>CM060397.1:32128777-41711603 GCA_030545235.1 Helianthus tuberosus
TTTTTGGGGGGTGGGGGAGGGGGTTTAGGTTTTTGGGGGGGGGGGGGGGTGGGGTTAGGTTTTTTTTTAGGTTTTTTTTAGCTTTGGGGGGGGGGGGGTTTAGGTTTTGGGGGGGTTAGGTTTTTTTTTTTTGGGGGGGGGTGGGGGTTAGGTTTTTTTAGCTATTTTAGGTTGTGTTCACATTGGTTCTCAAGGTTCTCACAATAAGGGTGGTTCTCGCATGAGCCCCTCCCTATATATATATATATATATATATATATGTATGTATGTATGTATGTATATATATATGTATATGGTAGGGTTCATTTGAGAACCACTCTTATTACGAGAACCATGAGAACCAATGTGAACACAACAAAAAAATCTAAAAAAACCTAACCCCCCCCCCCCCCCCTCCACACCCCCCCAAGCTAAATGCTAAAAACTAAATCCCCCCAAAAACCTTTAAAAAAAACTAACCCCCCCACCCCCCAAAAAAAAAACCTAAACACCACCCCCCCCCCCCCCCCCCTCCACCCAAGCTAAATGCTAAAAACTAAACCCCCAAAAAATCTAACAAAACACACAATTTATTTTTAATATTTTTTATGTAAAATTGCTACTTTTAGTAGCCAATTTTTTTTAATAACGAAATACAACGATTTTAATTTAAAAAATATTAAAAAAAATTGTGTGTTTTTTAGCTATTTTTAGGTATTTTTGGTTGTGATCACATTGGTTCTCGCGGTTTTCGCAATAAAGGGTGGTTCCTAACGAATCCTTCTCCTATATATATATATATGAATGGGATCAAGAGAAAACGATTTGAAGTGTGAGAATAGTGAGAACGACTTTCAGCCATTAGATCTTTGTGATTTGTAGCTAAGATGATGTGGTGGCATTTTTGTAAATAATGGAAACCAACTACCAGGAGAGGTAAAATTGAAAGATTCAAATAAGGGTGCACATGCTAATCACATGTCATTTCCCCCATCATATTTAAACGCCAATAACTATTTTATACGTGATTATTTTTCTAAAAAAATTACACCATAAAAATCAGCGTTTTTTTATCTTTCCAACGAGTATACCATTGATATACTTTTCAAAAAAAATGAACTGCGTTTTCATAGTGTTTTTCTGAACTGGGTGTTTTATGGCGTTTTAGACTAGGTATTTTTATGGTGATTTTCTGAACTAGGTGTTGTTAAGGCGTTTTAACTAGGTATTTTCATGGCATTTTTCTGAACTAATTGTTTTATGGCGTTTTCAATTGAGTTTTTATGGCGTTTTCAACTGAGTTTTTTCATGGCGTTTTTTCTGAACCGGGTGTATTATGGCGTTTTTAACTGGGTATTTTGATGGCGTTTTTCTGAATTGGGTGTTTTTATGGCCTTTTTTTAACACCCAGTTCATGTGAGTAGGTTTTTTGACAATATTAACCTTAGTGTAATTTAGCATCAATGCCACATATCAACACCAAAATCGTTCTCACCGTTCTCACACTTTTCACCGTTTTCCCTAAATACTGACCCTATATATATATATATATATATATATAGGGTAGGGTAGGATTATTGTTAAAAGGGTGTGTTTTGTGAGAAGTGTGGCAAGGAATCTACACCATTTGATCTATAATCTAAGGCTATAGGGTGTGGTCATGACCCTCATGACCACCATGATCCTCCACGTCAGCGCCATGTCATCGCCCTCTAATTCACCATCCAAAATCACTATCTTAAGGGTGTGGTCATGATCCAAACTACTATCCACCCCTTTTTGTGTGAAATATATTTTATTTATTCTAAATAAACAACAAATAAAATTAAATAAATTTTAGTAATAAAACTACACAACATTCAAATTAATAAAAAAAGAACATTCAAAATTAAACTACATATTTTAAATTAAGAAAAAAAATACTCGTTGTTGTTAACCCGACCAAATTGCCAAACATGTTCAATCAAATCCGAACGAAGATGGTTATGCGTATTCTCGTTGTATAACGCCCACATGTTAGATTATTTTTTCCCTTCATCAACTGGTACAACATTCTCATGAATGTCATTAGGATCATATTCACATATGGCGTTACCTTCGTCTTCGATAATCATGTTATGCAGCAAGATACAAGCATACATACAATATCTCAATGTTTTGAGTTCAAGTGCTTGTGCTTGTGCTTGGTTTGCAACTATGTGCCATTTTTGTTGTAGAACCCCAAATAGATGCTCAACATCTTTCCTAGCAGATTCTTGACATTTTGCATATTTCTTTCTTTTTTCATCTTCTGGATACGGTATAGTTTTAACAATCGATGTGTATGTTGGCTATATTGCATCAGCTTGATAATACACGTGCTTGTATTCTACTCCTGAAACCGAAAACCTAGAATCAGGCCCCGTACCGTTAATGATATCGTTGAAAACATCTGACTGACCAAGAACGTTAATGTCGTTATTCGAACCAGGAACACCAAACAAAGCATGCCATACCCAAAGATCATTTGATGCCACGGCTTCTAGAATTAATGTGGGATGACCATGATCACCTCGAGTAAATTAACCTCGCTATGCATTAGGGCAATTACGCCAAGGCCAGTACATACAATCTATGCTACCAAACATTCCAGGAAAAGCATGTTTACTTTCGTGTGCTTGGTACAACTTTATGATGTCATTCTTTGTTGGCCTTCGTAAGTACTTCATGTTGTATAGCTTGACCACCCCCTTTGCAAAATTGATACAAACTCTCTTGTGAAGTTCTATCAAACATCTTCAAATATTCATCCCACATGTCGTTACGTGTACCGTAAGCCAATTGGCGAATTGCCGACGTACACTTTTGTAAAGTGGTAAATCCCCTTTTACATGTAGCATCCCATCTTAATGTGAAAATGGGACATAGTTAGCCAAATCGTTGGCTATACGTAAGAAAAAACGACGGCTCATTCGAAAACGACGCCTAAACATTTCATCCGTGTGTACCGGGTTTTCGGCAAAGTAATCGGCCATCAACCTATCGTGGGCACCTACATATTTTACAAAATTATAAATTACACTAAGATATAAACGACACTTCAAAAAATATAATGCACGAAAAAATACCTTCACGATCCCTATTTAAACATTGTTGTCGTTTTCTCCATTTGGACGAGGTTTCATCCTCCTCTATAATTATTTGTGTCGTTTCCATGCCCACGTTCAAAAAAAATTCGTTGATCTCGTCTGAAGAAGTTGGTGACGCCATGGTGGTGGGATAACCTGTTTCTTCTTTTTCTTTGCTACTGTAGGTACAAATAATATAACCGATTTAGCCCAAATTACATTAAAGATTTATAACAGAGTTGTCCAAAAATTGAAAAAAAAGGTAATTTAATCCATAAAATATAAAACTGAATAAATTTCGTTACAACTAGAAAGTATAAAAAACGATAGCGACATAAATTAAAGACGAAAACTAGAAAATATAAAAAAATGATAACGACATAATTTAGAGACCCTATTTTTGAGCAATTTTCGCCTTCATTTTTTGCAACACTTCTTTATCTTTTTCTGGGAGCGAGTCCATGCTTGTTACCATTAGGTTAAAGTCTTCACGATCGGCCGCTTCTTGCATTTCTTTTTCTTTCAACTTAAGTCTCACCGCTTGTATTTCGTTAAATTCGGTGAGCTTACTCATCAACTTATCCACCTTCGTTTCACCCGGAGTTTCATTTTATGTCGACGCCTCTTTATTTTTGGTCGCCGCTTCCTTTTTTGCTTTGTCTCTACCATTTGAGTGCTTCAATTCTGGAATCTCCATCACTTCATCGTCAAACTCGGGTTCGTCATTAATATTAATATGGCAACGCACATCCGAACCACCGGCACAATGCTCTATCGACTCAAATGTTTTAGACCTCTTTACTCTTGCCACCTCCTTAGGATCCGGCGCCCACTTGGGACAATTTTTAAAGATTTCCCAAGCCCCTACGTATGTGAACGCACTACGTTCTTTCGTATGGTATTTTGACATAGCTATGGAAAAAACGGTTTCATCACTTGCCCCACTTGGCCGATTCGAATGAGCATTGTTGTAATAACCACAAAACGCCGATATCTTCTTGTTCGTCTCTCGATACTTTGAGCCCATTGAGTTCACTTCTCGGTACGGTTTTTTTTTTGCATCAAAGCATGAAATTTGTTGCAAACCTCCATCCAAACACTACCAGACTTTTGATTATTACCTACAAAAAAATATCAAGGTGTAAATAAATGTTGTTTTATCTTGAATTAAATATTATTTTAGTATAAATAAAAAAGTATAACATACCTACGATCGGACACGTAGACGTATTGGTTCACGCCCTTGCCAACGCCAGCTCTTCGATCAATGTCCAAGTTTGACCTCTACCGGTGGTTAAATTATCTTGTCCCGGCCTCTTTGAACACTTTTTTAGATGTTTTCTTAGAACTTTGAGGTTGGGTTTCGGGTACAACGTCAGTGTCATCCAAATTGTCTAACGAAGGGGTATCAAGTGTCGGTTGCGATTGGTGTCACACCCCGATATTTCCACATATTACCGGTGGGCCCGGCGGGGAGTATTGTGACGTAGTTGATATCATCATAGTCAATATACACAATTTAATAGCACAGCGGAAGTCTGGGTGAATAAACTATTACAAACCATACTGTCTGTGTGTTCGAGTATATGAAAGTACAGACTGGAATGTAATAAGATCCACAGGCGGATCATAAACAAATACAAAAGAAAACAAAAGACAGACTGCAGGCATCTTATGGACTTGCAAGATCCTTTAAAGACACCCTATAGCTCCAGCCTATTTCGAGAGGTACCTGTCAAATCAGTCTTTAAGAAAATACGTCAGTTTACACTGGTAAATACAATTAACTGACTCTTTTGAAAAAATTTGAAAATTGGGTTGAATGCACATGGCACAAAATCTTTTATAACTTGGGACAATTATTTAAATATAATCTTGTATACAGATTTATATGTTTGTCATACAATTGGGGCCGGTTGGAAGCCGGTCGTGATTAACCGACTCACCACTTGTAGAACCCACAAAGGAGTTATCCCCGACATGTGGGTTTATATTTAGCATTTGCATCTGTCAGGTGTATGCCTACACCCCGTTCATAGGTCGTGGCCATTTTTAATTAAATGAGCCGAGGATATCCAGGACACGGTCGTTAACCCCCAATGCTTATGTTATCAAACAAGACAGATTAAAACGGGTTATGTAATTTATTAATCACAATCCGATTAAATGATTTCATACCCGACCAAGTGGTATTATTATAATACCATATCCCAAGCCCGTATAGGGAAAATAAGTTAAAAGTATTTACCTGATGCTAGCAGTAAAAATCTTAAAGCTTTTGGAAGGCACCTTCTACCGGAAGCTATTTAATCTGTATAGAAGGTTTATTAACCTATTAGGATGCTAACGGGTCTTTACTTTAGTCAAGGACTTAGACCGGCTAGCTAGAAAGAAACCTTAAGGTTCTAAACGCTAGATTAAGCGGAGACCGGAATAGAATGAGATTTAGACCCGACAAGCTTGGATACTTGTATAATATGGGTAAACTAAACACATTCTGGAAATTGAGAACTTAATGAAAAGGTTTGACCCGTTTCGACTATTTTATGTAAACTAGTCACATAAGCCGATCCGAACGCGTAAATGCGTAACGGGTAACCAAATAAATTATACACAAGTCTTAATCATTATTATGCTTAAAATATGTTAATACATCAGCAAGATATTAACATATATGCCCAAAATTTCATTTAAACCAAAACAAGTCCCATAAGGGCATTTTGGTAATTTTAATGTCCATAAAAGAGTTTAATTATGCAACTGAGTTTCAGACCTAGTTACATCAGTACAAATATGTATTTTCATATGTTATAACAGTAAGATAGTTTATATATGTGAAAATTATCTTATGTATCCAAACTATGTCCCGTAGGGGTATTTTGGTAATTTTACATATGCTTTAAAGGTTAAAAATAGACTTCTGAGTTTAGAAACTTTAACTTACTGTATAATTATATAAATTAACTTAAAACATCAGTAGGTAATGAGTTTTATATGTCCAATATAGTTTCGACCCATACTATGTACTAAAAACGCTTAAAAGGCGGTTTAAAGGGGTATTCGGGTTAATATTGTAAATCTGAGTTTTTAATCAGTTTATAAGGTTCAAAATACTTTATTTATTATAAGAAATCAGTAGCAAAAGGTTTGGCACTAAAAAGATATGTATAACTCATTTTATGCATGAAAAGGGTAAAACCGGCATTTACCGAAATTAAGCTATAATCCTATGTTATGCTTAATCTAAAAATCTTTAATATTCCCAAAATATTATTTCACATCAGTAGGTATGAGGTTTGGTGTCAAAAATAAGGTTTAGATAGGCTTTATACTAATTATGCCATTTAATTACTAAAAAGTCTCTTAATTACGTTATTGAGCATAACTCCCATTTTAGACCTTCAATTGGTATCAAATCTTGAGGACATGTCTAAATATCAGTAGCAAAGGTTTTAATCCAATCACATTGTTAAAAACCTCAGTTGTAAGTAAAAAGGGCGTTTATGGCATTATTAAGCATAATTACGATCAAGTGCATATAATCCAAACCATTAGGTACTATGTAATATAACTCCAGGGGATTATACTACTAAGTAATGTGGTCCTAATGGAAGCTTAAAACATGGATGCATTAAGCTTAAACGGGTCAGAACTGAAAGTCAAAGCAAAGTCAAGCTTTTGTGACTTTCGGTTAATAATTGACCTTTGACCATTAATTGTCGGGTTAGGACTGATAAAACATGCTTTAATATTAATTACCAAGTCATTAGAATGTTAAAATATAATTTAGAACCTTTGGTTTATTAATTTTAATCATATTTACACATTCTGCCCAGTTTGACTTTTTGTCAAACTACTTTGACCCGACAATTGACCAGTCAAACGAGATAATTAGGAGGTGCCCTTTTAAGGGTTAATCACCTACACTAATGTGGTCTTAAAACCACTTTCAATTTGATCAGTGGTTAAGCCACATGTAATTAAAACGAAAGTCAAACTAATTTCAAGATAAGTTTGACTTTGGAGTAATTAGACTAAATTAGATGACTAAACAAGTAATTAGAAGCTTACTTAAGGTCCTAGCAAACTTTTCTACACTTGATTATCCTCTTCTATCAGCTGGAAGCTCCAGAGCAAGTCCCACAATGTATTGTTGCAAATGTGTGTTATGAACACATGAACTAGTCCCATTATATAGTCAAATTCTTGAGTCTAGATCATCTCCAGGTGTAATAGGAAGCTCCAAGATTGACCCAAGTGTCCTAGCTACTCATTTACACCGACTTACAACTCCCTAGGTCGTTACAAACTAGGTTAAGGCGGTGGAACTGGCAAACCCGTAGCTGCAGGTTGTTTTCTGACACTGGGGACCTGATGCGGCCCGCTTCAGGTTTTGCTTATTACAATGCGGGCCGCCTGGGACTGGTTAACTGGCAAAACAAGTTTCAAAGCTGGCAGAATCAGTCCCTTGGCGTTTTTAACCCTTTTTAACATGGTTTTTGGCCATAGAGACCCTTGTAACTATTTTCTTGGGGCCCAAGGATAAATAAACAAACTCCGTTAGGCTCGGGTTCGTTAAATTTCACTATGGAAGCAAGTTTCGTCAAGTTTACACTTTTGGCCCAAAGTCTTGAAATCACGCTTAACGATATCGAAACCACATGAAATTTATACCACTTATTCTTAAGAGTATATTTGAATTTTTCGAAGCCTCGGTTTCGTTAAAAGGTCACTCAGAGGTCAGGATTGACTTGTTGACACGTTTAACCCTTGTAATATAAAAATCTTCCGATTATTTTTGTATACGGCTTCTCACATTCAATCAATCACTCATTCAAGAATATATTCATCGTGTTAGGTCATTCAGAGGCACAAGTTTGGCATGTCGACACTTTTAGTCCCTGTGGTTTCATAGTTTCGTTATTTGATAACTTGGGCTTTTCAAACGAAATCTTTCACACCTTTGGAGTTTATGACACGTGTCTATATATAATTGGACACGTTTTTCCGTGGTGTTACATCCTCACCCCCTTAAAAAAGAAATCTCGACCCCGAGATTTACTGAAATAAGTAAGGGTATTTCTGCTTCATAGTGGACTCGACTTCCCACGTATACTCGGGACCTCTACGGGCTTCCCATTTAACCTTTACTATAGGTACTTGCTTTCTTCGGAGCCTTTTAACCTGTCGATCCTCGATCGATATAGGTTTTTCAACAAATCTCAAACTTTCATCAATTTGCACGTCCTTATGAGACATTGTTAGAGATTCATCGGCTAGGCATTTCTTGAGATTACAAATGTGAAACACATTATGAATCCCACTTAGCTCCTCCGGCAAGTTCAGCTTATAAGCTACACTACCGACACATTCGATAATCTCGAATGGTCCAATATACCTAGGGCTCAACTTACCCTTTTTACCAAAACGCATCACACCTTTCCAGGGTGATACCTTCAGTAAAACTTTATCGCCTACTTCAAATTTTAGAAACCTTCGCTTCCCATTAGCATAGCTTTTCTGCCTATCCCTGGCAGCTTTTAAGCGATCACGAATCTGGACAATCTTGTCCGTCGTTTCAAGGACTATCTCAGGTCCTGACAACTGAGCTTCTCCTACTTCTGCCCAACAGACAGGCGTTCTGCATCTCCTACCATACAATGCCTCAAAAGGCGCAGCCTGAATGCTGGTATGGTAGCTATTATTATAGGAGAACTCGATTAAGGGTAGATGATCGTCCCAACTACCTCCTAAATCAATGACGCATGCTCGCAGCATGTCTTCCAATGTTTGAATTGTACGCTCACTTTGTCTATCCGTCTGAGGATGGTAGGCGGTACTAAAGTTCAAACGTGTGCCCAAGGATTGTTGGAAACTTTTTCAAAAATGAGAAGTGTATCTAGTATCTCTATCCGAGATAATAGCCACCGGTACTCCATGTAGAGCCACAATCTTGTCTACATATAACTGGGCTAATTTATCAGAGCTGTGAGTCTCTTTAATGGGTAGAAAGTGTGCTGACTTGGTCAGTCTATCCACAATAACCCATATTGTATCATTTCCGTGCTTCGTCTTAGGTAACTTGGTTATGAAGTCCATAGTTACCATCTCCCACTTCCATGTGGGAAGTTCTGGTTGTTGAAGCAGACCAGATGGTTTTTGATGTTCAGCTTTAATCTGAGCACAAGTCAGGCACTTAGCTACATAGGTAGCAATAGATTTCTTTAAACCTATCCACCAATAATTAGCCTTTAAATCATGATACATCTTGTCACCACCCGGGTGAACTGAGTATTTGGAATTGTGGGCTTCCTGAAGGATTACCTCTCAAAGTCCTTCATGAATAGGAACCCAAATTCTTCCATTCATCCTAAGGATTCCATCTTTCCCAGGTGTTAACTGGTCGAAAATTTTACCTAAATTTTCATTTGGGAGGTTATCTTCCAAAACGGCGTCCTTCTGTGCAGCTAATAGTCTTTCATTCAGACTATTCTTCAACTCAATGCTCTTGGCATTGATCCTAATTGGCTTAACTCTTTCCTTTCGGCTTAGAGCATCCGCGACCACATTCGCTTTACCAGGATGGTAGCGAATCTCGCAATCATAGTCGTTTAAGGTTTCCATCCAACGACGTTGTCTCATATTGAGTTCTTTTTTATTGAACAAATGTTGGAGACTTTTGTGATCAGAAAATATCACACATTTAGTTCCATATAAATAATGTCTCCACAACTTAAGTGCGAATACAACGGCACCCAACTCCAGATCGTGGGTGGTGTAATTTTTCTCATGCACTTTCAGTTGTCGTGATGCGTAGGCAATCACCTTGCCTCGCTGCATGAGCACACAACCCATACCGGTGTGTGAAGCATCACAGTATACGACAAAGTCTTCAATTCCATCAGGTAAAGTTAGTACCGGAGCATTGCTCAACCTTTGCTTAAGAATCTCGAAGGATTCTTGTTGTTTTGGACCCCAATCAAACTTAACTTTCTTACGGGTCAAGGATGTTAATGGTGAGGCTATCCTTGAGAAGTTTTCAATGAATCTCCTATAATAACCTGCTAACCCTAGAAAGCTGCGGATTTCAGTTGGAGTCTTGGGCGTATCCCAATTCATAACAGCTTCTACTTTGGCAGGATCCACCTGGATGCCTTTCTCACTAACGACATGTCCAAGAAATTGGACTTGGCGAAGCCAAAACTCGCACTTGGAGAATTTAGCATACAACTTCTCCTGTCGCAGTAACCCTAAAATGCACCGAAGATGCTTCTCGTGATCATCCTTATTACGAGAATAGATAAGTATATCATCTATGAAGACGATGACAAACTTGTCTAAGTATGGTTTGCAGACTCTATTCATGAGGTCCATGAATGCTGCTGGAGCGTTAGTGAGCCCAAAGGGCATCACTAGAAATTCGAAGTGTCCATACCTCGTCCTGAATGCCGTCTTAGATACATCTTCAGTTCTAACCTTAAGTTGATGATACCCGGATCTCAAATCAATTTTTGAAAAGAAGCTCGCTCCTTGGAGCTGATCAAATAAATCATCGATCCTGGGTAAAGGATAACGATTCTTAATTGTTACCTTGTTTAGCTCACGGTAATCAATGCATAGACGCATTGATCCGTCCTTCTTTTTCACAAATAATATTGGAGCTCCCCAAGGGGAAGAACTAGGTTGTATGAAACCTTTCTCCAACAATTCATCCAATTGAGTTCTGAGCTCTTTCATTTCTGTAGGCGCTAGGCGATAAGGAGCTCGTGCTATGGGTGCTGATCCTGGTATAATGTCTATCCTGAACTCTACTTGCCTCTCAGGAGGTAATCCGGGTAATTCGTTAGGAAAGACATCAGGATATTCAGAGATAATCGGAATGTCTTCAATTTTAGGCTTAGGTTCATTCACAGTCACTTGCGCCATGTAGATGACACGCCCACTTTTCATACACTGCGCTAACTTGAGAATAGACATATTGCTAGGCAATCCGTATTGCGTATCTCCCTGAATGGCGACTGATTCACCAGAAGGGGTTTTGATAATGACTAGCTTTTTATCACAGGCAATTTGGGCTTGGTTATGCGACAACCAATCCATGCCTAAAACTATATCAAACCCAGCCAATTTCATTGGCAAGAGAGATAGCGGGATAGAGTAATTCTTAATGGATATGGAACATCCATCAAGAAGAGTGGAAACTGTTTCTAAGGTACCATCAGCAAGTTCTACCTCGTATTTTATGTCTAGAGTCTTAATAGGCAGATTCAATGACTTACAGAATTTATGGTCTACAAAAGACTTATCAGCACCGGAATCAAATAAGACTCTAGCATAATTATTATTTACGAGGAAGGTACCTGTTATGACATTCTCGTCATTCACTGCTTCCTTTGCTTGCAACTGAAAAACTCTTGCATTGTTCTTCTTTGCTTCCTCGGTCTTTTTTGCATTCTTGGGGCAATTGGTTTTGATGTGCCCCTTTTCATTACAACCGTAGCAGGTTGCATCCATTATATTTCGGCACTCAACAGACTTGTGCCCTTTCTTTTTGCAGATCCCACAAGGTTTAGCTTGTGGATCTTGATTGCATTTCCCGAAATGCTTTTTGTTACAAGTCTTACATCTAGGCTTGTCACTCGACTGTCCCTTTTTGGAACTAGAGTTCCCTTTGCCCTTTTTGTTCGACTGAGGAGACTTGTCTTCCTCTCGTTTCCTCTTTCCTTCGTCGTTCGCCTTTTTCGCCCTACTCCTCACAATATCCAAAGTGAGGGATAAGGATAGATCCACAGCGGATCTATAGGTGGCTGGCTTTGAGGCCCTAACATTTCCCTTCACTTCAGGGGCCAAGCCACCAATAAAACGCGCGATGCGTTTGGGTTCTGGAGTAACTAAGTATGGTACCAACCTTGACATAGAGTTGAAACTAGTCACATAGGACCTACAATCTAGATCCTTCATTACTAAGGTGAGGAAATCTGATTCTATCCTCTCAACTTCGTGTTGAGGGCAGTAAGTGTCCTTTACAAGATCTACAAACTTCTCCCATGAAAGATTATACAAGTGAACCTTCCCAGTAGACTGTACTAAGGCTTTCCACCATGTGAGGGCATCACCTTTGAATGATTGTGATACAAACATCACCACATCCTCCTTAGCACATCCGCTAATATCTATTACGGTTTCCATCTCATCTAACCATTTCATACAATCAATCGCTCCTTTTTCCCCAGTAAAATCCCGGGGTTTACAAGAGACAAAATACTTGTAGGTACAACCCTTGGCGTACCTAGAAGTTGGCTTGAGGACTAACTGCTTCTTGGGTTTATCACTCTGGTTAGTTGAGTGCTGAGACTCACTTGTCTTATTAGAGTGGGGTTGAGAATGGGATTTCGAATGAGTTTGAGACCTAACGATACTAGGCTCTTTAAACTTAGCATCCACCGCTTGAGAAACTGCTGCGGTGATCATTGCCTGCAGATCGGCACCAGTGATATTAATTCTGGTTTTGTCGCCTTCTGAAGGATGACTGCTTGCTTCATCCGAGCCAGCCATTTCTGAGTACTATATCAAACATAGATGATATATTTAATTTACATATTAGATCATCATATTGATGAGTAGATGGTCATGGTATTATTAAACCATATAAACCATATAAAAATAATAATCACAGATAATATCATATTATACAAAGCGCGTCTTGAAGGACATTTATATAGCTTAGAAAAGCTTGTCACATGGACGATTAAATATAACCATCGATCCTCTGGATCAGTGATTGTTTAAGGGTCGAACAAAGTTCATCGTCTTTTTGACAAGAGATTCACAAATAGAACTTTCATTGTCTTTATTACACCTTTGCTTATATGCATGCATCTCTAATGGATGTGTGGTGTATACATCATATTGATGTTTATTAGCCATGATTCATGATGATCATATAGGCTAAAAATAGTGATTTGAAAAAAATCCAAATTTTTTAGGAATATTGTGTGATTTCCCGTACCGCACAATGCAGGATTGTTAACATGTTTTCAGATGTTAACAGGGAGTTATTATCTTAAAAAGGTTATACCGTCATAGCCATTTACTATCTTGGCTAGGTTATACCTCTAAGAGTTTCTTATACGGATTAAATAAAATTTTAAATAAAGTAGTATGGCGTAATATATTAAAACCAAAATAACTGCATTAAAACCATGGTACGGTTACAATGTTGCCCGAAAAGGGACTTTGAGAAAACAACACAAATTACCCTCGCAGGGGTTTATTGAAAAACATTGCCCACGCAGGGGCATACTGAAAAGAAGACACTGCCCACGCAGGGGCATACGGAAACAGAAATAAGTCCGCGCAGGGACTTGATACATGAAAATGAAACAAACGTCCTCGCAGGGACTTTATTACAAACAAGCAAAACAACCCAACATCACCCTATTTCTTCTTACCCTTGAGAAGGTTCATAAGGCCCTTAACAAAACCATTGTGTTTTTTCTTATTTTCCTGAGGGGTAACTTTGTAGAATAGTAACCAAGTTTTAAAAGTGTTCCAATTAAGTCACTCAAGTTTTAAAAGTGTTCCAATCATGTCACTCAACATTCGTTCTTCATTAAAATTAAGGGGTTTTTCTTCAATTTCAAAGGTAACCGTGGTGATGTGAATTTTTGTTTCTTTTTTCTCTTTTATTTGAAGCTAACGTCGAGTGATGACGTGGATTGTAACTTATTTTTTTAATTTTTAATGTAATTAAATGGTTTTTATTTTTAATAAATATAATTTCATATATTAAAATAATTCGACCCTAGCATCTTATGCTTCATTTTTTTCTTGACATGTGGAAAAAAGGACATGGCTCGATTTGAATGTTAAGTTATCTAATTGGGACAAAAACGACACCAATGACCTAATTAGAACACTTTTAAAACTTGGTTACTATTCTGTGAAATATTCCCTTTTCCTGAGCCTTATGTTCAACCCTCTCCAACCTCTCTAAAATCTCCTGTGTTTGCGGCTGCTGATACGGAGGAGGTTGATAGTATGGCGGGTATTGAGAATCCTGCGGTGGGTATCCAGTAGGATAGTGTGGTGGGTATGAAGAAGGGTAATGATGATGGTATTGGGCAGCTAAAAGATACGGATCCTGAGTCCCATAGTCGGATGGGTATCCAGACGGGTTATACCCAGATGATCCTGGGTAGGTCGGGATAGGGTTGTCGAAACCTGACGGTGGTTGAAGTGGTGCGTGTGAAACTGGCGGAAGGTTATCTTCTGTCACCGTGCGTGACGACTCACCCAACTGAGGGTTTTCTGGGATAGCAGGATACGAGCTTGAGCCACGTGGAGATGAAAACCTTGGTCCCCCACGAACCGACATCCTAGCATTCATCCCTCGTCTAGGCAGCGCGGGAGGTTGTTGAGGTGGATCCTCAACTGGCAAGGGCGGTGGGGTAATAGTCCTAAGCTGTGGTTCATCCAAGGGTGGTTGGCTAGGTGAGCTATGGTATGAAGGCGTGAAATACCAGTCATACTGGCCCATCCTTTCCTGGAATGAGTCGGGCCCGTTGTAGGGTGATCCCACAAATGGAGATCCGCTAGAGATACTAATCGGGTGCCCTGGTGTACCAGTTTGCAAATCCGGGTCTGGGTCGTCATCCATCTCCATCTCTTGTGAAAAATGATCCTCAGGTCCTAAAGGGTTATAGCCCAAAAAGTCATTAATGTAAGCGTTAGGATTGAATTGTGAAGGTGAGTAAGTGGAATCGGATTGGTGAAAAGGTTGAGATTGGTAAGAGTGGTATGATTGGTTGGACTGATGGGTTCCTAACGAAAGGGGAGAATGATGAGGTTCGTTCAGATTGGGCATCCCAAAATAAGGAGGGTCTGTCGGTGAGGATCCCAACGAGACAGAATGTCTCGCTGGTTCAGGGTTATGGCTCCAATTATCCTTGGAGTCGGAACCGGTAAGTGAATCGGATGGAGTGCGCCTGTGAGAAGGTCCGGAGCTACTAGAGGGTCCTCCACGCATAGGTCCCTTGCCTCGTCCCCTTAGTCTTGGATGCATTTTCCTGTCAAAACAAGTAAATATAATGAAGCAATAAAAGGAAGGTTAAGAGTAAAATCCTAGGTCATTTGCCTAGACTCGAGAGTCTAAGGAATGTGCTTATTGTGTCATTGAGATTAAACACAGAAGGCTTGTGTTTAATTCACTCAATGTTGGCTCTGATACCAACCTGTCACACCCCGATATTTCCACATATTACCGGTGGGCCCGGCGGGGAGTATTGTGACGTAGTTGATATCATCATAGTCAATATACACAATTTAATAGCACAACGGAAGTCTGGGTGAATAAACTATTACAAACCATACTGTCTGTGTGTTCGAGTATATGAAAGTACAGACTGGAATGTAATAAGATCCACAGGCGGATCATAAACAAATACAAAAGAAAACAAAAGACAGACTGCAGGCATCTTATGGACTTGCAAGATCCTTTAAAGACACCCTATAGCTCCAGCCTATTTCGAGAGGTACCTGTCAAATCAGTCTTTAAGAAAATACGTCAGTTTACACTGGTAAATACAATTAACTGACTCTTTTGAAAAAGTTTGAAAATTGGGTTGAATGCACATGGCACAAAATCTTTTATAACTTGGGACAATTATTTAAATATAATCTTGTATACAGATTTATATGTTTGTCATACAATTGGGGCCGGTTGGAAGCCGGTCGTGATTAACCGACTCACCACTTGTAGAACCCACAAAGGAGTTATCCCCGACATGTGGGTTTATATTTAGCATTTGCATCTGTCAGGTGTATGCCTACACCCCGTGCATAGGTCGTGGCCATTTTTAATTAAATTAGCCGAGGATATCCAGGACACGGTCGTTAACCCCCAATGCTTATGTTATCAAACAAGACAGATTAAAACGGGTTATGTAATTTATTAATCACAATCCGATTAAATGATTTCATACCCGACCAAGTGGTATTATTATAATACCATATCCCAAGCCCGTATAGGGAAAATAAGTTAAAAGTATTTACCTGATGCTAGCAGTAAAAATCTTAAAGCTTTTGGAAGGCACCTTCTACCGGAAGCTATTTAATCTGTATAGAAGGTTTATTAACCTATTAGGATGCTAACGGGTCTTTACTTTAGTCAAGGACTTAGACCGGCTAGCTAGAAAGAAACCTTAAGGTTCTAAACGCTAGATTAAGCGGAGACCGGAATAGAATGAGATTTAGACCCGACAAGCTTGGATACTTGTATAATATGGGTAAACTAAACACATTCTGGAAATTGAGAACTTAATGAAAAGGTTTGACCTGTTTCGACTATTTTATGTAAACTAGTCACATAAGCCGATCCGAACGCGTAAATGCGTAACGGGTAACCAAATAAATTATACACAAGTCTTAATCATTATTATGCTTAAAATATGTTAATACATCAGTAAGATATTAACATATATGCCCAAAATTTCATTTAAACCAAAACAAGTCCCATAAGGGCATTTTGGTAATTTTAATGTCCATAAAAGAGTTTAATTATGCAACTGAGTTTCAGACCTGGTTACATCAGTAAAAATATGTATTTTCATATGTTATAACAATAAGATAGTTTATATATGTGAAAATTATCTTATGTATCCAAACTATGTCCCGTAGGGGTATTTTGGTAATTTTACATATGCTTTAAAGGTTAAAAATAGACTTCTGAGTTTAGAAACTTTAACTTACTGTATAATTATATAAATTAACTTAAAACATCAGTAGGTAATGAGTTTTATATGTCCAATATAGTTTCGACCCATACTATGTACTAAAAACGCTTAAAAGGCGGTTTAAAGGGGTATTCGGGTTAATATTGTAAATATGAGTTTTTAATCAGTTTATAAGGTTCAAAATACTTTATTTATTATAAGAAATCAGTAGCAAAAGGTTTGGCACTAAAAAGATATGTATAACTCATTTTATGCATGAAAAGGGTAAAACCGGCATTTACCGAAATTAAGCTATAATCCTATGTTATGCTTAATCTAAAAATAATTAAAAATCTTTAATATTCCCAAAATATTATTTCACATCAGTGGGTATGAGGTTTGGTGTCAAAAATATGGTTTAGATAGGCTTTATACTAATTATGCCATTTAATTACTAAAAAGTCCCTTAATTACGTTATTGAGCATAACTCCCATTTTAGACCTTCAATTGGTATCAAATCTTTAGGAAATGTCTAAATATTAGTAGCAAAGGTTTTAATCCAATCACATTGTTAAAAACCTCAGTTGTAAGTAAAAAGGGCGTTTATGGCATTATTAAGCATAATTACGATCAAGTGCATATAATCCAAACCATTAGGTACTATGTAATATAACTCCAGGGGATTATACTACTAAGTAATGTGGTCCTAATGGAAGCTTAAAACATGGATGCATTAAGCTTAAACGGGTCAGAACTGAAAGTCAAAGCAAAGTCAAGCTTTTGTGACTTTCGGTTAATAATTGACCTTTGACCATTAATTGTCGGGTTAGGACTGATAAAACATGCTTTAATATTAATTACCAAGTCATTAGAATGTTAAAATATAATTTAGAACCTTTGGTTTATTAATTTTAATCATATTTACACATTCTGCCCAGTTTGACTTTTTGTCAAACTACTTTGACCCGACAATTGACCAGTCAAACGAGATAATTAGGAGGTGCCCTTTTAAGGGTTAATCACCTACACTAATGTGGTCTTAAAACCACTTTCAATTTGATCAGTGGTTAAGCCACATGTAATTAAAACGAAAGTCAAACTAATTTCAAGATAAGTTTGACTTTGGAGTAATTAGACTAAATTAGATGACTAAACAAGTAATTAGAAGCTTACTTAAGGTCCTAGCAAACTTTTCTACACTTGATTATCCTCTTCTATCAGCTGGAAGCTCCAGAGCAAGTCCCACAATGTATTGTTGCAAATGTGTGTTATGAACACATGAACTAGTCCCATTATATAGTCAAATTCTTGAGTCTAGATCATCTCCAGGTGTAATAGGAAGCTCCAAGATTGACCCAAGTGTCCTAGCTACTCATTTACACCGACTTACAACTCCCTAGGTCGTTACAAACTAGGTTAAGGCGGTGGAACTGGCAAACCCGTAGCTGCAGGTTGTTTTCTGACACTGGGGACCTGATGCGGCCCGCTTCAGGTTTTGCTTATTACAATGCGGGCCGCCTGGGACTGGTTAACTGGCAAAACAAGTTTCAAAGCTGGCAGAATCAGTCCCTTGGCGTTTTTAACCCTTTTTAACATGGTTTTTGGCCATAGAGACCCTTGTAACTATTTTCTTGGGGCCCAAGGATAAATAAACAAACTCCGTTAAGCTCGGGTTCGTTAAATTTCACTATGGAAGCAAGTTTCGTCAAGTTTACACTTTTGGCCCAAAGTCTTGAAATCACGCTTAACGATATCGAAACCACATGAAATTTATACCACTTATTCTTAAGAGTATATTTGAATTTTTCGAAGCCTCGGTTTCGTTAAAAGGTCACTCAAAGGTCAGGAATGACATGTTGACACGTTTAACCCTTGTAATATAAAAATCTTCCAATTATTTTTGTATACGGCTTCTCACATTCAATCAATCACTCATTCAAGAATATATTCATCGTGTTAGGTCATTCAGAGGCACAAGTTTGGCATGTCGACACTTTTAGTCCCTGTGGTTTCATAGTTTCGTTATTTGATAACTTGGGCTTTTCAAACGAAATCTTTCACACCTTTGGAGTTTATGACACGTGTCTATATATAATTGGACACGTTTTTCCGTGGTGTTACAATTGGACTTTTGTATGAATAGGCCGAATTTGGCTTTGTTGGAGCGTTTTAAGTTGTTGCTGATGTTGTTGAAATTGAATTTGTTGAAGCTGAAATAAACTAGTAGGTTGCGGGGTTTGAGGGAGTTGCGTGAACGCGTTAGGATTCGGGGTTTGAGAGAGTTGCGTGAACGCGTTAGGATTCGGTGTTTGAGAGAGTTGCATGAATGCATTAGGAGTCGGGGTTTGAGGGAGTTGGTTGATTGCATTAGGAACTTGATTGTGGCTTGTAAAAGAAAATTGTGGAGTCGTCCACATCGGATCAACGGGTGTCATCCACGGGATTTGTGGCGGGTTGTTCGGTTGTTTGTGTTGTTCGAGTTACTTAGATCCATGGTTTGAATAATATATTTAACTGGAACTGGTTCTTTTTAACAACTTTTTCTTGTTCAAACAAAGGGTAACTATAGTAAGAAGTTGTTTTATCATGTATAATGTATAAATGAAGAAGTTTACTTATGGTCAATAATATTATTCTACTTGTCCATCTTCTTATGTAATCGGGAATTACATCATTTGATCTTACAAACAATTTATTCAACCAAGTTAAGTACCTCACATCTAAATAGAACACTTTAAAGTTTAAACCACTCAAATGCATCACTTATGTAGAAAAAAATTACGCATCTTAAAATCTTATCCTTTATAAGCTTAGCTGTGTGACATTAATTTCTTTTGGCACATCTATCTTCAGCATAAAAGGTACAAAACACTTGCAGCGATGCATTTTACTCATCAAAAAATTACTTGATGGCTGATAAAACTCTCAACAATCCATTCATTTTGTACATTGCTAATGAAAACGAAATATATCGAATCATACTGAACATTCAGCCTATTATATAGAGACAACATAAAGCTAAAATGAATTGAAAATGTATCAAATTCAAAACACCAGTGCAATAAATCGTTCCGATTCCAGTGCAACAGTATTAACTATATCAAACTCCACATGTTAACAATCTACATATCATATTCAGGGCCGGCTAAGCCCATGTGCAGAATGGGCCTGTGCACAGGGCCCAAACCAGCATGGGGCCCAAAAAAAAACTAAAATTCTTTATATGTTGAAATAGGCCCAATGGTTGCAATGAATTGAACTTTGAAATAGGCCCAATTACAATCAATAAGGGCCAATAATATGTGATCAGTGATCTGATATGAGGGGACGAGGGAAAGTAGGAAACAAAAAGACGCAAGACGCTGGTCGCTACTCGCTGAATCGCTGATTGATCGGCTGTGATTTGATTTCAATTGCAGTATTTTTTGATATCAGAGGTATGTTAATAACTTAATATCAGTCGCTGATTTCGTTTTTGATTTCATATTATTTTCAAACGGAGGTATGTTAACAGTTAATAATCATTAGAAAGATTTTTGAAACAAATGGATCGAATTAGGTTGAAATTGGGCAATTTGAATACATTCTCGATATTTAAACACTATCCCAATAATATCAGTCGCAGATTTCGTTTTTGATTTCATATTCTCGATAGTATTAAGCCTATAAAAAATCAACTTGGAGATGTAAGAAAAGCTTTGCGAGAAGTTAGGGAGACGGATAGAGATGCTAAAATCATAAGTGAAGCTAAATCATTAGAAGAGTATGAACTTGGTGATTTTGAATTTTTGGCACAAATTGTCATTTGGTTTGAATTATTATCAAAGGTGAATGTGGTGAGCAAACGGTTGCAATCAAAAGATGTTGTTCTTGATGTTGCTATTGATGAAGTTGACAAATTAATTAAATTCTTTAAGAATTATAGAGAAGTGGGGTTCTCTAAGGTGCTTGATGAAGCTAGAGAAATTGCAAATGAAATAGGTGTTAATGGGGAATTCCGTCAAAAACGTGTGATATATAGGAAAAAACAATTTGATGAATCATCAAGTGTAGAAGAAGTAACATTTTCACCTGAGGAGAATTTTAGAGTAAATTATTTTTTATGTATTGTTGATCAAGCTATTTTTTCACTTGAAACAAGATTTGAACAATACCAAAAATTCGAAAAAGTATTTGAGTTTTTGTTTCCAAAAAAGTTGAAGACTCTAAATGAAGCCAAACTTAAGGAGTGTTGTTATCGCCTTCAAGATGCATTGAAGTATGAAGGAGAGTCCGATATTGATGCTAAAGAATTGTATACGGAGTTGAACTTGATTAATACATTTTTACCGAGACACATTGACAACCCTTTTGATGTTCTAGACTATATCTTCCAACGCAATACTACTTATCCTAATGCTATAAATGCATATAAAGTGTTGTTGACAATTCCGGTAACCGTGGCATCGGCATAAAGAAGTTTCTCAAAGTTGAAGTTGTTGAAGACCTATTTACGTTCTACAATGTCACAAGAAAGGCTAAACGGGTTGGCGACAATTTCTATTGAAAGTGAAATAATAGATACTATGGATTACAAGGAGTTGATCGAGAGCTTTGCTTCAAAAAACGCTAGAAGAACCACACTTTTCGGTTAGCAAGTAGGTTCGATAACTTGATATTTTTGCTACACTATTTTTGTTAATTTGTTTTATCTATTTGATAACAATTATCGTAGTATTATGGGTTATTTGATTGAATGATTGATAATTTTATATTATATGAAGATTTGCGAATAGGGCCCAAATTTTTTATCTCGAACAGGGCCAAAAAAATTTTGTGATTTTCGGAGACGGCCCTGATCATATTATACCAATTCCAATAGTTAAAGTTACTGATACCGATCTATCACGTAATTCAACTAGAATCGGACACTTCAATCAATCATAAACCATCACCTTGAAAACTATCGTTTTGCTATATTACTTGAGCAGATCATTCCTATCAAATCTGATATCAAACTCCACATGTAACACATGTTAACATTCTACAGTTCATATCATGCCAGTTCCAATAGTCAAAGTTACCGACCTATAACAAAATTCAACTCGAATCTTAACACTTCAACCAAATGACAAACCATTACCTAACAACCTACCGTTTCATTAATTTACCCTTCCATATTCAACAACACCAATTTCACTTCAAATATTCAAATATTCTATCATACAATTCAACTAGAAAACAATCAATCAAAAGAAAAATAATTACATCAAGAAGAACTATAATCGTAATACATATCATAAGAAAACAAGTACCTGTAATCGTTCTTCTTGATGTAATTTGCGATTGTGCGACTTGATTATCACAAACAAAGGAAAAGAATTTGTTGCCGTTCTTCTTGATGTTGGGTTAGGGTTTGCGTGAATAATGGAAAAAATGGGGGGATGTGGTTGTCGTGGTTTAATCCACGTGAACCACCATAATTTAATTTGGGGGGTGGTATAAAGCATGAATAATGCGCCTATATGGCAAATCATGACCCAATCATGACCCCCACACCCTATAGCCTAATGGTTGAGATTATAATGGCAAAATTGTGAATAATGTTTACCATTAAAATAATTAATTTTCTATATTAAGGGTATAAAGGAAAATTTAATATTTTTAAATTCAAAAACACACATGCAAGTCCCCCCCCCCCTTTTTTTAAACGTCAATAACTTTTTATACATAACTTTTTTTCAAAAAATATTACACCATATAACAAGTGTTTTTTTATCTTTAATATGAGTACCATATTGCTATACTTATATAGAGGAAAAAATTTACGTTTCGATCGTATGTATTACCCCAAGGTGTTTTGTCTATATTTTTTTTAATTGTATATGTTGTTTTAATTGTATCGCGATTCAAGGCATTGTGTTTTACAGTAAAACACCATGAACGTATATAAGACACCATAACATTGCAAATACCATTTATATTCAATCTTGTTTTCTATGGTTTTTATACAAGACACCATAATCTGTTTTGAATTCCTAAAATAAAACACCATAGAAAACAAGACTGAAAGATTGAATGTAAGTGGTATTTGTAATGTTATGGTGTCTTATATATGTTCATGGTGTTTTCTGTAAAACACAACGTCTTGAATCACTGTACAATTAAAACAAAATAGAGAAAACACCATGGACTAAAACATGCGATTGAAACGTAATTTTTTTCTCTATATAAGTATAGTAATATGATGCTTATATTAAAGATAAAAAACACTGGTTATTATGGTTTTAATTTTTTTTAAGTTACGTATAAAAAGTTATTGATGTTTAAAAAAAGACGGGGGAACTTGCATGTGCATTGCATGTAGGTTTTTGAATTTTATTTTTAATTAGGTTTATTTATTAGATTACTGAATTGCCCTTATCCTAATAAATAAAATAATGACATATGTCATCATCATGTCTTTCTTATCCTTCTCACAAATTTGTCTTTTTTACACGATCCTAAACCAATATGTAACACCCCGAAAACGGGTTTGGTAATTAAACCCCGTTAATACTAAAGAGCGGGTAGAATACCGTTAGCAGAAAAGATTAACCCAGAAATTATTAGGATTCAAATAAATAAGCCTAATATAATAAATAAAAAGAGAGCAAATGACTTGTGAAGACAAAAGTTCATAAGGAGCCCGAGTTAACGGGATTTAAAATAAAACGGGTTTTTAACTTACCAAACCTACTAAGTTGACTAGGAATAATTCTAACCTAGTTAGATAGTGACTTATGAGTGGGTTAAAACACTTAAATTATGAACTAAGGAAAATGGAGGGGCCAAACTTGTTAAACTTGAAACTTGATTTAATTAAAACAAATAAAAACCCACCAAACACACACAAGAGTGTGTGTGTCTGGTCGATTGAAGCAGAGGGCGACCAAAGGGAAACCCCCAACCCTAGTTCATGCTAAAACTCTCAAATTGAAGGTCCAAATCAAGTCTAAATCGAAATCCAAGTACGAATTAGTGATCTCCACTGACAAAGGAGTCACGAGGTATGTAAATTTCATGAGAAATCTCTAGTTAAATTTCTGAGAAAACTTAGAGAATTCGAATTAGATGGTTGCATGTTCGTTATATGATGAAATAGGAACATTGTAGTGTCTAGGAGTAAACCCTAGACAAGCATATGATGAAATTAGGTCTAATTCTTGTGAATTCATGATCACCATTGAAGGTGATAAGTGGGTTTTGACTAAATTCGTGTATGTGATGTTTTTAGGGTTTTTGATTGCTAAAAATAGTGTTATAATGTCATAAACAAGTTTTAAATGAAAGCTGAATTCAAACAGCTTCTGATCAGAATTTACAGCCGACTTGTATTGACAGTAACATGGACAAAACGAGACAAAAACATGTGTTTCTTGAGTCTAAAATGTAATTCCAGGAAATATCATTAAAACCCCACTGGAATTGCATTTTTTCGATGAAAATTGAATGTTTTATGAATTTTTCGGTATCGAAGGTTCAGGCTGCGTTTTCTGGCAGAATTTGCAGCCCATTACGAATGTCATAACTCAATTTAAGAATTGATTTATGATCTCAAATTTTCACTGTAGGTAACTTCAGGTAATTCCAAAAACCTCCAATTGGAATTTCGTCAATCGGATAAACGAGGAATTTTAAATAAATTTTTTCGTAAGCTGCAGTCAGAAGTGACGAATCTGATTGCAGCTTAGTAAATGAATTTTTACGAATTTTTGGTAAAGAGTTAGATCTTGGAATTTTAACACAAGGCCTAACCCTCCGAGAGGTACGTCACATAAAAAATCATAATTTTTGAAGACTTGTAAACAGGTTAAACAGGTCACCAAAAACAGCCTATTTTCAGTGATATGAAATGTCTACTTGGTTGTGTGTAAAACGTGATTATATTAGGTATTTAGATGAATGCTAATGATAAGAAATGTGTAAGGTGGAAATCGTATTAAATTATGGTTAATCTAACCACCTTGTGAACATTGGATAATAGTTTGGCGCTTAACAAGCTAGGTGGAAGCTTGTGGATGAAGCGGGTCAAACGGAGCGAGTATGGAAAGAAAAGCGTGGCATGGATGCAAGGTAAGTAAATCTTACACCCTTTTATTTTAGAATGCGTAATGATTATAAAGGTTATGAAAATGATAAGCTAATATTTGAAATGTGATGTTCCGACGTAAATTGAAACGGGTCGGAATAAGCGAAAGTGATGAAAACCATAATGAATGGTAAAAAGGGGTAAAACGGTAATTAAGTCAAGAGATGACGAACAAACAACAAGTTTTTTAAATGTTACCTCATGGGGTAACTTATAATGAGAAAAAAGGGATAAAATGGTAAATTAGTCATGTGTTGACAAAACTAAGTTTAAGTTCAAAAGATACCCTATGGCATAAGCCAAGATGGGTTAAACATGTAAGAAAAAGATTTAAAGAAATATGATATTATGATGAGAATCCGATGAGGGCCAATTGAGCGAAATGGTAAATAAATACCATCCTCCTACAATTATGTTATGTTTGGTCATTTAGGCTAAATGGGTCAAATGGTAAAGTTAACACCATTTCACAATAACGACTAACAAACGCTTGTCAAGTTTTATGCTCACAGGGATGAATAGTGTATGGAAATTTGCGTCGCTATCAAGAAGCGATTTATTAAAGAAAGGTATTTTTTTTTAAAACAGGTCAATACTTGACCCGAGCCAGGTACGCATAAATAAGATTGTAAATAGATGAGCGATTTTGGTCAAGTACCTATTGAAAGTCCTCTGTCGTTAAACGAGGGACTAAAATTGACCAAAACGTGATCGATGGGTAAATCGGGCAAATGACCCATATGGGTTGTTTAGGAACTTGCATTTTGATTTGGAAATCATTATACATGAATACAAGTTATAGGCATAAACATTCGTGGATTAAATGCCTAAAATGGGTCGGTTGCGTAAAATGACTAACCGAAGGGTAAATTTGGGTTAATAAGTTAGGTATGCTAAAAATACCACAAAAGTAGTCGTGGTGGAATATAAGCATATATTTTAGATGTGGAATAATGAAGTGTGAAAAGAAAAGAGTTAGTTTAGACTAGATAGCTTAAATCCCCTAAACGGGTCAAAAGTCTTAGTAATTTGATTTCATGCCGAGAGCTTGAAATCCCATATTTTATAAGCTCGGGTGTAGGGTTATAACTCCATATGACGGAAAATTAAATTACGGACGAGTAGAAAAAAGAATCGCGTAAAACGGACATCTTGATCAAAAGTTATGAAACTTTAAAGTTAGAATTCCGATCGAAAATCGGAGCTGGGCAAATGCAGCAACTAGCTGCAACATTCTGGAAAAAGGAAGGCGTCGCGCCGCGCGACAGGTTGGGCCTTAGGCCGTCGTGCGACGCGACGGGGTGCCAGTTGCGCGAAAATCGTTTGTTTAATCTGTTATGCATTGCGAACCCATTTAAATACGTTTTAAGCTACGTATTATCTAACTCATGTTTTATGAGTTGCAGGTAAAATTCTAGTACCGGAGGACGATCAAGTTCAACAAAGAACCGAACACGTTCAAGATACAAGCTTCCGCACGGCATTTCGTTGTCATTTTAAACGACGAACTTATTTATATTATGTTGTAAACCTTTAAGTTGTAAAAGTTTTAAATTACTCGTATTTTCTAAGGATCCTTAATCGTAATTACATGTTTATTTTCGTTATGTATACGAAAACCTTTAAAATAATAACAAGGGTGTTACACTATATTATATATATATATATATATATATATATATATATATATATATATAGAGAGAGAGAGTAGAGATATATAGGATCGTGTTAGAAGCACTTGAGTAATTGAGAAACAATGAGAAGTATTTTGGACCACACTTTTTTCCTAAGAAAAAAAATCTCTAAATCGCCCTTTCCATATTAGTTTTTTTAGTTATACACATGTGTATATACGTGTTAAGAAATTGAAAAATTAGTATTGTAAATATATGTTTGATAATGTATATATTTGTACAAATATGTATAAATGATTGTACATATATGTATATAAAGAAAGATATGTTTTTGAAATTGAAAAACAAGTATCTTATGTGTATATGTATGTGTTTGACACATATGTATAATTTAAAATTAGACAATATACATATGTATATAGTTAAAAATTGACAATATACACATTTGTGTAATTCAAAAAACAAAGTGCTTAAAAGGAGCAATTAGCAGTAAAAAAAATTGGCTTAAATAAATTGTGTGGTATAGAATGTCTCACACGTTTCTTAACTACCATGTGTTTCTCTTACGATCTCTACCCTATATATATGTGTGTGTGTGTGTGTGAGAGAGAGAGAGAGAGAGGGAGAGAGGGGGGGAGAGGTTCAATTGGGAACCTCAAAAAAATAGAGAACCGAGGAACCATGCATCTAACATTTTAAATAAGTTATAAAAATTTCAATTTAACACACACACACATATATATATATATGTATGTATATAATAAGACATAAACAAGTTAAACCGTAAAAACTAAATTACAAACCCTAAAGACTAAAACATAAAGCTAAACCCTAATGATAAACCCCAAAACTAAACCATAAAGCTAAACCTTAAAATCCTAAAAGCTAAACCCTGAACCAAAAAGTTAACCATATATATATATATATATATATATATATATATTGTGGGAGTTGTTAAAAAGGTCCAATTTTCCTACAAAGTGTAAAAAAATCATAAAACACTGTAATGTCAACCATAAAACACACTCAAAACCCATAAATAACAAAGTGAAGATTAATAAAACGTCATATTTGTGAGTTTTGTCTTGTGTTTTGGATGATAAGGCTTTATTATCGAATGACTAACATTAGTGTGTTTTATGTTGATTATCATGTTGTGTTTTATATACATTGTTCTACGATGGTGTGTTTGAAGTTTTTATGGAATGTTAGGGTTTGGATATTGTGTTTTAGTGATCTTCAATCTGTTATTTGTGGGTTTTGAGTGTGTTTTATGGCTGAAATTGTGGTGTTTTATAACTTTGTAGGAAAATGGACTTTGTAGCCGAACCCCATCCTATATATATATATATATGTGTGTGTGTGTGTGTGTGTCATTAGGTTCGACGAGTCGGTTCCCATGCCGCTAAATGAGTCTAATTGGAGTTTGTTTGAGTCGGTTCCCCACCTTTTTAATGTTCCTCACTGAACCTCCCACTATATATATCATAAATCCAAACCCAAAATCCTAAAAGTTGTTTACCCTAACCCGAAAAGCTAAACCCTAAATATATATTATTAGGTTTGACGAGTCGGTTCCAATGCAGCTAAAATGAGTCCAATAGGAGTTTGTTTGAGTTGGTTCTCACCTTTTAAGTGTTCCTCATTGAACCTCCCACAGTGTTCACAATCAAGGGGTTGTTGTAACGCCTCGTATTTTCGTATTTCTATTTTAAAAATGTTCGTATTCGTATTCTAATTTTTGAAACCTTACATTCGTATTTTAATTTCAATCTCACAATTCGAGGCGTTAATCGTAATAAAAATTCATATTTTATACATATTTGTTATTCACGCAACCGATCATTTAAATACGTATTTATACTTATAAATACTTATACGCACATCCTCAATACTTGAATTATACTTTTATCATTTTTATATACTCAATTACATAATATACTAGTATTAAGTCTCTGCGTTGCAGTGGTTGTCATGAAACTGTGTTAAGTAGTAGCAATATTATACCATTGTCAGCGACCACCAACATCGGAAAAGCTCGTAAAAACAAAATAAATAAAAACGAAAAAAAATAACGCCAAGCGAAAAGCAGAAGTAAAATCTTTGAATCACGCACGCTCATTGCTGAGAAATTAAACCGAAACGTAAAACATAGAAAAAAATAACTAAGTCCATCCAGGACCCGCATGTTGGACGAACTTGTCAAAGGTAGAAAAATAGATGTGATGCGACGGGCCAGTCAAACGGGAAAAAATACGAAAAAATGTTGAACCCCACACGCACGTTGCGGTTCGTTAACTCACAAAATTTAGAACGAAACGAAAAACTTGGTAAAGATGAAAAGTATGGTGGACCAAAATTGAAAATAAAAAAGAGTTGAGATTAAATTGTAAAAGATGCAAAACTTTTGGTTAAAATTAAAAAACAAAGGGTCTAAATTGCAAAATTGAAGTTATTTATTAATTTCAAATAAAGATAAGGATAAAAATAAGTGATATTTATATATTGGTTATTATTTAATATTAATATTAAAAGAAATTTATTAAACAAATATAAATAAAATTTATGAGGTTAAATGAGACAATGCCATGTGGCATTATTTGGAGTATGTTATTATAAGGCTGTGGGGTATGGGGCGGGGGTTTGGGCGTGGGTTGGGGGGAAAACGCCCAAGCCACCACCCCTGGTGGGCTTGGGTTGGGGCGTGGCCCTTGGGGCTTGGGTTTCAAGCCGGGCGTGGGGCGGGGTGACATCCTAGCTGGCTGCCTTCTATTCGCTGACCATTTTTTGTAATTTTTTTTTAATAATCTGCCACGCGGCGCACCCAACCCACGCCCCGCCATACCCCGCGGACACGTCACTAGGCAGTGGGGGGCTCCCATTCCACGTGTCAACAAATTCCCCAACCCAAGCCCAACCCAAGCCCCACCATACCCCACGGCCTAAGTTAGATACTCAATAAATATACCAATCATCTTTCCATCTCATCAATCCTCTTCCACCTTTTTTAACCAATCATATTTCACCCTTTTCCACCTCCTTTTTTCACCAATCATCTTTCACCCCATCAATCATTTTCCACCTTCTTTAACCAATCATATTTCACCATTTCCCACCTCGTTTTTTCCACCAATCATCTTTCTATCTCATCAATCATCTTCCACCTTCTTTAACCAATCATATTTCACCTTTTTCCACCTTATCCACCTATAAATACCAACCCCCTTCTACCATTTTCTTCACACCATTCTTCTCTCCATCTCTCTAATTCTCTAAATCAAGAATTCTAAAAGGACACTAAGTGTTCCAACCATTCTTCTCTCAACCTCTCTACTATCTTCCAAGCAAGGAAGAGAACTCTAAGAGTTCTAAAAGAAAACACTAAGTGTTTTAAAGGAAGCTTTGAAGCTCCAACCTCCAACTCTTCACGGAATCACCGAAGGAAACTTTGCAAAACTGTGAGTATACTTGACCCATTTTACCGTTTTCACACTTTTTGGGTGTAACATGTTTATTTATACAAAACGCACTTAGCACTCATATTCTTATGCAATTATACAAACAAACAATCCAATACATGCTTACTATTTGTTATGTTTGATTCGTGTTTTCTGGGTGATTCTTATGTGATGAACTTGTTATTAACTTCGATCAAGCCTTCCTTAACATGTATAGCGCTATAGGAGTAACGCACCACCCGTGAACGAGAGGTCATGTTAAGTTAATCATTCTTTATACTTGTGTTAATCTTTGGTTTGACTTGTTTGTTCACATGTCAGTTTATACGTTAATCTTGATAACTAGGTTTGCCATGTGGATTGTTCACTATCATTTTTATACTTATATGCTACTACACCAAACTTGTATACTCGCCAATACTTTTGTATTGAACTACGCTTTTAAAACATGTTGCAGGTTTAATGATGATGTTGATGATGCATGGAACATAGTAGGATGCCTAGATACTCATTTTAAATTTTGTATACTTATTGTAATGTAATTCTTTTATTTCAAGTTGTTGTAATTGTATTTTCCTTTCCATGTTGTAATCGAATTCTTATAGTAATAAAATGAAATTCATTATTTATACTTGTCGCAAATTCTAGTGTTATGTGTAATGAGCAATCTATTTCTTCTCACTCTGATGTTTCCGCCATCGGTTTGGGTGTGACAATTGTTCACTAATGAACCTAATCCTATATATATATATATATATATAAAGTTTTAAATACAAAAGGCTCTTAATATGCAAAGGTACGCAACCACTAACTTGCGTCGCATGGAATTCCATATATTCAGAGGGAAGGGTAAATTAGGCAAATCAGATAAAGTGTAATAACATGCATTTTCTAAAAAGCATAACATGCGTATCTTAAAGCATAACATGCATTTTTTTAGTAATGTGTAGCTATACTGAGCATGCATTTCTGAAATAATAGCATTCGTTTTTAATAACAACATCCATCGTCCTTAACATATGTTACACTATAACTCATAGATTACAACTCTGTGGATTTTGTCAATTGAAATTATAAAATTGCAATCATAAACAGATTACTTAGATCGTTCTTGTGAATCATTTGGCTAATCGATTAGAGATTATGCATCCAATCGCTCGAATTGGTTGAATTTGTCTATGTTCTTCAATCGTAAGGTTCGATTGAATTGTAATTGACACTTATGCCCTTCCCACTCGATTCTGTAATTGAATTGAAAGTTAATTGCGTATTGTGCCACCTCGTTAAATTGAGCCGTGGATTAAATCAGATGATCGCGTACGGCATTGCATGTTAAGGGGATATTTTACCTAAACCCAACCATATATATAGGGTGAAGATCCACCAAAATGTGAGTTTTACCTAAGTAGCCTAAAAAAGATTGTAGAGAGACATGTGACACTCCTTATTAGTCTGATGAAAGTGCATTGTGGTCCTAAAATACAAACTCTCATCCTTTTGTTTTCTCAAAATACAAAAATGCTGGTGATACGATGATACTTCAGTGGTCCATCAGTGATCCATATTTGTTGTTAAAAAATGATCTAGTAGAAAAATAATTAGCATAAAAAATCTAGTAAAAAATAGCACACAAAATCTAGTACAAAAAATGTAGTAAAAAAAATATAGCACAAAAGTGTAGCACAAAATACTATACAAAAAATGTAGCATAAAAATGTTAAAACATTATAAAAAACAACACACTTTTTAGGGTTTTTTGAGTTGTGATATTTTATATAGCAATATGGTACTCAAATTAAAGATTAAGAGATGCTCTATTTTATGGTGTAATTGTTTTATAAATAATGTCGTGCAAAAAATTAGAGAAAAATGCCCGGATACTCCATGTGGTTTACTCTATTTCACCTATAGTCTCTAACTTTCTAAAATTAAAACTATAGTTCTCAACTTTTCCCTTCCTGTTTCTCGTATAGTCCCTAGGAAACTGACCATTTTGATAACCCTGACGGTTTATAAATTGGTGTTAACTGAAACATGCACAGTTAACCAGCAACTTACGCTATGTGAATACACTAATGCCTATCGCGCAACGCGCGTAATTGAAACACCTAATTCTTTTTAAGTTGGTTTGTTTGTAGCTATTGTTATTCTTTTTGATGTTTTAATTTAGCCTCAAACACTAAAATAATTCATGCATTTAACCAAATAGTTTTATTTTCTTTGTATAATTTTCATTCTTTAGTTTTGTTTACAAAAACCAAATATGAGATATACACTTGTTTGAAAACGGACTGACTCGCATCTACGAAAAAATGTATTAACTTTTTTTTTACAAAAACTAAATACGTTTCCATTTAAAATTTATTAAAAAATTGGGTTTGCCCCATCACTATAATAGTTAATATTAAAACATAACTTCATGTTCAGTGAACTTTGGCGCCGGCGGTGGTTGTTGCGAGTTGGTAATCTCCTGTACGCGGGGTCGCAACATCACACATAGGGTACCACGTCACCATTTTTCTTGTATATGTTTCCTTCTATTTCGTTTTTTTGGTTGTTATACACACTTATATTTTATAGTTTCGTATTGGTTTTTACCGTTTGGTTTGTATGCGAATTCTCCGCCGCAACGCGCGTGGAGTGGGCTAGTATACACAAAATTCAATTAAAAAATCAAAATTCAGAAACCACCTAAAGAAACCAATTGATTATGAATAAAAAGAAGTTGGAAAGAGTAGAAGCATATTTCAATAATTACAAGGATAAGCATATCATGGATAGTCGTATGGCCAAAAGTACCTAAATAGTTGGGAAACAATCATTTTGCAAAATCTCGTGATGTTGTTCTATAGTTATCATCCTCAAATTCCAAAAAGAAAGAAAAAAAAAAAGGCAAGTAAAAAAGAATGAGTAGTTTGCAACTTTGCATCTCTCTAGGTCTTATTGAAGCTTATTGATTTGAATGATCTCAATTCCATGATTGCAATAACTATGTGCCTCCCCTTTCATATGTACTATTTTTTTAGGTAAGAAGATGTGTAGTGGTGAGTGAAAAAATGTTTTATCCTTGGGTATGAAATAACATGTGGCTACCTAGTCAGCAAAGGGATTGAAGTTAAAAAAGGGGTGTAGTGGTATAATATTCCATAATGCCCCAACAATAATTACCCAATTATTATTTTTTTTTTAAATAAAACAAATAATATAATTATAAATGAGTTGGAAGTTTCTTATTGGTCTACCAATTTTTCATCCGGCGTTTTAATGGACACGCCCAAGCAAAAAAAAAATGAAATCAAACGTCTATGGGGTGGTGCACAAGGCGTTTCAGGGCGTTTTTGGCCCAATTCACGCCCAAAAAACCACACTACGGTGGTCTAAGGTTTTCTTCTTTTAAAAAAATAGTAAAGAAACTTTTGATGATATCCAAAATACGTATAGATTTGGTCATGCACTTTTCTTATGATTTTTTAGGAGCATAGAATATTATGCTTTCTGAAATTTTTTTATTTATTCTTGTAATATGTAAAACTTGAGTGACAATTTCACATTATATTTGTTCGTTTTACACAATCATTTTACACATTCTCAAAGTGATGGACTTAAGATTTTTTTTTTCATGGAGGTCATTAGGGGCTTAATCAAATTTTCCCGAAGCTATCGGGATTTTAGTGTATAAATAACACAATTTCTTTTCATGAGGAGGAATTGCCGACTTCTACGTAGGTCCGCCACTACCTGGTTAGTTTGATATAAACTGAAAGTCATGTTAGTTGTTTTACCAAATTGTCTAAGATCAACATCTTTAATAGAATGATGTCATTTTTCTTAAAATATGATAAAACTGAAACTATATTATTTAATTATAATTATTAACTTTTATGATGAACAGTAATGGATTAGGATCAAATACAAAGGATCCTAATTGTAAGAAGTGTAAGAAGGATTTATAGAGTGACAAGTGTCCAATAACCTAAAAAACCCCACTACAAAAAAAAAAAAAAAAAAAAAAAAAAAAAAAAACCTTTAAACATCCACCACCACCAAAAACCTAACCCCCCCCACCCCCCCCCCCCCCACCAAAAAAAAATAAATATATATATATTTTTTTATTTTTTTCTTTTTTTGTCGAGGGGGGTGGGGGTGGGTGTTTAGTTTTTTTTAGATTTTTTTTTTAGGTTTTTGAGGGGTGGGGGGATAGGTTTTTTGAGGGTTTTTTTGGTGAGGTATAGGTTTTTTTTTTTTTTTTTTGCCGGGGAGGGTGGTGGGGTGGGGGGGTTTAGGTTTTTGGGTGGTGGTGGGGTGGGGTGGGGGTGGGTGTTTAGGTTTTTGGTGGTGATGTAGTGGGTTTAGTTTTAGGTTATTGGACACTTGTCACTTTATAAATCATTCTTACACTTCTTACAATTAGAAGCCTTTGTAGAATAACTTGACCCGAACAGTAATATAGCATGTAGCTTATAGTAAAGGTCAAGTCGTATAAAATTAGCTCAATAATTGGACTTGAGTTAACCTCAAATTAGCTATTTTTAAATAAATATTTTGAGTTAAATGTGGGCTATAGTATAAAGGAAAAATTACAAGTTTTGTCTTTTATTTTTATACCACTTTTCAGGAGGTGTCCTTTTTAACGAATATTGACAGGCTGTGACCTTTACTATGTATTTTGTTGCAAGTTTAGTCCTTTACACCCAACCCAGTTAAAAAACTTTGTTAATTGTTGACAGGCGGTGTCCTTTATTAGGTATTTTGTTGCAAGTTTAGTCCTTTAGTGCAATGTGGTGTTGTAAGTATGGCTTTAGTTGTTGTTTATGCTATTTTTAGTTGTACCATTTCCTTGGTTATTTGTACATTATTTATAAATTTATATACTTATTAATTTGGAACATTTGTATGCATGTTTGGTTGTAAATTGTGCTTAAGTGGTTGTACCTTAATCAAATAATGGTTTCATTACCTTACCAAATTCAATCTGTTTTGTATGCATGTATGGTTGTAAATTGTGCTTAAATGGTTGTACCCTAATCAAATAATGGTTTCATTATCTTACCATATTCAATCAGTTTGATCCATTCAAAGTTGTGTTGTTTTATTTGTAAATTATTATTATTTATGATAATCTAATTAATTTAGCCAAAATCTTGTATAAATATAATTTGCAACATATTGATGCAATGGTTGTTGTAATGTATGCATTATGGTTTGTATAGTGGTAATGATATATATTATATATAGATTGCGATGAACCTGTCAAACGGGAAAATATAGACGCGAGTTCATCGTAACGCGCGAGTCCTGGATCAACTTAGTTATTTTATTCTATGTTTTACGTTTCGGTTTAGTTTCTTCGCATTAACACGCCGCAACTTCAGTGTCGGTGGTCGCTGGCAATAGTGTGACATTAGTGTTTACCCCCGCCGCAACGCGGGGGCTACTTAATACTAGTTAAAAATTAATTAATTAACAAAAATTGAAAAATAATTAATTGAGTAATGATGGTTAGGGGTTTTATGACTACGAGCTCTAGTGATATATCGCCCCATAAAACCCCTGTGTAACATGGCACGACACGTGTCGCATAACGCCCACAAGGGGCTTTATACACATGGCCTTATGACTACACATGGCCTTATCTCGTTTCTTGACTACCCTAGTAGCTAGTAATATTATTTCAGCTAGGGTTGAGCATATAACCGAATTAACCGAACCGTAACCGAAATAACCGAAAAAACCGAACCGAAATAACCGATAACCGAAATAACCGAAGGGTTGGTTATTTATATTTTTAATAACCGATTTTTGCGGTTCGGTTATGGTTATTCTTATTTTCATAACCGCAAATAACCGAACCGAACCGAATATTTTAAACGTAGCCAAATCTGTAGCACCATAAATCTTTAAGTTTGTATTTAAATGCTTAACCATGGCCTAATATATATGTATCTTTGGTGAAGTATTTGAATGGTTTAACTTTTAACCATGACCCAACTTTATTGGCCCATTACATTTTACACTAACCATGACCCAACCTTATTGGCCCATTATAGTTTACACTAATAATAACCGACCTATAACCGAACCGAAACCGCATTAACCGCAATAACCGATTAACCGAAACCGCATTAACCGAAACCGAACGGTTATGATTTTTTGATAACCGCAGTGTGCGGTTATGGTTTCGGTTATAGTTAATAACCGAACCGAACCGCACCATGCTCACCCCTAATTTCAGCATATGATAATTATTTTTATTCTTGTGGGGGTGGGTTTGATGGTGGCGGGATTTAATGGTGGCGGATTTAGTGGTAGTAGGAGTGGGTGTTGGAGAGAGAGAACTGGAGAGGGATAATAGATTTTATGTGTTTAGAATGAGAAAAGACAATAATTCCCTCATGTGTCAGGCACATGCAATATTTAACTGAAAATTTTAACCAGGTTAGAGCTAAATGACGTAGGATGTAATGAGTTTTTCAAATTAAGGATTGTAATTGTAATTATTGAAGTTAAAGGCTATCCACTGCGATCGATACAAACATAAAGGACGAAAAGTGTAATTTACCCAACAAATTAATAATATATCTAGAGTAAACTTCCATTTTGCTCCCTGTGGTTTGGTCACTTTAACGGTTTTGCCTCAAACCTTTAAAAACAACCATTTTCCTCCAATAGTTTGCTATGATTTTTCCATTTTGCTCCCTGCGGGGAGCAAAATGGAAAAACAGACAACTTGGATGGAGTTAGAGGCGGGGAGCAAAATGGAAAAACCATCGCAAACTATTGGAGGAAAATGACTATTTTTAAAGGTTTGGGACAAAACCGTTAAAGTGACCAAACCACAGGGAGCAAAACGGAAGTTTACTCATATATCTATTAACTAATAGTCATTGTGTATAGAACAAAAAATAAGATAAGTGGGTGGGCCGGTGGGGTGGGCTTATCTGATTCACAGGTTTATTTAATGGGCTTGCGTAAGTTATTAAACACTTCATATGGCCAACATAACAAACACACACATATTTTTCTTATACTTATGATTAAACCAAGTTGTAATACTTTTCATAATTTATGACATATTTCTTGTTAAAACTAGTCAAACATGTGAACCGGTAAGATGGTTGTGTCGAGTACTACTCCGATAATGAAAACATTCCACAATCCATTTCTCAGATGCTTTCTAACAAATTTATGACTTGTTTAATTTGTTTTTAAATCTAAACTAGTTGATTTTTCGCCCGCGCTTTGCGGCGGGGACAATGACTACAAAACGCGTGTCAGTAACGGCAAACAGATACCGAATATCAAAACATAAATAAAAATGTCGTGAAAAGGATAGTCACTCCGTCCTAAAAAAAACGATTTTAAATAACCTAATATATAATAATAGGACCCACACGTCCTACATTGCGGCGGAGACCCAATGACTGCAAAACGCGTGTCAGTAACGGCAAGCAGATACCGAATATCAAAACATAAATAAAAATGTCGTGAAAAGGATAGTCACTCCGTCCTAAAAAAAACGATTTTAAATAACCTAATATATAATAATAGGACTCACACGTCCTACACGTTGGAAATTCGGTTGTTTTCAGTTCAGTTATTACGGTGTTAACACGTTAAAATATGGATGAGTTCGGTACCGGTAACGGTACCGAAAGTACCAATCTGAAAAATCATCGAAATTAGGTACTGGCACCGAAAATGCTCGGTACAATGCGGTATAGTATTTGAAGGTAAAAATCAATAAATACATGTATGGTGCTACACCGGTGTCGAACCGAAAGTAACGATTCTGAAAACGCCAAAAGGTGGGTACCAAATTGGTACCGAAAATGATTTGGTATAGTAAATTTGGTACCGATACGATACCGGTTTGATTACAGGATTTGATACGATTTGCTCATCAATAATCTAAATATCCAAGTTAATTTTACATGCTACAATTCATTCATTAGAGAAAAAGACAAAAAAATAAAGCAAAATAAGTTGTTGTGTATATAAAACCTCATTCAAACGAAATACAGTTTACTTATTGTGTGTATGAAAAGTAAGTTAAACGGTGCAATTACTTGCATTGCTACGTTGCTACAGGATTTGATTAGCTCGGTACCAATAGGTACGGAAAATACCGTTACCCAAATCTCAAAAAGTGGGTACCGGTACCGAATATACCTGGTACGGTACGGCTCGGTACCGGTACTGGTACGACACCGGTATTTGAGGGTAAAAACCGATAAATACCGGTGCCAAACCGATACCAAGAATACACCCGGTTTGATAAATTTGATACCGGTACCCGATACCAGCTAATTCCTTAGTGATGGTACTATTAATTGAATTCTATTTTTATTAATATGTTCATTCAGTTTACTGTTCATTTAGTTCAATTTTTAATATATAGGTTTAGTTCAATTTTTAATATATAGGTCAATATGTTCATTCAGATTACTGTTCATTTAGTTCAATTTTTAATATATATATAGGTCAATAATTCCTTAGTGATGGTACTATTAATTGAATTCTATTTTTATTAAGGCTACTCGGTATGGTGATGGACCATCCTTGGAGGATGGTCCGCCACGTAGGCGCCACGTCATAATCCTCCCAAGGATGGTCCATCCTCCAAAACTAGAAGGCATGGGAGGATGGTCCTAGTCATAGTCCTCCACCACTTTTTATATTTTTTTTATTTTTTTTAGTCTTCTATTTTTTTTAAACATTTAACAAATATACTAACAAAATATTTTCATTAATATTAAAACCACATTACATAAACATAAAAAAAACATAAAGTTAATAAAAAAAACATAAAGTTAATAAAAAAAAACCAAAGACTTAAAAAAAACATAGACTTAAATAATATTATGCTTCTTCATGATGTCGTTTTGAAGTTTTTTCAACATCGAATGTTTCGGCTCGGGTTAGTCCTCGACATTCACCATCATTATTTCCCATTCCTTGAGCCGAATTTTTTCATCGGAAATTCGGATTTTCTCATTCGACAACCGCACCTTCTCGCGTAACTTTTCTTCCTCTACACGAGCTTTTTCTTCCGCGGCCCGGTCCTTCGCCTTCGTCTTTTGGGCCGTGACGTCATTGTACACTTTTAAGTGTTCCAAAAACTCAACCATGTTCGGGTCCACCTTTTCCTTTTGTTTCCCCTTGGCCCGCTCCTTCTTTGATTTGTCTCGGCCCGGTGGACGCTCCGGCTCATGTACGGCGTACTCCTCTTCGTCAAAGGCGGCGTCATCATTTAAGTTTAAGTTACACCTCGCGTCCGATCCACCGGCGCTAAAACTACTCGTTTCCGACGTTTTTTGGCGTTTCGCCATCGCCACCTCGTTGGGAATCGGCGCCCACTTTGGATCGTCTTTTACAACCATCAACGCGCGAACGTGAGCAAAGTTGGTATTACCATTGTTCGACTTATACTTGTCCAACACCATTCGGAACACATCGTCGTCGCTCATGCCGCTACGACGGTCACTTGTATATAGTTTATTATATTCCTCGCAAAACCTATTGATGAGCGTGTTCATTTTCCGCCACTTTGATGAGACCGAATCGACATCTCGATAGGCGCCTTGGCCCATATAGTCGAGAAACTTCGCCAAAACCTTTGCCCAAAACCCTTCACCCGGTTGCTTATTACCTATAAAAACAACCAAAATATATTAAAAAAAACAAACTTTAAAACAATTAAAAAAAACCCACTGTTAAGTAAATAAAAAACAAAAAACCAAATTTTAAAACAATTAAAAAAAACCAACTGTTAAACCTTAAAAAAATTAAAAATAAACAAAAAAAACAAATTAAAGCTTAAAAAAATACGAACCTTTAATCGGGTTGTCAGACGTGTCAATGTAAGCCTTGGCTAAGGCTTCTTCTTTGATTGGCGTCCACTTAGTCCCCTTTGGTTTGGACGGTTGATCACCCACCACTTTCTTGCCTTTGTTTCGTTTTACTTTTCCTTTAGGCGGTTGGGTTTCGGGAACAACCTCCACATCGTCGTCGGGTTCGGATTGTTGAAAGGGTTGCGTCGGGATCGGTTGGGGTTGAACGGGTGGTGTCGGGTTCGGTGGGAAATTATAAGCACCCCGCATCATCATTTGTTGAAGGGCTTGATTTTGAGAGAATTGAGCGAATTAGTTTGGCGAGTGTTGGAATGATGCAAACGCATTTGATGAATATTGCGAGAATTGGTTCGGTTCTAGCGTCGGATAATATCCCGGACCCGAGAAAACATTAGGTTGGGTCGGGTTGTTGGGAGTCGTCGGGTTATACGGATTGTTCGGGCTGTTCGGGTCGCTCGGGTTGTTGAAGGGATCCATGATAGAGTAAGGTTTATAAAAGTGGAAGAAGATTTATAAAAATTATGTGAGAGAGGGATGAGATTTTGTGGTTAATTTGATGAATGAAAGTGAAAATGGAGTTGAAATTTATAAATATTGGAAATATTACCGTTGTTTTTTTGGGAAAAAATTGATTTTTTTTTTAAACGGTAACTTTAATTCAATGGGCCCCACTATTTTTGGACCGTCGCAAACGGCACCATCTCGACGTCCACGACGCGACGCAGGGGGGGCGGCACGGTGTGCACGCCGTCGCCGAAGCAAGACGGACCCGGGCTGGAGCCCATACCGACTAGCCTAATATGTTCATTCAGTTTACCGTTCATTTAGTTCAATTTTTAATTTTTATTAATAATAATTATTAATTAATATGTTCATTCAGTTTACTGTTCATTTAGTTCAATTTTTAATATATAGGTTTAGTTCAATTTTTAATATATAGGTCAATATGTTCATTCAGATTACTGTTCATTTAGTTCAATTTTTAATATATAAATATAACTAGGGTAAAGACCCGCCCGCATTGCGGCGCGGGTACATCGTAAACATTGTATGGATTAGTCCAAATGTTATATGATGCATTAACCATATCAATACACACATTTCGACGTATCTAGTTGAACTCAATGTAACCTGTATAAGCATTGTGATTGGATCAAACGTAAAGTAAATCAAATTCGTATCGAACAATCATAACGTATATGTGACCCAACTCATACACAGAAAACGTAATGGGTATGAAGGAAAATATGCACATGTAATCGAAAGGGAGAAAAAGAAACCATAATTTGAGTCCACTCGGTTCGAAACAACCTTTACGAAACATACATAAAATAAACACGAAAACATATTATATTTTGACGTGAATCGTTTCCCCAAAAAGTTTACGTCGAAATGTAGAACAATTTGAATTTATACCAAAGCGTACATAAAAATATGCACGTAAAAATGGTTTCTTTAAACGAAATCGTATTATATTTGACCTGATTCGTCTATAAAAAAAGTTTACAGCGGAATGCGACCCGCCGCAATGCGGCGGGGATTCTTTAGTTATAACTAAGTCGATCTAGGACCAGCACACTATGTTAAACTTGTCAAACGGGAAAAAAATAGACGATGTAAAGACGTTCACCCACGCACGCACGTTGCGTCGTGTTAACTCGCAAAATTTAGAACAAAACGTAAAAACGTTAAACCAAAGACGCACGTTGCGATGTGTTAAGTCACAAAATTTAGAACCAAGCATAAAGCGAAAAATTTGCGGAAAATGAAAACTATAAAGGACCAAAGTTGAAAGTAAAAAAATTTGTGAGGATAGATTGCAAAAGATAAAAGTTTTGGGTTAAAAGTAAAAAAACAAATAGTTTTGGGTTAAAAGTAATTTATGAAATACTTTTGGGTGAAAAGTAAAAAAAATCAAATTTTTTATGGAAAACCCCCAAAGCAAAGGTTACAACAACCATATGCATAACCATTTTTCTTTGAAAAACCCCCAAAGCACACCCCGCGTTGCGGCGGGCCGTAAAACGGTGTCAAATAGTACTAATGTCACACAACTGTCACCGACCACCAACACTGACTCGACCTAGGATCTGCGTGTTGCGACAAACCTATCAAAGATGAAAAAATAGAGGTAAAAATGTTGAACCACACATGCACGTTATGCCGTGTTAACTTGCAAAATTTGAAACAAAACATAAAAAAGTTGAAGCACACTCGTACGTTGCGTCGTATTAACTCGAAAAATTTAGAACTATACGTAAAACGAAAATTTGCGAAAGATGAAAACTATAAGTGACAAAAGTTGTGAAGTTAAATTGCAAATAATAAAAAGTTTTAGGTTAAAGTTAAAAAAACTAATTTTGTAGGGTTAAAATTGCAAAAGGTAAAAACCTTTGGGTTAAAAGTTAAAATCAAGTTTTTTTTTGGAAAAAGGCCAAAAGCACAAGGTACAAGTTGCTATGCACAAAAAAACTTGCTTATTTAAACATGTAATAATAATATAGGTCAATAATTCCTTAGTGATGGTACTATTAATTGAATTCTATTTTTATTAATATGTTCATTCAGTTTACTGTTCATTTACTTCAATTTTTAATTTTTAATTAATTAATTAATTAATATATAAAATATGTTCATTCAGTTTACTGTTCATTTATTTCATTTTTTAATTTTTAATATATAAATAAATATAATAATAATATAATATAATATATATAGGTCAATATGTTCATTCAGATTACTGTTCATTTAGTTCAATTTTTAATATATAGGTCAATTTTGTTTTCTTAATTTTTCATTTTTAATTATTGACCTGGCCTCATTTTGACTGCCGCTAGATTCCTCATTTGATATTTTTTTACCAACTTAATTTTTTTACTCCATTACGAAAATTTTTGGACCAGTCACCATTTGCCCTCTCTCACGTATTCGCGCACGCACAAACATATCATGAGTTTCACTATAGTAGCTACAATAGGTTTTTTTGTTTATGGGGAAGGATCCACTAAAAAGTGGATTTTGCCTAAGTAGCCTAAGAAGGAATCTTAACCATTCATTTTCCAAATCAATGGTTAAGATGAAAAGGTAGGAGAAAGGAGGAGTGCAAGGGTATCTTGGGAAAATCCTATTTATGGACTTTCTCTCTCCACATGCAAGGCACATGCATATTTCACCCCCATTTTTTAAACGTTCATAACTTTTTTATACGACATTATTTTTTCATAAAAATTTCACCATAAAATCGAGCGTCTATTTATATTTAATTTGAGTACCATATTGCTATATAAAATATGAAGACTCAAAAAACCCACTAAAATGTGTTGTATTTCTATGTTGTATAACATTTTTTATGCTGGATTTTTGTACTATATTTTTGTACTAAAAATTTTGTGCTGGTTTTTTTTGTCTTAAAGTTTTTTTTTCTCAATTTTTTGTGCTGGATCTTTTTGTACTACATTTTTTTGCTAAATTTTTTTGTGCTATATTTTTTTACTAGATTTTTTGTGTTATATTTTTTTGTACTACATTTTTTGTGCTAGATTTTTTGTACTAGATTTTTTGTGCTATATTTTTTTGTACTAGATTTTTTGTGCTAGATTTTTTTGTACTAGATTTTTTTTGTATTTTTAAAAAACAAAAAGGGTGCCACATGTCATTTTCACTCCTATTTATAAGGACCAAAATGCCCTTCATTCCTACTTATTAGGAGTGCCACATGTCATCATCACAATCCTTTTTAGGCTACTTAGGCAAAATCCACTTTTTAGTGGATCCTTCCCCTTTTGTTTATTGTAGCAATCTTTCCATATACAAATTAGCAACTTTTGTGTGCATTAGAAGTTGTACCCCAAGCTTAAGGAATTTAAAAAAAGAAAAAAAAACTTTGATATTTCACTTTCAACCTAGAAGTTTTATCTTTTACATTTTAACTCATTTGAAATTTTTTACTTTTAACTCAAAATTTTTCATCTTTTATAATTTAGCACAACACTTTATTTTTTACAACTTTGATCCCCCATACTTTTTATCTTTCGCAAGTTTTTCGTTTTACATTTCGTTCTAAATTTTGCGAGTTAACATGTCGTAGCGTACGTGTGAGGTTCAACGTTTTTTGCTCTATTTTTTCATATTTGACAGACCCGTCGCAACACGTCCATTTTTTCCCCTTTTGAAAAGTTCGCCGGAACGGGCGGATCCTAGATCGACTAAGTTATTATTTTCTATGTTTTACGTTTCTGGTTAATTTCTTCGCATTAGCACACTGTAACGGGTGTGTGTGGTTCAACGATTTTAGTCTACTTTTCGTTTAGTGTAATTTTTACCATTTTATCTATTTTATTTTTACAATCTTGAGGGTCGATGTGGTTGTGGCATTGGTGCTACTTGGTACGGTTCTACGAACGTTTTTAACCAATTAATTTTTTTACTAATATTTTGTTTCGGTTTACCCCTATACTTCTTTTACTTAAAAACTATTTTTACGTGCATATTTTATGTACGGGTATGTATAAATATGATTTGTTCTACATCCCGACGTAAACTTTTTTATAGACGAGTCAGGTCAAATATAATACGTTTTTGTTTAAAGAAACCATTTTTACGTGCATATTTTTATGTACGTTTTCGTATAAATTCAAGTTGTTCTACGTTTCGACATAAACTTTTTTGGGAAATGATTCATGTCAAATATAATATGTTTTCGTGTTTATTTTATGTATGTTTCGTAAAGTTTGTTTCGAACCGAGTGAAGTCAAATTATGGTTTCTTTTTCTCCCCTTTTTTCGAAAGCTTTAATTAATCCCTTTCGATTACATGTGCATATTTTCCTTCATACCCGTTACGTTTTCTATCTATAAGTTGGGTCACAATAATACGTTATGATTGTTTGATGTGAATTTGATTTACTTTACGTTTGATCCAATCACAATGCTTATACATGTTACATTGAGTTTAACTGGATACGTCGAAATGTGTGTTTTCATATGGTTAATGCATCATATAACATTTGGACTAATCCATTCAATGTTTACGATGTACTCGCGCCGCAACGCGGGTAACGCGGGTGGGTCTTAACGCTAGTTCTTTCTAAGTAGGTTCGTTTGTTGATATTGTTGTTCTTTTTAAAGTTTTAATTTAACCTCTTACACTATAAATAATTTATGCATTTAACCAAATAGTTTTACTTTCTTTTTTAGAATTTTCATTCATTAGTTTTGTTTAAAAAACCAAATATGAGATATAAACTTATTTGAAAACGGACCGACTCGGTATCTACTGAAAAAAAATTTAATTTTTTTTTCACAAAAAACTATATACGTTTCCATTTAAAATTTATTAAAAATCGGGTTTACCCCCGCCACTATAATAGTTGATATTAAAACATAACTTCACATTCTGTGAACTCTGGCAGCCACAACCGCGAGTTGCGGCGATGGTGGTTGTTGCGAGTTGGTAATCTTCTGCACGCGGGGTCGCAACATCACGCATAGGTACCACGTCACCATTTTTCTTGTATTTGTTACATTTTATTTCGTTTTTTTGTTTTTTTGCACATTTATATTTGGTAGTTTCATACTAGTCTTTACCGTTTGGTTCGTATGTGAATTCTCCGCCACAACGCGCGTGCTCGTGTGTGTGGGGAGGGGGAGTCTAGTATACACAAAATTCAATCAAAATTCAGAAACCACCTAAGTCCTAAAGAAACCAATTGATTATGGAATAAAAAGAAGTTAGAAAGAGTAGAAGCATATTTCAATAATTACAAGGATAAGCATATCATGGATAGTCGTATGGCCAAAAGTACCTAAATAGTTGGGAAACAATCATTTTGCAAAATCTCGTGATGTTGTTCTATAGTTATCATCCTCAAATTCCAAAAAGAAAGAAAAAAAAAAGGCAAGTAAAAAAGAATGAGTAGTTTGCAACTTTGCATGTCTCTAAGTCTTATTGAAGCTTATTGATTTGAATGATCTCAATTCCATGATTGCAATAACTATGTGCCTCCCCTTTCATTTTTTTTAAAAGGTAAACTTCATTAAAAACGGCCGGTCTGACAAAAAAAGTGCAGGACCGCGCCAGAACCCGATTACATCATATACAGAGGGTACTTACACCATTCTCTCCAAATAATATTACAAAACTTTGACCTATTTTTTAACCAAAAAAAAAGCTAAGGGACTTAACTTCTCCCACAATTTCGGTATAATCTCCTCTACCGTTAGAAAATATTTTCATGTTCCTAGCTTTCCAAAGGCACCAACAAGTAACCGCTACAACTCCTTGAACTTCCTTGGTCTTCAAATTACCGTCAAAGCCCTTGTGATACTCCAATAGGTCTGAGAACGAAAAAGCGTAAATCGTGGGAAACTTGACCCACAAACTTATGATGTTCCATACCCGAATCGATGTAAAGCAAGCCGTGAATAAATGGTCGACGGACTCAATTACCTCACCACAAAAAACACAATCCGTCGAACCAACCGATATGTTTCTTTTTTCCAGAGCTTGTTTAGTCGGGATACGATCGATAGCCGCCCTCCATACGAAAATACTAATCTTAGCCGGAAGCCATTTGCAGCCCACCACCGACCAAAGCGAATCTGAGCTGTGAACCACCGAACCCAATTTTTTATAATATCCCGTAGAGAACTTACCTGACTCTTCTGGACTCCAACGCCATGTATCCTTAACCGCCGCGCACGTACTCGCCGACAATTTCGAAGAACAATTTTCCAGCTCTTCCAGTTCAGCCGTAGACTGCGGAGGTCTAATCCATTCCCACGACACCGAACTACCCTCCCCGTCACCCTGTAGCCGCTCCGACACCCAACAGTTTTTGTTTTTCTCTAAGGCGAATAAAAGCGACCATTTTACCATCGAAGGAGTATCTCCACACCACCAATCAATCCAGAACCGAATACTTGACCCGTTCCCCACAACCATACGCTTACCATTGAGAAGCACTTTAGATTCTAATTGATGCGTGTCGAGTGCGATATGTTTTTATGTATATTTTAAGCCCTTTTTACACTTTAGTCAAGTTTTAAATTTATAAAACACGATATTTTACTAACACTAAACACACATAGGGGCAAGTGCACCCATCGTGAGCGTAGTATAGCGTTGGTAAGATACCGAGGTCGTCCAAGGACACAAGAGCTTTTAGTACCGGTTTATTCTCAACGTCTAATCAAATCAAAAATTTAGAAAAATGTTTTAAACATGAAAATAAAAACTAAAAATGCTGAAAAATAAAAATAAAATAGAATAAAATAAAACAGATAGACAAGATGAATCACTTGGGTCCGACTCGCCATTAGTGTAACCTTTGATGATTTCCGCACTTTTGCACTTTTTAAGAGATTATCTTAGTTATAGTAGTAGGCCCCTCTTTTGAAGGTGACGTTACCCTCAACTAGAGGTGTGAATTTCTGACACGATCCGAAAACCCGACATGAACCTAACACGAAATTCGCGGGTTTAGGTTTAGTCTAAACGGGTTCGGGTCAGTTTCAGGTTGAACCCGCAAATCCGTTTAGGTTAACGGGTCGGGTTCGGGTCAACCTGGTCGAGTTGGCGGGTTGACACGTTTAACACGTTTATACTATATTATATTTTTTACAATATATTTTATGTTATATTAATTAAATGAGATGTGTATTTTATGCCATGATTATAATTTAAAAATAGAAATTAACATAGATTTTATAATTTAAATATGATATTATTATATACATTTGTGTTTTTTAAGTAAATTTTAATTTTAGTATATTAATTTCAGAAAAAAAAAACATTCGGGTTGAACGGGTCGTGTTCGGGTCAACCCACGAAACTTCGGGTCGTGTTCGGGTTCTTATATATGATACGATTTTCGGGTTCGGGTTCGGGTCGGGATCCGGGTTTGTGTAAAATTTTCGGGTTCAGGTCGGGTTGAACCCGCTAACCCGCAAACACGACCCGTTTAGCACCCCTACCCTCAACCCAGTAGTTTGAGTCAGCAAGGATACAATCCTAAAGGGTTGGAATATTGGAAGATAATTAATTAAGTTATTAATGCGTAATGTGGTAGGCCCCTCTTTTGAAGGTGACGTTACCCTTGGCTAAGTGGTTTGAGTCAGCAAGGATACAATCCCAAGTAGTCGGGTTAATGTATTAATAGTAGTTTACATATGAGGGGATCAAGCCATCCGCACCCCCTCCATCCAATACAAGTGGGTATTGAAGGAGGTCCTAGTAAGCTTGACCCAGATCCTTGCAGGATTTATACACTGAACAAGGCAAGAACCTTACCAAACTATTCCCTTAACCCCCGACCAGGTAGCCAACATATCTCTATATAGACCGTAGCATGGTTGTAAAAGTCCCGCCTAGGCTCCGAGTACTCCCCGAGTACTCGCTACAAGGTAGGCTGCCGAGGCACGAGTACTCTTCTCCGAGGCCAATTACACCCCGAGTAATCTCCGCCTAAGCCGAGTACTTCCCGAGTACTCCCGAATCCGACTAGGGAGCGCCTAGCGACTTTTGCAACCATGGACCGTAGAGATATGAATGGTGTAAATCTTTTATTTTATATAGACAGTAAAATACGCCAAGACACCACGGACAAATGATAAGGAAGTTTCACCTTCAACATAAGAAACTAGTTATTAAAGTCATTAATACAAAACCAAATAAAAAGTGCGAAAAGATTAAAAAACAAAAGTATTACACTAAATGTTTGTCTTCACCAAGTGATGTAAGAGACTTAGTAAAATATGGTCTTTGATTGTCAAAAACTCTTACTATCAATCTTGGATCCCGAGACTACTACACACACTCTATGATGGATGATGGATGATGGATGATGGTGGTGGATGTGGGTTGTGATGGTGGTGGAGTGTGGGTGAAGTGTGAGAGAGGTGGTTTGCCAAGGGATGCCTTTGAAGTGAACCAAGCACCTCTATTTATAGCCTGCACAAAAGGCCGAACACGGCCTCGTGTCCATCAACTTTCTCTTTCTTCATTAATTGCATTTTGTTTGCATTAGCTCCACACACCCCCATGTCCGCTGGGCACGGCCCCGTGTGCAGAAGCGTATCTGTACTATCAAGATTTGCTTGAATTCTACGAATCTTAACGTTGACCACGGCACCCGTGTCGGGAATAGAAGCTTCTATAGCTTTGTCTTTTCTGCAGACACCTGAACACGCCCCCGTGTCCGCTGGGCACGGGGTCGTGTGCAACCTTCTGTTTACTTGTTTTTGCTTGGGAAGATGCTTTTGAGGGGTCGGGCATGCCACGTTTATTACTTTTCTTGTAATTATGTTAGATTTTGCTGCATTTTTTATTATTTTGTTCATTTACGCTCATTTAATCCTGAAAATACAAAAGGAAGACAAAAGCACACTTTTTCCAACATTAGTACTAAAAAGGGTTAGTTTTATGTCTCATTTGATGTAATTTATATGTTGCATTTTACACACATCACTAATCTAGTGATGTTTTTCCATACTCCCGTCATCCCCGTTTTAGAAGGGATAAACATCCACTTCCTACTATTACCATGACACGCCAAAACTACCCTACTCCAAAGCCTATCGACTTCCACCCTATATCTCCAAACCCATTTAGCCAATAATGCCTCATTCACTGTTTTAAGCTTACAAATACCGAGCCCACCGTGCCTCCCCTTTCATATGTACTATATTTTTAGGTAACACGATGTGTAATGGTGAGTGAAACAAATGTTTTATCCTTGGGTATGAAATAACACGTGGCCGCCTAGTCAGCAAAGGGATTGAAGTTAAAAAGAGGTGTAGTCGTATAATATCCCATAATGCCCCAACAATAATTACCATTATCTTTTTTTTAAGCTTTTGGCCCAATTCACGCCCAAAAAACCACACTACGGGTGGTCTAAGGTTTTCTTCTTTTAAAAAAATAGTAAAGAAACTTTTGATGATATCCAAAATACGTATAGATTTGGTAATGCATTTTTCTTATGATTTTTTAGGAGCATAGAGTATTATGCTTTCTGAAAAATTTTATTTATTCTTGTAAGAGTTAATTACATAGTTAGTCCCTGTGGTTTGCACAAAGTAACATACTTAGGTACTAATAGTTTAAAATAACATTTTAGGGTATTAACTTTTCATTTTGTAACGTTTGGGGGTATTAAGCTTATTTGCAGGCTTAAAATCATATTCTGTTAGTACCTAAGTATGTTATTTTGTGCAAACCACAGGGACTACCTATGTTATTACCTTAGAAGTTAATACCTCCAAACGTTACAAAATGAAAAGTTAATACCCTAGAAGATGATTTTAAACTATTAGTACCTAAGTATGTTATTTTGTGCAAACCACAGGGACTAACTATGTAATTAACTCTTCTTGTAATATGTAAAACTTGAGTGACAATTTCACATTATATTCGTTCGTTTTACACAATCATTTTACACATTCTCAAAGTGATGGACTTAAGATTTTTTTTTCATGGAGGCCATTAGGGGCTTAATCAAATTTTCCCAGAAGCTATCGGGATTTTAGTGTATAAATAACACAATTTCTTTTCATGAGGGGGAATTGCCGACTTCTACATAGGTCCGCCACTACATGGTTAGTTTGATATAAACTGAAAGGCATGTTAGCTGTTTTACCAAATTGTCTAAGATCGACATCTTTAATAGAATGATGTCATTTTTCTAAAAATATGATAAAACTTAAACTATATTATTTTATTACAATTATTAATTTTTATGATGAACAGTAATATAGCATTTAGCTTATAGTAAAGGTCAAGTCGTATAGCTCAATAATTGGAGTTAACCTCAAATTAGCTACTTTTAAATAAATATTTGAGTAAATTGCGATTTTGGTCCCCGTGGTTTACTAGCCATTGCAATATTTTACAGTTTTGAAAAGTATTGCAATTTTGATACTAATGTTTTCATTTCATTGCAATTTTAGGCATTTTTTTCAAAATTGCAATGCAATGAAATGAAAACATTAGTATCAAAATTGCAAGACTTTTCAAAATTGTAAAATATTGCAATGGCTAATAAACTACAGGGACCAAAACCGCAATTTACTCTAAATATTTTGAGTTAAACGTGGGCTATAGACTATAGTATAAAGTATAAACCTCTATTGGATGATGATTTGTGTGGCTTTAGACCGTGGGGTATGGGGCGGGGGTTTGGGCGGGGGTTGGGGGAAAACGCTCAAGCCACCACCCCGGGTGGGCTTTGGTTTGGGCGTGGCCCTTGGGGCTTGGCTTTCAAGCCGGGCGTGGGGCGGTCTGGCCAAGCTGACATGGCTGAATCTCATTGGCTCACCCGTCACGTCAAGTGGTTTTTAAAATTTTGAATTTTAAAATTCAAACGGTCCCCCCAAACGGTCCCCCCATCTTCTCGAACCGCCACGCGGGTCACCCAAAGGCCTATATATTTGTAACCCCAACCCACTGGTCCCCCCATCCCACGAACCCAACAACCCCACCGGCTACCCACTTCTCTCGAACCGCTACCCCACTGGTCCACCCCAACCCCACCGGCTACCCACTTCTCTCGAACCGCTATGGCATCTTGGACTCATGAAGAGGAAATTGCTCTCGTCACAAGCGTCGTTGACGCTATGAAGGGTCGGCCACCGGGCCAAACAAAATATTGGGTGGAAACATTCCAAGGCTACCGACATAACGTCGGTAACGACCGCCACAACCTCAACGCGTGCCAACATAAATGACGCGAGCTATGGCCCAAGCTTTTCAAGGCTTACTACGAAGCCGTTCCCGGTGGCGAGTTAAGCCACGAGGACCGGGTGGCGGTGGCTAACATAGAGTTTCGAGGCAAGGAAAAAAAGGCGTTCGACAAGATCGACCTTTTTGAAAATTTTTTAACGCTTTAGGTTTGTTATTTTGTAATTTTTAGGATTATTTAATGTTTTAAATTTTAATGAAGTTGTAGGTTTTTTTTATAATTGTTGTGTGATTTTTTATAATTTTTTTTTAATTACTCTGCCACGCGGTGCACCCAACCCAAGCCTAACCCACGTCCCGCCATACCCCGCGGACACGTAACCAGGAGGTGGGGGGCTCCCATTCCACGTGTCACCAAATGCCCCAACCCACGCCCAACCCCCGCCCCACCATACCCCACAGTCTTATTAGGACCTAAGCATGTAAACAAACATGAAGAGTAATTGCCTCGTGACTTATGATGTCATTCTTGCATCTTTTGAGGGAGTGCTATAAGAGTGGGTTTATAACAACTCGTCTCACTTCAATAAAAAAAAATTCTATATAAAAAGGAAAAGGCTAGTTATCAACTCTAACGTTCGACGTTTAGCTTGTATATGATCGTATGTTCTCTAACGTCGAAAAAAAAACCATATAAAAACTTGATTTAATCCATCGATTAGTTCTTTGAAATATCTTTCATTTACATTTTTTTAAGTTTTTAAAATGACAATATTTAAGACCTTATGAAATAAAATATAAGTTGTTTCAAAAGCATGCACTACTAATTGATCACCTTTAATGATCGTTAGAGACTTCTACAAAACTATAGTGAGCATCCACAATAAGACCCACAAAAACACCTAAAAACATGTCGAGTCAGCTGCCACATCAGAAAAACACTCACCCTTCAAAAACATCAAAAACTCACCTAATAAGAAAACACAAAAACACATAAAAACATTGCCACATCATCACCACCTTTTTAATTTTTAACCACACATTTACACCACTTATTCTCTCTCTATATATTATATATATTAAAAGTACATGGGTCCCATCATTTACTCATTTTTTCTAGTTCTTGGAGAAAAACACCATCCAAAAAATGGGTATAAAAAACATGTCCCACAATAAGAAAAACATGAACATATGCCACATAGATATATAAAAACATGAAAAAATAACTTATTGGAGATGCTCTAAGTATACAAGACTGATTTGACCACCTTTAAATGATATCAATAAATACTTAATGTGGTAAAAAAAAAAAGCTTTATAACTAAAAATGAGCAAGGAGCCGTTGAGGATTCGCCTTCCCAATCTCTTTCGTCTGGAGATGGATAAGCGGTGTGTGGTTCGTGACCGGATTGTTAGACCGCTTTCTAATCCGGGAGCGATGTGGCAATGGTCTAGTCCGCCATCTTCTAATGTGGAACTGACAGAATGGATGCAGCTTTGTTCGTTATTACGTGATGTTTCTCTCTCGGATGTGAAGGATAAGTGGCGGTGGCTGGGGGACGTCTCGGGTGAGTTCAGTGTCGGTTCTGTAAAGTGGCTTTCAGATAAGGATAAGGACTTTAGCGACAGGTTCGTCTGGGAATGGTGTAGGTGGGTTCCATTAAAATGTAATTTGTTTGCTAATTATTATTTTTTTATAATTTGTTTGCTTGGAGGGCGGAGATGGAAAGAATTCCAACGAAGGTGGAGCTCAGAAAACGGAACATCCCGATTCCGGAGGATGGCTGTCCGTTTTGTACTGAAGTGGGGGAAACCGCTTTGCATCTTTTTATTGCCTGTAGTTTTGCTTCTTCCGTCTGGTACATGGTCAGTAGGTGGTGTAAGGTTTCGTCCATGCTGGCTTTTTCAGTCAGAGACATTCTGGAGTCCCACATTTACTGTGGGCTGAAAGGGAAGGCTCAGTCTGCTTATCAAGGTGTCGTTATCATCACGTGTTAGCAGATTTGGAAAGCGAGGAATGAGTTTGTGTTTTCGGGGAAGGTTCCTAAGGCGGAGGTTGTTTTCAGTGAGATAAAGTCCCTAGGGTTTCTTTGGTTTAGGAGTAGATCAAAGTTTATAGATATTACTTGGGATGATTGGTGTAAATTTGTATAGTGTGTTGTAGCCTTTTTTGGCCGTCCGTTTTTTCGGGTTGGTCGTTTGTTAATGAAGTTTTCCTTTCAAAAAAAAAAAAACTAAAAATGGGCACATATTTCTGTAGAATACGAGTGATGATTTCGGCCTTTTAGGGCACAATATAAACCTTCGATTCTACAAACGTGCTACCCCTAATTGATGAAAGATCAAATATAATTATTTACTTTACTTTATTAATTCATAACTATAACTATGGGCTATGGCATACAAAAGAAAAATATACTATTTATTCATAATAATTATAATATTGAGTAAAGTACACTATACTAGCTTTTCAAAAGTATAATGATTTATATGGTTTGTATTTTGTAATGCAATTTAGTCCTCAACTAACAAATATAAAGGTTTTAGGAGGTCAAGATAGAGACTAAATGTGTTATAAAGTGCAAACCATAGGGGTCATGCATGCACTTTGGGCAAAAGTTGGTGATTAAATACATTACAAAGTGTAGACAATCGGGACCATCCATGTACCTTTGAAAAGTAAGGGACCAAATATAAAATTTTAGAAAACCACAGGGACTATCTGTATTCTTTACTCTATAATATTGTTTTAATAGTTTACATCCAAATTCAAATCTATAGTAGAACCAAAAATTTGTTTGTTTTGTAAATGAGGAACTATAATATATCGTCATCGTCATCATCATCATACTCAGTAAATCTCACCAATAGCAAAAGCTAAGGTAGGGTCTGAGGAGGGTAAGATGTAGACAGCCTTACCTATTCCCTGAATGAATAGAGGAACTATAAAAGTTAAATTGGTGTAATAATCCAATTGTGATTCAATATATCCGTTAAATTATAAAAGTTATATTTAGCTAATATTATTATTAGACGTAAAATGAGAAAATTGTGTTAGTGTGTTCTATAAAACCAACATAATTGTTTAGAATAATGAGCTATAACGCTAGAGGGTGTAGATACAAGGCAAGTTATGTGATTGTGTGATGCCGTTGAGAAACGCAACCCCATGATGAATAATGAGCTATAACGCTAGAGGGTGTAGATGGTTATGTGTCTGCGATGCCGTTAAGAAACGCAACCCCATGATGAATAATGAGCTATAAAGCTAGAGGGTGTAGATACAAGGCAGGTTGTGTGACTGTGCGATGCCGTTAAGAAACGCAACCCCATGGTGATGCGGTGCGGCTATGAATGAGAGGTTGTGGTGTCTTGAGTCTCGAGCGGTAACAAACGATTTATATGATTTGTTTATCATTTTTTCAGTTATTTATTTTAACAGCCAATTTTGCTTTTTTCTTAATAACTTGTAATATTTAACTTTTTTAATAAATCTAAGTACACCGTTTTGTTTTTAAAGAAATATGTCAACATTTTGATATAAAAATGTATTAAAAATCGAGTCGTTTTTAATCTAAAGTAATTTTTGGTATCGCAATCGCATTTAGCACATGCTTGGATCAGGTCATATTTATGTAACTCGACTACCCAATGATGTTTTGTGCGTCTACGTATTTTGGCTGGGTTGTTCTAATGAAATGTTATTTTAACTATTTTTATTTATTTAAATGTTTTTTTTTTCACATTTACGAAGTTTTAGTATTGTTTTTTTATTAATGAAATCTATGTTTTTATTAATCTAGTTTTAATTATTTTCTAATAGGTTTTGTTCATGGCTAGGGTTGTCTACACTAGTTTAGGGATGATAAGAGATTAAACGTATATGTGTATAGTAAAGAGTTAAAATAAGAAAAATAATAACGTAAGAATAGAAATAATAATTTAAACTAATGAAAATGTTATATTTTCTCTCTCTCCCGTCTTTCTCGCCGCCCGGAAACGCTTTGTGTGCTCGACGATGATGGCTTGAATCAGGATAGCATACGGGGTTTAATCGATCGGCTCATTGGAGTTCATCTTGATCTAACGTTTTATCCTATCAGGATTCTTGTCTAATCCGTTCGCCACTTGGGTTCTCGTGGTTTCATAAATGGCTTTTCCGAAAGACGGTGGGGAGGACCCCGATAATGGCGGCCCATGGCATAATGTTCAGTACCGGAAGAACAACAGAAGTAGGGGAGATGGTGTCGAATGGACTTTCTTAGTGCAAAATATCTCTGACAAAGTCACAAGGAATATTCTGTGGAGAGCCTTCCAACCGTTTGGGTTTGTTTCAGATGTGTATGTGGGCCGGAAAAGGGACTCTAGAGGTAGATGCTTTGGTTTCGTTCGTTACGTTGGAGTGGTGAATATGAAGGAGACATTAGCGTCTATGAATACAGTAAGGATGTTCGACATGAAGGTTATTGTTTCCTTGGCTAAGTATGATATAGACCACAAAAAGATTGTTTATGCCCCGGACATGCTGGGTCGGAGCGAATGGAGACCAAAGGATGGGCAACAGGTAAACAAGAATTACACTGGAGAAAATAGTAATGCAGGGGGTACCCATCCGGTGCATCAGTCGAATGATCAAGGCCCAAAAGGTATGCCGAGAACACATGAAGGGAGGTCGTATGTTGATATGCTTAAAGGTGATAAGATAGAAAACAGTCATGGGGCTAAAGTTATCATAGTAGATGGGAAGGGCTCTCTATATCCGCTTCATTGTATTGGGAGGTCTATTTTAGGGTTTGCTAAAGAGGTTATGTCATTAAGCAAGATGAGGCAGGCTATTGAGGATGAAGGTATGACAGAAGTGGGGATATCGTTTGTTGGTGGAGTGACTTATATATTAACCTTCAGAGATAAAGTAGCTGCGAATACGTGCATGGAGTTGTATGTCAAGTTCTTTAATACTATGTTCTCTAAGTATCACTTATGGTTGGGAGATGATATCCCTTTTAGTAGGATGGTGGCCCTCAACATTACTGGTGTGCCGTTCATAATCCACGATAATACTTTGTTTGACAACATAGGTGGTTTGTTCGGAGAAGTAGTACAAAAATCCTCCTTCTCATGGCAAGAGGAAGGAAATTCCTCGGCTTCGGTTAAGATAATAACTTCTCAACCGTCCAGGATCGACGAAACTGTGGTTATTAAGTGGAATAATAGAACCATTGCAATCTGGGTGGCGGAGTATGATGGTCAATGGCAGCCGGATAGAGATGATGTTTCTTTGTTGGGTTCCCAGGAGAATGATTATGAAGCAAGCTCGGATTCAGACATGGAATCAGAAGATGTGGAAGATTTAGAGGAGGGTGAAATAAAGCAAGGTATGGATAATGTCGGTCGCAACCAAGATGATGATCAGATGAATAACCGGTCGGATTCAACTCCTGTGAATCTTGGTCAAACGGTGGGAAACCAAGAGACGTTGGTAGCCCAAAGGTCTTCGGGAGTTAATGCTAGTGGAGAGTCTCAATGGTTGCATGGGGAGTTGTTGGGGACGGCGCATGATCTGGGTGATAATGAATTTCAACCGTTTAATCTGGAACATTCAAACATAGTGGACAGCGGTGGACCTAGTGTTGTCAGGTTGGATAAAAAAACTAATGGGCCTAAAGATGCTGGACTAGATAAAAACTGTAATGGGCCTAATATTGGGATTGATGGTTTGGGCTCGGTGTCAGCTGCGAATTTGGGGAAAAGAAATAGGGGGAACGGAGTCCACCATCCATTGGCTCAACTCAGGGGCCGTCTCAGCGATTGTTTAATAAATCAGGTAATTTAGTTAGTGAACCATTGGACCTAAATACTCCTATTCGGGAGAATTCTGGTAACACAGATGATTCCAATTCGATTCCTAATGATGGTGCTGAGATCCCAGTAGATCCAACAGTGAATACGGTGTCTGAGGCAGAAAACCTGGGTGAAGGGGATGGAGCAGGTCTGGATGAGTCTGATCCGAACCGGGATGTCAGTGAAGAGGTAGAGGCTACAATCAGGGTTGGGGCTTTGATTGGTGTTGACCTTAATGGTTTCGTGACTGCGACAGAGATGCTAGTTGCTGATGATGGTGTTTACAACGGTTCCCGATGAATTGTCTCTCAATCAATCTTAGGGGGGTGAGAAACAACCGGAAGTCGGATTGGATTCGGGGTCTCAAAACTGGTTATGGGATACACTTTCTTGCTATTCAGGAAACGAAGTTGCAGGATTCTGAGTCATTCATGTTCAATCAGTTCTGGGGTAGATCGGAGTATAAATTAGCAGTGGTGAACTCACAAGGAAGATCGGGAGGATTAGCGTGTTTATGGTGTCCATCTGTATTCAGGTGCGTAGATATAATTCGCAACAGATTTTTTATTGTGATTTCCGGTTTTATGTTGCCTTCGGGTTGTAGAATCAATTACATGAATGTGTATGCTCCTAATGACGCTGTCAGTAGGAGGGCAGTTTGGTCGGAAATTTAGGGTGTGAGAAATTCAATACAAGGTTTATAGGTATTGATGGGTGATTTTAATGAGGTTCGGGATGATAGTGAGCGTATGAATTCAGAATTTATTGAAGCAAATGCTAAAGTTTTTAATCAGTTTATCCTCTCGGCTGGTTTGGTTGAATATAACATGGGTGGGGGCAATTTCACATATATATCAGATAATGGTCAAAATCTTAGTAAGTTGGATCGATTTCTGGTGTGTTTGGGTTTTAGGGAACAGTGGCCTAATGCAACAGTACTTGCTCTAGATAGAGTGGCGTCTGATCACCGACCCATTGTTTTGTCCACTGTTCAATCGGATTTCGGTCATATTCCCTTCAGATTTTTTAACTCTTGGTTTGAGTATCCTGGTTTCGCCAACTATGTGTTACAGTTATGTGGTGTGTTCTCTTTTTCGGGTCCGGATGATCTTGCTCTAGCAATTAAGTTACGGTGGTTAAAAAACAATATCAAGTCATGGCTAAAAGAGGAAAAGGAAATTCGGTAAGGTACTTATGGTTCTAAAAAGAGAAGGTTGATTAGCATTGAAAGTTTGGCGGAGGAAAGACCGCTTCTGGAAGAAGAGTTGGCTGAAAGAGCCGATTGTAGGAATTATGTGGCAGAATTCGACATATTAAAGCAGCTTGACTTAAGGCAAAAATCAAGATCAAAGTGGGCTATAGACGGTGATGAAAATTCAGCTTATTTCCATCACATCATTAATGCGGACATCACTACAAATAGATTGAATGGATTGATGATTGATGGGGTTTGGATTACGAATCCTTTGTCTATTAAGGAGTCATTGTTCGAGTTCTTTAACCATCAGTTCATGGAACCAATGCCTGTTAGGCCAGAATTGGTGTGTCCTAATCTGGCAACCATTTCGGACAATGAGGCTACCTTGTTGGAGTGTCCATTCTCTGTGGAGGAAATTAAAGCAGCGGTGTGGGAGTGTGATGGGGATCGAGCACCAGGGTCGGATGGCTTTAACTTTAAGTTTATTAAGAAGTGTTGGTCTGGATTTCGGGAGGATTTTGTGAAATTATTCGGTTGTTTCTATGAAACGGGTTCTCTAAAGAAGTGTTGTACCTCATCCTTTATAGCATTGATTCCAAAAGTCAAAGATCCTATGGGTTCGGCAGATTTCAGGCCAATTAGTCTGATTGGGGTGATTAATAAAGTTATTTCAAAAGTTCTCGTAAATCGTCTAAAAGGGATATTGGGGAACTTGATTTCGGAGCAGCAGTCGGCATTCTTGGCCGGCAGGAATATTATGGATGGTCCACTTATTCTCAACGAGGTGCTCAGTTGGCTGAAGAAGACTAAGCGAAGTGGGATGTATTTCAAAGTTGACATCAATAAGGCGTATGACTCAGTCAACTGAGGCTTTCTTAATTCGATTATGTCACAAATGAATTTCCCAAGTAGGTGGCTTGCATGGGTTATGGCTACACTGTATTATGCTAGAGCCTCCGTTCTTGTAAATGGGTCACCAACAAGAGAGTTTGACTGCTCACGGGGGCTCCGCCAGGGTGATCCTCTTTCACCTTTCTGTTTTTTATTGTGATGGAAGCTCTTACTGGGATTATGAAAAAAGCAGTATCAATTGGCTTGTTCAATGGAATTAATATCACTAGTGAGGGTCCAAATTTGTCTCACTTGATATATGCAGACGATGTGATGTTTGTTGGTGAATGGTCGAGGTCGAATGCTATTAATTTAAGGCGGTTACTGAGATGCTTTTACCTAGTTTCTGGCTTGAAAGTAAACTTAGCTAAATGTAGTATTTATGGAGTGGGTGTTAGTGAGGAGGATGTTCAATATATGGCAACTTGTCTAAGGTGTAGACAAGGTACATTTTCATTTAAGCATCTTGGTTTATCGGTAGGAGCTAATATGAATCTAGCTCGGAATTGGAAGCCGGTGATTGAAGTATTTAAGAGTAGATTATCAATATGGAAAGCTAAAACGCTTTCCTATGGTGGGAGAATAACACTAATTAAATCGGTGTTAAAATCTCTACCGACATATTACTTTTCTTTGTTTAAAGCACCAATAAAAGTCCTTGATGCTTTAGACAAAATTCGGCGGGTTTTCTTTTGGGGACGATCGGAAGAAAATGCGAAAATGAACTGGGTCGCATGGGATAAAACAATAGCTCCACTTGAATATGGGGGGTTGGGTTTTGGCTCACTCAGGGATGCTAATTTAGCAATGTTGGCGAAGTGGTGGTGGCGTTTCAAAACAGAAAAAAAAGGACTGTGGCGTCGGATAGTGTGGGCAGTTCATCACAGGTCAAGGGCATGGAATGACATCCCAGTAAAGATTTCTGTGGCGGGGCCATGGAAAAGTATTCATAGTGTTCGGCAGACTTTATTGTATGCTAATATTGATTTGTATCGAGACGTTTCAGCGGTGGTGGGCAATGGAAAAATGTATTGTTCTGGTTGGATAGCTGGTTGGATCAATTGCCTTTATACGTTAAATTTCCTGCAATGTTCAAGGAGGAATCGGCTAAACAATGTATGGTTGCGGACCGATGGGTCATCAGCGATTCTGGGCATGTTTTCAGCTGGGCCTGGGCTCGGCCTGAGCTCGGTTTTGAAGCAGCAAATCAACTGTAGTTGTTAGTGAGCATGCTAGAAGGCTTGACTGTTTCAACAGGTGCAGATGAATGGAAATGGAAACATGATTCGGATGGTACGTTCACTGTTTCGAATATTAAAAAGATGCTTAGTTCTGTGAATCGTATCAGCCCTGAAAGAGTTTTTGAATGGAACAATTGGGTCCTGAAAAAAGTCGGTATCGTAGCTTGGAGAGCGGAGATGGAAAGATTGCCGACAAAGTGCGCTTTGGCTAGGAGAAATGTCCCGGTTCAGAATCAGTTGTGCGTTTTTTTGTGGTGACTACGAAGAGACATGTGAACATATTTTTGTGTCGTGTCAGTTCGCGCAAACGATATGGCAAAATTTGGCGGGATGGTGTATGATTCCACCGGTAATTGCGTTTGGTATTGGTGATTTACTTACATTACATGAATCAAGCTCGGGTTCGAGAAAGAAAAGGAAAGTAATACATGCTATAGTCTTGGTGACGTTTTGGAGCATTTGGAAGTCTAGAAATGAAGCCGTTTTTAGATAGGTCAATTCAAGCACGACGAGGAGTTTGGACGAGATCAAATCGGTAAAAGTAGAGCAAAAGTGGCGGCACTAACTTGGGAAGATTGGAGTCGTTTTAGTTTGGGCGTTTTGTGTTAATGTAATTGTATAGTTTTTGGTGTCGAATGTTGTTATTTGGTGTCGAACGTTGTATATTTTGGTGGGTAGCATCTTGCTACATTGAATAAAAGTTTCTGTCGGCCGTTCAAAAAAAAAAGAAAATGTTATATTTTATTGTTGTATTTAGTGTTACTCTATAAGGATATTTGAGTAATTTTAATAAACCAATTAATTCATTGATATCCTATAGTTTAACTAAATAAAGTAAACAATTAATTGTAGGTTACAATTTTTAAATTTTTAAGAGAAATGACAAAGGATTAATGATTATTTCGATAGGGGAAGGTTCATTTGAGAAGAAAATTTAATTGAGAAGAAAAAGAACAAAGGGTAATTTTGTAAAATATTAAATAGTTTTTTAACTTATCTCATTTATTATCCTTTTTGACTAATTAATTAGTCATAAAGACTATTATCCTCCACACTAACTTTTTTTGCCTACACAAATCAAAAGTTATCCTACATATTTCGAAATTTATCCTACACGTTGAAATTTATCCTACACAACTTGTAATTTATCCTAAACAACTCGTAATTTATCTTACACTTTAAATTATTTTATTTTATTTTTTTGAAAAAAATATATATTTTGAAGATAAGTTACAAAAAATTTTAATTAATTAGCTATTAAAGAGGAAGATTACAAATTAATGACCTATGTAGATTTACCAATGTACCCTTATAGTAACATTAAATACTTATATTAAATGAAGTAAAATAAAACATTCTTATTGGTTGAAATTTCTTCTTTTTTCTTCTTACAAAAAATTTCTTCTCATTTGAACTTTCCACTATTTCGATATGTGTAGAAAAATGCAATATGCGTAGGATAAGTTTGATACATGTATGATAATTTATTATATGTGTACGATAAATTTAAATACGTGTAAGACCAATTCCAACAAATTTTATAGACAAACTAGTTGGTGTCCCGCCCGCGTTGCGGGGCGATGGCCGAATAATGAGCGAGTGTCAGTCAGCTCATTGACACGAAAAACAATTAAATCGAGTCAACCAATTAAAACAAAACACTTTTATAGTCTTGATAAAAAAAACTAAAACAATGGCAATATTGTAATTTTTAACTGAGGGAAAGTTTTTTTTTACTGGGGTAAAATCGTAATTTGACAAAAGCTAAAGTAATGGCAGTACTGTAAATTTGAACCTAGGGCAAAATTGTAAATTTTCACAGGGGCAAATTCGTAATTTTTAACTTGGGGGTAACAACGTAATATAAATTTGAACTAAGGGGACAATCATAATTTTAAGCTTGAGGCAAAAGCACAATTTTATTTTGAACCGAGGGCAAAATCGTAATTTTGAGTTGGGGGCAAAAACATAATTTTATTTTGAACCGGGGAAAAACGTAATTTTGAATTGAGGGCGAAATCACAATTTTTAAACGGGGAAAATCACATTTTTGAACAGGGGGCAAAATCGTAATTTTTAAGTGGGGGCAAAAACAAAATTTTATTTTGAACTGAGGGCGAAAAGGTAATTCTGAACTGAGGGCAAAACCACAATTTTATTTTGAATGGAGGGAAAAATCGTAATTTTGAGCTGGGGACAAAAGCGTAATTTTATTTTGAGCTGGAGGCAAAACCGTAATTTTAAAGAGAGACAAAAACGTGATTTTAGAATGGATATAAAATAATAAACTGGTTGGTCCAATGGGAGAGCGCCAGGCAAAGTCGTAATTTTGAATTGAAGGCAAGATCGTAATTTTGAGATGGGGACAAAAAGCGTAATTTTATTTTGAGCTGGGGGCAAAAACGTAATTTTAAAATGGATATAAAACAATAAACGTATTGGTCCAATGGGGGAGTGCCAGGCAGCTGCCTGACACTATTCCCCAATTTGGTTTTCGTATATGTAGGAAACGAGAGATAATTAATGTCTGTTTCTATGTAGGATAAATTTTGATATTTATAGGATAAACTGTATTTTACTAACTAACTAGAGAGATAATATTAATGGTTACACTATTTACAAAATAAGGCTATAGGGTGTGGTCATGACACTCCATATAGGCACCATGTCACTTATCTTTAATTCACCATGCAAAACCACTACCATAAGGGTGTGGTCATGACCCAAACCACTATCCCCTTTATTTTTTTAATTTATTTTTGTCTTAAAATTATCAAATGGGATGGTCATGGTAATCGTGGTTTAATCCATGGGAACCACAATCAATCAAGGAGGGGGATTGTGTACCATTTAATTAATGGTCCTATGTGGAAATAATGTTCCAATCCATGCCTCCCACACCCCATATTATAACTAATGGTTACACCAAAATGGCAAAATCTTTCAAATGCCTTTTTATATTAAAAATAAAGTTAAAATGATCATACTATTTACTTTATTGTCATCATTATTTATAACTAGTGATCTTAGTAAGGTATATGATAAAAACTTTTTTTTCTCTTCTCGTATTATTGAAAAGTTTATTTAAAAAAAATCCCCCATTATATATGTATAGGAGTAGGATCAAATACAACCACATTTTATATACAAACTGTAAAAATAATTTAAAAAGTGTCATTTGGCATCCAACAAATTATAGAGAAATGGTAAAATAATAACCTAAATAATATCAATTATATTGAATTTCCTATAATTATGCTAACAAGCAATTAATTCTTTATTTTGATCTTCCTTTGGTTTTCAATGTACTGATATAACTTTTCATAAAAAAAAGTGTTGATATCATTCACATATATACTAAAATCAATTATCTTGATTAATTTTCATGTGCTAATATAATTCAAAAGTGTTACTTTTATGTATGTATTGTTTTAGTATGTGGTAATTTAACATTTTTTAAGTGATATAATTTGTTCTTACGATTTGTAGGATAAATATAATTTGTATCGAAACCAACTCTATATATGTGCATACACATGTATATGTCTAGACTCGAGAGGGAGAGTCAAATGCATAGAAGATTTGAAGTGGTTAGTTTAAGTTTTCCCATAAAAGGGAGGCCAAATTGCCAAAATGACAACCCATCATCAAAGTATCCGTACACGTGATTTAAGTTGTTTAATTCTTCCCTTTCATGGTCTTGCTTATTTTAATCCTTAAAAGATAAGCACTTATTTTATTTGTTTTCATATTATGTTAAACATATTTTGTATCATATTTTATATTTAAGTTGTGATCAATAGGTAATACAACAAAAATAGTAAACCATATAGTTGGTTATTTTAATTTCACTTTAAAGGATCTTGACATATAGTTTTTTTTTTTTTTTAATCCAGCAAAATTTAATAACGTTCTCATATTCATTATAGAATTTAAATGTGTGAAATATTGAACAATAAGGTTGTCACTTATGTCATAAAACTTAAATTGCAATAAATTTGGATTTATAAAAACAATGTTTGACTAAGATAGAGAACCAACAAATATATAATTATCACACTGAATTATGATCTGTATCACAAATGTTTTGGGTGCCGCGTATGGCCTCGAAAGAATATTCATAAACATGACAGCACCAAGTAAAGGCATATCACATACGAAGGGCATATTTGGTAATTCAAGTTTTAAACATCATCATTGAAGGCAATGGAATAACATAACAATCTTACGTCTTAGGGGATGGGGGTGGTCACTAGTGACCATTTTTCCATCACTCACAATATCCAATCATGTTTCGCCATGTCAACAACCATTTTTTTCATCACTCACAACCTTTTTTAGTGGGGGTGGTCATCACTCACCACCACACCCAACAATTTCCCCCCAACCAACAATTACACTCACAATTAAACACCATCACGCGTTAAAAAAATAACGAAAATTGCTTTCCGTGATAAAATAACGCGTTATACTTTGTTGTGGGGGTGGGAAAAATAAAATATCACGCGTTATACTTTGCCATCACTCGTTATACATGCTTCCGCCCCGTGTGCCCTTATACTTGAGATATGTATATATACATGAAAGTAAAGATGTGTATTTTTATATACTTGAAAGTAAAGATGTCATGATATTTTATTTTTATATACACCATCATATTATACATAATAAAAAGATTCATTATGTAAAGCGTTTGCTATTTAAAAATAGGGTTTTAGCACAGCTTATTACATGTTTACCTATCATTCTTATGTAATTTTTTTATATTAATGGTTTGAAATTACCGTTTATTTTAAAAACCCTCTTTAAACATGTGCACAAACTTCATAAAGTATAATCAATGCAAAATTATGTCATGTTGTCGCTATAAGTTAACGTAACATAACTTTTCATCTTAAGCGGTTTATTTTGAAAAATAAAAATTTACCATCTACGATTATTAACTTAATGATGATCCAAGGCTTATACATAACAGTGCATAGCGGGGGTTACGACTTTTGGTCGTAGAAGATGATTCAAAGAGTATTACGATGGCAAAGTTGAACCATCATCTAAGTATGTCTATGTACGTTCACCTATTCGTTTACGTTGGCAAAGTTGTTACCTTATTTGTTTTTTTTTTTTGTTATATGTCCCATTAGTTTTTATATGTTGATGTTGTCTATGAAAGTTTGATTTTTAAGTTTTGTGATCTTTTGGGGTTTTTGAACAATTTTGTGAACTACTAAAGTTTTTTTTAAGATATTTATAATACCTCCATGTTCGTTTAAAATGGTTGTAAAACAAGGTTTCCAAGGTCGAGTACTCTCCGAGTAGTCGCTACAAGGTAGGCTGCCGAGACGACTTTCTTCAACTCCGACTAATTACTCGGAATCGATAAAATGCGGTCAACATTGGCCAAAATCGGATATAGTAGGTCAACTCGGGTCGAGTTTGACTTAAAATAAAATAAAACATAATTTCTATGCATATCATATTAAAGAATGAATATCAATTTCCCCTATTTTGTTATAAATATTAGTAAATTTATGTTATTTGACATATATTTAATTTTCGAAAACTAATTTTTTTATAATTTGGCATCTCCGAGTACTCCCCGTGTACTCTCCGCCTAGGCCGAGTACACTAACTCCCCGGTTGACCGACTAGGCAGCGCCTAGCGACTTTTATAACCATGGTTTAAATTAGTGTTGCTCATGAACGTTTGTTTTAAACATATGTGACGATGTAGTGTTTTTGAACTATTTTGAATTATTTCACCGCTTTAAAAAATTCTTTTACTTGTACCTCCAATGAATTTTTTTTTTTTAACCGAATTTAGCAGTTATGATTATGATATCTATATCATTCCACACGAAAAAGGGCAATTACAAAGCAATGGCAGGTAGTCGGACAACAAGTTGCGCCGCCACCCCCTTTTGAATAGAAAAACCAATTCTACTAAATACAAAGTTTGAAACCTTTAGCGACGAAGAATTACTATTAACGACTTTTTGAACCCGATTCAAAAGTCGCACAGCGTCAGGAGCGAGACCACCAAAGGTATCAAACGCAAACGGGACAAACACATGTTGATTCTCCAGGCAGGCTTTCTCATGTTTTGCCACTTTGCTCGTCTCTGCCTTGAGCACCGCTTGCCCTACGACAAAGCCCTTGTCCTTGTCCTTGTCCAATGAATTAAGTATTTTTAGCTTGATTTTATTATTATTATTATTATTTATCGATTCATAAATCTCAATGTGGTATTGCATTTTATTGCCTTAACTTAAAATACTAGTGGAAGTTGATAGTTTAGTATAATAACCACTTGTAGCATCTAGATATAACGACTTGTGATGACAATATTTTTGTTTTCTTTACGATAAATATAGGCTCATTCTATACACACCCCCTCCCTCCTGATTATACCCCCTTGTGAGAGGAAAACTGTCGGTCCCACGCAGGCCCCACCTGTAAGTATGTGAGAGAAGGGGGCTGAAAAAAGTAATTAGAAGGGGTTTAGAAAGTAGCACCCTAAATATATTATGATGGTACATTGACAATTATATGTTGGTAGCTATGACCAAAGTCATTTAAAATTTCAAGTCAAGTAGATAGCTAACCAAGATTACCTATTTATTTGTATATGTTACATATTTGCACAATGGACGTGTGTCCAAAACACTTCTCACATCATACCTCCAAGGGGGCTCAGAAACTCTTATAATATTCCTTATATCAGGGGCGGAACCACCATTAACTTCGTATACGCAGTGTAATTTTTTTTGGGTTTTATACAAATGATACCTCTAAAACAATTCTAGGATACCCCTAACTAAAAAGATTGGATACTTTATTTTAGTAAAATCCAATTTCTTTTTATAAGATTTAAAAGTTATTTTTGAATTTATTGCTTATCGTTTAGAAAACTCGAACTAGCTTATGCTTATATTTGGGTAATTGATAAACCTAGCCCATTAGCCAAAACCCAAAACAATAATAAAAGTGAAAGAGGCTCATTGATCATTGTGTTAATAGACAAATCTATTAGGTATTTATTTTACTTTATTTATTTATTGTCGTTTTCTTTCAATATTGTATGATTGCATGGTTAAAAAAAATTGGGATACCCCTAATTTAACAGGCTAATTCCACCAGTGCCTTATATCATACTTTAAATATTTAAGGATGAGTTTCAAATAATAATCTAACTCAACAAGTGATGATATTCTTTAGCACATTGATTGAATACTAGAGAGAATTTCATATATAAGCTTGCAAAATTATGAATGTCCTTAAAACACTATTTTTAAGGCATAATGTTCAAAAACAATGCTCTTCAAGAATATTTTGGAAAATATGTAATTTGTAAGTTTTGAGGAGGATACATTGTACCTTGATATTATGGTACAAAGTCGATAAACATAAAAGATTTGACTATACTTAGTGCATTATTTTCACCTCCTCCTGAATAAGGGGTAGTTGCACGGTACCCCTGACCGCGGAAGGGATCTCCCTTCCCAGTTCACCACCCGACAAGGATCCCTGGCGGCAAATACCCATAGCCATCAAAGAGGGGTAAGAAACATGTTTCGAACCCGAGACCTCGAGTGTCCTCGGTCCGGCTTAAAGCGGGTGTCGGTGGCCACCAAAGTGGCACTAATGGGAATTGAACTTGGGTCTCCATTGGAGAACCCAAGTCACTCCACCACTAGGCCACTTGTGGTGGTTAAACGAACCAAACGAACACGAACAAGATCATGTTCGTGTTCGTGTTTGTTCGTTAAGGAAATTAACATATTCGCGAACTGTTCACGAACAGTTTGTGAACACTGGTCTCGAACACAAACGAACGCAAGCAAACAAAAACGAACATTTAGCTTGAAAATAAAAAATAAAAACATTGTTATCCTTAAACATTGGACATAACTAGTTAAATATAACCATCAAATGATAAATTAAAACACAAGAAGTCTACTATAACCACAAAACGATGAATCAAGTTTAACTAACTTAGATATAATTATCGAAAGTTTACCTAGCTTAGACATAATTATCCCAAAAAAATGTCTTGAAATGTCCAAATGTTTGTCAACTTAGAAAAAATAGTGTTTCAAGTTTTCAATATATTTAGATAAAATGTTTCTTATTAATTATTGTTTAATATAATCAAACGAACACGAACGAAGGTAACCGAACATATTACCAAACGTTCATGAACGCAATCGAACGAACGAGACCTGTGTCCGTGTTCGTTCGCTAAGCTAACCAAACGAAAGTTTTTGTTCGTGTTTGTTCGTTAAGCTAATCGAACGAATATAAACGAACTTTCCACCGAACGGTTCACGAACTATTCGCTGAACGTTCGGTTCATTTACAATCCTACTACTAGTTCATAGAAATTTGTTAAACCTGCCTATTCATCTTTAATCAAAGTTTTAGTCAATATTTGACCCAAAAAGTTGAACATGATAATCTGACCTTTAAATCCACTTTTGATGCTAGTATTACTTTTGAATGCATCCCATTAAGCTTTAGTTCATTTATTCACTAAATTTTCTAGATATTTAATATAGTAACATGGATAAATTGTTAAAATTATTATATTATAATGAATCTGATTACAAGTGATTCTATTGGCCAATGCTGTTGCAAGTGTGAATTGGAGTTTAAAAATCATGACACACTTGCTAAAAGCTCTTACTTCAAGATTTAAAATTAAAAAATAATATGTTTTAACAGTTGGCAATCTAAATTCATCTAAACTTCAAAGCTGGCATTTCATATATTAAACCTTGATTATATTATTTTAATCCACTAAAATATTAGTGTCTACACAGTCATTAAACAAATCTCATATTTATATCTTTTTCCATTTATTTACTATCCATTCTTATTCATATATCAAATAAAAAACTTAAAATCAAATGATGAATTTGGTCAAAGATAAGATGTGAACTTCAAAGAATCACACATAAAGCCACACAATATTCTTACATCACAGAAAGTGCTGTTACACATAAAGCCATATACATTAATGAGTAAATTTCTATTTTCGTCCCTGAGTTTTGTCCATTTTAACTAGTTTCGTCCAAAAATCTAATTTATAACAAATACAGCCCTAGGGTTTGCATTTCTTAACGTTTTTAATTCATAAGGTTTGCATTTCTTAACGCTTTTCATCCCTAAGAATTAAATGAAAAAGCACCCTTAGGGATGAAAAGCGTTAAGAAATGCAAACTTCAGGGCTGGATTTGTTATAAATTAGATTTTTGGATGAAACTGGTTAAAATGGACAAACCTCAGGGACGAAAACAGAAATTTACTCTACATTAATTATACAACTGTAATTCTGGGTTGAAAAATCTGGTTTGTGACAAATTGTAATGAGTATAAATTAGGGGTTTTACCATAGTAGACTTTCGGGCCATAAGTTTCATCTGGAATTGATGACAGACCGGGTCACCAACACTGTCTGTGATCACGAATATGAGTAATCTTTTACCAATGAATATATCCGAGTGACCGAGCTTTCTGCGACGTTAAAATTTGGGGAGAAGTATATAAGGGGCGGGGAGGGGCGTCCGACCCCCCAAACTTTTCGCTCAGCAGTGTTATATATGTGGTTTTTGTATAGAAATTTTTGGGTATATACATTTTCAACCCCCCGGTTTTATAGAAATTTTTGTATATATACGTTTTCGACCCCCAATTATTCGGGTCAAGGTTTGCCACTAGTTAAAATAATAACAATAATAATAGTACTGGGTTGGTCCTTTTATATATCAAACAAAGTCAGATTCAGTGGCAAGGTACAACTTGTAATGCACAAAGTACAACTAACTGTAATCACCTATCTGAATTAAATAATTCTGGGAAAAAGATTTACCATATTATTTTAACAGTAGCAGTGGCGGTGGTTAATCATCAAGAGCTCTGTTTTTCATGCAGGCGTGGGCATAAATGCAGGACTTTTGCCATTAACAAGCTTCTCTTTCCCTTCAACCACCCCTAAAAAAACACACACATTTACACCTCAAAACACACACTGATCTTCAAAAAATTTGTGGGTTTTCTTTTAGTTTCTTGTGGGTATTGATTATTCTCATAAAAAAACAGTAATTTAAACCCTAAGATTTGTGCTTTTTTCAAATTCTTGAAGTGGGTATTGCTAAAAGTTGGTCAGATTCTCTGAAATGAGTATCTTTTTCTCCGTCTAGGGTTTGGTTTGGTCAGAAGCTCAGAATGAATGATGAAAGATGAAATGGATGATGGGTTATTTAATATTTTTATGATACTTGAATGAATTAACTGCTCAAAGAAGACACTTTTCAGAGGTCTTTAATGAGTTTTCTTGTCATTGATGATGCATCTCTTTCAGTGTAAATTAGGTATTTATTTTGATTTGATTTACTGATATTATCTGGAATCATCCTTTTTGGAACAGTCTTGTCAATCTTTAACATTAAATTTCCAACCTTTTGTTTGTTTGGATCATCTTTATTGCTTCCAGTAGCTTAAATTTCTCATATTTAAGTTGTTTGTTCAATTTGGGGCTTTATTTTTTCTGGGTTTTGTTGCTGCTTAAGGGTTTGTAAATTAGGGCAAATTAGGGTAAATTAGGGTTTTTTAGGGTTTTGATATGGCTGGTGAGGATGAAATTGAAAGGGGTAATAGAGATGAGGAACAAATACATTACAATTCAACCAATTTACCCTCAGATTGGCCTTTTAACAACCACCCTAATAATCTTGCAAACACATCAAGTAACCCCATTTGGGATCATCATCATCATCATCATCCCACAAATCCACAAAATTTAGCTGCTTTTTGTGATATGAATATGCAAAACAATGCAACCACTTCATCATCCTCACTAGGGTTTAGAAAAGGGAATCTTGACATGTGGGCACATACAAATTCTGCCATTAAAAGGGGTGGTGGTATGTTCTTGCCACCGGGCGGTTCCGCTATGCTTCCGCACACATTATCGCAGTTTCCGGCGGATTCGGGTTTTATCGAGAGGGCAGCTAGGTTATCATCATTTAGTGCAGGTAATTTTGAAGATATTATAAACCCTTTTGGCAATGCACCTGAAACATCTTTGAGCCCTTATTCTAGTAGACAACAAGTGCAACCACAAGAGGGTTTTGTTGCAAATGGGTTTAAATCGGGTTCCGGTGAAGCGTCTAAAGATTTGCCATTGCCGGTTGATGGTGGGACCAATGACGGAAGTCAGCCTAAACCGGGTGGGTCGGGTTTTTCGGGCAATAATTTGCCCGGTGAAACCGAATTTAGTGGTGGTGGTCAGGATGAGAATTCGAACTCGGGTCATGGCCCGAAGAAACGAAGAAGAAGTGATCAGGTATCTTTTAATTACTTTACTACTACATAATCTTGATCATTGATTTCATGTTCTTATATTTTTCGGCAATAGCTAATTGATCTTTTGACTTTTGTTGATAAATGACAGGATAGTGAGCAGAATCAAGTCAAACGGTCCCCGCAAACGCCTGGTGAAGCCACAAAGAACAATAGTGAAGTTCAACAAAAGGGTGATAATACTAACAACCCGAATTCGGTTGCTAATAAATCAAGTGGGAAACATGGTAAGCAGGTATCGCAATCATCCGATGCACCAAAGGAAGAATACATCCACGTACGCGCGCGAAGAGGTCAAGCTACTAATAGCCACAGTCTTGCAGAAAGAGTAAGACTTTTTTTAAAGTATTTTGTGATTATTATATTGGAATCTTTATATCTATTTATGTTCCTCCATCCCAAAATAAATGCAAGTTGTGGATGGGACAAATGGATTAAATGGATGTGTTTCACTTTGGTCAAATGATCGAATGTATCCCATACTTGTCATAAATAGAAATCTTATTGACCAGATTCATCATTTTGTAATGGTTGCATATACTTTTGGGGGTGTTTGGATGTTGTGCATTTTGTAAGTCATTATGTGGATATTGTACCATTTAATAGTTAGCAAGTGAGTTACAAAGCGTGTATCCAAACACCCCCCCCCCCCCCCCCCCCCCCCCCCCCCCCCTGCAAAAGCGATTTGTTTGAATTGAAAGACACAAATGACAAGTAATAGATAATTCCTAATTATTATTGGTTGTGAAGTGATTGATGATATATTGGATTATTGGTGTCGTTAATCAACTTGACGAGTTTTACATTCGTAAATAGGTGAGGAGGGAAAAGATTAGTGAAAGAATGAAATTCCTTCAAGACCTTGTCCCCGGATGTAGCAAGGTTAGTTATTGAATTTGAATCGATTTGTGAGTTTGAATCCAATATCTTGAATTTGTACACGCAATACATGCGCGTCTCATATCTTTTGATTGTTTTTTAAGGTCATAGGCAAAGCGGTTATGTTGGATGAAATCATTAACTATGTACAGTCTTTACAACGACAAGTCGAGGTACGATGACCAAAAATAATATCTTTAATTAGCTATTTAAAAAAAATATGAAATAAAAGTTTGATTTGTGCAGTTTTTGTCGATGAAACTCGCTACTGTTAATCTGAGGATAGATTTTAACCTTGAAGGACTCCTAGCAAAAGATGTAAGGCATATTTTTTTATATAATACTAAAAAATATTTTGTGGTGTTTCGCGTATAAACACTCATCAATGATTTATTTTTATTCTAATGGGCGTGTATTTGAATTAGATACTTGAATCAAGATTGGGATCTTCCGGTTCACTTGGTTTTAGTGCTGACATGGCTATGCCGTATACTACTAATCAATCACAAATGGCGATAATGCAAGGCGGGATTCCTGGTGTCGGAAGCTCTTCCGATGCAGTCAGAAGAACCATCGGTTCCCATTTGATGGCCATCGGTGGAGGGTTTAAAGATCCTGCTTCCCAGGTAAATTGCCGTTTATTCTTAATAAATAATAATATCAAGACGTATTTACTTAATTTTTTTTATATTTAAAAAAGAATTTAACGTATTTCCAAAGACAGGTACCTAGTTCGTGGGACGACGAGCTTAACAACATCGTCCAAATGGGATTAAATCCTAATACTCCCGTCAGCAGCCAAAATTTAGGTACTTTAGTGGTGTGTGTATATATATATATATAGGAATGTTTAAAATGAGAACTAGCTTGAGTTGTGAAAACTTGAGAACTTTTTGATTTAAAGGTTTTTTGAAAAAAAAAATTGACAATTTTTTATGAAACCTTTTTTCAAAAAAAAAAAAAAATCGTATACGACTTTTACGTCGGTGTAAAACAAATTTACACCGCCATAACGTTCTGGAGCTGATGACGTCAGCAGCCATTTACACCGGTGTAAATCAAACTTGGATGTCGAATAAATGCCAGCCGGTCAATTTTTTTCCCACGTCTTAGTTAGATGTTAATCTACGTTTGTACAAAATTTGGTTTGAAAAACTCACACGGGAAGTAGGAGTTCTCACGGTTCTCATAACTCGGAGGAGTTCTCGTCTGAACTGATTCCATATATATGCATTTTTACTATTTTATTTATAGTATAACTTTACACAGGATCCACACCTCCAGGCCATCTGAAGGCCGAACCTTAAAAACCGACGATTTACGCTTCACAAAAAGATAATTAGAAGAATCCCGGGTCGAATCTTGTGGGGTCCAGACACCGGGAGATGTAATTAGTCTGTGGGTATTCTTTTTATATATAAACTGCAAGAGAAGGTGATAATACATAATTCACGGATGGGAATCGAGTTGCTCGTTAGGAACATCAAATGATTTTGTTGACTCAAATTGTAAAGCAACCGATGAATCTACATTCGGGTAATCTTTGTTAAGAATATTTGGAATTATGGGTTGTTTTATTTTGTTAAAAAAAATCTTTGTTTGTAATTTCTGATTGTTTTAGAACAGTTTGTTGGTTTCTTCATACTTAAACATGGTTTTAGTTAAATTGATTTGTGGACTCCATTGATTCATGTTTTTGTTGACTTTAGTCAAATTTTGTGACCTTAAAAAAGTGGAAAGGAAAATGGATTAGTTAGGGAGTAGGAAGTTCAATAAGTGCCTATGTGTTTGGATTCTTGCATATGAATTTTCTGCTTGCAGTATATATGTTTGGATGTTTGTATACAGAATCTTTTTAACATCAAAACTTTTTATACCAACTAATTAGAATTAGAGGTGCTACAATAGTCGTGTTCGCGGGTTGGTCCCGACATGAACCTGAAAATTTGACACAAAACTCGATCAATCGTGTCACAAACATGAAGCCGAAGCCAAATGCGAAACCAATATTTGTGTGTTGACATGAAAACGATCCTGTTTAACCAAATACTTGTAATCTTTCTTTTATTTTTGTTTTTTAATATTCAAGTTGTAAATTTGTAACTAAAATACAAAGATTTACAACTTAAGTTATATAACTTATCTGAATCTCTCTTAGTTTTACATTTTGGCATAAAATACTTAAGTATTAAGTATGTAACACAATTTAAAAGGAAAAGGGTCAACTCATGAACACGTCCTGTTGGCGTAAACACAACCCATTTAGCTAACTATGTTCCCAAGTTTGACCTGGGCCCGTTTGGACTATATCTAAACCTGTCAATTTTGTTTTACGACGTGTAGGTAAAGAACAAACAATTGAAACTATGTAACTAAATTTAACAATCAAAATCAACTCAATCGCACAATAATAACATGATTATTTGCGACTCAATCACAAGATCACGACTCTATATCATTAATATCAAAGACCACACGCAATACAGACCTTAACGCTCTATTTATGCTAAAACAATAACTTGTTCCGTAAGCTAATTCTTCTCCTACCAATAAGGAAACAAATAAATAAACAAACAAACAAATCTCTTACATTCAATCAATATTAACACCCTTAAAGTCATTCATAATCGCGTGAAGCTATCGAATCCTCGATAGCAGCTTGTTGATTCTGCAAAAAAAAGTATTATATAATTTGTAAAACAATGATGTAACATACTAGAAAACATGAAATATCAATCAATCTAACTGAGTTATACCTTCAATCTTGTACAGATCTCAATGATTTCCGAAAGCGGTGCCCAGTCACCAAAATTTCGTTCGATAAACTGGTATGCAACTCCAGTTCTTCCTCTGCCAAGAATAAAAAGTCCACCTTTGATCTCACCTTCCCCCTTGAAGTTTTGCTCGATACCCATGGCTTTCGCGCGCTTATAGTTGGCACGCGCTCGCGGATTGAATAAAAATCCGGATATGAATCTGTCCTTGAGTAATGTCCCTCCACCTAGAGCTTTGAAGAAGTCCATGTTCTTGTCAAGAAGTACAACACCACCCCAATATCTAGGCCAGAAATCTCTTACCTAGTATCATACATTAACTACATTAACCGAAAAGTTAAATAAAACAGAAAATGTTCAAAGTTGGTTACTTTTTTTGTCTTTTTGGTAACCATGAGAACCTGGTTGGACCCCACAATTACCCTGTTAACCAATGAGATCAGGTAAAATGAAGTTTAGGCTAGGCATCTGGTTTTCTAGTGGTTAAACACAGAAAACCAGTAAAAGCTGGATTCGGATATTAGATCTCTTATCAGAGAATCCATAATAGATGTTTTTAGGGGATATTTTTAGGCGTTTTTGCCACATCATCATGTTTTTACGATTGTTGGACTTGTTTTTGGGTGATGTTTTTTGTGTTTGTTTTTCAAAAAAAAAAACCCAAAACCAAGCTTGTGGTGGGCCCCCGTGTACTTTTAATATATATATAACATTTAGAGAGAATGTGTGGTGGAAATGAGTGGTTAAAAATTAAAGATGTAGTGATGGCCTGAGGTATTTTGGTATTCTTATCTGGTGGGTTTTTGATGTTTTTGAAGAATTAGTGTTTTTATGACGTGGCAGTGACTTTTTGGGTGTTTTTACGTCTCCTTATTATGGATGGTCTCATACTAATTCAAGAAAAGTTTGATTGTTACCTCTGATTCTATATGTTCATGAAGAACAGCTAACAAATTGATCCCTAATGCATCAAATATGGGCTTCTTTGAATAAAGTTTGTGTGCCTCAGCTCTACACATGATGCACCCCGGTCGACGGATACAAAGAAGTAGCGACGGTTTGTCACGCCACAGATCCGAAGCGCGCATAGGTGGCGCCTTTGACTTGACCAACCGCTCCATTCCTATCTTATACTCAGGAGTTAGTTTCTGAACGGAAATATTCTCGATACTAGAGTATGACGCCACGTCATCTACGATAGGCGGAGGTTGTACGCACCCACATGCCCGTGGCTCATCAGGCAAAGCTGCCACGATCCCTTTGAATACATACCCGTCTTTTATCTTGAAGTCCGCTATAGATTGCTCGATTGTGGCATCATAAGCTATAGCGCTTCGTGTTGACATGGTTTGTAGTTTTGGTCTTGTAATGGATTGGGTGGTCTTGGACATGGTTCGGGATGGTGGGACCGTTGGTTTTCTTGCGGGGAGTGAAAATGATTGTGGGATAGGATCAGCTTCACATTGAGAGGTGCGGTCCATGAACCGTGCAATGTGTCCTCTTTTCATGGCGAACTGAGCCGAAAGATCTGATGTTGCAAGGTTTAGAAGCTCGGCCAGACAGTTTCCGGAAGCTTCTAGCTTGTCGGCATATTGCATAAGTGCGCGATCATGGAGGTACGATCTGATCTCTAACGCATCCTTCATGGGTCATTCAAACATAGATTAGATTTTGAATATTATGATCAAGAATTAAACAAATGATGATTATAGAGTTATATATCTACCTTTTGTGCTTGAGTCATGTTAAGTGCAATCATATCTTCTGAATTCATTATCTTCAAAGTTGGAACATCGTCCCAACCGTCATCTAACAGTTTCGGAAGAAGTTTTTGCAGACATCCGGTACCCACAAAATCCTCCATTGAGAAAGAAGCCATCCTGATCTTTTGGAGCAAAAACCGTCGAAAAACTTGATTGATATTATGAACTTATAAGAATACCAACAGACACCAAACTTTATCATATAAAGCACTTTGAAACATTAAAAAAACTCATGTTTTTTGTTGAAAATATCAATGATGAATTGGTTTATTATATATTAGATTAGATATAATAATAGACTTGGTATCTTAATAAACTACTTGTTTTCATCGATGAATTGGCTCAACGTCGCGTTATAAACATCCATGTGGACTTGATCTCTTAATGCTGCCGGCTAAATGTAATATATATCAGTTTTATAATTGGCCTGCACAAGACAGTATAATACTTCTTGCAATTGAAATAAAAATTTGGTTGCTTTAACAAATTGATTTGTGTTGTGCAGGCCAACCACCAGTCTATTTTTAAATTATAGTATACTCATGTTATTTAAAATTTATAAAATCAAAATTAGTAAGAATATTATACTTAAAAATAACTTGGGGTTAAAAGCATAAATTAAAATAAACAAAGCGAATAAATATGTTTAATTATATGGATAATATGATCATTTATATGAATCTCAAACATAATACTTTGTACAAAATATGAAGAAATACATGGTAAAACTAGCATTAAAACTGATCATTTTAATTCAAGTGCCTCAAGATTTTCTCAGCCATTAATCTAATATCCCCATTGCCATAATGCAAAACATTAATTAACGTCGCGCGCAAGAACCTGTCTTGTGATATTTCTGAAGTTGAGTTAACATCTCCTTCCCTTAACAGTTTCTCCAATATCCAGAATGCTTTTTGCCTCAAAGACTCGTTTTTATGCGCTTTTATCACATTCAATACATGTTGTATGGCTTTATTTTGGATCAAAATACTCACACTGGCGTCCAAATCAACCCGTTCGTCTAACAGCGTGCAGATAGCCGATAATGCAGCCTCCACAACTTGAATATTGGTATGGTCAAAGCAAGTCAACAGCTTTTCTACTGCGTGTGCTTCAACCAAACAAAAGGTTTCCTGTGAAGAACAAACTCCCTTGTGAACGGGGCATAGTGACGGTGGTATGATTTCGAGATATCTTGAATCAAATGAGAAACACTTTTGTAAATAGAACTCTATGAGCCTGTTGAACTTTTTGAACTTTTTGAGTTTCGGTTTCTTGATTTGTGGTGGTGGTTTTGATAACGTAACAGTATTTGAAGACAGATTTTCTAACCCATTTGCCGACAGCTTCTGCATTTCATCGCTAAACGTGTTCATAAGCAGTTCGGTGAACACAGTCGTGAAGCTGAAAGTTGTTGCTAGAACCAAAAACTGATGCTCATAAAGAGTTGATGTAAATCTTACAAGAATTCCCACAAGTCCTTCTAGATAAGCGCTTCCGTATTTGCTCATTCGCATGCCGGATCTCTGAACTTGATCTAACTTTCTTAAAATCAAAGGGACTGCGTTAAACAAAGCGAGGTTCAGCGACAGATTTTCATGGGGAAGTTTGGCTAGGAACTTGACCGAAACCGCTTGTTTTTCGGTGGGTGCGGTGGTTTCTGGCAAGTCTTTTAGCAGGGCTTGTGGTTGACCTCTAGTTTTGCATAAATTTTCAGCTAATATGTTGCCGAAAAAGGGCGAAAGAGCTATGGAAAACACAATTGAAACCACCTGCAGTTCCTCATTCGGGTTGTTCAAAAGCTCAACTAGATTTGTACAAGCATCACCCTCTTTTACCACCGACACGATAATCTCTTGGGTTTTTGGGAATTTCATGAGGCATAATAGGATTCTAACAAAGTTGATGTTAACATCGTCAGAGGTTGAGTTCCAGACCCTTTTGATCATGGTGTATATGACATAATTCAACGACATATTGTGATCGGTTTGTAGATCACTTAGCTGTACAGATCCTGATTCAAGTATATTTGCAAGTATGGCTGCAGCTTCTGCCTTTGAATCCATTGGCTCGTTGTAAATCGTTCTTTTAATCATTTCATCGAACATGTTACTTGCAATACCTGATTTCACAAGAATTGTTGCGTTTTCGGGCTGCGATGAGATCTGCTTCAGCGCTTTAAACGCAACATTTCGTGCTAAAGAGTTTCCATGAAACACCATTTGAATTAAAACCGGCGAAACCGTCTCCACGACATAACCTTTAATCTCATCGTCCTGTCCGAGAAAAATTTCGCCAAGATAACTCCCCATCTCCATCTTCATCTCTTCATTACCTGTTTAGTTTCATATCTTTAAATAATTTACATATTTTACTAAAGATTAATATGTCATTTTCGTCCCTGAATTGCGACTTTCGTCCAAAGGTTTGTTTTTCGCATCTGGATCCAAAAGGTTTGAAATCTTGCCATTTCCATCCAACTCGTCAACTCCATCCATTATTTCCGTTAAGTCAGGGTATTTCCGTCGTTTTTGTTAACTTAAAGGGCAATTTGGTCTTTTTCACTTTATATAAAAAGACCAAATACCCCTGAAAAAGGCTGAATTGCCCTTTAAGTTAACAAAAGAGACGGAAATACCACTGACTTAACGGAGAAAAATGGATGGAGTTAACGAGCCGGATGAAAATGGCAAGATTTCAAACCTTTTGATTCCAGATGCGGAAAAGCAAACATTTGGACAAAATTCGCAAAACTGGACAAACCTCAGGGACGAAATGGCATTTTACTAAAAAAAATTAAAATTTTGATCCTTTTTAAGTTAAGTTGTACCTTCAAGAAAATGATGCAAAAGAGGCTGCCAATGTCCATTTTCCGCCATGATCTTGATGTTATTTGGCGATCTCTCCAAGTTTTTCAAGATTTCGTCGACTTTCTCTGATGCGAATGCGTCAACGGGTTGTCTGTACTTTAGAGTAATCAGCATCAAAATCCCGCCAGTAACCGAACCTATTTGATCACAAAAGTAACTACTTTTCGAAAGCTCAACTAGCAGCAGCAAAGCTGAATGCTTGAGATGTTCAACTTCACTCGCTAAATTTTGTATTATCAGCGATAAATCCACCGCTGTAGCAATCATTTTCTACAAAAAAAAAGATTTAAAAATGTCAGATTTTATAAAATTTATACAATTATACAATATAAAGTCTGTTGCAATAGTGTACTTTTCCTTCATCTTCATCATCATTTTGGGTCAACTGTGTAAGTAACTCGAGTGTTCCAACGGTCAGCTCTCTATCTTCATGGTTCAAGATTGTTGCAAGAAGTGGTATGACGCCAACGCTGCGTATCTCCACCACGTTGTACGGTTTTGTTCTGCATAAAGTCTGCAAATTGTGTATCACTTCAAGAATCTTGGGCTTAGAACTGGCTAACGATAGAACCGCTTTTGCTGCCTTTATGTTTGCTTGTTCATTTCTTACCTCCCAATGCTTAATCGTTTCCAGTAACGCGATATTTCGGTTCAAAATCGTACTGTTTATCTTCACACCTGTTTTTGGGCAGATAATATCAGCAGGATTGCCAAACTTTTCAAACCATTCGGTTATCGCAGTCCTCTCGTATGTGACACCTGTTTCTATAGTGACTGGATCATTCATTATCTTATTTGTCAATGGACAAAAGAAAGTTTCGTATAACGGTTCTATATTATATATCACATGTGTCGTTTCAGGTTCAGGTTCATTGTCTTTGGAGCTTTCAATATTGTTAATGGCGTATAGATCATATTCCATCTGAACATTGGTTTCAAAAGAATCAAAACTAAAACTGTCGATGTCTTTTACTAAAGACTGAACTGCATAGTGAAAATGTTCTTCTGATGATGGTTTTATCGAGTTTAGTACTTCGCCCATGTGCTTGATCACACTCTCAAGCTGTTTCATGATGGTTTTGACTTGTGAATCTGGAATGGTTATGCTTGAGATAAGATCTTTTGCTATGTGTATGCAGTCTGATAGTGATAGTAAGATCTCTGAGGATTCTAACTCCATAATGACCAAAGAAACGCGATAAAAATAGCATCCTATTGTGATGAAATCGTCGTTTTGTGTCACAGTTGATAGTTCTATGATTTCTGAAATAACAACCAGCAATGACTTGACATCACTTGCAGTTGAGATGTTGTTCACCTTCAGAAAATAATTACATTTGAGATATCAAAACGCGATCAAGATTTGAGCTTTTTTGGGATTGTAAGTAGTGTTGTAAACGAACCAAACGTTCAATGGACCGTTCGTGAACCGTTTGGCGGGAAGTTCATTAACATTCGTTCGTTTAATAAATGAACGGGCATTAACAAGAAAATTCATTCAATTAGTTAAATGAACGAACACGAACAGAGATCTCGTTCGTTCAATTTTGTTCTTGAACGTTCGGTAATGTGTTTGTGAACGTTTGTTCATGTTCGTTTATTTATGTTCTTCATTAACGATTTTTTTACATCATTTATTTTATCTAAATTTTTCATATTCTTTAACTCATATTTATTTTATTACCCTAACAAATAGAAACGGAAACCCTATTCCCACCTTGTTTATGCACCGTTCCCTTTTCTTTCTCATTATTCACATCGATGAATACTATCAACCTCCGTTCCACGATTAGGGCTTCAAGTTCCAGCACTTCTATCTCCGCCATCCACCTCTAGCCTCTGCCAATTTAATTTGTGTTTGTTTGTGTTCGTGAACCATTTGTGAACACGTTCATTTCCTTAATGAATGAACACGAACAGGATGTCTCGTTCAATAAGTGTTCATGAACCATTCACGAACACATTATTTCTTAGCGAACAAACACGGACATGCATTGTTCTTGTTCGTTTGGTTCGTTTACATCTCTAATTGTAACTGAAACAAGATTATAGAGAGAAATTTGTATGTGTTCGTTCGGTTCGTTTACAGCCCTAACTTAATTGCAAGTGAAACAAGATTACAGAGAGGAACTTGTCCGTGTTCATTCGGTTCGTTTACAGTCCTAACTGTAAGTAAAACAAGATTATAGAGAGAAACAAGATTACCGTACCGAAGAAAACCAATCATAGCTGATGCTACTGCTTGACATATTGTTTTCTTGTTTCATATGCAAGAACTCCTGATCAGACCACCTATGGAGATCGGTAACTTCTATGAAACATCGCTCTTGTGTCTATACGGAGTAGATATGATTACGCTTACCATAGATTGCATTTAGTCACAAGTTTTATGTTTATTAAGTCTTAACCATAACTCTATGCTTGGAATGGATCTTCACTTGAATAAAATATTGAAATTTCTGATGTCATGTGAGTGTGATCCTTCACTAAGTTTTGGATATAATGAACAAGTAAAACTTCCTGCAAGTTGACCAGGTCACCTTGTGATTCTTAATTTAGTTATTTCCATAATTGTTTCATGTAAGAGGTTGACTTTTTTATGTTGACTCTGGGAGCACAGGTGATATCTATACATATTTATTTTGAGAGTGACAGTGTGGCTACAAATTTGGTAAGAGTTTGGTGTTGAATGGTTCCAAAGTGAAAACCATGTAAAAAAATGGTATTTTTACTGTTTAGTAAAGCATATCTCAATTTACTTTTACACCATTCATAACAAGTTACTGTTTTCTTTACCATTAATACGATTATAACCGGCTGTATCATTAATACGATTATAAGTTTACAACAATCTCAAACACGTACAGGGAACCAAGAGCGGCAAGGTCTTTTAGCGCAGTAGCGCATGCGTTCTATCACTTGTATACTTGGTGGTGATTTTATACCAAGTGCTCAAATTTGTAATCTTACATTGTACTATTATGTCTTGTCATTTGATTTGTTAGTGTTTAGAGAGCAAAATAAAGTATTGTGTTATTAAATCAGTCTCTTACAGACTACAGTACAACCAATCATATGCTTCAAGAATCAGTTTTTCTATATCCTCCTATCTCCTTATTAGATCATACCACTTTAACAATGTGACCATGACCAAAAAAAACTAAAACTAGAGTCCCCAATAACTAAATAGCGCTTATAAATTAGTTAACATCAACAAACACCAAAATAACCTTTCGATCTACTCTCAGTCGCACTTTATCTTCAGCGAGTACGGGCAGCAGTTGGAGAGCATAACCTTCATTTGTTCCGCTAAACGCACATCATGTCAGCAAATTTACAAAGGTGTGCATGGATATGCTTCAGACCGATGGCTCCAAAAGGTCACGCAATTGTGAGCTTTCCTGTTGCACCCCACAAGCCGCCACAAAGCCCATCGTAAAACCAATTGGCAGCCACGAAGAACGTGGTTAGTCTTAGTTGAAGAAATACGGGGACTTCAAAACCTCTTTTAGGTCAAAATCACCCCTCTCCGGCAACGGAGGAAATTCTAAATTCGGGAATGACTTCTGAAAACTCTCCAACAACTGCCGTAAAACACATCGTCAAAACATGCAACTAGAAGATAAAGGGCAAGAAGGTAAATTTAAACGTAAGTACTTACATTTTCTAGGATTGGTGCTTCGTAAAGTTCAACAAACTTTTCTCTAAGGATATGGTTCATCTGGTCAACATCACACGCGTGTGTCCAAAATGAATCATGCACCCCTGCACGCAATATTTTGACATAAGCAAAAAAAGATAACTTTTTACTGAATATGTGGCATGTAGGACTGCAAACGAACCGAACGTTCAACGAACAGTTCGCGAACCACTTTGTAACTTTTCATTTGTGTTCATGAATGTTCATTACCTAAAATTAACAAACAAACATGAACACTTTCATTTCCTTAACGAACAAGCACGAACAGAAAATCTAGTTTTGTAAGTGTTCATGAACAGTTCGTGAACACATATATTTCCTTAACAAACGACCACTAACAAGGTGTTGTTCGTGGTTGTCTGCGGCCCTAGTGGCATGTGCAAAAAAGATCAAAAACACTAGTCAACCTGCAAAACTTAAACCGGCTTCTTTACAAGCGATGGCTGTCATCATCATGTGGGACCCATCAAGAGAGTGGACAAAATTAGGCGGAAAAGCCGTTCTTTGCCGCTTAACCATCACCTTATCGGTTTCTCTTTGCAGCGTTAAAACTTGAAGCGACGTCTTTATCTAAAAGGCAGACATTTTGGTTTATATTAGCAAAATGTGTGTGTGTGTGTATCTCGGAAGTCAAGACGTGGAGGTTTGACTTTTAGGGACTCACAAGGTGCCTTCCTAATTTGCGGTACGGCTGTACAACAGGAAGTCCGAGAGGAGTCACCCATTGTACGGAATGATTTTTCATAGCTATAACCTATATAAATAAAACTCAGATTTGGTTAATAACTAAACTATAATAAAAAAAAAAAGAATAAAATGCCATTTTCGTCCCTGAGGTTTGGCTAGTTTTGCGACTTTCATCCAAACGTTTTGTTTTTTGGCATCTGGATCCAAAAGGTTTGAAATCTTGCTTTTTTCATCAGGCTCGTTAACTCCATCCATTTTTCTCCATTAAGTCGGGGGTATTTCCGTCTCTTTTGTTAACTTAAAAGTACAACTTGGTCTTTTTCACATTATGTTAAATACATGTACATACAATGTTAAAGTAAAAAAGACTGAGTTGCCCTTTAAGTTAACAATAAAGATGAAAATACCCCTGACTTAATGGAGAAAAATGAATGGAGTTAACGAGCCCGATGAAAATTGCAAGATTTCAAACCTTTTGGATCCAGATGCAAAAAAACAAACCTTTGGACGAAAGTCGCAAAACTGGCCAAACCTCAAGGATGAAAATGGCATTTTACTCCAAAAAGAATAACGAAGTCATGAATATGAAAACATATACCCTTGCACAATCACCGAGCCAACTCATAATACTTCTTGCAGCTTCAAACATCTCACCCAAAGCGGTCAATGTGATCTGTAAAACCAATGTTTTCAGAATCGGATCGGACATTGAACCGGATGTCTTACTGGTTCACTGGTCGGACCGGTTTGACCGGTCGGACCGGATTTACGAACCGGATGACGTAATAAATAATATATATATATATATATTAAATAAAAATCCGGTTTTCGTAAAAGGGTGGTCTGAAACATACAAGATGTGTTTCTAATCTAACTGGTTTGACCCATTGGTCCAACCATTTGAAATGACTTGACAGGTTGTTCAAAGAAAAAGAAATGACAACACTATTAAGCTTAATAATGCTGATGTGGGGCCTACATATGCCAGTACTTGTTGCTATGTTGCTATACATATTCACCTTCAAAGTTTATAATCTCCCCTTTCACAACAACTCTCTTTCTCTTTCCACACAATGGCTTCTCTTTACATCATCAACAAACGCCCGGAAACTCTTAAACTCGCCGGATTCCGGCACGGAAAAGGAGTCTTCTCTGGCAAAAATACGTTTATATCTAAGTGTTCTTCCAAAGGTCACCGTGTCGGCTTCTACTCCGAGCAAAAAGGGTCATTCTTCGATCACCGATGAGAAGCTCATCACCCGCCACTTCATCGTCGTCGACCGGAAGACAATAAACATGTTTTTTCTCAACTTGCAGGTTGAACCGCCCTAACCGGTTGAACCAGTGACCGGAGATCGAATCGAACCGGCCGAATTTTTGACATTTGCTGAAAATAGCCAAACCGGATCGGCTGAGGGACCGAACCCCGGTTGGGCCGGTTGAACCGGCCGGTCCGAACCGGTTACGAAAACCATGTGTAAAACGATGTTTAACCAAGAGTCAACATTTCCATTGACTTTCTACAAAGTCAAACATAGCGTTTAATTCGGAAAACTTCCGTATGCACTTACTTTTGCAGCGTAACAAGCGGCAGCAAACAATTCTGCATCATCTTCAATGGCACAACGTTCTTTTAACCTCCTTTTAATCTGGTCGCGTGCACCGATATACGTGACACCGTACACTGACGTCATCACGGTTTGCTTAACTAACTTCCTGTCCACCTAAGCATCCCATTCATCAATGTATTACCAATTAAGACGTGATCTTTTTTATAAATTGTTGATAAAGAATCGCGTATGGAGAAAACAAACTACCTGGTCAACTAACAATTGTGCGTGCTTAGCGTTTTGATCGGTTGTGGGGTCTCCCTCTGCGTCTCTCCTCATGATCTCGATAACTCTGGTTAGAACAAGATTTCAGATTACTTGTACGTTTCAGATTATGTAAATATTATATTATTATCTAAATTTTTATATGAATCTGTAACCACTTTGACATGTAAAAACATCATTATATATATTATTATTATGAATATACTCCCTCAACTTTAATAATAAACAATGTTAGCCTCTCAACTTTAGTAATGACATGTTTAACCCCTCAACTTCAATAATGACATGTTTAGACCCTTAACTAAAACAACTTTAGCCCCTCAACTTTAATAATAAACAACTTTACCCCTCAACTTTAATAATATGTTAGCCCCTCAACTTTAATAATGACATGTTTAGCCCCTTAACTACATCAAACAACTTTAGCCCTCAACTTTAATAATAAACAACTTCAACCCCTCAACTTTACTAATGACATGTTTAGCCCCTTAACTTTAATAATAAACAACTTTAGCCCCTCAATTTTAATAATGACATGTTAAGCCCAGCATCAAACTTTAACTCTCGTGATTTGCTTATTTTTATTTATGTTTCGAACCCGTTGCGGAGCGCGGGTGGTAACCCACTAATTTTCCTAAAAAATATAAAAGAAAAATATATTTCCAAATATTGGTTGAAAGCACTAACCTAGAAGCAATCCCGGAGTACACATCAGCTGGCTTTTCTCCTTGAACGAGATTAACAGCTGCTGCTCCTAGCTGAATACGTGTCAAAAATTCAACGGGTAAGCATGGAATAATAAATATATCTTAGAAATAAATATTATATTCCAGACATATAATTGATGAATTTTCAAATAATCTTTTACATACAGAAGATTTAAATCACAAGATTACCTTGTCCCTTCCAAGTGCAGCATAATGTTGTAAGCCGTTACATGAACCGTCCTTCAAAATTGCAAATGAAAAAATTAATAATGAAATACTAATAAAAATGCATATCCAGCTTAGATTAGGCAGACAATAATTATAAAAAAGGTCTACATTTTTTAACTAATGTTTTGAAAATAAAAAATAGCTACAATAAGAGTATAGTACACAGATGGTCCCTAAGGATTGCCAAAATTTTGGATTTGGTCCCTAGATTTCCAAAAGTACACGGATAGTCCTTGTGGTTTGCACTTAGTAACACATTTAGTCCTCAGCCAACAAATCTAAAGGTTTTACCAGGTTCAAGTTACGGACTAAATGCGTTACAAGGTGCAAACCATAGGGACCATTCGTGTACTTTTGGAAAGTTATGGACCAAATCCATAATTTTAGTAAACCACAAGGACCATGTGTGTACTTTACCCTCACAATAATTTGCTTCAACTATTACCTGGTGAACAGGCATATGTGATATGGTAGTCTCGGGAGACGAGCTTCTTAACGCTTCAGAGAGATTAATGCAAGTGGCCAAACATTGAAACGGGTCCTCTGCTCGTAGCCACCATCTTTTTCCTTCAAGGGGCCGGTCTGAAGAATCAAATATATCATCCAAATGTTTTTCCGTAAATGACATTCGGCCCTCGTGTGATAATTTATCCACACCACCACCGTAAACATTTGCCAAATGTATTTTAAGCCATTTTAATCCCGACTCGCCAAGTGGTCGCCCCTCAGCAAACTCAAGAACACCCCGACATAAATCGGACCCTAAATGATTTAAATACGGGTGCATTGGGTATGCACGCCCACGGAAATCAAGATTGTGCGGGTAGTAAAAACCTTCCTCATTTTTCATTTTCCTAGCAACCTGTAAGAAGAACAATGTAATTTGCTTCATATAAATATATGAGTAAAGCACACAGATGGTCCCTGTGGTTTACCAAAAATTTGGATTTGGTCCCTAGCTTTCCAAAAGTACACAGATGGTCCTTGTGATTTGCACTTTGTAACGTATTTAGTCCCCAGATTTTGCCAAAAGTACATGGATGGTCCCTGTGGTTTGCACTTTGTAACGAATTTAGTCCCTAACATGGACATGCTAAAACCTTAAGATTTGTTGGTTGGGACTAAATGTGTTACAAAGTGCAAACTATCCGTGTACTTTTGGAAAGCTAGGGACCAAATCCAAAATTTTGGTAAACCACAAAGACCATCCGTGTGCTTTACTCTAAATATGTATGTGTATATATATACACACAGTCACACACACCCTGAATTTGATAAATCTAAACAAGGAAGCCACTTACAGCGAGTTTTAGTTCAATATCACATCGTTGTGAATGTCTTTCTCGGTTTTCCTTCTTTATGGATTTAACTTTCCATTTCCATTTTTTCAATTCGGTTTCATCATCCGTATCCGGTTCTTCAGGTGTTGGAACCTGTGTAAACAGTTGAATAAAGTGCACGTAAATCAACCAAAAACATAAAGTTAATCAATTCAAGTGTCTTTATGAGAAAAAAAAACATGATCTTTATTCCCTAAACCAAATTTTAAATAGAACTTAAATGTATAATTTACATCATCACGGTCAACTAAATCAGCTATACGGCCTCCACTAGCCCAAATTCGGTCAACAACATCAAGGACTTTTCTATTTACCCTCCATTTTGTAGCACCAAGTGTATTAAGTGCCTGCAAAAAATGAGAAAAAAAAGTATATACGTGTGATACAAAAAAATATAGAGTAAAATGCCATTTTCGTCCCTGAGGTTTGGCCAGTTTTGCGACTTTCGTCCAAAGGTTTGTTTTTTCGCATCTGGATCCAAAAGGTTTAAAATCTTGCCATTTTCATCTGGCCCATTAACTCCATCCATTTTTCTCTGTTAAGTCAGGGATATTTCTGTCTTAACTTATGGCAATTCGGTCTTTTCCACTTTATGTAAAAAGACCGAATTGCCCTTTAAGTTAACAAAAAAGACAGAAATACCCCTGACTTAACAAAGAAAAATGGACCGAGTTAACGAGCCAGATGAAAATGCCAAGAATTTAAAACTTTTGGATCCAGATGCGAAAAAACAAACCTTTGGCCGAAAGTCGTAAAACTGGCCAAACCTTATGAAGAAAGATGGCATTTTACTCAAAAACATAAATCAAAAGGTACCCCACCTTAAAAACAGATTCTAGTTGCTTCTTTGGAGTGCGTTTAACAACATCACGTTGTTGTTTTGCTCCATGTGTGCGCATAATATACGATGGTAGAAATAAGTAGGCTCCTCTATTGTAACTGCCAATCGGAACAATACTAAATCAAGTATGATACAAAAAGTTTAAATAAAATATAAATAAGAAAAATAACCCAAATGACCTACCCGGTCCAGTTTACTGGAGGGAGCAGCATCGGCATGTACGGAATCACCATGTGCATAGCCTGATTTTAACACAAATTAGAAAAAAAAAAGATGGTAATTAATGTTAGTGTTCAACAAATTCTGATTCTTCACTAAATAATTAGACATACGCTTTTCTCGAGTCCTCGTCGAACAAGAGGATCACACTCGATAACTCCGTATCGTCTGCTACCTCTCCTATACATATATAATAAGATTTACGATGATCAACAAGATATGAAAACTAAGTGAATAGATGTTAATGAAGCATAAATGAGGCCATACTTACGGTGTTTCCACGGTTTTTAAAGTGTGTAAAAATGCAGGCCGAACATCAGGAGGACAATCTTCAAATTGATCAACAGGAGGTTGTATATAAGCTGTCTCAATTAACAACTGGATCAAACGAGAACCAACCTGAAAATAACAGACAGTAATCGTATTTAAATCACGAAAATGAGAAGCGATTCTTAAAAATGATCCGCTTTTGCAACTTGTCAATCGGGTACAAACCTTAACTTGCGCATCCTGTCCCCATGGCTTCAAATCGTCTTGTTGTTTCACAATATGTCTTACTTTCTGCAGTTTATTCTTTTTCACCAAAACATTAACCTTTTTCCTTAATTTCTGCATCTGTTGCTCGTTATTCACCGTTTCTGAATCGTCATCAGGGCTTTCGTTTAATGTAGTCTTTCTCTTAGATTTCTCCATAAATCTATGTATCCTTGCCTAATTATCAAAAAGTATTAACGAAAACGTTCTAATTAATCATCTGAACATTAGTTTGTGTTCATTTGTGTTCATGAACGTTCATTTGAGTTCATGAACGTTCATTTGCGTTCGTTGCCTAAAATTAACAAACGAACACGTTCATTCCCTTAAAAAGCGAACACGAACATAAAATCTTGTTCGGTAACGTTTGCAGCCCTAGATATATCTAAAAACTCCAAAAAAACTATTATAAACAAAAAGATAAAAGTATGAAAACACTAACCTCATGCTCGATGGCTTCACCGATATGGACAGCGGCCTGAACGACTCGGGCCCCACCTTGACCACCACCAGTCATCAACAGACCCATCAACTTATGCATAGTAATAATACTCATCATATCAGCAGGCAACTGATCAAACTGCGGCGCATACGCCCCTCTGTTCCTCCCTTCTCTACACAAATCCTGCTCGGCCGAAATCGCATTCTTCAACGGTTCAAACCAACCTAAAAACAATGACTTCACATAAGGCAAATTAGGTGCAAGTTTCTGCTCACACATATCCACTAAAAGCTCCTGATACTCTTTTGCTGCAGCCTCCCACGCCTCGGTTTCGACCTTAGTCTGTCGTCTTCGCAGCGCAATGTACTTCCCCTGCCCCATTCCGTTAACCAGTTTCGGCTGTTTTCGGTGATCAATCGCCTTGATCTCCTTATCTAATTGACCAACCATTTCACGGATTTCATCACTGTCTTCTTCTTCTGTTGACACAATCTCCTCTGCTGCAGCTGAACTAGCAAAACCCTTAATAAACCCATGTGATGATAAATATGAGAAATTATAACAAACCCCTAAACCTTTCAAATTGGGATTATCAAGAACTCTGATTTGACGAATACCCTTTTCTAAATTTGAATAATTTCGGTTGTGGGTCAGCTCAAATTGTGTGGATTTTGCAAGATTTGAACGAAACTGGGTGTGTTTAAAACAAAATTTGTCAGCAAACCCTTTTAGGTTTTTGATTGAAGCTCGGTTAAAGACGCTTCTCCACATGATAAAGTGGAGATTTTTATGCAAGATTTGTGGATATATGATTGGGTTTGTGAGTATGTACAGAAGAGGATCTGAAAGAAAGTGTTGTGAAAGAGGTGAGTGATGGAAGATTGAAGAGAGGGGCCGCCTTAAACCCTTGCTAAACCTATTTGGTTTTTGTCAATTCGTATACTTCAAGAAATAATTAATAAGATATTTTATTCATTTTATTTTTTTAATAATATGTTTACCACATAAAAGCTTTTTTAATAAATATGTTTACACAATAAAAAATAGGACTTTAAAGGTATTTAATATTTTGTTATCAATTTCTATAAAATGTAGAAATTGTTGTTAAATTAATTTATATATTTATGTTTCACAAAAGTAACTCTTATTAATTTTACATGTTTAGGTTCTTTATTATTCATATGGTGTTTACATTATAAGTTGTCATCATTGCATTTTTTTTTTTGTTGTTACTAACATCATCTCCTTGTTATTTTGATTCAAATCGTATAAGTTATTTCTTAACACCCCAATCTCACTAGCTGTCATTGCCTGATGTGTTGAGCATTCACTTGCATAGACCTAAATATGAGAAGTATTTATTCATATGGTGTATTACGTTTATTATGTAGCTTCGCGCACAATATGTACCAACTTCAATCTAGAAATTGTATTGCTCTAACGCATAATAGTTTTTCGGTAATTCAAATATATTTAGTTGCTTATAGGTGTGTATTACACGCATCAATATGATATCTAGTTGCTTCACCATGGGATCGGTATTCCGGACAGTGGCAGAGATCTGGTTCATGGGCTGATCCTCATTAGCTGCTGGTGTATTTGGAAGGCGAGGAACGCCCGGGTCTTTGATTCGACCCCCGTGAAGGTTGCTTCCATTTTCAACGACATCAAGGTTTCGGGTTTCCTATGGTTTTCGTCTAGAAAGAAGGATTGTTCGTGGGATAGTTGGTGTAAATTTGTGAATATGTAGTTTCCTGTTTTGCTTTCTGTGTTGGCCCGTCTTGGGTCAGTGTCTTTCGTTTAATGAAGTTCACTTTTCAAAAAAAAAAAAATATATGATCTCTAGTGACATTAAACTCGAAACTTAGATGCATGCTCCAGCTTGAATTTCTTATCTCATTGTTATATAGTATTAATTTCAAACACAACTGAGGAACAGTGACTAACGGTAACGGCGTCACCGACCCACTTTCAAACATAAGCCAATTTTGTTCTTGTGCCACCGATCAAATTACAGTATAAACCCTCAGCCTAATTTATAGAAAGAGACCGTCACGGTGGCCGGTAGGTCCTTTGGTCCAACCGCCGTAGAGCCGCCGGAATGCCGGATGGACTCACTACCATGGATCGGCTAGATGGGGTTCCGATCTACGTCATATAACGACCGCGGAAGACCATACCGTCGCCACCCGTGATCACTAAAACACCGCCACCATTGCTTACAGAAAGCGTGCCTGCTCCGTCCGAAGCGTCGTTGCCGCCGTAGCTTGATGCGATGCAATGGTTCTACTCTGATCTACCACCAACTGTTGTGCTAACCGGAGGAATTAAACAAAAGCCGCACTTACAGTCGATGGATATGTGTGGTGGCAGTTGGCCGGAAAGACGAAAACTTGACCACCAATTTGTTGTTTGACCACCGGAGATAAAGCTAATCTTGAGAGAGAGAGAGAGAGAGAGAGGATGAAGTCATAGTTAAATGAAAGAGTAAAGATGAAGCTGTGTTTTCACTTTTGAGTGTACTTGGTGAACATTGGTTTGGTAAATCATCCGGACTTCAACACTTATTAAACTCTATTTAGGGGGTGTTTGGCCTAGCTTTTATTTTTTTGGCTTATGCTTATATTTCACATCAGCTTATGCTTATTTTCTTTAATTTGATAAGCTATTTTTAAGTGTTTGGATTAGCTTATATTCTACAAGTTGATAAGCTTTTTTTAAGTGTTTGTGTTAGCTTTTTTTATTTAGCTTATATTAGTAAAATGACCAAAAAGGGCATGGTTACATATTATCACATAACTTATATTTTGTATGTATCTACTTTGTTTTTATGAGTTATACCATCATTTTTGGATAAACTTATGTCGAGGATAACATAAAACTTCTACAAAAATAAATTAATATTCAATAAACATTCATCTTGGTTTGGTTAGATCTCCTGCAATCATATCTCTAACTGCACTCATGTATAAATCATCTAGGTAGTTAAATGCTTTGTGTGAATTTGAGGGCAAATGAGTAAAAAACCATATTCTACAAATAAGCTTATACAAATAAGCTAAATAACCATGGTTCCATAAGCTTCTTCAAATTAGCTTATATAAGCTAATAAGCATAAGTTTAAAAAGCTAAACCAAACACCAAACAAAGCTTATTTTGTAAAAAAAGCTAAAAAAAGCTATAAGCTTTGCTAAAAAAGCTAGGCCAAACACCCCCTTAATTTAACAGAACACTTCATTTTCCCCATTTTGAATAAATATTTTTAATTGAGTAATAACATATAACTAGTAATAAGGCCACGCGCGTTGCGGCGCGGGTACATAGCAAACATCAAATAGATTAGCGCAAGCGTTATGCAATGTGTCAACCATATAAAAACGTGTGTTTTGATGTATCCGATATAATCAATGTAACTTATATAAGCATTTAAATCAAATAACAAAATCCAAACCGGGTTGGTTCATTTAGTGGGGTTCCACCTAATTACTACACAACCCTTACATTTTCATTAAGACTTAGTGGCATCAATACGCATAGTGACTCGTATGTCAAGTCATAAACCAACTAAAAACGTACATAAAAATAAGCACGAAAACGTATTATATTTGACCATGTTCATTAACATGAATTTATATTGACATGTACATATAAAAATGAGCATGTGAGAAAATAAAGTGTTTACATCAAAACGTATAACAACCTAAAACATACATAAAAATAGGCATGAAAACGTATTATATTAGACCCGACTCATTTTTAGGAAAACTTTAGGTTGAAACGTAAATGTGTACTGTCACGGCCCCTGACCCGGTTTGACCCGTTTCAAGAGCCGCGGGACAGAAATACTGCGGTATTGATTTAATTGAGTTTAACAGCGGAAACAGGATCGCTTAAAGCTAAAATTTTCCCCCGATTATTTTATTTCACAATTCGGGATAAAACCCCGATAATTTACAATACTATGTTTTTACTATAAAAACGTGATATTACAAAAGCATTTATTTATTTTATATTGAGCCACTATCAGTAAGCTTTGAAATACTCCCCAGCACTTTTCCTGAATTACAACAGATCACCTGAAACATGTTTGAAAAAGGTTTTGTCAGCGGGAAATACTGAGTGAATCATTCTATTTACTAAAATGACACATTTGTTATAATTTACAGTATTAAGAGCGATTACAATGTTTCTGATATCAATCCAACTACCCACAGTACTTGTCACTCGAATCTTTACGGTGACTGTGGTCATATCACCATTGGCTGCCCCAATGAGTGACGAATATCACTAAATTTAGGTTCGCCCACCTAAAGTGATAAAACTGTAATACTGTGCACAATACCCCACATACCGGCTGTAATTTGGTGATTACAAAGACTTAATCCCCGTAATTATAACTTTGAAAATAAACATGATTTTGTAAATAGATTTGATAAAAAGAGAGAATGACTCACAAACTGTGAGAAAAGAAGAATGACTCACATTGCTGATTTAATATGATCAGAGTCTAATCTATGATTTAGCCTTGTTAACCTAATTTAAATAACAATGCATACAAAACTGGGTTAGTAATCAATCCAGCAATTACGATAATTTACGAGATCAAACTATCACAATGAATGTCAAAATGCAATACTTTGTCCATCGAATTAACGATGATCCGTTGAATTAACAACGAATGACAAGGTACAATACTTTACCCATCAAATTAACGATGATCCGTTGAATTAACAACGAACGATAAAGTATAATACTTTACCTATCGAATTAACGACAATCCGTCAAATTAATGACGAACGATAAAGTATAACCCTAATGTGGGCGGCATTTAAACATGCATTGGATATCTTGATCTTCGGATAAATGAATCGTAGCAGCGATTGTGCTAATACCCTGTTTTGTAGCAGAATTTCGATACCCGGGGGTTGAATTTTGGAATAACAGATCGAAACTCAATGTATTTGTGAGAATTATTTCGTCGTAACAAGTTCAGAAAACGAATGCCAATGTCTGCTATTTATAGGTAAATTTTGGGATGCCCTGCGCATCGTAGCAAAACATCCCCTACGATGCGTATGGGTCTTTTAAAGGCCTGCGCATCGTAGGCCATAACCTGCTACGGTGCGTATGGGTTAAAAATAGGCTCATAGACTAGCCACGACTGGGACTAGCCTTGCTGAGTTGCCACTTTCAATTTTCAGTATTTTTACAACGAATTTTAGTGGATAATTATCCACTAGGGTTTACCCCCCTTGAGTTTTAGGGGCCCTAATCCTGATTCTGAAAATTATGAAAATTTCAGGGTTTGTTCAGAATCACTTGGGTCTCTCAATTAGAGTTTCCTTTTGGACTAATTAATTTAATAAGTATGACTTTTGATGAGAGTTGTTACATTCTACCCACCTTAAGAAAAATCTCGTCCTCGAGATTTACTGGAATAAGTGTGGATACTTCTTCTTCATTTCTGATTCCAGTTCCCAAGTGTATTCAGCTCCTCTCTTTGAATCCCACTTGACTTTGACTAAAACTAGTCGTTTGTGTTTGAGAAACTTGATCTTTCGATCCTCAATTTGAAGAGGTTTCTCAACAAATTTCAACTTTTCGTTTACCTCTATATCTCGAAGAGGTACTACCAGAGATTCATCTGATAAGCATTTCTTGAGATTGGATACATGAAATACATTATGTACTCCAGATAATTCTTCTGGTAATTGTAAACGATAAGCTACTGGTCCTATACGTTGGATTACTGGAAATGGTCCTACGTACCTGGGACTTAGCTTTCCTTTCTTTCCAAATCTGACTACTCCTTTCCAAGGAGAAACTTTCAACAGTACTCTGTCTCCAACTTGGAATTCTAACGGCTTACTTCTATTGTCTGCATAACTTTTCTGACGATCTCGAGCAGTCTTCAGTCTTTCCTTGATTTGAGTAATCTTATCAGTTGTTTCTTGCACTATTTCAGGTCCTGATAACTGACTTTCCCCTATTTCTGCCCAACAAACGGGAGTTCTGCACTTTCTTCCATACAGTGCCTCGAATGGAGCAGTTTCAATGCTTGAGTGATAACTATTGTTATAGGAGAATTCAATTAATGGTAAATGATCATCCCAACTTCCACCAAAGTCTATTACACATGCTCGGAGCATGTCTTCTAGAGTTTGGATTGTTCTTTCACTTTGTCCATCTGTTTGGGGATGATATGCAGTGCTCAGGTTTAGTCGAGTTCCCATAGCTTGCTGGAAACTTTTCCAAAAATGGGAAGTAAAACGACTATCTCTATCCGAAACAATGGATAGTGGAACTCCATGTAAGGATACAACTTCATCTACATACAATTTAGCCAGTCTTTCCATACTAAAGGTTTCTTTCATAGGTAGAAAGTGAGCAGATTTGGTTAATCGATCCACAATTACCCAAATCGCATCATTACCTTTTCTGGTTTTGGGTAACTTAGTAACAAAATCCATTGTTATAAGTTCCCATTTCCATACTGGCATTTCTAATTGTTGTAGTAACCCCGAAGGTTTCTGATGTTCTGCCTTAACTTGTGAACAAGTAAGACATTTAGAAACATAACTGGCTATGTCTCTTTTCATTCCTATCCACCAGAAATTCTTCCTTAAATCTTGGTACATCTTATTGTTTCCTGGATGCATAGTGTACCTAGACTTATGAGCTTCTTCTAAAATCTTAGGTCTTAAGTCTCCCTGCTTAGGTACCCAAATTCTACTTTTATGGAATCTCCAAATTCCATCTGCTCCTTGCTCTAATTCCTTGATTCGTCCTTTCATTCCTTCAGCATCATCCTTGATTACTGTAGTTTGAACATTCTTCAATTGTTCCATTAAATCTATTTGTAGATTTAATCTGAGAGCACGAACCCTTCGTTGTTTCTCATAATACTTACGACTTAAGGCATCTGCAACTACATTCGCCTTTCCTTCGTGATACTGAATATCACAGTCGTAGTCACTTAAGATTTCCATCCATCTCCTTTGTCTCATGTTTAACTCTTTTTGCCCAAATATGTATTTTAAACTTTTGTGGTCAGTGTAGACAGTAAATTTACTTCCGTAAAGATAATGTCTCCAAATCTTAAGAGCAAAAATTACGGCTCCTAATTCTAAATCATGAGTCGTATAATTCTCTTCGTGCTTTTTCAACTGCATTGATGCATACGCAATTACCTTCTTGCGTTGCATAAGCACACATCCATATCCTAATTTTGAAGCATCACAATATACTTCAAAATCTTCAGTTCCTTCTGGTAAGGCTAAGATTGGTGCATGGGTTAGTTTCTGTTTCAGGATTCTAAAAGCTTCTTCCTGTTTAGGTCCCCACTCAAACTTAGTGGCTTTACAGGTTAACTTAGTTAATGGTACGGCTATCTTGGAAAAATCCTTAATAAACCGTCTATAATACCCAGCTAAACCTATAAAACTTCTAATTTCCATTGCTGTTTGTGGAACCTTCCACTTGGTAATTGCCTCTATCTTAGCAGGATCTACATGAATACCTTCATGATTCACCATGTGTCCTAAAAATTGTACTTCCTTTAGCCAAAAGTCGCATTTCGAGAATTTGGCGTACAACTTTTCTTTTCTTAACAAAGTTAAGAGTGCATGAAGATGTTCACAATGCTCTGTCTGACTTTTGGAATAAATAAGTATATCGTCTATGAAAACAATTACAAATTTATCCAAGTACGGTTTACAGATCCTATTCATCATGTCCATGAATGCTGCAGGTGCATTCGTTAACCCGAAGGGCATGACTGTAAACTCGTAATGACCATACCTAGTTCTGAAAGCAGTTTTAGGTATGTCTTCTTCTTGTACCTTCAATTGATGATATCCAGAGCGTAAATCTATCTTAGAAAAATATCTAGCCCCCTGTAGTTGATCAAAAAGATCATCAATCCTAGGTAATGGATATCGATTTTTAATTGTAACCTTATTCAATTCCCTATAATCGATACACATTCTCATTGAACCATCCTTTTTCTTCACAAACAACACTGGCGCTCCCCAAGGGGATGAGCTAGGTTGTATAAATCTTTTACTTAGTAATTCATCTAATTGCTTTTTCAATTCTAACATTTCTGTGGGTGCTAACCGATAAGGTGCCTTGGCTATCGGTGTAGTTCCTGGAATTAAATGAATCCTAAATTCTACTTCCCTATCTGGAGGTAATCCTGGTAAATCTTCTGGAAATATATCAGAGTATTCCGATACTACTGGTATTTCCTTTAGATCTTTTCCCTTAGTGCTAATGATTACTGAAATCATATACACTATTCCTTGTTTTCGTTCATAATTAGCAACTTTCATTACTGATATGAACTTCATGGGTTTTCGTGGTTTATCTCCTGTAATCCTAATCACTTCTCCGGTAGGTGATTGAATTTCTATGGAATTCTGATCACAAAGGATTCTAGCATGGTTGGCTACTAACCAATCCATTCCTAATACAACATCAAATTCAGCTAAATTCATCGGCAATAGTCTTGCAGAGAATTTATGTCCTAAAAGTTCTATGTTTCCTTCTTGCAACACTTTATCTATTTTAACTGAATTTCCGTCTGCGGTTTCAACAGTAAAAATCTGCCTAGTATTGGTTAAAGGTAAACTAAGAGCTTGACAGAATGAAGTATTTATAAAACTTTGGTTTGCACCAGAGTCAAATAATACTTTTGCATACACGTTGTGAACTAGGAACGTACCCGCTATCACATCTGGAATAAGTTCGGCTTCTTGAGTGGTCAACTGAAATGCTCTGGCATTCTTCTTAGTAGTTCCTTCTGTCGCCTTCGGTTTGTTATCTACTGGTTTGACCAATTTAGGACATTCTGTTTTATAATGCCCTGCTTCACCACAGTTAAAACAAATTACTGTTTTCTTTTTGCAATTTTCTTCACGATGTCCTGCAGCTTTGCAAAAATTGCAAGTAATATCGCATCTTCCAAAATGCTTCTTTTTGCATTTCCTGCAGAATGACGGTCCTGGAGATTGCCCTGTGCCTTTTCTCTTGAAACTGTTATTATTACCCACACGAAATCCTTGGGTAATTTTCTGAGCTAGTGCCTTCTTCCTATCTTCATCTCTTGTGCGCACCAATTCATCGGTCAGAGTGTTAGCTAATTCTACCGCATCATCAATAGTGCGAGGTCTCGCAGCTTTAACAATATTGCGGATTTCGTTAATTAGCCCCCAAATATAGCGAGAAATAAGTACCGGTTCTGGCGAAGCCAATGTTGGTACCACTCTTGCATATTCGAAGAATGTCGAGGTATAACCGCGACAATCCACACTCATCATCCGATGATTTAGAAACTTATTCGCCATCTGTTCCTTCTCATACTCAGGACAGAATTTTCTTTCTACCAAACCCTTAAATTCTTCCCAAGTCATAGCATAAGCTATTGCTCTTCCTTTTTATTGTAACACAGTATTCCACCACTCGAGTGCTCCTTCTTTGAACAGATTGGATGAATACATGACTTGATCATCTTTACCACATTTACTTATTGCAATGACTGCTTCGGTTTTCTCTAACCAACGCAGTGATGCAGTTGCTCCTTCATTGCCTGCAAATTCAGTGGGTTTACAAGCAAGGAATTCTTTGAAAGTGCAACCAGGCGTTGCAGTTTTCATTTTCTTGGTTAATGGAGCTTGATGTGGTTCCTTATTATGATTATCATGCTTATTGCCTCCATTTACACTATTACTGAAGTTATCTTCAGTAATCTGTTTGCTCGGAACAATTTGTTGCGGTTCGGGTGGATACTTTATAGCAGCGACGAATGCTGGAATAGCATTGGCTATCCCTTGAGCAACAATGTTTTCAATATCTTGCCGAGTCATATATTGATCTCTTGAGTGTTATTCAGAATGATTAACTTCATTAATAGGTTCATCATTACTGTTTGCCATCTGATAATGTATATATATAAATTTTATTAGTAACTGACAAATAATAATTATATACAATCAATCAGAAAATTGTATAATACAAATATAGTCAAAATAATCGATCTTTCGATTTCATTTATATATATCTATTATGCATCATTACTCACAGATATCATACAGAGTTTTATTGATTATTTACAGACTAACTTTATTAGTACTATTATACAACTACCATTTTATCATCATTCTAACTCTCGTTACTTGCTGTTAAAAACGCATTTCCCTTTCGTCGTACTTCCAAGCAATCTGTCCACCTATCTCCCTCATTCTATTTCCCATATCAAATAACTCTTCGCCAAAGTGGCGAAGTTCGGCCATGTTTTCAGTACTCATGGGTGGATTAGGTAATGGTTCTGGATCGAATTGTGGAAGAAAAGTGTAAGGATCATTGACAATATTTTGAAATTGCCAATCGTTTGTCCACCATTCGTCCATTCCTATGGGTTGGGAATGAACTATTGGATCGGGAATTGCTGCTGGTTCCCAATTCATAGGGAATTGGTTTTCAATAGGATAGGTAAAAAGATTTGTCTGGACAGGCTGAATTGTCTCACAGTTTTCTAATAGAAAATCTATCTCATCCTGAAAAGTTCTTTCCTGGGTTGGATTGGAACTCTCCCCGATTTCTCTCTGAGCTGGTATAGATCCTTGCCCAACTTCCATTATTACTTCTTTAGTAATTTCCTCCATTTGTAATTCTACCTCCTTATCCTTCTTTTTGTTTCCAGTTTCCATTTCTTGCGATTTGGAATTCTCTCCAGTTATGACTTCTTTTCCCTTTTTCAAAGGATTACTTATTTTGGGCAGTTTCTTAGCTGGCTTCTTCTTACGGATTTTCCTCCATCCTACATAAGTTCTTTTCTTTTGTTTCGGCTTGCTCAACGGTGGAACCTTGAATTCTACTGGTTGTTCAACATCGGGATAGTAGCTAATATATTCTTTGGAAACTTCAACATTTACGGGATAAAGATTAAGATTCTGGAAATCTTCGGTTATCTCACTCATGCTGATGTAGCATATATGCAAAATGCATAAGATACTAAATTAAAATTTACAAATAAACTTTGTAATTTATTTCACACAATGTACTAGTTGATTTACAAAGATAACTGACAACCACACGTAGGTTTCAAATTTTATTTATCACACAAGGTTTCTAGATTTATGAGAATAGGGTGCTAATCTTTAAGGATTTATATTTTCTGCTACTGTAGCTAGCATATATAAATTTGCCCATTTCTCATCTAGTTTATCTTCCCAAGGTGATTTATCAATTATTTCCTGAGTTTCCCGTTTAACCCTCTTTTCTTGAATTTTCTCTTTACTTTTCTTAATAATCATTTCTCTCCTTCGAGGAGAAAGTGATTCCTCGTATTGTGCCTTTCGCACGAATATTCCTTCTTCAGGAATTTCAGACTGACTTGAGGATTTGGTTCGGGATGAACTTCCTTTTTCATTAGATGATTTCTCTAATTTAAGATAAATGCTTGACAGCTTTTTCTTACCCATACTGTAACTAACATATAATCAAATATTCAGTTAATAATACAAATAATCATATAATAGTAATCAGGAAAAATTAAGTATTTCTAAATACATAATCAGCTTAACCCAGTGGCTGTAATCAGGAAAAATGGAGCATTTCTAAATACTTAATCAGCTTAACCCAGTGGCTCTGATACCACCTTTTTCTGTCACGGCCCCTGACCCGGTTTGACCCGTTTCAAGAGTCGCGGGACAGAAATACTGCGGTATTGATTTAATTGAGTTTAACAGCGGAAACAGGATCGCTTAAAGCTAAAATTTTCCCCCGATTATTTTATTTCACAATTCGGGATAAAACCCCGATAATTTACAATACTATGTTTTTACTATAAAAACGTGATATTACAAAAGCATTTATTTATTTTATATTGAGCCACTATCAGTAAGCTTTGAAATACTCCCCAGCACTTTTCCTGAATTACAACAGATCACCTGAAACATGTTTGAAAAAGGTTTTGTCAGCGGGAAATACTGAGTGAATCATTCTATTTACTAAAATGACACATTTGTTATAATTTACAGTATTAAGAGCGATTACAATGTTTCTGATATCAATCCAACTACCCACAGTACTTGTCACTCGAATCTTTACGGTGACTGTGGTCATATCACCATTGGCTGCCCCAATGAGTGACGAATATCACTAAATTTAGGTTCGCCCACCTAAAGTGATAAAACTGTAATACTGTGCACAATACCCCACATACCGGCTGTAATTTGGTGATTACAAAGACTTAATCCCCGTAATTATAACTTTGAAAATAAACATGATTTTGTAAATAGATTTGATAAAAAGAGAGAATGACTCACAAACTGTGAGAAAAGAAGAATGACTCACATTGCTGATTTAATATGATCAGAGTCTAATCTATGATTTAGCCTTGTTAACCTAATTTAAATAACAATGCATACAAAACTGGGTTAGTAATCAATCCAGCAATTACGATAATTTACGAGATCAAACTATCACAATGAATGTCAAAATGCAATACTTTGTCCATCGAATTAACGATGATCCGTTGAATTAACAACGAATGACAAGGTACAATACTTTACCCATCGAATTAACGATGATCCGTTGAATTAACAACGAACGATAAAGTATAATACTTTACCTATCGAATTAACGACAATCCGTCAAATTAATGACGAACGATAAAGTATAACCCTAATGTGGGCGGCATTTAAACATGCATTGGATATCTTGATCTTCGGATAAATGAATCGTAGCAGCGATTGTGCTAATACCCTGTTTTGTAGCAGAATTTCGATACCCGGGGGTTGAATTTTGAAATAACAGATCGAAACTCAGTGTATTTGTGAGAATTATTTCGTCGTAACAAGTTCAGAAAACGAATGCCAATGTCTGCTATTTATAGGTAAATTTTGGGATGCCCTGCGCATCGTAGCAAAACATCCCCTACGATGCGTATGGGTCTTTTAAAGGCCTGCGCATCGTAGGCCATAACCTGCTACGGTGCGTATGGGTTAAAAATAGGCTCATAGACTAGCCACGACTGGGACTAGCCTTGCTGAGTTGCCACTTTCAATTTTCAGTATTTTTACAACGAATTTTAGTGGATAATTATCCACTAGGGTTTACCCCCCTTGAGTTTTAGGGGCCCTAATCCTGATTCTGAAAATTATGAAAATTTCAGGGTTTGTTCAGAATCACTTGGGTCTCTCAATTAGAGTTTCCTTTTGGACTAATTAATTTAATAAGTATGACTTTTGATGAGAGTTGTTACATGTACTATTTACGTCTAATGCTGATACATGAATATGTACCAAAATGTCCATAAAAATAAGCACGTGAGGAAATAATTTTCTTTAAGTTAAAGAATGAAAATAAGGTGCTCGCGCGTTGTGGCGTGACATTTAAGGGCACATTATCGTTTGTTAAGCGCGTTGGCACGGTGACATTAACGTGTTTAAGCACACGAAAGAAACGTATAAAGATACGGTACGATTAAACGAAATGTATTAAGTTGTAACGAACGAACCACCCGTTTTGAATTTATAGCAACGTGTAAACGTGATATAAACTACAAACACAAAGGGAAAAAAAGAAAAAAAATAAAAACCAATGAAGTAAAAGTGAAAAGTTAGAAATTTAGATGATAGATTTGTTATTGTGTAAGTTTTAGAAGGAAAACAAATTAGTTAAAAAAATAATGGAGCAAAAATGGAAAATTTAAAGGGAGCCAAAATAGAAATTATATAATAGGACAAAAAAATTGTAATTTTGAGTGGGTTGCATAAAATGGAAATTACAATTTGGGTTGCATAAAATGGAAATTACAAAAATGTCGGTGGACGTAGCCACCGACTTTGTAATTTAAGTATATAGGGTAATAGGTGTATATGAGTTAACAACATGGTAACCTCATATGTATACCATGTATTTCAATTTGTATTTGATATTTGATATTCAAAATTTGTATTCATATTTGAGTGACTGAAAGATCATTTTCTATTACATATTAATTAAAATAAAGTTTAAAAGGATTTTATTTTAACTATGTGAGAACCATATTTTAAATAATGTGTTTATGAATTTCATTTGGTGTTAGACATTCATGTTTTTGTTTTACGTTTTTTTTTTTAATTTAGTCGTTCGATTAGTACGGTTTTACGCTTCCAATCCATTGCTTGTAACAGAGTTTTACGTCTCGCCCCGCAACGCGGGGAGCTTAACACTAGTTAAAATTATTACAAATGACATTTAACCATGAGATTCTTTTGTAATTGCATAATCCTTGAAACTTAAATGCATGTGCTAGGTTAAATTTCTTGAAATGATTAATTTCTTATTTCTTATTGAAATGGCATTTAATCAAAAGGTTCTATAACTACATAGTCTTTGGATCTTAAATGCACGTGCTAGCTCAAATTTCTTAGCTAGTTGATCTTATAAAATTGGCATTTAATAGCGAGATTATTATACAAATGTAATCTAGTCCTTAGACCATGTGTAGTGGTTTAGTGAATAATTCTCCTACCCTTGGGCGTTTTGCGCCACGTGGTAGTTCAGTCAGCATGGGGGCATTATTGGGCGTTATTGCAAAAGTGGCGTAGTGGGAATAATGCCCAATAACGCCCCTTTTAATCATTAAACAATTATTATTTTTTAATTAAAAACTTAAAATACTTCATTAAATTAAAAAAATACAATACTAGAAATAAAAAAAATCCGACTAAATTAAAAAAAAAATACATTAGTTTTCGTCTTCGCTTTCTTCACCCTCGCCAACTTCGTCTTCCTCGTCCTCCGTTTCTTCTTCACCCTCAGGTTGTGTTTCCATAAGCAAGGATTCGTAGCGCAGACGTACACTTTTGGATACCGGTAAATCCAAGTGCGCCTCTCGCATCCGCTTTTTGTTTAAAATAATCGTAGTTGGCTTCCAAGTCGTCGACTATGCGTAGAAACAACCGATTACTCATTCGGAAACGACGCCTAAAAATTTCTGGGTTCGAAAATGTCGCGCCTCATCAAAATAATCTTTCATCAAACGATCGTGTGCCGCGCGTCAGTCTCGTTCAATATAACATCTTTTTTTAATTTCTGGTTCGGGGCGGCGACAATGCTTCACATATCTCACCGCTAGTTGACAAGCACTCGTAACCGCCTCTTGCTCGACCTCATCGGTGGAATCATCGCCATCCGCAAAAAACTCTTTGTAGTAAAAATTTACCATGGATGAAGAACTAGGGGAATCCATCAATTTTTTATAAAATGGTAGTGTTTTTTAGAGAGTTTTGATTAAATTTGAAGGAGTTTATATATATATGGGTAAAAGGTTTTAAAAAAAATCAAAGTAGCCGTTATACTAGCCGTTGCTAGTTTGTGATTGGCCAGTCAAACCCCATCGAAGCGTGATTCAAAAAACGCCAAATACAATTTTCTCCAAAATAACGCCCAAACACGCCGGGGTGTAGTGGCATGTAGGCGTGATTCGGCGTTTTGTTCGAAAATTTTCTATAAAACACACCCCATTACGGGCGGTCTTATACATGTAAAGTTAGCGAGTGAGACATTGATATTTATCTTTTGTTGATACGATCTAATTAACAATATTGATGCAAAAGGGTATTTGGTCCATACGTTGAATCAGAGAAACACAACTAGAACAAAATCTTCTCTTGTAGCGTTCATAAATATTAATAATAGCGTCATTAGTGCTACAAAATCTTCTATTGTTGAATCAGAGAAACTCATCTTCTCTTGCAGGTTTTTAGGAGTACAGTTAGATATCTATAACATATTTTGGGGTTGATTAGGATGTTAATGAAGTTTTGGGGTTGATTAGGATGCTAATGAAGTTTATATTATATTTCGTTAGAATTTGAAACTTATTTCGTATTTGATAAAACTTGACTTTAGCTTGTAATATAGTAGATTGAACTTGTTTTTGGATATGTCATTTTAAATTATTGAATGATATCTTAGGCTATTAAATTTTGAAAGCTATGTATTGATATTTACTTTTTTTTAAATTCGAGCTAAACCGAACCAAGCCGAGCTTGAACTAAGATTTTCAGCTCGTTTTCAAATTCGAGCCAAGCCGACTTGGTTTATAATCGAGCCGAGCCCGAGCTTGTCGTAACTCGGCTCGGGACGGCTCGTGAACAACCCTATATTAAGGTTGTATGAGTGAATCATATAAAAAACTAAAATAAAACACGCCAAAATATAGTAACATAAATTAAAACACGTCATATTGATCACAACTAACGTACTAAAATAAAACTTATTAAATGTTAAATTAAAATGAAAAAGGTCAAACATGTCACAATAATTTAACTAAAATGAAACTGATTAAACATGCCATAACGCTATAAGGTGTGGTCATGACCCTCCACGTTAGTGTTATGTAATCTACCTCTAATTCATCATCCAAAACCATTACCCTAAGGGTGAGAGGGGCACTCCCCTAAGAGGGGAGTCCCCTCTCTTACGCATAACCAATCCTTGTGTGCCACGTCAACTCCCCTAACACCCTAAATTGATGGCGGCACTCCCCTCTTAGGGGACTTGGTTTTTTTTTTTTTATTTGTTGTAATTATGCATGTTTATAAAAAAAATATTAATAAAAATTAAATAAAATTCAACAAAAGACATTTCAAAGTAGAAAATAAAAATAAAAATAAAAATAAAAATTAAATTCAAACTAGAAAATTAAAATTACATTCAAACTAGAAAATAAAAATTACATTAAAACTAGAAAATAATAATTTTAGAAATCGCACGGCCACCCGTACTTGTTAGCGATGTCGCGTTTTCGGGCGAGGATGAACGGCAACATATTTGGCGGAGCATCGTCGTGCGGCTTGATGAATGTTTCCATATCTCGATCGTAATTGTAGTTTTTCATCGTCTCGCGTTGTTCCGATATGAGCTCGAGAGCCTGCGACTCTCTTTTCTTCCTCAATTCAATCGCCTCCAATTCAATCGCGTGCTTCTTTTCTTTCATGGCGGTGTACTCTTTGAATTGTTCCGCCAACTCGGCCGAGCTTCCCTCGGACGATGTCCCTTGACGCTTGTCTCGCCGTTGTGCTCTTTGTGGCGAGGGGTCTTCGTTCATATCGGGTATGGAAGGGTCCACCTCAACGGGCTTTCTTTTATGTCCCGAACCTTCCCCTTCCTCACCCAACAATGGGACTTGGGCCCATTTGTCGTGTTTTCGAACGACCTCACATGTTGAAAACCGTTCGGAAATCTCTCTTTAAATTCTTTTAAAGCGACTTTCATCACGTCGAGATCCTTGACTCCGCTTCCTCGTGTGCGATCCTACATATTATAAAATAATAAGTGTTAAAAAAATATGAACTTAGTAAAGAAAATTAAAAAATATACAATGTTAAAAAATATAATTTTTACCGCTTGTTGGTATAGGCCGTTGAAAAAGTTTATTTTCGTCATCATCGGGCCCCATTTAGACCGTACTTGATGCACGGTCCGGTTACTTCCACCGAGGGTGGCGTTAAAATGATCTAAAATTTTACGCCAAAAACTATCGCGGTTTTGTTGAGTGCCCTTCTTTTTGTTGGTAGAGCAATGTACCCACGCCTTCGCCAACGCCTCTTCTTGGACCTTTGTCCATTTTTCGCTCGCCATTTTTCCCTTTTTATCCCAAGCGTCATCTTCTTCGTCGTCGGCGTCTTCATCCACATTATATTCATCGTCCTCGTCCTCGTACTCGTCGCCCAAATTTTGAGTTTCGGGCACTACCTCCTCGTCCTCGTCGTCGTGAATAGGTAGAGGACGTTCAACATTTCCTCGTGTAGATGGAACTTGTGGGGAACGAAAAGCATATGGGTCGAAGGCGGGGGATTGAGGTGGATCCATTGATAACAAATTTTGAAAATAGCTGAAATTGGGTTGAAGGTTGGTTGCTTGGGTGTTGTAAAAGGAGGGGTGTGAAGGTTGTTGGAAAAAAAACGGGGGTTGTGAAGTATATCCGAAAGGGGGTTGTGATTGTGCACTTGCACCGCTCGAACCACCACGAGACGGTTGCTTGCCCCGTCCCTTAGTTTTTTTCTTGGCTTCGCGGGGTTGGTTCTCCATTGCTCGGTTTGAAGTGGGTGTGGTTTGAGAGTATAAAAAATTAGTGAAGTGGGTGTGGTTTGAGAGTATAAAAAATTTGTGAAATTGTTGTGGTTTTAGAGTATAAAAAATGAGTGAATGGTGTGGTTATTTATATATGTTTTAAAAAGTGATTTTTTTTTTTAAATTCGACCGTTAATAATCGACCGTTCCTCAAGATTCGTGCCCATTCAACGCGGTGACTCCACACCGATTACCCTCACCGATTCGGGTCCCCGCATGGATGGCGGCGGTGTTCCCGATCGGTGGATGTGGTCACCGAACCACTCCCCGCTTTACGCCCCGTTCACCCTAAGGATGTGGTCATGACCCAAACCACTAACCCCATATTTATTTTAAATTATTTTTGTCTAAAGAAAAAGGAAATGATTTGTTGAAAAATGGAAAAGAGGACCATGATTGCCATTGTTTAATCCATGCAAATCATGGTGGATCAAGGAAGGAGGTGATGTAGCCTTCCATTCATGTTCCTGGGTGGCAAATCATGTCCCAACCATGACCCCCATACCCTATAGCCTAATATGGTGCGTTAAAAATAATATGCCTTGCCTCCTGAATAAAACTACAACTGATATGAAGAGCGAATAACCTAGTTTTTATAACAATTGTTATAAACAATCTTTTATAATTTTTTTTATAAATGGCTAACTCACACACTCTCTAAACCAATGTCCACCATAGTACTAGAAGTCTAGAACCCTCAATCTACACACCTTAAACCCCTAGGCTAGGCTACAAGCCCTTTGGTATATTAGAAATCCATAATTCTATATTAGTAAAGGAACTAAAAGTGTAAGTTCTCAACTTTTGTGTTGATATCTTTACCAGTGAACCATCCCTCTTGCAGACATTTGTGCATAATCAACAACATAAAGATGTCCTCGTAAATCGATGGGTGTAAAGAGAGAATTAACGTATGGAATTCTTTCCCAAATGACTAACAAGGCAAGAACAACATTCTCCAATTAATAAAAAATTTTCAACACTGAGTTTGGAGAGAGGAAAAAAAAAGAATAATATATTTTAATAATCACAATTATTCGTCATTTGCCGGCAACAGTCTCAACTTCTGAAATTCCCACCGGCGGCCTCATCTTTTCACGTATCGGTCTTCAATGGACCCTGACTAACAGAACCTAACGCTGTTAGTCTCCGGAAAAACATTTTGGTCGGAAAAAGGTTCCTAAAGGTCCGATCTATGGTTACAAACAGGGTTGGGACGAAAACTTTGAGTTTTCCGGCTAAAAAGTTGAGTTTTCCGGTCAAAAAGAAGTTTTCCAGCGAAAAAGGAGTTTTCCGGCGACCTTAATAATTGTGGCTTTTTACTAGAAAAGGTTTCTAAAGGTGCGTAATAAGGTTACAAAGAGGTTTGAGATGAAAATGTTGAGTTTTCTAGCCAAAAACGTTTTTCCGACGACCGGAGACTAACAGCGATAGGGTTTTGTTATGGGACCGTCAATGGGAATTTTTGAAGTTGGGACCATTGCCGACCAACGAGCAATAGTTGGGATGGGAGTTGGCTACAAAGTCTATTTTTCCTACAAAGTGTACAAAGTCATAAAACACCACAATTTCAGCCATAAAACACACTTAAAACCCACAAATAACAAAGTGAAGATTCTAAAACGTCATATTTGTGGGTTTTGTGTTGTGTTTTGGATGATAAGGCTTTAATTAATGAATGACTAACATTAGTGTGTTTTATGTTGATTATCATGTTGTGTTTTATATTCATAGTTTTACAATGATGTGTTTGAAGTTTTTATAGAATGTTAGGGTTCGGATATTGTGTTTTAGTGATCTTCACTCTCTTATTTGTGGGTTTTGAGTGTGTTTTATGGCTGAAATTGTGGTGTTTTATGACTTTGTACACTTTGTAGGAAAAATGGACTTTGTAGCCGAACCCCACCCTTAAAATCCATTATTCAAAAAAATGCATCAGTTCATACCTGAATGCAATTTCCAATCGCATTCGGAATGGAAAGCACCCTTCCATGTGATGCCTCAAAACGTAAAATATAAAATAATCAACATTTCAAATAAAAAACATAGAATATAAAACAATCAGTGTAATCACTATTTCTTCAGCCATGCTGGAAGCTTCATCGAAAGAGTCCAGCGGAGGTAGATGATGTTGGCTTAGGTAGATGATGTTGACGAGGAGAAGACCGAAAGGAGCAGTTTGGTAGGATTATTGGTGAGACAAACTATTTCAAGTGTGAGTGATAAATGGAGGTGGAAAGATGAGAAAGACACTGAGTAAAAAGGGTTAGAATGGAATAAACGGGTCAGTTAGATCTAAACTGTAACAACCCTCCAGAAAACCGACACCCTCGAATAACTTCCAACATCCTAAATATATTTTACAGACCCTAATATGTCTTATATTACACCCCGTATGTAACAACCGAGCCCGAAATCTGTTATAGTATTAGAAATAAAATAAAAAAATCTGATTTTTAAGCTAAGGCGGGCCGCGTAGAACCCACCTCAACTATTACGCGGGCCGTATCAAGACTAGAATTGACTTCGCTGACTTCTTTAGTTGAAGCGGGCCGCGTAAGGTCTATGCTTAGTTAACGAGGGCCGCGAGAGATCGTGAAACGCGGATACACCCAGAGGCCGACACGTGTTGTCATCGTGGCGGTCTAGAGAATGACTGAGCTAAGCTATTAGGTTGACCGTGCGTTGACGCGGGCCGCGTAAGGCTTAGCCTTACCTTACGCGGGCCGCGAGAGGACCAGAATACACAACTATAAATAGCAGGCTTCGGATTTCACTTTCAATCGTTCATTCTTTCTTTAAATCTCGAAATTCTGTAGTAGAGACATAATATTTTGGGTATTATACCCTTAATTAGCGAAGCCCTGCCTCGTTGTAAGTATTATAACCCCAGTTTCGTAATAGATATACTGCCCGATTGATTTAGGGTTCCGTAACAACTGTCGTGGTTCTGCCCGACGTAGTTGTTGGAATGCCGTCTCGAGGAGGGTATCATTTATATTCTTTAAAAGGGTTATGATACTAACCAATGTACAATTGTATAAATTATAGATTATATCCAGGAAACCCTTACAAGAAGCCTAAGATAGCAATGTGAGTAATCTCCTTTTTGTGTCAACTGTTTTATAAAATCTCAATTGTTTATATCATATTACCAGTATGTGAGTCGTGTAATTCTTCAATTATCGCCGGTATTATGGGGTTTTGTATACATTACTTGATAACCTTCACAATTGGACGACGAGTAGCCAATGTGTGATATGACCATAGCCATAGATACGGTCGAGTGGCAAGTACTGAATGGGTAATTGTGTAGATATAAACATTGTAATCGCTCTCAATACTGTGGTAATTGATAAAACTCGTTTTAATTCAATTGGGATTCACTCACCAGTATTTCTCGCTGATAAAATATTTTTAAAACATGTTTCAGGTAACACAATGTGAAAGCCAACTGGGAAAAAGCCAGATCGAGAGCACTGACGGCTTGGAAAATAAGTGGCTATAAAAGTTATCTAAGAAACAATGTTTTAAATTAAATAAAATAGGGTTTGTCCCTATAAATGTATTGTAATAAGAAACTTGGGTTTTACCCATGTGTTTATTAATATTAAATATGGTGGTTTTACTCTGATAAACATTTCCTAACTACGGTCCTGATGTAAATTCCGCTGCGAGATTTAATAAGTTGATACCACCAAACTCTGAGCTCACGTCCGCCCGTTCCCGGGGATCAGGGATCGGGGGTTGTGACAGAAGGTGGTATCAGAGCCTAGCCACTGGTCTAAGCCAAAGAAGTGTTCTGCTGACACTTAAAGTTATATTTTATGTTAGGAAATAAATTATGGAAATACGTGCATAACTGTAATTATTATTATGTGTTATTTGACTATTTGTTAGTTTACAGTATGAGTAAGAAAAGAATTTCGGACATCTATCATAAATTAGATAGTTCACCGAAAGAAAAGGGAAGTTCATCTCAAACAAATTCCTCAAGATACTCAGCAGATATTGAGGAGGGAATATTTGTCCGTAAAGCACAGTTTGAAAATCCACTTACCCCTAGTAAAAGAAGCTGGATTCTTAGAAAAAGTCAAAAGAACATGAAAAAGTCTCAGGAAACCCAGAAAATAGGCAGCAACCCACCTTGGGAAGATAAATTAGACGAAAAATGGGCAAATCTCTACATGTTAGCTACTGTAGCAGTAAATGTTAACTTATAAGTTAAATCACAAAACCAGTTTTAGCACCTGCGACACTTACAAGCCGAAAACGTTAAACTATTAAATAAACCGTTAGTATAATTCGAAAGTTCAGTTGTAATCTAGCAATAGTTGTTTTAAATAAATTTTAGAAAATCCTTATCGAATCCAGGCACCTACATCCCATATCAGTAAACTGTACCCTAGATTCCAAACCCAGTCCTAGAACCTGCAACCCCAATAAGTGCAGAAAACGTACAAGAACTTAGGACTTTTGGGGAAGGAAATTTTAAAAAGCAGTGAGAGAATGAGAAAGATGGAAGAACAACTCGTATGGAAAATACGATGAGCGCAAATATGAATTTCTGAATAAATCCATATCTGAAAATGTGATGACAGAAATGGTAATAGTAATAATAATAATAATAAAATAAAATAAATATGTGTACGGATGCCTATTATTATTTATTTCAGTCGGTATTGTAAATTTTTAATTTCAGTACTAATGTATAATAGATGAATAGAGTAAAATCGTAATGATCGACGCTTTTGGTTAATTACGTATCATGTGATTTGCTATATTAAATATTATTCTATGATATTAATATTTGGTAGATGTTTAAAAATTCAGATGGCTGACGAAGTAAATCAGGGAAATCTGAATAATGATAACCAGAATAACATTAACTTGGTTAATGAAAATCCTAGTCTCAATAACAATGGAAATCAAGTGGATAATAGTGTTATCCAACACATAGTAGCACAAGGAATTATAGATGCAATGCCATTTATTCTTCAAACTGTTAAGGATGCTGATAACAAGAGTAAACATAGTAGTAAGCGACCAATTGAACCAGAACACAGTGTGAACAATGGACCCTTACTTCAAGCACTCATTCCCAAAAGAAGAAGAACCATGCCTTATGGTTGTTCTTACAAAGAATTCTGGTCCTGCAAACCAATGGAATTCTCGGGCAATGAAGAGGCCATTGCAACCTTACGCTGGATAGAAAAGACTGAGGCAGTCTTAAGAATAAGCAAATGCGCAGAAGAAGATAAAATACTGTTTGCTTCTAATCTGTTTAAGAACTCAGCCTTAGAATGGTGGAACACTATCCTCCAAACTAAGGGAATTGATAGAACTTACAATATGGAATGGGAGGAGTTTAAGGACAAGGTAGAAAGGAAATTTTGCCCACCCAATGAAAAGGAACAGATAGCAAACAAATTCCTAAACCTTAGGATGACTGGTGTAGATAGTAAGGGATACACTAAAATATTCTTCGAATATGCTAGAATAGTGCCAACTCTTGCTTCACCAGAACCAGTGTTAATTTCCCGTTATATCTAGGGATTAATTGGAGAGATAAGACATGTAGTCAAGGCAGCTAGACCTCAAACTATAGAAGAAGCTGTAGAACTAGCAAATACCTTGACTGATGAATTAGTCCGCACCTGAGAAGAAGATCAGAAAAGGAACCTAACCCAGAAGCTTACACAAGAATTTCACTCTGGAAATTCTAATCATGAGAAAAATATAGGTTCTACCTCTGCACCCTACTGTAAGGATTGCAAAAGAAAGCACTCGGGAAGATGCTCCATATACTGTAACTTCTGCAAAATATCGGGACACAAGGAAGAAGACTGCAGGAAGAAAAACAACAGGATATGCTATAACTACGAGGAGAACCCGGTCACATCAAGCCAAACTGTCCAAAATTAGCTCCAGCCACAGACAACAAGAATACTAAAAATGCTAGAGCATTTGTTCTAACGGCAGAAGAAGCAAAGATGATCCCAGATGTGATCACTGGTATGTTTTAGTTAATGATATTTTTGCTACAGTATTATTTAACTCTGGTGCAAACTAAAGTTTTATTAATACTTCGTTTTGCAAATTTCTAAATCAATCATTAACCAAACTACCACAAGTATGTCTAGTAGAGACAACCAATAGAGAAACCATTAAGATTTCTGAAATCTTGTAGGGAGCAAGAATAGAAATTCTAAACTATAAGTTTATTACAAATCTTTACCCAATGAATCTGGTAGGATTGGATATTGTTTTAAGAATAGATTGGTTAATAGCCAATAAAGCCAGTACTTTATGTGATCAAAAGTCAATTCAAGTAAATTCACCAAAAAGGTCAAACGATCACCTACCTTTCATAAGAATTTTCTTATAATAGTTACCACACAAGTATCAATGCTACACCATTCGAAGCACTTTATGGATAAAAGTGCCAAACCTCAGTCTATTGGGTAGAAATTAGGAAAAAGCAACTATCTGGACCTGAGATAGTGCAGGAAACAACTGACAAGATCATTCATGTAACACCCTGAAAACGGGTTTGGTAATCAAACCACGTTAACATTACACGACGGGTAAAATACAGTAAGTGATAAAACTTACCCGGTAAATTATAGGATTTAAATAAATAAATCTAATATATATCAAAAGGAGGAGAAATGCTTTGAGAAAGCAAAGTATATAAAAAGGCCCGAGATTTAACGGGACTTAAAATAAAACGGGTTGTGAACAAGATAAAGTAACTAGGAAATAAATAACTTAGTACAAGTCTTGTAATTAAATGAAAGAAGTTAGTTTGATGTGCAAATAGTCTAAAAAGATAAACTAAAGGGGCTGATTATGTATAAGTGGCCAAACTAAATTTTTATAAAAAAATAAAATAAATCAAACACACACACACATCAGTGTGTGCGTGGATGGGAGCGACCAGGAGAGGGGAAGAACCCCCAAACCCTTATTTCATCTAATTTGATCAATTGAAGGGTGAATTGGGCATGTAATCGCTGCATGAATCAAAAATCTTGATCACCTACACTTGTCTAACATTAGGTAAGTTGCAATTTCAGATTCGGTGATGTTTGATTTTTGGGTAAAGTTTAATTTGTAGAAATTTTGGAAAGAATGTTGAATCTATGAGTGTTATTGTGATTATATCTTGGTTTAGAAACAAACCCTAGCCGAAAATTTGATGAATTGTTGTCAAAACTAGGGATTTGGTAATTACCCTATTATGTGCTAAGTGGGTTTTATGTTAAGATGATGAACACTCAGATTAGAATGTAAGATTGATGAATATTGAGGTTATGATATAAGTTCTTGATGTAGTTCATGAACACTAGACTTAGAGTTTTGAATATGTTGATGTAAATCTTGGTAAAGATAACTAGTTATGAACTAGTTAGTAAATAAGTGATATTATGCACATTAGGTGTTTGTTAAAATGCCCGAATGAATGTTGACATAATGAAATTATGAAAGAAACGCGTAATTGGCTAACTCGACTAACTACGTGTAATACGGAATAATATGGGTTCTAAACGTGATGTTGATTGAACTTATTGTGCGTGTAATATGATTGAAGTTAGTTGACTACCGAAAGTCAAATAAACCAATATTAAAGTCGGATAGTAGTTCCGACATAGAGTTTGTAAGATGGAATAGTCGTATGTGAAAATGACTAAACTAACCGTCTTACGAATTATGATGATAGTTTGACGCTTGACAAGCTAGGTGGAGGCTTGGAAAGGAAGCGGGTCAAACGAAGCAAATAAGAAGTAAAAGCATGTTTCGGATGCAAGGTAAGTAAAACTTACACCTACTTGTAGTATACGTGTTTATTTTATAGGCGATAAATACAACAAAGGATTTGGTTCGAATTATGGGTTCCAACACGAAACGAATTGGGTTGGAATGATTAGAAACATTTTAAACCATGATTAATGGTGAAAAAGGTAAAATGGTAAACTAGTCATGAATTGGTTAATAGTTTAAGAGTTTTCTTAAAGTTACTTTATAGCGTAACTAGTAATGGAAAATGGGTAAAAATGGAAATTTAGTCAAGTATTGACTAAAGTAAAATAAGTTTCAAAGGACACCCATAGCATAAGCCGAATGGGTTAAAAATATAGGAAATTGACTTTAGAAAGAAAGGGATCTAGTGAGAAAATCCGAAATGGTTCGGATGTGTGATTTGTAAATAAAAACCATGTTTTTGTTACATATGAAAATGTTGGGTTATATATAGATCGAACGGGTCAAATGGTGGGAATAACGTCATTTGACAAAATCAACTAATGTGGTGGTCAAGTCATGTGTTACAGGAGCGAATAGTAATTTGGATAATTGCGTCGCCATAGAATATCGGTAATAAAAGCAAAGTGTTGAAACGGGTCACTAGGTTGACTCGAGCCAGGTACGTATAAATACTATTGTGGTTAAACATACATTTTTTTTTTTGGGTCAAATAAGTAGCAAATGCCCTTCATTGTAAATGAGGGGCTAAAGTTGACTAAAATGCCCTTGTTGGGTAAACCGGGCAAACGACCTTTAAAGGTTGTTGGAAATAAGTGTTTTGGTAGATTAAATCCTTAAGATAAGTATAAAAGGGATGTTATGGGACCTTAGTGCAATAATACCCTTAACGGGTCAAAATAAGCATACAGATGAAAACGGGTTTAATTTGTGTAATAAACCGGGAATTATAATCTAGTATGGTAAATAACATTAAGTTGAAGAAGTATATGAAATATAAAGGTCAAATACACAAGTTTGATGATGAAATCACGAACGGGTCAAAAGTTGGCAAAAAGGGTAACAAGCCAAAGACTTAAAAGTCTGAAATTTTGTTAAACCGGATGTTAGATTTTAACTCCATATGATGGAGAATCAAATTACAAACACGTAGGAAGAAACGGTAGGTTAAACGGACGAGCGAATTAAAAGATACGAAAGTTTTCGTGTCAAAAACGGCAAAAAGGAAAGGAATGATGCAGGGGCCACCGTAACTTACGGTGCCACCGTAAGTTACGGTGGACATGATTTGGTTACGGTAAATGCCTACTGTTGTACGGTTGAATAATTGAAACACAGAGGCCACCGTAACTTACGGTGACACCGTAAGTTACGGTGGAGGTCAGAAATAAGTTTTTGTTTTGGGTTTAAGATATCCATGTTGGATTTTCCTAATTTCCCCGTTGTATTAGTTTAATTAATTATCAAAACTGACATTTAAGTTGGTTTTGATCACAGGTGAATGTCGAGAGTCCCGGATGAAGATCGAGCATCGAGCAAGAACCGAACACACATTAAACAAAGCTTCCGCAACGTTGTTTTGTCATTATTCTAAACGGCGAATTAAATCACATTATGTATATCACTTAAATTGTAAAAGTTTTTAACAAACCCGTATTTCCGATGTATGTATAATCATTAATTACATGATTATTTTCGCAAAATATACGTTAAACCTTGATTTATAAGAATGGGTGTTACAAGTTGGTATCAGAGCCTTGGTTTAAGAGATTCGAGTATGGTGGGGAGGAACCATGCTTGGACTTAAACCTTATGCTCTTGACAAAGAATAGTGTTCGGTTCGAGGCTTGATCGCAAATCCGGTAAGTGCATGTATGCTAATGGTCTAGCGTATTCAAGTGTTGTAGACAACACATAGGGTTACCGTCTAATACACGTTACCCCAATTAAATGATTGATATAGTTGACAAAAAAAAATACGCTCGTTGACGCGTACAGTAGAAAAAGCCTTGTATTATAATACAGGCGATTATTGATGTTGATATTACTAACTTTTGTGAATATCTTGATTGAAGGACACTTGCATTTAAAGATGACAAGAGTTGAACAAATTAAGGATATGATAGAGGAACGGTCCGAAGTATGACGAGAGGGGCATGCTCACCGAGGACTAAATCGCGTAACGACCGCGAACAAGGTTAATGGCAAGGAACGCCCATTGGGGCAAACATTACCAGGTGCACATTTTAAATAATCGCACAAATAGTAATATGCAACAAATAAGTAGAAATTGAAAGTTGCATATGTAGATTGAAAAACTTGGAAAAAAATCCGAATAGAGAAAGTATTCGGGATATTGTTTCCAAGAGAAACAAATAGAGGCGTTACTTACATAGGGCGTGATGTGAAAACTATAAAAATGTCATGTGTGTCATGTGTTAATCGCTTACTCTGGCCAAGTAAGTAGTGGCATATGAAACCATGAATTTCTTATGGCGGACACATTTACATCCGATGTAGTAAGGGCGGAGTGAATGGGACTAATTAAAAAGTACCCAAATGAATCGGATAAGCAAAATATTTGATAATAATGTAAACGCACAACCGAGTGACGGAAGCGTATTACATCAGAATAATAAGCCCGAGTGAAGGGACAAAGAAGCATGAAAAATGATTAGACAAGTATTGGGAGGGAGTGTACTTACACTCGAACCCAGAAAACGCAAGCATGAAAAAATGATTTAGACAAGTATTGGGAGGGAGTGTACTTACACTCGAACCCAGAAAACGCAAGCTTGTAAAATGATTTAGACAAGTATTGGGAGGGAGTGTACTTACACTCGAACCCGGAAAATGCAAAATATGTCCCTTAACGAGTCATTTTTGTAAAACGTCAAACTTAAAGACAAAGTCGGAATGTAAGATTGAAGCGAGGTCTTAATGCATACCGGGAGGGTTGCAATAATAGCGACTTCGGTAAAACACCCGGTTGGTGGGTAAGGATTTAAACGCATACGTAGACTGAGAAACGGGAACGCGAAATAGAAAGTCAAAAGACTCGGAATATGAGTCATGACTAAAAGATGACAAGAATTATCGCAAACATAAATTTTGATAAAAAAAAAATTCGTTCGGCTAGTTAAAAGTCGAACGGGTCGAACAAAGAATGAAATTTGGCGTTCACCAGTGATGAAATTTCACACGAACAAGTCAAACGAATTAAATAAATAATGACGCTTACTAATATAAGTAGGCGCGGACTGAATAAGTAGAAGTGTGAGATGTTAACTAACCTATGTAAAGGGTTATGGGCATTAAGAACGTTAAGATAAAAGAACCCGGGTAATGGGTTGTATAGAAGTATAAGTATGAACCGGGAAACGGTAAGCGTAGAACAAACTGACGCGTAAATAACGTCAGAAGTCAAAAAGTCGGAGGATTAGTCCGGAAGTAAACAAATGAAGCCTTAGACTACGGTCAAGGACAATTGAGGTTCAAGAGCGAAAATAAACGATTCCAAACATAATAAGAGATGCCTTGAAGCTATATATGTATATATACATTTGAATATAGACAAGAATAAAAGATGATCTACGGGATCATCATAACCTACGGGATTAAACACAGTGTTAAGGTCTACGGGACCAAAAAGACCCTCGGGTCATAAAGGGAAGGAAACGAGTTGTTAATATCTCACCTTAAAAAGGTGAAAAATTTAAAGAAATAGCCTATGAGGCTAAGTGAAAGAACTTACGGGTCAATAGTGTAAAGCAAGGGAACTAGTCATGATTCCCCGCGTAAAATGAGAACGGAAAAGAATAAATTATGGGTTGTCAATTTCCTTAATATGAGTAATTGACATAGTTAAAAGGAAAAACGTTAAACTAAAATTTAGTTTTAGTAAGAAACAACGTTTTAACAAATATGAACACTATAAGACGAATTTGGAAATAACAAATATCAAAGAGTATGGGTCTTAATATCGATAAGTGCAAGACAATATATTCGAAAAAGTGGTATTTTCGAAAATGAAAGGTTGATATAAATTAAACATGACGTGACACGATCACGGTCAAGAAATGCAATGTGAAGTGGAATCACATTATCACCAAGTGAGCGGTAGCAAGCAACTGGACTAATAAGTCTAGTTAGTGAGACCGGTTAAGGTCATTTAAGTAAGCTGGTTGCTTGTAAGAGGTGGATTCGGTATAACTGAACCGAATAAATGAATTTGAAAACAAAAGAAATTGTTGCTAAAAGTGAAAGATTTCACTAAAGACCTTTTAAACGGGTCAAAGTAACGGATCCATAAAGAATTCGATAGTATATGAAAGTGATGAATATCGCTAAGTAACTAAACTAGTGGAAATAACGAGATCACGTTATTCCGAGTTGCACTGTGTCGTATGAGATATGTAGACAAATAATAACCAAAAAGATGTTACCATACTTTTCTGGTAATACTAACAACTGGATAAAAGTATAAGTAATGTTTAAAAGAATTCTCGGCTCAAATACACTGAGTTTAAACTCAATGAATTATGTAAGAAAAGGTTTCGAGGACGAAACCTCTTTAAGGGGGGTAGACTTGTAACACCCCGAAAACGGGTTTGGTAATCAAACCACGTTAACACTACACGACGGGTAAAATACAGTAAGTGATAAAACTTACCCGGTAAATTATAGGATTTAAATAAATAAATCTAATATATATATCAAAAGGAGGAGAAATGCTTTGAGAAAGCAAAGTATATAAAAAGGCCCGAGATTTAACGGGACTTAAAATAAAACGGGTTGTGAACAAGATAAAGTAACTAGGAAATAAATAACTTAGTACAAGTCTTGTAATTAAATGAAAGAAGTTAGTTTGATGTGCAAATAGTCTAAAAAGATAAACTAAAGGGGCTGATTATGTATAAGTGGCCAAACTAAATTTTTATAAAAAAATAAAATAAATCAAACACACACACACACATCAGTGTGTGCGTGGATGGGAGCGACCAGGAGAGGGGAAGAACCCCCAAACCCTTATTTCATCTAATTTGATCAATTGAAGGGTGAATTGGGCATGTAATCGCTGCATGAATAAAAAATCTTGATCACCTACACTTGTCTAACATTAGGTAAGTTGCAATTTCAGATTCGGTGATGTTTGATTTTTGGGTAAAGTTTAATTTGTAGAAATTTTGGAAAGAATGTTGAATCTATGAGTGTTATTGTGATTATATCTTGGTTTAGAAACAAACCCTAGCCGAAAATTTGATGAATTGTTGTCAAAACTAGGGATTTGGTAATTACCCTATTATGTGCTAAGTGGGTTTTATGTTAAGATGATGAACACTCAGATTAGAATGTAAGATTGATGAATATTGAGGTTATGATATAAGTTCTTGATGTAGTTCATGAACACTAGACTTAGAGTTTTGAATATGTTGATGTAAATCTTGGTAAAGATAACTAGTTATGAACTAGTTAGTAAATAAGTGATATTATGCACATTAGGTGTTTGTTAAAATGCCCGAATGAATGTTGACATAATGAAATTATGAAAGAAACGCGTAATTGGCTAACTCGACTAACTACGTGTAATACGGAATAATATGGGTTCTAAACGTGATGTTGATTGAACTTATTGTGCGTGTAATATGATTGAAGTTAGTTGACTACCGAAAGTCAAATAAACCAATATTAAAGTCGGATAGTAGTTCCGACATAGAGTTTGTAAGATGGAATAGTCGTATGTGAAAATGACTAAACTAACCGTCTTACGAATTATGATGATAGTTTGACGCTTGACAAGCTAGGTGGAGGCTTGGAAAGGAAGCGGGTCAAACGAAGCAAATAAGAAGTAAAAGCATGTTTCGGATGCAAGGTAAGTAAAACTTACACCTACTTGTAGTATACGTGTTTATTTTATAGGCGATAAATACAACAAAGGATTTGGTTCGAATTATGGGTTCCAACACGAAACGAATTGGGTTGGAATGATTAGAAACATTTTAAACCATGATTAATGGTGAAAAAGGCAAAATGGTAAACTAGTCATGAATTGGTTAATAGTTTAAGAGTTTTCTTAAAGTTACTTTATAGCGTAACTAGTAATGGAAAATGGGTAAAAATGGAAATTTAGTCAAGTATTGACTAAAGTAAAATAAGTTTCAAAGGACACCCATAGAATAAGCCGAATGGGTTAAAAATATAGGAAATTGACTTTAGAAAGAAAGGGATCTAGTGAGAAAATCCGAAATGGTTCGGATGTGTGATTTGTAAATAAAAACCATGTTTTTGTTACATATGAAAATGTTGGGTTATATATAGATCGAACGGGTCAAATGGTGGGAATAACGTCATTTGACAAAATCAACTAATGTGGTGGTCAAGTCATGTGTTACAGGAGCGAATAGTAATTTGGATAATTGCGTCGCCATATAATATCGGTAATAAAAGCAAAGTGTTGAAACGGGCCACTAGGTTGACTCGAGCCAGGTACGTATAAATACTATTGTGGTTAAACATACATTTTTTTTTGGTCAAATAAGTAGCAAATGCCCTTCATTGTAAATGGGGGGCTAAAGTTGACTAAAATGCCCTTGTTGGGTAAACCGGGCAAACGACCTTTAAAGGTTGTTGGAAATAAGTGTTTTGGTAGATTAAATTCTTAAGATAAGTATAAAAGGGATGTTATGGGACCATAGTGCAATAATACCCTTAACGGGTCAAAATAAGCATACAGATGAAAACGGGTTTAATTTGTGTAATAAACCGGGAATTATAATCTAGTATGGTAAATAACATTAAGTTGAAGAAGTATATGAAATATAAAGGTCAAATACACAAGTTTGATGATGAAATCACGAACGGGTCAAAAGTTGGCAAAAAGGGTAACAAGCCAAAGACTTAAAAGTCTGAAATTTTGTTAAACCGGATGTTAGATTTTAACTCCATATGATGGAGAATCAAATTACAAACACGTAGGAAGAAACGGTAGGTTAAACGGACGAGCGAATTAAAAGATACGAAAGTTTTCGTGTCAAAAACGACAAAAAGGAAAGGAATGATGCAGGGGCCACCGTAACTTACGGTGCCACCGTAAGTTACGGTGGACATGATTTGGTTACGGTAAATGCCTACTGTTGTACGGTTGAATAATTGAAACACAGAGGCCACCGTAACTTACGGTGACACCGTAAGTTACGGTGGAGGTTAGAAATAAGTTTTTGTTTTGGGTTTAAGATATCCATGTTGGATTTTCCTAATTTCCCCGTTGTATTAGTTTAATTAATTATCAAAACTGACATTTAAGTTGGTTTTGATCACAGGTGAATGTCGAGAGTTCCGGATGAAGATCGAGCATCGAGCAAGAACAAAACACACATTAAAGAAAGCTTCCGCAACGTTGTTTTGTCATTATTCTAAACGGCGAATTAAATCACATTATGTATATCACTTAAATTGTAAAAGTTTTTAACAAACCCGTATTTCCGATGTATATATAATCATTAATTACATGATTATTTTCGCAAAATATACGTTAAACCTTGATTTATAAGAACGGGTGTTACAATTCAAGTCAAGAATCTCAAACACAAGAGATTAGTTCTAGTCAAAGTGATGTGAGACTCCAAAAGAGGACCTGAATACACATGGGAGCTTGAATCTGAAATGAAAAAGAAATATCCATATTGGTTCTAATAGATCTCGAGGACGAGCTCTAAAACAAGGTGGGGAGAATGTAACAACCCTCCAGAAAACCGACACCCTCGAATAACTTCCAACATCCTAAATATATTTTACAGACCCTAATATGTCTTATATTACACCCCGTATGTAACAACCGAGCCCGAAATCTGTTATAGTATTAGAAATAAAATAAAAAAATCTGATTTTTAAGCTAAGGCGGGCCGCGTAGAACCCACCTCAACTATTACGCGGGCCGTATCAAGACTAGAATTGACTTCGCTGACTTCTTTAGTTGAAGCGGGCCGCGTAAGGTCTATGCTTAGTTAACGCGGGCCGCGAGAGATCGTGAAACGCGGATACACCCAGAGGCCGACACGTGTTGTCATCGTGGCGGTCTAGAGAATGACTGAGCTAAGCTATTAGGTTGACCGTGCGTTGACGCGGGCCGCGTAAGGCTTAGCCTTACCTTACGCGGGCCGCGAGAGGACCAGAATACACAACTATAAATAGCAGGCTTCGGATTTCACTTTCAATCTCGAAATTCTGTAGTAGAGACATACTATTTGGGGTATTATACCCCTAATTAGCGAAGCCCAGCCTCATTGTAAGTGTTATAACCCCAGTTTCGTAATAGATATACTGCCCGATTGATTTAGGGTTCCGTAACAACTGTCGTGGTTCTGCCCGATGTAGTTGTTGGAATGCCGTCTCGGGGAGGGTATCATTTATATTCTTTAAAAGGGTTATGATACTAACCAATGTACAATTGTATAAATTATAGATTATATCCAGGAAACCCTTACAAGAAGCCTAAGATAGCAATGTGAGTAATCTCCTTTTTGTGTCAACTGTTTTATAAAATCTCAATTGTTTATATCATATTACCAGTATGTGAGTCGTGTAATTCTTCAATTATCGCCGGTATTATGGGGTTTTGTATACATTACTTGATAACCTTCACAATTGGACGACGAGTAGCCAATGTGTGATATGACCATAGCCATAGATACGGTCGAGTGACAAGTACTGAATGGGTAATTGTGTAGATATAAACATTGTAATAGCTCTCAATACTGTGGTAATTGATAAAACTTGTTTTGATTAAATTGGGATTCACTCACCAGTATTTCCCGCTGATAAAATATTTTTAAAACATGTTTCAGGTAACACAATGTGAAAGCCAACTGGGAAAAAGCCAGCTCGAGAGCATTGACGGCTTGGAAAATAAGTGGCTATAAAAGTTATCTAAGAAACAATGTTTTAAATTAAATAAAATAGGGGTTGTCCCTATAAATGTATTGTAATAAGAAACTTGGGTTTTACCCATGTGTTTATTAATATTAAATATGGTGGTTTTACTCTGATAAACATTTCCTAACTACGGTCCTGATGTAAATTCCGCTGCGAGATTTAATAAGCTGATACCACCAAACTCTGAGCTCACGTCCGCCCGTTCCCGGGGATCAGGGATCGGGGGTTGTGACATAAACAACACAGTGGACTTCAACTGGAATAATATTGGGACACAAAAAACTAATATGTTCACTTAGAGAGCCGCATCTGGTAAGATCGTAACAGCAACAACATTAGCAGTAAAGGGCATGAATTTGCAGTCAACAATATGCAAATTATGCGACACTGGGAGTGAGACGGTGGAACACGCCCTTCTTCACTGCAGGACGACAAACCAGGTCTTGCAGCGGGTCTATAATTGGCTGAAAATTCCGATTAGTAGTGGGTTTAACTCGGTTGGTGAAAGGCTCCAAAGTGTCAGCGGGATAGGCATGAATACCACTAATTTTGGGAATTTCGAGTTAATGAAACCAACTTGGCATGCAAGGCTCAAGGAGGGTTTTTAGGAGTGGATAATTATAGATTATGAAATGTGATAAAGATTTAATAATTAGTCATAATTATCATGTCCTAGTTAATTAATTGATTAGATAATTATCTAGCATTCTAAACGAGTTAGGTTTGGATGTTTATAGGATATTTATATGAGCAATCCTAGTATAAGTCTAATGTGATAGGTTAGCTTATACCATGCATTGGGTATTCTGGTTTATAAGAATCAAGTTTTTGTGTAGTTTTCTTGATCTAATAATATTGTGGGAGTTAGTCATAATATTTTGTTCGTTTAAGTATCCATTTGGGACTTGAACTAATACATGCAGTCTTTTTACAAACAATCTGGAGAAAGTGGTCAAACCGGAATGCAAAAGTCTTTTAGGGCAAAACAACACCAACAAGCAAAATAATTGAAGATATTAAGGAGGCCACGCTTGAATGGATCCTACAGAGGCCAAAACTCATGGGTGTAGCTTGGACCGACTGGCAAAGTTTTAATTTAGCATATTGATACTGTTAGTTTTTTTGGGTGTAATGTAGCTTTTATTATTCGTTGTAACTTTTAGCATGTAATGTGAATTATTACTAACTAGAAGGAGAATATGAATATCAAAATTATTACTATATATTACTAAACAAGTTGAAATGAATAGTGATTTTAATATTATAAGAATATATAGCTTTTTAATACTTTATTATTTTAATATTATAATATAATAATAGTTATTTTCTTTACTTTTTAACTTTAATCTTTTTTTAATATCAGGGGTTGGGATAAGTTTGGTGTCAATCGGTATCGAACCAGTACTGGTATCGAAAATACTGGTATGGTCCTGTTCTATATCAGTACATGAAGGTAAAAACCTGCACTAATACATAAAACGCCAAAAGTTGGTGCCGAATTGATATTGGAAATCTTTTGGTTCGGGAAATTCAGTGCTGCTACCCAGTACCATTTGCTCATCCCTGATCACGGTTACCGTACGAACAACAGTATCGTACAACTTTTTTTTGTTGATTTTCTTCAACTTTTAATTTTTTCTTTTTTTAGTTTCAGGGGTAGGGATGAGCTCGGTGCCAACCGATACAGAATCGGTACTAATACAAAAAATACCGGTTACGGTACCGGTATATGAAGGTAAAAAACGGTAGTGAACCAGTACCAGAAACGCCAAAAGTCGGTACCAAATTGGTACTTAAGATCTTTTGGTTCGGCAAATTTGGTACTGGTAACCAGAACAATTTGCTCATCTCTGACCACGGGTTTCATACGAACAACATCGTTACCATACAACTTTTTTAGTTGATTTTCTTTCGGTTATCTTTTAGTGTTTCTTTCTACATTTTCTTTTTATTCTTGTTAGCAGTTTCGTTCGTAGTGATTTCAAAACACATGTAAACACAAACTAAATAACAAAAGAAATTCGCCGTTTAAACCTAGTTGTTTTAACAAGCTGGGCCGGCCCATGTAACATGGGTATATGACCTATTTTATTAAATATTAATATACACACATACACACATATACATAGAGAGCTTTTCACTCTGCGTCAGTAAATCGTCCGGAACCACGACAACTGCACCTTTTCCGGTAACGTTTCTTTCCTCTTCTTCCGGCTAACTTCACACAATCTGTTCTTCCGGTAACAAGCCAGTCTCATGTTTTAAACTTTCTCTTCATATATATAAGGATCATTCGAATGGCGAAGAAGCTTGTGCCTGATGATGTGATTGAGCAGATACTGGTACGTTTGGATGTGAAAGATCTAGTTCGATGCAAGAGCGTGTGTCACTCATGGCAATATATTATATCCAGTCCTTTTTTTGTTAAAGCTCACTTGAAGCATGCTTACATGACTGATCATAACAATCCTCAACTTGGACACAGAAGGGTTTGTCTTCGCACAGTTGTCAGCGAAGACATGTTGTATTTGTTGAACCTCGTTCATATTGTTGGTTCTTGTAATGGCCTGTTATGCGTTTCTCCTAGAGGATTTAAGTTACTAGTAACCAATCCTTCGACCAGGGAACATAAGAAACTACCAACGCCCCCCTATCGGCTTTGTGATATTCACTATATCTGTTCTGTCAGGGAAGTAGTATCTTGGGGTTTTGGTTATGATTCATCTGCAGATGATTACAAGGTTATAGCCGGGTTCATGAAAAGAAAGTGGACGGGTAGTAAAGTGACAGTTTTTCATGTGTTAACATTGAAATCAAATGCTTGGAAATTTATTGGACAAGTAAAGTATTGGAGATTTTGTGGCGGTGTTTCTGGTATCTTATGTGGCGGGGCACTTCACTGGATCATGACCTGTAAAAAGAAGAACGAGGAGAAGAAGACGATGGATGTAATAATTTCTTTGGATTTATCCAAAGAGGAGTTTAAAGAAATACCCCTACCAGATGCTAGTCTGTTATATGAATATGGTTGCAAATTGCAATCATATACTACTAGGGGTTATAGAAGAATGTCTATGCATATATACAAGTGTTTCCCCTCCATCTGTCAAATGGGTCATGAGAAACAACAAGTGGGAAGTGTTTATTAATGATCATTGTCAGAGCAAGTATGATATTGTACACTACTTACCATTTACGTCGGATGCGCAATTGAATAGTAGTGATTGTGTTGACGATGGTAACGTTTTGCCCGCCAATGGGGACCATGTTCGTGCTAGTATATTTGTCAAGAGCCTCGTATCTCCCCATCCCCATGATGTTAGTTTTATATAACGGTAGTTTAGTTTTATGTGAGTTCCCACAAAGTCAGTGGCGGATGCAGGATTTTATTCTAATGGGTTCCTTTTGGTAAATTATCTTTAATTCTCACTAATTTTTTTTCTAAATTCTACAAAGTTCTCACTAATTTTTTCCGTTTTTTTCAAACGCACTGGGTTCTCGGGAACCCACAAATGTGGGCTGGATCCGCCCCTGCACAAAGTTCTGACGAAAAATATGAGCTTTCATTTTATCCTTCCCCAGATGTCCTAATTTTCTGTTTGTTTACACATGCTATCTATCCATCAGGGGCAAGAAGATACCAAGTGTGCTGAAAGAGGTACCAAGGAGCAAGTGGTCTTGTAAGCTTTTTAAGCCTCCTGTATGAACTATGAAGCCATATGGATGCCATGGGGACTTGTTAGTTTTAATCTATTTTATTTAGTAGAGTACTAGCTGCTGGTGGTTACTCTATATTTTGTTATCCAATTCTAATAAACTGCACCAAGATGTTTTAATTTTATTAAGAAATAACATTCATATTCATGCCCATATTATAAATTTGCTGGTCTGCCACTTATTAAGGTTTACTGATTGTGTAAGCATACGCTTTCGAGCTGAACTCAACAGAATTACGAGGGATTTCAACTAAAGAAAAAGGGTAAATGCACGGTACCCCTGACCGCGGGAGGGATCCCCCTCCCCAATTTGCTACCCGACCAAGCGCCCTGGCGGTGAATTCCCCAGTCTGCTCAGGGTAAGAATCGAACTTGCGACCTCCCCCTTGCAGGTTTTAAGATGGATGTCGGTGGCCACTGGGCTGACACCCAGTGGTTGAGGGATTTCAACTAGTGAGGTGAGAAATTGTTAGTGGCAGATCCAAGATTTTTTTTCCAGGAGGATCCTTGTGGTATATTCTCACTAATTTTTTTCAAAATCATTCAAGGTTGCCACTAACTTTTTTCCATTTTTTTTTCCAAACTGAGGGCGTTCCTGGGTGGATCCGGCACTGGGAATTGTTAGCGATAGTTTGAATACTTTATTTTGAGTATTAATTTTGGATTATAAATTAAAGGTTATGGATTATAAAATAGTTAAATATGTGAACGGTACGTTGCGTTCTTTACTGAAACGACACGACGGTTCCAATGTAGGGTTCCAGCGAGTATAAATAGGCGCCGCTGGTGTTCATTGTAATCATGCGTTCATACAGAATCATTTATACAAATCAGTTCTATTATCATATTGAACGTGTGTATCTTGATTTCGTTTGTTATTATGTTAATCTATCCATTCAAAAGGGCAGTCAATAGCGACTCTTACAGAAGCATTTAGGGGGGGGGGGGTAGTTGCACGGACCTCCCATCCGCCGGAGTATTGCAACTCCGCAAGCTAGCTTAGCCCCATAGCTGCCTGGCGGTGATTACCCACGGTGAAGAGCCCCAACACCCCATAAGGGCATTGCCGGGAATCGAACCGGTGACCTCAAGTAGAGGCCTGGGTGAGGCTGGCCAACTGGGCTACCCCAGAAGGTTTAAAAACATTCATGTGATATGATGGTCAAACATACGCTACTTATATGCTACGTAGTGATAGCAACAAAATAGCGCTCGCTATTTCGTAGCGCTATTTCATGTTTAGCGATAAGTAGTAGGAAATTTAAGAAATATTTTTCATGTATATTTTATCAAAATTCACTAATTTTACATGTACATCTAATTACGCTTCTTATTTACAACTGCGAAACAAAAAAAAATCCTAATGGGCATCACTATTTATATTTATAAAGAAAAAGAATAAAAAAATTTACAGAAAAGGTCACTTTTTCTCGCTATTAACCCTATAGTGCCATATGGGTGCATCGCTTATAACTGCTATTGACAACTATGGCTGACAAGGAAAGCTAACAACTTGATTTGTGTTTGAAGAACCTGGAAACAAACAAAAGCATAAGCTAGTAGTGGAATCATAAGATACTGAATGTATTAACTTAACCATGATGGCTTGCATTACTCATTAGCAGGACATGCACACATCATAGATAAAATGAATAAATGCATGTGTTAACTACTTCACAAACTAATGTCACAGGCATGTGAAGACTAACTTGTTTAATTCTGAATTTGGCTCATTAAATATACAAGTTTCGGTAAATTTACATACAGATGAAGTAAAGAAGCTATATATTTACGTCAAGTAAAAACGTAAAATCTCAATAAAAAAATCGGTACCTAGCTTGTAACCAAAATCAAGAATCATCGTACCCACATTTGACCACGTTAGCGAGTAATTCATGTACCGAATGATGGTCACCCACTAGACGTAAAGCATCCATCAACACTGTATAAACGTAAACATCAGGAAGAACACCATTACGAAACATCATACTTAAAAAAACCTTCGCCTCATTCGTTAAACGTCTTTTGCACAATCTATTAACAACACAACTGTAATCTCTAACCGTTACGCCAAATCCCATCTTCACCATCTCCGAAAAAACCGTCGTCGCTCGATTCACGTCACCCTTTACACAATGCGCCTTAACAAGCGTCATATACGCAGCTTTCTTTAACACAAAATTACGCTCCCGTAAATACAAAAACAACTTATCAGCATCATGTACATCACCATATATACATAAACCGTTAATAAGAATATTATACGTAACCCCGTCAGGCTTCAAATCACGCGATACCATTTCATCGTGTAACTCAAACGCTTGTTTAATTTTGCGCGCTTTGCAAAACCGTTGAATCAGAATATTGTATGAAACTGCATCGGGATATACACCGAGTGAGATCATATTATCGAGAACTAACATAGACTCTTCAAGCTTCCACTGTTTACAAAAACCTTTTATAATTACGGTATACGTGACGTGAGTCGGTTCTACGTCACTAGCTTCCATTTCCCGCATTAAATCAAACATTTCTTTTATGTTTCCGTTTTCACATAAAAAATTCATAAGTGTAGTGTACGTTATAGCAGTAGGTGCTAATCCATGATCCCTGACATTATCAAACAACCACATTGCCTTCGTTAATTGTCCCGCTATGCAGAAACCGTATATTAACGAATTAAACGTGACAATCGTAGAATCAATACCTTTCTCCACAATCCGATTGTACAGCCGCAGAGTCTCGTCGATCATACCGAGTTTTGCGTATTTGTCGATCATGATATTGTAAAGAATAATGTCCCGATTACCGTCGTTATCCGTTAGCATATCGAAGTACATCCTTGCCTCGGTTAACGAGCCTCTCCCGCATAAGCCCAACAAAATGGCCCGTTGAGCGAAAACATTAGGAAAAACGGTTTTTGTGCGCATTTCGATGTACACTTGAATCGCCCTCTGTAAGTCACCTCGTTTGCAGAGCCCATGAATAATAATCGAATACATAACGTCATCGGGTTTTAATCCAACTATTTCCATCTCATAAAGCAAAAACAACGCTTCATCAACCCGCCCGATTTTACATAAACTGCTTACCAAAACACTATACGATACGTAATTTAACTGATAGCCCCGAGAAAGCATCTCGTCCCGCAAAATAAGACTTTCGTCCACTTTGCCAGCCTGGCAATTCCCGCATATCAGTAACGTGTACGTGATACTGTTAGGGTTTAACGTTAACCCTTTTGTAAGCATTTGTTGAATTGACTTTAATGCCCCATTTATCTTACCGAGTACACGAAAGCCTTTAGAAATCGTGTTGTATGTCGTTGCATCGGGCTCAACTCCGTGTTTGTCCATGTCATACGTGAACTTTAACGCATCTTCAATAGAACCCGCTAAACATAAACCATTGATAAGAATATTATAACTGTACGCATCCGGATGCACTCCAAATTTCAACATCAAACCGAAAATTGATTGTGCAACATCTACGAACCCCATTTTAGAGAAACTCGACATGATGGTGTTAAACGAAGCAACATGATCGGTTTCGTGAAGAAGGGTTACTGCTTCTTGCATTAAAGATTGCTTACATAAACCGTCTACGAGAATGGATTTTGTTTGTTTGCTTTCGGGGATGCCACTTTCTTTGATGTCGTTGTAGACGTCCAACATGATATCCGAGTGCCTTAAGTTGTATAATAAGCTGTTGTATGTCATTATTGAAGGCTGGATATTCAAATCTTTCATCTTGGCTATAACGAAAAGGGCATCGTGCACCATTTCAGATCTAGAGTATGCGAATGCTAGCATGTCCCAAACGATAGCGTTGTCATTCCAACACTTGAAGTTAACGGAAAGCAGCTCACAAAGAGAAGGCCCTGAGCCAGAACCTATTCGAAAAATATATACATTTACATGTAAATTAGCACTAAAAAGGATACAAGCATATATAAGACGGGTTTTTTTTTTATCTAGAAAAGGAAAAATTTTAACATGATTGTTCACTATATTAGACTAGTTATATCATTATTATATCTAGAAGGTTTACAAGTGTAACATTATTCTCTACATATAGACCCTATTAGACACCATCAATATACAATACAATTCCTAGTTTAGTAGCAGAAACCTTAATTTTAAAAAAGCGCGATGCGCACAAAAGCGACGAGGTTTAAAACCAAGGCACAAAGCGGCGGGCTTTTCGTACCCGAAGCGCAAGGCGATTATATAGTTTTTTTTTTAAATATCCCATAGGTTTTTAACTTCCCCTACCCAAAATTAGCTATAAATAAGCTTTGTATGTGATTGAACCTACATGTACAAACCAAAAAACCCAAGGTTAAACAGTTTGCTGCATAAAAACACTCAAGGTACAAGAGGCGCACACCTCAGGCCACCCCCCCCCCCCCCAAAAAGCGCTTTTTGGCGCTTCTTGGGTTTATTTGAGGCGTTAAGCGAAAAGCGATCGCGCTTTTTAAAACCAAGGCAGGAACAAGTTGCTAATCGCCACCAAAGGCTGTTTTCAACACCAACCTCTTCGTCGACACAAACTGACCAAAACAAGACTGCTCCAACCAACATCCACCATTGCCACCACCAAACTGTATCTCGTTCGGAAAAATAATAAAAATAACTATCATATCTAGAAGGTATTCAGGTGTAACATCATTCTCTATACGCGAAGAACCATCTAACCCTATGAGACACACACACCCAACATACAATACAATTCCGAAAAAAGAGACTTTATCAACTTCAAAACTTTAAAATTCAGCTACCTTCTTCTTGCACCATTTGCGTAAAATTCGACCGCAGCATCTTAATCCGTCGTCGATTAGCCAAAACATGAGCAATTACAAACTGAGACCTCCTTGAATGCTTAAACCCATACTCATTCTTCAACAACTCAAACAACTCCACAGCAGAATCCGAATCATTCATCCGCAAATAATCGATAACTTCATCTACTTCACTACATTTCAAACCCGAAACCATACTTCCAAACCCATCTTTCAACCCATCAGATTCCAAACCTGACCCACACAATTGTCTAAAAATTGAGAGAACCCCATAAGGGGAAGAGGCGTTTGGAGATAATGAAGTGGTTTGGGGTTCTAATTGAAGGGTTTGGGAAGATATTAGTGATGAAGATATGGGTGAAATTAGGGTTGAAGGGTTTAAGGGTCGACGAATTAGTGATCGGCATTGGTGCCGGATGCAATGGAGCATGAATTGAGTTTGAGTGGATTGAATTGATGTGATTTTGGTGATGATTGCATCACAGGTGATGAGAAAAGGGTTAGGGTTTTAGAAGGGTTTAGATGAACAAGAGTCTAATTGAAAACCCCCAAATTGGAGAATAATAAGAGGTTTGATAAGCAAGTAGTGTTTTGGGTTTAAAATTGATACTAACAACAATTTATTTGAAAGTGGAATAAAAAAAATAAAGTTAAAAAAAAAGCACGTGGCTAAGAGCGTTCGGATTTAGTTTGGAAAAAGTTCGTTTGATATGGTTCGGGTTAAAATGAAGCCAGGGCGGCTCAGCTCGATTAGAAAGCGAACCTAGCTCGGCTCGGTTTGTAACGAGCCTTATTGGCTCTCTCGTTAGCTCAACTTAGGGGCTGTTTGGCAACATCTGAATGGTTAAGTGCTGAACCAGTAAGAGGTCTGAACCATTAAGTGCTGAACCAGTAAAATGTCTGAACCATTAAGAGCCTGTATAATGCTTAACTGTTCAGAGGCAAATGTCTGACCAATTCAGATTAGAGGTCTTAACCATTCAGACTCTGTATAAATCTTAACCATTCAGAGGCAAATGTCTGAACAATTCAGACATCTGCTCGTGAAACAAACAATCTGAACAATTAAATGTTGAACCAGTAAAAGGTTTGAACCATTAAGAACCTCATTAAGAAGTAAACAAAAAGCCTCTTAGTTTGGCTAGGATTTTTTTACTTTAATGTATGTGTTTTTGTATAAGTATAATATATTGTAAAATTTGGTTATTATTTGCAGGCATTTAGGTGTGCAGTTGGATAATTATGTCATATTTTAGTGTTGATTAGGATGCTAATAAACTTATATTGTATTTCGTTTAAATTTTACACTTATTTTGTATTTGGTTGAACTTGATTTTGACTTGTAATGGTATTGAACTTATTTTAGATATGTTCATTTGAACTACTGAACGATATTTAAGAATAAAAACACATGAAAGCTAGGTATTAAGTTTTATTTTTAAAGTCGAGCCCGCGCTTACTCTAGCTCTGCTTGATTCAGCTCGTAAACAACACAAAATAAAAAGACAAAAGACGTATAATTTATAAGTTCATATTACCCCTAATCCATTTACATACAATCAAATAGATCTAAGAACATTTTTTTCCTGACTTCCGATAACGTACTAAATTGATACCGACCAAACAACGTTAATCATTTTTATGGTTTCCGGTTCAATATTAGTTAGTTCCAATGTTAGTATACGTGCACTACTGGTACCGTATCGTCATAATCGATGTAGTATATGGTTTGTGCTTTTACTCATTTACGGTTTTGATATCGATACCGATCCCATCCCTAGTTCATATCCAACCCTTCATGTTTATTAAAAGCCACGTCTGTTTAAACAACCTTGGGCTTACTGCGCGTCTTGTGACTTATGGTAAGTAACAACTACTTAACTAGATGGGCTTTAATTGGGCTATTCATTTGGGTATATAAATTCAAATAATGTTTGTTTCCTTTTTTGCATTGTTTTGAAATTCTAATTGAATGGTTTGACTGCAAACTAATCATCTTGCAAATTTGAGCCTCTGAATGGTCATTAAGAGGCTACCTCTTAATGGAACCATTAAAAATTTTACCAATGAGAAGGTAGAAGAATGTGACATGTGATGATTTAACATTCAGAGGTTACCTGTTAACCATTCAGACCTGAGGTTACCTCTTATTCATTCAGAGGTTTTAAACCATTAAGATGTAGCATCTGAATGGTCATTAAGAGGCTACCAAACAGGCTATGACTCTTATGTTATGGACCCTAAAGAATTGAATCATTGTGTTTTTTTCGGTTGAATCGACCAGTCAACCTACGTGCGACAACCGAGATTTTCAGGTTAACTCCGTTAACACAATTTCGTTATCTTTAACATTGTCATAAACATCCATTATTGCATTTCACTTGATATTAGTTGGTTAAGTGTGTCAGTTAGTACACGAACACTCACGTAACAATAATTCGGTGAATTAACCGAATTACCGAACCACACACGAGTCTGATCACGAACGTTGGTGAAACAGGGATATAGTATTTTAAGCATACAAATATTAATATAGTTGTGTGAAATTATATTTACTTAACTACGTGAATTACTGGTTAGTTGTTTCTTGTAATTGCGAGAGAATGTGCATTTTTGTGTGATCTAACGTTTATAAAAAATAATTTTTATAAACAAATTAGTGGGTTTTTATTTTTGTGGACTTAGGCTAGTGATTTTACTAGAAAGTGTTATGGTGGACTTGTTTTAATTAAAAAAAGTCTATAAAAAGGTGCAAAACCCACCCTTGGTTTCTACTAGTTGGATTTAAAAAAAATAAAATAAAACCCAACCCTACCCCCCCCCCCCCACGCGTACAACAACCCCACCCCTACCATAATTTCAAATTTTTGCTTTCAAAACACCATTACATATTGATTTGTTGCTTGGATCTTGCAATTGGTGGTTCTCTTGATCGATTCGAATACCCTATAACGCTTACAAGTAAATATCTTGATCGATTTTGATAGTTTTTATGATTTTCAAGATTTGGTCAAAAACCTTGGTTTATCCAAACTCAATTTTAATCAAACTTGTTGATGTCTAGTGTTTGTCTATGATCATATGAGTGTGTTGAATGATTTTTGCATGGTTTGAAAACCCAAGATTCTTAATTGTTCATACCTTTCTATAATAGGAAAGTTTAATGATTTAGATTCTTATATATATACATGTATAGGATGATTTGATTGTGTTTGATGTTATGGTTATGCTAGTAGATGTATAATGATGTAAGAACCAGGTTTGGTGATGAAAGCCCTAAGGTGCATACTAGTTCAGAACTTACTAAAAAGAGAGACCTTGTTGAAATAGAAGCTTTGACATTGTATCACCCCGTAAAAACGTTATTGCAGAATTTCCCCAAATTGTTTTGATCATAACCTACTCTTACTGAATCATTGTGTGTTTTTTTTTTCGGTTGAATAGAGCAGTCAACCTCTTTCAAAAACTTACTTCATGTTTTGAATGAAAGGTTTTGAACTTTTTTATGTAAATAATGGACGACTAATATTTCCTTGTGTTATGAATATATTATTTATTAGTGACTATCCACATTACCAACTCTCATATCACATTTATGTATGTATTAATATCATAGTGCCTATATATATTTGCATTTGTAAATGATGTACCTCTCAATGAATAATAGTTCTTTATTCTATCTTTCTCTATGTGTTCCTTTGATTATGTTCATATACTAGTCGCTAGTAGGTCGTTGTTTTACAACACGTTATCAGCACGACATTTTCAACGATCTTTATATAATCACATTCACTTTGGGAAACGAAATAAGCAAAATAAGTTTCATAACTTTTCATTCTTTGCTCAATCACACGAGTATAATCGCTTCAAACTCTTCATACCTCTCATAATGATTTTGTTATTTCAGGAGCATATGTCTCAAGTGTGACAAATGAAAAAAAAAATCACTGATTTTTCCGTGTAAATGATATTCTCTGTGCTTAACACCAATTGAGAAGTAATTAAATCGCAAAGTCGCATAAGATATATCGGCCTAACATCTTACGACCTTTTAAAACGTGATAATGAGAATCGGGGAATATAACACCTTGGGTGTTAAATAGAAGCATATTTTCTGCTTTTTTTTTATGAGTGTGACAACTGGCACAAACCGGTAATTTCCGTACACTATAATTATTGCTTAATGACTGCAATTATGTCCTTAATTGTCAGCAATGGCTGAACACATAATAAACAAGTGAATTCATGCATGTTGTATACTACAAAATATTGCTTTATGCATAAACGAGAGCGTTGCGTCAATAGTAAACTCACCGGTAAGACACTATGTGTCAACGGAACTGCAGAAAGCAGCCAGACAATAAAATTGGAGCCTAGGTGTAGGTCCGACAACTAGAATGCATTAAAACCCAAGAGTACATACAAGGGTTAATATATATGCAATACGAAAGCAAAAATACGCACTAAAAAGCACCCGAAACGCACTTTAAGTGCAGAATTTATAAAATTCAGCAATAATTCAGCATTTAGACACATGAATATTATGCAGAAATGTCGTTTTATTATCCAGAATATTTCCCTAAGTGTTGGGAATTGAAAGAGTACAAGGAAGGTACTTAAACGACACTTATTAGACACTAAAAGGTGTAATTTAGCACTTTAACGAATCGGTATGTAACCGAACAACCGGACTATACCCGGAGCATGAAAATATTATTATTTTCACTATCTATATTTTTCTGAGCTAGTTAGGGTCCCTGATTACCCTAACACCCGCTTTACAGCACTAAACATCACTAACTAAGTTAAACACTTAACTAACCTAATTAACCTAATTAACCTAACTAAACATCAACTAACTAGTTGGAAATGGACCAAGACCCCCCCCCCCCCATTACAAACCGTCCCCATGTAGGGGGGACACCTCTTGTCCTTGTTGATTTAAATAATCTTGGGTGTTTGGAATCAAGAAGACATATGGACTAGTGGTTAATACACTTGGAAATTATCTATAAGTATAAGGTTAAACACACAAGACCTTTTCCATCACATAACACCACACAAAAACTCTCTCTCCTTCTCTACATATTCTCGGCCGAACACCCCCCCTCCCATACATCCAACTTCGAGTTTTGATCAAGCCATTCCAAGCTCACACACGCATTAAGGGTCTCGTATTAGGAAGCTTGGAGCAAACGGAGTTCGAAGGACCTCTCTACCTTGCTTTTATCCACTCGATTTGTGCTTAGAATCTTCCCTAGCCTTGAGCTAGAGGTATAACACTTAGAACTCATATTTGAACTTATCTAAAGTGGTTAAAAGGATTTGTGTTGGTTAAATCCCGTTAAAATGCGAAAAGATGCACAAAAGTCTACTAAAAACATGAAAAATGTGGTTAATAGCACATAAGTTGTGTAAAAGTTGTAGTATTTGAAATATATGGTTATCTAGACCCGATCTATGATGTGGTAGCTCGGATCATCGTTTAACCCGGTTTGGTAAGATCATGGATCTTAACATAAAGCTATTTTAGAAGTAACAAGGGTTAAAAGGTGAAACCCTACCACACATAAACCATGAACTTGTGTAAAAATGTTTTAACTTGTACAAAAGTGTTTAAAACTAGTAGATCTACGTATCTACAAGCGGTATTTTCAAAGGACCAAGTGTCCAAGAGATCACATGTTCTAAACCGGATCTTACACAAACAAAAGTGGTTTTTGTGAATAAGCAAGTGTGTGGATACTTGTGTAACAAAAGTGTTAACGAAGAAATAGTTTTCGTAAAAACCGACTAGAAGTTGTAAAACTTCATATTCTTTAAAAATAAAGTTTTTAAGAAGTTAAACTTATTTTTAAAGATAACAAGACTTACTAAATGTGCTAGTAAGTTACTACACATTTTTGTAAATATTCAAGTTCATGAGATTAGTGATTATTGTTGACGGATATTGTTGATAAATTGTTGTTGATGATTATTGATGATTGATGATGATTTAAAAGAAAATAAACACACGTTTTGAAAACGTGGGAAACCTCCATTTTTAGGGGAAACTCTGTCAAAATTTTTATAAATTTTGACACTTAGAAAAATATAAGTTTTTGAGAAACTTATTCCCTAAAAATGTGTTTAAGAGTATTACTAAGGTTTCCCTAATTTTTGGTGATAAGAAATGAGGATTTCTTCAAGAATAAAAATGGATAATAAGAGAAAAATATATATTATTTTATCACCAAATTTTGTGCTAAGTGTATATAGTATGTGTTATACGTGCTAGTGTATTAAGACTTAAAAATACACTAAATACTCATGAGGAGTAGAAATATAGAAATACACATACAAAACACAAGATACATGATTCGGGTGCAAAGTGCAAAACACAAAAGACTTATATTTATTTTTGGAGAAAATAATATAAGTAAGATACGTAGTTAAAAATATAGAATATTTTTAACACAAGAAAATATACACAAAAGAGAGTGACTGTACTTGTGCGACGCAAGTCTAGTGACTAACGATAAGAAAACGCGTATAGGTTACGACGTTAAGTAAGCAAATCCGGTGGAGTTTACGACGCTAGGAACGCAAAGTTGTGAGTTCATGCTCCCCCTTTTCTCTTTAACTGTTTTCAGTTTTTATAACTTCGGGGGTGAAATACATGTACAAAAGTACAATATTTATAAATGGTATGATATAAATACAAGAAGTACACTTGGTGAGAACGAGAACCAAGTGTGACGAAATATATAAATATGAGAAGCGCATTTGGTGAGACGAGAACCAAGTATAAGGCGCTATGAGAAATGATAACAAGAAACGCGCTTGGTGAGAACGAGAACCAAGTAGGAGGCGTTATGAGAAATAGTGTCACGAATAGGGTACAGAAGCACCATTAATCAACAATATACCCAGACCGCAGAACAAAAGGTTAGATCTAACAGGTGCCTGGCAGCCTCACACTCGATCGGGGCGAGAATCGAGTAGTGTTTTTGTGTCTCAGAATATACCAATTAAATGCCTTAGGTTTGGTGACTTCCTATGTCGTGCCACATGTTAATGGCTTTGCAACCCATTAACAATCTGATAAATACAGAAATACTGTATTTACATAAAATTCATACCATACAAAATTGATATATAACTTGAAGTACGTGGGGTACTCAAGAAGATTGAATTATACTTGAAGTACGAGGGGTACTCAAGAGAATGAGAATTAAACTTGAAGTACGTGGGGTACTCAAGAAGATTGAATTATACTTGAAGTACGAGGGGTACTCAAGAGAATGAGAATTAAACTTGAGTACGTGGGGTACTCAAGAAGAAATTGAATTATACAGATGTACGTGGTGTACACATGAAACTGGACTTACATATGAAAACTTGATTTACTCACAAACTATGTTTTCATACAAAGTATACAAACATGAAATACAAACCTGCATGAATTCACACCAACTTTATGTTGACGTTTTTCCAAAAACTCACATGTATTTCAGGTAACTAGGATGGATGTGCGCGTGGTCTTGCTTATGCTCGTGGATGTCGCTTGTGTTTAACTTTAAATAAAGTTGTAAACTTTTAAGACAATGTTTTATGCTGTCTGGCGATGTAAACGCTAAACGCATGTTTTCAAATCATGGAATTTGATGTTATTTTACGAACATGTAGCATGTTTACTCTTCGTATGCAATGAGAACCTTTCATGATCACACCTCGTGCTTCCGCCGCAGAAAGGGGTGTGACAGATTGGTATCAGAGCTGCGATTGTAGTGAACCAGGATTCCTTCTCGAGTCTAGTCTACAATCTCTAGGATCCATTCACGAAAACAATTTTCAAAGAGTTTTCATTGCATAAAACGTCCCGCGACATCCACTACCTGAAACTGTCTACATGAGTCTAGAAAAGACACTACAAGACTTAGAGTGCACTAGAGTAGCACTTGTCATTGACTAGAAATTACTTGCAATTATGTGTGATAATTAGCATATACTAGAGGTAGAATGTCACAAGTATACGTGACTTTACCTGAAAGCGATGGCCCATCTGAAGGGAGAAATACGAGGATGAAACGAACTGTGCGGACTGTGCAAGGAGTTACGTAATTATGGATGCATACGTAATTATGGAATTCAGTGCACAGAAATCACAGCAAGTCTTGTCACGTATAGATTCCCTCAGTACAAGCCTAATAAGTACTCTGCTAGAGTAATAATTGTTTGATGTCACTTATGTGGTATATATACCTGTGAATATATGATACTACTGTCTAGTGTGACGATATCAAACCAATGTCTAACCCTGTTGTGTTATGTTCTGTCAGAACATGGCACCCAGGAAAACTGTGAATGCTCGCAATGATGATCAACCTCCACCTCCCCCACTGCCAAGAACTGCTGAAGAGCTGAACGCTTTGCTAGAGGAAAGGATCTCCGCTGCTATCGCCCAGTACGAGGCGAACCGAACTCAAGACAGTGGAGGACCAAGCAACGCTAGGCGTAATGGGAATGGAGATTCGTCTGGAGGCAATGCAGCTCAAGGTAACCTTGAGACACTGTACTAAGCATGAGGAAATTTATGAACGGTCTTTGTTTCATTATTTCTTCGATTGCTCACATGTGAATTGGTTGAATCAATTCCAGGCTGCACCTTCAAGCAGTTCCTCGACTGCAAGCCGATGAACTATGACTGCACAGGAGGAGCAGTAGCATTTGTGCGCTGGACGGAGAAGACTGAAGCTACTTTCCGCATGAGCAAGTGTACCGCGGATCAACAAGTCACTTTTGCTACTGGGTTATTTGTCGATGAAGCTCTGACTTGGTGGAACCTGCAAGCCCAAACCTTGGGTGACGATGCTGCTTATGGCCTAACTTGGGAAGAACTGAAGGAAAGGATGAGAGAGAAGTACTGCTCTCGTGCTGAACTCCAAAGGCTGGAGACGGAGTTCTGGCACCTGACCATGGAAGGTGCTGACATAAATGGTTACACTCGAAGGTTCCAAGATCTGTCTAGAGTACTTCCCTACATGGTGACTCCCGAATTCAAGCGTGTTGAACGTTACATTTGGGGACTGGCCTCAGAGTTTCGTGGCATGGTGACGTCGGCCAAACCACAAACAATCACCGAGGCTGTAACTCTGGCTGTCAGCCTTACTGAAGATTGTGTTCGTATGAAGAAGCTATCACTGAACCCGACAGAGAAGACCGAGACACATGCTGAGTCGTCCGGTGACAAAAAGAGAAAACATGCAAACCTGAACCAAACAACTCGCAACAACAAGGGTTTCAGCAAGAAGCGTGACACTAATCCGCCTCAGGAGGCGAATACCCATGCAACCAAAGCATACCAAGGCTCCATGTCTAGATGCCAAAAGTGTAAGTATCATCATGATGGAGCTTGTCGCATTCCAAGGTGCGAAAAATGTGGTAAATTGGGTCATCGAACAGAAGACTGTTGGGGAAAAGGTAAGAACCGAAATGGGAACGGTGCTGGTAACAAGAATGGCAACGGGAAAGGGCAAGGATGCTTCAAGTGTGGAAGCAATGATCATTTCATGAAGAACTGCCCAGAGAGAAACAACGCTCCGGCTCGAGCATTTGTGATTGGAGCAAGAGACGCACGCGAGGACCCTAATGTGGTCACCGGTACGTTTCTCATTAACAATCACTTTGCATCCATACTATTTGACACTGGCGCCGATTATAGCTTCATGTCTGTGGAATTTAAACGCATACTCGGAATAGAATCTAGTAGATTAGAAATTCCTTATTCCATAGAACTAGCCAATGGTAAACTTGTTGAATCGGGCGAAGTTGCTAGAGGCTGCACGCTAGAACTTGGCGAACGGAAATTTAGCATCGATCTCTTACCTATTCAATTGGGTAGCTTCGATGTAGTGGTCGGAATGGACTGGTTGTCCAAGAACAAAGCTGAAGTTATTTGTCATGAGAAAATCATTCGCATCCCTTTAGCGAATGGTGAAACTCTCATCGTGCATGGAGAAAAACGAGACGCGCCTCTTCGAATCATCAGCTGTATGAAGGCACAGAAGTGCTTAAGGAAAGGATGTGTCGCTTTCCTAGCACACATTATAGACAAGAAGGCTGTGGAGCCAAAACTCGAAGACATTCCTGTGGTGAAGGAATTTCCTGATGTGTTCCCTGAAGATCTGCCAGGACTACCTCCGCAACGACAAGTCGAATTCCGTATAGACTTGGTTCTAGGAGCTGGTCCTGTAGCCAAGGCACCCTATCGACTTGCACCATCCGAAATGCAAGAATTATCTACACAGCTCCAGGAGTTGTTGGATAAAGGATTCATAAGGCCAAGCTTCTCACCCTGGGGAGCTCCAGTATTATTCGTGAAGAAGAAGGATGAAACACTGCGGATGTGTATCGATTACAGGGAACTGAACAAGCTCACAATCAAGAATCGGTATCCGCTACCAAGGATTGATGACTTATTTGATCAATTGCAAGGATCAAGCTACTATTCCAAGATCGACCTTCGATCTGGATACCATCAGCTGAGAATCCAAGATGAAAGCGTGCCAAAGACTGCATTCAGAACGCGATATGGGCACTACGAATTTCTTGTGATGCCGTTTGGATTGACGAACGCGCCAGCGGTCTTTATGGACCTAATGAACCGCGTGTGCAAACCATATCTCGATAAATTCGTGATTGTATTTATCGATGATATCCTAATTTACTCGCGAACGAAAGAAGAACATGAGCAACATCTCAGAACCATCTTGGAACTACTGAAGAAAGAGAAGCTTTATGCAAAGTTCTCGAAATGCGAATTCTGGATTCGCGAAGTACAATTTCTTGGTCACGTGGTGAATGAGAAAGGCATTCATGTAGACCCGTCCAAGATTGAAGCAATAAAGAATTGGGAAGCTCCCAAGACCCCAACTGAAGTTTGTCAATTTTTGGGCTTAGCAGGCTACTATCGGCGATTCATTGAGAATTTCTCGAAGATAGCTCAACCGCTAACGACCCTGACTCAGAAAGACAAGAAGTACGACTGGGGTCACAAACAAGAAGAAGCCTTTCAGCTACTTAAGAACAAGCTCTGCGATGCACCGATACTATCGTTACCCGAAGGCACTGAAGACTTCGTGGTATACTGCGACGCCTCACGACAAGGCTTGGGTTGCGTGCTCATGCAACGCCAAAAAGTCATCGCTTACGCTTCAAGACAACTGAAGGTTCATGAAAGAAATTATACCACTCACGACCTAGAGTTGGGCACAGTGGTATTCGCCTTGAAGATTTGGCGACATTATTTATATGGTACTCGATGTACAATCTTCACAGATCACAAAAGCTTGCAACACATATTTGATCAGAAGGAATTGAATATGCGCCAGCGACGTTGGGTCGAGCTGCTGAATGATTATGACTGTGAGATTAAGTACCATCCTGGAAAGGCGAACGTTGTAGCAGACGCGTTGAGCCGAAAAGAAAGGGTTAAGACCCTAAGGGTTCGAGCGTTGGAAATGACGATTCGAACGAACCTCACCGCACGCATTCGAGATGCACAACAAGAAGCTCTTAAAGAAGAGAACCGTAAAGCTGAATACCTCCGAGGTGCATTGAATTACATGGTGCCAAATGAAGAGGGAGCCTTATACTTCAAGAAGCGTATCTGGGTTCCACTCTGTGGTGGCATACGTGAGGTCATCCTTAATGAAGCCCACAAATCGAGATATTCGATCCATCCAGGATCGGACAAGATGTACCAAGACTTGAAAGAGTACTATTGGTGGCCGAGACTCAAAAGCGACGTTGCTGTCTATGTTGGAAAATGCCTAACCTGTGCGAAGGTTAAGGCCGAATATCAGAAACCGTCCGGCCTACTACAACAACCAGAGATTCCCGTGTGGAAGTGGGAACAAATCTCGATGGACTTCATAACGAAATTACCCAGGACCCCGAGAGGGCACGATATGATATGGGTAATAGTTGATCGATTGACGAAGTCTGCGCACTTCCTACCGATCCGAGAAAAAGACAGCACTGGAAAGCTTGCTGAGATACACTTAAGAGAAATTGTGGCACGTCATGGAGTGCCAATCTCAATCATTTCAGACAGAGATGGACGCTTTGTCTCAAGAATCTGGCAATCATTTCAGGAAGCCTTTGGATCCCAGTTAGATCTGAGCACGGCATTCCATCCGCAAACAGACGGCCAGAGCGAACGGACTATACAAACGTTAGAAGATATGCTTCGCGCATGTGTCATGGACCTAGGCGGCAGCTGGGATACTCATCTACCTTTAGTTGAGTTTTCCTACAATAACAGTTATCATACAAGCATAAAAGCCGCGCCGTTCGAAGCTCTGTATGGCCGCAAATGCCGATCGCCCTTATGTTGGGCAGATGCCGGAGATAAACGTATGGTTGGTCCTGAACTTGTACAAGAGACAACCGACAAGATTGCGCAGATCCGAGAGCGCATTAGGGCGGCTCGAGAGCGACAAAAGAGCTACGCGGATCCAAATAGAAAATCGGTAGATTTCAAGGTGGGAGACAAAGTGTTGTTAAAAGTCTCACCATGGAAGGGCGTAGTCAGATTTGGAAAGCGTGGAAAGTTGAATCCACGATATATCGGACCATTCAGAATACTGAAGAGAATTGGTACCGTGGCATACAAGTTGGAGTTACCGGAAGAACTTAATGGAGTACATGATACGTTTCATGTATCCAACCTGAAGAAGAGTCCAACGCAAGAAAACGTGACCATCCCGATGGATGAAGTGCATATTGATGAAGCCCTCCGATTTACAGAAAAACCCGTTGAGGTTACTGACTGGAAAGTCAACAAGACCAGGAGGAGCAGTGTGAAACTTGTCAAAGTACGTTGGAGCTCTAAACACGGACCCGAGTACACATGGGAACGTGAAGACCAGTTCAAGAAAAAGTATCCCCACCTATTCAAAAAGACTCCAGCGAGAGTTAGTTCAGTCTGAATTTCGGGACGAAATTCTTTTAACGGGGGGAGACTGTGACAACTGGCACAAACCGGTAATTTCCGTACACTATAATTATTGCTTAATGACTGCAATTATGTCCTTAATTGTCAGCAATGGCTGAACACATAATAAACAAGTGAATTCATGCATGTTGTATACTACAAAATATTGCTTTATGCATAAACGAGAGCGTTGCGTCAATAGTAAACTCACCGGTAAGACACTATGTGTCAACGGAACTGCAGAAAGCAGCCAGACAATAAAATTGGAGCCTAGGTGTAGGTCCGACAACTAGAATGCATTAAAACCCAAGAGTACATACAAGGGTTAATATATATGCAATACGAAAGCAAAAATACGCACTAAAAAGCACCCGAAACGCACTTTAAGTGCAGAATTTATAAAATTCAGCAATAATTCAGCATTTAGACACATGAATATTATGCAAAAATGTCGTTTTATTATCCAGAATATTTCCCTAAGTGTTGGGAATTGAAAGAGTACAAGGAAGGTACTTAAACGACACTTATTAGACACTAAAAGGTGTAATTTAGCACTTTAACGAATCGGTATGTAACCGAACAACCGGACTATACCCGGAGCATGAAAATATTATTATTTTCACTATCTATATTTTTCTGAGCTAGTTAGGGTCCCTGATTACCCTAACACCCGCTTTACAGCACTAAACATCACTAACTAAGTTAAACACTTAACTAACCTAATTAACCTAATTAACCTAACTAAACATCAACTAACTAGTTGGAAATGGACCAAGACCCCCCCCCCCCATTACAAACCGTCCCCATGTAGGGGGGACACCTCTTGTCCTTGTTGATTTAAATAATCTTGGGTGTTTGGAATCAAGAAGACATATGGACTAGTGGTTAATACACTTGGAAATTATCTATAAGTATAAGGTTAAACACACAAGACCTTTTCCATCACATAACACCACACAAAAACTCTCTCTCCTTCTCTACATATTCTCGGCCGAACACCCCCCCTCCCATACATCCAACTTCGAGTTTTGATCAAGCCATTCCAAGCTCACACACGCATTAAGGGTCTCGTATTAGGAAGCTTGGAGCAAACGGAGTTCGAAGGACCTCTCTACCTTGCTTTTATCCACTCGATTTGTGCTTAGAATCTTCCCTAGCCTTGAGCTAGAGGTATAACACTTAGAACTCATATTTGAACTTATCTAAAGTGGTTAAAAGGATTTGTGTTGGTTAAATCCCGTTAAAATGCGAAAAGATGCACAAAAGTCTACTAAAAACATGAAAAATGTGGTTAATAGCACATAAGTTGTGTAAAAGTTGTAGTATTTGAAATATATGGTTATCTAGACCCGATCTATGATGTGGTAGCTCGGATCATCGTTTAACCCAGTTTGGTAAGATCATGGATCTTAACATAAAGCTATTTTAGAAGTAACAAGGGTTAAAAGGTGAAACCCTACCACACATAAACCATGAACTTGTGTAAAAATGTTTTAACTTGTACAAAAGTGTTTAAAACTAGTAGATCTACGTATCTACAAGCGGTATTTTCAAAGGACCAAGTGTCCAAGAGATCACATGTTCTAAACCGGATCTTACACAAACAAAAGTGGTTTTTGTGAATAAGCAAGTGTGTGGATACTTGTGTAACAAAAGTGTTAACGAAGAAATAGTTTTCGTAAAAACCGACTAGAAGTTGTAAAACTTCATATTCTTTAAAAATAAAGTTTTTAAGAAGTTAAACTTATTTTTAAAGATAACAAGACTTACTAAATGTGCTAGTAAGTTACTACACATTTTTGTAAATATTCAAGTTCATGAGATTAGTGATTATTGTTGACGGATATTGTTGATAAATTGTTGTTGATGATTATTGATGATTGATGATGATTTAAAAGAAAATAAACACACGTTTTGAAAACGTGGGAAACCTCCATTTTTAGGGGAAACTCTGTCAAAATTTTTATAAATTTTGACACTTAGAAAAATATAAGTTTTTGAGAAACTTATTCCCTAAAAATGTGTTTAAGAGTATTACTAAGGTTTCCCTAATTTTTGGTGATAAGAAATGAGGATTTCTTCAAGAATAAAAATGGATAATAAGAGAAAAATATATATTATTTTATCACCAAATTTTGTGCTAAGTGTATATAGTATGTGTTATACGTGCTAGTGTATTAAGACTTAAAAATACACTAAATACTCATGAGGAGTAGAAATATAGAAATACACATACAAAACACAAGATACATGATTCGGGTGCAAAGTGCAAAACACAAAAGACTTATATTTATTTTTGGAGAAAATAATATAAGTAAGATACGTAGTTAAAAATATAGAATATTTTTAACACAAGAAAATATACACAAAAGAGAGTGACTGTACTTGTGCGACGCAAGTCTAGTGACTAACGATAAGAAAACGCGTATAGGTTACGACGTTAAGTAAGCAAATCCGGTGGAGTTTACGACGCTAGGAACGCAAAGTTGTGAGTTCATGCTCCCCCTTTTCTCTTTAACTGTTTTCAGTTTTTATAACTTCGGGGGTGAAATACATGTACAAAAGTACAATATTTATAAATGGTATGATATAAATACAAGAAGTACACTTGGTGAGAACGAGAACCAAGTGTGACGAAATATATAAATATGAGAAGCGCATTTGGTGAGACGAGAACCAAGTATAAGGCGCTATGAGAAATGATAACAAGAAACGCGCTTGGTGAGAACGAGAACCAAGTAGGAGGCGTTATGAGAAATAGTGTCACGAATAGGGTACAGAAGCACCATTAATCAACAATATACCCAGACCGCAGAACAAAAGGTTAGATCTAACAGGTGCCTGGCAGCCTCACACTCGGTCGGGGCGAGAATCGAGTAGTGTTTTTGTGTCTCAGAATATACCAATTAAATGCCTTAGGTTTGGTGACTTCCTATGTCGTGCCACATGTTAATGGCTTTGCAACCCATTAACAATCTGATAAGTACAGAAATACTGTATTTACATAAAATTCATACCATACAAAATTGATATATAACTTGAAGTACGTGGGGTACTCAAGAAGATTGAATTATACTTGAAGTACGAGGGGTACTCAAGAGAATGAGAATTAAACTTGAAGTACGTGGGGTACTCAAGAAGATTGAATTATACTTGAAGTACGAGGGGTACTCAAGAGAATGAGAATTAAACTTGAGTACGTGGGGTACTCAAGAAGAAATTGAATTATACAGATGTACGTGGTGTACACATGAAACTGGACTTACATATGAAAACTTGATTTACTCACAAACTATGTTTTCATACAAAGTATACAAACATGAAATACAAAACTGCATGAATTCACACCAACTTTATGTTGACGTTTTTCCAAAAACTCACATGTATTTCAGGTAACTAGGATGGATGTGCGCGTGGTCTTGCTTATGCTCGTGGATGTCGCTTGTGTTTAACTTTAAATAAAGTTGTAAACTTTTAAGACAATGTTTTATGCTGTCTGGCGATGTAAACGCTAAACGCATGTTTTCAAATCATGGAATTTGATGTTATTTTACGAACATGTAGCATGTTTACTCTTCGTATGCAATGAGAACCTTTCATGATCACACCTCGTGCTTCCGCCGCAGAAAGGGGTGTGACAATGAGAGTGATAATAAACCACAACTTTGGTTTAATCATTCTATCCGATACAATGTAGAAAAATGATAGCATATAGAATACAAGGTATCCATAGCGTCAAATCGTACACTACATGAGGTTATAACATGTCACCACATAAATACGAGTTAGAATAAGCATTTAGGCCTTTATGAATTAAGAAACCTTTTCATCACTAATAAACAAACACATATATAATATGTGTAATAACTTATCACGATATAACCAATCACAAAAATAACTACTCAAGGGTCTATAACCCTCTTTTTAAATTGAACATCACCCTTAACTTATTTAATATAACAAAATCATAGAAAGCAAACTAAATGAATAAATTTTCATGTGCTGAACAAATATAGTTGGTTTATATATGCAATTATTTGTCACACTTGAGACATATGCTCCTGAAATAACAAAATCATTATGAGAGGTATGAAAAGTTTGAAGCGATTTTATACTCGTGTGATTGAGCAAAGAATGAAAATCTAACGTTTTTAGATTCTATCACATTTCCTGAAGTGTGATTACATATTGAACATTGTAAAGGTAGTGATCATGGACATAATTGAGAAAGTTGTAATGATGAGATCGACCATTTAGAATTGTAATGATGGTCAGGGGTTTATAATGAGATGGACCACCAAAAGTGACAAACTATGGAGTTAATAATGAGCTATAATAATTAACATGATGGTTTGAACTCAAAGGAAGTTCATACGAGCAAGATGAGATTGACCATTCTCTTGTATCTTAAGTTTTGTATTACATGCGAGCAAGTAATGCATATATGATCATATATCAGAAGTTTATAGATCATGATTATTTAATTAAATGGCATGACTGGTTAGACCACACCGAGTCGATGATGATGTGAAATTATTAAAGAACTAGAAGATTCTTCTTGATAATTATACATTGATATTTGCTCTCAAGGGAAATTATATATTTGAAAAATAAACGAGGGTGTGTATACCTAAATATTCTGGAAGCGATTAAAGGATATGCATATCCCAACATGATACCATTTAGTTTTTTTTAAATCGATGCATCGTCTAAATGGTTATCAAAATCACAAAATGATGTTTGTGGAATTTATGGCTTAGCTAATAAGATAGCAAGCACGATATTCCAGATTGCATGTATTTATTAGTATTGACGATAAGTTTATTTCCCTAGCTATTAATGATCAACGGAATAAGTGTTGAACTTTCTGTAGATTATGTTCATACACGAATTGCTTTTATTAAGACGATCACTGAACGTCTACGATTGATAGCAAAGCCAATAATCATGAGAGCAAGTTCATGTTTATATATGAGTACATGTAATTTTACATGAAATAAAATTAATTCACATCAAGCCAATATGTTGTAATAGTTTCTCCCTGAAGAGGTATGGTCCCAATTCCTTGCCCACATGGCAAGGACCACACCACTTTTCCATCCTATGTGGCGCTGACATCAACGAGATCATCCAGAAGCTTCTGGAAAATATCAAGGTGGCACCAAACATGCTCCATCCGACATAAAGGACAACACGTGTCACCAGTCATCAGGCGCCAGGTAGGCCTGCAACGAATCAAGGAGCAGTCCGACAGCACCAGTACGACGTCTCCAAAATAGGCAAATATAAGCGCGCCACGTGTACCACGACACTGACCACAGCAGAAGAGACCAAGAGGATATTCCCCTTGGTCGGACAGCTGGCGCGCAACCACAGCTGGCACTGCTGCCCCTCCCTCCTTCACCCTCTGGCTATAAATAGGACCCTTCATCATCCAGGTTAAAGGATCTTGCTCTCTATACTCCCACACTCTACACACACTGCTTATTCTCCCTCGGAACAGTACTTATTCTCACGCCGGAGCCTGGTTAAGAGGGAAACCCCCATATTCCCCTCTTAACGAGACTAACGGTGTTGCTGTTTTGCAGGATCCAAGTCATTTCAACGAGTGAGAAAGGAGATTGAACCCACGGAAGAAGTAACCCCACTGGTTAACCCTGGTGTTAACCTGTGTTTCATCATTGGCGCCATCCGCCTTTAGCAAAAACCACTCTCATCTCTTTTCTTTTCGAAAAACACTCGTTAAAATGGCCGAACAAAACCCTTCTCACCCGGTAGATGGAGACGTTTCTTCTTTTGAACTCGTTTCAGACAATGCACACGTCCAAAGGGGTCAAAGGAACGAAATTATCCAAGAAGGGCCGATGAACAACGATTTTCCTAGTATATTTGGGAGTGCATCCAGGGTTGTTACCCAAAACACAACTGGTGCTACTTTCCAAACTCCACCTAGGATCATCACCCAAACTACAAACAGAGCCACTTTCCAACCTCCGTCGGAGGTAGTCCAACAAACACCTCCACCAGTGCAAACACAGAGCCATGGAGCTGGCCCCTCAGCTCCATCGGACCAAACACAACTGAACTTCTCTGCACTACTAGGGCTACCCGAAGGAAAAACTCTGGCTTCCCGGTATGCCGAACAAGTGGCGTCTATAAACCTTGTTTACACACAGCTCAGTGCGCAGCAAGCTTTGCTTCAAGCACAAGCCAACCAGTCCGCATTTGTCACCCCACTGCAACGGCCTTTGAGCGCTCCCATGCCTCAACAGACCAATGCATTCAATTTACGCCCTGAATCAGTACCTCCACCACACATCAGAAGGCCGAGCGCGCACGACACGCGCGATACTTATGGTGAAACAGAAAGCAATTATGTGCAGTACTCTCACCAACCAAGAAAGCCAATATAAAGTCATTTAGGCCCGCGCAACATAAACGACGAGCTCGATAACTATGAAGAAAACGAAGACGAGACATACAAGGAAAGTACAGTGTTCAGTAGGTTGCCGCCAGAGCATGAAGCATACAAACCTCGCAAGCGCGCAGGTTATAACCCAAAAGCAGAGCACGACTACACTTTGAGCTATCGTCCAGACGACATGGCTGAGAATTCAAAATTCATTAGAGAGATCGCCACGGCTGCTATCGATAAAACGAAATTGCCACACAACGTGGGCAAATACAACGGGTTGACAGACCCAGACGATCACCTTCAAGTTTTTAACGGTGCTGGAGCAACAGGCGGATGAAATTTACCAACTTGGTGTCATCTCTTCGCTCAAACCTTCGTCGGCGCAGCGCGCATCTGGTTTGACAGCCTGCCAGCAGGAAAAATCAAATCATGGGTCGATTTCCGAGAGAAGTTCCTTGCACACTTCTCTCAGCAACGAAGACACACCAGAGACCCAGCTGATTGTTTAAACATATGGCGCAGAGACCACGAGAGTGTGGAAGACTTCATCACTAGGTACAACAAAGAATGTCTGGAAATAGGAGACGTAGGCGAAAAGATGATGCGCGCACACTTCATGAGGGCAGTTAAGTGCGATGATCTAATCAAACATGTAAAGGGAAGAGACGGAGGACCCAAAGATTGGGAAACCTTCATTGAAGCAGCAAAAACCATTGCGCAGTCTGATAGACAGTTGACCGGCGATGACAACCGTCAACGCGGATACAACCACAACGACCAGCATAACAAGAAAGGTAGAAGCCAACCATGGAAAACATCCGGTCACAGAGAAAGAAGCCCAGTAAGGGAGGATGCGCGCCACACAATCAATCAGATAGCTCACCGGAAAGAGGTGAAAAGAGAAAACAGGGAGAAACAATGGACACTCCTAACGAAAACTCCTTCAGAAGTCTTGGCAACTGAGAACCACCAGTTCAAACCACCCCTACAAATGCGAAACAAGAGGGGTCAAGATCCCAATCTTTTCTGCGAGTTTCACAAAGACACGGGTCACCTAACTGACGATTGCTTCAGTTTAAAGCAAGAAATAGAAAGGGCCTTAAGAGATGGAAAACTCACTCACCTGGTAAAGGGCGGAAAGCGCGACCACCGCCAAATACAGAGAAGAGAAGAAGGACCAGATAACAAAAAGCTGCGGAAATTGGAGACCCACATGATTCAGGGAGGTCAGCGAAGGCCAAAGAAAAACTACAACAAACGCACACAAGACGACTCGTGGCATGAAAGGCAGGTTGTTTTTCCTATCGTAAGAGGAGGCCCAAGAGAAAGAAGACCCATAGTCAAACCGATTACATTTTCATTGATCCAGGTAGCACCGCGGATATCATATATGAACAATGTTTTAATCAATTCGATCAGGAGGACAAGGCGCGCTTAGAACCAGTTGATTACCCACTCACTGGTTTCTGCAATGAAGCCGTTTTCCCCTTGGACAGATATCGTTCCCGGTGTTACTCTCGGATGGAAGGAATTCAAGAACGGAAGATGTTACATTCATGGTGCTACCCGCGCATTCAAGGCACGACATTCTGCTGGGAAGAGAATCCCAAGGCGACTTCAGCATGATCTGTCCGGCCCACATTCAGCTGTGGGATTCCCAACAGAAACGGGGGTGGCAATAATATACGCATGCAAGGAAGTCTTAGCAACAGATGAACTCAGACCCGCAAAGGCAAGTAAACCAGCACCACGCCAGGAGGCAGAAAAATGGGTGTTAAACAGCGCATACCCGGAACAGACAGTAACCTTAGGACCTGCAATGTCCGATCTAACGCGCGCGGCGCTAAAAAAGCTGTTGTTCCAAAACATGGATGTGTTCGCCTGGACACCGGCAGACATGGTAGGTGTTCCACGACACATAGCTGAACATCGATTAAACGTCTCAGAAGAAGCAAAACCGGTGGTGCATGCCAAGCGCCACTTGGGAGACATAAAACACGACGCTATGAAAGAGCAGGTAATGGAGCTGTTAATCATCAGAGAAGTCAGATACCAAACATGGGTAGCAAGCCCAGTGATGGTCCAAAAGAACAACGGTAGCTGGAGAATGTGCGTAGATTACAAGGATTTGAACAAGGCATGTCCGCGCGACTGCTATGCCTTACCAGACATTGATGAAAAAATCGATTCACTGGCAACATTCCGATGGAAATGTTTCCTTGATTGCTATAAGGGGTACCACCAGGTACAGATGGCTGTGCAAGATGAAGACAAAACCGCGTTCCGCACACCGACAGGGCTATACTGCTACACCAAGATGCCTTTCGGTTTAAAGAATGCGGGCGCGACTTATCAGAGGCTCATGAATGAAACTTTCCACGATGCTATCGGCAAGTACATCGAAGTGTATATGGACGATCTAGTCATTATGAGCAAAGAAGAGAATACAATGCTGATGAACATCCAAAAAACGTTCGACACATTGCGCGGAGTAAGTATCAAGTTAAACCCAGCGAAATGCTCTTTCGGCATGGAGGAGGGAAAATTCCTGGGTTTCATCGTCACAAGAGATGGTTTCAAAGTGAACCCTGACAAGATACAAGCAATCGAACGCATGCCTTCACCTTCGATGATCAAGGAGATGCAAAAATTGGCAGGGCGGTTGGCAGCACTTAACCGTTTCCTGGCCAATCACGCCGCTAAATCCTTCCCATTTATCAAAACACTCCGCAACTGCATGAAGAAGAGCCAATTTCAATGGACTCCGGAAGCCGAGAACGCATTCCGCGAGATGAAAGATTGCCTCATCAGGTTACCAACGTTAACTGCACCGGTCAAGGGAGAACCTTTAGTGTTATACTTGTCAGCCTCCGACAGAGCAGTAGGAGCAGTGTTACTTGTCGATCGGCAAGGTATCCAAACTCCAGTTTACTATGTGTCACGAACCTTGACCGACCCAGAAACCCGGTATGCCATCATGGAGAAACTAGTACTCGCATTGATCCATGCATCAAGACGGCTGCGCCGGTACTTTGCCAACCACGTCATTCACGTATTAACAAACTACAATATTGGCAACATCCTCGCAAGGCCAGAGATTTCAGGAAGACTAGCAAAGTGGGCGATAGAGCTCGGGGGCCATAATGTGGTTTTCAGGCCAAGACCGGAAATCAAGGGCCAAGTACTAGCAGACTTCATGACAGAAGTACCTGACGACAAGGATCAGGAATGTAAAGCAATGGAAAAAGCCGAAAGACAGCAAGTCGAAGAACCGTGGTTGTTATATACAGACGGCGCGTCTAACGAAGACGGCGCAGGCGCAGGGCTTCGGCTGGTGAGCCCAGACAAACATGAATTCACCTACGCCATACGTCTGGATTTCAAGAGCACGAATAATGAAGCTGAGTACGAAGCTTTCCTTGCTGGTTTAATATTGGCAATCAAAATGGGAGTTAGACACATAGAAGTGCATGTGGACTCCATGTTAGTGGCCGGACAAATCAACGGACAATATGAAGCCAAGGGAGATACAATGGCGCTCTACCTGAGTCAAGCAAAGACATTGCTACAAACCTTCTATTCCTACAAGGTGCACCACATTAATAGAAGCGAGAATAAACTAGCAGACGCGCTGAGTAAACTCGCCTCTACAAGTTTCCAACACCTGGCGAAAGATGTGCGCATAGAAGTTTTAAGCAACCCGTCAGTGCCACTGAGAGAAGTAAGCGTTGTTCAAGTAGGAACAACGTCTTGGATGACTCCGATAATCGCGTACCTTAAATCTGGAAAACTCCCGGAGAACAAAGCGGAAGCGAGAAAAATCCAGTACAAGGCAGAACATTATCAGATGGCTGATGGAATTTTATACCGAAAATCATACCTCGGGCCTTTGTTAAGATGTGTTGATCCAGAAGACGCAAATTATTTGATCAGAGAAGTGCACGAAGGGATCTGCGGCATCCATTCCGGACCGAGAATGATTGTAGCAAAAGTGATGAATACCGGGTGCTACTGGCCCGAAATGCATTTAGACGCAGTGAAAGCTCTGACGAAATGCGGCGGGTGTCAAAGACACGCCCCAAAGACGATGCGTCCCAAGAACGAACTAGTACCCGTGACAACGGCGTGGCCGTTTCAACAATGGGGAATAGATATGGTTGGTCCCTTTCCTGAAGCCCCAGGAGCTGTAAAATTCATAATAGTCGCAGTCGACTATTTTACAAAATGGGTAGAGGCAAAGGCGCTTGCATCAACCACAGCCACCGTCGTCAAAAGATTTATATGGGAACAAATCATATGCCGTTTCGGATTACCACTCAGGATCATCACCAACAACGGAACGAACTTTTCCGCAGACAGTCTTCAACAGTGGTTTCAAGAACTACACATTGAGCACACCTTCTCCTCGGTAGCACACCCGCAGGGGAATGGTCAAGTTGAAGCCGTCAACAAGAGTATTGTTGACGGAATCAAGGCAAGGTTGGAAGACAAAAGAAGATGTTGGGTCGACGAACTGCCCATCATCTTGTGGGCCCACAGGACGATGCCCAAGACAAGCAACGGAGAAACACCGTTTAGCCTAGTTTACGGGTCCGAGGCAGTAATACCAGCAGAAATAGGATTACCGTCACCACGAATGCTCTCAATGAACCTGATTAACAACGAAGAAGAGAGGAGGATCGACCTTGACCTCCTACAAGAAAGGAGAGAAATGGCGGCAATAAATGAAGCAAAGTACAAAACGAAGCTAGAAAAGTATTACAACTCCAAAGTCCGAGTCTGCACCTTCAACCCGGGAGAAGTCCTCAGAGACAACGAGGCCTCAAATGCTGAAAAACCCGGAAAATTGGCTCCCAAGTGGGAGGGTCCATATGTCGTAGATGCAGCACTCGGAAAAGGAGCCTATAAGCTACGCACCATTGACAACAAGGAGGTTTCAAGAACTTGGAACGCCCAACAGCTGAGAAAATGTTATATGTAAAAAGGTTATGTAATCACAATGGCCGAATCGCCAACACATTTATAGTAATACAAGAAGTGTTTGGCTATCTCTACATCATGCAAATTTCTTGTCACAACTGCATATATTACTTTGGGCATACACGAAAACATCAATGGCTCGACCATTAGGAAACGTTGTAGACCTCCAAGCCTGTCACAAACAAAGTGTACAACCGGGTCAAACACACAACTTAAGCCTAACAAACGCCAAATAAATACTTCGTGCCCACATAAACACGAAAGCATCGAACACAGGACAAACAAACATTGTAAGCACCCCCAAGGCTGAGTACAGCCGGCTCCACACAATAACCTGTAATTCGATCACTTCGTACTCACGAACTAACCTGCACACATAAACGACATAATAAAATGTTGTAATAAACACAACACAACCTGTCAGCGCCATCATTCATTCGTGATACCTGAATCAAAGTAATTATACATGCACATATTATGGCGTTAACAAAATTCGCAATAAAATGAAGGCAAATATTAACATAACAAACGTCAAGCATACCCAATTGTTCAGACGCACGACGGATAAGCAAAAATTAAAATTGTTCACAAACTTGTCAAATGATTACAAGGCCTTATACGTGGCACGCAGGCCGAAATCCTTCATTGGGGATGACTGGTCCCAACACCTTCATCCCCAAGCGCCTTCTTTAACAAGGCAACACCATTTGGCTTCTGGGATAGCTTTCGAGCAGCCCTAACAACGGCAAACTCCAAAGACGAGAACTCCTGACGCTTGGCAGCATATTTACCATCACAATCCTCTTTGTAAAGTTCGAAGTGGTAGTCTTTTTCACTGCTCACGGCCGCAGCCTTCCCCTCAGCATAACCATACTTCCGACCACTATTGTACCCCGCTTGGCCGAATTCGAACATGTAAGTAGCAAGCTCGCGAGAGTTCACAATACGATCCGCAAGCTACAAAATACAACAAGGTAAGAAGGAAGTACAGTAAACCAAAAGACAAAATAAACACAGGAAGCTACCAAAGGCACCGCGCGCGAGAGAAGCCACTTGCAATCAGTAGAAACTTCTTCAAGCAGAAGTTCAGAAGCCTTGCACTCGGCAGCTTTCTCCTCAAGGAGACGCTTAGCAGCTTCACATTCAGAAAGCTTCTGCTTAGCAAGGTTCTCCAGTTTTGCAATACGATCAACATACTCTTTTTCTTTCTTTTCAAACGCAACACGCGCCTTTTGCGCTTCTTCAGCAATCTCGGTCTTTTCACCGGACAAACGCACAATAGCGTCACGTTGAGATTTCAGTTCGGCATTAGTACGTTCACAGGCAGACTCCCAATCCTTTTGCTTTTGAACGTTGACCTGCTTCTCTTGCTCGAATTTCTGTTCAGCATTCGCAAGCCTCCATAGCAAACCTTTCTTCTCCGCATTAAATTTTTCTCTCTCCTCAGCAAATGCCCTCTTCTCATCTTCAAATTCAGCTGTCTCCTCTCCCATCAATCTCCATTCACGCATAATCTCTTGAGAGGTGGCAAAGTAGTTGACCCCAGCGCGCACGTGATCATCTAACAACTCAAACCGACCGCGTTTCTTTTGAAACATCCTCTCAGCTGGGGGGAGAGACAGCGAGAAGAAATCATGACAGTTACCCACATCATTCATCCTGGAACCTTGGGTTAGATTCCAGCGAGGGACATGTGGGAGGTCATCGCAAGCAGGGTTATTCGTATCCCAAGAGTTAGCATGAACATTCTGGGGGCTGCGGACAGCACCTGAAGTAGCCCCACCATCGCCACCCGGAGGGCGTTTAGTATAAATGGTTTGATGTGGAGCAGTATGACTGGACTCCACTGTAACATCAACGCCCTTACCTCTACCATCGCCACCAGCAGTATCACCACCACCTTCACCCACTTACTCGGTAATCACCTCATCTTCTTTTTTCTTCCCAAGATCCTCACGAGGAGGAGACAAGTCAATATTTCTTGACGGCGGAGAGGTAGGAGGAGTAATTTTTGAAACATCGATCACGCGCGGTGGTTTCCCTGACTTGACACCTAAGACAAGAGAAAAACAAAATAAAAAACAAGCAAAAAATCCGAACGACAAAACCCACAATCACAAATGCCTCACCTGTAGGAGCAGAGGCAGCAAATATTTCCTCCAAGAGATTCCCACGACCTTCACTAAATATACCCATATGAATTTCAGATTCGGATGGTGCAGGAGGGGTTTCCTTCTGGAGTTTAATCTTTTTAGAAGCAAGTAGAGCAGCAGCCTGCTCATCAAGCTTCCGTTTTTTGTCATCAAGAGCTTTTTTATGCATCAGTTCCGTCAAGGTAGCGCGGTCGTCCGGATCGGACCCACGAGGTTTCTCTCCGGTCCCTAAACCAGACAATGTATCAGAAACAACTACGTAATCTAGGACAGGAAGAGTAGAGGGTCGCTTACGAGAAGTACCAGCAGATTTTCCCTCAACCCTCTGCTCCTTCCTCTCTGGCTTATCATCTTTCGTTTTCCTTCTCGTCTCCAGTTGATCGGCAGGCCCAACTGGATCATCATCCTCATCACCAACAATCTCTTGAACAGGCTCATTAACAACACCCTGCGCAGGACCTGCACGCGCGGAACGAGAAGTTAGATCTCCGAAGGATCTACCAGAACTTCCACTCGAGAGAACAACAACTTCCTCTCGGGTGGGACCAATAGGATCATCTTCATCAGTGTCACCTAACACAACATTGGCATAGGCAACAAAACTCTCGTTGGTCGGATGCAAGAAACGACCGCGAATCTGATCCAACCAGGGTTGTTTCTCAGCCCTTTGCATCGCCTCAACCATAACACCACCGGCTTTAGAATCCAGAACATTCAACAAGGTGTAACCCACTGCAAAAAACACGAAGATGAAGAGTAATGACGAACACAAGACAAAAATATATATGCAAAAGAGAGGCAAAAGGTTATGGAAAAACACATACGTTTGCCAGCATAACCATAAACTGGGACCCCCAACGGATGCCTAGGAACCCATAACATACTCATACCGGCACCCACCAACGCCATCTCCTCAAGCTGAAGAATAGGAGTGGCTTTACGAGTCAACTTCTTATACCAGTCTTGTTCAGAAAAATCCGCAACCACATCAACCTTAGGTATACCTTCATCCACCGACCGGTAATGCATATCCAAAGGGATAACACCCTGACGAATATAGAAAAACTTTTGCTTCCAGTCATGAAGACTCTTCAACGGAACAGAGCAAACGGGAGCAACACCGGCCCGGGCATTAAAAGAATAAAAACCGCTAGTGTACGTAACGGTATAAAAGACGCTGAACATCTCAAACGTCGGATCCAAGCGATTAGCCATGCAAACAAACTCAAAATGGGTAATACGAGGAAGCCCGATAGCATTAATTTGAGAAAGATGGAGCCCGTAGTTTCTCAAGACGTCGGCGGTAAACTTGGTGATTGGAAGCCGGAAATTGCCCTCTCGAAAAAACGCAGCATACAAAGTCATATAACCAGGGGGTGCATCCATAGCAGTCGAACCGGCGGTCGGATACTGGGCCCCCCATTCAGGCAAGAAATCCATCTCCCTTACAAGATTGTGGAACTCCTCTTCCTTCCACCCTATGACCGCCTGGTCAGGACCTGGAGGAGCTTTCCCTTTATTCCTCCTCTTCTTTGATGACGGATTCGCACCAGACATATTGTGAGAAAACGAACAATAATGTAGATGAACTCGAGAAAAGAGGAATCAAGATAGAGGAAGAAGACAGAAAACCGAAGTTCAAAATTTGAAAAGTGAAGAAAATGCAAGAAACTGCCATATATTTATACCCATCGCATTTAATGCGATGGGTAGTGGGCCGTCAGAGTCTGAAAAAGCAGTCAATAGGGGAGAGATACGTCAGAAGAGAGAGAAGGCGACACCTCTTTTTTCGGGAGCAGGTGAACAGACGCCTGACACCTCGCCGAAAAGTAACTGACAGTGACTGAAAAGGCGCCTATTCACCTCCGATAAGACAGGGGACACGTGACAGTCACATCAGTCACTTCCTCCCAAGACAAACAAAACTTCCTCCAGAAGACAACAGCAAGTGCCATCGCGCCATGCGTCCATTTGGCTCAACTTTACGAGTCGCCAAAACCCATGCGCCACGCGTCCATTTGGCTCAACTTTACAAGTCGCCAAAACCCATGCGCCATGCGTCCATTTGGCTCAACTTTTACAAGTTGCCAAAACCCATGCGCCGTGCGTCCATTTGGCTCAACTTTTACAAGTTGCCAAAACCCATGCGCCGTGCGTCCATTTGGCTCAACTTTTACAAGTTGCCAAAACCCATGCGCCATGCGTCCATTTCGCCCAACTTTTACAAGTTTCCAAAACCCATGCGCCATGCGTCCATTTCACCCAACTTTTACAAGTTGCCAAACCCATCCGCCATGCGTCCATTTGGCTCAACTTTTACAAATCACCAAAAACCATGCGCCATGCGCCCATCAGGTGCAATTTTTTAGGTCTCCTATAACAAACGCACGCCATAAAAACCAATACCTTCATAAGTCCATAATCCCTCCTAGACGATTAACTCAACTAGAAGGCACACTGGACTGGGGGACTTAAAGAGGTATGGTCCCAATTCCTTGCCCACATGGCAAGGACCATACGACTTTTCCATCCTATGTGGCGCTGACATCAACGAGATCATCCAGAAGCTTCTAGAAGCTTCTGGAAAATATCAAGGTGGCACCAAAGATGCTCCATCTGACATAAAGGACAACACGTGTCACCAGTCATAAGGCGTCAGGTAGGCCTGCAACGAATCAAGGAGCAGTCCGACAGCACCAGTACGACGTCTCCAAAATAGGCAAATATAAGCGCTCCACATGTACCACTACACTGACCACAACAGAAGAGACCAAGAGGATATTCCCCTTGGTCGGACAGCTGGCGCGCAACCACAGCTGGCACTGCTGCCCCTCCCTCCTTCACCCTCCGGCTATAAATAGGACCCTTCATCATCCAGGTTAAAGGATCTTGCTCTCTATACTCCCACACTCTACACACACTGCTTATTCTCCCTCGGAACAGTACTTATTCTCACGCCGGAGCTTGGTTAAGAGGGAAACCCCCATATTCCCCTCTTAACGAGACTAACAGTGTTGCTGTTTTGCAGGATCCAAGTCATTTCAACGAGTGAGAAAGGAGATTGAACCCACGGAAGAAGTAACCCCATTGGTTAACCCTGGTGTTAGCCTGTGTTTCATCACTCCCCAATTATAGTTGGTTTTTGGTCAGGAACCAAAGATGTCCTTTCTAAGATTTTGGTTGTGCGGTATATATTGAAATTGATCCACCACTACGAAAAAAAGGACCTTAAAAGGTGGTTGGGAATACATGATAACGAATTAATTGATATCCATCTCAATGGATTAACATTCCCAACATCAGGGGGAGATAAAAAGCAGTTGGAAAATAAATGATTTAGTATGAATTATCATTGATCCTCAAAACTAAAAGTATGAACCAGAAATTCAAAGGAAAGCTCAATTACAAAGATTAGCGAATCCATTACCAGGCGCATTCATTGACCTTAAGAAGGTGACTATGTCACATATACCAAGTTCTAATGCTCCAATTAAGATGAGTGTTCTAGAAGAACAACCACATATTTTGTAATGAGTCTATTGCATGCCTAAAGCATGGTAGACTAGTTGATTCCAATAATAAAATTCCTCGAAAATTGGAGCAAGTAATTAAGATGGTCAAGTCGAGGTTATAGTAATAAGATCTCCTGAAGAGACAGTAGACATGATGGTTCAAGAAGAACCTCAGGTACCTGAAAATAAAGAGATCTCGATAAGCTATATCATGTCTAAGATATGTATGGAATCGAAACAAAATCGACGTCGTTATACTTTTGTATATAATATAGCGATTGAAATGATGTAATGACAAGGATCAAGATTTAAGATCTGCCTATGAATGAAAATACATAAATGATTGGCCAAAACGGAAAGACGCAAAGTATGGCAGATTTAAATTCTCTAATGAAATGGAAAGTTTTCGGACCAACAGTCCATACAACTGAATTTGTAAAGTATGTTGGATATTAATGGGGCTTTTATGCGAATCATATGAAAATCAAATTAAACGAGATAAGGCAAATATGGTGCACAAGGATTTTCGCAAATACCCATGATTAATTATAATGAGACACATTCTCTAGTGGTGGATGTAATGACTTTCCAATATTTTATTAGTCTGGTAATATAAAGAGAGAATTGATATGCGTCTTATGAATGTTATGTATCACTTGATACTAAAAAGTTTACATGAAAGTCCCTCAAGGATTTGAATTATCAAAAATCATGTAAAATGAGTTCTCGAGAACGATATGATCGTTGTATACAATTTCATATTTGAATACGTTGAATATAATTGGAACTCCTTATGAGTATCGTAAAGCATTTAAGTGCTTATAAGGTTAGTTGAAACATCTTAATGATGTAATTCTTGTGCACCAATAACTATACATAGGAATCTTGTGCCTGGTTATTATGGCATCTTAATGTAGAATGTATAAGCGTGGTACAATATGGATTAAATATTCAAGACATCCTTGCATATGATATAGAAATCAATGAGGAGGAATATATAATAGAACTCCTAAAGAGTGAATGCATATACATTGTCTTTCAAAGTCGAAAGAAGTATGTATATGATTGCCAATGCCTGAAACATTGATTTCAAGTCCTCAAGAACGTATCTTTATAAAGTTAAAGGTAGTATGAACTAAAATAGTCAAGTTGAGTGTTGTACAACTCATGATATATTCTGATAAAGAGCAATATAAGTTTGATAATATTATCCATCTTTATCAAATGTTCTTTCTTAAAAGTTCACTATAATCGCAATTTACAGTGATGATGCCTGAGCATCATCAAGAGAAATTGGCGAGCTTTTAGAATGAGAATTTTTTTTAATGACCCTAGCACAGTCTAATTATTACTCGACTTGCAGTTCGAATATATTTGTAATCATACTTTTATTCATCTATCAAACTACATCTAGAAGATGTTGGTGGGACATTTTAGTATGTAGAGAGCTCAACCTTATAGTATATTAAAGGTTGTCCAGACACTTTTTATAAGAAATGATTATTATCATCTCCTACCAAAGTAGAGATTCTAATTTCAAAAGTACCATGGCTAAAGTGCAATTGTGCATTAACTTAACTTTCTAGCTATGCATGATAATATATATTTTTATTTGAATTTATCAACATGATATAGCATATGTCCAATGAGGAGACATTTGAATGGTAAAGCAGATATATCGATACCCTAAAGGTAAGAATGATATGTGTCTAAATTTTACCAACCCATGAAAGCTAGTTTTGTTAGTCTTGTAGATATAAAGAATGTAACACAAATAGTCTTGGATCTTATGGTATTTGTTCGCAAGAGGAAACACTAGAAGTCTCACAAGAAGATTTTACAACATTACTCAATATAAAGGATTGCACTTCAAGGCATCAAACGACAAATCATTCTACAAAAGTTTTGAGCAACTTTCGAGGATGATGGACACACTTTACTTAAAGGATACATATTATAATGAGGGGGAGATTTATTCAAGTTGCACTCTTTTTCCCTTAACTAAGTTTTATCCCAATGGGTTTTCTTAGTAAGGTTTTTAATGAGGCAACATACCTGATCCAGAAGTATCAGGGGGAGACAATACGCGCTGCATTCTTTTTCCCTTAGCTGAGGTTTTGTCCCACTGGGTTTTCCTGGCAATGTTTTTAACGAGGCAACATATCCAAGCATATTAAAAGGATAATGTACCCCTTGCTTTTATCATATGTGGATAGTCAAGGGGGAGTGTTATGAATATATTATTTATTAGTGACTATCCACATTACCAACTCCCATATCACATTTATGTATGTATTAATATCATAGTGCCTATATATATTGGCATTTGTAAATGATGTACCTCTCAATGAATAATAGTTCTTTATTCTATCTTTCTCTATGTGTTCCTTTGATTATGTTCATATACTAGTCGCTAGTAGGCCGTTGTTTTACAACACATTGATTATTGTTATAGACTTATTTGTATTTCCCAATGGATAATTTTAAAACGCTACCCGATTTTTAAACATATAAATATGAAGTGATTATGTAAAGTTTGATTTGATAACACATATAATGTCCTAAATGCTCTTAGGCTGCACGGTATGGAGGACCATCCTGGTCCGTCCTCCACCGGCGACGAACCGCCCTCCACGTCGCCCCCCTCCGTCATCGTCCTCATCATCGAGATGTCGCCGTTTGCGCCGAACCAAATATGGTGGGCCCCCTTTGTTTGTGTTTGTACATTAGGCATGGTTACTTGTACATAGTGGGATGGGGTAGGATCATTTAGGACCATCCTCCCATACCCTCTAGTTTTGTGGGATGGACCATCCTTGGGAGGACTATGACGTGGTGCCTACGTGGCGGATCATCTCCCTTGGATGACCATCACCATACCCTCTAGCCTTAAAAAAGTGTGCCTCTATTTCTAGAAAACGAATAAAAAAAGAGAGATAATAGCATTAATGACAAACATAAATGTATTATTTAAAACATGAAAGGTGTATCTGTATCGGTCCCATACATAGGATGGGTATGGTGTATTCAAGTCATTCTATTGCAACATATAGCCTATGTTGCACTGGGACGGGGACGGGAACGGGGTACGGGGACAGGTACGGGAATGGGAAACGACAAAACTAAAAAAATCAAGAAGCGGGGATGGGACGGGTACGGGAATAAAAACATATAAAAAAATAAATATATATTAAAGATAATATAACACAAAACCCCAAAATAGCTATTTATAATTATATACATATATTATAATGTTAGGGGATCGCTAGAATGAGAACCACCACGAGTTGTAAGAACCACGAGAACCGCGTCCCGCGGGTGGCCGTCGGCGACGAAATTTTTTTTACACCTAGATCCGTATATTTTAGGGGGGGTGTAAAATTTTCGGTTCAAACGGCGCGCCCGAGGGGGTAGTTTTTTACGCCCAAAGTTTGGGTTTTTTTAATTTTTTTAATTTTTCTTTATTTTTTTACCAAACTTTGGGCGTAAAAAACTACCCCCTCGGGCGCGCCGTTTGAACCGAAAATTTTACACCCCCCCTAAAATATACGGATCTAGGTGTAAAAAAAATTTCGTCGCCGACGGCCACCCGCGGGTCGCGGTTCTCGTGGTTCTTACAACTCGTGGTGGTTCTCATTCTAGCGGCCCCCTATAATGTTAATATATAGATAACTTATTTTGAAGCAAATAAATGATGAAGTTATATATAGTTTAACTAGGGGTGTAAACGAGCCGGGCCGGGCCCGAGCTCGACCAGGCTCGAGCTCGGCTCGTTAGGTTTTTATGAAGCTCGAGCTCGAGCTCGGCTCGGTTCGAGCCTACTTCTTTGAGCTCGAGCTTGACTCGCGAGTAAAACATAAAGCTCGAGCTCGGCTCAAACTATATTGAGAACAACCTTAAACGAGCTAAAAGCTCGGCTCGAGCTCACTTCAACATCGCTTAATCGAGCCAAAGCTCGGCTCTAGCTCGGTTCATCAATGTTATCATCATTATTAATATATTATATATAAAAAAAATTAAAATTTTGTATGGGCTCGTTTAGGCTCGCGAGCCTAAACAAGCTTTGTATTTCAGGCTCGAGCTCGGGCTCGATAACAAAACGAGCTCTATTTCAGGCTCGAACTTGGGCTCGGGCTCGTTAAAGCTCGGCTTGTTCGAGCTTTTAACCGAGCCGATCACGAGTAGCTCTCGAGCCTCTGGGCTTGTTTACACCCCTAAGTTTAACAAACCAAAATGTTTTTAAAAATTAAAACAAATAGACTAGTAAAATAAAAATAGACAAAGAAGTTAAAACATGCTTCACATTTTTTTTCATATATCTGTTTGAACTTTGAAAATTATATAAGCATGATAGTTTAGTATTTCAAGATTCTTTTTAACTAACTTCACATGACTTTGGAAAAGCAAATAGAATATCAATAATAATCATATATTATATACATGTGGCTACTATCAAAAGAAAAGCCATTTAACCTTCAGTCTTCTTCTTTGTCCTCATGTTCTGTTCATCTGGTTCAAAACTACCGCCGCTGCCACCACACTAGATCCGCCCCTGGATGAAGGTGAATTAGGATTAGATGACAATGGTTGCAGGTTGCCGGAGATATGGAGATGGAGACGCAGGTTGGTCGGAGAGGATGAAGGTGGTCGCCGGAAACATGCCGGAAACGTTTCCTGCACGTCCCCATAATCCGTCCCCTGCTATCCACGCCGTCCCCAACATTCCGGGGACGTTTCCCGGCCGTCCCTGTGCCGTTTCAGTCCCCGGGACGGGAGACGGCACCTAATCGGCGTTTCTGTGCTTCATAGCATATAGCAAACAAGTCACGGGCAAATGTATACCTATTTAATTACATATATAGTGCTCTTCTGTAACCAAAAGATCAAGCCCAAAAAATAAAGTAGTGATATTTTTAAAAGGATATTGACGCGTATTTTACATCGATTTAAAACCATAACAACGAATAATGATATTGGTTTGATAATACCGATACTGGTACCAAAAAAATAGAAACATATAAAAAAATAAGATTTTGATAGTGGTACCAAAAAATAGAAACGTATAAAAAAACAAGATTTATAACAAAAAAATATATAAAAAATATGTTTAAACTATAAAACCTGCCTTTCAAAAAAAAAAAACTATAAAACTTGATACTATTTTTTATGTTATCTTTTAGATTTTGACATTGCCAACCTACCATATTGATCCAAGCACAACATGATGACCTAATAATGTATGGGGGTTTGAGCTAAAACTTACCCAGACCCGTGAATTTTAATCTTAAAAAATATAGTCGTAATCCAAAGAGAAACCATGATCAAATCCTTGTTTATCTATTAAAAAGTAAAGAAAATAGTTATTATTATATTATAATTATAATATTTAAAATAATAAAATTGTAAAAATAAATATATTAGTATAATATTAAAACTACTATTCGTTATATGGTTTGGAAAAGTTTTGCTTTGTTTTATCAATTTGAGCCCGGTTAAAATTTCTAATATTAAGGGCACAGGATTAAGTTTACATGCACTTAACATAAACTCTTAACGTCCATACACTGTAGGGACCAAAGGGACCAAAAATGTTATGGTTGAGCAAACACTTAGGAGTTGTTTGTTTCAGTTTTTAATGAGCTCTTAATAGTTCAGACCTCTTACCGGTTCAACGCTTAATGTCTCAGACTGTTTGTTTCGCGAGCAAATGTCTGCATAGTTCAAACATTTGTCTATTAATGGTTAAGCATTATACTGCGTCCGAATGGTTAAGACCACGTGCTCAGACATTTGTCTCTAAATGGTTAAGCATTATATTGGCTTTTAGTGGTTCAGACCTTTTACTAGTTTATCACTTAATGGTTCAAACCTCTTAGCGATTCAACATTTACCCATTCAGAAATTGGCAAACAGCCTCCTTAGAATAAATAAGATGGCCTTTGAAAAGTTTGAACAAACGTGAAAATTTGACCTACCATAGAGACAATCAATGTAATGTACTCCTACGAATGAGATAGTAGTCCATTGGCAAAGACAAAAGTAATAATTTTTTTACATATTTGTAAATTGATGCTGATTGTCGGTTCAAAAGGAAATTAAACATGGCCCCTACCCCTTTGTAGGGGTTTTTATGAATTAGAATTTATTCATATGAAAAGGATGAGTTTGCATGTGAGTACTATATATGTGCTAATATTTGTTATCGTTGTTGTGGTTATTACTATCGAAAAAATAATTATAATTCCATTTAAACCACCCCTTAAATTTGTCAGGTCGTTCATGCTAAAATTGATTTGCATCCTTTTCCATTTTTGCTCATCATAGTTAGGACTCGATGAAAATACGATACGCTTAGAGAAGAGTTAGTGTTTGACCGTGCTTAGGTTCAAGGCTGATGAACATGATAACGCATTAGTTGTTGTAGATTGCGGTTGTGTTTAGATAAATTTATGTTTCGGTTGTTGTATGTGTTGATTTGAATCCAACAAGAAGGAAATGAATGTGAAGGGATGAGTTCAACTAAATGACTAATATGAAACATTCATCTTGCCAAAACACTACAAGAGCAGTTTGATGTTTTATATAACATAATTCCATACTAAAATCTAAACTAAACCTAATCAACTCGGTTATCTTATTTTTAAACGCGTGTAACACCCCCACCCCACCCCTACCCCTACCGCATCCCAAGCGTGGCTTTTGCTAACATGAAGGGTTGGATATGAACATGTCATGATCACAAGGGGACCATATTTACAGAAGAATGAAGAATTGAAGATAGTGTCCCACACTATTTGTTTATGTCATTTTCAGTCCCTCATGTCATTTTCACTTCATTTCTAAGCCAAACCCTACCCAACTCCTTTTTAACAACTTGCTTTAAAATACAAAAGCATGTCAATTGAGGTTAAAGATTAGATTAGACTGCCACCCAATAAACCATGACCATTTTGGTCAAATTATGAACACCATACATGATCATGATGATGAAGATGATGATGATGTGATGTGATGTTTGGATTAAAATGAGTGATGAGGGGTCACTCTAATTGTTTATGAGTTTATCCGCTTTCCAACGTTGGATTGACTGTATATAATCACTAGATCCACCAACCACTTTCTTGTTTACTTGTTTTCTCATCAAATATGAGATATGTCACAATTTTTTTTTTATATATATATTTTTTGTAGCAATTAAAAGAGTAATTTTTTTTTGTGTCACAATAAAAAAATGTGTAAGGTTGGCTATGAAGTTTTAATTTTATTTTAATCTGAATAACTAATGTAACCGGTCCCTCCCGAAATAAAAAAGATAAGATAACAAATTATTCTTGTAAAAAAATGCTAACGTCTCAACCATTCTTAACTACTTATGTTAAATTAATCCACTTAAAAGCTAGTGAATATGATATAACTAATATGATTACAAGAGATATGTATGCTATAGAAATATATCCAAGTATCCCATAAGCTCTAATATTTAATCATTTATATATGTGTTCATTAAGAGATCAATATTTAGTCACTAAAATTTTGCAAGACAAAATGTCAATGCATACACATGTTGGTGAGTAGTGCCAGGCCAATGTAGTTTTATATAGATATATTTATCAGCATAATATTTACCAAACTATAACCATTGTTGAAGGTAAATGGTTATAGTCTTTCATCTAGACGCCATGTATCTTTGAGTTTTTAAAAATGTTGGAATAACTTGTATTGTTGTGTTTTCTGATATAGGGATGGACTAACTCGTGAAGGTACATTTTGATATAGTGATGGAATAACTCTGAAATTCGGACGTGTAGACTTGAGCGAAAAATAATGATTATGTTGGTATAAAAGAACTAAGATAAAAACACCAATAAGCACTTAAACAGTGAGAAACTTTCATGGCAGCAAGCGATGACAACAAATCTACAATCATAGTGGCCAATACGTACAAGAGACATGACGACAAGAGCTATGACGGTCTATACAAAAGTAAATAACACCTAATATACATATATGCACAAAGTATTCTTAGGCAGAATGAGAGGGAGAAGAGGAGAAGGAAATCCGTCATGCAAGGGGGTGATAGGAAAGTGAGTCGACAACCGACCAAGATATGACAACGACAACGACCGAGAGAGGTTAGGAAGATGGAGAAAAGAGCTAGACAAAGACCTACAACTGTAACACCCTAGTTTCTATAAGTAAATAAAGGAAATGGACTTAACTGGGTAATGTGGATTATGAATAAAAAGCCCAACTTGAGTAATTGCATGGAAGATCTATGAAGGCAAAGTGGTAGTTTGGCATCAGGGCCGGCCCTGAGAATTTGTGTACCCTGTTCGAGCTCGAAAAAATATGCCCTTAGGCCTTAACAAAATTGGGTATTGGGCTCACTAAAGGTCTAAACCTAATGCCAATGGGGTTAATAACTAATCTAAACCATAAGAATAGTTTTGTAAGGGGGCTTATGTTGATGTTTGTATGGGTGTACCCTATTAAAAAAATATATTACATATACATATTGGGTTTTTCATAAAAAAACGTGCCCCTCGAAATATCGGGCTCTGGCCGATGGTCCTCCCTGCCCACCCTCAGGGCCGGACATGTTTGGCATGTGACAATCCTAAATGGAAAGCTTGAATCAACCACCTACATCATTCCTTCATTCTCACAAAGCTAGAAAGAAAGTCTGGAGAAGGAAAGAGGGGTGTTGTGTGATTTTGAAGCTGACTACAAGTAAGGATTGAAGCAGAACGATCGGGGGATAATTTTGTATATTCACTGACGGAGGTTAAGGTACAAAGGGGATTGGTTCAAGAGGATTTCGTTGGTTCCAGCTTAACGCTAAGGATATCTTGTGAATAAGGTTTGTTTCACATAAAATTTACATGCTTCCGATGTTAAACGTTTGATATGACGTCATGGGTGATATTGATGTGTTAGCGTTAAAGTTAGGATCCTGACATTAAACAAGCTTGGATATGAAGAACAACCGCCACTTCATGCTATTAGGGTTTTTATCAGGTGCACTGTGCGCCACTTTACGCCTTTGTTGATGATACGCAATGAGACACTTTTCGCTTAGGTTGCTTGCATACAAAGTGAGACTTTGCACGCGCAATGATGAGTGCGAAGTATGTCAAGCATAATGTTTAGTTAGCGTAACGCAGGTAGCGCAATTTAAACCTTGGGGGCGAAGTGTTACCCAAGCGAAAATCCACTTTCCGTATGACATTATCCACATGTTCAAAGTCTTACTCGGCCCTAGTATTAAGGGTGAAAAACTAATAAGTTTTATATGAATCTTTGACCAGTTCACTAAGTGTTCAGAGGTTAGATTGTATGTCAGCATTCAATAAATGAAGCTAACTCCCCAGCGAGTTCTAGATGCCCATTTTAACATTCTGGACTGATATGCATGCTATCAAATGTTTATACCCTCTAAGATGACTATTAGCTATTATGTGTTTTGATTGATGTTATAGATTTAATTTTATTGAACTTTAAGCGATTGATATCAAGCGTTAAACGATTGATGGTTAGAATTTGTTGCCAATGTTATTGATGAAACATGTGAGCGCGACGACGTAAAAGGTATCATGAAGTCTTATGTTGGTGTGTACCTGCTTGGTTATGTAACAAGCAGTTGATGGTGAAACTCGTTTCACAACTATCTATTTAACTTTGATGATTGATATTGACATGCATAATTGACATCTAGTATGATTTAATACGACTTTATTAATTTGTTTAATTTAAAATGATATCTTGATGTCTTTAACTTAAACTAGAACTCACTCAGTGTAGCTGACTTTTAGCATGCATGTCATATTAAACATGTATGGATGCTTGATAGGAAGTCATCGTGATATGGAATGAAGGCCACCTTACCATAAGGACCGACATCCTATCGACCTTAGATGATTTGTTATGATGTTTCACTGTTATGTCTTAAACTTATGTGACTTGATGTATTTGAAATTTTGACATTTTCCGTTGCTATCATATGACATTATCAATTTAAAAACTACTTTTGATGTTTGGGGCCATACAAAAACTCTTATAACATATAGAATAATGATAACATCGCATAATTTATTGTGGATTATCTGTCTATAGGAATATAATAAGAATAATCAAATAAAAGTAGGGTTCACATACAAATTGTCTTATCGTATAAAACGTACGAAAGACATGAAAAAAAAAACGCGGTGACATTTTCGTAATTATTTGCTCGTAGAGTAATTATCAAAATTACTCTAAAAATGATCTTGTAGAGTAATTTTGATCTTGTATGGTAATTATCAAAATTATTCTGCATCAAAATTACTCTACAAACGTATCAAAATTTGTAAGGGTATAATCTAGTATAGGTTTGCGTCTGTCTTGGGTTAATATGTATGGTTTGAGTTCGAAACATTATGTGGGCTTGTTTGGTTGTTTAGTAGTCTTTGGGGTATGGGCTTGGCCCAATGTAATAGGGTCTCCTATGTTATTATAGATAGGAGGTTCCTAAGTCTTTTCTGGTCGTTGATTCTTTGATAAACATTGTGTTTTGTGCGGTATCAAGTACCAAACGGTCATCTAGATCGTGTGCTTGTTTTTGCTTGAATCAATACATTTGTCTTTCAATCTTCGACATCTTGCTTGTAATTCCGCTACTTGTTTGGTGCTTGATATCCGATTGTATTGTGTTGGGACTTACAACTGGTATCAGAGCCTAAGTAGTCTTGCGAATGCTCGGTTTTGATCGGATATCTTGAAGATTGAAGTGTGTTTTGCTGCTGATCGGTGTTCAGATTCGACAAAGAAAGGTCTGTTTTCTATTTATTTCAGTAAGATTTATAATTTTCTTTCTTGTCGACTATTTCTTGGGATCTAAAGTGTGTGAGCTGCATACTTTTCTTCTTAAAAAACTGATTAATTATATCTTAATATTGACCCAAGTTAAGGCTCGAACACAGATCTTGGAATTTCTTTGTTTTGTTCAAAAATCAGACTGATATACTGTGAAACAAAACAAAGCGGTTAATCTCAAATTTTGATTTGTTTTGGTAAAAAAATTCGTGAAAACAAACTGCTTTTGATGTCAAAATTAAGAGTTGAATATTGATTTTCGGTATTGAAAACTTAGTCCTGTGAAATTGAAAGTTTTCTAACTCAAAAGTTTATATTTTTAGCTTAAAGTGTTCTTGATATTTTTAAATTTCTAGGTTTTTGTGCTTCGAAGTTCATCAGATATTCATCAAACTCTTGAATATTTTTGGGTTTAATCCGTTGGTGTGTAAGTTGGTTGTGTTTGCAGAATATTTGGAAAGTTGTTGCAGGAAATCTTCAAACGAAATTGAAAACTCAATCACCAGATTTTTTGGAATTGTAGTTGAAAATTACTGTGATCTCATTTCCAAAGTAAAAGTGAGCGATTGAAGGTGTGCGAGCCCAAAAACAGGTGTTCGATCGTGAATTAATTGGGCTTTTAAGGATTCAGGCCCAATTTTATCACTTGTGCGATCCGGAACAAGGTGTGCGATTGGGAGTCTTTTGTGCGATCAACTATTCATCTGAAGTGTTGATATTGGAACTGTGCGATTGGGAGCCTCTTGTGCGATCGGGAGCCTCTTGTGCGATCAAATGTTCATCTGAACTGATTGATATTGTTGAACTGTGTAATTGGGAACTTGTGCGATTGATTAAAGGTTCATCTGAAAGGGTAAAATTGTGCGATTGGACTGTGCGTTTCAATGGAACTGTGCGATTGTGAAATGTGTGCGATTGTGATTGGACTTCTTCAAGTAGGCTGAACTGTGTTGGACCATTTGGACTGCTACACAGACCATATTTTGTTTTGGACCTTTTGACTATTTGTTAAACCTTCTGAATTGTTTTAAACTGTATTGTAACCATAAGGGATATTGTTAATTTGTTTTCTATTTAAATTACTTGTTACTTATACGTTTAATTGTCTTTTCAGAAATGGATCAAATTAATCAATTGGGATTGACTGAAAAAGCTGCTATTAACCAGGATCTAGATAATATAATTGGAACTAACAACAGGATTCCTAGGCTCATTTCTAGGGGATCCTTTTCAAAATGGAAATTCAGATTCATTCAATACATGAGAATCAAAGATACAAAGGCCTGGAGATCCATCTGCAACGGACCAACTGTGATCACCTATGTCGTAAACGAAGCTGAGGGAACAACTGCACCTAAGCCTGAGTCTCAATTTACTGAAGAGGATCGTGAAAAGTTTGACATTGATGTCAAGGCTCTTGCTATGCTACACTCTGCACTGGCACCAGAAATTGACATTGGAGTTCGAGATTGCAAAATGCAAAGGAGATGTGGGAAGCTCTCTTGGCTATGTATGAAGGAAACGGGAAAATGAAATAAATTTTCACTATGTGGATTAAGGTTAACTCATGTAAGACCAATATTGAAATGGTCTGACTCTAGAGCGATATGTTGGTAGGCTTTATCCTGATGGCTAGATTCTTTGACTGGTTCTGTGCAGAACACTAAATTATTCTATGACCTCAGGAAAGAACGTCACTTGGAATTAGGACATGGCTATTTGAATGCGTGTGAGACGTCCCGATACACACAGTTTCGTTCTAGTTCTGAAATCTTTTCTAACCAACTCGTGTATCTCCTTTGTTTTGCGTGAGCAAAGACCTGGAGGTGCTAGGCAACGTCGGCTTCTGTTTTGCGTGAGCAAAGACCTAGCTGTACGTTGTCACTTTGTGGATCAAATACACCCGAAATAGGCCCTCTAGTGCCCAAAAGAAACCCGAAAAACATATATCAAACTGAGAAAATCTCATTTGATTTGTATATTATATCCATCTCTGCTGATCCATTATGTTCTCTTCTCAGTCCAGTCCAGTCAAGGTTTCAGAATCCTAGAACGGGCTTGTGAAATATGTGGTAGGGAAACTACTCGTATGATAGTCTATTCAAATCTAAAATTCCGGGATTTGATCGTGATTGATTTGAGTGCTCATATAATTTAAAATGAAAACATGATAAATAAGTTGCAGCCCGTTATTTGATAAAGGCCTAGGGAGATAAGTTTAAGAGGAAAAACATACTGGCAATCGCTCGGATCTACCAAAGTAAATTAGTGTTGATAAGTGTAGTCTAGCCCGAAACTTTGTGATTTGATCCCGTAAGAAAAGTGCATGCATAAATGATGTATATATTGCTTGTTTTCTGTAAATATTTAGTGTCTTTTTGTATGTAAATATTTAGATTAGAGTTTATAGATATTCTAAAAATTCGTGACCGTGTGTGTATGAATCGAGAAAGACCGTATCTTCATAAAATAAATCTGTGCACGAAGTTTTTAAAAGGGTTTATCCTCGGGATTCGAGTTGGACCCACCGTAAACTTGGTGGGCCCCACAAAATCTAAAATGTGTTTAAAAAGGGACGGTTGGGCCCATCGCACACTTGGTGGGCCCTCTTGGTTGAAAAAAAAATGATTAGGTTATTTAGGGAGGTGTGCTATGGCAGTTTCAAGCTTTTACACTCATTGTTCAAAAATTACTGTTTCTCTCAAAAAGTAAAGCCATCAAAAGGATTCGATCGCACACCCTTTGTTGCTTGTTATCTTCATCGTCTGTTTCAGTCATGTCGAATAAAAAAAGCCAAAGGTAAAGGTTAGTTCTCTTACAACTTTACATGAATCTGAATATGATACTCTTGACATAGAAGATGAGTGTCTTAGAGTTTGTTTTGGGGACTTTGATTCAGCGACTAATATTGCTTGATTAGAGGGGGTTTTCTGTTGAAATCGAAAGATTCTAGGGTTTTAGGGTGTTATACGTTATAAAATTGTTCATATTGATTGAAAAATTGGAACGACGCCCTAAATTTTGGCCGGAAAATTCTGTTCGGAACCCTAGTTAGTCGCCGGAAAATGCAGGTTTCTCCGGAGAAGGCGCGTGAATTGCACGCGCCGTCTGATGAAATTGCACAAGTTGGAGGTGGACAATTTTGCCCCTGAATGTTTTGGTGAAAAGTCTGTATTGCCCCTCACTTGACCAAGACTTGTGCGATTGACTTTATTTGACCTTCTTTGACCAGACATGTGTGCGATTGGTCTCCTTTGACTTTGTTTGACCAAAGGAGGTGTGCGATTGAGCTTTTGTTGACTTTTGTTGACCAGTGAAGTGTGCGATTGACTTGTGCGATTGAATGAATTATTATTTTACTCAAAAAAACTCTTGAAGAAATTACACATATGCCATCGCACACCTAATCTCTGATCGCACACCTCATATTGAATCGCACACCCCTTAGTCTTTGGGCCTGATCTATTTCTTTTGGGCCTGTTTTAGGAATTGTGATCTGACTAACTGTGTTATTATAATTTCATAATTTTTTTAATAGAATGTTAGTTCTTGTTTTAAAATTTTTGAAATTGTTTTAACAATATTTGGGCTTAGTTTGACCAAGTTTACGGTCAAACTCAGAATTTTAAGTTTCGGAATATTGTTCACAGGTCTAACTTATCTCGGTTGGTGCAAATACAGGAAAGAAAACAACAGGTTCTCATGTTCCAACGTGGGAAAAGACGATGAACGTGGCGTGTTACTTGTCGGATCCTCCAAAAGGGTTCGAGATGTACAAGTCGATGATCGTGGGTCTGAATACATGCAGATTAGCTAACTCACTTTGGGAGAATCCTGTAATACGTGAAGATTGGATCAAGGATTTCTGGGATAATGCCACAGAAAAGAAAGAAGATGTGGTCATTAAGTCAAAGGTTCAGGGAAAGGAAGTTTCAGTCAGCGAAAAAGACATTCGTGAGGTTTTGCTGTTTGGTGACGAGGATAATGATCCAGTGGAGTATCCAAAGGAAAAGGTCATGGAAGTTTTGGTAAATATGAGCTATGAGGGATCGTGTCCTCCTCCCACGATTAAGAAGCTGATGCATCCATACTGGAGATTTCTGGCACACATATACCTGGTGTGTATAAGTGGGAATAAGAGTGGTCTATATAAACTGAAATTGAAGCAAACATATGGAGTAGTTTCAGTAGTTGAAGGGTGGAAGTACAACTACTCGAAAAGTGTGTTTGATGATATGATGGCTAATGTAAAAACCATAAATGAGAAGTATTGGTACAAGTTCCCTAGATTCGTGCAGCTAATCCTAGAAAAGAAATATCTGAAGTTGCCAATTACAGTAAAGACTTATGACGTCAAGATGATGAATCATTTGGTATTTACCATGCTGATTCAAAGGTCGAGAGACAATGTTGAGACAAAGTACCAAAATAAGCGAAAGTTAGAAAAGTTTGAAGCTTTTGCTGAGATTCAAGAAGATGCACCTGCTCAAATCAATGCCATTGTAGCTGAAGAGCACGATGTAGAAATAATTGAAGCTCCTGTTGGAACACAAGAACCAGTCGAGAACGTGGATTTGACTGGTGTTGAGAGTGAAGAGGATATTGCTGATGATAGAATGATTAATGATGATGAAGTGAATGATGATGTTGATGAGACAGAGACACTTGCTGAAGGCCTCACAGCAGAAACTGAAGATGTTAATGAACCAGTTCATATGAGCCCTCCTCATGTTGAACCTGTTACTACAACTGAAACTGCTGATGCTGATCATCCTCGAGAAGAACCTGCCGCTGATCTTCCTACTAGGAAACGAAGCAGAAGAGATCCTAGGATCAGCGGTGAGGTGAATGTTGAAGTTCAGACAACTACACAAACATCTACCCCCACTGGCACTTCACAACCGAAGTTTAACTACATACCATCAGAACTCAATCCAAAAATCATTGATTTTGTATTAAATGAAAGAGTTGATATGTGTATGCCTGCTCCTAAACCAGGTGAAGGTTCGAGCAATGGTCCATCTGAAGCTGATGTTGTTAGAGCTGCTGAGCTACTGAAAGCTGCTGCTAGTCAAGTTGAAGCAGCAGCTAAGTTGAAACAAGTTGCAACTCCTGAAGCTGCTGAAAGTTCCGACAGTGAAGATTTGTTTGAAGAAAATGAGACCACAATTCTGATGCGAAGAATCTCTACTCTTGAAGAAGATAAGATATATCAAGGATGCTCAGATTGCTAATCTTATGGAAGAGTTGGTGGTTAAAAATTAGAAAATCAATGAGCTGGAAACAAGTCTGAGAGCCCTTAGTGCTGTGGTTATGGATATGAAGCAGAAACTTGAAGGAAAATTTCCTAAAGAATTTGTTGATCCTCCTAAAGAATCCACTGCTGAAGAAAGAGAACAACAACGAAAAGAGCACGAAGATGCCATGAATAGGTACTATGAAAATCCTCCTCGTACGGCAAATCAGAAACCAAGAAAGAAAATGGTCGTCATGAGGAATGTAGGGGCCGAAAGGAACTTGCAGTTTGGTGATCAACCTGATAGGTATGTGGTCACCAAAGAGAAAAGCAAAAAGGGGAACATATCAGGTATTAAGAGCTGGGCATATAATGATGAAAAAGGAATGTTCATTGTGCTGAGGGAAAATGGAGATGTGGAGTGTTATGCTAACTCTGAAGCATTCGAGTCCTGGACTCCAGTTGATCTGAGGGAATTAAGCAATGCAGGATTTCATAATCAAGTTACGAATCCAAATTGCAAGATTGGAGTTCACTTTTTTTAACAGGCTGCAGCAACAGGCACGAGTCAATTTTAAGGACATGAAATTGGCTCAGTCTACTGTTGAAGAGGATGAAGAGGTGTTGGATCCTGCTACCGGGAAGCCGTACAAGATAGTTAAGTGGCCTGCAACAAAACAAACAAACACAGTGCCATTATTAAAGGAACTTCCTGATAACACGTTGAAGAACTTGCAGTTTTGGATGTATGATCCTGTTTCTGGTCAAGCCGTCATTATTTGTGAAGATGCTGAATACAGGTTTATCGATACTCGAGATTTGATGTGTTTTGGCCAAAATTACATCAATCTCCTGGCAAAGACGCAAATTCAGAGTGATCCTCAGTATGAAGTGTGTGCTAAAAGCTGGACAGGAGCTGTTGATGGAGAGTGCAAAACATGAGCGTTAAGTGTGTTAAATTACGTATCTTATTGTGTTTTAAGCGGTTAAGTGTTTCGAATGTGATAACTACGCGTATTTTTGGTGTTACAGGTTAATCAGCTTAAACCGATAAAGTTGGAGTGTTTGGTGATGAAGCAGAACTACCAAAGATAATAGTCGAGACACACTACATAGTTCGCGAGTCGTTACGAGTTAAAAGGTAGCTTGAATGTGAAAGAAATATAACACATCGAAGTCTACGAGCCGTTTAGTCATTTGTTGAAAGTGTCAAAGGTGTTAGCAGCTATTGGACGTAACCTACGGACCCAAAACATAACTTACGGTAGGTGTACACAAAAGAAACAGAATCTATGTTTCGTAACTTACGGACTCAGGCCGTAGTCTACGGTAAGAAACATATGGCAGTGCATGTTTGTTTTTATTCAAGGTTTGATAAAGGGTTTGGTAACCCTTATATATACACGCACATGGGCTTTGGAGGTGAACATTAATTGATATCACATCAATTGAATCTTGGGGATGGCACCTTGGTGTCTTTGGTTTTCACAAAGCTTTTGAAGATCAACCAACCATCATGAGCGGCTAATCTTTCTAGTGGTTTCCTCCGGATGGAGGGTTTTTGTATGTTAATTGATACTATATGTTTGCCACAATCGTTTTAACTTGGTGATCTAAGCATTCGATGCTTTTCACCATTGATTTGATTTATTGGTTGTAAACAGTTACATTTATTTAAACCTTAATTTCTAAGCATTCAGTTCCCGAGAGTTCTAGTAATTGGGATATATTTAACATGGGGTTAGAGTTTGTAAAATGTAATTGATAATCATTCGATAACCTCCCGTTATGTATTGACCGGAGTACTTAGTCGTTGGTTACCACAATTAGTTAATCAAAATTAGCACCTATGTCTATGTAGGTTACGATTAAACACATAGTTGAAGCTAACTGTAAAACCTGAAATCTGGAGGAACCATCTTCTCTCCTATTGATTTAAATCTAAATTTTTGTTCGTTAACTTAGACAATTCTCCTGAACAATCAAACCATCAATTGAATTTTACTTTTTATCATTAGTTAATTAATACTTTTCATTACGACACTTTCCACAATCCTCCTCTGGTTCGATATCCGACTTACTCTATCTACATAGTTTATTTCGATTTTTGCATGACACTAACGAAAGTCATCAAAATGGCATCGTTGCCGGGGAGGCGTGCGCAAAGTGTTTAGTGTTAAGTTTTTAGTAAAATAGATAAAAAAAAATCCCAAAAAAATAGTGTTTTATTCGTCACATATTCCACTGTTTGCTTTTACCTTGGGTATACTAGCTTTGTCTGTGCAGATTCATTGCGGATCTTATTATAGAAAGTGTTTACTGGTCATGCCGAGGTTGTGGTAGTCCATGTCACACGCGTGACGATTGTCCTGTGTTCCGGAAAATGTGTGAGGACGCACTGAGGGAGTTATATGAATTAGATGTTTATTACGACGATATTCAACCATATTACCCGTCCCTTGATTCACCTTCACATGATTCTCAATATTATTATCAAGAAGATCTGGATTACTACAATGAGCAACATTATTATCAAGAAGAAAATGTCTCTCAAAATTTGGAGTTTGTTTATCAATCCAAGGAGGATGAACAACGTGCTCAAGCGGAATCGATGTTATCAAAGATCGATGAATTATTATCAGCACCCAGCCTTTCAAAGCAACAACGAATTGACTATTTGAGCATGAAGTGTGATGTACCACAAACTGAGGTAATCGAAGTATATGTTGATCCTCCTTCCATATTGGTTACTACACCCAACAAAGCTAGGGATGATCGCTCAAAGTTTAGGAGTCGAAAGGTGGGTTTGCAAGACATCGGGCAATTCATCAAGCAATGGGCCCACAATAGCATATCATTCTTACAGAGCATGCCGCACATCGTTAAACAAAGCTTGATGTGGCTTGTTAACTATCAAGTCTACATTGGGAACTCGGTAGGAAAGTGTTCGATTCGATCACCATAACGGAAATCAGGTACGGTCTGGCTGAAGACCTTTAAACTTAGCGCTCTCAGGAGGCAAGCCGAGGATGTAGAGTATTGTATTGTATTGTATTTTGGTTTGGTCTCGTTTTGGTGTGTTTGTGTTTTGACAGGTTTCTACGTTCCATCTTCATGGATGCAATGAATCAAGTGTAGGGATGTTTGGCAACATCCTCGATGAGATCTCAAATAATCTATAAGGGGCGTATGTTCCGGTTAGATCACAGCAGTTACACCGTCACAGACACTCACTTGTTTTCTGATCAGGTGCATGTGTTTATCTATCTTGTGTTTTATTTATTTTTGTGTACTTGGTGGTGTGAAATTTTTGTGTTGGGAGTGGTTTCCTTGTGTTGAGTCGTCCAGTTATTAGCCGTTGATGGTTTGCGGGTGGTATCTCTCAAGTTTAGACTATAAAGTGCACCATACATTGGGGACAATGTATCCCAAGTGTGGGGATGCGGTAACTCGAGAGAAGGTTGGTATAATTGTTGATCTTAAATGCTTGAAAGGGGTGAAATTGTGAAAATTTGAAAATTTTTGAAAATTTTTGTCTCAAGTATGCTTGAACTACATGAAAACCAACATTTTCAATTGCTAAAGGGTTCCTACTGATATTAAACTAACTTAGATCCCTACTCATGGTTGTCCCTTTAAGTTTCATGAGAGTATTTCTGACAGGTTTTAGAGAATAGCTGAGAAGAGATGCCTAACTAGGGGTAACATGCTTTAGGAATTACACATGCTACGTGTCGGTAACCCATATTCCTTTTGTTCGGTGAGATATTTGAGCCTACTTAGTTGTTAGTTGAATTGCAATAAATGTTCAGTTGTTGAGTGTAGGCCATATGTTGCTTTGGGTTAGAACTTGTGTGGTTTGATAATTGCCGAGACTGTGGTTTAGCGTATGCACATAGATGATAAAGGCATTAGGATCCATTTATTGTGTTATCTGTTGATTGTTGATTTCACCCACCTTAGTTAACCATGTTGAGCCTTTCACCTTTCATTTGTTACACCTCGTTTGACCCGTTTGATTAACAACCATGAATGACAACTGTGTGTTACATATTTGTTAAAAAAAAGAAAAAAAAAAGAGAAAAGAAAGAGAAAGAAAGAAAAAAAAAGCGTTAGTATGTTCGTATTATACAAATGTGAATAAAGTTGTCATGGTTTAGTATATTCGTTATGTTCGCCATATAAACATAAAAATCCAAAAGTAATTCCCTACCTTTACCCTTAACCCAAAACCCGAAAAGTCCTTTTGATATGTGTTACGTTATTTGATACAGCGGAGGTGTGATTGCTATACAAGCTTATGATTGCAAAGTAGTATATTTGGTTTTGAGTGAAATATACACTAGCACATTACACGCGAGACTTGATTAAACCGAGAGGAGTGATTATTGTGAGGGGTGTGTGGCATGTGTGTAGTAATATAAGCATGTTAGTTCTAGTTAGGCAAGTCTTAAGTTGTTTTAAATGCGTATCATTTACTTGTCAGATTGTCAATCTTGATTATGTCAGTCTATGGGACGGGTATGACTTGGGACCTTAAATTGCTAATTCGGTAAGGGATTCAATGGTGATTTGTTAATAAGGTGATTAATGTTTGTAATAGTTGCTTGAGGAAAATCAATGTCAAGTGTGGGGATGTGATGGAGAGTGCAAAACATGAGCGTTAAGTGTGTTAAATTACATATCTTATTGTGTTTTAAGCGGTTAAGTGTCTCGAATGTGATAACTACGCGTATTTTTGGTGTTACATGTTAATCAGCTTAAACCGATAAAGTTGGAGTGTTTGGTGATGAAGCAGAACTACCAAGGATAATAGTCGAGACACACTACATAGTTTGCGAGCCGTTACGAGTTAAAAGGTAGCTTGAATGTGAAAGAAATATAACACATCGAAGTCTACGAGCCGTTTAGTCATTTGTTGAAAGTGTCAAAGGTGTTAGCAGCTATTGGACGTAACCTACGGACCCAAAACATAACTTACGGTAGGTGTACACAAAAGAAACAGAATCTATGTTTCGTAACTTACGGACTCAGGCCGTAGTCTACGGTTAGAAACATATGGCAGTGCATGTTTGTTTTTATTCAAGGTTTGAAAAAGGGTTTGGTAACCCTTATATATACACGCACATGGGCTTTGGAGGTGAACATTAATCAATATCACATCAATTGAATATTGGGGATGGCACCTTGGTGTCTTTGGTTTTCACAAAGCTTTTGAAGATCAACCGGCCATCATGAGCAGCTAATCTTTCTAGCGGTTTCCTCCGGATGGAGGGTTTTTGTAAGTTAATTGATACTATATGTTTGCCACAATCGTTTTAACTTGGTGATCTAAGCATTCGATGCTTTTCACCATTGATTTGATTTATTGGTTGTAAACAGTTACATTTATTTAAACCTTAATTTCTTAGCATTCAGTTCCCGAGAGTTCTAGTAATTGGGATATATTTGACATGGGGTTAGGGTTTGTAAATTGTAATTGATAATCATTCGATAACCTCCCGTTATGTATTGACCGGAGTACTTAGTCGTTGGTTACCACAATTAGTTAATAAAAATTAGCACCTATGTCTATGTAGGTTACGATTAAACACATAGTTGAAGCTAACTGTAAAACCTGAAATCTGGAGGAACCATCTTCTCTCCTATTGATTTAAATCTAAATTTTTATTCGTTAACTTAGACAATTCTCCTAAACAATCAAACCATCAATTGAATTTTACTTTTTAGCATTAGTTAATTAATACTTTTCATTACGACACTTTCCACAATCCTCCTCTGGTTCGATATCCGACTTACTCTATCTACATAGTTCATTTCGATTTTTGCATGACACTAACGACAGTCATCAACTGTGGCTCAGATAATGAACTTTAAGTTGTGGTCAGGGCAGCGTACAAGGGTGGAGACACAGCTGTTCGGTCCGTATGTTGGGAGGTGTATACCGATCTTACCTGAGTTGCAGAGGAAAAAGAAGGAACAAGCAAAGAAGCAGCATAGGAAGCAGAAGTGAAGCCAAAGACGCCAAGACAACACAAACGTAGGGGGATATTGTAAGGGTGTAATCTAGTATAGTTTTGCGTCTGTCTTGGGTTAATATGTATGGTTTGAGTTCGAAACATTATGTGGGCTTGTTTGGTTGTTTAGTAGTCTTTGGGGTATGGGCTTGGCCCAATGTAATAGGGTCTCCTATGTTATTATATATAGGAGGTTCCTAAGTCTTTTGTGGTTCTTGATTCTTTGATAAACATTGTGTTTTGTGCGATATCAAGTACCAGACGGTCATCTAGATCGTGTGCATGTTTTTGCTTGAATCAATACATTTGCCTTTCAATCTTCGACATCTTGCTTGTAATTCCGCTACTTGTTTGGTGTTTGATATCCGATTATATTGTGTTGGGACTTACAAAATTACTCTTCAAGTTTATCAAATTGGATACAATTCAAAATCACTCTACAAAATTCATTTGTAGAGTAATTATGATACTCTACAAAATTATTCTACAAGATCAAAATTACCCTACAAGTTCATTGTAGAGTAATTTTGATAATTACTCTACGAGTAAATAATTACGAAAATGTCACCGCGTTTTTTTACATTTTCACCATATTCATACGTTTTGTATGTAAGGGTATTTGTATTTGATCTAGTAATAAAATCATATCTCTAACTTTGGTAAACATAAATACATTAAACTCTTAACTACTATCATAAATAATTAAATATCTCCTAATTATAATTATAATTAGATAAATACAACAACTCCCATATGCTGTCTAAATATCTCCTATCATTGTTCTTATTTCGTAGTTGGAAATTTGTGTATATTATTTAAAAAGTCGTAATCAACACTTAAAATGTGGTTTTAATTCATTCATGTTTTGGGTGAGGTTTGGGAAAAAGAAACTATATGACATGAAATATTATTTAAACAAAAATATAGTTCCATCAGAACATGCATTATGTGAATTAGGCAACCTAATTTCTGTTGGAATAGTCAGATTATAGGTAGACCATAATACTTAGTATAACTAAATATGTGAGCATGGAGGCTCGATTGTAAATAAAAAATGAACTGAATCTTGAAGCTCATATTTAACGACATTTGATTTTTTAGAATAGAGTAAATGTAATAATAAATTTAAAAGGGTTTCATTTCATTTAAATTCACTCTAATAGTGTGTCATTAAAACATTCACACGTGTTAATATTTTAAAGAAAAGAACATTTATATGTTACTTTTTTCAACGTGGACCGTCACCATGATTCAAGTATAAGGCTATGCACTACTATGCGTTATACTCTTTTCTAATTTATGATTGTCACCTTAGCGCCATAAAATCATTTCCTTTCATCTGTCAACCTATGATATACTCTTCCGTGATCCTCACCCCTTTTTCTATATATTTTTTAATTAGAGAGAAGAGAGAGAGAGAGAGAGAGAAGAGAGAAGAGAGAGATAGAGAGGAAGAATGGAACGAGGTCGGAACTCGGAACCCTGCCCACGATTTTCACCCTGCCCACGATTTTCTCGGAAATTCACAGGCAAGGGAGAGGTGGCCCGGTGCTTCCTGCTCCATCGACCCTTCAACTAAGCTCCCCGGGCACCCTTCATGGAACTGTAACACCTAGCTTGACTTGGATTTTGCCTTTGTTTTTGCTTAATTAATTGCATGAAGTAGGTAAACTCATGAATATCCAATTTTTTTAGTTGTGATTGTAACAACCTGACTTTCCGGGTAAAGTCAAAGTCAAGGTCAAGTCATGTTGTTACTCAGATCTGACATTTCGTGCTTAATTGACTTGTACTCTCGAGTTTCAATATGTAGTTTAACCCGTTGCGATAATCGATATATTGGTTAACGATTTTAAACGATATTATTAAACTATATTTTATAATGCATTCACAACGCTTATTTAAAACGCAGTTATCGCATATTAACGCTATTACAACGCATATTATTTAACGCATTTTATCGCATAACGTATCGCATGTTTATACTAAACGCTATCACATCGCACTCGCATCGCAATCTCATCGCAACTCGAAACGCAGATTTACTTTTATGCATCTTGTGTGTTATTTGTGTGTTTACTTGTTTAATGTTATGTGGTTATCTCATCGCAACGCTTACTCGCAACTCGCTTAAACGCAACGCAACACTCAACGCACGAAACGAAAGTTGGAAAACCAACCCGCACAAGTCGTCTGATCGAATTACCACTCGATCGAATGATCATCCGACAGGATGACCATCCGATCGGATGGCCATCCGATCAACTGGCCATCCGACCCACTACTCCACCGCCTTTCTCCCTCTCTCACCTATAAATACTCACATGTCATATCACTATTCACTGATGTGACAACTCTACCCGACCAACACACTCCCAGCTCGTTCCCAAGCACTTTTCTCTCGATTCCAAGCGATTCCGTCAGTATTTCATCCTAAATCTTGTACTTCCATCATCACTACACACTTTCTCATCATCTTCTCCATATAAATCATACATTTTCACCATGAAATCACCGGATTCGGACTGCTTTAAGGTGACGTCATCTCGGTTTCTTATGAACACTGAAGTGTGACATCATCTCATCAAGATTTGTCCAGATCTAAAGGATTTCTACACAATATAACACAAATCTCAACGAGATTCAACATTTTCCAACTGTTTTCACACTTTTCTTCAACATTCTTCACTTTTTACTCAAAACCGTTAGAATCTGGACTTATTCAGGCCATCTACTCACTCTCTAGTTGAGATGCCGGTCTGAGAATGGATTTCCACCGAAGAGGCGACCGATTCACAGGTTGAACATGAATTCCCATCAAAGACAGTTAGTCTGATCGAATGGGGTGATTCCCATCAGATCGACTGAGTTGGACTTGGTGTGGTTTTCGTTGTTTGACACGTCGTCACGCCGTCTCCGTCGAAACTCAAAACTTTTAACTTAGAAAACTTGTGGAATTTTCAAAACATCAGATCGTTCGATCGAATAGTGTAACACCCCAAAAACGGGTTTGGTAATCAAGCCACGTTAATAGTGACGACGGGTAAAATACCGTTAGTGGTAAAAATTAACCCGGTAAATATTTGGTTTTTAAATAAATAATCCTAATATTAACTAAAAGGTGAATAAAAGCTTTTAAGGAAACAAAATGGATAAAAGGCCCGAGTTAACGGGACCTAAAATAAACTTAGTCATAAATATTCCCGAACCTGCTAAGTTAACTAGAAATGTAAAACCTAGTTAATAAGTGGGAATATTATTGAAAGTAATTTAGGTTGTAACCTAATTAATAACTAACCAAACACGAGGGACCAAAGCCGGGTAACTTGAAAATGAATTATAAACTTAAAAATAAAACACAAACACACACACAAGAGTGTGTGTGCGTGTGTGAGGATCGACCAGGAAGAGCTTTAGGGAGCTCAAACCCTAACTTCAACAAATCCATCAAATTGAAGGTCAAATCTGGCCCAAATCGGATGCATGAACACATATTAATGATCACCAAGTTGTGGGGATCACAAGGTATGTTGAATCTTATGATTTAGTGTTACTTTGAAATTATGATGAACAATCATAATCAAAATTCTGGAATGAATGTTGAATCTATGAGTGTTATTGTGATGAAATCCATGTTTAGGAACAACCCTGGTTAATAATTTGATAAGCTAGTGTTGAAAAATAGAAATTTGATGATTACCCATATGTGTGCTAAGTGGGTTTTATGACACGAAGATGAACACTTGAATTAGAGTGTTAAATTGAAGAATATTGATGTTATGATACTAGTACTAAGTGTAGTTCATGAACACTAGACATGAAAGTTTGAATTTTGATGTTAATCTTGGTAAAAATAACTAGTTATGAACTAGTTAGCAAATGTGTAGAAGTATGCCTATTAGGTGTTCGTTAAAATGCCTAAATGAGAAGTAAAGTGTTGGAATTCAAGTAAAACGCGTAATTGGCAAGCTTGACTAATTACATGAGACATGGGATAAAACGGGTTCCAATCATAATGTTGATTTTCCTTAATCGTGCATATTATATGATTAAAGGTAGTTGACTTTAGAAAGCCAAACTAAATAGTGATGAAGTCGAATAATAGTTTCGACAAAGAAAATAAGTAAGGTGGAATAGTCGTGATTGTTAATGACTAATCTAACCACCTTGTAAATGTTGAAAATAGTTTGACGCTCAACGAGCTAGGTGAAAGGCTTGGGGAAGGAAGCGGGTCAAACGAATCAAGAATGAAGGAAAAAGCATAATTCGGATGCAAGGTAAGTATAGCTTACACTAGTCTTATATGTTAGAATATTCTCTTATCGTATTAGTTACGAATAAGATAAATACATAATTTAGGTATGATGTTCCGACGTGTAAACGTACGGAACAAGGTAGTCGAGCATGACAAGAAACCGTGTTGATGGTTTAAAAGGAATTAAAACGGTAAATTGATCATGCGTTGACCATATCTATTTGTTTTGAAAGACACTGTAAGGCGTAAGCCATGATAGGCTAAAAAGCGTTAAGAAAACGATTAATACGTGAAATGACCACACGGTGTAAACCGAAGCGAGTCATATAGATGAGATGGTAATAAATATCATCTCGCCAACATAATCGGTCACTTAGACCAAATGGGTCAAAAGGTGAAAAATATCACCCTTTGACAATAACGACTAATGATTATTGTCGAGCTATATTATTTCAGGTGTAAATGTCAAATGGGTATTAGCAACGCTATGAATTAGCGGTTATAAAAGCAAGGTATTAAAAACGGGTCAATAGATTGATCTGCGCCAGGTATGTGAAATAGGGTAACACTCATTTAGAACATGTGGTTCAAGAGTGTTATAAGAGGTCAAAATGGACATTTGGTTACTTGATAAGTAAACCAAATGTTTTAAGTAATGAACATAGCTTTGGAAAGCTTAATGACTTTTCAAACAAAATCATCGGATAAAAGAGGGTTTATGGGTCAAATATACTTTCAAAAGTCCTTCATTGTTAATAAAAGACTAAAAAGGACCAAAACGCCCTTGGAGGCTAAATTGAACAAACAACCTTTAAAAGTTGTTTGGAAATGATTATTACGATTAAATAAATATATAGGAGAAGTATAGAAGTTGAAAGATGTATTACGTTAGTCAAACGGCTCTATTTGAGTCCTTGCCGTAAAATAATGAGTTGAGGGGGTAAAACTCGGTTTGCATAGATTACCTTAGTAAACCCACCATAAATATAGTTGTGGTGGAAGATCATTTGACAAATATTGCGAAATTAAGAAGCTAGAAATAAATAATTATAAATTATGCGGAGAAGTGCTTAAATACCCTTAACGGGTCGAAATAAGCATTTGAGTATAAACGGGTTTAAGAATATACATAAACTTGTGAAGCGAACCTAATATGATAGACAACATTGAAATTACAAGATTCATGTGACATAGGAATCAAACAAATACGTTTGTTTGGTAAAACCGCGAATGGGTCAAAATTTGGTAAAAAGGGTAATAAGCCGAAGACTTAAAAGTCTTAAAATTTGTTAAGACGGATGTTGGATTTTAACTCCATATGATGGAGAATCAAATTACATTCATGTAGGAAGAAACGGTAGGTCAAACGGATAAGTGGATTGAAAGATACGGAAGTTTTCGTATCAATAAACGGCAAAATGGAAAAGCTGAAATACAGGGACCACCGTAAATTACGGTGCCACCGTAATTTACGGTGGAGCCAAAAATGTTACGGTGGAAACCATCTGATGTACGGTGGAAGAAATGTAATACAGGGGCCACCGTAAATTACGGTACCCACCGTAATTTACGGTGGAGGCCAAGTTGAAAATGTTGTTTTGAGATCAAGAGATTAACGTTGGGATTTATCCTTTCATATTCGTTACCAGACTCGTTTAATCACGTTTTAATCCCTGTATGACTAAAGCGTTTCATGTTTATGAAATGTAGGTACATTTTGGATGCCGAAAGACGATCAAGATCAATGAAGAACCGAACACGATAAAGACACACGCTTCCGCACTTTGACACATTGTAAATTTTAAACAACGAATTCAACCACGTTATGTAGAATAACTTATGATTTGCAAAAGTTTTAATAAACCCGTATTTCCTATGTATATGATAATCATTAATTACATGATTATCTTTCAAAATTTACGTTAAACCTTGAATAATAAGAACGGGTGTTACAAATAGCCATCCGATCGGATGACTATTCGACCAGGCGGCTGTCCCTTATAAGTTAAACACTTAAACAATTTGACAAAACTTCAAAGAATATCACACTTTCAATCGAATAGCTATCTGATCGAATGACTTGATTCATACTACAACGAAAACTTCAAAAGTTTCAAGATAATTCACAACACTCACACTTCATTCGAACGGTCATCTGTCCGGATGACCATCCATCCGGATAACCATCCGATCGAATGACTCTCATCCGATCGACTCACCATTCGACACTCATCTCACCCGACGCATTGTTTACACGCTGTTCAATGCTTACACTATCATTCTATGCTCAGGCTAACTCTCACGCGCTCCCTTCAATCCAAGACTGTGTTTATTTACTAAACACATACAGTGAGTATACTCGAACCCTTTTTTTCGCTTAACGCACTTTTGGGTGTTACATACGTTACCTATATCAAATCACATCAACACACCACGCAAACACTTTTAAACGCTAACCTCTCTCGCATGTTATACGTGTCTCGATGAATGCTTGTATGTTATGTTTACACAGTGATTGTTACCTGATACCTTAGCAACGATAGTATAGTTTGGACTCAGCACCTGTCGTGGATAGGGGTTGTTAAGGGTTTTACTTCACATGGTCACAGTGGTGATAATGTGTTGCGCATTCTACACTCGCAGTCATGTCGGTTGCATATGTCATTGTCGATAGCTTATTTGCTTCACATCTCTACGTGTTACATGTTGGTTATGCTAAACGCTTTTGCTATACTATATGCTATCAAACTTGTATGCTCACCTTTACACTCTGTGTATTGACTTTATTTTAACGTATGTGACAGGTGTTTAGGATGTTGTGTCTCGCTGTGATGAATCAAGCTAGGTGGTCTAGAAAAAAACTAAATAAATCTGAGTTGTCGGAACAGTCTATTTGTCTTTGAGAACAATATCTGTAATAATTGTTTTTACTTTATATGTTGATGGTATGGGACGTTAACAATTAATATATTGTCATTAATAGTTGTTATGGATTCTCTTGGACAATCTGTTTCGCTCAGTGCCATGCCCCGATGTTATTGCCATCGGTTGGGGTGTGACAATGATTATCTAACTCTTATTTCTAAATGAAAAACGATTTGTATAGTTATTTGCACGTATCTTATGGGGGTTGTCGTAGTTCGACCGGCTATGTTTTACAAAACAGATTTATGGGCCATCAAGAAGACACGAGTGTGTGAATTAGAGGCAACAGAGATGGGATGCTTAGATGGATGTGTGGACACACAAAGTTGGACCGGAAAAGAAATTAGTTATTTCGAGAAAGGTTAGGGTTGGCTAGTATATCAACTAAGATAAAAGGATGAGAGATTGAGATTATTTGGGCATGTGAAGATGAGAAAGATGACGCCGCCGAATAGAGTCGTGGAAATTCTCACTTTTTTAAGGGATTAAGAGTAGATGAATAACCAAACTGACTTGGGATGAACAGTTTAAACAAGTTTGACAGACTTACACATCTCTAAAGACATGGCCCATGATAGGACTTCGTGCAGGCGTAAGATTAAAGACTTTTAGACCTTGGGGTATGGTGGGGCGGGGGTTTGGGGCATTGGTTGACACGTGTAATTTCAAAACTCAATTCACAAACCCACTTTGGATGGGGTATGGTGGGCGTGGCTTGGCTGGCGTGGCCAAGCCACATCAGCTTTTTTTTAATTTATATATATATATATATATATATATATATATATATATATAACCATTAAAAACTACATATACATACAAAATAATTATTAAAATAAACATACAAAATAATTATCAAAATAAAAAAACTACCATTCTTCGTCGTCTTCGTCGGTTTCGAACTCAGGAATCGTTGAAACATGATCCACCAAATCAGATCGAAGGTTGTGATGTATATCCCTTGACTTTATCAAAAATTCATTTGCCGCTTTATCTTCGTCTGTTACGTTACCTGGTTGGGGGTCATCGTCATCATAGTAGATAACGACCGCTCTACCTTCATCCTCCAAAATCATGTTGTGAAGAATGATACGTGTGTACATCACGTTTCCAATCTGATCCTTGTCCCATAGTCGACAAGGCATTGCCAATATTCGCCACCTTTTCTTCAAAACACCGAATGCTCGCTCGACGTCTTTACGTGCAGCCATCTGGACCCTGTTAAACTTTAAACTCTTTGGATATGTGGTACCATGTCTTGTGAACGATTTTACGAAAACCCCCCACTCTGGGTAAATCCCATCAACTAGGTAGTACCCATACACGTACTCAACCCCGTTTACAAAGAAAGTTCCTTTGGGTCCTATACCATTTACCCGATCATTGAAAAGGGGCGAGTGGTTTATGATGGTAATATCATTATGTGAACCTAGCATACCGAAGAACGCATGCCATATCCAAAGATCTTGGGATGCAACCGCTTAAAGCATGATGGCTGGCATCCCTTGAAATCCACTAGTGTGAGCGCCTTGTCATTGGGTAGGACAAAGTTCCCAAACCCATTTCATACAATCTAAACTACCTAGCATCCCGGGTAGCCCATGATAATCTGCGTGATGTTCCAATATTTGTTGCATGTCACTGAAGGAGGGCTTTCTCAAATATCTTTTCCTATAAAGTTCTAGAATACACGAACAAAAGTTGTGAAGACTTTCTCTAGCTACACGTGCAGACATTTTTAAATAGTCATCCTTAATGTCAGAACTATTGTCGTACGCTAACTGCCTATGTGTGGTCGTGACCTTTTGCCACGTACTAAATCCTAATTGCCCGGTTACATCGGGTTTTTGTTGGAAATAAACATACTTCTCCTCAAGATCTCTAGATATCCTTAAAAATAAGTTTCTACTCATACGAAAACAACGCCTAAACATTTTTTCATCATACTTAGGTTCCGCTGAGAAGTAATCGCTTACCAACAAATTGTTAGCGGTGTGCCGTTCACGAGCGATGTACCTTCTCCTCTGTTTAGGTTGTTGAGTCTCTTTCTCATCGTCTTCGTCTTCCACGATAGCTTTCAACACCGCCGCGATCGTTTGTAGAAATATTTCCGCACCATCGTTAGATGATGATGACGATTCACTATAACTTGAAGAACTCATGGCAAGATTGTGTTTTATGTGTTTGATATTGTGTGAGAAAAATATTAAATATGGTAAGGTATTTATAAAGGAAAAAAAATAAAAAACATGCCCCCAACGGCTAGTTTGAATTGGCCATTCACAGCCCGCCATGTCAGCTTGCTTCCCCCGCCCCACGCCCGGCTTGAAACCCAAGCCCCAAGGGCCACGCCCCAACCCAAGCCCACCCGGGGTGGTGGCTTGGGCGTTTTCCCCCAACCCATGCCCCAACCCAAGCCCCATACCCCATAGTCTTAGGGGAGGGTGTAACTTTGTCTTAGTAGAGATGAACTCGGTATCGTACAAATACATAAAGTACTGATCCTGAAAAATCGCAAAAATGGCTACCAGTACCGGTACAGAAAGTGTGGTAGGGTATTCGAAGGTAAATCAATCCAAAATACAGGTATCATACCAAAAGTACCAATTCCTAAAATGACAAAATGAGGGTACCGAATTAGTAGCAAAAGTGGCTTGGTATGGTATAGTTCGATACCGGTACTAGTTTGGTTCAGTTTCAGTACTAGGTACCATTTATTCATCCCTGTGTCTGTTGGCCCAGACGGTTCAAACAATCGTATCAACAAACAAGAACACGAGATATTGGGGGGACAAACCCACGACTCTTTCTATTCAATCAAACGAACATACGAACTTACAAGGAAAAAGGGACAAATAAAAACATTAACCTAGACCCCTATTTTTAATACTACTAAACTTGCTCTCCAAGATATTAAACCTTTCCTAAACCAATTACTAAACTTTCTCTCCAAGACTTACCTAAAATAAACCAAACTTTAATAAAAACTAATTATATCAATCTTTCACTATAGCCCTTCAACTTTCAACTCATACAAGTTTTAGGATTAACTTTAAACATTCCCCCTTAATCCAAAAACTCGGCCCAAACTTTCTTGACTTTGTACCGCCAAGGTCTTGAATCCCAAATAGCACTCTCAACTCTTCAATTTCTATCATTGGTCCGCCTTTATTCTTTCTTTTCATTTGTATGTAACAAACATGTTTAACAGGTTCTTCACGCTCATCATTCAAACCATCAACATTCAACTTAGATTCGAAATCATTGAACACTTTCTTTTCTTGAACTTTTCTATCTTCACATATTTGTTGCATCACTTGTTCAATTGACAAGTTATTTTTCTTCACTCTTCTTTTCTTTCTTTGTTTATCTAAACATTCTTGGCCATTCAACTTTGACCCAAAACTCTCAGCTGGGTCAACCTTTCTTTCTTTATCAAACCCTGTTGGGCTTTTCTTTCTGACTGTTCCCTTAAACTTTTCATTCGGTTCTGATTTTTCTTCAACAGATGCTCGACTATTGACTTTCACATATGGTTCTAAATGTGCAGATTTCTTAATTGCACCCTTTATTTCATACGGTACTAAATCTTTTCTCTCCTCATCATCATGATCAGTAGCAGGTTTCTTGCTTCGCTGCTGCAAACTGATCTTAACAGTTTCTTCATCTTCAAGGTTGTTTGAGTTAGGAAAACATACCTGAAGATTCACGCTCTTCTCTTCTTCATCTAAAGAAATTCTTTCGTTTTCTTTATTCAATTTTTCTTTTTCTTCACTTACCAAAACTGCTTGCAAAGCTTCTTCTTTCTCTACAACCTCCGGAGCTTCTTGAGCTTATTTCTTACGTGTTTGTTCTTCTTGAACAATCGCATCCAATCTTTCTTTCTCCGAAACCAATCTCTACTAAATAGCCAAACACTACAAACTTTTCTTTCTTACTTACTTACTTACTTTCTTACTTTCATTCTTTTAGTTCATCAAGAACATCTTGATTACATACTCAACCTAAAGAAACCGACTAGTTTCTTTCTTCACAAATGCTACACCAAAAAACAACCAAAGCTTCTCCTTCTTTCCGATTTCTTGCAAAACAAAAAACAATTCCTTTTTCCTTTGTTTTGCAAGTCACGAAAAAGGAGATCACCTTTTCCTAATCGACCAACCAATTTAATTCAGCCAATTAATTCATGCAAGATATAAATTCCTTCCCTTTGTTTGGTACGATCAACAGCAACATACAAATAATATATATTGCTTTTACTTCTTTTTATCAATGAGACTTAGGATTAGATCAAAACAATTGTAATTGCTTCTGACGTTTTCTTGACTAGAACTTCACACAATAGACAAAAAAATAAAAAATAAATAACTGTTATTGTTGATTCTCTTTGAACGATGAGAACAACCACCACAAAACTCCTCTATTTTAATTGCTTGTTGACTTTCTTTCTTGTTCTTGGTTTACAAATAAAAAAAGAACTGACCTCCTTCGTTGCAGTCGGCGAGACAAAGCAAGAATAAAGTTAGGCTAATTTTTTCTTCAATCAATGACCGGGTTTGACAGTTATGGATGTGTACGACTAACGTTCAATCGACTACCTCTTTCTTTCGTGTTCTTCCGTGCGGTGTAACGAGCCGTAGCTCTGATACCAATTGTTGGCCCAGACGGTTCAAACAATCGTATCAACAAACAAGAACACGAGATATTGGGGGGACAAACCCACGACTCTTTCTATTCAATCAAACGAACATACAAACTTACAAGGAAAAAGGGACAAATAAAAACATTAACCTAGACCCCTATTTATAATACTAAACTTGCTCTCCAAGATATTAAACATTTTCTAAACCAATTACTAAATTTTCTCTCCAAGACTTACCTAAAATAAACCAAACTTTAATAAAAACTAATTATATCAATCTTTCACTTTAGTCCTTCAACTTTCAACTCATACAAGTTTTAGGATTAACTTTCAACAGTGTCTTAGTGTTGCTTAGAGGCTTAGCTTCTCCTAAACTTTTTTGTGCTCTTTGCTTGTTACATTCTTCTTGTATGCATGTCTTTATACTATTTTATCTGTAACTTTTATACATTTTCATAGTTATTCTTTCTTTGATAGTTTACTAATAATATATTTTTAGCATGTATTGCTTTTGTTGTTTAGATTCATTGAGAAGCACCTAATGTTGCTAATATACCTTTATGTTTAGATATGATTTTGGAGCGTAGGCTTAATCGGAAGCAGTTTATCTATCATCTGGGACAAATATATGATTTACCTATATTAGTAGGGATTCTAAGAGAATTTCATTTTATTTGAGAAACTTGAAAAACATTTTGTACCCCACATTTCTCTAAGTTTTTCGTAATATACACATATGTATAGTTTAAAATTGACAATGTACATATACGTATATTGTCAAATGTTGAATTATACACATATGTATATAGTCAATTTTAAACTATACATATGTGTATATTACGAAAAGTTTAAGGAAAAAAATGTGTGATCCAGAACGCTTCTCAACTTTCTTAATTAGGCTAATGTTTCTCACACGATCCTAACCCTTACTTATGTCACACTCTTCTTGTACTTTATCAATAACCATGCTATGGATAAAATTTTACTTAGGGGGTGTTTGGGATTGCGTTTTCAACCTGATTATTTGATTATTGTGTTTTGAAATCGCAAAAAAATCTATTTTGAGTGTTTGGTAAAAAAAATTAATAAAAAGTGATTTTTTACGTTTTGTAGAGTTCAAAACGTGATAATCCATAAGTAGGTCACCCCTTGCTGCAGGAAAACGTGATAATCCAAAAACTGATTTTTTACGTTTTCACTTATTTATTTTTTTAAAATATATATACTTGCCAAACACTCAAATAGTTGATTATCTGATTATTGTGATATCAAACAACATAATCAAATCCAAACAATGTTGATTTTCTGATTATTGTGATATCAAACAACATAATCAAATCCAAACACTATCTTTCTGTAGCACGTTTTGTTACAACTAATTATCTGATTCTAATTATTCAAAACGCATAATCTATTTTCAAAACTCAACCCCAAACACCCCCTTAATATACAGTTATTTGCATATGTGTCTAATGGATGTAAATCTGTGCTGTTTTTAAAAATAAAAGATGAAATAATTTTAAATACGTGCTAAGTGGCACCATCATTAACAAATAGTAAATAAAAGTTTATATAAACCCAATATTTATTATTTACTTTGTTGTACACTCTATAGTTTAATTATCGTTACATTCACGAGTTCTCACCATCTCTTTTGAAATTGAAAATAAAACAGAAAGAAAAGGTAGTATCCTTTCTAATATAGTACATTTTTTAAGAGCTACCAGAATTAATTCTGAGCATTCTCTAGGCACTCACTAGATCAAATGGAGTACTCTGAGAGTAAGCCGAGTTCATCACCAATTTCGAGAAAAACCCGGTAACCCACCCTCATGTAGACACGACAGTGAAACTACCGGTAAAACTCGTTTGGCTCAAGGATCGAACACAAGTTTCCTTGAGTCTCCAATCAATGTCCACTAATGTCTCACTCTACACCAAGTGGAAGATGAATATAGTACACTAAAGATTCTATACAACCTTATAACACATTTTTATGTGTTCGATTAGTTACATGATTAAAAAAGTAAAATATCTCTAAATGAAGTACAAGGAACTAAAATACAACATAAGTTTGTATTAAAGTGATCGGCATCTCTGCGACTGGTTCAATCACTCTAAGGTGTTTGAGTTATTCTCTACCCAATAATAGCATGCCATGTCAAGTCCTCATTCCACTCCCCATTTTGCACTCAATCAGAGGGTATGGTTCAAACACCTAGAGAGTGGTAAAGAATTAAAAAAAAATTGTGATTGGTTGAAAGGGGTTGGGACCCACCATTAAACCACTCTCCCCTCCTCCTTCATTCCTCTTCCCGCATCGGTGACTATACACCGAAAACATTCAAACAATCGGTGACTCAAACAAGTGGGGGTGGTTTCCCCGATGACTATACACCGAAAACATTCAAACAATCGATGACTCAAACAAGTGGGGGTGGTTTCCCCGGTCGGTGAAAGGAGTCACCGAAGGCAAATCGGTGACCATACCGTGTACCCTTATAGTGTTAGTGAATGGTTAAAAGATGATGTTGACATTAGTGATTACCAAATTGACCATATATTTTTTTTTTTTTGAAAGGCGGCACTTTATTAGAGCAAACAACTGGCAAGACGCTAGATACAAGGAAGCGTCTTACCCTAAATAGCCATGGCATTAAATCCCTGAACTACCATCACCACTTAACTATAAATACGATCCGGGACAACCATGTTTGACATTTACTCCTCTATTAAATACACTCATGTAGAACTATCTCCTGTGACGGGACTAACGGTGTCTCTCTTTAGGCAGGTTCGAAGCCTGGATCTGTGGTCAACGTTGGTCGAGAAGTCTAGTATAACAACTTACAAGCTGCAACCGAGTCTGTGATTTTCAAAAATGTGCCATGTTAACTGGATGAATGGACTTAATATTAAATCAGTATCATATCTCTCCATCTCCATTAAATTTAGCCAAGTGTTGCAATGTATAGAGAACGTCTTGTCATCTTAGGTGTCAAAGAATACCCAGGCCCCACAATAATCCTGTTAGGTTTCTCTTTACTCTTTACAGCTGACCATTATATCACAGACAGAATGTTAGGTCAAAAGAATATATATATAAAGTGGCATGAGGATTTTTATAAACCTACTTTCATAGGGTTTTGTATACATTCATCCTCTATCACAAACATTTCTATCCATCTTATTTTCTAAAGTATGTTAATTCGAATAAAGGTTGACAATAACTCTTTTAGGAAAATTACATAAAAATGACAGGTAGACGGACAACAAGCTGCGCCGCAACCCCACTTTGATTAGCAAATCCAATTCTACTAAAAACAAAACTCTGGTTCCTCGGCGTTGAGAAATTGTTGTGCACGACCTTCTACACTCTGTCCAATAATCGAATAGCTTCAGGAGTATGGGAACCAAAAGTATCTAAGACAGAGGAAATGAAGACATGTAGATTCTCAGTACAAGCTTTCGATTTTTATATATAATCAAAGTTTTCTCTCTTCTTTTAAACTTATAAATTATTTCCAAAAAAAAAATCTTAATAATAATAATTGATTTATGGTTTTAGGCAAACAAACCATGTGCTCACATACAACACCCTTCCTAATCATGAAGCTAGGCTGTCCCCTTTTTGTGTTGTTTCTTTAGAGTTTAGAGTGTATGTCACCTCCTACTCCCATGCTTTTCTTCAAGTAACAAAGCAACCCATTTTCTTCAAGGTACCTTGTTTACCTAACACTTAGTTTGTTATTGTAATTGTATTGTAGCCTTTGACCCTGCATTGCTTTCCATTACCACACTCACCATGGCGTCCTCAGGGGCGAAGGTTAGAAGGGGCCGAGGGGCGCCCGACCGCCCGAACTTTTCGCTCAATAGTGTTATGTATATAGCTTTCGTATATTTTTTTTGTATATACGTTTTCGACCCCCCGGTTCTATAGAAATTTGTTAGTATCTACGTTTTTGCCCCCCCCCCCCCCCCCCTCAGTCGGAAATCTCAAGGCCACTAGGCGTCCTCTTTTAGAGAAAATACAACACATCCAAGTCATAAGATGTTGTCAATGTTATATTATGTTATGTTTCACCAAACTATTAAGTTCATAACATTGTGCAAAGATTATCAACTTTACATAAGATGAGAATATTTTAACTTTAAAGTGTGTAACTTATGTTGCTTGAAGGATTAAAATTGGTGCCATTGATGGGTTTAGTAAGTACATTAATTTATCAAAGGAATAAAATGTTTTGTCATTTCATGTCATCCGGACAACTATGACAAAACATAATATCCTCCATCAATAAGTATAAAAGTCACCAAATAGTAGTTATAGGAAAATTAGTGATAGAGAAACATTACCGAAAGATACTTCATCTCTAATGTTTATTTCCACTAATAATAATTTTCTTGATTTTAATTTGTATTGTTAACCTTACCTATTAAATCTCATAAATAATTATTTTCATACCTAATCATTTTATTTTTTTCCTATCAGTTCAAGTTTACATCATCGACAGCGACTGACCCAAGATTTATTTTATTGGAGAGCAATTGAGGGGCTTATCGAGCGATCAAGATTTTTGCCTAAAAACTACACCAATTTTTTTTCTGTGGGGTAGACCGTACCAACCCTTAAGTAGATCCGCCGCCCCTGATCATCGGCTAAAAAGAACATACATTTTACTTAAACAAGACAAGAAATTGATCTTTTCATAATTTTCTCATAGTAAAACTTTTGTTGCAAGACTAAAATCACAAATGCACATATTCCAAATATATACTTTATACACTACTATTTTAACTCTTTTCTCTCTTTCTTTTTTCATATACTACAAGTTATTTATAAAACAGGTCCACAAGGACTGCAATAAATAAAATAAAAAAAAACAAACTAAAACCTAAACTTAGTCGAACACTACAACTGCAAGTCAACCTATGACAACCAAACTCGCACAATCCTAAAACACAAATTAACCTACGACCTTAAAACCGGCAAGAAGTACCCAGCCTCTGTCTCTGCCTCTGCCCCACAGCACCCGACTTACGCTCCACAAACGTACGGTGCAACAGCCCCTGTAACGTCTCTAAAAACAGACCCCATTCGTCATCGGTCATATCCGCAACCTTCACAAAGCTAGCACTCGCTGGAAGCTGCTCGGTCGCACTCCTGTGCCCCGCCGACGAGTCACCGAGACTTAAATTTTTCTTCAACGACATTGACACGTTCGATACAGAAGGAACCTTTCCTGATATAGCAGGTAGCACGAGTTCCTCGTGTTCTTCGTGTTCGTCTTCTTCTTCGAGTTTCGAAAGCGGGTTTCTCCCGGGGCCGAAGTGGAACGAAAAAATCGGGTTTACGGGTATTTCAGAATCATCACAGTCGATTTCAAACAGAAAACTGTCTTCATGGGGCTCGGTTTTAGGGGATAACATGAACATTTCTCTTTCGGCTACCACCCGTCTAGCTTCCATGCACAAAACCTCGAGCTCACTGGGTTCCTCTTCGCCACGCCTGAACTCACGGGTCATCATCTCACCGATCTCGGCTAAACACAAACCGTAACCAGCCGCTTCTTTGAGGAAAATAGTGCAGAGGGTTAGAACCCGAAGACATGCTTCGCGAATCATTGGCAGCTCGTTTCTAAGCATATCCGAGTCATGATACGGGTCAAGTGCTTTAATGTAGTCAAGTTCGTCTTCTGAAAAAGGGATCGAAGCTTGTGGCCAATGGATCCACTCGAAATACGGATCCTCTAAGCTTTCGGGCAAACACAGACCGTGGTCAATGGGTATGAGTTCAACCTGTTGACCAAACGTCGCGCTACCGTTAAGCTTCCTAACGAGCAGATTCCCCGCGTGACGGTCGGTGTTAAGAATCCTTATATCTAATATACCGATACGATGAACAGAAGAGACCGGGTAACTCGAGGTCCCGTGATCACTAGCATCAAAATCATGAGGGATAAACTGTTGCAATGAAGCAATCTTGCAAACATGTTTCTTCTTTCTACCTTGTTTAATGTTGTTGTTGCTTCCACTAACACCATCATTAACATTGAAAATAGAATGAGTGATTTTGACAAGTGCAGTTGGAGGTACATTAGCAAAGTGGTCATAATCAAGAAGGTAAGCAGCCACTTCACGAAAACCCGTTTCACCAACCCGAACCGACCTTTTCAACCCAGGCTGACCAAGCGCCTTACCCACGAACCCTTTCGGATTGTTGGGCGCAAAAGGCTCTTCATCAGTCGGTTTCACAATCGCTACGCTCTCACCTTCACTGTTCCTAAAATAATAAGCACCTCCAAGCCCACCATTGACTTGGATCGGGTCAACACCGGCCTTTAACGCTGTCACGATCTCGTTAACAAGCTCTTTAGTTCGCGAAAAACCACCGGATTGACACAATATCTCAATAGGCCCGCTTCGATCACGCTGTTGTGCATCCCTGCCCGAAGGAGACAAACACGGAGTTGAACTGCTTCTATGCATCAAATTCCTCGTTAACAGAAGCGGAGAATCGTTACGAATCGCACTAAGATCGTTCTTCAAAACCATATCTCCAAAAGTCAAAGAACTTTCTTCAACCGGGACATTAAGCGCGATCTGTAACCTCCGTTTAACCATATGCGCGTTATCATTTCTATCTAACTCCATTCCTAAAACACATCCGTTTTCGGTTTGAACAAAAACCCGTCTGCTCCCGGTCGGTTTCCTATCGTTCCCATGGTATTCCCGACCGATCGGGCTCTTAAAAACTGCTACAGCCATTTGAGTTTGAACCGGGCTGTCTAACTTACTAGACATGAACCAGTTAACCAGCCAAATTCAGAAGCTGATTGCAGACTATTTGTATAGTACAGTGCAAAAACAATCATCAAACACCAAAATTGATTGATTTCACACACCACCCATGTGATTGAACCTAATCAGTGCAATTTCCCCTAATCTGTACACCAAAAAAACAACAAATAAGATACACAAAACAATCAGATTCATATACATATACAAATATACAATAATATCAAGATTATATTCAAGTGTGTAGATAGTCAACCCAAAAAGGTGTTTTTTGTCCTATGTGCATACCGTCCGATCAACCAGATAAAGACTGACGGGTATCTGTTGACCGGACCAAAACGCCGAGCTTTGGCCGCGTTTTGGTCCTGTCAATCAGACCGGGTGTCAGTCTTTTGTCCGGTTGACAGGACCAAAACGCGGCCAAAGCTCGTCGTTTTGGTCCGGTCAACAGACCCGTCAGTCTTTGTCTGGTTGACCGGACCAAAAAGCCACGTTTTGGGTGTGCATATAAGACAAAAAACACATTTTTGGTGTGCCAATAGGCAAATGGGTGTGCAAATAGGTACACCCTATTAAATTTTAGAGATTAAATACCACAAAACCATACTGATACTAGAGATGAGATCGGTACAGTACCAAATCTGAAGGTAACTATTAGGGATGATATCGGTACCGATACTATGCAAGTACCAAATCGATACGTTACTGTGCATAGTACCGATACCGAAATCCAGCTATCCAGCTAAAACTAGAATAAAATATGATATATGTTTGGTGTTTGATGATTGTTTTTGCATAGTAAAAAAAAAATGGGATACCCCTGGTTTTAAGGTCTAGCTCCGTCACTGGGTACCGGTATGGTTCGATACAGTTAAAAGTCCCGAACAGATTTTGTAGTGTACCGATATCAAAATTAAGCTAGATTTAAAAACAAATATCATACCATATCATACGGTACGATACTAGTACTAACAGTACCAGAAATTATGAAACTATTAGCTCATAAATTGATGTAGACACAAAAATGACCTGAAAATCCAATAAATCATGAAGATTAACAGCTGGAACATGTCATGAAACTAACCAGATCTGACGGAGATTAACGGAAGAACGGAAGTCAAACAGTTCAAGATCCGGATAAGATGATTAACCGGAGAGAAAACCTGATGAAAAAAAGGGTTTTTTTTATATAAGAAAAATCGTATAAAAACGAATTAAAAAAACCCTTTTTTCTTCATCTTCTTGTTGTTGTTGCTCCTGTAAGTTCAATCACTCTCGAGTGTTCTCTCTCTAAATCTTGCTCTGAATAATCGTATCTATATAGAGATTTGGACAGTGATATTCTTTTCACTCCGGTTTATAAGGAGTAAAAGCCAGGGTTGGTTGAAACTCGAACATATAAACCTGGGTTGGATCCTTGAGCCAAACGGGTTTTACCGGTAACTTCACCGTCGTGTCTACGGGCGGGTGGGTTAACGGGTTTTTCCCCGGAATTGGTGGTGGACTCGGGTTACTCTCGAAGTACTCCGTTTGTCCAGTGGGTGCCCCGAGAGTGCTCGGCATTGAGTTTGTTGGCCGTTCAAAAAAAAAATTATGTATGTAATAAAATTAGAGTTAATTGACCGGATGGTCCCTGTGGTTTTACGTTTTTTCACGTTTAGTACTTACCTTTCAAAAATAGCAGGTATGCTCCCTATGGTTTGTCATTTTGTTACTCGGATAGTCCCCTGACATTTACTCAGGGGACTATCCGAGTAACAATATGACAAACCATAGGGAGCATACCTGATATTTCCAAACTAACTGACATCTACTCAGGGGACTATCCGTGTAACTAAATAACAAACCATATGAAACATACCTGCTATTTTCAAAAAGTGTGGACTAAACGTAAAACCACAAGGACCATCCGGGCAATTAACTCATAAAATTAATTCGTGACAAGTATTTGTATCACACGTAATTCTAGTTTTGAGTTTAGGAGTATAAACGTGTTTGGTTAGTTTTGGATCCAATTTATTAACACGTTTAATTGAGCGGATGGTGCTTCAGCTGACGTGACGGGTTAATGGGTTGTCTCGTTTACCTTTTGTTGTTTTCAAAAATTATGTTTTACGTAATAATTTAATCTTATTTTGTATTTTATGTCAGATTTTAATTTTAATATATAGAAAAGAACTTGATATCAAGTTGTATAGTATAAACGTACTAATAATTCTCTATATATTTGAAAATCTTAATTGTGAATATGTATTTGATAAGTATTAATATACTACAGATTTAAACAAGTCATGTTCTTATCAAACTAATTTTTCAAGGGAGACAATTTAGATGGTTTAACCAAATTTTTAAAGGGTGATCAAGATTCTTACCTAAAAATGACACTAATTTTTATTTAGGGAGAGTGATTGCCCTTTCCTTCGGTAGTAGGTACGTCGCGATGTCAAATTGTAAAAACTCGTATTCAATTCAAAGTTCATATGCTTACACAATTTCCAGGTTCGGCATGTCAACTTGAAAACACGACTTATTTAACACTCATAATATTTTTCAACCTAACCAGTTACATTTTTATATAAAAAAACATCAATTTTTTAATTTAGGTAGTTTAAAATGTAAAGAATAGAAGTAGTTAAAACAAAAATAGAAGGAACTTATTTATGTTTTTATCACGCAAAAAAATGTTACATTCCATAAATACAAAAGACTTTACAATATTTCCTTAGTAAGGGTGTTAGGAGTCGTGCGGTAAAGTGGTTCGGCAAGGGGGTTTGCAACGCGGTAACACCGCCGCCAACCCCCTTTGCCACTCGGTTTCATTAAACATCGGTGAAGGGATGACGATGCGGTGAGGGGAGGAAGGAGAGAGAGGGGGTATGTGGGTGGGGTCCATGTCATCTCTCAACCAATCACACATTTTTCTTTTTTAAAAAGTTTACCATTTCACCAAGTGTTTAACCATTGCCAACACTTTTGCGCATAGTTTACCAATTTGACATGGCACACTCTCATTGGTTGGTTTTTTAGTTTGTCACTCTCAAGTGTTTAACCACTCCTTTTTTTTTGAACGGCAAATTTGGATCACTGACGGACCACTGGAGTATCATCGTGCCACCAGCAGAACCACCCGATAATATCCATCTCCACTAGGCAATAATGCCTATACACCAATTCAGAAGGAAACCCAATAAATCTGGGAAAAAACCTCTTTGTGAGAATCGAACCCATGACCTAATGGTCATAAACTTTATCCCACCACCAAGATACCACTAGACTATAATGCCATTGGTAGTGTTTAACCACTCCTAACACCCTAAAGCTTTTATACCGAAATTATAAAATACTTATGTTTTTCGAAATTATAAAATACTTATGTTTTGGATATTTTAGTGACTACTTAATTAATTAATTAATTTATCTCGGTTAATGGATATTTTAGTGAATATTTAATTTATTTATCTCGGTTAATCTTCTTAGATTTTTGGTTTAGAAGGATCTCGAAGAAGGGGAACTGTCCGTTGGATTATAAATGGGAGGATGTGATCTGAGCCGTCGGAAGAAATAAAGAACAACGGTGACGTGGAAATAATTGATTGGATAGGGATGTCAACGTCCAAACAAGAGTTTGGTGTGTGTTGTATAGACTTGACCTTTGTGTCTTCACTCGTAGGTAGCATTTTCATTTTCAACATATACAAACCGCATGGCAGGGAATAGTATCATCCTGTCATTGGTTTACTTGGGCGGTCACCACGCCCTCATTAAACCAACGAGTTTATTATTTTAGAGTAAAATGTTATTTTGGTCCCTGTAGTTTGGACACTTTTGTCATTTTAGTTCAAATCTCAAACTTTTTAAATCTGGGTCTCTATGGTTTTACTTTTAATGTCATCTTAGTCCAAAAGTGAAATTAGACCAGATTTCATAAATTAAATAGTGATGTTTTATCCTTTCCTGTAGGGGTAAATTAGTCATTATGGATTTAATATAACTCAATTTAATTAAAATAATAAAACTTAATAAAGTTTGACCACCCAATATCTTCACATTCCACCAAATACCCTAATCCATATTTGTGACTGAGATGGAGAGACGATGATGAAGGTTCTGGATTTAGAAGAAGCTGCTGCCACACAACCACTCCCCCCCCCCCCCCTTCAATTTTGTCTCTATTTCCCTCACACACACAACCACCACCATGACCTACCACCATCAACCAGTTACATAACTGAATCACAAGTGCAAAACAACAGTAAACAAATTAGTCTCATAACCTGAATCCACTCAATAATAACATGAGGGTTTCGATTTGGGGGTGGTCGAGTTTAGAGGAGGCGGTGAAGGCTAGTGTTGGCGACTGAATCAGAACCATCAGAACCGTCGCCCGCCGTGGTCTCCTCAGAGACACCGCCAATGGCAGCCTCCGATACCCGCACCTGTGCAAAACAAGAAAACAATCGCCGGTCGTGGTCTTCTCAGAGATTTGTTTTCAGACACCATCTAGATCCCGCTCCGTACACAAACCTGGGTCCCGTTTTCGGTTGTTAGCTATTTGTGTTCGAGAGAGAGGAGATGAAGGTGGGGTCGGATTTGGTGGTTACTCGGCGGCGATGGTGGTCACAGATGGCGGTGGTAGCCATGGTTGTGGTGGTGTATGTTACAGAGAGAGAGGGAGAGAGAGAGAGGAAGGGGGAAGAGGGAGTACTGAAGAGTGGTGTGGGTGGATGTTGATGGTGGATTTTTGCCCCCAGCTAAAATTTACGAATGTCCCATCGGTTCAAAATTACGATATCACCTTCAATTCAAAGTTACGTTTTTGCCCCCAGTGCAAAATAAAAATATGGTTTTCCCTAGCTAAAAATTAAGATTTTACCCTCGGGAAAAAAAATTGATTTTTCCTCCAATTAAAAATAAAAATATGACTTTGCCCCTAGCTAAAAATCGTGTCAAAGAGCTGCCTAACACTCTTTTTACTTTTTCTTTCTAGCAAAACTATAGTACTGTTTTTTTAATTGGTTGAGAATTATTCGGCCATCGCCTCGCAACGAGGTCGGGGCATCACCTAGTTTTACTACAATTATTAAGTGTCAAATACCTCTACGTGGTGGAAGATTTATATTTCTCTTTATAGATGCAAATTCAACACTCATTTTGTGTAGAGTGAGACATTGGTGGGTGATTATAGGAGACCTAGCAAAACCTATGTTCGATCCTTGAGCAAACGGGTTTTACCGGTAATTTCACTGTCGTGCCTACGGGCGGGTGGGTTACCGGGTTTCCCCCGAAATTGTTGGTGGACTCGGGTTACTCTCGGAGTACTCCATTTGGTCCAGTGGTGTCACATCCCAAACGATGGCGGAAACATCGGGGCGCGGCACTGAGCGTAACAGATTGTCCAGGAGAATCCATAACAACTATTAATTATAAATTTATAGTAGAGTAAACTTAAAGGATTGTCCTTTATCTTTATACCAATTTTCAGGCGCTGTCCTTTATGTTCAAAATTGACGAGTTTTGTCCTTTATGTTTTCATATCATGCACGTTTTGTCCTTTAGGCCTAACCCAGTTAGTTTTTCAGTTAAATTTGGTCATATGCTTTGTCCTACTTGATTCCACAAAAGCAGATCCTAGCAAGCATCCTAAACACCTGTCACATACGTTAAAATAAACGTCAATACACATAGTGTAAAGGTGAGCATACAAGTTTAATAGTATAATAGTAGCGAAAGCGATTTACGCATAACCAGCATGTAACATGTATAATGTTGTAACACCTTGAAAATTCACGTCCTATAATGTGTAGACACGTGTCGAATGTTTAAACGTGTGAAAGAATATTATTGAAGGACTAAAGTTGACAATCATGGAAAGTATGTGAATATACGTATTCTAAATGTCAACAGTGAATAAATATAATGTACATTAACCCTACATGGTGCTCATACCTTCAAACGAATAAATCATGGATCATACGAAGCTAAAAGTGAGAGATTACAAACTACAGGGGCTAAATGTGTCAACATGTTTAAGTTATACCTCTGAGTGACCTTTTGACAACCCGAAGCTTTGTAACGGTAAATTATGCTCACTAGAATACACGGTTTAAATTTCGTAAAGTTTCGTTAACGTATGAGAAAGTTATGATCGAATTCGTGTGCGAAGGGTTAAAACGTAAACGTTGGAAGTTAGGACTTTTCGGGTAACAATAAAGTTAACCGGGGACTTAGAAAAGTGGGTATATGTTTTAAAGCCTTTATAGATCAATTATGAGGGTTTACAATGCAAGAAAACAAGTGCCTAATCGAATTTTGAAGAGCCAAGGATCAAATCGCAAAAATCTAAAAATATTGATTTTGTGCAGAAGGGGCCTAGCGCGACGCGAGGGGGGCCTAGCGTCACGCTAGGGGTGCCCAGCTTCGAATTTGTTGGCTGTTGCCTGCCCTTGCCTTTATGCGCGCCTTAAATCGATTTTCCACATTCCTCTTGACCCCTAAACGACCCCTAAACATCTAGGACACTTGTTGGAAGGGTATGGTGAGTTGTAGACCCCAATTGTCATGGATTTATGGTGAAATTATCACTATAAAAGGCCATGAGTAGCAACCTTTGTTCTTCACATCTTCTTCAAGTTTTCTGATCATTCCTGGAGCTCAAGCCTGCTCTCAAGTGATCACATTTCGTGCATAGGACCTTGGTAAGTATGCTAAACCTTCCTTAATTAAGTTTTAGCCTAGTTTTAGCTTAAAAGTCAAACCGTCGTAATTAACGGTTGACTTTAAGATTAATCACTAATGGTCCAGTGATTAGTCGAATCAAAATTAGTTATAAGTTGGTAATTATGTGGGTAATAAACCCTCAAAAGGGTTCCCCCTGATTCCCACTCTAACTAGGTCAGATGTCGGGTCAAACTTATTAAGAAAAAGTCAACATAATGTTTAAATTACAATTTATGCATAATTAGCAATGTAGAACACTTATAACCTGTTTGATCATTAATATAACTTGGTAATTAGTGTAAGAACATGTCTAAACATGTTCCACCCGACAATTTACTATATAGACCAGGTTTGGAACCGAAAGTCGCATAGTTTGACTTTCACTTTGACTTTCAGTTCTGACCCGTTATGGTATGTTTTAGAAATACCTAAGAGCTTCATTCGGACCAGGTTACATGCTAGTATAACCCTCTGTGATTATACACCTCGGATCATTAGTTATCCAATTAATGCGCATGATTCCGTTAATTGTCCATATGTTGACCATTATGCCCTTTTCACCTTAAAATGTGATTTATGAAAATGTAAAAGTTTAGAAACCTTAATTACTGATATATAAACTTGTATGCAAAGTTTGACATCAGTTTGAGGTATAGAATGAGAGTTATGCTCATTAGCGTAAATTGAAGGCTTTATGTTAATTAAACGACATAATTAGCGTATAGCCTATTTAAACATACTTTTTGATATCAAATCTTTTACCCACTGATGTAATATATTATTTTGGGAGTTTTAAAGATTTTTAATTAATTTTAGGCTGAGCATAACTTATAGTCGTAGGCTTAATCCGGTAATTGTCGGTTTTGCCCTTACGGGCCATAAAATGAGTTTTACATATCTAAACGACTCCAAACCTTTTGCTACTGATCACATATGATAAATAAATTATTTTAAGCCTTCTGGAAATATAAAAATATCAGATTTATGTATCAAACCCGGAAATGGCCTCTAATCGCCTTTTTAAGCGTTTTTAACGCATAGTATGAACTAAAACTATTTTAAACATACAAGGGTTGATACCTACTGATATATGAGGCAAATTATAATATTTTAACAGTAGGCAAAGGTTGATAAACTCAGACTTCAGTTTTGAGCTTTTCGGCTTATGTGAAATTACCAAAATACCCCTACGGGGCATAGTTTGGTTAAAAATGATAAATTTCACATACATGCTTTAACCTACTGATATAACTTAGCAAATTGAGTATATTTGCTGATTACATCAGACCTATAACTCAGGTTGCTACTTAAACTCTTTTATAAACTTTTGAATGACCAAACTACCCCTACGGGGCCTAGTTTGTGTTTAAACACGTTTCGGGCATAATGAAAGACATCTTACTGATGTCACAATATATTTGAGACATAATTAACTTAGGAAACCTGTATATAGCTCTCATGAATACCCGTCACGCTTATTACGCGTACGGTTCGGTTTATGTAACAAGTTTACATAAATTAGCCGAAACGGGTCAAACCTTAACGGTTTTATCTCAAAATCCAGAATGTGAATAATAAACCAATATTAAACAAGTCTTAAAACTTGTCGGGTCTAAATCACATTCTATCCAGTCTTCGCCTAATCGTGCGTACGAACCGTATCTTTGAAACTAGCCGGTCTAAGCTCAAGCTTAATTAAAGACCCGTTAGGATTCTAATAGGTTATTATAAAACCTTCGTTCCAGATTAGGAGGACCAGTAAAAGCTACGTGCATTTTGCTAATTGTGAATTATACTTGCTCAGGTAAATACTTTTAACTTATTTTCCCTATACGGGCTTGGGTTACGGTATATAGCATACCGCTTGATCGGGCATCAAATTCTCCATCGTTGAGTGGGTAATTGAATAAATTTGATTGGCTCGTTTAAACAGTCTTGTTACTTAAAGCCTTTGGGGGGTTAATAACCATGTCCCGGATATCCTCGGCATCATTTTACTAAATGGCCACGACTTAAGCGCGGGGTGTAGACGTACACCCGTCAGTGCACAAAAGAACATTGTGGTGTGTCTATTGATCTTTAACCCGGACAAGATCCGGGCTACTGAACGCACAAGAAACATGTAATTCGTTCACAATATTATAATATTAAATAATTCTCCCAAGTTAAATAAAATGTTTATGCCATGTGCATCCAAACCAATTTTCAATCATTTTCCAAAATGAGTCAGTTGAATGTATTTACCAGTGTAAACTGACGTATTTTCCCAAAAAGATTAAATGCAGGTACTATGCGTAATTGGCTGGGGTTTCTCCTTAGCATCATTAGAAGTCTCGCAAGCTTAAGATGCCTGAAGTCTGTTGAACCATTAATATTATTTTATTTCGATCCGACTGTGGATAAACTTCCGAATATTGTGACATTTGATATTACAATATAAAATTCGGTTGTATCATATTTTTAAATTTGCTTCCGCTGTGCATATTAAATATTGTGTTGTTTGACTATTATGTTGCCAACCACGTCACGATACTCCCCCACCGGGCCCACCGGTGACACGTGGAATTCGGGGTGTGACAGGTTGGTATCAGAGCCAACATTGAGTGAATTAAACACTAGCTTTTTGGTGTTTAATCTCAATGACACAGTAGCACATTCCTTGACCTTCTGAGTCTAGACTTAACTTAGGAATATTCTAAATCCTAATCTAAGAACTTTTTACTTCCAAATTTTTAATTGGATACGTCGCCAAGCGAAGAAGCCGTAATAGGAGTTCTCCACACCCGGAGCCCTGAGATGCTGAGCTTCGTACCGCGGCTAGAGTGAAACGAGCATCCAAGGAGAAGGGATTCAGAAATAACTTGAGGAAGAAACTCCTCTTGCTGAAGATCGTTTCCTTAATAAGTCCTTATAAGGACACAATTATCTTTCAGTCCCTACGAGGACAACATTATCCCTTTCAAGTCCCGCTTAGGGCAACTTTATACTTTTATTTTTATATAATGGAATGATTAAGTTTAAACTTTCATTCTAAACAAGAAATATTAAATAAATGGAAAATAACATTTCTTTTTTTTCAAGATCTACCATTATAATAAAATGGCAAAATCTAAAAAGGACAAGACCTAGCTTCGAGTCATATTAAGACCAGCCAAGATGGCAGTTCCTCAATTTAGATTCAGATCCTTATTAACATTTCAATTTAGAAATTGTTCTGCGATAAATATTAACTAAGAATCTTAAGAGTGAAACCTAGCATTCGGGTCAATTAAAAGACCGGGCCAAGATGATAAGACTTGTTAAAAAGATTCAAATTATTAACTAAGAATCTTAAGAGTGAAACCTAGCCTTCGGGTCAATTATAAGACCGGGCCAAGATGGTGAGACCTGTTTAAAAGATTCAAATCCCTGTTAACATCTGAAAACATGTTAACACTCTTGGCAGATGTGATTTATTTAAAAATCACACACGTTATTATTATTATTATATGAGGATCTTTTTAAAAGATTCCTAACCCAGTTTAATGATCTCTGAATCCTGGGTTTACATCATCAATTAAGATGATCATATTTTAACTATTTACACAAATATTATAACTACTAATATTCACAAAAGTAAACTTTAGATTTCGAGTGCGCGATGAGATTGCGTTGCGATTGCGTTTGCGATTAATCACCTCAACAAATATAAACATGCACAAATAACACATAATAGCACACACACGTAAAACAATATCCATAACCTATAATTCGGGTTGCGATACGATAGCGATGCGATTAGCGATAAGTCGATTAACGATTAAATAACGATTATGGCATTTACTCCACATAATACAACTAAAGTAGCATAAAATTAAAGTATCGATTATCGAGTCGAGAAGTACAAGTAGTAATTAAGCAAGGAATGACAGGTCGAATTAGCAATCTTTTCTTCCTTTGACTTTGACTTTGACTTGTACTTTGACTTTAAAAAGTCGGGTTGTTACAAATGGGTGCCCCGAGTGTGCTCGAGATTGATTCTGTTGGTCGTTAAAAAAAACTACAATTACTAAGTAAAATTATAAGTTTAGCATTTTACTACAATTATTAGGTAAAAGACTTAATTGCCAAAATCGTCCCTGAGGTTTATGCATGTTTGCTAGTTTCATCCAAAATAAATCATATGACCCTTCACATGATTTGCTTTATTTATTGTTAGACATTTGGATGAAAATGACAAAAAACACAAATCTTAGGGACGATTTTGGCAAAAGAGTTAGACGTTTGGATGAAAATGACAAAAAATCCTGAAAGTGAAGGTCAATATGGTACAAAAGGTTGTTTTGGATGAAACTGTCAAACATATCCAAATCTTAAACCTTAGGGACTATTTTGGCAATTTAGTTATAAGTTTATAACTGATATTAGGTTAACAAAGACAAATAAGTATTAGTTTTCTTAATAATTTATTTTTGTGTTTGAAGAGGTAACATCCCAAACACTCCAAGCCAAGGCTCACCGGACAACCAAATGAGCGTGCTTAACCGGCAGGGAAATGATGTCGCATGGCAAAAAGTGGACTTCTACCACTAACATCATCGAGCGAAAACGACCGCCGAACCATACTAACGGTGAAGGTACGTAAATTGGGTAATTATTATTGGGACATTATACAACTACACCCCCTTTTAACTTCAAGCCCCATGCTGACAATGCGGCCACGTGTCGCTTCATGCCCAAGGGTGGAGCATTTTCACTCACCACTACACATGGTCTTAAAAATGATAGTTTTTTTTTCTAATACTCCGAAGTCTGAACAATACCTTATTCTACGGTATATCAATCTTCAGAAACAAATACTTATTCTCACGTCGAATGTGGTCTCAGTGAAACAACTCTCTTTGTTCACGTCGAAGGTGGTCTCAGTGAAACAACTCTCTTTGTTGCGAGTTTAATTGGTGTTTGTTTTGCAGGTTTAGGTGCCGAAAAAGGTTCTAATCAGCCTGCTTTTAAGCAATGGTTTTCAAATCTTTAGTATTCTTATATATCGGTATCATGATCTAACATAAGAAAGATACAAACTATATAAAAACATCAGGTTTGATTATTATTTTAGTATGTCTTGTGACCACTAACTATAAAACACGATAACAACTAGTATTAAGCCCCTTCGCGTTGTGGTGGGGGTGTAAAACCATGACAAATAGCACCAATGCCATAGCACCGCCAACGACCATCAACATTGAAGTTGCGACGTGTTAATGTGAAGAAATTAGACCGAAATATAAAACATAGAAAATAATAACTAAGTCGATTAAGACCAGCGCGTCGTGATGAACCAATCAAATGGGAAAAAATAGACAGCCCTAAAAACGTTGAACCACATACGCACGTTGCGTAATATTAACTCGCAAAATTTAGAATGAATCGTAAAACAAAACGTAAAAATGTTGAACCACACACAAACGTTGTGTCGTGTTAACTTAAACATTTTGCAAATTATGAAAAGTGTAGGGTACCAAAGTTGAAAGTAAAAAAAGTTGTGAGGTTAAATTGGTAAAGATAGAAAGCTTTTGGGTTAAAAGTGTAATTATATAATTTTTTTTGAAAAACTCCTTAAACATAGAATACAACTTAACTATGCACCACAATGTTGTTAATTTATAAAGGGTTAATAAGCTTACTTTTTGTTACAACCTTCATTTTTTATTGGAAAAATTACAAGTTTTGTCCTTTATCTTTATATCACTTTTCAGGCGGTGTTATTTTTAACGAATGTTGACAGGTGGTGTCCTTTACTAGGTATTTTGTTGCAAGTTTTGTCCTTTACACCCAACCCAGTTAAAAAACCCTGTTAATTGTTGACAGGCAGTGTCCTTTACTAGGTATTTTGTTGCAAGTTTAGCCCTTTACACCCAACAATTAACAGGGTTTTTTAACTGGGTTAGGTGTAAATGACTAAACTTGCAACAAAATACCTAGTAAAGGACACCGACTGTCAACATTCATTAAAAAGGACATCGCCTGAAAAGTGGTATAAAGATAAAGGACAAAACTTGTAATTTTTCCTTTTTTATTTTCCCATAAACTAATATAAGCATGTATGATTTGGTTATGGTTGGGCTAATTAAATGCAGTTAGATTTTAATCCATGCTGCAAAATGAAAATGAAGCATTGATTTCAAAATGAGTCTAGTGTGGTAGCTTAATACAAGAAAATCGTCATTAAAAAAAAAACAGTTTCTAGTTATGATTTGATATTTCAGTTAAACTAGCTATAAGACCCGCGCCGCAACGTCGCAAACATCGAATGGATTAGTCCCAACGTGATGTGATGCGTTAATCATATGAAAACACACATTTTGACGTATCCGATTAAACTCAATGTAACCTATATAAGCATTGCGATTGGATCAAAACATAAAGAATCAAATTAATACCGTACAATCATAACGTATTATATGTGACCTGACTCATGCATAGAAAACGTAACGCATGTAACGGAAAAGTTGACACGTATAAATAAAATAGATTAATTACAGCTTTTGAAAAAAAGGGAAAAAAAGAAACCACAATTTGACTCCACTTTATTCGAAACAAAATTGACGAAACATTCATATAATAAGCACGAAACATATTATATTTGACTTGAATCGTTTTCCAAAAAAAGTTTACGTCGAAACATACACCAACTCGAATTTATACCGAAATGTATATAAAAATTGTAACACCCTTGTTATTATTATAAGGTTTTCGTATAATTTACGGAATAAACATGTAATTATGATTACATGTACTTTGAATAATACGGTAAATTTAAAACTTTTACAATGAAGGTTTATACACATCGTAATACACATCGTAATGAATTCAAGTTCGTCGTTTAAAAAGTTACAACGAAATATCGTGCGAAAGCTTTTATCTTTATCGTGTTCGGTTCCTCAACGAGCTTGATCTTCATCCGGGCACTCTTGGCAATCACCTATCATCAAAACCAACTTAAAAGTTAGTTTTGATAATTAAATAAATAGTTTAAACAAGTTACATGGGTCAAACAACAAAAAATAAACTTTTTCCGGAACTAGGGGGCGTCGCGTGACGCCTAGGCCCTTTTTCAGCAGAATGTTGTTAAACAGTTGCTGTACATTCCCAGCAATACCCGATTTCACGGAAACGAGCATAACTCTCTCGTTTTTAATCCGTTTTACTCGATTCTTTTTCCTACGCGTCCGTAATTTAATTCTCCATCATATGGAGTTAAAATATAACATCCGACATAATAAAATTTCAGACTTTTAACTCTTCGGCTTATTACCCTTTTTACCAAATTTTGACCCGTTCATGATTTCATCATCAGACATGTTTACTTGATCTTTAAACTTAGAGTAAACTGCCATTTTGGTCCCTGTGGTTTGGCCAGTTTTGCCACTTTAGTCCAAATCTCAAACTTATTACATCTGGGTCCCTGTGGTTTGCATTTTGTTGCCATTTTAGTCCAAAATCCAAAAAACCTCATTTTTGACTGTTGAGAGCTATCTATTTTGTCCTTTAGTGCAGGGGCATTTTGGTCCATGTTAATTTATTATAACATTTCAATAATTAATAAAATCATCTTCAAGAACATCATCATCAAAACCCAGAAAATCAAGAACATCATCTTCAAGAAAATCAAGAACCCAGAAAATCAAGAACCCAGAAAATCAAGAACATCAAGAACCCAGAAAATCAAGAATCCAGAAAATCCAAAAACCCTTGTTAAATCTGGTTTCCCCATCGTCAACCCCCCAAACACATACATTATCTCCGATCATCTCCCCCCCCCCCAAATCATCGCCGACATCTGCAATAATCCCATATAAGCAGCAATTGACCTCTGCTTCCTAAATCTGACAACTCAAATTCTTCACCCTTTTGAATCCTTCACATTAGATTCAATAACACCCTCAACAAATAATAATCTGACAACTTAAATTTTCTTGACCACTATTTGAAACTTGTTCATCATCTTCAAGATTTCCTTTTTGTACAGAAACCCCATCAGTACCTGTGCACCCACCATCTGTACGAGAGAGAGAGAGAAGATGCAGGCGGGGTGGGGTGTGTGGTTGTTAGCTAGATCCGTCTTCACAACGCCGTAATAACATTCCGTCAATCCTCCGCCGTAACCGCTTTCTCCGTCTTCACGACGCCGTTAGCTAGATCTGAACCAGTAACGGCGCTTGCCGTATTTTCTTCACGATCTCCGTTAGCTAGATCTGAACCAGTAACGACGCCGTTAGCTAGATCTGAACCAGTCACCGCCGCAGAGATTCTCATGACCGGCGGTTTTCCGACGAGTTTTGGAATAGAAACAAAATGAAGGCGGTTAAACTGAGAAACTTCGCAGGATCGATCAACTAGGAAACCGTCTGAAGGTGAAGGTGGAACCGGTGGTGGTCGAGGTGATTGTGATGGAGGTGGAACCGGTGGTGGTTGTGGTTGTGGTGGTGGCGAGTGGTGATTGAAGAAAGAGATAGAGTTGTATGTCTGAATGAAGAAGAAGAAGAAAGGGGCATTGATTAGTTTTATAAAAATTAAAATCACCATACAACCAATTCAAGTCAACGATGCATTTCAGTATCCAGCTCATGATTATAATTCAATTTAAAAAATGACCAAAATGTCCCTGCACTAAAGGACAAAATAGGCAGCTCTCAACAGTCAAAAAAGGGGTTTTTTGGATTTTGGACTAAAATGGCAACAAAATGCAAACCACAGGGACCCAGATGTAATAAGTTTGAGATTTGGACTAAAGTGGCAAAACTGGCCAAACCACAGGGACCAAAATGGCAGTTTACTCTTAAACTTATGAAATTCATAGTTTCAATGTCTCCTATCATGTTAATCTCAAATCACGGGTTTCTTACATAATAAAAACCCGTTTACGCTCAAGTGCTTATTTTGACCCGTTAAGGGTGTTTAAGCACTTTCTAGCCTAAAATCACTTTCGATTGCTTCTAGCATTCCATCACCACATTTCTTATCCTAAATTCTTCCACCACAACTGTATCTATGGTAGGTTTAATGTGGTGATCTATATAAACCAAATTTTACCTCTCATATCATTATTTTACGGCAAAAACTCAAATAGTGCCATTTGACTAATATAATACCTCTTTCAGCTTCTATACTTATTCTAAGTATTTACCTAATCATAAAACTCGTTTCCAAACAACCTTTAAGGGTTGTTTGTTCAATTTAGCCTACAAGGGCGTTTTGGTCGATTTTGGTCCTTTTACGACGAATGACTCTCTCTCAAAATATTCGACCAAAATAGCATTTTTAACTACAACATAATTATGAGTACCTGGCCCGGATCAACAAGTAGATCCGATTTATACCTCGTTTTCATTATCACACCATCAATGGTGACGCAATTATCCGATTTGCTAATCGTTGCTGTTAACATAAGGCTTGACAACCACGTTAGTCGATATTGTCAAATGGTGTTATCACCACCATTCGACCCGTTTGGACTATATGCCCAACATTATCTATTTAATCAAAAACATCGTCTTTGATCTCCAATTTATACATCCATCCCATCCCGGATTTTATTACCATACCCTTTTTCTTTTACACTCTTTTCTTACAAATTCAACCCATTTCGGCTTACGCCATGGGTATCCTTTTAACCTTGATTTACATTAGTCGACACTTGACAAATTTCCATATTTCCAATATTATCGTTATCACGTTTACAACGTATCGAATAAACGGGTATTCTACATAAGTGTGTAAATTACACTTACATCACATCCACGCCACACTTTTCTTTCCGTACTTGCTCCGTTTGACCCGCTCCCTCCTCCAAGCTTTCATCTAGCTTGTTACGCGTCAAACTATTGTCAATCATTTACAAGGCGGTTAAATTAGTCATTAACAATCACGACTATTCCACCTTACTTATTTTCTATGTCGAAGTTACTGTTCGACTTCATGCTCAGTTAACTTAGTTTATCAAAGTTAACTACTTTCAATCACCTGGTTTACAACATTAATCTAAATCAACATAGTATTTAGGACCCTTATCACTTCATATCACACGTAATTTCCATATCATTCAAATGCACATTTTCACTCTAATTTCAACACTTTAGTTTTCATTTAGGCATTTTAACAAACACCTAATGTGCATACATTTTTACACATTTACAACTAGTTCATAACTAGTTATTTTTACCAAGATTAACATCAAAATTCACCACTATCACTTATGATCAAATACTCAAACTTGCAAATTGTTTAAGTATTTCCTGATTACTTACCATGCATGATGATTCTAAGCATAACTATATCATCTATTTCATCATAACATCAAAACCCACTTATCTAAGTGTGTTAATTCACCAAATTCATCAATCTATAGCATGTTATGTATGATTTTCACTTAGGGTTTCTTTCCTAAGCAAGTATACATCACTAATCTAGCCATAGCCTTTCTAGTTCATGCCTAATTCGCGATTAGGATGATTATCAAATTTTGACAACTTCACGAATGTTAGAAATTCGACATACCTTACGATCCCCTTGACTTGGTGATCGTTTCTACGCATTCAGATCCGAGTTTGGCCTTCAATTGATCCTCCAATTTGAAGAATTTGTTGAGTTTAGGGTTAGCTCCCATGGAGCTTGTCTCCTGCTCCATCTCACGCACGCACACACACTCTTGTGTGTGTGTGTTGTGTTTTGTTTTTAAGTTTATAATTCCATTTTCAAGTTACCCGGCTTTGGTCCCTCGTGTTTGGTTAGTTATTAATTAGGTCACAACCTAATTATTTTCAACAATATTCCCACTTATTAACTAGGTTTAATATTCCTAGTTAATTTAGCGGGTTCGGGAATATTTATGACTAAGTTTATTTTAGGTCCCGTTAACTCGGGCCTTTTATCCTTTTTATTTCCTTAAAAGCTTTTATTCACCTTTTAGTTAATATTAGGATTATTTATTTAAGTCCTAATATTCACCGGGTTAAATTTTATCACTAACGGTATTTTACCAAGTCATTAATATTAACGTGGTTTGATTACCAAACCCGTTTTTGGGGTGTTACAAGTCTACCCCCCTTAAAGAGGTTTCGTCCTTGAAACCTTTTCTTACCTAATTTATCGAGTTTACCTCCATGCATTTGCTCTCGATAATCAATTAAGCATTTCTCATACTTTAACCGATTGTTAGTATTACCAGAAAAGTATGGTAATATCCTTTTGGTTATTAATCATCTACGTATCTTACATGACATAATGCGACTTGAAATAACGTAATCTCGTTATTTCCACTAGTTTAATTAACTTAGCGATATCCATCGCTTTCATATACTATTGAATTCTTTATGAATCCGTTACTTTGTCCCGTTTAAAGGTCTTTAGTGAAATCTTTCACTTTTAGCAACAAATTCTTTTATTTTCTAATTTATTTATTCGGTTCAGTTATACCGAATCTACCGCTTACAAGCAAACCAAATTTCTTGATTTGAATTGCTGACCTTAACCGGTATCACTAACTAGACTTATTAGTCCAGTTACTTTTACCGCTCGCTTGGTTATAATGTGATTCTACCTCACATTACATTTCTTGACTGTGATCGTGTCACATCATGTTTAATTCATATCAACCTTTCATTTTCGAAAACATCCCTTTTTCGAATATATCGTCTTGCGCCTATTAGTTTCAAGACTTGAATCTTTCATGCTTACTATTCAATTTCCTATCAGAATTTATATTTGTAAAAATGTTATTTCTTACTAAAACTGAATTTTAGTCTAACGTTTTTCTCTTTAACTATGTCAATTACTCATATCAAGGAAATTGACAACCCATAATTTATTGTTTTCCGTTCTCGTTCTACGCGGGGAATCGTAACAAGTTCCCTCACCTTACACAATTGACCCGTAGGTTCCTTCACTTAACCTCGTAGGCTATTTCCTTAGGCTTTCATCTCTTTAAGACGAGACCCTTATGATCCCTTTGCTACTGTTCATGACCCGTAGGTCATTTTGGCCCCGTAGACCTTTACACTAATTAATATCCCGTAGGTTATGATGATCCCGTAGATCATCTTTTATTCTAGTCTTTATTCAATTGTCTATTTATACATATATAGCTTTAAAGCATCCTTTGTTATGTTTGGAATCATTTAATTTTTGCTTTTGAACTTTAGTTGACCTTGACCGTAGTCTAAGGTTTCATTTGTTTTACTTTCGGACTATCCTTTCCGACTTTACGACTTCTAGCGTCATTTATACGTCGGTTTGTCTTACGCTTACCATTACCCGGTTCCTACTTATACTCCTTTACAACCCATTACCCGGGTCCTTCTATCTTATTGTTTTTAGCTTTCCGGTTTCACCGGTTTGTGTTTTCCTATTATTCTTAAGCGTGACTCGTTTGACTCATTTTGGGTGAATTTTCATCACTTATGAATGTCAAACTTCATTCTTTATTTGACCCGTCCAACTTTGAAATGGTTTAACGTAATTACCAAAATTTATGTTTGCGAAAATTCTTGTCAACTTTTAGTCATGACTCGTATTCCGAGTCTTTTGACTTTCTATTTCGCGTTCCTGTTTCTCAGTCTACGCATGCGTTTAAATCCTTACCCACCAACCGGGTGTTTTACCGAAGTCGTTATTATTGCAACCCTTACGGTATGCATTATGACTTCGTTTCGCTTTTATATTCCTACTTTGTTCTCAAATTTGGTGTTTTACAAAATCGGCCCGTTAAGAGTCATATTTGCATTCTCCGGGTTCGAGTGTAAGCACACCCCTCCCAATTGCATATCTTAATTATTTTACATGTTTCTTTGTCCCTTCCCCCGGGCTCATTATCCTAATATAATACGCTTCCGTCACTCAGTTGTGCGTTTACATTATGATCAAATATTCTGCTTATCTGATTCATTTGGGTACTTTTTAATTTGTCCCTTTAACTGTCACGGCCCCCGACCCACCCTGGACGGAATCGGGAGTCGCGAACAGCCCAGTGGTACCGGTGATTATTTTGAAAACGTTGCAGCGGAAATTTTATCAGGACCGTGAGTTAGGAAAAATATCAGAGTTTAGAAAACACCGGATTTTATTTATTAAATAGATGGGATAAACCCATGTTTTACAATGGTAGCTTTAATAAAGATAAATTTGATTACATAAAACAATATTTATTAATTTTGATTTATTTAATAAAATAAGCCACTTCTTGATGCCTTTCAGTGCCGGATCTATCTATTACTCCAATCTACTATAATTACCTGAAAAGTGTTTTCAAAAGGTTTTGTCAGCGGGAAATACTGAGTGAGTTCATTCATTTTTATAAAACGACCAGTTGTTATAGTCTACAGTATTAAGAGAGATTACAATTGCCTCATCTTTTAAATTAACTGATCCAGTTGTCACTTTACCGGACTGTGACTGTGGACATATCACTTGTAGGGTCCTTTCACCCCAAGTGATAAATAATTAGTAGCTATGTGCACATCCCCCCACATACTGGCAGTAATTTCAGATAACAAAGACTTAATCCCTGTAACTATAACTTTGAAAATAAACTTGCTTTTGTAAAGTAATTTGATAAAAAGAGAATGACTCACATTATAAGCATGCAGATTCATACGGCCAAAGTTACAGATAAGCCTCGATATATTGCAGATTTATACAGGCAAAGTTTAGTCTACAGCTAAGCTTTTGCAGATTCCTACAGGCAGAGCTTAGCCTGTTAATTAACCTTGTAACCTAGTGCACACGAACTAGGTAGATAACTTAATACAGCATTTACGATAACTCACGAGATAAAACCCTCACAACGAATGACAAAGTGCAATACTTAAACATCCATCGGATTCACAACGAATGACAGAGTATAGTCCGAGTTCGAACAGCACTCAAACATTCAAGTCGAAATCACGATTAATGACAAAGCATAACCCAATTTGAGCAGCACTTAAACATCCATTGGATAGTTTAATCGATCGGACATTGAATCGTAATAGCGATCGAGTTAATACCCTGTATCGTAGCAGCACCTCCCTACTAATTAGTGTTTTGTGTGTGTTTGGAAGAGTAATTGGACGATTCTTCGGTGCCTGAAGCGAATTTCTTCGTCGAACATACGCAGAATTTCAAGTGCCAATGTCTGCTATTTATACCCGAATTTTGCCACCCCTTACGGACCGTAACAAATAACCCTTACGGTCCGTAAGGGTCTTGAAATTAGCTTAGGGTGGCCACGTGTGGGACTAGGGCTGCTGAGTCGACGATTCTTGAATTTTTTATTCTGATAACGAATTAAGAGGATAATCGTCAAGTAGGAAATGCCCCCCCTGAATTTTAGGGGCCCTGATCCTGATTCTGATGATTCTGAAAATTTTAGGGTTTGTGCAGAATTACTTGGGTTTCTCAATTAGGGTTTCCTTTTGGTTAAATTAAAATAAGAATTAGTATTTTTAATGAGAGTTGTTATATCAGGGGTTCGGTTTTATACTTACGGAATGTTTTTAGGACATTTTTGTGTGAGTCGTTACATTCTCCCCACCTTAATAAAATATCGTCCTCGAGATTTATTGAAGTAAGTAGGAATACTTCTTCTTCATCTCAATTTCCAGCTTCCAAGTGTATTTGGGTTATGATATTTCTTTTAGACTTATGTCACCTTTTAGTTAATAAAATAATATTAAGGTAGATGATACAGAATTTAAAATATCGAATTTTGTGAATACGAGTTGTATCAGAAATAGTATTCAATGATTTAACTGACTTAGTTCGAGAAATCGATGATAACGAATGAGATGAAATGATATAATTTTCAAAGTGACTAGGTTCAAGCCAAAAGATATATAATCAAAAATGAATGTGAATGACTTTTAGAATCAATAAAATTCTTTGTCAAAAGAAAGCTTACTTTGATTGGTAACTGAGGAAGACTTTGACAGTTTCCAAATGAAATCAAAGCATGAAAAAAGATTTGTCAAATATTTATGAGAAAATCAAAGTGTTGAGTGAATTGCAAAGATACACCAAAAGACAATAGAGTTAGTGTATCATTTTAGAGTTTCAAGTTTTTTTTTGTTGAAATAATATAATAGCACACTATTAGTGACTATATTTTTCATACTTTCTCCTAAAAATTGAAATATAATAAGAACAAATTATTTTTGCCTGACCAACCATTATATTATACTTTTGTAAAGTAATTGTAATATATATATATATATATATATTATTTGTGTTCTTATCTGAACCGTATCTTATATATCACATATAAATATTATGTAATATATATATTATTTGTTACGCATTTTTACTATATGTAAATGGTCACCACTTTTAAATAAATATTTTAGTATTTTACTATACTATGTAAAATAATTATGTAAGATATATTACAAAATACCTTAATGAAATTATTACGTTTACAAAATATTATTTTGTAAAAGAAATCATCATTATTTATAACGTTAAATAAGAGTTATAAATAAAGGTGTAAAAATATTTATTATACAAAATATTCGTACAAATACTTTTGTACATATATTACACTTAATGGGTTGATTCTATGGGATTACTTATTTTTATTTTGAAATCATATCACGTTTGTGGATGTATTTACAAATGTTGAAAATAAGTGAAAACGGAGACTATTCTTATATATTGTTTTATGAAAATATATCTTTCTCCGATGTATATATATTCTCATATATAATTAAAATTTACTAAATACTTATGACGACTTACTTTATATATATATTAATTAGTTATTATCATGGTGGATATTGGTTAGTGCTGCCTTGTTTAAATATAGGTGGCCAATCCATGTCTAACTAAGGCTAGGCTATCCAATACCTGCCCCTGATAATAACCCTAGTATTTAAAAATAATATGAACACTACTATTAATTATATTATTACTAATATTAATTACCAATAATAAATAACTAACATAAACTTAAATGAGAGTCTACCTCAAACATAATTTTATATATATATATATATATATATATATATATATATAAATATAATTTCCTCACTGAAATGTTTAAAATATAGTAATACTATATTTGTAAATTAGATAATTCCATATATAATCAATTAAATTTATATATAATGTTTTTCGATCAACGATGATAGAGCAATAAATATTACGAAAGGCTCAATTAATATTTGTAAACTATTAAGAGATATATGAATTTGGGTATCATTATCTGAGCACATGATTGTTTTAAGATTGCTTTAGGATAAAGTGGATTTAATATAAGTAATTAAATAATTAAATCCGAGATTAGCGAAATCTTCAGATTTTGTGAAAATGTCACCACAAGGTGATCGTGATCAAAGAAATGATTCATTGAAGTCGAAGACTAGACAAGCCTATTATGGTTCAAAACAAATGAAGTGCTTGTTGGTACCATTTTGAATATGATAGCTTCCATCCGTCATATGGGATTTTGAAATGAATATGTAATGCGAGCAAGTTCAAACAATTGAACTCGGTTTAAACAAAACAAATAAGAAAGTTCGGACATGGTCATAACAGAAATCATGGATGCCAAAGAAATTTGAATTTTTCAAAAATTTATTGACTCGATATTGAAGAGTTATCGTTTTGCAACAGTGTGGTTCACCTTGCAAAAAGTAGAATGATATTTGAGTTTGAATAAAATGACAAATCGGAATGAAGCCCTCCAGTGGAATTCAGAAATTAAACGAACCACATGCGCAACAAACGGTGCATGTGTAACATGTGGATTTACCAAGAAATGAAATGAATCAATATTCGCTATTATGAAATAATTTCTCCTGGTATGATGACCGTAAAAAAAATGCGAAAGTCAACTTATTATATGCAGAAGTCAGAATTTTCAACAAAAGAAATATAAGAACTTCTATCTGGAATTTCAAGTGATAATCGTTATTAAATGACATTAGCGGGGAATGTCAAATAAAATGAAATAGAGAATTTGCAAAGGTATATGACTCCTTTTGCACTGGTAATAATTATGACTCTGATTAGACTGTGCACTGATGATTGTGAAATCTTGTTCTAGCGTACCTCAGCGATATTCATGTTGTTTATAGGATCATGTAGCAAAGTGCTGCTTTTAATAGTTCTTCTACTGACGGAATTAGCATTGGTGTCATCGTGCCCAATTATATTTTCCAAAGATCTTGCCTCGAAAGTTGTGTGTGATATACTTCATCTTCTGTGGAATTAAATTTTCTTGTATATTATCACAATTTTACATGCTTCTTACTTGCATTAATAGTTCATGATACGCGTTAGAAATTCTTATTGATGGTGTTTTAACTTAAAGGATTTACTTTGTTTATTTTATCACACAAACTACGAGACAGATGATCAAACGAAATAATGTTTGATATCGGAAAAGAGATTCCTAATAAAGAAATCTAGACACAGATACTTGTGTTTTATTCTAATTTAACTTTTGGAATTTCTTATAGATATATATATCTATATAATCATATATTTCACATGCTAAAATAAACATACCATCTATCAGGTCAATGTATTTAACATATTCATATTTCAAAAACCAGTCAGATATCTGGTTATGATACTATTTAGGGAAATCTTGTCACTTGCTGACATATTATATACCTTTTTACCCGGTTCTCGCCGGAGAGGTATCTTCAGTATATATCCGGACAAACTGGAGAGTCTGCTACATCATACCCAGTCTTGCCGGAGAAAATTTTCTATTTCCCATAGATAGTATCTTTAAAAAATACCTATCTTATTAGGGCTTTTATTCAGAATTAAGGAAATTTGTATTTTCATAACATATCTTATTATTATTTTGACCACTGGACGATTCCTGTGACAGTGTCAATTTACTATTGATCATTCTTTCAACTAGTGACTCAGGTCATATTACTGTTGATCATTCTCTCAACTAGTAATTGCGGTCATATCACTGTTGATCATTCTTTCAACTAGTGATTCTAATCATAACACTGTTGATCATTCTCTCAACTAGTGCTTTTGGTCATGTCACTGTTGATCATTCTCTCAACTATTGACTCTGGACTTAGTTGTCCCGTGACATTACTTTATCAAATATATTACTTATGGCACACCAAAATCCATTATATTTATTTACACAAGTACTTAGCTTATCGTGAAGCTAATACTAAGGCATCTTTTCTTAAGTTCAAGTCTAATTGCTATCATGTGTGCTACCAGTTAACAGCAATCTCCTAACTCTTTTATTTAAGTTTAAGTATGGTTATCACAACACTTATAGGCTTAAAGCAGTGGCTCTTTGAGTTGGCTCTGATACCACCTTCTGTCACGGCCCCCGACCCACCCTGGACGGAATCGGGAGTCGCGAACAGCCCAGTGGTACCGGTGATTATTTTGAAAACGTTGCAGCGGAAATTTTATCAGGACCGTGAGTTAGGAAAAATATCAGAGTTTAGAAAACACCGGATTTTATTTATTAAATAGATGGGATAAACCCATGTTTTACAATGGTAGCTTTAATAAAGATAAATTTGATTACATAAAACAATATTTATTAATTTTGATTTATTTAATAAAATAAGCCACTTCTTGATGCCTTTCAGTGCCGGATCCATCTATTACTCCAATCTACTGTAATTACCTGAAAAGTGTTTTCAAAAGGTTTTGTCAGCGGGAAATACTGAGTGAGTTCATTCATTTTTATAAAATGACCAGTTGTTATAGTCTACAGTATTAAGAGCGATTACAATTGCCTCATCTTTTAAATTAACTGATCCAGTTGTCACTTTACCGGGCTGTGACTGTGGACATATCACTTGTAGGGTCCTTTCACCCCAAGTGATAAATAATTAGTAGCTATGTGCACATCCCCCCACATACTGGCAGTAATTTCAGATAACAAAGACTTAATCCCTGTAACTATAACTTTGAAAATAAACTTGCTTTTGTAAAGTAATTTGATAAAAAGAGAATGACTCACATTATAAGCATGCAGATTCATACGGCCAAAGTTACAGATAAGCCTCGATATATTGCAGATTTATACAGGCAAAGTTTAGTCTACAGCTAAGCTTTTGCAGATTCCTACAGGCAGAGCTTAGCCTGTTAATTAACCTTGTAACCTAGTGCACACGAACTAGGTAGATAACTTAATACAGCATTTACGATAACTCACGAGATAAAACCCTCACAACGAATGACAAAGTGCAATACTTAAACATCCATCGGATTCACAACGAATGACAGAGTATAGTCCGAGTTCGAACAGCACTCAAACATTCAAGTCGAAATCACGATTAATGACAAAGCATAACCCAATTTGAGCAGCACTTAAACATCCATTGGATAGTTTAATCGATCGGACATTGAATCGTAATAGCGATCGAGTTAATACCCTGTATCGTAGCAGCACCTCCCTACTAATTAGTGTTTTGTGTGTGTTTGGAAGAGTAATTGGACGATTCTTCGGTGCCTGAAGCGAATTTCTTCGTCGAACATACGCAGAATTTCAAGTGCCAATGTCTGCTATTTATACCCGAATTTTGCCACCCCTTACGGACCGTAACAAATAACCCTTACGGTCCGTAAGGGTCTTGAAATTAGCTTAGGGTGGCCACGTGTGGGACTAGGGCTGCTGAGTCGACGATTCTTGAATTTTTTATTCTGATAACGAATTAAGAGGATAATCGTCAAGTAGGAAATGCCCCCCCTGAGTTTTAGGGGCCCTGATCCTGATTCTGATGATTCTGAAAATTTTAGGGTTTGTGCAGAATTACTTGGGTTTCTCAATTAGGGTTTCCTTTTGGTTAAATTAAAATAAGAATTAGTATTTTTAATGAGAGTTGTTATATCAGGGGTTCGGTTTTATACTTACGGAATGTTTTTAGGACATTTTTGTGTGAGTCGTTACATTAACCCCGTCCTTACTACATCGGATTTAAACGTGTCCGCTATAAGAAGTTCATGGTATCATATGCCACTACTTACTTGGCCAGAGTAAGCGATTAACACATAACACGCATGACCTTTTTTATAGTTTTCACATCACGCCCTATGTAAGTAACGCCTCTATTTAGTTTTCTTGGAAATAATATCCTGGATAGGTATTCTATTGAGGTTTTCCAAGTTTCTAATTTACATATGCAACAATCATTCTCTACATGTTTGTTGCATATTGTTATTTGTGCGATTATATTTAAAAGCGCGCACCTGGTAATGCTTGCCCCGACGGGCGTTTCTTGCCATTAACTTTGTTCGCGGTCGTTACGCGATTTAGTCCTTGGTGAGCATGCTCCTCTTGTCATACTTCGGACCGTTCTTCTATCATATCCGTAATTTGTTAAACTCTCGCTATCCTCATATGCGAGTGTCCTTCAACTAAAACATATACAACAGTTAATAATTTCAACTTCAATAATCGCCAGTATTATAATACAAGGCTTTTTCTGCTATACGCGTCAACGCGCGTATTTTCGTCAACCATATTAATCATTTTAATTGGGGTAACTTGTATCACACGATAGCCCTATGTGTTGTTTACAACAATTTAGCATGCTAAACTATTAACATACATGTACTTACCGGATTTGCGATCAAGCCTCGAACCGAACACACTTTACTCTTTAACCATGAGCTCTGATTACCAACTTGTAACACCCTTGTTATTATTATAAGGTTTTCGTATAATTTACGGAATAAAGATGTAATTATGATTACATGTACTTTGAATAATACGGTAAATTTAAAACTTTTACAATGAAGGTTTATACACATCGTAATGAATTCAAGTTCGTCGTTTAAAAAGTTACAACGAAATATCGTGCGGAAGCTTTTAACTTTATCGTGTTCGGTTCCTCAACGAGCTTGATCTTCATCCGGGCACTCTTGGCAATCACCTATCATCAAAACCAACTTAAAAGTTAGTTTTGATAGTTAAATAAATAGTTTAAACAAGTTACATGGGTCAAACAACAAAAAAATAAACTTTTTCCGGAACTAGGGGGCGTCGCGTGACGCCAAGGGGCGTCGCGTGACGCCAAGGGGCGTCGCGTGACGCCTAGCCCCCTTTTCAGCAGAATGTTGTTAAACAGTTGCTGTACATTCCCAGCAATACCTGATTTCACGGAAACGAGCATAACTCTCTCGTTTTTAATCCGTTTTATCCGATTCTTTTTCCTACGCGTTCGTAATTTAATTCTCCATCATATGGAGTTAAAATATAACATCCGACATAATGAAATTTCAGACTTTTAACTCTTCGGCTTATTACCCTTTTTACCAAATTTTGACCCGTTCATGATTTCATCATCAAACATGTTTACTTGATCTTTAAACTTATGAAATTCATAGTTTCAATGTCTCCTATCATGTTAATCTCAAATCACGGGTTTCTTACATAATAAAAACCCGTTTACGCTCAAGTGCTTATTTTGACCCGTTAAGGGTGTTTAAGCACTTTCTAGCCTAAAATCACTTTCGATTGCTTCTAGCATTCCATCACCACATTTCTTATCCTAAAATCTTCCACCACAACTGTATCTATAGTGGGTTTAATGTGGTGATCTATATAAACCAAATTTTACCTCTCGTATCATTATTTTACGGCAAAAACTCAAATAGTGCCATTTGACTAATATAATACCTCTTTCAGCTTCTATACTTATTCTAAGTATTTACCTAATCATAAAACTCGTTTCCAAACAACCTTTAAGGGTTGTTTGTTCAATTTAGCCTACAAGGGCGTTTTGGTCGATTTTGGTCCTTTTACGACGAAGGACTCTCTCTCAAATTATTCGACCAAAATAGCACTTTTAACTACAACATAATTATGCGTACCTGCCCGGATCAACAAGTAGATCCGATTTATACCTCGTTTTCATTATCACACCATCAATGGTGACGCAATTATCCGATTTGCTAATCGGTCCTGTTAACATAAGGCTTGACAACCACGTTAGTCGATATTGTCAAATGGTGTTATCACCACCATTCGACCCGTTTGGACTATATGCCCAACATTATCTATTTAATAAAAAACATCGTCTTTGATCTCCAATTCATACATCCATCCCATGCCGGATTTTATTACCATACCCTTTTTCTTTTTCACTCTTTTCTTACAAATTCAACCCATTTCGGCTTACGCCATGGGTATCCTTTTAACCTTGATTTACATTAGTCGACACTTGACAAATTTCCATATTTCCAATATTATCGTTATCACGTTTACAACGTATCGAATAAACGGGTATTCTACATAAGTGTGTAAATTATACTTACATCGCATCCACGTCACGATTTTCTTTCCGTACTTGCTCCGTTTGACCCACTCCCTCCTCCAAGCTTTCGTCTAGCTTGTTACGCGTCAAACTATTGTCAATCATTTACAAGGCGGTTAAATTAGTCATTAACAATCATGACTATTCCACCTTACTTATTTTCTATGTCGAAGTTACTGTTCGACTTCATGCTCAGTTAACTTAGTTTATCAAAGTTAACTACTTTCAATCACATGGTTTACAACATTAATCTAAATCAACATAGTATTTAGTACCCTTATCACTTCATATCACACTTAATTGCCATATCATTCAAATGCACATTTTCACTCTAATTTCAACACTTTAGTTTTCATTTAGGCATTTTAATAAACACCTAATGTGCATACATTTTTACACATTTACAACTAGTTCATAACTAGTTATTTTTACCAAGATTAACATCAAAATTCACCACTATCATTTATGATCAAATACTCAAACTTGCAAATTGTTTAAGTATTTCCTGATTACTTACCATGCATGATGATTCTAAGCATAACTATATCGTCTATTTCATCATAACATCAAAACCCATTTATCTAAGTGTGTTAATTCACCAAATTCATCAATCTATAGCATGTTATGTATGATTTTCACTTAGGGTTTCTTTCCTAAGCAAGTATACATCACTAATCTAGCCATAGCCTTTCTAGTTCATGCCTAATTCGCGATTAGGATGATTATCAAATTTTTACAACTTCACGAATGTTAGAAATTCGACATACCTTACGATCCCCTTGACTTGGTGATCGTTTCTACGCATTCAGATCCGAGTTTGGCCTTCAATCGATCCTCCAATTTGAAGAATTTGTTGAGTTTAGGGTTAGCTCCCATGGAGCTTGTCTCTTGCTCCATCTCACGCACGCACACTCTTGTGTGTGTGTGTTGTGTTTTGTTTTTAAGTTTATAATTCCATTTTCAAGTTACCCGGCTTTGGTCCCTCGTGTTTGGTTAGTTATTAATTAGGTCACAACCTAATTATTTTCAACAATATTCCCACTTATTAACTAGGTTTAATATTCCTAGTTAACTTAGCGGGTTCGGAAATATTTATGACTAAGTTTATTTTAGGTCCCGTTAACTCGGGCCTTTTATCCTTTTTATTTCCTTAAAAGCTTTTATTCACCTTTTAGTTAATATTAGGATTATTTATTTAAGTCCTAATATTCACCGGGTTAAATTTTACCACTAACGGTATTTTACCAAGTCATTAATATTAACGTGGTTTGATTACCAAACCCGTTTTTGGGGTGTTACAAAAATGCGCACGTAAAAATGGTTTTATTAAACGAAACGTATTATATTTTACCTGACTCATTTCCAGAAAAGTTTATGTCGAAAAGTAGAGCAAATTGAATTCATACCGGCATATACATAAAAATATGCATGTAAAAATAGTTTTTTTTAAGTAAAGGAGGTATAGGGGTAAACTCGAAACAAATTATTAGTAAAAAACTTAATAGGTTAAATACGTTCGTAAAATTTCGTGCCAAGTAACACTAATGTCACACCACTGTCAGCGACCACCAACTTCAGAAGAGCTTGTAAAAGTAAAATAAATAAAAAAGGAATAAATAACACCGAACGAAAAACTGACGTAAAATTGTTGAACCACACACGCCCGTTGCACCATGTTAATGCGAAAAATTAGACCGTAACATAAAACGTAGAAAAAATAACTAAGTCGATCTAGAACCCTCGCGTTGCGATGAACTTGCCAAATGGAGAAAAATAGACGCGTTGCGACAGACATGTTAAACGGGGAAAAATGACGAAAAAATGTTGAACCCCACACGAACATTGCGGCGTGTTGGCCCGCAAATTTAGAACGAAACGTAAAACGAAAAACTTATGAAAGATAAAAGTATGAGGGACTAAAGTTGAACATAAAAAAGTGTTTGTGTTAAATTGCAAAAGATGAAAAGTTTTGAGTTAAAAGTAAAACATTCAAAAGGGTTAAAATGTAGATGATAAAAAACTTTTGGATTAAAAATGAAAATCATTTTTTTTTTGAAAAAACACCCAATGCATTAGATACAACAATATATGCAACAATATGTTGCTTAACTTGCCAAACAGAGAAAAATAGACGAGTTGCGACATACATGTTAAACGGGAAAAATGACGAAAAAATGTTGAACCCCACACGAACATTGCGGCGTGGTGACCCGCAAATTTAGAACAAAACGTAAAATGAAAAACTTACGAAAGGTAAAAGTATGAGGGACTAAAGTTGAACATAAAAAAATGTTTGTGTTAAATTGGAAAAGATGAAAAGTTTTTGGTTAAAAGTAAAACATTCAAAAGGGTTAAAATGTAGAAGATAAAAATTTTGGATTAAAAATAAAAATCAATTTTTTTTTTAAAAACACCCAATACATTAGGTACAACAATATATGCAAGAATCTGTTGCTTATTTATAGTGTAGTAATGTTCTCTAGTATAAGAAATTATTGTATCTACTATACATAGAAACAAAAGTTGGTAGAACAATTATCTTTTAAACAACGGTATCAATTAAGTGTATTTATTATTTGATTGTGAGTTATACTAGCATTAAATAGTGATTACATTTGTTTGTGGCTTTGATTTCTTCGTTATATCAATTAGAGTGAGCTCCATTAGTGAAAATATGTGGTAAATATTATTTCAAGCGGTCAGGAATGTCTCGCGGGCCGGCCAACATTCCGGCCAAAATCCTTTCAAGAATTACTAAGGTGTTTATTTCTAACTTGCCAAAAAAATGTAGTGGCAATGATCTCTCGGGTTTTATTCGTTCGTATGGTGTTATTTATGATCTCTACATCGCTAGGAAACGTGACAAGGCTGGTAATCGGTTTGGTTTTGTTTCGTTTCTTGACGTTAAAGATAGCAATGAGTTGGTTAGATTGATTTGCAAAACTCGCATTGGAGATTGCTGGTTGAGGGCAAACATTGCAAGATTTACATTGGAGGAAGGCGAAATACGAGCGGATCAACATTCGTCTTCTAGGCAGAATGATAATATCAACAAGAACCAGAAGAACGGTGGCAGACCCCCTGTGTGGAACCCTACGTCGTTTTACAATGGGTCCAAATCCTTCACGGATACCCTTACGGGTAAGTCTAGTTCGGTGGGTAACCAGAAGTCCTTGGTGGTAAAAAACGAGGTTGAAGCATTCCGGGATTTGCATGGTAGGGCGGTGGTGGCTCGTATGATCGACCTGGATGCCCTCAAGAGTATTCATGTGATTATGAACGATCTCTGTCCAGGCATGTACAAGATTCAGTATCTAGGAGGTCTCTCCACGTTGATTTCCTTTGAAGATGAACAGAAGGCTCGTTCTCTCCTTGCTGCGGCAAGGGAGGTTATTGGTAGGTTTGCAAAGTTAGACGTTTGGATGGGCCAGTCATTCAGCTTCGAACGTTTGGCTTGGCTTAAACTTACGGGAATTCCTTTGCAACTTATCTCTAATGAAGTTATTGATGTGATTGGAGGCTCTTTTGGTAAGATTGTCCATAGGACGTCTAGGTCCGATTTTGACGATGATCTTTCTTATGATTATGTCGGGGTGTTAGTGGGTGAGGAGAAGAGGATTGGTGAATCGGTTTCGCTGGTCTGGAGGGATAAAAAGTTCACTATTTGGGTTGAAGAAGATGTCGGGGTGTGGATGCCTGAATTTTACAAAATCCCGTCTAAATCGGATACGGATTCAGTGCATGAGAATATGGACGTCGAGAAGGATTGTCATGACAAAGAGGAGTTTCATCCGGTGGAGTCGGATGCCGGAAATTCTGTTCCGGTAACGGAGGAGCCGGTGGAAGACGTCAACGTTCCGGTGAATAGGGAGGAGGAGGTTTTTTTGGTAACTCCCAATCAACTTAATGCTATTAATGAGATTCCTAATTTGTTGGAAAGGAATGAGGAAGTCATTAATGGGATGGAAGACTTTGTGCCTGGCTATCAATTTGATTTCGGAGAAAATATAGTAACTGAAGCAGATAATGTGGACCAATCGGGCTTGATTAACAAAAGGAAAAAGAAATCTGGGCTAGGAACTTTGGGCCGACCCAATCCGGCATATTCTAGCAGCCTTGAAAAAACTAAGGTTGGTAAAAAGCCCAAATGCCAAGATGACTTATTTGGGTTGGATCCGTTGTTGGGCCTGGACCAAGATGGTGGAGGTGAGATGAGTGCAGCCCAGCTTAGGTCTGACCACATTGACCTTAATACTCAACCAGGAAATGGCGATGAGGTTGGGGAGGACAGTGGAGGCCAACATATGGATAATAGAACGGATTCCTCTTATAATGAAGTTGAAGTCACAATCCTTTTGGGTACCAAACTCGGCGTTAATCTTCACAACTCCAACAAGTTAATCCAGGACTCGATTGTTCTTGAAGGTGTACAAGGAGGTAAGGAATGAATTGTCTTTCAATTAATATTCGTGGGTTTGGGGGTAGAGGTAAAGCGGGTTGTATTAAGCAGCTTAAAAACGTTCATGGGATTTCTTTTATTGGAATGCAAGAGACGATGGTTAGCAATATTTCCTCCTATTTGGTTTCTAATTATTGGGGAGGGATGGGTTTTGAATATGTGGATGTTAACGCTTGTGGTAATTCGGGTGGTATAATAAGTATGTGGGATCCAAAAGTTTTTTATAAAGAGATGGTGAATAAAGACCGGAATTTTTTACATGTGGCGGGTACTATCTTGGCTGGGTCGATTCGTATTAATATTGTCAACATTTATGCTCCACAATCGAATGAAGGTAAGAGGACGTTGTGGTCAAAAATTTATAATTTGATGTGTGGGCATCTAGGGTGGTGGATTGTGTTCGGAGATTTCAACGCGGTTAGAGAAAGGGATGAAAGAAAAAATTTGGTTTTTGACCCGGTTTGTGCCCGTGATTTTAATAGTTTTATAGATGAAGCCGGTTTACGTGAATATGATCTGAAAGGGCTAAAGTTTACATGCATGACCACTAGAAAAGGTGTGTGTAAATTTAGTCGGATCGATCGGGTGTTGGTATGTGACAATGTTTTTAATAAATGGCCTAACGCGTGTGTCCGGGCCATTGGTAGACAGTGTTCGGATCATTCACCTTTGGTATTTTCTGTTAAAGATTCTAACTTTGGGCCCAACCCTTTTAGGCTTTTTGACTCTTGGTTGGATAGACCGGGTTGTGTGCAAGTTATTCAATCAGTTTTTGAAGAATGGAGAGATGAAGGGAAGCTGGATTCTAATCTGCTCAACAGATTAAAAAGGCTTAGAGGATGTTTACGGGCTTGGTTCAAGAATTATAGTGCAAAAGAATTGGAGGAAGAGACTCGCCTTAGAAAAGAGAAAGATGAAATAGAAATTCAAATGGAGAATAATGCTTTGGAAGATGAAGACGGGTGGATCTGGACAGAATGCAAAAAAGCGTTGGAAGAAATCGAGTTTCTAAAGGCCCGCGACATCAAACAAAAATCCCGTGTTAAATGGGCTGCTTTGGGGGACGAAAATTCCAACTTTTTTCATAATGTGGTTAATGGGGGAAAGGCGAGAAATTCAATTCCGGGTATTATGATTAATGGGGAGTGGGTTACTAAGCCGACCTTAGTCAAAAAAGAGGTGATGCGATTCTTCAGGTGCCACTTTAAAGAAGACAATTATGATCGGCCTACCCTTGTTTGTTCGAACATTGGTTCGCTGGTTCAGCAGGAAAGCGAAGATTTGGTGGCTCCTTTTTCTAGACAAGAAATTAAAAACGCCGTTTTTGAGTGTGGCTCCAATAAGGCTCCGGGTCCGGATGGTTTTAATTTTCGATTCGTGAAAAGATTTTGGAATTATCTTGAAGGAGATTTTGAAAAGATTTTGTTGGATTTTCACGGCTCAGGTTCCATTAGTCCGGGGTGCGGTTCCTCTTTCATTACTTTGATCCCTAAGACTAAAACGCCTTTGGGTCTTAGAGACTACAGGCCTATTACTTTAATAGGTTTGATTAGTAAGGCGATTTCCAAAATCCTTGCTACTCGACTTAAAAAAGTTATGGGTCGTATTATTTCCGAATCCCAATCCGCTTTTATTTCGGGTCGGTTCATTTTGGACGACCCTTTAATGGTAAATGAAGTTATTGATTGTTTGAAGAAGCGAAAGAAAAAGGCGTTTTTGTTAAAAATAGATTTCGAAAAGGCATACGACAATGTCAATTGGAACTAGTAGTATACCCGTCCGGTGGACGGGTTTTTTAGTGTCGTAATCAGGCCGTCTTCGAGAAATCGTGGCGCTTGGATGACTAAGGATTTCGTCACAGATACGCTTCAGAACATCTCCTTCGCTACACGCCCAACAGTTGACATTATCATTCTCAAAAGTTCACTGTGTTGTGGATAATTGACATATACATTTGAGTATATGCTAAATTCCATATTTCTAAAAAGGACATCATTGAAAGCATCAAACCAACATGACAGTATTAATAAGCCAGTATAATGACCAAATTTATCTAATTAATTAAATAAATGAGGATAATATAAAATGTAAATACCTGATGCTTTACTTGAGTCTCGTTAACATCATTAACCCAGTTGCTCATATAAAAAAATTACATTTGTTCTTATTCCTTTGTATCCATTAGCTTCTCGACAAATTCTAGTAAAGCCTCCTGACCTGATGATGGGTAACAAAAATGAGCTACAAATGAAATTTGGCGGGTTAGATTTAGGATTTGAATTAAGAGCTCAATATTTTGATATACAAATATGTGAGCATGACCACTTAGGTACATCATGTCCCAACTCCATAAATACGATTACGAATAATTGCATTACCAAATGATCAAAGGGAAAAACTCAGAATACCGCAAAATGAACATTATATCAAAGCGAACCTTGGTAAGTATAGTTTTTCCTGTTCCAGGTGCACCAGTGAAAAGTATCCCCTGCAAAATGAACCAGTAGGCTTCTTATCACTAAAATTCATCAACAAAAGACACATTTTAAAAGCAAATTAATTTTTTAACACAAAAGTCAAATTTATATCACATGTACCAAGTGCAAACCTTCGGTAACTTTCCCCCAGGTCATGTAAAGTTCCGTAGATTTTTTTAGGTACTCCACAACTTCCTTAAGCTCTTGTTTGGCATCATCACAGCCTTAAACATCCTTAAAGGTTTTTACGATCTGCACAAAATCATTTCATAATAAACAGATTACATGTTTGTATCATCTAGTGGGGACAATATAGGAATAGGCCAGGGAGTGGTGGTCCAAATTGCAAGGGACAAATCGGGAAGAAATTAATCCCGTAACACATCTTTAGTTGGAGGTCAAACAAATCAGCACTTGGGGTGTTAGCCATACTGAAAAATGTTTAAATGCTAATACGATCATAATTTATAAGCTATGTTTTAAGAACAAAACATAAAACGCATTCAATGTATCCATTATACTATGCATCCTACGAGGGCGAATTTTGAATCATGTAGGATGATAGCAACTCTGATCTCTCCAAATCATCATTTGATGGATACTCTTCTTGTTTCTGGTCCTACATAAATCAAGAAAAGGAAAAGCAAAAGAACAAACATTAAGAGGCATTTCACCGAAAAACTTTCAGACATAAAGTATTACGCATCACAAATTTACCTGTACACAAATGTATAACCCAAAAAACAATACGCACAACCACCTGATTCATTTCTTCTCCTCCTCCTCCTTTAATCGTATAACCAGCTGGTACAAACCATTCATTATACGCTTGACTACGTGGGACCCAATGCAGCTCATTACCCCTACTTGAACCACCAATCTTGACCATATCGCCCTCTTTAAGCAACACATGAACCCCTGGTTCAAACATTTTCCCCTAAACCCATGTTTTGTGAACTACACCATTAACAAAACCAAGAAAACAGATTAAGCACAATACAATCAATCCTCAATTCCCCTAAATTAATATACTTAAATAAGAAGTAAGCTATAGTGATCCCAACTGAAACAATCTACACGACTGAGCCTATATTATTAGCAAATAAATGCGTGTTTATCGAATTTTACCCGACGATAGATCGATGACCGAGAGATTTTGAGAAGAACGTATTAGAGTGGATACGGAGATGATATCTGCTGTACACAAACAGTTTCTAAACATAAACAAATTAGACAACAAAATTTGAACGTAAACAACTCAACTGATCAAATTTGTACCTGGTAACCGTCCGGTGGACGGGTTTTTTCCAACAAAAAAGTTCTAGGTTTATAGATATAAAGCAAGTGCCTCTATACCACCTAAGAATGAGAATGATAATGAGCAATTCAGAGATTAAAAAACTGTGTAAGTTACTGATTTGTATCAACATAACTATGAAGCAAAGATTTGAGGCACTTACAAATTGGGATTTGTTTTCGAAGAATTTCCATATGTTCATAGCAAACTACCTTAACGAACTTCAATCCACTATTTTTGTTGCCTCCATCTTGATCCCTAAGTAAGATGTATAAACCCTAGAACTCTGCAACATCTGTAAAAATGAGGTCAATTTGATATTGGAGGTTATATTTTGATATTCCACTCATCTGGTGCAGGCATATAATCTTTTATTTGTCCCCAAAATTCAACATCCGATTATTGATTGAGGCTTCTTGAGAGACGGTGAGAGAAATATAGAGAAGATGGGGGGTGTGTGATGGAGAGGAGGCCTCACTTAGATCGTGATACGGTTGTATAGAGAGGTTGACGACGTGGGGAGGAAAAAAGGGGAACTGACCGGATTTGTAGGGACTTAGGAGAGAGAGTCCGAACTGCCTAAAACTGCCATTTTTTCAGTTATCTTTTTGAGTTTATGCGGTCATGATTTAATCTTAGGCAGATCTAACAGTCAGAATTAGGTTTGCTGGCGGTTACAAACCACGCTGTCTATAATATATATAATTTTTTGCTTTCTATTATGTCTCAAATGGGGTTTCATCCTCGATGGTGCGAGTGGATTAATGGGATTTGTCACTCTTCTAAAGCCGCGGTTCTAGTAAATGGTTCGCCTACTTTCGATTTTAGGTGTGAAAAGGGGCTACGGCAAGGGGATCCATTATCGCCGTTTCTTTTTTTGATAGTGATGGAAGCCCTCTCGTGGCTCCTTGATAAAGCTAAGTCTCTTGGTGTCATTAAAGGTGTTGATTTTTCGAGTGGAGATATGGAGCTAACCCATCTCTTCTATGCGGATGACGCGTTGATTATGGGAGAGTGGTCTAAAGATAATATCCAAGGTATTGCTAGAGTTCTTCGTATTTTTTACATTTGCTCCGGGCTTCGCATTAATCTCCATAAATCAAATATATATGGAGTTGGTGTGGAGAATTCCGAAGTGGACGACATGATGGGTTTTCTTGGGTGTAAAAGAGGTGGTTTCCCGTTTACCTACCTTGGTATCCAAGTGGGAGCAAAGATGTCCCGAGTTTGTAATTGGGATCCGGTTGTTGATATCATTAGTAAGCGGCTTGTTTCATGGAAAGCTATGAATCTGCCGATTGGAGGTCGCCTTATCCTCATTAAAGCGGTTTTAGAAAGCCTTCCCGTCTACTACTTTTCTCTTTATAAGGCACCAAAGGCCGTTATTGAGTCGATTGAAGCTATAATGCGTCGCTTCCTCTGGGCGGGCGCTAGCGTAGAGAAGAAGATCCATTGGGTTTCTTGGGATATTGTTACATCTCCTAAAAAGATTGGAGGTTTGGGAATATCTAGATTGCAAGATGTTAACGACGCGCTCCTTTTAAAATGGACTTGGCGATTCAAAAATGAAGATAATGGATTGTGGAAGAAGATTATTATGGGGTGTCATGGCAATAGTAGACCATGGGCGTTACTACCGTGTAGTGCTTCATCGAGTGGGTGTTGGAAACGTATAGTTAAAATTGGAGAAAAAAAACACCAAACGGGTCTACTTTTAATTCGCATTTCGGTGGTGATCTTGGAAACGGAAATTCTATTAGTTTCTGGGGTGACCCGTGGCTAAGAGACGAACCACTTCGATTGGCATATCCTAATCTTTTTAAAATCGAAAGAAATAAATGGGTGAAAGTGGGAGATAGAATTTCGGTTACTGGTAACGTCAAGAACTTGTCTTGGGATTGGATTTCGATACCAAATACAGCTGCAGAAGTGAATGATCTTTTTCAGATCCTTTCGGAGATCCATGATTTTAAATGGAGAGGCGGTGCTGATCGATGGAAATGGAAGATTGCCGCTGATGGTCAGTTCAGTGTGAAGTCTGCAAAAAGTTTGTCGTTTGATACCAACACGGTTGGCCAAGTTCGGAAGATAAAATGGAAGGTTTGGGTGCCGCTCAAGTGTAAAGTTATGGTGTGGAGAGCGGTCTTAAATCGCTTACCTACTATTGCAGAAATGATTAAACGAGGGGTGCGACCTCAACATACAACCTGCACATTCTGCAAAGATGAAGTAGAAACGGATCTGCACTTGTTCACAGGGTGTTGGTTCTCGCAAGAAGTTTGGCATAGAATTGAGAATTGGTGCCGGTTACCTCCATCTATTCTCTTTGATGTTACGGATATTCTGCAGATCCCGGAGGCTCATCCGATGTCCAAGAATGATAAGAAAGTTTTGCGAGGAATAGTATACACGACCATGTGGGTTATTTGGAACGAGCGCAACAACCGTATCTTCAACAACAAGCTTCGGAGACCAATAGAGATTGTTGAAACTATCAAGTATACGACTTTCTTTTGGATTTGTAATAGATCTAGATTGATATATGTAGAGTGGTCTAGTTGGTATGTGTATCCTTTGGGTTGATTTGGTTTTGTAGTTCGCCTTTTGGCCCTTGTTTTGAGGACCAATTGTGCGCCTCTTGTTGAATGAAATTTTCCTTTCAAAAAAAAAATATCAATTAGAGTGATTAGGCTAAAGGGTGTGGTGGTTATGGTTGAGACATGAAAGACTATACCTTCCTCTTCCCTAATCTATCATGGTTTGCATGGATTAAGCCATGGCAACTATGGTCCCCCTTTCCATTTTTCAAATAATCATTTCCTTTTTCTTTAGACAAAGATAAATTAAAATAAATAAAGAAATAGTGGTTTGGGTCATGACCACACCTTTCGGGTAGTGGTTTTGAATTGTGGATTAGAGTTGGGTGAAATGACACTGACGTGGAGGGTTATGGTGGTCATAAAGGTCATGACCACACCCTACAGCCTTATACATATACATAGACCACAAGATACAAATAAAGATGATAAGAAACAATTTAAAATTTCTAAAAAAAAAGTAATCAAGTACTAGGTTGTAAATACTTACAACTTTTAATAATGTTGATGTTTAAAGTACGGAGATGAGATTTGAACCATAAACAATACCTTTTGTTATGTGTATATGCTTTAAATGAATGTTTGGTAATATCAGTTACTTTTGTTCTCATTAACAATTCTCTATACACCTTGTAAACGTTTATGCAATTGTTTTTTCATAGACCGAAAAGGAGGTCATAAGCTTTTTAGAAGAACCACACACATCAATAATATTTTTATTTTATTTTTAACTTTAACTAGTTATAAAAACCATCGCCACGTTGTGGCGAACTTGTTTTGTTATTTAGTCTGTGTTTATATATGTTTGAAATCACTATGAGCGCGGTGCAAACGGAATCGCTGAGAAGAATAAAAAGAAAATGTAGAAAAAAACACTAAAAATAACCGAAAAAAAATCAACCAAAAAAATTGTATGGTAATGATGTTGTTCGGTAGAAACCCGTAGTCAGAGATGAGCAAATAGTAATGGGTACCGGTACCGAATTTCCTGAACCGAAATATCCTAAGTACCAGTTCGGTACTGACGTTTGGCGTTCCTGGTACCGGTTCGCTACCGGTTTTTACCTTCGTATACCGATACCGTAACCGGTATTTTCGGTACCAATACCGATTCGGTATCAGTTGGTACCGAGCTCATCCCTACCTCTGAAACTAAAAAAAGTTGTACGATACCATTGTTGTTCGTACGGTACCCGTGATCAGGGATGAGCAAATGGTACTGGGTAGTAGTACCAAATTTATCGAACTAAAAGATTATCAAACTCAATCCGGTACCGACTTTTGGCGTTTTATGTACCAGGCTGGTACTGTTTTTTACCTTCATGTATCGATAACGAACCGGTATTTTCGATACAAGTACCGGTTAACACCAAGCTTATCAAATTTAAAAAGTAAAGAAATAACAATTATTATAATGTGAAAATAATAAAACATAAAAAAACTGTATTTAATATTTTATTATATTATAATCTACTGTTCATTTCGTTCATCTTTTAATATATGGGAGAACATCTTTTAATATATGGGAGAATTATGTTGATTAACTTGAGTACTCAGTTGAATTTAATGCATGAGAGAAATTATTATTTCACTTTTCATTAAAGAGTAAGGAAATTCGTATGATAAACTTGATAAAAAGGTAAGGGCTAGAAAAGAGAGAAATCTTAAACGAATATAACTTCTTAGACCATGTCTAGTGAGTTATTAGAACACCCGTAGTGGTAAACAAGAATAATGCCCCTAACATGGGGCGTTTTGCGACACGTGTCATCACAGTCAGCATGGGGCATTATAGCATAAAGTGGTGTAGTGGGGCATTATTCCAATAACGCCCATGCAATCATTAAACAAAAAAAAAAAACCAATCTATTCTCTCATTGGCCAGTAAAACCAAAGTCAAACCATCACAATCCCATTTTGGCGTTTTAATAAACACGCTCCGGGCATTTTTTTTCAAAAATAACGCCGGAAAACGCCGGCCGTAGTGGGGCTCGGGGCGTTTCCGGGCGTTGTTTTTGAATATTTTTAACAAACAACGCCCGAGTACGGGCAGACTTATAATAATGTCTTTTCTATGGGTTATGTGACACGTGACATTAATGTACTTCCTTTAAGATCAAGGCTCTCAATTTTCTTTGCGGGCATTTTCACAATCATACCAACATCAGTTTTCTGAAGATCACGCCTAGAAGACAGTGTACGGGACATTATGAGGCGTGATCTTTGCCACTTCACGCCAATCACATTACCCACTACATAGACTTATATGTTTTAAGATATGAAACCCACATATATAAAAGAAAACGTCATATTCGGCCGGGTGGTTGGACAAATGGTCAGATGTGGTTAGTCCGACTCTCAACTCAAATTACTTAAAAAATTCCCCTAATTTTTCCCAAATTTTATTAAATTACATATTTTTTTACAACACATGAATTATTCAGTTAATCATATTCTAGGGATAAGTTATTGTACAATTGAGTCTTAATATACAAATACTCTTAACGAAAGAAGTGAATGAGGGAACTTTTTTTTTTGAATTTTTTCCATCTTATTAAACACGTCTTTTAGTTTCAGGATACAAAAAAAATTGTGATTTTACACTAGTAGGTAATTATGTAATTTTGTAGAGTAATTATAATTACCCCACAATAATTACTCTACTACTATAAAATCATAATTTTTTTTTACATTTTGCAAATAAACATCATTCTTAAATAGTAGGGAATTTACATTTTGCAAATAAACATCATTCTTAAGTAGTAGAGAAAAAATCAAAAAAAAAAAAAAATCTCTCATTTACTTCTTACTTAAAGGTATTTTGTATATTAATACTCATTTGTATTTGATGTTTACACTCATATTCTATATATTTATTGGTGAGGGTGATTAATCTCGGTCAAATCTTAACCCATAACCGTAATCAAATTGTTTCAACTAGTTAAACAAAAAATGAAAATGAAACATTAGTTTCATAATGTTTCGGTTAATTTAGATCAACGTTTTCCAGTTATGCGCATCTCTAATATAAGAATATAACTTTTTGAACAACAAATTTCTTGTTTCTTGTGAGACTTAAACCCAAGATCTCACAATAAGTATGTTAGGCTTTGTCTTGCCACTAGACCATCAACTCTAGTGGTTAATACCAATAGAAACAAAGGTGGAAAACCAATCGCCTTTTAAACAATGGTATGAATTGAGTGTATGCATTATTTGATTGCGAGTTATACTAAGTTTGAAGAGTGATGACATTTGTCTTAGATTGCTTTGTTATTTCAAATAGAGAGATTAATACATGGGCCACAAGTTACAAATAAAGATGGCCAAGAAACAATATACACTTTGCAAAAGATATTAAAAACACATGTACTTAAGATGTAAAGTGTATAAAGTTAGATGATATGTAATCAAATACTAGGTTGTTATCAATTACTTACAACTATTAACAACGTTGATGTTTAAAGGAAGGGGATGATGGGATTTGAACCATAAACAATACCTTTTGTTTTGTGTATATGCTTTTAAGCAAAGTTTGGCAACATAAGTTATTTGTATTCTCATTAACAATACCATACACTTTGGAAACGTTTATGCACTTGTTCTTTTTACGGACACATTTGATTTGGAGAATATATCAACGTAAGACAAATGTAACTTATGATATGTTTAAAGTTACTTAACTCATAAATATGAACAAAAGCGTCTTAATCATCTGAGCGGTTGGACAAATGGTCACATGCGGTGTGTCGATTCTCAAACTCAAAATATAGCCAATTCCACTTGATTTTCACCCATGAATCATTTATCATTTGATTAAACATGATCTATGTATTTACAGCGGTAGGCTAATTAATTACTGTCAGATTTTGACCCATACCCATACCTATAACAAACTGATTCATTCGGTTAAACAAAGAATGAAGACGAAATTGTTTCAGAATGATTTGGTAAATTTAGATCAACGTTTTTCGGTTATGATTCAACTTTACGCTCATCTATAATGTAAAAATCTATGCTTACTATACGTATAGACAAAAGTGGATAGAACATTTTTTTTAAACTATGGCATCAATTGAGTATGTGCATTGTTTTGATTGTGAGTTATACCAACTTTGAAGAGTGATGACATTTGTTGTTGTTTGTCTAAGTTGTAAATTTTATAAAGTTAAACTAATATTTAATCAAATACTTATAATTAAAGTTTGGCAATTTTCCAATTTTGAGAACATATTTAAAAATATAAGAATATCACTTTTGACCTGTTTGAAGTTAAGAAACCCATAAAATATAAATAAAAACTTCTTGATCAGCTGATCATATGGACAAAGGTAGCATGTGGTTTGCCTACTATCAAACTCAAATTACATAAAAAATCCACTTAATTTTCCCTCTTTTATACTCAATTTTTTTCTTACTGTCTAGCCTAACTTTTATTTTTTGAATTTAAAATTTTAAGTTACCTATCAAACCTATATATTTTTTAGAAAATGGTGTTTGATGTAATGTTAAAGAATTTAAAAACAACATTGTTTTTACTTGACTTGCTTAGTCTTTTATTTATGTTTTCGTTTTAGGGTGGGGTTCTATAGTGAACACTAGTGTATTTTTGAATTTAATAAACAAATCCCGGCCATTGATTTACATTATCAAATCCAGGCCATTGATTTACACTTGTGTATTAATAATCAAGGGCTAAGATTAGTTCACAGTTAAGATTGATTGTTCATTAATGAACCTAACCCTTTCGTTTTATGCCAAGTTCAACTCGTATTGATGCTATGCAATGATAAAAGAACATAAAAAATAGGGTTACTAGATTTTATCACTCCCAACTATTAGGTATTTGTCGCTGCCACTCACAACTATCACTTTGACTCCTACCACTCCCAACTTAACACTTTGTGTGTTGTGTCACCCCGCATGTAAACATTTCTTGGTGTTTAATTTGTGTTATTGGTGATATTAGACTAACACTTTGTGAATTATTAATGGTTGGAGGTGAATCTGTTCCTAAAAGATAAAATGAGAGCCAAAAATCACTCAACCGGAGAGACACAACACACAAAGTGTTAAGTTGAGAGTGATAAGAATCAAATAGTTGGGAATGACAGCGGCCAACACCCAATAATTCAGAGTGATAAAATCCAATAATCCTAAAAAAAATACAAATCTAAGGCTACTCGGTATGGGGTTCATCCCCGGACCGTCTTGCTTCGGCGACGGACTAAACACCGTGCCCCCCCCCCCCCGCGTCCCGTCGTCCCCGTCCACTTCTTGCCGTTTGCGACGATCCAAAAAAGGTGGGGCCCAACCAAAAGTAACCGTTGAAAAAAAAATTAATTTCTAATTAAAATTAACTTTTTCAAACGGTAATAATTCAAAAAATACCCCAATTCACTTCCATTTTTATAAATACTCACTTCTTTAACCATTTTTCACAACTTTTCACCCACTACCACCCCATCTCTCTCACATTTTATAACCATTCTTCCCTTTTTATAAAAACTCATCATATTTTATACCATTTTTTACCCGCTACCACCCCATCTCTCGCTCAAAAATTATCATGTCTTCACCTTCTCCCATTTCTTCAATTTCTTCTATGTCTTCATCGTCTTCGTCTGCGTGGTATTCATCATCTTCGGAAGAGGATGATATTATGCACAACATGATTATGAACGCGGCTCAGGTCTTCATGGCGGGTGCTGAAGGGTCGTCCCAACGGCTAACTAGACGAGCAAAATATAACTGAAACCAAGAAGGTATTTTACTTTTTTTTCCTTATGTTTTATATAGATTTGAAAATGTAATTTATAATTAATTTCATTTATGTTTCGTTTTAAATTTATAGCCGGCCACGATAAACTACTAGCCGATTATTTTGCCGACGAACCCGTGTACCCAGCCGAGATTTTTCGACGTCGGTTCCGCATGAGTCGTCCACTGTTTTTACGTATTGCAGGCGACATGGCCCAGTCGGATCCGTTTTTTACATTGCGAAACGACGCTAGGGGGCAAAGGGGTTTCAGTAATTTACAAAAATGTACGTCGGCCATTCGCCAACTTGCGTACAGTTACGCACCCGATGCATTAGACGAGTATATTAGGATGTCTGAAAGAACCGCACGTCGATGTTTGCACAAGTTTTGCGAATGGGTTGTCAAATTGTATAACAAGCGATACATGCGGAAACCGAACGCAAACGACGTTCAAAAATTATATCAAGCACACGAACAGAGACATGGTTTCCCAGGAATGCTCGGGAGCATTGATTGCATGCACTGGCCGTGGCAGAACTGCCCAGTTTCCTGGCAAGGTCAGTATACTAGGGGAGATCATGGACATCCGACTATTATTCTAGAGGCGGTTGCGTCACAGGATCTCTGGATCTGGCATGCTTTTTTTGGTCTACCTGGTTCGCTCAATGACCTTAACATCATATACCAGTCACAGATATTTGAGGATGTAGTGGCGGGTACAGGTCCAGACACAAGCTTTACAGTTTCGGGGGTGGAATACAGGCGAGGTTACTACCTAGCCGATGGGATATACCCAAAGTACTCGACAATCGTTAAAACTATTCCACACCCGACATACGACAAAAGAAAGAAGTTTGCGAAGTTTCAAGAGGGTGCGAGAAAAGATATTGAACGGGCTTTTGGTGTTCTACAAAAAAATGGCACATCATTGAACATCCAGCACGTTCGCAAACACCTAAGAGGTTACGACACATTATGTACGCTTGTATCATCCTTCATAACATGGTCATTGAGGACGAAGGTAGAGCGATATGCGAGTACGACGAAAACGAGTCTACTGGAAATTCTGTCCAGTTAGTGCGGAACAACAAGATTTGAACATGTTCGCTCTACGTAACGAGTACACACATCATAACCTACAAGCGGACTTGGTGGAGTACATTTGGAACAACGCTCAAAACGAACCCGGCCACGACATGGAAGACGAAGACTAGTGGCTTATTTTAATATATTAGGATATTTTTAAGTTTATTTTTTTAAGTTTATGTTTTTTTTTTAAATTTATTTTTTTTAAGTTTAATTTTTTTTTAAGTTTATGTAATGTTTTTTAATATTAATGAAAATATTTTGTTAGTATATTTGTTATATGTTAAAAAGAAGTTGAAGATTAAAAAGAAAAAAAAAACATAAAAGTGGTGGAGGACTATGACTAGAACCATCTTACTATGCCTTCTAGTTTTGGAGGATGGACCATCCTTGAGAGGATTATGACGTGGCGCCTTGATAGCCCAAACGGCTACTTGTCTTGGCCAATGAGATCCCGCCATGTCATCTTGATAGCCCCGTCCAACGCCCAGGCTGAAACCCCCGCCCAAGAGGCCACGCCGAAACCCAAGCCCACCCGGGGTGGTGACTTGGGCGTTTGTACCCAACCCACGCCACAACCCCCGCCTAGCCGTTGGCCAACGGCTTGCCCAAACGGCTACTTGTCTTGGCCAATGAGATCCCGCCATGTCATCTTGATAGCCCCGTCCAACGCCCGGGCTGAAACCCCCCGCCCAAGAGGCCACGCCGAAACCCAAGCCCACCTGGGGTGGTGACTTTGGCGTTTGTACCCAACCCACGCCACAACCCCCGCCCCTGGGCTGAAACCCCCGCCTCATACCCCATATGTGAATGTGAATGAATTCACTCTTCATTCACTTTAAATTTTATGATATATGAATTGTGTGTCAAAGTTTTCTAAAAGTGAGTTTCAATTTTATTGCAAACTAGTTTTTTAGCCGTGTCGCGCGTTGCGGCGACAGCCTAGCATTTGCTACTTTGTTATACGTACACACTACGATGATGCCATTAACGTTTGACTATGTTATACACACGACATATACAACAAAGCGGCCCCACCACGTGGTGTCGGCTCGTTAATCTTAACTTTGCCATTACTAATAAACATTATTAAGAAAACCATTTGATTATAGTATTTGTACAGCCTAAATCAAACCCCAAATACATACAAATCAGAGTACAATTGTATGTTCCTAGATCAAATAGCAACAAACTACAAAGAAATTATGAGAATAATAGTAACTTCGTCTTCTTCTTCTTCTTCAACCGTACGCAGGGACATATATATGTGTGTTAAAGAAATATACCTACCAACCAGCTTCAATGGTGTTGAGATCGTCACCAGAAGAACCCTAAATGACCCAAGTTTGTGACAGACTGAACTCAAATCGATACGTCGTTGAAACTGAAATAGGCAGCCAGGAGTATACAAATGTCTCACAGCTTCCTTGAGTGGTACATATTAGTTATAAAATCAATGTGATTTACATGTGCATTTTCAATAATCAAGGTAATCTTCTCATAATGCTTGAAAATTATTCGAGATAACCGCTAAGGTTCTCAAATCTAATGAAATCGTATTTAGGAGAATTAATCTAACCATGAGAATCATATTAAACATATTCATTAACTAATAATCCGCAAGTAATATTGATGGTAAAAAAAAAAACCTTAGACATCATTCATGATGTTAATTTGATCCATCCATTTGTCTGAAATACATAGTTCTCCAACTGCAAAAAATATCCAAAGATTAGTCACAATAACTAAGAAATAATTCTTTTAATTTAGTTTCAATGAGTGTATACGAATAATTACTCGTTAAATAGCCCAACATATCCACGATCTATAGTTTGTTTTCTTGTTCATCTGCAGGTGGTCATGTTACAGTTTGCTGATCTGCAAAAATTCAGTTTGTATATATAGTCAATCAAAGTTAATAAGAAATCCAAAATACCATTAAGCATGAAATTGATAGTGAAACTAAAGGGTGAAATTAAAAAAATAAGAACCCATCAACATAAAGGGTGAAATTAAATCTCCATAGGTGCAAACATAAATAAAAAAAAAACCACAAAGGCCAAAGAAAGTAATGAATGGATATTTCTATGAAACAGAGAACATAAGTGGCCAAATTGATCAAGTAAACGTACCTTTGAGTTGTTGAAATTCAAGTTTAAATGAAGAGATAACTAATAGCAGATGTATAAGTAGAGCCCAAAGGTGGAGGAAGAGATACGAAATCACGTCGGTGTAAGAAAATACGAATGCAAGCAAAATCTACCAGAAAACTAAAGTAAGCCAAGGAGACTTTTGATAGAACTTGCTCCTAAAATATCTTGTTCGGTTGTTCTTCTGATCGCAATTGTTTCCTCCGGGCAGTATTCGCTGGATAAACTCCATAGTTGATACATTTCCGATTCCATCCCTGGATGATGATCATGCATGTATGGTCTCTCCGATGGGTCCTAATTTTATTCAAAAAGTAATAACAAAATTATTAAAAAGAAGAAAAAAAATGAATTATGTATACCGTAAAGAAGTAAAGTTAAGCCCACCAACGGTGTTGTTCCTTTCAGCACCGCGTGGTCAAAAGCTGGCTGGTGATTAACCATCACACAATCCAATATGTCCCCATATGGGCTCTGTGTTAAATTATTTAAAAATTTATAATTAAAGATCTCCAAAATCATACATATGTAGGCCGATCAGAGCCCAACCGCCATGTCGTAATTCGCCGCATCACCAGCATTAAGCTCCCCGATTGACATTAATTCCCATAGGCCGCTGGCTGCTCGTTAACACCAAAATAGATTAGTAAATACATTTAAGAAGTGGCAAACATTTGAATAACAAACTGGGGGACTTTCAACTTCCCCGTTTCACATCTAGGTATGCTCTTAAGTTTTATATTTGACTCATTGGAGAACTCAAATCAACCTATTTTCAAGTAAATGGGTCAAAACAACATCTCTAGTTAACACTCAAGTATGTGTAGAAGTACTATATGGAAAACATCTAAATGCTTTTATTGATTTCAAAACAGTGAAGGGTGATTTACATGAGATCTAGAATTGGTGTAAAACATGAAGGGACTCTGCATTTTCTTGACTTTGATAGGCCTAAATACACACAAAAATTAAATAAAAAAATAAATTGACACCTATTATAAAAGACTAATATGCTGAAGATTAACTTGCCTTGGTGTCATAGAACTTGAGATAGAAACGTGACTTAGGGATGGACAATTTGGTCTCAAAAATTTTTGCAGCTGCAGCACTCAATTTTTTGTTTACATATGAAACCGTAGCCTCCTTTTGCTACATCAGAAAACAGATCAGGTCACCGGAACCCTAAAAATCGTTGCTAATGGGGTTGCGTCTTTGAAACCCTAACCGCCGCTGTTACCAGGCAACGGAGGACGACAGAGGGGGAGTTGACGCCACATGCGGCGGAGGACGGTGGCAGTCACGTTGATGGTGATGGTGGAAGACAACGACACATACGATATAGGCGGTGTTCGGATCACTGGTGAGTGTGTGGTTGAGGGAAGGTGCAGACGTGAGCTATTGATCGAAGGTTTGTGGAACAGTGGAAGACAACAACAGAACAAAAAAAAAAGACGATCAGGGGTAGTTTTGTCATTTGGTCGGTGGCTATCCACCGACTTTGTACTTTAAGTATATAGGGTAATGTTACATTTATCTTAGTCGTGTGGTCTCACTATCTTTTAGTTTTATATATGTTCATAGTAATTTTAGGTCTTTTAATTCAAAAGATTATATATAATCAACTTAATAGTTGTTAAACTCACATTCTCACCTATAATACCTATCTAACAAATGATTGTACCGGAGTCAAAATACACCCAAAACAATATATACACAAAAACCTAATCACTTCAACAAAAAATAATTATTTGTCCAATAAATTAATGAAATAATAGCAACATGTAAATAAACATGTTCAGGAGTCATCACAATCATTTATGGAGCTAGCCACATTGTCAAGTGCATTGTTGCAGTAAGAGACCATATCATCCCGAACCTTAAACAAGTAGGCCTTTAGCCGGAGACGAACTGGCCGCGAAACATGACTCCGACACAAGGGACATGTTGGATGGTCCTTTAGCCATGACTCAATGCACTCGTCATGGAACTGGACTCCATGCTGACAGTTGGTGAGCCTGTTGGACCCACTATCTTCTGATTCTACTTCACAAAGACACACTACACAATCAAACAGAATCGGACCACTGTCGTTACATTGGTCTCCTTTTATTTTGAGTTCTTGTTGTGCTACTGTAAGCTTTTGATCTATGGAAGTTATTTGCATTTCTGCCATTAGTTTACGTGCACAATCTTGAGTTATTGACCTGATTGCTTTATCTTTCTAGGCGTGTATATATATGAAAGGTAAAAGGCATATATTGTGTGACAAAATATGGGTTTTTTTCAACTGTTGATTTTGATAGCACATGCATCTTATTCTTCATGTTCAAACTTCTATTGTTCAAAGTTTGACTTTTGACCAAACATGTGCACTAAATCCATCCTCACGTGAATAGCCCACTTTCCATATAAAACATTTACGGTATTTGATTTCTTTTGATACTTATTTAACATGTTAATAATAAACACATAACTAAGAAAACTAGAAAACGACTTGCACGTGAGCAGCTAACAAACTGTAACGAATTTAAATATATATATCGTTAAATGTTTTTTTACAAATTTATTTACTTTCTGAAAACTACAATAAGTTTATCATTTGCTAGTATTTTTCTCTACAATTTTTAGACCATCCACAATAAGATGTATTTGAATGTTTTTAAAGAGAGAAAAATAAGATAAAGGAAAGAGATGATGATATTGAGGAAAAAGAGTTTGAATGTGTAATAGTATGTGAGAAAAAATGAGATATGTGAGTGTAAGGAAGGACGGACAAAGGAGAGAGAAGTTATGTTTTTAATTCCCCCGTAGTGGGGCGGTACATCACGTAGATCTTGGCCATGGCGCCCCATAGCGCTTGGCAACGCCACTACGCTCGGCGCTATGGGTGAGAACAATTCAACCCCCGTGAAAAATATCATGTCATGCATCTTCCTCCTCCACTCTCACACACATATATACATACATATGTATGTATAATTGAAGGGGTTATATAACCCCCTTACTACTACACCCTCTTGTGATATAAAGTCCCTCACTTGCACTTTTCGCCACTTGTCGCATAACAGAGCTTTATGACTACACATGATCTAAGACTGCGGGGTATGGTGGGGCTTGGGTTGGGCGTGGGTTGGGGCGGGTGATGACACGTGGAATGGGAGCCCCCCCCCCCCCCCACTGCCTGGTACGTGTCCGTGGGGTATGGTGGGGCGTGGGTTGGGCTTGGGTTGGGTGCACCGCGTGGCAGGGTAGTTTTATAAAAAAAAATATACAAAATTTAAAAATTACACAAACATTTATAAAAAAAAAACATACAACTTCATTAATATTTATAAAATTACATAAACCTAAAAATTACAAAATAAGAAACCTAAAGCGTTAAATAAATTTCAAAAAGGTCGATCTTGTCGAACGCATTTTTTTCCTTGCCGCGAAACTCTATTACAAAATAAGAAACCTAAAGCGTTAAATAAACTCTAAGTGGTTTGAGTAGGGCAAGTGAGATAAACTATCCTATTGGTTGGGCAAAGCCCATATGACAAATAAAAACATCACCCAAATGCATACCTATTACTGATGCTATTAGAAAATATGAGTAAGTTGTTTGCAGGGATAAATGATAACTTTCTACAATATGATTACGTTTATAAGCATCAAAGTATGAAAAAACCATAATACTTTTCACATTTATATCGATTATAAATAACCATTTACGCTGTTCGGAATACTTAATTATATTATATAATTTTATAATAGTTTGGGTTCATAGACAAACAGAAAATATTATTCGTTCCTTATATTATATAAAAAATTACAACTAAAGTAAAGAGAATTGGTACCAGATACGAGAACACACAATTGATGGCTAACACCCAAACAATGTTTATTATGAAGAAACTTAACTCAAAACCTCATACATAATCCCTACCAAACTGATTTGATATATATAATCTAACCTATTCGCATTAGACTATAACTAGGATTCTATTTAACTAAACTCACAATAATTATCCAAACAATTCCTATTCTAACTCAGGTAGGAAACTTGATAATTATCCACTGTTTAATTAACTGATTTGTTGGTATTTGACTTCAACTCAAACACCACCAACTAGGCCGATCTTCACGCAAATAGCCACAATCGACTAGGAATTCGCCAACAATCACCCCCTGAATTTCTGAGTCACATAGGGTAATTCTTGTACACCGAGTAACTGTCTCATCTCCTTGAACCGGAGTCTCGCCAAGGCTTTCGTCAACGGATCTGCTTTTTGCTCGTCTCCGGAAACGTACTCAACCACCACTTGTTCGTTTTCCACACATTCACGAATAAAGTGATAACGAGTGTGGATATGTTTGCTTCTACCATGAAAAACCGGATTCTTCGATAATGCAATTGCTGATTTGTTATCGACCCGAATCGGTACTTTCTGTTTTACCCATCCCGTCAATTCTACGAGTAACTCTCGGAGCCAAATTGCTTGACATGCAGCAGCAGTAGCTGCCATAAATTCAGCTTCACAAGAAGATAGGGCCACAGTAGCTTGCTTCTGCGAACACCACGTGATTGGTGAAGATCCAAGATAAAACACATGACCGGTAGTACTTCGTCCATCATCATTGTCCACATTATGACTGCTGTCACTGTAACCAACCAGATTCAGATTTTCGCTTCGCTCGTACTTTATCCCAAAGGAAACCGTTCCTCGAAGATAACGTAAAATTTGCTTAATAGCAATCGCATGTGATTCTCTCGGGCTCTGCATGTATCGACTTACCACCCCGACTGAATAGGACAAATCTGGTCGTGTATGTAATAAGTAACGAAGACAACCCACAATCTTACGAAAATCAGTCGCTGGCACTTCCGGTTCGTCTTCGGCTTTAGACAACTTGTTCCAGCGGGCACAAAGTTGGATTACATTCTTTCATGCCGGCTTCTTTTAGAATCTTCAAGGCGTAGCTTTCTTGTTTGATTTTAATACAATCTTTATCTTGAGAAACTTCGATACCTAAGTAATAAGTTAGCTCACCAAGATCCGACATTTCAAACCGTGACGCCATCATTTTCTTGAACTCATTTATGAAAACCACACTTGTTCCTGTCACGAACAGATCATCAACATAAACCGCAACAATTAAATAATTCGTATCAACCGCTTTTCGATAAACCACCTTTTCTTGCATGCATTGATGAAAACCCATATTCTTCAAAATACCATCAAGCTTTATATTCCACGCTCTCGGGGATTGCCTAAGACCGTATAAAGCCTTCGCCAATTTGTACACTTTCTGGTTGTCACCCGGTTTTTCGAATCCCTCTGGTTGACACACGTACACTTCTTCCTTTAAATCCCCGTGAAGAAACGTCGTTTTTACATCTAAATGATGAATCTTCCATCCCTTCCCGGCTACGAGAGCAATCAATAATCGTATTGTCTCGAGTCGAGCTACTGGCGCGAATACTTCATCAAAATCAATACCTAGTTGCTGAACATATCCTTTTGCCACCAAACGCGCCTTGTGTTTATTAATCGAACCATCCGCGTTTCTCTTGATCTTAAATACCCACTTCAACCCAATGGGTTTTACGCCTTTTGGTAGAAAGGTTAGCTTCCATGTGTTTTTTTTCTCAATTGACTCGATTTCAGTTTTCATAGCTTTTACCCAATCCAGTTTCGTTTTCGCTTCAGTAAAATTTCTTGGTTCCTCGTTAAAAGTTAACATTAAATCTTCACATGTTTCGTTTGAATTTAATTCGTAATCTTTTAACTTAGAAGGTAAAACTGAAATACGAGTAGAACGTCTAACCGGGTTCGAAACTTGGGTTTGCTCATTCTGGATTTCAGCTTCAGAGTCAAACTGGGCTGAAATCTCGTTGTTTGGCTGTAGGAACTCTTGATCATTTGAATTTGGGTCTGGGCCAGAACTGGGCTCTGTTTCGCTGCCCATTACAGACCAATGTCTGCTGCTACTATTCATCGTAGGGCTGTTGTACGCAGCAGAATTTTCACCTGAGGTAGACTCACTCGAGTCGCCACCTATTGGCCCAAAACCCATGTCTATAGTATCACCCCGTCCCCAGTTAACTGTGAACATACCTGGATTGTCATGCTCAGTTTTCGTGTTACTCCAGTTCCACCCCTTCTTTTCATTAAAATCAACATGTATGCTTATAATGATTTTATTTTGTCGCGGGTTAAATAACCGGTAACCGCCCAAACCTGGTTCCAATCCGAGGTGAACTAGAGGTCTTGATCTATCATCTAGTTTGTGCAAGTGTTTGTTCACGATTCGCTCATACGCTATGCAACCAAATATTTTTAGATTTTCAAGGTTCGGTTTCGTGCCCCTAAATCTTTCATACGGTGTCACTCCGACCAATGCGCGCGTGGGAGTTCTATTTATGATATAAGTTGCATGGCGAACCGCTTCACCCCAAAAATAATTTGGAACAGCTCTAGCCTTCATCATACTTCGGACCATCTCTAACAATGTTCGGTTTCGTCTTTCCACTACACTGTTTTGCTGAGGAGCGTACGGAGCCGTTAACATTCGAGCCATTCCTTCTATATCGTAAAACTGATTAAATTCATGCGACGTAAATTCACCACCTCTATCGGTGTGGAATGTCTTAATTGTCATTTGGGTTTGCTTTTCAATCTTGGTTTTGAATCTTTTGATGAACTCGAGCGCGTCACTTTTATTCTTCAACAGAAAAGACCACATATACCGCGAGTAGTCATCAATAAGAACCAAAATATAAATGTTACCTGCCGGAGTAGGGGGAGAGATTGGACCACAGAGATCGCCATGAACTAACTCGAGTTTCGCTGAAGCTCGAAAAGTCGCCTTTTTTGGAAATGAATGTCTCGTTTGTTTGCCAATCAAGCAAGACTCGCACATTTGATTTTGTTGCTTTATCATAGGAACACCTTCGGCTAGCTTGTGCATCAAATTGACTGAACCGAAACTTATGTGGCCAAGACGGGCATGCCACAACCAAGACTCTTGATCAATTTTCGCCTGCAGACAAGCTGGACTCCCAACCTTGAGTTTAATTTTATAAAGCCGATTTAAGTTTCTAGTGACCTTCATTAGCAATCTTCCACTACTATCATGCATAGTCAAAAAATCATCCTTCATTCGAACTTCACATCCTGATTCAGTTGCTTGACCCAGACTTATCACGTTACTCCGGAGATCCGGAATATAATAAACTTCGGTCAATAATTTTTGTTCGCCACTTTTACCTTCGAACAAAATCGAGCCTTTCCCCTTGATTTTTACGCACGACCCATCTCCAAATCTCACCCTTCCGACTATTTGCTCGTTTAACTCAGCGAAATACTCCCGATTTCCTGTCATGTGATTACTCGCGCCATTATCTAAATACCAAACGTTTCTTTCGCTTGCATCGAACTTGGCTGGAACAACTTTGTCTTCATTCAAATACACGGTTTCTTGTACATGACTCATCATAAAGAAAGTTCCATCTACCTGGTTCGTTTGTTGTTCATCAGTTTGGTTAAGATTCGCCTCTTGATCACGGAATCGGTCGGGGCACCTAGAAACAAAGTGCCCGAACTTATCACACCGGTAGCACTTAATACCCGAAAGATCTCTTTTCTTGCCTTTTTGGTTTTTATCATCATGGTTCTTTGAGGAGTTCAGTTGACCACGGTCCTGGGTGTTATCCCGACCGCGACCACGACCTCGACCTCTCGAAGAACCCGAACCGCGTCCTTTACTCTTGTAACTGTCACGACTACGGTTAGAAGAAGATTCGGAATTTGAAAGCATTAACTTACCCGATTCAGTTCCGTTTTCTTCTTTAATCCTTTCTTCATATGCTTTCAGTCGACCAACCACATCTTCATACCCGACTGTCTTCAAGTCTAAAACTTGTTCAAGCGAGGCCACAATATGTATAAACCGCCTTGGCAAACTAGTGAATAATTTCTTGACCAATTTTCGCTCTTCAATTGTTTCCCCTAGCGTGGCAGACTTAGAAGCAATTCCAGACAGTTTCGCAGCGAACTCGTCTATCGTGCCAGTATCCTTCATCTTCAAACCTTCGAACTCGGCTATTAAAGTTTGAAGTTTTGCCTCTTTGACTCGTTCAACACCCAAATTCCTAGTCTTTATCGCTTCCCACATCTCTTTAGCTGATTTCAGATTATCGATTTGAAGTATCAGGTCTTCCGGTATTGACTGGAACAAAAGTGCCTTGACCACGTTATTCTTTTTAGCATCCGCTGAACCTGGTTCAATTACTTCCCACACTCCATGAATACCCAGAATTACCTCCATTCGCATACTCCAAATAGTGTAATTCGTTGTCGTTAACATTGGACACTGAAACGACAACTGGTTTGGTTCTTTCGCTGCATCACCCATCTGGTTCCTTTTCTTTTTTCGAAAATAGGTCTGTGGTGATTCAATTTTCACCAATACAACCCCTTGAACACAGTTGTATTTAAATGGTCACAGCCCCTTACACACAACTCTGACCTAAATTGCAGCTTAAAGAAAACTCAATTCTGACCTTATTTAATCACTACGCTGATTAAATAATTTCTCCAGCAGGTTTATGAATCAGCAACGGTGATTCAATTCCTGATCGCTGGTCAGATCTAAGATAACTGGCTTACCAATTCTGATGAACGACCAGAAACACAAAGCTGTTGTCTACGGCTGTTCTGGAAACCTGATTCTGAGCTTCCTTCCAATCGCTGATGTTGATAACCTCTTTTACGCAGGTTAGTAACTCTCCACAGGTCCTCTAATTCGTTCACAATACAAGCTCTGATACCAATTAAAGAGAATTGGTACCAGATACGAGAACACACAATTGATGGCTAACACCCAAACAATGTTTATTATGAAGAAACTTAACTCAAAACTTCATACATAATCCCTACCAAACTGATTTGATATGTATAATCTAACCTATTCGTATTAGACTATAACTAGGATTCTATTTAACTAAACTCACAATAATTATCCAAACAATTCCTATTCTAACTCACGTAGGAAACTTGATAATTATCCACTGTTTCATTAACTGATTTGTTGGTATTTGACTTCAACTCAAACACCACCAACTAGGCCGATCTTCACGCAAATAGCCACAATCGACCAGGAATTCGCCAACATAAAGGTTTAAAAAAATGATGAACTTCATTAGAACAATTAAAAAGTTGATCAAGTTTACTAACAATCTAATATTTTTCGGATTGAATCCGTATTAAAAACAAGAATCACACAAACAAACCACTAAAATAATCGGATCTAACGTGTTCGTTTCACATAAGTTTATAAACCAAAACAAAGAAAATAATCCCTAATGTTGAAACTATATGATTCTAGCTGGATATGATTGCTAAAACAATCAAGTAAATTAAAACTTTGATTTTGTGATACCTTTTTTTTTAATATTTCCTTATCCAGATTGCCAGCTCCTATTTATTCATTCCTTCTTGTTGTTAGCGGCCCGCACCTTCCGGCCCAGCCCAGCAAATTCATTCCAAACAGATAGCTTCCTCATAACAATGGCCCAACTTCACTTTTTGAGATATCACGAACAAAAACTGACCAAAGCTTCTTTATATTCTTTTATCAACTTAAACTCCGAACATTCATACTATTAAATTATACACCTTCAATTAAAAAGGCGTATAATAACAAAAAATATATAAATAAAATCTATCCAAAGTTCACTCGTCATATCGTTTCGCTTGTTTTGAGATTCTTATCGCCGTGAATCCTTCTATTTCTTTCCAACCCCCATTGTAATCCTTAGTGATCGCTCCTTGACTACAAAAAATATTAAAAACGAACCAAAGTAGATTCCATCCCACAAAAACTTATATTTTCTAGCAAGATGTATTATCTATGGTCTAAATGCATAAAATGCAATAAAAATGATAAAATATGCCTAAAAATGCATCTAACAATATTAATTTTGGATCTTTGTATAAAAAAATTTACGTTGTTAAGTGTTTGATTTTGTGTAAGTTGACGAAAGTCAAACGACATCCTCTTGCCATTTGACTTGGCCAACACAACCAAACGAAATGTATATTCCAATCAACATGGATGTAGTTTGGAAAGTGTTTGGTGTAGTTTGATTAAGCGATATCGTTTGAAGTTGTGCAAATGATACCGGGGTGTCGTTCAAAAGATCCCGAGGTATCGTTTAAACGTTTTGGATGTCATTTGGTGAGCTCTGTATGTTAATATAAATACACCAGCTTATCATTCGCATTTCGTTAACACCACAGAGAGAGTTTGATATTAATGGTGATTGATAACTTGTTAAAAATAATGGAGACAATAAAAAACTTGGCTTTGTTGAGTTTTGAGCTTAAAAACATTTCGCTACCGTTTCTGATGACCAAGCCCGCCGGAATACTTCCAGAAAGGTACAACTTCGTGCTAGAAGGTGATTGTCTCTGTAGCACGTTTGAAATTCTATACAAGGAGTGTACTTTTTGTCTCATTGTCGGGTCAAACGACACCGATTTCTAGTTAGGTGTCGTTTGGAGTTAACACCAAACGACATACTCAGTGTTGTTTGGATAACTGTCAAACTACATCACAGTCTAACCAAACGACATACCCGATGTCTTTGGATATCTTTCAAGCTACAACCCTCCTTGTCATTTGAAAAACTCGGTGTTGTTTGACCAGTGCAGGTGTTGTTTGACTTAGGGTCGTCTTTTGGGACTTAGAATTTTTTCACGAAGTTTTGAAATTTCGGATAAAATGGGAATGAATCCTTGGGATTGGGTAAACAACTTAAATCAAAATCACGCAACACAACAACCAAACTTGTCTGCTTTAACTTATATACAATCATTCATTTCACCTTGAGTCACAAAATTTAGTAATTTAGAGTTGTTTGTTTTGATACCGAATACCGTATCAAATATTATGCTTCAGTACTGTTAGGGCATAGATTTTTATAATTATGGATCAAATATTCTGAAGTGTTGCCTGGATCAGTTATCCTTAGCGGGCAGTGTAGGGACTCAGAGGATCAAGGATCCTTATTATTACTTGTGGTTTCTAACATTTGTTCTCGATGTTTTCTAATATTCATGTGCAGGTTATTAACGAAGTGGACTGAGTCTTAGCTGGAATCTCGGGAATAATTCGTTCAAGATGCTGCACGTGCTATTTCCACAAACGGTCATGGGGCTTGAACGTGGTCTTCCAAGATTATCGGACTTAGTTGTTAGGCTTATTCAAAATGGGTTGATCAAGTGTTAGTAGGACAATTCACATTTTCGCATACACACTACGAACCAGAACTCTCACAACACTCATAGCTTTCAGTTGTAAAACACTTGATCAATATCCGAAGTTGTAAACACTTTTCAATTGTGCAATATAGCTGATAGTGATAGTTTCCACCATCCGAGGTTCTTATGCCAGCGATCTACTAGTGATCAAGGGCTTTTCCTCGTATAAATCTCTGTGTTTGATTACCTTATTCGTTTAACATTCATTTAATTATCGTTCATCACATAAGCACTCTACATCACTTTACAAATTTGGTTACATTATCCTTGATCAGATTTTGACCAAAACAAGTACGGTTACAGGTATCGCTACTGGTATTTTTGTACAATACTCTGCGTTTGGTACCACTTTGTTTTTTATATCTTTTGAACACTCGTACGAGTACCAAATATGTAAAATCGGTACGAGTACCAATGCAATACAAATAGCTAGTAAGGTAAAATCGGTACGATTAGTAACACAATAAGGATACAAAATAGGTAAAATCGATACGAGTACGATAATATCCATACGACAAAAGATAGGCATTCAAAAATACTCTTCAAATTCTATATAAAATTTGGCACCGGTGTCATTTTTCACCCACACCGATGCCAAACCTACCTAATACCGACATCAAGAAAACTTGATACCAATACATGTACCGAATAATCAAAATCAATAAAGATACAGTATTTGAGAAAAAAAAGGGTAAGGGGCCTCATGAGAAGCACGTGAAAAGAGGCTTTCTCGCAACCCCGTGAAGAAGAAGTTGTTGTCACGGTGGCCACCGTTCCCTGCCGGCGTTTACCCATAATTCTCAGATCTTCGAATCTCATCGTGTAAGATTTCTCTTCAGATCCAATCGCATCAATTTGTCTTCAATTCTTTGAAATTCATGAAATCTTAGGGAAGATGAAATCGAGCAAAGGACACCAGGAAGACGATTACGAAGATTACGGGGCCAAAAAAGACACCAACCCATCTTCTAAAGGTATGTTTTTTATTCCCAATTTGATTGATTTTTGAAAAATTGTTGTAATTTTGGGTGTTGATTAAATTGGGGTTGTTGCAGATGGGAAGAACAGTGATGCTACTAGGTCCAAGCATTCGGTGACTGAGCAGCGTAGAAGGAGCAAGATTAATGAAAGGTATGTGTTTTTTTTTTGTATATTATTTTGTGTGGAATTGAGTTTGTGAGTTGATGAAATTGGTTTGATTATTGTGAAAATGCTCAAAATTAAATCTGAAACAGGGTCAAAGTGATGGTAGGTTGAAAGACATGCAATTTAATCGATATGAAACATAACATAATCGTGATCCGTAGGGTGTAGGTTATGCTTGTTTGTTTAGGGTTATCGGGTTGATAACAATCGATAGTTTGTGTATTTTTATGAGGAAAGATTAATGGTGTAACTAGTTGTTTGTAAGTTATATTAAGTTATTTCATGCTGCTTGTGTATTTGAAAATCTTGTAATAAATAATTCCATAATATATAATTAGGGGTGGCGTTGATAGCCGAAAATAACGTTATTTTACGAATTTCGTGAAAATAACGTTAAAAGAGGCGGACGACTAATCATGCATCATGTGGTGGCGTTGATAGCCGAAAGATAAGGGGATACATGCACAAATCGGCCTTTGTCCCGATTGCTGAGTGTTATGTGCCTCATGTCCAAGGCTTGATACAAAACTACTATCGAGCCGAGGGTCTCTGATAAGAACTAGATATTAAACTTCGATTACTGGAAGAAACGATTACATAAGTAGCCAAATTCGAGATAGGCTTGATCTCCGATTACAAGGTTCAGAACCCTAATTTTTATTAACATAAACATCGACAATGTAAATTAACCTAAAACATCGTACTTAACTAAGAAAATAAGGGAACGGTTATGGCTACTACTCCTGATTTTGTGGCCCATAATATTATAGCTAACTGGGCTTGGGTCAAATAATGGGTTCCTAATCTGAAGTGGAACTGGGCTTAGCAGCCTCTCTATTCCTACGTGCTAGAGGTAAGGCTGTCTACATCTTACACTCCTTAGACCCTACCTTAGCTTTGCTATTGGTGGGATTTACCGAGTATGATATTGAATTAGGGGTGCGTTTAATGCACAAGTAAATTTAAGCAGAGAAGTGTCGGAACCGTATAAGCACTTGTAGGTTGTGCATGTCAGATACAGTGGGGGAGAGAGAGAGACGATTATGCGATTGCATACGCGTCTTATGTATCACAGTTAAAGCAACGTGCGCATGGGTTTATGCAGTTGTCATATTTCTGTACTTTAAATTTAAATTGGTTTTGTATTGAACGACACTCTATTTATATATCGTAGATTTGTTAAGATTAGCGGTCTATAATGAATTGGAACACTTCTTATCTTCTTTATTAGGTTCCAGATATTGAGGGATTTGATACCCAATAGTGATCAGAAGAGAGATACAGCATCATTTTTGCTTGAGGTAAATACACCAAACATAAGAATATTTGAATTTTAATTATTTTTTGGACGATGATTGTCTCAGTTGGACCCGTGCATCTTCTTGCAGGTGATAGAATATGTTCAGTATTTACAAGAAAGAGTACAAAAGTATGAAGGATCGTACCAAGGTTGGAGTGCAGAACCCACCAAACTAATGCCCTGGGTAATATACCTTTTTTGGTTGGTTTATCATTTATGTATTAACTTCTTAAATAATCAGGATTTGCAAAACGCTTAAACGTCGAATACTTGATCACACATCCAAACACTATCGTCTACATCCAGTTTTACATCTTATTAAGTGATTGTGATTTTCAAAAATCAGACATTTTTTTTAACATTCATGCAAGTTGCTGTATGGTCATTATTCAATCAATAAAGTTTCCATTTTTTTTCCGTGTAGAGGAACAGCCATTGGCGGGTCCCAGGTTTCGGTCATCCAGCTGTCATAAAGCCGGATTCCGCCTTGACCCCATCGTATCCCGTTAGATTTGACGAAAACGCCTCGATTGCCCCTGCCATCAACACGGGCACACCGAATCCAACTCGTTCCGACCCTGGTGGAGATGTGAACTGTAATATGATGGATTCGCAACCTGAATTAGCAAGTAAAATGGCAATGCCAGCTGTCCAACCAAGCATTCCTGTTCCCGTTCAGCAAGCTGACGGGACGTTTTCCCATTCTGCCCTTCACTGTAACGTCAATATGCAGTCTTCTGATGTTCCTGTTGCCGGTGATGCGAATCAGCAAGAGGAGTTCACAGTTGAAGGTGGCACAATTAGCATTTCGAGTGCTTATTCTCAAGGGTAAGCATCAAATAAATTTTGTGGTAGAGGTGCTAATTGACTAATTCTAATACGTTTACTTATGAAATGGGTAGATTTCGTGTAAATACTCTCTCAAACGGGTCAAAAAATTTTAGCGTAAACCGGTTGAAAGTCATCACAAGTGTATTATTATTGCATGCGACCTCCTACATCTTTTATTTAAATGGAGTAAAATGCCATTTTCGTCCTTGAGTGTTGGCCAGTTTTGCGACTTTCGTCCAAAGGTTTGTTTTTCTGCATCTAGATCCAAAAGGTTTGAAATCTTGCTATTCTCATCTGGCTTGTTAACTTATCTATTTTTCCGTTAAGTGAGGGATATTTCCGTGTCTTTTGTTAACTTAAAGGGCAATTCGGTCTTTTTCACGTTATGTTAATAGACCGAATACCCTTGAAAAAGACCCAATTGCCCTTTTAGTTAACAAAAAAGACCGAAATGCCCCTGACTTAACAAAGAAAAATGTATGGAGTTAACGAGCCGGATGAAAATGGCAAGATTTCAAATCTTTGGATGAAAGTCGCAAAACTAGCCAAACCTCAGGGAACGAAAATGGCATTTTACTCTAAATGTTACGTAATTATTATAATAACTTTTTTTTGTAACCATATTAAATGCATTAGTTATTTGTTGAAAAAGTAGGAAAAAAATTGTTTGCAGGTCAACCCAACCAGTTTTGACCGTAATGAAAACGGCTCGTTTTGACCCGTTAGTCCGTTACCCGACCCACTCATCTTGCCACCTCTACTTTATCACACACGTGATTGTTGTTCATGCATTGCCTTTATGATGCTCCTTATATTCGGATTATGATAATTAATATAAACATCATCATGACTTTTGTGTGCGCATGTTTGGTATTTCAGGTTATTGAATTCTCTTACACAAGCACTTGAGAACTCAGGTGTGGATTTGACTCAAGCCACCATATCCGTACAGGTGGATCTTGGGAAACGAGCAAATAGAGGACTGGCATCTGGCACATCCACTGCAAAGGTACACAAGTGTTCACATATATCTATTGTTTGTGCTAAAAAATCAAATTTTGAAATCGATCGATCGATCTGCGTTCAGGATCACGAGAATAATCCTCATCCTAGCAATCAAGACGTGGTCCGGTTTCAAGAATTCAACAATGGGGAAAACTCAGATCAAGCATCGAAAAGACTAAAGACGTGACACGCCATTTCACAAGCCGAGAATTAGTGTTTTGAATATGGTGGATGGATGGAAAGAGGAAGAGGGGGGGGGGGGGGGGGGGTATAGCTGCAAGACCAATCAAAATTGTACATGTGTCATTTTTCTGTTGTGGGCAACCTGAGATCTCTGTGTTGAAGAGTTGCTGCATGGTGGTTACTGCTTGGTTGGTAGTGGTGGATTACTGTTGTCTTTGGCTTTGTTTAGTGATTTTGATAAATATTCGGATTTATTATCCTTATTATTATTATTATTGTTATTATGATTTTGTAAGGTTAGGGATTTGGGTTTGTCTCTATTGTGGTTGAAGATGAAAATGATATAAAAATTAAATTAAAATTTTGTTTTTGTTGGTTTAAGTTTTATTATCTTATGATTCTGTTGCTGGAGACCCCAAGTTTTTTGAGGCTCTTGTTTTGTGCCTCCAATCCAAAACCCAAAAATTTAGAATTATATGTATATATCTAACGGGCAAAACTCCGACGTGAAGCACCGCTGGACTAGGGTTTTCAATTTCCAAAATCATCAAGTCATCAACCAACCACTGAAGAGTCGCTACTCGCAATGGATCGATTCTGAGACATGGAGCATTCAATATTCATGTTCTCTGACCTCTGCAACTCTGTTTGAAATCGACCCAAATCATCCGTGTTATGTGATTGGATATTGAAGTTGCTGCTGAGTGTTGACGGAATTGAGGGCCCTATAAATCGAAATTGAAGGTCTTTGATTCAAAATAATGGTACACTTTGCTAAATTTTGAAGGTCATAATTGAAATTACTTTGCTAGTTCTTGAGTGGCCTAATTTTTTAACACCAACTGAAAATACTGTGCAACATAAGTCAATGGTCGGCGAATCACGAATACATAATGCTTGTAAATGTTATTTATTAAAAACTACCTTATATTAACAAATTATTGTAAATGTGCAGGTTAAATCATTTGTGTAAGAGTGCAGGATGGTGCTTTGCAGATCTTCTTTTGATGTAAATTTTTATTAGTTGTTTAAGTATGAAATTACCAAAACAAATTCATCAAAGACAATGGAAAAAATGCCTCGGATTTTCACCTCGCTTTTGGCCTCCAAAATGATTGAGCCGGCCATGAATATATGAATGGTTCGGTATGGTGTACTTGAGCACTTTTGACACTTATAGAGGAACAGTTATTAGACAATGAACGAGATATAGTAACATCTGGGGTGGTGGCGCAGTTGGCTAGCGCGTAGGTCTCATAGCAATCTGAGTAATCCTGAGGTCGAGAGTTCGAGCCTCTCTCACCCCAAACATTTTTTTTTAAAACAGTTTTTGCTACTAATCTCATATATATATTTTTTGCTAAGTTCCAAAATATCTCACGTTTTGAGAAAAGTATCTCTAAGGAAGTATATCACGTTTTGAAACAAGCCAAGCTTAAATTAGGGCTTTATACGAGCTTAAGTTCCAACTTCTTATACCAACCTTAAATAGGCTTGTCATGCAAAAGTAGGTTATTATTTATAAAATATAATATTTTTTGTTTTACTACCTAATAATCACTTACATAACTAATAAGCCGAACTAAGCCAAAGCTTAAAAAATTACACAAGTTGAGCTCGAGTTTTCAGTAGAGAGCTCGAAACCTAAACAAATCAAGCTCCCGATCTCTTATTTGAAACGAGGCAAACTCGAGCTTAGGAGAGCCCAGGTTCGAGGTCGCCAATGATCAGTAAAGAAAACAAATAGGTCGTCAACTTGCAATATTAACAACACTCAAACTTGAAAACCTTGTATTTTTTCTCGAGTTCTCGGTCAGATCGCCTAGCTTGAAATTTTTTAGATTTTCTAAGTGATTATGTTATTGTACTACACATGAGCCAAACATGATATGTTCACTCAGATGCATCAATGAAATCACCAAGAAGCAGCAGAAACGTACAGCACGGTTATAACGATGAGCAGATGGAGGTTGGGGAAGCAAATTAAAGTTTTACAGTTACCTATGGAGGAAGTTTTACATTCTGACTTAATATTTCTATATGATATCCGTCTTAACAAGGTTTTTTAAGTACAATCGGAAAGAAAAACAGCTTATCAATCGCACATTACAAATGAACATATCATGTTTCCATCAAACTCAAAAATACATGTCCTCATCATGCTGTACCCCCTTCACCCTTCCACTCACTTTTCATCTTCAATCTCCTGCAAGTACACACACACATATAAAAACCATCACTCAATATTCTTCAATCCGGCAGACTTGGTGTTTTCAATATGATCTTATATACTCACAGAATTGTCAGCCTTGTCAAAATCGTCGTCATCATCATCAAAAGCATCATTATCACCGTCATCTGAAAGTGAGGAGGATGAAGGTCAACACAAATAGAATATCCAACAAAGCAGTAATTCGATATTTTTTCTTAAAAAATACCTGGATGCCCATCACTGTCATCAAGATCTCCCAAAAGAAATGAATCTAAATCCTGTTCAGATGTAGATGTCTTGCTTTTCAGATTTGCTCCCGCCGATTCTGGTTCAGTGGTCGGAGTGTGATCACTTTTTTCGTCTTTTGCTTGCGCTATCTGTTTTAACTTGCTCTCCTCAACAAACTTCCTCTCATACCTACACATATATAAACATATAAGAGAATTAATAGTAATAAAACAAGATCTTTATTTATAAACCACATCACATTTACATTTCATACTTGGGGCAAAGAGATCAGTTTGCATCCAATAAAATATAATTAATAATTGAAGTGGAAATTCCAAGTAGTCACATACGGGGAAACATGAGTGCTCACAAGTGTAAAATATATCCTCCAGAATCTTCCATCCTTCATGTGCCTTGGGCATAATTCGTATCTCAACTTTGATACTTCCTGAAATATTATGATCATTATACATTTATACATATGCTTTGCATGTCTATTCGACTTAAAGATAGAAAAAAAATCAAGGACATGAACTCCCTACTCAAGCATACTTTCTTAACAACGAGAGAACAAACACCATTGATTAAATGTATTATCTGCATCAATTAGCTCTTAGAAATGTACATGGTTATCAAAATTCTCACAGGTCAACAAGAACATCAGTCATTTGCGCCTAACATGCAAAAAACAATGTAACTAACACGTATGGCCTAAACCTCACGCAGTGGAAGAAGTATGATGCATGATTCTTTAACTTAACCAAAGAACACCACCACATATATGTTAATCAATTTAGAATGAAACCACGATCCATGTATGATTTATTTCTCACTTACACAAAAAAACGCTCATACCTTGACAGTTGTGAGGACCAGATTTGCATGTTTCTGCTGCCACTCAGAAAGATCTTGCCTTACATTGGAGACAGTAGCCACATCAGATGCCGCATCATCTACAGGTCAAGAGAGTCTAAAAGTTTAGTTGTCTTATTGCGTAAAAAAATAAAGTTGGCCATAAACAAATGTACAAAATCAAATCTGCACTTCAACATATGTATCTAGGTTTTCATACATGTCACTGATCTTAGATTTACGTTAGCTAATTCGATCACATTACAGATTTCCAGAGAGACTAACAGAGGTCAATACATCTGGCAAAAACTTCAACAGTTATCATAATCCATTTCAATTTTTAAATAAAGAATCAACTATTTCAGCATTCATAGTCAAAACACATAGGTTTTCATACATGTCAATGATCTTAGATTTATGTCAGCTAATTATATCACATTCCAGTGAGTCTAACAAAGGTCAATCTATCTAGCAAATACTTCAACAATTTTCATAACCTACTTCAATTCTGAATTTCGAATCAACAATTTCTGCATTCATACTATCATAGTCAAACGCATCTCAACATTTCAAAAACTAACCTAAACAATCAACATCATCATAAAACAGCAATCCAATACCTACATACAAACTATTCACAAACAGATCAAGCAAGAGAAATTAACTGAACAATTAACTTCAACAAATGTATCTAGGTTTTCAGAAATGTCATTGATCTTAGACTTCTGTTAGCTAACTAGATCACATCAGAATCAACTATTTCAGCATACACAGTCAAATTGCATCTCAACATTTGAAAAACTAACCTAACAACTAACATCAACAATCAACAGCAATCCAATGCCTACATACAAACTATTTACAAACAGATCAAGCGAAATAACACCTGGAAACGGAAAATTCTGAAACGTAGACAACGTGAGGCCTTTAACAAAGCCTCGCAGATCCTCCGTGATGCCGAACGTTTCAAGCTCCGACTCCGACGGCGATTCAGAAGAAGACGAAGCTGACGTAATCGACAGCGACGGAATTTGATCGGCGAGGGAGAGAAGTGCAGCGTTCTTCAACTGATCGGCTTTTCTGGAAGCTTCGGCGGCAATGTCTTTGGATCGTTTGGCGGTTTCGGAGACGATGTCGGCGATTCGGACTGGAGAAGATGTTAGGGTTTGAGATCTCTTTGTTGCTTCTTCTGCAAGTGATTTTGCTTTTTGCCAGAAGGTTTCCATTGATGTGTGTGTGTGATTTGAGTGTAACTGCTCTCAGTATTGAAGTGTAGATGGGGAATGGTGTGTGTGGTAAAGTTACGGGCGGTTACAGATCAAGTATTGCTAACAGACAATTGGTGAAGTGTGAAATGAGTTCGTGAAAGGTCCATCAAGTTTATGTGAATTAACATGTTTAGTCCTTTTTGTTCATAAAAGATTTATGAAGTTCGTAAATCGACGTTTGAGAAAAGCTTTTTTGTTCATAAACTAGGTGATGCCACACCTGCGTTGCGGGGCGATAACCGAATAATTCTTAATCAATTAAAAAAACAGTACTATAGTTTTTACCTGGGAGAAAAATCAAAACTTTTCCCGAGGGTAAAATCCTATTTTTTAGCTAGGGAAAACCATAATTTTATTTTGCACTGGGGGCAACAACGTAATTTTGAATTGAGGGTGATATCGTAATTTTGAACCGAGGGGAAGTTCGTAAATTTTAGCTATGGCAAAAGCATAAATTTATTTTGAACTAGAGGCAAATACGTAATTTTAAACTGTGGGCAAAGCCGTAATGTTAAAGTAGGTATAAAATAATAAACTGGTGTAAATCCGTAATTTAGAGCAGGGGAAAAACAAAATTTTATTTTGAACTGTGGCGAAATACGTAATTTTGGCTGAGAGTAAAAGCGTAATTTTTTTTACCGGGGGCGAAATCATATTTTTTTAGCTCGAGGCAAAAGGGTAAATGTATTTTGAAGTTGAGACAAAACCGTATTTTTTAACTGGGGCAAAAACGTAATTTTAAAGTGGATATAAAATAATAAACTGGTTGGTCCAATAGGTATTGCTCGCCGCCCATTTGAACCAATGGGAGAGAAACACTATTGTAGGGCAAAAACGTAATTTTAAAGTATGTATAAAATAATAAACTGGTTGGTCCCATGAGGGAGAGGCGGCCGCCCATTTGAACCAATGGCAGGGTGATACTATTCCCTGCCATTAAATTTAATTTTAAACTGGGTGTAATATCGTAATTTTAAACAGAGGATAAAATCGTAATTTGACAGGACTTATAAATAACTAAATAAAAAAAATTAAAGTTGGCCGCCACTTTTGGCCAACCATTTGCTTTCACTATTGCTAGCGACAACTTCTAACTTGTGTTTGCATATGTTGGAAATTGTGGGGTTTTTTTTATATATTTTGTATGTGATTATTTAATGCAGGGCCGACCATGGGGTGGGCGGGGAGGACCACTGGCCAGGGCCCGATATTTCAGAGGGCACGGTTTTTTTAGAAAAAAACCCGATATGTATACGTAAAAGTTTCTTTTTTAATAGAGTATACCTATACAAACACCAATATAGGGCCAACTTACAAAATTATTCTTATGCTTTAGAATAGTTATTAGCCCATTGGTATTAAGTTTAGATCTTTATTGAGCCCAATACCCAATTTCGTTATGGCCCAAGGGCACGTTATTTAGAACTCGAACATGGTACATGAATTCTTAGTACCGGCCTAATTTAATGGATTTGTTTATAAACCAACTCTTCACATGCTTTGAAAATTTATGAGCTTGTTCACGATTTTAAATCGATTATAGAATGGGTGTTAGATGATAGATAAGCCACATTCCATGGTGACATGTGATGGTTTTGATTTCTTTCAAGATCACTAGCATTTAGGGTCATCCAAACCGCTCGCTCGGAGAATGATTGTTTGATTTGAGGCTCGATTGTAAACGAACCGCTTTGCTCGATTAGGTTTGTAAACGAGCCAAGCATTAGCAAAAGTCCGCTCGGCTTGTTTCGGCTCGAATTAGTATATATATACATATACACATACATATAAATTAAATTTATAGTTTTATATATACGACTCTATTAGATTTTGGTCCACTATATACAAATTTACAACTATATCTATATATACTAGCCCAATCACGCCAATAAAAAAAAACTAACACCGAATCTAAAAGTTAAACCCTAAACCGTTAAACGACAATCTGTTCTTCGCCTCAATGTTTTATGTTGTTACTCTAAGTCGATCGTTTCCTACTCTCAACGTGATTATTCGTGCAACATGATCATCGCCTCATCGGCCATAACATTGTTATTAATAAGAAAAATATTATACCATGAAATGTGCATGTTTTAAAGACATAAAAACTTGAGACTCAACATTATCACTATCTCTCTTCGCAAATTTAAATCGGGTTACACAGTTGTCAAAATCGCTTAAAGTTCGCTCGACGTCGCTCGGAATATTCACTGCTCAGAAAATGCTCGCTTGATTTGAGACTCGGTTTTAAATGAGTTGTTTCGGTCGATTCGGCTCGGCTCGGCTCAGCTCGTGAACAACCCTACTATCATCTCTGATATTGCCAAATTGATATTACACAAGTTAACATAGACACAAAATTGATAATGGGGTGAGCGTTTCAATTGTTTTCTTATATTTAAAGTTGATGGCTCTATATCTATCTCAATATTTAACTAAATATTACATTTTTCTAAATTATGTTTAACCTATCACATTCTTCATCTTATCTCCATCTCACTCGAAAATATTTATTTTATTATATTCTCTTTTTCTTAAATCCTCAAAAACATTTATAGAGATGATGAATAGTAGATCTTTATATGTGAAACACTAATTATAAAATTAACTCTAAATTTTGAAGATGGAGATGAAGATTCCGAAAAGATGCAACATAACAGAAATCTTCAAATTTTAAAGATGAAGATAGAGATGGAGAACCAGTTTGAAATTGTTTGGGTGATTGATATTAGGGTTTGTTTTTTCATATATTTTCTAGTAATCGGGTTTGGAAACTTAACAAGTGATTACCCTAACTTGCTAGCTATGAAAATACCATACTAATTAGAGTGACATGCACAAAATGGTCTTTATGTTTCCTCAAACCTGCATGTTTCACCCTTTATGTTTAAAATTTGTCAAAACCATCCTTTAAGTTTATTTTTGTTACGGGTTCAATCCTTTATAACTAACCTCATTAATTTACCTAGTTAAATTTCCTCACCTGCACAACATGTGAAAGTAAATTCGTCTTTATGGTTCCTATTGTTATAATACCCAAATAAAAAAAATATGCCAGACTCATTTTCCTCTTCATCAACCTCAATTAAAAACCTAACACGCATGCTTCATCTTCATGTAAAATTGGAAACCCTAGTAATAGTATATGTAAATATAATAGATTTATTCTCTTCCTTGTATAGTGGCAATTAAGTAAATATCTCCTAAAAATACCACTACGCCACACTCTCACCCGCCACACACCAACCAGATACCAACCCTCTACACCAGCCTACCTTGGCCCAACGTTCTCCGCCCACATCACCACAATACACTTCTCCACATTATAGCTCTCCCACTCCATCCGATCACTCAATTGAACCCACTCACTCCTCTAGTTCTCCACCACCCTCAACGTCCACTCAAACTACTTCTAACATACGTACGGTTCCCGCCACCACTACTCGCACCATGCGAACTAGAGCTATGGATGGCATCGTAAAACCAACTCACAAACTTAATCTTCACGCCTCCACCATTGTCCCTGTGCCTAAACGCCCAACTGATGCCTTGTCCATACCGGAATGGTACGATGCCATGAAAAACGAGTATCATGCTCTTATTAAAAATGAGACATGGGAATTAGTCCCGCGTCAGTCAGACATGAATGTTATTCGAAGTATGTGGTTGTTTAAACATAAGTTTAAATCGGGTGGTAGTTTGGAGCGATACAAAGCACGTTTGGTGTGTGACGGTCGTCTTCAACAGGTCGGTGTTGATTGTGGGGACACGTTTAGCCCGGTTGTTAAACCTGCAACGATTAGAACTGTCTTATCCCTTGCACTTTCCAAGTCTTGGATGGTGCATCAATTGGACGTCACTAATGCCTTCTTACATGGTACACTCAATGAAACAGTATATATGTACCAGCCAAAGGGTTTTCGACATCGGGATTTCCCGGACCATGTTTGTCGTCTCAAAAAGTCACTTTACGGGTTAAAACAGGCTCCCCATGCTTGGTACCAAAGATTCACGGATTATGTTCTTACTTTGGGATTTCATCAAAGTCGATGCGATGCTTCCTTATTTGTTCTCCACAATGGTAAGGATGTTGCATTTTTACTTCTATATGTGGATGACATACTTCTTGTCACCTCCTCTGATCATCTTCGACATCAACTTATGGGCCATCTTGCTACCGAGTTTGCTATGAAGGATCTTGGGCCACTAAGTTTTTTCCTCGGGATCTCTGTTACAAGACATAAAAACTCCATGTTTCTCTCTCAAAATGCATATGCACTAGAGATCATCGAACGAGCTGGCATGACATTATGTAATCTCGTCTCTACTCCGGTTGACACTAATTCTAAGTTAAGTGCATCGTCAGGTGATGATTTTCATGATCCAACTCTTTACCGAAGTCTAGTCGGTGCATTGTAATACTTAACTTTCACCCGTCCCGGCATCAGTTATGCGGTACAACAAGTTTGTATGCACATGCATGCTCCCAAAGTGGATTATTGGCTCGCTCTGAAGCGGATTATTCGTTATATTAAGGGGACCGCTTCCTACGGTCTCACCCTTGGACGTGCCACTAACCCGACACTCCTTGCCTACACTGACGTTGATTGGGCGGGTTGCCCGGACACACGTCGTTCCACAAGTGGTTATTGCGTTTACTATGGTGACAATCTTATCTCTTGGTCGTCTAAACGGCAAGCCACCATTTCACGATCCAGTGCCGAGGCCGAATACCGGGGTGTAGCCAATGTGGTCGCCGAAATATGTTGGCTTCGAAACTTGCTCTTGGAACTTCATCATCCGTTGACCCGGGCCACACTTGTGTATTGTGACAACGTTAGTGCCATCTACTTATCCGGTAACCCTGTACAACATTAGCGTACTAAACACATTGAGCTAGACATTCATTTTGTACGCGAGCAGGTTCAACGAGGCCAGGTCCAGATTCTTCATGTCCCGTCACATTACCACATTGCTGACATATTCACTAAAGGTTTACCCCGAGTACTATTTGAAGATTTCAGGTCCAGCCTCAGCATACGGTCCCCTCCCGCTTCGACTGCGGGGGTGTAATAGTATATGTAAATATAATAGATTTATTCTCTTCCTTGTATTGTAGCAATTAAGTAAATATCTCCTAAAAATAGAAGATCTCTTGTAATTGATATATAGTGAATTATGAACGATAGAGGGGCAACCGATCCATTACAGAAACCGAAAACTGTGTAAACCTTCACCTAGAATCTAATTGTTAGCAAGCATACAATTAGGAGATATATTTAGACCATATTTCTGTAAATAATTTGCATTAATCTCCCAGTAAATAGGCTGTATAGTTTCCTTATATTTCTTGTATCTTTGTACTATTTATACCCCTCAATGTTAATGAGAGAGATCATCGATTCATAAACTTTCATGGTATCAGAGCGCAGACGCTCTATACCCTAGCCACCCACCCTCGTCTGTTTTTTTTTCCTTGTCTCTCTGTCCTTCACTACCATGACAGACAACGAGACAACTTCTGCCACATACTCGAAGCCAACCCCACCTCCCTTCCATCCCATTTATTCGGTTACCAACATTCAGCAAAAGGTTCGAGTTCTTGATGGTGTAAAAGTCTCATACACCTCATGGGTTCGCCTCTTTCAGCTACATGCTCGCGGCTATCGGGTTCTTGCTCACATTGACGGCACGCCGTCACCCGGAGAAAAAGATCCTACGTATGCTTCATGGCAGGAAATTGATTCAATTGTGCTTCAATGGATCTACGGATCTATTTCGGATGATTTACTTGGACGCGTTCTCACTGCTGAATCCACGGCTCGTCAAGCCTGGATCCGGATTCAGAACATATTTCACAACAACAAGGGCGCTCGTATCGCTGCCCTTGAACACGAGTTCGCCAATATGACTCTCAAGTCCCAACCTTCATTGGAGGCGTATTTTCAGCGTCTACGCGAACTCGCCGACCAGCTTAATGATCTTCTTGACGTTCCTATTGATGACAAGCGGCTTGTCCTGCAGATGGACCGTGGTTTGCCGACAGATTTTGATACTATGGGGTCCCTTATTCACCAGTCTCTTCCAGCCTGGGAGGAGGCATGTGAGATGCTTCTTGGAGATCAAAAGAGACGCCAAGCCCGCGATCTTTTGGATGGAAATACTGTTGTTGCTGCTGCCCAAACACCAAACCCACCACCCACCAGTAACCTTCCGCCCACTCGTGACTCCACACCCAACCCAACTAACACCCAACCCAACCGTGACTATCGGTCCCGGTCAAACCAGCCCCGTAACCGAGGTCGCGGCCGTGGCTCAGCCTCCCATAACACCTCATCTCAGCCCAACAACACCCACCAGTCGCGCTCCTATGGATCTGCACCTCCCACTCCATACCCATATTGGGCTCCCCCACCTTACTGGGCTCCGCCCCCATGCCCCTACCCAACTACATCCGCCTGGACCCAACCTTGGCAACCATATGGGCCCACTCCACCTCCTGCGGGTCAGCAACCATTGGCCCAGCAGTCATCACCCACTACTTAGCCCAACGGTCAGCAGGCCCACGCTCACTTCACTGACTTGGATGCTTTGGACCCATCTCAAATCGCCCAGGCATTTCAGACAATTGCCGTGAACTCCGCGGCTGATGAGAATTGGGATATGGACACTGGAGCGACGTCTCATGTCACTCTCGATCAAGGTACTCTCTCTACTATTTCCCCGTATTCTCACATAAAGTCCGTATTAGTAGGTAATGGCCATCGTCTTCCAGTTATTGGATCCGGTCACACCACCCTTCAAACACCTTCCAAAACCTTTCACTTGAAAAATGTCCTTTACAATCCCCATTTTATTAAAAACCTTATTTCTGTCCGTCAATTCACCATTGATAATAATGTTTCTGTTGAATTTGATCCATTTGGTTTTTCTGTGAAGGATTACAAGGATGGCACGCACTTGAGCCGCCACAATGGCTCAAGCGGTCTCTACTCCTTCACCAAGAACTCACTGGCAACGGCTCTTGTTTCCTTACCCTCTCCTCAGTCTTGGCATGCTCGCCTCGGCCACCTGGGTCGCCATGTTATGGATTTTTTCAGTTCTAAAAATTTTCTTTGTAATAAACTAGATTCGTCTTTTGGTTGTCATGCGTGCCAGTTATCTAAACATAAAAGACTTCCTTTTGTTGATTCTATTTCTGTTACTACTATGCCCTTTTCTATTGTGCATTGTGATTTGTGGACATCTCCTGTCCTTAGCACCTCGGGTTATAAATATTACATGGTGCTCATTGATGACTTCACTCAATATGCATGGGTTTACCCTCTAAAGTTCAAATCTGAAACCTTTACCAAATTTTCAAATTTTTATGCTTTTGTCAAAACACAATTTAAATTAAACATCCAACAATTTCAATGTGACATGGGAGGGGAATTCAATAACCACCGTTTTTTGGAATTTGCCAACACCCACGGGATGCAATTCCGATTCTCCTGCCCCCACACCTCCCAACAGAACGGAAAATCTGAACGCATGATACGTCGCCTTAACGACATTATGCTATCTCTTCTCCTTCATGCCTCTCTACCATCCAAATTCTGGTTCGAGGCCATCCACACAACTTGCTACCTTCATAATATTCTTCCCACTAAAACCCTTCACAACTCAACCCCATGTACCGCTTTATACCAGCGACACCTGTTCTACGACCACCTTCGCGTCTTCGGATGCGCTTGCTATCCCAACGAATCCGCAACCCGACCCCACAAACTTTTTCCCAAGTCGTCCCGTTGTGTCTTCTTGGGATATCCCGCCAACTATCGTGGCTACCGGTGCCTTGAGTTGTCATCCGGGAAAATAATTTTTTCTCGACATGTCACTTTTGACGAGACAACGTTCCCTTTATCCAACTCCTTGGAGCCCAAGCCTACACCCTCTTTCTGTGACGATATCCCTCCTATGTTTACCTTCCCCTCAGCCTTCACACCTGCTGCCCCACCCGGCTCCACATACACTCCCGTTTCCCCTCCTGCTTCGCCTCCACCGGCCCAACAGGCCCAATCCAGCCCAGCTGTCCCTGTCCAGCCCGCCCCCTTATACCCACCAGGCTTCCCCCCTTTAGCTCCTCACCACTCGGCCCAGCCCACTTCCGCCACCCCTCCCCAACAGTCCACGTCTGACTCCCCAACCAGCCAAATACCCATACAACCTCAGCCCCACCCATCCCATCCCATGGTCACTCGTGCCCGTGCTGGTATATCCAAACCCAAAGTTCCATTTAATTTGTCCACTGTGTCCTCCGCCATCTCTCCTCTTCCTAAATCTCACTTAGCCGCCCTTCGGGATCCTAATTGGAACGATGCCATGGCCACTGAATACAAAGCTTTATTGGATAATAATACGTGGGAATTAGTACCGAGACCGCCTACGGCCCCTATTATTCGTTGCATTTGGTTGTTTAAACATAAATTTCAGGCTTCGGTACAGTTGGAGCGATATAAAGCGCGGCTTGTTTGCAATGGTAAAAGCCAAACTGTCGGCATTGACTGTGTTGAGACTTTTAGTCCCGTGGTTAAACCAACAACTATACGGACCGTCCTCAGCCTGGCAGTATCCCGCTCTTGGCCTGTTCATCAGCTGGACGTTAAAAATGCCTTCTTGCACTGTCAACTTAATGAAACTGTGTACATGCATCAACCTCCAGGCTTTGCTGATCCAACTAAACCAGGTTTTGTTTGCAGGTTGAATAAGTCTCTTTTTGGCCTTAAACAGGCCCCCCGGGCTTGGTATCAATGATTCTCCTCGTTTATCCTCAATTGTGGTTTCAAAAGCAGCGTGTGTGACACTTCATTGTTTGTTTATCGCAACGGTACACAGCAGGCATATTTACTTTTATACGTTGATGATATTATCTTAACAGCTTCGGATCCGGTTCTGCTTCAGAATATTATTGCTTCCTTGAAAGCTGAGTTTGCAATGACCGATCTGGGTACTTTACATCACTTTTTGGGTATCCGCGTTGAGCAGCGGCACGGGGGTCTTTTCTTAACTCAATCTACCTATGCAAGTGACATCTTACAGCGTGCCAACATGTCTAATTGCAAACCGTGCACCACCCCGGTTGATGTTGGGTCTAAGTTGAGTGCCGAATCTGGCTCTCCTTCATTTGATGGTACTTTATACCGTAGTCTTGCTGGTGCACTACAATACCTTACCATCACCCGCCCGGACATCGCCTATGCGGTACAGCAGGTTTGTCTATTTATGCATGACCCTCGAGAGCCTCATTTCCAGTTTCTCAAGCGCATTTTGAGGTATATTCGTGGGACGCTTGATTATGGGTTACAGTTTTCTCCCTCGCGTTCCACATCTCTCACTGCTTACTCCGATGCAGACTGGGGTGGCTGTCCAGATTCCCGGCGTTCTACATCTGGCTACTGCATTTATTTAGGCGATAATCTCATTTCTTGGAGCTCTAAACGTCAGCCCACCATTGCTCGGTCTAGTGCTGAAGCGGAGTATCGCGGGGTTGCCAATGCTGTTGCTGAAGCTAGTTGGATTCGCAACCTCCTGCTTGAACTCGGCGTTCTTGTTAAACAGGGTACAGTCGTGTATTGTGATAATATTTCTGCTGTTTATCTCTCTCAAAACCCTGTGCAACATCAGCGCACCAAGCATATGGAATTGGACATTCACTTCGTCCGTGAAAAAGTTCGCATCGGTCAAGTCCGTGTACTTCATGTGCCTGTTGATTTTCAATACGCAGACATTTTCACTAAAGGATTATCAAAGCAGCTGTTTACTCGTTTTCGGTCCAGTTTATGCCTTCGACAAGCTACGGTTCAAACTGCGGGGGTCTGTTAGCAAGCATACAATTAGGAGATATATTTAGACCATATTTTTGTAAATAATTTGCATTAATCTCCCAGTAAATAGGCTGTATAGTTTCCTTATATTTCTTGTATCTCTGTACTATTTATACCCCTCAATGTTATTGAGAGAGATCATCGATTCATAAACTTTCACTAATGCCATCTTCAAATTCATTTTCAATATCCGTCTGTGTATTGTTTATGTGGGAGGCAAGCAATACTCATAATTTCTCGGACCGAATGAAACCCAGGACGCTGTTTTCACCCGTGTCCGGTGAATGCAAGTTTTTCCCAAACATGAAAACCGGCAAATCCCAACAGCAAAACCGGCACCTAAAACATCAAAACTTGCAGCCCCCAACAACAAAACGTGCACCTAACAGCAAAACCTGCACCTAAAACAACAAAACTTGCACCTAAAACAACTGTTAACCTGTACCTAAACAATAAAACCTACACCCCTAAACAACATAACCTGCCCTGAGAAACCATAAAAACCATAAACTGCAACTCCTTATATGTGCAACCCCTTAACACCCTAAAACCATATAACACCCTCAAACCATGAAAACATGTAGGACATGGTTTGTGAGTAAAAATATCCTCCATGATGCATGTTGATGGAGAATAACGTATTGGGGAATTTCGGTTTGTCGGATGATCAGAGAGGCGTGTAATCACTCTCAGATCAAATTATTTTGGTGGTTCACCCAAATAATTCAATCGGATACAACTTTGATTTTGAGAAATCGAACCAGTGTATGTTTTTTTGCGAAATTGATTGAACCAGAGAGAATTGTGATCAAAACTGTGTGTACGAGTTTGGGGGTGTTTGCAGATAACTGCCTCTGGCAGTTATCTTCTAATTTAATTAAAATTGCATTAAAACATGCCTTAATTTTTGTCTAAAAAATTAGGACGATTTTTCACAAATTTTATTTTCTAAGGCATTTTCCATAAAGCAATTTAATTAAAATAAAACTGTGTGTACGTGTTTGGGGGTGTCAGCTCGACCCCAGCCAGGGGCTCTGCCCCTTGGACCCCGCCAGAGGCTGCCGCCCCTTGGACCCTGCTCCCAGGGGCGCTGCCCCCGGACCCCCGCCAAGGGGGCGCTGCCCCCTTGGAACCCCCGTAGAGTACGGGCTCCGCCCGTACACTTCGAATTATAATAACTCAAACAAGCGTGCACTCCCGCACCTCCTAACTTGCTTGATGTATATTATTATTCGCTTTGATCACCAAGTCAATCCCGATTACACTAAAATATCTAACATAACGTTGGATAATTTTCTGCATTTGGAAAATGAAAATGTTGAACTTGAAAATAGTAAATGAAAAGAATCGGAGTATAATGATGATTGATCAAAAAACTTACCATACACGAACTCGCTTTCATAATCATCTTCTTCTTTTCGTCTGTGAAATCAATTCCTTTGTTAGTCATTTAGGGATTCGAATGATTGATCGGACTTGGTTTGTGAGTGTTGATCAGAACTATGTGGGTGATTGGAATTTTGAACGTCGGGGAAGGATTTTACACAGAGAGGGTGAGAGGATTTTAACTTGTATTGAACGACTGGGTTTTTTATTTGCGTTTTATAACAATAGAAACTAATAAGATAGATTTACCCTCACATGTTATGCATGTGAGGGAATTTAACTGAGTAAATAAACGAGGTTAGTCATAAAGGATAGAACCCATAACAAAAATAAACTTAAAAGATAGCTTTGGCAAGTTTTAAACATAAATGATGAAACTTCGTATAACAAGCGTAATTATGTATATGCGTAATTATAAACAAGCGGTGGAATTGTGATATAAGTTGAGTAATTGTGTATGTGCGAAACTATAGCATGAGTTACGTAGTTATTAATATAGGTTGCATAATTATTAGTATAATTTTCTTAATTATATATTACACGAAAGGGTGGAGATACAATAGGAAGTTTATTTGGCTAGAAGACTAGGAAGTGATCTTGACCATCCATTAAGTTAATCAAGGGCTAAGATTAAATCAGGGAAATTGAAAGGAAAAAAAGAGGCGCGTGAGTTTGTTCAAGGGCATTCTAGTCAATCCAAGCCAATAGTTTCTCTCTCCTCCAATTCCCCCCCATTTTTTAAACGTTAATAACTCTTTCATACGACATTATTTTTTTATAAAAATTGCACAAAAAAACGAGCGTTTTTTAATCTTTAAAACGAGTATACTATTGCTATATTTAAAAAAAAAAATTAAACCCAGTTGTGTAAAACGCAATAGAAAAACCACCAGTTACGTAAAACGCAATGAAAAAAAAAACCTAAAAAATGACATTTTTCTAAAACGCAATACACAAAAAACACAAAGAAATGACTTATTTGTAAAACGCAATGGCCAGAAAACACAAAGAAATGTCTTATTTCTAAAACGCAATGGACTGAAAACACATAAAAAAATGTTTTACCTAAAACGCAATGCACAAAAAACACAAAGAAATGTCTTATTTGTAAAACGCAATGGCCAGAAAACACAAAGAAATGTTTTATTTGTAAAACGCAATGGCCAGAAAACACTTAAAAATGTCTCATTTCTAAAACGCAATGACCTAAAAAAACAAAAGAAAGTGTTCTCTGTAAAACGCAATGGACTGAAAACACCTAAAAATGTGTTTTACCTAAAACGCAATGACTAAAAACACTTCAAAAATGTGTTTTACCTAAAACGCAATGACTAAAGATACTTAAAAATGTGTTTTTTCTAAAACGCAATAGCCAAAAAACACATAAAACTCTCTTATTTCTAAAACGCAATGGACACATAAAACTGTTTGTGAACTGTTTGTGAATTGTCTGTGAACTGTCTGAATTGTCTACGAATTACTGTCTTCGAAATGAGCCAATTTCTGGAAAATTAATTTTTCTAAAACGCAGCTCAACCCCAGCCAGGGGCTGCCGCCCCCGGACCCCCGCCAAGATCGTAAAACACAATGACTAAATAAAAACCCAGATCGTGAAAATGAAATTAAAGAATTTCTTACATGGATCGAAGCCGGTTTCTTCATCAATTGACGAAATTTGAAATGATAGAAACACTTATCAGCGATTGAATCGAACAAATCGAGTGATTATCTTCAAAATCACCAGAAAAAACGAGATTTTGAATGAAATTAAATTGGGTTTTCTTCGAAAAAAGCTGAAGAACACGTTGATCGGGTGGTTGAATCATTGATTGATGGCGAAAATCACACTATAATGTAGTGATTATTGAGATAGTAAGTGAAGAAAAGGTTGGAGATGGTGGGTTTTGAAAATGGTGGGTTTTGAAGTAACTGGGGAGAAGAAGGAAGAAGAAATGATGAGATTGACTAAAATACCCTTTCTCTTTATTTTAAAATTTGCCACATGTTGTTGGAAATCAGGCCCTTCGATCAAACACAAAAGCACGAGATTGAACGAACTGTTCGACTCTTTTATTAATTTATCAATGAAGAGCACACTAATTACAATGACCCTAACCATCTATTTATACTAAACTTATTCTAGTCCTAACCCGACTCAAACTCTATTAATAAAATAAATAAACAAACTAGATAAACCTATCTAATAAACCTTGATGCCCAAGAAAACAAACTAGATAAGAATTAGGAAACCTAAATAAAATAAACTAAAACACTTAGCACCCTCCACTTTTGAGTTATGACAAGATTAGTCCCAACAATCACCCCCCTAATCTTGTCAATAACTTTCTTCACCGTAGCAAAAACACCATCTTCTCGAACTTGAACCATGTCGACTTTTACCGAACATCCTACCTTCGCCTTGGTCACGTCCAAAGTCTTCTCGGTTCAACCCGAATCAAATCGACTACACTTGCAACATGTTACATGGCATCACGTTGGAAACGTTCACTAACATCTTGACTTATCACGGATTGACGACCTCTTCCCCGGCCAAATCCAAAGCCACCCGACTTGAACTCCAACGCCATAATGTCACACAGTGTTCTTCTCCAATATCTTCCTTTTTACGACCCGCACCTTTTCCGATCATACTTGTTTCAAGAGGCCTCTCCACCGATAAAGAAAACAAGCTACCCGCTTCTTCCGTTTTCTCACCTTGCCAAACAAGACGAATCCAAAGCCACCTGCTTTGACGGATCCATTATGCCCGCTTTTCACGCCGGTCTCCTCTTATCACGAACCAAGCTGATCAAGGCACTTACAAAACATTCTGCTGTTGTCACCGTTGTATAACAGTTGCGCAAACCCGCAACTAACATCTGAACAGCCTTGAACCTTCTTTTGATCACTACTAACAGCCACGGAACACAAGTGTTTATCACCGGTCACCCCCGTCGTCTTAACCGGTACGTCTACCACAACAACGGCCTACCGAAACACCTTAACGCTTCCGTCTAATGATGTGCATCTACCGTGACCAGTAATATTTAGTTATATCCATATCCCATGCATGTTAAGCCTCCATGCAAAAACCCATGTGTAAATAAATAAATTCACCACCATGAGATAAGTCAATAATCTACGTAACCGCCACTTTTTGCTTTGAAAACTCTTCACCAGTATATGATTTTCACCGACAAAAGTGATAGGAATTCCACCGCAGCCAATAATAACAAAACGTCCTATTTTGCGGACTTCCAACTGTCGTTACTCTCGGTTTAACCGAGATCGTCACTTTTTTTCTTTTCCTTTACGGATGCACTTTTTAAGCTATTTTTGTCTTTAATAGCTATCGGTTCCACCACCGTTGCAGCCCCACGAGGGGCGGCTCCCCCTTTCTTGAAAACGACTCTCAAAACCGCCAACTAGCTCTGATACCAATTGTTGGAAATCAGGCCCTTCGATCAAACACAAAAGCACGAGATTGAACGAACTGTTCGACTCTTTTATTAATTTATCAATGAAGAGCACACTAATTACAATGACCCTAACCATCTATTTATACTAAACTTATTCTAGTCCTAACCCGACTCAAACTCTATTAATAAAATAAATAAACAAACTAGATAAACCTATCTAATAAACCTTGATGCCCAAGAAAACAAACTAGATAAGAATTAGGAAACCTAAATAAAATAAACTAAAACACTTAGCACCCTCCACTTTTGAGTTATGACAAGATTAGTCCCAACACATGTCATAATCCTATGGCTTCCCATCCTTCCTAGCCAAAATTAACTTCCTATTTGATCTTTTCCCTTACACGAAATTCTAACAAATAAGGAAGATTAATGAATAAAAGTGAATGGAAGTAAATGAGCTTAATGACAAAATTATTGAATATTGATTGTGAAACCGTGTTAGTCATATATTCATTTAATCACAACACAAACATTGTTTGTGAGACCGTGTTAGTCATATATTCCTTCAATCAGAACACAAACAGGGCGAAGTTTTCTTCCTTTTCGGGCATGTTAGTTGTATTTCACTTAATTAGTAAGTGTGGTGTAATTTTGACTTGCTATTTTCAAATTTGTAATTCGTATGAGAAGATAGGCGCTATGTTGTTTTTTTTTTTTTTTTTTGGTTTTATTCTAGCTTCTGGATGGTAGTGTTTATTTGTAATGTTCGTTGTTTTCGTCTAAAAAATCAAATATAAGATTAAATTCAACGAACACAAAATCTTAGTTTGTTTGATAAACAAACATAAATGTATTTCTATTCAAAGAACTTATAACTAACTCAAAAACGAGTGTAAATATACCAAATAAAAGTTGACATTTGTAGAATTGGTTACATATGAAACTGACATACATTTAGCCATAGCAAAACATATTGTGATCACAAGTTTAATCACTTGTACAAAATGTTTCTTAAGTTTTATTTAAACATAAATGATTTTACCTTTTAACAAACCTTTTGAACATGCATGTTTATAACGAAAAAACGCTTTAAAATGTGATCAATCTAAGATGAACTGAGTACTTACACACGCACTACTAAAATCATAAATAAATAAATAAATAAATAAATAAAAATAAAACAGGGTATTAAAACCAAAATCTACGACCACCAAATAAACCATTGAAACAATCGGCACAACTTTTGCGACTGTTTTTAACCGGTTGCTACTTCATAAGTGGACTCAGTCGCAAACCAATTGGAAATAGTTTCAATCACAAAACACAAACATTGATATTTTGGTCGCTAAAGTTGGACTAGTCGGTCTGTGTTGTGGGGTGACACCTGAAGGGGTATGGTCCCAAATTCCACACAAGTCATGCGCGCGCAGGACCATCTCATACTTAATTCACAAAAAAACTCTTAGCTTGTTCCAAGGTTCCTGTGCGGGATCCGTCCGCATACGCGCAACCATGACAACTCATAGAAGTACAACCAGTACAAGTGGCAGCAGCCTGCAACCAATCAGCGTGCTCCATGCTCTGTCGAGCCAATCCCAACGATGATCAATCGTGCATGGGACATACAATATAAAAAGAAAGTGAGGTGTAGCCAATCAGCTTGCGTCATTCACTGCTCCATGATCTCCACTCACAGTTGATAACAGACTCGACAAAAAGTACATTTGACAGGGCACGTGTAACCAATCACAGTGCGCCAAGGTCCATTCATGGCACACCCTGATTTCCTAGTGGGCCCGGACTTTGGGTACGTGACGAGTTGATATAGATACACAAATAACATAGCAGAAGTCTTGGGAATTAAAATACTATTACAAATTATAAGTGTCCGAATGTTCAAAAATATTATACAAACGGAAAGTGTATAAAGATCCACAGGCGGATCGAAAATAACATAATGACTATGTAAGCAGACTACTAGGCTTCAATGCAAGGAGTTGCAAATTCCTCTTAAGCATTTACCGGCCAACTTCCAGCCTATTTACGTATCCTTGCAACCTGCGCTTAGTCTTTTGAAGATACGTCAGTTTCACTGGTAAATACAAATAACCGACACATTTTGAAAATATTTCAAAATCATTTTCATGTATACAATGGTACATATATTTTCATAAATAAATTGGGATAAACTATTTCTCATGTTATCAGTTTTACATGTTTGTCAATATATATGGGGCCAGGAAACTATGCCAAGATCATGATTAACCGACACACCACTTTTATACCCTTATTGGGCAAACCCGTATTGGGTTATAAAAATATTTTAATATAGCATTAGCATTTGTCAGGTGTATGCCTACACCTCGTGCTTAGGTCGTGGCCACTTGCAATTAAATGAGCCGAGGATATCCAGGACACGGATGTATTAACCCCCAATGTTTAAGTTATCAAGCAATACGATTCAAAATGGATTATTTGGATTCCCGACACATAAGTCATTGATCCCATACCCGACCATGCGGTAATAATATACCGTATCACAAGCCCGTATAGGGAAAATAGGTTAAGAGCATTTACCTGGCTTAAATATCTTACAATTCAAGATATAATAATAAGCACAACCGATATAACAAACAACTTAGCACGGTTGCAATCTACTGGACGCCCTAGTCTGGAATGTGTATACTAACCAATTAGAATGTTAAGGAGTCTTATTCAAATCATAGACTTGGACCGGTTAACTTAAAAATAATGAAAACAGTACGGTACGCTAGATTAAGCGATGACCGGATATGATGTAGTTTTAAACCCTCACAAGTACTAATACTTGTATAATATGGGCAAACATGATTACATTCTGCAATATAAAATAAATTGAAAGAATTTGACCCAATTCAGTTAACTTACGTAAACTAAGTTACATAAGCTAACTGTACGCGCATAGGCGGTATCGGGTGATCAGATGAGCCATAAACAAGTTCATTATGCCAAAACATGTTAATTATGTTACCATATCAGTAGGTTATCCATTTCATATGTTCATCATTGTTTAGAACCAAGTTATGCACCAAAAGGATTTTTTCGGCAAAATATGGCATAATACATGAACTTGTATAAAAACCCGACAACTGATTATGATCAAGTAGTATAACCACAGAGGGTTATCCTACATATTATTATGATCATAATGCAACTCAGAATCAGTAGCTAACATGGCTAATTCGGGTCAGAATCGAAAGTCAAAGCAGAAGTCAAACTGCTTAACTTTTGGTTGCGAACTGAGGTATAAACTGGAAATGACGGGCTGAACATGCTTAGTCATGTTCTAGTATTATTTACCAACTCATATGGTGTCAAAAACATGTGTTTAAACATTTATAAGTTAAGTTTATAAGTATTCTGAAAACTGCGTTTTTGACTTTTAATTAATTATAACTTTGACCCGTCATTTGACCAATGTAACATAATTTTCAGGAGGTGGCCTTTTAAGGGATTATCACTTACCTTATTATGATCACGTAGCCATGTTCGATTCGAACAATGGGTGGACCATAATGGTCTAAACCGAAAGTCAAAGCAAAAGTCAATTTGCTTGACTTTAGGCTAAATACTTAGCCTACAAAATGAAAGAGCTAGGAAATAATACTTACTTGTATTCCAGAAGAAATATTAAACTCAGAGGAGGTCCTTTTTGATCAGGAGCAACTCCAAATAGCAGGCATAGGAGAAAATGAGAAGTGAGCAAGTGATGAGGAAGAACTAGCTTGCTATTTATACTAGTGGGAGTGTTACAAGATCACTCCAGGTGTTAAGGCTTATTCTAGGATGTCTCCAGGTGCCTCTTGATGTGTAAACACCATAATAAAGGTGGCAATTCACGGCTACATGGCAGCAGGTGCAGACTGCCTTGGCTCCCAAACAAAAACTGCCAGTGGCAGTCCTTACTGACCGTAAGAGGTAATGGCTTACGATCCGTAAGCCTTCAAAGCGCCCATGGTTTTCCATTCCTTACGGACCGTGAGGACCATGGCCTTGCGGTCCGTAACGGATCCCCATATACAATAAAATTATATCCTTACGGTCCATAAGGCTTACGGTCCGTAAGTGTTACTCAGAGGCCAAAAGTTTGGCATGTTAACATTATAGTTCCTCCACAACATTCTTCCATATATTTTACACATTTGGTCCTTCTCACCAAACAGAGTGGCATAACATGAGAGTTTATCGGACACGTGTCATTATATTATTCGACACAATTTTCCGAGGTGTTACAATTCACCTCTGCAAACACTACATGTTGTGTTAGAGGAGACCAAATGGACATTCCTTGTTAACAACATCTGGCTCATGAGCCCATCTCCTTCTCTAACACTTCGGCTATAAATACCAACATTTGACCACAGGTTTAAGCATCCAATTTCTCACTCTCTCACTCTTAACACACAGTTGTTTCCTTACTTCCTTGTAAGAACATTAGTTATTCTCACGTCGGATGGTGGTTACGAGAAGAACTCCTCACCTCACCTTCTCGTAACGAGCTCACGGTGTTTTGTTTTATAGATCATTCCAAACTTTGTCGGTTGAAGAAGAGATCAAAAGGATAATCCCCTATCGAGACTAACACTATAGTTCTATCCCAAAAGGATTAGGACTGGTGTTTCTTTAACACCCCTACCACCTAACCACACGTTTAACGCCAAAACCTTCGCCAACCCACATCACCACCACCAAACCAACTGCCTTTTTGGGCGTTACCCCATTAGCGTCCCTATCACTCTCTTCACCAATTCCATACCCAATAGAAAAATGACACCTCACTATCTTTTGAAAAATATAGTTTTTTCTTATTTAATATAAATACCTTTAATAAAAACGGTTAGTTAAACTATAACATTATATTCAAAGGGTGCAATTAGTTAAAGCTCATTGCCTGTAGTGATGTGACAAAGTATTATGCACTTATTAGTTAAACTAACTAGCAACAGGGTGATTTGCGCCAAAATCAATTAGTTAAACTACAACACACAACCTTAAGAAAAATGAATGCAACTAACTAGCAACTAGGTGATTTGTGACAGGTCGCAAAGTGCATTTAGGAACTGATTTATGACCACAATACTGAATTTTATAGTACTGTAAACTATATTTAGAAATTAAACAATGAAAACGAAATCTCTAATATATATATATTTCATATATAAAATGCAAATAATATTAGGTAAAAAAAAGGAAAAATATAATAAAATATTAAAGATAAAAACAGTTTTAAGTTTGTACAAAGAGAGAAAGCAAGAATTATGGAGAATTGGTGGATTTTGGAGAAGAGCTGTTATGGATAGGGCGTCTTCTTCTCACGTGTGAATAATCCATCGTAGTGAACTGGGTCGGGTCGGATCCTTGTGCTCCAATCACCACCCCTCTCTTCTCTGTTTCACCTACATATGTAAATAAAAAAATGTTACAGTGGGCTTTATGATGAATTTATTTATATGTATCTTCATTTTTTTAATATTATACTTTGTGACATTGCTGAATTATTTCTAAATGAAAATTTTATCAACAAATTACCTGCTAATAGAGCTTTCTTTTGGTCATTGTAGAGCACCAAATCTTGATCTCTATACCCTTCACCCTGATCAAAACATAACCTTAAACAATGTTACAAAAAAATGCAAACCCAAAAAAAAGTTTAAAATTTTAATAGTTTCCCGGTTTTGATATCTTGCGGGACCCTATCAATACTCTGTTAACCAACGAGACAAGATAAAAAACGCTTCAAGGCGTTACCATCTTGTTTAGCATCAACTTTCTTGAAAGCCCAGAAGAAAGAACCTTTTGGTCATAACCTGCAGCATATGATATCATGCATCATCACCATGCAACAAACATTGTGTGTGTGGGGGGGGACATATACCTAACTCATGGAAAGCTTGTATCTGATGGCTAAAGAGAAAAGCAGCATTAGTTGTCATCAAAAGTGAAACTCTAACACACAACAACATTATCATCATGGCAATCATCATCTCCAAGCAGATCAGTAGTACCAATAATGTAGCATGTGGGATGAGATATATAGATGTTGGTTCTGTTAGAAATCAATTATCAATCAAGTGAAAGTAATAAGTGTGTGTGTGTGTTATATAGAGGATACACAAAAGCACAAAGTGGAGAATTTAAATATATAACAAAGAAGTGCATAGATATATATATAAATATATATCCTAAGTGGAGGGTTCAAATGAGAAGAATTTTTTTGTAAGAAGAAAAAAGAAGAAGTTTTAACCAATAAGAATGCTTCATTTTACTTCATTTAATATTTGTATTTAATTTTAATATAAGGGTATATTGGTAAATTTACATAAATCATTAATTTGTATTCTTCCCCTTTAATAACTAGCTAAATTAAATTTGTAACTCCTTTTCAAAATATATACTTTTTCCAAATTAAAAAAAAAACAACTTAATTTAAAGTGTAGAATAAATTACTAGCTGTGTAGGATAAATTACGAGTTGTGTAGGATATATTTCGAGGTGTGTAGGATAAATTTCGACTGTGTAGGATAAAATTCTATAATGTGTAGGGTATATGTAAAAAAATTTTGATATGTGTAGGTTTTGTAGATTATATGTAGGATAATTAATGATTAGTTGACTAATTAATTAAAGAGAGAAAAATTAATGAGATGAGTTATAAATGAAATAACATTTTACTAATATGCCCTTTCTTCTTTTTCTTCTCAAATCAAATTTCTTTTCAAATGAACCTTCCCCTATATCCTAGTCAGTACTCATTGAGCCTTGTGGCATTATTGAACTTCTTTTTTCGTCATATATGTTAGCCGAAAGATCAAAATTTTGTCTACTTCAAAAAACGATACGTTTAACATTTACCTACAAACTATTTTGGTAAAAAGAGGGCAAAAAAAGCGGTGCATAGAATCCGCATTGAAGAGGTTTTAAGAGACAGGAGGCTACAAATGATAACACCATTTTGGTGAAATTATCATCATATATGATGAGAGGACCATTATGTTATATCAAGTTTAAACATACATCTCTGTCATACCACCAAATTGCTGAAATTTGGTTACAAGTGACACAAAAGTTCATCTCATACTTTACTTAATCAAATAGCCAACCAAACACACCTTAAAGAAGCAAGCCTCAAAACCCGAAAAGTAATTTGGTAACAAATCCTATATGCTTTTAGTTAACCTAGTATTGAAAACGTTTATTCCCCAAGGACCATTAACGGCGCATTAGCGACGGGTATTAATGTATCATGTATCACCTTCTGTGACGCATTTGTCTGTCGATGAAAGTCCTCTGATTTGTAGCGAATATTAAACTTTTTTTTTTTTTGGCATGAGTCTTTGGTGAGGTAACCTCAAATCACCTTTCCATATAGTTGTGAACTTCCAAAAAGCTTAAGTTTTGAATTTTTGTGTCCATTGCACAAAAGGTAAACATGTGTATATATGCAATGAAAATCTGAAGTTGAATATGAACAAAAATAGTTTCCCTCACTAGTCACTTTGCATATTTCACATCCATCTACCATAATACAAGCTTTGTCTGGTCCACTTTAGAGATGAAGACAGAAAGGTGGATGTGATGTACCTCTTGCCCCTTGCCTCATCTCCTATATTATTCTTTTATATACTCCTTTAAAAACAATTGTAAGTCTTACATATGAATGATTTAATTACTATATTATTCTTTTATATACTCCTTTAAAAACAACTAGTTTTTTATATCACATTGCAGCGAAACCGAGCAAATGATAATGTAAAACAAACGTGATTTGAAAATAAAGCATGTTGTTTAGAAAGTCAAACCATTAGAACGATTTAGCTTATCATGGTACCGTTTTATGATACCAAATAAATACTTTATTTTGAGTACAACTTCGTTTTTAACAAAACTTATAACGGAATGTCAGGGAAAGAAATCAAACACAACTCCGTACATAAGTTTTTAGAAAAAAAGTTATAAACGTAAATTATTAAACAAGTATCAAATTAATTGATAAATTAATATATGTTCAAAAAAGAAAAAAAAATTATTAAAAAAGGTAAAGGAAATATATGTTTTAAAAAAAGAAAAATATGTTATTAAAGGTAAATATAATAATAAACTATTATAATATATTAAAAAACTATACATTATTATAAAAATAAAGTTACTATTCATCAGCCCTTGTTAACAATATACATACATATATAATATATATATATAATTATAAGTCTTATGTATGAATGATTTAATTAAAGTGTTAAACTAGAACTTAACATATATAATATATATATAATTATAAGTCTTATGTATGAATGATTTAATTAAAGTGTTAAACTAGAACTTAAAATGTAACACCAGCATTTTGTAAAGTATATTTATGTTATATTTAACACAATTTAATCTAAGACTAATAAAAAAGTCTCCTTAATGCCACATGGCATTATCCCATAATAAAGAATTTTATCAAAATGCCATGTGGTAATTTATTGTACTACATCAACCATAATAAATAATAATAATAATAATAATAATAATAACAACTAAATTAATATAAAAATCATTCTCCACCTTAATAACTAATTTTTTTATGCATCACCTCACTCGAAAGAAATTGATATACCATACTTGAGTTACTAAATTATACTATATGATATATAGATAAAATATAAGAATTACTTTATCTCTTGAATATACCTATTTTACATATTAAAGATCAAGATTATCTTCACCTCTATTACATACGATAAAAGGGTCATTATATTTTTTTTAATATGTATGTATTTAATATGAATATCCTTTAAGTCAACGGCCTTTTGATCGTAGGTTTATTATTATCTATAAGAACACTATTATTTTTTATTATTATTAATATCCCTGATTTAATTATTTATCCATTATTATATTTACTTTATTTGATAATATAACACCTCATTAAGATTAACCACATATATAGATTAACCACATATATTTTTAAAACCAAATTATTTAAAATATTAATTATTGACAAAGATGATAAAGTAACAAATCTACTAATAAAAAAGTCCCCTTAATGTCGCATGTTGGTGCGCGTGCGTTTATGTATATATTTACACAGTGATTTTCCACACGAACTTGAGTTTTATATTTATAAAAATGGTTTATACCTTAACATTTAAACACACACAACAAAGGACAAGTGTATCCCGTCACATATGCAGTAAAGTATTGGTAAGAGCCAGATATCGTCCCAAGGAACAAAAGGTGTTATATGTACTGAATCTTTATTATTATTTTACCAAAGGAAGAAATAATTGATTGGTTATTTAACTAAATTAACTGAAAGTAAAAATATAAATATAACAAATATCTTATTTCACAAATAACCTAAACATGTTATCTATCATGTATGTCATCAAAGCACTTAATCAATTTTCCAATTGCAAGACAGCTAGTCACCTTTCGGAATTTTCTAACATAATAATTCTTCGGAGAGTTAAGATGAAGGTCCCATCTTAACTTACCTAAAATCATGCATTAGCGAGCTATTGAATTTATGTGAATCTTTAAAGATAGATTAGTCATCCGTTAAGAGTTTTCTAACCTCACTTATCAAAGAAAGCAATACCGATGGTCACAATACAACCACGAAGATAAGCATTTATGTAGATCATATAATAAATAATTTCACCTTTACAAGTCTTGAATACAAATCTACCAAGTTAGCAATTTCAGACCAAAACTACTAAACAAGGATCATTAACCGCATGCAAGAACATGTAATCAACACCATATAATTCATTAGAACCCTTACGTGTAGGAAAGTACTCTTAATCAAAATAAGACATATATTGTGTAATACCAATCTCCGGGTTAGGTCTCATGGTGTAAACAAAATTTACAAATAAGTGAATAATCAAGAGGTATTTAACATCCAAATTACCACATATTCATTACCCAATATAATCAAATATAATCAAGAACACAACATCAATGAAACATTCAATTATACAATCATGAAGATTCAAACATACACAAGTACTTGGGTTTCAGACAAATAAGATTACAATACAAAGATTATTCAAGAAACAAGTTCACAATTACTATATACACAAACTATATAAACAAACTATACATCAGCTGTTAGGAACGGAGGCTCTCATGATTGTGTTTGTTTGTATGTTTTGAACAAATCAAGTAGATATGAACAGTTTTAAGTGCAGCGGAAATGAATAACAAACTTTGTAAACACAATCAAAGGAGAATATAGTTTGATAAACAATTGCTTTTCATAGAGTCGAAAGATTACATCAAAAGCAAAAGATTACAATGCAAGCTTACAAACTAAACTCCCCCTCAGCCTGATACTTCAGAGTTGGTTGCACAAGATGAAAGGATTGAATTGAGGAGAAGAACTTACTCAAAACGAATCAAATATAACAGTACAGAGTACTGTCATATTTATAGGCAAACCAAACTACTGATGTACCTCAGCTGACGTCACCATGATAGTGACATTTAACAGCCTAACAAACTATAAACACTGGTCTATACAAACTACTGATGTCTAACAACTGATTGATAGTAAAATACAAAACAAGTCTAACACTGTTCACGTTCCACTGTTGTAGCCTAAGCACTGACTGTTTGAACCATCAATGCTTTCTTCAAAAGGTGATCAGTCTTTGAATGAGCAGTGCTTGGGTCTTCAGCAGTACTTAAGAGTCAGCAGTAGATAGAGCTCAGTGTTTGCCTTATAGCAGTCTTTAGCTGTTTCATCAGTGTTTGGTTCATCAGTTGTTCTTCAGAGCAGTACTTGGAGTGTATCAGCAGATAGATAACCACTGTCAAGGGGAGAGCTTAGAGTAAACGTCTGCTTATTGTGAATCCACTGATGTGATCAGGTTTTGGCTTTACATTATCTGTTCCTCTGGTAGGGTTTAATCCCAACAATCTCCCCCTGGAACAGATAATGCCAAAACCTGTCATTATTCTGGATCTTTATTGCTCATCACAAGTTCCCTTGCTTTTCTTTTGAATTCTTCTTCAAATGCTTTGGAACTTGTATCATCTTCATCCCGGCACAGTGTAAGTTCAAGGAGATCCTGCAAATCTTGAACACTAAGGCCTAGTGCTTCTTTCCTTGATATGTACTTCACATCTCCATTGGATCTGACAATAGTCAATACATGGGTCTTTTGGTCAGACATCCACTTTAGTACTTTCAAACCCAATGGATTTCTTGGGAGAGATTTATTTGAAGATGAGCTTTGGGATATTGGCCTTGAGAAAAATTGTAAAGCAGTATCCTGAACTTCAGACATTCTTTTGAAAGCTTCTTCTATGACTTCATTTGCTGCAACTATGTCTTCTGCAACCTCTTTATCAATCAGCTCTTGTCTTTGTTTTTGATCAAGCTCACTGTCTGGGATATCTGCTGAACTATGTGGTGATGCAGGCTTGGTTAACACCTTCTTAAAAAGGTTTTGAAGCTTTTCTGAGCTCTCTTCTTTTAGACCCATTTTCTTGATGGCTTCTGTGAAGTACTCAGCTTCCTTTTCTTTAACCTCTTCACTAGTCAACTGTTCTTTTCCTTATTGGTTTGTCACAAAAGTTGACCGGAACAGTGTTTTGAGGTTTTCTATCTGCTGTTCAAGCTTCATTCTTTGTTCATGCTTCTTTGAGGTGCTTGAAACAGTTATCTTTCTTTTCTTTAGCCTTTCATAGGCTTCATCAGTCTGCTGTTTTGACCATTTTGATATGGCTTCAGCAGTGTCCATTTTTGCATCAACCAGGTCCTTTTTCTTTCTCTTATACTCAGCAGTTAGGTCAGCAATGAGTTTTTTGAATTTGTTCCAGTTTGGAGCATTCTTCTTCTTTGTAGGATCATTCTTGATTTTCTCAATCCTTTCTGCCTCATGCTTTAGAGCGACTATTGGCCATTCTTCGAACTGTTGTTCTTCAGCAGGATATAATTTCTCTTTCATGATGTAGGCTAGATATTGTTTTCTTAACTTTTTCTTTTGATCAGCCTTTTCTTTGTTTAGGTCTTGTGCAAACTCTTCTATCTGCTTTACTTTTGTGAAGTAGAACTCCAGTCTTTTAGCATTGCCATCTTCGCTTAAACGTTCACGTTCACTCTCAACTTTAGCTCTTAGTCTAGCTTGCCTTGCCTTGCCTTGATTTTAAAGTAATCATCCATATCATCTGGTGGCATGTAGCCTATGAGTGAGGAGAATCTTCTTTTTGAAGGATCTTCTTCTGTATAGAATTGCCTCATCTCATTTTTGATAGCTTCAAGTTCTAGTGGATGTTGTGCAGCATTAGGATCATGTATACCCTCATCGGCAGAGATTGGCTTTCTTTTTCTGTTGAAGAGCTTTGGTTGTGATGTAGAGAAGGTGAGAGCAGTGGTGGAAGATTGGCTAACAACTGTTGAAGCAACTGGTGTTTCAACTGCTGTTGTCATTACACCTGCTGATATGTCAGCAGATGTCTTCTGCTTTTGAGCAAGGGATGATGGTGGTGAGGTAGTTTTTGATGATGGTGATGGTGGTGGTGAATCATCATCTGATATGAGATTCCTTCTCCTCTTTAATGAAGAAGGGGCAGATGATGTTTTGGGTGGATCAGTGGTTTGGATGATGGAGAATGTCTGACAAACAACTGTTGAAACAACTGGTGCTTCAACCGATGCTGTCATTACAACAGATGTTGTAACATCTGTTGTCTTCTGTTTTATGACAGGAGGCAGTGGTGATGGTGTGATTGTAGATGATGGTGGTAGAGCAGTAGTTGTGGTGGTGTGTGGTAGAGTGGTGTGTGTGTTGATGACATGGCAGCTGTTTGGCTACTGTCAGCAGTTTTTGTAACTACTGGTGTATCGGCTGTTTGACTAACAGGTTTTGAGACCTGTTTTGCCTTTTCTTTTTCTTTTTCTTTTTCTTTTTCAGGCTCAATACAAAGGCCATGTTCTATTCCCATTTTATTCATTTTTCCCAACAGCTTGATATTCTCCCCCTTTTTGGCATTATCTGAAGGGGGGTTAACAAGAAATGATATGGAAGAAGGAACTTTGCCAGAGGCGCTTTGAATGCTAGCCTTTATAGCCTTGATATCTGCTTGAGTGTCTTTAAACCTTGATTCCACCATGTTGGTCAGCATTTGTACTTGAATAGCATGCTTTTTATCAGCCATATGTTGTTGTGTTTCAAGCATGGGTTGAAAAATATTCCAAAGCTCATTTGCAGCAAATGCATGTTGTGCAGGTGCTTGAGCAGGAATAGCAGTGGCTTGTGCTTTTTGAGCTTTTAAAATCTCTTGCACCATATTCTTTATTTCAGCAACTGAATCTTCAAGTTTTTCAACTCTATCCGTCAATTCCTGATATTTTGAATCATCACCTACTTTAGTAGGATCATCTGAGTCCCCACCAGCAGTGGTTATATCAATGTTTGACTTAGGAACTGAGTCCCAAAAATCACCCATTGATGCCCCTTGTTCTTGGTACTGGGGACTTCTTTCTTCAGCACTCGATAAACCTTTGATGGTACCAGTGGTTAGATCCAACTCACTGGTGGTTACCGAATTTGCCATGGAAGAAATTGCCTTCAAGGGAGTCTTACTTATGAAACAACTGTCCAACTGAAGATCTGTTGATCCACCAGTTGTAGTTGCTGCTTCACTTGAACTACCACCGAGAGTTACTTGTAACTCAGGGGGTGTAACCTCCTCAATTGTTGCTGGGATAGCAGGAGTAGTAGCATCAGACCCAGTCACTTGTGGGGGTATACTCTCAGTGATAGGTGATAGAGAGGAACTGGTTTGTGTCTGAGCTATAGCAGCTGCATGCAACAAAGGTAGCATGGATTGTGGCATTATGATTAGTGAGGGTATAGGTGTTGAAAGAGACATGTCCTTGGGATCAGGACTGAGGAAGATGGATCCGAGTGGATTCAGAGCTTCATATTGTGGTGTCCCTGTGCTTACAACCTGATCCTTTTGTGAGGATGCAGGAGGAGTTTTAGGCAATGGTTGAGATCTTTCTTCCAACTGCTGTGAGGAAGTAGCAGCAGTGGTTTGTGGTGACTTTTGTGTTGTCACTGGCAGTTGCTCTGGGATCTCATCTTCCAGAGTTGCCTTTGTTTTGGGTTTGGTGGGTTTTCTGGATGTTTTTCTTTTGGTCTTTTTGGTAATGTCAGGTGTGGGTTTCAAAGCAGTGGTAGTGCTGCTCTGATCACCTGGAGCAGTGGGCTCAGCAGAAGTTGCCTGAGGATCAGTGGCAGTTTCTAAAGTCTGCTCAGGCACCTTTGCTTTTAATTTTATTGGTGCCATCATTCTTGAAAATGTTTCAATTGTTAAACCTTTTATTTGAAAATGGACACCTTGTTTGGGCAAATTTTCATCCTCTTTTTCAAATTTTTGTTTAAAATAGTAACTTAGAAATCTTGGAAAAAGAAGAAATGATTTGCTATCAACATTCTTTACCATGTCATTGAAGATCTCCTGGGAGTAGTTGTAATCTTTATTGTTTAAAATAGCATAGCCCAGTGTAACAACTCTCATTAAAAAGTATTAATTATTACTTTAATTGTTCATTAAGAAACCCTAATTAAGAAACCCAAGTGATTCTGAACAAACCCTAAAAATTTCAGAATAATCGGAATCAGGATCAGGGCCCCTAAAACTCAGGGGGGGTAAACCCTAATCGGTATTATCTTGACAGTTTGTTGTCAAATTCGAAATTGAACGAGCCACCAACTCAGCAAGGCTACTATTACACGAGGCTACCCTATGGTAGGGGGGCGCCTCTCGCGCCACGCGACACCCCCTCGCGCAACGCGAGGGGGACGATTTTTCAGTTATAAATAGAACAGTTTGGGACTTGACATTCTGCGTTAGTTCGACGTAGAAATTCAATTTGTGCTTCGAGTTATAGTAGAAATACTACAAAATACACACACTGATCACGAGGTGCTGCCACAAAACAGGGTAATAACTCGATCGCTGCTACGATTCATTTTCCGATCGATCAATGTACTCAATGGATGTTTAAGTGCTGCCCACATTCGGGTGATGCTTTGTCATTAATCGTTAATTCGATAGATGTTTAAGCATAGCACTTTGTCATTCGTTGTGAGGGTTGATCTCGTGAGTTATCGTAAATGTTGTATTGATTACTAACCCAGTTTTGTGTGCATTGTTATTTAAATTAGGTTAACAAGACTAATCCGTAGAGTACACTCTATCCGTATTAAATCTGCAATGTGAGTCATTCTCTTTTTATCAAATTACTTTCAAAAGCAAGTTTATTTTCAAGGTTATAATTACAGTGATTAAGTTTATGTAATCACCAAGTTACAGCCAGTATGTGGGGTTTTGTATACATTACTTGATAATCGTCACCATTGGGGCAGCCAATGGGGGATATGACCATAGTCACAGATCCGGTCGAGTGACAAATACTGTGGGTAGTTGGTTTGATATCAGAAACATTGTAATCACTCTTAATACTGTAAATTATAACAAACAGACTGTTTTAATAAATAGAATGATTCACTCAGTATTTCCCGCTGACAAAACCTTTTTCAAACATGTTTCAGGTGATCTGTTGTGATTCAGGAAAAAGTGCTACGGAGCACTACAAGCTTAAGAAAGTGGCTCATTGTAAAAATAAAGAAATATGTTTTGTTAAATAAAGATTTCTTCGTGAAATCATAATATTGTAAATTAACGGGGTTTTGTCCCGAGTTGTGAAATAAAAAAAATCGGGAAAATTTTAGCTTTACAAAGATCCTGATGATAAACTTCCGCTGTTAAACTCAATTAAATAAATACCACGGGATTTCTGTCCCGCGGCTCCTGAAACGGGTCAAACCGGGTCGGGGGCCGTGACAGAAATAAGGTGGTATCAGAGCCACTGAGTTAAGCTAATTAAGTATTTAGAAATACTTATTTTTTTCCTGATTATTATTATGTGCTTATGTGTTTTATTAACTGACTATTTGTTAGTTACAGTATGGGTAAGAAAAAGATTTCCAGTATCTATCTTAAATTAGATAGGTCAGCTAACAAGAAGGGTAGTTCATCCCAAACTCCTGAAGAAGGAATATTCGTTCGAAAAGCACAATATGAGGAACCACTTTCTCCTAGTAAAAGAAGTCTGATTATTAGGAAAAGTAAAGAGGAAATAAAGAAAGCCAGAGAAAAGAAAGTTAAACAGGAAACTCAGGAATTAATCAGTAAATCACCCTGGGAAGACAATTTAGACGAAAAATGGGCAGATTTATATATGTTAGCTACAGTAGCAGTAAATGCAGATCTCTAAATAAATTAATTAGCAAACACTATCACCTACAAGTTAGAAAATCCATTCAGTAAATAAATAAATTCACAATAAAACATAGTGTGTTTTAAATTTCAGTTGTTTTGTAAGTTATATGGTATGCAATAATATGGGAAGGTTATTTTGGAAGTTGTGATTAATTATTTTTACTTGCATATTAAACAGCATGAATGAGATATCGGAAGCCCTAGAGAATCTCAACCTATACCCTGTAAATATAGAAGTATCCAAAGAATTTACTGGGTATTTTCCTGATGTGGAACAACCTGTAGAATTCAACGCTCCACCTTTGAAAAAGCCAAAACCGAAGAAAAGAAGGAAATACGTATGGGGGAGTCGTATACGTAGGAAAAAGCCAGCTACTAAAACAATCCTTTAGAAAAAGGAAAAGAAATTGTAACCAGGGAAAATTCTAAACAGCAGGAGATGGAGACTGAAGTCAAGGAAGATTCTAGGCAAATGGGGATGCAGTTTGAGGATTATTCTAAGGAAATAGAAATGGAGGTTGGAAAAGGTTGTAGACCAACTCAGATGGAAATTGGAGAAAGCTCCAAACAAAACCAGGGAATAACTTTTAGTGAGGAAATAGATTTTATATTGGCAAGCTGTGAGACTATTCAGCCTGTCAATACAAATATTTTTACTCGTCCTATTGAAAATCAACTCCCTATAAATTTTGAACCAGCAATCCCAGAACCAATAGTCCACTCCCAACCTGTAGAAATGGACGAGTGGTGGACTAATGATTGGCAATTCCAAAACATTGTCAACAGTCCTTATTCCTTTCTTCCGCAATTTGATCCAGAACCATTACCAAATCCACCCATGAGTAACGAAAATCTGGCTGAACTTCGCCATTTTGGCGAAGAGTTAATGGATGCAGGAAGTAGAATTCGGGAGATAGGGGGACAAATTGCCTGGAAGTATGATGAAAGAGAACTTCGTTTTTAGGAAGACAAATGACGAGAGATAGTGGGTTGGTAAAACTGTGGTTGTGTAATAATAATAGTAAAATCAGTACTTGTAAAATAAATAAAATGATTGTATATAGAGGCATGTTATAATCTATAAACTAAATGAAATTTTAGATTTTTGTTTGTATATTTGTTTTCGTGATTATGTGCAATTAATTGTGACATTGGATTATTTCTTTTATACTAATTAATTATTTATACATTAATTATCAGATGGCAAACGTTGGTAATGAACCAGTAAATGAAGTAAATCAATCCGAGCAAATTCAGGAAGAACAATTGTTAAATAGACAAGATATAGAGGACATTGTTGCACAAGGAATAGCCAATGCTATTCCAGCAATCGTTGCTGCCGTTCAGAAACCCGTTAAAACTAAATCAATCATTCCTAGTAAACGTACCCAAGGCAACAACTTTAGTAATAGTATAAATGGAGGCGGAAATCATGTTAATAACAATAATGATCTGCAAACCCCAATTTTCAAGAAAATGAAAGCTGCAACACCTGGTTGCACTTATAAAGAATTCCTTGCCTGTAAACCAACTGAGTTTGCAGGTAATGAAGGGGCTATTGCAGCATTACGTTGGTTAGAGAAAACTGAGGCAGTAATTGCTATAAGCAAATGTGCTGAGGAAGACCGAGTTATGTATGCATCTAATCTTTTTAAAGAAGGGGCATTAGAATGGTGGAACACGGTATTACAAGCTAAAAGAAGGATTGTGGCCTATGCCATGAACTGGGAAGAATTTAAGAGTCTTGTAGAAAGAAAATTCTGTCCCGAGTACGAAAAAGAGCAAATGGCAAATAAGTTCCTAAACCATCGAATGGTTAATGTGGACTGTCGTGGTTATACTTCGACATTCTTCGAATATGCAAGAGTAGTACCAACACTGGCTTCGCCAGAGCCGGTACTCATTTCTCGCTACATTTGGGGATTAATTAGCGAAATCCGCAATATCGTTAAAGCTGCGAGACCTCGCACTATTGACGATGCAGTGGAACTAGCCAATACCCTAACTGACGAACTAGTACACACTCAAGATGAAAACAGGAAGAAGGAATTAGCTCAGAAAATTACCCGAGGATTTCGTACGGGTAATAATAATAACAGCTTCAAGAAAAGAGGAGCAGGGCAATCACCAACACCATCATACTGCAGGAAATGCAAAAAGAAACATTATGGAAGATGCGATATAACTTGCAATTTTTTGCAAAACTATAGGACATCGTGAAGAAAACTGCAGGAAGAAATCCATAATTTGTTACAATTGTGGAGAAGTCAGACATTTCAAAACAGAATGTCCTAAATTGGCCAAACCAGCAGACAACAAAACCAAGGCGACCGACGGAGCTACTAAGAAAAATGTCAAAGCATTCCAGCTAACCACTCAAGAAGCAGAACTCATTCCCGATGTGATAGCTGGTACGTTCTTAGTTCACAACGTATACGCAAAAGTATTATTTGACTCTGGTGCAAACCAAAGTTTTATCAATAATTTATTCTGTCAAGCTCTTAAGTTACCTTTAACCAACATTAGGCAGATTTTCACAGTCGAAACTGCAGATGGTAATTCAGTTAAAATAGATCAGGTTTTGCAAAAAGTAGAAATAGAACTTTCAGGTCATAAATTTTCTGCAAATCTGTTACCTATGAAATTAGCTGAATTTGATGGTGTGTTAGGAATGGATTGGTTAATAGCCAACCATGCTCGAATTCTTTGTGATAAGAATTCTGTAGAAATTCAGGCACCTACTGAAGAGGTAATCACGATTACAGGAGATAAACCACGTAAACCCATGAAGTTCATATCAGTAATGAAAGTTGCTAGTTATGAACGAAAGCAAGGAATAGTATATATGATTTCGGTAATCATTAATACTAAGAACAAAGAACTTAAGGAAATCCCTGTAGTCTCAGAATACCCAGATATATTTCCGGAAGAACTTCCGGGATTACCACCTGATAGGGAAGTGGAGTTTAGGATTCATCTAATTCCTGGAACTACACCGATAGCTAAGGCACCTTATCGGTTAGCTCCTACCGAAATGTTAGAATTAAAGAAGCAATTAGATGAATTACTAAATAAAGGATTCATACAACCTAGCTCATCCCCTTGGGGAGCTCCAGTGTTGTTTGTAAAGAAGAAGGATGGTTCAATGAGAATGTGTATTGATTATAGAGAATTGAATAAAATTACAATTAAAAATCGATATCCATTACCTAGGATTGATGATCTTTTTGATCAACTTCAGGGAGCTAGATATTTCTCTAAGATAGATTTACGCTCTGGATATCATCAATTGAAGGTACAAGAAGAAGACATACCTAAAACTGCTTTCAGAACTAGGTATGGTCATTACGAGTTTACAGTCATGCCCTTCGGGTTAACGAATGCACCTGCAGCATTCATGGACATGATGAACAGAATCTGTAAACCGTATTTGGATAAATTTGTAATTGTTTTTATAGACGATATACTTATTTATTCCAAAAGTCAGACAGAACATTGTGAACACTTGCATGCACTCTTAACTTTGTTAAAAAAAGAAAAGTTGTACGCCAAATTCTCGAAGTGCGAATTTTGGCTAAAGGAAGTGCAATTTTTAGGACACATGGTAAATCACGAAGGGATTCATGTAGATCCTGCTAAGATAGAGGCCATTACCAAATGGAAGGTTCCACAAACAGCAATGGAAATTAGAAGTTTTATAGGTTTAGATGGATATTATAGACGGTTTATTAAGGATTTTTCCAAGATAGCGGTACCATTAACTAAGCTAACCTGTAAAGCCATTAAGTTTGAATGGGGACCTAAACAAGAAGAAGCCTTTAGAATATTGAAGCAGAAATTAACCAATGCTCCAATCCTAGCTTTACCAGAAGGGACTGAAGATTTTGAAATTTACTGTGATGCTTCAAAATTAGGATTAGGATGTGTGCTAATGCAACGCAAGAAAGTAATTGCATATGCTTCAAGGCAATTGAAAAAGCATGAAGAAAATTATACAACTCATGATTTAGAATTAGGAGCTGTAATTTTTGCCCTTAAGATTTGGAGACATTATCTTTACGGAAGTAAATTTACTGTCTACACAGACCACAAAAGTTTAAAATATATTTTTGGGCAAAAAGAGTTAAATATGAGACAAAGGAGATGGATGGAAATCCTAAGTGATTACGACTGTGATATTTAATATCACGAAGGAAAGGCAAATGTAGTTGCAGATGCCTTAAGTCGTAAGTATCATGAGAAACAACGACGAGTTCGTGCTCTCAGATTAAATCTACAGTTAGATTTAATGGAACAACTGAAGCATTTTCAAGAAACAGCAATAGAGGATGTTGCTGAAGGAATAAAGGGACGAATAAAAGAATTAGAGAAGGGAGCTGATGGAATTTGGAGATTCCACAAAAGCAGAATTTGGGTACCGAAACAGGGAGAATTAAGAAATAAGATTTTAGAGGAAGCTCATAAATCTAGGTATACCATACACCCAGGAAACAATAAGATGTACCAAGATTTAAGAAATAATTTCTGGTGGATAGGTATGAAAAAGGATATAGCTAGGTATGTATCAAACTGTCTTACTTGTTCACAAGTTAAGGCAGAACATCAGAAACCTTCAGGTCTACTACAACAATTAGAGATGCCGGTATGGAAATGGGAACTCATAACAATGGATTTTGTTACTAAGTTGCCCAAAACCAGAAAAGGTAATGATGCGATTTGGGTAATTGTAGATCGATTAACCAAATCAGCTCACTTTCTACCTATGAAAGAAACCTTTAGCATGGACAGATTGGCAAAGTTGTATGTAGATAAAGTTGTATCTTTACATGGAGTTCCACTCTCCATTGTATCGGATAGGGATAGTCGGTTCACTTCTCATTTTTGGACAAGTTTCCAGAAAGCAATGGGAACTCGACTAAACTTAAGCACGGCATATCATCCACAAACGGACGGACAAAGTGAAAGAACAATCCAAACTCTAGAAGACATCCTCCGAGCATGTGTGATAGATTTTGGTGGAAATTGGGATGATCACTTACCATTAATTGAATTCTCCTATAATAATAGTTATCATTCAAGTATTGAAACTGCCCCATTCGAGGCACTTTATGGAAGAAAGTGCAGAACTCCAGTATGTTGGGCAGAAATAGGAGAAAGTCAATTGTCCGGTCCTGTGATTGTACAAGAGACAACAGACAAGATTACTCAAATCAAGGAAAGACTGAAGACGGCTCGAGATCGCCAGAAGAGTTATGCAGACAATAGATGCAAACCATTAGAATTCCAAGTTGGAGACAGAGTACTGTTAAAAGTTTCTCCTTGGAAAGGAGTTGTTAGGTTCGGTAAGAAAGGAAAGCTAAGTCCAAGATACGTAGGACCATTTCCAGTAATCCAACGTATAGGACCAGTTGCTTATCGTTTACAACTACCAGAAGAACTAGTTGGAGTACATGATGTATTTCATGTATCCAATCTCAAGAAATGTATAGCAGACGAATCTCTAGTAGTACCTCTTCAAGATATCAAGGTAAACGAAAAGTTGAAATTTGTTGAGAAACCTCTTCAAATCGAAGACAGAAAAGTAAAGTTTCTCAAGCACAAACGACTAGTACTAGTTAAAGTAAAGTGGGATTCAAAAAGAGGAGCTGAATACACTTGGGAGCTGGAATCAGAAATGAAGCGAAAGTATCCACACTTATTCCAGTAAATCTCGAGGACGAGATTTTATTAAGGTAGGGAGAATGTAACAACTCTCATTAAAAAGTCTTAATTATTACTTTAATTGTTCATTAAGAAACCCTAATTAAGAAACACAAGTGATTCTGAACAAACCCTAAAAATTTCAGAATAATCGGAATCAGGATCAGGGCCCCTAAAACTCAGGGGGGTAAACCCTAATCGGTATTATCTTGACAGTTTGTTGTCAAATTCGAAATTGAACGAGCCACCAACTCAGCAAGGCTACTATTACACGAGGCTACCCTATGGTAGGGGGCGCCTCTCGCGCCACGCGACACCCCCTCGCGCCACGCGAGGGGGGCGGTTTTTCAGTTATAAATAGAACAGTTTGGGACTTGACATTCTGCGTTAGTTCGACGTAGAAATTCAATTTGTGCTTCGAGTTATAGTAGAAATACTACAAAATACACACACTGATCATGAGGTGCTGCCACAAAACAGGGTAATAACTCGATCGCTGCTACGATTCATTTTCCGATCGATCAATGTACTCAATGGATATTTAAGTGCTGCCCACATTCGGGTGATGCTTTGTCATTAATCGTTAATTCGATAGATGTTTAAGCATAGCACTTTGTCATTCGTTGTGAGGGTTGATCTCGTGAGTTATCGTAAATGTTGTATTGATTACTAACCCAGTTTTGTATGCATTGTTATTTAAATTAGGTTAACAAGACTAATCCGTAGAGTACACTCTATCCGTATTAAATCTGCAATGTGAGTCATTCTCTTTTTATCAAATTACTTTCAAAAGCAAGTTTATTTTCAAGGTTATAATTACAGTGATTAAGTTTATGTAATCACCAAGTTACAGCCAGTATGTGGGGTTTTGTATACATTACTTGATAATCGTCACCATTGGGGCAGCCAATGGGGGATATGACCATAGTCACAGATCCGGTCGAGTGACAAATACTGTGGGTAGTTGGTTTGATATCAGAAACATTGTAATCACTCTTAATACTGTAAATTATAACAAACAGACTGTTTTAATAAATAGAATGATTTACTCAGTATTTCCCGCTGACAAAACCTTTTTCAAACATGTTTCAGGTGATCTGTTGTGATTCAGGAAAAAGTGCTACGGAGCACCGCAAGCTTAAGAAAGTGGCTCATTGTAAAAATAAAGAAATATGTTTTGTTAAATAAATATTTCTTCGTGAAATCATAATATTGTAAATTAACGGGGTTTTGTCCCGAGTTGTGAAATAAAAAAAAATCGGGAAAATTTTAGCTTTACAAAGATCCTGATGATAAACTTCCGCTGTTAAACGCAATTAAATAAATACCACGGGATTTCTGTCCCGCGGCTCCTGAAACGGGTCAAACCGGGTCGGGGGCCGTGACACCCAGGCATTGAATCTTCAATGGTATTTCGTAAAAAGATGTTGTTTTATTTGAAACACACATCAAAAGTGTGTGAAATAAAAATCTGGGTGCAGATGGGAAATAACCTTTTTGTAAGGTATCTACCTTTGATTGTTCTGCGTATCCCCTTTTCAGAAAATCAGCTTTTAACTCGTTTTTGTCAATGGAAGTTTTACCTTTCAGATCATCGAGTTTGAAGACCTCTGAGATTGATTGTGGGGTGATTTGAAATGCTTTACCCTGTATCGAGGAGTTAATGGCTATGACTTTATCGTCTTGTTTTTCAAGCGTCGCCTTTTTCCAAAACTCTCTCTGGGTTTGCAGATAGATGGGAGCATTTACTGTCAACAAAGTTTTATACTTTGATGCAGATATTGTATCAATGATGGAGTCGAAAGTGTGGTTGTCTTTGAGTTTTGTGAGTAAACCCAAATAGTTGTGAGATTGTTTGAATGGTATTTCGATGGGTTCTTCGGCCGTTTGAGCGACCTCTTTTGAAGGTGGTGGTGATTTTGGTTTTGATTTTGATTTTGATTTTGTCATTTTTGCAGAGAAGAACGAAGAATGATCTTGGAGATTTTGAGAAGAAGGATTGGAAACTGCTTTGAGAAGAGAATTTTGGAATTCAATTCGACAGTGTAAAACCCTGTTTGGGGTTTAGGGCAGGGTTTTATTTAGGGGAAAAAAAATAATCGCTGATGTGGCAGCGGTTATTACGATCTGAAGGCTAAAAACTGACCACGTGTCAAACACTGATGAACTGGATGAAGGATGGAAAACAGTTGTTTTAAGGGCCACTAACGTATTAAGCATCAGTGGTTACAACGGTAAAAATTGTGGACAGTGGATGATTTTTACTATCAGTGGATAAGACACTGATTTTGAGCATCAGTGCTTGTCTAAGCAAAGTGAAGAATCAGTAGTTGACTTTCAGCAGTGGACAGTATTTAGAGATCAGACGTTGGAACAAAACAGTGGTTAGGGTAAATGGTACAGATTTTAAGGACAAGTATTCCAGCAACAGTTTTGAGAATTTTCATTCAAGGTTTTGCCACAAGTCAATTTTGAAGGACAGTGGTTTAGTACCCCAGATGATGAAAACTTTATTGCTAAGGCAACTCATTTTCGTTTAATATTCAATTAAAACATAAGTACCCTAGTAATTCAAGCATAGTTAGCAATCAACCTTTGATAACAATTTAGAAGCAAACCTGAGTAAGACATGATTTTGACATATGTATCGTTTCCTTTTGACCCACTTATGAGGAGAATAATACCATCAAAAATAAGGTATTACATCCTGACAGGAACTGAAACTATTGCCAACAAAAACAAGCAAAAGTTCCAAATATATTATTCCAAAAAAAAAATGAACAATATATCCTGATTATTCGAGAAAATCCTTTTGAAAAAAAATGGTTAAGGATTTTCTGAGAACAGTATCAAAAAGGATCTGATGTATTTTCAAAAGAAAACACAATCAAATCATTCTCAAGTTATTGAAAATGGTCAGTGGTTTCATAGCAGTTGGTAGAACATTCTGAATACATTTTGACCACTGTTTTGTACCATTTTCTTTGTCAGTTGATTGCAATCATAAGGATTTATGGATAAATTTTTGAACATTTATCTCATCCTCTTTGGAATTCATTCATAGGAAACAAAAACCTTTTCCTAAACAGATGAATGTACATAGTTGCTTAATTTACCATTATTACCCTAAAATTTAACTCATAAGTGTTTTATGTTTATACTCTTTTCTTTTGACTTCACAAGTCTTGAGACAAACACACTTCTGAGTTTTTGTGAATTTTCTTAATGTATTTTAACATAGTTGATTTTGTCCTTTAGAGGAACTCAACCTGTTTTCAACACATAAGATCTGAATGACTAAAGTTTTAATCTCCCTATTTTTAAATTACCAAAAACACTAATGTTTAGTGAACATAGGTTTTTGTAAATCTGAGGTTCATACTCTAGCATTCAAAAGGTTGACAACACACTTTTCGTAACAGCAATTGAAATCAATTTTGAAAATATGAAATGATCCCACAGTTTTAACAGATATGTTTTCAGATCTGAAAACTATGAGTGACTTATGCATGATATCACTTGTTGTGTGAGATTTGTGTGTCATATGACATCTTGGTTGATGTACAGAGTTTTTGAATAACCATTTTGATCATGATTTACCCGTTACTCTGTTTTTCAACTGAGTACAACCAACCTTAGTATCAATGAATTTTGAGCTGAACTGTTATGTCAAATTGATTGTTAGATCGAATTTGACTGTCCAGGCTCTGATACCAATTGTTAGGAACGGAGGCTCTCATGATTGTGTCGGTTTGTATGTTTTGAACAAATCAAGTAGATATGAACAGTTTTAAGTGCAGCGGAAATGAATAACAAACTTTGTAAACACAATCAAAGGAGAATATAGTTTGATAAACAATTGCTTTTCATAGAGTCGAAAGATTACATCAAAAGCAAAAGATTACAATGCAAGCTTACAAACTAAACTCCCCCTCAGCCTGATACTTCAGAGTTGGTTGCACAAGATGAAAGGATTGAATTGAGGAGAAGAACTCACTCAAAACGAATCAAATATAACAGTACAGAGTACTGTCATATTTATAGGCAAACCAAACTACTGATGTACCTCAGCTGACGTCACCATGATAGTGACATTTAACAGCCTAACAAACTATAAACACTGGTCTATACAAACTACTGATGTCTAACAACTGATTGATAGTAAAATACAAAACAAGTCTAACACTGTTCACGTTCCACTGTTGTAGCCTAAGCACTGACTGTTTGAACCATCAGTGCTTTCTTCAAAAGGTGATCAGTCTTTGAATGAGCAGTGCTTGGGTCTTCAGCAGTACTTAAGAGTCAGCAGTAGATAGAGCTCAGTGTTTTCCTTATAGCAGTCTTTAGCTGTTTCATCAGTGTTTGGTTCATCAGTTGTTCTTCAGAGCAGTACTTGGAGTGTATCAGCAGATAGATAACCACTGTCAAGGGGAGAGCTTAGAGTAAACGTCTGCTTATTGTGAATCCACTGATGTGATCAGGTTTTGGCTTTACATTATCTGTTCCTCTGGTAGGGTTCAATCCCAACATCAGCCCAATAACATGCACAATGATTAGACTACATGTTAAAGAACAAGGAATCGAACCATAAACATGCACTGAATTGACTGGGTGGATGATTTAAGCTTCAAAACGACATCAAGACTTAAACAAGACTTCATCAGAACTATCCCGGACCTCTAGGATCGCCATATTTTCAGAGAAAAATCCAACATTCTGCTTGAACTCTAATGGGCTATTTATAGGGAAAAAATCAAGTATCGCACGGTCGTGCGGCGTATTGCACGGCTGTGCAATACCGATGACATCATTGCTTATGTAGATCGCACTTGGTTCCGACAGTGGGGTGGCCGACTTGGTGGATGTCTAGTCAGAAAAGGGGAACGGGCATTCTTGGGCTCGCACGGTCGTTTGAATCCGGTAATGGGCTTGAACGGTTGTTCACACGGATGTGAATCTCCGGATGGACTGCTTGATTTCGGACCCGCATGATCGTTCGGATGATGGAACGGTCGTGCATCTCCGGTCCGAATCTTGGTTTTGGCCCGTTTGATCAGAAATGCTTCGGAAGTGTCCGTTTTTCGTCAGATTTTCATTTTATGCTCCGTTTAAGACCTGAAATTGTATAATTACTGAATTTAGTTCTTAACATAGAGATTTTGGTCAAAAACGCTTAAAACGGAAGTGTTTTTGGGGTATAAAAACATGTATAATTTATCGTATATCAAACCTCCCCACACTTGAACTTTTGCTTGTCCCTAAGCAAAACTCTGTACAAACTTTTAAGAAAAGAAATTTAAACACACAATAATGTACATAGATGTTTTAAAATTAACTAATAATGATAGCAATGAGAAAATTTAATGCAATCATTCAAAAATAAATAGCGTTTTTAACACTAATTATTCACTTACTTGCATCTTTGATGTACTTCCCTCGGCTCACTGGTGTAAACTAGTGAATTGTGCACTAGTAATTTTCTGTGATAACTCAAAAGCCAGGTCATATAGTAACATTTTCATAGGCTTGTAATGAAATCTCATCTTTACCATTTAACACATAAAAATTTATATAAATCAAGAGGACTTTTATTGTGGGTTGTAACTTGGCTAAGGTTTAAAGGTAGGAATGGATATTTACTGGGTGAAGTGTTTCAATCCGGTCTAGCAAATTATCCTAGCAAACCTCACACAAAATTTAAAATCACTCAATTTTTTTTCACACGTATTCACAAACCAAGTGACTCTTTTAAGGTCAGATTGTCAAGACCTGTTTTATCTTTGATGTGTCGTATGTCTTCCTTTATCCTGTAGTGAACATTACTTCCAACTCTAATGGACCGTTCGGCATTGAGCCTAATAGCCCCCACCCTCATTAGAAGTGTATATTCATGTTGGGATTCAGTTTGACTTTTTCTACATCTTCCTTTGTGAGACCAGTTTCCACATCCAATGCATTTGTCGTATCGTTTTGCTCTTCTTTTCATTGCACTTTTGGATGTCCCACAAAATGGTGGCGTTTGTTCTTGTTGTCGCCACTTTTTTCTAACTTCTCCACTTAGGTGAAATATATTCTCCCTAATCTCCGAAGGTAAGCTTGGTTTCGCGAATTGTAAGCAGCAAAGCAAGTTTAAATCAAATGAATGCATGTCCAGTTCTTTAAAGGTCTGCCGGTAAAAGACCAAACTAAATTCCTATAAAAGGAAAAATTATACTAAACCGGATTTCACACATGGGTTAAAACAAATGAAAAGGAAAAGGCTCAACATGGTTTACTATTGGATAATTTATTTTTTTGGTTTTTCAATAACAACTTACGGAAAAGAAGACAAGAAACGAATATATATATATAGGGGGCCGCTAGAATGAGAACCACCACGAGTTATGAGAACCACGAGAACCGCGCCCCGCGGGTGGCCGTTGACCACGAAATTTTTTTTTCACCTAGATCCGTATATTTTAAGACCGGGTGTAAATTTTGGGTTCAAACGGCGCGCCCGAGGGGGTAGTTTTTTACGCCCAAAGTTTGGTTAAAAAAAAAGAAAAATTAAAAAACCCAAACTTTGGGCGTAAAAAACTACCCCCTCGGGCGCGCCGTTTGAACCCAAAATTTACACCCGGTCTTAAAATATACGGATCTAGGTGTAAAAAAAATTTCGTGGTCAACGGCCACCCGCGGGGCGCGGTTCTCGTGGTTCTCATAACTCGTGGTGGTTCTCATTCTAGCGGCTCCCTATATATATATATATATATATATATATATATATATATATATATATATATATATATATATACATATATATATTTAACAAGGAAGGGTAAACACATGTTTGTATCCTATTGCCTCTATTATTTTTATATAACTTTTACAGTTAATGATTTAAACAAGTATATTCAAGACAAGTTCTGAAATGTATACTATTATGCGGCACACTCAACAAAATGAAGTTTAAAGCATATGATGAATGCTTCTCGAATGGCTCAAAACTCATTAATTGGGTGTGTATTTTAGATGCAAATTTATGAATAATTGTAAAAATTTTATTTATGAAAATTACTTTAATATTTTCTCATTTGTACAATTATCAGTTAAGAATAAATCAAATATGTACAAAATTATTTACAAACAAGCTAATTTAACTCTTTTTTTTTAGATTTGTACAAAAATTAAGCATTTAAGGACAAACGATTTTAACAATCTTTTTAACCCCTCCCCATACTTAAACTTCACATTGTCCCCAATGTGAAATACATATTAGTTAAGCAATTATCATGAGCTAGACTAATAATGTGAAAAGGGAAAGATGTACTCCCTCAGAGTTTGATTTGACTCGTGTAAGTAGACTTTGTGGTGTAGTCATTTCAACCCTGTTTGCATTTCTTGAATCCGCCTATTTTTTTTCACTCTCTAAAATAGCCAATCAAAAATCAAACAGTTATTCACAAGTAATAATTATTTAAACACACATAAATTTAACGAGTTAAACTAATTACTGAATTTAAACAAACCAAATGAAGATTGTTTCAAACCAAACATAGTACTGAAAAATAAAAACAAACAAACAAATAAACAAACCATCCATAAACATCCTGTCTATCAAACAAATCAACCACCTACTCCTCATCATCGTCACCTGTACCACCATAACCACCACCTGTACCTGAGGCACCTGCACCACTATGACCATAATATTCCCATGGTGGGAACTGCGGGGGTTGTCCAAAATGATTTGGGTAGGCATTCTGAAGCCCCCCAAACATGTATGTGAAACCATCCTGTACTCCCCTGTACAGGTTTTGCTGAGTAGCCCTCAAGTGGTCATGTGATGATCGAATCTCAGCCTGATCAGCTCTAATCATATCCTGTGAAGCGCGTATAGCCTCCTGCTCTGCTCTAATAGCCTGCCAGGTTTCGCACGGGCGTGCGTCGCCTGTGATTTCCATACCCTGAACACTTTCTCGGAACCGCATCAAGGGTGCACCTGATCGTTCCGGATTTGTCCGAAAACGCACGAGCGTGCAACATGTCGCATGATCGTGCGATTGCTGCAGATCAGTTTTTCTGCAGAATTTCGTTTCAGCACTCGTTTTCGTTGGTTTTCGCCATTTTTTCGATACGCAAACAGTTTAAACATTTTCAATACATAGAATCTTCGTGCGGTATATCTAGGACTTGTACAAATTATCGTGATCTATCAAACACACCTAGATTACACTAAAACTACGAAAACACAAAAATTACGAAATTACCCCTAAAATGTCAAAAGACACTCTTGCTACATTTTTAATCTTTGAGTCAGTAGCGTAGACTCTCCTCCCCACACTTATGAAGTATGCGGGGCTTGGAGTTCAAAACCCTCCAATACCGTCTTAATCGGTCCGGCAACGTACAACTTCAATCTATGACCATTCACCTTGAATATATTTCCATTCTTCTCCTCAATTGAAATAGTTCCATATGGATATACTTTTTTCACAGTGTATGGGCCTGTCCAACGTGAATGAAGCTTACCTGGAAATAAACGCAATCGTGAATTGTACAAAAGAACTAGATCGCCCGCTTGGAATTCTTTTTGGTCCTTCAAGCGTCTATCGTGCAATCTTTTGGTTCGTTCTTTGTACAGGATGGAACTCTCATAAGCTTGTTGTCGTAATTCTTCTAATTCATGAATCTGGAGAAACTGGGCTTCACCTCCAGTTTTTAGGTCCAGATTTGCTGTTTTAAGAGCCCACATCGTTTTGTGCTCCAACTCGACTGGTAAATGGCATGCCTTTCCGTATACAAGTATAAAGGGAGTAGTCCCAATAGGAGTCTTGTAAGCTGTACGAAAAGCCCACAGTGCTTCGTCTAGTTTGTCCGACCATTCTTTACGGTTTGCACCTACAGACCGTTCAAGAATGCGTTTTAGCCCTCGGTTTGTGACTTCCACTTGCCCACTTGTCTGTGGATGATAGGGCGTGGAAAGACGGTGATGCACACCGTAGCGGGACAAAGCTTTTTCAAGCTGGGTGTTGCAAAAATGAGTCCCTCTGTCACTGATAAGCGCCTTTGGGGCACCAAACCTGGCAAACAAACTCTTCAGGAATTTCACGACCACCCTGGCATCATTGGTGGGTAAGGCCTGTGCCTCTGCCCATTTTGATACGTAGTCAACCGCTACCAGGATGTACTTGTTACCTCATGAGGGGGGAAATGGTCCCATGAAATCTATCCCCCAAATATCGAAGATTTCACAAACTTGTATCCAATTTTGAGGCATCTCATTGCGTGCCGAGATATTTGTTGCTCTCTGGCAAGCATCACATGCTCTAACATATTCATGCGTGTCTCGAAAAATTGTGGGCCAGTAAAATCCAGAGTCTAACACTTTCTTTGCAGTGTAATTTGCTCCATGATGACCTCCGGTTGGCCCCTCGTGACAGTGACGCATAATGTTGGTTGCCTCCTCTCCAAATACACACCTTCGGATAACCTGATCGGCTCCGATCCTAAACAAGTATGGTTCGTCCCAGATGTAATTTTTCAGATCTGCAAAGAACTTCCTCTTTTGTTGATATGACAATCCTTTGATAAGGATTCCACATGCGAGGTAGTTTGCAAAGTCAGCGAACCATGGTGACTCGTTATTCATCTCGATACTCAAAAGAAATTCATGGGGAAAATTGTCGTTTATGGGCTCCTCCACTAGATTATCTGAATTGCCATGCTCAAGTCTCGAGAGATGATCGGCTGCAACATTTAAAGCTCCCTTTTTATCTTGGATCTCTATATCAAACTCTTGTAGCAACAAGATCCATCGAATAAGACACGGTTTTGCGTCCTGTTTGCTAAAAAGGTATTTAATTGCCGCATGATCCGTGTACACAATCGTTTTGGACAACACAAGGTACGATCTGAATTTATCGAACGCATATACTACTGCCAAAAGCTCTTTCTCTGTAGTCGTATAATTCTCTTGAGCATCATGTAGAGTTTTGCTGGCATAGTATATAGGGTGAAAATGCTTCTCCCTTCGCTGTCCTAAGACTGCTCCTATTGCATTATCGCTTGCATCGCACATTATCTCGAATGGCAATGTCCATTCTGCTGCAACTAAAATGGGTGCTTCAATAAGCTTTTGTTTCAGCTGCTTGAAAGCATTCATGCATTCGTCTGAGAACACAAATGGAGCATCTTTCTCTAACAAACGGGTCATAGGTCTTGCGATTTTTGAAAAATCTTTGATGAATCGCCTGTAGAACCCTGCATGACCTAGGAAACTTCTAATCGCTCTAACCGAGGTAGGTGGAGGAAGTTTAGAAATGATATCCACTTTTGCTGGATCAACTTCCAACCCGGCTTTAGAGATTTTGTGCCCAAGAACTACCCCTTCTTTTACCATGAAGTGGCATTTCTCCCAGTTAAGCACAAGATTAGTTTCCTCACATCGAATTAACATTCTTTTCAAATTTCCTAGACATTGATCAAAAGAACTCCCGAATACAGAAAAATCATCCATGAATACCTCCATGGAGTCCTCAATCATGTCATGGAAAATGGCAACCATACAACGCTGGAATGTAGCTGGTGCATTACACAGTCCAAAAGGCATACGCCTGTAGGCAAATGTGCCGAAAGGACATGTGAAAGTAGTCTTCTCCTGATCTTCAGGAGCGATAGGAATTTGAAAGTACCCTGAGAACCCATCCAAGAAACAGAAGTACGACTTCCCCGACAGTCGTTCCAACATCTGATCGATGAATGGAAGCGGGAAGTGGTCCTTACGGGTGGCATCGTTGAGTTTGCGGTAATCGATGCAAACTTGCTATCCTGTGACAGTACGGGTAGGAATAAGTTCATCCCTATCGTTTGGAACCACAGTAATACCACCTTTCTTTGGTACTACTTGCACTGGACTTACCCAAACTGAATCAGATATGGGGTAAATCAGACCTGCGTCTAGCAATTTGATTACTTCCTTCTTCACCACGTCTTGCATGTTTGGATTCAGACGTCTTTGATGCTGAGCTCTTGGCTTGTAATTGTCTTCCATGAGAATCTTATGAGTACAAAAGGAAGGATTAATACCTTTTATATCCATAATTTTCCAGGCCATGGCTTTCTTGTGAAGCTTTAGAACCTCAAGAAGCTGTCGTTTCTCCTCTTTTTCTAAGGATGCTGAAATGATGACTGGCAAGCGATACTCCTTATCTAGAAATGCATACTCGAGATGCGAAGGGAGTTCTTTCAACTCCAAGGACGGTGGTTCTTCAACTGATGGCTTTGATTTTTCTTCAACTTCACGATTAAGTTCCACAAATTGATTTGGACTTTGAGAATCATTTTCATCAAATGGTTGCTCATTTTTGAGATATATGTCCGTATCAATTTCTTCAACAGTGCTTTGAAAATGGGAGCTTACACATGTATCAACAATGTCAACACAGTATAGTACATCATCGTGACTTTGCGAATGTTGCATTGATCGTTTAATATCAAAAGTCACGTGCTCGCCATCTACTCGGAGCATGATTTGGCCTGCTGCCACATTAACAATTGTCCTCGCAGTGTTGAGGAATGGGCGTCCGAGTATTATCGGCACTTTTGAATCTTCGTCCATGTCAAGAATTACAAAATCCATAGGAAAAACAAATTTATTAATTTTGACAAGCATGTTTTCTACGAATCCACGAGGATATTTGATTGAACGATCTGCAAGTCAAATGCTCATTCTAGTGGGTGTTGGTTCATCGAGATCTAACTTAGCAAAAACTTTATAAGGCATAAGGTTTATGCTTGCTCCTAGATCTGCTAGTGCGTTACTGACTGACATGTTTCCGATGAGACATGGAAGGGTAAAACTGCCCGGATCTCCCATCTTTTCAGGTAGACGGTTTTGGAGAACGGCTGAACAGTTTTCATTTATCAACACACAAGACAAACTTTCGAGTTTCTGTTTGTTTGTGAGGATGTCTTTCAAGAACTTCGCATATTTGGGCATCTGAGCCAATGCTTCAACAAATGGTATGTTTATATGTAATTGTTTAAACATTTCTAAAAACTTACCATTTTGTTCATCGTTCTTTTGCTTTTTCAATCTGCTCGGATATGGAATAGGAGGGATGAATTCTTTAACTGGCTCCTGGAACTGTGTTGTACTTGCTGGGTCTCGCCTAGCGTGCACCTCTCCTGAAGCGTCAGTTTGGACAGGATCAGCAATCGGTGGTGAGTCCGATTTTTCTGGTTCTGTTGTTCTACCACTCCTTGTCATAACTGCATTAACATGCCCTCTCGGGTTTGGTTCTGTGTTACTTGGAAGACCACCTTGTGGTCTTTCAGATAGCATTTTGGCCAACTGGCCGACTTGATTCTCAATGGTTTGCAATGAAGCCTTCTGGCTCCGCAATTCCCCTTCTTGTGCCATAAAATGATCCTCATGCTGCTGATATCGCTTTTCAGAAAATTGATTAGCATTATTGGAGTTGTTTAACAGCTGCGCCATCATTTCCTCTAATTTTGAATTGGTTTGAGAGGTTTGAGGCTGTTGAGGCTGGGAAGTGCTTCCTGAACTTGAATTGTTGTAACGTGGTTGAAAGGTTTGCCCTGATGGCTGAAAAGATTGATTTTGGGACTGATAAAATTGACTTTGGGGCTGAAAAGATTGCCCCTGAGACTGTTGTGGTGCGGGAGCGCGTTGAGCGAATCCGAGTGGGTTTTGGTTATTAGGATTGGCTTTCCACCCGAAGTTTGGGTGATTTCTCCAACCCGGATTATACGTGTTACTATAGGGGTTATTTTGGGGCCTGATTGGATTGCCCAAATAGTCCACCTCTTCGTGGCCTGTAAACATAACACCCTGCTCACATGTACCTGGATCGTGTGACACTCCACATAGCTCGCATGATGATTGTACTGATTGTACTTTTGAAGCGTTGTGAGTTTGGTCAAATTTTGCTGCCAAAGCTCCGATTTGTGCTGAAAGAGCCGTATATGTATCTACTTGATGAACTCCAGGATTGGATGCAGCTTTACTTCGTACTCCACCTTGACGCGAACTTGACTTTAACGCAGCTTTCTCAATGATTGCATAGGCTTCATTGGGTATTTTTGTTCCCAGATCACCGCCTGCATAAACATCTAAACGTTCTTGTGAGTTATAGTTAAGTCCTTGGTAAAAGTTCAACACAAGTTGTCTTTTCGAAAACCCGTGATGTGGAACATCGATCAGAAGATCTTTGAACCTTTCCCAAGTTGCGTGTAGAGATTCTTCATCATCTTGTTTGAATGTCATAATACGGTTCTTAAGCTTAGTTGTCTTTTCCGGCGGGAAATATTTTTGCATAAAAAGTTCAGCCAACTCGTTCCAAGTTGTGATGGACCCTGCTGGAAGCGACAAAAGCCAAGATCGGGCTTTGCCTCGCAAAGAAAATGGAAAGAGCCGCAAACGAATTGCGTCCTCAGAAACGTCTGTAATCTTAAGTGTCGAACACACTTCGAGAAATGATGCGATGTGTCGACCTGGATCTTCATGATCCTTCCAATCAAACTGCACAGAATTTTGCAACATGTTAATTATACTAGATTTAATTTCAAAACATCGTGCTTCTATCTGTGGTCGGGCAATGCTCGGTAGCAAGTCCTCTCCTCCTGGTCGGCCAGTCTCATTCAAAGGCTGGTCGTCCTCTGCCATAATGTCTACTTTTTCGTCCTCTGAACTCTCGCTGTCCGACAGTGTTACTGGTACGTCGATTGCGTCTGCAATCCTTTGTGCAACAACAAGTGCTCTTTCGTGTAGCCGCCTACTTCTTCTAAGGTTATTTTCAAGTTTGTTGGCTGGCTTAGCGTTAAACGGGTTCAGGGGCGTGGACATTAACCTACATGAAAACGGAAAGTATTATACAGATAAAAGAATATAATAATAATATACAGAATATGAATACTAAAACTTATTATGTAATATACATATATTTATATACAAGTTATTATACAGTTCTATTTAATTATTTACTCGATTATTTATTTATTTACATCCGAAAACTGTTGTTTTTTTTAAATGTTAAATGTTGCTAAAAAGTCGTACATGGTCGTGCATTGACCTATGTACAGCGGTTCGCAACGCCACTTTTTTTGTGCATGGTAGTGTAATCGGTTTCCACGGTATTGCGTACCCGATGACCACCTTATGCAAGTATTAATAAATGAATAAATAACAGTTAACTAAGTAAATAAATAAATAAATAAATACAAGAATAAATAAATAAATAAATAAATGAAATAATTGAATTGAAGTAATGTAATAACTGTACAAAAATAAATAAATAACTAAAATGAAAATTAATGGTTCGATCCCGAACGCATTAACTGAATTAAATAAAGAAATAAAATGTTAGTTGAACAGTAAATAAAAAGTTAGATCGTTAATAAGTTAGTAATCCGTAAAGTTAGTAAGTTAGTAGTCCGTATAGTTAGTAAAGTTAGTATAGTTAGCTTCACCAAAACACAAATCTTATCACAAGAATTATGGTAGACTCGGTTGGTTTAACCAAACACTTGCCACCACAAAGAAAAATATGATAGATTTGGATGGTAAAAAAAAATTAGTAAGTTATAATAAATAAATAGTTAGCGGTTAGAATAATAAATAAAAGTTAGATAAACAATAAATAAAATGTTAGTCGTTAGTGTTAAAAAGAAATAAATAATTACAAAAATTTACAGGTATTAACAGTTATTTACAGTTTATACATTGGTAAAATAATAACTCCGATTGATCCATTATTTTCACCGTCGTGTCCCCGGCAACGGCGCCAAAAACTTGGTGCGCGTGCGTTTATGTATATATTTACACAGTGATTTTCCACAGGAACTTGAGTTTTATATTTATAAAAATGGTTTATACCTTAACATTTAAACACACACAACAAAGGACAAGTGTATCCCGTCACATATGCAGTAAAGTATTGGTAAGAGCCAGATATCGTCCCAAGGAACAAAAGGTGTTATATGTACTGAATCTTTATTATTATTTTACCAAAGGAAGAAATAATTGATTGGTTGTTTAACTAAATTAACTGAAAGTAAAAATATAAATATAACAAATATCTTATTTCACAAATAACCTAAACATGTTATCTATCATGTATGTCATCAAAGCACTTCATCAATTTTCCAATTGCAAGACAGCTAGTCACCTTTCGGAATTTTCTAACATAATAATTCTTCGGAGAGTTAAGACGAAGGTCCCATCTTAACTTACCTAAAATCACGCATTAGCGAGCTATTGAATTTATGTGAATCTTTAAAGATAGATTAGTCATCCGTTAAGAGTTTTCTAACCTCACTTATCAAAGAAAGCAATACCGATGGTCACAATACAGCCACGAAGATAAGCATTTATGTAGATCATATAATAAATAATTTCACCTTTACAAGTCTTGAATACAAATCTACCAAGTTAGCAATTTCAGACCAAAACTACTAAACAAGGATCATTAACCGCATGCAAGAACATGTAATCAACACCATATAATTCATTAGAACCCTTACGTGTAGGAAAGTACTCTTAATCAAAATAAGACATATATTGTGTAATACCAATCTCCGGGTTAGGTCTCATGGTGTAAACAAAATTTACAAATAAGTGAATAATCAAGATGTATTTAACATCCAAATTACCACATATTCATTACCCAATATAATCAAATATAATCAAGAACACAACATCAATGAAACATTCAATTATACAATCATGAAGATTCAAACATACACAAGTACTTGGGTTTCACACAAACAAGATTACAATACAAAGATTATTTAAGAAACAAGTTCACAATTACTATATACACAAACTATATAAACACAATATACATCAGCCCAATAACATGCACAATGATTAGACTACATGTTAAAGAACAAGGAATCGAACCATAAACATGCACTGAATTGACGGGGTGGATGATTTAAGCTTCAAAACGACCTCGAGACTTGAACAAGACTTCATCAGAACTGTCCCGGACCTCTAGGATCGCCATATTTTCAGAGAAAAATCCAACATTCTGCTTGAACTCTAATCGGCTATTTATAGGGAAAAAATCAAGTATCGCACGATCGTGCGGCGTATTGCACGGCCGTGCAATACCGATGACATCATTTCTTACGTAGATCGCACTTGGTTCCGACAGTGGGGTGGCCGACTTGGTGGATGTCTAGTCAAAAAAGGGGAACGGGCGTTCTTGGGCTCGCACGGTCGTTCGAATCCGGTAATGGGCTTGAACGGCTGTTCGCACGGATGTGCATCTCCGGATGGACTACTTGATTTCGGACCCGCATGATCGTTCGGATGATGGAACGGTCGTGCATCTCTGGTCCGAATCTTGGTTTTGGCCCGTTTGATCAGAAATGCTTCGGAAGTGTCCGTTTTTCGTCAGATTTTCATTTTATGCTCCGTTTAAGACCTGAAATTGTATAATTACTGAATTTAGTTCTTAACATAGCGATTTCGGTCAAAAACGCTTAAAACGGAAGTGTTTTTGGGCAGTGTTGTAAAAGTCGCTAGGCGGTCCCTAGTCGGCCGACTGGGGAGTTGGGAGTAATCGGAGTACTCGGAGAGTACTCGGGGAGTACTCGGTCCTCGGTCCTCCACCTTGGCGACTTCCTCCTAGGCGGTCGCAACTAGTCGGCCTCGGGAGTACTCGGGCCTAGTCGGAGCCTAGTCGGCCTAGTCGGAGCCTAGTCGGTCTAGGTGGTCAACGTGGTTTGTTGACTTTTAATCGGTCAAACTCGGTCAAAATCGGCCTACTCGGCTTTGTACTCGGACTACTCGACCTTGTACTCGGATTACTCGGCCTTGTACTCAGACTAGTCGGACTTGTATTCAGAATATTTGAACTTTAAACATGTTTCATTTTAAATTATACCCAGTTGACATGAATTATGCTTATTTTAACACATAAATAATATATAACAACTAATTTTCTTTATATATACATGTTTTTATACTTTTTGCAGGAGAATTCATCATCATCATCATCATCATCAACATAAGCCCAACAGATCTGAAGATTATTTTTGCAGGAGAATTCATCATCATCATCATCAACATAAGAACCTCCATTTGCAGATCTGAAGATCCACAAGAACCTCCGTCGGCCATCATCATCACTGCCACGCCGCCATCATCTGGACACTCCCCTGCCGTCGCTGCTCTCATCATCTTCAAATAACCCACAATCCATCATCATCTTCAAATTATCATCATCATCTTCAAGTTACAGATCTGCAACAGATCTGGACATCATCATCATAATTATCATCATCATCATCAGTTTATTTTGCGTATGAACAGATCTGGACACTCCTTCTTCGATTTAGTCTTCATAAACCCAAACAATTTACAAGACTCTCCAACCCCAACATTGAAGGTCTTAGTGGCCACTATCACCAATGTTCAAGGTTGGATGTCACTTATTTAAATTCAAATCACACTTATTCCTCTCCCCTTTTTTTCAACAATTTGAGGAAAATACACCACTGGATTCAACCTCCAACAAAGACCCAAACCTCTATTTCACAAACCCTAGAACCCGACCCGCCAAAAAGATCCATAATCAAGCACATACCACCAGACCTAACCACCTACGGCGGCGGCTTCTGGATCTCCGACGACGCCCTTCTAGATCTTTGATGACGGCGGCGGCGGATATGAGGTTTTAATGTTTGAAGTTGGGTATATAATTATGAGTGTCCAGATCTGTTCATCATCTGGATTTCATCATCTGGATATGAGGTTTTAATGTTTAAAGTTGGGTTTGATGATTTGTGTAAGAATGAACTGAAGTTAGGTATATAAGAATGAACTGAAGATCCATAATCAAGCACTTAGGGCGGATATGAGGAAAATACATCACTGAAGTTGGGTATATAAGAATGAACTGATGATGATGATAAACTTGATTATTGATTTTTTATATATATAATTTTAATAGACAGGGGCAAAAACGACTTTTCACACATTATAACGGTCAAAACAAACGTTGACTTGACAGAATTTGTTAACAGGGGGTAAGGTTGCGACATAACAGTGGGGGGTAAAATTGCAATTATTTCGTTAGGGGGGTAGACATGCCAATGACCCCTAACCTCAGGGTGTAAAATTGCAGTTTACTCTTTAATATAAGATTCCAATTATTGTCATGAGTCACTTTCTCCTTCAGCTTTACAATTTAGACTTACATTTTATTTAAAAATATTTTTCTTAACTTTACCCAAAAAAAAATATTTTTCTTAATCCTTATCCTTACTAATATAATAAATTTAATTTAAATATGTTAATAACCATATTAGGATGCATATTTAATTAATTTTATAAATAAATACAATGTATTTTACTAAATACTATCGTAAAATAAAATAATACAATAATTAGTTTTTTTTACTAAACCATCCTTATATTAATATTAATCGGAAACACACATAATTAAATTATACTATTATTACATTTTTTAACTATGTGATCAGGATTATATAGAAGTATGATTTACAATTTTTTTTTTATTTTACGTGTGTAATACACGGGTTTGTAACACTTATAAATTAAAATATTATTCAATCTAAGTTTTTTTTATATTTAATTCGTGTAATACACGGGTTTATAAACTTGTATTTTAATAAAACAAGGTCCAAAAATTCGACAAACAAACGTAAGAGAACTAGAGAAGTCTTGTAAAAAAGGACTACAATCTACAACTAAACAACGATTTTGTTATCAAAATGATACACAACTTAAATAATCAGGTGCAAGTTGTGACCAAACACGTGGTCCTTAAGCTTGATAGAACAAAAGACCATTAACGCGCTATGACATTTCTACTAATCCATATCAAGGATCTTTACTTCATAAGTAAACACTACACGCATATATGCCCACAAACCGTAGATAAATACGTGGAGATTTTATGCCCACGAACGCACCAACCTAATCAAGTAGACCTACGGTCAGAGGAATGTAAGGCTACCGTACATAGATCATGCAGTTTCCACCGTTTGAGCATCGTATGACAAGTGAAAAGAAACAATACCAGCACCACAAGATTACAACACTTCCACCTTAACGTTATGGTGCTTGATAGGGCTGCAAACGAACCGCGAACGAACACGAACATAACCTTGTTCGTGTTTGTTTGTTCAGAAATATGCGTGTTCGCGAACTGTTCACGAACACTTATCGAACGAGATTTTATGTTCGTGTTAGTTTGTTAAGGAAATGAACTTGTTCGTGTTCGTTTGTGTTTATTAATTTTAGACAACAGACAAAAACGAATGTTGCGAACACAAAAAGAGCACAAACTAATGTTCATGAACACAAATGGAAACAAACGAACACAAACAATCGTTCATGAACAAAATATATAATACACTGACACTTATTAGATATTTACTTAGTCGGAATTTTGAAGTATTTAAATAAATATAAAAACTAAAAACACTAATGAACTATCGAACACGTTACCGAATGTTCACGAACATAAACGAACGAACACGACCTCTGTTCATGTTTGTTCATTTAACTAAACGAACAAAATTTCTTGTTTGTGTTCATTTGTTTAATAAACGAACGAACACAAACAAACTTCCCGCCGAACGGTTCACGAACTGTTCACCGAACGTTTGGTTCGTTTGCAGCCCTAGTGCTTGAGCAACTCTCCACAACCTAGACTCCTTGTACGAAACCCGAACTTTATTCTAGTCCATCAAACTCACTAAACCCACACATTTAACTTTTCACCAATAACAAAAGCAAACATGTAAACTATATGTGATGAGAAAACACACTCTCAAATGGATTTGTGTGTTCTTGTGTACCACAATTCGTAACATAGGTTTGACAACTCGTACGACGAATATCTACTGATTTAAAAACATTAACATCTAATAACAAGCTTATATATGTTATCTCACTTTCTGTGTTTCACATTTGTCTTATTGCATATAAAGGTGTATGTACCATTACTTTATACAATACAAGTCTGCAACACATTTAGGACAAAAATAAGAAACCAGAAAGTAGGACAAAGCATGCATGACATATACGTCCATGCAAATAAAATGTATATAAAGGGCATTTCTTTTTTGCTCAACTAGTTAGTTTATGTGTATATAAGAAATATCACCCGAATAAATATGAAATTCTAATGACTAAAAGCAAACAACACGCTAAATGAAGTCGAAAAAGCCGAACACAAAAGACCATATTTCAACCTAGATCACAACTTTGGAACAAAGCTGCATGCCTAAGAAAATTTGATTTGTATATATAGAAAAAAAAACCCGACAACCTACAGCATAAAAGCATTAAATCAGAATCTACAGCATAAAAGCCCATGCTTCCATCCACGATGCTTCTGTAAGCGTCTTCTGTCAGCCTTAGCCATTCTTACAGGGCTGCTGTTCCACTCATTTTGCAATCTACAGTTTATCACAAAATTCTTGTTACATTTTATAAACAAATTCACTATAAACAACATGCAAGTCACTCCAGACATGACGCATATCTAACTCGTATGACAAACGGGTTGTGTCCAGGTTAACCTGTTGAACCTAGGGGTGTGACTTTCTGACACGACACGAACCTAACACGAAATTCAAGGGTTTGGGTTTAGCCTAAACGGGTTCGGGTCAGTTTCAGGTTGAACCCGCGAAGAACCCGTTTAGCTAAACGGGTCGTTTCGGGTCAACCGTTATATTATATTATATATTTTACAATATGTTTTATGTTATAATTAAATTGGGTGAGTATTTTATGTCATAATTACAACTTAAAAAGAGAAATTGACCTAAGATTCATAAGTTAAATGTAATTGCATTATATATTTGTGGTTTTTTGTAGTAAATTTTAATTTTAATATATTAATTTGCGGGAAATAAATAAAAATAAAAAAATTCGGGTTGAACGGGTCGTGTTTGGGTTCATATGTATGACATGATTTTCGGGTTCATGTCGGGTTAAACCCGCCAACCTGCGAACACGGCCCGTTTAGCACCCCTAGTTGAACCCACTTAAGTGAACAGGTCAACCTGCCGGCCCGTTTATGACCTGTTTAACCCAATTAATAAAAACCCTCCATTTAACACGTTTACAACACACAACCCATCAACCTGTTTGACTCGTTTAGATAAATGGACGTGTCGGGTAACATGCTTTTAAGTGTGTCTAAGTTAGGGTTGATGTTTGATAGGAATAGTTATACAAGTTAAGTTCGGGTTCAATGATTCATCCCGTCAACCTTACTCCTAAATTTTTCTCTACACGGATTAGAAAAATGTGCAACTTTTGTGTTTGTTCTTACATGGGAAAGGCAAAGGATCGGGTGCTAGTTGTGCTGCTATCGGATCGGAGAGAGGTGCTGCCAGAAAATGCTATCGGCCCCGAATAAGTTATGTGTTCTGGAACAGGAGCTGCAACAGAGAAACTTGACTCTCCTTCACCACGATGAAGTTGGTTAATCATTGCAACATTATCTGAACCCGAATCCTGGAGCTTAGGTGCACCATTCGGCACTATGGAAAGTTCATCAACATGTTCAACATTCTCCTTGTTATTAACATGTTCACTACTAGTTGCTGCTTTGGTATTGTTGAGATTCAAAGTGTTGTTTCCTTCCACCGTGTTTCCACTCTCACCGGGCCTTTTCGAGATTTCTTCTACAGGACTCTGCAATTAGGAAGACTACAATTAGACCCAAACTTGCAATAGAAGTTAGGTTTCGATTATGTACTATAATATGTAAAGTACAATAGTTTTTCCATGTAACAAGTTCATTGGAAGGTAGGGGTGCAAATGAGCCAAGCCGAGCCCGAGCTCGGCTTAGGCTCGGGCTCGGCGCGTTTGTTATCTATTAGTTAATATATTAAACAAAAATAATATAAATAATCGACTCGTTTAGGCTCGCGAGCTCGATAAGTAAAGCTCGGACTCGGGCTCGTTTACTAAACAAACTAATTTTAGGTTCAGGCTCAGCTCGTAAACAAGTTTAAATAAGCTCGGCTCGGCTCGTTTACTAGACAACTTTAAATAAGGGGTAAATGTTATTAAATATTAATAAAAACTGATATTACACTAGGCTCGATAAGGCTCGACGAGCCTGACGAGCTTCACATGCCAGGCTCGAGCTCGGGCTCGATAAATAAACGAGCTTTAATTTAGGTTCAAGCTCGGCATCGGGGTCAATAAGGCTCGGCTCGTTTTGATCTTTTTCTTGAGCTGATCTCGAGTAGCTCGCAAGCCGCTCAACTCGTTTGCACCCAAATTGGTAGGGAATAGGGGTGGCAAAATTGGGCGGGTTGGATAACAGATTCATGTCAAAACGGGTACAACTTTAGTACCCGTCAAACAATTTGGGTTGGGTTAGTTAAAACTCCCTATATGACCTGTTTGAGATACAACAAAACCCAAATCGACTCACTCACAGATCGATGCGCCAAAACTGCAACCTCTAGTAGGGAAAAATACTAACCTGACAAGGCTGTTGATCAATCGACTCAAGGAGAGATTTGAGTGATGGAAGAATTCGATCTTGTTCCAAAGAGGGCCCGCTATTTAAAACTACTTTCTCTGTAGAAACATCTTCCAATAAATTGTCACTTGAATTAATCATTTTGTCATCAGCCTGCACTGAGATATCTGGACCATCAATTTCGGTAGCTTTCGAAACAGTAACCGATTGATCTTGTTCCAAGGAGGGCCCGCTATTAGAATCTACTTTCTCTGTGGAAACATCTTCCAATAAATTATCACTTGAATAAGTCATTTTTTCATCAGGTTGCGCTGAGATATTTGGACCATCATTTTCGGTAGCTTTTGAAACAGTAACCGATCGATCTTGTTCCAACGAGATGCCGCTATTAGAAACTACCATCTCTGTAGAAACATTATCCAATAAATTGTCACTTGAATAAATCATATTTTCATCAAGTTGCACTGAGATATCTGGACCGTCATTGTCGGTAGCTTTTGAAACAGTAACAGAATCTGAAGAAACCATAAACCCGTCGGAAAAAGATTTCGAAATTCCATTTCCATCGTTAATATCATCTTTAGAAATTTCCTTCGATTCATTTGGACCGACAAAGTCACTAACTTCTTCCTTGTACCCACACTCTTTGTAATCAGGTACTGGATCCTGTAAATCATGAACTGGAATCTCCATATCAATACTTATTTTGCCCATATTTTTATGATCACTGACAGGCCCGTTTAAAGCTAATGCAGCATCAACTTCATCACGATTATCTCCAATATTCTTATGATCATTAGAAGGTTCTCGAATAGGCAAACCAGTATCAACTTTCACATCGGTTCCAGAACATAAATTAGATTCCATATAATAATCTTCCATAGTTGTAAACCTCAACTGTTCAGGATGCAGCATCTCATTATTATTCTCGTCAAACAAAAACCTTTCTCCGTGAGGTATTCCTTCATCAACACAGATATCCTTAACATGAAAAGCACCCTCTTTGTAACATATTAACAACTCAGGAAATTCACATTCCGTAACATTTTTATCGGTGTAAAGTGCTGCTTCTTTCTCACAAAAATCGGATGGTCCTAAAGTTGTCAACGTATCATGCTCAATATTTGAATGCTCAAGTTCTTGAGTCCATAAGTTGAGTTTTTCATTCTCTTCATCTGATAAAAAAGGGTTTGTGTATCTTCTAGGGCTCTCTTTCATGGCTCCCTTCAGTTCATCTGCGTCAAAGTCAAAATTCTTGTATAAGAAACAGATGACAAAAGTCTTGTATATCACGCGACATCACATGTGAATGTTGCGTATATCATGCGACATCACGTGTGAATGTTGCGTTTCAAACTAAGTGAAAGGCCTGAAAATTTAAGTTTTCCCAACCGAAATGTGGAACTACATCTTGTTGCTCAAAGTAAACAATATAGTCACTAGTTACTAGTTCTCTTTAACAGTCAACAGCTTGCCCATAAAGTCAAAATGAATATAGAATTAAAGAATTAAAGGTTGTCAGCAACATCTAACCAAAAACAAAACTTTAAAAGATTCATTAGAAGACAACAAATCAAAAGAATAACAACAAAGAGGTAATTGACTATTCTACAACATAGAAAAAGAGGAAAAGACAACACAGAAAAGTTAAAAAGTTATATTAAAATAAGATCCACTAAGCTCATATTAAGAGTAATTCCACTAGCATAGAACAGCTAAACAACCTTTTTTATATTCATCAGGTTTGTTCCCTTACAACCTTCTTTTTTGTCAGTTATCTTCTCTGCTAGATCAAAATTGAAATTACCAAATTTTATATTACCAAACCCTAGATCAATAAAATTATAATCAGATCCGAACAAATTAACACTTTGTAACAACAAATTAACAATTAACAGTATACAGATTAAAGGCATATTTACAAAGCTAACCACAGTACCTGTACACAAAATCAACCAAATTAAACACTCATCCGTCTCTGTCACCGCTTCAGAACAGACAATCAAAGCTGCAAAACACAAAAAACAGCCTTAAATTATTTTATTTCCGGCTGTAATCATACAACAAATCACCACAAAAAGGAGAATGAAGTAAACATACAGCACTAGATCCGAACTTTACGGACATGATAGATTAACAGAAACGAAATACGATCATATAATTATAAACAAATCACATGGCGTTTGATCTGATATACGCCAATAGTTTGTTAAAAATCAGGAGAAAATTGAATTCGAGCCACTTGCAAAAAAAAAAAATATCTGATTATCTAAAACCTAATTAACAGAAGCATTTATTACACATGACAGATACAGATACAGAATCAAAAGCGCCACCACTAAAAAAACTACAGCATTAATTACACTAGAAAACGAAAACTCGTAACGAACACATTGATTCCGTCAAAATACATTACACGGATCCTGAATCGATTATTTCGAAATCGCTCACCTGAACACTTAATTATCCGTTGAGATCTTCGTTAATTACACTAGAAATCGAAAACGAACACAATGATTCCGTCAGAAACACATATATAGATCCTGAATCGATTATTTCAAAATCGCTCACCTGAACACTTAGTAATTTGTAGAGATCTTCGTTAATTAACGAAAACGAAACTGAAAACACGAAACGAACGCAATGATTACGTCAGAAATACATAAACAGAGATCCTGAATGATTATTTTAAAATCGCTGACCTGAAAACGTGAAAAGTTGATGAGATCTTCGTGGACGGCGATCTGGTTACACGTGTAGATGATCGGTAACTGTTTTCCGGCGAGTAGGTGGTGGCCGGAGGAGGTGCAACGGTGGCCGGAAAAGTGAAGAGAAAACTGAAAAAGGTGAATCTGTTTAAAACAGAGGGGCAGTCAGATGAGTGGAATGTGACCAACTCATCAACTGAGAATGGGGATTGGGGATCTTTTTTTTTTTAATATTTTAGTTTTTATTTTGTTGTTGTGTCCTTTTTTTTAAATCAGCCTACAGAATCAATCCCGATCACTTTCGGGATACCCACTAGACTAAACGGAGTACTCTGAGAGTAACCCGAGTCCACCATAAATTTCAAGGAAAATCCGGTAACCCAACCGCCCGTAGGCACGATAGTGAAATTACCGGTAAAACCGGTTTGGCTCAATGATCGAACAAAGGTTTTCCTGAGTCTCCTATCATTGCTCACCAATGTCTCACTCTACATAAAGTGGGAGTTGAACTTAAATCTCTTGAAAGAAATAAAAGTCTTCCATCACTTGATCTAGAAATTATTGGCTAGTTGTGTCTAGGGCTGGCAATTTTACACGAATACACGACACGAACCTACACGAAGTTAACAGGTATCGTGTATGGCCTTAACATGTATCGTGTACGAAACAGGTAGACACGAGATTACCTGTTAATTTTCGTGTATAAACAGGTTAAATACATGTTTACCTGTTAATACCTGTTAGTACACGATAAGAAATTAAATTAAATAAAACTCATCGGCCATGTGCGTGTGGGTTTCTAAATTTCTTTCTATTTTCATTCCTCATTCAATTCAAAAAAAAAAAAAAAACCCTAAACTCCCTTTGTAACTCTCAGATAGCATGTCGTGTTCGTGTTTTTGTTCGTGTTAACAGGTATTAACAGGTAATTTTCGTGTATAACAGTCGAACATTCGTGTTAACAGGTATTAACAGGTAATTTTCGTGTATATCGTGTCGTGTTCGTGTTTGAAAAAAGGACACGATAAGTTATCGTGTCGTGTTCGTGTATTGGATTTCGTGTATCGTATTTATCGTGTCGTGTCTTATCGTGTACGGGTATACACGATATGCCAGCCCTAGTTGTGTCTAGTATTTTATTGATTTGGAAGTGGGGCCAGCTGGTTAATATGTGGGGCCCATGTTCCACCATCATTGGACATGTGGGTGGTGGTTTGGTAAATTGGTTGAGGACCATGGCGGCATACATGGTGTGTTTCCTGCAATCTTACTTAATCTAATTAGAAAGAGTAAACTTCCGTTTTGCTCCCTGTGGTTTGGTCACTTTAACGGTTTTGCCCCAAACCATTCAAAATAGCCATTTTACTCCCTGATCTATGAAGCTTATCTCTATTTCACTCCCCGCCCCTAACGCCATCCAATTCAACTGTTAAATCTTGGTCACATGCCCCTCACATGAGGGGCATTTTAGTCTTTTCACATCCCATATAATTTCTTTGTCTCTCTTAACACTATCCTCTCCAACATTCTCTCTCTCTAAACCCATTGTGCCCTAATACCTCACCAGTCACCACTGTGACCTGATGTTAATCCTCCTCTCTCTCTCTCTCACTACTACCACTCCGGCAACCACCCAAACGCCTCACCACCACCGCCCCGGCCACCGACACCGGAACCACCCTCACAGTTTTGACCGGAAGTCTTCAACCCATGAAACCTTCCCACAGATCTGAAACCTCGCAGATCTCAATCATCAATTCACGTATTTGAGTGCTCACTGAGTTAATTTCATCTCTCTCAACACTCTCTCTAACCCTGTAACCTAAACTCTTAGGTGCGAAGGAAATGAAACAAGTGGGATGGGGGCTTTTAATGGTTGTTCACAGATCTGGAACCCTAGCCGATCGTGGTGGCGGGGTTTAAAGGCAACGGTGGTGTAAGAGCTCCGATTTGATGGTAGCAATGGTGAAGATGACAACTCGACCATCAATGTTGTTTATGAGTGCTGGTAATTTTTGGTTTTTTGATCTCTCAGTTGCCTTTTGTTTATAGAAAAAGAAAAAAAAAGAAAAAAGAGCACTCTGAATACGATTTATGGAAGAGATTGAGTAACAAGTGCTAAAAATACAATGGTTAGAATAGCTTTAATTTGTGGCAAGCTTGCATAATTTTTATCTTCCTCCAACCTTTCTGTACATCCATTTATGCGTTATGAGTATGTAGTTTTATGAGTATGCAGTCTGTATTTTAAGGTGAACTTAGATCTTTTAATGTGTTTTGTATCGTATATAATTGTTTCAATGATTTAAATGGTGCGATGTTATTGTGGATGATTGCCAGCAATAACTTAAAAAGGTTAACATCCGGTGTTTTTTTGGGGCTAGGGGTGGTGATTCTTGGCGGTGGTGATGATTGCCGGGGGCGGCACTTGCAGGAGAAGAGTTGGCGGTGGTGCAGGAGAAAAGGATGGTCAATAAAAAAGATGCTAAAATACATGGGATGGGAAAAGACTAAAATGCCCCTCATGTGAGGGGCATGTGACCAGGATTTAACAGTTGAATTGGATGGCGTTAGGGGCGGGGAGTGAAATAGAGATAAGCTTTATAGATCAGGGAGTAAAATGGCTATTTTAAAAGGTTTGGGGCAAAATCGTTAAAGTGACCAAACCACAGGGAGCAAAACGGAAGTTTACTCAATTAGAAATTTACAAAAAAGTTTGTAATATAATGTTATATAATTACTAATTACAAAAAAAAGTTTGTAATATAATGTTATAATCCGTATGAGTTCATACAATATCATATATTCATATATATGTATTAATTTCTAACTTAACCGAGAAACAGTGAATTGACGGTAACGGCGTTTGGAAAACTAAAGACCCACATTGCAGCCGACACCTCTCACCCTCTGCCTCCTCCCTCGAGCTCCGGCAACCGGTGCCGTATTTCCTGCGACGGTCCGGCCAGCTCCGGTTTCTTCTCCGGCCGCACATCAATCTCCAACCTCCTGTCCTTCTTCTACCCCCTCGCACCACCCACACAACACCCCCTCTTCTCGGGTAAACGGTCAGCCACCACCCTCGGGTGGTGGCGCACGACGACAAGAATACGGCAGCAAGGGAGGGAACGAGATAAGAGAGAGATCGGCGAGAGAAAGGGGAGGCAGACAACCTCCCCCGTGGCGGAGCAAAGGCCGACAGGCGGGAATCCTCCTCCGGCGACCCATATTTCGGCAATCGACGGCTGGGGTGAATATTTCGGCAATCGACGGCTGGGGTGAGGGAATTCCGCATCAGATTTAGATGCACATGGTTTCCAGTCGAATTCCGGCGACAAAGCGGCGGAGACAGGCTGGTACGGGGTGGTTTCGACGACTGACGACAAGGATTTAGTAAGTTTCTTTCATTTTCTTTTCTCTCGGGTGAACTTGTCAGCTTTACAAATGCTAACCTAGCTTCCCCTGCATTTTGGTTTTGTTGGTGTTGGCGCGGGTGGCCGACAACGGCGGTCACCGGAGGTCGACGATGACATATAACTGCCGGAATTTAGCGGCAGTGATAGTGGTGGCTATTGTTAGGGTGTTTGGTTCAACACGGTTCCTGCGTGGATTCGTTCCGGTTCGGGTTCGGGTCAAGCGGGTCAGGTCAAAGTGATCGATCGACACACGGGTCAACCTTGGTATCACAGGTCAATTCAGGTTTCGGTTTAAGTCCGGGTCAGACACAGTTAACGCGAACAACTTTTGTTCAACTTCAGTCAACAAAAGTCAACGTTTAAATTGCGGGTCAACAGCAGTCAACGCCAGTCAAAGCCAGACCCGGTAAAAATTTAAACGAATCAAATTTTAATTTCGTTGTTTATACATATTATACTTTATACGAACCGATGCTTTTAGCCAATATTTACGTTTTATTTTGGCATAATGTATGAAATATACAAACAATCACAGGTAGTAAGTTGTTTAGCCAGCCAGGGTGTTTGGATGTGCATTTTCAAAGTGATTATTGTTGTAACATGAATAATCATACTCAGAAAGTAAGCTGTTTAGAGTAAATAAACACTTTGGCAACTTTCTCAAAAATCAGGTTCTTTTATGTCTTTCACCGGTTCGATCTTAATTCTACTTCAATCAAGTAAAGGGATCTAAAAATCACATCTTTATTTACTAGAAACATGAAACTTGTAAGTAATTTCAACCAGTGGCGGATCTTGCCCGTTGAACGTGACTAAAAAAAGCCCGGGCCAAACATAGTATATATAAAAAATTTCGATCGTTATGCGGAAAATTAGCACTATGGCCGAAAAACTTGCCTGGGCCGTGGCCCTGCCACAGCCCTTAGAAGAACCGCCCCTGATTTCAACATATTGTTGCGTTTTGAAATTATCGACACTGTAGTTGTCGGGATCGTCCAAAAATAGAGGAAACTCTGTTCATTTTTCGTTAAAAACCCGTACTGCGAAACGTAATTATATCCTAAAAATGACACTTGACGAAGTTCAAGTGTTCAAAAAATATAAACGTAAGTATATCCTAAAAACGTAATTATAACTTCAGGTCTTCATGACTTATCTAGGGTTGCAAGTGTTGCCTCTTTCTTTGTTAGTCGTACATTTAATAGTTTACTTAACCCCGCATATGAAATGCCAACACCTTTTAATAGTTTACTTAACCCCGCCGCGAAGCGGCGGGTAATAACACTAGTTATAATTATATTATGTAGAATATCGAGATGATGTTAGATCATGCATAGGGTAAGGCTGAATAATGCCCTTAGACTATGGGTATGGGGCTTGGGTTGGGGTAAAACGCCCAAGCCATCACCCCGGGTGGGCTTGGGTTGGGGCGTAGCCCTTGGGGCTTGGGTTTCAAGCCGGGCGTGGGGCGGTCTGGCCAAGCTGACATGGCGGGCTCTCACTGGACAAACCAAACTAGCCATTGGGCTAGCCGTTGCCCAACGGCTATCTTAAAAAAAAATATTTTTTTCACTATAAAACTCACATTTTTCTTCCATTTTTTACCACATTCAACCACATCTTCTATAATCATCTTCAATTCTCCTTCTACAAAACGAAAAAATGCATCCTCATAACCGTGCTTATGACCCGAATAACCCATATGCATTCCAAGAAAATAATCCTAGCCCACCACCCAATCGTCCAATGCCTCGTCCATTTTTCATACACTCTTCTATGCCCCAAGAAGCGAGTTATGCATCGTATATTGGGAATCGTTTGTTTACTAACTTCCCACACACCGAAGATTCGATACCTACCCCGTTTACACAAACGCCCATCAACCTTTCACCAACCTCCATCGACCTTTCACAAAACGAAACCGTCCCCGAAACTCAACCACCCAACGATAGTCCTTCCGCATCGAAACCCATCAAAAAGAGAAGCCATAAGAAAAAAACCGAGGCGGATAAAGCACTCGAAACCGTCAAACGAAAACAACAAAAATGGACCGTTCCTGAAGAACTTGCATTGGCGAGGGGTTGGTTTCAACAATCTCAACATGCAACTTTAGGTATTCTTAAACTTTGTTTTTATTAATAGTTAGTTTTTATATAACTTTGTAATATATTAAATTTTGTTTTTATTAAAATAGGAAATTCTCAACATCGAACCCATTTGTGGGAAGCGGTTAGTAGAGTATTCCATCAAGAATTGGGAAGAGATGCTTATCGTGAAAACGATAGCTTATCCTCGAAGTGGAGCGAGATAAGCACCCAACTTACAAAATATAGTGGTTATTTAAATAAAGCAAAGCAAAACCCAAAAAAGTGGTGAAACCGAAGCCGACATTGTGACGAATGCATTGGTTCAATTCAAATCAAATGTGGGGACCGACTTCCGTTTCATGCATTGTTGGGAGATTTGTAAGTTCCATCCAAAGTGAGCGAATATCCCCAGTGGTAGAGAAAGTAACACGTCTTCCAAAAGGTCAAGGGCCTCGTCCCAAGCCCAATCTGATGCACGAGATCAAGAGTTTGAGGACCTTTTGGATGATTCGCCAAGCCCAAACCGGCCTGAGTATGGAAGAGATGCCGCAAAAAGGCGTGTTCAAAAATCAAGATCTGGTACGGCATCGCCTTCAGCTGGGAGTTCGGGCTCGCGTAGGGGAATATACAACGATCAGTTGGATGACATTGCATGCAAGTTAGATACATTCAACGTCTTCCAACAACAAAGGGCAGAACAACGAAAGAGCAAAGAAGCTAGAGATGTCGCTAGAGATGCCCTGAAACAAAGACGGGATGATTTGAAAATTCTATCTCAGGCGATTGATCACCTACAGGGTGACGGGTTGCAACTAGTCTTGGAGATGAGAGAAGAGATAAAAAACAAATATAAACGTTATAATTTTTTTTATGTAATTTTCTTTATTTAAAAATATTAAAAAATTAAATTTGTTGTTTTAAAACAAACAGCCCAGCGGGTCAGCCCAGCGAAGCCCACCAAACCCACGCCCCACCATACCGTGTTGAATGTGGGTCGCCCCATGTCTGCCCCCCCAAGCCACGTGTCAACTAATGCCCCAACCCAAGCCCCACCATACCCCACGGTCTTATGCCCCCACCCTTGGGCGTTTTCCGCCATGTGGCAGTCCAGTCAGCAAAGGGCATTATTGGACGTTTTTCTAAAATGGGTGTAGTGGGGATGCGTGTATTATATGTATTATGTTAAAAAGGAGTTTAAAGAATTAAATAAAACAAAAAAACTAACAAAAAAGGGGGATTGGTCAAGAAAAAGTGGGATACATCTGATTGGCCACCAAAATACCATTTGAGCAAATCACGTTGGAGGGGGATTTTCTTCCGGATCACGCCGGCGGGGGTGGGGCGACGGCGTTTTTAGGCGTGTTTGGGGGGATCACGCCGGAGATGATGCCCACTACGGGTGGTCTTAGTAAGGTACGGATGACAAAAGCTTGAGTCACATAACAAAATTTGGAATCTTAAGTATTTGAGATGGATATACGAGTAAGTAGGTGTGTTTAACTTGATTTAAATTTTTTTCGATCGAAACCGAAGATCTGACCAGTGGTGGACATAAGTGAAGGGGTGCGTGGGCTGGTGCCCCCTTAAAAGAAACAATTTAGTGCATTTTATTGGCAAAAATCCAAATCGCACATCTTGAAAGTTTGGTTGAACCCTCGTTCGTACCCAAAAAATAATTCTTTTGTTTGCCACTGAACCCAACCGAATTTAAGTATTTGAAAACTGAAGCAAACACTAAAGTCAAGTTCGGTTTGGTTTTCGGCTTTCAACCGAATTAATTTTTATTTTATCATTAAAAATGTTTTATATCATTATATGTTACTGAATTTGATTGGGCTAGACATGATTGGTCTAAATGAGAAAAATTAAATAACCATTACATTGAGCATTATATTGAGCATTATGATGTTGATGTGGTAAAATATGCCTTTTAAAGGACATTAACCATTACCTATGGTCGAAAACGAATACATGATGAGATGACATCAAATATAAGGCAAAATTTTATCAGGATAAGATATAAGGTGAAATTATAGCAAAAACGTTTCTTTGACCAACGAGTTTATTACCACATAAATTAATTGAATTCTTAATTTTCTAAGTTTTCAACAACAAACAAAAGAGCAATGGTTGCCGGATTAACCATTTCTTGATATGATGTTTTAATTATTTGTTTGGTAGCACATCCAAATATCCTTTTAATCGAGCTTATTTTTCTCAAATTAAATAGATAGTTTTCATAATCAAACCAATGTGGTTTGCTCATTTCCACCTTTAGTCTCTAATTTTCTAAATTTACAGCTATAGTTCTAAACTTTTGCAATTTCATTCTCGGATAGTCCCTGGTGCGGATGAGGGTTAGTTTTCTCAGTTAAATGGGTGTGAAATTACTAAATTACCCTTAATATAAAACAAAATAAATTAATTAAGTATTAAACAAAAAAAATATTTGTGCGACCCACTTGTAATAAAACAAATAACAAATAACAACCCCAACCCCACCTTTTTCTCATTCTTTCTCTTTGTTTCTGCACCACTATCAACGAACACCCTCTGTAAAAGATAAAACCACCATCCAAACACCTTGGTCCACCATCAACGACCAAGCACCATCACTTTTCACCACCATCGAACCACCGGAAAACCCAACCACCATTGAACCACCGAAAAAACCGACCAAGTACCATCGCCTTTAACCACCATTATACCACTGAAAAACAAAATCATAATGGGGTAATCTGACTGTCGTCGACGAGGAGTTGCAGAGGGTGACATTACTTGACTGGTTCGACGGGGAGTTGCAGAGGGCGGCATTAGTATTTTAAGGTGAAACAAGAATCCGACGGTAGCACCGCCGGAAGTAGTAGCAGTGGCGAAGAGGGTACCAGAAGGAGTAGTGGCAGTGGTAGCTTCGGCAGTAGCACCACCCTCTTACCATCGCCGCAATCATCACCACTACCATCATAACCATCGCCACATCACCATCGCTACCACAACACCACCCTCAAACCTACTGCTGTGACCTACACGACTTCACCTTCGGCGAAGCCGCCGTTTAAGCCGTTAACAACTTACTGTCATCACTCGAAGCTGGCGCAGCTCAGAACTCGCTCGAATCCCTCGATCAAGCAATCGACAATCTCGGAGCCACCGTCACTGATATTATTACTCACGGTAAGGATTCAATTCTAGCCGTTGATTATTCTAATTCAGTTGTGGCGGGTGGTTGTGGCAGTGGTGGTTACGGTGAAGTGGGGGGGGGGGTAGATGGTGGTGGTGGTGGTGGTGTGGAGTGGGGACGATAAAATGGGTATGGTGGGTGGTGGGTCCCACATAAATTGTAAAATATTAATTATATTTATTTTAACTTTTTAGTTATTAATTTAACAGCAAGGGTATTTTTATCATTTCACACGTACCTAACACCAAAAACTAAATCCTATCCACGCTAGGGATTATCCGGGAACGAAATTCAAAAAATTGGGGACTATAGATGTAATTTTAAAAAGCTAGGGACTAAAAGTGAAAAATGGACAAACCATAGGGACTATCTGAACATTTTTCTCTAATCAAACTATCAAATGATTATGAAATCCAAAAATCATACTATCTCTTACTCTCTTGGTAATCATTATAATCAATCAAATTCATTTCTACTAAACCAAGCAATATAATTGTTGTAAATAATCGCAGGACAGGTCCAACGTTTGTGGATGCCCTAAACCAACTGCAAAGTTGATGTCCTTTTGAATTAGTATAAAGAAAAAAATGGTTTTGTTTTCTGCCTTTCAAGTCCCATTCGGAAATTCGCAAACACAGTATCAAAATTTAAAGATTCAAAGTATCATTTAGGAATTTATGGCAAACAATAATTGAGTAAATCATAATATATAGAGATTATTATAAAAATAGTCGTTAACCAACCTGGATTATCCTTGCGACGGCAATAATATCTCCTAATTTTGCCTCTAATTTCTCCTCGATTTATGACATTGAGCGCTTGGCGTTACAGTTAGGAGAAAGACAATATGGGCTTAAATTAAAAATGATTTGCATATTACTTGTAGTTGAAATTGGTCAATTTGTATTCTAAAATTGGTACTTGAGTTGGGCCTTGCAATAAATATATTTAACTCGTTTGAACTTAAAATACAATAATACACATATACTATTTAAAAGTTTTTTTTTTAAATTGAAGGCCCTAGGCTCTTGCCTAGCCATGAAATAGTATAGGTACGACCCTGAATAATCTTTATCAAATATGAAGTAACAAGTTAAATATATGTGAGAAAGGTAAGAAGAAGTAAATTGATTCATAACTTTTATAAAGTTTTAGATTCACAATCCACTAAGATTACCCGTAGTGGGGTTTTTTGGCGTATTTTCCCAAGAAAAAAAACGTCTCAAAACGCCCTTAGACCGCCCGCTGGGCGTTTTTTTTTCAAAAAAAAATTGCTTTTGGCGTTCTTTTTTCCACGCCTTGCTTCAATGGTTTTGGCCAATCACCGGTTTCTACGCTGGGGTTTGTCCAATAATATTTTTATTGGTTTTTTTATTTAATTCTATTACACCCCTTTTAACATGATGCCTCACAATGCCCACATCCCCACTACACCCATTTTAGAAAAACGCCCCATAATGCTCCATTGCTGACTGGACTGCCACATAACACAAAACGTCTAAGGGTGAGAGCATTATTTGTGTCTTCCACTACACATATTCTTAACTGTGTAAAAGTAAGAATCATCAGTTTGTTTTTCATATGTCTCATATATTATAGAAGTAGTGAATCAGTTTGTTTTTCATATGTCTCATATACATTTGACTTCGAACAAGATCTTGTAAATAATCTATGATTAAATTAAATAATTTATATTGCTATATTTTGGAGGAAATCAGATGGAATTTTCAACATGAAAAGAAAAAGACCCATCCACTGTTTTGACTTAGTGGGGTTTCCAAAGATAGCACCATCTTTATTTCTCATCCCTTCGGGCTAAACAAAGAGATTGGTCCCTCCACTAGTGTCAAGTGTCCTTTCTCTAATTTATAAATTTGTTATTTTTCTTTTGTTGTATTTATATTTGTTTTTAATAAATTAAGACCATATAAGCTTACTCAAAATATATGTAATAGCATTATAATTTTTTAATAGATCATACATGTCTACTTTTATTTATAGAATTCATTTTTTTTACGTAATTCAAAAGTTTTTTTTCTTTTCTTTTGCTCAACGGGCAACCATACCTTAAGCTCTTTCACGGTTGCATCATTATCTATAACACTTTGCCATGTTTCCTTTATAAGTCAAAGCAAATATATTTTTTTAAATGACAACTGTCAAGATATCACCTACAGGGCGGTTGGGATTGGGCAACCGTAGGCACAGCTGTGAGGCCTGCCCCGGATCTGAACTCACCGGGTTTCTCCACAGATGGGCATAACACCGGCTTGCGGGACCTCTGCGTGTTCCCACATGAAACTATACTGTCGACTGCCACTTAACAGACCTTGCGCCGCCACCAGAACCGAGACTCTTTGGCAGATTGGCGTAATGCACAATGGGACGAAAACCCGTGTTTGCTCGGATTTGAACTTGCGACCTCTAAAAGAGGCCAAGTTCTTTTCTTCGTTGCCTTTGCCACTCCAACCTACACGAAATGGTGGGGACATCAAACCAAATATATAGTAAATGACATAAAGTAGTTTTAATATATGTACCACTTTAAGTAAAACCATCAAACAACCATCACTAGTGCTCTAGTGGTGGCCACGGGTATTTAAGTTCCACTTATGGTGGACCCGGGTGAGTTTTCCCCTCAAGGTCTCAAGTTCAAGTCTTGGTGATAGGGGTTTCTCATTGAGGGGTTTAAATTGGGGATCTATTGTGCGAGGGGGCTCTCTAGCGCGGACCCGGTTAAGACAACGTATGCTAGACCTCCCGACATTCGCGAATAATTCACACCTTTAAAAAAAAGTAAAACCATCAAACACTTAAATGACTCTTAGATCTCCTCTAAAAATATTGATAATAGGATGAAAGTCACTACACAAATTGCCAATTTATTAAAAAGAAGTCAAAGGCATTTTAAAACTTCGATTTCCTAGATCATACACTAATAAAGTCCTTTAGATCTAGTTAGGCAAATAGTCAACTGCATAAAACCAGAATACACACCATAGATTCAAACATTACAACCACAGTATATTTTAAGAAGTTATACAAATAACAACACATTTAAAGTATATTCTAAGAAGTTATACATGTAACACAATTGCCAAAAGCTATCTCTAAAAGATTTAAGAATCATAAGCCACTAATACATCAAAAAATAATGATCATTATAAATTTATGATATACATTTTGTTATATAAAAAATCTTCAAATAATTATGTAAAATAAATAGTTAAATATTAGAAGAAACTGAACGAGTCCCGCTCGAGAAAATATTAACAAGCTAAACTCGATCTTTAGACAAAGAGTTTGAAATGCGCGGCACTCGAGCTCGACTCATTTACACCTCTAAACAGCGTTTATATTGCAACTATGGGGTAGAAAGTGAAATTTGAACATTCAAAATGATCAAGGTGTCAAATATTCTCTGTAAGAAAATTATAAAGAATCGCCCACGGCGTGTTATAGCTTTGGGGTAGAAAGTGAAATTTGAACATTCAAAAGGACGAAAGTGTAATATATTATTTGTGAGAAAAATAAAAAAATCGACCACAGTGGGAGTCGAACCCACGACCTTCTGATCCGAAGTCAGACGCGCTAATCCACTGCGCTATGCGGTCTATTGTTGTATATTCTCCACTTTATTTTTTATTTATTCATTTTACAAACTTTACAAAGATATTTAAGATAGTTTATCACGTTAAAAACAACTTTAAATGACTATTGATATTATTTGTTTATAGTTTTCCTGTAGTTTATCGTTTAAGTATTCATCTATGAAATATAATGCATATATTTTTTTTATTTCTGTATGAATCAATTTGAAACTATTATATGTAAAATATTAATAAATTCACGATTAAAAATTTACCAATAAAAACACCAAAAAGCTCAGAGATATGATTTGTACACTTTGTATTCTTATGATGTCATAAAATAACAATCACAATCTTATGTTCCACATTGACCATGACCTTATGTGGGTATGTGACCTTATGTCTTTTATGAAGACAACAAAATGACTTCAATTTATGTTGCACACGAACAACCGTGTGAGTTATGTTGGCAATAATTCTAACTTTTTTGTATACATGTGTTACAAAATTAATTAATACATTTATTCTTTTAAAATAAATTGGTATAAATAAAAACTAGAAGGTCATCTACCAAACACTTTTATACAAATAAAGGCTTAAAATTTACCTATCAATCACTTTTATATAAATAAAAGTTTTAAGTGTCTAGTAAAATATAAATAAAAGTTTTAAGTGTCCAGTAAAAGAAAACTTCAAGTTTCAGCTCATTCGTAATTTGTTCAGGCCGGCTCAGCTGTTTTGGAGGCTCAAAGCAAACTAGAGATCCAAGTTCCTACACCCTTGCTAAGGTGCTGTTTGTTTTTTAAGAGGTAAAATGTCAGCAGTCTGCGGACCACATCTGCAGACATCTGTAGAAGAAGATGTGGACCAAACCTCTGCAGTCTGCAAAAAGAAGGCTGTTTTTTTAACGTATGCAGACTTCTAAAATAAACTGGTAGTGGTGTACGGACGGTGGTGCTAGAAGGTGATGGTGGTAGACGGTGGTGGTGGGTGGTGGGTGGTGGTGGTGATGGACGGTAGTGGGTGGTGGACGGTGGTAGGTGGTGGACGTGGTGGTGGTGGACAGTGATGGTGGTGGTGGGTGTGGTGTTTAACCCTCTCTGCAGACCTTTGAAGATCTTAGAAGTGGTTGGGCCAAGTCTGCATTAAGAAGAGCTCGCACAGACGTTTTTTTTAATGAAACGTCTTCGGAAAAACAAACATTATGCGCGTGACAATATTTGCGCGTGGTCTGCGCGACGCAGACAGAAGAGCCTACGTAGAGATTTTCAGAAAAAACAAACAGCATCTAAAATTAACGTTGGTAAATTTAGATTTTGTATCTTATTAAGAACTAGAACACTTTAGTTTAACTAATTATTTGATAAATAGAAACCGACTAGGTTCTTTTTGTTGGGCTTGTACCAATTGGATTTGGGCTTTGTATTTAAAAATAACAAATAGAAAAATTGGTTTGCTAATATCTTGAACCTTTGACCTCCTTGTACATAGAGAGCGAGTTTATCACTAAACCAACATACTATCTTGCTCCAATTGCCCTAATTTAAAATTTGGAGCTTCTCTTGTACATAGAGAGCGAGTTTACCACTAAACCAACATACTATCTTGTTTCAATCGCCCAAACTTAAACTAGCGGTCTTTATTTAAACTTGGGAGCTTTTTTTTAAATGGTGACCCAAAGTCTTTGCTTGGGTTTAATTATCTCCGGCCGGCCATGAATTTATTAAAACATACATTATCCAATTCTTTTTATAAAAAAAGATACAAAAGTCAATTGTAAATAAAAGCATCATTTTAAGTTTTAAAAATGAGTAAACTTCAAAGTTCGTCCTTTATGTATGTCTAATATATCAAATTATGTCCTTTATCTTTAATAACCTCAGAAAACATCCTTAATGTTTGAAAAACCAATCAGGTTATGTCCTTTACCCTAAACCTTGTTTGTTTTCCCAGTTAAATCAAGTCATGTGAGAAGCACATGAGGGTATATTGGTCTTTACCTTAATAAAAACCCTAAACTCCACCATCATCTTCTCCATCTTTCAATCACCTGCACATCAACATACCCCCTTCTTCTCTCTATCTAACAATCCTACCACCACCACAACCTGGCATATTCAAGAGAGAGTGAGAGAGAGAGAGAGAGAGAGAGAGAGAGAGAGCAGAAGAGGAGGCAGGAAAGAGAGAGAGAACCGGCGGAGCCGGTGCCGTCGTCTATGGCGGCGGTGGTTCCAGTTTCTCCGATTAAAACTTGACCTACGAACACATCCTTGTTGAATCTAATCAATTCTGTTATCGCAAACGCTGCAGCTTCTCGAACATTCTTCGAGTGGTTCGAGTACTTACCTTTACCTTTACTTGTTGAATCGCACAAAATCGATTCAAGTTCGTTGAACACCTTCGATCTAAGGATCGAATCCTGTAGATCTCGATCAAAACCTCGAGCAATTCGTTCTTCGAATTGTTCGATTAAATCGATCAACACATCCTCTTTAAGTTCGTTACCTCTACGGAGCGTTTGCGTTAGGGTTTCAACAAGCTCTCGACCGATCCACCGGTCAATCTCCGACTCGATTGAACCAGCGAGTTTTGAAATCTCGTGTGAGTTGACTCGGCGGATGATGAACGATTTGAGTCCATTGTGGCGTTGAACCGGCGAGTTTATGAGTGTTTTGAGAGCGGTTAGGTGAGTGGATAACGGCGTTAGGTGAGGATCGTTGGAGAGGATGGAGTCTGATTCGTGTTCGAGCTCCAGAAGAGCTTTAATGGCGGGTGAGTTGGAGAATGTTGTGTTGGGGTTTTGGTGGAGTTGGTGTGAAGCTTGTTTGAGAGCTTTGAGGATTTGGAGAACTTGTTGTGAGTTGTGTTTAGGGTTGAAGATGAAAGCTTCAGGATCGGATTTGGAGAAATTGTTAGATAGAGAGAAGAAGGGGGTATGTTGATGTGCAGGTGATTGAAAGATGGAGAAGATGATGGTGGAGTTTAGGGTTTTTATTAAGGTAAAGACCAATATACCCTCATGTGCTTCTCACATGACCTGATTTAACTGGGAAAACAAACAAGGTTTAGGGTAAAGGACATAACCTGATTGGTTTTTCAAACATTAAGGATGTTTTCTGAGGTTATTAAAGATAAAGGACATACTTTGATATATTAGACATACATAAAGGACGAACTTTGAAATTTACTCTTTAAAAATTGAAATACAACATGAACCAACATGGCAATATCTTTCTCATTTAAATCATCAATTTTAGTCTTTTAACGTTTCAAACCAACTGTTACGAACCTAATCGTTAACCAATTGATCCAAAGAAAATAGATTGAAGCTTGAAAGAAAATTAGAGAGAAACCAAGACTTAATTAATATTTCATTCCTATATTCCAACAAAGAACATACGGCTATAAATAGTCTTACAAACAAAGAAAATAAAATAACCAACTACCACTAACTTGAACCCTAAAATACGGAGGAAATGTGGAGTATGGTAACTGCCCATTATCCCATTGTTTGACCCACTAAAATGCACTTAACAAATAACTAGAAAATAACTAAAGTAACATGAATTAATATATAGAAAAATAACATGCACTATGCAGAGACACACGTGCATGCTTCTTCCAGGCCAAAGTAAAGAGCATATCACCTTCACCAACCTTTTAGTTAAAAGTTAACACTATAAGTATTTGAAATCTTTTAAAATGTCGTTAACTAATTAATTTGTTTAACAAAATCACCAATTTACCTATTTGAGTCGATTCAAGTCACAGGAAAATGTTCAAATATAGTCCGTTAAAACTAAAAAGTTGTAGTAACGGTATCAAACGGCCCCCGATTGAACTCATTATAGCGACAATGAGATCGTCTTATTGAACTCTACCATCTTAAATTTTAGATTTTTGTTTTTAATTTTTTAGCTTGTATATTTTAAAATTTTTGTTTAAGATAATTGTGTTTTTTTATTTGTCATCATTGTGTCATTTTTGCCATTTATTTTGTCTTTTTCCCCGATATTGTGTTATATTGCTCGATATTGTATTATATTGTGACGTTCCATATATTTCTTTCTTTTCCATTTTAATGTAATTCGTCTTATCTCTTCTATTCTTGGTAATTTCGAGAATTGATCATAATAGAAACTCTCTTTTATATTATCATGCCTAATTATATCTTGCATAATACATAAACACTCACGAATACGCATTCTAATTCAAAACCGAGCAACACATCGAAATTCTACTTTCTTTGGAATGTTATTTCATAAGTGTTTTTATTATTTACCGTGCTTGCATACACTTAAATACCCAAAAACATGCTTAACTATGAGCATGGTTGTAAAACAAGGTCTCTGATGTATTGCAAAATACATCTATTTATCATGTATAGTTTGTATATATTTCGATTCATTTGTGTCCGTTTTTAGTTTAGAATTAGCTACTATTGATAGTTTGGTTAATTGCAAGTCTCGGTTGCTGAAAATGATGAAAAACGGAGTCTTATTAAACAAGTCCAACCCTAATGACGAATTGAGAAGATATTGGGCGAAAAGTTGGAAGCTTTTGGAGTGTTTTCAAGAGTTTGAAGACATTGGTTGAAGGTTTGAAGCAAAGGGAATCATCCGGGTTGTGTTTTTACTATCCGGGTTCGTTCAATTGTTCTTCGCTTCTAGTTTTGATCATGTTCTTTTCTTTCGTTTATACTCTTGTTTTGTGTTTGACTTTCGTTATGTTAGGCTAAATACTTTGTACTGCCTAGATTGGATGAATAGATTTGTTAAAGTTTTGATTTTTATGGATGTTTAATTATTTTATGGATTGTTTATGAAAGTAGTCAACTTGGTTATCGGTTTGATGTATATGCATGCTTAGAATTGTTTGATTGTCGTTTATTGCTTCGTGTGAGTCTTGGTAGATGTCTTTCACATAATAGGTTCATGCTAGATTATAATATTGTTTTGTAATCTGTTAGGTTAATTGGCAAATATACCTTAGAAGCGGTAATTGATAGTTAGATAAGTCTAAGTGTTCTACTAATCTCAATAGCTGTGAGGTGCGAGGTTATTGTTAGGTCTAAGTTATTAAATTGCTAGGTAGGGTCTTCGTGAGGAGTCTGAACTAGTTTCCCTATTGATCATTGTCTAACAAGTCAAATTGAGACCAAAGTTTATCCTAGGTTTATAGTCTGTGAGGGAGTAGATCGAATTAGGGTACTTTCATAAACCACTTAGATAACCCGTGAGGGAGTCTAAACCAACCGGTGTCCATAACAACCTTTAGAGCTCCATAAGTGTCTTCCTGAGAAACGTCGGGGGTCTTGTTCGGTGTCTTGACAGGTTTAGCATTAAACGATCTTGGTTCTGTAATAATTAACATCCTAATAAATCATCACTAGTACAATCCAGTATTCCAGTCTAGGTAGTCTTTTCCATCATCTGAGTAAACCCAAGTTCGTTCGTGTCTAGTTAACTTAGTTAATTTAATTAATTAAATTGCACTTTTAGGATATTTAGAACCCCCCCCCCCCCACCCAATATAAAAACAGTTAGAGTCATGTCGGAGTTATTCTAGATAATTTAGTTAACGTAGTTAAATTGAGTCCTGTGGGTTTGGTTTCCGGACTTACTTAGCTTTATTAGAGTGGATCGGTTCGCTTGCCGGTTAGCAGTTTAGAGAGTTTAGAGTATTACTTAGTGTCTAAATTAGATTAATTTAGGTCGTTTTTATTAAACTACTTTCACCACTCTAAAAACTCTCTCAAACCATCATTTTCTCCAATTTTGGGAAGTGCATTCAAAGATCAAAACAATGAGTTTTGGCTTAATTCTTGCATATTTCTTACTTATCTTCTTCCTCCCCATACTTGGAAAAGCCTTTAGGAGTTATACCACTTGTTTACCAAGGTAAATGAGGATGGTAAACCACTATTTTGAGGACCGTGTTGGGACCTTTTTCTTAAACTTTATATACATGTTTTTGTACTTTGTTTTTGGAACTTCTTCACACCAAACCAAGTCACCAACAAGTTTTCATGTTGAAGGGCTTGTGTTAAGGTTATTTCCAGAAACTTTGAGGTTTATATGCCTCCATCTTATATCTTTCTAAGTCTTTAAATAACCCACAACCCACTATGTGAGTGAAACCAAACCAAGCCTCCAAACAAAGCAATGTTCGAAGACTTGTGTTAAGGTACAAATGGTGATGTTGAGGACCTTAGTTCTATAACTAAAACTTTCACCATCCCTCACTTGGTTACTGATGCGGGTCCAAGTGTGGAGGAGCGGGCCATCTTGTATTTGGAGGCCCAAGATCGTGTGACAAAAGGGGCTTCACTAAAATGGCTCTAACTTGGGCTACGGGGGTCCGTTTTGGGCGTGCGACCAGGCGAAATGATCGTGAGAACGAGCTCCATCTTGCTGCAAACGCCTACAGTAGTTTGGCTCATCGTCCGGGCCAAAAAAAGCTTATTTCTATTAGTTATTTACCCTTTTATGTTTTTTCGGTGTTTTGGGCATTTTGTTTTTGGGCTTGTGTTTGGCCCATGGCCTTTTTGTGGCCCATTTTGAATTTCTGTCATTATTTATATGTTTCTCTTGTAAGTTGAAAGATCAGACTTCAATTTCGAAATTACTCAATTTTCACTTCAAATTCTGTGCCCTTTGGGTTGAATTTTGGGGGTTTGGGGAAGATCAACATGGGTATTCGCAGAATCAACGTGTTTTGCTCTTCATTATCGTAACACACGCTACATCAGTTACTTAGCAAAATAGTTAGTTTACTTATGCATTCTTTCCTTGTATTCATGGCCATCTAAATCATCAACTATGTTGGTGATTTTGTGCAATGGTGAAACTCTTTAAGTTTGTGGATTACCCTACCTCGAATGCTTGACTATATAAATAGTAATTCATACATATAACACATTCCATCATGAAGCTCTAATAACATTTTTAAAACATTTAATCTAATCATTTACGGGTTATGAAAACGGGTCGCAATTCTCATTGATATTCTAAAGTAAGTATGTTATGCTTCAAAGTTCAAACTACCACTTCTAATTTACAACATTTATTTACATCATTTTATAGCACCTACAACATCAGTTTTTTAGCAACTTTAATTACATTTTTCAAAACTTTACAACATTTATTTTTAGTCATAAAATTGAAGGCACTAACAGGACTTCAAAAATACCTACTTTTAATAATAATACCATCCCAAATTTAACATCTAAAATGATAGGCGAGGTACTTTTCACTGGTTCGGGAAATAGGCACTGCATTCTCTAACATATCTTGTAACAACCATCGAATTAGGCCATAAAGAATCACCCGAGACTCCAAACGTGTGTAAATGAGAACCAGCACAAGAAACGAGAAACCCTGTTCTGGGTCACGTCGCGCTACGCGACGGTTACATGGTCATACGGACGCGTGACACGACACTCCTTTGACCACCAACTGACACACATGGCACCACGTGGCAGCCACGTGGCATGCCTACATGGTGACTCATGCCACCAATGCCCTAGCTAGTCTGGTCCCGGGACGCGACAGTGAGAATAGATCCTGGTCGCTAGACGCGACGGGGTCAAAATTCAGCTATAAATTGCGCGAGAATCAGACACTCTAGCCTGCTCATTTTCTTTTCTTCTCTCTCGATACACTGTTATTATACCCGAAGTTCTAAATCTCTGCCCCGTTATCAGCGTACTAACTCGAATCACTGGTACGATACCCTGTCCGATCGATTTGAAACCAAATCAATGGATGTTTAAGTGCTGCCTGAATAAGGCTATACTTTTTCATAACGTTGTGGTTTTTATCTCGTGATTATCGTTAAAGTTGAATTGGGTTAATAAACTAATACGTGTTGCATTGTGTGCTTAATTAGGAAACCGAGATTTAAATTAGAAGGCTAGTACTGAAACCCCAAATCTGCAATGTGAGTCATTCTCTTTTTTATCAAATGCTTTCAAAACCCTAAATGTTTTCCTAGTTGTATTTACAGTGATTAAGTCTTTGTATTCTTACTAAATTACTGCCAGTATGTGGGGTTTTGTATACACTACTTAATAAGCTTCACTAGTTGGGAGAATGACCAACAGTGATATGACCACAGTCATGGGAATTGCCTAGTAACAAATACTTTGGGGTAATTGTAAGATATAAACATATGTAAAAAATCTTAATGCTGTAATTGTAACAATGTGTTTTGGAACAACTTAATGAACTCACCAGTATTTTTCACTGATCAAATGTTTTTAAAACGCGTTTCAGGTGATTTACTATGAAGAGAAAAAACAGTGCTATGAAGCACTCAAGCTTAAATAAGTGGCTATGTAAACCTGAATACAACATGTTTTTTAATCAAGGTTCTATCCCATGGAAAATCCTTTTTGTAAATACGAGTTTTATCCCACAGTTTATGAAATGAACACTACGGTGTCTTGAAAACTCTGATATTTTTCCTGACACCTGGCCCTGATGAAATTTCAGCCGCGATAATTTTAATAAACACCGGTACCACTACTGTATCTGCTCACGGCTCCCGTCCAGGGTAGGGTCGGGGGTTGTGACAGAAGGTGGTATCAGAGCTACTAGTTTAAGCTAATTAAGTATTGTGATAATATTTAAAATTAGTAGTTAGGAATTAAATGAAATAACTTTTGTGAACACTGTGATACTAATAAAATATTATATATATTTGATTTTCGAGGTTCATTGTTTTTATTGTTTTTTACTAACAGTATGAGCGCTAGAGAGCTATCCGATGCTTTTTGTTGGGATTGAACCCTACCAGAGCCAAAACCTGGTCACAACAGTGGATCCACAATAAGCAGCGGTTTACATTAAGCTTCCCCCTTGAAAGTGATTTATAACAACTGATGGTCTTGCATCCACTGACTGGATACAACTGCTGCTGTTCTGCATAACTACTGATGAAGCGTAGAAGACTGCTGGACACTAAGCACTGCTGGTACAAACTGCTGATGACAAAGCTCTGCCCAATCAAGGACTGATCAACCTTGAGGAAAGCACTGATGTAAAGAGAGAGCAGCTGTTTAGTGAATTATCTATTTATGTATAGTCAGTGGTTAGGTATAGCAGTGTTTGTAAAAGGACAGTAGATACAGGTTGTTAGGCTGTTAGACGTCGCTTTCATGGTGACGTCAGCTGAGATACCTCAGTGGTTTGGTTTGCCTATAAATGTAACAGTACCCTGTACTGTTACATTTGATTGACTGAGCGGATTCTTCTCCTCATGTCTAATCCTTTCATCTTGTGTGCAACCAACCTTGGGGCATCAGGCTGAGGGGGAGATTAGTTTGTAAGCATGTCTGTAATCTTTTGCTTTGATTTGTAATCATTTGACTCTATGAGAAGCTAATGCTATCAAACTATTCTCTCCAATGATTGTGTTTACAAAGTTTGTATCTATTTTCGCTGCACTTTACATGTTTTCATATTCACTAATTGTTCAAAACATAAAGCAAACATAATCATAATAGCCTCAGATCCTAACAATTGGTATCAGAGCTTGGACAGTCAATTTTGATTTAACAGTCAAATTGACATAACAGTTCGGCTCAAAATTCATTGATACTAAGGTTGGTTGTATTTAGTTGAAAAACAGAGTATCGAGTAAATCATGTTCAAAATGGTTATTCAAAAACTCTGTACATCAACCAAGATGTCATATGACACACAAATCTCACACAACAAGTGATATCATGCATAAGCCACTCATAGTTTTCAGATCTGAAAACATATCTGTTAAACTGTGGGATCATTTCATATTTTCAAAATTGATTTCAAAAGTTGTTGTGTAATTTGTGATGTTTTCATAAACACTAAAGTATGAACCTCAGATTAACAAAACCTATGTTCATAAAAACATTGGTGTTTTGCTAACATAAAAAGAGGGAAAACAAAACTTTAGTCATTCAGACCTTATGTATTGAATACAGGTTGAGTTCTCCTGAAGGACAAAATCGACTATGTCAAAATACATTAAGAAAATCAGGAGTCAAAATGTCCGGATCATCGGTAATGAGAAGGTTGGCATAAGCATGTGCAGAAATGACCAAATCTCTCAAAACATTACTACAAAATGATTCTGGTACAGGTACTCCTTCAATAAATACCCCTCAGTAAGTATTTAAATACTTATGAATAGGGAAGGGTAAAAAGGGAAGAAGATATTTCACAAAAAAAACTCAGAAGTGTGTTTATCTCAAATTCTTGATGTCAAAAAGAGTATAAACATAAAACACTTATGAGTCAAAGTTTAGGGTAAAAATGATCATTAAGCAACTGTGTGTTCAATAGGTTTGATTCCAGTGAATGAACTTCAAAGAGAACCATGTTTGTAATCAACTGACAATCAAATGGTCCTTAACAGTGGTCAAAATGTATTCAATATCTCAAACCACTGACCATTTTCAATAACTTGAGAATGATATGATTATGTTTTCTTTTGAAAATATACCAGATCCTTTTTGATGCTGTTCTCAGAAAATCCTTAACCATATTTTTTAAAAGGATTTTCTCGAATAATCAGGATATATTGTTCATTTTTTTTGGAATAATATATTTGAAACTGTTGCTTGTTTTTGTTGGCAATGGTTTCAGTTCCTGTCAGGATATAATACCTTATTTTTTGCTGGTATTATTATTCTCTTATATGGGTTAAAAGGAAATGGTACATATGTCAAGATCATGTCATATTTAGGTTTGCTCTTAAATTGTTTTCAAAGGTTGATTGCTAACTATGCTTGAATTACTAAGGTACTCATGTCTTAATTGAATATTAAAACGAGAATGAGTTGCCTTAGTAAAAAGTTTTCATCATCTGGGGTACTTAAACCACTGTCATTCAAAATTGACATTTGGCAAAACCTTGAATGAAAATTCTCAAAACTGTTGCTGGAATATTTGTCTTTTAGATCTGTACCATTTACCCTAACCACTGTTTTGTTCAAACGTCTGATCTCAAAACACTGTCCACTGCTGAAAGTTAACCACTGATCCCTCATTTTATTGAAAAGCACTGATGTTCAAAATCAGTGTCTTATCCACTGATATGCTAACTACTGATAGTAAAAATCATCCACTGTCCACAATTTTTACCGTTATAACCACTGATGCTTGATACGTCAGTGGCCCTTAAAACAACTGTTCTCCATACTTCATCCATTTCATCAGTGTTTGACACGTGGTCAGTTTTTAGCCCTCAGATCGTAATAACCGCTGCCACATCAGCAATCATTTTTTTTCTAAATAAAACCCTGCCCTAAACCCCCAAACAGGGTTTTACACTGTCGAATTGAATTCCAAAATTCTCTTCAGAAAGCAGTTTCCAACCCTTCTTCTCAAAATCTTCAAAATCATTCTTCATTCTTCTCCACAAAAAATGATAAAATCAAAGTCGAAATCAAAATCAAAACCTAAATCACCACCGCCCTCCAATGAGGTCGCTCAAACGACCGAAGAATCAATCGAAATACCATACAAACAATCTCACAACTATTTGGGTTTACTCACAAAACCCACAAACAACCATACCTTCGATTCCATTCTCGACACCATTTCTACATCAAAGTACAAAACTTTGTTGACAGTAGACGCTCCCATATATCTGCAAACCCAGAGAGAGTTCTGAAAAAATGCTACGCTTGAAAAACAAGATGATAAAGTAGTAGCCATTAACTCCTCGATACAGGGTACGGCGATTCAAATCACTCCGCAATCACTATCAGAAATCTTCAAACTCGATGATCAGAAAGGTAAAGCTTCCTTTGATAAAAATGAGTTAAAAGCTGATTTTCTGAAAAGGGGTTATGCAGAAGAGTCAAAGGTAGATACCCTACAAAAGGGTTATTTTCCATCTGCACCCAGATTTTTATTTCACATACTTCTGATGTGTGTTTCGAATAAAACAACATCTTTTAACGAAATACCATTGAAAATTCAATGTCTGGGTTACGCTATTTTGAATAATAAGGACTACAACTACTCCCAGGAGATTTTCAATGACATGGTAAAAAACGTTGAAAGTAAAGCATTTTTGTTGTTTCCAAGGTTTTTGAGTTATTATTTTTTACAAAAATTTGATAAGAAAAATGAAAATTTACGTAAACAAGGTGTCTATTTTCAAATACAAATCTTGACACCTGAAACATTCTCAAGAATGATGGCACCAATAAAATTAAAAGGAAAGGTGCCTGAGCAGACTTTAGAAACTGCCACTGATCCTCAGGCAACTTCTGCTAAGCCCACTGCTCCAGGTGATCAGAGCAGCACAACCACTGCTCTGAAACCCACACCTGATATTACCAAAAAGACCAAAAGAAAAACATCCAGAAAACCCACCAAACCCAAAACAAAGGCAACTCTGGAAGATGAGATCCCAGAGGAAATGCCTGTGACAACACAAAAGTCACCACAAACCACTGCTGCTACTTCCTCACAGCAGTTGGTAGAAAGATCTCCACCTTTGCCTAAAACTCCTCCTGCATCCTCACAAAAGGATCAGGTTGTAAGCACAGGGACACCACAATATGAAGCTCTGAATCCACTCGGATCCATCTTCCTCAGTCCTGATCCCAAGGACATGTCTCTTTCAACACCTATACCCTCACCAATCATAATGCCACAATCCATGCTACCCTTGTTGCATGCAGCTGCTATAGCTCAGACACATACCAGTTCCTCTCTATCACCTATCACTGAGAGCATACTCCCACAAGTGACTGGGTCTGATGCTACTACTCCTGCTATCCCAGCAACAATTGAGGAGGTTACACCCCCTGAGTTACAAGTAACTCTCGGTGGTAGTTCAAGTGGAGCAACAATTACAACTGGTGGATCAACAGATCTTCAGTTGGACAGTTGTTTCATAAGTAAGACTCCCTTGAAGGCAATTTCTTCCATGGCAACCTCGGTAACCACCAGTGAGTTGGATCTAACCACTGGTACCATCAAAGGTTTATCGAATGCTGAAGAAAGAAGTCCCCAGTACCAAGAACAAGGGGCATCAATGGGTGATTTTTGGGACTCAGTTCCTAAGTCAAACATTGATATAACCACTGCTGGTGGGGATTCAGATGATCCCAGTAAAATGGGTGATGATTCAAGATATCAGGAATTGACAGGCAGAGTTGAAAAACTTGAAGAATCAGTTTCTGAAATAAAGGAGATGGTGCAAGAGATTTTAAAAGCTCAGAAAGCACAATCCACTGCTGTTCCACCTCAAGCACCTGCTCCACAACAAGCACTTGCTGCAAATGAGCTCTGGAATCTTTTTCAACCTATGCTTGAAAGACAAAAACAAGTGGCTGATCAGCAGAATGAAATGCATATACAAATGCTGACCAATATGGTGGAATCAAGGTTCAAGGATACTCAAGCAGATATCAAGGCTATTAAGGCCAGCATCCAAACTACCACTGGCAAAGCTCCTTCAACTTTGCTGTTCTTTGATGACCCCCTTGCAGATAATGCCAAAAAGGGGGAGATAATGAAGCAAATGAAGAAGAAGGGAATAGAACATGGCCTGTGTGTTGAACCTGAGCAAGCAAAGCAAACATCTAAACCACCTCCCACGAAATGTCATACAGCTGATACAACAGAAGTTACAAAAACTGCTGTCAGTAGCCAAACAGCTGCCATTTCATCAACACACACACTTTCAACACACACCACTCTATCACACACCATTACAACCACTGTTCCACCACCATCCTCATCTACAGTCATATCACCACCACTGCCTCCTGCCATAAAGCAGAAGACAGCAGATGTTACAACATCTGCTGTAATGACAACAGTGATTGAAACACCAGTTGTTTCAACCACTGTCAGTCAATCACAATCACAAACCACTGCCATACAATCTACCACCACTGATCCACCCAAAACATCATCAGCCTCTCCTACATTAAAAAGGAGAAGGGTTTTTATTCCTGATGATGAGTCACCACCACCATCACCACCATCAAAAACTACCTCACCACTTTCATCCCCTGCTCAAAAGCAGAAGACAACTGCTGACATATCAACAGTTGTAATGACAACAGATGTTGAGACACCAGTTGTTTCAACAGTTGTTAGTCAATCATCCACCACTGCTCTCATCCTTCCTACATCACAACCAAAGCTCATCAACAGAAAAAGAAAGCCAATCTCTGCCGATGAGGGTATACATGATCCTAATGCTGCACAATATCCACTGGAGCTTGAAGCCATCAAAAATGAGATGAGGCAATTCTATACAGAAGAAGATCCTTCAAAAAGAAGGTTCTCCTCACTCATAGGCTACATGCCACCAGATGATATGGATGATTACCTCAAAATCAAGGCAAGGCAAGCAAGACTAAGAGCTAAAGTTGAGAGTGAAAAAGAACGGTTAAGCGAAGATGGCATTGCTAAAAGACTGGAGTTCTACTTCACAAAAGTAAAGCAGATAGAAGAGTTTGCACAAGACCTAAACAAAGAAAAGGCTGATCAAAAGAAAGAATTAAGAAAACAATATCTAGCCTACATCATGAAAGAGAAATTCTATCCTGCAGAAGAACAACAGTTCAAAGAATGGCCAGTAGTCGCTCTTAAGCGTGAAGCAGAAAGGATTGAGAAAATTAAGAATGATCCGACAAAGAAGAAGAATGCTCCAAACTGGAGAAAATACACAAAGCTCATTGCTGACTTAACTGCTGAGTATAAGAGAAAGAAAAAGGAGCTGGTGGATGCAAAAATGGATACTGCTGAAGCCATATCAAAATGGTCAAAACATGTAACAACCCTCATTAAAAGACCTATTTATATTATTATTTTATTCAATAGGAAACCCTAATTGAGACACCCAAGTAATTCTACGCGAACCCTAAAATTTTCAGAACAATCAGAATCAGGATCAGGGCCCCTAAAACTCAGGGGGGACATTCCCTACTTGATGATTATCCTTATAAGTTAATATAAAATTCGAATTTAATCGAATCGTCGACTCAGCAGGCTTTCTCCCAAACGTGGCAAGCATATAGTGAAAATGCAACCCATACGATGCGCAGGGGTTTTTGGCCTACGATGCGCAGGCTTGATAAAGTTCCCTACGATGCGCATGGGTTATAGTGCTACGATGCGCAGGGATGGACAAAATTCAGCTATAAATAGAGGACATTGGCACTCGCTTTCTGGTGTTCAAACGACGAAAGAATTCGTAAAATTCTTCGAGTTATCGTCTGTTTACTTCAATTAACACACACGAAACTCTAATTAAGTATAGCGGGGTGCTGCAGAACAGGGTAATAACTCGATCGCTATTACGATTCATTGTCCGATCGATCAATATATCCAATGGATGTTTAAGTGCCGCCCACATTAGGGTTATACTTTGTCGTTCGTCATTAATTTGACGGATCATCGTTAATTCGATGGATGAAGTATTGTACTTTGTCATTCGTCATTAATTTGACGGATCATCGTTAATTCGATGGATGAAGTATTGCACTTTGTCGTTCGTTGTGAGAATTTGATCTCGTGAGTTATCGTAAAATGCTATATTAAGTTACTTACCTAGTTCATGTGCATTAGGTTAAAAAGGCTAATCAATAGGCTAGGCTCTGCTCAAATTAAATCTGCAATATATATCAAGGATTATCTGTAGACTAAGCTTTGCTCGTAGAAATCTGCAATGTGAGTTCATTTCTCTTTTCTCACAGTTTGTGAGTCCACTCTATTTTCTCATAGTTTTATCACCTTTTTGTGATACAATTATATTTACAAAGGCTTTTCCAGAATCCTAAATAATTACCAGTTATACTTACAGTAATTAAGTTTTTATATTAACTGCTGGTATGAAAGCTTTTATATATTATTTGATTCTCATTATTAATTACCAGAAGGTTAGTTAATATTATCATGATTACAAAAACAGTGGAAATTATGCATTTTACTAAGATTATATTTTAGTCTTAGTCACGTTAAAATATTAAATAATGATATTACAATTATTTAATTAACATATTTGATAAGTTATAGTAATTTGATATAAATTGATATATGTCATTTTTCTGGATTAAATGGTTTTATGCCAAAAGTAATATATTTGACAAAGAAATGTCACGGGACACAATTATGTCCAAAGAAACTAGTTGAGAGAATGATCAAACAGTGTTATGAATAGAAATTACTAGTTGAGAGAATGATCAACAGTAATATAATCTGAGTTACTAGTTGAAAGAATGATCAACAGTGACATGACCGAAAGCACTAGTTGAGAGAATGATCAACAGTGTTATAGAATCACTAGTTGGAAGAATGATCAACAGTGATATGACCAGAATCATTAATTGAAAGAATAATCAATATTGATATGATTATAGTCACAGGAATCGCCTAGTGACAGATAAATTGAATAACAGATAAATAGAATTATTTGATAAATTCACTATTGGACTAAAGTGAGCTAATAATTGATATGATTACTGTCACATTGGAACTGTCAGCATTTGACAAATACTGATTGAAGTTGGGTAAATATAAACAAATATAAAAACCTTAATACTGTACGGTATAACAATATATTTTAGAAATGGAATGAATTCACTCAGTATTTTCGCTGACAAAACCTTTTTCCAACATTTTTCAGGTAATTACAGTAAATTCGATTAAGAGCTGGATATGACACTGAAAGGCTTCAAGAAGTGGCTTATTTTATTAATTAAATCAAAATAAGAAATATTGTTTTATGTAAACAAATTTATCTTATTAAAGCTATCTTTATAAAATATGGGTTTATCCCATCTCTTTAAATAAAATCCGGTGTTTCTAAACTCTGATATTTTTCCTAACTTACGATCCTGATGAAATTTCCGCTGCAACGTTTTTAAAATAATCACCGGTACCGCTGGACTGTTCACGGCTTCCGATTCCGTCCAGGGTGGGTCGGGGGTCGTGACAGAAGGTGGTATCAGAGCCAACTCAAAGAGCCACTTGTTTAAGCTATTTAGGTGTTCTTTTAATACCTAAACTTAAACAATAAAGTTAGGAAACTGATATAAATTAACATATGTGTTATATATGAATATATATATATGTTAATATGCACAGATAATATCCTGGAAGTATTGTTTTGTTTTCTGTGATATTAAATAAGTGAAAATGTTTGCAATTCAGATGTCGAATGAAGTACCACATAATCCAGAAGTTCATGTTAATAATGAAAATCCTTTGGATAAAAATGCTATAGAAAATCTAATAGCCCAAGGAATAGCTAATGCTTTACCTTTAATAATTAAAGCTGTTAAAAATACCGTAGAACCTACCAAAGTTGTGAGTAGCAAGCATACTCGTGACGATGGTTTTAGCCATAGTGTCAATGGAGGTAATGATGATATTATCAAAACCCCATTTCCCAAGAAAAAGAAGGCGATGACCCTCGGGTGTACCTACAAAGAATTTTTAGCCTGTAAACCAACTGAGTTCGCCGGCAGTGAAGGAGCCACAGCTGCTCTGCGATGGTTGGAAAAGACGGAAGCTGTTCTTACAATCAGCAAATGTGCCGAAGAAGATAAGGTGATGTATGCATCTAAACTCTTCAAGGAAGAAGCCTTAGAATGGTGGAATACAATTCTTCAGGCAAAAGGAAGTGGCATGGCTTATGCCATGAACTGGGAAAAATTCAAGGAAATGACAGAAAGGAAATTCTGTCCTCCTTATGAAAAGGAACGAATAGCTAACAAGTTCCTAAATCATAAAATGATAGATGTGAATTGTCGTGAATATACGACAACGTTCTTCGAATATGCAAGAATGGTACCAACTCTGGCTTCGCCAGAACCTGTACTAATTTCTCGTTATATTTGGGGATTAGTTAGTGAAATCCGAGACATAGTTAAGGCCACTAGACCACAGACTATTGAAGAAGCAGTCGAGCTAGCTAACATGCTGACAGATGGACTAATCCGCACAAGAGAAGAAAATAAGAAGAAAGAGTTAGCCCAGAAAATTTCCCAAGAATTCTACAAGAAGACAGGAACTGAACAGTCATTGGAGCAACCTATCTGCAGAAGCTGTAACAAAAAGCATTCAGGAAGATGCCGTTTTAGGAAAACATCCTACTGTAACTTCTGCAAGATGACTGGGCATATAGAGGAAGAGTGTAGAAGGAAAACTAATGTTTGTTTCAATTGCGGAGAAACAGGACACATTAAACCATATTGCCCAAAACTAACCAAAGCACCTGACAACAAGACCAGAACTGCAGACGGAGCTAAGAAGAATGCGCGAACATTTGTACTTACTACGCAAGAAACAGAAATGATTCCAGACGTAGTCGCTGATATGTAATATCTAAGTTAAGTTATTATTTGACCCTAGTACAAATAAAAGTTTATAAATAAATCCATTTTGTCAAGTATTTCATCTATTCAAAACCATAACAGAATTGTTTGGTCTTCACTTTCACTAAATCATTTATTTGGTCACGATCACCTTGTGGTGACGTTTTCACAAAATTTGAAGCTTGTGCTAATCTCATATACGGGTTTAATTATTTATTTATATTGAATCCGTTTTGTTGGTTTATTCTATAAAATCAATCTTAACACAATCATGTGCTAAGATAATGATACACAATTTCATTTCATATTTCAGTGTATCTCTTAAAGAATTTTTATATCAACAATCGAGCGTTTCTTAATCCTTATTGTTTTATCATCTTTGATCGAAAAACATTATTCAAGTATTTTGATTTCAATCCTACTAGATTTATTTGAAACATTCGGATTTACTTCATTTGATTTAAAGCATGGTGAAACTCGTTTCATTCACCGCTACTATTTTCAATTACTATGACATCTTGTGGTGGCATTTTCTTTAATTTGAATCTTGAGATAATCTCATTTTCACTCCTGATGAACGAATTTTAATTTCTGTTGGTTCATCATCTTAAACAGTCTTAATACAATTATGTGTTAAGATAAGTGTACACAAATTCATATCATATTCCGGTGTACCTCTTAACGTTTCTTTCATCATTTATCGAAAAATTTCATTTGGTCTTATCATTTGAAAATCCTATTCGAACTGAATATCCAAAATTACTTCATTAGAGCTTTCAGTTGATTACACGGTGAAATTGTCCAGTCACCGTAATTATTGAATTATTTCAATCCTTACGACACCTTGCGGCGTCGTTATAAACTTATAGCTTGGGCTAAATCATAAGCATACGAATCATTCAAATTCACGTATGTATTTCGTTTGACTCATCCTTGAAAAATAGTCTTGATGCAATTATGTATTAAGACAATGATACACTAAACTCTATTGTATTTCGGTGTATCCTTGCAATTTAATAAATGTCAACACTGATTTTTCTCTTGTTATGATTCAATTGTTGACAATCATTTTCATGCTTTTATTTCATTTTGAGCTTGTTGATTCTGAGTCTTCTTCAGTTGCCAATCAAAGTAAGCTTTCTTTTGACAAAGAATTTTTATCGATTCTAAAAGTTCTTCATATTCATTCTAAATATCTATTGATCATATATCTTTTGGCTTGAATTTAGTCACATTGGAAATTATATCATTTCATCTCATCCGTTTGACATCGATTTCTTCAAATAATTCAGTTGAACCTTTGAATTCTACTTATGATACAACTAATATTTACAAAATTTGATATTTCAATTCTGTGTCATCTACCTTAATATTGTTTTATTGACTAGAATATGACATAAGTCTAGAAATATCATAACCCAAATACACTTGGGAGCTGGAACCTAAAATAAAGAAAAAGTATTCTTACTTATTCCAGCAAATCTCGAGGACGAGATTTTTATTAAGGTGGGGAGAATGTAACAACCCTCATTAAAAGACCTATTTATATTATTATTTTATTCAATAGGAAACCCTAATTGAGACACCCAAGTAATTCTACGCGAACCCTAAAATTTTCAGAACAATCAGAATCAGGATCAGGGCCCCTAAAACTCAGGGGGGACATTCCCTACTTGATGATTATCCTTATAAGTTAATATAAAATTCGAATTTAATCGAATCGTCGACTCAGCAGGCTTTCTCCCAAACGTGGCAAGCATATAGTGAAAATGCAACCCATACGATGCGCAGGGGTTTTTGGCCTACGATGCGCAGGCTTGATAAAGTTCCCTACGATGCGCATGGGTTATAGTGCTACGATGCGCAGGGATGGACAAAATTCAGCTATAAATAGAGGACATTGGCACTCGCTTTCTGGTGTTCAAACGATGAAAGAATTCGTAAAATTCTTCGAGTTATCGTCTGTTTACTTCAATTAACACACACGAAACTCTAATTAAGTATAGCGGGGTGCTGCAGAACAGGGTAATAACTCGATCGCTATTACGATTCATTGTCCGATCGATCAATATATCCAATGGATGTTTAAGTGCCGCCCACATTAGGGTTATACTTTGTCGTTCGTCATTAATTTGACGGATCATTGTTAATTCGATGGATGAAGTATTGTACTTTGTCATTCGTCATTAATTTGACGGATCATCGTTAATTCGATGGATGAAGTATTGCACTTTGTCGTTCGTTGTGAGAATTTGATCTCGTGAGTTATCGTAAAATGCTATATTAAGTTACTTACCTAGTTCATGTGCATTAGGTTAAAAAGGCTAATCAATAGGCTAGGCTCTGCTCAAATTAAATATGCAATATATATCAAGGATTATCTGTAGACTAAGCTTTGCTCGTAGAAATCTGCAATGTGAGTTCATTTCTCTTTTCTCACAGTTTGTGAGTCCACTCTATTTTCTCACAGTTTTATCACCTTTTTGTGATACAATTATATTTACAAAGGCTTTTCCAGAATCCTAAATAATTACCAGTTATACTTACAGTAATTAAGTTTTTATATTAACTGCTGGTATGAAAGCTTTTATATATTATTTGATTCTCATTATTAATTACCAGAAGGTTAGTTAATATTATCATGATTACAAAAACAGTGGAAATTATGCATTTTACTAAGATTATATTTTAGTCTTAGTCACGTTAAAATATTAAATAATGATATTACAATTATTTAATTAACATATTTGATAAGTTATAGTAATTTGATATAAATTGATATATGTCATTTTTCTGGATTAAATGGTTTTATGCCAAAAGTAATATATTTGACAAAGAAATGTCACGGGACACAATTATGTCCAAAGAAACTAGTTGAGAGAATGATCAAACAGTGTTATGAATAGAAATTACTAGTTGAGAGAATGATCAACAGTAATATAATCTGAGTTACTAGTTGAAAGAATGATCAACAGTGACATGACCGAAAGCACTAGTTGAGAGAATGATCAACAGTGTTATAGAATCACTAGTTGGAAGAATGATCAACAGTGATATGACCAGAATCATTAATTGAAAGAATAATCAATATTGATATGATTATAGTCACAGGAATCGCCTAGTGACAGATAAATAGAATTATTTGATAAATTCACTATTGGACTAAAGTGAGCTAATAATTGATATGATTACTGTCACATTGGAACTGTCAGCATTTGACAAATACTCAGCATTTGACAAATACTGATTGAAGTTGGGTAAATATAAACAAATATAAAAACCTTAATACTGTACGGTATAACAATATATTTTAGAAATGGAATGAATTCACTCAGTATTTTCGCTGACAAAACCTTTTTCCAACATTTTTCAGGTAATTACAGTAAATTCGATTAAGAGCTGGATATGACACTGAAAGGCTTCAAGAAGTGGCTTATTTTATTAATTAAATCAAAATAAGAAATATTGTTTTATGTAAACAAATTTATCTTATTAAAGCTATCTTTATAAAATATGGGTTTATCCCATCTCTTTAAATAAAATCCGGTGTTTCTAAACTCTGATATTTTTTCTAACTTACGGTCCTGATGAAATTTCCGCTGCAACGTTTTTAAAATAATCACCGGTACCGCTGGACTGTTCACGGCTTCCGATTCCATCCAGGGTGGGTCGGGGGTCGTGACAAAACAGCAGACTGATGAAGCCTATAAAAGGCTAAAGAAAAGAAAGATAACTGTTTCAAGCACCTCAAAGAAGCATGAACAAAGAATGAAGCTTGAACAGCAGATAGAAAACCTCAAAACACTGTTCCGGTCTACTTTTGTGACAAACCAAGAAGAAGGAGAACAACTGACCAGTGAAGAGGTAAAAGAAAAAGAAGTTGAGTACTTCAAAGAATCCATCATGAAAATGGGTCTAAAAGAAGAGAGCTCAGAAAAACTTCAAAACCTTTTAGAAGGGATGTTAACCAAACCTGCATCATCAGACACTTCAACAGACATGACAGACATTGAAAGGCAGGAGCTGATTGAAAGAGAAACTGCAGAAGATATAGCTGCAGCAAATGATGTCATAGAAATGGCTTTCAAAAGAATGTCTGAAAGTCTGCAAGTTTTCTCAAGGCCAATATCTCAAAGCTCATCTTCGAATAAATCTCTCCCAAGAAATCCATTGGGTTTAAAAGTACTAAAGTGGCTCTCTGATCAAAAGACCCACGTATTGACTCTGGTCAGATCCAATGGAGAGGTGAAGTATATATCAAGGAAAGAAGCACTAGGCCTTAGTGTTCAAGATTTGCAGGATCTCCTTGAACTTACACTGTGTAGGGATGAAGATGATATAAGTTCCAGAGACTTTGAAGCAGATTTTAAAAGAGAAGCAAAGGAACTTTTGATGAGGAATAAAGATCCAGAATAATGACAGGTTTTGGCATTATCTGTTCCAGGGGGAGATTGTTGGGATTGAACCCTACCAGAGGAACAGATAATGTAAAGCCAAAACCTGGTCACAACAGTTGATCCACAATAAGCAGCGGTTTACATTAAGCTTCCCCCTTGAAAGTGATTTATAACAACTGATGGTCTTGCATCCACTAACTGGATACAACTGCTGCTGTTCTGCATAACTACTGATGAAGCGTAGAAGACTGCTGGACACTAAGCACTGCTGGTACAAACTGCTGATGACAAAGCTCTGCCCAATCAAGGACTGATCAACCTTGAGGAAAGCACTGATGTAAAGAGAGAGCAGCTGTTTAGTGAATTATCTATTTATGTATAGTCAGTGGTTAGGTATAGCAGTGTTTGTAAAAGGACAGTAGATACAGGTTGTTAGGCTGTTAGACGTCGCTTTCATGGTGACGTCAGCTGAGATACCTCAGTGGTTTGGTTTGCCTATAAATGTAACAGTACCCTGTACTGTTACATTTGATTGACTGAGCGGATTCTTCTCCTCATGTCTAATCCTTTCATCTTGTGTGCAACCAACCTTGGGGCATCAGGCTGAGGGGGAGATTAGTTTGTAAGCATGTCTGTAATCTTTTGCTTTGATTTGTAATCATTTGACTCTATGAGAAGCTAATGCTATCAAACTATTCTCTCCATTGATTGTGTTTACAAAGTTTGTATCTATTTCCGCTGCACTTTACATGTTTTCATATTCACTAATTGTTCAAAACATACAAGCAAACATAATCATAATAGCCTCAGATCCTAACACTTTTCAAATAAGTGTCTAGGTGGGATATGTTTTATGTATTTTCACACTCGTAATTTCCGGTTACTTTCCAATCTCCAATCCTTATACTCATACACCTTTTGTTTACCATTTTAGGGTGACTTTGGTGTTCCATCCCCAACCCCGCTCGCTCGCGTCTTGTGGATTTTCTTTGCAAACCGTGAGTTCGTACTAGACCCTTTTACGTTTTAAACACTATCTGGGTTGCAACATGTATTTGTACTAAATACACATACAAGCAAACTTATTCAAAAACTTAATCCTTAAACATACTTATTTGTTATGCTAATTGTGGATACATGCTAGAATATTCTTATGCTTAGCTATTGACGTGGTGCGAGTGTGGTATAATTTTTTGTATATCTTTAAGTACTTTTACTCGTTTGTCAATCTTTAAATTTATAAAACACGATATAACACAATCACTCTCTACAACACGCTAGGGCAAGTGCACCCATCGTTGGCGTAGAGGTCGTCCCAGGATACAAGAGCTTTTAATACCGTAATATTGTCAACGTCTAATCTAACCAAATTTGAGAAAAAGATTTTTAGTAATTAAAATAAAGAAAAAGAAACTAAAATAATAAAAGAAACAAATATATAAGATAGAATCACTTGGTTCCGACTTATCTTTTACGTATCCTTTGATGATTTCCGCACTTTGGGTTTTTTAAGAGATTATCTTAGTTATAGTGGCATGTCACTCTTTTGGAGGCGATGCTACCCTCAGCCATATTGGTCTGAGTCAGCAGGGATATAGTCCCGCAAAGCCGGAATATTGAAAGATAATTAAGTAAGTTATAAGTGCAGAATGTGGCATGTCCCTTTTTTGAAGGCAACACTACCGTCGACCATATTGGTCTGAATCAGCAGGGATACAGTCCTGCAAGGCTGGTTTAAAGTTTTAATAGTAGTTTATTTATAAGGGATTCAAGCCGTTCTTACTTCCCCCGATTTGATGCTATCTGCCTCAAAGGAAGTCCTAATAAACTTGAACCAAGTCCTCGCATGATCTATACACTGAACGAGGCAAGAACTTTACCCAAACCACCCTTCTAACCCCCTTCCAGGCAGTTAACATGTTTTATATAGACCGTAAAGACACAAATGAGTGAATTAACAAAACATGAAGAGATGATAGGATAAAGTTCACTTTCAATATAAAAACTAGTTATTAAAGTCATTAATACATACCCAATTAAAAAGTTAACCAAGCTTGGAAATCAAAAGTAATACATAAAAGACTTGTCTTCACTAAGTGATGTAAGGGATTAGCCAAGCATGATCTTTGTTTGACAAAAACTCTTACGGTCAATCTTGGATCCCAAGACTACTACACACACTCTAAATATGGATGATGGAGGAATTTGGTGGATGATGGTGGTATTTTGGTGGTAGAGTGGTGGCAGGTGTAAGAGAAGTGGTTTGCCAAGGGATGTATTGCAATTGAACCAAGCACCCCTATTTATAGCTAGAAACAGACTCCTCACACGGCCCCGTGTCTCCTTCTTCTCTGCCTTCGTTTAATAAGTTGTGCCAGTCTGTATGCTCACACAGCCTCGTGGCCTTGTACTTGTTGTACTATCCAATATTTTGCATATATGGGAGTTGACCACGGCCCGTGTTCATGGGACACGGACGGACCCGTGTCTCTTGTCTGCTACTGTTTGTGTTTTTCTTCATGGAATCTGGAGTGGGAACGGCCCAATGCCTTGGTGGCACGACCCCATGCTTGTCTTCTGATTAGTTAAGAATTATGTATTGTTATATTTTGTGTTATAATACTATTATAAAAAAGTTAACATATACATTACATAACTGGATAAATGTAATAAAATTAGTAATAAAAAGTTATGTTTTAAAAACACATATACATTGCACAGTTGAATAAACTAGAGCATTATACTAACCGAATAAAATATAACGTAACTTGTTAACTAGTGCATTATACTAACCGAATAGAATATAATGTAACTTGTTAACATATATAATCCTTGTCAAGATATGCTTTTAAAAAAATGAATATTGATGTTACAGTTATAAATTTTTTGTTAAATTAATTTTGAAAAACACAAATTATTTCATCTTGGTATTATCTTTGATTTTTAATACCATCTAATTTTTTTATTATTTAACATATTATATTTTGAGATAATTACACTGTTAGTCCCTGTGGTTTATGGAAAGTAACAACCTCAGGTAATAATAGTTCAAACTTCAAAGTAACAATCTAAGGTTTAAAGTTTTGATTTTGTAACATCTTAGGGCCTTAAGGCTAACGGTCGTTAAAAATTAACTGAGAACTTAGTACTCAACCTTGAACTTTGGAGAAACCACATAGACTAATCACAAAATTAACTCTTGTAGTATATAAAACACAATTTTTCTTTTTCTTTTATTATTTAATTAAACCTTTTAAATTATGTAACTAAGCCATTTACTAAGTAATTATATGTAATTGACGTATTAAAACTAATTTGAAGCCATTTTAGTAATTAGCTTACAAGTAAATTAATGAGAATATTTCATAAAATGATAACCAAGTTTTAGGAGTGTTTCAATTAGGTCACTCATAAAGAAATTGTTCTAATTAACTCAATAAAATTTATTTTATTTGCTAATCTTATATAATTAACCTGAAAGGGAGGTAAACTATCTTAGGTGACATTTATTTTTTTATTTTTATTAAATATGTTGACATAATTTATTTAATAAAAGAGAAAAATAAAGTTAATCAAATAAAAAAAGATACAGATCATTCAGTACTATCGCACCACCACCTAACGTTGAACCACCACCGTGCCATCAAACCATCGCACCACCCAACCGTCACCCAACGTAGCATCCATGTCACAACCCGATTTCCACGTGTCACCGGTGGGCCCGGTGGGGAGTATCGTGACATCATGGTTGGCAACATAATAGTCAAACAACACAATATTAATATGCACAGCGGAAGCAATTGAAAATATAATACAACCGAATTTATTATTGTAATATCAAATTTCACAATATTCGGAAGTTTATCCACAGAAGGATCGAACATAAAATGGAAACAATAGTTCAACAGACTTTTAGGCATCTTAAGCTTGCGAGACTTCTATTGATGCTAAGGAGAAATATCCAGCCAATTTCGTATAGTACCTGCATTTAGCCTTTTGGAAAATACATCAGTTTACACTGGTAAATACAATCAACTGACTCATTTTGGAAAATGATTGAAAATTGGTTTGGATGCACGTGGCATAAACATTTTATAATTTGATTAAAATGCACAGAGGCAAAATTTAATCTTTTTAACTTGGGAGAATTATTTAATATTATAATCTTGTGAATGAATTACATGTTGGTTGTGCGTTCAGTAGCCCGGATCTTGTCCGGGTTAAAGATCAATAGACACACCACATTATTCCTTTTGTGCACTGACAGGTGTACGCCTACACCCCGCGCTTAAGTCGTGGCCATTACTTCGAATGATGCCAAGGATATCCGGGACATGGTCATTAACCCCCCAAAGGCTTTAAGTAACAAGACTGTTTAAACGAGCCGATCAAATTATTCAACTACCCACTTAATGGTGGAGATTTGATGCCCGATCAAGCGGTATGCTATATACCGTAACCCAAGCCCGTATAGGGAAAATAAGTTAAGAGTATTTACTTGAGCAATGTATAAATCACAATAAGCAAACGCAAGTAGCTTTTACTGGTACTCCTAATCTGGAACGAAGGTTTTATAATAACCTATTAGAATCCTACCGGGTCTTTAATTAAGCTTAAGCTTAGACCGGCTGGTTTCAAAGATACGGTTCGTACGCACGATTAAGCGAAGACCGGATAGAATGTGATTTAGACCCGACAAGTTTGAACACTTGTTTAATATGGGTTTATTATTCACATTCTGGATTTTGAGATAAAACCGTTAAGGTTTGACCCGTTTCGGCTAATTTATGTAAACTTGTTACATAAACCGAACCGTACGCGTAATAAGCGTGACGGGTATTCATGAGAGCTATATACAGGTTTCCTAAGTTAATTATGCCTCAAATATGTTGTGACATCAGTAAGATGTCTTTCATTATGCCCGAAACGTGTTTAAACACAAACTAGGCCCCGTAGGGGTAGTTTGGTCATTTTAAAAGTTTATAAAAGAGTTTAAGTAACAACCTGAGTTGCAGGTCTGATGTAATCAGCAAAAATACATAATTTGATAAGTTATATAAGTAGGTTAAAGCATATATGTGAAATTTATCATTTTTAACCAAACTATGCCCCGTAGGGGTATTTTGGTAATTTCACATAAGCCGAAAAGCTCAAAACTGAAGTCTGAGTTTATCAACCTTAGCTTACTATTAAAATATTATAACGTGCCTCATATATCAGTAGGTATCAACCTGGGTATGTCCAATATAATTTTAATACATACTTTGCGCTAAAAACGCTTAATAAGGCGATTAAAGGCCATTTCCGGGTTCGATACTGAAATCTGATATTTTTATATTTCCAGAAGGCTCAAAATAATTTATTTATCATATGTGATCAGTAGCAAAAGGTTTGGAGTCGTTTAGTTATGTAAAACTCATTTTATGGCCCGTAAGGGCAAAACCGACAATTACCGGATTAAGCCTACGACTACTAGTTATGCTCAGCCTAAAATTTATTAAAAATCTTTAAAATTCCCAAAATAATATATTACATCAGTGGGTAAAATATTTGATATCAAAAAGTATGTTTAAGTAGGCTATACGCTAATTACGCCATTTTATTAACATAAAGCATTCATTTTGCGATAATGAGCATAACCCTTAATCTACAATTCAAATTGATGTCAAACTTTGCATACACGTTTATATATCAGTAATTTAAGTTTCTACTCTTTTACTTTTCCAAAGATCACGTTTTAAGGCAATAAGGGCATAATGGTCAACATATGAGCAATTAACGGAAACATGCATATTAATTGGATAACTAATGAACCAAGGTGTATAATCACGGAGGGTTGTACTAACATGTAAGCTAGTCCAATTAAAGCTCTGAGGCATTTCTAAAACATGCCTAAACGGGTCAGAACTGAAAGTCAAAGTGAAAGTCAAACTATGTGACTTTCGGTTCCGAACCGGGTCTAAACAGGAAATTGTCGGGTTGAACATGTTTAGACATGTTCTTACACTTATTACCAAGTTATAACAATGATCCAACAGGTTGTATATGATCTACAATGTTAATTATGCATAAATAACATTTTAGGCTTCCTGTTGACTTTTTAAGTATAAGTTTGACCCGACTTTTGACCTGGTTAGAGTGGTGATCAGGGGAAACCCTTTTGAGGTTTTATTACCCACATAAATACCAACTTATAACTATTTTTAATTCGAGATATGACTGAGCCATTGTTGACTAATCTCAAAGTCAAACCGTAATTACGACGGTTTGACTTTTAGCTAAATAACTAAGCTAAACTCAATTTAGAAAGGATTAGAACACTTACTGAAGTCCTAAGCTTGATTAGGAAGGACTTGGGTCTGCTTTGAAGCTCCAGAAGGCTCCTCAAATGCAGAATGAATGGTATGATCAATTGTTGCAACTCATGGCCTTATATAGTGAATTCAATCACCATAATTCTTTGACACACAAGTCTACCAACTGACCACAACCTTCCAACATGTGTCCCTGGTGTCTAGGGGTTGTTTAGGGGCCAAGGGAAAGAGAAAAATCGTTTATGGGTCGTTTAGAGGGCTGAACAGGCAACAAGAACATTTTTCTGCATCTGGGCGTCCCAGGCGGCCCGCCTACGATTTTGTTAAAGGCCACGCGGGCCGCGTGGGCCTTGAATTCAGGTTTTACATTTTCTATTTGTTGCATATTCGACTCTTGGCCCTTCCGAAAGGTCAACTAACCTTTATTTTGCAATTTGAACCCTCTAATTTGATACATAAGGGCTTCAAGATATATACCCACTTTGTTTAGTCCTCGGTTAACTTTATTGTTACCCGAAAAGTCCAAACTTTCAACGTTGACGCTTTAACTCCTTGTACACGAATTTGATCATAACTTTCTCATACGATTACGAAACTTTATGAAATTTATATCATGCATTCTAGTGAGCATAATTTACCGTTACAAAGCTTCGGGTTTGTCAAAAGGTCACTCAGAGGTATATATTTAAACATGTTGACACATTTAACCCCTGTAGTTTGTAATCTCTCACTTTTAGCCTCGTATGATCCATGATTTATTCGTTTGATGTTGTAAACATCATGTAGGGTTATTATGAAGTATATTTATTCACTGTTGACATTTAGAACCCGTATAATCACATACTTTCCATGTTTGTCAACTTTAGTCCTTTTATAACATTCTTTCACACGTTCAAACTTATGACACGTGTCTACACATTATAGGACGTGAATTTTTCGAGGTGTTACAATCCAACTGTCTCACCACCAAATCGTTGCACCACCCAACACTGTCGCATCCTCGTGTCGCATCATCACCGTACCGTGGAACCACCACCGGCACCGTGCCGTGGAACCATCCAACCATTTTTTGGTGACCACCATGCACATGAGAATTTAGTTCTTGATGGATATAAAGTGATGAATGGATGAGAATAAAGATATGCTAAACTTCATAAAAATTTAGTTCAAACTAAATTGTGATGAATGTATGGGTATATGATGGATATAAACTTCATATTTGCTTTATTGTTTGATGACCATCTTCAAACTAAACTTCATATTGATCATCGATGTGAAGTTTTTTAATAAAGTTGAATTTAGTTCTTGATGGATATAAACTTTAATTTTTTTTTACTAAAATTGAATTATGTGTAAAAAGGCTTAGAATTAAAAGTGAATTATTCCATGGTTTCGAATTTTTTTTATAACTCATATTGACCATTTTGGATTTTATAAATTAGCGTGCTTTGGTTTGTTCTCATTTTTTTATATTTGTTAGTTAAATGATAAAAAAAGCTTAGTTAAAGAAAAAGAGAAATAAAATAAAATTTGTGTTTTAAATACTATCAGAGTTAGTTGCGTGCTTAGTCCCTATGGTTTCTCCAAAGTAACAAGGTTGGGTACTAAGTTCTTAATTGACAAAAATAACCTAAGTGTTCAGTTAGTATTTAACAACTGTTAGCCTTAAGGCCCTAGGATGTTACAAAATCAAATGTTAAAACCTTAGATTGTTACTTTAAACTATTAGTACCCAAAGTTGTCACTTTCCATAAACCACATGGACTAACGGTGTAATTAACTCTTTTATTTTTACCATTCTTACCGTTCAACTACATTAAATATTTATTTTTTAGAAATCACTCATAAAACTATCATCATCATTATTATTCTTTGTTTTTTAATATTTTAAGCAACATAATTTTGAATTTCGAAAAGCTTTCTAATAAAAAACATAAGTGTATAATAAATATTTTTAATTAAAAAAAGACGAGAAAATCAAAAGGTAGATTTTTTTTGATGAATAACTAGTGGGGAGCCCGCGCGTTGCGGCGGGTCGACAATTTACAACGGTATACAATTGAGTGTAAAGACAAATGCTTAAAACATCAACTACATATGTTTGTATAATTTTTGTGATTTTCTATATAAAAGTGGTTATGTAATTAACACACCCAACAAAAAAATAGTGATCTTTATTATAAATAGCTCCTGCTAGTTTTCCCAACTTTTGACCCATAAAAACCTAAGTTTAAGGCTCAAATAATAAGCCACCAAATACATGTTATACCACTTCAAGTTTAGGAGTTTATTAAAAAAAAACTAATATGATTCTCTTAATTGTCACCAGATCATATTTATGAGCAGTTAATTATAGATGAATTAGAAGCTGGTTAAGTAAAGTTCAAAAACTCAAAATTAGTTCGTGGAAGACGACGATATGTAAAAATGACCCAAAAAGGTAACAAGATTTAGTTGCACATAAAGCAACACCACACATAAGTGAAGCTCCCGCCTTATGCCTCGTAACCTAAACCACCCTTCAGAGCCTCTAATCAACAAGTAGTCAATGCTTTTGCAAGTCAAGTCATATCTAACATTTGTGTTCATAACAAACCATCCCCCTCATCATGTAAATCACTTAAATAATGCATACGTTTCACAATGCAGATAAAAAGCAACAAATCCAACTAAACCCAAACACAATTCCAAATTAAATTCAACAAAACAAAACCCTGACCTCAATCAAAGATTCACTTCAGCCTGCAACGGGCGATTAAACCCACCGCGACGATTCATATATTGCCTGGCGTCACCGCTCTAATCCCGCTCACATCATTCCCTTCAACCGGCTTCCCTTTAGTCGAATCGAACCCAACCGGAATTCCCATCATTTTCATCATCTTAATTTCATCAGCATCCATCTCACCACCTTCACTCACTTCCACCTCCTTATCCTTCTTACTCTTCTGCTGCTTCTCCTTCACAATCTCATCCACAAAATCTGAAACCACAGGTGCAGTACGCTTGTTGTCGTTTTCGTCATGCCTGCGACGCTTACGTGAGTGGTCTGGGGATGGGGTACGGTGGTGGCTTTTTCTACGGTGTCTGTCGGTGGAGCGAGAACGTGACCGGCGGTGATCAGGGGAACGGGTTCGTGATCTGGTGTGGTGGGAACGGGACTGGTCTGGTGTGTGTGACCTTTTACTCCTGTCTTTACGGTCTCTGTCGCGGTCATGGTCGAGGTGGCGGTGCCGGGGACGGTCACGGTCATTGCTGTCTCGTTTTCTGTCTCTGTCTCTATCTCTGTCTCGATCTCTGTCTCTGTCCCTCGAACAATAAAAACCCATTAATTTGTATGGTCCTTGAAGACTACTCTTGATTCTGGGCTGCAAGTAACACCAAAGTGTAGAATCACTTATTTACAAATTTTAACTATTATATTAGCATCTAAAACCAAATAATACCAGCCTGCCCCCACGATTAGATGAGATAAACTGTGACACTGTTTATCATTTTTATATAAACATCAAGTTAGTAAACATATGAAGTTCGTCTACCTCTTGAAAGCTTCCTTTGTATGTGTTTCAAATAATACCAGCCTGCCCCCACGATTAGATGAGATCAACTGTGACAAAAAATATAAATAGATCAAATAATGCAATCACAAATTTTTGGAGGCTGAGAACATTTTTAAGTATGAATAACATTATAAATCAACAACACCACAACAACAATGTTACCTAGATAATCCCACCTATAGCTAGAATCAATAACACAAACGGTCCTAAATCATATAAAAACAAATGGACTTCTTTTAGGTTAGCAAGTGAGGACTCAGAGCAAACAATCAGGAATCATCTTCCTTGATTTAGCCAGCACATTTTCCTGTTCAAACAAATCGTTATGAAAAGTAATTTTTTTAATCATTAATAAAAGCATATCAACCACATCCAGATTTTTACTCCTCTTCAGCTACTCATTTATCTTGAAAACTTACCAAATGAACAAACATTGATAAAAAAACATAGTAGCAAATATAATGTATTGTTGGCTCAAAGATATTGCAATACAGTGCAAACCATGACCTTCATATGCATGCAAATCTGACAATTATCTTAAGAAACCCAAACTAACGACTACATTTATCGGTTATGTGGAAGTCGATATGAGTAGGTTACATAGCATGACCAAAATGGTCTAATTATCAGATACAGGAAAAAACAAAAGAAAAAGCCTTGGAGTCGCATAACAAATGGATCGGTTAGGGTTATGTTTTTATATTAACGGGTCAAATGATGTATACCAAAGAAAAGCTTTAGAAACATGCCAAACATGATTACTTAATAAAACCTCATAAATCGCATTTATAAACAAAATTAGACTACTCACACGATTGAACGGGAAGATCTTGAAGTCATTAACAATTACGCTGGCGTTTGCATTATAAAGTTCGTCTACGAATCCTTCCTTCCATGAACTTTCATATGCATACAAGTCAAGCAGCTTGTTATATAGTAGAAGAACAAAACCAGCACTTCTCCAACCTCATTGCTAACAAGCCCTGACTTTTCTGCAGAGTGACAAAAAATGAATATACGCAATTCCATTTGAACAAAACAAATCCATGGATAAAACTCTGTGCCTGCTTGGGTTTAAGTCTTCAACACAAATAAATATATCGGTTGTGTTTGGATTGAACTTTAATAAGTAGATGGTAGCATATTAAATAGTCTAAAAAATTGATACCTTCTGTTTGCACCAACCCCATTCATTTACTGTTCCATCAAGCTCTTGAACCATGAAGTTATCAATTTTAGTCTGTTCTGTGGGATTCTGTAAGTAAATAAGATAATATGAGTTTCAAAACACTTAAAAGTTACAAGCACTCAAGGTTAATGAACCACCTAATTCCATTTGTATATGAAATCCGATCTCATTTATTATTCACTCATGATTTTAAAATGTGAGCAAAACATGGAAAATTAAGAGTAACACACTAACACACACCTTCAAGACACCTTTACCGAGATAATCTGAACCTCCATCTCTTAGTTCCAAAGCTTCATATATACCTATAAACCATTTTTTAGAAATAGTTTTAAAAAAATTCTAGTGAACCGACTCCACACTTACATAAAAAACACATAAATACTAAAACACCAAACCTGTAGAAGCACCGCTAGGTACGGCGGCTCTGGCCAAAGTTCCATTGGATGTCAATCGAGTGATGATGGAATTGCAATGAAGATGAAAATTGAATGAACAGTGTGAGATTTGTAACTCTGAGCATAACTAAATAAGGAAACGGAAGGAAGATGAAGAAGAAGAATATAGAGTGGGAAAGAGAAACCTGCAGATGTGGTGGTTGACGAATCGATTAGGGTTTTCGCGAGATGAAGAGGGGTTGTTTCAATCCGTCCTTCTAAACACCGATTATCATCATTACCAAACATAATCAAATCCAAAAACATACCTCTGGAATTGTCAATCGGAACCCTAGGTATGGCTTTGCCCGAATCCTAATAACCCCTTGACTGACTTGCGACGGAACCCTAAAGCCATCGTCGGGCTTCGCTTTGTCCACAACCTACCACCGCCATCATCCGAACACCATCATCACTGACCCGACGTCATCTCGGGAGGACTTATGCAAACGAAAAGGGCTATTGAATTCAAGAATCTGATGATTGCATTGAAAGAGGAACGGTTGAGTTGAAGAAACTGACAATGGCATTGAATGCGAAGTGAACGGACGTAGAGAGATAGAGATAATCCTGGATCTATTTTATGTTAGGGAAGGGCAAAAAGGGAACAAAATGGTAAAAAAATTAGGCATTTTAGTTAACCCTTCATATGCCATCTTAAAAAATTGAATGAAAATTACTATTTGGTACATAAGAGATGCTTTATATAGTTATTTATAGATATATAGATATATGCCCATTATGATTTTCTTAATCTTAGAGAAGGATATAAAGTATAGAGTATATAGATGTTTTTGAAAAATTAATTTTTTTAAAATAAAAAAATGGTAATTAAAAGTAAATATAAAATGCTTTTATAAGTTTCTTTGTTGAGTAAACTGCCATTTTGGTCTCTGAGGTTTGACCATTTTTGCCATTTTAGTCTAAAACTCAAACCTTTTAAATCTGGGTCCATGTGGTTTCACTTTTATTGCCATTTTGGTCAAAAAAATCAAATCACCTGCTATTTAGCTAATAGAATCTGGTTATTTTGTCTTTTTCCTCAGGAGCAAAATGGTCAATCTAAATTTATTATAACCTATTATTAATTAAATTAATTAAATTAAATATCCCCTGTAACCTCATTATAAAAGGTCAGATTATCTTCCCCAAATTATATCATCTTCCCCCAAAATCTTATCCCAAACCCTCCCAGCTACGATCATCTTCGCCACAATCATCTTCTCCAATATAAATAATATCCGTTATCAGTAATTAGCAAAATATAATGTTTTACATAAAACAATCAATTTAACAGTAACAGTCACCTTCACCGTCACTATTAACACTGGAATTGCAGCCATCACCTTGCCACGTCCAAACAATGTCCTTTAACACCGGTCTAACGTCCACCTCACAGAACTTCTAATACTCCAACGTGTCACCGGAATCCTTCAAAAACTCCACCATCGTCATCTCCGTCGCCATCTCAAACGCCTCCGTCGTAACCGCCAACGCTCCTTCGTAACCGCCAACGCTCCTTTCCGTCCTTCCTCCGACGCCTCCATCCGCAATTTAAAATCCTTCTCCTTCTCAACCATAAACCTCAGCCCCTTCGCCGTTGCCGCTATCCGCTCAACAGTCGCTGACGCTGAACACTTCGACGTGAATATCGACGCCACCTTCTTCTTCTTCTCCTTGATCTCGAACAACGTCGACAGATCGAATCCAGACGACATCGATGAAATCATTGAAGTATGTGCTCACTTGAACTTTGTTCCTCTAGTCCAATTGAAGCCTTCTTTACGAACACAACAGCTAAAATTGAAACCTTTTTTACGAACACAGCAGCTAAAATCCTCGTAATCGCCCCTTGGAGAAGATGATTGTAGCGAAGATGATCGTAGTTGGGAGGGTTTGGGACAAGATTTTGAGAGAAGATGATATAATTTGCGGAAGATGATCTGACCTTTTACTAGTTATAGGGTATAGGGGATATTTAATTTAATTAATTTAATTAGTAACAGGTTATAATAAATTTAGATTGACCATTTTGCGCCTGAGGAAAAAGGCAAAATAATCAGATTCTATTAGCCAAATAGCAGATGATTTGATTTTTGGACCAAAATGACAATAAAAGGGAAACCACATGTACCCAAATTTAAAAGGTTTGAGTTTTAGACTAAAATAGCAAAAGTGACCAAACCCAGGAACCAAAATGACAGTTTACTATGCTTTGTTTTGTTTCCTAGAAGGTTCCTAGAAGGATCATTTTACGCGTCGTACAGTGTTCTTAGTTCTTACGCGGATTTTAAAAGCAGATGTAAACTTCATCGTTTTGATGGAGATGATGCAGTTTCTCCCGTTGACTTTGTGGTTTTATTAAATCCCTTTCGGCTTAATCTCAAAATGTCCTACATTTGTTCTAAACAATATGCTTCCTAAGTTGTTACCGGAGACTCTATGCCGTCAGTTTTCACTTTCCGAGATCATATTCGCCACAGACAACTTCTCCACCGACCTGATCATTGGTAAAGGGTCTTTCGGAAACGTTTACAAAGGCACGATTGTTCTCGCACCTGGTAACACGACCACTGTTGCAGTTAAACGAAGGAGTTTCGACTCGAAGCAGGGTTCAAACGAGTTCTGGACAGAGGTAAAGCTACTGTCACAGTGCCGGCACTCTCATCTCATTTCTCTAATCGGCTATTGCATTGACCAAGATGCCAATGAAATGATTTTGGTTTATGAGTATATGACCAATGGAACACTTGCTGATCACATTTATAAAAAGAACGAGAAATCTGTTTTGTTGAGTTGGGAACAACGGCTGAAGATTTGCATAGGTGTTGGACGTGGATTGGATTACCTACACACGGGAACTGGAATTAATCAGATAGTTATTCACCGTGATTTGAAAAGCTCCAATATTCTACTGGATGAGAATTGGGAACCGAGAATATCGGATTTCGGTTTGTGTAAAGAGTGTACTGGTAATCAGCTTGATAGTCCAATCACTGCTAGCGTGAAAGGCACGCGGGGGTACATGGATCCTAAATATATCACCACACGCGAGTTATCAAGAAAAACGGATGTGTATGCTGTTGGTGTAGTGTTGCTGGAGGTGTTATGTGGGAGGCGGTCACTGGATTTTGATGTGGTCGATAGGCAAAAGAGGCTAGTGTTGTGGGCTGAGCAATGTATCAGAGAAGGAGTCGCGCACAGGATCATCGACCCTGGTCTAAGGGGGAGCTTGGCTAATGAAGGTTTGCATATGTTTCTGGATATTACGTTAAAATGCTTGCAGGATCGACCAAAGAGAAGACCTACTTTGACAGAAGTGGTGGGGAAGCTGGAAATTATTTTGGCATCGCAATATACCATGTATTCATCTTCTTCTTCTGTGGATAGTGAAATCTTCAAACATTTTAACAAAGGTATACTAATCTGTTGTATCTTTCTGGTTTTGGCTTTCTTTAACATGCTGGAGTTGTTGTTGCTTCTAGGCATGGTTGCTTATTATGTTTTTATGAATATTTGTACCGTTGACTCTCGTTTGAATCATTTATCTGATATAAGTTTGTTTGTATTGTTTCATCAGTGGCCTATTCAAGCACTTCTACAAACTCAGATGTACAGTCACCCAGGTAATCTTGCATTCAATATCCTTTGTTTTCTCTAAGTTTGCCCTGAGTTCCAAGTTTCTGATGCTTTACTCTGTAATATATTTTAGCCATACAGTTGAGACTGGGACAAATAAAAGTGATACCATCAAACAGGCAAGTCTTTCCTACTCATATCTTCTCGATCCATCATTATTTTGCATACAATAACAACGATAATCCTTTATCCAAACTAAGTAACATAGACTAATTAAATGATTCTGTACAGGATAATGTCTCAGAGACGAAGGGCGTAACAATAATTAGGAGACGTAATGAGTTGAAAGCATCTTCTGAAAACAATGTGCTCGTAGACCTGCAAAGTACTCAGGTGAAGGCCAATGTGTCCATTCCTGCAACTTCTAAAACATATATTAGATTATCTGATGACAAGGATGATGTATATGACAACCTGTTTAGGAGAGTGAACCCTCTCAGGTACAAACATTCTTCTCGTTTTCTTATAAAAAGTTGCTTCCATTAAAGTTATTCAATCTTTAGATTATTGAAGTGTCTCCAACTTTTCTTTATCAGCGTTGTGATCGATAATGAATCTAGTGAGGATGCTACAGTCATACTGGTATGTATCGATAACTATTTTTTGTGTCTTGTATATATAAGATATGATAGGGTTTGATTGTATAACAAAGATGATGAAATCAAATACTGCGAATTGTATTGAATTGAAAGATATGATCACAAGGATCTACAAGATAACAACCACAAGTGGTCCCAGGGCTATGCCCTTCTCATGCACATAGCTATGAGCCTAACAACTAACCAATTCTATTCCCCATTCTCCAAGTCACTAGAACTCTTTATTTATAAAAGATAAAGTTACATATACCCCCTCCCACAATTGCAAAATACTATTTAAGTGAAAAACTAACATACGATTCCTATCAATATTCCCCCCATAACACAAGCCTTGTCCTCAAGGCTTGGTAGAAGACCCCACTGCTGTGCGAGTATCCCCATCCGATTGGAAATTATCCATATGTTCCAACTGAAAATGCAGCCCCTCGAATCCATCCGGTTCATCATCGCCGAGCAACATCACACGAAGTTTACCATTGGGACATGTATGAGTTGGACTATAAGGTTGTCCACACTTGTAGCATTGTCCTTTCTTCCTACGTTCCTCCCACTCGGTGCGAGATAAGGAACGAACACCTCGATCACGAGAACCTGCAGCCCCGAGTCCACTGGCAGATCCAGAATTCTCAATAGTTTTGGACACCGTAGTGCCAAATGGATGATGCCTGAGCCCGGAACCTAATAATGGCAGCCCTAAAGGTTGAGAATACCGAAAACGAGACAACAAAGAGCTGGAATCCGATGGCCGAAGCATCAACTCGACATCCTTTGCCAAATACATTGCATCAATGCAAGAAGTCGGACGATGTAAACGAACCCTCTGTTTGACATCATCCTTCAATCCCGCAATAAAATAACCGAGAGCTTGGGACTCCGGTAAGCGAGGAACCAAGGACAACAAATACTCGAAATCATCTATTTAATCATAGATAGAATCCGATTGATGAACTGTGGCTAAGTGTTCGTAAGGATTCTGAATATCGAGACCACTAAAGCGTTGTAACAATTCAGATTGAAAATCGATCCAAGTCAAGTAAGGGCGAACCTGAGTGAGATTTGTGAACCAGTGTTGAGCAACACCACACATGCTCAGTTGAGCGAGGCGTAAACGAAGATTCTCAGCGGTGTTGTTGATTTCAAAGTATAAGGTCGCCTTTTGAATCCATCCCTATGGATCGAATCCATTGAATTCAGGCAGTTTGACCTTTTTAACTGCCCAGGGAAGCAGCGGAGTATCACCCGCGGAATCCGATTTCGATCCCGACGAAGTTAAAACCTCCCCCGAACCAGAAACTGTACCGGAGAAACCTGCCGATGGCCGTTTCTCCTGCTGTTTCATCCACGCCATCACAGTTTTCTGAAAATCGCTCGTCTCTGCTTGAGACGCTACCAACGATTGTAACACGGTTTTGATTTCGGTGACATCAGTTTGTAATTGTTGAATCTGTAGCTCATGTGCCTCTATTTTAGCCGTGTGGTTCACCATAACGGATTTGAGAAGAGAAATTGTGTATAAAATGGAAACTAAATCGGCAAAGGAGATAGGCTCGACAATGAAAATCAGAAATCGGATTCAGATCCGATCAACACCATATCGCAGAGAACAAAGGAAATCGAATTGGAATGAAAAATGGAGACCGAAGGAAGGAGCAGATGTCGCAATTGAAGAATAGTGAAGTCCGAGAGGAACCAGGTTGAATAGAAGAAGAATAGCGAATTTGCAATTAAAACAGAGGAAGAAGTTGAAGCTGAATTGAGACGCTAATTTGAGGAATCAACATGAAATTGAAGATGAATGGAGAGCAGAGTAGGCAGGACGGACCAACGATAGGGTTTGATTGTATAACAAAGATGATGAAATCAAATATTGCGAATTGTATTGAATTGAAAGATATGATCACAAGGATCTACAAGATAACAACCACAAGTGGTCCCAGGGCTATGCCCTTCTCATGCACATAGCAATGAGCCTAACAACTAACCAATTCTATTCCCCCTTCTCCAAGTCACTAGACCGCTTTATTTATAAAAGATAAAGTTACATATACCCCCTCCCACAATTGCAAAATACTATTTAAGTGAAAAACTAACATACGATTCCTATCAAGATATCTCCGGCGATTGGCGATATACATATTGTGTATTTTGAGTCATGGCATGTCTCCCATGATGCAGTCATTCTGGGTCAATAATTTGTTGGGTTTTCTCAATAATTAAAACAAACTCACGTACAAAGAAGTAGTATTTTACCTCTTAAAAACGACGTACGTTCATTCAATCTCAAAAAACTTACATAAATAGGGAAAAACAAATTTGCACCTAAAGATAAGGGAAACTAACCTACCCACTAATCCATTACTTTGACTCAACAAATAAAATCTAACCCATGACCCGTTAAATTTGTAAAACATATGACTAAATACTAGACTTCCTGATGACCCGTTTTAGCTTGCGACTAACCTGTTGATACCGATCTACAGTTTTGACCCGTATCTAATGATCCGATTTTGACCCATACCCATCAAGATTAACATACAAATACCATCTAACCATTTTTTGTACCAATCTGTTCTTTAATAAACCCAAAACCATTGCAAACTTGGCGGCATGGATCTGCAACATTTTGCACACTAACTTTTTGGTGCCCCATTTGCAGGTTAATGGTATTAACACACAAGAAGTACTATTTGAAATTATTCAGGTTTTAACTGATATCGATTTCATATTTACTAGAGCTTCAATGACTTCAGATGGATTGTGGTCCACGAATGGTATAATCTGTTTCTCTTCTTATAGTCGAATTTCACTAGCAGTTTCTATTGAGGTTTATTTCCGGCATGTTACTTGACGAGCTTCTTGGTCCTACTGAGACAAAAAAACTTGTTTAACCTGATGAAAATAAATATGAAAAACTACTATGTAGGTGGATCAGAGTGCTTTCTCTTGTGTGTCCATATAGTTTGTTAGAATCTAATGTAGCTTAAGCGCGTGCATTCATTCTTGGAGTTGTGTGTTGGTTATTTTGACAGTTTTCAGCGTAACTGATTCAGAAGGGAACAAAGTCACTGATGAAAAGATCTTGGATTACATTCAAAAGGTAAAACTCATACTCGTCTAGGGGTGTTCATAAAAGCTCGCAACTCGCTCGGAAAAAGCTCAGCTCGAAAGAAGCTCGGTTGTAAACGAGCCAGACTCGGCTTGATTTGTAAACGAGCTGAGCTCGAGCTAGGCCTGGCTTGGCTCATGAGCTCGCGAGCCTGCTCGAATTATTCTATTTTATATAGATTAATTTTAATTTTAAATGTTATAAATAAAAAAAATATGTGGGAGGGGGGTTGAAGTGCTAACGTTTTAAGTTTAATTAATCAATAACATATAAAAATACAGAAAAATAAACAAAAATTATGCATATAATACTTTTAATATGCCTTTCGGTCTTTAAAATATTAGAATAGTATAAATAATACATATAGATATACATGTAATTTTTTTTGTTTTTTGTTTTTTATGTTATCAATATTTGTCAACAAATTGGAAAAAATTAACGAGCCGGCTCGATTTGGCTCGAACCTTAAACGAGCCGAGCTCGAGCTTGACTTTTCAGCTCGATTAAATAAATGAGCCGAGCTGGCTCGTTTAAGTTCGAGCTCGAGCTCGAGCTCAACCTGGCTCGGCTCGATTACAGCCCTATACTCGTCTCATGCTTGATTCATAAGTTATCCCAAATGTTCTGTATTTTACATTGTGAAGTAGCTGTATGGCACAAGTCCCACAAACACCCTGATGATTCTGAGTTGGCTGCAGGATCTTGGCTCGGGTACTAGATTTAATAATTCAACAAAGTCTGTAGGGTTTCCGCACTCAGCGCACCTCAGTACGGTAATCGAGTTAATAGGAAGTGATAGACCTGGATTACTCTCAGAAGTGTGCAGGACTCTATTCGACTTAAGGTGTAATATCGTGAATGCCAATGTGTGGACTCACAACACAAGGGCTGCTTTCCTAATTGTATTAACTGATGAAGAGTCAGGGACAGCTATTACCGACCCCACGAGACTCTATAATATAAAGAGAAGGCTGTGCAATGTGCTTAAAGTAACTAGTAACGATGACACAAGAGCCAATATCGTGGTTGCTCAAAGAGTTATCCACCCCGAACGCCGGCTGCATCAGATGATGCTTGCAGATCGTGACTACGAGAGAGGCAACCGTGTTGATTTAGACATATCACGAAGACCTGATGTGAATGTTGTTAATTGGTATTGTAAAGATTGTTTGGTGGTCACTATTCGATGCACAGATAGGCCTAGACTACTGTTTGATACCATTTGTACACTGATAGACATGGATTACATTGTTCTTCATGGGTATATAAAGGCCGAAAGGACAGAAGCATACCAGGTTTGTTAACTTTTCGTGTGTTCTGTACTTTTTCCAGTATTTGAATGTATCATAGTTTGTGTTTTTCACTTTTTTGTGTCCAAACTTCGCAGGAATACTGTATCAGACATGTAGATGGTTCAGCTGTGAAATCAGACACCGAGAGGGGAAGTGTGATCAAATGTATTAGAGCAGCCATTGAAAGAAGAGTATCCGAGGTAAGGCATTATTTAGAAGAAACTAGGTGCGGGTCGCTAAAACATATCTCTTTTAGTATAAAAAGAAAGTAAATACATATACACACATTTTGCTTTTAACTTTATTACACAAAATGATTATGTAACCGACTTCCATTGGTTTAAAAAAACAATACCTTAGATGCACGAGGCAACCGGGAGATGAGGGAGAAGGTTGAGACTGTCCTTGGGAGATGAAGTAGAAGCTGGGAGCTTGGAGATAAAATAAATCCCTAAATCATTTTATTTATGTGCTGGTTTTTAAAGATATGATCGGGTGGTTCCGCTGGTAGCACGATGATACTCTAGTGGTCCGTCAGTGATCCAAAATTTGCCGTTCAAAAAAAAAAAAAAAACAATGAGCCAAATAAGTTGTTTGGTCAGTCCTTATAGATACTACTTGTATCTTAGGTATCGACTACTTATGGCATCCCCATAGGGGAGTTTTGAGGATGCTTAAGGACAAAGAGTGATGTGAAGGAGAGAGAGAGAGAGAGGGACAGAAAGAGGGAGAGGGAGAGAGAGAGATAGAGATGCCACGTGGGACTCGGTTTTGGGGGTGCTCTAGGCGTTTTTGGGTGTATATTTACTTTTTTGGTGTTACCTCGAGGTTTTTTTGTATTTATTTATTTCAGTATCTTATTTTTTAGTTTTTATAAACTAAGTTGAAATATCATCAATAATTTATCAGTTTTTATAATACCAAACGTCACCTGAAGCTCTTGCCTAGTGCTTTAGCTTTTGGGGCGTAAACGCCTTGTAGTGCCTTCACGCTTTTTTAAACCAAGGCCTACCCCCACTTTTTTTGGGTCTCCCATTAAATAAGGAAAAGCCGATATACATGTATATGTATATGTATGCACATGCGTATGTAAATTTGTATTGGTAATAGTAGTGCATACCATGGTTTAAAATTTTGTATCTGCCCCTCATAGCTGCAATCGAGAGGTTAGACTAGATGCTGCATGTTTTTGTGTAGGGTTTAAAGCTAGAGCTATACACAACTGACAGAATCGGGCTTTTATCGTATGTCACTCGAATTATGCGTGAGAATAGCCTCACGGTAACAAGAGCCGATGTGGAAACACGGGGTGACAAAGCTGTAGATACATTCTATGTTCGTGATGCCTCAGGGTATTCGGTTGACTCCAAAATTATCTGTTCGGTTAGGGAACAAATCGGGCATCCAATTCTTAAAGTAAGACATAACACTCAAGACTTCAATCGAGCTCCTCAAGCGTCTCGCAACAGATTCTTCTTTGGCGGTCTATTCAGGTTTCTTTATGAACAATATCTAAATAGCTGAGGACTAAATCGTTTGCCAATATCAAGATTAACCTCTTTTTGTAAATGCTTCTAAATTCATTTTTGATCATCTACACAGGTATCAGTGCAATCTTCATTGCTGTTTGAAAGAGACTAATTTAGGTGTAAACATTGTATTTTCTATAATCATACTAGGTTAGAGCCCGCGTCTACACGCGGTTTAACAAATGAAAATACATTGAGTTTCTTAGGATTTAAAATAGTTTAAAAAAACAAATACATCGGAAAAAGAAAAAAAATCAAATAACTCAAATTTCACTATTCGAATTCTACTTCTCAATAAGACTCCATGGTGTGGGAGCGTGGTTTTGGCATGTAGGCCTCCACATGCCGGCACAACGCCCCGTGCAATGGCGTGGAGGGGAGGGCACGAGATTTCCACCGGCATGAAGGGCATGAGCGTGGTGACGTAGAGTGATGGTATTGGTTGTTTATTTATTTATTTTTATTTTTTTTCAACACCCTTTTTAAGCTCGTTCCACTCCGTACTTTTTTAACCATACTCCCTACTAACGTGGCCGTCACATGACACTTCATTCCCCTTTTTATACCCTTTCACCGTCCGGTATAAATAATAAGTTTATGACTGCATTTAAATTGTTTATACCATTTTGACCAAAGCAACCCCATGATGTAAAAGTTAATATTAGGGAAAATTACCAAAATGTTGCTTGACCAAGTGTGTTTTCAAATTTGTCACCCTCCTGCGTCCTTGGAAGGACTACTCAGCCTCGGAAGCGTCCGCATGTCTCGTTGAAGCGTCCGCGTTTCACGTTGAAGCGTCCGTTTCTTTTCAAGCGACACGTGTCCGTTTTCTCTTCAAGCGACACGCGCCCGTTTTCTTTTAAAGCGTCCGTTTTCTTTTTAAAGCGTCTGTTTTCTTTTCAAGCGTCCGTTTTCTTTTCCGAGGATGGCCGACGCTTCCAAGGCTTGCCGCCGCTTCCGAAGCTTGACCAGACGCTTCCGAGGCTTGACCAGACGCTTCCAAGGCTTGTCCAGACGCTTCCCGAGGATTTGGCCGACGTTTCCCAATGCTTGACCGACGCTTCCCGAAGCTTACGACAAAAAAAAAATGGAAACTCAAAACGCCGTTTTAACTGTGACCGTTGCATGCGCACGTATTTTACCCCCCTATATAACCCGTTCGCTTTTCACTTATCAAACACCCGCCGTTTTCAAAAATTTTGCAAACAAAATCAGCCATTTTCACTGTAAAACCAACGCCGTTAACGACCCCGACAATGGCCAACTCCTGGACTGACGTTGAGGATATTGCTCTGTGCGAAGCATGGGAGCAGGCCATGATCGATCCTCCACGTCGAGGACACGGTGGGCTCTGGCTCCGTGTTCAACAGAATTTCGCCCAACTACGTGGTCCGGACCACAACCGGACCGTTGACGCACTATCCTCCAGGTTCCGCGTCGTGCGGTTAGAATGTGAGAGATTTGATCGCTATTTCAAGAAGGCCGAGACAGAAATGCCGGACCTTGGGGAGGACGATCAGAAGGAGGTGGCCCTCATCAACTACCGTCACGAAGAGAGACATGATTTCAAACATGTCTCGGAGTGGGAGGCTATTAGGATATGGTTTTAGATATGTATAATATTATGTGTTTGGTTTTTTTTATTTTTATTTTTATTATGTTTATGTTTTGATGTTGAATTATAGTGTTTAATATAAATTTTTTGACTAAAAAATAACATGTGTTTATACTGTTTGAAATTTAACTCCGTTAACATACATCTTAACCGGACCCCATGTTAGAAATGTTTATATGTTATAAAAAAAATAATTTGGACGTTTATAAGATATAAAAAAAAATTGGACAAATATACGAAACTGCGTATTTGGCCGACGCTTCCGAAGCTTCACGGACGCGTTAGCACTGAGGCGGACGCTTCAATAACTAACACGTGTCGCGTGAAACACACCGGACGCTTCAACGAGGCATGCGGACGCTTCCGAGGTTGAGTCGTCCTTCCAAGGACGCAGGAGGGTGACAAATTTGAAAATACACTTGGTCAAGCAACATTTTGGTAATTTTCCCTTAATATTATGCCTCGTGAGTGTAAAAGTTAATATTACATTTTAGAGGAAAACATGGAAAAGAAAATTGAAAAATGCATGAAAGGGTCAATGATGTCAGGATGAGCATGTTACACCCACTTTTACTTGATGATTAGTTATAAACCATATAAAAATTGGCAATATAAAACCTGCTTCTAAATTTTTAAAGAAAAGAAAATTTTTGACTTACAACTCAAACACAAATTTATTTGATACATTTTAAAGAAATCTCATCAATACAATTAGCATTTTTATTACTCCATTAAGACTTCCCATTTATTAGGGTAGTATTCAATCCTTAGGGGACTTGGGGCGATGCCCAGTTCTCCATGATAGACCATTTATAACGCGTGGAATTCAACAAACTCCCACCGCCACATACAAGTTCAACGAGTGATGGTATAGATTCCGTGATAATTTCAACGCGTTATGGGGTGTGGGTGATAAATGGATGTGAGGGGGTGTGAGGGTTTATTGTTGGGTGTTGTGAGTGATGACCATTGCCACCAAAAAAGGTTGTGAGTGATATAAAAATGGTTTATTACATGGCGGAACTTGATTGGGTGCTTGTGAGTGATGGAATTCTATCACTAGCGACCACCCTCACTCCCCTTATCATGCCATCTCATGAACGCATAATCCTTAATTTTCACCCTCTTACCTGAAATATATATAAAGCACGCAATATTAATTAGCAAAGCTAATAGAGTTTACCTATCTATAAAAACGAAGAACTCTTGAAGAATATTTATTCACGCTAGTTATATTATATTATATTTAGGATAAAAAAGGAACATCTAAATTTTCATTTTATCTTCATCATCATCATCATAACATTTTTATCTTCATCTAATCATAACCAAGCAAAGATTATAAAAGTTTCTTCATTGACTTTTGCAAGTCTAAAAGCCAGAAAATTGGTAGAGACGATATGTATCATTGTTTGACCAGATAATATAAGCCACACATTTGCTAGTTCTATAAAATATCTATCATAAGTCCTTCAATATATAGGTAAGGTTACCCAGTGATACTTTTAGCTCCAAATTAAGAAATTGTACTAATCAAGTAATACCTTCATTGATGAGTATAAATCTATATATAATCTAAATTTAGTTACATGTTCTGTTTTAAAATCAACATTTATGATGTTTTAAATGCAGTACTTAAAATAATATTGATTAAAATAATCTATATACAACTTAAAATTTAGTTATATCAATTTTTTTACAACCTTCATTATTGAGTCTCTTAAATACATTTGTGTCTTTTCGATCACTATTATTATTAATAATTGATCATTAAAAATACATAAATGAAAAAAGCAATTATTATGACAAGCCATAATGTAATTCTTCATAACATTAGCCTTTTCGTTTACACCAACTTTTGTAACCTTCATCGCATATAATTTGGTTATTTAATTCATCATATATACTTGATTATTTAAGAGTAGAAACGGTTGATAAGGAGAATTCTTTAAAGTCTATATTTAACATCCTTTGAACACATAATTCTTTTGCTTACAAACCGACACTACATTACGCAATACATACCCTATCATTTGTCGCAGTCGTTAGTCATCATTTATACCGTCGTTGGCCGCAACTACCGACTGTTGCTACATCCATCCTCCTGATTAAGTTGATGCAGTGCCATACTACCGACTAAGGTTTTGCGTAGTGGCGGAGTGCTGATTCTGTGACTTACGCAGCCGGCCCTTTACATGTCATCGGTTGCTACCACCTTTGTTCCACTTAATTGGACATCAAGATGAACCATGACTGAGTCGCGAGTATGCTTGGCTTTTATGAGGTTCCGGTCGGGTCCCATAGCCGATGAAGGTTCCGTCTCACACCACTCCTTCTTCCGGTAAATGGGCTTTGTCCGATCGTAAAGCTTTAAGCTCCGGTAATCCTTTTTTCCTTTGATTATTAAGTTATATGTGCACACTCATTCTTAGTGTTAAGGAAAAAAAAACACAAACCGAAAGGGGAATGAACGACTGTGAATTTTGTTTTATTTCCGACGACTTGGCAACATAAAAAAAACGAAACAGAAAGTGTAAGTTTGTTACAGTGTTAAAATTCTTTTTCTACATTCACCCATTTAGGTTCCTTCGTTTAACTATAAAATAGATTATATATATATATATATATATATATATATATAGATATGTATTTTTAAAAGGGGAAAGTGAATATGGGGCTGTTACACACGTAAACTTAGGTGCGAAACCCTTAAAACTACGTAGTTTTGGGTAGTAAAATTAAAAAAACTACTATTTTTCTTTTTATTCCCTTTTTCGGTTCCAATTTCAGAGCGTTCACGATTCATCTTTGAAATATTAGTATGAAACTGAGTAGTGTTTTGTGTGAAACGAGTTTCAGTTTATATTTATGGCTCTTGCCCAACTAACAATTTTTTGTAATCTTCTTATGTTCATTTTACGATTTGACTGAATTTCCACATGATTACAATTTTATGTATTATAGTGGTATTTCATGATTAAGTGCATCTAATACAAACCATTGAATCAAAATAAGTTTAGGGTTTTCACAAAATATCTATGTGACATCAGTGAATTCATTATGTTGAATTGCTCCTCTGTTAAACCAGAATATTTGTCTATTGAATTTTCAACTTAAAATTAAATTCTAATATAGTCATTCTAATATCTCAAAATTAAATTTGAGATTAAAATATGAAGATTACAATAGCTGCGTAATTCCACCATATTTGTTGACTAGGTTTTCAAGATTATCATTATCCAATATTTCAGCCAATTTATAATCCAGGTAAATTTCTTACATAATCAAATTACTTTTCAGTGTTTGACTTTAATGTTAATTCTATCCATATCGATTAGAAGTTGCCAGCCATTTGGATTTTGATTTATGAGCTTCGAGTGTTGTTTTTGAATTCATCGTCCCAGATTATAAAGATGAATGCTGTGAAATTGGAATGGAAAGAGGGAATAAAAAGAAAAAGAATATTAACTTATTTTAGTTTTGTTTAACAAAACTACGTAGTTTTAAGGGTTTCGCACCTAAGCTTAGGTGTGTAACAGCCCTATATTCACTTTCCCCTTTTTAAAATAGATATTTATAAATATTTTTTAACAGTTATAAATATTTTTTAATACCAAATTCACATTTTTAATACCGAAAAAAAAGTAATGTTTTTTTTAATACCGAATTCACGTTTATAAATATTTATTGAAAACATAAAATGTAATTTAAATATTGGGTAGATAAAGAGTGTACGTAGTTCGTGGCGAACCAAGTATATGTAAACGTTGGTCATTTTGGTTAAGGTCAAATCAGGTTTGCATTAGAATGTAATATACACTTAGGATATGTCATTTTGGATAAGCACAATATTGGTTATCATTTTTGAATCAAATGGTTATAGTTTATAGTTATGCTGGTAATATATGCAGAGTGCTGAATTCACCTGTCGTGTTGAAGTCAAACGCATGCGCAATAGCCAAGAGTGGTTCAGGCTGACATGTGGCGGTGGGAATTGCATGAAAGGTGTGGGGCGTGAAGACAACGATATGTGGTGTGATGGGTGCGAAAACCCCATTGTCTTCCCGAGAGCAAGGTTTGTTTCTAAAAATGTTTAGTTGTATTAATTTGTAGCCATTCTCATGCAGGCTTATAACTGAAAATAAATTACAAACCTTGCACAGTTTCAGGCTAGAACTCGAGGTGTTTGACTCAACAGCCGAAGCTGTCGTTGTCTGCTTTGATGACACCGCCCAACGCTTGACAAAGACCACTGCTCACAGTATACTCACATCAGAGTCTGGCCTGTCACGCGTCTACAGCCTTTATTCCACTGACATACAGGATAAGTTCACTCCGGTGATGGTAAGGAACGCTGATGGAAGCATTTCAACACTGCCGAATTGTTTGCACTCTCTTGTGGGCAGCACTCAGACCCTCCAGCTTGATTCGTGTACGTATTATGATCATGGCCATTTTGAATCCTTCAACTGCAAGAATGTCCTGCTAGATGGGGATGGTTGTAAACCCTTTGGTTCTTCCACACCTCCATCGATCCCAGCTAAAGACAATGGGGTGCTACCCATACCGACACCAGTTAAGCGCGTTGAAGCGATCGTAAGGTATATATCGGCTTACACTTTATTCGTGCCCTGTTTAATAAACCATTTTAATTAAAGATGTGCTATTTACCTTTCTACTCGATCTGAAATGCTATTTACATACCTGGTATATGTTTACTCTATTTTAAAATTAGGAGGCTACAACAGTCGGAAACTTGAGTTCGTAAATATAAAAGTGCATTGCTCTACATTAAAAAAACAGGAATAAAAAAACCTGGTAACGCATCACTTCGAATGTGTAAAGACATATAAGGGGAGAAGTTGGCTTTTGAAAAAAATAAACTTGGTATCGTTATAAATGGAAAGGCAACAAAAAAACTTTCAACTATAATTGATTGATTTCCATAAACAAATAATCAAATAATCCGTAACGCATCAAGGTCATCAAACTCTATATTTTTAATTCACACATCAAAATCTTGTCAACCAAGGTATAAAATAGCATATTACTTGATAAAATAGCATCTCATCATGAAGCTCTAATAACATTTTTAGAACATTTAATCTCATCATTTACGGGTTATGAAAACGGGTCGCAATTCTCATTGATATTCTAAAGTAAGTATGCTATACTTCAAAGCTTTCCCCGCATTCTCTAACATATCTTGAGCAACTCCAAGGCAAAAAGCTTTCCCCGCATCGCCAATGGGTCTGTTAACGCCTCTTTGGGTGGGGTCTTCATAGATAGCTTACAAAGAGCTCTAAACACCCAAAAAAAAAAACATCAATTCTCAGTTTATTCTCAATCTTACTTCCATCGGATTCTACCAGATGCAACCATTACAATTCATATTTCATACCGTACTGCAAATTTCTATATCGATTAATGCTCCACTACCATTGTTTCGTTCTTAAAGTAGAATCAAACCTAATAAAAGCTAAATGGTACTTACACATAATTACTCTAATAGAATCATAATCTAATCAGATTGTAAGTAGCGATAAATAAACAAAAAACTGAAAAAAAGTGTACTTTAAAGAGGCGATTAACAATTTGAAACAATAAAAACCTAAAAAAGCTTAAACATACCTCTAACCAAAAAAATATATCAGACGCTATTCTTCTTCTTCTTCTTTGTATCTCACACCACAACAATAAACCCTAAAAAACAACCACAACGCCACACCTATCTTCCTTCTCACGCCACAACAACAAATCCTAAAGATAGAATGAGAGATGCGATGCTTGAATGGGACAGAATCGGCATAGAGTGAGGCAGAGTGATATGCACAAAATACAATATATAAAACATATCAAGTGAGGTATAAAAACAACCCTTTTTATACTAATGTTGAAAAAAGTGCATTTCTTTGTTTACTTTTGATTTGTAGGATTAAAGAGCTTAAACGGACAAAAGAAACAAATTAACGGAAAAAACCAACATAAATACGAAGAAAAGAAGTTGGCGCACTATACCAACCCTCCAAACTTCATCCCAAAGACAAAATAACAATACCAGAACCCAAGCACAGGGTCGTGCCAGCCGTGCATGGGCCATGCCCCCATTTAAGATTCCCAGAGAATAAAGACAAACAGAAAATGACAAGGGACACGGGGCCGGGACCCCTAAGCACGGGTCTTGGTCAACTCTCAGATTCGCAAAGCTGGGTTCGTACAACAAGTACAGTAGACACGGGGCAGTGTCGTTGACACACGGGGCCATGTGTACAGAAGAGCTGACACTAGCATTAAATGAAGACAGAGAAGGGAAGGACACGAGGCCGTGCCAACCAGGCACGGGGCCGTGTGAAGCTACTGTTTTCAAGTATAAAAGGAGGTGTTTGGCTCATTTGCAAACCATCCCTTAGCAAACCACTTCTCTCACACTTGCCACCATTCCACCACCACAATACCACCATCATCCACCACTTTCATCCATCATCCATTCTTAGGTGCTGTTTGTTTTTTCTGCGGGAAAAGGTCTGCAGTCTGCGGACCACATCTGCAGGCATCTGCAGGAGAAGAGGTGGACCAAACGTCTGCAGTCTGCAAGGAGAAGGGGGTTTGTTTTTTTATACAAAAAGATATTCACACACACTTCACACACAACACCACAGATCTCTCTCTATCCTCCCTCGATCTCTCTCTCTCCTCCCTCTGCCCTCATCTACCACCACCACCGTCACCACTACACCACTGTCACCACCGTCACCACTACACCACCGCCACCACAGTCACCACTACACCACAGCCACCACCGTCACCTCCTCCACTGTCCACCTACCACCACAACCAACACCCCAAACCCTAGCCATTAACCACCACCGCAAACCCTAGCCGTTAACCACAACCAACAACCACCAACGATTTGGGGGTTTTGCTTCTATGGTGGCGGAGATGGATGCAGATGAAGATGAAGATGCAGATGAAGATGAAGATGAAGATGCTGGTGGCGGATGAAGATGATGATGGCGGAGATGTTTGGGGGTTTTGTTTACAGATGAAGATGAAGATGGTGGCGGAGATGTTTGGGGGTTTTGTTTGCAGATGAAGATGATGGTGGCGGAGATGTGGTGGTGGTGTCGGAGGTGGAGGTGGTGGCGGAGATGTGGGGGTGGAGGTGGTGGCGGAGATGTGGGGGTGGAGGTGGTGGCGGAGATGTGGTGGTGGAGGTGGTGGCGGGGATGCAAAGGTGAGAAGAGAGAAGAGGTCTGTGGAGGGTGTCTGTGTTTTGAAGGTGAGAAGAGGTTTGCAGACATATGGACAGGTCTGCGTGGGGAAGAGGTGGGGAAGACCTTTTTGATGAGAAGTGCTTCCGGAAAACAAACAAGCTGCAGACATCAAACGTCTGCGCGCGTCTGCGCGACGCATACATAAGTGGCCAGAAGCACTTCTGGCCAAAAAACAAACACCACCTTAGAGTGTGTGTAGTCTCGGGATCCAAGATCGATAGTAAGAGTTTTTGTTAAACAAAGGACATGCTTGACTAATCTCTTACATCACTTGGTGAAGACAAAATCATTTATGTATTACTTTTGATTTCCTAGATTTGGTAACTTTTTATTTGGGTTTTTATTAATGACTTTAATAACTAGTTTTATATTGAAGGTGAACTTTACTTAATCATTTCTTCATGTTTTGTTGATTCAATCATTCGTGTCTTTACAGTCTATATAGAGTGCGTTAACTGCCTGGAAGGGGGTTAGAAGGGTGGTTGGGTAAGTTCTTGCCTCGTTCAGTGTATAGATTCTGCGATGACCTGATTCAAACTTATTAGGACTTCCCTTGAGGCAGATAGCATCAAATTGGGGGAAGTAAGAACGACTTGTAATCCCTTGTAAATTAACTATTATTAAAACTTTAGACCGGCCTTGCGGGACTGTATCCCTGCTGACTAAGACCAATATGGCCGAGGGTAGCGTTGCCTCCAAAAGAGGGACATGCCACTTTTTGCATTAATAACTTACTTAATTATCCTTCAATAATCCGGCCTTGCGAGACTGTATCCCTGCTGACTCAGACCAATATGGCTGAGGGTAGCGTTGCCTCCAAAAGAGGGACATGCCACAATAACTAAGACAATCTCTTAAAAAACCCAAAGCGAGAAAATCATCAAAGGATACATAAATGACGAGTCGGATCCAAGTGATTCTATGTTGTCTATCTGTTTTATTTATTTTATTTCTTCATTTTTATCTATTTACAAACAAAAACAAAATTTTTCTCTATATTTGGTTAGATTAGACGTCGATGATATTCCGGTATTAAAAGCTCTTGCGTCCTGGGACGGCCTTGGTATCTTACCATCACTATATTACGCCAACAATGGGTGCACTTGCCCTAGCGTGTTATAGAGAGTGATAGTTTTATATCGTATTTTATAAATTTAAAGCTTGATTAAAGGGTAAAACGGTACTAGAAATATATCAAAAAATTCGTACATGCTCCGACACGTCACAGAGTGAGTGGCGTATCAGCGTATTAGGGGTTTGGTGAAGAATTTGCGAAACATCAGACGTAAATCTTGAAGCAAATATGTGGTTCCAAATTTGCGGAACATAATCCTAGATTGTCTAGAGAAGCGCTTTTATCATGTGTCATATGGTAACAAGAGTATGTTGTTCCAAGATCAATTCCAATTGCAGTTTTTTCAACTCTCCTCGCCATTTTCAAACAACTGGTTGTAATGATGGGACCCTTGATTTGAAACACATAATGTGCGTTGATTGGATTGTAGATATTCGTTGTGTGCATTCATATTGTTGAGACAACAACATATAATAAACGAATTGTTAGACTTCTTTTTCCAAATGCAACTGATGAAACCAGAGCTGTTATCTTGGTTGTTCAGTACTTTCGTGATAAATACAATGCTCATCTTCGTTATCCTTTGCTTTCTACAATTCAAGCAGGCACGGATGCTAAACGTAATGTTATTACATCCGAGACGATTCAAGTGAGTCCTATGAAGCAAGTGTCTATCTATTCAATTGAGAGGAATCATTACATTACATCCCCGTTGAAAATCAGAATCGATAAATTTAGGGAAAATGGGGTTGAAAGATGATAACCCAACAGTGGAGGATCTCATTCTGCAGCTTAGATAAATTCAGGGGGTATTCTCAAATAATGTTTCCTAGATGTTTAAAGACCAACAAATGTCCAAAGTGCTGCTTCTTTGTTCGAGTGACGGAAAGCTACCGCGTGACAGAAAGCTACCTTGCAAAATTGAAAAATTAAATCGACACCCTCAATACGCATCGTATAGGCCTATACGATGCGTATTACTTTTTTGATAAGGGGACATTGTCAGCCTTTGACTGACATAGAAGTTTGAACCTACCTCAATACGCATCGTATAGGCCTATATGATGCGTATTGAAGGTGTCGATTTAATCCCTCAAGGTGTGCCAATAATACGACCCATAAAGTATAGAGTATAGTCTATAGATATAGATGTTTTTTGAAAAAAATATTTTTTTAATAAAAAATTGGTAATTAAAAGTAAATATAAAATGCTTTTATAAGTTTCTTTGTTTTGTTTCCTAGAAGGATCTTTAACGTTAGTAAGATGGACTAGTGCCAATGAGGTGGTGGTGGAGTGGTATGGGAGAGACTTGGTGTTCTAAGGGACCCAAGTTCGATTCCTGCTCTCCCTATTATTTTCTACGGCACCTGATGATAATGAGAGGCTAGGCGAGTAGGCGGAGATCGTTAGTTCGATCCTTGAACTGAGCGGGTTTTACCTCACCACACTGTCGTGCCTTTGGGCGAGTGTTCACGGGCTTCGGTGGTGAGGGTTTTCTTCGGTTCGGAGACGAGTGTATCCCGATGTGATGAATTCCGCCAGTAGCCCATTTGGAGGATTCGTTGGCCGTTAAAAAAAGTAAGATCGACTAGTTCAACTTCTCATTAAAGTTTTTACGCGTCGTACAGTGTTCTTAGTTCTTACGTGGATTTTAAATGCAGATGTAAACTTCACCGTTTAGATGGAGATGATGCAGGCAATCGAGTGTTTTCTCCCGTTGACTTTGTGGTTGTATTAAGGGCTTGATTGGCTAAGCTTATTTAGCTCAAAAATGACTTTTTGTTAAAAAAACTTATTGAATTATAACTTTTTGAAAATGAGTTTTTAAAAAAGTGTTTAGATTAGCTTATGAGGTGGGAAAAAGCCAATAAGTCAATAAGTTGTTTTTAAAAAAATGTTTGGCTTAGCTTATTCATGTAAAATTACTAAAAGGGACATCCTTTTATAAGTCAATAAGTTGTTTTTAAAAAATGTTTGGCTTATCTTATTCATGTAAAATGACTAAAACTAAGGGTTCATGACCAAAAAATTCTGACCAAATGCCATAATCACAAAAATCAAACAATCAATAAATTAAGCAAATCAAATCCAACAAATCTGACCATGTGTGGTAAAATGCCATAATCACATAAATCAAACAATCAAGAACAAATCAAACAAACAACATCAGTCGGAACCAAATCTGACCTTGTGTGTGGAAGGAACGAAATCAGCAGCAGGAGCCTGAACTGTTGCGTCGCCGGATCTGTTGCGTCGCCAGAACTGTTGTGCGTCGCCGGAACTGTTGTGCGTCACCGGATCTTTTGCGTCGCTTGGTAGGAGCTGGAATTGCAGAGGGTGAGGGAGGCTATGGAGAAAAAGATACAGCGATGGGTGTTATTAGAGCACAGGGTAATTCAGTAATTTTGTTTTGAAAAGTTAGAAGAATTTCCAAAAAGTCACAGTATAATTACCCAAATGTTATAACGAATTATATTTAGATTATCAACTGTTAATATAAACTAACTTGTTCTTCAAGTTTATTCCCCCTATAAATAGTCCATATATTATATTCTATATGATGCACCATTAATAATAAACATATCTTTCTCTCCTAATATCTCTTCTCGTTTTCTTGCTATTAGGCTTGTTCGCTTGCTTTGGATCACACAATCATAAGGTATATCATATTCTCTAATTATTTTATCATTAGTCATCATACTCATACATAATCCATATTGTAATTCATACAATTATGGGTTGTGTTATAAATTCATGTTATTATTCTTTTGAATTTACAAAAAGAATCATAATAATGACTTATGTATGATCCTATTACACGAAAGTGTAATATATTATATTGTATAAAATATCTTCGTCACTTATATTGCATTCAAACATATTGATCTAAATCTCAACCCACTTCATATCTTCTAGAAACCCTACATCATCCGTTTATTTTATAATTAAAATATTGAAAGAAAATTGATACTAGTTGATATTCTTATAGAGTAAAATGCAATTTGCGTCCCTGTGGTATGTCCCAAACATCAACTTGAGTCTCTAAAAATAATTTTTTGCATTCTGAGTCCCTGTGGTATTCATTTCATAACACTATGAGTCCTTCTGAGTCCCTGTTAACAATTTTTGCATGAATACCACAGGGACTCACACAGGGACTCAAAAGGACTCATAGTGTTATGAAATGAATACCACAGGGACTCAGAATGCAAAAAATTATTTTTAGGGACTCAAGTTGATGTTTGGGACATACCACAGGGACGCAAATTGCATTTTACTCTATTCTTATACCATACATTTTACAAGGGGTTGTACAGTAACCTTGTAATTGGTAATTAAAATATTGAAAGAAAATTGATACTAGTTGATATTCTTATACCATACATTTTACAAGGGGTTGTACAGTAACCTTGTAATTGGTGGTTTATAAGTGATGCATCCAGCTAAATTTTGCCATATGTATTCTATTACAATTAATTTTTTTTTTGTTTTTTTCCCTTTTTCTTTTTTATTATTTCACTAAAAACTTAGTATTTTAATTTTAAATATTTAAAGTGTTTTACTTAACCTATATTTTTATAACGATGTTGTTTTGCTCTTTCTAAATATATTGTCGTTAAGTGTGTTTTTTTTTTTACATTTAGATTTTCAAAAACAATCCACCACAATGCTCTACAAAATAAAAAGGCAACTGATTGAGCAATGTCTTTTGTTTAAAATTTATTTTTTTGTTAGCTTATTATAATATAATAGTTAATTAGTGTTTATTATTATAATTAATTTCTAGTATATGTTTTTCTATTTTAACTTTTAATATATGATACTTTATAAACTTTCGGGCATGTCTTTTCAATATATTTATTTTTAGCTACGTCTCGATATAAATTTTACTTAAAAACTGACTTGTGAATAGTAATGTACAAATCAAAGCTATCGTGTTTATTTTGTGTTATACGTCGTTTACACTTTCTTCATTCTATAATAATATAATATGTTCTTACAAATTTTGTTAAAGTAGTTGTGAAGTTTTTACTTTTGTGTATGCTTGAATTTCGTTAAAGATTGAGCGGGTCAGATATAATGTTTTTTTTATTCTTTACTGTGACGAATTGTAAATCTAAAGAATATTGGTACCGACATTCCTTTTTATGGTTGTCTCGATATTTTCGTGAAAATGGAGTTGTATTCACACTGGTATTCGTTTTTGTCTCCTTCGGTTCCTATAACGAGTGCCTGATTCTCATAGATACCTTAACGGACAAAACCAATACCGACCAAAAGTCCGCCGCGAAGCGCGGAAATCCCACTAGTTACCTACAACTACAAAGTTTATGTGGGGGAATAGTGCTAGGCAGCTGCCTGGCACTCCCCCCATTGGACCAACTTTTTTTTCAATTATTAATTTTATTCCTAGTTTAAAATTACGCTTTCATCATTTGTTTAAAATTACGTTTTTTCCCCAGCGCAAAATAAAATTATAATCTTGCCCCTAGCTCAAAATTACGCTTTTGCCCTCGATTCAAAACCTCACTTTTACTTTTGTTCCCAGTTTAAAATTACGGTTTCGCCCTCCGTTTAAAATTACGCTTTTGCCTCCAGTACAAAATTTGTCTGGCACTTCCCTATCGGACCAGCCCAGTTTTAATTTAATTTTATTCCCAGTTTAAAATTATGCTTTCGTCCTTTGTTTAAAATTACGATTTTGCCCCCAGCTAAAAATAAATTTATAATTTTGCCGCTAGCTTAAATTTACGCTTTTGCCCTCGGTTCAAAAACTCACTTTTCATTTTGTTCCCAGTTTAAAATTATGGTTTCGCCCTCCGTTTAAAATTACGTTTTTACCCCCAGCTAAAAATAAAATGTTGTTTTTTCCTCTTGCTCAAAATGACGATTCTGCCCTCAGCTCAAGATTACGCTTTTGCCCACCGTTCAAAATGAAAATATGTTTTCCCCCTAGCTAAAAATTATGATTTTGCTGTCAGTTTAAAATTATGATTTCGCATCTGGTTCAAAATATATTTACGATTTTGCCCTCTGTACAGACATACATGTCATGAGAGAGAAGCCCAAAATTACGGTCATATCATCATTTTTTTTCATAGCAAAATTATAGTAGTCTTTTTGTAATTGATTGAGAATTATTCAGCCATCGCCCAGCAACGCGGGCGGGGCATCTACTAGTTTATATCAACAAAGACCAAAAGATATCTTATTTAATCAAGAGTGATACATCCGACAATGTTTTGATTTGTATAATTCAGTTACGTTCGGGGTATTTTTCAAGCTAAAAGATTTCTTTTAAAATAGTTTTAGTTATTTGCAATTTTTTTAGATGAACATATTATAATATGAAGTTTAATAATATTGTTATTATTTTTAACATTATTCAACTGTTAAAAGAGACATCCTATTATTCTGAATAATTATCGTTACAGAAAATGATTGCTTTTAAGTTTGATATATATAAATTAGAGTGACATATATTAATTGCACCTTTAACTTTGATATATATATTAATTTTTAAATCAAAGACATATATTAACTCATATATATATTTTTTATAAGATAGCTCATCATGACAAATCTTACAAAACTTGAGTTCATGGCTCTAGACATTACTGGGAAAAATTTTTGTCATGGGTATTGGATGCTGAAATACGTTTGAATGCCAATAATCTAGGTGAAACAATTAAAGAAGGAAATAAAGAAAATACCCAAGATAAGGCAAAAGCCATGATCTTTTTACGCCATCATATTCATGAGGCTTTGAAAAGTGAGTACCTCACTATCAAGGATCCACTTGTCCTTTGGACAAACCTGAAAGAAAGGTATGACCACCAGAAAATGGTAATATTACCGAGAACTCGTTACGAGTGGATCAATTTAAGGTTGCAAGACTTTAAGTCGATAAGCGAGTACAACTCAGCAATGTTTAGAATCACATAACAATTGATTCTATGTGGTGAAAATAATACTGATAAGGAAATGTTAGAAAAAACATTCTTAACCTTTCACCCCTCGAATGTGATACTGCAACAACAATATCGTGAAAGAGGTTTCACCAAATATAACGAGTTAATATCATGTTTGCTTGTGGCCGAGCAAAACAATGAGCTCTTAATGAAAAATCATGAGACTCGTCCGGTTGGAGAAACCCCAATCCCTGAAGCTAATGTGGCTAATATATAATGGCCAAAGTGAAAGTTACGGACGTGGTCGAGGTTATCATCGTGGTCGTGGCCGTGGTCGTGGTCATGGTCGTGGACGTGGCCGAGGAAATTATCATAGTGTTCAGTTTAAAAACAAAGGGACCCACCAAAAGTGGCATAATAATGAAAATAAATCCAGTGATGAAAAAATAAAAAGAAGGTCGGATCTTCATTGAATGCATGTTACCGATGTGGAAGTAATAATCATTGGTCAAAGACTTGTCGTACGGCCAAACACTTGGTGGAACTTTATCAACAATCCATCAAAGACAAAGCAAAAGAAATAGAGACAAATTTTACATATGAGGTTGCAAATGTTGATGTCACTGATGGTCATAAAGACCATAATGATACAACTATCTGGATTATGATGATTTCCTTATTGAACCAACTAACTTGGATTCTTGTGATATCGTGGCTGATACAACCTAGTTGGATGCTTGAATTTTCCTTACATATGAATTATTAGTTTTTTAAGTAATGTTATTTCCTTCATTTCTTTAAGACATTTTGTTTGAGTATTTTGTTTTGTTTTTTATGCGTATGAAACATTTTGGGATTTGTTATGTTTGAAGCATGTTAGACATTTTATTTATATGATTTTGTTTTGTTTTGAAGCATATGGAGTGTTTAACTAAGATCCCTATTAATGGAGAAGATATATGTCTAATAGACAACGCATCAACACATATAATTCTTAAGAAAAAAAGATTATTCTCTACTTTAACCATGAAAAAGGCAAATGTTGGTACTATATCAGGTAAATGTAACACCCCTAAAATATTAAATTATATATGTGTATATACATGTATAATTATGAATATCGAAATTAAGATAGTGGACTTTAAACTAGGAACAATTAACCTAGTTAAAATTCTGTTATAAAAGATAGGAATTTAAGGATTTTAACCATTTTATACGTCTTCCAAATTAGAGGGACTGAAATTGACTTTCCTGAAAGTTATTTTAATAAAATAAATAATGTTTAAAACACACTTCGTGTGTGTTTTATTCTGGTCGACCAACACAGAGAACAAAGAACAGATTTCTTGTCTCAAAACCCTAGTTTCATCAAATACGATCAAGGATCAAGGAAAGAAACCAAGTAGGAGTCGAATTCAAGCTAATTTCGTGATCATTGTACTTAGAAGGTCACAAGGTATGCTTAATTTTAATCCTTGATGATGTTTTGATTTATTATGAACTCCTATACTCTAACATCTTGAATGAAAACTTGATGTTATGGTTAAATTAGAACTCCTCCTCCTGAGCTCTGATACCACATGTAGGATCGTGTACGGACCCGAATCGAGTCGATCAGAGGCGTTCTACACAATATGAAAGGCGGAAATAGACATATTGTGTGTGATTCAGCAAGATATACACTTATAACTGTCTTTTGATTGATATCTGAGCAATTACATATATGTAGACACTTCGACAGAGCTTCGCCGTCGGAAAACACACATACACCTCTCTCTCAAACGGAATCAGGACCTCACTATATATAGGCAGTGTAATTTCGCTTGAACATGACTCAAGCGGAATTACCTTTCATGCGAAATAGCTAGTTCAAACGAAATTACCATTTCAAGCGGAATTAACATAGTGATTCCGTTTGAAATGTTATGTTCACTTCAAACGAAATTACACTTGCTAATTTCGTTTGAAACTGCCTGTTAACCTATTTTCTCGTTTTCCGAGCCCTGATCTATCTATACATATACAAGACTCGATATAAGACGAAGTCGACAGACGTATGCACCAACAGACGTGTACGGACCCAAAACGAGTCGATTAGAGGCGTTCTACACAATATGAAAGGCAGAAACAGACATATTGTGTGTGATTCAGCAAGATATACACTTATAACTGTCTTTTGATTGATATCTGAGCAATTACAGATCTGTAGACACTTCGACAGAGCTTCGCCGTCGGAAAACACAAATACACCTCTCTCTCAAACGGAATCAGGACCTCACTATATATAGGCAGTGTAATTTCGCTTGAACATGACTCAAGCGGAATTACCTTTCATGCGAAATAGCTAGTTCAAACGAAATTACCATTTCAAGCAAAATTAACATAGTGATTCCGTTTGAAATGTCATGTTCACTTCAAACGAAATTACACTTGCTAATTTCGTTTGAAACTGCCTGTTAACCTATTTTCTCGTTTTTCGAGCCTTGATCTATCTATACATATACAAGACTCGATACAAGACGAAGTCGACAGACGTATGCACCAACAGACTCCCCCTCAGATGTTGACGAGTCTTAAGTGTCGAGTCTTCAACGTCTTCAGTCTTTATCAGTCTGATCGCTCTCTGAAGTATCTGACAGTGTAAAACTTCTTCAATCTTTCCTCTTCTCTTTCTTCATCAGCACCAACATTCTCCTTTTGAACAAACAATCTTCCTCGGATGTTGATCGCAATCTGTCTTTCACAGGATCAGGATCATAACCTTGCTTTATATTCAAACACAAAATCCAGGCTATCCTGCACATCCTCTACCTCACAATAAATTTCTCAAATTTAACATTTTACAAATTTATAAATCCAGACTCCCCCTCAAATTTATCCAGAATGATTTAACAATGTTAAAAACTGATGAACCACTTGTAAGTAAATATTCAAACTTTTTAGTTTAAACAACTCCCCCTCAATTTGATCATCATGTTTAGCACTAGGAACTTTGAAAATCAGCTCTTCATCATCAGTTGTCAAAAAAAATCTTTTTGGATTTTTGAAAAATTTATGCTAAAACACACTGAAAATCTTTTTGGATTTTTGAATGAAATGAAATGCAGTAAAGAAATATTTACATACAATATTTTTGTGAGTTTGTGTAAGAGGATCATATCAGATTTTGACAAGTCACAAGTACCGTTGAGCTTGGTTACACATTAAGAATTAAACAGTTCACTTAGATTGCCGATATACTGATCCACTTAATTTTTCACACAAATTTCAACTGATTCAGGATATGAATTAGGTGTATTAAGAACTTAAACTCATTCATGTGTCCCACCTCTTGAATATACTCCCGTATCCAGATCCCAATATTCAGTCTTACATGTGAGTATACCACAGATGATATCTGTAAGGGGTTAAATGCGAAGGCCGTGAGAGCTCAGGTTAGAACTTCCGTTCAGCAGAGAGATGACGACTTCGACTTTTGGTGGGTCCCCTTTAGAGGATCTTTTTTATAACAGCACATGATTAGCATTTTTCAATGTTTCATCATTTTTGTACTGAGGGCAGGCTTTTATTTCAAGCAAGCGTAAAGTATTCTCTGGGGACTAGGCCATTGCTTCCGCAAAATCAGAAGTCCCGGGATAATACCCCAGATATCGCTGAGTATAAAGACCTAGTATCTCAGAAAGAGGGATCTTTCAAACGAAATTTCAGGGGTTACCTATATATCCAAGTAGTGTTCCCCACGAAATAAGCAAGTTTGAATTTAAGTTTATATCCCGAAAAAGCTTACTAAATGTGTAAAAACCTATCGGCATATCATCAGTGAGACCGTTTAACGCTATTTAAACATTACATTTCTTTAGCATACTATAACTATCCACTGATGTATTATCATTTCCTCTTTTCGACATCAAAACTCATTTTGTATTTTATCATGTTTTTGTCTTTTTCAAATTTTCTAATGTTTTTAGATTTTCCGAAATATTTTCACTCCCCCTAAAATTCAAACACATTTAAAGAAAATTTGAAAACAAACTATACAAGCAAAGTGACAACTGATATCGAATCACTTCAATTCGCCATCCACTTGGCATAAACAATCAGAACTCCCCCTTACAACAAATTATTTTCCCATGTGATTTCAAAACACTTAAGTTTGTTTTAATCAAATGGTTTTTCCGGAAAATAAGTTTTGTAACCACTTGTAAGTTAGGGGTCAATTCATCACCTTATTCTTTAACCACTTGTAGAAATTTAACAGTTTTAAATTCAAACACCAAACATTACATGTAGAAAATCAAGTACAACTTAATGTCCCTGATTTACCGCTTGAAAATCGAAATCACTTTCGTGAATTTCTCAAGAAAGATGCCGATTCCTGCTCCACTCTTACCAACCTGGGAGCTCCGGCAAGTCATATCACTCACTTATGAAAAACAGACATCCAAGCTTCACTAAACTTGGATGTTTCCTCCTCAACTTTACTTGGGTAATAAGTTGCTTTCTTTGTTTCATAAAATTCTTTTACCCCTTGAACCTTTCCCTCAACCATCTTACCAAAAATCTTTTTAACATTTCCATTAAAAACTTTTCCGACATCAAATTCTTTCTTTTCAGAATAGAATTGATTCGAGATCTCAACATTTTTAATTTTTCTAAAATTTTCAGCCCTCAATGGTGGAAAATTAACATCATCCAAAGGCGGTACTGAAGTTTCAATTTTAAGCTCAACTTGTGGCTCCTCTATTTTTGTGGAATCAGATTCATCGCCATATTTTACCTCTGATTTCTTAACAACCCAAGCTTGATTATCAAGATTTCCCCTTCGTTTGTAAAATCTTTTCGAACACTCACCAACTTCATATGTAGAATTTTTAAACACTTTGAACTTTTCAGTTGGTGGTTCGGTTTTATCAACAACTTTTTCTTTGAGTTTAGAAACAACTTCCTGTTTGGATTTGGTGGCCATTGGACAATTCCAGGCAATATGACCAACTTCTTGACATCTGTAACAGGTTCTTGTCTCCTTTCTTTGATAAGCTCCATTCGTCATTCTCTCTTGCTTCTTGGCAAGAAATTCTCTGTTTGATTGCTTCCAAAAAGAACTCTTTGATTCCTCTTCACAGCTTGTCCCTGAAACAAATTTTGTATTTGTTTTAGAATTTTTCTCATTTTTATGATTTTCAGGTGGAATAAAACCAAGACCTTTCTTTTTGAAATTACCGTTATGGTTTGGTTTCTTTTGAAAACCAGAACCAGAACTGTAACCTTTTTTCTTGTTTAATCGTTGTTGTACTCTTGAAGTGTACTTTTTTGGTTTTTCAGTAAGATTTAAATCTTTTATTTCAGAAATATTAATTTCTGTCATTTTGAAAACCTTTTTGATCTTGTCAATTTGAACACTTCTTATTGGAAATTCCTCATCAGAATATAATTTGTCTGAATCATTCAATGTATATGCAACTTTGAATAATTCATCATTCAAATTAGATTTTGATAATAGGAATTCTTTATTGTAAACCCGTTTAACCGATGACTTTGAACTGTTGATCGACGAACTCGAACTTTTGACGGACGAACTTGAAAACCCAGACTCGGACTTTGACTCAGACTTTAACTCCGACTCCTCATCTGTATCCAACACCTGATCGACCACCTTTTTTATTAACTCGGACTCATGATCAGTGTCAGACGATGTAAAAACGACGTCAATGTTTTCTGGTAATTCATTGGTTATATCAGACTTTAACTTAATATTGACTGCTTTTTCGACTTGCTCCTCATTCGGTTTTCTAGGAGAATACCCTTCCCAAATTGGAGGCGGACACTTGTTATAACTAACACTCTGTTTCTTACCAGTATCCTTCTTCTTTGGCTTCTCATTATTTTGAAATGCTTCAAAACCTGCAACAGTTGGATAAATTCTATCAATCAAATAATCAGAACTAGAATAACTTTGCAGTAATCGTCTAATTCTTTCATTTTCTATCTTTTCTGTCTCCAACTCCTGCTGCAACTTGGCACATTCCTCAATGTAGTGATTTATGGCTTTTTGTGTGACAACTCGAATTTCCGACATTCTCTACTCGCATTTATTGCACGTTGACTTTGACTGTTTAGTTGTTTGACCTGTTTGACTTCGTAACCATACACTTTGTGATATGATGAGACGTATTATGTTGCATGATTATGTGTTTGATTGTATTATGTGGAACTTGTTAAGAAACACAAGCTGTTTAGGATTTGAACAACCCGACGAAACACAAGAGTGTTTCGCCATAACTCGTCCCGACGAAACAGACTGTTTCGCCATGAACACTCCGACGAAACAGAAGTCTGTTTCGCCGGCCCAGTAATCCGCGAAGCCCAGTTCGGGCCCAACATGCTATTTCGAGTTGTAATACGTAAAACAACGTCAGTTTCACACTTTTAGCATAACAACCGAAACCCTAGAGTCCCTCCTTCTCTGTTGACGGCAATCTAACGTTTCCTAGCTCTCGAATCCTTGTTTGTTCATCTTGAATCGGTTAGTGTATGATTGTTATTCGGTTTCATGTTTCTGTGGTGTCTTGATTTATGCTTGTGTATATGATTGATGCGTATTACTGCTGTGATTATAAGAGTATGAAGATGATATAGGTTTTGATATGCATGATGTAATCGGATATAATAGTGCTATGTAAAGATTAATACGATCAAGTACTCGGTTCTGAATGTTGTTATTATGATCTGGTACGGATTACACACTAACATCTTGATAGGGATTAGTGATGCGACGTTGTATGTTAATCGATATGTTGTATATGTAAACTAGGGTTTATGCTAGATGATGATTTCTTGATGGCTAGTTGATGATTTCCATGCTAAAGATTCCTGTATGATCATGTATGTTGATGTGACGGCATAATTAGGGTTTCTCATTACGTAATTGATTATTTGACGTAACTGATTCTTTGACGTAACTGTTACTTGGCGAATCAAATCTGTGACGAATCAAAATGCTATTGGCGAAACAGAGGTAACGACGAAACAGGATGTGTTTCGTCGAGACCTCAACGACGAATCGAATGGTAGACGAAACAGGGGTGTTTCGTCGAAGGGACTTATGGCGAAACAGGGGTGTTTCGCCAAATGGGTAATCAGCACAGTAATCTGTTTACTTTTCTGTTAAGTGTTAATCTGGTTAGTGAACTGCTGTTAAGTGCTACCATTTTGTGTACGATCTCAAATACGTGCTACGTGCTACTTGCTTGTCAACTGTGTACTTATACGTGAATACAAACTGATTTCACATACGTGCATACTATAGGACGTGATTGACTTATTTGCGAGCACTTAACCTAGCATACCGAGCAAACCAAGGTGAGTTCACACAAGCCAAGGCATGGGATTCCCAGGGGGAATGGGGTTTTGATGATTACTGTACATACATAGATGACAGAACCTACTGCTAGACTAGTAACACTTATTGAACGATCTTCGCACACCTGCCAAGGACATTGGCCGCGATATTATGACTGTCTTCGCACACCTGCCAAGGACATTGGCCGCGAACTAAACGTACAACATCATCGCACACCTGCCAAGGACATTGGCCGCGATACGAACAAACCTAGTCTAGAAAACTTGGGGAAAGACCTTCCCCAACATCTTCGCACACCTGCCAAGGACATTGGCCGCGATGGAAACTAATACGATACATTGTAACGAACGAACATACTACTACTCACGCTATACTATTATTGAACTATTAACTGTGAACTCGCTCAACTAGTTGTTGACTCTCTCTTACATGCCTTGCAGGACCTTAGGTACATTTGGAGCTTGCACAGGGAGGAGCAGGTCGTTGTGGGATACGGATCGTAGACAATATTTGAACTTATAACTTACTTTGGGTTTTCATTATTATGCTTCCGCTACTTAAACAATGTTTGGTTATGAACATCAGTCATGTCAAGATGAATTATATTTTCTTACTCTTACACTTAAATACTATGTTTGATATGATTGATGGCTTGATCCTGGTCAGTCACGCCTCCAAGCGGTGATACTCCGCGGGTGGATTTTGGGGGTGTGACAGATTGGTATCAGAGCCATTGGTTATAGAGAACTTGGTTTTAATAAAGGGAAAACGATTTTGTTAAAACCAGACTATAACCAGAAAAGTGCTCTCAACGATCCACAACGACGCTTCGCTCCACGTGCAAGGCTCAACATCATAGGTATTACTATTCATGTTACTTTACCTACATGCTAGAACTACATAGACCTTTGCTCGTGGTATGCTTAGATCACAGAACTTGCTATATGTTATTGCTTGAGAATACTAGTGTGCTCACTCTCTTCTGTCATCGCATGATTCGCGAACCTATCTCACTTACGTTATCTTTACTTTGAAGATCATGTCTGGACGTATCAACATGACTCAGGACCAGTTGACGGCCCTCATTAACGAACGAGTCACTGCGGCCGTTGCAGCCGCACAAGCAGGAGGTATACCCTGCAGTCACAACTCACACTAGGATCCTTAGATCCTACATTCCTAAATCAACTCTCGTGTTTAAACTTGTCCTAATTCTTTTACACAACAGGTCAAGCACCTGTTTGCACTTTCAAGACTTTCATGGACTGTCGTCCATCCACTTTCAGCGGCACTGAAGGAGCCGTAGGTCTCCTGCACTGGTTTGAAAAGATAGAGTCTGTGTTTGAGATGTGTGAGTGCCCTGAGGCACGCAGAGTGAAATATGCTACCGGTACCCTCGAGGGTTTAGCCCTCACATGGTGGAAAGCTCAGGTCCAAATCCTGGGGTTGGTTGCTGCTAACGCCACCCCATGGAACAATTTCAAAGAGATGATCAAGGAGGAATACTGCAGTCGAGATGATATTCATAAGCTGGAAGTCGAGTTTTTCAACCTCAAGATGACGGGGTCTGAGATCGAAGCGTATACCAAGAGATCGAATGAACTTGCATTACTGTGTCCTACTCTGGTGGACAAGCGTATTGAACTTTATCTTAAGGGTCTGGTGCCAGAGATCCAGAGTCATGTGACATCAGCAAATCATGCCACTTACCAGCAGGTTGTTCAGCTGGCTCACCGTCTCACTGATCAGGCGGTGGAGCAAAACAGGTTGCCTAAACGCATCAGCGCTACTGCTACCGCTACCACTTCAGTTACCCCTGCTACTCCCAGCGACAATAAGAGGAAATGGGAGGGGGATTCTAGCAAGGGTTCAGCTACTGTTCAGTCTCAAGCTCAGCAACGCAAAACAAATGACCATCAGAGTCCGAATCAGCAATCATCAGGTAGTCAAGGGCAGAGTGGCTATCGGGGAATTCACCCATGGTGTAGAAGGTGCAACAAACACCACAGTGGAAGATGCCGCAGGGAACAGTGTCAAAGATGCCTCAAGATGGGTCATGAGGCTAAAGATTGTAGAAGCGTACGGCCAGCAAATCAGAACCAGCAACAACAACCACCTGCTCCACGAAACCAGCCTCAGCAGCAGCAGCAGGGAAATAGGGGATGCTACCAGTGTGGGGCTGAAGGTCATTACAAGCGGGATTGCCCTCAGTTAAATCAGAACCAGAACAATAACAACAACAACAACCAGGGCAATGGGAACAACAACAATGGGGGAAACAACAACAACAACAATGGTGCTAGAGGCCGTATGTTTGTGATCGGTCAGGGTGATGCCAGGAATGATCCCAACGTGGTTATGGGTAAGTTTCTTCTTGACGACTTTTATGTTACTGTACTATTTGATTCTGGTGCGGATACAAGTTACATGTCTCTAAAAGCTAGTGAAATGTTAAAACGTGCACCAACTCTCTTAAACACCAAACATGTCGTAGAGTTAGCTAACGGTAAAAGCCTAGAGGCCACGCACCTAGTTAAAGGGTGTAATCTTATCCTCGCTGATCAGACTTTCTCCATCGACCTCATTCCTATACCCTTGGGTAGCTTTGACGTCGTCATTGGTATGGATTGGTTATCTCAATAACAAGCGGAGATTTTATGCAAAGAAAAGGTCATTCGTATTCCTCGTTCGGGCAAGGAACCTCTCGAAGTTCAAGGCGACAAGAGTGGGGTCGTGAGTGGCATCATCTCCTTTTTGAAGGCTCAGAAGTGTTTACGCAAGGGGCACACTGCTATACTAGCACTCGTTATAGATACCTCGAAGAAAGAGAAAAAGATTGAAGATATTCCTGTAGTACGTGACTTTCCTCAAGTGTTTCCTGAGGAATTACCTGGGTTACCGCCTCATCGTCAAGTCGAATTTCAGATCGAGCTAGCTCCAGGAGCAGCACCCATAGCTCGAGCACCATATCGTCTAGCTCCAACTGAATTGGAAGAACTGTCGAAGCAACTACAAGAACTCTTGGAAAAGGGTTTTATACGTCCTAGCTCTTCGCCCTGGGGAGCTCCAGTGTTGTTCGTAAAGAAGAAAGACGGTACGTTCAGGATGTGTATAGACTACCGTGAACTCAACAAGGTGACGATCAAGAATCGTTATCCTCTTCCGCGCATAGATGATTTATTCGACCAGCTGCAAGGGTCGAGCTACTACTCCAAGATAGACTTAAGGTCAGGATATCACCAGCTGAGAGTCCGGGATGAGGACGTCTCCAAAACAGCGTTCAGAACACGCTACGGCCACTACGAGTTTATGGTCATGCCATTCGGGCTAACGAACGCGCCTGCCGTATTTATGGATCTTATGAACAGGGTGTGCAAACCCTATCTCGACAAGTTCATCATTGTTTTCATCGACGACATCCTGATTTATTCGAAAAGTCAGGAGGAACACGAGCAGCACTTACGACTTATACTGGAACTTCTACGAACGGAACAGCTATACGCTAAGTTTTCTAAATGTGACTTCTGGCTTCGTGAAGTCCACTTCTTAGGCCACGTGGTAAACAAAGATGGGATCCATGTAGATCCATCCAAGGTAGACTCGATCAAGAATTGGCCTGCGCCTCGTACACCAACAGAAATACGCCAATTCTTGGGTTTGGCGGGTTACTACAGAAGGTTCATCAAAGACTTCTCAAAGATTGCTCAGCCGCTTACACTACTGACACAGAAGGGTGTTGTTTATCGTTGGGGTAATACACAGGAAACAGCGTTCCAACACTTAAAGGATAGACTCTGTAGCGCACCTATCCTCTCATTGCCTGAAGGCACGGACGATTTCGTAGTCTACTGCGACGCATCTATCCAAGGTCTTGGATGTGTATTGATGCAGAGGGATAAAGTTATTGCTTACGCTTCGCGCCAACTTAAGATTCACGAACGGAATTATACGACACACGACCTAGAACTGGGAGCGGTTGTTTTTGCACTTAAGATATGGCGACACTACTTGTACGGTACCAAATGTGCTATCTATACTGACCACAGAAGCCTCGAACATATCTTCAAACAGAAGGAACTGAATATGCGACAGCGACGATGGGTTGAATTGCTAAACGACTACGAATGCTCAATCAGGTACCACCCAGGCAAAGCCAATGTTGTGGCTGACGCCCTCAGTCGAAAGGACACCGCGCCTAAGCGCGTACGAGCTTTACAACTCACCATACAGTCTAACCTTCCTTCCCAGATACGAGATGCTCAGGTAGAGGCATTGAAACCAGATAATGTCAGGGCTGAAGCCCTACGCGGCTCAAGACAACGATTAGAACAAAAGGAAGATGGTGCTTACTACGTCACAGGACGCATTTGGGTTCCACTGTACGGCAACTTACGCGAGCTGGTAATGGATGAAGCTCACAAATCTCGCTACTCGGTACACCCTGGTTCGGATAAAATGTACCACGATATTAAGACTACATACTGGTGGCCTAGCATGAAGGCCCACATAGCCACATACGTTAGCAAATGCTTGACTTGTGCGAGAGTCAAGGCAGAATATCAGAAACCGTCAGGACCACTCCAACAACCTGAGATACCACAATGGAAATGGGAGCAAATTTCCATGGATTTTGTTACTGGCCTGCCTAGGTCTCAACGTGGGAATGACACTATTTGGGTGATCGTGGATCGACTCACAAAGTCTGCTCACTTCTTGGCTATCAAAGAAACAGACAAGTTCTCTACCTTGGCAGACATTTACTTAAAAGAAGTGGTCTCGAGGCACGGAGTGCCAACCTCTATCATCTCTGATCGTGACGCACGTTTTACTTCAGAACTGTGGCAAGCAATGCATAAATCTTTTGGCTCTCGTTTAGACATGAGCACGGCGTATCATCCTCAGACCGATGGGCAGTCTGAGCGCACTATTCAAACTCTAGAAGACATGCTTCGGGCGTGTGTAATAGACTTTGGCAATGGTTGGGAAAAACATCTGCCACTTATGGAATTTTCGTACAATAACAGCTACCACACCAGCATTAAAGCTGCACCATTCGAGGCACTGTACGGGCGTAAGTGCCGATCACCTCTCTGTTGGGCAGAGGTGGGAGAAAGTCAAATCACAGGTCCAGAAATGGTAGTCGATACTACAGAAAAGATTGCACAAATACGACAACGCATGGCGGCAGCACACGACCGTCAGAAAGCATACGCTGATTTAGACAGAAAACTACTCGAATTCCAAGTTGGGGATCGAGCGCTACTTAAAGTTTCACCCTGGAAGGGTGTGGTTCGTTTTGGCAAACGCGGCAAACTAAATCCACGATATGTTGGACCTTTCGAAGTTGTTGAGAAAATAGGCAAAGTGGCCTACAGATTGAACTTACCACCTGAACTCAGTGCAGTTCACAACGTCTTTCACGTGTCAAATCTGAAGAAATGTACATCAGATGAGACACACGTAGTTCCCTTAAAGGAACTCACTATCGACGAGCGGTTGCACTTCGTCGAGGAACCTGTTGAAATCACGGACCGGGATGTTAAGGTCCTCAAGAACACGAGAATCCCTCTTGTACGAGTTCGTTGGAACTCCCGCCGCGGCCCAGAGTTCACCTGGGAGCGTGAAGATCAAATGGAACTCAAATATCCCCAGTTATTCGAAAACCAAGCAACTACTACTGAGGCTGAAGCTACCAATGCGGAATTTCGGGACGAAATTCCAAATCAACGGGGGGATAATGTGACACCCCAAGAAAACCAGTAATCTTCGCAAACCTGCTCGAGGAGCCGCGATACGACACAGGTAAACAACATCACACTACTAGCTTCCTCAGTAACTGCATGCTAAATTTCGGGACGAAATTTCTTTCAAGTTGGGGATAATGTGACAACTCGAATTTCCGACATTCTCTACTCGCATTTATTGCACGTTGACTTTGACTGTTTAGTTGTTTGACCTGTTTGACTTCGTAACCATACACTTTGTGATATGATGAGACGTATTATGTTGCATGATTATGTGTTTGATTGTATTATGTGGAACTTGTTAAGAAACACAAGCTGTTTAGGATTTGAACAACCCGACGAAACACAAGAGTGTTTCGCCATAACTCGTCCCGACGAAACAGACTGTTTCGCCATGAACACTCCGACGAAACAGAAGTCTGTTTCGCCGGCCCAGTAATCCGCGAAGCCCAGTTCGGGCCCAACATGCTATTTCGAGTTGTAATACGTAAAACAACGTCAGTTTCACACTTTTAGCATAACAACCGAAACCCTAGAGTCCCTCCTTCTCTGTTGACGGCAATCTAACGTTTCCTAGCTCTCGAATCCTTGTTTGTTCATCTTGAATCGGTTAGTGTATGATTGTTATTCGGTTTCATGTTTCTGTGGTGTCTTGATTTATGCTTGTGTATATGATTGATGCGTATTACTGCTGTGATTATAAGAGTATGAAGATGATATAGGTTTTGATATGCATGATGTAATCGGATATAATAGTGCTATGTAAAGATTAATACGATCAAGTACTCGGTTCTGAATGTTGTTATTATGATCTGGTACGGATTACACACTAACATCTTGATAGGGATTAGTGATGCGACGTTGTATGTTAATCGATATGTTGTATATGTAAACTAGGGTTTATGCTAGATGATGATTTCTTGATGGCTAGTTGATGATTTCCATGCTAAAGATTCCTGTATGATCATGTATGTTGATGTGACGGCATAATTAGGGTTTCTCATTACGTAATTGATTATTTGACGTAACTGATTCTTTGACGTAACTGTTACTTGGCGAATCAAATCTGTGACGAATCAAAATGCTATTGGCGAAACAGAGGTAACGACGAAACAGGATGTGTTTCGTCGAGACCTCAACGACGAATCGAATGGTAGACGAAACAGGGGTGTTTCGTCGAAGGGACTTATGGCGAAACAGGGGTGTTTCGCCAAATGGGTAATCAGCACAGTAATCTGTTTACTTTTCTGTTAAGTGTTAATCTGGTTAGTGAACTGCTGTTAAGTGCTACCATTTTGTGTACGATCTCAAATACGTGCTACGTGCTACTTGCTTGTCAACTGTGTACTTATACGTGAATACAAACTGATTTCACATACGTGCATACTATAGGACGTGATTGACTTATTTGCGAGCACTTAACCTAGCATACCGAGCAAACCAAGGTGAGTTCACACAAGCCAAGGCATGGGATTCCCAGGGGGAATGGGGTTTTGATGATTACTGTACATACATAGATGACAGAACCTACTGCTAGACTAGTAACACTTATTGAACGATCTTCGCACACCTGCCAAGGACATTGGCCGCGATATTATGACTGTCTTCGCACACCTGCCAAGGACATTGGCCGCGAACTAAACGTACAACATCATCGCACACCTGCCAAGGACATTGGCTGCGATACGAACAAACCTAGTCTAGAAAACTTGGGGAAAGACCTTCCCCAACATCTTCGCACACCTGCCAAGGACATTGGCCGCGATGGAAACTAATACGATACATTGTAACGAATGAACATACTACTACTCACGCTATACTATTATTGAACTATTAACTGTGAACTCGCTCAACTAGTTGTTGACTCTCTCTTACATGCCTTGCAGGACCTTAGGTACATTTGGAGCTTGCACAGGGAGGAGCAGGTCGTTGTGGGATACGGATCGTAGACAATATTTGAACTTATAACTTACTTTGGGTTTTCATTATTATGCTTCCGCTACTTAAACAATGTTTGGTTATGAACATCAGTCATGTCAAGATGAATTATATTTTCTTACTCTTACACTTAAATACTATGTTTGATATGATTGATGGCTTGATCCTGGTCAGTCACGCCTCCAAGCGGTGATACTCCGCGGGTGGATTTTGGGGGTGTGACATTTTGCTTCGACATCATCACAACATTCATCATGGTCAATGCATCTTCTCTCTCAGAATTTGTCTTTTGAAGACCAGTTACTGTTCTATTCAAAACGTCATATGATTCTTTCACATAGTTGAGATTGAACAATAATTGTTCTTTCATCTTTTCTTGCTCACTCAACTTCTCCTCTTTTGCTGCACATTCCTTGCAAGATTCTAAACACTTTGAGCAAGGCTTGATGACTTCCACAATTTTTTCAACTTCGATGACCTTCTCAACCTCAATCACTGTTTCAATTTCAATCACCTTCTCAGCTTCACCATTCCTCTCAGCAACATTAACTTCCTTCATCTTTTTCAACTCTTTTGCTGCTTGTTTCTTCTTCAATTTCTCCAAGCGATCTGCAAAATAAAATTGAAAACTTTCAGGAGATAAATGAGTTTTTGCAACATTAATATGTCTTTCTTCCTCATCATCACCACTGTCATCAGTTGGTGACTGATCAAAATCTATTGTCTTCTCAGAACTATCATCTGAAGAACCAGAATCAGATGTTGTTTGATCAACAGAAACAGTTGCTTCTTCTGAACTTTCATCGGATGAAACAGACTCTTCTTCTTGATTCTTCTCATGAACACCAATCACTTTCATCCATTCTGTAAACAAATCATGTTCTTGAACTATCTTTGCAATGAAAGCTTTAAACTCCCCATTCTCATCCACAAACTTATCCCAGCTAAATCCTGGAGCCATTTTCTCATCGTCTTGATCAATGATACCATAATAAGCTTTCTTGTTTGCATCTTCGATCATTTTCCCATGAGAAGTTTGTGAATCTTTTTGTTGATGCGGTTGATGAGCAACTTGTTGATATATGGCTTTCCGATAGTAATCATCTTTTCCAAATGGATTCTTTGCTCCACTCGCTTCCTAATTTTTGCATTCTCTTTTGAAATGACCTTTCTCCCTGCATCGAAAACAAGTAACTTTAGATTTATCAAAACCCAAAGTAGAAACATGTGCATCCAAGAAATCATTTCTTCCTGTAATCATTTTGAACTTTTCAGCTCTTCTCAAGACATTAGATAAGCACCATTTGATGTCCATGAGCTCCATCTCTTCAACGTCTATCTGATCGTAATCCTCTTTCGTTAGCATAGGATTTCCGATCCTTCCTGCAACCAAACCTTCATAGGATTGTAGCACAGTTGCAAGTAACGCCATGTGATCTTTTGCAATTTCTTCAGAAAAACTTTGACCATCTGGAAGATTCAATGCAATGTTGCACTGTATCACACAACCATTCCCAATTTTTGAACTTTGAGAATGAAAACTTGAAGTTGAACTCTTTGGATTAACACTTGGATATAAAGAAAATCCACTGCTACTGTTTGAACTTTGATCAACATTTCCAGATGAGTTCCCAGCACTAAAAGCAGTTTGGATTTTCGGACTCATTTCAACCTCTTGAACACTGCCTTTGTAATACATTTTCACATCTTGTTGACCACTCGGATTATTCATCCTCTCAATCTTTTGCTGTTTAAGATCTTGACCTTCAATCTTCTCGATGAACTGAGAAATTGTCAAACCATCATATTCTCCGGTGTTCTTTAAGATCATAAAAAATGTACCCCACTCTTTCTGAGGTAAAGCATCAGCTAATTTGTCGACCCATTCCTCTCGTTCTTTGGTTATGCTTAACAATGACATAGAACGCACTAAGTGGCAATATCTTTCAATCAATTTCTTTGTATCTTCCCCTGGAAAACTTGTGAATAGATCAAATTCTTTCTTAAGCAATGCCTTTTTACTCTTAATCATCTTCTCACTTCCCTCAAATTTGATTTTAAGAGCATCCCAAATTGATTTTGAAGTTTTGTCATGTTGAAGCAATACAAAAATGTCTTCTTTAATAGCTTGCTGAAGTAGACTAATCATCATTTTTTCAGCTTTGTACATGTCTCGTTCTTTATCAGTGAATTCAGAGATTGTTTTCTCAACTTGCAGATCAGTACGTGGTAGTACATACTTTTTCAACATACACTCCCAAGATCTCAAATGATTTGCTTGAACCTAGTTTTCAAACCGATCTTTCCAACCGTAATACTCCTCAATGCTCATTAGCTTCGGGGGTTTTTGCATAGTTCCAGTCTCATTTTCCAAGTTCATGCTTTGAGCAATGGTAGCCGGAGTAGTTGGGGATGTTGCAAATGCGTTGTAAAATTCTTCACTCATGATTCGGTAAATTTTTTCACAAAACAGGTACTTTCAAACGAGATTAGGCTTCAAACGGAATTACTTCAAGCGAGATTACCCTTTTAAGCGAGATTAACCTACACACAAACTTCAAACGGAATTAAAAGTTTCCAGCGAAATTAGACACTTCAAACGAAATTACTGATTTCGTTTGAACTTTCAAACGGAATACCAATTTGAAGCGGAATTACTAATTCCGTTTCAAACTTTCAAACAGAATAACAACACTGAAGCTGAATACCCAAGCGAGATTACGTTTTCAAGCGGAATTACCACCAACTTTCAAACAGAATTATGGTACTCGTTCAAACGGAATTAACTGTTTGGCCCATTTTTGTCATTTTTACTTTGAATTTTGATCTGATTTTCTCAAGGGTTTGTTAAAACACAATTTCGCTTATGTTGGGAAAAAATCATGCCATTTTAACTGTTAAAACTTGTTCAATTGATAAAAGAAGGTGTAGAAGTAAGAAAACACAATGAAATCAAGCTGAAATCTGCAGAACTCCTCCTCCTAAGCTCTGATACCACATGTAGGATCGTGTACGGACCCGAAACGAGTCGATCAGAGGCGTTCTACACAATACGAAAGGCGAAAACAGACATATTGTGTGTGATTCAGCAAGATATACACTTATAACTGTCTTTTGATTGATATCTGAGCAATTACAGATCTGTAGACACTTCGACAGAGCTTCGCCGTCGGAAACACACATACACCTCTCTCTCAAACGGAATCAGGACCTCACTATATATAGGCAGTGTAATTTCGCTTGAACATGACTCAAGCGGAATTACCTTTCATGCGAAATAGCTAGTTCAAACGAAATTACCATTTCAAGCGGAATTAACATAGTGATTCCGTTTGAAATGTCATGTTCACTTCAAACGAAATTACACTTGCTAATTTCGTTTGAAACTGCCTGTTAACCTATTTTCTCGTTTTCCGAGCCCTGATCTATCTATACATATACAAGACTCGATACAAGATGAAGTCGACAGACGTATGCACCAACAAAAACCACCAAAGTAATGAAACTTTGGTGAAATGAAGCGATGGATTTCGCTAAGAAAGCTAAACGGGTCAATAGGATGTCTTGATGTAAACCGGAAAGGTTACATAAATAAAGACGTCGAAATGATACCGGATTTTGAAATTGTACATATTAAATTAATTAGCCGAGAAAAGGTAACGCTGTATACAAGTCATAAACTCAGGTTTGAGTATGACTAAAATATGCGCAAATTCCCACAATAGGATTTGTGTTGAAGTTGTTTATCAGATTTAAACGGGTCGAATAAACTTGTCCATATAACTGAGGGCGAAGAAAATGCATAAATAAAGCCCCGTTGTTTTGGATAAGTTATATGTGTTAGTCATATAAAAGTTTTGAATGCTAAAATCAAGTTATTGTTATTAAAACACAAGCAGGTCAAAATAACAAGAAAAAATCCTATAAGCCGAGGGCTTAAATGAAAGAAATTTGTTTAGGTGAATGTAGGATTTTGATTCCATGTTATAGATGATCTAATTACAGTCACGTAGAAAGAAACAGGACCTAATTCGTGTCAATAACGGACAAGTTATATCCAATTTCGTAAAAAAGTTTACTAGCTGGAAATATGCAGGTCTGAAACTTGATCTCGCTGTAAAAACTAAGGTGTTGCGCTACGCGACGATGATTAGGCAAACCCGTCGCGGCCCGCGACGGCTACGGCCTGCCTACGTCGCGCCCCGCGAGGGAGTAAAAAGTCTGCAATGGTTTTGCTGTTGTGTATTTTAACCTTCTGAACTCATATAAATGAGTCTTAATCATTATAAACTAACCATTTTTGGTGTTTTTGATTATAGGTGACCATATTTACTAGACGAATGATGATCAAGCAAGAAAAAGAACCGAATACACACTTAATCAAAGCCTCCGCGACTAAATCACAACTTTTGGTTACTAAACTCTTTGGGTTGTTTTGTCCAACTATGTAAATATTGAACTTATACTTTGCAAGCTAATTATGTATTAGTAACATAGAATGTTCTAAAAACTTTGTAACTCGGGTTTAAGGTTGTGAAACTTATATAAATGTCGTTTTATTAATGTTTTTGATAAACGACATTGGATTGTGATATATATACGTCATATGAATTTATGAAATACGAGCAAGGGTCATACAAGTTGGTAATCAGAGTCTCGTTAAGACAAAGTGTGTGGGAGGAGTGTATGAAATACGAGCAAGGGTCATATGAGCAAGGTTCAAAGCTTGATCGAGACATCCGGTAAGAGTTACTTATAAATGAGTCTAGATTTAAAGATTAAATGATGTAAAATATGTGAAAAGTGTATGGGAGGAGTGTATGAATACGCTCGACCCTGGGAAATACACTAAGTAAGAAAGGTAAGGCAAGATATGTACTTGACCAAACCGAAAAAGAAATAACACATTACTTTTGATTAAGTATGTGTGATATAAATTTCCATATAACAAGATGGAAATGATTTAAATAGTTATTGATTAACTATTATGAACATTTCAGATAAAGAAATGTCTGGAATAACTGGAGGTGAGGCGACATCTCACTTAACTGAACAAATGAAAGCTAAGATTTCCGAGGAAGTCGGAAAGGCTCTAGAAAATAGTCTATCGCAGTTTATCGATAGATTACAAACCACAATCGTGCCGGTGGTGGACGATATGATGACTGAATTAAAAGACAGTATCTTACAAGAAAGAGATGAAAGGAGGGTGTTGGATGTGAATCTAAGTCCCCTAAAGAAATCAAAGTCTAATAAAGCTCCCGAGAAAGGAGTTACAAAAAGGGGGTTACATCAGTGTAAAATATGTGGAAAAATTTACAAGGGTAAATGCTATAAGCTGGGACATAAGAAGTCTAAATGTCCGGAGTTGGTTAGAACCAAAGGCACAACTAATGTAAAGCCTGACGCCCAGAAAGCAAGGGCAAGGTCTTTCCACATGATAGCCACAGAGGCTAAAACTGAACCTGATGTTGTTCCAGGTATATTCTTGTAAATTTAAATTCAGTATGAATTTAAATGGTTATGGGTGCAAATAAATCTTTTTTTTTACACCGATTTATTTAATACCCTACATTCACGTTAACGAAATTACCTATGCTTTAGGAAGTAGAAATAGGTAATAATAAAAGTTTTATTGTTTAAAATATGTGCTATAACTGTACATTGAGTATTGACGACGAAGAATACTTTGTTGACCTAATTCCTAAGTCAATGTGAAAATTTCAAGTGGTCATCGGGAGGGATTGACTAGCTTGATAGCACGCGAAAGTATAGGCAACCGTAAAGAGATACAACTAATGTCTCTGAGCGGAAAACATATTACTATTTATGGGGAGAAAAGTTGTAGTCCACTAAATTGTTTATTTATTTAAGCTTGTAAGCTTGTGCAACATGGATGTAAGGCGTACATGGCTTACATACATGATTTAATTAAAGAGTCTTTAGAAAAAAAATTAAGACATATTAGTCGTACGAAAGTAGAGGATGTTTTCTCGGAAAATCTACCGGGGATACCACCTGAAAACGAGGTGGAGTTTGGCATTAAATTAGCTTCTGGGCGCGACACCGGTAGCCAAGGCTCCTTATCGATTGAGCCATCAAGATTATAAGAACTGTTATCACAATTGCAAGTTCTTCTCGATGAGGGATTTATACGGCCGAGCGTTTCGCCGCGAGAGCGCCGGTATTATTCATAAAATAGAAGGACGGAAGCAGGCGAATGTGTATTACTTACCGGGAGTTAAATAAACTCACGGTAAAGAATTGATACCGCTTCCTATGATCGATGACTTGTTTGATCAGCTGCAAGGCGTTAATTGGTTTTCAAAGATCGACTTAAGGTCGGATTATTACCAGTTGAAAGTAAAAGAAGAAGATCTATCGAAAACAACATTCCAAACGCGTTATGGGCATTACGAATTCTTAGTAATGTCTTTCGGATTAACTAATACACTTGCGGCCTTCATGGGTTTCATGAACCGCGTCTGCAAACCGATGCTAGACAAGTCGGTGATAGTATTCATCGATGATATTCTTTTGTATTCAAAGAGTGAAACGGATCTCGAGTGTCATTTGCGTGAAGTACTTGAAACGCTTAGGCGTGAGAGACTTTAAGCGAAGTTTTCGAAATATGCCTTTTGGCTACGTGAGGTACAGTTTCTATGACATGTTATTAGTGCTGATGGAGTATCGGTGTGCCCGTTCCAAATAGAAGCTGTGTTTAAATGGAAACCTCCGAATAATCCATCAGAGATTAGGAGTTTCCTAAGCTTTGCTGGTTATTACCGGAGATTTATACAAGACTTCTCCAAAATCACAACGTTATTAACCAAATAGACCCATAAAGATGGGAAATTTACATGAGGAAGCGCACAAGAAGATGCCTTTTGAATATTTAAAGAAAAGTGACAAGTGCCCCGGTATTTATGTTACTAGAAGGGACTGAAGACATGGTCATCTATTCTAACGCATCCCAGCTTGGTCTCGGATATGTACTTATGCAACGAGGAAAAGTAATCGCTTATGCTTAGAGACAATTAAAGGATTAATGAAAGGAAATAGCCGACCCATGATCTTGAATTGGCGGCAGTGGTTTTGCCTTAAAGATATGGAGGCATTACCAGTATAGTGTGAAATGTATAATTTTCACTAACCATAAAAGTCTCGATTTCTTCTTTGAGCAAAAGTAGTTAAATATGGGACAATGACTTTGGTTAAAAACGGTGAAAGAATTGTAGGCCAGTTGAAAGACTTGGTAGAAGATAGTAATGGATAAGAAGACCCATTTCGATCGACTTTGTGTTTCAAACACAGGTAATGTTAAAACTCTTCTTCTAGATAAAGCCCACAAGTCTCGTCATTCTATTCATCTAGGAGCTACCAAATTATACCAAGATTCGAAACAAGATTATTGGTGACCTGGAATGAAACGAGACATAATTACATATGTAGAAAAAAATGCGTAACTTGTTTACAAGTAAAAGCGGAACACCAGAAGCCTTACGGTAAACTTTAGCCGTTAGACATTCTGGTGTAGAAATGGGGGAACATCACTATAGATCTGTTAACTAAAATACCAAGAACAACACGTGGATATGATACCATATGGGTAGTAGTTAATAGATTAACCAAGAGTGCTCATTTTATTCCTATTCGCGAGACATACACTTCTGAGAAGATATCAGAAGTATACATGAATGAAATTATATCTCGCCATGGAGTGCCGATATCTATCGTATTGGATAGAGATACACGGTTCACTTCAAACTTTTGGCGTGATTTCCAAAAGCAAATGGGTACTAAGTTGTTCGTTAGTACCCCATATTATTCGCATGCCTATGGGCAAAGCGAAAGAACAATTCAACCGCTCAAAGATATATTATGAGCATGTATTATCGAGTTTGGCGGTAGGTGGGATGTCTATCTACCACTAGTTGAATTTTCATATAATAATAATTACCATTCCAGTATTGGAATGTCTCTGTACGAAATACTTTACAACATGAAGTATTAAACCCAAGGTATTGGGTGGAAGTGGGTCCACTAGAATTAGCCCACAAATATATAGTCAAGAGCACTAATAAAAAGATTTAAGTGATCCTGCCCAAGATCGATCAAAGTCTTACGTGACTAAAAGAATAAGACCAATCAAGTTTTATGTTGGTAATATAGTTACATTCAAAGTATCCCTGTGGGAAGGGGTTATCAGATTGGGAGAAATTAAGTCCGAGATTTATTGGGCTATTGAAAATCATAGAAGGTGTGGGTAAGGTAGCTACCCGACGTGAACTATTGTAACGCCCTAACACGTTTTAACCAAATTAAACGCAGCGGAAAATGCTTATTTAAAGTTTCTTTCATGATATTCTTTCTTTCACTTAGATACCTTAATCCCTTTTTATAAATTAACCAAAAACTGACAAACGTATAACAAATTACGTGACCACATACACACCCACGTACAATCCATGTCTTGACTCGATCTTCAGCCGTGTACACTTCTTGATGAAACATCCATAAACCTGTACAACCTGCAGTCACCACATCCAATCACATCATTAGCAACCGGTGACATAATACAAAATCTTAACATATGTATAATAAGGCGACAACATATCATGCTTTCTCTATTACTACCCGCTTCATCCATCCATTCGATCACTCGCATCGGATTGCGGAGTCAACCTTCACCTCCATTGTTATCATGCCTATACATCACATTAATTCTTAATAGCAAAACGGTTAGTATCATTAACTTCCCTTTTATATGAGCATGTCTTCGAATACACATAGCTCACCTTATTCATTCAAGCATATAATTAAATACCCGCTCAAGCATGTATTCACTTTCTATTCATAAAAGTATTTACAATTTACGTCCTACATGTATAACTCCTTAATTCATCTTTATGCACAATTCATTATGTAAGTTCCCTTTCTTACCCAAACATAATCGAATCTCTTTCTTAACCACTTCCGACCCATTTCCATTAAACTTAACTTAGTAATAGCATCGATTCATATCTTCTTACATTACATTCAATAATTACCATATATCATAATTACATTACCAAACAAAAGGTTAAGTTTGGAGTTCACTTACCCTACGCGTCTGTGTTTGCATTCGCCTACTTGAGACTTCTTGGCCCGTTAGCCTTCTACGCTCCCATCCATCTTGACATGATTCCTATACTTTCATGTCATTACATTTACATCCTTATTAGCATACATGATTATTCATATGCACGATCATATCAAGTTCATATCTCACATATGTATTTCATTAGTCGATTCAAACAAGCATATAGCATACTCAACTTCATCACAACATAACCTTCACATATTATTGTCATTTAGACATTTTATCAAACACGTGGTGTGCGTACCACTTCCTAGGCACAATGTACAACTAGTTTATGCATAATCTTCCAAGTTCATTCCTATTTCATCAAGTCTTCTTACTAATCAACAAGTATCATTAACACATAAACATCAATCATCTTAACACCATATTTCTTTCAATTTATCTAACAATAGTTCATCATAACACAACATAATTCATGAATATTTAACAAGAATAGGACATGATGAACACCCATGTCATCTTAATCACCTAACTAGTGGGTTTACATACTTAAACATCAAATTAGTCAAAATTTTGCATAACACATGTTCCCTATGATGATGTTAACACATATTCATGCTTAATTTCATACAAATTCGTGGTTTGATCATAACCCACTTCATACAAGATCATCAAATCTTAAATTACAACTTACCACATGTTTGCTATGGCTAGATCATCAAGAAAACGTGTTCATGCATCGGATTTGAGCCTAATCTCCTTGTCAATTTGAAGCTTTCTTGTGAACTAGGGTTTACACCCATGTTCCCTTCCTCCTGATCGATCTCACGCACATACACCTAGTGTGTGTGAGATTTTTGTTTTAATTAAACTCATATTCAAGTTTGGCAATCTTAGTCCCTCATGTTCTCTCTCTTATTTATAATTGGCACAACTCTCATTCTTTAATTGTTTCTACCATACTTTTAACTAGGATAAATAACCTAGTTATTTATTTCTTGATGTGCCATATCATAACATTTAACGAATATAAACATTCGGGTTTTAGGGTGTTACAAGTCTACCCCCCTTAAAGGAGGTTTCGTCCCCGAAACCTTGCTTATTTCCACTTAACATTGAATACCTTCTTTCACGGGTTACCACTAATCCTTCTATTTCGTATACTTAGAACACACTTCTAGAATGTGTACCTTTAGATTTCGAATTCTTGCCTCATGTAAGTTCCTTAGTGGTGTTCATCACTACATGTTTATTCATTCATTTCGTTCAAAATACATACCGTGGCAAGAATGCACTCATACTTTATAAAAATACCTCATTCATGAACAAATATAACCGTACGTCCTTTCCTTACTTTCTTAAATTGAGTATAATACTTCCATGCGTTCGTTAATCATAACGACTCGATTATATCTACTTTTTATTCGCAAATCATGTTGGTCATACCACTCTTGCTTTCATCGCACAAATACTCATTACAACAGTCCATATTGTCACATATCCCTTTCATTTCCTTGACCTGTTAGTAACAGGTCAATATGCACACTTCTTCAAACTTGCATTAATACATACATTCGTATGATCCGTTTACAACGAATCTAATACCTTTATCTCGTCTTTTAAGATTACATTCCATACATACAATGTATAACCTTTAATTCTTGTTTCGTTATCCCAACAAAACTACTATTTCGTAGTCACACATACTTGCTTAGCTCTAAAGTTAACATCATTCTACGTCCGTTAACGTTACATGCTACTGGTTATACTCATATACGTACATTCACACGTATGTTCATACATACAAGCTTTATTCCTTTGTGCACATTCAATCCCATTTGATGCATACGTACATGCGTTTATATATACACGCACATACATCTATTTACCTACACCCGAAAACATACTTGCAACAATAACACATCTATGCGTACATGTTTACATGCTTACCTATCGTTATATAATGCACACACTCATACGTACCGTCATACATTTATTACATACATTTATACCATCCCTATCTCTCTACCTACATACGTACGTTCATACGTACTTTCATACCTTCATACATTCCTACATCTCTTCATACATGCATACATTCATAAATACCTTCATACCTTAATACATTCATACATATATATACATTATTACATACATTCCAACACCTCTACGTACATTCGTACATTTATACATACCCTTCATACCTTCATGGACGATAATTCCTTCTTCATACATACGTACGTTCACATGTATATTCATATATTACTTTACAAATCATTTCGTTCGTGATTTCTCATGCATTACTTACTATTCACACATATGGACGTTACTGAAAACTTTAAGACTGAACTAAGATTTCATTCCTTTATTGACCTCTAACCAGATTGACTTCATTCGTCTGTAAAATGAGCTCTCATCATAAGCATCCTTTCAACACATCTACTACTATCATCAGCCAAAAATTCCATTATTCTCATTTATAACATTAATGGTTATCACCTTTCCTTTCATACTCGCATTCAACTTGGTGTTCATTCACCCATAGTTCCTTCACAAATTCCCGATTTGCATTAGCATTATACTGTTCATGGGTCAAATAATATAATTTTTAAGACCTAAGCTTACATAATTGAAATTTATAAGGACCTTCACATTTTATATAAATAATGCCCATAAATTTCATACAATATTTATAACACTTCAACACTTTAGGTATGATATCATATTCATACTCATAAAACCCTTACAAGGTTCATAATTGGTTCAATTCGTAACATAACGTAACTTTACCCTTTCTGAGATCAACTTCAATTCCTCATGCATCCAATGTTCTCATTCCTGCATTACATTGCTTTCTCAGCGGAAACACGATTAATAACGTTACTACTCAAACGTATCTAAATCATACATACGTACATGCTTTCATACGTGCATACATACATACATACATTCATTCATACATATCTACAAATGTGCATACATTCATACCTACCTTCATATGTATTCACATTCATTCATTCATACTTGCATACATTCATACATATTTGCATACATTCGTACATACTTACATACGGGCATATCCTTCATTGGGACTAACGGGGGTTCGGGGGCAGCGCCCCCGAGAGAAGCGGGGTCCAAGGGGCGGCAGCCCCTGGCGGGGGTCTGCCAAAAAGTGCATCCCAAAGTGATTACACAATGTCATATATAATTCAGTTCAAATTTGACCTCCACCGTAAATTACGGTACCTACCGTAATTTACGGTGCAAGCATTTGTCCCCAGTACCCACCGTAAATTACGGTACCCACCGTAATTTACGGTGGAGCTTGCACAACAACATATTTTTCCGTCGTTCTTGCATACTTAAACGCGCATAACTTTTGAACCGTTTACCCGTTTAACCTCCCGTTTCTTCCTACATGACCAAAATTTGGTCCTCTTTCATATGGACTCAAAATCCCACGTCCGGATTATGAAAATTCTCAACTTACAAGCTTTCGGCTCTATATTCTTTTAAGAATTATTCGACCCGTTCGTGCATTTATCAAACAAACACGTTTGTTTGATCCCCATTTCTCATGAACTCCATAAGTTCAATATTGTCTATCGTACTAGGTTCATATCACGGTTTTATATACGTTCTTAAACCCGTTTTCGCTCATATGCTTATTTTGACCCGTTAAGGGTATTTAAGTCTATTTTAAGCACGAATCACCTTCATTCGCTCCTAGCTTCATATTTTCACATTTCTTATCAATTGATTTCCCACCACAACTACATTTGTGGTGGATCTAACGTGGTGAGCTATATAATCTGAGTTTTACCCCTTGGATCCTCCTATTACGGCAAGACCCAAAAGCTTATACCTTTAACCTTTACACTTTTCAAAAGACTTACTCGATCATAATACTTGTTTCCAAATAGCCCATTAGGGTTGTTTACCCGCTTGTCATTCGAGGGCGTTTTGGTCAACAAATGCTCCGGATCTCACGACAAAGGACCTTAATACATAATTGACCAAAAGTCACACTTTTTAACTATAATCTTATTCGTACATACCTGGCTTGGATCAAGCTGTGACCCGTTTAATACTTCATTAAGTAAGTTGCTAATTAGTAGCAACGCAATTTCCATACGCTATCCATTCTATGAGCATAAAACTCAACAAACGTTCCTTAGTCATCATCGTCAAATGATCCTATCATCATTAATTGACCCATTTGGTCTAAACGCTCCAAACCTCTTACATTTTAAATAAAATGGTATCGATTTACCATTTCGCTCATTTGACTCGTTACGGATTTTCACCGTATGGTCATAATCTTTAAACCTTTCTTCCATACATTTAACCTATCACCGCTTACGCCATAGGGTATTCTTTAAACTTTATTTTCATTCGTCCATGTAACTAAATTACCGTTTTACTCTTATTACTTATCCTGGCATACATCATAACAAAATTTTTCAAAACTCATTATACTTTCATCATTCCATGACCAAATTACCATTTTACCCTTTTTACCATCAATTATGGTTTACGACCAGTTTAACTTGTTCCGACCCGTATCGATTCGTGTCGGAACATCTTATTTTGAAATCTCTTTTCGAATACTAACATCTCTTACTTCTAGTCAAGTACATAAGTAGTTGTACTACTTTAAATGCCGTAAGCTTTACTTACCTTCCATCCGACTACGCTTTTCCGCGTACTTGATTCGTTTACTGCTTACGGCTCAAGCCTTTCATTCTTCTTTATTCATATTTTTCATTCTTTTCATTCTTATCTTTCTTTCTCATGTTTGACCCAATTCTTAAAGAATCGGGGGACCCCTTTCCATCCCACACGACCCCTATTCCCGATTCGTCCGGGTATACATGTGATGATCCTCATGATCCCATGAGCGTCCTATCCTTCTTGCACACTGGCCAGGCGTGCAATCCACAAACTAGTCTCGTGTTCTCATAAGAATTATCACTTTATGTCTAGGGAACCGGCCTTAAGTTTGTGCCACACCCATATGAATCCTTCAAGGATTTCACCCTCGTATATAAGGGTATGCTACATCCTATTGCTTGCCAAATTTAAAATTTGTGTACCTGGGGTCCATTTTCCTGACATATCACACACCTTAGCTTTCGTACTAGCCTGCGACTACGAAACATCCTCATTATCCATCAAGCTCACCCTTCAATATTCGTCATTATTAATAACCTCTCGCATACTTACTTATATTAAATCTTACCTTTCGGACTTGATCGAGTCTTGGATTGTACGGGTCATTAATCACAAGAGCACACAGGTTTGAGTTCAAGTACTCACTCATTTGTACTTGATTTCGCTCAAACCTAGGCTCTGATACCAACTTGTAACGCCCTAACACGTTTTAACCAAATTAAACGCAGCGGAAAATGCTTATTTAAAGTTTCTTTCATGATATTCTTTCTTTCACTTAGATACCTTAATCCCTTTTTATAAATTAACCAAAAACTGACAAACGTATAACAAATTACGTGACCACATACACACCCACGTACAATCCATGTCTTGACTCGATCTTCAGCCGCGTACACTTCTTGATGAAACATCCATAAACCTGTACAACCTGCAGTCACCACATCCAATCACATCATTAGCAACCGGTGACATAATACAAAATCTTAACATATGTATAATAAGGCGACAGCATATCATGCTTTCTCTATTACTACCCGCTTCATCCATCCATTCGATCACTCGCATCGGATTGCGGAGTCAACCTTCACCTCCATTGTTATCATGCCTATACATCACATTAATTCTTAATAGCAAAACGGTTAGTATCATTAACTTCCCTTTTATATGAGCATGTCTTCGAATACACATAGCTCACCTTATTCATTCAAGCATATAATTAAATACCCGCTCAAGCATGTATTCACTTTCTATTCATACAAGTATTTACAATTTACGTCCTACATGTATAACTCCTTAATTCATCTTTATGCACAATTCATTATGTAAGTTCCCTTTCTTACCCAAACATAATCGAATCTCTTTCTTAACCACTTCCGACCCATTTCCATTAAACTTAACTTAGTAATAGCATCGATTCATATCTTCTTACATTACATTCAATAATTACCATATATCATAATTACATTACCAAACAAAAGGTTAAGTTTGGAGTTCACTTACCTTACGCGTCTGTGTTTGCATTCGCCTACTTGAGACTTCTTGGCCCGTTAGCCTTCCACGCTCCCATCCATCTTGACATGATTCCTATACTTTCATGTCATTATATTTACATCCTTATTAGCATACATGATTATTCATATGCATGATCATATCAAGTTCATATCTCACATATGTATTTCATTAGTCGATTCAAACAAGCATATAGCATACTCAACTTCATCACAACATAACCTTCACATATTATTGTCATTTAGACATTTTATCAACCACGTGGTGTGCGTACCACATCCTAGGCACCATGTACAACTAGTTTATGCATAATCTTCCAAGTTCATTCCTATTTCATCAAGTCTTCTTACTAATCAACAAGTATCATTAACACATAAACATCAATCATCTCAACACCATATTTCTTTCAATTTATCTAACAATAGTTCATCATAACACAACATAATTCATGAATATTTAACAAGAATAGGACATGATGAACACCCATGTCATCTTAATCACCTAACTAGTGGGTTTACATACTTAAACATCAAATTAGTCAAAATTTTGCATAACACATGTTCCCTATGATGATGTTAACACATATTCATGCTTAATTTCATACAAATTCGTGGTTTGATCATAACCCACTTCATACAAGATCATCAAATCTTAAATTACAACTTACCACATGTTTGCTATGGCTAGATCATCAAGAAAACGTGTTCATGCATCGGATTTGAGCCTAATCTCCTTGTCAATTTGAAGCTTTCTTGTGAACTAGGGTTTACACCCATGTTCCCTTCCTCCTGATCGATCTCACGCACACACACCTAGTGTGTGTGAGATTTTTGTTTTAATTAAACTCATATTCAAGTTTGGCAATCTTAGTCCCTCATGTTCTCTCTCTTATTTATAATTGGCACAACTCTCATTCTTTAATTGTTTCTACCATACTTTTAACTAGGATAAATAACCTAGTTATTTATTTCTTGATGTGCCATATCATAACATTTAACGAATATAAACATTCGGGTTTTAGGGTGTTATAAGTCTACCCCCCTTAAAGGAGGTTTCATCCCCGAAACCTTGCTTATTTCCACTTAACATTGAATACCTTCTTTCACGGGTTACCACTAACCCTTCTATTTCGTATACTTAGAACACACTTCTAAAATGTGTACCTTTAGATTTCGAATTCTTGCCTCATGTAAGTTCCTTAGTGGTGTTCATCACTACATGTTTATTCATTCATTTCGTTCAAAATACATACCGTGGCAAGAATGCACTTATACTTTATAAAAATACCTCATTCATGAACAAATATAACCGTACGTCCTTTCCTTACTTTCTTAAATTGAGCATAATACTTCCATGCGTTCGTTAATCATAATGACTCGATTATATCTACTTTTTATTCGCAAATCATGTTGGTCATACCACTCTTGCTTTCATCGCACAAATACTCATTACAACAGTCCATATTGTCACATATCCCTTTCATTTCCTTGACCTGTTAGTAACAGGTCAATATGCACACTTCTTCAAACTTGCATTAATACATACATTCGTATGATCCGTTTACAACGAATCTAATACCTTTATCTCGTCTTTTAATATTACATTCCATACATACAATGTATAACCTTTAATTCTTGTTTCGTTATCCCAACAAAACTACTATTTCGTAGTCACACATACTTGCTTAGCTCTAAAGTTAACATCATTCTACGTCCGTTAACGTTACATGCTACTGGTTATACTCATATACGTACATTCACACGTATGTTCATACATACAAGCTTTATTCCTTTGTGCACATTCAATCCCATTTGATGCATACGTACATGCGTTTATATATACACGCACATACATCTATTTACCTACACCCGAAAACATACTTGCAACAATAACACATCTATGCGTACATGTTTACATGCTTACCTATCGTTATATAATGCACACACTCATACGTACCGTCATACATTTATTACATACATTTATACCATCCCTATCTCTCTACCTACATACGTACGTTCATACGTACTTTCATACCTTCATACATTCCTACATCTCTTCATACATGCATACATTCATAAATACCTTCATACCTTAATACATTCATACATATATATACATTATTACATACATTCCAACACCTCTACGTACATTCGTACATTTATACATACCCTTCATACCTTCATGGACGATAATTCCTTCTTCATACATACGTACGTTCACATGTATATTCATATATTACTTTACAAATCATTTCGTTCGTGATTTCTCATGCATTACTTACTATTCACACATATGGACGTTACTGAAAACTTTAAGACTGAACTAAGATTTCATTCCTTTATTGACCTCTAACCAGATTGACTTCATTCGTCTGTAAAATGAGCTCTCATCATAAGCATCCTTTCAACACATCTACTACTATCATCAGCCAAAAATTCCATTATTCTCATTTATAACATTAATGGTTATCACCTTTCCTTTCATACTCGCATTCAACTTGGTGTTCATTCACCCATAGTTCCTTCACAAATTCCCGATTTGCATTAGCATTATACTGTTCATGGGTCAAATAATATAATTTTTAAGACCTAAGCTTACATAATTGAAATTTATAAGGACCTTCACATTTTATATAAATAATGCCCATAAATTTCATACAATATTTATAACACTTCAACACTTTAGGTATGATATCATATTCATACTCATAAAACCCTTACAAGGTTCATAATTGGTTCAATTCGTAACATAACGTAACTTTACCCTTTCTGAGATCAACTTCAATTCCTCATGCATCCAATGTTCTCATTCCTGCATTACATTGCTTTCTCAGCGGAAACACGATTAATAACGTTACTACTCAAACGTATCTAAATCATACATACGTACATGCTTTCATACGTGCATACATACATACATACATTCATTCATACATATCTACAAATGTGCATACATTCATACCTACCTTCATATGTATTCACATTCATTCATTCATACTTGCATACATTCATACATATTTGCATACATTCGTACATACTTACATACGGGCATATCCTTCATTGGGACTAACGGGGGTTCGGGGGCAGCGCCCCCGAGAGAAGCGGGGTCCAAGGGGCGGCAGCCCCTGGCGGGGGTCGGCCAAAAAGTGCATCCCAAAGTGATTACACAATGTCATATATAATTCAGTTCAAATTTGACCTCCACCGTAAATTACGGTACCTACCGTAATTTACGGTGCCAAACTTGTTACGGTGGAAACCTGCTGTCTTACGGTGCAAGCATTTGTCCCCAGTACCCACCGTAAATTACGGTACCCACCGTAATTTACGGTGGAGCTTGCACAACAGCATATTTTTCCGTCGTTCTTGCATACTTAAACGCGCATAACTTTTGAACCGTTTACCCGTTTAACCTCCCGTTTCTTCCTACATGACCAAAATTTGGTCCTCTTTCATATGGACTCAAAATCCCACGTCCGGATTATGAAAATTCTCAACTTACAAGCTTTCGGCTCTATATTCTTTTAAGAATTATTCGACCCGTTCGTGCATTTATCAAACAAACACGTTTGTTTGATCCCCATTTCTCATGAACTCCATAAGTTCAATATTGTCTATCGTACTAGGTTCATATCACGGTTTTATATACGTTCTTAAACCCGTTTTCGCTCATATGCTTATTTTGACCCGTTAAGGGTATTTAAGTCTATTTTTAGCACGAATCACCTTCATTCGCTCCTAGCTTCATATTTTCACATTTCTTATCAATTGATTTCCCACCACAACTACATTTGTGGTGGATCTAACGTGGTGAGCTATATAATCCGAGTTTTACCCCTTGGATCCTCCTATTACGGCAAGACCCAAAAGCTTATACCTTTAACCTTTACACTTTTCAAAAGACTTACTCGATCATAATACTTGTTTCCAAATAGCCCATAAGGGTTGTTTACCCGCTTGTCATTCGAGGGCGTTTTGGTCAACAAATGCTCCGGTTCTCACGACAAAGGACCTTAATACATAATTGACCAAAAGTTACACTTTTTAACTATAATCTTATTCGTACATACCTGGCTTGGATCAAGCTGTGACCCGTTTAATACTTCATTAAGTAAGTTGCTAATTAATAGCAACGCAATTTCCATACGCTATCCATTCTGTGAGCATAAAACTCAACAAACGTTCCTTAGTCATCATCGTCAAATGATCCTATCATCATTAATTGACCCATTTGGTCTAAACGCTCCAAACCTCTTACATTTTAAATAAAATGGTATCGATTTACCATTTCGCTCATTTGACTCGTTACGGATTTTCACCGTATGGTCATAATCTTTAAACCTTTCTTCCATACATTTAACCTATCATAGCTAACGCCATAGGGTATTCTTTAAACTTTATTTTCATTCGTCCATGTAACTAAATTACCGTTTTACCCTTATTACTTATCCTGGCATACATCATAACAAAAATTTTCAAAACTCATTATACTTTCATCATTCCATGACCAAATTACCATTTTACCCTTTTTACCATCAATTATGGTTTACGACCAGTTTAACTTGTTCCGACCCGTATCGATTCGTGTCGGAACATCTTATTTTGAAATCTCTTTTCGAATACTAACATCTCTTACTTCTAGTCAAGTACATAAGTAGTTGTACTACTTTAAATGTCGTAAGCTTTACTTACCTTCCATCCGACTACGCTTTTCCGCGTACTTGATTCGTTTACTGCTTACGGCTCAAGCCTTTCATTCTTCTTTATTCATATTTTTCATTCTTTTCATTCTTATCTTTCTTTCTCATGTTTGACCCGATTCTTAAAGAATCGGGGGACCCCTTTCCATCCCACACGACCCCTATTCCCGATTCGTCCGGGCATACATGTGATGATCCTCATGATCCCATGAGCGTCCTATGCTTCTTGCACACTGGCCAGGCGTGCAATCCACATACTAGTCTCGTGTTCTCATAAGAATTATCACTTTATGTCTAGGGAACTGGTCTTAAGTTTGTGCCACACCCATATGAATCCTTCAAGGATTTCACCCTCGTATATAAGGGTATGCTACATACTAATGCTTGCCAAATTTAAAATTTGTGTACCTGGGGTCCATTTTCCTGACATATCACACACCTTAGCTTTCGTACTAGCCTGCGACTATGAAACATCCTCATTATCCATCAAGCTCACCCTTCAATATTCGTCATTATTAATAACCTCTCGCATACTTACTTATATTAAATCTTACCTTTCGGACTTGATCGAGTCTTGGATTGTACGGGTCATTAATCACAAGAGCACACAGGTTTGAGTTCAAGTACTCACTCATTTGTACTTGATTTCGCTCAAACCTAGGCTCTGATACTAACTTGTAACGCCCTAACACGTTTTAACCAAATTAAACGCAGCGGAAAATGCTTATTTAAAGTTTCTTTCATGATATTCTTTCTTTCACTTAGATACCTTAATCCCTTTTTATAAATTAACCAAAAACTGACAAACGTATAACAAATTACGTGACCACATACACACCCACGTACAATCCATGTCTTGACTCGATCTTTAGCCGCGTACACTTCTTGATGAAACATCCATAAACCTGTACAACCTGCAGTCACCACATCCAATCACATCATTAGCAACCGGTGACATAATACAAAATCTTAACATATGTATAATAAGGCGACAACATATCATGCTTTCTCTATTACTACCCGCTTCATCCATCCATTCGATCACTCGCATCGGATTGCGGAGTCAACCTTCACCTCCATTGTTATCATGCCTATACATCACATTAATTCTTAATAGCAAAACGGTTAGTATCATTAACTTCCCTTTTATATGAGCATGTCTTCGAATACACATAGCTCACCTTATTCATTCAAGCATATAATTAAATACCCGCTCAAGCATGTATTCACTTTCTATTCATACAAGTATTTACAATTTACGTCCTACATGTATAACTCCTTAATTCATCTTTATGCACAATTCATTATGTAAGTTCCCTTTCTTACCCAAACATAATCGAATCTCTTTCTTAACCACTTCCGACCCATTTCCATTAAACTTAACTTAGTAATAGCATCGATTCATATCTTCTTACATTACATTCAATAATTACCATATATCATAATTACATTACCAAACAAAAGGTTAAGTTTGGAGTTCACTTACCTTACGCGTCTGTGTTTGCATTCGCCTACTTAAGACTTCTTGGCCCGTTAGCCTTCCACGCTCCCATCCATCTTGACATGATTCCTATACTTTCATGTCATTACATTTACATCCTTATTAGCATACATGATTATTCATATGCACGATCATATCAAGTTCATATCTCACATATGTATTTCATTAGTCGATTCAAACAAGCATATAGCATACTCAACTTCATCACAACATAACCTTCACATATTATTGTCATTTAGACATTTTATCAAACACGTGGTGTGCGTACCACTTCCTAGGCACCATGTACAACTAGTTTATGCATAATCTTCCAAGTTCATTCCTATTTCATCAAGTCTTCTTACTAATCAACAAGTATCATTAACACATAAACATCAATCATCTCAACACCATATTTCTTTCAATTTATCTAACAATAGTTCATCATAACACAACATAATTCATGAATATTTAACAAGAATAGGACATGATGAACACCCATGTCATCTTAATCACCTAACTAGTGGGTTTACATACTTAAACATCAAATTAGTCAAAATTTTGCATAACACATGTTCCCTATGATGATGTTAACACATATTCATGCTTAATTTCATACAAATTCGTGGTTTGATCATAACCCACTTCATACAAGATCATCAAATCTTAAATTACAAATTACCACATGTTTGCTAGGGCTAGATCATCAAGAAAACGAGTTCATGCATCGGATTTGAGCCTAATCTCCTTGTCAATTTGAAGTTTCTTGTGAACTAGGGTTTACACCCATGTTCCCTTCCTCCTGATCGATCTCACGCACACACACCTAGTGTGTGTGAGATTTTTGTTTTAATTAAACTCATATTCAAGTTTGGCAATCTTAGTCCCTCATGTTCTCTCTCTTATTTATAATTGGCACAACTCTCATTCTTTAATTGTTTCTACCATACTTTTAACTAGAATAAATAACCTAGTTATTTATTTCTTGATGTGCCATATCATAACATTTAACGAATATAAACATTCGGGTTTTGGGGTGTTACAAAACTATCAGAAAAGTTAAGCAGTATACACAGTACTTTCCATGTTTCGCATCTGCGAAAGTGCTTAGCTGATGAAACGGCTTATATAAACTATGACGACATTGAAGTTGACAATAAACTTAACTATGTCGTAAAGCCTATCGAAATTCTTGATAGATAGGTTAAAAGATTAAGAAACTAAGAAATCAATCCAGTTATAGTCAAATGGGAATATAGGAAGGGATCAGACACTATTTGGGAGTCCAAAGAAGAGATGAGACGCTTATACCCTTCCTTATTTGATACGTATTACGATCTCGAGGACGAAATCCTCTTTAAGGTGGTAGACTTGTAACACCCCTAAAATATTATATTATATACGTGTATATACATGTATAATTATTAATATCGAAATTAAGATAGTGGATTTTAAACTAGGAACAATTAACCTTGTTAAAATTCCGTTATAAAAGATAGGAATTTAAGGATTTTAACCATTTTATACGTCTTCCAAACTAGAGGGACTGAAATTGAATTTCCTCAAAGTTATTTTAATAAAATAAATAATGTTTAAAACACACTTGGTGTGTGTTTTATTCTGGTCGACGAACACAGAGAATAAAGAACAGAGTTCTTGTCTCAAATCCCTAGTTTCATCAAATACGATCAAGGATCAAGGAAAGAAACCAAGTAGGAGTCGAATTCAAGCTAATTTCGTGATCATTGTACTTAGAAGGTCACAAGGTATGCTTAATTTTAATCCTTGATGATGTTTTGATTTCTTATGAACTCTTATACTCTAACATCTTGAATGAAAACTTGATGTTATGGTTAAATTAGAATGATTACAAGTCTAAGAACAAGTCTTAGACAAGAAATTTATAATTCCATGCCATAACCTATTGATTTCCATGTTTATCATATGTGGGTTATATGGGTTTTGAGATGAAGACTAGAATTCTTGTGATACTTGATGTCAATTGAAGGTTTGGGAGTAAGTTTAGGTGTGATTATGGTATCCTAGACAAATAAATCGAAAGACTATACTTAAACATGGTTAAAGTTATTAATCATAAATATGATAGTGATAGGATACTAATTATGCACACAAGATGTTTGATGAAATGCTTGAATGAACTTGAAATAAGTGAGAATTATGAAATAATCACTTATTTGACTAGTTGAAAACACTAGAAGTTGAATATAGAAATATGGATACTAAGCGATGTGACAACCCGACTTTCGCAACTGTGTTTTCATAATTTGTTTGCATTGTAACTTGTGCACGTTAGATATATGTTTGGTGTTGTTAGGAAACTTTATTTGTAAGTATTGAAGAAAAACAGATTCAACTGGATCTATGAAGAAGATAACAGTCCTGAAGATCACAAAAGGAAGAAGATCAGATAGGACAACTGAAATGAACAACATCTACTTCAAAGAATCACAAGTTGATCAAGGGCTGAAGAAGATTATCAGAGAAGGTCGATTCTGATGCATCTGATGACATTTCTGATGAAATATCATCAGTTACTAACGATTCTGATCATCAGATTTTCTGATGATTTGTTCACCAGAATTTTTGATGAAGTGGTTTATCAGAAATTCTGATGAATATCCCACTTGTCTAAAGATCAGCCCTATCCTGCCACACTTACCGAAGCAAGTTGACATTATTGGATATCATGATGACAAAGGAAAATTGAACGTTGGATTAAATGAATATGTCAAATTGTTACCTTTTGCAGGACTTATTGCATGAATAAACAAATGTTTATTCATGTACCCAGCCTCCTATAAATAGAAGGCCCACCATGGAGAAGACGTTGAGTTAAGCTTAGCAATCATACATACTACGTAACTCCATTGCCCTCTCACCCACAGAATTCAAGATTCATTTGTATTAGATAATAATCTTACAATCACCTTGTAAACTATAGTGTTTCAAAGTGATATAAACTTGATAATTCTGTAGGTCATCTTTCTTAAAAGTCTGATTTCCATTTCCGCACATCTTTTTCACATCTACTGAAATCACTTGCCATATTATGTGAAAAGAAGTTTTTAAGTCCAAACTGGGACCAACAATTTGTATCAGAGCACTTTGTTGGAAATGGGCTAGTAAGAAATGGAAATCAGACTTTGTTAGAAATGGGCTATCATACATACAACACATCAAGGCAAATCAGCAAGTCTGCCATATTACACTAAAGGTACTATTGACACAACACTTTTCCTCAAAACACACAAAGGACATACTTTGTTGGTTCAAATATACGTTGATGACATTATATTTGGATCAACCAATGAGAAATTCTGTAAAAAGTTTCAAAAGTTAATGACCAGCCATTTTGAAATGAGTATGATGGGTGAGTTAACCTTTTTCTTAGGGTTACAAGTAAAACAAAGAATTGATGGAATATTTTTGAGTCAGTCCAAATATGTGACAACAATTCTACAAAAAATACTCACTTGAAAACTGCTCCATTTCAAAAACTCCCATGGCAACAGGGAACAAACTAGATTCTGATAAAGACGGAATAAGTGTAGATATTAAAACCTATAGGGGGATGATAGGATCATTGCTTTATTTAACAGCAAGCAGACCAGATATTATGTTTGCAACATGCTTTCTGGCCAGATATCAATGTGATCCTAAAGAATCTCACCTAAAAGCTGTAAAAAGGGTTTTCAAATATCTAAAAGGCACATCAGATCTTGGTCTCTGGTATCCTAAGGATACAAACCTTGAACTAATTGCATATACAGATGCAGATTATGCAGGTTGCAAGATTGACAGAAAAAGCACATCTGGCGCATGTCAAATCTTGGGAGAAAAATTGGTATGTTGGGCAAGCAAGAAGCAAAACTGTGTTGCAACATCAACAGCAGAATCAAAATATGTAACAGCAGCAAGTTGATGTTCACAAGTGTTGTGGATGCAAACTCAACTGAAAGATTATGGAGTAAATCTGACAAAAATACCAATTCTATGTGATTCAAAGAGTGCTATTGCAATAACAGAAAATCCAGTTCATCACTCAAGAACCAAACACATAGATGTCAGATATCACTTCATAAAAGATCATGTAGAGAAAGGTAACATAGAAATGTATTTTGTTCCAACTGAAAACCAAATTGCTGATATCTTTACAAAACCTCTTGATGAAAAAAGACACAATTTTTTGATCAGCAAACTTGGCATGGTTAATTTAAATAAGGAAGATTTTTCAGAAAACACAAGGACATATATTGAAAAACAAAATTGATGAGCATCAAAATTCTGATAATCAAAGAAAAATTCAACTGGTTTCTGACAAAGAAATCCATCAAACTGATGAAACACCAGAAAATCTAATAAATCATCAGTAAATGATGATTTATCGGAATTTCTGAAGAAATATCAGAAAATCTGGTAAAATCACCAGAAATTCTGATATATAATCAGAAACCTTGTTGAAACAACAGAATGATCAGTAATCATCACGCACTTCCATCTTCATACATATTCCATATATTGTATAAATACATATATGTGCAAAGTTTGTTTTTGTATTTTTTTTATTAAAAAAAAAACAAAAAGGGGGAAAAGTTACACGCCTTAAGTTAAAATCTCAATATAACAGAGAAAATCAACCGTCACAATTTTTTTTTGCTGTTTATTTGAGCAAATGCATGCAACGTCATTTTTTCATAAGAAGTTTAAGAGACACGTAGGCACTAAAATGATTAGGAGCTATGAAAGTCGCCGCCTAGCTATTCAATGCTTACTCACACATAGGGGACTTGTAGACTGTCATATTCTCACTGCAACTGCAACATATATCGTCTTAATTGAAGAGATTGAAATGAAAATGAAATTTTTGGGAACTTTGGCTGTTAATAACATTTATGGCACAACTATCGCTTTCACCTAAAAATACTAACATCCAGAAAAAGTTGATGTCACCAAACAATCTTTTCCTCAAAATCTCATCATCTGAAAATATATGTTTTTGAAAAATGACTTACCCAAAATTGATGAAAAAGATCCACTTTCCTCTTCATCTTCATAGACATCATAATCTTAGGCTTCGGTCTGATTTGGAAGGACCTGCGTGGGAAGACTGCAGGTACGTGTATAACATGATCATGCAAAGTCCCTTGGGCTTTGCTGTATCTGCACATGTCAATATCTATCCCGATCTTCTTCAAGAATTCTGGTGGAACGCTGAAACCGTCTTTAGTGGCACTTCCATGTGGATTGAAAGCAGGGTTATGGGGGTTAAAATCACCCTTAAGGAGGCAACTCTCAATGAAGTCCTCCAGTTGGGTGGTGATCATGGAAACACCTTTCTGACCAAGGAAATGGTACAATAGACCTTATTGGAAATGGGCTATCATACATACAACACATCAAGGCAAATCAGCAAGTCTGGTTTAATACCACCTTTTCAGTATTTGGTGACACAACTCTGTGTCTGCTTCTCTAAGAAGATTGGACACTTCAATGAGTTGTCATATAGGATGATGGAAGTAGTTCATGCTATTATACAGGAAAAACCTTACAACTACTCTAAATTTCTCATGAGAGATTTAGTAGCAAACATTCACGACCGTCAACCTTTTCTGATCTACCCTTGATTTGTGACCAAAGTGATTACCAGTCAGCTGGACTTTGGTGGAGTAAGGAGCTGGTATCCAAGGGTTGAGCTTGCACTACAACAGAACGTCAGCGATCCTACCCTTGTTCCAACATATAATCACACTGGTCATGTATCTTGCCTCTGGGTATATGTGAAGGCTATGTACAACGTACTCAAGGAAGAGTAGTTGTTGTTTTTTTTTCTCGTTAATGATATTTTAGTTTTTTTTTTTGGTTTTATTCTTAACAATAGATCTAGGGGGAACTAAAACAACAAATCTGATAGAAACTCAGGAAATCTGATGATCAAACGAAAAAATCTGATATAAAATCATAAAACCAAACGGTTCATCAAAATTTGTTTATTCATCAGAAAATTTGCAAAATTATCAGAAAATCTGATGGAATATCATAAAAATCAAATTGTTATCAGCAAAATCTTTTGATAACCAGGAAATCTGACAAATCATCAGAAAACATTGCCGTTAACCAGATTCAAAGAAACCTATAACCCACAAAATTTTTGAAATAAGTTTCTTTCAAAATATTTTTCTGAGGACTGGAACAAGCTGCATGACAAATTCTTCCTGAAAATCAAAACAAAGGTGTGGAGTTCAGAACTGCAATGTAAGTAACAATCTTGAAACTCTACTTATTCCCTCTCATCTTAAAAAAAATGTTGATTCTATTTCTGTGTATGAATCAAATGCATTCTGATGAAATATGAAGAAAATCCATCCCTCAAAGTCTTATTTAAAGATTTTCTGATATAAATCATCAAGAGAAAAGGTTGGGAAGATACAAAATCTCAAAAAGGTGTTCATTGGACCTTTTTGAAACAAAAGGGGTCCCACATAGAGAAAAGGTGCAAGTTGGACATAAGTGTCTATCCAATAAATCATTGGAATCTCTGATTTTCATTGATATTAAATTAGAGATAAAACAAAGGTTTTCAAAATCGGTTGTTTTGCAAACGGATTGCAAACGAATTAAAGATATCATTTAAGGTGTCATTAATCACCTTGAACTCAAACAACCCACGGAAAACACTCAAAGACCTCTGTTCCAAAACTTCATAAATACCCCATTCAAAAACAGAGACCTCCACCTTCAAACTCAAAACCCTAAAAACACTTTTGCAAAAACAAAAACTCAAAATCTCAATGGTTGCCATCAACATCAATATGCCACCAATTGAACACTATGTTCTGTTCATCACCGAAGTAGAATTTCTTCCATTAAAGAGCAACAACGAAGCAATGAACGATGATATTGAAGAATACGATGCAAAGTGTCAAATTCTGATTGAATTCTTAACCAGATGTCCTATAGCTCAAGCTCTCACGAAGACTAGAGAGGTACTAGAAAAACTATTACAGCAAGTTGTAAAGACTCTCAAGCTTTCAAATCAGACAGAGCTAACAGCACATGTATGGGGAAATATCTTCATTACAATCTCACCGGAGAAATTAAGGGAAAGTTTGGAACTACCCTTAAGTCAAAGCTATGAAGATGTACCAGAAAAAGAAGTTATGTTCTCACTACTTGATGCGGTAATGGGTTACAAGACAAAGATCTCAAAAATCAATAAAATTAAGAGGAATCAACTACTTGCCTTCTGGCAAGTATTAATGGAAATTTTAAACAAGTGTTTATCATCGAAAATTGGAGGTACAGATCAGATAAATATGAATGTTCTAACAATTATGTTTAGTCTCATTAGTGGATTGAATATTGATTTCGGAACAGAAATATTTAATCTGATCAGAAGATCAATCCTGACTAACACTGGAAGGATAGATTCTCATCTACCTTTTCCCAGATTTTTGTCAATCATAATTTCTAATGCATTTTCTGAAAGGAATCTAGAAATCCCAGCATCAGAAAATATGTGGAGAACAGAAATCATGAGACCTTGGAATGCTGGAGGGTCTTGGAAGTCAGATCATGATGTGCCTGTTCTGTCAGAAAGAATGATGAATCTCATACCAGAAGATTCAATTTACAGAGCAGAATATCTAAGGATATTGAGCAAGAAGCCAGAAAACAGGAGAGTTTTTGAAAGTGTGTCCCCCGTGGAGCATGATGCACAAGAGTCATGTACACCAACAATTGAGCAGCAGGGTGAATTTGAACAATACCCAGCTAATGAAGACGTAAACATGAGTCCTGTGGCAGAAGAACATGATGCTGAAACCTCACATATTGGAGAAACAGGTGCACAACACTCAAATCTAAATTTATTTCATATGTCTGAGAGTGATTCTGATGATTCAATTCAAGGAAAATATGAAATTCTACATAGAGGCACTGTTTCTTCAAAACATGATGTGAGTGAAACCAAAGATCCATTTTCTGAATCAGGTTCTGAAGAAGAAAATGTGGTGACAACAGGTGGAGATCAGTCAACTGATCAAGGAAACCTGGGTGAGAAAACTAAAAGTTTCTCAACAACTCATGGAGAACCTGAAAAGGTTCAAGGATATGAGGAAAGCCAGAACTTGAATGTGTTTCAATTTTCTGGTGAGGGTATAGAGAATATGTTCAATCCTCTTAACCTCAAAACAGTAGAGAATGTGTTTTCTGCTGGTATTGGGACATCTGTTGTTCCTCTTATTACCCAAGGACATAAATCTATGTCAACTGAACAACTACATAAGGAGCCTGAAGAAACAACTGCTATTTGTACTGAGAAAACAGTCACAGAAGATAAGCTTGATCTGATACTGGAAGAAATCAAAAATCAAAGATCAGACATCAAAATATTATCAGAAACTGTCAAAGCAGTGTAGAAGCAAACAGAAGACAACTCAGGAGCCCTCAACAAATTACAAAAGTCATCAGAAAACAAAGAGAGCTCACCAGAATTTAATATAGCTCTAAATGAATTGCAAGAAATCAAGAAACAGATGGCTAAGGCTGCAAGTGCTGGGGAAAGCTTAAGTTCAGGAAAAATCCTTGAAGAAATTCAGTTCCTCAGAGCCAACAACAACAGCATGGCTGAGGCTCTTGAGAAGCTGATAGTGGAATTGTCTGCACAGAAAAAATCAGAATGAGTTGGAATTTCAGAGAATGAAGAAACAAGAAGAATCAAATACTCAAACTCTTGCTAATGTTCATCTATTAGTATAAAGGTTAGAGTACAATGTTGCCAGATTGGCAAAAGTTAATATTCATGAACTGAAAGCCAAAATTCCACAAGAGAAACAAGTAGGAAAATCAGATACTCCTCAACAACAACCAGAAACCATTCAACAAGATCAAACCAAACAATCAGAAACTCAAACAACTCAAAAACAGAAGGTACTCATGGGTCCTCCTCCTAACAAGCCAAAGTCATTCATGGGTTCTCCACCAAACATTCCAAAGCCAGATACTTCAAGAGTGCAACAGAAAGAACATGTTCCAATTCAATCATCTTCCACAACTCTCACAGGAGAAACAGAATTCAGCATAAAGATGGATGCAAAAGAAAAGAGAAGAATGGAACATGAAATGACCTCCTCAAAAAGGCCAAGAAAAGTGATGTGAGAAGATTCAGATGGAAACATCAAAGAAATAGAAGTGTTGGAAAGTGATTTACACACAATCGTGTACCCTGAAGAACACCTGAAGCATTACTACTGGAAAAATAAAGAAGACAACCCAGCAAGGCCACTCTCTCCAATGAGCAAAAATATTGTTGAAATCAGAAATAATGGAAGCTGGGAAATTCTACACAAACAAATGACCAATCCAATAGTATCTATTGAAAGAATCGATACTTTGACCACTGGAGGAGGCATCTTAGGCAATGAAGGTCAGAAAAAATATACCTTGATTAGAAAAGATAACAGTGAACAAAAGGAACTGATGGAAATCTGGCTGATGATATTCATCCAATGGGCATAGTCAAAATGAAGAATATCATTGATAAAGAGAAAAGTGGTTCAGTTGTGATCAGAAGAGCCCTTGACAGCATCAAAAGTGCAGGAGCAAAGCTATATAGAAGGGCTGCATTGGCAGACTTTGATCTTTGTATCAATTTTGAGTATAGCAACAAGGTGCTGATTCCTCCTCCCAACAACACAATTCCAGTTGAAATTCCCTCTAAACTAGTAAGAACTGGAGCAATCTTTGACAAACCAGAAATGTGTGTAGTCTTCAAAGATGCTCATGATGAGAAAGCTCTATTCAGAATCAGTGAAATATGCAGGTATTCAAACCAAACTCTGAAATACATAAAGAACTGCATGAATGAAAAGCAAGAGCAGCTCAAAAAGAAGGGAAAGAACAATGAACAGCTGAGAAAAAAAATTGAAGATTGCATTGATAAATGGATGGAATCCATAGGATGGTACAAAGAAATGTACAAGGAAACTCAAAAGGCAATTGATTACAAGAAGAGACTGAAACCAGGAGATAAATACAGAAGTGGAGTGAAGATCAATTGATGACTTGATAAGACTAAATTTCTGCTTTTGAGAACAATATGTTACAGTTGTCTATTTTGAACATTGGTTGGTTTGATTACGTTTTTATTTCTGAATTCAGTTGTTTGAATTTTCTCTTTCAAGAATTTGTTGAAGTTGTTTATGTTAGATATAGATAGTTCATTTTCTTACAATACTTAGGGGGAAACTGTTAGGAAACTTTATTTGTAAGTATTGAAGAAAATTAGATTCAACTGGATCTATGAAGAAGATAACAGTCCTGAAGATCACAAAAGGAAGAAGATCAGATAGGACAACTGAAATGAGCAACATCTACTTCAAAGAATCACAAGTTGATCAAGGGCTGAAGAAGATTATCAGAGAAGGTCGATTCTGATGCATCTGATGACATTTATGATGAAATATCATCAGTTACTAATGATTCTGATCATCAGATTTTCTGATGATTTGTTCACCAGAATTTCTGATGAAGTGGTTTATCAGAAATTTTGATGAATATCCCACTTGTCTAAAGATCAGCCCTATCCTGCCACACTTACCGAAGCAAGTTGACATTATTGGATATCATGATGACAAAGGCAAATTGAACGTTGGATTCAATGAATATGTCAAATTGTTACCTTTTGCAGGACTTATTGCATGAATAAACAAATGTTTATTCATGTACCCAGCCTCCTATAAATAGAAGGCCCACCATGGAGAAGACGATGAGTTAAGCTTAGCAATCATACATACTACATAACTCCATTTCCCTCTCACCTACAGAATTCAAGATTCATTTGTATTAGATAATAATCTTACAATCACCTGGTAAACTATAGTGTTTCAAAGTGATATAAGCTTGATAATTCTGTAGGTCTTGTTTCTTGAAAGTCTAATTTCTATTTCCGCACATCTTTTTCACATCTACTGAAATCACTTGCCATATTACGTGAAAAGAAGTTTTTAAGTCCAAACTGGGACCAACAGGTGTATTGCATTTTGTTTGGTTAAGTAATGAACTCATTATAAACTCAACTCATACATCCTCATAATTGACGAAACATAGGTCTTTCGTCATTACCCCTTGCTCGACGAAATATAGGTTTTTTGTCACACCCCGATATTTCCACGCATAACCGGTGGGCCCGGTGGGGAGCATCGTGACGTAGTTGATATCATCATAGTCAAACAACACAAATTTAAATGCACAGCGGAAGCAAAAGATAAATTTATTTCAACTGAATAAAATTGTAATATTAAGTATCACAAAATAGTTGAAACAGATCCACAGGCGGATCGAATAAAAAGGAAACTTGTTCAACAGACTTTAGCATCTAGAGCTTGCGAGACTTGATAAATGATGCCAGGAGTAGCCAGCCTATTTCGTCTAGTACCTGCACTTAGCCTTTTTGGAAAATACGTCAGTTTACACTGGTAAATACAATTAACTGATTCATTTTGAAAATGTTTTAGAAAATTGATTTGAATGCACATGGCACAAAATTCTTTTATAACTTGGGACAATTATTTAAAAATAATCTTGTATACAGTTTTACTTATTTGTCGTCCGTTAGTACCGGTTAGAAGAGCCGTCTTAAGTTAAGTGACACGCCACAGGTATAATGCCCACAAGGTTGATTCCTTTAAGTGGATTACCAGTTTTTACATATGCAACTGTCAGGTGTACGCCTACACCCCGTGCTTAGGTCGTGGCCATTTCTTTGAATGATGCCAAGGATATCCGGGACATGGTCATTTAACCCCCAAAGGCCATACACCAAATAATACAGATTAAAACGGGTTATGTAAATACATTAATCACAATCCGATTTAAATGACTACATACCCGACCAAGCGGTATTATTATAATATCGTATCCCAAGCCCGTATAGGGAAAATAAGTTAAGAGTATTTACCTGAGCAAAGTATAAATCACAAACAGCAAGTACACGTAGCTTTTACTGGGCTCCTAATCTGGAACGAAGGTTTTTAATAACCTATTAGAATCCTAACGGGTCTGTAATTAAGCCTAAACTTAGACCGGTTAGTTTTAAAAGAGGATACGGTCCAAAAACGCATGATTAAGCGAAGACCGGTTTAGAATGTGGTTTTGACCCAACAAGCTTGTATACTTGTTTAATGTGGGTATACTAAACACATTCTGGATTTTGAGATGTAAATGATATGGTTTGACCCGTTTCGGCTAATATATGCAAACTAGTTACATACGTCGATCCGAACGCGAAAAGTGCGTAACGGGTAACCAAATGAGTTATATACAAGTTTCCTAAGTTAATATGCCTTAAATATGTTGCGACATCAGTAAGATATCTTCTATTATGCTCAAAACGGATTTAAACTCAAATTACGCCCTGTAGGGGTATTTTGGTCATTTTAAAGGTTATAAAAGAGTTTAAATATTAATCTGAGTTACAAGTCTGATATAATCAGTAAAAATACTCATTTTTATAAGTCATAACAGTAGGGTATTGTAAATATGTGAAATTTATCTTTTATAACTAAGCTATGCACCGTAGGGGCATTTTGGTAATTTCACTTAAGCCTAAAAGGTCAAAACTGGAAATCTGAGTTTAAAACTTTTACTTACTATTAAAGTATAAAAATTTACTAAAAATATCTGTTTTGGTCAAAAATTACCGAAGCAATTTAGTGATCAAATTAGTTAAGTGAGGTAGTGTGCTAGAAACAAGTGTCGAAAATATGTTAATCAAATTACTTGCAAAAACAGTTTCAGGATACGGCTCAGGATATTGAGCTGTATCGACGATCAAACAATGAGCAAACAATGAGCAAAAAGTAAAGAAAATGACACGAGATGTACGAGGAAAGCCCTTGATCAATCTAGATCGCCGGCATAAAACCTCGGGAGCTGACAATCGCAGCTGCCTTGTTCTTCTTATTGCTTTAAACTTCAGGATACAGTGCAGGATATCAACCAGATCGCTAAGTGTTACAATGAATTCGTGTGAGAGTACAAATTGCGAGAGAACAAGTGTTAGAGTGTAGTGAGGGTGATTGCAGTGAAATTGTTGTGTCCTATTTGATCTGGTGTTCCTCCTATTTATAGTAACGAAATACAAACAAATATTCCTATAAATATGGGATGCTCCGAATATTCCACCACGAACGTTGTAGACCGAGTAATAAGGTTTCAACGTCTTTCTTTGAACGGCCTGGACCGAGTCTTCCGCGGAATAAGTCTTTGTGAACGTTGCTAGCTTCTAACGCACGTACCTGCACATAATCCATTAGTAATCCCGAGGATACCTTTCAGGATATCACCAATATCCTGAACCAGCATCCCGGATGTAAACAGATACTACATAAATAAGATATAGATCAAGATATTTTCCAGGATATGAGCTCAGAATTTCACCCATAACAATTGTCCCCAAAAATGTTACCGTTTGATATCCTAACGGTTACATTTTTTCACAATGGCCGAGGCAATTAAGAGATAAGACTTCTGATGTGACAGCTTTCAACCACCCGGCCTATATTTACTCATCATACCCTATATCTTCTCATCCTCATCTTCTTTTTTACCCACAATCGACAAGAAAAAAGGTAATATTCTCTCTCTCATCTTCATAACCATCTTTCATTTTACTCCGGCTAGAATTCAGGCGACCAAATGCCTAGGCAGACGAGATCCAGTTCAGGCGACTCGGCTCCCACATTCATCCAATAGAATCTTCTCCAAGAACCGGAGAATGAAACATGCACCTTTGATAGTGCTCATCTGTCGGCTTTGAAATCTTCCGGTATCTTTCCGGATGGAACCATATTCCGACCATTTGACAGAGAAATCCGGTCAGATATGGTTTCCACCGAGTGGATTTGTTTCAATGCTTTCCCCTTCACCATAGGGCTACGATTCCCCTTTCCGGATTTTATTACCGAGTTCTTTAACATCACTAAAATTTCTTTCAGCCAAACCATGCCAATGCTTTGGCGTGTTTTGTCTGTTCTTGACCAAATCAAGAGAAACCACATACCTGACCTTTCTGTCCATGATCTCCCTTTAGCCTACAAGCTTAGATGCCATGGCTCTTCTAGGTTTCTATTTTATTCTAGCTCCGGTCCCCCATTGATTCTTCGTGCCACCAAAAACGAGGATGGTTGGCAATCCAAGTTTTTCTTTGTAAAAAGGGATTCGATCCCCGGTGGAACGGATTATCCGATGAGATGGTTAAGAAAGGGTAGGAATTAGGGTTTAAGAATGATCTCGTCTCTTATCCTGTCCCATATTCTGAACTAATAAATTTTCATTTTTGTGCAGCCGATTTTAGGAAGATTGCACCTCCTCTTGCTAATTCTCAAGAAAGAATAGACGCCATCAGACTTCTTCCAGAGGCAGAGAGAAGTTTCAATCCTTCTCCACCAACTCCAAGCCCTCTTTCAAGTGCCAACATGTCTGGTAAGGATCCTGCAAGATATCCTGCACACATATGTTTTTTATCTGTTATTCATAAGAGAGATTTAGAATTTACTCCCTGTGTGCAGATTCCAGCAAAGTCCCAGTCTATCTAGACCTAGATGAACTTGACAGCTATCCAACTCCAGCCATAGTCAAGAAGGAGACTCCTGCTACCACTAGCTCCAAGCCACTCCCGGCTCCCAAGGCCAATCCAAGAACCCGTGCTTCCGCAGCGAAAAAGAGAAAGGGTCTTGAGGTCAGTGCTCCAGGCTCAGAAGGGTTCTCCTATGATGAACTCAGCTTCTCTGACTCCTTAGAGCCAATGACATCCTTCCTTAACAAGGTAATATCCTGACGCATATCCTCCATGTATATCCTACACATATATCCTGCACGTATATCCTAACAAGATATCCTGGTAAGATGTCTTAGTCAGCATACATTCTAAATTCATACCTGTAATTAATGTGCAGGGCCTCCAGCATTTGCTCCACTTGTACAATGACGCCTGTGGCACCGTGGCACTTCATGATGCCAGGATCAAGCAGCTCGAGAGCACCGTTGCTGACCAAGGTGCTATTGCTGAAGCGAAGAGCCGGCACTATGAAAGCTTGCTAAAGAAGGTCACCCAGGACGCTGAGGTCAAACTTGCCAGCGTTCAAATGGATCATGATCAGGCCTTGATCAGCTTTCGAGAGGGAATCAAGGCTTCTGCTATCGTCTCCCTGCTACAAGCACGCATCAAGATGGCCTACGAGTCCAAGGAGACGGTCCTTGTTTGTCCATCTTGGCCAGTTGAATCCTGGGTGGCTAAGTTGAAGGAGCTCGGAGGCAAAGCTGTGCCACTTCCTGCTGAAGCCGGTGAGTCTTCCAAGTCAGCAGAGGTGGTGGTCCAAGTTGGAGAGAAGAAGGACGCTGGAGGTGATGCTGAGATGGACATTGGTCAGGATGCTGCTCAGGATATTGGTCAAGATGCTAGAGCGGAGAAGTCTGAGAAGGTTGGAGGTGATGCCGCTGTGTGAGGGCATTTAGGTGGGCGATGACGGATATACGTGCCAAGGCCAGAGCCCACCTTTTTGAGTTTGAATGTTGGTTTGTAGTTCCACAAACAATTTACTTTTCTGCATTTTACTTTCCCGTACCTGAACAATTTACATTTCCTGCATGCTTTTTGAACAATACAACAGTTGAAGGTGGATGGGTCTCGGTTTGAGATGAAGCCTTCAACTGTTGGGTAAATATGGTTATGAACTATTAGTGCTCTTAGTGGATGGGCCTTGTTTTGAGGTGAAACTAAGAGCACAACTTTTGGTATGTTAATAATATAACTACTCTTTTGACTTTATTATTATTATCACACAAATTTTACTTGTGAAAATTGTTTGGTTCGATCATTCTTAGGAACACATATCATAAATGTATCCTGGGAGATATCCTGAAAGACATCTTAAAAGGAACATTGAAATATAATCTATAAATTGTCCAAACAAAAAGGAGAGATCATACCAGAGATTCTTAGAGAATCAGTTCCAATCCTTTATCATAAATTTGTCCCCAGTGTATATTTATAAACTTGGATCCATCCTTTGAATCAGAATAACGTGTGTCCCCTGTGTTCGACAAAAACACCAATGTATTTACATTTTGACTTGAATGAATTCTGAATGCCCAAGGGCAGAATCCCTGATATCCTGAAATGAATCCTTAGCATACTGGGGATAAACCCTGATATCTGGGGATAAACCCTAAATTTCTTGCGCTACAGGCGAGAGTGTATAAACCCCAATTCTTAGAAAGGTGAAAACCTTTAAACCTTTGAGAGTATGAAAATACTCTTTCGTGAGAGAGGGTGATCAATCCTCATATACCTTTAGGATCCAGGATATAGCCAATAGTAACGAAATTGTCAGCCACTTTTACATGAACTGGTCCCACTACCTTGAACTATACCTAGATAACTTGCGCTCCAGGCGAGGTGTTTAAACCCAATTCGAAAGAAAGGTGAATACCTTTAAACCTTTGAAGGGATCAGGATCCCTTAAACATGAGAGAGGGGGCCAATCCTCTAATCTTTCGACTTATCCTGAGTATATATCCTGGAGCTATATCCTGAAACATATCCTGTGAAACGATTGTAAACTAAGGTGGGTGTTAGCTTGGCTAACACCCCTCCGATGCTTAAGTTAGTATTGGGTTCAAGATAATAAACAAATATATTTAAAAGAGATAGAACACATACCATTCCGAGATAGAAAATAAATTCTACTCTTACTTGAAATAGAGCTTCAAATGTATCGCATTCCAGGATCTTGGTAGCATATCCCCTTCCACATTCCTGAGTCGATATGCTCCTTTCCCTGCTTCTGACTCGACTTCATAAGGTCCTTCCCATTTCGGAGCTAGCTTGCCATCGGCAGGATTAGTGGTATTTTGAAAAGCCTTTCTCAGCACCCAATCACCAATTCGAAATCTTCTAGTCCTTATGTTTTTATTATATGCTCTGGATATTCTTTGTTGATACGCTGCTATCCTTAGCCTTGCTGCATCTCTTTTTTCGTCTATAGTATCCAAATCCTGACTTAAGACTTCAGGATTCTGCAGCATAGATCTTGCAGTAGGTATCGTCATTTCTGTTGGAATCATCGCCTCTGCTCCAAATACCAAGGAAAACGGGGTTTGTCCGGTTGCATTCTTTACCGTCGTCCTATCAGCCCACAAAACAAAGGGCAACTCATCTGCCCATCTTCCTTTTTTGGCTCCAAGTCTCTTCTTTAAGTTATTGACTATTATCTTGTTTGAAGATTCAGCTTGTCCATTCGCTTGAGGATGTACTGGGGTAGATGTGATCATTTTGATTCCCCAACTTTTGCAAAAGTCAGTAGTTCTTTTGCTTATAAACTGGGACCCATTATCACAAATGATCTCAGCTGGTACTCCAAACCTAGTCAGGATATTCCTTTTTATAAAGGATACTACTTCTTGGTCTCTTACTTGGACAAATGCTTCAGCCTCAACCCACTTGGAGAAATAGTCTGTCATAGCTAACTTAAAAACTTTTCCTCCCGGAGCTTTTGGTAACTTCCCTACTATATCCATCCCCCACTTCATGAATGGCCAAGGGGAAACTACAGGATATAATGGTTCAGCTGGTTGATGTAGTATGTTACTATGTCTTTGACATGCATCACATCTTCGAGCATATTCTGCAGCATCTTTCCTCATCGTTGGCCAATAGTATCCTGTCCTTAATACTTTCGAGAACAATGATCTGCCCCCGGTGTGATTACCACAATCCCCTTCATGTATATCTTGAAGTACTTCTTTGGCTTCAGGATCTTCCAAGCACCTCAAATATGGTCCTGCAAGAGATTTCTTGTATAAAACATTATTTATAATAGTGAACCGTGATACCTTCATCCTAAATGCCTTAGGATTTTCATTTTCGGGGATATGTCCTTCTTTGAGATATCTCATAATTGGAGCCGTCCAAGATTTAGGATACTGTTCAGGATATTCCACTTCAGGATCCTGAATACCGGCTACTGCTTTATCCTGAGGATTCGTTGCAGGATATAAGACATGTAATATTGGTATTTGGGTCCCTTCAGGTATCCTGATTGATGATCCCAAATTGGCTAAGGCATCTGCTTCAGCATTATCCTCCCTTGGTACCTGTTCAAGTGTAAAAACATCGAAATATCCTGCTAATTTTTTGAGAATATCAAGATATTCTATTAACTTCTCACCCTTAACTGCATAGGATCCATTAAAATGGTTAGTAATTAACAAAGAATCAACATATACTTGTAAATTTTTGATATTCATGCTTTTAGCCAATTCTAATCCTGCAATTAAAGCCTCATATTCTGCTCATTATTGGTAGCGGGAAATTCACACCTAATAGCCTGGGGTAATATGTCCCCCTGTGGCGATTTTAGTAGTATTCCTAATCCTACTCCTCTTATATTAGATGCACCATCAGTATATAATGTCCAGGATCCTAAGGATTCTCCTAACTGTTGAACTTCTAGGTCTACCTCATCCTGGATGTCACTACTGAAATCAGCCACAAAGTCAGCTAGAGCCTGCGACTTTATGGCATTCCTAGGTTCATATACTAAATCATAGGCACTTAACTTTACTGACCACTTAGCCATTCTACCCGACATTTCCGGTTTCCTAAGCACATTTTTGACAGGATAATTTGTTTTAACATGAATCCTATGTGTCTCAAAGTAATGTCTAAGTTTTGTTGACGCCATAACTAATGCTAGTATCAATTTTTCTAAATGAGAATATCTGGTTTCAGCATCTAACAAACTTTTACTAACATAATAAACAGGATATTGCTGACCTTCATGGTCTTTTATAAGAACGGCACTTACAGCATTCCCCGATACAGCAAGGTACAGGGATAGTGGTTCACCATTTTCAGCTTTCATCAGTAGAGGTGCGGTTGAGAGATATTGCTTCAAATCCTGTAGGGCTGCTTCATGCTTCTCACCCCACTCGAATTTTTTGTTCTTCTTCAGGATATCATAAAAATCCTTGCATTTTTCTGAAGACCTTGAGATAAATCTGTTCAATGCTGCCACTCGCCCTGTTAATCGTTGAACATCCTTCATATTTGAGGGTGATTTAATATCCAAGACGGCTTTAATCTGCTCCGGGCTTGCTTCTATTCCTCTTTTGGTCACCATATATCCTAGGAATTTTCCTGCTCCTACTCCAAAATGGCACTTAGCAGGATTCAGCTTCATGTTATACCGATCCAGGATATCAAACGCTCCTTTAATATCCTGGAGGTGATCCTGAGCTTTCTTTGACTTTACCACCATATCGTCGATGTACACCTCCATGGTGTCCCCCAGTTTTTCTTTGAACATCATGTTTACCAATCTTTGGTATGTTGCACCTGCATTTTTCAAACCAAAAGGCATAGCTGTATAACAATAAATACCTGTTGGTGTCATGAAGGCAGTATCCTCCTGGTCAGAAGGCTCCATTTGGATCTGTTGAAATCCTGAGGATGCATCCATGAAAGTCAGCATTTCATGCCCAGCAGTGGCATCTACCATTGCATCAATGTGGGGGAGAGGAAATGGGTCTTTAGGACAAGCTTTATTCAAGTCTGTGTAATCCACACAGACTCTCCATTTTCCGTTTTTCTTCTGTACCACAACCACGTTTGCTAGCCACCTTGGGAACTTGACTTCTCTAATCATTTTGGACTTCAACAATCTTTCAACTTCTTCTTGAATAATTGTATTGCGTTCAGGAGCAAACTTCCTTCTTTTTTGTTGCACGGGCTTGAATGATTTATCAATTCCAAGCTTGTGAGTGATAATATCTTTGGATATGCCTGTCATATCCTCATGCTTCCATGCAAACGTTGACGTCCTGCATTTTAAAAAGTTAATTAATTGTTCTTCAATATCCTGAGGGATATTGGTTCCCACGAGCACCGAAATATCGGGATTATCCTGGTCCAGGACAATTTTCTTCACATCCTGCTCCGGATCCTCCACGATATCCTAGGCCCGCGTCTTTAATTACTATGCTGCACTAGGTTTGGTTGAGGATTTCATCGAGGATGAGTAGCATTCTTTCGCCTCCTGCTGATCGCTATCAACTTTAACAACTCCCAAAGGGGTAGGTATCTTGATGCATTGGTGATATGTTGATGGCACGGCCTTCATATCGTGAATCCACGGTCTTCCCAGTATAATGTTATAGCAGGATAGAGAGTCCATCACACAGAAACGTTGTATTGAGTTGACTCCTTCAACGTACACCGGCAACTTTATCTCTCCCACTGTGCTTCTGGCCTCTCCGCTGAACCCAACAAGCACGGTGGACTTCGAAGTGATATCCATTGGAGATACATTCATTCTTTTAAGTGTCTCTAATTGGATTATGTTGACGGAGCTGCCATTATCAACCAATATCCTGCGTACAAAATGGTTAGCCACATATAACGTTATTACCAGAGCATCATGGTGAGGATCCTGGACAGTATCCCTGTCATCAGCATCAAATGTAATCACTTTGTCAGTTGTGAGTGTAGTCATTCTGACAGGTTTGTCTCCCCTTTCGGCCTTAGCTTCTTTTGCATGTCTCTTTGCCGCCGAATACGAAGTCCCACAAATGTCGGATCCTCCCGAAATGAAGTTGATTATCTTGGCATCCGCGGGAGGTGAGGCTGCTCGCTCAGGATCCTTCTCAGTATCCTGACCCTTATTCTTCTTTCTTCCTAAGAGATCTTTCAAATATCCCTTGCTTAGAAGATAGCTTATCTCTTTCCTCAAAGCAATGCAATCCTCGGTCATATGTCCGAAATCTTCGTGGAAAGCACACCATTTTGATTTGTCTTTCCAATCCGCTTTTTGTTGATTCTTTCGAGGCCATCTTGCCTTGTCCCCTAGACCCTGCATGGCATACATCAATTCAGGAATGTTAACAGAAAAGCAATATTCAGATAATTCAGGATATTCTTCAGGATCCTCATCTTCGACAGCATTCACTCTCTTGTTCTCATTCCTGCCATATGGCTTGGGCCGATACGACTTGAATGAGGATTCCGACTTCCTGTTAGTTGACTCATAAGTGTTGGATGAGTTTATCCTTTCTTGCATCTTTCTGTCATCTTCCAACCGAATGTATCTTAGGGCCCTGTTCCGAGCTTCATCCAGGTTCCTGCATGGGTTCATTACAAGGTCTTGGTAGAATTGAGAATCCTTTTGCAACCCCATCTTGAAAGCTTGCACAGCTGTTGCAACATCAAGATGAGGAATGTCTAATGATTCTCGGCTAAACTTGTTCACATAATCCCTAAGGGATTCCTGAGGCCCCTGCGTTATCCTGTAGAGATCACTTGTTAATTTTTCAAAGCTCCTACTACAAGAAAACTGGCTATTAAATAAATTTACTAAATGAGCAAAAGATGTAATTGAATGTGGAGGAACATTCAAGAGCCACTTCAAAGCTGATCCTGTCAAGGTTGAACCAAAACCCTTGCACAAGCATGCTTCCTTGAGATCCGGAGGGATAGGGTTGATCTCCATCCTCTCCCTATACTGAGCAATATGCTCCTCAGGATCCGTCGTTCCATCGTAAAGCTTCATGTTGGGGGTTTGGAACCTCTTTGGAATTTCAGCATCACAGATAGGATATGCAAAACGAGATATCTTATGGCTGTCTTGAGACACTTCCGGGATTGGCTGGACCACCCCGGGTACACTTGATATCATGTCCTTCAACTTCTGAAGTTCCCTGGTAAGTGCTGACGTCACACCTGTATCCTGCAAGGATCCACTATTGTTAGTAGTATGAGTATTATTATTATTATTTAATATGTTACCCGTTGGAGGATTCTGCCCATATCCTGAAGCATATCCTGAGCTCCTTATGGTCGATATCCTGACCGAGGAGGGTATTTCAGGGGTATGATTCTGAGGAAGGCTGGGCACAATATTCCCCCTGTTATCCTCTGTATACACGGCTGAACTGAAGTTCAAAGCTCTGGGTTGTAATGGAGTGACAATATCCTCAGCGGATCTGCTCGAGCCAGACTTCAGGAGTTGTATTTCCCTTAAAAGCATTTGGTTCGTTTCCTGCTGCTGCCTCATTTGTTCCTGCACACTTCCAAACAAGGTTAAAATTTCTTCGTTAGATGCTAAAACAGGGGCAGATTCCTGAACACTGCAGGTAGGGATAATATCCTGAGGTCGTGTAGAGGCTGGCATTCTTGGAGGAGGTGGTGGAAGCACCGAACCTGTAGTAGCAGAAGTCGTAGCAGACATAATAGAGGAACTCATGTTTGATCGTGAGGCCATTGTGGACAATGTAGCAAAAAGTTTTGAAAATAAAAAGCCGATTAGCGATTTAACAAAAAATTTTAGTAAAGAGAGCACCACTTGCCCCACGGTGGGCGCCAAATTGTTTTGGTCAAAAATTACCGAAGCAATTTAGTGATCAAATTAGTTAAGTGAGGTAGTGTGCTAGAAACAAGTGTCGAAAATATGTTAATCAAATTACTTGCAAAAACAGTTTCAGGATACGGCTCAGGATATTGAGCTGTATCGACGATCAAACAATGAGCAAACAATGAGCAAAAAGTAAAGAAAATGACACGAGATGTACGAGGAAAGCCCTTGATCAATCTAGATCGCCGGCATAAAACCTCGGGAGCTGACAATCGCAGCTGCCTTGTTCTTCTTATTGCTTTAAACTTCAGGATACAGTGCAGGATATCAACCAGATCGCTAAGTGTTACAATGAATTCGTGTGAGAGTACAAATTGCGAGAGAACAAGTGTTAGAGTGTAGTGAGTGTGATTGCAGTGAAATTGTTGTGTCTTATTTGATCTGGTGTTCCTCCTATTTATAGTAACGAAATACAAACAAATATTCCTATAAATATGGGATGCTCCGAATATTCCACCACGAACGTTGTAGACCGAGTAATAAGGTTTCAACGTCTTTCTTTGAACGGCCTGGACCGAGTCTTCCGCGGAATAAGTCTTTGTGAACGTTGCTAGCTTCTAACGCACGTACCTGCACATAATCCATTAGTAATCCCGAGGATACCTTTCAGGATATCACCAATATCCTGAACCATCATCCCGGATGTAAACAGATACTACATAAATAAGATATAGATCAAGATATTTTCCAGGATATGAGCTCAGAATTTCACCCATAACAATATCAGTAGGCATCGAACCTTATATGTTTAAAATAGTTTTAATACATACTATGCGTTAAAAACGCTTAAAAAGGCGATTTTAAGCTATTTCCGGGTTTTATAAGAAAAGCTGATATTTTTATTATCCCAGAAGGCTTAAAATACTTTATTTATCATTTAGAATCAGTAGCAAAAGGTCTGGGGTCAAAAGATTTTGAAAAACTCATTTATAGCCCAAAAGGGCAAAATCGACAATAACCGAATCAAGCTTAGAACTCTATGTTATGCTCAGTCTAAAAATAAATAAAAATCTTCAAAAATCATAAAATATTATATTTCATCAGTGGGTAAAAAGTTTGATATCAAAAATTGGGTTAAGATAGGCTATTCGCTAATTATGCCGTTTAATTTATAAAAAGTTTTTCATTTACGTTAATGACCATAACTCCTAATCTAGACCTCAAACTGATGTCAAATTTTAGGGACAAGTTTATAAATCAGTAATGAAGGTTTCTATTCTTTTAATTTTTCAAAAATCACGTTTTAGGGTGAAAAGGGCATAATAGTCAACATTTAAGCATTTAACGGAACGTGCATATGAATCGGATAACTAATGAACCAAGTTGTATAATCACAGAGGGTTATACTAACATGTAACCTGGTCCAAATAAAGCTCTAAGGCATTTCTAAACTATGCTCTAATGGGTCAGAACTGAAAGTCAAAGCAAAAGTCTACTTTTGCGACTTTCGGCTCCGAACCGATCTTAAATTGAAAATTGTCGGGTTGAACATGTTTAGACATATTCTTACATTAATTACCAAGTTATATTAATGATAAAATAGGTTGCATAGATTCTACATTGCTAATTATGCATTAATTTGAAAATAAGCTTTCTGTTGACTTTTTATAATTAGCTTTGACCCGACAATTGACCTAGTTAGAGTGGGAATCAGAGGGTGCCCTTTTAAGGGTTTATTGCCCACATAATTACCAACTCATAGGTACTTTCAATTTGAAATTTGACTGGACAAATTAAGATTAATGACGAAGTCAAATCTTAATTACGACGGTTTTGACTTTAGGCTAATTAACTAAGCAAAACTGAATTAAGGAAGGTTAAGGACACTTACCAAGGTCCTATGCACGACTAATGATTATTAGGAAATGTGCTTGAGCTCCAAAAACCTCCAGAAGCCAAGTTGTGAAGTTGCAAGTGAATGTGATCAAATGATGCAACATGTGGGTTCTTAGAGCATTCTCATCCAAACAATCAAAATATGTGACGGGTAGTTTTTATATTATAAAGGGTATAAAAATGGTTGTGAGTGGAGGAGAGAGAAAATGTTATTGTTCATCTGTATATTTGGGGGGACACTGTTCACCCAGTATAATTTTTTTAATATATATTGAAAGTGGTTGTGAGTGAATGAGAGAGAAAAATGTAATGATAATATTATTTAATTGAAAAGGAGAGAGAAAAAGTATTTGTTTTTAGTGAAAATATATTGATATAGGAGTTGTTTTTTAGTGGAATGTATGTATAATTTGATGGATTGGATGAGAATGCTCTTATATAGGAGATTTTGATGCCTTTAGATCATGACAACCAAGTCTATAGATGTTATGGGATCATTACAGGTGTCCCTAGGCCATAATAAACCATCAAACAAGCCCATAGAATCGAAAACAAGCTCCATAAGTCGGTTAAACTTGCTGGAACAGGCACCTGTCCAAAGAATCTGCATCTAGCATCCTCAGGTGGCCCGCGTAAGACTTGGGCCTGGTCTTACGCGGCCTGTGTCAAGGTTGGCTCTGGTCAACAAGTTTGCAAATATTGCAATTTTGGTCCTTGGTCCTTCTAAACTCGTTTTTAATTTGTTTTATTGCACTTTTGGCCCTCTAACTTGACTTTTAAGGACCCAAGTCATAAAACAACTTTGTTAAGTCCCCGGTTATTCGTATGATCACCGAAAAGTCTTAAATTCCAACGTTGACGCTTTTAACCCCTCGTATACGAATATTGTCATAACTTTCTCATACTTTAACGAAACCTTGTGAAATTTTTATCACTTATTCTCGTGAGTATAATTAATCATTACAAAGCTTCGGGTTTGCTAAAAGGTCACTCAGAGGTATACTTTAAACATGTTGACACATTTAACCCCTGTAGTTTGTAATTCCTCACTTTCTTTCACAATTAGCTTCGTATGATCCATGATTTATTCGTTTAAGGGTATAAACATCATGTGGGGCTATTGTGAAGTATATTTATTCATTGTTGACACTTTGAACCCTTATATTCACATAGTTTCTTTGTTTGTCAACTTTAGTCCCTCTAAAGTAATCTTTTAGACGCTTAAAGCTCATGACACGTGTCGATACATTATTGGACATAAATTTACGAGGTGTTACATTTTTCGCCATCAACTACACTCGACGAAAGACTGGACTTTCATCGAAGCCTTATTTCGCCATGTGGGCTTGTGGCCCAGGTGTGGCCCAAGCACGAATCAGTTATATAATCACCTTTAACTACACATAACGTGAATAGTAGCGAAACCCTAGATCCTCTCTAATTCAGCGACAGCAACATTATTTTCCTCTTCCGAAGATCTTCGTGATTTCATCTCAATTCTATCGGTTAGTCCATTATACCATTGATTGATCTAAACTTCCTGTTGCACGAGGTTGCATGATCCTTGGATTGAGTGATTTGATTTCGTTATTTCCTACTGTTTATTTGATATGATTGCATGATATTAGAAGTTGGATGATCTACGGTTAGGTCTAACATATAAGTATGAATAACAATGATGATCTAGACTGTATGATGCTTGAGAACGGTTGTGTTTATATGAATAATGATTGATTCGCTATTAGGGTTTTTGATATGTTATTATTTAAGCTGGTAGATTGGAACACTCATGATAAGAATCTGATGTCTTGTAATCGGTCATGTTCACTGCACGATTTTGGTTCTGTTTCTGTATGAGTATCATGTTGGCTGTGTGTAGTCATGAACAAAATAGAACTGGAAGTGTTTAGGGTTGCTGTTAAACCCGACAAAATACCCTGATGATTCGTCACCCCTCACCCCTCACACCGACGAAACACTTCAGTATTTTGTCACCTGTCATGACGACGAAACACCTCAGTGTTTCGTCGGTTGAAGTTTCACCGCCCAAAGGATAGGTCAGACTGTGGTTGGAACTTGAATGATATGAATGATTTCTTTTTGACGAAACCCTATTATTGTTGGTTAATGATATAAACATCGACTGAGGAAACATGATTTGATTGTTATGAGTAGTACATGTAACTGTTAACACCGTTGTGAAAAATGCATGAGAAATTTGGAATCATATGGACTTGAATAACTGTTACGATGTTCGAATGCACACTATGATTGTAAATTCTACGTGAACCATGCAAATGAAAACTAATTACGTAAACATGAATACCATAGGTTTTGACTGATTAAATGGGAACGAATATCTAGTCATACCGAACAAATCAAATGTGAGTTTATTCCTCTTGTGCATGCATCCCGGTGGTTGGGACAGTCAGTGGGTATCCCTGAAAGGGATAGGTTTTGGGTGTTTTGTCTTGTTGCGAGAACTTGAGGAACCTTTTAGCATGAGTTGGGAGGAGCTTAGATAAACATGCAAATCGCATTAATATTATGGGTGCACACATAATAATAATGTGGGGTGCATGTGAGTCCCAGTGAGATCTAACGAGTGTGAAAGGGGTTCCGCTCTGTTGTGTGATGTAAACTTGGTAGTCTGTAGAAGTCATTGTGAGGTTTAACTCCTACCTTATCTCGACTCTTAACCTTTTTCCTTTTTCCTATATAGAATCATGAGTGGATGAGGCCATGGACGTGGTCACATTGCGATGACTCAGGCTGAATTGACAAACTTGATTAACACTCGTGTGGCTGAAGCCTTAGCGGCTTATCAGGTTGGTACGATATGTGCCAATTATTCCCTTATCCTTGCGTTGCGTACTTGAATCTTAATCGTGTGATGTACTCTCCTTCGTTTTAGGTCAACCCGTGCACCAAAACAACCCGCCTGCCTGCACGTTTAAAACATTCATGGATTGTAGGCCACAGACGTTCAGTGGGACTGAAGGGGCTGTGGGGCTACTACATTGGTTTTAAAAAGGCGGAATCGGTGTTTGCTATGTGTAACTGTCCTGCTGGGGACAGAGTGAAGTATGCTACGGGCACACTCGAGGATGGTGCCCTGACCTGGTGGAATGCCCAAGTCCAGATGCTGGGCATTGAGATGGCGAATGCCACTACTTGGGACGATTTTAAGGAGCTGATGCGTGAAGAATACTGTCCTTGTGACGAGATTTAAAAACTCGAGAACGAATATTATGATCTGAAAATGGTGGGTTTTGAAATTGAGGCATACACGAAACGGTCTCATAAGTTAGCTAACATGTGCCCGAACTTGTCACGACCTCCACACCGAAGACTCGAGCTGTACATCAAAGGATTGGTCCCACAGGTGAAGGGTTTGGTTACTGCAACGAACCTCAACAACTTAGCTCAGATCATTCGTTTAGCACACAAGATCATAGATCAGGAGGTGGAGCGTGGCTCGCTACCTCCGCGTGTTTCTACTACTGCTACAACTGCTGCAACTACTACTCCTGCTGCTGACAGCAAACATAAGTGGAATGAGGTGGACAAGCTGTCCAACTCGAATCAGTCACAGAAAAGGGCAGACAACAGTATCAACCGCAGTTTTAGCCAGTCGTCTTCTGTGAATCAAAATAAGGGCAACAATTCAAATCAGGGTTCCTACGCTGGAAAGCTACCAAAGTGTAATAAGCGTATGTTCCACCATCGCGGGCCGTGTACCTGGGTATGTCACAGGTGCAACAAGGTGGGTCATATGGCTAAAGATTGTAGGGTCTGGCTTCCAAAGCAGCCGCAGCAGCCACAGCAACAGGAGAGGCAACAGCCTCAACAGAATCAAGGAAATCGTAAGGGGTGCTTTCAGTGTGGTGACAAGGGTCATTTCAGACGAGATTGCCCTCAGCTTAATCAGAATGCTGGCAACAACAACAACGCTGGGAATAACAACAACGGGAACAATGGTGGGAACGGTGCGCATGGGAGAGTGTTTACCATTGGTGCGGGGGAAGCTCGCAATGATGGAAACGTTGTGACCGGTATGTTTTCTGTGAACAATCTTTTTGCTTATGTTCTATTCGACTCTGGTGCCGATTGGAGTTATGTGTCTTTGGGGTTCAGTCGTTAGTTAGGGTTGACTCCCACACCTCTTGTAAATAAGCATGTAGTAGAATTAGTTGATGGTAAATCGATTGAAGCTTCTCATGTTCTATTTGGTTGTAAACTTGATCTCATGGGTCAAGTGTTCGACATTGACCTACTCCCCGTTACTCTTGGAAGTTTTGATGTGGTCGTTGGCATGGATTGGTTGTCGAAGCACTAAGCGGAAATTCTCTGTAAAGAGAAAATCGTGCGTATCCCTCTCCCCAGTGGAGAATCTTTGTCGGTTCAAGGTCATCGTAGTGGTGCCATGGTCGGCATCATCTCAGTCTTGAAAGCCCAGAAGTGTCTACGAAAGGGCTACCCTGCTATTCTAGCTCTTGTTACTGACGTGCTTGTCGTGGTACACGCAAATTTAATCCAAATAACAACTAATAGATAGTGGTAAATGGGTATCGAACTCAGGGAGTATGTGGAAAATGTGTTATTTGAAAATAAATAAAAACTTGGCTAAATTTAAAAATAATTGTACAAAGTAAATTTAAGAATTGGATTGATTGTTTGATTTTTAAAACTAAGATTACTAATTTAATTTCAAAATGAGAATTTAGTTTGTAAACAATTTAGAAACAAATGACCATCCTAGACTTCCGGTTTTAATTGACATTCATGTTTTAGTTCAACTAGAAAGAACCACATAGACATGGTTCATGTGTAGTTATTTGTTTGTGATAAAAGGGAACTAAGTACTCGGATGCGAGGTTGTTACCCGATGATCAATTAATATCCAACCCTTAACCCGCCCATGATATCTCGATTGCTATTAGCACCAAGAACGTATGGTTTAGACTATGATTGAAAAGCAAAGTAACAAATTACAAACAAATATCAACACACCATAATAAACCAATAACAAGTACAAGTCTATTATTCTAGAAATAAGAACAAGAACATGAATGTCTCAAACAAACCTTCAATCTAGGATGATCATTATAACGTTTAGCTACTCATAATAGACAATAACACACTTGAACAAAGCATTAACACTACTGAAAACATAATACAAGACTTACTGGAATGGAAATTACGAATATTAACCGAACTCAGGTCGATTAGGACAAGAACCGAAGGCTTCTAAACTTCCCGAGAGCTCCGAGGGACTTCACCGGCACTTCCGGGTGCTTAAACTCGCCTTATAGCAGGCTTAGAACTGATATTTCGAATGTGAGAAGGTGTAATTTTCGAGTAGGAATGCATGGCTATTTATAGTTGAAATTTTTGATGCTGGAGACTAGCTTACGGACCTCAACGTTGGCAATGTTGAGGTCCGTAAGCCCACATATTGCGACCGCCAGCCACCTACTCCATTTAGCGACGAAAAGTCGTTGCCGACAGAAGCTTACGGACCTCAACATTGGCAGCGTTGAGGTCCGTATGGGTGCTTACGGACCTCAACATTGTGGACGTTGAGGTCCGTAAGCCCATGTTTTGCGACAACTTTCCAACTGCTCCATTCCTGTCCAACGAACCTTTGCCGACACAGCCCTACGGACCTCAACATTGGTGATGTTGAGGTCCGTAAGGCTTCTTCAAAGACAATTCTTTGTTTTCAGCATAACTTTCTCGTTTCAACTCCGTTTTCTTCGCTGTTTTCGCCCACGTTCTCGTAATTTCATCCCCTATCATGTCATCATCTTAATTCTTCAATTCCAATAATTGATTTTATTTATGCACCGTATTCCTTCCATTTTAAGCTCCATTTGTACCTGAAACACAAACAAATGTAGTTATCTAATTCTAGACAAATACATGATTAAATGTAGGATTTTAATATCGTTTATACCACTTAAGAGTTGTCCTACAGACTACCCGTCACATCCCCACACTTAACCGGACCGCACTCTGATCCGAATAGACCACCACCTTGCTCCCCCAAATGTATGCACGAAACTTATCCAAAGCATACACCACCGCTAACAATTCTTTTTCGGTTGTGGTGTAATTGAGTTGCGCTTCGGATAAAGTTTTGCTTGCATAGTAAATCACCACCGGTTTTTTATCAACCCGTTGACCCAAAACTGCACCAATGGTAGTGTCGCTTGCATCACACATTATTTCGAACGGCTTTGACCAATCCGGTGGTTGCAAAATAGGAGCTTTGACCAAGTGTTCCTTCAAAACAGTGAAAGCTTGCATACACTCATTAGTAAAATCAAATGGGACATCTTTTAATAACAAGTTGCATAAAGGTTTGGTGATTACACTAAAGCCTTTTATGAAACGTCTATAAAAACCCGCATGTCCCAAAAATGACCTTACACCCTTAACATTTTTCAGAGGTGGCAAAGATGCTATTACCCGTATTTTTGCCTTATCCACTTCCATTCCCCTTTCAGAAATTACATGACCCAACACAATGCCCTCTTGCACCATGAAATGACTTTTCTCCCAACTAAGCACTAAATTTTTCTCAACACATCTTTTTAAAACTTTTTGTAATTCGTTGAGACAAGATTCAAAACTAGTGCCAAAGATTGAAAAGTCATCCATAAATACTTCGAGCGACTCTCCAACCATGTCCGAAAAAATACTCATCATACATCGTTGGAAAGTTGCCGGAGCATTGCACAAGCCAAATGGCATCCGCCGAAAGGCAAAGGTGCCATATGGACAAGTGAAAGTGGTCTTGTGTTGGTCATCCGGGTGTATTGCTATTTGATTGTAACCCGAATACCCGTCCAAAAAGCAGTAATATTTTTGACCCGATAATTTTTCAATGATTTGGTCAATAAAAGGTAGCGGGAAATGGTCCTTAGAAGTGGCGGCATTCAATTTTCGGTAGTCAATACATATACGCCACCCGGTGACTGGTCGGGTGGCAATTTGCTCACCACTTTCATCCTTGACTACTTGAATGCCGGACTTCTTAGGCACAACTTGGGTGGGACTCACCCAAGCACTATCCGAAATCGGATAAATGATTCCCGCGTCCAACCATTTGATTACCTCTTTTTTAACTACCTCCCTTAGATTCGGATTTAATCGCCTTTGAGCTTCTCGTGTTGGTTTGGCATCTTCGGTGGTAATAATCTTGTGCATGACAATTGATGGACTAATTCCTTTGAGATCGGCAATCGTCCATCCAATAGCTCCTTTGTTTTCTTTCAAAACTTCCAATAGTGCTTGCTCTTGCGCCAACTCTAAATTAGAGGCAATAATGACCGGTAAAGTGTCATTATCCCCTAAAAACGCATACTTCAAATGGCTCGGCAAGTCTTTAAGTTCCAACTTTGGCGGTTCCTCTAACGATGGTTTAGTACCCGAATTTATTTCCGCCGGTAAGCCTTCAAATTGATGAGTCCATGGTGGTCGACCTTCCTTCAAGGCCATGGCATCTTGTTTTTCCTCTTCAACCCGTAGTTCATAAGCATGTACCTGTTCAGAAAAATCACATGAACAAATATCCATACCATCTTCCTCGTACTCATGCGGGTTGCATCCATCAACTATGTCTGCCATGAAACACTCATCAACACTATTAGCATTAGAATTGTTAGTAAAAACATTCAAACGCATTTTTCGATTCCCAAAGGTCATGTCGACTGTACCAAATCTACAATCGATCACTGCATGTACGGTGCTCAAAAATGGCCGACCCAAAATTACATTTTGTTGTTGTTTTGGGTCCGCGGACGAATAGTCCAAGACTAAAAAGTCAACAGGGTAATAAAACTCATCAATTTTAACAATCACATTTTGAACCATCCCCTGGGGTAACTTATGAGACAAATCGTCCAAAACAACCGTTGTCTCCACCCTTGCTAACGGACCAAAATCGTATTGGTCATATAAGCCCCCCGGTAAAATGCTAACTCCGGCTCCAAGATCTAATAACGCGTTTGCCATTTGAAAGTTACCAACTTGTATGTTAATTAGAGGCGTGCCCGGATCTTGGAGCTTAGGAGGAAGCTCCCCATTCAAAACCGCACTGACTTGTCCGGTTAAATCTACCCGCTTAGGCATTTTCTTCTTTTGTCGCCTCTTTTGTGTGCATAATTCCTTAAGGAATTTAGCATAAGCGGGTACTTGTTTTATTGCATCAAGGAGTGGGAGGTTAATTTTAACTTGTTTAAACATATCCCACAACTCTTCTTTTTGGGGACCTCTTGATGCAATAAAATTTTTCTTTCCCGGGTCAAGTAAAGCCGATGGAAACGGGACTTGACTCGGTTCACCCTCAACTTTTTCATTTTTTTCGTTTTCACCCAATCCTGGTTTGTTAACATTTGTTTCTTTAGGTTTAACTGGTGAAACTTCATTATCACTATCATTACCCGTGATGTCCTCAACTACCCCCTCAACCACTTCGGGTGACAAATTGGCTTTAAATTCTTTTCCACTTCTTAAAACACTAACATGATGAACATTAACATTACCTCGTGAAGAACCGTGTGAAGGATTTACCTTGGTTTCACTAGGAAGTTGACCCTTGTTTTTCTTCAATTCCGCCACATCGGTTGCCAATTGACCCATTTGAGTTGTTAAAGATTGGACGCTTTTGTCACGAACCTCATCCTTTTGCATTCGAACTTCATCAAGTTGGTTCCGTTTTTGCATCTCCGTTTGCATGCTTTTTAGCATTTCCATCATCTCATTTCCACCAGAAGACCTTCCTTGTTCTTGACCCGTTTGATATGGCTTTTGATAGCCTTGGTTGTTCCCACCTCGATATCCACTTTGATTGTTGTAAAGTTGGCGCGAACCAAAGTTACCTTGGCTACCTTGAAAGTTTGGGTTAGATTGATTTGAAGAGTTCCCATACCGAAAATTTGGGTGGTTTCTCAACCCGGGATGGTAGGTATTAGAATTCATGTTGTTGTAATTTCTATCACCCCCTCCTTGATCTTGAACCGCATGAACTTCTTCATATTGCCCTTCCACCATTCCTTGGCAATTTTCAGCCGCATGACCTATTTCATTACACAAAGCACAAACATCATAAATTTGGTTAGTAGTTTGAACATTACCATCATCTATTGCGTGCACTTGAGGACGGGCAATGGCCGGTCATGCTCTTCTTGATGCTTGAGCTTTTCTTTTTGATGTAATTGCCATTTGTTCCAAAAACTCCCAGTCGTCTTGCTCATAGTTCGCACCAAAAGTGCCACCTGTAATAGACATTAAGTCGCGAGCATCTTCGGCACTCAACCCCTCGTGGAAAGCATTCATCAATTCCCAAAGTTCAATCCCATGGTGAGGACAATTCTTGATCATCATGTTGAAACGCTCAAAGGCCTCATGGAACATTTCACCTTGTTGTTGTTGAAAACTTCTCAACCCCTTCCTAGCATCATTGGTCTTTTGAGCGGTGAAAAATTCATGTAGAAAAATTTGTTGCATTTCCGCCCAAGTGTAAATGGATGCTGAAGGCAAAGTATAGAACCACTTCTTTGCCTTGTCTTCCAAAGAAAATTGAAACAAGACTAGTTTGACATCATCGGCTGAAAATCCTTGAATCCCAAATGTGTTGCATATCGAGTCATAAGCTTCCAAGTGAAAATAAGGTTCCTCCGTTGCTAGACCCTTATACTTCGGTAAACTTTGCAATGCATTGGTTCTCACTTCAAAAGTCCTCCCTTGATCATTGTGAGGAATAACTACCGGTGAAGGGTTGTGAGTGATTACCGGTCTAAAATGCGCTTCAATGCCTCTCGCATGTTCTCTAAGATGTCTTCTTGGCACACCCAACCGAGCCCTTGGTCGAACAGGAACCATTGGCCTTGGTATATGCCCTTGTGGTACAAATGGTTGTTGAATTGGTCTTTGGAATTGTGGTTGTACATTTTGAGGGCGAACTTGTTGCAATGGTATAGGGCGTTGCACTGGCGGCCCTCTTGGTCGTCTCTGTTGGGGTATAATTTGTTGTTGTGGCATCCCACCAACACTTGCCATCCCTTGAGGTTGGCTTTGCACATAACTGAAGTCTCCTTGGTCCCCATCACCCATATATGCATATCCTTCTTCTTCGTAACCCTCAAATTCATCATATCCTTCTTCGTATCCATCTCCTCCCATACCCGAAGATTGCCCAATCGGAAGAGTCGAATATTGAAAACCCGACTGATTCGATGGTCTAAATGTAGACGTAGCATGAACAATAGTTGATCCTTGTGGTAATGTATAGGTTGAAGATGATTGACCGGAAACTGGGAAAAAAATGAGTAAGTGGTGGTATTATAGTGGAAGGATTAAAGGTAAGTGTAGGCTCTTCTTGAGTGGTGATGGGTTGGGTGGTGTTGGGTGGTGTTGTGTCATGAGGTGGAATAAGAATTGTAGTAGAAGGTGTAGTGGTGTTTGGTATAGTTGTGTTTGGTGAAGGATGAGTGAATGATGGTATGAAAGGTGGTATAAGTTCACCTGTAGTGGGTGGTGGTTGTGGTGGATCCATGTATGGAATTGGTGTGATTGGTGTAGTTGGTGACCTACTGATTCTGTTTTCTCTTAGCAAAATTCTGTTTCTTCTTAATGTTTGTTCAATTTCTGGATCAAATGCCAATGGTGACAGATTACGAGAGCTTCTAGTATGCATGCACCTGTAAATACCTGCACACTAACACACCTAGCGTAAACCAGAAAAATAACAAATTAAAAAGGTTACAAAATAACACACGTTGCGCACTACTCCCCGGCAGCGGCGCCAAAATTTGACGTGCTTGTCGTGGTACACGCAAATTTAATCCAAATAACAACTAATAGATAGTGGTAAATGGGTATCGAACTCAGGTAGTATGTGGAAAATGTGTTATTTGAAAATAAATAAAAACTTGGCTAAATTTAAAAATAATTGTACAAAGTAAATTTAAGAATTGGATTGATTGTTTGATTTTTAAAACTAAGATTACTAATTTAATTTCAAAATGAGAATTTAGTTTGTAAACAATTTAGAAACAAATGACCATCCTAGACTTCCGGTTTTAATTGACATTCATGTTTTAGTTCAACTAGAAAGAACCACATAGACATGGTTCATGTGTAGTTATTTGTTTGTGATAAAAGGGAACTAAGTACTCGGATGCGAGGTTGTTACCCGATGATCAATTAATATCCAACCCTTAACCCGCCCATGATATCTCGATTGCTATTAGCACCAAGAACGTTTGGTTTAGACTATGATTGAAAAGCAAAGTAACAAATTACAAGCAAATATCAACACACCATAATAAACCAATAACAAGTACAAGTCTATTATTCTAGAAATAAGAACAAGAACATGAATGTCTCAAACAAACCTTCAATCTAGGATGATCATTATAACGTTTAGCTACTCATAATAGACAATAACACACTTGAACAAAGCATTAACACTACTGAAAACATAATACAAGACTTACTGGAATGGAAATTACGAATATTAACCGAACTCGGGTAGATTAGGACTAGAACCGAAGGCTTCTAAACTTCCCGAGAGCTCCGAGGGACTTCACCGGCACTTCCGGGTGCTTAAACTCGCCTTATAGCAGGCTTAGAACTGATATTTCGAATGTGAGAAGGTGTAATTTTCGAGTAGGAATGCATGGCTATTTATAGTTGAAATTTTTGATGCTGGAGACTAGCTTACGGACCTCAACGTTGGCAATGTTGAGGTCCATAAGCCCACATATTGCGACCGCCATCCACCTGCTCCATTTAGCGACGAAAAGTCGTTGCCGACAGAAGCTTACGGACCTCAACATTGGCAGCGTTGAGGTCCGTATGGGTGCTTACGGACCTCAACATTGTGGACGTTGAGGTCCGTAAGCCCATGTTTTGCGACAACTTTCCAACTGCTCCATTCCTGTCCAACGAACCTTTGCCGACACAGCCCTACGGACCTCAACATTGGTGATGTTGAGGTCCGTAAGGCTTCTTCAAAGACAATTCTTTGTTTTCAGCATAACTTTCTCGTTTCAACTCCGTTTTCTTCGCCGTTTTCGCCCACGTTCTCGTAATTTCATCCCCTATCATGTCATTATCTTAATTCTTCAATTCCAATAATTGATTTTATTTATGCACCGTATTCCTTCCATTTTAAGCTCCATTTGTACCTGAAACACAAACAACTGTAGTTATCTAATTCTAGACAATTACACGATTAAATGTAGGATTTTAATATCGTTTATACCACTTAAGAGTTGTCCTACGGACTACCCGTCAGTTACTGATTCACAACCTGAAGAAAGGAAGATCGAGGACTTTCCAGTTGTTCGTGAGTTTTCTGACGTGTTTCCAGAAAAGTTACCCGGTTTACCTCCACATCGTCAGGTAGAATTCCAGATTGACCTTATGCCAGGAGCAGCTCCGATTGCCCGTGCTCCTTATCGTCTTGCACCAGGAGAGTTGCAAGAGTTATCTAATCAACTTCAAGAACTGTTAGATAGAGGTTTTATCCGACTCAGTTCATCGCCTTGGGGAGCCCCAGTTTTGTTTGTGAAGAAGAAGGATGGGTCCTTCCGTATATGTATTGATTATAGAGAACTCAACAAGGTGACGGTTAAGAATTGTTATCCTCTGCCCCGTATAGACGACTTATTTGACCAGTTGCAGGGGTCCAGTTTTTACTCGAAGATCGACTTAAGATCGGGCTATCATCAGATGAGAGTCCGAGAGGAGGATGTTCCTAAAACGGCTTTTCGAACGCGGTATGGGCATTATGAGTTTTTAGTTATGCCATTTGGATTGAGGAACGCACCAGCAGTCTTCATGGACCTTATGAATCAGGTATGCAAGTCGTATCTTGACGACTTTGTTATTGTGTTTATTGATGACATCTTGATCTACTCTAAGAGCAAGGAGGATCACGAGCGACACTTACGTCTGATCTTGGAGCTCCTGAGGAAGGAGCAAATCTACGCGAAATTCTCTAAGTGTGATTTCTGGATTCAAGAGGTACATTTTCTTGGCCACATTGTGAATGAATCGGGGATTCACATGGATCCTACGAAGGTTGATGCTGTCAGAAATTGGGCGGCACCGAAGAATCCTTCAGAGGTGCGACAATTTCTAAGTCTCGCTGGGTACTATCGAAGATTCATCAAGGATTTCTCGAAGATCGCTCAACCGCTTACCTCGCTGACACAGAAAGGTGTTGTATACTCGTGGGGATCAAAACAAGAAGAGGCTTTCCATTTGTTAAAACAGAAACTCTGCAGTGCACCAATCTTGTCTCTACCAGAAGGTACAAAAGATTTTGTGGTATATTGTGATGCTTCCATTCAGGGTCTTTGTTGCGTGCTGATGCAGCGCAACAATGTGATAGCTTATGCTTCTCGACAGTTAAAGGTTCATGAGAAGAATTACACAACTCACGACTTGGAGCTGGGAGCTGTGGTTTTTGCGTTGAAAATCTGGAGGCATTATCTGTACGGTACCAAATGCACCATCTACACCGATCACAGAAGCCTTCAGCATATTTTCGACCAGAAGGAATTGAATATGCGACAGCGTTGCTGGGTAGAACTTTTGAACGACTACGATTGTGCTATCAAATATCATCCAGGCAAAGCTAACGTTGTAGCCGATGCCCTTAGCCGGAAGGAAACGAAACCCAAGCGTGTACGAGCTTTACAGCTCACAATTCACTCGAATCTACCTGATCAGATCTGTGCTGCTCAAACTGAAGCGTTGAAGGAAGAAAACTATAGAGCTGAGTATTTGCGGGGCATGGAGAAACGACTCGTGAAAAGATCTGACGGTATATGTTATTTTACGGAAAGGTTTTGGATTCCTCTATTGGGTAATCTTAGAGACCTTGTGATGGACGAAGCGCACAAGTCTCGGTACTCTGTTCACCCGGGTTCGGATAAGATGTATCAGGATCTCAAAGTCTTGTATTGGTGGCCGAAGATGAAAGCTCACATCGCGATGTATGTGAGTAAGTGATTGACTTGTGCGAAAGTCAAGGTAGAGTATCAGAAACCCTCAGGCCTGCTGCAACAACCAGAGATACCCATGTGGAAGTGGGAACAGATTGCTATGGATTTTATCACAGGTTTGCCAAAAACTCAAAACGGAAATGATATCATCTGGGTGATCGTTGACCGCCTCACGAAATCTGCACACTTCCTTGTGATCAAGGAAACTGATAAGTTCTCTCAACTTGCTGCTGTTTATCTGAAGGAGGAGGTTTCTAGGCACGGGGTGCCAACCTCTATTATCTCTGATCGTGACCCGCGTTTCATCTCTGATTTGTGGCAGTCTATGCATAAATCATTCTGCTCACGTCTAGACATGAACACTGCTTATCACCCACAGACGGATGGCCAAAGCGAACGAACCATCCAAACACTTGAAGACATGCTGCGAGCATGTGTCATCGATTTTGGTAAAGGCTGGGAGAAACACTTGTTGCTGATCGAGTTCTCCTACAATAACAGTTACCACACTAGCATCCAGGCAGCCCCGTTTGAAGCTTTGTATGGCCGGAAATGTCGTTCACCTCTTTGTTGGGCTGAGGTGGGTGACAGCCAAGTCACAGGTCCGGAACTTGTTCTTGAAACTTCAGAAAAGATTGTTCAAATCAGGAATCGTATGGCAGCAGCGCGTGACCATCAGAAAAGCTACGCTGATCAGCGTAGGAAACCATTAGAGTTCGCTGTAGGCGATCGTGTTATGTTAAAGGTCTCACCCTGGAAGGGTGTGGTGCGTTTTGGGAAACGCGGTAAGCTTAATCCTCGTTATGTTGGGCCATTCAGAGTTTTGGAACGAATCGGTAAGGTGGCATACAAGCTCGAGTTACCCGTTGAGTTGGGTAACGTCCTTGATGTTTTCCATGTTTCACAGTTGAAGAAGTGTTTATCCGATGAAACACTTGTAGTACCGTTTCAAGAGATGAAAATTGACGACAAGTTGCAGTTTGTCGAAGAACCAATCGAAATTATGGACCGGGAAGTCAAAGTTCGTAAGCATAGCCGAATTCCAATTGTGAGAGTTCTTTGGAACTCAAGGCATGGACCGGAGTTCACCTGGGAACGCGAGGATCAGATGAAGCTCAAGTATCCTCACCTGTTTCCAACTGAACAACCTAAACCTGGTACAACTAATGAATTTCGGGACGAAATTCCCCTTCAAGTTAGGGATGATGTGGCACCTAGGAAAAATCCACAGTCATCCTGATTTGACATTTCGCCGCTTTCGGGGTACATCTCAAATTTCGGGTTGAAATTTCTTTCAAGTTGGGGATGATGTGACAACCCAAGTTTCGCAACTGTGTTTTCATAATCTGTTTGCATTGTAACTTGTGCACGTTAGATATATGTTTGGTGTATTGCATTTTGTTTGGTTAAGTAATGAACTCATTATAAACTCAACTCATACATCCTCATAATTGACGAAACATAGGTCTTTCGTCATTACCCCTTGCTCGACGAAATATAGGTTCTTTGCCATCAACTACACTCGACGAAAGACTGGACTTTCGTCGAAGCCTTATTTCGCCATGTGGGCTTGTGGCCCAGGTGTGGCCCAAGCACGAATCAGTTATATAATCACCTTTAACTGCACGTAACATGAATAGTAGCGAAACCCTAGATCCTCTCTAATTCAGCGACGACAACATTATTTTCCTATTTCGAAGATCTTCGTGATTTCATCTCAATTCTATCGGTTAGTCCATTATACCATTGATTGATCTAAACTTCCTGTTGCACTAGGTTGCATGATCCATGGATTGAGTGATTTGATTTCGTTATTTCCTACTGTTTATTTGATATGATTGCAAGATATTAGAAGTTGGATGATCTATGGTTAGGTCTAACATATAAGTGTGAATAACAATGATGATCTAGACTGTATGATGCTTGAGAATGGTTGTGTTTGTATGAATAATGATTGATTCGCTATTAGGGTTTTTGATATGTTATTGTTTAAGCCGGTAGATTGGAACACTCATGATAAGAATCTGATGTCTTGTAATCGGTCATGTTCACTGAACGATTTTGGTTCTGTTTCTGTATGAGTATCATGTTGGCTGTGTGTAGTCATGAACAAAACGGAACTGGAAGTTTTTAGGGTTGCTGTTAATCCCGACGAAATACCCTGATGATTCGTCATCCCTCACACCGATGAAACACTTTAGTATTTTGTCACCTGTCAGGACGACGAAACACCTCAGTGTTTCGTCGGTTGAAGTTTCGGCTCCCAAAGGATAGTTCAGACTGTGTTTGGAACTTGAATGATATGAATGATTTCTTTTTGACGAAACCCTATTATTGTTGGTTAATGATATAAACATCGACTGAGGAAACACGATTTGGTTGTTATGAGTAGTACATGTAACTCTTAACACCGTTGTGAAAAATGCATGAGAATTTTGGAATCGTATGGAGTTGAATAACTGTTACGATGTTCGAATGAACACTATGATTGTAAATTCTACGTGAACCGTGCAAATGAAAACTAATTACGTAAACATGAATACCATAGGTTTTGACTGATTAAGTGGGAACGAATATCTAGTCATACCGAGCAAATCAAAGGTGAGTTCATTCCTCTTGAGCATGCGTCCCGGTGGTTGGGACAGTCAGTGGGTATCCCTGAAAGGGATAGGTTTTGGGTAAAACATGGGTATTCCTGAGAGGAATATGTCTTGTGGGTAAAATCTGGAATGTTGGATAATATACTCATCCTATCAGCATTAAAGTCCCTCCTTGTTGTTTGTTACCTGAGAGGTAGCAGTGTATTAGTTGGTAGCGCTACTTAGGTTTGGCACCCTCACCCCGTACCTGAGAGGACGGGTGTGAACGAATGACCTAGTCATGACCAATGCTTTGATAGGAGCATTGGAGAAAGGGCAAAATAATCTGGAGCCGTCTTGTATTCGGGGTATTATCAACATTGTAAACAATGAACTAAATTAAACACTTGGTAACCAACGTTTTCGTAAAACTATGGACTCACCAGCGTTGTCTGATACACTTGTTGCATGCTCGCAGGTCGTTAGGTTCTTTGGGAATGGAACCTGCTGTCTGGATGGCTGGAGTGGTCATGGGTCGCAGTGCTTGGATACACGTGTCTTGTTTATTGAATTCTTATACATTGGGTTTTGAAACAATTAAACAACGTATTATTATTTGCTTCCGCTGTCACTATTTAACTTGGATTATGTTTTATGAATGTTTCATTTAATGGATGGGAATTTTATTAAATATCTTATGGTTAGTTCAATGTGATTGGTGGCTAGATCCTAGTACGTCACACGCCTAGCGGGGTTACCGCAGGTGGTATTTTGGGGGTGTGACAAGCGATATGTCCGAATTGGATTTTTAGGCAATTTGGGTGGATCGTCTAGTAACTAAGGCGAAGTGGATAATCGGTTAAAAGGAAAGCTTTAAAGGTACGTGGCTATGCGCTTCGTAGACTATCGTTATTATCTTATGTTTAGTTATTTGAATAATGATTAAATCGTTATGAAGTTTGGTTATTACTGAAACGGAGGATTTCTGTATGTATTAACAGGTTGAAATAACTAGTGTATAGTGTTAAATAAAAACATGAAAGTGGTGGATTCCAATTTAAGGTTTAAATGGGTCAAAGTGATCCGAATCATACATGTTTGGTTGTGTGAAAGCGATAGAATTCGTCGACGAAACCAAACGGGTCAAAACAACCAAAGTAATGAACTTTTGTGAAATAAGGCGATGGGCATCGCTAGAAAAGTTAAACGGGTCAATTTGACCCAATTGGTGATTGTTTGGTAATATAAAGCGACGGATGTCGTTAAGTAAACCAAACAGGTTAAAACCACCAAAGTAATGAAACTTTGGTGAAATGAAGCGATGGATTTTGTTAAGAAAGCTAAACGGGTCAATAGGATGTCTTGATATAAACCGGAAAGGTTACATAAATAAAGACGTCAAAATGATACCGGATTTTGAAATTATACATATTAAATTAATTAGCCGAGAAAAGGTAACGTTGTATACAAGTCATAAACTCAGGTTTGAGTATGACTAAAATATGCACAAATTCCCACAATAGGATTTGTGTTGAAGTTGTTTATCGGATTTAAACGAGTCAAATAAACTTGTCCATATAACTGAGGGCGAAGAAAATGTATAAATAAAGCCCCGTTGTTTTGGATAAGTTATATGTGTTAGTCATATAAAAGTTTTGAATGCTAAAATCAAGTTATTATTATTAAAACACAAGCGGGTCAAAATAACATGAAAAATTCCTATAAGCCGAGGGCTTAAATGAAAGAAATTTGTTTAGTTGAATGTAGGAATTTGATTCCATGTTATAGATGATCTAATTACGGTCCCGTAGAAAGAAACGGGACCTAATTCGGGTCAATAACGGACAAGTTATGTCCAATTTCGTAAAAAGTTTACTAGCTGGAAATATGCAGGTCTGAAACTTGATCTCGTTGTAAAAACTAAGGTGTCGCGCGACGTGACGATGATTAGGCAAACCCGTCACGTCGCGCCCCGCGAGGGAGTAAAAGTCTGCAATGGTTTTGCTGTTTTGTATTTTAACCTTCTGAACTCATATAAATGAGTCTTAATCATCATAAACTAACCATTTTTTGTGTTTTTGATTATAGGTGACCATATTTACTAGACGGATGATGATCAAGCAAGAAAAAGAACCGAATACACACTTAATCAAAGCTTCCGCGACTAAATCACAACTTTTGGTTACTAAATTCTTTGGGTTGTTTTGTCCAACTATGTAAATATTGAACTTATACTTTGCAAGCTAATTATGTATTAGTAACATAGAATGTTCTAAAAACTTTGTAACTCGGGTTTAAGGTTGTGAAACTTATGTAAATGTCGTTTTATTAATGTTTTTGATAAACGGCATTGGATTGTGATATATATATATATACGTCATATGAATTTATGAAATACGAGCAAGGGTCTTACAGTAAATCAAAATTAACTGAAGGCTTTGGAGAAGCTTATGTAGTGTTGCCATGTGGAACATCGTTTAAAATAACCAATGCGTTATTTTCCCCAATGTCTCAAAGAAATCTAATAAGTTTTAAAGATGTTCGTTTAAACTGTTATCATCTTGAGACTACATCTGAGGGACATAATGAGTACCTTCATATCACAAATATCAGTTCGGGTAAAAAGCATGTGTTAGAAAAGTTGCCCGCACTTGCCTCTGGTTTGTATTATATTAAAATTAATGCAATCGAATCAAATGCAGTCATAAACAAGAAGTTTATAGACTAAGAAAATTTATCATATGACATGACCGTTTAGGTCATCCCGGATCAACAATGATACGAAAAATTATAGAAAATTCATTTGGGCATTCTTTGAAGAACCAGAAGATTCTTCAGTCCAAGGATATTACATGTGTTGCATGTTCACAAGGGAAGTTGATTACTCGCCCATCACCAATGATGGTGGGGATTGAATCCTTGATTTTTCTTGGAAAGAATACATGGGGATATTTGTGGACCTATACATCCTCCTAGTGGACCATTTAGATACTTTATGGTCTTAATTGATGCATCAACTAGATGGTCACACGTGTGCCTACTATCAAGTCGTAATATGGCATTTGCACGACTACTTGCTTAGTTAATAAGGCTAAGAGCACATTTTTCCGATTACCCCATCAAGAAAATCAGATTAGACAATGCTGGTGAATTTACATCCCAAACATTTAATAATTATTACATGTCTATTGGGATAAATGTAGAGCATCTTGTACCTCATGTACATACACAAAATGGGCTTGCTGAATCGCTTATCAAGCGACTTAAAATGGTTGCAAGACCAATGATTATGAAATCAAAACTACCAGCATCTGCTTGGGGACATGCAATTTTACATGCAACAACACTAATTCGCATCAGGCCAACGAGTTATCATACTTACTCCCCATTAAAGTTGGTTCTTGGTCAGGAACCAAATATTTCCCATCTAAGGATTTTTGGTTGTGTTGTATATGTTCCAATCGCTCCACCACAACGCACACAGATGGGGCCTCAAAGGAGGTTAGGAATATATGTTGGGTATGAATCACCATCGATCATTAAGTATTTAGAACCTACAACGGGTGATTTATTTACAGCTCGATTTAGTGATTGTCATTTTGTTGAATCAACATTCCCAACATTAGGGGGAGACAAAAAGCAGCTGGATAATAGTATTATTTGGAATGAATTATCATTATCTCATATTGATCCTTGAACTAAACAATGTGAATTAGAAGTTCAAAGGATAATTCATTTACAAGGATTAGCAAATCAATTACCAGACGCATTCACTGACCCAAAGAGAGTGACTACGTCACATATACCAGCTGTTAATGCTCCAGTAAAAATAAGTGTCCCACAAGGACAACCACATGTTGGTAATGAGTCTAATGCACACCTAAAACGTGGTAGACCAATCGGTTCTAAAGATAAAAATCCTCGAAAGAAAAAGGGAGCAAATAATGTAGATGGTCAAGTCGAGGTAACAATAACGCAAGAAAAGGAGTCTCCAGAAAAGACACTAGACATGATGGTTCTAGAAGAACCTCAGGTACCTGAAAACAAAGAGATCTCAATTAATTATATCATGTCTAGAAAGGTATGGAACCGAAGCGAAATCGACGTCGATGGTAGTTTTTCATATAATGTAGTGCTACAAGTAATGGAAAACAACGAGCATCAAGAACCAAAATCAGTTGAGGATTGTAAACAAAGAAATGATTGGCCAAAATGGAAAAAAATGATAGAGGCATAATTGAATTCCCTAAATAAACGAGAAGTTTTTAGGCTTGTGGCCCATACTCCTGAAGTTGTAAAGCCTGTTGGATATAGATGGGTCTTTGTACGAAAATGTAATGAGAAAAATGAAATTGTACGATACAAGGCAAGATTAGTAGCACAAGGATTTTCGCGAATACCTGGAATTGATTATGGGGAGACATATTCTCCAGTGGTGGATGCGACAACTTTTCGTTATCTTATTAGTCTGGTAATACAAGAAGGGATCAATTTGCGTCTAATGGATGTTGTGACAGCCTACCTTTATCGCTCACTTGATACTGATATTTACATGAAACTTCCTGAAGGATTTAAATTGCCAAACTCATGTAAATCTAGTTCTCGAGAACATCTTTCAATCAAATTAAACAAATCATTATATGGGCTAAAACAATCTGGGCGTATGTGGTATAATCACCTTAGTGAGTATTTGTCAAAAGAAGGCTATAAAAATGATTCTATATGCCAGTGTATTTTTATAAAAAGGTTAGGATCTGAATACGTTATAATTTCCATATATGTTGATGACATGAATATAATTGGAACTCCAGGGGAGCTTCAAAAAGCAGTTGAATACTTGAAAAGAGAATTTGAAATGAAAGACCTTGGGAAGACAAAGTTTTGTCTTGGATTACAAATTGAACACCTTAAGGGTGGAATCCTTGTTGTAACACCTCAAAAATTCATGTCCAATAATATAAAGACACGTGTCATGTAAGATAAACGTGTCATGAACCCGGATCAAGTTGAAGGATGTATTGTAGGATTTAAAGGTATCGACATGTTAATAAATACCTCTGAGCGACCTATTTACAAATCCCAAACCTTAATATATTCCAAAAACATTCAACACATTCAAATCTGGTTAAATTGATAATCTAAATTGGACTAAGAATATAGTTTTATGGTTCTTACGACAAGTTCCTTTAAAAAGCAACCAACACAAGAATCCAAGGCAACATAAGTGCATGGCTAGGCATGCATGCCTTTTCAAAACTGATCATGTGGTCCCACACTGTTGCAAAGACCCAAGATTCAGAGTAGGAAAGTTGCATGGTCAAAACTTGAAAGTTTTCAAGTTTTTGTCATCTGATGAAGGCTTACGGACCGCAAAGGTCACCCCTTACGGTCCGTAAGGGGGCGGAGCTGAGCAAAAATAATTAAAAAGAGGATACGGACCGCAAAGCCAAGGGCTTACGGTCCGCAAGGCTGGTAACTGGGCGATATAAGCCAAGGTCAGTTACGGACCGCAAAGCCAAGGGCTTACGGTCCGTAAGAGGTGCTTACGGTCCGTAAGGCAGTCGCTGGCAGCAGAAAATGGACAGATGCCTGTTCAAGCCTGTTGCACCGCCTTACATGAGTGGTTTTCGAATTCAGGGACTTGGCAACTGGTTTTGGCATTATAGGGACACATGGGGAACATCAGGGAACACTTGTAGACTATGTTGGCATGATCTTATGCATTTAGGAACATTATATAAAGAGGTTGAGTTGCAACCATTTTGTTTGCTCATTTCAAACTCACCTCAAGGCTTTCTCTGAAGTTCCTGGAGCTCAAACTACTTCTATTAAGTTGCCTAATTGTGATTAGGACCTTTGTAAGTGTCCTTAATCTCTTTAATTCAGTTTTACTTAGTTAATTAGCCTAAAGTCAAACCGTCGTAATTAAAGTTTGACTTCGAGATTACTCATAATTTGTCCAGTCAAATCTCGAATTGAAAGTACCTATGAGTTGGTAATTATGTGGGTAATAAACCCTTAAAAGGGTACTCTTTGATTCCCACTCTAACTAGGTCAAATGTCGGGTCAAAGATAATCTTAAAAAGTCAACAGAAAGCTTATTTTCAAATTAATGCATAATTAGCAATGTAGAAGCCATGCAACCTGTTTTATCATTAATATAACTTGGTAATTAATGTAAGAACATGTCTAAACATGTTCAACCCGACAATTTTCAGTTTAGGCTCGGTTCGGGACCGAAAGTCGCATAATTTGACTTATGCTTTGACTTTCAGTTCTGACCCGTTTGAGTATAGTTTAGAAATTCCTTAGAGCCTTATTAGGACCAGGTTTCATGTTAGTGTAACCCTCTGAGGTTATACAACTTGGTTCATTAGTTATCCGATTCATATGCATGTTTTCGTTAAACGCTTAAATGTTGACTATTATGCCCACATGACCTTAAAAAGTGATTTTTGCAAAAGTAAAAGAATAAAAACCTTCATTACTGATTTATAGACTTGTCCCTAAAATTTGACATCAGTTTGAGGTCTAGAATAGAAGTTATGCTCATTAGCGTAAATGAAAAGCTTTTTAGTAATTAAACGACATAATTAGCATATAGCCTATCTAAACCCAATTTTTGATACCAAAATTTTTACCCACTGATATAAAATAATATTTTGGGATTTTTGAAGATTTTTATTTATTTTTAGGCTGAGCATAACATAGGGTTCTAAGCTTGATTCGGTTATTGTCGGTTTTGCCCTTTTGGGCTATAAAATGAGTTTTACAAATCATTTTGATACCAAACCTTTTTCTACTGATCTAATATGATAAATAAAATATTTTGAGCCTTCTGGAATTATAAAAATATCAGGTTTCCTTAAAAAACCCGGAAATAGCTCAAAATCGCCTTTTTAAGCGTTTTTAACTCATAGTATGTATTAAACTATTTTAAACATATAAGGTTTGATACCTACTGATATTTTTAGTAAATATTTATATTTTAACAGTAAGCAAAAGTTTTAAACTCAGATTTCCAGTTTTGACCTTTTAGGCTTATGTGAAATTACCAAAATGCCCCTACGGTGCATAGTTTGGATATAAATGATAAATTTCACATATATATATTACCCTACTGATATAACTTATTAAAATAGATATTTTTACTGATTATATCAGACCTGAAACTCAGATTTATAAATAATATCTTTTATGAGCTTTAGAATGACCAAAATACCCCTACGGGACATAGTTTGAGTTTAAATCCGTTTTGGGCATAATAGAAGATATCTTACTGATGTCACAACATATTTAAGACATATTAACTTAGGAAACCTGTATATGACTCTTTTGGTTACCCGTTACGCACTTTTCGCGTTCGGATCGGCTTATGTAACTAGTTTACGTAAAATAGCCGAAACGGGTCAAACCATATCATTTTTTGTCTCAAAATCCAGAATGTGTTTAGTATACTCACATTAAACAAGTATACAAGCTTGTTGGGTCAAAACCACATTCTAAACCGGTCTTCGCTTTATCATGCGTTTGAACCGTATCTTCCTTTTTAAAAACTAACCGGTTTAAGCTTAGGCTTAATTAAAGACCCGTTAGGTTACTAATAGGTTATTATAAACCTTCGTTCCAGAATAGGAGACCCGGTAAAAGCTACGTGCACTTGCTATTTGTGATTATTACTTGCAAAGGTAAATACTTTTAACTTATTTTCCCTTATACGGGCTTGGGGTACGGTATATAAAATACCGCTTGGTCGGGCATTGAATTTTTAATCGTATGAATGTTACTTTATTGAAATGACCCGTTTAAATTGTTTTGTTTGCTTAAAACCTTTGGGGGGTTAATGACCATGTCCCGGATATCCTTGGCATCATTCATAGAAATGGCCACGACCTTAGCACACGGGTGTAGGCGAGTGCATTTATAAAATAAAAAGGTATAACCGCCGGTTTCGGGAATAACCCGCCGCGGGACTATATCATGTGGTGTGTTAATTAATCTTTAACCCGGTATTCAACCCGGGCTACTGAACGTATAAGTAACATGTAATTCTTTTACAAGTTTATATATAAATAATTATCCCAAGTTATAAAAAGTTTTGTCTCATGTGCATTCAAATCAATTTTATTAAACATTTTTAAAATGAGTTGGTTAATTGTATTTACCAGTGCAAACTGACGTATTTTCCCAAAAAGGCTAAGTGCAGGTACTAAACGGAATAGGCTGGCCTCTCCTAGCATCAAATAAAAGTCTCGCAAGCTTAGATGCCTGAAAGTCTGTTGAACAAGTTTCCTTTTTATTTTGATTCGCCTGTGGATCTGTTTCAACTACTTTGTGATACTTAATATTACAATTTTTATTCAGTTGAAACGAATCTATCTTTTGCTTCCGCTGTGCATTTAAATTTGTGTTGTTTGACTATGATGATATCAATTACGTCACGATACTCCCCACCGGACCCACCGGTAATACGTGGAAATATCGGGGTGTGACACTTGTGCATCAAGAAACTTACATAGAGAAACTACTAAAAAGATTTTATATGAAAAAATCACATCCATTGAGTACCCCAATGGTTGTAAGGCCGTTTAATGTGGAAAAAGACCCATTCTGACCTCCTAAAGATGGAGAGAAAATCCTTAGTCCTGAAGTACCATATTTAAGTGCAATTGGTGCATTAATGTTTCTTGCTAGCCATACACGACCTGATATATCATTTTCTTTAAATTTGTTGGCAAGATATAGTTCATGCCCAACAAAGAGGCATTGGAATGGGGTAAAACGAATATTTAGATACCTTCAAGGTACAACAAATATGGGTTTGTATTTTACAAATCAATCGAAAACCGGTTTGGTTGGTTTTGCAGATGCAGGGCATTTGTCTGATCCTCACACTGGGAGATCTCAAACTGGATATTTATTTACAAGTGGAGTTACTGCAATTTCATGGCGTTCGGTAAAGCAGACAATCACAGCCACATCATCTAATCATGCAGAAATATTGGCGATACATGAAGCTAGTCGAGAATGCATTTGGTTAAGGACTGTAATACAACACATTCGTGGATCTTGTGGAATATCTTCGGGAGATGAAGGACCGACAATCTTACATGAAGACAACGCAGCATGCATTGCTCAACTAAAGGAAAGATACATCAAAGGTGATAGAACAAAGCACATTTTGCCAAAGTTCTTTTTTACACATGATCTACAAAAGAATGGAGATATTATTGTCCAACAAATTCGTTCCAGCGAAAAATTGGCAGACTTGTTCACTTAATCACTTCCAACCTCAACATTCAAGAAGTTAGTTCATGGGATCGGAATGCGTCGAGCCGTCGACTCAAGGAGCTTAAGTGATCATCATCAAGGGGAGATAATACGTGCTGCACTTGTAACAACTCTCATCAAAAGTCATATTTATTAAATTAATTTGTCCAATAGGAAACCCTAATTGAGACACCCAAGTGATTCTGTACAAACCCTAAAACTTTTAGAACAATTGGAATCAGGATCAGGGCCCCTAAAACTCAGGGGGGGTAAACCCTAGTCACGATTATCTTCAAATCTCGTTGTCAAAATTGAATTTTACGAAATTATCAACTCAGCAGGCCTAGTCCCACACGTGGCTGATCTATAGTGCAAAGGTGTCCCTTGCGCATCGTAAGGGTTATAGTGCTACGATGCGCAAGGGTTAACAATTTTTGGGTATAAATACAGAACATTGGCACTCGATTTCTGGCGCTGAAACGTCGTAAAAATTCCAATTCTACGCTGAGTTATAGTCGAAATACTACAATTAACACACACGATTCACTAATCGACGCCGCAATCAGGGTAATAACTCGATCGCTGTTACGATTCATTTTCCGATCGATCAATATATCCAATGGATGTTTAAGTGCCGCCCACATTAGGGTTATACTTTGTCGTTCGTCGTTAATTCGATGGATGTTTAAGTATCGTACTTTGTCGTTCGTCGTTAATTCGATGGATGTTTAAGTATCGCACTTTGTCGTTCGTTGTGAGAATTTGATCTCGTGAGTTATCGTAAATGCTGTATTGATTACTAACCCAGAATTGTGTGCTTGTTATTAAATTTAGGATAAAAAGGCTAATCAGTAGGCTAGGCTCTGCTCAAATTAAATCTGCAATGTGAGTCATTCTCTTTTTATCAACTTACTTTCAAAAGCATGTTATTTTCAAAGTTATAATTACAGTGATTAAGTTTATGTAATCACCCAAGTTACAGCCGGTATGTGGGGTTTTGTATACATAACTTGATAACCGTCACTATTGGACAACGAGTTAGCCAATGAGTGATATGACCATAGTCACAGACACCATCGGGCAAAGAGGCTATCGATGGATGTTCGAGTGACAAGTACTGTGGGTAGTTGGTTTGATATCTGGAAACATTGTAATCTCTCTTAATACTGTAATTTATAACAAAAGAGTCGTTTTCATAAAATGGAATGATTCACTCAGTATTTCCCGCTGACAAAACCTTTTTCAAACATGTTTCAGGTGATCTGTTGTGATCCAGGAAAAGTGCCGAGAAGCACTACAAGCTTAAGGAAGTGGCTCAGTATAAAATAAAGAAACATGTTTTGTAAAATAAAGATTTCTCCGTGAAATCTCAATATTGTAAATTACCGGGTTTTATCCCGAGTTGTGAAATAAAATAATCGGGAAATATTTCAGTTTTAAAAAGATCCTGAAGAAACTTCCGCTGTTAAATAAATACCACGGGATTTCTGTCCCGCGACTCCTGAAACGGGTCAAATCGGGTCGGGGGCCGTGACAGAAAAAGGTGGTATCAGAGCCACTGATTTAAGCCAATTAAGTATTTAGAAAATACTTAATTTATAGTAATTGCTATTTTGTGATTATGTGTTTTATTATCGGACTAATTGCGTACATTATGGGCAGATCTCTATATGCTAGCCACTGTAGCAATAAATACAAATCTTTAAATATTTTGATTCAAAATTTTAGCACCTGAATTACCTACAGTCTAGAAACCTTACCCAGTAAATAAATAAGTAAACCTTAGTGTGTTTTAATTTTTAGTAATTTTTGGTAGTTACCCAATATGAACTAATATTTAAAAGATTTTCTATAAAATTTTGTTATGATTTTTAACGTAGTAATTATATGTATTTTGTTAAACAACATGAGTGATTTGTCTGACGCCCTTCAGAAGTTAAATCTCTATCCGGTAAGAATAGAAGTTTCCAGAGATTTCAATAGGTATATACCAGACATAGAGGAACCTATAGAATTCAACGCTTTACCTCTCGAGAAACCCAAGCCTAAGAAAATGGAAATTGGGGAAAGCTCTAGGCAGATTGAGGGGTTACCATCTCAGGAAGAGCTAGATCTGATATTGACAAGCCATGATATTATTAAGCCTATTAATGAAAATGATTTTATTCATTCTCTTGAAACACAAATACCAATAAATTTAGAACCAGCTATTCCAAACCCTTCAATCCACTCGCAAATAGACGAATGGGTGACCCATGAAATACAGCTACAAAACAATCCCTATAAGTTTTTTCCTCAGTACAATCTAGAACCTTTATCAAATCCACCAATGAGTAACAAGAATATGGCTGAACTCCGTCATTTTGATAGAGAACTAATGGATGCAGGAAATAGGATCCAAGAGATTTTGGGACATATCTCCTGGAATTACGATAAGAAGGAACGCCGTTACTAGAAAATTTACTGACAAAGGATAAGGAGAGTTATGGAATTGTGATTGTGTACTAGTAAAAGTAATAGTAAAATCAGTCTGTAAAATAGCTATAAAATAAAACTTTGTAAGATAATAGTGTGTATTGATGCATACTACTAAATATAAATGGAAATCGAGAAATCGATAATTTTGGCTATATTGGTATTATGAACTCTGTATAATTATTTTGTGTAATTGTTAATTGATACTAATAAATTAAATATATTATCAGATGGAAAACGCCAATAATGAACCAGTAAATGAAGTTAATCAATCTGAGCAACAACCGGGGGATTAATATATGACTAGGCAGGATATAGAAAATATCGTTGCTCAAGGGATAGCCAATGCTATTCCAGCATTCGTTGCTGCAATTAAAAACCCAGTAGAACCACAACAAATCGTTCCTAGCAAACGTATTTCTGAAGATAACTTCACTAATAGTGTAAACGGAGGCAATGATCATGTTAATCATGATAATGAACCACGGCAATCTCCGCTCCCTAAGAAAATGAAAGCCGCAACACCTGGTTGCACTTTCAAAGAATTTCTTGCCTGTAAACCCACTGAATTTGCAGGCAATGAAGGAGCAACTGCATCACTGCGTTGGTTAGAGAAAACCGAGGCAGTAATTGCCATAAGTAAATGTGCTCAGGATGACCAGGTCATGTACACGTCAAACCTTTTCAAAGAAGGGGCGCTAGAATGGTGGAACACGGTGTTACAGGCTAAAGGAAGAAATAGGGCTTATGCCATGAAATGGGAAGAATTTAAGAGTCTTGTAGAAAGAAAATTCTGTCCTGAATACGAAAAAGATCAAATGGCAAATAAGTTTTTAAACCATAGAATGATGGGTATAGATTGTCGCGGTTATACTTCGACATTCTTTGAATATGCTAGAGTGGTACCAACACTGGCTTCGCCAGAACCGGTACTCATTTCTCGCTATATTTGGGGACTGATTAGTGAAATCCGTAACATCGTTAAAGCTGCGAGACCTCGCACTATTGACGATGCTGTGGAATTAGCCAATACCTTAACTGACGAACTGGTGCGCACGCAAGATGAAAACCGGAAAAAGGAACTGGCTCAGAAAATTACCCAAGGATTTCGTATGGGTAATAATAATAGCTTCAAGAAAAGAGGAACATGGCAATCTTCAAATCCGCCGTTTTGCAGGAATTGCAGAAAGAAACATTTTGGAAGATGTAATGTAACCTGCAATTTTTGTAAAATGGTAGGACATCGTGAAGAGGAATGCAAAAAGAAAACAAGAGTCTGCTATAATTGCGGAGAAACAGGACATTTTAGACCAGAATGTCCTAAATTGGTCAAACCAGCAGACAACAAAGCCAAGACAGCCGACGGAGCTACTAAGAAGAATGTCCGAGCATTTCAATTAACTACTCAGGAAGCCGAGATGATTCCAGATGTGATAGCGGGTACGTTCCTAGTTCACAACATTTACGCCAAAGTATTATTTGACTCTGGTGCAAACCAAAGTTTTATCAATACTTCATTCTGCCAAGCTCTTAACTTACCTTTAACCAACATTAGGCAGATTTTTACAGTAGAAACGGCTGATGGGAATTCAGTTAAAATAGATAAGGTTTTGCAAAAGGTAGAATTAGAACTTTCAGGTCATAAATTCTTTGCAAATCTATTACCTATGAAATTAGCTGAATTCGATGTTGTGTTAGGAATGGATTGGTTAGTAGCCAACCATGCTTGAATTCTTTGTGATAAGAATTCCATAGAAATTCAAACAACCACCGGAGAAGTCATTATGATTACAGGAGATAAACCACGTAAGCCCATGAAGTTCATATCAGTAATGAAAGTTGCTAGTTATGAACGAAAGCAATGAATAGTATATATGATTTCAGTAATCATTAGTACTAAGGGTAAAGAACTTAAGGAAATTCCTGTAGTCTCAGAATACTCAGATGTATTCCCAGAAGATTTACCTGGATTACCACCAGATAGGGAAGTAGAGTTTAGGATTCATCTAATCACAGGAATTACACCGATAGCCAAGGCTCCTTATCGGTTAGCACCCACAGAAATGTTAGAACTGAAAAAGCAATTAGATGAATTACTAAGTAAAGGGTTCATACAACCTAGTTCATCCCCGTGGGGAGCACCCGTGTTGTTTGTTAAGAAAAAGGATGGTTCGATGAGAATGTGTATTGATTATAGAGAATTGAATAAGGTTACAATTAAGAATCGATACCCATTACCTAGGATTGATGATCTTTTCGATCAACTTCAAGGAGCTAGATATTTTTCTAAGATAGATTTACGCTCCGGATATCATCAATTGAAGGTACAAGAAGAGGACATACCTAAGACTGCTTTCAGAACTAGGTATGGTCATTACGAGTTTACTGTCATGCCCTTTGGGTTAACGAATGCACCTGCAGCATTCATGGACATGATGAATAGGATCTGTAAACCGTATTTGGATAAATTTGTAATTGTCTTTATAGACGATATACTTATTTATTCAAAAAGTCAGGACAAACATTGTCAGCACTTGCATTTTCTCTTAACCTTGTTAAGAAAAGAAAAGCTTTACGCCAAATTCTCAAAGTGTGAATTTTGGTTGCAAGAAGTGCAATTCTTAGGACACATGGTGAATCACGAAGGTATCCATGTAGATCCCGCTAAGATAGAGGCGATTACCAATTGGAAGGTTCCACAAACAGCAATGGAAATTAGAAGTTTTATAGGTTTAGCTGGATATTATAGACGGTTTATTAAGGATTTTTCCAAGATAGCTGTACCATTAACTAAGCTAACCTGTAAAGCAGTTAAGTTTGAATGGGGACCTAAACAAGAAGAAGCTTTTAGGATCTTGAAACAGAGATTAACCAATGCTCCAATCTTAGCTTTACCAGAAGGAACTGAAGATTTTGAAGTATACTGTGATGCTTCAAAACTAGGATTTGGATGTGTGCTTATGCAACGCAAGAAGGTAATTGCGTATGCTTCAAGACAGTTGAAAAAGCACGAAGAGAACTATACAACTCATGACTTAGAATTAGGAGCCGTAATTTTTGCCCTAAAAATCTGGAGACATTATCTGTACGGAAGTAAGTTTACAATCTATACAGATCATAAAAGTTTAAGATATATATTCGGGCAAAAAGAGTTAAACATGAGGCAAAGGAGGTGGATGGAAATTTTAAGTGACTACGACTGTGATATTCAATATCACGAAGGAAAGGCAAATGTAGTTGCAGATGCCTTAAGTCGTAAGTATCATGAAAAACAACGACGAGTTCAGGCTCTTAGATTAAATCTACAATTAGATTTAATGGAACAAATAAAGAATGTTCAGGAAACAGCAATCCAAGATGATGCTGAAGGAATGAAGGGACGAATAAAATAATTAGAGCAAGGAACTGATGGAATTTGGAGATTCCACAAAAGTAGAATTTGGGTACCTAAGCAAGGAGAATTAAGAAATAAGATTTTAGAAGAAGCCCATAAGTCTAGATATACCATGCACCCAGGAAATAATAAGATGTACCAAGATTTAAGAAATAATTTTTGGTGGATAGGCATGAAGAAGGATATAGCTAGATATGTTTCTAAATGTCTTACTTGTTCACAAGTTAAGGCAGAACACCAGAAACCTTCAGGTCTGCTACAACAATTAGAGATGCCAGTATGGAAATGGGAACTTATAACAATGGATTTTGTTACTAAGTTACCCAAGACCAGAAAAGGTAATGACGCGATTTGGGTAATTGTGGATCGATTAACCAAATCTGCTCACTTTCTACCTATGAAAGAAACCTTTAGCATGGAAAGATTGGCAAAGTTGTATGTAGATGAAGTTGTATCCTTACATGGAGTTCCGCTCTCCATTGTATCAGATAGAGATAGTCGATTCACTTCTCATTTTTGGACAAGTTTCCAGAAAGCAATGGGAACTCGACTAAACTTAAGTACTGCATATCATCCACAAACAGACGGGCAAAGTGAAAGGACGATCAAAACTCTAGAAGACATGCTCCGGGCATGTGTAATAGATTTTGGTGGGAATTGGGATGATCACTTACCATTAATTGAATTCTCCTATAACAATAGTTATCATTCAAGCATTGAAACTGCCCCATTTGAAGCACTATATGGAAGAAAGTGCAGAACTCCAGTTTGCTGGGCAGAAATAGGAGAAAATCAATTATCAGGTCCTGAAATAGTGCAAGAGACGACCGACAAGATTACTCAAATCAAGGAAAGGCTGAAGACTGCTCGGGATCGCCAGAAGAGTTATGAAGACAATAGATGCAAGCCGTTAGAATTCCAAGTTGGAGACAGAGTACTGTTGAAAGTTTCCCCTTGGAAAGGAGTTGTTAGATTCGGTAAGAAAGGAAAGCTAAGTCTAAGGTACGTAGGACCATTTCCAGTAATTCAACGTATAGGACCAGTTGCTTATCGTTTACAACTTCCAGAAGAGTTAGCTGGAGTACATGATGTATTTCATGTATCCAATCTCAAGAAATGTCTAGCAGACGAATCTCTGGTAGTACCTCTTCAAGACATAGAAGTAAACGAAAAGTTAAAATTTGTTGAGAAACCTCTTCAGATAGAAGACAGAAAAGTGAAGTTTCTCAAGCACAAACGACTAGTGCTAGTTAAAATCAAGTGGGATTCAAAGAGAGGAGCTGAATACACTTGGGAGCTGGAATCCGAAATGAAGCGAAAGTATCCTCAATTATTCCAGTAAATCTCGAGGACGAGATTTTTATTAAGGTGGGGAGAATGTAACAACTCTCATCAAAAGTCATATTTATTAAATTAATTTGTCCAATAGGAAACCCTAATTGAGACACCCAAGTGATTCTGTACAAACCCTAAAACTTTCAGAACAATTGGAATCAGGATCAGGGCCCCTAAAACTCAGGGTGGGTAAACCCTAGTCACGATTATCTTCAAATCTCGTTGTCAAAATTGAATTTTACGAAATTATCAACTCAGCAGGCCTAGTCCCACACGTGGCTGATCTATAGTGCAAAGGTGTCCCTTGCGCATCGTAAGGGTTATAGTGCTACGATGCGCAAGGGTTAACAATTTTTGGGTATAAATACAGAACATTGGCACTCGATTTCTGGCGCTGAAACGTCGTAAAAATTCCAATTCTACGCTGAGTTATAGTCGAAATACTACAATTAACACACACGATTCACTAATCGACGCCGCAATCAGGGTAATAACTCGATCGCTGTTACGATTCATTTTCCGATCGATCAATATATCCAATGGATGTTTAAGTGCCGCCCACATTAGGGTTATACTTTGTCGTTCGTCGTTAATTCGATGGATGTTTAAGTATCGTACTTTGTCGTTCGTCGTTAATTCGATGGATGTTTAAGTATCGCACTTTGTCGTTCGTTGTGAGAATTTGATCTCGTGAGTTATCGTAAATGCTGTATTGATTACTAACCCAGAATTGTGTGCTTGTTATTAAATTTAGGATAAAAAGGCTAATCAGTAGGCTAGGCTCTGCTCAAATTAAATCTGCAATGTGAGTCATTCTCTTTTTATCAACTTACTTTCAAAAGCATGTTATTTTCAAAGTTATAATTACAGTGATTAAGTTTATGTAATCACCCAAGTTACAGCCGGTATGTGGGGTTTTGTATACATAACTTGATAACCGTCACTATTGGACAACGAGTTAGCCAATGAGTGATATGACCATAGTCACAGACACCATCGGGCAAAGAGGCTATCGATGGATGTTCGAGTGACAAGTACTGTGGGTAGTTGGTTTGATATCTGGAAACATTGTAATCTCTCTTAATACTGTAATTTATAACAAAAGAGTCGTTTTCATAAAATGGAATGATTCACTCAGTATTTCCCGCTGACAAAACCTTTTTCAAACATGTTTCAGGTGATCTGTTGTGATCCAGGAAAAGTGCCGAGAAGCACTACAAGCTTAAGGAAGTGGCCCAGTATAAAATAAAGAAACATGTTTTGTAAAATAAAGATTTCTCCGTGAAATCTCAATATTGTAAATTACCGGGTTTTATCCCGAGTTGTGAAATAAAATAATCGGGAAATATTTCAGTTTTAAAAAGATCCTGAAGAAACTTCCGCTGTTAAATAAATACCACGGGATTTCTGTCCCGCGGCTCCTGAAACGGGTCAAACTGGGTCGGGGGCCGTGACAGCACTCTTTTTCCCTTAGTCAAGGTTTTGTCCCATTGGGTTTTCTTGGCTAGGTTTTTAATGAGACAACAATAAGCGTATGAAGTTGATAATCAGGAGGAGTGTTATAAAGAATTATATTTAGATTATCAACTCCTAATATAAACCAACTTGTTCTCCAAGTTTATTCCTCCTATAAATAGTCCATGTATTATCTTATATATGATGCACCATTAATAATAAACATCTCTTTCTCTCCCAATATCTCTTCTCATCTTCTTGCTATTTGAAACACCCATTTTTCGTTATTCAATAAATGACATAAACTTCACACAATTTTAGTACGCCCTCTTTTCACCTTCAAGATGATTAAAAAATAACACGCAAATTTTTGACAAAATTTTGGCATGACCCATTCGTAATCTAAGCAATTTCCTGCTCTTAACAATTACCATCCAAAATAAAAACTACGACGCTTTCAAAAGTCATATAAGTCGTAACCATGGAAGGTTTCATCAAAACGTTATGACCAAACTACCAAAATAAAGTTTTAGAATCTAATTTACTTACAAAACATCCTAAACATAAGTTCAACATTTACATTAAGAAAGTGATTCGACCCATTTTCAAAAAACAACTACTACCGGAAGCGTATGAAGGGCGATATAGTGTGTTCGGTCCGAGCTCGCCAACATCAAGCATGAGATTTACCTAATATACATAACACCAAAGCATTTGTTAGTTCAAACACTAAATAAGATTCAAGACTTCTATTCATTTATCATTAGTTGACCCATTATCATTTTTGCCAACATCCTTATTGAAATTACTTTTCCCTTCTAGCGTAAGTTTTCCTTTATACCATTCATCCTTACATTCATAAACATTCAAGATATAAACTTTTCGACTCATCCATAATTGAGTCACTACATACCATACATCCCTTTAATTCACTTTCGTCATACGATTCGTTATCAACAAACCTTTACTTAACCATTCCAACATCATACTTTTCCAAACAATACGACCCACTTAAGGCGGGTCATTACGCATTCAATATCATAGCATTTCCTATCTAACTTTCGATGCTCAACATATCACAAATCTACTACAAACATCAACACAACCTTATCTCGGATTTAAATACAAAGTTAAATTACATAATTCTACTTGAAGAGTAAGTAAGGTTCATATGAACTTACTGTGATCTTGCGTTGCTCGCGCTTGGTTATGGCTTGAGCTTTCTTCCTTCTTGGCACCTATATGTTACCACATCTTACCTTTAGCATTCATAATAATTCATTTCATACGCACATTTCAATTATTTATTCTAACGTTAATTATCCGCATACAAATCTCGTTTTCATACTAATTCATCAATTCAACAAGAATTTCATGCTCAAAGGATAACTAAATCAGCCTAGGCATTTCATCGAACATGTTGTGTGCGTACTATTTTCAAAGCATAAAGTACAACTATCTTGTGCATAAGCTTACTATTTCATATCAAAATCATTGATGCAACAATTATCACATAACTTTCATTCTAATTAGGTTCATTCACAACATCCTACAACATCTAACTTCATCCATAAAAAATTCTATAAATCATAACACATGTAATCATCATCATCTTCATTCTACTTCTACTACAAACGGGTTTTTACCAAAACATCAACATAATCGAAATTAAGCATATTACAACTTCTATATGTTCATATTAACTAGAATTCCTACTCAATTTCAATAAACATTCACAGATTACACATAACCCATTTCATCAAAATCATTAAATCATAAAATTCGACTTACCTGTTGATGAGAACACTTAGGTGGTCGAAATTCTTAACCCATGCAGTAACATTTAGCCAAAAATCACTTTAATTTTGAGGAATTGAGATGTTTAAGGGTTTTCCCCTTCTTCTTTTTGCCCAGATCGAACACACACACACACTTCCTAAATGTGTGTGTTAATTTTAGTTTTAGTATTTTAACTTTCCTATTTTTCCCATTTGGTCCCTCAAGTTTGGTGTTTATATAATTAAGGGTTTATAATCTATCCTTACTTCTTCATCATTAACTTTTATTAAATAGGACATAAAAATTTTGGGGTGTTACACTATTAGGCTTGTTTATAACACCAAACATTATTTTATCTTATTGACTTTTTGAAAAAAATCAATAAATTATTTTAAAAAGCTAAGCAAAACACCCCCTAAATTCATCTCAAAATGTCCTATGTTTAGGAGCTGGTTTTTGTTTATTATTTTTTATTTTTCAAAAGAGCTTCGTGGTATCTTATGTCATCCGCAACTTGTTTGTTTTCTAAACACCTTCCACTAAAAAAACAAACATCACCGTAGACTCTCCACTTCTAACCTCTTTTCCTCCCCTCCTTATATTTTTGAAACCCAGACTCCTCCTCCTCCCACACAAACCTAGCACCTTCTTCTCCACCCCTTCTTCCTCCCAGCCAAATACTACCACGTGCCGGAGGTCCCCATTCTCATCACTTCATTAAATGCGTCGACGTCAACATTCAAGAAGTTTGTTTGGGAGGAGGAGGAGTCTGGGTTTCAAAAATATAAGGAGGGGAGGAAAAGAGGTTAGAAGTGGAGAGTCTACGGTGATGTTTGTTTTTTTAGTGGAAGGTGTTTAGAAAACAAACATCACCGTAGACTCTCCACTTCTAACCTCTTTTCCTCCCCTCCTTATATTTTTGAAACCCAGACTCCTCCTCCTCCCACACAAACCTAGCACCTTCTTCTCCACCCCTTCCTCCCCCCAGTCAACTACTACCACGTGCCGGAGGTCCCCATTCTCATCACTTCATTAAATGCGTCGACGTCAACATTCAAGAAGTTAGTTCATTGGATCGGAATGCGTCGAGCCGTCGACTCAAGGAGCGTAAGTGATCATCATCAGGGGGAGATAATACGCGCTGCACTCTTTTTCCCTTAGTCAAGGTTTTATCTCATTGGGTTTTCCTGGCAAGGTTTTTAATGAGACAACATCAAACGTATGAAGTTGATAATCAGGAGGAGTGTTATAAAGAATTATATTTAGATTATCAACTCCTGATATAAACCAACTTGTTCTCTAAGTTTATTCCCCCTTAAATAGTCCATCTATTATATTATATATAATGCACCATTAATAATAAACATCTCTTTCTCTCCCAATATCTCTTCTTATCTTCTTGCTATCAAGCTTGTTTATAACACCAAACATTATTTTAATTTATTGACTTTTTGAAAAAAACCAAGGGAATAAATTGTTTTAAAAAGCGAACCAAAACACCCCCTAAATTCATCTCAAGATGTCCTAGGTTTAGGAGTTTATTTTTTATTTTTTTTTATTTTTCAAAAGAGCTTCGTGGTATCTTATGTCATCCGCAACTTGTTTGTTTTCTAAACACCTTTCACTAAAAAAAGTCATCGCGTCGTTTTTGGATGACGTCCTCTTTTTGGTCTCCTCTTCTAACCTCTTTTCCCCTGTGTTTGAAACACAGACTCCTCCTCCTCCTCCTCCTCCCACACAAACCTTAGCGCCTTCTTCTCCACCTCTTCCTCCTCCCAGCCAACTACTACCACGTGCCGGAGGTCCCCATCAAATTCAAGATCTCATCACTTCATTGGCGGTGTTGTTCGTCGGAAAACTGACAAGATGAACGCCGGCGATGCAGCAGCAGCAGCTAAGCTCCGTTCTCAGTTCCTTCAACTTCTTTCCAGTCGCCGGCCTGCTGAAGGTACTCTCATAAGCTTCTTCAATTACATTTATTGATGTCATATATTATAGGATTGTTACCGTATACCTACTTTATGTTGTTGACTTCTGTCTTCATCTCAAATCATTCTAGCTAATTGAGATTTACTCCAATAAACTCAATTACTATCTAGTTTTAAACATAAAAGCAACTGCAGCAATTGGTTTGATATAAAAAAGTACTCAAATGTGGATGGATATTAGACTTTTTAAACTCGAAGAAATGAGTTTGAGCCCTAGTTTTTATTTGAGTTATGTTGCTGTGCTCACATTATGATTAATTGTCACAAATGTCTAAGAATCCGTAATATGATGAATTTATTAGTTTTAGAATGTATATAAGTTAGGCTCTTAATTGTCACAAATGTCTAAGAATCCGTAATATGATGAATTTATTAGTTTTAGAATGTATATAAGTTAGGCTCTTATTGTAACCTAGTAGTTAGGCGATAAGATTTTATTAGGTTCCTTTGTAATTATCATTATCATTATTGTACTTCGATAAATAGTTGATCAATTACACACAATTCCTTACAGGCTTTTTAATTGTTCTATGGTATTGTTGTGATATGATCATAGTTGTAAAAATCTGTATGTGATGTGATCTGTATTGCATAACACATATATCGCTATTTTAAGACAACCAACATGACATTTATGTAAATTTTAATCTTTTTGGTCAAAGAGTGTTTTGTGATTGGTTGATGTTATGATGTTAATTTTCAGATTGTTTGATGTTAATTTTTTGTTTGTTTGGTGTAATTTCAGCAGTCTGCAGAATATAAAAAAAACGAACAGTCTTCTTCTTGCAGACTGTAGAGGTTTGGTCCACCTCTTCTGCTACAGATGTCTGCAGATGTGGTCCGCAGACTGTAGACATTTTACCTCTGAAAAAACAAACAGCACCTTCTACTTGTGTTCTAAATAACATGCTTCCTCCGTTGTTACCGGAGACTCTATGCCGTCAGTTTTCACTTTCCGAGATCATATTCGCCACAGACAACTTCTCCACCGACCTGATCATTGGTAAAGGGTCTTTCGGAAACGTTTACAAAGGCACGATTGTTCTCGCACCTGGTAACACGACCACTGTTGCAGTTAAACGAAGGAGTTTCGACTCGAAGCAGGGTTCAAACGAGTTCTGGACAGAGGTAAAGCTACTGTCACAGTGCCGGCACTCTCATCTCATTTCTCTAATTGGCTATTGCATTGACCAAGATGCCAATGAAATGATTTTGGTTTATGAGTATATGACCAATGGAACACTTGCTGATCACATTTATAAAAAGAACGAGAAATCTGTTTTGTTGAGTTGGGAACAACGGCTGAAGATTTGCATAGGTGTTGGACGTGGATTGGATTACCTACACACGGGAACTGGAATTAATCAGATAGTTATTCACCGTGATTTGAAAAGCTCCAATATTCTACTGGATGAGAATTGGGAACCGAGAATATCGGATTGGATTACCTTTAGTGATTTGAAAAGCTCCAATAAACATTTTAACAAAGGTATACTAATCTGTTGTATCTTTCTGATTTTGGCTTTCTTTAACATGCTGGAGTTGTTGTTGCTTCTAGGCATGGTTGCTTATTATGTTTTTATGAATATTTGTACCGTTGACTCTCGTTTGAATCATTTATCTTATATAAGTTTGTTTGTATTGTTTCATCAGTGGCCTATTCAAGCACTTCTGCAAACTCAGATGTACAGTCACCCAGGTAATCTTGCATTCAATATTCTTTTGTTTTCTCTAAATTTGCCCTGAGTTCCAAGTTTCTGATGGTTTACTCTGTAATATACTTTAGCCATACAGTTGAGACTGGGACAAATAAAAGTGATACCATCAAACAGGCAAGTCTTTCCTACTCATGTCTTCTCGATCCATCATTATTTTGCATACAAACTAATTATTAAATGATTCTGTACAGGATAATGTCTCGGAGTCGAAGGGCGTAACAATAATTAGAAGACGTAAGGAGTTGAAATCATCTTCTGAAAACAATGTGCGCGTAGACCTACAAAGTACTCAGGTGAAGGCCAATGTGTCCATTCCTGCAACTTCTAAAACATATATTAGATTATCTGATGACAAGGATGATGTATATGACAACCTGTTTAGGAGAGTGAACCCTGTCAGGTACAAACATTCTTCTTGTTTTCTTATAAAAAGTTGCTTCCATTAAAGTTATTCAATCTTTAGATTATTGAAGTGTCTCCAACTTTTCTTTATCAGAGTTTTGATCGATAATGAATATAGTGAGGATGCTACAGTCATACTGGTATGTATTGATAACTATTTTTTGTGTCTTGTGGATATAAGATATCTCCGGCGATTGGCGATATACATATTGTTTATTTTGTTGGGTTTTCAAGCTCAATAATTCAAACAAACTCACGTACAAAGATGTATTTTACCGCTTAAAAACGACGTATGCTCATTCAATCTCACAAAAACTTACATAAATAGGGAAAAACAAACTTGCACCTAAAGATAAGGGAAACTAACCTACCCACTAATCCGTTACTTTGACTCAACAAATAAAATCTAACCCTGTAACCCATGACCCATTAAATTTGTAAAACATATGACTAAATATTAGACTTCCTGATGACCCGTTTTAGCTTGCGACTAACCCGTTGATACCGATCCACAGTTCCGACCTGTATCCAATGATCCAATTTTGACCCATACCCATCAAGATTAACATACAAATATCATCTAATCATTTTTTTTGTACCAATCTGTTTTTTAATAAACCCAAAACCATTGCAAACTTGGCGGCATGGATCTGCAACATTTTGCACACTAACTTTTTGGTGCCCCATTTGCAGGTTAATGGTATTAACACACAAGAAGTACTATTTGAAATTATTCAGGTTTTAACTGATATCAATTTCATATTTACTAGAGCTTCAATGACTTCAGATGGATTGTGGTCCACAAATGGTATAATGTGTTTCTCTTCTTATAGTCTAATTTCACTAGCAGTTTCTATTGAGGTTTATTTCCGGCATGTTACTTGACGAGCTTCTTGGTCCAACTGAGACAAAAAAACTTGTTTAACCTGATGAAAATAAATATGAAAAACTTCTATGTAGGTGGATCAGAGTGCTTTCTCTTGTGTGTCCATATAGTTTGTTAGAATCTATTGTAGCTTAAGCGCGTGCATTCATTCTTGGAGTTGTGTGTTGGTTATTTTGACAGTTTTCAGCGTTACTGATTCAGAAGGGAACAAAGTCACCGATGAAAAAATCTTGGATTACATTCGAAAGGTAAAACTCATACTCGTCTAGGGGTGTTCAAAAAAGCTTGCAACTCGCTCGGAAAAAGCTCAGCTCGAAAAAAGCTCGGTTGTAAATGAGCCAGACTCGGCTCAATTTGTAAACGAGCTGAGCTCGAGCTAGGCCTGGCTCGGCTCATGAGCTCGCGAGCCGGCTCGAATTATTCTATTTTATATGGATTAATTTTAATTTTAAATGTAATAAATAAAAAAAATATGTGGGAGGGGGTGAAGTGCTAACGTTTTAAGTTTAATTAATCAATAACATATAAAAATACAGAAAAATAAACAAAAATTATGCATATAATACTTTTAATATGACTTTCGGTCTTTAAAATATTAGAATAATATAAATAATACATATAGATATAAGTGTAATTTTTTTTTTGTTTTTTATGTTATCATTATTTGTCAAAAAAATTGGAAAAAAAAATAAAAAATTAACGAGCTGGCTCGATTTGGCTTGAACCTTAAACGAGCCGAGCTCGAGCTTTGACTTTTCAGCTCAATTAAATAAATGAGCAGAGCTGGCTCGTTTAAGTTCGAGCTCGAGCTCAACCTGTCTCGGCTCGATTACAGCCCTATACTCGTCTCATGCTTGATTCATAAGGAGATTTTATCCCAAATGTTCTGTATTTACATTGTGAACTAGCTGTATGGCACAAGTCCCACAAACACCCTGATGATACTGAGTTGGCTGCAGGAACTTGGCTCGGGTACTAGATTTAATAATTCAACAAAGTCTGTAGGGTTGCCGCACTCAGCGCACCTCAGTACGGTAATCGAGTTAATAGGAAGTGATAGACCTGGATTACTCTCAGAAGTGTGCAGGGCTCTATTCGACTTAAGGTGTAATATCGTGAATGCCAATGTGTGGACTCACAACACAAGGGCTGCTTTCCTAATTGTATTAACTGATGAAGAGTCAGGGACAGCTATTACCGACCCCACGAGACTCTGTAATATAAAGACAAGGCTGTGCAATGTGCTTACAGTAACTAGTAACGATGACACAAGAGCCAATATCGTGGTTACTCAAAGAGTTATCCACCCCGAACGCCGGCTGCATCAGATGATGCTTGCAGATCGGGACTACGAGAGAGGCAACTGTGTTGATTTAGACATATCACGAAGGCCTGGTGTCAATGTTATTAATGTTTTTAGTAAAGATTGTTTGGTGGTCACTATTCGATGCACAGATAGGCCTAGACTACTGTTTGATATCATTTGTACACTGATAGACATGGATTACATTGTTCTTCATGGGTCTATTATAAAGGTCGAAAGGACAGAAGCATTCCAGGTTTGTTAACTTTTCGTGTGTTTTGTACCTTTCCCATTATTTGAATGTATCATAGTTTGTATTTTTGACTTTTTTGTGTCCAAACTTCATAGGAATACTATATCAGACATGTAGATGGTTCAGCTGTGAAATCAGACACCGAGAGGGGAAGTCTGATCAAATGTATTAGAGCAGCCATTGAAAGAAGAGTATCCGAGGTAAGGCATTATCTAGAAGAAACTAGGTGCGGGTCGCTAAAACATATCTCCTTTAGTATAAAAAGAAAGTAAATACATATACACACATTTTGCTTTTAACTTTATTACACAAAATGATTATGTAACTGACTTCCATTGGTTAAAAAAAACAATACCTTAGATGCACGAGTCAACCGGGAGATGATGGAGAAGGACAAGGGAGATGAGGGAGAAGGTTGAGACTGACCTTGGGAGATGAAGTAGAAGCTGGGAGCTTGGAGATAAAATAAATCCCTAAATCATTTTATTTATAAATAAAGACTTTGAAAATTCAAAATAGGACACTTTTAATGGGACGGAGGAGTAGTTTTTATAGACTAAGTTAAAATATCATCAATGTTATGAACAAGCCTAATAGCAAGAAGATGAGAAAAGATATTGGGATAGAAAGAGATGTTTATTGATTGGTATGTTCATAGAATAAATACAATGGAATATATATAGGGTAAAGAAACTTGGAGAATAAGCCTATTCTATTTTAGGCGTTGATAACCACAATATCAATATATTTATAATACTCCCCCTTGATTATCAACTTTATACTTGGAGATGCTGCCTCGTTAAAAACCTTGCTAGGAAAAACCCATTGGGACAAAACCTCAGCTAAGGGAAAAAGAGTGCAGTGCGTATTGTCTCCCCCTGATACGTATGGATCGGGTACGTTGCCTCATGAAAAACCTTACTAAGAAAACCCAATGGGACAAAACTTAGTTAAGGGAAAAAGAGTGCAACTTGAATAAATCTCCCCCTCATTATAATACGTATCCTTTAAGTGACGTGTTCCCATCTTCCTTGAAAGTTGATCAAAGCTTTTGTAGCCAATGATTTGTCGCTTGATCCCTTAATCCCTTAATGTGCAATCCTTTATGTTGAGCAATGTTGTATAATCTTCTAACGATTCTTTAGGTCCCTCCTTTAAAAAATATCATATGTCCACGATTGTGTTTTGTTACATTCCTGCATCTACAAGACTATCCAAACTTGTTTTGATGGGTTAGTAAAATATAATCAAATATCGTTTATACCTGAAATATTTCTTTGAACTCGTTCCAATGTCTCTTTGTTTGACAAAGGCTATATCATGACAATACTCAAGTGAAAAATATTATAACCATACATAGCTAGCAAAACATATTAATGCACATATGCATTTAACGATGGTAATGAGAATCTTTACTTTGGTAGGAGATGATAATAGGCATTTCTTATAACAAGTGACTTAAAAACCTTTAACATACTTTAAGGTTCAACTATGTCCATACTAAAATATCCCAACATCATCTTCTAGATGTACTTGAGGGATTGATAAAATATAATTACATATATACTCGAACTACAGTTCGAGTAATAATTAGACCGTGCCAAGGTCATTCAAAAATTCTCCCTCTAAAAGCTCGACAATTTCTCTCGATGATGCCTAGACATCATCACTGTAAACTGCGATTATAGTGAACTTTTAAAAGTAGAATGTTGATAAGACATGGCTAATTTAATCAAACTTATATCCCTCTTTAGGAGAATATCTCGAGTTGTACCACACTCGACCCGACTATTTTTGTCCATACATATTTTGTCAGCTTCATATAGTATGTTCTTGAGGTTTCGACATCAATGCTTTTGGCATTTTCAATCCATGAGGGAATTCGTTCCGTCTTATCCCAATATGCATGTGCTTTCACTCTTTACGAGTTTTGCTACATAACTTTGCCCATTTAACACATAGATATCTATATCATATGCAAAAATGTCATGAACACTTGCTTTTATCTCAAAAATCCATATTGTACCATGCGTGTACACTATTTATTGAGATGTCAAAATCATTGGGTACAATTTTTCTATGTATGTTTCTTGGTGCACAAGTATTACATCGTTAAGATGTTTCAATTAACCTTTTAAGCACTCAATTGCTTTAGAAACTCATCAAGAGTTCCAACATGTAAAATAATCATAACTTATTCAAATCCAAATATGTAGAAATAATCACATTGTTCTCGAGAACTTACTTTACATGACTTACATAATTTAATCCTTCGGGACTTTCATGTAAACTTTCAGTATTAAGTGATGCATAACATTTACAAGACGCATATCAATTATCTCTTTATATTACCAGACTAATAAAATATTGGAAAGTCATTGTATCCACCACTAGAGAATGTGTCTCTTTATAATCAATCATGGGTTTTTTGCGAAAATTCTAGTGCCACCAATTTTTCCTTATCTCATTTAATTTGATTTTCACATGCTTCGCATAAAAGACCCATTTGTATCCAACATACTTTACAAATTAAGTTGTATGGACTGTTGGTCCGAGAACTTTCCATTTCATTAGAGAATTTAAATTTGCCATACTTTGCGTCTTTTGATTTTGGCCAATCATTTCTGTATTTTCATTCTTAGGCAAATCTTATATCTTGATCCTTGTCATTTCATCATTTCAAGCGCTATATTATATACAAAAGTATAACGACGTCGATTTTGTTTCGATTCCATACACATCTTAGACATGATACAACTTATCGATATCTCTTTATTTTCAGGTACCTGAGGTTCTTCTTGAACCATCATGTCTACTGTCTCTTCAGGAGATCTTATTACTGTAACCTCGACTTGACCATCTTAATTACTTGCTCCAATTTTCGAGGAATTTTATTATTGGAATCAACTAGTCTACCACGCTTTAGGCGTGCAATAGACTCATTACAAAATATGTGGTTATCCTCGTGGGACACAAATATGACTGGAGCATAAGCAGTTGATTATGTGACTTACTTAGTCACTCTATTTAGGTCAGTGAACTTGTCTGGTAATCTGTTCTTTAATATTGGTAAATGAATTATCCTTTGAACTTCTAGTTCACCGTTTATAGTATGAGGATCAAGATGCCATGATAATTCATTCCAATTTTCACTTTCAACTGCTTGTTATCTCCCCCTAATGTTGGGAACATTCATTCACTAAAGTGAAAAACAATGAGCCGTAAGCAAATCTCTCACCAATGGCTTTAAGTATTTAAGCATAGACAATTAATTTTTTACCCAACATATATTCTCAACCTTTTTAGAGGTCCCATCTTTGTGCGTTGTGGTGGATCAATATTAATATATACCGCACAACCAAATCTTAGAAGGGACGTGTTTGGTTTCTGACCAAAAACCAACTATAACAGGGGGAAAGTATTATGACTTGTTGGCTTGATGTGAATTAATGTTGCATGTAAAATAACATGTCCATAACATATAATCATCGACGTTTAGCGATCATCTCAACAAAACATGTATTCCAATAATGATCAATAACTTGGGAATCCAATTCACTATTTCAACTGAAATAAATATATCAATATGGAATAATATGCTTGTGATCACATTAGCTAAGACATAATCACACAAACTTTAGGTTGTGGATTTGATAACCATTTAGACGATGCATCGATTTAAAACACTAAATGGTATCATGTTGGGATATGCATATCCTTTATTCACTTCTAGAATATTTAGGGATTCTCACCCTACTATGGTTGTTAAATAATGAATTTCCCTTTAGATAAAATATTGCATTCTAATTACCAATTTGAAGAATCTTCTAGTTCTTCAAGACGTTTCACATCATCATCGACTCAGTGTGGTCTAACCGGTCATGCCAACTAGTTAAATAATTATGATCCATAAACTTCTGGTTTATGATCGTATATGTATTACTTGCACGTATGTAATACAAAACGTGAGATAGAACAATTAACTATCATTTCAAATTTCAAATTGTCACGTCAATTTTCATCGTCTCCACATATTATCTTCATATAATTACTCCCATAATTTACCACTTCTAGTGGTCAATCTCATTATGACATTATTACAATTTTGATAGTCGATCTCATTATTAACTTCACTATCATAACATTCTAATGGTCAATCTCATTATCAACTTAGCTATCATAGCACTTCTGATGATCGATTCCATTATTAACATGACTGTCATTACAAATTTCTCAATTATGTCCATGATCACGAAATTTTTAATGATCGTTATATAATCACATTCAATTCAGGGAATGAAGTAGAAATAGAACAAGCTTTATAGCTTTTCATTCTTTACCTGGTCACACGGATATGAGATGATTTCAAACTTTTCATACTCTTTTAATGATATCGCTACTTCAGGATCATATTTCTCATGTGTGACAAAAAAGATATTTTCCTTATAACTAATCTTCTCACCGCCTGATGTAAGTTGAGAAGTAATTACATGATTGAGTCATGTTTACTTGTCTAAAAATTAATGATCTTCTGTAAATGGATTATGAGATGTATCTATACTTTTTATAAGAATGATAATGGAACAAATCATACACACTTGCAATAGTGATCATTTTCCAATAAAATTGTTAAACATCATTCTCTATTTGATCAAATCAACTAAGTAACTTTCAAAGCATTGTCACTCAAAAAAAAAAAAAAACCAATATATGATGAAAGTCACCACGAAATCATACGAAATTGATTTATGATAAGATTATATGAAATTAAGTTATATATCTATATATATATATGAAATTCATAGTAGAATCTTAACAAACTTAACAAATCATGTTGATGCAAATCAAATCTCATATTTATAGCGATTGTAAAGTTTCAACTTTTTATCAAACAAAAACAATAACACCATATTAATTAGTTTAACCAAATGATTAAGAACTTTACAATCAAAGGTTGTGAGTACTATTATCGACCAACTAAAAGCAAAACTCATGGATATTAGAATACGAATTTACTTGTAACTCACTTAGTTTTCTAAACTAAAACTAAAACATCACAATCTCTAAATTCAAAGAGTGTATCTAGGTAAAAACTATAACATTATCCAATAACTACTTTTAACTGTATCGAATAACAACCGACAACAAACTTACAAATTAAATAACATCACACTTTAGGGTTATGATAATTTATAATAAGCCCTTTACTAACCGGGAAAATAGTGATATTTTCTTTACTAGCAAATGGCTTAAAAGTAATGATCTCCTTATAAAATAACCCGTTTTGAAAAACATAACTGTAGTGTGATTTAACATACAATGTAAACAAGAAAAGTTTATAACTTTATATATTTCAAATCAAGAAAAATATTATTTGTTTTAAAAATAATTGAGGTGTGATTGAAAGTTATTTTTCACCAACATGAGGGGTTGCGACTGTGAATTCTTTTAACATAAGGTTTGTACCTTACTAAAAAAATAACTGATTTGAAACGTATCAACATATATGTATAAAACCTGATTTCAGATCATGCTATTTATGAACAAACTAGGCTAACTGATAATAAGTTTAAAACTATTGAACTGAACCAACCTTGTGCTTTTAATAATTTCATTATTTATAATGAATAAAAAATATATATATGTTAACCAATATTTGCAACTTACCACAATCATATTGTGTAACCCTTCATAATGGATACCTTGGCTAGTTTCGAGGTATTGCGTGAGATTGAGATTCAGGTTGTTTCAAATTAAAAATTAAACTATAAAAAGTCAAAATAGTTTATATCATAAAAATAAATGGGGGGCTTTATGTAAAAGTAATTAGGATAAACGGTACCTTTGTGTGTTTCTATTTCACCCAAGAAATTCCGCCGTCCATCCGTAACAGCTTCCTAAGATCTTGTAAATTCTTTAGCGCCTGTGATGTTGATGGCATGTTTAGATAATTAAAGATGATATAGCATCAATGTATCAACGTGATTCAATTCCAAAAGCAACTCGTGCTGATAACGTGTTATGAACAAGCCTAATAGCAAGAAGATGAGAAAAGATATTGGGATAGAAAGAGATGTTTATTGATTGGTATGTTCATAGAATAAATACAATGGAATATATATAGGGTAAAGAAACTTGGAGAATAAGCCTATTCTATTTTAGGCGTTGATAACCACAATATCAATATATTTATAATGATCAATAATTTATCAGTTTTTATAATACCAAACGTCACGTGAAGCTCTTGCCTTAGTGCTTCAGCTTTTGGGGCGTAACCGCCTTGTAGTGCCTTCACGCTTTTTTAAACCAAGGCCTACCCCCACTTTTTTTGGGTCTCCCATTAAATAAGGAAAAGCGGATATACATGTATATGTATATGTATTTACATGCGTATGTAAATTTGTATTGGTAATAGTAGTGCATACCATGGTTTAAAATTTTGTATCTGCTCCTCATAGCTGCAATTGAGATGTTAGACTAGTTGCTGCATGTTTTTGTGTAGGGTTTAAAGCTAGAGCTATACACAACTGACAGAATCGGGCTTTTATCGGATGTCACTCGAATTATGCGTGAGAATAGCCTCACGGTAACAAGAGCCGATGTGGAAACACGGGGTGACAAAGCTGTAGATACATTCTATGTTCGTGATGCCTCAGGGTATTCGGTTGACTCCAAAATTATCTGTTCGGTTAGGGAACAAATCGGGCATCCAATTCTTAAAGTAAGACACAACCCTCAAGACATCAATCGAGCTCCTCAAGAGTCTCGCAACAGATTCTTCTTTGGCGGTTTATTCAGGTTTCTTTATGAACAATATCTAAATAGCTGAGGACTAACTCGTTTGCCAATATCAAGATTAACCTCTTTTTGTAAAATGCTTCTAAATTCATTTTTGATCATCTACATATGTATAAGTTCAATCTTCATTGCTGTTTGAAAGAGACTAATTTAGGTGTAAACATTGTATTTTCTATAATCATACTAGGTTAGAGCCCGCGTCTACACGCGGTTTAACAAATGAAAATACTTTGAATTTTTTAGGAGTTGAAATAGTTAAAAAAAAAAAAAAACAAATACATCGGAAAAAGAAAAAAAAATCAAATAACTCAAATTTAACTATTTGAATTCTACTTCTCAATAAGTCCACGGTGTGGGAGCGTGGTTTTGGCGTGTAGGCCTCCACCATGCTGGCACAATGTAACAACCCTCGGTAAAACCAACACCCTCATAATATGTCTGACACTTTCATATATTTTAGAATGTCCCAATGTGTCTTATAAAATAAATCATGTTATAGTTTATAAAATAAATCAAAAACATGAAATATAGGGCTGAGGCAGGCCGCGTAGACCCACCCCAACATCTCACGCGGGCGGTATTGAGACCGGAATTGACTCCGCTGATTTCTTTAGTTAAAGCGGGCCGCGTAAGAGTCCATGTTTAGTCGACGCGGGCCGCGAGAGATCATGAAACGCGGATACACCCAGAGGACGACACGTGTCATCATCGTGGCGGTCTATAGGATGACCGGGACAAGCTATTACGTTGACCACATGTTGACGCGGGCCGCGTAAGGGTCCCTTGTCTTTTACGCGGGGCGCGAGAGGACCAGATTACACGACTATATAAGAAGGCCATCAGACTTCGTTTTCCGTCGCTCACAATCTCAATTCTCAATCTAAATTCTGTAGTAGTGTTATAATACTCGGGTATTATACCTCCTAATTAGCAAGGTTCTGCTCCGTTGTAAGTATTATAACGCCAGTTTCGTAATAGATACGCTGCCCGATTGATTTAGGGTTCCGTAACAACTGTCGTGGTTCTGCCCGACGTAGTTGTTGGAATGCCGTCTCGGGGAGGGTATCATTTATATTTTCAAAGGGTTATTATACTAATCAATGTACATTTGTATAAATTATAGATTATATCCAAGAAAACCCTTACGAAAAGCCTAAGACAGCAATGTGAGTTTTTCCTCTTTTTGTTAACGTTTTTGGAATAGTTTACAAAACCTTAATTATTTTACAATGTGATTAAGCGGTGATTGAGTCTTTGTAGTTCTTCAATTACTGCCGGTATTATGGGGTTTTGTATACAAAATTTATTACTACGAGTAGTAGTAAGTCGGGAACGACAGTGCATTACAATTGGACAACGAGTGGGCCAATGTGTAGCTTGACCATAGCCATAGATCCGGTCGAGTGGCAAGTACTGAATGAGTAATTGTGTAGACATAAACAATGTGATCGCTCTCAATACTGTTTTAATTGATAAAATGTTTCTTGATTAAACTGGGATTCACTCACCAGTATTTCCGACTGACAAATGTTTTTAAAACGCGTTACAGGTAACACAATGTGAACAACCAATTAGTGAAAAGCCAGCTGGAGAGCACTGAAGGCTTGGGAAAAAATGTGGCTATAAAAGTTACCTAATAAACGATGTTTTAAATTCAATAAAATAGGGTTTGTCCATATAAATGTATTGTAATAAGAAACTTGGGTTTTGCCCATGTGTTTATTAATATCAAGTATGGTGGTTTTACTCTGATAAACATTTCCTAACTACGGTCCTGATGTAAATTCCGTTGCAAGATTAAATAACCCTGATACCACCAAAACTCTGAGCTCGCGTCCGCCCGTTCCCGGGACAGATAAGGGATTAGGGGTTGCGACAGAAGGTGGTATCAGAGCCTAGCCACTGGTCTGAGCCAAAGAAGTGTTCTGCTGACACTTAAATTCTATATTTTGTGTTAGGAAATAAATTACGGAAAGACGTGCATAACTGTATTTATTTGTTATGTGTTATTTGACTATCTGTTAGTTTACAGTATGAGTGGTCAAGGACCCTCAGACATGAGTCGTCAGTTGTCTGATTCACCTAAGAGTGAAGGTACCTCGTCACAACCTGCCCTCTCGGGGTACGTTGCTGATCAGGAAGAAGGGATATTTGCTTTTAAAGCTCAGTCTGAAGAGCCATTCCCTCAAATGAAACGAGGATGGTTCAGTAAGGAAGCTTTTGCTCATAGGAAGAGAATGCGAAAGTTGAAACAACAAAGAGTTCTAGCAGCTGCTAAGCGAGAATCAGATACCCATACACAGGATATGCTTAATAGAAGCTTAGCTAATTTCCATATCCTAGCCACAACTGCTGCTGACCCAAGTCTGGAACAACTAGTAGCCCCACAACCACAAATCCTAGACCAGTTCATGGAAATAGAAAACCAGGAAAACCAAGTGGAGATGCATGATTTCAACCCAGAAGAAATCCCTAGGATACCTGCACCAAACCCTCTAGACCCAAATTACGACCCCTGATGGGATGATAATAGGGATTATGTGCAACGTTACTCTATTCCTGAAGATACACCTATAGTAACCTACCCAGGTATGGACCCTTTAGATCCCTATTTCCACAATGATTATATTAGGGGAATTTTAGAGGATCCTTACCAATTTCAGGAACTGTCACCCCCATATCAGGAACCCGCACCCCAGATTCCAAACCCAGTCCGAGAACCTGCACCCCCAATGAGTGCAGAAAACGTTCAAGAACTTAGGACTTTTGGGGAGAAAATTTTAGAAAGCAGTGAGGGAATGCGTCAGGTGGGAGAGCGTCTCGTATGGAAATACGATTAGCGCAATATGGATTTTTGGATAAATCCATATCCGTGAATGTGAGGATGGAGGAAATAGTAATAGTAATAATAATAATAATATAACAAAATAAAATATGTGTGTACGGATGCATATTACTATTAGTGTGATTTTATTTCTGTTGGTATTGTAATTTTTATTTTAGTACTAGTGTGTAATAGACGCATAGTATATGAAAAAAAAGTATAGTCGCAATGATCGACGTTTTTCCCAAAAATGCGTGTCATGGGATTAACTATATTAATATATTATTTGTGATATTAATATGGGGTAAATGTTTAAAATTCAGATGGCCGACGAAAGAAATCAAGGAAATCTGAATAACGATAACCAGAGTAACATTAACGTGGTTAATGAGAATCCAAGCGTCAATAACAATAACAATCAAGTGGACAATAGTGCTATCCAACACATAGTGGCACAGGGAATTATAGATGCTATGCCATTTATTCTTCAAACTGTTAAGGATGCTGATAATAAGAGTAAACATAGCAGTAAACGACCAATTGAACCGGAAAACAGTGTAAACAATGGACCTTTACTTCAAATGCCTATTCCCAAAAGAAGAAGAACCATGCCTTATGTCACACCCCGACCACGTAGGACAACCAAACGTGGCGGAAAACGTCGGGGAGTGTTGTAACAGAATTAATTGTCTCATAACCATGGCATTCAAAGTTGTATTTTATTTATTAAACAAGAGTGTTACATTGTCTTAAACAGGAAACAAAGAGTTCATAACATAATTAAACTAGTCTATCTTCATTTTTAGTCTCTAAGGCACAGGTCCGCCCTAGTGTCGCGATCATCATCCTACGCAAAAGCTCCTGAAAACACATGTGAAAATAGGTACGTCAGCATAAAAATGCCTGTGAGATACATAGGTTTTGTGAAAATAGGATTCATGAGTTGTGTTTAAGAAAATGTTTAGTCATGAACCTTGTAATTTGCTTTGTCTTGTAAATCATTTGAAAAATGATAAGATCAGTTGATATGTATAAATAAATGTAAGGTTAAATGAATAACCATGTAAAATGAGTTGTATAAAATAGACTGTTTTGTAAAACAATGTCTTGTGAAAAGTATGTTATTTGTATAAAATGAATATGTCTATACTGAAATGATTTAAACAACGTTACGACAAGTAATATTATACAAACACTTATATATAGGAAGTACCAGCGGCGTATCCACCATGCTTGTATCATATTACACACGCCTCGTTACTCAAATCACTTACTCAAACCAACCACCAATGTAAATTGTTCATGTATAAATCAATTGTCATTTGTTATTGTGTAAACCATATCATAATGTCCATGTTTAATGTAAATCACCAAATGTGTATATCAAAGTCAAATGTTCATGTTTAATGTAAATCATATAATGTGTACCCAATAATATCATGTATGGCATGTGAAATATATCAGCTAAACCATAGGTAATATGCACAAAAACAGGGTATTGAGTTAAACATAGTTTAAGTCAAAGTTATGTTTTGTGGAACAAATGCATGCTTTACTGATACAAACATCTATGCGATACTGTGAAAATGCATACATCCAAGCCTTGAGACTGTGGCGATAAACCCTTAAACAAATTAAAGGTTTATCTAAGTTATGTGTATCGAATTCGGTCATTCCTTCCAATCCAAACAAACCCAGGATTTCAGGAACGGGAGTTGTCAATTCCTATGGTACCACTACCTACTAACGAACGACGTAGCTAATGTTAATGAATGTATTGTTCCATTTAAACAAACCAAATGTCATACCAAAATGTAAGCATGTGATGAAAACAACTGTACTAAGTATGTAACAAATGGACATACATAGCATATGACGTGAAACAAATGTACTAAGTATGCACACAATGGACATACATAGCATGAAATGTAATGTGAAACAATGTACTAAATATGCACACAATGGACATACATAGCATGTAATGTAGGGCAATGTACTAAGTACGCACACAATGGACATACATAGCATGAAATCAATGAAATCATGTACTTTAAGTGTACTAATGAACATAACAAGCATATGATATGAAAACATGGAAAGCATGAAAGTAACAAGTAGGCACATGTGTTTCACCCCAAAACAGTTTGAAAAACAGTAAAAGAGGGGTCTATGTACTCACTTGAGATTGCTCAGAAGTCCTAAGATAACCACCAAGCAATGCTAGAGATCACGGATATCAAACGGCACCTAATATAGGTAACTATGTTAATATACCGGACCTAAATCGGAGGATCGGATAGACTGAGGGTTCGTAAACCAAACGAGTATGGAGACTCGTGTAATATGGTTTAACAAATCCTACATTCTAAATGAAACCTAACCTAAGTACTTACGACCCATTACGACCCGTTTAGGTAGCTTATGCTACTTTAACGCGTCGTTTGCGTGAAACGCCGCCTAACTAGTCCTATGACAAGTAAAATATGCCTTAACATGTCTAATATTGTTACCAAATCAGTTTAGATACCAAAAGTTACGTTACATATGCTTAAAATGAATTTTGGCGTCAAAAGAGCATTTTGGTAATTTACCTAAGGCATATAAACTACCTATCATACAACTACTTAAACGAAGCGACCATAAGGTATAACCTCGGAAAGTTATTCCCTATATACTATGGTCACCTAATGTGCTTGGTCGGATCCTAATGATCGACCAAATGGGTCGGGTTCGAAGGTATAAGCGATTTATTAGGTCGCTTACTCTTACGACCCTAGACAACGTGGTAATCAGTAGGCATAGTCACAAGGGACTATAACCATCGTGATTACAATCACGTTGCGAAGTTCAAATGAACTTCACATTGACCATAAACTGGTCAACGCAGAAAGTCAAACAAAGTTTGACTTTCGGACTCAAAAAGCAATAAAAGAACGAAGGAATACTTACGAAGGGTCCCCGAAAGCTTTGATCTCTCAAATATTCTCAGGTATGAAGTGTTTTCACTCCAACTTAGAGAAATTTCAAGAAATCAAGTGGGTTTTGAAGTTGGGGGATGTGGGTATTTATAGGATTTCCCAAACCATTAGGATCGTTTCTTGGAAACCGTGATCGAATCTAAGGCGTACACTTGTTGGAATGTTGTGGTGACTAAAAATGGCCTCTCATGAACTGAAAGGGCAAGTGTGGGTGTGTGGTTGGGAGTTTAACAGCTGTAATCTGCTGACTAATTGATCTTATCTGATCTGGGAGCCTGACGCGGGCCGCGTAAGGTTACACTATGGGTTTACGCGGGCCGCCTGGCCTGTCTGATCAGCCAACAACTTTCAGAAATGACAGTTTTGGTCCCTGTTGTGTTTTAAGGCCATTTCCGACACGTTTAAGGCCCGGTAAGCCAACTTTAAGGCCATAAAATGATGCCTAAACATTGTGGACATGAAATATGTTCAAAAATATGTCGGGCTTTGGTTCGTTTGGTCGTACGATCGCGATGTTCGCTTAATTACGACGGAATGCGCATAAGCGCGAAAAACGATCCAAATTACGTGACGAATGGATTTTTCTTATGCCAAACACTAAAATAAAATATTTTAGTGCTTACATAAATTTTTGGATGTCCGGATGTATTCAGAACGTAAGTTATGCGCGAAAGTGCAAACTTGTGCACTTTTTGACGCTTTTAGTCCCTGAATGACCCAAAAGTTTATTTTAGCACACCGAACCCCTCAAAGCCTATTTCTAAGCTATATAAAGGATATTTAAGGTGTGTTTAACTTATGGTCATGTTCCGGAATGTCCGTTACAGTTCAAATTGGCATACTTTCGCAGTTTGTCAAGTTTAGTCCCTGTAAGCGAATTAACTTGTTTTTGACATACCAAAGCCTTCAAAACTTATTTCTAAGTTATGTATAGGTTATTTAAGGTATGTTAAGTATATGTTGATGTTCCGGAGTATTTTTCGCATTAAACTGGTTACTTTTACGCACCAGTTTGCGTAGAACTCTCCAGAAAGCGACATAGAGTTTGAAATTGAACAAAAGTCAAAACATGAAAAATATCAAACATAAATAAACAAACATTGGGATCAAATAACATTGTTTTATTGATAAACAAACTGTTCACAATGATAATAAGTACAGATGTTACAGTCTCCCCTACTTGTGGAAATTTCGTCCCGAAATTTATTTGGAGGAAACTCGTGGGAAAAGATGCGGATACTTCGCCTTCATTTGATCTTCGCGTTCCCAAGTAAACTCGGGTCCACGTTTAGCTTCCCAGCGAACTTTGACCAAAGGAATGCGCTTGCGTTTAAGCCACTTGACTTCACGTTCCATGATTTCCACTGGCTTCTCAACAAATTTCAGTGTTTTATCAACACGAATTTCGTCAAGTGGTATGTGGAGGTTCTCATCAGCTAAACACCTCTTGAGATTGGACACGTGAAAGGTTGGATGAACATTTCCAAGTTCAGGAGGTAACTCAAGTCTGTAGGCTACCTTACCGATTCTTTCGACGATCTTGAATGGTCCAATGTATCTAGGTGCAAGTTTTCCTTTCTTTCCAAATCTGATCACACCTTTCCAAGGTGAGACCTTAAGTAATACACGATCACCGACTTGAAATTCCAAGGGCTTGCGTTTTGGGTCCGCGTAACTCTTTTGACGGCTTCTAGCTGTCTGAAGATTTTCACGAACTTTCTTAACCTTATCAGTTGTCTCTAAAATGAGGGCAGGTCCAGTAAGCTGAGCCTCGCCGATCTCATTCCAGCAGACTGGTGAACGACATTTTCGACCATAGAGAGCCTCGAAAGGAGTCATGTTGATGCTGGAGTGATAACTGTTGTTGTAGGAGAATTCAATCAACAGAAGATGTGAATCCCAACTACCACCAAAGTCGATCACACAAGCTCTAAGCATATCCTCCAGAGTCTGGATTGTTCTTTCAGATTGACCATTCGTTTGTGGATGATAAGCTGTGCTCAGATTAAGTTGGGTCCCCATAGCGGATTGCATGGTTCTCCAAAAATGAGAAGTGAAGCGAGCATCTCTGTCAGAAATGATGTTCAAAGGAACACCATGTCGAGCTACAATTTCATCCACATAGATTTTTGCAAGTTTGTCAGCAGGAAAATCCTCACGGATTGGCAAGAAATGCGCTGACTTAGTAAGACGATCAACAACTACCCAGATGGCATCATGACCTTTCTTTGTGCGCGGGAGTTTGGTAATGAGATCCATAGTAATGTTTTCCCATTTCCAAACTGGGATCTCTGGTTGCACCAATAAACTAGAAGGACGCTGATGTTCAGCCTTAACCTTAAGACAAGTAAGGCATTTTGATACATATAAGGCAATGCCTTTCTTCATACCAGGCCACCAATACTGAATTCGAAGATCCTTATACATCTTATCTGAGCCAGGATGAACAGAATAACGAGACTTATGGGCTTCATCCATAAGCAAGGTACGAAGATTATACTGGCTTGGGACCCACAAACGGTCCATGAAGTAATACGATCCATTGTCCTTCAGTTCCAGAGCAGGTGTTATGTGATAGGGAAATTCCTTATCCATCAAACCTTGTGAAACACAAGATTGTTGAGCCTGAGAAATGCGGGCTTGGATATCGGATCGAGCTTGAATAACAGATTGAACACGAACACAATGAAGCTTAGTACGTTCCTTACGACTCAATGCATCGGCCACGACATTCGCCTTACCAGGATGGTAGCGAATTTCGCAGTCATAGTCGTTTAGAAGCTCAACCCAACGTCGTTGCCTCATGTTGAGTTCTTTCTGATTGAAGATATGCTGAAGACTTTTGTGGTCCGTGAAAACCACACATTTTGTACCGTACAGATAGTGTCTCCAGATCTTAAGAGCGAAGACAACTGCACCTAACTCCAGATCATGAGTGGTGTAGTTTTTCTCATGTATCTTCAACTGCCTTAATGCATATGCTATGACTTTGTTCCTTTGCATCAGAACACAACCAAGGCCCAATTTCGATGCATCACAATACACGGAAAAATCATCATCACCCTCAGGCAATGATAGAACAGGCGCATCGCAAAGCTTCTGCTTCAAGTTTTGAAAAGATTCCTCTTGTTTGAATCCCCAATCAAAGGGTTTGTTCTTCTGAGTTAGAGCAGTTAGAGGAACTGCAATCTTTGAGAAGTTTTCAATGAAGCGGCGGTAATAACCCGCTAGACCAAGAAAAGAACGAACTTCAGTAGGAGTAGAAGGTGTATCCCAATCCTTAATCGCACTGATCTTGGAGGGATCTACATGAATACCTCGTTCGTTGATAATATGCCCCAAAAATTGAACTTCTTTAAGCCAGAATTCACACTTGGAGAATTTGGCGAAAAGTTGCTCTTTCTTTAGGAGTTCCAGAGTAAGAAGAAGATGTTGCTCGTGATCAGCTCGCGTCTTAGAGTATATCAAGATGTCATCAATAAAAACAATGACGAACTGATCCAAATAAGGCTTGCAGACCCTATTCATTAAGTCCATGAAAACAGCAGGAGCATTAGTCAAACCGAATGGCATGACTGTGAACTCATAATGCCCATAACGAGTGCAGAAAGCTGTCTTGGGAATATCTTCCTCATGCACACGAAGTTGATGATATCCCGAACGCAGATCAATCTTCGAAAAATAAGAAGCGCCCTGTAACTGATCAAAGAGATCATCGATGCGAGGTAGGGGATATCGATTCTTGATGGTAAGCTTGTTAAGCTCACGATAATCGATACACATCCTAAAGGATCCATCCTTCTTCTTGACAAAAAGAACGGGAGCACCCCAAGGTGAAAAGCTAGGACGGATAAAACCCGTGGGAAGAATATAGGTTCTACTTCTGCACCCTACTGTAGGTATTGCAAAAGAAAACATTCAGGAAGATGCTCCATATACTGTAACTTTTGCAAAATATCGGGACACAAGGAAGAAAACTACAGGAAGAAAGCTAACAGTCGGGTATGTTACAATTGCAGAGAACAAGGTCATATCAAGCCTAATTGCCCGAAATTAACTCCAGCTCCAGACAACAAGAATACTAAAAATGCTAGAGCATTTGTTCTGACTGCAAAAGAAGCCAGGATGATTCCAGATGTCATAGCTGGTACGTTTTTAGTTAATGATATTTTTGCTAAAGTATTATTTGACTCTGGTGCAAACCAAAGTTTTATTAATACATCGTTTTGCAAAATTTTAAATCAGTCATTAACTAAACTACCACAAGAATGCTTAGTAGAAACAGCTAATGGAGAAACTGTTAGAATTTCTGAAATCTTGTAGGGAGCAAGAATAGAAATTTTAAATCAAAAGTTTATTGCAAATCTGTATCCCATGAATCTGGTAGGATTCGATGTTGTTTTAGGAATGGATTGGTTAATAGCCAATAAAGCCAGTATTTTATGTGATCAAAAGTTAATTCAAGTAAATTCACCAAAAGGTAAAACGATCACAATTAAAGGAGATAAACTATCTAGATCCACAAAATTTATCTCTGTGATGAAAACTGCAAGTTGTATAAGAAAAGGTTCTATAGTGTATTTGATTTCCATAATCATTAACACTAAAGGAAAAGAACAAAAAGATATTCCAGTAGTATCTCAGTTTTCAGATATATTTCCAGAAGAATTACCAGGACTACCTCCAGATAGAGAAGTTGAATTCAGAATCCATTTAATACCAGGAACATCACCAATTGCCAAAGCACCCTACCGTTAGGCACCTGCTGAAATGCAAGAACTAAAGAAACAATTAGATGAATTATTGAAAAAAGGATTTATACAGCCAAGCTCGTCGCTGTGGGGAGCGCCGATACTATTTGTTAAAAAGAAGGACGAATAAATGCGTATGTGCATTGACTACCGTGAATTAAACAGGGTCACAATTAAGAATCGGTACCCATTACCGAGAATCGATGACCTGTTTGATCAGCTACAAGGAGCTCGATTTTTCTCAAAAATCGATTTAAGGTCAGGATATCATCAATTAAAGGTACAGGAAGAGGACATTCCTAAGACCGCTTTTAGAACAAGGTATGGTCATTATGAATTTACTGTCATGCCATTTGGTTTAACCAATGCCCCAGCTGCATTTATGGACATGATGAACCGAATATGTAAGCCATGTTTGGATAAATTCATAAGTGTTTTTATAGATGATATTCTAATTTATTCTAAGAATAAAGAGGATCATGCAAAGCATTTGCACGCACTTTTAAGTTTGTTAAGAAAGGAAAAACTTTATTCTAAGTTTTCAAAATGTGAATTTTGGTTAGAACAGGTTGATGCGTGCGAAGTGTTACTTATATTAGGTGTATATTTTAAGCCCTTTTTAACACTTATTTTAGCCAAGTTTTAAATTTATAAAACACGATATTTCACTAACACTAAACACACATATGGGCAAGTGCACCCATCGTTGAGTGTAGTATAGCGTTGGTAAGATACCGAGGTCGTCCAAGGACACAAGAGCTTTTAGTACCGGTTTATCCTCAACGTCTAACCAAAATAAAAGTTTAGAAAAATGTTTTAAACTAAGAAAAATAAAACTAACTAAAATGCTGAAAATAAAATAAAATAAAAACAGATAGACAAGATGAATCACTTGGTTCCGACTCGTATCTAGTATAACCTTTGATTATTTCTGCACTTTTGCACACAATTAAGAGATTATCTTAGTTATTGTAGTAGGCCCCTCTTTTGAAGGTGACGTTACCCTCACCCCAGTAGTTTGAGTTAGCAGGGATACAATCCTAAAGGGGTGGATTATTGGAAGATAATGAATTAAGTTATTAATGCAGTATTGTGGTAGGCCCCGCTTTTGGCGGTGACGTTACCCTCGGCTAAGTAGTCTGAGTCAGCAGGGATACAGTCCTAAATAGCCGGGTTATAGTATTAATAGTAGTTAACTTATGAGGGGATCAAAGAGTTTGGACCCCCGCCATCCAATACCGTGAAGTATTGAAGGAGGTCCTACTAAATTTGACCCAGGTCCATTGCAGGACCTCTAAACGCTGAACAATGGCAAGACCTTTACCAAACCGTCCCCTTAACCCCCTACCAGGTAGCCAACATACCTCCATATAGACCGTGGAGATATGAATGGTGAAAATCCTTTATTTTATATAGACAGTAAAATAATGCCAAGACACCACGGACAAACGATAAGGAAAGATCACCTTCAACATAAGTAACTAGTTATTAAAGTCATTAATACAAAACCAAATAAAAAGTGCAAAAGATTAGAAATAAAAAGTATTATACTAGACACTTTGTCTTCACCAAGTGATGTAAGAGACTTAGGCAAACATGGCCTTGATTGTCAAGAACTCTTACGATCAATCTTGGATCCCGAGACGACTCACACACTCTACGATGGACAATGGATGATGGTGGTGGATGATGGTGTTGTGATGGTGGTGGGTGGTGGATGAAGTGTGAGAGAGGTGGTGTGCCAAGGGATGGTTTAAGCTTGAGCCAAGCACTCCTATTTATAGCCTGTACAGAAGCCTGGACACGGCCCCGTGTCCGCTGGACACGGCCCCGTGTCCACCCTTTACTCTTTCTTCATTAATACAGTTTGTCTTTATTAGCTCCACACGCCCCCGTGTCCGCTGGGCACGCCCCCGTGTCCGTCTGACACTCTCTCTCTTCATTAATTGTAATTCGCAATTACAATTAATGCGCCTGCTGTACTTTCGCCACGCCCCCGTGTTCACTGGACACGGCCCCGTGGTGGGCAATAGAAGCTTCTACAGGTTTGTCTTTTGTGCCAGGGCTGACCATCCTGGACACGGCCCCGTGCTGAGCTGGACACGCCCCGTGTCGGGCTGGGCACGCCCCGTGTCGGGCTGGGCACGCCCCGTGTCGGGCTGGGCACGCCACGTGTCGGGCTGGGCACAGCCCCATGCTCAGCTGGGCACAGCCCCATGCTCAGCTTTCTTCTTTATTTTGCTTTGGGAGTTGTTGTCGAGGGGTCGGGCATGCCACGTTTCTTCCTTTTCTTTGTATTTATGTTGGTTTTGGCTGTATTTTTGTTCCTTTTGTTCGTTTAAGCTCATTTGACCCTGTAAATTCAAAAGGAAGACAAAAACACACTTTTTCCAACATTAGTACTAAAAAAGGGTTAGTTTTATGCCTTATTTGATGTAATTTATATGTTGCATTTTACACACATCAAATACCCCCACACTTGAATCTTTGCTTGTCCTCAAGCAAAACTCTTTATAATGTGGCTTTACACTCCCAAATGGAATTGGTAGAAGAGAAGGTTTTTGGGCTTGTCATAGAGTGCCGGGAATCCAAGATTCTTTATTAGGCTTTATTTTTATGTTATTTACAATCCTATTCGTTATGATTTGTTTAGAACGTTTCATAGGAGAAATTACTTATTTGGGCATAACATGCCTTTTTTAAAATTCCATTTATATACAAGTTCACATACCTCACGGGAGAAATCACTCACACTCGGCCGAAGGTGTATTTTTAGTGAAACACTCGAGAGCGGCATGGAACTTACTCATACCATAAGCTTGCCAAGCAATCAATCCTCCTCCTTTTTAACTATACACCTTTGTAAATATCAAGAGGACTTTTGGGGTGAAGGGTTTGGCTTGGGCTAAAGGTAGGTGGTTGGGTTAGTGGTTAGTAAAAGGGCGAAAGGCGTAAAAAGCATCGGTTTTCGTAAGACTTTTTTTTTTTTTGATGAAGCCACTATTCAAACAAAGTTATTTTTGATAAACTTGTTTGTTTATTTCTCTTTTGCTTCATAATCATCATCTTTTTTTTTTTTTTTTTTTTTTTTTAAGTCATCAGAAAAACCGAGCTTGTTACTAAAACAAAGGGTTAAAAATAAAAAGGTTTTGGTGGGTGAAAGGGCTTTTATTTTGGGTTATGAAATGAAAAGGTTTAGGCTCAAAGGGGTTAACTAGGGGGATTTTGGGTAGGTGGTAAAAAAGAAAAAGAAAAATAATGGTGTAGAAATAAAAAGGGTTAGTCCTAATGCCTCCATCATTTACTTACTCGGATTTAAGTTGATAAGGACCGGGAATGTATCGTCATGGCAAGTTCTAGAGTCGTAAGAACCAAGCGGCTATTCACACAAGAAACGAAAAATGAGCATTTAGTTTAATGATATGTAATTGTATGCTCAATAAAGGCTCAAAAACTCACTTTTGTGGGAATGGGTTTTTATGTGATCAAGTATATATAATCAAATTTTAACTAAGTTTGTCATGCCGTTTCATAATTTTCTTATGTTGGTTCTTTTTATCACGACGCTATCGGTTGTAAATTTATAAAAATATAACCTTTTTGAGAACTTGAATTTCCCGAGTTAAACCTAGACAAGTAAAAAAAATGAAATTTTTTTTTTGAAAAAATTTGGGGTGACTAGCGGTTCCAATAGAGTTTTGTGTAAGGCTTGTATTTAGGACTTGCAAGATTTAAGGTTTTAGCATCCCCCCACACTTAAATTACACATTGTCCTCAATGTGTCCCAAAAATAAGTTTTTCGGTTGATTAAAATGTGTAAAAGTGGGTTAAAAACAAGATTTTATGGTACTGGGTAGCTGAACACGGGGTGGTGTTGGCTGAGCACGGCCCAGTGTCCAGACTGCCAGTACCAAAAGTAAACAGAAGGCTGGGCACGGGGGCGTGTCCAGTGAGCACGGCCCCGTGTCCAGGTACCTGAACTGGGCATTTTCTACAGAACCTTGGGCACGGGGCGTGTTGGGGTGAGCACGGCCCCGTGCTGAACTTGCTGTAATGAAGAAAAATTGTCGGGAGGCTCTGTTTTTGTGCATGGGGTGTTGGTTCAAGCTTCCCTTATCATCCTTCACCATCCCGAGTGTGTTTTATTCCTGAAAATTAAAAAACTAAACTAGAAAACATAAAGGTTAATCTAATACTAAACTACGGATAGTTCCGCGGAATGCCTCCGAGGTGCGCCACGTTTATAAGGGTCCTTGGCTAGACCCACTTTATCAGGTGGTTCTGGCTCATCTTCAATTAGGGGGTCGTCATTGCCGAATGGATATTTCATTGATCGCTCAAGATCGACACTTCTTTTAAATGCCCCTAATTGAAGAGGTAGATTGTTGAACTTCCGGTTTTTCAAAGCTTCGTGAGTTTTTACAAATGGTCGTCCCAACACTAGAGGAGCGTCATCGAGGATGACAAGATCGGTCGGGATTACCATTTGATTTGTTTGAACCAATACATCCTCAACTATACCGATTGATTTTATTACTTTCCGATTGGATAGAAAAATGGGTATTTGAAGTGGAGAAAAATCACTAATACTTAATTTTTCGAAAATGTAGTTAGGCATTATGTTAACACAAAGATCTTTATCAATTGTGACATTACTAATAAACGAATTTTGAAAGAAACATGGAACCGGTGTAATGTTAATTTCAAATGGGTCTTCTTTTATTAGCGAGGGTTGATCATTAGTTAACTTAACACTTACCGTTTCGTCAATTTTAGTGTTAGTGTTTAACTCTTTTAAAAACTTAGCATGAGTGGGTACTAAACAATGATTTTCAAAAGAAGGTGACAAGAGATTAATTTCTTCAAAATTAGACTCTTCTTGAATTTTAACGTTGTCGGACTCACCTTTTTCGTTGTTTAACTCATGTGTAGGTTTTTCACTTATTTGTTCTTCCATTTTTATACTTTCAGTTATCTCTTCCTTTTTTAACTCTTCTCTTGCGCGGGACTCCTCTTCCCTTGCGCGAGCTCCTTTTATACATCGATCGATAACTCTAATGTGTTCTAATATCCTATCGGTCACTTCGGTTATAGAAAAAGAATCGTTATTTTCTAAGCTTGAATCCGGTTGTTCGACCCTTTGTTCCTCATAATACCCATATGAAGTCGATGGTTCGCACCATTGTTCTTCATTGTAAGCATATGATGGATAAGGTTCGTAGTTTTGTTCTTCATAATACTCATATGAGGTGGGTTGTTCACGCCAAGGTTCCTCATAATAAGCATATGAAGGTGGTGGCTCATATCTTGGTTCCTCAAAGTATGAGTATGAAGGCTCATACCTTGGTTCATCAAAATATGAGTATGAGGGAGGAGGTTCATACCTTTGGTCTTCATAGGATGTGTATGAAGTTGATGGCTCGTACCTGGGCTCCTCATAGTATGTGTATGAATTGGATGGTTGATATGAGTGATTATTTTGAATCGAGCGTGCATTACGACAATTAGTGCAATAATTACCCCTATAATCATCCTCATCATAGGTGTAGTTGTAACCTCCTGAGTATTGATCCATAAGGATCACTCAGCAGACCACAACCGAGTCTCGAGATCAGAAAACAAAAATAAAAACGGAAACAGAGGCTGGCTGGACACGGCCCCGTGTTCAGTGAGCACGGCCCCGTGTTCAGAATCTGTATCTGGGCGTTTTAATTAAATTTACTGATTTCGTTGAGCACGGGGCGTGTTCAGTGAGCACGGCCCGTGTTCAAGCTTCTGTTACTGGGTGTTTTATGAAAAATATGCAGCACGGCCCCGTGTTCAGCGAGCACGGCCCGTGTTCAACCTACTGTAAATGCAAAACTAAACTAAAATGCAGAAAAATGTGGGCCCGTTTTGAAAAGGTTTTGAAAAACTGATTAGGCCGTCGATTTTAAGCTTTCCTAAAATCCTTGTGTCCCCGGCAGCGGCGCCAAAAGCTTGATGCATGCGAAGTGTTACTTATATTAGGTGTATATTTTAAGCCCTTTTTAACACTTATTTTAGCCAAGTTTTAAATTTATAAAACACGATATTTCACTAACACTAAACACACATATGGGCAAGTGCACCCATCGTTGAGTGTAGTATAGCGTTGGTAAGATACCGAGGTCGTCCAAGGACACAAGAGCTTTTAGTACCGGTTTATCCTCAACGTCTAACCAAAATAAAAGTTTAGAAAAATGTTTTAAACTAAGAAAAATAAAACTAACTAAAATGCTGAAAATAAAATAAAATAAAAACAGATAGACAAGATGAATCACTTGGTTCCGACTCGTATCTAGTATAACCTTTGATTATTTCTGCACTTTTGCACACAATTAAGAGATTATCTTAGTTATTGTAGTAGGCCCCTCTTTTGAAGGTGACGTTACCCTCACCCCAGTAGTTTGAGTCAGCAGGGATACAATCCTAAAGGGGTGGATTATTGGAAGATAATGAATTAAGTTATTAATGCAGTATTGTGGTAGGCCCCGCTTTTGGCGGTGACGTTACCCTCGGCTAAGTAGTCTGAGTCAGCAGGGATACAGTCCTAAATAGCCGGGTTATAATATTAATAGTAGTTAACTTATGAGGGGATCAAAGAGTTTGGACCCCCGCCATCCAATACCGTGAAGTATTGAAGGAGGTCCTACTAAATTTGACCCAGGTCCATTGCAGGACCTCTAAACGCTGAACAATGGCAAGACCTTTACCAAACCGTTCCCTTAACCCCCTACCAGGTAGCCAACATACCTCCATATAGACCGTGGAGATATGAATGGTGAAAATCCTTTATTTTATATAGACAGTAAAATAATGCCAAGACACCACGGACAAACGATAAGGAAAGATCACCTTCAACATAAGTAACTAGTTATTAAAGTCATTAATACAAAACCAAATAAAAAGTGCAAAAGATTAGAAATAAAAAGTATTATACTAGACACTTTGTCTTCACCAAGTGATGTAAGAGACTTAGGCAAACATGGCCTTGATTGTCAAGAACTCTTACGATCAATCTTGGATCCTGAGACGACTCACACACTCTACGATGGACAATGGATTATGGTGGTGGATGATGGTGTTGTGATGGTGGTGGGTGGTGGATGAAGTGTGAGAGAGGTGGTGTGCCAAGGGATGGTTTAAGCTTGAGCCAAGCACTCCTATTTATAGCCTGTACAGAAGCCTGGACACGGCCCCGTGTCCACCCTTTTCTCTTTCTTCATTAATACAGTTTGTCTTTATTAGCTCCACACGCCCCCGTGTCCGCTGGGCACGCCCCCGTGTCCGTCTGACACTCTCTCTCTTCATTAATTGTAATTCGCAATTACAATTAATGCGCCTGCTGTACTTTCGCCACGCCCCCGTGTTCACTGGACACGGCCCCGTGGTGGGCAATAGAAGCTTCTACAGGTTTGTCTTTTGTGCCAGGGCTGACCATCCTGGACACGGCCCCGTGCTGAGCTGGACACGCCCCGTGTCGGGCTGGGCACGCCCCGTGTCGGGCTGGGCACGCCCCGTGTCGGGCTGGGCACAGCCCCATGCTCAGCTGGGCACAGCCCCATGCTCAGCTTTCTTCTTGTTTTTGCTTTGGGAGTTGTTGTCGAGGGGTCGGGCATGCCACGTTTCTTCCCTTTCTTTGTATTTATGTTGGTTTTGGCTGTATTTTTGTTCCTTTTGTTCGTTTAAGCTCATTTGACCCTGTAAATTCAAAAGGAAGACAAAAACACACTTTTTCCAGCATTAGTACTAAAAAAGGGTTAGTTTTATGCCTTATTTGATGTAATTTATATGTTGCTTTTACACACATCACAGGTACAATTCCTTGGACATTTAATTAACCATGAAGGAATTCATGTAGATCCAACCAAGATCGAAGCGATTACTAAATGGAAAACCCCTGAATCACCAACTGAGGTTAGAAGTTTCTTAGGATTGGCCGGTTATTATAGAAGATTTATTCGAGATTTCTCTAGAATAGCCATTCCCTTAACTAAACTAACCTGTAAATCTGTTAAGTTTGAATGGGGATTAAAACAAGAAGAAGCATTTAGAATTCTTAAGCAAAGATTGACCCATACACCCATACTAGCATTACCAGAAGGAACTGAAGACTTCGTAGTCTATTGTGATGCTTCTAGATTAGGTTATGGATGTGTGTTGATGCAACGACACAAGGTTATAGCTTATGCATCTAGACAACTTAAGAATCATGAAGAGAATTATTCAACTCACGATTTAGAATTAGGAGCTATAATTTTTGCTCTTAAGATTTGGAGACATTACCTTTATGGTAGCAAGTTTACCATATTCACTGATCATAAGAGTTTAAGGTATGTTTTCGGGCAGAAGGAATTGAATATGAGACAAAGACGTTGGATGGAATTTCTTAGTGATTATGATTGTGATATCCAGTATCATGAAGGAAAAGCAAATGTAGTAGCAGATGCTTTAAGCCGAAAGTATCATGAAAAGCCAAAAAGGGTACGTTCTCTTAAATTAAATCTGCAAGTAGATTTAAATGGTCAAATAAGAGAAGCACAAGAATCAGTAATCAAGGATGATTCTGAAAAATTAAAAGGTATGCTAAAAGAATTGGAACAAGGAATAGATGGGATTTGGAGATTCCATAAAAAGAGAATGTGGATACCTAAATTAGGAAACCTGCGTAATCGTATATTAGAAGAAGCCCATAAGTCTAAGTATACGATGCATCCAGGAAGTGATAAAATGTACCAGGATTTAAGGAAAAATTTCTGGTGGATAGGAATGAAGAAGGACATAGCAGTCTATGTTTCTAAATGTTTAACTTGTTTACAAGTTAAAGCTGAACACCAGAAACCCTCAGGTTTGTTACAGCAATTAGAAATGCCAGTGTGGAAATGAGAATTAATAACAATGGATTTTGTTACTAGATTACCCAAAACTAAGAAAGGAAATGATACAATCTGGGTGATTGTAGATAGGCTAACCAAGTCAGCTCATTTCCTACCAATGAGAGAAACTTTTAGTATGGAACAATTAGCTAAATTATATGTAAATGAAATTGTTTCTTTACATGGCATTCCTTTATCAATTGTTTCTGATAGAGATAGCCACTTTACTTCTCATTTTTGGTCAAGTTTCCAAAAGGCAATGGGAACCAAATTAAAGCTAAGTACGACTTATCACCCACAAACGGATGGACAGAGTGAAAGGACAATTCAGACAATGGAGGACATGCTTAGAGCTTGTTTAATTGATTTTGGAGGTAATTGGGACGATCACTTACCTTTAATAGAATTTTCCTATAATAATAGTTATCATACAAGTATCAATGCTGCACCATTCGAAGCACTTTATGGACGAAAGTGCCGAACCCCAGTTTGTTGGGCAGAAATTAGGGAAAAGCAACTATCTGGACCTGAGATAGTACAGGAAACAACTGACAAGATTATCCAAGTCAAGGAACGACTGAAAGCAGCACGTGATAGACAAAAGAGTTATGCAGATAACCGACACAAACCATTGGAATTTCAAGTGGGAGATAAAGTCTTGTTGAAAGTCTCTCCTTAGAAAGGAGTGGTAAGATTCATCAAACGGGGAAAGCTAAGTCCCAGGTATGTTGGACCTTTTAAGATTATTAGAAGAATAGGATATGTAGTCTATCAACTACAACTGCCAGAGGAAATGGCAGGAATACATGATGTGTTTCATGTATCCAATCTTAAAAAGTGTTTAGCTGATGAATCACTAATAGTAGCTCTTAAGGATATAGAGGTAAATGAACAACTTAAGTTTGTAGAAAAGCCTCTACAAATTGAAGATAGGAAAGTCAAGAATCTCAAGCACAAAAGACTAGTTTTAGTTAAAGTAAAATGGGACTCCAAAAGAGGACCTGAGTACACATGGGAGCTTGAATCAGAAATGCAAAGGAAATATCCATATTTATTCCAGTAGATCTCGAGGACGAGCTCTAAAACAAGCTGGGGAGAATGTAACAACCCCCGGTAAAACCAACACCCTCATAATATGTCTGACACTCTCATATATTTTAGAATGTCCCAATGTGTCTTATAATACACCCCGTATGTGAAAACCGAACCCGAATTATGTTATAGTTTATAAAATAAATCAAAAACATGAAATATAGGGCTGAGGCGGGCCGCGTAGACCCATCCCAACATCTCACGCGGGCGGTATTGAGACCGGAATTGACTCCGCTGATTTCTTTAATTAAAGCGGGCCGCGTAAGAGTCCATGTTTAGTCGAAGCGGGTCGCGAGAGATCATGAAACGCGGATACACCCAGAGGACGACACGTGTCATCATCGTGGCGGTCTATAGGATGACCGGGACAAGCTATTACGTTGACCACACGTTGACGCGGGCCGCGTAAGGGTCCCTTGTCTTTTACGCGGTGCGCGAGAGGACCAGATTACACGACTATATAAGAAGGCCATCAGACTTCGTTTTCCGTCGCTCACAATCTGAATTCTCAATCTAAATTTTGTAGTAGTGTTATAATACTCGGGTATTATACCCCTTAATTAGCGAGGTTCTGCTCCGTTGTAAGTATTATAACCCCAGTTTCGTAATAGATACGCTGCCCGATTGATTTAGGGTTCCGTAACAACTGTCGTGGTTCTGCCCATGTGTTTATTAATATCAAGTATGGTGGTTTTACTCTGATAAACATTTCCTAACTACGGTCCTGATGTAAATTCCGCTGCAAGATTAAATAACCCTGATACCACCAAAACTCTGAGCTCGCGTCCGCCCGTTCCCGGGACAGATAAGGGATTGGGGGTTGCGACACACAACGTCCCGTGCCATGGCGTGGAGGGGAGGGCACGGGATTTCCACCGGCATGAAGGGCATGAGGGTGGTGACGTAGAGTGATGGTATTAGTTGTTTATTTAATTTCTTTTAACACCCTTTTTTAAGCTCTTTCCACTCCGTACGTTTTTTAACCATACCTCCTACTAACGTGGCCATCACGTGACACTTCATGTCCCCTTTTCATACCCGTCACAACGTCAGGTTTAAATAATAAGTTTATGACTTCATTCAAATTGTTTATACCATCTTGACCAATGCAGCCCCATGATGGACGACACATAAATCACCAATTGTGCAATTTGCAAGTGAAACATTATGCCTCGTGAGTGTAAAAGTTATTATTACATTTTAGAGGAAAACATGAAAAAAATTTGAAAAATGGAGATGAAAGTGTTTTGAAAGGGTCAATGTTAATTGTGTGATGTCAGGATGAGCATGTTACACCATCTTTTACTTGATGATTAGTTATAAACCATATAAAAATTGGCAACATGGTGCCTTGAGGTTCATCTTATCCTTACGAAAACCTGCTTCTAAATTTTTAAAGAAAAGAAAATTTTCGACTTACAACTTGATGACAGGGGTAGCTCAAGACTAAATAAAATGATTAAATATGTAAACGCTCAAAAGGTTAAACGGTTCAACGGTTGAAAAAGCTGTGAGTTGAGAAAAGCAATGCGGAAACAGTGGCCGGTCACATCTGGAGATCGCTTCACCAACCCGCAGCCGCAAAAGCAAAGCAGGTCTGCACAATGCACACTATTATCCGGGGGTCAAAAGCCTTCAACCCCCGAAAGGGGAAACCCTCCACTGCAAGCAAGGTTACTAGTCTAATACATTCCACTTCGGGAGATGTCTTCCCTTATAAATTGACACTTCATTTATCTCAAAAAACATCTCCTGACCAGCTCTGATTCTCTAATCTCTGGTCATTCACATCGAATGCTTGTTTCACACAAGTCATTCCCTTTCACATCCAACACACACATTCCCTTTGCTACCACTTCCGAATCTGAGTATAATTCAGAGGAGGATCCATAGCAAAGAACAACAATAAACTAGTAAACCTCCTTCCACGTCTCGCAAACGTGGGGGGACCCCACGACCTGCGTTAGGCAAGGTTGAACCCTTCAACCATTTTGCCTAGCTGGTCCAGCTACCACCGTTGGTCTTGTATTTGTTGCATCAACAAGTTGGCGCCCACCGTGGGGCTACGCCGCTATTTCTTCTCCAAAAGACCTAGTAGTGTAGCTCTCTTCACTTAAAATCGCCATGTCTGAAAGTGGATCTCTGGAAGAAGTAAATCAAATTCCAAACACTTCTACTCCGGGTAGTAGCCAAGCTCACGTGGCTATACCAACTTCTTTCTCAACTCCGGGGAGCACACCCGAGTTCCTCAACTTCAACACACCAACTCCGTCCAGATCCGGAGTTCCATCTCCCAATATCGGTGTCTCCGATGCCCCATCATGTGTTGAACTCACCCCTGAAGGGGTTGCCAACAATTTCCTCGTGCTGAGGTCCCTTCTCAACCAGCATGTAAGTAAAGAAAGAGAAAAAGGAGTGAGGATTCGTTTAGACTATGATGAACCCGAACCAACATTGTCTCCTGGGCCACCTCCCCCTCTTTTTGCAACAAGAAGTGAGGCTGGTCCCAGTAATCTTTCAAACCCTCACCCTTACTTGTCCACTATGACAAACCCTACGGTGCATCCTATCTTCTCTTCCCAACCAATTACCAGTGGCGCTCCTTTAGGACATGAGCTAACTCTTGACCAGCTCCTACAGTCCCCAGTAACAAGCTATCCAGCATCTACCACAACCACATGGGAGCAAGCTCTGTCCGTGCTTCCCTTAGCACGAAGTGCTGTTATGAGTGCTCCCCTCGGGATAAACTGCTCCGCTGGCCCAGGAAGCCTTCAAGGCTTCAACCCCATGCCCAACATGATGACCCAGATGATGGCCAACTTCCCATGGCAACACTTCATCAATCAAGTGCTTGCCACTCAGGGAAACAACGGCAATAGTAGTCATGTGGATGCAAGAATTGAAGAAGACTTGGCTAAACCATATAAGCCAAGTAACCTTTCATGCTTTTCAAGGCAGATAGCCGATTATGATTTCCAGTCAAAGATCAAAATGCCAGCCCACATCAGGACATATGATGGGACTGAAGATCCTGAGGACCATCTTCAGATCTTCACCGGTGCAGCTCGGATAGAGAAATGGTCCAACGCTGAATGTTGCCTAATGTTCATGCAAACTCTTGTTGGATCCGCCAGGATCTGGTTCAACGATTTACCTGCTCAAAGCGTTCGAAGCTTTGACGATCTCAGCAAGGGTTTCCTGGCCAATTTCTCCCAACAAAGACGATATGTCAAAGACGCAACAGTGATCTTTCAGATAAAACAACGTGATGATGAAAGTCTCCGTGCGTTCATTGAACAATACAAGAAGGAAGGTCTGACTTATGTAGGGGCCGATGAGAAAATGAGGGTGGCTGGCTTCATGAATGCCATCACCTCTAAGTACCTTACAAGGGATTTCAACAAATCTTTACCCAAGACCTTAGAAGAAGCTCTTGAAAGGGCTGAAGCCCACATCCGGGGAGAGGAGGCAGTAGACATTAAGGAACAAAGAAAAAGAGGGTCCGGCTGGAGAAGCAACAGTCCAGCCAGAAAAAGAGGAAACTTTAACTCCTATGACCGGCGGTCAAAGGGTTCAGACCCTCGAAGGTCTGAAGGTCGGAACCTTTCAAGCAGGGAAAAAGGCATAAGTTTCACACCCCTCACAAAGACCCCTCAAGAAATCCTTGCAACAGAAGAAGTTAAACAAAACTTTCGGCCTCCTAGACCTCTCCCCAAAAGCAGGAAAAACGAGAACTCCACCCAATACTGCGAGTTTCATGAAGAAAAAGGTCACCACACCAATGATTGCTTCCAACTCAAGAAAAGAATAGAAGAAGCTGATAAGTCCGGAGAACTCGCTCATTTGGTAAAGGGAGTCCGGGACAAAATGGCTGAAGGAAAGGGTAAGGAAGTCAATATGGTAGATTTCGATGGAAAGGTTCCTCACAAGAGGCAGAGGTTGGAAGCTTGGGAGCTTCAGTGTGTCTGTTTCCCCCCTACGGAGAATGACCCTCTCGCTAGCCCTCTCGTGGTAGAAGCTACCGTGGGAACGTTGCAAACATGCAAGGCATACATAGACACGGGGGCGGCCACTGAAATCATGTTCGAAAAATTCTTCAACCGATTGAGCAATGAAGAACGTTCAAGGCTTCAACCCTCTGGAACCTCCATAAAAGGTATCGCTGACATACCCCTCAAGCCTTTAGGGCAACTGACACTTAATGTTCGTTTCAGTGAAGGTTTAAAAGAAAGAACCCAACCACTCACCTTTGTGGTTATCAACATCCCCTCAAGCTATGATGTGATCATCGGAAGACCAGGACAGTGTGCATTTTACATGGCCGTGTCTGTTGGCCATGGCACAGTCAAATTTCCCACCGAAAGGGGCATAGCAACCCTTCAACCCTCTCGGGAAGCCTACATGGTTGAAGGTGAAAGTTCAAACAGTGAAGAAGACAGGCAAAGGTTAGTCGTAAACCCTAAATACCCTGAACAAAGAATAAGGGTCAACCCAAACCTTTCTCAAGAGACCCTTTCATACCTTGAAAAATTGCTAACACACTACAGCGATGTATTCGCTTTGTGTCCTGAAGATATGACCGGGATCCCTCGGGACATTGCCGAGCATGAGTTGAGGATACCACCGGAGGTTAAGCCTGTGGTCCAGAAGAAAAGAAGCTTGGCACCTGAGAGAAGTCTGGCAGCCTGCCAAGAGGTTGAAAAGCTTGTGTCAGCCGGTATTCTCCGAGAAGTCAAGTACCAGTCATGGGTTGCAAACCCGGTCATGGTCAAGAAACCAGACAACTCTTGGAGGATGTGCATAGACTTTAAGGATCTTAACAAAGCTTGTCCTAAGGATTGCTATCCACTACCAGAAATTGATCTCAAAGTTGACTCCCTCACAGGCTACTCGTTCAAATGCTTCCTTGATGCATACAAAGGCTATCACCAAATCCTCATGAAAAAAGAGGATGAGGAAAAGACAGCCTTTCACACGGACAAAGGGATCTTTTGCTATCAAAAGATGCCTTTAGGCCTCAAAAATGCAGGAGCAACCTATCAACGGCTCGTTGACAAAGCCTTCGAAAGCCAAATTGGCAAAAACATGGAGGCATATGTCGATGACTTGGTTATTAAAAGCAAGACGGAATATCAAATGCTCGATGATATTCAAGAAACTTTCAAGAACCTCAGAAAGGTTAACATGAAGCTTAATCCGGAAAAGTGTTCATTTGGATTCGAGGAAGGAAAATTCTTGGGCCACATTGTTGGAAAACAAAGCATCAAAGCCAACCCTAACAAAGTGAAAGCCGTCCTTGAAACCAAGCCACCAAAGACCAAAAAGGAGGTTGAAAGCTTGAACGGGAAGCTCGCAGCCTTGAAGCGTTTTACCTCAAAGTTAGCCGAAAGATCCCTGCCCTTCTACAAAAGGCTCAAGAACTGCTCAGATAAAAAGGATTTCAAATGGACTGAAGAAGCTGAAGAAGCTTTCAACCAGATGAAGCAACATCTAGCTTCCCTACTAGACATCGCGGCACCAAAAACCGGGGAGTTAATATCGGTGTACCTCTCAATCACGGACGAGGCCATCAGTGCAGTCCTCACCATTGAGCGAGACAAGGCCCAGGTACCCGTTTATTTTTTCAGCAAAACTTTAAAATTAGCTGAAACGAAATATCCTCCCCTTGAAAAACTTGCCTTAGCCTTAGTTCAAACAGCTAGAAGGCTTCGAAGGTATTTCCAAGCACACCCAATACAAGTGGTCACCGACCAACCTATTAAGAGTGTGCTTGAAAAACCTGAAAAATCGGGGCGATTAGCCAAATGGGCCATAGAACTAGGTGAACATAACATCACCTATGTCCCAAGGAAAGCTATCAAGGCTCAAGTCTTGGCCGATTTCATTGTGGAAGTCCCAAACCAAACAGTCACTGAAGTAAACACTGCCACCACTGAACCTTCCAACCCTGAAGCCCGGAAGCTTTTTACCGACGGGGCTTCAAGCGTTGAAGGGTCAGGGGCTGGATTAATTTTGATCAACCCAAAAGGTTTGGAATTCACATATGCTCTTCGTTTTGATTTTCAGACCACCAATAACGAGGCTGAATACGAAGTACTAATAGCCGGCCTAAGGCTGGCCAAAGAAATGAAGGTTGAAAAGCTTGAAGTGTTCACGGATTCGTTGCTGGTCTCAAGCCAAGTGAATGACAGCTACATAGCTAAAGAGCCCAACATGAAAAAATACAGAGAAAAATCCAAGGAACTGATGAGTACCTTCCAAGCATACAACATCAAGCAGATCCCCAGATCTCAAAACAAAAAGGCCGATGCCCTAAGTAAGCTTGCGTCTCTCACTTTTGCCCACCTCACCAAGAAGGTACTGGTAGAAGTGTTGAAGGCCCCATCCATTAATGAATTGGAGGTTCAAGATGTGGTCACCGAAGAAGAACCAAACTGGATGACTCCCATAAGAAAGTTCCTCAAAAATGGTGAATTACCCAATGATCAAGTGGAAGCTAAAAGGGTTGAAATCAAGGCAAGGCAATACATATTGCAAGGAGAAACCCTTTACAAAAAGGGTTACCTTGCTCCCTTGCTAAGATGTGTCGGTCCCGAGCAAAGTAAGTATTTGATCAAGGAAATTCATGAAGGAGTGAGTAAAGCTCACTTTGGAGCTAGGTCGGTAGTTGCAAAGCTCATGAACCTCGGATATTTCTGGCCTTCAATGCATCGCGACACAGCCGAAGAATTGAAGAAATGTGATGCCTGCCAGATCCATGCACCAATCCCAAAAATCCGAAGCATGATTTAGTCCCAATAACCTCGGCTTGGCCATTCCATAAGTGGGGAATGGACATTGTTGGTCCATTTCCCCCAAGCAAAGGGGGAGTGAAATTCCTACTGGTGGCGGTAGACTATTTCACCAAGTGGCCCGAGGTCAAGCCACTCGCCAAGATCACAGGAAAGCAAGTCATTGACTTTGTCTGGGAAAACATCATTTGCCGTTATAGATTGCCAGGAGTACTTGTCACCGATAACGGAAGGCAATTTGCTGAGAAGCCTTTCAGCGTTTGGTGCAAAGAATACAAAATCGATCAGGTTTTCAGCTCAGTGGCTTATCCGCAATCAAACGGCCAGGTTGAGAGAACAAATAGAAGCATAGTGGAAGGCATAAAGACAAGATTGGGAAGATACGAAAGCAACTGGCTTGAAGAATTGTCTAGTGTTCTATGGGCAATTAGAACAACGGAAAAAACAAGCCATAAGAAAACACCTTACAGCTTGGTATTTGGATCCGAAGCTGTGATCCCTGCCGAAATAGGAGTTTTAACCCAAAGAATTATCAACATGGATCCCGAAGCAAACCAAAAAGAGACCATGTTGAATTTACAACTCCTAGAGGAAGCAAGAGATCAAGCCGCAATTCAAGAAGCCAAATACAAGCAACAAATGGAAGCTTACTACAATAAAAAAGTCAAAAACGAACGTTTCAAGCCAAGGGACTTGGTCCTCAGAAACAACGAAGCCAGCAAGAAAGAAAATCAAGGAAAGCTTGGCCCAAAGTGGGAGGGCCCGTACACCATCCTTGAAGCACATAAAGGTGGATCCTACAAGCTGGCTGATTCAGAAGGCAAAAGGCTTCCAAGGCATTGGAACGGCAAAACCCTGAAAAGATTCCATGTTTAAACGGAAAGTTTGGTTTGTCTAAAAATGTATTTCTAGCAGGATTATGAATACCTTTTGTAAAAAGCAAGTATTGCTTTAATGAATGAAGTTGTTTTTATCAAACTTGTCTTTCTATCCCAAAATCAGGTTGAGAACCTAGCAAAAAACTCCATGGCAAGGGCCATGTAAGGGGATGAGCTCCCAGGCCACATCGCTCAATAGGTTCAAGGGTTGAATGAGCCTATATAAGGGGTGAGTTCCTAAATCAATACAACTCCATGAGACTTATTAAGAAAAAATAAAATTGTCTCATAGACGGGTATAAGCAGCCTACACCAAATGCTCCCTAAGCCTTAGAAATAGTCCACAAAAAAGGCTAAAAAACCAAAAGAAATAATTAAAAGGATAGGTGCCATCTCTTCTTGTTAAAAATGCCAAGGCTAAGTGTCTGCAGCACTGAACCCTTTTAGGTATAAAAAACATAAGGGCAGCACAAACTCGACAAAGACAAAGTTACAAAAGAACAAAGCAAATCCAAAAAGAACAAAGTCAGTTGGACAAAAATCACAAAGGTACAAACCAAGCCAGGACGCAAAACTAAGAAGCCTTCAAGGCTTCAAGCCACCCGGGCAATACCTCGAAACCTTAAAGGCTTCAACCTATTAACAGACAGCCAAAAGGCTTGGACGGGTAAAAGCCAAATGAACTGCCTTGACCAAAAAGGCACAAGCATAAAACCATGACAAATGGAAAATAGCTAAAACATAACATCATATAAAAGAAAGCCCCAAAAGGACTTTCAAACATAAGTTAGAGCAAGTCCTAATAACTTGCAAGCCTAAACTACTGTCCCAGCGGCCACAAAGGCCTTAAAACACAACCAACAGGAACCTTAAGGGTTCCTAATAACCTAATATTGTTCAAGTTAACATTACAAAACATAAATTGTTTTCAGTGCTAAGAAAGCTACGAATCAAGCATCAACAGATTTGGAAACTCCAGAACCTTCGCCCTTGGCCATCTTTGTTTTCTTCAACTTTTTAGTCTTCACACCTCCATCACCACCAACCGCCGAAGCCTCCAAACTCGCATCCTTGGGAACATCCGGCTGACCTGAAAGGGTATCATCACTATCCCCCGAATAGGATCTCTTCCTTGAAAGAGAGCCCAAAATCTCAGCACAGACCTTCTCATTTAGGCCCTCCGGTTTCAAAGTCCTGCAACACAGCAAGAGGCTTACCAAAACAAGTGGAAACCTGATGGATGTAAGGATAGGTCAACTTCTCCATTTGCTCAACGGAGCCTTTAAAAACATCAGAAGCCTCGGGATGAAACATAGGTGACTTTTCCAAAGGATGGCCTGATTCATGAAGTTTATACCCAGCAATGAGGCCTTGGTGTTTCCCCAGGTTAAGAAGCTTAGTGTAAACGTCACCAAGAGCAGAGTTAAACTCTTTGGAGTGCAATAGATAAGTAACCACTTGATGAAAACCCTGCTCTATGAGCCATTGGTTATCCACAGTAGCCTGAGCAACTGAAGCCTTCAACCTCTCTTTCTCCTTACCAAAAGCCTGTTGCTGAACAAACAAAGCTTCCCGGTCAGCCCTAAGTTTCAACCTATCAGCCTCGAAGCTCTTTTTCAAATCACCCATCTCAATCTCATGCACCTTTTTCAGATCACTAACCTTCTTCTCCCATGCTGCTTCCTTCTCGGCAAAACCAGCTATCTCCTTCTTCATCCCAGCCATGGAGGATTTCATTTTATCCTTCTTCTTGGAGAATTCTTCATATTCCTGCATTCTTTGACGAAAACGGGCAATGCCTTGAGGAAGCATAGCAGCAAGATTGCAAGTACTCAAAATCATACGGGACAACATCAGGTCATCATCCATTCCAGCAATAGTCTCGTGCACTGAAGGAGGAGCAAGGTGACTCAGAGCATCCTCGCAAACAACAGCATCTTTAAAACTGTCATCATTCTTCACCGACCAAGTAGGCACATAAATCCCTTCCGGATCCAACCCTTCAACGTCCCTGCTCGAAGACTCCCGAACAGGAGTAGCAACAACCTTCTTGCCTGAAACCTTTTTACCATGGACAACCAATTCCTTATCCTTCTCAGCACCTGCTTCAACACCTTGATCCTCTGAAACTTCAATATCATCACTCAAGTCCACTGGTTCAGTAGAAGTGGATTGAGGACCAGCTTTCAACAACCGACGAGAAGATCGGCGGGTTGAAGATTTAGGAGCATTAGACTTAGAAAAACCCTTGGCAATAGCAGCACTAACATAACCTGAGCCCTCAAACCTTTGATCAGCAGTTCTAACCACAACATTCTCACCAGGAACAGACGGAGCATCCTCAAAAACAACATCAGAAGTATCGTCGCTCTTAATAAAATCCAAAGCAGACATGAATGCAAAAAACAACAACACATAAGTCATAGGTTAAGAAAAACATAAAGAGGACAAAAAAGGAAAATGCATACCAATTCCACTCCTCATAAGAACCGGATCCCGATCAACATTCCCCCAAATTTTACTAACCCCTAAAAGAACTAGTAAGTGTTCAGGAAAGGGACGAACCCTCGAAGGGCACCCCCGGATGGCATTGAGAAAAACAGCATTCAATTCAGACTCGGAAGGTTCCGGATCATTGAGAACAACATCCGGATTCCTCCACACCATTTTAAATGGGAGAATAGTATCGGAAACCCAGAAAAAGCGGTCTTTCCAAGCCCCAAGCGTAGTAACCATCGACGAAATAAGGCAGGTATCAACTTTGGTTGTTTCAAATGTAAACCAATCGCCATTCTTCGCCAAGCGAAAAAACCGGCGAAAGAGTAAAAGGGAAGGATCATACCCAAGAGCACGACACAAAACCTCAAAATGCAAAACCCTAGCCATCCCCTTTGGATGAACTTGCCCAAAAGAAACCCGATAATACTCCAACAAGTTCAAAACAAAAAACGAAAAAGGATAACAAAGGTTTGAGAACTCAAAAATGACTACAATAAAGGGCAATCGAACCAGAAGTCGGATTATTAACGGGAACATCACAAGCAGGGGCAGTTGGGTTAAACTTCCTATCAATACCATATTCCATACAAAATAAATCTACCTCCTCTTGTGTTAAACGGGAAAAAGATCTTGCTAAGTCCTTACGAGCACCCATTTTTGAAAACAGAAAATGAAGAATGCAAGACGTAAAGAAACCGGAACTAACCTTAGAAGAAGGAGAAAATGGCGAGACACTTGAAAAAATTATGAAACAAATGGATAAGTTTGGAAATATAAAATAAGTATAAGCCTACAATAGGGGTAATAATGGCAAAACAGTAACTCCTACGAAAACCGCCACCCTATCAACTGCCATACATCAATCAAATCAATTGTCAGTTATTTAAAATTCAAATTCAAAACATTAACTGCCTTCAACCTTTCAAGCCTTCAAGCAACGAACCCTCGATACCTTCAGGCAATAAAATACGTACATAAAAGTCAGAAGTCTTTGAGCTCATCACCCAAAAACCTCTGACTTGGGGGGCTGATGACGGGGGTAGCTCAAGACTAAATAAAATGATTAAATATGTAAACGCTCAAAAGGTTAAACGGTTCAACGGTTGAAAAAGCTGTGAGTTGAGAAAAGCAATGCGGAAACAGTGGCCGGTCACATCTGGAGATCGCTTCACCAACCCGCAGCCGCAAAAGCAAAGCAGGTCTGCACAATGCACACTATTATCCGGGGGTCAAAAGCCTTCAACCCCCGAAAGGGGAAACCCTCCACTGCAAGCAAGGTTACTAGTCTAATACATTCCACTTCGGGAGATGTTTTCCCTTATAAATTGACACTTCATTTATCTCAAAAAACATCTCCTGACCAGCTCTGATTCTCTAATCTCTGGTCATTCACATCGAATGCTTGTTTCACACAAGTCATTCCCTTTCACATCCAACACACGCATTCCCTTTGCTACCACTTCCGAATCTGAGTATAATTCAGAGGAGGATCCATAGCAAAGAACAACAATAAACTAGTAAACCTCCTTCCACGTCTCGCAAACGTGGGGGGACCCCACGACCTGCGTTAGGCAAGGTTGAACCCTTCAACCATTTTGCCTAGCTGGTCCAGCTACCACCGTTGGTCTTGTATTTGTTGCATCAACACAACTCAAAACACAAATTTATTTGATACATTTTAAAGAAATCTCATCAATACAATTACCATTTTTACTACTACATTAAGACTTCCCATTTATTAGGGTAGTATTCAATCCTTATCATGCTATCTCATGAACGCATAATCCTTAATTTTCACCCTCTTACCTGAAATATATATACAACACACAATATTAATTAGCAAAGCTAATAGAGTTTACCTATCTATAAAAACGAAGAACTATTGAAGAATATATATTCACCCTAGTTATATTTAGGATAAAAAAGGAACATCTAAATTTTCATTTTATCTCCATCATCATACTATTTTTATCTTCATCTAATCATAACCAAGCAAAGATTATATAAGTTTCTTCATTGACTTTTGCAAGTCTAAAAGCCATAAAATTGGTAGTGACGATATGTACGTATCATTGTTTGACCAGACAATATAATATAAGCCACACATTTGCTAGTTCTACAAAAATATTTATCACAAGTCCTTCAATATATAGGGTAAGGTTACTAGTGATCAGTGGCGGATCTTGCCCGTTGAACCTGCCAGGGCCGAAAGACACGGGCACTAAAATTAGCACTACGGCCGAAAAACTTGCCTGGGCCAAACATAGTATACATACAAAATTTCGATCGAAATGCGGAAAATTAGCACTACGGCCGAAAAACTTGCCCGGACCGTGTCCTTGCCACGGCTCTACTAAGATCCGCCCTTGCTAGTGATACTTTTAGCTCCAAATTAAGAAATTGTACGAATCAAGTAATACCTTCATTGATGAGTAGAGATTTATTATGTAAAAATATGCCATACCTTGATTTGTAGTATTTTAATCTTTTCATCCCTATATAATCACTATTTTGGTAATATCTCAAACAACTTATTTTACCATGTTAGATTTGATTGTATAAAATTCCAGTTGAAACTTCCAAACTATTCCACATAATCTAAATAAGACATTCATAAACAAAAACTTTTCTTAATCATTTCCGTAATTCACCAACTCCATATGTGGTGCGCATAATAATCAAATAATCCGTAACGCATCAAGGTCATCAAACTCTATATTTTTAATTCACACATCAAAATCTTGTCAACCAAGGTATAAAATAGCATATTACTTGATAAAATAGCATCCCATCATGAAGCTCTAATAACATTTTTAGAACATTTAATCTTATCATTTACGGGTTATGAAAACGGGTCGCAATTCTCATTGATATTCTAAAGTAAGTATGTTATACTTGAAAGCTTTCCCCGCATTCTCTAACATATCTTGAGCAACTCCAAGGCAAAAAGCTTTCCCTGCATCGCCAATGGGTCTGTTAACGCCTCTTTTGGTGGGGTCTTCATTGATAGCTTACAAAGAGCTCTAAACACCAAAAAAAACATCCATTCTCAGTTGATTCTCAATCTTACTTCCATCGGATTCTACCAGATGCAACCATTACAATTCATATTTCATATTGTAGTCCAAATTTCTATATCGATTAATGCTCCACTACCATTGTTTAGTTCTTAAAGTAGAATCAAACCTAATAAAAGCTAAATGGTACTTACACATAATTACTCTAACAGAATCATAATCTAATCAGATTGCAAGTAGCGATAAATAAACAAAAAACTGAAAAAAATGTGTACTTTGAAAGAGGCGATTAACAATTTGAAACAATAAAAACCTAAAAAAGCTTAAACATACCTCTAACCATAAAAATATATCAGCCGCTATTCTTCTTCTTCTTTGTATCTCACACCACAACAACAAACCCTAAAAAAACAACCACAACGCCGCACCTATCTTCCTTCTCGCGCCATAGCAACAAATCTTAAAGATAGAATGAGAGATGCAATGCTTGAATGGGAGAGAATCGGCATAGAGTGAGGCAGAGTGATATGCACAAAATACAACATATAAATCATATCAAATGAGGTATAAAAACACCCCTTTTTTTAGTACTAATGTTGGAAAAAGTGCGTTTCTTTGTTTACTTTTAATTTTCAGGATTAAAAGAGCTTAAACGGACAAAAGAAACAAATTAACGGCAAAAACCAACATAAATACGAAGACAAGAAGTTGGCGCACTATACCAACCCTCCAAGCTTCACCTCAAGACAAAATAACAAGACCAGAACCCAAGCACGGGGCCGTGCCAGCCGGGCGTTGGGCCGTGCCCCCACTCAAGATTCCCAGAGAATAAAGATAAACAGAAAATAACAAGGGACACGGGGCCGTGTCCCCTAAGCACGGGCCGCCGTTAACTCTCAGATTCACAAATCTGGGTTCGTACAACAAGTACAGAAGATACGGGGCCGTGCCGTTGCACGGGGCCATGTGTACAAAAGAGCTGACACTAGCATTAAATGAAGACATAGAAGGGAAGGACACGGGGTTGTGCCAACCAGGCAAGGGGCTGTGTGAAGCTACCGTTTTCAAGTATAAAAGGAGGTGCTTGGCTCATTTGCAAACCATCTCTTAGCAAACACTTCTCTCACACTTGTCACCACTCCACCACCACAATACCACCATCATATCCACCACTTTCATCCATCATCCATCCTTAGAGTGTGTGTAGTCTCGAGATCCAAGATCGATAGTAAGAGTTTTTGTCAAACAAAGGCCATGCTTGACTAATCTCTTACATCACTCGGTGAAGACAAAATCATTTATGTATTACTTTTGATTTCCTAGCTTTGGTACTATAACAACCCTCCTAAATATTTCCGACACCTCTAAATTAATTAGAGCATCCCTAAACTTACTAAAATACAACCCGTATACGATAAATAGCCTAAAATACCTTTAATATTATTAAATAAAAATAAAAACAAAGTTCAGGTGTCGCTCGCGGTCCGCGAAGAGCCTCTCTTCGGGCTACACGGGGCGCGGCAACATGGCTACGCTACCTCACCCGGTGTTGCCACGTGGCGTAATCGTGTCAAAGCTAGTTCCATGACCGGGCACGGCTAAACCCTACTTGACCTACCTCGCGGGCCGCGAAGGATTATCCTTCGGCTTACGCGGGCCACGAGAAAACCAATTTCCAGCCCTATAAATAGCATCGAGAGGTTCAGTCGACAATCCGTTCATCACACACTTTCTCTCTTGAATTTCTAAATAGTAAAAGCTATACTCGGGCATTATACCCCCCCTAAATAACGAAGTTCTACCTCGTTGTAAGTATTTTAACCCCCGGTTACGTATTAGATACGATGCCCGATTGATCTAGGGTTCCGTAATGGCTTTCGTGGTTATGCCCGACGTAGTCGTTGGAATGCCGTCTCGGGGAGGGTATTACTAATGTAAATATTGGGTTATTATACTAACGCGTGTGCATTTGTGTAATTAATAGATTATAACCAGGAAATCATCAAGAAAAGTCTAAAGTAGCAATGTGAGTAATCTCCTTTTTGTAAACCTTTTTACCAACTGTTTTTACAAAACCTTAAATAATTTACAATGAAATTAGCAGTGATTGAGTCTTTGTAATTCTTCAGTTACTGCCGGTATGTTGGGGTTTTGTATACAAAATGTGGAACACGTTATCATTGGACAACGAGATAGCCAATGTGTAATATGACCCACCAATTAGGATTGACAATACTGAATGAGTAATTGTGTAGATATAAACATTGTGATTGCTCTCAATATTGTTAAAGGAAAACATGCTTCTTGATTAAACTGGGATTCACTCACCAGTATTTCCCACTGACAAATGTTTTTAAAACGCGTTTCAGGTAACAAAATGTGAAAGCCAATTAGAAGCCAGCTGGAGAGCACTGAAGGCTTGGAAAATGTGGCTATAAAAGTTACCTAATAAAGATGATGTTTTAAATTCAATAAATTAGGGTTTATCCCTATAAACATGTTTGTAATAGAAACTTGGGTTTTACCCATGTGTTTATTAATATGAAAATGTGGTATTTTACTCTGATAAAATACTTCCTAACTACGGTCCTGATGAAATTTCTGCTGCCAAATAATGGTAAACCAATGATACCACCAAATCTGAGTTCGCGTCCGCCCGATCCCAGGAGATAGGGGCCGGGGGTTGTGACAGAAGATGGTATAAGAGCTACAGCCAGTAATTTCAGCCAAAGAAGTGTTCTGCTAACAATTAAATTATTAATTTTGTTAGGAAATAATCAATAAGACTATGTGCATAAGCGTATATTATTATTTTGTGTTATTTGACAATTTGTTAGTTTACAGCATGAGTGACCAAGGACCTTCAGACGCTTACCGTCAGTTGTCCAGCTCACCTAGGAACGAAGGCACCTCTTCACAGCTTACCCTCTTAGGGTATTCGGCTAATACTGAAGACAGGATATTCGTGTTCAGGCCCAATCTGAAGAGCCATTCCCTCCCAAGAAGAGAGGATGGTTCAGCAGAGGAGCACATGAACGTAGGAAAATGATGAAAAAGTTACAACAGCAGCGAGCTTTAGCAACCACTAAGAGAGAAACGGATGCTCACACTCAGGATATGCTCAATAGGAGTCTAGCAAATTTTCACATCTTAGCAACTACAGCTGCAAACCCTAATCTAGAGCGACTCGTAGCACCCCAGCCATTACCATTGTTTCCCACACAACCAATGGAAATTGAAGCCAACCCAGAAAATCAAATCCCAGCACCAGCTTTTGATCCAGTAGAAATACCTAGAGTACCAGCACCCCATCCCTCCGACCCAGACTATGACCCATGGTTTGACGACCATAGGGACTACCAGCAACGCTACCCAATACCAGAGGAACCCATGCCAAACCTAGCAGCTTATCCAGACCTGGACCCTCTAGATCCCTATTATGATAATGACCAATACATTAGGGAAATTCTAGAGAATCCTTACCCTTATGAGGAACCCATGCCACAGTACCCAGATCCCATACCAGCGCCTGCACCACCCATGAGCACTGAAAATGTGCAAGAACTCCGAACCTTTGGTGAGGAGATTTTAGAAGAAAGTGAGAGATGAAGCAGATAGGGGAACGATTCGTCTGGAAATATGACGAGCGTAATATGGAGTTTTGGATGAACCCCTACCACTAATATATATATATATATATATAGTGGGGATCCTACGGAAAGTGTGTTTTTCCTAGAAAGTCTAGGAAGCGATCTGGGCCATCCAATGGGTGTGTTTAATGGTTGAGATCATCTTGGTGGCATTTTGGTAATATGTGTTTATTAAAAATAGGATTATTTAATTAATCAGGGGTAGATATGTCATTTAGCTTGTTTTAAATATGGAAATATTTTTCATTCCATAACCACCCCACATTTCTTGCGATTTTTTCTCTCTCTCTCTCCCTTTCTCTCTCTCTCTCTCTTCCTTCTATCCTTCATGAAGAAACACATCAAGAAAACACATCGTATTAATCTGCTTGCTGTTAAAACACAGTGACAAGAAATCCTCCAGCATTACCAGTATGGATGGTAAAACACAGCGTATGAATCTGCTTGCTGTTAAAACACAACTGTATGAATCTGAATGCTAAAACACAACTGTATGAATCTGCTTGCTGTTAACACACAACTGTATGAATCTGAATGCTAAAACAAAACTGTATGAATTTGCTTGCTGTTAAAACACAACTGTATGAATCTGCTTGCTGTTAAAACACAACTGTATGAATTTGCTTGCTGTTAAAACACAACTGTATGAATCTGAATGCTAAAACACAACTGTATGAATCTGCTTGCTGTTAAAACACAACTGTATGAATCTGAATGCTAAAACATAACTGTATGAATCTGCTTGCTGTTAAAACACAACTGTATGAATCTGAATAATAAAACACAGCGTCAAGAAATCCTCCAGCATTACCAACATGAATGCTAAAACACAACTGTATGAATCTGCTTGCTGTTAAAACACATCACCAAGAACAAGCTGATGATTTTGTAGTTAAATGTTAATAACCATCTCCACAATCAACAAGTGTGTTTGAAGCCATGATTTTTCTCTCTGAAAAATTTATTGAATACGAATACTGCTGGTGAAGAAGAAAACGATAGAAAGAATTGTATATACATATGATTTGAATGAGATTTGGATTCGAAACACAACCAAAATTCCAAAAATCATGGACATAATCAGTTACCTTCGAGATCATGCAATGTTAGTTAATGAAATATAAATTCCAAAAATAAAATTAAAATGTGACATTAAATAATTGCCCTTCTAGTTAAAATAACTCAATGCCATATGTCCAATTCTCATTGCTTCCTAGACTTTCTAGGAAAAATACACTTTCTACCAAACTCCTACTCTCTCTCTCTCTCTCTCTATATATATATAGGGCCAGGATCATTTCAGAACCATAAATATTTACAGAACTCGCAGAACTCCTAATAAACAATCTTTTTATTTATATATTTTTATGTTTAGGATAATTTTATCATTTATTATGTGTATTTTTACAATTACATATATGTTAAGAGTAATTTTATCATTTTTATATGTAATTTTATAATTACACATATCTAAACTAGTTTTTTTACATATATGTAATTAGTTATGACACATATATATAATTTTGGCAATTAAACATATGTAAATTACTTTTAACATGTATGTGAGCAAAGAAATACATATAATAGATGATAAAAAAAATCCTAAATACAAAAACTTATATATAAAATGATTGTTTATTAGGAGTTCTGAAAGTTCTGTAGTTATTTAGAGTTCTGAAATGAACTCAACCCTATATATATATAGGATATATATATATATATATATATATATAGGGGATCGCTAAAATGAAAACCACCTTCAGTTGTAAGAACCGAGAGAACCACTTTCTAGCCATTAGATCTTAAAGATCAATGGATGAGATTAAAAGTAACTAAAAATAATATTAAATACTTTTTGTCTTATTATGTTTTTAATATTTTAACCCAAAATGGTAATTTAGTAAAAAAAACTCTATTTTGTCACTTTGCCTTTATTTTTTTTATTAGTTTTTTTGTATTATTATATTAGTTTTTTGTATTATTATATTAGTTTTTAGTTTTTAAACATAATTTTTTTTATTGAAAGCATTTTTAAATTCAGATTTTTTTAAAATATTTTTTATACTTTTTACGTTTTACGTTAAACTTTTTACGTTTTACGTTTTTACGTTTTACGCGCCGGTTTTTGCACGCCGGGCTTTTTCAATCGTCGTTTTTTTAACGTGCAGTTTTTACGCTGGGCATTTTCAAGCGTCGTTTTTTAACGAGCCGTTTTTTACACGCCGTTTTTTCAAGCGTCGTAATTTTAACGCGCCGTTTTTTACACGTTTTTTTAAACGCGCCGTTTTTTACACTTTTTACGTTTTAAGTTTTACGTTTAACTTTTTACGTTTTACGTAAAACTTTCTACGTTTTACGTTTTACGTAAAACTTTTTACGTTTTACTTAAAAATTTTTACGTTTTACGTTTTACCTAAAACTTTTTACTTTTTACGTTTTACGTGAAACTTTTTACGTTTTACGTTAAAAAGTTTACTTTTTACGATAAAAAGTTTACGGTTTAACTTTTTTTTACAAAAACTTTTTTACGCAAAAACGAACGCACCCAGAAATCGCACTCGGGAGGTGTCTCAGATATATCGTTATCATCATCTACTAGGGGGGTAAAAATAAAAAAAAACAACAACATCAAAACAAAGTGTATCTCGAAAAAAAACGGGGTTTGGCTCAGATTATCCGATAATCAAAAGGCTGCAAAAGTGGGGTTGCAGGTTCAAAAAACCTACCCTCCGCCGTCCTTGCCGCGCCATCGTCATCTAAATCTACGTTTTTTTTCATCATCGCCACCCAATCAACCATATCAAACCAAAAAACAACCGATTCAGTCTGAAACGGGTACCATCTGCACCACCGGGCACCATTGGCACCACCTATTCAAGTTATACAAAACCTTTTATGTCAATAAAGACCAAAACAACTGATTCATCAAACAAACGATTCACTGTGAATCAACGAAATCCGATCCGATTACACTATAAATAAACTAAATTCAATATGTAATCGATCGAAAGTTGTCCCATTCAACCAAAATTTTGAACTAAAAAGCTTACTTTTTCCACCAAATTAGAACCCACCAATGACCGTGAATGACCACCACCGCCATTACTACCGACACACCCAAACACCACTAACACCATCAACACCAAACCCGAAACTGAAAATTGGTCCTTCTCAAACCAGAACCATAAACGGTTTGAACCAAACAGAACCAAAGAGACAAACAAACGTTCTGTTTCGCGGTTGTCATGAACGGCCGCCGGCCGTCGCTTCTTTATCGTCGCATAGAAACACACACAAACACCTAATTCTCTCTCTTTCTAGGAATTAGATTAAGATCTTTTACGAAAATCTTTGTATCAGAACACAAAGGGGGAAACGATTGCATCATAACAGAAATTAGAAACGGCAGCAAGAAACGAACCAGATCGGGATTGGCCGAAACCCTAGGATCCAAATTGGGGGAAACGATTGAACAGATCTTTAGGTATTGATACGGTGTGTAAAAACCCTCACATGAACATAAATCACCACCAAATAACGTCGCCGTCGGGGAGGCTCCGGCTCCTCCATGAGTGTTCTCCTGAGTGAACAATCTTAGAACCTTTTTAGCAGCTAGAAAAGCTTCTTTAAGTACGCCATTGAAGTACAGAAGATGGGGTTTTTATGGAGGTTTTATAGAGTGGATAGATTAAGTTCTAGCTGGAGCTCAGATTGTTCACTCATGGAGGAACAATATGAAAGTGATGAAAGAGAACATGGATTGGAATTTAAATGAGAGATATGAAAGAGAAGATAGAAGAGAGAGGAGAGATTAAATGTAAAAGTCTGCAAACATTAATGAAGAGAGAGATAGAGATTAGACATTTTAAAGGAAATGACCAAAATACCCTTTGTTCTGATTGGTGGAGAGTGGTTCTTACGGTTCTTACAACTGGGGATGGTTCCTATTTTAGCGACTCCCTATATATATATATATGTGTGTGTGTGTGTGTGTATGTTGAAAAAATATAATATAATATATAATATAATAATATATTGTAGTATAGACCATCTTGTGGTTAGTGATGCATATTAGTATTATATTTTAATTCCAGTTGTATTTGTAATAAATATAGATGCCTAATATAAAATAGAGTAAGTCGCAATGTTCGACGATTTTGGATCAACATGCTTGTTGTGTGATTGTTGCAATTGGATATTTTCATACGATATTAATACTTGGCAATTTTTTAAAAATCCAGATGGCCGACGCAGCAAATCAAGAAAACCAGAATAATGAAAATCAAATAAATAACAGTGAAATTCGACACATTGTAACCCAAGGAATTAGAGATGCCATGCCAGCTATAATCCAAAATGTTAGGGACGCGGAAAATAATAATATAAGTGGTAATGGAAGTAAGCGAACCCATATGGAACCTAGTCACAGCGTTCATAATGGACCCATTTTTCAAATCCCAATTCCAAAAAGAAGAAGAACCATGTCTTATGCTTGTTCTTACAAAGAATTATGGTCCTGTAAACCAATAGAATCTCTGGCAATGAAGGGCCCATTGCAGCTTTACGCTGGATAAAAAAGACTGAGGCAGTTTTAAAAATAAGCAAGTGCGCAGAAGAAGATAAGATCATGTTTGCCTCCAATCTGTTTAAAAATGAAGGTTTAGAATGGTGGAACACTATCCTCCAATCCAGAGGAAGTGACAGGGTTTATGGTATGGAATGGAACGAGTTTAAGGATACGATAGAAAGGAAATTCTGTCCCCCCAATGAAAAGGAACATATAGCAAATAAATTCTTAAACTTAAGAATGACTGGAGTAGATAGTAAGGGTTACACTACTACATTCTTTGAATATGCTAAAATAGTGCCAACCCTTGCATCACCTGAACCAGTGTTAATCTCCCGTTACACATGAGGATTAATCAGTGAAATTAGGCATGTAGTCAAGGGAGTTAGACCACAAACCATAGAAGAAGTGGTAGAACTAGCTAATACTTTGACAGATGAACTAGTACGTACCCAAGAAGAAAACCAGATGAAGAACTTAGCTCAAAAACTTACCCAAGAATTTCGCTACGGTAATTCCAACCGTGGGAAAAATGTAGGTTCTACTTCTGCACCTTACTGTAAGTATTGCAAGAGGAAGCATTCTGGGAGATGCTCCATATACTGCAATTTTTACAAAATATCTGGACACAAGGAAGAAGACTGCAGGAAGAAACCCACCAATAAAATATGCTACAATTGTGGAGAGCACGGCCATATCAAGCCAAACAGTACGAAATTAGCTCCAGCAACAAACAACAAGACTACTAAAAATGCTAGAGCATTTGTCCTGACCGCAGAGGAAGCCAAAATGATCCCGGACGTGATTGTCGGTACGTTTTTAGTTAATGATGTTTTTGCCAAAGTATTATTTGACTCTGGTGCGAACCAAAGTTTTATTAATACTTCATTTTGCAAACTTCTCAATCAACCATTAACTAAACCCCAACAAGAATGTTTAGTAGAAACCGCAAATGGAGAAACCATTAAGATTACCGAAATCTTGCAGGGAGCAAGAATAGAATTTTTAAATCAAAAGTTTATTGCAAACCTTTACCCAATGAATCTGGCAGGATTTGATGTTGTATTAGGAATGGATTGGTTAATAGCCAACAAAGCCAGTATTTTATGTGATCAAAAGTCAATACAAGTAAATTCACCAAAAGGTGAAAAGATCGCAATTAAAGGAGATAAGCCAACTAGATCCACAAAATTCATCTCTGTGATGAAAACAGCAAGTTATGATAGGAAAGGATCATTAGTGTATATGATTTCTATAATCATTAACACTAAAGGAAATGAATTAAAAGATATCCCCGTAGTATCCCAATTTTCAGATGTATTTCCAGAAGAATTACCAGGGCTACCACCAGACAGAGAAGTCGAGTTCAGGATTCATCTGTTACCAGGAACAACACCGATTGCCAAAGCACCTTACCGCTTGGCACCAGCTGAAATGCAAGAATTAAAGAAACAGTTAGACGAACTTTTGGAAAAGGGATTCATACAACCAAGTTCATCGCCTTGGGGAGCACCGATCTTGTTTGTCAAAAAGAAAGACGGGTCAATGCGTATGTGCATTGATTACCGTGAATTGAATAAAGTCATGATTAAAAATTGGTACCCATTACCGAGAATCGATGATTTGTTTGATCAGTTACAAGGAGCTCGATTTTTTCTAAAATCGACTTACGTTCAGGATATCATCAATTAAAGGTACAGGAAGAGGACATTCCTAAGACCGCTTTTAGAACCAGGTATGGCCATTATGAATTTACTGTCATGCCATTTGGTTTAACCAATGCCCCAGCCGCATTTATGGACATGATGAACCGAATATGTAAGCCATATTTGGATAAATTCATAATTGTCTTTATAGATGATATTCTCATTTATTCTAAGAGCAAAGAGGAACATGCAAAGCATTTGCACGCACTTCTAAGTTTATTAAGAAAAGAAAAGCTTTATGCAAAGTTTTCAAAGTGTGAATTTTGGTTAGAAGAAGTACAGTTTCTTGGACATTTAGTCGATCATGAAGGAATTCATGTAGATCCCACAAAGATTGAAGCGATTATTAAATGGAAAACCCCTGAATCACCAACGAAAATTAGACGTTTTCTAGGACTAGCCGGTTATTATAGAAGGTTCATCCGATATTTTTCTAGAATAGCCATTCCCTTAACTAAGCTAACTTGTAAGTCTGTTAAGTTTGAATGGGGACTAAAACAAGAAGAAGCCTTTAGAATTCTTAAGCAAAGATTAACCAACGCACCCATATTAGCATTACCAGAAGGAACTGAAGATTTTGTAATTTATTGTGATGCTTCTAAATTAGGTTATGGATGTGTATTAATGCAACGTCAAAAGGTTATAGCCTACGCATCTAGACAACTTAAGAATCATGAAGAAAATTATACGACCTATGATTTAGAATTAGGAGCTATAATTTTTTCCCTGAAAATTTGGAGACATTATCTTTACGGTAGTAAGTTTACCATTTTCACCGATCATACGAGCTTAAGATATGTTTTCGGGCAAAAAGAGTTAAATATGAGACAAAGACGCTGGATGGAGATATTAAGTCATTACGATTGTAATATCCAATATCATGCAGGAAAAACTAACGTAGTAGCCGATGCTTTAAGTCGAAAATATCACTAAAAACCAAAAAGAATACGTTCTCTTAAATTAAATCTGCAAGTAAATTTAAACGAACAAATTAGAAAAGCACAAGAATCAGTAATCAAGGATGATACTGAGAAATTGAAAGGAATGATTAAGTAATTAGAACAAGCAACAGATGAAATTTGGAGATTCCATAAGAAAAGAATGTGGATACCTAAACTAGGAAACCTACGCCGCCGTATATTAGAAGAATCCCATAAATCTAAATATACGATGCATCCTGGAAACGATAAAATGTATCAAGACCTAAGAAAGAATTTCTGGTGGATAGGAATGAAAAAGGATATAGCAGCTTATGTTGCCAAGTGTCTAACTTGTTCACAGGTTAAAGCTGAACACCAGAAACCCTCAGGTTTGTTACAGCAATTGGAAATGCCTGTATGGAAATGGGAATTTATAACAATGGATTTTATTACCAAATTACCCAAGACACGAAAAGGTAATGATACAATCTGGGTGATTGTAGATAGACTAACTAAATTTGCTCATTTCTTAGCAATAAAGGAAACTTTCAGTATGGAACAACTAGCCAAGTTATATGTCAATGAAATAGTCTCATTACATGGAATTCCTTTATCAATTATTTCTGATAGAGATAGCCGTTTTACTTCTCATTTTTGGACAAGTTTCCAAAAAACAATGGGAACCAAGCTAAATCTAAGCACCGCTTATCATCCTCAAACAGATGGACAAAGTGAAAGGACGATTCAGACAATGGAAGATATGCTTAGAGCTTGTGTAAATGATTTCGGAGGAAATTGGGACGATCACTTACCATTAATAGAATTTTCCTACAACAACAACTATCATACCAGTATCAATGCTGCACCCTTCGAAGCACTTTATGGACGAAAGTGCCGAACCCCAGTCTGTTGGGCAGAAATTGGAGAAAAGCAATTGTCTGGACCAGAGATAGTACAAGAGACAACATACAAGATTATTCAAGTCAAGGAACGACTAAAAGCAGCACGCGATCGTCAGAAAAGCTATGCTGATAACATGCGAAAACCATTGGAATTTCAGGTAGGAGACAAAGTCTTATTAAAAGTTTCTCCTTGGAAATGAGTAGTAAGGTTCATCAAAAGAGGAAAACTAAGCCCCAGGTATATTGGACCCTTTAGGATTATTAAAAGAATAGGACCAGTAGCTTATCAGCTACAACTGCCAGAGGAAATGGCAGGAATACATGACGTATTTCATGTATGTAATCTTAAAAAGTATTTAGCCGATAAAACATTAATGGTACCTCTTAAATACAAAGAGATAAATGAAAAGCTCAAGTTCGTAGAAAAGCCTCTACAAATCGAAGACAGGAAAGTCAAGAATCTTAAACACAAGAGACTAGTTCTAGTCAAAGAAAAATTGGATTCCAAGAGAGGACCAGAGTACACGTGGGAGCTTGAATCAGAGATGCAGAGGAAATATCCACACCTATTCCAGTAGACCTCGAGGACGAGTTCTAAAATAAGGTGGGGAGGATATAACAACCCTCCTAAATATTTCCGACACCTCTAAATTAATTAGAGCATCCCTATACTTACTAAAATACACCCCGTATACGATAAATGGCCTAAAATACCTTTAATATTATTAAATAAAAATAAAAAAAAAGTCCAGGTGACGCTCGCGGGTCGCGAAGAGTCTCTCTTCGGGCTACGCGGGGCGCGACAACATGGCTACGCTGCCTCACCCGGTGTTGCCACGTGGTGTAATCGTGTCAAAGCTAGTTCCATGGCCGGGCACGTCTAAACCCTACTTGACCTACGTCGCGGGCCGCTAAGGATTATCCTTCGGCTTACGCAGGCCGCGAGAAAACCAATTTCCAACCCTATAAATAGCATCGAGAGGTTCAGTCGACAATCCGTTCATCACACACTTTCTCTCTCGAATTTCTGAATAGTCAAAGCTATACTCGGGCATTATACCCCCCCCCCCCCTAAATAACGAAGTTCTGCCTCGTTGTAAGTATTTTAACCCCCGGTTACGTATTAGATACGCTGCCCGATTGATCTAGGGTTCCGTAACGGCTGTCGTGGTTCTGCCCGACGTAGTCGTTGGAATGTCGTCTCGGGGAGGGTATTACTAATGTAAATATTGGGTTATTATACTAACGCGTGTGCATTTGTGTAATTAATAGATTATAACCAGGAAATCATCAAGAAAAGTCTAAAGTAGCAATGTGAGTAATCTCCTTTTTGTAAACCTTTTTACCAACTGTTTTTACAAAACCTTAAATAATTTACAATGAAATTAGCAGTGATTGAGTCTTTGTAGTTCTTCAATTACTGCTGGTATGTTGGGGTTTTGTATACAAAATGTGGAACACGTTACCATTGGACAATGAGATAGCCAATGTGTAATATGACCCACCGACTGACAATACTGAATGAGTAATTGTGTAGATATAAACATTGTGATTGCTCTCAATACTGTTAAAGGAAAAAATGCTTCTTGATTAAACTGGGATTCACTCACCAGTATTTCCCACTAACAAATGTTTTTAAAACGCGTTTCAGGTAACAAAATGTGAAAGCCAATTAGAAGCCAGCTGGAGAGCACTGAAGGCTTGGAAAATGTGGCTATAAAAGTTACCTAATAAAGACGATGTTTTAAATTCAATAAATTAGGGTTTATCCCTATAAACATGTTTGTAATAGAAACTTGGGTTTTACCCATGTGTTTATTAATATGAAAATGTGGTATTTTACTCTGATAAAATATTTCCTAACTACGGTCTTGATGAAAATTCTGCTGCCAAATAATGGTAAACCAATGATACCACCAAATCTGAGTTCGCGTCCGCCCGATCCCAGGAGATAGGGGCCGGGGGTTGCGACAGTAACTTTTTATTTGGGTTTGTATTAATGACTTTAATAGCTAGTTTTTTTTATATTGAAGGTGAACTTTACTTAATCATTTTTTCACGTTTTGTTGATTCACTCATTCGTGTATTTGCGGTCTATATAGAGCGCGTTAAATGCCTGGAAGGGGGGGGGGGGTTAGATGGGTGATTGGGTAGAGTTCTTGCCTCGTTCAGTGTATAGATCCTGCGAGTATCTGATTCAAGCTTATTAAGACTTCCCTTGAGGCAGATAGCATCAAATCGGGAGAAGTAAGAACGGCATGTAACCCTTGTAAATTAACTACTATTAAAACTTTAAACTGGCCTTGCGGGACTGTTCCCTGCTGACTCAGACCAATAAGGCCGAGGGTAGCATTGCCTCCAAAAGAGGAACATGCCACTTTTTGCATTAATAACTTACTTAATTATTTTTCAATAATCTGGCCTTGCGGGACTGTACCCCTGCTGACTCAGACCAATATGGCTGAGGGTAGCATTGCCTCCAAAAGAGGGACATGCCACAATAACTAAGAAAATCTCTTAAAAAACCCAAAGCGAGGAAATCATCAAAAGATACATAAATGACGAGTCAAATCCAAGTGATTCTGTCTTGTCTATCTGTCTTATTTCCTCATTTTATCTATTTACAAACAAAAACAAAATTTTTCTCTATATTTGGTTAGATTAGACATCGACAATTATAACAACCCTACAAAAACACCCCTAACGCCTTAAATATACCCCATATACTCGTTAACGGTCCTAAATAACATTTATATTAATAAAAAATCAAATAAAAACAAATATTAGGGTCCCACACGGGCCGCGACCCAGTCCCCTGGGTCTGTCGCGGGGCGCGACCGAGGGTCAGGTGGCGGAACCCGCTTGAGCCGCCGTCCTCATGCGTGTTAAGTCTAGACCAATGACTAACCAAGGCTAAGCCCTAGCCAGCCTAGCTCGCGGGCCGCGAATGAGAAAGGGGTGGGCGTCGCGGGGCATGAGCCGCCTCTTGATCAGGCTATATAAGGAGGCCGAGACCTCATTTATTTTCGTTCAATTTCTTTTCTTTCCTTTCCTCTGTCCCTATAGTAGCGAAGTATTCCCCGGGAATAATACCCCTAAAAAGCGAAGCTCTGCCTCGTTATAAGTGTTATAACCCCCGATCACGTATTTATTACCCTACCCGATTGATATACGGCCCCGTAACGCATGTCAAGGCTCTACCTGACTCAGTTCGTTGGAGTTCTGTCTCGTGTTGTATTGCTAATGTGATTTGGGTTATCTTACTAACATGTGTGCATTGTTTTATTTTAATAGATAATAACGAGGAGAATCATCAGGAAGCTATAGTATTATCTAAGTCTACAAAGTGAGTACATTCTCTTTTTGTCACCCTTTGTAATATACAATTGATGCTAGTATTATGGGGTTTGTATACAGTACTTGATAACCTTCACAATTGGGCACGGGTATCCAATGTATGATATGACCATAGTCACAGTTCCGTCTAGTGACAAGTACTGACCGAGTAATTGGGTAGATATAAACATTGTAATTACTCTCAATGCTGTAATGTTATAAAACCTGTTTTGATTAAACTGGGATGCACTCGCTAGTATTTCCACTACAAGAAATTGGGGTGTTTACCCACACATAATTACCTACACATGTAAATGTGTGGGTATTTACCTACACATGTTTGTATATGTGTGAGTAATAGTTGATGATATATTTTCATAATGATTAACACTTAATATGTGTTGGTGGGAAAATTCCCCCCCCCCCCAAATTGCCTACACATATAGCAAATTTTCGTCATGTGTAGCTAAATTATCTACACATATTTAAAAAAAATAATATATATGTAGGTAAATGATTATGTTTACCAACACATAAGAATTTTAAAAAAATATGTAGATAAACTAAGTTAATATATACTTTTTTTTTTTGAAAATGGCATGGCAAATTAAATACCTACACATGATTAAAAATGTACAATATGTGTAGATATTACATACCTATAAAGTAAGTAAATATATATTTTTAGATGATGTGACAAAACAAATATCTACACATATTTAAAAATGTACAATATGTGTAGATATTGAATACATATAAAATAAATAACTAAATCTTTTTTAAGATGATGTGGCAAAAAATACCTACACATATTTAGAAACGTACAATATGTGTAGATATGGACACATAAAAAATCGAGTCATTTACATATATCCCCTTATTAAAGTCACTTATTACATATTTATCCAATCCTTAAAATCAATTGCATATTTCCCCTCCCTAACATATATATATATATATATATATATATATATATATATATATACTACATATATCCCATCCTTAATCTATATATATTACATATTTATCAATTTCAGTAAAATTACTCTTATTAAATTACTATTATACTCTTAATAAAACTCATTCTAAGTTCTAATATTAATTATTAATTAATATCTATTAATAGAAGGATGGAAATGAATAGTCTTTTGATCCTGGTCATCCATGTGTATTAACTTGGGTTAATCTGGGTTATTGGCCCATCTTGTGTCATCTCAGTCTTCTTACGCGTGTAAAAAAAGGCCACGCTCACCTTTATCCCCACCAGCACACAAAACTCAGTGAATTACCAACCCTAAAAGGGTTATTGGATTTTATCACCATCAACTATCAGCCTTTGGCCGTTGCCACCCGTAACTAACACTTTGACACCCAGCACCCCCAACTTGACTTTTTGTTTGTAATGGCACCACCAAGTTAAATTTCCACTAACTGAGTTTGTTTTTTATCCGATGTGGCACAACCAAGCTTACATGAACATCATTACATGGCGATTACGTGGCACTGTATCTCTATACATCTCCCTCTCTCTCTCTCTCACACACACACACAACACACACACCATCATCATCATTATCTTTCTTCTATGCAAGTGATCATCGGTCAAACCCAACAACCTCAAGCAATTTATGAAATCTCACTCAAAAATCATAAAACCCTTGTTTATAACATGACTATAAATCAGTTACATCTCACTCACAAATCACAAACACCCATCTTTGATCATTCTCGACTGCTATCGTAAGAGATGATTCCATCTGAAGTTCTACAACATACCCATCTTGACCGCTTCATCTACCGATGAAAATCTGGCATCTGCGCTTCAATTAAGGTCTTCATTTTTAATTCCTGTTGTATCCCAAATTTTACTTTTTTGTTTGATTAATTTATGTTGATTTTGATCACAAAGTTGCTGGTTTCATGCTCTGTTTCTTTAATCCCTGTTGTTTTACTTGATGTACATAGTTATAATTCTATTTTTAGTTTTTCAGGGAGATTGAAGAGGAATGGGGCGGAATTGGGGGTTAGGGTTTTGGTGTATTGGCCTGATTCGATTGATTGGAGGAGGGTTTGGATTGAGGTTTGAAGGGGTGTGGAAAGAGGTGGGGTTTGATTGGGAGGAAGTGTGCAATGGAGAAGACGAAGCTCGTAGGTGCGGTGGGTTTGCAGGATCGCCATTGAAGAGAATGATGATGATGGCGTATGTGTTTTGGAGTTGTCTGTGTTATAAAGAAGGAGATGAGGTTTACATACACATCATTGCCACGTAATCATCTCCAACTCAGCAAACTTGTACCACGTCGGACAAAAAACAAACTCAGCTAGTGGAGATTTAACTAGGTGGTGCCATTGCAAACAAAAAGTCAAGTTGGGGGTGCTGGGTGTCAAAGTGTTAGTTGCAGGTGGCAACGGCTAAAGGCCGATAGCTAGGGGTGATAAAATCCAAAAACCCACCCTTAAAACCAGAACAAAGGAAGCCGGTGGTGTGCGTAGCGTAACCCAGAATATGGACAGCCGGAGGCGGTGGAGGGTGGAGAGGATGAAGGAAACAGAGGAGTTGCCGACGGGAGTTGATTGAGAATAACATCATGCCTCGTCCATCAAGCACAATGGAACAATCTCAATGTGATACATTGGAGGGTGTTGGAAACATTGATGAGTGAAGGCGATTTAGTAGGTTCTCTAACTCGTTAGTAACTTTCAAACACTTTTAGTTTTGTTTGTTTTAGTATTTAAATTTCTATAACTAGTATTTTTATTTGGTTGTTTGTAAGATTAATTTTTATTAGTTTAATTAAGAATCTTAATTTGTTCACGTATGTTTCCATATTGCTTTGGTATTTGTTTGTACATATTGAACATTTTTATCTACATATAGTGTGGTTAATGTCTACACTTTAAAATATATTTACCAACACATCAACGTTTTTTTTTCAACACAAATTAAGATCAATACCTACACATCTTCAACATTTACCTACACATAATATTACTTTTACCTACACATACGATTACTTTTACCCACACATATATTCATGCCACGTCAACTTCCATGTCGGATGCCAGGTCAACCGCCACGTTGGATGCCACGTCGGATTCCACGTCAGCTGCCACGTCAGATGTCTTCTATACAAATTGTTGTACTTTTAACCACACATATAAATAGCTTTTATCGACACATATATGTGTAGGTATAGCTTGCTATATGCCTACATATAACTTATGTGTGGATAATGACCTATATCCATAGTCATGAGTCTACACATCATTACACTTATTTTATGTGTAGGTAAAGAAAACTAACAACACATTTTATGCTTTTTCCCACATATACTTTGTGTTGGTAAAGAACCAAATTTCTTGTAGTGTTCTTGCTGATAAAATCTTTTTAAAACACGTTTCAGGTAACTTAGTGTGAAGCTAATAGAAGCCAGCTAGAGAGCACTGAAGGCTTAAAGAATTGGCTATAAAAGTTACCTAAATAAAAAGGAGATTTATGTTTTTAATAATTAGGGTTTATCCCTATAAATGTATTGTAATGGAAACTTGAGTTTTATCCCATTTTATTATTATAAAAGCTTGGTGTTTTAACTCTGATAAAACATTTCCTAACTACGGTCCTGATGTATAAATTCCGCTGCCAAATTAATAAACACCGATACCACCCGCTCTGCGCACCGTCTCGCTCCCGCCCGCTCCCGGGGCAGGGGTCGGGGGCTGCGACAGAAGGTGGTATCAGAGCTACAACCACTGGTTTAAGCTATTTAGGTGTTCAGCCAATACCTAAATTTTAATCAATTGTGTTAGGAAATAATGTCATTATGTGTAAATATGTATATTATTATTTTGTGTTATTTGACAATTTGTTACTTTACAGTGTGAGTAGCAAGGTACATCCGACGCTTATCATCAATTAGCTAGTTCCCAAAAAGATGAAGGAACCTCATCTCAGCCAACCCCCTCAGGATACTCAGCTGATACTGAGGAAGGAATATTTATCTTTAAGGTACCGTCTGAGGAACCTTTCCCTCCTAAAAAGAGCGGATGGTTTAGTAGAGGAGCGCATGAGAGGAGGAAAAGGATGAAGAAATTACAACAACAAAGAACATTCGTGAAAGAGAATAGGGAAGTGAATGCACAAACCCAGGAGGTAGTTAATAGACCATTGTGGGAAGAGGAACTTGATAGGCAGTTAACAGATTTTCATATGTTAGCCACTACCGCAGTAGACCCTAATCTGAACCAAATAGCTGAACCACCACTGTTACCCTTATTTCCCGACCAACAAATGGAGTTAGAACCCAACCAGGAAAACCAATTCCCGATACCAGCATTCAACCCCTATGAGAATTCCTGCACCAAACCCCATAGCACAGTATACCGATCTAAACCCTTTAGACCCATTTTGGAACAACGACTTGTATATTCAAAGTGTACTAAACAATCTATATCCTTACGAACACCCCATACCTCCATACCCTAATCTAGTACCAGCACCCATGCCACCTATGAGCCAAGAAAATTTGGAGGAACTTCGTTCATATGGTGACGAGTAGGGCTGTAAACGAACCGAACGAACATGAACAAGCCCTTGTTCGTGTTCGTTCGTTAAGGAAATAAATTTGTTCACGAACGTTCATGAACACTTACCGAATGAGATTTTATGTTCGTGTTCGTTCATTAAGGAAATGAACGTGTTCACGAACAGTTCACGAAAAAAACACAAATAAAATCGACGAAAGAGATGTAGTCTAGCAGGTGGATGGTGGAGGAATGAACGCTGGAACTTGAAGCAATAATAGTGGAGCGGAGGTTGATAGTGTTTGTTAATGTGAATATTGAGAAAGGATAAGGGAATGATGCATAAGCATGGTGGGAATCAGGTTTTCTATTTTAATTTTTAGGATGATAAAATAAATAAAAGTTAAAGAATATAAAAATTTTAGATAAAATAAGTAAAAGTACAAAAAAAAAACTCATGAACAACATAAACAAACGAACATGAACGAATGTTCACGAACACGTTACCGAACGTTCATGAACACAATTGAACGGACGAGACCTTTGTTCATGTTCGTTCATTTAACTAATCGAACAAAATTTCTTGTTCGTGTTCATTCATTTATTAAACGAATGAACGTAAATGAACTTCACGCCGTATAGTTCACGAACTGTTCATTGAACGTTCGGTCCCTAGTGACGAGTTAGTGGAAGAAGGAAATAGAATCCGTCAGATAGGAAAGAAACTCGTCTGGAAGTATGACGAGCATGAGATGCAGTATTGGATGAACGACACCTAGAATAATATATATATATGTGTGTAAATTTGTACTAAAAAAAGAATATATATATATATATATATATATAACCAACTAAAATAGATAGACTAAAATAGATATCGATGCATAACTGCTAGTGTGTTTAATTTTCAGTTGTATTATGTAATCAATGCATATATATAGATATATACAAAAAGAGTAAAGTCACAATGTTCGACGTTTTTGATCAATCTGCTTGTGTGATTGTTTGTATAAATTTTATTTTGTGATATTAATACCTGATAAATGTTTACAATTCAGATGTCGAACGAAGTAAATCAGGAAAACCAGAATAACGATAATAACGAGAACCAAGTGAATAAAAGTGCCATCGAACACATAGTAGCACAAGGAATTATAGATGCTATGCCCTATATTATCAAGACTATTAAAGAAGCAGAAAATAATAAGTCTGCAATTGGAAGTAAACCTCAAATTACCGAACCTAGTCACAGCGTGAACGAAAATCACAGACCATTAATCCAAGCTCCAATTCCAAAAAGAAGAACAACCATCTCACATTTGATAGAATTCTTGGCCTGCAAACCAATAGAATTATCAGGAAACGAAGGAGCAATTTCAGCCTTAAGCTGGATAGAAAAGACAGAAGCAGTCATAAAAATAAGTAAATGTGCAGATGAAGATAAAATTATGTTTGCTTCTAATCTTTTTAAGAATGCAGCCCTAGAGTGGTGGAATACCATTCTCCAGTCTAGAGGAAGTGACAGAGTTTATAATATGGAATGGACTAACTTTAAGGAGATAGTCGAAAGAAAATTTTGTCCTCCTCATGAAAAAGAACAGATTGCCAATAAGTTCTTAATCTTAAAATGACTAGAATAGACTGCAAGGGTTACACCATATTCGTCGAATATGCTAGGATAGTACCAACCTTAGCCTCACTTGAGCCAGTATTAATCTCCCGTTATATTTGGGGATTAATTAGTGAGACCAGACATGTAGTCAAGGCAGCTAGGCCCCAAACCATAGAAGAAGCAGTAGAACTAGCCAACACCCTGACTGATGAATTGGTACATACACAAGAGGAAAACCAAAGAAAGAACCTAGCTCAAAAGCTTACTCAAGAATTTTGCTACGGTAATTCCAACCGTGGGAAAGGTACAGGTTCTTCCTCTGCACCCTACTGCAAGTCTTGTAAAAAGAAACACTCAGGAAAGTGTGCTGTGTCCTTCAATTATTGCAAATTCCCAGGACATAAGGAAGAAGATTGTAGGAGGAAAGCTAGCAATAGGCTATGCTACAATTGTGGAGAAGCTGATCACATTAAACCGAACTATCCGAAACTAGCTCTAGCAACAACTAGCAAAGCTAAGGCAACTGAAGGACCCAAAAAGAATGCCAGAGCATTCGTTCTGACAACCGAAGAAGCCAAGATGATTCCGGATGTGATTGCCGGTACGTTTTTATTTAATGATATTTTTGCTAAAGTATTATTTGACTCTGGTGCAAACCAAAGTTTTATCAATACTTCTTTCTACAACCAACCATTAACTAAACTTCAACAAGACTGTCTGGTAGAAACGACAAATGGAGATTCCATTAAGATAAGTGAAATCTTGCAGGGAGCAAGAATAGAAATTCTAAACCATAAGTTTATTGCTAATCTTTTTCCAATGAATGTAGCCGGATTTGATGTGGTATTAGGAATGGATTGGTTGGTAGCCAATCATGCCAGCATTTTATGTGATCAAAAGTGTGTACAAGTAAGTACACCCAAGGGTGAAAAGATCACAATTAAAGGAGATAAGCCAATCGGATCAACAAAATTCATCTCTGTGATGAAAACTGCAAGCTATATTAGGAAAGGAGGAATAGTGTATATGATTTCGGTAATCATTAACACTAAAGGAAAATAATTCAAAGATATTCCCGTAGTATCTAAATTCTCAGAAGAGTTACCTGGATTACCGCCTGATAGAGAGGTTGAATTTAGGATTCACCTCATACCCGGAACGACACCAATTGCCAAAGCACCATACCGACTAGCACCAACGGAGATGCAGGAGCTAAAGAAACAGTTGGACGAAATACTCGGAAAAGGTTTCATACAACCTAGTTGTAAGTTCCGTTAGGATCTTTCAATGATATCAAACAAGAACTTGTGAGTGTGCGGAAATCAAACACAAGTTGATTCAAGAACAAATAAACAAAACCGAAACAATATATGAATAAAACAAACCAGAAGATCTTGCATTCAACTTTGAATGAGACTGATACAAGACTCCAAAAGGGTTTCGGCTGGCCTCTAATCTTCGACTAACTGATCAACCCCTAAACATAACTAGAGGTTTGTTTATATACTAACTAGATGGGTCAAAACCCCTTAGGCCCAAACCGAAACCAATGAGACCCACTACACACAAGTTTGACCCATACACAAAACAAAACAAAACATTAACATAATCAACCCCTTAACTATTATGACTCTCTATGCGTAAACCTGCAGGTTCCAACAATCTCCCCTAGGTTTATGCATAGAGGTTCTTCTGCCTTTAATTGCCTTCATCACCTCCACTACACTCCAACTTGTCTTTATAACCTCGAAATCCATTCTTACTGATTTGTAAAACACCAGCAACAACTGACATCCAATCTTTAGCAACGGCTTCAAACTTCTCAGTAACTCTTATCTAATTCCGAGCAAGTACCTCTAGATTCTCTCGATCCAAGTTCAGCAAATCTGTCAGATCAGTCAAACAATAGGATTCATCACCATCACACACAATCACAGCTTGACCTAACGTTTCATCATATGCCTAGAAATGCATAGTCTTTAGAGCCCCGTTGGGAATCTTCTTAACCAAAGGAATTTTCTTTTCTTTGTCAGTCGGTGGCCATGACACAATCTTCATCCTTTTGTTTGTACGCGGATCTCTAACACCTTCAGCAGGAGTGACAATGGATTTAGCAGTATGCATAGAAGGAAATCCACGTGCAACCTGTCACACCCCCAAAATACCACATGCGAAACCCCCGTGAGGTGTGTGACATACCAGGATCCAAGCCACCAATCACATTGAACTCATAAATATATTTAAATAAAACTTTCATTCATTAATATAAAGTGTTACAAACGTTACATATCATTCATTGTATACAGAGGAAGCATAACTTATTTGTTAAGTGTTTCATAAACCATGTGTACATAAACAATTAAGCTTGTTTTGAGTTCCCATGTATCTCGACCCATGACCACTCCAGCATCCCAGACAGCAAGTCCCAATGATATAAACCTACAAACCTGCAAGCATGCAGACAAGTGTGTCAGACGACGCTGGTGAGTTCAAAGTTTTGTTAACGTGTTTAGTTACCAGATATGAGTATAAAACGTTTCAGTGATTTGATTTGATGTTGTTATTAACTCGATTACCGCAGATGGCTACTAGATTTATTTGCCCAACCCCAATGTCTCTATCAAAACATTGGTCATGATTTAAGGTAATTAGTTCACGCCTGTCCTCCCCGGTACGGTGTGAGGGTGCCAAACCTAATAGTGCTATCAACTAAATACCTCGTTGCCTCCCCGGTAACTATCGGTAGATGTAAGGGGTCTTATATGATAGAAATGAGTGTAATAACCAACATCCAATAACCCGACGTTCCTCCCCGGAACAATTACCAGATATCCCTCCCCGGGACGCATGCTTGGAAAAAGAGCAGTGAACTCACCTTGGTTTGCTTGGTATGATTAGTTAGTTGTTCACACTTAGTTAATCAAAGCCTATGGTGTTCATGTACACGTAATCAGTTTACATTCGCATGACTCGCATATAAATTGTAATCATATTGTGTTCAAGCAACAATCACCAAGTAGCACATAAACAGTTATTCAACTCAAACGAATCCGAAATTCACATGTATGTTTCGTAACAGTGCTTAATAGTTAAGTGAGCTATTCATCATAAATATCACTGTACGTTACATAATATATACTCAGTTCACACATGTATTCACATCCTATGCATATCATACAACAATAGTTAAGTATTACACAACAGGTAACTGGGTTACTCCACTAATTCATTTATCAAAAGTTAACACCCTATTTAACTACCACGTCAGATCCAACCATATGCTCATATCATGTGATGCTTACATGTGTTCACAACAATCATCATTTAATCACATACAATCAAGGTTCTAGCTTATCATCATAATAACAATCTATCCTATCATCCCATGACCGATTACATGCATAAAGAATATTGTACTGACATCATCAAATCATTACTCCATGCAAACCCTATCCCCATGATTATTAGGGTATCTATCACGTGAACAGCCCCCATGTGATGTCATGTTTAAACATTAACGGCCCAATTGAATTCCTTTTAGTTGCAATATTGGCAGAATCATTTAAAAGTTGTAGGCTGAATCATTGATTCATAACTTATCTTATCTTAGTTTATAACACATTGGACCACATGCTCACTGTATCGACGAAAGTCCCTAACATTCATCGACTTCATTCATGGCGAAACCACATATGTTTTGTCGACTTCATTCATGGCGAAACCACATGTTTCATCGACACAAGCCCCGACGAAACTCCCATGTTTCGTCATTGCCAGCTTCAACGAAACTCCCAGGTTTCGTCATTGCCGGCTCCGACGAAACTCCTATGTCATTTACAGATTCTGGTTCGTCAAAATCAAGCAGTTACATCGCTAAATTCCGTAACAGTAATTAGCACATCACAACAGGATCAATGGATTACACAATAACAGTTTCATAAGTTATCATTCATTGACACCCTAATAATTATAATTCACCGTTTTATATCATGAGTATTCCCAGACTCTAAATCTCATTATGGTATCACAACAATCCTAGTGTTCCTGTTACCCAGATTTGTAATTATCCTCATGTTTAACCATGTAATTTAGATTAACCGAAATCTATCACAAGCAATTAAAAAGGGTAAATCTTAAAGAACATAATCACGGCGTGTTTCTGTCATCATCAAAAGCCACGATCCTTTGAACTATCGATTAAACCGTTTACACATGACAAAGAACAATCAATCAACAAAACTAAATTAAGAACGGATCCACTACCCAAGATGGTATGCCGCCGATTAGTGATGAACAGGAATACTTCTAGAGGAGGAGTTCGATCAAAGGTAATGACACTTTGGATGAAGGTGTTGCCGTCGAGTAGGGAGAGAGTGGAGTTCTAGGGTTTGTGTCTTGTGTTGGTGCCAGTATAAAAGAAACCACATGCAAAGGAGGTGTGGGCCTATATATTTCGTATGAGTTTTCTTATGGAATTCATAAGCATGGGCTGGCCCAATATTAACTTATAAAGGGAAGGCGGAATAGTGCGGCCCAGTTACTCAAAATCCAAACATATTGTGCGATTACCTATTAAGTATGTAATTCGGGCATCATGTAATACTACAATTAACACGTACATGCTTATGACATTCACAAAATAAACTCATGATCATTCATTTAATTAAACATTTCAATTTAATAGAATACGTACACGCAATTAACGAAGAATCAGTACAAGGGAAAAGCCCTACAAATTACGGGTTGTCACATCATCCCCAACTTGAAAGAAATTTCGTCTTGAAATTTGATAAGCAGGCTCGGAGGAATGCAGTGATAGGTGAAGATGACTGTGGGCTTTTCTCATGTGCCACACAACCTCTCTCTACAATCTTTCAAAGAACAAATATCCACGTCCTCCAGGTTTATCATCCACATAAGGCGAATTCGCAAGTATGGATAAATCCACTTTAGTGAATGTCTGAAATTTAGCAGGTTTCTTATACCATTCGACTGATCCAACCTTTCTTTTGATCCACCATCTATGACGATCATGATTAAAACCCCAACTTATAATACCTGAGTGGTTCCCAATTGTATCATAATAACTTTCACCAACATCCATTAGATGATGAGTAACTCGAACATCTTCATCAGCACGATTAAGGTTTTTGTTCTTCAATATTACATATTCTCCTTTCTTCTTCAACCTCTCAGCCTTTGCTTTATCAGCATCTTTATCAGTTACTCTTTTAAAATACTGATCCATAGCAGCAGCTCTGTTAGCGTCATACTTTGCAAAAGCTCTTGCTCGATCTTCCTCAGCTTTCCTTCTATTCTCCGTGTCAGTCGGATCAGAAAATTCATTACCAAACTTCTTCTCTAGTTTTCCACGAAGATCATACACCATGTTAAACAACAAACTGACGTCACCTTGTACATGATCAATTTGTTGATTCTTTTGTACAATTGTGTCTTTGAGCTGAATAATCTTGGCATCTTTGTGGATCGAGTCTTGTTCAAGCACAACAATTCTTTTCTTCATCTCCCTCATACTAATAAACTCATCATCATCACTTGAATCGTCAATGAACAGCATTCTCACTGGTTCTTCAGGCCGTTTCCACTTGAACTGCATGGTTCATCACGAACTGTACCAGACGAACTTGTAATAGCAGCAGTTACAGGTAGTGTTGGCTCTTCATTTGGAACTGAAGGATCGAAAGGAGGATTTCCCATCTTTTCAGTTATAGACTTTAACAGCAGAGCCAAACTCTCAGACGAAATCACAGGTTGAATAGTAGAAACAGCTGAACTAACTTCGGCTTCAGGAGGAAGCTCAACTTCATCATCATCATCACAACAACACCTTCATCGTCAGAATCTCTGTCTAAGGCTCTTCCTCAGCAGCACCTTGAACAATGTGTTCTTTGACAATCATAACATTAACTGGAACATTTACTGGTACAGCATTAACATGTTCTAACCCTGCTATGCTAATCCTCGCTTGGTTAAATCATTCTTTACGAACGTTACTCAAGGAGCAATGAGCCATAGTTAAGTTCTTCAAGTGCAGGAGCCCGAAATAAACATTTCTACTTCCGTGAGGTATGCTGAGGTCAAGACCCTTTCCGTGTGAAAACAACATACTTAAGTATAGCTTCATCATCCTCGTTGTTCTGTACTTATTCCTCTTTGACCAAAAGTTGGTCATCTACTTCAACCAGATACGACCATAATATCATGATTAATAGCAACCGAAAATCTGCCTTCCCTCTGTATGAACGCGTCAAGACGCTAAAATTTTGGAAATAAAGGACATAATGCCTGACTTGAGTTTCATCCAGGCTGATAACGAATTTACCTGAATCACCTGTTCTAAGCAACTACTATCTGCTTCTCGAACCCTTACGTACGATGGCATCATCATTGATCTCCAACAACAATATCGCATAAAAAAGAAAATCTCTTACACTCACTTTAACTACTTTCATGCCAGTTACTTTGAGTAAATTCTCGGTGGTGCACCCAACACACATGATCCTATAATTTCAGTATTTTGGCCTCTAACAAACTAGCTTAACACAATTCCTGTTCAGTTTATTTTGTCGACCCTTCGTTTGTGACGTATGACATTCGTGTCCATTTGGGTAACCTCAGAATATACATTAGATACACTTGATTTGTGAAGTGTTGGCTACTTAATATTCAGATCACTCCATGATAACAAATTACTGCCTTCTACAAGTCACTCAAATTCAAACGTGTTGAGCTCACCCAAACTATATTTTGTGCAACAACCCCCCTGTCATACATGTTAAACCCATCCGTCAATGACATACCGATGGATGACACATTGGTGTTCCAACCCTTGTGAGTGTCCCGTGCTTAACGTAACTTGTTACAACATTCTTTATCATTGACCCCCATTAACTCAACTTATATTTCTACTTAAGACCAAATACAAATTGACATGTATCAGTGTTTTCCTTTGTTAGCCTAACTTAATCTCCATTTGAAATCTATGTGCACGAATCTAAACCGAGGTATCACATTCTCTTCGAGCCAGAGTAGCTTCGTCAACTAAAATCTTGACGTTAGTGTCACTTCAATGACGTTGGCTGTATCTGATTACAAAGTAAGTTATAAACTTCATCCTACTCGCAAAAAGGAAACCAAACCACTTGAATTCAATACCTTGATACCATCTTGAAATTGTGTCACTTATTTACTTTCGCGTATACTTACATTGTAAGCAACTCCCTATGACTCTTGATAGTCGCACTTATGTGCACCTAATCTTGTTGAAGTCGATTCGTTACTTCGACAATCGACTATACTGTACCTATATATAATCCCTTGAAACTTGTTCGGGTGAACAATTGAACCTCATATGTCATCAACGGTCATCTTAATAATGCAGTCTGATTTTATCTCACTTCATTGTACCGTCAAATTCTTGTCGCTCTCCCTAGCAATGAACTCTCAACTGTGGTCCTAAAAATATCATAATCTAAGTTTCAGGATGAAATTTCTATCAACAAGGGAATGATGTGACATCCGACAATTTCAGATTATAAACTACTCTCGTAAACTCTTTTGTCATGATCACTAATTCACAAATTTCACTTAATTGGAATTAATTAAGTGCATTAAACATTACATAAGTTTAAACATAAATATACATGTAGCAGTAATTCTTCGGGGGAATTACTGGACGTGGCAGTAATTCGGGGAATCACTGGATCACACATGAATGTGTCCATTACCCTACATTAGTAAATTTTTGGGACGAAAATTATATCAACTTGGGGATGATGTGACAACTTGCATTTTCAAGTTATTACCGTTAACTTGCTCAGTTAAAAATTCATGATCTTGTAGCACTTACGTACTTGCATGCACGTTAAACATAGTTTATAACACGTGAAATAACATAAACTAGTGGGACTAGTTTCGTTAAACACAAAGTTGAATTGATAAGTTTCTACTAAAGTTTTAAGGTTTTTAAACTTGAGGGGCTTAATGTGAAGATAACAAAAAAAGGCTCCTAAACTCGGTCACTCCCATAAACTCGGACACTCCCATAAACTTAGACACTCTCAAAAACTCAGACACTCTCATAAATTCGGACACCCTCAGAAACTCGGACACCTTCATAAACTCGGATAACCATAACCCTCACAAGCGCGAACACACCCTTAACCCTTCATAAACTCGGACACACCCTTAACCCTTCATAAATTCGGACACACCCTTAACCCTTCATAAATTCGGAAACACACCCCCTTTCCTTAAATTCGGAATCCTTGTTTATTAGGTAAACTCGGACCAAGTTTCATATTTATATAAATTCGGAACTCTTATAAACATAGACTTGGAACCCTTGGGCTTTCCAGTATATATATCATGAAAACTCTAAACCGTAACATAGTTTCTGTGATTCTTGTTTCTTTTCGGTGAACGACGACTTCATCACTCTGGGCTCTCGAATCTTATGTTCTTTAAGCTTTCTCTTGATCCTTATTGTTTCTGGCAATCTATCCCACTCTGTATATAGTTTTCGTTATATGTGAGTCTTGACTGAGATCGATAGATTTAGTGATTTCGCAACCTCCGATCCCTGATCCCCGGGAACGGGTGGCAGCGAGCCAGTTTCGGTGGTATCGTGTATAGTCTAATTTGGCAGCGAAAATTTTTATCAGGACCGTAGTTAGGAAATGTTTATCAGAGTAAAACCACCATATTTGATATTAATAATTACATGGGTAAAACCCACGTTTTTTATTACAATACGTTTATAGGGATAAACCCTATTTTATTTGAATTAAAACGCCTTCTTTATTTAGGTAACTTTTATAGCCACTTTTCCAAGCCTTCAGTGCTGTCCAGCTGGCTTCTAATTGGCTTTCACATGGTGTTACCTGAAACGCGTTTTAAAAACATTTGTCAGTGGGAAATACTGGTGAGTGAATCCCAGTTTAATCAAGAAACATTAATTTAATTTAAACAGTATTGAGAGCGATCACATTGTTTATTTCTACACAATTACTCCTTTTAGTGATGTCAATCCTGACTTGTGGGTCATATTACACGTTGGCTAACTCATTGTCCAATGGTAACGTTTTGTCATCCCGACTTACTACTCACAGTGTAGTACATTTTGTATACAAAACCCCAACATACCGGCAGTAATTGGAGAATTACAAAGACTCAATCACTGCTAAATTGCATTGTAAAATAGTTAAGGTTTTGTAAAAACTGTTAACAAAAAGGAGATTACTCACATTGCTGTCTTAGATTTTTCGTAAGGGTTTCCTGGTGATAATCTAAAATTTACACAAACGTACACGTGTTAGTATAATAACCCATTTTAACATTAGCAATACCCTCCCCGAGACGGCATTCCAATGACTACGTCGGGCAGAACCACGACAGCCATTACGGAATCCTAGATCAATCGGGCATCATATCTAATACGTATCCAGGGGTTATAATACTTACAACGGGGCATAACTTCGCTAATTAGGGGGTATAATTCCCGCTTATAAAGCCTAATATTCAGATTTTGAGATTGAGAAACGAATTGTGAGCGAATTCTGGTTGAACCTGATGACCTTCTTATATAGGTGCTGAAACTGGTCCTCACGCGGCCCGCGTAACACATGGGCTGGGCTTACGCGGCCCGCGTCAACCCTGGTCAACAGGGTAGCTTGCCCGGGTCATCTACTAGGCTTGACACGATGATGGCACGTGTCATCACCGGGCTGCGCCACATTTTGGGTTCTAACCTTCATACCGCCCGTGTAAGGTTTGGGGTGGGTCTACGCGGCCCGCCTCAACTTACAATTTCAGTTTTTAATTATTTTAAATACTATTTAATGTATATCGGGCTTGGTTTTCTCTTACGGGGTGTATTTAAAGACATATTGGGACATTTTACACTATATCAGGGTGTCGGAAATATTCGAGAGTGTTAGTTTTATTTGAGGATTGTTACATCCTCCCCACCTTGTTTTAGAGCTCGTCCTCGAGATCTACTGGAACAAGTGTGGATATTTTTTTTGCATTTCTGATTCAAGCTCCCATGTGTACTCAGGTCCTCTTTTGGAGTCCCACTTCACTTTGACCAGAACTAGTCTATTATGTTTGAGATTCTTGATTTTCTTGTCTTCAATCTGTAGAGGCCTTTCTACAAATTTGAGTTGTTCATTTACCTCTATATTCTTAAGAGGTACTATTAGCGATTCATCAGCTAAGCACTTTTCAAGATTAGATACATGAAATACATCATGTTGATGTATTCCTGCCATTTCCTCTGGCAGTTGTAGCTGATAGGCTACAGGTCCTATTCTTCTAATAATCTCAAAAGGTCCAACATACCTGGGACTTAGCTTTCCCCGTTTGATGAATTTTACTATTCCTTTCCAAGGAGAGACTTTTAACAATACCTTATCTCCTACTTGAAATTCCAATGGTTTGCGTCGGTTATCAGCATAGCTCTTCTGTCGATCTCGTGCTGCTTTCAGTCGTTCCTTGACTTGAATAATCTTGTCAGTTGTTTCTTGTACTATCTCAGGTCCAGATAGTTGCTTTTCCCCAATTTCTGCCCAACAGACTGGGGTTCGGCACTTTCGTCCATAAAGTGCTTCGAATGGTGCAGCATTGATAATTGTGTGATAACTATTATTATAAGAAAATTCTATTAAAGGTAAGTGATCGTCCCAATTACCTCCGAAATCAATTACACAAGCTCTAAGCATGTCCTCCATTGTCTGGATTGTCCTTTCGCTTTGTCCGTCCGTTTGAGGATGATAAGCTGTGCTCAGATTTAACTTGGTTCCCACTGCCTTTTGGAAACGTGACAAAAATGAGAGGTAAATCGACTATCCCTATCAGAAAAATTGATAAAGGAATTCCATGTAAAGAAACAATTTCATTTACATATAATTTAGCTAACTGTTCCATGCTGAAAGTTTCCTTCATTGGTAGGAAATGAGCTGACTTGGTTATCCTATCTACAATCACCCAGATTGTATCATTACCTTTCCTTGTTTTGGGTAATTTAGTAACAAAATCCATTGTTATTAATTCCCATTTTCACACTGGCATTTCTAATTGCTGTAACAAACCTGAGGGTTTCTAGTGTTCAGCTTTAACTTGTGAACAAGTTAAACATTTAGAAACATAAGCTGCTATGTCCTTCTTCATTCCTATCCACCAGAAATTTTTCCTTAAATCCTGGTACATTTTATCATTTCCTGGATGCATCGTATACTTAGACTTATGGGCTTCTTCTAATATACGATGACGTAGGTTTCCTAATTTAGGTATCCACATTCTCTTTTTATGGAATCTCCATATTCCATTTGTTCCTTGTTCTAATTCTTTTAGCATACCTTTTAGCTTTTCAGTATCTTCCTTGATTACTGATTCTTGGGCTTCTCTTATTTGATCATTTAAATCTACTTGTAGATTTAACTTAAGAGAACGTACCCTTTTTGGTTTTTCATGATACTTTCGGCTTAAAGCATCTGCCACTACATTTGCTTTTCCTTCATGATACTGGATATCACAATCATAATCGCTAAGCATTTCCATCCAGGGTCTTTGTCTCATATTCAACTCCTTTTGCCCGAAAATATACCTTAAACTTTTATGATCAGTGAATATGGTAAACTTACTACCATAAAGGTAATGTCTCCAAATCTTAAGGGCAAAAATTATAGCTCCTAACTCTAGATCATGGGTTGAATAATTTTCTTCATGATTCTTAAGTTGCCTAGATGCATAAGCTATAACCTTTTGACGTTGCATTAATACACATCCATAACCTAACTTAGAAGCGTCACAATAGATTACAAAATCTTCAGTTCCTTCTGGTAACACTAGTATGGGTGTATGGGTTAATCTTTGCTTAAGAATTCTAAAAGCTTCTTCTTGTTTTGGTCCCCATTCAAACTTATTGGATTTACAGGTTAACTTAGTTAAAGGAATGACTATTCTAGAAAAATCTCAACTAAATCTTCTATAATAACCGGCCAATCCTAAGAAACTTCTAACCTCGGTTGGTGATTCAGGGGTTTTCCATTTAGTAATTGCCTCAATCTTTGTGGGATCCACATGAATTCCTTCATGGTTCACTAAGTGTCCGAGAAACTGTACCTGTTCTAACCAAAATTCGCACTTTGAAAATTTAGCGTAAAGCTTTTCCTTTCTTAATAAACCTAAAAGTGCGTGCAAATGATTTGCATGTTCCTCTTTATTCTTAGAGTAAATGAGAATATCATCTATGAAGACGATTATGAATTTATCCAAATATGGCTTACATATTCGGTTCATCATGTCCATAAATGCAGCTGGGGTATTGGTTAAACCAAATGGCATGACAGTAAATTCATAATGGTCATACCTTGTTCTGAATGCGGTCTTAGGAATGTCTTCTTCCTGTACCTTTAATTGATGATATCCTGACCTTAAATCGATTTTAGAGAAAAATCGAGCTCCTTGTAGTTGATCGAACAGATCTTCGATTCTCGGTAATGGGTACCGATTCTTAATCGTGACTTTGTTCAATTCTCGGTAGTCAATGCACATACGCATTGATCCGTCCTTCTTTTTAACGAATAAAATTGGCGCTCCCCATGGTGACGAACTTGCCTGTATGAATCCTTTTTCCAGCAATTCATCTAATTGTTTCTTTAATTCTTGCATTTCTGCAGGTGCCAAACGGTAAGGTGCTTTGGCAATCGGTGTTGTTCCAGGTAGTAAGTAAATTCTGAATTCAACTTCTCTGTCCGGTGGTAGTCCTGGTAATTCTCCTGGAAATACATCTGAAAACTGAGACACTACTGGAATGTCTTTTAGTTCTTTTCCTTTAGTGTTAGTGATTATGGAAATCAAATACACTATAGAACCTTTTCTTATATAATTTGTCATTTTCATCACAGAGATGAATTTAGTAGATTTGGAAGTTTTATATCCTTTAATTGTGATCTTTTCACCTTTTGGTGAATTTACTTGAATTGACTTTTGATCACATAAAATACTGGCTTTATTGGTTATTAACCAATCAATTCCTAAAACAATATCAAATCCTACTAGATTCATTGGGTAAAGGTTTGCCATAAACTTTTGGTTTAAATTTCTATTCTTGCTCCCTGCAAGATTTCAGAAATCTTAACAGTTTCTCCATTAGCTGTCTCTACAAGACATTCTTGTGGTAGTTTAGTTAATGACTGATTTAGAAGTTTGCAAAACGAAGTATTGATAAAACTTTGGTTTGCACCAGAGTCAAATAATACTTTAGCAAAAACATCATTAACTAAAAACGTACCAGCTATCACGTCTGGAATCATCTTGGCTTCATCAGTAGTCAGAACAAATGCTCTAGCACTTTTAGTGTTCTTGTTGTTTGCAGCTGGGGCTAATTTTGGACAGTTTGGCCTGATATGACCTTTTTCTCCACAGTTGTAGCATAATCCATTACTGGACTTCTTCCTGCAATTTTCTTCCTTGTGTCCTGGCATCTTGCAATAATTGCAAAGAGTGGAGCCTTTTCCTGAATGCTTTTTCTTGCAGACCTTACAGAAAGGTGCAGAGGTAGAACCCATATTCCTAAGATTGTAATTCCCAGAACGGAATTCTTGAGTAAGCTTTTGGGTTAAGTTTCTCCTCTGTTCTTCTTCTCTAGTACGGATTAATTCATCTGTCAAGGTATTTGCTAGTTCTACAGCTTCTTCTATGGTTTGAGGTCTAGCTGCTTTGACTACATGTCTAATCTTTCCAATTAATCCCCAGATGTAACGGGAGATTAATACCGGCTCTGGTGATGCAAGGGTTGGTACTATCCTAGCATATTCAAAGAATGTGGTAGTATAACCCTTACTATCTACCCCGGTCATCCTAAGGTTCAGAAACTTATTAGCTATTTATTCCTTTTCATTGGGAGGGCAGAATTTCCTTTCTACCATATTCTTAAATTCCTCCCATTCCATGTTGTAAACCTTATCACTTCCTCTTGACTGGAGGATAGTGTTTCACCATTCTAAGGCTGAGTTCTTAAATAAATTAGAAGCAAACATTATTTTATCTTCTTCAGCACATTTGCTTATTTTTAAAACAGCCTCAGTTTTCTCTATCCAGCGTAGGGCTGCAATGGGTCCTTCATTGCCCGAGAATTCTATTGGTTTACAGGACCAAAATTCCTTGTAAGAACAACCATAAGGCATGGTTCTTCTTCTTTTGGGAATGGGCGCTTGAAGTACGGGTCCATTGTTCACGCTGTTTTCTGGTTCAGTTGGTCGCTTACTGCTATGCTTACTTTTATTATTCGCTTCTTGAATCGTTTGAATAATAAATGGCATTGCATCTATGATTCCTTGTGCCACTATGTGTTGAACTGCACTATTATCCATTTGGTTTCTATTGCTATTGATGCTCGGATTCTCATTAACCACGTTAATGTTACTCTGGTTATCGTTATTCAGATTTCCTTGATTTCCTTCGTCGGCCATCTGAATTTTAAACATTTACCCCATATTAATATCACAAAATAATATTTCATATAGTCGTTCACATGACACGCAATTTAGCCAAAAGCGTCGATCATTGTGACTTTTACTCTATTCATATATTATTATGCATCTATTACATACCAGTACTGAAATAAAAATTACAATACCAACTGAAATAGAATTACACTAATAGTAATAGGCATCCGTACACACATATTTTATTTTATTTGATTTTTATTTTATTATTATTATATTATTATTACTATTACCATCTCACCATCACACTTACGGATATGGATTCATCCAAAAATCCATATTGCGCTCATCGTATTTCCATACGAGACGCTCTCCCACCTGTCGCATTCTCTCACTGCTTTCTAAAATTTCCTCACCAAATGTCCTAAGTTCTTGTACGTTTTCTGCACTCATTGGGGGTGCAGGTTCTAGGACTGGGTTCGGAATCTAGGGTGTGGGTTCCTGGTATGGGGGTGAAAGTGCCTGAAATTGGTAAGGATCTTCTAAGATCTTCCTAATGTATTCGTCATGGTAATAGGGATCTAAAGGGTCCATACCTGGGTAGGTTCCTATGTTCTGCATGGGTGTGTCTTCATGTATCGGGTAACGTTGCACATAGTCCCTAACGTCATCCCACCAGGGATCGTAATTTGGGTCTAGGGGGTTTGGTGCAGGTACCCTAGGGATTTCTTCCGGATTGAAGTCATGCATCTCCACTTGGTTTTCAGGGTTTTCTATCTCCATGGGTTGGTCAGGGATTGGTGGCTGTGGTTAGGTTGCTATTATTTGTTCCAGATTTGGATCAGCTGCAGTGGTTGCTAGTATGTGGATGTTGGCTATACCCCTATTTATCATATCCTGGGCATATGCATATGTCTCTCTCTTGGCTGCTGCTAATACCCTCTGATCTTGCAACTTTTTTCATATGTTTTCTACGCTCGTGTGCCCCGCTACTGAACCATCCCCTCTTTTTCTGAGGAAATGGCTCTTCTGACTGAGCCTTAAACACAAAGATTCCTTCTTCCGTATCAGCAGAGTACCCTGAGAGGGCAGGCTGAGAAGAGGAGGTGCCTTCGCTTCTAGGCGAACCAGACAATTGACGATACGCATCAGATGGTCCTTGGTCGCTCATACTGTAAACTAACAGATAGTCAAATAACACATAACAATTAAATACAGTTATGCACGTATTTCCGTAATTTATTGCCTAACACAAAATTTAAAATTTAAGTGTCAGCAGAACACTTCTTTGGCTTAGACCAGTGGCTAGGCTCTGATACCACCTTCTTTCGCAACCCCCGATCCCTGATCCCCGGGAACGGGCGGCCGCGAGCCAATTTCGGTGGTATCGTGTATAGTCTAATTTGGCAGCGGAAATTTTTATCAGGACCATAGTTAGGAAATGTTTATCAGAGTAAAACCACCATATTTGATATTAATAATTACATGGGTAAAACCCAAGTTTTTTTATTACAATACGTTTATAGGGATAAACCCTATTTTATTTGAATTAAAACGCCCTCTTTATTTAGGTAACTTTTATAGCCACTTTTCCAAGCCTTCAGTGCTGTCCAGCTGGCTTCTAATTGGCTTTCACATGGTGTTACCTGAAACACGTTTTAAAAACATTTGTCAGTGGAAAATACTGGTGAGTGAATCCGAGTTTAATCAAGAAACAATAATTTAATTTAAACAGTATTGAGAGCGATCACATTGTTTATTTCTACACAATTACTCCTTTTAGTACTGTCAATCCTGACTTGTGGGTCATATTACACATTGGCTAACTCATTGTCCAATGGTAACGTATTGTCATCCCGACTTACTACTCATAGTGTAGTACATTTTGTATACAAAACCCCAACATATCGGCAGTAATTGAAGAATTACAAAGACTCAATCACTACTAAATTGCATTGTAAAATAGTTAAGGTTTTGTAAAAACTGTTAACAAAAAGGAGATTACTCACATTGCTGTCTTAGATTTTTCGTAAGGGTTTCCTGGTGATAATCTAAAATTTACACAAACGTACACGTGTTAGTATAATAACCCATTTTAACATTAGCAATACCCTCCCCGAGACGGCATTCCAATGACTACGTCGGGCAGAACCGCGACAGCCATTACGGAATCCTAGATCAATCGGGCAGCGTATCTAATACGTATCCAGGGGTTATAATACTTACAATGGAGCAGAACTTCGCTAATTAGGGGGTATAATGCCCGCTTATAAAGCCTAATATTCAGATTTTGAGATTGAGAAACGAATTGTGAGCGAATTCTGGTTGAACCCGATGGCCTTCTTATATAGGTGCTGAAACTGGTCCTCACGCGTCCCGCATAACACATGGGCTGGGCTTACGCGGCCCGCGTCAACCCTGGTCAACAGGATAGCTTGTCCGGGTCATCTACTAGGCTTGACACGATGATGACACGTGTCATAACCGGGCTGCGCCACATTTTGGGACTCTCGCGGCCCGCGTAAACTAATGGGGGTCTTACGTGGCCCGCTTGAACTTAAGAAATCAAACGGAATCAGGTTCTAACCTTCATACCGCCCGCGTAAGGTTTGGGGTGGGTCTACGCGGCCCGCCTCAACTTACAATTTCAGTTTTTAATTATTTTAAATACTATTTAATGTATTTCGGGCTTGGTTTTCTCTTACGGGGTGTATTTAAAGACATATTGGGTCATTTTACACTATATTAGGGTGTCGGAAATATTCGAGAGTGTTAGTTTTATTTGTGGATTGTTACAAGTGATTTCTTGAATACATGCAAACTAGGGATTGACTAGAAACTTCATGCTTATGAGTATTGTATGTATATGTATGCAATATGTATGTATGAATGCGGGGGGTATACATATGTGTATGTACATGCGCAGGCTAGAATAATTGTTGGAATGTATATACATGTGTAGATGTATGTTATTTGTGAAATCATGATTTTATGTAGAGGATGGAATGAATAGATTAAGGAGTATGCTATGTATGATCCTTGTTATGGGTTGTTATGTATGGGTGTGTTCATATGCATGAATGGTCATGGAATTAACATGCACTGTGCGGTAGGTATAAAAATATGTGTATGTGTATTAGTACATGATGACGAGTGAGTGTAAGAATGTGTATGTATGGGCGAGAATGTAATGTTATGTGTGGTTTGGATGTTGTGATGTATGTATACATGTGAAACCGTAAGAGGAAACCCTTGATGTGGAGGTGTGTATGCGATACGTATGTAGTTACATATATGTGTGTTATGTATACATGGGTAAGACTGTATGTACGTATGCATGAACAAAACTTGATGATGATATGATAACAAGAATGAGCATGTGCACGTGACAACCTGTATACATATGACTGTGTCTTGGATTTTGTGTTAGGTTAGTGTGCATGGTAATACAGTTGTGAAATATGAACACTGATTAGGTGCTTACATGTATGCATATTACATGATAGTATACGTGTAGAATCAATGTGACTTACGTGAATGATAGCTAACACTAAAACGGTAACCATATCGGGATGTGGTTGAGCACACCGACTATTAGTCACTATAATTCTAGCCAAGCAAATTAAAGGTGAGTTCACGGCCCCTACTATTTTAAATGTTTTTAAAACACATGGGGAGAAAGCATGCGCTACATTACGGTAAAGTAATGTCATAATGTTACGGTAAGGTAATCTCACAAATATTAGGGGTTTTGTTATATTAGTTATGGTCACAAAGTAGCATTTATCACATAAAGTCCTCACAAATTTTGGACCGTTAGTATTGGGTGGATAGCGGAGGAATTTTAAGTAGTACTACTGGGCTTGACAAGCCCCACTCGAGCTAGTCTCGCTAGCTAGACCGATAATGGTCAACAGGTGTAGAATTGGCCTAACTTATCACCATGGTCAGTGGTAGACCTCGCAAACAGAGGCAACAACACCCAGCTTCGGTTTCCAATTCTGTCGTGACGTAACTTAGTGATGTAGCGAGTGATACGATAATGAAGAACAAATCACGTTGATTTTACGAATACCCGTGACGATCTTCCCCAAACCCCTAAAATTCAACCCAAACATTAAAGAATTTGAAGTGAAAATGGTTATTCTCAAATTGAAGTTTGACTATTAGAATTACAAGAGCAAGATATAAATAAAGACTGAAATTCAAAATGAGCCACAAAAAGGCCATAGGCCAAACACAATGTCATGGCCTCCAGAAATGTCATGGCTCGATCTTTTACACTTGGGCCTGCATCACTTAGGTTAGCTACACTACAACGTACTTTTTCGGGTTTGAAACAGTGGAAAACTCTTGAGAAACAATTTACTTTGTATCTGTAATTTAAAACCTATGAACTCACTCATCATTATGTGTTGACACTTGTTCTTGCATGTCTTTCTTAGGTTGATTGATAAGGTAGCACAAATCAAGACTAGGATGCATTATGGAGTTTCATCCATTTTCATTATATAGAATCCTAATAAAATATTTCAATGAAATTTTTAGAATGCCACAAATTCCTTCCTATTCAGAATTCCTTCGTTTGCCATCCCAATCATTTATATTAGTTCTTGTATTAAAAATGCTTTTATAAATCTTAATAAACTCAAGGGCTAAAAATGTAATTTACTCTCATAGTATATATACTATTGAAACCGGGGATGGATAAGATTATAAGAATCTATACTATATAATAAAAGAAACCTGTTTTGGGACACTTGTCATTCTCTTATTTAATTGATTAAAATTATTAATAATACTAATAATAATAATAATATTTAATCTAAATTAATACAAATTTTTATTATTAATTAATTTTATCAAAATTTTAAATATAATAGCATTAGTTACCTAATTATATAAATAATAGTTTCGATTACACTCAAAAACCCAATCGACTTCACAATAAAATTTTTAGATGTTTTATTATTATTATTATTATTATTTATTATTATTATTATTAGTATTTATAATTATTATTATTTATTATTATTATTTATTATTAGATACGGATTGGTTTTGTATCCATGATCTCAACGAAGTTATGAGGATGTTAGGGGACACTTGTCATTCTCTTGTTTAATTGATTAAAATTATTAATAATACTAATAATAATAATATTTAATCTAAATTAATACAAATTTTTATTATTAATTTATTTTATCAAAATTTTAAATATAATAGCATTAGTTACCTAATTATATAAAAAATAGTTTCGATTACACTCAAAAACCCAATCGACTTCACAATAAAATTTAGATGTTTTATTATTATTATTATTATTATTATTTATTTATTATTATTATTATTAGTATTTATAATTATTATTATTTATTATTATTATTAGATACGGATTGGTTTTGTATCCATGATCTCAACGAAGTTATGAGGATGTTAGGGTTTTCACAATGTGAGGCTGTTCCATATTTTTATTATCTGGTTCCTTGTAGTGAGATGTGTGATGGTCTTATGCCTTTAAAAACCATGTGTATTACACATATTAAATAAATGTAATTTTGTATACTAAATACTAAAAACGTCGTATCTTTAAAAACCCTTGTATAGTCGGGTTGAATAAATCTACCAAATAAAAAAAAATTACATCCTTAAAACCCCGTATATTACACGTGTTGATTAGAACTTAAAAAGAGTTATATCTTTAAAAACCATGTGTATATCACATATTAAATAAATGGAATTTATATATTAAATACTAAAAACGTCGTATCTTTAAAAACCCGTGTATAGTCAGGTTGAAAAATCTACCAAATAATAAAAAAAAATTATATCCTTAAAAAACCCCGTGTATTACACGTGTTGAATAAATCTAATTTTACATAGCAAATGAAATTTTTATTATTAATAATATTTAATCATATCTAAAATCTAATCTAATACAATTTTTTATTATCAATAATATTTAATCAAATCTAATAAGAATTCATACGAATTCCAAAGTTGATATTAACTTTCAAATAATAAAAAAAAAATCCACCTAACATCACAAATGTTTCCGTTAAATTCGATTAATTAATTTGTTCAACAATCACTATTATCTTTATCATTCAGTACGGTTAACCGATTTATCATCATACAACCTCCCACCTATTCAATCATATGATTTTTCAATCTTATATTAACTAAATAAATAAAGATTAATATTCAATCTTATCCTACTTTAAATATAAAAAAATCCGTTAGTTTTTTTAAATATATATTTTTTATTATTTGGTATATAAAATCATATTTATTCAACCTATGTAAAACACGGGGGTTTTTAAAAAATATAACTTTTTATTATTATTTGGTAAACAATATTACATTTATTCAACCCGTGTAATACAATGGTTTTAAAGATATAATTTTTTTATTATTTGATATATAATATTACGTTTATTCAACCCGTACAATACATATGGTTCTTATAGATATAACTTATTTTATTATTTAATATATAAAATTACATTTCTTCAACCCGTGCAATAAAGGAGGCTTTTAAAAAGATAATGTTTTATTATTTGGTATATAAAATTCATTTATTCAACCCGTGTAATACACGGGGTTATAACCTATTAGTCTTATAAAGGTAACGTTGACAAGTGAATAACATGCCAAACACCCCCTATATCATATTCAAATATACCCGTTGCAAAATTACCTCCACTTTTCGTTGCAGTTTCTTCCTCTTTTCCATATATATTCCGTCAATGGCTTGACAGCTTAATCTCAACCACCCTAAACGACTTTTATCAATTACTTTCTGTGCACGTTATCTGAACAACACACCTTCATAATCACATATTCCAGTTATCCACAATGCTCATGTTCACATTTCCAATCATAAAACCCATAACATGCTTCCACCGTCGGTATCGGAGACTTCACACCGTCAATTCTCACTCTCCGATATCAAATCCGCCACTAACAACTTCTCCGGTCACCTGATCATCGGTAAAGGTTCATTCGGAAACGTCTACCGAGCCAAAACTGCTACAGGAACAGTAGCAGTAAAACGGAGGGATATCGAGTCGAAGCAGGACCGAAAAGAGTTTCTAACAGAGTTGAGTTTGCTATCGGCGTTTCGGCATGCTCATCTCATATCTCTTATTGGATATTGCGATGATCTGGATGCGAATGAAATGATAATTGTGTATGAGTATATGGCTAATGGAACTTTAGCTGATCATATTTATAAAAAGAGTGGAAACTCTTGTTTTTTGAGTTGGGAGCAACGGCTCAAGATTTGCATAGGTGTTGGACGTGGATTGGAGTACCTTCACACGGGGACTGGGATTAATGAAATAGTTATACACCGTGATGTGAAGAGTTCTAATATTCTGTTGGATGAGAATTGGGAACCTAGAATATCGGATTTTGGTTTGTGTAAAAAGTGTGTAGGTAATCAGCCTGATACGCCGATAGTTGCTAGTGTGAAGGGGACACGAGGGTATATGGATCCTCACTATCGTAAGACGGGTGAATTGTCGACGAAGACTGATGTGTATTCTTTTGGCGTGGTGTTGCTGGAAGTGCTTTGTGGTCGGCGGCCTTTGGATTTTGTGGTGTCTGGTCGGCAAAAGTGGTGGGTGTCGTGGGCACAGCATTGTATCCGAGAAGGAGTTGCACACAGGGTTATTGATCGTGGTCTTAGGGGGAGAATCGCGGATGATGGATTGCGTATCTTTCAGGATATTACTCTGCAATGCTTGCATGAACGCCCTGATAAACGACCTACCATGGCTGAAGTGGTGGCCAAGCTAGAAGCTGCTTTGAAATCACAATTTACGACGTATTCTTCTTCTTCTTCAGAGGATGATGAGTTCATAAAGATATTCTTTGGCCAAGGTAAGGATCAATAAACAACCTTAAACTGACTATCTGTTTGTTTTTGGTATTTGGGAAGTGCAGGATATGTTAATTATATTACTTATGTTTTTATTTTATTTTATTTTATTTTAGTTTCCAATTCAAGTTCTTATTCCAACTCAGATGGAGACTCACATAGGTATCCTTGAGTTTAAATCCCTTAATATTCCCTTTTGATGTGTCTTGAATTTCCATTATATTTTTGTATAATATTTACAATTTTACTCCCCGACAGGCGCACAGTTGAGACAGGGTCGGGTAAGAGTGACACCACCAAACATGTATGTATTTCCTATCATCTTCTTGGACCACCTTAATTCCTGTATATTGTATATAGTGATAGAATAGTTTGTACAGGATCCTGACTCAGAGTCAAACACCACCACTGTAAGGAGGTCTAAATCATCGTATAAATACAGCGGTTTAGATGTAGCTGGTGAACTCCACAGCATTTCTGAAACATCTAATGGTGTTTCTGAGTTGGACAAACTAGCCAGGAGAATGAACCCACCCAGGTAACAACTATTGAGATGCTCCTCTGTTACCTTTTGTTGAAACGATCTTCCATAGAGTTGCATATCATTGAAGTTTAAATATATTCAATCTCTTTGTCAGTGTTGTGGTTGATAATGAATCGTGCGAGAATGCTACTGTCATAGAGGTACTTGATAATGGATATGACAATCCATGTACTTCAATATGTGAATGATGAGAAACTAGCACAATTTGTTGCCTCCTCTGTCTATTAATCAAGATTTTTCATTGATATCTCCGTTTGTAGGTTGTTTTGTAACTTATTGGGCGACCATATTATACTTGTTATGCAGGTTAATGGTGCTAGCACACTAGGAGTACTATTAGAACTTTTACAGGTTTTGACTGATTTTGATCTCAAAATCACTAAATTTTCCAGGACTAATGATGGATCTTGGTTTGGATGGTATAACATGTTCTTTTCTCTTGACTCCTCGACCCATATTTGTTCTTGTTATACCCAACATTTGATTTCATGACATTCTTGGTCCTACAGTTTTCTATGTTATTGGTCATGGAGGGAACAAAATCACAGATGAAGACAAAATACAGAACATAAAGGAGGTGAGTTGTCTTTTGTTGTTTTAGATGAAACATAGAATGTTCTGATATATGATTTACAAATATGTTTTTGGTTGATTGTTGTTACATATATTTTAATAATGGAGGGGCTAGAGCTGTTACTGTATATAAATATAGGGCCAAATATGGAAGTACTAAATAGCGGATTAACTTTTTAACTAATCTCTTAAAAGTTAGTTAAGCTGTTATTGTTGGAAACCACCTTCTTCAACTTAATCAAACAATGGTTTTTACAAAAAAAAAAAAAAAAAAAAAAATCTCTTTGATTAAAATTGAAGGTACATAAATCCTAAACATATAATCCCGAACATCTCAAACAAGTAACCTATTCCTATAAGGAAACCAAATAAAATAAAACTAATATAAATCCTAACTCTTCCTAGTAAAATAAAATACACATAAAAAAAACAAAATCCTCTAACTTTTGAGTATTGACAAGATTAGTTCCAACAATCACCCCCTAATCATGTCAAGTTCCTCCTAGCTAGGTCTTGAATACCAAGTAAGACCCGAAGTTTTTCCACTTCAATACTCGGTCTCTTGTGTTCGCTTTGCGTCAACACCTTTGTTGCACCTGACACACCACCGCACCCCTGTTTTCTCACTCCTTTGGGATCGCATCCAAAACTTGTCCAAACATTTGAACCATTAACTACAAACAAAGCAACATCCTTTCTCTTCCACCTTGATCAAACCTGCTACTTCACCACCTTTGAAGTTGATCCGATCTAAAACTGCACTACATCTGGGTTTTCACCCTCTTGCACCTGCAAACCTCCCAAATTTGATAAACCGCTCTAATACCAATTGTTGTTTGTTATTAATAAACAAAAAATAAACAAAGCTGACTTTATAAGGAATAATGGATTTTAATAATCCTAACTATTAGCCGTTGGCCGGCAACGATCCCAACTTAAAAAATAACCGGTGGTGGTCCCACTTTTTCATATATTGTAAACTAATGGATTTTTACTAAACCGGAAATGATAAGGGGACAAAAAAGAAATTAAGTTTTGTTAGTAAATGTCTATTAGTTTACAATATGTGAAAAGGTGGGACCACTACTAGTTATTTTTGTAGTTGAGACCGTTGTCAGCCAACGGCTAATAGTTTGGATTATTAAAATCCAATATTTCTTTTTTTATTAGTTTAAAAACAACAGAAACAACACAAAAAACTTTTCTTTTGATAACTTTGAATTTGAGAATCACATTAAAGTGTAATGACCTTATCCTTAATTTCTTGATTCAATAATGACTTCAAATAACAAAAGCAACATGAAATCTGATTCTAATTAAGCGTTCAATCCCAATTTGTCGCCGTTGGAATGGACTTAATTTGCCGATGCTTTTATTGAATGAGTTATTGGATTTTAATAATCCTAAATTTCACCAGTTGGCCGATAATAATCCCAACTCTAAAAATTCCCTCCAATGATTTCAACTTGTAAGAATCGCCTGATGACGTCAAATATTCAATTGAACCTTCAATTGGTTGACAATCTGATCGATAATAACAAACCTCCAAAATTGATGAACCTGCTCTGATACCAATTGTTGGAAACGAGACCTTCTTCAACTTAATCAAACAATGGATTTAACAAGAAAAAACTCTTTAATTAAAATTAGAGTTAAATGCCATTTTAGTCCCTGTGGTTTGGACCATTTTGTCAGTTTAGTCCAAAGGTTTCATTTTTAACCTGTGGGTCCAAAAAGGTTTCACAGTTGCAATTTTAGTCCACTGGGTTAACTTCATCCATTTTTTCTGTTAACGAGAAGGTCAATTCGGTAATTTTGTATGTAATTCTGTTAACTAAAAGGGCAATTCAGCCATTTAAAATGACCGAATTGGTCTTCTCGTTAACAGAAAAAATGGGTGGAGTTAACCCAGTGGACTAAAATGGCAACGGTGAAACCTTTTTGGACCCACAGGTTAAAAATGAAACCTTTGGACTAAACTGGCAAAATGGTCAAAACCACAGAGACTAAAATGGCATTTAACTCTTAAAATTAAATGTACATAAACCCTAAACATATAATCCCTATTTACACTGAACCTGAACAAGTAACCTACTCCTATAAGGAAACCAAATAAATAAAACTAATATAAATCCTAAATCTTCCTACTAAAATAAAATAAACAATTTAAATCCTCCAACTTTTGAGTATTGACAAGATTAGTTCCAATAGTTACAACTGTACTTAAGCAAGGCCTAGCTGTACAACAGATTATCGATGAAATGTAATAACTTTCGCTATCTCTGTGTTTCATTCTCAAATTACTTTGATATGCAAGAATTGTTCTTATATATGATTTACAGGCTCTTCGCGTATATTTGAGCTCCACGCCATCCAGAGGACGAAAGTGCAACGAGAGACCTATTCCATATGGCCACACAACATTAGAGTTAATAGGAAATGATAGACCCGGGTTAATTTCAGAACTAAGTGCTATAATCAGTGATTTACAGTGTAATGTGGTGACTGCTGAAATATGGACCCACAACAATAGGCTGGCGGCAGTGATGCATGTCAGCGACAAACAGACCAAATCTGCCATTATTGAACCGGAGAAGCTTTCCAAAATCAAGAAAGTTTTGTTGATTGTTCTTCAGGGAGGTCATGATAACAGGGAAGCAATGATTCGAGACTCTAATGGGTGTACATGGATCGACAGAAAGCTTCATCAAATAATGTCAGCTGATAAATATTTTGAACCCGAACCAACCTTAAACGATAAAAGAAGCCATAAACTGGATGTTGTTAGCTGGAATGATGATAATTACTCAGGAATCAGTATTTGGTGCAAACACACGCCAAAGGTTTTATTTGATACAATTTGTACACTGACAGAACTCGGGTATTTTGTTTTTCATGGAAACTTTTATGCTGATGGGGCCAAAGCATACCAAATGGTTAGTCTTGTACAAAACCTTTTATTCTATTTATTCAAAGTATACAGACTTATAAGGATTCTTGGCCACATATATGTAGGAATTCTGGATCAGACATATTGACGGATCACCCTTCAAATCAGATGCAGAGAGACAAAAAGTAATACAATTTCTTGAAGCTGCGATCGAGAGAAGAGTTTCCACGGTAAGCTTGAAATACATTATCTTTTTCAGTTGTATTTTTTCTTTTGTTTTGTTTGTTTTGATGTAAATTTATGAGTTAACATAGATTGTACTTGCGATACAGGGATTAAAGATAGAGATACGTACAAAAGACAGAGTCGGGTTATTATCTGACGTGACTCGCATCATGCGTGAAAACAGCCTAAACATCACACGAGCTGAAATTGCAACAACAGGTGACAAAGCTGTCTTCTCCTTTCACTTGGATGATAACCTGGGATATCCGGTAGATCCCAAGATTATAGATTATGTCAGGAAGGAAATCGGGGAGAATATACTTCAAGTAAAAGGTAACCGTAAAGGTTTATATCAAACCGCTGAGGAATCATTCACCCGGTCTTCATTTAAGGATGTTTTGAAAACTTTTCTCAGTTGGTTGAGATTCTCTGAAAATCAGGTGTCTTTCCTTCCAAGTTAGACCTATAACAATGTTACATGTAAATAGTCGCATGTCTATTTCAGGAATATGATGCATATATGTTGCATTTCTAGTAGTTTAATTAATTTTAATCCACATTCTTTGTGTACATAACATATTAAGCATCTCCGTTATGCTATCTTTCAATAAGGATAGATTTGGGCACATACTATTTCAGATATTAATGTTATAAGACCATGTGTAGTGGTAGTGGGTTATAATGCCCCCACCATGGGGCATTATCCGACACGTGGCGTCCTAGTCAGCGATGGGGCATTATAGCAAAAGTGGTGTAGTGGGCATAATAATGCCCCTTCCAATTATTAAAAAGGATTAAAAAAAAAAAAAAAACTTATTCAAAAAGCTGAATAGTCATCCACTAATCTCTCTTCCCATTGGTCAGTCAAAGTTCTACACTCATCCAAGTTGGGGCATTCAGCATTGTGTCAGACCATGTGGAAATTGATTGGTGGATATCATTTGTTCCAACATACATTCGGCGTTTTCATTATAACGCGCACAACAATTTTTTCAAAATATAACGCCTAATAACGCCCCGTGTAATGGGGGTGGGGGCGTTTTAGGGCGTTTTTTTTCAATTTTTTTTAAATATCACGCCCCACTACGGGCGGTCTAATGACTGTAAGTCCAAGATTCTTTGTTTCATTGATGCATACATGGAAAAAATATATAACACAGTTATATATGTGTAATGATCTACTCTATATATACAGGTATATGTTGTTGGAAAAATAGGTGAAAATAGCATTTTTCACAAATATAGGAAAATGATTTTTTTCTATTTTGGACTAGAAATAAATATAATAAAATGAGCGAGTTTTATATATTTATTTGTGGTTTTGTGTTCTATGTTGGAAGAGCTTCGCAACGAACTAAACCACGTCCAAAACGGAGCTAAGATGAATGAGATATCGATGCTCAAAGTTGGGTGTTTGAAACATTGAATGCTGAAACAAAAGGGAAAGTAGCACCTTGTCCCACATCGGAGGAGAGTTGGAACTTAAATGGGTATTTAAGGTGGGACTCTCCATCCTTATTGTTTCATGGTAGCACACACTAAGTGTCCTCGCGAAGGCTGCAGCACCCTAACTCGCACACGCTTGCGCGTGGCGTGAGGGATGGGGCACAATGTGGCGCTTGATGGCGCACTTTGCACTTCGCACGCTCGTATCGCCGCTTGAGAGCCGCCTTTGTATGTTTGACCACGTGCGCGTGGTGGATCACAGAGGCTGCAAGGACCAAGTGGTGAAGTGGCATGCAGGTTCGAGGCGCGCGGTTGTGCATGGTGCATGAGTCCCGATGTGACGTGCGCGACGCACCAAAGTGAGCCAAAACAGCGCGACTGTGTGGCGTGCTCGTAGAGGCTCACAGGTGACGTGGCACACGCGCGCATGGACCTGAGTCAGTGAGATGCACCGCGCATGGGCGTGCAAACCTGGGCGCGCGCGCACCAGTGTGGCTTGCGCGCGCGCGCACGCAGAAGCTTCCAGCATTGAATGACATTGCAGTTACAGTTCAGCTTCGAAACTGACGACTTAATGGTCTTTGACTGAAAATTAAGTGACGTATTAAATTACATTGAAGATGTTTAATGCAATTTAAACCTCTCCTTTAATTCCTTTTTGACCGTTTCGATGAAGATGTAGTATAAATACAACATCTCCACCACTGCAGAATACACTACGAAAACCCAGCAACACAACAGCTTATGCTAACTACTCTCTCTCTACTACTGATCTTCATCCTGCTCTCTTCAAGGTAACCTTCGGGTTGTAGGCGAACTCCGGCAGTACCGCTGCTTCGGCTGTTGTACCCTGGGAAACAAAACGAGTGCTCCTGGGAGACTCGGAATTTGTTTTAAGGGAAGCGTGTGATCACGTGCCTAAGCCACTCTGTTTCTACACTTTTCTTGTATTTTGTTTCATTTCAGTTGTATTCGTACTAGTATTTTTAGCCTTCTATTTCTGTATTGTAATCGTATTAATAAAATTTGTTTTCATTTTATTTAATTACGCGAACGGCTCCTACATATGTAACCATATTATGAACATAGAATCAATATACATATACAATTCCTGGTTTAATTATGCCAAAATTAGTTTAAAGTTTGGTCAAAGTAATAAAATCTTTACACCTAAAATTGACTGTTCCAATCAGCATATGTTTCTAAAATGATATACAGAAAATGAAGATTGCAAAGTAAACTAAAAAGATGATGATCAAGAATGGATTAAAAATATTTTATACAAAAGGGTTAATTCTGGAAAACGGTTTAATTCCCAAGTTACTCATACGTCGTTCATAAGGAAACCTGAATAGACTGCCAAAGAGGAATCTGCTGGAAGGTTCTTGAGTTTTGATGTGTGTAAAATGCAACATATAAATTACATCAAATGAGGCATAAAACTAACCCTTTTTAAGTACTAATGTTGGAAAAAGAGTGTTTTTGTCTTCCTTTTGTATTTTCAGGATTAAATGAGCTCAAATTCACAAAAGAAGCAAAAAGACAGCTAAATCTAACATAAATACAAGAAAAGGAACATAAGTGGACTGCCCGACCCCTCAACGGCATCTTCCCAAGCAAAATAGAGAAGGCAGAAGACTGAACACGCCCCGTGCTCAGCCAGCACGGGGCCGTGCCCAAGAAGCAGCAAAAAAGACAAACCTATAGAAGCTTCTATTGCCCACCACGGGCCGTGTCCAGTGAAGACGGGGGCGTGGCGAAAGTACAGCAGGCGCATTGTAATTGCGAATTACAATTAATGAAGAGAGAGAGTGTCAGACAAGCACGGGGGCGTGTCCAGCGGACACGGGGCGGTGCCCAGCCTTCTATTCAGCCTATAAATAGGAGTGCTTGGTTTCATTTCAACTCATCCCTTGGCACACCACCTCTCTCACACTTCACCCACCACCCACCACCATCATAACACCATCATCCACCACCATCATCCATTGTCCATCATAGAGTGTGTGAGTCGTCTCGGGATCCAAGATTGATCGTAAGAGTTCTTGACAATCAAGGCCATGTTTGCCTAAGTCTCTTACATCACTTGGTGAAGACAAAGTGTCTAGTGTAATACTTTTTATTTCTAATCTTTTGCACTTTTTATTTGGTTTTGTATTAATGACTTTAATAACTAGTTACTTATGTTGAAGGTGATCTTTCCTTATCGTTTGTCCGTGGTGTCTTGGCATTATTTTACTGTCTATATAAAATAAAAGATTTTCACCATTCATATCTCCACGGTCTATATGGAGGTATGTTGGCTACCTGGTCGGGGGTTAAGGGAACGGTTTGGTAAAGGTCTTGCCATTGTTCAGCGTTTAGAGGTCCTGCAATGGACCTGGGTCAAATTTAGTAGGACCTCCTTCAATGCTTCACGGTATTGGATGGCGGGGGTCCAAACTCTTTGATCCCCTCATAAGTTAACTACTATTAATACTATAACCCGGCTATTTAGGACTGTATCCCTGCTGACTCAGACTACTTAGCCGAGGGTAACGTCACCGCCAAAAGCGGGGCCTACCATAATATTGCATTAATAACTTAATTCATTATCTTCCAATAATCCACCCTTTTAGGATTGTATCCTTGCTGACTCAAACTACTGGGGTGAGGGTAACGTCACCTTCAAAAGAGGGGCCTACTACAATAACTAAGATAATCTCTTAATTATGTGCAAAAGTGCGGAAATAATCAAAGGTTACACTAGATACGAGTCGGAACCAAGTGATTCATCTTGTCTATCTGTTTTTCTTTTATTTTTATTTTTCAGCATTTTAGTTAGTTTTTATTTTTCTTAGTTTAAAACATTTTTCTAAACTTTTTATTTTGATTAGACGTTGAGGATAAACCGGTACTAAAAGCTCTTGTGTCCTTGGACGACCTCGGTATCTTGCCAACACTATACTACGCTCACGATGGGTGCACTTGCCCATATGTGTGTTTAGTGTTAGTAAAATATCGTGTTTTATAAATTTAAAACTTGGCTAAAAATAAGTGTTAAAGGGGCTTAAAATATATACCTAATATATATAACACTTCACACGCATCAAGTTTGATTCAAATCTTGAGGGTTGTGTTTCACTTCGAGAATTGTCGCCCCCATTTCTCTCCTAATTGAATGAATAATCTTTGAGTCGACGGTCGGTGTGGATAGCACCATGAGTGACCGCAATATTGGCTCCTATATCATCATTAATGATTACTGTGAGCACACTGGAAAGTCTTTTCTTTATATTATTATAGAGTCTCATGGGGTTGGTAACAGCTGCCCCTGATTCTTCATCAGTTAATAGAATAATGAATGCATAAATTGTGTTATGAGTCCATAAGCTGAGCTTCACAACATTACACTTTCCGAAACTAGTCCGGGTCTATCACTTCCTATTAACTCGATTACCATGAGGTTCGCTGTGGTTGGAAACCCAATAGACTTCATTGAGCCTGGAAAGTTAATGCCTGAGCCAAGAACCTGAAACCATCTCTAAACCATCAGGGTGTTTGAACTTTAAAGGACTTGTATCGTACAACTACTATATGTCAAAGGAATAGAATCGGTATAGAACAAGAATAAAAATATTTGGTTAACTCTCAATTGTATTATAACCAAAGCAACTTGTAAGATTAAATATTTATTTATTTATATTTAATCTAGTAGCCATCATTATCATTTATATAATATAGATCAAAATATATTAATAACCTATTAATAATTAGTTGGTAATTGTTGATGGACCATATTACCCTTATTAACTAATTGGGTTTCCTCTTGGGTGTATAAATAAGGAGCTTATTAGAGAGTTAAAGGGTTAGACAATTACACAATACAAACAACCCCATTACATCAAATTCGTCTCTCTCTCCCTAACCGGAAATCAACCCTACTTTCGGTTTCATCACCATCATCACTTTACACCCTAAGGAGGAACCAGATCAAACTGACAACTATGTCGAACTCCGTGGCTGCGTCTCTGACTGGATTCTCTACTGATGCAATCAAAGGTATGTTATTCCTGTTTTCCTTTATGTTTTAAACAAAACTGATCAACATGTGGTATCAGAGCATATGTTGATAAATCAGTTCTGATTTTGTATCCATTATTCTGGGATCAAAAATCTGGAAAACAAAATTTTAAAGCCTTAAAAGTTCTCGGCTGTTTTCGAGTCCTTGTTGCCGAAATCACTGTTTTCGGAAGAAGTTGGTTAATATATTGATTCGAAATCATAATGGGTAAAACTAATATTCGAAATCTGATAACAGAACTATTAAAATCTAGATTTGGGAACCCAGAATTATGTTTTTTTTATATTTTAGGGTTCAATATATTGTTCTAAGCGAAAACTCAAAAATTCCCTTATTTTGGAATATAATTTGGATTAGTGGATGTTTTTCCAATGTTTGATCTAAATTTTATCTATTAAAATTTCGAAAATTGTTAAAGGATTTTCAGTTATTATTTTCGAAATATTTGATAAGTTTAGATCATAAATAAAATAGGAAACACTATCCCACAATCCCTTAAATTTCGAGTTTTAGTTATAATCACAAGAAACAGCTATTAACAGTAGGTTCGAAATTATAAATGAACTAATCGCACAAGTTTTCCCTATAGTCGTACAAGATCAGATCAGATATGATCTGATCGCACAAGACATTCGCACAAGATCAGATCACATGAGATATGATCTGATCGCACAAGGGAAATCGCACAAGACAGTCGCACAAGATTTGTACAAATAATTAAGCATATTGTACAAGTCAAGACTGCATAATCGCACAAGATTTGTGGATCGCACAAGACTTGTGGATCGCACAAGGCATTATTGATCACACAAGTTATTGGGCCTTACTGATCGCACAAATTATTGGGCCTTATTGATCGCACAAGACTTGGGCCTTATTGATCGCACAAGACTTGGGCCTTATTGATCGCATAAGACTTGGGCATTACTGATCGCACAAGACTCGAAACCTCATTATTTTTTAAGCTGTTTAATGTGACCTAAAATTTTTGCTATTAAATACTTGGTTTTGCTATTAAATACTTGGTTTTGCTATTAAATACGTGGTTTGCTATTAAATACTTGGTTTTGTTTATACTTAATTAATTAATAAGGATCAAATAATGTTTTACAAAACCAAACTAGCTTAACTTGAATGAGCTTCTGATTTCTGGCCAAAGCTGATTTAATACATCTATTTATTGTTCAAGTATTATAAAAAGCTATGTTGAGTATGCATTACACACGTGAAATGTCTTAATTCTGGCCAAAGCTGATTTAATTCATTTATGTTTAGCATGTTTGACAAGTGCATAACTAAAGTGATTGTCTCATTTCTGGCCAAAGCTGATTTGTCACGATTACTTTGCACACATACTTAAATGATTACACTTCTGGCCAAAGCTGATTTGTCTTTGTTTAAGTAGAATTTTACTAAGTCTATTATTTTTTATGTTAGTAATAGACATATCACAATCTCTTCACATAATGATCCTTATATTAATGATCCTTAATTAATTTTATGATCATTTCGTCTGTCTTATTCTTAGTACCCATAATTTTACTCACTATAATTTACTTCTACACATATCTCATCCACTCTAATTCCTAAACCTAAAATGTTTGCTTTATTTAAAGTTTCTATTAGAATTAGCTCTTAAATTAAATCCTTGATTATTTCTTAAGACACGATAATCCTATTGCTCTCTTCCGATAAAGATTATAACGAAGAAAATTAGAGCATGATGATTAGGACAAATCGAACATGATGTCTCTTATGATAATCAAGAACTCTCTAACATAATGCTATCACTAAAGTTATTTCAGATTAAGTCTTTCCTAAGGCTAATCTCTTATATATGGAATAATCACTAGAACTCCTAAGCTGCATGCCTTCTATTAAAATTCTAAACTATAAAGTTAAGTGGTATATGTGAATACATAATAATGTACAATACCATGACCCATAAAGTTAAGGGCTTACGTATGGAAATAAGTACATTTTCCAGTACATTACATATTAAGATTTTCACTTGTACAATTTGATGCCTTATAAATCAACTATAACACTCAAAAATACCAAAGTATAATGAGTGTGTTGATAAGCAACATATGTACAAAGAAATAAATGTTTGAAGCTGGAAAAATAAGTTATTACTCACCTTACAACCACTTAAAACCTTAAAAGATGATTGTTCTAAGGCCCATAGACAAATTACAACTGTTAATTCCACCTCTAAGGTTCTTCAAGGGAAAATCTCACTGCATCATTATGTCATTAGACTAGACATAAGCAACGAGACTATCCATTATTCTAAAGAACAGTTGGATGAATTAATTAGATAGTCACTTATTAAAGATATTTAAGTCTACTAATTATAATATTCCTATTAACACATGATTAGTTGACTCTAGTTTTTAAACATTTCCTTACCAAGAAATCAACAAATAATTGACATAAGAGTTAGTGACAAAATTAAATGTTAAGGCTATAAAAACCATAATAAGCAGTCTTCTAACAACGCTTTTCGATACTTTATATACTCTGAAGATTAATCAGAATATAGTATCATAACTAAGCAATGTTATGAAGGTTGTGAGGTTTGCATAGTCAACATAAAGTCACACTTACCTTAAACTCTCATTTTATTTGTTCTAAATATCTGGATTGAAACATTACTAAGATGAAACTAGATGATACCTTACACTTTCACAACTTTTGTCATCATGCAAATGAAAAATTTGACAAAAGGAAAATGAGACTTACAAATTTCATCCATTATTACCAAAATTCATGAGAAATCATGACATGGTTAATGAGGATGATTTCTTATCTAATCTCATTCTAAGTGATTTTAAATCATGACGTTATAGCCCTAAATATTACTTGGCTCAAGGAATAAGTATGAGTCCATCATAAGTCATTCATTGACATTCGTGGAACTTATTCCAAATGGAATATTCAGACATAATTCATTTATCATTTAAAGACTATCTACTTGTATCTAAATTTTGTCGTATATGGCCCACGGTCTTATAAGAAATCTATTCATATATGTACTTAATAAGATTTCTATTAGATATGTCCCTAAAGTTTCTTATGATATATGGACATTAAAGAAATCAAATAAAGTCTAACATATATGTGATGGGTTCCTACGTCACGTAGCTCATTGAAACTTCTCTTGTAGCATTCTAGAGATATTAAAGATCAGTGGGAGCATTAAGTGTCTTAATAATAACTTGCAATAGTTGCAAGAGGTGGGGAGTGAAAACTTTATATTACTTCAATTTACACCTCTTGTACAAGACCCTGCTCCATCTTGACACTGTTCTATCATAACTTGTCTCCTTAAAATCTAAAGCTACTTTTACAAAAGTTTCATTGTTGCTTAATTGTGGGCACACTTAGATTTCTTATCTAAACTAACATAATCCTCAACAAGAGAAACTACAATGACTAACGTCATTAATATGTTTTCTCTATTAGAATTTGTTTGGTCGTTAAATATTGACCCTAAGCATGCTGAGTTCCTAAAGTTTTCTAAGGTCAGTGGGAGCAGTCAAATTCCTTATAATGACTTGCAAGGAATACAAGAGGCGGGGGGAAGAGTGTCATTAAATTTCACTCCAAATTTAACTCCGATTACACCTCTTGTACACCATACTGCACCAACTCTTACAAACTTAGAATCCTGAAAATGATAGCAACCTAATCAAGAGCTAATCCATAAAACTGAAACTTCTAACAAACCCAATAATCAACTCAGGAGGTCATCTAGGTTTAAAAACCTACTAACTTTGATGATTACATAACCTCCCTAATTTGGAGTTGAAATGGATTTTGGAAAAGTTTACTGATCCTATCTCTTCTAATTAAGCCATTAGTGTCAATTAATCTTCTAAATAGAATAAAACTGTTTTCTAGCAAAACTGATTTTATATGTTCGCATAACGTTTGGGATTTGATTGAATAACCTGAGAGTGTTCATAACTAAACCAAATCCTGATATAAACATTAAGACACAAAGAAGCATGATTGATTGTCAAAGGTTGTACTCAGGAATAGATAAATTATTAAAGAATCTTTATTACATATCTAACAAAAGATTTCTTTTAGGATCATCACTGTTCTAGTAGCTTATAATAGTTTAAAGCTACATTAGATGAACATTAAAACAATTTTCCCTAACAAATGGCTGACATATTTACATGTTCATAAAACAACCTGAAAGTTCCAAACTTAAGGTTAAAGAACAGTTTGTCTATAAGCCAATAAAATCCATGTATGGTTTAATGCAAACATCATAATGTGATGAAATCTTAACGCAATTATTTTCATCAACAACCAAGTGGAATAATGTACCTACCTCAAGATGAGTGGGAGCAACTAAGATAAACTTGTCTATATAGATGATATTCTTTTGACAAGTAGAACATAAGTCAAAGCATTGTTAACACAAACTTTGATATAATAGATCTCAGAGATATCTCTTACATAATAGATATCATAACATGTTGAGATAGACCAAATGGGACATTACTTCCGTTCCATAAGTTTAACATTAAATTGGTCCTTACATATGTAACAAACAATACTGCTCTCCTTTAAAGGATAATAGGATAAATGAGATTATTTCCTTACGCTTCATTAATTAGAAGCCTTATGTAAGTTTAAGTCTATACTCGTTTAGATATTACTCACATTGCAACACACTAGATATGTCTAGATTAATGTGAAGCATTTAATAGAGTATTACAATATCTTTAAAAGAAATGAGAGACTATATTTTAAAGAAGAAGTGAGAACTCAAACCGGTTTATTACTCTAACTTTGTAATAATCAAAGATGACAAAATGTAATTTTGGGTATATCTTTATGTCAGCAGACAAAACCTATCTCATGGAGGAGTCATAATGGACTGATATCAACAACCTAAGTTATAACGACATAATATAGTCACTAAATGTTGTTGAAATTTATCAGTGGACTCATGACTTTATTAACTCCATATAATTAATATATTGAAGACTTGTTGTGATAAAGTCAGCTACCATGTCTCCTTGAACAGTAACAGTTCGAGAGGTGCTGCATTAAATTTCGATACGCAATTAATTATTCGTTTATGAACAAATTGAGGAAACTAAATCTTTGTATCGAATGCATTCATGATATGCTTAAGGATCCTATAACTAAAAGTCTATCACCCATAACTATTATGTAAGCGCTTATAATAATCACGGGTATATTGATGACTATGTACAACTGCATATCGTACTATGAATGATTAACTTTTAATATTCCTCATCAGTTTGATTTTGTATGTCTCTTACATATGTTCTGCCGGTGTAATGACATATAGACAACTATAAATACAAATCAAACGTTAAAGGGCTTACTTATTTTGATCATAACTGTTAGGTTTTAAATTAAGGCTATAGTATGACTAATGGGGGTCCTGAGTCGCATAATGATTCAACGGCTATATTTCTCTGCTATAGTACTTGTTTAAGGCTAAAATGAGTATTAACTTCTGATCAGACTAATCTAATACTCATGATAAATGATTATTCGGCTAAGTGGGAGAATGTAAGATTAAATATTTATTTATTTATATTTAATCTAGTAGCCATCATTATCATTTATATAATATAGATCAAAATATATTAATAACCTATTAATAATTAGTTGGTAATTGTTGATGGACCATATTACCCTTATTAACTAATTGGGTTTCCTCTTGGGTGTATAAATAAGGAGCTTATTAGAGAGTTAAAGGGTTAGACAATTACACAATACAAACAACCCCATAACATCAAATTCGTCTCTCTCTCCCTAACCGGAAATCAACCCTACTTTCGGTTTCATCACCATCATCACTTTACACCCTAAGGAGGAACCAGATCAAACTGACAACTATGTCGAACTCCGTGGCTGCGTCTCTGACTGGATTCTCTACTGATGCAATCAAAGGTATGTTATTCCTGTTTTCCTTTATGTTTTAAACAGAACTGATCAACACAACTAGCTCAAAAACTTGATTAACAATGATACCACAACTCGGTATATATAGACTAGCCTAGACTTGTTTATTACAACTCAAATCAAATAACTAGATTATCAAATTACTAAAATTTGGGATCCTAGACAACTTGTTATTGGATTCCTTAGCCGACACTCCCATCATCAACTTGTGATGCAAGGAATTAAACGTCAACCCAATGTATATGTAGGGAATGTGGGATGAAAATCAGGACCAAACATATCAACAGAATATGTATAATAACTTGTGTACAGAATCATCCAGTTAGTGTCGGATAAAAAATTCTTGTTTTCATTGTATGCAGAATGAAGTTGGAATAGGAGGATGCGAGTAGGAATAATATAATATTATGAAAGACATGTGAAATCAGAGTATCAAGCTCAAAGGTATCTCAATTTCATATCAAGAAGTTATTTTGTACAACACAATCTCATCTCTATATATAGGAGATGTATAGGATAACAACCATAGCTAATCGATGTAACTAACTCTACATACATACACAACTGCTATAAGTCTGTAACTACTCTATATAAACACACGCTAATATGCCCCCTCAAGCTGAACCAGGAGCATCCACGTGAAGCTTGGACCGCAGATTGTAAAACGAACTCTGGACAATCCTTTGGTCAAAAGATCTGCAATCTGAAGTGTAGTGGAAACATACCGAACATGTAAAGTACCCGCAAAAACCATATCACGAATAAAATGCAAGTCAATCTCCAAATGTTTGATGAAACACTGGGTTGACTGCAAGATATGTAGCCCCAATATTGTCACACCAAAGAGATGGTGGACAAGTAATCGTAATATGTAACTCATACAAAATGGACGTAATCCATCGTAACTCAGCAGCTGTATGAGCAAGAGCTCGGTACTCAGCCTTAGTACTCGACCTAGCAACTGTATGCTGTTTCTTGGAACTCCAACTGATGAGGTTGGGACCAAGAGAAACACAATAACCTGTGGTGGATCGTCGATCATCGGGACATCCAGCCCGGTCGGCATCACTATAAGCATGTAAATCAACACAAGTAGACCGACGTATACATAGCCCATGAGATATGGTATCCTTAAGATACCGTAGAATCCGCTTGACAGCGTCCCAATATCGATCAGTAGATGTCTCGAGAAACTGTGACACCTTACTGACCGCATAAGTAATCTCTGGTCATGTCAACACAAGATATTGTAATGCACCAACAGTGCTCCGATACATAGTAGGGTCAGTTAAATGATCACCAGCATGTCGAGAAAGCTATCTACCGGATGAGACAAGAGTAGATAATGGTTTACAATCAACAAGACCAGTGCGCTATAGCAAATCAAGTAAGTAGTGCTACTGAGATAAGTGTAAAAGATCCTCAGAAAATGTAGCTTGAATACCCAGAAAATATGACACCTGTCCCAAATCCTTGAGCGCAAACTGAGAATGTAAGCACCCAATCAAGCTAGTAACAAAATCAGAAGAACTCCCAGTAATAATGATGTCATCAACATAGATCAAGACATAATAGAGTATCGAATCCTGATTGTAAACAAAGACCGGTGGATAGCTTGGAAAACCAAGTTCTCAGGGCCTGTCATCAACATAGATCAAGACATAACAGAGTATCGAATCTTGATTGTAAATAAAGAGCGGTGGATAGCTTGGAAAACCAAGTTCTCAGGACCTGCTTCAAGCCGTAAAGAGCCTTCAGCAGGCGACAAACATAATGAGGTCTAGACGAGTCAACAAAGCCTGGGCTGGTTTATATATAGAGTCTCAGAAAGATCCTCATGTAAGAACGCATTGTTGACATCAACCTGACAAATAAACCATTCTTGAGAGAAGATACTGAAAGAACAAGACGAATAATCGTAGGTTTGACCACGGGACTAAAGGTCTCAGTGTAGTCATACCCTCAGTCTGATGAAAGCCCTTTGCAACAAGTCGGGCTTTGTATCTACTCATCGATCCATCAAGATTGTGCTTACAACCAACAATGTTGGCATCAGTGGGAGCCTGAACCAGACGTCAAGCCTGGTTGGCATGAAGAACATCAATATCAGCACGCATCATATCCCACCAAACAGAGAGGTCCAGCTAGGGGGGATTGAGAACCACTTTAGGCCAACTATTGTTAGCAATTCATAAGTAGTTTTATACCACAACAGCAGGGTAGGTCGTTTGAGGTCAAGTCCCATGCGATTCAAAGTTTACCAAAATACCACATTATAAGAACCAGTTTAAAATGATGTTAAATAATTGCCCACATTATGACATCCGACTTTGGGAATTGCTAAACTCATTTTATAATGGATTGACACAAGAGGATGCTAGGGATTTGGATTCAATATCCAATGGTACTTTTGGGACAAATGATGAACATGTAGACTGGGATTTCTGTGAAAGAAGGGCTCTTACTTCAAACAGGAAAGCACAGGTTCAGAGGAAATCGCGGCATCCAACAGTGAGGGAAGTGATGTCAATACTGAAGAGGTTGATAGGATAGCAAAAGTAGAACAACAACTTGCAAATTTGTGAATTGGGGGTCCACAAAATCAGATATATGACATATGTGGGCATTGTGGTGAGATAGGATACATAGCTGATAATTTCCCAAGTATTGTTGGTGAGTATCAAGAGGCGAGTCAGGTGCAAGGGAATGGTAGAAATTTTAACATGAACTCCAACACTTACCATCCGAGGCTTAGGAATCATTCTAACTTCAATTATGGGAATGCACGGAATCAACTCAATCTTGGGTTCCAAGGTTCTGGTCAAAGAGGTAATAACCAACCCTATCAACGCCATCACCAAAATAACCAAAGTAACTATCAAGGTGGTAGTAATGGGGGTTACCAAAGGACGAACTATCAACATAACAACAATCAAGGGGGTCATCTAGACCCTCCAACTCTTCTAGTGGAAATGAGATGATGGAAATGCTAAAAGCCATGCAACAAAACATGCATAATAGAAATCAGTTGGATGAAGCAAGGAACCAAAAAGATGAGGTACGGGACAAGGCTATTCAAGCCTGAACAACACAAATGGGGCAACTGGCCGGTGAGATGGTTGAACTGAATAAAACTAATGGGAGGCTTCCTAGTGACACAAAGGTAAACCCATCCCATCAAAGCTCAGGAACGAGGAACACGAAGAATGACCACGCCTATCAGGTAAGTATTCTTCATAATGGTAAGATGTATGATAATAAGGTTGCTTCCACAACACCTTTTGTTGAAGAAGTGGTGGAAGAAGTTGATGAGAATGATGATAGTGAGGGTGAGGTGGAACTTGCTAAATTTGCTAAAAAAGTTACTTTTGAAAAATCAAATGATAAATCTGTTACAAAAGAAACCACCTTAATTAAGGAGGCGGACATGGAACCAACCCCGGTTCCATTCCCAACCACTTTATTGATTTCGAGTAACAAGGGGTGATTAACAAAAGAGGTCCTCAACAAGAGGAGATTTGGGAAATTTTTAAATAGATTAAAATTAATTTGCCCTTAATTGATTCAATTAAACATGTTCCAGCCTATGCTAAGTATTTAAAAGATATGTGCACTTAGAAACAACACCATAAGTTTCCTAAGAAGCTGGATTTAATTGAACAAGTCAGTGTCATTTTAACTGGTGCCCTTCCACCCAAAATCCAAGATCCAGGAATGCCATTAATACCCATTCAAGTGGGTGATTTCCAAATGATTAGAGCGTTATTGAACCTTTGAGAGAGTGTGAGTATCCTTCCAGGGAGCTTGTATGTCATACTTGTATGAACAATATGACTTTAGTCCACTGCGTCAAGATGACACTATTGTGGTTTTGGCTAATATGACCCTTAAGCTCCCTAGAGGGATGGTTCGTGTTGTGATAGTAAAAGTTGAGGAATTTTACTATCTGGTGGACTTTGTTTGTCCTTGATTATGTGTCTGCAAACAAGAACCAACAACCAAATGTCATATTGGGTCGACCATTCTTAGCCATTGCACATGCTTTAATTGAATGTCGTAGTGGTATAATTCATATGACATTTGGAAATAAGAAGGTCCGTCTTAATATGTTTCTTCACATGAATCTAACTCTTTGGTTAGTGATGAGTGCTTCATGGCAGACATAATTGACGGGTGCTATCCTCTTCTTGAGGATGAATCCACATAAATTTGTTTTATCTATGACAGGCCTAAGCGAAAGTATGAGTATGATCTTGGAGAAGAGGTGAAGAAGGTAGAAGTGATGGCAGTACACGATGGTAGACCTCCATGGACTCATCATGTAGAGAATCTGCTGGCTGAGATCTCATCTGGATTGAAGCCATCACTAGTCAGCCCACCAAAAGTGGAATTGAAGGAGCTGCCAAATCATTTGAAATATGCTTTCCTGGGAGAGGGCTAACCTCTTCCGGGCATCATTGCAACTTATTTGGAGAAGGACCAAGAAGAAGCACTATTGAAAGTGCTGAAGGACCACAAGGTAACCATTGGATAGACAATTGCATATCTAAAAGGTATTAGTCCATTTATAGTTATGCGCAAAATTATTATAGATGCAGATGCAAAGCCTGCGGGACACCCAACAAAGATTAAATCCTAACATGTGTGAGGTGGTGAAGAAAGAGGTGATCAAGTGGTTGGATGCAGGAATCATCTCTCCCATTTCAGATAGTGCATGTGTCACACCCCCAAAATACCACATGCGGTAACACCGTAGGATGTGTGACATACCAGGATCTAGCCACCAATCACATTGAACCACAACATAGTATTAAATAAAAGTTTCCATTTATTTCATAAAGTAATTCCAAGACACAACTTAAAACTGTCACACCCCGATTTCCACGTGTCACCGGTGGGCCCGGTGGGGAGTATCGTGACGTGGTTGGCAACATAATAGTCAAACAACACAATATATAAATGCACAGCGGAAGCAAAAGATAAATATTATTACATTCCGAATATAAAGTAATATCCAGTATTACAACGGAAAGTAAAGAATCCACAGGCGGATCTTTAAACATATCATTTGTTCAACAGACTTTAGACGCCTAGAACTTGCAAGATTCCTTATTAGCGCCCTGAGCTTCCAGCCAATTTCGTTCAGTACCTGTCACTTAACCTTTTTGGAAAATACGTCAGTTTTCACTGGTAAATACACTCAACTGACTCATTTTGAAAATGGTTTAAGAAAATTGATTTGGATGCACGTGGCACAAAAATATCTTTTATAATTTGATTAAAATGCACAGAGGCAAAATTAACCTTTTATACTTGGGAAAATTATTTGTATATAATCTTGTATACAGTTTTACTTATTTGTCGTCCGTTAGGGCCGGTTTGTAGGGCCGGACTAGATTAACTGACACGCCACAGGTATAATGCCCACAGGCTATCATCCTCTAAGTGGATTACCAGTTCCGGTATAATGCCCACAAGGATGATACCTCGGAGTGGATTACCAGTTTTTACATAATGCAGCTGTCAGGTGTATGCCTACACCCCGTGCTTAGGTCGTGGCCATTTCGTAAAATGATGCCAAGGATATCCGGGACATGGTCATTAACCCCCAAAGGCCATACACCAAATAATACATATTAAACGGGTTGTAAGTACATCAATCACAATACGATTTAAATAACTACACACCCGACCAAGCGGTACTTTTATAGTGCCGTATCCCAAGCCCATATAGGGAAAATAAGTTAAGAGTATTTACCTGAGCTAGCTCCTGTCTTAAATAGTAAGAATTTAATAACTCAGCCGTATTCACTTAAGTAAGCGTAGGTACCATTTACCGGAAGGCTCTAGTCTGGAATGATGGTATAAATAACTAATTAGAATGCTAACGGGTCTTTAGTTAAGCCTAAGCTTAGACCGGTTAGTCTTACGGGAAGATACGGTTTGTACGCACAATTAAGCGAAGACCGTAATAGAATGTGATTTAAACCCGACATGTTCAGAGACTTGTCTTATATGGGTATTTCATACACATTCTGGATTTTGAGATAAAACCGTTAAGGTTTGACCCGTTTCGGCTAATTTATGTAAACTTGTTACATAAACCGAACCGTACGCGTAATAAGCGTGACGGGTATTCATGAGAGCTATATACAGGTTTCCTAAGTTAGTTATGCCTCAAATATGTTGTGACATCAGTAAGATGCCTTTCATTATGCCCGAAACGTGTTTAAACACAAACTAGGCCCCGTAGGGGTAGTTTGGTCATTTTAAAGGTTGTAAAAGGGTTTAAGTGTTTAACTGAGTTACAGGTCTGATGTAATCAGTAAACATACTCAAATTTATGAGTTATAACAGTAGGATAAAGTATATATGTGAAATTTATCAATTATAACCAAACTATGCCCCGTAGGGGTATTTTGGTAATTTCACATAAGCCGAAAAGCTCAAAACTGAAGTCTGAGTTTAACAACCTTTGCTTACTGTTAAAATATTATAATTTGCCTCATATATCAGTAGGTATCAACCCGGGTATGCTCAATATGATTTTAATACATACTATGCGTTAAAAACGCTAAATAAGGCGATTAAAGGCCATTTCCGGGTTCGATACTTAAATCTGATATTTTTATATTTCCAGCAGGCTTAAAATAACTTATTTAACATATGTGATCAGTAGCAAAAGGTTTGGAGTCGTTTAGATCGGTAAAACTCATTTTATGGCCCGTAAGGGCAAAATCGACAATTACCGGATTAAGCCTACGACTACTAGTTATGCTCAGCCTAAAATTAATTAAAAATCTTTAAAAATCCCAAAATAATATATTACATCAATGGGTATTAAGTTTGGTACCAAAAAGTAGGCTTAACTAGGCTATACGCTAATTACGCCATTTTATTAACATAAAGCTTTAAATTTGCGATAATGAGCATAACTCTTAATCTACAAGTCAAACTGATGTCAAACTTTGCATACAAGTTTATATATCAGTAACTAAGGTTTCTACACTTTTACATTTTCATAAATCACGTTTTTAAGGTAATAAGGGCATAATGGTCAACATATGAGCAATTAACGGAAACATGCATATTAATTGGATAATTAATGAACCAAGGTGTATAAATCACAGAGGGTTGTACTAACAAGTAACCTAATCCAATTAAAGCTCTGAGACATTTCTAAAACATGCCTAAACGGGTCAGAACTGAAAGTCAAAGTGAAAGTCAAACTATGCGACTTTCGGCTCCGAACCGGGTCTAAACAGGAAATTGTCGGGTTGAACATGTTTAGACATGTTCTTACACTTATTACCAAGTTCTATTCATGATCAAACAGGTTGTATATGATCTACATTGCTAATTATGCATAAATGGCATTTTAAGTCTCCTGTTGACTTTTTATAAACTAGTTTGACCCGACTTTTGACCTGGTTAGAGTGATTATCAGGGGAAACCCTTTTGAGGTTTTATTACCCACATAAATACCAACTCATAACTACTTTTGATTCGAGATATGACTGAGCCATTAATACTTAATCTCGAAGTCAAACCGTAATTACGTCGGTTTGACTTTTAGCTAAATAACTAAGCTAAAGTTAATTAGAGAAGGTTAGGCAACTTACAAAGGTCCTAAGCTTGATTAGAGAACACTTGAGAGAAGGTTTTGAGTTCCAGAAGTGCTCCAAGAATGCAGATGAAGATGTGATGAATTGTTTGCAACTAAAGGCCCTTATATAGTGGATTTACTCACCACAATGCATTGACAACAAGGTCTACTACTGCCCACAACATTCCTACATGTGTCCTACATGTTTAGGGAGTGTTTAGGGGCCAAGGGGTAAGAGGAAACTCGTTTAAGAGGTCAGAATCGCGTTTAAACTGGCAACAGCCGGTTTTCTGTTGCTGGGCAGTTGCTTGCGCACCGTAACAATTATTTGTTGCGGTGCGCAACAATTCATCAGGGACCAAAATGTTGGCTTTTCAATGAATTGAAGGGGCAACTGAGTATAAACAATTCTTGGCCGTTTTTTATCAATATGGGGCCTCAAATTTGGGTCATGTATAGTATGCACCACCATGTTATGTTGTGTGAAAGTCTTGGAGTCTTTTAGAAAGTGCCGAACAATAAGGTTTACCGTGCAAATTTCTTCGTAGGAGTCCACCAATTAAATTATGAATCATTCATTGCTATAATTCACTGAACTTGAACATATACTACATGTTTTTAATATGTTTTGAGTCTTGGGATTTATAACGAGGTCGTTCAGATGTGCAAAAGTTAACATAACGACACTTTTAAATCCTGTCAAACATTTTTTTAATAAATCCGAGTTTATAACGCTTTTTGTCTTACACGACACGTGTCGTTATTTTATTTAACACGAATTTTCGAGGTGTTACATCCTCACCCCCTTAAAATAAATCTCGACCCGAGATTTACTGAAACAAATGAGGGTACTTTTCTTTCATGGTGGATTCAACCTCCCACGTGAATTCGGGACCTCTACGGGCATCCCATTTGACCTTTACAATAGGTACATGCTTCCCTCGAAGCTTCTTTACCTGTCGATCTTCAATCGGCAAAGGTTTTTCCACAAATTTTAAGCTCTCATCTATATGCACATTTGTATGTGGTATAACCAGTGATTCATCAGCGAAGCACTTCTTCAGATTGCAGATGTGGAACACATTGTGAATTCCACTGAGCTCTTCAGGTAAGTTTAGCTTATAGGCAACTGACCTGACACGTTCGATAACCTCGAAAGGTCCTATGTATCCCGGCCTTAGTTTGCCTTTCTTACCAAAACGCATCACCCCCTTCCAGGGCGATACTTTAAGTAACACTTTGTCACCTACTTCGAAGTGAAAAGCTTTACGCTTTGGATCTGCGTAACTCTTCTGCCTATAACGGGCAGCTTTGAGACGGTCACGAATCTGGACAGCCTTGTCCATCGTTTCAAAGATTATCTCTGGTCCTGATAATTGGACTTACCAATTCCCTATCTAACAATAGATGTTTAACATTCCATCTATACAAGGTCTCCCAAGGAGCAGCCTTAATACTTACATATCAATTATTATAGAAAAGCTTAGTTTAAGGTGAGAGGGTTATCCAACCATTGCTTAACTAATTTTAAGGAATAGCTAATCCTTGTCGTTAGTCGAACAATTCGACGATCCTAGGTAGCTGAGGGAAATTCTTAATTGTTGTTAAAATAGGGTTGCGGTAATGAGTGCATAAGCAAAATGAACCGTCTTTCTTACCTAACAACATCAAACTCTCAGAATATCAAGTTAGGCTATATGAATCTCCTATCTTAAAATTTACTTAATCAGGTTTTCGGTTCTCCCAATGATGGTACTAGCCGTCTTGGAGATTTCATAGTAATACGGCCTTAATGGGATATAAATCTTAACGCTACTGCCTCTTGGGAGGTAAACAAGGTAGTCTTAGGAGAAGCTAATCAAGGTACAAGGAGATTATTGAGATTCCCATATCTCAGGCTCCATTTCACTCATCAACGCTCGTGTCTAATAAGTGACACATTTATGTTACGAGTTCACATATTTCTTTACCAGGGAATATTTATTTGGACAATTCCATTCTGGATATCTTCTTTGAATACCATTAGTTGACTTTAGTACCATATGATCATTGGGATATCTTTGTGGTTCCATGCATTAAACCTCCATACTGATCAGGCATGGAAGCAATCTATGGAACTTATTAAGATACATCAATTTTCATACGGCGGTTTTGTCATACTATTTGGTATTCGTAATCAATAAAGATTAGATAGATATCAACTATATGTGCTTATATTTAATCAGAATGGAAATTTTCACAAACTTGGCACCTAGCTCGGTTGGCTAGGCGCGCGAAAGGGTGTGGCCTAGACCCAGGTTCGATTCCGGGGACGGCCGGTTCCACCATTTTTTTTTGCGACTTACCTATTTCTTACAGGAACAGGAAAAAATAGTCCTTATTACTAAACGAATCAACTTCTTGGTTGCGATCCGACAACTGCTATTCATCATCCTCATGGTTTTATACTAACCATGGTTTCTTTAAACCATACTGGCCAACATAGCATTAACATTCTTAATGAATGTTATTTAACATATATCAATTTTTACTTAGCCTAGGTCATAAAAGACCATTAATGGTACTTAAAGTTTGGTCCTAATACATCATCTTTTTGACAGGGGATCAAAATGTCACAACTGTCTTGATTAAAATGATGAATTTGGATAGCTTGAAAGCTTGCCATAAGGATATCAGAAAAAGTGATTCATAATAGATATTAAATATCAATATTGAATTTGTTGTAGCATTTTCTAAAAGTATCATCGGTCAATTTCTACCTCGCATTAAATGACCGGAGTCTTAATCAGGCGGAGACAACAGTTCTAAACATTTATCATTCATTATAGAATCATATGTGCCAATACCAAATAAAATTCATGCATAACTGTTTGATATGAAAAGGTATCTGCTATATAGTTATCATTCTGCATCATCTCCTTGGTGTTCGTATGGAAGACTCATGCGTTTGCTTTCTTGGCCTCTTCAGGCTTCTTCGCGTACTTAGGGCAGTTGGTCTTTATGTGCCCCTTCTCATTGCAATTGTAGCATGTGGCATCTTTAATCTTCTTGCAATCAACAGTCTTGTGCTCCTTAGACTTGCATAACCCACATGCAGGTGATTCAGACTTAGAATTGGATTCAGATTTGCACTTTCCAAAGTGGCGCCTTTGACAAATCGTGCACTTTGGTTTTTCCTCTGTTCGCTGACTATTCCTTCCAGACCCAGACTTCTTAGAATCAGTGTTTCCCTTGTGCTTCTTCTCTGACCCTCGTGAGTTATCATCCTCACGGTTCCTCTTACTTTCTTCAGATTTCTTTAGCGATCTCAATCTGACCGCATCTAAAGTAAGGGATAAGGAAATGTCAGCTACTGATCTAAAAGTCGCTGGCTGAGAAGCTTTTACACTTGCCTTGATCTCGGGGGCTAAACCACCGATAAAACGAGCTATCCGTTTTGGTTCCGGGGTTACCAGGTATGGAACCAACCGAGACATAGTGTTGAAGCTCGTTAGGTAAGCTTGACAGTCGAGGTTTGTCATCACCAAGGATAGAAAATTGGACTCTATCTTCTCCACCTCATGCTGAGGGTAGAAATTTTCCCTGATAAGGGCAACAAATTGATCCCACGACATATTGTACAGTGGAATTTTCCCGATGGCTTGAATCAGAGATCTCCACCATGCTAAAGCTTCACCCTTGAAAGACTGCGACACAAACTTGACCACGTCTCGCTCAGCGCATCCGCTGATATCAACAACCGTATCCATCTCATCCAGCCATGTCATACAATCGATGGCTCCTTTCTCCCCAGTGAAATCCCGGGGTTTGCAGGAAACGAAATATTTATAGGAGCAACCCTTAGCAGGGGTCCTTTATTCAGTATGACCTGCTGAGATGGAGCACTGTGGTTTGAGGAGTGTCGGTCATCATTTTTCTTCGGGTCGTCGTTATTGGACGGTGGCTTTGAAGGCTGTGTAGATAGGGTCCTACTACGAGTCCCACTATACTCCTCGTACTGCCTTTCCAAAGCTTGTGTAACTGCGCCGTCTATGATCGCTTTTAATTCCGCACCCGTTAGATTAATTCGGGCGTCATTATTAACCTCCGCTGGATGACTATTACCCTCATCTGAGTTAGCCATTACAATTGAACTGTTGCAGAAAACAAGGACCATAGTTTATTTGGGAGTTTATTATGGAATTGCCCCCTTAGGGTAATTCATTAACCATGGTAAACAAAGACCATATCTGGTTAATTTCCTAATCATATTTATTTAGGATTTCTATAATAATTTATCCTAATTATAAAACAGTAACCGTCTTATTCGTGGCACCAAAGGCCTAGTCATATGGACAATTATAAATTATATGCTAGGATTTCAGAGAATCGAAGCATTTGAGGTTTGAACCAACGTTCATTACCTTTCCTTGACAGGGAGTTGTAGGCTACCACTGTCTTTAGTCCCAGAGGACGTTAATTATACCCCGTGGGCACTTCATCCATAAGGGATGATTATATAAATAAGGGATTTTAGAATAACCCAAAAAAAAATGACTTATGTGATTTTATCGCATCACACTTTGTCAAGCATGTTAATATGCTTTCAAATGTTTAATAAGGATTTGAATCTCTTGTATAGGTTCTACCATCTTGGCCTTGTCTGTAGTGACACTTAAGCTAGGTTTTACCCTTTAGATTCTTTTTAATAATTAATGCAGAACAATTTCTAAATTGAACTGTTAACAAGGATCTGAATCTAGTTGTGGAACTACCATCTTGGCCCTGTCTTAATGTGACGTATGGCTAGGTCTCGTCCTTTTTAGATTTTGCCATTTTTATTATAATGGTAGATCTTATATTATAGGAATGATATTTTAAATACAATCGTTCCTTTAAAATTTAACAAGTATATGGTTGCCTTAAACGGGACTTCTAATAAAAATGACTTGCCCATGCAAAGGCTAATCAGAAAAATAATCAAGGAAATAGTTAAAAGACAATGAAACGAATTGGAACTTGTCCTATGTTCTTGTCTAGACTCAAGAATGTGCAACTGTGTAACTGAGATTAAACACAAAAGACTAGTGTTTAATTCACTCAGTGTTGGCTCTGATACCAACCTGTCACACCCCGATTTCCACGTGTCACCGGTGGGCCCGGTGGGGAGTATCGTGACGTGGTTGGCAACATAATAGTCAAACAACACAATATATAAATGCACAGCGGAAGCAAAAGATAAATATTATTACATTCCGAATATAAAGTAATATCCAGTATTACAACGGAAAGTAAAGAATCCACAGGCGGATCTTTAAACATATCATTTGTTCAACAGACTTTAGACGCCTAGAACTTGCAAGATTCCTTATTAGCGCCCTGAGCTTCCAGCCAATTTCGTTCAGTACCTGTCACTTAACCTTTTTGGAAAATACGTCAGTTTTCACTGGTAAATACACTCAACTGACTCATTTTGAAAATGGTTTAAGAAAATTGATTTGGATGCACGTGGCACAAAAATATCTTTTATAATTTGATTAAAATGCACAGAGGCAAAATTAACCTTTTATACTTGGGAAAATTATTTGTATATAATCTTGTATACAGTTTTACTTATTTGTCGTCCGTTAGGGCCGGTTTGTAGGGCCGGACTAGATTAACTGACACGCCACAGGTATAATGCCCACAGGCTATCATCCTCTAAGTGGATTACCAGTTCCGGTATAATGCCCACAAGGATGATACCTCGGAGTGGATTACCAGTTTTTACATAATGCAGCTGTCAGGTGTATGCCTACACCCCGTGCTTAGGTCGTGGCCATTTCGTAAAATGATGCCAAGGATATCCGGGACATGGTCATTAACCCCCAAAGGCCATACACCAAATAATACATATTAAACGGGTTGTAAGTACATCAATCACAATACGATTTAAATAACTACACACCCGACCAAGCGGTACTTTTATAGTGCCGTATCCCAAGCCCATATAGGGAAAATAAGTTAAGAGTATTTACCTGAGCTAGCTCCTGTCTTAAATAGTAAGAATTTAATAACTCAGCCGTATTCACTTAAGTAAGCATAGGTACCATTTACCGGAAGGCTCTAGTCTGGAATGATGGTATAAATAACTAATTAGAATGCTAACGGGTCTTTAGTTAAGCCTAAGCTTAGACCGGTTAGTCTTACGGGAAGATACGGTTTGTACGCACAATTAAGCGAAGACCGTAATAGAATGTGATTTAAACCCGACATGTTCAGAGACTTGTCTTATATGGGTATTTCATACACATTCTGGATTTTGAGATAAAACCGTTAAGGTTTGACCCGTTTCGGCTAATTTATGTAAACTTGTTACATAAACCGAACCGTACGCGTAATAAGCGTGACGGGTATTCATGAGAGCTATATACAGGTTTCCTAAGTTAGTTATGCCTCAAATATGTTGTGACATCAGTAAGATGCCTTTCATTATGCCCGAAACGTGTTTAAACACAAACTAGGCCCCGTAGGGGTAGTTTGGTCATTTTAAAGGTTGTAAAAGGGTTTAAGTGTTTAACTGAGTTACAGGTCTGATGTAATCAGTAAACATACTCAAATTTATGAGTTATAACAGTAGGATAAAGTATATATGTGAAATTTATCAATTATAACCAAACTATGCCCCGTAGGGGTATTTTGGTAATTTCACATAAGCCGAAAAGCTCAAAACTGAAGTCTGAGTTTAACAACCTTTGCTTACTATTAAAATATTATAATTTGCCTCATATATCAGTAGGTATCAACCCGGGTATGCTCAATATGATTTTAATACATACTATGCGTTAAAAACGCTAAATAAGGCGATTAAAGGCCATTTCCGGGTTCGATTCTTAAATCTGATATTTTTATATTTCCAGCAGGCTTAAAATAACTTATTTAACATATGTGATCAGTAGCAAAAGGTTTGGAGTCGTTTAGATCGGTAAAACTCATTTTATGGCCCGTAAGGGCAAAATCGACAATTACCGGATTAAGCCTACGACTATTAGTTATGCTCAGCCTAAAATTAATTAAAAATCTTTAAAAATCCCAAAATAATATATTACATCAGTGGGTATTAAGTTTGGTACCAAAAAGTAGGCTTAACTAGGCTATACGATAATTACGCCATTTTATTAACATAAAGCTTTAAATTTGCGATAATGAGCATAACTCTTAATCTACAAGTCAAACTGATGTCAAACTTTGCATACAAGTTTATATATCAGTAACTAAGGTTTCTACACTTTTACATTTTCATAAATCACGTTTTTAAGGTAATAAGGGCATAATGGTCAACATATGAGCAATTAACGGAAACATGCATATTAATTGGATAATTAATGAACCAAGGTGTATAAATCACAGAGGGTTGTACTAACAAGTAACCTAATCCAATTAAAGCTCTGAGACATTTCTAAAACATGCCTAAACGGGTCAGAACTGAAAGTCAAAGTGAAAGTCAAACTATGCGACTTTCGGCTCCGAACCGGGTCTAAACAGGAAATTGTCGGGTTGAACATGTTTAGACATGTTCTTACACTTATTACCAAGTTCTATTCATGATCAAACAGGTTGTATATGATCTACATTGCTAATTATGCATAAATGGCATTTTAAGTCTCCTGTTGACTTTTTATAAACTAGTTTGACCCGACTTTTGACCTGGTTAGAGTGATTATCAGGGGAAACCCTTTTGAGGTTTTATTACCCACATAAATACCAACTCATAACTACTTTTGATTCGAGATATGACTGAGCCATTAATACTTAATCTCGAAGTCAAACCGTAATTACGTCGGTTTGACTTTTAGCTAAATAACTAAGCTAAAGTTAATTAGAGAAGGTTAGGCAACTTACAAAGGTCCTAAGCTTGATTAGAGAACACTTGAGAGAAGGTTTTGAGTTCCAGAAGTGCTCCAAGAATGCAGATGAAGATGTGATGAATTGTTTGCAACTAAAGGCCCTTATATAGTGGATTTACTCACCACAATGCATTGACAACAAGGTCTACTACTGCCCACAACATTCCTACATGTGTCCTACATGTTTAGGGAGTGTTTAGGGGCCAAGGGGTAAGAGGAAACTCGTTTAAGAGGTCAGAATCGCGTTTAAACTGGCAACAGCCGGTTTTCTGTTGCTGGGCAGTTGCTTGCGCACCGTAACAATTATTTGTTGCGGTGCGCAACAATTCATCAGGGACCAAAATGTTGGCTTTTCAATGAATTGAAGGGGCAACTGAGTATAAACGATTCTTGGCCGTTTTTTATCAATATGGGGCCTCAAATTTGGGTCATGTATAGTATGCACCACCATGTTATGTTGTGTGAAAGTCTTGGAGTCTTTTAGAAAGTGCCGAACAATAAGGTTTACCGTGCAAATTTCTTCGTAGGAGTCCACCAATTAAATTATGAATCATTCATTGCTATAATTCACTGAACTTGAACATATACTACATGTTTTTAATATGTTTTGAGTCTTGGGATTTATAACGAGGTCGTTCAGAGGTGCAAAAGTTAACATAACGACACTTTTAAATCCTGTCAAACATTTTTTTAATAAATCCGAGTTTATAACGCTTTTTGTCTTACACGACACGTGTCGTTATTTTATTTAACACGAATTTTTGAGGTGTTACAAAAACAAATATGTTTAGCGGAAGCATAACGTAAACAGTTATTCAAGTGTTTTCAATACAATGTGCAAAACCAATGAACATGTATCCAAGAGCTACGACCCATGACCACTCCAGCACTCCCAGATAGCATGTCCCATAACCATGAATCTAACGACCTGCAAGCATGCAGACAAGTGTGCAGACTACGCTGGTGAGTTCAAAGTTTGTTAACACGTTTAGTTACTAGATATGCATTTAAAATCATTTCAGAGATTCGATGTTGTCAATAACTCGATTACCGCAGATGGCTCCAGATTATTTGCCCTTCCCAAATGCTCTATCAAACATTGGTCAAGTGGTTAAGGTAATTAGTTCACGACTATCCTCCCTGGTACGGTGTGAGGGTGCCAAACCTAATAGCGCTATCAACTAATAACCCCGTTGCCTCCCTGGCAACCAATTCGGTATATAATGGGACTTAATGATAGATATGAGTGTATTAACCAACATCCCAGGTTTAACATTCCAGACAAACCCATTTACCCGACATTCCTCCCCGGAATGTTACCAGATATCCCTCCCCAGGACGCATGCTAGAAAAAGGCAGTGAACTCGCCTTAGATTTGCTCGGTAAGACAAATTACATGTTCAAGTTAATCAAACCCTATAACATTTGCACATATCCAATCAGTTCGTATGCAAGCTACTTATATATCCAGATAGTCTAGTATTTGCATCAACTACACATGATCCATGTTTCATTCACTTACAACTAACAGATAACATATAATCAAACCCAGATCATACGGCCCATTTAAGTACAACATACTCGCACAACAATAGGCCCAAATGGGCTTGTGCGATTGGCTTAGTATTGGGCGACCAGAATCACTTGTGCGATTCAGGTGTGGCTCAGCCCAACCGGACTGGCCCAACACCCAGCTTGTGCGGCCCCCTTCTCGATCGCACAACTTGTGCGATCCGTGCATGGCCCAACAGATTCATTAACATTTCAAGGCCCAAACAATTTATGCAGCCCATACCCTTGTGCGACCCGAGACTACTTGTGCGATTGGGATCCCTTGTGCGATTGGGTCTATTCAACTGATTTCCTTAAATTTAGCAAACATAACTTCCAATCATTCCACCCCATTCAAAGATCGAAACAGTTACACATCACTAAAATCATACAAGACCTAGTTATATCTTTTATGATTAAGTAACAGGAATGAACACAATCATCATCATCATCATCATCATCACATCCATTTACTCGATCCACCTTCCATTCGGATCAAATAACACAAAAATCTTAGAACATAAATCAGTTTATCTAATATCAATGTTTTACCTATTCCAAAACTTGATCATGCTAGATTATCAATCTCAATACATGATGCGTGCGAAGTGTTATATATATTAGGTGTATATTTTAAGCCTTTTTTAACACTTATTTTAGCCAAGTTTTAAATTTATAAAACACGATATTTCACTAACACTAAACACACATATGGGCAAGTGCACCCATCGTTGAGTGTAGTATAGCGTTGGTAAGATACCGAGGTCGTCCAAGGACACAAGAGCTTTTAGTACCGGTTTATCCTCAACGTCTAACCAAAATAAAAGTTTAGAAAAATGTTTTAAACTAAGAAAAATAAAACTAACTAAAATGCTGAAAATAAAAATAAAAATAAAAACAGATAGACAAGATGAATCACTTGGTTCCGACTCGTATCTAGTATAACCTTTGATTATTTCCGCACTTTTGCACATAATTAAGAGAGTATCTTAGTTATTGTAGTAGGCCCCTCTTTTGAAGGTGACGTTACCCTCACCCCAGTAGTTTGAGTCAGCAGGGATACAATCCTAAAGGGGTGGATTATTGGAAGATAATGAATTAAGTTATTAATGCAGTATTGTGGTAGGCCCCGCTTTTGGCGGTGACGTTACCCTCGGCTAAGTAGTCTGAGTCAGCAGGGATACAGTCCTAAATAGCCGGGTTATAGTATTAATAGTAGTTAACTTATGAGGGGATCAAAGAGTTTGGACCCCCGCCATCCAATACCGTGAAGTATTGAAGGAGGTCCTACTAAATTTGACCCAGGTCCATTGCAGGACCTCTAAACACTGAACAATGGCAAGACCTTTACCAAACCGTTCCCTTAACCCCCTACCAGGTAGCCAACATATCTCCATATAGACCGTGGAGATATGAATGGTGAAAATCCTTTATTTTATATAGACAGTAAAATAATGCCAAGACACCACGGACAAACGATAAGGAAAGATCACCTTCAACATAAGTAACTAGTTATTAAAGTCATTAATACAAAACCAAATAAAAAGTGCAAAAGATTAGAAATAAAAAGTATTATACTAGACACTTTGTCTTCACCAAGTGATGTAAGAGACTTAGGCAAACATGGCCTTGATTGTCAAGAACTCTTACGATCAATCTTGGATCCCGAGACGACTCACACACTCTATGATGGACAATGGATGATGGTGGTGGATGATGGTGTTGTGATGGTGGTGGGTGGTGGATGAAGTGTGAGAGAGGTGGTGTGCCAAGGGATGAGATGAAATGAATCCAAGCACTCCTATTTATAGGCTGAACAGAGAGCTGGACACGGCCCCGTGTCCGCTGGGCACGGCCCCGTGTCCGTCTGACACTCTCTCTCCTCATTAATTGTAATTCGCAATTACAATAAATGCGCCTGCTGTACTTTCGACACGCCCCCGTGTCCGCTGAGCACGGCCCCGTGATGGGCAATAGAAGCTTCTATAAGTTTGTCTTTTCTGCTGCTTCTTGGGCACGGCCCCGTGCTGGCTGAGCACGGGGCGTGTTCAGTCTTCTGTTTTCTCTATTTTGCTTTGGAAGGTGTCGTTGAGGGTTCGGGCAGTCCACTAATGTTCCTTTTCTTGTATTTGTGTTGGATTTAGCTGTCTTTTTGCTTCTTTTGCGTTTTTGAGCTCATTTAATCCTGAAAATACAAAAGGAAGACAAAAACACTCTTTTTCCAATATTAGTACTAAAAAAGGGTTAGTTTTATACCTCAATTGATGTAATTTATATGTTGCATTTTACACACATCAAATACCCCCACACTTGAACTTTTGCTTGTCCTCAAGCAAAACTCTTTAATATGTGGCTTACACTCCCAAATGGAATAGGTAGAAGAGAAGGTTTTGGGCTTGTCATAGAGTGTCGGGATTTCCAAGATCTTTTTGGGTTTTATTTTTATTTATTTACACTCCTATTCGTAATGATTTATTTAGAACTGTTCATAAAAGAAATTACTTATTTGGGCATAACATGCCTTTTTAAAATTCTATTTATATACAAGTTCACATACCTCGCGGGGAAATCACTCACACTCGGCCGAAGGTGTATTTTTAGTGAATCACTCGAGAGCGGCACGGAACTTATTCCTACCATAGGCTTGCCAAGAAATCAATCCTCCTCCTTTTTAACTTTTATACCTTTGTAGATATCAAGAGGACTTTGTGGGTTAAGGGTTGGCTAGGGTTAAAGGTAGGTGGTTGGGTTAGTGGTTAGTAGAAAAAAAAAGGCTAAAAGCATAACAAGTGTCGGTTTTCGTATTTTTTGCAACTTTTTCATTTTGATGAAGCTTTTATTCAAACTAAGTTATTTTTGATTAACTTGTTTGTTTATTTTCTTTTTGCTTCATCATTATCACTAAATTATATATATATATTTTTTTTTCACGAAGAACCGAACTTGTTACTAAAATAAAGGGTTAATAATGAAAAAGGTTTTGGTGGGTGAAAGGGTTTTTGTTTGGGTGATGAAACGAAAAGGTTTAGGCTCACAGGGGCTAACTAGGGGGGTTTTTGGGTAGGTGGTAAAGGAAAAAGAAAAATAATGGTGTAGAAATGAAAAAGGGTTAGTCCTAATGCCTCCATCATTTACTTACTCGGGTTTAAGTTGATAAGGACCGGGAATGTATTGTCATGGCAAGTTCTAGAGTCGTAAGAACCAAGCGGCTATTCACACAAGAAACGAAAAATGAGCATTTAGTCAAATGATATGTAATTGTGTGCTCAATTAAAGGCTCAAAACTCACTTTTGTGGGAATGGGTTTTTATGTGATCAAGTATATATAATCAAATTTTAAATAAGTTTGTCATGCCTTTTCATAATTTTCTTATGTTGGTTCTTTTTATCACTACGCTATCGGTTGTAAATTTGTAAAAATATAACCTTTTTGAGAACTTGAATTTCCCGAGTTAAACCTAGACAAGTAAGAAAAAAAAAATGAATTTTTTGAAAAAAATTTGGGGTGATTAGCGGTTCCAATAGAGTTTTGTGTAAGGCTTGTATTTAGGACTTGCAAAATTCAAGGTTTTAGCATCCCCCCCACACTTAAATTACACATTGTCCTCAATGTGTCCCAAAAATAAATTTTTAGGTTTGATTAGATGTGTAAAATAGTGTTTAAAAAGCAAAAATTTGTGTTACTGGGCGCTGAACACGGCCCCGTGTTATCCGGGCACGGCCCCGTGTTCAAGTGCCAGTAACAAAATTAAAATAAGAGAAACAGAAGTCTGGACACGGGGGCGTGTTGGGTGAACACGGCCCGTGTCCAGGTACCTGTACTGGGCGTTTTTCTGCAGGTGGTTCGGCACGGGGCCGTGTTGGTTGAGCACGGCCCGTGTTGAACCTTCTGAAATGGAGGAAATTGTCGGGTTGCCTTGTTCTTGTGCATGGGTTCATTTTTTCTCGTTCCCCTTTTCATCCTTTACTACCATGAGTGTGTGTTGTACTCATTACAAACCATCCAAACCTTAAAACCATCATTTCATTTCACCATAGAGAGAACTTACATAATCCTAAATTAAACTAGATAAAACAAAGAAATAACAATCCATGGAGTCCTAGCCTTTACTTTATTTTAATTTAGCAAAATTTCCAAGAAGTAATTAATCTTGGTTAAACAAGGCCTTTTTGAACTCTTTCTTCCGAGTGCGGTTCTCCTCAAATGTCGGCGAGCCATTCTTCTACCTCCCTTGGAAGGAGAAAAGAAGGCTCATTGGCATTAGTTTGAGGAGTTTCAACTTCCACCGGGATCTCTTGTTGGTGTTCCATGGGAGGTTCCGCCGGAAAGTCTTCCCACCCGGTAGGGTTGTTGATTCCGAGTGCCAGGTTCCAATCTTGCTGAGGAAGGACTGGTTACATTGGAGGTGCTACAAGAATATTTAACCTCTGGTGCAAGAGGTTAATTTCTTGGAAGCTGCTTTCAAGTCCCATCGTTAGATCGTTAATACGGCCGATTAGGACCTCCTCTACTGAAGTCATTTCGTCGAGAGCCTCCCTTAATGCTATCACATAGTGTACAAGTGTAGCTTCAATGGAGGGTCTTCTTCCTCTACGGCTGTTTGGCGAATGCACAGGAGATGTTTCGCTGTTTTCACTCGTCATCCTACGAAAGATAAACTAAAAATAGTTTATTTAATGAAACAGTAACCGGACACGGCCCCGTGCTCACTGAGCACGGCCCCGTGTTCATCTTTCTGCAGAGTTTTGGAACAAGGAAACTTGGGTTTTTAAGTTATTTTCTGAACGTTGTGGGGCCTTTTTGGCTACTAATAACTTAAAACAATGTTTCATAACATGTTTTTACCAAGATTCTTTGATCAAAACTCATTTATCCCTACCATAGAGTTGGAGGAATTCCAAACTTTCAATGGTAGCTCTTGGAGAAAGATGAAGAAGAAGGAAATTGCTAAAAGAGGAAAGGAAAAGATGGGTTGTTGGAACCTTCTTTTAGACTTACCTAGGATAGTTTGAGAGAAGATTCCTGCAAATCTCTGCCCCAAGTTGGTCCAAATGTGCAGAATTCTTGGCTGCATTTATAGAAAATGACAGCAACCTGGACACGGCCCCGTGTGCAGGTGGAGTTCTGACACAGTTTGTCCGTATTCTGACGTACTGATCAGAATGGAATCTTTCGATGGACACGGGGGCGTGTTAGCTGGGCACGGCCCCGTGTCTAGGGACTGTTTTATGAAGTTGTCTAGTTTTTTAAGGAACTTGTCAGTATCGGGTGGCTCCTGACTGGTTGGAACAACCCCAAAGTGCCTAATATACCTTAATTGTCCTAGACTAAGGCGAGAACGCAAGAGGTTGTCGGTGAGGGTAATTCCTATTTTCATTCTAGGTGGACAAGTCCAACCCTTTTCCGGGCTCTTGTTAAAGAAGGTATATGCCGAATCGCTCAGGTCTATGTATGCACCGAACGAAGTCGATGGAGAGTCCTTCACGGCACAATCGACACAGGGACGACTATCGTCCAAGTCTTTGCTAGGTACGAAGGTATTTTCGGGAGCAACGAGGTTGTCGGAATGCGGTTCCAACATTTCTTCATGGGTATCGTCTTGGGGTGGATCAATAAAATCCTTCCCAAGCTCTTCTATCCATTTCAGAATTAGCTCTTCTAGTTGAAATAACTCGCTAAGGAGCATTTCCCCTAGAATATCTGGCTGGGCGCATTCGAGGGAGAAATAGTGCTTATTTTTACTTTCGCCCCTCTTAAGGTTGTGAGAAGATGGTGGGTCCATGTAGTGGGGCCTATAATTTAGGAAGTAGCATTTTACTTCTTCATGTTCGCCACCACATAATTGACACCACGTACCATAAGAGTGCCGAAAGTAAATATAATTACTATCACTCATGTTTATGTCAGAAATTACCAACCGTCGGGATCTAACGGTTCTGTTTTCAGTAACTGAAACTTGGGCACGGGGGCGTGTTGAGTGGTCACGGCCCCGTGTTCAGCTTACTGTCTGATGTAAAACAGGATTGCCAGTTCCAATGATTGAGCATGGGGGCGTGTTCAGCGGGCACGGCCCGTGCTGAGCTCTGCAGAAGCTGAAAAACTAAGAAAATCCAAAAAAAATAAAAAGAAAAATAAAAGATGATTAGGCCGTTGATTCCTAACTTTCTTAAAATCCTTGTGTCCCCGGCAACGGCGCCAAAAACTTGATGCGTGCGAAGTGTTATATATATTAGGTGTATATTTTAAGCCCTTTTTAACACTTATTTTAGCCAAGTTTTAAATTTATAAAACACGATATTTCACTAACACTAAACACACATATGGGCAAGTGCACCCATCGTTGAGTGTAGTATAGCGTTGGTAAGATACCGAGGTCGTCCAAGGACACAAGAGCTTTTAGTACCGGTTTATCCTCAACGTCTAACCAAAATAAAAGTTTAGAAAAATGTTTTAAACTAAGAAAAATAAAACTAACTAAAATGCTGAAAATAAAAATAAAAATAAAAACAGATAGACAAGATGAATCACTTGGTTCCGACTCGTATCTAGTATAACCTTTGATTATTTCCGCACTTTTGCACATAATTAAGAGAGTATCTTAGTTATTGTAGTAGGCCCCTCTTTTGAAGGTGACGTTACCCTCACCCCAGTAGTTTGAGTCAGCAGGGATACAATCCTAAAGGGGTGGATTATTGGAAGATAATGAATTAAGTTATTAATGCAGTATTGTGGTAGGCCCCGCTTTTGGCGGTGACGTTACCCTCGGCTAAGTAGTCTGAGTCAGCAGGGATACAGTCCTAAATAGCCGGGTTATAGTATTAATAGTAGTTAACTTATGAGGGGATCAAAGAGTTTGGACCCCCGCCATCCAATACCGTGAAGTATTGAAGGAGGTCCTACTAAATTTGACCCAGGTCCATTGCAGGACCTCTAAACGCTGAACAATGGCAAGACCTTTACCAAACCGTTCCCTTAACCCCCTACCAGGTAGCCAACATATCTCCATATAGACCGTGGAGATATGAATGGTGAAAATCCTTTATTTTATATAGACAGTAAAATAATGCCAAGACACCACGGACAAACGATAAGGAAAGATCACCTTCAACATAAGTAACTAGTTATTAAAGTCATTAATACAAAACCAAATAAAAAGTGCAAAAGATTAGAAATAAAAAGTATTATACTAGACACTTTGTCTTCACCAAGTGATGTAAGAGACTTAGGCAAACATGGCCTTGATTGTCAAGAACTCTTACGATCAATCTTGGATCCCGAGACGACTCACACACTCTATGATGGACAATGGATGATGGTGGTGGATGATGGTGTTGTGATGGTGGTGGGTGGTGGATGAAGTGTGAGAGAGGTGGTGTGCCAAGGGATGAGATGAAATGAATCCAAGCACTCCTATTTATAGGCTGAACAGAGAGCTAGACACGGCCCCGTGTCCGCTGGGCACGGCCCCGTGTCCGTCTGACACTCTCTCTCCTCATTAATTGTAATTCGCAATTACAATAAATGCGCCTGCTGTACTTTCGACACGCCCCCGTGTCCGCTGAGCACGGCCCCGTGATGGGCAATAGAAGCTTCTATAAGTTTGTCTTTTCTGCTGCTTCTTGGGCACGGCCCCGTGCTGGCTGAGCACGGGGCGTGTTCAGTCTTCTGTTTTCTCTATTTTGCTTTGGAAGGTGTCGTTGAGGGTTCGGGCAGTCCACTAATGTTCCTTTTTTTGTATTTGTGTTGGATTTAGCTGTCTTTTTGCTTCTTTTGCGTTTTTGAGCTCATTTAATCCTGAAAATACAAAAGGAAGACAAAAACACTCTTTTTCCAATATTAGTACTAAAAAGGGTTAGTTTTATGCCTCAATTGATGTAATTTATATGTTGCATTTTACACACATCAATACACAGGAACCCTAGTTTGTCAATTCAACATTTAAGCATGGTGTACTCTAATTATCACAATTAACCCATATATCATCGAACAGATATATCCCTACCATCACTCTATCCTATTAAACTTCATCAACTATGCTAACACAAAAACACCATGATCATCGATCAACACACAATCATCACACATTACCGAGAATGATTATTAAAACAATATGAGTATGAACACTAACCGGATTGTAAGATGTTGAGGGAGGTGTTAGGGTCGAGAAAATGCTCCGATCAAATAAGAGGTGTTGCCGTCGATCTTGAGGGAGAGAAGAGAGTAGCTTTGCTAAAATTTGGAAAAAGAATAATATGCACCCCTATATGCATATGCGCATGCCATAAGGGGTCGGTTTGGGCTCGGTTTAGGTTTAAGGACATTCAGGCTCGAAGAAGCCCACATGGTTTTGAGGATAACACATACACAAATATAAACTCATAACATTCATGCAAAACACAAACTCATCATCATTCGCATTTAATCAAACAATTTATTTAGCATACACGGATTACATCGAAACACCACACGTGAAGAGAAACCAGTACAAAAGACTCTCGAAATTTTGGGTTGTCACATCATCCCCAACTTGAAAGAAATTTCGTCCCGGAATTTAACAAGCAATCCCAAAGGGGTGAAGTGAAAGTGACGAGTCAAGATGACTGTGGATTTTCCTCGGGTGCCACATCATCCCCAACTTGAAAGGGAATTTCGTCCCGAAATTCACCCGTTGCATCAGGATTAGATTGGCCAGTTGGGAATAGGTGAGGATACTTGAGCTTCATCTGATCTTCGCTTTCCCACATGAACTCCGGTACACGTCTTGAGTTCCAACGAACTCTCACGATCGGGATTCGGCTATGCTTACGGACCTTGACCTCCCGGTCCATAATTTCGATAGGTTCTTCGACAAACTGCAATTTGTCATCAATTTTTAGCTCTTGAAACGGTATCACAAGTGTTTCATCAGACAAACACTTCTTTAATTGTGACACGTCAAAGACGTCATTAACATTACCCAACTCAGCGGGTAGCTCGAGTTTGCAGGCCACTTTACCAATTCATTCCAGAATTTTGAAGGGCCCTACATAACGAGGATTAAGCTTTCCGCGCTTCCCAAAGCACACCACACCCTTCCAGGGCGAGACTTTCAACATGACACGATCGCCTATAGCGAACTCCAGGGGTTTCCTACGCTGGTCAGCGTAGCTTTTCTGACAGTCGCGCGCTGCCACCATACGATTCCTGATCTGAACTATCTTTTCTGAACTTTCAAGTACAAGTTTTGGACTTGTGATTTGGCTGTCACCCACCTCAGCCCAACAGAGAGGAGAACGACATTTCCGTCCGTACAATGCTTCAAACGGATCTGCCTGAATGTTGGAATGGTAACTATTGTTATAAGAAAACTCTATCAAAGGCAAGTGATTCTCCCAACCCTTGCCAAAATCAGTCACGCACGCTTGCAGCATGTCTTCACGTGTCTGGATGGTTCATTCACTTTGACCATCCGTCTGTGGGTGATAAGCTGTACTCATGTCGAGACGTGAGCCAAAAGATTTGTGCATCGACTGCCATAAATTGGATACAAAACACGAATCGCGATCAGAAATAATAGAGGTTGGTACCCCGTGCCTGGAAACCACCTCCTACAAAACTTTGAGGCCCTGATACATCTTATCCGAACCCGGATGAACTGAGTATCGAGACTTGTGTGCTTCATCCATCACAAGATCTCTAAGGTTACCATACAAAGGAATCCATATCCATTCCATGAAGTAGAGAATACCATCAGATCTCTCTACAAGTCGTTTCTCCATGCCCCACAAGTATTCTGCTTTAAGGTTTTCTTCTTTCAGTGCTACAGTCTGAGCAGAGCGGATCTGGTCAGGGAGGTTTGAGTGAATAGTGAGCTGTAAGGCTCGTACACGTTTAGGTTTTGCCTCCTTTCGACTAAGGGCATCAGCTACAACGTTAGCTTTGCCAGGATGATATTTGATGGCACAATCGTAGTCATTTAAGAGTTCCACCCAGCGACGCTGTCGCATATTTAACTTTTTTTGGTCGAAGATGTGCTGAAGGCTCCTGTGGTCGGTATAAATAGTGCATTTAGTACCGTATAGGTAATGCCTCCAGATTTTGAGCGCAAACACCACGGCCCCCAACTCTAAGTCGTGAGTCGTGTAATTCTTCTCGTGAACCTTCAACTGTCGGGAGGCGTAAGCTATCACTTTCTCATGTTGCATCAGCACGCAACCGAGACCTTGAATAGAGGCGTCACAGTACACCACAAAATCTTCGGTACCCTCAGGTAAGGACAGAATTGGTGCACTGGAGAGTTTTTGTTTCAGCAACTGGAAAGCATCTTCTTGTTTCGTTCCCCATGAGTATACAACGCCTTTCTGTGTTAACGAGGTAAGAGGTTAAGCGATCTTTGATAAGTCTTTGATAAACCTACGATAGTACCCAGCGAGACCAAGAAATTGTCGCACCTCTGAAGGAGTCTTCGGTGCCGCCCAATTTCTGATAGCATCAATCTTTGTAGGATCCACATGTATCCCCGATTCATTAACAATGTAGCCAAGGAAGTGTACCTCTCGAATCCAGAAGTCACACTTAGAGAATTTCGCGTAGAGTTGCTCTTTCCTCAAGAGCTCCAAGATAAGACGCAAGTGCCGCTCATGATCCTCCTTGCTCCTTGAATAGATCAGAATGTCGTCGATAAACACGATGACGAAATCGTCGAGATACGGTTTACACACGCGGTTCAAGAGATCCATGAACACTGCTGGTGCGTTCGTCAACCCGAATGGCATAACCAGAAACTCATAATGGCCATACCGTGTTCGAAAAGCTGTTTTTGGAACATCTTCCTCTCGGACTCTCATCAGATGGTAGCCCGATCTTAAGTCGATTTTCGAGTAAAAACTTGACCCTTGCAATTGGTCAAACAGGTCGTCGATACGTGGTAAAGGATAACGGTTCTTGACTGTCACTTTGTTGAGCTCCCGATAATCTATGCACATACGAAAAGACCCGTCTTTCTTCTTCACAAACAGAACTGGGCCTCCCCAAGGCGAAGAGCTGGGTCGGATAAAACCTCTATCCAAAAGTTCTTGGAGTTGATTAGATAACTCTTGCAACTCCCCAGGTGCAAGACGATAAGGAGCTCGAGCAATTGGGGCCGCTCCTGGCATAAGATCAATCTGAAATTCCACTTGACGGTGAGGAGGTAAACCAGGAAGTTCCTCAGGAAACATTACAGAAAATTCACGAACAACTGGCAGGTCTTCGATCTTCCTCTCTTCAGGCTGAGGATCAGTAACAAGTGCTAAGATAGCAGGATACCCCTTTCATTGACACTTCTGAGCTTTCATAGCTGAGATAATACCAACCATCGCACCACTGCGATGCCCTTGAACCAATAGAAACTCTCCACTAGGGAGTAGTATACGCACAATTTTCTCTTTACAGAGAATTTCAGCTTGATGCTTAGACAGCCAATCCATACCCACCACTACGTCAAAACTACCGAGGGTAACGGGACGGAGGTCAATGTCAAACACTTGACCCACAAGATCGAGTTTACATCCCACTAAAATGTGTGTGGCTTCAGTTGTTTTACCATCGGCTAATTCTACTACATGCTTAGCTTCTAAAGGTGTTAGAGTTAACCTTAATCGTTGACTGAACTCTAAGGACATATAACTCCAATCGGCACCGGAATCAAATAACACTGAAGCAAAAAGATTGTTCACAGAAAACGTACCAGTCACGACATTGTCGTCGTTCCTAGCATCACCAGCAGCAATCGTAAACACCCTTCCACGAGCACCATTTCCCCCATGGTTGTCGTTGTTGTTCCCAGCATCGTTGTTGTTATCATTGGCATTTTGATTCAGCTGAGGGCAATCCCGTTTAATGTGACCCTCGTCCCCACACTGGAAACACCCCTTCCTACTGCCTTGATTCTCATGGGGCTGCTGCCGCTGTTGTTGCTGCTGATTCTGCTGCTGTTGCTTCGGGAACGGAGCTCTACAGTCTTTTGCCATATAGCCCACCTTATCACACCTGTGGCAAGCTCGGACACACGGTCCATGATGATGATAACCACACTTGTTGCACTTTGGCTTCCTACCAACGTAGGAGCCTTGGCTCTGATTGCTGCCCTAGCCTTGATTAACTGAGGACGACTGACTGAAAGTACGATTATTGTTGTTGTCAGGCCTTTTCTACGATTGGCTTGCACTGGTTGCTTTGTCAGCATCGTTCCATTTACGCTTGTTATCACTAGCAGGTGTGGTAGCTGTAGCAGTAGGGGTAGCAGTAGAAACACGAGGCGGTAGCGAACCACGCTCGACCTCTCGGTCGGTAATCTTGTGTGCTAAACGGATTATCTGAGGAAGGTTGTTAAGATTTGCAGAAGTGACCAAACTCTTCACTGATGGTGCTAAGCCCTTGATGTACAATTCGATTCTTCGAGGTGGGGGTCGAGACAAGTTAGGGCACATGTTTGCTAGCTCATGAGATCGTTTCGTGTAAGCCTCGATCTCGGACCCTTCCATCTTCAGATTGTAGTATTCGTTCTCAAGTTTCTGAATCTCATCACGAGGACAATACCCCTCCCGCATCAACTCCTTGAAATCATCCCAAGTAGTTGCATTAGCCATCTCGATACCCAACATCTGCACTTGGGCATTCCACCAAGTTAAGGCACCATCCTCCAGTGTGCCTATAGCATACTTCACCCGGTCCCCCATGGGACAGTTACACATAGCAAATACTGATTCAGCCTTCTCAAACCAACGAAGTAGCCCTACAGCTCCTTCAGTCCCATTGAATGTCTGTGGTTTACAATCCATGAATGTCTTAAACGTACAAGCAGGCGGATTGTTTTGATTTTGATTCGCTTACTGACCAGCTTGATAGGCTGCCAAAGCCTCAGCCACACGTGTGTTAATCAAGTTCGTCAGCTCGGCCTGAGTCATCGCAATGTGACCACGCCTATGGCCCCGTCTGCTCATCACTTGTGCGATTGGGATCCCTTGTGCCATTGGGTCTAGTCAACTGATTTCCTTGAATTTAGCAAACATAACATCCAATCATTCCACCCCATTCAAAGATCGAAACAGTTACACATCACTAAAATCATACAAGCCCTAGTTATATCTTTTATGATTACGTAACAAGAATGAACACAATCATCATCACATCCATTTACTCGATCCACCTTCCATTCGGATCAAATAACACAAAAATCTTAGAACATAAATAAGTTTATCTAATATCAATGTTTTACCTATTCTAAAACTTGATCATGCTAGATTATCAATCTCAATACACAAGAACCCTAGTTTGTCAATTCAACATTTAAGCATGGTGTACTCTAATTATCACAATTAACCCATATATCATCGAATAGATATATCCCTACAATCACTTTATCCTATTAAACTTCATAAACTATGCTAACACAAAAACACCATGATCATCGATCAACACACAATCATCACACATGGCCGAGAATGATTATTAAAACAATATGAGTATGAACACTAACCGGATTGTAAGATGTTGAGGGAGGTGTTAGGGTCGAGAGAATGCTCCGATTAAATAGGAGGGGCTGCCGTCGATCTTGAGGGAGAGAAGAGAGTAGGGTTTGCTAAAATTTGGAAAAAGAATAATATGCACCCCTATATGCATATGCGCATGCCATAAGGGGTCGGTTTGGGCTCGGTTTGGGTTTAAGGACATTCGGCCTCGAAGAAGCCCACATGGTTTCGAGGATAACACATACAAAAATATAAACTCATAACATTCATGCAAAACACAAACTCGTCATCATTCGCATTTAATCAAACAATTTATTTAGCATACACGCATTACATCGAAACACCACACGTGAAGAGAAACCAGTACAAAAGACTCTCGAAATTTTGGGTTGTCACAGCATGGGTGAGTCCAACACAAATGGTACCCAAGAAAGCAGGCATTCATATAGTTAAGAGTGAAAACAGTGAGCAGGTTGCCACCTGACCGGTAACTAGGTGGCGCGTATGTACTTATTACCGGAAGCTTAATGTTGCTACCTCAAAGGATGACACTCCTTTCCCATTTATTGACCAAATTATCGAGAAATTATACGGTCAGAAACTTTACTGCTTTCTTGATGGCTATTTAGGGTACAATTAAATAGCCATCCATCTTGATGACCAAGAAAATACCACATTCACATGCCCATATGGTACTTTCACATTTACGCGAATGCCATTTGGGTTGTGCAATGCACCGACCACCTTTCAAAGGTGCATGATGAGTATATTCTCGAATATGGTCAGGGAGTCCCTTTAGATCTTTATGGATGATTTTTCGGTTTTTGGTCCGTCCTTTGGGTCATGTTTGGATGATTTGACTAAGGTTTTAAAAAAATTGTATGGAGACTAACTTGGTCTTAAGTTGGGAAAAGAGCCATTTCATGGTTCAAGAAGGAATAGTGTTGGGGCATGTGGTGTCGAGTCGGTGGATTGAGGTAGATAGCGCTAAAATTAAAGTTATTTCAACATTACCACCCCCTACTAATGTAAGGCCGTTCGTTCCTTTTAGGACACGCTGACGTGAGGTCGAAGTCTCACTAAAAAATAAACCAAATACACTAAATAGATAGTGGTAAATGGGTATCGAACACATGGAGTTTGTGGAAAGTGTGCTTACTAAGTAGTTTGGAAATAACTAAATTAAAATTAAAATGCAGAAAAGTAATATCAAGATTTGGTTGTTTGGTTTATAAAGATTAAGTTAAATAATTATCAATTAACAAGATTTGAATCAGAAATGGGAAAGAATGTTCTCCCCCGGTTTCAGGTTTCTTATGAATGGTAATGTTAAAGTTTAATTGGGATGAACTACATAGACATAGTTCATGAATGTGTGTTTGATTGTGATAAAAGGGGACCAAGTACTTGGATTACAAGAACACAAGGTACTCACCTGATAACCAGTTCATAGAGCCAACCCCGAATCCCTCACAATAAATCCTGATTGCCTAAGGCACCAAGAACTGATAGTTTAGAACACGAAATTTAACAAGATGAACAATTACAAATCAAACTCACAATCACTATAGCAATAAAATCACAATGACTAAATTACTATCCCAAAAAATAACATTAACAATAACAATCATTCAAAGAGAAACCTTACAATCCGGGAAAAAACATAAAGAAACTAACCGCACATCGTTTGGTTGATCATCATAACTTCCAATCCGTTGTTCATAGAGATCAAAGATGAAATAGCAATGATTAAAACACCCAAAATAATGTAGTGGAACCCTAATTTCGCCTCTAACAAGTTCTGAAACAAATGCAATGTGAAAGATATCCAAGAGTCACCCCAAAAGTTGGTCTTAAAGGAAATGGAAAAAATCTGCGTCTGTCCACTGTAAGCTATAGTGGCCACCGTAGCTTACGGTGGTCTTGAAATTCTTACGGTGGCTTCCCACTGTACTACGGCGACCCATATGGTAATCAGGCCTATCATAGCTGATGTGCTAAAAGTGGTCTAATTAAACTAACTAATTCTAACCCTAAATTAGACACTCTAAGTTTTAAATTTATAAAAACAGACTCTCTAAAACCAAGACCACACCACCGGCAAGTGTACCGGTCAATGCAGTATAGCCTAAGTAAGTCCGAGTATCGAACCCACGATACTCTCTGATTACGCTAATTAGACTCTATCTAGACCTAGACTGACACAGACTCTAACTGTTTAATTGGTTTGGGGGGGGGGGGGTTACGGAAAATCTAGGAAATCTATATTAAACTACTAAGTAGACTAAAACTAGACTAAAGACGAATGAAGACTGCGGACTTTTCTTATATGAGAACGAGACCACCTAGACAAGAATCCTGGATTGTTTTTAAGAGATTACCGATTAAGTTAAATGCACGAGTTATGGAACCGGGATCTTAAAATACTAAACCTATTAAGAACCAACGAGGCCCCTCGACCCTTCTCAAGGAGAAACCTGTGGCACTACCTAGGCCGTTAATTCTACCGGTTATTAGACGCCTTCCCAGTGGTCTAATTATTGTGTAAGTACCCTAATGCTGACCTATTCTTTCCCAATCCTAGATCTAGTGTAGTTCGAAGTAATTAATTTGACTTGATAGACTAATAAGACCGACAGGTAAACCAAGACATAACCTTTTCCAAGGCCTATCTAAAGCAATTCGCCGGGTAAGACCTACCAATAGCCCCTCACTTCCCAGGTATTAGGACTAGTAGAGCACTAAGACTTAGCAAATTATTACCACTTACTTCTAGAGGTTATCGGCCGATTCTCCCTTAAGAGTGAAGGTTTTCTAACGTGATATAGACACTCACCAAAACCCTAAACCCTAATATGACTCTATGTCGTGATATAGACCGTCACTAAGAATCATATGAAGCAAATAATAACAATAAACCAACTCAAAGCACGCATACACATCAAATCATTAAATCAAACCGCTTACTAAACACAATCACCCATAACAATCATGCAAATAACGAAAACGGTAAAAACTTTATTCAATCCATTCATCAAGTCTAGGTGGTTTAAAAGTTTAGCCAATCAAAGTCATGAACGAAGATAATAAACAAGGTTCAATAACAGAATTCATTGAAGTAAAATAAAGAAACTAAGAAAACAAGAGAATTAAATAGATAAAACCCGTTTAATTCTTAATCCCTAAGCCTCTTGCTTCAACCCCCAATAATTCTTCAACTTGAACCCTAGCAAAATAAAGCTCTAAATTCGTCCTAAAAGCTCCTGTCTTCTGCCGTGCGTATGATGTTCTGATCCCAGCCGTATATGTATTTCTCTCTCTTTAAAAGTGGCGTCCAACTATCTTTTGTTTCAGCCGTATGCCCTCCTCTATATGGGCTTGTAGCCCAATAGAATATATAGCAGCTTTTGTTTCGATCTCCAACAAATATATAATAGGCTTTTGATTCACATGCCCCATCCCAATTCACGTAAATAATGCATGACCTTTTCATCTTTTATGGCCCCAAAAAAAAAATACTACTAGGCCCACTCTTTTCTTTGCTGTTGTCGAAAATAATAGGCCACCCCCATGTTGCTTTTTGAATTTCTAATAGTGTCCAAACTCCAATAATAATAATAATATCAATGGCAGCAGCTTTCATCAGATGGATATCTTAGCAAGAGAAAATAGTGGCAATTTTACTTCGGTCACTGGTGGTCTACTCTACTCAACTGACTGATTATTCACTTATTACTCGTTTTCGCTCCATTTGCACCAGGACCTGCCAAAACAACAAATAATATAATATAATACTAAAAACTAAATAAAACAAATAAAAACTATACAAAAATTGTACAATTTACACGGGACAAATATGTGTATTTTACCCCACATCAATAGCTTACGGTAGGCACCATAATCTACGGTGGCATCCAGCCTTGCAAACTTTGATTCTTTAATCAATTCTAAACAATTCCACATTTACCAAGCTTTCATTTTCTTCTTCTTTTATACCTTTTGTACCTGACATAACAAGCAACCCGTAGTCATCCAATCCCATAAAATAATCCACTTAAACGTATGATTTTTATACCATTTATACCGTTTAAGGGTTGTCCTACGGTCCATGCGGCACATCCCCACACTTACCCGTTGCTTGCTCCCAAGCAACTCATTCAAAACAATCCTCCATGGAAAACCACAAAATCACTTCCATAACAAAACAATACAAACCACATAAGTACCCGTCATCTTTTACAAGCTTTCCATTATTAACCATACAACAAACCCCTCACAAAACACTCCTCTCAGTGATATATGGTAGCTAGCAACAATGTTCTAGAATGCACTTAAAGCATATGTGTGATCTTACAATAATAAGCTTGTGCAAAAATCGAACCTCCGCCTAGATAAACGCTTAAGCATGCATATGAATCAAAAGGACTTATAAGGTTGTAACAAGGATAAGTGTTAAGGTAGGAAATAAAGGGATAGAGGTAAAGTAACACAATGATCCGGTCCGACCTTATTATTACATCTAAACAACACGACTAACTAATTACGCCATCTTGCAACTCTTTTTGTTTCTTTTCTTTTTCTTTCAACTAATACAAACATTTATTCTCATTCTTTTTGTATTTTCTCATTTTTTAACATAATGAACTATTAGGCCAAATCTTCTTAAATGGGTAAAAATTTTGGGCAGTAGGTATGGGTCATCAAATGATAGGCAATAAGCTCAAATATGGCTACTATCAGACCAAACCCTCGCCCCTCTCACTACCATGTTCATATGTGTAATGTATGAGACCCAACCCCCAAGTTCCCACACTCGCACACACCGAGACGAGGCTACCTAAATGCCTTTATCACTTTCATAAACATTCTAAGCTATGGCCTCATAATGCATCTAATGCACAAGTTCCAATGCACTACTAGACATTGCCACTCTCAATCAAAGGAAGAATTATCATCAAAGCAAATGTGTGGCCTAAACGCTCACCATGTAAGGACAGAGGGTTCCCGGTATGTTGTGTAGGGACAATGACCAGTGTTCAATTCAGACGGTACTTTTATTATTTTTTAAATTTTCAGAAAAAATTCCCCCATCCCACACTTGGGATACATTGTTCCCAATGTATGGTTTTGGAAGAAACGCAGACCAACGAACATGATTTTTTAACATAAAGAAACTATGTACACACTCAACATAAATATCAACACATCAAAACGTCATAACACTATAACACCACCCGACCACCCAAAACACAAAAATCACAAAAACACAATAAAAAATTGTACCAGATGAGATACAACCTGGGTAGCTGCCAGCGCAACTCAATAATAGCGTGGTTGAGGTGGCCCGAAGATGGACGTCATCATGTTCAAAAATTCCCCAAAGCCAAACGCACCTTCACCGCTACCGCTTCCTCCTTCATCCCCTTAGGTTGTTGAACAGATGACTGCATGCCTTGGTCTTGATGTGGATCTACCCACATAGAATGGTGCAATGGTGGTGTAGGGTATAACACACTATCGTGATATGGCGGAAAGGTAGTGTAATCCACAATAGGCGGGTCAACCGCAACCGGCTATCCCACATGCTAAGCATCGTGCATGCGTCTGTTCCTGTCATCCAAATATCGGTCATTCATTTCCTGTTCAAATGCATAAGCTTGGGTGCAGTTCCATGCTTCCTGTAGGTCTTGTCCTTGCTTCATTGCCCTCTCCATGCTTGCTCCCATAAAAGTATGATGGTCATAAGATGCTTATATATAGGTGGCCCAAGTATAATACGGTGGTGGTCGGTTGTTGATCACAACATCCTGCAAGGACCCCCGAGGGGCCCAATTGGGATCCATAGGCATGCTTGCGTAGTCGAATGGCGCCACTTGCAAATGCAGATCGAGGAAACCCCCTTCTCTGCGCACCATGACTAGACCCCACCTCCTCCGTTTCCATTTCAGCATCTCCACCCGGAGCATCTTCATAATCATCATCCCTACTTTGGGGTTCATCTTCGTCACTGTCGGGCTCATTCACTTCGCCCTGTCGTAATGCTCTCGCATTCATCTTCAAAGCTCTCCACCTTTGCCCCTCACTCTTCAGTTTGTGATAACGCTCAGACTCGTTATATTCCCAACCTATACCCATCGTTGCCAATAGCACCAAACATTTTCAGCAACGCCGTGACCAATCGGCAATGAGGGATAATCTTCCTCCCGATACTATTCCGACCTATCCATATGTTATTCAACACCAAATATCATAATGGAACAAGAGGTTTCCCATGCATAAACATATACAACACGGGCACTTCAGGATACCGAACCTCTACTTTATCTCCCCTCTTTGGGATCACGTTATGTGTGCAGATCAATAAAATAAGCTTTGCTTCAATTCTAAAAATCTTTCGATAAAGCTTCCCGTGCCCTTTGCCTAGCAAGAATAAGGCCCCAACCATTGAGCCCCATATCGGATGTTTTTCTGGTTGGAGATAAAGATCATCTAGGCTTGGGAACATGTACTTGTTTGAAGGATTGCTATCGAATCTTGACACTTCCCGTAATGTATCAAATGACATCGTCACCTTGACATTATTCACTGTACCAATCAACTACATCGACGACGACTTGTTGTACGACAGACATCTCAGTGTAGCCATCCATTCTTGGATCTCATCCTCAAACTAGTGATTGTCATCGTGATCATAACACCGTAAGGCTGCCTCCCATCCTAAAGCCTTAAACTTGTTAATAATATCGAACGGCCCAAAATCCTACTCTCTAACCTCCTTCTCCTAGATGAACCCCTCTCTCTTATCCTTTAACAAGTTCATCTTGTCATGGAATAGCTCTAGATGCCATCTTGCATGCTGATCACACAATGAACCGGACGTCCATGGTGGTTTCACATAAATAACATCCACCTCTTCTTATCTTGGTTGCCTTTGTTGTTGTTGTTGTTCTTCTTCTTCTTCTTCTATATCTCTTTGTAGCACTAAACGCCTTCTCTTTGGTTGATCTACATGTTTACTAGAAGATTCGACTATCCTTTACCCTTATCTTTTCTTTCGCGACCCATCTTCAAAGCAAGTACCAACAATACCACAAGATAAAATCTCTCATTAACGAGAATATCCCCACACTTTCTTATTGCTATGACTATGGATGCAAGACAAAACATGTCTATATGATTGTTTTTAAAAATTTGGGCATTATTTTCACTAAAAAATAGCAAAAATTCTGCAAAAATTATGTTTTGTATCACAATACATAGCATTCACAACCACTACACATTCCATACTCATCAAATTCAAACCATTCTAACCATTATAAGCAAGTGTGCAAGAAAAATAATCATGAATTACTTACTATTCTACAATGCACCTCATATAATGAGAAGAAATCACATACGTTTGCTTTATAGAAGGTAGGAACACTAAGAACTTCAAGATTACCCAAAACCCAAGAAACCCCTACAAATTTAGGACAAAAATATCCAAAACTGACAGCTCTGACGTGAGAATCTTCAAAATGCGAGCACAAATCAGAATCCTTGTGAAATTTCAGTCAAAATTGACCAAAAAACCACAAGATTCGGTAGAGTTTTAAAGATTCGGCAAGAGATTTGAAGGTATGGAAGTTAGGGTTTAAAGGAGGAAGAAGAGTAATGATAAAGAAGAAGGGAAGTGAAACTTGTGGTGAAAATAAGAGCAGACTCGTATGTTTGGTTATGATTAAATAAACTTTTTTGTTTTTCTTTATGTATTTCCGGAACCCCAAACGCCAGGGCCCACCATAGCTTACGGTGGGTACCGTAGGTTACGGTGGCCCTGACACCGTAAACCAGTGGGTTGCTTGCGTAGGGTTTTTGTTTGCCCAAACCTACCGTAGCCTACGGTGGTCACCGTAGACCACCGTAAGCTACAGTGACCACTGGGCAAACACAAATGCAACCTTTTTTTTTCATACTAGTTGTTTCGTTTTTTAAATAAAGATCATCTAGGGTTGGGAGCATGTACTTGTTTGAAGACTTGCTATCGAATCTTCCCACTTGTCGTAATGTATCAAATGACATCGTCAACTTGACATTATTCACTGTACCAATCAGCTTCATCGACGACGACTTGTTGTACGATGGACATCTCAATGTAGCCATCCTTTCTTGGATCTCATCCTCAAACAAGTGATTGTCATCGTGATCGTAACACCATAAGGCTACTTCCCATCCCAAAGCCTTAAACTTGTTAATAATATCAAACGGCCCAAAATCCTGCTCTCTAACCTCTTTCTCGCAGATAAACCCCCTCTCTCTTATCCTTTAGCGAGTTCATTTTGTCATGGAATAGCTCTGGTTGCCATCTTGCATGCTGATCACACAGTGAATCGGACGTCCATGGTGGTTTCACATAAATAACATCCTCCTCTTCTTATATTGGTTGCCTTTGTTGTTGTTGTTGTTCTTCTTCTTCTTCTTCTATATCTCTTTGTAGCACTAAACGCCTTCTCTTTGGTTGATCTACAGGTTTACTAGAAGATCCGACTATTCCTTTACCCATATATTTTCTTTCGCGACCCATCTACAAAGCAAGTACCAATAATACCACAAGTTAAAATCTCTCATTAACGAGAATATCCCCACACTTGCTTATTTCTATGACTATGGATGTAAGACAAAACATAATGTCTATATGATTGTTTTTGAAAATTTGGGATTTATTTTGACTAAAAATTAGCCAAAATTCTACAAACATTATGTTTTGTATCGCAATACATAACATCCACAACCACTGCACATACCATACTCATCAAATTCAAACCATTCTAACCATTATAAGCAAGTGTGCAAGAAACATAATCATGAATTACTTACTATTCTGCAATGCACCTCAAATAATGAGAAGAAATCACATACCTTTGGTTTATAAAAGGTAGGAACACTAAGAACTTCAAGATTAATCAAAACCCAAGAAACCCCTACAAATTTTGGACAAAAATATCCAAAATTGACAGCTCGGACGTGAAAATCTTCAAAATGCGAGCACAAAATCGGAATCCTTGCAAAATTTCAGTCAAAATTGACCCAAAAACCACAAGATTCGGTTGAGTTTTGAAGATTCGGCAAGAGATTTGAAGGTATGGAAGTTAGGGTTTAAATGAGGAAGAAGAGTAATGATAAAGGAGAAGGGAAGTGAAACTTGTGGTGAAAATAAGAGCAGACTCGTATGTGTGGTTATGATTAAATAAACTTTTTTGTTTTTTTTTATGTATTTCCAGAACCCCAAACGTCAGGGCCCATCGTAGCTTACGATGGGTACCGTAGGTTACGGTGGCCCTGACACCGTAAACCAGTGGGTTGCTTGCGTAGAGTTTTTGTTTGCCCAAACCTACCGTAGCCTACGGTGGTCACCGTAGACCACCGTAAGCTACAGTGACCACTGGGCAAACAAAAATGCAACCTTTTTTTCATAGTAGTTGTTTTGTTTTTTAAATAAAGATCATCTAGGGTTGGGATTGTTGGATCGTTCGTGTGACCCTAAAAGTCAATCTGAGTAGTTCATCATCAAATACAAAGGCGGAATCAATGTAAAAGATGTCAACACAACTTGTTCCTTTCTAATCTTTATCTATTACTGATTTCCTGAGCTTTTACAAGTTCAAATGACAAACGGACAGCACCTCGGCTCAGAATGTATGACCTGATTCCGCTCCAAATGAACACAGCACACACATATATATAGTGTAGAGATTTCTCTTGAACATGACATGTTGGTTTCAAGCGAAATAAGGTGATTTCGCTTGAACATGTCAATGTCCATTTCAAGCGAAATTAACATGTTGATTTCGCTTGAACTGAACATTGTCACTTTCAAGCGGAATCATCCACTTTTACACATAAAACCCTAATTTCAACCCTGTTGTGTGCTCATTTATCCTATCTAGACATAAGACTCGATTAAGACGAAGTTAACAGACACTAGATGCACCAACAGGGAGCATGTACTTGTTTGAAGACTTGCTATCGAATCTTCCCACTTGTCGTAATGTATCAAATGACATCATCAACTTGACATTATTCACTGTACCAATCAGCTTCACCGACGACGACTTGTTGTACGATGGACATCTCAATGTAGCCATCCTTTCTTGGATCTCATCCTCAAACAAGTGATTGTCATCGTGATCGTAACACCATAAGGCTACTTCCCATCCTAAAGCCTTAAACTTGTTAATAATATCAAACAGCCCAAAATCTTGCTCTCTAACCTCTTTCTCGCAGATGAACCCCTCTCTCTTATCCTTTAGCGAGTTCATTTTGTCATGGAATAGCTCTGGTTGCCATCTTGCATGCTGATCACACAATGAACCGGACGTCCATGGTGGTTTCACATAAATAACATCCTCCTCTTCTTATATTGGTTGCCTTTGTTGTTGTTGTTGTTGTTCTTCTTCTTCTTCTTCTTCTATATCTCTTTGTAGCACTAAACAACTTCTCTTTGGTTGATCTACAGGTTTACTAGAAGATCTAACTATTCCTTTACCCTTATATTTTCTTTCGTGACCCATCTACAAAGCAAGTACCAATAATACCACAAGTTAAAATCTCTCATTAACGAGAATATCCCCACACTTGCTTATTGCTATGACTATGGATGTAAGACAAAACATAATGTCTATATGATTGTTTTTGAAAATTTGGGCATTATTTTGCCTAAAAATTAGCCAAAATTCTACAAACATTATGTTTTGTATCACAATACATAACATCCACAACCACTGCACATACCATACTCATCAAATTCAAGCCATTCTAACCATTATAAGCAAGTGTGCAAGAAACATAATCATGAATTACTTACTATTCTGCAATGCACCTCAAATAATGAGAAGAAATCACATACCTTTGGTTTATAGAAGGTAGGAACACTAAGAACTACAAGATTAACCCAAACCCAAGAAACCCCTACAAATTTCGGACTAAAATATCCAAAATTGACAGCTCCGACGTGAGAATATTCAAAATGCGAGCACAAAATCGGAATCCTTGCGAAATTTCAGTCAAAATTGACCCAAAAACCACAAGATTCGGTTGAGTTTTGAAGATTCGGCAAGAGATTTGAAGGTATGGAAGTTAGGGTTTAAATGAGGAAGAAGAGTAATGATAAAGGAGAATGGAAGTGAAACTTGTGGTGAAAATAAGAGCAGACTCATATGTATGGTTATGATTAAATAGACTTTTTTTTATGTATTTCCGGAACCCCAAACGTCAGGGCCCACCGTTGCTTACGGTGGGTACCGTAGGTTACGGTGGCCCGGACACCGTAAAGTACACCGTAAACCAGTGGGTTGCTAGCGTAGAGTTTTTGTTTTCCCAATCCTACCGTAGCCTACGGTCTACGGTGACCACTAGGCAAACACAAATGCAACCTTTTTTCATACTAGTTGTTTTGTTTTTTTTAATAAAGAGGCTTGGGAACATGTACTTGTTTGAAGGCTTGCTATCGAATCTTGGCACTTGTCGTAATGTATCAAATGACATCGTCACCTTGACATTATTCACTGTACCAATCACCTTCACTGACGACGACTTGTTGTACGATGGACATCTCAATGTAGCCATCCATTCTTGGATCTCATCCTCAAACAAGTGATTGTCATCGTGATCGTGACATCGTAAGACTGCTTCCCATGCCAAAGCCTTAAACTTGTTAATAATATCGAACGGCCCAAAATCCTACTCTCTAACCTCTTTCTCACAGATGAACCCATCTCTCTTATCCTTTAGCGAGTTCATTTTGTCATGAAATAGCTCTGGTTGCCATCTTGCATGCTGATCACACAATGAACCGGACGTCCATGGTGGTTTCACATAAATAACATCCTCCTCTTCTTGTCGTGGTTGCCTTTGTTGTTGTTGCTGTTGTTGTTCTTCTTCTTCTATATCTCTTTGTAGCACTAAACGCCTTCTCTTTGATTGATCTACAGGTTTACTAGAAGATCAGATTATTCCTTTACCCTTATCTTTTCTTTTCTTTCGCGACCCATCTACAAAGCAAGTACCAACAATACCACAAGTTAAAATCTCTCATTAACGAGAATATCCCCACATTTGATTATTGTTATGAATATGGATGCAAGACAAAATATAATGTCTATATGATTGTTTTTGAAAATTTGGGCATTATTTTGACTAAAAATTAGCAAACATTATGTTTTCTATCACAATACATAGCATCCACAACCACTGAACATACCATACTCATCAAATTCAAACCATTCTAACCATTATAAGCAAGTGTGCAAGAAAGATAATCATGAATTACTTACTATTCTGCAATGCACCTCAAATAATGAGAAGAAATCACATACCTTTGCTTTATAGAAGGTAGGAACACTAAGAACTTCAAGATTAACCAAAACCCAATAAACCCCTACAAATTTCAGACAAAAATATCCAAAGTTGACAGCTCTGACGTGAGAATCTTCAAAATGCGAGCACAAAATCAGAATCCTTGCGAAATTTCAGTCAAAATTGACCCAAAAACCACAAGATTTGGTTGAGTTTTGAAGATTAGGCAAGAGGTTTGAAGGTATGGAAGTTTGGGTTTAAATGAGAAAGAAGAGTAATGATAAAGAAGAAGGGAAGTGAAACTTGTGGTAAAAATAAGAGCAGACTTGTATGTGTGGTATGATTAAATAAACTTTTTTTGTTTTTTTATGTATTTCCGGAATCCCAAACGTCAGGGCCCATCGTAGCTTACGGTGGGTACCGTAGGTTACGGTGCCCCTGACACCGTAAAATACACCGTAAACCAGTGGGTTGCTAGCATAGAGTTTTTGTTTGCCCAGACCTACCGTAGCCTACGGTGGTCACCGTAGCTCACCGTAAGCTACGGTGACCACTGGGCAAACACAATTGCAACCTTTTTTCATACTAGTTGTTTTGTTTTTTAAATAAGGATCATCTAGGGTTGGGAACATGTACTTGTTTGAAGGCTTGCTATCGAATCTTGCCACTTGTCGTAATGTATCAAATGACATCGTCACCTTGACATTATTCACTGTACCAATCAGCTTCACCGACGACGACTTGTTGTACGATGGATGATCGATGTCCTAAAGTCGGTCAAAAAATAAAGTGAATAGTATCCTATTCACCTTTTACTAGTAAATGGTAAGTAGGGTGTCGAATCCACGGGGAATCAGTGGAAAGTATGAAAGCTAGTTATTTTAATTGTCATCTATTTCTAACTAATTGCTTTTTGAAGTTTGAGAATGATTGAGAAAACAAATATAAATTAGAGTTGTAAACAATTGTGAGAGAATGACCAATCTCCGGGTTTTCAGGTTATGCAGAAAATCAGATTACTTAATTATGACTAATTGGAAATCACATAGACATGATCCGTAAAACTTGTTTTGATAAATAATTAATGGATAATATATTTGATTGCAATGATCCACGATCGAAACCGAAAGATTGATGCAAATGAATAGTAACCCAACTAATTATCAATTTTAGATTTCATAAGCATAATCTAGTTCAATGATTAAAGGTTTAAAACAATGACATCCTAGAATTTAATCCCAGTTGTTGATGAACAAACCAAATAATTGATGAACAAGAATGATTACGATAATCAAATATTGTTTAATCGAAACAAAAACAATAAGAATAACTAACCGAAAGATTAATCAATTCTCAATCCAAAAAGTTGTAAACATAAGCAAACCCAATGTTCAAACATAAACCCTAGTCCCAGAGATAGTCACGGGACGACTAGCCGCTCATGATGCGTGTCAAATCTTCAATAGCTTGAAAGAATGATGAAGTCATGATGATTCGGCGTTGTGCATGAGATGTGTGATGAATGGTATTGATGAATGATGATTATTTTGAGAGCTAAGAATAATAATCTTCCTCCCAAAGAAAATCGATGGTAGATGATGATGTATGATTAATGATACGTGGCTGCTAAATTCGTGGATCAAGAAGTCATGAGTTTGAGAGCCAATAATGTTTAATGGCTGCCCCCTGCCCCCTGCCCTGCCCTGCCCTCCCCCCCCCCCCCCCCCCCTCAATAGTATTGCTCCCAAAATTAATCCCCACTTCCTCCTAATTGTCGAGAGTTAAAAAATGTTATACGGCTGCCCATCATTGATCCATCATGATGTCTTTTTTTATTAGGGTTTTAAAACCCTCAATTCCACAACAAAAATTAATCACGTGCATGCTCCTTTATTGAATCCGTAAGCCATGATAACAACCGTAAGCTGCATGTCCAAGATTCTATTTCTTTTTGTGAAAGCATGAACAAAACCGTAGGTCACAGTTTAGAACCCGTAAGCCCAAGGTGCATGTTTCTGTTACCTTTTTGCTTTGTATTCATAATTAATTCAATAGACTACCTTTTTGACTTGTGTTCACATGAATCCCAAAAGAAATCAACCGCCATTTCCTTCTCAATTATGCATGTTCGTTGTTGTTGTTAGCTGCCAAACAAAGCATGATGTTTCCTCAAATTTACTTGATAATAATACCAATACATGCTGATGTCCAAGATGTCGACCACCACTTTTCTTTTATTCCTTATAAAATGAATGATGTTTATTATAGAACAATGGCCGTGATGTAACGTTGCTCAACACACTGCTACGTTTTAAAAATGTAAACTACGGCTTGTAGCTCCTGTTTCTTTTCTTTTCTTTTATGAACTCAAGCCAACCGTAAGTGACGGGTTAGCGACCGTAATGGCTCCATAACTTGCTACATTCCAACTTCCATTTAATTACCAAACGGCCCCTATACTTCGTTGTTTCGCGTTTCTTTCATCTTTAAGTCATATCTCGACCCGAACAAGTACCGAATAACGTGAAGTGTCGTGATTATCATCTTTGCTTGTGTAGTCTCATCACTAAACGTTCCAAACCTCACCGGTGTTAGGATCTGAGTTTCTTAGATTGTGTTTGTTTCCAGAATGCTTGTTCCGTCTCATCACTAAACGTTCCAAACTTCACCGGTTTACGTGTTTTACCTGTAAAGCCACAAACATACGTAGTTAACATATTCGAGGAGTGTGATCGCTTAAAACATAATAAGATACGTAATTTAACACCCTTAGCGCTTGTGTTTTGCACTCTCCATCACATCCCCACACTTACCTTTGATTGTCCTCAAGCAAACCGTTACGGAATTACTCATCATCGTAACAATACCTCTAAACCCCTTAACTGTAACGCTCCGCGTTTCCATAACTTTCCTAATTTAGAAATCGGGCCTTGAAAATCTTTTTCTTAGAAGCTTGTCTTTTTCAAAAAACTACGATCCGTTGTATCGTCGAAAAATCTTTATCTTTAACTTATTTCATTATAATTTTAGTTATTTATTCATCATTTAACTAATTAATTAATTTTACAATTTAGAAGGTTAATTTTTATTATAAACTAGTTAGTCTCGTTAATTCTTAAAGTTAATAAATGCAACTAATTTAGTTAGTTAAATTATAGAGTTAGTTTCTTTTTTTTTACATAACATAATTGTGTGATGACAAGGGGTTGTTTATGTACATTTATTAAACTTTACAGGGACTGTTGTGTAATTTCATGGAAGTTCAATGTGTTAAAACACAAAAAAAAGGGGAAAGCAAACGGCTGAAACAGCCTTGCTGATCACAGCCCATGTGCTGCCTTAATTGTCCATCTTGTAAATTGTTACAACCTTCAATATTATAATAATACATTCAGTGCTCCACTAAACTAATATGTATAACTTTAGGGTCATGCTATTTACACACGGAGAAAATTATTTTCACACCCCAAAGCGCTGCGCTATGGCCAAAGCGAGGCGCTTTGGTGTAAAGTCAACCGACAAGGACTGACGCGGTCAGACCTTTTCTGTTGCTTTACATCAAAGCGCCCCGCTATGGCCAAAGAGGGGCGCTTTGAGGTTTTTTTTTTTTTTTTTTTTTACATTTTTAAATTTTCGGGCAAAGCGCCCCTCTTAGATCAAAGCGCAGCGCTTAGGGCCTTTTTTAAATTTTTTAATATTGTTTTTAATTCACAAACGCGTCGATAATAATATAAATTTTACGCTTTTTCCATTATACATCATTTTTTAATATATATGGACTATACTGCAAGTTCCGGATCAAATCGGTTACGTGTGATGTCGTATTCCATTATATCGTATCATTTTGGTTTGAAAGCACAAGTACTCCTATGAGTAGTGTTATGTGTATCAGCCGCCTACCGTACATGTACATGACGTATTTTTTCATTAATTGTAGTATTATGATGTATATTGTCATTTTGGGTCGTACAAGTGCGTATTGAATCTGATTGGGTCGTGTCGGTGACATTCGGTTTTTAACGTGATGTAGCCCCATTACACATACCCTAAGAGAGAATGAGAGATAAGAGCGTTAAAAACTATTTTATTTTTAGACCTCAGGTGTAGGTCTGTACAAAAGCATGACCATTACTGACAAATTCAAAAACACTATTTTCCAAAGCTATTAAAACACCATCTTCCAAAGTCATACGCATGCTACCTTCTCAGTTACCAAAGTTATTTATTAGAGAGAGAGAGTGTTTATTAGAGAGAGAAAGAACTCAGGCAGATAACATTGGTGGAGAGAGAGAGCATTTAGAGAGAGATAGAGAGTGTTTATTAGAGAGAGAAACGTGTTTGTTTTTTTTTTCCTGAGACGTTTCAGTGTTCTAATTTTATCACGAGTGTTGATTATTTTAATTAGACATTACTAGTTTTATTAATTCTTGAACCAATCACACCTTTTTTTTTTTTTAAAAGTTTACCACTTCACCAAGTGTCTAACCATTGCCAACGCTTTTAAACATAGTTTAAACACTTATGACTGAATGACGTGGCACACTCTCATTGGTTAACTTTGAAGTTTACCACTTTCAAGTGTCTAACCACTCCCTACACCCTAATGTATACTATATTTCATTGTGGCAAGTGGCATTGTGGAGCCTACAAGAACTGCTAAATGTATACTATAGCACGGATGGGACTAGTCAAAGAGTTGGAAAGGGTTGTACGCGACAGTGAGATGCCTCAACAAATTAAATATTGAGATGTGACTTTACCTTTAGATATATATGCACAAACAAATTAAATATTGTAAAATTTGGACCAAAAATGTAAAATTTGAACTTAAACGTAGACCAGTCACCAGTCAAAAATACGCCCAAAATGTAAAAAAAAAAAAAAAAAAAACCAAAGCGCCGAGCTTAGGCCAAAGCGGGGCGCTTTGATGTAAAGCAACAGACAAGGTCTGACCGGTTCAGACCTTGTCTGTTGACTTTACACCAAAGCGCCCCGCTTTGGCCATAGCGGGGCGCTTTGACGTGTTTAAATAGACTAAGGGCGTATGCGAATAGAACAGGCCATAACTTTATGTCAAAAAAAAAAAAGGTAAAGGTAGACAGAACTACCAGCCGCAAATGTCAACAGCAATAATTCATCTTTTTTTTTATTTACTTCAACTCCCCAACTAATTATTAAATACCAACCCTCTTCATCACTCTCTAGAACTCAATAAGCCACACCAGAAGCATCTTTTATACATCTGGACGTCACCCAAGTTCTGTCGGAACAAGCCAAGCCCGCCGGAAAGACGTCAAGCGACGACGTCATTGTTCGGTATACTTTTTCTCGGTTACCGCAAGCTCGCCAGAGTTCAAGGACCTCATCGGAGTTACGAGACGTTGTCGGAAAACGCCGGAGCACCTAGACGGTACCGGAATACACGAAGTTCGTCGGAAAACCAAACTCGCCGGAGCTCGGGAAGACGACCGGAGAAACCCGCGGCGGTTCTTTCTACATGTTCGAAACAGGCGTTTCTTCTGGTTCATTCCTGTTCGGTCATTTGAAGACAGACGACACTGCACGTCCACTGGAGTTCGCCGAATATCGGACAGTCGCCGGAGTTACGTATCCTGCCGGAGCCGTCCGGGGATCGACGGAAGTTGTTCCTGTTGTTCGGTATACTTTCTATTTTAAATCCTTTTCGTTTGTTTAATCCTCTTTTAAAAAAAATCTTATATTTGTTCAACTTTCTAATCCTTTTCGTTTGTCCATGAACCTACTGTCAATGTTTTAAAAACTAAACATTTTCAAAGATGATGATGGTGGCCGATTTCTAAAAGTAGCTGGTAACTAAACATCATATATATATTATTTTAAATTCTGAATTTCAATAATATAATTTGGAATAAATACATTAAGAAGATTAAAAGGATCTTTAAAAAGGTAAACAATATCTCTAACTTTTTGATATTTGAAAATTGATAGCAAATAAATAGGTACAAAGAAATATGCGTGGTTTCACTAAGTTTCATTTCAAGACATTATGTTTTCAAAATAATAAACGAGACCCATAACCTCAACGCATAAATTATAAATATCTAAAAAGATAGTTTACAAATCTAATTAATATTAGGAGAAATATTTAACCATAAATATTAATTGGATCGTTATTGTGATATTCCATATCTAGGATAATCGCTTTTGTTCGTCCTCTTGGTTTTCCCAATCTCTACTCGTGCGTTATTTACAAGAAATCACAACGCAACCAATGTGAGTATACTCGATCCCTTTTTCCCCTTTACACTTTGGGATGCAACATGTATAATTATGCAAATACTTTTAAGCTAAACATACTCAATCCTTGAACGAAGCATGAAACTAATGTGACTTACTTGCTATTCTTGTATGCTCTATGAACGATTTGGAACGTTATATGCTCATTGACTTTGCTCGCCCACCTTAACAATTATAGCGCTATAGGATTAACGCCCCGCCCGCTATTCTATTGGGCATTGTTAAGTTACCACCCCGCTAAACTATTGGGATTAGGCTATTTTATGCGTTGTATTTTAGGGTTTGATCATATTGTACGCCAAAATTGCATACTAGTAATCACATATTATGAATCATGTTGGATTTGAGTTTTTATTCTATTATGCTATGTATTCAAACTTGTATACTCGCCAACTTTTGTTGATTTTATTTTAATACATGTTGCAGGTTGTTAGACAAGACGATGAAGAAATCAAGTTAGGATGGACTTAGATACTCATTCAATAATAAACAATGTTGTTGCAATTTGTCTTTATTTGAAACAATGTATTCAAATTTTAGTCATTAATGAAATTGGATTTAAATTATATTGTCACATAGTGTTATGATGCTTTTGAGCGATTTGTTCGTCTCATCCCGATGTTTCCGCCATCGGTTGGGGTGTGACAGATTGGTATCAGAGCCATAACTATAGGGAATTAGGAAAAGTAAGAATGCTTTAACCTAGTCTATAGTTTTAGAGCTTTATTCTCATGTTTTGCTTGAAACTACTTGCATGCTATCTTATTTGCCTTATTTATTCTCTTTTCATATTTTAAACATATATGTCACTTATGCGTTAACACTTGACATGCTATACTTGTTTTATTATGTATTAATATTTGTTTTACGTGTTAATGCGTGTTTCATTGTTCGATTATTTATGTGCTACTCTTAACTTGTTTTTCGATGTGTTAATATTTGTTTTATTGTCCCACTCTTTATGTGCTATTCTTGATATGCTTTCTGATGTGTTTATACTTGTTTGTTCATTCCTTTAACATACGCTCTTCCTTATACATTTTAATACTCAAGACTTGTTTATTCAGAACTAACATGCTTAGGATTATTCACATGCTACACATCCCTCACAATCAACTCTCCTCTCGGTTTAACAACTGATTAGCGTGTAATGTGCAAGCATTCATACACTCAAAACCAAACATGAAACTTTGTAATCATATGCTTGTATGACAATCACACCTCCACTGTATCATATAACACGGCACATATCAAAAGGACTTTCGGTTTTGGGCTTAGGCTAAGGGTGAGAGATTTTTGGTTTTTTTTATGTGGCGAACAAACAAACGACCAAACCGTGACAACTTATTTGCAAATACAACGTACTTTTGGGTTGGTTTCTCCCCAAGACACAAACAATATCCACAAAACTTTTATTTTTGCTCTTTTTCTATATTTTTTTCTTTTCTTTGTTTTCTTTTTTTTCTCTTTTTTTTTCACAACTGTCGTTCATGGTCGGTATCAAACAATTCACATTAAGTGACAAACGAACGATAAATAGGCTCAACAGGGCTACTAAGGGTGATGGTTCGGTAAACATAAAACAAACACAAAGGGTGTAAGGTATATCCTAATGCCTTTATCATTTACGTGCACATATCAAACCACAGTCTCAGCATGCATCAAATCACACAAGTTCTAACACAGAATAACATGTGGCCTGCTCTCAACAAATGAAGTCATAACGTAAATCATTCTACAGGCTCAAAATTCTCACCAAAGAAGGGTAAAAAGGGTTACCGACACGTAGCATATGCAATCTAAAGCATGTTACCCCTAAATAGACATCTCTTTTCAATTCTTTTATCCTAAAACACCTGTTGGACCTACTCTTATGAAACTTAAAGGAATGACCATGACAAGGGACTATGTTAGTTTACTACCGGCAAGGAACCCATAAGTGATTGAAACATTCGGTTTTCATATCCATTTAGTTTACTTAAGGCCTCTTTAAAATTTTCAATTTTTCAATTTTTTCGCTTTTCATCGTTTTCAACCACTTTCAACCTCTTTAAGCCTTTATTCACCTATCCCTTCCCGGGTTTCCATATCCCCACACTTGGGCGACATTGTCCCCAATGTAACGTGCTTTTAAAACAAAACCCGGGAATACCAACTAACAAAGAGCGACCATTCCTAAAACAAATAATTTAACGCATTCCCTAACACGTAAAGTTTACACCACCAAAAACACAAATAAAAATGCAATAAAATGCAATAATAAAAGTGGAACAGACTCCCATGGTTTTAGCCGTAGAATCCTCATGCGTCATGTTCCACCAAGACCGTATAGCATTTCATCCGCGGCCGTGTCCACAAGTACTCAGGCCAGTCTCTACAAATTTACAATTAGTGTTCGGATCATCCCCGTCCAAATGGAGATTGAGTATGGACAGCTTTGACTGAACTCTAATCCATGCATTGTCCGCCACTGCAACTAAAACATATTGGGATTTCACCAAACATCCCCACACTTGGACTATTGCATCCGTAGAGATCAATAACCGGATAACCTGCAAAAGTCCTCATGCAAAAACAAAACAAATATACACTACTCTACATCCTCGGGCTGCCTCCCGAGAGCACTAAGTGTAGGTCCGTTTTCGGAGGATCGATTACGAAACCAAATCACTTGTTTATATCAAACACGGTCACGAGTGCGGAATCCCCGTGACAATGCCAAACCAAACACAGAATATAACAACACGGAATAACCAACGATTCACAGTCTATTGATTAAAACGGATGAGAACAAGTATCAAACACATACACACAAGGTTTGAAGATAAACTCTCAGTAGGGGTATGCTCTCATAGTTTCACACAGAAACCAAGTGTGGTTTATATAGGCAGCCCAGCCCAAGTGTCGACGAAACACAAAATGGGCCTGACGAAACACCAAGGTCGACGAAAGACTAGGTCTTTCGTCGATGTTCATGACGAAACATGGAATGATGCATAACTGGTTTTTCGTCACACACGTGAACGACGAAAGACAGGGTCTTTCGTCGTGGGCTGCACAAACAGATAGACTGCAAACTGTTAGACAGTTTGCAGCAGACTGATAAACACACTAAGACATAAACTACCCAAACACATGCAACATGCATAGTCTTATAACATTACATAACATAGAGACATATGTCGGACCCAAGTAAGATAGGAGGATATCCGACTTGGTCGACTAACGGAATTACAGACTCGATAATTAAAAGACCATAAAATACATCGATAAAAATGAACAAGTTACAGACAAAAAATATGCATCAACAAACTCCCCCTTGTCTATTACTTGCTCTTCGGTCTTCAATCTTCAGTGCTTCAGCGACCAGGTGCTTCCAGCGTGAATCCCTCGGTAAAAGCAAAAACAAGCAACGCGTTGAAACTGTAGCGCTTGATGTGCGTCCTTGTCTTCATAGAAGATATCATGCCGGAATAGCTTATTGATGTCATTCGCCGACATATTCACAATCCACATCGGATCTAGCATCCGAAAATTCTCGCGATCACCCTTAAACACAATCACCGCTTCATGAGTATCCGAATCGTAACACCACAACGCCATTTCTTCAAGAAAGTTATGTTCCATGGGCATCAACGGAATCTTGTTCATGACCTTCGCTGGCTGATATATGAGCTTGTATCAAGCCGTGTTGGTCAATGGATCCAACGTGAACTTGATTTGTTGATATAGTGGAAACTGTGGTTTATACGATTCATCCTTCCATCCTTTCTTCCGTTCAAACTTGATTTTCCTTGCAAATAATGTTGCGCCGAAATAATTTGAACGATTGATTATTTCGAGCTTCGATAAGGCGGCAACATCATAGAACGGCAAAGATAAGATGATCAGCATTGAATTGAAATACCGGATTCCGTGTTCGCGCTTGATTGCAACACAATGAATTTACTTCATGAACATCCAGCTCAGAATTTTCCCATGCGGCTTAACTTTTTCAAATTGCAGAAAATCAACTTGTGCTTCAGAAGGCGTAGGCTTTTCAACCTTTGACAAGAACCTTTTTCTCCATTCTTGGAATGAATCCGTTGGATTATCTGAAGACGTACGATTCTTTAACTGCTCGTCAATGTCTTCCTGATTTTCTTTCATCCATTCTTCATCAAACGGATCAAACTCCATTCCATCGGCACGTATATACGTTGATTTGCTTAATTCGCCTTCAAACACTATCTCTTCAATGTTTTCTGTATCAACAGTCTCTGGTTCAATCGGCATTTGATCGATCACTGAATCTTCAACTGTTTTCATTTCATTCAAGGCAAGCAGCTGTTCATGTGAAAGATCCGCAACAAACTCTCCCTCTTCTAGAACTTCGCCAGTAACAGGATGAACAACCTGCAAAGCAAGATCAGCAGAGTTAGGGACAGAGGATGTACCTTATCAATGTAAGAACTGCTCTCTAGTGGTTGTATCTCATCTACGGTTCCAGCAGAGGTTCCTTGTGTAGATTCAAGCTGCGAAGGCTTGAAGACAACAATTTCAGTAGAGGCAGTGGCTGGCGGTTGCTCTGATGTGGCAGAAGGGTCAGGGTTCCCTGGATCCTCAGAAATTTAGGGCTGGCAATAGGTAACCTGTAAGTAACCTGCTAAGATACGATAACAGAAAAGTGCACCATGTGATTTTTTACGTTTTTAAAAATAATCAAAATTTGAAAGTTAGGATCAATTATTTCTCCTTCTAGGTGCATAAAATACACATCTGTCTTATAGACATTGGATATAAAGTAATTAAACTTGTCGTATTCATGTTTAAAATTTTTGTTGTTCGCGTTATCAGATACATGTTAAACCTGTTAAGACACGATTTGCCAGCCCTACTCAGAATCATGCTCCTTTTTCTTCAACACTTCTTGTTGCTTGCATCGATCCCCCCACAAAATATTGACACGCCTTCTTACAAACTCAAAGCCCTCCGTGATTTTCTTGACCCCATCTGTTATTATGGTAGTGCGAGAATTGTACCATTCTCCCATATCGTCATGCTTTTGTTTAAGAGTATCGGCCAACTTTTGAACCTCAATGCTTCTTTCTTTCAAGCGATTCATGTCAATACCACGCGCATTATCTGCAGCTCGCATTTGTTGCAACTGTCGTTCTCTCTCTTCATCTGTAGCTTTTAATCGAGCATTTTCAGCTTTTAGTTGCTCAATTTCTGCTTGTTGGCGAGTGATTTCAGCTTACTGACGCCCAACAGTGGAATTCAACGTGTTTATCTCCAATTGTTGTTTAATCATGTCACTTCTTGTAACATTGATCACGTCCGATTGTCTATTGATTTGACCTGCAGCAGCTTGTAATTGAGAAAACAGGAAATCTACCTTCTTATCCTGCTGCATCTGAGAGAATCTACTTTGTCTGCGTTCTGCGGCCAGCTGAGAAGTCGTTGCTCGAATAGTCGATGCAATTGAGAGTGTTGGTTCTTGAGGTGTCACTGTAGGTGTTTCAGGAGCTGAAGTGACTACAGGAGTTGGTTCGGAGGGTCTTGGAGGAGACGACACCATAGCAGTAGCTTCTCCGGCCGTGAATCCAAGGTTTGGATCCATTTCTGCTTCCTGAGTAGGTTCTTGCTGTGGAACGGATTGCTGTGCAGATGAAGTACCGATGTACTTCCTAGCCTTTTTCTTTCTATGAGCAGTAGTTTGCTTTTTCTTTAATCGTTCAGCTTCAGTATCTGAAGGAACGTATTCATCGTCATCCTCTTGCCTAATCCTCCTGACCCTTTTCACACCACGTTCATCGAAATAAACTTCGTACCCAGGCTCAGGTGGATTATCATCCGATTCAGTATCCTCCTCATCATCGCTAACTGAACTCGTACCGGCACCAACAGTCGATGCACCAGCACCAGATGCACCAACGACACCAGTATCTCCACCATCACCACCATCACTGTCACTCTCAGAAGAATCAGAATCTTTTCGACCAAATTTTTCTTCCATCTTTTTCTTTAACTCCGGCTCCTCATCATCAGATTGGCTGTCATTGTGACGCCATTTGTCATCTTCTAGAGCGATGTAGTCAGTTTTATCAAGAGCACCGAACAATTTCCTAGGCGGCTTGCTTTCTTTGTATCTCTTTATTGCAAGGCCCCTGAATATCTTCGGTGAATGTTCGATCATAGAATCTATCTTCAAGATGTCATCATCGGCTTTTGGAAGATTGGGATGCTGGACATTAATGATCATTTGCAGAAACCGAGGATACATCCAGAATTTATTCCCAGTTGTTCGACCACCAGTTCTTGTCATGTTCTCCTTCATGTTGGCAAAGATGTACTTTGAAATGCTAAACGGTTTGTTCAGCACTAATGCCACCATGAATCCCACGAGATCATTGCCTGCCATGTCATAGCCAGCTCTTCTGTTGCTAAGACATTGAATAAGTACGTGTAGTAAAAACTTGTACCGCATTGGCAGATCTCCCTTGTTGATTTGACTGCTGAAGATATTACCGGTACACTTCATCCTTAGTAAACAACCACGTGTGCACATTATTAGAATAGAGTACGGCGCATTTGGATCATCTTGCAGTTCAAGAACGGTGTTCAAGATTTCAGGTGAGACATTCACATTCACTTCATTTACTTGCCCTTGTATAAATTCAGTTCCGTCTACTTCGATAATGCTCGCTGAATTTCAGAATTCTTTGATGAGCGATTTGTAAACTGGAGTTGAGAAAGTGACAACTTTGTTTATCCGTGACTCCCTTATCCATTGCGTGATCTCCTTCAGTTCAGTGAGCTTCCCCTCAGGATTAAGATATGCAATCATGTTATGACACTTTTCTGACATAACTTGTTCTTCCGGTTTGTCGGTTTTCTTTGTCGCGGGCTTTCTTTTCTTCTCTTTTGGTGCCATCTGTATTCGAAAACATCCACATAAGATACGTAATTTAACACACTTAGCGCTTGTGTTTTGCACTCTCCATCAATGGACAACTCAGTGTTGCCATCCATTCTTGGATCTCATCCTCAAACAAGTGATTGTCATCGTAATCGTAACACCATAAGGCTGCTTCCCATCCTAAAGCCTTAAACTTGTTAATAATATTGAACGGCACAAAATCCTGCTCTCTAAACTCTTTCTCGCAGATGAACCCCTCTCTCTTATCCTTTAGCGAGTTCATTTTGTCATGGAATAGCTCTGGTTGCCATCTTGCATGCTGATCACACAATGGACCGGACGTCCATGGTGGTTTCACATAAATAACATCCTCCACTTCTTGTCTTGGTTGCCTTTGTTGTTGTTGTTGTTCTTGTTCTTCTTCTATATCTCTTTGTAGCACTAAACGCCTTCTCTTTGGTTGATCTACAGGTTTACTAGAAGATCCGACTATTCCTTTACCCGTATCTTTTCTCTTTTTTCGCGACCCATCTACAAACCAAGTACCAACAATACCACAAGTTAAAATCTCTCGTTAATGAGAATATCCCCACACTTGCTTATTGCTAGACTATGGATGCAAGACAAAACATAATGTCTATATGATTGTTTTTTAAAATTTGGGCATTATTTTGGCTAAAAATTAGCAAAAATTCTGCAAACATTATGTTTTGTATCACAATACATAGCATCCACAACCACTGCACATACCATACTCATCAAATTCAAACCATTCTAACCATTATAAGCAAGTGTGCAAGATGCACCTCAAATAATGAGAAGAAATCACATACATTTGCTTTGTAGAAGGTAGGAACACTAAGAACTTCAAGATTAACAAACACCCAAGAAACCCCTACAAATTTCGGACAAAAATATCCAAAATTGACAGCTCTGACGTGAGAATCTTCAAAACATGAGTACAAAATCGGAATCCTTGCGAAATTTTAGTCAAAATTGACCCAAAAACCACAAGATTCGGTTGAGTTTTGAAGATTCGGCAAGAAATTTGAAGGTATGGATGTTAGCTTTTAAATGAGGAAGAAGAGTAATGATAAAGATGAAGGGAAGTGAAACTTGTGGTGAAAATAAGAGCACACTCGTATGTGTGGTTATGATTAAATAAACTTTTTTTATGTATTTCTGGAACCCCAAACGTCAGGGCCCACCGTAGCTTACGGTGGGTACCGTAGGTTACGGTGGCCCTGCCATCGTAAAGTACACCGTAAACCAGTGGGTTGCTAGTGTAGAGTTTTTGTTTGCCTAGACCTACCGTAGCCAACGGTGGTCCCCGTAAGCTACGGTGACCACTGCACAAACACAAATGCAGCCTTTTTTCATACTTGTTGTTTTTTTAAATTGTTAAGATCTTTATAATTTTTCAAAAACAAAAATTATACGCTACCCCCATGAAAAACCCATGTTGTCCCCAACACTATGTCGGATAAATATTCCAAAAAATTTCCCCACACTTGGGTTAAACACAATCCATAACGCGAACGGTAGAATATTCAAAACAAAGCTAAACTAACTAACACTACAACTACACTACACAAATGTCCTCTTCCTCAACTCTGCATCATGAACCTTTTTCAGTTTATCCTTGTATGCAGATGCACACTCATACGCTTCATCCCGAATTTCCTCTAACTCGCATATTGCAACTCCTTAACTCACCTGCCTCATTGTAATCCAAATTGACGCTTTTGATTGCCCATAGCGCACGGTGAGCTAACTCCATTGGAAAATGGCATCCCTTTCCATACACTAACCGATAAGGAGTTGTACCAATAGGAGTTTTGTATGCGTTCCGATATGCCCATAACACATCATCCAACTTCCCTGACCAATCTTTTCTATCAACCCGCACCGTCTTCATCAATATCTCTTTGTTTGTCTATTGGACACTTCAACTTGTCCACTTGTTTGCGGCTGATACAAGGTGGCAATTCGGTGAATCACATTGTACCGTTTTAGTAATTTACCAAAATTGAAAATTTTGAAATGTGATCCACCATCGCTAATAATCACCTGTGGAATCCCAAAACGAGCAAAAATATGAGATTGAACAAACTTACATACCACGGCATGATCATTAGTCCTTGTAGCAATTGCTTCGACCCACTTCGAAACATAATCCACCGCTACCAAGATATACAAATACCTATTTGAACTCGGGAAAGGACCCATAAAATCAATCCCCACACATCAAACATCTCTACAACTAAGATGGGTGGTAAAGGCATCTCATCCCTTTTTGAAATACTCCTAACCTTTTGGCAATTCAAGCAATGACGGGCATATTCACATGCATCTTTGAAAATTGTAGGCCCAATAAAACCCGCATATGAGGACTCGATAACCCGTATTTTGGCCACTAAAGTGACCCCCACAAGTTGATGCATGAGCATGGGTTAACACTTCCAACACTTCAGTTTCGGGAATACAACATCGAATAACTTGATTCGCACCAATCTTAAAAAGATCCGGTTCATCCCAAATATATTGTTTCACTTGAACCATGAATTGTTGTCTTCTTCTCTTGGTCCAATGACTCGGTATTGCACCCGTGGCTAAATAGTTGACATAGTGGGCATACCATGGTGCGGTGGAAATGGATAACAAATGTTTATTGGGAAACTTTTCATTAATTTTAGTTGTGTCATGAATACCTTCCGATGGAATCCGAGATAGATGACCCACCACTACATTTTCACAACCTTTCTTATCTCGGATCTCCAAATCGAACTCTTGCAACAACAATACCCAACGAATCAAACGCGGTTTTGCATCTTTTTTCTCAATCAAATATCTGATCGCGCTATGATCCAAATATACTACTACTTTGCTCCCCTAAATGTAAGACCAAAATTTATCCAAGGCATACACCACTGCGAGTAATTCTTTTCTGTGGTGGTGTAATTTAATTGTGCCTCGGGTAATGTCTTACTTGCATAATAGATCACCACCGGCTTCTTGTCGACCCTTTGACCTAAAACCGATCCAATAGTGCTATCACTAGCATCACACATAATCTCGAATGGCTTCGTCGAATCCGGTGGTTGCAAAATAGGGGCTTGCACCAACTTTTCCTTCAAAATATCAAAAGCTTGCAAACATTCATCAGTAAAGTCAAATGGAACATCTTTTAACAACAAATTACATAAAAGTTTAGTAATTAAACTAAAACCATTAATAAATCTCCAGTAAAAACCGGCATGCCCCAAGAATGACCTTACCCCTTTAACATTTTTCGGTGGTGCCAAAGATGAAATCACTTTTATTTTTGCTTTGTCTACCTCCAGTCCCCTATCCGAAATCACAAGACCCAACACAATACCCTCTTGTACCATGAAGTGACTTTTCTCCTAACTTAGCACCAAATTTGTTTCAACACATCTTTTCAAAACTTTTTCTAATTCATTGAGATAACATTCGAAAGTTGGGCCAAAAATGGAAAAGTCATCCATGAATACTTCAAGTGAATCCCCGACCATGTTCGAAAAAATTCTCAGCATACAACGTTGAGAACTGGCCGTGGCATTTCACAATCCAAATGGCATCCGCCTAAAGGCAAAAGTGCCATAAGGACATGTGAAAGTGGTCTTGTGTTGGTCATCCGGATGAATTGCAATTTGGTTATACCCCGAGTACCCATCTAAAAAACATCTAGATTAGTTCGATTTATGTTTTGCATATCAAATAACATCAAGATTTTGAGAAAAATCTAGGGTTCTTGAACTTGACCCGTGTCAATCCGAATTTTTTTCTTAGATGTTGTTAGTAGTAGTTAGTAGAAGTGTTTTGAAGAGTAAATCATCAAACCATTGTGGAAAAATCAGAAATTTCAACTAGTTTTCATAAACCCTTGTTCTTGATCGAAAAAATTAAAATTGAAGGGTGAAACGGGTTGGTAACTTGAAATTGATGCTTGGGGTTTGTTTTTCGGGGTATACCGCAGATGGGGGACCAAAAATTTTGGACTATTCAAAGTCGGCTCGAAAAAGTTGGATTTTTGGCAAAACAGTAGGTTCACACGGGGTCATGCCCCTTGAAAAACCTGCAGCACGGGGTTATGCCTCTGAGGCACGAGGCTGTGTGCAGACCCCTGTTTCTCAATTTTTCGCATTTTTACCGTATTTGACTGTTTAAAATGTTCGCTCTTTACAGGAAAATGCCCCCCCCCCCCCCAAATAGCTCAGGTTAGAACATAACATGCGCAGTTGACGTGGTCTAAAATTATACATATTTTTATATAATATTTCCAACAGTTTTGAGTAACTTTGTGGTTATCTTTATTGATTATTACTCATAATTGGTTAGTATATAAATTTTAAAGAGAAAATGTGCTCAAACTAGTAAAACTATTCAATACTAATAACGGGTTAATGATTTGAAGGAGTTATCGTTAGTTGGTTGACTCAATAACTTATGAGTTATGAGAGTTATGTGACTTAATTAATTCTAGTTCCTAAAAGAAAGTTTATGTGACTTATCATTAGTTGCTAGGAAAACGTTATGCCACAATGGACTTCAAGAATGATTGTATTTGGGCTTCACTAATTATAAGGCCATAATAATTTAGTTTGGTTCGTTGAAAAAAAAGAAGGGCCCTGAGGGTTTTGGAGTCGGTCGAAGGAGGCCCAGCAAGGAAAACTACAAAGGGAGGTGTGGCATTATTTTAGAGGGGAACACAAAGAAAAAGAAAAAAAACCCTACTGTGACGGCAGAAAAGGAGACGCACGTACATCAGCAAGAGACGCAATCTTTTGGACGGTAGAAGTTCTGAAGGTGAAGGTTGAGCGCGGTTGGAAACGAGGGATCCAGGATTTTTTTCCTATGGGTTCACTTTTTTGGGTGGTCAAATTTTTACAACATTCGTTATAATTTTCGGGTCGGGCCAGGTAGGGTCGGGTCACGGAACATAATAAAGATATAAATTTCATATCAAATTTCTATTAGCATTAGTCCAAAATTCAGGTTTCATAAAACTAAATTTGCTAAAGAGCCAAAGCTCATATCAAATCAAATAACTATCCTACGAAAACCACAAATCACAAGTAACTAGTTAAAAATTGAAAGAAACTTTACCTCAAATATCGCCTACTTTGATGCTTAAAATCGTCGAGTGAATACAGGGAGGACTCGAAATATATCAAAGCACAAGCTGCTTTTGCACCCTCTGTCACCAACACCATCATCATCAACAACCACTTTATAATGTAAAATTGCTCTAGATGTCTCAGACCAAAAACTAAATTCACATATAATCAATCATATTTTAAACCAAATGAGATTACATCACAGAAGAGGGATCACCTAATATGCATCTACAAGATGTAAATTTATGGTGGAGCAACAAAAAGTGCACACGATTCAATCAACAATTGTTGAATTCCCCCATGTTATTCCTCCGATTTCATCATGAACAACAGCCACTGGTGCTTTGATATATCTACAAGATGCAAAATCTTTGGTCTTTTAAAACATCAATATTAACTTTCAGCAACAATATTTACTTAATCGAACTGTTTCGGCATCAATAAAACATCAAAAGCTGAAACTTTCAGCAGCAATATTAACTTAAAAACCCAATTTTTATGTAATCAACAGATTATAAATTGTAATCAGTTAATCACTGATGTAATCAAAAGCTGTAATCATTGATGTAAAACAAACAGACGTATAACAAACTCTAATCACTGAGATGATGATAATCGATTAATCGTATAAAACTAACCTTAATCGTTGATTCGCTGATGATAATCGTATAAGAAAAACAAAGTTTCGGCAGCAATCGTCGGAGGCGGAGCAGCCGGAGGGCGGAGGCGGAGCAGCGGCAGCCGGCGCTGGTGACTGAGGAGGTGGAGCTGCTGCCTGCTGATGTTGTTTGAAGTTTGAACTCTGTTCGTTGCTTGTTTGTGTGCGGCGTGTGTTTTGTGATATAACCCTAAATGGGTTTTATTACATTAAAGAAAAAAAATTAAAAGAGAAATAAAAAAAACGGACAAAAAACAGCAGTTACGGGATTCGAACTCGGGTGGGTTAGGAAGAAAAGCGCGGACATAACCAGTGGAACCAAGGCTTTTTATGTTTATGGGCTCCTTTTATAATATACTTATGGGTTCCTTTTCAGCTTCTTATATATATATTTACACTAAAAATTAAAAACCGACTGGGTTCCCGGGAACCCGTACTTTGTACATAAGTCCGCCCCTGGGAACGAGAGAACGAAGATTCGCCACACGATAGTCTTTATTTTTTTAGTTCCTTTTTAGTTTAAACTCGTTTGGTCATGAAACTTTCTACTATTTATTTGTGTTTTGTTGAACCGATAATGTTTAGAGGCTAAAACTTTTTAAGCCGCTTAGGTTTGGATGATCTAATGACGCGTGTTTGATATTTATTTTGACCATTTGATTTTGACAATGTTTTGGAGTAAATTGGTTATAAGTTGATGCTAGAATTGATTGTGTATATTTTTGTTTTGCTGAATTTATTGATTTGGTTGATGAGTTTAATGCTTTTGGTAGGAATAAGTCACCACTAGTTGCGTTAAAACTCGCTTTTAGATTGTTTATTCGCAATTCTCAATCTAATTGTTTGAACTTGGTAACAAGTCATAACATAAAATCAATTTAAAATCAGCTACACATTAGTGTGCACCCATCTTCTTTGATTCGAAAGATAATTAGAAGTTGCTAGGTAATTCTGTGCATTGTTTGGTAGTTTTGAGCACCTGATAACTCGGGGTTCGTCTACTTATTCGTGTGTCAGTTAACCCTAGGATTTTAGTGTATCATCTTATAGCTTGCTTCACATCTAGAGGGTTGGTTAAGGACAGTCTTTACAATCTAATAGTTGTGGGATTTGGGACCTTTAATTAGGCTTGTTTCCTTATAGCACTCCATCACACGTTTTGGTTGTTTTTATTGGTCGGTTTTTAGGTTCTTGAGTTAGTGGGTCACTGTCCTTGTTACCTAATTACTATAGGATTTACTTTCTTTCACGAGAGAGTGATCAGTTAGAAACCGAAACCTAAGTCATTTGTCAAATTATTGTCTTCACGTGTCATTAGTGATTCCTACATAAGTGGTTTGTTCATCTCTCCTGGTTAAGTTCACAGTTTTTAGTTGCCTTCGTGTTCGTTAGTCCCGTTAAGTTAGTTAATTTAGTTAAAATGTTATTTAATTAATTCTAAAGTAAAAACCAAATTTTAAAAATCAATTTAGGACTAGAATTGTGATTAGGGTTAATTATCAGAGGTGCCAGTCTAGAGTCCACGGTTCGATACTCGGTCTTGCTAGTCGTACTACTTTCACGTCCGGTTCACTTGTCGTTGTGTGTAGTTAGCGAGTTCCACTTTTAAAACTTGGTCACAAAAATTAATTGCAAAAATCACACATCAGCAGTGCGAAGCCCGAATGGAAATACTAAAAGCACGCAACGAAGAGCAAGAGCCACCAAGACAAGTTTTGTATGACACCTTAGATACCATGGGGTAGAGGGAACGCTGTGACAACCTAGTGACGGGGCCCTTTCATGTCTTTCTTGATGTGCCACTTCGATCGGTTCATGAGTTCAATCTTGATGTCTTGAGCACATTTTCCCTCAAGATAGATATCAGTGATATGTTTGATAATGAAGCGGTGACATTCAGATGCGGTGGTACTTGGTATGGTATTTATGTGGCTGAATTCAGTGTGGAGGTTGGGATCTACACCGGGGAATATCTTGCAGAAAACACTTCAAGTATCCTGAAACGCCTTTAGCCTGGGGAAAAGCATGAGCACCCGAGTCGGTGGCATGGAGAAGAACATAGCCTCTATGCGATCCGACATTACCTACATTCGGGAGCACATGGCGTACCTGGATGATGAGGAGGAGGGCGAGGGCATGGACTCGGATTAGGCGATGATGGCAAAGGTGGTGGCACGGTGACGACGTGGCTGGTTAAATCTCTCCTCCATTTTCTTAATGATGATGATGATTGCGGGTTATGACCCGCTTTGAACAATTTCTCTTTAAACAATTTACTTTTCTGCATTTAAATTTTAATGTTTGTGTGGTGATGGGATGATTAAACCTGAACGATCATAATTTCGGATTTTTATTTTTCTTGTTAGATTGTTGTTGTTGTGTGAATGAGCTTACATGTACCTTGGGATGCTTGATCCACCAAGCATACGACATCCCTGACCTGAAACAGGAAGCCCGACACCCTACAACCTTTTTCTAAAAACAAACAGTAGCCTCACATGGGGCCGTGTTTCTCCGACACGCCCCTGTGTCTCTCTGTCGCGAAAACATTTTTTCTAGCTGGACTTTCCACACGGGGTCGTGCCTCTCAAACACGCCCCCGTGTCTACATTCTGTAAGTTTTTCTACAACATTGATACTGGCACTTTACACACGAGGTCGTGCCTCTTGGACATGCCCCCGTGTCCAGTGTCTGATTTTTGAAAAAATTGTTCTTTTTAACCCATATTTACACATTTAATCAAATCTAACTAATTTTGGACACATTGAGGACGATGTGTAATTTAAGTATTGGGGGGGGGGGACTTGAATTTGTTTTCCTAAAACAAGCGTTACACAAAACTCTACTTGGAATCGCTAAAACACCCCAAATCTTTTTCAAAAATATTTTTTTAGTTTGTTTTGTCTTGTTTATAGGTTAAGTTAGAAAAACAAGATATAAGAATTTAAGTTTTTACAAATTTTCAACCGATAGCGGCGTGATAAAAAGAACCATATAAGAAAAATGCATACAAAGGCATGACAATCTTTAAAATTTGATTGTGTATATGTTTTCACACTTTTACCCTTTTCCCACAAATTGTGAGTTTTGAGTCTTTACTGAGCATTCAATATCATATCTTTACTAAATGCTCACTTTTCATTTCTTGTGTTAATAGCCCATACAATTCTTACGAATCTAAAACTTGACAAGACAATAGATTCCCGGTCCTTACCGACTAATCCAAGTAAGTACATGATTAAGACATTAGGACCATAAACCCTTTTTCTTTTTCAACCTTATTTTCTATTTATCTCCCCACAAAATTTCCCTCAGTCAGCACTTTTGAGCCTAAACCTTTCATTTCAGAAACCCCCAAAACACCATTTTGCACCCATCGCCCAAAACCATCTTTTACTTTAACACCCCTTTATTTTAGTAAAATTCGGTTCTTTTAAAATACGAAAAAGTATGTGACTTAGTTTTTTTGTGAGTATTCATATAAAAAAATCTCTAGTTGCTTAAAATAAAATAAGCAAACTTATTGCTTATAAGCATTTAGTTGGTACCTAAGTCACAAATAAATTTTCAAAAGAAAACCGACATTTTACGCCTTTAGCCACTTTTCAAATAAAACTACCATACCCTTAACCAAAAAACCTACCCTTTTAAAGTCCTCTTGATATTTACAAGGATTATGTTAAAAAGGATGAGGTTTGATTACTTGTCAAGCATATACTAGGAGTAAGTTCCATACTGGGATTGAGCGTTTCTCTTATACATCTTCGGCCGAGTGTTGAGTGATCACTTGTGAGGTGTGTGAATTTGTATATAGCTTAATGAAATTTTAAAAGGCATGTTATGCCCAAAAATAATTAGTTTTCTTAAAGAAATTCAAAATAAATCATGTTAAATAGGATTGTAAATAAAGTAAAAACAAGAATAATAAAAAAACTTGGATTCCCGACACTCTACAAACAAAACCTGAAAACTTCTTCTCTACCAATTCCATTTGGGTGTGTAAGCAATATTAAAGAGTTTTGCTTGAGGACAAGCAAAGATTCAAGTGTGGGGGTATTTATATGCGTCTAGTGCAACATTTAAATTTTATCAAATAAGGTATAAAAACAACCCTTTTTAGTACTAATGTTGGAAAAATGTGTGTTTCTTTGTATACTTTTGATTTTCATGATCAAAAGAGCTTAAATATACAAAAGAAACAAATTAACTGCCAAAACCAGCATGAATGCAAAAGAAGGAAAGTTGATACAATATACCAACCCTCCGAGCTTCACCCCAAGACCAAAAACAACGAACAAAAGACAAGCACGGGCCGTGCCACCGAGGCATGGGGCCATGCCCCACTCAAGATTCCAGGAAGAAGAAGACAAACAGAAGCAGACAAGAGACAGGGGGCCGTGTCTCATGGTCACGTGTCGTGGTCAACTCCTAGATATGCAAATCTTGGATAGTACAACAAGTACAATGGCCACGGGGTCGTGCCGTTGACACAAGGGGCTGTGTGAGCATCTGGACTGACAAGCTCATTTAATGAAGACAGAGAAGAAGAAGGGCATGGGGTCGTGCCTACCAGGCACGGGGGCACGGGGCCGTGTAAACTGTCTGTTTCCAACTATAAATAGCGGTGCTTGGTTCATTTGCAACTCATCCCTTGGCAAACTATTTCTCTCACATCCACCACCACAACACCACCATCATCCACCACAATCACTAGAGTTAGAGTTAGAGTGGGGAGTAGTCTTGGGATCCAAGATTGATAGTAAAAACTTTTGCCAAACTATGGCCATGCTTGGCTAATCTCTTACATCACTTGGTGAAGACAAAATCTTTTATGTATTACTTTTGATTTCCAATCTTTAGTTAACTTTTTAAGTGGGTTTGTATTAATGACTTTAATAACTAATTTTTTATATTGAAAGTGAATTTTATCCTATCATCTCTTCATGTTTCATTGATTCACTCATTCGTGTCTTTACGGTCTATATAAAGCGCGTTACCTGCCTGAAAGGGGGTTAGAATGGTGGTTTGGGTAAAGTTCTTGCCTCGTTCAGTATATAGATCCTGCGAGGACTTGATTATTAGGTCTTCCTTTGAGGCAGATAGCATCAAATCGGGGAAAGTAAGAACGACTTGAATCCCTTATAAACAAACTACTATTAAAACTTTAAACCGGCCTTGTGGGACTATATCCCTACTGGGTCAAACCAATATGGCCGAGGGTAGCGTTGCCTCCAAAAGAGAGACATGCCACATTTTGCATTAATAACCTGCTTCATTATTTTTCAATATTCCGCCCTTGCGGGACTGTATCCCTACTGACTCGGACCAATATAGTTGAGGGTAGCGTTGCCTCCAAAAGAGGGACATGCTACTATAACTAAGATAATCTCTTAAAAAACCTAAAGTACGGAAATCATCAAAGGATGCATAAAAGATGAGTCGGAACTAAGTGATTCTCTCTTGTTTATTTGCTTTTTTTTTTATTACTTTAGTTTCTTTCTTTATTTTTACTTGCTAAAAAACTTCTTTCAAAATTTGGGTCGATTAGACGTTGACGATAATCCGGTATTAAAAGCTCTTGTGTGCTTGGACGACCTCGGTATCTTACCATCACTATACTACGCCAACGATGGGTGCACTTGCCCTAGCGTGTGTAGAGAGTGATAGTATTATATCGTGTCTTATAAATTTAAAACTTAATAAAAGAGTATATGGTACTTAAAAATATAATAAAAATCATACGCAACTCACACACGTCAAGCGTCCAAGGATAAATCACTCTGATACCAATGATAAGAACAAGAATTGAACGAACTCGAGATTGTTAACAATGGTAGAGCTCAATAAACGTTCAGGAAACTAAGATATTGAGCTAGCTTCCGAGAAGTCGTTAATGGCCGTTAAGAGAGAGTGATTAAGAAGAGTTTGTTATTATTTTTCAAAGATACCCTACACTGTTACAACTTGACACTTTTACACTTAACTTCTCAACTAACCTTTCAACCAACTCTCTAACTAACAACAACTCACATACAACCTGTCAACTGCCTAACTAACCACATAACCATTTAGTTCGTAAGTAGAACCCTTTGTCAAACAGTTTATTTGGTGGTGACAAGCCGATTTTACTGTTGAGTTTGAATAAAATAATAATCATGTGAGAATCTCAACAAGATTGTTAAATAATATGACATAAGAGAAAGAGAGGTTTTAACGAAGTCATTTTCACTTGACGTTATAACAACCAAATAATGTAATAAAAAATAAATATACTTTTCTTTTTGACAATTCAAACAATGATACAATTAACTAACCACTATAAGTTCCACTATGTCATCAACCATTTTTCCATCACTCACAACTTTTTTAGTGGCAATGGTCATCACTCACAACACCCAACAATAAACCCTCACACCCCCTTACATCCATTTATCACGGAATATGCCATAACGCGTGAAGTTTATCACGCACACATTTTATCACTCGTTAAAAAGTTTGGTGGCGGTGGGAATTTGTTTGTTTTCCACGCGTGGAAGAAAGTATCACGGGAACTTTTGTTCCACACCCCGCCTCCTCTTACTATTTGTCAAATGGCTACATATTAAATAGCTACATTTGCATAAAAATGTATGGATTAAACTTCCGTTTTGCTCCCTGTGGTTTGATCACTTTAATAGTTTGCCCCAAACCTTTAAAAATAATCATTTTCCTCTTTGATGTTGTCATTTTATTGCCAATTTGCTCCATGACTATAACTCAGTTAAAGATTCAGTTAAAAGTAAATGTATTTTGGTAACTTTAGAGCATTCACATCCATTCCACCAAATGTTGTGAGTGGAGTTTTTATAGTATAAAAAGTGGTTGTGAGTGAAGTAGAAAGAAAATATTACTATTCATCTATATATTTGAGGGGACACTGTTCACCCCCTATAATTTTTTAATATATTTTGAAAGTGGTTGTGAGTGGATAAGAGAGAAAAGGTAATGATAAAAGTATAAAAAAATATTATTTAATTGAAAATGAGAGAGAAAATATAATACTTTTTAGTGTAATTTAGGGTGAAAAAATAGTAGAATGGATGTGAATGCTCTAAGATTTAAGCATATAATTGTATTCATTATTAACTCTAAAAATCTATTTACCTACATATACAAAGACCATGGCAGGGAATAGTGTTTCTCTGCCATTGGTCGAAATGGACGGCCGCTCCTTATCTAGTGGACCAACCATTTTATTATTTTATATCCACTTTAATATTACGGTTTTGCCCCCAGTTTAAAATTACGCTTTTCTCCCAACTAAAAAATATAATAACCCTTTTACCAGCAGCTAAAATTATGTTTTTGCCATCGGTTCAAAAATTACGATTTTACCCTCAGTTTTTTATTTTATACCCGCTTTAAAATTACGGTTTTGCCCCCAGTTTAAAATTACGTCTTCACCCCCAGTTAAAAATAAAATTATGCTTTTACCCCAGCTCAAAATTACGATTTTTCCCTTGGTTCAAAATTACGATTTCAACCTCAGTTTAAAATTACTTTTTTGCCCCCAGCTAAAAATAAAATTATGGTTTTCCCCTACCTCAAAATTACGATTTTACCCTCGGTTCAAAATTATCATTTTCCCCAGTTCAAAATAAAAAATATTACTTTACACCCACCTAAACCGAAAATACGATTTCGCGTAAAAAAATTACGATTTTACCCTCAGCCAAAATTACGTTTTCGCCCCAGTTCAAAATAAAATTTTGTTTTTCCGCCGGCTCAAAATTACGATTTTACACCAGTTTATTATTTTATACCCACCTTAAAATTAGGGTTTTCCCCCAGTTTAAAATTACGTCTTTGCCCACAGTTCAAAATAAAATTATGTTTTTGCCCCCAACTAAAATTTACGATTTTCCTCTCAGTTTAAAATTACGATATCACCCTCAATTCAAAATTACGTTTTTTGCCCCAGTGCAAAATAAAAATATGGTTTTCCTCTAGCTAAAAATTAGGATTTTACCATCGGGGAAAAAAATTGATTTTTCCCCCAAGTAAAAATTAAAAATATTACTTTGCTCTCAGCTAAAAATCGTGTTAAGTAGCTGTCTAACACTCTTTTTACATTTTTATTCCAGCAAAACTATGGCATTGTTTTTTTAATTGGTTAAGAATTATTCGGCTATCACCCCGCAACCGACACCGCCACCACCACCACCATCTGGCACCCCACCACCATTACCGGGTTTCATCGATCAGATCTAAAAGAGGCAGCGGCTAGGGTTTCAAACCTGAAAGAAAAAGGGCTACGATTTATGCTCAGATGTTTACCGGGTTCCTAACCTGATTATCTGAAGTCTGACATTAATACTGAAAATGATTTGAAGATCTGCAGATCTTACAGTTTCAGTATGAACTCTGATGATCTTATTGATATTGCTTTTAGATTTAAAAGAACTGAATTGGGGGTTTTAAAGAGTGGAGTAATGGCTTTGAATATGAAGGGAATGGGAAATAATGGTGAGGAGAAAGTGGAAGAAATCGACTACAGAGGAGTCAAAGCCATGCCGTTTGTTATAGGTAACACACATCCTTGTTTTTAAACCGGTTTAACAACGGACCAACCACCGGTTTAAGGGGTCAGCGACTGGTGGTATGGGATGTGGCTGGCGGTTGTGACCAACCAAACGAGAGTTGATTTTCTTCATATTGATCATCAACACAAGCCGCCGGAGCAAACGCTGCCGCAGCCTCCGTTTTGCTCCGTTTCCGGCATGTTGTGTACTTGTTTGGGTCAAATTTGGGGGTGAAATGAGATGAAATTTTGAATGATTTGTGGAAATGAGTGATGGGTTTATGATAATCGACAAGGGTTTGATTTTGAAGGTGGTTTGAAATTGATTTTTGAAGGGGTTGATTATTTGAAAGAGGAACGGTGTAGAGAGAGAGAGTGTGTTAAAATTAAAAAAAAAGGAAATTAATAAGTTTGAGTAGAACAAATTCAAAAAATTAATTAACAAATTCAAAAAAATTAATGCAAGTCTAGAAAAATTATATACCTAAATAAGTTTATAATTAACAAATTCAAAAAACTTGATTTTGGACTGATCTAGCAACTTGAATCAAACCTCAGGGACGAATTTAGCAGTTTTACCCATTCATTAACAGAGGTTCTAACGGTGTTAATTTATTGGACTGAAATAGCAACAGAAACTAGGCTCAGGGACTGTTTTAGCAACAAAACTTGATTTTGGACTGATCTAGCAATTTGAGTCAAACCTCAGGGACGAATTTAGCAGTTTACTCAAAAAAAAATAAGTTTGAGTGGAAAAGACTAAAATGCCCCTCATGTGAGGGGCATGTGACCAGTATTTAACTGTTGAATTGGATGGAGTTAGAGGCGGGGAGTGAAATCATGAAAGGCTTCAGAGATCAGGGAGTAAAATGGCTATTTTTAAAGGTTTGGGGCAAAACCGTTAAAGTGACCAAACCACAGGGAGCAAAACGGAAGTTTACTCAAACGTATATTTCATACTTTTCCAAACAGGAATAATTAAACAATACTATTAGTCAAATGGCTACATTTTTGTCATCAGGATGTAACCACAAAGATTAAAAAACAGTAGCTTAATGTCTTTATAATACTCATCATATGCACATAAATTTTCACACTGCACTGTTGGATCAGTTTTGTTTTGAACATAATGTAAAACATGAAAACGTACCTTTGATTGCATCAGATAGGCCAGCAGTAGTGTTTGACATGATTGTCAGCTTGATCTGGTTCCTCCTTAGGGTGCAATCTAATGATGGGGACTAAGAAACCGAAAAGGGTATCGGCTTAGGATAGGAGGTCGAGATTGATGTTATGCTTATGGGGTGTGCAACTGAGTAACCCCTCAACCTCTACATAAGACTCCTTTATATAAGCACCCAGGAGGAAATCCTAATTAGTTAATAAGGGTAATATGGTCCATCAACAATTACCAACTAATTATTTAATAGGATTGTTATGTATTTTGATCTATATAATGTAAATGATTATAATGGCTACAGATTAAATATTAATACGTAATATATTTAATCTTACATTCTCCCACTTAGCCGAGTAATCATTTACTATGAGTATTAGATAAGCCTGATCAGGAGTTAACACTCATGTTAGCCTTAAACAAGTACTATAGCAGAAAAATACAGCCGTTGAATCATTATGCGACTCAGGACCCCCATTAATCATACTATAGCCTTAATTTAAAACCTAATCGTCATGATCAAAATACGCATAAGCCCTTTGTTTGATTTGTAACTATATTTGTCTATATGCCATTATGCTAGCTTGACATATTCTTAGAGACATACAAAATCAAACTGATGAGGAAAAATTAACTAATACTTAGTCATCCATAGTACGATATGCAGTTGCGCATGGCCATTAATTAATACCCGTCTCTGAGCTCTCTTAATAAGACTTATGGGTAATAGCCCTTCATTTATAGGATCCTTAAGCATATCATGAATGTATTCGATACAAAACTTAGTTTCCTCAATTCGTTCATAAACGAATAATTAATTGTGTATCGAAACTTAATGCAGCACCTCTTGAACTGTTACTGTTCAAGGAGTTATGGTAACTGACTTTATCACACTAAGTCTTCAAAACATTAATTATATGGAGTTAATAAACTTATGAGTCCACTGATAAATTTCCAACAACATTTAGTGACTATATTATGTCGTTATAACTTAGGTTGTTAATATCAGTGCATTATGACTCCTCCATGAAATAGGTTTTGTCTGCTGACATAAAGATATACCCGAAATTACATTTTATCATCTTTGAATATCTCAAAGTTAAAGTAATAAACCGGTTTTAATTCTCACTTCTTCTTCAAATTGTAGCCTCTCGTCTCTTTTAAAGATATTGTAATACTCCATTAGATGCTTCACATTAATCTAGACATATCTAGTGTGTTGCAATGTGAGTAATATCTAAACGAGTATAGACTTAAACTTACATAAGGCTTCTAATTAATGAAGCGTAAATAAATAATCTCATTTATCCTATTATCCTCTAAAAGAGAGCAATATTGTTTGTTACATACGTAAGGACCCATTTAATGTTAAACTAATGGAACGGAACTAATATCCCATTGGGTCTATCTCAGTATGTTATGATATCAATCACGTAAGAGAGAACTCTGAGATCTATTATATCAAAGTTTGTGTTGACAATGCTTTGACTTATGTAACATATACTTGTCAACAGAATATCATCTATATAGACAAGTTTATCTTAGTTGCTCCCACTCATCTTGAGGTAGGTACATTAATCCACTTGATTCTTGATGAAAATAATTACGTTAGCTTTTCATCACATTATGATGTTTGCATTAACCCATACATGGATATTATTGGCTTACAATTAAAGTGTTCTTTAACCTTCAGTTTGAAACTTTAGGTTGTTATCTAATGAACATGTAAATGTGTCAGCCATTTGTTATGGAAAATTGTTTATAATGTTCATCTAATGTAACTTTAAACTATTATAAGCTACTAGAACAGTGATGATCCTCAAAGAAATCTTCTGTAAGATAGGTAAGAAAGACTCTTTGATAATTTATCTCTTCCTGAGTATAGCCTTTGACAATCAAACATGCTTCTTAGTGTCTTAACGTCTATATTAGGATTTGATTTAGTTATGAATACTCTTAGGTAATTCAATCAAATCTCAAACGTTATACGAACACATAAAATCAGTTTTACTAGAAAACTATTTTATTCCATTTAGAAGATTGATTGACACTAATGGTTTAACTTGAAAAGATAGGATCAATAAACATTTCCAAAATCCATTTCAACTTCAGTTAGGGAGGTTATGTAATCATCAAAGTTAGTAGGCTTTTAAACCTAGATGACCTCCTGAGTTGATTATTGGGTTCATTAGAAGTTTCAATTTTTTATGGATTAGCTCTTGGTTAGGTTGCTATCATTTTCATTCTAAGTTTGTAAGAGTTGGTGCAGTATGGTGTACAAGAGGTGTAATCGGAGTTAAATTCGGAGTGAAATTTAATGACACTCTTCCCCCCGCCTCTTGTATTCCTTGCAAGTCATAATAAGGACTTTGACTGCTCCCACTGACCTTAGAAATCTTTAGGAACTCAGCATGCTTAGGGTCAATATGTAACGACCAACAAATTCTAATAGAGAAACAAGTTAATGACGTTAGTCGTTGTAGTTTCTCTTGTTGAGGATTATGTTAGTTTAGGTAAGAAATCTAAGTGCGCCCACAATTAGGCAACAATGAAACTTTTGTAAGAGTAGCATTAGATTTAAGGAGATAAGTTTTGATAGAACAGTGTCGTGATGGAGTGGTGTCTTGTACAAGAGGTGCAATTTTAGGTAATGTAAAATTTTCACTCCCCCACCTCTTGCAACTATTGCAAGTTATTATGAAGACACTTAATGCTCCCACTGATCTTTAATATCTCTAGAAATGCTACAAGAGACGTTTCAATGAGCTACATGACGTGGGAACCTATCACATATACGTTAGACTATATTTGATTTCTTTAATGTCCAGATATCAAAAGAAACTTAGGGACATATCTAATAGAAATCTTATTAAGTATATATATGAATAGATTTCTTCTAAGAACGTGGGCCATATGTGACAAAATTTAGATACAAGTTGATAGTCTTTTAAATGATAAATGAATTATGTCTGAATATTCCAGTTTGAATAAGTTCCACTAATGTCAATGAATGACTTATGATGGACCCATACTTATTCCTTAAGCCAAGTCATATTTAGGGCTATAACGTCATGATTTAAAATCACTTAGAATGAGATTAAATAAAAAAAAATCATCCTCATTAACCATGTCATGGTTTCTCATGAATTTTGGTTATAATGGATGAAATTTATAAGTCTCATTTTTGACAAAAGTTGTGAAAGCGTAAGGTATCATCTAGTTCCATCTTAGTAATGTTTCAATCCAGATATTTAGAACAAATAAAATGAGAATTTAAGATAAGTGTGACTTTATGTTGGTTATGCAAACCTCACAACCTTCATGACATAGCCTAAGTAATGATACTGTATTCTGGTTAATCTTCAGAATATGTAAGGTATCGAAAGGCTTTGTTAGAAGACTGCTTATTATGGTTCTTATAACCTTAACATTTAATTTTGTCACTAACTCTCATGTTAGTTATTTGTCGAGTTCTGGTAAGGAAACGTATGGAACTAGAGTCAACTAATCATGTGTTAATTGGAATATTAAAATTATCAGACTTAAATATCATTAGTAAGTGACTACCTAATTAACTTATCCAACTGTTCTTTGGAATAATGGATAGTCTCGTTGCTTATGCCTAGTCTAATGACATAATTATGCAGTGAGATTTTCCCTTGAAGAACCTTAAAGTTGGAATTAGCACTTGTAATTTGTCTATGGACCTTAGAACAATCCTCTTTTAAACTATTAGTGGTTGTAAGGTGAATAACATCTTATTTTCCAGTTTCAAACATTTATTTCTTTGTACATATGTTGCTTCTCAACACACTCGTTATACTTTGGTATTTTGAGTGTTATAGTTGATTTATAAGGCATCAAAATGTACAAGTGAAAATCTTAATATGTAATGTACTGGAAAATGTACTTATTTCCACGCGTAAGCCCTTAACTTTATGGGTCATGGTTTTGTACATTATAATGTATTCACATATACCACTTAACTTTATAGTTTAGAGTTTCAAATTAAGGTATGCATCTTAGGAGTTCTAGTGATTTTTCCGTAAATAAAGATTAGTCTCAGGAAAGACTTAATCTGGAATAACTTTAGTGATAGCATTTACGTTAGAGAGTTCTTGATTATCATAAGAGAAATCATGTTCGATTTGTCCTATTCATCATGCTCTAATTGTTCTTCTTTATAATCTTTATCAGAAGAGAGCAATAGGATTATCGTGTCTTAAGAAATAATCAAGGATTTAATTTAAGAGCTAATTCTAATAGAAACTTTAAGCAAAACATATTAGATTTAGGAATTAGAGTGGATGAGATATAGACTTATAGAAGAAACATTATAGTGAGTAAAAATTATGGGTACTAAGAATAAGGCAGACGAAATGATCATAAAAACTTAATTAAGGATCATTAATCTAAGGATCATTATGTGAAGATATTGTGATATGTCTATTACTAACATCAAAATAATAGACTTAGCTAAAAATTCTACTTAAATGAAGACAAAACAGCTTTGGCCAGAAGTGTAATCATTTAAGCATATGTGCAAAGTGGTTGTAACAAATCAGCTTTGGCCAGAAATTGAGACAATCACTTTAGTTATGCACTCGTTAAGTATGTCATCTATGAATGAATTAAATCAGCTTTGGCCAGAAATTAAGACATTCATGCTTATGATGCATACTTAACATAGCTTTCGTAATACTTGAATGATAAGTAGATGTATCAAGTCAGCTTTGGCCAGAAATGATATATCAGAAGCTCATTCAAGTTAAGCTATTTTGGTTTTGTAAAACATTATTTGATCCTTATTAATTAGCTAAGTAATTACAAAACCAATTATTTAATAGCAAACCACCCGTTAGTTCACATTAACTGCTCAGTAAAATAACAGGATTTCTAATAAGTCTTGAAATTTTATGAACACTCATGATTTCGGATGATCAGACAGTTATTGATCCGTAATGGACAAACAGATGTTCATCCGGAATGATCAATTAGTTGTTGATCCGTGATGATCCGTAAAGATCATCCGAAATGTGTTCCTCAAGCTATAAAATCCTTAATTTAAGCAGTTACTAATTGATAAGGTTCAAATCCGAAATTTTTAGGGATCATGGGATTAAGTTTCCTGTTTAAAAGTTAGTTATTCTTATCTGTTTATTTCGAAAAAAAAAATTTATCCATTAATAAAAATAACAGCTTTCGAAAATTCTAATTAGATAAAAAAATAAATCAAACAGGAACAAACACCCAATAATCCTAAATCATACCAAAACTAAGGGAATTTTCGAATTTAATCAAGAACTCATGATGATGAACCCTAAATTAGAAAATTCAAACATTCATCCGAAATCAGGACTTATGATTTCGGAACAGTTATAATGGATGAATGTCTGATCCGTAATGGATCCGAGATGATCCGGAATGACATCTATTTCATGTTTGATCCGTAATGGATCCGAGATGATCCGGAATGATGTAGATCCAGATCCGAAATCATCCGTAATGACCAGTGATGATCCGTGATGATGAAACTTAGATCCGAAATCGTCCGTAATGATTAGTGATGTTCCGTAATGATGAAACTCCACATCCGAAATGATCCGTAATGATGAAACCTCAGATCCGAAATCATCTTTGATTGATCCGTAATGATCCGAAATGGATGATTCTAATCCGGAATGGCATCTCGGGTAAAAAGGTTTGAAGACGTTCATCCGTAATGCATCCGTAATGCATCCGTAATGGATCTGTGATGATCCGGAATGGATCCGTAATGATCCGAAATGCATTCAAGATGATGAAAACAGACCCGTGATCATCCGAAATCGTCCGTAATGATCCGTAATGATGATTTCGGATGACAAAACACGGAATTTTATTAAGGTTTTCCAGATTTTCAGATTCAAAACAGAACCAACTAATCAACATACGCTCTGATACCACATGTTGGATCAGTTCTGTTTTGAACATAATGTAAAACATGAAAACGTACCTTTGATTGCATCAGATAGGCCAGCAGTAGTGTTTGACATGATTGTCAGCTTGATCTGGTTCCTCCTTAGGATGCAATCTAATGATGGGGACTAAGAAACCGAAAAGGGTATCGGCTTAGGAGAGGAGGTCGAGATTGATGTTATGCTTATGGGGTGTGCAACTGAGTAACCCCTCAACCTCTACATAAGACTCCTTTATATAAGCACCCAGGAGGAAACCCTAATTAGTTAATAAGGGTAATATGGTTCATCAACAATTACCAACTAATTATTTAATAGCATTGTTATGTATTTTGATCTATATAATGTAAATGATTATAATGGCTACAGATTAAATATTAATACGTAATATATTTAATCTTACATGCACATCTTCGGTTACCAAAATGGTGACTTTCTTGAGAGTTTTGATAAGCCTACTATGTTCTATAGTCCTCTTAGCTCTATTCAAATTCTTTCACAAATTTTGGTGGGTTCCAATGCGCATAAATCGTGTAATGAGTTCACAAGGAATACGCGGACCTCCTTACAGTTTTATCTATGGCAACATGAAGGAAATTTCCATCATGATAAAGCAATCCATGAGCTTTCCCATGGACATATCACACGACATATTTCCACGAATTCAACCTCACTTTGATTCATGGTTGCACATATACGGTTAGTATTGTTCATGGTTCATACAACGTGTGCGTGAATATACGCGCCATAGGTGTTTTACATGTCTGTTTTGATACAGGGAAGAATTTTCTATATTGGCAAGGTCCTCAACCTGAATTAGTTGTCACAGAACCGGAGCTCCTTAAACAAATAATGAGTGTCCAGGAGGTTACGACGAGGATACAAGGCATGGGACCTGTATTTAACAAGACATTTGGAGGTGGTCTGGTTTTTTCTCAAGGTGAAAAATGGGCAACACAACGAAAATTAGCAACTCACGCTTTCAATGGTGAAAGGTTGAAAGTAAGTTCGTACAAACAAAAATTTATCAGGGAATTATTATGGAGTCACTACCGAGTCAAGCCACCGAGTCATGAGCATGTGTTGATATGAGTTGTTATTGAGTCAAGAAAATCTATTGGAGAAAGAAAATATAAAATGTTAATGAAATTTATAATGAAACTAATATGTATATACAGATTCCCCTCATCATTTGTCTTCATGTAGAATTAAAAATATCAAAGTCAAACTCAAAACATGTCATGAGAGTTTACTTATATGCATGTCTTAAGTGCACATATACATGAACTTATTCTTGTGCATACATATGTGAGTAAATACAAATAAGCATGGTCCTTGTGTTATAGATGACAATTAAGTACAGGATCAGTAATTAGTTCCTAGAGAACATGATTATGCATGAAATTATGTGTTGGGATTAGTTTATTTAAAACAATATTAGTTCCAAAGTATACTTGATTCACTGGATTTCCTGAATATGGGAAAGCACCACCGGATTTCCTGAATATGGGAAAGGACACTTGTTTCGGAAACAAAACAAGAAATCTTTCAGGGACAACCAAAGTCATTTTTCTTGTTTGTTTGGCTATAGAACATGGTTCCAACAATGGTTGAAAGCGTTGACATGATGCTAAAACGGTGGAAAGATGCTGGAACCAAAGAGAAAGATGTCCATGAAGAGTTCTTAACAATGACATCGGAAGTCATCTCAAAGATCGTGTTTGGAAGTAATTATGAGGAGGGGAAGCAAGTATTCCAGAAGCAGGGGGCGTTAATTGGGTTGGCTGCCAAACAGTTGTCCAAAATTAGGCTTCCTGGTTTTGGGTAAATCTACCTTATCGTATATAAACGATTACAAAACTCATAAAATGATATTAATGTTGAGATCTTCACAGGATGATGTTTAAAGATAAAGAGGATTTAGAAACTGACAAACTGTTAGCCGGCATTCAAGATATCATTACAAAGATGATAAGAAACAGAGAAAATATGATGGTTTCAGGAGATAAAGACAACTCCACGACTGATTACCTCGGAATACTTTTGAATTCGCGTCATGATGTCAATGACAGTTATAGGCTTTCCATACAGGATATTATTGATGAATGCAGAACTTTTTACATTGCTGGCCACGGAACGATCTCTATTTTGCTCACGTGGGCTACTCTTCAAACCAGAAAGATTCTCTGAAGGGGTGGCCAATGTCGTTAACAGCAATCCAGGAGCATTCCTCCCTTTTGGTTATGGACCACGAATCTGTGTAGGCAACAATTTCGCGATAAATGAATCAAAGATAACCCTCTCGATGATCTTACAACATTACAGATTCACTCTGTCACCAAACTATGTCCATGCACCATATGAGCGTATCACACTTCGCCCAAAGTCTGGTGTTCAGATAATATTTCAAGCTCTATAAAGCTCCGCTTCTTGTGACTAGTGTGCACTTAATAAATTGTTTACGTTGTTGGGTTTACTTGGGTTTGTTCGCGGGTCATTGATTCTGTGACAACTCGTATTTCAAACATCACTTTGTACTTTGATGTAACCGGTGTGAACGTTATGTGATTATGTGGACTTTGATGATTAATGGAATGTTATGTTGTTATGTTATTTGGTTATGTGTAATGCATGTATGTATGTAATATGATCACACAAAACGAGCCCGATCACACAACACTTGGCCAATCGCACAAGCCCATTCGGGCCACACTCTTTGTATCCGAACCAAGGGCAGCCCATGTATGGGGTCGGCCCACTCCTCTTACACGCATACAAACACTCTTGTGGGAGTGAGTTCGTCATTATTTGCAAATCACACAATACACATCAATACCCTACTCTCTCTTTCTCCCCTCTCGAAGCCGACGACAGCACACCCCTCTCCACCGAAGCTTTTGTGTTCGGATCAATCCTTGCTCTCTTCTCTAACCGGTTAGTGTTTAACTACTGATTGTATGTTGCATGATGTTGTGATCTATATGTTTTACATGATGGTTTAGGGATGATAGGCGATTGATTGTGATATAAACTGTTAGGGTTTTGTGTTCATATAATTCATATAATCGGCACACATGTGTAGTACATATGGATTAATATAGAGTTTGATGATGCTAAGATTTGAACGATGATATAAAACCGAATGTATGTTTATCGGCTGTGAGGTGTTCATATTCGGATGATTGGTTGTGTTAAACTTGTTAGGGTGCATGCTAGAAATCGATAACATAAGCCGTGTTAATGTGTAAATGATTGTGGTTGTTGATTATGTTTTGAATATGATTAGGGTTCATAGGGATTTGATGATAAAAACCCTTGTTTGATATATTAATTGTACGATTGGAAACTGTTATCTTCAATGCAAAATAGGAAACTGTTGAATGATTTAAACCGATTGCATGAAATTAGGGACTAGACAACTAATCGCACAAGGCCACCCTTGATCGCACAAGACCAAATCGGATCACACAAGGGATTGGTCACACAAGGCAGTCGCATAAGCTGGTGCAACTGATTAAAGCTCACGGTAGAACTAGGATATGCATGATCGCACAAGACTTGTGGATCGCACAAAACTCATAAAATGATATTTATGTTGAGATCTTCACAGGATGATGTTTAAAGATAAAGAGGATTTAGAAACCGACAAACTGTTAGCCGGCATTCAAGATATCATTACAAAGATGATAAGAAACAGAGAAAATATGATGGTTTCAGGAGATGAAGAGAACTCCACGACTGATTACCTCGGAATACTTTTGAATTCGCGTCATGATGTCAATGACAGTTATAGGCTTTCCATACAGGATATTATTGATGAATGCAGAACTTTTTACATTGCTGGCCACGGAACGATCTCTATTTTGCTCACGTGGGCTACTCTTCTTCTAGGAATCCACACCGATTGGCAAGAGAAAGCACGCGAGGAGGTTCAAGAAGTATTTGGTAATCAAAACCCATCTTCAGAAGGAATATCAAGACTCAAGAAAGTAAGATTATTGATCTAACAATCTCATTTCTTTAATTCTTATTTTCTGGTTTTTTTTTATTATTTTTTATTTTTTGTAATTGTGTGTTTTTCTCGTATCATACAGATGAGCATGATAATCAATGAGACACTACGCCTGTACCCTCCTGGAATATCCACATCCCGGAAAGTTCAGAAGGAAATGCATGTTGGAGATCTGGTTCTTCCACCAAACTTAAATTTTCAAATCCCAGCATTACCATTTCATCAAGACCGTGGAACATGGGGAGAAGATGCTCATCTCTTCAAACCAGAAAGATTCTCTGAAGGGGTTGCCAATGTCGTTAACAGCAATCCAGGAGCATTCCTCCCTTTTGGTTATGGACCACGAATCTGTGTAGGCAACAATTTCGCGATAAATGAATCAAAGATAACCCTCTCGATGATCTTACAACATTACAGATTCACTCTGTCACCAAACTATGTCCATGCACCATATGAGCGTATCACACTTCGCCCAAAGTCTGGTGTTCAGATAATATTTCAAGCTCTATAAAGCTCCGCTTCTTGTGACTAGTGTGCACTTAATAAATTGTTTACGCTGTTGGGTTTACTCGGGTTTGTTCGCGGGTCATTGATTTGGCATGTTATCGAGTCAAGTGTTCGTTTATGAGTCAGTAGTAAATTGGGTCAACAATAGGTTATATGTTAATGGGATCATACCCATGTTTTAGGAGGTGCACGTTTGAAGACAGACTGGAGAGTAAGTTGAAGTCAGTTGCTGAAATAGAGAAAAGAATTAGTATGCGTTTATGTCCGATTCTTTAGGAGTATATTTTATTGTTTTTCTGTTTCCCACGTTTGTTATTTATAAGGCTATATATAGCCTATTTGGTTAATGAATGAAAAACCACCCCTTCTTGTTTTATCGAAATAGAAATCCTCTGCACATTTTTCTTTACATTTATGTACATACGCGAGAGTTGTGATTGTGTAGAGTTTGGGGCCTCTAACCAACATTTGGTATCAGAGCCGAGTGCTCGTGAAGAAGACGTTGTAGCCGTTTTGAGAGTCGGTCTCATGAAAACGGTTTAGCCCGTCGCTGCGGGGCAAAAAAAGCAGGAGGGCAGGAGTGAAAGAATGTGATGAAGGTTCAAGACGGCAGGTGGCTGTTTTCGGATCGTTTAACAACAGAAGACGGACGCGTTAAGGTGTTTCGGTCGGCCGTTGTTGTGGTAGACGTACCGGTTAAGACGACGGGGGTGACCGGTGATAAACACTTGTGTTCGGTGGCTGTTAGCGGTGATGAAAGGAGGAAGAATGGGGCTGTTCGGTTATTAGTTGCGGGTACAGCAGGTTTCGCAGGTGACTTGATCGTGTTGTTTCGTGATAAGAGGAGACCGGCGTGTTGCGTGATAAACGGGCGTAAAAGATCCGTCAAAGCATGTGGCTTTCGATTTGCTTCGTTTGGCAAGGTGAGAAAACGTTACATTCGGGTGGCTTTGTTTTCTTGTCGGTGGAGAAGCCTCTTGGAACAAGTTTGATCGGGAAAAGGTACGGGTGTCAAGAAAATGGCGTTGGAGTTCAAATCGGGCGACTCGACTGTGACCGGGTAGAGGTCTTTGATCCGTGATGAGTCAAGATGTTAATGAACGTTTCCAACGTGAAGCCATGTGAGATGTTAAAAGTGTACTGATTATTTTTTATTCGGGTTGAATCGAGACATTTGACGTAATCGAGGTGAAGATCGGGTGTCTGTTAGATGTCATAGTTGTTCGAAATCGAGATGATTCGGTGAAGGCGTAAACAAACACCGATTAAGGGGGTAATTGTTGGGTTTACTCGGGTTTGTTCGCGGGTCATTGATTCGGCACGTTATCGAGTCAAGTGTTCGTTTACGAGTCAGTAGTAAATTGGGTCAATAATAGGTTATATGTTAATGGGATCATACCCATGTTTTTGGAGGTGCACTTTTGAAGACAGACTTGGAGAGTAAATTGAAGTCAGATGATGAAATAGCGGAAAGAATTAGTATGCGTTTATGTCCGATTCTTTAGGAGTGTATTTTATTGTTTTTTCTGTTTCCCACGTTAGTTATTTATAAGGCTATATATAGCCTATTTGGTTGATGAATGAAAAACCACCCCTTCTTGTTTTATCGAAATAGAAATACTGTACACATTTTCTTTACATTTATATACATACGTGAGAGTTGTGATTGTGTAGAGTCTGGGGCATGTAACCAACATTTGGTATCAGAGCCGAGTGCTCATGAAGAAGACGTTGTAGCCGTTTTGAGAGTCGATCTCATGAAAACGGTTTAGCCCGTCGCTGCGGGGCAAACGCAGCTGGAGGGCAGGAGTGAAAGAAGATGATGAAGGTTCAAGACGCCAGGTGGCTGTTTTCGGATCGTTTAACAGCAAAAGACGGACGCGTTAAGGTGTTTCGGTCGGCCGTGGTTGTGGTAGACGTATCGGTTAAGACGACGGGGGTGACCGGTGATAAACACTTGTTTTCGGTGGCTGTTAGTGGTGATGAAAGGAGGAAGAATGGGGTTGTTCGGTTATTAGTTGCGTGTACAGCAGGTTTCGCAGGTGCCTTGATCGTGTTGTTTCGTGATAAGAGAAGACCGGCGTGTTGCGTGATAAACGAGCGTAAAAGATCTGTCAAAGCAGGTGGCTTTGGATTTGCTTCGTTTGGCAAGGTGAGAAAATGTTAGAAGCGGGTGGCTTTGTTTTCTTGTCGGTGGAGAGGCCTCTTGGAACAAGTTTGATCGGGAAAATGTACGGGTGTCAAGAAAATGGCGTTGGAGTTCAAATCGGGCGACTCGGCTGTGACCGGGTAGAGGTCGTTGATCTGTGACAAGTCAAGATGTTAATGAACGTTTCCAAGGTGAAGCCATGTGAGATGTTAAAAGTGCACTGATTTTTTTTATTCGGGTTGAACCGAGACATTGGACGTGATCAAGGTGAAGATCGGGTGTCTGTTAGATGTCATAGTGGTTCGAAACCGAGGTGATTCGGTGAAGGCGTAAACAAACACCGATTAAGGGGGTGATTGTTGGGTTTACTCGGGTTTGATCGCGGGTCATTGATTCGGCACGTCATCGAGTCAAGTGTTCGTTTACGAGTCAGTAGTAAATTGGGTCAATAATAGCTTATATGTTAATGGGATCATACCCACGTTTTAGGAGGTGCACGTTTGAAGACAAACTTGGAGTGTAAGTTGAAGTCAGTTGCTAAAATAGAGGAAAGAATTAGTATGCGTTTATGTCCGATTCTTTAGGAGTATATTTTATTGTTTTTTATATTTCCCATGTTTGTTATTTATAAGGCTATATATAGCCTATTTGGTTGATGAATGAAAAACCACCCCTTCTTGTTTTATCGAAATAGAAATCCTCTGCACATTTTCTTTACATTTATATACATCCGTGAGAGTTGTGATTGTGTAGAGTTTGGGGCCTGTATCCAACATTTGGTATCAGATCCGAGTGCTCATGAAGAAGACGTTGTAGCCGTTTTGAGAGTCGGTCTCGTGAAAACGGTTTAGCCCGTCACTGCGGGGCAAACGCAGCAGGAGGGTAGGAGTGAAAGAAGGTGATGAAGGTTCAAGACGGCAGGTGGCTGTTTTCGGATCGTTTAACAGCAGAAGACGGACGCGTTAAGGTGTTTCAGTCGGTCGTTGTTGTGGTAGACATACCGGTTAAGACGACGGGGGTGACCGGTGAAAAACACTTGTGTTCGGTGGCTGTTAGTGGTAATGAAAGGAGGAAGAACGGGGATGTTCGGTTATTAGTAGCAGGTACAGAAGGTTTCGCAGGTGCCTTGATCGTGTTGTTTCTTGATAAGAGGAGACTGGCGTGTTGCGTGATAAACGGGCGTAAAAGATCCGTCAAAGCAGGTGGCTTTGGATTTGCTTCGTTTGGCAAGGTGAGAAAACGTTAGAAGCGGGTGGCTTTGTTTTCTTGTCGGGTGGAGAGGCCTCTTGGAACAAGTTTGATCGGGAAAAGGTACGGATGTCAAGAAAATGGCGTTGGAGTTCAAATCAGGCGACTCGGATGTGACCGGGTAGAGGTCGTTGATCCGTGATGAGTCAAGATGTTAATGAACGTTTCCAACGTGAAGCCATGTGAGATGTTAAAGGTGTATTGATTTTTTTATTCGGGTTGAACCGAGATATTGGACGTGATCGAGGTGAAGATCGGGTGTCTGTTAGATGTCATAGTGGTTCGAAACCGAGGTGATTCGGTTAAGGCGTAAATAAACACCGATTAAGGGGGTGGTTGTTGTGTTTACTCGGGTTTGTTCGCGGGTCATTGATTCGGCACGTTATCGAGTCAAGTGTTCATTTACGAGTCAGTAGTAAATTGGGTCAATAATAGGTTATATGTTAGTGGGATCATACCCATGTTTTAGGAGGTGCACGTTTGAAGACAGACTTAGAGAGTAAGTTGAAGTCAGTTGCTGAAATAGAGGAAAGAATTAGTATGCGTTTATGTCCGATTCTTTAGGAGTATATTTTATTCTTTTTTCTGTTTCCCACGTTTGTTATTTATAAGGCTATATATAGCCTATTTGGTTAATGAATGAAAAACCACCCCTACTTGTTTATCGAAATTGAATTCCTCTGCACATTTTCTTTACATTTATATACATTCTTGCGAGTTGTGATTGTGTAGATTTTGGGGCCTGTAACCAACATTTGGTATCAAAACCGAGTGCTCATGAAGAAGACGTTGTAGCCGTTTTGAGAGTCGGTCTCGTGAAAACGGTTTAGCCCGTCGCGGCGGGGCAAACGTAGCAGGAGGACAGGAGTGAAAGAAGGTGATGAAGGTTCAAGACGGCAGGTGGCTGTTTTCGGATCGTTTAACAACAAAAGACGGACGCGTTAAGGTGTTTCGGTCGGCCGTTGTTGTGGTAGACATACCGGTTAAGACGACGGGGGTGACCGGTGATAAACACTTGTGTTTGGTGGCTGTTAGTGGTGATGAAAGGAGGAAGAAAGGGGCTGTTCAGTTAGTAGTTGCAGGTACAGCAGGTTTCGCAGGGCCTTGATCATGTTGTTTCGTGATAAGAGGAGACCGGCTTGTTGCGTGATAAACGGGCGTAAAAGATCCATCAAAGCAGGTGGCTTTGGATTTGCTTCTTTTGGCAAGGTGAGAAAACGTTAGAAGCGGGTGGCTTTGTTTTCTTGTCGGTGGAAAGGCCTCTTGGAACAAGTTTGATCGGGAAAAGGTGCGGGTGTCAAGAAAATGGCGTTGGAGTTCAAATCGGGTGACTCGGATGTGACCGGGTAGAGGTCGTTGACCCGTGATGACTCAAGATGTTAATGAACGTTTCCAACGTGAAGCCATGTGAGATGTTAAATGTGTACTGATTTTTTTTATTCGGGTTGAACCGAGACATTGGACGTGATCGAGGTGAAGATCGGGTGTCTGTTAGATGTCATAGTGGTTCGAAACCGAGGTGATTCGGTGAAGGCGTAAATAAACACCGATTAAGGGGGTGATTGTTGGGTTTACTTGGGTTTGTTCGCGGGTCATTGATTCGGCACGTTATCGAGTCAAGTGTTCGTTTACGAATCAGTAGTAAATTGGGTCAATAATAGGTTTTATGTTAGTGGGATCATACCCATGTTTTAGGAGGTGCACGTTTGAAGACAGACTTGGAGAGTAAGTTGAAGTCAGTTGCTAAAATAGAGGAAAGAATTAGTATGCGTTTATGTCCGATTTTTAGGAGTATATTTTATTGTTTTTTCTGTTTCCCACGTTTGTTATTTATAAGGCTATATATAGCCTATTTGGTTGATGAATGAAAAACCACCCCTTCTTGTTTTATCGAATTAGAAATCCTCTGCACATTTTCTTTACATTTATATACATACGTGAGAGTTGTGATTGTGTAGAGTTTGGGTCCTGTAACAAACATTTGGTATCAGTGCCGAGTGCTCATGAAGAAGACGTTGTAGCCGTTTTAAGAGTCCGTCTCGTGAGAACGGTTTAGCCCGTCGCTGCGGGGCAAACGCAGTAGGAGGGCAGGAGTGAAAGAGGGGGATGAAGGTTCAAGACGGCAGGTGGCTGTTTTCGGATCGTTTAACAGCAGAAGAAGGAGACGTTAAGGTGTTTCGGTCGGTCGTTGTTGTGGTAGACATACCGGTTAAGACGACGGGGGTGACCGGTGATAAACACTTGTGTTCGGTGGCTGTTAGTGGTGATGAAAGGAGGAAGAACAGGGTTGTTCGGTTATTAGTTGCAGGTACAGCAGGTTTCGCAGGTGCCTTGGTCGTGTTGTTTAGTGATAAGAGGAGACCGGCGTGTTGCGTGATAAACGGGCGTAAAAGATCCGTCAAAGCAGGTGGCTTTGGATTTGCTTCGTTTGGCAAGGTGAGAAAACGTTAGAAGCAGGTGGCTTTGTTTTCTTGTTGGTGGAGAGGTCCCTTGGAAAAAAATTGATCGGGAAAAGCTACAGGTGTCAAGAAAATGGCGTTGGAGTTCAAATCGGGCGACTCGGATGTTACCGGGTAGAGGTCGTTGATCCGTGATGAGTCAAGATGTTAATGAACGTTTCCAACGTGAAGCCATGTGAGATGTTAAAAGTGTATTGATTTTTTTATTTGTGTTGAACCGAGACATTGGACGTGATCGAGGTGAAGATCGGGTGTCTGTTAGATGTCATAGTGGTTCGAAACCGAGGTGATTCGATGAAGGCGTAAACAAACACCGATTAAGGGGGTGATTGTTGGGTTTACTCGGGTTTGTTCGCGGGTCATTAATTCGGCACGTTATCGAGTCAAGTGTTCGTTTACGACTCAGTAGTAAATTGGGTCCATAATAAGTTATATGTTAGTGGGATCATACCCATGTTTTAGGAGGTGCATGTTTGAAGATAGACTTGGAGAGTAAGTTGAAGTCAGTTGCTGAAATAGAGGAAAGAATTAATATGCATTTACGTCCGATTCTTTAGGAGTATATTTTATTGTTTTTCCTGTTTCCCACGTTTGTTATTTATAAGGCTTTATATAGCCTATTTGGTTAACGAATGAAAAACCACCCCTTCTTGTTTTATCGAAATAGAAATACTCTGCACATTTTCTTTACATTTATATACATACGTGAGACTTGTGATTGTGTAGAGTTTGGGGCCTGTAACCAACATTTGGTATCAGAGCCGAGTGCTCATGAAGAAGACGTTGTAGCCGTTTTGAGAGTCGGTCTCGTGAAAACGTTTTAGCCCATCGCTGCGGGGTAAACGCAACAGGAGGGTAGGAGTGAAAGAAGGTGATGAAGGTTGAAGACGGCAGGTGGCTGTTTTCGGATCGTTTAACAGCAGAAGACGGACGCGTTAAGGTGTTTCGGTCGGTCGGTCGTTGTTGTGGTAGACATACCGGTTAAGACGACGGGGGTGGCCGGTGATAAACACTTGTGTTCGGTGGCTGTTAGTGGTGATGAAAGGAGGAAGAACGGGGCTGTTCGGTTATTAGTTGCAGGTACAGCAAGTATCGCAGGTGCCTTGATCGTGTTGTTTCGTGATAAGAGGAGACCGGTGTGATGCGTGATAAACGGGTGTAAAAGATCCGTCAAAGCAGGTGGTTTTGGATTTGCTTCATTTGGCAAGGTAAGAAAACATTAGAAGCGGGTGGCTTTGTTTTCTTGTCAGTGGAGAGGCCTCTTGGAACAAGTTTTATCGGGAAAAGGTACTAGTGTCAAGAAAATGGCGTTGGAGTTGAAATCGGGCGACTCGGTTGTGACCGGGTAGAGGTCGTTGATCCGGGATGAGTCAAGATATTAATGAACGTTTCCAAGGAGAAGCCATGTGAGATGTTAAAAGTGTACTGATTGTTTTATTCGGGTTGAACCGAGACATTGGACGTGATCGAGGTGAAGATCGGCTGTCTGTTAGATGTCATAGTGGTTCGAAACCGAGGTGATTCGGTGAAGGCGTAAACAAACACCGATTAGGGGGTGATTGTTTGGTTTGCTCGGGTTTGTTCGCGGGTCATTGATTCGGCACATTATCGAGTCAAGTGTTCATTTACGAGTCAGTAGTAAATTGGGTCAATAATAGGTTATATGTTAACGGAATTATAATCATGTTTTAGGAGGTGCACGTTTGAATACAGACTTGGAGAGTAAGTTGAAGTCAGTTGCAGAAAATAGAGGAAAGAATTAGTATGCGTTTTCGTCCGATTCTTTAGGAGTATGTTTTATTGTTTTTTTATGTTTCCCATGTTTGTTATTTATAAGGCTATATATAGCCTATTTGGTTGATGAATGAAAAACCACCCCTTCTTGTTTTATCGAAATAGAAATCCTCTGCACATTTTCTTTACTTTTATATACATACGTAAGAGTTGTGATTGTGTTGAGTTTGGGGCCTGTAACCAACATTTGGTATTAGAGCCGAGTGCTCATGCAGAAGACGTTGTTGCCATTTTGAGAGTCGGTCTCATGAAAACGGTTTAGCCCGTCGCTGCAGGGCAAACACAGCAGGAGGGCAGGAGTGAAAGAAGGTGATGAAGGTTCAAAACGGCAGGTGGCTGTTTTCGGATCGTTTAACAGCAGAAGACGGAGGCGTTAAGGTGTTTCGGTCGGTCGTTGTTGTGGTAGACATACCGGTTAAGACGACGGGGGTGACCGGTGATAAACACTTGTGTTCGGTGGCTGTTAGTGGTGATAAAACGAGGAAGAACGGGGCTGTTCGGTTATTAGTTGCAGGTACAGCAGGGTTCGCAGGTGCCTTGATCTTGTTGTTTCGTGATAAGAGGAGACCGGCGTGTTGCGTGATAAACGGGCGTAAAAGATCCGTCAAAGCAGGTGGCTTTGGATTTGCTTCGTTTGGCAAGGTGAGAAAACGTTAGAAGCGGGTGGCTTTGTTTTCTTATCGGTGGAGAGACCTCTTGGAACAAGTTTGATCGGGAAAAGGTACGGGTGTCAAGAAAATGGCGTTGGAGTGCAAATCGGGCGACTCAGATGTGACCGGGTAGAGGTCGTTGATCCGTGATGAGTCAAGATGTTAATGAACGTTTCCAACATGAAGCCAAGTGAGATGTTAAAAGTTTACTGATTTTTTTATTCGGGTTGAACCGAGACATTGGACGTGATCGAGGTGAAGATCGGGTGTCTGTTAGATGTCGTAGTGGTTCGAAACCGAGGTGATTCGATGAAGGCGTAAATAAACACCGATTAAGGGGGTGATTGTTGGGTTTACTCGGGTTTGTTCGCGGGTCATTGATTCGGCACGTTATCGAGTCAATTGTTCGTTTACGAGTCAGTAGTAAATTGGGTCAATAATAGGTTATATGTTAGTGGGATCATACCCATGTTTTAGGAGGTGCACGTTTGAAGACAGACTTGGAGAGTAAGTTGAAGTCAGTTGCTGAAATAGAGGAAAGAATTAGTATGCGTTTACGTCCGATTCTTTACGAGTATATTTTATTGTTTTTTCTGTTTCCCACGTTTGTTATTTATAAGGCTATATATGGCCTATTTGGTTAACGAATGAAAAACCACCCCTTCTTGTTTTATCGAAATAGAAATCCTCTGCACATTTTCTTTACATATATATACATACGTGAGAGTTGTGATTGTGTAGAGTTTGGGGCCTGTAACCAACATTTGGTATCAGAACCGAGTGCTCGTTGTAGCCGTTTTGAGAGTCGGTCTCGTGAAAATGGTTTAGCCCGTCGCTGCGGGGCAAACGCAGCAGGAGGGCAGGAGTGAAAGAAGGTAATGAAGGTTCAAGACGGCAGGTGGCTGTTTGGATCGTTTAACAGTAGAAGACGGAGGAGTTAAGGTGTTTCGGTCGGTCGTCGTTGTGGTAGACATACCGGTTAAGACGACGGGGGTGGCCGGTGAAAAACACTTGTGTTCGGTGGCTGTTAGTAGTGATGAAAGGAGGAAGAATAGGGCTGTTCGGTTATTAGTTGCAGGTACAGCAGGTTTCGCAGGTGCCTTGATCGTGTTGTTTCCTGATAAGAGGAGACCGGCGTGTTGCGTGATAAACGGGCGTAAAAGATCCTTCAAAGCAGGTGGCTTTGGATTTGCTTCGTTTGGCAAGGTGAGAAAACGTTAGAAGCGGGTGGCTTTGTTTACTTGTCGGTGGAGAGTCCTCTTGGAACAAGTTTGATCGGGAAAAGGTACTGGTGTCAAGAAAATGCCGTTGGAGTTCAAATCGGTCGACTCGGATGTGACCGGGAAGAGGTCGTTGATCCATGATGAGTCAGGATATTAATGAACGTTTCCAAGGTGAAGCCATGTGAGATGTTAAAAGTGTACTGAATTTTTTTATTCGGGTTGAACCGAGACATTGAACGTGATCGAGGTGAAGATCGGGTGTCTGTTAGATGTCATAGTGGTTCGAAACCGAGGTGATTCGGTGAAGGCGTAAATAAACACCGATTAAGGGGTGATTGTTGGGTTTACTCGGGTTTGTTCGCGGGTCATTGATTCGGCACGTTATCGAGTCAAGTGTTCGTTTACGAGTTAGTAGTAAATTGGGTCAATAATAGGTTATATGTTAGTTGGATCACATGTTTTAGGAGGTGCACGTTTGAAGACAGACTTGGAGAGTAAGTTGAAGTCAGTTGCTAAAATAGAGGAAAGAATTAGTATGCGTTTATGTCCGATTCTTTAGGAGTATATTTTATTGTTTTTTCTGTTTCCCACGTTTGTTATTTATAAGGCTATATATAGCCTATTTGGTTAGTGAATGAAAAACCACCCCTTCTTGTTTTATCGAAATAGAAATCCTCTGCACATTTTCTTTACATTTACACATACGTGAGAGTTGTGATTGTGTAGAGTTTGGGGCCTGTAACCAACATTTGGTATCAGAGCCGAGTGCTCGTGAAGAAGACGTTGTAACCGTTTTGAGAGTCGGTCTCGTGAAAACGGTTTAGCCCGTCGCTGCGGGGCAAACGCAGAAGGAGGGCAGGAGTGAAAGAAGGTGATGAAGATTCGAGACGGTAGGTGGCTGTTTTCGGATCGTTTAACAGTAGAAGGCGGATGCGTTAAGGTGTTTCGGTCGGCCGTTGTTATGGTAGACGTACCGGTTAAGACGACGGGGGTGACCGGTGATAAACACTTGTGTTCAGTGGCTGTTAGTGGTGATGAAAGGAGGAAGAATGTGGTTGTTCGGTTATTAGTTGCGGGTACAGCAGGTTTCGCAGGTGACTTGATCGTGTTGTTTCGTGATAAGAGGACAGCGGCGTGTTGCGTGATAAACGGGCGTAAAAGATCCGTCAAAGTAGGTGGCTTTGGATTTGCTTCGTTTGGCAAGGTGAGATAACATTAGAAGCGGGTGGCTTTGTTTTCTTGTCGGTGGAGAGGCCTCTTGGAACAAGTTTGATCGGGAAAAGGTACGGGTGTCAAGAAAATGGCGTTGGAGTTCAAATCGGGCGACTCGGCTGTGACCGGGTAGAGGTCTTTGATCCGTGATGAGTCAATATCTTAATGAACGTTTCCAAGGTGAAGCCATGTGAGACATTGGACGTGATCGAGGTGAAGATCGGGTGTCTGTTAGATGTCATAGTGGTTCGAAACCGAGGTGATTCGGTGAAGGCGTAAACAAACACTGATTAAGGGGGTGATTGTTGGTTTTACTCGGGTTTGTTCCGTGTCATTGATTTGGCACGATATCGAGACAAGTGTTCGTTTACGATTCAGTAGTAAATTGGGTCAATAATAGGTTATATGTTAAAGGGATCATACCCATGTTTTAGGAGGTGCACTTTTGAAGACAGACTTGGAGAGGAAGTTGATGTCAGTTGCTGAAATAGAGGAAAGAATTAGTATGCGTTTATGTCCGATTCTTTAGGAGTATATTTTATTGTTTTTTCTGTTTCCCACGTTTGTTATTTATAAGGCTATATATAGCCTATTTGGTTGATGAATGAAAAACCACCCCTTCTTGTTTTATCGAAATAGAAATCCTCTGCACATTTTCTTTACATTTGTATACATACGTGAGAGTTGTGATTGTGTAGAGTTTGGGGCCTGTAACAAACTTTTGGAATCAGAGCCGAGTGCTCCTGAAGAAGACGTTGTAGCCGTTTTGAGAGTCGGTCTCGTGAAAACGGTTTAGCCCGTCGCTGCGGGGCAAACGCAGCAGGAGGGCAGGAGTGAAAGAAGGTGATGAAGGTTCAAGACAGCAGGTGGCTATTTTCGGATCGTTTAACAGTAGAAGACGGATGCGTTAAGGTGTTTCGGTTGGCCGTTGTTGTGGTAGACGTACCAGTTAAGACGACAGGGGTGACCGGTGATAAACACTTGTGTTCGGTGGCTGTTAGTGGTGATGAAAGGAGGAAGAACGGGGTTGTTTGGTTATTAGTTGCAGGTACAGCAGGTTTCGCAGGGTCTTGATCGTGTTGTTTCGTGATAAGAGGAGACAGGCGTGTTGCGTGATAAACGGCCGTAAAAGACGTTAGAAGCGGGTGGCTTTGTTTTCTTGTCGGTGGAGAGGCCTCTTAGAACAAGTTTGATCGGGAAAAGGTACGGGTGTCAAGAAAACGGCGTTGGAGTTCAAATCGGGCGACTCGGATGTGACCGGGTAGAGGTCGTTGATCCGTGATGAGTCAAGATGTTAATGAACGTTTCCTACGTGAAGCCATGTGTGATGTTAAAAGTGTACTGATTTTTTTATTCGGGTTGAACCGAGACATTGGACGTGATCGAGGTGAAGAATGGGTGTCTGTTAGATGTCATAGTGGTTCGAAACCGAGGTGATTATGTGAAGGCGTAAATAAACACCGATTAAGGGGGTGATTGTTGGGTTTACTCGGGTTTGTTCGCGGGTCATTGATTCGGCACGTTATCGAGTCAAGTGTTCGTTTACGAGTCAGTAGTAAATTGGGTCAATAATAGGTTATATGTTAGTGGGATCATACCCATGTTTTAGGAGGTGCACGTTTGAAGACAGACTTGGAGAGTAAGTTGATGTCAGTTGCTGAAATAGAGGAAAGAATTAGTATGCGTTTACGTCCGATTCTTTACGAGTATATTTTATTGTTTTTTCTGTTTCCCACGTTTGTTATTTATAAGGCTATATATAGCCTATTTGGTTAACGAATGAAAAACCACCCCTTCTTGTTTTATCGAAATAGAAATCCTCTGCACATTTTCTTTACATTTATATACATACGTGAGAGTTGTGATTGTGTAGAGTTTGGGGCCTGTAACCAACATTTGGTATCAGAACCGAGTGCTCGTTGTAGCCGTTTTGAGAGTCGGTCTCGTGAAAATGGTTTAGCCCGTCGCTGCGGGGCAAACGCAGCAGGAGGGCAGGAGTGAAAGAAGGTAATGAAGGTTCAAGACGGCAGGTGGCTGTTTGGATCGTTTAACAGTAGAAGACGGAGGAGTTAAGGTGTTTCGGTCGGTCGTCGTTGTGGTAGACATACCGGTTAAGACGACGGGGGTGGCCGGTGAAAAACACTTGTGTTCGGTGGCTGTTAGTAGTGATGAAAGGAGGAAGAATAGGGCTGTTCGGTTATTAGTTGCAGGTACAGCAGGTTTCGCAGGTGCCTTGATCGTGTTGTTTCCTGATAAGAGGAGACCGGCGTGTTGCGTGATAAACGGGCGTAAAAGATCCTTCAAAGCAGGTGGCTTTGGATTTGCTTCGTTTGGCAAGGTGAGAAAACATTAGAAGCGGGTGGCTTTGTTTACTTGTCGGTGGAGAGTCCTCTTGGAACAAGTTTGATCGGGAAAAGGTACTGGTGTCAAGAAAATGCCGTTGGAGTTCAAATCGGTCGACTCGGATGTGACCGGGAAGAGGTCGTTGATCCATGATGAGTCAAGATATTAATGAACGTTTCCAAGGTGAAGCCATGTGAGATGTTAAAAGTGTACTGAATTTTTTTATTCGGGTTGAACCGAGACATTGGACGTGATCGAGGTGAAGATCGGGTGTCTGTTAGATGTCATAGTGGGTCGAAACCGAGGTGATTCGGTGAAGGCGTAAATAAACACCGATTAAGGGGTGATTGTTGGGTTTACTCGGGTTTGTTCGCGGGTCATTGATTCGGCACGTTATCGAGTCAAGTGTTCGTTTACGAGTTAGTAGTAAATTGGGTCAATAATAGGTTATATGTTAGTTGGATCACATGTTTTAGGAGGTGCACGTTTGAAGACAGACTTGGAGAGTAAGTTGAAGTCAGTTGCTAAAATAGAGGAAAGAATTAGTATGCGTTTATGTCCGATTCTTTAGGAGTATATTTTATTGTTTTTTCTGTTTCCCACGTTTGTTATTTATAAGGCTATATATAGCCTATTTGGTTAGTGAATGAAAAACCACCCCTTCTTGTTTTATCGAAATAGAAATCCTCTGCACATTTTCTTTACATTTACACATACGTGAGAGTTGTGATTGTGTAGAGTTTGGGGCCTGTAACCAACATTTGGTATCAGAGCCGAGTGCTCGTGAAGAAGACGTTGTAACCGTTTTGAGAGTCGGTTTCGTGAAAACGGTTTAGCCCGTCGCTGCGGGGCAAACGCAGAAGGAGGGCAGGAGTGAAAGAAGGTGATGAAGATTCGAGACGGTAGGTGGCTGTTTTCGGATCGTTTAACAGTAGAAGGCGGATGCGTTAAGGTGTTTCGGTCGGCCGTTGTTATGGTAGACGTACCGGTTAAGACGACGGGGGTGACCGGTGATAAACACTTGTGTTCAGTGGCTGTTAGTGGTGATGAAAGGAGGAAGAATGTGGTTGTTCGGTTATTAGTTGCGGGTACAGCAGGTTTCGCAGGTGACTTGATCGTGTTGTTTCGTGATAAGAGGACAGCGGCGTGTTGCGTGATAAACGGGCGTAAAAGATCCGTCAAAGTAGGTGGCTTTGGATTTGCTTCGTTTGGCAAGGTGAGATAACATTAGAAGCGGGTGGCTTTGTTTTCTTGTCGGTGGAGAGGCCTCTTGGAACAAGTTTGATCGGGAAAAGGTACGGGTGTCAAGAAAATGGCGTTGGAGTTCAAATCGGGCGACTCGGCTGTGACCGGGTAGAGGTCTTTGATCCGTGATGAGTCAATATCTTAATGAACGTTTCCAAGGTGAAGCCATGTGAGACATTGGACGTGATCGAGGTGAAGATCGGGTGTCTGTTAGATGTCATAGTGGTTCGAAACCGAGGTGATTCGGTGAAGGCGTAAACAAACACTGATTAAGGGGGTGATTGTTGGTTTTACTCGGGTTTGTTCCGTGTCATTGATTTGGCACGATATCGAGACAAGTGTTCGTTTACGATTCAGTAGTAAATTGGGTCAATAATAGGTTATATGTTAAAGGGATCATACCCATGTTTTAGGAGGTGCACTTTTGAAGACAGACTTGGAGAGGAAGTTGATGTCAGTTGCTGAAATAGAGGAAAGAATTAGTATGCGTTTATGTCCGATTCTTTAGGAGTATATTTTATTGTTTTTTCTGTTTCCCACGTTTGTTATTTATAAGGCTATATATAGCCTATTTGGTTGATGAATGAAAAACCACCCCTTCTTGTTTTATCGAAATAGAAATCCTCTGCACATTTTCTTTACATTTGTATACATACGTGAGAGTTGTGATTGTGTAGAGTTTGGGGCCTGTAACAAACTTTTGGAATCAGAGCCGAGTGCTCCTGAAGAAGACGTTGTAGCCGTTTTGAGAGTCGGTCTCGTGAAAACGGTTTAGCCCGTCGCTGCGGGGCAAACGCAGCAGGAGGGCAGGAGTGAAAGAAGGTGATGAAGGTTCAAGACAGCAGGTGGCTATTTTCGGATCGTTTAACAGTAGAAGACGGATGCGTTAAGGTGTTTCGGTTGGCCGTTGTTGTGGTAGACGTACCAGTTAAGACGACAGGGGTGACCGGTGATAAACACTTGTGTTCGGTGGCTGTTAGTGGTGATGAAAGGAGGAAGAACGGGGTTGTTTGGTTATTAGTTGCAGGTACAGCAGGTTTCGCAGGGTCTTGATCGTGTTGTTTCGTGATAAGAGGAGACAGGCGTGTTGCGTGATAAACGGCCGTAAAAGACGTTAGAAGCGGGTGGCTTTGTTTTCTTGTCGGTGGAGAGGCCTCTTAGAACAAGTTTGATCGGGAAAAGGTACGGGTGTCAAGAAAACGGCGTTGGAGTTCAAATCGGGCGACTCGGATGTGACCGGGTAGAGGTCGTTGATCCGTGATGAGTCAAGATGTTAATGAACGTTTCCTACGTGAAGCCATGTGTGATGTTAAAAGTGTACTGATTTTTTTATTCGGGTTGAACCGAGACATTGGACGTGATCGAGGTGAAGAATGGGTGTCTGTTAGATGTCATAGTGGTTCGAAACCGAGTTGATTATGTGAAGGCGTAAATAAACACCGATTAAGGGGGTGATTGTTGGGTTTACTCGGGTTTGTTCGCGGGTCATTGATTCGGCACGTTATCGAGTCAAGTGTTCGTTTACGAGTCAGTAGTAAATTGGGTCAATAATAGGTTATATGTTAGTGGGATCATACCCATGTTTTAGGAGGTGCACGTTTGAAGACAGACTTGGAGAGTAAGTTGATGTTAGTTGCTGAAATAGAGGAAAGAATTAGTATGCGTTTATGTCCGATTCTTTTGGAGTATATTTTATTGTTTTTTCTGTTTCCCACGTTTGTTATTTATAAGGCTATATATAGCCTATTTGGTTAATGAATGAAAAACCACCCCTTCTTGTTTTATCGAAATAGAAATCCTCTGCACATTTTCTTTACATTTATATACATACGTGAGAGTTGTGATTGTGCAGAGTTTGGGTCCTGTAACCAACATTTGGTATCAGAGCCGAGTGCTCATGAAGAAGCCATTGTAGCCGTTTTGAGAGTCGGTCTCGTGAAAACGGTTTAGCCCGTCGCTGCGGGGCAAACACAGCAGGAGGGCAGGAGTGAAAGAAGGTGATGAAGGTTCAAGACGGCAGGTGGCTGTTTTCGGATCGTTTAACAGCAGAAGACGGACGCGTTAAGGTGTTTCGGTCGGCCGTTGTTGTGGTAGACGTACCAGTTATGATGACGGGGGTGACCGGTGATAAACACTTGTGTTCGGTGGCTGTTAGTGGTGATGAAAGGAGGAAGAATGGGGTTGTTCGGTTATTAGTTGCGGGTACAGCAGGTTTCGCAGGTGCCTTGATCGTGTTGATTCGTGATAAGAGGAGACCGGCGTGTTGCGTGATAAACGGGCGAAAAAGATCCGTCAAAGCGGGTGGCTTTGGATTTGCTTCGTTTGGCAAGGTGAGAAAACGTTAGAAGCGGGTGGCTTTGTTTTCTTGTCGGTGGAGAGGCCTCTTGGAGCAAGTTTGATTGGGAATAGGTACGGGTGTCAAGCAAATGGCGTTAGAGTTCAAATCGGGCGACTCAGATGTGACCGGGTAGAGGTCGTTGATCCGTGATGAGTCAAGATGTTAATGAACGTTTCCAACGTGAAGCAATGTGAGATGTTAAAAGTGTACTGATTTTTTTTTATTCGGGTTGAACCGAGACATTGGACGTGATCGAGGTGAAGATCGAGTGTCCGTTAGATGTCATAATGGTTCGAAACCGAGGTGATTCGGTGCTGCGGTGAAGGCGTAAAGAAACACCGATTAAGGGGGTGATTGTTGGGTTTACTCGGGTTTGTTCGCGGGTCATTGATTCGGCATGTTATCTAGTCAAGTGTTCGTTTACGAGTCAGTAGTAAATTGGGTCAATAATAGGTTATATGTTAATGGGATCATACCCATGTTTTAGGAGGTGCACGTTTGAAGATAGACTTGGAGAGTAAGTTGAAGTCAGTTGCTGAAATAGAGGAAAGAATTAGTATGCGTTTATGTCCGATTCTTTAGGAGTATATTTTATTGTTTTTTTCTGTTTCCCACGTTTGTTATTTATAATGCTATATATAGCCTATTTGGTTAACGAATGAAAAACCACCCCTTCTTGTTTTATCGAAATAGAAATCCTCTGCACATTTTCCTTGCATTTATATACATACGTGAGAGTTGTGATTGTGTAGAGTTTGGGGCCTGTAACCAAAATACGCTTCCACCTTTGATCAGGTCACATTTTCATTTACCTTAAACAATATATCTTGTCTATTTGTGTTTTTCTTCTAAGTACAACATCGAGAGAAGTAGTATGGAGATAGACTTCTCTCTTTTCTTGCCTCATTTCTTTGTTTCTTAGAAATGAACCAAAATGTTCGTTTTATGGCCACATAGAGAGAAAACGGATATGTAACTTAATCTTGCAAAAAAACAATTTATATTGCACTGAAACAGTGTATGACTTGCTAGTTATGGTGTAATGAAGCTATTGCATTAAATGTATTAAAACAAAACCAATCTAGTCTAACAATTACGCATCAGTTAAAAATAATGTATAACCGAAATTGATCCACTTACCCGTTGAAACACAAAAACTGTTGAAAGAAACAATTAATCTAGACTTATTTCAAATGTCACAATTTGTTCCAATCTACTGCTAAAAATGTACAACTTCCAACAAAGGATTTCGTCAGAATTTGCTGTGACATTTCGTCGAACAGGTGGAGTGCAATTTTATGGGGATATACAAATGTACTCTTTGCTGCTTTCTAACCATTAATTCCGGAAACAATGAAGAAACGAGTGATAAGTCCATGCATGAAAAGGTTATGGAGGTGGAAGAACCACGGACCTGTAGAGAATACAAACGAATTGTTGATGCACTTTTGTGGATGTAGCTAGTGTCGGTTCGGTTCGAGACCAGTCAACGACAGTGTGACTCAGAGAACGAAATACAAATGACGAGGATACGAGAACTACATGGTTGCATGGCTGGATAATGATGAGATCATGACATCATCATGAGATCATCAAATTTCATTTGAAAAGCATGCACATAATCCACTGTCGATCAGCCTTGTGTCTGGGTAGTATAAATATTGTCCGTGTCACTTGTAAAAGGGAGAGCTTAAAAGGGCTAGAGAGAGAGAGAGTATCGGATTGCTTTGTATGTTCGTAATTTGTACCGAAACTGTCACACATACGCATTAACACACGCATTAACATGTACACACAAAAACATACACATGTGCCTGCGCACACACACTATAACACATAAAGTCACACACATTATACATACAAACACATACACTCACTAACACACTCTCAATAACACATTAACACATAAACATACACACACACATACACATATGCACATTAGAGCCTCAAAACCAACAACTAGATGATGATAACAAAAATATTTAGATACATTTTACAAAAATATAATCTTGATATTGGCAAACGGTTTAGTCATGCACTATATATGTTTCTTTCGTAAAGAAACATGAATAGACCACCAAAGAGGAATCTCTGTTGAGGGGTTGTCTTTCACTTTAAGAATTCTCTGGTCGATTTCCTAACTGACTAAATGAATAATCTTGGAGCCTTAGCTATCACAAACGTATATAGAAAGCCCTACCAAATTTGATTATGTATGAGAACATGTATTCAAACATTTCACTAAATGCATATTGACCCCAAGAATGAAACTGAGCTTTAGAGAGCCTGAAGCATTATCTGAACACCAAACTTTAGGCGAAGTGTGACAAGTTGAAGAGGTGCATGGACATAGTTCGGGGAGAGAGTGAATCTGTAACGTTGTAAGATCATCAAGAGGGTTATTTTAGCTTCATTTATCGGGAAACTGGAGCCGACACAAGTCCGTGGTCCATATCCAAAAGGGAGGATTGTTTGATAAATAGTCTTACTTTCTTGAGCCTTGCTATTCGTACTGAAGATGGATTTTCATTACCAAATACTTCCTGAACCTCCTCACGTCCATTCGGTATGGATTCCTAGAAGAAGAGTAACCCGGGAGAGCAAAAGAGTGACCGTTCCATGGCCTGCAGTGTAAAAAGTTTTGCAGTCATCAATAATATCCTGTATGGAGAGCTTGTAATTGTCATCACTTTCATGATGCGCCTTAAAAAGTAATGTGAGGTAATCAGTCATGGACTTGTCTTCATCTCCTGAAATTATAGTCTTTTCTCTACTTCTTAGCATCTTCAAAATACTATCTTTAATGCCAGCTTGCAGTTTGTCTGATTCTACATCATCTTTATCTTTGAATATCATCCTGTAAAGTTTAAACAATAATGCCAGCCATTGTTAAATAGAAGGAAAGCTCATGCGACCTTCAAGAGTCAAAAGTATAAACAATTATGCCCCACAACACCAATGACCAATGACCAATGTCTCAATACAATGAAAGCAACAGCTGATCTTCTGGAGCAACAAGTGCTAAATCCTGTTTCAGTTTAATTAAAAAAAACAACTTCAGCATTCAGTATTTCTTGCTGACTTTTAAGGTCAAATGTACAGCATTCAAGATTCAACATTTTTTTGAAGGGTAAGACAATATGTAATTCGGATTAGGTTTATCGTTGCATGAACTGCTTGCCGATATTGACTCCAAAAAAGAAACCGTAATCCCACAAGATTTTACCCTGAAAGTTGCATAAGTCTACCACGTGCCTCTGTTTGTGCAGATAATATGAATTTAGTATTCTCCACAAATAGCAAAACAAATAGGGCTGTTCACAAGGCCCGCGGCTCGTTCGAAAGAAGCTCGAGAAAAACTAGCTAAAAAACTCAATTTGAGATGACGTGAGCCGAGCTGGCTCATTTTGTAATCGAGCCGAGCCTGAGCCAAGCTCGGCTCGTTCTTAGGCTCGTTTAACTTTAAGCTAGAGCTCGAGCTGAGACGACTGACGAGTCGCCTCAATTAATTTCAAGCTTGAGCTCGATCTCAACGTGGCTCGACTCGTTTAACAACCCAAAAAAACCAATTCTGGTTGAGGACTTTCATCAAGCACCTTGCGTGCACGCCCCAAAAACATCATACATGGAATAGAAATTGATCATCATCAAAGATTGGATGAAAATTAGAACGAAGGTTATATGTGTTAGCACTAACCATTTAGACCCTCTGGTACATACACCAACCACATGTTTTTGACTCAAATTATTGGGGTTAGGGTTTAAGGTGAAATATAGAACTCGATGATTAGAAAATTACACTGGAGAGAACACCGTCAGACCCTTCCCCGATGATGCTGTTGTAGTTGGATTGATCTGAATGGAGTTTTTTTTTTTCTGCCAGATTGAAATTGATGTTGGCATTGGGGTCACCTGCTATTTTTTTTTTCTAAAAAACTGTTTAATTGCCTATTTAACAAACTTAAAATTAAAATTGCGTATATTCCCTTTCTTAATTATTAAAATTGCATATATCTTCTTCTTTGACTAATATAATTGCAAATTTACCCATTTTGATTTATTATATTAAAAATAAGTTATATAATAACTTTTTTTACCCTTATTTTTACTAAAACTTTAAGTAATACAAATTTATTCATTTTACTAGTCTTTGTAGATTTTTCACAATTCTTTAAAAAAAAATACATATTTATTCATTTTTACTAAAACTTAAACACTGAAATAAACCGCTAAATTAGTAAAAATCTACAAAACTAGTAAAAATGAATAAACATGTAATTTTTTAAGTTTTAGTAAAAATAAGGGTAAAAAGTCATTATATAACTTGTTTTTAATAAAATAAATCAAAATGGGTAAATTTGCAATTTTATTAGTTAAGGAAGGGGATATATGCAATTTTAATTTTAAGTTGGGTAAATACGTAATTAAGCAATTTTTAAGGGGAAATATGCAATTGTCCCCTTTTTTCACTTGTTCGAGGTGTGGTTCCATTTCATCAATTATATATTTATTAAACCCATTAAGTCTGATCATCTTTGAAATCGATATCCACCGTTGGATCTTGCTGAAATAAAATCTTGACCATTTAAACTCTATTTTTTAACCGTTAACATGACTGTTCATGACAATTTTGTACGCTGTTAGTTAGCTTCCATCATTTTCGGTCCATCTTCTCCTCTAAGCATGGTTGCTACAAAACAGGGACGTGGGTACCCTATGCTCTTAGACATCCAGAAAGACCAAATTACCCATGGCTCTGGCTGCGTATAGCCTCAAAAGAGAGGCAAATAGGTAAAATGGCACTTCGCATACGTGTCGTAGGGTTCTATACGATGCGTATAGAACAGGCGGACAAATTCCCCCCATAACTTAGCTTTTAAAAATTGGTAACTGTGAAATTACTATTATATCCCCGGATCAACCCTCGTATAGACCCTTTCTAGGGGTATAATGGTAATTCTCCAAGGTAAAAACATCTTTAACTTTCTGGAAAATTACCATTATACCTATCACACCCCGATATTTCAACAACACCCGGTGGACCCGGATTAGGTATACGTGACGAGATTGATATCAAATACACAATACAGCACAGCGGAAGTCTTGGATTTATATTACTATTACAAATATAATTGTCCGAGTGTTCAAAATATAATAGAGACAGATGTATCAAAAGATCCACAGGCGGATCGTAAATTTACAAAATGAGATAACAGACTAATAGGCTTCTTATGCAAAGGAGTTGCAAATTCCTCTTAAGCATACCGGCACTTTCAGCCTATTTCGTAACCTTGCAACCTGTCACTTAGTCTTTTGAAGATACGTTAGTTTACACTGGTAAAACCGACACATTTTGAAATATTTCAAAATTGTTTTAAGTGCACAAAGGCACATGTATTTTATAAATAACTAGGGACAATAATAATTATCTTTTATACAGTTTTACATGTCTGCCAATACATATGGGGCCCGGTACAGAACCCGATAACATGATTAACCGACACGTCACTTTTAACCCATAAAGGGTATCCCCGATATGGGTAGAAAAATATTTTATATTAGCATTAGCATCTGTCAGGTGTATGCCTACACCCCATGCTTAAGTCGTGGCCATTTGAAATTTAAATGAGCCGAGTATTTCCACGACACGGTCGTGTTAACCCCCAATGTTTAACTTATCATACAAAACAGATTAAAACGGGTTATGCGAATTTTCTAGTCATAATCCAACATATGTTCCCATACCCGACCAAGCGGTAATAATTTACCGTATCCCAAGCCCGTATAGGAAAAATAGGTTTAGAATATTTACCTGGCTTAAACAAGTCTTACAATGCAAAAAAATATAATAAGCACAGCCGTTAATCAATTAACTAAGCTTGGCTGCAATCTACTGGAATGCCTTAGTCTGGAATGAATGGTATAATAACCAATTAGAATGTTAATGGGTCTTAATCAAGTCATAGACTTGAACCGATTAACTTAAAATAGTAAAAACGGTACGATACGATAGATTAAGCGATAACCGGATAGAATGTAGTTTAAACCCTCACAAGCACTAAGACTTGTATAATGTGGGTAAACATGTTTACATTATGGAATTTGAAATGAATATTAAAAGATTTGACCCGTTTTGGTAAACTTACGTAAACTAATTACATAAACTAACCGTATGCATATAGGCTGTATCGGGTGACCGGATGGGTTATAAGCAAGTTCAATATGCCAAAATACTTTAATTATGTTGTAACATCAGTATGTTGTCAACTTATATGACCAATATGGTTTTAAAAGCAAACTATGCACCATAAGTGCATTTTAGTCATAGTGTGACATAATTTAAGAACTTGCATAAAAATCTAAGTTATGAACAAGTTCATTATGTTAAAACAAGTTAATTATGTTACCATATCAGTAGGTAACCAATTTCGTATGATCTTTATTGATTAAAACCAAGTTATGCACAAAAAGGGCATTTTGGTCATTATTATGCATATTATAAGAACTTGTGTAAAAACTCAGAATCTGATTATGATCAAGTAGTATAACCACAGAGGGTTATTTTACACTATAATATGATCATAATGTAACTTAGAATCAGTAGCTAAAGTTGTTAATCGGGTCAGAATCGGAAACCAAAGCAGAAGTCAAACTGCTTGACTTTCAGTTGCGAATCGACACTGGAAATGACGGCCTGAACATGTTTATACATGTTCTAATATTAATTACCAACTGATTTAGTGTAAAAATATGAGTTAAAACAATTACAAATTCATTTTATAAAGTTTCCGAAAATTTGTCCTTTAACATTTAATTTAACTTAACTTTGACCCGTCATTTGACTAACTTAACATGATTTCCAGGAGGTGCCCTTTTGAGAGATTAACACCTACCTTATTATGATCACGTAGCCATGTTCGATTCGAACAATGGCTGGACTATAATGGTCTAAACCGAAAGTCAAAACAAAAGTCAATTTGCTTGACATTCGGCTTATAAAAGCCTATAAAATGAAAAGAGAAGGGATGGAACACTTACAAATGGCCCAAGAAAATGTTTAGAACTCAGAGGGAGCTTCCTTTGTGATCAGTGGAGAGTGAAAAGCACAAGCGTTAAGTGTGTTAAATTACGTAATTTATTGTGTTTTAAGTGATTACGCGCCGCGAGTATGATAACTACGGGTTTTTATGATTCTACAGGTAAAACGCGTAATATGGCGAGGTTAGAAATGAAGCGGAACAGACGAAGATGATAAACGAGGTAAACCAGATTGTTCAGGACGTGTGCGGGTCATAAAATATCGTGGGTGTGCAAGAAATATGAAAGATTGAAGTCCAGGGGACTAAAGCGTCGAAATATGAAAGATTGTATGTGAGACATAGATGTGAGCTCTAATTGTGACGTAAGTTACGGTTGATCAACCGTGACTTACGGTTGACATGATATGAACAAGAAGGTTTCCAGAAATTTTGAGTTGTGGCTTACGGACCAAAACCGTAACTTACGGTTTGTATGGAGAAAAGTAAAAAGTTAACAGAAAGCTTCAACCTGGACTTACGGCTCACAAACGCTACTTACGGTGAATACATGATCAGCGCACGTGTTTGAATTAAAAATTAAAAGAGTTCTAAACTCTAGTGCATATTTGGATGTGGGAGGAAATAAAAGAAAATAATTTAAAAGAACTCTAAAACACATGCTGGACTGTTTTTTTTTTTTTTTTTTGGAAACGAGAGGAGGACTTTTGGCAGCTATTCATGTGGAGATTATTAGGTTTTCAAAAACTTTTTTTTTTGGAAAAGGGAGGAGGACTTTTGGCAGCCATTCACGTGGAGATTATTAGGTTTTCAAAAACATCAATTGATATTATTTTTTTTTTTGAGGACTTCTCAACCAACGAAAATATTGGGCAGCCACTTTTATGACTTTTGGGGGTACTCCATCACGAATTGGGAGCAAACATTAATTAATTTCGGGGGAGCCCTTAAACACTTCCACCATCCATGATTTTGGGAACCCTTACATAATCATCATCACCATCACGATTTCTTGATAGCAAAGGATCAAGGTTTGAGCTTTAAAATCATCATTCAACATCATCAATATCATCATTCAATATTCCGCGCATACCGACTCGATAATGAATTCATCATTCTTTCGAGCTATCGAGGATCGTTCAAGCGTGGGGCTAGTCGTCTCGTGACCGTCTCCGGGAATAGGGTTTATGTACGAAACGTTGGGTTGCTTATTGTTACGACTGTTTGGATTAGGATTTGATTAAACTTTCGGTTAGTCGTTCCTATTGTTTTTGTTTCGGTTAAACAATATTTGATTATCATATTCATTCTTGTTCATCAATTATTTGGTTTGTTTCATCAACGACCGGGATTAAATTCTAGGTTATCATTGTTTAAACCTTTAATCATTGAATCGGTTAATGTTTATGAAATCTGAAATTGGGAATTAATTGGAATACTATTCATTTGCATCAATCTTTCGGTTTCGATCGTGGATCATTGCATTCAAATATATTATCCATTAATTATTTATCAAAACAAGTTTTACAGATCATGTCTATGTGATTTCCAATCAGTATTAATTAAGTAACCTGATTTTCTGCATAACCTGAAAACCCGGAGATTGGTCATTTTCTCACAATTGTTTACAACTCTAATTTATATTCGTTTTCACAATCATTCTCACAAACTGCAAAAAGGCAATTAGTTAGAAATAGATGATAATTAAAGCAACGAGCTTTCATACTTTCCACTGATTCCACGTGGATTCGACACCCTACTTGCCCTATACTAGTAAAAGGTGAATAGGACATTTTCACTTATATTTTTGACCGACCTTACGACATCGATCAAAATGGCGCCGTTGCCGGGGAATCGGTGTGCTTAGTGTTTAGTAAGTTGTTTTTCTTAAAAATAATTAAAAAAGGTAGAGAAAACAAAAAAATCCAAAAATATCTCTTGTAGTTTTTAATTTTTTATATGTTAATTTTCTACGCGGGTGTTTTAGTTTGTTGGTGCAGGAAGTGAAATCTTTAGATCATGGATAGAGCTCATCAGTCATGCCCTTGTGGGAAAATTCATAAACATGAAGATTGCCTAGTGTTTTGGACAGACCCAGTGTTTTGGAAAGAAAAATTGATGTCTGGGTACAAGGCACCTTCATATCAGGGATACTATCAGTCAAACGTCAACCACAAGTATGAGCAAAATTTAGTTTATGATGATTACGAATATGAGGTGGTGCCCTTCTCAAGATACCAAGAAGATTATAATGTCGTCACCATGATTACTCTGATTCAACATACAATGATTTTAATATGCGAAATCAATGGTGTAATCATGGTAATTACCAAGGGAGTTCAGATCAACATTACGAAAGTCAAAATGATTGTCAAGGTAAACACCAAAATTCTAAACTTGATGAAATCATGGATATTATGATGGATATGGTACAAGAGAGTAGGTTGAGAACTGAGGCTATGGTCCATCGATCGAATCGAATAGACGAACAAATTGCAACATTGAAGGCTGTGAAGGATAATACCACATCCATTCATATATTTGTTGAAGAAACACAAGAAATACCAGTTTTGGTTGATGAAGCTGAAGAAGAGGTTGAAAGTCTTCCTGAACTTGAAGTTATATGTTTAAACCTACATGAAGACTTAACACTTGTTGAAGAACTAGAGAATGATGTAGTCCAAGTTTATCCCGAACAGCAACATATTTGGATTACTCCAACTAACAAAGTCGGGGATGATGGCTAGAGTAGGAATAAGAGAAAGGTGAGTAGAGTAGACCTCGGACAAGGTATCTTGAAGTGGCAATACAATGATCCAACAGACGTATTCATGATAGGAAAGAAGGTGAAGACTCGACATGTCAACTATCGAACACACCTTGGAAATTCGGTAGGCAAATATGGATTTCACTTGTTCCGTACCGATTCGACAAAGATCGTTGGCAGAAGAGAGTGGATAGGAATTTGGAAAGTCAATTACCGAGCATATGCAGGAAACTCGGTGGGTAAATGTTCACTTCGACCCCCATGAACTAACATCAGGTACGGTCTGTGTAAGACCCTATTCACAATTTGCGGAAAATGAACCGTAAAATTTCTTTCTTTTAAGTACTCTAACATACTTAAATATCGTTTAGGTCAACCCTTCTAACATAAATACATCATTCATCATTTATTTAATGTAACTATATTAACAAATGATTACAAACAACGTGACCGCTTTCCTGTACAATCCATGATCTTCAACTTGATCCTCGTTCACTTATTCATCATGAATATCTGACTAACCTGCGGTCACCATATATAACCAACATGTTAGTACATGGTAACATCATATATAATTTAGTACATATACTTAAAAGGTTATATCACATTCTAACTACGTAAGGTATTCCATTGAAACATCCTCTCAATTTTAGTTACTCGAGTCCGACATCAATTCCTCGAGGGTCCGGCGTTCCCATACCTGCACTCCATTTATTTCTTTCTCAATAGTAACATGGTTAGGAGTACGTAATCTCAAACATATTGAAAACCCACATCTTCACGTATACGTATACCAGTGATCTACAATCATTAGATTACAACACGTGTATACACTTTCATATATCTAAGTACATTCATACGTATCTCATTCATATGCACGTACATACAAGTTCACACGACTTACACACGCTACAGTTCCATATCTACATACAAGTTACATTCACTTATTTGTAAGTTGAGCCTTATCTACAAACATATCAACACAAATCAATGCAATTACTAACAAACATAACCGACTAACTTCCAACAAACATGATGAACATTCAGCAACATAATGAACATTCAATTAACACGATGAACATTCAGCAACATAATGAACATTCCATTAACACGATGAACATTCAGGAACATAATGAACATTCCATTAACACGATGAACATTCAGCAACATAATGAACATTCCATTAACACGATGAACATTCAGCAACCTAATGAACATTCCATTAACACGATGAACATTCAGCAACATAATGAACATTCCATTAACACGATGAACATTCAGCAACATAATGAACATTCCGTTAACACGATGAACATTCAGCAACATAATGAACATTCCGTTAACACGATGAACATATGAACATTCCGTTAACACGATGAACATACAGCAACATAATGAACATTCCATTAACACGATGAACATTCAGCAACATAATGAACACTCCATTAACACGATGAACATTCAGCAACATAATGAACATTCCATTAACATGATGAAACTATCATCTTAATTTACATTAAGGATAGACGAAGTTCATATGAACTTACCTTGGTACTTACCCTCACCCGTAAATTCTTACTTGGTTCCCTATATACAACATACCAAACTTTATTTATAAATAAGAAGTGATTTCGGAAATCACTTACCTTAAGTGTCTGTATTCGCATCCGTTTCCTCGCCTCCTTTTGACCCGTTAGCCTTTCATGCTTCCATCCATCTTGACATGATCCCTATACTTTCATGTCATCGCATTTACATTCTTGTTAGCATACATGATTGTACATATTAACGATCATATCAAATTCATGTTTCACATTTGACTTTCATTAGTAAATTCTAACAAGCATAAGGCATATTTCCACAAGTCAATCTTTAAAAACTCATATAATTCATCACGTTATCACATATAACACATATGGATATAACACGCATCATATGACTTTCTATAACATTACAATTGTGAGAAAAAGTCTAACATTGCTACTTATGCACAGTTGACTTTCAGAAAGTCAACGATTTATCATATGAACTTTCGATTTAACCTCATACATCCATGTCATTATAGTAGACTATACTAAAGACACTATATACATTTCATACTCACGATACAATAAGCATACAACCACATGATTACCTAGTTATATGTACACACCAAACATATTTAATTTCGTTCATTCTATTAACATAATTCTACAACTAACACCATGACAGGCTTAACAACCCAACATCATTCTAACTTCATCCCGTTCTAATGATCTCATATGCTTCACATTTAGTGTACTTTTACTTATCAATTTTGATTAAGCAATTATTCAAACATGTAGTAAACATCATACCACTCCAACATAGAGTACAATATTCTAATGCATACTTTTACCAAATAACATGGTCAACCAAATCCTACATGAATTCCATCTAAAAATACATTTCTCATGTTTATTTATCATCAAATACATCATATCCCCATGTTATACGATTTCATCCATTACTTGCATACCATTTCATCTATTAATCTCACCTACGCATTTCATCAAACACTTGGTGTGCATACCACGATTTATGCATAATGTACAAGTGTTTCATGCTTTACTTCCTACTTCATGTCACGACCCCCGACCCACCCTGGACGGAATCGGAAGTCGTGAACAGCCCAGTGGTACCGGTGATTAATTTAAAAACGTTGCAGCGGAAATTTCATCAGGACCGTGAGTTAGGAAAAATATCAGAGTTTAGAAACACCGGATTTTTATTTATTAAATAGATGGGATAAACCCATGTTTTACAATGGTAGCTTTAATAAAGATAAATTTTATTACATAAAACAATATTTCTTAATTTGATTTAATTAATAAAATAAGCCACTTCTTGAAGTCTTTTAGTGCCGTATCCATCTCTACTGTAATTACCTGAAACATGTTTGAAAAAGGTTTTGTCAGCGGGAAATACTGAGTGAATCATTCTATTTACTAAAATGACATATTTGTTATAATTTACAGTATTAAGAGCGATTACAATGTTTCTGATATCAAGCCAACTACCCACGGTATTTGTCACTCGAATCTTTACGGTGACTGTGGTCATATCACCATTGGCTGCCCCAATGAATGACGAATATCACTAAATTTAGGTTCGCCCACCTAAAGTGATAAAACTGTAATACTGTGCACAATACCCCACATACCGGCTGTAATTTGGTGATTACATAAACTTAATCACTGTAATTATAACTTTGAAAATAATTTAGAGTATTGTAAAATAATTGATAAAAAGAGAATGACTCACATTATAATCATGCAGATTCATACAGGCAAAGTTCAGTTTACAGATAAGCCTTAATATATTGCAGATTTATACAGGCAGAGCTTAGCCTATTGATTTTGCCTTGTAACCTAGTGCATACGAACTAGGTAGGTAACTTAATACAATAATTACGATAACTCACGAGATCAAATTCTCACAATGAACGACAAAGTGCAATACTTCATCCATCGAATTAACGATGATCCGTCAAATTAATGACGAACGACAAAGTATAATACTTCATCCATCGAATTAACGATGATCCGTCAAATTAATGACGAACGATAAAGTATAACCCTAGTGTGGGCGGCACTTAAACATCCATTGGATATATTGATCGTCGGAAAATGAATCGTAATAACGATTAAGTTAATACCCTGTATCGTAGCAGCATCCCCCCTACTAATTAGTGTTTTTGAGGCTGTTTCGAGTATATCTCAGCGTACGTAACTCCGATTTACGTCGTTTCAAGGACAGAATTCAAGTTCCAAACCCACCTATTTATACTGAGAATTTGACTCAGTAGCGTAGCGCGACTGCCTACCCCCTTAGTCGTCGCGTTACGCGACTGCCAACCTATATTCATAGGGTAGCTACGTGCATGGGTAGGCTTGCTGAGTCGACGGTTTTGTAAATTTCAATTTTGACAGAAAGTTATTTAGATAATCGTAACGAGGGTTTTACCCCCCCTGAGTTTTAGGGGCCCTAATCCTGATTCTGAAAATTCTGAAAATTTTAGGGTTTGTACAGAATCAATTGGGTGTCTCAATTAGGGTTTCCTATTGGTCAAATTACTTTAGTAATTATGACTTTTGATGAGAGTCGTTACATTCTCCCCACCTTAATAAAAATCTCGTCCTCGAGATTTACTGGAATAAATAGGAATACTTTTTCTTCATCTTAGATTCCAGCTCCCAAGTGTATTTGGATTATTATATTTCTTTTGGAATTATGTCACATTTTATTAGGGTAGATGACACAGAATTAAAATATCAAATTTTGTGAATACAAGTTGTACCATAAGTAGGATTCAATGGTTCAACTGAATTAGTTCAAGAAATCGATGACCAACGAATGAGATGAAATGATATAATTTCCAAGATAACTAGGTTCAAGCCAAAGAATATATGATCAAATGAATGGAAAGGACTTTTAAAATCAATGAAATTCTTTGTCAAAAGGAAGCTTACTTTGATTAGCAACTGAAGAAGATTTAGAATTGACAGATTTCAAATGAAATAAAAGCATGAAAATGATTTGTCAAATATTTATGATATGAGAAAATCAAAGTGTTGAGATGAGTGAATTGTAATGATATACCAAAAGACAATAGAGTTAGTGTATCTTTAAAGTTCCAAGTTGTTTTAATTGTGAAACAATGTGATAGTATACTTTTAGTAATCATATTTTCCATACTATATACTAGAGATTGAAATATAATAAGAACAAGTTGTATTGACTTTATATATTATTTGTATCCCTGTCTGAACCGTATCTTATATATCAAATATAAATACTATGTAATATATTATTGGTTACATATTTTTACTATATGTAAATGGTTACTTCTTTTAAATAAATACTATTTTAGTATTTTACCATACTTTGTAAAATAACTATGTAATATATATTACAAAATACCGTAATTTATGTTACAAAATATCATTTTGTAAAAGAAATCACTATTTAAAATGAAAATTGTAAATAAAGGTGTAAAAATATTTATTGTGTAAAATATTTGGTAAATATATAACATTTAATGGGTCGATTCTATTTGATTACTTATTTCCATTTTGAAACCATATAACGTTGTGAATGTAAATGTTGTAAATAAGTGAAAATGGAAATTATTCTTATATATTATAATGTTCTCCTAACCCAACGTAGTTAATGACTACCATATTATTCTTATATGGTTACTTTCTTACCATAGGGTTACAGCACATAGTTATCACAAAACATGTGATAGATAATTTATTTACATAATTTTATTTGTCCTTTGTTTTATGAAAATATGTCTTTTCCAAGGTATATGTATTTTCATATATAATTAAAATTTACTAAATAAGTATGATGACTTAATTTATATATATTACTAGTCATTATCATGGTGGATATTGGTTAGTGCTCCCTTATTTAAGCATAGGTGATCAGTCCATGCCTAATTAAGGCTAGGCTATCCAATATCTACCCTTGATAATAATCCTAGTAAAAATAATACCAACACTATTAATATTTTCTTAATAATAATAAAACTGATATTAGTAATACATAACTAAACATACACTTAAATGGAAAAATTTCTAATAAAATGGTGAAACTGGCCGTCCCCAGGATCGAACCCGGGTCTAGGCCACACCCTTTCGCGCATCTAACCAACCGAGCTAGGTGCCTAATTTATGAAATTTCCATTTTGGTTAAATATAAGCACATGTACAATAAATTATGTACTTCTTATTATAAGTCATCTACTTATATTGACTAAGTATTTACTTATCCTCCTTATGGTGACTAATAAGAATATAGTAATACTATTAGGTAATCACTTATGTAAGTTTCCATATATAAAATAAATTTTATATAATGTTTTTCGATTGAAGATGTTAAAGCAATAATTTATCACGAAAGGCTAGATTGATGTTGTAAAAATCATTTAAGAGATATATTAAAATATGACAAGAATTTGTGTATTATTATCTTATCACATGATTTGTGTTAAGATAACTTTTATAAATATCCGTATATGATATATATAAATGAGATTAGTGCAAGCTTTAAATTTTATGAAAACGTTAGTACATGGTGATCGTGATCAAAGAAATGATTTAGTGAAGTCGAAGACCAAATAAGCATTTTATAGTTCTAGAGAATTGAAGTGTTTGTTGGAGAATATGATAGCTTTAAATCCATCATATGGGAATTTGAAACGAATATGAGCAAGTTCAAGCAATTGAACTTGGTTTAATCACAATGAGTTTTAATAAGATTGGACATGGTCACAACAAAATTATGTATGCCAAAGAAAATTGAGTTTCTCAAGAAATTTATTAACTTGATATAAAAGGGTCATCGTTTTGCCTTACTGCGGTATATAGTGCCAAAAATCAAGTATAGCGAAATGATCTTTGAGTTTGGATAAAACAACAAATTAGAATGAAACCCTTCAGTGGAAATTCAGAAATTAAACGAACCACATGCACGACAAATGGTGCATGTGTAACATGTGGATTTACCAAAAAATGAAATGAATCAATATCCGCTACTAGGAAATAAATCCTCCTGGTATGATGACCGTTGCGAAAGTCAACTTATTATATGCAGAAGTCAGAATTTTCAACAAAAGAAATATAAGAACGTCTATCTGGAATTTCGAGTGATAACCGTTTATTAAATGACATTACCAGGGAATGTCAAATAAAATGAAATAGGGAATTTGCAAAGGTATATGACTCCTTTTGTAGTGATAATAATTATGACTCTGATTAGACTGTGCACTGATGATTGTGAAATCTTGTTACAACGTACCTCAGCGAAATTTCATGTTGCTTGTAGGATCATGTGGCAAAGTGCTGCTTTTAGTTCTTCTACTGACAGAATTTAACATTGGTGTTATCGTGCCCACTTTATATTTTCCAAAGATCTTGCCTTGAAAGTTGTGTGTGATATACTTTAACTTTTGTGGACTTATAATTAAATTTTCATGTGTTTTCTTGTACTTTCTTACTTGCGTTTCTAGTTTATGGTAATGCGTTAGAAATTCTTTACACTTTTGATGATATCCCAACTTAATATTGTTTCTCGAGTTACTAGGCAGATAATCAAACGAAATAATGTTTGATGTCGGAAAAGAGATTCCTAATAAAGAAATCTAGACACGGATGCTTGTGCTTTATTCCAAATTGTCAATCCTTATGGTTTTTGAATTTCCTTATAGATATACATATCTATTAAATCATATATTTCACATACTGAATTAAACATACCATCTATCAGGTCAATGTATTTAACAGATTCATATTCCCAAAAACCAGTCAAATATCTGGTCATGATACTATTTAGGGAAATCTTGTCACTCGTTTGACATATTATATATCCCGTCTTATCCGATTCGCGCCGGAGCGGTAACCTCAGTATATCTGGACAAACTGGAGAGTCTACCACACCATACCCAGTCTTGCCAGAGAAAATTTTCTATTTCCCATAAATAGTATATTTTCAAAAGTGCCTATCTTATTAGGGCTTTTATTCAGAATTAAGGAAATTTGTATTTCCATAACATATCTTATTATTATATTGATCAATAGACGATTCCTGTGACAGTGTCAATTTACTATTGATCATTCTTTCAAATAGTGACTCATGTCATATTCCTGTTGATCATTCTCTCAACTAGTAATTCTGGACTTAGTTGTCCCGTGATATTATTTTATCAAATATATTACTTATGGCATACCAAAATCCATCATATTTTACACAAGTACTTAGCTTATCGTGAAGCTAATACTAAGGCATCTTTTCTTAAGTTCAAGTCTAAATGCTATCATGTGTGCTACCAGTAATAACAATCTCCTAACTCTTTTATATAAAATTAGGTATTAGTGTCATAACACCTAAAGGCTTAAAGCAGTGGCTCTTTGAGTTGGCTCTGATACCACCTTCTGTCACGACCCCCGACCCACCCTGGACGGAATCGGAAGTCGTGAACAGCCCAGTGGTACCGGTGATTAATTTAAAAACGTTGCAGCGGAAATTTCATCAGGACCGTGAGTTAGGAAAAATATCAGAGTTTAGAAACACCGGATTTTTATTTATTAAATAGATGGGATAAACCCATGTTTTACAATGGTAGCTTTAATAAAGATAAATTTTATTACATAAAACAATATTTCTTAATTTGATTTAATTAATAAAATAAGCCACTTCTTGAAGTCTTTTAGTGTCGTATCCATCTCTACTGTAATTACCTGAAACATGTTTGAAAAAGGTTTTGTCAGCGGGAAATACTGAGTGAATCATTCTATTTACTAAAATGACATATTTGTTATAATTTACAGTATTAAGAGCGATTACAATGTTTCTGGTATCAAGCCAACTACCCACGGTATTTGTCACTCGAATCTTTACGGTGACTGTGGTCATATCACCATTGGCTGCCCCAATGAATGACGAATATCACTAAATTTAGGTTCGCCCACCTAAAGTGATAAAACTGTAATACTGTGCACAATACCCCACATACCGGCTGTAATTTGGTGATTACATAAACTTAATCACTGTAATTATAACTTTGAAAATAATTTAGAGTATTGTAAAATAATTGATAAAAAGAGAATGACTCACATTATAATCATGCAGATTCATACGGGCAAAGTTCAGTTTACAGATAAGCCTTAATATATTGCAGATTTATACAGGCAGAGCTTAGCCTATTGATTTTGCCTTGTAACCTAGTGCATACGAACTAGGTAGGTAACTTAATACAATAATTACGATAACTCACGAGATCAAATTCTCACAATGAACGACAAAGTGCAATACTTCATCCATCGAATTAACGATGATCCGTCAAATTAATGACGAACGACAAAGTATAATACTTCATCCATCGAATTAACGATGATCCGTCAAATTAATGACGAACGATAAAGTATAACCCTAGTGTGGGCGGCACTTAAACATCCATTGGATATATTGATCGTCGGAAAATGAATCGTAATAACGATTAAGTAAATACCTGTATCGTAGCAGCATCCCCCCTACTAATTAGTGTTTTTGAGGCTGTTTCGAGTATATCTCAGCGTACGTAACTCCGATTTACGTCGTTTCAAGGACAGAATTCAAGTTCCAAACCCACCTATTTATACTGAGAATTTGACTCAGTAGCGTAGCGCGACTGCCTACCCCCTTAGTCGTCGCGCTACGCGACTGCCAACCTATATTCATAGGGTAGCTACGTGCATGGGTAGGCTTGCTGAGTCGACGGTTTTGTAAATTTCAATTTTGACAGAAAGTTATTTAGATAATCGTAACGAGGGTTTTACCCCCCCTGAGTTTTAGGGGCCCTAATCCTGATTCTGAAAATTCTGAAAATTTTAGGGTTTGTACAGAATCAATTGGGTGTCTCAATTAGGGTTTCCTATTGGTCAAATTACTTTAGTAATTATGACTTTTGATGAGAGTCGTTACACTTCATGCTTTCATTCATCAATTAACACAAAAACATCAACAAATTCATATCACATTCATATGTATCAAGCCATTTCATACAATCTCCTCATCCTAACTTCACTTAGACATTTCATCATACACTTGGCGTTCGTACTAATATCTAAGCATAATGTACAAGAATTTTCATTATGTTTCTTCCTAATTCTTTACTTTCAATCATTATCAATACAAAATACCAAACTAATTTCATACCAAGTTCAACCTAACTAGCAAGATGGTCACATACAACATAACATATCAAGAATCGAACGAAGATTGGACACGGGTGAAATACCCATGTCGTCATTTCCATCATCTATGGTGGGTTTCACCTCCAAACACCTAGTTGATCAAAATCATGCATAACACACACTCCATACGAGGATTATAACACTTATTCGTGTTCAATTTTTGCATCAATTCTTGGATTAACCATAACCTATAACATGAAACATCACCAAAACATAAAATTAAACTTACTTAATGTGAAGAACACATGGATGATCAAGAATCCTTGTACATGCAATAGAATTTGCTGAATTCCCCTTTCTAATTTGATGATTCTTGTGAATAGGGTTTCACCCTTTTTCTTCTGCTTAGTTCGATCCCCAGACAAACACACATAGCGTGTGTGTTTTAGATTTTCTTTTTATTCTTTTAATTAATTCAAGTTTCCACTTTGGCAACCTTAGTCCCTCATGTTCTTTCTTATTTATTTGACCCCCCATAGTTTTCCACTCTTAATTAATAGCCAACTGTATCTAACCAAGTTAGATTACTTGGTTATTAGTAGAATATGTCACTTAGCCAATAAATCCTACTTACTTATTCCAACCTAATAAAATGTCCAAATAAAATATTTGGACCCGAGTTTTGGGGCGTTACAGTCTGGCTGAAGACCCATAAACTTAGCGCTCTCGAGAGGCAACCCGAGTTTGTGTCCATTTTATTCTTCACCATGACAGCAGATAAGTGTGGGGAAGTTACGTTTGATCAGGTACATGTACTATTTCCTTTATCTTTGTTTGTTGCCTAGTGATCATGTTCTTTTAGGTGTGTTTTTGTACTTGGCGATGTCAAACTTTATGTGCTAGGGTATGTGTTTTAGTTAATTGTGTTAGGGAATTGTCGCTCATGATGTTTGTTAGTTGGAATTCCCGGGGTTGTTTTAAAAGCACTATACATTGGGGGCAATGTCGCCCAAGTGTGGGGATATGGGAACCCGGGAAGGGAAAGGCTTCGGATAGAGGCTTGAAAGAGGTTGAAAAATGATTGAAAACGATGAAAAGTGAAAAAATTGAAAATTTTAAAGAATTTCATCGCCTTAAGTGAACTAAATGGATATGAAAACCGAACGTTTCAATCACTAATGGGTTCCTTGCTGGTAGTAAACTAATGTAGTTCCTTGTCATGGTAGTTCCATTAAGTTTCATGAGAGTAGGTCCGACAGGTGTTCTTTTTAGGATGAAAGAATTGAGAAGAGATGTCTATTTAGGGGTAACATGCTTTAGACTGCATATGCTACGTGTCGGCAACCTTTTTGCCCTTCTTTGGTGAGAATTTTGAGCCTATAGAATGATAGAATGATTTACAGTATGACTTCATTTGTTGAGAGCAGGCTGCATGTTATTCTGTGTTAGAACTTGTGTTATTTGATACATGCTGAGACTGTGGTTGATATGTGCATGTAAATGATAAAGGCATTAGGATATCCCGTACACCTGTTTGTTTGTTTGTTTGTTTGTTTTGTATTTACCTAGTCATTACCCTTAGTAGCCTTGTTGAGCCTATTTACCCTTTCGTTTGTCCACCTAATGTGAATTGTTGATACCAACCGTGAATGACAAATTATGAAAAAAAACAAAAATATATATATATATATATATATATATATAAAAAGAGCAAAAATAGAAGTTTTGTGAATATTGTTTATGTTCTTGGGTAGAAACCAACCCAAAGGTGTAGTCGTTGTGTTTGCAAATAAAGTTGTCGCGGTTTGGTTGTTTGTTTGTTTGCCACATAAAAATTTATAAATTTAAGCCGAAAATCTTCCTACCCTTAGCCTAAGCCCAAAACCGGAAGTCCTTTTGATATGTGCCGTGTTATATGATACAGTGAAGGTGTGATTGTCATACAAGCATATGATTACAGAATTGCATTATTGGTTTTGAGTGTTATAAATGCTAGCACATTACACGCTAGTTCAGTTTTTAAACTGAGAGGAGAGTTTATTGTGAGGGGCGTGTAGCATGTGTATAATCCTAAGCATGTTAGTTTTGAATAGACAAGTCTTGAGTTTTAGAAATTGCATCAATTGCTTGTCGGACTATCAATCTTGATTGTATCAGTCTATGGAACGGGTATGACTTGGGACTTAATCTGTTGCATTGGTTTAGGGGTTTAGAGGTGTTATTACTATGGTGAGTAGTTCCGTAACGGTTTGCTTCGGACAATAAAAGGTAAGTGTGGGATGTGATGGAGAGTGCAAAGCAAGAGCGTTAAGTGTGTTAAATTACGTAATTTATTGTGTTTTAAGTGATTACGCGCCACGAGTATGATAACTACGAGTTTTTATGATTCTACAGGTAAAACGCGTAATATGGCGAGGTTAGAAATGAAGCAGAACAGACGAAGATGATAAACGAGGTAAACAAGATTGTTCGGGACGTGTGCGGGTCATAAAATATCGTGGGTGTGCAAGAAATATGAAAGATTGAAGTCCAGGGGACTAAAGCGTCGAAATATGAAAGATTGTATGTGAGACATAGATGTGAGCTCTAATTGCGACGTAAGTTACGGTTGGTCAACCGTGACGTACGGTTGACATGATATGAACAAGAAGGTTTCCAGAAATTTTGAGTTGTGGCTTACGGACCAAAACCGTAACTTACGGCTCACAAACGCTACTTACGGTGAATACATGATCAGCGCACGTTTCTGAATTAAAAATTAAAAGAGTTCTAAACTCTGGTGCATGTTTGGATGTGGGAGGAAATAAAAGAAAATAATTTAAAAGAACTCTAAAACACATGCTGGACTTTTTTTTTTTTTTTTGAAAAGAGAGGAGGACTTTTGGCAGCCATTCATGTGGAGATTATTAGGCTACACGGTATGGGTCCGTCCCCCCACCCGTCCTGGTCTGGCGACGCGGGCTACACCAAACCCCCCCCCCCGGTCCCCGTCCTCACCGTCTCTTCTTGGACGTTGGCGACGAACCAAATGTGGGCCCCCTTCCTTCAAAAAGTTACCGTTATTTAAAAAAAATTCCATTTTTCAAAAACAAACGGTCAAAAAATTTAAATATATATATTTCCATTCCATTTTCACCTCCATTCACAAATTTAACCCCAAAATTTCATCTCTCTCACATAATTTTTATAAATCTTCTTCCACTTTTATAAACCTTATACTCTATCATGGATCCCTTCAACAACCCGAACAATCCGAACAATCCCAACAACCCGACCCAACCGAATGTTTTCTCGGTTCCGGGATATTATCCGACGCTAGAACCAAACCAATTCTCGCAATATTCATCAAATGCGTTTGCATCATTCCAACACTCGCCAAACCAATTCGCTCAATTCTCTCAAAATCAAGCCCTTCAACAAATGATGATGTGGGGTGCTTATAATTTCCCACCGAACCCGACACCACTCGTTCAACCCCAACCGATCCCGACGCAACCCTTTCAACAATCCGAACCCGACGACGATGTGGAGGTTGTTCCCGAAACCCAACCGTCTAAAGGAAAAGGAAAACGAAACAAAGGCAAGCAAGTGGTGGGTGAGCAATCGTCCAAACCAAAGTCTACTAAGTGGACGCCAATCGAAGAAGAAGCCTTAGCCAAGGCTTACACTGGCACGTCTAACCACCTGACAAAAGGTTCGTATTTTTTTTAAGGTTTATCTTTTTTTAAAGTTTATATATTTTTTTAAAGTTTATATAATTTTTTAAAGTTTGTTTTTCTAATTTTTTTGTTAACAGTTTCGAATTTTTAAGGTTTGTTTATTTTTTGTAATTTTAAATTTTTGAAAACAGTTTGTTTATTTTAACAGTTTATATATTTTGTTTGTTTATTTTGTCTAACTTTATATATTTTGTTTGTTTTTTTATAGGTAATAACCAAACGGGTGACGGGTTTTGGCGAAGTTCCTCGCCCTTATGGACCAAGGCCCGTATCGAGATATCGACTTGGTGTCATCAAAGTGGCGGAAGATGAACGCGTCCGTCAATAGGTTTTGCGAGGAATATAATAAATTATATACAAGTGGGCGTCGTAGCGGCATGAGCGTTGGAGAAGTATAAGGCGAACAATGGTAATACCAACTTTGCTCACGTTCGCGCGTGAGAAATTTTGAAAACGGAACCAAAATGGGCGCCGATTCCCAACGAGGTGGCGATGGCGAAACGCCAAAAATCATCGGAAATGGGTAGTTTTAGCGCCGGTGGATCGGACGCGAGGTGTCACATAAACTTAAATGATAACGCCGACTTTGACGAAGAGGAGTACGCCGTACATGAAGCGGAGCGTCCACCGGGCCGAGACAAATCAAAGAAGGAGCAGGCCAAGGGGAAAGAAAAGGAAAAGGTGGACCCGAAGATGGAAGAGTTTATGGAACACTTAAAAATGTACAACGACGTCTCGACCCAAAAGACGAAGGTGAAGGAGCGGGCCGTCGAAGAAAAAAGTCGTGTAGCGGAAGAAAAGTTACGCGAGAAGGTCCGATTGTCGAATGAGAAAATCCGAATTTCCGATGAAAAAATTCGGCTCAAGGAATGGGAAATAATATCGATGAATGTCGATGAGTATCCCGAGCCGAAACGTTCGATGTTGAAAAAACTACAAGACGACATCATTAAAAAACATCAAATTATTTAACTCTATGTTTTTTTATTAAGTTTATGTTTTTTTTTATTAAGTGTATGTTTTTTTTATGTAATGTCTTTTAATATTAATGATAATTTTTTGGTTAGTTTATTTGTTAAATGTTAAAAAAAGGTAGAAGATTAAAAAAAAGTAGAAGATTAAAAAAAACATAAAAGTGGTGGGGAGGACTATGACTATGACTATCCTCCCATACCCTCTACTTTTGGGGGATGGACCATCCTTTGGAGGACTATGACGTGGCGCCTACGTGGCGGATCATCTTCCCTTAGAGGACCATCACCATACCCACTAGCCTTAGGTTTTCAAAAACTTTTTTTTTTTTTGGAAAAGAGAGGAGGACTTTTGGCAGCCATTCACGTGGAGATTATTAGGTTTTCAAAAGGGGTGTGATAAATATACCCATCACAAGGATTAATACACCCAAAAGTCAAATTATGTAATGATTAACTACTTTATTATATTATTTTATTATAAAGTAAAAAGTAATAATTATGTTTTATTATAAAGTAAAAAGTAATGATTATGTTTTTTATCTTAATTTATTTTATAATACTTTTGTTACTTTTTTATATTTTGGTATACTATTATTAGTATTAATATCAATATTAATAAATAAATACTCAAGTCACTTTATTATAAATACGAAAGTGAAAAAGTTAATTATAATTAAATAATGAGTCTCTAATAAAACAGTAAACGTGCAAACATTAAAACATTTAATCCCCTAGATCGATAAAACCACTTTCACGACGATCAAGTTGGGTATATAATTCTAGACGCCACCTATACATGGTCTCCCATCCAGCCGCAAACATGCTAATATTGCGAAAATTCCAATAAGGCGTGATTGTAGGCATTGGGTACCCTCCTTGTAATTCCACCATGACATAATGGTTCTCGTCATTTACTAGGGCAATTGTAAGAGCTCTGTGATGTTGAATCTCTTCTGGACCACTCCAAAACGGGAAAATAGTGAAACTGCCTGACATGCTTAAAGAATGGACGATTACACCAAACTTATTGGCAATCAGAACACCTGCTTCAGGCATTTTCATCCAGTGTTCTCTTGGACAAGGCGACCCAAAGAAACACAAGTCATCATATAATGAATTTACATCCCTGAAAAAAATGCCTGCGTAGATATGATATCAATTTTGTAACTCTTCTCTCATTTGTTGTCGAATGTACTCATAGTATTCATGTTCATCAAGTCCGAGGCAAACAACTAGTGCTCGAAATCCACAATTTCCATCGGGTTTAACATTTCGTATATGGATGAAATACTTTTGGAATATCACCCATTAAACTCAAGAAAAGGCATATTATAGTGGTTTGTTTTGTACGTGACATCTATAATCAACACATGTTGAAATGCACGCCAAATATCAAATGATGCCGGATGAATGAAGAATACATTTTCTAATTCGTTTAACCCGGTTGTAATAATTTCATAAACATAACCATTAGAATGCAAAAGGGATAATAGAACCTGCAATGGAGATTTGCCTACTTGATCGACCATGCGAATTTTGTTGCGTGCGTTGTAAATAGTCCTAAGTGTAGACACGTTACTTAAATTCCTCTCTTTAAGTATTGCTAGAATATCACGTGGCGCCACATTCATCTTTGTCAATTCTGCAACCAAGTTAAATTCATCTTCGGAAAGCCGCTTTGCATATGGATGACCCTCCATAAATAGTACAGGTTGATGATTATGTTGATCACATGTCACCTTTAAGGTCCAACAATCATAGTCATCTGAATATGTTCCTTCTAATTCGAAAGGACAATTAGTTTTTTTGGTGCCGGTAACTTTACTTGAATCCTTAACTTTATATACGCCGCCACGATCACATTGGAGCACAACCCTATACACGAAACCACAAGATCTTTTATTTGACCTTCTTTTGATGACGACAACACCGAGTGAGTATGCCAACTTTTGTACCCAATTCATCAATTCTTCACAAGACCCGAATACCTATAAATGTAACACAACCAATATATAAACAAATCAATAAACAAATTATATAAAATAAATTAAAACGATCAGTTTAAATATGTGACACACTTAAATTCATATAAGTTGGTGGGATTTAAAAAATATATATATATATATATATATATATAATAAGGACACATGTGGGCATATGGTAGTGGACCGAAACATGACTAATGAAGTTGAAAATCAAATATATAATAAGGACACATGTGGGCCGGCCTCTTCAAATATAAAATCAACTCAAAATAGCAACAGAGAGAAAGGCATATGGTAGACGACAGAAATAGAGAGAGGGAGAGAGAGAGAGAGCCAGCAGAGGTGTAAACTCCGGCGAACTAAGCGGTTCCGGCGAACAATAGAGAGAAACTCCGGCGAACTAAGGCAGTTCAGGCAAACAACAGAGAGAAACTCCGGCGAGCTAAGACGGTTCCGGCTAAAAGACAAGAGAGAACTCCGGTATAAAGCTTGTTTTTTTATAGATCTGGTTGTAAAAAAATTGTTTTTTAAAGATCTAGTTGTAAAAAACTTGTTCCATTGAGTTTTTTTGTACCTGATTAGTGACAAATTGAGGTGTCCTCATGATAAAATCATCTTCTTCCATTGACCGGAGGTGTGCGGTGGGTGGTGGTGGCCGGACGGGTGTATTTAAGGTCTAATTTGACCACAGGTGTAATTTGATAGATAGTCAGGTCTAATTTTGATAGATGGTCGGAGGTTTATGTATTATGAACCATGGTTTTAGTTTTCATATTAATGAAGGTTTCAGTTTGCTATTCAAAAAAAAGATTGTGTTGGTTTATGGAAACTTGTTCCAATTAATTTGGTTTATGAAAAGTTGAAATAATATTAAAAAGTTGACTGAAATATAGTTGACTTGAAGGAAATCACTAAATAAAAATTATGGTTGTTACACGTCATTTACATTTTTTTTTAATTTTGAAAATCAAAATTTTGTGTTTGGCTTGGATTTAGAACTTGATTAAATTTTTTCTTAATTGTTAAATTGACACAATAGTTTTCAACTTTTATAATAACTTATTAAAAATAATTGATCGTATAATTTTCAATTCACTATAGTAGTAAAATATAGTGTCAAAACTTGTCAGAGACACGAGGGGTAAAAAATAAAAATTAAAACAAAACAAAACACTTATTTAATTTTAATACATATATAAATATAAGGGGAATTGGTTTTTAATAAACCAACCTTTGCCAAATTGGTAATTAATAATCCAACATACAGACTTGGTATGTAATAATCCTACGTTTTAACTTGTTGGTACTCAATAGACCTCCGTTAGTTTTTTTTAACTCAAGTTAGTTTTTAAGTTTTATTTATTACACAAACAGTCCCTGTAGTTATAATTTACTAGTTTTAAGTTTTATTTATTACACAAACAGTCCCTGTAGTTATAAAAAAATTCATAAAAATAAAAAAAAATTCTAAAAAAATCAAAAAAATTCTAAAAAATTCTAAAAAAATCAAAAAATTCAAAAAAATTCTAAAAAAATCAAAAAAATCATAAAAAATCATAAAAATTCAAAAAAATCAAAAAAACTCTAAAAATCATACCGTTTCGACCCGGACCGTTTAGACCCGGACCGTTTCGACCCGTACCGTTTCGACTTAAAGGAAATTCCAACACACTTTTCCCCCTTAGAAACCTTTTATAACCAATTTCTTCAACTTCATTACTCTTTTGAAGCTCAGAAACAGCAAACTCATCAACCCACTTGACAAGTTTCAAACTTGACAACAACCCATTTGAGCTTTTCACAATCTCAAACATATCCCCATACTTTCCCGCCAAAACCTGATCATAGTCGTACGGAAACCCTAGATCCCATCTTAACAAATGAAGCGATCGAAGCGGCAATTGCTTGTTTCTACTCATCATCAAGACTCTACAGAGTCTTTCAACGATGTTGGGCTCTTCAATTTCGTAGATCTTTTGTTCTAATTTGTGCAAATTGAGGGCGATTTGGGTGAGGCGAAAACAGGGGAGTGAGGCGTATTTGGGGTGTGGGAACTCTTCGAAGAGAGTGGGGTAACGGCGGATGAAACGGAGGGTGGGGATGGTGATTCCGAGGAGTTTTTGGGTGTCGGAGAGTGATTTTGCAGTGAGGAATTGGGTGGGGCGGTGGAATATGGCGTCTTTGAGGATGTTTGCGGCTTTGAGATCGGTGTGGATGTCGATTATGTTGTCTAGTGATCGGTTTTTGACCCATTTTAATCGGACTTTTGTGATGCTTCGTGATTGTTGCTGGTGGTTGAAGATGGGGTGGAGTGATGATGAGAGGAAATGGAGATCGGCAATGGTGATTCTGAGTTTCATGGTTTTTGTGAATGTCACTTGTTTGCGGCTTAGAGTTGAGTTAACTCAGTTGCAACTTGCAAGTTCTTTTTTTGGTTTTGGGGACTTTTTTCTTTATTAATTTTCTGTTTACGATTTAGGGTATCGGATATCAGACGCGTGTTACGAACCGAATCGTTACCAATTGATCCAAAGAAACGGTCCGGGTCTAAACGGTACGCGTCGAAACGGTACGGGTCGAAACGGTACGAGTCGAAACGGTCCGGGTCGAAACGGTATGATTTTTAGAGTTTTTTTTATTTTTTTGAATTTTTTAGAATTTTTTTGATTTTTTTAGAATTTTTTTGAATTTTTTTGATTTTTTTAGAATTTTTTTGAATTTTTTTGATTTTTTTAGAATTTTTTTGAATTTTTTTTATTTTTATGAATTTTTTTATAACTACAGGGACTGTTTGTGTAATAAATAAAACTTAAAACTAGTAAATTATAACTACAGGGACTGTTTGTGTAATAAATAAAACTTAAAAACTAACTTGAGTTAAAAAAAACTAACGGAGGTCTATTGAGTACCAACAAGTTAAAACGTAGGATTATTACATACCAAGTCTGTATGTTGGATTATTAATTACCAATTTGGCAAAGGTTGGTTTATTAAAAACCAATTCCCCTAAATATAAATATATAATTATGTAACCAAATTTCTAACCTGTATCTATTTAAATGATGATGGTTGAACCGAGTCTTTTTTTCCAGACGGTTCTTTTTGATGCTATATTACTATATAGTTGATGCTTGATATTAGATGTATTAAGAAAGAAAAGCAAATACATAAATGCATTAATTAATTAATAACTATATATAAAGGTAAAATATAATCAAATGAAAAAGAAGGTATTCTGGTATATCCATCCACGTTTCGGGGTATTTGAAATTTAAATGAGTTTTTCAATATAACTAGTTGATTTTTCGCCCGCGCGTTGCGGTGGGGACCTAATGTCTGCAAAACGCGTGTCGGCAACGGCAAGCAGATACCGACTATCAAAACATAAATAAAAATGACGTGGTAACGATAGGTACTCCGTCCTAAAAAACGATTTTAAATAATCTAAAATATAATAATAGGACCCACACGTCCTACACGTTGGAAATTCAGTTGTTTTCAGTTTAGTTATTAAGGTGCTATGTTAATGCACTTTAGGTGATATGTGCATGTCTCTCATTCTATAGGGTCTTTATTGTACATCTAGTGAAACTTAGTCCCAACTTTATCCTTGGACATTTTGTCCAAGTTTTAGGATAGACTTTTGTCTGAGTTTTGTTTAGGACAAAAGTCAGAGTTTTACTTTGTGTAGTTTGTCCGGGCTTTCTAGTTTGTCTTGAAAGTCCGGGTTTTGCCTTGTATTTATACCTTTATGTGGAATAGACAAGGTGGCGATTCTATGTGAAATTCTGTGCACCTAACCCTAATCATTGTGTGTGTTTTGTCTGGCGGCTGTTTTGTGTGAGTGACGTCATTCATCTTCCTCATCAAGAATACTCAGTGTATTCTTGATTTCTCTCCCAAATCCTTGCATTCTAGTGTATCATCTACAGTGGTTGATCATCAGGTGGATTCCGCACACCTGTTGGTTGCGTTAGCTGAGTGAGATCTTGGATTAGGAGGCCTTACAAGTGGTATCAGAGCAGTGTGCTCATACTACTGTAGGTGTTACTTAGTTTGAAGGTTTTTGTGAGAAAAGTTCAAACTTTGATAGGGTTTAGTGAGTGTTTAGTGAGTTTTGGTGTTTTATTCATGATTCTTCATTCATCTCTAGTGATTTGATGATGGATTTTGAGTAGTTTGGTGATTTTTATTGTTGTCTTCATCTGGGTTTTACAGGGGTTTTGGTTCTTGTTCATACAGAGTTTAAAGGTTGAAAAAGATTCCTGAGTTTGATCTTTGGAAGATTTGTCCGTAGTTTAAATTCTGTGTTTGTGTCTCCGGGGTATTGTTGAACTAGTGTGAAGTCACATTGGGGAGATAGTCCGGAGATTGGTTCTTCTGCGTTTTGAGAAACTCTTATCCGAATTTTTATTAGCTTTATAGGTCCGAATTTCAGTACTAGTCCGAGTTTCTTTAAAGTTTTATAGGTCCGATTTTTCAGGTTGTTTGTCTATTTAGTAGGAGTCCGACTTTTAACTGATCTTATTTTATTATTGTTAGCAGTCCAAGCTTTTTTGTTTATTATTATTAGTAGTCCGATTTTTAATTGTTATCTATTATTAGAGTCCGATTTTTAAACTTTCTTTGAATTAGGTCCGAGTTTTGTAACTCTTGGTGAGTCCGACTTTTGTAACTCTTGGTGAGTCCGAATTTTGTAACTCTTTAGAGTCCGATTGTATAACTCTTGGTGAGTCCGAATTTTATAACTCCTTTAGAGCTCTTAAGTCCGAATTTTATGCCCTAGCGAGTAGTCCGAATTTTACTTGATCTTGACCTAGTCCGAGTTTTGTCTACTTTGAATTAGGTCCGAGTTTTGTCTTTAGAGTCTGATCTGGGTCCGAAATTTTATGGAATTTTTTAGTTAGTCCGAATTTTAATAGTCTGAGGTTTATATTCTTAGTGAGTCTGATCTTTTATTAGGTGGTCTGAGTTTAAATTCCTAACAGTGTAGTGTCCGAGTTTTCTGTTTGTGTTTTATTTCAGGTTTTGTGATCCGGGTTTCACACTCTGATTAAAGCTCAGACACTTCACTCCGTGTTTTCTCTCCGAGTTTCGACTTAGAAAATCTTTTCAGTAACACAGTTCTTGCTTGGTAACCTAGTGTTGTTTTCTGAAATGGCAAACAGCAATATGACTGCAATGGTGCAAAACCTCAAGCACAATGCTGAGGTAGGGAGTAACGACAAGCCTCCTTTGTTGATAAACGAGCTTGACTTTCCTGAGTGGAAGGAGCGTTTCGAAAGATATGTACGAGCAAAAGACATCAAAATCTGGTTGTGTATTGTTAAAGGATGTGGCGCTACTCCAGTACGTACTTTGACGATTGATACGTACTTGGCACTCACTGACGACCAGAAGAGATTTTTTGACTGTGAAGAGAAAGCTATGTCAATGATAACGATGGCAATGTCACAATCTATACTTCATACGTTCCGTAAAAGAAATAGCTCGAAGGAGTTGTGGGATAGCATGATTGAGAGATATGAAGGAAATGCAATTTACAAGAAACGACGACTCGAACGTTTGAAGACTCAATTCGTTGTGTTTAAAGCGTTAAAGAATGAATCATTTGATGACACAGTGAACCGTTTTTATCATCTGTTGAGCGAACTTGATAGAAGTCAAGAAGGTATCTACACTGAATTTGAGAAGGTTGAGAAGTTTCTGAATTGTCTTCCCAGAGTATGGAATATGTACACCGCATTGATTAGAGAGGGTGTTCTCTATGAGGAGCTCTCATTGGAAGAAGCTGTTCAAAAGCTGAAGGGTTATGCCTGGAATATGGAAGATCAAGCATCTGATTTCGAGAAGCTCCAAGATCCTCAGTTATATAAGGCTTCGAAACCAATGGAGAAGGGTAGTAACAGTGGAGTCGGTGTTGCTTTGTATTCGGAGAATGAAGGTTCTGGAAGTGAACACGCCTTTTTAAGCAACAATGTTAGTTCAAGTGGAACAACCAATTCCAGTCAAGGGATGTACTCTTCGAGTGGAGCTCAAAAATCTCAAGGAACAAGTTTGAACATTCCTAAGATAGATGCAAGCGGTTTGAAGTTGATTGAAGAAAACATGAGTCTTTTGGCGTCCTTCATGACTGCCTACGAGAACTTCTGTCTTGGAAAGCTAGTTGAACCGTCAAGTCTCGATGAGGACTTTGACCAGATAGACCAAGACGAAATGGAAGAACTTGATCTACAACTCAATATGGCACTCTTAGTACGTAGAGCGAAGAAATTTCTGTTGAGAACGGGTAGGAAGTTCATAGGAGGTCAGACAAAGACTCGAATGGGAGTCGACATGTCAAAGGTGAAATGTCACAACTGCGGCATCTACGGGCATTTCGCACGTGATTGTCGAAAGCCGAAGATGGAAAGATCGAACAGAGAAAACTACTCTCAAGGAAACAACTCAAGACCTCACAACAATTCAGCAACTACTTCCAACTCAAGTGCTCGTCCAAGTGGTTCTGAAAATCTTACACCTTCAACAAACAATGCTATGGTGGCTCAATCTTTACAAAAAGTGACTGAGCCTTACGACTGGGGTTGTGCATTGGAAGACATTTCAGGAGCTATTGTGTCACAAGCCTTTATAGCTGAAATTGTCAACGAAGAAGTTTGTGAAGAGCTTGTCGAAGAGACTAGCATTGAGGAACTTGCGGTTGTAGCTGAAGAAGTGTGTGAAGAGATTGTCGAAGAGACTAGCATTGAGGAACTTGCGGTTGTAGCTGAGGTTCTTGGGGAAGAGTTGGATTCGGGCAATGTTGCTGAGAATGAAGATAACCCGAATGAAGAGTCTGTTGAGAAGTCTAACAAAACAGAAGATGATGAAAAAGGAGAATGCTTTGAGTTTAACATCTCCACAGCTGAAATGCAACAATTTGCGGATGCAGAAGCTAAAAGGTTGGAAGAAAACTCCGTAGAAAGCGAAGCGTGTGCATTCATGGCTGGCATTGAGGTAAAATCATCTTCTGTAGATAAGCGATGTGCTAGATGTGTTGAGTTTGTCACCAAGATAGATAGATATGCACTTCATAACATAAACTTAATTGTAGATTTAGAAAAATCCAGAGAACTCATTGCTGTGTTGTCTAATTCGGATAAAGAACACCGAATTAAGATAAAAGCGCTGAAAAATGATATCTCTGAATTTGAGAGACTTGTGGCTCAGGGAACTGTTAAAAATCAGGAATTAAAATCTGAACTTGAAATGAACCAAAATTGTGTTTTGGAAAAGAACAAAATCATTTTGGAAAAAGATAATCTGATTTTAGACCTGCAACGAAAAATCGAAAAGTTCGGGGATTCATCTGAAGTGATGAATTTCTGTATTAACAGCCAACGTCTAAAAGAATCTGAGGAAGAAATGTTCGGCATCGGTTATAAGAAAGTGCCTCCTCCGGTAAACCATAATTATACATCGATGCCAAGCATTGATCCTGAATTGGCAAATTTTGTGCCAAAGACCCCTCTGACGGTTGAACCGCAAAGTGAGTCAGAATCATCTGAGCCAGATGAGGCTTCTGACTCAGAACAGTCGAAGGTGAGTGAAGTTACTAAGAAAAATGAGCTAACTTTTGATAACATTGAGAATTTGATAAGCAATAAAATTTTAGAAATTTTTAATCAAGTTCAAAATGCGAAGTCAAAACCAAAGTCACGTGGGAAACCCAAAAAGTATTTGAAAAATATCCCTAAAACTGAGTTTGTTAAAGGGGAAGATTTTATCAAAGAAGAAGAGAAAATCGAAACAAGTTCAAATTCTCAGTTTGTCAACCAAATTTTGAAAAATCCCACTAACACCTCATCAACTTCGACCAGTCATGAGGAACGTCCAAAGAATGCTGCGAAAGTTCGCAAATGTTATAAGTGTCGTGGGAAAGGACACTTAGCAGCAGATTGTCCAGATGACAAGGGTAAATCACTTGTTGATCCTGATCAGAAGAAACCTTTTGTTGAAAAACCACAAAATGAAACAGTTAATGTTGAAAAGAAAAACGGTAAAAATCAGAAGGTTGAGAAAAACAAAGTGATTAAACAAGAGGTAAAACCAGTTGTGAAAACAAATGTTAAATCACAACAAAATCAGGATCATGGGGAGAAACCAGTTGTTATAAATCGTGGTGAAGGATCGGAAAGTTCATCTCAAAGACATGATACTCGTGAGAATACCCCTCACAGACGACAAAATCATGTTACTTTCCAAACACATGAGAATGACCAACGTTCTGGAGGTCCGAACAACAACTATGTTAGATCTCATGCACAAAACAGATTCGTGAATGACCGAAATGCGTCACCCCCCCCCCCCCGATTTCCAAATCAAAGACTGCATTCGGATAATCATCCACGATCATTCTCAAGACACGATGATGTTCCTAGATTTGGTAGGAATTTTGAGCCACCCAGGAATCAAAATTACAGTTACCAAAACTATGGAAGCCGAGGTTATGGAAACTCTGGTTATACCAACAGATCGTCAACTCCGTATAATCCACGATTTGCGGGGTGTCATTCCAACAATTTCCGAAATGGAAATGGAGGACATAGAGACGATGATGGCTATTTCAAAGAGTTTTCTTATGTTGACGAATCGGGACGACCCAAGACCATCATGGCTTGGGTCCCACATTCTAACTAAATTTTCTTGTTGGGGAGTGTAGGAGCAGCTGAAAAGGGCTATCTATATTTGGTATATCGATAGTGGCTATTCCAGACACATGACAGGAAATAAAGAGTTATTGAACAATTTTAAACAAATTGGTGGTGGTTATGTTAACTTTGTCGGTGAGAAGGGTGGATACATCACCGGTGAAGGTTCTGCGTCAAATGGAAAAATTACGCTGCATAAAGTGAACTACGTTGAAGAATTGAAGCATAACTTGATGTCGGTTTCTCAAATCTGTGATAACAAGTACACGATGCTGTTCACTGATAAAGCTTGCTTCGTTTTGCGTCCGGGATTTGTTGTTCCTGAAGATTGGATCGTCATGAGGGCTCCAAGGGTGAATAACACATATGTCATGGACATGCGCCCATTGGTTAACTCATCTGCTCCAGTGACTTGTCTACTTTCAAAGGCGACTGAAGATCAATCGTATCTCTGGCATAGGAGAATGGGCCACGTGCATCTGCGAAAAATGAACCACTTAGTGAAAAAAAACTTGGTGTTGGGGGTTCCTTTACGTAGTTTCAATATGCACAACAAATGTGAATCATGTGAAAAAGGAAAAATCAAACGAAAGCCTCATAAATCGAAAACAGTTAACTCAATCCAAAAACCACTTGAATTGCTTCACATGGATCTTTTCGGCCTGATCCATGTTGCTAGCATTGGTGGGATGTCTTATTGCTTAGTTGTCACTGACGATTTCTCACGTTATTCATGGGTATTTTTCTTAAAAACAAAGGACCAAACTGCGGGTATTTTAAGAGACTTATTCAAACAACTTGAGAAAAATTATTCACTTCCTATTAAGAAAATCCGAAGTGACAACGGCACTGAGTTTAAAAATCATTATATGGATGAGTTATGTCGGGAAATGGGAATAATTCATCAGTTCAGCGCTCCATATGTTCCTCAACAGAACGGAGTTGCAGAACGGAAGAATCGTACCCTAATTGAGGCGGCCCGAACTATGCTTTCTGAATCAAAATTGCCAATTTTCTTCTGGGCCGAGGTGGTAAACACTGCATGTTATGTGTTAAATCATGTGCTTACGGTCAAAAGAGAAGATAAAACGTGTTATGAATTGCTTGAAAACAAGAAACCGAACTTATCTGGTTTTCAACCTTTTGGGATCAAGTGTGTTATCAAACGGACCAAAGATACTCCTAAAATGGGAGAAGTTGGTGAAGTTGGGTTCTTTTTGGGTTATGCCAATGGAACTCCCAACAAACGCGTTTATAACGTTAAGAAGCGTTCAGTGGAGATCGTGTTTGATATAACTCCTTTGAGTTACGATCCTCCACCGTCCGAATTCGGTCCTAAAAGCGGTTACGATTATGATAAATTATTTGATTCATTTGATCTTCCTGATGTTTCAGAAGAAGATTCGGAGGTTGTATACACACATCTTGTGAACAAAGATGAAGTGGATGCGAGCTGGAGAGCAAGTATCCCTACTAATGTGTCTTCGAATGTTCCAGTCGCTGATTCTTCAATCGTGAATGAAGTTGTTGCTGAGCAGATCCCTAATGCAGCTGCTCAAACTACAAGTGGTGATCTTTACGTTGATTTTTCAGCATATCCAAATGTTAATGTGTCTTCTGGAAATGATCAAGCTTCTAGTAGTAATGCAAATGCTGAGGGGGAGATTCAATCAAATTTGGGAAACAATCTTCAAGCTCCGGCAATCCCAGTTCCAAGAACAAATATTAATCATCCTGTTGATAATATTATTGGGAATCCAAATGCGGGAGTGCAAACGCGAAGGAGTATTTCAGAGATGCAGTGTCTATTCTCTGCTATCAAGAACGAAGAAATCTACAATCTTAGCCTACATGAATGTTTTATCTCTCAGATAGAGCCGAAGAACTATCAAATGGCTCTGAAGGATAATTCTTGGTGTGAGGCGATGCAAGAAGAGTTAGCTCAGTTCGACAAGTTAAAGGTGTGGAATTTGGTCGATCTTCCAAAGGGCCAACATGCAATCAACACGAAGTGGGTTTTCAAGTGCAAGAACGACGATAAGGGTGTTGTCGTCCGAAACAAAGCACGGTTGGTTGTTCAAGGCTTCAATCAAGAGGAAGGGATTGATTATACCGAAGTTTATGCACCAGTGGCAAGACTGGAAGCCATTCGTTTGTTTCTAGCTTTTGCTGCACACATGCGTTTCAAAGTCTATCAGTTGGATGTGAAAAGCGCGTTCCTTTACGGGAAATTGCATGAAACTGTGTATGTATCCCAACCACCGGGTTTCGAAGCTCCAGGATCTGACAACAAAGTCTATCTGTTGGACAAAGCTCTCTACGGTCTCCATCAGGCTCCTCGGGCGTGGTACGAGACTTTATCAAGACATCTATTGGAGCACGGGTTCTCGCGTGGCGCGATTGACTCCACACTGTTCATATTGAAGAAAGGGGGAGATTTTCTGATTGTACAAATTTACGTTGATGACATAATTTTTGGTTCTTCAAATGAAGAATTGTGTCGTGAGTTCGAGGCTGTGATGAAGTCAAAATTTGAAATGAGTGCGATGGGCGAATTATCATTCTTTTTAGGTCTTCAAGTGAGTCAAGAAAAAACCGGGACATACGTGCATCAGACAAAGTATGTCCACGAGATTCTCAAAAGATTTGGATTGGAAGATAGCTTACCCTATGACACGCCTCTCCCGACAAATCTCAAGCTTTCACCTGATAAGGAGAAAGATCCTGAAGTGGATCCGACTCTATATCGAGCAATGATAGGTTCACTGATGTATCTTACTGCTTCACGACCAGATATTATGTTCTCTGTTTGTTTGTGTGCTAGGTACCAATCAACTCCGAAGGAGTCTCACTTGAAAGCAGTCAAGCGTATTTTCGGATATCTGAAAGGGACGCCTAAGCTTGGATTGTGGTATCCAGCTGAAGGTGGTCTGGATTTGATGGTGTATGCGGACGCAGACTTCGGAGGGTGCCCGATGAATAGAAAGTCAACCTCTGGCGGCGCACAACTTTTTGGGAACCGTCTTGTCTCTTGGCAATGCAAAAAGCAAGTTGCCGTTTCTCTATCCACGTGCGAGGCCGAGTACATTGCTGCATCAAGTTGTTGTGCTCAGGTCTTATGGATTCAACAGCAAATGAGGGACTACGGTTTGAATTTTACTCGAACTCCTATTCTTGTCGATAACAACTCTGCCATTTCCATAACTAACAATCCTGTTAATCACTCACGCACTAAGCACATAGATGTTAGGCATCATTTCATTCGCGAATGTGCTGAGAAGGGTTTAATAGAAGTGGTTAGGGTAGACACCTTGGATAATCTTGCCAACCTGTTTACAAAGATATTCGATCGGGCTAGATTTGAAAATCTGGTCCGAATGATTGGCATGATCAACCCCGAGTAAAATGCTCTCAAAACTCGCATAGAAACTTTATTTTATCTTTTCTGTACAGTTCTTACCGCTTTCAAAAAAAAAAAAATTGAAAAACTCCAAAAATATTTTACTTAGTTGTAGGATAAACTTTAAGAAAAATACAAAAACATTTCAAAAAATTTTAAATGAAGTCGTGTTGAGATATAAGGGAAATGATAGTACATCGGTTAGTCGTATCTAATGCAGGACTATGGTTATATAATCAATTAACCGTTAACTGTGACAGCTTCATTATATGTTGCTTCGGTAGGTTTTACGCGTAAATAAGAACCTGTCTTTGGTATATAAACATAATGAACTGCGTAACTTGTGTGGTACATCTCTCGGATATATGGTCTTGGTACCGTAATTTCGTTTGATAGATTGCCGAGGTTCTGAGATACGTGGTCTTTATGCGGTTTATCATCTGGGTATCATGGTTGTTTCTTTTACCGAAAACAACGGGGACGCAAGTCTAGATCTTCCATGATACCATACATACGTGTAAATATCATTCAATCGTGTATATAATACATTTCGACCGCAATAAGTGATAAACAATCACATGTCCCTCAAAATATGTGATAATATATCACAGCTCTTTTGCGGGAGTCAAGTTCGTCTCTTTGTCTGTACGATGGTACTAACCTGTTCACGGACATGCTCCTGTGCCCTCATGCATCTGAAAATCAAGTTCCTCATCAATAAGTGATTCTATCACATAGGGCTTGTTTTCAATTCTAAATAAGTGAGTATCTCACATCATTTTATACGTCAAAACAGATGATAAATGGTATACTCACCAGTAAGATGATCTCTCGTGCATACCTTGATACGGGAGTATATTCTGAGGTGGGTAAACATAGTTACAATCAGTTATTAATACACTTAATCGCATATCTCGAAAACAGTGTTCGAAAGCGTGCTAAAGCTTAAGTGGACCACAATACCGTTGAACGTCTTGAACTGTTAATATCATTCTAAGAGCTTAAACTGATAATCTATGTTCTTGTGTTGGATACTGACAGAAAAACCGATATGATCTCTTTGCTCCGATTTCACAAAAAGATAATTAGTGTAAATACGTTCGTAGGTTTAATTTCTTTATTCAGTAAAAAAAAACAAATACAAAAACCACAAAAAGATTTTGCTTTCTTGTTTCTATGTGCGAGTTATCTTATTAAGAATACTCTAGGGTTGTGAAAATTGTTTAAATAAGTTATTAAATGTTGGTTGTTTAATATTTCAATTGTTTATTCTGGGGTATTGGAATTTATTTTTGGGATCCAGGTTTGGGCCGATGTCTCCGGGGTCAAGTTTCTTAATCCGGGGTTAAGTGTTTCAGGTCTGGATCGTTCATCTCAAGATGGAAGATTTGGAGAAGCTGTGTGCGTCTGGATCGTTCATCTCAAGATGGAAGATTTGGAGAAGCTGTATGCATCTGGATCGTTCATCTCAAGATAGAAGATTTGGAGAAGCTGTGTGCGTCTGGATCGTGCATCTCAAGATTGGGGAAGCAGTGATTTCTGAAAAGAAAGTGACGGTTGAGATTGCTAAAGTGCTGGATCCGATTTGGCTTGCCAACTTAAGGGAAGCACATCTGAAGAAGCTTCGGAGCCTGCCCCTAAAATACAATGAAGAAGATCGTGTTCTAGCGGACCAGTTCATCAAGGTGGTTCAGTTCTGTATGAAGAACAAGGTCTGGGCAGGAAGCAGCTTCTCGAAGAGAGTACGAAGATTTCAAGTCCAATGAAGACCATGCACTGATCAAGGGGGAGTTTGTTAATGCACTTTAGGTGATAAGTGCATGACTCCCATGTTACCAATGAAAGGATAAAGTTCTCAAGTCCAATGAAGACCATGCACTGATCAAGGGGGAGTTTGTTAATGCACTTTAGGTGATAAGTGCATGTCTCCCATTCTATAGGGTCTTTATTGTACATCTAGTGAAACTTAGTCCCAACTTTATCCTTGGACATTTTGTCCAAGTTTTAGGATAGACTTTTGTCTGAGTTTTGTTTAGGACAAAAGTCAGAGTTTTACTTTGTGTAGTTTGTCCGGGCTTTCTAGTTTGTCTTGAAAGTCCGGGTTTTGCCTTGTATTTATACCTTTATGTGGAATAGACAAGGTGGCGATTCTGTGTGAAATTCTGTGCACCTAACCCTAATCATTGTGTGTGTTTTGTCTGGCGGCTGCTTTGTGTGAGTGACGTCATTCATCTTCCTCATCAAGAATACTCAGTGTATTCTTGATTTCTCTCCCAAATCCTTGCATTCTAGTGTATCATCTACAGTGGTTGATCATCAGGTGGATTCCGCACACCTGTTGGTTGCGTTAGCTGAGTAAGATCTTGGATTAGGAGGCCTTACATGCTAACACGCTAAAATATGGATGGGCTCGGTATCGGTAACGACACCGAAAGTACCGAACCGAAAAATCATCGAAATTAGGTACCGGCACCGAAAATGCTTGGTACGATACGTATGTTATTTGAAGGTAAAAATCAGAAAATACAAGTATGATGCTAGACCGGTGTCGAACCGAAAGTAATGGATTCTGAAAACGCCAACAGGTAGGTACCAAATTGGTACCGAAAATGATTGGTATAGTAAATTTGGTACTAATACGATACCGGTTTGATTACAGGATTTAATACGATTTGCTCATCAATAATCTAAATATCCAAGTTAATTTTACATGCTACAATTCATTTATTATAGAAAAAGACAAAAAAACAAAATAAGTTGTTGTGTATATAAAATCTCATTCAAACGAAATACAGTTTACTTACAGTGTGTATGAAAAGTAATCTAAACGGTGGAATTACTTGCGTTGCTACGTTCAGGGCCGGCTCAAGCCCAAATATTTTGAGACTTGGGCCTTGGGCCACCAAATCTATAGGGCCTCAAGGGATTTAAATATATATATATATATAAATATATATATATATATATATATATATATATATATATTATATGGGCATGAGCCTTGTCATTAAAAGGTTGTAGCCCAGCTAGCGCGCATGTCATCTGTGTACCTTAAGGGGGCGGGTTCGAATCTCGTTTAGGTCGATCGATCGTCTTTTATTATTTTTGGATAAGAAAAAAAATAGGTAAGAAGGGCCCCAATTTTGAAACTTGCTTTAGGCCTCTAAAATGGTTGAGCCGGTTCTAGCTATGTTGCTACAGGATTTGATGAGCTCGGTACCGAAAATACCGTTACCGAGAATCCCCAAACGTGGGTACCGGTACCGATTATACCTATTTGAGGGAATAAACCGGTGAATACCGGTGCCGATCCGATACCAAAAATGTCAAAACTTGGTACCGATTCGGTACCAAAAATATACCCGGTTTGATAAAATTTGATACCAGTACCGGTACCCGATACCATTTGCTCATTCCCTTGATGATGTTACTATTCATTGGATTGTGTATGACAAGTAATCTAAACACTGCAATTATTTGCGTTGCTACAGGATTTTATGAGATCGGTACCAACCGGTACCGAAAATACCGTTACCGAAAATCCCCAAAAGTGGGTACCGGTACCGAATATACCTGGTATGGTACGGTTCGGTACCGGTTGGTATGACAAGTAATCTAAACACTACAATTATTTGCGTTGCTACAGGATTTGATGAGCTCGATACCAACCGGTACCGAAAATACCGTTACCGAAAATCCCCAAGAGTGGGTACCGGTACCGAATATACCTGGTATGGTACAGTTCGATACCGGTTGGTACTGGTACGGTACCAGTATTTGAAGGTAAAAACCGCTGAATACTGGTGCCGATCCGATACCGAAAATGTCAAAAGTCAGTACCGAATAAACCCGGTTTGATAAATTTGATACCGGTACCGGTACCTGATACCGTATGGTTCGGTACTGGTTGGTACTGGTACGCTGCCGGTATTTGAGGGTAAAAACGGCTGAAAACCGGTGGCGAACCGATAACGAAAATGTCAAAAGTCGATACCGAATATACCCAGTTTGATAAATTTGATACCGGTACTGGTTCCCGATACCATTTACATGTACCCTTTATGATACTACTATTCATTCTGTTATAATTTTAATATATAGAGAATTAAATAATTCTAAACGATTTATTGAAGATAATTTAAACCGTTTAAACAAAAGGGTATATGTGGGTCTTATACTCTTATATTAATAGAAGTTTTGTGATTTTTAGAAGTGTTTTAATATAAAAATATTATTTAAAATTGAATTATTTTTAGTTAATTAGGAATTTTACATTAGCAGCGGTTAAATTAGGGTTAAAATTGAATTATTTTAGTTAAATAAAAGAGTAAACTGCCATTTTGGTCCCTGAGGTTTGGTTACTTTTGTCACTTTAGTCCAAAACTCAAACCTTTTGCCTCTGGGTCCCTATGGTTTCAGTTTTATTGCCATTTTGGTCAAAAAATGAAATCAGGTCATAATTGTCTTATAAAATCCTGCAATTTTGTCATTTTCCTCAGGGGCAAATCAGGTCATATTTGTCTTATAAAATATGGTATTTTTTTATAAAAAAGAAATGATCATTTTGCCCCGACGAAAAATGACAAAATAACATGATTTTATAAGACAAATATGACCTGATTTCATTTTTGGACCAAAATGGCAATAAAACTGAAACCACAGGGACGCAGATGCAAAAAGTTTGAGTTTTGTACTAAAGTGGCAAAATTGAACAAACCACAAGGACCAAAATGGCAGTTTACTCTAAATAAAATAACATAAAAAACATAATTATTACTTTTAACTTTTATAATAAAATAATGTAATAAAGTAAATAACTTAAAAAACATATTTATTACTTTTGACTTTTATAATAAAGTAATATAATAAAGTGATTAATTATTACCATCTTTGACTAATGGGTATACTAATCCATATTTTGAATGTATTTATAACACCCCTTTCAAAAACATCAATTGATATATATTTTTTTTAACGGCTGACAGAAAATTTTTATTCATTCAACTAGCAAGATGCTAGACACCAAATATACAATATCATATTACACCAATTAGGCCGAAGCCAATCCAACACTAATTAAACGCCGAAAATCTACTCCAAACTTCCTATGATAGGCTCGTCTCCCTGGACCTATTTTTAACCCAAAGATAGCCAAGCGACTTAACTTCTTCCAAGACTTTAACCACATTAGGTTGAATGCTGTTAAAGATTACCTCATTGCGTGTCTTCCAAATACACCAGATAACTATTTGAATAATTACTTGTATTCCCTTCTTTCTTTTCCGTGATCCCGGACTGAAGTCATGAAGATCTAACAAATCCTTGAGTTCGAACGCCACAATTTATATTTTTTTTTTTGGGGACTTCTCAACCAACGAAAAGATTGGGCAGCCACTTTATGACTTTTGGGGGTACTCCTTCATCACGAATTGGGAGCAAACATTAATTAATTTCGGGGGAGCCCTTAAACACTTCCACCATCCACGATTTTGGAAACCCTTACATAATCATCATCACCATCACGATTTCTTGATAGCAAAGGATCAAGGTTTGAGCTTTAAAATCATCATTCAACATCATCAATATCATCATTCACTATTCCGCGCATACCGGCTCAATATTGAATTCATCATTCTTTCGAGCTATCGAGGATCGTTCAAGCGTGGGGCTAGTCGTCCCGTGACCGTCTCCGGGAATAGGGTTTATGTACGGAACGTTGGGTTGCTTATTGTTACGACTGTTTGGATTAGGATTCGATTAAACTTTCGGTTAGTCGTTCCTATTGTTTTTGTTTCGGTTAAACAATATTTGATTATCATATTCATTCTTGTTCATCAATTATTTGGTTTGTTCATCAACGACCGGGATTAAATTCTAGGTTGTCATTGTTTAAACCTTTAATCATTGAATCAGTTAATGTTTATGAAATCTGAAATTGGTAATTAATTGGATTACTATTCATTTACATCAATCTCTCGGTTTCGATCATGGATCATTGCAATCAAATATATTATCCATTAATTATTTATCGAAACACGTTTTACAGATCATGTCTATGTGATTTCCAATCAGTATTAATTAAGTAACCTGATTTTCTGCATAACTTGAAAACCCGGATATTGGTCATTTTCTCACAATTGTTTACAACTCTAATTTATATTCGTTTTCACAATCATTATCACAAACTGCAAAAAAGCAATTAGTTAGAAATAGATGATAATTAAAGCAAGGAGCTTTCATACTTTCTACTGATTCCCCGTGGATTCGATACCCTACTTGTCCTTTACTAGTAAAAGGTGAATATGACACTTTAATTATATTTTTGACCGACCTTACGACATCGACCAGAACTCCAATTTAAGCAGATGAGAAGAGAATGGCAAAGGTGCAAGGAAATGAGTTCACATAAGGTGTTTATTTATACAATAAGAGGTTGGATTAGGATCATGACAGGTGTTGGAGCTGATGTCTCCAGGTGTTATTGGACGTGTCATGAGCAGCTAGAAGGTGGCATGGTGCGAGAAAGGTGGCAAAATTGTAGAGAATCTTGGCCTCCAAACAAAACTGCCACTGGCAGTTGCTTGCGGACCGTATGGCCTTCTTGCTTACGGTTCGTAAGCTATGTAGGCGCACAAAGAATTCATCGCCCTTACGGACCGTAAGCCATAAGGATTTGCGGTCCGTATCCGCTGCTCAGGAACCAAATTAAATCAAGCTTGCAGTCCGTAAGCACCAAGACTTACAGTCCGTAAAGGGTCACTCAGAGGCCTTGAATTGGTATGTTGACACCTTTAGTCCCTACACTTTCAAAGTTTCATAATTTGACAAAATTAGTCCCTCTCGTCCAATTTAATAGGCATATTTGAGAGTGGACACGTGTCTTTAAATAATTCGACACGATTTTACTAGGTGTTACATCCTTACCCCCTTAAAAGAAATATCGACCTCTAGATTTTATTCAAAAAGATGGGGATACTTTTGTCGTATAGTGGACTCAACCTCCCATGTATACTCGGGGCCACGACGGGCATCCCATTTGACCTTTACAATAGGTATTAACTTCCTTCAGAGCTTCTTAACCTGTCGATCCTCGATCAAAATCAGTTTCTCAACAAACTTCAGGTTTTCATTAATTTGCACACCGTGATGCAACATTGTTAGCGACTCATCGGCTGAACATTTCTTTAAGTAAATGACCATCGGTTCCGACACGGACCCGGGTTCTATAGAAATTTTTTGATATATACGTTTTCGACCTCCCGTTGAAAACGTCAAGCTTCGCCACTGCATTTAGAGAAATGTGTCTTTTTTAGAGATGGGGTTAGATAGTGGGATGGGAATGCTATGAAGCATCATAGGAAGAAAAAAAGTGACTTTAGTGATAAAGCGCGACCCGACCCGACTCGACCTGTAAATTCTAATGTCGATTTAACCTAAACTAAATGGTGAACCCAACGGAAAAAAAATTCATGTGTGTGTGTTTGTATTAAATTTTGTGCTTTAATATAAATGGTTAACAAGCCAGCTTGCCTTGGCTCAGGCTTGGCTAGTTGACAAACCGAGTCGATTTTGAACGAGCCTCAAGCCGCGAGCTTTTTTAATGGACCTTATAGTGTTAGGCTGATTAATGATCCTAAATAAGATAATTATAGTATGTTTATAGTTAATTCGGCATAAATAGATCATGTTAGACTGATTAAAGATCCTAAATAAGATAATTGTAGTGTGTTTATAGTTAATTAGGCATAAATACATAGTGTTAGGGATCCAAAATAAGATACCATAAGAATGTTTTTAATCACATTGCAGGTCACTATCTACCCAAGATATTTAAACTGGCTGTCCTAATATTAACCGAAAGACTGTTAATTCAGGGAAACATTTGAGAGCACATTTACAGCTAGATGAAGGAGACGTAAGTTATTTTCGCACACCATTTTTTTCGTATTAAATTAGTGATGTGTGCGGTGTGTTATATAATTTTAGTTATATTTTAAGCCCTTTTTAACACTTTATTCAAGTTTTAAATTTATAAAACACGATATTCTACTAACACTAAACACACATATAGGCAAGTGCACCCATCTTGAGCGTAGTATAGCGTTGGTAAGATACCGTGGTCGTCCAAGGACACAAGAGCTTTTAGTACCGGTTTATCCTCAACGTCTAATTAAATCAAAAGTTTAGAAAAAGTTTTAAACATGAAAATAAAAACTAAAAATGCTGAAAAATAAAATAAAAATAAAACAGATAGACAAGATGAATCACTTGGATCCGACTCGCCTTTAGTGTAACCTTTGATGTTTTCCGCACTTTTGCACTTTTTAAGAGATTATCTTAGTTATAGTAGTAGGCCCCTCTTTTGAAGGTGACGTTACCCTCAACCCAGTAGTTTGAGTCAACAATGATACAATCCTAAAGGGTTGGATTATTGAAAGATAATTAATTAAGTTATTAATGCGTAATGTGGTAGGCCACTCTTTTGAAGGTGACGTTACCATCGGCTAAGTGGTTTGAGTCAGCAGGGATACAATCCCAAGTAGCCGGGTTAATGTATTAATAGTACTTTACATATGAGGGGATCAAGCCATTCGCACCCCGCCATCCAATACCAGTGGGTATTGAAGGAGGTCCTAGTAAGCTTGACCCAGGTCCTTGCAGGATCTATACACTGAACAAGGTAAGAACCTTACCAAACCATTCCCTTAACCCCCGACCAGGTAGCCAACATATCTCTATATAGACCGTAGAGATATGAATGGTGTAAATTTTTAATTTTATATAGACAGTAAAATAACGCCAAGACACCACGGACAAATGATAAGGAAGTTTCACCTTCAACATAAGAAACTAGTTATTAAAGTCATTAATACAAAACCAAATAAAAGTGCGAAAAGATTAAAAAACAAAAGTATTACACTAAATGCTTGTCTTCACCAAGTGATGTAAGAGACTTAGGCGAACATGGCCTTTGATTGTCAAGAACTCTTACTATCAATCTTGGATCCCGAGACTACTACACACACTATATGATGGATGATGGTGGTGGATGTGAGTGTTGTGATGGTGGTGGAGTGTGGGTGAAGTGGGAGAGAGGTGGTTTGCCAAGGGATGCTTTTGAAGTGAACCAAGCACCTCTATTTATAGCCTGCACAAAAGCCCGGACACGGCTCCGTGTCCATCCACTTTCTCTTTCTTCATTAATTGCAGTTTGCCTGTATTAGCTCCACACGCCCCCGTGTCCGCTGGGCACGACCCCGTGTGCAGAAGCGTATCTGTACTATCAATATTTGCTTGGATTCTGCGAATCTTAGCGTTGACCACGGCCGTGTTGAGCTGGGCACGCCCCCGTGTCCGCTGGGCACGGGGCGTGTTCAGCCTTCTGATCTCTTGTGTTTGCTTGGGAAGATGCTGTCGAGGGATCGGGCATGCCACATTTATTCATTTTCTTGTAATTATGTTAGATTTTGCTGCATATTTGCTTCTTTTGTTCATTTACGCTCATTTAATCCTGAAAATACAAAAGGAAGACAAAAGCACACTTTTTCCAATATTAGTACTAAAAAGGGTTAGTTTTATGCCTCATTTGATGTAATTTATATGCTGCATATTACCCACATCAATTAGTTTACACATTAAAAAAAACATGTATTTGATTTTGGTTTATCTACATTTTGAGTGTAGGTATGTGGTACATGTGTTTTCCGAGGATCATGTGACAGGGCCTATGTGATGCTAAAAGAAAATGAAGCGGATGCAAGAACTGTAGATAATGTGCGCGTTTTATTAATTTATGCCCTTGATCCACCCGTTGATTTTGATAAGAAGCCTTCATGGAATTGGCTAAACTAGGATTAGACCACATATGTAAAAATAATTAGGCTTAGATTTTTTCTTAGAGACGAAAATGTTTGCATTGAACTATGTATAAAAAACATTTTGGGCCTCAATAATTTGGCGGCCCTAGGCTCAAGCCTACGAACTCACCACATAGAAGACTCCCATGCATGAGGGAACACTTGACGAGTTTTAAAATGAAGTACTCTCAGACATACGAGTTGTAAACCAGCCTGATTTTATTTCCTTGGGCTCAAACCAGTTTGGCCCAAACCAGTTCATGTTAATAATCTATTCTAGGTTTGAAAAACCCAACCCACCCAAACCGATTTGTATCGGGTTCAAAACTAGTTTTAGTTTATAAACCTTTTTTTTTCCTCAAACCTATTCGGGTCGGAACAGATTCCTAACATAAAATTCCCAAACCTGTACCAAACCGCCGGCTTGGGGACGGGCCCAAACCTGTTTTTTGGCTACCAAATCGGGCTGTAAACCGGTTCATTAGGCCCAAACTGGCATTTTTTACACATCTAATCTATAATCTATAATACTATATAAAGGAAATCTGATGTACAAGATGATAATTTTGCCACGCGTATCAATTCTAAAGCAACATGTACAATGTGCTTAAAGCCAATTGAGAGGGGGTTTCTTCAAAGTTTTATGACACTAGAGGGTTAACATTGGAATTTCACATGGAATTCTAAAGAACCCTAATCTGTTCCCGAGTCTCATTTAACAGGGGGAGGGGAAAGAAAAGAGAAGAAAATATAAAAAAACATGTTCCCGAGTTTTTTTAAGGATAGGAGGTGAGGGAAAAGGAAGGAAAAGGGAAGAAAATTTGTCCATATATTCATCCTTCCAAATTGGAGAGATTAGGAGAGAAAATACTATTAATTACTAAATTGCCCTCATATCTAATTAAAATGTTTTATGTTTAAAGGGTATAATGGTAAAATTGTTATTTTCTTTTCCTTTCCTCCTAACTCGGGAACACATAAAATGCTTGATTTCTTCTCCTTTCCTTTACTTTTCATTAAACTCGGGAACACCAAAAAAATCACATATTTTCCTTCCTTTTCTCTCTTAAGGGCATGTTTGGGTAAGCTTTTAGAAACAACTTATTGACTTATTGGCTTCTTGGAAAAGTCAGGATTTTGTGACTTATTGACTTATTGACTTTTTCCCCTCACATACACCCTTTTTACCAAACATCATTTTAGAGCTTATGACTTTTCAAAAAGCCAATAAGTTAATAAGTTGTTTCAAAAAGCTTACCCAAACTTGCCCTAAATTATTTCCTTCCCCTCCCCCTCCCTGTTAAATGAGACTAAGGAACATAAATAATGGCATGTAAATGAATCGTTTATTGTTCAAGAGTCATCAACGGGTACAGAGTCTAGGGATTTCACCCCCTGCCCCAACCGATTTCTTCCCTTCTGATTTCTTTCTCTCAGTTGAAAGTTAAAACCCTTATATGCGAATGTAGAGATTGTTGTTACGGAAGGTGATGGGGCTTCTTTCTCTCAGGTGGAAGGATTGCATATTTGGGGTCGCCAATTGGGGCTTCGACTCTCGTCGTCGGTTTAGATGATCAGAGCTTTCTATCCAGGTAAATTCCTTCAACATTTGTATGTTTAATTTCATGATCATTCATTTTTCTTCAACATTTGTATTATTATGTTTGATCGCCGATGATTGTGTTCGGTCCACCAATGGAAAAATTTCAATCCACTGCAAAGGTAAGTGTTTTGGATACTGGTTTATTGTTGTGTAATACAATAGCTTTCTAATTCTATAAAAAATAACTTTTATATTGCTTCTTATTCGCCTATAGTTGTATTTTCACGATTTTAAAGGCAACTATAGCTCTGTTTGCAGTAGAAAAGAACTTCAGGATTTGTGGTAAATATCGGTTAACATCAAACAACTGTTTTCCCAAGTGTGCTGATTTTGTTTCACCAAATAAAATGATAATTATTGTGCCCACACACAATTTATATTCATCACTTTGAGCCATTTGTAATATAACTTTCATGTTGTATTTTCAGTTTTAGATTGTAAGATAATGCACAAAGTGGGTGTCGAAGCTATGGTAGTCGGAGCTTTAAAACTTACAGGATAACTTAGGGAGCAAATGTGACTGTGTAAGTGTTAGTTTGGGAGAAATTAACCATCACGATACTAACTGTAAGTGTTCTTTGCACTCATCAAAATGTAGAAACTATTTTTTGTATCATTTAATATTGTAAAGGGAAAATGAAAGAAATGCATTTTATTATTCGATTATTATAGTTTACTGCTTTAAAAGGTCATAGACAATGCTCTATACCTTCAGGGGAGGAGAACGGAGAAGTGGTGAAGCACTTGCAGGTGACTGAACAAAATATTGATTATAGCCATTTTTATTTCAAAAATTTTAACTCCCTTATGCAGTATCCAGTAGTATCCGAGGACCGCCAACTACTATTAGCATACATTAGTTAACTGCTATTATTCCAACAGGACTTTTAGTTGATACAAATCTGGATACGTCTATACCCGACACCTACAGGCACCCACCAGCACCTATGCCATACGATGCAAACCCTCAAGGTCCACCAAACAATCGAGAAAACTCTATTAATAAGAATCATTCACCTGTGCAAACAAATAATTTTGAGTCCACTGGAGAAACGAAAGTTAGTAATAGTGGCGAAAATGTAGCTAAGGAGGCAATGGAATCTGTTGCAACAGAAGAATTTGATGATGTGTTAGAGAAGTCTGATGAACTAAAAAAGTTAAACACACCTTTTGTTTCTCCAGTGGAGTGTCCTACATGTCTTGAAGGTAAATTAGTGTTAGTTAAGCTCTTTTTGATCCATTTCTAATTGTCAAATTCAGTGTTTTGAGACGTTTGTAGAGCTGAAGTTTTTTCTATTATGCAGAATAGAATACGATGAAGAAAATCCAAAAATAATAACCAAATGCAAGCATCATTTTCATTTGTCGTGCATTCTTGAATGGATGGAAAGAAGCGACACTTGGCCCATCTGTGATTCAGGTTGGTTTTTATTTCACTTTAAACAATTCTATATGCATAATGTGAAATTTGCAACTTTCAACTTAGGGAATAGTGAAAGAATATTGCTTGACTATATGACATATATCTATTTTAGTAATACCATTCTACAAATACCAAATAAGGGAAATTTTCATTACAATTTTTTTTTTTCATTTCGAATTGAGTTTACATGCTTGACCATTTGACGTGTTACTGAGTAACCATAATTGACATGTTCATAAGCTAATGGGACAACATATTTTGAGAAGAAAAATGCTTTTAAGTTTTTTATGAAATATAAAACTGGATTGACAAACGTAATAACATAGCTATTGATATGTTGCAGGGGATGCACTGACTCTTGCCATCAAATGTAACAACGTGGTACATGCATTGCCATCTGGTCGAGTTAGTCGGTTGAAAGTCCTGTATGAATACATCAGGTACACTATTCAAACATTTTAGCATGTACTGGTCCTTTATTCTACCAGCGTTGCCATCAATGTTCTTTTCCAATTTTAATACATGTTGGTGATAGATATGAACTATTTTACTTAGTTTTATTGTATTATTGTTTTTAGGGGTACTTTGTATACTAAATAATATATTGATAGATAACTTTACTTGTGCACAGTGTGTTCATGTTTTGTATCTAACTGGAACCCTTTGTTTCTGTTTGGCATCAAAACTGCCCAGTTTAAACAAATCCCATTCTGGTAGTGGAGGCGGCGGTAATGACGGTAGTGGTGCTGATTGTGGTGGTGGTTGGGACGTGAAGGTGGTGGCGATATAATAGCCATGGGTAACGCTGTCCTTTTTGGTGCTACTGTTGGAGAAGGGCAATCTGCAGCGACACTTATCGAGGTATTTTTTTAATTCGTCTAAAACTTTAAGGTGAATAATGGTTGATTTTCTAACAAAAACTTATATGATGATGTGATCTTCCTTATTAGTTATGCGTCACCAAAGTTATCTGTTACAAGAGTATTTCACGTGTTCGACCAGTTATAATGCAATATAAGTTGACCCGTTTCATAAAAAGAGTATTTTTATAACTACTTTTGCTCTTGGTAGCTAAAGGATGAGCATTTTCACCGATTAGCGGTCCCGTTCCGATGCCGATACCATGTCGAACCGGTACCGACCGAACATCGGTATTGGTATCAATACTCACTTTTTGGGTTTTCGATAATTGGCATTATGAGGTATCAGTACTGGTTTTTGTGGTAATAGTTAATACCAATTTGAATATTAGAATTAGACACACTTTCCGTCTCTTTATCCGTTTTTGATAATTTGTTTTGTATTTTCTAACAAGTTTAGTTCAAAATTCGCCCTATGGATTAATCATTAATATTTAATAATAAATAATTATTATGCTTTATGTCTTTTCGCAAGGTTGACTACACTATTCGCAAGGTCGGCTCACAAGGAAAAAGGTAGTGGTGAGTTTTTAAATTCTATTATTTATAGCAAAATGATATGATTTTGAGTAATTAATCGTTTGTGGCGACAGGTGGTGGCTATTGCGGTTGGACTCGGCATACCGATGTTCTACGGAACGCAGATTGATAGTGTTGTATGTTGTTGTTTTAACTTTCTTCAGTTTTCCCTAATTGTGCCTGCTTTGATTAGTTAATGAAAATGTACCAAAACTATTGTAGGTGAACGGTTCCGGAAACGGTTATGGTTCCAGATCTGATAATTTTAACCTCATTATGTCCGACTCGATGTATTCTCGAGGCTGTTACGGAGCGCTTTCGCCTGTAGGTTATCCGTCTGATGATGAGATGATTGATGAGCCGACTGATGATGTTCCGAGATCCGGAGGAGGTGTAAGCCTTTCTGTTATGATTCGGTTTAGGCCTTTGAGGTGATTTAACTGATTTTAGTTGGTTGCAGATCTTATTTTGAATTGAGTTTGGTGGTAAATGAAGTGTTTGTTTCAGTTTGTATGGTATTAAGACAATGTTGTATTGATCTGGTGAATTTGTGGTAATTGTAGTGAGAGAGAGAGTACATCTAAGGCATTAGTCATGTGAGTAGCCAAGATATAGACAACACTATGACCATACAAGCAAAGCCAGGTCTACTGATTTTTGAAACAAATGGGCAAAGAGAAAATGGAAAATCTAGAATCCAACCATGTGTAGGGTTAGAGTTTGACATAACAGAAGCAGCCCAATAATATCATACTTATGCGACTCAAGCCAGACTCAGAATTAGAATTGGTCAACTTTACAGACCGAGAGTTGACGGATCAATCATTTCAAGAGGATAGGTTTGATCAAGACTTCAAGAAAATGCTTACAAATCCCATTAAGAACAGGCTATCCAACTTTCATCAGAGTATATAAAAGGGCGAATTGGTAAATGGGTTCTAGCATAAGATAAAACTAACCCAATGCAAAACCCTTGATGCTTGTAAGTGATTCATAACATAAGATAAAACTAACGGAAATTGTCGACTCCGCTGCAACGCGCGGGTCTCCCACTAGTACTATATAAAGGAAATGTGATGTACTCAAATGTAATTTTACATCACGTACAAGCTTTAGAACAACATGTACAAGAAAACGAAGCATGTTTAGAGAGGTTGAAATGGTATAATCATGAAAGTTTTAAGACACTCGAGGGGCAATGTTTGTATTGCAACTTTGGTGATGCTCCAAATTCCCTATATTGAGACCGATCATTCTCTTCCTTCCAAAGCTCATGAAACATTCTCTCTTTCTCTTTCAAACCTCTGGCTCCCCCTTGAATTAGTGGTTCAACATTTCCGGTCAAGACTAGGTTTCCGGCGATTGTTAGGGGTTTTGTACGGATGAATCCCGCGACAAGGCACTTCCCAGGTTTTACATACTCTTCTGTTACAATCGAACCCGTCAGAGAAAGGGGAGTGAAATCGGAAGAACAAATCGACGGCATAGATGGTGATAGATCCGTTGGTAACTCCAGTGAACTGATCGACGTGTGAATGGTGTCGATGAAAAGCTTAGATCATGGTGGTTCTCTTGGTGGTCATTGCTTCTCCGATTGTAGAGCGTTGGTTATGCTACCAGATGGTCATAGCGAGTCTTAGGTTGGTGGTTATTCAACTGATACAGCGACGGTGGTGGTTTGATTAGGCACCAGACGGTCGACCGTGGTAGGCTCTGGAACACAGGTATGGTTAGGGTTCAGACTGATACCCCATGACCAAATATCCACCTTCGCACAGTTTTTACAGTTTTTCAACAGAATCTCTGGTGAGCTTTTATTCATATTGTGCTGTTTTCTATTCAATGTTTTTCAATTTTAGCCCCAGTTATGCTAAGTTGTGGCTTAGGGTTTATTAATATGTGCTTAAATGGAAGTAATTTGTTGATATCTTCTGTTTCAAATGTAGATAAGCTACATAAAAAACAAGATTTACATTTGACGTCTGCCAAAATTGAGAATGTGGGTTTCTTCAAATATTGACGTTTTGTTTTCTTTAATCTTTACTTGATGAGATCAGTGTGTTGTGTCGATATAGATTGTAGCTCAGTTGGGTGTTTAGTGGGTGGCCTATATTGAAATTTTAAATTTTGTTGTCTTTAAAGTAATTGGATATAATGTGAGTCATTGTATTACAACATTTCATTGCAACTTCTCCAACTAAATTAGTATGTGAAAGCATATGAATTACACATATAGTAATTTTATGTTATTTTGATTGGTTATTAAGAACATTGGTGATTTATAAGAAATTTGTTATTGAGATCTGAATTTTGAAATATGTTAAGGCTTATTCTTATTTTTTTTTTGTTGCAGGTTCTAGAGAAGGCGAAGACGCAGAATGATGTACTGAAGGAGCTTTTTCAGTCAACTCGGGGAATATTATTGGTGAATTTGTTATTGAGATCTGAACTTTGAAATATGTTAAGGCTTATTCTTATATTTTTGTTGCAATTAGAGGTTCTAGAGAAGGCGAAGACGTAGATTGATGTACTGAAGGAGCTTTTTCAGTCAACTCAGAGAATATTACAGGTAACTGAAACAGTTTCGAGATGTGTTTCACTTATTAATTTGCATTGCTATTTGCTTTTTTTCCAGGAATATTAACTCTGTTTACTGATAGGTATCATGGTGACAGGAAGACTGAGGCACAACAGGTGGTCTGTCTGTTTGCTTTTATGCGTTGGCTAGAAACAGGAGATCTTCTAATATACACTGAAGTAGATGAGAAGTTAGGGTGTAAGCCACAATTTGTGTTTTATTTATTATGATCACAGGTTCCAATACTTGAGTTGTCGTGTAGACATGGATGAAGCGCTAATCTTATGCTGACCCAGAATCCATGTAGTATAATGACTAGATGTATTTTAATTTGTTCTTAACCTTTTATGGCTTTTGGTGGCTCATGCAGTGAACGCTTCTGAATTTGGATATATGGGTCAAAGAGGCTAAAAACCTGCCAAACATGGATCAATTTCATAACAAATTAGGGCAGATGTTTGGTAGATTGCCTACTTTTAGTGGTGGGAAGAACAAGACAGAGGATGGTAAGCCCGAAAAGGTTACAAGTGACCCGTATGTGACGGTTTCGATCGCTAACACTGTGATCGCAAGAACTTTTGTTATAAGTAACAGCGAAAACCTTGTTTGGATGCAGCATTTTCATGTTCCTGTAGCACATTATTCTGCTGAGGTGCAGTTTCTTGTTATCGACAGTGATGTTGTCGGTTCTCAAATCATGGGTGCGGTTGGTGTGCCGGTCGAGCAGTTGGTTTTCGGGTCGCTTATTGAAGGTACCTTCCCATTTTTAAACGAAAGTGGAAAACCGTGTAAACGCGGTGCCGTGTTGACCCTATCGGTTCAGTACATTCCCATGATGAAAGTGCCGCTTGATCTTAACTTTAACGGTGTTGCTGGTACCTATTTTCCGCTTAGGAGAGGTGGTAAGGTTACACTTTATCAAGATGCTCATGTTGATGATGGGTGCCTTCCGAATATGCATTTTGATGGTGGTTTGAAGTATCAGAATGGTGACTGTTGGCATGATATTTGTGAAGCGATAAAGCAGGCGAGACGTTTGATCTACATTATGGGTTGGTCTGTTTTTCATAGCGTTCAGCTTGTTCGGAATGGTGACGGTGCGAAAGCCAAATCTTCTGAAGGTGTGAGAGTGCTTCTTCTTGTATGGGATGATCCTACTTCGAGAAGCATTTTGGGAATAAAGACTGTAAGTGTCGTATAATTATATGGCAATTTTGTATTAATTCTGATAAATGTTCAACATTCCATATATATTTTTTCATAACACAAAGACATTAGATGCTTCTAACATTCTTATTTACTGAATATATAAAGAAAATATTATGCGTAGAGATGATTTGTAGTAATAACCATAGTTGTCAATAGCGAATAGCGTAGCGTATAGGTCAAAGGTCGCTACAGGGTATGTAGCGATAAATGGTGTGTTTATATGTATAATGCGAATATTTGTTGATCTAATATCTTTTTATAACTGCAATCTGTTGAATGCTAGTGTTTATATTATATGTATGGAAATGGAAGTTATACATGTGTGTTTCCCTAATCTTTGCTTTTGTGAATTTGTGATATTTTTTTGGTTGTTTTGCTATTAAATTAGTTTTTTATTGTAATTTATTGTTACTTTTTGTGTTTATATGCATTTGAAAATTTGTTTATTTAACTGCAACCTTTGTTAATCAAATTATAACTGAATCAGAACATAAAATTGTATTATTGAATAAAGGGGATTACAAATGTCCTACATATAGATAATACTAATTACAATTGAATAACCTTAACAATAAATAAATTGACAAACCAATAACTTAGTTTAACATTCCCCCGCAAGTTGAGGGCGGGGAACGACCTGCAACTTGGACCGTAATGATAAGAATCTCTGTGTGGACAATGGCTTTGTAAAGATATCAGCTATTTGATCATCAGTAGAAATAAAGTTAACCTTCAACATCCTATAAGCAACTTGTTCACGAACAAAATGATAATCGACTTCAACATGCTTTGTTCGTGCATGAAAAATCGGATTTGCAGAAAGATAGGTCGCACCAAGGTTGTCACACCAAAGTGTCGGTGGTTTATCAACCATACCAAGTTCATGAAGAAGGGATCTTAACCAGATCAGTTCTGCCACAGTATCAGCGATAGCCTTATACTCTGATTCTGTAGAAGATCGAGAGACGGTGCGTTGCTTTCTAGCAGCCCATGAAACAAGATTGGAGCCCAAGTAAATAGCGTATCCCCCCGTGGACCGACGATCGATAGGGCAACCAACCCAATTTGAACCGGAGAAAGTCTGAAGATTGGGCCATGTTGAATCAGAAAAGGCTTGTAGATGACAACCTGAATCATGATGGAATAGTAAACCAAGTTGAGTCGTTCCTTTTAGGTAGCGTAGAATGCGTTTGACCGCAGCCCAATGGTTTTCAGTAGGTGCGTGCATAAATTGACAAACTTTGTTAACTGTAAAAGCAATATCCGGTTTGGACAAAGTGGCATACTGAAGCGCACCTACAGTTTGTCGATATTTAGACGGGTCATCAAGGAGGGGACTATCATCAGGAAGCAAAACATCAGAAGTACTCATAGGAGAAGCAACCGGTTTGCAATCAGAGAGACCTGCTTGTTGAAGAATATCCAGAATATATTTGCGTTGAGACAGGATAAGATCAGGACCATGATGTAGAACTTCAATTCCCAAAAATAAATGCAGTTGTTCAAGATCCTTGATAGCAAATAAAGAACTGAGACGTTGAATGATATCAGCAACAACTTGAGGTTGATTTCTTGTGATTATAATATCATCCACATACACAAGGACATAGATAATAGTGCCATTTGAGTTAAGAATAAAGAGTGACGGGTCAGTTTTGGACCCGTAAAAACCAAACTGCTTAAGTGTCGTGGACAACCGAGTAAACCAGGCACGTGGAGCTTGCTTGAGCCCATATAAGGACTTGTGTAATAGGCACACATGATCAGGTTTGGTGGGATCAACGAAACCAGGAGGTTCATATACACTGTTTCTTGAAGATCACCATGCAAGAAAGCATTTTGAACGTCCAATTGGCGAAGTGACCACTTATTCATAACAGCAATAGACAAAACAGTGCGAATAGTAGTAGGTTTAACTACTGGACTGAATGTTTCATGATAATCCACACCAGGTTGTTGGTGAAAACCTTTAGCCACTAGTCGATCTTTGTAACGATTGATCTTCCCATTTGGATCTGTTTTCAACCTGTAAACCCATTTGGAATCAACAATATTAGCATTCCTAACAGGAGGAACTAATGACCACGTCCCATTAGTATGTAGTGCAGTCAACTCTTCAGCCATGGCTTGACGCCACTCTGAAGATTTGTTGGCAACGGTAAACGAGGTAGGCTCAACAGGTAAAGTGTGAGTGGTGGTGGTAGTGTAAGCAGCAGGGTTATAGCGGGTGGTAGGTTTGGGGTTGGGCCGAAGGTTGGAGGGGCGAGTGCGTGGTGGTGGGTTGGAATGGGTTGCATTGGGCTGTGGTGTTGGGTCGGTGGTAGGACTGTTCTGGGTATGTAAGATGGGTTCGGTAATGGGTGACGGAGAGGAAGTGGGATCATGATGAGCTGTTGAAGTAGGTTGAATTTGATCGGTGGTAGTAGTAGAGGGTGGACGGGAGCGGGGTGGTTCGGTGGGAAAACCTGGTGGTGGGTTTGGAAAAACAGAGATGTATGGTGTGTTGGTGTGTGAGGATGTTGATTCGGTAGATGGGACTTTATGGTAGGGAAAAACATGTTCGTTGAAGCGAACATGCCGGACAATATATACCCGTTCGGTGCAAGGGTCGAAACAACGGTAACCGTGGTGAACAGGGCTATAACCAAGGAAGACACACGGGGTAGAGCGAAACTAGATTTTGTGGTGATTATACAGACGAAGATAAGGGAAACATTGACATCCAAAAACTCGAAGGAAAGAATAATCAGGTTTGCGTTTAAAAACGTGTTCAAAGGGAGACTTGTTGGAGGAGACACGAGAAGGAAGCCGATTGATCAAATAAACGGCGGTTTCAAAGGCAAAGTGCCAGAAACGTTGAGGAAGACTGGACTGTGCCAAGAGAGTAAGTCTCGTTCCCACAACGTGTCGATGACGGCGTTCTACAATCCCATTTTGTTCACTTGTATGGGGACAAGAACGTCGGTGAAGTATGCCACGGTTGTGACAGTAGGACGCGAGGCTACGAAACTCCCCTCCCCAGTCCGATTGAATACTTTTTAATTTGGTATTAAATTGTTGCTCAACCATTTTAATAAAGTTCGTTAAAATAGGATAAACATCAGATTTATGAACTAGTGGGTAAAACCACATGTACCTAGAGTGGTGGTCAACACAAAGCAAAAAGAAACGACAACCATCACTAGACAAAGTAGGGGCAGGGCCCCAAACATCTCAATAAACAAGATCCAAGAAATTTTTGCTACGAAAAGTTGAGTCTGATAAAGATAACTTAGAAGACTTGCCCATTTGACAAGAAGTACATAAATCAGTAGATATTTTGTCTAAAACAGGTAAAGAACAATGCGATATAACAGAACGAAAAACTTGAGCATGAGGATGGCCTAGGCATTGATGCCAGGTGTTGGAAGATGCTTTGGTGGCAGTAAAGGCAACTTTTGGACAAGACTTGAGCTGAGGAAGACGGATGGAATATAAGCCCTGTTCACTTGGTCCCGTGAGAAGGATGTTGTGTGTAGACTCGTCCTTCACAACAAAATAAGAAGCATGAAATTCAAAGAAAACCTCATTATCAACACAAAATTTTTGAACAGATAAAAGATTTTGTTGAAGTTCAGGGACATGAAGAACGTTGGAAAGGACAAGGGTTTTATTAGGTGAGTAAATTTTAGTTTGAGCCAATATTTAAAATAGGTAAAGATTGACCGTTACCAACAAGGAGAGAGTCGTTACCATAGTACGCCTCAGAGTTGTATAGACTAGCTACATCTGGAGTGCCATGATCATTAGCTCCCGTGTCAGGAAGGCAAGTAACGACTGACTGAGAATCAACATCTGAACGAGTTGCATGGTTGGCTTGTGGCTGCATACCAGACTGATTTGATTGATTTGGACATTGAGATGGGAGGTGTCCGATGCCACAGCGGTTGCAGTGACCATACACCATGTTTTGAGTAGAGGCCCAAGAGAATTGACGAGAACCACCATTGTTGTTGTTGCGACCAGTGTTGTTGTTGCGAGAATTGCCTCGATAAGATCCACGGGAGCCACGACCTCCTCGATGATTGTTGGAAGACCGAGGAGCGTAGAAAGCCTGTGGCTGTTGAGAGGAGGCTGGAGTAACTGGATTTAATTGGTAACCAAGTTGAGCAGCCATTAGTTGGAGACTGCTGAGTTGATTCTGAATGGCCTGCAAGTTCGGTTGTGGTGTGGCAGTAGCCACAAAGGCCTGCGGGTTGGTTGCTTGGGTTGGTAAAAACTTGGTTATCATGTAATCATGGTCGCTAAGAAGGCCATGAAGCTCATTAAAGTTAACTGGTGGAGAGCGGGCTAAAAGATTCGCCTTGAGACCGTTATATTCTTCACGAAGACCACTGATAGTAAGCATGACAAGATCCTTATCCTTCATTGGTTCACCTATGTTCGCTAGAGCGGTTGCATATTCTTGAGCACGACTTAGGTACTCTGCTGGTTTCTCATCACCCTTCATGGTGATTCGAAGGAGCTGGCTTTTAAGTGTGAATTCATGTGAGGAGGAGACTGGTGCATAGGCACGTTCGAGAGACAGCCATACCTGACGAGAGGTCTGTCCCTGAACGTGCTGAAATGAAACTTCAGACACTGTAGAGATGATTAGCATACGCACATGAGCATCGTTGGAGATCCACGGAGCATAGATGGGATTGTCGGTGGTTGTGGTTCCTGTAGTAACCTTGGATGACGGACATGGAATCGTCCCGTCCACATAACCGAAAAGGTTATGAGAGATCAGAAACGGTTCAACCATTTGTTTCCAGTAGCCATAGTTCGTAGGTTTTAGGGTAAAGGCGAACTTGTGGGAATTATGAGTTGTATTCTACTGGTTGGTGAAGGTTGTGATAGCAGCCATGAAGGAATTGAAAAGATAAACTTACTGTTGCTGTGTTGCTGTTGCAGGTCAGATTTTTTGTTGCTGTGTTGCAGGTCAAAATTGACTAGCGGCTGTATTAGGGTTAGGCGACGTGATTTTTTTTGAAGGAGATAGAATTTGATTTGATATGCTCTGATACCAAATCAGAACATAAAATTGTATTATTGAATAAAGGGGATTACAAAGGTCCTATATATAGATAATACTAATTACAATTGAATACCCTTAACAATAAATAAATTGACAAACCAATAACTTAGTTTAACAAACTGCAACCTTTGTTAATCAACTTATAACTGCAACAATTCTTTTTCACATATATAAATTGGAATTTTAGATTCTTGTGTTATACGTAGAACCCTTTGACTGGTGGCTGTTATTTAAACTGGTGCATTTGTTATGTCTCTACTATATTTTTGTAGCACATAGTTGGGCTGCAAGGGCTATTGACGTACTCAATTTCACTGCGGTAAATGGGAAAGCTATTCATATCATGTACTCTCATAGAGACCCAAGCGTTAGTAAAAGTGGAACTGCAAATATATTCATCAAGGTATAACCATCGTTAATATGTCTCTAAGGCTCACTTTCGTGCAGTATGTTCTTTCTGTTTTTAATTACGTTCGTTTTTGTGTGCAGAATTTGGATAAGTCAATTGACAACAAGGCATTGCACAACACATTTTCTAGCTTTGGTAACATACTCTCTTGCAAGTTTGAAATAGAGCTCGTTTAGTCATCGAGCGCGAGTTTGAGCCTGAAATAGAAAGCTCGTTTAGGCTAAACTCGCTAGCCTAAACGAGCCAAAACGAGCCAAAACAAAAATTTAGTTTTTATATATAATATAATAATAATGATGATAACATTGGCAAGCTGAGCTCGAGCAGAGCTTTGGCTTGTTTAAGCGATATTGAAACGAGCTCGAGTCAAAATACCTCGAGTCGAGCCGAGCTCGAGGTTTTGTAATAAAAATTTCCCTACATAATGCCAGATTTGATAATTTGTATAAGTTATTTGTTTGTGTTTGGGAAAATCTTCACATATTTTGTTATTTTTATTACCATTATTAGTATAATTATTATTATTTTTGGTTTATTATCATATCTTAATGTGTCTGTGTGTGTTTATTTATTATATATATATATATATGAATGACTGTTGAATTTGTAGATCTAGGTCAATGCCTTTTGGTTTCGTGTGTACTGTGTAGATAACTCTATACTCGAAACCATGTAACACTATACCAGTTTGCACAAAAGCACATGAATAGTCCAAAACAGGGCTGTTCGCAGGTTGATGCAGTGCGAATCCGAGGCGAATACGAAAATTTATGTGCATATAGACCCGTTTGACCCGTACATATTGATTACGCAAATTACGGTTTACATGAACCAACATATTCCCTTTCAAGATAACTACCAAATGCATCCAGCAACATCAATCCTTATAGGATGATCATCGTGCCTCCCCTGTTTATTCAACCACCCTCCTTGCACATTCAAACACCCCGTAAACACAAAACAAATAACTGCCTATAACATCACCATGAAAGGAGACCCCGAAAACAGTGGGCACAGAATACCAATACTTTTGTAGACCACAGACGACACAAAAGTGATCGGTACATTCACACACATGCAACAAAAAAACGTTATCTACGCGTCTCGCTCGAAGAAGGTTCAACTTAAAAAAACTAAACACAGTACTATACATACTCTAATATTACCAACGTTTTAATAACCGGTTTTTAAATTGTACCCAGCTAGGCTTTGAAACGGTTTAACCGGTTCAGCTGCGTTCTATTACATGGTCACACCTGGATCACTAACTAACCCTATAACGTCATAAAAATAGAACTTCGACTAAAAAAAACCCAAAATTATTCAACCGGTAACACCAGCCTTGACGAATGCAGCCTCATAACACCAGATGATCAACCTCTATATGAATATAGCCTAATGGTTTTAACACGTCTTTTAACTCAACAATGTTGAACTCAATAATTTTTATCCTTTAACAGGTGTCTTTTCAATTTCAAATTATGATGTCTTTGACCTACACATCTAAACTTCACTGTTCTATAAAAAAAAGTAAACCAACCTTCGTATATATAAAAAATAAAAACACAAATCTGCTTGTACACCCTCTAAAAATATTCCAATATCTTGGTTCCTACGAACAACTATGTTAATCTACAGTTCCTACGAACAACTATGTTAATCTACACAAACGGGATTCCACCGATTACCCAACTCAACCATTGTGTAACCTCTAATTCATCTTCTTAACCACATTCTTTGTAAATACCACCGCCTAAACCAGGATGTCTTGCGTTCAATACAACCATTACAGAAGATGATCCCATGGCTATCTCTGGCCAACTCGGTAAGCCAGGTGAGTTATGCGAAACTTCTGTAATACTCCCACAAGCCTTTTAACCTTCACCCTCTCGACTTGGTGATATATTCATGCCCGGTATTATCGACTCCGCCGCAACGCACGAGTCTCCCACTAGTACTCTAATAGAAGGAAGCAATTATGTGGATACAAATTTGTTTCTCGTTTCAGCCTTTTGTCTGTTTCTGGCTTGATGATTGATGTGCCAAATTAGGGCCTTGTATATTAATTCTTTTGGGCTTGACATAATCTGCAATGTGGATCTCGATAGATTAAATACAAAAGGGCATTCAATTTGTGAGCTTAACTGCTTAAGGATATGCACAAGTAGGGATGAGCTCGGTACCGTTCGGTACCGAAAGAACCGTACGGTACCGGTATTTGAAGGTACCGAAAGAACCGTACCGGACCGGTACCGAAAATGTCAAAAGTCGGTACCGAAAAGGTACCCGGTTCGGTAAATTCGGTACCGGTACCGGTTCGGCACCTGTTCGGTACCGGTACCGGGTCCATTTTGCTCATCCCTATGCACAAGTATATATCTATATCTATCTATACTATATAATAAAAGAAATCATTTATGGGACACATGTCACTCATTGGATCCATCTATTTTTTTTGTTTTCTCACCTATCTATTCTACCTAATTATCAATAATTAATTTAATTAAAAGATAATTATAAAATTGAACTTAATATAAATTTAATTATTAATTTTACACTCATATCTTAACTTCATATAAACAATTCGTATAGGAGATAATATAATATTTTGAAATTTTCATCAGATTTAATTATTTATACTTGAAATCTAATATTATGTTATTCAATTATATAAACATAATATAATCACAAATTTCAAATCACTGTTTAACAATCCCTCGATATTATTATTATTATTATTATTATCTCATCTAATATTTTGTTAAAATAATATAATATTCAAACACAGATCATTGTGTAATTTTATCATCATACACGTTAATATCAGCCATAAACTATAAAAAAAAAATTAATACCATAGTCCCATGTTAACATAAACATTGTGTATCCTCATTATTATTAATTTAGTTTTGAGAAAGTGTAATGACATATATAAATATAAAAAAAATTCAAGAACTATCATCGCAATCACTCTATCTATCGTGTATCGAATATACCCGTTAGTTTTTTTTAACATATAACTTTTTTATTATCTTATCTGGTAATCTGGTATATAAAATTAGATTTATTCAACTAATGCACAAGGTTTTTTTAAAGATATAATTTCTTTTATTATTTACTATACAAAATTACATATATTCAACCCGTATAATACATAGGGGTTTTTAAATAAAACTTTTATAATTATTATTTGGTGTATAAAATTAGTTTTATTCAACTTATGAAATATACGCTGTTTTTAATAATTTAATATATAAAATTATATTTATTTAGTCCGTGTAATACACGGGGTTCTAACCTAGTATATTTTTAAAATATATATTAAAGAAAGATTTTTTCGACTCTAAACAACTAAATATGCTTAAAGAATTTTTTATAATATTGAATTTAACATATTGCTTACCTTGAATAAGGGATGTCAAGTAACAATTAAAATTTAAAAGGATTTGCGCCATTAATATGTAAAGTAGCTATTGACTCTATGAACCCCACCACACCCAAGGATCTGAACCTGAGATTTTTTTTTTACATAAGGTTGCTCAAAGGTGTATAAGATATTGTGAGAAAAATGGGGAATATAACTATAATTGTGAGGTGAGATTTATGTACAATAAAATTTTCAAAAATTTATCCACTGGGAAGTGAAGGATTATAAGGTGCAGAATAGAAGAATGCAATTTTGTGGATGCTATTTGTGCATTGATTTTCCACAAAGACTTGCAAAGTCTTCCATGGGCCATTAGCTCCCGTCCAGATATCTATACAACCATTACTTCACGTAGTTTGTTCATCATAGTAACTCATATTTCGTCTCACTTTTCTTAAAAGTTGAGGTTGAATCATGGGAAATCAGTGGGTTTGGGGGCTTCATCTCGTTTTCTTAAGCATGTTCTTGGTTGCAACCAAACATACTTGTCTGGGTGCTCAAAATTCGACAAGAAGCTGCCATGAACGAGAGAGATTAGCACTACTCGAGTTCAAACACAGTGTAAAAGAAGAGTTTAATGTGCTCTCATCATGGGTTGGCATTGATTGTTGCTCATGGGAAGGAGTCCGTTGTGATGATGCCACCAGAAGAGTTGTCGGTCTTCATCTCAGAGGAAATTATCCCAACTCCTACGAATTCGAAGAAGATTACTATGGAGAAGTTTACTACTTAGAAGGTGATAAGGTGAACGCATGTTTGGGTGAGTTAAGACATCTGCAACATCTGGATTTGAGCGGAAATTATTTTAAAGAAAGTCAGATTCCGGAATTCATTGGATCCTACAAGCAGCTAAGTTACCTCAATCTCTCTTATGCAGAGTTTGGTGGTATTATTCCCCATCACATTGGAAATCTCTCCAATTTGAAGGTTCTTGATCTTGGTTCAAATTATATCACGTCAAATGATATGGCATGGGTTTCTGGCCTTTCCTCACTTGAGCATCTTGACTTGAGCAACCTAAATCTTTCTCAAGCAAACAACGTTGATATGGTATTTTACATGATTCCTTCATTAACATATGTAAGTTTGCTAGGCTGTGAACTTTCTAATTCTGATCTTGGTCTTCATCTTAATTCAAGTAAAATACTTCCCAACATTGAACATCTGGATCTTAGCTTCAACAGATTTGAAGGTCAACTCCCACATTTTTTTCAGAACTTCACATCCTTAACGTTCCTTGATCTTTCATACTATAATCTTAGTCTGGCATGGAACTCTGTAAACCTGCTAAACATGATCCCTTCTTTATCTGAATTGCATTTGTCAAGGTGTGGGCTTCACAATGCCCCCTTTTCACCCACTTATTTGAATTCCAGTGCCCATTCCAACATACAATATCTTGATCTTAGCTGGAATTCAATTGAGGGTAGATTTCCATATGAATTAATGAACATCACTTCCTTAAAAGTCCTTGACCTTTCAGATAACAGCTTGAATTCATCAATTCCTGTCATGCCTAACCTTTTAAAGCTCGTTGTTTCTGAAAATAACTTTGAGCACATCGAGCTTGTTGGGATTTGGAGACAATGTCATCTGAAGGAATTGAGCTTATCATATAATCATTTTGGAGGAGAAATGATAGGCCCATCATCAAACATGTCTGAATGTTCCCACCATGCTTTAGAGGTGTTGGAAGCAGAGGAAAGTGAATTAAACGGTTCGATTCCAGAATCTGTTGGAAAACTAAACAATTTAAGAGTCTTAATTCTCAGTTCAAACGATTTTACAGGTTCAATCCCTAAAGCTTTGGAGAGATTAAGATCTTTAGAAGCATTAGATCTGTATGGTAACAAATTAACCGGTCCCGTTCCGACATTCCTTGGAAACCTTACCAAACTTGACCTTTCTTATAATCAATTTAGAGGTCCAATCCCAGAATCATTTGGAAGATTAACAGGTTTAACTCATTTAAATCTGGAATCAAACCTGTTAACAGGTCCAATCCCAGTTTCAGTTGGGCAACTCACCAAACTCATTGAATTAGATGTCTCTGAAAATTCTTTAGAAGGAGTGGTTTTGGAAGCCCATTTTGCTAAACTCTCGATGTTGAAGGAGTTAGATACAAGTGCTAATCATAAGTTGATTTTTAATGTCTCACGTGAGTGGATACCTCCATTCCAACTGAAGATTGTTCAACTTAGTTCTTGCAAGATTTTAAATGGATTTCCACACTGGTTGCAAAATCAAAGGAAGCTTGAGGTGTTGGCGTTGTCTAATGCTAGCCTATATGGATTTCTACCAACATGGTTGCAGAATATGCCCAGGCTTTTTTATTTAGATCTCTCTCACAACAAACTCATTGGATCTTTGATAAACCTTCCATTTAGCAAATATACCTGGTGTTTATCTCTACAAGACAACCTTTTCAATGGGTCAATTCCAAGGTCAATGTGTAGAAGAACAAGCTTGGATATTCTCGATGTTTCTAGAAATCGGTTATCTGGAAATATTCCTGAATGTGTAGGCAATCTACAAGTCATGAGGATGCTTATACTTAGTTCAAATGGGTTGTCTGGAGTCCTCCCAAGTTCTTTAGGAAATATTAATTCATCATTAAGATGGTTAAAACTGAATGACAATAACTTCAATGGCCAAATACCACAAGACTTGGGAACGTTGAGATACGTAAATGTTTTGGATTTGGGCAATAACGAATTCTCAGGAAACATACCAAAATGGATTGGAAAAAAACTTTCAGAATTGAGGATTCTCAGGCTGCATAAAAACAACTTCACAGGAGGTATTCCTCATTCTTTGTGCAAATGTTCAAATCTTCATATTTTAGACTTCGCACACAACAACTTAACAGGATCCATCCCTCATTGTTTTGGAGAGTTGAGCGGGATGGTTGAGGCAAGAGATTCATTTGATTATTACTTCCGTTACGACCAGGAGATTATGCAAATAGATGTGATTCAAGTCTTTAAAGGAAGCGAGCTTGAATATACAAAAACGAGATATATAGTTGTTAACATGGACCTTTCAAGCAATAAACTTACAGGAGAAATCCCTGTAGAGCTAACTGCACTTGCTTCATTGATGGGTCTCAATTTGTCTCATAATCACCTGAGTGGGAGTATTCCAGATAGCATCGGAAACATGAAGGCGTTAGCATCTCTTGACTTCTCAGACAACCAACTAAGCGGGACTATCCCTCCAAGCATGGCTGCTTTGAACGATTTGAGCTCCATGAATCTGTCACACAACAAACTGTCAGGAAGAATTCCAACCGGAAAACAACTGCAGACACTTATCGACCCATCAATATATGCTGGTAACAGGGATCTCTGTGGTGCACCTCTGCCGAATAATTGTTCCAATCCTGAAAACCCACCAGCCACAAGAAGCAAGAAGAAATACAAAAAGGCTAATGGGCTAAGGAAGGTATGGTTTTACTTGGACATAACGTGTGGATTTGCAACAGGTTTCTGGGGTATTATTGGAGTTTTGGCATTCAAGAAGCAATGGAGAAGGAAGCTTTTTATGATTGCAGAGGTAACCATGGATAAGGTGTATGTGGCGGTTGCAGTGAAGATTTCCAAGATTAAAAGAGGCAGAGAAGCCTAATAGATTCTTATAATTGACAATATTTGTAAAATTGTTGTTTTGATTTAAAATACTCTGTTGTGTAATATAATTATACCATGGGTGTGTTTAATAGAAATAAAAATATTACAATACACGAGATAGAATACAGGTGACAGATGATTACAGAAGAAGTGGACTGAAGATTAGACATGCCAATGGGTAGAAAATCATGTGATGGCAGAGCAGGTTCGCTCTATGTTCAAATGGCATTCTCTATTATAGTTTGGGTCTCACCCCATTCTCTATTTGAATTAGATCTTCCAGTTGAGTCCAGAAAAGAAATAAAAAAGCAACAACAGGAGCAATGATGATTACCGAGTAACAATCCAAAAAGAGGTATGCAACAATTGTTCAAAAGGTGATAATAACAACTGTAGTTCAGCTAGCAAATCTCTGATTATTTTTCGTTGTTTAGATTCTTTATCGTTCTGTAGTGTTTCCTGCAAAATCTTTACAGAATACAAAGTCATTAGAATCTGCAAAACCTATACATAATACTGTTAGGGTATCGGATCAGAGTAGGCTCGAGCGGAAGCGGAACAAACACACACACACACACTAGCAGAAAATAAAGAACACGGGAATTTACGTGGTTCGGTCAAGGTGACCTACGTCCACGGGTTGCAACTAGGGTTAGGATTTTATTTCAGAGGTGATATCAATTACAAAGGTCCTATCAACTATTTATAATACCCAAATTAGGGTTTACAACTTGTTGACCAAGAAAAGGTAAAATAGGAAACCGGATATCAGGCTAAACAAAAATAGCGCATATGGTATCTGTTCCATAATTAGCGCATCTGCTCCATCCATAATAGAGCATCTAACATTACAATATCTATTAGAGCATCTGGCACCAGATTAGAGCATCTATCATCTAGAGTGTTTGTTAGAGCATCTATGATGCTCTATTCTGTTCCTGCATCCATGCAAAGCCTACATATCTAACAATCTCCCACTTGGAGGCTTTGCATAAACCACAAAGTCTATCCAAGTAAACCCATCACCAGTTCAAGTCTTCCAAGCCTCCAGTTCCCAAGAACAAGCTAAGACTTCAGTCACACCCAAGCCACCTAGTTGCAACCACACCTCTCATCACCTGAGAGACCAGTTGAAGCTCCCACAAGCTCCAATCCAACAGTCTTATCAGACCCATTCTCTATCTCAACCGGCTTGCACGATCCACCAGCTCCAGAGATACACCGAGAATTAATACCACTCTCCACATTTTGCAAACTATTTCCAGGAGAGTTTTTTCTTCAGTCGGAACCTTCGTCTTCAAAACCCAACGGTTCTTTGTGATTGTACCCGGAACACGACCCGTGCTCCCACTATCACCAAATCCCCTGACTTGCTTAAACTTAGACCCCCGACGACATTCAACTGACATCCCCAAAGCACCGGGATTCAAGTTCGCAAATTGAAACCTCTTCCGCTTACTAGATTCAGTGAACCAGACTTTATGTTGTACAAGGACGGCTACTCCCTCAGCAGGTATCTCAACTAGATACAACGATCCACGTCTCCTCCCACAGGCAACAACAAGATTTCCATCAATCACCTTCCACTTCCCACCACCAAACTTAACATCTAGTCCCTGTTTATCCAGTTGACTAACAGAAATAAGTTTCTTCGTTAAACCTTGAATTACCCTGACGTTCTTTAAGTTCCATGTAATGCCCAGTGGAGTCTTCAGATTGACATCTCCCATACCCGTAACATTAAGAACATGACCGTTAGCTAATTGTTGGTGCAGTTGTCTGTCGACTACATCTTAGTTCGAGTCTTAGGTTAGGGCTTATTATACGAGAAAATATGAAAATGTATGTAATTAGGGTATAGGTCCACTTATACGTACATGTCCGTATATGGGAACCTACCTGGTCAGGTCCGCTTATATGTCATGTCCGTATATGGGAACCTATCTGATCAGGTCCGCTTATACAGGTCCGCTTATACGTACATGTTCATATAAGCGAACCTATGTCTCCTATATATAGGTAGGTCATTCAAGCGGATCTAAGTAGAGATGTGAGAGTGTGTTACGGCGAAGCCCTGCCAGTTTGTCTCCAGAGCTTGTACATTGTTAGCAAATCAATAAAAGAGACGTTAAATAGTGAAATCAAGCTAAACAAAGACTGAATCAATGAATTCCGCCTCTGATTCAGTCTGAGCACTCTTCTGATCGACTCGTCAGGTCGTATAACGTTCCTACAAGTGGTATCAGAGCTCAGGAGGAAGAGTTCTTACTGTTTAGTTCGTTTTCGCTCAAAAATTCTGATTTCTACACCTTCTTTCATCATCAGATCAAGTTTTACCGGTCGGAATTCACTCAAAGTTTCACGGATTGTGCGCAATTGATCATAGACAAACCCTGGAAAGTTTCGGACCAAAATACGGACTAAAAATGGATCAAATGACCTTCGGATTTAGGTCCGCTTATACGGACACTACATAGGTTCGTTTGTTAGGTCCGTTTTTAGGAACATATTTGTTATAGGTTCGCTTTAGAGGTCCGCTTTTAGGGACATATTTGATCAGGTCCGCTCCAAATTACTTGATAGGTCCGCTCCAACGACACATATTTGATTAGGTCCGCTCCAAAGTTCCTCACAGGTCCGCTCTTGTGTACATCTGTGTACATTAGGAGATCCGCTTATTCGAACAAGCAGGTCCGCTCTTGTGAACATCAGCAGGTCCGCTTATGTGAACATCAGCAGGTCCGCTTATGTGAACATCAGCAGGTCCGCTTATTTGAACATTAGCAGGTCAGCTTATTCGGACGTTGAGTAGGTCAGCTTATTCGGACATTGAGTAGGTCAGCTTATTCGGACGTTGAGTAGGTTAGCTTATTTGGACAACAAGAGTTTCGTTCATTCGGACACTACTTATTTCGCTTTTGGGTCAACATAACATCCTGGTATCGCTTATAGGGTTGATCTGGTTGTGTCTCCCAGAAAACTAATTTCGCTTGACAGATTATTTTGAGAAAACGTGACAGGATTGTTAGAACAATGACAAAAATGTTTGATGAAAAGGAGAATGAGTTTATTGAAAGGTTAAATAGATATGGTTGGTATCAAATGAGCGGATATGAACAAGATGATAAGAAGATTTGGACTCTTAGACTTGAAAGATTTGCATGTCAAAAGGATGAGAACGTTAAAGAAATGGAAAGGAGATTTGATTACTTGATGGACAAGTTAAAATTGTTTGGAATAAAATTGACAGATACTGAAAAGATATCAAAATTTGCAGATGCTTTACCTGCCGAATGGGATGATGTTTTAAAGAAATTAAAACAAGAGCCTAAATTTTCAAAATTACATCCATCTGATTTCATCAATAAACTTCAAAAGCATAGTTATGAAAATTCTGATAAGAAGAAAATATTGATGAATAAAATCAAAAGGAATCTAGATGAATTGAATTTGGGAAATCTAGATAAAATCAATTTGGATGTAATTACTGAAATTGATAGGAGAATTTGTATGTGTTTTGTTGCAAAACAAAACATGAAGTATGATTATAAGAGAGGATGTTATATTGATGAAAATTTAAAACCTCTTAATTTTGTTAAAATTGTTTGTGCAGGAACGTACAAAACGGAGATTAAGGAAATGTCAAAGAATAAAGAATCTGTGAAGAATGAATCTTCAAGTTTTGAATCAGTGTGCTCCAAATGTGACAACTTTAAGACTAACAATGACAAACTCTTGAAGGATGCGGAAAGTTTGACATTGGAAATCAAGAAGTTGAAATATGAGAAGCAATTTGATGATAAACAGATTCTTGTTTTGCAGGAAAATTTTGAGAAGTTGAAATCTGAAAATGATAAACTGTTGAGTGGTTTGGACAGTTTGACATTAGAAAACAAAATTTTGAAAGAAAAAGAAAAAGATCTTGAAAATGAAAAAGTAAAAATTGAGAAAGATTTTCAAAGTCGAATAAAAATTTTAGAAGATGAAAAAGATTTTTTTGGTAAAAACAATCTTGAAAAACAAATTGCAATCAATTCTCATCTTGAAAAGATTATTCGACTTGAAAATGAAGCAGAGTGTGCTCAAAAGAAAATCAAGGAATGGGAAGAAAAGTTGAAGGTGTTTGTGAATACTTCAACTATTCCTTGCCCAAAACCTTTAAATTCAGTTCGAATAAGTGACAATGTCACAAACTTTGACAAAGTCAAAGTTGAAGATTGCGATGAAAAATCTGATGATGAAAAAGAAAAAATTGACAAAAAGAATTTATTTTTGAAGTTAAAAGAAAAATTTCAAGAAACTGTTCCACAATCAACCAAAAAGGGAGAATGCTCTAAGCAAAAACCTTTGAAGAAGAAAGTGGAACAGAAACAAAAAAATTAAAAATGAGAAAAATGTTCAAAAAGATAATAAAAGCTCATCAGATCGATCATCCAATCGCAATGAAAAATTACAAAAATCGAAAAATGAAAACTCTAAAATTGTTGGTAATAAGTGGTGTAGGTCGGACCACGGTGCTCAAAAGTCAAATCCAACAAACAAGAGGAGCAAGGATTATCACCAAGCCAAACAATGCTATGATTTGAGCATTTGGGCTGACAATGGTGATTGGTACGATAACAGGGTGTGTTACAGATGCGGCTATGAAGGACACATTGCTGTTAACTGCCAGAGTTGGAGGTTTGATTCAAGGAGATGTTTTAATTGCAACATCATTGGCCACATTGCCAGAGATTGCCCAAGGAGATCAAATGAAAGATTGAGGGTTAATTCTCAGAAAATGGCAAAGAAATCAGTCAATGTCAAGCCCAAAGAACAGAAGGTTCAAGAACCTAAAGTTCAAGAAACGAAAGTGAAACTTTCTCAGGGGCAGAAAGACAGACTGAGGAAGAAGAGAAAGAAGGCTAGAGAGTATCTAGAGAAGATCTTGTCCTCAGGTTCACCGGATAGATCGAATAAGAGTTCTGATGAATCAACTCCCTCGACTGCAAAGTCAAGCAAGACGAATTCATCAGATAAAAATCTGAGGACGAAAGATGAAAAGAAGAAAAAGAAAATGGTCGGCGATGAATCTGACATGTTAAAGTCAGACAAGCCACCTTCAGGCGATGAATCTGACAGGTCAAAGTCAGACAAGCCACGATCAGGCAATGATTCTGGTATGGTAAAACCAGAAGAGCCTTGTGTTGAGGTAAAAGTTGAGAATTCTGGTTTAACAATGGATGATGAAAATTTTCCACCATTGTTGAACAAGAATTCAAAATCACCCAAGGACCGTCAGGCTTGGGTGAATTTGTTTAAATGAAAAACCTGACTTGCCGGAGTTCCCAGGTTGGTAAGCGTGGAACATGAATCGGCACATTTCTTGAGAAATTCACGAAAGTGATATTTCGTCTTACAAGTGGTAAATCAGGGACATTAAGTTGTACTTGATTTTCTACAAGTGATGTTTGTGGATTGATCTTAAAAATGTTAGTTTTTACAAGTGATTGAAGAAAACAAAGTGATGAAAGATCCCCGTATTTGTGAAAAGACACACAAAACTTATTTTCCGGAAAAACCATTTTGATTAAAACAAACTTAAGTGTTTTGAAATCACTATGGGAAAATGTTTTGTTGTGAGGGGGAGTTCTGATTGTTTATGCCAGGTGGATGGAGAATTGAAGTGATTCTCATCATGTTGTCAAGTTTGTACAATTTATTTTCAAATTTTCCCAGAAAATCAAAATTGAAACATATTTTGATTTTAGGGGGAGAAAAATTTTTAAAAAACTAGAAAATTTGAAAATGTCAAAAACATTAAAAAACTTAAAAAATGAGTTTTGCTGAAACAAGAGGAAATGATAGAATATCAGTGGACTATCACAGCATGCTAAAGAAATGTAAAGTCTAAATGTGATAAACGGTCTCACTAAAGATGTGACGATAGGCTCAGCTAGACTAGTAGATTTGCAATAACGATACAAATCTAAAGCAAAAAGCCTAGTTCTAGTGGGAAACACGGTTGAAAGCATAGTACTTAGTTTTGTCCTTCTTGACTGTGTACCTACTCAGTAATCGCTGATTGTCGAAAGACATAAAACTGGTTAAGTTTGTGAACTTTTACAAACTTTGCTGAAAAGTCGCTGTGATTGTGCATTTTATTTTGCAAAGATTTAAACTTGTTTTATTTCTTTATTTTGTTTAAGCATCGTGTAGGAACGTTATACGACCTGACGAGTCGATCAGAAGAGTGCTTAGACTGAATCAGAGGCGGAATTCATTGATTCAGTCTTTGTTTAGCTTGATTTCACTAATTAACGTCTCTTTTATTGATATGCTAACAATGTACAAGCTCTGGAGACAAACTGGCAGGACTTCGCCGTAACACCACCTAACTTCTCTTAGATCCGCTCATATGACACCTATATATAGGCCAGATTGGTTCGCTTATATGGACATGTCCGAATAAGCTGACCTGAGAAATAAGCGGACCTACATTGGGTGGTTCGTTTATATGGACATGTTCGTATAAGCGGACCTGGACAGGTAGGTTCCCATATACGGACATGACACATAAGCGGACCTATCTAACTCATGTGTTTCTTGATTTTCGTTCACTATACAATCAGCCCTAGCCTAAGACTCGAACTAAGATGTAGTCGACAGACAACTGCACCAACAGACTCCCCCTTGAATGTTGACGGAATCTTCAGTGAGAGTCTTCAACCTAACAACTCTTCAATCTTGATCGGTCTTCTTCAGGAACTCTTCCTGGAATCATGAACCCGGATCTTTCTCTGGCTCTAACTATCGTCAGACTCCCCCTATCATCAAGCTGGGATCGCCGTCTGGAATTTGTTATCACCTTTGAAATTAAATCCTGGCTTTATCAATTTAAGCTCTTCTCAGGTTCTGATGTATCTCCTGGCTTTCCGTAGCAACAGAATCAGAAACCTACACAACTCAAACACACAATTATAACAAACAATATTGTGATTCAATTTAATGAATCAACTAAACCTTTGAGAATCATTTTCATTTAAAATTGATTTAAAAAAACTTGAAACATTCCAAATTTTGATTCAACTTTTCAAACCAATTATCCAACCCAATTGTTCATCTTGTTTAGCCTTTGAGATTTTGAATATCAGCCTTTCAACATCAGTTGTCGAAAATCTTTTTGGATTTTTCAAACTATGAAACACAAACGCAATAACAGAAATTAAATATAGAAATGAAATATGTACAAACATATTTTTGTGAGTTTGCGAAAGAGGATCAGATCAGTTTTTAGACAAATCACAAGCACCGTTAAGCTCTTAATCGTTTTAAGCTCTAAACGATTCACATTGATTGACGATATGTTTGTCCTCTTAAGCTCAATCTAAAAACTTTCAATCTGCTTACCGATACTTTAAGGTATATTAAGATAGCACTAAGTTCTTATGGATCCCACGATCTCAGCATATCCCCTCATCATGTAATACACTATCTCAAGCAATGCCTTTAAACTTTTATCAACTGTGATTTGTGCGAAAAACAAAGCAGAATGTTTAAACATTAACAATCAGGTCGATACTTCCGTATACGCAGAGAAAGTCCAATGTTTAAACAAAATAAGAAAAATAAAACAAGTTGAAGTTGTTTAGGCTTTAACCACCAGGTCGATACTCCCGTATACGCAGAGGTGATCCAAAGCTTAAACGAAACACTAAAGAAAATAAAGCAGAACGTTTAGGCAACAACATCCAGGTCGATACTCACGTATACGCAGAGGATGTCCGATGCTTAAACAAAATAAAGAAATAAAACAAGTTTAAATCTTTGCAAAATGAAATACACAATCACAGTGACTTTTCAGCAAAGTTGTGAAAGTTCACAAACTTAACCAGTTTTATGTCTTTCGACAATCAGTGATTACTGAGTAGGCACACAATCAAGAAGGACAAAACTAAGTACTATGCTTTTGACCGTGTTTCCCACTAGAACTAGGCTTTTTCATTTAGGTTTGTATCGTTATCGCAAATCTACTAGTCTAGCTGAGCCTATTGTCACATCGTTAGTGAAACCGTTTATCACATTTTAACTTTACATTTCTTTAGCATGCTCTGACAGTCCAACTGATCTACTATCATTTCCTCTTTTTGACAACAAAACTCATTTTTCATTTTATCATGTTTTTTGCTTTTTCAAATTTTCTAATTTTTTTAAATTTTTTCTCCCCCTAAAATCAAAATATGTTTCAATTTTGATTTTCTGAGAAAATTTGAAACAAACTGTACAAACTTGACAACATGATGAGAATTACTTCAATTCTCCATCCACCTGGCATAAACAATCAGAACTCCCCCTCACAAGAAAACATTTTCCCATAGTGATTTCAAAACACTTAAGTTTGTTTTAATCAAAATGGTTTTTCTAGAAAATAAGTTTTGTGTGTCTTTTCACAAATTCGGGGATCTTTCATCACTTTGTTTTCTTCAATCACTTGTAAAAACAAACATTTTTAAGAACAATCCACAAACATCACTTGTAGAAAATCAAGTACAACTTAATGTCCCTGATTTACCACTTGTAAGTCGAAATATCACATTCGTGAATTTCTCAAGAAAATGTGCCGATTCATGTTCCACGCTTACCAACCTGGGAACTCCGGCATGTCAGGTTTTTCTATTTAAAGAGTTTCACCCAAGCCTGACGGTCCTTAGGTGCTTTTGAAATTCCATTTGACAATGATGGAAAATTTTCATCATTCATTGTCAAACTGGAATCACCACTTTTTACCTCAACACATGGCTCCTCTGGTTTTGACGAATCAGAATCATTGCCTGAATGTGGCTTGTCTGACTTTGATAAGCCAGATTCATCGCCGACATGTGGCTCATTTGTTTCCGAAGAAACATATTCATTGCCACCAATTTTCACCTTCTTCTTTTCCTTTTTCGTCCTCAGATTTGTATATGATGAATTTGTCTTGCTTGACTTTGCAGTTGAGTGAGTTGCTTCATCAGAACTCTTATTCGATCTATCCGGTGAACCCGAGGACAAGATCTTCTCTAGATACTCTCTAGCCTTCTTTCTCTTCTTCCTCAGTCTGTCTTTCTGCCCCTGAGAAAGTTTCACTTTTGTTTCTTGAACTTTAGGTTCTTGAACCTTCTGTTCTTTGGGCTTGACATTGACTGATTTCTTTGCCATCTTCTGATAATTAACCCTCAATCTTTCATTTGATCTCCTTGGGCAATCTCTGGCAATGTGACCTCTGATGTTACAATTAAAGCATCTCCTCGTCTCATAACTCCAATCTTGGCAGTTTACAGCAATGTGTCCTTGATAACCACATCGGTAACACACTCTGTTATCGTACCAATCACCATTTTCAGTCCAAACATTCAGATCATAACACTGTTTGGCTTGGTGATAATCCTTGCTCCTCTTGTTTGCTGGATTTGACTTTTGAGCACTGTGGTCCGACCTGCACCACTTATTGCCAACAATTTTAGAGTTTTCATTTTTCGAATTTTGTAATTTTTCATTGCGATTGGATGATCGATCTGTTGAGCTTTTATTATCTTTTTGAACATTTTTCAAAATTTTCTCTTTTTGTTTTTGTTCCACTTTCTTCTTCAAAGGTTTTTGCTTAGAGCATTCTCCCTTTTCAGTTGATTGTGGAACAGTTTCTTGAAACTTTTCTTTTAATTTCAAAAACAATTTTTGTTTTTCGAATTTTTTATTTTCATTTTCAGATTTCTCATCACAATCTTCAACTTTGACATTGTCAAAGTTTGTGACATTGTCACTTATTGGAACAGAATTGATCAGTTTTGGACAAAGGAACTCAGATGAAGTCACAAAACCTTTCAATTTCTTTTCAAGTTCATCAATTTTGTTCCTTGAATTCTCAGCTTCATTTTCAAGCTGAGATATTCTCTCAAAATGAGACTTGATTGTCTTTTCATTTTCATTCTTCATGTTTTCAAGAACAGACTTTTCATTTTCCAAAACATTTATCTGTTCTTGAAATTTTGTCTCATTTGCTTTCAGATTTTTCTTCTCAAGCTTTATCCAGAAATCTTCATTTTCTGAATTCGACTCCTTTTCTTCTAACTCTTTGATTTTCTTTCGAGCACATTCACATTCTTTTTCAAGTCGAATAATCTTTTCAAGATGAGAATTGATTTCAATTTGTTTTTCAAGATTGTTTTTACCAAACATATCTCTCTCATCTTCTAAAATTTTTATTTGACTTTGAAAATCTTTTTCAATTTTTGATTTTTCATTTTCAAAACTTTTAATTTTCTCTTCAAAAACTTTTACTTTTTCTTTCAACTTCTTGTTTTCTGATGTCAAACTGTTCAAATCATTTAACAGTTTAACATTTTCGGCTTTTAGCTTTTCACAATTTCCCTGTAAATCCAGAATCTGTTTTACATCAGTTTGCTTCTCATCTTTCAACTTCTTGACATCCGATTTCAAACTTTCCGCATCCTTCAAGAGTTTGTCATTGTCAGTCTTAAAGTTTTCACATTTGGAGCACACTGATTCAGAATTTGAAGATTCATTCTTCACAGATTCTTCATTCTTTAATATTTCCTTTGTCTCTGTCTTGTATGTTCCTGCACAAACAATTTTAACAAAATCAAAAGGATTTAAATTTTCATCAATATAACATCCCCTTTTAAAGTCATATTTCATGTTATGTTTTGCAGTGAAACACATACATATTTTCTTATCAATTTCAGTAATTACATCCAAATTGATTTTATCTAGATTTCCCAAATTCAATTCATATAGATTCCCTTTGATTTTATTCATCAATTTTTTCTTCTTATCAGAATTTTCATAACTATACTTTTGAAGTTTATTGATGAAATCAGATGGATGTAATTTTGAAAATTTAGGCTCTTGTTTTCACTTCTTTAAAACATCATCCCATTCGGCAGGTAAAGCATCTGCAAATTTTGATATCTTTTCAGTATCTGTCAATTTTATTCCAAACAATTTTAACTTGTCCATCAAGTAATCAAATCTCATTTCCATTTCTTTCACGTTCTCATCCTTTTGACATGCAAATCTTTCAAGTCTAAGAGTCCAAATCTTCTTATCATCTTGTTCATATCCGCTCATTTGATACCAACCATATCTATTTAACCTTTCAATAAACTCATTCTCCTTTTCATCAAACATTTTTGTCATTGTTCTAACAATCCTGTCACGTTTTCTCAAAATAATCTGTCAAGCGAAATTAGTTTTCTGGGAGACACAACCAGATCAACCCTATAAGCGAAACCAGGATGTTATGTTGACCCAAAAGCGAAATAAGTAGTGTCCGAATGAACGAAACTCTTGTTGTCCAAATAAGCTAACCTACTCAACGTCCGAATAAGCTGACCTACTCAATGTCCGAATAAGCTGACCTACTCAACGTCCGAATAAGCTGACCTGCTGATGTTCAAATAAGCGGACCTGCTGATGTTCACATAAGCGGACCTGCTGATGTTCACAAGAGCGGACCTGCTTGTTCGAATAAGCGGATCTCCTAATGTTCGAATAAGCGGATCTCCTAATGTTCGAATAAGCGGATCTCCTAATGTTCGAATAAGCGGATCTCCTAATGTACGAATAAACGGATCTCCTGATGTACACAAGAGCGGACCTACTGATGTACACAAGAGTGGACCTACTGATGTACACAAGAGCGGACCTATCAGGTGATTTCAAGCGGACCTGATTGATTATGTTCCTAAAAGCGGACCTATCAAGTGTCCGTATAAGCGAACCTAAGTCCGAAGGTCATTTGATCCATTTTTAGTCCGTATTTTGATCCGAAACTTTCCAGGGTTTGTCTATGATCAATTGCACACAATCCGTGAAACTTTGAGTGAATTCCGACCGGTAAAACTTGATCTGATGAGAAAGAAGATGTAGAAATCAGAATTTTTGAGCGAAAACGAACTAAACAGTAAGAACTCTTCCTCCTGAGCTCTGATACCACTTGTAGGAACGTTATACGACCTGACGAGTCGATCAGAAGAGTGCTTAGACTGAATCAGAGGCGGAATTCATTGATTCAGTCTTTGTTTAGCTTGATTTCACTAATTAACGTCTCTTTTATTGATATGCTAACAATGTACAAGCTCTGGAGACAAACTGGCAGGGCTTCGCCGTAACACTACCTAACTTCTCTTAGATCCGCTCATATGACACCTATATATAGGCCAGAGTGGTTCGCTTATATGGACATATCCGAATAAGCTGACCTGACAAATAAGCGGACCTACATTGGGTGGTTCGTTTATATGGACATGTTCGTATAAGCGGACCTGAACAGGTAGGTTCCCATATACGGACATGTACGAATAAGCGGACCTAACCAAATAGGTTCCCATATACGGACATGACACATAAGCGGACCTATCTAACTCATGTGTTTCTTGATTTTCGTTCACTATACAATCAGCCCTAGCCTAAGACTCGAACTAAGATGTAGTCGACAGACAACTGCACCAACACATCGGACATCCTCTGCGTATACGTGAGTATCGACCTGGATGTTGTTGCCTAAACGTTCTGCTTTATTTTCTTTGGTGTTTCGTTTAAGCTTTGGATCACCTCTGCGTATACGGAAGTATCGACCTGGTGGTTAAAGCCTAAACAACTTCAACTTGTTTTATTTTTCTTATTTTGTTTAAACATTGGACTTTCTCTGCGTATACGGAAGTATCGACCTGATTGTTAATGTTTAAACATTCTGCTTTGTTTTCGCACAAATCATAGTTGATAAAAGTTTAAAGGCATTACTTGAGTCAGTGTATTGCATGATGAGGGGATATGCTGAGATCGTGGGGTCCATAAGAATTTAGTGCTATCTTAATATACCTTAACGTATCGGTAAGCATGTCGAAAGTTTTTAGATTGAGCTTAAGAGGACAACCATATCGTCAATCAATGTGAATCGTTTAGAGCTTAAAACGATTAAGAGCTTAACGGTGCTTGTGATTTGTCTAAAAACTGATCTGATCCTCTTTCGCAAACTTACAAAAATATTGTTTGTATATATTTCGTTTCTGCAATTTTCTTGATTTTACAAGTGGTGTTAGTTATTTTCTTTCAGAAAATCCAAAAAGATTTTAGTGTGTTTTAGCATAATTTTTGAAAAATCCAAAAAGATTTTCGACAACTGATGTTGAAAAGCTGATATTCAAAATCTCAAAGGCTAAACAAGATGAACAGTTGGGTTGGTTAATTGGTTTGAAATGTTTAAAATGATTCATTAAGTTGAATCAGAATTTTGAATGTTTTAAATTCTTGATCAATTTTAAATGAAAATGATTCTCGAATGTTTAGTTGATTCATTAAGTTGAATCACAACATGATTTGTTATAATTGAGTGTTTGAGTTGTGTAGGTTTCTGATCCTGTTGCTACGAAAGCCAGGAGATTAATCAGAACCTGAGGAGAGCTTAAACTTCAAAAACCAGGATTTGATTTCAATGGTGATAACAAATTCCAGACGGCGATCCCAGCTTGATGATAGGGGGAGTCTGACGAGAGTTAGAGCCAGAGAAAGATCCGGGTTCATGATTCCAGGAAGAGTTCCTGAAGAAGACCGATCAAGATTGAAGAGTTGTTAGGTTGAAGACTCTCACTGAAGATTCCGTCAACATTCAAGGGGGAGTCTGTTGGTGCAGTTGTCTGTCGACTACATCTTAGTTCGAGTCTTAGGTTAGGGCTTATTATACGAGAAAATATGAAAATGTATGTAATTAGGGTATAGGTCCGCTTATACGTACATGTCCGTATATGGGAACCTACCTGGTCAGGTCCGCTTATATGTCATGTCCGTATATGGGAACCTATCTGATCAGGTCCGCTTATACAGGTCCGCTTATACGTACATGTTCATATAAGCGAACCTATGTCTCCTATATATAGGTAGGTCATTCAAGCGGATCTAAGTAGAGATGTGAGAGTGTGTTACGGCGAAGCCCTGCCAGTTTGTCTCCAGAGCTTGTACATTGTTAGCAAATCAATAAAAGAGACGTTAAATAGTGAAATCAAGCTAAACAAAGACTGAATCAATGAATTCCGCCTCTGATTCAGTCTGAGCACTCTTCTGATCGACTCGTCAGGTCGTATAACGTTCCTACACTAATCATACCTTTCCAAAGTCTCCTTTTTTCAGATTCACCATCGTCTCCCCGCTGTGCATGGCGTGAAACGAAGAACCAGAATCCATAGCCCAAGAATCTATAGACTCTTCACAGCAAACCAGTACGTCACCGTCAGATTCATCTGACACAACACTGTTTACATGCTGGTTACCATCCTCTTTCTTAGGATCAGGACACTCGTGTTTAACATGCCCTTTTTTACCACAGTTCCAACACCTCACATTCATCCCAGCTTTAGACAAGCTTTTCCCACGACTCCCACTGCTTCTGTTTTTACATCTTCCCCTGCTAACATTGAGCATACCAGAAGTAGATCCTCCACTAGTGTTCCTCCGGCGAATGTCTTCACCCAAAACACTATCCCGGACCCGATCAAACTTCAAATTTCCAGTTCCAGCAGTTTCAGTGACCGTTGTCACAAATCCTGACCAGCTATCAGGTAAGGAAGATAACAAAACCACAGCCTGAGTTTCATCATCCAACTTCATGCCCACCGTTGCTAACCTGGACAAAATTGAATTGACTTCGTTAATGTGATCAGCAACTGAACTGCCCTCGCTCATCCTCATATTAAACAGTTCCCTCATCAAGAACACCCTATTACCGGCAGACGGCTTCTCATACATATTTGACAGAGCTGCTAACATATCACGAGCAGTTGTTTCTTTCATGATATTAAATGCGACACTCCTCGTCAAAGCCAATGTAATTTTACCTCTTGCCTTTTTGTCCTTTGAGTTCCAAATTGCTTCGGCAGCTTTATCCATTCCAGCAGGTTTTTCTTCCGGTACCACATCCAAATCGCATTCACCAAGCAACGCCTCTATTTGCATTCTCCACCATGCAAAATCAGTACCGTTGAACTTCTCGATTCGGAACTTCCCGTCTTCAGCCATAGCAAACGAGAAAACCAGAAAAAAACCACAAGGAACCAAGCAACCGAAACCCTAATCGCCAAACACCCTAAAACCACCAGATCTGCAACAGCAAATCCTACGGCACAAACCCTAGACCTTACGAGTCGTAACCAGAGAATAGGTACGGGCCGTAAACAAGTCAGCGGCGACGGCAACAACAGCAGATCAAGATCTCTCGTCCAGCTCTCTCCTTCTCCTGCGATAGCCGTGTGAACCGTGTATTTAACTGAACCTTTGGCTCTGATACCACTTGTTAGGGTATCGGATCAGAGTAGGCTCGAGCGGAAGCGGAACAAACACACACACACACACTAGCAAAAAATAAAGAACACGGGAATTTACGTGGTTCGGTCAAGGTGACCTACGTCCATGGGTTGCAACTAGGGTTAGGATTTTATTTCAGAGGTGATATCAATTACAAAGGTCCTATCAACTATTTATAATACCCAAATTAGGGTTTACAACTTGTTGACCAAGAAAAGGTAAAATAGGAAACCGGATATCAGGCTAAACAAAAATAGCGCATATGGTATCTGTTCCATAATTAGCGCATCTGCTCCATCCATAATAGAGTATCTATTAGAGCATCTAACATTACAGTATCTATTAGAGCATCTGGCACCAGATTAGAGCATCTATCATCTAGAGCGTCTATTAGAGCATCTACGATGCTCTATTCTGTTCCTGCATCCATGCAAAGCCTACATATCTAACAAATACAAAGTTACGTAGAATTGATAGACTGTAAGTTCCAAAAGTCTGGGATAAGGAGTTTACTTTGTTGACTTCAAAAGCGTATGAAGATTTGTACCTAGCATCACTTAATGGACTCGTTTAAGGAACCACTTGGCATTAGAATATGACTGCTGCTCTTGGTATCAAGTTAGTTGCGATAGTTTCACCAGTAGAGTTTGCCAGTTTTCATCTCTCAAGGGAAATGTAATTTATCAAGTTAGTTGCGATAGTTTCACCAGTAGATTTTAAAATAAGTATGCACATAAACAACTTATCGATCTCCTTATTAATCTGAGATTAATCTTCAACCTTTAAAAAACCACTTCATTTGGTGAGCAAATTCATATGAAAACCCAGCAACCACTGCCAAAGGGAACACATCCCAATATCCATCGACGAACACACCAGCGGCTGCAACTTTTATCCCGCAACAGTTTCACTAACTTCCTATGGGTCACAATCGGTCAAAATCAACCCAACTTTGCCGTTAATGTGAGGGATTGCGCCAACAAAAGCAGGTTTTCCGGCTGATGGGGCATGGATCTGGAGTGAGCGCCTCATGAAAGAATTCTTACCCATCACAACCGACGAGGTGTGTGTTATTGTCTTTGAGGTGGTTGCGTAGCTTCTGGAGGTTCCTTGCTGCGTTGGAAGCCATGGGAACGATGATAATGGAGGTGAGGCTTCTTTGTGTTGCTGATTTAGGGGTTACTGTGGAAGCCCATGGAGTAAAAATACGACAAAAAGATTTAGGGCATTTTTGGCTAAGCTTATTAAAGTTAAGAAGGACTTTTGGGAAAAGGACTTATTGAGTTATGATTTTTTGAAAAAGAGTTTAAAAAAAAGTGTTTGGATTAGCTTATAGGGTGGAAAAAGCCAATAAGTTGTTTTTTAAAAAGTGTTTGGCTTAGCTTATTGATGTAAAATGACTAAAAGCTAATAAGTCAATAAGTTAGTTCAAAAAGTCACAATATTCTAACTTTTCAAAAATGTCTTTTTGATGACTTTTTCTCCTTCTCAAAAAGTCATTTTGAAAAGGACTTTTGCATTTGCCAAACACTAAAACTCCTTATTGGCTTTTTAATTAAGTCAATAAGTTGTTGGAAAAGCTTAGCCAAACATGCTCTTAATACAGACATCATAGGTTTTCTATTTTTAACGATAACTTACAAATTTTTAATATTTAGCTAAGGTGACTCTCCGACTTTATATTAGCAGGGGAAACTTATTGTAAAAATAAACTTAACGTACAAACATACGAATTGCATGAAAAGGAAAAAGTAGGCGGCTGCATTTTTGTAATTATCAGTAACTATCAAAGTTACTATACAAATGTACCTGTAGAGTAATTTTGTAAAATGGTCTTGTAGAGTAATTTTTTCCTTGTAGGGTAATTATCAAAATTACACTACCCCCCCCCCCCCCCAAACCCCCAAAAAAGCGTAGAGTAATTTTGATCTTTTGTAGAGTAATTTTGGTTTTGTAGGGTAATTATCAAAATTACACTAACCCCCCCCCCCCCCCCCCCAAAAAAAAAAAAAAACCTAAAAAAAATCTAACCCCCAACCCAAACTAAAAGCTAAAAACTAAACCATAAAGCTAAACACCATAACTAAATGCTAACAAAATTACTCTACATGATCATTTTACAAAATTACTCTACAAAAGATCAAAATTACTCTACAGTTTTTTGGGGGTTAGTTGAAATTTTGATAATTACCCTACAAGACCAAAATTACTCTATAAACGATCAAACTTACTCTACAGTTTTTTGATAAACTTGCAGGGTAATTTTGATTCACTTGTAAAAATAATTTTGATCCAGAGTAATTTTACAAAATTACTCAACAAAAAATCAAAATTACTCTACAAGAGTAATTTTACAAATTACTCTACAAAAGATCAAAATTACTCTACAAGAGTAATTTTGATAGTTACTCATAATTACAAAAATGACACCGTGCTTTTTATCTTTTCCTTCAGTTTGTATATTTAGTACGTAAAGTTTATTTGTATTTGATCTTTATCCTATATTAGTATCGTAATATTTATATTCTTCCAAGACTCTAACCTTTGACCTTTAAGACGAATACCATTTTAACTCTAGAGGTTTTGACAATCAGACATAATCCTCAACCCTAAATATTTATAATGCAACGTACATAAAAAATAGACACGTAAGAAAATAATGTTATTTAAGTTTTAGAATGGTATCGTGCGTTACGGCGTCGTCGAAATTAAAAGTAACTCGAATTTATACCTCCTAGTGAAAACGTATTATATTTTACCCAACTCGTTTCCAAACCAAATTTATTTCAAACGTGGACAACTGACGATGTACCTAAAAATAAGTACGAAAACATACATATATTATATATGTTTAACCCACGTACATAAATAGCAAGTAAAACTCGAGCATATCAAAATGAAATTTAACAAAACGATCAGGGGTATTTTGGGTATTTTGAAGTCAAGGTTTGGGGAGGATATTGTTTTGGTAGGAAGGAAGTTGTTTAAATAGAGTTCATGTTACTTCTGTCTAAAAAAGATCAGGGGTATTTTGGGTATTTTGAAGTTTTTTGGGACATCCAGAATGTCTTTCAGATAGGGATTTGGCATTACTTTGATGAGGAGTGGAGTTACTGGATTATCTTAATTACCTTATGGATTTGGGAGATTTTTTTGGCATATAAAAGACACTGGTTTCCGCTACAACTGGATATTAAAGTGTGATATATTATGTATGTTGTTCACAGGTCTAGTCAAAAGGCTGGGGAAAATATGGTGTCAATGTGGGATCTTTATATTGTTTATCTCTAGAGGAAAAGGTTATGGTGTAGGGAATGAGTATTTGTATGATACAGGAAGGTGGTTTGGTGTATTAAAAATAGAGGGATTGGCTTTCAATGGAGTGTGTAACGCTAACGAGTTTTTTGGATTAAAACAGAACTAGTGGTATCAACCCAGCGCGTTGCGCCAGGGATTAACGGGAGTTCGCTTCGTTGAATAATATGGAGCATATAAGATTACTCGCTTCGTTGAATAATATGGAGCATATAAGATTACTCGTAGACGATGCATCGCAGGTCCATTACAATTGTCGTTTGGATAATTCCAAGCATTATGTGTTACAGCTACCACATAAAAAGCTCACCTCGATATCTCGAGTTTAAACTATCCGTATTATTATAATGATTGTGTTTCTTATTAAGATTATGACTATTAACTATTGACTTATGGTACAGTTACAATTTTGTTCCTCTAAAAAACTTATTTAAAAAATTATGATTGTGACAGGTTGACAACAGAACCGAACGGCCAATGGCTTCCAGTCACGTGATCACGCAATGCCACATGGTGGTGCTCCGCCTTCCACAATGTCATAGCCATGGTTGGAGCCGATGTGCTGCTATGACCGAGCTTGGTTGGTTGGTCAGTCAGTGAGTTGGTTTTCCGATCTTAACGCCTGCACATTTTACTATAGAAAAGGTTGAAACAATTGTTCTGAATACTTCAAGGGTCCTGGTGTATCAGTGCTAGTAATATCATGGGTTGTAACTCCACACACATTATGGCAAATGGTTGAAATGCATGAAATGGTACCTGGTAAACGGTTTGACTGATACCATGAGCTCGGCGGTGAAAAGCTCGGTCTTTACATAGTGGTCCCGTAGTAGCTCATTTCCTAAATAACATAAATAGCACATGTATTTTTTAACCACCATTTTCCTATATATAATAAGTGCATACGGGTGCGTGCATATATTTATTATCTATTTTAGTAACATAAGTCACATAATTGGTACAAACCCTTACTTTGCAACCTCTCCAGTAGCATAACATCAGCAGTTTTTCCTGTCACTGGGGGTGTTGCTGAAGAAAATGCGTGTGCGACGACATGGTTATGAAACTATCTATATGACAACCCATAGCATTGTAAGAAGTAAAACAAAATCTTTGCATACATCAACACTAATAGTAACAAACTTAAGTTGAGTTGTAAAATTCAAGTAAATTATGGAGTAAAACATAATTTCAAAGAAAATTTAGTAAATTGAAAACCTAAAAATTCCCAATTGAAAGTATGCACTTAGTGACAAGATAGGTAAATTTACTTGATTGTCTTGAAAGTTGCTTAAAATTTATTCAAAATCACTTCATATTTACATGTCATTACAAAGTGTAGAATTTAGACCTGGGCAAACGGTTCGGGCCGGGTCGGGTTGGGTCGTGGGTCAAAACGGGTCCGCGTCAAAACGGGTTCGGGTCAAAACGTGTCAGTTACAAAAAGGGTTGTTTTGGTTCGGGTCGGAACGGGTTCGAGTTGAAACGGTTCCGGGTCAGAATGGGTTTCGGGTCGGGTCGGTTTGGTTAAAAAATGGGTTTTTTTTAAAGAGAGATTGTACATCAAGGGGCAATTTTGTTGGGTTGAAACGGGTCCGGGTGTGTTTTCTAAATGTATAAATCAAAGTGTTGAAAAATATGTTTTTAAATCTGTTTGGTGGTGTTCATAAGAAATCAAGATTACTGCATCAGTTGGTGGTATTTTCCGATTTTGAAATCGCGGGAGTTAGGCTATCTGGTAAATTAAAATGATGCAATGAAACAAAACGAAAACTGAAAAAAAAAACTGAAAAAATCGAACCAAAAAAGCGATCAAAACGAAACAAAAAACCCGAAACTGAACCAAAACGAAACAAAAAAACTGAAAAAAAATCAAACGAAAAAAGCAACCAAAACGAAAAAAAAAACCGAAAACTGAAACGAAACGAAACAACCAAAACGAAACAAAAAACTGGAAATTTCGAAACCGATCCGGAAAAACGGATCAAAAAGGAACAAAAAACCGAATCGAAACCGGCCATAACGAAAAAAAAACTGGAAAAATCGAAACCGAACCGAAAAAGCAACCAAAACGAAAAAAATTCTCAACCGAAACCGAAAATAACCGACCCAAAAAAAAAAAAAACCGAACTGAAACCCGTCTAATGCTAAAATCCGTCCCGACTCGAAACTCGTCCCGTGCGAAAACTCATGTCGGCCCGAAACCCGTCCCATGCGAAAACCCGTGCCTACCCGAAATCCGATCCGAACCAACTACGTTCCGATCCGAAACCCGTCCCGGCCGCCCGAAACTCAATCCGAACCGAACACGTTTTGATCCGAAACTTGCCCCGTTTCTTTAAGACACCAACCTACAATGATCTATTTCTTTGAAGTTGTCGACCCGTTTTGACCCGTGATTTTTTCACATACGTTCACAACCAATAATCTTTAACACATTTAAAACACATTACATGCTACGGTACATACACTGTGTACACACATATTATATGTAGACCTAAAGTGAAAAGATATCAATTTTTTAAAACAAATATATGATTTGCATAATTATGTGGAAAAGACAAATGTAACCTCTCTTGGTTGAGATAATTGAAGAGTTGGGTAGTATTTGAGCACTGATCTCACTTGGGCAAGAAACTCATTGTACCTCTTTTTTATAACACAAACTGAAGGATGATTTATTCACCATTCAAATCAGTTTTAAGACTCTTTAGAACTACATACTTGCATAACAATCATCAAAGAGTGTTAAAATGCTATTTAATAAACATAAGCTGCCATTAAGAAATAAGCAAGCAAAAAGAAGCAATCAATAGGTTAAACTACCTGTATGATATACGCAAACGGATTTAAAAAAAATGAAAACCAAACTCATAATAAGAACTAAGGTAAAGCAAGAGATCATACCATTTTCTTCTGGAGGCAAAAGTTATCATCACCAGTACCAAAATGCAAAACCTAAGAAGTAAGAACTGCATAATTAGAAAATCAACATCAAATTAACACCTTATTTCCGAATAATTTCATAAAACTTAATATCAATTGCCAAGTCAATAGCCAAAAGGATGCAATGAAAACCTTGTAGATATAGCATCCTAATCAAGCGAAAAAATGAATAACATAAAACATCATCCCAAACAGAAAAACTCAGGACTCAACTGCAAAAACGAAATCAAAGAAATAAAGCGAAGAGGCAAAACAGAATCGAAGGATTAAATCTTACCAAACATATTGCCTTCCTAATCCTCGGTACGGTGAAAACCCTAAACCATAGGTGACCAGAATGTGTTCCCTTGTTTTGACCGTCGCCGACCGTCCATTTTTTCTTTCTGAACGACCATCGTTTGACACCATTGATCACCTGAAACTTAACCTAGATCGTCTCCGTCATCGACTTAGAGTCATGAACCGTAGCCGCCATAGTTGTTAATTGCGACCATAGCGGTAGCTATAGCACGATTTATAGCGACGCGACTTACTGTCGCTATTTGGTTCATAGCGATGACTATCGAATTTAGCGACAGTTATTATTATTATTATTTTTTTAATGTTATAAAGGGTTATAGCTATAAAATAGCTAGATTTATAGGTTTTTGTTAAATATACATGTAAAATAGCATATATACAAGGGTATTTTGATGTAATATACATATAAAAATTTTCAAAATTCTTTTTCTAGTATAATCGCTATTTATAAAATAGCCATCTCTAGTTGTCGCTATTCGCTACGTAGCCTAGCCATGCCTTGTCGCTATTTGTCGCTATTCGCTATCGACAACTATGGTAGCCGCTGTCACACCCCCAAATTCCACCATGCGGAGTATCACCGCTTGGAGGCGTGACATGACCAGGATCGAGCCACCAATCATATTGAACAACGTATTTAAGTAACTAAGACCAACCACAATACAATTGGTGACCAAAAGGAAGTTAACCAAGTTCAATTTAAACAGCGGAAGCATAAGACGTTAAACCAAAACATAAGTTCGTAGCTCATAAGTTTAAAGACCCTAAGCATAAGTTTCATAAGTTCATAAAGTTTATTTATTAAGTACGGGACATATCAGTTCGCATCCCACAACGGCCACCTCCTTGTGCAAGCTCCATAGCATCTAACGACCTGCAAAGCATGTGGTAACGAGTCAACAACAAAGTTGAGTGAGTTCACGGTTGGCTGTCCATTTTAGAGTTGTTTCCAAAAACATAGTTTAATCTTCATCAGCTATCCAGCCGTGGGGGTTACCCCATAGTTCGAAAACATTTATCAGTTAACCATCCCATGTCCACCTTCCCTGGCTATCCAACCTGGCACTCCGGCCGTGGGGGCTACCCAATTATTTAAACTACCAGACTCGTTTATTATATCGACTACTAACGAAGATTAATTGTGCCCTAGCATCGGTGTCTATCATCACCGACGTGCCATAGTCCATTAGTACACGCCCGTCCGACTGGCACGGTGTGAGGTTTGTTAAACCTAATAGTGATATTAACTAATGACCCGCTCGCCATAGCCTCGGCGATTAAGTCGATATAAAGGGAGGGACTTCGCTGATAGAGTTCTAGTCCAGTAAGTCTAACTCCGTCCCAACAGGACGAGGAATTCTCATTCCTGAACACGTCCCAAGGACGAGGAATCCCTATTCCTGAACCCATTCCCATTCCCACCGGGAATTACCATGCTTTGTAGAAAAGTGTGAACTCACCTCGGTTTGCTCGGTTAGATTCTCAAATATAGCTAACAGTCAAGGCCGGTCAATCACGTCCTAATATGATTACCAGTTAGTCATTTAGTGGTTTCAAATAGAGCACAAAGTTCCTACACGTATCTACTACATAACATGCATTCACTTTAATAGTTCACGCTCATATAAACATTCCACCTATAGCTACTCAAGAACAAGCATACGATATTGCACATATTACTTTCATTGACATATAACATGTTAGATCATCCTCAGATAACATACTCGACAATTAGACACGCAAATTACTACCTATGTCATTACAACTTAAATATCCAAAACTGGGTTGTTTTCGGGCATTTTAATAAAATAGTTAACTTATTCCAAAAGTTCCCAAATTTTTACAGAATATCTTAAACGATCCAAATATTATTGTGTAAAAATCTCGGGATTCAATTCATTACCAATATTTTATAAAAATTCATTTTCCGGACTGAAATCAGATTTATCTTTTTCTGACTGCAGTCCACGGAATAATTTATTTAAAATTCATCGAGAGTCCGATTTACGAAATTACAGTGAGATAATTACAAATACATCGGTGGTCATCTACAGTACAAATTTCATGATCTAACTCTACACAGAATTCAAGTTATGACGGAAAACAGAACGCATATTTTCAGCAGTAAAAATTCCGCTTGAGCTGCTGTCCAAAAACAGATCTTTATAAATAGTAAACGAAGTCCAAAAATTATGATTCCGGTGCCATTAAAACCGTATTTCGAAATAGCCTGTTATAGACTCAAGAAAATCCGTTTTTCGTTAAATATTGACCTGTTTACAGCCAACTGAAGTTGGCTGTAAAAGCTTGGACAGAAGCTGTTTTTCAGCTTTTAGCTTTCTAACTTGTGTTCGATTGATTCCGTTAACATGTTTAGTGATCACAACGACATCCAACATCAATATTAACAAGCAAATCATCAGGTAATCAACAAGAATCAAAACAACTTCATATTAACCTCACTTCATCACATTTCAACAACATTTCATCATTAGGTTAGCTCTATGTTCAAAACTTTGTTTATGATCCTTTAGTGTTCATGGATTCTCGTCATAAAATAACTATTAACCACTCTAAATAACGTGAAAAATGAACGGATCTAAGTTCTTACCACTAGTTCAAGACTAGGGGAGTTCAAGAGTGTAACAGTGGTGGATAAAAGAAGATGAGAGTGGTCCTTCAACTTCCGAACACACCGAGCTTCGTTGTTTGCACTTTAACACCTTGTATAGTAATAGAATGGGTGGAACAAAGCCGAATGATGGTGGTAGGGTGGTGGATGGTTTCGGCCGAACTCAAGGAAGGAGAAGGAGAAAGAGTTTTGGTGGATGGTGGTGAATGATAAGAATGAAGATCCAAGGGTTACATAAATAAATCTTCCAACAATTCTTTAACTCTTGGTCCATGTGCTTCTTAAGTACATAACATATCAAATAATTAATTAAAGAAAAATCATGGGAGTGTCCTTCTTGTCTCCTAACCGATTTGGGGGGGGGGGTGTCTAGTTGGGTTGTAATGGGTGGTTAGGGATATAGTTGGAAATCAAGTGTTTAGTTAGTGTGTTATGGTGTGTTATTAAATATATATTGTGTTAGGGTGTTCGGGGACCCTAACTAGCTCAAAAAAATAAGAACAATGTGTTTGACAATATTTTTGTGTTCCGGGTAAAGTCCGGTTGTTCGGTTCGGTGTTGTTCTGTTAAAGTGCTTAATTAATCCGTAACGTGTCCTATATATATATATTTGTAACACTTTTAATTCTCAACACTCAGGAAAGCATAACGGACTATTTAGTAACTTTTCTGCACACTACTAGTATGTTAACAAGCACATGTAAGTATAACACAGAAATTAGAAAGCAGTTAAATGATTCAGCACAGTCATCAAACACTTTAATTATCATTAATAAATTGTACGGATACATGGAATTATGAGGGTTGTCACAGCCGCCGACTGTCTGAGGTCTCAATTGAGCCACCACCGCCTTGTAATCAGATAAACGATCGTCACCATGAGCTTCACGGTGATCTAGCCTTTCAATTGATAGGGTTGATGCACCAACGCAGGCGGAACTTCCCCGGAGCTGGCCTCGGCTACTTTACAAACCGAGCCGGCCTGGTTGTAAACGTACCAAAATATTAACAATATGCATTAAAATTTGCGAATTTAACATTCTGCTATAACTTTTATATGCTCGATAAAAGCACATAACAATACCTGGTAAAAAAATCCTGTGTTTGTTGACGTCACAACACTCCAACGACTGCTAGTTGTAGTCATTGAAGTTACATGAAACCCTTCTTTCCATTTTTACTACTGATCCATTCAAATAGAAATGATTCACTCATTTTAATGAGGTTGTTTATGAAACTAGAACTCGTTTTGGTTTTTTAATAACTTGTAATAGACAGCTCAGAATAGGTATTGAGGTTGTCATAGCTGCATAACAGGTTGCTAGTAGCAAACACTGCACTCGCCATCCTTGCTATGCAACATCAAACCTAAACTTTTTTTTACCAAAGTCATCATAGCCAGCAAACGAACTCGCTACGCAACAACCAAATATAGCTTTCAGTTCCATATACCCTTAATTCCAACAGGCCGGGTGAAATTCAACTGGTTGATAATGGCCGCAACGGAGGTTGCAAAAACAAAGACTAACTTACGGTTTCAATACAATGGTACAATCAAATTCCCCATTCAGATACAAAGACTATAACAACACAAATCAAAGACCCCATTCAGAAACAAAGACCCGTTAGGGTTTCATAACAGCAAGAAGATGAAAGTTCCAATTCTAAATCTTGATATCTAAGTTCCTAACATGCAAAGATTCCACCTTTACAACTTCATGATCACCGGATTTCATATTTCAGAACCCAATAATCAAGATTACTGGATATCAACAATTAAACTCCACCCCGAGAAATTCATAGTAGACTTAGGGTTTTACACCAGAAATTCTTTAGGCTTTACAGATCCAAAGAGTTCTCAAATTAGAGAAGTCATGCATTATACCAAAAGCTCTAAAAGTATAAAACTCAAGAATGGAGATAAAAATAGATTACCATGGAGAAATCTGAAGGCCGTCGCCGCCAGAAACAGACTCAAATGGCCGCCGACAACAATAGGCCTCCATCGGGATAGCCGTTGCTGCCAGAATCGGACTCAAATGGCCGCCGGCAACGACGGGTATTCACTGAACAGGCGCTTAGGAGATCGAAGACGGGATAGGCGTCGATCAGACAAGATGGACAGAAGGGGCGGCGGTGCTCCTCCGTTAACCGCTCCACCATCATCAATCGAAACCTCTTTCTCACCGTGTTATATATGGACTGAAAGGGTGAACGCACCGTCCTTGTGAACCAATGAAGATGACCCATGGCTTGTTTCACTGTTCACTACTGTTGAAAACGTTGGGTTTTTAATATATAGGAGAATGGGTTCGACAACTGGTGCCTGGTTCGAATAAAGAGGCCCAGTAAGGATGGTAATTGGGTTAAGCACATCAATATAAATGGTATGGTAATAAAAGGGTGCATTTATTAAATCGTTGGGACTTGGTTTTAATAGGGTGGTCTTGGGCTCAATTTTTTTCTACCAAAAGCTAACAAATAGGCGTTATATTGGTGGGGCCAACTGAGTATTTTTTTTGGAGGTGCGGGTTTGGCTGGAATTTATTGTAATGGTGTAAAGGCCCACTTAAAGGGCCCAGCTGATGAGGTTCTTAGGGCCTGTTTGGTTGACAGGAATCCATAGGATTTCAAGAGAATTGGAATTTGAATTCCATTCCTTTGTGTGTTTGGTTGGACAAATTAGTTGAAGGGAATTGGATTTCAATTTCAACAAAATCCCTTATATAATGGAATTCAGATTCCTTCAAAATTTCAAAGGAAAGTTTAAAAAACCACGGGAATGTTTCCAAATTTACGGAAATAACCCCTTGCCTCTTTCATTTTTGTCTAAAAACCAAAAAATAATAAAAAAATCAACAAAGTTATAAAAAAACCAAGAAAAACAAAAAAAAAAAAATCCAAAAAACAATAAAATATCCAAAAAAAGCAAAAAAATAATAAAAAATCCAAAAAAATCAAAAAAATAATAAAAAATCCAAAAAAACCAAAAAAATAATAAAAAATCTATAGAATTCTAAAAAATCCAAAAAATAATAAAAATCCAAAAAATTTTAAAAAATCAAAAAATAAATTAAAAATCCAAAAAATTATAAAAGAATCTAAAAAATCAAAAATCCAAAGTATTCTAAAAAATAAAAAAATTCTAAAAAATCCAAAAAATAATAAAAAATCCAAAAAATTCTAAAAAACAAAAAAATAATATAATATCCAAAAAATTCAAAAAAATCAAAAAAAATAAAAAAAAATCAAAAAAATCAAAAAAAATAATAAAAAATTCTAAAAAATAAAAAAATTCTAAAAAATAAAAAAATTCTAAAAAATCAAAAAAATAATGAAAATCCAAAATATTCTAAAAATAAAAAAATAATAAAAAATACGAAATATTTTAAAAAATAAAAAAATAATAAAAATCCAAGATATTCTAAAAAATAAAAAAAATAATAAAAAATCCAAAAAAAGTCTAAAAAGTAAAAAAAATAATAAAAAATCTAAAAAATTCTGAAAAATCAAAAAATTATAAAAATAAAAAATAATAGAAATCCAAAAAAATCAAATTCCAATTTTTTAGAATTTTTTTGGATTTTTTGGATTTTTTGAATATTTTAATTTTTTTGATTTTTTAGAATTTTTTGGATTTTTTAGAATTTTTTTTATAATTTTTTGAATTTTTTGGATTTTTTATTTTTTTGAATTTTTTTGATTTTTTTAGATTTTTTAGAGTTTTTTGAATTTTTTCGATTTTTATTATTTTTTAGAATTTTTTGGATTTTTTTTATTTTTTTTAGATTTTTTTTGAATTTTTAGCATTATTTGGGTCTTTTTTTTATTTTTTAGAATTTTTTTTATTTTTTAGAATTTTTTTGATTTTTTAGAATTTTTTGAACTTTTTATTATTTTTTAGATTTTTTTTATTTTTCTTTTTTTTTGATACTTTTGGATTTTTTTTAGAATAGTTTAGAATTTTTATAATTTTTATGATTTTTAGAATTTTTTAGAATTTTAATAATTTTTTATAATTTTTTGGATTTTTTTGAATTTTTATCTAAGATGGTTGTTTTAAAATTTTGCCAATTGTTTATAACTAGGGATAATTTAGTCTTTTTAGGTATTTTTAAATTCTAATTCCATTAATACATTTATCATCCAAACACATCTATGGATTTCAAAGGAATCCATCAAATTCCAATTCAAATTCCAATTCCCATAGGGATTGCAATTGCAATTCCTACATATTTTCGATTTTTTAGAATTTTTGGATTTTTAATTATTTTTTAGATTTTTTTTATTTTTTATAATTTTTTGGATTTTTTATTATTTTTTAGATTTTTTTTTTGAATTTTTAGGATTTTTTTTATTATTTTTTAGATTTTTTTTTATTTTTTAGAATTTTTTGGATTTTTTTTATTTTTTAGAATTTTTTGGATTTTTTATTATGTTTTAGATTTTTTTTATTTTTAGGATTTTTTTATTATTTTTTAGAATTTCTTTGATTTTTTAGAATTTTTTGGATTTTTTTATTATTTTTTAGAATTTTTTGGATTTTTTATTATCTTTTAGATTTTTTTAAATTTTTAGGATTTTTTGGATTTTTTTATTATTTATTAGAATTTTTTGGATTTTTTATTATTTTTTAGATTTTATTTTAATTTTTAGGATTTTTTGAATTTTTTATTATTTTTTTGAATTTTTATAATTTTTTGGATTTTTTTGAATTTTTATCTAAGATCGTTGTTTTTAAAACTTTTGCAATTGTTTATAACTAGGGGTAATTTTGTCTTTTTAGGTATTTTTAAATTCTAATTCTATTAATACATTTATCAACCAAACACATCTATGGATTACAAAGGAATCCATCTAATTCCAATTCAAATTCCAATTCCCATAGGGATTCCAATTCCAATTCCTACACATTTCGCGAACCAAACGCCCCCTTAATGTCCAGCAAAGGCATGTATATTAGGCTGAAGTCATTAATGGGCAGGTAGGTTTTTGGATCTGGTGGGCCTCGATTATTATGTCAGGTCTGTTGGGCCCCATTCATTTTCATGTGGCAGCCCAAATTCTTGGACCCCTTGTGTATCTGGTGTTTGAAGGCCCATAAGCATACAATAAGCATACAATGAAGGTTGAATTGATTAATAACACTATTTCCCACTATGAATAGGGCTAGCCCTAGGGAGGTATATGTTGGTCAAGGATGGAGTTGCATCAAGAAATGGGGCTGGATTTTTTCTATTGGGCCTGGATGGTTTGTTTTGGAGAAACTGGACATTAGAAGACTATATGGAAATTTTCAGCTGGACCAAGACATAATCAGAAGGAATTTGGTTGTACTCATAAGATGTATAGGATCTGTTGTTCTTACAATGGGTTTATTGTATTTTTGTAGTTTTTGAATATAGAATTTGGGGTGTATGTGATGGGCCTTTCTTTGCCTTTAGGATTTAGAAATGGGCTTAGGAGATTTGTAATGTATAGATTAGCCCAACTTTCTTTTCCTTTTGGAACTAAGGTATATCTTGGGCCTATGGGGGTGTTTGGGATTCCTTTTCAAACCTTCTTATTGACTTTTGCAATAAAATTTAATAAGTCAATAAGGACTTTCAATAAGCAATCCCAAACATGCCCTATATCCCAGGTCTAGTTTAGTTCTTTGCTTGTATTATTTCCTTCTTTTCTAATAAATGTTTGCCCGGGGATTCCCCATTTCTAAAAAAACACAGTGTGTAGTGATCCAGTTTCACCGAAAGCTGCCAACCGAACTTTTTAGTCATTACATGTATCCTTACCCGATTGCGAGTCATTATCAAGCTGGACATGGTCATAAGGGGTTTCATCAACAAGAGTATCATCTTCCTCCTACCCATATATGAACAACATAAAAAGTAGCTTTAAATGAAACAAACATACTAAGTTACTAAAGTAACTAGAAAAACAACAAACAAACTTACTTGATTAGAAGGCGGCCCTTTCAAAGACGTCATTTGGATTCTTGATATGAGACTCAACCTGATGGAAAAAAAAAAAGAACATTTTTTAAACAATCTTGAGTCCAATATCTAAAAAGGTACTTGTGGAGTATGGAATATTATACAATAATCATTTTCAAGTTGCCACATTTAGAAACAATAATCAATTCACTAGGGAAACTTTTGGTGTAGGAAAAGATCAAAACAAATTTTGCTCTTGCAGGTTAGTTTCTCGCATAAATCTTATCCTAAATATGAGAGTTAGATTGTACCTTGATTTCTTGTGTAATTTAGAGTCAAAATTAGGGCTTTATAACGACCAATAACCCACCGATGTAGTCCACCGCGAACAAGAACAATTCAACTACCACCACAGAAGTCCTACCCCCTTAATATTTTCAATTTTGAGTTTCGATCAACGCAACAACGAAGTTCCGATCAAGGTAGCAATGTGAAAATTAGTGGGTGTTTGTGTTAGCTTATTTTGGAGCTACTTTTTAACTTATTGACTTATAAAAAATTAATAAGTCCTTTTGATAGTGTTTGGATAAAGATTGAGAAGGAGTTTTATGCTTGAAAAAGAAGAAAATGAGAAGTTAGAATTTCTAACTTCTGACTTATAAGAAGTTAATAATTCATAAGTTAAAAGGAATCCCAAACATTACCTTAGGGTTGGAAATTGGGAATTTGGGAGCGCGATACTGCTTCTGATGTTTTGATTTGATTATATCGTAGCATACACTCAACGTGGGATATGAGAAGACTAGTCTAAAAAGATACTAAGGCTATTGGGTGTCGTCCGTTTTCTCCGGTTTTTGAACGCCACATCACTATTTTCCACTTTTTTCTCAGATTTCTTCAAACTACACGGTGTCGTTCCTTCCTGATTTTCCTAATTTTCCCAAAACCAAATTACTTGAATTAAACTTAAACTTTAAAACAATTTAAATATTTAATGTTTTAAATATAAATTAAAATAAAAGATATATAAACAAAAAATAAATAAATCAACTTTGAGTATATTTTAGTTATAAATTAAAGAGAAAAATGCCCGGATAGTCCCTGTGGTTTGCCCTTTTTTCACCTTTATTCCCTAACTTTCTAAAATTACAGCTATAGTCCCAAACTTTTGCAAATTCGTTCTCGGATAGTCCCTGGCGTGGATGGAGGTTAGTTTTTGGTGTTAAGTGGGTGTGAAATTACTAAAATGCCTTTCCTAATGAAACATATTTAAAACATTAAAAATCAAATTAATCCTTATAAGCGGGCCCCACCAGTTTCTTAAAATATAAATAATTAACTCATCTACCCCACCCCCACCCCCTCCTTCCCCCTGACTTCCCAACAAACCCACCCTCATCGCACCTCCGAGCACCCCAACCCCCCACCACTGTAACTCCGGCCGATCACCAACTCCGAGCACCAAAAACCCCCACCACTACAACTGTTCCATTTTAATAGAAGCCCTCAACTGTTATCAGTTTCATCATCCTCTGTTATTGTCCTCCTTCCCCCATAGACTCTACAAAATCAATCTCATTTTCTTCCAACAGGCACCCCCACATGCAACCAATCAGCTGACCCTAAGTCAAACTTGAAGGATTCACAAAGAATCAAACTTACACTAGTCTAATTTGGTTTTCCATCTGTAACTCCCTATCACTTCCCACTTGGAAATATATATACAGATTCTATATCTAAAGTTTTGTTACTAAATTCAAAGATTTGATGTGCAATCGTTCATGCATTCTGTAAGTAACAGTGGTTCAAATTTCAATCGGTGCTATTAAGTTGAGCAGTGGTAACACATCGGAGTAAGAGTATGGGTCCACCGTCGGCAGCGACGTTGTCTCAACCGAAGATTGTCACCGGTGATCATGGGTATATACTTGAAGATGTTCCTCATTTGACTGATTATATCACTGATCTTCCAGTATGTTCTTTTTCTCTTTATTTTGTTGAATCTGTTGATTGTCTTGGGTAAATTGGTTTTGAGACCAGATTCAAGTCTACTCAGTAGTAAAATGGAACCATTGTAGCGGTGGGGGTTTTGGTGGTCGGCCGGAGTTACAGTAGTAGGAGTTTGCGGTGCTCGCAGGTGCGGTGGGGTTGGGTTTGTCGGGAAGACAGAGGGAAGGAGGGGGATAGGGGTGAGGTGGGGGTGGGGTGGGGTAGATGATTTAATGCTTTAAATATTTTTTATTAGTAAGGGTATTTTAGTTATTTCACACCCACTTAACACAAAAAACTAACCCCCATCCACATCAGGGACTATCCGAGAACGAATTTGCAAAAGTTGGGGACTATAGCTGTAATTTTAGAAAGTTAGGGACTAAATGTGAAAAAAGGACAAACCACAGGAACTATCCGGGCATTTAACTCTAAATTAAAATACAAGATATGTTTTAAATATAAATTAAAATAAAACATAAACATTAACAAAATACAAAAAAAAAAAAAAACAAAAACAAAAGAAAACCTGCAACTTTATTCTTTCTTCCTTCTTCATCTTCTTCACCTACAAAAAAAAAAAAAACACATCTCTCTTACACACACAAACACAACACGTACACACACGAAACATAAAAAAAACCTCAATCTCCAACATAACCTGTCGATTTGGTGCTAGGTCCCCTTTTACCAGGGTAAAATTTGTCATTAGAACTGGGTGCGGAGTTCCCAGACAGGGCCGGGCTTCACTGAGCCTTTCTGGCTCCCACACTGCATGCCCTAAAGGGAATTTGGTACTGGGTAGTGGGTATTACGGTAGATGACTATGTATAGTATATTGGTTCTAATTCGTGTGATAATTAATCGGTATTAATCATGGTTGCAAAAGTCGCTAGGCGCTCCCTAGTCGGTCGACTGGGGAGTTGAGAGTACTCGGTTTAGGCGGAGAGTACACAGGGAGTACTCGGACACGTCAAATTATAAAGACATTAGTTTTTAGAAATTAAATATGTGTTAGATAATATAAATTTACTAATATTTATAACAAAATACGCGAAACTGATATTCATTCTTTAATATGATATGCACACAAATTATGTTTTATTTTATTTTAAGTCAGACTCGGCCCGAGTTGACTTACAAGATCCGATTTTGGTCGACGTTGACCGCGTTTCATCGATTCCGAGTAATTAGGCGGAGTTAAAGAAAGTCGCATTGGCAACCAACCTTGTAGTGACTACTCGGGGAGTACTCGGCCTTGGAGACCTTGTTTTACAACCATGGTATTAATTAAAAATACCGGTATCGATCCTGAATTTCTCGATAAATGTAAATTTCAATACCAACAAATGTAAATTTGAATACCGAGACCGATATTAATTCTCATGGTGTGCAAGTATATCGTTAAAAAAACTAGTAAATTATAACTTTTAACATTTTTATTGTAAGCTTCTTTCTTCTTCCCTTCACAGGATGTTGAAGCCGCCGGCTAGAGCTTCCGGAGAAAACTCCGATGATGCATCATCACTCTTCTTACTCCACTTTGACGACTCATAATCCATTTTAAAGGGACAAACTGTTAAAAAGCTTCTCCATGGAATAAACCCTTTTCGTATCCAACCCTACGCTACGCTTACTCATCATCCTCCGTTTCTGTAATAACTGATGACCGTCAGCGCCGCCGTTGGTGAAACAACCGGTGAATCTCAATTCTCAACATCTGTGGTCTCATTGGGTGACTTTCGTTGACCCTTTCGTTTGAAGTCAAAAGGGTACATTCATCAAGAAGCTGGAACTGGTATAAAGATATGAGTGTTTTGAAGGAAGCTTGCCTCTATTTTGCTTTGATTTGCTCATGTAAGATATTGTTCATGTCTTGGTTTAATTGCCTGTTTGATAATGATAGTGAATGCTAATGAACATTATAAAAATTACAGATTGATGAATCTCAATGTATCTTATTTTGTAGGCAAATTTGGATTATTATATTTATTTTGACCCATTGAAAGATAATAATAGATTTCGATAATTTGACAACACCCCTAAATTTTTCGTGTGTGTGTTATGGGCAATCCCACTCTCATAATTGTCATAGATTTACACTTAGTTTCCGCTTAATTTAGCTCGTAAGGATAATTATGAGCAAAATGGGAAATGTAGCTTCTGTATGAATGAAATCGGGTCGAATATAAGTGTAAAGCTATGATAAGCTTGTGAGATAGCCTTTGACGGCAAAAGTGAAAGGTTGGAGTGTTATCCTTCAAATTGTCGGTATGGACTATTATTATTAATATCGGTCAATGAGTCATAGTTTGGATTATTAAAATCCAGTTTGCCTATTTTGTAAAAATAAACATCCTGCTCTAAAATTCATTGATCCTTTGTAGTTAAATTGGACATAAATACATAGTGTTAGGCTGATTAGATTGCTAAATAAGATAGTTTTGGTATGTTTGTAGTTAATTAGGCATAAATATATATATATGGTTTGGCTTATTAAGGATCCTATCTATGCAAGATATTCAGACTCTTGTTTGTAGACAAGGGTTGTCCTAATATTAACCCAAAGACTGTTAATTCAGGGAAACGTTTGAGAGCACGTTTACAGATAGATGAAGGAGACGTAAGTTATTTTCATATACCATTTTTTGCGTATTAATTAGTTTACTCATTAAAAAACATTATTTTTGTAATTGATTTTGGTTTATCTACATTTTGAGTGTAGGTATGTGGTGCATGTGTCTTCCGAGGATCATGTGACAGGGCCTATGTGATATTAAAAGAAAATGAATCAGATGCAAGAACTGTAGATATTGTGCGCGTTTTATTAAATTATGCCATCGATTTAGCTGTCGATTCTTCACGGCCGGAAGTTGCTTTTGGAGATGACCGAGCTTAGTGACATGAAAGTTGACCCTGAATTGCAGAAACCAGCTGCAACAGTTGCTAGAAAGGCACACTCTTTTGAAGTTCTGGAGTGGGATTCATCACGATCATGGAATGTTGAAATGAAAAGAGGAGATTGGTTGTGTCCCAAGTGAGTATATGTTGAAATCTTTCTTTATAGTTAAATAATTTTATATTATATAATTAGAGGCACCTGAAAATAGAAAATATTGGTGTTACTAGTTTTATTGGGTTAAAGCATTTATCTATCTACACTGAGCTACATAATTTCATAACTTGTTTAGATTTTGTTGTAGGTGCAATTTCTTGAATTTTTCAAGGAATAAAAAATGTTGGGAATGCAACGAAGATGGTCCTCAAAAAGCTGGTGGTGACGATGCTGAAATGTAAAAAGGCGATTGGAATTGACCTCAGTAAGTTTGTCAAATGAGGTTTTGTGAAAGCTTTCAAGTTTAGTTTTATCACTTCCCACATTTATATTTTTGTATTGGTTAAATCTAAATCAAGTTTAAAAGGAATTATTAAGTTCAGTAAAAGACAGTTCCAATGATTTTTCACTTGATGCATGCATGAGGTTTATCATTTATAGTTGGTGTAGTGATTGTATATTTAACAACAAAATGTTTCTTTTTTTGCAGATGCAATTTTTTGAATTTTTCCAGAAATATTCGGTGCCTCAAATGCAAAACCGAGGGATTTAAGAGGGTTGGAACAATGATGTTGAAATGAAGAAAGGAGCTGGAACTGCCCACCGTAACAAACTTATGCATCTCTCTCTTTAAACACACACACACACGCCAATGGCTCTCTCTTAGATAAAAACTGCAACAATTGATTCTTTTATCGGGTTCTCAACCATTAATGCTATTGGTTTCATTGTGATGTGACGTCATTTGTTATACACATATAGTATTTAAGCTATGAACTTTGATATATTTGGTTTAGGTGTCAGTTTATGAATTTTGCCAGCAACACAAAGTGTTTACGATGCCGAGAGCAACGTCCCAACAGGCAGCTAAATCCTGGAGAGTGGGAGTGCCCCTCGTAAGACTCATTTTTCACAACACGACATGACTCGACACGAAGTTAAACGGGCCAGGGTCATAAACCAGACAAACACGTTAATGGCCCGCTTAAAAACATGTCTAGACGGTTCAACTTGCCTAATATGTTTATGACACACATAACACATTTAACTAATTGTGTTAACTGGGTTATCATGTTGTCACGGCATGTTTAAGACCCGTTTAACTAACTGTGTTACGGATTGTTCTTTAAGGATTTTGTGACTTGAGATCTTTGGTAACCATTTTTTTTTTATCATGTTAATTATTTCTTATTGTTTAATGTTTATTATACGTGTTTAAGTGAGTTATCGTAAGAAGCAAAACATGTCATGTCATTCATGTTATTGGGTTGGGTGGGGTGGGGTGGGGTCGGGTCGCTTTGTGTCATTCTTGTTTTTAAACTGGTTATATTAAATCATGTTAAATGTGCCATGTAACATGTTCATTGAAGTGCCTATATCCAATGTATCTTTTATTGAATTTGGAAAGGTGTGATTTCTTCAACTATGACGGAAATGTTGTATGTCGAAGTGCAATGGTGAAAGGCCTGAAGATGCAGAAGCTAAATATCAAGAACAGACGTGGAGGAAATGCAACATCTAGTGGGTCAAATGTAACAAATGCACCTGTACCGCCATCACGAAGGCGTGGTAATGGTAATGGTGTTCCCAATCTCTATCCCGCAACACCAGTTTCCTTCTTTGCTGCAGCTCAAGTTCAGGAGAAGTATCCCACTTTTCATCACGCCTCCTCCATCCCAAAGGAGCAACATCAGCCCTTCCTGCCGGTTTGATTTTGACCCGTTTCAGAGGAGGGGTTTACAAACTGCCATTTCAGTTCGGTTCCAAGCCAGTTCATCCAAACTGGTTTTGAAATTCAGTTTAGGTTCGGTTTATGAATGGGTTTCGGTTCACGAAATGTGCACCTCTAGTCTAACTCCTTTTATACGGAGAGTATTTGGGCTTTGCCGTCATGGACTCATAATTAATGGGCTAGCCTCTATTGGGCTAAACATTGGTGGAACTACCTCTTATGGATTGATTACATCAAATTTTTTAAACTACAATGAGCCTGCACGTATTAAATTCAGCTTATACTTGGATGATACTAAGGCCCGGCCCGAAGGGTGTGCGGGATGGATGATGGCTCAGGGCCCAAACCTATCGGGGGCTCATTTTTTTTGTATTAGTTTTACACTATAAAGTAAGAATATATATATATATATATATATATATATATATATATATATATATATATATATATATGTAAGAGTAAACTTCCGTTTTGCTCCATGTGGTTTGGTTACTTTAACGGTTTTGCCCCAAACCTTTAAAAATAGCCATTTCCCTCCAATTGTTTGCTATGGTTTTTTCATTTTGCTCCTCGCGAGGAGCAAAATGGAAAAACAGACAATTAGGATGGAGTTAGAGGCGGAGAGCAAAATGGAAAAACCATAGCAAACTATTGAAGGAAAATGACTATTTTTAAAAGTTTGGGGCAAAACCGTTAAAGTGAACAAACCATAGGGAGCAAAACGGAATTTTACTCTATATGTAATGAATCGGAAAAATATCATCCTGAAACACTTGGTTTGGTGGTTTGAAAGTCACTTTAATCATAAGGAGACACGGGTTCTAATCCTAGCGTCACTAGTTTTGTTTTTCTTTTTGTTTCTTATCTATCTATTTATTAAACGCAAATGACATTAATTGTCTAACTTTGTCAAGTTAAATTAAATGATTGGTGTTGATTCAAATGACATTAATTCATTTTCATATATTAATTTTTTTATTTATATATATTCTTTTTATAAATTTATATTTAAGGGGTCCATATTTTCTGTTCGCACAGGGCCTAAAGATTTTCGAACATTTTCGAAGATGGACTTGATGATACTTATGACTAGTTAACCAAAATCTAAGCTTTGATGATAATAATAATAATAATTAAATATTGCCTTATCAACCAATTCAATTTACTAACCATATAGCCATAGATCAAAAGATCATCAAACAATACACTTAAAAATTAAAAAAAAAAACATATACAATCCAATAACTAGTCACTATTTATTATCGCTAATTGTATTATAGTATGCATGACTGTTTGAACTAAATGAAGTCCTAATCTAGCTGTATGACTAAACCATGCATGAGGTGTTTGACTTCACTATCTTTACTTAAGTCATGAGTGTTCACTAGCGAACAACCGCTTTTGTGGATACATTATGTATATATGCAGTTCGGAAATAATAATTTAATATTTTTGGGAGAAAATAAAAAGAAGCCCAGGATAGAAGGAAGCAACTTTGTGGATACAATTAGCCCACTTATCATCTTGCAAAGTCGTCCATACATCTACATAATTAATACTTCACGTAGTTTGTTCATTATTGCAACTCATATTTCATCTCATTTTTCTTACAAGTTAAGGTTGAATGATGGGAAATCAGTGGGTTTGGGGGCTTCATCTCGTTATCTTAAGCATGTTTTTGGTTGCAACCAAATATACTTGTTTGGGTGCTCAAAATTCGACAAGAAGCTGCCATGAACGAGAGAGACTAGCACTACTCCAGTTCAAACACAGCGTCAAAGATGAATTCAGAGTGCTCTCATCATGGGTTGGCATTGATTGTTGCTCATGGAAAGGAGTCCGCTGTGATGGTGTCACCGGAAGAGTTGTCGGTCTTCATCTCAGAGGAGATTTCAGCGACTATGATTACTACGAATACGTTTACTACTTAGGTGACTATGATTACCACGAAGGTGGTTACTACTTAGAAGGTGATAAGGTGAATGCATGTCTGGCTGAGTTAAGACACCTCCAACATCTGGATTTGAGTGGGAATATTTTTTATGGAAGTCAAATTCCGGCATTCATTGGATCCTTCAAGCAGCTAAGTTACCTCAATCTCTCTTATGCATTTTTTAGTGGTATTATTCCCCATCACATTGGAAATCTCTCCAATTTGAAGGTTCTTGATCTTGGTTCATATTATTATGAGCCTTCTTTGCTAATCACGTCAAATGATATGGCATGGGTTTCTGGCCTTTCCTCACTTGAGCATCTTGACTTGAGCTACGTACGTCTTTCTCAAGCAAACAATGTTGATATGGTATTTTACATGATTCCTTCATTAACACATCTAAGCTTGAGTGAGTGTGGACTTACTAATGCTGATCTTGGACTACATCTTAATTCAAGTAAAATACTTCCCAACATTGAACATCTGGATCTTAGCTACAACAGCTTTGAAGGTCAACTCCCTCACTTTTTTCAGAACTGGACATCCTTAAGGTTCCTTGATATTTCAAGATATTATCTTAGTCTGGCATGGAACTCTGTAAACCTGCTAAACATGATCCCTTCTTTATCAGAATTGCATTTGTCAGGGTGTGGGCTTCACAATGCCCCCTTTTCACCCACTTATTTGAATTTCAGTGCCCATTCTAACATACAATATCTTGATCTTAGCTATAATTCAATTGGGGGTAGATTTCCATCTGAATTAGTGAACATCACTTCCCTAAAAGTCATTGACCTTTCATATAGCAGTTTGAACTCATCAATTCCTGTCATGCCTAACCTTTTAAAGCTCGATGTTTCTTTTAATAACTTTGAGCACATCGAGCTTGTTGGGATTTGGCGACAATGTCATCTGAAGGAATTGAGCTTATCATCTAATCATTTTAAAGGAGAAATGATAGGTCCATCATCAAACATGTCTGAATGTTCCCACTATGCTTTAGAGGTGTTGGAATCAGAAGTAAATGAATTAAATGGTTCGATTCCAGAATCTGTTGGAAAACTAAACAATTTAAGAGTCTTAAGTCTCAGCTCAAACAGTTTTGCAGGTTCAATCCCTAAATCTTTGGAGAGATTAAGATCTTTAGAAGCATTATATCTGCATAATAACAATTTAACCGGTTCAGTTCCAACATTCCTTGGAAACCTTACCAAACTTGACCTTTCTTATAATCAATTTAGCGGTTCTATCCCAGAATCATTGGGAAGATTAACAGGCTTAACTGGTTTAAGTCTGGAATCAAACCTGTTAACAGGTCCAATCCCAGAATCATTGGGAAGATTAACAGGTTTAACTCATTTAAATCTGCAATCAAACCTGTTAACAGGTCCAATCCCGGTTACAGTTGCGCAACTCACCAAACTCATTGAATTAGATGTCTCTAAAAATTCTTTAGAAGGAGTGGTTATGGAAGCCCATTTTGCTAACCTCTCGATGTTGAAGTACTTGGATACAACTGGTAATCATAAGTTGCTTATTAATATCTCAGATGAGTGGTTACCTCCATTCCAACTGAGGAGTGTTAGACTTGGTCCTTGCAAGACTGTAAATGGATTTCCAGAGTGGTTGCAAAATCAAAGGAAGCTTGAGCAGTTGGTGTTGTCTAATGCTACCCTATATGGAATTCTACCAACATGGTTGCGGAATATGTCCATGATTCACAGATTAGATCTCTCTAACAACAAACTCAATGGATCTTTGATAAACCTTCCATTTAGCGAATATACCAGTCTTTTATATCTACAAGACAACCTTTTCAATGGGTCAATTCCAAGGTCAATGTGTAGAAGAACAAGCTTGGTAATTCTCGATGTTTCCAGCAATCGGTTATCTGGAAATATTCCTGATTGTGTAGGCAATCTACAATACATGACAATGCTTATACTTAGTTCAAATGGGTTGTCTGGAGTCCTCCCAAGTTCTTTAGGAAATATTTATATTTTAACATGGTTACAACTGAATGACAATAACTTCAATGGCCAAATACCACAAGACTTGGGAAAGTTGAAAAACTTAGAAGTTTTGGATTTGGGCAATAACGAATTCTCAGGAAACATACCAAAATGGATTGGAAAAGAACTTTCAGAATTGTGGGTTCTCAGGTTGCATAAAAACAACTTCACAGGAGGTATTCCTCATTCTTTGTGCAAATGTTCATATCTTCATATTTTAGACATCGCACACAACAGCTTAACAGGATCCATCCCTCATTGTTTTGGAGAGTTGAGCGGGATGGTTGAGGCAAGAGATGCATTTAATTATCAACTGGATTACGAGGAGATGTTTAAGCTGATGGATGTGATTCAAGTCATTAAAGGAATTGAGCTTGAATATACAAAAACGATGTATTTGGTTGTTAACATGGACCTTTCAAGCAATAAACTTACAGGAGAAATCCCTGTAGAGCTAACTGCACTTGCTTCATTGATGGGTCTCAATTTGTCTCATAATCACCTGAGTGGGAGTATTCCAGATACCATTGGAAACATGAAGGCTTTAAATTCTCTCGATTTCTCAGACAACCAATTAACCGGGACAATCCCTCCAAGCATGGCAGCTTTGAACTTTTTGAGCTCGATGAATCTGTCACACAACAAATTGTCAGGAAGAATTCCAACCGGAAATCAACTGCAAACACTTACCGACCCATCAATGTATGCTGGTAACAGGGATCTCTGTGGTGCACCTCTGCCAAATAATTGTTCCAATCATGAAAACCCACCGGCCACAAGCAAGAACAAACACAAAAATGCTAATGAGCCAAAGAATGTATGGTTTTACTTGGACATAACATGTGGATTTGCAACAGGTTTTTGGGGTATTATTGGAGTTTTGGCATTCAAGAAGCAATGGAGAAGGAAGCTTTTTATGATCGCAGAGGTAACAATGGATAAGGTATATGTGGCGGTTGCAGTGAAGATTTCCAAGATTAAAAGGGGCAGAAGAGATGCCAAATAGATTTTTATAATTGATAATATTTGTTGTAATGTTAAATTTTCTTTTCAAAATACTTCTGTTGTGTAATAATATACTTGTACCATGGGTGTGTTTTATACAAGTAGATATATTGCAATACACAAAATAGAATACAGGTGACAAAAGAAGTAATAGAGCAGCAATGATGAAGACCGCAAAGCAATCGAAAAAAGGGGTATGCAACAATTATTGTTCAATTAGTGATAAAATAAATTATACAGAGAACCAATCTCTGATTCTTGCTAGGTATTTAATACACAAACACTCTTAAGCATCCATCAATCATCTTATTCACACTCTTAAGCATCCATTAATCATCTTATTCCAAAAATCTGCTTCATTTAGTGAGCAAACCAGCTTCAATGGAGATATTCTCAAACCGAGTTCAAATTGGAGGATCAGACTAGATTGAGACAGGTTTAACTATCTGTTACGGATCGGTTTATAAATCGGTTTCAAATACCGAGCCGGTTTTCTGTGCACCTACAAATATCTAAGATTATAGGCTTTATGTACCTTTTACTGATTTTGTGAAAGGTGTGATAACTTAGGCCTTACTCTTAGGGTGCTTAGGCTAAAAAATGAAATCTTGAATTGTTCAGGCCCAAACCGTTCAATGGTGAAAGGCCCAAAATCAAGAACAGATGAATAGAGAGGAAACCGTAACTTCCAAGTTCTAATGGGTCAAATGTAACAGGAGTACCGAGTACAGGACAACTGTGTAACTGTAAGGGTCTGTTTGGTATGGGGTAATGGAATGAACGAATGAATGGAATGGACGAGGTAATAGAATGGACGAGGGAATGCAATGGATCATTACCATTCTATGTCTTGTTTGGTTACCATGTGTGAATGGAATGAATGAATTATTATTGTGTATTGTTCGGTAGGCAAGAAAAACGGAGTAATAAAATCAGCGGTGAGTGGTGGTGGTGGTCGGTGGTAATGATTGTCGGTGGTAATGATTGTGGGTGGTTATAGGTGGCGGTGGTGGGTGTCGGCGGCGGCGATGGGTGGTGGTGGTGGCAGCGAGTGGCGGCGCGGTGGTGACGACGAGTGGTGGTGGCAGCATGGTGGTCGTTGGTGGTGGGTGGCAGCAAAGGTGGCTATTAGTGGTGGCGACAACGGTTGGTGGTGGCGGTGGTGGTGACGTCGACGATGGTGGTGGGCGGCGGCACTGAGTGACGTTGGCGGTTGGTTGCAGCTGTGGGTGATAACGGTGGCGAGTGGGTGGCGGCGGCGGCGGTGGTTGTTGGGGTGAGGTGGTGGCGTCGGTGGTGGGTGGTGGGTTGTGGCGAAGGTGGTGGGTTGTGGTGTTGTTGATGAATGGTGCAAGAGATGATGGAATGAAAAAAAAACATGGGGGTGGAAGGAATGATTTTGAGGGAATGGAATGTCTTTTGGAATGAGTGATTCCATTCCATTGACCAACCAAACACTATTTTCTTCATTCCCTCGTAATCATTTATTCCATTCCACCTTTCATTCCTGCATACCAAACACTAACTAATGTCCTAAAGTTACATTTAACTGTAATGTTGAAACAATAACATCGACAGTTTTTTATTAGGTATTAATGGGTACAACGATGTCAACCCACACGCATTACACCGGAAATCACTAAAGCAGAGGTCTGATATCCAAACAGACGTCAATTAGAGGGGGCAATCTTGACCCAAAGCCTTCCAAGTGGGTCAATTTGGGTTGCTTTTAAAACTATATGGGTTGTTTTGGGTAAGATATTTTAACTAAATGGGTCACAATGGGTCACTTGAAATTCCATTTTGTAATTTTTGGGTCAAAGCGGGTAGACAACATTAAATAAATGGGTCGATGTGGGTTAGTGTCTTAAAGAAACGGAGCAAGTTTCGGATCGGAATAGGTTTCGAGCGGGCACAAGTATCCACACGAGACGGGTTACGGTACGAAATGGGTTTTGGATCGGAACAGGTTCAGTTCAAATTGAGTTTCGGGCCGAGACGGATTTCGACACGACGCAGGTTTTGGCTCGGAACGGGGTCGGTTCGGGTCGGGTTTTGGGCCGACACGGGTTTCTGCACGGGACGGGTTCCGGATCGCAACGGGTTTTGGGCCGACACGTGTTTCCGCACAAGATGAGTTTCGGGTCGGGACGAGTTTCGTACCGTACCGTTTCGGCGCGAACCGTTTCGACCCGTACCGTTTCGACTAGTACCGTTTCGACGCGAACCGTTTCGACCCGTACCGTTTCGACTAGTACCGTTTCGACCCGTATCGTTTCGACCCGTATCGTTTCGACCCGTATCGTTTCGACCCATACCGTTTCGACCCATACCGTTTCGAATCGAACCGTTTTGACCCATTTGCCAGGTCTAATATTCAGTAAAAAAATTCTTTTAAGAATGTATATGTAACAGCACGATTTTCAACTTGAATTATCGAGTAAATAATAACTGTTACAATAATAGGAGGCTTTGTGATGATAAATAATAATGATATGATTTATAATTGATTGTACATATATTGGTTCATAGTTCTGAGCATAAATTTATATGATATATTTAAGATATTTTCAGTATATGAGTTAGAACTTTGTTTTCAATTGCAGCATCCGGAACGTAAGAAGTACCGTTTCGACGCGAACCGTTTCGACCAGTACCGTTTTGAATCGAACCATTTCGACCCGTACCGTTTCGACCAGTACCGTTTCGAATCGAACCGTTTCGACCCGAACCGTTTCGAATCGAACCATTTCGTACCGTACCGTTTTGACACGAACCGTTTCGACCCGCACATTTTCGAACCGAACAAAATTGCCCCTTGATGTACAATCTCTTTAAAAAAACATTTTTAACTAACCCAACCCGAAACCCGTTCCGACCCGAAACCCATTCTGACCCGAACCCGTTCCGACCCGAACCCGTTTCGACTCGAACCCGTTTTGACCCGAACCAAATCAACCCCTTTTTTAACTGACCCGTTTTGACCCAAACCCATTTTGACCCATGACCCGAACCGACCCAACCCGACCCGTTTGCCAGGTCTGACTCAATCACCGGAACAATGATCAGACGAAAGGTAACCTAGCAAGCATAAAATGCCAAAGATCTCAAAAGCAAACAGATTCCGGACACAGTTTAATGGTCCGTTGGATAAAGATTAAAACCAACAGATGAACCTATCTTTCTTGTATTCAGCACTCATTATCAAAGACCCATTGAATCCCAGTTCCTTGTTCAAACACGCTAATTTTGGTACAAGAATACCATACAAATCTAAGTCTCAAGCTTTCATAACATAAACACGATTAAACACTGATTATGAATAATGATAAAAAAAAATTAGGAACAAACCGAACCAGCAGAATTGTGATTTAGCTAAACCATTTGCTTAACTTCATTGGTTATAAGATAAAAGTAATTAAGCTAATAAACCATCTTCTTATTCTGCAAATCCCCTTCAACCTTTCAAAAGCCATTTCTCTTACTGAGCAAATTTAAATGAAAACCCAGCAACCACTGCCACAGAGAACACATCCCAATATCCATCGACGAACACACCAGCGGCTGCAATTTGAATCTCGCAACCGTTTCACTCACTTCCTCTGGATCACAAGCCGTCAAGACCAACCCAACTTTCCCATTAATATGAGGAACACACCAGCGGCTGCAATTTATATCCCGCAACCGTTTCACTCACTTCCTCTGGGTCACAAGCGGTCAAGACCAACCCAACTTGGCCGTTAATATGAGGAATTGTGCCAACAAAAGCAGGTTTTCTGGCTGATGGGGCATGGATCTCGAGTGAGCGCCCCATGAAAAAATTCTTACCCATCACAACAGATGAGTGGGGTCGCAATCCTTGCCTTGTGACCTGTATTTGGTTCACACGAAGATTGTCGGCACTCACGATGACGAGATGTGTGTTGTCTTTGAGATGGTTGCGTAGCTTTTGGAGGTACACCAAGATCTTGAAGAACTGCAGCATCATTTAGAAGCTTTTCATTGTGCTATGAGAGAAATTTCGCGACACATGCTTCCTGAAACCACAACCAACAGATGGAAGCTCTAAAACGCAAAATGCCTATTTTTCTTCAGAAATTTCCCAAAAATACATATCATTGGGAAAAGGTATATTTAAAAAAAATAATTAACGAGAAGGCATAATATCCACAAAAATACATGAGAAATAGCAAGTAGTTCATGGTACCTAGTCAAGACTAAACAACAAAATCATTTACTAGTTTTATAGGAATATAGGTAGCAATTTCAAACACAATATATTAAGGGTTTACCTACACACTAGGGTTTACCTACGCTGCGTATAGGTCTATACGCAGCGTATAGGGTTACACCTATACGCAGCGTATAGAGCAATACGCAGCGTATAAGTTGCACGGAATTCAGAGCTTGCCCAGCAATCATTGGCACAGAAAACAAGGGTTTATATACGCTGCGTATAGAGCTATACGCAGCGTATATAACCCATCAGATTTTTTTGGCTATTTTGATGTATTTGTGGTATAAATTCTCACCCGGTTCCAACGTTTAATCGCTTAAAATATATAATCGTTAATGTTATACCAATAATATTATATAACGTTAAATTGTTTTGGAAAACGTATATACGGTTCGAATATACTACACTATATGACACGATACTATACGATATAACACCCGTATAGGCCTATAGGTGTAGTATATGTCCCGTATAGGCCTATAAAAGTGATTTAGGTCCCGTATATAACCCACACTTATAGGCCTATAGGGGACCTAAACCACACCTATAGGCCTATACGGGTGTTATATCGTATCGTATCGTATCGTATAGTGTAGTATAAGTCTCGTATAGGTTTCCTATAGGTCTTGTATATGCATATAGGCCTATACGGGACCTAAACCACACCTATAGGCCTATAAGGGACATATACTACGCTATACGATACGATATCACACTCTTAGACTTATATGAGGTCAATACGTGACATATACTACGCTATACGATAAGATATCACACTTGTAGGCTTATACGAGGTCAATACGTGACCTATACTACACCTATACGATACGATATCACATAATATTTGTATTATTTTTAATTTTTATAATTCATAATATTTGTATTATTTTTAATTTTTATAATTCATAATATTTGTATTATTTTTAGTTTTTATAATTCATAATATTTGTATTATTTTTAATTTTTATAATATATATTTGTATTATTTACCAATAATATTGTTTTTTTTATAAATAAACATGGAAATACCCCAAAATACACACAATTAATTTTCTTTTTTTTTTATAAATAAACAAAGGAATACACAAAAAAAATACAAAAATGGAGCTTTATATACGCTGCGTATAGATCCCTATTCCCTACGCAGCGTATGAAACAAAAATGACACAACTACCCTTATATTTGGCTTCGTATAGCCTCAACACAAGGGTATAAAGGACATTTTCTGACCTTTATGTACGCAGCGTATATAAACCTTGTGAAAAACTGATGCTTCAAACCCACCAAAATGACCCCAAAAGTTCAGATGGTTTATATACGCTGCGTATAGAGCTATACGCAGCGTATATAAACCCTTGTTTTCTGTGCAATGATTGTTGATCAGGCACTGAAATCCATGCTTTACCTACGCTGCGTATAGGACCTATACGCAGCGTATAGGTGTAACCCTATACGCTGCGTATAGACCTATACGCAACGTAGGTAAACCCTGATTCAAACAAATTTGCAAAAAATTTAGCTAAAAATGAAACCAAATGTTTACAACGTTTTAACTTGTTTATTTAAAAGAAATTATATAACTATTTAAAAAACTGTTTATTAATCGTTGTAGATACATTAATTATTTATTAACTTCAAAAAATGAGTTAAATAAAAGATTGAATACACATTCCATTAAGACACTATATTTTGCACTATTTGGATTCAATAATGGCCCTGAACCTGGGCATTAACATATGTGATATTTATGTTTCTTTGGTTTAGTTGTAACTGTGTGTTGTGTTGTATTGTGGTTTAACTAGTGGGATATACTCTAGATAAAGAAAACAGTTACTTTAACTTTATTCCTTCTTAAAAGTCACCTATTAAACTTAGTTATTTATTTAGATCATTGTTTGTGCCTTATTGTACAAATGTGGACTTTGAAGAGTAAAACCATCAAGTGCATATATCTTAAAGATGCAACAGAAGCTTTAGATTACTATATACAAAAATGTAATTGGACCATTTCTTTCCATCTTCTTGGTACGATTTAGTGTATTTTTTCACCTGACCAGTTTAGATATGACCCACTTTTCCGTCACGATAATTTTAACGTTTGGTTGTGAGAAATTTGACAGACTCGATACGAAAGTTTTAAAGTTTGATTGTGAAAAAATAGACCATTGAAAAAAGGTGAACCCACAAGGAAAAAATCATGGATCCACCACTGTGTGCATGCAACCTGCTGTTTCATCATTTCAAATGTCTAAGCTTAATCAAGAATACAACTTGAGTAGACACGAAAAACAACTAGGTAACAGAAAAAAAGGATATACCAAGAAATGTGGCGATGACCCATCTTTCACTGCTCCATTTCATTGACCTTTTTCTTGACAGCTAGTTTCAAATCCTTGACTGTTGCTGAATTCATCACTGCAACATTTGTGTCCAACACAAGAAACCAACGATCACTAATGACATGCTAAGCTGAATAAGAAACTAAGCAAGCATAATCATTAATCACATACCAAAAGATGTGTTGTCTAATTTAATTACAGAAACACGCATAGCAGTTAGCACTACTGAGTTCCAAGCTGATCAGGGTGTCAACATCTGGTAGAGTTGGCTTCTTTGGCACACCTGCAAGCACAGGATCATCAAGGACTACAGCTAGTGTTAAATTGAGCTTTGCTTTCTTGACATTGTTACTGTTGTACTCTAGGGACACATTATCGTCCTCATAGACACCAACTGATGTTGGTTCAGTCATTTACTTCCTATCAAAGAGATACAAGAAAATTGTATCATATAATTTCCAAGGCAATGAAACAAGCTTTTCGATGTGCCCAATCAAAAATATATGACAATAATAACCACAAGAAGCATTTTGACATTTTGTACCAAAATATAGTATCCGACTACATGTTTTTATAACGTCTAACTCACAAACCCTCTAGACCTACTGCTAAATCTACACCAATGTCCACCACGGGACTAGAATCCAGGAACACCTATGCTACACACCTTGATATGGCTATGCATGCTACAAGCCCTTTGGTATCCGCCTACATGAGAATCACATTTTCAAAAAGAAAACTGCTTGTAAACCTGACTCCAACTTCATTATTGGGGAGAGGATAATTCATATTATTAATGAAACCAAACCAAAAATTAACATATTGGGCATCGGCCATTGGGGCTGTTTTTACTTCAAAACGACGCTATAAGCTAAGAAACTCGGTGGGGCAATATCCATCGACGAACACACCAGTAAGCAAATTCAGATGAAAACCCAGCAACCACTGCCAAAGAGAACACATCCCAATATCCATCGAAGAACACACCAGCGACTGCAATTTATATCCCGCAACCATTTCACTCACTTCCTCTGGATCACAAGCCGTCAAAATCATCCCAACATTCCTGACAATATCAGAAATTGCGCCAACAAAAGCAGGTTTGCCGGCAGATGGGGCATGGATCTCGAGTGAGTGCCTCATGAAGGTATTCTTACCCATGACAACCGATGAGTGGGGTCGCAGTCCTTGCCTTATGGCCTGAATTTGGTTCATACTTCATACGTAGATTGTCGGCACTGAACGAGTTGTGTGTTGTTGTCTTTGAGATGGTTGTGTGGCTTCATTTGCAAAACAGAACATTTAATATTACATATGGGATAAAATGCACCTACGTGACGAAGAATCCCAGTGGAGTAAACAAACAAACACCAGAATAACAAAAAAATATATATATTTTTTTTTTGTTTCGTGGAACATAGTCTGATTTAGAGACGAATTATGCAACAAAACTAATCATAACTGACGCAGGTTACAAGTACCTGAGAGTGATTTCGTAAACCATGTTTGAACTTTGAAGAACTGCAGCATCATTCAGAAGCTTTTCATTGTGGTATGAGCAGAGCCGGCTATGGGCCTGTGCGGGAAGTGCCAACGCACAAGGCCCATAGTATCATAGGGCCCAAAATTATTTAAAAAATATTTATGTTATATATAAGTATATTGTAGAAATTAGATATACAGAAACAGTCTTTGGTTCAATGGGTGCGCCTCTTGTCTATGGCTTCAGCGTCTCAGTGTTCGAATCCCCCAAGTTTTGTTTTATCCTTTTTACTTATCTTTGGGCTCCTCCATATTTTATTTTGTTTATGGGCCTCAAGAATCGATTTTGATTTAATAATGGGAAACAGGGGAAAAGGCCCCAACTCTCGAATTTCAAGCTAGTGTTTTAGTCATTATTTTTTATTTTTCATTTTTATTTTTCATATACAAATTTAAAGGTCCATGAATTTGTAAGTCGTTTGTTTCTCATCTAATTTAATCATTTACATAAAAAAAATATGCATCTTTTCTTGTTTAAACTCATAGTTTCTTTTATTTCTCATTTAATCATCTAAATCATTTACATAAAAAAACTTTACATCTTTTCTTGTTTAAATTTGTAGTTTCTTTTGTTTCTCATTTAATCATTTAAAATATAAACCAAATTGAACTCAATTTCTAGTTCTATTTATTTTATTTGTATGAAAATGTTCCTATTGCCAAACCAATTTGTGTTGTCAAACAAATTTGATACATTTACATGTATTAGAGTTGTTTTTGGTTAAAGAATTTAAGTGTTGGTTCTTTTTGTTTGTCCAGAGGGCGTCTAAACTAATGTTAGGTGTATTAGTTTATTTGTCACATAAAAAAGGAAATCGCATGTTATAAACCCAATTCGCATGTTGATAATGCATCGCGCACACAATATACGTTAACCAGCCTCTATTTACATGTGTGGGTTTTATGTTTAGGGGCCAATTTTTTTTACTCGCACAGGGCCCAAGAATTCTTAAGGATTCTCAGGGACGGCCCTGGGTATGAGAGGCAGAAATTTCGCCACATGCTTCCTGAAAACACAAACGACATGTGGAAGCTCTAAAACACAAAATGAATATTTCTCTACAACAAATTCTTACAAAAAATAGCATTGGAAAAAAGTAATATTTTTAAATAACTGATTCATGAGAAATAGCATGTAGTTCATGGTACCTAGTCATGAGTACTAAACCTATTAATCTGTCATAACTGTTATCATAGTTGTTAAAAGTCATCACCTCTTGCGCCTAGGCCCAATTTCCTAGCGAGGCGAGGCAATTGCGCCTTAAGTCAAGGCAATTGCACCTTAAGTCAAGGCAATTGCGCTTTAATTCATGCACAGGTTCCGGCGAGATTCCTAGATTCTTGAGAGTTTTCGGCCAAATTCTCTAAATTCTGGCAAGATTCTAGCTAGATTTCTACTTTTATCTAACGAAACTACTTTTCTACACTAATAAACTAGCATTTTATAACTTTTGGTACTAAATAGACGATATTAAATGTTATATAATAGCTTTAGTTTATTCTATTTGAAGAATAGTATTAATTTTCTATTATATAAAAATATTTTATGTTTTTTTTGTTGTACGTTTTTTTTTTCTCAGGCCCGCGCTTTTTTTGCGCCTTGCGCCTAGGCCCCAGGCGAGGCCTATGCGCTTAATGCTTTTAATAACTATGACTGTTATACATAAAAGTGGAAATTTCAAATAATTTATATGAAAACCGGTCAATTTGGGTTGGATTTGGTTGATAACAGGTGAAACAGATTAGATTTAAAAAATTACCTAAAACTGAAACCATACGTATACAACATCTTAAGTTGTTTGCAATCATATTCATTATATTGAGTATTTACAAAACTTAAAAAATGGATCACTAAGTGCTGGCTAGTCGGTCCAACCCAACCAGTTAGGACACGCGTATATAGGGGACCTGCTTTGACCCAACACCCAACCTGCCCATATCACCATTTTAAATGTCTAAGCTTGATCGAGAATATGCAAGCACAGACGAAAAACCACTAGGTAACAGAAAACAACGAGAAATACCAAGAAATATGGCGATGGCCCATTTTTGACTGCTCCATTTCATTGACTTTGTTCTGGAAAGCATGTTTCAAATCCTTGAGTCCTTGACTGTTGCAGAATTCCTCACAGCAACATATGTGTCCAATAGAAGCAACAAACAATCATTAATGATATGCTAAGCCGAAAATAAGAAACCAAGCAAGCATAATCAATCATATATGATATAACAAAAGATGTGGCGTCTAAATTATATACAGAGGCAAGCATAGCACTACCGAGTTCCAAGCTGATGGGGGTGTCAACATCTGATAGAGTTGGTTTCTTAGGTAAATCAGCAAGCACAGGATCATCAAGGAGTGCAGCTGGTGTTGTATTGAGCTTTGCTTTCTTGACATTGTTACCGTTGTACTCTAGGGCCACATTGTCATCCTCATTGACACCAACTGATGTCGGTCAGTCATTTACTTCCTATCGAGGAGATACAAGAAAATTGTTCATACTTTCATATAATTTCAAAGGAAATAAAACAAACTTTTCAATGTTTCCAATCGGAAATAGATGACAATGATAACCACAAGAAGTTCTTTGACATTTAGTACCAAACAAACAGTATCCGCCTACATGTTGTTTAGAGCGTCTAACTCACAAACACTCTAGACCTACTCCTAGATCTACACCAACGTCCACCATAAGACTAGAATTGTGTCTACTCATATATACAAACATATTCATACAAGGTGTAAGAATCACTTGCCTTTCCCTGTAGGATTACCAAAACTTGAATTGCTCTACCGACCTGTTGGCTTCCAAGCTTCATAATATCTAGCAACTTGCAATTCAACATACAACGTTTAGCTTATATGGATTATGATCATGTCATTTAGAATCGCCACATGAATTTTTAAAACACACCAACATGATCATTACCATTTCTTCATACATATGCAAGGCTCTACAAAAGTAATTATCAAATTCCCATTCATTTGGATACTTGATAAAGATTCATCAGGTATTTAGTATCAGATTGCTCAATTCCCATAAATTTATTCATTGTGGTGTTTTATCAAACACCTGGTGTGCATACTAGATCTTAAAGTTTATTAATCACTTTATTGGCATGCTAATTCATCTTTACAAACATCAATATTGAATCATTTCAACATGTTTTACGTATCAGATATGATTTATAACAATGATCAACATCCCCAAATTGTTTTAAATTAGGTTAAATCCTTAATTCATCACCTTCTACACTTTGACCCATTCTATATTTAAAGATACGAGCAATGATTTGACATGATAGGATTTAACCTAATTTAAACCATAGAAACTAGGATTTCATGTGTAGATAGAATAAAAACTTCAAAACCTCTAACATGCATACAAAAACCTTCATCAACAATAAAGGTTTAAGTACCTTCAACATAATCTAACCATGATAGAAGCATCAAAAACATATTTCAACAAGTATTTTCCAGATTGTGATGTTAATGAACAAGTACTCAAACAAAACCCACTTCTATTTAAGATTTGGTAGGGTTTTAGAGTGTAGAATTGCTTACCAAGTGATCTTCTTTGTTCTACTTCTATGGATGAAACGTGACTTAAACTCATGATTTTCACCCTCGAATTCAACATCTTCACTTGGTCTTGATATACTCCCGTTGTTTTTTCTTCACACACCCCACCCTCACACGCATAATTTTGACCAAATGGAGAATTTAGCCCCTTTTGACTCAACTTTCATTACTTTGCAGAACTAAATCCCTCTATTTTTTTTTCCTAATTGCTACAAACTACAAAATTTAGTTTTGTTATTCGTATATAGCACACCAACATTCTTATCACCTTCACATATAACTTAACTAGGTTATAACAACGTATATTATACGAGTTGAATAAATGAATTTTATATAATAAATAATAAAATAATATATCTTTAAAAACCTTCTTTATTGCACGGGTTGAATGAATCTAACTTCATATATTAAATAATAAAATGTTATTATATACAATTTTTTTTAAATTATGTAATAAAATCGATATAATAATTTTTTAATAATGAAAATAAAAATAAATAATATATTAATACAAAGTTTGTTTTTGATGATATTAGTTCGATTTTATGTCTAGCATTATATATACTATGGTAAAAGTTTAGAGTTTATTAGAGAAAATTACATCATCGAAAAAATTAAGGGTATTGTAGGATCGTTGTAGACGACCAAACGATTCGTTCAGAAGAGATCTCGTCCAATACGAAAGGCGGAATCAGACGTATCGAAGTTATTTCAGCTGGATACACACTAGAATCACTTTAACTATCTCTTGTATTGATTTCACAACGTTTTACAGGCTGGAGATACTTCGCAGAGCTTCGCTACCGGAATCACAACTGTTACAAATGAGAGACACAAGACACCTATTTATAGGCCAGCGACTTCGCACGAACTGGTCAGTTCGTGTGAACTGGCTTGTTCAGCTCTGTTTCCTGTTTTTCTCGTTCTACGTGCCCTGATCTATCATTCTAGTTACAAGACTCGATACAAGACGAAGTCGACAGACATATGCACCAACAAACTCCCCCTTGGATGTTGACGAAGTCTTCAGTGTCGAGTCTTCAGTATGACAAGTCTTCAGTCTTGATCAGTCTTCACGCTCTTTCCAAAGTATCTGACAATGTAAGCATCCTTTAATCTCTCTCTTCTCTTCAGCATTAGCAGCTTCTTTCTCAAGCTTTGTTCCAGGATCTTAGTCTGGCTCTCTAACATTCAGACTCCCCCTTAAGTTTTTCTGGGATTGTATCTGAAGGGGTATGGTCCCAGATCTCGCGTCAGCATGACCGCGAAGGACCATTACCCTCATCAAAAACCTCCAACAGCAATAAATTCACCTGTGTTCGCATGGGCACATGCGAACACAGCGGTCCAATCTGTCCAGTGATGAGAAGACTTACCTTAAGGACGGAAACTAATGTAACGCATAGCGATGCGGCCCCGCACCGCATCCTATGAACATTTTCGTCACGACAAGGGATCTGGACAACAGGAACAGTCACTCAGCAGGCAATGCGGCATAACACCGCATCCCGCGTAAATCATGGATGGAACAACCAACGCGGGAACAACATCAAAGACCGCAAGCAGCGATGCGGCTTGGCACCGCATCCTGCCTACAAGGCAAGTGGGTCTGACACCACAGTGCAAGTGGCACTGGGAACGGTCGCCTACCGGCCCACGTGTATACAGCAGTCTGACACCACAGCAGGACGTGGCATCACCACAGTATCCGACAGGTCTGACACACCTGCAAATAGCTGTGCGATGTCAGGCTAGCTACTCAACTACTCTCCTCCACTCCTCGGCTATAAATACTGACCCCAAACCAGGTTTGAGGTATCACTTCTCAACTCTCTCAATACTACTACTATCACACTTTGCTTCCCAAGCAAACTACTGATTCTCACGCCGGAGAGTGGTAACAAGGAGCACCCCCCACCTCATCCTCCTTGTTGCGAGTCACGGTTTGTTTCCTTGTGCAGGAAACCCACCACCAGACGATCCAGCCGACGATCCTCGGAAAGAAGGGATCAACCCTCTTGACGAGACCAGTGAGTTAACCTACTTGGTTAACCATTGTTTCATCATTGGCGCCCACCGCTACTCTTAGCACTTTTTTCCGACCATCCCTTTCTCTCCAAAGATCATGTCTGATCGTCAAAACAACACTACCGGGGATAACCTAAACCCCACAAACCAAGGGCCTGCGGGAACCATTCCCTTAGGCCCAAATGCTGAACACATTGGCACATCAACGCAAGGGGGCGCACCCCTTACGTTTGGACACGATTTATCACAGTACGCTCCTGTGATACCTACAGGCATGAACCTTCATGCCTGGTACGACCAACAAGCAGCCATGCTGGCTGCAACATACAACAGAGCTTGCGCAGAAGTGCAAGTCTATGCGGGGCCTACCCCAGCACCGCACACCCCTGCGGGACATACTTTACAGTACGACGGCAGGGCCCCAACACATCCGGCCTCCAGAAGCAGGCACGAAGATCGCGGTTCCTCTTACTGCGACGTCCGCACACTTGATGAGGACGACTCCACATATGGGTCCCGCCACAGGAGCCATATACAGAGTCGCCTAGGCCCACATGGCGAAACTAGGCGACAGTCTACAGCCCACCACGGCCTAGGCATTCACAGCCGACTGGGACCCCAGTCCCACCGTGAAGGGCAAGGCTATACCGATCCGGACGATGGTACATACCGCGCGGAATCCCATGCCACCAGCAGCAGACCGGGAGGACGCAACTACGTTCCTCCCACTCATCCCCGCACTACGTACCTCCGCGCTGCAAAGCAGCACCGCGGACAACCCTACAGGCCGAAATCGGCGGCCGAAAACTCCAAGTTCGTCCCAGAAATCGCCCACGCCGATGTCACCACCACAAAATTCCCATTAAACATTGGGAAATACAACGGTTCGACCGACCCAGATGATCACAACAACATCTTCGTCGGTGCCGGGTGCAACGGTAGGTGGGATGAACCCACCTGGTGCCATTTTTTCCCACAGACCCTAACAGGTCTGGCTAGGGCCTGGTTCGATTCTCTACCACCAGGGTCACTGACCTCATTCGAGGACTTACAAGAAAAGTTCCTCGCACACTTCAGCCAACAACGACGCCATGAACGTGATTCCATGGACGTCATGAACATCTGGCGTAGGGATAACGAATCGCTTGAAGCATTCGTTGTCCGTTACAATAAAGAATGCCTAGAGATAGGCGATGTTGCCGACCAAATGGCGCGTAACCATTTCATTGTTGTCGTTAAAGACGAGCAAATGGTTATGAATATCTCTGGCAAAGATGGTTTGCCCAAGAAGTGGGAAGATGTCATGGCTGCGGTCAAGACATATGCCCAGACTCAGCGGTCCCTAAGACCGCACATGTCAAAGGCACAACCCCAGGCGGAAGGCCAGTCTTCCCGCCAAGAGCCGAAGCGCAGCAATAAGCGCAACCGGGACACATGGAATCGTGGCAGCGATTCCAGACCATATGTCCCACGAAGCAACCAGCCCGACGCAAGGGCTACAATCAACGCCTAGCGTGAAAATCGGGCGTAAAAAAAGGAATCTCGGGACCGCAGCTGGACTGAGATTAACCAATCGCCAAGCGACGTCCTTCTCACGGACGCACAAGTCCTGCGACCGGCCCAACCGATGAAGTCCAAAAAGAACCAGGATCTCGCACTCTACTGCGACTATCACAAGGACAATGGCCACACAACAAACAGCTGCATCAGTCTCCGACTGGAGATTGAGCGAGCCCTAAAAGAGGGAAAACTGCAACACCTGTTGACAGGCACACAAAAAGCTACCAAGCGCATCACTCCCCACAACGAGGGCACCTCCACGGGAAAGAGGACCATGTACGTAGCCTCTACCCACATGATCAATGGAGGAAAAGGAAGGCCGCCCAAGGCGGGAAGAAGACCGGAGAATGACTGGAAAGACGAGCAAGTCGTCTTTCCAAAAGTTCGAGGCGGCCCGCGCGATAGACGCGCCGTGGTTATCACAGGCCACCTGGCTCACTACTGCACCGAGCGATTGTTCATCGACCCGGGCAGTACATCCGATATTATATATGAGCAATGTTTCAACCAGTTCGATCAAGAAGACAAAGATCGGCTACAGCCAGCGGACTACCCGTTGGCTGGGTTTGCAGGGGAAACCGTATTCCCCCTGGGCCAGATTACCTTTCCTGTGCGCCTCACCAACGGGAGGCACACAAGAACGGAGGAGGTAAACTTCATGGTTTTACCGCACACCTCCAAGTACGACGTACTTCTCGGGAAAGAATCCCAGGGCGACTTCAACATGATCACATCCGTCCCTCACTCTGCCATTGGTTTCCCAACCGAGACAGGGATCGCGGTAATTTACGCCCGAAGAGAAGTTATGTCTACGGACGACCTGCGTCCAGCCAAGGTAGCAAGGCCCACCCCCAACACACAACCAGAAAAATGGGTGCTTAACGCAAGACACCCAGAGCAAACGGTCACGTTGGGCCATGCCTTGACACCTACCATCAGAGCGCGCCTGATGCAACTTCTCTTCAGGAACCAAGATATTTTTGCTTGGACACCCGCAGACATGACAGGGGTGCCACGCAAAATCGCGCAACATTTCTTGAATACCATGCCAGGTATCAAGCCGGTGATCCAAGGCCAACGCCACCTTGGATCAGCAAAAAACGCGGCGATGGAAGAGCAGGTACAGGAGCTGCTCTCCGCAGGCATCCTGCGGGAAGTCAAATACCAGACTTGGCTGTCTAACCCAGTCATGGTAGAAAAACCAAGTGGGGGTTGGCGCATGTGTGTCGATTACAAAGACCTCAATAAGGCCTGCCCCAAGGATTGTTACGCACTTCTGGAGATCGACGAGAAGGTCGATAACCTCGCACCATTTAGATGGAAGTGTTTCCTCGATTGTTACAAAGGCTACCACCAGGTACAAATGGCAATCGAAGATGAAGACAAACCGGCATTCCGCACTCCTACCGGGAACTACTGCTACACCAAAATGCCGTTCGGGTTGCGCAACGCTGGCGCAACCTATCAAAAGTTGATGAACGACACTTTTCGCGGTCAAATCAGCAAAAGTGTCGAAATCTATATGGACGACCTGGTCGTCATGAGCATGGAGGAAGACACCATGCTCAACGATATCGAAAGAACATTCCAAACTCTGCGAAGAGTCAAGATGAAGCTTAATCCAGGGAAATGCTCGTTTGGAATGGAAGAAGGCAAATTCCTCGGATTCATCGTAACCAAAGATGGATTCAAGGTAAACCCGGAAAAAGTTCAGGCGATCGAACGCATGCTATCGCCCTCAAAGATGAAAGAAATGCAATGACTAGCCGGCAGGCTAGCCGCACTAAACAGATTCTTAGCCAACCACGCGGCTAAGTTATACCCTTTCATCAAGACCCTGCGGAGCTGCCTAAAAAAGGAACAATTCCAATGGACCGCAGAGGCCGAAAAAGCTTTCCGGGAGATGAAAGAGTGTTTGATCCAGCTCCCAACTTTAACCGCACCACGAAAAGATGAGCCACTTATTCTATACTTGTCTGCCGCGGACAACGCGGTAGGCGCGGTACTCATAGTGGAGCGGGAAGGAGTTCAAACACCCATCTACTACATCAGCAAAATGCTCAATGACCCAGAGACAAGGTACTCCATCATGGAGAAATTGGTACTGGCACTAGTGCATGCATCGAGACGTTTACGACGTTACTTCACAAACCACGTCATCATAGTGTTAACTAACTACAGAATCGGCCCGATCCTATCCAAACCCGACATCTCTGGGAGGTTAGCAAAATGGGCAATTGAGATGGGCGCACTTTCACTGAACTATAAGCTGCGCCCCGCAATCAAAGGCCAGGTTTTGGCTGATTTCGTTGCTGAAGTACCAGCAAACCGCATTCAAGAATGCGAAGAAGAACAAAACCCTACATCACCACCACCCTCCGCAGAAACCTGGGCACTATATACAGATGGTGCGTCCAACGAAGATGGTCCTGGCGCAGGTCTACGACTTGTCAGCCCCGATGGCCAAGAGCTAACCTACGCAATCCGCCTCGATTTCAAAAGCACGAATAACGAAGCAGAATATGAGGCTCTACTGGCAGGGCTGCGTTTGGCAGTCAAAATCGACGTCAAAAATTTGGAAGCACATGTCGACTCACTACTGGTTGCAGGGCAGATACGCGGTGACTATGCCGCAAAAGGGGATATCATGATCCTCTACCTCGAACAAGCCTTGCAACTGAAATCACGGTTCACCTCCTTCAATATTCGCCATATCAACAGGAGTGATAACAAACCTTCGGATGCACTATCAAAACTTGCATCCACCAGCTTCCAACACCTGGCAAAAGAGGTACGCATCGAGATTCTGCAAAATCCTTCAGTACCCCTGCGCCAAGTCAATGTCATCCAGTACGGTACAACATCCTGGATGACACCGATAATTGCATACTTACAATCAGGTGTTACTCCCGAAAGCAAGGAAGAAGCACGCAAGCTACAATACAAAGCGTGTCATTACCAAATGGGAAACGGTATCTTATACCGTAAATCATACCTGGGGCCACTCCTACGATGCGTCAACCCCGAAGATGCCATATACCTTATCAAAGAAATTCACGAGGGAATATGTGGCATACACGCAGGCCCACACATGGTCGTGGCCAAAATCATGAACGCCGGGTACTATTGGCCTGGCATGCACCTAGACGCAGTCAAAGTCTTACGCAAGTGTTTCAATTGTCAGCGACATGCTCCCAAGACCTTGCGTCCCAAGAACAACCTGATCCCCGTCACCACCGCATGGCCATTCCAAAAATGGGCAATCGATGTGGTGGGACCATTTCCAGATGCACCCGGTGCAGAGAAATTTATCATAGTGGCTGTTGATTACTTTACAAAATGGGTAGAGGCAAAGCCACTTGCATCAACCACCGCTATGATAACAAGGAAATTCGTGTGGGAACATATCATCTGCCGTTTCGGTCTACCAATGTGCATCGTCACCGATAACGGTACCAACTTCGCCGCCGATGACTTTCAAAAATGGCTAAAAGAGCTAAACATTGAACACATATTCTCCTCAGTGGCGCATCCGCAAGGGAACGACCAAGTTGAGAGTATCAATAAAAGCTTAGTGGAAGGCATCAAAGCACGGTTGGGAACAGCCAGACGCGGCTGGGTTGATGAACTCCCAAGTATTTTATGGGCTCACAGGACAAGCCCAAAAACAAGCAACGGTGAGACTCCCTTCAGCCTGGTCTATGGAACTGAAGCGATGATCCCCGCAGAAGTAGGCCTCCCCTCACCTAGAATGTTGGCTATCAACAAGATAGACAACAATGAGGAACGCAGGGTTGACTTGGACCTCTTGGAAGAAAGGCGCGAAAATGCTACCATCAACGAGGCCAAATACAAAACCAATCTTGAAAAGTACTACAATGCACGCGTTCGCATTTGTACTTTCAACCCGGGAGACTGCGTCCTTCGCGACAATGAAGCATCTAACGCGAAACGCCCAGGGAAACTTGCCCCCAAGTGGGAAGGACCCTACCTCATCCAAGAGGTCCTGGGCAAAGGCGCGTATAAACTTCAAACATTGGAAGGCGAAACTATCGCACGCACATGGAATGCACAACAGCTTCGACGCTGTTATATGTAAGCCATGTTTTGTTTTTACATTCACCATGTAACCTATCAGGTCACGGGCCATTTGCAAATAAATAAATAGACGATTCAATGCAATATTGTTTATTTATTTCTATTATAAATGCGTGTTCCACTCTGACGTATACACAAAAACAGATTAGCAAAATCTTCATTCGTGATACCCACACAGAGTGGTAAACACACGCAACTATTATAATAGGCCAACAAAGGCAACACTGTTTGTCCGACCAAAGACAATTCTTCATACTTGCATATCACCTAGATATACAAAAGGCAATTACAGATTTAGTGTTACTCACAGTAACATTAAACTCTTACAAATTCAAACATGCAAGTAGTAAAAACACTTGTACAAATTGAACAGAACAATTCTTTATATTCAAAAAAAATTCCTACACCTGCGCGGTGCACAGAGAATTTACATAAAGTTTTTAAACAATTACATGAGGAAACAAAAATGGCACGCAGGCCAGCCTAGTCTTTCTTTGTGCCGCTGGAACCCTCACCGTCCTTGCTTACCACAGCAGGTTTTTCCTCATCTTCTTCATCAACGTATAACACTCGTAAGCGGTCCACATAGTCCTCCGCTTCTAGACACTTTTCAAGATCCTCGAGACCGGAAAGGGTTGTGTCATTATACGTCGCAACCGCAGCATCAAGAAGCGCTTCAGTATCCACACCGTGGAACCCGGATCGCTCATCAGTATATCCGCCCTGGGCTACAACATTCATATGGCTAATACAGCGATTATAGCCAGCTTTAAAACCAGCATCCCGGGCACGCTCCTTAATCTCATTAACACCTGATACATTCTCAGGTGCGTCAAGGATGGCAGTAACAATCTGCGAAACAAGAATACAAAGGTTATCAAAGGCAAACCTATAACAAAAATAACAAAAGCAACGAATGCTTACATGCCCGATCCCGCGCATACGCATCCATTCATGGTCAGCCTTGAGCAGCTTAAGTGACGAATCAAGGCTATCTCTAGCCTCCTCAGCCTCTCTTGCCCGCGCTTCAACCTCATCAACGCGGGTAGAGACCTCCTCAATAGTGGCCCCCCGGGTCCGCACTTCAGCCTGTTAACAAAACAAAAACAAGTATACGAAAATATTCAACATACTTGTGAGATGTACAAATTCAAAAGCAAGAAACTTATACTTGGAGGCCCAAGATAGTTTTGGTTAAATTGGTGCGGTCAACATTCGCCCCTTCAAGAGCCTTTGCAGTGCGGGCCTCTGCCTCCTTCGCCTCTTCAAGAGCCTTGGCGAGGCGAGCTTCCGCCTCTTTGGCCTCTTGGGCAGCCGCAACAGCTGCTGCTTTCTCTTTAACCAGCGCAGCATTTGCTGCCTTAGCATTGACAAGCTCCTGGCGAACACGAAAGAGAGTTTCATTCTGTTTGGCCCAAGAGTCTTTCCAAGCCTTGCGCTCATTAGAAAGTGTCTCGCGCTCATTAGAAAGAGATTCTTTCCAACTCTGGCGCTCAGTGGAAAGCAGTTTGGCAAGGGTACGAACCTGTTTAAGCTCAGCAGTTGCAGCCCACTCTTCAGTCTGCTTACGCTTTTCAAACGCAGCCCTATCCCTTTCAAGCTGCTCGGCACCCTCACGTGCAGCCTTCACCAACTCCTCAGCCTCTGCACGCAAGCGCACATTCTCCTCCTCCCTGCGCCCCAACACTTTATAGTTTTCCATAATGGCATTGGCCATTACGGAACTCCCAACAAGCATGGAGGAGAGTTGGTTAATCTGGGCTTCAGTTGGTAAGGCACGGGCCCGGGTGACTTCAAAAGGGGTGCCCAAACCACCCAAAATCTCCCTACTTGCGGAGGGATCAGCACTAATATCATCCCCCTGCAGTACGGTCCAAGGGAGGCGGTGGTAAGCCATGGCCCGATCTTCCGTATAGGTGCGGTAATAATACTCCAATTCAGACTCTTCAGGCTGAATGGGAGTCTCTACAAAACCCGCACCCCCAGAACCGGTACCAGAAGTCTTCTCAGCAGCTGGAGACTTTGGCCTCTCAGTATAAGCAAATTTCAGGTTCAGACCATCAGCATCCTCTGGGGTAATGACATTATCATGGGAATCCATCGTGTCATGGATCTGGGACACAGGCCCCTTCCCAGTATCCTCCTCCCGCACAGAGGGCTCAGGCGTAACAACCTTATGAACCCCCACATCCGCAGCAGTGTCATGCGGGGGAGGAGGAGGAGCATCAAACATGGAGAACCCTTCATCTTGGGGTTCTGCAATCAAAGCAAAGATACGTTAAACTACAAGTACAAATACAAAATATTTGTCCAAGTTATGCATCACGTACCAGGCACAACGGCAGGCTTCCTTTGTCCCACAAAAGCCGCGCGTCTGGTCTGAATTTTCGGCTTCTTTTTCTCACCAGCATCAACAGCTTTCCCTGCTTTCCTCTTCTTCTCATCAGCAGCCTTAGAACCCGTAGTGGTTCCACCTGTGGCCGCACCAGCACCTGGAACACCCAAGCCCTCAAGGGTGTCAGATACTACCACGTAATCGGTATATATGCAGAAATGAGAACGAGAGATACCTGCTGCATGCGGAACCAAAGGCGGAACAACAGGAGCCTCAGTTTTCTTCTTGCCGTGACCCCGCACGGGTTTATCCACTTGCTTCTTCTCGGCATGCTTTTTGGGGGCACCCTTTGACTCAAACTTACCAAGGGCCCCAAGAGTACCTGCAGGTAGAATATCAGCAACATGAAACTTATAAGGCAAGAAGAGAATGCTATGAATTATACCTTTGCCCTGCGGCAGGGGTGCATTCATTGCTTCGCGTGTAGGAACGCGGAAGTTATGGAGAATGGTCAAATTAAAACCTGCACCTTCAGCAGTCTTGACAATATCAACCTTGCCAGTAAAGGTTGGATCAAATATCTTCCACAGCTCAACAACTTCTTCTGATAATACACGTTCAAATTAATAAGCAAACAAGGGAATAATAAAACCGCGCAAGAGTAAGAACACTTACCACCAGTTTTCTCCCGCACAACGGGCCTTGCATGCTTATCGGCCCTAGTCAATAACATCCGCAGCATCCACAACTCGGTGTTCTTCAACAGCCTATGCTCTATAGTCCTCAACCGTGGGAACCACTCCGCATTTTCCGCATTAGGAATGGCAATATCCTCCACATGGATAGGCTCATTAACATTCCGCAAAGTCATGTTGAGAACAACCGCGGCGGCTTTAACAAAGAAGAACTTGCTCTTCCACTTTGTAATACCCTTGGGAGGGGTCATCAACTTGATACTTCCGTACCGTTCTCGGAAAGAGAAGAAACCTGTGTTCACCGTCAACTGATAAAACCCCCGGAAATTGTCAATGGTAACCGGCAAACCAAGGGCACGAAAAGTTGATTCAAAGTGTCTAATACGAATAAACCCAAAAGGACTCATTTGGGAGATGTGGACCTTGTAATACTCTAACAAATCAGCAACAAAAACGGTCAATGGTAAAAGAAGATTACCATCGATGAAAGAATCGGCCCACAGGGTCACGTGACCGGCTGGAGCACAAGCACCGGTGTCACCGTCTTGGGGATAAACAGCCCCAAAATCGGAGGGCATCTGGGTACTGATCATCAGTTGGTCGAACGACGCTTTCGACCACTTCAAGGGTGGCAAGCCACCACCAGGGACACTACTACCATCATCTTCTTCTTCCCCGGCCACCGGAGAAGAGGTTTCAGGGTTGTCACCCTCCACATTGTGTGGGTTAGATGGTTCAGCCATCAGAAATAAGGAAAAGAGAAATATGAGTTTACAAGAAAAACTCAGAAGATCACCAGAAATACAGGCGGATTGATCGGAGAAGATGAAAAGTATGGTATCTTTTTCACCGGAGAAATTTTTGAAATTTCAACAAAGTGAGGAGAAACCAAACGGTTTCCCCTTATATACTCATTGCAATTAATGCGAGGGAGTAACCGACTTACGAAGTTCAAAAAGGGCCACTTACGTTCTGCCACGTGTTCAACGACTTTTCAGCTGACGGTTATCACGCGCGCGTGTCCGCCCACGCGCCTGACCGAAAGGACCTTTACACTACTTGCTACAGTGCAGTTATGGCCTCGGTCAATGCAAACGTCCTTTCAGACCATTACATGTCAGAATCCTACCAACTTTTCAACAACCCACACGTGCCATCAGCCACGTAGACAAACAAAAGCGACAAACATTATCCAAACTTAAGCGGCATGCGGTTTTTCTGGTTTACCGCACCATAACCCATACCGCATGTCGTTTTTTACATACCCCTCAAAAAAGGAAAAAATATATATCTTTAAATTATATAAGGCGGTATAAGCAATAACCGCACATACCCACGCGCACACGTGGAATATGCGGAGAGGACACACACCAACTCGCACAGGTGTGTCAGATACTCAGAACCAGCATGGTTCTTTGGACTGCGAAAACCGCTTCTCAGGATGCGGTAAACCGCACTCCATGTAAGCTTCTTCAAGATTCAAAACCCTCATTTCCGGTTCACAACCACGGAGGGAACGCAAACAGCTTCTCCTTAAGGAAAAGGACAAGTATGCTGAACAACCGCACATCAGCAACCCTGTCTCCTGAACCTTCAAGAGCTACGTCCAGGCTACAAGACTTCTAGAAGCGAGTTCTTTGCTGCAAACCGCAACCACTCGTGAGTAGTTACTACGAACCGCAACTATGCGAACGGTAGCTACGGAAGAGCCACAACTAAAGCACCATGCGGAGGAGCAAAGCTACTTCAAGGAAAACTGCTTTTCAACTAAGCATTAAGGAAAGTGGCTACAAAACGAATGCGGAAGAGTTTCAACCAACTTCCCAAGTATCCAAGGTGATCTCCTCCGGCAACACCACTTATAGAAAAGCTACTTTCCACAAAAGCGTGAAGGAAAGTAGCTCCAGAACAGTGGTAACAAGTCTGCTTATGACTAGTTACCCACCTATGGACCGCATAGAATAAACAATGGTAGGCACAAACCTGCCTATGACCATGTTTATCTGCCCATAGTCCAGATTCACATTGTTCGACCAAACACGGCCAACAATGGCGCAACTACCCCACGTTCCTCAAACGAACATGGCCAACAAGGTACGACAACGAGGTAACCGCAAAGAACGTGCGGTTACTAGAGAGCTAAGCCTCAGAGGACGTGCGGTTACTTGAGAGATAAACTGCAGAGGAAGTGCGGTTACTAGAAAACTCAACTGGAGAACACGAATACCCCAGAAAACAGGGATCATCATTGCAAGTCCAGTTGCTAAACATAGAGCTTGAGCAAAGTACTTACAACTTTGCACTGGCTGACGCAGAGGTTACAACTAGACTGACGAAGACGTACATCTTCAGTCACGATCTCAAAGGTTGGTTCGAACCTTGCTAACACCTTCAGTCACCGTCTCAAAGGTTGGTTCGAAACACCAACAGGTGGCTGATGACCTCAAGAAAAGGTAGACTAAGAGTCAAGTCCTTGGCTGAGAATTCTGCATCAGACGGAACTTGCTCACCAGGCACCCTTCTCGAATGAAGGAACAATCCACTCGAAAGCCCTACTACTTACTAAAAGAAGGAGCCATCAGCATGGCCCATACTTAACCTTCTAGACAACGTAGTCCAGTATCCCTCCCACATACAACTTGCATACGGAAGGAACACTAGACTGGGGGGACTTGAAGGGGTATGGTCCCAGATCTCGCGTCAGCATGACCGCGAAGGACCATTACCCTCATCAAAAACCTCCAACAACAATAAATTCACCTGTGTTCGCATGGGCACATGCGAACACAGCGGTCCAATCTGTCCAGTGATGAGAAGACTTACCTTAAGGACGGAAACTAATGTAACGCATAGCGATGCGGCCCCGCACCGCATCCTATGAACATTTTCATCACGACAAGGGATCTGGACAACAGGAACAGTCGCTCAGCAGGCAATGCGGCATAACACCGCATCCCGCGTAAATCATGGATGGAACAACCAACGCGGGAACAACATCAAGGACCGCAAGCAGCGATGCGGCTTGGCACCGCATCCTGCCTACAAGGCAAGTGGGTCTGACACCACAGTGCAAGTGGCACTGGGAACGGTCGCCTACCGGCCCACGTGTATACAACAGTCTGACACCACAGCTGGACGTGGCATCACCACAGTATCCGACAGGTCTGACACACCTGCAAATAGCTGTGCGATGTCAGGCTAGCTACTCAACTACTCTCCTCCACTCCTCGGCTATAAATACTGACCCCAAACCAGGTTTGAGGTATCACTTCTCAACTCTCTCAATACTACTACTATCACACTTTGCTTCCCAAGCAAACTACTGATTCTCACGCCGGAGAGTGGTAACAAGGAGCACCCCCCACCTCATCCTCCTTGTTGCGAGTCACGGTTTGTTTCCTTGTGCAGGAAACCCACCACCAGACGATCCAGCCGACGATCCTCGGAAAGAAGGGATCAACCCTCTTGACGAGACCAGTGAGTTAACCTACTTGGTTAACCATTGTTTCATCAGTATCCTAGTTCAAACTTTGCTCAGGCTTCACTTTGCAGCTTTCACAAGTTCAGGACCGTTGCCTGGCTCTCTGTAGCCACATGATCTGGAACCTGGCTTTAATCTGCATATGTTTATGCGGAAAATCCTCAGGAATCGGAACCTGGCTTTTACCTGCATAAACTCTACCTCAAACATAAGATTTTGATTTATAATAATTTTAATTTCTGCTTACAACTTGTAAAATCAATCTCAACACATCACTTGTTAGATTATGACATTTCTCAAATTTATCTCAAACTTTTAACTTCACTTTTCATCTCAAACAAACTCTCCCAAACCTGTTGTTGTTCATCATGTCTAGCACTTGGAATTTTGAAAATCAGCTTTCCAACATCAGTTGTCGAAAATAAGATGAAATAAAATCTTTTTGATTTTCAAAATTTTATGCTAAAACATATTCTTTTTGGATTTTTGTTTTAATGAAAAGCAGTAAAGAAATATTTACAGACAATATTTTTGTGAGTTTGTGTAAGAGGATCATATCAGTTTTTAACAAATCACTAGCACCGTTGAGCTTTAAACACTTTAAGTTCTAAACGATTCACGTAGATTGTCAGTATACTGATCCACTTAAATTTTCACACAAAGTTCAATTGATTCGAGATATGAGATTAGTGTTTTAAAGAACTTAAACTTATTCGCGTGTCCCACCTCAGAATATACTCCCGTATCCAGACTCCTATATTCAATCTTACAGGTGAATGTACACTAATGATATCTGTAAGGGGTTAAATGCGAGACCATGAGAGCTAAGGCTATTGCTTCCGCAAAATCAGAGAGATGATGGTTCGTCTTTAGGTGTGTTCCCTTTAGAGAATCTTTTCTTCAACAGCACATGATTAGCATTTTTCAATGTTTCATCATTTTTTATGCTGAGGGTGAGCTTTATGATTAAAGCAATGCAAAGTATTATACGAGGACTAGGCTATTGCTCCCGCAAAATCAGAAGTCCTGGTATAATACCCCAGATATCATCACGTACAAAGACCTAGTATGTCAGAAATAGAAAGCCCTTCAAACAAGATTTCAGGGGTTACCTATATATCCGAGAGATGTTCCCCACGAAATAAGTAAGTAGTGATCTTTAGATTTATATCTCGAAAACAATCTACTAAATGTATAAAAACCTACTAGCATATCCTCAGTGAGATCGTTTATCACATTTGACTTTCCAATTCTTTAGCATGCTGTGATAGTCCACTGATGTACTATCATTTCCTCTTTTTCACAACAAAACTCATTTTGAATTTTCCGATGTTTTTGGATTTTAGATTTTATCATGTTTTTGGATTTTTCAAATTTTCAAAATTTCTAAAATTTTATACTCCCCCTAAAATCAAAAATATCTTTCAATTTTTGATTTTCAAGGAAAATTTAAAAATAAAAGTAATAAACTGCACAAGTAAACTGACAAACTGATGTGAATTGCTTCAATTCGCTATCCACTTGGCGTAAACAATCAGAACTCCCCCTGACAACAAACTATTTTCCCATTATGATTTCAAAACACTTAAGTTTGTTTTAATCAAATGGTTTTTTCGGAAAATTAGTTTTGTTTGACACCACTTGTAAGATCGGGGATTCATTCATCATTTTGTTTTCCAAATACCACTTGTATGAAAGTTAAATCAAGTTCAACTTAATGACCTTGATTAACCACTTGTAAGTTCTTATCAACAATACCACTTGTAAATTGAAATATAACAATTTTCAGAACAACAAACAATTTTCAAGAAAGATGTCGATTCCTACTCCCCAATTACCAACCTGGGAGTTCCGGCAAGTCAGGATTTTTATTCATAGAGATTCTCCCAAGCCTGGCGGTCCTTGGGAGATTCCGAGTCATCATCACTCGGTTTCTTACCTTTCTTTTTCTTTTCATAAAATTCCTTTACCCATTTGACCTTCCCGTCAACCATCTTTCCAAAAATATGTTTTACTTTGGGGTTAAAGGCTTTTTCAACATCAAATTCTTTCTTTTCAGAAAAAAATTGATTTGAAATCTCAATTTTTCCAATTTTTTGTTTAAAATTTTCCGCCCGTAATGGTGGAAAATTTTCATCATCCATGGCAGAACTGAATTTTCTCTTTTTAGCTCAACTTGTGGCTCATCTGACTTTGACGAATCAGATTCATTGCCAGAACTGTTTTCTGATTTCTTAACAACCCACTTGTGGTTGTTCAGATTCACTTTTCTTTTGTAAAAACTTTTTGAACTCTCACCAACCTCAAATTTTGAATTTTTGAAAACTTTAAATTGTTCGGTTGGTGGTTCATGATCAACCATCTTTTCTTTCAATTTTTTCAAAGACTCCCTGTTTTGTGTTGGTTGCCTTTGGACAGTTCAAGGCAATGTGACCAACTACTTTGCATTGATAACAGGTTCTCGTCTCCTTCTTCTGAGCAGCTTCATTCTTCATTCCTTCTTGCTTCTTAGCAAGGAATTCTTTGTTCGTCTGCTTAATGAGCTCTTCTCCTCTTCTTCCGAACTTGCTCCTGAAACAAAAACAGTTTTTGGTTTATAAATTTTCTCTTTTTTATGATTTTCTGGTGGAATAAAGCCTAAACCTTTCTTTTTGAAATTACTGTTATGGTTTAGTTTCTTTCGAAAATCCGAACCAGAACTGTAACCCTTTTTCTTGTTTAACCTTTGTTGAAATCTTGAGGTGTATTTTTTAGGTTTTTCAGTAATACTTACATCTTTTATTTCAGAAATATTAATTTCTGTTAATTTGAAAACCTTTTTAATCATTTCAGTTTTAACACCTCTTATTGCAAATTCTTCATCAGAATATAATTTGTCAGAATCATTCAAAGTATATGCTACTTTAAATGTTTCGTCATTCAAATTATTTTGTGATAACAGAAAATCTTTATTGTAAACTCTTTTAACCGGTGATTTCGGACTGTCAACTGATGAACTTGAAGTTTCAAACTCAGAATTTGACTCTGACTCCTCATCCTTATCCAACACCTGATCGACCACTTTCTTTATTAACTCAGACTCATGATCAGTGTCAGACGATGTGAATGTGACGTCAATATTATCTGGCAATCCATCTGAAGGTTCAGATTCCCACTTTAAATTGGTTGCCTTTTTTACTCTTTCTGAATTAGGATTTCTTGGAGAATATCCATTTTCAAGCGGCGGTGGACACTTGGTATAATCAATACTATGTTTCTTACCAGTATCCTTTACTTCAGTATCCTCTTCTTCAAACGCTTTCATGCCTTCTACTGTAGGATAAATCCTGTCAATCACATAAGAAGCACATGAGTAACTCCTCAATAACCTGTTTACCCTTTCAGTTTCTATCCTCCGGGTTTCCAATTTTTGTTCAAGTACAACACATTTTTCAATGTAATTATTGATGATTTTCTGCTTTGTCATGAACGCTCCATTGAGTGTCTTCATAGCTAACGCTTGTTCACTGCTTGACTTATTGTATTGATTCATAGCTTTGTTTAAAACATCATAAGATTCTTTCAGTCTGTTCATGTTATGAATCAATTTGTTGTTGTGCCTTTTCATAGTATCACAATTTTTGCATTTTCCAGGCATCTTTTCTGCATCAGCTTCCTTTACAACCTTGAAAGCTGAAATTTCTTTAACCTGCTTCTTTATCACTCGAACATCTTCATCATCATTGTCATCTTGTTTTTTAACCTGCTTTTTTATCACTCGAACATTTTCATCATCACTGTCATCTTTCGCATCTTGTATTTTTTTGTTCTCTTTCATTCTACCTGCTTAATACGAATTATCATCACCACTATCATCTTTTTCTTTGATCTTTTCCGTTTTACTTGCAAAACACAAATTATCATTATCAGATGAAAATTTTCTTGCATAAAATTCAAGTTTTCGAATCTCCTCACTGTCATCATCACTCTTTTCATCCGATGAGTGATCAAAGACTGGTGCTCTTTCTGAAACCTTTTCTGAAGCCTTTTCTTTTGAAACTGGTTCTTCTTCGTTCTTTTTCGGACTGTACTGCTGAGATTCGTAATAAGCATACGCCAATTCTTCTTCAACAGTTGAATCTTCATAAATTTGAGCAACAAATGCTACTTTTTCTGAAGTTCTGTTAGGATCCCACTTATCCCAACTAAAGCCTTCTGGAAGCCTTTCATCATCTTGATCTATCAGACCATAACAAGCTCTCTTTGAGTTACTTTCAGGTGAAATATATTTATCCCAGCTAAATCCCTTTGGCAATCTTTCATCTTCTTAATTCACTAGATAAGCTTTCTTTGATGGCTCTTTGATTAGTTCCTTCCTAGCATGTGCAGTTTATGGCTGTTGTTGTTGATGCGGCTGTTGAGCAACTTGATGATAAATCGCTTTTCGATAATAATCATTGTTGCCGAATGGATTTTGAGCTCCACTTGCTTCTCTATTTGTACATTCTCGCTTGAAATGCCCTTTTTCCCTGCAATGAAAACAAGTAACTTTAGATTTATCAAAACCTAAAGTAGAAACATTAGCATCACGAAAGTCATCTCTTCCAGTGATTTGTTTAAACTTCTTAGCTATTCTCAACACGCTCGCTAAACACCACTTAATATCCATAAGTTCCATCTCCTCAGCATCAATCTGATCGTAATCCTCTTTTGTCAACATTGGATTTCCGATCCTTCCTGCAACTAAACTCTCATAAGACTCTAACACGGTTACCAACAAATACATATGACCTTTGGCTACTTCTTTAGAGAAATTCTGACCGTTTTGAAGATGTAATGCAATGTTACAGTTTAGCACTTGACCTTTACCATCGTATGAGCTTTGCGATTTAGAACTGGTTGCGGAAAACTCTGGATCAAATGATGGATATGAAGAGAATCCAGTTTTGTTGTTTGATCCTTGAGATGATCCTCCAGAAGAATTATTTGCGTTAAATGCAGTTTCAATCTTTGGTGCAATATTGGTCTTATCGCTCAAACCTCCTTTGTAATACAGACCAATGTCTTGTTCACCATTAAAATCTTTCATTCTCGCCATCTTTCGTTGTTCCATCTCTTGAACTTTGAGTTTTTCAATAAACTGGCTCAACGTTAGATTTCCAAATTCATCATCATTTTTCAACATCATAAGATACGTGCCCCAAACAACTTATGGCAACGCATCGGCAAACTTTTCAATCCATTCTTCTTTATCTTTCTTGATGTCTAATCTTTTCATGTTAACCACCAAATTGCAATATCTTTCAATAATCTGCTTGGTGTTTTCAGTTTTTAATCCACGAAATAGATAAAATTCTTTCTTTAAAAGCGATTTCTGGTTCTTGATCTTGTCTTTACTTCCAACAAACTTCGTTTTTAGTGCTTTCCATATAGAGTGTGCACTTCCGTTGTGTTGTAATAAAATCAAGATTTCTTCTTTAATGGCTTGTTGCAATATACTGGTCATCATCTTTTCACTTTTGTATTTTCTTTTTCTGATCATCACTTAGATCTTTAATAGCAACATTCTCTCCGTCATCATCAGTCGGTCTAATATATCATTGTTCAACACATTCCCATGCATCTAAGTGATTTGCTTGAACCCAATTTTCAAAACGCTCCTCCCATCCACTATACTCCTCAATATTCATGAGCTTAGGCAGTTTTTGCATGGTTCCCATTTCATTTTCTAAGGTCGCGTTCTGAGCAATAGTGATCGGAGTTGCAAATGCGTTGTAAAATTCGTTTTCCATGATTTGATTTTGAAAATTTCACAAACTCAGAATTTCAAACGAACTGGAGACTTGAAACGAACTGGATGTTTCAAACGAACTGGCACTGGTGCGATCTGGAATTACCCTCTTCGTGCGAACTGAACTTATACACTCCGTGCGAACTAAAAAGAACTCGTGCGAACTGGTAATCACATGCAAATTGTACAAGACTCAAAATCCACCCCGTGCGAACTGGATGTGACTTCGTGCGAAGTGGTATGTCTTAGTGCGAAGTGGGTTAGTTTTGTGCGACCTGATATCACTTCGTGCGAAGTGGTTCTTCACCTCGTGCGAACTGGAGCAATTTCCAAATGAACTGATGAGCAACTCGTGCGAACTGATGCTGATGTCACACGATCGGATATGTTTTTGACAAAATTGAACAAGATTTAGGTCGATTTTAGGTCTGATTCTTTCAAGGATTGATTAAAACAGTGTTTTACGTGTTATATGTGCAAATCAGTCCATTTTATCCGTGAAATCGTGGTTAATTTTGAAAAACGTGTAAAAGAATGAGTAGAAGACAAAATTTTTGGTGAAAACAAGCTGAAATGGTAAGAACTCTTCCTCCTGAGCTATGATACCACTTGTAGGATCGTTGTAGACGACCAAACGAGTCGTTCAGAAGAGATCTCGTCCAATACGAAAGGCGGAATCAGACTTATCGAAGTTATTTCAGTTGGATACACAGTAGAATCACTTTAACTATCTCTTGTATTGATCTCACAACATTTTACAGGCTGGAGATACTTCAGCAGAGCTTCGCTACCGGAATCACAACTGTTACAAATGAGAGACACAATACACCTATTTATAGGCCAGCCACTTCGCACGAACCATACATCTCCAGTTCGCACGAACTGGCCTTGTCCAGTTCGCACGAACTGGTCAGTTCATGTGAACTGGCTTGTTTAGCTCTGTTTCCTGTTTTTCTCGTTCTACGTGCCCTGATCTATCTTTCTAGTTACAAGACTCGATACATGACGAAGTCGACAGACATATGCACCAACAAGTATATTTGTATATTATAAATAAAAAAAATGAGAAGTATGCATTAAATTTAAACTAAATAATAATTATCTATAATTAAGTTGAAAAGATTAAATAAAATTATATTTAGTAAAAGTTTGGAAGGACATATGGTATGGATCCACGCCTTTATACATCAGATGGCCAGTTCTCTTCTCGTTGGATAGGGACAAGAACAACTCTGTAAGAAACCGCTTAAGACTTGATGGGGTACAGATTCTTGCAGCAGATAGTTGGAACCTGGGTGTTTCTTCCATTGAAGGTATATCGGAAGTTCAGGATGTGTCGCACATGTTGTCTCAAGTTCGTTTCAGGGGCTGCAAAGATCGTTGGATTTGGGATCATAATCCGAGCACAGATTTTTCCATCGCAGCTGTCAAAACTTATCTGAGGCAGAATTTATATGGGCAGCCGAGTCATCGTATGCGGTGGGTGAACTGGATTCCGATCAAAGTTAATATTTTAGCATGGAGGATTGAAAAAGAAAGAGTTCCAACCCGTCTAGAGCTGGTTAAAAGGAGGATTGTTTTGCCAGGTACTACTTGTCCGATGTGCCGTTTAGATGAGGAGTTTGTTAACCACATTTTCGTTGCTTGTGGTTTTTCGTTCGGAGTGTGGAGCAAGGTTTGGAGTTGGTGTAAACTAGTTCCAACTTGTTATGGCTCAATTGAAGATATGATGTAGTGGCAGAATTCGTTGTCGGTGTCTGCTCGGGGTAAGAAGATTGTTCGTGGTATCATTATGTCACGGCCCTCGTCCCGGTTTTACCCGATTCAGGAGCCGCGGGGCAGAAAACCCGTGGTATTTATGTTGATGTTAGCAGCGAAAATTTTAACAGGATCTTTTAAACTGAAAATGCCCAATTATTTTATTCCACAATTTGGGACAAACCCCGTAAATTTACAATAGAGGAATTTCACGAGGAAATTCCCGGTTTTATAAAACATGTTTATTTATTTTACTGAGCCACCTCCTCAAGCTTTTAGTGTTGCATAGCACTTTTCCTGGTCACAGTAAATCACCTGAAACATGTTTAAAAAGATTTTATCAGCGGGGAAATATTGGCGAGTCACTCAATTTTAATAAAACGACACATAGTTATAGATTACAGCATAAGAGCGATTACATTGGCCACTATCTTATTGTTATCTGGCGCCGTGTCACACCCTGGTGATGATGGTCATACCACTATTGGGTTCTTTTACCCAAGTAGTGATGATTATCACAGTTAGGTTTGTTTGCCTAACCGTGAGAAATTAGTAATGTGCACAATACCCCACTTGCCAGTGAGTTAAGATAACCACGACTTAATCCCTGTAATTATAACTTTTGAAAATAAATTGGAAATTTAGTAAAACAGTTGATAAAAATAGAATGACTCACATTGCAAATTTAGACGGGCAGAGTTTTGCCTACTGATTTTAGCCTGGTAACCTAGTTAAATAACAATGCACACGAAACTAGGTCAGTAACTTAATACAACATTTACGATAACTCATGAAATCAAAACCCTCACGACGAATGACAAAGTTGTAACAACCCTCAGTAAAACCGACACTCTCGAATATTTCCGACACTCTATTATATTTTAAATTGTTCCAATATGTTTTTAAAATACATCCCGTATGTGAAAACCGAGCCTGAAATACAGTATAGTAATTAAAATAATTATAAATCTGAAAATTTTAAGTTGAGGCGGGCCGCGTAGACCCACCCCAACCCTTTACGCGGGCGGTATCGAGGTGGATACCTGATTTCTTTTGATTACTTAAGTCCAGACGGGCCGCGTAAGACCCCGTTTAAGTTAACGCGGGCCGCGTGAGCTCAAAGTTGTGGCGCAGCCCGGTGATGACACGTGTCTTCATCGTGGCGGGGCTAGATCATGACCGGGACAAGCTACCCTGTTGACCAGGGTTGACGCGGGCCGCGTAGGCCCTGTGTTCATCTTACGCGGGCCGCGTGGAGACCAGAATCCAGCACTATATAAAGGAGCCATCGGATTTCATTTCAGTTCATTCACAATTTATTTCAATCTAAATTTCTGAATATTAGGCATAGAAAGCTGGTATTATACCCCCTAATTAGCGAGGTTCTGCTCCGTTGTAAGTATTATAACCCCGGTTTCGTAGTAGATAAGCTGCCTGATTGATTTAGGGTTCCGTAACAACTGTCGTGGTTCTGCCCGACGTGGTTGTTGGAATGCCGTCTCGGGGAGGGTATCATTAATATTTTCAAGGGTTATGATACTAACCTATGTACATTTGTATAAATTATAGATTATATCCAGGGAACCCTTACGCGAAGTCTAAGATAGCAATGTGAGTTTATCCAATTTTTGTTAACCTTTTTGTAATGTTTTACAAAACCTTAAATGTTTTACAATGTGATTAAGCGGTGATTGAGTCTTTGTAGTTCTTCAATTACTGCCGGTATGTTGGGGTTTTGTATACAAAATTTACTACACTGTGAGTAGTAAGTCGGGATAACAATACGTTACCATTGGACAATGAGTTAGCCAATGTGTAATATGACCCACAAGTCAGGTTTGACAGTACCAAATGGAGTAATTGTGTAGAAATAAACAATGTGATCGCTCTCAATACTGTTTTAATTGATAAAATGATTCTTGATTAAACTGGATTCACTCACCAGTATTTCCCACTGACAAATGTTTTTAAAACGCGTTTCAGGTAACACAATGTGACAGCCAATTAGTAAAAAGCCAGCTGGAGAGCACTGAAGGCTTGGGAAAAATGTGGCTATAAAAGTTATCTAAAAGACGATGTTTTAAATTCAATAAAATAGGGTTTATCCCTATAAACGTATTGTAATAAGAAACTTGGGTTTTGCCCATGTGATTATTAATATTAAATATGGTGGTTTTACTCTGATAAACATTTCCTAACTACGGTCCTGATGAAAAATTTCGCTGCCAAATTAGAAAATACACGATACCACCGAAACTGGCTCGTGGCCGCCCGTTCCCGGGACAGATAAGGGATCGGGGGTTGCGACAAAAGTATAGCCCAAATACGGGCAGCACTTAAACATTCATCAGATCGGTTTCAATCGACCGGACATTGTATCGTAGCAGTGATCGAGTTCTTACCCTTGATCGTAGCAGCATTTTGACGCCTTAATACTCGTTTTTAAACAGAATATGGACGTTTTGAACTAAAATTTCGAACACAGAAGCAAGTCCCATGCACAGGAAATTTATAGCAACTTTTTGGGTTTTACGCGGCCCGCGTATACCCTCACTTAATCCTTACGTGGCCCGCGAGGGCCCCCTAGTCTACGTGTAGGGCTAGCGTGTCACGTGTAGGTCCTCCACGTGGCTGACACGTGTCCTAAAGCGTGTCCCGGTAGCCAGATGTCCTGTCGCGGCCCGCGTAGGCCCAGTCTTAAGTCTTACGTGGCCCGCCTGAAATCAAAATTTCTTGTTTTCTTGATTTTTCATGAGCATTAGGGTTTCAGGGGTCCGGGTTTTCACTTACGGGTCATCTTTGGACATTTTTGCAGGTCCTTACATCCTCCCCACCTTATTTAAAATCTCGTCCTCGAGATTTACTGAAATAAGTGAGGATATTTTCACTTCATTTCCGATTCCAGTTCCCAGGTGTACTCAGGTCCTCTTTTTGAATCCCACTTGACCTTGACCAATACCAATCTTTTATGCTTGAGGAATTTAATCTTTCTATCTTCTATTTGGAGCGGTTTCTCCATGAACTTCAACTTTTCATTTACCTCTATGTCTTGAAGAGGTACTACCAGTGATTCGTCAGATAGACATTTCTTGAGGTTAGCTACATGAAATACGTCATGTACTCTAGCTAACTCTTCTGGTAGTTGTAAGCGATAGGCAACTGGTCCTATGCGTTGAGTAACCATAAATGGTCCTACAAACCTTGGACTCATCTTTCCTCTCTTACCGAATCGAACTACTCCCTTCCAAGGAGAAACTTTTAATAGTACCTTGTCTCCAACTTGAAATTCTAACGGCTTGCGTCGATTGTCTGCATAACTTTTCTGGCAATCTCGAGCCGTCTTTAGTCTTTCCTTGATTTGAGTGATCTTGTCGGTGGTTTCTTGCACAATTTCGGGACCTGATAATTGACTTTCTCCTATTTCTGCCCAACAAACTGGAGTTCGACACTTTCGTCCATATAGTGCTTCAAACGGGGCAGCTTCGATGCTTGCATGATAACTATTGTTATAGGAGAATTCGATTAAGGGTAGGTGGTCATCCCAATTTCCACCAAAATCTATAACACACGCTCTAAGCATGTCTTCCAGTGTTTAGATCATCCTTTCACTTTATCCATTTGTTTGGGGATGGTAAGTTGTACTTAAATTTAATCGCGTCCCCATTGCTTCTTGGAAACTCGTCCAGAAACGTGAGGTGAAACGACTATCCCTATCTGATACAATGGAGAGTGGGACTCCATGTAATGATACTACTTCGTCTACGTACAACTTTGCTAACCTTTCCATACTAAAGGTTTCTTTCATGGGTAGAAAATGGGCTGATTTGGTTAATCGATCCACAATCACCCAGATTGCGTCGTTACCTTTTATGGTCTTGGGAAACTTAGTAACAAAGTCCATGGTTATTAGTTCCCATTTCCATACGGGCATTTCTAATTGTTGTAGTAGACCTGAGGGTTTCTGGTGTTCCGCCTTAACTTGTGAACAAGTTAGGCACTTAGAGACGTATCTAGCTATGTCCTTTTTCATTCCTATCCACCAGAAGTTATTTCTTAAATTTTGGTACATCTTATTATTACCAGGATGCATGGTATATCTAGATTTATGGGCTTCTTCTAAAATCTTATTTCTTAAGTCTCCTTGCTTAGGTACCCAAATCCTTTTCTTGTGGAATCTCCAAATTCCATCAACCCCTTGCTCTAGTTCTTTTATTCGTCCTTTCATTCCTTCTGCATTATCCTCGATTGCAGTCTTCTGAACATTTTTCAGTTGTTCCATTAAGTCTAATTGTAAACTTAATCTAAGAGCACGAATTCGTTGGTGTTTCTCATGATACTTACGACTTAGGGCATCTGCATTTGCCTTTCCTTCGTGATATTGAATATCACAGTCGTAGTCACTTAGAATTTCCATCCATCTTCTTTGCCTCATGTTTAATTCTTTTTGCCCAAATATGTACCTTAAACTCTTATGATCTGTATAGACAGTAAATTTACTTCCGTATAGATAATGTCTCCAAATCTTAAGGGCAAAAATTATGGCTCCTAACTCTAAGTCATGAGTCGTATAATTTTCTTCGTGCCTTTTTCAATTGCCTTGAGGCATACGCAATTACCTTCTTGCGTTGCATCAACACACATCCTAATCCTAACTTAGAAGCATCACAATAAACTTCAAAATCTTATGTTCCGTCGGGTAAAGCTAAAATAGGGGCATTTGTTAATCGTTGTTTCAAAATTCTAAAAGCCTCTTCTTTCTTGGGTCCCCATTCAAACTTAACTGTTTTACAGGTTAGCTTAGTTAATGGCACAACTATCTTAGAGATATCTTTTATAAAGCGGCTGTAATATCCAGCTAATCCTAGAAAACTTCTAACTTCTGGAGCTGATTGCGGAACTTTCCATTTTAGGATGGCTTCTATCTTAGAAGGATCCACGTGTATACCTTCGTGATTCACCATATGTCCTAAAAATTGCACCTCTTGTAGCCAAAATTCACACTTTGAGAATTTGGCATAAAGTTTTTCCTTTCTTAACAAAGTTAAGAGGGCATGTAGGTGTTCACAATGTTCTTCCTGACTTTTGGAATAAATAAGTATATCGTCAATGAAGACAATTACAAATTTATCCAGATACGGTTTACAGATTCTATTCATCATGTCCATGAATGCTGCAGGAGCATTTGTTAGTCCAAAGGGCATGACTGTAAACTCGTAGTGACCATACCTAGTTCTGAAAGCAGTTTTAGGTATGTCTTCTTCTTGTACCTTCAACTGATGGTATCCGAAGCGCAAGTCTATTTTAGAAAAATATCTAGCTCCCTGAAGTTGATCGAAGAGATCATCAATCCTAGGTAATGGGTATCGATTCTTAATTGTAACTTTATTCAATTCCCTGTAATCGATACACATTCGCATCGAACCATCTTTCTTTTTCACAAACAACACTGGAGCTCCCCAAGGGGATGAACTAGGTTGTATGAATCCTTTGCTTAATAATTCATCTAACTGCGTTTTCAATTCTAACATTTCGGAGGGTGCTAACCGATAAGGTGCCTTAGCTATCGATGTAGTTCCAGGAATTAGATGAATTCTAAATTCTACTTCCCTATCAGGGGGTAATCCAGGTAGTTCTTCTGGGAATATATCCTGGTATTCTGATACTATTGGAATTTCCTTGAGTTCCTTACTTTTGGTGTTAATGCTTACCGAAATCATATACACTATTCCTTGTTTTCTTGAATAACTGGCCACTTTCATTACTGAAATGAATTTCATTGGTTTGTGTGGCTTATCTCCTGTAACCACAATTATTTCTCCTGTGGGTGTATGAATTTCTATGGAATTCTTATCACAGAGGATTCGAGCATGGTTGGCTATTAACCAATCCATTCCTAACACAACATCGAATCCAGCTAAATTCATTGGTAACAAGGTTGCAGAGAATTTATGGCCTAAGAGTTCTATCTTTCCTTTTTCCAAAACCTTATCTATGTGAACATAATTACCATCTGCGGTTTCTACCGTAAAAACCTGTCTAAATTTGGTTAAAGGTTGTTTCAGAGCTTGAGATAATGAAGTATTTATAAAACTTTGGTTTGCACCAGAGTCAAATATTACTTTTGCATAAACATCGTGAACTAGGAACGTACCAGCTATCACATCAGGGATCAGATCTGCTTCTTGAGTTGTCAGCTGGAAGGCTCTTGCGTTTTTCTTAGTAGTCCCTTCCGCAGGTTTGGCCTTATTGTCAGCTGGTTTAACTAATTTGGGACAGTCTGGTCTGAAATATCCAGCTTCTCCATAGTTGAAGCAGATTGTTGATTTCTTCCTTCTGCAATCTTCTTCTTGATGCCCCGGAATTTTACAGAAGTTACAGTACCCCTTACATTTTCCAAAATGCTTTCTTTTATAGGTACCGCAAAATGGAGCAGTGGAAGATTGCCTGGTTCCTTTTTTCTTGAAGTTACTACTATTATTACCCAAACGGAATCCTTGGGTAATCTTTTGGGCCACTTCCTTCTTCCGGTTTTCTTCTCTTGTGCGTACCAGCCCATCAGTTAAGGTGTTGGCTAATTCCACCGCATCGTCAATTGTGCGGGGTCTCGCAGCTTTGACGATGTCACGAATTTCGCTAATCAAACCCCAAATATAGCGAGAAATAAGCACCGGTTCTGGCGAAGCCAGGGTTGGTACCACTCTAGCATATTCAAAGAATGTCGAAGTATATCCCCGACAATCAACATCCATCATACAGTGGTTTAGGAACTTATTAGTCATTTGTTCCTTTTCGTATTCGAGACAAAATTTTCTTTCTACCAGTCTCTTAAATTCTTCCCAATTCATGGCATAAGCCTCGTCACTTCCCTTGGCTTGTAGTACTGTATTCCACCATTCTAACGCCCCTTCTTTAAAAAGATGCGACGCGTACATGACCTTGTCTTCCTCGGCACATTTACTTATTTTAATTACTGCTTCGGTTTTCTCTAACCAACGCAGTGCAGCAGTCGCCCCTTCATTTCCTGCAAATTCGATTGGTTTACAGGTAAGAAATTCCTTGTAAGTACAACCAGGCGGTGCAGCTTTCATTTTCTTAAGAAATGGGGCTTGCATCACATCATTATTATTATTGCCGCCTCCATTTACGCTATTACTGAAATTATCATCGCGGGTACGTTTGCTGGGAGTAGCTGGTGGAGGTTCAACTGGATTTCAGGCAGCAGCAAGGATTGCTAGAATAGCATTGGCTATTCCCTGAGCAACGATATTTTCTATATCTTGCCTATTAAGAAAGTGATCCTCATTGTTTTGCTCAGATTGGTTAACTTCGTTAACTGGCTCATTGACGGCGCGTTCCATCTGATAATTATCAATATAAATATATAAATTATTGGTAAAAATAAAATAAATAACCAGTCATAATAAAACAATCACCCATAATCATGTCAACACGTATAGCCAAAATTGTCGACTTTGCGACTTTCATATTTTTATATATATATACTAGTATGCATCGATACACACTCGTTATCTAACAAAAGTTTTATTTTAGTTATTTTACATGATTATATTTTTGTTATTATTATGATTATTATTATTATACAAACACAACCATCACCACCACCCCAGTTAACCGGCCCCTTTCAGAAACGATGTTCCCTCTCGTCGTATTTCCACGAAATCCTCTCCCCTACTTCTCGAATTCTATTTCCTGCGTCCACCAGCTCCTCGCCATAGTGGCGGGGTTCAGCCAAGTTTTCGGCGCTCATGGGTGGATTTGGTGCAGGCTCCGGGTCAAACTGGGGAAAATAGACGTTAGGGGTATTCATGAAATGCTGAAACTGCCAGTCACTTGTCCACCATTCCTCCAATTCACCGGGTAAAAGTTGGTGGCTGACAATAGGGTCTGGGATAGCAGGTTGCAGATTAACTGGAAGTTGTGATTCAGCAGGGTAATTGAAGAGGTTTTCATTGGCAGGTCCAATGAGGTCACAATTTGCCAGTTTGCGATCAAGCTCCTCCCAGGGTGGCATTTCTTGGGCTTGTCCAGAACTTTCCCCGATCTCCTTTCCTTTTCCTTTGTCCTTTGGATCCTCAGTCTTTTTAACTTTTTGTGCAGCTGGCTTCTTCCTACGCCCACGTTTCCAGTCCAAGATTCTCCTTCTCTTTTTCGGCTTGGGTTTCTCTTGGGCCTGAGCTTGGAATTCCATAGGTTTTTCAGTATCGGCATGATAACCGGAAAAGCCCCCGGAAACTTCCATGTCAGCAGAATAGATAGTGAGATTCTGAAGAGCTTCAGACAACTCATTCATGCTATTAGCATATATGAAGAAACACACACAAACTTAAGTTAATATTTTATTTATCAATTTAAATTTTTACAGAATCACAAAATAGCAATTTGAAAAATTAAGTATTCCTAAATACTTAATTGGCTTAAATCAGTGGCTCTGATACCACCTTTTTCTGTCACGGCCCTCGTCCCGGTTTTACCCGATTCAGGAGCCGCGGGACAGAAAACCCGTGGTATTTATGTTGATGTTAGCAGCGGAAATTTTAACAGGATCTTTTAAACTGAAAATGCCGAATTATTTTATTCCACAATTTGGGACAAACCCGTAAATTTACAATAAAGGAATTTCACGAGGAAATTCCCTGTTTTACAAAACATGTTTATTTATTTTACTGAGCCACCTCCTCAAGCTTTTAGTGCTGCATAGCACTTTTCCTGGTCACAGTAAATCACCTGAAACATGTTTAAAAAGATTTTATCAGCGGGGAAATACTGGCGAGCCACTCAATTTTAATAAAACGACACATAGTTATAGATTACAACATAAGAACGATTACAATGGCCACTATCTTATTGTTATCTGGCGCCGTGTCACACCCTAGTGATGATGGTCATACCACTATTGGGTTCTTTTACCCAAGTAGTGATGATTATCACAGTTAGGTTTGTTTGCCTAACCGTGAGAAATTAGTAATGTGCACAATACCCCACTTGCCAGTGAGTTAAGATAACCACGACTTAATCCCTGTAATTATAACTTTTGAAAATAAATTGGAAATTTAGTAAAACAGTTGATAAAAATAGAATCACTCACATTGCAAATTTAGATGGGCAGAGTTTTGCCTACTGATTTTAGCCTGGTAACCTTGTTAAACAACAATGCACGCGAAACTAGGTCAGTAACTTAATACAACATTTACGATAACTCACGAAATCAAAACCCTCACGACGAATGACAAAGTATAGCCCAAATACGGGCAGCACTTAAACATTCATCGGATCGGTTTCAATCGATCGGACATTGTATCGTAGCAGTGATCGAGTTATTACCCTTGATCGTAGCAGCGTTTTGATTCCTTAATACTCGTTTTTAAACAGAATATGGACGTTTTGAACTAAAATTTCGAACACAGAAGCAAGTCCCATGCACAGGCAATTTATAGCAACGTTTTGGGTTTTACGCGGCCCGCGTAAACCCTCACTTAATCCTTATGCGGCCCGCGAGGCCCCCCTAGTCTACGTGTAGGGCTAGCGTGTCACGTGTAGGTCCGCCACGTGGCTGACACGTGTCCTAAAGCGTGTCCCGGTCGCCAGATGTCCTGTCACGGCCCGCGTAAGCCCAGTCTTAAGTCTTATGCGGCCCGCCTGAAATCCAAATTTCTTGTTTTCTTGATTTTTCATGAGCATTAGGGTTTCAGGGGTCCAGGTTTTCACTTACGGGTCGTTTTTGGACATTTTTGCAGGTCCTTACACATTATGGTTACGTGTTGGGCAATATGGAAAAAGCGAAATAAGGTGGTTTTTCAGATCTCCGATCCGAAGGTGGTAGAGGTGGTGGCTATAGTTAAATCTATGTCTTTTCTTTGGTTAAAATTTAGATCGAGTACTAACAGGATTGATGGGAACGATTGGGTTAAATACCCTCTGTATATGTTGTAATTGGTTTGTGAGTGCTCCTTATTTTGAGGACTGTCTCTCTGTTTGAATGAAGTTATTGTTAAAAAAAATCTATAATTAATTTAAGAGATTAAACTAAATACTAATTATCCATAAGAGATTAAACTAAATAATATTTAGTAGGAGACTTATCTATAATTAATTAGAAGATATTAAACTAAATAATAATTATCCATAAGAGATTGGAAGGAAAATTAAAAGATACATAGCCTAATATGATGACAAGTGTCTAAAAAATGATTTCTTTTATTATATAGTATAGACTAGGTTATCACCCGGGTGCTACCCGGGTTGGAGAAAACTATTAAGATAAATATTAAGTGTACAAATAAAATAAAATACAAAGTCTCGTGTTAACACATACCCGCGAATTTCGCGGTGTTGAGAAATGATATGTTTTTTATTTTTTTTAATTACGTTTATACTACTTAGTATACAAAATTGAAAATATATTTGTAAAATTGTTAATCACTATCTAACTCAAAGTAAGTGTGCATCTAAACACACCAACGTTTAAAACTTAAAAACTCAAAATTTAAAATACAATCTTTTAACTTGTAAAAAAAAAGATAACGTAGGTAAAAAAATCATTTCAAAAACAAAACGTGAACGTTTGAAATTCATATTGTAAGTGTATAGTAGTTATTACCACTTAGATGTAGTTGACCTCATGTTTTAAAAGTGGTAGATTTAGCTAAAATTGAGTATTTACACTCTCATTACATTTGATCCTGGTGGTGTCATGAAGATATACTTAGACATATCACAACAAATTTTCTTCTTCTGATTTTTTTTATCCACCCACTCCACTATACACTAAAAAATTTTACTTCAATTTGTTTATTAAAAGAGTTATATTCACTTCGATAAACACTTTTGACTTTTACAGAACACGTTTTTTTATGTAAACATCTATAATAGAACATCACAAACATGTCATAAAAAAGTTGACTCTTAACTGTTTCTATCCTATAGAGTTTTTCTTTAGCAAAGATGTACTCGATTATGGTCTCACCATAAATCTCCACAATCTTTGTGCAAAGCAATCACATCATATATCATCTTCAAACTCCTTGTTCTTGCCCATCATAGGATAGTCGACATTACCCAAAACTATAATTGAGAATCGGTTTTGGTTACTGTTAAAACGCTAACCGAACTGAACCGCCTTTTGCTCACCCCTAATAATTATTCATCCCCCGCGGCCTGCACATTACTTTTGATAAGTGTGACAAAAAAATGAACTGCAATTTAGCTTATGAAAATCATATCCCTTGGCCCCATATTATATCAAATTTCACCTTTATTTTCACTATCATTACCAAATCTTTAATCTCAGAGGACATACCTATATAATGCAATCACTGCCCAATAACAAAACAAACACAACTTTCAAAAGTCAAAGCCGGTGGGTAGTGCAACCACTTAGTCGGATCGTTTCCTGTTTCTGCATAAATTTTACACATTTTGCTAAAACAAAAACAAAAAAAACTTACATTTTGGCAATCCGGTAGCAAAGTATAGCGAGCAAACGACGATTTGTAGGTGGCCGAAAAGTTTGTGCCCTAACACGGTTTGTAAACCTGAATGTTTTAAGCATTTGGTTTCTTCAGTGGGCCTTCTTCACCTGCAAGACAGGAGGGAGATAAAGGTCCTTATGTATGGATAATTTTATGAGTACCTATATAACAATAAATTAATTTTTTTTAGTTAGCCACATAGGAGCCATGAGAAAGTAATGCAATCCCTTAAAAGAAACATAAGATAATATAGGAAATTTTGGGAGATACTCTATAATCGTACATAAAAATCAAAGGTACGTGTATCAACTATTATTTGCATCTTGAAATTCGCTAAAAATCAGTAGTGTGCACGATAAACCGAAAAGATCAATATAAAACAATAGAGGTAACAACTTCTTTGAGATTATACATGGAGAATTTGACACACATAAAAACCAATTAATTCCTTTAATACAAATTTTGAAGTCCCAGATTGTGGGTAGCTATTTGGCAATGTACGCTAGACTAACACATTTTGTTTGCCACTAACTAATTACATGGGCAACATGTTGGATAATTTTTTGCTATTTCTAATACTTCCTGATAAAAATTGTGTAGATTTGAAATCTCTACCTAAAAGAAAAGGCCTCACAACAAAATCTTTAAAAGTACTGTTAGTCAATTTGACAAACAACTTACTTGCTATTTCTATTACTTCCTAATAAAAATTGTGTAAATTTGAAATCTCTTCCTAAAAGAAATGGCCTCACAACAAAATCTTTAAAAGTACTGTAAGTCAATTTGACAAACAACTTACTTGCAATATCAATCGGACATAATGCATGCAATTAACAAACACAACTGGGTATTTACAGAAAAATAGTTACCTGAGTTGTTGCATGAAACTGCAATAATAAATACCCCTTTGATCTTAATGTTCTCTCTCATCAATCAAGTTGTTAAACAAACTGCATTTCGCCTTCCTTTCGTATAAGAAGAAATGAATAGATTTTATTCTTTTGGTAAACAATAACCCAATCCCACCTATTACTTTCAGATGTTCTTCTCTCTTACTCTTTTGAGTTTTGCACAAAATCAGTTGTAGATTTTTTATTAGCCACGAGCAATGATGTACCACCCACGTGCACCGAGCATCATCTTGTCTAGCGCCAACCACAAATATCACCAGTTTATGGTTGCAAGTTGTAGAGGTATTAAACCCAGTTGGTGGATTGTAAAAAATAAATAAAAAGGGTTAGCGGTTCAACTTAGTCAACACAAACATGACTTGCTTACTTAAAAGATCAACTCTAACACAACTTGTTTATTAAAAGGGTTAGATACCACAACCCAGCACCTAATCATTTTCGTGTCATGTTTCAGGTTGGGCCGGAAATTGTCAAGCCTGATTATAACAATATCAAAGGTGTCAAAAAGGATTTGATCACGAAGCTCAGAACCTTTTAAACCTTTATAAATTTGTGAATTATGATTAGGAAAACTATCATTTAACATAATAATCTAAATTGTGAATATGAAAATTTAGATAGATAGAAGATGGAAAACTTGTATGTACTAAAACCACATTGTGAATGACTATTGACCCGTTTGACCACTCCAACCCATTTCCCCTGTTCTTATTATGATTTGTTTGCAATAAATAACCCAAAATAGGCTAATTTATAAGTCAATGGGCTAAAATTACATTTTCGTGTCATGTTTCAGGTTGGGCCGGAAATTGTCAAGCCTGATTATAACAATATCAAAGGTGTCAAAAAGGATTTGATCACGAAGCTCAGAACCTTTTAAACCTTTATAAATTTGTGAATTATGATTAGGAAAACTATCATTTAACATAATAATCTAAATTGTGAATATGAAAATTTAGATAGATAGAAGATGGAAAACTTGTATGTACTAAAACCACATTGTGAATGACTATTGACCCGTTTGACCACTCCAACCCATTTCCCCTGTTTGTTATTATGATTTGTTTGCAATAAATAACCCAAAATAGGCTAATTTATAAGTCAATGGGCTAAAATTGCCAATTTATCACCTGTAATTAATATACGTCATGAGTTTTTGCACCTTCATTTTCCTATCGGTATTTCAGATTCCTCAACATTGTCATGACCGAAACATTTATCAACCATTTCCATCCTAACAATATGAAGGTAAATCATCAGCTTAGACTAACATCAAACCCCGTTAGTAAAAAAGCATTTACAAAAAATATAAATCATAAACAATAAAAGTTTACCTCTTTAAAACACTATTATTCTCCTGCCACAATATGAACTATCATATCAAAATAGGGTGTTGCATTCAACTTAAATTGCCCATGAATGTTGTAAGCACCCAAAATGTTGCAGATATATGATATTTACCAATTTAAAGTTCTTACATATAAATTATTAATTTATATTGTATAACGTAAGACTCAATCAGAGTACGATCGAACTCAAATTACCGAAGAATCCAGGTAGTCTTGATAAGTAATAAGATGCACCTACATCTGGGAATGACCCTAATGCAGTCTCCGGCATTGCAAAAAGCTGCAAAAATGATACCATCAAATTTGTTGATCTTGAAAAAGAATGTCTTTTTAGAAGATTCACCATCCTTATGAAACAATATACATACATATATGGCTGATGGCAAGAGGCATACCGTATTATCTGTAACAACTTGAAATCTACCATGTATTGCAAGGGCTGCACGGCTGCACCACCTCCCATAGCAATCCCTCTAATGAGTGATACCTTCAAGTATGATCTCAGGTTACATAGAAGTAGATAGAAGTAGATTATTACTTAATTAGCATATAAAGTACTTACAATATTAATATGATTATTTAAAGATGCCGTTTTCTAATCTAACCTGGGTTGTATTCCTTTGAAGTAACCGAAACATACTTCCACTACAAAACAAAGCTCGATCTTCACATCAATATTTTATAACAAACTAATTTAAAACAAAAACCCAACATAATAAACAGATGCAATAACCATCATTAAGTGTAAAAACAAAAAAATCCAAACGATGCCGTTTCATAACTTTTATCTACTATCAAAATCCACATCTAGTAGACAAAAAAGGAGATATAGCAATTATAACGAACAAAAAAACATAGTAGAAGGAAACCCTAGAAATCGATCAGTAACCGTTTTCCCCAAATAGATTTATGCCAGAAACCCTAGAAATCGATCAGTATTCAGGCACCATCGAAACATAGATTTATGCCAGAAACATAGAAGAAGGAAACCCTAGAAATCGATCAGTAACCGTTTTCCCCAAATAGATTTATGCCAAATCGACCCAGGAGTATTCAGGCACCATCGCCGGTGTTCATCTCACATATTTGAAATACGAATCGCAATTTCACACGACATATAATCGAAAAACATCAAGTTTTCACAAATCTGAAACACAAACAAAGTTTTTAAAACCCGAACAGATCTGAACAAATGAAGCAGCGATTTTTAAAGCACTAAATATGAAGAAAAGAATGGTAAATCAAGTTTTTACAAATCATAAAAAAAACTTACGTTGATGAGACTTCAGAGGAGGATGATGAAGAGATGACGAAGTGAAGATGGAAAATCGCCTTGATTAGGAGAGGAACAACTTGTGCGGCCGATCTAGGGTTTAGAAAAGTGAAGTTGTAAACTAATATTGTTTGGAAAAGACCATATATACTATCCATTTATTTTGACCCGAATCCGGATTCTGACCCAATTTAGAAACGGATCCCGCTTCCCATTTTGCTCACATGTTTTCCCGCACAAAAACCTTGTGAGATTGAACCACAAGCTGCCACCTCATATTTGAAGCCCTCATAACATGCCAAGTAAGCCCTTATTTATCATGTTTATATATATATATATATAGATTTCGTAACTTATAAAAAGTGGTGGAACTAGACCTTTAATACTTGAAGGTCACAATGTAATTTTTATATGATCAAGCTCATACTAAATTCTTTTTTTATGTACTATGATCACTATAACGAATTCAAGCTGCTAAGAGTTTAACCAACATTTTACTGATCAATGTTTTTTGAGCTCTTTGTTTACGAAAGTTATTTATATAATAAAAAAAACTCTACATTAAATCAAAAAATGTAGTAAATAGAAAGTTTATTATATAATAAAAAAAACTCTACATTTAATCAAAAAATAAGTAAATAGAAACGGTAATATAATATAATTAAGAGTAAATTACAAAAATCATCCTTTATGTTGACACTATATTACAAAGTGTGTCCTTGATCTTCAAAAAGTACAAAAAACGTACTCAATGCTTGCAAAACTTTACATGTTATGTCCTTTAGCCCTAACTCAGTTACTTTTAATGGTTAAATATGACTAAACGGATCCCATTTAAGGGTAAATTAGACATTTTATCATTTTAACTAATTAAAAAAATTAAAAAGAATAACAGATCCTCTTTCTCTTTCAACTCTCATTCTTTTTCTCTCTCTTAACTCCCTCTTTCTAACTTCAAGAATATTATTAATATATAAATTTTATGTGAGACCCACCACTTACCCCACCCACTACATCTTCCCCACATTTCATCACCACCGCCATCTACCCACCCCTAACCCCTCATTCCCTCTGCCAACAAACCCACCCCCACCTTCACTGTAACCACCACTATAACCCACCTTCGCCATATCTCCTCTGTTTATTTTCAAACTATGAAACAATTAATTTAGCATATAATGTATCAAAACTTTTATTATATCTCTATAAAAAATCCAGCAACAAAATATGAAACAATCAATTGTGATCTAAGTGTCTGGCCCCAAAACAGTACGGACGAGAACAAGTCAAAACATTTAGCTTCACTACCGAAAGTTGAAGATTGACAAGTCGCACAAGACTATGAATATAAACATGAAACTTGAAATTTGATCATCTATCAACAACAGCTTGCACATAAGTATGAACATAAACTTGATACATGAAATCTAACGTGAGAGAGTGTTTTAAATATATATGAAGTGAAGTAAGGGCTTATGAATCTTTCTCCAATCAAGCGCCCTTGTTAATTTTAGAGTAAGGAACATGGCTAAATCGAGGTGACAAGATTGGTGAGGTTGCAAAAGCAAATTCAATGTTCTCATTTTTTAGGGTTTCGCTCACCCCAGTACTCAATCCCGTGGATATTCGAGATCTCAACCACCGCATCTGTAACACCCCGTGTTTCGAAAGTCAAAGTCAAAGTCCAGATTGAAGTCAAAGGAAGAAAAGATTGCTAATTGTGATATGTCACTCCTTGCTCACTACTGTGTTGACTTCTTTGACTTGTAATCGAGTCTTTTATTTTGTTTACTTTAGTTGTATTATGTTGAGGTTTAATCAATGTTTATCGCATGTTTTATCGCTTTATCGCTTATTGCATCACAATCGCATTCGCAACCCGATTTATGCGTTCTGGATATTGTTTTACGTGTGTGTGTGTGCTATTTATGTGTTACTTGTGCATGTTTATTTATGTGTATGTTTGTGGTGATTAATCGAAACGCAATCACAATCCTATCGCAACTCAATCTAAATCGCAAACGCTAAACGCAAGTTATTTATAGTGATTGTATATTAGATATAGTAGTTAGGAAATTTGTGTATCTAATGGGTGACTCTATCTTATCGCTCGCTCGAAACGCATCGCAACGCTCAACACGCGAATCGAAACGACAAAACTCAACACGTCGGACACTTGGATCGAATGGCCAACCGATCGAGTGGCCATCTGATCGGATTGCCATCCGATTAGTGACCAATTCGACCCTTGTGCACTTTCCTCTTTTGGAAACCTTATAAATACCCTCCTGTCATATCATTTGTGATGTGGCAGCTCCTCTACTCAACCAACCGCACTCCAGCCTTCTTTCTCTCGATTTCTCGCGATTCTTGTAAGTTTTCAACCTAAATCTTGTACTTTTATGATCTACACGCACTCCTTCATCTTTTTCACCTTTGAATCTTAACTTTTAACCGTGAAATCAGTGGATCTGAGGTGTTCTAGGGTGATGTCATCATGGAGTTCTTATGAACTTCAAGTTTTGGCCTCATACCACCAAGAACAACTCAGATCTGAAGGATTTCCACATGATTAAACAATGTTTTCGCATAGATCTACACATTTTCAAAGTTAAAAGGATTGAAAGATGGTTTTCCAACTTTCTTTCAACTATTTTACACTCAATGCACTCAAAACCGATAGAATCGGAGCTCGATCTGATCTTCTACTCCTTCTTAGTGAAGTATTGGGTCAAGATCTGAATTCTATCTAAGAGACAACTGATTCCAGGTTAAACACAAACAACCGTCATGAACCAGTAAACTGATCGGACTTGGGTGATTCCTGTTCGATCGGACGACTTGGGACTTGACGAGGTTCTGTTGGGATTGAACCCTACCAAAGGAACAATTAATAAAGCCAAAACTGGATCAGATCAGTGGATTTAGAATAAGCAGATGTTTGTATTTGATCTTTCCCCTTGACAGTGGCTCTAACATGTGATGAATTCAACTACTGCCTTTCTAACTACTACTGACCCAAAAGACTAATGAAGACTAAGTGCTTATGCTCAATCAACTGTTATGTTTCAAGTACTGCTGAAAACTAAAGCTCTGCTGGAGCCTAAGCAGTGGAATGAAGGATCAGTTGTTTTGTTTATGCTTTGTATTGTGTAATCAGTTGTTTGTAATAAGTGGTTGTAATAGGTCAGTAGTTTGAGTTTGTTAGGAGGTTAGATGTCACTATCACGGTGACGTCAGCAAAGATGCCACACAGGTTTGTTTTGTACTATAAATAGAACAGTCCCTTGTACTATTCTAATAGCTCTTTCTTCACAAGTCATTCTGTATGAACAAACTAGTGTGAGCTTAGGCTGAGGGGGAGATTGTAATACATGCATGCATTATAATTGAAGTTTGTAATAAATACAATCATTCGATTCCATGTCAAACATGTGTGTTAAAAGCATTTCTTCCATTTGATTGTGTTGAAAGTTTATTTCATTTAATTCCGCTGCAAATTGTTTATCATTCATCTTCACTTTAATTAAACAAACACAATCATAAGAAACTCAGATCCTAACAATTGGTATCAGAGCAAGAACAGTCAAATTTGATCTAACAATCATTTTGACATAAAAGTTCAGCTCAAAATCGTTGATACTTTGAATTGTTCGTTTTGTTGAAAAACAGAGTAAGGTTTAATCACGAACAAAGTTGATTAATCAGTACCTGTAAAACAACCAGGATGACATCACAATCACAAGATGTTAACAATAACATCGGTTCACTCTTCAAACCACCTATGTTGAAGAGAAATGAGTACAACATCTGGGAGCGAAGGATGGGTCACATCCTAGCTCAACATAATACCGGATGTTGGAAGTCAGTTATCTTTGGACCACATGTTCCAATGGTGCCGAGTGCTGAGGATCCAAAGAAGTTTGAACCTAAGAAAGTTGAAAACTATACTGATCAGGATTTTCAGGAAATTGAACTGGATGCCAAGGCATTCAGCATCGTTGCATCCGCACTACCTAATGAGATCTATGCTGGGCTGTTACATTGTAACAGTGCCAAGGAATTGTGGGATGCACTAAAGGAACAGTTTGGGGGGACTGAAGAAGTACTTGAAAATAACAGGGAAATTTTAAACCAACAGTATGAAACATTTTGTCACATTAAGGGTGAATCATTAACACAACAGTTTGAGCGTTTCAGCTGTCTCATGAGTGAACTAAAACTTTTTAAGGTTGAATTTACTAATGCAGCCCAAAATAGCAGGTTCCTTAGGTCACTTCCTAAAAAAATGGGACACAATTGCTTTTGTAACCAGAAACTCTGTTGAGTTCAAAGATATGACCCTGACCCAATTTCATGGTAGACTCCTGACCTATGAAAGGGAGTTAAACCAGTAAAAGAAGTTACAAGAGTCTGGAAAAGTTGCAGATGAGTACTCATTTGGCAGCACAGCTCTTTTGGGTCAAGAAGAATCTGGTAGTAGTAAGGATCAGAGTTATGATCATTATATTGACATAACTGCTGGTGGAGCTTTTAACAACTCTGATTCTTACTCAAACAACTATGCCTTCACAGCTAGTAGTGAAAACCAGAATTCTGACAATCTGTGCTTTGAACTCAATGATTTGCAGCATTTTGATCCAACTGACTTAGAGGAAATGGACATTTTGCACCAACTTGCACTGCTGAGTGTTAGAACCAGCAAGTTTTACAAAAGGACAGGGAGAAAATTCCCAGGGTTGCATGGGAATCTAAAAGTAGGGTTGGATAAGTCTAAAATCAAATGCTACAAGTGCAACAGGTTAGTTCACTTTACTAGGGAATGTAGGAGTCAAACCAATGGACCTATTATCACTCACCCTAGCCCAAGACCACAAAATAACCAAAGCACTGTGCAGTATTCCCATTATACCCCTGCTGCTGTAACGCCCGGCTCTTTTGTACTTTCCATTTATAGAAAGTTTTGTTCGTATTTCTATTTTTGGAAACTTTAAGTTCTTGTAATCGTTCCTTCCTTGTAATCATTGTGAGACCGAGACTTGGATCATTAATGAAACTCGTATTTTGTTACAAATATGTTATACACACTTCATATATGCTCGTATGTTTGAAACGGTGAATCAATTGGTGTTTAATCATTATTCTTGGAAACTATGTGCTAAACTTGTAATTAATCTAAACTTATGCATAAAACGTGTCTTGAATGTTTACGACACTTGATTTCGATACTCATGCGCATAATTATATTTGGTTTATACTCCTCATACTTAAATGTACCTCAAACTATGCTTTTGTGACAAATATGGCCCTTAAATACCCTAAAAACATCAAATACACAACTCTAGGGGCCAAATTGTAATAAATGAAACTTATATCCGGAACCTTAAGGGCGCGCGGCCCGCGTGGACTTACCCTGTCCCCTTACGCGGCCCGCATGGGCCTCAGGTCTGCAGAAAACATCTCAGATCGTGACCAGATTCGTTTTTGAGCGGGATTTCTTTGTTTAAACCGAGTTTTAGCCTTAATTATCCCCCAAAACAACCCTAATCACTCCCCTATAAGTACCCAAGGTCCTCCAAGCACTTGGACACTTTCAACACTCTCAAATCTCTCCTAAACACTCTCAAGTTCTAGCAAGAATCTGCATTTTCGGACAGATTCATACTCTTGCACTAAAGTGAGTATAACTTGCTCATTTCTTAACGAAATTACTTGATTCTTCTTTCTACTTGCTTGGATAATCATGGGGTTTGATTCCTTGACTTCTTCTTGGAGAAATCAGACCTGGAATTGCCCTGAAATGGTCCAAGAACTTTCTGTTTTATTGCATACTCTTTCAAACTTGTTTAAACTTCATCCAACTTGTGTCTAACACATCTCACACCAATGTCCTAATGCTTACAACCTCTCTTATGGTTGGTTAAGCTTAAAAACATGGTTGAGACACTTGAAATCAGAGGATTAAACCTCATAACTTTCTGTTTGTTTAGGGTGTTTTGACCCACAAGTCATGTTCAAGCTAGTTCTTGATGTAGAGTGATTATGGAACAACTTGGGTTGTTCCAAACATACAATCCTCACATGATTTGATGATTTCTCTTAGTTAGATTGTTTATATTATTATACAAAAGCCTAGTTCGTGACCCTCCTTGGTTGTTTTTACATCAAGAGAAGTGGTGAACATTCAAGGGGTTCCTAAACGGAAGCTTATCCTTCCTACCCCATACATGACATCCATGAATAACTCGAGGTGCCTAAATGAAGATCTTTATCTTCTACCTCCTACATGAATTATTGGACTAAGTAATATGTAATACATAACCTAGAAACTATATATATTCATTCGAACCTTTAATGTTGAACTTGTGTTTAGATGTTAAAGTAGTAGAATATCATCTAAAAACCTAAAACACCAAGTATGATTCTAATGGGCGCATTACCCATGAAAACATTCTAACCATATTGGTTACATAGTGTCATACAAGGGTTACTAAGTTAAAGATGATTATTTTCGTATCATATTTTATTCTACCTTATGTTATGTTAAACTCCAAATTATAATCTTCCGTTGTAGGCCAAACTCACACACCTATGTTTCCTCGTGTAGAAGGGCTAGGTGCTCCAAACTAATCCATCCACCAACACACTCGCGTGATTTCAAGTAGGAAAGCTTGCAACCACCGTGAGTATACTCGATCCCTTTTTCCCTTTATACTTTGGGATGCAACATGTATAATTATGCAAACAACTTTTGAACTAAACATACTCAATCTTTGAACGAATGCATGAAACTAATGTGACTTGCTATTCTTGTATGCTCTATGAACGATTTGGAACGTTATATGCTCATTGACTTGTTCGCCCACCTTAACAATTATAGCGCTATAGGATTAACGCCCTGCCTGCTGTTCTATTGGGTATTGTTAAGTTACCACCCCGCTGAACGATTGGGATTAGGCTATTTTATGCGTTGTGTTCTAGGGTTTGATCATATTGTACGCCAAAATTGCATACTAGTAATCACATATTATGAATAATGTTGGATTGAGTTTTATTCTATTATGCTATGTAAACAAACTTGTATACTCGCTCATTGCCTTTGCATTGAAACTCTATTTTAATACATGTTGCAGGTTGATTATTGAAGTATGGATGATTGATGAAACAAGTTTAGGGTGGACTAGATACACACCTTTAATCTATTTATCTTTGTTGATTTGAATTTGAACAATGTTGTTATTTCCATTTTAAATGATGTGTGACAATTTAGTTCTTGCAATGAAGTTTGAATTCAATTAAATATTGTCACATAGTGTTATGATGTTTTGAGCAATTTGTTCGTCTCATCCCGATGTTTCCGCCATCGGTTGGGGTGTGACAAGCCGCAAACCCCGCTTCTTTCAAGCCAGCCAACCAAATCACCCAACAGTCGAGTGGCAATAGGGGGAAGAAGCGAAAGCAATCGAACCCTGTATGCAATGCGATTGTGCCACAAGCTAACCCAAACCCTGTTGCTCCTGATAACACCCACAAGTCGTACACTGGAATTCACCCCAGTGTGCCACATGTAACCGCCACCATCCCGCCAATGCCAGGTGTCGTCTTTGTGGCAATTGTAACCGTTATGGACATGACACCGCCTTTTGTCGCTACCAACAACAACAAGCCCCACCAGCTTAGCAAGCGCAACAAGCTCCACCAGCTCAGCAAGCGCAACAAGCTCTGCCCCCTCCTCAAAATGCAAGACCCGCTAGAGCTTGTTTCAAATGTGGAGACGCCAATCATCTTCGTCCTCAATGCCCACTATGGAATCAAGAGCAACTACAACCTCCTCGTGGACGCTGTTTCAATCTGAACGCGAATCAAGCGCGCAACGACAATAATGTCGTTAACGGTACGTTTCTTGTTAACCATCTTTATGCTTCGATACTATTTGATACTGGTGCGGACAAAAGCTTTGTGTCCTTAGATTTCGAATCATTGCTAAATTGCACGCGCTCTAAACTACCTAAGTCGTTTTCCGTTGAAGTCGCCAATGGCAAGTCCATCTTAGTCGATTCCGTTCTTCGTGATTGTCGTCTTACTCTTAACGAACACGTCTTCCCTATTGATCTCATACCCATGCAACTGGGTAGTTTCGACATCATCATAGGCATGGATTGGCTTCAAAAGAACCATGCTGAAATCGCTTGTCACGAGAAATACGTCCGTTTACCCCTTCCTTCTGGTGATGTTTTACACGTCTATGGAGACCGGCCTTCAAAGGGACTGAAGTTGATGTCCTGCACACAAGCGAACAAATACTTACGCAAACAGTACTTTGCCTTTTTAGCCCACGTCGTGGAAGAAAAGGGCAAGGGAAAGAGTTTAAGTGATGTTCCAGTGGTGCGCGACTTCCCTGACGTCTTTCCTGAAGATTTACCTGGTCCTCCTCCACCTCGATCCGTTGACTTTCGTATTGACCTCGTACCTGGTGCGACTCCTGTTGCCAAGGCTCCTTATCGTCTTGCACCTTCTGAGATGCAAGAATTATCTACGCAGCTTCAAGAACTCCTCGATAAAGGCTTCATTCGTCTAAGTACCTCACCTTGGGGTGCACCTGTGCTTTTCGTTAAAAAGAAAGACGACTCTTTCCGTATGTGTATCGATTATCGCGAGCTCAACAAACTCACTGTCAAGAATCGTTACCCTCTTCCGCGTATCGACGATCTCTTTGACCAACTTCAAGGCGCTACTTGTTTCTTCAAAATCGATCTTCGTTCTGGTTATCACCAACTTCGGGTCCTCGAAGAGGACGTACCCAAAACCGCTTTTCGCACTCGCTATGGACATTACGAGTTCGTGGTTATGCCTTTTGGTTTGACCAACGCACCCGCTGTGTTCATGGATCTAATGAATCGTGTTTGTAAGCCCTATTTGGATCGTTTCGTGATCGTCTTCATTGATGATATCCTCATTTATTCTAAATCTCGAACCGATCATGAACGTCATCTTCGTCTTATACTCGAGCTCTTACGTGTTGAACGCTTATACGCTAAGTTCTCTAAATACGAGTTTTGGATTAAAGAAGTCCAATTCCTTCGACACGTTGTTAGTGAAAAAGGAATCCACGTCGACCCTGCAAAGATCGAGGCTGTAAAGAATTGGACCGCGCCTAAATCTCTTTCCGAAATCCGTTCTTTCTTAGGATTGGCGGGTTATTACCGTCGATTCATCTCGAATTTTTCAAAAATCGCCGTTCCCCTTACTTCGTTGACCCAAAAGGAGAAACCTTTTGCTTGGGGTCCTGAGCAAGAGGAATCCTTTCAGACTCTCAAGGACTTGCTTTGCAACGCTCCTATTCTTACTCTTCCTGATGGAAATGATGATTTCGTAGTGTATTGCGATGCATTGAACCGTGGTCTTGGTTGCGTTCTCATGCAACGAGGCAAGGTCATCGCTTATGCATCTCGTCAACTCAAGATACATGAGAAAAACTATACTACCCATGACCTTGAACTTGGCGCAGTTGTTTTTGCGTTGAAGATTTGGCGACACTACCTTTATGGTACTAAGTGTGAGGTTTTCACGGACCACAAGAGCCTTCAACATATCTTAGACCAAAAGGAACTAAACATGCGTCAACGTCGTTGGGTGGAACTGTTAAACGACTACGACTGCGAAATCAAATACCATCCAGGTAAAGCGAATGTAGTAGCTGACGCCCTTAGTCGCAAAACACATATGAAGGGTATTCGTTGTCTCTGTAGGATCGAATTCGGACCTAAACGAGTCGCGTAGAAGAGTTTATCTCAGTTTGAACGGCGGAAACAGACAAACCGAGTACAATTCAGCGAGAATTCACTTTAATATGTTGATTCTATTAATCTGAACGACGTTTACAAACAAATCAACACTTCGGCAGCACTTCGTGGCTCACCGGAAGACAACACCTAGAACTCTTTGAATGATTTCGCTCCAAGGCCTATTTATATCATTCTGATTTCGCTTTTACATCCCTGACACATAAGCGAAATAGTACAAGGACACATGAGCGAAATCATGTTAAGACAAATGAGCGAAATCTCAAACTAAACAACTGAACGAAATCAGAATTCTAAAGACATGAAAGCTTTTGTCTTATGTGAGATGATGTCAATGATGACTTCATCATTATGATGTCATCATTAAAGATGATGACATCATCTTCTTTCAGATCCAGATCCGCAACGAGACTGAGACTCGACATAAGACGAAGACGACAGATGAATGCACCAACAGACTCCCCCTCAGATGTTGACGAGTCTTAAGTGTCGAGTCTTCGCATCTTCAGTCTTTATCAGTCTCTTTTATTTCTTAGCATATACCAGGATCTTCTCTTTGGCTCTAACCTCGTCAGACTCCCCCTCTCATCATGATGGGATCGCTGTCTGGAATTAGCTATCACCTTGAGATCAAACCCTGGCTTTAATTCTGTTCAGCTCAACTCCTGCACACATTTTCTTACCACCACATAAGTTTTTACTTAAATCAATAAGAAAAACTTACAAGTAATAGTTACATCAAGTTCAAATTAATGACCTTGATTAACTAAACAAACTTTTCTTTCTCAAAACAAATTTCTTCTGTTAAACTCACACTCCTAAACCAGTTCATCATGTTCAGCACTTGAAATTTTGAAAATCAGCTCTTCAACATCAGTTGTCGAAAATCTTTTTATATTTTCAAAAATTTATGCTAAAACACACTAAAAATCTTTTTGAATTTTTGAATAATATGAAATGAAATGCAGAAAAGAAATATTTACAAACAATATTTTTGTGAATTTATGTAAGAGGATCATATCAGTTTATGTGACCAATCACTAGCACTGTTAAGCTTTAAACATTTTCAGTTCTAAACGATTCACATAGATTGACGATATATTTGTCCACTTAAACTCAATCTAAAAACTTTCGAAATGCTTACCGATACGTTAAGGTATATTTAGATAGAACTAAATTCTTATGGACCCCACGATCTCAGCATATCCCCTCATCATGCAATACACTAACTCAAGTAATGCCTTTAAACTTTATCAACTGTGATTTGTGCGAAAACAAAGCAGAATGTTTAAACATTAACAATCAGGTCGATACTTCCGTATACGCAGAGAAAGTCCAATGTTTAAACAAAATAAGAAAAATAAAACAAGTTGAAGTTGTTTAGGCTTTAACCACCAGGTCGATACTCCCGTATACGCAGAGGTGATCCAAAGCTTAAACGAAACACCAAAGAAAATAAAGCAGAACGTTTAGGCAACAACATCCAGGTCGATACTCACGTATACGCAGAGGATGTCCGATGCTTAAACAAAATAAAGAAATAAAACAAGTTTAAGTCTTTGCAAAATATAATGCACAATCACAGCGACTTTTTAGCAAAGTTGTGAAAGTTCACAAACTTAACCAGTTTTATGTCTTTCGACAATCAGCGATTACCGAGAAGGCACACAATCAAGAAGGACAAAACTAAGTACTATGCTTTCGACCATGTTTCCCACTAGAACTAGGCTTTATCATTTAAGTTTGTATCGTTATCTCAAATCTACTAGTCTAGCTGAGCCTATCGTCACATCGTTAGTGAAACCGTTTATCACATTTTAACTATCCATTTCTTTAGCATGCTGTAACAGTCCAACTGATCTACTATCATTTCCTCTTTTTCACAACAAAACTCATTTTGAATTTTTCAATGTTTTTGACATTTTCAAATTTTCTAATTTTTTTAAAATTTTTACTCCCCCTAAAATCAAAATATGTCTCAATTTTGATTTTCTGAGAAAATTTGAAAACCAACTGTACAAGAAACGTGACAACATGATGAGAATCACTTCAATTCTCCATTCACTTGGCATAAACAATCAGAACTCCCCTTGACAACAAACTATTTTCCCATAGTGATTTCAAAACACTTAAGTTTGTTTTAATCAAAATGGTTTTTCCGGAAAATAAGTTTTGTGTGTCTTTTCACAAATTCGGGGATCTTTCATCACTTTGTTCTCTTCAACCACTTATAAAAACTAACATTTTTAAGATCAATCCACAAACATCACTTGTAGAAAATCAAGTACAACTTAATGTCCCTGATTTACCACTTGTAAGTTCGAAATATCACAAACGTGAATTTCTCAAAAAATGTGCCGATTCATGTTCCACGCTTACCAACCAGGGAACTCCGGCAAGTCAAGTTTTTCATTTAAACAGATTCACCCAAGCCTGACGGTCCTTGGGTGATTTCGAATTCTTGTTCAACAATGGTGGAAAATTTGCATCATCCATTGTTATACCAGAATTCTCTACTTTTACCTCAACACATGGCTCTTCTGGTTTTACCATACCAGAATCATTGCCTGAATGTGGCTTGTCGGACTTAGATGAGCCAGATTCATCGCCGACATGTGGCTCCTTTGTTTCCACAGAAACAAATTCATCGCCAGAAAGTGAAAATTTTACTTTCTTTGTTTTGTTAATCTCTTGATTAACTACTTTCTCTTTCTTCAAAATCCCTTTCGTCCTCAGATTTGTATCTGATGAATTTGTCTTGCTTGACTTTGCAGTTGAGGGAGTTGATTCATCAGAACTCTTATTCGATCTATCCGGTGAACCCGAGGACAAAATCTTCTCCAGATACTCTCTGGCCTTCTTCCTCTTCTTCCTCAGTCTGTCTTTTTGTCCCTGAGAAAGCTTCAATTTCGTTTCTTGAACTTTAGGTTCTTGAACCTTCTGTTCTTTGGGCTTGGCTTCGACTTTGACTTGTTTCTTCTTTGCCATTTTCTGAGATTCAGCCCTCGATCTTTTCATTGATCTCATTGAGCAATCTCTGGCAATGTGACCTCTGATTTGGCAATTATAGCATCTTCTCGTCTCATAACTCCAATTCTGGCAGTTAACAGCAATGTGTCCTCTAACACCACAAGTGTAACACACTCTGTTATCGTACCAATCACCACTATCACACCAAACACTCAGATCATAACATTGTCTGGCTTTGTGGTGATCATCATCCTTCCTGAAAGCTGGATTTGACTTTGAAGCACTGTGGTCAAACCTGCACCACTTATTACCAACAATCTTTGAGTTTTCATTTTTCGATTTTTGTAATTTTTCATTTCGATTGGATGATCGATCTGATGAGCTTTTATTATCTTTTTGTATAATTTTCTCATTTTTAATTTTTTGTTTCTGTTCCGCTTTCTTCTTCAAAGGTTTTTGCTTAGAGCATCCTCCCTTTTCAGTTGATTGCAGAACAGTATTTTGAAAATTTTCTTTTAATTTCAAAAACAAATTTTGTTTTTCAATTTTAACTTTTTCATCATCAGATTTCTCATCACAATCTTCAACTTTGACATTATCAAAGTTTGTGACATCGTCACTTATTGGAACAGAATTAACCGGTTTTGGGCAAGGAATAGCTGAAGTATTCACAAACACTTTCAACTTTTCTTCCCATTCATTGATTTTCTTTTGAGCACATTCTGCCTCTTTTTCAAGTCGAATAATCTTTTCAAGATAAGAATTGATTTCAACTTGTTTTTCAAGATTGTTTTTACCAAACAAATCTCTCTCATCTTCTAAAATTTTTATTTAACTTTGAAAATCTTTCTCAATTTTTACTTTTTCATTTTCCAAATTTTGTATTTGATTTTTCAAAACATTTTCTGATTTTTTTAGATTTTTGTTTTCTAATGACAAACTCTCAACATCCTTCAAGAGTTTGTCATTTACAAATGTCAACATCTCACAATTTTTCAGCAAAACAAGAATATGTTTATCATCAACTTTTGTCTCAACCTTTAAAGATGAGATATTTTCAACCTGTTTCTTTTCCTCATGAACACTTTCATCCTTACTCTCTTCTTCTGGTGAATGATCAAAGATAGGTGCGTCTTCTGCAACCTCTTTCTTTAACTCTGGTTCAGGATTCACAGATACAGGTTTTTCATATTCTCCTTTCTCAATTTTTACCGATGGAACTTGTTCAATCTGCTCAGCTCTGATCTCTTCTTTAACAATAACTGCTTTTTGATTCTTTCTTTTTGCATCTTGTTTTCCTTTCAATTTTTTAATTTTATCGGCATAAAATAATTTTCCACTACGTTGATCAGATGAAAGTTGTTGTTTAAGATTTTCAAGTCTTTGGATTTCTTCTTCATAATTGTCACCCTCTTCATCAGACGAATGATCAAAAACCGAAACTTTTTCAACAACTTCTTTTGCTGAGACTGTTTCTTCTTCTTGCTTTATCGGAAAATACTGTTGAGATTCATGATACACATATGCCAACACTTCTTCAAAATCCATGTTTCAATTTCTAGAGTTCACAAAAACACAAGTTTCAAACAAGCTGGACACCAATTCGTTTCGAATCAACTTATAAAAATCACGATTGAACTTGATATTGATCAATATTTGAACTTGATAATCTCAAAAGCTAATTGGGTCGATTACTTGTAAACCGAAAAAACCAATGGGCTTTTTCACAATATCAAAAATATCACTTACAAATATCCAACAATTTCTGACAACAAAGATAATGCAACAAGCTACACAAGTGCCGATGTAGAAAAATTTAAAAACGACCGACAAAATTAATTTTTTTTCACATGCGCATGAAACCGACAAATTTGCTTTGACCAAATACTACTAATGAATCAAATATTGTGATTTGGCTGTCCAAATAAGTGAGTCTGATTGGGCCGCTAATTTTGAACAAAGATATAATCACATGGGCCGAACATAAATGGATCTGACAAACACTTGTTTTCACATGGGTCGCATATATCACAAATTTCAATTAAAAATGATTGGGCCAAACAATTTATTTGAACACAAACTATTAGACCTCCTTAACAACCAAATCGACAACTCTTGCTGACACCTTTTAATTCAAATCACATGCATACCTACACAAACCACATAATCTTTTATCCTAAACATCAATAACCTGACATCCTCGTAGACTGTTACACACAACACAATGAATGCACTCAATTGTTTCACACTACTCAATGCACTTTCGATAATATCACATGAAATACTGACACTTTGAAACTGAATTTCTAAGTGTCACTAAAGTGAAACCATAGTTGTCACAAAAACGGAATCAACTAAAAGATGACCGTAAGAGCGAAATCACGATTGTACAAACGAGCGGAATCACGATGTTCAAATGAGCGAAATTAAACTGTTCAAAAGAGCGGAATCATCTGGTGACATCATCAATATCACGAGTCTGTATGAGCGAAATCTCAAAAATAACCAGTTTAACTTTGAATTTGGACATGAAACTTTCAAAGTTTTATTAACTATCAATTCCGAACATATTGTGTGAATTTAAACCGATTTTGACCGTAAAAAATTTGTTTTTCGGAAAAGAATGGTGTAGAAACAGAATTATCGGCTGAAATCGTATAGAACTCTTCTTCACTGGCTCTGATACCAATTGTAGGATCGAATTCGGACCTAAACGAGTCGCGTAGAAGAGTTTATCTCAGTTTGAACGGCGGAAACAGACAAACCGAGTACAATTCAGCGAGAATTCACTTTAATATGTTGATTCTATTAATCTGAACGACGTTTACAAACAAATCAACACTTCGGCAGCACTTCGTGGCTCACCGGAACACAACACCTAGAACTCTTTGAATGATTTCGCTCCAAGGCCTATTTATATCATTCTGATTTCGCTTTTACATCCCTGACACATAAGCGAAATCATATAATATGACACATGAGCGAAATAGTACAAGGACACATGAGCGAAATCATGTTAAGACAAATGAGCGAAATCTCAAACTAAACAACTGAACGAAATCAGAATTCTAAAGACATGAAAGCTTTTGTCTTATGTGAGATGATGTCAATGATGACTTCATCATTATAATGTCATCATTAAAGATGATGACATCATCTTCTTTCAGATCCAGATCCGCAACGAGACTGAGACTCGACATAAGACGAAGACGACAGATGAATGCACCAACAGTCTCCAACTTGTGAACGATCTTCCTGTTGGACCGATCTACGACCTTAAACCATCAGTTAAGGTAGTTCATCTTTGCGTACGAAGGCGGAATCAACGTAAACAAAGTCATAACAGCTCTAATCCTTTTAATCCTTCTTTTCTGATTAATATTCGTGCTTTTACAACGTTTTCTGATACAAATCCGGCAGCACTTCGTGTTTCACACAATGACCTCTCTTCTAAAATGAATACACACTAACCTATATATAGGATGTAGATTTCGCTTGAGATTGCTTCAAGCGAAATCACTTGATGTTGATTTCGCTTGAACTGATTTCAAGCGAAATCTACAAGACAAAACAATACAAACCCTAATTAATACCCTGTCATGTGTTCATTCAATCATACTAGACACAAGACTTAATGCAGACGAAGTCAACAGACATTCCATGCACTAACAGACTCCCCATTGGATGTTGACGAAGTCTTCAGCTCCTGAGTCTTCAGTCTTGGTCTTTTCTCCAACATTGTAAAAACTTTCCTCAATCTTTATCTTCAATCTTCAAACTTTAAACTCCATTCTTCCCTTTGACCGTTGATCCAGACTCCCCCTTTCACATACTCCCCCTTTCACATACCCCCCCTCTCGATATGCTAGAATTTGAGATGTCTGGTTCAAGCTTTGTCATTTAGCTTCCATGGGAATTCCTAAAACCTGCATATCCTCTACCACAACATAAGTTTCACAAATTTATAACACTTAGATTTAAAAACTTATTGGTAGACATCATATATTTCAACAATCTGTATAGTTACATCAAGTTCAAATAAATGACCTTGATTAACTAACCCCTCAATCTTTCAAAAAATTTGTATATGACATTCAAAGTTTTCAACATATTCTCCCAAACCAATATATCATGTTTAGCACTTGGAATTTTGAATATCTGCTCTTCAACATCAGTTGTCGAAAATCTTTTTGAATTTTGAGTTTAAAGAAATACAGTAAAGAAATATATACAAACAATATTTTTGTGAGTTTGCGTAAGAGGATCATATCAGTTTATGAGACAAATCACAAGCACCGTTAAGCTTTAATCATTTTAAGTTCTAAACGATTCACTTAGATTGTCAGTATATTGGTCCACTTAAATTTTCACACAAAGTTCAACTGCTTCGAGATACGAATTTAATGTCTTAGATACTTAAACTTAATCGCGTATCCCACCTCAGAATATACTCCCGTATCCAGATCCCAATATTCAGTCTTACAGGTAAGTATAACATCAATGATATCTGTAAGGGGTTAATAATTTATGAAGAATCATGAGAGCTCAGGTCAGAACTACCGTTCAGCAGAGAGATCATGACTCAACTTTCGGTGTGTCCCCTTTAGATGATCTTTTTTTACAACAGCATTGCTAAGCAATTTTATTGTCTTATCATTGATGCTGAGGGTGATGCTATGTTTCAAGCATTTGCAGAAAGTATTATTCGAGGACTAGGTCAGAACCACCGTTCAGCAGAAGTCCCAGAATAATACCCCAGATATCACTGAGTATAAAGACCTGTATATCAGAATACGAAACCTTTCAAACGAGATTTCGGGGGTTACCCATATATCCAAGAGATGTTACCCACGATATAAGCAAGTTTGAAATTTAGGTTTATATCTCGTCACAATCTACTAAATGTGCAAAAACCTACTGACACATCATTAGTGAGACCGTTTATCACATTTAACTTTCCAATTCTTTAGCATGCTGTGAAAGTCCACTGATGTACTATCATTTCCTCTTCTTTAACACAAAACTCATTTTCATTTCTCAATGTTTTTGAAATTTTCAAATTTTTTTTTTTTAATTTTTCTCCCCCTAAAATCAAAATATGTTTCAATTTTGATTTTCTGAGAAAATTTGAAAACAAACTATACAAGAAACGTGACAAACTGATATCAAATCACTTCAATTCGCCATTCACTCGGCATAAACAATCAGAACTCCCCCTGACAACAAACTATTTTCCCATTTAGATTTCAAAACACTTAAGTTTGTTTTAATCAAATGGTTTTTCCGAAAAATTAGTTTTGTTTGTCTTTTCTCAAACATGGGGTTTCATCACATTGTTCTTTTTCAACCATTTTAAAGAATTAACAATTAAGACCCTTGTCAACAACAAACACTAGTAGAAAATCAAGTACAACTTAATGTCCCTGATTTACCACTTGTAAATCGAAATATCACAGTTACCATCCTGTGAATTTCTCAAGAAATATGCCGATACCTGCTTTACGCTTACCAACCTGGAAGCTCCGGCAAGTCAGGTTTTTCTATTTGAAAAGATTCACCCAAGCCTGACCAGCCTTGGGTTTGACAGTTTTTACCTCAACAGATGGCTCTTCTGGTTTTGACCAACCAGAATCATTGCCTGATTGTGGCTTGTCTGACTTTGAGACGTCAGATTCATCGCCTGATGGTAGCTCCTTTGTTTTTGAAGAAACAAATTCATCGCCAGAAGATGACTCTTTTGACTTTGACAAGTCAAATTCCTCGCCAACCTTCATTGGTATCCAATTCTTACTAGATCTAGGTTTTCCCTTTTTATTAGGCTGTGAAATGAATAAACTTTCATGATCTCTTTTATATTCGAAAACCTTGATTAAGATTTTGTCTGAAAAATTAACTTTCTTTGATTGGTTATCATTTTGCTCAGTTAATTTTTCTTTCTTTAACTTCCTTTTCTCTTTCCCGTTTGTCCTCAGATTTGTATCTGATGAATTCGTTTTGCTTGCCTTTGCAGTTGGGGAAAGTAATTCATCAGAACTTTTTCTCGGATTACCAGTTTTATCCGAGGACAAAATCCTTTCAAGATACTCTCTTGCCTTCTTCCTTTTCTTCCTCAGTCTGTCTTTCTGCCCTTGTGAAAGCTTAATTTTCTTTTCTTGAACTTTCTGTTCTTGAACTTTTGGTTCTTGAACTTTCTGTTCTTTGGACTTGACATTGACTGATTTCTTTCCCATTTCTGAAATTCAGCCCTCGATCTTCCTTTTGATCTCATTGGGCAATCTCTGGCAATGTGTCCTCTACTGTGGCATTCATAGCATCTTCTTGTTTCGAATCTCTGACTTTGGCAGTTAACAGCAATGTGTCCTTGATAGCCACAAGTGTAACACACTCTGTTATCATACCTCTCACTACTTTCATACCAAACACCGTCTTCATACCACACACTTAGATCAAAACATTGATTTGCCTTGTAGTAGTCATTTCTCCTCTTGTATCCTTGATTTAGCATTTTAGCTCTGTGGTCAAACCTGCACCACTTATTACCAACATTTTGTGAGTTTTCATTTTTAAATTTTTGTGATTTTTGATAATGATTGGATAACTTATCTGATGAGCTTTTATTTTCATTTTTAGGATTTTTCAAATTTTTATCTTTTTGTTTCTGTTCTACACTCTTCTTAACAGGTTTTTGTTTAGAACATTCACCTGTTTCAGTGGATTGCAAAACAGTATTTTTAAATTTTTCTTGTAAATCTAAAAATATTTTTCTTTTCTTTTCTTTTTCATCATCAGATATTTCATCACAATCTTCAATTTTGACTTTGTCAAAATTTGTGACATTGTCACTTATTGGAACAGAATTGATCGGTTTTGGACACTCATATGGTGCCGAAGTCACAAAACCTTTCAATTTAACTTCAAGCTCTTTGATTTTAATCCGAGCTTTTTCAGCTTCTTTTTCAAGCTGAATGATTTTAGCAAGATGAGAATTGATTTCAATTTGTTTTTCAAAATTATCTTTACCAAAAATATCTCTCTCATCTTCTAAAATCTTGATTTGATTTTGAAAATCTTTTTCTTTCAAATTGTTAATTTCCAATGTTAAACTGTCCAAACTACTCAACAGTTTGACATTTTCAGACGTCAATTTCTCACAATTTTCTCTTATTTCAAGAATCTGTTTATTATCAGATTCTTTCTCATCCTTCAAGCTTTTGATTTCCACTGTCAAATTCTCCACATCTTTCAAGAGATTGAAATTTTCTGCTTCGGATTTTTCGCATTTTGAGCACACAACTTCACTTTTCGAAGTTTCATCCATCTTTGATATTCCTGCAAGAAAAATTTTAACCATATCAGCAGGATTCAAATCTTCATTTAAAAAACAACCTCTCTTGTGATCATATTTCATCTTTCTTCTTACATCAATACCATTTTCAATTCTTTTGATTATTTCAAGAAACACATCCAAACTTAACCATTTTGATTCTCTTTTTAATTTCTCTACCACCTCATTCTTTTTCTCTTCATTCTTAACATTGCGTTTTATAAGCTCTCTGATGAAATCATAATAACCAAATTTTGAGAACCTAGAATCCTTTTTCAATTTTCCTAAAAATTCATCCCAATCTGAAGGTAACGCATCAGCAAACTTAGATATCTTTTCAGCATCTGATATCCTTAAGTAATACATTTCAAAACTTTTATGTAAGTCTTCATATCGCTTATACGTATCACTAAAATTCTCATATTTCCTACACTTAAAATGTTCAAATCTTTCAACCAAAACCTCCTTTTTCTCAAGAGGTGAACAACAAGTCCAATTGTTTATTCTTTCAAGTTTAATGTTTTCCAGTTCGTCAAACATTTTGATTTCTTGGTATTTGTGCCTAGTAAAACTCCTCGAATCACCTGCAAAAAAAACAAAACACTTAGAAAATTTTTCAAGGTTTTAAAAAATTCAGCAAGTTCAAACGAAATTCTTTGAAGTGTTAACAGTCTCAAGCGAAATCAATACTTAAGTCTGTTCAAGCGAAATTACACTATTACACTTCAAGCGAAATCTGATATTAACTAAGTTTCAAGCGAAAACCAACAATACAATTTCGCTTCAAACTGATTCAAGCGAAAACAAAAACCAGAACTGATTCAAGCGAAATCCAACTTAACTATTTCGCTTCAACTTGTTTCAAGCGAAATCCTTAACAGCTCAATTTCGCTTGAACTACTCAAGCGAAATAGTCCAATTATCAAGTGAAATTTTTCTGATTTTGAAGCGAAATCTATCTAAACCTACGAACTCTTTCAAGCGAAAACCTGTTTTAGGTCATTTTTAACATGTTTTAGTCTGAATTTTGGTCCGAATCTTTGTAGGCTTTGTTAAAACTATGTTTTACACGTTATACTCTAAAATCAGACCATTTCGACCGTTGGAACTCTTTCAGATCAGAAAAATATAAAAAGAAATGAGTAGAAAGAAGAAAATCTGGTAGAATTAAGCTGCTATGGTATGAACTCCTTGTCCTGAGCTCTGATACCACTTGTTGGACCGATCTACGACCTTAAACCGTCAGTTAAGGTAGTTCATCTTTGCTTACGAAGGCGGAATCAACGTAAACAAAGTCATAACAGCTCTAATCCTTTTAATCCTTCTTTTCTGATTAATATTCGTGCTTTTACAACGTTTTCTGATACAAATCCGGCAGCACTTCGTGTTTCACACAATGACCTCTCTTCTAAAATGAATATACACCAACCTATATATAGGATGTAGATTTCGCTTGAGATTGCTTCAAGCGAAATCACTTGATGTTGATTTCGCTTGAACTGATTTCAAGCGAAATCTACAAGACAAAACAATACAAACCCTAATTAATACCCTGTCATGTGTTCATTCAATCATACTAGACACAAGACTTAATGCAGACGAAGTCAACAGACATTCCATGCACTAACACTTCCACGCCGCATTCGCGAAGCTCAGTACGCCTCTATTAACGAAGGTAACTTCCATATTGAAATACGAGGCGCTAAAGAACACGATCTCGTCTCCAAGGCCGATGGTATCCTATACCTCGACAATCGTTCCTGGGTCCCTGATCACGAAGAACTTCAAGACTTCATCATGAACGAGGCACACAAATCGAAGTACTCAATTCATCCTGGTGCCGACAAGATGTATCATAACCTACGTACATCCTATTGGTGGCCTGCTATGAAGAAAGACATTGCCGTTTACGTCTCTGAGTGTCTTACGTGTTCAAAAGTCAAAGCCGAGCATCAACGACCTTCTGGCCTACTCGAACAACCTGAAATCCCCGTTTGGAAATGGGATAGCATTGCAATGGACTTCATAACCAAACTCCCTCGAACATCTTCTGGTCACGATAGCATTTGGATGATCATCGATCGTTTGACCAAGTCCGCTCAATTCATTCCTATTCGTGAAGATTTCAAGGTTGAACGACTTGCTCGCATCTATACCGATGAAGTCATACGACATCATGGTATTCCCCTCGACATCATTTCTGATCGCGATGGTCGATTTACTTCGCGTCTCTGGCAAACCTTTCAGTCCGCTATGGGTACTCATTTGAATCTCAGTACGGCTTTTCATCCTCAAACGGATGGACAGACTGAACGTACTATCCAAACCCTAGAGGACATGCTCCGTTCTTGTGTCATCGACTTTGGTGGTAGTTGGGATGTGCATTTACCTTTGATCGAGTTCTCGTACAACAATAGCTACCACTCCAGTATTAAAATGGCTCCATTCGAGGCATTGTATGGTCGCAAATGCCGATCTCCTTTAAACTGGCATGAGATTGGTGACAAACACTTTACTGGCCCTGAAATCATACAAGAAGCAACGGATAAGATTCACCAAATCCGTGATAATTTACTCAAGGCCCGAAATCGTCAAAAGGTCTATGCTGATAAGGGGCGCAAGCCGATGCAACTCAACATTGGGGACCATGTTCTACTCAAAGTATCTCCTTGGAAAGGAGTGCTTCGTTTTGGTAAAAAGGGAAAGCTTGCCCCTCGCTATGTTGGTCCTTTCAAGATACTCGAAAGGATTGGTGCGGTGGCTTATCGACTCGATTTACCTCAAGAACTCAACAACGTTCATCCAACATTTCATGTCTCAAATCTAAAGAAGTGTCACGCTGAAGAAGGACTCCAAGTCCCTCTCAAAGATCTCCAAATAAACGACACTTTGCATTTTGTCGAGAAGCCCGTCGAAATCGTGGATCAAGGAGTTAAGTTATTGAGGCGTAGTAAAATTCCTATCGTCAAGGTTCGATGGGAAGGTAAACGTGGCGCTGAATTTACTTGGGAACTCAAGAGCGAGATGAAAAAGAAGTACCCTCATCTTTTCCCTACGTCTTCCTAAATTTCGGGATGAAATTTCCTAAAGGAGGGGAGACTGTAACGCCCTGCTCTTTTGTACTTTCCATTTATAGAAAGTTTTGTTCGTATTTCTATTTTTGGAAACTTTGAGTTCTTGTAATCGTTCCTTCCTTGTAATCATTGTGAGACCGAGACTTGGTGTGACAACTGGCCCAAACCGGTAATTTCCGTACACTTTAATTATTGCTTAATGACTGCAATTATGAGTTTAAGTGTCAGCAATGTCTGAACACATGATTAAACAAGTGAATTCATGCACGTTGTATACTACAAAATATTGCTTTAAGCATAAACGAGAGCGCTGCGTCAAAAATAATAGTAAACTCACCGGTAAGACACACTGTGTCAACAGAACTGCAGAAAGCAGTCAGACAATAAAATTGAGGCCTAGGTGTAGGTCCGACGACAAAAGAGCATTAAAACCCAAGAGTACATACAAGGGTTTATACATATACTCTCCGGAAGCAAAAATAAGCACTAAAAAGCACCCGAAACGCACTTTAAGTACAGAATTTATACAAATCAGCAATAATTCAGCATTTAAGCACATGAATATAGTGCAGAAATGTCGTTTTATTATCCAGAATATTTCCCTAGGTGTTGGGAATCAATAGTGTTACAAAAAGGTACTTATTAAACACTAAAAGGTGCAATTTAGCACTTTAACGAATCGGTATGTAACCGAACGACCGGACTATACCCGGAACATGAAAATATTGTTATTTTCATTATTTATCTTTTTCTGAGCCAGTTAGGGTCCCTGAATACCCTAACAACCATTGTAACGCATGATACACCACTAACCAAGTTAACTACTTAACTAACATACTTATCTTAACTAGTAGTTAACTAACTACTTGAAAACAAACTAGAACCCCCCCCCCCATGGCCGATTTCGGTCCCCATGTAACTAGAGCAAGTACCACACTTGATTATAATAATTACTTATGTCTAATATCTACTAGACATAGTGACCTTTGGTCCATAACCACAAGTTTTGTCTATAAAATCTAACATTAACACACATGACCATTCTTCACATTACAACAACAACACACTCTCTTCTTTCTCTCTAGAAGCTTACGGCCAAACACCCACACCCATCCATCAATTTTTCGAGTTTGATCATCATCATTCCAAGCACACACAAGTGTTAAGGGTCACGTATTAGGAGTCTTGGAGCAAACGGAAGGCGAAGGACCTCTCTACTTAGCTTTTATCCACCTCTTTTGCTCATAGAATCTTCCCTAGCCTCGAGCTAGAGGTATAACACTTAAAACTCATATTTGAACTTATCTAAAGTGGTTAAAAGGATTTGTGTTGGTTAGATCTCGTTAAAATGCGAAAAGATGCACAAAAGTCTACTAAAAGCATGAAAAATGGTGGTTAATAGCACATAAGTTGTGTAAAAGTTGTAGTATTTGAAATATATGGTTATCTAGACCCGATCTATGATGTGGTAGCTCGGATCATCGTTTAACCCGGTTTGGTAAGATCATGGATCTTAACATAATGCTATTTTAGAAGTAACAAGGGTTAAAAGGTGAAACCCTACCACACATAAACCATGAACTTGTGTAAAAATGTTTTAACTTGTACAAAAGTGTTTAAAACTAGCCGATCTATGTATCTACAAGTGGTATTTTCAAAAGACCAAGCATCAAAAGAAATCACATGTTCTAAACCGGATCTTACACAAACAAAAGTGGTTTTTGTGAACAAACAAGTGTATGGATACTTGTGTAACAAAAGCTTTAACAAAGAAATAATTTTCGTAAAAACCGACTAGAAGTTGTAAAACTTCATATTCTTTAAAAATAAAGTTTTTAAGAAATTAAACTTATTTTTAAAGATAACAAGACTTACTAAATGTGTTAGTAAGATGCTACACAATTTTGGTAAATATCCAAGTTCATGAAGTGAGGAAAAGTAGTGATTATTGTTGATAATTGTTGCTGATGATTATTGATGATTGATGATGATTTAAAAGAAAATAAACACACGTTTTGAAAACGTGGGAAACCTCCATTTTTAGGGGAAACTCTGTCAAAATTTTTATAAATTTTGACACTTAGAAAAATATAAGTTTTTGAGAAACTTATTCCCTAAAAATGTATTTAAAAGTATTACCAAGGTTTCCCTAATTTTTGGTGATAAGAAATGATGATTTCTTCAAGAATAAAAGTGGATATAAGTATGTATATTTTGAGAGAAAAATATATACTATTTTACCACCAACTTTTGTGCTAAGTGCTTATAGTATGTGTTATACGTGTTAGTGTATTAAGACTTAAAAATACACTAAATACTCATGAGAAGTATGAACATAAAAATACACATACAACTTACAAGATACATAATTCGGGTGCAAAGTGCAAAACACGAAAGACTTATATTTATTTTTGGAGAAAATAATATAAGTGAGATACGTAGTTAAAAATATAAGAGTATTTTTAACACAGGAAAATATACACAAAAGAGAGTGACTGTACTTGTGCGACGCAAGTCTAGTGACTAACGTTAAGAAAACGCGTATAGGTTACGACGTTAATTAAGCAAATCCGGTGGAGTTTACGACGCTAGGAACGCAAAGTTGTGAGTTCATGCTCCCCCTTTTCTCTTTAACTGTTTTCAGTTTTTATAACTTCGGGGGTGAAATACATGTACAAAAGTACAATATTTATAAATGGTATGATATAAATACAAGAAGTACACTTGGTGAGAACGAGAACCAAGTGTGACGAAATATAAGAATACAAGAAGTACACTTGGTGAGAACGAGAACCAAGTGTGACGAAATATAAGAATATGAGAAGCGCACTTGGTGAGAACGAGAATCAAGTATGAGGCGCTATGAGAAATGATAACAAGAAACGCGCTTGGTGAGGACGAGAACCAAGTAGGATGCGTTATGAGAAATAGTGTCACGAATAGGGTACAGAAGCACCATTAATCAACGTATACATTCAGACCGCAGAACAAAAGGTTAGATCTAACGGGTGCCTGGCAGCCACACTACCGATCGGGGCGAGAATCGAGTAGTGCTTTTGTGTCTCAGAATATACCAATTAAATGCCTTAGGTTTGGTGACTTCCTATGTCGTGCCACATGTTAATGGCTTTGCAACCCATTAACAATCTGATAATTACAGAAATACTGTATTTACATAAAATTCATACCATACAAAAATTGATAAATAACTTGAAGTACGTGGGGTACTCAAGAGGATTGATAAATAACTTGAAGTACGTGGGGTACTCAAGAGGATTGATATATAACTTGAAGTACGTGGGGTACTCAAGAAAAGATTGAATTATACATGGGTACGTGGTGTACACATGAAACTGGATTTATATATGAAAACTTGATTTACTCACAAACTATGTTTTCATACAAAGTATACAAACATGAAATACAAAACTGCATGAATTCACACCAACATTATGTTGACGTTTTTCCAAAAACTCACATGTATTTCAGGTAACTAGGATGGATGTGCGCGTGGTCTTGCTTATGCTCGTGGATGTCGCTTGTGTTTAACTATAAATAAAGTTGTAAACTTTTAAGACAATGTTTTAAGCTGTCTAGCGATGTAAACGCTAAACTTATGTTTTCAAATCATGGTATTTGATGTTATTTTACGAGCATGTAGCATGTTTACTCTTCGTATGCAATGAGAACCTTTCATGATCACACCTCGTGCTTCCGCCGCAGAAAGGGGTGTGACAGATTGGTATCAGAGCTGCGATTGTAGTGAACCAGGATTCCTTCTCGAGTCTAGTCTACAATCTCTAGGATCCATTCACGAAAACAATTTTCAAAGAGTTTTCATTGCATAAAACGTCCCGCGACATCCACTGCCTGAAACTGTCTACATGAGTCTAGAAAAGACATTACGAGATTTAGAGTGCACTTGAGTAGCACTTGTCGTTGACTAGAAATTACTTGCAATTATGTGTGATAATTGGCATGTACTAGAAGTAGAATGTCACAAGTATATGTGACTTTACCTGAAAGCAATGGCCTACCTGAAGGAAGAGACACGAGGATGAAACGAACTGTGCGGACTGTGCAAGGAGTTACGTAATTATGGATGCATACATAATTATGAAATTCAGTGCACAAAAATCACAGCAAGTCTTGTCACGTGTGGATCCCCTCAGTGCAAGCCTACAAAGTACTCTGCTAGAGTAATAATTGTTTGATGTCACTTATGTGATATATACCTGCGAATATATATATATATACTACTACTGCCTAGTAGGACGATATCAAACAAATGTGTAACCCTGTTGTGTTATGTTCTGTCAGAACATGGCACCCAGGAAAGCTGTGAATGCTCGCAATGACGATCAACCTCCTCCTCCCCCACTGCCAAGAACTGCTGATGAGCTGAACGCTCTACTGGAAGAAAGGATCTCCGCTGCTATCGCCCAGTACGAGGCGAACCGAACTCAAGACAGTGGAGGACCGAGCAACGCTAGGCGTAACGGGAATGGAGATTCATCTGGAGGTAATGCAGCTCAAGGCTGCACTTTCAAGCAGTTCCTCGACTGCAAGCCGATGAACTATGATGGCACAGGAGGTGCAGTAGCATTTGTGCGCTGGACGGAGAAGACTGAAGCTACATTCCGCATGAGCAAGTGTACCGCGGATCAACAAGTCACTTTTGCCACTGGGTTATTCGTCGATGAAGCTCTAACTTGGTGGAACCTGCAAGCCCAAACTTTGGGTGATGACGCCGCTTATGGCCTCACTTGGGAGGAACTGAAGGAATGAATGAGAGAGAAGTACTGCTCTCGTGCGGAACTCCAAAGGCTGGAAACAGAGTTCTGGCACTTGACTATGGAAGGTGCTGACATCAATGGTTACACTCGAAGGTTCCACGACCTGTCAAGAGTGCTACCCTACATGGTGACTCCCGAATTCAAGCGTGTGGAACGCTACATTTGGGGACTGGCCTCAGAGTTTCGTGGCATGGTGACGTCGGCCAAACCACAAACAATCACCGAGGCTGTAACTCTGGCTGTCAGCCTGACTGAAGATTGTGTTCGTATGAAGAAGTTATCACTAAACCCAACAGAAAAGACCGAGACACATGCTGAGTCGTCCGGTGACAAAAAGAGAAAGCATACAAGTTTGAACCAAGCTACTCGCAACAACAAGGGTTTCAACAAGAAGCGCGACACTAATCCGCCTCAAGAGACGAAAACCCATGCAACCAAAGCATACCAAGGCTCCATGCCTAGATGCCAGAAATGTAAGCATCATCATGATGGAGCTTGTCGCATTCCAAGGTGCGACAAATGTGGTAAATTGGGTCATCAAACCGAAGACTGTTGGGGAAAAGGAAAGAACCGAAATGGGAACGGTGCTGGTAACAAGAATGGTAACGGGAAAGGGCAGAACCAAGGATGCTTCAAGTGTGGAAGCAATGATCATTTCATGAAAAACTGCCCAGAGCTCGAGCATTCGTGATTGGAGCAAGAGACGCACGCGAGGACCCTAACGTGGTCACCGGTACGTTTCTCATTAACAATCACTTTGCATCCATATTATTCGACACTGGCGCAGATTATAGCTTCATGTCTGTGGAATTTAAACGCATACTCGGAATAGAATCTAGTAGATTAGAAATTCCTTATTCCATAGAACTAGCCAATGGTAAACTTGTTGAATCGGGCGAAGTTGTCAGAGGCTGCACACTAGAACTTAGCGAACGAAATTTTAGCATCGACCTCTTACCTATTCAATTAGGTAGTTTCGATGTAGTAGTCGGAATGGACTGGTTGTCCAAAAACAAAGCTGAAGTTATTTGTCATGAGAAAATCATTCGCATCCCTTTAGCGAATGGTGAAACTCTCATCGTGCATGGAGAAAGACGAAACACGCCTCTACGAATCATCAGTTGTATGAAGGCACAGAAGTGCTTAAGGAAAGGATGTGTTGCTTTCCTAGCACACGTTATAGACAAGAAGGCTGTGGAGCCAAAGCTCGAAGATATTCCTGTGGTGAAGGAATTTCCTGAGGTGTTCCCTGAAGATCTGCCAGGACTACCTCCGCAGCGACAAGTCGAATTTCATATAGACTTGGTTCCAGGAGCTGCTCCTGTAGCCAAGGCACCCTATCGACTTGCTCCATCCGAAATGCAAGAATTATCTACACAACTCCAGGAGTTGTTGGATAAAGGATTCATAAGGCCAAGCTTCTCACCCTGGGGAGCTCCAGTATTGTTCGTGAAGAAGAAGGATGGAACACTGCGGATGTGTATCGATTATAGGGAACTAAACAAGCTCACTATCAAGAATCAGTATCCACTACCGAGGATTGATGACTTATTTGATCAACTGCAAGGATCAAGCTACTATTCCAAGATCGACCTTCGATCTGGATATCATCAGCTGAAAATCCAAGAGGAAAGCGTACCAAAGACTGCATTCAGAACGCGGTATGGGCACTACGAATTTCTGGTGATGCCGTTTGGGTTGACGAATGCACCAGCGGTCTTTATGGATCTAATGAACCGCGTATGCAAACCATATCTCGATAAATTCGTGATTGTATTTATCGATGATATCCTGATTTACTCGCGAACGAAAGAAGAACATGAGCAACATCTCAGAACCGTCTTGGAGCTACTGAAGAAAGAGAAACTTTATGCAAAGTTCTCGAAATGCGAATTCTGGATTCGCGAAGTACAATTTCTTGGTCACGTGGTGAATGAGAAGGGCATTCATGTAGACCCGTCCAAGATTGAAGCAATAAAGAATTGGGAAGCTCCCGAGACCCCAACTGAAGTTCGTCAATTTTTGGGCTTAGCGGGCTATTACCGGCGATTCATTGAGAATTTCTCAAAGATAGCTCAACCGCTAACGACCCTGACTCAGAAAGACAAGAAGTACGACTGGGGTCACAAACAGGAAGAAGCCTTTCAGCTACTTAAGAGCAAGCTATGCGATGCACCGATACTATCATTACCCGAAGGCACTGAAGACTTCGTGGTATACTGCGACGCCTCACGACAAGGCTTGGGTTGCGTGCTCATGCAACGCCAAAAAGTCATCGCTTATGCTTCAAGACAACTGAAGGTTCATGAGAGAAATTATACCACTCACGACCTGGAGCTGGGTGCAGTGGTGTTCGCCTTAAAGATTTGGCGACATTATCTATATGGTACTCGATGTACAATCTTCACAGATCACAAAAGCTTGCAACACATATTTGATCAGAAGGAATTGAATATGCGCCAGCGACGTTGGGTCGAGCTGCTGAATGATTATGACTATGAGATTAAGTACCATCCTGGAAAGGCGAACGTTGTAGCAGACGCGTTGAGCCGAAAAGAAAGGGTTAAGACCCTAAGGGTTCGAGCATTGGAAATGACCATTCGAACGAACCTCACATCACGCATTCGTGACGCACAACAAGAAGCTCTTAAAGAAGAGAACCGTAAAGCTGAATACCTACGGGGTATGCTGAAATACATGGTGCCAAACGAAGAGGGAGCCTTATACTTCAAAAAGCGTATTTGGGTTCCACTCTATGGTGGCATACGAGAAGTCATCCTTAATGAAGCCCACAAATCGAGATATTCGATCCATCCAGGATCGGACAAAATGTATCAAGACTTGAAGGAGTACTATTGGTGGCCGAGACTCAAAAGCGGCGTTGCTGTCTATGTTGGAAAATGCCTAACCTGTGCTAAGGTTAAGGCAGAGTATCAGAAACCGTCCGGCCTACTACAACAACCAGAGATTCCCGTATGGAAGTGGGAACAAATCTCGATGGACTTCATAACAAAATTACCCAGGACCCCGAGAGGGCACAATATGATATGGGTAATAGTTGATCGATTGACGAAGTCTGCGCATTTCCTACCAATCCGAGAGAAGGATAGCACGGGAAAGCTTGCAGAGATATACTTAAGAGAAATTGTGGCACGTCATGGAGTGCCAATCTCAATCATTTCAGACAGAGATGGACGCTTTGTCTCAAGAATCTGGCAATCATTTCAGGAAGCCTTTGGATCTTAGTTAGATCTAAGCACGGCATTCCATCCGCAAACAGACGGCCAGAGCGAACGGACTATACAAACGTTAGAAGATATGCTTCGCGCATGTGTCATGGATCTAGGCGGCAGCTGGGATACTCATCTACCTTTAGTTGAGTTTTCCTACAATAACAGTTATCATACGAGCATAAAAGCCGCGCCGTTCGAAGCTCTGTATAGCCGCAAATGCCGATCGCCCTTATGTTGGGCAGACGCTGGAGATAAACGTGTGGTTGGTCCTGAACTTGTACAAGAGACAACCGACAAGATTGCGCAGATCCGAGAGCGCATTAAGGCGGCTCGAGAGCGACAAAAGAGCTACGCTGATCCGAATAGAAAATCGGTAGATTTCAAGGTGGGAGACAAAGTGTTGTTAAAAGTCTCACCATGGAAGGGCGTAGTCAGGTTTGGAAAGCGTGGAAAGCTGAATCCACGATACATCGGACCATTCAGAATTTTGAAGAGAATTGGTACCGTGGCATACAAGTTGGAGTTACCGAAAGAACTTAATGGAGTACATGATACGTTTCATGTATCCAACCTGAAGAAGAGTCCAACACAAGAAAACGTGATCATCCCGTTGGATGAAGTGCATATTGATGAAGCCCTCCGATTTACAGAGCAACCCGTTGAGGTTACTGACTGGAAAGTCAACAAGACCAGGAGGAGCAGTGTGAAGCTTGTCAAGGTACGTTGGAGCTCTAAGCACGGACCCGAGTACACATGGGAACGTGAAGACCAGTTCAAGAAAAAGTATCCCCACCTATTCAAGAAGACTCCAGCGAGAGTTAGTTCAGCCTGAATTTCGGGACGAAATTCTTTTAACGGGGGGAGACTGTGACAACTGGCCCAAACCGGTAATTTCCGTACACTTTAATTATTGCTTAATGACTGCAATTATGAGTTTAAGTGTCAGCAATGTCTGAACACATGATTAAACAAGTGAATTCATGCACGTTGTATACTACAAAATATTGCTTTAAGCATAAACGAGAGCGCTGCGTCAAAAATAATAGTAAACTCACCGGTAAGACACACTGTGTCAACAGAACTGCAGAAAGCAGTCAGACAATAAAATTGAGGCCTAGGTGTAGGTCCGACGACAAAAGAGCATTAAAACCCAAGAGTACATACAAGGGTTTATACATATACTCTCCGGAAGCAAAAATAAGCACTAAAAAGCACCCGAAACGCACTTTAAGTACAGAATTTATACAAATCAGCAATAATTCAGCATTTAAGCACATGAATATAGTGCAGAAATGTCGTTTTATTATCCAGAATATTTCCCTAGGTGTTGGGAATCAATAGTGTTACAAAAAGGTACTTATTAAACACTAAAAGGTGCAATTTAGCACTTTAACGAATCGGTATGTAACCGAACGACCGGACTATACCCGGAACATGAAAATATTGTTATTTTCATTATTTATCTTTTTCTGAGCCAGTTAGGGTCCCTGAATACCCTAACAACCATTGTAACGCATGATACACCACTAACCAAGTTAACTACTTAACTAACATACTTATCTTAACTAGTAGTTAACTAACTACTTGAAAACAAACTAGAACCCCCCCCCCATGGCCGATTTCGGTCCCCATGTAACTAGAGCAAGTACCACACTTGATTATAATAATTACTTATGTCTAATATCTACTAGACATAGTGACCTTTGGTCCATAACCACAAGTTTTGTCTATAAAATCTAACATTAACACACATGACCATTCTTCACATTACAACAACAACACACTCTCTTCTTTCTCTCTAGAAGCTTACGGCCAAACACCCACACCCATCCATCAATTTTTCGAGTTTGATCATCATCATTCCAAGCACACACAAGTGTTAAGGGTCACGTATTAGGAGTCTTGGAGCAAACGGAAGGCGAAGGACCTCTCTACTTAGCTTTTATCCACCTCTTTTGCTCATAGAATCTTCCCTAGCCTCGAGCTAGAGGTATAACACTTAAAACTCATATTTGAACTTATCTAAAGTGGTTAAAAGGATTTGTGTTGGTTAGATCTCGTTAAAATGCGAAAAGATGCACAAAAGTCTACTAAAAGCATGAAAAATGGTGGTTAATAGCACATAAGTTGTGTAAAAGTTGTAGTATTTGAAATATATGGTTATCTAGACCCGATCTATGATGTGGTAGCTCGGATCATCGTTTAACCCGGTTTGGTAAGATCATGGATCTTAACATAATGCTATTTTAGAAGTAACAAGGGTTAAAAGGTGAAACCCTACCACACATAAACCATGAACTTGTGTAAAAATGTTTTAACTTGTACAAAAGTGTTTAAAACTAGCCGATCTATGTATCTACAAGTGGTATTTTCAAAAGACCAAGCATCAAAAGAAATCACATGTTCTAAACCGGATCTTACACAAACAAAAGTGGTTTTTGTGAACAAACAAGTGTATGGATACTTGTGTAACAAAAGCTTTAACAAAGAAATAATTTTCGTAAAAACCGACTAGAAGTTGTAAAACTTCATATTCTTTAAAAATAAAGTTTTTAAGAAATTAAACTTATTTTTAAAGATAACAAGACTTACTAAATGTGTTAGTAAGATGCTACACAATTTTGGTAAATATCCAAGTTCATGAAGTGAGGAAAAGTAGTGATTATTGTTGATAATTGTTGCTGATGATTATTGATGATTGATGATGATTTAAAAGAAAATAAACACACGTTTTGAAAACGTGGGAAACCTCCATTTTTAGGGGAAACTCTGTCAAAATTTTTATAAATTTTGACACTTAGAAAAATATAAGTTTTTGAGAAACTTATTCCCTAAAAATGTATTTAAAAGTATTACCAAGGTTTCCCTAATTTTTGGTGATAAGAAATGATGATTTCTTCAAGAATAAAAGTGGATATAAGTATGTATATTTTGAGAGAAAAATATATACTATTTTACCACCAACTTTTGTGCTAAGTGCTTATAGTATGTGTTATACGTGTTAGTGTATTAAGACTTAAAAATACACTAAATACTCATGAGAAGTATGAACATAAAAATACACATACAACTTACAAGATACATAATTCGGGTGCAAAGTGCAAAACACGAAAGACTTATATTTATTTTTGGAGAAAATAATATAAGTGAGATACGTAGTTAAAAATATAAGAGTATTTTTAACACAGGAAAATATACACAAAAGAGAGTGACTGTACTTGTGCGACGCAAATCTAGTGACTAACGTTAAGAAAACGCGTATAGGTTACGACGTTAATTAAGCAAATCCGGTGGAGTTTACGACGCTAGGAACGCAAAGTTGTGAGTTCATGCTCCCCCTTTTCTCTTTAACTGTTTTCAGTTTTTATAACTTCGGGGGTGAAATACATGTACAAAAGTACAATATTTATAAATGGTATGATATAAATACAAGAAGTACACTTGGTGAGAACGAGAACCAAGTGTGACGAAATATAAGAATACAAGAAGTACACTTGGTGAGAACGAGAACAAAGTGTGACGAAATATAAGAATATGAGAAGCGCACTTGGTGAGAACGAGAATCAAGTATGAGGCGCTATGAGAAATGATAACAAGAAACGCGCTTGGTGAGGACGAGAACCAAGTAGGATGCGTTATGAGAAATAGTGTCACGAATAGGGTACAGAAGCACCATTAATCAACGTATACATTCAGACCGCAGAACAAAAGGTTAGATCTAACGGGTGCCTGGCAGCCACACTACCGATCGGGGCGAGAATCGAGTAGTGCTTTTGTGTCTCAGAATATACCAATTAAATGCCTTAGGTTTGGTGACTTCCTATGTCGTGCCACATGTTAATGGCTTTGCAACCCATTAACAATCTGATAATTACAGAAATACTGTATTTACATAAAATTCATACCATACAAAAATTGATAAATAACTTGAAGTACGTGGGGTACTCAAGAGGATTGATAAATAACTTGAAGTACGTGGGGTACTCAAGAGGATTGATATATAACTTGAAGTACGTGGGGTACTCAAGAAAAGATTGAATTATACATGGGTACGTGGTGTACACATGAAACTGGATTTATATATGAAAACTTGATTTACTCACAAACTATGTTTTCATACAAAGTATACAAACATGAAATACAAAACTGCATGAATTCACACCAACATTATGTTGACGTTTTTCCAAAAACTCACATGTATTTCAGGTAACTAGGATGGATGTGCGCGTGGTCTTGCTTATGCTCGTGGATGTCGCTTGTGTTTAACTATAAATAAAGTTGTAAACTTTTAAGACAATGTTTTAAGCTGTCTAGCGATGTAAACGCTAAACTTATGTTTTCAAATCATGGTATTTGATGTTATTTTACGAGCATGTAGCATGTTTACTCTTCGTATGCAATGAGAACCTTTCATGATCACACCTCGTGCTTCCGCCGCAGAAAGGGGTGTGACACTTGGATCATTAATGAAACTCGTATCTTGTTACAAATATGTTATACACACTTCATATATGCTCGTATGTTCGAAACGGTGAATCAATTGGTGTTTAATCATTATTCTTGGAAACTATGTGCTAAACTTGTAATTAATCTAAACTTATGCATAAAACGTGTCTTGAACGTTTACGACACTTGATTTCGATACTCATGCGTATAATTATATTTGGTTTATACTCCTCATACTTAAATGTACCTCAAACTATGCTTTTGTGACAAATATGGCCCTTAAATACCCTAAAAACATCAAATACACAACTCTAGGGGCCAAATTGTAATAAATGAAACTTATATCCGGAACCTTAAGGGCGCGCGGCCCGCATGGACTTACCCTGTCCCCTTACGCGGCCCGCATGGGCCTCAGGTCTGCAGAAAACATCTCAGATCGTGACCAGATTCGTTTTTGAGCGGGATTTCTTTGTTTAAACCGAGTTTTAGCCTTAATTATCCCCCCAAAACAACCCTAATCACTCCCCTATAAGTACCCAAGGTCCTCCAAGCACTTGGACACTTTCAACACTCTCAAATCTCTCCTAAACACTCTCAAGTTCTAGCAAGAATCTGCATTTTCGGACAGATTCATACTCTTGCACTAAAGTGAGTATAACTTGCTCATTTCTTAACGAAATTACTTGATTCTTCTTTCTACTTGCTTGGATAATCATGGGGTTTGATTCCTTGACTTCTTCTTGGAGAAATCAGACCTGGAATTGCCCTGAAATGGTCCAAGAACTTTCTGTTTTATTGCATACTCTTTCAAACTTGTTTAAACTTCATCCAACTTGTGTCTAACACATCTCACACCAATGTCCTAATGCTTACAACCTCTCTTATGGTTGGTTAAGCTTAAAAACATGGTTGAGACACTTGAAATCAGAGGATTAAACCTCATAACTTTCTGTTTGTTTAGGGTGTTTTGACCCACAAGTCATGTTCAAGCTAATTCTTGATGTAGAGTGATTATGGAACAACTTGGGTTGTTCCAAACATACAATCCTCACATGATTTGATGATTTCTCTTAGTTAGATTGTTTATATTATTATACAAAAGCCTAGTTCGTGACCCTCCTTGGTTGTTTTTACATCAAGAGAAGTGGTGAACATTCAAGGGGTTCCTAAACGGAAGCTTATCCTTCCTACCCCATACATGACATCCATGAATAACTCGAGGTGCCTAAATGAAGATCTTTATCTTCTACCTCCTACATGAATTATTGGACTAAGTAATATGTAATACATAACCTAGAAACTATATATATTCATTCGAACCTTTAATGTTGAACTTGTGTTTAGATGTTAAAGTAGTAGAATATCATCTAAAAACCTAAAACACCAAGTATGATTCTAATGGGCGCATTACCCATGAAAACATTCTAACCATATTGGTTACATAGTGTCATACAAGGGTTACTAAGTTAAAGATGATTATTTTCGTATCATATTTTATCCTACCTTATGTTATGTTAAACTCCAAATTATAATCTTCCATTGTAGGCCAAACTCACACACCTATGTTTCCTCGTGTAGAAGGGCTAGGTGCTCCAAACTAATCCATCCACCAACACACTCGCGGGATTTCAAGTAGGAAAGCTTGCAACCACCGTGAGTATACTCGATCCCTTTTTCCCTTTATACTTTGGGATGCAACATGTATAATTATGCAAACAACTTTTGAACTAAACATACTCAATCTTTGAACGAATGCATGAAACTAATGTGACTTACTTGCTATTCTTGTATGCTCTATGAACGATTTGGAACGTTATATGCTCATTAACTTGTTCGCCTACCTTAACAATTATAGCGCTATAGGATTAACGCCCCGCCTGCTGTTCTATTGGGTATTGTTAAGTTACCACCCCGCTGAACGATTGGGATTAGGCTATTTTATGCGTTGTGTTCTAGGGTTTGATCATATTGTACGCCAAAATTGCATACTAGTAATCACATATTATGAATCATGTTGGATTGAGTTTTATTCTATTATGCTATGTAAACAAACTTGTATACTCGCTCATTGCCTTTGCATTGAAACTCTATTTTAATACATGTTGCAGGTTGATTATTGAAGTATGGATGATTGATGAAGCAAGTTTAGGGTGGACTAGATACACACCTTTAAACTATTTATCTTTGTTGATTTGAATTTGAACAATGTTGTTATTTCCATTTTAAATGATGTATGACAATTTAGTTCTTGCAATGTAGTTTGAATTCAATTAAATATTGTCACATAGTGTTATGATGTTTTGAGCAATTTGTTCGTCTCATCCCGATGTTTCCGCCATCGGTTGGGGTGTGACAGCTGCCCATGTAAACACTGCCCATTATGCACATCCTGCAACCCATGTTCCTGTGCATTATGTTTAAACCAATGTTCCTCAAATTCAGTATGTCCAAGCCCCTGTCCCTCAGGTTCAAGTGCAACCAGTTGTACCTCAACAAGCTGCACCAACAGTGGTTCAACTAGATCAGCAAAACTTTTTCACACTAGGCTTAGTTGACTGGAGCAGCTTACCTGATGAGCTAGGTGATGAAAATTTTGCACTCTATGCTACTAATGATGAATAATGTTTTATGGCATTAGAGTCAATACCAGAAGGGTTGGAAACTGAAGAAGGACAGTCAAATGCTGAAACAGTGGATGAAATTGCTGAAGCAGTGGTTACTGTTGTTGTTGGTGAAATACTGTTGGGAGAAAATTCAGAACCCCTGTTGGAACCACTGTCTGACCCCTGGTCTGAAGAAGAAGAAAAAAACAAGGTGAAAAAGAAGGGAAGGTGGCTGATGAGAAAGAGCATGTTTGTGATTGTGCCATGATGGCTGGAGCTAAGGTAACATCTCAGGTTCTTAAAAATCTGTGTTCAGACAAATGCATCATAGCATTTGCTAACATTAAAGAGGTGAATGAAAACCTTAGGGATAGAGTGTTAAATGATGAAGTTCAATTTGAAAAGTCTTTAAAAGAACTGAAAATCAAATTGGCTGAAAAAGATAATGAAATCTGCAGTCTCAAACAAGAGCATAGGATAACCAAGGACCAACTCCAGACTATGAGAGAAAAATATCAAGCCTGCAAAAAGGAGTTGGAATCCACCCAAATCACTTGTGAAAAATGGGTGGAATCCTGCAAAGGTTATGAAGTTATGCTTGAAAAACAGATCAAAAGCAATGTAAAATTTGGTGTAGGTTTTAGAAAACATGATCAAGTTGAAAACACTGCTGCAAATGAATATATTCAAACCTCTGTTGAAATCATACCCACAAACAAGGATGGCAAAGAAGTTAAAATAACTGATAAACTTGGTAACAAAATCACTCTGGAAAGATCTGTGGGGTCCTCAACTTTTGAGGAGATTGAGAAATACCAATTCAAACCCACATGGTCTGATGAGTTTGACATCCTTGGAAACTTCAAACCCATGGACTTCATAACTATAGATGGTGTTAAAGCTCCCAAGGCCAAGGTAATTCCTCTTAAGGATATCCCAACAGTGGTTCAAAACTCTGTTGCAAAGGAGTCTGAAAAGAAGAAGAATAGAAAAAAGATTAAAAACCTGTTTTGTGACTTTTGTGAAAAGAAAAATCACCTGACCAAAGATTGTTTACACTTAAAAGCTTATGATCTTAATAAAACAAGTACTATTGTACCTTCACAGAGCTGCACCATCTGTGATAAAACAAACCATTCTACTCAGCAGTGTGTGTACTTGAAATCCTTTAAGGTAAAAAAGGAAGAGTACATTTCAAAAACACCAATGAGTTCATCAAAACGATCTATCAAGAACCAACCACTGTTTGTGCCAGTTCAAACAGCTGTCACAAAACAGCTGAACCAAACCTCTGTTAAAATAGATGTTCAGGTGACTGATGCCCCCCTCCCAACCAATACCGAAGAAGTAAAGGTCAACCAGCATACCCAAGGGTCCCACATTTTTATGAGGTGTACAAAAAGCCTTCTAAACCAAGAGTGAACATGCATCCCTTTGGGTACCAACAGCTGATAGGGCAAGACCCCCAACAGTGGTTAGAGAAAAACAGTTCCAAAACTGTCCAAACCCCTGAGCTAACCACTGTTCATCCACCTGAACTTAACATAGACACTGTTGAGACCCCATCCAAAGCCTTATTGGCTTTGGAGACCCTCCTGAACTAATTATTTACTTGATGTGCAGGGAGCTTCTGCATGCTTAGATAGTCTTTGGTATGTAGATAGTGGAGGCTCTAGGCACATGACTGGATGTAGAGCCCTACTCAAGGATTTCAAAACTCATGGAGGGGGTGATATATCCTTTGGTAATAATAGTAAAGGGAAGGTGATGGGATCTGGTACAGTTCAGTCTGGTAATGTTAAGTTTGAAAATGTCAATCTAATAGACAATCTAAAATTCAACCTCCTTAGTATCTCACAAATGAGTGATAAGGGCTATGGCTCATTCTTTACTAAGGATTGTTGTAGGATTGTTGGACCAGAAATGGTTAAAAAGATTGATGAAATAATAAAAAATGGAAAAACTCAACTTGTTGCTCAAAGGAGTGGCAATGTTTATGTTGTTGATTTGTCAAAAGAGAGCCCCAGGACTGATGCCTGTCTGTTCTCAGCTGCCTCTAACAAAGAGACAGAACTTTGGCACAGGAGATTGGGGCACACAAATCTCAAGACAATCACTGCTTTGTCAAAACAAGGGTTAGTAAGAGGTCTTCCTCAAAAACTGTTCATCTGTCCTGAGCATTGTGTTTCCTGCTTAAAAGGAAAACAACATAAAAGCTCATTTAAGTCCTTTGAAGAGTCCAAAACAACCAAGTGCATGCAAATGCTGCACATGGATTTGTTTGGCCCAGTAAAATTCATGAGTCTTAGAAAGAAAATATATTGTTTGGTTATTGTAGATGACTTTTCTAAGTTTACATGGACTTATTTCTTACATTCCAAAGATGAGACTGCAGGCATTTTGCAAAACTTTGTTAAACAGGTTGAAAAGCAATTTGACTTGCCAGTAAAAGTCTTCAGGAGTGACAATGGCACAGAGTTTAGAAATAGGGAGTTGGATGATTTTTGTGTGTCAAAAGGAATTGTAAGGCTACTAGCATTCCAAGGACACCAGAGCAAAATGGGGTTGTTGAGAGAAAAAACAGGACATTGATTGAGGCTGCCAGAACCATGCTTGCTGATTCAGGTTTACCATTAACTTTCTGGGCAGAGGCAGTAAACACTGCTTGCTATGTCCAGAACAGAGTTTTAATCAACCCCAGGCATCAAAAGACTGCCTATGAACTGCTGTATAAAATCAAACCACTTATCTCATACTTTAAAGTATTTGGCTGCCCATGCTTTATTTTGAACTTAAAAGACTCAATTTCAAAATTTGCAGCCAAAGTAGACAGTGGATATCATTTGGGATACTCAACCACTGCTAAGGCCTACAAAGTGTTTAACACAAGGACCAAAACAGTGGAAGAGACTTTGAATGTGCAGTTCAATGAACTTTCTTCAATGAAAATCCCTGTAAACCCTGCAGATTTGTTTGATTGTAACACCTCGAAAATTCACGTCCTATAATGTATTGACACGTGTCATAAGCTTTGAACGTGTGAAAGAATACCCTAGAAGGACTAATGTTGACAAACATGGAAAATATGTGAATATAATGGTTCAAAATGTCAACAATGGATAAATATACCCTACGATATCCCTACATGATGTTTATACCCTTAAACGAGTGATTCATGGATCATACGAAGCTAATTGTGAAAGAAAGTGAGAGATTACAAACTACAGGGGTTAAATGTGTCAGCATGTTTAAAATATACCTCTGAGTGACCTTTTAGCAAACCCGAAGCTTTGTAACGATCAATTATGCTCACTAGAATACATGATAAAAATTTCACCAAGTTTCGCTATCATATGAGAAAGTTATGACCATATTCGTATACGAGGGGTTAAAAGCGTCAACGTTGAAATTTATGACTTTTCGGGTAACCATAAAGTTACCCAAGGACTTAACAAAGTTTGGTTATGTCTTAAGGCCCTTAAAAGTCAAGTTAGAGGGCTCAAAGTGCAAGAAATCATGTTAAGAGCAAGTGTAGAAGGATCTGGGACTAAAAGCGTCAAAAAGTGCATAAGTTTGCATTTTCGCGCATAACTTACGTTCTGAATACACCCGGACATCCAAAAATTTATGTAAGCAATAAAATATTTTATTGTTTGGCATAATAAAAATCCATTCGTCGCGCAATTTGGATCGTTTTTCGCGCTTATGCGCATTCGGTCGTAATTAACCGAACATCGCGATCGTACGACCAAACGAACGTTGGTGACCGACCGGATAATATTTAAATCCCACAAATATTCTGTTCTGATTAAAATCTTATTTTAATCAGGTCCGTGTTGAAAAATAAATTAAAGCGCCTAAAAACGTTATTTTTCAAAGTTTAAGCGCGTACCGTGTGTTTCTGCGCAACACAGTGCTTCTACTGCAAAACGCAGACAACGCAGCCAGTCCTGGAAACTGAAATTTATTTCAGTAATATCTTGGCGAGTTTATTTTTATAGAGTAATAAAAATAAGTTAGAACGCCATAAACCGGGATTTAAACGCTAGATAAAATACCCGGTACCTAGTTAAATACCCGTTTTAGCCATATGCCAGGAATATGCTAAGGTATATGCTAAGGAATATGCCAGGAATATGCTAGGAATATGCTAGGAATATGCTTGGAATATGCTAGGAATATGCTAGAAATATGCTTGGAATATGCTTGGAATATGCTTGGAATATGCTAGGAATATGCTTGGAATATGCTAGGAATATTCTATATGGAAAATCCTATAAATACCCATCAAATTCACTTACAAAACCCACAAAATCTGATCTAAGAATGCTCTAAGTTGAAGCCATTGCTTCATACCTGAGTTACTTGGATCAAGATTAGCTTCCGGGGACCCTTTGTAAGTGTTCCTTCGTTCTTTTATTCGTTTTAGCGTTAAAGTCAAACTTTGTTTGACTTTCTGCATTGACCAGTTTATGGTCAATGCGAAGTTCATTTGAACTTCATAACGTGAGCGTAATCACGATGGTTATAGTCCCTAGTGACTATACCTACTGATTACCACGTTATCTAGGCTCAGTGACGAGTCGTAGTTTCGGCCGAAATGCGTATTCTTGCGTATTTTGTAACCAAACTACTCTTAGGTATCAAAACCGTTTGTTTTGATACCAAACATGTTTTCTAAACTTAGTTAAGCATGTTTTAACATGCTTAGCTCGTCACTTTTAGTTTAGTGCTTATATAGGGTCGTAAGGTAAGCGATCTAAACAATCGCTTATACTTTCGAACCCGACCCGTTTGGTCGATCATTAGGATCCGACCAAACACATTAGGTGACCATAGTATATAGGGAATAACCTTCCAAGGTTATACCTTATGGTCACGACGTTTAGTTAGTTGTATGACAGGTAGTATATATGCCTTAGGTAAATGACCAAAATACCCCTTCGGGGCTTATATTGAGATTAAACTCGTTTTGGGCACATTGGAAGGTATCCTACTGATATCACAACATATTTAAGGCATATTAACTTAGGAAACCTGTATATGACTCTTATGGTTACTCGTTACGCGCTTGCCACGTTCGGATCGGCTTATGTGACTAGTTTGCATAAATTAGCCGAAACGGGTCAAACCATATCTTTTTGGTCTCAAAATCCAGAATGTGTTTAAGTTACCCATATTAAACAGGCATACAAGCTTGCCGGGTCGAAACCACATTCTAAACCGGTCTTCGCCTTATCATGCGTTTGAACCGTACCTTCCTCTTTAAAACTAACCGGTCTAAGCATAGGCTTAATTAAACACCCGTTAGAAATCTAATAGGTTATTAAAAACCTTCGTTCCGGATTAAGAGCCCCAGTAGAAGTACTTGTGCTTGCTGAATTGGTATACGGCTGGGATTGAATTTATATTTAGCTCAGGTAAATACTCTTAACTTATTTTCCCTATACGGGCTTGGGATACGGTATTATAATAATACCGCTTGGTCGGGTATTGAATATTTAATCATATTGTGGTTAAATTATTGAGGTAACCCGTTTTAATCTGTATTGTTTGAAATAAAAGCCTTTAGGGGTTAATGATCATGTCCCGGATATCCTTAACATCATTGTATTATAAAATGGCCACGCCTTAAGCCCGGGGTGTAGGCATACACTGAAAGTTGCTTAAAGGGAAACGGTATCTCACTCTCTTGTGGGCTTATACTTGTGGCGTGTCTGTTAATCTTGACTCGGTTTCTACATCGGGCCCTGAACGTACAACAAACATGTAAATCTGTATACAAGATTATAAATATAATTGTCCCAAGTTATAAAAGATTAATTTTGCCTTGTGCAGTTTAATCAAAGTGTCAAAATATTTTGTGCCTGATGCATCTAAATCAATTTTCTTAAACTCTTTTCAAATGAGTCGGTTGAGTGTATTTACCAGTGAAAACTGACGTATTTTCCAAAAAGGTTAAGTGACAGGTACTGAACGTAATTGGCTGGAAGCTCAGGGCGTTAATAAGGAATCTTGCAAGTTCTAGGCGTCCAAAGTCTGTTGAACAATTTTTCCTTTTATTTGATCCGCCTGTGGATCCTGTACTTTTCGTTGTAATACTTGATATTACTTTATATTCGGATTGTAATATATTTATCTTTTGCTTCCGCTGTGCATTTATATATTGTGTTGTTTGACTATGATGATATCAACTACGTCACGATACTCCCCTACCGGGCCCACCGGTCAAACGTGGAAATATCGGGGTGTGACAGGTTGGTATCAGAGCCAACACTGAGTGAATTAAACGCTAGCCTTTTTGTGTTTAATCTCAGTTACACAGTTGCACATTCTTGAGTCTAGACAAGAACATAGGACTAATCCTAATTCGTTTTATTTTGTCTTTATTTGGTTCCTTTGTTATTTTCTGATTAGCCCTTGCATGGGCAAGTCATTTTCTGCTAGAAGTCCCGTTTAGGGCAACCATATACTTGTTTAAATTTTAATGGAACAATTATATTTAAAATATCATTCCTATATTATAAGATCTACCATTATAATAAAATGGCAATATCTAAAAAGGACAAGACCTAGCTCATGTGTCATTTTAAGACAGGGCCAAGACGGTAGTTCCACAATTAGATTCAGATCCTTGTTAACATTTCAAGTTAGGATTGTTCTGCGTTAAATATTAAAAGAATCTTAAAGGTAAAACCTAGCCTAAATGTCATTGTAGACATGGCCAAGACAGTAAAACTTATCTAAAAGATTCCAATCCCTGTTAACATCTGTAAGTATGTTAACATTTTTGGTAAACTGTGAATCGTTAAAGTCACACAGGCCATCTTTAAAAAGGGGGTTAATCTAAATTCCCTTATTTGAAATAATCATCCATTAGTGATGAAGTGCCTACGGGCCAAACTTGTTGTCTGATAAGACAACGACCGTGGTGGTCTTTGACCCCCGTCTAAAGATGTTGAACTACGTCCAAGCATAATAGTTAGTAAGATCAATGCGATCCTGACTAATATCATCAAATGAAGATGATCAAATTTTAAACATCCATAAGTGATGAAATGCCTACGGGCCATACTTATTGTCCTAAGGGACTAAAGACAGTAATAGTCTTTGACTCTCTGTCCAGAAAAGGTAATGAAATATGTTCAAACCTTAATGCCTCGATTCTCTGAAATCATGGCTTTTAAATTTAAAACTGTCCTTGTGACTAAGCCTTTGCGCCACCTTAATATCCTTAATGTTTTATAACTAGGATAAATTATAATGAAAATGCTAATTAAATATAACTAACAAATTCACCAATATGGTTTACATTACCATGGTTGATGAATCGTCAAAAGTGATGATTCCATAAAAATCTCTGAATAAATAATTGTCAATATGTATGTAGCAATCAAACTACATGGCTGGATCAGACGAGGTTAACAGTCACCCGAGGGAGAATAATGATGCTACCAGAGTTAATATAACTAGTGCGGAACTGCAGGCACTAATAGATGATGCCGTTACACGAGCCCTCGACAGACAGTATGATGAATCAAGTGATACACACTCTAAGACTCTATCTGTGGCTCGTAGTAAGCCCCCTTCTAAATCACATGAGTCGAAGGAAGACGATGTTCATAACTCGTCAAACCAGAGGAGTGTTCCGTCTAGACAGGTTGTGCTTCATCAAGAGGCACCGGTTAAGACCTGCTCATATAAATATTTTGTCTCCTACAAGCCCAGAGACTTTACAGGAGAAGAAGGAGCCATCGATTGCATGACATGGCTCGAGGAGATGGACACTGTTGTTGACATCAGCGGTTGTGCGGAACAAGATGTTGTGAAATTTGTTTCACAATCTTTTAAAGGAGAAGCACTAGCTTGGTGGTGGTCCTGATCCAAGCTACGGGGAAGATCCCTTTGTACAACATGACTTGGGATCAGTTCGTCACTCTTATCAAAGAAAATTACTGTCCTCAACATGAAGTTGAGAAAATTGAGACTGAATTCTTGACATTAGTCATGGAGAACTTAGATTGTCAAGCATACCTTACAAGTTTCAACACCATGTCTCGATTGGTTCCTTACTTGATCACACCGGAGCCAAAGCGAATAGCTCGCTTTATTGGGGGTCTAGCCCCAGAAATAAAGGCCAGTGTGAAAGCATCGAGACCGACTACATTCAGGTCAGCGGCAGATCTGTCGCTATCTCTCACACTCGATGTGGTCAGAAACAAGGCTGCCAAAGCCTCTGAAGATGGAAAGCGTAAAAGGGAGGATGAGAATTCTCATCGCTCCGATAGGAAGACAAAGAGGAACTCTGAGGATAAGGAGAGTTCCGGGTTTAAGCAAGACAGCCAGCAGTCGGGTGAGAAGACCAGGTGCGAAACCTGTAGGAAATACCACCTTCGGGACATGCAGATTTGAATCTCAGCCTCTACCTTGTGGGATCTGCAAGTCTAAGGAACATAAGACCTTGGATTGCAAGAAGTTGAAAGACGCAACCTGTTATGGTTGCAACGAGAAGGGGCATATCAAGACCAACTGCCCTAGGAATCGGAAGAAGTCCGAAGAAGCCAAGAAAACAAACGCATGAGTCTTCCAGATGAACGCCCAGGAGATGGTGCAGAATGATAACTATAAAGCAGGTACCTTTCCTTGTCAAGCAGTTTATACAGAAATTTATTTAATGCTGGCACATATGATTCTATAATAAGCGATAAATGCTGAGAACTGTTGTCTCCGCCTGATTTGGACTCCGGTCATTTAATGCGAGGTAGCAATTGACCGATGATACTTTAGAGAATGCTCCAACAAATCTTAAATTGATATTTTATATCTATTAGGAATCACTCTTTTCTGATATCCTTATGGCAAGCTTTCAAGCTATCCAAATTCATCAATATAATAAAGACAGATGTGACGTTTTGATCCACTGTCAAAAAGGTGATGGACTAGGTCCAACCCTTAAATGCCATTGATGGTCTTTTGTGACCTAGGCTAAGTAATATTGATATATTTAAAAAAAAAATAACGTTCATTAAGAATGTTAGTGCCATATTGGCCTGGATAGTTTAATGAAACCATGGTTAGTACATGTTAAGGCCATCAGGGTGATGAATAGCAATTGTTGAATTGAAACTAAGTAAATGATTCAATTGGTAATAGGAACCAAATCTTGAGTATGACAAACTCGGATAAGACAACAGTCAATCGTGCCATTGATGATGCGACGCATGCTAATGATGCTACAATTGTAAACCTTAGAATTTCCAAAGATGTTCTTAAAAGTATGATAGAAGCAGCTGTTGGAAAAGCTGTGAAGAAGGCCGTGAAATAGTTCAAGGAGCCAAATGCTACGTGCCCCAAATCTGTCAAAGGAAATACGGCCAAGGATAGAAAGCCTAAGATTAATAGCGCTTAAACTCTCCTAAAGAGTGTCAGGAGTAGTCTATATCAATAATAACGTTGGGTACGTTCTTTAAGTATAAATGCTAAGAATTCTGTTTTAATACGGATACCAATAAATCCTTCATAAATTGTAAGTATATTAGACTTTTAAAAATCTATCATAAGAACCCTAGATATTAAGTGTAAGGTAAAGCTTACAAATAGAAAATCATAGGAACCGTTTCTTCTATTCCTGTCAGAAATCTTCAGTCGTAAAATTCTAGTATACCCTTTCTCCAGATAAAGTACATCATCATATGAAATTGATATCTCTTTTATCTCTATTGATTACGAATACCAAACGGTATGACAAAAGCGCCATATGAGGATTTGTGTATCTTAATATGTTCCATAGATTGCTTCCATGCCTGATCAGTATGGAGGTTTAATGTATGGAACCACAAGGATATTCCAATGGTCATACGGTATTAAAGTCAGCTAATGGTATTCAAAGAAGATATCTAGAAGATAGAATTGTCCAAAATAAGTTTTCCCTAGTAAAGGAATCTGTGGACTCATAGCTTAAATGTGTCACTTATTTGACACAAGCAAGGATGGATGAACTGGAGCCTGAGATTTGGAAAAAAATCTCTGTAAACTCCTTGTATCCTGATTATCTTCTCCTAAGATTACCCTGTTTATCTCCCGAAAGGCAAGTAGAATTAAGATTTATATCCCATTTAGGGCTGTATCATTATGAAATTCCCTAAACGGCTAGTACCATCATTGGAGGAATCGAAACCTCGATCAAGTAAGTTTTAAAATAGAGGATTCATATAGCCTAACTCAATATTCCGAGAGTTTGATATTGTTGAATAAGAAAGACAGTTCATTTTGCTTATGCATTGATTACCGCAACCCTATTTAGGCAACAATTAAGAATTCACCATCAGCTGCCCAGGATCGTCGATTTGTTCGACTAACGACAAGGATTAGCTATTCCTTAAAAATTAATTAAGCAGTGGTTGGAATAACCATCTCACCTTAAGATAAGCTTTTCTATAATAATTGATATATAAGCATCAAGGCTGCTCCTTTGGAGACCTTGTATTGGTGGAATGTTAAACATCTATTGTTAGGACAATAGACTGGTAAGTCCAATTATCAGGATCTGAAAGTTGCATTGGAAGCAAAAAATAAGATCATACAAATCCCTAATCATCTATAAGTTGCCAGCATTCGGCAAAAAATCAATAATTAATGAAAGTAGCAACCCTCCTAAATTCTTGGTAAGGAATAAGGTTCAACAAAAGATATCACCCAGGAAGGGTGTGCCAAATTGTTAAATTATCAGGCTAGTTAAGCTCTGAATATATAGAATCATTCGGAGGAAATCGAATGTATCAAGATCAAGTAGCTCATAAGCTAAAACCTATTTAAGGAGCTTGGCGGAGCTCGCAGTACATTGCACACTAGTGACAGAAGGATGTGTTTCACAAATAAGTCAAGGAGCACTATCACATAATGATATGCAGATTTATGATGTGATGAACATCCTGTATCGATTAAGGATCGACAGGTTAATAAGCTCCAAAAGGATACATGCACCTAATAAAGGGGTCACTTTGGGAGCTTAGAAGGACTCCAGATATGTTATAGAAGTTAAGTCCATTATGCGACAAAAAGTACTTCCAGCATTTTAACAAATCTCGAGGTCGAGATTTCTTTTAAGGGGGTGAGGATGTAACACCTCGAAAATTCACGTCCTATAATGTATTGACACGTGTCATAAGCTTTGAACGTGTGAAAGAATACCCTAGAAAGACTAAAGTTGACAAACATGGAAAATATGTGAATATAATGGTTCAAAATGTCAACAATGGATAAATATACCCTACTATATCCCTACATGATGTTTATTCCCTTAAACGAGTGATTCATGGATCATACGAAGCTAATTGTGAAAGAAAGTGAGAGATTACAAACTACAGGGGTTAAATGTGTCAGCATGTTTAAAATATACCTATGAGTGACCTTTTAGCAAACCCGAAGCTTTGTAACGATCAATTATGCTCACTAGAATACATGATAAAAATTTCACCAAGTTTCGCTATCATATGAGAAAGTAATGACCATATTCGTATACGAGGGGTTAAAAGCGTCAACGTTGAAATTTATGACTTTTCGGGTAACCATAAAGTTACCCAAGGACTTAACAAAGTTTGTTTATGTCTTAAGGCCCTTAAAAGTCAAGTTAGAGGGCTCAAAGTGCAAGAAATCATGTTAAGAGCAAGTGTAGAAGGATCAGGGACTAAAAGCGTCAAAAAGTGCATAAGTTTGCATTTTCGCGCATAACTTACGTTCAGAATACACCCGGACATCCAAAAATTTATGTAAGCACTAAAATATTTTATTGTTTGGCATAAGAAAAATCCATTCGTCGCGCAATTCGGATCGTTTTTCGCGCTTATGCGCATTCGGTCGTAATTAACCGAACATCGCGATCGTACGACCAAACGAACGTTGGTGACCGACCGGATAATATTTAAATCCCACAAATATTCTGTTCTGATTAAAATCTCCGTGTTGAAAAATAAATTAAAACGCCTAAAAACGTTATTTTTCAAAGTTTAAGCGCGTACCGTGTGTTTCTGCGCAACACAGTGCTTCTACTGCAAAACGCAGACATCGCAGCCAGTCCTGGCAACTGAAATTTATTTCAGTAATATCTTGGCGAGTTTATTTTTATAGAGTAATAAAAATAATTTAGAACGCCATAAACCGGGATTTAAACGTTAGATAAAATACCCGGTACCCAGTTAAATACCCGTTTTAGCCATATGCCAGGAATATGCTAAGGTATATGCTAAGGAATATGCCAGGAATATACTAGGAATATGCTTGGAATATGCTAGGAATATGCTAGAAATATGCTTGGAATATGCTAGGAATATGCTTGGAATATGCTAGGAATATGCTTGGAATATGCTAGGAATATTCTATATGGAAAATCCTATAAATACCCATCAAATTCACTTACAAAACCCACAAAATCTGATCTAAGAATGCTCTAAGTTGAAGCCATTGCTTCATACCTGAGTTACTTGGATCAAGATTAGCTTCCGGGGACCCTTTGTAAGTGTTCCTTCGTTCTTTTATTCGTTTTAGCGTTAAAGTCAAACTTTGTTTGACTTTCTGCATTGACCAGTTTATGGTCAATGCGAAGTTCGTTTGAACTTCATAACGTGAGCGTAATCACGATGGTTATAGTCCCTAGTGACTATACCTACTGATTACCACGTTATCTAGGCTCAGTGACGAGTCGTAGTTTCGGCCGAAATGCGTATTCTTGCGTATTTTGTAACCAAACTACTCTTAGGTATCAAAACCGTTTGTTTTGATACCAAACATGTTTTCTAAACTTAGTTAAGCATGTTTTAACATGCTTAGCTCGTCACTTTTAGTTTAGTGCTTATATAGGGTCGTAAGGTAAGCGATTAATTTTGCCTTGTGCAGTTTAATCAAAGTGTCAAAATATTTTGTGCCTGATTCATCTAAATCAATTTTCTTAAACTCTTTTCAAATGAGTTTGTTGAGTGTATTTACCAGTGAAAACTGACGTATTTTCCAAAAAGGTTAAGTGACAGGTACTGAACGTAATTGGCTGGAAGCTCAGGGCGTTAATAAGGAATCTTGCAAGTTCTAGGCGTCCAAATTCTGTTGAACAGTTTTTCCTTTTATTTGATCCGCCTGTGGATCCTTTACTTTTCGTTGTAATACTTGATATTACTTTATATTCGGATTGTAATATATTTATCTTTTGCTTCCGCTGTGCATTTATATATTGTGTTGTTTGACTATGATGATATCAACTACGTCACGATACTCCCCTACCGGGCCCACTGGTCAAACGTGGAAATATCGGGGTGTGACATTGATCTTGATAAATTTACTTTTGAAAATGTTTCTGTCAAGACTAATAGTGTAGGTCCATCACAAAGTCCTCCATCAGACTATGGATATGAAGTCATCATTCCACAACAAAAGTCTGCATCAAATGGTAGAGCAGCAGATGTTCAAAACAGCTGTCAAAGCTCAACCACTGCTACCTCAACAGTTGTTGACCAAAGTAGCCCATCAACTCCTGCTTCCACATCATCAAACACTGTTGATAAAAGTCCTCAAACAGTGGATAAAAGTAAACATGTGTCCACACCACTACCTCCTATTCCTCCACCTCCATTTCAAGCCACTGTTGGATCATCAAAGTCACCAACAGTGGTTAGCTCAGATGATTCACATCTGCAGCCTTCACCATTAAATGCCATTGTTCCATACAAAGGAGATCTAATCTTCTTGAAGTCTCATCCACCTGACCAAATCATTGGCAACATCAGTGAAGGGGTGCTCACAAGAAGTCAATCCTAAAACATCTGTCTTTTTGCTGGTTTTCTATCTCTCCATCAGCCAGTCAAGTACCAAGAGGCACTAAAAGACAACAGCTGGGTAGAGGCCATGCAAGAGGAGCTCCAACAGTTTAAAAGACAACAAGTATGGGAGCTTGTACCATTGCCAGAGGGTGTGAGTCCTATTGGCACAAAGTGGGTCTTCAAAAATAAAACTGGTGAAAAGGGCATTGTTGTCAAGAATAAAGCAAGGCTAGTGGTTCAAGGTTTCAGACAGGAAGAGGGCATTGACTATGATGAAACTTTTGCCCCTGTAGCAAGATTGGAAGCTGTTAGACTGTTCCTGGCCTTTGCTATCAACCACAACATAAAGGTGTTTCAAATGGATATCAAATGTGCTTTCCTCTATGGTAAAATTCAAGAAGAGGTATATGTTTGTCAACCTCCTGGCTTTGAGGATCCATTTTATCCAGATCATGTCTACAAGCTAAACAAAGCTTTGTATGGCTTGAAACAAGCACCTAGAGCCTGGTATGAAACTCTTTCCACCTTTCTTCTTTCCATTGGTTTCACACGAGGTAAAATAGACAAAACACTGTTTTTAAAATGGAGAGGGAAAGACTTGATGATTGTACAGATTTATGTGGATGACATCATTTTTGGAAGCACATGTTCTAAAATGTGTGAAGAGTTCAGACAACTCATGACAGCTGAGTTTGAGATGAGTGTAAAGGGTGAACTCCAGTGCTTTCTTGGTCTCCAAGTAAGGCAACTGCAAAATGGTACTTTCATCCATCAAGGAAAATATGCCAAAGAACTTTTAAAGAAATTTGAGATGGATGATTGCAAGCCATGTAGTACACCCATTGCAACCACAAAAATAGTTATGTCTGATGAAAAGGATGATTTAGTTGATCAAACTCTTTATAGAAGCATGATTGGGTCTTTATTGTACCTAACTGCATCTAGGCCAGACATCATGTTTGCAACATGTGTCTGTGCAAGATCCCAATCAGCCCCTAGAAAGTCAAACCTTATTGTTGTAATAAGGATATTCAAATACCTAAAAGGTGCTCCAACACTTGGTATCTGGTATCCAGCTGATGGAAATATCAAGCTTTCAGGTTTCTCAGATAGTGACTTTGCTGGATGTAATACCACAAGGAAGTCCACTTCAGGAGGGTGCCAATTCCTAGGCAATTGCTTAATGTCTTGGCAAAGCAAAAAGCAAGCAGCTGTTTCAACATCCACTGCTGAAGCAGAATATATAGCTGCTGCAAGCTGTACAGCCCAACTGCTTTGGCTTCAAAATCAATTGCTGGATTTTGGTATCACTACCTTAAAGACACCTCTCATGTTGGACAGTCAGGCAGCAGAAAATATCATCAAAAATCCAGTCTCTCATTCAACCACCAAGCACATTGATATCAGACATCACTTTGTAAGGGATTGCTATGAAAAAGGTTTGATTTCTCTGCATCATGCTCCAACTAAAGATCAGCTGGCAGATGTGCTAACAAAAGCTTTAGACACATCCACCTTTGAAAGCTTGATCTCTAGGATTGGCATGCTGAACATGGAATAACAGGCAAAATCCTGTTTTTCTATGAATAAAAGCATTAAAATGTTTTCAGAAAATCAAAAATCCATCCTAAAAAATAGCTAAAAATGAAAATTTTCATTAATCCTTAAAAGTCTGCCATAACCATTGTTTTTGGTTCAAACATCTGTTCTGTTAAATGCTTTCCACTGCTGAAAGTCAACCTCTGTTCTCTCATTTCCTTGTTAATCACTGTTGATCAAACATCAGTGTTTTAATCCACTGATAGTCAAAAGTCAGCCACTATTCTCATTATAACCATTGCAAACCACTGATATTGTTTCATCAGTCGTTTCCTACCAACTGTCCTCCATTATTATCAGAGGTTGTCATTTGGGCAGTACTTGGCCGTCAGATCTTTTGTAACCGCTGCCACGTCAGCATACACTTTTCCCCCTATAAAACCCTGATCAAAACCCCAAACAGGGTTTTTACTGTCGAATCGAATTCAAAATTCCTTTCACAAAGCAGTTTCTCCCAAATACTCTCTCAAATCACTCATCTTCTTCATTCGCTCTTACTATCTTCAAATCACCATGGCTCTTCCATTCAAAACTCCTCATAATTACTTGGGCTTACTTGAAAAACCAAGTCATACCAAAACCTTCAACTCTGTAATTGATGCTCTGTCGTCTTCAAAGTACAAAACTTTGTTAACCTGTGATGCTCCGATTTACCTGGAAACCCAACAAGAATTTTGAAAAAATGCTAAACTTGAAACTAAGGATAAAAAGCCCTTAGCCATTACTTCTTCAATAAAGGGTATTTCAGTCACCATCACACCACAATCCATCTCGGAGGTCTTTGAACTTGATGATCTTACAGGTAAAACATCTTTCCCAAAAACAGAGTATCAAACAGATTTCATTGAAAGAGGATATGAAGAAGAAATGAAAAAAAATACTTTACAAAAAGGCAGTTACCACCTGCCATAAGGTTTTTATTTCATACCCTCCTAATGTGTTGTCAAACAAGACCACTGCTTTCAATGAAATCCCATTGAAGATCCAATACCTGGGCTATGCTATATTACATGGAGAAAATTTTAACTATTCCCAGGAGATCTTCAATTATCTTGTTTCAAATGTTAATAAAAATCATTTTTGTTATTTCCAAGGTTTTTAAGTTACTATTTTAAAAAGAAAATTTCAAAGGATAATGCCCATGTGCTTATCCAAGGCAATCCTTTTTCAATAAACAGCCTAACCTCTGAAACATTTACAAGGCTGTCAAAAACTTCCAAAACACAAACAGAGGTTCCTGAGCAGACTTCAGCAGCTACCACTGCTCCTCAGGCACCTGCTGTTGGGCCCACTGCTCAAGGTGATCCAGCAGCAAAACAACTGCTGTGAAACCCACACCTAAAACCACCAAAAGATCAAAACAGAAAAAATCACAAAAGCCCCCCAAACCCACAAAAAAGGTAACTCTGGAAGATGAGATCCCAGAGATTATACCAGTGACAACACAAAAGTCACCAATAACCACTGCTCCTACTTCCTCATAGCAGTTGGATGAAAGATCTCAACCTGAGCCTCAAACTCCTCCTGCTTCTTCTAAAAAAGATCAGGTTGTAAGAACAGGGACACCACATTATGATGCTCTGGAATCACTTGATTCCATCATCCACAGCCCACCTCCCAGGGCAAATTCTTTTTCTACCCCTATCCTCACTGCACAAATTCCACCAACCATATTACCCCTATTGGATGCAGTTGATTTAGCCCAGACACAAATCAGTTCTTCTCAATCACCTATCACTGAGAATATGCCACAGAAAGTGATTGAGTCTGGTGTCTCAATCTCTGTTAACACACCAATAGTTGAGGAGGTTACACTGCAGGAAGTACAAGTACTTCCTGTCAGTAGTTCAAGTGAAGCAGCTACTACAAGTGTTGAACCCACTAGTTTACACTTGGACAGTAGTTTCATAAGTGAGACTCCCTTGAAAGCAATTTCTTCTTTGGGAAGTAGGGTGTTTCCAGTTTTCACTGGTTCACTTAAACTAGTCACCCCTACTGAAGGAAGAAGTCCCCAGTACCAAGACAAAGGGGCATCAGTGGATGATTTCTGGGAATCTTTCCCTAAGTCAACCACTGATACAACCACCAATGGTGGGAAATCAGATGATCCCATTAACTTGGGTGATGGTTTAATGTACAAATAATTGACGGAAAGGGTTGATAAACTGGACACATCTGTTGCAGACATCAAGTCTATGCTGCAACAGTTGTTACAAGCACAAAAGGCAACACCCACTGCTGCACCAGCTGCAACATCTGCTCCATCATCTGCTCCTACTCCCACTGAGCTTTGGGAATTATTTCAACCTCTGCTTCACAAACAAAGAGAATATGCTGATCAGTAACATGAAATTCAAGTTCAAAAGATCAGAAATTTGATGGAAGCTAGGTTCAAGGATACACAAGCAGATATTAAGGCAATCAAGGCCCATTTATTACAAACCACTGGTTCTGCTCCTCCTACAATTATTTTGGTTGATAATCCTCCAAATGATGCCAAAAAGGGGAGAAAAAGAAGAAGGGATGGGAAGATGGTCTATACATTGAACCAGATAAAAAATCTAGTCTGGCTGCAGAAATCCCTAGGCCAGATGGTTCCAAAAAGGTTGATGTAACCTTAAATGCTTTTGCTGATGAAAAAGCAAGGCTGAAAAAGGATATGGAGACAAAGGGTAAAACAAGGTTTGAGCAGGAGAAGAAAGTTTTTTATTGAGATGGAAGAACAGGGTACTTCTTAGCCCAATGATGAAGAAAATCCTAAGCCTAAAAGAAGACAACCCACTAGAAAAGTGAGGCAACCCAAATCCACACCTTCCAGAATCACAAAACATACTCCCCAAACTCCCAAAAGCTCCTCTCATCAAACCTCCAAACCAACAGATGTTAAAACACCTGTTGTATCAACAGCTGTTGGTACTTCAGTGGTTTCAACAGATGTTACCCCAACAACTTCCATCAACACTACCACAACCACTCTTATTCACTCCACTGCCCCATCAAAAACAACTTCATTACCACCAACACCACCTGCCAAAAAGCAGAAGACTTCAGATGACACATCATCTGTTGTAATGACAACAGTGGTTGAAACACCAGTTGTTTCAACAACTGTTAGTCAGCCACCTACCACTCAAATCACCACCACTCAACCCACCAAAACACCACCAACCTCTCCTAAACCCAAAAGGAGAAGGATAATACTGGAAGATGACACTTCACCACCTCCAACTTCTTCACAACCACTGTCCCTTGTATCTATTCCAAACCCTGTTCCATTATCTTCAGCTCAAGTTCAAAAACCAATCACTGCTATTGTTCTAGTGGGATTTTAATACCCATTGGATCTTCCAGCAGTCAAAGAGGAGATAAAGTCTTTCTACTCTGAAGATGACCCTGCAAAACGAAATTTACCATCTCTTCAAGGATATCCTAGGCCTAATAACATAGAAGAACATTTGAAGTTAAAGGCTCAACAAGCAGAGGATATCTCTAAAAGAAATACAGAAGGAAAATCAGACAAAGAGATTCAAAGATACTACCAATATTTGCTACTCAAGTCAGAACTTTGGAGCAGTTTTTAAAAGATCTTTGTCAGAAATTATCAGAAAGAGATGATTAAAGCCTGAGAAAATATTACATTGAACACATTATGGCATTCAAGAAATACAGGGCAGAAAATTCTCAATATAAAGAATGGACCCTTGGTGAGCTCAAAGAGGAGTTAGAGAGAGTGGAAAAGATGAACAAAGACAAAGTAAAACATACTCCTCCTGTTTGGTCAAAGTACAAGAAAAATGTACCAGAAAGAACTTTAAAGCTGAAGAGAATGAAAGAAGAGTTGATAACAGCTGATTTTGGGTCAAGGAATCAGGTCACAAGATGGTCAGAGGATAAAGTGTTGGCCAATTACAAAGGTTGGAAGAATTGAGAAAGAAAAATCTGAATGTTCCTCAAAAGTCTGACTATCCTGAAGCAGTGGTTCCAGTTAAACCACAAAAGCTATAAATCAGGAGATCCACTGCTCCACCTGCTGCCATCCTTTATCAAAGAAGGAAACAAAAGCAAATGGATGCAGAAACAACAGAGAATATAGCACAAGGGGATTACATTATAAAAATGGTCCTTCAGCAGATGATGGCAGAGAATCCTGAATTAGCACAAGCTACAAACACTGCCCAACCAGTCATCACCAAGCCACCATATACAAACACATCAACAATAAAAACTCTCCCAAGAAACCCAAAGGATTCAAAAATACTAAAGTGGAAATCTGACAAACAGACCCACGTATTGACTTTGCTCAGATCCAATGGTGAGGTGAAGCATATATCAAGGGAACAAGCGCTTGGCCTGGGTGAAAAAGATCTTCAAGATCTCCTTGAGCTTCCACTGTGCAGGGATGAGGATGATACAAGTTCCATAGACTTTGAATTACAATTCAAAGGACAAGTCAGGGAATATTTGATGAGAAAATAAAAATCCAAGAATAATGAAGAGTTTTGGCATCATCTGTTCCAGGGGGAGATTGTTGGGATTGAACCCTACCAAAGGAACAGTTGATAAAGCCAAAACTGGATCAGATCAGTGGATTCAGAATAAGCATATGTTTGTATTTGATCTTTCCCCTTGACAGCGGCTCTAACATCTGATGAATTCAACTACTGCCTTTCTAACTACTATTGGTCCAAAAGACTGATGAAGACTAAGTGCTGATGCTCAATCAACTGTTATGTTTTAAGTACTACTGAAGACTAAAGCACTGCTGGAGCCTAAGCAGTGGAATGAAGGATCAGTTGTTTTGTTTATGCTTTGTATTGTGTAATCAGTTGTTTGTAATCAATGGTTGTAATAGGTCAGTAGTTTGAGTTTGTTAGGAGGTTAGATGTCACTATCATGGTGACGTCAGCAAAGATGCCACAGTGGTTTGGTTTGTTTTGTACTATAAATAGAACAGTCCCCTGTACTGTTCTATTAGCTCTTTCTTCACAAGTTATTCTGTACGAACAAACTAGCGTGAGCTCAGGCTGAGGGGGAGATTGTAATACATGCATGCATTGTAATTGAAGTTTGTAATAAATACAATCATTCGATTCCATGTCAAACATGTGTGTTGAAAGCATTTCTTCCATTTGATTGTGCTGAAAGTTTGTTTCATTTAATTCCGCTGCAAATTATTTATCATTCATCTTCACTTTAATTAAACAAACACAATCAAAAGAAACTCAGATCCTAACAGGTTCTGTTGTTTAATGCGTTATCGTATCATCTCGAGCAAACCGTAAACTTCCAAAACTTAACAAGTCTTCAAGTTGCAAAAGATCAGATCACGGGATGGATCGCCGTCCGATCGGATTGCCATCCGATCAAACCGCAATCCGATCGGATTGCACTTGAGGATTCCATACTTAAACAATTTTCAACATGTTCAAGGCATAATCAGTTCTAATGGATTGCCACCCGATCGGTAGACCATCCGATTGGATGATAATCCTGCTGTGAACTTGTTCTCTGAGAAATACCTCGCTGAACGGATCGCCATCCGATCGAACTGCCGTTAGATCGAACAACCTGAAAGGTAAAGATACGTCTCTGTTTTCAAAATGCTACAACGAAAACTTCAAAACCATCATATACAAACACACCCTTACCAAACGAATGTCAATCCGACCGAATGGCCATCTGATTGGATGAACATCCGAACAGATTGACATCCGATCGAATGACCATCCGATCAGATTGCCATCCGATCGGATTACCGTTCGACACTTGGTTCTTTGCACCGTTTTACACGCCGTTCTTCGCTTATGCTATCATTGACTGTTCAGGCTAATCTCTCTCAGTGCTCCCTTCAATCCAAGAGAGTGTTTACTTGTTAAGCATGATCTGTGAGTATACTCGATCCCTTTTTGCTTTATGCACTTTTGGGTGTTACATACGTTACCTAGATTCAAATCACATCGATCACACAATGCAAACACTATTTTTACGCTGACCGTTATTGCATGTTACGTGTTATTCGATGAATGCTTGTATGCTATGTTAACACAGTGATTGTTGCCTGACACCTTAGCAACGATAGTACTATAGTTTGGACTCAGCACCTGTCATGGACAGGGGTTGTTAAGGGCTTTACTTCACGTGTCCCAGTGGGGATATGTGTTGCGCATTCTACAACTTGCAGTCACCTTTACACTATGTGTATTGACTTTATTTTAACGTATGTGACAGGTGTTTAAAATGTTAGGATGTTGCTTGCTTCATGGAATCAAATAGGAGAGTCTAGAAACAAAGACAATTTATTTATTTAAAATCCGAGTTTTCGGAACATGTTTTGTTTTGAGAATATCTATGTCTGTAATAATTTGATTACTTGATGGGTTATGGTATGGGACATAATATTAACTATTTGGAAATTTAGTTGTTATGGAATTTCTCTTGACAATCTGTTTCGCTCAGTGCCGCGCCCCGATGATTCCGCCATCGGTTGGGTGTGACAGATTGGTATCAGAGCCATAACTATAGGGAATTAGGCAAGACTCGACCTAGTCCGCGTTGATGTCTTAGAAACGACCTAGTCTATAGTCTAAGTACCAACAGACCGACTTGTGCATACGCTGTAGGGGTTCCGCACGAGCTTACTCGCTCTTCTTGCTTGCACTCACTGAACGCTACACTATCACTACACACTACTTTCAAAAAAATGAACGAATGATTAAGTCGAGATTAGGTGTGAAAACCACAAACTCTCGACTAAATCGCTTGTTCGACCCGCATTTTATCTATAAACGGGAGAATTTACGTTGAATCAGGAGTGAAATCCGTACTTTAACGCGGATTTTCCTCTCTATTTTATCAAAAACATGGACAAAGTTGTTAAGTTAGGGGTGAAACCCGAATCTCGACGACTTGTTCTGTTCTTTATTTTAGTTTTATAAGCTCTCACCAAAGTCTCGACGGACTCCAACGACTTGAAGTCACACTGTAACTGGAGGGATGCGTGCCGATAGCCCAAAATTGAGGCGAGAGCACAGTCCCGAAAGCCAAAGTGAGTACCAAGAGTCCTTGAGAATAGTCGAATCACCTTGGCTTGGTAGACGTGTTCCAACGAAAGCCTTCAACAATCTATCCTCGATTTCAATCTTGTAATCGCTGATTTTATGTGTTTCAATTCTGAGCCTACAACAGCTGACTTTGATATTTGTCGCTTTTATGTGGATTTTATGTGTTTTATGTGGTTTTATCTGTTTACGTGATTGGTTTTCTGGTGATTTATTCGCTTTTCGCTTTGATCGGCACACACAACTCGCACTGCACATCTATCTCAATACGCTAACAAATCGCTGCTACTTGTGGATGATCGCATACTATGCTACGCTATTCGATGTGTACTCGCTAATCGTAATCGTTATTCTCGAACTCACGGACTTTGAATGTAGGTGAATACGTGCAAAATATAGTGGGTCCGCATGCTTGCTGTGTGCTATGTGCCTTAAATGCCTATGTGACTTCGTGGTTTACGTGCTTCTGTGCTTATGTGCCTATGTGCTTCTGTGATTATGTGCCTATGTGTTACGTGGTTATGTGATTATTCGTGTTCCTGAGCTTTATATGAGGTAGATTAGAGTTGAGCGAGAGTCTATGCTAGGATTAATCGAAATTGTGTTTGAGTCCTGTGGCGATGTCTGTTGCAGACAATGTCGTCATTTGGATCCCTTCTCTCTCGAACTGCTCGCCGAAACCATGAAGACAAGCGCATTGCTGCTCTCGTCGCTAAGCAAATGGCAAAAGTCATTCCGCAAATTGTTAGTGTGTTAAATGAGAATGCTAGCAAGTCTTCTGAAGAGTCCAGGACTGATTCGCCAAAGTCTGCTTTTAGCTTCAAGCAGTTCAAAGCCTGCAACCCGAAACAATTTACCGGCGAAGATGGGCCTACGGCCATGTTCCAATGGTTTGATTCGATCTAAGTCACCCTGCGCCAGAGTGGCTGTCCTGATAATCTTCGTACTCTTAACGCCACTGGCGTCTTCCAATCCCGAGCTCTAGATTGGTGGACGGCCGAGAGAAACAAGCGCGGAAATGATGCAGCTTACAGGTTGACGTGGGATGAGTTGAAGGACGTTATGATGCAAGAGTTATGCCCTCCCCACGAGCGCCAAAGGCTGGAGGACGAGTTCTGACATATCAAGCAGAATGATGGTGACAACGCTGGTTTGACTGCTCGCTTCAAGCAGCTAAGCATAATCTGTCCAGGCCAAGTTACTACGCCCGAAATCACCATCAAGAAGTATATCCGTGCTCTTCCGGATTGCGTGGCTGGTTTCGTTCAAGCTGCAAAGACGAAAATAATTGAGGAAACCTACTTACTCGCTGCTGAGATCAACGACAAGCGAGTCAAGTCTGGTTACTGGGATAAAGCCTCCAAGAATCTGCATCAAGCTACCGCTGTTCCAACCGTTGAAACCGCCGCCGCACCGCAGTCTTCAAATTCCTTCTGTCGCAAGAGGAAGAACAACAACAACAGTAGCAAAAATTGCGCTGTCACCACTGCCGCTCCACTCCAATCAGTTCCTGCTCAACCGCAGCCTCAACACCGCCAAGTAGCGGCACCGATCACCAACGCACCGCTGGCTAAGCGTGCGTATACAGGTCCTCACCCGGCTTGCCCTACCTGTACTTATCACCATCCAGTGGGAATCGCTTACAGATACTGTGTGCATTGCAATATGTACGGCCATTTCACCGGCAACTGCCCTACAGGTCCACGTCAAACTCCAGCTCCAGCTCAAAGTCAAGCTCCTGCTCAACAAGCTCTACTTCCTGCTCCTCAAGGCCAACAAGCAGCTCCTGCACCCGCGATCCATGCTAGAGCTTTTTTGCATGTGGTGATCCCAACCATTTCGCAAACATGTGCCCGAATCGAGTGGTGAAGCAAGAGCCACAACAACAGCAACATCAAAAGCAACAGCAGCAGCAACAACAACCCGCAGCCCGCGGACGCACTTTCAACATCAATGTCCGCCAAGCTCAAGCTGATAACAATGTGGTTAATGGTACATTCCTTATGAATGGTATATATGCTTCGTGTTTATTTGATACTGGAGCCGATAACTGTTTTGTATCGTTTGAATTCGAAAAGCTCCTTAATCGTAAACGCGCCCATCTCCCCTCGACGTTCGATGTTGAAGTTGCCACCGGAAGAACCGTCGCTGTCAATTCTGTTCTTCGTGATTGTACCCTCAAACTCAACAATCACATCTTTCCTATCGACCTTATTCTGATGCAACTCGATAGTTTTGACGTCATAGTAGGCATAGACTTTCTTCGCGAAAACCATGCTGAAGTTGTTTGCTTCGACAAGATGATTCGTTTCTCGCTCGCGAATGGTGATCAACTTTGTGTGTATGGCGAAACTCCTTCGAAAGGCCTCAAACTCATGTCGTGTACCCAAGCTAGCAAGTATCTCCGTAAGGAATACAGAGCTTTCTTGGCTAACATCGTAGTAGCGGAGAAGGAAAAGAAAGAGAAGGAAATAGACAAGGTGCTTGTAGTTCGTGATTTTCCTCTGGTCTTTCCTGATGAGTTACCTGGCTTACCCCCGAGTCGTGATATCGACTTTCGTATCGACCTCATTCCTGGAGCCAATCCTGTTGCTAGAGCTCCTTATCGACTCGCTCCGTCCGAAATGCGCGAACTCTCGAGTCAACTCTAGGAACTACTTGATAAAGGCTTCATTCGCCCTAGCACCTCCCCTTGGGGCACACCGGTCCTTTTCGTCAAAAAGAAGGATGGGTCGTTCCGGATGTGCATCGAATATAGGGAGCTTAATAAGCTGACAATCAAGAATCGCTATCCCCTACCCCGAATCGATGATTTGTTTGACCAGTTACAAGGTACTACGTGTTTCTCCAAGATCGATCTATGCTCAGGCTATCACCAATTACGCATTCAAGAGGAGGATATACCCAAAACCGCTTTTCGCACTCGTTACGGCCACTATGAATTTGTTGTTATGCCCTTTGGTTTGACCAATGCACCTGCGGTTTTCATGGATCTGATGAATCGCGTGTGTAAACCTTTCCTCGACCGCTTCGTCATCGTGTTCATCGATGATATCCTGATCTATTCCAAGTCGAAAACCGAACACGCGCAACACCTACGTTTGGTTCTTGAGCTACTCCAGGGGAATCGACTCTACGCCAAGTTCTCCAAGTGTGAATTTTGGCTGGAGGAGGTTCAATTCCTCGGTCACATTGTCAATAGTCAAGGTATTCACGTCGACCTCGTGAAGATCGAAGCTGTTAATAGTTGGGTTACACCTAAGAACCCGTCTGAATTCCGTTCTTTTCTCGGGCTAGGGGGCTATTATCGCCGATTTATCAAAGGATTCTCTAAAATCGTCGTGCCGCTTACTACCCTCACGCACAAGGACAAGCCTTTTGTCACTGGACAATAGACTGATTTTAGAACTCTGAAGCATATGCTCTGCAATGATCCCGTCCTTTCTTAACCCAACGGAAACGATGACTTCGTTGTCTATTATGATGCCTCGAACCTTGGTCTTGGTTGTGTTCTCATGCAACGACACAAGGTTATCGCTTACGCGTCTTGTTAGCTCAAGATCCACGAGAAGAACTATACAACCCAAGACCTCGAGCTAGGCGCAGTTGTTTTTGCGTTGAAAATTTGGCGACACTGCCTTTATGGTACTAAGTGTACGATCTTCACCGATCATAAGAGCCTACAACACATCCTTAGCCAAAAAGAACTGAATATGCGCCAACGCCGATGGGTAGAACTTCTCAACGATTACGACTATGAGATCCGTTATCATCCTGGCAAAGCAAATGTCGTTGCCGACGCTCTCAGCAGACGGAGCTATTTGCATAGCGCCCGTAATGTCCAAGCCCAGCATCATCTTGAAACTCTTATCCGCGAAGCTCAACATGCTTGTTTCACCGAACGCACTCTGAAGAAGGAAAGGATTCTAAACGATGGGACCCATCTAGTGAACAAGTCAAACGGGATATTCCATTATCTAGACCGAATTTGGATTCCCAAGCGCACCAACTTACGACAGATCCTGATTGACGAAGCCCAAAAGTGTCATTATTCCATTCATCCCATGGGCCGATAAAATGTACCAGGACCTTCGCTACAAGTATTGGTAGCTGGGCATGAAGAAAGATATCGCCCTCTACGTTTCGAAGTGCCTGACTTGCTCGAAAGTCAAGGCCGAACATCAAAGACCCTCTGGCTTACTCGTCCAACCCGAGATCCCTATGTGGAAATGGGAGAGTATAGCTATGGACTTCATAACGAAACTTCCGCGCACGCCATCAAGTCACGACAACATCTGGGTTGTCGTTGACCGTTTGACTAAATCTGCTCATTTTCTGCCGATACGGGAAGATTATAAGGTAGAAAAATTAGCCCGAATCTACACCGACGAGATCATTTGTCGACATGGGACGCCTCGCGACATCATCTCTGACCGTGATGGTCGGTTTACCTCGCGTCTCTGGGAAAGGTTTCAATCTGCTCTAGGTACTACGCTTAATCTAAGTACCGCTTTCCATCCCCAAACCAACGGTCAGACTGAAAGAACGATTCGTACCCCTGAAGACATGCTTCGCTCATGTGTCATAGATTTCGGTGGTAATTGGGACGCATAGTTACCTTTAGTTGAATTCCCGTACAATAACAGTTATCAATCTAGCATTCAAATGGCACCGTTTGAGGCATTTTATGAAAGAAAATGTCGATCGCCTATTGTATGGCACGAGATCGGAGACTCGCAAATAACCGGTCCTGAGCTGTTGCAAGAAACGACTGAAAAAATCCTCAAAATTCGAGACAATCTGCTGAAAGCTTAGAGTCGTCAAAAAAGTTACACCGATAGACGACGCAAGCCCCTTGAATTTGACGTTGGCGACCACGTACTCCTAAAGGTATCACCTTGGAAGGGTGTGGTCAAATTCGGCAAGAAAGGAAAGCTCGCTCCCCGATATGTGGGACGCTTTAAGATTCTGGAAAGGATCAGAAAAGTGGCCTACAGACTCGAACTACCGGAGGAACTTAGCAACGTCCACCCGACCTTTCACGTTTCGAACCTCAGAAAGTGACTGGCTGAGCATGATTTATAAGTTCCACTTGAGGATCTACAAGTGGACGAAACATTACACTTCGTGGAGAAGCCTGTCGAGATCATGGACCGAGAAACCAAGCAGCTCAGGCGCTCACGCATTCCCATTGTGAAGGTTTGCTGGGAAGGCAAACGCGACGCAGAGTTCACCTGGGAACTCGAAAGCGACATGAAAGCGAAGTATCCGCAGTTGTTTGTTACGGCCAAAGCCTAATTTCGGGATGAAATTCCCTTAAGTAGGGGAGGCTGTAACACCCCGTGTTTTGAAAGTCAAAGTCCAGATTGAAGTCAAAGGAAGAAAAGATTGCTAATTGGGATCTGTCACTCCTTGCTCACTACTGTGTTGACTTCTTTGACTTGTAATCGAGTCTTTTATTTTGTTTACTTTAGTTGTATTATGTGGAGGTTTAATCGATGTTTATCGCATGTTTTATCGCTTTATCGCTTATCGCATCACAATCGCATTCGCAACCCGATTTATGTGTTCTGGATATTGTTTTACGTGTGTGTGTGCTATTTATGTGTTACTTGTGCATGTTTATTTATGTGTATGTTTGTGGTGATTAATCGAAACGCAATCGCAATCCTATCACAACGCAATCTAAATCGCAAACGCTAAACACAAGTTATTTATAGTGATTGTATGTTAGATATAGTAGTTAGGATATTTGTGTAACTAATGGGTGACTCTATCTCATCGCTCGCTCAAAACGCATCGCAACGCTCAACACGTGAATCGAAACAACAAAACTCAACACGCCGGACACTTGGATCGAATGGCCAACCGATCGAGTGGCCATCTGATCGGATTGCCATCCGATCGGATTGCCTTCCGAAGGCGCCATCCGATCGGTGACCAATTCGACCCTTGTGCACTTTCCTCTTTTGGAAACCCTATAAATACCCTCCTGTCACATCATTTGTGATGTGACAGCTCCTCTACTCAACCAGCCGCACTCCAGCCTTCTTTCTCTCGATTTCTCGTGATTCTTGTAAGTTTTCAACCTAAATCTTGTACTTCTATGATCTACACACACTCCTTCATCTTTTTCACCTTTGAATCTTAACTTTTAACCATGAAATCAGTGGATCTGAGGTGTTCTAGGGTGATGTCATCATGGAGTTCTTATGAACTTCAAGTTTTGGCCTCATACCACCAAGAACAACTCAGATCTGAAGGATTTCCACATGATTAAACAATGTTTTCGCATAGATCTACACATTTTCAAAGTTAAAAGGATTGAAAGATGGTTTTCCAACTTTCTTTCAACTCTTTTACACTCAATACACTCAAAACCGATAGAATCAGAGCTTGATCTGATCTTCTACTCCTTCTTAGTGAAGTATTGGGTCAAGATCTGAATTCTATCTAAGAGACAACTGATTCCGGGTTAAACACGAACAACCGTCACGAACCAGTAAACTGATCGGACTTGGGTGATTCCTGTTCGATCGGACGACTTGGGACTTGATGAGGTTCTGTTGTTTAATGCGTTATCGTATCATCTCGAGCAAACCGCAAACTTCCAAAATTTAACAAGTCTTCAAGTTGAAAAAGATCAGATCGCGGGACGGATCGCCGTCCGATCGGATTGCCATCCGATCGAACCGCAATCCGATCGGATTGCACTCGATCGGTAGACCATCCGATTGGATTATAATCCTGCTGTGAACTTGTTCTCTGAGAAATACCTCGCCGAACGGATCGCCATCCGATCGAACTGCCGTTCGATCGAATGACCTGAAAGGTAGAGATACTTCTCTGTTTTCAAAATGCTACAACGAAAACTTCAAAACCATCATACACAAACACATCCTTACCAAATGAATGTCAATCCGACCGAATGGCCATCCGATCGGATGACCATCCGAACGGATTGACATCCGATCGGATGACCATCCGATCGGATTGCCATCCGATCGGATTACCGTTCGACACTTGGTTCTTTGCACCGTTATACGCGTCGTTCTTCACTTATACTATCATTAACTGTTCAGGCTAATCTCTCTCAGCGCTCCCTTCAATCCAAGAGAGTGTTTACTTGTTAAGCATGATATGTGAGTATACTCGATCCCTTTTTGCTTTATGCACTTTTTGGTGTTACATACGTTACCTATATTCAAATCACATCGATCACACAATGCAAACACTATTTTTACGCTGACCGTTATTGCATGTTACGTGTTATTCGATGAATGCTTGTATGCTATGTTAACACAGTGATTGTTGCCTGACACCTTAGCAACGATAGTACTATAGTTTGGACTCAGCACCTGTCATGGACAGGGGTTGTTATGGGCTTTACTTCACGTGTCCCAATGGGGATATGTGTTGCGCGTTCTATAACTCGCAGTCACGTCTGTGCATATTTCTCTGTCGATAACCTACTAGCCTTCACTTTATTACATGTTACATGCTGGTTATGCGTAAACGTTTTCGAACTCTATTATACTATTAAACTTGTATGCTCACCTTTACACTATGTGTATTGACTTTATTTTAACGTATGTGACAGGTGTTTGAAATGCTAGGATGTTGCTTGCTTCATGGAATCAAATAGGAGAGTCTAGAAACAAAGACAATTTATTTATTTAAAATCTGAGTTGTCGGAACATGTTTTGTTTTGAGAATATCTATGTCTATAATAATTTGATTACTTGATGGTTTATGGTATGGGACATAATATTAACTATTTGGTAATTTAGTTGTTATGGAATTTCTCTTGACAATCTGTTTCGCTCAGTGCCGCGCCCCGATGATTCCGCCATCAGTTGGGGTGTGACAACATCGATTCCACGGCGGACTTCACCGTCGGCGGATACTTGGTTCGACCTAATCCGTTTATATCAATCTGCGATAACTGATCTAACAACCGATCAAAACTTGACGTCATCAAAAACTCTAGAATTGTCGCTGGCAACGGTTGGAGACCGGATGATTACTGGATTGAACGGAGATCTATCGCCTCTGCTATGACGGCGGAGCCTCAGATCTGACTGATTGTTGCCGGAGAAAGTGGAGGTACGTCGGCGAGATTCCGATGGCGGAAAGGCGGGAGAATCGACAGCTTCGATGAATTCGTCGTCGTAGTACGGACAAACGACGACGTCTTCAACTGTGAGTCTGACGATTCGTGTGCATCTAAATCACCAATACGGTGGTGGTTGGGTGGTGATGGCTATTGCTTGGTGGTTGTAGTGGTTGTGGGTGGGTGGGTGGTAGTGGTGGTTGTAGGTGATGGTTAGGAAAGAGAGAGAGAGAGAGAGAGAAGGCAGAGTGTCTTTTTAGAGAGAGAGAAAGGGTTGGTTGGGTGGGGTGGGTGGATTTTATTTGTTTTTAAATAATAAAATTATTTATTAAATTTCTTTAAATTAGGTTAAAAGACTAATTTGTCCTCACATTGGGTCTATTTGGTCATATTTAACCTTTAAAAGTAACTGAGTTAGGGCTAAAGAACATATAATGTAAGGGTTTGCAAATATCGAATATGTTTTTTGCACTTTTTGAAGATAAAGGACACACTTTGTAATATAGTGTCAACATAAAGGATTATTTTTGTAATTCAGTCTAAATATAATAAAAAATAGAGAAACAATGTTTTTAATACTTGAAGTTTTCATGACCGGACAAGAGGTCGACCCGATCGTCTTACGGGGTCAAAGGTCAGACTGATCCGACCGGTTCAACCGGATTTAAGACCCGAATTACATCATAATTTATATAAAAATATATATAATATATAGAAGAAGATGATGAATCGATGTTTGAGATGAATGGTGGCTGAGCTATGTGCGTACAATAGAAGAAGACTGGTGGAGGCGTGTTTTGTGTTTGAGAACTTTTAGAGTTTTAGGGTTAATTTAGTTAGGGTAATGAAAAAAATACATAACATGACCAGCCCGACCCACTCACTGTGAACCGCCGGCCCGACCGCCCGGATCCCGGCCCGACCCCCGGCCCTTTGTTGAAACGGCCCAAAACTAGGAATTGGCCCGCTACACTCTCCGGGTCCTACCCGGACCGGTCCGACCGGCCGGCCCGGCCCGGGTTTAAAAACATTGCTTGAAACAATCAATGCCTGAATTTGGTTCACCTAAAGATTGTTGGCACTCACTATGACGAGGTGGGTGCTATTATCTTTGAGGTGGTTGTGTAGCTTCTAGAGGTGGATTGCCTTCCAGTGGTAGTCATATAATATGACTAATATGATTGAAAGGATGAATTTAACACGCCACCAAATTAACCTTTAGCTACTAGAATAAATGCCACCAAATTAACCTTTAGAATTTGATTTAACACTAATATGGGTTTTGTCCAATGATCCTAGACCATAATGCCATGGGCAATCATTAGTTGCATATTAACTATAACTAGTAAAATTACCCGCGCTATGTTACGGGTTTCAATCGATATCAATTTTGGTTCAGTATAGCAACCAAAAGAAATATGTTAAGAAGAATATCTACAAATGTTTACATCCACTGAAAACCATAGAAGAAACTTTAAATTGGACAACGCTACGGGTTGATTTTTACTTTGCTGTAAATGGAAATGTAAACGCTATCTTAAATATAACTTTAAAGAAAATTTACATCTAAATGTAAATCAACTTAAATTTATACAACAAGTGCATAAATTCAAATAAGCACCGAGAAAATATTGTTTTTTAAGTTAAAGAATGCTACGGAGCGCTGCAGCGGTGTCGAAACGTGAAGTGGCTCGAATTTATACCTTCTAATGAAAACGTATTATATTTAACCCGAGTTGTTTCCGAACAAAATTCACGTAAAAATCTAAAAAAAATTAAAACGTACATAAAAATAAGTAAGGAAACGTATTATATTTGACCCGACTCAATTCTGAAAAAAAAATACATCAAAAGGTAGATCAAGTGAAAACGTACATAATAATAGGAACATATTATATTTAACCCGAGTTGTTTCCGAACAAAATTCACGTAAAAAACGTAAAGCAATTGAAAATGTACATAAAAATTAGCAAGAAAAATTATTATATTTGACCCGACTCATTTATGAAAATAAAAAATTTACGTCAAAACGCAGTCGAACTAAAAACGTACATAATAATAAGTATAAGAACATATTATATTTGACCCAATTTATTTCCAAACAAAAGTCATGTCAAAGCGTAAAGCAATTGAAAACTTACATCAAAATAAGCAAGAAAACGTATTATATTTGACCCGACTCATTTCGAAAAAATAAATAAAATTTACGTCAAGACGTACACTAACTGAAAACGTACATAATAATAAGCATAAGAACATATTATATATGACCCAACTAATTTTCGGGAAAATTTACGTTAACACGTAAATCAACTTGAATTTATTCCGGCACGTACATAAATATAAACACATACTCGATTACAAAATTTTTAGAAAGTTAAAGGGTTGTAAGCTTCATTGCTAAAAATTGAGGGGTAAAAGTATAAAAATACAAAAAAAAAAAAAGACAAAAAGGACAAAAGACAAAAGACAAAAAAATAAAATAAAAAAATTAGTACACCATAAAACAGATTAAAAAAGTTTTAGAAAGTTAAAAGGTTGTAAGTTAAAAGCTATGTCATTATGGTTACATGTTAAATAGGTAAAAAAAACCTATAACTAGAACACAAATTGAAAGTTAAGTGAACTAATTGAGATAAAAAAAAAAAAGTGAACACAAAAGTTAAGTGACCTAATTGAGATAAAAAAAAAAGTTTAAGTGATGTAATTGAAACACTATGAATGAAAACTTGTTACTATTTTCCCTTTTTAAAAAATTGTACATAACAAATAGTGTCCGGACTTTCGTTGGGTTATTTTGTTATAGATTAAAGGATAAGAGCTAGGAAGGCTCACGTGCGTTGGACCAAAAACTAGATAACAAATGCTAAATTAAAGTGGGAAAGTTGGTCGTAAAAAACTAAAACGGGTTGACGTCAATTGGAGGGTTGGAGCTGCCACTGTAGATATTGAAGAAATACATAGGAAAAAAGAGGTGTGAGTGTGTGACAACAATATTTGGAGGAATTAAAAGGATCAGAAGCTTGCATTTGCTTAAAGCGTGATCACATTAATAGTTTGGCTTGAGTTTCATTTGTTTGTTTTTTCGTCTTGATTGAATATAACAGTTGTTTATGTGTTTTTATCGATTTTGGCACGTATAGATACCTCTTTGCATTGCTAAATTCATTCTTTGATCCTTTATCTTTTGATTTCCGGTTTTTATGCATAATACAAGAAATAACAATTGATGAATTGACTTATATAATTTATTAGATTAGATTTGTGTGCATTCATGCATATAATAGTTTGAAAAGATTATTATATATGTTTATAAATCATGATGATGATGTACAAGACGAATCTATCTAATCTTTTCCCTTTGCAATTAAGGAAAAGCAGGTATTGCAAATCAACCTTTTGACTGCCCTTAATGTGTTTGCCTTTGCATTTACTGAATTAATGTTATTATTAATTAAGGATTTACATATACCCAGGGGCGGTTTTGAGGGTGGGCAGAGAGAACCACCGGCCAGGGTCCGTGATTCTGAGAGGCACATTTTTTTCTAAAAAAAACCCAATATATCTAAGATGACATTTATTGATACTCTAACCCTTCAAACATCGCCTTAATTGCAAAAAAAAAAAAAAAAAAAAAAAAAAAAAAGGGTGTTGTGAGCATGACATATTTCTCTAGCAAGGAAGGCGGCACTTCAGTAGCTCTGCTATTTGGTTTTGACGATGAAGATGAAAGGGATATAAAGATATTACGTGGGGTTTTTTAAGTTTAGTTGTGGCCCAATTCATAGGCTGATAAAAGAACTATTAATTGTTAAAAGTTTTAAAGTTGTCGGGTTTTGAATTTTAGACATCAATAATTCAATATAACAATTGAGTGCACCCAACCATCCATTATTACTTACGGAGTTACGGTGATGAATGGTAATATAAACATAAAAATAAGTTTCAACTGTTATTTATTTATTTGTTAATAATTGATTGATTTAGTATAAACATAAATTATTGCTTGTTTATTGTATTTAGTTAATTTATTACATTATTTGTTTGCTCTTATGGTTTAGTGACTAATGGTATAGGTGACTCCACTCACAAATATGATGTTGGTTTAAATTTTGGCCAAGTTGAAGCTGATTAGGTGATATCTATAACTAAAAAATGTTGTTAAAAATTAATACATTATTTAATGTAATGTAAATGCATTTTTATATTAACCTTTCATTAAAAAACCTCAAAACAAATAATTTTTACGTAAAATTGTCTAGCCTGCTGTTAGCAACTTAAAATCGTTATGTTGGTCATAGTACATCAACCGAAAAGAAAATGATTAATATATGTTTGGGTATGTAAAAATTACATTGGGAATAGTTATTTAGTTGGGTGTTATTTGGCGTTAAGTCTTGATTATTTAGGTGTTATTTGGCATTGTTTGTTGATTATTTAGGCGTTAACTTAATTGTTAGAAACTTTGTTGATTATTTTGGCGTTAATGGCTCCTAAAAAACTAGTTTACATTATATATTGCGTTAAGGCTTAAGGACACATTTTTTCGAGCTTGAACAAGGTACATGAATTATGAGGGCCGACCCTGCATATACCAGTACTCTTGTATATTTTGCTAAAGAACTTCAAATTTATTGCACTAAATTGCGTTGGTGAAACAAGCAGAGATTGTCAACAACATCCGTGGCCTGAGTGGGTGACTTTTGTTGACCGTTTGAAGTCAAAAGGTACATTCGTCAAGATGCTGGAACTGGAACTGGAAGTGATGTTTCTGTTTATAAAGAAATGGGTGTTTTGAAGGAAGCTTGCCTCGCTTGATCAATTTGATTTATTCAAGTAAGAAATTATTTATGTGTTGATTCAATTGTCTGTTTGATAATGACAGTGAATGGTACTGAAATGAACATGATAGAAGTTCCAAATTGATGAATCTCAGTGTATTGTGTTTTGTTAAAAGACACATTATGCTTTAAAATTCATTGATTCTTTATACCTTGGCTCGGGCTCTGGTTGGCCACAAATCTAGACGATTTTGAGCATGCCTCAAGCAACGAGCTTTTGTTAACAGCCCTTATAGTGTTAGGCTGATTAAGGATCTTAAATAAGATAATTATAGTGTGTTTATAGTTAATTAGGCATAAGTACATGGTGTTAGGCTGGTTAAAGATAAATATAGTACGTTTATAGTTAATTAGGCTCTGGTGAAACAACCGGAGAATCTCAACAGCATCTGTGGCAGTGTTGTAGAAATCGCGCCTAGGCGGAAATTAATCGTTCATCGGAGACCTACCGCCCAGATTTGACCAAATTGGTCAAACTCACCTAAAATCGCCAAAAATCGGTCAAAATTGGGCCAATTAGGTTAGGTAAAACGACTTCTTACCTCGAAACTCGGATGATATTCATGATTTCGAACCAAATAGGATGAAAATCCATGAAGGAGTTTATGCATCTGATGAAGGAAGAGATGAAGGGAGAAAAAAGCGGCGCATATGAACGATGGGGATGGTTAGGTTTATCTGAATTTAGCTATTATAACATTTAACCACCCTTCATCTTCATTAGTTTATATTTGGTCCCTAAACTTGTGAATTTCTACATAAAAAGCATTAAACTAACATTATATATGTATAAATTTGGAAAATTATACATACAAATCCCAATCCGATTAATCCCTAAGCGGTACCTCACCGCTCGACTAGCGCCTAGCGCAGTAGCACCTAGCGCAGTAGCGCCTTATACAACATTGATCCGTGGCCTGAGTGGGTGACTTCAGTTGAACATTTGAAATCCAAAGGGTACATTTGTCAAGAAGAAGCTGGAGCTGGAAGTGATGTCTCTGTGTATTAAGATATGGATGTTTTGAAGGAAGCTTGCCTCCGTTAGGCTCATGTCGTTGTTTTGATTTGTTCAAGTAAGAAATTGTTCATGTCTTGGTTTGATTGTTTGTTTGACGATGATAGTGAATGGTATTGTAATGAACGTGATAGAAGTTACAAATTGATGTGTCTTAATGTATTGTGTTTTGTTAAAAGAAACATTATGCTTTAAAATTTATTGATTGTATATAGCTAGTTAGGTATAGGTATACATTGTTAGGTTGATTATAGTGTGTTTATTGTAAGTTCGGCATGAATACATAGTGTTTAGGGCTGTAAACGAGTTGAGCCAGGTTGGGTCGGGCTTGGGTCGGCCACAAATTGAGCCGGTTTTGAGCGAGGCTTAAGCAGGGAGCTCTTTTAACAGTCCTTATATTGTTAGGCTGAAAAGAAGCCTTCAGGGGCGGAAGTTTTATTAAATCCACTGGAATTGTCCTCAGTAAGTTTGTCAAGGGGTTTTGTGGTTAATAAGCTTTCAAATTTGGTCTTATCACCTTCTTCGTTTGTGTTTTTATTAATTATCAAATACTGAAGTCGTATAATGTTTTCTTTGGTGATCTTAGTAATTATTAAGTTTTATAAAACACGGGTAGTCTTTAGATCAAAGGGTATAACTTTTAACTTTTCTTGTAAATAAAAGTTGGTTTTGATAATGGGCCTGGTTTTTTAAAAGAAGCCCAAACCTGTAAAGGTTTGTTGTCATTTATGCGCTTCTTTCTTGTTCCCTTCGATCTTCACAGGGAGTCGACACCAACCACAGATGTTGAAGCCGCCGGACGACAACATCCTTCTTACTCCACTTTCTTTCACTATTACAAAGCGAATAAACCCTTTTCCCCAACCCTATGCTTACGCCGCCGTTACTCGTCATCCTCCCTTTCTGTAATAACGGATGAAACGACCTTCAGCGCCGCCATTGGTGAAAGAAGCAGAGATTGTCAACAACATCCGTGGCCTGAGTGGGGTGACTTTTGTTGACCGTTTGAAGTCAAAAGGTACATTCGTCAAGATGCTGGAACTGGAAGTGATGTTTCGGTTTATAAAGAAATGGGTGTTTTGAAGGAAGCTTGCCTCAGTCAGCTTTGATCAATTTGATTTATTCAAGTAAGAAATTATTTATGTGTTGATTCAATTGTATGTTTGATAATGATAGTGAATGGTACTGAAATGAACATGATAGAAGTTCCAAATTGATGAATCTCAGTGTATTGTGTTTTGTTAAAAGAAACATTATGCTTTAAAAGTCATTTATTTTTTATACCTTGGCTCGGGCTCTGGTTGGCCACAAATCTAGCCGATTTTGAGCATGCCTCAAGCAACGAGCTTTTGTTAACAGCCCTTATAGTGTTAGGCTGATTAAGGATCCTAAGTAAGATAATTATAGTGTGTTTATAGTTAATTAGGCATAAGTACATGGTGTTAGGCTGGTTAAAGATAAATATAGTACGTTTGTAGTTAATTAGGCTATCGTGAAAGTTGAAACAACCGAAGAATCTCAACAGCATCTGTGGCAGTGTTGTAGAAATCGCGCCTAGGCGGAAATTAATCGTTCATCGGAGACCTCCCACCCATATTTGACCAAATCGGTCAAACTAGGCGGTCAAAGTCAAAATTGGTCAAACTTGCCTAAAACTGGTCAAAAATCGCCAAAAATCGGACCAATTAGGTCAAGTAAAACGACTTCTTACCTTGAAACTTGGTTGATACTCATGATTTCGAACCAAAAAGGATGAAAATCCATGAAGGAGCTTATGCGTCTGATGAAAGAAGAGATGAGGGGAGAAAAAAGCGGCGCATATGAACGATGGGGATGATTAGGTTTATTTAAATTTGGGTATTTTAACATCTAACCACCCTTCATCTTCATTAGTTTGTATTTGGTCCCTAAACTTGTGAATTTCTACATAAAAAGTATTAAACTAACATTATATATGTATAAAGAGTAAATTGCCATTTTAGTCCCTGAGGTTTGTTCAAATTTGTCATTTTAGTCCAAATAGTTTTTTTTTCTCCTTCGGGTCCCTGACTTTTCACTTTTGTTGCCATTTTGATCACAATGTCTGATTCCGTCCAAAAACCCCATTTTTAACCAGGGGTATTTTGCGGATTTTCAATTTAAATCTTTCAAATTGTTATTTTGATCCATTCTTTTTTTATATTGAAAAAATAAAAGAAAAAGAGAATTATTTTGATCACATTCCCCCCTCTCCCTCCCCAACCAAGATCTCCGGCCACCAGTCCACCCTTACCGCCGCAAATATAGTTTCCGGCCACTCAAATATAATTCTCAAACTTTATCAAATCAAGAAATAACCTTTCATTAACCCACTGGGTTGAGATACAATAGGAAGTTTATTTGGCTAGTAATGCTAGGAAGTGATCTTGACCATCCATTAAGTTAATCAAGGGCTAAGATTAAATCAGGGAAATTGAAAGGAAGAAAAGAGGCGCGTGAGTTTGTTCAAGAGCATTCTAGTCAATCCAAGCCAATAGTTTCTCTCTCCTCCAATCCCCCCCCCCCCCCATTTTTTAAACGTTAATAACTCTTTCATACGACATTATTTTTTAAAAAAATTGCACCAAAAAAACCAGCGTTTTTTAATCTTTAAAACGAGTATACTATTGCTATATTTAAAAAAAAATTTAAACCCAGTTGTGTAAAGCGCAATAGAAAAACCACCAGTTACGTAAAACGCAATGAAAAAAAAAACCTAAAAAATGACATTTTTCTAAAACGCAATGCACCAAAAACACAAAGAAATGACTTATTTGTAAAACGCAATGGCCAGAAAACACAAAGAAATGTCTTATTTCTAAAACGCAATGGACTGAAAACACATAAAAAAGTGTTTTACCTAAAACGCAATGCACAAAAAACACAAAGAAATGTCTTATTTGTAAAACGCAATGGCCAGAAAACACAAAGAAATGTTTTATTTGTAAAACGCAATGGCCAGAAAACACTTAAAATGTCTCATTTCTAAAACGCAATGACCTAAAAAAACAAAAGAAAATGTTCTCTGTAAAACGCAATGGACTGAAAACACCTAAAAATGTGTTTTACCCAAAACGCAATGACTAAAAACACTTCAAAAATGTGTTTTACCTAAAACGCAATGACTAAAGATACTTAAAAATGTGTTTTTTTCTAAAACGCAATAGCCAGAAAACACATAAAACTCTCTTATTTCTAAAACGCAATGGACACATAAAACTGTTTGTGAACTGTTTGTGAATTGTCTGTGAACTGTCTGAATTGTCCACGAATTACTGTCTTCGAAATGAGCCAATTTCTGGAAAATTAATTTTTCTGATGCGTTTTTAGTACAACAATTTAATCGAAAATTATTGTCTTCGAAATGACCCTAAAACCCCAGCCAGGGGCTGCCGCCCCTGGGACCCCGCTACCAGGGGCTGCAGCCCCCGGACCCCCGCCAAGATCGTAAAACGCAATGACTAAATAAAAACCCAGATCGTGAAAATGAAATTAAAGAATTTCTTACATGGATCGAAGCCGGTTTCTTCATCAATTGACGAAATTTGAAATGATAGAAACACTTATCAGCGATTGAATTGAACAAATCGAGTGATTATCTTCAAAATCACTAGAAAAAACGAGATTTTGAATGAAATTAAACTAGGTTTTCTTCGAAAAAAGCTGAAGAACACGTTGATCGGGTGGTTGAATCATTGATTGATGACGAAAATCACACTATAATGTAGTGATTATTGAGATAGTAAGTGAAGAAAAGGTTGGAGATGGTGGGTTTTGAAAATGGTGGGTTTTGAAGTAACTGGGGAGAAGAAGGAAGAAGAAATGATGAGATTGACTAAAATACCCTTTCTCTTTATTTTAAAATTTGCCACATGTCATAATCCTATGGCTTCCTATCCTTCCTAGCCAAAATTAACTTCCTATTTGATCTTTTCCCTTAACCCACTCACTTTTTAATACTTTATCTTTTCACACAAAACCCTTATATCATAAGACTAGCGTCACAAACACGAAAAGTCTCTGCTCTTTCTTTTCCATTTCAAAGGCAAAACCCTAAAAAATTCTCTCAACACAAACAAACAACCAAACGTACACCCTGTTTTCTTCTACAATTAAGCAAAAACAGCTCTAAACCATCAAATCAGTTAAAACGTTTGAAACAAAATCACTTTCAGAAACAGTGGAGTGGCTGCTGAAGGGGGTTTATGCAGGATCGATTAGGCTTTGATCAGCCGAGGAGGCGTACCAGGTAACTCTCAGAACTCTATCTCTTGCCGTTGGATCTGGTCAGCTTGGGCCGGATCTGTGTATTTTTTCGCCGGATCTGCACAGCTATTTTGGTGGGGATGATGGTGGACTGTGCGGACATGGTGGGGATGGTCGTGCAATGGTGAGGATGATGGTGGTGTGGTGGTGCTGATGATGATGCGGTAGGGATGATGATGGTGCGGTGGTGGGGTGGTGGTGGTGCGGTGATGGTGGTAGAGAGGGAAACTACGGTGTGAATGAATGTGTGAATTGAACATTCTTTTATTTTTCAATATAAAAAAAAAGAATGGATCAAAATGACAATTTGAAAGATTTAAATTGAAAATCCCCAAAATACCCCTGGTTAAAAATGGGGTTTTTGGACGGAGTTGGGCAATGTGATCAAAATGACAACAAAAGGGAAAAATCAGGAACTCAGAGGAGAGAAAAAACTATTTGAATTAAAATGGCAAATTTGGACAAACCCTAGGGACTAAAATGACAATTTACTCTATATATTGTTAGGAAAATTATACATACAAATCCCAATCTGATTAATGCCTAGGCGGTACCTCACCGCCCGCGGCCCGCCTAGCGCCTTATACAACATTGATCCGTGGCCTGAGTGGGTGACTTTCGTTGACCATTTGAAGTCCAAAGGGTACATTCGTCAAGAAGAAGCTGGAGGTGGAAGTGATGTCTCTGTGTATTAAGATATGAATGTTTTGAAGGAAGCTTGCCTCTGTCTGGCTCATGTCGTTGTTTTGATCTGTTCAAGTAAGAAATTGTTCATCTCTTGGTTTAATTGTTTGTTTGACGATGATAGTGAATGGTATTGTAATGAACGTGATAGAAGTTACAAATTGATGTATCTCAATGTATTGTGTTTTGTTAAAAGAAACATTATGCTTTAAAATTTATTGATTGTATATAGCTAGTTAGGTATAAGTATATATTGTTAGGTTGATTATAGTGTGTTTATTATTAGTTCGGCATGAATACATAGTGTTTAGGGCTGTAAACGAGTTAAGCCAGGTTGGGTCGGGCTCGGGTCGACCACAAATTGAGCCGATTTTGAGCGAGCCTTAAGCAAGGAGCTTTTTTAACAGTCCTTATATTGTTAGGCTGAAAAGAAGCCTTCAGGGGTGGAAGTTTTATTAAATCCGGTGGAATTGTCCTCAGTAAGTTTGTCAAGAGGTTTTGTGGTTAATAAGCTTTCAAATTTGGTCTTATCACCTTCTTTGTTTGTGTTTTTATTAATTCTCAAACACTGAAGTCGTATAATGTTTTTTTTGGTGATCTTAGTAATTATGAAGTTTTATAAAACACGGGTCAATGATTGTTCAGTTGTGATGTGAATGTCTGTGGTTATTTGCGAACCAATAAAAAGATGAATGTTGGGAATTCGAGTTTTTGATTTTTTTAAATTTGAGGACGCACTTGATGGATGGGGTTTATTACTTAGGTAACGTTTGGTATGCAGGAATGAGAGGTGAAATGGAATGGGCCATTGTGAAGGAATGAAGAAAGAAGTGTTTGGTTGGTCGATGGAATGGAATATAATCGTCCATTCTAAAATGCATTCCATTATCTCAAAATCATTCCATCTGCCTCCCCCCCTGTTTTTTTCCCATTCTATTCGTTCGGCACCCTTCATTAACATCACCACCCACCATCGTTGCCACCGCCACCACCTCCGCCGCACCCGCCGTCTTCACCACCACCGCTGCCAATGCCGCCAGCTTCGACCACCACCGCCGCCGCCCACCGTTGCCACCCACCTCCGTTGCCAGTCCTTGGTTTTAAATTGCGTGATGCGCTCCGATGCATTTAGTCCAAAAATCTGATGCGTGATTCGCGATGCGAGCACATCACGTATGTCATGCGTTCTTTATAAAAAATAGTTAAAAATTATTTATACATAAAAACTTATAAAAACATACTTAAAGTAAAACAATTGACGTAATTAGAAGATAAGAGTTGTGTTTTTTGGTTCAAATCAAGCATACTAAGATATTAATTATGGAAAAAACCGAACACAGTTCATAAATCTGGAAAAAAGCATAAGAAACAATGTTGCGTGCATCATAGCGCATTATGCGATGAGCGCATTATGCGAAATGCGTGCAATATTCTCGCATCACGTAAACGCATCGCATCAGCTGTTGCAATGCGCTCTCATTAGTGCATCGGGCGCATCACGCATTATGCGCGCATTTTAAAACCAAGACTTGCCACCCACCGACGACACCGCCACTGCTCCCACTGCCTCCATTGCCACCACCACCTCTGCCACCGCTGCCACCGTCGCCACCACCCGCTGCCACCACTGCCCCCACCGTCGTCGCCCACCACCGCCTTTGCCACCCACCTCTGTCCCCCACCACCACCACCACCGTCGTCGCCGTTGCCACCTCCGATCACCGCCGCCACACACCTCCGCCACCGCCGTTACCACACACATCTGCCGCTGTTGTCAACCACCACCACTGCCGCTACCACCTCTGACCACCACCGCCACCACCATCGCCGTCACCCACCACCATTGCCGCTGTCACCACCCACCACCATCGCTACAATTGCCACCACCCACCATCACCGCCCACCACTGACCACCACCATCCGATTTTATTCTTTCGACTTTTCTTGTCTACCAAGCAACAAAAAGAAATGATTCATTCCATTCGCACATGACAACCAAAGAAGACGTGGAATGGTAATGATCAATTCCATTACCTCATACATTCCATTACCTTGTCCATTCTATTTCCCCGTCCATTCTATTACCCCATACCAAACAGACCCCTTAGAGATGGACTAATGATTGCATATATACAAATAAATGTTTCTTTTTTTAATTTTGCAGATGCAATTTTATGAACTTTCGAGAAACATATGGTGTCTAAAATGCAAAAGTGAGGGGCCTAAGAGGGTTGGAACCATAGTCACATAATTCGCCTAAAATAGCACGAATTTCGAATTGGTACGTTCCGTACCATACGGAATTCGTATACGACCTAGTTCGTTATCAATACGCGAATTTAAAGTTTGATTCGTCGTTCCAATTCGTGTTTCAGAGATTCAACTGGTGCTGCAATATTGGCCGGAAACGATGAAGAAGGAGAATAGTGGCTGCCGCGTTTTAGCTTTAGGTTAAATAAGTTTAGAAACTTTTAACATTTAACCCCTCTATGTTTTAGTACTTTAAATTTAGTCCTTCAAACTCTAAACTTTTACATATAAAGTGTAAAACTAGTTTGCTTATTTTAACGTTTAACCCCCTCTATATTCACTAGTTTACATTTGGTCTTCAAACTATAAGTTTATACACAGAAAATATAAACTTAACAATATAAATGGTACACTGTACTGGAATAGCGTACCGGATCGTACCGGAATGAACCTACCCCCCTCCGTACCGAATTCGTGCCATCTAGCGAACCGCGAACCCGAACCCGAACCGCGTACTCGAACCGGAGCAAACCGCGAATTAGGTGACTATGGTTGGAACAAGTGATGTTGAAATGAAGAAAGGAGACTGGAACTGCCCACAGTATACATCTTGTTAGTTGTAAATAGTTGTTAGTTCAAGGACCTGGTTGCTATTATATAGGTCCCTGTATGTAATTAGTTATTTCTTTTTAGTCCTTCACTTTCCCTATAAGTAGAGGTGTTATTTACTCTTGTAAACACACATTCAATTAATACAAGTTCGGTTTTCATACCATTACCATTTACATGGTATCAGAGCTAAAGGTAGTTTAGCTCAAGAATATCCTCATTCGGGTGACCATTTCCGTCTCTCAGTTTAGAAAATTCGTAGTATGCTCTGTGGTTGCAGCTCAGTCTGACCTTCCACATCAGAAACGGATTCTCTTTCATACCATTTCCGGTCACCACCAGTTCCGTCCTAAAAACCCGTTCCAGATCTGTCCAAACACTCAAAACCACCACAACCCGTCACCTACTTTTTCAGATCCGTTCATTTTTCCGGCGAGTTAACATACACCACCACCACCATCGTGTTCGCAATTGCCCGATCTACAAAACCCCTCAAAAATCGCCGACGTCCGCCGCTCCACGCGCCCCCACGCGCCGCCGCCCCTTCCGCCGCCCTCATCCACGCGCCGCGCGTGACGGCGCGTCGCCGCCTCTCCGGCCGCCGTTTTTTGCCAGTCTGGTCGGAATTACCTCCCCGTCCATCCCGTCAGGTTAATTTTTCGATCCGAGAACTTTTTCGTTTCTGCCTCCGTTCGCGTGTTCGGGTTTCATCTCAGTTTTCCGCTTTTTTTTTTTGAACATCTTTTCAAATGGGTGACGAACGAAATCACACCATTACATGCACCAAGGAGGAGTATGATTTGCTTCAACGGTTCCTTGCTTTTTGGTCATCAAGTCCTCAAACCAACTCAGTACAATCAGGTACTAATCGAGTAATTGGTACCGGCCTCGAATCTGAAGGTCTCTATCGAATGTCCTCATTGTCGCATCCCAAAGCAAACATCTGTGCGTCTAGTATCTTTGAAACTCACTGTCGGTTATGCCATCCCTCAGCAGCCGTCCTACGGCAAATGAGACCTGACATCTCTATTCCCGATAACTTCCATTGTGAGTCATGCCAGCTCGGTAAACATACTCGACGTCCTTATCCTCCAAAAGCGTCAAGCCGAACCGTCTCCATATTTGAACTTGTCCACTCAGATGTATGGGGTCCATGTCCAGTTAAAACTACATTGGGTTTTCAATATTTTGTTACCTTCATTGATGATTACTCTCGTGCTACATGGGTTTACCTATTGAAATCCCGTAGTGAAATCAACTCGATCTTTCGTGAATTCCATGCATATGTCAAGACCCAGTTCAAAACATCCATTCAAACCTTACGCACCGATAATGCTAAAGAATATTTGTCCACCGATTTCTCTACATATCTCAAATCACAAGGTATTATTCACGAGACTTCTTGCGCATATACATCCCAACAGAATGGTGTTGCTGAACGCAAGAATCGCCATCTGTTGGATGTTACTCGCACACTCATGATTCATTCTCATGTTCCTCGTCACTTTTGGGGTGATGCCGTTCTTACTGCGGCTTATCTGATTAATCGTATGCCATCATCCGTTCTTCGTGGTCAAACCCCGTTCTCGGTTCTATTTCCTAGAGGAACTCCATTTCCTCTTGAGCCACAAATTTTTGGATGTATAGCTTATGTCCATGATCATCGTCCCGGAGTCCCTAAAATCGACCCTCGAGCCATTCGTTGTGTCTTTGTTGGTTACTCGCGTGTCCAGAAAGGTTATCGGTGTTATAGTCCTTCCCTTCGCCGATACTTTACCAGTGCTGACGTCACTTTTGATCCGTTGCGTCCTTTCTTTCCAGAATCTTCCATTCCAGTTTCTGATCTGTTTCCTGATCCTGATATATCTGAGTCTCACATCATCCCCACCTTTCCTGTAACTCCTGTTCCATCTGTCCCTCAGGTCCCAGACACCACAACCCAGGGTCCTACTGCTGAGGACCTACCAACCGATCCCCCGCCATTACTCTTTACATATGCTCGGCGAGGAAAGGATCACACGTCAGCAACCATTGATCCCCAACATACCCATACCTCTGGTACATCCATTCAACCTGTCATGACTGAACCAGATACACCCGTGCCAGTTCCTACCCATACTACCTCGGATATCCCTTCGGATACTCCTGCTTATGACCCTCCAGGTGCCCCATATCCCGATATACCTATTGCCTTCCGCAAGGAACCTAGACATGCCACCCGTTATCCCATCCAGGATTATGTTGCTTATACTCACCTATCCACGGAGTCTCATGCCTTCACCACTTCACTTAATTCCTATCCGATTCCCAAAAATGTGATGACAGCTCTAGCTCATCCAGGATGGCGACAAGCCATGGAAGACGAGATTGGGGCCTTACGGGCCAATCAGACTTGGGATCTTGAACCACTTCCTCCTGGTAAGCGTGTTGTTGGTTGTCGTTGGGTTTTCACAGTAAAACTTAACCCTGATGGTTCGCTACATCGTCTGAAAGCTCGTCTGGTAGCTAAAGGTTATTCTCAAGCTTATGGTATTGATTATGACGAGACTTTCTCCCCGGTTGCCAAGATGCCTTCTGTGCGTATTTGTATTGCTCTTGCTGCCATTCATCATTGGCCGCTCCACCAGCTTGATGTCAAGAACGGCTTTCTCAATGGTGTTCTTGAGGAGGAGGTTTATATGGAGCAGCCACCTGGGTTCATTGTTGAGGAGGAGGCCTCAAAGGTATGCAGACTACGTCGTTCCCTATATGGCCTTAAACAGTCTCCAAGGGCATGGTTTGGTCGCTTCTCTAGTGTTATGGGAGAGTTTGGGATGGTTCGTAGTGCATATGATCACTCTGTATTTTTTAGACATCATCAGGGCCGAAGGATTATTCTAGTTGTTTATGTGGATGATATCATAATTACTGGGATGATGAAGATGGGATTACCAAGCTCAAACAGTTCCTTCAGTCTCAGTTTCAGATTAGCGACTTAGGTCGACTTCGGTACTTCCTTGGCATAGAAGTATCTCGTTCCCCACAAGGAATACTCCTTTCTCAGCGAAAGTATGTCCTTGATATGTTAACTGAGTGTGGCTTATTGGGTTGCAAACCGGTTGATAGTCCTATGCTTCCTACGAGGAAGCTCATTCCAGAGGACGGAAGTCCAATGAAAGATCCTGAGCGATACAGACGATTGGTCGGAAAACTCAACTACTTAACTGTCACCCGACCAGATATATCCTTTGCCGTCAGTGTCCTAAGTCAGTTCATGGCCACTCCATACACAGGACATTGGGATGCTGCTCTCCGTGTCTTAAGATATCTCAAGAACACACCAGGCCTAGGGATCTTATATTCTGATCAGGGTCATTGTCGTGTGGGTGCTTTCACGGAACATATCTGGATTTTCAGATGCAGATTGGGCAGGCTGTCCTATTTCCCGTCGATCCACCACTGGGTATTGTGTTTTCGTTGGCGGAAACCTTGTGTCCTGGAAGAGTAAGAAACAACACACCGTATCCAGATCAAGTGCTGAATCAGAGTACAGAGCTATGGCAGATGTTACGTCGGAGATGATATGGGTTCGTCGTCTTCTTAGAGAACTTGGGGTTATCTCTGAAGACTTGATGCGATTGTACTGTGATAATCAATCAGCTATACATATAGCCAAAAATCAAGTATTCCATGAGAGAACTAAACACATTGAGGTTGATTGTCACCTAATTAGAGATCGGATAGTCGGTACTCAAAAGGATCCTCTATCGATTCAGCCAATCCATGTTAGGACTGAATTCCAACTAGCGGATATTTTCACGAAACCGCTCCGGAAGCCACAAATAGACTTCATATGTAACAAGTTGGGCATGATTAACATCTATGCTCCAACTTGAGGAGGAGTGTTAGTTGTAAATAGTTGTTAGTTCAAGGACCTGGTTGCTATTATATAGGTCCCTGTATGTAATTAGTTATTTCTTTTTAGTCCCTCACTTTCCCTATAAGTAGAGGTGTTATTTACTCTTGTAAACACACATTCAATTAATACAAGTTCGGTTTTCATACCATTACCATTTACACATCTCTCTCTCACTCACTCTACGCTCACACACACGACACTCTCTCATAGATAAAACTGCAGCAATTGATTCTTTTATAGGTTCTTCAACCAATAATGCTATCGGTTTCATTCTTCTTATAAGCACCAAGTAGGGTTAGAAGGTTGGTTTACCTTTTTGCTTAGTTGGTTAAATTAAGGAGTGCAATTAATATACAAAATGATTAAAATCAGTTAATATCTATAAAATGGTTTACCTTATAAGCACCTAGGTGGTACCTTACCGCCCGACTAGCGCCTTATACAACACTGATCCGTGGCAGGAGTGGGTGACTTTCGTTGACCATTTGAAGTCTAAACGGTACATTCTGGAAGTGATGTCTCTGTATTAAGATACGAATGTTTTGAAGGAAGCTTGCCTCTGTTTGGCTCATGTCGTCATTTTGATTTGTTCAAGTAAGAAATTGTTCATGTCTTGGTTTTATTGTTTTTTGACGATGATAGTGAATGGTATTGTAATGAACGTTATAGAAGTTACAAATTGATGTATCTCAATGTATTGTGTTTTGTTAAAAGAAACATTATGCTTTAAAATTTATTGATCATATATAGCTATTTAGGTATAAGTATATATTGTTAGGTTGATTATAGTGTGTTTATTATTAGTTCGGCATGAATACATAGTGTTTAGGGCTATAAACAAGTTGAGTCAGGTTGGGTCGGGCTCGGGTCGGAAGCTTTATTAAATCCGGTGGAATTGTCCTCAGTAAGTTTGTCAAGAGGTTTTGTGGTTAATAAGCTTTCAAATTGGAAATTTTTATTACGTATGATGGACAAAATGGATTTTCCGCCGGTTTGGATTTCTTGGATTAAGGGTTGCATTAAATCCGCTTGGGGTTCTATTCTTGTTAATGGTTCGCCATCAAAAGAATTCAAATTCAAGAGAGGTCTTAGGCAAGGCGACCCCCTTTCCCCTTTCCTGTTTGTCATCGCTATGGAGATTATTAGTTTGTTTATGAAAAGGGCCTGTGATATGGGCCTTTCTCAGGGTTGCAAGCTTCCTAACAATGGCCCTATCATTTCCCACCTGTGTTTTGCTGACGATGTGGTTTTTATTGGTGCATAGTCAGAAGATAACATTCTGGCTCTGAATCGGTTGTTGCGGTGGCTTAACCTTGTTTCTGGGCTTAAAGTGAATCGCCAAAAAAGTAAGATTTATGGGATCGGGACTTCAATTACCGAAGTGGCTGATTTTGCGACTCTTGCTAAGTGCGATGTCGGGGCTTTTCCGTTCACTTATTTGGGGATACATGTTGGTGTAAATATGAAAAGGGCGAAATTTTGGAAACCGGTGATCGAGAAGTTCTCGTCGAAATTGTCTAAATGGAAAGCCAGATACCTCTCCTTTGCTGGTCGTATGACTCCTGCTAAGTCGGTTCTAGGTAGTCTCCCATCCTTCTACCTATCGTTGTTTGCCTCTCCGAAATGCATCTTAAATAAATTAGAGAAGATAAGGAGAGATTTTATATGGGGCAAATCGGCTACGGGTCACAAAATGAGATGGTTACGCTTGGTTTTTTTATTAAGTCTAAAAAAGCGGGAGGAATGGGCCTCGGTGGCATTTATGGGTTCAATAAAGCGATGCTATCGAAATGGTGGTGGAGGTTTAAAGAGAAACCGAACCAGCTGTGGGCTGAAGTTATTCGAGCTATTCACTGCACCAATGATCCGAATAATCCTCCTCCTTTCATCCCCCATAAAAAGTCGATCCCGGGGGTATGGAAGGACATTATCTCGGTGGAAACGGATCTAGCAAAAGTTGAAATTCTCATAAAAGATAAGCTGCTTCAACATGGGGCATCCTGGAAATGGCTTAATGACCCTAATGGGTGGTTTTCTGTCAAACAAGTCAGGATTGATCTTGAGGAGGCTTGCAATGAGGGAATCATCGAGCCGATAGTCTACGACTGGAATTCTTGGGCCCCTCCGAAGGCCAACTTCCTTCTTTGGAGGGCCCTTCTCGGAAAAATTGCATCAAGAACGGGTCTGATTCATAGAGGAATCCAGCTTCTGGATGCCTCTTGTCCTCGGTGCGGTATATGTGACGAAGATCCGATCCATATTTTTGTGAATTGTCTTTGGGCAAAGTGTATATGGTGGAATATCTTCACCTGGGTGCGGGTTAGTTATCCTATCAACATTCACAACCTTGTTGATATCATCGGCTACACATCAAGAATCAGCCGGGAGATGCGAAATGGAAGAAAACAGTTTACACCATTGCTTTGGCCACGATTTGGAGGATCTGGTGTCACACCCCGATTTTCCACGTGTCACCGGTGGGCCCGGTGGGGGAGTATCGTGACGTGGTTGGCAACATAATAGTCAAACAACACAATATAATAATGCACAGCGGAAGCAAAAGATAAATATATTACATTCCGAATATAAGTAATGTCAAAGTATTACAACGGAAGGTAAAGGATCCACAGGCGGATCAATAAAAGAAAACTGTTCAACAGACTTTAGGCATCTAGAACTTGCAAGATTCCCTAGTGACGCCCTGAGCTCCCAGCCAATTACGCATAGTACCTGTCACTTAACCTTTTGGAAAATACGTCAGTTTACACTGGTAAATACAATTAACTGACTCATTTTGGAAAAGAGTTTAAAAATTGATTTGAATGCACGAGGCACAAAATATCTTTTATAACTGGATTAAAATGCACAGAGGCAAAATTAATCTTTTATACTTGGGACAATTTTATTAATAAAGATCTTGTATCCGATTTACATGGTTGTCCACCATTTAGGGCCGGTGATTATACAATACAAGCCGGACAAGATTAATCGACACACCACAAATATAATCTCACAAGAAGATACCCTTACGAGTGAGTATACGTTATACATATGCAACAGGAGGTGTTTTGCCTACACCTTGTGCTTACGTCGTGGCCATTCACTTTTTAAAATGAGCCAAGGATGTCCAGGACACGGTCATTAACCCCCAATGTTATTTGTTATCAATCAATACAGATTAAAACGGGATTATGCAATTTAATCATCTCCGATTAAAAGGTTTCTACACCCGACCAAGCGGTATTTTTATAATACCGTATCCCAAGCCCGTATAAGGGAAAATAAGTTATAAGTATTTACCTGAGCTAGCAATGCAATTTATACTCAACCGTATATTCTAATCAGCAAGCACAAGTACTTCTACTGGGGCTCTCAATCTGGAACGAAGGTTTTATTAACCTATTAAATTCCTAACGGGTCTTATTTAAGTTGTAACTTAGACCGGTTAGTTTTAAGGAAAGGTTTACGGTTCAAAACGCATGATTAAGCGAAGACCGGGATAGGATGTGATTTAGACCCGACAAGTTTGGAGACTTGTATATTATGGGTAAACTAAACACATTCTGGATTTTGAGATACAAACGATAACGTTTGACCCGTTTCGGCTAATTTATGCAAACTAGTTACATAAACCGAACCGAACGCGTAATAAGCGTAACGGTTATTCATATGAGCCATATACAGGTTTCCTAAGTTAATATGCTCCTAATATGTTGTGACATCAGTAAGTTGTCTTTCATTATGCCCAAAACGTATTTAAACACAAACTAGGCCTCGTAGGGGTAGTTTGGTCATTTAAAAGGTTATAAAAGAGTTTAAATATTTACCTGAGTTACAGGTCTGATATAATCAGAAAAAATACTTATTTTTATAAGTTATAACAGTAGGATAAAGTATATGTGTGAAATCTATCATTTATAACCAACTATGCAATGTAGGGGCATTTTGGTAATTTCACATAAGCCGAAAAGCTCAAAACCGAAGTCTGAGTTAATCAGCCTTTGATTATTGTTAAAACATTCTAATTTGCCTAAAATATCAGTAGGTATCAACCCTGGTATGTTCAATATAATTTTAATACATACTATGCGTTAAAAACGCTTAATAAGGCGATTAAAGGCCATTTCCGGGTTCGATACTTAAATCTGATATTTTTATTTTTCCAGAAGGTTTAAAATAATTTATTTATCATATGTGATCAGTAGCAAAAGGTTTGGAGTCGTTTAGATATGTAAAACTCATTTTATGGCCCGTAAGGGCAAAACCGACAATTACCGGATTAAGCCTACGACTACTAGTTATGCTCAGCCTAAAATTAATTAAAAATCTTCAAAAATCCCAAAATAATATATTACATCAGTGGGTATTAAGTTTGATACCAAAAAGTAGGCTTAACTAGGCTATACGCTAATTTCGTTGTTTTATTAACATAAAGCGTTCATTTTACGCTAACGAGCATAACTCTTAATCTACACCTCAAACTGATGTCAAACTTTGCATACAAGTTTATATATCAGTAATTAAAGTTTCTACTCTTTTACATTTTCATAAATCACGTTTTAAGGTAATAAGGGCATAATGGTCAACATATGAGCAATTAACGGAAACGCGTAAACGAATGGGTCAATCAACGAACCAACCACAGAGGGTTGTGCTAACATGTAGCCTGGTCCTAAAGAAGCTCTAAGACATTTTCAAATCATACTAAAGCGGGTCAGAACTGAAAGTCAAAGTGAAAGTCAAACTATGTGACTTTCGGTTCCGAACCGGGTCTAAACAGGAAATTGTCGGGTTGAACATGTTTAGACATGTTCTTACACTTATTACTAAGTTATAACAATGATCCAACAGGTTGTATATGATCTACAATGTTAATTATGCAGAAATGGCATTTTAGACTTCATGTTGACTTTTTAAATATAAGTTTGACCCGACTTTTGACCTGGTTAGAGTGGGAATCAGGGGCAACCCTTTTGAGGTTTTATTACCCACATAATTACCAACTTATAACTACTCTTGATTCGACTAATCACTGGACCATTTGTGATTAATCTTAAAGTCAACCGTTAATTACGACGGTTTGACTTTTAAGCTAAAACTAGGCTAAAACTTAATCGAGGAAGGTCAAGGGTACTTACAAGGGTCCTATGCACGTGTAGGGATGTCTTGGATCTGCTCCTAAGCTTCAGAAATGCTCCACAAATGCAGATGAAGGTGGATGATCAAATGTTGCAACTAATGGTCTTATTTATAGTGTTTAGATCACCATAACTTGTTGACATCTAAGTCTATCAATGACCACAACTCTTCAACAAGTGTCCCTAAGTGTTTAGGGGTTGTTTAGGGGGCTCTTGGAAGGGTTTAAGGGCAACACATGGCGTTTAGAAGGCTGAACAGGTGAAAAAACGAGTTTCTGCATCTGGGAGGCTGAGGCGGCCCGCTTGAGGTGCTAAAGCGGGCCGCATGGGCCTTCTGATCAGCTTTTTCATTTTTTTAGTTTCCACATCTTGTCCCTTGGCTCTTCGGAAGGTCAACTAGCATTATTACTTTGCAATTTGACCCCTTATTATTTACCTACAAGGGCTTTAGAACTTGTACCCACTTTTCTAAGTCCTTGGCCACTCGGTTATTACCCGAAAAGTCATAACTTTCAACGTTAACGCTTTTAACCCCTCGCATACGAATTTGATCATAACTTTCTCATATGATAACGAAACTTTATGAAATTTAAATCGTGCATTCTAGTGAGCATAATTAACCGTTACAAAGCTTCGGGTTTGTCAAAAGGTCATTCAGAGGTATAACTTAAACATGTTGACACATTTAACCCCTGTAGTTTGTAATCTCTCACTTTTAGCTTCGCATGATCCATGATTTATTCGTTTGACGTTATAAACATTATGTAGGGTTAATCTACACTATATTTATGCACGGTTGACATTTAGAACCCGTATTTACACATACTTTCCATGATTGTCAACTTTAGTCCTTTTATAACATTCTTCCACACGTTTAAACATTTGACACGTGTCTACACATTATAGGACGTGAATTTTCGAGGTGTTACATCCTCACCCCCTTAAAATAAATCTCGACCCGAGATTTACTGAAATAAATAAGGGTATTTTTCTTTCATCGTGGATTCAACCTCCCACGTGAATTCGGAACCTCTACGGGCATCCCATTTGACCTTTACAATAGGTGCATGCTTCCTTCGAAGCTTCTTAACCTGTCGATCTTCAATCGACAAAGGTTTTTCCACAAATTTTCAGCTCTCATCTATATGCACATCTGTATGTGGTATAACCAGTGATTCGTCAGTGAAACACTTCTTCAGATTGCAGATGTGGAACACATTGTGAATTCCACTGAGCTCTTCAGGTAAGTTTAGCTTATAGGCAACTGAACCGACACGTTCGATAACCTCGAAAGGTCCTATGTATCTCGGGCTTAGCTTGCCTTTCTTACCAAATTGCATCACTCCTTTCCAGGGTGATACCTATTGTTGAACCTTATTTCTTAACAAGAATTTAGGAGGTTTGCTATTTTCATTAATCCTTGATTTTCTGCCGAATATTGGCATCTTACAAATAATTAGGGATTTGTGTGATCTGCTTTGTTGTTTCCACTGCAACTTTCAGATCCTGATAATCGAACTTACCTATCTATTGTCCTAACAATAGATGTTTAACATGCCATTTATACAAGGTCTCCAAGGAGCCACCTTGATACTTATATAGCAGTTATTATAGAAAAGCTTATCTTAAGGTGAGATGGTTATTCCAACCATTGCTCAAAATTAATCTTACGGAATAGCTAATCTTTACAGTTAGTCGAACAAATCGACGATCCTGGGTAGTTGATGGCGATTCTTAATCGTTGCCTAATTAGGGTTGCGGTAAACAATGCCTTAGCAAAATGAACCGTCTTTCATAATTTACTATACCGAATTCTCAGGGTATTGAGTTTGGCTTTATGAATCTATATCTTTAAAACTTACTTAACCAGGGTTTTCGATTCTGCCAATATGGTACTAGTTGTCTTGGGGATTTCATAATAATGCAGCCCTAAATGGGATATTAAACTTAACTCTACTTGCCTCCCAGGGGTAAACAGGGTAATCTTAGGAGAAGATAATCAAGGTACAAGGAGGTTACAGAGATTTCCATATCTCAGGCTCCAGTTCACTAATCACGCTTGTGTTTAATAAGTGACACATTCATGTTATGAGTCCACGTATTCCGTTACCAGGGAATATTTATTTGGACAATTATATTCTGGATATCTTCTTTGAATACTATTAGTTGACTTTAGTACCATATGATCATTGGGATATCTTTGTGGTTCCATGCATTAAACCTCCATACTGATCAGGCATGGAAGCAATCTATGGAACTTATTAAGATACACCAATCCTCATATAGCGCTTTTGTCATACCATTTGGTATTCGAAATCGATAGAGATTAAAGAGATATCAACTATATGTGCTTATATTTAATTAGAATGGAGATTTTTACAAACTAGGCACCTAGCTCGGTTGGCTAGGCACGCGAAAGGGTGTGGCCTAGACCCAGGTTCGATTCCGGGGACGGCCGGTTCCACCATATTTTTTTTTAACTTGTTATACTTATAGTTTATGAAGGATTTACTGGTATCCGAACCAAAATAAAAAAACTCTTAGTATTTAAATTACTGATAAAATGCCAAGGAATGTACCTGATGCCATTATTTATGGACTAGCTCAGGCAATTTAGGCGCTTTCAATTTTAGGCTTTACTTCCTCCGCCGCATTTCCCTTGACAGATTTAGGGCACGTAGTCTTGATGTGGCCTTTCTCATTACAGCCGAAACAGACTGCATTCTTCATGTCCTTACAGTCCAACGTTTTATGTCCCTTAGACTTGCAGATCCCACAAGCCTTGGGCTGCGATTCGGATTTTGGTTCAAACCTACATTTCCCAAAATGGCGCTTCTTGCAGGTCTCACATACTGGTTTCTGGTCGGACTTTTGTTTGTTCTTTTTCTTAGAACTCTGGGAGTTATCTACCTCCCTTTTCCTTTTTAGTTCATCCTTTGCATCAGAGGCATGAACGAGATCCTTCTTAAGAGTAAGGAAATGTGGTCCTAGATAAAATTTGGACCGAGCAGCATGGGGCTCCTTTAACTTTTTCACAGCTTTTCCAACGGCTGCGTCTATCATAGTTTGAAGAACATCTTTGGAAATTCTAAGGTTTACAATTTCAGCATCATTAGCATGCGTCGCGTCATCAATGGCGCGATTGACTGTTGTCTTATCCGAGTTTGCTATACTCGATATTGGTTCCTAATACCAATAAAACAATTTCTTAGTTGAAATCCAACAACTGCTATTTTTTCATTCTGATGGCCTTAATATATACTAACCATGGTGTCAATAACCTATACAGGCTATTATAGCACTAACATTCTTAATGAACGTTATTTAAAATATATTAATATTACTTAGCCTAGGTCGCAAAAGACCATCAATGGCATTAAAGATTTGGACCTAGTCCATCACTTTTCTGACAGAGGATCAAAACGTCACATCTGTCTTTATTATATTAAATAATTTAGGTAGCTTGAAAGCTTGCCATAGGAATATCAGAAAAGAGTGATTCCTATTAGGTATAATATATCCATCTAAGGTTTGTTGGAGCATTTTCTAAAGTATCATCGGCCAATTTCTACCTCGTTATTAAATGACCGAAGTCCTAATCAGGCGGAGACAACAGTTCTCTATAGTTATTGTTCAGTATTGAATCATATGTGCCAGTATCAAGTAAATTTCTGCATAAGCTGCTTGATAAGGAAAGGTACCTGCTATATAGTTATCCTTCTGCACCATTCCCTGGCGTTCATCCAGAAGACTCATGCGTTTATTTTCCTGGCCTCTCCCGGCTTCTTTATAAGCTTTGGGCAGTTGGTTTTGATGTGCCCTTCCTCGTTACAATTGTAACATGTGGCGTTCTTTAACCCCTTGCAATCTAAGGTTTTGTGACCCTTGGTCTTGCAAATTCCACACAATTTAGCACGTGGGTCGATTGTACATTTTCCAAAATGTTGCTTTTTGCAGTTATCGCATTTGGGTCTGTTATCAGACTGACTCGAGTTCTTCCTAAACTCGGAATCCTTCCCGCGCTCAGAATTTCCCTTCTTCTTCTTGTTATATCGATGAGAGTTTTCCTCCTCTCTTTCTCTTCTTCCCTCGCCAGAAGCCTTAACCGACTTAATTCTGATTGCATCTAAGGTGAGAGATAAGGATAAGTCCACCGCGGACCTATATGTGGTTGGCCTAGATGCTTTAACACTTCCTTTTATTTCTGGTGCTAGGCCTCCAATGAAACGCGCTATGCGTTTAGGTTCAGGGGTGACTAAATAAGGAACTAGGCGGGACATAGTGTTGAAACTTGTCACATACGCCTGACAATCCAAATCCTCCATGACTAGAGTCAAGAAGTCTGATTCTATATTTTCTACCTCATGCTGGGGGCAATAGTTTTCTTTGACTAATGCAACAAATTGATCCCAAGATAAGTTGTAGAGTAGAACTTTTCCCGTGGCTTGGAGCAATGATCTCCACCATGCCAACGCTTCTTGATGGATGGGGTGTATGTTTGGTATGGGGTAATGGAATAGACAGGGGAATGGAATGAACGAGGTAATGGAATTGATTATTACCGTTCCATGTCTTGTTTGGTTACCATGTGAAAATGGAATGCACCATTACTTTTTGTTGTTTGGTATGCGAGAAAAGACGGAATAAAATCGGATGGCGGTGGTCAATGATGGGCGGCTATGGTGGGTGGTGATAGGTGGCAGTTGTAGCGGCGGCGGTGGTGGTGGTGGAGACGGCGGCGAGTGGAGACGGCGACGGGTGGCGAAAACGGTGGTGGTGGTGGGTGACGGTGAAAGTGGGTGGTGGCGGTGGTCAGAGGTGGTAGCGGTGGCGACGGTGATGGCAGGTGGTAGCGGTGGTGGCGGTGGGTGGTGGTGGTTGACAGCGATGACGGAGGTGGGTGACGACGACGGCGGTAATCGGAGGTGGCAGCGGCGATGGTGGCGGCGATGATCGAAGGTGGGTGGTGGCGGTGATGAGAGGTGGCAACGGCAATGGTGGATGGTGGCGACGGCGGTGGCGGGGATGGAGGTGGCGGGTAACGGTGGTGGCAGGTGGCGGCGAAGGTGGGTGACGACGGCGGATGACAATGGTGGTGGGTGGTGGCAATGGTAATGAGTTGTGGTGTTGTTAATAAAGGGTGAAGAGGAAGTGGAATGAAAAAAAAAATAGGAGGGAGGGATGGAATGATTTTGAAGGAATGGAATGCATTTTGGAATGGGCGATTCCATTCCATCGACCAACCAAACACTCTTTTCTTCATACTCTCTCAATGGTCCATTCCATTCCACCTCTCATTCCTGCATACCAAACACTACCTATAGATGGATTAATGATTGCATATATTCAAATAAATGTTTCTTTTTTAATTTTGCAGATGCAATGTTATGAACTTTCGAGAGGGTTGGAACAAGTGATGTTGAAACGAAGAAAGAAGACTGGAACGGCCCACAGTATACATCTCTCTCTCTCACTCACTCTACGCTCACACACACGACACTCTCATAGATAAAACTGCAGCAATGGATTCTTTTATAGGTTTTTCAACCAATAATGCTATCGGTTTCATTCTTTATAAGCACCAAGTAGGGTTAGAAGGTTGGTTTACCTTTTTGCTTAGTTGGTTAAATTAAGGAGTGCAATTAGTGTATAAAATGATTAAAATCAGTTAATATCAAGATAAGGTAAACTATCTTATCATTTTAGCATTATGTGGAGTTTATAATTATGAGTACTTAGACAATAGTTTTTGTTCTGATTTCTGAACACCTAATTTCTTGATTTTCTGTTTGATTAAGTATAAGCCTACATATCTGACATCTTTAAACTGAATTCAAACTAAATGGGTTGCAGAAGATTAAAGGATTGCTACGACTCCGTAATACGACATGACTTGACAAGAAGGTAAACGGGTTAGTGATACGAAGCCCACCTTAGCTGGCCCAATAGAGCAACCAACTGGGTGTTTGGTCTGGGTTTAACCTAGTCTGAATGTTTGGTCAATAAGGGTGGAAGCAATAGGATCGTGGGTTGAGCAGTTGACACGTTTTTCCCGTTATTTTCTGATGTTTTCAGTAAGTAGTCCATGATTAGCGTTTCCTTCTAGTGGATGATTTATGTTTATTTCTCTGGTGCTGTTCCAGTATTTGGAGAATTCCCATCTCGTATTGGCTAATTTGTATTTCAATTTCAACAATTTAATCAATCAGTTTTTAGTTCTTATCAGTTAGGGTCATAAACCAGTCAACAGGTTAATGGTTCGCTTAAAAACGTGTCTAAACGAGTTCAACCTGCCTAATCCGTTTATGACAAGCATATAGCATTTAACTAATTGTGTTAAATGGGTTATTAGGTTGTCACGACACATTTAAGACCCGCTAAACTAATCATGTTATGGATTATTCTAGAGATTTTATGGCTTGTACTTTTGGGTAGTTGTTTTTTTATCACATTAATTATTTATTATTGTTTGTTAGCCGTGATAAGGGAGTTATTTTAATAAGCGTAGCATGCCGTGTCATTCATGTTATTGAACTGTTTATATTTAGTTATGTTAAACATGTTGGGTTGGTTCGTGTCATTATGTTAAATGTGCCGCGTAACTCGTTCGTTAAGCGCCTATATCTAATGTATCTTTTACTGGATTTGGGAAAGGTGTGATTTCTTCAACTATGCTAGAAATGTTGTCTTTCGGAAGTGCAATGGTGAAAAGCTCAAAGATGCAGAGCTAAATATCAAGAATAGATGTGGAGGAAACAGTAACTTCTACTGCGTCAGATGTAACAGGACCACCATCTAGATGTGGCAGGATCACCATGTACCTGTTGTGTCATATGTAAGATTAAATATATTTTATGTTATATTTAATCTAGTAGCCATTATAATCATTTACATTATATGGATCAAAATATATAACAATCATATTAAATAATTAGTTGGTAATTGTTGATGGGCCTAATTACCTTTATTAACTAATTAGGGTTTCTTCTTGGGTGCATATATAAGGAGACTTATGTAGAGGTTATAAAGTTAGACACATAACCTAATTACTTATAACATCATCTCGACCTCTCTCTCCCATAACCGATTACCCTTTTCGGTTTATCAATCACCATCATTAGATTGCACCCTAATGAGGAACCAGATCAAGCTGACAATCATGTCAAACACTATTGCTGTGTCTCCATCTGGATTCTCTGTTGGCCTGTACTGATGCAATCAAAGGTATGTTTTCACATGTTTTCCATTATGTCTAAACAGAATTGATCAACATGTGGTATCAGAGCATATGTTGATTAATCAGTTCTGTTTTCGTATCCATTAATTCTGGGATTGAAATCTGAAAAACGGAATTTTGAAAGCCTAATTAAATTCATAGCCGGTTTCGAGTCACATAACCCGAGTCCACTATTTCGGGGAAAAAGAATGTTTTTTTAATGACTCGGAATCATAATGGTAAATCTTAACTGTCCGAAATCTGTATAAAATTCTTAAAAATTCAGGTTTCGGGTTCCAGAATTATTATTTTATTTATTAGGGTTCTTCATGTTCTTAGTGAAATTCGAATAAATTCCCTTATTTTGGAATGAATTAAGGATTAGAAGGTGTTTTTCTTGTATTTGATTAATTTTTATCCCTTAAGATTTCGAAAAATCTGTTAATGTTATTAGATATAATTTTTGAAATCATTGGATAAATATAAAATATCTTTTAAAACAGGAAATAAAATATACCAAATCCCTAAAAAAATCGAATTTCAAACTTATCACACTAACAGCTGTTAACAGGAGTTTCGAGATCATTTGTTTAACGACTCGAGACCATAAGGTCTCTACTCGAGACCATAAGGTCTCTACTCGAAATCATAAGTGTTCTCAAATCTTCAAAACTCGAGACAACGATTTCGACTCGAGACCACAGGGTCTCGACTCGAGACCACAGGGTCTCGACTCGAGACCACTGAGGTTTCGACCAAGGGCTTCAATCTTAATCACTCGAGACCATGGTTGAGACTCGAGATCTCATCAAGTATTCGAGATCTCATAAAACACAGTAGTAGTCGAGACCATGATTACGACTCGAGACTGAGGTTGCGACTCGAGACCTTGATGAGTCGAGACCTCATAATTTTACAAGTTGAGTCGAGACTTGACTCGAGATCTCACTCGAGACCTCATAACTGAGTCGAGATCTCACCTGAAACCTCATTATTTTAGGCTGTTTAATGTGAACTAAGATTCCGCGTTAACAGGTGGTTTGCTATTAAATGATTGGTTTTGTAAATACTTAGTTAATTAATAAGGATCAAATAATGTTTCACAAAACCAAAATGGCTTTACTTGAATGAGCTTCTGATGTATCATTTCTGGCCAAAGCTGACTTGATACATCTACTTATCATCCAAGTATTACGAAAGCTATGTTAAGTGTCCATCATAAACATGAATGTCTTAATATCTGGCCAAAGCTGATTTAATTCCTTCATAGATGACATACTTAACAAGTGCATAACTAAAGTGATTGTCTCAATTTCTGGCCAAAGCTGATTTGTTACAACCACTTTGCACACATGCTTAAATGATTACACTTCTGGCCAAAGCTGATTTGTCTTCGTTTAAGTAGAACTTTAAATAGTCTATTATTTTGATGTTAGTAATAGACATATCACAACCTCTTCACATAATGATCCTTAATTAATTTTTATGATCATTTCGTCTGCCTTATTCTTAGTACCCATAATTTTTACTCACTATAATTTTCTTCTATAAATCTATATCTCATCCACTCTAATTTTTAAACCTAAAATGTTTTGCTTTATTTAAAGTTTCTATAAGATTAGCTCTTAAATGAAATCCTTGATTATCTCTTAAGACACGATAATCCTATTGCTCTCCTCTGATAAAGCACTACAGAAGAAAAGTAGAGCATGATGATTAAGATAAATCGAACATGATGTCTCTCATGATAATCAAGATCTCTCTAACATAAATGTTATCACTAAAAGGTCATTCCAAATTAAGTCTTTCATAAGACAAACCTATTATTTGCGGAATAATCACTAGAACTCCTAAGATGCATGCCTTCATTTAAAATTCTAAACTATAAGGTTAAGTGGTATATGTGAATACATTATGATGTACAATACCATGACCCATAAAGTAAAGAGCTTACGCATGGAAATAAGTACATTTTTCCAGTACATTACATACTAAGATTTTCACTTGTACAATTTGATGCCTTATAAATCAACTATAACACTCAAAAGTACCAAAGTATAATGAGTGTGTTGATAAGCAACATATGTACAAAGAAATAAATGTTTGAAGCTGGAAAATAAGTTGTTACTTACCTTACAATCACTTAAACTTTAAAAGATGATTGTTCTAAGGTCCATAAACAAAATACAAGTACAAAATCCCAACTCTAAGGTTCTTCAAGGGAAAATCTCACTGCATAATTATGCCATTAGACTAGGCATAAGCAACGAGACTATCCATTATTCAAAAGAACAGTTGGATAAGTTAATTAAGTAGTCTCTTACTAATGATATTTAAGTTTGATAATTTTAATATTCCAATTAACACATGATTAGCTGACTCTAGTTCCATACGTTTCCTTACCAGAACTCGAAACAAATAACTAACATGAGAGTTAGTGACAAAACTAATTGTTAAGACTATAAGAACCATAATAACCAGTCTTCTAATAACGCTTTTCGATACCTTATATATTCTGAAGATTAATCAGAATATAGTATCATAATTAAGTAATGTTATGAAGGTTGTGAGGTTTGCATAGTCAACATAAAGTCACACTTACCTTAAACTCTCATTTTATTTGTTCTAAGTATCTGGATTGAAACATTACTAAGATAAAACTAGATGATACCTTACACTTTCACAATTTTTGTCATCATGTAAATGAGAATTTGACAAAAGGAAAATGAGACTTATAAATTTCATCCATTACAATCAAAATTCATGAGAAATCATGACATGGTTATGAGGATGATTTTTTCATCTAATCTCATTCTAAGTGATTTTAAATCATGACGTTACAGCCCTAAATATTACTTGGCTTAAGGAATAAGTATGGGTCCATCATAAGTCATTCATAGAACTTATTCCAAATGGAATATTCAGACATAATTCATTTATCATTTAATAGGCTATCAACTTGTATTTAAATTTTGTCGCATATGGCCCACGGTCTTAGAAGAAATCTATTCATATACTTAATAAGATTTCGATTAAATATGTCCCTGAGTTTTCTTATGACATCTGGACACTAAGGAAATCCAATAAAGTCTAACATATATATGATAGGTTCCCACGTCACGTAGCTCATTGAAACTTCTCTTGTAGCATTCTAGAGATATTAAAGATCAGTGGGAGCATTCAGTGTCTTAATAATAACTTGCAATAGTTGCAAGAGGTGGGGGAGTAAAAACTTCATATTACTTCAATTTACACCTCTTGTACAGGACACTGCTCCATCTCGACATTGTTCTATCAAAACTTGTCTCGTTAAAATCTAATGCTACTCGTACAAAAGTCTCATTTTTGCTTAATTGTGGGCACACTTAGATTTCTTACCTAAACTAGCATAATCCTCAACAAGAGAAATCACGACTAACGTCATTAACTTGTTTCTCTATTAGAATTTGTTGGTCGTTAAATATTGACCCTAAGCATGCTGAGTTCCTAAAGTTTTCTAAGGTCAGTGGGAGCAGTCAAGGTCCTTATCATGACTTGCAAGGAATACAAGAGGCGGGAGGAAGAGTGTCATTAAATTTCACTCTGAATTTAACTCGGATTACACATCTTGTACACCATACTGCACCAACTCTTACAAACTTAGAATGAAAATGATAGCAACCTAACCAAGAGTTAATCAATAAAACTGAAACTTCTAATAAACCCAATAATCAACTCAGGGGGTCATCTAGGTTTAAAAGCCTACTAGCTTTGATGATTACATAACCTCCCTAACTGAAGTTGAAATGGATTTTGGAAAAGTTTACTGATCCTATCTCTTCTAATTAAGCCATTAGCGTCAATCAATCTTCTGAATGGAATAAAATTGTTTTCTAGTAAAACTGATTTTATGTGTTCGTATAACGTTTGGGATTTGATTGAATTACCTAAGAGTGTTCATAACTAAACCAAATCCTGATATAAGCGTTAAGACACGAAGAGGCATGATTGATTGTCAAATGTTATACTTAGGAAGAGATAAATTATTAAAGATTTCTTTGAGGATCATCACTATTCTAGTAGCTTATTATAGTTTAAAGCTACATTAGATGAACATTAAAAACAATTTTCCCTAATAAATGGCTGACATATTTACATGTTCATTAGATAACAACCTAAAGTTCTATACTGAAGGTTAAAGAACAGTTTGTCTATAAGCCAATAAAATCCATGTATGGGTTAATGCAAACACTATAATGTGATGAAATCTTAACGTAATTATTTTCATCAACAACCAAGTGGATTAATGTACCTTATTCAAAATGAGTGGGAGCAACTAAGATAAACCTGTATATATAGATGATATTCTTTTGACAGGTATATGTTACATAAGTCAAAGCATTGTTAACACAAACTTTGATATAATAGATCTCAGAGATATCTCTTACGTGATAGATATCATAACATACTGAGATAGACCCAATGGGATATTAGTTTCGTTCCATAAGTTTAACCTTAAATGGGTCCTTACATTTATGTAACAAACAATATTGCTTTCCTTTAGAGGATAATAGGATAAATGAGATTATTTATTTACGCTTCATTAATTGGAAGCCTTATGTAAGTTCAAGTCTATACTCGTTTAGATATTACTCACATTGCAACACACTAGATATGTCTAGATTAATGTGAAGCATCTAATGGAGTATTACAATATCTTTAAAAGAAACGAGAGGCTACAATTTAAAGAAGAAGTGAGAATTAAAACCGGTTTATTACTTTAACTTTGTAAAGTTCAAAGATGACAAAATGTAATGTCGGGTATATCTTTATGTTAGCAGACAAAACCTATCTCATGGAGAAGTCATAATGGACTGATATCAACAACCTAAGTTATAACGACATAATATAGTAACTAAATGTTGTTGGAAATTTATCAGTGGACTCATAAGTTTATTAACTCCATATAATTAATGTTTTGAAGACTTAGTGTGATAAAGTCAGCTACCATGACTCCTTGAACAGTAACAGTTCAAGAGGTGATGCATTAAATTTCGATACGCGGTTAATTATTCGTTTATAAACGAATTGAGGAAACTAAGTTTTGTATCGAATACATTCATGATATGCTTAAGGATCCTATGACTGAAGGGCTATTACCCATAAGTCTTATTAAGAGAGCTCATAGACGGGTATTAATTAATGGCCGTGCGCAATTGCATATCGTACTATGAATGACTAAGTATTAGTTAATTTTCCTCATCAGTTTGATTTTGTATGTCTCTAAGAATATGTCAAGTCGACATAATGGCATATAGACAAATAAAGTTACAAATCAAACAAAGGGCTTATGCATATTTTGATCATGACGATTAGGTTTTAAATTAAGGCTATAGTATGACTAATGGGGGTACTGAGTCGCATAATGATTCAACTACTGTATTTCTCTGCTATAGTACTTGTTTAAGGCTAAAATGAGTGTTAACTCCTGATCAGGCTTACCTAATACTCATAGTAAATGATTACTCGGCTAAGTGGGAGAATGTAAGATTAAATATATTTTATGTTATATTTAATCTAGTAGCCATTATAATCATTTACATTATATGGATCAAAATATATAACAATCCTATTAAATAATTAGTTGGTAATTGTTGATGGGCCTAATTACCTTTATTAACTAATTAGGGTTTCCTCTTGGGTGCATATATAAGGAGACTTATGTAGAGGTTCTAAGGTTAGACACATAACCTAATTACTCATTACATCATCTCGACCTCTCTCTCCCATAACCGATTACCCTTTTCGGTTTATCAATCACCATCATTAGATTGCACCCTAAGGAGAAACCAGATCAAGCTGACAATCATGTCAAACACTATTGCTGCGTCTCCATCTGGATTCTCTGTTGGCCTGTACTGATGCAATCAAAGGTATGTTTTCACATGTTTTCCATTATGTCTAAACAGAACTGATCAACATCATAATGTTGCATTTAATTGTTATGTTAAAATAATAATACCGGTAGTTTAATATTATTCGATGCAGCTGTGAACTGGTGTTTTCGTCGTCAGCCCTTCCCGCATCCTTGGCGCTTCTACACCTCTACCCTTATCAAACCCGAATTTGTATTAAACTTGTCTCAACCAAGTCGAACCCGGAAATAAAAGGTAGTGCCCATTTAACCAAACTATATCTAAACCATCTGTTCAATTAATTAATAACCAAAACTATAAACTAATCTTTTTCATTTTATATTTTCAATAATTACCAGTTGAAGCCAAACATTCTGTAATAACATAATTGTATATGATTGTATGAGATTGAAGCAAGTGTACATGAAGAAGAGTGTGTGGATGTGAGCTGGTTACTTACAGAGAGACAACACCTCTTTTTGGGGTTAACCATAGAGGTGCACAAAACCAGTTTTTGGGCCCAAAGCAGTTCGGGTGGAGATTGCAGCTTGAAAAGGAGAAGCTCAGTTCGAAAATTGTATTATTCAGTTCGGTTTTGACTGATTTCAAACAGTAATAACGGATGGATTTACAAACCCCTGGATTGGTTCTGTTTCAAAGCAGTTCATTTAAATCAGTTAAACGCTTCGGGTTATGAAACTGTTCCAATGACCACATCTAGTTAACTCTATATTTTATAATGGCAACTCTACATATATATGAGGCCGGAGAGTATTTGACTACACATTAATAATGGGCTCATAACTTGTGGGCTAGCCTTTAATGGGCTAAACAACATTCATGGATTCATATCTTATGGATTGATTATTAATAGTAGGGCTGTTCACGAGCCGAACCGAACCGATCGGACCTTTGCTGGTGCTCGGTTCGTTTACGAACCGAACCGAACCGAGCGTTTTTTCAACCGAGCCAAAGTCGAACGAGCGCGTTTCGATCCGAGTATTTTTCGAACGAACGTCGAGCGAGTATCGAGCGTCACATAACAAATAGAAAAATGACGATGGAGTTGTTAGTTTTTAGAGTAAAGTGCGGTTTTCGTCCCTAAGTTTCGTCCAATTAGAACACACGTATAAATTTACGAAATAACAAGGAATAGAAAAAAAACTCAACTGGTTCTACTGAGATCATCTGAGCGGAAAGATAAATCGTTGATCGATTGAAGCAGACCTTTGTTCTATGAGAAGTTTGAAATCGAATGAACCGATTGAAGCAAAACCATAGGGAGTTGGCGTCTTGGCGACAAAGAATTTGAATAATGATGGTTTATGCAGGGTTTTAATTAAGGTTATGTACTTCTGAATTGAATGGCGAGTTGACACTCGAGTATCGATCGACGTTTCACATTTCGGTATGTTGACCTTTTGACTCAATTACTCTGTATTATTAGACAATGGACTATTGGTATCAGCCTTCAACTCTATAATTAAATGGGCTCAAGTTGGATGTTGGACCAAACATTGTTACTATGCGCATCTAGTTATTAAATAATACATACATATATGATATATATATATATATATAGAAAATAATTCGAGCCAACCGAGTCGAACCGAACTGAGCGGACATTTGCTCATGCTCGGTTCGTTTCAAACCGAACCGATCCGAACCGAGCGCCTTTTTCAATCGAGCGGAATCGAACGAGCAAATTCCGAACATTTTTCGATCGAGCATCGAACGAGTCTCGAGCGTCGAGCAATTTGAACAGCCCTAATTAATAGGCTAAGCCCATATTAAGGGTATATTATACTATACCACCTATAAATATACTTTTAGTAATATCCACTTTTAAACTTTTTTTAGAAAAAGGGTTGCGCTTTACTTTTTTTTTTAATTTTGATTATCGTTTTCGATGATGTAAAACACGACTTTACTTATATCATGCAACTTTTGGTTAATTTGTTTAATGAAACCATTGTATAATTTATTTTTGTATAGTCATGAAAGGGGAGCCTTACAAATTTTAACGTCTCCGCTACAACACACGTATTACAAATTTTAAGGGAAAGAGGTATGTCGTTACCGGACTATACCTGCAGACTGTGCGGTAGAGCAGAGGAGTCGGCAGACCATGTTTTAATGCAGTGCAGCTTCGCAAAACAGGTCTGGACTGCAGTGTTTAGGTGGGTGAAGTGTCCTGAAGTCAACTTGGATGGATCGTTAAAACACATGCTGCACGAGATAATCGAGATACGAAGGGGTCGTTACATAAGGAAAGCGATTCATGCGGTGACCCTACAAACAATATGGAATATATGGAAGATAAGGAACGAAAAGATTTTTAAAGGTAAACCGGGAATCGTTCAGAAAGCGCGTACACACACGTATATTTTGGGTTGGGAAGTTAATTTAATAATTTTGGGAGAAAATAAAGGCAGCCCATGATGGAAGAAAGGAATTTTGTGGAAACAAGTTGTCCACTATAGAAGACTTGCAAAGTCTTCTATGGGCATGGGGTCTCATATCCACTACGACTTGCAAAGTCTTCTATGGGCAGTAAGGTCTCGTACATCTACATAATTAATACTTCATCTAGTTTATCATATCAACTCATATTTCATCTCACTTTTTTTTGTGCAAAGTTGAGGTTGAATGATGGGAAATCAGTGGGTTTTGGGGCTTCATCTCGTTTTCTTAAGCATGTTTTTGGTTGCAACCAAACATACTCGTCTGGTTGCCCAAAATTCGACAAGCAGCTGCCATGAAGGAGAGAGATTAGCACTACTTGAGTTCAAACACAGTGTCAAAGATGACTTCGAAGTGCTCTCATCATGGGTTGGCAGTGATTGTTGCTCATGGAAAGGAGTCCGTTGTGACGGTGCCAACGGAAGAGTTGCCGGTCTTCATCTCAGAGGAAATTATGCTGTGTATGACTATGAGTTCTATGAAGACGGAGAGTACTACTTAGAAGGTTATAAGGTGAACGCATATTTGGCTGAGTTAAGACATCTGCAACATCTGGATTTGAGTGGGAATAATTTTTATGGAAGTCGGATCCCTAAATTCATTGGATCCTTCAAGCAGCTAAGTTACCTCAATCTCTCTTATTCACGTTTTTGTGGTATTATTCCCCATCACATTGGAAATCTCACCAATTTGAAGGTTCTTGATCTTGGTTCAAATGATGAGCCTTATTAAGGAAAATGCTCAAACTTAGGATCTAAATTATTTAGTCAATGTATAGCTTTAATTGTACCTTGATCTTCTCCTGTAATTATGTTTTTGCTCCATCTTGTAAAGGCCTATATAAAGGCATGTTCTGTATCAATGTAAAAACAACCTTTTCTACTAAAGCTTTATATCACATATGGTATCAGAGCCCTAACAAAGGCTCCTCCGAGTTCGTCTCCGATCCACACCTCCTAACTTCCAATTAGCCATGGCCACTTCAGTGACTACCCTTTCTACCCATACCCACTTTCCAATCCAACTCACCTCCGACAATTTTACAGCCTGGCGAAAACAGGTCCTGTCAACCCTTACCGGCCTCGAACTAGAACAGTTTGTAGACGGCCGAACCGAACCTCCACCGAAAACCCTTGACGGAAAAACCAATCCCACCTACCGGCTATGGTTCCGGCAAGACCAGATTCTTCTGGGAGCTCTGCTCGGCAGTTGCTCAGCCACTATTTTACCCATCGTATCCTCTGCTGACACCTCGCTCGAGCTATTCAAACGTCTCACCGAAAGCTTCGCCGGAGTGTCTCGATCCCGTATTATTTCACTCCGTTCCAAACTCGCAACAACCACCAAAGGAAGCAAACCTGTTGCAGATTATCTTCGTGAAATGAAAGCAATCGCTGACGAGCTAGCCCTTGCACAGAAACCTGTTGATGACGATGACCTAATTGTTCACATCATAACCCATCTGGGAGATGACTACAAGCAGGTAACAGCCGCGGTGAAGATGAGAGACAGCCCGATCTCCTTTTCTGACTTGTTCGAAAAGCTAGTAGACCATGAACGAACCATGCTTGAGGAGAAACCACCTGCCTTGATTTCCACTGTGAATCAGACTCAAAGACAACAGGGAAGGGCATCTTATAATAGGTCAAATTACTTTGCTCGTGATGGACCCACTGAAGCCCGCAATTCCTTTCGACCCAACTCATTTGGCCCAGACCCAATCGCTACCAACAACACAACAGCAACAATTCATCTCAGAGAACTAACAGAAACAATTATTTTTGTCATTTTTGTAACATTGCAGGTCATAACACTAAAGATTGCAGGAAACTCACCCGGTTCTTACAGGACCACAACATCTCTGCATCAGCGCAATCAAATGCCAACCCGACAATCAACTCCTCAATGGCAAGCTCGTCGCATTCAATGTTTGACAGTGGGGCGTCAAATCATGCTTCATATGACCGGTCATTTTTACACACCCTCTCAGAATATGGCGGGCCTGACGAAATTGTGTTAGGAAACGGTAATACTCTCTCTATCTCCCATGTCGGACACACATCCATTCCCACTAATACCCGTCCGTTAACACTTCAAGATGTTTTACTTGTTCCTCATCTACGTAATAATCTTGTTTCCGTTGCCAAGCTATGCAAAACTAACAATGTTTCGGTTGAATTTTTTCCTTTCCATTTTTTTGTTAAGGATCTTCGCACGGGGGCGCGTCTAATGCGGGGAGTGAACATCAATGACGTGTACTACGCTCCTAGCTTCGTTCCTCACAATCCCAAGCAAATCAATTCAAGTATCAAACAACCCGAGTCGCTTCTTTCCTGGCATCACAAGTTGGGCCACCCCTCAATCAAAGTTCTAAAACGCTTACTCAATTATTTAGGACTTGATTGTAATAAAATGTCAAATGCTCCTTTTCATTGTGTTTCTTGTTCTCTAAATAAAAGCCACAAAATGCCTTTTGGTGCAAACTCGTTCAAAGTCTCTAAACCTTTAGAACTAGTTTATTCTGACGTTTGGGGCCCGGTTCAACAATCAAATGATGGTTACAAATACTATATAATATTCGTTGATTATTTTGCAAAATATACATGGTTGTACCCAATGAAACGAAAATCGGACGTTTCCACGCTTTTCCCACAATTTAAAACATTGGTTGAAAAGTTTTTTCACACTCCTCTTATTTCACTCTTTTCGGATAATGGAGGAGAATACATAGGTCTTACTCCATACCTTCAACAAAATGGAATCTCACACTTCACCACCCCTCCACACACTCCTGAGCAAAATGGTGTTGCCGAACGACGCCATCGTCACATTGTTGAAACCGGTTTATCCCTTCTCCATCATGCCAATCTACCTCTTCCCTTTTGGACCCATGCTTTTCAAACCGCCGTCTACCTCATCAATCGACTTCCCACACTAATCCTTGATCATCAATCTCCCTTTGATCAACTCTATAACACACCTCCCACTTACACAAAATTAAAACCATTCGGTTGTCTATGTTTTCCGTGGCTACGACCCTACGCCTCTTCCAAACTTCATCCTCGATCCATCAATTGCATTTTTCTCGGTTACTCCGCCTCAAAATCCGTTTATAAATGCTATGATCCCGTGTCTCATCGTCTTTATCACTCTCGACATGTGGAATTTGTTGAACATGTCTTCCCCTTTAAGCAACCATCAATGACCATGACCACCCTTCCCTCAGTTACAACGTTTCTCTCAACACCCTCTCCTAACCTTCCCAATATCTCCTCTCCACATATCCAACCAACACCTTCTAACTTGCCTACTCCAATCACTCCACCACCTTCTCACCCTCCCCATGTGCCCTCCACCACAAACCAATCACCAATTCCTTCTAGCCGATCCTCCTCTAATGACTCCACCACTCAATCTACTCCCATACAACAATCCACTGATAACACCGCTCCTTCTTCTCCCACCACCTCGCCAACCGTACCAACTTCATCACCCACACCAGCCTCCTCAATTCCTTCCTCGACCCAATCTACCTCGTATCCCGCCGCCGTACCTACCACCACTCGCCCACAAAGAAACCGCAAACCCAACTCCAAGTACTTCAATCCAAATGTTGTCAACTCTACCACTATCCACCCATTACCACCAACTCTTGAACCTACCTCTCACACCCAAGCTCTCAAGGATCAAAAGTGGCGGGCGGCCATGGATAGTGAATTTAATGCACTCCTTCACAACGGGACATGGGAACTCGTTCCAAATACATCTCAAAACCCGATCGGTTGCAAAAGGGTCTTTCGAATCAAAAGGAATCCCGATGGCTCTATTGACAAATACAAAGCTCGCTTAGTTGCCAAAGGGTTCCATCAACAATACGGGAAAGACTACTTTGAAACCTTTAGCCCCGTCACGAAACCTGTCACCATTCGCACCATCCTTTCGATTGCTTTATCGAAAAATTGGCCACTACGCCAACTAGATGTCAACAACGCCTTCCTACATGGCACTCTTCATGAGGAGGTCTTTATGTCTCAACCACCAGGTTATGTTCATCCTCAATTCCCCAACCATGTTTGCAAACTCAAAAAATCTCTCTACGGTCTAAAACAAGCCCCGCGAGCTTGGTTTAACGAGCTTACAAACTTCCTTCTTCATCTTGGATTTCAAAAGTCCTTATCCGACAAAACTCTTATTAACCATCATAAACAAGAACAAGAGGATGTTTTAGAACACTTACTACTAGCTCAAGGCTAGGGAAGTTCAAGAGTGCAAATGAGGTGGATAAAAGCAAATGGTGAAGGTCCTTCAAGATCCGCTTGCACCGAGCTTCGTTAGTGACCTTCTTACCCCTCAATATCACCTTGGAATGGATGGAAATGAATTGAAAATGCAAGTGTGGGTGTGTGTTGTTGGAGCCGAGAATAAGAGAAGGAGGAGGGAGGAGTAGTTGGTGGAGATCAATGATGGTTATAACCCTCCATGCTTTCTTATAACTCACATTTCCCTTCAATCCATTAGCTAAAGTGTTGGTGAAGGACTAGACAAGATCTAGTAAAATAATCAAGAAATCAAAGTGGGTGTACCCTTTGTCTAGGGCCGGTTATGGGGGGGGGGTATATTGGTTGGATTCCAAATGTATAGTTAAGTATCTAGTTACATGTTAAGCACTAGATTTAGGTGTTTAAGTGTATTATGAAATATATAGTGTGTTAGGGTGTACGGGGACCCTAACTAGCTCAGAAAAATAAAAACAATGCTTCTAGCATTATTTTGGTGTTCCGGGTAATATCCGGTGGTTCGGTTAGATACCGATTCGTTAAAGTGCTAAATTACACTTTTTAGTGTCTTTTAAGTACCTTTCTTGTACTCTTTCAATTCCTAACACTTAGGGAAATATTCTGGATAATAAAACGACATTTCTGCATAATATTTATATGTCTAAATGCTGATTTATTGCTGAATTATATAAATTCTGCACTTAAAGTGCGTTTCGGGTGCTTTTTAGTGCTTATTTTTGCTTTCGTATTGCATATATATTAACCCTTGTATGTACTCTTGGGTTTTAATGCATTCTTGTTGTCGGACCTACACCTAGGCTCCAATTTTATTGTCTGACTGCTTTCTGCAGTTCGGTTGACACATTGTGTCCTACCGGTGAGTTTACTTAGTATTTGTGACGCAACGCTCTCGATTATGCATAAAGCAATATTTTGTAGTATACAACGTGCATGAATTCACTTGTTTAATCATGTGTTCAGACATTGCTGACAATTAAGCATATAATTGCAGTCAATAATTAATAATTAAAGTGTACGGAAATTACCGGTTTGTGCCAGTTGTCACAGTCTCCCCCCGTTAAAAGAATTTCGTCCCGAAATTCAGGCTGAACTAACTCTCGCTGGAGTCTTCTTGAATAGGTGGGGATACTTTTTCTTGAATTGGTCTTCACGTTCCCATGTGTACTCGGGTCCGTGCTTAGAGCTCCAACGTACTTTGACAAGTTTTACGCTGCTCCTCCTGGTCTTGTTGACTTTCCAGTCGGTAACCTCAACGGGTTGTTCTGTAAATCGGAGGGCTTCATCAATATGCACTTCATCCATCGGGATGATCACGTTTTCTTGTGTTGGACTCTTCTTCAGGTTGGATACATGAAACGTATCATGTACTCCATTAAGTTCTTCCGGTAACTCCAACTTGTATGCCACGGTACCAATTCTTTTCAATATTCTGAATGGTCCGATGTATCGTGGATTCAGCTTTCCACGCTTTCCAAACCTGACTACGCCCTTCCATGGTGAGACTTTTAACAACACTTTGTCTCCCACCTTGAATTCTACTGATTTTCTTTTCGGATCAGCGTAGCTCTTTTGTCGATCTCGCGCCGCCTTAATGCGCTCTCGGATCTGCGCAATCTTGTCGGTTGTCTCTTGTACAAGTTCAGGACCAACCATACGTTTATCTCCAGCGTCTGCCCAACATAAGGGCGATCGGCATTTGCGGCCATACAGAGCTTCGAACGACGCGGCTTTTATGCTCGTATGATAGCTGTTATTGTAGGAAAACTCAACTAAAGGTAGATGAGTATCCCAGCTGCCGCCTAGATCCATGACACATGCGCGAAGGATATCTTCTAACGTTTGTATAGTCCGTTCGCTCTGGCCGTCTGTTTGTGGATGGAATGCCGTGCTCAGATCTAACTGAGATCCAAAGGCTTCCTGAAATGATTGCCAGATTCTTGAGACAAAGCGTCTATCTCTGTCTGAAATGATTGAGATTGGCACTCCATGTCGTGCCACAATTTCTCTTAAGTATATTTCAGCAAGCTTTCCAGTGCTGTCTTTTTCTCGGATCGGTAGGAAATGCGCAGATTTCGTTAATCGATCAACTATTACCCATATCATATCGTGCCCTCTCGGGGTTCTGGGTAATTTCGTTATGAAGTCCATCAAGATTTGTTCCCACATTCACACGGGAATCTCTGGTTGTTGCAGTAGGCCGGACGGTTTCTGATATTCTGCCTTAACCTTGGCACAGGTTAGGCATTTTCCAACATAAACAGCAACGTCGCTTTTAAGTCTCGGCCACCAGTAGTATTCCTTTAAGTCTTGATACAATTTGTCCGATCCTGGATGGATCGAATATCTCGATTTGTGGGCTTCATTAAGGATGACTTCTCGTAGGCCACCATAGAGTGGAACCCAAATACGCTTCTTGAAGTATAAGGCTCCCTCTTCGTTTGGCACCATGTATTTCAGCATACCCCGTAGGTATTCAGCTTTACGGTTCTCTTCTTTAAGAGCTTCTTGTTGTGCATCACGAATGCGTGTAGTGAGGTTCGTTCGAATAGTCATCTCTAATGCTCGAACCCTTAGGGTCTTAACCCTTTCTTTTCGGCTCAACGCGTCCGCTACAACGTTTGCCTTTCCAGGATGGTACTTAATCTCACAGTCATAATCGTTCAGCAGCTCGACCCAACGTCGTTGGCGCATATTCAATTCCTTCTGATCAAATATGTGTTGTAAGCTTTTGTGATCTGTGAAGATTGTACATCGAGTACCATATAAATAATGTCGCAGATCTTCAAGGCGAATACCACTGCGCCCAGCTCCAGGTCGTGAGTGGTATAATTTCTCTCGTGAACCTTCAGTTGTCTTGAATCATAAGCGATGACTTTTTGGCGATGCATGAGCACGCAACCCAAACCTTGTCGTGAGGCGTCGCAGTATACCACGAAGTCTTCAGTGCCTTCGGGTAACGATAGTATCGGTGCATCGCAGAGCTTGTTCTTAAGTAGCTGAAAGGCTTCTTCCTGTTTGTGACCCCAGTCGTATTTCTTGTCTTTCTGAGTAAGGGTCGTTAGCGGTTGAGCTATCTTTGAGAAATTCTCGATGAATCGCCGATAATAGCCCGCTAAGCCCAAAAATTGTCGAACTTCAGTTGGGGTCTTGGGAGCTTCCCAATTCTTTATTGCTTCAATCTTGGACGGGTCTACATGAATGCCCTTCTCATTCACCACGTGACCAAGAAATTGTACTTCGCGAATCCAGAATTCGCATTTCGAGAACTTTGCATAAAGCTTCTCTTTCTTTAGTAGTTCCAGAATAGTTCTGAGATGTTGCTCATGTTCTTCTTTCGTTCGCGAGTAAATCAGGATATCATCGATAAATACAATCACGAATTTATCGAGATATGGTTTGCATACGCGGTTCATTAGATCCATAAAGACCGCTGGTGCATTCGTCAGCCCGAACGACATCACCAAAAATTCATAGTGCCCATAGCGTGTTCTGAATGCAGTCTTTGGTACGCTTTCCTCTTGGATTCTCAGCTGATGATATCCAGATCGAAGGTCGATCTTGGAATAGTAGCTTGATCCTTGCAGCTGATCAAATAAGTCATCGATCCTTGGTAGTGGATACCGATTCTTAATCGTGAGCTTGTTCAGTTCCCTGTAATCGATACACATCCGCAGTGTTCCATCCTTCTTCTTCACGAATAATACTGGAGCCCCCCAGGGTGAGAAGCTTGGCCTTATGAATCCTTTATCCAACAAATCCTGAAGTTGTGTAGACAATTCCTGCATTTCGGATGGTGCAAGTCGATAGGGAGCCTTGGCTACAGGAGCGGCTCCTGGAACCAAGTCTATATGGAATTCGACTTGTCGTTGCGGAGGTAGTCCTGGCAGGTCTTCAGGGAACACATCAGGAAATTCCTTCACCACAGGAATATCTTCGAGTTTTGGCTCCACAGCCTTCTTGTCTATAACGTGTGCTAGGAAAGCGACACGTCCTTTCCTCAAGCACTTTTGTGCCTTCATACAACTGATGATTCGAAGAGGCGCGTCTCGTTTTTCTCCATGCACGATGAGAGTTTCACCATTCGCTAAAGGGATGCGAATGATTTTCTCATGACAAATAACTTCAGCTTTGTTCTTGGACAACCAGTCCATTACGACTACTACATCGAAGCTACCCAATTGAATAGGTAAGAGGTCGATGCTAAAATTTCGTTCGCCAAGTTCTAGTGTGCAGCCTCTAACAACTTCGCCCGATTCAACAAGTTTACCATTGGCTAGTTTTATGGAATAAGGAATTTCTAATCTACTAGATTCTATTCCGAGTATGTGTTTAAATTCCACAGACATGAAGCTATAATCGGCGCCAGTGTCAAATAATATGGATGCAAAGTGATTGTTAACGAGAAACGTACCGGTGACCACGTTAGGGTCCTCGCGTGCGTCTCTTGCTCCAATCACAAATGCTCGAGCCGGAGCGTTGTTTCTCTCTGGGCAGTTCTTCATGAAATGATCATTGCTTCCACACTTGAAGCATCCTTGGTTCTGCCCTTTCCCGTTACCATTCTTGTTACCAGCACCGTTTCCATTTCGGTTCTTTCCTTTTCCCCAACAGTCTTCTGTTTGATGACCTAATTTACCACATTTGTCGCACCTTGGAATACGACAAGCTCCATCATGATGATACTTACATTTTTGGCATCTAGGTATGGAGCCTTGGTATGCTTTGGTTGCATGGGTTTTCGTCTCCTGGGACGGGTTAGCATCACGCTTCTTGCTGAAACCCTTGTTGTTACGAGTTGCTTGGTTCAAACTTGTATGCTTTCTCTTTTTGTCGCCGGACGACTCAGCATGTGTCTCGGTCTTCTCTGTTGGGTTTAGTGATAACTTCTTCATACGAACACAATCTTCAGTCAGACTGACAGCTAGAGTTACAGCCTCAGTGATTGTTTGTGGTTTGGCCGACGTCACCATGCCACGAAACTCTGGGGCCAGTCCCCAAATGTAGCGTTCAACACGCTTAAATTCCGGAGTCACCATGTAGGGAAGCACTCTTGACAGGTCATGGAACCTTCGAGTGTAACCATTGATGTCAGCACCTTCCATGGTCAAGTGCCAGAACTCCGTCTCCAGCCTTTGGAGTTCAGCACGAGAGCAGTACTTCTCTCTCATTCTTTCCTTTAGTTCATCCCAAGTTAGGCCACAAGCGGCATCATCACCCAAGGTTTGGACTTGCAGGTTCCACCAAGTCAGAGCTTCATCGACGAATAACCCAGTAGCAAGGGTGACTTGCTGACCCGCGGTACACTTGCTCATGCGGATAGTAGCTTCAGTCTTTTCCGTCCAGCGCACAAATGCTACTGCACCTCCTGTGCCATCATAGTTCATCGGCTTACAATCGAGGAACTGCTTGAAAGTGCATCCTGGAATTAACCCAACCAATTCACTTATGAGCAATCGAAGAAATAATGAAGCAAGGACCGTTCATAAATTCCTTCATGCTTAGTAAATTGTTTTAAGGTTACCTTGAGCTGCGTTTCCTCCAGACGAATCTCCATGCCCGTTACGCCTAGCATTGCTTGGTCCTCCACTGTCCTGAGTACGGTTCGCCTCGTATTGGGCGATAGCAGCGGAGATCCTTTCCTCCAGTAGAGCGTTCAGCTCTTCAGCAGTTCTTGGCAATGGGGGAGGAGGAGGTTGATCGTCATTGCGAGCATTCACAGCTTTCCTGGGTGCCATGTTCTGACAGAACATAACACAGCAGGGTTAGGCATTTGTTTGATATCGTCACACTAGACAGTAGTATCATATATATTCACAGGTATATATACCACATAAGTGACATCAAACAATTATTACTCTAGCAGAGTACTTAATAGGCTTGCACTAAGGGAATCTATACGTGACAAGACTTGCTGTGGTTTCTGTGCACTGAATCCCATAATTATGTATGCATCCATAATTACGTAACTCCTTGCACAGTCCGCACAGTTCGTTTCATCCTCGTATTTCTTCCTTCAGATAGGCCATCGCTTTAATATAAAGTCACGTATACTTGTGACATTCTCCTACTAGTACATGCTAATTATCACACATAATTGCAAGTAATTTCTAGTCAACGACAAGTGCTACTCAAGTGCACTCTAAGTCTCGTAGTGACTTTTCTAGACTCATGTAGTCAGTTTCAGGTAGTGGATGTCGCGGGACGTTTTATGCAATGAAAACTCTTTGAAAAATTGTTTTCGTGAAAGGATCATAGAGATTGTAGACTAGACTCGAGAAGGAATCCTGGTTCACTACAATCGCAGCTCTGATACCAATCTGTCACACCCCTTTCTGCGGCGGAAGCACCAGGTGTGATCATGAAAGGTTCTCATTGCATACGAAGAGTAAACATACTACATGCTCGTAAAATAACATTCAAATACCATAATTTGAAAACATACGTTAGCGTTTACATCGCTAAGTCGCATAAAACATTGTCTTAAAAGTTTACAACTTTATTTAAAGTTAAACACAAGCGACATCCACGAGCATAAGCAAGACCGCGCGTACATCCATCCTAGTTACCTGAAATACATGTGAGTTTTTGGAAAAAACGTCAACATAATGTTGGTGTGAATTCATGCAGTTTTGTATTTCGCGTTTGTATACTTTGTATAAAAACATAGTTGTGAATAAATCAAGTTTTTCCTGAGTACTCCACGTACTTCAAGTTATATATCAATTTTCTTGAGTACCCCACGTACTTCAAGTTATAAATCAACTTTCTTGAGTACCCCACGTACTTCAAGTTATATATCAATTTTCTTGAGTACCCCACGTACTTCAAGTTATATATCAACTTTCTTGAGTACCCCACGTACTTCAAGTTATATATCAACTTTCTTGAGTACCCCACGTACTTCAAGTTATATATCAATTTTCTTGAGTACCCCACGTACTTCAAGTTATATATCAACTTTCTTGAGTACCCCACGTACTTCAAGTTATATATCAATTTTAGTATGGTATGAATTTTATGTAAATACAGTATTTCTGTAAATATCAGGATTGTTAATGGGTTGCAAAGCCATTAACATGTGACACGACATAGGAAGTCACCAAACCTAAGGCATTTAATTGGTATATTCTGAGACACAAAAGCACTACTCGATTCTCGCCCTCACCGAGAGTGTGGCTGCCAGGCACCCGTTAGATCTAACCTTTTGTTCTGCGGTCTAAGTATGTACACGATTAATGGTGCTTCTGTACCCTATTCGTGACACTATTTCTCATAACGCATCCTACTTGGTTCTCGTCCTCACCAAGCGCGTTTCTTGTTATCATTTCTCATAGCGCCTCATACTTGGTTCTCGTTCTCACCAAGTGCGCTTCTCATATTCTTATATTTCGTCACACTTGGTTCTCGTTCTCACCAAGTGTACTTCTTGTATTTATATCATACCAATTATAAATTTTTGTACATGTATTTCACCCCCGAAGTTATAAAAACTGAAAACAGTTAAAGAGAAAAGGGGGAGCATGAACTCACAACTTTGCGTTCCTGTGCGTCGTAAACTTCACCGGATTTGCTTAATTAACGTCGTAACCTATACGCGTTTTCTTAACGTTAGTCACTAGACTTGCGTCGCACAAGTACAGTCACTCTCTTTTGTGTATATTCTTGTGTTAAAAATATTCTATATTTTTAACTACGTAACTTACTTATATTATTTTCTCTAAAATTAATATAAGTATCTCGTGTTTTGCACTTTGCACCCGAATTATGTATCTTGTATGTTGTATGTGTATTTTTATGTTTATACTCCTCATGAGTATTTCGTGTATTTTTAAGTCTTAATACACTAGCACGTATAACACATACTTTATACACTTAGCACAAAAGTTGGTGATAAAATAATATATATTTTTCTCTCAAAAATATACATACTTATATCCATTTTCATTCTTGAAGAAATCCTCATTTCTTATCACCAAAAATTAGAGAAACCCTGGTAATACTTTTAAATACATTTTTAGGGAATAAGTTTCTCAAAACTTATATTTTTCTAAGTGTCAAAATTTATAAAATTTTGACAGAGTTTCCCCTAAAAATGGACGTTTCCCATGTTTTCAAAACATGTGTTTATTTTCTTTTAAATCGTCAACAATCATCAACAACAATTATCAACAATAATCATCAACAACAATCACTAATTTCTCCATTTCATGAACTTGAATATTTACAAAAATGTGTAGTAACTTACTAGCACATTTAGTAAGTCTTGTTATCTTTAAAAATAAGTTTAATTTCTTAAAAACTTTATTTTTAAAGAATATGAAGTTTCACAACTTCTAGTCGGTTTTTACGAAAATTATTTATTTGTTAAAACTTTTGTTACACAAGTGTCCACACACTTGTTTGTTCACAAAAACACCTTTAGTTCATGAAAGATCTGGTTTTAAAACATGGTTTCGTCTTACAGTTGGTTGTTCGAAAATACCACTGGTAGATCTTTAGATCTACTAGTTTAGAACTTCATTTTACAAGAAAAATTACCTTTACACAAGTTCATGTTATTATGTAGTAGTGTTCATCATCTAGTCCTTTTCATATTTTAACATACACTAGTTCATGTTCTATGAACATGACCTAGCCGGGTTAGATGACGAGCCGAACTACTACTAGCATAAATCAATACAAAACAATCATCTCAAAACAAGATCCAAGAGTTTTACACTAATATTTACTTATTAACCACCAAGTTCATCACTTTTATTAGACTTTTAGTTGGTGATCTTTAGTGTTCATGATTTTTATCCGACAAAACTCTTATTAACCATCATAAACAAGAACAAGAGGATGTTTTAGAACACTTACTACTAGCTCAAGGCTAGGGAAGTTTAAGAGTGCAAATGAGGTGGATAAAAGCAAATGGTGAAGGTCCTTCAAGATCCGCTTGCACCGAGCTTCGTTAGTGTCCTTCTTACCCCTCAATATCACCTTGGAATGGATGGAAATGAATTGAAAATGCAAGTGTGGGTGTGTGTTGTTGGAGCCGAGAATAAGAGAAGGAGGAGGGAGGAGTAGTTGGTGGAGATCAATGATGGTTATAACCCTCCATGCTTTCTTATAACTCACATTTCCCTTCAATCCATTGGCTAAAGTGTTGGTGAAGGACTAGACAAGATCTAGTAAAATAATCAAGAAATCAAAGTGGGTGTACCCTTTGTCTAGGGCCGGTTATGGGGGGGGGGTATATTGGTTGGATTCCAAATGTATAGTTAAGTATCTAGTTACATGTTAAGCACTAGATTTAGGTGTTTAAGTGTATTATGAAATATATAGTGTGTTAGGGTGTACGGGGACCCTAACTAGCTCAGAAAAATAAAAACAATGCTTTTAGCATTATTTTGGTGTTCCGGGTAATATCCGGTGGTTCGGTTAGATACCGATTCGTTAAAGTGCTAAATTACACTTTTTAGTGTCTTTTAAGTACCTTTCTTGTACTCTTTCAATTCCCAACACTTAGGGAAATATTCTGGATAATAAAACGACATTTCTGCATAATATTTATATGTCTAAATGCTGATTTATTGCTGAGTTATATAAATTCTGCACTTAAAGTGCGTTTCGGGTGCTTTTTAGTGCTTATTTTTGCTTTCGTATTGCATATATATTAACCCTTGTATGTACTCTTGGGTTTTAATGCATTCTTGTTGTCGGACCTACACCTAGGCTCCAATTTTATTGTCTGACTGCTTTCTGCAGTTCTGTTGACACATTGTGTCCTACCGGTGAGTTTACTTAGTATTTGTGACGCAACGCTCTCGATTATGCATAAAGCAATATTTTGTAGTATACAACGTGCATGAATTCACTTGTTTAATCATGTGTTCAGACATTGCTGACAATTAAGCATATAATTGCAGTCAATAATTAATAATTAAAGTGTACGGAAATTACCGGTTTGTGCCAGTTGTCACACAAGCCAACTAATGTCATATAAAGTAACAAAATATGATGGTATCAGAAAAATAAAACTAAATACAGTTGCATACCATTTACATCGTATTAGTTATTAAAATATCAACTCCCGCATGTTGTGCAACCATAGTAGAAATCTTCTTGCATCCTATTGTCACACTTTAAAACAGTTAATAAATAATTGGATGTAAAATGGGGAAATAAATGAAGAAATACCTTCACACTCTCCGGTGACTTGAGCAAACAGGTTATCTACAACAAAATTAACCATTAAAAAATTAAACTTCCTACAATTTAAAAAGTAAATAAAGCACTAGTTTTTCACTTCATTTACACTAAAACTCTGAGTTTCCCTGATTCATTGTTCATGAATTCTTATAGAAGTTGATTTGCATTCTTTCCATATAACTTTGATGTTACACTCGTCCCTCAACACTTTCACAAAGGCAAAAACCAATTAAGCATTTCATCAAACTCCTTACTTACATAAACATGACAATGCACAAATTTCACAAATAATCAATTGGTTAGTGACTTCAACATGAATCAATAATCTGAAACGATCAACCGTGATCATGAAGGCGAGAATCAAAAAGTGAATTCAAGAGTTGAGTATCAAAAAAAAAGAGTGCAAGAGGATAGGAAACTTACCAAGACCCTAAAGACAAAATCGATCCACATTGTTGCACACGCCTTCGTTTTCGTCGTTGACCAGTCACCCCTTTCGTAGCGCTCAATTACCCTCTTCTTTCCTAAAAAAGAAGAAAAATTTAGTGATTGTTTTAGAGTTGCAGACGAAAAAAAGATGTCCCGACCTTTGAGGCTACCGGCTTGTTGAATTGAAGCTGAAATGCCACAATTCTTGAAGCGTCTTCTTCATATGTTTCCATGTAGATTAGTCGATTAATGAGTGTCAAACTACTGATCTTAGAATGATTTGTGTTTGATCGCTGCAAGTTTTTTAAATCTGCATTGGAAGGGTAGCAAATAGGGTTGAACATTTGAAGAAGTGGGAGCATTACCCAACTTTGTAGGAGCTTTGTGGAGATCATGGGCAGGAAAACGTGGAGGTAACCAACACCTGAAAAACCGACCATAAACTCCGGAAACCGCCACAAGAGAGATTATTTTCGTGAGTTTAAAGGGATGAGATTAAATCTCAGTCGGGTCCAGCCACAGTTCACAGCCACTTTTTTTGTACATTTTTTAGTCTTTTTTAAATAATTAATGCAATAATATGATTACAAAATGATTTCGGACATTGAATGCATCAAAAGTAAACACAACTCAAATCGACATGTTCATAAGCAAGGCAATGACCATATTTACCTGGACTGCTTTAAGGACTTTGACATGAGAAACAAAAGAAGACGCTTTAGAAAGCGGTGAATGTTGAGAGGTTGAAACAGTGAGAACCCGGTTAACCCAATGACCCGATTGAGTCTCCACGTTTCTGAAAGTATGCATACCAAACCCTTGTCTCCTTCCTTCATGCCAAGCACCCTCATACCGATGACCATTTGTAAAACGCTAAACACCAAAACCATGCATTTTGTCTGCAAAATACTCTCCAGCATACATGTCTCGGTTTCTGCATCATCATGTATCACATAAACTCAACGTTACCAAATACATCATCTACTTACAGGGCTTGTTGTTTAATCCATTTGTCTATAGTCAAACGCCTAAAATGAAAATAAGATCTAAAGAATAAGTAATCAACCAAACATAGATTCATGGAAGGCAATGGTGAGGAACATTGCATCCGTATTTTAAATGTAGATATATCTACAAAATGGTAGGCAAAGTAAGAACTAAAAGAATATAAATTTTTTAACTGAACATGTATCTACAAAATGGTAGGCAAAGTAAGAACTAAAAAACTTAACCTCAATATAAATAGCGAGTAAGTCTAGATGTATATTCATTAGCAATAATGATGGCAGACCTGCATAAAGTACATAAGAATATATCAATATACTTTAATATCAACAATATTTGAATTATGTATATGTGAACTTCATCATTAGTCTGGTTCAGAAAGTGATCCATTGATGTTCACTGCTTCAATGTTTTCAGCAAATGTAATCACCCCACTATCATGCCCTTTGTTAAGCCGAAAAGCTGTAGCCTCATAAACCTGTAAATTAGCAATAAAAGTACATTACAAACAGAATATAGTTCCTGTTAAAAAATGTGTTTCTAATTGAAGATTTAAAGTAAAAACCTAAAATAAATAGTCTAGTTCAATACTTCAATGTGATTCTAATTAAAATAGAAGCCATTAAAAAAAATTAAAATTAAAAATCTGAAATAACCCGTCTGGTTAAAAGTTCACATAGATAAATAAGTATGTCTCCATTAAGTTGGAAATTTTGACAGTATCTCACTCGTCTCCATCGAAGAGGAGTTGGTCATAACAAATCTCGACATAAAACTCTGAAACTTGAACAGAATAATAATGCTAAAAGTTCAGATGAGGAGAAAATGATGACCTGCAAATTACTCAAAATCCACCTCCATTTACGAAAAAAACCAAACAAATCGATCAATAAAAAATAAAAAAAGAAACTGAGAATAACTAACATGTTATGGCGACGATGATAGTTTCCGGTGACGAGGAATTAAATGGTGATGATTTTAGGCTTCAATCTGGTAGGTGGTGAGAGAAGAAATTAGGGTAGAACTAAGGATGATTTTTACATAATTACAATTGCTTCCAAAATCCCGGCAGATTGTTCAGAGTACCCGTCTTGCTATGAGTCTCCCATGGAAGTCCTTCAACGAAAACCTTCGTATAGTAGTGTGATCGACTGATACGCATCCATCTAGTTACAATTGTGTGTGTACCGATTGGATTAGTGTGGTTGAGATTAGAAAGTGATTTTGGTTGTTTGGTGGAGCATATTGGTTAAATTTGATGGGGGATTTGGAAGAAACCCTCGCAGAACCTAGAAATTTTATGAAAGAGGTGAAAGGTATAGAGGAATTAGGGTTTTCTGATGGTGTGTAAACTGCCCTATGATTTACGCCTCAACATTCTAGAAAACCTCTTTAAAACTGCTGCATTATATAGCAATAGATCATCTCAACTGATTGTAGGAGTTGGTTTAGAGATAATGGTCTTAAAATAAGGAGAAAACCTGCTGAGAAGTGGAGATCATGGCAGAAAATTTGGGAGCAAAACCACCAGCAGGAAAACTGTCAATAACCGCCCTGAACCACCATTAGAGTGGTTATTTTTGTGAGTTTAAACGGCTGAGATTTAATCTTAGCATGATCCGACGGTGGATATCAATTTGGATGGTGGTTAGACTTAATGGGTTCCATATATATATATAATAACCACCAAATTGATACCTACAAAATTTCTAAGAATCATTTTATGCTTCAAAGAAGACTGATGTTACAACTTTAGCCCTTCAACTATGACTATTCCATATTTAATCCTCCTCAAAACCATCTGTTTAATGAAACTCAATGACCAAAAATGATAAGCCCAATAGAAATAAGTTAGCCCAGTAAGCATCCAATAGACCACATATGTAATATTTGTTCAATTAAACCAGAATAGATAACTGTTGGCAATCGAGATCCCACAGTTTGCTTTGTTATTCTTTTGTTTGTTTCTTTCTTGTTTGTTTTCTTTTCTTTCTTTTGGTTTTTCTTTTTATTCATATGCTGCTTTTTTTATGTAGCTAGATACAAATAATATGTTTATGGATTAGAATCAAATATAAAGTGAAAAATAAATAAGAAGGATTTTAGTCTATTGATCTTATATTTGGAGGGTTGAGATTAGTTTTAGAGAGGAGAAGATAATGGAAAGGTATAAAAGGAATCCTATACTTTCTCTCTCCAAACATGTCAATTCCCCCATCAATTTAAAACGTCTATAATTTTTTCATACGTTATTTAAAAAAATTTCACCATAATAACAAACGTTTTTTTATCATTAATATGAGTATCATATTACCATATAAAAATAAAACAAAAAAAATATGTTTACTGGTTTTTCTTTGTATTGTGTTAAATGTTCACGTCATTGTGTCTTTCAACTGGATTTTGGTCATTACATTTTACTAGGGTTTCTATATATTGTGTTATTATCAAAACTTATAACACAATGTTAATTTGGGTTCTTGCATTTGCGTTTTTATCAAAACATATAACACAATTTACGACACAATGGAGATTTTGTTGTATCTGAGTTGGGTTCTGATTATTGTGTTTTTGTTTTGTTGTTCATTTTGTTTTTAGTCTATTGTTCATTGTATTTTAGTCTGTTATTTATTGTGTTTCTTTTTGTTGTTGTCCGTTGTGTCTTTTATATGTTGTTATCAATTGTGTTTTCAGTTTCATTGCTATTGTTTTTTTAGTTTGATACTTATTGTGTTTTACGTTATGTCCATTATGTTTTAATTTGTTATCTATTGTGTCTTTTATCTGTTGTCATCAATTGTGTTTTTGGTTTACTTTTCATTGTGTTTTTAGTTTGATACTCATTGTGTTTCACGTTATGTCCATTGTGTAATACGCAACCGGGTTTTCGATTTTTTTAACTATACCAATAGGGTACTCATATTAAAAATAAAAAGATGATATCCTTTTTTTAAATCAAATGACGTATAAACAAGTACGGATATTTAAAAATGGGGGGGGGGGGTGGGATAGCATGTGACTTGCTTGTTCGAATTTTTTTTAGGATAAATTACACTTTTCGTCCTTTATGTTTGTAGCTAGTTTCAATGGATGACATTTACCTTTAATAATTACAGCCACAGTCCTTTATTTTGAGAACTTGTTACATCTTTCGTCCTTTAGCACTAACTTGGTTAAAATTTTCAGTTAAATTTATTTACTTAAGGGCAATTTAGTCTTTCTACTTAATTATTTATAGTATAAATAAAAAAATAAAATCAAATATAAATACCTTTTTTTTTCTCTTTCACTCTCTCTCTCTCTCTCTCTCACTTTAAACACACACACACTCTCTCTCTCTAAACAAACAACACAGACATCTCTGGTGAATCCCAATAACTCCCTCCTCCAAATCCAGCCATCACCGACTATCACTCCCCCACCGCCAAACAATCACTGATAGATTCAAACAAAATATAATTGCAATAATCTGATCAAAGAAATAACTCCTGTTTAGATTCACAAAATTAACAAGCCATTATTTGTTCTAACTTACAAAAAAGCTTGAATCCAATAACTCAAATCTTTCTCCACCACCCCTGTCTTCCGATTCAGATCCACCACCACAAACATGAAATCCCACCCCACCAATGTCACACCCCTTTCTGCGGCGGAAGCACGAGGTGTGATCATGAAAGGTTCCCATTGCATACAAAGAGTAAACATGCTACATGCTCGTAAAATAACATCAAATACCATGATTTGAAAACATAAGTTTAGCGTTTACATCGCTAGACAGCTTAATTGTCTTAAAAGTTTACAACTTTATTTAAAGTTAAACACAAGCGACATCCACGAGCATAAGCAAGACCACGCGCACATCCATCCTAGTTACCTGAAATACATGTGAGTTTTTGGAAAAAACGTCAACATAAAGTTGGTGTGAATTCATGCAGTTTTGTATTTCACGTTTGTATACTTTGTATAAAAACATAGTTGTGAATAAATCAAGTTTTTCTTGAGTACTCCACGTACTTCAAGTTGTATATCAATTTTCTTGAGTACCCCACGTACGTCAAGTTATATATCAATTTTCTTGAGTACCCCACGTACTTCAAGTTATATATCAATTCTAGTATGGTATGAATTTTATATAAATACAGTATTTCTGTAAATATCAGGATTGTTAATGGGTTGCAAAGCCATTAACATGTGACACGACATAGGAAGTCACCAAACCTAAGGCATTTAATTGGTATATTCTGAGACACAAAAGCACTACTCGATTCTCGCCCTCACCGAGAGTGTGGCTGCCAGGCACCCGTTAGATCTAACCTTTTGTTCTGCGGTCTAAGTATGTACACGATTAATGGTGCTTCTGTACCCTATTCGTGACACTATTTCTCATAATGCATCCAACTTGGTTCTCGTCCTCACCAAGCGCGTTTCTTATTATCTTATATTTTGTCACACTTGGTTCTCGTTCTCACCAAGTGTACTTCTTGTATTTATATCATACCATTTATAAATATTGTACTTTTGTACATGTATTTCACCCCCGAAGTTATAAAAACTGAAAAACAGTTAAAGAGAAAAGGGGGAGCATGAACTCACAACTTTGCGTTCCTTGCGTCGTAAACTTCACCGGATTTGCTTAATTTACGTCGTAACCTATACGCGTTTTCTTAACGTTAGTCACTAGACTTGCGTCGCACAAGTACAGTCACTCTCTTTTGTATATATTCTTGTGTTAAAAATATTCCATATTTTTAACTACGTATCTTACTTATATTATTTTCTCTAAAATTAATATAAGTATCTTGTGTTTTGCACTTTGCACCCGAATTATGTATCTTGTATTTTGTATGTGTATTTTTATATTTCTACTCCTCATGAGTATTTAGTGTATTTTTAAGTCTTAATACACTAGCACGTATAACACATACTATATACACTTAGCACAAAAGTTGGTGATCAAATAATATATATTTTTCTTTCAAAAATATATACTTAATATCCATTTTTATTCTTGAAGAATCACCATTTCTTATCACCAAAAATTAGGGAAACCTTGGTAATACTTTTAAATACATTTTTAGGGAATAAGTTTCTCAAAAACTTATATTTTTCTAAGTGTCAAAATTTATAAAAATTTTGACAGAGCTTCCCCTAAAAATGGACGTTTCCCATGTTTTCAAAACATGTGTTTATTTTCTTTTAAATCGTCATCGATCATTAACAACAATTATCAACAATAATCATCAACAATAGTCACTAATTTCTCTATTTCATGAACTTGAATATTTACAAAAATGTGTAGTAACTTACTAGCACATTTAGTAAGTCTTATCATCTTTAAAAATAATTTTAGTTTCTTAAAAACTTTATTTTTAAAGAATATGAAGTTTCACAACTTCTAGTCGAGATTCGCAAAAATATTTCTTTGTTAAATTTTTCTTGTGACACAAGTGTCTACACACTTGTTTATGTACTAAAATGCTTTTAGTTCGGATAAGATCCGGGTTTTAACAAAACTAATATTTTTTCTTGGTTCTTCCAAAAAACCACTTGTAGATCTTTAGATCTACATGTTTAGAGTCTTATTTTACAAGAAAATTTACTTTTACACAAGTTCATGTCTTATGAATGGATGGATCCATCATCTTTTAACTTTATAACTTTTACATCCTACTAGTTCATGCTTTCTAACATGGACGAGTATGTCTAGATGATGATCCATCTTGTTTTTACTAACAACAATCATCAAATAATAACAATCATACAAGATTCACATGATTTACACACATATCTACTCTTTATCCAACTAGTTTATCTTTCTTTCAAGACTTTTAGTTATTTTCTTGTGTGTTCTTGCTTTTTAACCAATAAATCATCTATTAACCATCATAAACAAGATCAAGAAGGTGTTTTAGAGCACTTACTACTAGCACAAGGCTAGGAAAGAAAAATGATGAAAGTTGAGTGGGTAAAAGCAAATGGTGAAGGTCCTTCAAGATCCGCTTGCACCGGGCTTCGTTAGCGACCTTCTTACACCTTAATAGCACCTTAGAATAGAAGATGGAAGCTTGAAAAGGATGGTGGTGTGGTGGATGTTCTTGGCCGTGACCAAGCAAGAGAGGAAGGGAGGAAGTGTGTGTGTTGGTGTGTGAAAGAATGAGAAGTTAGGAACCCTTGGTGTTAACTTATATCCAAATGTTGGGTTTAACCCTTGTATAATATGCCTTAGATAGTACAAACATGATCTAATAAAATATGAGATCAAAATCCCATGTGGGATTATGTCTCCCAACCGTCCAACATATGGGGGGGGGGGTCTTGGTTACATTTCAACTCCAAGTTCACAATCTAGTTACAAGCTAAGCATTAGATTTAGGTGTTTAGGTATGTTAAGTAATATATAGTGTGTTAGGGTGTTCGGGGACCCTAACTAGCTTAGAAAAATAAAAACAATGCTTCTAGCATTATTTTGGTGTTCCGGGTATTGTCCGGTTGTTCGGTTAGATACCGATTCGTTAAAGTGCTAAATTACACTTTTAGTGTCTTTTAAGTACCTTTCTTGTACTCTTTCAATTCCCAACACTTAGGGAAATATTCTAGATAATAAAACGACATTTCTGCATAATATTTATATGTCTAAATGCTGATTTATTGCTGAATTATATAAATTTTGCACTTAAAGTGCGTTTCGGGTGCTTTTTATTGCTTTCGAATTGCATATATATTAACCCTTGTATGTACTCTTGGGTTTTAATGCATTCTTATTGTCGGACCTACACCTAGGCCTCAATTCTAATGTCTGACTGCTTTCTGCAGTTCAGTCGACACAGCGTGTCTTACCGGTGAGTTTACTATTATTTCTGACGCAACGCTCTCGTTTATGCATAAAGCAATATTTTGTAGTATACAACATGCATGAATTCACTTGTTTAATCATGTGTTCAGACATTGCTGACAATTAAGCATATAATTGCAGTCATTAAATAATGATTAAAATGTACGGAAATTACCGGTTTGTGCCAGTTGTCACAGTCTCCCCCCGTTAAAAGAATTTCGTCCCGAAATTCAGGTTGAACTAACTCTCGCTGGAGTCTTCTTGAATAGGTGGGGATACTTTTTCTTGAACTGGTCTTCACGTTCCCATGTGTACTCGGGTCCGTGCTTAGAGCTCCAACGTACTTTGACAAGTTTTACGCTGCTCCTCCTGGTCTTGTTGACCTTCCAGTCGGTAACCTCAACGGGTTGTTCTGTAAATCGGAGGGCTTCATCAATATGCACTTCATCCATCGGGATGATCACATTTTCTTGTGTTGGACTCTTCTTCAGGTTGGATACATGAAACGTATCATGTACTCCATTAAGTTCTTCCGGTAACTCCAACTTGTATGCCACGGTACCAATTCTCTTCAATATTCTGAATGGTCCGATATATCGTGGATTCAGCTTTCCACGCTTTCCAAATCTGACTACGCCTTTCCAAGGTGAGACTTTCAACAACACTTTGTCTCCCACCTTGAATTCTACTGATTTTCTTTTCGGATCGGCGTAGCTCTTTTGTCGATCTCGAGCCGCCTTAATGCGCTCTCGGATCTGCGCAATCTTGTCGGTTGTCTTTTGTACAAGTTCAGGACCAACCATACGCTTATCTCCGGCATCTGCCCAACATAAGGGCGATCGGCATTTGCGGCCATACAGAGCCTCGAACGGTGCGGCTTTTATGCTCGTATGATAGCTGTTATTGTAGGAAAACTCAACTAAAGGTAGATGAGTATCCCAGCTGCCGCCTAGATCCATGACACATGCGCGAAGCATATCTTCTAACATTTGTATAGTCCGTTCACTCTGGCCGTCAGTTTGCGGATGGAATGCCATGCTTAGTTCTAACTGAGATCCAAAGGCTTCCTGAAATGATTGCCAGATTCTTGAGACAAAGCGTCCATCTCTGTCTGAAATGATTGAGATTGGCACTCCATGACGTGCCACAATTTCTCTTAAGTATATTTCAGCAAGCTTTCCAGTGCTGTCTTTTTCTCGGATCGGTAGGAAGTGCGCAGACTTCGTTAATCGATCAACTATTACCCATATCATATCGTGCCCTCTCAGGGTCCTGGGTAATTTCGTTATGAAGTCCATCGAGATTTGTTCCCACTTCCACACGGGAATCTCTGGTTGTTGTAGTAGGCCGGACGGTTTCTGATATTCTGCCTTAACCTTAGCACAGGTTAGGCATTTTCCAACATAGACAGCAACGTCGCTCTTGAGCCTCGGCCACCAATAGTATTCTTTCAAATCTTGATACATTTTATCTGATCCTGGATGGATCGAGTATCTCGATTTATGCGCTTCATTAAGTATGACTTCTCGTATGCCACCATAGAGTGGAACCCAAATACGCTTCTTGAAGTATAAGGCTCCCTCTTTGTTTGGCACCATGTATTTCAGCATACCCCGTAGGTATTCAGCTTTACGGTTCTCTTCTTTAAGAGCTTCTTGTTGTGCATCACGAATGCGTGCAGTGAGGTTCGTTCGAATCGTCATTTCCAATGCTCGAACCCTTAGGGTCTTAACCCTTTCTTTTCGGCTCAACGCGTCCGCTACAACGTTTGCCTTTCCAGGATGGTACTTAATTTCACAGTCATAATCGTTCAGCAGCTCAACCCAACGTCGCTGGCGCATATTCAATTCCTTCTGATCAAATATGTGTTGTAAGCTTTTGTGATCTGTGAAGATTGTACATCGAGTACCATATAAGTAATGTCGCCAAATCTTCAAGGCGAATACCACTGCACCCAGCTCCAGGTCGTGAGTGGTATAATTTCTCTCGTGAACCTTCAGTTGTCTTGAAGCATAAGCGATGACTTTTTTGCGTTGCATGAGCACGCAACCCAAGCCTTGTCGTGAGGCGTCGCAGTATACCACGAAGTCTTCAGTGCCTTCGGGTAATGATAGTATCGGTGCATCGCAGAGCTTGTTCTTAAGTAGCTGAAAGGCTTCTTCCTGTTTGTGACCCCAGTCGTACTTCTTGTCTTTCTGGGTAAGGGTCGTTAGCGGTTGAGCTATCTTTGAGAAATTCTCGATGAATCGCCGATAATAGCCCGCTAAGCCCAAAAATTGTCGAACTTCAGTTGGGGTCTTGGGAGCCTCCCAATTCTCTATTGCTTCAATCTTGGACGGGTCTACATGAATGCCCTTCTCATTCACCACGTGACCAAGAAATTGTACTTCGCGAATCCAGAATTTGCATTTCGAGAACTTTGCATAAAGTTTCTCTTTCTTTAGTAGTTCCAGAATAGTTCTGAGATGTTGCTCATGCTCTTCTTTCGTTCGCGAGTAAATCAGGATATCATCGATAAATACAATCACGAATTTATCGAGATATGGTTTACATACGCGGTTCATTAGGTCCATAAAGACCGCTGGCGCGTTCGTCAACCCAAATGGCATCACAAGAAATTCGTAGTGCCCATAGCGTGTTCTGAATGCAGTCTTTGGCACGCTTTCATCTTGGATTCTCAGCTGATGGTATCCAGATCGAAGGTCGATCTTGGAGTAGTAGCTTGATCCTTGCAGTTGATCAAACAAGTCATCAATCCTCGGTAGCGGATACCGATTCTTGATTGTGAGCTTGTTCAGTTCCCTGTAATCGATACACATCCGCAGTGATCCATCCTTCTTCTTCACGAATAATACTGGAGCTCCCCAGGGTGAGAAGCTTGGCCTTATGAATCCTTTATCCAACAACTCCTGAAGCTGTGTAGATAATTCTTGCATTTCGGATGGCGCAAGTCGATATGGAGCCTTGGCTACAGGAGCGGCTCCTGGAACCAAGTCTATGTGGAATTCGACTTGTCGTTGCGGAGGTAGTCCTGGCAGATCTTCAGGGAACACATCAGGAAATTCCTTCACCATAGGAATGTCTTCGAGTTTTGGCTCCACAGCCTTCTTATCTACAACGTGTGCTAGGAAAGCAACACATCCTTTCCTTAAGCACTTCTGTGCCTTCATACAACTGATGATTCGAAGAGGCGCGTCTCGTTTTTCTCCATGCATGATGAGAGTTTCACCATTCGCTAAAGGGATGTGAATGATTTTCTCATGACAAATGACTTCAGCTTTGTTCTTGGACAACCAGTCCATCCCGACCACTTCATCGAAGCTACCCAATTGAATAGGTAGGAGGTCGATGCTAAATCTTCGTTCACCAAGTTCTAGTGTGCAGCCTCTAACAACTTCGCCCGATTCAACAAGTTTACCATTGGCTAGTTCTATGGAATAAGGAATTTCTAATCTACTGGATTCTATTCCAAGTATGTGTTTAAATTCCACAGACATGAAGCTATAATCAGCGCCAGTGTCAAATAATATGGATGCAAAGTGATTGTTAACGAGAAACGTACCGGTGACCACGTTAGGGTCCTCGCGTGCGTCTCTTGCTCCAATCACAAATGCTCGAGCCGGAGCGTTGTTTCTCTCTGGGCAGTTCTTCATGAAATGATCATTGCTTCCACACTTGAAGCATCCTTGGTTCTGCCCTTTCCCGTTACCATTCTTGCTACCAGCACCGTTTCCATTTCGGTTCTTTCCTTTTCCCCAACAGTCTTCTGTTTGATGACCCAATTTACCACATTTGTCGCACCTTGGAATGCGACAAGCTCCATCATGATGATACTTACATTTTTGGCATCTAGGCATGGAGCCTTGGTATGCTTTGGTTGCACGGGTTTTCGCCTCCTGAGACGGGTTAGCGTCACGCTTCTTGTTGTTGAAACCTTTGTTGTTACGAGTTGCTTGGTTCAGATTCGAATGCTTTCTCTTTTTGTCACCGGACGACTCAGCATGTGTCTCGGTCTTCTCTGTTGGGTTCAGTGATAACTTCTTCATACGAACACAATCTTCAGTAAGGCTGACAGCAAGAGTTACAGCCTCGGTGATTGTTTGTGGTTTGGCCGACGTAACCATGCCACGAAACTCTGAGGCCAGTCCCCAAATGTAGCGTTCAACGCGCTTGAATTCGGGAGTCACCATGTAGGGAAGTACTCTAGAAAGATCGTGGAACCTTCGAGTGTAACCATTAATGTCGGCACCTTCCATGGTCAAGTGCCAGAACTCCGTCTCCAGCCTTTGGAGTTCAGCACGAGAGCAGTACTTCTCTCTCATTCTTTCCTTCAGTTCCTCCCAAGTTAAGCCATAAGCAGCATCATCACCCAAAGTTTGGACTTGCAGGTTCCACCAAGTCAGAGCTTCATCGACAAATAACCTGGTAGCAAAGGTGACTTGTTGATCCGCGTTACACTTGCTCATTCGGAAAGTAGCTTCAGTCTTCTCCGTCCAGTGCACAAATGCTACTGCACCTCCTGTGCCATCATAGTTCATCGGCTTGCAGTCGAGGAACTGCTTGAAAGTGCAGCCTGGAATTAACCCAACCAATTCACTTATGAGCAATCGAAGAAATAATGAAACAAGGACCGTTCATAAATTTCTTCATGCTTAGTAAATTGTTTTAAGGTTACCTTGAGCTACGTTTCCTCCATACGAATCTCCATGCCCGTTACGTCTAGCATTGCTTGGTCCTCCACTGTCTTGTGTTCGGTTCGCCTCGTACTGGGCGATAGCAGCGGAGATCCTTTCCTCCAGTAGAGCGTTCAGCTCTTCAGCAGTTCTTGGCAGCGGGGGAGGAGGAGGTTGATCGTCATTGCGAGCATTCACAGCTTTCCTGGGTGCCATGTTCTGACAGAACATAACCCAACAGGGTTAATCATTTGTTTGATATCGTCACACTAGCCAGTAGTATCATATATATTCACAGGTATATATACCACATAAGTGACATCAAACAATTATTACTCTAGCAGAGTACTTAGTAGGCTTGCACTGAGGGAATCTATACGTGACAAGACTTGCTGTGATTTTTGTGCACTGAATTCCATAATCATGTATGCATCCATAATTACGTAACTCCTTGCACAGTCCGCACAGTTCGTTTCATCCTCGTATCTCTTCCTTCAGATGGGCCATCGCTTTTAGGTAAAGTCACGTATACTTGTGACATTCTACTACTAGTATGCTAATTATCACACATAATTGCAAGTAGTCTCTCAGTTAAAGGCAAGTGCTACTCAAGTGCACTCTAAGTCTCGTAGTGTCTTTTCTAGACTCATGTAGACAGTTTCAGGTAGTGGATGTCGCGAGACGTTTTATGCAATGAAAACTCTTTGAAATTTGTTTTCGTGAATGGATCCTAGAGATTGTAGACTAGACTCGAGAAGGAATCCTGGTTCACTACAATCGCAGCTCTGATACCAATCTGTCACACCCCTTTCTGCGGCGGAAGCACGAGGTGTGATCATGAAAGGTTCCCATTGCATACGAAGAGTAAACATGCTACATGCTCGTAAAATAACATCAAATACCATGATTTGAAAACATAAGTTTAGCGTTTACATCGCTAGACAGCTTAAAACATTGTCTTAAAAGTTTACAACTTTATTTAAAGTTAAACACAAGCGACATCCACAAGCATAAGCAAGACCGCGCGCACATCCATCCTAGTTACCTGAAATACATGTGAGTTTTTGGAAAAACGTCAACATAAAGTTGGTGTGAATTCATGCAGTTTTGTATTTCACGTTTGTATACTTTGTATAAAAACATAGTTGTGAATAAATCAAGTTTTTCTTGAGTACTCCACGTACTTCAAGTTGTATATCAATTTTCTTGAGTACCCCACGTACGTCAAGTTATATATCAATTTTCTTGAGTACCCCACGTACTTCAAGTTATATATCAATTCTAGTATGGTATGAATTTTATATAAATACAGTATTTCTGTAAATATCAGGATTGTTAATGGGTTGCAAAGCCATTAACATGTGACACGACATAGGAAGTCACCAAACCTAAGGCATTTAATTGGTATATTCTGAGACACAAAAGCACTACTCGATTCTCGCCCTCACCGAGAGTGTGGCTGCCAGGCACCCGTTAGATCTAACCTTTTGTTCTGCGGTCTAAGTATGTACACGATTAATGGTGCTTCTGTACCCTATTCGTGACACTATTTCTCATAACGCATCCAACTTGGTTCTCGTCCTCACCAAGCGCGTTTCTTATTATCTTATATTTTGTCACACTTGGTTCTCGTTCTCACCAAGTGTACTTCTTGTATTTATATCATACCATTTATAAATATTGTACTTTTGTACATGTATTTCACCCCCGAAGTTATAAAAACTGAAAATAGTTAAAGAGAAAAGGGGGAGCATGAACTCACAACTTTCCGTTCCTTGCGTCGTAAACTTCACCGGATTTGCTTAATTTACGTCGTAACCTATACGCGTTTTCTTAACGTTAGTCACTAGACTTGCGTCGCACAAGTACAGTCACTCTCTTTTGTATATATTCTTGTGTTAAAAATATTCCATATTTTTAACTACGTATCTTACATATTTTTAACTTCACCGGATTTGCTTAATTTACGTCGTAACCTATACGCGTTTTCTTAACGTTAGCACTAGACTTGCGTCGCTGATGTGTGTAAAATGCAACATATAAATTACATCAAATGAGGCATAAAACTAACCATTTTTAAGTACTAATATTGGAAAAAGAGTGTTTTTGTCTTCCTTTTGTATTTTCAGGATTAAATGAGCTCAAAAACGCAAAAGAAGCAAAAAGACAGCTAAATCCAACATAAATACAAGAAAAGGAATATTAGTGGACTGCCCAACCCCTCAACGGCACCTTCCAAAGCAAAGTAGAGAAATCAGAAGACTGAACACGCCCCGTGCTCAGCCAGCACGGGGCCGTGCCCAAGAAGCAGCAGAAAAGACAAACCTATAGAAGCTTCTATTGCCCACCACGTGCCGTGCTCAGCGGACACGGGGGCTTGTCAAAAGTACAGCAGGCGCATTTATTGTAATTGCGAATTACAATTAATGAGGAGAGAGATTGTCAGACAGACACGGGGCCGTGCCCAGCGGACACGGGGCCGTGTCCAGCTCTCTGTTCAGCCTATAAATAGGAGTGCTTGGATTCATTTCATCTCATCCCTTGGCACACCACCTCTCTCACACTTCATACACCACCCACCACCATCACAACACCATCATCCACCACCATCATCCATCGTCCATCGTAGAGTGTGTGAGTCGTCTCGGGATCCAAGATTGATCGTAAGAGTTCTTGACAATCAAGGCCATGTTTGCCTAAGTCTCTTACATCACTTGGTGAAGACAAAGTGTCTAGTATAATACTTTTTATTTCTAACCTTTTGCACTTTTTATTTGGTTTTGTATTAATGACTTTAATAACTAGTTACTTATGTTGAAGGTGATCTTTTCTTATCGTTTGTCCGTGGTGTCTTGGCATTATTTTACTGTCTATATAAAATAAAGGATTTTCACCATTCATATCTCCACGGTCTATATGGAGGTATGTTGGCTACCTGGTAGGGGGTTAAGGGAACGGTTTGGTAAAGGTCTTGCCATTGTTCAGCGTTTAGAGGTCCTGCAATGGACCTGGGTCAAATTTAGTAGGACCTCCTTCAATACTTCACGGTATTGGATGGCGGGGGTCCAAACTCTTTGATCCCCTCATAAGTTAACTACTATTAATACTATAACCCGGCTATTTAGGACTGTATCCCTGCTGACTCAGACTACTTAGCCGAGGGTAACGTCACCGCCAAAAGCGGGGCCTACCACAATACTGCATTAATAACTTAATTCATTATCTTCCAATAATCCACCCTTTTAGGATTGTATCCCTGCTGACTCAAACTACTGGGGTGAGGGTAACGTCACCTCCAAAAGAGGGGCCTACTACAATAACTAAGATAATCTCTTAATTATGTGCAAAAGTGCGGAAATAATCAAAGGTTATACTAGATACGAGTCGGAACCAAGTGATTCATCTTGTCTATCTGTTTTTCTTTTATTTTTATTTTCAGCATTTTAGTTAGTTTTTAATTTTCTTAGTTTAAAACATTTTTCTAAACTTTTATTTTGGTTAGACGTTGAGGATAAACCGGTACTAAAAGCTCTTGTGTCCCTGGACGACCTCGGTATCTTACCAACGCTATACTACACTCAACGATGGGTGCACTTGCCCATATGTGTGTTTAGTGTTAGTGAAATATCGTGTTTTATAAATTTAAAACTTGGCTAAAATAAGTGTTAAAAAGGGCTTAAAATATACACCTAAAATATATAACACTTTCACGCACATCAAGTTTTTGGCGCCGTTGCCGGGGACACAAGGATTTTAAGAAAGTTAGGAATCAACGGCCTAATCATTTTTATTTTTCTTTTTAATTTTTTAGGATTTTTCTTAGTTTTTCAGCTTCTGCAGAGCCCAGCACGGGCCGTGCCCGGTCAGACACGGGCCGTGCCCAGCATCATTACTGGCAGTTTTTATTTTCTGAGTTACAGAGAGCTGAACACGGGGCCGTGTCGGTGCAACACGGGGCCGTGTCCAACTCCCAGTAACTGGGATACAGAAAACGATTACTGTACTTCTGACCACGGGCCGTGTTCACTGAGCACGGGGCCGTGGTGAACATTCTGACCAGCGTTCTTTTCTGTTTTTTTGCAGAACTTGGAACCCAGGCGCCACATTTGAACCTCCTACGTAGTGCATGAGCTCCAGTTCTAGTAGAGACATAAAAGAACCCCTAGAAGAACCCGAGCGCTTTCTCAGAAAAAGACTAAAAGCTAAAAATCAAGAGAAAGCTTCGGGGGACCCACTTCCAATGGCGGACCAACGTACCCTCATGGATTACCTACGGCCTACCGTAGGCAATCTTGGCGCCGCTATCAATGCACCGAACGTCGAGGCCAACAACTTCGAACTTCGGCCGCATTTGATACAAATGCTCCGGGTATTGTCCGGTTGTTCGGTTAGATACCGATTCGTTAAAGTGCTAAATTACACTTTTTAGTGTCTTTTAAGTACCTTTCTTGTACTCTTTCAATTCCCAACACTTAGGGAAACATTCTGGATAATAAAACGACATTTCTGCATAATATTTATATGTCTAAATGCTGATTTATTGCTGAATTATATAAATTCTGCACTTAAAGTGCGTTTCGGGTGCTTTTTAGTGCTTATTTTTGCTTTCGAATTGCATATATATTAACCCTTGTATGTACTCTTGGGTTTTAATGCATTCTTATTGTCGGACCTACACCTAGGCCTCAATTCTAATGTCTGACTGCTTTCTGCAGTTCAGTCGACACAGCGTGTCTTACCGGTGAGTTTACTATTATTTCTGACGCAACGCTCTCGTTTATGCATAAAGCAATATTTTGTAGTATACAACATGCATGAATTCACTTGTTTAATCATGTGTTCAGACATTGCTGACAATTAAGCATATAATTGCAGTCATTAAATAATGATTAAAATGTACGGAAATTACCGGTTTGTGCCAGTTGTCACAACCACCACACCATCGCCGGACACTACAACTAGCTCACCACGTCTCCGATCTATTCATCCATCACCACCGCCTCCATCAGATCTATTCATCCATCACCACCACCCCTGTCTTCCGGACACCCCGTCGCCGCCATCAGATCTATTCATCCATCACCACCGCCTCCGATCTCCGGCCAAACCACACTCACTTAGATCTGACGTTTAGCCAGCGCCTCCCATCTCCCGTCTTTCAGACCTGTTCTTTTTGGGCGAGTTTGGATGTGGGGTTTCAAATTCAGAAGATGAAATCTGGATCTTGATTTTGGAACCTAATGAGAGGAGATTGGAACTTCCTGTAACTACACCAGAGAGATTCATATGTATAGATATAGATACAAGATCTTCATCGCCTAGATAGATTCAGATGTATAGATATAGATGCGTATCTAGAGAGAGAGAGAGAAAGGGTGTAACATATGAGAGCATTCACATCCTGCCCTCCATCTTCACCTCCAAAATTTTGGAGATATTATAGTTGTTGATTAATGGCAACAGAGGTGATGATCTTAAATGCTGCAGGTTTGGATAAACCCTAAAATAGGTATTTGGGGGAGAAGAGTGGTATTTATATGGTGGGGGTAGTTGCTATGTGAATGGACATAAATGCCCTCACGTGCTCTGCACGTGATGTAACTTAACTTAATTTTTTAACTGGGTTTGGGGTAAAGGACGAAAGATGTAACAGGTTTTCAAAATAAAGGACTGTCGCTGTAATTATTAAAGGTAAAGATCATCCATTGCAACTAGCTACAAACATAAAGGACGAAAAGTGTAATTTATCCTTTTTTTTATTTTTTTTTGGACAAAGTTACTCTTCCCACTGGATTCCTATTTGGACACTTATAACGCTATGCTCTATGGTAGCTTCTCACTTTTCTTATTTTTAAATCTTTTGTACTATAACTCAACCCATATGTTTATTATAATTTTTAAATGCTATTTTTTTAACTCTATACTCTATGGTGGCTACTTGGGGTGTTACCGCGAGCTCGTTTAACATTATCACTTACATATTTAAATCTTTACTAGGACTACTACTTGAAGCCGCATTTTTCATTGCACAATGTATTTGTGACTGTGATGCAACACTATATTGTGATTGATAAATCCCAAATAAGTATGTTAGATGTTCCTTAAAGTTGGCGATTGACTTTGAAACAATATTAGGATCAAGTTATAAATCCAACGCATAGCTTATATTTTCAATTAGCTTTTCAACGCCACCCACATTTAGGTATGGGTTTAATTCGGTGGAACAAGTAATAACGGGAGGCAATTCTTTAAAATATTTTTTAAATTTTTCTTTCATTGGCGACATCATTTGTACAAAAATTGGGCCTCTAAATTCTAAATCTTGAAGTTTCGTTACCATTATAAAAAGTTGTTTAAGAACTAAACAACTTGTAGGATAATAAACCCCCGATAAAAACGCAGTTGCGGCTTTAAAAACCCCGAGCAAATCGGTTAATTGTTCGATAATTTGCAAATTAGATGGCGAAAAGGTCGTAACATATTGTTTGTTTACAATTATGTTATGAAATGCAATTAAACTATCTTTTTGTTTGATAGCGCTTTCAAACATATTGCAAGTTGAATTTTATCGAGTAGGTACGTCCCAATTTGGACCTAAACAAGTGGAAGTCGACTCTTTACAAAACCTTTTATATCTACCGTATGTTGCCTTACTACTTGTAAAAATATCACATAGTATATGTTTAAAATTTTCTTTTATATTCGTAATTTTACTAAGTCCGTCTTGCACAACCAAATTTATAACATGTGCAACACATCGACTATGAAAAAAAACATCATCGCAAATTGGTTTAAATTTTAATTTTAATTGTGCAACCACGACGTTATTATTTGATGCATTATCAAAAGGAGCACCAAAAACTTTGTTTTCCAACTAAAAAGTTTTAACTACTTCTTTTAATATTGGGATATTGGACTCTAATAATCCCTACTAGATGTCATTGGCCATTGGCAGTCTCACATTTTTTTATTCCCCCTAACAGTTCCACCTTTAAACTATTTTTCCTCCACCAGTACTAAGTTAAAGAAACTTAACTCTGTTAAGTTTTTTTCCGAATTACAAACTGACTTTTAGGGCTTTTGATCAGAACCAGGATACGAGTCTACTGATGTAAAACTTACCTCAAAACGGTGCTCCAAACAACTTGATTTTTGTTAATTGGGAGTTTAAACATCTGAATTGAAGCACCATTTTCGTCGTTTAGAGCACAATTTCAAGGTAAGTTTTACATCATTCGACTCGTATCTTCGTTCTGATCAAAAGCCCTAAAACGTCAGTTTGTAATTCGGAAAAAACCTTAACTCCGTTAAGTTTTTTTTAACTGAGGACCGATGGAGGAAAAATAGTTGAAAGGTGGGACTGTCAGGGGGAATAAAAAAAGGTGGGACTGCCAATGGCCAATGACGTCTAGTATGAATTATTAAAGGCCAATATCCCTTAATATTTGAAATAAATTGCTTGCGGTATGTGGATACGGAAACATTTCAAAAGCAATCGTACGCTTCATCATTTTCCACGAATTGGGGTGTATCCAATGTGCGGTAACGCAAAGGTATGATTCGGGTAAACCGTGTGGTGCCGACCAAACATCACAAGGTAAATTTACATCGGTTTCTAAATTTTGAAAACCCAAAATTAAATATGTTTTTGCCTTTTTCCACATTTTAAGACATTCTCGTCTAAGGGTCGTGCGACTTACGTGATTATAACGCGGTTGTAGTGTTTTTTGGATGAGACGCGTCAAACAAGGGTTGTCGAAGTGGTCGAATGGCAAGCTCTCTTGAATCACGAACTTTCCCATGCCTTCTCGAACCGCATCAACATCGAAACGCCAAATATTTCCGTCAGTTGGCATTGTTGTTTGTAGGGAAATGACCTAATGAGTCGGTCAGAAGAGTGCTCAGACAGAATCAGAGGCGGAATTCATTGATTCTGTCTTTGTTTAGCTTGTATTCACTATTAACTGTCTCGTTTATTGATCTAGAAGCAATTTACAGCACGTAGACACTTCGACAGCACCTCGGCGTTGGAAACAAGAACTACCCAACTGATTTCGCTTGGATGTCTATTTATAGACATCTGATTCCGCTTGAACATGCTCAAGCGGAATTAGATCCTCAAGCGAAATCACATGTTTATACAATGTTACATGTTCAAGCGAAATAAGGTGGTTAATTTCGTTTGAAATGACATTTTGCCATTTCAAGCGGAATTACCTTAAAACCTAATTTCGTTTGAGTTTTATCGTATAACGTGCCTAAGACTCGAACTAAGATGAAGTCGACAGACAACTGCACCAACAGACTCCCCCTTGAATGTTGACGGAATCTTCAGTGAGAGTCTTCAATGTGACGACTCTTCAATCTTGATCAGTCTTCTTTCTTTCTTAGCATGTATCAGGATCTATCTCTTTGGCTCTAACCTCGTCAGACTCTCCCTCTCATTATGCTGGGTTCGCTGTCTGGAATTAGCTATCACCTTGAGATTAAACCCTGGATTTAGTTCTATTCAGCTCGACTCCTACACACATTTTCTCACCAAAACATAAGTTTTTACTTAAATCAATAAGAAAAACTTACTAGTAATACTTACATCAAGTTCAAATTAATGACCCTGATTAACTAATCTCAACTACTTTCTTAAATCAAAATTTTTAATTCAGCACACACACTCCCAAACCAGTTTATCATGTTCAGCACTTGGAATTTTGAAAATCAGCTCTCCAACATCAGTTGTCAAAAATCTTTTTGTATTTTTCAAAAGTTTATGCTAAAACACTCTGAAAATCTTTTTAAACTTTTTGAAATAAAGGAATGTAATAAAGATATATTTACAAACAATATTTTTGTGAGTTTGTGTAAGAGGATCATATCAGTTTATGTGACCAATCACTAGCACCGTTAAGCTTTAAACATTTTCAGTTCTAAACGATTCACATTGATTGACGATATTGTTGTCCATTTAAACTCAATCTAAAAACTTTCGAAATGCTTACCAATACGTTAAGGTATATTAATTTTGCACTAAGTTCTTATGGACCCCACTGTCACACCCCAAATTTCCACGTGTTACCGGTGGGCCCGGTAGGGGAGTAACGTGACGTGGTTGGCAACATCATAGTCAAACAACACAATATATAAATGCACAGCGGAAGCAAAAAGGATAAATATATTACAATCCGTAATAGTGTAACATCAAAGTATTACAACGGAAGTAAAGGATCCACAGGCGGATCGCAAATAAAATAACATGGTTCAACAGACTTTAGGCATCTAAGCTTGCGAGACTCTTTATTGATGCTAGGAGTAGCCAGCCAATTCCAATTAGTACCTGCACTTAGCCTTTTTGGGAAAATACGTCAGTTTACACTGGTAAATACAATCAACCGACTCATTTTAAAAAGGGTTTAAGAAAATGATTGATTTGAATGCACATGGCACAAATAATATTTTATAACTTGGGATAATTATTTAAATATATAATACTTGTAAACGAATTACATGTTTCTTATGCGTTCAGTAGCCCGTTCCGTAGACCGGGTAAGGATCAATAGACACACCACATGTTTATTTACGCACAGACAGGTGTACGCCTACACCCCGCGTTCTGTCATGGCCATTTCGTAAAATGATGCCAAGGATATCCGGGACATGGTCATTAACCCCCCAAAGGCTTTAAGCAAACAAAACATTTCAAAACGTAGCATATCAATGATTTAACCTCTATTCGATTAAAGATTCAATGCCGGACCAAGCGGTATTTTATATACCGTACCCCAAGCCCGTATAGGGAAAATAAGTTAAAAGTATTTACCTGAGCTAAATATAAATTCAATCCCAGCCGTATCAAATCAGCAAGTACAGATAGCTTTTACTGGGCTCCTAAATCTGGAACGAAGGTTTTTAATAACCTATTAGAATCCTAACGGTCTTTAATTAAGCCTTGACTTAGACCGGTTAGTTTTCCAGAAGAAGATACGGTTCAAACGCATGATAAAGCGAAGACCGGAAAAGAATGTGATTTAGACCCGACAAGTCTGAAGACTTGTATAATATGGGTAATCTAAATACATTCTGGATTTTGAGATAATAACGATAAGGTTTGACCCGTTTCGGCTAATTTATGTAAACTAGTTACATAAACCGAACCGAACGCGTATGAAGCGTAACGGGTAACCGTAAGAGTCCTAAACAGGTTTCCTAAGTTAACATGCCTTAAATATGTTATGATATCAGTAGGATACCTTCCGTTATGCCCAAAACGAGTTTAATCTCATAATAAGCCCCGTAGGGGTATTTTGGTCATTTTAAAGGTTATAAAAGGAATGAATTTATCTTCTGTGATCCGGGTCTGATTAAATCAGTAAAATGGTTTATTTTAACAGGTTATAACATTTGGTTATAAGTCTTATATGCCAAAATAGTTTTAAACCCTAACTATGCGTATAATACGCGTATAAAGTCGTTTTAAGCGATGTAAGGTTTAAAATAGGATTCTGAGTTTTCTGGTCATTTAAACAGGCTTAAAACACTTCATTTATTATTTAAAATCAATAGCAATTGGATTGGCGTTAAAAGGATTTGTAAAACTCATTTTATGGCCGAAAAGGGTATTTTTGGTATTAACCGAATCAAGGCGATAAACCTAGCTTATGATCAGTTTAAAAATAATTAAAAATCTTTAAAAATCCTAAAATATCATATCACATCAGTGGGTAAAAGGTTTGGTGTCCAAAATTGGGTTTAGATAGGCTTTACACTAATGACGCCGTTTAATTAATAAAATTGTTTATAATTACGTCATTAAGCATAACTCCTAATCTAGACTTCCGATTGACGTGAAAATTTACAGACATGATTAATAATCAGTATTAAAGACTTTTGCACTTTTACATTTTCTAAAATCTCGTTCTGAGGTCATAAGGGCATTATGGTCATTATTAGGCATTTAACGGAAACGTCGGATAGTTACGGATTCGGGTAGTATAAACACAGAGGATTATACTAACATGTAACTAGGTCCTAATGAAACCCTAAGGCATGTCTAAACCTATAAGAATCGGGTCAGAACTGAGGTCAAAGCAAAAGTCAAACTTTTGCGTCTCTCGGTTCCGAATCGGTTCTAAACATAAAGTTGTCGAATCAAATAAGCTTAGACAAGTTATTATACTTATTTTCAATTTGTATGGCTGATAAAACAGGTTACACGCCTTCCGTGTTGTTAAATATGCGATTAAGGTTTCTGTTGACTTTTTCGGACAACCTTTGACTCGACAAACGACCTAGTTAGGATTCGAATCAGTGAGTGCCCTTTTAGGGGTTTATTATCCATATAAATACCAACTTATAACAACCTTTGATTCGACAATTCTCTGGACCGATTGTGATTTATCACAAAGTCAAACCGTAGTTACGACGGTTTGATTTCTAGGCTAAAAACTAAGTATAACTCAAACAAGAAGGATCAAAGGCACTTACACACAACTAATGGATGATATGGAATGCTTGTATCAGTTCTTGAGCTCTTGTAAATGTCCAGAAGATGAAATGAATGATGAATGTGGGTTATTTATGAAATTTCAAACATCACGGATGATCAACACATAGGTCTATGGGTGTTACCAAGTGATCAACATGTGTCCTACATGCTAAATACCACCTTAGACAAGCCCATGGAATGGAAAAATGGCATTTAAGTCGGTTTAAACATCAACCCACAGCTGCACATAACATTCTGTTCAGACAAGGCAGTCGCGTAGCGCGACTGCCATGCCTTTCAAGCTCGCGCTACGCGAGGGTGATGAAGATCAGCTCAGCAAGTTTTTGTTATTTGCATTTCAGTCCCTGGTCCCCCGAAAGGTCGTTTTCACTTGGTTTTCTTGCATTTTGAGACTTTATATTTGGCATGCGGGGCTTTAAGACTTATACCATCTTTGTTAAGTCCTCGGGTAACTTTGTGATCACCCGAAAAGCCCTAAATTTCAACGTTGACGATTCTAACCCTCACACACGAATTTTATCATAACTTTCTCATACGGTAACGAAACTTGGTGAAATTTTTATGGTGCATTCTTGTGAGCATAATTAATCATTACAAAGCTTCGGGCTTGTCAAAAGGTCACTCAGAGGTATAAGTTAAACATGTTGACACATTTAACCCCTGTAGTTTGTAATCTCTCACTTTCTTTCACAATTCTCATCGTATGATCCATGATCCATTCGTTTAAGGTTATAAACATCAGGTAGGGTTGTTGTAAAGTCTAATTATTCATTGTTGACGTTTTGAACCCTTATATTTACACAGTTTCATTGTTTGTCAACTTTAGTCCTTCAAGAACATTCTTTCACACGTTCAAACCTATGACACGTGTCAACACATTATAGGACGCAAATTTTCGGGGTGTTACACCCACGATCTCAGCATATCCCCTCATCATGCAATACACTGACTCAAGTAATACCTTTAAACTTTTATCAACTGTGATTTGTGCGAAAATAACTCAGAATGTTTAAACATTAATAATCAGGTCGATACTTCCGTATACGCAGAGAAAGTCCAATGTTTAAACAAAATAAGAAAATAAAAATAAGTTGAAGTTGTTTAGGCTTTAACCACCAGGTCGATACTTCCGTATACGCAGAGGAGGTCCAAAGCTTAAACGAAACACCAAAGAAAATAAAGCAGAACGTTTAGGCAATAACATCCAGGTCGATACTCACGTATACGCAGAGGATGTCCAATGCTTAAACAAAATAAAGAAATAAAACAAGTTTAAATCTTTGCAAAATGAAATGCACAATCACAGCGACTTTTCAGCAAAGTTGTGAAAGTTCACAAACTTAACCAGTTTTATGTCTTTCGACAAACAGCGATTACCGAGTAGGCACACAATCAAGAAGGACAAAACTAAGTACTATGCTTTTGACCATGTTTCCCACTAGAACTAGGCTTTTTCATTTAGGTTTGTATCGTTATCGCAAATCTACTAGTCTAGCTGAGCCTATCGTCACATCTTTAGTGAGACCGTTTATCACATTTTATCATTCCATTTCTTTAGCATGCTGTGACAGTCCACTGATGTACTATCATTTCCTCTTTTTACAACAAAACTCATTTTTGATTTTATCATGTTTTTGACTTTTTCAAATTTTCTAATGTTTTTGGATTTTCTGAAATTTCTTACTCCCCCTAAAATGCAAACACATTTTAGGAAATTTGAAAACAAACTATACAAGAAAACTGACAATCGATATCGAATCACTTCAATTCTCCATCCACTTGGCATAAACAATCAGAACTCCCCCTTACAACAAACTATTTTCCCATTGATTTCTAAACACTTAAGTTTGTTTTAATCAAATGGTTTTTCTGGAAAATTAGTTTTGTTGAATGATTTTACCATTTGTAGGTTAGGGGTTTGGTTCATCACATTGTCTTTCAACCAAATACCACTTGTAGGAAAATACAAGTACAACTTAATGTCCTTGATTTACCACTTGTAGGTAACAACCTTTTTCAACCACATGGCTTACCAACCAATACCACATGTAGATTGAATTCTCAAAATGCCGATTCCTACTCCTCACTTACCAACCTGGGAGTTCCGGCAAGTCAGATTTTTCATTTAAATAGATTCACCCAAGCCTGACTGTCCTTGGGTGATTTCGAATTCTTGTTCAACAATGGTGGAAAATTTACATCATCCATTGTTAGACCAGAATTCTCAATTTTTTCCTTAACACACGGCTCTTCTGGCTTTACCACACCAGATTCATTGCCTGAACTTGGCTTGTCTGACTTTGATGAGTCAGATTCATTGCCAACACGTGGCTCCTTTGTTTCCAAAGAAACAAATTTATCACCATCAACTTTCTCTTTCTTTACTCTCTCCTCTGTCCTCAGATTTGTATCTGATGAATTTGTTTTGCTTGATTTGTCATTCTTTGGCGAGCAAGACAATTTATAAGAACTTTTATCTGTTTTACCAGTTGTATCCGAGGACAAAATCCTTTCGAGATACTCTCTCGCTTTCTTCCTCTTCTTCCTCATTCTGTCTTTCTGCCCCTGCGAAAGCTTCACTTTCGGTTCTAGAACTTTCTGTTCTTTGGGCTTTGCTTCGATTTTGACTGATTTCTTCTTTTTCATTTTCTGAGATTCAGCCCTCGATTTTCCCATTGATCTCATTGGGCAATCTCTTGCAATATGACCTCTGATTTGGCATTCAAAGCATCTTCTCGTCTCGTAACTCCAGTTCTGGCAGTTAACAGCAATGTGTCCTCTCACACCACAAGTGTACCACACTCTGTTATCGTATCAATCACCACCTTCATACCAAACACTCAGATCATGGCATTGTTTGGCCTTGTGGTAATCATTACTCCTCCTGAAAGCTGTATTTGGCTTTGAAGCACTGTGGGCAAACCTGCACCACTTATTACCAACAATTTTTGAGTTTTCATTTTTCAATTTTTGTGGTTTTTTATCACGATTGGATGATTGAACTGATGACCTTTTATTTTCTTTTTGAAGATTTTTTGGCTTTTTATCTTTTTGTTTTTGTTCCACATTCTTCTTTACAGGTTTTTGCGTTGAGCATTCACCTTTCTCAGTAGAATGTAAAACAGTTTCTTGAAACATTTCATTTAATTTCAAAAATATTTTTCTTTTTTCAACTTCATCATCAGTTTTCTCATCACAATCTTCAATTTTGACTTTGTCAAAATTTGTGACATTGTCACTTATTGGAACTGAATTGATCGGTTTTGGACAGATATAATCTGGTACTTATGAGTTCACAAAACCTTTCAATTTATTCTCAAGCTCATCAATTTTATTCCGAGCAATTTCAGCTTCATTTTCAAGCTGAATGATTTTCTGAAGATGAGAATTTATTGCAATTTGTTTTTCAAGGTTATTTTTACCAAAAATGGCTTTCTCATCTTCTAAAATCTTTATTTTACTTTGAGAATCTGTTTCAATTTTTAATTTTTAATTTTCTAAATTTTTTATTTGATTTTTCAAAACATTTTCTGATTTTTTAAGATTTTTATTTTCTAATGTCAAACTCTCTAAATCCTTCAAGAGTTTGACATTTTCAGATTTCAGATTTTCACAATTTACACGCATCTCAAGAATCTGTTTCTCATCAGATTTCTTTTCATCCTTCAAATTTTTGATCTCCAATGTCAAACTCTCCAAAACCTTCAAGAGTTTGATATTGCCAGCTTCAAATTGAACACATTTAGAGCACATAGATTCAGAATTTGAAGATCCAAGCTTTTCTGATTCTTCATTCTTTGAGATTTCCTTTTCCTCTATCTTGTATGTTCCTGTACAAAAATTTTTTAACGAAATCAAGAGGATTCGCATTCTCATCAATATAACAACCCCTCTTGTTATCATATGTCAAAACATTTTTTGCACTAAGACATACATCAACTCTTTTGTTTATTTCAACAAGTACATCCAAACTCATTTTATCAAAATTTCCTTTTATTTTATCAATCAATTCTCTCTTTTTCTTATAAATTTCATACTCATGAGTTTTCAGTTTGCTGATGAAACCTTTTAGATGTAATTTTGAAAAACCAGAATCCAGTTTTATACTTTTCAGTATATCATCCCATTCAACAGGTAATGCATCAGCAAACTTTGCTATCTTTTCAGCATCTGTCAAATATATCTCATGACCTTTTAAACGCTCAAGTAAGACTTCATATCGGTTTGCCAGATCATCCAATATTTCATTTTTCAAGCACACAAAGTATTTAAACCTTTTCACCCAACCATCCTTTCTCACATTTCTATAACTATCGTCCAAATACCCTCGATACCATTCATTCAATCTTTCAAGATAATCATTTTCTTGTTCATCAAACATTTCCGTCATATTTCAAAAATAACATGTTCAAACGAGATTACACTTCAAACGAGATACCCTTCAAGCGAAATCCCTTTCAAACTAGATCACAACCTTCAAACGGAATTACCAGATAATTTCAAACGAAATCAGCAGGTAATCTCAAACGAAATCAGTAAGTAATCTCAAGCGAGATACCCAATTCAAACGAAATTACCATGTATTTTCAAACGAAATCAGTCAAAAGGTGCACTCTCAAACGAAATTATCTAGCCATTTCAAACGAAATCAGGGTGATGTCATCATTTCGGTCCAAATTTTGTCCAATTGATCAAGTTTTAAGCCGATTTTAGTTCTGAAACTTTCTAGGGTTTATTAAAACAACATTACGCACATGATATGCGAAAATCAGACGTTTTTAACCGTGAAAATTTGATTAAGTTTGAAAAGAAAGTGTAGAAATCAGAATTTTCCAGCGAAAACGAGCTAAACGGTAAGAACTCTTCCTCCTGAGCTCTGATACCACATGTAGGATCGAGAAATGACCTAATGAGTCGACCAGAAGAGTGCTCAGACATAATCAAAGGCGGAATTCATTGATTTTGTCTTTGTTTAGCTTGTATTCACTATTAACTGTCTCGCTTATTGATCTAGAAGCAATTTACAGCACGTAGACACTTCGAAAGCACCTCGGCGTCGGAAACAAGAACTACTCAACTGATTTCGCTTGGATGTCTATTTATAGACATCTGATTCCGCTTGAACATGCTCAAGCGGAATTACATCCTCAAGCGAAATCACATGTTTATACAATGTTACATGTTCAAGCGAAATAAGGTGGTTAATTTCATTTGAAATGACATTTTGTCATTTCAAGCGGAATTACCTTAAAACCTAATTTCGTTTGAGTTTTATCGTATAACGTGCCTAAGACTCGAACTAAGATGAAGTCGACAGACAGCTGCACCAACATAGTTTGACCTTGATCCGGTGCGTTTTTCAACACCTTGCAAAACATTTCTAGATGTTTTTTTTTCAAGGTAGAGTTGGACTCCGATTTTAACATAGTGTTAGATATTTTAGTGTAATCGGGATTGACTTGGTGATCAAAGCGAATAATAATATACATCAAGCAAGTTAGGAGGTACGGGAGTGCACGCATGTTTGAGTTATTATAATTCGAAGTGTACGGGTGGAGCCCGTACTCTACGGGGGTTCCAAGGGGGCAGCCCCCCTGGGAGCAGGGTCCAAGGGGCGGCAGCCTCTGGCGGAGTCCAAGGGGCAGAGCCCCTGGCTGGGGTCGAGCTGCGAAAATCCCAAAAATCCGTATTCAGTTTTTGGTCACTATTCTCTGGTTCAATCAATTTCGCAGACAAACATACCCTGATTCAATTTCTCAAAATCAGAGTTGTATCCGATTGAATTATTCGGGTGAACCACCGAAATAATTTGATCTGAGAGTGATTACACGCCTCTCTGATCATCCGGTTTCTGAAATTTCCCCAACACACAGCACCACAATGAATGCACCGAGCTTTGTTTGGACCAGACGACATTTTACATAACTCAAAGGCCGCCCAAATAACTTTGTTTATCGTTGTAGGAAGAAGTTCCACAATGGTTGGTTTGCTAGGCTAGAACCCGCACATTGAAAAGAGGTAGCGCAATTGGAAGCCATTTTCGAGAGTATTTGAGAACGTTTACGGTGAGCTTTTGAGATTTTTTGCTTTCTTGAGTGTTATGATTAAACCCTAACATCTAGTAATTATTTATAATAAGTTATGAGGGGCTAATGGAAAAAGAAAAAGAAAAAGAAAATAAACTAACGGTCCTAAACCTCTAACGGCCATGTAGTCCTCAAATTTTAGAATCTTGGTTTAAATCAAAATTGGAATCTTCATTTAGAATGTTCAATTCAAGATCAATGTGAAAATTTAGAATGTCGGTGCCTGGTGCCTCGATGGAGTTGAATATTATGAATTAGTGTTATACATGCTTATAATGATTCTTTACATTGAAGTAAACAAAACTACAAGAAAAAAAAATGATTGTATTTTTAAAGTATATAATGATTCTTTACATTCAAGTAAAATGAGTTTACACCCATATTATAATATGTATCGGGTATTTAAAATCCATGTACCGGGTATTAAAAAAACCAGTTCCGGGTATAGATCATAACCGGTTACGGTTATTAAACGGGTATAAATCGGTTCCGGTTCCAGATATTGAGATAAAATAGCATACCCTACCCTACGGGTAGAGTCGGTTCCGGTTTCGGATATAGAATACCCGGGTATAAAAAAACTGGTTCCGGGTTTTTTTTACCGGTTTTGGTTTCGAGTACGGTTATTTTGTACACTCTAACTGGAACTGAGACATGTTTGGACCAATCAGCACTGACCTTCTAAAAATAAATCTTAATAATAAAATATTTTCAAAAATAAAAGATTACATATGAATAGATATTGGTTAAATAAATATACAAATAGAAAAAAAAAAAAAGTATAACATGTACTTTTTTAAAATTTAACAGGTCATGCTCCTTGACCTTATTCCTTGAATTTGTTTACAATCAAAGGATAGAAATCCTATCATGAAACCAAAACATTTGAGGAAGTTAAACAAACCAACCATCGTATTAACAGAGACGATGCTCGTTTTGTGCGCCTTCCAACTTCAAGCGCAGCTCAGTATCGCTTTTCACAGGAATGTGTCAAAGCACTTTCACGGAGTGTGTCAGCTCAGCGCCCCACTGCATACATGGACAAATCATACACAATACATCAGAAATTCAGAATCAGTGGCGGATCCAGGAATTTTTTCCAAGGGGTTCACTTTTTCAAGTGTCCGAACAGAAAAAAAATATGGAACGGTTCGACGATTCGGGTCGGGTAAAGTTCATATCATAATAAAAATATGATACAATAATGAAAAAAACATCGTCATTGATAAATTTAAAAACACGAAACATAAATAAGATAGTCTTTACGAATAAAATAAAAAGCATACCTAAAGTTGTTCCCTACGAGGTTGCATCTTTTAAAACCTTGCATTACTACCATGTTTAACCCTAACAAACCAACTACAGCATTAAGTAAAGTAATATTACAGCCCTAACTAACTCTCTCAAAACAAAAAAAAAACATAAAAAAGTAAAAATTAAACATAAGAAACAATACACACTTCTTCCAATTCATTCATGCTCATTACACACTCTGAATCACACTATAAATTTGGATATTAAACCTCCCTAACCAGATCAAACCAACAGCAAATCAGCAATTACTACCATGTGTGACCCTAACAACTTAATTGCAGCATCAAGTAAAGTAAAATTAAAGCCTAACTAGATCAAACCAACAGCAAATCAGCAATTACAGGCATTAACTACATAACTTACAGTTTATAATGGTGGCTGGAGAATGGAGAAGGGGTTGCGGCTGCCGGCTGCCGGCTGCGTGACTGCTTCGGCGAGTGGCTGCTCCGGCGAGTGGCTGTAGGGTGGAGAAGGTGGATGAGTGGTAGCAATAATGGTGGATGAGTGGAGATGATGTCTATGTGTTTTGATTTGAGAGTAAAAAGGAAAGGGGCAAAAGGAGAATAAGAACTAACCCTAAGTCATCCCTGATTTGTTTTTCACTTAAAAAAAAGAAAAAAAAGCAAAAAAAAGGGTAAAAAACGGGTTTAACAAGACTCGAACCTGTGACATCAAGTTACTTGGCGCGGATATTAACCAGTGAACCACTCAACAAATTTGTTTATAAGGTTCCTCTACAAAATATTAAGGGGTTCCTTCAGAATATTCTATATACGTTAACACTATAAATTACGGATCGAACAGGTTCCCGGGAACCCCCTAACTAGATGTAAATCCGCCACTGTTCAGAATGCATTTTATCTAGTAGTTGATAAATATAGAGTACAAAATATTTCAAGAAGTTTGGTAACCCATTATTACCTGGATATGTATGTCAATCCAGTATGCCTCTTGTGTACCATTTTCATGGTAACGTTTCCATAGTTGTTACAATAAGACAAGCCACGGAATGTTTAAAAAAAAGAAAGAAAACTGAAGGGAATGGTCCCAGATCTCGCGTCTGCATTACCGCGAATGACCATTACCCTTATCAAAAACCCCACCAGCAATAACTTACCTGTGTCCGTGCGGGCACGCGCGAACACAGCGGTCCAATCTGTCCAGTGATGAGAAGACTTACCTTAAGTACGAAAATAAATGTTACGCATAGCGATGCGGCCTGGCACCGCATCCTATGAACATTTTCGTCACGACAAGGGGTCTGGACAACAGTAACAGTCACTAAGCGGCGATGCGGCATGGCACCGCATCCCGCATACATATTGGATAGAACAAAGAACGCGGGAACAACATCAGTTACCGCAAGCAGCGATGCGGCCTGTCACCGCATCCTGCCTACAAGGCAAGTGGGTCTGACACTCAGTGCAAGTAGCACTGAGAACAGTCGCCTACTAGCCCACGTATGTGCAACAGTCTGACACCACAGCAGGACGTGGCATCCTCACCGTAACTGACAGGTCTGACACACCTGTGCGATGTCAGACTAGCTACTTGTAACAACTCTCATTAAAAATCCTATTTATTTTATTATTTTATCCAATAGGAAACCCTAATTAAGAAACCCAAGTGATTATATATAAACCCTAAAATTTTCAGAACAATCAGAATCAGGATCAGGGCCCCTAAAACTCAGGGGGGGTATTCCCTACTCAACGATTATCTTCACAAAACGCTGTCAAAATTAAATTTCTCGATTCCGTCGACTCAGTAGGGCTACCCAGGTGACGAAGCACGCCTACTCTATTTTGACATCCCAGGTGACACGCGGCACGTGACACGGATTCTTCCGCGACTAGCGGGAGGTGCAAATTTTGGGTATAAATAGAAGGGCCTGGCACTTGCATTCTGTTGTTCGTTCGACGATCAAATTCACTTTGTACGTTGAGTTATAGTCGAAACAATCTCAAAACCACTAATTAATAGGGGGGTGCTTCTACGATACAGGGTAATAACTCGATCGCTATTACGATTCAATGTCCGATCGATCTAAACTATCCAATGGATGTTTAAGCTCTATCCTTTGTCATTAGTTGTGATTCCGACAGGATGTTGAGTACCACCCGAATTGGGGGAAAACTCTGTCCTTCGTTGTGAATCCGATGGATGTTTAAGTGATTGCACTTTGTCATTCGTTGTGAGGGTTTTAATCTCGTGAGTTATCGTAATTGTTGTATTAAGTTACTTACCTAGTTCGTATGCACTAGGTTACAAAGGATAAATCAATAGGCTAAGCTCTGCCTGTATAAATCTGCAATATATCAAGGCTTATCTGTAGATTAAGCTCTGTCCGTATGAATCTGCATGATTATAATGTGAGTCATTCTCTTTTTATCAACTATTTTACAATACCTCAAATTATTTTCAAAGGTTATAATTACAGGGACTAAGTCATGGATATCTTGAATCATTGGCTAGTGCGGTATTGTGCACATTACTAATTTTCTCCCAGTTAGGTTCATTGACCTACTAGGGATAATCATCACTATTTAGGTTCATTGATCTAATAGTGGTATGACCATCGTCACCATTGTGACATGTCACCATTGTGACATGTCACCATTGTGACAGGACGCCAGATAAAAATAAGATAGAAGCCATTGTAATCGCTCTTATGCTGTAATTAATAACTGTGCATCATTATGCAAAAATGAATGATTCACTCAGTATTTCCCGCTGACCAAACCTTTTTTAAAACGCGTTTCAGGTAATTACAGTAGATTGGAGTAAAAGATGGATACGGCACTGAAAGGCATCAAGAAGTGGCTTATTTTATTAATTAAATTAAATTAAGAAATATTGTTTTATGTAATTAAATTTATCTTTATTAAAGCTACCTTTGTAAAACATAGGTTTATCCCATCTATTTAATAAATAAAATTCGGTGTTTTCTAAACTCTGATATTTTTCCTAACTCACGGTCCTGATGAAATTTCCGCTGCAACGTTTTCAAAATAATCACCGGTACCACTGTGCTGTTCGCGGCTTCCGATTCCGTCCAGGGTGGGTCGGGGTCCGTGACACTACTCAACTACCCTCCTTCACTCATCGGCTATAAATACTCATCCCAAACCAGGTTTGAGGTATCACTTCTCAACTCTCTCACTACTACTACTATCACACTTTGCTTCCCAAGCAAACTACTGATTCTCACGCCGGAGAGTGGTAACAAGGAGCACCCCCCACCCCATCCTCGTTGTTACGAGTGATGGCTTGTTTTCTTGTGCAGGAAACCAACCAGCAGACGATCCAGCAAAGGATCCTCGGAAAGAAGGGATTAACCCTACTTGACGAGACCAGTGAGTTAACCCCACCAGGTTAACCATTGTTTCATCATTGGCGCCCACCGCTACTCTTAGCACTTTTTTCAACCATCTTTTTCTTTCTGAAAAACCATGTCTGATCGTCTAAACAACACTACCCGGGATAACCTAAACCCCGTAAACACAGGGCCTACAGGGACTATTCCCGTAGCCCCAATGTAACACCCCGAAAATTTCGTCCAATAATGTATTGACACGTGTCATAAGCTTTGAACGTGTGAAAGAATACTTTAGAGGGACTAAAGTTGACAAACAATGAAACTAAGTAAATATAAGGGTTCAAAGTGTCAACAACGAATAAATATACTTTACAATAACCCTACATGATGTTTATAACCTTAAATGAATGGATCATGGATCATACGAAGCGAATTGTGAAAGAAAGTGAGAGATTAAAAACTACAGGGGTTAAATGTGTCAACATGTTAAGTTATACCTCTGAGTGACCTTATAGTAAACCTGAAGCCTTGTAACGATTAAATATGCTCTCTAGAATGTACCATAAAAATTTCACCAAGTTTCGTTATCGTATGAGAAAGTTATGATAAAAGTCGTGTGTGAGGGTTAGAATCGCCAACATTGAAAATTAGGGCTTTTCGGGTGATCACAAAGTTACTCGAGGACTTGACAAAGATGGTATAAGCCTTGAAGCCCTTAGAATTCATTTTAGAAGGCTTAAAATGCAAGAAACAGTGAGAAAGCGATGTTTCGGAGGACTAGGGACCAAAAATGCAAAATTTACAAGGCTGATGACAGGCTAGCGGTGCGCTACATCAGAAGCGTAGCGGTGCGCTAGGCCTGCCCAGCGACCAGATTCATGACAGATGGCTGTTTCAGCCATTTAACCGACTTATGTTGATCTTATCTGCTTTGGTGAGAGCCCCTACATGATTTATAGCCTATAAATGACATATGTATTGATCCTTGATCATTACTAAACTCATTTGGCATCAATTTGAAAGATCAAAAGTTCTTATAAAATCTCATAGTGCAACATACAAGTTCATTTCAACTTCTGAACATTTCTAGGAGCTCTGGAACTGATACAAGGTTTACAAATCATCCATTAGACGTATGTAAGTGCTCTTGATCCTTCTCGTTGGTGTTATGCTTAGTTTAGAGCCTAGAAGTCAAACCGTCGTAATTACGGTTTGACTTAGCGATAAATCAGGAACGGTCCAGAGTTTTGTCGAAATGAAAGTTGTTATAAGTTGGTATTTATATGGGTAATAAACCCCTAAAAGGTCACCCACTGATTTCAATCTTAACTATGTCGTTTGTCGAGTCAAACTTCTTTCGAAAAGTCAACAGAAATGTTAATCGCATATTTAATGATACAGAAGGCGTGTAATCTGTTTTAACATACATATAACTTGAAAATAAGTATAATAACTTGTCTACGCTTGATTGATTCGACAACTTTCTGTTATGAACCGATTCGGAACCGAAAGACGCAAAAGTTTGAATTTTGCTTTGACCTCAGTTCTGACCCGATTTATGTAGGTTTAGACATGCCTTAAAGTTCCATTAGGATGTAGTTACATGTTAGTATAATCCTCTGCGTTTATACTACCCGAATCCGTAACTATCCGACGTTTCCGTTAAATGCCTAAATAATGACCATAATGCCCTTATGACCGCAGAACGAGATTTTAGAAAATGTAAAAGTGCAAAAGTCTATAATACTGATTATTGAACATGTCTGCAAAATTTCACGTCAATCGGAAGTCTAGATTAGGAGTTATGCTTAATGACGTATTTATAAACATGTTTATTAATTAAACGGCGCCATTAGCGTAAAACCTATCTAAACTCAGTTTTGACACCAAATCTTTTACCCACTGATGTTAAATAATATTTTAGGATTTTTAAAGATTTTTAATTATTTTTAAACTGATCATAAGCTTGGATTAGCGCCTTAATTCGGTAAATACCGAATATGCCCTTTTAGGCCATAAAATGAGTTTTACAAATCCTTTTAACGCCAATCCAATTGCTACTGATTTTAAATAATAAATGGAGTGTTTTGAGCCTGTTTAATTGATCAGAAAACTCAGAATCGTATTTTAAACCGTACGTCGCTTAAAACGGCTTTATACGCGTATTATACGCATAGTTTGGGTTTAAAACTATTTTGACATATAAGACTTATAACCAAATGTTATAACCTATTAAAATAAACTATTTTACTGATGTATTCAGACCCGGTTCACAGAAACTTAATAAATCCCTTTTATAATCTTTAAAATGACCAAAATACCCCTTCGGGGCTTTTTATGAGATTAAACTCGTTTTGGGCATAACGGAAGGTATCCCACTGATATCACAACATATTTAAGGCATGTTAACTTAGGAAACCTGTTTAGGACTCTTACGGTTACCCGTTACGCTTCATACGCGTTCGGTTCGGTTTATGTAACTAGTTTGCATAAATTAGCCGAAACGGGTCAAACCTTATCGTTATTATCTCAAAATCCAGAATGTATTTAGATTACCCATATTATACAAGTCTTCAGACTTGTCGGGTCTAAATCACATTCTTTTCCGGTCTTCGCTTTATCATGCGTTTGAACCGTATCTTCTTCTGGAAAACTAACCGGTCTAAGTCAAGGCTTAATTAAAGACCGTTAGGATTCTAATAGGTTATTAAAAACCTTCGTTCCAGATTTAGGAGCCCAGTAAAAGCTATCTGTACTTGCTGATTTGATACGGCTGGGATTGAATTTATATTTAGCTCAGGTAAATACTTTTAACTTATTTTCCCTATACGGGCTTGGGGTACGGTATATAAAGTACCGCTTGGTCGGGTGTGTAGCTATTTAAATCGTATGGTGATTTATATATTTACAACTCGTTTAATATGTATTATTTGGTGTATGGCCTTTGGGGTTTAAATGACCATGTCCCGGATATCCTTGGCATCATTAATAAGAATGGCCACGACCTAAGCACGGGGTGTAGGCGTACACCTGACAGATGCGTTAAGTAAAAACTGGTAATCCACTCGAAGGTATCATCCTTGTGGGCATTATACCAAAGCTGGCAATCCACTTGAAGGGATGATAGCCTGTGGGCATTATACCTGTGGCGTGTCACTTAATCTGTCCTGACGGACGACAAATGAGTAAAACTATATACAAGATTATATACAAATAATTGTTCCAACTTATAAAAGATTAATTTTGCCTCTGTGCATTTTAATCAGATAAAAAAAGATATTTTGTGCCACGTGCATCTAAAAACAATTTTATTAAACTCTTTTCAAATGAGTCAGATGAGTTGTATTTACCAGTGTAAACTGACGTATTTTCCAAAAAGGTTAAGTGCAGGTACTAGGCGTAATTGGCTGGCTACTCCAGGCATCCTTACTCAAGTCTCGCAAACTCTAGATGTTAAAGTCTGTTGAACAGTTTTCATTTTATTTTGATCCGCCTGTGGATCCTTACTTTCCGTTGTAATACTTGGATATTACTTTATATTCGGATTGTAATATATTATCTTTTGCTTCCGCTGTGCATTCATATATGTTGTGTTGTTTGACTATTACGTTGCCAACCACGTCACGTTACTCCCCTACCGATCAAACAAATACCAAACCAATGAAATATTATATTTCATACTTGGGATTTGTAAAAATATGTGTATCATTTGCACATATCAATTCTCGTTCAATTTCAAACTCTAAATTGCTTTCTGGAGGGTTATACGCGCTCCGATGTGTAGATATAACCAGTTTAATCCAAGGAACACTCCGGAATAGTGAAATAGGCTTAACATACCTTAAATAACCTTTACATAACTTAGAAATAAGTTTTGAAGGCTTTGGTATGGCAAAATCTAGTTAATTCGCTTACAGGGACTAAACTTGACAAACTACGAAAGTATGCCAATTTGAACTGTAACAGACATTCCGGAACATGGACATAAGTTAAACATACCATAAATATCCTTTACATAGCTTAGAAATATGCTTTGAGGGGTTCGGTGTGCTAAAATAAACTTTTGGGACATTCAGGGACTAAAAGTGTCAAAAAGTGCACAAGTTTGCATTTTCACGCATAACTTACGTTCTGAATACATCCGGACATCCAAAAATTTATGTAAGCACTAAAATATTTTATTTTAGTGTTCGCCATAAGAAATATCAGTTTTCATTTTCGGGACCAGATTCGATGTATTAGCCGTTGTTTAATTCACAACCACACATTCTGAACTTGCTTAGTCAGCGGATAAGGATGGAATTTAGGCACCATAACTTTGCAACACATGTATGGATGGAATTTAGGCACCATAACTTTGCAACACATGTATGGATGGAATTTAAGCACCTAAACACCATAACTTTCCAACACTTGTACGGATACGATTAAGGCACGATATTCGACAAGCGATCTTAACGGTTCGGGTATTCCTATAAATACCCCATTACCCCATGCTTTAAAATCACTAGAATTTTGATTGAGAAACTCTAAGTTGAAACCATTGTTTCATACCTGAGATTCTTAAATCGAAATTAGCATTCGGGGACCCTTCGTAAGTATTCTTTCGTTCTTTTCCTTATTTTATTGCTTTTCGAGTCCGAAAGTCAAACTTTGTTTGACTTTCAGCATTGACCAGTAATGGTCAATGCGAAGTTCGTTTGAACTTCGCAACGTGAGTGTAATCACGTTGGTCATAGTCCCTTGGGACTATGCCCACTGATTACCACGTTGTCTAGGGTCGTAGGGTAGGCGATCTAATAAATCGCCTATACCTTCGAACCCGACCCAGTTTGGTCGATCATTAGGATCCAACCAAATACATTAGGTGACCATAGTAGGTAGGGAATAACCTTCCGAGGTTATACCCTATGGTCACATCGTTTGAGTAGTTGTATGATAGGTAGTTTATATGCCTTAGGTAAATTACCAGAATACCCTTTTCATTTATAATTGGTAATTAAGCATATGTAACCTAAACTTTTGTCACATAACTGATTATGTAACATATTTAGGCATATAACACTTGTCATAGGACTAGTTAGACGGTCCGAACGCGTTTCACACGCACGACGCGTTAAAGTAGCATAAGTTACCTTAATGGGTCGCGATGGGTCGAAAGCACTTAGGTTAGTCTCAATGTAGTATGTAGGCCTTGTTAAACCATATCATATGAGTTCCAATACTCATTTGGTTTACCAAGCCTCATTCTATCCGATCTCCCGATTTAAGTCCGGTTTATTTATATAGTTTTAGTTTGCCGACTGATTCCGTGCTCCCTCTAGCTTTGTTTGGTTGTTGTTCAAGACCTCCAAGCATTATCAGGCGAGTACATTATTCCCCTATTTTACTGCTTTCAATTGTTTTGGGGTGACTCATATGTGCTAAATGTTTTCGATGTTATAACGATGGTTTCAAAAACGATTAAGACGATTTATACAAAACTAATAACGATTTCATAAAGTGAACAAACTTGTTGGTTGTAGTTACATAACAAATGACATTCATTAGCAATGATCAAGCCGACCAGTATTAGGTTATGGTACCATAGGATCTGACAAATCCCGTTATTTACTACACCCGTGGTTATGTGTGGGTATGGTAGGTAGCGACTGAATCTGTAATTATTAACTTACCCTATGGAGGTTTGTTAATACGAAAACGAGAAGCGACGAAAATGAGAAGCGACGAAAACGAGAAGCGATGAAAGTCACGAAGGTTTGAATGTTATTAGCGAGACGACCTTATAAGTAGTTTCACGACCTAAAACGAATTAAACGATTTACGATTGGTTTTCACACGATATTTTAACGATTGGGTAACGATTGGGTTTCACACGATATTTTAACGATTGGGTTTCACACGATGTTTTAACGATTGGGTAACGATTGGGTTTCACACGATGTTTTAACGATTGGGTAAACATTTGTACATGATTTACATTGGGCATGAACATTACTTGGGTGGTTTGGTTTGGATTAAGTGATTAAGTAACAATGCGTGTGGAATATGATACAAGCATGGTGGATACGCCGCTGGTACTTCCTATATATAAGTGTTTGTATGGTATTACATATAGTAGCGTTATTTGAATCATTTCAGCTCGAGACATAGAACATTTTATACAAGTAACATACTTTTCACAAGACATTTATTTACAAACAACTTATCTTATACAAACTCATTTTACATGGTTATTCATTTAATCATGCATTATTCTCTTATTATACATATCACCTAAACTAATTATTTTTCAAATGATTTACAAAGACAAAGCAAATTACAAGGTTCATGACTAAACATTTTCTTAAAACAGAAGTCATGAATCTTATTTTTCACAAAACCTATGTACTCGCCAGCATTTCTTTGCTGACCTCGTTTTCACATATGTTTCAGGTATTGTTGAATGATATCGATTGATAAGATGCATGCTCACATAGGATTGGACAAGGCCTTAGTGACTAAATAACAATGATAGATTACGTTTAAATTGTGTATTTAGATTTCCAAACGATGTAATTATTCAATGATTAATAAAACGAAACACTTTTGATATCCATGGTTATGAAACATTAATTCTGTTGCAACACGCCCCGATGTTTCCGCCGCGATTTGTTGTTTTACGCGGTCGGGGTGTGACAGAAAAGATGGTATCAGAGCCAATGGTTATAGGGAATTAGGTTATTAGTAATGCTTTGACCTAGCCAACCTGTCACACCCCAAATTTCCACGTGTTACCGGTGGGCCCGGTAGGGGAGTAACGTGACGTGGTTGGCAACATCATAGTCAAACAACACAATATATAAATGCACAGCGGAAGCAAAAGGATAAATATATTACAATCCGTAATAGTGTAACATCAAAGTATTACAACGGAAGTAAAGGATCCACAGGCGGATCGCAAATAAAATAACATGGTTCAACAGACTTTAGGCATCTAAGCTTGCGAGACTCTTTATTGATGCTAGGAGTAGCCAGCCAATTCCAATTAGTACCTGCACTTAGCCTTTTTGGGAAAATACGTCAGTTTACACTGGTAAATACAATCAACCGACTCATTTTGAAAAGAGTTTAAGAAAATGCATTTAAGGCACAAGGCACAAATAATATTTTATAACTTGGGATAATTATGTAAATATATAAACTTGTAAACGAATTACATGTTTCTTATGCGTTCAGTAGCCCGATCCGTAGACCGGGTAAAAGATCAATAAACACACCACAATATTGAGTTATGCACTGAAAGGTGTACGCCTACACCCCGTGCTCAGGTCGTGGCCATCTCGTAAGATGATGCCAGGGATATCCGGGACATGGTCATTAACCCCCCAAAGGCTTTAAGCAACAAAACATTTCAAAACAAAGCATATCAATGATTTAACCTCTATTCGATTAAAGATTCAATGCCGGACCAAGCGGTATTTTATATACCGTACCCCAAGCCCGTATAGGGAAAATAAGTTAAAAGTATTTACCTGAGCTAAATATAAATTCAATCCCAGCCGTATCAAATCAGCAAGTACATATAGCTTTTACTGGGCTCCTAAATCTGGAACGAAGGTTTTTAATAACCTATTAGAATCCTAACGGTCTTTAATTAAGCCTTGACTTAGACCGGTTAGTTTTCCAGAAGAAGATACGGTTCAAACGCATGATAAAGCGAAGACCGGAAAAGAATGTGATTTAGACCCGACAAGTCTGAAGACTTGTATAATATGGGTAATCTAAATACATTCTGGATTTTGAGATAATAACGATAAGGTTTGACCCGTTTCGGCTAATTTATGCAAACTAGTTACATAAACCGAACCGAACGCGTATGAAGCGTAACGGGTAACCGTAAGAGTCCTAAACAGGTTTCCTAAGTTAACATGCCTTAAATATGTTGTGATATCAGTGGGATACCTTCCGTTATGCCCAAAACGAGTTTAATCTCATAAAAAGCCCCGAAGGGGTATTTTGGTCATTTTAAAGATTATAAAAGGGATTTATTAAGTTTCTGTGAACCGGGTCTGAATACATCAGTAAAATAGTTTATTTTAATAGGTTATAACATTTGGTTATAAGTCTTATATGTCAAAATAGTTTTAAACCCAAACTATGCGTATAATACGCGTATAAAGCCGTTTTAAGCGACGTACGGTTTAAAATACGATTCTGAGTTTTCTGATCAATTAAACAGGCTCAAAACACTCCATTTATTATTTAAAATCAGTAGCAATTGGATTGGCGTTAAAAGGATTTGTAAAACTCATTTTATGGCCTAAAAGGGCATATTCGGTATTTACAGAATTAAGGCGCTAATCCAAGCTTATGATCAGTTTAAAAATAATTAAAAATCTTTAAAAATCCTAAAATATTATTTAACATCAGTGGGTAAAAGATTTGGTGTCAAAACTGAGTTTAGATAGGTTTTACGCTAATGGCGCCGTTTAATTAATAAACATGTTTATAAATACGTCATTAAGCATAACTCCTAATCTAGACTTCCGATTGACGTGAAATTTTGCAGACATGTTCAATAATCAGTATTATAGACTTTTGCACTTTTACATTTTCTAAAATCTCGTTCTGCGGCGAAAAGGGCCACATCAGTACTAATTGCCCTAAGGCTGCCAAGAGAAAAGCAGCTAAGCCTGGCAAGGATTTAAAGGACAACCAGCAGTCAGGTGAAAAACCCAAATGCAAAACCTGTAAGAAATACCACCTCGGGAAATGCAGATATGAATCCCAGCCTCTACCCTGTGGAATCTGCAAGTCCAGGGAGCATAAGACCTTGGATTGCAAGGGATTGGGAGACGCAACCTGCTATGGTTGCAATGGAAAAGGGCACATTAAGACCAACTGCCCTAAGTTTGCTAAAAAGCTTGAGGAAGTTAAAAAGACCAAAACCGAAAACTCCCAAATGAATACTCAAGAGGCTATCCAAGATGACAAGGTCACAACAGGTACTTTCTATATCAATAACGCTCATGTTAGAGTATTATTTAATTCAGGTTCAGATAAGTCTCGCATAGACAACATATATTGTAAATCATTAAATCTGCCTGTTAACAACTCTAAGCGTTAAGTATAAAGTAAAATTGACCGATAGTACCTCAGAGACTGCCTCAACAATATTAAATGGATATTTTATATCCATTAGGAATTTCTCTTCTCCGCTGTCCTTGTTTTATTAATAAGAAGACTTAGGCGGCCCGCGTAAGCCCTGAGTGATACCTTACGCGGCCCGCGTCAGGCTCCCAGCGAAAAAATGGTAGAACCGGCCGTCCCCGGAATCGAACCTGGGTCTAGGCCGGCCGCACCCTTTCGCGCGCCTAGCCAACTGAGCTAGGTGCCTAGTTTGTGAAAATTTCCATTCTAATTAAATATAAGCACTTGTACAATAAACTTCCTTATCAATTATCAATAATAATTTCTGTTAAGTGTCCTGTTTTAATACAGGCAATAATAAATCTTCAAGAACCATAAACTTAGCAAAATTTTGTTATCATCCACAAGGTATAACTACCAAGGAGACCATAGTAACCGATTCTTATAGATCGGCAAGGAATCCTTCCGAAAATCTAAGAGCACTCTTTCTCTGCATAGAGTACGACAACATATGTTATTTTAATTATTTTTTTTTCTCATTGTTTTTATCGTCTGCGAATGCCAAACTATGTTTGATAAAAGTGCCATATGAGGATTGGTGTATCCTAGTGAGTCCCATAGATTACTTCCATGCCTGATCAGTATGGAGGCTTAATGCATGGAACCCCTGAGATACCCCAATGGTCATATTGTACTAATGTCGACTAGTAGTATTCAAAGGAGACATCCGGATTAGAACTATCCAAATAAATATTCCTTGGTAACGGAATATGTGGACTCATAACATGAATGTGTCACTTATTAGACACAAGCGTTGATGAGTGAACTGGAGCCTGAGATATGGAAATCTCTGTAACCTCCTTGTACCTTGATCATCTTCTTCTAAGATTACCCTGTTTACCCCTGAGAGGCAGGTAGAGTTAAAGGTTATATCCCATTTAGGGCTGCATTATTATAAGACCTTCCAGACAGCTAGTACCATTTTTGGCAGAATTGAAAACCCTGGTCAAATAAGTTTTAAGATATAGATTCATATAGCCTAACTCAATGTTATGAGAGTTCGGGATAGTTAAATATGAAAGACGGTTCATTTTGCTTATGCATTATCACCGCAACCCTAATTAGGCAACGATTAAGAACCCCATCAGTTGCCCCGGATTGTCGATTTGTTCGACTAACTGTAAGGTTTAGCTGTCCCTTAAGATTTGTATTGAATAGTGATTGGAATAACCATCTCACATTAAGATAAGCTTTTCTATAATAATTGATATGTAAGTATTAAGGCTACTCCTTTGGAGACCTTGTATAGATGGAATATTAAATGTCTAGTGTTAGATAGAGAATTGGTAAGTCCAATTATCAAGATCTGAAAGTTGCCTGGGGGACAACAAATAAGATTATATAAATCCAAAATCGATTGTAGGTTGCCAGTATATGGCAAGAAATCGAGGAGTTATGAAAATAGCAAACTTCCTAAGTTCTTGTTAAGGAACATGGTTTAACAAAAGATATCACCCAGGAAGGGTGTAACAAAATTGTGAAATTATCAGGCTAGTTAATCTCTGAATATATGGAAAGCATTCGAAGGAAATTGAATGTATCAAGATCAAGTAGCTTGTAAGCTAAAACCTACTTAAGGAGTTTGACGGAGCTCGCAATACATTGCACAATAGTGACTGGAGGATGTGTTCCGCCAATAAGTCAAGAAGCACTATCACATAATGATATGCAGATTTATAATATGATAAGCAACCTGTGTCGATTGAGGATCGACAGGTTAAGAAGCTTCGAAAGAAGCAAGTACCAATTGTAAAGTTCAAATGGGATGCCCGTAGAGGTCCCGAGTATACGTGGGAGGTTGAGTCCACAATGAAAGAAAAGTACCCTCATCTATTTCAGTAAATCTCGGGGTCAAGATTTCTTTTAAGGGGGTGAGGATGTAACACCCCGAAAATTTCGTCCAATAATGTATTGACACGTGTCATAAGCTTTGAACGTGTGAAAGAATACTTTAGAGGGACTAAAGTTGACAAACAATGAAACTAAGTAAATATAAGGGTTCAAAGTGTCAACAACGAATAAATATACTTTACAATAACCCTACATGATGTTTATAACCTTAAACGAATGGATCATGGATCATACGAAGCGAATTGTGAAAGAAAGTGAGAGATTAAAAACTACAGGGGTTAAATGTGTCAACATGTTAAGTTATACCTCTGAGTGACCTTATAGCAAACCTGAAGCCTTGTAACGATTAAATATGCTCTCTAGAATGTACCATAAAAATTTCACCAAGTTTCATTATCGTATGAGAAAGTTATGATAAAAGTCGTGTGTGAGGGTTAGAATCGCCAACATTGAAAATTAGGGCTTTTCGGGTGATCACAAAGTTACTCGAGGACTTGACAAAGATGGTATAAGCCTTGAAGCCCTTAGAATTCATTTTAGAAGGCTTAAAATGCAAGAAACAGTGAGAAAGCGATGTTTCGGAGGACTAGGGACCAAAAATGCAAAATTTACAAGGCTGATGACAGGCTAGCGGTGCGCTACATCAGAAGCGTAGCGGTGCGCTAGGCCTGCCCAGCGACCAGATTCATGACAGATGGCTGTTTCAGCCATTTAACCGACTTATGTTGATCTTATCTGCTTTGGTGAGAGCCCCTACATGATTTATAGCCTATAAATGACATATGTATTGATCCTTGATCATTACTAAACTCATTTGGCATCAATTTGAAAGATCAAAAGTTCTTATAAAATCTCATAGTGCAACATACAAGTTCATTTCAACTTCTGAACATTTCTAGGAGCTCTGGAACTGATACAAGGTTTACAAATCATCCATTAGACGTATGTAAGTGCTCTTGATCCTTCTCGTTGGTGTTATGCTTAGTTTAGAGCCTAGAAGTCAAACCGTCGTAATTACGGTTTGACTTAGCGATAAATCAGGAACGGTCCAGAGTTTTGTCGAAACGAAAGTTGTTATAAGTTGGTATTTATATGGGTAATAAACCCCTAAAAGGTCACCCACTGATTTCAATCTTAACTATGTCGTTTGTCGAGTCAAACTTCTTTCGAAAAGTCAACAGAAATGTTAATCGCATATTTAATGATACAGAAGGCGTGTAATCTGTTTTAACATACATATAACTTGAAAATAAGTATAATAACTTGTCTACGCTTGATTGATTCGACAACTTTCTGTTATGAACCGATTCGGAACCGAAAGACGCAAAAGTTTGACTTTTGCTTTGACCTCAGTTCTGACCCGATTTATGTAGGTTTAGACATGCCTTAAAGTTCCATTAGGACGTAGTTACATGTTAGTATAATCCTCTGCGTTTATACTACCCGAATCCGTAACTATCCGACGTTTCCGTTAAATGCCTAAATAATGACCATAATGCCCTTATGACCGCAGAACGAGATTTTAGAAAATGTAAAAGTGCAAAAGTCTATAATACTGATTATTGAACATGTCTGCAAAATTTCACGTCAATCGGAAGTCTAGATTAGGAGTTATGCTTAATGACGTATTTATAAACATGTTTATTAATTAAACGGCGCCATTAGCGTAAAACCTATCTAAACTCAGTTTTGACACCAAATCTTTTACCCACTGATGTTAAATAATATTTTAGGATTTTTAAAGATTTTTAATTATTTTTAAACTGATCATAAGCTTGGATTAGCGCCTTAATTCGGTAAATACCGAATATGCCCTTTTAGGCCATAAAATGAGTTTTACAAATCCTTTTAACGCCAATCCAATTGCTACTGATTTTAAATAATAAATGGAGTGTTTTGAGCCTGTTTAATTGATCAGAAAACTCAGAATCGTATTTTAAACCGTACGTCGCTTAAAACGGCTTTATACGCGTATTATACGCATAGTTTGGGTTTAAAACTATTTTGACATATAAGACTTATAACCAAATGTTATAACCTATTAAAATAAACTATTTTACTGATGTATTCAGACCCGGTTCACAGAAACTTAATAAATCCCTTTTATAATCTTTAAAATGACCAAAATACCCCTTCGGGGCTTTTTATGAGATTAAACTCGTTTTGGGCATAACGGAAGGTATCCCACTGATATCACAACATATTTAAGGCATGTTAACTTAGGAAACCTGTTTAGGACTCTTACGGTTACCCGTTACGCTTCATACGCGTTCGGTTCGGTTTATGTAACTAGTTTGCATAAATTAGCCGAAACGGGTCAAACCTTATCGTTATTATCTAAAAATCCAGAATGTATTTAGATTACCCATATTATACAAGTCTTCAGACTTGTCGGGTCTAAATCACATTCTTTTCCGGTCTTCGTTTTATCATGCGTTTGAACCGTATCTTCTTCTGGAAAACTAACCGGTCTAAGTCAATGCTTAATTAAAGACCGTTAGGATTCTAATAGGTTATTAAAAACCTTCGTTCCAGATTTAGGAGCCCAGTAAAAGCTATCTGTACTTGCTGATTTGATACGGCTGGGATTGAATTTATATTTAGCTCAGGTAAATACTTTTAACTTATTTTCCCTATACGGGCTTGGGGTACGGTATATAAAATACCGCTTGGTCCGGCATTGAATCTTTAATCGAATAGAGGTTAAATCATTGATATGCTTTGTTTTGAAATGTTTTGTTGCTTAAAGCCTTTGGGGGGTTAATGACCATGTCCCGGATATCCCTGGCATCATCTTACGAGATGGCCACGACCTGAGCACGGGGTGTAGGCGTACACCTTTCAGTGCATAACTCAATATTGTGGTGTGTTTATTGATCTTTTACCCGGTCTACGGATCGGGCTACTGAACGCATAAGAAACATGTAATTCGTTTACAAGTTTATATATTTACATAATTATCCCAAGTTATAAAATATTATTTGTGCCTTGTGCCTTAAATGCATTTTCTTAAACTCTTTTCAAAATGAGTCGGTTGATTGTATTTACCAGTGTAAACTGACGTATTTTCCCAAAAAGGCTAAGTGCAGGTACTAATTGGAATTGGCTGGCTACTCCTAGCATCAATAAAGAGTCTCGCAAGCTTAGATGCCTAAAGTCTGTTGAACCATGTTATTTTATTTGCGATCCGCCTGTGGATCCTTTACTTCCGTTGTAATACTTTGATGTTACACTATTACGGATTGTAATATATTTATCCTTTTGCTTCCGCTGTGCATTTATATATTGTGTTGTTTGACTATGATGTTGCCAACCACGTCACGTTACTCCCCTACCGGGCCCACCGGTAACACGTGGAAATTTGGGGTGTGACACCCAAATGCTGAACATATTGGCACATCAACGCAAGGGGGCGCATCCCTTACGTTCGGCCACGATTTATCACAGTATGCCTCTGCGATACCTCCAGGCATGAACCTTCACACCTGATTCAACCAGAAACAAGCTCTGCTGGCCGCAACATATAACAGAGCCTGCGCGGAAGCGCAAGTATCTGCGGGGCCTACCCCAGCACCGCATACCCCGGCGGGTCGTATTTTACAATACGACGGTAGGGCCCCAACACATCCGTCCTCCAGAAGCAGGCAGGAAGACCGCGGTTCCTCCTACTGCGAAGTCCGCACACTTGATGAGGACGATTCCTCATATGGGTCTCGCCGCAGGGGCCATATACATAGCCGCCTAGGCCCGCATGGCGAAACTAGGCGACAGTCTACAGCCCACCACGGCCCGGGCATCCATAGCCGGCTGGGACCTCAGTCCTACCATGAAGGCCAGGGCCGTACCGATCCAGACGATGGTACATACTGCGGGGATTCACACGCTACTAGCAGTAGACCGGGAAGACGAAACTATGTCCCTCCCACTCAAACCCGCAACACATACCTCTGCGCCGCAAAGCGCCACCAACCCTACAGGCCGAAATCTGCGGCCGAAAACTCCAAATTTGTCCCACATATTGCCAACGCCGATGTCACCACCACCAAATTCCCATTAAACATTGGGAAATACAACGGTTCGGCCGACCCAGATGACCACATGAACATCTTCACCGGCGCCGGGTGCAACGGAAGGTGGGATGAACCCACTTGGTGTCAATTTTTCCCGCAGACCCTAACAGGTCTGGCCAGGGCATGGTTCGATTCTCTACCACCGGGGTCACTGACCTCATTCGAGGACTTTCAAGCAAAGTTACTCGCACATTTTTGCCAGCAACGACGTCATGAACGCGATTCTATGGACGTCATGAACATCTGGCGCAGAGACAACGAATCGCTTGAGGCGATCGTTGTCCGTTACAATAAAGAGTGCCTAGAGATAGGCGACGTTGCGGACCAGATGGCACGTAACCATTTCATTGTTGCCGTCAAGGACGAACAAATGGTTATGAACATCTCCGGCAGGGACGGCTTGCCTAAGAAATGGGAAGATGTCATGGCTGCAGTCAAAACATACGCCCAGACTCAGCGGTCCCTCAGACCGCACGTATCAAAGGCACAACCCCAAACGGAAGGCCAGTCCCCCCACCAAGAACACAAGCGCGGCAACAAGCGCAACCGGGATACATGGAGTCGCAGCAGTGATTCCAGACCATATGTCCCGCGAAACAAGCAGCCCGACGCAAGGGCTACAATCAATGCCCAGCGTGAAAACCGGGCGTCAAAAAAGGAGTCTCGGGACCGTAGCTGGACCGAGATCAATCAGTCGCCAAGCGACGTCCTCCTTACGGACGCGCAATTCCTGCGACCAGCCCAACCGATGAAGTCCAAGAAAAACCAAGATCCCGCACTCTATTGCGAGTATCACAAGGACTCAGGCCACACAACAAACAGCTGCATCAGTCTCCGACTGGAGATTGAGCGAGCCCTAAAGGAGGGGAAACTGCAACACCTGTTGACAGGGGCGCAAAAACCTACAAAACGTATCACTCCCCACAACGAGGGCACCTCCACGGGTAAAAGGACCATGTACGTGGCCTCAACCCACATGATTAATGGAGGACGAGGAAGGCCGTGCAAAGCGGCAAGAAGACCGGACAATGACTGGAAGGACGAACAAGTTGTCTTCCCAAAAGTCCGAGGCGGACCGCGCGACAGGCGCGCCGTGGTTATCACAGGCCACCTGGCTCACTACTGCACCGAGCGACTATTCATCGACCCGGGCGGGACATCCGATATTATATACGAGCAATGCTTCAACCAATTCGAACAAGAAGACAAAGATCGGTTGCAGCCGGTGGATTACCCGTTGGCCGGATTTGCAGGGGAAATCGTATTCCCCTTGGGCCAAATTACTTTTCCTGTGCGCCTCACCAACGGGAGGCACACAAGAACGGAGGAGGTAAACTTCATGGTTTTACCTCACACCTCCAAATACGACGTACTTCTCGGAAGAGAGTCCCAGGGCGACTTCAACATGATCACATCCGTCCCCCACGCCGCCATCGGTTTCCCAACCGCGACGGGGGTCGCGATAATATACGCCAGAAGAGAAGTTATGTCTACGGACGAGCTGCGTCCGACCAAGATAGCAAGGCCTACCCCCAACACTCAACCAGAAAAATGGGTTCTTAACGCAAGACACCCAGAGCAAACAGTTACGTTAGGCCACGCCTTGTCCCCTACCATCAAAGCGCACCTGAAGCAGCTCCTCTTCAGGAACCAGGATATTTTTGCGTGGATACCCGCAGATATGACAGGGGTACCACGTGAAATCGCGCAACACTTCTTGAATACCATGCAAGGTATCAAGCTAGTGATCCAAGGCCAACGCCACCTTGGATCAGCAAAAAACCAGGCGATGCATGAGCAGGTCCAAGATCTGCTCTCCGCAGGTATCCTGCGGGAAGTCAAATACTAGACTTGGTTATCAAACCCAGTCATGGTAGAAAAACCATCCGGGCGCTGGCGCATGTTCGTCGATTATAAAGATCTTAACAAAGCCTGCCCCAAGGATTGTTACGCACTTCCGGAGATCGACGAAAAGGTCGATAACCTCGCACCATTTCGATGGAAGTGTTTCCTTGATTGTTACAAAGGCTACCACCAGGTGCAGATGGCAATCGAGGACGAAGATAAAACGGCATTCCGCACACCTACCGGGAACTACTGCTACACCAAAATGCCGTTCAGGTTGCGCAACGCGGGCACAACCTATCAAAAGTTGATGAACGACACTTTCCACGGTCAAATCAGCAAAAGTGTCGAAATCTATATGGACGACCTGGTCGTCATGAGCATGGAGGAAGACACCATGCTCAACGACATCGAAAGAACATTCCAAACTCTGCGAAGCGTTAACATGAAGCTCAACCCAGGGAAATGCTCGTTTGGAATGGAAGAAGGCAAATTCCTTGGATTCATCGTAACCAAAGATGGATTCAAGGTGAACCCGGAAAAAGTTCAGGCGATTGAGCGCATGCCATCGCTTTCTACGATGAAAGAAATGCAACGACTAGCCGGCAGGCTAGCCGCACTAAATAGATTCTTAGCCAATCACGCAGCTAAGTCTTACCCTTTCATCAAGACCCTGCGGAGCTGCTTAAAAAAGGAACAATTCCAATGGACCGCAGAGGCCGAAAAAGCTTTCCGGGAGATGAAAGAGTGTTTGATTCAACTCCCAACTCTAACCGCACCACGCAAGGATGAGCAACTTATCTTGTACTTATCTGCCGCGGACAACGCGGTAGGCGCGGTACTCATAATGGAGCGGGAAGGAGTTCAAACACCTATCTACTACATCAGCAAAATGCTCAACGACCCAGAGACAAGGTACTCCATCATGGAAAAGTTGGTATTGGCACTAGTACACGCGTCAAGACGGTTGCGACGATACTTTGCAAACCACGTCATCACGGTGCTAACCAACTATAGGATCGGCCCGATCCAATCCAAACCCGACATCTCTGGTAGATTAGCAAAATGGGCAATTGAGCTGGGCGCACTTTCACTGAACTATAAGCCGCGCCCCGCAATCAAAGGCCAAGTCTTGGCTGATTTCGTTGCTGAAGTACCAGTAAATCGCATTCAAGAATGCGAAGAAGAGCAAAACCCTGCATCGCCACCATCCTCCGCAGAAACTTGGGCACTATATACAGATGGTGCATCCAACGAAGATGGTGCAGGTGCAGGTCTGCGACTCGTCAGCCCCGATGGCCAAGAGCTTACCTATGCAATCCGCCTCGATTTCAAAAGTACGAATAACGAGGCAGAGTATGAGGCTCTACTGGCCGGGTTGCGTCTGGCAGTCAAACTCGACGTCCAACATTTGGAAGCACACGTCGATTCACTACTGGTTGCAGGCCAGATACGCGGCGACTATGCCGCAAAAGGGGATATCATGATCCTCTACCTCGAACAAGCCTTGCAACTGAAATCAAAGTTCACCTCCTTCAATATCCGCCATATCAATAGGAGTGATAACAAACCTGCGGATGCACTATCAAAACTTGCATCCACCAGCTTCCAACACCTGGCAAAAGAGGTACGCATCGAGATTCTGCAAAATCCCTCAGTACCCCTACGCCAAGTCAATGTCATCCAGTACGGTACAACATCCTGGATGACACCGATCATTGCATACTTACAATCAGGTGTTACTCCCGAAAGCAAGGCAGAGGCACGCAAGCTACAATACAAAGCGTGTCATTACCAAATGGGAGACGGTATCTTATACCATAAATCATACCTGGGGCCACTCCTACGATTCGTCGACCCTCAAGATGCCACGTACCTTATCAGAGAAATACACGAAGGAATATGTGGCATACACGCAGGCCCACGCATGGTGGTGGCCAAAATCATGAATGCCGGGTACTACTGGCCCGGCATGCACCTGGATGCAGTCAAAGTCTTGCGCAAGTGTTTCAATTGTCAGCGGCATGCTCCCAAGACCTTGCGCCCCAAAAACAACCTGATCCCCGTCACCACCGCATGGCCATTTCAAAAATGGGCAATCGACGTGGTAGGACCATTTCCAGACGCACCAGGTGCAGTGAAATTTATCATAGTGGCTGTTGATTATTTTACAAAATGGGTAGAGGCAAAACCGCTCGCATCAACCACCGCTATGATAACAAGGAAATTCGTCTGGGAACATATCATCTGCCGTTTCGGTCTACCAATGTGCATTGTCACCGATAACGGTACCAACTTCGCTGCCGATGACTTTCAAAAATGGCTAAAAGAGCTAAATATTGAACACATATTCTCCTCAGTGGCACATCCGCAAGGGAATGGCCAGGTCGAGAGTATCAATAAAAGCTTAGGCGAAGGCATCAAAGCACGGTTGGGAACAGCCAGACGCGGCTAGGTTGATGAACTCCCAAGTATCTTATGGGCACACAGGACAAGCCCAAAGACAAGTAACGGTGAGACACCCTTCAGCCCGGTCTATGGCACTGAAGCGATGATCCCCGCAGAAGTCGGCCTCCCTTCACCTAGGATGTTGGCTATCAACAAGACAGACAACAATGAGGAGCGCAGGGTTGACTTGGACCTCCTGGAAGAAAGGCGTGAAAACGCTGCCATCAATGAGGCCAAGTATAAAACCAAACTCGAAAAGTACTACAATACACGCGTCCGCGTTTGTACATTCAATCCGAGAGACTACGTCCTTCGTGACAATGAAGCATCTAACGCAGAACGCCCAGGGAAACTCGCCCCCAAGTGGGAAGGACCCTACCTCATCCAAGAGGTCCTGGGCAAAGGTGCGTATAAACTGCAAACATTAGAGGGCGAAACTATCGCACACACATGGAATGCGCAGCAGCTTCGACGCTGTTATATGTAAGCCATGTTTTCTACATTCACCATGTAACCTATCGGGCCGCAGGCCATTCGCAAATAAATAAATAGACAATTCAATGCAAAATTGTTTATTTATTTCTATTACAAATGCGTGTTCCACTCTGCGGTATCCACAAAAACAGATTGGCAAAATCTTCATTCGCGATACCCACACAGAGTGGTAACCACACGCAACTATTATAATAGGCCAGCAATGGCAACACTGTCTATCCGGCTGGATACAGTTTTCATACTTGCATATCATCTAGATATACAAAAGGCAAACACAGACCTAGTGTTAATTCACATTAACATTAACTCATACAAGTTCACACATGCAAGTAGTAAAAACACTTGTATAACTTGAAACGTTTCAAACTTTATATTCAAAAAATTCCTACACCTACGCAGTGCACAAGGGATTTACATAAGGTTTTTGACATTTACATTGAGGAAACAACAAAAAGCACGCAGGCCAGCCTAGTCTTTCTTCGTACCGCTGGAGCCCGCACCATCCTTGCCCTCAACAGCAGGCTTTTCCTCATCTTCCTCATCAGCATACAGCACCCGCAAACGGTCTACATAGTCTTCTACTTCTAGGCACTCATTTTGGTCCTCAAGAGCAGAAATGGACGTGTCATTATACGCCGCAACCGCAGCAGCAAGAAGTGCTTCAGTATCCACACCGTGGAACCCGGATCGCTCATCAGTATATTGGCCCTGGGCCATAACATTCATATGAGCAATGCAGCGATTGTAGCCAGCTTTAAAACCAGCATCCCGAGCGCGCTCCCTAATCTCATTGACACCTGATACTTTCTCAGGTGCGTCCAGAATGGACGTAACAATCTGCGGAACAAGAATACTACGGTTACCAAATGCAAACCTAAAAAAGATGGCAAAAGCAACGGATACTTACATGCCCGATACCGTGCATACGCATCCATTCGCGATCAGCCTTTAGCAGATCAAGTGAAGAAGCAAGGTTATCTCTAGCCTCTTCAGCCTCTCTTGCCCGCGCTTCAGCTTCAGCAACACGGGCAGAGACCTCCTCAATAGCGGCCCCCCAGGTCCGCACTTCAGCCTTTTAACAAGGGAAACACAAGTATACAAAAATAATCAACATACTTGTAAGACATGTACAAATCCAAAAACGGAAGAGACTTATACCTGGAGGCCCAGGATAGTTTTGGTTAAGTTGGTGCGGTCGACATTTGCCCCTTCAAGAGCCCTTGCAGCGCGAGCCTCCGCCTCCTTGTCCTCTTCAAGAGCCTTGGTAAGGCAAGCTTCTGTTTCCTTGGCCTCTTGGGCAGCCGCAACAGCTGCGGCTTTCTCTTTAGCCAACGCAGCGTTCGCTGCCTTAGCATTGGTAAGCTCCTGACGAACATGAAAGAGAATTTCATTCTGTTTGGCCCAAGATTCTTTCCAAGTCTTGCGCTCATCAGATAGCATCTTGCGCTCATTAGAAAGAGTTTCTTTCCAACTCTTGCGCTCATCAGAAAACAGTTTTGCAAGGGTAGGAACCTGTTTAAGCTCAGCAGTTGCAGCCCACTCCTCGGTCTGCTTGCGCCTTTCAAAGGCAGCCCTATCCCTCTCAAGCTGCTCTGCACCATCATGTGCAGCCTTCACCAACTCTTCGGCCTCAGCCCGCAAACGCTTATTTTCCTCCTCTTTGCGTCCCAGCACCTTGTAGTTTTCCAAAATAGCATTCGCCATTATGGAACTCCCCACAAGCATGGAGGAGAGTTGGTTAATCTGGACCTCAGTTGGCAACGCACGGGCCCGGTTGACTTCAAAAGGGGTGCCCAAACCACCCAAAATCTCCCTACACGCGGAGGGGTCAGCAGTAATATCATCCCCTTGCATTACAGTCCATGGAGGGCGGTGATAGGTCATGGCCCGGTCTTCAGTATAGGTGCGGTAATAAAACTCCAATTCAGACTCTTCAGGCTGAATGGGAGTCTCTGTAAAACCCGCACCCCCAGAAGCGGAACCAGAAGCCTTCTCAGCAGCGGGAGATTTCTTGCTTCCAGTATAAGCAAACTTCAAGTGAAGCTCCTCAGTATCCTCTGGGGTGATAACATTATCATGCGAATCCACCGTGTCATAGATCTGAGATGCAAGACCCTTCCCAAAATCCTCAGCCCACACAGAAGGCTCAGGCACCGTTTTACCCCCCACATCCGCAGCTGTGTCATGCGGTGGAGAAGAAGGAGCGTCAAAAACGGAAAACCCTTCATCTTGCGGTTCTGTAATCAAAGCAAAAAGACTTTAAACTACAAGCACAAAAACAATACTTGTAAAAGTTATGAATTACTTACCAGAAGCAACCACAGGTTTAACAGACTTCAAAACAGCTTTCCGCCTGGTCTGAATTTTTGGCTTCTTCTTCTCACCAACATCAACAGCCTTCTCTGGCTTTCTTTTCTTCTCATCAACAGGCTTGGAACCCGCAGAGGTCCCACCTGCAGCTGCCCCACCACCTGGAACACCCAAACCCTCAAGGGTGTCAGATACTACCACGTAATCGGTATATCTGCGGAAATGAGAATGAGAGATACCTGCCGCCTGCGGCACCAAAGGCGGAACAGCAGGAGCCGCAGGTTTCTTCTTGCCGCGACCCCGCACGGGTTTATCCACATGCTTCTTCTCTGCATGTTTTTTGCGCGCACCCCTTGACTCAAATTTACCAAGGACCCCAAGAGTACCTACATGTAGAAAATCAGCAAGGTGAACCGTATAAGGCAAGAAAGAATGTTATGGATTATACCTTTGCCTTGCGGCAGGGGTGCAGTCAGTGCATCGCGTTTAGGAACGCGGAAGTTGTGGACAATGGTCAGGTTAAAACCTTCACCCTTCGCACACTTAACAATATCCACCTTGCCGGTAAAGGTTGGATCAAATATCTTCCACAACTCAGCAACTTCTGATAATACACGTACAAATCAATAACAAGCAAAGGAATAACGAAACCGCACAAGCGTAAGAATACTTACCACCAGTTTTTTCCCGCACAACGGGCCTTGCATGCTTATCAGCCCTAGTCAACATCATCCGCAGCACCCACAACTCATCATTATTCAGCTGCCTATTCTCAATAGTCCTCAACCTTGGGAACCACTCCGCGGTCTCCGCACTAGGAATAGCTATATCCTCCGCAGGGATAGGCTCATTGACATTCCGCAAAGTCATACCAACAACAACCGCGGCAGCCTTAACAAAAAAGAACTTTTTCTTCCACGTCGTAATACCCTTTGGTGGGGTCATCAACTTGGTGCTTCCATACCGTTGACTGAAAGAGAAGAAGCTGGTGTTCACCGTCAATTGGTAGAACCCCCGGAAATTATCAACGGTAACCGGCAAACCAAGAGCACGAAAAGTGTACTCAAAGTTTCTAATACGTATCATCCCAAAAGGACTCATCTAGGAGATATGGACCTTGTAATACTCCAGGACCTCAGCAACAAAAACGGTTAATGGTAAACGAAGGTTACCATCAATAAAAGAATCGGCCCACATGGTGACATAACCGGCCGGAGCACAGGCACCGGTATCACCTTCCTGAGGATAAACAGCCCCAAACTCCTGGGGCATTTGGATGCTGGTCATCAGTCGGGTGAACGACGCCCTAGACCACTTCAAAACTGGTAGGCCACCACCAGGTGCACTACTACCGTCGTCCTCTTCTTCCCCAACCACCGGAGAAGAATGTTCAGGGTTTTCACCCTCCACATTGTGTGGGTTAGATGGTTCAGCCATCGAGAAATATAAAGAAGAGAAGTATTGAGTTTGCAAGAAAACTCAGAAAACAACTGGAATTACAGACAGGTCAGTCGGAGAAGATGAAGGGAACACGCTTTCTTTCACCGGAAAAAATTCGAAAAAATTTGAATAAAGTGAGGAAACCACAAATGGTTTCCCCTTATATACTCATCGCAATTAATGCGATGCAGTAAACCGACTCAGCACGTTCAAAAGAGGCGAATTACAGGGTGACACGTGTTCAGCGACGTTTCCGCTGACGGTTATCACGCGCGCGTGGCCACCCACGCGCCTGACAGAAAAGACCTTTACACTACTTGCTACAGTGCAGTTATGACTTCGGGCAGTGCAAACATCCTTTCAGATCATCACATGTCAGAATCCTACCAACTTTCAACAACCCACACGTGCCATCGGCCACGTAGGCAGCACAAAAGCGACAAACATTATCCAAACATAAGCGGCATGCGGTTTCTCTGGTTTACCGCACCATAACCCATACCGCATGTCGTTTTTTACATACCCCTCAAAAAAGGCAAAAAATATATATCTCTACATTATATAAAGGGGTATAAACATTAAAACGCACATACCCACGAGCACACGTGGAATATGCGGAGATGACACACACGACCCCGCATAAGTGTGTCAGATACTCAGAACCAGCATGGTTCTTTGGACTGCGAAAACCGCTTCTAAGCATGCAACAAACCGCATTCCATATAACCTTCTTCAAGGTTCAAATCCCTCGTGTCCGGTTCACAACCACGGAGGGAACGCAAACAGCTTCTCCTTAGGATCATGGACAGGTACGCTGAGCAACCGCACATCAGCAACCCTGTCTCCTGAACCTTCAAGAGCCACATCCAGGCAACAAGACTTCTAGAAGCGAGTTCTTTGCTGCAAACCGCAACCACTCATGAGTAGCTGCTACAAACCGCAACTATGCGAACGGTAGCTACGGCAGAGCCACAACTAAACCACCACGCGGTGGAGCAAAGCTACTTCAAAGAAAACTGCTTTTCAACTAAGCATGAAGGAAAGTGGCTACAAAACGAATGCGGAAGAGTTTCAACCAACTTCCCAAGCATCTAAGGTGATCTCCTCCGGCAACACTACTTAAAGGAAAACTACTTTCCACCAAAGCGTGAAGGAAAGTAGCTCCAGAACAGTGGTAACAAGTCTGCTTATGACTAGTTACCCACCTATGGACCGCATAGAATAAACAATGGTGGGCACAACCCTGCCTATGACCATGTTTATCCGCCCATAGTCCAGATTCACATTGTTCGACCAAACACGGCCAACAATGGCGCAACTACCCCACGTTTCTCAAACAAACATGGCCAACGAGGTGCAGCAACGAGGTAACCGCAAAGGACGTGCGGTTACTAGAGAGCTAAACCTCAGAGGACGTGCGGTTACTTAAGAGATAAACCGCAGAGGACGTGCGGTTACTAGAAAGCTTAACTGAAGAACACGAACGCCCCACAAAACAGGGATCATCGTTGCATGTCCAGTTGCTGAACATCAAAGTACTTACAACTTTGCACTAGCTAACGCAGAGGTTACAACTAGAGTGGCGGAGACGGACATCTTCCGTCATGATCTCAAAGGTTGGTTCGAACCCTGCTAACACCTTCAGTCACCGTTTCAAAGGTTGGTTCGAAACACCAACAGGTGGCTGATGACATCAGGAAAAGGTAGACCAAGAGTCAAGTCCTTGGCTGAGAATTCCGCATCAGACGGAACTTGCTCACCGGACACCCTTCTCAAAGGAAGGAACAATCCACTCGAAAGGCCTACCGACCAAACGGACTGACAACCGAACGGTCAACAACTTGAAGGAGGAGCCATCCAAATGGCCCATATTCTACCTTCTAGACACCATAGTCCAGTATTCCTCCCACATGCAACTTGCATAAGGAAGAAACACTAGACTGGGGGGACTTGAAGGGGTATGGTCCCAGATCTCGCGTCTGCATGACCGCGAATGACCATTACCCTTATCAAAAACCCCCACCAGCAAAAACTTACCTGTGTCCGTGCGGGCACGCGCGAACACAGCGGTCCAATCTGTCCAGTGATGAGAAGACTTACCTTAAGTACGGAAATAAATGTTACGCATAGCGATGCGGCCTGGCACCGCATCCTGTGAACATTTTCGTCACGACAAGGGGTCTGGACAACAGTAACAGTCACTAAGCGGCGATGCGGCATGGCACCGCATCCCGCATACATCTTGGATAGAACAAAGAACGCGGGAACAACATCAGTTACCGCAAGTAGCGATGCGGCCTGGCACCGCATCCTGCCTACAAGGCAATTGGGTCTGACACTCAGTGCAAGTAGCACTGAGAACAGTCGCCTACTAGCCCACGTATGTGCAACAGTCTGACACCACAGCAGGACGTGGCATCCTCACCGTAACTGACAGGTCTGACACACCTGTGCGATGTCAGACTAGCTACTCAACTACCCTCCTTCACTCCTCGGCTATAAATACTCATCCCAAACCAGGTTTGAGGTATCACTTCTCAACTCTCTCACTACTACTACTATCACACTTTGCTTCCCAAGCAAACTACTGATTCTCACGCCGGAGAGTGGTAACAAGGAGCACCCCCCACCACATCCTCCTTGTTACGAGTCACGGCTTGTTTTCTTGTGCAGGAAACCAACCAGCGGACGATCCAGCCAAGGATCCTCGGAAAGAAGGGATTAACCCTACTTGACGAGACCAGTGAGTTAACCCCACCAGGTTAACCATTGTTTCATAAAAACAATAGATAATTCTTTAGGTGAAATTAATTAGAACTCACTGGGTGTCATTTGGTAATTCGATTACTTATGTTTTTACTCCAATTTGCATGCTTGTCTATATCACACATAAACATAAACAAATAAATAAACACAGGGAATATTGTATATAACATGTTCTATCACCACTACATACTTACATGCAGTGTAAGGCGAGAAGTTGCACTGGAAGATAAAGTTGATATGCCACCAGACCGACCTTCTTGACAACCAGATAAGGTCTGAATACCCGAGGAGCTAATTTCTGAGACAAGCGCCGACCCATGGAAAGCTGCCGATACAGTTGCCGCTTGACGTATACAAAATCTCCCATCTCGAACGACATATCCCGTTGATGTTTGTTAGCCTGAAGTTGCATGGAGTTTTGAGCTTGCTGAAGATTATCTTTTAAAATAACCGAGCGGTCATGAAGATACTGATCCACCGCCTCCACATTAGAGGTACCTGCTTCATAAGGAAGAAGACGAGGTGGCGGAGTACCATACACAACCTCAAACGGAGAAATCTTTGTGGCGGAATGCATGGAGGTGTTCATGGCCGGCCCCAGGGGCGGATCTACGGGGGTGTCAGGAGTAGCCCAGGATACCCCTCAACTTTTTTTTGCGAAGTTCAATTTTCTTTTTTATCGCCGTTTTATTTGTTGAGGATACATCTGAGCAAGTATTATGATACCCCTAAGTAAGATGAGAATAAAATGAAATTTTCCAATTTATGGAAACGAAAATATCCGGTGATCGACGGAAACCTGCAACGGCCAGTTAAAATATGGAGAAGAAGATGAAATAATATATTAATGTTAAATATTAGCCTTGTAAAGATAAAGGAAACACAGGTCTACACACAAACGTAAAAAGTAACATTTTGTCAGTTGCAAAAAGTTGATTTAATATTTAATCTTTTACTTTTTTTTTGAAGGGTGACTTTCTATGTACAGGATCTATCGGTCACCGGGTTCATGTCGAAGACAATCCCCCGTCAACCCCGCTATTCGGGACGCGATGTTCGATCGGGCCCCGGCTGTTGCGCAAGCTGACCTTCGCCCGGAAACCATACTGCCCCCACACGAGAGACTCGCTGGGGTAACAGCTGGGTAAAACCGGGTTGCCCTCAGGACCGCACCATTTCTCGGTAGGAACGATCCATCATTGGGACGTCTTCCCCCCATAACGCCGCAGCCGAGGATCGAACCGGTGACCTTCAAGGAGGAACCGGCCCAACCCCACCACATGGGACCAACTGGGCTAGGGGTTCGGATATAATTAATCTTTTACTTGATTTAATTTACTGTAGCATTTGTTTGTTTATTTATCATTTTATAAAGTATTAAACTTACTTTATTTTGTTAATAAGCTTTTAGTTGTTTTTGTTGTTAAATTAATCTTTATTACAAACTAAATATTATTTATAAAACTTCTAAATAATATTTAAAGTTTTATAAAAAATATTTGATAACGTTTCCATTTGTGATACACCCATTAATAAAAAATGATAATTAACGTATGCTTTAGAATGTAAAAATAAATCATATTTGAACCCTATAATTAAATTATTTTTATTCTCTCACTTTATTAAAGAATGACACTATATTAAAAAGTACGGATTAAAAAAGGTTGATTAACAATTTCGCTTTTAAAAATTGTTTCACAACATATATATAATTAATATGTAATTTCAATTATGGTATCTAAAAATATCATAGTATAATTTCTTAATCTTATTACTAGATTGTTAACATAAATATTATTCAACCCGTGTAATACACGGGTCTATAATCTAGTAAATTAATATATATACATTAAGCGCCTAATGGCTCTCGAATTTTTAAGTATGACCCCCGGCAAAAGAAAAATTTTAGGGCCCATTTTTACTAACCGCAAAGGGCCCCTAAGAGCCCTCGAATTCTCAGAGCCGGCCGTAGGTAAAAAGAATTGGGATACCCCTGAAATTTTTTTCTAGATCTGTTACTCATCCTATTGTTTCAAGAAAAGTGTTCATCTCAAGCATGTTTGTATTAGAACTTTGCGATTCATAGCAAAAAGTATGTTATTTAATGTGTAAGTGTTGGTTCAGGCCCCACCACTCAACTCACACAAAACTCACGTATGTGTGTATATATATATATGAGTGTAAAGTTGGAGGGTTGCCTTATTCAATAAAGCAAATGGCTTTATATATCCATACACAATACAAATGTGGGAACATACAAAAACAATAAAATAAAAACAAATGTGGCTTTAGGGGGACGTCCCAATGATGGATCGTTCCTACCGAGGCATGGTGCGGTCCTGAGGGCAACCCGGTTTTACCCAGCTGTTACCCCAGCGAGTCCCTCGTGTGGGGGCAGTATAGTTTCCGGGCGGAGGTCAGCTTGCGCACCGACCGGGGCCCGATCGAACATCGCGTCCGTAAGAGCGGGGCTGACGGGGGAATGTCATCGACATGACCCCGGTGACCAATTCGGTCCTGTACAGAGAAAGTCACATTCCAAAAAAAAACTAAATTAACCTAAAAATCAGTACAAAAATTGAACTATTCTTTCTCCCAATGTGCACCATTCCAACGTACATAGGGGCGGATACACTTAGTGGTGAGGGGTTGCCCGGGATACCCCTCAACTTTCTTGGAGTACTATAATTTTTTTTCTTTAATCTTCGTTTTATTATCGAGGATGCCTCTAAGCAAATGTTAGGATACCCCTAGTGTAGTAAAGATAAAAAAAAATTACATTTTACGGTCATGGAAACGGAAATTTCCGGTTGAAAACTTGCAGTCACTCTCCTTAAAAGATTAAAGATGAAGATTTATATTAATATAATAATATGTGAGCATTGGGACAAGGTAATACTAGTCTGCAAACGTCATAGATATTTAGTCAAACTTCAACCATCTAGTTTTTATGATTTATTATGAACATTATTTATTTGTATTTTTTTTTTTTTCATTATTTTTCCCTGCATAAAAATTTCCTTGAAAATGATATGTACACAATTTTCACAAATTGTAATTGGTGGTTCTTTTAAAACAAAAAAAAAATGTTATAATGAAAATAATAAAGAAAAACAGTTAAATAGTTCTTTTTAATTGATGATCTAATATTTTTTTAAATGTAAAGAAATATAATATAAAAAAAGAAAATTTGAAAATTTTATTCGTATTATTTACGGATATACAAATAATAGTTTTTAAACTCCAGTTATATAAAAGTAAAAGATAAAATTTTTAGATATGATTCAATTTAAAACCTATGATTCTAATCTTGAAACTTTCTATAAGACTACATGCTTTAAGCCTTTAAAAAATATTTGTTGTTCTTTTTATTGTTAAGGATATTTTTATTACAAACTAAAAATTATGTATAAAACTTCAAGATAACACATAAAGTTTTATAAAAAATATTTGATATCATGTTTTCGTGTGTGTGGTACACTCATTAATAATAAAAAATGATAATCAAGATATGCTTTAGAATGTAAAATTAAAATTCTATTTGAATCCCATATTTGATATCTTTTTATTCAATCCATGAAATACACGGTTTTATACTAGTATATATATTTACACACGCTAACCGCAAAGGTCTCTAAGACCATCCGTAGTGGGGCGTGTTTTTTCAAAAAAATCCAAAAAAAACGCCCCAAAACGCCAGACCCCCATTACATAGGGCGTTATTGGGCGTGGTTTTTGAAAAAAAAAACGTTTTGGCGTTTTAATTAAAACGCTATGCACATATGGTCTTAGCCAATCAGTTTTGAGCTTTTGACAACCCTACTTTTGTTTTAAATGCCCTGACAACATGCATTTGTTGTTTGTTGACTAGCCAATGGAGTAATGACCATTTTCCTTTTTTTTTTTAACATGCACAGGACCCGAAAGCATACACATGACCATTTTGTTTTTTTTTTTTTTTAATTGGAAGGGGGGTTATTGGCATAATGTCCCACTACGCCACTTTTGCTATAATGCCCCATCGCTGACTAGGACGCCACGTGTCGGATAATGCCCCATGGTGGGGGCATTATAACCCACTACCACTACACATGGTCTAAGGGTTCTCAAATTCTCAGGGATAACCCTATGTAAAAGAATTTTTTAAGGGTACTTTTTACTAGCCACACAGGTCCCCTTGGGCCCTCGAATAATTAGAGACGGATATAAGTAAATATTTTTGGGATACCCCTGACTTTTTCTTCTAGTTCCGCCACTGGTCGGCCCTGGGGGTGGGCGGGGAGGACCACCGGCCAGGGCCCGATATTTTGAGGGGCACGTTTTTTATGAAAAAAACCTGATATGTATATGTAAAATATTTTTTTAATCGGGTATATCCATACAAACACCAACATAGGTCCCCTTACAAAACTATTCTTATGGTTTAGATAGTTATTAACCCCTTTGGCATTAGGTTTAGACCTTTAATGAGCCAAATACCCAATTTCGTTAAGGATTAAAGGCACATTTTTTCGAGCTCGAACAGGGTACACGAATTCTCAGGACCGGCCCTGGAGGTGTTGTAGCTATACTCGGGCCATGGTAACCAATCCACCCATGATCGTGGCTGTTCTCCTGCAGTGCATCTAAGATATTGCTCCAATGTTCGGTTTACCACTTCCATTTGCCCATCGGTTTGTGGGTGGTAGCTTGAACTTAAATTCAAGGAAGTACCCTGCAGTTTTAAAAGGGTCTCTGCCAAAAGGTGCTCACAAATTCCTTATCCCGATCACTAATAGTCGAGTGAGGTACCCCATGAAGTCGTACGACTTGTTGAACAAAGACCTTAGCAACAGGGGCCGCAGTGAAGGAAAGTTTCATAGCGATAAAATGGGCGTACTTGGAAAGACAATCCACCACGACAAAGATGATGGTATACCCATTGGAAACCGGCAATCCTTCTACGAAATCCATTGAGATGTCGGTCCAAATACGATCAGGAATGGGAAGAGGTTGCAATAGCCCGGCGGGTTGCATTGTTTCAGTCTTACAACGTTGACAAACTGCACATTCCTTTAAAAACCTCTTAATTGACTCACGTAAACCAGGCCAGAAGAAACTTTGTTTGACACGGCCCATAGTCTTTTGATACCCGAAATGACCACCACTGTCTCGGAGATGAATGGCATTCATGAAGTATGATGGTAACCAATGGTGAAGTTGGACTCAAATAAATTCGGTTCTGATAGAAGCGAAACCCCATCCTTAACGTGCAACTTTTGACCCATGGAAGAAGTTTGAAGCTGTTGATAAAGCGGGTCAGAAATTACTTCAGCTTTGAGCTTAGACCACCATTCCGGTTGCGGGCAAGAGCCTGATTTGTACTCGATGCGATAATCATACCCATGTAACTTTGGAAGCCAACGGGTTTGAAACATATGGTGGAGTGACCCAAGTGCTCCACCCATGGGCCATGATCTTGAATACACCAATATATCGTCAAAAAAAACGAGAATAAACTTACGTAAATACAGTCGAAAAAAGTCATTCATTAAGCCTTGGAAAGTTGCTGGTGCGTTGGTGAGGCCGAATGGCATAACCGTGAACTCGTAGTGGCCTTCATGGGTTCGAAAGGCTGTTTTAGGGATATCCTCATCCCAAACCCGGATTTGGTGGTATCCCGAGCGTAAATCAAGCTTAGAAAAAACCCGCGCCCCATGTAATTCATCCAAAAATTCATCAATAACTGGAATAAGGTATTTGTCTTTAACAGTGAGATCATTTAAGGCACGATAATCAACACAAAAACGCCACGTACCGTCATGCTTTTTAACGAGTAAAATTGGTGAGGAAAATGGACTTCGACTTGGCCGAATTACTCCCGATTCAAGCATCTCATGCACCATTCGCTCCATCTCAGTTTTCTGATGATAGGGATACCTGTACGGGCGGACACTGACGGGTCCGGTACCTGGCTTCAGCAAGATGACAACAGGTCCGCTCTATTTGAGTCCATTCATTTTTCTTGAGTCCTGAAAAGAGATAAATAAGCAACAACAGCAACAGTGGTGATGACTGAGAATCAATCTAAATTCCAAAAAGAGGTATGCAACAACTATTATTCAAGAAGTGATAAAAGTAATTATTCAGAGTGGTTCCTCTGATTCTTGCTAGTTCTTTAGTCTAATTATCTAAATTTTGTCCCTGTTAAATTCTATAACTCATGAAAGCATATTTCTCTATGTCATTTCATCAAACACCCTGTGTGCCTCTTGAAACCATTAATTCACAGTGCCTTTCCTGAGATAATTAAGGTTGAATGAGGATAAACATTAAAATACAAAAAAAAAAAAAAAAACTTTTTTATTAGATTTCTAGTCTGGTCTGCAATTTGGAACTTCGAATAGGCCATTTAAACTTTTTTATTTAATTCTCTTTTAGCTTTTAAAATATACAGTTATATATGTGTATCATATTCATAATCATTTTGAAAAAGTTATGTATATGTATTATATTAATCATCACTTGTTAGCAATTAGTATGCTGTAGTTTATCTGTACATATCCCTAGTTGATCATTCAAGAAGTACCTGTACCTGTTTAACAAATAATAAGTAAATAACTACTGTTTATGCGTATTAAATTACTAAAATAACTATTAGGTTCCATGGTTTAAAAAGGCTTTCCGAGGCCCGCCTCGAGGCTTACGCCTCGGCTGAGGCTATGAAAAAACGCCTTAAAGGCTTAGCCTCATAGGGGTCAACTGAAACCTAAGCCTCGGTCATTCGAGGCTTTCCGAGGCGGTGGGGCGAGGTGGTGAGGCTTAAGCCTCACTAGACCTTGTGAAAATTGAAAAATTTTAGGTTTTCTAGACTTTATGTTAGACCCATTTAGTGTTTATTCGGCTTAATTGGTGGGCCAGCCCAATAGTTCACTTAAAAACATCTATTAGGTTAAAAAAACCTAATTGGATGATGAGTGGATAGCCAACCCGAGTGGGGATGAAGATGGCATTGGTGGAGTTGGTGGGTCAAATGAGGAAGAAGGTGAGAGTTCATCATCTAGGAGGAAAAGGAAAAGAGTTATTAATTTGGTTGATGAAGATGACGATCTAAATACACCAGATGAAAACTTTGAGGATGATGATGCGGAGGAAAACGAATTCTATAATATTTAGATGTCATAACATTACTAATTTAAGTTGTTCGAACTATTTTATACTATTTTATGATGTTTGTTTTATGTTAAACCTTGTTTGTTGAACTATTTTCTATTTATGATGTTTGTTTTGTGTTACTTTGTGATTTTTATGAGAGATATATATTTTTTTTAATATTTTTAATAATGTTTTGAGGCTTACGCCTCGACCTGCCTCGAGGCTTACGCCTTGTGAGGCCAAGGGAAAACGCCTCGATACCCATTTCCGCCTTTTTAAACCTTGTTAGGTTCACAATTGAAGTTTTCCCCATTATCTTACCAGCTAAAACTCGTCCTTGAAACCTCTTCTTCGAATGGGTTGCTAACATATCAAAAATCGCTTTCTTATCAGTAACACCTGATGTGGACAACAAAGAACACTAGGTGAATTATGTCACTTTTTTTTTAAAAAACGCTGATAAAGGTCACCCGTTTTGACCCATTACCCTCTACCTGCCCCTATCACCATTTCAAATGTATAAGTTTAAACAAGAATAACTCAGTCACAAATGAGAAACAACTAAGTAACAGAAAAAAGAGAGAAATACCAAGAAAATATGGCGATGGCCTCATGGCTCATCTTTGACTGCTCCATTTCATTGACCTTTTTTCTCGACAAAAGGTTTCAAATCCTTGATTGTTGCAGAATTCATCACAGCAACATCTGTGTCCAATAAAAGCAACCAACAATCATTAGTGATATGCTAAGCTGAAAGTAAGAAACCAAGCAAGCATAATCAATTAATAATATAGCAAAAGATGTGTCGTCTAGTTTATGTACAGAAACATGCACAGCACTACCAAGTTTCAAGCTGATCAGGGTGTCAACATCTGATAGAGTTGGTTTTTTCAGTACATCTGCAGGCACAGGATCAACGAGGAGTTAAGCTAGTGTTGAATTGAGCTTTGCTTTCTTGACATTGTTAGTGTTGTACTCTAGGGCCACATTGTCATCCTCATTGACACCAACTGATGTCGGTTCGGACATTCACTCATTTGCTTCTTATGGAAGAGATACAAGAAAATTGTATCATATAATTTCAAAGGCAATGAAAAAAGTTTTTCGATGTTTCCAATCAGAAATAGATGACACTAACAAACAATATCCGCCTATATGTTTTTAGAGTGTCTAACTCCCAAACCCTCTAGACCTACCTCTAAATCTACATGAGAATCACATTTTCAAAAAGAATACTTATAAACCTGACTCCAACTTCATTATTGGAGAGATGATAATTCATATTATTGATAAACAAATGAACCAAATCCTAAAAATAACATATTGGGCATCGGTCATTGGGGCTGTTTTTACTTCAAAACGATGCCATAAGCTAACAAACTCAGTGGGGCAATACATCAAACACCTTATGTGCATGAACCACAACAATTACCAAACCGTTAAAAGGACTCAAATCAATCATTTCAAGTTACACATTCAGGAATCAGAACTATACAAAAAAAAAGAGAACAACTTTGAATATATCGCATATCAATTTTTATTATATGTCACGTGGGTCCCGGCTCAAAGTAAAATACCTAAACCTGTAGTACAACTCCTTGAACAGCATGTGATGATCCGGCTTCAGCAAAACCTACCTTGACGGATAAAAATCGAACTTCATTCCTCACATTCGTTTGTTTCTCCATGGATTTTGTGAATATCCAACTCTGCGACCAATATTTTCAGGTCTCTTTTTTTTTCAGGTCCTTCACGGGGCCAAATTCAATAGTTGTAGAGATCCTCATACTATGTCTAAGTTATAAATTTAACCCAAATTTTAGAGTAAATTACACTTTATGTCCTTTATGTATTACACAATTATGAAACGTGACCTTTAAAAAAAATCAATTACACATTATGTCTAAAATAACCATGTTCTGTAATATTTTATGTCCTTTAACCTAACTGAGTTAATTATCGTAGTTAGGTTAAATCAAGGTAAAGATAATATTGTCTTTTCACGTACTATAAAGGATACGAAATATAATATACTTATTTAGATATCAATCATTAAGGTCACAAAATGTAATTTACTCTTAAAAACATTGTTGTCTTTTAGTTAATACTAGCTTAGAACCCCGTGTAATACACGGGTTGAATAAATGTAATTTTATATACCAAATAATAAAACAATATATCTTTAAAAATCTTGTTTATTACATAGGTTGAATAAATGTAATTTTATATATTAAATAATAAAAAAGTTATATCTTTAAGAACCCCGTGTATTGTATGGGTTAAGTAAATTTAATTTTATATGTTAAATAATGAAAAAAGTTACATTTTTAAGAACCTTATGTATTGTATGGGTTGAGGACATGTAATTTTATGTACCAATCAATAAAAAGTTATATCTTGTTATATTTTTATAAATCCTGTGTATTATAAAACCTTTAGACTAAACTGACAAAATGACCCAAACTATAGGGACTAAAATGACATTTAACTCTTTACATTATATTAATTTGTATTTAATGTAGTCTTTTGTTAATTTCAAGATAAATAATTTTGAAATCTAATAAATATTTCAAAAGACTATATTATCTCCTATAGGAATTGTTTAAATTTATATTAAATTTATTTTATAATTATCTTTTAATTAATATTAATTATAATTAAGTAGGAGATAGAGATTAGAAAACTAAAAAATAGATGGCTCCAATGAATGACATGTGTCCCTTCATTGGTTTCTTTTATTATATAGTACTAGCGGTAAGTCTCGTGTGCAAACACGGGTCGTTTCTTAGAAAACCATGCATAACACATATTGATAGAACATATAGATACATGTATAGATATTGTACGAAAATGTGTTATCTAATATAGCTAAAAGACAACTATAAGTAAATATAAAAGATATTTAACAAACTTAATAAAAGATGTCTAACAAACTTAATAAAATTCATCAGTTACATATGATTATTTATATTCTCTTATTCAAAAAAAGAGAGTATCCACCCATTGACAATGTAAATTGTTATAAACATAAGTACATATAAAAGATGTATAACAAACTTATAAAATTCGAATACAACTTAACTTTAACAAACATTAACTAAGAATATACGATCACCTGCCTAAACAACACACATCAAACCTCACTCAAGAATTTGTTACGCAGCAACATGTCATTTGCTACATGTTGTGATCTGGTTAAATATGCTACTGCAAACAATGTAACAGCTGCTGATCCAAGAATCTCCCTATACAACAGATGATACGAAAACCCTTCTTTATTACTGATTTTTATTTCTCATCAACATTTCCCTGATTTGTCCTTTGAATTGTAGTTCAAAGTCCAGGGAGAACATATCTTCTTCATCATCCCTCTCAAGTTGAAGGTCCAACAAATCTTGGAGATCGTATGCATTCAGATTATATGCACTATCCATTTTAATCTCTTCAACACTACCATCTGATCTGATCAAAGTTAATACTTGGGTTTTTGAGCATGACTTCCACTTTACTATTTTTGGACCAGTTGGTTTTCTTGGGCAAAGAATTATTGAAGATGAGTTTGGTGATTGTGGTCTACTAACTAAATTTGCAATTGATTCAGACAAATCAGATGATGAGAGAAGGTTTTTCAGAGTACCGATTTTTAGAGACAGAGCAGCAGTTGTAGAATAGACTAGGTTTTGAAGAACATTTGAATGTTCAGCTCTAACTTCTTCCAGCTTTTTGTAGGTCTCAACTATCTTCAGTTTAGACCATCTGGCAATGGATCTAACTGAACCATAACCAGCAGCCACAAGCTCTGCTCTCATTCTTTTAAACTTCAATACCTCATCTGAATCCACTGTTTTGACTTTCTTCCAATTAGGTGGATTTGGCTTTACCAGAGGATCATTGTTCATTTTTGTGATTCTATCGATATGAGTTTTTCTCTTACGTGTGGAGACGATTTCTGGTGAAGGAGAATGTTTTGGTAATGAAGATGAATGTATGGGAAATCTTTGTGACGTTGGAGATGGTTGGATTGTGGTTGGTGTAGTGAAAATGATCATGGCAGATGTTTGACAAACTTCTGCTGAAACAACTGGTGTCTCAGCAGCTGTTTGGTAAACATCTGCTGATACTTTTGTGTTCCCAGCACCTATTGACAAAATGCGTGGTGATGGTGTGGAAGGTATTTTCTCCTTCTTTTGTGGTGGTTTTTCTGGAGAAGGTTGGGATTTAGGTTGAGCAGGGGATACAATTTCTGTAGGACTAGCTTTTGAATCTGGTGGCAACTTTCTCAGTGAATCTTTCTCCCCCTTTTTGGCATCATTATCATCATCATCATCTTTCTCAAAGATTGATGTAGAGGTGGAGCCAGTAAGTTTCAACAGATGTTCCTTAATGGTCATAATGTCTGCTTGTGTGTCTTTATACCTGGCATCAACCAAATTTCTCATAAATTCCAAACTGAAATTGCGGTTACTTTCAGCCAAATTCCTCTGAGCTTGAAGGATGGGTTGCATAGAATTCCAAAGCTCATTGGCAATTTCCTGTCTGGTAGGTTGACTTTTAAAAAGCTCTATCATCTGCTTAATCAATTCTTTCATTTCAGCAACATCTGTTTCAATGGTAGACACTCAAACCGTCAAATCCTTATAAGTTAATTCATCACCTACTTTAATAGGATCATCTGAATTCCCACCTGTAGTGGTTGTATTTGTTTTGATAATAGGAGAAGTCTCCATATCATCAGAAACAGATGCCCCTTTTTCTTCGTTCTGGGGACTTCCCACTGAAGCAGAGATTACAGTTGTAACCTCATCAGTGGTTGCCTTCAAGGGAGTCTTAATGATGTAACCACTGTCCAACTGATCACCAATGGGTTCAACAGTTGTAGTGGCTGCTCCACTTGAATTACCACCAAGAGTTTCGTAATACTCAACGGGGATAACCTCCTCAACTGTTTGTAGGATAGGAGATTGAATTGGTTCAGACACAGTCATTTGTTGCGATCTACTCTAAGTAATGTGTGCATTAGAGGAACTGTTTTCTTTCTGAAATTCAATTGCTTCAAATAGAGGTAATATTGTTGATGGAACTTGAGTCGAGGGTTGTGGTGTAGAAAGCGTGATTGCCCTGGGAGAGGGACTTTTAAACATACTTTCATATGAAAGGTATACTTCATGTTGTTGTGTCCCGGTGCTTACAACATGATTCTTTTGTGAGGATACATGAGGAGTTTGGATGGGATGAGATCTTTTCAACAACTGCGAGGAAGTAGCAGCAGTGGTTTCAAGTGACATTTGTGTTGTCACTGCATTAACCTCTGGGATCTCACCTTCCAGAGGAACCTTTTTATTTTGTTTGGTTTTGGTGGGCTTTTTGGATGTGACAGCTTTCTTTTTGCGTTTTTCTGCTGTGTGTTTCACAACACCGGTTGTGGTGTTATGATCACCAGGAGCAGTTCGCTCAACAACAGAAGTTTGAGCAACTGATGCGGACGCATCTAAAACAGGCTCATCCCCCTTTGTTTCCGTTGTTGAAACTTTTGACTCTTTATCCATAAGTTTAGTAAAAGTTTTACTTGTAAGACTATTTATTTGAAAAGCTACACCTTGTTCAAAATTTGTTTGTGACACTTGTTTTCGTAGGTAGTAGCTTAGAAGTCTTGGATACAACAGAAAAGCATTACTACGAACACCTTTTTTCAATTTTTTCACATTTTTCACATTATTCAACAAATCAGAAAACAGTGCTTGTGATAAATTGTTATCATATTTTGTTAAAATAGCATAACCCAAATACTGAATGTCCAAAGTTATCTCATTAAATGAGATGGTCTTGGCTGAGAGACAAGTTAAAAGAGTATGAAACAAAAATTTCATTGGCGGAGGGAAGTTTGGTTTGTAGATAGTAACTTCCTTTAATTGTGCATCATACCCTCTTTCAATGAACTCTGTATGAAGTTCAAGTTTTTCAAAGTTGCTCTTACCTCCCAAGTCGTCCAATGCAAATGTAGTGGAAATTGTAAAGGGAGAAATTCGTACCACACTTTCCCCGACCTTAGATGTGATGGCAACTGGATTATTATCTTCAGACTCTATTTCAGCATTAAATCAAAATTGTCGGAGTGTTTCTGTATGAACTGGAGCATCAGCAGTAAGAATTGATTTGTATTTTGATGACGTTAAAAGGTCAATTATTGAGTGATAGCTGGTATTTTTGCTAGTTTTCTCGAAGATGGGGAGGTAGTTATGAGGGTTTTTTATGTTCAGAGACATGATCGGAGAAGAAGGTGATTTGGGGATGAAACAGGGTTTAAGTTGGGGGGTTTTTAATATGTCGGAAACTGTTTTTGAGAATTTTGAATTCGAGACGGAAGTGGTAGAACCTCGAAATAGGGATGAAACAACTTTTATATAGAGAGAAGAAGTGAATGCTGACGTGACAGTAGTTACAAATATTTGATGGCTAAGATCTGTCCACGTCAGAACCTCTCTTGCGAAATCCGATGACAGTTGTTTGGAAACCTCTGTTGGTCGTTGGGAACAGTGTGAGTCAAACAGTCGTTAGATAAACAGAAGTCATGAGAACAGATGATAACCTTCAGCAGTTGTTTTATTTTAAGCTAACATCTGTCCCCGTCAGAACCTCTGTTGTCATAATGGATGACTGTCAGCAGTATAGTAAATCAATAGTCATTAGGATAAACAGAAATTATGACAACAGACGGTACCCTTTAGCAGTGGATGTATTTTTAGGCAAGCAGAAGTTTCAAAAACAGTTGTTTTCAATCGGTGTAACTCAACAGTCGTAAGTCTAACATCTGCTATTAGCCCAACCACTGTTAGTATCAAATCCTCTGTTAAACATTTTAAGATTGAATATCATCTTTTGTTCGTTAACATCTGTTGACCCATAGCAGACCTTTGCATCTTCAGACATTTATTCATCAGCAGATGCTCTATTTTGTCAGACTTTAGCTACAACACACCTTTTATAACAACAAAATATACCGTAAATTCTTCCAAAAAACTGTTATTGATAAACAAAATTATATAATAATACTTATAGCAGACCTTATATAATAATAATTAATAATTATTAATCATTAGCCCAACCACTGTTAGTATCAAATCCTCTGTTAAGCATTTTAAGATTGAATATCATCTGTTGTTCGTTAACATCTGTTGACCCATAGCAGACCTTTGCATCTTCAGACATTTATTCATCAGCAGATGCTCTCTTTTGTTAGACTTTAGCTACAACACACCTTTTATAACACCAAAATATACGGTAAATTCTTCCAAAAAACTGTTATTGATAACAAAATTATATAATAATACTTAGGAATGACTGAAATAATTAAAATGAAGATGCGACAACAAAGATTAAAACTATTAAAATTTATTCATTTAGTCAACAGTGGTAAATCAACAGTCGTTAGCATACACGGTTGTTTCATCATCAGCAGATGTTCTCTTTTACCAAACTTTAACTACAACAGACCTTTTACAACTCCAAACATTGACTCTCTATAATTTGCAGGAGCACAGATTCTTCAAAAAACTACTATCAATGATCAAATTCTGAACATTTGTTTTATCTTTGCACTCATCTGTTCACCATCAAACCAACCCTTGATACTATTAAACCTCTGTTGACTTACCAAACATATGTTCAGACACAATTCAACATCAACATAATCTGTTCACCATCAAACCAACCCTTGATACTATTAAACCTCTGTTGACTTACCAAACAGATGTTCAGACACAATTCAACATCAACATTATCTGTTCACCATCAAACTAACCCTTGATACTATTAAACTTCTGTTGACTTACCAAATAGATGTTCAGACACAATTCAACATCAACATAATCTAAATCAAACTCAAACACTAAATAAGTAAAATTAAGCGCAATATTCATAAGATTAAAATTTATTCATTTTTTCATGACATTAAAAGTCCAATAATTACATAACATACTGAACAACATTAAAGTTCAAATCTAACAATAACAGCAAGAATTAAGAAACTTTAGCTTCAACTCCATCGATTGCTGAACTTCTCGATGTATGTCCTTCAGCATCGCCATGAACTTTCAGCATCGCCATGAACTCCACGTCTCTATCACCGCACTCTATATTACTGACAACACAAAGCTCACGAACTGTCACACCCCAATATTTCCACATATTACCGGTGGGCCCGGTGGGGAGTATCGTGACGTAGTTGTTATCATCATGGTCAAACACACACAGAATAGCACAGCAGAAGTCTTAGAATATAAAATATTATTACAAACTCAAATGTCTGAAAATATCAAGTATTTATTATAGACGAGCCTGTAATCTCACATCCACATGTGGATCTTTACAGAATGTATAAAATGAAGTTTAGCAGACTTTAAGGCATCTTCAAGGATTTGCAAGATCCTCTATTTCGACACCGAGCAATCCCCCAACTTATTACGAGTAGTACCTGCCACTTAGTCTTTGGAAAATACGTCAGTTTTCATTGGTAAATACAATTAACCGACTCATTTGAAAAGACTTTATGAAAATTGATTTAAGTGCACAAGGCACAAACCATTTATACTTGGGAAAATTATTTAAGATAATCTTATATGCAGTTTTACATGTTTGTCTTACATATGGGGCCGGTTTGGAAGCCGGTCATGATTAACCGACTCACCACTTATAGAACCCACAAAGGAGTTATCCCCAACATGTGGGTTATATTAGCATTTACATCTGTCAGGTGTATGCCTACACCCCGTGCATAGGTCGTGGCCATTTTCAAATGAAATGAGCCGAGGATATCCAGGACACGGTCGTATTAACCCCCAAATGCTTATGTTATCAAACAAAACAGATTAAAACGGGTTATGAAATTTATTAATCACAATCCGATTAAATGATTTCATACCCGTCCAAGCGGTTATTATAATACTGTATCCCAAGGCCGTATAAGGAAAGTAAGTTAAAAGTATTTACCTGAGCTAATACTTGATTCACAGCAAAATAACTCAGTCGTATCCAATCTATCTAAATGCAGGTAGCTTTTACCGGGTGGCTCTAGTCTGGAGTGATGGTAATATATAACCAATTCAGAATGCTAATGGTCTTATTTAAGTCGTAGACTTAGACCGGCTAGCTTAAGGTATCTAAAACGGTACAATACGCGAGATTAAGCGATGACCGGAATAGAATGTAATTTAGACCCAACAAGTACGAAGACTTGTATAATATGGGTAAACTAAGTACATTCTGTATTTTGAAGTATAAGCGATAAGGTTAAACCCGTTTCGGCAATCTTACATAAACTAGTTACGTGAACCGATCCGAACGCGTAAATGCATAACAGGCAACCAAATGAACTATATACAAGTCCCATATGTTATTATGCATAAAATGTGTTAATACATCAGTAGGATGTTAACATATATGCCTAAAAAGTATTTAAAACCAAATTAAGTCCCGTAGGGGCACTTTGGTCATTTTAATATTTATAAAAGAGGATTTTAAAGCAAACTGAGGTACTGGTCTAAAACATTCAGTAAAAATATTTATTTTATCACATTACATCAGTAAGATATTATACATATGTGAGGTTTACCAATTTTGGCCAAACTATACCCCGAAAGGGTATTTTGGTCATTTCACATATGTTTTAAGGACATTTTTGGAAGTATGAGTTCATGACTTATACCTACTGTAAAAATATTAAAATTTATTTAAAAATTCAGTAGGTAATAAGTCTTAGGTGTTAGATATGGTTTTAAACCATACTATGAATCTTAATTAGCGTAAAATCCCAAATTGACGATAATTAAGAATGTTCATGTAAATCTGAGATTTTGATCAGTCTTAAATGCTCAAAATAATTTATTTAATATATAAGATTAGTAGAAAAAGGTTTGGCATTCAAATCATTTGTTAATCTCATTTTATGCATAAAAAAGGGTATTATCGTCATTTATCGAATCACACAAGAACTTCATGATATGGTCAGATTATAATCTGACCAAAAATCTTAAAAATCCCTAAAAATAATATCTTAACAGTAGGTAATGAGTTTTGGGTCAAAGTCCCAGTTTAAACATGTCTTATGCAAGATAGCGTAATTTAATTAATAAAAACTTTCAATTTACGATATCGAGCATAACTTCTGTTTGAGACCAGAATCTGATGTCAAAATTTCGGGACATACTTATATATCAGAAATGAAGGTTTTTGTCCTCTCACATTTTCAAAATTCTCATTTATATGTCAAAAGGGCAAAATGGGCATTTATAAGCATAATAACGGACATGGGCATATAATTCAAAACATAAATGACCAGGTAATATAACCTCAGAGGGTTATACTACAACATAATACGGTCCTAATGGAAGCTTAAAATATAAAGGGTTTAAGCTTAAGTGGGTCAAAACTGAAAGTCAAAGCAAAAGTCAAGCTTTTACGACTTTCGGTTGCGAACCGACCCTAAACTCAGAATTGTCGGGTTGAACGTGTTTAGACATGTTCTAATAATAATTACCAAGTTATTAGAGTGTTAAAATATAATTTATAACCTCTGCATTATTAGTTTTAATTATTATTTACAATTCTGCCAAGTTTGACTTTTTAACTAAATAGTTTGACCCGGCAATTAACTAAGCAAACGAAAGAATTAGGAGGTGCCCTTTTAAGGGTTAATCACCTACCTAACTATGGTCACATAACCACATTCATCTCGAACAATGGCTGGACCATTTGCGTTTAAACCGAAGGTAAAAGTTAATTTATGATAACTTGACTTTTCAGTTTTTAAAATATAAAACTGAACTAAAGAGGGGGCTAAGACACTTACAAAGGGTCCTATAAATCTTTTCTATAAGAAAAAACTCACTATTTGATTAGGAACAACCAGATTTGAGAGAAGGAAGATAGAAATGAAATGGTGCAAATTGGAATGAATGGATTCATGGCCTATATATAGTTTTCAAAAATTCCTAGGATCTTGCCATGTGTTATGTGTGTTCTCCAAGTAATGATAGGATTACAACATGTGTAAACCAGGTTTAAAACCATATAATAGCCCCTTGATTCGATAGAAATGGTTTAGAATTGGTTTTGATTGGAGAGCAAGCAAGAACAAGAAATAAAAAAAAATCTGCAGCTGAAGGTCTCTGGCTGCCCGCGAACGCCTCAGCTCAAGGCTACGCGGCCCGCGAGCTAACCCCATTCGGAAACAACTTTGGCAGATTACAGATTTGGTCCCTGTGTTCATAATTAGCCTATTTAATCTTTCATTTCTTGCATTTTTGGCACAATACTAGTATATTTAATATGTTACAAGTGTATAAGGTATGAAAACCTCTAATGGTCCAACTTAGTCACACCCGGGAGTATGACAGAGTATTACGTAGTTCTCGATTCTTCAAAAGACCCTTCAAAGGCGTAGTTTCACACGTTGGCGCGTTTAGTCCTTTTTACGCATAAAGTTGCGCGTAATATCATTTATCGATATCAAAGCCTTCCAGAGCCCATACTAGGCATTCCCGAACGTATGCTCAAATATTATGATGCTCCAGTTCTCTTAAAATGGTCACTCAGAGGTGTAGTTTTAGATGTTGACGCTTTTGGTCCCTTTAACGCGTAAACTTGCGCGTATCATCATTTAATAGCATCAAAGCCTTATGTAACTCATAATAAACATTCTCGAGAGTATGATTGCACATCATAATGCTTCGGGTTTGTTAAAAGGTCATTCAGAGGTATAATTAAACATGTTGACGCTTTTAACCCCTGTAACTTGCAAACTTGTGCGTAGCATTACTTATTGGCATAAAAGCCTTGAATGGCCACCAATATTAGGCATTCCCGAGAATATGATCAAACATCATGAAGCTCTTGGTTTGTTTAAAAGGTCACTCAGAGGTAAGAATTAACATGTTGACACTTTTAACCCTTCGTCGCGCAAACTTTCAAATAATTACGCAAACGGCTTTTCCCGTCCAACAAGTGGATCGTTAGAGAATACGGACATCGTATAAGGTCACTCAGAGACCTAGTTAAGGCATGTTGACACTTTCAGTCCTTCTATATTGAAGGTTTTCAATTTTTACGAAATTAGTCCCTCATAGTCAACGTTTGACTTTATTAGGGTTTATTACACGTGTCAACACATCATTGGACATGATTTTATGAGGTGTTTCATCCTCACCCCCTTAAAATAAATCTCGACCCCAAGATTTTCTCAAAAAAGGTGGAAGTACTTTCTTTCGTATAATGGACTTAAGTTCCACAGTATATTAGGGGTCTCTACAGCATCCCAATTGACCTATTCAATAGGTACATGCTTCCTTTCGGAGCTTCTTAACATGTCGATCCTTAATTGATACCGGTTTCTCAACTATCTAAAAATTTTTATCATCTGCACATTTTCAATGTGACAATGCTAGCAACTCATTGGCTAGATATTCCATAAATTATAAATGTGGAATACATCGTGGATTTCACCAAGCTCCTCAAATAGGTTTTAGCTTATAGGCTACTAATCTGAAGTATTTGATCCTTTCAAATGGTCTTATATATCCAGAGCTCGATTCACCCTTTATATTGAAATGTATCATACCCTTCATGTTGGTATTTTCAATAGAGTCTTGTTCCCTTCTTGGAACTTTAAGAGATCTGCGTCTCTCTTTCACATTGCTCTTCTGCCCTTTACTGGTAGCTTTCAGATGATTACGGATTCGTATTATCTTATCCGTCATCCTTAAAAATCTCAGATTCTGATAATTGGGTTTTTCCTAACTCCTGCCCAACAAACGGGCATTGACACTTTCTCCCTTACAAGGTCTCTAATGGAGCAGCCTTGATGCTTATATAATACTATTGGTTATAGGAGAACTTAATTAGGGTAAGATAGTCATTCCAACTACTACCCGAATCAATCTTAAGGAATTAACTACCCTTATGGTTAGTCGAACAAATCAACGATCCTGGGCAGCTAATAACGATTTTTAATCATTTCCTAATTAGGTTGCAGTAATCGATGCACAATCGTATTGCATCGTGCTTTCCTTTATCTACTAAAATCGGAGCTCTTAAGGCGATGAGCTAGGTTGTACAAGCCTTTCTCCATAACTCATCTAATTGACTCTCAGTTCTTCCAGTTCCGGTGGTGCTAACCGATATAGAGCTTCTGTATCAGATACAACCCCTGATAGGATATAAATCCTAACTCCACTTTGCCTCTCAGGAGATAAACAGGGTTGTTTGTCACTTGTGCCATGCAAAAGACACATCTGTTTTACGAGTGCATGGATGCCTTAAGTAGAGACGCCTACTTAGGCATTTCTATAATGGATATCTTCTTTGAATACCACTAGCTGACTTTAGTACAATATGACAATTGGAATATCTTAGTGGTTCCATGCATTAAACCTCCATACTGATCAGGCATGGACGCAATCTATGGGACGCACTTGGATACACCAATCCTCATATGGCGCTTTTATCAATCATAGTTGGCACTTGCAGTTGATAAAAAAAATCAATGAGAAAAGAATTAAAATAACATATATTGTCGTACTCTATTCGAAGAAAGAGTACTCTTAGATTTTACAGAAGGATCATAGACGAAAATAGAAGAAATGGTCTTTATGGTTTCATTGGTAAGTTCTACCTTATACTCAGTATCTGGAGTTCTTATGAGTATACTCAAAAGTTTTCCAAGCTTAGCTGTACCTTCATTGACAGCTTTAGGCAATTGGTACTAATGTGGTCTTTCTCGCCACAGCCTAAACAGACTGATTCTTTATGTCCCTACATTCGTGGGACTGATGACCGGTTCTTTTACAAATGCCACAATGCTTTGACCTTTGTTCTATTCGACACTGTCCCCCAGTGTCTCTTATAGCAGTGCTTACATATAGGCTTCTTACTGAACTTTTTTTGATTCATATTGAGCCCAAACTTGCTCTTTTTCTTAGATTCCTGGGAGTTATCATCTACCCTTTTTCCTTTTTCCGTCAGTCTCAGTTTTGGCTAACTTATATTTTTTTAACCTATCCAGTATGAGTGGCTGAGATAGATCCATAGTGGATCCATAAGAAGCAGGCTTTGAAGCTTTATCATGCTCCTATATCTCTAGTGCTAAATCACCACACCGACATTCTAGATTTTTCATGGTGAGAGTCAGAAAATCTGATTCCTCCTTTTCCATTTCATGTTGCGGACAATAGGTTTTTTCTGATAAGATCTATAAACTTGGATCATCCCATATTGTATAGGGGTATCTTCCCTGTGGACCTTACTAATGTCTTCCACCAAATAAGGGCACCGCCCTTGAATGACTGTGATACATACCTCACAATGTCTTTCTCAGCACAATCGCTGATATACATAATGGTTTCCATTTAGTCCAACCATCTCATGCAATCAATGGCTCCTTTTTCGCCATTAAAGTCTCTTGGCGTGCAAGAGACAAAGTACTCGTAAGTACATCATTTAGAGGGACATGGCTCCTCATTATATATCATCCTTTTTGGTTCATTCTTCGCATTCGAAGTTTGAATAAAGCTCTTCTCATGAACAGAAGATTGAAATTTAGAGTAAGTAGCATCATTAGCATTGTCGCATCATTAGTATCGCGACTGTTGTCTACCTCATCCTAGTTTGCCATACTCGAGGCTTAGTACTAAATATCAAATTATACAATAGTTAGTCACCACCCTGATGACCTGACATAGATTAGCCACGTCATCCATAAACCATATAGGCTATTATGTTCCAAACATTCCTAATGAATGTTATTTGAAGGAATATCAAATATTGTTTTTGCCTAGGTCACAAGAGAACCATCAATGACATTTAAGGTTTGGACCGAGTCCATTACCTTTTTGACAGGGGATCACAATGTCACAACCGTCTTTGTCACAAAGACGATTATGAATAGCTCGAAGGCTAGCCTTAAAGAACTTTTAATATACATATGGCACAGAGGCCTGTCACTAGGGACATAAAAGGATATGGCATAAAGCCTAGTCATGAAGGTTATAAATAATCATATGGCATGAAGGCCTTGTCACAAAGGACATTTATATATGGCACAAAATGGCCTTGTCACAAGGACATTATAAGATATGGCACCAAAGGCCTGTCTCGGAAGACATTATAAAATTTGTCACAAAAGGGCCTGTCACAATGGATGTTAACATTAAATATGTTAACTTGTCACGAACAACAAATTATAGCACATTGGCTTGTCATGAATGACTTCAAAATATAACTAGTTGGTTTGTCACAAAGGACATTAATTTATAAGCCGCAATCTTATTAGATCAGGGGCTTTAAGATTTGAACATAGTTCTTCACCTTTGGACAGGGAGTCATAGACTACAACCGTCATTGTCTTGAAAGACGATTCATTTTTGCACAAAGGTAAACCAATTGTCATCACTAATGGATGTTTGTATATATAATCATCGTATTTGATGATATTAGTCATGATCACAATGATCATATAGACTATTAGGTTTGGGTATAACCCACCATTTTGAACAGGGGATCATAGAAATCACCACTATCTTTGTCTTATCGACAATAGAGTAAAGTATAACCCGTAGGTACTTCATCACTAGGGATGTTAATATTATGATCATCATACTGATGATATTAGTCAGGATCGCAATGATCATATAGACTATGGGATTTGAGCATAGCTCACCCCCTTGGGCAAGGAATCATAAATGATTACAATGGTCTTGTCACTAATGGACAATATGATATAGCCCGTAGGCAAAACATCATTAAGGATGTTAAATTTAATCATCATATTGATGATTTTAGTCATGATCGCATTGATCATATAGACTATTAGGCTTGAGCATAGCTCACTACCTTAGACAGGGAATCATAAAGATCACAATGTCAATGTCTCAAATGGACAATATGTTATAGCCCGTAGGAACTTCACCACTAATGGATGTTTATGGTATGATCATCACATTGATGATACTTGCCATGATCTAATTTGATCATATAGGCTTTAAGGCTTGGACGTAATCCAATACCTTGACGGTTGGTGTGGTTTCTCAAGCCACACTGCCAGGAGTGTTAACATGTTCTTAGATGTTAACAAAGATTAATTATCTTAAGAGGGTTTTACCATCATAGCCATGTTCATAGACATATAGGCTAGGTTATACCATTAAGAAGATCTTTTGAAATTTTCAGCTGATCGATAAAGTTTGAGTAAAATTCGGAACTATCGCTGGATAAAGGACGAAACGAGTACCTATATAAAATTTTCAAAACTTTTCATAAATCAGTAGGAATTTACAACCGTGCCTTAATCATGACTTTTAGTAATTCATCTGTCCACACAGGGACTAAGAGGAAAGATATAAGTTCGTATAAGGACTATAAAATATTATAAGTACATATAGGGACTATAATAAAATGTTATTTCTAAAAAGAGGTTATAATGAAATATCATGCCCTCAAAGGGATTATTTTGAAATAGCGTATCTCCAAAGGGATTTTAATGGAAGAACATGTCCATAAAAGGACTATATTGGTACAGCGTGCGCATAAAAGGGGCTTTGCTGTACAGATGTCCTCACAGGGACTTAAAGCAACTTTAGTCCGCGCAGGGACTAAAAGGAAATATGAGTCCGTATAGGGACTATAAGATTGGGATTATTATGATATAACATGTCCACGAAGGGACGTTATTAAACAATTGTCCTCGTAGGGACTTTAAGTCGAAAGATACGTCCTCATTGGGATTTATTAATGAAACAATATGTCCTTGAAAGGACTATAATAAAATATCATGTCCACGAGGGACTATTTTAAAATAGTGTATCCACAAATTTTTTTTAATGAAATCACTCGTCTATGAAAGGACTATATTGAAATATAATGTCCACAAAGGGACTATAATGAAATATAATGTCCACGAAGGGACTAAATAGCAAATGCCCATACAGGGTCTGAAGTTGAAAGATATGTCCACACGGGGAGTATATAGAAGAGATAGGTCCTTATAGGGACTTAAGGGTAATGAATATTATGGAAGAATGATTCTCTAACGCCTTCCTTGCTTCATTTCGATTGTTTCTCTTCTTTGTTTACCATACACGGTAGGGACAATGAAGACCTCAGTGAATAAAATAAGTATTTCAATCAGGATCCGTTATAGAAGTAGAATTCAAGGATTTCATGGTTAAAAATGATATGGATCACGGATTGGGTTTTGACTGATATAATCCAAGTATGAGATTCCAAAACTTGAAGGTAAGGAATAGGGATCATTAGGATCCACTGGTATTATTTTCAAAACGGGAGCCTCAGGGACCACCTGGTATGGACTCCGAAGTCTGATTGCAAGTTTCAACATGTTTGACTTTGGAAATAGGTCCATAAAGGTCTTTTCTCCAAACCGGTCGCACGCTTATCCTAACCGTGATACGAAGCTTGGCATTCCTTGGCTTCGAAATAAGGAGAATCTCCATCAACGGCTTCTTTGCTTGGCGACTTATTCAAAATACATAAAATCGAAAATAATGTTTACTTAATAGGGATGAGAGCATTCCTATGTTAAGTCTAGACTCAAAAAGTCTAAGGAATATGCTATTGTGTCATTTGAGATTAAACACTAAAGGCTAGTGTTTAATTCACTCAAACGTTAGCTCTGATACCAACCTGTCACACCCCGATATTTCCACATATTACCGGTGGGCCCGGTGGGGAGTATCGTGACGTAGTTGTTATCATCATGGTCAAACACACACATAATAGCACAGCGGAAGTCTTGGAATATAAAATATTATTACAAACTCAAATGTCTGAAAATATTGGATCTTTACAGAATGTATAAAATGAAGTTTAGCAGACTTAAGACATCTTTAAGGATTTGCAAGATCCTCTATTTCGACACCGAGCAATCCCCCAACCTATTACTAGTAGTACCTGCCACTTAGTCTTTGGAAAATACGTCAGTTTTCACTGGTAAATACAATTAACCGACTCATTTCAAAAGACTTTATGAAAATTGATTTAAGTGCACAAGGCACAAACCATTTATACTTGGGACAATTATTTAAGATAATCTTGTATGCAGTTTTACATGTTTGTCTTACATATGGGGCCGGTTTGGAAGCCGGTCATGATTAACCGACTCACCACTTGTGGGTTATATTAGCATTTTCATCTGTCAGGTGTATGCCTACACCCCATGCATAGGTCGTGGCCATTTTCAAATGAAATGAGCCGAGGATATCCAGGACACGGTCGTATTAACCCCCAAATGCTTATGTTATCAAACAAAACAGATTAAAACGGGTTATGGAATTTTATTAATCACAATCCGATTAAATGATTTCATACCCGTCCAAGCGGTATTATTATAATACCGTATCCCAATCTCGTATAAGGAAAATAAGTTAAAAGTATTTACCTGAGCTAATACTTGATTCACAGCAAAATAACTCAATCGTATCCAATCTATCTAAATGCAGGTAGCTTTTACCGGGTGGCTCTAGTCTGGAGTGATGGTAATATATAACCAATTCAGAATGCTAACGGTCTTATTTAAGTCGTAGACTTAGACCGGCTAGCTTAAGGTATCTAAAACGGTACAATACGCGAGATTAAGCGATGACCGGAATAGAATGTAATTTAGACCCAACAAGTACGAAGACTTGTATAATATGGGTAAACTAAGTATATTCTGGATTTTGAAGTATAAACGATAAGGTTAAACCCGTTTCAGCAATCTTACGTAAACTAGTTACGTGAACCGATCCGAACGCGTAAATGTATAATAGGCAACCAAATGAAATATATACAAGTCCCATATGTTATTATGCTTAAAATGTGTTAATACATCAGTAGGATGTTAACATATATGCCCAAAAAGTATTTAAAACCAAATTAAGTCCCGTAGGGGCATTTCGGTCATTTTAATATTTATAAAAGAGGATTTTAAACCAAACTGAGGTTCTAGTCTAAAAACATTCAGTAAAAATATTTATTTTATCACATTACATCAGTAAGATATTATACATATGTGAGGTTTACCAATTTTGGCCAAACTATACCCCGAAAGGGTATTTTGGTCATTTCACATATGTTTTAAGGACATTTTTGGAAGTCTGAGTTCATGACTTATACCTACTGTAAAAATATTAAAATTTATTTAAAAATTCAGTAGGTAATAAGTCTTAGGTGTTAAATATGGTTTTAAACCATACTATGCATCTTAGTAGCGTAAAACCCCTAATTGACGATAATTAAGAATGTTTATGTAAATCTGAGATTTTGATCAGTCTTAAATGCTCAAATAATTTATTTAATATATAAGATTAGTAGAAAAAGGTTTGGCATTCAAATCATTTGTTAATCTCATTTTATGTATAAAAAGGGTATTATCGTCATTTACCGAATCACACAAGAACTCCATGATATGGTCAGATTATAATCTGACCAAAAATCTTAAAAATCCCTAAAAATAATATCTTAATAGTAGGTAATAAGTTTTGGGTCAAAGTCCCAGTTTAAACATGTCTTATGCAAGATAGCGTAATTTAATTAATAAAAACTTTCAATTTAACATATCGAGCATAACTTCTGTTTGAGACCAGAATCTGATGTCAAAATTTCGGGACATAATTATATATCAGAAATGAAGGTTTTTGTCCTCTCACATTTTCAAAATTCTCATTTATATGTCAAAAGGGCAAAATGGGCATTTATAAGCATAATAACGGACATGAGCATATAATTCAAAACATAAATGACCAGGTAATATAACCTCAGAGGGTTATACTACAACATAATACGGTCCTAATGGAAGCTTAAAATATAAAAGGTTTAAGCTTAAGTGGGTCAGAACTGAAAGTCAAAGCAACAGTCAAGCTTTTATGACATTTGGTTGAGAACCGACCCTAAACTCAGAATTGTCGGGTTGAACATGTTTAGACATGTTCTAATAATAATTACCAAGTTATTAGAGTGTTAAAATATAATTTATAACCTCTGCATTATTGGTTTTAATTATTATTTACAATTCTGCCAAGTTTGACTTTTTAACTAAATGGTTTGACCCTATAATTAACTAAGCAAACGAAAGAATTAGGAGGTGCCCTTTAAGGGTTAATCACCTACCTAACTATGGTCACATAACCACATTCATCTCGAATAGTGGCTGGACCATTTGCGTTTAAACCGAAGGTCAAAGTTAATTTACGATAACTTGACTTTTCGGTTTTTAAAATATAAAACTGAACTAAAGAGGGGGCTAAGACACTTACAAAGGGTCCTAGCAATCTTTTCTACAAGAAAAAACTCACTTTTTGATTAGGAACAACCAGATTTGAGAGAAGGAAGATAGAAATGAAATGGTGCAAATTGGAATGAACAGATTCATGGCCTATATATAGTTTTCAAAAATTCCTAGGATCTTGCCATGTGTTATGTGTGTTGTCACGGCCCCCGGCCCGGTGTTACCCAGTCCAGAAGTCGCGGGACAGAAACCCGTGGTATTTATTTAATTTGGCAGCGGAAATGTTGACAGGATCTTTTAAATTGAAAATGCCCAATTATTTTATTTCACAATTTGGGGATAACACCCATAATTTACAATAAAGGTGATTTCACTGGGAAACCCCTGTTTTACAAAAACATGTTTATTTGTTTTATTGAGCCACCTCTTCAAGCTTATAATGCTACACAACACTTTTCCTGGATTCACAGTAGGTCACCTGAAACATGTTTAAAAAGGTTTTATCAGCAGGGAAATACTGGCGACTCACTCAAGTTATAAAATGACACGTTAGTTATAAATTACAGCATAAGAGCGATTACAATGGCTACTATCTTATTTTTATCTGGTGCCGTGTCACACCCTGGTGACGATGGTCATACCACCATTGGGTCCTTTCACCCCAAGTAGTGATGATTATCACTGTTAGGTTGGTGAACCTAACCATGAGAAATTAGTAATGTGCACAATACCCCACTTGCCAGTGATTCAAGATAACCAAGACTTAATCCCTGTAATTATAACTTTTTGTAAACAATTTAGGTTTAGTAAAACATTGTTGATAAAAGAGAATGACTCACATTTCCAATTTAGACAGGCAGAGTTTTGCCTACTGATTTTAGCCTGATAACCTAGTTAAATAACAATGCACATGAAACTAGGTCAGTAACTTAATACAACATTTATGATAAACTCACGAAATCAAAACCCTCATGACGAATGACAAAGTATAGCCCGAATTCGCGCAGCACTTAAACATCCATCGGATCGGTTTCAATCGATCGGACATTGTATCGTAGCAGTGATCAAGTTAATACCCTGTACTCGTAGCAGCGTCTTGACACCTTAATATTCGTTTTAAGCAGAATTTGGACGTTTTGAAACTAAATTTTCGAACACAGAAGCAAGTCCCATGCACATGCAATTTATAGCTGATTTTCAGGTTTTACGCGGCCTGCGTAAACATTAACTTAAACCTTACGCGGCCCGCGAGGGCCCCTAGTCTACATGTAGGGCTAGCGTGTCACGTGTAGGTTTGCCACGTGGTTGCCACGTGGCCTGGAACGAGTCCCAGTTACCAGGTGTCCTGTCGCGGCCCGCGTAAGCATAGGCTTAAGTCTTACGCGGCCCGCCTGAAATCCAAAGTTCTTGTTTTCCTGGTTTTTCATGAGCATTAGGGTTTCAGGGGTCCGGGTTTTCACTTACGGGTCGTTTTTGGGCATTTTTTTGCAGGTCCTGACATCCTCCCCACCTTATTTAAAATCTCGTCCTCGAGATTTACTGAAATAAGTGAGGATATTTTCGCTTCATTTCCGATTCTAGCTCCCAGGTGTACTCAGGTCCTCTTTTTGAATCCCACTTGACCTTGACTAGTACCAATCTTTTATGTTTGAGAAAATTGACCTTTCTGTCTTCTATTTGGAGTGGTTTCTCAACAAATTTTAGCTTTTCATTTACCTCTATATCTTGAAGAGGTACTACCAGTGATTCGTCAGATAGACATTTCTTAAGGTTAGATACATGAAATACGTCGTGTACTCCGGCTAGTTCTTCTGGTAGTTGTAGGCGATAGGCGACTGGTCCTATGCGTTGGATTACTGGGAATGGTCCTATATACCTTGGACTTAGTTTTCCTTTCTTTCCAAACCGAACTACTCCTTTCCAAGGAGAAACTTTCAAGAGTACTTTGTCTCCAACTTGAAATTCCAGTGGCTTGCTTCGATTGTCTGCATAACTCTTCTGGCGATCTCGAGCCGTTTTCAGTCTTTCCTTGATTTGAGTGATATTGTCGGTGGTTTCTTGCACAATTTCGGGACCTGATAATTGACTTTCTCCTATTTCTGCCCAGCAAACTGGAGTTCTACATTTTCGTCCATACAGTGCTTCGAATGGGGCAGCTTCGATGCTTGCATGATAACTATTATTATAGGAGAATTCGATTAAGGGTAGGTGGTCATCCCAGTTTCCACCAAAATCTATTACACTTGCCCTGAGCATGTCTTCCAGGGTTTGGATCGTCCTTTCACTTTGTCCGTCTGTTTGGGGATGGTAAGTTGTACTTAAATTTAATCGCGTCCCCATGGCTTCTTGGAAACTTGTCCAAAAATGTGAAGTGAAGCGACTATCCCTATCCGAAACAATGGAGAGTGGAACTCCATGTAAGGATACTACTTCGTCTACGTACAACTTTGCTAACCTTTCCATGCTAAAGGTTTCTTTCATGGGTAGAAAATGAGCTGATTTGGTTAATCGATCCACAATTACCCAAATCACGTCATTACCTTTTATGGTTTTGGGCAACTTAGTAACAAAGTCCATGGTTATTAGTTCCCATTTCCATACCGGCATTTCTAATTGTTGTAGTAGACGTGAGGGTTTCTGGTGTTCTGCCTTAACTTGTGAACAAGTAAGACACTTAGATACATATCTAGCTATGTCCTTTTTCATTCCTATCCACCAGAAATTATTCCTTAAGTCTTGGTACATCTTATTATTACCAGGATGCATGGTATACCTAGATTTATGGGCTTCTTCCAAAATCTTATTTCTTAAGTTTCCATGCTTAGGTACCCAAATTCTTTTGTTGTGGAATCTCCAAATTCCATCAACTCCTTGCTTTAGTTCTTTTATCCGTCCCTTCATTCCTTCAGCATCATCCTTGATTGCTGTTTCCTGAACATTCTTTAGTTGTTTCATTAAGTCTATTTGTAAACTTAATCTAAGAGCACGAGTTCGTCTTTGTTTCTCATGATGCTTACGACTTAGGGCATCTGCAACTACATTTGCCTTTCCTTCGTGATATTGAATATCATAATCGTAGTCACTTAGAATTTCCATCCATCTTCTTTGCCTCATGTTTAATTCTTTTTGCCCAAATATGTACCTTAAACTCTTGTGATCCGTATAGACTGTAAACTTACTTCCATACAGATAGTGCCTCCAAATCTTAAGGGCAAAAATTATTGCTCCTAATTCTAAGTCGTGAGTCGTATAATTCTCTTCGTGCTTCTTCAATTGTCTTGATGCATACGCAATTACCTTTTTGTGTTGCATTAACACACATCCTAATCCTAGCTTAGAAGCGTCACAGTATACCTCAAAATCTTCTGTCCCTTCCGGTAAGGCTAGGATAGGTGTATTTGTTAATTTAAACTTAACTATTTTACAGGTTAGCTTAGTTAATGGCACAGCTATCTTAGAGAAATCCTTAATGAAGCGCCTATAGTACCCAACTAATCCTAGAAAACTTCTAACTTCCATAGCTGATTGCGGGACCTTCCATTTGGTGATTGCTTCTATCTTGGAGGGATCTACGTGAATACCTTCGTGATTCACCATGCGACCTAAGAATTACACCTCCTGTAGCCAAAATTCACACTTCGAGAATTTGGCGTAAAGCTTTTCTTTTCTTAACAGAGTTAAGAGTGCATGCAGGTGCTCACAATGCTCTTCCTGACTTTTGGAATAAATAAGTATATCGTCGATGAAGACAATTACAAATTTATCTAAGTACGGCTTACAGATCCTATTCATCATGTCCATAAATGCTGCAGGAGCATTGTTAATCCAAATAGCATGACTGTAAACTCGTAGTGACCATACCTATTTCTGAAAGCGGTTTTAGGTATGTCTTCCTCCTGTACCTTCAACTGATGGTATCCTGAGCGCAAGTCTATCTTAGAAAAGTATCTAGCTCCTTGGAGTTGGTCAAAAAGATCATCAATCGTAGGTAATGGGTATCGATTCTTAATTGTAACCTTATTCAATTACCTATAATCGATACACATTCGCATTGAACCATCCTTCTTTTTCACAAACAACACTGGTGCTCCCCACGGGGATGAACTAAGTTGTATGAATCCTTTCCTTAATAATTCATCTAATTGCTTTTTCAGTTCTAACATTTCAGTGGGTGCTAACCGATAAGGTGCCTTAGCTATCGGTGTAGTTCCAGGAATTAGATGAATTCTAAATTCTACTTCCCTATCTGGTGCTAATCCTGGTAGCTCTTCTGGGAATACATCTGGGTATTCTGAAACTACAGGAATTTCCTTAAGTTCTTTATTTTTGGTATTAAGAACTGCCGAAACCATATACACTATTCCTTGTTTTCTTGAATAACTGGCCACTTTCAATACTGAAATGAATTTCATTGGCTTTTGTGGCTTATCTCCTGTAATCATAATTACCTCTCCTGTGGGTGTATGAATTTCTACGGAATTCTTGTCACAGAGGATTCGAGCATGGTTGGCTACTAACCAATCCATTCCTAACACAACATCGAATCCGGCTAAATTCATAGGTAAGAGGTTTGCAGAAAACTTATGGCCTAAGAGTTCTTTCTTTCCTTTTTGCAAAACCTTATTTAGGCTAACTGAATTCCCATCTGCCGTCTCTACCGTAAAAACTTGTCTAAGTTTAGTTAAAGGTTGCTTAAGAGCTTGGCAGAACGAAGTATTTATAAAACTTTGGTTTGCACCAGAGTCAAATAATACTTTCTCATAAACGTCGTGAACTAGGAACGTACGAGCTATTACGTCTGGAATCAGATCTGCTTCTTGGGTTGTCAGCTGAAAGGCTCTTGCGTTTTTCTTCGTAGTTCCTTCAGCAGGTTTGGCCTTGTTGTCAGCTGGTTTGACCAGTTTAGGGCAGTCTGGTCTAAAATGTCTAGCTTCTCCACAATTGAGGCAGATTGTTGATTTCTTTCTTCTGCAATATTCTTCTTGGTACCCCGAAATTTTGCAGAAGTTACAGTACCCCTTACATTTTCCAAAGTGCTTTCTTTTACAGGTACTGCAAAACGGCGGGGTAGATGATTGCCCAGTCCCTTTTTTCTTGAAGTGGCTACTTGTATTACCCCCTCGGAATCCTTGGGTAATCTTTTGAGCCAATTCCTTCTCTCTGTTTTCTTCTCGCGTACGCACAAGTCCGTCAGTCAAGGTATTGGCTAATTCCACCGCATCATCGATTGTGCGGGGTCTCGCAGCTTTAACAATATCACGAATTTCGCCAATTAAACCCCAAATGTAGCGAGAAATAAGTACCGGTTCTGGCGAAGCCAGATTTGGTACAATTCGAGCATACTCGAATAACTTCGAAGTATACCCTCGACAGTCAACATCCACCATTCGGTGGTTCAGGAACTTATTCGCCATTTGTTCTTTTTCATATTCAGGGCAAAATTTCCTTTCCACCAATTGCTTAAACTCTTCCCAATTCATGGCATAGGCCATGTCACTTCCTTTGGCTTGTAACACCGTATTCCACCATTCTAATGCTTCTTCCTTGAAAAGGTGAGAAGCATACATGACCTTATCCTCCTCGACACATTTACTTATTTTAATTACTGCCTCGGTTTTCTCTAACCAATGCAGCGCGGCAGTTGCCCCTTCATTGCCTGCAAATTCAACAGGTTTACAGGCTAGAAATTCTTTATAAGTGCAACCAGGTGTTGCAACTTTCATTTTCTTAAGTATTGGGGCCTGAATCGCCTTGTCGTTATTATTGCCGCCTCCGTTAACACTGTTACTGAAATTATCATCGTGCGTGCGTTTACTGGGGTTAACTTGTGAAGGCTCAACAGGGCTTTTGACAGCAGCGACGATTGCTGGGATAGCATTTGCTATTCCCTGGGCAACGATATTTTCTATATCTTGCCTATTAAGAAAGTGATCCTCATTGTTTTACTCAGATTGGTTAACTTCATTAACTGGTTCATTAATAGCTTGTTCAATCTGATAATTAACAATATATATAAGTTATTGGCACAAAATAAATAACAACCAAATGCAATAAAGCAATCGCACATAATCACGTCAACACGTATAGCCAAAATTGTCGACTTTGCGACTTTCATATTTTATATATTTTAGTATGCATCTGTACACACCAGATATATTACAAAAGTTTTATTTTAAGTTATTTTACATGATTATATTTTTATTATTTATTATTATTATTTTATTATTATTATTAAACACATAACCACACAACCACAGTCCGCTGGCATCTCAGAAACGACGTTCCCTTTCGTCGTATTTCCAGGTGATTCTCTCTCCCACATCCCTAATTCTATTTCCTGCCTCCACCAGCTCCTCGTCGTAATGACGGAGTTCAGCCAAGTTTTCTGCGCTCATTGGTGGGTTTGGTGTAGGCTCAGGGTCAAACTGGGGAAATAGGTATTAGGGTTATTCAAGAGATTCTGAAATTGCCAGTCGTTTGTCCACCATTCTTCCAGCTCTCCGGGTAGAGGTCGGGGGTTAACAATTGGATCTGGGATAGCAGGTTCCAAATTAGCTGGAAGTTGTGATTCAATGGGGGTAATTGAAGAGGTTTTCATTGGCAGGTCCGATGAGGTCATAATTTGCCAGCTTGCAATCTAGCTCCTCCCATGGTGGCATTTCTTGAGCTTGCCCGGAACTTTCCCCGATCTCTTTTCCTTTTCATTTATCCTTTGGGTCCTCAGTCTTTTTAACCTTCTGTGCAGCTGGTTTCTTCCTGCGTCCATGTTTCCAGTCCAAGATCCTCCTCCTCTTTTTCGGCTTTGGTTTCTCCTGGGCCTGGGCTGGAAAGTTAGTGGTTCCTCCTTATCTGCCAGATAGCCAGATGGGTTTCCTGTGGTATCCATATCTGTGCTATGGATAGAAATGTTTCGGAGTGCCTCCGACAGTTCATTCATGCTGATAACACACATGAAGAAACACACACAAATTTAAGTTAAAATTTTATTTAATGTAAATTAAAATTTCACAGAATCACAAAATGGAAATTAGAAAAATTAAGTATTTCTAAATACTTAATTGGTTTAAATCAGTGGCTCTGATAGCACCTTTTTCTGTCACGGCCCCCGGCCCGGTGTTACCCGGTCCAGAAGCCGCGGGACAGAAACCCGTGGTATTTATTTAATTTGGCAGCGGAAATGTTGACAGGATCTTTTAAATTGAAAATGCCCAATTATTTTATTTCACAATTTGGGGATAACACCCATAATTTACAATAAAGGTGATTTCACTGGGAAACCCCCTGTTTTACAAAAACATGTTTATTTGTTTTATTGAGCCACCTCTTCAAGATTGTAATGCTACACAACACTTTTCCTGAATTCACAGTAGGTCACCTGAAACATGTTTAAAAAGTTTTATCAGCGGGGAAATACTGGCGGGTCACTCAAGTTATAAAATGATACGTTAGTTATAAATTACAGCATAAGAGCGATTACAAAGGCTACTATCTTATTTTTATCTGGCGCCGTGTCACACCCTGGTGACGATGGTCATACCACCATTGGGTCCTTTCACCCAAGTAGTGATGATTATCACTGTTAGGTTGGTGAATCTAACCGTGAGAAATTAGTAATGTGCACAATACCCCACTTGCCAGTGATTCAAGATAACCAAGACTTAATCCCTGTAATTATAACTTTTTAAAAACAATTTAGGTATAGTAAGACATTGTTGATAAAAGAGAATGACTCACATTGCCAATTTAGACAGGCAGAGTTTTGCCTACTGATTTTAGCCTGATAACCTAGTTAAATAACAATGCACACGAAACTAGGTCAGTAACTTAATACAACATTTATGATAAACTCACGAAATCAAAACCCTCACGACGAATGACAAAGTATAGCCCGAATTCGGGCAGCACTTAAACATCCATCGGATCGGTTTCATTCGATCGGACATTGTATCGTAGCAGTGATCGAGTTAATACCCTGTACTCGTAGCAGCGTCTTGACACCTTAATATTCGTTTTAAGCAGAATTTGGACGTTTTGAAACTAAATTTTCGAACACAGAAGCAAGTCCCATGCACAGGCAATTTATAGCTGATATTCAGGTTTTACGCGGCCCGCGTAAACCTTAACTCAAACCTTACGCGGCCCGCGAGGGCCCCTAGTCTACGTGTAGGGCTAGCGTGTCACGTGTAGGTTTGCCACGTGGCCTGGAACGAGTCCCGGTCACCAGGTGTCCTGTCGCGCCCCGCGTAAGCATAGGCTTAAGTCTTACGTGGCCCGCCTGAAATCCAAAATTCTTGTTTTCTTGGTTTTTCATGAGCATTAGGGTTTCAGGGGTCCGGGTTTTCACTTACGGGTCGTTTTTGGGCATTTTTTTTGCAGGTCCTGACATGTGTTCTCCAAGTAATGATAGGATTACAACATGTGTAAACCAGGTTTAAAACCATCTAATAGCCCCTTGATTCGATAGAAATGGTTTAGAATTGGTTTTGATTGGAGAGCAAGCAAGAACAAGAAATAAAAAAAATCTGCAGCTGAAGGTCTCTGGCGGCCCGCGAACACCTCAGCTCAAGGCTACGCGGCCCGCGAGCTAACCCTATTCGGAAACAACTTTGGCAGATTACAGATTTGGTCCCTGTGTTCATAGTTAGCCTATTTAATCTTTCATTTCTTGCATTTTTGGCACAATACTAGTATATTTAACATGTTTCAAGTGTTAAGGTATGAAAACCTCTAATGGTCCAACTTAGGCACACCCGGGAGTATGACAGAGTATTACGGAGTTCCCGATTCTTCAAAAGACCCTTCAAAGGCGTAGTTTCGCACGTTGACGCGTTTAGTCCTTATTACGTATAAAGTTGCGTGTAATATCATTTATCGATATCAAAGCCTTCCAGAGCCCATACTAGGCATTCCCGAGCGTATGCTCAAATATTATGATGCTCCAGTTCACTTATAATGGTCACTCAAAGGTGTAGTTTTAGATGTTGATGCTTTTGGTCCCTTTAACGCGCAAACTTGCGCGTATCATCATTTAATAGCATCAAAGCCCTATGAAACTCATATTAAACATTCTCAAGAGTATGATTGCATATCATAATGCTTCGGGTTCGTTAAAAGGTCATTCAGAGATATAATTAAACATGTTGACGCTTTTAACCCCTATAACTTGCAAACTTGCGCTTAGCATTGCTTATTGGCATAAAAGCCATGAATGGCCAATATTAGGCATTCCCAAGAATATGATCAAACATCATGAAGCTCTTGGTTTGTTTAAAAGGTCACTCAGAGGTAAGAATTAACATGTTGACACTTTTAACCCTTCGTCGCGTAAACTTTCAAATAATTACGCAAACGGCTTCTCTCGTCCAACAACTGGCTCGTTAGAGAATACGGACATCGAATAAGGTCACTCAGAGGCCTAGTTAAGGCATGTTGACACTTTCAGCCCTTCTATATTCAAGGTTTTTGATTTTTATGAAATTAGTCCCTCATAGTCAACGTTTGACTTTATTAGGGTTTATTACACGTGTCAACACATCATTTGACACGATTTTACGAGGTGTTATACGAACGGAAGTTGAAGGCATCCGCATAAGATTTCTGGAAACCTGCTCTCTCGTGAAGAGGCCAACTTGCAATCCATCAAAACATCTCTTCAGCTCTTGAAGAGTAGCCCTATATTCATACACATTGTGACAACCCGAGATTTCGAGGTCTTTCCTATACACATCACTTGCTTCACAATCACGTTAGTCGTGTGTGGTTATTTGTATGTTGAATGTTAAGTGCAATGTTTGGTTATGTTTGGTTGTTAAAATGTGAAAATGTAAAACTTGGTGGTTAAATGTGAAGTCTTAAAATAGTTTATCTGATGTTCTTTCGCCATAAGTCTGACTCGACGAAACACATGTTGCCTGACAAAACACAAAAGTGAAGTATTTCGTCGACATGTTACTTGACGAAACACATGTTTCATCGTTGAGCAGTTGTTTCGCCGTAAGGGCTTCAGCCAAGTTCTTTTCCTCGGCCCAACCCACGAATAAGCATATACACTATTTTACCCATCATTTGCAAACCCTAAACACTCTCTACTGGACAACGACCCCTCACCTCCTCGTTTTGGTGGCGACGGCTGTGAACCCCATCGGAGCATCATCCCTTCGGTTAGTATGATCTTTCTTGTTTAATCATGGATTGATTGTTTCAGTTATTGCTATTGATTGGCAATCGTGTTCATGAGATTTTTGTATAATCAAGAGTGGTGCTAGAAACACTTTAGGATGATTGTCTTGATCGATGTTATAAACTAGGATTGTTCATTGTTATATTATTAGAATATACAGTTATGATTGTATGTATTGGTTTAACCTTTGATCTTGATTTGTGTAACGATGAATATTCATGAGACTCGATTCAATTGATCTAGTTGAATGCCGATGATGATGATAGTAATTATTATGCTGTATGATTAAGTCCTTAATCTTCGAATCTTGTGTAACTGTCATGATCGAATTATTGTGAGGGTTTGTTGATGATCAGCGGTGTTTCGTCGTAGTTAGTCTCGACGAAAGACTAGATGCTTCGTCATAATGAGTCCCGACGAAAGACTAGGTCTTTCGTTACCACCTGGTCTCGGCGAAAGATTGAGACTTTCGCCATAACAGGTAATTTCGTCATGTAGTCATGTTTGTTTATGATATTGAACTGTTGTGTTTTAGGTGGTTATTTTATTAACTGGAAAGGAAGGTTTTGGACTTGACTTATGTGGGCAACAAGTCATCTGTTGAACGTTTTTAGGTAAGTATGCATATGAGTGTGGACTTGTGTGGATTGGATAACTATTACATGAAATATGGTGATCTTTTCTGTGTGAATGAACTGTGGAAAATGTGTGATTTAATTTATTATGCAACTGATCTCATTGGTAACCAATTCATATGTTAAACGCTAATATGAGACTTACACATGGGGTGTGGGCATAGATGAGGACTGGGTACTTGTTACGTGATATATGGTGATCTTGTGATAGATGCAACCTGTGAAGTTACGAGCACTGTTATGTGATTGGTTTGCATGTGAAACCCATACACTTGTTATATGATTTCACAATAAAAGTTATAGATCAATGGATTGAATGTTGAACAGTTACGATAACGTATAAGTACATGTGGCATACTTGTCTACTACTTGTGCAACGTGTGCATTAGATACATGATATGTGTGAACTCTATACTGATGTTGATTGGTAACCACGATAGGGCATGGTTGACCAACTGGGAACGGGTAATGTAACGTAACATACCGAGCAAATCTAAGGTGAGTTCACTGCTGTTTTTTCCAAGCATGCGTCCTAGGGAGGGACATCTGGTAAACGTTCCGGGGAGGAACGTTGGGTATGTGGGTTTGACTGGATGTTAAACCTGGGTTGTTGGTTAATACACGTATATCTATCACTCAAGTGCCTCCTACCGATTGTTGCTTGTAGGGCAACGGGGTATTAGTTAATAGTGTTATTTAGGTTTGGCACCCTCACACCGCACCGGGGAGGTCGGTGGTGAACTAATGACCCCCATCTTGACCATTGCTTTGATAGAGGCATTGGGGTTTATGGAAAATAATATGGAGCCATCGGCGGTAAGCGTGTGATTAACAACATCGAATCTGTGAAACGTTTTAATCTGGTAACTGGTATCTAAACACCTTAACAAAACTTTGAACTCACCAGCGTCGTCTGACACACTTGTCTGCATGCTTGCAGGTCTGTAGAGTATATCATGGAACTTGCTGTCTAGAAGGCTGGAGTGGTCATGGGTCGAGATACATGGAATCACAATACAAGCCTAATGGTTTATGTACACATGCTTTATGAAACACTTAACAAATGAGTTATGCATCCGCTGTATACAATGAATGATATGTAACATTTAGTAATACTTTATGTTAATGAATGAAAGATTTATTTAAATATATGTATGAGTTCAATGTGATTGGTGGCTAGATCCTGGTACGTCACACGTCCTGCGGTGTTTCCGCTAGGTGGTATTTTGGGGGTGTGACGGTTTGGTATCAGAACCACTGGTTATAGTGAACTTGGTTTTAAAAACTTTTTTATAAAAACAGACTATAACCGAACAGTTTCGAATACGTGAATACGACCATGACACTCAGCTCCAGATTGCAAGGTTCGTCTCTCGTTTACTCATTGTACTGCATAACTAGTGAACACTTACATATGATATTGTATGTGATTGCATGTTTAGCACAACAGTATGGATTCATGTGTTACTTGCATGTGTTAAGTGGTTGATAGAGTGGTGTTACCTTAGACATTCGTGACTCATGTTTTGAGATGTTCTTTGTTTGTTTGTTATTCAAGTCTGAGGAACCATTTGACATGAGTTAGGAGGAACTGAGATGAGCATGTAAATCGCAATATTATTGTGGGTGCACACATAATAATAATGTGGGGTGCATGCGAGTCCCAGTGAGGCTTAACAAGTGAAAAAGGGGTTCCGTTCCGTTATTTGATCGATGTGAAATACAACAGTCTATAAGAGTCGTAGCAGTAATTGTCTCTTACTTGAACGTGATCTTTTCACTCCTCTCTGAATCCTTACGAATCTCGATGCTATCGAGTATTACCTGAACACCTAGCGAACTGTGTAGAATGTTAGGTGCCTGTACGAACATCCCTGAGTTGGATGTTGCAGCATCGAATGATTGGTCGATCGTTGGTTGGAGCTCTTTGTATTGACGCCTTAGATTCCGTAAGTGCGATCGTTTTTACAACACCCTAGCAACGTACCGTGTATTACTCGACCAACTTGCAAGATCGAGGAGCAAGAGGATGATCATAGTATCTCACCGACCTCAGTATTAGAACGGCCTTGGTTTCTGGCAACGAGCACCAGCAAATTGGCATAAATCGAATCCTTAACCCTAGTAAGCGACTTATGGGAGTCAACACTTACAAATCAATCAGGATGTAATCGATGACAATTGACTAAAGGGTGGAATGTGTAACTGCCCGCACCAGGAGTAGTGCCTTAGGACGTGACACGAAATGTGAAAAGATGGACCCTAATGGTGAAAGGCCGCAGGACTCCGTTTCGAGCAACGACATTAGAAGCAACAGTCACGATGACATCAGGGTACTCGCAAATCATGACCTTCGGTATGGAAATGATGGTGGCTTTAACAAGGAATGGCCGATGTTAAGTCAAGATGCCAACAACCCAGGGAACAATGACAGTTTTGGGAATTCTAGTAGCAGTAGCAACAACACTGGAAGTGGTACTCGTGGAAGGGCATTGAGGACTGGCTTAGGCGGCGCCAGGCATAATAGCAACATGGTAGCTTGTATGAGTAGCTAATCGCTTTGTCCTTGTTCTGCTTAACCCTGATGCTTCTTGAAAAGCGAACCTGATGTGGAATCAACTGATGGCAAGTCAAATGAAACCTCATATGTCCGTTGGAATGTAAACCAGACCTTTTGGGACAAGTGTTCGACATCGACCTTCCTTCTGTTGTCCTCGATAGTTTTGATGCAGTAGTTGGTATGGATTGGTTATCCATACATCGCGCAGATATACCCTGTGAGAAGAAAACCTTGCATACCCTCTCCCTAGTGGAGAATCGTCATCTGTCTAAAGTATCAGAGTTGTGTAATGGTTAGCATCAATTCTACAATGAAACCCAGAAGTGTCTACGGAAGGATTACCCCGCCATTGTTAGCAACCGTTACTGACGATAAGGCTAAGAAGAAAGGATCGAGGATCCACCAGTTGTTCGAAATTCCTCTCGGTGAGGAACTCTCAGGTTTACTTCTACAACTGATGGGGTAAAATCTCAGTTTGATCTCACGCCAGAAGCAGCCCTGATTACTCGTACTCTTACCGTCTTGCACCAGGGGGGTTGCAAGAATTGCCTAATCAACTACAGAAACTGTTGGACAGGAGTTTTTCGGACTTAGTTTTTCGTTTTGGGGTGCCCCAGTTATATCCATGAAGACAAGCCTTTCCGTATGGGTATTGTTTATCGAGAACTTAACAACGTGGCAGTTAAGAACAGTTTGCCTCGATCATGCATTGGCAACCTGTCTACCAGTGCGAGGGTCAAGCTTCCATTCGAGGAATGGCTAACGAATGAACTATCATCAGGTGGGAGTCCAGAGGGGAGAATGTTCCTGGAACAGCATATCGAACGCAATACGGCCAGTGCGACTTTGAGTTAATCAACACACCAGAAGCTTTATGGACCACATGAATCGACCGTGTTTATTGATGACGTTTGGAATCATTACCAGGAGAAAGGAACAACATGGGCGGCATATGTATCTTATTTTAGAGCTCCTGAGGGCGGAGCCACTACGCACGAAGTCTTGTTAAAGGTAACTTCTGGATTCGAGAGGTACATTTTGGGCATATAAACAACGAAGTGGGAATACGCGCGGATCTCGCCAAGATCCATTTTATTAGAAACTGATCAAAACCAAAGATCCCTTCGAGGATACAGCAATCTCTTTAGCACAGCAGGGTGCTGTGCTCGTGGACGACAAAACAGGAGGATGTCTTTTCAGTTTTCGAATCCCAACTCTGCAATGCACTGAGCATCGCCTTTACCCGAGGATGCGGGTGAACTAGCGGTATACCATGGTGGTTCAAAATCGGAGACCCAGTTACACGCCGATGCAACACGAGGAGACGATGGCGCACGTAGTGGATTACGAAGGAGAATTGCAAGAGTCACAACCTGCGGTGGAAACCTTGGTCTTTGGATTTAAGTTGGAGGCATTACTTGGACGGTACCAAATGCACTACTTAGACCGATCACAAGGGCCTCCCGTGTACCCTGGTTTCGAAGGAGCTAAAACACGTGATGGCATCGCAGGATGGAACTCTCGAGCGATTACGACTATGGACCTTAAACACGTATGAGCGTGTAGCTCACCGTTGACTCTATCCTACCCGATCAGATTCACCCTGTTCAAACTGAGGCGCTGAAGAAAGAGAATTTTCAAGTTGGGTCCATGCGGTGCGTGGAGGAGCAACTTTTGGCAAGGCGAACGGTACTCGCTACTTCATGAAACGACTATGGATTCTACTACACGACAATCGTAGGGAACTTGTGTGAGCAAAGCACACCGGCCTTGATATTCTAGTCGTCTAGGTTTTGATGAGAGATATTAGAATCTATAAATCTTGCACTGGTAATCGGGCATGAAGGCCCACCTAGCTATGCATGTGAATGATGTTTGACTTGTGGGAAAGTCATAGGGAAGTATCAGCAACCAGAATCACCCATATGGAAATGGGAACAGACTGCCATGGATTCTGTCACTAGCCTACTTACAACTTGAAACGGAAACAATATCACCTGGGTGATCGTTGATCGTCTCACGCAACAAGCACACTCTCTTGCAATCAAAGAAACAGTCGAGCCTTCACAAGTTGTGAATATTCCTCTGAGAGAGGCAGCTTTTTAGGCACGAGGTGCCAACTCCTGTCATCTCTGATTTTAATCTATACCTGATTTATGACAGGCATTACACAACCCTCTTGGCTCACGTATAGACAGGTGCATTACTCGTCATCATAGGACAAATAGTTAGAGTAAACGAACCATCCTGACACTTGAAGACATGCTGTGGGCATGTGTGTGATTGACTTAGTAACATTGGAAGGACACCTACCTCTGGTTAGATTTACTGCAACAACTACCATTCTTGTATTCAGACAGCTCTGTTTGGGGGCATTGCATGGACGACGATACCAATTTTCTTGTTGGACTAAGGTGGGTGGCAATCTAATCACAGGTCCAGGACTTGTACTTGAAACTCTTGAAGATTGCTTAGATCAAAAATTGTTTGACGGCAACGCATGACTGTCAGGAAACACTGGGAGTTCGCTGTAGGCGAACATGTCATAAACCAAAGTTCCACCCTGGGAGGGTGCGGTACGCTATTGAAAACGTGGCAAGCTTAGTTTACAATGCAATAGGACATTCAGATTCCTGGAATGAAAAGGTAACATGGCTCACCAACTCGAGTACCTGACGAATTGGGTAACGTTCACGATGTCATTTACATCTCGAACCTATAGATTAACAACAAGTTACAGCTTGTCGAGGAATCCATTGAAAACATGAACCAAGAAGTCAAGGTCCGTAAGGATAGTCAAATCCCGATCGTGAGAGTTTGTTTGAGCTCAAGATGTGGACCGGGGTTCACGTGGGAACGCAATGATCAGAGGAAGATTTGGCTTCCTCAACTTATTCAAATGGTGGAATCAACTTCTGATACCATTGACGAATTTCGGGACGAAATTCTCTTTCAAGTTGGGGATGATGTGGCACCCAACTGACTTCGTAATCCTATTTTTACAATTTGGTTTTCATGGTGTCTGTGTAGTTATCTGGATGATTAGTGATCGTGCGTGTAATGCTTGATTATTTGTGTAGTGTTACATATAGTTTAATTAGATTTTCTATCGCTTCACTCCTCTGTATTGCTTGTCAAATTTCGGGACGAAATTTCTTTCAAGTTGGGGATGATGTGACAACCCAAGATTTCGAGGTCTTTCCTATACACATCACTTGCTTCACAATCCCGTTAGTCGTGTGTGGTTATCTTTATGTTGAATGTTAAGGTTTAATGTTTGGTTATGTTTGGTTGTCAAAATGTGAAAATGTGAAACTTGGTGGTTAAATGTGAAGTCTTAAAATAGTTTATCTGATGTTCTTTCGCCATAAGTCTGACTCGACGAAACACATGTTGCCTGACAAATCACAAAAGTGAAGTCTTTCGTTGACATGTTACTTGACGAAACACATGTTTCATCGTTGTGCAGATGTTTCGCCGTAAGGGTTTCAGCCCAGTTCTTTTCCTCGGCCTAACCCACGAATAAGCATATACACTCTTTTACCCATCATTTGCAAACCCTAAACACTCTCTACTGGACAACAACCCCTCTCCTCCTCGTTTTGGTGGTGACGGCTGTGAACCCCATCGGAGCATCATCCCTTCGGTTAGTATGATCTTTCTTGTTTAATCATGGATTGATTGTTTCGGTTATTGCTATTGATTGGCAATCGTGTTCATGAGATTTTTGTATAATCAAGAGTGGTGCTAGAAACACTTTAGGATGATTGTCTTGATCAATGTTATAAACTAGGATTGTTCATTGTTAAATTATTAGAATATACAGTTATGATTGTATGTATTGGTTTAACCTTTGATCTTGATTTGTGTAACAATGAATGTTCATGTGACTCGATTCAGTTGATCTAGTTGAATGCCGATGATGATGATAGTAATTATTATGTTGTATGATTAAGTCCTTAATCTTCGAATCATGTGTAACTGTCATGATCGAATTATGGTGAGGGTTTGTTGATGATCAGCGGTGTTTTGTCGTAGTTAGTCTCGACGAAAGACTAGATGCTTCGTCATAATGAGTCCAGACGAAAGACTAGGTCTTTCGTCACCACCTGATCTCGACGAAAGATTGAGACTTTCTCCATAACAGGGAATTTCGTCATGTAGTCATGTTTGTTTATGATATTGAACTGTTGTGTGTTACGTGGTTATTTTATTAACTGGAAAGGAAGGTTTTGGACTTGACTTATGTGGGCAACAAGTCATCTGTTGAATGTTTTTAGGTAAGTATGCATATGAGTATGGACTTGTGTGAATTGGATAACTATTACATGAAATATGGTGATCTTTTCTGTGTGAATGAACTGTGGAAAATGTATGATTTAATTTATTATGCAACTGATCTCATTGGTAACCAATTCATATGTTAAACGCTAATATGAGACTTACACATGGGGTGTGGGCATAGATGAGGACTGGGTACTTGTTACGTGATATATGGTGATCTTGTGATAGATGCAACCTGTGAAGTTACGAGCACTGTTATGTGATTGGTTTGCATGTGAAACCCATACAATTGTTATATGATTTCACAATAAAAGTTATAGATCAACGGATTGAATGTTGAGCAGTTACGATAACGTATAAGTACGTGTGTCATACTTGTCTACTACTTGTGCAACGTGTGCGTTAGATATGTGATATATGTGAACTCTATACTGATGTTTATTGGTAACCACGATAGGGTTTGGTTGACCAACTGGGAACGAGTAATGTAACGTAACATACCGAGCAAATCTAAGGTGAGTTCACTGCTCTTTTTTCCAAGCATGCGTCCCGGGGAGGGACATCTGGTAAACGTTCCGGGAAGGAACGTCGGGTATGTGGGTTTGACAGGAATGTTAAACCTGGGTTGTTGGTTAATACACGTATATCTATCACTCATGTCCCTCCTACCGATTGTTGCTTGTAGGGCAACGGGGTATTAGTTAATAGCGCTATTTAGGTTTGGCACCCCCACACCGCACCGGGGAGGTCGGTGATGAACTAATGACCCATATCTTGACCATTGCTTTGATAGAGTCATTGGGGTTTAGGGCAAATAATCTGGAGCCATCGGCGGTAAGCGTGTGATTAACAACATCGAATCTGTGAAACGTTTTAATCTGGCAACTGGTATCTAAACACGTTAACAAAACTTTGAACTCACCAGCGTCGTCTGACACACTTGTCTGCATGCTTGCAGGTCTGTAGGGTATATCATGGAACTTGCTGTCTGGAAGGCTGGAGTGGTCATGGGTCGAGATACATGGAATCGCAATACAAGCCTAATGGTTTATGTACACATGGTTTATGAAACACTTAACAAATGAGTTATGCTTCCGCTGTATACAATAAATGATATGTAACATTTTGTAATACTTTATGTTAATGAATGAAAGCTTTATTTAAATATATGTATGAGTTCAATCTGATTGGTGGCTAGATCCTGGTACGTCACACGTCCTGCGCTGTTTCCACTAGGTGGTATTTTGGGGGTGTGACACACATGTTCCTCGATTTGCCCGACAAAACGCTGCTTTAAATCATCTGATTTTACAGAAGTGAATGACGCCATTTGAATAAACTATATTACTCGACTTTCCTGAAAGTATGATATCTTCGTAGGAAAACGTGATGAAAAACAGGTGAAGTGACTATGAGTTTATATACTGAAATATCTAACAGTGAAAACGTGTAGATTTAATATAAACATATTAATGTATAAATCAAAACAGGAGTCTTTTAATGCAAAAACCTTTTCAAACCCCAACTTTTGTGGGAAAACTGTAAAATTAAATACCAAGAAACCCAAGGGACAAAATTTCGAAGTTCAAAGAACAAAAGCAGATTATCACAATTACAATTAACCTCTTCATTTACCATGTAGACGCGTTTTTAAACTCTATAAAAGACCGATGATTACTTTTGACTCAAAACATCAACAAATTGTCCTACAAATCACTTTCTGTCAAAAATTGTTCCAAATCAGAAAAACCAACAAAAAATCTACATGGCAAACTTCAGCTTCTACCACTGGTCAGACACCAGCGATGTTAAAACACAATTCTCGATTTGGTCACTCAAAGAACAGGCGAAGAACTAAACAGGAAAGTAGACATAATCAATGACACTAATTACAACAAAACCTGGAACAGCATAGCATTGCTCGATGAAGTCCTCCACTCTCCTCCATGAGAGTTCCCGAAGAATGCAGAAGAGTTTCTGACACAACTTCTAAAAAAGGATCAGAAAATCTATAACATGCTAACTGACCTGAAATTCAAAAGAGAGCATGAAATCACATGGAGAAAGGCCAGAGTCTACGAAATCCTAGCAAGTGTTAACTCTAGCGTGTAATACTTTATAAATATCTCATTAAATTTCTATTTTGCTATGTAGTAGTTCACTTTAATAATATCAACATGCATCTTAACATATTCTAAAATGTCAGTGTCAATAAAAACTCTCAACATCATCAACAGTTAATCAAAATAAGAAACAAACCTAAAACGCAAAGGCCCCTTCTCAACTGTTGTAGCACATCTGACTTTTCACGATATTGCACGACTCTATACTTTCTATAAAAGGAGAAAATCTTACTGACGCACGAAAACCTGACTTTCGATTTAACGAAAATCGTACAATGCAACTCTCCCATCAAAGAAGGTAGCACATGCAACTTTTCACCATGTTGCAACAATGATACTGCAACATCGATATTGAAAGGTTGATGCGTGATGGGAAGCTTCATTGAAACGACGATGTTGAAACAATGATACTGGAACGATAACATGTAAACAGAATCAACAAACATTCGAACAAAGAAGTGTAATCGGAGATTAACGGGGCTTAATCACGAGAAAGATGCATTTGAGAGAGAGAGATACGCTCGCAGATATGAGCGAGAGAGATTTGAATGTGGAGCCAGATAATTATATCTTATTTATAGGATTAGAATATATGGTTTGAATTTTGAATGTGGAGCCATAATTTTGAATCTGGACAGATGTTTATTGGGAACAGATGTTTGATTATAAAATGTTGAGGGCAGATGTTTAGACAAAATTTTAAATGATATTTTATATTAGGTTTTATGATGTAAAAATGACATAAGAAAAGCCTTGTTGGACAGCCTCTCCTGCTGACACATCAGCTTTTCTTATGTCATTGGGATTTCTCCTTTTATAGAAAGTATAGATAGATAGATTAACAGTAAAAACTAAAAGTTTAATTATTTATTATTAATATATATATATATATGTGTGTGTGTGTGTGTTTTATATAAACACTTATAACAACTAAGTCTTATTCGATTTATTTTAGTTAATTGTTCAAAACAAATTCCTAGATTTTAAATAATTGATTGAATTAGTTATTTTTACTATTAAACCTAATCAAATAATTATTTATAGGAATTTGAATCATATTTTATAAATATTTTTATAAAACGAATACTAATGTTTATATGTGAAATAATAATAAATAATTAAACTTTTAGTTTTTATTTATAATATTAACTAATTTATAGGAATTTGAGTCATATTATATAAATATTTTTATAAACCGAATACGACTTAGTTTTTGTAAGCGTTTATATAAAACACTATATATATACATATATAAATTAATAAAAAACAATTAAACTTTATATATATATATATATATATATATATATATATATATATAAATTTGAAAAAAAGTTTTCGATAACCCAGTTGAGTAAAACGCAATGGACAAAATACACAAAAAATACACATAAATAGACTAAAAGAAAGGAGATTGACTAAAATGCCCCTCATGTTTTTTGTTATTTGCCACGTGTCCTCTTATTATTGCTTTCTACACTTCTTACCCAAAGTAAATTTCCTATTTGATCTTTTCCCATTATTTTTATTGGGCATCAATAATTAATTATAGGGTTGCAAACGAACTGAGTTGTTCGTGTTCGTTCGTTAAGGAAATAAATGTGTTCATGAACACTTACCAGACAAGATTTTATGTTCGTGTTCGTTCATTAAAGAAATAAGTGTCTTCACGAACGCTTCACGAACACAAGATTATAAATTTTACCATTATCATCCGGTACATAATATTTAAGTATTTGAAAAATCTGTTTTAAATTGTCAAGTTGCAAATAGTTCATTACCAAGATCTGATTATGGGTTATTAAATGGGAAAATAAATTGAAATAATAAATTGGAAAGCCTGTTCTTAAGTGGCCCATCGAATTCCGAACTGGAACTAAGGGGTCCTTTTTTATTGATTCTTTTACCGCATTGGATATTTTACATCGTTGAATGGGCCTATTCGAGAATAATTGGATGATGACAAAATTATCAAAGATTGAGATTCCTTATTTCGATTCAACAATGTATGAATAGTTCCTTGATTTGGATTAAGGGATTCTTGAATCGTTGCCTTGGAATAGGAATAAATGGAAGAAAATGGATTACCATTAGCGCGATCTAATCCATTCTCAGAGATCAATCCTGAACCCGACAGATCGTTCCTTTTTCCGGTATATGAAATAGGTGACTTCACTAAGTCGATTTTGGTGAACGCGGCGAAGGCTAAAGGTGGATGGCTAGAGAGTAGCACTAGAACTTGAAGCCCTAATTATGGAACGGATGTCGATTATATTCATCGATGTAATTAATGAGAAAGGAACTGGGAATGATGCATAAACAAGGTGGAAATTGGGTTTACAAGTTTAATTGTTAGGGTAATAAATTAAATAATATAAAAAGTATAGATAAATATATGAAAGTACAAAATTCTTTAATTTTGCGTCTTTTCTGTTGTCAGGCCTCCTTGCAGACCGTTTAGAAATTTTCTTATGCTCCGCAAGGCCCAAAAAAAAAGGAAAAAAAAAACCATTTTAGGCCCTTATGGTTAGGTTTGGTCGCTATTTGGGGCCATAAACGTATATTTAGACATGCTTTGGACATTTTAAGGTGTAATTAAATACGTGGAATGTATGAACATGTTCGAATATAATTATGAGAAACTATAATCTTGTTGTATCGCTCGGTTTTAAATATAAACACGTATTTCATGATTGTTTGTGTATTGTGCATGCATGATTAAACAAGTATGATATAAAAATGCGACTTCCATTATGATCAAGTCTCGAATTAAAAGAATTGAAATGAAAATACGAATTAAAAATAACTAAAAAGAAACGAAAAAAACGAAAAGTTACACATTGCATGCATGATTAAACAAGTATGATATAAAAATGTGATTTCCTTTATGATTAAGTCTCGAATAAAAAGAATTGAAATGAAAATACGAATTACAAATAATTCAAAAGAAATGAAAAAATACAAAATGTTACACAGAAAGTTACAGAGGTTTGTGTTTGTGATTTCTCAAAGAGGAAGAAAGAAAATGCTATTTGGTTCTCTGACATGTTTTGCGATAATGGAAGTTGAAAGTCAAACTAAATTAAATTAAATAAACCTTTGAGATTCGTTGGAGATATTAATCCTACTAGTACATAGAGAGATGGGTGAGAAAAGGGAGGGTGGTTTATGGTGGTGAGAACTAGAATAAGAGAGAGGGACTGATTTATTACATGTTTAGATATTTTCAATATCTCAATTTTTTGTAGTTTTATTTATTAAACATATTTTAAATAAATGAGTAAAATTACCAAGGGTTAGGATATAATAGGAAGTTTATTTGGGTAGGAAGCCTAGGAAGTCATCTTGACCAGCCATTTATTTAATCAAGGGCTAAGATTAAATGAGTGAAATTGAAGGAAAAAAAAAAAAGAAGGCGCGTGGGTTTGTTTAGGGGCATTCTAGTCAATCCAAGCCAATAGTTTCTCTCTCATCCAATTCCCCCCCCCCCATTTTTTAAACGTTAATAACTCTTTCATACGACATTATTTTTTTTTTTATAAAAATTGCACCAAAAAAACGAGCGTTTTTTTATCTTTAAAACGAGTATACTATTACTATATTTTAGAAAAAAAAATTCGAAAACCCAGTTGCGTAAAAGGCAATGTAAATAACTCAGTTGCGTAAAACGCAATGGAAAAAAAAAACCTAAAAAATGACATTTTTTCTAAAACGCAATGCACAAAAAATACAAAGAAATGTTTTATTTGTAAAACGCAATAGCCAGAAAACACAAAGAAATGTCTTATTTCTAAAATGCAATAGCCTAAAAACATAAAAGAAATGTACTTTCTAAAACACAATGGACTGAAAACACATAAGAATGTGTTTTACCTAAAACGCAATGCACCAAAAACACAAACAAATGTCTTATTTCTAAAACGCAATGACCAGAAAACACTTAAAATGTCTGTTTTCTAAAACGCAATGGACTGAAAAAACATAAAAATGTGTTTTACCTAAAACGCAATGCACAAAAAACACAAAGAAATGTCTTATTTATAAAACGCAATGGCCAGAAAACACTTAAAAATATCTCATTTCTAAAACGCAATGGCCTAAAAAAACAAAAGAAAGTGTTCTCTCTAAAACGCAATGGACTGAAAACACCTAAAAATGTGTTTTACCTAAAACGCAATGACTTAAAACACTTCAAAAATGTGTTTTTCTAAAACGCAATTGTCAGAAAACACATAAAAATGTCTTAGTTCTAAAACGCAATTGCATAAAAACATCAAAGAAGGTGTTTTCTCTAAAATGCATCGACCCCAGCCAGGGGCTCTGCCTCTTGGACCCCGCCAGGGGCTGCCGCCCCTTGGACCCTGCTACCAGGGGCGCTGCCCCCAGACCCCCGCCAAGATCGTAAAATGCAATGACTAAATCAAAAACCCAGATCGTAAAAACGAAATTAAAGAATTTCTTACATGGATCGAAGCCGATTTCTTCAACGATTGACGAAATTTGAATGATAGAAACACTTATCAGCGATCGAATCGAACGGATCAAGTGATTATCTTCAAAATCACGGGAAAAAACGAGATTTTGAATGAAATTAAACTGGGTTTTCTTCAAAAAAAGCTGAAGAACACGTTGATAGGGTGTTTGAATCATTGATTGATGACGAAAATCGCACTATAATGTAGTGATTATTGAGATAATAAGTGAAGAAAAGGTTGAAGATGGTAGGTTTTGAAAATGGTGGGTTTTGAAGTTACTGGGGAGAAGAAGGAAGAAGAAAGGATATGGTTGACTAAAATACCCTTTCTCTTTATTTTAAATTTTGCCACATGTCATAATCCTATTGCTTCATATCATTCCTAGCCAAAATAAACTTCATATTTGATCTTCACCCAAATTACCTGTCACACCCCCAAAATCCACACGCGGAGTATCACCGCTTGGAGGCGTGACTGACCAGGATCAAGCCACCAATCATATTGAACATTGTAAGTAATAAATAAAAATCATTCATCAATACGAAAGGTGTTCACAACCATAACATAATTAAGCGTTTAGCGGAAGCATAAATAAGTAAACCCAACATAAGTTTAAATGTTTCAAATGTTTAGCATAGCACACATCTGTCCATATCCCACAACGACTCCTCTTCACTCCCATGCAAGCTCCATAGATACCTAATGATCTGCAAGGCATGTAACAGAGAGTCAACAACAAAGTTGAGCGAGTTCACAGTTGGTTGTTCAGTAATAAGTTCGTTTAACCAATCGTAAGTTCGTTTATAACCATGCCGTGTATTACTAGGCCATTTGTATATTCATTTAGTGGGGGCTTCCCATGTTGTAAGTTACTAGACTAGTTGTATTCGTAAGTATCCTTCCCAATCCGAGGATAGTAATAAGTATGAGTATAAGTATAAGTGTCCTTCCCAACCGAGGACAGTACGTATCGAGTACGTAGGTTTAGCGCTGGTGTCCTTCCCAATCCGAGGACAGTAGTACGTAGGTTTTACGTAGGTTTTGTGCTGGTGTCCTTCCCAATCCGAGAACAGTAGTACGTAGGTTTTACGTAGGTTTTAGCACAGGCGTCCTTCCCAATCCGAGGACGGTGGTAAGTAGTCTAGTAATAATGTGAGTACAAGTAATCATTCAATCCCATTCCCAACCAACCTGGGGAATCCCATGCCTTAGGAGTGTGAACTCACCTTTGCTTTGCTCGGTAGGTAAAACATTTGTCCTAAGTTGGTCAACCACGTCCTATTATGGTTACCACTTATTAGGACAGTACTTAAGTAATCACGTAATTAATTACACGTATCTAACACGTAGTCATCAAGTAGTGTACAAGTAATACATATTCTACCAATCATGAACACATTAACAAGTTTCATCATAACAGTTCAACAAATCAGTACCAGTGTGCAGTCTAGTATAAACGTGTGCAACCCACTTGACACATCCGCCCAAATCATATAAGTGTGCGGCCCACACCTAAGTGTGTGGCCTGCTTGACAAGTGTGCGGTTGTGCATTAAACTGTTGTACCATACGTTGTTCATGTCAACCATTTACCAATCAACAAACAGTTTTTAATTCAGTTAAGTTTACAGCTTTTGTTATCATTCGTTCCAAAAAATCATGCCTCACAGTATGTTTTACATTAGTTATAAGAAAACCCCACTTCTTTGTCTAACTATATATATATTTGAATAAACATATGTATTCATGAAATCCACCATCAACATGCCAACGTTATCATTACATCCACCATTATCATGCACTAACCCCAAAACCAAACCTTTAATTATTTTAGTGAACATATACTATCACCACCTCAAAACACATGCATATTCCAAACAAACAATCAATCGGCCATTATGAGCCATCGGGTTCCCTACTATCTCGATATCTAACTGTTTATAAAAAGAAGTTCATATCTTCATCATTAACATAACTTCTGCATATATCATCATTTAGAACAAATATCATGCATGCATATCAACCAAACAGTTAACAATTACATATATCTCAATGCTTCAAATAACAATTTTAACAAGATCTCATAACACCAAACTCAGCAGCACATATTTACAATAAACGCTAACCTTCAGACACGACATGTTTACTGGCCGGAGGGTTTTGAACGGATGGTTGTGTGTGCGACCCCGAGACTCGATCAGAAACCCGAAACATCCCTAACTCGAACCCGAGTCTGAACCCGAAAAACCAGAATCGCTAACGTGAACCCGAGGCTCCGGAACTGAATCTTTCAAAATTACCCGAACCTGAACCAGGTCTGAACCCAGCTCGAACCCACTCGGAATCTGCTGCTGAATCATTGTCTTCACAGCCTCATCATCATCGGCTTCACCCTCGTCGTCATTGGAAAAAGCAGGACCCGCCGCTGAAACGCGGCTGCCACCACAGCGCCATCGGCTGTGGTGGTTCTCGTGGTCGTTGCCGTCCGCCGCCACCCAACAGATGGTGGTCGGTCGTTTGTTTGAGAAAGATTAGAGATGTGAGGTGGGGTGTCAGTACATATATTCGAGTGAGAGAGAGGAGGAGAGGTTGAGGTGGGTGTTGACTGCTTATCCTTGAGTGTGTTGTTTGAATGTGTAATCAAGAGAGAGAGAGTGGAGTTGTTTGAGTGGGTGGGGTATTTGTGAGGAAGATGGGTGTTGTCTGAGCTTTCATGTGTGCGTGTAAATTAATATGAGACAAAGGGAATATAGTATAGATTTTGTACTGTGGTTCATTATTCCTAACTTCAATCACTTTTCAATTCTAATATCACCTACTACAAGATTATCGATTCATATAATCCAGTCATACACACATCATGGCCATTAATTATTTAATTAGTAATTCATAAAATATTTGTCACCATCAATACATGCACATGGTCTGTTCTGAATTTTCATCTAATCATTAGCTCGTAATGGAAATAATAAAACTAGTCCCTATAATTGCTCCACTTCAACCACTCCACTACTGTAACTACTCCAGTAGTTTAAAGCCCATTCTTGTTGACTTGTTGACCACATGGTGGACAAAATCACTCTTGTGTTTTCATGGGTGGGTGTTTTCAACTACTACCATTTTATTAATTATACAGAAATCATAATATATTAACACATAATATACTAATACACTCGCAAATAGTTACTCAGTTAAATCAAGTAAAGACCTTGAAACTTGGGTTGTCACATTATCCCCAACTTGAAAGAAATTTCGTCCCGAAATTTAGTACGTGGTTACTGAGGAAGCTAGTGTAGTTTACTGGTTTTCCTGGGGTGTCACATTATCCCCCCGTTGATTTAGAATTTCGTCCCGAAATTCTGTAGTAGCTTAAGCCTCAGTAGTGGTTGTACTGTTTTCGAACAACTGGGGATATTTGAGTTTCATTTGATCTTCTCGTTCCTAGGTAAACTCTGGGCCACGACGGAAGTTCCAACGAATTCGGACTAGAGGTATTCTAGTGCGTTTGAGGACCTTAACATCACAGTCCGTGATTTCCACTGGTTCCTCGACGAATCGTAACTGTTCGTCGATAGTGAGCTCCTTCAAAGGAACTATGAAGGTCTACTTCTTCAGATTCGACACGTGAAAAACGTTGTGAACTGCACTGAGTTATGCGGGCAGGATTAATTTGTAAGCCACTTTGCCTATTTTCTCTATGACTTCAAATGGTCCGACGTAACGTGGAATGAGTTTGCCCCTTTTGCCAAAACGAACTACACCCTTCCAGGGTGAAACTTTGAGTAGCACTCGCTCCCCAACTTGTAACTCGAGTGGTTTCCTACCTTTATCAGCGTAGACTTTCTGTCGGTCGCGAGCTGCTGCCATACGTTGTCGTATTTGAGCAATCATTTCTGTTGTGTCTACCACGAATTCTGGGCCAGTGATCTGACTATCACCCACCTCTGCCCAACAAAGAGGTGATCGGCATTTACGCCCGTACAATGCCTCAAATGGAGCGGCCCGAATACTGGCGTGGTAACTGTTATTATACGAGAATTCTACTAGTGGCAAATGTTTTTCCCAACCATTGCCAAAGTCAATCACACATGCCCTAAGCATGTCTTCAAGAGTCTGGATGGTACGTTCAGACTGCCCACCCGTCTGAGGGTGATAAGCTGTGCTAATGTCTAATCGTGAGCCGAAAGATTTGTGCATTGCTTGCCAAAGTTCTGAAGTGAAACGTGCATCACGATCAGAAATAATAGACGTGGGCACTCCGTGCCTCGAAACCACTTCCTTCAAGTAAACGTCTGCTAGAGTAGAGAACTTGTCTGTTTCTTTAATAGCCAAGAAATGTGCAGACTTTGTGAGTTGGTCAACGATCACCCAAATAGTATCGTTACCACGTTGAGATCTAGGTAAACCAGTAACAAAATCCATGGAAATTTGCTCCCATTTCCATTGTGGTATCTCTGGTTGTTGGAGTAGACCTGATGGTTTCTGATATTCTGCTTTGACTCTCGCACAAGTCAAACACTTGCTAACGTAAGTTGCTATATGAGCTTTCATGTTAGGCCACCAATATGTAGTTTTCAAATCGTAGTACATCTTATCCGAACCAGGATGTACTGAGTAACGAGACTTATGAGCTTCATCCATTACAAGTCCGCGTAAGTTACCATAGAGTGGGACCCAGATGCGTCCTGTTACATAGTAGGCACCGTCTGCCTTTTGTTCCATCCGCTATCTGGAACCGCGTAGGGCTTCAGCCCTGACATTTTCTGGATTCAATGCTTCTACCTGAGCATCTCGTATCTGAGAAGGAAGACTAGACTGAATAGTGAGTTGCAACGCTCGTACACGTCTAGGTATAGTATCCTTTCGACTGAGAGCATCAGCCACCACATTGGCCTTGCCCGGATGGTACTTGATGGCACATTCATAATCGTTCAGTAACTCGACCCATCGACGTTGACGCATGTTTAGCTCTTTCTGCTTGAAAATGTGTTCTAGACTCCTGTGATCAGTGTAGATGGTGCACTTGGTACCGTACAGGTAATTTCTCCATATCTTGAGTGCGAAAACAACAGCTCCCAGCTCTAAATCGTGTGTAGTGTAATTCCGCTCGTGAATCTTAAGTTGGCGCGAAGCATAAGCAATGACTTTATCCCGTTGCATCAACACACATCCAAGACCTTGGATGGATGCGTCACAGTAGACTACAAAATCGTCTGTGCCTTCATGCAATGAAAGGATAGGTGCACTACTAAGTCTATCCTTTAAGTGCTGAAATACTAGTTCCTGTGTATTACTCCAACGATAAGTAACACCTTTCTGTGTCAGTAATGTAAGCGGCTGTGCAATCTTTGAGAAGTCTTTGATGAACCTTCTGTAATAACCTGCCAAACCCAAGAATTGGCGAATTTCTGTTGGTGTGCGAGGTGCAGGCCAGTTCTTGATCGAATCTATCTTGGATGGATCAACAAGAATCCCATCCTTGTTTATTACGTGGTCTAGAAAATGGACTTCACGAAGCCAGAAGTCGCATTTCGAAAACTTGGCGTACAGTTGCTCTGTTCGAAGAAGTTCCAAAATAAGTCGTAAATGTTGCTCGTGTTCCTCCTGACTCTTGGAGTAGATCAGAATATCGTCGATGAACACAATCACAAACTTATCTAGGTAGGGCTTGCACACTCTGTTCATAAGATCCATGAAGACTGCAGGTGCGTTTGTTAATCCAAAAGGCATGACCAGAAACTCATAGTGCCCGTAGCGAGTTCTGAATGCTGTCTTGGAAATGTCCTCATCTCGGACTCTCAGCTGATGATAGCCCGATCTTAAGTCAATCTTAGAATAGAAACTCGACCCTTGCAACTGGTCGAATAGATCATCAATACGTGGGAGAGGATAACGATTCTTCACAGTCACCTTGTTCAGTTCGAGGTAATCTATGCACATGCCGAAAGTACCGTCTTTCTTCTTCATGAATAATACTGGAGCTCCCCAGGGCGAAGAACTAGGACAAATAAAACCCTTTTCCAAGAGTTCTTGTAATTGTTTAGACAATTCTTCCAATTAAGTTGGAGCTAAACGATAAGGTGCTTGAGCTATGGGTGCTGCTCCAGGAGCTATCTCGATTTGAAATTCGACCTGACGATAAGGCGGTAACCCAGGTAAATCTTCAGGAAACACTTGAGGAAAATTGCGTACAACTGGAATATCCTCAATCTTCTTCTCTTTTGTTGATGCGTCAGTAACAAGTGCTAAGATAGCGATGTGACCCTTTCGTAAACACTTCTGGGCCTTAAGAAAGGAGATGATGCCCACTACAGCACCACTCTTGTCACCTTGAATTTCAAGAGGTTCCATGCTAAAACAGGGAATATGAATAATCTTCTCCTTGCATAGGATTTCTAGTTGCTGTTGGGATAACCAATCCATCCCCATGACGATGTCGGAACTACCTAAAACTATAAGAATGAGATTGATGGAGAATGTCTGACTAGCTAAGACGAGTAACATCTTGAATAGTAGCCAGATTAGCAGCCATCACATGGCTTTGAATTTCTGGTACTAAGCCTTTGAGATACAGTTCGATACGTTTGATGGGAGGATCCACCATAGTTAAACATAACACTGCCAGTTTGTTAGATCGCTTCGTATACGCCTCTATTTCTGACCCTGTCATCTTCATGTTAAAGAACTCCACTTCCAGCTTGTGGATGTCATCACGACTACAGTATTCATGTTTGATCAGTTCCTTAAAATCATTCCATGGGGTGGCATTGGCAGCCACCAGCCCCAGCATCTGAACTTGCGTGTTCTACCAAGTTAGTGCAGTGCCTTCGAGAGTACTAGTGGCGTACTTCACCCTACGAGCCTCAGGGCATTCACACATCTCAAATACCGACTCGAGCTTCTCGAACCAATGGAGGAGTCCAACGGCCCCTTCCGTGCCACTGAATGTGCTAGGGCGACAGTCCATGAAAATCTTGAAGGTGCAAACAGGTAGCTGAGCGTGCTGACTTGTCGTGTGTGTAAGTGTGAACAAAATTAAGCACAAGTGTTGGGTTACGAGAGTAGGATCTAAAGATCCTAGAGTAAGTTGCGATGGCAGGTTATACCTCCTGCCTGGGCAGCTGCGAGTGCTGCAGTAACTTGTTCAGTGATCAAAGCCGCCAACTGGCTTGAGTTAGGTTAACGCGCCACTCATAATCTTCATAAGTAAGAGAACACAAGTGCGAAGTGCGTCGTATCAGTACGTAAGTGTGGGATGACAGAAAAGTGTGAGCATACTAGGTTGCAAATAGTAGTTGTTACGTTTATCTAAGCATACCATGAGCAAAGTTCTATGTGATCTAGCAAGCAGGCAATGTAATCATGAACAGTATTACCTATAGGGTTGAGTCTTGCACGTGGAGCGAAGCGTCGTTGTGGATCGTTGAGCACTGTTCAGGTTATAGTCTGGTTTTAACAAAAAACTTTTTCCCTTATTAAAACCAAGTTCACTATAACCAATGGCTCTGATACCAATCTGTCACACCCCCAAAATCCACACGCGGAGTATCACCGCTTGGAGGCGTGACTGACCAGGATCAAGCCACCAATCATATTGAACATTGTAAGTAATAAATAAAAATCATTCATCAATACGAAAGGTGTTCACAACCATAACATAATTAAGCGTTTAGCGGAAGCATAAATAAGTAAACCCAACATAAGTTTAAATGTTTCAAATGTTTAGCATAGCACACATCTGTCCATATCCCACAACGACTCCTCTTCACTCCCATGCAAGCTCCATAGATACCTAATGATCTGCAAGGCATGTAACAGAGAGTCAACAACAAAGTTGAGCGAGTTCACAGTTGGTTGTTCAGTAATAAGTTCGTTTAACCAATCGTAAGTTCGTTTATAACCATGCCGTGTATTACTAGGCCATTTGTATATTCATTTAGTGGGGGCTTCCCATGTTGTAAGTTACTAGACTAGTTGTATTCGTAAGTATCCTTCCCAATCCGAGGATAGTAATAAGTATGAGTATAAGTATAAGTGTCCTTCCCAACCGAGGACAGTACGTATCGAGTACGTAGGTTTAGCGCTGGTGTCCTTCCCAATCCGAGGACAGTAGTACGTAGGTTTTACGTAGGTTTTGTGCTGGTGTCCTTCCCAATCCGAGAACAGTAGTACGTAGGTTTTACGTAGGTTTTAGCACAGGCGTCCTTCCCAATCCGAGGACGGTGGTAAGTAGTCTAGTAATAATGTGAGTACAAGTAATCATTCAATCCCATTCCCAACCCACCTGGGGAATCCCATGCCTTAGGAGTGTGAACTCACCTTTGCTTTGCTCGGTAGGTAAAACATTTGTCCTAAGTTGGTCAACCACGTCCTATTATGGTTACCACTTATTAGGACAGTACTTAAGTAATCACGTAATTAATTACACGTATCTAACACGTAGTCATCAAGTAGTGTACAAGTAATACATATTCTACCAATCATGAACACATTAACAAGTTTCATCATAACAGTTCAACAAATCAGTACCAGTGTGCAGTCTAGTATAAACGTGTGCAACCCACTTGACACATCCGCCCAAATCATATAAGTGTGCGGCCCACACCTAAGTGTGTGGCCTGCTTGACAAGTGTGCGGTTGTGCATTAAACTGTTGTACCATACGTTGTTCATGTCAACCATTTACCAATCAACAAACAGTTTTTAATTCAGTTAAGTTTACAGCTTTTGTTATCATTCGTTCCAAAAAATCATGCCTCACAGTATGTTTTACATTAGTTATAAGAAAACCCCACTTCTTTGTCTAACTATATATATATTTGAATAAACATATGTATTCATGAAATCCACCATCAACATGCCAACGTTATCATTACATCCACCATTATCATGCACTAACCCCAAAACCAAACCTTTAATTATTTTAGTGAACATATACTATCACCACCTCAAAACACATGCATATTCCAAACAAACAATCAATCGGCCATTATGAGCCATCGGGTTCCCTACTATCTCGATATCTAACTGTTTATAAAAAGAAGTTCATATCTTCATCATTAACATAACTTCTGCATATATCATCATTTAGAACAAATATCATGCATGCATATCAACCAAACAGTTAACAATTACATATATCTCAATGCTTCAAATAACAATTTTAACAAGATCTCATAACACCAAACTCAGCAGCACATATTTACAATAAACGCTAACCTTCAGACACGACATGTTTACTGGCCGGAGGGTTTTGAACGGATGGTTGTGTGTGCGACCCCGAGACTCGATCAGAAACCCGAAACATCCCTAACTCGAACCCGAGTCTGAACCCGAAAAACCAGAATCGCTAACGTGAACCCGAGGCTCCGGAACTGAATCTTTCAAAATTACCCGAACCTGAACCAGGTCTGAACCCAGCTCGAACCCACTCGGAATCTGCTGCTGAATCATTGTCTTCACAGCCTCATCATCATCGGCTTCACCCTCGTCGTCATTGGAAAAAGCAGGACCCGCCGCTGAAACGCGGCTGCCACCACAGCGCCATCGGCTGTGGTGGTTCTCGTGGTCGTTGCCGTCCGCCGCCACCCAACAGATGGTGGTCGGTCGTTTGTTTGAGAAAGATTAGAGATGTGAGGTGGGGTGTCAGTACATATATTCGAGTGAGAGAGAGGAGGAGAGGTTGAGGTGGGTGTTGACTGCTTATCCTTGAGTGTGTTGTTTGAATGTGTAATCAAGAGAGAGAGAGTGGAGTTGTTTGAGTGGGTGGGGTATTTGTGAGGAAGATGGGTGTTGTCTGAGCTTTCATGTGTGCGTGTAAATTAATATGAGACAAAGGGAATATAGTATAGATTTTGTACTGTGGTTCATTATTCCTAACTTCAATCACTTTTCAATTCTAATATCACCTACTACAAGATTATCGATTCATATAATCCAGTCATACACACATCATGGCCATTAATTATTTAATTAGTAATTCATAAAATATTTGTCACCATCAATACATGCACATGGTCTGTTCTGAATTTTCATCTAATCATTAGCTCGTAATGGAAATAATAAAACTAGTCCCTATAATTGCTCCACTTCAACCACTCCACTACTGTAACTACTCCAGTAGTTTAAAGCCCATTCTTGTTGACTTGTTGACCACATGGTGGACAAAATCACTCTTGTGTTTTCATGGGTGGGTGTTTTCAACTACTACCATTTTATTAATTATACAGAAATCATAATATATTAACACATAATATACTAATACACTCGCAAATAGTTACTCAGTTAAATCAAGTAAAGACCTTGAAACTTGGGTTGTCACATTACCAATCTCTACCCTGATTTAACCATGATTACTAACTGAGTCAGGTCTAAAGGATATAACATGCAAGTGTTTGCAAATATTAAGTACGTTTTTTTTTTGTAATTTTTAAAAACAAAGGACACTTTGCAATATAGTGCAAACATAAAAAACAATTTCTTTTTCGAAATTTACTCTAAATTAAAAAAAAAAACTAGATTAGCAGATAAGTTGATCTCTATGATACAAAAGGCATCCTACTCTTAAAAAAGTTTCTTTCATAGGTCACTCACTTAGTGGTCTAATAGCAAGATATGTTGTTGCTAAACTTTATAGTCAAGAAAAAGGAAACAAGGGATATGTAGGAAAACCAATTACATAAGCCAATTTAGGCTGTGCACATACATCTAATAGAAAAATTGGTGGATTGGAGCATATCAACTTTATTACTATTGCCCCTCCACATCTTAGTTCTAGCGGTCAGATACAGTACCCATGTTCTGTGGATTACATCGTTTGTTTCAATCTGACCTGTTAGGAACTTTATTTCACCTAGAGGACAAGGTGAATTTGAAAGGGAGGAGTAATGTTATGAACTGGCCCGAGTTCAACCAGCCCAATCAAGAAACACATTTTTATAGCCCATTCAGATGGTCCAACAAGCTGAATCCTCAATGCGTGATATAAGCCTGATGGACGAGAGTAAAGGGTATGAGAAAATTGGTCGGTGTTGTTATTCTTCCCATCTTTCTCTCTCTAATCGAATCTGTCAATTCCTATCCCCCTTCTTATCGTTTGTGATTCTCTTTTGTAATTCCTTCGGTTAATCAATAGAATCAAGTTGCTTGTCTATGTATTTTGGTTGTGTTTCTCAATGTAAATAAACAAAAGAGGGCAAAACTTAGAAAATAAAGAGAGTAGAGCAAACCTTCATAAAGGAGGTAAAATTCAATAAAAAAAATATGAGATGAAAAAAAGTAAAAAAAAAAAACCTTTATGGGTGAGTTGGGCAGGTTTGGGTAATGGGTTAGGATGAGTATGGGTTAGAATGAGTTTGGGTTAGTATGAGTTTATTAAGAAATGAGTTAGGATTGATTTAGGTCAAGATGGGTTTTTGTCAAGATAGATTTGGGTGTGATAGGCTAAAAATATAAATAAATAAATAAATAAATAATAAAAAAATTAAAACGTTAAAAAAATAAAAAAATAAAAAAAATTTAAAAACCGAAAAAAGTTAAAAAATAATGAAAAAATCAAAAAATTAAAAAATAATAAAAAAATCAAAAATATTAAAAAAAATAAAATAAAATAAAAAAAAATCAAAAAATCAAAAATAAATAAATAAAAGTTCAGTGCTTTTTGAGGATTGTACGTCACGATAAACTTCATTTGTTTTCTCTATCTTGCGTTTTTTTATTGCTGCTGGAAGTCTGTACAAGTTGCAGGCTGAATATCTCAGGGTTTTCAGCGCTGCTGTTGATAGTAAGATCAGATCAATTGCTGGTCAAAAGGTAATCTTCTTTAACTTTCATATTTTGAAACTTACACTTTATGGTCATACAAACGGGATAAGCAGCTATGATTCTTCATCCAAGTCTATAAATTAGAAGATAAGGATATATGTTAAAATAAGACTTGTTAGTATCCAGTTAAAAAAATGGTGTCGGGTCAGGTTTACATGAACCTAACCTTATCGTGACCAGATTAACAAAGAATATGATTTTATGCAGGTGGTCAGTGGTAGGCATTCAAACACCAGATACACAAGGGGTCCAAGACTTTGGGCTGCCACATGAAAATTAATGGGGCACCAATCGTCTAACCCATTCTGTTTTAATCCGAAAAACTCGTTAGCGTTACACCCTCCATTAAAAGCCAATCCCACTATTTTTAATACACAAACCACCATCCTGTATCATACAAATACTTATTCGCTGCAACATACCCTTTTCCTCTAGAGATAAACAATATAAAGATCCCACCTTGACACCATATTTTCCCTAGCCTTTTAACTAGACCTGTGAACAACATACATAATATATCACACTTTAATATCCAGTTCTAGCGGAGACCATGTTTCCAGTGTATTTTATATGCCAAAAAAACCTCTCCCAAATCCGTAAGGTACTTAAGAAAATCCAGTGACTCCACTCCTCATTAAAGTAATGCCCAATCCCTATCTGAAAGACATTCTGGTTGTCCCATAAAACTTCAAAATACCCCTGATCTGTTTTAGACAGAAGTAACATGAAATCTTTTTGAACAACTTCCTTCCTACCAAACCTTAACAATGTGTTTAGACAGAAGAAGAAAAATGTTTGATTTTAGTAACAGCAATCAACAACTGATTAAACTTAACAACAGATGGCAAAGGGCGTGTGTGTGACATTTCATCAAACAGTTTCAAGGCATCATTCAAGTTGGAAATTTTATTAATCAAAGAGGAAACATTGGAGTGAAGGGAAGCTTTAGGAGTACCGAATTGGAAAGATGAGAGAGAATGAAGAAGGAAGGAGTTGGTACCTCCGAATTTGATGAAAGCTGTGCGATTCATCATCGTCTCCGGCAGGGAAACGGAGTTGAAGCTTCAACCCAACTGTCAAATTGCAGAATTGCAGAGATCGTGATGATGAGGTTTGAAATCGACGATGATGGTGATTTAGGGTTGAATCCACGATGATGATGAGGTTTCAAAAGCGACAAGATGATGACTACAGCTACGATGATACTGCTGGTGCAGAGAGTTTAAAAGCGACGATGATGATGAGGGCTAGAGATTTAAAAACACACCCATGTTAAAATTTAGATGAGTATTTTAAAATCCATTCCTATCTTGACTAAATCTTCAGTCCATTCTGACTTATTTTCTTTTTTAAAGAGATTTAAAATAACCCAAATATCATAGTTGGGTTTTTGTTGTCACCCCTACTCATAACCAAAAAAACTCGTGGGAATATCGAGGCAGAAAGGGTGTTCATAAATTGTGAACTAAACCAATGTGCAATCAAACAATTTGATTATGTCCACAAACTGAACACACTATTTTTTGTGAATTCTTTTCTATTTTTTACTTTTTTTAGCATAACAATTAAATGCAACTTTATGATGTTACATGGTGCTCCTCTAGTTACTCTGACCCACTAGAAGTTACGATTTACTCCACATTTGTTCTTGATATTAGCTCCTGCATCTTTGGGCCTTTCACCATTGCACTCCCGACAGCCAAAATTTCCGGCATAGTTGATGAAATCACACCTTCTCAAATTCAATAAAATACATTAGATATTGGCAATTCAATGAACGGGTTACATGGCACGTTTAACATGATTTAATATAACCAGTTTAATAACATAAATGACACAAGGCGACCCCACCCAACCCATATTGTTTACCACAACTAAATAAAGCAGTTCAATAACATGAACAACATGACATGTTTCGCTTATTACCATAACCCCCTTAAACACGGATAATAAACATTAAACAATAAGAAATAACTAACATGATTAAAAAAGGGCGACCAAAGATCTCGAGCCATAAAATCCTTAAAAGAACAATCCGTAACACAATTAGTCAAACGGGTCTTAAACATGCCGTAACAACCAGATAACCCAGTTAACAAAATTAGTTAAAGGTGTTATGCGTGTCATGAACAGATTAGGCAAGTTGAACCATCTAGGCATGTTTTTAAGCAGGCCATTAACGGGTCTTAAATATATATATATATATGTGTGTGTGTGTGTGTGTGTGTGTGTAACGCCCCGTTTGCGGTATACGCATATAATGTATATATGTGTGGGCACTCGGGGGGGCAAAAGTGAAAGTGCACTAACTTTAGCGTTATTTTACTAATTTCGTAAAAATAACGTTTAAAAGAGGGGGATGATTAATCATGCATCATGTGGTGGCGTTACAAATGCTTGTTAATACATTGTAAACTTTTTTTAAATATTAACATATCAAAAAGTTAATATCCATTTGAAAATCAAGGGGGGAGGAGTTCAAGTGAGAAAAGACTAGAATACACTTTCTCTATTTGTTTTTTCAATTGTTTGCACCTCATATTTACGAAAATGTCACCGCCTACCTTTGAGCCATTGATCTTGGGAGATCAATGGCTCACATTGTCGCCTATCCTTCCTACATGAATTCTCTTTTGTACAAGATATGTGCTCATATTGTTCATTCAGTTTGCTTTATAATGTATCAGAGCATTTATAACCGTTACATTATATTATATTATATTATATTATATTATATTATATTATATTATATTATATTATAATCAGTAACATGTATATACATTACTAGGCTGTAACTTATGTTTTATGTATGTTTCATGCTCTACATTTTGTAGATGCTATTTATCTATTTGTAATGTTTTCTGGTCATGAAACGTGGCCCTTTAGGTGTCTTTTTTTTCCTCCACAAAAGAGCTATTCTATCTGTAGTGCCCTACAAGTTACAAACCTTCCATAGCTGATCAGCCTACGGCGATAATACTCAAGAGTATAAAACTGATAAACGCTTCATAACCAAAATAACCGAAGAATCGGATTCTCGTCGAGCCGTAATCAGAGACTCTATGCGTGTTCAAAGGCGTAAAATGGTTATTTGAGGACCGTCTCAAGGAAATCCTCATTCCCTCCTTTTTTTGGAAAAATGGAAGATTTTCCTTTTCCTATATCCGACATGTTTCGGTGGTGAAATGAATTAACCAAACCGATCCTTTAAGGTGGAGGGTGTCATCCCACCTGTACCGCAATCCTGAAGGTGTGGAAATGGTTCCCGCTTTTCAACGCCCCCTTTCCTTGATTGCATGAGCTCAAATTCGGAAGAGGTATCGCGTTTCCTGCCCCCTGCCATCCCTAGTGTCACATCAGCAGTGCCGGTACCTAAGGCACCACATCAGCCCTTCCTACAATCATGCCAGCACCCTCCACCCTTAGTACCTAAATATCAATTAATTTTTACTGAAGTCCTCTAATTTTATCAGACTATTCTGTTTTATTCTTGTCTCAACTAACTCTAAGCTGGAATTAAAGGTAGTGATCATTAAACCAAACCATATCTAAACCATCTTATACGAATAACCGATACCTGAAACTATAAATTAATCTTCTTCCTTGGTTGTACATTTTCAATAAAAGAAATATTTGGTTTGGGTTGAAACCAAACTTCCTGTGAGAACACAAGTGTGTATGATTGTACGAGACTAAAGTAAGTGCACAGAGAAGAGAGTGAGTGAGCTGGTGACTCTTAGGGGGCGTTTGGTTCGCGGAATGATCTGGAATTGGAATTTGTATAGGAATTAGAATTTGAAGGAATTGGAATTGGAATTTAAACATTCCAATTGGAATTGGAAATTGTTGGCATTTGAATCTCAATTCCATTTTTGTTGTGTTTTGTTGTCAAATGAATTGGAATCCATCACCCAGGCACCCACAACAACCAGTTCGCGTCGAAACGGTTTGCGTCGAGACGGTTCGCGTCGAGACGGTTCGCGTCGAGACGGTTCGCGTCGAGACGGTTCGCGTCGAGACGGTTCGATTCGAAACGGTACTGGTCGAAACGGTTCGCATCAAAACAATACGGGTCGAAACGTGTCACACCCCAACCGACGGAGGTATCATCGGGGCGCAGCACTGAGCGAAACAGATTGTCCAGGAGAAATCCATAACAACTAATATTACCGAATATTTAACATTACGTCCAATACCATAACATATTCAGCAAAAATAATTATTACAGACATTGTATCCCCAAAGACAAATAAATTGTTTCGATAACTCAGATTATTATTGATTTGTTTCTAGACTCTTCCTAGCTTGATTCCAGCAAATAGAGCAAGCATCCTAAACACCTATCACATACGTTAAAATAAAGTCAATACACATAGTGTAAAGATGAGCATACAAGTTTAGTAGTATAATAGTAGCGAAAGCGATTTTCGCATAGCCAGCATGTAACACGTAGTAATGCGAAGCAAGTAGGTTATCGACAATGAAATATGCACAGACGTGACTGCGAGTTGTAGAATGCGCAACGCATATCACCACTGTGACACGTGAAGAAAGCCCTTAACAACCCCTGTCCACGACAGGTGCTGAGTCCAAACTATAATACTATCGTTGCTAAGGTGTCATGCAACAATCACTGTGTAAACATAACATACTAGCATTCATCATATAACACGTATAACATGCGAGAGCGGTTTAGCGTATAAGTAGTGTTTGCGTTGTGTGTCGATTGTGATTTGATACAGGTAACGTATGTAACACCCAAAAGTGCTTAAAGCAAAAAGGGATCGAGTATACTCACAGAGCGTGTTTAACGTGTAAGTCTTGGATTGAAGGGAGCGCTGAGAGATTAGCCTAAACACAATACGACAGTATAAGCATTGATCGGTCCGTAAAATGGTGCGAGTGATCTGAGGGACGAAAGGTGATCTGATCGGATGACCGTCCGGACAGATGACCATTCGGTCGGATGGCCACTCGTCTGGGATGGATGTGTTTGTGTATGATGGAACTTTGAAGTTTTCGTTGTAGCATTTTAAAAAACGAAGGAACATTTCTACAAATCGAGTCATCCGGACGGATGGCCGTTCGGATTGTCGTTCGACCGGATGGCATTCCGATCGGATGGCGATCCGTTTGGTAACCTGTTCATCTGTGAAACTTTGTAAAATTTGCTAAGTTAAAACTTTTACGTTTGAACCGTGACGTTATGACAACGTGTTAAACAACGGAAACTCCATCAAGTCCCAGTCGTCCGATCGGATGGGAATCACCCTGTCTGATCAGTAACTGTTCTTGATGGTATTTCATATTCAACCCGCTAAGTCGGTCATCTCTTCGGTAAAAGTCCATTCTCAGGCCGGCACTTCACTAGTGAATGAGTAGAAGGCCTGAATGAGCTCGGACCCTATCGGTTTTATGCGAAAGGTTGGGATTACTGAAGAAAAGTTTGAAACACTTTGATTGTTTAGATTTAGGAGAAATCAGTGTTTAAACATTGTAGAAATCCTTTGGATCTGAGTTGTTCTTGGTGGAATGAGGTCACACTTTGGTGTTCTTGAGAACCCATGATGACATCATCCTAAAACAGCCCAAATCCACCGATTTCATGGTGAAAAGTCAAGATTTGATGGTGAAAATGATGAAGAAGTGGGTGTAGATCAAAGGAGTACAAGATTTGAGGTAGAAGCTTATAAGAATCGCGAGGAATCGAGAGAAAATAGGCCAAAAGTGTGCTGGTCGAACGAGAGCTGTCACATCACATGAACAGTGATGTGACAGGTGTTATTTATAGGCATGAGAGGAGAAAAGCCGGTGCAATGTGACGGATCGGAGGGCCTTCCGATCGATGGCCATCCGATCGAATGGTCATCCGGTCGAATGGTCCTTCGATCGGATGGCTTTTGCCAGTTGATTTCCAACTTTTTTTTCGTGCATTGAGCGTTGCGATGTGTTGTGATTTTAGCGATGCGATAGTGTTACACCCCAACCGATGGCGGAATCATCGGGGAGAGGCACTAGGCGAATCAGATTGCTCAGGAGAATCCATAACAACTAGATTGTGACAGTATTTAATGTGTTCATTATCCCATACTAATAAACAAGTACAATCACATAAGCTGTCACGAATTTCATGTTCTCCCAAACAATACAAATCCGACAAGCTAGATTTTTGGTGTGTTTCTAGACTTCCTAGCTTGATTTGATGTAGACTGCGACTAAACCTGCAACATATATTAAAATAATGTCAATACAAAAGTATTGGCGAGCATACAGGTTTGATATGTAATAGGGTAATAGATAAAAGCTGCGAATTTCCACGTACATAAACGTAATACACGACATATATACTCACAAAACTGATACTACCAGCTAAGTCCTCGAGCTGCGATTGCGATTGCTAAACTAGACCCCGTCGGGCGCAATAGTACTATACTAGTCATGGTGGGACGTCGCGAGTATAAGTCCTAGCACATATGTAACTAGCATCACGTATAACTATGCACGTAAGTCATTCGCAAGTGATAAATAGTTTAAGCATTTGATGTAATTTGATTTGATAGCAACATATGTTACACCCAAAAGTGCGAAAGCAAAAAAGGGTTCAAGTATACTCACAGTCGGTGCTCAGCAGGCATGCAACCACAACTTGGTAGGATTGAAGGGAGCGCGTCTGAGGATAGCCTGATCATAGTTTGATAGCGTAAGCTGTCGCAACCCCCGATCCCCTTATCTGTCTAGGGAACGGGCGGACGCGAACACAGAGTTTGGTGGTATCAGCTTGTTAATTTGGCGGCGGAAATTTCATCAGGACCGTAGTTAGGAAATGTTTATCAGAGTAAAACCACCTCATTTAATATTAATAATCATATGGGTAAAACCCAAGTTTCTTATTACAATACATTTATAGGGGTAAACCCTATTTTATTGAATTTAAAACATCGTTTATTAGGTAACTTTTATAGCCACATTTTTCCCAAGCCTTTAGTGCTCTCCAGCTGGCTTTCTACTAATTGGCTGTCACATTGTGTTACCTGAAACGCGTTTTAAAAACATTTGTCAGTGGGAAATACTGGTGACTGGATCCCAGTTTAATCAAGAAACATTTTATCAATTAACATAGTATTGAGAGCGATTACAATGTTTATTTCTACACAATTACTCATTCAATAGTGTCAACCCTGACTAGTGGGTCATATTACACATTGGCTAACTCGTTGTCCAATGGTAACGTAGTGTCGTCCCGACTTACTACTCACAAGGTAGTAAATTTTGTATACAAAACCCCAACATACCGGCAGTAATTGAAGAACTACAAAAACTCAATCACTGCTTAATCATATTGTAAAACAGTTAAGGTTTTGTAAAACATTACAAAAAGGTTAACAAAAAGAGGATAAACTCACATTGCTATCTTAGACTTTGCGTAAGGGTTTCCTGGAAACAATCTATAATTTATACAAATGTACATAGGTTAGTATCATAACCCTTTGAAAATATTAATGATACCCTCCCCGAGACGGCATTCCAACAACTACGTCGGGCAGAACCATGACAGTTGTTACGAAACCCTAAATCAATCGGCCAGCGTATCTATTTATGAAATTGGGGTTATAATACTTACAACGGAGCAGAATCTCACTAATTAGGGGTATAATACCCGAGTATAATAACTCTACTACAGAAATTGTGATTTGAGAATGAATTGTGAACGAACTGAAATGAAATCCGATGCGTTCTATTTATACTTGCTGAACTCGACTCTCACGCGGCCCGCGTGAAAGGTAAGCCGGGCTTACGCGGCCCGCGTACTAGACCGGGTAGGGTTTAGATGATCCGGGTCATTGCCTAGACTCGACACGATGTCGACATGTGTCGGCCTCTGGTGTTGCCGTGTTATTGGTCTCTCGCGGCCCGCGTGGACTTAACTTGGGTCTTACGCGGCCCGCTTGAACTTAAGAAAATTAAAGGAATCCGGTCCTAACCCTTATACCACCCGCGTAAGGATTGGGGTGGGTCTACGCGGCCCGCCTCAACTTAAGTTTCAGATTTTTAATTATTTTTAATACTATTTCATATATCTCGGGCTCGGTTTTCACATACGGGGTATATTTAACGACATATAAGGGTATTTTAAAATACAATAGGGTGTCGGAAATATTATGAGAGTGTTGGTTTTACTGAGGGTTGTTACATCCTCCCCACCATGTTTTAGAGCTCCTCCTCGAGATCTTACTGGAACAAGTGCGGATATTTCTTTTGCATTTCAGATTCAAGCTCCCATGTGTACTCAGGTCCTCTTTTGGAGTCCCACTTCACTTTGATCAGAATTAATCTCTTATGTTTGAGATTCTTAACTTTCCTGTCTTCAATCTGTAGAGGCCTTTCTACAAACTTGAGTTGTTCATTTACCTCTATATCCTTAAGAGGTACTATCAGTGATTCATCAGCTAAACACTTTTTGAGATTAGATACATGAAATACATCATGTATCCCTGCCATTTCCTCTGGCAGTTGTAGTTGATAGGCTACAGGTCCTATTCTTCTAATAATCTTAAAAGGTCCAATATACCTGGGACTTAGCTTCCCTCGTTTGATGAATCTTACTACTCCTTTCCAAGGAGAGACCTTCAATAATACTTTATCTCCTATTTGAAATTCTAATGGCTTGCGTCGGTTATCAGCATAGCTCTTTTGTCGATCACGTGCTGCTTTCAATCGTTCCTTGATTTGAATAATCTTGTCGGTTGTTTCTTGCACTATCCCAGGTCCAGATAGTTGCTTTTCCCGAATTTCTGCCCAACAGACTGGGGTTCGGCACTTTCGTCCATAAAGTGCTTCGAATGGTGCAACATTGATACTTGTGTGATAACTATTATTATAAGAAAATTCTATTAAAGGTAAGTGATCGTCCCAATTACCTCCAAAATCAATTACACAAGCTCTAAGCATGTCCTCCATTGTCTGAATGGTCCTTTCGCTTTGTCCGTCCGTTTGAGGATGATAGGCTGTGCTTAGTTTTAACTTGGTTCCCATGGCTTTTTGGAAACTTGACCAAAAATGAGAGGTAAATCGGCTATCCCTATCAGAGACAATCGATAAAGGTACTCAATGTAAAGAAACAATTTTATTTACATATAATTTAGCTAATTGTTCCATACTGAAAGTTTCTTTCATTGGTAGAAAATGAGCCGACTTGGTTAGCTTATCTACAATCACCCAGATTGTATCATTGCCTTTCTTTGTTTTGGGTAATTTAGTAACAAAATCCATTGTTATTAATTCCCATTTCCACACTGGCATTTCTAATTGCTGTAACAGGCCTGAGGGTTTCTGATGTTCAGCTTTAACTTGTGAACAAGTTAAACATTTAGAAACATAGGCTGTTATGTCTTTCTTCATTCCTATCCACCAGAAATTTTTCCTTAAATCCTGGTACATTTTATCACTTCCTGGATGCATTGTGTATTTAGATTTATGGGCTTCTTCTAATACACGATGACGTAGGTTTCCTAATTTAGGTATCCACATTCTCTTTTCATGGAATCTCCAAATTCCATCTGTTCCTTGTTCTAATTCTTTCAGCATACCTTTCAATTTTTCAGTATCTTCCTTGATTACTGATTCTTGTGCTTCTCTTATCTGATCATTTAAATCTACTTGCAGATTTAATTTAAGAGAACGTACCCTTTTTGGCTTTTCATGATACTTTCGGCTTAAAGCATCTGCTACTACATTTGCTTTTCCCTCATGATACTGAATATCACAATCATAATCACTAAGCATTTCCATCCAGCGTCTTTGCCTCATATTTAACTCTTTTTGTTTGAAAATATACCTTAAACTCTTATGATCAGTGAATATGATAAACTTACTGCCATAAAGGTAATGTCTCCAAATCTTAAGAGCAAAAATTATAGCTCCTAATTCTAAATCATGGGTTGAATAATTTTCTTCATGATTCTTAAGTTGTATGGATGCGTAAGCTATAACCTTTTGACGTTGCGTTAATACACATCCATAACCTAATTTAGAAGCATCACAATAGACTATAAAGTCTTCAGTTCTTTCTGGTAATGCTAATATGGGTGTATGGGTTTATCTTTGCTTAAGGATTCTAAAGGCTTCTTCTTGTTTTGGTCCCCATTCAAACTTAATGGATTTACAGGTTAGCTTGGTTAAAGGAATGGCTATTCTAGAAAAATCTTGAATAAATCTTCTATAATAACCGGCCAATCCTAAGAAACTTCTAACCTCGGTTGGTGACTCAGGGGTTTTCCATTTGGTAATTGCCTCAATCTTTGTTGGATCTACATGAATTCCTTCATGATTCACTAGGTGTCCGAGAAATTGTACCTGTTCTAACCAAAATTTGCACTTAGAAAACTTAGCATAAAGTTTTTCCTTTCTTAATAGACTTAAAAGTGCGTGCAAATGCTTTGCATGATCCTCCTTACTCTTAGAGTAAATGAGAATATCATCTATGAAGACAATTATGAATTTATCCAAATATGGCTTACATATTCGGTTCATCATGTCCATAAATGCAGCTGGGGCATTGGTTAAACCAAATGGCATGACAATAAATTCATAATGACCATACCTTGTTCTAAACGCGGTCTTAGGAATGTCCTCTTCCTGTACCTTTAATTGATGATATCCTGATCTTAAATCGATTTTAGAGAAAAATCGAGCTCCTTGCAGTTGATCAAACAGATCATCGATTCTCGGTAATGGGTACCGATTCTTAATCGTGACCTTGTTTAATTCACGGTAGTCAATGCACATACGCATTGATCCGTCCTTTTTAACAAACAATATCGGCGCTCCCCATGGTGATGAGCTTGGCTGTATAAATCCTTTTTCTAACAATTCATCTAATTGTTTCTTCAGCTCCTGCATTTCAGCGGGTGCCAAACGGTAAGGTGCTTTGGCAATTGGTGTTGTTCCTTGTAACACCTCGTAAAATCACGTTCAATAAAGTATTGACACGTGTAATAAACCCTAGTAAAGTCAAACCTTGAATATAAGGGACTAATTTTTTTGAAAAATCAAAAAAACATTAATTATGAAAGAACTGGAAGTATTATCATACCTAAAATAAGTTTCTAAATAACCTTTTATGGTTTTATATTCACAAATGAGCCACTTGTGAATCAAGTGTAGCCGTTTATGTAATTAATTGAAAGTTTGCGCAATAAAGGGTTAAAAGAGTCAACATGTTAATTCTTACCTCTGAGTGACCTTTTAACAAACTGAGAGCCTCATGATATTTGATTATACTCTCGGGAATACCAATCATTGGCCATCCAAGGCTTTTATGCCTAAAAGTGAAGTTACGCGCAACTTTGCAAGTATAAGGGACTAGAAGTGTCAATATGTTTAATTATACCTCTGAATGACCTTTTATCGAGCCCGAAGCATTATGATGTTTAATAATACTTTCAAGAATGCCTAATATGGATTAGATAAGGCTTCAGTGCCATTAAACAATGATATGCGCAAGTCTGCGCATTAGAAGGACTAATTACGTCAAACTGCAAAAGTATGTCGATTCGTATGTTATCGGACCTTCCAGAATATGATCATAAGTTAATCATACCCTAATTATCCTTTACATAGCTTAGATATAGGCTTAGAGGTATTTGATGCGCAAAAATAAACTTTTAAGTCATGCAGGGACTAAAAGTGTCAAAAAGTGCACAAGTTTGCGTTTACGCGCATATCTTACATTCTGAATATCCCCGGACACCCAAAAATTTATGTAAGCACTAAAATATTTTATTTTAGTGTTTGGCTTGATAAAATTCCATTCGTCGTGTCGTTTGGATTGTTTTTCGCGTCCGTCCGTGTTTCATCGTAATTAGCCGAACAACGAGACCGTACGACCAAACGAACCGACATACGACATATTTTTGAGCATGTTTCATGTTCCCTATACTTAGGCATCATTGTAGATCCTTAAAAATGGTTTAACGGGCCTTAGATATGTCGGAAATGACATTTGGAAGTGCAGGGGCCAAATATGTCAACAAGTGAAAGTTGCTGTTTGCTGACCAGGTCCTTACGGACCGTAAGACTCTGGACCTTATGGTCCGTAAGACAGTCCCAGATACAGAAAACAGGCAGCTGCCTGTTCCAGCCCGTTGCACCGCCTCATTTTGCCAATTCCTGATTATAGGGACTTGTTTAATGGATTATTAGGCCCTAGGGACACTTGTATTGATCATGGATCAATCCTAGACTTGTTTGGCATCATCTTGATCAACCAAGAACACTATATAAAGGCCCTCATTGTTCCAATTTTTGATCATTCATTCAAACTCAACATCTGAGGATTTCTGGAACTCAAGGCCACTTCCTAAGCATCTCTAGTCGTCATTAGGACCTTGGTAAGTATCCTTAACCTTCCTTAATCGTGTTTTACTTAGTTATTAGCTTAAAAGTCAAACCATCGTAATTAAGGTTTGACTTATCGATTAATCACTAATGGCCTGATGTTTAGTCAAATTGAAAGTATTTATAAGTTGGTAATTATGTGGGCATTACACCCTTAAAAGGGCACCCTCTGATTTCCGCTCTAACTAGGTCAAGTGTCGGGTCAAACTTAATCCGAAAAAGTCAACAGAACCTTAATTTTCAAATTAACGTGCAATTAGTAATGTAGAAGATGTGTAACCTGTTTTACCACTTATATAACTTGGTAATCAATGCAAGAACTTGTCTAAGCATGTCCGACCCGACAATTTTCAGTTTAGGACCGGTTCGAAACCGAAAGTCGCATAGATTTACCACTGCTTTGACTTTCAGTTCTGACCTATATTAGTGTGATTTAAAAATTCCTTAGAGCTTCATTAGGACCGGGTTATATGATAGTATAACCCTCTATGATTGGTTCGTTGATTGTCCGATTCGTTTACACGTTTCCGTTAATTGCTTAATGTTGACCATAATGCCCTTTTGACCATAAAACGATAATTTTGGAAATGTGAAAGGACAATAATCTTTGTTACTAATTTATAAACATGTCCCTAAATTTTCACATCAGTTTGAGGTCTAGATTAGGAGTTATGCTCAATGGCGTGATTAGAACTTTTTTTATTAATTAAACGGCGTCATTAGCGTAAAGCCTATCTAAACCCAATTTTTTGACACCAAACCTTTTACCCACTGATGTAATATAATATTTTGAGATTTTTGAAGATTTTTAATTATTTTTAAATTGTTCATAACATAGGGTTATTGCCTTGATTCGGTAAATACCGATTATACCTTTTTTGCTTATAAAATGAGTTTTACATAACATTTAGACACCAAACATTTTTCTACTGATCTAATATGATAAATAAAATATTTTGAGCCTTCTGGAATAATAAAAATATCAGCTTTCCTTTGAAAACCCGGAAATGGCTCCAAATCGCCTTTTTAAGCGTTTTAAACGCATAGTATGCATTAAAGCTATTTTAAACATATAACGTTTGATGCCTACTGATATTTTTAGTAAATAACTATATTCTAACAGTAAGCAAAAGTTTTAAACTCAAATTTCCGATTTTGACCTTTTAAGCTTATGTGAAATTACCAAAATGCCCCTACGGTGCATAGTTTGGTTATAATTGTTAAATTTCACATATATGCAATACCCTACTGTTATAACTTATTAAATTAAGTATTTCTACTAATGATATCAGACCTGTAACTCAGGTAAATACTTAAACTCTTTTTATATCTTTAAAATGACTAAAATACCCCTACGGGGCTTAAATTGAGATTAAACTCGTTTTGGGCATAATGGAAGGTATCCTACTGATATCACAACATATTTAAAGAATATTAACTTATGGAACTTGTGTATGTCTCATTCGGTTACCCGTTACGCATATACGCGCCCGGTACGGTTTATGTAACTAGTTTACATAAATTAACCGGAACGGGTCGAACCTTATCATTTTCATTTCAAAATCCAGAATGTATTTAGTTTACCCATTTTATACAAGTCTTCATACTTGTTGGGTCTAAATCACATTCTAATCCGGCCTCCGCTTAATCTAGCGTGTCGTACCGTTGTTCTGTTTAAAAACTAGCCGGTCTAAGTCTATGGCATAATTAAGACCCGTTAGTATTCTAATTGGTTATTTATACCATCATTCCAAACTAGAGCCTTCCGGTAAATTGTACCTACGCTTACTTAAGTGAATACGACTGAGTTATTAAAATTCTTGCTATTTAAGACAGGAGCTAGCTCAGGTAAATACTCTTAACCTATTTTCCCTTATATGGGCTTGGGATACGGTAATATAATTACCGCATGGTCAGGTATGGGATTCAAAGACCAATAAGGCAGGAAATCCAAATAACCTGTTTTAATTCGTATTGCTTGACTGAAACATTGGGGATTAATGCGACCGTGTCCTGGATATCCTTAACTCATTAATTGCAATGGCCACGACCTAAGCACGGGGTGTAGGCATACACCTGAAAGATGCAATATGCTTATTAATTAATTATACCCAATATGGGATTCCCAATAAGGGAATAAGTGGTGTGTCGGTTAATCTTGAACCGGCATAGAACCGGGCCCCGTATGTAGAGCAAGTTATGTAAAACTGATAACATGAGATATAGTTTGTCCCAAGTATAAAAGATTAATATTGCCTTGTGCATTTTAATCAAAGTGTCAAAATATTTTCGTGCCTTGTGCACCTAAACCAATTTTCATATACATTTCCAAATGAGTCGGTTGAGTGTATTTACCAGTGAAAACTGACGTATTTTCCAAAGTCTAAGTGATAGGTACAAGTACGTAATAGGCTGGAAGCTGCTCAGGACTTGTTAGTTAAGGACTTTGCAACTCCTTCACATAAGCCATTAGTCTGATAACTTCTTTTGTTGTTTTTGATCCGCCTGTGGATTATTACAAGCTAGTCTGTACGGAATACTTTTATATTATCAGACATTTGTGTTTGTAATAATATTTTATATTTCAAGACTTCCGCTGTGCATTTAAATTGTGTTGTTTGACTATGATGATATCAACTACGTCACGATACTCCCCACCGAGCCCACCGGTAATACGTGGAAATATCGGAGTGTGACAGGTTGGTATCAGAGCCAACATTGAGTGAATTAAACACTATCCTTTTGTGTTTAAACTCAATGACACAATAGCACATTCCTTGACCTTCTGAGTCTTGACTTAACATAGGAGTTCTCTCGTCCCTATTCGGAGAACTATTGCTTTCAATTCTATATACTTTTAATATATCGCCAAGCAAAGCAGCCGTAATGGAAATCCTCCCCATCCGAAGCCGAGGAATGCGGAGCCTTGTACTGCGACTAGGATAAACGTGCAACTGAGGAGAAAACATTCAGAAATAAAATGAAGAAGAAACTCCTTCTGCTGAAGTTCGTTTCCTTAGTAAGTCCTTATAAGGGCATACTTATCTTTCAGTCCCTTCATGGACAACATCATTTCTTTCAAGTCCCGTTCAGGGAAACTTTGTACCTCTTTTAAAATCCTTGGAATGCTTTATCAAAATTTCACCTTATCAATATATATAATAAATGAAATAAATGAAAAGTATCATTCCTCTTATAAGATCTACCATTATAATAAAATGGAAAAATCTAAAAAGTGCAAGACCTAGCCCATGTGTCATTTTAAGACAGGGCCAAGATGGTAGTTCCTCAATTAGATTCAGATCCTTGATAACATCTCAATTTAGGATTGTTCTGCGTTAAATATTAAAAAGAATCTTAAAGGTAAAACCTAGCCTAAATGTCATTGCAGACATGGCCAAGATGGTAAAACCTAAAGATTCAAATCTTTGTTAACATCTGAAAGCATATTAACATGTTTGACAAAATGTGATTCGATAAAACCACATAAGTCATTCTTAAAATTGGGTTATTCTAAATTCCCTTATTTATATAATCATCCCTTAAGGATGAAGTGCCTACGAGCTATAATTAACGTCCTCTGAGACTAAAGACAGTCGTAGCCTACAACTCCCTGTCAAGAAAAGGTAATGAACTTTGATTCAAGCCTTAATGCCTCGATTCTATAAAATCTTTACTTATAATTTTGTCCTTGTGACTTGGCTTTTGTGCCATAATTATATTTTAATTAAATTTAGGATGATTATAATGAAAATCCTGAATAAAATAAATATCATTCCTTTCCTGCCAGTATTCTTATTAAAAGAAATCTTAAAGGGTATAGCCTAGCTTGAATGTCATTAAAGACCTGGCTACGATGGTAAAACCTGTTTAAAAGAAACTCAGATCCTCGTTAACATTTGAAAACATGTTAACACTCCTGGCAACAGTGATGCGATAAAATCACACCTGTCATCTTCATATTAGGAATTTTCAAACCCCTTATTTAGCATAAATGATCAAGAGGGATCATGGCTAATAAACGTCGAACATGATGAACACATCAAACATCCATTGGGATGTATACCTACGGGCAAAGATGTATACATGAAAAGATAGTTTTATTTCATAACTTCTTGTCAAGACAATGAATTATGAAATTTTCCGATCCAAAGGAATCATTGATTATGTTTTAAAATTTCCCTAGTGACAAGGCCTCTGTGCCATCAAAAAGTCCATGGGACAAGCCCTTATGCTATATAAAATGTCGGTACGACATTGATAGTCGTGACTTATGTCCCCTGTCTAATAATTATGAAGGATTATATTCCGTTTAAAACGCCAAAGATGGTTTATCTAAAAACCTAGGCCAAGCATAATCAAATAAATTTAATACTATCTATTGGTCTATATGGCTGAGTTACACCATGGCTATTTAATCGTCAAGTTCGACAATTCGCTATATAATTAAACAAATTATTACTACTTGGTTAGTAGCCTTCAAAGCTTCACCACGGCTGACTCCTCTGAAGCTCACAATCATCCAGTTAGTCAGAATGATGTCCATTGACTAGCCTTTGTGGCAAAATAAATTATCTTCCAAAGAGATGACGGCTGTAGTCTTTGACTCTCTATCCAAAGGTGAAGAACTATGTTCGAACCTTAAGATCTCTGATCCAATAAGATTGCGGCTTATATATTAATGCCTTAAGTGCCATATCTTATATGTCCTTTGTGACAAGGCCTTCGTGCCTATGACTATTAATGTCCTTCGTGACAAGCCTTCCAACTATCTAAAGATTGTCTTTATGACAAGGACAGTTGTGGCATTGTGATTCCCTGTCAAAAGGTAATGGACTTGGTCCAAACCTTAAACACAATTGATGGTCCTTTTTTACCTAGGCTAAATATAATTGACGTACTTTCTAGTAGCATACTATAATGAAGTTAAAAACCTAACAGCCATTATGGTTTAATGATACCATGGCTTATAAATCATCCATTTCGATGATTCCATAATAGTTTGTGGCTAAGCATATGTTATTATTGGTGTTTAGTACCAAAGCTCCAGAATGGTGGATTCCGACGAAGCACACAGCAGTACTGCGGCTAGAAACAAGGATGCAAATATAAATATAAATGTTAATGGCACTGCTCTTCAGGCCTTGATTGACGCAGCAATTAGTGAAGCTGTGGATAAGATCCTTGAGAACAAAGAGGAACCGAGTGGCACTCACTCAAAGGTCCATACGGAAACACATACATCAGCTCGTAAGGAGAGCTCCGTTCACTCTTCAGATGAGAAGAGCGAACCTTAGAAGTTAGTACTCTATGATAAGCCCCGTTCAACTGAAGACGGGTGCACCTACAAATACTTCGTCTCATGCAAACCCAGAGATTTCAATGGCGAAAAAGGAGCAATTGATGCCATGGAATGGCTTGAGGAAATGGAAACTGTTGTGGACATCAGCAATTGTGCTGATAAGGACGTGGTAAAATTTGCTTCACAATCTTTCAAGGGCGAGGCTCTTGCATGGGGGAGGGCCATGATGCAGTCCATGGGGAAAATTCCCCTATACAATATGGGATGGTCCAAGTTTGTGGACCTTATCAAAGAGAACTATTGTCCACAACACGAAGTGGAAAAGGTGGAGACAGATTTTCTGACTCTCACAATGAAGAACCTAAATTGTCAGCAATATGTTACCGACTTCAACTCCCTATCTAGATTGGTACCCTATTTAATTACCCCTGAACCAAAACGCATTGCGTGTTTCATCGGTGGTTTGGCACCCGAAATAAAAGGGAATGTTAAGGCTTCAAGGCCAATCACCTTCAGATCAGCTGTAGATCTATCCTTGTCTCTCACTCTAGATATAGTGAGACAAAAGTTAATCAAGAATGAAACTAATGAGAAAAGACAAAGGGGGGAGGATAACTCCCAGAATCCTAAGAAGAGCAAATCCGAGTTCAACAATAACCAACAGGATTCCAACAAAAAGCCTACATGCAAAACCTGCAAAAGAAGACACTGGGGACAGTGTCGATCAAACCAAAAGATAAAGCAATGTGGCATCTGTAAAAGAACTGGCCACCAGTCCCACGAATGTAGGGACATAAAAAATGCAAACTGTTTCAGCTGTGGCGAAAAGGGCCACATCAGTACTAATTGCCCTAAGGCTGCCAAGGAAGGAGCAGCTAAGTCTGGGATGGATAAGAAAAGAAACGCCTGAACTACCGGTTGAATGCCAGAGACAGTGCATATCAATAATAGCATTAGGTACGTCCTTACCATTTAGCACTGATAGTGTCTGCTAAGTATTTTACGTTAATGCAATGGATAATAAACCTTTAGTAAACCATAAGCTTAGCAAACTTTTGATTACATTTATAAGAACTCCAGATATTAAATATAAGGTATAATTACCAATGGAATCTATAATGACCATCTCTCCCATCCTCGAAGATAATCCTTTCATAAGAATCTGGAGTACTCTTCCCCAAAAAGAGTACGACAATATATATTATTTTATTTTATTATTTTCTCATTGTTTTCTATCGCCTGCGAATGCCAAACTATGTTTGATAAAAGTGCCATATGAGGAGTGGCGTATCCTAGTGTGTCCCATAGATTGCTTCCATGCCTGATCAGTATGGAGGTTTAATGCATGGAACCCCTGAGATATCCCAAAGGTCATATTGTACTAAAGTCAACTAGTAGTATTCAAAGAAAATATCCAATATAAAAAATGTCCTTATAAGTATCTCTACTTAGGGCATCCTTGCATTTGTAAAGAGAATGTGTCATTTATCTGACACCGACATCGATAGATGAACCAAAGCCTGAGAATACAGACATCTCTGACATCTCTGTGTGTCATAATTATCTTCTTTATAAGAATTACCATGTTTACCTCCTGAGAGGCAAGTGGATGTTAGGACAAACATCCCGCTTAGGGCTGCAGTTATTGTAAAAGCCTTATATCTGTTAGTACCAATGGAATAGGAAGAACTAAGAGCCAAATCGATAAGTTTTTAGAGAAGGTTCATAAAGCCAAAATTCAAAGTCCTAAGAACTCTGATTTTTAGTAAATAAGAAAGACGGTTCATCTTGCTTATGCATTAATTACCGCAACCCTATTTAAGCAACAATTAAGAATCGCCATTAGCTGACCAGGATCGTCGATTTGTTCGACTAGCTGTAAGGATTAGCTATTCTTTGAGATTAGTTTTAAGCAGTGGGTGGAATAACCATTTCACCATAAAATAAGTTTTTCTATAGCAATTATTATATAAGTATCAAGGCTACTCCTTTGGAGACCTTGTATAGATGGAATGTTAAACATCTATTATTAGAACAATAGATTGGTAAGTCCAATTACCAGGATCCAAAAGTTGCATTGGAAACAACAAGTAAGATCATCCGAATTCGTAATCACCTTAAATTTGCCAGTAAACGGCATAAAATTGAGGATTGAGAAAAGTCGCAACCTTCTTAAGTCCTTAATAAGGAATAAGGTTCAATCGAAGGTATCGCCCTAAGAAGGGTATGCTAAATTTTAAATTTCACAGGGTAGGGTAAGTTAAGTCCTGGATATATAGGAGCATTCGGAAATCGAATACAACAAAGGTCAATAGCCTATAAGCTAAAACCTATATAAGGAGCTTAGTGGAGCTCGCAATGCGACCCACACTGATGATTTAAGGATAAGCTTCGCCAATAAGTCGAAGCACATTATCGCGTAATGATAAACAGATTAATGAAACTTTATGATTGGATGAGAAACCGTATCGATTAAGGATCGGCAGATTAAGAAGCTCCAAAAGGATACATGACCTATCATATAGGTAAGCTGGGGTGCCTTAGAGGCCCAAATGTACTGGGGAAGATTAAGTTCAATATAAGGCAGAAAGTACTTCCTTTACTTTAGCAAATCTCGAGGTCGAGATTTCTTTTAAGGGGGTGAGGATGTAACACCTCGTAAAATCACGTTCAATAAAGTATTGACACGTGTGTAATAAACCCTAGTAAAGTCAAACCTTGAATATAAGGGACTATTTTTTTTGAAAAATCGAAAAACATTAATTATGAAAGAACTGGAAGTATTATCATACCTAAAATAAGTTTCTAAATAACCTTTTACGGTTTTATATTCACAAATGAGCCACTTGTTAATCAAGTGTAGCCGTTTATGTAATTAATTGAAAGTTTGCGCAATAAAGGGTTAAAAGCGTCAACATGTTAATTCTTACCTCTGAGTGACCTTTTAACAAACCGAGAGTCTCATGATATTTGATTATACTCTCGGGAATACCAATCATTGGCCATCCAAGGCTTTTATGCCTAAAAGTGAAGTTACGCGCAACTTTGCAAGTATAAGGGACTAGAAGTGTCAATATGTTTAATTATACCTCTGAATGACCTTTTATCGAGCCCGAAGCATTATGATGTTTAATAATACTTTCAATAATGCCTAATATGGATTAGATAAGGCTTCAGTGCCATTAAACAATGATATGCGCAAGTCTGCGCATTAGAAGGACTAATTGCGTCAAACTGCAAAAGTATGTCGATTCGTATGTTATCGAACCTTCCAGAATATGATCATAAGTTAATCATACCCTAATTATCCTTTACATAGCTTAGATATAGGCTTAGAGGTATTTGATGCGCAAAAATAAACTTTTAAGTCATGCAGGGACTAAAAGTGTCAAAAAGTGCACAAGTTTGCGTTTACGCGCATATCTTACATTCTGAATATCCCCGGACACCCAAAAATTTATGTAAGCACTAAAATATTTTATTTTAGTGTTTGGCTTGATAAAATTCCATTCGTCGCGTCGTTTGGATTGTTTTTCGCGTCCGTCCGTGTTTCATCGTAATTAGCCGAACAACGAGACCGTACGACCAAACGAACCGACATCCGACATATTTTTGAGCATGTTTCATGTTCCCTATGCTTAGGCATCATTGTAGAGCCTTAAAAATGGTTTAACGGGCCTTAGATATGTCAGAAATGACATTTGGAAGTGCAGGGGCTAAATATGTCAACAAGTGAAAGTTGCTGTTTGCTGACCAGGTCCTTATGGACCGTAAGACTCTGGACCTTATGGTCCGTAAGACAGTCCCAGATACAGAAAACAGGCAGCTTCCTGTTCCAGCCCGTTGCACCGCCTCATTTTGCCAATTCCTGATTATAGGGACCTGTTTAATGGATTATTAGGCCCTATGGACACTTGTATTGATCATGGATCAATCCTAGACTTGTTTGGCATCATCTTGATCAACCAAGAACACTATATAAAGGCCCTCATTGTTCCAATTTTTGATCATTCATTCAAACTCAACATCTGAGGATTTCTGGAACTCAAGGCCACTTCCTAAGCATCTCTAGTCGTCATTAGGACCTTGGTAAGTATCCTTAACCTTCCTTAATCGTGTTTTACTTAGTTATTAGCTTAAAAGTCAAACCATCGTAATTAAGGTTTGACTTATCGATTAATCACTAATGGCCTGATGTTTAGTCAAATTGAAAGTATTTATATGTTGGTAATTATGTGGGCATTACACCCTTAAAATGGCACCCTCTGATTTCCGCTCTAACTAGGTCAAATGTCGGGTCAAACTTAATCCGAAAAAGTCAACAAACCTTAATTTTCAAATTAACGCGCAATTAGTAATGTAGAAGATGTGTAACCTGTTTTACCACTCATATAACTTGGTAATCAATGCAAGAACTTGTCTAAGCATGTCCGACCCGACAATTTTCAGTTTAGGACCGGTTCGGAACCGAAAGTCGCATAGATTGACCACTTCTTTGACTTTCAGTTCTGACCCATATTAGTGTGATTTAAAAATGCCTTAGAGCTTCATTAGGACCGGGTTATATGATAGTATAACCCTCTGTGATTGGTTCGTTGATTGTCCGATTCGTTTACACGTTTCCGTTAATTGCTTAATGTTGACCATAATGCCCTTTTGACCATAAAACGAGAATTTTGGAAATGTGAAAGGACAATAATCTTTGTTACTGATTTATAAATATGTCCCTAAATTTTCACATCAGTTTGAGCTCTAGATTAGGAGTTATGCTCAATGGCGTGATTAGAACGTTTTTTTATTAATTAAACGGCGTCATTAGCGTAAAGCCTATCTAAACCCAATTTTTTGACACCAAACCTTTACCCGCTGATGTAATATAATATTTTGAGATTTTTGAATATTTTTAATTATTTTTAAATTGTTCATAACATAGGGTTATTTCCTTGATTCGGTAAATACCGATTATACCCTTTTTGCTTATAAAATGAGTTTTACATAACATTTAGACACCAAATGTTGGGATTGAACCCTACCAGAGGAACAGATAATTAAAGCCAAAGCCAGGTCACAACAGTGGATTCACAATAAGCAGCAGTTTACATTAGGCTTTCCCCATGAAAGTGATTTATAACAACTGATGGTCTTACATCCACTGCCCGGATACAACTGCTGCTGCCCCTTCAACTGCTGATGAAACCAGAAAACTACTGAGATCTAAGCACTGCTGGTACAACCCTCTGATGACAAAGCACTGCCCAATCAAGGACTGATCAACCTTGAGGAAAGCACTGACATAAAGAGAGAGCAGTAGTTTAGTTTGTCATTTGTTTTATGTATAGTCAGTGGTTAGGTTTAGCAGTGTTTGTATAAGGACAGTAGGTACAGGTTGTTAGGCTGTTAGACGTCGCTTTCATGGTGACGTCAGCTGTGATGCCTCAGTGGATTGAATTGTCTATAAATGGAACAGTACCCTGTACTGTTACTTTTGATCGTTTTGAGTGAGTTCTTCTCCTCAATTCAACCCTTTCATCTTGTGCAATCCAACCTTGGGGCATCAGGCTGAGGGGGAGCTTAGTTTGTAAGCATGGTTGTAATCATTTGATTCGTATTGTAAATCTTTTGACTAAATGAATTGCATATGTTTTCTCAAAACTATTTTCTCCTTTGATTGTGTTCATAATGTTTGTTATTCATTTCCGCTGCACTTTATATTGTTTAATATTCATCTAATTGTTCAAATCATACAAACAAACACGATCATGAGAGCCTCCGATCCTAACAGTTGGTATCGGAGCCTGGACAGTCAAATTCGATCTGACAATCAATTTGACATAACAGTTCGGCTCAGAATTCGTTGATAATAAGGTTGGATGCATTTTGTTGAAAAACAGAGTATCGAGTAAATCATATTCAAAATGGTTATTCAAAAACTCTGTAAATCAACCAAGATGTCATATGACACATAAATTTCACACAACAAGAGATTTCATGCACAAGACACTCATGGCTTTAAATCTAAAAACATATCTGTTAAACTATGAGATTATTTCTTAACTTCAAAATTGATTTCAACTGTTGGTATGTAATTTGTTATGTTCTCATTAAATACTAAATTATGAACCTCAGATTAACAAAGACCTATGTTCTTAAAAACATTAGTGTTTTTGTTACATAAAAAGAGGGACATCAAAGCTTTAGTCACAAGATCTTATGTGCTGAAAAACAGGTTGGGAATCCTGTTAAAAAGGACCAAATCAACTTTGTTATAAACATAATAAGAAAATCAGGTGTTGAAATAGTCCAATTCATATGTAATGTGAGAATTGACATATACATGTACTAAATATGTTCAGATCTCTCAAAACATTACTGCAAAATGATTCTGGATTAAGCATTTCTTCAATAAAAACCTCCCAGTAAGTATTTCATTACTTATGAATGGGAATGGTAAAAAGGGAAGAAGAAAATTTACAAAAACTCAGAAGTGTGTTTATCTCAAAACTTTTTAAGTCAGAAGAAAAGAGTATAAACATAAACACTTTAGAGTCAAAAGTTGGGGTAAAAATGGTCATCAAAGCAACTGTGTGCAGTCTTTGGTTCAGAAAAAGGTTCAGGTAACCATGGTATTTCCAGTGAATAAACTTTCAAAAAGGACTAGACAAATTTTTTAGAATCATCACATGGTAACAAGGTCTATAACAAGATTTTGAAAAACTCATGTGTACATGTGTCCTCATTTTTCTATTGTCAATCAATCAACAAGAGAATGGTACCAAATAGTGGTCAAAATACATTTAAAATTCATACCACTATTGTAAACCACTGACTATTCTCATAAACTTGAGTATGAGATGATTATGTGCTTTATTACGGTTTTACCAAGTTCTTTTGGTGCTGTTTTTAGAAAATCCTTTAATTTTTTTATAAAAAGGATTTTCTCAAATAATGCAGGATATATTATTTCTTATTTTTTTTAGAAATAATGTACTTTGAACTTTTACTGGTTTTTGATAGTAAAAGTTTAAATCTCCTGTCAGGATATATATAACCTTTATTTTTTGCTGGTTGTATTATCCTCAAAATGGTTCAAAAGGAAGTGGTACTCATGTCAAGGTCATGTCATACTCAAGGGTTGTCTTACACTGAGCAAAAGATTGATTGATCAACAGATCATAAAATACTTGGGCACTCATGTTTTTAATTCAAATATTATAACAAGAATGAGTAGCCTTAGTAAATAGTTTACATCATCTGGGGTACTAAACCAATGTCAGAAATTAGTAAAAGTTTCAAAATGTGTAATTGACATGTGGCAAAACCTTGAATGAACATTCTCAAACAGTTGCTGACATACTTGTCCTTCAAATCATTACCATTATCCTGCCCCAAACCACTGTTTTGTTCAAACATCTGCTTCCTAAATACTGTCCACTGCTGAAAGTCAACCTCTGTTCCTTTCATTCTCTTGGCAAGCACTGATGTTCAAAATCAGTGTCTTATCCACTGATATACTATCCACTGATAGTAAAAATCATCTACTGTTGTTACATTATTACCGTTGTAACCACTGATGCTTGTTTCAACAGTGGCTCTCAAAACAACTGTCCTCCACACTTCATCCATTTCATCAAAGGTTGACACATGGTCAGTTTTTAGCCTTCAGATCTTTGTAACCGCTGCCACATCAGCACTTACTTTTTCCCAAAATAAAACCCTGATCAAAACCCCCAAACAGGGTTTTACACTGTCGAATTGAATTCCAAAATTCTCTTCTTAAAGCAGTTATCAACCCTTCATCCCAAATCATTCTCTGTTCTTCTTATTCTTCTTCCAAAATGACAAAATCAAAATCAAAACCAAAATCACCGTCATCTTCCAAAGAGGTCGATCAAATGGCCGAAGAAACCATTGAAATCCCATACAAATCACCGCACAACTACTTGGGTCTCCTCATAAAACCCACAAACAACCATACCTTCGATTCCATCATCGACACCATATCTGCATCAAAGTACAAAACTTTGTTGACAGTAGACGCTCCCATTTATTTGCAAACCCAGAGAGAGTTCTGGAAAAATGCTGTGCTTGAAAAACAAGACAATAAAGCAGTTGCCACCAACTCCTCGATATAGGGTAGAGCGATTCAAATCACTCCGCAATCAATCTCAGAAGTCTTCAAACTCGATGACCAGAAAGGTAAAACTTCTTTTGACAAAAACGAGTTAAAAGCTGATTTTCTGAAAAGGGGATATGCAGAACAATCAAAAGTAGATACCTTACAAAAAGGTTATTTTCACACACTTTTGATGTGTGTTTCAAATAAAACAACAGCATTTAATGAAATACCTTTGAAGATTCAATGCCTGGGCTATGCTATTTTAAATAAACAAGATTATAACTACTCCCAGGAAATTTTTAATGACTTGGTAAAGAATGTTGATAGCAAAGCATTTTTACTCTTTCCAAGGTTTCTAAGCTACTATTTTAAACAAAAATTTGAAAAAGAAAATGAAAATTTGCTAAAACAAGGTGTTTATTTTCAAATAAAAAGCTTAACACCTGAAACATTCACTAGAATGTTAGCACCAATAAAAACAAAAGCAGAGGTGCCTGAGCAGAATTTAGCAGTTACAACTGCTCCTCAGACATCTGCTGCTGAGCCCACTGCTCCAGGTGATCATAGCAGCACTGCCACTGCTTTGAAACCCACACTTGCCACCACTAAAAAGAGCAAAAAGAAAACATCCAGAAAACCCACCAAACCCAAAACAAAGGCAACTCTGGAAGATGAGATCCCAGAGCAACTGCCAGTGACAAAACAAATGTCACCACAAACCACTGCTGCTACTTCCTCACAGCAGCTGGTAGAAAGATCTCAACCATTGCCTCAAACTCCTCCTGCATCCTCACAAAAGGATCAGGTTGTAAGCACAGGGACCCCACAATATGAAGCTCTGAATCCACTCGGATCTATCTTCCTCAGTCCTGATCCCAAGGACATGTCTCTTTCAACTCCCATGCCCTCACCAATCATACTACCTCAATCCATGCTACCTTTGTTGCATGCAGTTGATATAGCTCAGACAAAAACCAGTTCCTTTCTATCACCTGTTACTGAGATTATACTCCCACAAGTGACTGGGTCTGATGCTACTACTCCTGCTATCCAGCAACAATTGAGGAGGTTACACCCCCTGAGTTACAAGTAACTCTCGGTGGTAGTTCAAGTGGAGCAGCAACTACAACTGATGGATCAACAGATCTTCAGTTAGACAATTGTTTCATTAATAAGTCTCCCTTGAAGGCAATTTCTTCCATAGCACCACTGATAACCACTGGTGAGGCTGTTTTGTCCACTGGTAACATCAAAGGTTTATCAAGTACTGAAGAAAGAAGTCCCCAGTACCGAGAACAAGGGGCATCAATGGGTGATTTTTGGGACTCAGTTCCTAAGTCACACATTGATACAACCACTACAGGTGGGTATTCAGATGATCCCATTAAAGTGGGTGATGATTCAAAATACCAGGAATTGACGGGAAGAGTTGAAAAACTGGAAACTTCAGTTGCTGAAATAAAAGATATGGTGCAAGAGATTTTAAAAGCTCAAAAAGCACAATCCACTGCTGTTCCACCTCAAGCACCTGCTCCACCACAAGCAATTGCTGCAAATGAGCTTTGGAATATCTTTCAACCCATGCTTGAACAACAAAAACAGATGGCTGATCAGCAGCATGAGATACATGTGAAAATGTTGACAAACATGGTGGAGTCGAGATTTAAAGATACTCAAGCAGACATCAAAGCTATCAAGGCTCATCTCCAAAGCACTCCTGGAAAAGTTCCCTCTACTATTCTTTTTATGGATAACCCCCTTGCAGATAATGCCAAAAAGGGGGAGAAAATCCAGTTGAAGAAAAGGGGAATAGAAGATGGTCTGTACATTGAACCAGAAAAAGAAAAACAGACCTCTAAACCTCAAACCATCCAAACAGCTGATGCAGCAGAAGTTACAAAAACTGTTGTCATCTCATCAACACACACAACTTCACCACACACCACCAAAACCACTGCTCTACCACCATCATCATCTACAGTCATATCACCACCATTGCCTCCTTCCATAAAGCAGAAGACAGCAGATGTTATAACATCTGTTGTAATGACAACAGCGGTTGAAGCACCAGTTGTTTCAACAGTTGTTAGTCAGACACTTTCCACTACTCAAACCACTGATCCACCAATGACATCATCAGCCCCTCCCACAATAAAAAGGAGAAGGGTTTTCATTCCTTATGATTCACCACCACCATCACCACCATCAAAAAGTACTTTACCAACTTCATCCCCTGCTCAAAAGCAGAAGACATCTACTGACACATCAGTAGTTGTAATGACAACAGCAGTTGAAACACCAGTTGTTTCAACAGCTGTTAGTCAATCATCCACCACTGCTCTTGTCATTCCTACATCACAACCAAAACCCTCTTCATCCATAAAGCTTCACAAAAGAAAAAGAGAAACTACTCAGCCAACTGATGAAAAATATGATCCTGTTGCCGCAAAATATCCACTGGAACTAGATGCTGTGAAAAATGAGATGAGACAATTTTACACCAAAGAAAATCCTTCAAAAAGAAGATTTCCCTCTCTCATTGGCTTCGTAGTCCCAGAAGACATGGATGAATATCTCGAAATGAAAGCAAGGCAAGCAAGGATTAGAGCTAAGCTTGAATGCAAAGATGAAGGTGATGAAGCCATTGCAGAAAGAATGGTACTCTTGCTCACAAAAGTTAAGTTAATGGAAGACTTTGCACAAGAACTGAACAAAGAAAAGGTAGATCAACGAAAAGCAATAAGAGAAGAGTATCTTGCATATATAATGAAAGAAAAATTCTACTCAGCTGAAGAAAAACAGTTTGAAGAATGGCCAATAATCGCTCTAAAGCATGAAGCTAAAAGGATAGAAAGGGTTAAGAATGATCCAAGTAAGAAGAAGACAGCTCCAAATTGGAATAAGTACAAAAAGCTAATTGTTGATCTTACTTCTGAATACAAAAACTAGAAGCAGGAACTGATAGATGCAAAAGTGGACACTGCCAATGCCATATCAAAATGATCAAAGCAGCATACCGACGAAGCTTATGAAAGGCTGAAGAAGAGAAGGACAACAGTTCCAGACACTTCAAAAATGCCTGACTACAAAAGGCTAGAACAGCGGATTGATTATCTTAAAACACTGATCACCTCAGCAGATAACCCCACTCTTGTGGAAAACCAAGAAAAAGGAAAACTGCAGACCAGTGAAGAAGAAAAAGAAAAGGAAGCTGAGTACTTCACAAAAGCCATCAAGAAAATGGGTCTAAAAGAAGATAGTTCAGTGAGCCTTCAAAACCTTTTCAAAAAGGTACTAACCAAACCTGCATCAACAAACATTTCAGCAGATATCCCAGACAGTAAGCTTGATTAACAAAAGACACAAGAGCAAATTGACAAAGAAGTTGCAGAAGACATAGATGCAGCAAACAAAGTCATAGAAGAAGCTTTCAAAAGAATGTCTGAAGTTCAGGATACTGCTTTACAATATTTCTCAAGGCCAAAATCTACAAGCTCATCTGAAAATAAATCTCTCCCAAGAAACCCATTGGGTTCGAAAGTACTAAAGTGGATGTCTGACCAAAAGACCCACGTATTGACTATTGTCAGATCCAATGGCGATGTGAAGTATATATCAAGGAAAGAAGCACTAGGCCTTAGTGTTGAAGATTTGCAGGATCTCCTTGAACTTACACTATGCAGGGATGAAGATGACATAAGTTCCTAAGAATTTGAAGAAGAATTTAAAAGACAAGCAAGGGAACTTCTGATGAGGAATAAAGATCCAGAATAATGAAAGGTTTTGGCATTATCTGTTCCAGGGGGAGATTGTTGGGATTGAACCCTACCAGAGGAACAGATAATTAAAGCCAAAACCAGGTCACAACAGTGGATTCACAATAAGCAGCAGTTTACATTAAGCTTTCCCCTTGAAAGTGATTTATAACAACTGATGGTCTTACATCCACTGCCCGGATACAACTGCTGCTGCCCCTTCAACTGCTGATGAAACCAGAAAACTGCTGAGATCTAAGCACTGCTGGTACAATCCTCTGATGACAAAGCACTGCCCAATCAAGGACTGATCAACCTTGAGGAAAGCACTGACATAAAGAAAGAGCAGTAGTTTAGTTTGTCATTTGTTTTATGTATAGTCAGTGGTTAGGTTTAGCAGTGTTTGTATAAGGACAGTAGATACAGGTTGTTAGGCTGTTAGACGTCGCTTTCATGGTGACGTCAGCTGTGATGCCTCAGTAGATTGAATTGTCTATAAATGGAACAGTACTCTGTACTGTTACTTTTGATCGTTTTGAGTGAGTTCTTCTCCTCAATTCAATCCTTTCATCTTGTGCAATCCAACCTTGGGGCATCAGGCTGAGGGGGAGCTTAGTTTGTAAGCATGTTTGTAATCATTTGATTCGTATTGTAAATATTTTGACTAAATGAATTGCATATGTTTTCTCAAAACTATTTTCTCCTTTGATTGTGTTCACAATGTTTGTTATTCATTTCCGCTACACTTTATATTGTTTAATATTCATCTAATTGTTCAAATCATACAAACAAACACGATCATGAGAGCCTCCGATCCTAACACCAAACCTTTTTCTACTGATCTAATATGATAAATAAAATATTTTGAGCCTTCTGGAATAATAAAAATATCAGCTTTCCTTTGAAAACCCGGAAATGGCTCCAAATCGCCTTTTTAAGCGTTTTAAACGCATAGTATGCATTAAAGCTATTTTAAACATATAAGGTTTGATGCCTACTGATATTTTTAGTAAATAACTGTATTCTAACAGTAAGCAAAAGTTTTAAACTCAGATTTCCGATTTTGACCTTTTAAGCTTATGTGAAATTACCAAAATGCCCCTACGGTGCATAGTTTGGTTATAATTGATAAGTTTCACATATATACAATACCCTACTATTATAACTTATTAAATTAAGTATTTCTACTAATGATATCAGACCTGTAACTCAGATAAATACTTAAACTCTTTTTATATCTTTAAAATGACCAAAATACCCCTACGGGGCTTAAATTGAGATTAAATTCGTTTTGGGCATAATGGAAGGTATCCTAATGATATCACAACATATTTAAAGCATATTAACTTATGGAACTTGTGTATGACTCATTCGGTTACCCATTACGCATATACGCGCCCGGTACGGTTTATGTAACTAGTTTACATAAATTAACCGGAACGGGTCGAACCTTATCATTTTCATTTCAAAATCCAGAATGTATTTAGTTTACCCATTTTATACAAGTCTTCATACTTGTTGGGTCTAAATCACATTCTAATCCGGCCTCCGCTTAATCTAGCGTGTCGTACCGTTGTTCTGTTTAAAAACTAGCCGGTCTAAGTCTATGACATAATTAAGACCCGTTAGTATTCTAATTGGTTATTTATACCATCATTCCAGACTAGAGCCTTCCGGTAAATTGTACCTACGCTTACTTAAGTGAATACGGCTGAGTTATTAAAATTCTTGTTATTTAAGACAGGAGCTAGCTCAGGTAAATACTCTTAACCTATTTTCCCTTATACGGGCTTGGGATACGGTAATATAATTACCACATGGTCAGGTATGGGATTCAAAGACCAATAAGTCGGGAAATCCAAATAACCTGTTTTAATTCGTATTGCTTGACTGAAACATTGGGGATTAATGCGACCGTGTCCTGGATATCCTTGACTCATTAATTGCAATGGCCACGACCTAAGCACGGGGTGTAGGCATACACCTGAAAGATGCAATATGCTTATTAATTAATTATACCCAATATGGGATTCCCAATAAGGGAATAAGTGGTGTGTCGGTTAATCTTGAACCGGCATAGAACCGGGCCCCGTATGTAGAGCAAGTTATGTAAAACTGATAACATGAGATATAGTTTGTCCCAAGTATAAAAGATTAATATTGCCTTGTGCATTTTAATCAAAGTGTCAAAATATTTTCGTGCCTTGTGCACCTAAACCAATTTTCATAAACATTTCCAAATGAGTCGGTTGAGTGTATTTACCAGTGAAAACAGACGTATTTTCCAAAGTCGAAGTGACATGTACAAGTACGTAATAGGCTGGAAGCTGCTCAGGACTTGTTAGTTGAGGACTTTGCAACTCCTTCACATAAGCCATTAGTCTGATAACTTCTTTTGTTGTTTTTGATCCGCCTGTGGATTATTACAAGCTAGTCTGTACGGAATACTTTTATATTATCAGACATTTGTGTTTGTAATAATATTTTATATTTCAAGACTTCCGCTGTGCATTTAAATTGTGTTGTTTGACTATGATGATATCAACTACGTCACGATACTCCCCACCGGGCCCACCTGTAATACGTGGAAATATCGGGGTGTGACATTCCTGGTATTAAATGGATTCTGAATTCAACTTCTCTATCTGGAGGTTGCCCTGGCAATTCTTCTGGAAATACATCTGAAAACTAAGATACTACTGGAATATCTTTTAGTTCTTTTCCTTTAGTGTTAGTGATTATGGAAATCAAATACACTATAGAACCTTTTTTTATATAGCTTGCAGTTTTCATCACAGAGATGAATTTTGTGGATCTAAATGGTTCATCTCCTTTAATTGTGATCGTTTTACCTTTTGGTGAATTTACTTGGATTGACTTCTGATCACATAAAATACTGGCTTTGTTGGCTATCAACCAATCCATTCCTAACACAACATCAAATCCTGCCAGATTCATGGGATAAAGATTTGCTATAAACTTTTGGTTTAAAATTTCTATTCTTGCTCCCTGCAAGATTTCAGAAATCCTAACAGTTTCTCCATTAGCTGTCTCTACTAGACATTCTTGTGGTAGTTTAGTTAATGACTGATTTAGAATTTTGCAAAACGAAGTATTAATAAAACTTTGATTCGCACCAGAGTCAAATAATACTTTAGCAAAGATATCATTAACTAAAAACGTACCAGCTATGACATCTGGAATCATCTTGGCTTCATCTGCAGTCAGAACAAATGCTCTAGCGTTTTTAGTATTCTTGTTGTTTGTAGCTGGAGCTAATTTCGGCAATTAGGCTTGATGTGACCTTGTTCTCCGCAGTTGTAACATATCCTGTTAGCTTTCTTCCTGCAGTCTTCTTCCTTGTGTCCAGATATTTTGCAAAAGTTACAATATATGGAACATCTTCCTGAATGTTTTCTTTTGCAATTCTTACAGTAGGGTATAGAGGTAGAACCTACATTTCTCCCACGATTAGAATTTCCAGAACGAACTTCTTGTGTGAGCTTTTGAGTTAGGTTCCTTCTCTGATCCTCTTCTCGGGTACGGACTAATTCATCAGTCAAGGTATTGGCTAGTTCTACAGCTTCTTCTATGGTTTGAGGTCTAGCTGCCTTGACTACATGTCTAATTTCTCCAATTAATCCCCAGATATAACGGGAGATTAACACTGGTTCTGGTGAAGCAAGAGTTGGCACTATTCTAGCATATTCAAAGAATAACTTAGTGTACCATTTACTATCCACACCAGTCATTCTAAGGTTTAGGAATTTGTTTGCTATCTGTTCCTTTTCATTGGGTGGGCAGAATTTTCTTTCTACCTTGTTCTTAAATTCTTCCCATTCCATATTATAGGTTCTATCACTTCCTCTTGATTGAAGGATAATGTTCCACCATTCTAGTGCTGCATTCTTAAACAGATTAGAAGCAAACAATATCTTATCTTCTTCAGCACACTTGCTTATCCTTAAGACTGCCTTAGTTTTCTATATCCAGCGTAGGGTTGCAATGGCCCCTTCATTGCCCGAGAATTCCATTGGTTTACAAGACCAGAATTCTTTATAAGAACAACCGTAAGACACGGTTCTTCTCCTTTTGGGAATGGGCATTTGAAGTACAGGTCCATTGTTCACGCTGTGTTCTGGTTCAATTGGTCTCTTACTGCTATGCTTACTCTTATTATTCGCTTCTTGAATTATTTGAATAATAAATGGCATTGCATCTATGATTCCTTGTGCCACTATATGTTGAACAGCACTATTATCCATTTGGTTTCCATTGTTATTGATGCTTGGATTCTCATTAACCATGTTAATGTTACTCTGGTTATCATTATTCAGATTTCCTTTATTTCCGTCATCGGCCATCTGAATTTTAAACATTTATCCCATATTAATATCACAAGATAATATTTAATATAGTTAATAACATGATACACAATCTAACCAAAAACGTCGATCATTGAGACTTTTACTCTAATTCCATATACTATGCGTCTATTACACACTAGTACTGAAATAAAGATTACAATACCAATAGAAATAAAGTTACACTAATAGTAATAAGCATCCGTACACACATATTTTATTTTATTTTATTATTTTTATCACTACTACCATTTCCTCCATTCTCACATTCACGGATATGGATGCATCCAAAAATCCATATTGCGCTCATCGTATTTCCATACGAGACGCTCTCCCACCTGACGCATTCTCTCACTGCTTTCTAAAATTTCCTCCCCAAAAGTCCTAAGTTCTTGGACGTTTTCTGCACTCATTGGGGGTGCAGGTTCTAGGACTGGGTTCGGAATCTGGGGTGCGGGTTCCTGATATGGGGGTGAAAGTTCCTGAAATCGGTAAGGATCTTCTAAGATCTCCCTAATGTAGTTATCATGGTAATAGGGATCTAAAGGGTCCATACCTGGATAGGCTTCTATGTTCTGTATGGGTGTGTCTTCATGGATAGGGTAACGTTGCACAAAGTCCTTATTGTTGTCCCACCAGGGGTCGTAATTTAGGTCTAGGGGGTTTGGTGCAGGTACCCTAGGGATTTCCTCTGGGTTAAAGTCATGCATCTCCACTTGGTTTTCAGGGTTTTCTACCTCCATTGGGTGAGTGGGAATCATAGGTAAGGGTTGTGGGGCTACTAGTTGTTCCAGACTTGGGTCAGCAGCAGTTGTAGCTAGGATATGGAAATTGGCTAGGCTTCTATTAAGCATATCTTGTGTATGGGCATTTGAGTCTCGCTTAACGGCTGCTAAGGCTCTTTGTTGTTTTAACTTTCGCATTCTTTTCCTACGAGCAAACGCTTCCTTACTGAACCATCCTCGTTTCATATGAGGGAATGGCTCTTCAGACTGAGCTTTAAAGGCAAATATCACTTCTTCCTGATCAGCAGTATACCCAGAAAGGGCAGGCTGTGAAGAGGTACCTTCACTCTTAGGTGATTCAGACAACTGACGATTCATGTCTGAGGGTCCTTGATCACTCATACTGAAAACTTACAAATAGTCAAATAACACATAACAAATAATTACAGTTATGCACGTATTTTTGTAATTTATTTCTTAACACTTTGAATTTTAATGTCAGCAGAACACTTCTTTGGCATGAACCAGTGGCTAGGCTCTGATACCACCTTCTGTCGCAACCCCCGATCCCTTATCTGTCCCGGGAACGGGCGGACGCGAACACAGAGTTTGGTGGTATCAGCTTGTTAATTTGGCAGCGGAAATTTTATCAGGACCGTAGTTAGGAAATGTTTATCAGAGTAAAACCACCTCATTTAATATTAATAATCACATGGGTAAAACCCAAGTTTCTTATTACAATACATTTATAGGGATAAACCCTATTTTATTGAATTTAAAACATCGTTTATTAGGTAACTTTTATAGCCACATTTTTCCCAAGCCTTCAGTGCTCTCCAGCTGGCTTTCTACTAATTGGCTGTCACATTGTGTTACCTGAAACGCGTTTTAAAAACATTTGTCAGTGGGAAATACTGGTGAGTGAATCCCAGTTTAATCAAGAAACATTTTATCAATTAACACAGTATTGAGAGCGATTACAATGTTTATTTCTACACAATTACTCATTCAGTAGTGTCAACCCTGACTAGTGGGTCATATTACACATTGGCTAACTCATTGTCCAATGGTAACGTAGTGTCGTCCCGACTTACTACTCACAAGGTAGTAAATTTTGTATACAAAACCCCAACATACCGGCAGTAATTGAAGAACTACAAAAACTCAATCACTGCTTAATCGTATTGTAAAACAGTTAAGGTTTTGTAAAACATTACAAAAAGGTTAACAAAAAGAGGATAAACTCACATTGCTATCTTAGACTTCGCGTAAGGGTTTCCTGGAAACAATCTTTAATTTATACAAATGTACATAGGTTAGTATCATAACCCTTTGAAAATATTAATGATACCCTCCCCGAGACGGCATTCCAACAACTACGTCGGGCAGAACCACGACAGTTGTTACGGAACCCTAAATCAATCGGGCAGCGTATCTATTTATGAAAATGGGGTTATAATACTTATAAACGGAGCAGAACCTCGCTAATTAGGGGTATAATACCCGAGTATAATAACTCTACTACAGAAATTGTGATTTGAGAATGAATTGTGAACGAACTGAAATGAAATCCGATGTGTTCTATTTATACTTGCTGAACTCGACTCTCACGCGGCCCGCGTGAAAGGTAAGCGGGGCTTACGCGGCCCGCGTACTAGACCGGGTAGGGTTTAGGTGATCCGGGTCATTGCCTAGACTCGACACAATGTCGACACATGTCGGCCTCTGGTGTTGCCGTGTTATTAGTCTCTCGCGGCCCGCGTGGACTTAACCTGGGTCTTACGCGGCCCGCTTGAACTTAAGAAAATTAAAGGAATCCAGTCCTAACCCTTATACCGCCCGCGTAAGGATTGGGGTGGGTCTACGCGGCCTGCCTCAACTTAAGTTTCAGATTTTTAATTATTTTTATTACTATTTCATATATCTCGGACTCGGTTTTCACATACGGGGTATATTTAAAGACATATAAGGGTATTTTAAAATATAATAGGGTGTCGGAAATATTATGAGAGTGTTGGTTTTACTGAGGGTTGTTACATAAGCGTTGGATAGTGCGTGAAATGGAGCAAGGTGTCAATGGATCAGACAGTACTCCGATCGGATGGCAATCCAATCGAGTGGCAATCCGTTCAGATGGTCATCCGATCGGGTGACAACTCGATAGGTTTGCTACCTCGTTGGGTAAGATGTGTTTGCCTTTTGAAGTTTTTGTTGTAGCATTTTGAAAACAGAGGAGTATCTCTACCTTTCAGGTCGGTCAATCGAGCGGTCGGTCTATCGGGTAACAACCCGATCGGGTGGCTGTTCGTTCGGACGGTGATCTGATTGGTAAGACACTTTGGTTGCTGAAGAGTTCACAGCAGGCTGGTCACTCGATCGGGTGGCAATCCGATCGGGTGACAATCCGTTGGAACTGATGTGTGTTGAGGATTTGTAAAACGTTTATGTGTTGAGGATCCAAAAGTCAGCCGATCGGATGGTCGTTTGATCGGACGGCAATCCGTTTGTTGTTCAGATCCTTGAATGTTTGAAAATTGTTAAAGTCTTGGTACCAAGGGCAATCCGATCGGATTGCGGGTCGATCGGACGACAATCTGTCCCGCAGCCTGATCGTTTCAAAACTTGTTTATTTTGTTAGGTTTCTGTGATTTGATCGAGACGGTATGACTACGAGCTAAACAATGGAAACTCCACCGAGTCCAAGTCATTGGATCGGATGGCAATCACCCCGTCCGACCTGTTAACTGTTCTCGATCGATCAGTCGCTCGATCGGTGGTCTCCGGCGTATTGCGTTTTGATGTTTCATCTCGATCGTTAAGCGTTGCGATAGTTTGGTCACACCTTTTCTTACCCATACTCGTATATTCATTATAATTAGTCACATAGGGTCGTATAAATATCCATATTCCAATCCTACGATAATCGAGTTACGCGTGCTTGCGAGTGCGTTTTTGAGTATTGTGTTGCATTGCGACACATCACGGCTATCAAGGAGGGTAGAATTGGTCCTCACTCGACATCATCGTGGTTGTCAGCAAGTGTGACGTGATGCGATAGCGATAAAGTATGAGATAATATGCGAAAATATTGCGATATGGCGATGTATGCAATATAGCTACATTATGATCCGAATCTCTGGTGCTAGGCGTAACGAGTATAATAAGTAGTAACAACGCATGAACATGCAGGTTGTTACAGTCTCCCCTGCTTTAGGAAATTTCGTCCCGAAATTAGTCCATAAGAAGGGTTGCGAGTGGAAGTAGCGATTAAAAGCGTCAAGGATAAGCGAGCGATCGATTGAAGATTGACGAGAGGGAGCGTTGCGAGAACTGGAGATGGCAGCGAGTAAGACGATTCATACACAAAAGATGGCAACACAAAGAAAGTGATCCAAAAGTATTTTGAATTCTCGAAAAGTTGATTAATTTGAAAAGGTTGGAGAAACTTGTTTATGAAAAATCTTCCCACAGCGCGGTGGTAAATTGTTTCGATATTCACACCAGCGCTATGAGTGGGGTTTTATTAGGTTACTAAAAGATTTTTATGGTGTTTAAAACCCGTTTTACAAAATTTTCTCGTCACGCGGCAGTAACTTAAGTCGATTGTCACACCATCGTCACAAGATAATCTCGTTTGTACAAAGGTTTCGATCAATTTTTTTAGAAAAAGTTTTGTAAGAAGAGCTTTGTTTACACAAAAGGATTAAACAATATCAAAAATTATAATTTTAAATCTTAAAGTCGGCCCCGCATGGCACTTTCCCACGAAAGTTCGACAATATGGGTAAAACACTTATATATAGGAAGTACCAACGGCGTATCCACCATGTTTTAGCCATATGGCTTCCGTCTCGTGAGGCGGTGTCATACGTGTCAACATAGTACAGACATATTTGCGATGACTTAATCCAAAGGAGGAATGGTGGGATCAAGTCTTGAAAGACGAACCGAGTGATGAAGTCGTTTTCGAACTCAGTTTAGCGACACGAGCGAGTGCGAAAAGCGATAAGCGGTACACGAAAACTCGATTGCACAACACAATAAAATAAGCGAAGACAGCGACAATAAGTGATAAGCGATAAGCGACAAGCGATAGGCGACGATCGATGCGTTGCAAGCGGTAGGAATATACGCGATTAATGCAATTCGATTGGATTGATCAACACCACAAAATTTAACTAGCGTTTGACCCCACATGGCCTTTTTCCACGAAAGTCTGCTGATATGGCTAAAACACTTATATATAGGAAGTACCAGCGGCGTATCCACCATGCTTTAACCATATGAGTTTCGTCTCGTGAAGCGAGGTCACGTGTGCTAACTTAACACATATAACACAGATACGATAAGCGATAGGCGATGAGCGATATGCGATTAAGCCAATAGTGCGATTTCGATTAGATTCCACATTAAAACCCACATGGCATGTTTCCACGAGAGTTGGCTAACATGGCAAAACACTTATATATAGGAAGTACCAGCGGCGTATCCACCATGCTTTAACCATATGAGTTTCGTCTCGTGAAGCGATGTCATATAATAAAACAACACAGATTGCGATGAGTATTCGGCGATGAGCGATAAGCGGTAAGCGGTACGTGATAAGCAATAAGCGATACACGGTACGATTAATCTCCACCGTTCCACAATTTAACCCACATTAAGCCCCACATGGCATCTTTCCACAAAAGTTTGCTAATATGGCTAAAACACTTACATATAAGAAGCACCAGCGGCGTATCCACCATGTTTTGACCATACTAGATCCGTTACGTGAATCGATGTCATGTGTGCCAACATACTCACAAGTAGCAATGAGCGTTAGAAGCGATAAGCGATGCGAGTATCGAAGCGATGATATTAATAGATGCGTTAAGCGTTAAAGTGTTGCGAGGTTGATGTGCGTTAGATCCCAGCGAAATTGCAATTGAGTTGCGATTAAAGACTTACGACCAGTCTTGCGTCGATGCGATTGAACTGCGGGGGTAGACTCTCCAGAGTCCATCGATGAGGCATTTGCATTGCGTTTGCAGACTTACGACAAGTCTCGCGATGATGCGATGTAATTGTTACGCCTTGCGAATGAGTGTAGTGTGTCAAAAATTAGCCATAATAGTATAGGTCTAAATAACGATCAATTCCACGTGGCACTTTCTTCATGAGACTTCGGTAGTATGGCAAAGCACACCTTGCTTTACCCCTACTACTTGCATCCCGTGAATAGATGTTGCACTTTGTTGACATGGTCAAGAAGCTTATATATAGGAAGTATCAGCGGCATATCCACCACGCTCGACCATGCTTTTAACGTTATGGCACCATTAGAACTCACTACGATCTCCGTGCACTGACCAAAATAATCCCGTGTGCACCCGTGATTAGTCGTTCCCTGCACGTTTATCGTACCTTATTCTAAGAGTGTAGTGAGGGTAAAACACATTATATCGTGATATAATATATAGCATGTGTGATTCCAGATTAAGTGCGAAGACGAGAGATAAATAGAGTCCACATTGCGTCGAGAAATAAAGCAAATTCAACACATAAAAGAAACTAACGGCGAAAATCGTAGCATTACAACAACATTGGAAGCATGACAAATGTTGCTGTGGAGGACTTCTGCGGAGACTGCGATCGTTGCTGAGATTCCTCAAGTATGCCGCCCTATGCGGCAGTTCTGGGTAAAATGACCATACCAGTTGCAATTGTCGCAATAACGACAGTTAGCTCCTGGTGGGTGATGATACGTACACATGAGACACAGGGGATGAGTTCTGGTGTAGGCACGCTTTGTGTGAACTGGAATTGCTTGGAGATGTTCTGGTTGTGATAGCTCAGTTGTTGAAGAGTTTGGGCTCATGGTCTTTCGTTTGCGGCTGGACTGAGCTTCTTGAGGTGGTGCGTTGTCATCGAAGGATTCGTCTGAGAACTCTCTTGAAGAATCGTCGGTAGAATCATCAGAGTAATCGTTGACGATTGCTTGATGAGCTTGTTTGACAGGATTCTTGGAGAAAAATCCGTCCAAGACTCGTTTGTCGTTGATTTCCGCAGCTAAGCGGTAGGTTTCTTCGATGGTAGCAGGTCTTGCAGCTTCAACAAAATTTCCCACACACTTAGGCAAGCCGCGAATGTACTTCGTGATGGCTTTTTCTGAAGTGTTGACTTGACTTGGGCAGATTATGCTAAGTTGTTTGAACCTTGTGGTGTAGCCAGTATTGTCACTTTCGACTTGCTTGATTTCCCAAAATTCGTCTTCTAGCTTCTGGACTTCGTGGGGAGGGCAGTACTCTTTCTTCATGAGTTCCTTCAACTCATCCCAAGAGAGAGCATAAGCTGCGGAGATCCCACGTTTGTTACGTTCGGCTGTCCACCAGTCGAGTGCTCGCGATTGAAATGCTCCGGTAGCGCAAGTAGTATGAAAACCATCGGGACACCCACTCTGACGAAGGGTAATCTCGGTAGAATCGAACCACTAGAGTAGTTGGGAGACGCCTCCTTCACCCGTGAACTCCATCGGGTCACAGGCTTTGAAGTGTTTGTAGAGGAAAGTAGATTGCGGCCCTTCCGTCTTAGAGTCTTCCGGGGTTCGAGAGTTGCTGAGAGAGTGCACTTAAGCGACAATTTGAGGAATGACCTTGGCCACTTCCTTGGCCACAAGCGAGGCAATCCTCTTCTCGGCGCTTCGTTTGGCTCTTCTCCTAGCAGTTTGTCTCGAGGTAGAGTTGTTGGAAGGCATCTAGACAGAGAGAGATTTGGAGTGAGATTCGATCATAATGATTTTTGAGTTTTTGCGATGCGATTGAGCGTGATCAAAACTTGTTGCGAGTAATATAATAGATTTCACATAGGAGCCACATAGGAGACACGAGACTCCTAAGTTCTCTCACAATTGATTCGTTTTGTACATTTAATTAGTTGTGGTTTATACTTACACACATACATTTCAGTGTAGATTGTGCGAGGCCACGATGAAGAGGGAAAGCGAGAGCAAGAGAGAAAGCGAGTAATTTAGACATTAGTTTTGTTGAGAATATTCGGTTTTTCGTTTTAGATTGCGATGGTTGTGCGGTAGCAAAAAGCAAGGAGCAAAAATTGATAAATCGGGAAATCGATAAAGCGTAAAGTTTTAAATCGTAAACACATAAGCATAAATAGGTTCAGCAAAGCGTAAGATCGGCAAGTTATAAGCGAGGAGCATAGATAAAGTGCCTTGGGTGTTTAGGCGTCGACTACCCAAGGTAACCCAACTATACCCAACAAGTTCGTGCGCGCGCGTTGCCCTAGAAGACTTATGCTTCCACTGGGATGCAGCTCGTGGCATTCGTCTTCTTAGTCATCGCGTGGCTCGAGTCATCGTCATAGCCAAGTCCTTGGTGAGAGCTTTTTGGAAACCATTTTATAGAGAGTGGAACAATTTATTAAGATACGGGTTTCACCCCTGACTTAATAACTTCGCTCCCAGCTGTGGTTATGCTCTTCGAATAAATTTGGGAGTTCCACTAGATTTTGAAATGGAGACTTTCGCAGAGATATGGATGTCACTCCTAGCTCAGCGGAAAGTTCTCGTGCTAGAAAAATGCGCTGAGTGAGCAATCTTGTCGAGAGTTCTTGGTTTTCATGCCTGATCTCGACTGGACCACTCAGTTGTGTTACGCGAGTATTTTCGAAAACGTGTGTATTGTGTCGGCCTTAGGAAAGGCTAAGTAACATTCCAGCCTTAGGAAAGGCTCTTCGCGTGGAGTTGTAATATGCGGTGTTCACGCGAAGTAGTAGCTTTTAGCGAATTCGAACGAGAGTATCAAGTAGGCCCGTGCAATTCCTACTGGGTTCGCACGAGTCGGCCCGTTGGTACTCAGACTATAGACTAGGTCATTTCTAAGACAACAAACCCGGACTAGGTCGTGTCTTTCCTAATTCCCTATAGTTATGGCTCTGATACCAATCTGTCACACCCCAAACGATGGCGGAATCATCGGGGCGCGGCATTAGGCGAATCAGATTGCTCAGGAGAATCCATAACAACTAAATTGCGACAGTATTTAATGCGTTCATTATCCCATACTAATAAACAAGTACAATCACATAAGCTGTCACGAATTTCATGTTCTCCCAAACAATACAAATCCGACAACCTAGATTTTTGGTGTGTTTCTAGACTTCCTAGCTTGATTTGATGTAGACTGTGACTAAACCTGCAACATACGTTAAAATAATGTCAATACAAAAGTATTGGCGAGCATACAGGTTTGATATGTAATAGGGTAATAGATAAAAGCTGCGAATTTCCACGTACATAAACGTAATACACGACATATATACTCACAAAACTGATACTACCAGCTAAGTCCTCGAGCTGCGATTGCGATTGCTAAACTAGACCGCGTCGGGCGCAATAGTATTTTTGGATTTTTTATATAACGAAAGAAATGAAATGTAGTAAAGAAATATTTACATACAATATTTTTGTGAGTTTGTGTAAGAGGATCATATCAGTTTTTGAGACAAATCAACAACACCGTTAAGCTTTATACATTTTAAGTTCTAAACGATTCACTTAGATTGTCAGTATACTGATCCACTTAAATTTTCACACAAAGTTCAACTATTTCAAGATACGAAATTAGTGTCTTAGATACTTAAACTCATTCGCGTGTCCCACCTCAGAATATACTCCCGTATCCAGATCCCAATATTCAGTCTTACAGGTGAGTATACCACAGATGATATCTGTAAGGGGTTAAATTGCGAAGAACCGTGAGAGCTCAGGTCAAAATTTCCGTTCAGCAGAGAGATGACGGCTTCGACTTTAGGTGGGTCCCCTTTAGATGATCTTTTTTACAACAGCATTGATTAGCAATTTTATTGTCTCGTCATTTTATGCTGAGGGCGGCGCTATATTTCAAGCAAGCGTAAAGTATTCTCCGGGGACTAGGCCATTGCTTCCGCATTATCAGAAGTCCCGGGATAATACCCCAGATATCACTGAGTATAAAGACCTAGTATCTCAGAAAGAGGGGTACTTCAAACAAGATTTAGGGGGTTACCCATATATCCGAGAGATGTTACCCACGAATTAAGCAAGTTTGAATTTAGATTTATATCTCATCACAATCTACTAAATGTGCAAAGACCTACTGGCATATCATCAGTGAGACCGTTTATCACATTTTTACTTTCCATTTCTTTAGCATGCTGTGATAGTCCACTGATGTACTATCATTTCATCTTTTATACAACAAAACTCATTTTTGATTTTATCATGTTTTTGGCTTTTTCAAATTTTCAAATGTTTTTGGATTTTCTGAAAATTTTTACTCCCCCTAAAATGCAAACACATTTTAGGAAATTTGAAAACAAACTATACAATAAAATGTCAACTGATATCAAATCACTTCAAATCGCCATCCACTCGGCATAAACAATCAGAACTCCCCCTCACAACAAACTATTTTCCCATTGTGATTTCAAAACACTTAAGTTTGTTTTAATCAAATGGTTTTTCCGGAAAATTAGTTTTGTTGATTTTCAAACCACTTGTAGGTTAGGGGATAAACTCGTCATTTGTTCTCCAAAATACCACTTGTAAGTATGGTCCAATCAAGTTCAACTTAATGACCTTGATTAACCACTTGTCAATGAAAACCTCTTTCAACCACTTACAGGTTCACTCACCAACCATAATCAATTGTAAATCAAAATATAACAATTTAAAGATATCACCTATAGGATTTACCAACAAACATTTCAAGAATGATGCCAATTCCTGCTCCACTCTTACCAACCTGGGAGCTCCGGCAAATCAGGAATTTATGGTGAAAATGCTGTCACCCAAGCCTGACCAGCCTTGGGTGATTTTGGCGGCAAACATCTGTCCCACCAACATTTTGATTTATAAAATTCTTGAGCACCCTTCACTTTCCTGTCAACCATCTTTCCAAAAATATGTTTAACATTTCCATTAAACACATTTTCAGCATCAAATTCTTTCTTATCAGCAAAGAATTGACCTGATATCTCAAATCTACCTTTTGATTTCAAATTATCTTTTGTCAATGGGGGAAAATTTTCCTCGTTCAACTCAGGAACGGAATTATCAACCTTTTTCTCAACAATGACTCCTCTGATTTTATGGAATCAGATTCATTGTCAGAACTTCTTTCAGATTTTACAACCCATTTTTGTTTGTTTAAATCAACTCTTCTTTTGTAAAAACGTTTTGAACTTTCACCTTCTTCAGAAGTTGAATTTTCAAACACTTTCGATTTCTCAGTTGATTGTTTCTTCTCAAAGATAAGTTTTTCTTTCAGTTTTGAAATAGAAGTAACTTCCTGTTTTGTGTTGTTGGACTGTTGGCAATTCCAAGCAATATGTCCAACTTTTTGGCACTTAAAGCAAGTTCTTCTGTCAACTCTTTGAGCAAACTTCTTCACATTCCTCTTTACCTCAGCAAGAAACTCTTGGTTTGACTGTTTCTAGAATGGTTTCTTCTGCTCATCTTCAGAACTTCCTCGTGCAACAAATGTTGTTTTTGGTTTATAATTTTTCTCATTTTTATAATTTTCTGACGAATTAAAACCAAGACCTTTATTTTTGAAATTACTGTTATGGTTTGGTTTCTTTTGAGAACCATAACCAGAACCGTAACCCTTTTTCTTGTTCAATCTCTGTTGAACTCTTGAAGTGTACTTTTTAGGTTTTTCAGCAAGATTTAAATCTTTTATTTCAGAAATATTAATTTCTGTTAATTTGGAAACCTGTTTGATCATTTCAGTTTTGACACTTCTTATTGGAAATTCCTCATCAGAATATAATTTGTCTGAATCATACAAAGTATAAGCCACTTTGATTGATCCCTCATTCAAATTAGATTTTGATAACAGGAATTCTTTATTGTAAACCCTTTTAACCGGTGAACTCGGACTCTTTTCTGATGAACTCGAACTTTCCGACTTAGACTCCGGTTTTGACTCTTCATCCATATCTAACACTTGATCGACCACTTTCTTTAATAACTCAGACTCATGATCAGTGTCAGACGCTGTGAATGTGACATCAATATTGTCTGGTAATTCATCAATGATTTCAGACTTTAACTTGATGTTGAGAGCCTTATTTAATCGTTCCTCATTTGGCTTTCTGGGAGAATAACTTTCATGGATCGGGGGCGGACATCTGTTATACTTGACACTTTGTTTCTTACCAGTATCAGTATCTTCAGTCTTTTTCTCCATGAATGCTTCAAGACCTGCAACAGTAGGATAAACACGATCAATCAAATAATCACATGTTGTATAACTCAACAACAAACGTTTAATCCTTTCATTTTCAATCTTTTCAAGTTCCAACTCCTGCTTCAGCTTAGCACAATCTTCAATATACTCATTGATGACGCTCTGCTTTGTCATTAAAGTTGCATTCATTCTCATCTGAGCAGTTTCAACTTCTAAATTTGTTCTTTTCAGACTATCAACTGTTCTGTTTAGAACATCATACGACTCCTTCACGTACTTCACATCAGACAACAAATTCTCTTTCATCTCTTCCAATTCAAGAATCTTCTTGTCTTCTTCCTCACAATGTTTGCAAGGCTCCTCACATTTCAGACAAGGTTTAATGATCTCGACTATCTTATCAACTTCAACAACTTTCGCAACTTCAACAATCTTCTCTACCTCGACAATTTTCTCAACTTCAACAAGTTTATCAACTTCGACTATTTTTTCGATTTCAACAATTTTCTCGATCTCAACAATTTTCTCTACCAGTTTCTCCACTTCAACGATTTTTTCTATCACTTTCTCAGTCACTGGTTCAACATTTGCTTCTACAGAATCTGTCTTTGCCTTTTCATCAACTAGGGTTTTTACTGCTTCCAGCTCTTTCAACAATCTGGCAATCTTCTTCTGATACAGCATCTCCATTTTATCTGTAAAAAACAAATTAAAACTAGTGGGATCTATGCCTTTTCTAGCTTTGTTGAGATGTTCTTCCTCATCATCGGTATCCACATCACTTCCAAGATCTGGAAAAATCGGGATTCTTTTCTCACTAGTCCCATCTTCACTCAGAATTCTAGCAACAAAACCTGAACCGATTGGAATGTATTTATCCCAGCTAAAACCCTCTGCAACAAATTCATCATCTTGATCAATGATACCAAAATAAACTTTTCTATTTGCATCTTCGATCATTTTCCTTTTGTCATCGACAATTGGCCGAGCATGTGCAGTTTGTGGTTCCTTTTGTTGAGTAATCTGATGAAAAATTGATCTCTGATAATAATTGTTCTTTTCTTGATTCCCGGTAGCTTCTTGGTTTTTGCATTCTCGTTTAAAATGACATTTTCCTTTGCAACGAAAACAAGTGACTTTCGATTTGTCAAAACCCAATGGAGAAGTAGCCATTCCTCGAAACTCATCTCTACCAGTGATTTGTTGAAACTTTTCTGCCCTCCTCCAAGCACTAGCCAAACACCATTTCACATCCATCAACTCAAGTTCCTCTGCATCAATTTGGTCATAATCTTCCTTGGTAAGCATCGGATTTCCAATTCTGCCACCAATCAAGCTTTCATATGATTCCAACATAGCAACGAGTGATGCCATGTGTTGCTTTGCTATTTCTGGAGTCAGATCTTGACCATTTTGAATGTTCAAAGTGACGTTACATTGTAGATTTGTTGAATTCGGTTGTTGAGGACTTGATGTTGTAAAGTTTAGATCAAAACTTGAATACGAGGATGAAGATCCACCACTTTGTGTCACACCACTACCCTTTGTTCCAGATGAGCTGTCAGCACTAAAACCAGTGTGAATCGTTGGGCTAGGGCTGGGGGTAGCCTCAAACTTGTTCCATCTGTAATACAAACTGACATCTTGTTTAGCATTTGGATTCGCCATTATTGCTGTTTTCTGAATATCCAACTCGTGCTCTTCAATTTTCTGAATAAACTGTGCCAGATTCATATTCTCAGACTTCCTCATGTGTTTCACAATCATCAAATAAGTTCCCCACTTTTGCTGCGGTAGTGCATCAGCAAGTTTATCAACCCATTCTTCATCATCTTTCTTTATCTCCAATCTCCCCATATCGAAGACTAGATGACAATATCTATCAATGGTCTGCTTCGTTGTTTCGTGATCAAAGGCTACAAACATATCAAAAGATTTCTTCAGTAAAGCCTTTCTGTTTTTAATCATATCTGCACTTCCTTTGAACTTTTGAATCAAAGCATTCCAAATTGACCTAGCAGTACCCTCATGCTGGAGCAAAACAAAGATGTCTTCTTTAATCGCCTGTTGAAGAAAACTGATCATCATTTTCTCACTTGAATATTTCAATTTATCAATCTCTGTAAAATCACTAAATCCCTTTTCAAGCCCACGTTCGTTTTTAGGTTTCTCATAATCTTTCTCCAAAGCACACCATGCATCAAATTTATAAGCTTGCACCCAAGTTTCAAATCGATTTTGCCATCCTTTGAAATCTTCAATGTACATCAGTTTTGGAGGTTTCTGATGAGTTCCCGTTTCATTCTCACTGAATAATGTTTCAGCAGTAGTAACTGGTGCAACCGGTGTAGCAAACGCATTGTAGAATTCCTCGTCCTTGTTTTGGAAATTTTCTCAAAAATACAAGTTTCAAACGGAATCTTTTGAAGCGAAATCAATCCTCTGAAGCGAAATCCCTGATTTCGCTTGAAACAACTCACGTTCAAGCGGTATTACACCTTGAAGCGAAATAACAGATTTTGCTTGAAACTTTTCAAGCTGAATCACCTACTGAAGCGGAATCAGGTGAACAAATACAATTTCAAGCGGAATCAACCTACAGATTTCGCTTGGAAGACTGCTGACGTCATCAAATTTCGATCTCTTTACAAGCGGAATTAGGTATTTGATCAAGTTTTAAGCCGAATTAATGTCCAATTCTTTCAAGGATTAGTTAAAACACTGTTTCCACTTAATATGTGAAATTTAAGACTTTTTGACCGTGAAAACTAGTTCAATTTTGAAAAGAAGGTACAGAAGTCAGAAAATGAAGTTGTTTTGGTAAGAACTCTTCTTCCTGAGCTCTGATACCACTTGTAGGATCAAGTTGTGACCAAACGAATCGTTCAGAAGAGCTCTTTTCTATACGAAAGGCGGAAACAGACGTATAGACTTGGAAAACAGCTTGATTCACTTTAAAACATCTCGTATATTGATAAAAACACGATTACATATCAAATGACGCGTCGGCAGCACTTCGGTACCGGAAAGATGAACTGTTACAAATGATATCGCTTGGAAGCTATTTATAGAGGCTATGATCTCGCTTGAAGGAGACAGATGCTAGTTCAAGCGAAATCAAGTATGTTGATTTCGCTTGAAACTGTCAATGTCCATTTCAAGCGGAATAACCTACTTCAAGCGGAATTACATCAAACATACCCTAAAACCTCCTATTTTCTCGTACAACGCGCCCTGATCTAACAATTCTAATACAAGACTCGATACAAGACGAAGTCGACAGACGCATGCACCAACAAACTCTCCGAAAGTTAATTTCGTTTGAAAGAATTGATATAATTTCGTTTGAGAAGTGCTGTATTTCATACGAAATTAGGTTGTAATTCCGCTTCTAGAGGTATTCCGTTTGAAAAGGTGGTGTCATTTCAAACGAAATCAAGTATTCTGTTTGAAAAGGGATTCCGCTTGAAAGGGTATTTTGCTTCAGAGGATGATTTCGTTTGAATAGCTGATTCCGTTTGAAAGAGGGTTGATTCCGTTTGAAAGAGGGTTGATTCCGTTTGAAAGTTAATTCCGTGTGAGAAGGATATTCCGTTTGAAACTGACTGATTGTGAACCTTTGCAAACCAAATCATGGAGAACGAGTTTTATAACGCTTTTGCTAGTCCAATAACTGTTGCTCAAAGTACGATGCTTGAAAATGAAACGGGAACAATGCAGAAACCACCGAAGCTTATGGACATTGATGATTTTAATGGTTGGTCCGAACGTTTTGGTAACTGGGTGGAAGCTTATCACTTAGATGCATGGGAACATACTGAAGTTCAATATGCTAGACCACTAAGAAACAATAATGAGAAAATACCAATTAGAGAATTGGGTGCTGAGGAGAAAAAGAAATATAAAGATGAGAAATTGATGGTTAGTTTGTTACAGCAGGCGATTAAAGAAGACATCTTGATTCTACTTCAACACAATGGAAGTGCATATTCTATATGGACAGAATTAGAAGCAAAGTTTCTTGGTAGTGATGATATGCTTGATATTCGCTAATTTACACATATTTTAGTTCCCCGTTTTACCCCTATTTTATGCGTTTTCGGCCGTAAAACCGTCATTCGGATGCTTAATCATCTACACTTTTGTTTACAGGCCTAAAACAGCATACCGGACAAGATGATAGTGAAAACGAGGACTTTCCGGACAGAACGAAGAAGCTGCGAACATTCTGTTAGAATTCTGACCTGGGCGAATGGAACGGTCGTGCCACCAATGGAACGACCGTGCATCTCCGACAAACCCAACTTAGCCCGGCGATGAACGACAGTGTGACCCGGCGTGTAAGCATTCTCGGAATGGAACGGTCGTTCCACCTATTGAACGACCGTGCGGATCCGATGTCCAGCAAAACCCCGGAACTGCACCACCAGTGTAGTTATCCGTGCAACATGATCCCGGAAACGAATGACCGTGCCATATGAAGAACGGTCGTGCGTGACCTACGACTGGTCAAGATCTGTGACGTCATGCAGTATGGTGCACCATACCTACAATAATTGCTTAAAGTGCACGGTCGTGCAACAAGACGTACGACCGTGCGAAATCAAAAATATATAAAAAACAGAACAGAACATTCTGCTCAACATTCTGGACTTTTTGGAAGCTTCACAGGCGATTTTCAGGCTCCGGAGGCTTTAGCTTTCGCCCGGGTTCAAGCCACATCGTGCCGTTTAGCTTCGTTATCATCCGGATTCTTAATCTTATGCTTGTTTATGGTTGGATTTTCTAATCTTTTCATAATTTTGTTATGTTTCAAGCATTTAGATTGATTATTATGTATTAATGTAAGCCTTAGGGCAAAAACAATTGAATTCCTTGCTAAGTAACAACTAGTAGTATGTTAATCATGTTGGTAATGACATTTAAAGCATTTTCTATGATTATCCTTGATGATTAGTTTGCAACCATGTTTATTGATGTTGATTTCTTGATTATGATTAATTATCTTGGATGTTTAGTATGTGGTTAGTTGAGATATTTGCAAGAAGAAGCTTAATTAATCATGTATTAGTAGACTTTGAACTTGTTTAACTTGTTTAGATTGTTTAAAATGTGTGCACCATGATACTAGAAATGGTTAGTGGTTTAACAAGGGGTAATTAAGGTTAATCAAGAAAGCTTTTCCTCACGGAAGGACCTTAACGGGTTAGATGGTGTTGTTATGAATTCTTAACATGAATTGCTAATCTTGTTAGTAGTTTAGGCCAAAATTGCTTTCTTGATGAATTTATGTTTAAGATTTGTAAAATGAACTCGGTTGTGATTTAATCTAGTTTATGCTTGTCTCGGTGGTTGCATTGTGTTTATCGGTGTTGCTTTCCTTGATTAAGTGAGGTTAGAAAACTCCTAACGGATGACTAACTTATCTTTAAGGGATTTTTATAGACATTCGTCGTTTGAGCATTAAAGAACAATTTTAGGTGGTTAAAGTGTGTTTATCGTTTTAGCTTTCCGAATGATTGTCATGTTAGGATTCCCGAAAGGGATACTAATTGTCTTAAAAATATAGAATTGACCAAATGTTTAAAGTGGCATAACCGACTTAGTTAACATGCACCGGTTGTTCATAAAGCAAGGCTATTATCTTATTTTCCTATTTGGAATTTATTATGTTTTAATAGTTTATGTTCATTTCTTGTCTTAGTTTAAAAAACCAAACAACTTATGTTTTTACCGGTAGTTTAGTGACAAAGGTCTAGTATTATTCCTCCGCCCATTTCCTTGGATCGATACTTGGTTCTTACCAATACTATACTACATATGTGACGGGGTACACTTGCCCTTGTGTTTTATTGTTGAAGTATAAATCATTTTTATAAATTTAAAACCAAATCGTGTGTAAAATTCATTGCAAAAACATGTATACATACGCGCACGTCAAGTTTTTGGCGCCGTTGCCGGGGACATGGCGAGTTTTAGGAACGACCCGAGTCATTGTGTTATCGGTGTATATACTTGTGATTATTTGTGAATATTTTCCAATTCATTTATTTGTTAATATTTCTTGCTTTTATTTCATTTATTCGTTTTCCAAGTCCATTTATTTATTCCATTTCGTATTTATTTATTTATTCTTTGAATTTTCGGCTTTGGAAAATCATTTTTATGATAGCCGATTCGATTATTCTACTTATTATGATTTTTATAAAATTTCGGGCCCGTTTATGAATTTTTATAAAATTTTCCAGCCCATTTAAATAATTTTCTGTTTCTTTTCAGCAGTAAAAAAAACAGCATTATTATATTAATAAAATATTCATTTTGTCGTTTTTTCGTTTGCAGGTTGATGTCCTATACCCCCGCTCCCGAAGTTGTTGAGCCGTCAGACGAGCCTGAGCGTGATCTGAGGAGACATCTTCGTGCGAGAGGGCGTGCGCTTGGGTTACTGCTCGCAGCTGGTGAGCCGGAGCCGGTGATACCCGCTGAAGCCGAAGGCTTAGGGGAAGCAAGGAACAGAACCATGGCGGACGATGAGTGACCTTTGAATGAGTCAAATCAGCATGGACGTGAAGGCCTGCAGCCGAGTATTGTTAGACCTACTATTAATGCACCTACTTTTGAAATTAGATCTAGTATTATAAATATGGTGCAGAATTCGGTGCAGTTTGGCGGACTTGACCATGAGGATCCCGGACGACACATCGCTGCTTTTCTCGACGTATGTTCGACTTTTAAGATAACTAATGTTTCGGAGGATGCTATTCGGTTGAGGTTGTTTCATGTATGCTCCTTTGAGTGTATTCATTGCTACAGCTTGTTCACTGCTTGTCTCGTTGTATTGATTCATGGCTTTGTTCAGGACATCATATGATTCTTTCAGCCTTTTTATGTTGTGTAGCAATTCATTGTTTTGCTTTATCAAAGATTTACAGTTCATGCACTTCTCAGCAATCTTTCCTGCATCAGCATCTGTTTTAATTTCAAACGCTGGAACTTCTTTGACTTTTATCACATGAATTTCTTCTTCAACTTTTTTCTTTTTCTCAGCTTCAGCTTGTTTCTTTTGTATTTCTTCTTCATATTTCTTCCTTTTCTCAGCTTCAGCTTGTTCAAGTTTGTAACACCCCAAAACTTACAATTATGCATACTATATATATATTGTAACTAAAATGTGAACCTAGTTAGAATGTAACTTAAAAGAGTAATTTCAGTCAAATAAAGACATATGTATATACATGAGGGACTAAAGGAGGAAATGAGGAAAGTTAAACTATTAAAAAGAAAAATAACACACACCACACACACTTCAGTTGTGTGGGTGTCGCCTGGAACAAGGAAGCAAGAACCAAAAACCCTCAACATCATAAAATCATCAAATAGAAAGGGAATCCATGGTTTAAATTACTGCATGTGCACATAGAAATGTTCAACTAAGTTAGTCTATCGAATGGTAAGTAAAATTTTATGATTTGGTGATTCTTCATAAGTGGGTCTTGAATGAAACATGAAATTTTCTTGAAATTGATTATGAGCATATGTTAGAATCACTATATGGAGGATAAATCATGCTTGAATTCTGATTATTTCGATGATATATGAAATACCCACTTTGAAGGTTAGAAAGATAGTAAAATATGATGATCTTGTTAATCCAAATTCATGCAATATTGATGTAAGGATTGTATATGTTAGAATATTAGTGAATGATTGATATAAGATGTTGATTATGTGAAATTAATTGACTATAATGGTGAATGTTGAGAAATAGGAAAAGTATGCATAGAATACTTGTACAATATGCTTTGTTGATGTCATGCACACCAAGTGTTTGTTAAAATGCTTGAATGATGAGCTTTTGTGTGAAAAAGATAATCTCATGTGAAGTAGGATGTTAGACGGCTAGAATCGAGAAATTTGTAGTTGATAACTTGATTCTGTCTAAGACAAAGAATGAGGAATAAAGACATGAGATTGAAATATGTTGATTATGAATTGTAGGAGTGAAAGAGGAAGACACAAGCCATTCCGGATTGCAAGCGAAACACGACAAAGGTAAGTATTCTGCTTACAAATATTATTAGTATGTATTGATGTAAAATGTCGTTATTTATATCCGAAGTCGTATACTTGTAATGAGTTGGTGTAAGTTGATTACACGATATGAAGATATGATATGAGTTAGAAGAAATAATGTGCTATGTTGAGAAGTTTGTGTTGAATGATGGTTCTTAAAAAGTCTTCTTGTAGTTCGGCTAGTAACTTATGGTCGTATGAATTAATTAATTGAAATGTCTAATTGATTGGTTGAATGTAGGTAAAGCGACTTGACGGATGGCGCTACTTGGATCGAACACACTTATGTTGCACGCTTCCGCAAAGCTACTAATTGTGACCTAAGCTTTAGTTAAATGTTTTGCTAAAATGGGTCTTTTGTATGTAAACTAACCCGGTAGTTGTTAGATGTTGAATATGTAGTTAAAGACTTTGTTAATAGTTTATGAAACGTTGGGTTATAAACTCTTTTGTAACAATTTCGTTAGTAGCAAGAAGTTAAATGCAGAATTTTTCTTATAAATTATTCGACCCGTTTGGAAACTTTGTCAAATGAAAGCTTGTTAGTTTCCTTTTTAAGTTTGGGTCTTACAAGTTGGTATCAGAGCCTAGGTTTGAGGGATTCGAGCAAGTTGCGATGCTCGGACTCAAACCGAAAGCTCGTATGAAGGTGTGTTCGTTCCGGAGCGCTACGCAAGTAAGTGAATTAAGAATTTCGAACTATGTTTTAAATGAAAACGGGAAGAGATTACGAATATTTCATTATGATGATTTGGGTTGGAGTGTTGAGGGATGTTACGGGAGGTTTTGGGACTCCACGGGACCATTTCGGGTTGAAAAAGGGCCTGGAATTGAATGTTTAACGCTGAACAGCGTCGATGAAATGCAGAGACCGTCGGCGACGGCCTCTTATGGCGTCGGCGACGGCAACAATCCACCCGACGCCTTAACCCACTGGCGACGGACAAAAGTCAGCGACGCAACTTTGCAGCAGCCGTCGGCGACGCACCCATGTGCCGTGGGCGACGGCGTCCCCTTATCTGCATTTTCTGAATTGTTTAATTGTTGTGCAAGGGCCCTAAATCCGATTCTAGTATTCGTTTAACACTAGGAACACCTCAAATTGATTATGAAACTAAGAATTCAAGATAACTAACATGTTTTAATGATGAATGTGTGAAAGAATGGGGAGTCTTGTACACGAACAAACGAAATAATTAACGCATTTAGAATGTTATAAAGAAAGATTTGATGGGATGATGACTTATGGGAATGAATTATTAAGGACGAATGATGTATAGAAAGATAAGGAGAATGAAGGTAATGATGTTTAACATGAATATTAATTGTAGATGGCAAGTGGAGGAAACACGGATACTACCGAACGTATAACTCGAAACGAGTTAAACAAGATGATTTTGGATGAAGTAACGAAGGCATTTGATGCAAACGTTTCAAAGCTAGCACAAGAAGTGGAGGGCCAAGTACTAAGTACGGTGGAGAATATGATCACGAGTAAGGTGGATGAATTGAAGGAAATGATAACCGGGATTCAAGGCAAGAAGGAAACAAGACGGTGCACCTACAAGGATTTCATGGCATGTAAGCCTACAACCTATAATGGGGAAATTGATCCCATCGAATGCCAAAGATGGATAGCTAACATGGAAGGGGTGTTCATTCGAAGTCATTGTGACAAGGAAGATCAAGTCATGTTTACCACGGGGCAACTCTTACGAAGGGCTAAGGATTGGTGGGACTCGTATAGTAAGGAGATCGGAGAGAATCGAGTTCAAACTTTGACTTGGCAAGAATTCAAACAACCTTTTATCAAGTACCATTGTCCACAATCAGCTGTGGATCGAATCCAAGAAGACTTTCTCCGACTCCGACAAAGGGATGAATCAGTCAATGAGATCACGAACACTTTCCTCGATCAATTGAAGTTTTGTGAAGAAATAGTTGGAACGGAGAGGAAGAAGATTATCCGCTACCATGGTATGCTTAAGGCTGAAATTCGGGAGTTCATAACTCCTTCTAAATGTGAAACTTTGGATGAAATCATTGATCTAGCAAGGGATAGGGAAATTGAGATAAAGAGGCAAGATGAACGTGGGGAGAAAAGGCAAGCCGAGAAGGGGTCAACACAAGGTTCTTCTAAGAAACCCAAAACGCATGATCAAGGAAAGAAAGAAGCTTCCAAAGGAGGGTTTCCACGATGTAAGACATGTGGAAAACCCCATTCGGGTGAATGTTTATTGGGAAGGAAGGGGTGTTACAATTGCGGACAAGAAGGGCATCCGTACTATAACTGTCCGAATCCCAAGAGGGTGTGCTACAATTGTAACGAATCGGGCCATGTGAAAGCTGAATGTCCAAAGCTCAAACAAGGGGTGAGGAAAGAAGGAAAGAAAGAAGAACCTGCAAAGGCCAAGGGAAGAATGTTCCAAATCTCCACGGAAGAAGCAAGGGCTCACCCGAATGTAGTCTCAGGTATCTATATGATAAACTCTATACCCACATATATATTATTCGATACCGGAGCTAGTAGGTCATTCGTTTCTAGTGAGTTTGCATGTTCCCATTTATTCACGATAGAAAGAATGTGTGCACCTCTCGAAGTAGAAATTGCCGATTGTAAGAGTTACCTTTTGCACGAAATATGTAGAGGTTGTAGAATCACTATAGATGATGAAGATTTTGATATTGATTTGATTCCCATGGTTTTAGGGGAATTTAAAGTAGTGGTAGGTATGGATTGGTTGTCACGTTATCGCGCGGAAATCTTATGTGAAAACAAAATTATTCATGTGACATCTCCTAAAGGGAAACGAGTAACCATTCATGGGGAAAGGGAAGTAGGGGCAAAATTTTGTACTATCTTAGAAGCAGTTAAGTACGTGAAGAAGGGGAGTAAAGCATTTTTAGCCTATGTTGTCGATACAAAAATAGGTACCTCAAGAATTGAAGATACTAGAATAGTGAATGAATACCCGGATGTGTTTCCGGATGATTTGCCGGGACTTCCTCCCGAGCGGGAAGTCGAATTCCATATCGAGTTGGAACCAAATGCCAAACTGGTAGCCAAAGCCCCTTACCGGTTGGCACCCGCGGAGGTACGGGAATTGATGACTCAATTGCAAGAACTTCTTGACAAAGGTTTCATACGCCCTAGCGTATCCCCGTGGGGAGCGCCTGTTTTGTTTGTTAGAAAGAAGGATGGGTCGATGAGAATGTGCATCGACTATCGTGAGCTCAACAAACTCACGGTAAAGAACCGATATCCCCTCCCGAGAATAGATGATCTTTTTGATCAATTACAAGGGGCGAGTTGGTTCTAAAAAATTGACTTGCGATCAGGTTACCATCAGGTACGAGTAAGGGAAGAAGACGTACCTAAGACCACGTTCAGGACCCGATACGGACATTATGAATTTTTAGTAATGTCATTCGGGCTAACTAACGCTCCGGCTGCTTTCATGGATCTAATGAATAGAGTATGCCGAAATATGCTAGACCAATTCGTCATAGTATTCATTGATGATATTCTAGTATACTCTCGTAGTGAGTCTGAACATGCGAGTCATTTACGTAAGGTACTCGAGACGCTTAGAAAGGAAAAGTTATATGCAAAATTTTCTAAATGTGCGTTTTGGCTCAGGGAGGTGCAGTTCTTAGGTCATGTAATTAATGAGAAAGGAATTTTGGTAGATCCTTCCAAGGTAGAAGCTGTGATAAAATGGGTACCCCCAAAGAATGTTAATGAAGTAAGAAGTTTCCTCGGGTTAGCCGGCTATTATCGGAGATTCATCCAAGATTTCTCTAAAATAGCCCTCCCTTTAACCAAGTTGACGAAGAAGGAAGAAAAGTTTGAATGGGGCAATGATCAACAGAAGGCTTTTCGAATATTAAAAGAGAAATTGTCAAGCTCTCCCGTTTTAACGCTGCCAGAAGGAACAGAAGACTTAGTGGTTTATGCGGACGCATCTCATCAAGGGTTGGGTTGTGTCTTGATGCAACGAGGCAAGGTTATTGCTTACGCTTCAAGACAACTTAAGCAGCATGAAATTAACTATCCAACCCACGATTTAGAATTGGCGGCGGTAGTGTTTGCCTTAAAAATCTGGAGGCATTATTTGTTTGGAACAAAGTGTACTATTTATTCAGACCACAAAAGCCTTAAATACTTCTTTGAACAGAAAGATCTCAATATGAGGCAACGAAGGTGGCTAGAATTGATCAAAGATTACGACTGCGACATTCTTTACCATCCGGGAAAAGCTAATGTTGTGGCGGATGCACTAAGCCGGAAAGAATACCCACCACCCATTCGAGTGAAATCGATGAGAATGATAGTTACACCAAACCTTCTTGAAACGATAAGGAAGGCGCAAGACGAATCTTTGAATAAAGGTGATCCGAAAGGTGAAAGAACGAAAGGATTTGAAAATGAACTTGAGGCAAATACAAGTGGGCTAAGAACAAGGTTTGGGCGAGTGTGGATACCACGTTATTGTGAAGCAAAGGCCTTGTTATTGGAGGAAGCGCATAAATCCCGTTACTCGGTCCATCCGGGAGCCACTAAAATGTATCAAGATTTGAAGGCAAACTATTGGTGGCCGGGAATGAAACGTGACATTGTTAAGTATGTATCTAAATGCTTGACATGTTCCCAAGTAAAGGCGGAACATCAAAAACCCTACGGAAAATTGCAACCTTTAGAAATCCCGGTATGGAAATGGGAAGATATAACCATCGATCTTGTGACTAAACTTCCTAGAACGAGAAAAGGGCATGACGCAATATGGGTCGTTGTTGACCGACTTACCAAAAGCGCCCATTTTCTACCTATACGGGAGACTTATTCCTCAAAAAGGTTGGCGGAAATTTATGTAGATGAAATCATTTCTCGCCATGGTGTGCCTGTCTCTATTGTGTCAGATCGGGACACGCGATTTACCTCCCGCTACTGGCAGAAATTTCAAGAAGAAATGGGCACACAATTGCATATAAGTACCGCGTATCATCCACAAACGGATGGTCAATCCGAAAGGACCATCCAAATTCTTGTGGATATGTTGAGAGCATGCGTCATGGATTTCGGGGGAAGTTGGGATGAACATTTGCCGTTAGTGGAATTCTCGTATAACAACAGCTACCAAAGTAGCATAAAAATGGCGCCGTATGAAATGTTGTATGGGAGAAAGTGTAGAACCCCTGTCTGTTGGGGAGAAGTGGGACAAAGAGAACTCGCTCCTAAGGATGTAGTAGCTATAACTAATGAAAAGATTGACATGGTACGGGCTCGATTAAAAGCGGCGCAAGACCGACAAAAGTTATATGCAGATAAAAAGAAGCGGCATTTTGAGTTCCAAGTGGGGGATCGAGTGTTCTTGAAGGTGTCTCCATGGAAAGGCATAATTAGATTCCGTAAACGAGGAAAGTTGGGTCCCCGATACATCGGACCATTCAAGATTTTAGCTCGAGTGGGAAAAGTAGCTTACCGGTTAGAATTGCCTTCAACATTAGAAGGAATCCACAACACCTTCCATGTGTCACAATTACGAAGATGTTTTTCGGATGTAACGGCTCACGTGCCACTCGAAGACATCGAAGTAGATGAGAGAATGAACTACATAGAAAGACCAGTAGCTATAAAGGATACCAAGGTGAAGATTCTTCGCAACAAGGAAATCAAGCAAGTGTTAGTTCAATGGCAACATAGAAAGGGATCGGATCTCACTTGGGAACCGGAGGATGAAATGAGGAAGTTCTACCCGTTCTTATTCGGTACGTAAATCAGGTTTCGGGGACGAAACCTTCTTTAAGGGGGATGGACTTGTAACACCCCAAAACTTACAATTATGCATACTATATATATATATATTGTAACTAAAATGTGAACCTAGTTAGAATGTAACTTAAAAGAGTAATTTCAGTCAAATAAAGACATATGTATATACATGAGGGACTAAAGGAGGAAATGAGGAAAGTTAAACTATTAAAAAGAAAAATAACACACACCACACACACTTCAGTTGTGTGGGTGTCGCCTGGAACAAGGAAGCAAGAACCAAGAACCAAAAACCCTCAACATCATAAAATCATCAAATTGAAAGGGAATCCATGGTTTAAATTACTGCATGTGCACATAGAAATGTTCAACTAAGTTAGTCTATCGAATGGTAAGTAAAATTTTATGATTTGGTGATTCTTCATAAGTGGGTCTTGAATGAAACATGAAATTTTCTTGAAATTGATTATGAGCATATGTTAGAATCACTATATGGAGGATAAATCATGCTTGAATTCTGATTATTTCGATGATATATGAAATACCCACTTTGAAGGTTAGAAAGATAGTAAAATATGATGATCTTGTTAATCCAAATTCATGCAATATTGATGTAAGGATTGTATATGTTAGAATATTAGTGAATGATTGATATAAGATGTTGATTATGTGAAATTAATTGACTATAATGGTGAATGTTGAGAAATAGGAAAAGTATGCATAGAATACTTGTACAATATGCTTTGTTGATGTCATGCACACCAAGTGTTTGTTAAAATGCTTGAATGATGAGCTTTTGTGTGAAAAAGATAATCTCATGTGAAGTAGGATGTTAGACGGCTAGAATCGAGAAATTTGTAGTTGATAACTTGATTCTGTCTAAGACAAAGAATGAGGAATAAAGACATGAGATTGAAATATGTTGATTATGAATTGTAGGAGTGAAAGAGGAAGACACAAGCCATTCCGGATTGCAAGCGAAACACGACAAAGGTAAGTATTCTGCTTACAAATATTATTAGTATGTATTGATGTAAAATGTCGTTATTTATCCGAAGTCGTATACTTGTAATGAGTTGGTGTAAGTTGATTACACGATATGAAGATATGATATGAGTTAGAAGAAATAATGTGCTATGTTGAGAAGTTTGTGTTGAATGATGGTTCTTAAAAAGTCTTCTTGTAGTTCGGCTAGTAACTTATGGTCGTATGAATTAATTAATTGAAATGTCTAATTGATTGGTTGAATATAGGTAAAGCGACTTGACGGATGGCGCTACTTGGATCGAACACACTTATGTTGCACGCTTCCGCAAAGCTACTAATTGTGACCTAAGCTTTAGTTAAATGTTTTGCTAAAATGGGTCTTTTGTATGTAAACTAACCCGGTAGTTGTTAGATGTTGAATATGTAGTTAAAGACTTTGTTAATAGTTTATGAAACGTTGGGTTATAAACTCTTTTGTAACAATTTCGTTAGCAGCAAGAAGTTAAATGCAGAATTTTTCTTATAAATTATTCGACCCGTTTGGAAACTTTGTCAAATGAAAGCTTGTTAGTTTCCTTTTTAAGTTTGGGTCTTACAAAGTTTCCTGTATTTTTCTGCCCAATATTCATCAGTATAATCATTAATAACATGAGCAACAAAACTTTTAGCTTTTAAAACCTCTTTGTCTGGACAATAATTATCCCAGCTAAAGTTTTCCCAGCTAAATCCTTCTGGTAATTTTTCATCATCTTGGTTTATCAGACATGCTTCATTATCAGCTGGAATATATTTATCCCAACTTAAATCTTTTGATGAACTTCCATCATCTTGATTGACCAGACATGCTTTCTTTGAGACTTCAATCACCTTCCTAGCATGTGCAGTTTGTGGCTGTTCTTGTTGATATGGCTGTTGAGCAACTTGATGATAAATCGCCTTTCGATAGTAGTCGTTGTTTCCAAAGGGATCTTGAGCTCCACCAGCTTCACGGTTTGTACACTCTCTCTTAAAATGCCCCTTTTCCCTACAACGAAAACAAGTGACTTTAGATTTATCAAAACCTAAAGTAGAAACATTCGCATCACGGAAATCATCTCTTCCCGTAATTTGTTTAAACTTTTCGGCTCTTCTCAACACGCTCGCCAAGCACCACTTTATATCCATCAACTCCATTTCTTCAGCATCAACTTGATCGTAATCCTCTTTTGTAAGCATTGGATTCCCGATCTTCCCTGCAACTAAACTACCATAAGATTCAAGCACAGTTACCAACAAAGACATATGGCTTTTAGCTACTTCCTCTGAATAGTTTTGATCATTCTCGAGATTTATTGCAATGTTGCATTGAAGTACTTTGCCACTCTTTGTTGTTGAAAAATGTGGATCAAATGTTGGAAATGAAGTAAATCTTGTTTTGCTGCTTGAACCCTGAGATGAACTTTAAGAAGAACTTTTCGCATTGAAAGCAGTTTCAACTTTTGGAGAAAAGTTTGTTTTGTCACTAACACCACCTTTGAAGTACAACCCAATGTCTTGTTCTCCATCATAGTTCTTCATTCTAGCAATCTTTCTTTGTTCCATCTCTTGAGCTTCAAGATGTTTAATAAACTCACTCAGCGTGATATTGTTAAAATCTGTTTTATTCTTCAACATCTTCAGATACGTGCCCCACTCATCATGTGGCAACGCATCAGCCAGCTTCTCAATCAACTCATCTTTATCCTTTTTGATACCCAATCTCGTCATGTTTTTCACCAAGTTGCAATATCTTTCGATGATCTGCTTGGTGTTTTCTGTTCTCAACCTACGAAATAGATCAAATTCTTTCTTCATAAGTGACTTTTTGTTCTTGAGCATTAATAAAATATTCATTGTGTCGTTTTTTCGTTTGCAGGTTGATGTCCTATACCCCCGCTCCCGAAGTTGTTGAGCCGTCAGACGAGCCTGAGCGTGATCTGAGGAGACGTCTTCGTGCGAGAGGGCGTGCGGTTGGGTTACTGCTCGCAGCTGGTGAGCCGGAGCCGGTGATACCCGCTGAAGCCGAGGGCTTAGGGGAAGCAAGGAACAGAACCATGGTGGACGACGAGCGACCTTTGAATGAGTCAAATCAGCCTGGACGTGAAGGCCTGCAGCCGAGTATTGTTAGACCTACTATTAATGCACCTACTTTTGAAATTAGATCTAGTATTATAAATATGGTGCAGAATTCGGTGCAGTTTGGCGGACTTGACCATGAGGATCCCGGACGACACATCGCTGCTTTTCTCGACGTATGTTCGACTTTTAAGATAACTGATGTTTCGGAGGATGCTATTCGGTTGAGGTTGTTTCCATTTTCACTGCGTGACAAAGCTAGAGCTTGGCTTATGTCACTGCATGACGGGTCCATCAGGACCTGGAATGAGCTGGCGGAGCAATTTATGCAAAAATATTTTCCGCCTGAGAAAACAACCAAGTTAAGAAACCGGATTGTGACCTTTCGCCAAGATGATGGAGAGTCGTTGCACGTGTCCTGGGAGAGGTTTAAGGATTTATTACTTGATGTTCCACACCATGGTTTCTCCAAAAGACAGATGGTTCTATCTTTTTACCAAGGGCTTAGCTATGACACGCAGGAGAGATTAGATATAAATGAAGGAGGCGATATTGGAATAAAGACGCCAAATGAAGCTTATGACATCATTGAAAAGGCTGCATTAAAATCTAGCTCGCGTCGAGCAGGAGAGAGAGGCCGGACATCATCATCATCATCTCGCCTAGGGGTTCACGTTGTGGACGACTACACAGCCATTACTGCACAGATATCAGCTCTTTCGACAAAGTTTGACAAATCACAGATAGCTGCTCAAGCTAGTGCAGGGTGTGATCAGTGCGGAGTGTCGCACGAGCCGGGTGCATGTTTTCAGGGGGTCGCGTACGAGGGCCAGGAAGAGGTAGACTTCATAAATAACCAAGTTAGGCCTCAGAACAACCCGTACAGCAATACCTATAACCCCGGATGGAGGAATCACCCAAATTTTGGGTGGAAAGCGAACACAGGCAATCAAAACCCCCTCGGGTTTAATCCAAGGGCTCCAGTACCAGCGCAGGCTCAAGGCCAGTAGTTTCAGCCTTATAATCAATCTTTCCAGCCCCGTCCATACTCATATCAGCAGCAGGGTGCCAGGAGCAGTTCCCAGCAACAAGCCCCTCAACCTGGTTCAAAGCTGGAAGATATGATGGCTCAACTTCTGAGCAGCTCCACCAGCGCAAATCAGTTAGCTGAAAAGCGATACCATCAAAGTGAAGATCTTTTCTTAGCTAATGAAGGTGAGATGCGCAGTCATAAGGCCTCGATTCAGAACATCGAGAATCAGGTCGGTCAGCTTGCGAAAATGATGTCTGAAAGACCCCAGGGTGGTCTTCCGGGCAATACTGAGCCGAATCCCCGAGGGAATGTAAATGCAATCATGACAAGGAGTGGTAAAACCACCGGACCCGACACATCGGATACACCACCGATCACTGAGGCGGTCCCGACTGACACACCGGACGAGGTGCAAGCCAGGATACGCCCAGCAAGTACAGCACATGTCCAGGAGCCAGTCAAGGATTACACTCCTCCAGTTCCATACCCAAGCCGGCTGAAGAAACAAAAGAATGAAGAACAATACGGTAAGTTCCTTGAAATGTTTAAGCAACTGCATATAAACATACCGTTTGTTGAAGCTTTGGCCCAGATGCCGAAGTATGCGAAGTTTCTGAAAGACATCCTCTCAAACAAACAAAAGCTCGAGGATATGTCTTGCGTGGTTAAGAATGAAAGTTGCTCTGCTGTTCTTCAGAATCGCCTGCCTGCAAAAATGGGAGATCCAGGCAGTTTCACGCTTCCTTGCCTCATTGGCAATATGTCTGTCAGTAATGCGTTAGCAGATCTAGGAGCGAGTATAAACCTTATGCCCTATAAGGTTTTTACAAAGTTGGATCTAGGTGAGCCGTCACCTACAAGAATGAGTATTCGACTTGCTGATCGATCTATCAAATATCCGCGTGGGTTTGTCGAGAATATGCTTGTTAAGATTGACAAGTTTGTATTTCCCGTGGATTTTGTTATCCTGGACATGGATGAGGACTCGAAAGTGCCTCTGATACTTGGACGCCCGTTTCTGAATACCGCCGGGACGATTGTGGACGTGGCGGCGGGCCAAATCACACTCCGAGTAAATGATGAGCACGTGACCTTTGATATCAAACGGTCTATGCAGCATCCTCAGAGTCAGGACGACGCGCTCTATTATGTCGACATAGTCGATACTTATGTGAGTACGCATTTCCAGGGTACGATCGAGGAGATAGATTCGGACACACAGCTGTTGTGTGGGGACCTGATTGGCATTACGCAGGAGGGCCATGTTTTAGAGCAGCCAGTCTATCAGATTGGTGACGATGGTTCCCAGAGTCCGGATCGATTCACAGAAATTGATCGCGCAAGTGAAGTGAAGTCGAAGCCGTCAGTAGAAGATCCTCCGACCTTGGAGCTTAAGGAGCTTCCACCGCACCTGGAGTACGCATTTCTGGATGAAGAGCGTCATTTGCCTGTCATTATTTCATCTAGATTGGCAGAAGAAGAGAAGAGCAGACTGCTTAATGTGTTGAAACTTCATAAAAAGGCAATCGCTTGGAAAATCATGGACATCAAAGGAATTAATCCCTCCTTCTGTACACATAAAATTGTAATGGAGGATCAGTTCAAGCCGTGTGCGCAGCACCAGAGGCGGCTGAACCCAAACATGCAAGAGGTCGTTAAAAAGGAAGTGATTAAGTTGTTAGATGTTGGTTTGATCTATCCCATTTCCGACTCTGTTTGGGTCAGTCCTGTGCAGGTAGTGCCCAAAAAGGGGGGCATGACTGTGGTCACGAACGATAGGAATGAGCTCATTCCAACCAGGACGGTCACTGGATGGCGGGTTTGCTTCGATTATCGCAAACTCAACGACGCCACTCGCAAGGACCACTTCCCGCTTCCATTCATTGATCAAATGTTGGAGCGTCTGTCAGGGAATTTGTACTATTGTTTTCTGGATGGATTCTCTGGTTATTTTCAAATCCCTATCGCTCCTGAGGACCAGGAGAAGACCACAATTACCTGTCCCTTCGGTACATTCGCCTACCGGCGTATGCCATTTGGGCTGTGTAATGCACCGGCCACTTTCCAGCGATGTATGGTCGCCATTTTCCACGACATGATTGAGGATTCCATGGAGGTGTTCATGGACGACTTATCGGTATTTGGGGATTCCTTTGATCAATGTCTGGAAAATTTAAAAAGAATGTTGAATAGGTGCGAGGAGACGAATCTAGTCCTGAACTGGGAAAAGTGCCACTTTATGGTAAAAGAGGGCATTGTTCTAGGACACAAGATTTCGCAGGTTGGTATGGAGGTCGATCCAGCTAAAGTTGACATCATTTCACGACTTCCATCTCCCACCTCAGTTAGAGCTATACGGAGCTTTCTCGGTCATGTCGGGTTCTACAGGCGATTCATCAAAGTTTTTTCAAAAATCGCCAGACCCATGACCCGTTTGTTGGAGAAAGACGCTCCGTTCATGTTTGGAGAAGATTGTTTGAAGGCATTTGGCCTTTTGAAGAAAAAGTTGATTGAGGCCCCTATATTGGTCGTACCTGATTGGAGTTTACCGTTCGAAATAATGTGTGACGCAAGTGACTATGCGATAGGGGCCGTTTTAGGGCAGAAGAAGGAAAAGCACTTTCATCCGGTCTATTATGCGAGCAAGACTCTTCACGACGCTCAAGAGAACTACACGGCGACAGAAAAAGAGCTCTTGGCTGTAGTCTTCGCATTTGACAAGTTTAGATCGTATTTGGTGCTTTCAAAAATGATTGTGTATACTGATCACGCAGCCGTCAGATATCTGTTCAGCAAACAGGACGCTAAACCGCGTCTCATTAGATGGATCTTATTGCTACAGGAATTTGATATTGAAATTCAAGATAAAAAGGGTGCGTTAAATGTAGCGGTTGACCATCTATCTCGGTTGGTGCATGAAGACATCGAGGATTCAAGTTGGGATACAATCAATGACAATTTCCCACTCGAGTCGTTGATGAGCGTTGAGATACACGATGAGTCACCTTGGTTCGCCGACTTTGCGAACTATCTTGCTTGCGGGATTCTGATAAAAGGGTTGACTCACCAAAAAAAGAGGAAATTCTTTTCGGATCTCAAGCACTACATTTGGGACGATCCTTTCTTGTTCAAAGTGGGTGCTGATCAGGTAATTAGGAGATGTGTATCAGGGAAAGAGGCGACTGACATTCTGCGTCATTGTCACGAGGGACCTACCGGAGGCCACCATGGAGCCAATGTCACACCCCGAAATATCAGAGCATTGGCATGACTGGACTGGTATCTTCATTGCACAGCGGAAGCAAATAAGCAAAGACTTCTAGAAAAATGAACGCCGCTAAGTACTCGAAACTCCAATGGTTCTCCTATTCCAACCGTGCCTTGACTTTGAAAAGCAACCTGAGAAAGAAACATGCGAAAAAGTCAACATAAAGTTGAGCGAGTTCATAGTTTGTTTGTAAAAGATTTGAAATAAATCTTTTGAGTTGTGAAAGATTTGAAATAAATCTTTGGAATAACCAGTTTTTGAAATAGCATTGAGAAAACGAATCAAAAGTCATTTTCTTGCCCAGTTATATGGAAACGTTGTGTTTGTAACACATTATGTTCATAAAAACCATGTATTTGTAAAGTCTTGTATTTGTAATGTTCGTATAACCGCCAATGCCCACCCTGACTTTGACTCCATACCCGCATAATCTTATGCTTTGAATTTTGTATAAAACATGGTATTTAATTTGTATGAACAAGTATTTTTTTTTGTAAGTATAAAATCCCTGGTATGTAGCAAATAAGGAAATAAAGAGATCACCAATGGTTTGCAAGGCCATTGGTATGTGTGAAGTGTAGTAGGAAGACTCAAACCTAGCAGATTTTTGCGTCGGGTACCAAGTCACCCCGAGGTCCGTACTGTTGGGCCTGGGGCTGGGCTCGCTACACCCAGATAGATCTACCGCTATTGTCCCTCGGTCCTACACTGAGGATTAATGGCCTTCAGTTCCCGCCTACCCACTCACATGATCTGTACGTCCTAACCCTCCTTAAGCTAACCATACCATGTATAAAAATGTCTGTAATCCTTTTGTAATATGTCTGTATGTATGAAAATCCCTGGTCTCCCCGACCCAATCCCTAGTCTCCCTGACCGAATCCCTGGTCTCCCCGACCAAATCCCTGGTCTCCCCGACCGAAAATCATTCACATTTCGAAAATAAGCATTTGTTTTGTAAAAACCGGTATGTTTAGTATAAACCTTTCGTAAATCATTCGTGTTCCTCGAAATCCCTTCGTAATATGATTTAGAAATATGAGTTTTGCGTTTGTTCAAAACTTTGTATGTTTTTACAAAACGTGCATGTCTTTCCACCCTCGAAAACATTTATAAAAATGTAAAACGGTAAAAAGTGAGGGTTATGAACTCACCTGGATTGTCTTGTGCAAAGCTAGCTATATACGACTTTGTGATGTCGTTTCCAAGACTTGACTTGCTAGCGTGCATTCTACAATATTCCTAACATGGAATATCTAATAAGTTTCTAAGTAAATGCGGTAACTACACTACGTGTCACCGAGCTCTACCGAATCGTTAATCGAACGATTCAACGGTAAGTTGTTACTTAATGAAAATGACTAAGTTGAACTTTGTTTAGTTTCGCTTAATGTCGTAAGTAATCAATAAGTCTCGAAAAGACTTGATTCTCGAGAGATTTAAAAACAAATAAATATTTATATAAAAATATAAATATGTCGTTGTAATTGCGTTAGCCCTCTCGAGAAGTCGTATGTGTATAAAAGAGTTTTTATACGAAAATAGTGTATGACAAACTCGTATTTTACATCGCGTTTGATATCTGAAGTAAATTTGTAAACCATATTTACTTTGTAAGACGAATAAGAGTCGTTGGAACTTTGAAATAAGGAAATAAATTATATTCATCCTCATAGAAGAAGTCGTGTTGTTCGATTGTTAAAATAAATATACAATATATTTATTTTTATGAAAAGGGTCGGGTTGTTTACCGTTTGAAGAAAATACATCAACTATATTTATGTTATAAGACGAAATCATGTCGTTTGATATTTGAAATAAATATAAACTATATTTATTTTCGTGAAACGGCTTCGTATTGTTCGATGTTTGAAAAAAGACTATATGTACCTTTATAAAAGAATCCGTCGTATTTCCAAAGTTTCAAATAGATATAATAACTATATGTATTTGTCATAAATAGTTTCCGAATCGTTGCTTTCAAAAGTCGTAAGGTGTTGTCGTTCGAAACAAATATAAACTATTCATTTTCACAAAGAAAAGGAGTCGGGTTATTTGATGTTAAAACAAACACATATATATTTTATTTGTTTTATAAGAAAAAATGCATTGTTGTACATTCGAAATAAATATAGAATCTATATTTATTTTATAAAAATAATTCGTGTTATCGTAGTTTCTTGTACGCTATAAAGTGTTGTCGAGAAGAAAAAAAAATGCATTTATATGAAAGTCGCTTGATGTCGTAAGTTGTCGTTTTTTCCATAAAACACATTTGTATTTATGGTTTTTTTTCTCGAAAAACGGGCAGAGTTTCCTCTGTTTTGGACGGCCCCGACATCTAAAGTGTCGTAATTTTATCAAGATTCAACTAAACTATATATGTAATTTCAGCAAAAATATATATATCAAATGTAACTTATAATTGGTCGGTTCGAGCTCGTTATCACGTGATATGTTAAAACTATAATAAACGAATTTAAATAAATCGTGTCACTAATCTTTACCAAATCCTCGTGTCGATTCGTTTGACTGAGTTGACCGAGTCAACTGAGTTGACTCGGTTTGACTGTGTTTGACCGAGTTGACTCGGTTTAACCAAAGCCAAATCTGACCTCGATGAACCTGGTTGTCCCGAATCACCACTGAACTAACCGAACCCAAACCGTAGCTGAGCCGAACACCCAAGCCTGACCCGAGACTGAACCGCACTTGAGATGAAGTAGCCTGTTGAACCACATGTGAACCGAAATGAAATAACAATTCCCGAGTCATAAATCAAAACAAACTGACCTAAAACCACCACTATTACCGTCACAACCGGAGCCACCGGTCCGCTGTCGCCGAGAACCACTGCCACCGGCTCCCTCGCCGTTCTCCTCTCTTCTTCAACGTGTCATCATCGGAAAACCGTCGGTCAAGAGCAAGGACCGCCGGGTAACAGAACCGACCGCCGGTTAAATGAACCGACCGGCTGGTCTGAGACTCGAACCACCGGTTTGAGACACCTACCGCTGGAGCGAGACACCTACCACCGGAATAAAGAACCGACCGGACCTGATATCGACCACCGGACAAATTAACTGACCGGCGGTCCGAACCTCCGACCGCCGGTTATTTCTCCCTCGTCTCTCGATCTCTCTTTCCCGTCTCTTTCTCTGCTTGTTCTTCGACGTCGCACCACCACCGGATGATGGTGGTGGTGATTGCTTTTAGATCGTGAAGGGGGGGGTACCAGTTGGAGATGAGCAGGGGAGGGGGTAGAACGAAGGAGAATAGTGGGTGAAGGGAGGTGGGTGGCCGGAGAAAGGGCCGCCGGAGCGCCGCCGTGCACCGGCCGGCTCCTTTTGCTGGTGAGGGTTTACGAGAGAGGGAGAGGGGAACAGACCTGTAGTCTGTGTTGTTTGTTTGATCAAATGAAGGCAACAGCTATTATTTATAAGGAGAATTTGGTTTAGTGGGCTTTGGGCTTGGGCCCAAGGCCCACAAGCCCAATCCTTGCGTTTAGTGGCCCGTCTCTCCTACGAACTCGTTTTCAAAAACCCGAATTTCATGTAACGTCGAAAAATAAAGTTTTAGGGTGATAGATACGTAAATTAGTATCGTATATCATTATTAGACACGTATTTTCTCGGTTGCGTTATAACGTGTAAAATTCATCGTTGCTTGTTTTTCCATCCGTTTTTCGATCTGATTTCGAATACAGATATAAAAATTTAATTGCGAATCTAAAATATATCGCAAAAATTTAATGTTGGTCGGCGTTGTCAGTATTCTGTACGATATCGGTTCGTTGTCGCTTAACGTTTAGCATGCTCCTCCGCAAATCACCGTTCGCGCACTGTAAAGTCGGATAGACGTTCCTAGGCACTCCAAAGCCCTAATTAAGTCAATCTTCGCCTTAATCACTATTTATTATCGCGTTAATCGCCTGTTAATCACGTAACTAGGAGCCGTAAATCACCGGTTGTCACATTCTCCCCCTGTTACAGAAATTTCGTCCTCGAAATTTAGACTATGTTATCTCCTCAGAATTGTATTGTTCGCAGGTAAGTCCGAATAATAACAAAGTGAAATGACTGCGTAATCGAAACAAGACTTATTCGAATCATGTGAATTTAATGACATTCCTCAATAATAAGAACCCAACGGTTTAAAAGCGATGTGTTTCCAAAAGTTGATGTTAAAGGAAACAAGATGTATAGATACCGTCACTAACGTGACCAAGTCAACAGGGATCCAACAATGAACAGGAACTTCGACCAATTGAATTCCATATAGCGTTTATAATGAGTAAATGAGTTCTAGAAGCAGTAACATCCACTGGATGAACTTAGAATCAACAATCTTAAATGTACTAGTTTGCATGAAACGCTCGATCATGATCAGCACAAGCTGCAAGTTATACCGACGCCACAAGGTGCCGCAATGAATGAAACAATTTAATAATAGGGGTGATCGAACAAGTATCACTTGTGTTTTGTATGAAACGCTCAATCATGATTAGCCCCAGCTACAAGTTTGTACTGACACCGCAAGGTGTCGTAGTGATTGAAATAATTCAATAATAGCGGTGATCAAACAAATTCACCGTGTTTGAAGTCAATTGAAAGCGCAATGAAGTAAATATGAATGTTTGTTCCAAACAAACATCAAATAATTTTCAATTGAAGATGGAACATCAAAGAATTACTGTTTTGATCGAAGAGGAAGGAGCAATGAATATCGCAAGACTTTCGATCGATAATGAAAGAAACGTTAGTAGGTACACCGGAATATAAAATGAATTTGTGTACCATCGTCTTAACACACGATTGTGTTAAGACTGCTTTAATGTGATAATTCAAAGCGGGTTTAAAACAAATCAATAAATAAATATTTAAATCCGTGCATGGGATATGTAAACGAGTTTAGCGCAAGCTTCAAATAAGTGAGAGTACCACCACAAGGTGTCGAAACCAACCAACAAACAATTTAATGGAGTCGAATGCCAAACAAGTTTACTTCGACTCAGACAAAGGAAACACTCGTTAAAACGAATTTTGAATATGATGCTCCCAATACATCATATGACGCTCTGAAGTGAATATGTGTAATTCATAAGTTCAAACAATTGAACTTCGTTTTAGCGCAATCCGACAATAGATATATGTATCAACAAGAAAACTTTCGGCATGGTCACAACGAAAAACCATGTATGTAACTTGAAAAGAAAAGAAATTTTCAAGAAAATGTGTTGACTTGATAACAAAAGAGCCAACAGTTACAATAATGCGAGTCATTTGAATCACAATTCAATAATTAGGTTTAGCGAAGCAATATTTGAACTTGGGTGTAACGCTTATTCGAAACGAAACCACATGCATAATAAACGATGCATGCGTAACATATGAATTTTCAAGAAATGAAGCAATGAGCATTCGCTAAAATGATAGAAATGATCGTGATACGATGACCATTAAGAGGAGTAGAGATACGAAAATCTGCTCAATAAATGTGAAATGTGAAATTCGAAATTTCAATAAAAGAAATTCAGGGACTTTACCTGGGGTTGCGTGTGATATCCGGTTGTTTAGTGACATTACCATGGAATGTCGAACATAGCGTATTCGTTGTTAACTGATATAGGGGGATGCGGAAACATACGTCTTCTTCCTTGGGGTGATTCGTGTCGTTGCAGGACCGCGTGCCAAACCACCGCTTCCTGATCGATAGTTCTCCTGCTTACAGGAATCTAGCGTCGTCACTGAATTGCGCCATCGTGTCATTTCAAAGGCCTCGCCTCGATAGTCGTATGTGTCGTACTTCAACCTCCGTTGATGTATAGCTTAAGTTTCACGTATACCTGTGCACTAGCGTTACGTTTCGCGTATAATGTGATGTGCTCCGACATCCGTTGGCGTAAAATTTGAGTTCCATGTATTCTTGTGCACTAGCGTTTCGTTATGCGTAGGCTGCCTGCTCGGGAAGTCAAAATATCATAGACAATATGGATAATAATATGTGCCCGAGTTAATATTAGCGGTTCCTACGTGATGACCTTTAATGAACTTCAACATAAGTTTCCGAAGGTCTTAAATGCATGTTTCCTAAACTCTCAGAGTGTTGTGTATTGTATGTAATTGCTTTATGAACCGTGTATGAAACACCACAATAGCGTATGTTTGAAAACAAGATTTTGACTGTTTGTTTTTCGGCAACGGTTGGGGACCATATCCGAGTACTATGCGTTCTATATGTATTCAGGTTTTAATATTCTAAGTTCCTAGAGAAAAGTGAGGTTAGAGCCTAGGTATCACAACAGAAACCTAATTCGCTGTAACCTATAGCTCTGATACCATTCTGTCACACCCCGAAATATCAGAGCATTGGCGTGACTGGACTGGTATCTTCATTGCACAGCGGAAGCAAATAAGCAAAGACTTCTAGAAAAATGAACGCCGCTAAGTACTCGAAACTCCAATGGTTCTCCTATTCCAACCGTGCCTTGACTTTGAAAAGCAACCTGAGAAAGAAACATGCGAAAAAGTCAACATAAAGTTGAGCGAGTTCATAGTTTGTTTGTAAAAGATTTGAAATAAATCTTTTGAGTTGTGAAAGATTTGAAATAAATCTTTGGAATAACCGGTTTTTGAAATAGCATTGAGAAAACGAATCAAAAGTCATTTTCTTGCCCAGTTATATGGAAACGTTGTGTTTGTAACACATTATGTTCATAAAAACCATGTATTTGTAAAGTCTTGTATTTGTAATGTTCGTATAACCGCTAATGCCCACCCTGACTTTGACTCCATACCCGCATAATCTTACGCTTTGAATTTTGTATAAAACATGGTATTTAATTTGTATGAACAAGTATTTTTTTTTTTTTTTTTGTAAGTATAAAATCCCTGGTATGTAGCAAATAAGGAAATAAAGAGATCACCAATGGTTTGCAAGGCCATTGGTATGTGTGAAGTGCAGTAGGAAGACTCAAACCTAGCAGATTTTTGCGTCGGGTACCAAGTCACCCCGAGGTCCGTACTGTTGGGCCTGGGGCTGGGCTCGCTACACCCAGATAGATCTACCGCTATTGTCCCTCGGTCCTACACTGAGGATTAATGGCTTTCAGTTCCCGCCTACCCACTCACATGATCTGTACGTCCTAACCCTCCTTAAGCTAACCATACCATGTATAAAAATGTCTGTAATCCTTTTGTAATATGTCTGTATGTATGAAAATCCCTGGTCTCCCCGACCCAATACCTGGTCTCCCTGACCGAATCCCTGGTCTCCCCGACCAAATCCCAGGTCTCCCCGACCGAAAATCATTCACATTTCGAAAATAAGCATTTGTTTTGTAAAAACCGGTATGTTTAGTGTAAACCTTTCGTAAATCATTCGTGTTCCTCGAAATCCCTTCGTAATATGATTTAGAAATATGAGTTTAGCGTTTGTTCAAAACTTTGTATGTTTTTTCAAAACGTGCATGTCTTTCCACCCCCGAAAACATTTATAAAAATGTAAAACGGTAAAAAGTGGGGGTTATGAACTCACCTGGATTGTCTTGTGCAAAGCTAGCTATATACGACTTTGTGATGTCGTTTCCAAGACTTGACTTGCTAGCGTGCATTCTACAATATTCCTAACATGGAATATCTAATAAGTTTCTAAGTAAATGCGGTAACTACACTACGTGTCACTGAGCTCTACCGAATCGTTAATCGAACGATTCAACGGTAAGTTGTTACTTAATGAAAATGACTAAGTTGAACTTTGTTTAGTTTCGCTTAATGTCGTAAGTAATCAATAAGTCTCGAAAAGACTTGATTCTCGAGAGATTTAAAAACAAATAAATATTTATATAAAAATATAAATATGTCGTAATTGCGTTAGCCGTCTCGAGAAATCGTATGTGTATAAAAGAGTATTTATACGAAAATAGTGTATGACAAACTCGTATTTTACATCACGTTTGATATCTGAAGTAAATTTGTAAACCATATTTACTTTGTAAGACGAATAAGAGTCGTTGGAACTTTGAAATAAGGAAATAAATTATATTCATCCTCATAGAAGAAGTCGTGTTGTTCGATTGTTAAAATAAATATACAATATATTTATTTTTATGAAAAGGGTCGGGTTGTTTGCCGTTTGAAGTAAATACATCAACTATATTTATGTTATAAGACGAAATCATGTCGTTTGATATTTGAAATAAATATAAACTATATTTATTTTCGTGAAACGGCTTCGTATTGTTCGATGTTTGAAATAAGACTATATGTACCTTTATAAAAGAATCCGTCGTATTTCCAAAGTTTCAAATAGATATAATAACTATATTTATTTGTCATAAATAGTTTCCGAATCGTTGCTTTCAAAAGTCGTAAGGTGTTGTCGTTCGAAACAAATAGAAACTATTCATTTTCACAAAGAAAAGGAGCCGGGTTATTTGATGTTAAAACAAACACATATATATTTTATTTGTTTTATAAGAAAAATTGCATTGTTGTATATTCGAAATAAATATAGAATCTATATTTATTTTATAAAAATAATTCGTGTTATCGTAGTTTCTTGTACGCTATAAAGTGTTGTCGAGAAGAAAAAAAAATGCATTTATATGAAAGTCGCTTGATGTCGTAAGTTGTCGTTTTTCCATAAAAAACATTTGTATTTACGGTTTTTTTTCTCGAAAAACGGGCAGAGTTTCCTCTGTTTTGGACGGCCCCGACATCTAAAGTGTCGTAATTTTATCAAGATTCAACTAAACTATATATGTAATTTCAGCAAAAATATATATATCAAATGTAACTTATAATTGGTCGGTACGAGCTCGTTATCACGTGATACGTTAAAACTATAATAAACGTATTTAAATAAATCGTGTCACTAATCTTTACCAAATCCTCGTGTCGATTCGTTTGACTGAGTTGACCGAGTCAACTGAGTTGACCGAGTCAACTGAGTTGACTCGGTTTGACTGAGTTTGACCGAGTTGGCTCGGTTTGACCAAAGTCAAATCTGACCTCGATGAACCTGGTTGTCCCGAATCACCACTGAACTAACCGAACCCAAACCGTAGCTGATCCGAACACCCAAGCCTGACCCGAGACTGAACCGCACTTGAGATGAATTAGCCTGTTGAACCACATGTGAACCGAAATGAAATAACAATTCCCGAGTCATAAATCAAAACAAACTGACCTAAAACCACCACTATTACCGTCACAACAGGAGCCACCGGTCCGCTGCCGCCGAGAACCACTGCCACCGGCTCCCTCGCCGTTCTCCGCTCTTCTTCAACGTGTCATCATCGGAAAACCGGCGGTCAAGAGCAAGGACCGCCGGGTAACAGAACCGACCGTCGGTTAAATGAACCGACCGGCTGGTCTGAGACTCGAACCAACGGTCTGAGACACCTACCGCTGGACCGAGACACCTACCACCGGAATAACGAACCGACCGGACCTGATATCGACCGCCGGACAAATTAACTGACCGGCGGTCCGAACCTCCGACCGCCGGTTATTTCTCCCTCGTCTCTCGATCTCTCTTTCCCGTCTCTTTCTCTGCTTGTTCTTCGACGTCGCACCACCACCGGATGATGGTGGTGGTGATTGCTTTTAGATCGTGAAGGGGGGGTACCGGTTGGAGATGAGCAGGGGAGGGGTAGAACGAAGGAGAACAGTGGGTGAAGGGAGGTAGGTGGCCGGAGAAAGGGCCGCCGGAGCGCCGCCGTGCACCGGCCGGCTCCTTTTGCTGGTGAGGGTTTACGAGAGAGGGAGAGAGGGAGAGGGGAACAGACCTGTAGTCTGTGTTGTTTGTTTGATCAAATGAAGGCAACAGCTATTATTTATAAGGAGAATTTGGTTTAGTGGGCTTTGGGCTTGGGCCCAAGGCCCACAAGCCCAATCCTTGCGTTTAGTGGCCCGTCTCTCCTATGAACTCGTTTTCAAAAACCCGAATTTCATGTAACGTCGAAAAATAAAGTTTTAGGGTCATAGATACGTAAATTAGTATCGTATATCATTATTAGACGCGTATTTTCTCGGTTGCGTTATAACGTGTAAAATTCATCGTTGCTTGTTTTTCCATCCGTTTTTCGATCTGATTTCGAATACAGATATAAAAATTTAATTAGGAATCTAAAATATATCGCAAAAATTTAATGTTGGTCGGCGTTGTCAGTATTCTGTACGATATCGGTTCGTTGTCGCTTAACGTTTAGCATGCTCCTCCGCAAATCACCGTTCGCGCACTGTAAAGTCGGATAGACGTTCCTAGGCACTCCAAAGCCCTAATTAAGTCAATCTTCACCTTAATCACTATTTATTATCGCGTTAATCGCCTGTTAATCACGTAACTAGGAGCCGTAAATCACCGGTTGTCACAGCCAATTTCACCGCCAAGAAGGTGTTGGATTCCGGGTTTTATTGGCCGACTATTTTCCGTGACGCGCAGAGTTGGGTAAAAGCGTGCGATGCCTGCCAAAGGGTGACAAATATTTCGGCACGTAATGAAATGCCCCAGAACTGGATACAAGTTTGTGAAGTCTTTGACATTTGGGGGATAGACTTCATGGGACCGTTTCCCCCCTCACGAGGTAACAAATACATCCTGGTCGCAGTTGACTATGTATCAAAGTGGGCGGAGGCGCAAGCCTTACCCACAAATGACGCCAGGGTGGTCGTGAGATTCTTAAAAAGTTTGTTCACCCGATTTGGCGCTCCAAAAGCGCTTATTAGTGACAGAGGGACTCATTTCTGTAATACACAGCTTGAAAAGGCTTTGTCCCATTACGGTGTGCATCACCGTTTGTCCACGCCCTATCATCCGCAGACGAGCGAGCAGGTGGAAGTCACGAACCGTGGGCTTAAGCGCATCCTTGAGCGGTCTGTAGGTGCAAACCGCAAGGAATGGTCGGACAAACTTGATGAAGCATTATGGGCATTCCGTACAGCTTATAAGACCCCTATTGGGACCAACCCCTTTAGGTTTGTATACGGAAAGGCATGTCATTTACCGGTAGAGTTGGAGCACAAGGCTTTGTGGGCTTTGAAAACAGCGAATCTGGACTTGAAAACCGGAGGTGAAGCCCGGTTCTTTCAGATCCATGAATTGGAGGAGCTGCGACAACAAGCCTACGAGAGCTCCGTTCTCTACAAAGAGCGCACGAAGAAATTTCACGACAAACGCTTGAAGGACCATAAAGAATTCCAAGCGGGTGATCTTGTTCTTCTGTACAATTCACGGCTGCGCTTATTTCCTGGGAAGCTTGATTCACGCTGGACAGGACCATACACGGTTAAGGAGGTATTTCCGTATGGTACTGTTGCAGTAGAGAACGCGGATGGTGTTACATTCAAGGTAAATGGTCACCGGTTAAAGTTGTACGTTGCCGGGCCGATAGAGTCGGCGGTGGAGGTAATTGAGCTCCAAACCCCGCACACATCATAAGTGTGGGGAGGAGAGAGTCTACGCTACTGACTCGCGAATCAAAAATGTAGCTTTAGGGGTAATATCGTCCTTTTATGTATTTTTCTAGTTTTAGCGTAATTTAGGTACGTTAGGTAGTTTCCGTTAGTTTGTGCAGATTTTATACGTGCTGGGCGAAGGACCTATATTGAAATAATGTTAGAACAGCGTGCGTAGTGATAAACGGCGAAAAAATGGCGTATCGGCTGCTGAAACAACTTTCTGCAGAAACAGACTGATCTGCATCTGTTGCACGGTCGTTCCATGTCTCGCACGACCGTGCATTTCCGAGCAGACCGGCACGATTAGTCACACCCCCGGTGCATCTTCGAGAACGGATGGCTGGTTTGAAAATTGTAGGTGACGCACGACCGTGCGAGATTTCGCACGACCGTGCGAGATTTCGCACGACCGTGCGAGAGGCAGGGGCAGTTTGGTCTTTTGCACATTATAAAAACCCCCATCTGCTTCCAAACCCTTCATTCGCGAACCCTAACCATCTGTAGCCGTTCCAGCGCGATATTGCTTCAAATCGCACGGTTTTTCGCATGGTTTCACACACGTCTTCGCACGGCACGTTCCTTCATGTAGTTTTTCTGTTTTTCCACTTTCTAGGGTATATTCATCCGTTTCTTCAAGGATTTTTAGGGTTCCCTTCATAAATACAAGTGAAACCCTAACCCTTGCAAGAACCATTCGTATCGTGAGCATCCGGTGGATTTTCTGACCCCTGTTTGTGCAAAAATTTGTTGATTTTCGGAGAAATCTGACTATTCAAAGTTCAGGGGTCGGATTCTGCAACAAAAGATATCGCATGGTCGTTCCTTAGATGGAACGGTCGTGCCATTCCGATTATTCACGATGATCTGTTGTTGTCTCGATGTTGCACGGTTGTGCAGTTGGTCGCACGCCGTGTAGATCCGACATGTTTGATAATCTGGTATTCATGCTCGGTGACGCACGACCGTGCCATATGCCCAGATCAGATTCACAGAATCTTCATAATTGGATGCTCGGCTGTTTTTGATTGAAATTTTTCCTGTTCCCGTATTTCTAACAATTTTCCTCATAAAGATGGATCACCCCTTCCTTCAATTCGACCCCAATAATGAGCGAGAAGCATTTTGCATTCCGAGACGCGACGCCTTGTGGGCAAGGCGGGGACAATTCGGAGTCCCCCGATGGTTGGATTGGGAAGTTTTGAGGGAGCTGAATCAGTATGATCGACTTGAAAACATGATCAGTATCCCGCTTGCAAATCTGGTCGCTATCAACCGACCCGTCTACCGTGAGCTGACAATAGAGTTTTTCTCGACTTATGCCTATGAAAAGCCGGTTGCTAATAGAAGACCCAAATTCCGCCACAAGGAGCGGATAGTTTTCAGATTGGGTAGAAAATGGAATAGTTGGTCGGTAGGTCGATTGGGCAGGAGGCTCGGGATCTACACAAGGGAGGACATGGACGATTCCGATGTCTTCACGGATCAGTTCACTTTTCCATCTGATGCAGCTCGGGATGCATTTTGGGCTGAAAATGCAGTTGGGGACCCTTACAACATGAGAATATCAAAGGATTCACGTTTGAAAGACCCTTTGGTTCGGTTGATGCATCATGTGTTTAGCCACACAATTTGCGGGCGCATGGACAGTCTTGGGAACTGTCCCACACCAGATTTGATTTATCTCTATGCGCTGGTTGATGGAGCACCTATCAACCTTGCCGCAAGAATGGCTGAATACTTTGTGAAGTGCTCAGGGCGGACTCCCAACAATGAGATACACGGCGGTCCGTATGTGACCGAAATAGCCTACAACTTAGGCTTAATGACTGATGAGGTGCTGGAGAGTCTCACTCTGATAACCGAGGGTGTTTATGTTGATATTAGGTCACTCAAGGCCATGGGGTTGATTGTTGAGCTAGATAGGGAGGATAGATTGAGATGTCTGAACAACGAGGTCTGGGACCCGTTGCCTCCAGCTGTGGAGGAAAATGAGGATGAAGAAATGGGGGAGCAGCATGATGAGCAGCACGGGCCACCACCACATTCACCACAGCACCATGATTTCCACCAGCATCAGGAGTGGCCAGAGTTTTACCAACAGTTCCAGCAGATGCGAGTTACGTAGGAGCAGCATGGTACTTATATCGACCAGATTAGGACTAGCCAGGACCAGATCCGGGCTAGTCAGGATCAGCTCAGGACCACTCAGGATCAGCTTAGGCAGAACCAGGACAGTCTGTACCAGGGAGTGAGTGCGGGATTTTCATACCTATTTGGGGAGATGCATCACGCATATCCCGACTACTTTCAGCATCCCCCACAGTTCCCACCGTGGAACCCACCTGGTTATGGTGATGCAGGTCCGTCCTTCACGAGAGACGATGATGGTGATGACGAGTAGGAGTCGGTGGTGTTGATTGTTGGTGGTTGTTTTTATTTCAGTACTTTATATTTTGGGTGTTCATTTTGTTTGTTATTTCAACACCCTCGGATTGTATTTTTATTTTCAGACAATTTACTTTATGTCTCGTATTTGTTTGGATGTTAGTCTTATATTTATGTACATTATGGTTTATTTTTGTTTATTCTGTTTCTGTTCTATTTTGGTGCACATGTGACATACTTGCAGGTTTTGGCTATCAAATCTTGAACCGGAGCACGTGGCAGATACAGCTTCGGAAGTCTCGTTGCATCAACATCATCTTGAGGGGAGTACTATTATCCTTTTCTCTATATTTCGGGTCTCGCATTGGGGACAATGCGAAGTTCAAGTGTGGGGAGGGGGTTAACTTTGTTAACTTTGTTTGTCCTCTTATATAAAAAAAAATCAGAAAATCAGAAAAATCATTCAAAAATACCTGTATTTTGTATATATTTTAGTAAATAAACCGGTTGGTTGTGTTTTAGAAACCTCTGGACTTGATAAAAACTCGACAAGCAAAATATTTTTGAAAAAGGAAACCGGAAAGCGTGACAAACAAAGAAAAACTTGCATGATAGTTTTCACACTTTTACCCATTCCTTCCGTTACGTGAGCATATTTGAGCTTTGATATTGTTATATATTTGTTCATTTCGGATATAGGAGTGAGCCGGATGTTATGTGTAATTTAGAACTTGTCGCTAGTATGCTTGTTAGTACCATGAACTTGCGGAATTGTGTAGAAGTGATAGAGGCACTTAGATTACCCCTTTGTTGTAAACCTTGTTCTTTGTGTTGTGTTTCCCGTTTACCCTATGTTACCCTTTAGGATGAACCATGTTGAGCCTTCCCGTTTACCTTTGTTTACCCATATTATCGCCCACTTAGCCAAATTTAGCCTTTTTATGTTTTAACCTTTTAGTGTTGAAACTCGGTCAAAATAATCGTTTAACTGCGCTTGTTGTTGTTTATGTTTCATTGTATAAATCCTTTAGTTTATATGCTTTTTTTAAAAAAAAACAGAAAATAAAACACCCTAAAATAGGGTGAAGTTGACAAAAATCGAGCAATTTTGAATGCTTAAATGTTAAAATTTCGTTGATGAGCTCGATTGCGCAATTGTCTCCTTTTTAAGGCATTTGTTTTTATAGTTGTATTGTTTGTTGCTAGTTAAACGCCACTACCGAGTTTTAACCGTTTTCGCCACTTTAAATATCCATTTCCATACCCTTCGCCCAAGCCGAAAGTTATAACCCGTAAAGACCTCTTGATTTACACTTTTTCGCATGTTAGTTGGTGGAGACGAGATCTTATGACAAGCTTATGATATTACACATTTCATTGACGAGGCATTGAGTGTTTGCACGTACACATTTTATGTATGTTTCATAAATAAAACCGAGTGTGTGTGAACATTGTGAGTTGTGTGAAGATTAACATGTTGAGTCAATTAAATGTGAAGTCACGGATTTTTGGTTGTCGCTATATATTTGCATATGCTTGTTGGGTTTGAGTCTTTTGATGTTGTCTTTCGAAAAACCGGCTAACCGTTTATAATAGTTTTCAATAAAATAGTGTGTAAATTATCGTTCTTGTTTGTTTCTATCTTTTATTGCTTTTTAGTTTAGCTTGCTTGAGGACAAGCAAGGTTCAAGTGTGGGGAGTTTGTAAATTAACACCTCCATGGAATCCTCAATCATGTCGTGGAAAATGGCGACCATACATCGCTGGAAAGTGGCCGGTGCATTACACAGCCCAAATGGCATACGCCGGTAGGCGAATGTACCGAAGGGACAGGTAAATGTGGTCTTCTCCTGGTCCTCAGGAGCAATAGGGATTTGAAAATAACCAGAGAATCCATCCAGAAAACAATAGTACAACTTCCCTGACAGACGCTCCAACATTTGATCAATGAATGGAATCGGGAAGTGGTCCTTACGAGTGGCATCGTTGAGTTTGCGATAATCGAAGCAAACCCGCCATCCAGTGACCGTCCTGGTTGGAATGAGCTCATTCCTATCGTTCGTGACCACAGTCATGCCCCCCTTTTTGGGCACTACCTGCACAGGACTGACCCAAACAGAGTCGGAAATGGGATAGATCAAACCAGCATCTAACAACTTAATCACTTCCTTTTTAACGACCTCTTGCATGTTTGGGTTCAGCCGCCTCTGGTGCTGCGCACACGGCTTGAACTGATCCTCCATTAGAATTTTATGTGTACAGAAGGAGGGATTAATTCCTTTGATGTCCATGATTTTCCAAGCGATTGCCTTTTTATGAAGTTTCAACACATTAAGCAGTCTGCTCTTCTCTTCTTCTGCCAATCCAGATGAAATAATGACAGGCAAATGACGCTCTTCATCCAGAAATGCGTACTCCAGGTGCGGTGGAAGCTCCTTAAGCTCCAAGGTCGGAGGATCTTCTACTGACGGCTTCGACTTCACTTCACTTGCGCGATCAATTTCTGTGAATCGATCCGGACTCTGGGAACCATCGTCACCAATCTGATAGACTGGCTGCTCTAAAACATGGCCCTCCTGCGTAATGCCAATCAGGTCCCCACACAACAGCTGTGTGTCCGAATCTATCTCCTCGATCGTACCCTGGAAATGCGTACTCACATAAGTATCGACTATGTCGACATAATAGAGCGCGCCGTCCTGACTCTGAGGATGCTGCATAGACCGTTTGATATCAAAGGTCACGTGCTCATCATTTACTCGGAGTGTGATTTGGCCCGCCGCCACGTCCAAAATCGTCCAGGCGGTATTCAGAAACGGGCGTCCAAGTATCAGAGGCACTTTCGAGTCCTCATCCATGTCCAGGATAACAAAATCCACGGGAAATACAAACTTGTCAATCTTAACAAGCATATTCTCGACAAACCCACGCGGATATTTGATAGATCGATCAGCAAGTCGAATACTCATTCGTGTAGGTGACGGCTCACCTAGATCCAACTTTGTAAAAACCTTATAGGGCATAAGGTTTATACTCGCTCCTAGATCTGCTAACGCATTACTGACAGACATATTGCCAATGAGGCAAGGAAGCGTGAAACTGCCTGGATCTCCCATTTTTGCAGGCAGGCGATTCTGAAGAACAGCAGAGCAACTTTCATTCATAACCACGCAAGACATATCCTCGAGCTTTTGTTTGTTTGAGAGGATGTCTTTCAGAAACTTCGCATACTTCGGCATCTGGGCCAAAGCTTCAACAAACGGTATGTTTATATGCAGTTGCTTAAACATTTCAAGGAACTTACCGTATTGTTCTTCATTCTTTTGTTTCTTCAGCCGGCTTAGGTATGGAACTGGAGGAGTGTAATCCTTGACTGGCTCCTGGACTTGTGCTGTACTTGCTGGGCGTAGCCTGGCTTGCACCTCGTCCGGTGTGTCAGTCGGGACCGCCTCAGTGATCGGTGGTGTATCTGATGTGTCGGGTCCGGTGGTTTTACCACTCCTTATCATGATTGCATTTACATTCCCTCGGGGATTCGGCTCAGTATTCCCCGGAAGACCACCCTGGGGTCTTTCAGACATCATTTTCGCAAGCTGACCAACCTGATTCTTGATGTTCTGAATCGAGGCCTTATGACTGCGTATCTCACCTTCGTTAGCTAAGAAACGATCTTCACTTTGATGGTATCGCTTTTCAGCTAACTGATTTGCGCTGGTGGAGCTGCTCAGAAGTTGAGCCATCATATCTTCCAGCTTTGAACCAGGTTGAGGGGCTTGTTGCTGGGAACTGCTCCTGGCACCCTGCTGCTGATATGAGTATAGACGGGGCTGGAAAGATTGATTATAAGGCTGAAACTACTAGCCTTGAGCCTGCGCTGGTACTGGAGCCCTTGGATTAAAGCCGAGGGGGTTTTGATTGCCTGTGTTCGCTTTCCACCCAAAATTTGGGTGATTCCTCCATCCGGGGTTATAGGTATTGTTGTACGGGTTGTTCTGAGGCCTAACTTGGTTATTTATGAAGTCTACCTCTTCCTGGCCCTCGTACGCGACCCCCTGAAAACATGCACCCAGCTCGTGCGACACTCCGCACTGATCACACCCTGCACTAGCTTGAGCAGCTATCTGTGATTTGTCAAACTTTGTCGAAAGAGCTGATATCTGTGCAATAATGGCTGTGTAGTCGTCCACAACGTGAACCCCTAGGCGAGATGATGATGATGATGTCCGGCCTCTCTCTCCTGCTCAACGCGAGCTAGATTTTAATGCAGCCTTTTCAATGATGTCATAAGCTTCATTTGGCGTCTTTGTTCCAAGATCGCCTCCTGCATTTATATCTAATCTCTCCTGCGTGTCATAGCTAAGCCCTTGGTAAAAAGATAGAACCATCTGTCTTTTGGAGAAACCATGGTGTGGAACATCAAGTAATAAATCCTTAAACCTCTCCCAGGACACGTGCAACGACTCTCCATCATCTTGGCGAAAGGTCACAATCCGGTTTCTTAACTTGGTTGTTTTCTCAGGCGGAAAATATTTTTGCATAAATTGCTCCGCCAGCTCATTCCAGGTCCTGATGGACCCGGCAGGCAGTGACATAAGCCAAGCTCTAGCTTTGTCACGCAGTGAAAATGGAAACAACCTCAACCGAATAGCATCCTCCGAAACATCAGTTATCTTAAAAGTTGAACATACGTCGAGAAAAGCAGCGATGTGTCGTCCGGGATCCTCATGATCAAGTCCGCCAAACTGCACCGAATTCTGCACCATATTTATAATACTAGATCTAATTTCAAAAGTAGGTGCATTAATAGTAGGTCTAACAATACTCGGCTGCAGGCCTTCACGTCCAGGCTGATTTGACTCATTCAAAGGTCGCTCGTCGTCCACCATGGTTCTGTTCCTTGCTTCCCCTAAGCCCTCGGCTTCAGCGGGTATCACCGGCTCCGGCTCACCAGCTGCGAGCAGTAACCCAACCGCACGCCCTCTCACACGAAGACGTCTCCTCAGATCACGCTCAGGCTCGTCTGACGGCTCAACAACTTCGGGAGCGGGGGTATAGGACATCAACCTGCAAACGAAAAAACGACACAATGAATATTTTATTAATGCCCAAGAACAAAAAGTCACTTAAGAAGAAAGAATTTGATCTATTTCGTGGGTTGAGAAAAGAAAACACCAAGCAGATCATCGAAAGATATTGCAACTTGGTGAAAAACATGACGAGATTGGGTATCAAAAAGGATAAAGATGAGTTGATTGAGAAACTGGCTGATGCGTTGCCACATGATGAGTGGGGCACGTATCTGAAGATGTTGAAGAATAAAACAGATTTTAACAATATCACGCTGAGTGAGTTTATTAAACATCTTGAAGCTCAAGAGATGGAACAAAGAAAGATTGCTAGAATGAAGAACTATGATGGAGAACAAGACATTGGGTTGTACTTCAAAGGTGGTGTTAGTGACAAAACAAACTTTTCTCCAAAAGTTGAAACTGCTTTCAATGCGAAAAGTTCTTCTTAAAGTTCATCTCAGGGTTCAAGCAGCAAAACAGGATTTACTTCATTTCCAACATTTGATCCACATTTTTCAACAACAAAGAGTGGCAAAGTACTTCAATGCAACATTGCAATAAATCTCGAGAATGATCAAAACTATTCAGAGGAAGTAGCTAAAAGCCATATGTCTTTGTTGGTAACTGTGCTTGAATCTTATGGTAGTTTAGTTGCAGGGAAGATCGGGAATCCAATGCTTACAAAAGAGGATTACGATCAAGTTGATGCTGAAGAAATGGAGTTGATGGATATAAAGTGGTGCTTGGCGAGCGTGTTGAGAAGAGCCGAAAAGTTTAAACAAATTACGGGAAGAGATGATTTCCGTGATGCGAATGTTTCTACTTTAGGTTTTGATAAATCTAAAGTCACTTGTTTTCGTTGTAGGGAAAAGGGGCATTTTAAGAGAGAGTGCACAAACCGTGAAGCCAGTGGAGCTCAAGATCCCTTTGGAAACAACGACTACTATCGAAAGGCGATTTATCATCAAGTTGCTCAACAGCCGTATCAACAAGAACAGCCACAAACTACACATGCTAGGAAGGTGATTGAAGTCTCAAAGAAAGCATGTCTGGTCAATCAAGATGATGGAAGTTCATCAAAAGATTTCAGTTGGGATAAATATATTCCAGCTGATAATGAAGCATGTCTGATAAACCAAGATGATGAAAAATTACCAGAAGGATTTAGCTGGGAAAACTTTAGCTGGGATAATTATTGTCCAGACAAAGAGGTTTTAAAAGCTAAAAGTTTTGTTGCTCATGTTATTAATGATTATACTGATGAATATTGGGCAGAAAAATACAGGAAACTTGAACAAGCTGAAGCTGAGAAAAGGAAGAAATATGAAGAAGAAAGACAAAAGAAACAAGCTGAAGCTGAGAAAAAGAAAAAAGTTGAAGAAGAAATTCATGTGATAAAAGTCAAAGAAGTTCCAGCGTTTGAAATTAAAACAGATGCTGATGCAGGAAAGATTGCTGAGAAGTGCATGAACTGTGAATCTTTGATAAAGCAAAACAATGAATTGCTACACAACATAAAAAGGCTGAAAGAATCATATGATGTCCTGAACAAAGCCATGAATCAATACAACGAGACAAGCAGTGAACAAGCTGTAGCAATGAATACACTCAAAGGAGCATACATGAGACAGCTTAATGATGTCAATTATTTCACTGAGAAGTGTGCTGAGCTTGAATTGAAGCTAGAAACACAGAGAATTGAAACCGAGAGAGTTAATAGATTGTTAAAAAGTTACTCATGTTCTACTTTTGTGGTTAACAGGATTTACCCAATAGTGGAAGGATTGAAGATGTTTAAAGAAGAGAAGACTTCGGAAGAGAAGAAGTTTGAAACAAAAGAAGAAGATGAAGTGAAGATTACTGGTAAGAAACCAAGTGTTGTCTATAACAAATGTCCACCCCCGGTCAAAAATGGATATTCTCCTCGAAATCCAAATTCAGAAAGAGTCAAAAAGGCAACAAACTTACAGTGGGAGTCTGAGTCGTCAGATAAATTGCCAGAAAATATTGATGTCATGTTCACGTCGTCTGACACTGATCATGAGTCCAAGTTAACAAAGAAAGTGGTCGATCAGGTGTTAGATAAGGATGAAACGGAGGAGTCCAAATCAGAGTCAAAGTCTGAGTCCAAACCGTCAAAGTCATCAGTCAAAAAGGACAAACGGGTTTATGATAAAGAATTTTTGTTATCAAAATCTAATTTGAATAACGAACCGATCAAAGTAGCATATACTTTGAAAGATTCTGACAAATTATATTCTGATAAGATTTTTCCAATAAGAGGTGTTAAAACTGAAATGATAAAAAAAGTTTTCAAACTAACAGAAATTCATATTTCTGAGATAAAAGATGGAAATCTTTCTAAAAAATATAAACCTTACACCTCAAGAGTTCAACAACGTTTAAACAAGAAAATGGGTTACAGTTCTGGTTCAGGTTAACAAAAGAAACCAAACCATAACGGTAATTACAAAAAGAAGGGATTAGGTTTTAATCCACCGAAAAATTATAAAAATGAAAAATCTTATAAACCAAAAACTGTTTTTGTTTCAGGGAAATCATCAGAAGAAGAAAAAGAGAAGCTGTTCAGGAAGCAATCCAACAAAGAATTCCTTGCCAAGAAGCAAGAAGAAATGAAGAAAAGTGTTGCTTAGAAGAAGATAGAGACGAGAACTTGTTTTCAATGTAAAACAGTTGGTCACATTGCCAGAAATTGTCCAAAGACAATTCAAACAAAACAGGGAGTCTCTGGTAAACTGAAAGAAAAGATTGTTGAGAAAACCGAACCATCAACAAACAGATTTAAAGTTTTTGAAAATTCAACTTTTGAGGTTGGTGAATGTTCAAAAAATGTTTACAAAAGAAAGGAGAAACTTAACAAGCAAAAATGGGTTGTTAAGAATTCAAGTGATAGTTCTGGTGATGAATCTGATTCCATAAAATCAGAGGAGCCAAAAGTTGTTGTGAAAGAAGAGCAGTCAGTTCCGCCTTTTGATGATGAAAACTTTCCACCATTGCGGGCTGAGAATTTAAAGCCTAAAATTGGTAAAGTTGAAATTTCAAATCAATTTTTTCCTGAAAAGAAAGATTTTGATGTTGAAAAGGTTTTTAACCCCACAGTGCAAAACATTTTTGGTAACAAGATTGATGGGAAAGTAAAGGGGGTTAAAGAATTCTATGAGAAAAATATGGCAGGTAAGCAACCTAGTGTTGATAACTCGGAAACTCCCAAGGACCGTCAGGCTTGGGAGAATCTCTCTAACTGAAAAATCTGACTTGCCGGAGCTTCCAAGTTGGTAATCACGGAGCATGAATCGGCATCACTCTTAAATAGTGTTTTGGAAAATTGAATATTTGTCACTAGTATGACTTGCCGGAACTCCCGAGTTGGTAAGTGTTGAGTAGGAATCGGCAGTTTGAGAATTCAACCTACAAGAGGTAATGGTTGGTAAGCAAACCTACATGTGGTTGAAAAAGGGGATGTGATCTTATGAATGGTTAATCAAGGTCATTAGGTTGAACTTGATTGGACTATTTCTAGAAGTGATGTTTGAAAAGGAAAACAATGTGATGAAACCCTAACCTACAAATGGTAACTTCAACAAAACTTATTTTCCGGAAAAACCATTTGATTAAAACAAACTTAAGTGTTTTGAAATCATAATGGGAAAATAGTTTGTTGTGAGGGGGAGTTCTGATTGTTTATGCCTAGTGGATGGCGATTTGAAGTGATTTGATATCAGTTGTCACTTTATTTGTACAGTTTGTTTTCAAATTTCCTTTAAATGATTTTGCATTTTAGGGGGAGTAAGAAATTTCAGAAAATCCAAAAACATTTGAAAATTTGAAAAAGCCAAAAACATAATAAAATAAAAAATGAGCTTTGTTGTCAAAAAGAGGAAATGATAGTACATCAGTGGACTATCACAGCACGCTAAAGAATTGGAAAGTTAAAATGTGATAAACGGTCTCACTGATGATGTGTCAGTAGGTTTTTGCACATTTAGTAGATTGTGACGAGATATAAACCTAAATTTCAAACTTACTTATATCGTGGGGAACATCTCTCGGATATATGGGTAACCCCCGAAATCTTGTTTGAAAGGTCCCTCTTTCTGAGATACTAGGTCTTTATGCTCAGTGATATCTGGGGTATTATCCCGGGACTTCTGATTTTGCGGAAGCAATGGCCTAGTCCCCGTATAATACTTTACGCTTGCTTGAAACATAGCCCGCCCTCAGCATAAAAAATGATGAAACATTGCAAAATGCTAATCATGTGCTGCTGAAGAAAAGATCCTCTAAAGGGACACACCAAAAGTCGAAGCCGTCATCTCTCTGCTGAACGGAAGTTCTGACCTGAGCTCTCACGGCCCTCGCAATTTAACCCCTTACAGATATCATCTATGTATACTCACCTGTAAGACTGAATATTGGGATTTGGATACGGGAGTATATTCTGAGGTGGGACACGCGAATGAGTTTAAGTGCTTAAGACATTAATCTCGTATCTCGAAACAATTGAACTTTGTGTGGAAATTTAAGTGGATCAGTATACTGACAATCTACTTGAATCGTTTAGAACTTAAAATGTTTAAAGCTTAACGGTGTTGGTGATTTGTCTCATAAACTGATATGATCCTCTTACACAAACTCACAAAAATATTGTATGAAAATATTTCTTTACTGCATTTCATTTACATTCAAAAATCCAAAATGATTTTAGTGTGTTTTAGCATAAACTTTTGAAAAAATTCAAAAAGATTTTCAACAACTGATGTTGAAGAGCTGTTTTTCAAAATTCCAAGTGCTAAACATGATGACCTGAAGGTTTGGGAAATTTGATTCGAAATGTGAAAAATTTTGAAAGAAAGAATGTTTGCGTACAAATGGTCATCAGAAGCTTTTATATGATAAATCATTCTGATAAAATCTGCAATGATATAATTTTATCAAAATTTTAAATTTGAGAATCTTATGTTTGTGGTAGAGATTGTGCAGGTTAACCAGGTTTCGATCCAGAGCAGGATGTGAACCAGGTCACGATCTTGAACCTGTGAATTCCAGACTACGATCCCAGCTTAGCGAAAGGGGGAGTCTGAGGACATCAAGAGGGAGTCTGAAGATAGTAGAGCCAGATTCAGATCCTGAAGATAAAGAGAAAGAGAAAGAGATTGATTGAGGATGCTTACAATGGAAAATTTTTGGAAAGAGCAAGTAGACTGATAAAGGCTGAAGGTTTGACAACCGAAGACTCGACACCGAAGACTTCGTCAACATCCGAGGGGGAGTCTGTTGGTGCATCCGTTGATCGACTTCGTCTTGTATCGAGTCTTGTATTGTACTAGATAGATCAGGGCACGAAAAACGAGAAAGTGTGTTTATAGGTAATTCCGTTTGAAATGACACGGGGTCATTTCAAACGAAATCAACATGGTAATTCCGCTTGAATTTACATCGAGCCATTTCAAACGAAATCAGTGATTTTGCTTGAAAGTGATTCCGTTTGAGAGATGTTCAAACAGAATTAACCAGCCTATAAATACCTGAAGTGTCTAGTCATTTGTAACGATCTTGATTCCGGTAGCGAAGCTCTGCCGAAGTGTCTACAGCATTGTAATCGATCTAATATCAATCAAAAGACAGTTTAAAGTGATTTCTTGTGCAATTCAGCTGAAATAACATCGATACATCTGTTTTCGCCTTTTATATTGGAGAAGACCTCTTCTGATCAACTCGTTTGGGTCACAAAACGATCCTACATAAGTCCTAGCACATATGTAACTAGCATCATGTATAACTATGCACGTAAGTCATTCGCAAGTGATAAATAGTTTAAGCATTTGATGTAATTTGATTTGATAGCAACGTATGTTACACCCAAAAGTGCGAAAGCAAAAAAGGGTTCAAGTATACTCACAGTCGGTGCTTAGCAGACAAGCAACCACAACTTGGTTGGATTGAAGGGAGCGCGTCTGAGGATAGCCTGATCATAGTTTGATAGCATAAGCATTGGATAGCGCGTGAAATGGAGCAAGGTGTCAATGGATCAGACAGTACTCCGATCGGATGGCAATCCGATCGGGTGACCGGTCGATCGGGTGGCATTCCGTTCAGATGGTCATCCGATCGGGTGACAACTCGATTGGTTTGCTACCTCGTTGGGTAAGATGTGTTTGCCTTTTGAAGTTTTCATTGTAGCATTTTGAAAACAGAGGAGTATCTCTACCTTTCAGGTCAGTCGATCGAGCGGTCGGTCGATCGGGTGACAACCCGATCGGGTGGCTGTTCGTTCAGATGGTGATCTGATTGGTAAGACACTTTGGTTGCTGAAGAGTTCACATCAGGCTGGTCACTCGATCGGGTGGCAATCCGATCGGGTGATGATATGTCAATAAATATACATATTATTAATACATATTATCCCCCATTTTATATATTTCTGGTTACAAATTCGATTGAATTGACACTTAATTGTGTTTTATTTGAATATTGTAGTTTTGGAAAGCTTGTTGGTGATTCGTTGCGGAAAACTCAAGAAAAAATGAAGTTTGTGGAAATTTTGCCCAGACACAGCTGTGTTGGTTATCTGAGTACAATGTCACACAGCTGTGTCAGCCTTGGCCACACACCCTGATCTCAGCAACAAGCAGCAATGGTCCACACAGCTGTGTCACTTAACAACACAACTGTGTGCGGCGCCAGATCTGATATAACCTAATGTTTAACTCCCATTTCATTTGTCCAACTTTGGGAGGCCGAACCCTAGTTCTCCAAGTCCCAAAGGAACACTGGATTTTTGGGAGCATCTCAGGCGACTTTCTGGGCTCCGGAGACTACGTCTTTTGATCGGAATCAAGCCCCCATTGTGCCTAGAAGCTCCGTTATCATTCGGGCCTTCAATCTAGTGCTTGTTTATGGTTTGATTCTTGAATCTTTCCATGATTTTGTTAATCTTTCAAGTACTTAGATTATTGTTTATGTATTATTGTAGCCTTTGGGCAAAAACACAACAATCCCTTGCTAGATTATAACCATTAGTTTGTTAAACTTTGTTTGTAATGACATTTTGAAGTATTTTCTATGTTAATCTTTGATGATTAGTTTGCAACCTTGTTATTGATATTGATTTCTTGATTATAAGTAATTGTGTTGGATGATTGGTACATGGTTCGTTAAGATAGTTGAAAAATGAAGCTTAATCAATCTTGTATTAGTAAACTTTGAACTTGGTTAACTAGTTTAGCTTGGTTTAAATGTGTGCATCATGATACTAGAAATTGTTAGTGATTTAATAAAATGTAATTATTGTTAATCAAGAGAGCTTGCCGTCACGTAAGGACCTTAACGGGTTATATGGTGTCGTTATAAATTCTTGCCATGATTTGTTAGCTTAGTTAGTAGTTTAGGCCAAAATTGCTATCTTGGTGAATTATTGTGCAAGATTTGTAAAATGAACTCGGTTGTGATTTAATCTAGTTTATGCTTATCTCGGTGGTTGCATTGTGTTTATCGGTGTCGCTTTCCTTGTTTAAGTGAGGTTAGAATAATCCTAACGGCTGACTAACTTATTTTTAAGAGATTTTCATAGACATTTATCAATTGCACGTTAAAGAACAATTTTAGGTGGTTAAAGTGTGTTTATCGTTTTAACTTTCCGAATGATTGTCATGTTAGGATTCCCGAAAGGGATACTAATTGTCTGAAATTGGAATATTGACCGAATGCTTCTAGTGCCAAAACTGACTTAGTTGACATGCTGTGGTTGTGTATTTAGCAAGGCTTTTTATCTACTATCTATTATGTTTTTATTATGTATTTGGTTATGCTTACTTTAGTGTAGTTTAAAATCAAACAAACCTATGTTTTTACCGGTAGTTTAGTGACAAAGGTCTAGTATTAATTCTCCGCCCATTTCCTTGGATCGATACTTGGTTCTTACCGATACTTTATTACATATATGACGGGGTACACTTGCCTCTTTCGTGTGTGTTTTGATGTAAAAGTAATAATCACTTTTATAAATTTAAAACCCAATCGTGTGTAAATTCATTGTAAAATTATGTATATATACGCACACGTCAAGTTTTTGGCGCCGTTGCCGGGGATGTGGCGAGCTTTAGGAACGACCCGAGTTATTATTTTATCGGTGTACATACTTGTGAATATTAGTAAATATTTTCTTGATTATTTATTCGTTTATTTATTTGTAAATATTTCTTGTTTTTTAATTCAATTTATTCGTTTTCAAGCTAATTTTTAAACACTTGTAAAATTTTTATTTCATTTATTTGTTCGAATTCGAACTAATTATTCTTTTATTTCTTGAGTTTTCGGAACAGAAAAATTGTTTTTGTACTAACCGGTTCGAGTATTTTCATTCGTTTTTTGATCTTTATAAAATTTTGGGCCTGCCTCTGAATTTTTACAGAATATTTCAGCCTTAAAACAGAAAATTCGTTCTATTACAACAAAAAAAAAGTTTCGTTACCAGGACACGGTGATTCTGAGAAAGATCAGAGTTGGTGATTTATCCATTTTGTATATATTTGTTATCATTTTTTATCTTTTGTAAATATTTTTTTTTTAATTTCATTTCTATCTCTATCCGGTGCCCGTAATCCTTTTTTGTTTGAGTGTACTTTGCAGTGATTCTCATGGAGCACTACTGCAAGGACTACTATGGAGGATATTATGATGATCATGGGTATTATCACAGGGGTGGTTGGTGATCTTGATGAATTGGAGACATTGTTATATGGAGAACCAACCGTGGAAATCAAGGAAGAACCGCACCAAGAAATGGAGTTGCAAGTGAAGGAGTTCACCAACGAACAAATGACCATGGTGACATCCAACCCACCACTTTGCATCAAAGATAGCCGGCCCATGGATGAGCATAATGGTGGATCGCCACCCAAATCAAAGGCACCACGGGAGAGGTCATGGGACAAAGCGGACCAACCAAAGTTAAAGGCGCGGCGATGGTCCAATGAACACCAAAAAAAAATATATAATAATATGCCGAAATGACCGCCTCCTTCAATACATGAGTTGTATGAAGTTTGGTCCGGGCAAATTTAAGAGGAATCGAGATTGGATTGAAGATTGACCCGTTTTGGAATACGGTCGAGCGAAGCTTAGGTATGTTTTCTGTTTCAGATGGTGTGTACCGCCAGAAAACGAGTGTGGGGATCGGGTCACTAAGCGAACTGGTTAAAAGTGAAAAAAAAAAAAAAAAAAAAAAAATTTTGTGAACTCTATAGTGTGCTGCACTAAAAAAAAAAAAAGAAAAAGTGTGTTGTGGTCCGTGTTTTGTGCAGCTATGTTGTGAAATGTGTTTTGGACACCACTTAAAAATTTGTTTTGTGGTGCCTTTTCAAAAAAAAAAAAAGAAAAAAAAAATGTGCTTTTATGTGTAACCAACTATAAAAAAAAAAGAAACTGTTTAAAAAAAATGGTTAAATGTGTTTCTTAATAAAATATTTTAAGTTTTTTTTAGACAGTATGTTTTATATATAAAAAAAAAAGTTTTTACTAAAATTTGAAAGAGGAATCATATTTTGTGGAGTAAGTGTTGTGTAGAGTTAACTGCAGCAATGTGTTTTAGAAACTGTATCAAATGCAGCACTTGAAATATATTTATCCAACATTAACTTTTTGTGCCTGTACTGATGTTGGGTCTATGTTGACCAAAGAATGAAAACACTTTCGACCAACATAAACTGGTCAAAACCCATTTGAAACTCCCCCACCCTTGCTCGTTCTCTCTCTGGCGACACACCCCACCTCACGAATCCCATCTTCTCCATCGTTTTAGCCCGATTACAAGCGCCACCAGGTATAAATTCCTCTTCTCCATGCTCACTATGTGTAAATTCCCCTTTTTCTTGTTGCGTCAAGGTCGAATTTGATCTCTTTTGTTCGGTTCTTGTTCATGTGGAGGTGTTATGAAATTTTGTTGGGGTTGTGTTGATCTGCCCTGCAATATTTCTCAAAATGCCTTGAAAATGTGTGCTTTGAGTCTTAACTTTGTGTCTATTAGGTTCCATTGACCAAAACTGATCTCTAAACTTGATATTGCTCGATTAGGTCGTCAATTTTTGTTTGTTCTTTGACAATGGGGTAAAAGCTTGACCATAAACTGTTGGGAGTCACATTGTAGATACATGTGTTGGTATATATGTTGATTTTTAGCGGATTGAGCTGCCACAATACATGTTCAGTTCATGTTTTTTTTTTTTCTGTCCAACTTCTGAAAAAAAAAAAAGAATGATAATAGTTTTTGTTTGAGCAAGTTGTTTTCAACCAGAATTATGTTATCTTTTGGTAAAACAGATGAATCATGATTCTGATGTGTTGCGAACTAGATGAACAGTTGCTTACTCTTAGCCAAATCTCAATGACAAAACTTCTATTTTTGATTCGACCCTTGTCAAATTCTCTTTCATTGTGGCTTATAATTGTGGTTTAGACGTTTCATTCGCTGAAATTTTTGGTTTTAACGGGTTTGTTTGGATGAAATGCTGGTACCGTTCTCTGTTTATGCTTGGTTTTCGCCATGTCTATTCGAGCAAGTCCTTTTTAGGGTCTTGGTTAGATTTTGTCGATCTTGTTCAAAACTCTGCTTAGCATTGCATTATAGAACTTAATTGTTTTGGTGATTTTGGTTCCAATCAGATTAAAAAAAAACAAATCTTGGTTCTACTTTTACTGTATTATTAACTTGTTCTTTTGCTGATAGAATTCAATTTTGTTCATAATCTGTTGGAATCACAAAAAAAAAAAAAAAAAAAAAAAAAAAAAAAAAAAAAACCCTTAATGCTTCAGTACTTCATAAATGGTTCTTTAATTAATAAAACATGGTTGAAATCATGTTTCATTAATTAATAAAAAAACCACTCGTTTCATGCATCTAATTGTTTTAATCTTGGGTGAAATCATTTGAGTCAATGCTTCATTAAATGATAAAACATGGTAGTAAAATGCAAAGTCTTTTGTGTTTTATCAGTGTTGTTAGATGTTTACTTCATAATATGTCTTTACTTCCGAGCATGTACTTCATAATGTGTTCTTACTTCATAAGGATGCATGCACTAGGTTTTTATGCGAAAATCTTTATACGACTCGTATGGTACTCAATCTCCATTCCACACGAGTCATATTTGGGTTTAGCATATAAATCTCTTGCCGAACGTCACTCATTTTTTAAGTTATTGTGTAGGTCATGGCTGGACCGGAGAATCATGCATTCCTCCAGTTTGAGGAGAATAGTCCCGCGCTAGCTCGATTAGCCGCCATTCGTCACAAGGCATTGGAGCCTGCTCGGACAATTTCATGGACTACTTTACAGGCACTTGGGGTGAAGGAACGTGCAAAAACTTTTCTCCCGAGTGCGTGGCAGCGGCTTTTTGCAATCCAGCAACCTCAGTATCGGGAGCTGGTTCTTGAGTTTTGTTCCACTTATGAGTTTGCTTTGCCGTGCCATGATTTGTTTGATGATCAGGCTATTCGCTTCCGATTAGGGGGTCATGACCACCACTTATCTGTTGCGCAGTTGGGACTGCGTATGGGCATTTACACAGAGGCTGAAGTACAGAGACGTTGTTTCAGAAGGGCTTTAAAACAGATTCCAAATGATACCGCCACTGCATTCTGGCACGAGATTGGTGAGGGGCCGTACAAGCCTACTGTCACTAAGGCCACCCATCTTCGTGATCCATTCCACCGGTACTTCCATCGGGTACTTCCATCGGGTACTCGCTCACACGATCGCTGGTCGGGGTGAGGGCACCGCTGTCTGCACACTTAAAGATCTGTTTTTTCTGTACTGTCTTGTCCACCAGAAGCGATGTAACTTGGCTTATGCGCTAGCATTATTTTTCACCACATGCACAGGGTCGAGGGTTGCTAGCCGCATATGTGGAGGCTCATACATTACACAGTTGGCCCGCTCATTCGAGTTCATGACAGATGATATTATTGCTGACTTGACTGTGTCCGATCGCACCACGACCGTTAATAAACCAATGTTGGTGCGCATGAAGCTAGCTAATCAATTTCGGGAGTTGGGTTGGCGATTTATTAGGGCTGATGGAGAGCCTTGGACACCACCAGAGGAGATAGAGGAGGCTGAGCCAGTGGGAGAGCCCGAGCATGCAGAACCAGATATACGCGCTGAGGGTGGGAATGTTCTACCACCTGATGATCTTAGGGCCCGCCTTGATAGACAGGATGCGAGGTTGGCCCAGTTATGGACATGTATGCAGTGGGTGATGGAGGAATTACAGGATTCAGCGAGAGTTGCAGGTAGGGTTGTGCGTCCACTACCGGTCATTCTACAGGGTCCACCACGTGATCAGCCAGATGTCCACATGGAGGGCTAGTCTGATGCCCTCCCACCATCTTTTGGGTTATGATATTGAGTTTTACTTTTTGGTTGTATATGTACAAACTCGCTACTTCATCTTTTGTACTGGTTATGGTTGTTAGTTTATTTAGTGCTTTCCTTTACATGCTTTATACTTTTGACGATACTCATTTTTGTTCTTGGAGTGTGCTAGTTGATCATCTTGGTTGGATTATTCTTGAGGCATGCGGCATTGCTCTTGGAATTTTGGGAACTTGGTCGATCGTTTCATGGACTTTATTCAGGGGAGTTTTCCGTTCTCTTTTTCACAACCCATGCGTTTGCATTGCAATATCATATTTTTGTACATTGAGGGCAATGTACAATTCAAGTGTGGGGAGGGATCTTGTTGGACTTTTAGCGTGTTTCATTCAAATTTCTTATTGCACATGAAAACATCCCAATTTTTTTGGCAAAAAAAAAAAAAAAAAATTCAGAAATCAAACAATTTTAATAAATAGCATCCATTTATATATACTTTAGATCCTTAAGCATGAATGTATTATCGGTATCACATGATTAAGGGAAACCATCGAGTACTGTAATAAAATGTTTAGGAATATCCAACGAGCATAGTATGTTGAAAGTATGATGATTATGCATGAGTTTGTATCTTTATCCCATTACCTCCGTTTCCGTGAGTGTATCTTTGTGCCTTTCAAGCATTTATTCTTCATGTTATATCATATGCTCACATCTTTGTTGACTTTTGAGTGTGCCAAATGTTGCATTCATGTTAGAACTTGCTTAGGTGATGCATTTCAAAACCATGGACTAAGATATTGTATGAAAATGATAGAGGCGTTAGGTAAACCCATTTTGTGTAGCCTTTTTCTTTTTCTTTTCCTTTACCTTACCCATCATTACCATTAGTTGACCCGTTGAGCCTATACCCGTTTTCTTGTTTACCATCTACATCTTTAGCCCACTTAACCAAATTAGCCTTTTTTATTTTTAAACCCATGCGTTAAAATCCGGTTTAGTTAGTTGTCTAGTTTGTGCTATCTAGTTCATTAGTTTAGAATTGTTATCTTTATTCGTGTAGTTATTTAGTGTTATCAATGAAAAAAAAAAGTATAAAAAAAAAGAGAAAAGAAAAGAAAAGCAAAAAAAAAAAAAAATTTACATTCCAAAAATTTGGAATCGAGTTGAGAAACTTTGGTTATCGTATGATGTTGAAATTATTTTAGTAGCTCATCAAAACAAATGAGTGTTGGTTTATTTTTATCTTTTATTAGTTGAATTGTTTATTTCCTTAGATGTTGTATTTTGATCATAATTGGCATCTAACTACTTCGGATTTTTAACCATTTAGCCACTTTATACCCAAATTCCACACCTTTAGCCATTGCCCCGTTACAACCATGTAAAGTCCTCTTGATTTATGCAATTTTCTCATGTCAGTTGGTTGAGATTTGATTCCTAAGCAAGCCTATGATTATGTTTGTTTCATTCCTTGGCATTGAGTGTTTCACTTTCACACATGTACATATAAATAACCAAGTGTTGAGTGAATTATTGTGAGAGGTGTAAGCTTATGCATAATCGAAATTTTGTAGGCATGTTACGCTTATTTGGATATTGCTATGTTTCTAAAAGAAAAAGGAAGTTGTTTTTAACTCATTTGGTTTCTTCTTTTGATTGTTGCATTGCTTGATAATCTTTTATGCTTTTGGATCTTTTGCTAACTTATGGATTGCTTCTCGCTTATTTTGTTGCCAACGGGATTCTTGTTGAATTATTGCATGAGAGTTTGCTTGAGGACAAGCAAAGTTCAAGTGTGGGGATGTTTGATATGTCAATAAATATACATATTATTAATACATATTATCCCCCATTTTATATATTTCTGGTTACAAATTCGATTGAATTGACACTTAATTGTGTTTTATTTGAATATTGTAGTTTTGGAAAGCTTGTTGGTGATTCGTTGCGGAAAACTCAAGAAAAAATGAAGTTTGTGGAAATTTTGCCCAGACACAGCTGTGTTGGTTATCTGAGTACGATGTCACACAGCTGTGTCAGCCTTGGCCACACACCCTGATCTCAGTAACAAGCAGCAATGGTCCACACAGCTGTGTCACTTAACAACACAACTGTGTGCGGCGCCAGATCTGATATAACCTAATGTTTAACTCCCATTTCATTTGTCCAACTTTGGGAGGCCGAACCCTAGTTCTCCAAGTCCCAAAGGAACACTGGATTTTTGGGAGCATCTCAGGCGACTTTCTGGGCTCCGGAGACTACGTCTTTTGATCGGAATCAAGCCCCCATTGTGCCTAGAAGCTCCGTTATCATTCGGGCCTTCAATCTAGTGCTTGTTTATGGTTTGATTCTTGAATCTTTCCATGATTTTGTTAATCTTTCAAGTACTTAGATTATTGTTTATGTATTATTGTAGCCTTTGGGCAAAAACACAACAATCCCTTGCTAGATTATAACCATTAGTTTGTTAAACTTTGTTTGTAATGACATTTTGAAGTATTTTCTATGTTAATCTTTGATGATTAGTTTGCAACCTTGTTATTGATATTGATTTCTTGATTATAAGTAATTGTGTTGGATGATTGGTACATGGTTCGTTAAGATAGTTGAAAAATGAAGCTTAATCAATCTTGTATTAGTAAACTTTGAACTTGGTTAACTAGTTTAGCTTGGTTTAAATGTGTGCATCATGATACTAGAAATTGTTAGTGATTTAATAAAATGTAATTATTGTTAATCAAGAGAGCTTGCCGTCACGTAAGGACCTTAACGGGTTATATGGTGTCGTTATAAATTCTTGCCATGATTTGTTAGCTTAGTTAGTAGTTTAGGCCAAAATTGCTATCTTGGTGAATTATTGTGCAAGATTTGTAAAATGAACTCGGTTGTGATTTAATCTAGTTTATGCTTATCTCGGTGGTTGCATTGTGTTTATCGGTGTCGCTTTCCTTGTTTAAGTGAGGTTAGAATAATCCTAACGGCTGACTAACTTATTTTTAAGAGATTTTCATAGACATTTATCAATTGCACGTTAAAGAACAATTTTAGGTGGTTAAAGTGTGTTTATCGTTTTAACTTTCCGAATGATTGTCATGTTAGGATTCCCGAAAGGGATACTAATTGTCTGAAATTGGAATATTGACCGAATGCTTCTAGTGCCAAAACTGACTTAGTTGACATGCTGTGGTTGTGTATTTAGCAAGGCTTTTTATCTACTATCTATTATGTTTTTATTATGTATTTGGTTATGCTTACTTTAGTGTAGTTTAAAATCAAACAAACCTATGTTTTTACCGGTAGTTTAGTGACAAAGGTCTAGTATTAATTCTCCGCCCATTTCCTTGGATCGATACTTGGTTCTTACCGATACTTTATTACATATATGACGGGGTACACTTGCCTCTTTCGTGTGTGTTTTGATGTAAAAGTAATAATCACTTTTATAAATTTAAAACCCAATCGTGTGTAAATTCATTGTAAAATTATGTATATATACGCACACGTCAGGTGACAATCCGTTGGAACTGATGTGTGTTGACGATTTGTAAAACGTTTATGTGTTGAGGATCCAAAAGTCAGCCGATCGGACGGCAATCCGTTTGTTATTCAGATCCTTGAATGTTTGAAAATTGTTAAAGTCTTGGTACCAAGTGCAATCCGATCGGATTGCGGGTCGATCGGGTGGCATTCCGATCGGACAGTAATCCGATCGGACGACAATCCGTCCCGCAGCCTGATCGTTTCACAACTTGTTTATTTTGTTAGGTTTCTGTGATTTGATCGAGACGGTATGACTACGAGCTAAACAATGGAAACTCCACCGAGTCCAAGTCATTGGATCGGATGGGAATCACCCCGTCCGACCTGTTAACTGTTCTCGACGGTTGTTCGTGTTTAACATGATAAGCCAGTCCTTTCGTTGATAGGAACTAGTTCTCAAACCGACACTTCACTAGAGACAGAGTAGAAGGTCTGTACGAGCTCTGTTGCTACCGGTTTTGAGTGAAAAGTTAAGAAAGTTGAAGAAAAGTTTAGAAAATTTAGATTCGGCTTAGATTTAGGTGAGATTAGTGTTTATACACCGTGGAATCTATCAGATCTGGACTGTTCTTGATGAGATGAGGTCACACTTCGTTGTTCCTAAGAACTCCATGATGACATCACCTTAGAACGGCTCAAATCCAAAGATTTCACGGTTAAAAGTTAAGATCCGAAAGAGAAAATAATGGAGAAGTGCGTGTAGATCATAGAAGTACAAGATTTAGGTCGAAAACTTACAAGAATCGCGAGGAATCGAGAGGAAAAGCCCAAAAAGTGTGCTGGTCGAGTGAGAGCTGTCACATCACTGTTCAAGTGATGTGACAAGTGCTATTTATAGGTGAAGTGGAGTGAAGGCGAAGAAGTGCAACGGATCGAATGGTTGTCCGATCGGGTGGCTGTCCGATCGGGTGACAATCCGATCGGGTGGTAATCCGATCGGGTGGCCACTCGATCGATCAGTCACTCGATCCGTGGGCTCCGGCGTGTTGCGTTTCGATGTTTCGTCTCGAACGTTAAGCGTTGCGATAGTTTGGTCACACCTTTTCTTACCCATACTCGTATATTCATTATAATTAGTCACATAGGGTCGTATAAATATCCATATTCCAATCCTGCGATAATCGAGTTACGCTTGCTTGCGAGTGCGTTTTTGAGTATTGCGTTGCATTGCGACACATCACGACTATCAAGGAGGGTAGAATTGGTCCTCACTCGACATCATCGTGGCTGTCAGCAAGTGCGACGTGATGCGATAGCGATAAAGTATGCGATAATATGCGAAAATACTGCGATATGGCGATGTATGCAATATCGCTACATTATGATCCGAATCTTTGGTGCTAGGCGTAACGAGTATAATGAGTAGTTACAACGCACGAACATGCGGGTTGTTACAGATAGTATTAAACAATAGTTACACAAATAACCTAACTAACATACAACTACATAAGTAACCTTGCGCTTCTAGTTCGCGATGAGATTGCGTTGTGATAGAGTTGCGATTGCGTTTTGAATAATCACCTCAAAACAAATATATACATGCACAAGTAACACACAATAGCACACACACGTAAAACAACAACCATAACCTGTAATTCGAGTTGCGATGCAATAGCGATGTGATAGCGTTAAGTAGATTAGTGATTATTGTGCTTATTGCATTGTAACTCCATATAATACAACTAAGTTAACATAAATTATAGTATCGATTAACGATACGGGAAGTACAAGTAATAATTAAGCAAGGAATGAAAGATTCCAATTAGCGATCTTTTCTTCCTTTGACTTTGACTTTGACTTTGACTTTGACTTGTACTTTGACTTCCAAAATCGGGTTGTTACAAAATGGTTCGCATCGAAACGGTTCGCGTCGAAACAACACGGGTCAAAACGGCACGGGTCGAAACGGTACGGGTCGAAACGGTACGCATCGAAATAGTAAGCTTCGAAACGGTTCGCGTCGAAATGGTTCGATTTGAAACGGTATGGGTCGAAATGGTACGGGTTGAAACGGTTCACGTCGAAACGGTTCGTGTCGAAACAGTTCGATTCAAAATGGTACCGGTCGAAACGGTTTGCTTCGAAACGGTTTGATTCGAAACGGTACAAGTCGAAATGGTACGGGTCGAAACGGTTCGCATCAAAACGGTTCAATTCGAAACGGTACGGGACGAAATCGTTCGCGTCGAAACGTTACGGGTCGAAACCCTTCGTGTCGAAACTGTTCGCGTCGAAACGATACGGATCGAAACGGTATGGGTTGAAACGGTGCGGGTCGAAACGGTCGAAGATTCCGATGAATTTACTTTAATTCCTTCACATATAGGAAAGATTTTGAATTCCTTTAGTTAAAGAAATTTGAAGGAATTCATGGCTAATTCCAATTCCAATTCCATTGTCAACCAAATACATAAAGATTGGAATTAGGATTCCAATTCCATCAAATTCTGTGAACAAATATCTTAAAAGATGGAATTCAAATTCCAATTCCAATTCACTTAAATTCCATTGAGTTCATGCGAACCAAACGCCCCCTTACATACAGACATAAATTCTGAAAGTGCACAAACCAGTTTTTGGGCCCAAATCAGTTTGGGTGGAGACGACAATTTGAAAAGGATCGGTTTTGAAACCAATTTTTAAGGGGAAAGGATCGGGTCGGTTTGAAAACACTTTTACCCGACTCGGTTGGGTTTTGACCGGTTTAAATGGAGGGTTTTACAAACCGCCAAGTTGGTTATGTTCTAAAACGGTTCATCCAAAATGGTTTAAAATCAGTTTCGGCTCAGTCAGGGGCGGACCCAAGTTATGGGGTGGGTGGGCGGCCGCACCCCTTGAAAAAAAAAATTTAGTGGTATTTTTCGCGAAAAATCCAGACCGCACCCCTTGAAAATTTTCGTCCGCACCCCTTGGAAATTTTTGTCCGCACCCCTTGAAAAATTCCGACCGCACCCCTTAGAAAAAATGTTAGGAATTTATGTAAAAAAATTGAGGGATTGAAACCCGATCAAATTATGTAAACAAGTTAGCCTACTAACCCCTTTAATAAAACTTAAATTCAATCCATCAAGCCCAATAACTTAATACCCATTCAAGCCCAACCCAACTACTAGTTATGTTAAACAAATCAGTCCACGTAATTAAAAAAAAACCCAAATCGCTGCCACTTGCCAGCGACTCCCGCCCTCCCTCTGTCTCACTTGGCAAACATGTTTGTTGATTATATGATTGTTGGTTGGCAAATAATAATAATTACTAGGGCTTGAAATTCAAAATTTTAAATTGAAAATTATTGAACATGGGCTATGGTTGAACACTTGAAGATCCTTGTTTATTTTGTATGTGATAGGATTAGGAATGAACAATGAGTAGGAAAGTTATGCCGCGATTTCTCAAGAGCAAAGGGGTTGAACCACTTTTTTTTCGTCGGATTATTCTAATTAAAGACCAAGGTATGTTATAGATAAGTTTTTTTTTTTGTTCTTTTATTAAATGATTAAGAGAAATAAAAGTAGGGATGGTTTGACCTTTGATGTTTTTTTGTTTGTTAATGTGATAGGAAGTTAGGAACTAGAGTTTGATTGTTTGAGAATTGAAATGGACCCGACCCGATCTGATTCGACCCGCCATTAAACTTTGTTTGTTTGTTTTTACTTGTTTTACATGACCCGACCCGATCCGACCCGCTATGAACCGTTTTTTTTATATAGCTAGGGGTCTAAAATCTTTAAAAAATTTCCGCACCCCTAGGAAAAAAAACCTGGGTCCGCCACTGGGCTCAGTTTATGATCCACTTTCAGTTCACGAAGCGGGTCGTATGTTCACCTCTAGTTAACTCTCCTTATATAAGGAGAGTATTTGGGCGTTGTCCTAATGAACTTATAATTGGTGGGCTAACTTTTAATGAGTTATACATTCATCTACCCATCTCTTTGATTATTAATGAGCGAAGCCCATATCAAGGGTGTTATTCAAACAAATAACATCTTTTGTTATTTAAACTACGATGAAGCCTCCACATATTAAATTTCAACTTATACTTGATAATACGTATTCCACTAGTTCACCAAATCTAAACTTTGTTTATAGTAATTAATTTCAACTTATACTTGATAATACGTATTCCACTAGTTCACCAAATCTAAACTTTGTTTATAGTAATTAAATATTGCTTAATCAACCAATACACCGTACAAACCATATAGACATATATCAATCATCAAACTATTTGAATTAGATTAGAATCTATTAAAACAAAATCTTAGGAATAGTGCCCTGACCACATGTTAAAACACTATTGGTTATTTTTTTTCTTCATCCGACATCATTATTGGATATATAAGTTTTGATTTAGTAGTTTGGTGTAATTGTTACTTTGGTGAAGTGGTTTGTATGTTGTTTTATTAGGTCTTGCTGGCGGGTTCTACTCCAGCCTTTACCGTTTTCTTTTTAATTTTTGTGGGCGGTACACGTGCACCCTAGACAGACAGGTGTGGACTTCACCAAAGTGATGAAATGGAAGCTGAAGCTAAACCCTAACAATGAACAATACCATTTTTTTGGTGGTGATATACGATCGAAAATTTCCATCAGGTATGACCTCACCCCTTCCCACCATCATCTAACCATCAGTCCACCACCGTTGCTAAAGAAATAAGGTCACAGAGTTTTCACAAGCCCTAGATTTCTAGGTGTTCTGGATCAACAGAAGGGATATAATGGCCGACGACTTCAGCCGGTGGTGAAGAGGCTAGATCCAACCAGTTCTTCGGCGAAGAGGTTAGATCCAACCGGTTTAGTTTTGTCTTTTGGTAACACCGGCGGCATCATGCAATTCTCGGATCATATATATGCACATTTGATACTCTGATTGCAGCCTTGAAAGGTGAATATCAGAAGGGGTTTAACTTCAATCGTAGTAGAAGCACGTCGTCATGTTTACGACTTTCGTCCCTTTTCATGACATATTTTTGTTGTTACTTTCGAATATTTCATCTCTGTTATCTTGATGATAAGGCTTGGTATAATTTGAGGTTTCAATTCAAATAAATAAGGAGTAATATTGACTTTGTTTCTTTTGCCCTTTTGTTGGAACTCTATTAAGTTGGTGGTACGATTAGACTTAATTTGAGGCTTCAATTCAATAATTATAATTAGTAATATTGATTTTGTTTCTTTTGCCCTTTTTATTAGAATGTTTAGTCAAAAATCTTCACAACAATTTCTTCATAGTCTATGGGTTATATATTTTTTTCACCCCCCGCGCGCGGATAGGACTTGTGGTAAAACATGTCATAAAGCTACAATGTAGTAGTAAATGTTTTACCTTATAAACAAGCACTCACTTTGTTCCCATACCAATGCGGGACAAAGTATTTACCACCTTCTGAGACTTTCATTCACACACCCAAAACTTCCAACATATAAGTCCTAAACTTTTGCTACTAACTGTTAGCTACATGATCTTAAATGGCATATATAATAGTTTTTTTATTTTATATGTGGAATCTTATTTATTTTCAAAGCATAACATATTTTTTTATATCTTTTTTCTCTATGTGTATTTTTCTTAAAAAATCCCACGCTTTTTTTGCGCCTAGGCTCTGGGCGAGGCCGATGTGCCTCGCCTAGGCCTTGCATCTTTGACAACATAGCATAAGTCTGGCTGGATCTATCATAGATGCACTTGGTTCGGGCCTTTATTTTCACCCGTTAACTCAGGTTTTGGTATTATATACCCTCTTTATGAATTTTAACTTTTCGTCTTTGCAAATGCATTGCACCAAAGTAACTTCATGTTATTTTGTGCAGCATTTTACTTATGGAAGTGTCAACAGTTTTCAAATAAATGGTATGTATTCAAACCTCTTATTTGTACAAATCCATTCTTGCTTGAAAAGTAAAAGAAAGAAGGCACGTAATTTAAAGATTTTGATAGCTAACAAGGTGGATATGACAGCTATTACAGTTTTTTTTTTTTTTTTTTTTTTTTTGCTATATTGGTATGCTTAGACGATTTCAATTTCCTGAAGATCATACCAATTTAGAAGTTAAAGATTAGTCTATTTTACCATCAAAGTCAAAGTTACTTTATTTATGCCACTTTTTTACTATTTTAATTCATTTTGGTGGAAGCACTTCACGTTGGTGCTTTTCATAAGCTATTGCTCATGCTACAAACAAAAGTGAAGGCTATTAAGTTGTTGAAGTTGATGAATGAATAAAATAAGGGTGATATTATTGGCACACCTTGGCTTATTAAATCGACACCATCAATACGCATCGTATAGGTCTATACGATGCGTATTGTGTTGGTAATTAATTCTGTGTCAGTCTTTGACTGACATTGTCTCACGGGGGTTAAAATAATACGCATCGTATAGGCCTATACGATGCGTATTACTTTTTTTAGAAAGTACGATCTGCTTTCCGTCACTGTTGAGTGACGTAAAGTGATTGACGTATGCCCTATACGCATCGTATTCTTTTCTAAATTTGAATTCTTCTTCCCCTATTTAAACGACGAAGAAGACAATATATATCGTCTTCGTTATATATTCACATTCACTAACAAACATGTCTTGGTACAACTATGTTTTCGGTGAGCCGTCTGAGGCGGACACGAGCACGTTTATTTCGGATAGCAGTGTGGTATATCATTTTTTTAACTTATTCTGTTTTTTTTTTTTTTTATGAAATATTTAGCACACCGTTTGTATTAGGCGGGGTCTAATGTCCCTGATTCTTACGATTTGGGTGGAAATGATGATCACGCGCACGAGGTCATGTCGGGCTATCGTCCCCGTCATAATGAATCGTCGTTGCCAGACCTCAACGAGGTAAGTATATATATTTACTTTTTTCTATTCGGCGTTAAACTTACCATTACCTTTTACCCGTTGGTTTTTTTAGTCTGCTATGCCCCGCCAACCGTTGCTACCAGATTTGAACGCGTGTAGCCATGATCAAGGTTATAGGTCTCCGTTTTATGAACCCGGTTACGTTCCCTCGTACGGACAGGAAGAATATGGCAATAACGTTTTCGTTAGTGGTCCCTCGGGAGTACAAGGAGACCTTAGTCACCCTTCTTACGTGCAAGAGTCATTGGGTGACGATCCAGCCGTGCAAGAGTCATTGGGTGATGAGCCACCTGTGCAAGAGTCATTGGGTGACGAGACACCCGCTTACCCTGAAGTTTCGTACAAAACTGATCAGGTACGAACGATATATATTTTTGTTAAATGTTATATTTTTTTCTGTTAAATTATTATACAATTGTTAATACAAAATACATTAAAATTGTTATATTTTTCAAATAGGATAAAAATTAATTAATAAATGTTATATGAAATATTTTTATAAAATTAATTAAACCTGTTATGTTTTTTAAATATTATAAAAAAATACATTAAAATATTTTTTAAATATTAATCAACTATATTCGTTGAAGAGTTGAAGACACTCGTATTATATAAACGAGATGATTTCACCAAAATATGCGTGAAACCCATAATTTGGTGAATGACTCTCAGTCCGCTTATTCAATTTTGCACGAAATTACGCCATCAAGTTAGGAGTGAGATCCACATCTTGACGGTAAGTTTCCAATTCAAACTCTAGTGGACCCTCGTCAAAGTGTCGGAATTAACTTTCTTGACCCGACGAATACCAACCACACTTATGGTACAAAATCTTCAAGTTAGGGGTGAAACCCGTATCTTGTCGACTAGTCCCGTTCCTTGATTTTCAATCCCGCCAAAGTTTCGATTTTTCAATCGATTAGGGACGTGTAGTAACTGGAAGGGTAAAGTATCGTTAATCGCTTCTCGACGAGAGTATTTTACCTATAGGCCAAAGCACGTTTCCCTAATTTGAAAGGACTTTCGATTCACTTTGGAATAGTCGAAGTTTCTAAACCCGAAACAATCCGATGTTTTATCAAGCCTCTCTTTTACTTTATCTCAATTTCTATGTGTTTTAATACTTGTTACCTCGTTCATTTCAAAACCGATGCACAATTCGCACGTTCCTCGCAATAAAAAACAATAATAATTTGCACAATAATAAAAAAATTGTAAAGAAAAAATACATTCAAAATTGTTATATTTTGTAAATAGGATAAAAAATTAATTAAAAAATGTTATATTTTTATAAAATTAATTAAAATGTTATGTTTTTATAAAATTAATTAAAATTATTATATTTTTTTAAGAATTTTTAAAAAAGTACATTCAAAATTGTTATATTTTTTTAAATTACTTGTTATGTTTTTAGGATTTTTTATCCCGCGATGATTTGGAAAGTTGGGTAAAACGAAGGGGTTTAGCCAACGGATACATAATTGTTACCAGACGGTCCAAGGATAACCGGGTGTGGCTCCAATGTTGTCGTAGCGGCGAGCATGAGAGTAAGGCCACGGTTAGGAAAACCGGCAGCAAAAAATGCGCGTGCCCTTATATGGTGATAGGTTGTCTCGACCGGGGCTGTATGTCTTGGCGGATAGATTATCTGAACAAAAATTTTAGAGATAGCTCAGTTGGGCCTCCCAGACAACAAAGTAGGTGTGACCCTCCTCGACATAGCTCTTATGTACCATCGCAAGATTCCCTAATACCGTCTACGTCTGCAATGTCTCTAAAGTCTCAATGGTCGTTAAATCGACGCGGTCGTTCAACATCTTCACGTGAAGAAGAGCCTGGCAAGGGCAATGCCTTTCCGTTAATCACTGATGAGGGAATGCTTGAATATGCACACAGATACAAAAAACAAATTCCAAAAGTGTTCCACCCCTACATTTCAAGAATAAAAGATGTCAGGCCGGATGGACATTGTGGGTTTCGGCCGGCGGCTGTGGGTTTAGGGTTTGAACAAGATTACTTTGGGCATATTCGAAACCAACTACTTGAAGAGCTGACGGGTCCGAACAAAGAAATGTGGGAGTACATCTTCTATAGTGAAGTCCCAGGGGACTACGACCAACAAGTACAGAGAATAGATTTTACCGGGGTTGGAATGGCACCCAGGGAACATTGGATGGAGATGCCTCAAGCAGCACTCCTTCTTGCCAATAGGTTTGGTGTGATTGTTCACATATTAGACATCCAAGGTTGTTCTACTGTATTTCCCTTATATGATCCAAAGTACGCACGTGACCCCCATCAGTTCGTTTCACTGTTATTTGTTAATCGTGGTCCTTTCATCCACGTCAGACTTGAAGGGGACTATCAAATGCCCCCACCGAACCTTACATGGAGTATACGCGCGCGCCAAGAAGCTTTACGTTGGACGGAAAACTACACGGAACGGATAGCGTGGTATGATATGCTAATGAAGCCTAACATTGACCCTACATTGCTTGTTATTGATTGATTTGTAATTTTAAACAATAATTTATTTGTATAATGTATTCCATTTGTTTATTGCCAAATCAATGCATTATATTGATTAATTTGTAATATGAAAACACGGTAAAATATTCAAAAATGCGCTAAAAACATCAAAGTACGTTACAGTACAATTAAATACATGAAAATATGCTAAAATACGCTAAAATACGCTAACATGCGCTAAAATACGCTAAAATGTTCGAAAATACGGTAAAATACGTTAAAATACAATTAAATACGTCAAAATACGTCGAAATACGCTAAAATGCGCTAAAATACCTTAAAATACCATAAGATACATGAAAATATGCTAAAATACGCTAACATGCGCTAAAATGTTCGAAAATATGGTAAAATACGTCAAAATACAATTAAATACGTCAAAATACGCCGAAATACGCTAAAATGCGCTAAAATACCTTAAAATACCATAAGATACATGAAAATATGCTAAAATACGCTAAAATACGATATAATGCTCTAAAGTACGCTAAAATGTTCGAAAATACGGTAAAATACGTCAAAATACAATTAAATACGCTAAAATACGCCGAAATACGCTAAAATGCGCTAAAATACCTTAAAATACCATAACATACATGAAAATATGTTAAAATACCTTAAAATACGATATAATGCTCTAAAGTACGCTAAAATGTTCGAAAATACGGTAAAATACGTCAAAATACAATTAAATACGCTAAAATACGCCGAAATGCGCTAAAATACTTTAAAATACCATAAGATACATGAAAATATGTTAAAATACCTTAAAATATGATATAATGCTCTAAAGTACGCTAAAATACGCGACTAATGATATTTTCCACGAACGTATACATATAACACGGCACTATGGAGTACAAGTGGACTTTAAACAAAACTGTACGTAATCGTAAAATACGATATTCGCACGCAACCGAACGTCACCGAAACGACGTATGTTGAAGTCATACGTCATAAAACGACAATATATGCGAAATTTCGTCAAAAAACGACTCGTATACGCGTCGAAAACTGAAGAAAACACAAAAAACCAAATTTTCAAACTATGGCATATACGATCGTATAGGCCAAAGTTGTATCGTATTGCCCTTTCACACGCATCGTATAGACCTATACGATGCGTATTATCCCCTGGATTTATTTGAAAACAGGGGTATATTGGTAATTTACTAACCATCGTATAGATCTATACGATGCGTATAGAATGAGAAAACGATATAACCCCTTAAAACACAAGGGGTTTATACGATCCAAAAACAAACAAAACTCAAAATACACCCAAAAACACACACATACGGTGGTATACATACGGTCGACATACGCTCGAGATTTCAAGATCGAAGACTAGTACGGTATTTATCTCCACACCCTCATCATTTTAACGAGTTAGATTTGGCATTTTAGCCGTAGGTTTATTGTGAATTTTGGGTTGAAAACTGGGGTTTTTTTGGGGTTTTTGAAGAACTTTTGAATCGATACGATGCGTATCGGCCTATACGCATCGTATCGTTTCAAAATTTCAAAATTTTGTCAAGAACAGATGGGTCGATATGATGCATATCGACCTATACGATACGTATCGGTTCATAATTTCATTGTTTGTTCAAGAACATTTGAACTGATACGATACGTATCAGCGTATACGCATCGTATAGGTTCATAAATTCAGTGTTTTTTCAAGAACATTTGAACTGTCCGTATCGCGCGTAGGTCGGTAACGAGCGTCGAAACCTAATACGTCGTAGATAGATAATAATTATAATATACTGTTCGGGTCGTCCGTAACGCGATTAGGTCCATTTCGAGCGTCGAAACCTAAGACGTCGTAAATACATATATTTTTTTATTTTTTAGTCGAAACGTCCGTATCGCGCGTAGGTCCGTAACGAGCGCCGAAACCTAATACGTCGTAGATAGATAATAATTATCATATACCGTTCGGGTCGTCCGTAACGCGATTAGGTCCATTTCGAGCGTCGAAACCTAAGACGTCGTAAATATATAGTTTATTTTTTATTTTTTAGTCGAAACGTCCGTATCGCACGTTGGTCCGTAACAGCGCCGAAACCTAATACGTCGTATATAGATAATAATTATAATATACCGTTCGGGTCGTCGTAAGGCGATTAGGTACATTTCGAGCGTCGAAACCTAAGACGTCGTAAATATATAGTTTTTATTTTATTTTTTAGTCAAAACGTCCGTATCGCGCGTAGGTCCGTAAGGAGCGCCGAAACCTAATACGTCGTAGATAGATAATAATTATCAAATACCGTTAATAATTATCAAATATCGTTCGGGTCGTCCGTAACCCGATTAGGTCCATTTCGAGCGTCGAAACCTAAGACGTCGTAAATATATAGTTTTTTTTTAGTCGAAACGTCCTTATCGCGCGTAGGTCCGCAACGAGCGCCGAAACCTAATACATCGTAGATAGATAATAATTATAATAGACCGTTTGGGTCGTCCGTAACGCGATTAGGTCCATTTCGAGCGTCGAAACCTAAGACGTCGTAAATATATAGTTTTTTTTATTTTTTAGTCGAAACGTCCGTATCGCGCGTAGGTCCGTAACGAGCGCCTAAACCTAATACGTCGTATATAGATAATAATTATAATATACCGTTCGGGTCGTCCGTAACGCGATTAGATCCATTTCGAGCGTCGAAACCTAAGACGTCGTAAATATATAGTTTTTTTTATTTTTTAGTCGAAACGTCCGTATCGCGCTTAGGTCCGTAACGAGCGCCGAAACCTAATACCTCGTAGATAGATAATAATTATAATATACCGGGGAGGTGGCGGTGTTATATATTTTTTAAATTAAACAAAAATTGTTATATTTTGAAAAAAAATTGAATAAAATTGTTTAATAATGCAGATATGGAAGTCGCTATGGGTAGAGGGAGAGGCCGGGGAGGTGGCGGTGGAGGTGACGGTCGAGGTGGCGGTGGCGGTCGAGGTGGACGTGGCTGCGCACATGGAGCGGCGGGGGCGTTGATCGCGGTGGCGGTGCCTGGTGGGCGTGGCCGTGGACGCGGCCGTGGGCACGGGCGTGCCGCTGGACGTGGGCGCGGGCCTGGCGTTGACCCTGGAGAGGATCCCCTGTTGCAGAATGATTATCTGAGGTTCGAGGAGGGGAGCGAGGCTTATCACAGATGTGAAAAGTTTCGTCGTATGCAGATCGGCGGCCACTGTGCCCTCGATTGGGGTGCTCTAGAAGAGGTCGCGGAGGCGGCGAGAGCCCGAGGGTTCATCGGAGACGATACTCCATGGTCGAGGTATACTATTTGTTACTGTTTTTTCTTTGTTTTGTATACGACATGCATACTAACCACACTGTGTGACAGGTTGTTCGATGTGGCATACACGCCGTCTTACAGGGTCATGGCGTGCGAGTTTTTGTCGAGTTTCGACTACGCTCCCAGGCCTGCAGACCGTCCAGAGGAGGATGACGACGAGGATGACCCGTGGATAGAGGTTAGCTTTCATCTTGCGGGGCAGTGGCATTTGATGTCACTCAGACGGTTTGCCGAGCACTCCGGCCTTTACAGGGTGGAGGAGTTAGACACCCCCATCTACATCGACGGCATATGGATGGCCCCCCGTACGACTCTGATGCGGTTCTGGCAGGTGATCAGCGAGCATCGCTTCGGTACGTCGTCGAAGCAGAGGGCTTCCTATATCACCGATCCCCTCTACCGCTACCTGCACAAGCTTATTGCCATATCTATAGCACCACGCGAGCAGAGTCGCGAGTGGTGCACTCAGGGGGATCTCTTTTACCTGTACTGTCTTATATGGGGGGAGAGGTGCGCCCTCCATCGCTGCCTAGCCCAGTGGTTTGCGACGGCGTTCCACAGGCAGGACAAGTCTGTGTTGTACGGGGGGGGCGTACATCACACGTATCGCCGTCTCCTTGGGCCTTGTTCCCCAGCAGGACCAGTTATTCTCGGATCTGCATGCACGTGACGCGTGACTTCCCGGGGCTCGGTCTGCGACTTATAGGAGGGAACGGGCTGGTCTTCGAGCCCGTCGCTCTCCCAGACGAGCTACCGGAGTTGCTTCCGGAGCCGATACAGGGTGAGGGTCAGCCGGCAGATGGTGATGCCGCAGAGGGCGACGGCGGCGATGACGACGATGGTGACCGCGTTGAGCCACCACCATCTCCCCCGCCGGTTCCATTTCCGTTAGGTGCTCCGGCACAGCAGGCGCAGCCACATGGGGTGCCTCAGTACCCCCAGCACGTATTCAACGACGAGCTCGATCCAGCTGTGGCACGTGCGTTGGCTGAGTTGGAGGCGCGGATGGAGGCCGCTCACGGCCGTATGGAGCGTCTTCTCATGGAGGCGATCCAGGCATTCCGGCGTGGTGAGCAGTCCGGTTCGGATCAGGGGGCGGGGACCTCAGGCACTGCGGGGGCGGGGCCCTCAGGCACCACTCAGGATCCACCGCTTTAGGATCGTTGTATTTTGACAGTTTATGTATTTTGAACAATTGCCCGTGTATGTACAAACTTATTATGTAATTAAATTTGCAGTTTCAGTTTATTTGTATTTGTGATTGTTTATTTTAACTGTTTAGATTGATATGCTTGGTTACGTACAATCGATAATACGATATTAAGTTAAAAATGTGATACGGTACGATATAAAAATAATACGATACTTAACGATATAAAAATAATAAAGATTTTAAAAATTATTAAAATAAAAATAACTAGTAATAAACACCAATAACAAACCCAAAACACCAAAATCCCAACACAACACACCAAAAATAAACTTCAAAAACTCAAGGTGCCAATACGCATCGTATAGGCCTATACGATGCGTATGATGCCAGCAGCCAGACAACACCTGCACCTGTCAGTCTGCAATGTTTTTTAACTTTTTCAATACGCATCGTATAGCTCTATACGATGCGTATTGAAATTCCAGGGTGTGCAAATAGATAATGAGGTGTGGGAATAGAATTCCCCTAAAATAACAAGTTGGAATGTTTTGGTTCAGGACATTATAAGTGTCTTAAAAGGTTTTATTAACTCATTTTTGCTGTTTTTTTTTTTTTGGTCTTTTTTCTGTTTTTTAGTATCCACTACGATATGTTTTGATATTGCGTCAAGTACGCAGGTGCTTTTTTATTTGATAAATAGAAAAGTATAAGATTGTTGTGTTGAAGAGATGAGCGCGAAACCAAAATATGAGGGGTGTGTTGGGGTTAATGTACAGGGTGATCGTGGTAGATTCGCAGCGCAACGCTCGCGGGTATTATACCCAGTTCACTTAAAAAACATATAAAATCTAAGAGGCTAGTAAATATTCTTTATCACTATATGCATTATATATGTATGTAGAGTAAATTACTTTTTGAGTACTTGTGTTTAGTGGTTTTAACCATTTGAGTTCAAAATCAAAATGTTTTCCTGATTCCCTAGACGCTTTTTATAACTTTTTGAGTCCTTTCGAGTCCAACTTTTAACCTTTTGAGTTCAACTTTTTTACAAAATTGGACTCAAAATGTTATAAAATGAACAAAATTGGACTCAAAACGTTATAAAATGAGCGATTAGGGACTCAGGGCGTTAAACTTTTTGATTTTGGACTCAAGTGGTTAAAACCACTAAAACACATGGACTTAAAAAGTAATTTACTCATGTATGTATGTATGTGTGAACAGTGGTAGGGATTGGCAAAAAGACCCAAGCCCGACGTGTATACCTGAAACATATGGGACGGGTATACTCGAAACCCGACAGGTATGAGACCGTGTATAGGATTAGTTTTAAATTTTTTTCGCGGGTATGGATTAAGTGATAGCTGGCCTGATTACCCGAAGCCACATACCCATTACCCGAACTACCGAATTTTTTAATTATTTTTTGTTAACTCTTCTCTATTTTAGTAGGTTCATTATGCGAAAACTAAATCATTCCTTATACGATACAAGGTTAACATACGTTTGGGAAGTGAGTTCCATATAAGATATAAGAAAACATATCCAAGCTGCTTGGTTATCATTACTCTTGTATAAGACAATTCTCCAACAATAACAGTAGCAAATCATTGATTTTTTTTTAAATAGCAAAAGAACACAATTCTCCAACATCATTTCCCCGCCTAGATTTTATATTTACATACTGCTTAGTTTTTGGTCTGATATGTTTATTGAAATCAAGTCTTTTTTTTTTTTTTTTTTTTTGAAATCAAGTCATTTAAAAGTTGGTTTGTTTCTCCAGAACTGTAATGTTATTATTCATTTATGATAAAACGTGTATGTATGCAATGTATCATATTTCAATTTATAATAATTGCTATATAAATAAAATTTACATAATAACTATAGTAGTAAATAAGAAATATACTTGAAATCTCAATGGGTATCTTTTAGCAAACTAACGGGTATACCCGACACCCGATTACCCGAAGTGTATTGGGCCTTTGCCTTTCAACACACACAAATATATAGAGAGAAATACATAATATAAATACTTGTATTCATAGGTTGGAATAATACGTTAATAATTTCATGAGATAATAAAAGGAAGCCCACTGATCATTGACGACGACTTGGAAAGTCTTTCATGGGCCCATAAGGTCCCATCCATCTAACCCATTGATTACTTCACAATTATTACTTCAATCGTTTCTTCATCATTGCAACTCATATTCTTCTCATTTTTCTAAAAAAGTTGAGGTTGAATCATGGGAAATCAGTGGGTTTGGGGGCTTCATCTCGTTTTATTAAGCATGCTTTTGGTTTCAACCAAACATACTTGTCTGGGTGCTCAAAATTCGACAAGAAGCTGTCATGAACCAGAGAGATTAGCACTACTCAAGTTCAAACACAGTGTAAAAGATGAGTTTAAAGTGCTCTCATCATGGGTTGGCATTGATTGTTGCTCATGGGAAGGAGTCCGTTGTGATGATGACACCAGAAGAGTTGTCGGTCTTCATCTCAGAGGAAATTATCCCGACTCCTACTCCTACGAAGATGAATACTATGAAGGATATTACTTAGAAGGTGATAAGGTGAACGCGTGTTTGGGTGAGTTAAGACATCTGCAACATCTGGATTTGAGCGGAAATTATTTTAAAGAAAGTCAGATTCCGGAATTCATTGGATCCTACAAGCAGCTAAGTTACCTCAATCTCTCTTATTCACGTTTTAGTGGTATTATTCCCCATCACATTGGAAATCTCTCCAATTTGAAGGTTCTTGATCTTGGTTCAAATTATATGCTCAATGCAAATGATATGGCATGGGTTTCTGGCCTTTCCTCGCTTGAGCATCTTGACTTGAGATACGTAGATCTTTCTCAAGCAAATGATATGGCATGGGTTTCTGGCCTTTCCTCACTTGAGCATCTTGACTTGAGTGTTGTGGATCTTTCTCAAGCAAACAACGTTGATATGGTATTTTACATGATTCCTTCATTAACATATTTGAGTTTGAGTTGGTGTGGACTTATTAATGCTGATCTTGGACTTCATCTTAATTCAAGTAAAATACTTCCCAACATCGAACATCTGGATCTTAGCTACAACAGCTTTGAAGGTCAACTCCCACACATTTTTCAAAACATGACATCCTTAACATTCCTTGATCTTTCAAAAAACAATCTTAGTCTGGCATGGAACTCTCTGCTAAACATGGTCCCTTCTTTAACAGAATTGTATTTGTCAGAGTGTGGGCTTCACAGTGCCCCCTTTTCACCCACTTCTTTGAATTTCAGTGCCCATTCTAAAATACAATATCTTGATCTTAGCGATAATTCAATTGAGGGTAGATTTCCATCTGAATTAGTGAACATCACTTCCCTAAAAGTCCTTGACCTTTCATACAACAGTTTGAACTCATCAATTCCTGTCATGCCTAACCTTCTAAAGCTTGATGTTTCTGGAAATAAGTTTGAGCACATCGAGCTTGTTGGGATTTGGAGACAATGTCATCTGAAGGAATTGAGCTTATCATCTAATCATTTTGGAGGAGAAATGATAGGCCCATCATCAAACATGTCTGAATGTTCCCACTATGCTTTAGAGGTGTTGGAAGCAGATGAAAGTGAATTAAACGGTTCGATTCCAGAATCTGTTGGAAAACTAAACAATTTAAGAGTCTTAAGTCTCTGGGGTAACAGTTTTACAGGTTCAATCCCTAAAGCTTTGGAGAGGTTAAGATCTTTAGAAGCATTAGATCTGTCTGATAACAAATTAACCGGTCCCGTTCCGACATTCCTTGGAAACCTTACCAAACTTGACCTTTCTTATAATCAATTTAGCGGTTCTATCACAGAATCATTGGGAAGATTAACAGATTTAACTCGTTTAAGTCTGCAATCAAACCTGTTAACAGGTCCAATCCCAGAATCATTGGGAAGATTAACAGGTTTAACTCATTTAAATCTGCAATCAAACCTGTTAACAGGTCCAATCCCAGTTACAATTGGGCAACTCACCGAACTCATTGAATTAGATGTCTCTAATAATTCTTTGGAAGGAGTGGTTTCGGAAGCCCATCTTGCCAACCTCTCGATGTTGCTGTCGTTGGATACAAGTGCTAATCATAAGTTGATTTTTAATGTCTCACATGAGTGGATACCTCCATTCCAACTGAGGAATGTTCAACTTAGTTCTTGCAAGATTTTAAATGGATTTCCACACTGGTTGCAAAATCAAAGGATGCTTGAGCGGTTGGAGTTGTCTAATGCTAGCCTATATGGACTTCTACCAACATGGTTGCAGAATATGCCCAGGCTTTTTTATTTAGATCTCTCTCACAACAAACTCATTGGATCTTTGATAAACTTTCCATTTAGCAAATACACTGAGTTTTTACTTCTACAAGACAACCATTTCAATGGGTCAATTCCAAGATCACTATGTAGAAGTAGATTGTTTAATATTCTCGATGTTTCCGGCAATCAGTTATCTGGAAATATTCCTGATTGTGTAGAGAATCTACAATACATAAGGATGCTTATACTTGGTTCAAATGGGTTGTCTGGAGTCCTTCCAAGTTCTTTTGGAAATATTGCTTCATCATTACAATGGTTAAAACTGAATGACAATAACTTCAACGGCCAAATTCCACAAAATCTGAGAAATCTGACATCCTTAGAAGTTTTGGATCTGGGCAATAACGAATTCTCCGGTAATATACCAAAATGGATTGGAGAAAATCTTACATATTTGGTGGTTCTCAGGTTGCATAAAAACAACTTCACAGGAGATATTCCTCATTCTTTGTGCAAATGTTCACATCTTCATATTTTAGACATCGCGCACAACAACTTAACAGGATCCATCCCTCATTGTTTTGGAGAATTGAGCGGGATGAATAACGTAACAGAATATTTTCAACAGGATTCTGAGAAGAATATTACTGTGATCGATCTGATTCAAGTCATTAAAGGAATCACGCTTGATTATACAACAACAATGGGTTTAGTTGTTAACATGGACCTTTCAAGCAACAAACTTACAGGAGAAATCCCTGTAGAGCTAACTGCACTTGCTTCATTGATGGGTCTCAATTTGTCTCATAATCACCTGAGTGGGAGTATTCCAGATACCATTGGAAACATGAAGGCCTTAAATTCTCTCGATTTCTCAGACAATCAATTAAATGGGACGATCCCTCCAAGCATGGCAGCTTTGAACTTTTTGAGCTCAATGAATCTGTCACACAACAACTTGTCAGGAAGAATTCCAACCGGAAATCAATTGCGAACACTTATCGACCCATCAATATATGCTGGTAACAAGGATCTCTGTGGTGCACCTCTGCCAAATAATTGTTCTAATCCTGAAAACCCACCAGCCACAACAAACAAAATCAAATACAAAAAGGCTAATGGGCAAAGGAATGTATGGTTTTATTTGGATATAACGTGTGGATTTGCAACAGGTTTTTGGGGTATTATTGGAGTTTTGGCATTCAAGAAGCAATGGAGACAGAAGCTTTTTATGATTGCAGAGGTAACAATGGATAAGGTATATGTGGCGGTTGCAGTGAGGATTTCCAAGATTAAAAGAGGCAGAGAAGCCTGATAGATTCTTATAATTGACAATATTTGTATAATTGTTGTTTTGCTTTCAAATACTTGTGTTAACTTATATATATGTATCATGGTTGGGTTTTATACAAATAAAAATATTGCAATACATGAGATAGAATACAGGTGACAGAAGTGGACAAATTATTAGAAATGCATAACTTACCAATGCGCAGAAAATCATGTCATGACAACAGGTTCGCTCTATTTGAGTCCATTCACTTTTCTTGAGTTTTCCAAAATTATAATTTCGATCTCACCCCATTGTCTATTTGAATTAGATCTTCTAGTTGAGTCCTGAAAAGAGATAAAAAAGCAACAACAACAGCAACAGTAATGATGACTGAGAATCAATCCAAAAAGAGGTATGCAACAACTATTATTCAAGAAGTGATAAAAGTAATTATTCAGAGAACCAATCTCTGATTCTTGATAGTTCTTTAGTTTCATTATCTAAATTTGTCCTGCAAAATTCTATAACTCATGACAGCAAATTTCTCTGTCATTTCATCAAACACTCTGTGTGCCTCTTGAAACTTCTAACTCGCAATGCCTTTCCTTTTCCTGAGACAATTAAGGGTGGATGAATATAAATATCTAACCTATAAAAAAAATCAAGGTCAATGTTAAAATATGAGGCATCTTAGTTTTTTTAATCTTGATTAAGGATTCATATAGTTCGGTTCTGAAGGTATAGCAGCCTTACGGTCTGGTCCGCAATTTGGAACTTGGAATCAGCCATTTAAACATTTTTTTATTTACTTCTCTTTTAGTTTTTGAAATATGCAGTTATATTTGTGTATTTTATTCATAATCATTTTTAAAAGGTTATGTATATGTATTATATTAAACATCACTAGAATTAGAAATTCGAATAACAACTTCTGTTTATGTGTATTAAATCACTAAAATAACTTCTGGCTTTACAATTGAAAATTTTCCCATTATATAATCTGCTGAAACCCCTCCTTGATACCTCTGCTTCGAATGGGTTATTAACATAACAACAATTCTCTTTTGAATCAGTATCCCTCACTTCATCATCATCATCGTCCCATCTCTCACTTTCTTTTTAAAACGGCTCACACGCCCTTTTAAGCAACTTCTAAACAGAACTTCACTAGAGATATTCTCAAACCGATTTCAAACTGGCGGATCAGATTTGATTGAGACTGGCTTCACTATCTATTACAGATCGGTGTATAAAACCGGTCCCGAACCGGTTTTTTGTGCACCTACAAAGACCCACACCCAGAATATCTAAGATTTTAGGTCTTATGTACCTTTTACTGAATTTGGGAAAGGTGTGATATCTTAGGCTAAAAAATGATCTATTGAATTGTTCAAAGCCCAAAACCATTCAATGGTGAAAGGCCCAAAGATGCAGAAGCTAAATATCAAGAACAGATGAGGAGAAAACCGTAACCTCCAAGTTCTACTGGGTCAAATGTAACAGGAGTACCGAGTACAGGACACCTATGTATGTAACTCAGGACACCTATGTATGCAACTGTAATGTCTTAGAGTTACATTTAACAGTAACGTTAAAACAATAATACCGACAGTTTTTTTATTAGATATTGATGGGTACAACGATGTTAGACCTTCCGTAGTTGTTGATCATATAGCGCCAAAGCCAAACATGGCCCCCCATAGCGCCACCCCACACCGCCCCCTGGGACGTTATACCACCTAAATCCTGATTCTCACGAAGATTATCATGGCACCAAACAAGAAAAGACTCTCTCACACACACACATATATATATATACATACACATATAAACCTACATCTACGTAACCCCTCACTACACACTCAAGTTATATAACCCCCTTTTCTTACACATTTGCCACGTGTCTTATAACCCCCCATTTACATAACCCCCACTACACATGGCCTTACACCAGAAATCACTTGCCAAGCAGAGGTCTGATATCCGAACAGACGTCAATAACAGGAACATTGATCAGTTGAAAGGTGTAAGTACAACGATTCAGAAGATATTAGACCGGATGTCTTTATTCTATCCAGACCACAAAGCCTATAAACCTATAGAGCATGGGGAAAATCGCAATGGTAACCTAACAACCAACAGATCAACCTATCTTTTTTGTATTCAATACTCATTATCAAAGACCCATTGAATCCCATTTCCTTGTTCAAAAAAAGCTGATTTTGGTGGCAAGAATAACTTGAAAATCTAAGTCTCAAGCTTTCATAGCTAACAATTCATAAACACAAATTATGAATAATGATTAAAAAATTAACAACAAACCAAACCAGCAGAATTGTAATTTAGCTAATAAACGATTTGCTTAACTTCATTGGTTATAAGACATAAACAGCCAGCCACCCTCTTAATCACCCATCTTCTTATTCCAAAAATCCCTTTCAAACCATTTCACTTACTGAGCAAACTCATATGAAAACCCAGCAACCACTGCCAAAGGGAACACATCCCAATATCCATCGACGAACACACCAGCGGCTGCAACTTATATCCCGCAACCGTTTCACTAACTTCCTCTGGGTCACAATCGGTCAAAATCAACCCAACTTTGCCGTTAATGTGAGGAATTGCGCCAACAAAAGCAGGTTTTCCGGCAGATGGGGCATGGATGGCGAGTGAGCGCCTCATGAAAGAATTCTTACCCATGACGAGACGACAGATGAGTGGCGTCGGAGTCCTTGCCTTATGGCCTGAATTTGGCTCACACGAAGATTGTCAGCACTGACGATGACAAGGTGGGGGTTGTTGTGTTTGAGATGGTTGTGTAGCTTCTGGAGATAGATTGCCTTCCTTGCTGCCTTGGAAGCCATGGGGACGACGAGAATGGAGGTTTGGGTTAGGTCAGGGTTCTTGTGTTCATCATTTAGCGGTAGGGCTGTTCAAAAAGCTCGGACCTCGCTTGGATTTAGCTCGGAAAAAGCTCGCTCGATTTGGCTCGGTTTAAAAGTGAGCCGAGACGGCTCGGCTCGGTTAGAAAGTGAGCCTAGCTCGGCTCGGCTCGTAACGAGCCGAGCTGGCTCGATTCGGCTCGCTTTGTAGCTCGGCTCGGTTTAGCTCGAATTATTTTACTTATAATAAGTTTTAATTTTATATACATTATAATATATTACAAAAAAAACTGATTATTATTTACATGTATATAGGTTTGTAATTTGATATTTATGGCATATTTGAAGATTGATTACCATACTAATGAACTAATATTGTATTTTATTGAAATTAAAACTTATTTTGCGTTGTTAAACTTGATTTTGGTTTGAATTGTATTAGGTTGAACTTATTTTGAATATATTCTTTTAAATTATTAAATAATATTTTAGGCTATTAAATTTTAAGAGGTATATATTAGTTTTTTTTTTTTTATAAAATCGAGCTAAACCAAGCCGAGCCGAGCTAGCTCGGTTTAAAACCAAGCCGAGCCCGAGCGTAGATTTTCAGCTCGGTTTCAAATCCGAGCCGAGCCGAGCGGTTTATAATCAAGCCGAGCCCGAGCTTGGCCTCGCTCGGCTCGGCTCATGAACAGCCCTATTTAGCGGTCCAGTGTGGAACCCCATGAAGTAAAAAGTAAGAATACGGGTAGAGGTGCACAAACCGGTTAATTTTAATAACCGGTTCGGTTAACCAGTTATACCGGTTAATTTGACTTTTTGACTTTAACCGGTTAATGCTTTAACCGGTTATTACTTTAACCGGTTATTTTTTTAACCGGTCTGGTTAATTACTTTAACCGGTTCGGTTAATTAACCGGTTATTTTCGGTTATTAACCGGTTTTTTTTGCCTTTTTTTTGAATTTTTCGGTTATTTTTTCGGTTAACCAGTCTATCGGTTAAAAAACCGGTTTAAAAAACCCGCTTAATAACCGGTTATTATACTAAACACTTATAACCGGTTACTAACCTACGGTTAAATAACCTATTGAACCGGTTATTCCTAAATCGGTTATTAACCGGTTACGGTTTCGGTTAATAACCGGTTATTTTGTGCACCTCTAAATACGGGAGTGTTTTCAAAATAGATTATGCATTTTCAAAATAAATCTTACGTTTTTTAAAAAAGTGTGTAGGTACATGCTTCTTCAAAACTGCGTTTTGAAGGCATATATTCACTTTTTCATCCAAACATTTTTCTAGATGATTTTTGTTTTACAAACGCAATAATCAAATAATCACTTTATAACGTAATCCCAAACACCTTCTACGACAAGGCAGAATTTAATACCAACATTTGGTGGGTTTTTTTATTTAATTTTTTTCACATTTATACCGTATAAGGTCATTGTGGATGGTTCAAATGAGAATAAAAATTTTGTGAGAATAAAAAAAATAAGTTTTAAACCAATAGAAATGCTCCATTTTACTTCATTTAATATGTGTATTTAATGTTATTGAAAATGGCATATAAGTAAATTTATAATTGTAATTAATTAGCTAACTAATTAAACTTGTAACTCACTTCTAAATATACTCTTTCAAGATAAAATAATCTATGGTGAAGGACAATTTTCAACATGTGTAGGATAACTTCGGTACATGTAGGATAAATTTTGAAATGTGTATGATAAATTAAGATATGCGTAGGGTAAATTACGGTAAGTGTAAGATACATGTAGGATAAATTTTGAAATGCGTAGGATAAAATGTTTTTTGCTTTAATAATAAAAGATAACATAATTAATAAGGGGAGTTATAAACTATTTAATGTTTTACCATTATGCCATTTCTTCTTTTTCTTCTCATTTTAAATTTCTTCTTAAATGAACCTTCCCCTAAGATCATAAGATTATGGTTTTATACTTTTTGACTCCACACCATATAAGGCTATGGGATGTGGGATAAAGCCCCTAGTGCCACGTCAGCCAAGGGGCTTTATCACGTCCTTCCTTAACTTACAGAGTGTGAGATAAAGCCTCCATAATCATTACCTAACTATTTTTTTTATTTAAATTTAAACATTATTTAATTTTGATATATTAATTTATAACTCATAATTTAATAATAAAAATAAAATGCCATAATTTAAATAAAAAACATACAATGTCATAATTAAAATAAAAAATATACAAAGTCACTCGTCGTCTCCTCCTTGTTCACGATAAGACTGTCACGACCCCCGACCCACCCTGGAAGGAATCGGGAGCCGCGAACAGCCAAGTGGTACCGGTGATTATTTTAAAAACGTTGCAGCGGAAATTTCATCAGGACCGTGAGTTAGGAAAAATATCAGAGTTTAGAAAACACCGGATTTTATTTATTAAATAGATGGGATAAACCCATATTTTACAATGGTAGCTTTAATAAAGATAAATTTGATTACATAAAACAATATTTCTTAATTTGATTTAATTAATAAAATAAGCCACTTCTTGAAGCCTTTCAGTGCCATATCCATCTCTTACTCCAATCTACTATAATTACCTGAAATATGTTTGAAAAAGGTTTTGTCAGCGGGAAATACTGAGTGAGTTCATTCATTTTACTAAAACAACTCGTTTGTTATAAGTTATAGTATTAAGAGAGATTACAATGTTTCAGATATCAACCAACTACCCACAGTACTTTATCACTCGACCCATTGGCCCATTCGTCCAATGGTGTCTGTGATTATGGTCATATCACCCCTTGGCTGCCCCAATGGTGAAGATTATCAAGTAATGTATACAAAACCCCACATACCGGCTGTAATTTGGTGATTACATAAACTTAATCATTGTAATTATAATCTTTGAAAATAAACAAGATTTTGTAAACAAATTTGATAAAAAGAGAATGACTCACATTATAATCATGCAGATTCATACGGCCAAAGTTTAGTCTACAGATAAGCCTTGCTATTGCAGATTTATATAGGCAGAGCTTAGCCTATTGATTTAGCCTTGTAACCTAGTGCACACGAACTAGGTAAATAACTAATACAACATTTACGATAACTCACGAGATTAAAACCCTCACAACGAATGACAAAGTGCAATCACTTAAACATCCATCGGATTCACAACGAATGACAGAGTATTCCCCGAGTTCGGGTGGTACTCAAACATCTTGTCGGAATCACGACTAATGACAAAGGATAGCGCTTAAACATCCATCGGATAGTTTCCATCGATCGGACATTGAATCGTAGCAGCGATCGAGTTAATACCCTGTATCGTAACAGCACCCCGCTATACTAATTAGTGATTCGTGTGTGTTTGGTAGTAAACGGATTATATCTCGAAGCGTAAAACGAATTTTAACGTCGAACGAATGCCAGAAATCAAGTCCCACAACCCTCTATTTATAGCCTAAATTTGTACCTCCCGCGTGTCGCGACAGGATCTCCCGCACCTGTCGCGTGTCGAGGGGAAATCTGAAGTAGGCTAGGCCTGCTTGATCACCAGCCTAGGCCTGTTGAGTCGATGTTTCGTGAAAATTCAATTTTGACAGCAATTTATAAGGATAATCATAAATAGGGAATACCCCCCTTGAGTTTTAGGGACCCTGATCCTGATTCTGATTGTTCTGAAATTTTTAGGAATTATACAGCTTAGGGGTCTTAACTAAGGTTTCCTTTTATAAAATATAATAATAAATAATAGTTTTGGTGAGAGTTGTTATGGTTTTGGACATTTTTTAATATAATTATATTATAAAGAAAAAGGGAATAAAATAGCGAGAAAAGAAAATAGACCCACTTTGTAACTTTAGGGTTCAACTAGAAAGCCTCCTGTTATAAATTTTGGGTATAACTTCTGAGCTATTTGAAAATATATTATGCACTCGTTTTAAGTATAGTACCCCTAATTCAACCTTATCCCGATGTCTGAGATCGAATCCCAACAACTTAGTCGGGCCGAGCCATGACATATGTTATGAGGCTCAGATCAATCGGAAAGGGTAGCGGTGATCGGGAGTTAAAACACTTAATACGGGCAGGGCTTTATTACTATAATGAGGTAAATAATAAAAATATTTACATATATATATTGAGAGAGAAAGTGGACGATATCTAGAGTAGAAAGAAAAGAGGCAACGGTTTGTTTGAATCAATGCTTTCTATTTATATCAATGTTTCGTGAGTTTAAAGTATTTTTGTGTGCCTCTAAATTTAGCCACATATCTCCTTCTTTAATTTAGATGTACACCTGTTATGTAAATAAAGTTTACACCTGCTAAATAAAGTTTTGTTTCAAAGTGAAAGCCACCTATCTTAAACATACATACCTACGTGTACATCATTTGAAGTTTAGATTTATTATTTATTTATTTTATTCAATTCTTACGTACTTTTAGTTTAGTTAAATGTAATTTTTTATTTTATTAATTTATATATTATAATTAATTTAACTGCTTTACTTATTTGGCGCTTATAACTTATAAAATATAACGTTCTAGAAAATAATAAATATGTCATTTAGAACGAATATATTTTTGTCTACATTTAGGCCTAAGTTTCATTAAAAATAGAGTAGGTTCAAAATACAATGTATTTTATAATTTAATTTATTATACGGTTCCTAGGCCCATCTAGGAACTTCATATTTCTTATGGTCAACCTACCCGTAAGTTACCTTTCTAATAATATAAGTTTTTTATAGACTTTTATTTTATTTAGAAAGGGCACTCATATACAAGCCAATTATTTAGTATAATATTTCAACCAACTATATATAAAATAGTGTTTAAAACTATTTGGGTTGAATATTTATATTAAAAATAAACTAGTTACTGGTTACTAGTGGTTAATAAATTTAACCAAACCTATAATTCTTATATAATAAAAATAGGGATGTTACAAAGACCATCGTGGTCACCACGATGGTGTTGCCCTTTCCAAGCGGTTGGACATGCCGCCCAATCCCAGTGCGTGCAATCAAGACTACCCAACATCCCAGGAAACTCGTGTATGCGCTGATGGGCCTCGTATAAAGGTGGAATGTCGGCAACGGTTGGCATCCTCAAATATCGTCTCCCGTACAGAAAGATAACACCTAATAAAATAGTGTTAATAAAAAATAATAACAATGTAAATTAAAAATAATAACAATGTAAATTTAAAAAATAATAACAATAACAATAAGAATAAAAATTACCTTCACAGAAATTTTCAAGAGAATCACGACACATTCTTGACGACATCCTTAAATATTCATCCGCATCACTCGCTGTGTCGTACGCTAGTTGCCTAATTGCTGTTGTACACTTTTGTATTCCAGAGAAACCAACTTTGTGACTAGCACTTTCTCTTTGCGTGAAAAAAGGGAATTCGCCCGCAAGATCATTAGAAATTTTAATGAAAAGACGACGGCTCATACGAAACCTACGCTTAAACTGAACATCATTGTAGAACGGATTTTCACAAAAATAATATTGCATTAGACGTTCATGAGCACCTAACCTATCTCATTCAAGAGCCTGTTGTCTGGTACGCGATGTAGAGGATTGGGCTTCTTCTCGTAAATAATTAATCGTCTCCTGCATAATTGCGATAATCATATCGTCAAGAACACCGTCGGATGAAGAGCTTGAAGAATCGGATGACATTTTTTAGTTGTGATTGGTGTGTGTTTTAGTTGTGATTGGTGTGTGTTTTAGTTTGGGATAGGTTTGTATTTATATTTGAATAAAAAAAAACTTTTTTTAAAAAAAGATAAGAACGTTGGCCAACGGTTATGTTGACCAACTTACCTCGATTGTCCCAAATTCAATTCGTTACCATGCTGGCGAGTCCCTTATAGCGCCCCTTCTTAATTTCGATGGTGTGGGGTGGTGGCGCCCCTCAGGCGCCATTGATCTTGAGGTGGCAAGGGTGGCACCTCAACACCCTTCGGCCTAAGGGCATAAGACTATATGTTATGGTTTTATACTTTTTTGACTCCACGTCACTAGTACGTAAGCATTAACAATTATTAATTTTTCTTTTATGTTTTTGTGTAATGGTATCACAAGTTTTAACAACCCATTACCATATTAAAATAATATATAATTTATGTAATTAAAAAAGTGTGTACAAATATTATTGGTGGAATTAAAAAAAAGATGGGACATTTGTTTTTTTTTTTTAATTGGTTCTCCTAATTAATTCACACACTTCAATTGTTGAAAAGTTGGTTGAGAGACGTTAGTCGGGCAACGCCCATGAAATTCATAAGCGTTAAAATGGAGGGTGGGTGGTATTAGGGCGTGAAGGATTCCTAGGTGGCAATGAGCAGCAACAAAGACAACGCCCATGAATTGCCGTTAACTAGAACTCATACTTATTTGTGAGAGGCAATCATTCATGCCTTTAAACTCAAAGGCTATGGGCAAACATTAGTTAGTTGTATATTGTAATCTTTATCTTCATAATTAATGAAAATATCTTGCACGTGTCACTTTTTAGTGTTTCTTCACACTTATGTTTCTGTTTCTCTCTCCTGTTAAATTATAATAATAAATTAAAATTTCTTGCATTTCTCATCTATTAAATAATAATATGGGCAAATTACTTTTTGAGTCGCTATATTTTATAGGTTTTAACCACTTGAGTCCAAAATCAAAATGTTTAACGCCCTGAGTCCCTATAGCCACTTTTCTTAACCATTTGAATCTAAATTTCTAATACCATCCACCAAGTTTGTTAACTACAAGGGCAATTTAGTCATTTACACAAAAAGTACAACTCTTATATGCACAAGAGTATAAGAAACAAGTGTCTATTGCATAAATATTAATATTATATATAAAATAAATTATATATATTGTTATACACACACAAACATTTCACACACACCTCACATGTCCATCCCTCATCTCACTCTCTCATCTAGACCTCTACACCACCATTAACACCACTGCACCACCACCATCCCTACCGCACCTCCACCGCACCTCCGCCACTATCACCACTGTTTTGACCAAAAATTACCGAAACAATTAAGTGATCAAATTAGTTAAGCGAGGTAGTGTGCTAAAAACGTGTGTTGAAAATATGCTAGTTAAGTTGTTTACAAAAACAGGTTCAGGATATAGCTCAGGATATTGAGCTATATCTATGATCAAACAATGGGCAAAAAAGTAAAGGGTGACACGAGATGTACGAGAAAAGCCCTTGATCAATCTAGATCGCCGGCATAAAACCTCGGGAGCTGACAATCGCAGCTGCCTTGTTGTAAGGACTTTCAAAAATTATCCCAAAACGACCAATAAGTAAGAACCCGGACCCCTGAAACCCTACTGTGCAAAAAAACCAAGAAATCAAGATTCTTGGTCTTCAGGCGGGCCGCGTAAAGGATAAGGGACCCTTACACGGGCCGCGTTAAACCTGAGTTGACCGGATAAGCACGCCGGGCCACGCGTCGCACACGTGGTAGCCCTAGGTGTGACACGCTAGCCCTAATCTACGAATAGGTGCCCCTCGCGGGCCACGTAAAGATCGAGCAAGGGCTCACGCGGGCCGTTTAAGACCCATATTTCACCTATAAATAGATATAGTCCCGAGCAATCATTCTGTGTCGAAAATTCAGTTCAAAACACGAAGGATACTGTCCAAAAGTCGAAATTACAATTCACAATAGTGCAACGCTGCTACGATACAGGGTATTAACTCGATCGCTGCTACGATTCAATGTCCGATCAATTGAAAACTATCCAATGGATGTTTAAGTGCTGCCCACATTAGGGCCATACTTTGTCATTAGTCGTGAATTCGACGGATGTTTAAGTATAGCACTTTGTTATTCGTTGTGAGGGTTTTAGTCTCGTGAGTTATCGTAAATGTTGTATTAGTTACTGACCTAGTTCGTGTGCATTGTTATTTAAATTAGGTGACAAGGCTAATCAGTAGGCTAAACTCTGCCCGTATAAATCTGCAATGTGAGTCATTCTCTTTTATCAAAAGTATTTTACAATACTCCAATTATTTTCAAAAGTTATAATTACAGGGATTAAGTCATGGTTATCTTGAATCACTGGCTAATTGGGGTATTGTGCACATTACTAATTTCTCACTGTTAGGCTAATAAATCCTAACAGTGATAATCATCACTACTTGGGGAAAGACCCAATAGTGGTATGACCATCGTCACCAGGTGACACGGCGCCAGATACAAATAAGATAGAAGCCATTGTAATCGCTCTTATGCTGTAATTTATAACTATGTGTCGTTTTATCAAAATGAATGATTCACCAGTATTTCCCCGCTGACAAAATATTTTTAAAACATGTTTCAGGCTACCTGATGTAAATCAAGGAAAACGTGCTACGGAGCACTAACAAGCTTGAAGAGGTGGCTCAGTTAAAATGAATAAACATGTTTTATAAATCAGGGAATTTACTTATGAAATTCCTCTATTGTAAATTTCGGGATTTATCCCGCATTATGAAATAAAATAATCGGGCATTTCAAGTTTTTAAAAGATCCTATAAAATATTCCGTTGTCGCATCAATTAATAAATACCACGGGTTCCTGTCCCGCGGCTCCTGACCGGGTAAAACCGGGGCTGGGGCCGTGACAGGAAAAGGTGGTATCAGAGCCACTGATTTAAGCCTATTAAGTATTTAAAATATACTTAATTTTCCGGATTATCGTCTTGTGATTATATGTTTTAATTGACTACTTGTTAGTTACAGTAAGGGTAAGCAAAGAATTTCGGATATCTATCTTAAATTAGATAGTTCACCGAAAGATAAGGGAACTCCATCCCAATTATAGGATCAAATCGAGCCAAAATCTGATTTTCAATAAGAAATCAAGATGAACACACTAAAAAATAGAACTTGAAAACCCTTAGATTGATTTGCAAATGATAAAGACAATTAGCCCCCCAAATCTCTAGTAAGTGTGTATCTCAAACCCTAAACATCTATTTCTATATATAGCCTAAACAACTTTGGCTAATTACATTAAGGACCCTAGAGATTAAAATTTACCAAAAGTAGTAATAAACATGAAGACTAATTATGTAAGATAATAAATATATTTTGTTTAAAACAAAATATATTTAATTATCCAAAGCAATAAAACTATCATATCTCGAACGTTCACACGCCATATCTTTCTTCGATCTTCTCGTGTCGACTTGCGCGTTGACTTTGACTTGTTGGCGTTAACTTTGTTGACTTGATTCGTTGATAACATTAGACTACACATTTTAGACCCAACAATCTCCCCCTTAGGCTAATGTTATCAAACTCTTGCATCATCTTTAGAACCGTCAACATCATGCATGATGTGATCTTCAATTTGGCAAGCTTCAGTCTCAATTTTAGACCCAACAATCTCCCCCTAGACTGATGCTTTCCAAATTTTCTTCACTGAAGATCTTCTTTTGACACTTTGCTCTTTGAGTACTTTAAACTGACAAGCTTCCCCTTTTTGCATGCATCATCTTTGACAATCAGGAGCAACCTTTTTTTTCAGCTCTCTTTAGCTTGAGTGAATCAGAAGACGTAGGAGGAGGATTCCTAGCTCGGTATCTTCTGCAATCTTCAGGAAATATGTGCTTTGGTCTGGTATCTTGCTCAATTGATGATCGACCATCATTGCAGCAAATAGTCGAAGTAACCTGTTCACAATCACAAACACAACTCCGAATTTTCTTATAGACTAATTCAAAGTACAGACAAAACCGTATTCATCTGTAGTGTGCAATGGAAAGAGTATCTCAAGCGGTTTGAGACATGATTGATGTGATATGAAAGACTTAGAAAAACAACTGAACACAAATCAAAATATTTTTGGATTTTTTTTTAACTTTCAACCTTTGAGATATAGAGCTGATCAAATACGAGATCATACCAACTTGAAAAGCCTAGCCACACTTCAACTTTCTTTAGGATAGCTACGACTCAAGAACGATTGTTGGCATGTTTGTCTGCTTAAATCCATGCACCATTCTTTCGACATACATCCGGTGAACTTGTTATCATGTTTTGGTAAATATTGACAAGAATTCGATGGCCCCCACACAGGCTATTTAGAATAGAAAACATTACGCCCGTGAGTCCCACATTAGGATATACCCCCGCGATCAAGGTATGCGCAAAGATTCCTCATAACAGGTGAGTATATTGGATTCATTCTTTTCAACGATAGAGTGGAGATCAGGTCAGTACTTTCGTACAGCAGAGATCCCGAAAACTACCGAGGGCGGAGACAGATAGTTTGGTGAACAGGTCAGTACTTTCGTACAGCAGAGAGACCAAACTAATCCATCTAAAGTTTTGGCCAATTTTGGCACTTATTATGAAAGGGTTTGGCCTTTTTTTAAGGCACTTATTATGAGAAGATATCATAGCGTCTAGGTCAGCATGTATCTGGATGCAGCAGAAGAACGACTATGATATCCCCGAATGAAAAACCAATATAAAGACCCGAAATCTCGGACTTTGGCAATCTGTCAACGCAAGATTCAAGACCATTAAGCCATATGCCGCAACGTGTTACCCACAAGGATGCATAACGCTGTGGAAATCCAGAATTTTTGTGTAGACTTTATCTTTATCACCAAGATGCAGTTTACTTGTCTGAAATGCTGAACCTACCGACATATCGTTAACTTGGAGTCGTATCTTCCATCAGATCCTATTCATGCGAAGACATAATCAAGTTAGTTCCTATCATTTCTCATATAAGATCATGATTATTTTGCAATAATCACATCTCATGGTCTAGGAAGTATTTTAATACTCCCCCTTAAAATTTTATTTTTGTACAACCATTTACTGAAAAAAATGTATTTACAAAATAAAGTCTTCCACACCAGGCACACAAAAGCATATATCAGCAAGAAAATGAGTGTGTTACAGTGCAGTTAAGTGTGCAACCAGGTTAGATACCATAACCAAACCTGTGATTTTCCCCAACTTGTATCTAGAACAACCACTGATAATAACTGGTGTTACTAACAGTCCCCCTTGGATGTTCCTACACTCATAAGCAATTCAGTTAGAGAGTGGAACCCAAGCCATCGTAGTCTTGGGTTGTCCCTTTTCATCAAAATAATAAACCTCTCGATATGCTAAATCTTTTCCCTCATTGATTTCTTTTACAACCATTGGTTTGACTCGCCAAACCTGTGTTGGTTTAAAAATTTTGTTTGTAAAAGATTTAAAGTTTGAAATAATTTTATGTTTAAGACCCGGAGGGAAAGATTGAGGTTTTGATGAGCTGGTCCTTTTCATCTTTGAATCATGTGAAATCGGCTTCACATGTGGAGATATGGATGGCGAGTTTTTCACCTGATCTTTCAAAGATGTCTGATTTTTACCTTTTGATCCAGAGAAGCTGATGTGTTAAAAATGCAACATATAAATTTCATCAAATGAGGCATAAAACTAACCCTTTTTTAGTACTAATGTTGGAAAAAGTGTGCTTTTGTCTTCCATTTATTTTCAGGATTAAATGAGCTCAAATTAACAAAAGAAGCAAAAAGACATCAAAATCTAACATAAATACAAGAAAAGGAACAAGACGTGACATGCCCGACCCCACGACAGCATCTTCCCAAGCAAAACAAGAGATCGGAAGCCTGAACACGCCCCGTGCTCAGCCAGCACGGGGGCGTGCCCAAGTGTCAGCAGAAAAGACAAAGTGGTAGAAGCTTCTATTGCCCACCACGGGGCCGTGCTCAGCGGACACGGGGCCGTGCTCAGCGGACACGGGGCCGTGGTCAACTATAAGATTCGCACAATCCAGCAAATCTGCATAGTACAAAGATTCTTCTGCACCACGGGGTCGTGCTCAGCGGACACGGGGGCGTGGTCAACTAAAAAGACAAAACTGCATTAAATGAAGAAAGAGAAGGATGTGGACACGGGGCCGTGCCCACTGGACACGGGGCCGTGCCCGAGCTTCTGTTCAGCCTATAAATAGAAGTGCTTGGCTCAAGCTCAAACCATCCCTTAGCACACCACCTCTCTCACACTTCACCCACCACCCACCACCACCATAACACCATCATCCACCACCATCATCCATTGTCCATCGTAGAGTGTGTGAGTCATCTCGGGATCCAAGATTAATCGTAAGAGTTCTTGACAATCAAGGCCATGTTTGCCTAAGTCTCTTACATCACTTGGTGAAGACAAAGTGTCTAGTGTAATACTTTTTATTTCTAATCTTTTCGCACTTTTTATTTGGTTTCGTATTAATGACTTTAATAACTAGTTGCTTATGTTGAAGGTGATCTTTCTTTATCGTTTGTCCGTGGTATCTTGAAATTATTTTACTGTCTATATAAAATAAAAGATTTTCACCATTCATATCTCCACGGTCTATATGGAGGTATGTTGGCTACCTGGTCGGGGGTTAAGGAAACGGTTTGGTAAAGGTCTTGCCATTTTTCAGCATTTAGAGGTCCTGCAATGGACCTGGGTCAAATTTAGAAGGACCTCCTTCAATACTTAACGGTATTGGATGGCGGGGGTCCAAACTCTTTGATCCCCTCATAAGTTAACTACTATTAATACTATAACCCGGCTATTTAGGATTGTATCCCTGCTGACTCAGACTACTTAGTCGAGGGTAACGTCACCTCCAAAATAGGGGCCTACCATAATTTGCATTAATAACTTAATTAATTATCTTCCAATAATCCACCCTTTTAGGATTGTATCCTTGCTGACTCAAACTACTGGGGTGAGGGTAACGTCACCTTCAAAAGAGGGGCCTACTACAATAACTAAGATAATCTCTTAAAATAGTGCAAAAGTGCAGAAATAATCAAAGGTTACACTAGATACAAGTCGGAACCAAGTGATTCATCTTGTCTATCTGTTTTTCTTTTTATTTTTATTTTCAGCATTTTAGTTAGTTTTTATTTTTCTTAGTCTAAAACATTTTTCTAAACTTCTTTTTGATTTGATTAGACGTTGAGGATAAACCGGTACTAAAAGCTCTTGTGTCCTTGGACGACCTCGGTATCTTACCAACACTATACTACGCTCACGATGGGTGCAATTGCCCATATGTGTGTCTAGTGTTAGTAAATATCGTGTTTTATAAATTTAAAACTTGACTAAAAAGTGTTAAAGGGGCTTAAAATATACACCTAATATATATAACACTCGAACACGCATCAAGTTTTTGGCGCCGTTGCCGGGGACACAAGGATTTTAAGAAAGTTAGGAATCAACGGCCTAATCGTTTTTCTTGTTTTTCATTTTTTTTAGGATTTTTTTTTTAGTTTTTCTATTTCTGCAGAGCTCAGCACGGGCCGTGCCTGGTCGGACACGGGCCGTGCCCAGCATCATCACTGACAGTTTTTATTTTCTGAGTTACAGAGAGCTGAACATGGGGCCGTGTCGGTGCAACACGGGGCCGTGTCTAACTCCCAGTAACAGGGATCCAGAAAACAATCACTGTATCTCTGACCACGGGCCGTGTTCACCGAGCACGGGGCCGTGGTGAACATTCTGACCAACGTTCTTTTCTGTTTTTATTGCAGGACTTGGAACCCAGGCGCCACATGTGAACCTCCTACATAGTGCATGAGCTCCAGTTCTAGTAGAGACATAAAAGAACCTCTAGAAGAACCCGAACGCTTTCTCAGAAAAAGACTTAAAGCTAAAAATCAAGAGAAAGTTTCGGGGGACCCACTTCCAATGGCGGACCAACGTACCCTCATGGATTACCTACGACCCACCGTAGGCAATCTCGGCGCCGCTATCAATGCATCGAATGTCGAAGCCAACAACTTCGAACTTCGGCCGCATTTGATACAAATGCTCCAAAACTCCGCAACCTTCCATGGGCTTGCGGACGAGGATCCCCATCTACATATTACTAATTTCTTGGAAATATGTGATACTTTTCGGATCAATGGAGCATCAAACGACGCCATTCGCCTTAGGATGTTTCCATTTTCACTAAAAGACCGAGCTAAGGCTTGGCTTAACACCCTCCCAGTTGGCTCGGTAAACACCTGGGATGAACTAGCCCAAAAGTTTCTATATAAGTATTTCCCTCCTGCTAAAACGGCTAAATTAATGACTGAAATTAATACATACTCACAAGAGGATAGGGAATCCTTATATGAAACTTGGGAGAGGTTCAAAGAGCTTCTAAGAAAGTGTCCTCATCACGGTCTAGCGGTATGGCAACAAGTATCCACTTTCTACAATGGGTTGTTGCCACACACAAGACAAACACTTGATTCAAGCTCCGGGGGACTTTTAGGTAATCGTCGCCCAAATGAAATATATAACCAAATTGAGGAAATTGCTCAAACCAATTTTCAATGGCACACTCCCCGAGGTAATAAATCTATTGCCCCGGGCGCCTATAAGGTTGATGAAAGCACCTCTTTACAAGCCCAATTCGAGGCCCTCTCTTCGAAAATCAAAAGGCTAGAAATGACACAAACGGCCTCGGTTTTGGCTTGTGAAGGGTGTGGTGGGTCACATGAAAATTGGAGTTGTTGAAAGAATTAGATGAACAAGCAGAAACGGTAAACTACATTGATAATAGACCTAGGCCGTCGGGTCCTCCAACGGGTACCTACAACCAAGGATGGCGTAACCACCCAAATCTTGGTTGGAGAGATCCCGACAATAGTAGTAACCAACAAAACCAACGAACTAATTTTCAACAACCACAAAATTTCTCTCAACAACAAGGTGGAAGAGAAAGGCTTGAAGATACCGTATCTCGCCTCATCCCCGACACCGAAAAGAAAAACTCGGATCGATTTCAACAATTGGAATCGAATTTTAGAAATCAACAAGCTAGCATTCAAAACGTTGAAAAACAATTAAATCAACTAGCTCAAAATTTCTCCGAGAGACCACAAGGCGCGTTACCAAGTAATACCGAAACCAACCCAAAGGCGCAAGTACACCTCATCACATTGAGAAACCGAACCGTGGGTCCCGAGGATGCCCCATTACCACCAGTTGAAGGAAGTCAACGCCAAAGCACGACTTCACCTACATCTCAACCAGAAAAGGCTTCTTCACCAAATCAGGAGCCCACCAAGACTCCTCCAATTCCGTACCCCGGTAGGTTAAATCGTCAAAAGACCGATGAGCAATTCGCAAAGTTCGAAAGTTTACTAAAACAATTGCATGTCAATATTCCTTTTATTGAGGTCCTAACCCAAATGCCTAAATATGCAAAATTCATGAGGGATTTCCTCACTCACAAAAGGAAAATTGAATCATTGCAATTAGTTAACTTAGGCAAAGAATGCTCCGCTTTAGTACTCAACAAACTTCCACAAAAGAAAATCGATCCCGGGAGCTTCACAATTCCCTGCTCAATTGGGAAGTCCCCCGTTCGTAATGCATTAGCCGATCTTGGGGCTAGCATTAACCTCATGCCCACGTCAATGTTCAAACGACTCGGCCTAGGAACAACAAGCCCTACAAAGATGAGCATACAACTCGCCGACAGGTCCATCAAATTTCCACAAGGTGTCGCTGAAAATCTGCTGGTCAAGGTTGACAACTTCGTTTTTCCAACCGAATTTGTCATCCTAGACATGGAAGAAGACACCGATGTCCCTCTCTGTCACACCCCGACTTTCCACGTGTCACCGGTGGGCCTGGTGGAGAGTATCGTGACGTAGTTGATATCATCATAGTCAAACAACACAATATATAAATGCACAGCGGAAGCAAAAAATAAATATATTACAATCCGAATATAAAGTAATATCCAGTATTACAACGGAAAGTAAAGGATCCACAGGCGGATCTTAAAAACATAAATTCTATTCAACAGACTTTAGACGCCTAGAACTTTCAAGATTCCTTATTAACGTCCTGAGCAGCTTCCAGCCTATTACGTACTTGTACCTGTCACTTAGACTTTTGAAAATACGTCAGTTTTCACTGGTAAATACACTCAACTGACTCATTTGAAAAGAGTTTAAGAAAATCGATTTAGATGCACCAGGCACAAATTATTTTGACACTTTGATTAAAATGCACAAAGGCAAAATTAATCTTTTATAACTCGGGACAATTATATTTATAACCTTGTATACAGATTTACATGTTCGTTGTACGTTCAGGGCCCGATGTAGAAACCGAGTCAGATTAACAGACACGCCACAAGTATAGCCCCACAAGAGAGTGAGATACCGTTATTACTTAAGCAACTGTCGAGTATATGCCTACACCCCGTGCTTAAGACGTGGCCATTTTATAATACAATGATGTCAGGGATATCCGGGACGTGGTCATTAACCCCTAAAGGCTTTTATTTCAAACAATACAGATTAAACCGGGTTACCTCAATAATCTAATCACAATCCGATTAAATATTCAATACCCGACCAAGCGGTATCATTATACCGTATCCCAAGCCCGTATAGGGAAAATAAGTTAAGAATATTTACCTGAGCTAGCTCCTGTCTTAAATAGCAAGAATTAATAACTCAGCCGTATTCACTTAAGTAAGCGTAGGTACAATTTACCGGAAGGCTCTAGTCTGGAATGATGGTATAAATAACCAATTAGAATGCTAACGGGTCTTTAATTAAGCCTAAGCTTGGACCGGTTAGTCTTAGAGAAATATATGGTTCAAACGCACGATTAGGCGAAGACCGGATAGAATGTGATTTAGACCCAACAAGTTCAGAGACTTGCTTAATATGGGTCCTTTATGCACATTCTGGTTTTGAGATAAAACCGTTAAGGTTTGACCCGTTTAGGCTAGTTTATGTAAACTAGTTACATAAACCGAACCGAACGCGTAATAAGCGTAACGGGTAGTGATGAGAGTCATTTACAGGTTTCCTAAGTTAGTATGCTTCATATATGTTGTGACATCAGTAAGATGTCTTTCATTATGCCCGAAATGAATTTAATCACAAACTATGCCCCGTAGGGGTAGTTTGGTAATTTCACATAAGCCGAAAAACTCAAAACTGACGTCTGAGTTTATCAACCTTTTCTTACTGTTAATATATTATAATTTTCCTTAAATATCAGTAGGTATCACCCTTGTATGTTTAAAAATAGTTTTAGTACATACTATGCGCTAAAAACGCTTAATAAGGCGATTAGAAGCCATTTACGGGTTCGATACATAAAGCTGATATTTTTATTATTCCAGAAGGCTTAAAATAATTTATTTATTATATCTAATCAGTAGCAAAAGGTTTGGAGTCGTTTAGATATGTAAAACTCATCTTATGGCCCGTAAGGGCAAAACCGACATTTACCGGATTAAGCCTACGACTATAAGTTATGCTCAGCCTAAAATTTATTAAAAATCTTTTAAAATCCCAAAATAATATATTACATCAGTGGGTAAAAGATTTGGTATCAAAAAGTAGGCTTAACTAGGCTATACGCTAATTACGCCGTTTTATTAACATAAAGCTTTAATTTTACGCTAACGAGCATAACTCTTATTCTACGCCTCAAACTGATGTCAAACATTGCATACAAGTCTATATATCAGTAATTAAGGTTTCTACTCTTTTACATTTTAAAAAATCACGTTTTAAGGTGAAAAGGGCATGATGGTCAACATATGAGCAATTAACGGAATCATGCGTATTAATCGGTTAACTAATGAACCATAGTGTATAATCACAGAGGGTTATACTAGCATGTAACCTGGTCCAAATGAAGCTCTTAGGGATTTCTAAATCATCCCAAAACGGGTCAGAACTGAAAGTCAAAGTAAAAGTCAAACTATGCGACTTTCGGTTCCGAACCGGGTCTAAATAGGAAATTGTCGGGTTGAACATGTTTAGACATGTTCTTACACTAATTACTAAGTTATAACAATGATCCAACAGGTTGTATGTATTCTACATTGCTAATTATGCATAAATTGTAATTTACACATTCTGTTGACTTTTTAAATACAAGTTTGACCCGACATTTGACATAGTTAGAGTGGGAATCAGGGGGGAACCCTTTTGGGGGTTTATTACCCATATAATTACCAACTTATAACTACTTTTGATTCGACTAATCACTGGACTATTAGTGATTAATCTTAAAGTCAACCGTTAATTACGACGGTTTGACTTTTAAGCTATAACTAAGCTATAACTAAGCTAAAACTTAACTAAGGAAGGTTTAGCAGACTTACCAAGGTCCTATGCACGAAATGTGAAGACTTGAGCCTGCTTGGGAGCTCCAAGAATGATCAGAAGTGCAAATGAAGGTGTGAAGAATAATGTTGCAACTTCATGGCTTTATATAGTGATCAAATCACCATAACTTGTTGACACGCAAGTCTACCATTGACCACAAATCACCAACAAGTGTCCCTAAGTGTCTAGGGGTGGTTTAGGGGTCAAGAAAGATGTGGAAAATCGGTTTATGCGCGAAATTTGGCTGCTGTTCAATGTTTCTGCATCTGACGTCCTGACGCGGCGCGCGTAAGGTTTCATTAACCTTTACGCGGCCCGCCTGACCCTTGTAAACAGATTCTTCATTTTCTGTTTTCCACATCTTGCCCCTTGGCTCTTCGAAAGGTCAACTAAGCTTATTTTCTTGCATTTTGAGCCCTCTATATTGACACATAAGGGCCTCAAGACTTATACTACATTTTCTAAGTCCTTGGTCACTTCATGTTAACCCAAAAAGTCGTAACTTTCAACGTTGACGCTTTAACCCCTTATGTACGAATTTGATCATAACTTTCTCATACGATAACGAAACTTTATGAAATTTTAATCGTGTATTCTAGTGAGCATAATTAACCGTTACAAAGCTTCGGGTTTGCTAAAAGGTCACTCATAGGTATAACTTAAACATGTTGACACATTTAACCCCTGTAGTTTGTAATCTGTCACTTTTAGCTTCGTATGATCCATGATTTATTCGTTTGATGGTATAAACATCATGTAGGGTTATTATGAAGTATATTTATTCATTGTTGACATTTAGAACCCGTATATTCACATACTTTCTTTATTTGTCAACTTTAGTCCCTCTAGAGTATTCTTTTGCACGTTCAAGCTTATGACACGTGTCAATACATTATAGGACGTGAATTTTCGAGGTGTTACATCCTCACCCCCTTAAAAGAAATCTCGACCTCGAGATTTGTTAAAGTAAAGGAAGTATTTTCTGCCTTAAATTGGCTTAATCTTCCTCAGTACCTTTGAGCCTCTAAGGCACTACCATTGACCTTTATAATAGGTACATGTATCTTTTTGGAGCTTCTAATCATGTCGATCCTTAATCGACACAGGTTGCTCATACTTTCATAGTTCTGCATATCATTATGTGATAGCGCTTTTCGACTTATTGGCGAAACACATCCTTCAGTCACTGGTGTGCAATGTATTGCGAGCTCCGCCAAACTCCTTTAAATAGGTTTTAGCTTAAAGGCTACTTGATCTTGATACATTCGATTTCCTTCGAATGATTCTATATATTCAGGGCTTAACTAGCCTGATAATTTAACAAATTTGGCACACCCTTCCTGGGTGATATCTTTTGTTGAACCTTATTCTTTAACAAGAATTTAGGAGGTTTGCTAACTTCATTAATCTTTGCTTTTCTGCCGAAATAATGGCAACTTATAGATAATTAGGGGTTTGTATGATCTTATTCGTTGTTTCTGATACAACTTTCAGATCCTAATAATTGGACTTACCAATCTATTGTCCAAACAATAGATGTTTAACATTCCACCTTTACAAGGTCTCCAAGGGAGCAGCCTTGATGCTTACATATCAACTATTATAGAAAAGCTTATCTTAAGGTGTGGTTATTCCAACCACTACTTAACTAATATTAAGGAATAGCTAATCCTTGTCGTTAGTCGAAAAATTCGACGATCCTGGCAGCTGATAGCAGTTCTTAATCGTTGCCTAATTAGGTTTGCGGTAATGTATGCATAAGCAAAATGAACCGTCTTTCTTACCCAATAATATCAAACTCTCAGAATCTCGAGTTAGGCTATATGAATCTCCTATCTTAAAATTTTTCTTAATCAGGTTTTTGGTTATTCCATAATCAGCATGGAGTTCTTACAACACTCTAACCCAAAGCAGGATGTTAATCTTAATTCTACTTGCCTCTCGGGAGGTAAACAGGGTAGTCCTAGGAGAAGATAATCAAGATACAAGGAGGTTACAGAGATTTTCCCAATCTCAGACTCCAGTTCATCCATCATTGCTTGTGTCAAACAAGTGACACATTTATGTTATAAGTCCACGAATTCCTTAATCAGGAACATTTACTTGGACAATTCCATTCTGGATATCTTCTTTGAATACTACTAGTCGACTTTAGTACAATATGACCATTGGGATATCTCAGGGGTTCCATGTATTAAACCTCCATACTGATCAGGCATGGAAGTAATCTATGGGACACACTAGGATACGCCAATCCGCATATGGCACTTTTGTCAACATAGTTTGGCATTCGCAGGCGATAGAAAAACAATGAGAAAAATAATTAAAATAACATATGTTGTCGTACTCTATGCGAAGAAAGAGTACTCTTAGATTTTTCGGAAGGATTCCTTACCGATACTAGAAGAATCGGTTACTATGGTTTCCTTGGTGAGTTATACCTTGTGGATAATATAAAAGTTTGCTAAGCTTATGGTTTATGAAGATTTATTATTGCCTGTATTAAATCAGGACACTTAGCAGAAATTATCATTGGTAAATGATAAGGATTGTACTTGATGACTTCGTGAACTGCCTCTTGGCATTCATCAGGTGAGTTCAGACATTTCTTCCTTTAGCCTTTCTAGCCTTAGCTGCACCTTCCTTGGCAGCTTTATGAAATCTAATTCTGATGCGGCCTTACTCACCACAACCGTGATAGGCTGCATTCTTATTAGATCAAGAGTTTTAAGGCTTGAACATAGTTCTTCACCTTTGGACAGGGAGTCATAGACTACAACTGTCATCGTCTTGAAAGGCGATTCTCTTGACAGAAAGGTAAACCAATTAACATCACTAATGGATGTCTATCTATAATTTTCGTATCTAATGATATTAGTCATGATCACATCGATGATATTGACTATTAGGTTTGGGTATAATCCCATCATTTTGAATAGGGGATCATAAAGATCACCACTATTTTGTCTTATCGACAATAGAGTAAAATATAGCCCGTAGGCAATTCATCACTAGGGATGTCAATATTATGAATTTATGATCATCATACCGATGATACTAGTCAGGATCACAATGGTCATATAGACTATTAGGCTTGAGCGCAGCTCACTACCTTAAACAGGGGATCATAGAGATCATAATGGTTGTGTCACAAATGGACAATATAATATGGCCCGTAGGCGAAACATCACTAATGGATGTTTATAATGGATTCATCATTTTAGATGATATAAGTCAGGATTGCATTAATCATATTGACTATTTGGCTTGAGCATAGCTCACCACCTTAGACAAGGAATTATAAAGATCACAATGTCAATGTCTCAGATGGACAATTTATTATAGCCCGTAGGCAAAACATCTTTTCTTGACAGGGAGTTGTAAGCTACCACTGTCATTAGTCTCGGAGGACGTTAATTATAGCCCGTAGGCATTTCCCTCCTAAGGGATATTTATGTTATGATCATCTTTTCAGATGATATTAGTCGAGATCGTTTGGATCATACCAACTATTATGCTTGGACATATTCCAATATCTTTAGACAGGGTTAAGGACCACCACTGTCGTTGTCTTATCGGACAACAAATTTAGCCCGTAGGCACTTCATCACTCACGGATGTTTATAATATGATCATCTTATAAGATGATATAAGCCCTGATTTCTAAATCATAAGGCAAATTAGGAAATTAAAAAAAAAAATTCCAATATAGGGATGACTGTTGTGATTTTATCGAATCACATTTGTCAGGAGTGCTAACACATTCTTAGGTGTTAACAAGGATCTGAATCCCTTGAGTAGGTTTCACCATCTTGGCCGCGTAGGCTAGGTCTTACCTTTAAGATTCTTTTAAAAATGCATACTGGCAGGGAAGGAAGGATGTTTATTTTATTCAGGATTTTTTTATCATAAATCCTAATTTATAAGTTAGTAATAGCACAAATGGCCTAGTCGCGTAGACAAGTTTAATTTATAAGCCATGATTTCAGAGAATCGAGGCATTATAATTTATCCTAGTTATAAAACATTACGGATATTAAGGTGGCACAAAGGCCTAGTCACATGGACACTTTTAAATTATAAGCTATGATTTCAGAGAATCAAAGCATGAAGGTATTCTGGCACAATAGGCCTAGTCACAAGGACATTTATAAATTATAAGCTAGGATTTCAGAGAATCAAAGCCTTGAGGTTTGAACCTAGTTCATTACCTTTTTCTGACAGGGAGTCATAGCTACCACTGTATTTTGGCTCATGTAGAAATGAGCAAGGCCCGTAGGCACTATATTACCACGTATGGTTAAAATATGATCATCTTAATTGATGATGTAAACCCAGGATTCAGAGATCATTAAACTGGGTTAGGAATCTTTTGAATAGGTTTTACCGTCTTGGCCATGTCTGCAATGACATTTAGGCTAGGTTTTACCATCTTGGCCATGTCAGCATTGACATTTAGGCTAGGTTTTACCTTTAAGATTCTGTTTAATAAATAAAGCAGAACAATTTCTAAATTGAAATGTTAATAAGGATCTGAATCTAAATTGAGGAACTGCCATCTTGGCCGGTCTTAATATGACCCGAAGCTAGGTCTTGTCCTTTTAGATTTTGCCATTTTATTATAATGGTAGATCTTGCAAAAGGAATGTTAATAAGGATCTGAATCTAAATTGAGGAACTGCCATCTTGGCCGGTCTTAATATGACCCGAGGCTAGGTCTTGTCCTTTTTAGATTTTGCCATTTTATTATAATGGTAGATCTTATAAAAAGAATGTTATCTTTCATTTATTTCGTATTTCATGTTTAGAATGAAAGTTTAAACTTAATCATTCCACTATATAAAAATAAAAGTATAAAGTTGCCCTAAGCGAGACTTGAAAGGAATAATGTTGTCCTCGAAGGGACTGAAAAGATACATATGTCCTTATAAGGACTATTGAGGAAACTATTTTCAGCAAAGGAGTTTCTTCTTCATTCAATTCCTGAATGCTTTCTCCTTGGTTGCACGTCTCATCCTGGTCGCGGTACGAAGCTCAGCATTTCAAGGCTCCAGACGTGGAGAATTTTTTTATTTTTTTATTTTTATTTTTTTTACAGCTTCTTCGCTTGGCGACGTATCCAATATAAAAATTTGGAAGCAAAATTTTCAGATTAGGATTGAGAATAATCCTATGTGAAGTTTAGACTCAAAAAGTCAAGGAATGTGCTACTGTGTCATTGAAATTAAACACAAAAGGCTAGTGTTTAATTCACTCAATGTTGGCTCTGATACCAACCTGTCACACCCCGACTTTCCACGTGTCACCGGTGGGCCCGGTGGGGAGTATCGTGACGTAGTTGATATCATCATAGTCAAAAAACACAATATATAAATGCACAGCGGAAGCAAAAGATAAATATATTACAATCCGAATATAAAGTAATATCCAGTATTACAACGGAAAGTAAAGGATCCACAGGCGGATCTTAAAAACATAAATTCTATTCAACAGACTTTAGACGCCTAGAACTTGCAAGATTCCTTATTAACGTCCTGAGCAGCTTCCAGCCTATTACGTACTTGTACCTGTCACTTAGACTTTTGAAAATACGTCAGTTTTCACTGGTAAATACACTCAACTGACTCATTTGAAAAGAGTTTAAGAAAATTGATTTAGATGCACCAGGCACAAATTATTTTGACACTTTGATTAAAATGCACAGAGGCAAAATTAATCTTTTATAACTTGGGACAATGATATTTATAACCTTGTATACAGATTTACATGTTCGTTGTACGTTCAGGGCCCGATGTAGAAACCGAGTCAGATTAACAGACACGCCACAAGTATAGGCCCACAAGAGAGTGAGATACCGTTATTACTTAAGCAACTGTCGAGTATATGCCTACACCCCGTGCTTAAGACGTGGCCATTTTATAATACAATGATGTCAGGGATATCCGGGACGTGGTCATTAACCCCTAAAGGCTTTTATTTCAAACAATACAGATTAAACCGGGTTACCTCAATAATCTAATCACAATCCGATTAAATATTCAATACCCGACCAAGCAGTATCATTATACCGTATCCCAAGCCCGTATAGGGAAAATAAGTTAAGAGTATTTACCTGAGCTAGCTCCTGTCTTAAATAGCAAGAATTAATAACTCAGTCGTATTCACTTAAGTAAGCATAGGTACAATTTACCGGAAGGCTCTAGTCTGGAATGATGGTATAAATAACCAATTAGAATGCTAACGGGTCTTTAATTAAGCCTAAGCTTAGACTGGTTAGTCTTAGAGAAATATACGGTTCAAACGCACGATTAGGCGAAGACCGGATAGAATGTGATTTAGACCCAACAAGTTCAGAGACTTGCTTAATATGGGCCCTTTATGCACATTCTGGTTTTGAGATAAAACCGTTAAGGTTTGACCCGTTTAGGCTAGTTTATGTAAACTAGTTACATAAACCGAACCGAACGCGTAATAAGCGTAACGGGTAGTGATGAGAGTCATTTACAGGTTTCCTAAGTTATTATGCTTCATATATGTTGTGACATCAGTAAGATGTCTTTCATTATGCCCGAAATGAATTTAATCACAAACTATGCCCCGTAGGGGTAGTTTGGTAATTTCACATAAGCCGAAAAACTCAAAACTGACGTCTGAGTTTATCAACCTTTGCTTACTGTTAATATATTATAATTTTCCTTAAATATCAGTAGGTATCACCCTTGTATGTTTAAAAATAGTTTTAGTACATACTATGCGCTAAAAACGCTTAATAAGGCGATTAGAAGCCATTTACGGGTTCGATAAATAAAGCTGATATTTTTATTATTCCAGAAGGCTTAAAATAATTTATTTATTATATCTAATCAGTAGCAAAAGGTTTGGAGTCGTTTAGATATGTAAAACTCATCTTATGGCCCGTAAGGGCAAAACCGACATTTACCGGATTAAGCCTACGACTATAAGTTATGCTCAGCCTAAAATTTATTAAAAATCTTTTAAAATCCCAAAATAATATATTACATCAGTGGGTAAAAGATTTGGTATCAAAAAGTAGGCTTAACTAGGCTATACGCTAATTACGCCGTTTTATTAACATAAAGCTTTAATTTTACGCTAACGAGCATAACTCTTATTCTACGCCTCAAACTGATGTCAAACATTGCATACAAGTCTATATATCAGTAATTAAGGTTTCTACTCTTTTACATTTTAAAAAATCACGTTTTAAGGTGAAAAGGGCATGATGGTCAACATATGAGCAATTAACGGAATCATGCGTATTAATCGGTTAACTAATGAACCATAGTGTATAATCACAGAGGGTTATACTAGCATGTAACCTGGTCCAAATGAAGCTCTTAGGGATTTCTAAATCATCCCAAAACGGGTCAGAACTGAAAGTCAAAGTAAAAGTCAAACTATGCGACTTTCGGTTCCGAACCGGGTCTAAATAGGAAATTGTCGGGTTGAACATGTTTAGACATGTTCTTACACTAATTACTAAGTTATAACAATGATCCAACAGGTTGTATGTATTCTACATTGCTAATTATGCATAAATTGTAATTTACACATTCTGTTGACTTTTTAAATACAAGTTTGACCCGACATTTGACATAGTTAGAGTGGGAATCAGGGGGGAACCCTTTTGGGGGTTTATTACCCATATAATTACCAACTTATAACTACTTTTGATTCGACTAATCACTGGACTATTAGTGATTAATCTTAAAGTCAACCGTTAATTACGACGGTTTGACTTTTAAGCTATAACTAAGCTAAAACTTAACTAAGGAAGGTTTAGCAGACTTACCAAGGTCCTATGCACGAAATGTGAAGACTTGAGCCTGCTTGGGAGCTCCAAGAATGATCAGAAGTGCAAATGAAGGTGTGAAGAATAATGTTGCAACTTCATGGCTTTATATAGTGATCAAATCACCATAACTTGTTGACACATAAGTCTACCATTGACCACAAATCACCAACAAGTGTCCCTAAGTGTCTAGGGGTGGTTTAGGGGTCAAGAAAGATGTGGAAAATCGGTTTATGCGTGAAATTTGGCTGCTGTTCAATGTTTCTGCATCTGATGTCCTGACGCGGCCCGCGTAAGGTTTCATTAACCTTTACGCGGCCCGCCTGACCCCTGTAAACAGATTCTTCATTTTTTGTTTTCCACATCTTGCCCCTTGGCTCTTCGAAAGGTCAACTAAGCTTATTTTCTTGCATTTTGAGCCCTCTACACATTCATTTTTTGTAATCTCTCACTTTTAGCTTCGTATGATCCATGATTTATTCGTTTGATGGTATAAACATCATGTAGGGTTATTATGAAGTATATTTATTCACTGTTGACATTTAGAACCCGTATATTCACATACTTTCTTTATTTGTCAACTTTAGTCCCTCTAGAGTATTCTTTTGCACGTTCAAGCTTATGACACGTGTCAATACATTATAGGACGTGAATTTTCGAGGTGTTACACTCTCATCCTCGGGAGGCCATTTCTATCCACCGCCCAAGCAGTGGTGGATATGAATGACGGAACGTTAACATTGAAGTTTGGGGATGAGGAAGTGAAGTTTGAATGTGGAAAGAAAGTAGAGGAAGAAGACCCGGTCAACTACATGAAGGTCAAAGACTCAAGCTTGGATGACGCTCTCCGACGGTGTAACATGGGATGCAATACATCCCACTTGGGTAACATGTGACCAGGCTTTGGGTCTAGCCAAGGACCCTTATAAACGTGGCGCACCACGGAGGCATTCCGCGGAACTATCCTTAGTTTAGTTTAGATTAATTTTCTTGTTTTCTAGTTAGTTTTAATTTTCAGGAATAAAACACACTTGAGATGGCAAAGGATGCAAGGGAAACTTGAACCAGCACTCCATGCAGGAAAACAGAACCGTCCGACAAATTTCTTCGTTTACAGTAAGCTCGGCACGGGCCGTGTCCACCCAACACGGCCCCGTGCTGCACAGTCTGCAGAAAAAGACCCAGTTCAGGTAACTGGACACGGGCCGTGTTCACCCAACACGCCCCCATGTCCAGGCTTCTGTTTCTCTTGTTTTAATTTTGTTACTGGCACTTGAACACGGGGCCGTGCCCGGATAACACGGGGCCGTGTTCATCGCCCAGTAACACAAAATTTTTTTGCTTTTTCACACCTTTTACACATTCAATCAACCTAAAAACTTATTTTTGGGACACATTGAGGACAATGTGTAATTTAAGTGTGGGGGGGATGCTAAAACCTTGAATCTTGCAAGTCCTAAATACAAGCCTTACACAAAACTCTATTGGAATCGCTAATCACCCCAAATTTTTTCAAAAAAATTTTCATTTTTTTTCTTGTCTAGGTTTAACTCGGGAATTTCAAGTTCTAAAAAGGTTATATTTTTACGAATTTACAACCGATAGCGTCGTGATAAAAAGAACCAACATAAGAAAATTATGTAAAGGCATGACAAGCTTAGTTAAAATTTGATTATATATACTTGATCACATAAAAACCCATTCCCACAAAAGTGAGTTTTGAGCCTTTATTGAGCATACAATTACATATCATTAGACTAAATGCTCATTTTTCGTTTCTTGTGTGAATAGCCGTTTGGTTCTTACGACTCTAGAACTTACCATGACGATACATTCCCGGTACTTACCAACTTAAACCCGAGTAAGTAAATGATGGAGGCATTAGGACTAACCCTTTTTATTTCTACACCTTTATTTTTTCTTTTTTTACCACCTACCCAAAATCCCCCTAGTTAGCCCCTTTGAGCCTAAACCTTTTCATTTCATAACCCAAACCAAACACCCTTTTTACCCACCAAAACCTTTTTTTATTTTTAACCCTTTGTTTTAGTAACAAGTTCAGTTTTTCGTATGACTTTCAAAAAAAAAAAAATTGTGTTGATGATGAAGCAAAAGAAAATAAACAAACAAGTTCATCAAAAATAACTTTGTTTGAATAATAGCTTCATCAAAATAAAAGTTACAAAAAATAGAAAGTCTTACGAAAACCGACACTTGTTACGCTTTTTAGCCATTTTTTCTACTAACCACTAACCACCAACCCAACCACCAACCTTTAACCCAAGCCTAACCCTTCACCCACAAAGTCCTCTTGATATTTACAAAGGTATATAAGTTAAAAAGGATGAGGATTGATTGCTTGGCAAGCCTATGGTAGGAGTAAGTTCCATGCCGCTCTCGAGTGATCCACAAAAATACATTTTCGGCCGAGTGTTGAGTGATCCCCGTGAGGTATGTAAACTTGTATATAAATAGAATTTTAAAGAGGCATGTTATGCCCTAATAAGTAATTTATCTTATGAAAAGTTTTAAATAAATCATGACGAATAGGATTGTAAATAAATAAAAATAAAATTAAATAAAGAATCTTGGAAATCCCGACACTCTACGACAAGCCCAAAAACCTTCTTCTCTACCCATTCCATTTGGGAGTGTAATAGCCACATATTAAAGAGTTTTGCTTGAGGACAAGCAAAGTTTCAAGTGTGGGGGTATTTGATGTGTTAAAAATGCAACATATAAATTTCATCAAATGAGGCATAAAACTAACCATTTTTTAGTACTAATGTTGGAAAAAGTGTGCTTTTGTCTTCCTTTTGTATTTTCAGGATTAAATGAGCTCAAATTAACAAAAGAAGCAAAAAGACATCAAAATCTAACATAAATACAAGAAAAGGAACAAGACGTGACATGCCCAACCCCACGACAGCATCTTCCCAAGCAAAACAAGAGATCAGAAGCCTGAACACGCCCCGTGCTCAGCCAGCACGGGGGCGTGCCCAAGTGTCAGCAGAAAAGACAAAGTGGTAGAAGCTTCTATTGCCCACCACGGGGCCGTGCTCAGCGGACACGGGGCCGTGGTCAACTATAAGATTCGCACAATCCAGCAAATCTGCATAGTACAAAGATTCTTCTGCACCACGGGGTCGTGCTCAGCGGACACGGGGGCGTGGTCAACTAAAAAGACAAAACTGCATTAAATGAAGAAAGAGAAGGATGTGGATATGGGGCCGTGCCCACTGGACACGGGGCCGTGCCCGAGCTTCTGTTCAGCCTATAAATAGAAGTGCTTGGCTCAAGCTCAAACCATCCCTTGGCACACCACCTCTCTCACACTTCACCCACCACCACCATAACACCATCATCCATTGTCCATCGTAGAGTGTGTGAGTCGTCTCGGGATCCAAGATTGATCGTAAGAGTTCTTGGCAATCAAGGCCATGTTTGCCTAAGTCTCTTACATCACTTGGTGAAGACAAAGTGTCTAGTGTAATACTTTTTATTTCTAATCTTTTCGCACTTTTTATTTGGTTTCGTATTAATGACTTTAATAACTAGTTGCTTATGTTGAAGGTGATCTTTCTTTATCGTTTGTCCGTGGTGTCTTGAAATTATTTTACTGTCTATATAAAATAAAATATTTTCACCATTCATATCTCCACGGTCTATATGGAGGTATGTTGGCTACCTGGTCGGGGGTTAAGGGAACGGTTTGGTAAAGGTCTTGCCATTGTTCAGCGTTTAGAGGTCCTGCAATGGACCTGGGTCAAATTTAGTAGGACCTCCTCCAATACTTAACGGTATTGGATGGCGGGGGTCCAAACTCTTTGATCCCGACCCGGTTTGACCCGTTTCATGAGCCGCGGGACAGAAATTCTGCGGTATTTATTTAATTGAGTTTAACAGCGGAAGTTTATTTAACAGGATCGTTTAAAGCTAAAATTTTCCCGATTTATTTTATTTCACATTTCGGGATAAAACCCCGATAGTTTACAATATTATATTTTTACTACGAAATCGTGATATTACAAAACTTATTTCTTTATTTTATAATGAGCCACTATCTTAAGCTTGAAATGCTCCCCAGCACTTTTCCTGAATTACAACAGATCACCTGAAACATGTTTGAAAAAGGTTTTGTCAGCGGGAAATACTGAGTGAATCATTCTATTTACTAAAATGACACATTTGTTATAATTTACAGTATTAAGAGCGATTACAATGTTTCTATTATCAAACCAACTACCCACGGTATTTGTCACTCGACCGAATCTGTGACTATGGTCATATCCCCCAATTGGCTGCCCCAATGGTGACGATTATCAAGTAATGTATACAAAACCCCACATACCGGCTGTAACTTGGTGATTACAAAGACTTAATCCCCGTAATTATAACTTTGAAAATAAACATGATTTTGTAAATAGATTTGATAAAAAGAGAGAATGACTCACATTGTTGATTTAACACGGATAGAGTTTACTCTACGGATTAGCCTTGTTAACCTAATATAAATAACAATGCACACAAAACTAGGTTAGTAATCAATCCAGCATTTACGATAACTCACGAGATCAAATTCTCACAACGAACGACAAAGTGCAATACTTCATCCATCGAATTAACGATGATCCGTCGAATTAACGACGAACGACAAAGTATAACCCTAATGTGGGCGGCACTTAAACATCCATTGGATATATTGATCGTCGGAAAATGAATCGTAGTAGCGATTGTGCTAATACCCTGTTTTGCGGCAGAATTTCGAGACCCGTGTGTGGATTTAGAGTATACTGTTCGTATCTCAGTGAATATTGCGAATTTTTACGTCGTTGTTTTTCCAGAAATCAAGTCCCACTGTCCACTATTTATAGGTGAAATTTTACTCTGAGGCGGCCCGCATGAGAAATAAGCTTAACCTGAGGCAGGCCGCGTGAGACCTATTTTTTAGGTATAGGTTGCCACGGTTGGCACTAGCCTTGCTGAGTTGACGATTTTCGAAAATTCCTTGTTGCCAACGTTTAAAAGGGATAATCGTCAATAGGGTTTAACCCCCCCTGAGTTTTAGGGGCCCTAATCCTGATTCTGAAAATTATGAAAATTTTAGGGTTTGTTCGGAATCACTTGGGTGTCTCAATTAGGGTTTCCTTTTGGACTAATTAATTTAATAATTATGACTTTTGATGAGAGTTGTTACATTCTCCCCACCTTAAGAAAAATCTAGTCCTCGAGATTTACTGGAATAATTGAGGATACTTTCGCTTCATTTCTGATTCTAGCTCCCAAGTGTATTCAGCTCCTCTCTTTGAATCCCATCTGAATTTGACTAGAACTAGTCGTTTGTGCTTGAGAAACTTGATCTTTCGATCCTCAATTTGAAGAGGTCTCTCAACAAATTTCAACTTTTCGTTTACCTCTATATCTTGAAGAGGTACTACTAGAGATTCATCTGCTAAACATTTCTTGAGATTGGATACATGAAATACATCATGTACTCCAGATAATTCTTCTGGTAATTGTAAACGATAAGCTACTGGTCCTATACGTTGGATCACTGAAAATGGTCCTACGTACCTTGGACTTAGCTTTCCTTTCTTACCGAATCTTACAACTCCTTTCCAAGGAGAAACTTTCAACAGTACTCTGTCTCCAATTTGGAATTCTAACGGCTTGCTTCTATTGTCTGCATAACTTTTCTGGCGATCTCTGGCTGTCTTCAGTCTTTCTTTGATTTGAGTAATCTTATCAGTCGTTTCTTGCACTATTTCAGGACCTGATAATTGACTTTCTCCTATTTCTGCCCAACAAACGGGAGTTCTGCACTTTCTTCCATACAGTGCCTCGAATGGGGCAGTTTCAATGCTTGAGTGATAACTATTGTTATAGGAGAATTCGATCAGCGGTAAATGATCATCCCAATTCCCACCAAAATCTATCACACATGCTCGGAGCATGTCTTCAAGAGTTTGGATTGTCCTTTCACTTTGCCCGTCTGTTTGTGGATGATATGCCGTGCTTAGGTTTAGTCGAGTTCCCATAGCTTGCTGGAAACTTTTCCAAAAATGAGAAGTGAAACGACTATCTCTATCCGAAACAATGGAGAGTGGAACTACATGTAAGGATACAATTTCATCTACATACAATTTAGCCAGTCTTTCCATGCTAAAGGTTTCTTTTATTGGTAAAAAGTGAGCTGATTTGGTTAATCGATCCACAATTACCCAAATTGCATCATTACCTTTTCTGGTTTTGGGTAACTTAGTAACAAAATCCATTGTTATAAGTTCCCATTTCCATACTGGCATTTCTAATTGTTGTAGTAACCCTGAAGGTTTCTGATGTTCTGCCTTAACTTGTGAACAAGTAAGACATTTAGAAACATAGCTGGCTATGTCCTTTTTCATTCCTATCCACCAAAAGTTTTTTCTTAAATCTTGGTACATCTTATTGTTACCTGGGTGCATGGTATACCTAGATTTATGAGCTTCTTCTAAAATCTTAGGTCTTAAGTCTCCCTGCTTAGGTACCCAAATTCTACTTTTGTGGAATCTCCAAATTCCATCTGCTCCTTGGTCTAATTCTTTGATTCGTCCTTTCATTCCTTCAGCATCATCCTTGATTGCTGTAGTTTGAACATTCTTCAATTGTTCCATTAAATCTATTTGTAGATTTAATCTGAGAGCACGAACCCGTCATTGTTTCTCATAATACTTACGACTTAAGGCATCTGCAACTACATTTGCCTTTCCTTCGTGATACTGAATATCACAGTCGTAGTCGCTTAAGATTTCCATCCATCTCCTTTGTCTCATGTTTAACTCTTTCTGCCCAAATATATATCTTAAACTTTTGTGGTCGGTGTAGACAGTAAATTTACTTCCGTAAAGATAATGTCTCCAAATCTTAAGGGCAAAAATTACGGCTCCTAATTCTAAATCATGAGTCGTATAATTCTCTTCGTGCTTTTTCAATTGCCTTGATGCGTATGCAATTACCTTCTTGCGTTGCATAAGCACACATCCAAATCCTAATTTTGAAGCATCACAATATACTTCAAAATCTTCAGTTCCTTCTGGTAAGGCTAAGATTGGTGCATGGGTTAGTTTCTGTTTCAGAATTCTAAAAGCTTCTTCTTGTTTGGGTCCCCATTCAAACTTAGTGGCTTTACAGGTTAGCTTAGTTAATGGTACAGCTATCTTGGAAAAATCCTTAATAAACCGTCTATAATACCCAGCTAATCCTATAAAACTTCTTATTTCCATTGCTGTTTGTGGAACCTTCCATTTGGTAATTGCTTCTATCTTAGCAGGATCTACATGAATACCTTCATGGTTCACCATGTGTCCTAAGAATTGCACTTCTTGTAACCAAAATTCACATTTCGAGAATTTGGCATAAAGTTTTTCTTTTCTTAACAAAGTTAAGAGTGCATGAAGATGTTCACAATGCTCTGTCTGACTTTTGGAATAAATAAGTATATCGTCTATGAAGACAATTACAAATTTATCCAAGTACGGTTTACAGATCCTATTCATCATGTCCATGAATGCAGCAGGTGCATTTGTTAACCCAAAGGGCATGACTGTAAACTCGTAATGACCATACCTAGTTCTAAAAGCAGTTTTAGGTATGTCTTCTTCTTGTACCTTCAATTGATGATATCCGGAGCGTAAATCTATCTTAGAAAAATATCTAGCTCCTTGAAGTTGATCAAAAAGATCATCAATCCTAGGTAATGGGTATCGATTCTTAATTGTAACCTTATTCAATTCTCTATAATCGATACACATTCTCATTGAACCATCCTTTTTCTTTACAAACAACATTGGCGCTCCCCAAGGGGATGAACTAGGTTGTATGAATCCTTTACTTAGTAATTCATCTAATTGCTTTTTCAGTTCTAACATTTCTGTGGGTGCTAACCGATAAGGTGCCTTGGCTATCGGTGTAGTTCCTGGAATTAAATGAATCCTAAATTCTACTTCCCTGTCTGGAGGTAATCCTGGTAAATCTTCTGGAAATACATCAGGATATTCTGAGACTATTGGTATTTCCTTAAGATCTTTACCCTTAGTGCTAATGATTACCGAAATCATATACACTATTCCTTGTTTTCGTTCATAATTAGCAACTTTCATTACTGATATGAACTTCATGGGCTTACGTGGTTTATCTCCTGTAATCCTAATCACTTCTCCGGTGGGTGATTGAATTTCTATGGAATTCTGATCACAAAGGATTCTAGCATGGTTGGCTACTAACCAATCCATTCCTAATACAACATCAAATTCAGCTAAATTCATCGGCAATAGTTTTGCAGAGAATTTATGTCCTAAAAGTTCTATGTTTCCTTCTTGCAAAACTTTATCTATTTTAACTGAATTTCCGTCTGCCGTTTCAACTGTAAAAATCTGCCTAATATTGGTTAAAGGTAAACTAAGAGCTTGGCAGAATGAAGTATTTATAAAACTTTGGTTTGCACCAGAGTCAAATAATACTTTGGCGTAAACGTTGTGAACTAAGAACGTACCCGCTATCACATCTGAGATGAGTTCTGCTTCTTGAGTGGTCAGCTGAAATGCCCTGGCATTCTTCTTTGTAGTTCCTTCGGTCGTCTTGGGTTTGTTATCTACTGGTTTGATCAATTTAGGACATTCTGTTTTATAATGCCCCGCTTCTCCACAGTTAAAACAGATTACAGTCTTCTTTTTGCAATTTTCTTCACGATGTCCTACAGTTTTGCAAAAATTGCAAGTGATATCGCATCTTCCATAATGTTTCTTTTTGCATTTCCTGCAGAATGACGGAGCTGGAGATTGCCCTGTTCCTTTTCTTTTGAAGCTGTTATTATTACCCACACGAAATCCTAGGGTAATTTTCTGAGCTAGTTCCTTTTTCCTATCTTCATCTCTTGTGCGCACCAGTTCATCGGTGAGAGTATTAGCTAATTCTACCGCATCATCAATAGTGCGAGGTCTCGCAGCTTTAACAATATTGCGGATTTCGCTAATTAGCCCCCAAATATAGCGAGAAATGAGTACCGGTTCTGGCGAAGCCAGTGTTGGTACCATTCTAGCATATTCAAAGAATGTCGAGGTATAACCGCGACAATCTACACCCATCATCCGATGATTTAGAAACTTATTCGTCATCTGTTCCTTTTCATACTCGGGACAGAATTTTCTTTCCACCAAACCCTTAAATTCTTCCCAAGTCATAGCATAAGCTATTACTCTTCCTTTCGATTGTAACACAGTGTTCCACCATTCGAGTGCTCCTTCTTTGAAGAGATTTGATGAGTACATGACCTGATCATCTTTACCACATTTACTTATTGCAATAACTGCTTCGGTTTTCTCTAACCAACGCAGTGATGCAGTTGCACCTTCATTGCCTGCAAATTCAGTGGGTTTACAAGCAAGGAATTCTTTGAAAGTGCAACCAGGCGTTGCAGTTTTCATTTTCTTGGGTAATGGAGCTTGATGTGGTTCCTTATTATGATTAACATGATTATTGCCTCCATTTACACTATTACTGAAGTTATCTTCAGTAATCTGTTTACTAGGGACAATTTGTTGTGGTTCGATTGGATTCTTTATAGCAGCTACGAATGCTGGAATAGCATTGGCTATCCCTTGAGCAACAATGTTTTCGATATCTTGCCGAGTCATATATTGATCTCCTGGATGTTGCTCAGACTGATTAACTTCATTTATAGGTTCATTACCACTGTTTGCCATCTGATAATGTATATATAAATTTTATTAGTATTTGCTAAATAACAATTATATACGAATAATCAGAAATTTTACAATACAGGTATAGTCAAAACAATCGATTTCTTGATTTCATTTTATATCTAGTATAGTATGCATCATTACTCGCAAATATCTTACAGAGTTTTATTTGTTATTTACAGACTAACTTTACTATTACTATTATACAAACACCGTTTAACCATCCTACTATCTCTCGTCACTTGCCGTTCTAAAAACGCAGTTCCCTCTCATCGTACTTCCAAGCAATTTGTCCCCCTATTTCCCTGATTCTATTTCCCGCATCCATCAACTCTTCACCAAAATGGCGAAGTTCAGCCATGTTTTCATTACTCATGGGTGGATTAGGTAGGGGTTCTGGATCGAATTGTGGAAGAAAAGAGTAAGGATCGTTGACAATATTTTGGAATTGCCAATCGTTTGTCCACCATTCGTCCATTCCTATGGGTTGGGAGTGGACTATTGGGTCTGGAATTGCTGGTTCCCAATTCATAGGGAGTTGGTTTTCAAGAGGATAATTAAAAATATTATTATTATTATTATTATTGACAGGCTGAATAGTTTCACAGCTTGCCAATAAGAAATCTATCTCATCTTGAAAGGTCCTTCCCTGGTTTTGATTGGAGCTCTCTCCGATTTCTATCTGAGTTGGTCTAGAGCCTTGCCCAACTTCCATTACTATTTCTTTAGTACCTTCCTCCATCTGTATTCCTATCTCCTTAACCTCCTCCTTGTCTTCAGTTTCCATTTGCTTAGAATCTTTCTCGACTTCAGTTTTTATCTCTTGGAGTCTAGAACTTTTCCTGGTTATAATTTCTTTCCCTTTTTCTAAAGGATTGTTTATTTTGGGAAGGTTTGTGGCTGGCTTTTTCTTACGTATACGACTTCCCCACACGTAATTCTTCTTTTTCTTTCGTTTTGGCTTGTTCAAAGGTGGAGCCTTGAATTCTACCGGTTGTTCTATATCGGGAAAGTATCCAGTAAATTCTTTGGACACTTCTATATTCACTGGGTAAAGATTAAGGTTCTGAAAGGCTTCTGATATCCCACTCATGCTGATGTAGCATATATGCAAAATGCATAAAATACTAAGTTAAAATTCATAAATAACCATTTAATTTATTACATACTGTGTACTAATTTATTACAAAGATAACTGAAAACACACTTAGGTTTTGAAATTTTATTTATTGCACAGGGCTTCTAGATTATAAGGGTAAGGTGCTAAAACTTTAAAATATTTAAAGATTTATATTTTCTGCTACTGTGGCTAGCATATATAAATTTGCCCATTTCTCATCTAGCTTATCTTCCCAAGGTGATTTATCAATTAATTCCTGAGTTTCCCGTTTAATCTTCTTTTCTCGAATTTTCTCTTTACTTTTCTTAAGAATCATCTCCCTTTTTCTAGGAGAAAGTGTTTCCTCATAATGTGCCTTTCGCACAAATATTCCTTCTTCAGGAATTTCAGCCTGATTCGAGGATTTGGTTCGGGATGAACTTCCCTTCTCGTTGGATGATCTATCTAATTTAAGATAGATACTTGACAGCTTTTGTTTACCCATACTGTAACTAACAAATAATCAGTTAATAACACACATAATCACATAATAGTAATCAGGAAAAATTAAGTATTTTTAAATACTTAATTAGCTTAACTCAGTGGCACTGATACCACCTTATTTCTGTCACGGCCCCGACCCGGTTTGACCCGTTTCATGAGCCGCGGGACAGAAATTCTGCGGTATTTATTTAATTGAGTTTAACAGCGGAAGTTTATTTAACAGGATCGTTTAAAGCTAAAATTTTCCCGATTTATTTTATTTCACATTTCGGGATAAAACCCCGATAGTTTACAATATTATATTTTTACTACGAAATCGTGATATTACAAAACTTATTTCTTTATTTTATAATGAGCCACTATCTTAAGCTTGAAATGCTCCCCAGCACTTTTCCTGAATTACAACAGATCACCTGAAACATGTTTGAAAAAGGTTTTGTCAGCGGGAAATACTGAGTGAATCATTCTATTTACTAAAATGACACATTTGTTATAATTTACAGTATTAAGAGCGATTACAATGTTTCTATTATCAAACCAACTACCCACGGTATTTGTCACTCGACCGAATCTGTGACTATGGTCATATCCCCCAATTGGCTGCCCCAATGGTGACGATTATCAAGTAATGTATACAAAACCCCACATACCGGCTGTAACTTGGTGATTACAAAGACTTAATCCCCGTAATTATAACTTTGAAAATAAACATGATTTTGTAAATAGATTTGATAAAAAGAGAGAATGACTCACATTGTTGATTTAACACGGATAGAGTTTACTCTACGGATTAGCCTTGTTAACCTAATATAAATAACAATGCACACAAAACTAGGTTAGTAATCAATCCAGCATTTACGATAACTCACGAGATCAAATTCTCACAACGAACGACAAAGTGCAATACTTCATCCATCGAATTAACGATGATCCGTCGAATTAACGACGAACGACAAAGTATAACCCTAATGTGGGCGGCACTTAAACATCCATTGGATATATTGATCGTCGGAAAATGAATCGTAGTAGCGATTGTGCTAATACCCTGTTTTGCGGCAGAATTTCGAGACCCGTGTGTGGATTTAGAGTATACTGTTCGTATCTCAGTGAATATTGCGAATTTTTACGTCGTTGTTTTTCCAGAAATCAAGTCCCACTGTCCACTATTTATAGGTGAAATTTTACCCTGAGGCGGCCCGCGTGAGAAATAAGCTTAACCTGAGGCGGGCCGCGTGAGACCTATTTTTTAGGTATAGGTTGCCACGGTTGGCACTAGCCTTGCTGAGTTGACGATTTTCGAAAATTCCTTGTTGCCAACGTTTAAAATGGATAATCGTCAATAGGGTTTAACCCCCCCTGAGTTTTAGGGGCCCTAATCCTGATTCTGAAAATTATGAAAGTTTTAGGGTTTGTTCGGAATCACTTGAGTGTCTCAATTAGGGTTTCCTTTTGGACTAATTAATTTAATAATTATGACTTTTGATGAGAGTTGTTACACCTGCTGACTCAGACTACTTAGTCGAGGGTAACGTCACCTCCAAAAGAGGGGCCTACCATAATTTGCATTAATAACTTAATTAATTATCTTCCAATAATCCACCCTTTTAGGATTGTATCCTTGCTGACTCAAACTACTGGGGTGAGGGTAACGTCACCTTCAAAAGAGGGGCCTACTACAATAACTAAGATAATCTCTTAAAATAGTGCAAAAGTGCGGAAATAATCAAAGGTTACACTAGATACGAGTCGGAACCAAGTGATTCATCTTGTCTATCTGTTTTTCTTTTTATTTTTATTTTCAGCATTTTAGTTAGTTTTTATTTTTCTTAGTCTAAAACATTTTTCTAAACTTCTTTTTGATTTGATTAGACGTTGAGGATAAACCGGTACTAAAAGCTCTTGTGTCCTTGGACGACCTCGGTATCTTACCAACACTATACTACGCTCACCATGGGTGCACTTGCCCATATGTGTGTCTAGTGTTAGTAAATATCGTGTTTTATAAATTTAAAACTTGACTAAAAAGTGTTAAAGGGGCTTAAAATATACACCTAATATATATAACACTCGAACACGCATCAGAAGCAATATTGGTTGCCTTTACCGTCTGGATAGTGTCGCTCAGGGCATTGCTTGAGCACATAACCTTCTTTTCCACACCTAAAACAAGCCTTGAATGGCTTTTGAGACATTGCAGATCCGTGTGATGCTACTAGGGACGGGGACTGCTTTGAGCTTGACTCAGCATGTTGACACATGTGAGGTTCGATAACTTCAGATTATCTTTTGATCTTTGACTCCCCAAGACTTTCATTCAACACTGATTCATCATCTGAGCTTGTGCAGTCTTTAATAACTAAGTGTTCTTCTAGTGGATCTTGATTAACTAGACTTGCAGTGTCATTTGAGGTTGTTGGTTCTTGAACACCCGATGCTTCAAGGTCTTCAACCATTTTACCAGCATCTATTACTGACGTTTCTGATTCATTTGAGCTTTCCCATTCTTGATTTGACTGAAGATCTGAATCATGATCCTCACTTGAGCTTCCTTCGCCACCTTCTGAAGTTGTGGTTAGGGCTATCCAAACTGCTCGACGATCGCCCGAAAAATGCTCGAAAAATGCTCGTTCAATTCCCGCTCAGTTTGTAAATGAGCTGCTCGGATCGGTTCGATTCAAATTCAATCCAAGCATGAGCAAAGGTCCGTTCGCTCGTCGATCGCCGATTTCGCTTGAATTATTTTTATTAATAATATATATATATATATATATATATATATATATGTAGAGGATCCTGTAAAAAGTGCTCAAAGAGCTCAAAGTGTGAGAAGTGTATTATAACACTATATATAATACTATATAACACCATATAAACACCGTATAACAATATGTAACACCATATAACACTATGTAACACTATATATCATTATATAACAAATATAACACTATAGGTTGTCTGATAGCATGTCTATGATAGATGTATAGTGTTATATTTGTTATATAATGATATATAGTGTTACATAGTGTTATATGGTATTATATGGTGTTACATATTGTTATACGGTGTTTATATGGTGTTATATAGTATTTTATATAGTGTTATAATACACTTCTCACACTTCTCACACTTTAGGCAATTTTTACACTATCCTTACCCTATATATGTATATTATAGATATTAAAGATTAAGAACCCAAAAAATATACTAGCCCAAAAAAATTAAAAGCCCAAAATATATACTAGCCCAACTTAATAGTTAATATCAAAATCTAACCCTAAAAGTTGTTATGTAATGTGTAGAACTTAATGGTTTTGTAACTTTGTTTAATGCTTGTGTTTATAGGTTATATGTTGATTTGAAGTTGAATTTTGTGGATGGAGATGATCAAGCTTAAAGAAGAAGTTTATGGCTTTTGAACTAAATGACAATTTGTATTTCGCACTTTATTTTGTGCTTTTTGATATTGTTAAGAACATTTTTTAGAATCATGATTTTAGTTATGTATTGCGTTTGTTAGTAAGGTGTTGGACATGTTTTAATTAAGTTAGGATTTGTTTTTATTGTTGAACGCAACCTTATAACTCAATCGAGCGAAACCGAGCAAAAATGATCCGCTCGATTTTAGTTAGGATTTGAGAAAAACCGAGCGAAAATGATCCGCTCGATTCAAATTCAATCTGAGCATGAGTATCACTTTTGTGCTCGATTTTGCAAATTTGATCCGATCGGATCGGATCGGTTGTAATTCAATCCGAGCATGAGCAGACCCTCAATCGGATCGGATCGGCTCATGAACACCCCTAGTTGTGGTGCTTGAGTCTTCACTGTTGCTTTCTTCATTTTGGCTCCTTATCAGACTCTGACATACCTGTATGAGATGGAACAAATTCTGGAATTTCCTCGGTGAGGAATTTTTCGAATCTGTTTTGTTTCAAATCTGGAACAAATACAGGAGGTTCACACACAACTTGTTCATCATAAAAGGCAGATTGTAAATCAAAACATTCAACCACTACATTATCATGGTTGTGGGTCATAGGTTTAGGCAGATGCCCATTACAGTTATCCCGAATAGAAGTTTTGTTTGCCTTATCACAATTCCAGGCAAACCAGTTAACAGTAGAATAACTGTCGCCTGAATAACTTATGCCAATTTTCGTGCCACCACAATCCTCATCGCATGCATCCTCCTCACGCTCAATCACCTCTGCATTGCTTTCAGAAACGTTAGAAATTTTATCATTTTCACAATTGATATTTTGAGCAATCAAATCATTTTTATCAATTAAATCATTGTCAGGATGAGGAGTTGGCATGGGTACATAGTTTTTGTTGTGAGGACAAGCTTATCTTTGTACCTGTCACACCCCGATATTTCCACGTATTACCGGTGGGCCCGGTGGGGAGTATCGTGACGTAGTCGATATCATCATAGTCAAACAACACAATATATAAATGCACAGCGGAAGCAAAAGATAAATATATTACAATCCGAATATAAAGTAATATCCAGTATTACAACGGAAAGTAAAGGATCCACAAGCGGATCTTAAAACATAAACATTGTTCAACAGACTTTAGACGCCTAGAACTTACAAGATTCCTTATTAACGCCCTGAGCTTCCAGCCAATTACGTTCAGTACCTGTCACTTAACCTTTTTGGAAAATACGTCAGTTTTCACTGGAAAATACGTCAGTTTTCACTGGTAAATACTCTTAACTTATTTTCCCTATACGGGCTTGGGATACGGTATTATAATAATACCGCTTGGTCGGGTATTGAATGTTTAATCGTATTCTGATTAAATTATTGAGGTAACCCGTTTTAATCTGTATTGTTTGAAATAAAAGCCTTTAGGGGTTAATGACCATGTCCCGGATATCCTTGACATCATTGTATTATAAAATGGCCACGCCTTAAGCACGGGGTGTAGGCATACACTGAAAGTTGCTTAAAGGGAAACGGTATCTCACTCTCTTGTGGGCTTATACTTGTGGCGTGTCTGTTAATCTTGACTCGGTTTCTACATCGGGCCCTGAACGTATAACGAACTTGTAAATTTGTATACAAGATTATAAATATAATTGTCCCAAGTTATAAAAGATTAATTTTGCCTTGTGCATTTTAATCAAAGTGTCAAAATATTTTGTGCCTGGTGCATCTTAGTCAATTTTAGAGAGTGAGATACCGTTTCCCTTTAAGCAACTTTCAGTGTATGCCTACACCCCGTGCTTAAGGCGTGGCCATTTTATAATACAATGATGTCATGGATATCCGGGGCATGACCATTAACCCCTAAAGGCTTTTATTTCAAACAATACAGATTAAAACGGGTTACCTCAATAATTTAATCAGAATACGATTAAACATTCAATACCCGACCAAGCGGTATTATTATAATACCGTATCCCAAGCCCGTATAGGGAAAATAAGTTAAGAGTATTTACCTGAGTTAAATATAAATTCAATCCCAGCCGTATATCAATTCAGCAAGCACAAGTACTTCTACTGGGGCTCTTAATCTGGAATGAAGGTTTATAATAACCTATTAGATTTCTAACGGGTCTTTAATTAAGCATATGCTTAGACCGGTTAGTTTTAAAGATGAAGATACGGTTCAAACGCATGATAAGGCGAAGACCGGTTTAGAATGTGGTTTCGACCCGGCAAGCTTGTATGCTTGTTTAATATGGGTAACTTAAACACATTCTGGATTTTGAGACCAAAAAAGATATGGTTTGACCCGTTTCGGCTAATTTATGCAAACTAGTCACATAAGCCGATCTGAACGCGACAAGCGCGTAACGAGTAACCATAAGAGTCATATACAGGTTTCCTAAGTTAATATGCCTCACATATGTTGTGACATCAGTAAGGTATCTTTTATTATGCCCAAACGAATTTAAACACAAACTATGCCCCGTAAGGGTAGTTTGGTCATTTACAAGGTTATAAAAGAGTTTAAGTATTAACCTGAGTTACAGGTCTGATATAATCAGAAAAATACTTAGTTTACTAAGTTATAACAGTAGGGTAAAGTATATATGTGAAATTTACCAGTTATAACCAAACTATGCACCATAGGGGCATTTTGGTAATTTCACATAAGCCGTAAAGCTCAAAACTGAAGTCTGAGTTAAACAACTTTTGCTTACTGTTAAAATATTATAATTTACCTAAAATATCAGTAGGTATCAACCCTTGTATGTTTAAAATAGTTCTAGTACATACTATGCGTCAAAAACGCTTAAAAAGGCGATTAGAAGCCATTTCCGGGTTCTATACATAAAGCTGATATTTTTATTATTCCAGAAGCTTAAAATAAATTTATTTATCATATGTAATCAGTAGCAAAAGGTTTGGAGTCAATTAGATTTGTAAAACTCATTTTATAGCCCGTAAGGGCAAAACCGACAATTACCGGATTAAGCCTATGACTATAAGTTATGCTCAGCCTAAAATTAATTAAAAATCTTCAAAAATCCCAAAATAATATATTACATCAGTGGGTAATAAGTTTGATATCAAAAAGTAGGTTTAATTAGGCTATACGCTAATTATGTCGTTTAATCGCTAAAGAAGCTTTCTAATTACCCTAATGAGCATAACTCTCAATCTACACCTCAAACTGATGTCAAATTTTGGGTGCAAGTTTATATATCAGTAACTAAGGTTTCTACATCGGGCCCTGAACGTATAACGAACCTGTAAATCAGTATACAAGATTATAAATATAATTGTCCCAAGTTATAAAAGATTAATTTTGCCTTGTGCATTTTAATCAAAGTGTCAAAAAATTTTGTGCCTGGTGCATCTAAATAAATTTTCTTAAACTCTTTTCAAATGAGTCGGTTGAGTGTATTTACCAGTGAAAACTGACGTATTTTCCAAAAAGGTTAAGTGACAGGTACTGAACGTAATTGGCTGGAAGCTCAGGGCGTTAATAAGGAATCTTGCAAGTTCTAGGCGTCTAAAGTCTGTTGAACAATGTTTATGTTTTAAGATCCGCCTGTGGATCCTTTACTTTCCGTTGTAATACTGGATATTACTTTATATTCGGATTGTAATATATTTATCTTTTGCTTCCGCTGTGCATTTATATATTGTGTTGTTTGACTATGATGATATCGACTACGTCACGATACTCCCCACCGGGCCCACCGGTAATACGTGGAAATATCGGGGTGTGACAGTACCCAATACCATCTTTCACATATGTCGGTCGTTGGCAATTTTTGATATCAACCAGTGCCTTTTTGCTGACATTCCACTTATCAATTATGATTTGCAATCTATTGTTTTCATTCAAAGATTTTTCTAATCTTTATGTTAAATCATTGATGATAAAATCTTTTCTAAAAACGAATTCTTTTAAAGTCTGCATTTCAGCTAAAGTCGAATTCAACTTTCTCTGATATGCAACTTCATTTTCTTTCAATTCTTTGTTAAATTGCAAAACTTTTTCTTTGTCTCTAATTAGGTCACGGTTGAGGGATTTGTAATGTGCCACGACGTTCACACATGGTTGGGAACATAATTTGACTTTAAACTCGTAAGGAATGTTGTTTGCCAAGTCTTCCTCATCCCTTTCTTTGTTGGATTCCATTTTCATCGCCTCTTCAGGAATCTTTTCTTCTATCTTTTCACTTGCTACACTGCTCCCTTCTTCATTCTTCACAGCTTGAGCATCATCGACCACAGTATTATTTTCATCACATTGTGGAGCCTTTTCAGAGTTTGCGGAAGCATTGTTGAAGTTTGACGCTTTTGCAGCTTGTGAGCTAGAGTCGTTGGGGGTACATATGTCATGTTCTTGTGTGCATCAGCAGATTGGACAGATTTATGAAGATGTTCGGCTTGATCTCTTTCGAAAGATTCTAGAGCATCGATCACATCTGATAACGTGATTGGATTCCAGTTGTTTAAGAAGCTTTGTTTAATTTTCATACATTTTAAGCTCCACTCTTTTGAAAGTGAGTTCAAAAGTTTACTGATTACAGCGCGGTTGGTGATGGGATTACCGGCCTTTTTCATTTTCGCCATCATGTTAAAAATCGCTTGATGTAATCTGATAAGCTTTCCCCGCGTAAGCCGCTGAACATGTCATATTCCTTTTGGACCATGTTTCTTTTGTTCCGAATCAGTTCCTTGTCTCCTTCATAGAAATCAATCAACGCTAACCAAAGTTCATTTGCCGTTGTGTACTCTTCAAACATGTTGTAGTCGTTTGTTGATAGGGCCATTGTTAAAGTAGCGTGAGCCCAGCGGTCACGTTGGATCAATGCCTTATCTTCCTTGGTAAAGGTTAAGGGATCATTGTTGATTACACGAATATCATCATGAACGGTCATGGGGACGTGAGGTCCGACAGTGATCGAGATCCATTGGTTATAGTCCGTGTACTCGAAAAAGGACTTGATTTGGTTTTTCCAACTGCTGAAATTGGCTGATCCTTTCAACTTTGGAGGTCGAGTTGCGGTTCCTGTTTCATGTTCAACTTGTGCAATGCGAGTCAACTGATTTTGAAACATTTTTTTTTAATTAATCCCCGTCAAAAAATATTTGTATCAGCTTAAAACCCAGGTCAAATTACTTTGAAAATAACCGCGTATCAACTCGAAAAGGCCCAAAAATAACTTTAAAATCCCGGCCCAAATCAATTTTGCGAATACAAATTAAATTTTTTTTAAAGGTCCAAATAAAATAAACTTAAAAACCGACCCAAACTAGTCAAAATTCTAGGCCCACGAATAAACTTTGAAAGGATCGCCCACAAATAAAAATTTTAAGACCCGGCCCAAAACTGATTAAAATTCTAGGCCCACGAATAAAATTTTAACACCCGGCCCAAGACAATTAAAATTGCTTGTCTAATTGTCAAAGTGAAAATCTGATCCACATACGAAATGCAGCCTATTAACGGTTTCAAATTCTTAGGATTTGTTGGCCCACAATTGAGCTAAACCCGTCCAACAATCCCACCAAACCAACTCTTGTCCCACCTACCTTTTTATTATTACAAAAAAAATTATATGAGAACAACCTATCTTCTTTTTGTTAATATCCAACGTCAACCGTCAGATCACAAATACCCCTAAAATCAATTTCAAAATACCAATCCTTAATATAATTGGCTGGCCCAATTAAACACTAACTGGTAAGTAAAATTGCAGCCCACTCAGAAGTTAATACTTGGGCTTTCTTTACGTATCACACAAAACGGTCCAAACCCTAAATAATAAATACTAGCAGCCGCAACGGCCTTGTCTCTCTCTTTGATGAAATCCAACGGCAACAACATCACCTAGGAAACCCTAATAATTTTGAAAGACATCAGCCACTCTCTCTATCTTATCTCTTGTACAAACAACACTCACACAAAGATGGTAGCTTGCGATGTGGTTTTAGCGGTGATTTTAACGGTGTGGAAGATGGCGGAGATCGTGGTGGTTCTGACGTTCGGTGATGGTGCCAGTGGCAGTTGATTAACGATGGTGAAGGTTTGCGGTGGTTGTTGGGTGTTTAATCGGTGGAGAACTTGAACTCGCGTTCAAGATTTAAGCTCGTTGGAAAATGTATAAACACGCCGGTAAAGTTCACCGGAAAACCAAAAACTACGGATCTTAAAAAAAATGCCCAGATCTTGTTTGAAACTCCAAAAACTTGCCACAAAACATACTGATCTAAATAAAAACGCCTCCAAATGATGTTTAATCCTATACAAACGGTTTAAAAACACCTGCTAATCAATCTCGAACAATCCAAACATCAATTTAAACCATTTTCAAATCAGATTTGATGAAAAAAAATGAAATGTTCTAAAACCTAAAAACTTCTAAACTTCAAAAAGATACTTAAAAATCAGATTTTTAATGATGAATTTGAATATTTTTAAATCCCAAATTCAAGTACTAAGCTCTGATACCAAATTATAGAATCAAATCGAGCCAAAATCTGATTTTCAATAAGAAATCAAGATGAACACACTAAAAAATAGAACTTGAAAACCCTTAGATTGATTTGCAAATGATAAAGACAATTAGCCCCCCAAATCTCTAGTAAGTGTGTATCTCAAACCCTAAACATCTCTTTCTATATATAGCCTAAACAACTTTGGCTAATTACATTAAGGACCCTAGAGATTAAAACTTACCAAAAGTAGTACTCCCCCCGTCCCACTAAAAGTGTCATACTTTGAATTTTCAAAGTCTTTATTTATAAACTTTGACCTTAAATAATTTTGTTTGTGTTAGATAATACTTGATGAAAGTTATATGATTTGAGTGTGTTTTACAAATGTTTTTATCGGATTAATTTTCATCAAGTTTTATATAACATAAAAATTTATAATTAAAGTCAAAGTTTATAAATAAAGACTTTGAAAATTCAAAACATGACATTTTTAATGGGACGGAGGTAGTAATAAACACGAAGACTAATTAAATAAGATAATAAATATATTTTGTTTAAAACAAAATATATTTAATTATCCAAAGCAATAAAACTATCATATCTCGAACGTTCTCACGTCATATCTTTCTTCGATCTTCTCGTGTCGACTTGTGCGTTGACTTTGACTTGTTGGCGTTAACTTTGTTGACTTGATCCGTTGATAACATTAGACTACACATTTTAGACCCAACACCAATCAAATTCCTCAAGATACTCAGCAGATACTGAGGAGGGAATATTTGTCCGTAAGACACAGTTTGAGAAATCACTTACCCCTAATAAAAGAAGTTGGATTATTAGAAAAAGTCAAGAGAAAACAAAGAAGTCTCAACCAAAAGGAACGATGATTAATGAGGAAACCCAGGAAATAGGCAATAACCCACCATGGGAAGATGAATTAGATGAACAATGGGCAAATCTTTACATGTTAGCCACTGTAGCAGTAAATGCTAACTTATAATTTAAATCACCAAACCAGCACCTATATCAACTACAAACCAGAAACTTTAAATATAATAAATACCCACTAGTATATTTCGAATTTTAGTTGTACTAAAAATAAATATTTTGTTTCAATAAAAGGGTTTATTAAATGTTTGTAATTAATATTAAATTTTCTGCTATCCATTCCATGAAAATTTAATTTACAAAATTTTAACCTAAAATTTTGTGTGTTTCTTCATAACTGCTAAACAACATGAATGAATTGTCTGAAGCTCTTGAGAATCTCAATCTCTATCCTGTTAATATAGAAGTTTCTAGAGACTTTATTGGTTATTGTGCCGATGTTGAAGAACCTATGGAATTTCAAGCTCCACCTCCGGAGAAATCAAAGCCTAAGAAAAGAAGAAGAATTGTGGGATGGAGACGTGTGCGCAGAAGGAAACCAGCAACTAGGAAAGTTCCCAAGATAGAAAACCCCATTGATAAAGGAAAATGAATAGAAATTAGGGAAAGTTCTAAGCAAGTCGAGGAATTGCCACTACAAGAGGAACTAGATCGTATACTGGCAAGTTATAATATCCTTAGGTCAGTCAATGAAAATTTCTTCCCTTATCCTGCTGAAGCCCAAATTCCAGTCAATCTGGAACCAGCAATTCCAGATCCCCTTGTTAACCCCCGACCTCAAGTAGAGCATGAAATCTCAGATCCTATTATCCATACCCAACCTCTACCAGCAGAGCTGGAAGAATGGTGGACCACCGACTGGCAGTTTCAAAATCTCCTCAATAACCCTGATACCTTTTTCCCTCAGTTTGACCCAGAACCTCCTCTACATCCACCTATGAGCATGGAAAATTTGGCAGAACTCCGCCATTATGGAGAGGAGCTGATTGATGCAGGGAATCGAATCAAGGAAGTAGGAGAAAGAATCTCGTGGAAGTACGACGAAAGAGAACGTCGTTTCTGAAAAGCCAGCTTATGGGATAAAGTGTGGTTGTAGGAATGTGTGTTAATAATAATAAAAATAATCATAAAATATAATTATGTGTAATAACTTAAAAATAAAACTTTTGTAAGATAACCAGTTTGTACGGATGTATAATATATATATATAAAATATCAAACGTCGAAAGATCGACAATTTTGGCTATACTTGTTAACGTGATTATGTGCAATTATTTGTTATGTTTGGTTATTAATTATTTTATGCTAATCACTTATATAAAATTACCAGATGGCACACGCTGGTAATGAACCCGATAATGAAGTTAATCAATCTGAGCATAACAATGAAGATCAATTTCTGAATAGGCAAGATATCAAGAATATCGTTGCTCAAGGAATAACCAATGTTATTCCAGCAATCCTTGTTGCTGCTCGAAATCCCGTTGAACCTCAACAAATTATTCCTAGCAAACGCACACACGGTGACAATTTCAGTAATAGTGTAAACGGAGGCGGCAACCATACTAATAACAACAATGATGGAATGCAAGCCCCGCTCCTTAAGAAAATGAAAGCTGCAACGCCTGGTTGCACTTATAAAGAATTTCTCGCCTGTAAACCAGCTGAATTTGCAGGCAATGAAGGGGCGACTGCGGCACTGCGTTGGTTGGAGAAAACCGAAGCAGTAATTATGATAAGTAAATGTGTCGAGGAAGACAAAGTCATGTATGCATCACATCTTTTTAAAGAAGGGGCACTAGAATGGTGGAATACGGTACTTCAAGCCAAAGGAAGAAACATGGCCTATGCCATGAGTTGGGAAGAATTTAAGCAGCTAGTAGAAAAATTTTTTTTGTCCCGAATATGAGAAAGAACAAATGGCGAATAAGTTTCTGAACCACCGGATGGTGGATGTAGACTGTCGAGGGTATACTTCGACATTCTTCGAATATGCAAGAGTAGTACCAACCCTGGCTTCGCCAGAACCGTTACTTATTTCCCGCTATATTTGGGGATTAATTGGCGAAATCAGTGACATTGTCAAAGCTGCGAGACCACGCACTATTGACAATGCTGTGGAATTAGCTAACACCCTAACTGACGGACTGGTACGCACAAGAGAAGAAACCCGGAAGAAGGAAGTAGCCCAAAAGATTACCCAGGGATTCCGTATGGGTAATCGTAGCAATTTCAAGAGAAAGGGAACCGGACAATCTTCCACTGTTCCATTTTGCAATGCCTGTAAAAGGAAGCATTTTGGAAGATGCAAAAGGTATTGCAATTTCTGCAAAATCCCGGGGCATCAAGAAGAAGATTGCAGGAAGAAGAAAGCAATAGTCTGCTACAACTGTGGAGAAGCTGGACACTTTAGGCCAGACTGCCCAAAATTGGTTAAACCAGCTGACAAGAGAACCAAACCTGCAGAAGGAGCTACCAAGAAGAACGTAAGAGCCTTCCAACTAACTACACAGGAAGCAGAGCTAATCCCTGATGTGATAGCTGGTACGTTCCTAGTTCACGACGTTTATGCAAAAGTATTATTTAACTCTGGTGCAAACCAAAGTTTTATAAATACTTCATTCTACCAAGCTCTTAACCTACCTTTAACCAACCTTAGGCAAACTTTTACGGTAGAAACGGCAGACGGTAATTCTGTTCACATAGAGAAAGTTTTGCGAGAAGAAAAGATAGAACTCGTAGGCCATAAATTTTCGGCAAACCTGTTACCTATGAATTTAGCCGGATTCGATGTTGTATTAGGAATGGATTGGTTAGTAGCCAACCATGCTCGAATTCTCTGTGATAAAAATTCCATAGAAATTTATACACCCACAGGAGAATTAGTGGTGATTACAGGAGATAAGCCACGAAAGCCACTAAAATTCATTTCAGTAATGAAGTTGGCCAGTTATTCAAGGAAACAAGAAGTAGTGTATATGATTTCAGTAATCATTAACAGTAAGGGTAAGAAACTCAAAGAAATTCCTGTAGTATCAGAATACCCAGATGTATTCCCAGAAGAACTACCTGGATTACCACCTGTCACGGCCCCCGACCCGGTTTAACCCGTTTCAAGAGCCGCGGGACAGAAAATCCCGTGGTATTTATTTAACAGCGGAAGATTTTACCAGGATCTTTTTAAAACTGCAATTTCCCGATTATTTTATTTCACAATTCGGGATAAAACCCCAGAATTTACAATCATATGATTTCACGGAGAAACCTTTATTTTACAAAACATGTTTCTTTATTTTATACTGAGCCACTTCCTTAAGCTTGTAGTGCTTCGCGGCACTTTTCCTGGATCACAACAGATTACCTGAAACATGTTTGAAAAAGGTTTTGTCAGCGAGAAATAATGGTGAATCATTCTTTTTACGAAAACGACTCATTTGTTATAATTTACAGTATTAAGAGCAACTACAATGTCTCCACATATCAACCAACTACCCACAGTATTTGTCACTCGAACGTCCATCGGTAACCTCAGAGTCCAATGGTGTCTGTGACTATGGTCATATCACCCCTTGGCTACCCCGTTGTCCAATGGTGACGGTTATCAAGTAATGTATACAAAACCCCACATACCGGCTGTAATTTGGTGATTACAAAGACTTAATCCATGTAATTATAACTTTGAAAAAAAACATGCTTTTAAAATCAAATTTTATAAAAAGAGAATGACTCACATTGCAGATTTGTATGAGCAGAGCTTAGCCTACTGATTAGCCTTTTAACCTAAATTTAATAACATGCACACGAACTCGGTTAGTAACTAATACAACATTTACGATAACTCACGAGATTAAACCTTCACAACGAATGACAAAGTGCGATACTTAAACATCCATCGAATTTACGACGAATGACAAAGCATAAACCCTAATGTGGGCAGCACTTAAACATCCATTGGATAGTTTAATCGATCAGACATTTAATCGTAGCAGCGATCGAGTTAATACCCGGTATCGGAGCAGCGCCTCGCTAAATTTGAAAGTAATTTCGACTTCAGAGTAACAAGAATTTATTTTTGAACTTTGTTTTCGACACCAACAGACTGTGCATGCAACAAGCTATTTATAGGTGAATTTAGGGCCTCACGCGGCCTGCGTAAACCCAGGGTTAACACTTACGCGGCCCGCGAGGCCGCCTAGTCTACGTATAGGTTGCATGGGTCACGAGTAGGCTTTCCATCTGGTCACCACGTGGATCCGGAACACTTATCCGGTCAAACATGTATTGACGCGGCCCGCGTAAGACATGTCTTGTCTTTTACGCGGCCCGCCTGAGACCCAGAATTTTGTTTTTCTTGATTTTTAATATGATTTAGGGTTTCAGGGGTCCGGGTTGTTACTTACGGGTATTTTTAGGGCAATTTTGAGAGTCCTTACACCACCCAATAGGGAAGTAGAATTTAGAATTCATCTAATTCCTGGAACTACACCGATAGCTAAGGCACCTTATCGGTTAGCACCCACTGAAATGCTAGAATTGAAAAAGCAGTTAGATGAATTGCTAAGTAAAGGATTTATACAACCTAGTTCATCCCCGTGGGGAGCTCCAGTGTTGTTTGTGAAAAAAAAAGATGGTTCAATGAGAATGTGTATCGATTATAGGGAGTTAAATAAAGTTATAATTAAGAATCGATACCCATTACCTAGGATTGATGATCTCTTTGATCAATTGCAAGGAGCTAGATATTTTTCTAAGATAGATTTACGCTCTGGATATCATCAATTGAAGGTACAAGAAGAAGACATACCTAAAACAGTTTTCAGAACTAGGTATGGTCATTACGAGTTTACAGTCATGCCCTTCGGATTAACAAATGCTCCTGCAGCATTTATGGACATGATGAATAGGATCTGTAAACCGTATTTGGATAAATTTGTAATTGTCTTCATCGACGATATACTTATTTATTCCAAAAGTCAGGAAGAACATTGTGAGCACCTGCATGCACTCTTAACTTTGTTAAGAAAGGAAAAGCTCTACGCCAAATTCTCGAAATGTGAATTTTGGCTACAAGAAGTACAATTTTTAGGTCACATGGTGAATCACGAAGGTATTCACGTAGATCTTGCTAAGATAGAAGCAATCACCAAATGGAAAGTTCCGCAGTCAGCTATGGAAATTAGAAGTTTTATAGGATTAGCCGGATATTATAGATGGTTTATTAAGGATTTTTCCAAAATAGCTGTACCATTAACTAAGCTAACCTGTAAAGCAGTTAAGTTTGAATGGAGACCTAAACAAGAAGAAGCTTTTAAGATCTTAAAACAGAAGTTAACAAATGCTCCAATTTTAGCCTTGCCAGAAGGAACAGAAGATTTTGAAGTCTACTGTAATGCTTCTAAACTAGGATTAGGATGTGTGCTAATGCAACGCAAAAAGGTAATTGCGTATGCATCAAGGCAATTGAAAAAGCACGAGGAAAACTATACGACTCATGATTTAGAATTAGGAGCCATAATTTTTGCCCTTAAGATTTTGGAGACATTATCTGTACGGAAGTAAGTTTACTCTCTATACAGATCATAAGAGTTTAAGATACATATTTGGGCAAAAAGAATTAAATATGAGGCAAAGAAGATGGATGGACATCCTAAGTGACTACGACTGTGATATTCAATATCACGAAGGAAAAGCAAACATAGTTGCTGATGCTTTAAGTCGTAAATATCATGAGAAACAACGACGAGTTCGTGCTCTTAGATTAAGTTTACAATTAGACCTAATAGAACAACTGAAAAACATTCAAGAAACAGTAATCAAGGATGATGTTGAAGGAATGAAAGGACGAGTGAAGGAATTATAGCAAGGCAGTGATGGAATTTGGAGATTCCATAAAAGTAGGATTTGGGTACCTAAGCAAGGAGAGTTGAGAAATAAGATTCTAGAGGAAGCCCATAAATCTAGGTATACCATGCACCCTGGTAACAATAAAATGTACCAAGATTTAAGAAATAATTTCTGGTGGATAGGAATGAAAAAGGACATAGCTAGGTATGTTTCTAAGTGTCTTACTTGTTCACAAGTTAAGGCAGAACACCAGAAACCCTCAGGTTTACTACAAAAATTGGAAATGCCAGTATGGAAATGGGAACTCATAACAATGGACTTTGTTACTAAGTTACCCAAAACCAGAAAAGGTAATGATGCGATTTGGGTAATTGTGGATCGATTAACCAAATCAGCTCATTTTCTACCCATGAAAGAAACCTTTAGTATGGAAAGGTTGGCAAAGTTGTATGTAGATGAAGTAGTATCCTTACATGGAGTTCCACTCTCCATTATATCGGATAGGGATAGTCGTTTCACTTCCCATTTCTGGACAAGTTTCAAGAAGCAATGGGAACTCGACTAAATCTAAGCACTGCATATCATCCTCAAACAGACAGACAAAGTGAAAGGATGATCCAAACTCTAGAGGACATGCTTAGGGCATGTGTGATAGATTTTGGTGGAAACTGGGATAACCACCTACCTTTAATTGAATTCTCCTCTAATAATAGTTATCATTCAAGCATTGAAGCTGCCCCCTTTGAAGCACTGTATGGATGAAAATGCAGAACTCCAGTCTGCTGGGCAGAAATAGGAGAAAGTCAATTATCAGGTCCTGAAATAGTACAAGAAACTACTGACAATATCACTCAAATCAAGGAAAGACTAAAGACGGCTCGAAATCGCCAGAAGAGTTATGCAGACAATAGGCGTAAGCCGTTAGAATTTCAAATCGGAGACAAGGTTCTTTTAAAAGTTTCTCCTTGGAAGGGAGTAGTTCAGTTTGGTAAGAAAGGAAAACTAAGTCCAAGGTACGTAGGACCATTCCCAATAATACAACGAATAGGACCAGTTGCTTATCGCCTACAACTACCGGAGGAGCTAGCTGGAGTACATGATGTATTTCATGTATCCAATCTCAAGAAATGTCTATCTGACGAATCCTTGGTAGTACCTCTTCAAGATGTAGAGGTAAATGAGAAGTTAAAATTTGTTGAGAAACCACTGCAAATAGAAGACAGAAAGATCAAGTTTCTCAAACATAAACGACTAGTGCTAGTCAAAGTCAAATGGGATTCAAAAAGAGGACCCGAGTACACTTGGGAGCTGGAATCGGAGATGAAGCGAAAGTATCCTCACTTATTTCAATAAATCTCAAGGACGAGATTTTAAATAAGGTGGGGAGAATGTAAGGACTTTCAAAAATTGTCCCAAAACAACCCATAAGTAAGAACCCGGACCCCTGAAACCCTACAGTGCATAAAAAACCAAGAAATCAAGATTCTTGGTCTTCAGGCGGGCCGCGTAAAGGATAAGGGACCCTTACGCGGGCCGCGTCAAACCTGAGTTGACCGGATAAGCACGCCGGGCCACGCGTCGCACACGTGGCAGCCCTAGGTGTGACACGCTTGCCCTAATCTACGAATAGGTGCCCCTCGCAGGCCGCGTAAAGATCGAGCAAGGGCTCACGCGGGCCGCGTGAGACCCATATTTCACCTATAAATAGATTTGGTCCCGAGCTATCATTCTGTGTCGAAAATTCAGTTCAAAACACGAAGGATACTGTCCAAAAGTCGAAATTACAATTCACAATAGTGCAACGCTGCTACGATACAGGGTATTAACTCGATCGCTGCTACGATTCAATGTCCGATCGATTGAAAACTATCCAATGGATGTTTAAGTGCTGCCCACATTAGGGCCATACTTTGTCATTAGTCGTGAATTCGACGGATGTTTAAGTATAGAACTTTGTCATTCGTTGTGAGGGTTTTAGTCTCGTGAGTTATCGTAAATGTTGTATTAGTTACTGACCTAGTTCGTGTGCATTGTTATTTAAATTAGGTTACAAGGCTAATCAGTAGGCTAAACTCTGCCCGTATAAATCTGCAATGTGAGTCATTCTCTTTTATCAAAAGTATTTTACAATACTCCAATTATTTTCAAAAGTTATAATTACAGGGATTAAGTCATGGTTATCTTGAATCACTGGCTAATTGGGGTATTGTGCACATTACTAATTTCTCACTGTTAGGCTAATAAATCCTAATAGTGATAATCATCACTACTTGGGGAAAGACCCAATAGTGGTATGACCATCGTCACCAGGTGACACGGCGCCAGATAAAAATAAGATAGAAGCCATTGTAATCGCTCTTATGCTGTAATTTATAACTATGCGTCGTTTTATCAAAATGAATGATTCACCAGTATTTCCCCGCTGACAAAATATTTTTAAAACATGTTTCAGGCGACCTGCTGTAAATCAAGGAAAACGTGCTACAGAGCACTAACAAGCTTGAAGAGGTGGCTCAGTTAAAATGAATAAACATGTTTTATAAATCAAAGAATTTATTTATGAAATTCCTCTATTGTAAATTTCAGGATTTATCCCGCATTATGAATTAAAATAAGCGGCCATTTCAAGTTTTTAAAAGATCCTATAAAATCTTCCGCTGTCGCATCAATTAATAAATACCACGGGTTCCTGTCCCGCGGCTCCTGACCGGGTAAAACCGGGGCTGGGGCCGTGACACTTGTTCTTCTTATTGCTTCAAATATCAGGATACAGTGCAAGATATGATGCGGATCAACTAAGTGTTACAATGCAATTCGAGTACAAGTGTTAGTGCGTTGTGAGTGTTTGCAAGTAGAGAGAAAGAGTGTGCGAAAGATTGTGTCCCTAATCTGATCCGATCAGTCCCCTTTTATAGTAAAAAGAAAATAGCAAACTACCCTATTAAACCGGGATGCTTCGAATATTCCTCAAGTGAACGTTGTAGTCCACGTCTTCCGGCTTCAACGTCTATAACCCAACTGATTTGCCCGAGTCTTGAGGAGAAGAAGTCCACTTGAACGTTGGAGACTTGCATCTTCTAATCTGCACGTGGTTAAATTAGTCACTACCAGGATATCGTATCGGGATGTTACCAATATCCTGATCCGATATCCTGATCACAAATAAACAATCAAAGCCAGAATATTAGTCAGGATATATGTTCAGAAAATGACCCATAACAATTGTCCCCAAAATATATCTGTTGGTATACCAATTCCAACGGATATATTTTAAATCTTATCCCTCGAATCGAGGTTTAATAAATTGGAACGATGGTCAAGATAGCACTATGCAACTCCCTACGCGGTTTTACTCGATGGATATCTATTATGCCCCTATATCTTCTCTCTTTTTGTTTGAAAACCAAATATCATCAACAGAGTCTCCAGGTAATTACTCATCCCTTCCTCATTTCCTGTTAATCTCTTTACTCTACTTCCAATGGCCACTAGAACCTTCTCTCAAACCGGTGAATCGTCGGAGACCTTCGTCCAGCAAAACCTTCTCAAAAATCCCGAGAAGGAGATCTGTGCCTTTGATAACGCAGACATTGCAGCATTGAGAGCCTCTGGCGCTTTCCCCGATAGCACGATTATTAGACCATTTGATTGATCAATTCGATCGGATATTTCTTCTGCCGATTGGGTCTTTTTTCCGGCATACCCTTTCTCGCCAGGTCTTCGGTATCCATTTCCTGAATTCATGATGCAATTATTCCGAACCACTGGTATTTCCTTTGCCTAAACAATGCCCATGGTTTGGAGAGTACTGATTGTACTCAACCAAATCAAAAATCTTCATTGTCCTGACCTCTGCATCGAGGATATCCCGATTGCTTACCGCCTTCGATCACACGGTTCCAGTCGGTTCTTGCTCTTTTCAACTTCCAGCAAACCCCTCATTCTTAAAGCCACCAAGAACGAGGATGGATGGCAACGTAAATTCTTCTTCGTCAAGCGAGACTCCATCTATGAGGGTGCTAGCCTTCCGGTGGAGTGGTTAACCACCGGTAGGGTTTAGGGTTTCAAGAAAATCCCTAGATTTTTCCAGGCCTTTATCCTGTGCTAATATTTTCTTCTTTGGCCTTTATGTAGTGAACTTTAAAGAAGTAGCCCCTCCTACTGCGGAATCCGAAAAAAGAATCAAAGCAATTTACCAGTTACCGGAAGGTGACAGGAGTTTTTCCACACACCTCCCAAGTTCTAGTCAATATTCATCATCTGATATGTCTGGTAAAAGTCATTTCGTAAATAATTGATTAACGTAATATAATGAAAGAGTAATAAGGATTTAGAGTTTCCCCTTTATGCAGCACCAGCCAAGATCCCAGAAGTTTTCGACCTTGAGGAGCTGGATAGTTACTCCGACCACGTCCAGGTCAAGAAAGAGCCCAGTCCCAAGGCTACGGCCTCATCCAAGCCCAGCAGCTCCAAAGCCATCACCATACCCAAGCCTTCACCAGCCACGAAGCCCCGGAGTTCAAGTTCTCGCAAAAGGAAAGAGACTGATTCACCTACCATCTCCGATACGTTCCCCTATGAGAATCATGGGTTCATTGAGGCAAGCGGGTTCATGACTTCCTTTCTTAACCAGGTATAAATTCCTATTCCAAATCCTACACATATACGTCAAACCAATATCCTGGTTATCATAATACCTGTGTTTTTGGGTGTAGGGCCTTGAACGTCTGGTTCATTTGTATCAAGAATCCTGTGGGCTCAACAAGATGCTTGAGTCCAAGTTGAAGAAAGCTGAGGTTACCATTTCCGGCCAAGGTATGATCGCTGCTGCCAAAACTCAACACTACGAAGACAAGTTCAAGACCATGACTCTGGAGCATCAGGCCGCTCTCAAAAAAGCCACTCATAAAGCCCAAGCCCATCTGGACGCTGCACACGCCCAACATGAGCAGGATATGGCCACTTACCGGGAAGGCCTCAAAGGCTCCGTTGCCATCTCCCTCTTGCAGGCTCGGCTAAAAATGGCTTACGAAGCCAAAGTCATGGGCTTCGAATGCCCTTCTTGGAACGTCGACGCCTGGGAGACCAAGCTAAAAACTCTTGGAGGTAATCCCGTGGAGCATCCCGTCAAATCTGCGGCTGCAGGGTCTTCAAAAGCGATGGAAAAACTAACGGGTGCTGGCGACGAGGCTGAGAAGGAGGTTCAAGCTAATCCTGAAGCGGATGCTGGTGAAGATGCGATGAACGAAGAAGGCGTTGCCCCCTAAAACTCATTTCTTTTAAATTTGATGGTTATGTTTGTTTGAACAATTTTATTTCTTGTCCTTTGAACAATTTCTTTTCCTGCATTAAAACGATTTGATAACCAAAGGTGGATGGGTCCTAGGTTTTAGGATGAAGCCTTTGGTTATCAACTAGTATCGCTTATTTTAGATAATACCACCTCCTTTTAACTTATTTGCTGTTGCCTTTTAATTCTTTGTTACGCATTGCTTAGTTTAGATTTCAACTTTGCAAAATTAATGCAATTATTTTTTTGAAAATATCCTGATCAACATACTCGGCGATATCCTACAAAGACTTTCGTCAAATAGGGTTTTCAAAATTCAAACAATTCAGATAAAGTCTTTAAAGAAAAAAGGATAGTTTATTTTTCAAAATTCGTTTTGATAATACTTGTTTGACCAGAGTATTAGTTTCTAACCCAAGTATTATATCCCAAATATTCCAACCAAATATCCTGAAACATATTCCGAAAACACATTTCGAGAATATATCCTTAATCATGATATTTAAACCTTTTCCAAACATAGTTTCAAAAGTTCAAATGACTTAAGTAAGGTTCACAAAGGAAAGATCATACCAAGAATAGAGTGTAACCCCAGTATCGAACTTCAATCCTTTTGCAACTTCTTCCACTAAGATGTCCCCATTCCGAGATACTTAGTACACTAGGTCCAAATTTGATCTTTTGAGCTCTACACAATCGCCTCAGAAGGAATGTCCCCTGTGCATGAAGTCTTTGAACACTTAGAAAATTTTTGAATATCAGTTCCAACTGTTTGGACAGTTCTTGTGTTACAGGGGTAAAACCCAAAAATATACTGGAGATAAATCCTTAGTATCTTGGGGAAAATCCCATAAGTATCCTGGGGATAAACCCATATTTTCATGCGCTACAGGCGGGAGTGTATAAACTCCAAGACTTAGAAAGGTGATAACCTTTAAACCTTAGAGAGTATGAAAATACCCTTCCGTGAGAGTGGGTGATCAATCCTCATATACCTTTAGGATCTAGGATATAGCCAACAATAACGAAATTGTCAGCTACTTTTACATGGACTGGTCCTGCTATCTTGAACTATCCCTGGATAACTTGCGCTCCAGGCGGGGTGTTTAAACCCAATTCGAGAGAAAGGTGAATACCTTTAAACCTGTGAAGGGATCAGGATCCCTTAAACGTGAGAGAGGGGGCCAATCCTCTAATCTTTCGAAGTATCCTGAATGTGTATCCTGGAGCTATATCCTGAAGCATATACTGCAAAACAACTGTAAACTAAGGTGGGTGTTAGCCTGGCTAACACCCCTCCGATGCTTAAATCAGTAATGGGTTCAAAACAATAAATAATATTAAAACATATTAAAAGAGATAGAATCCATACCATCCTGAGTTAGAATTTAAATTCCAAACTCACTTGAAATAGAGCTTTAGATGTATAGCATTCCAGGATCTTGGTAGCATATCCCCCTCCATATTCTTGAGTCGGTATGCTCCTTTTCCTGATTCTGATTCAATCTCATAGGGTCCTTCCCATTTCGGAGCCAACTTTCCATCAGCAGGATTAGTAGTATTCTGAAAATCCTTTCTCAACACCCAATCTCCAACTTGGAACCTTCTAGTCCTTATATTCTTGTTATATGCTTTGGATATCCTCTGTTGATACGCTGCCATCCTTAGTTTAACAGCATCTCTTGTCTCATCAACAGTATCCAATTCCTGGCATAGGGCTTCACGATTCTGCTCAGGATCCCGGAGGTTGGATCTTGCCGTAGGTATCACCATTTCTGTCGGGATCACCGCTTCTGCTCCAAACACCAAGGAAAATGGGGTTTGGCCAGTTGCAGATTTCACCGTCGTTCTATCAGCCCATAAAACAAAGGGTAATTCTTCTGCCCATTTTTCCTTCTTAGCTCCAAGCCTTTTCTTCAAATTGCTGACAATTATCTTGTTTGAGGATTCTGCTTGTCCATTTGCTTGAGGATGTACCGGTGTGGATGTGATCATTTTGATTCCCCAACTCTTGCAAAAGTCAGTAGTCCTCTTACTTATAAACTGAGATCCATTGTCACAAATTATCTCGGCTGGTACTCCAAACCTGGTCAGGATATTCCTCTTTATGAAGGATACTACTTCTTGATCTCTAACTTGAACAAACGCTTCAGCTTCAACCCACTTAGAGAAATAATCAGTCATTGCCAGTATGAAGACCTTTCCTCCTGGTGCTTTTGGCAATTTTCCTACTATATCCATTGTTTTGGTCAAAAATTCTGATGAGGATATTGTAACCAAACTCTCTATTACGGGGTATGATGCTAATAATGTAGAACAATGACAAGGATCACTTCAATGTAAATTGCACAAACGACACAAGGATTTATACGGGGAAAAAGCCCTTGATCAAGAGTTGATCTCCGGCACAAAAAACCCCGGGTGATGGAAACTACCGATCACCGAGCTCAAATAAATGAATAAATGTTTACAACTTCGGATAGTAACGAGCTAGGTACAAGGATCACTATCGTGAAATGTGTAAAAGTGAGTGAAAACTAATGAATGTTCGTCGAGAGCTTCAAGTGTGCGAGTATATGAGAGTGTGTAGCTGAAAAATGGCTAAGTGTTCTAATTCTAGCTCGTTACCCCTTTTTAAAATAGAAGTTAACTACAATAACTAACTATCCGACTTTTGTGCCAAGCTCCCACGTTCTCCACAACGTCCATTTTTGGTCAATCGTGTGCGAAATGCCCGTGGAATATTCCTTAGTACCGTTGCCAAGACCAAGTCAAGCTTGTTACTCCTGCGAAATAATACAAAACACAAATAAACAATCGTCAGTACGAGGATCCTTAAAGTGATCCATGATCCTGATCCTGAAGCTCTTCTGAGGATCACTATCTGTCACAGAAGCAAGGATCATTAATTAGGATAACGAATAAGGATCACTAATTGTTAGAAAATCCTCCCTTAACAATTGCCCCCAAAATATAAGGAGTGGTATGTAAATTGAGCGAGTTATATTTTCCTGATCTTATCCGCAACTAACTATCGTAAATATAGCCGTTATTGTTGAACTAGCCGTTGCAATCGTGACTGTTATGGGTGAAATTCTGAGCACATATCCTGACTTTGTATCTTGATTTTTTACATGATCAGGATACCGGATCAGGATACCGGGTCAGGATACCGGACCAGGATATTGGTAACATCCTAAGGCAGTATCCTGACTATTACTAACAATTTGCTTGCAAACGTTGGCTACAAGGGACTAACGTTCATGAAGGCCAAGTCATCCTGAAGACCCGCTCAAATTGGTTAGGATAAGGACGTTGATGGCGGAAAAATAGCTCTTGTAACGTTTAGCATTGAAGATTGACGTGTTTTATGGAAAGTTACGAAGATTGGTCAAAGATATTAATGTTATAATGGTTATGGAAGCTTAAATCCCGGAGTTATAGTTGGAATACGCGTGGAAAACGAGTGGAAACAGCCTGGCAACGTTCAGAAAGGAAATAATCTCAGTATCCCGGATTTTTAGCATAATATCCCGGATTTTTAGCACAATTAGTTAATTCTTGTAACTATATAAAGGAGATGCCAGATCCATAGGTGACAACTCGAATTCACCTACTCATTCACTCTCTTTTCTAGCAGCAATCACGCACTAACACTCATCACTTACAATCATTGTACCACTTAGTAGCGATCTGAGCATTATCCTGCACTGTATCCTGGTTATTCAATCAATAAGAAGAACAAGGCAGCCGACGATTGTCAGCTCCCGAGGTTTTATGCCGGAGATCTAGATTGATCAAGGGCTTTCCTCGTACATCACGTGTCAACCTTTACTTTTTTGCTCATTGTTTGATCATAGATACGGCATTATATCCTGAGCCGTATCCTGAAACTGTTTTTACAATTAACCTGGTTAACATATTTTTCACAAAGTATTACTAGCACACTACCTCACAAAACTAATTTGATCATATAATTGCTTAGGTAATTTTTGACCAAAACAATTTGGCGCCCACCGTGGGGCAAGTGGTGCTATTTCTACTAAAAGCTTTTGTAAAATCGTTAATTGGTTTTCTATTTTCAAAACCTTTTGCTACACTATTTTCAATGGCCTCGAGATCAAACATGAGCTCTTCCACCCTGTCTGCTACAACCTCTGGAACGATTGGTTCGGTGCTTCCACCACCTTCTCCAAGATCGCAAGCCTCTTCACAAGGAACCGAAATTCATGTGGCTCGGGATGTTATTCCCACTCAGAATATTCAGGGATCCGGTCCTGTTTTAGCCTCTAATGAAGAAATTCTAACTTTGTTTGGTAGTGTACAGGAACAGATGAGGCAACAGCAGGAGACCAACCAAATGCTGATGAGAGAGATACAACTCTTGAAATCTTGCTCAAGAAGGCCCACTGAGGATACTGTCACTCCTTTGCATCCTAGATCTTTGAACTTTAGTTCGGCAGTATATACTGAGGATAACAGGGGGAATATTGTGCCTAGCCATTCCCAGAGTCATATTCCTGAGATACCCTCTTCGGTCAGGGTGTCAACTGTGAGAAATCCAGGATATGCTCCAGGATGCGTTCCAGGATATGACCAGAATCATCAAGCTGGTAACTTGTCTGTTAACACCAGTATCCCTGTTACTAATAATCTTGGATCATTGCAGGATGCAGGCGTGACATCAGCAATAACCAGAGAGCTTCAAAAGTTGAAGGATATGATATCAAGTGTGCCTGGAATAGTGCAGCCTATACCGGAAGTATCCCGGGATAGTCACAACATATCCCGCTTTGCTCACCCCATTTGTGATGCAGAAATCCCAAAGAGATTCCAGACTCCTAACATGAAGCTGTATGATGGGACGACGGATCCTGAGGAGCATATTGCCCAGTATAGGGAGAGGATGGAGATTAACCCTATCCCGCCAGAACTTAAGGAAGCATGCTTGTGCAAGGGCTTCGGCTCTACTTTAACAGGATCAGCCTTGAAATGGCTTCTAAATGTTCCACCTTATTCAATTACATCATTTGCTCATTTAGTTAATTTGTTTAATAGTCAGTTTTCTTGTAGTAGAAGCTTTGAAAAACTAACAAGTGACCTCTACAGGATAACACAGGGGCCTCAAGAATCCCTAAGGGATTATGTGAACAAATTCAGCAGGGAATCCTTGGATATCCCACGCCTTGATGTTGCTACAGCAGTCCAAGCATTCAAGATGGGACTACAAAAGGATTCCCAGTTTTATCAGGATCTTGTGATGAATCCTTGCAGGAACTTGGATGAAGCTCGAAACAGGGCCTTGAGATATATCAGGCTGGAAGATGATAAGAAAATTCAAGAGAGGATGAATGCATCCTCAACATATGAACCAACTAACAAGAAGTCAGAATCCTCATACAAACCATATCGTTCTAAGCCATATGACAGGAATGATAGCAAAAAAGTGAACGCTGTTGAAAATGAGGATCCTGAGGAGTATCCTGAATTATCAGAATATTGTTTTTCTGTTAATATACCTGAACTAATGTATGCTATGCAGGGTTTGGGTGATAAAGCCAGGTGGCCTCGGAAGAATCAACAAAAAGCTGATTGGAAGGATAAGTCCAAATGGTGTGCCTTCCATGAGGATTTCGGACATGTTACTGAGGATTGCATTGCCCTGAAGAAAGAAATAAGCTACCTACTAAGCAAAGGATATCTGAAAGATCTCCTGGGCAGAAAGAGGAATAAGGGTCAGGATATTGAGAAGGATCCTGAACGAGCAGCATCACCTCCCGCCGACGCCAAGATAATCAACTTTATCTCAGGAGGGTCCAACATTTGTGGAACTTCATACTCTGCTGCAAAAAGACATGCCAAAGAGGCTAAGGCGGAAAGGGGAGATAAGCCAACCAGGATGTCCACCCTCACGGCTGATAAAGTGATCACGTTCGATAGTGATGACAGGGATACTGTCCAGGATCCTCATCATGATGCTTTGGTAATAACTTTATATGTTGCTAATCACTTTGTGCGTAGGATACTGGTGGATAATGGCAGTTCAGTCAACATCATCCAATTGGAAACCTTGAAGAGAATGAACATCCCCGAGATGGAGATTACCTCAAAGTCCACTGTGCTTGTAGGGTTTAGTGGAGAAGCAAAGAATACTGTTGGGGAGATAAAACTGCCCGTATATGTCGAAGGAGTAAACTCGATGCAACGGTTTTGTGTCATGAATTCATTATCCTGCTATAATATTATATTGGGCAGGCCATGGATTCACGATATGAAAGCTGTACCTTCCACCTATCATCAGTGTGTCAAGATCCCTACTCCTTGGGGGGTAGTCAAGGTGGAAAGTGATCAACAAGAAGCTAAGGAGTGTTACTCATCCTCGATGAAATCCTCAACCAAGCCTAATGCAGCATAGCAATTAAAGATGCGGGCCCAGGATATCGTGGAGGCTTCAGAGCAGGATGTAAAGAAAATTATCCTGGATCAGGATAATCCAGATATCTCGGTGCTCGTTGGAGCCAATATCCCTCAGGATATTGAAAATCAGTTAACTAACTTTTTGAAATGCAGGATGTCAACATTCGCATGGAAGCATGAGGATATGACAGGTATTTCTAAGGATATTATAACTCACAAGCTTGGAATTGACAGGTCCTTCAAGCCTATCCAGCAAAAGAGAAGGAAGTTTGCTCCAGAACGAAACATAATTATTCAAGAAGAGGTTGAAAGACTACTGAAGTCCAAAATGATCAGGGAAGTCAAATTTCCCAAGTGGCTAGCAAATGTGGTCGTGGTTCAAAAGAAGAATGGGAAATGGAGAGTTTGTGTAGATTACACAGACTTGAACAAAGCATGTCCTAAAGACCCATTCCCTCTACCTCATATAGACTCGATGGTGGATGCCACTGCTGGTCATGAGATGTTAACCTTCATGGATGCATCCTCAGGATTCCAGCAGATCCAAATGGAACCTTCAGACCAGGAGGATACTGCTTTCATGACACCAACAGGTATTTACTGTTATACTGCTATGCCTTTTGGTTTGAAAAATGCAGGTGCAACGTACCAGAGATTGGTGAACATGATGTTTAAAGACAAACTGGGGGACACCATGGAGGTGTACATTGACGATATGGTAGTCAAATCCAAGAAGGCTGAGGATCATCTCCAGGATATTAAAGGAGCATTTGATATCCTGGACCAGTACAATATGAAACTAAATCCTGCCAAGTGCCATTTTGGAGTGGGGGCAGGAAAGTTTTTAGGATACATGGTGACTAAAAGGGGTATAGAAGCAAGCCCAGAACAAATCAAAGCTATCCTGGATATCAAGTCACCATCCAACATGAAAGATGTGCAAAGATTAACTGGACGAGTAGCGGCATTGAACAGATTTATATCAAGATCCTCAGAAAAATGTAAAGAATTCTACGATATCCTGAAGAAGAATAAGAGGTTCGAGTGGGGAGAAAAACATGAAGCAGCTTTACAGAAATTAAAGCAATATCTTTCAACCGCACCTCTGATGATGAAGCCCGAGGATGGTGAACCATTATCCCTGTATCTTGCAATATCAGGGAATGCAGTAAGTGCTGTTTTGGTTAAGGATCACGAAGGTCAGCAGTATCCTGTCTATTATGTTAGTAAAAGTTTATTAGATGCTGAAACTAGATATTCACACTTAGAGAAATTAATATTAGCTCTAGTTATGGCATCGACAAAGCTTAGACATTATTTTGAAACACATAGGATTCATGTTAAAACCAACTATCCTGTTAAAAGTGTGCTTAGGAAACCCGAGATGTCAGGTAGGATGGCTAAGTGGTCAGTAAAATTAAGTGCCTATGATCTAATATATGAACCTAGAAATGCTATAAAGTCTCAGGCTTTAGCAGACTTTGTGGCTGATTTCAGTAGTGATATTCAAAATGAAGTAGACCTAGAAGTGCAACAACTAGGAGAAAATAAAGAATTTTGGACACTATATACTGATGGTGCATCTAATGTAAGAGGTGTAGGTTTGGGTATACTACTAAAATCGCCACAGGGGGACATATTACCCCAGGCTATTAGATGTGAATTTTCTGCTACCAATAATGAAGCTGAGTATGAAGCTCTAATAACAGGATTAGAATTGGCTAGAAATATGAATATTAGATGTTTGCGAGTATATGTTGACTCCCTGTTGATTACTAACCATTTCAATGGATCTTATGCAGTAAAAGGTGAAAAGTTAGCTGAATATCTTGAAATTGTTAAGAAATTAGCAGGATATTTCGAAATTTTTACACTTGAACAGGTACCAAGAGAAAAGAATGCTGAAGCTGACGCTCTAGCAAACTTAGGATCTACTGTCAGGATACCAAAGGGAACTCAGATACCAATAGTGCACATCTTGTATCCTGCAATAGAACATTTCAAATCTCAGGATAAAGAAGTAGCATGTATCCAGGATCCTGGTGATGGATATCCTTAGAAGGATCCTGAATCCTGGATGACTCCAATTGTGAAGTATCTTCAAGAAGGAGATATCCCAAAAGATGCAAATCCTAAGGCTTTTAGGATGAAGGTATCTCGTTTTACTATTATAAATAATATTTTGTATAAGAAATCCCTTGCAGGTCCGTACCTAAGGTGCTTGGAAGATCCTGAAACCAAGGAGGTACTTCAGGATATACACGAAGGAGACTGTGGCAACCATACTGGGGGCAGATCTCTGTTCTCGAAGGTGTTGAGAACAGGATATTACTGGCCGACCATGAGAAAGGATGCCGCAGAGTATGCTCAGAAATGCGATGCATGTCAAAGACACGGGAACATCCTGCATCAGCCTGCAGAACCATTATATCCTATCGTATCCCCTTGGCCGTTTATGAAATGGGGGATGGACATAGTGGGAAAACTTCCAAAGGCTCCAGGAGGAAAGGTTTTTATGCTGGCAATGACGGATTATTTCTCCAAGTGGGTTGAAGCCGAGGCATTTGTCCAAGTTAGGGATCAAGAAGGGGTATCCTTCATAAAGAGAAATATCCTGACCAGATTTGGGGTACCAGCTGAGATAGTTTGTGATAATGGCTCTCAATTCATCAGCAAAAGAACTACTGATTTTTGCAAAAGTTGGGGAATTAAGATGATCACGTCAACGCCAGTACATCCTCAAGCAAATGGACAAGCATAATCCTCGAACAAGATAATCGTCAACAATTTAAAGAAGAGGTTAGGTGCCAAAAAAGGAAAATGGGCAGAGGAACTACCATTTCTCCTATGGGCTGATAGAACAACTGTGAAGAATGCTACTGGGCAAACCCCATTTTCTTTGGTATTTGGGGCAGAAGCAGTGATCCCGACAGAAATGGTGATACCGACAGCTAGATCAAGCCTACGGGATCCTGAATCAAATCCTGAAATCTTATGTCAAGAACTGGATACTATTGATGAGACAAGAGATGCGGCAAAGCTAAGGATGGCGGCATATCAACAGAGGATATCCAGAGCATATAACAAAAATATAAGGACTAGAAGGTTCCAAGTCGGAGATTGGGTGTTAAGGAAAGCTTTTCAGAATACTACGAATGCTGCTCATGGAAAGTTGGCTCCAAAGTGGGAAGGACCCTATGAGATCGAATCGGAATCCGGAAAAGGAGCATACCAGCTTAAGAATATGGAGGGGGATATACTACCAAGATCCTGGAATGCTATACATCTCAAAGCCTATTTCAAGTGAGTTTAGAATTTAATTTCTAACTCAAGATGGTATGAATTCTGTCTCTCTTAAATATAATTTATTTTATTTGAACCCAATACTAACTTAAGCATCGGAGGGGTGTTAGCCAAGCTAACACCCACCTTAGTTTAAGGTTGTTTTGCAGAATATGCTTCGGGATATAGCTCCAGGATACACACTCAGGATACTTCGAAAGATTAGAGGATTGGCCCCCTCTCTCACGTTTAAGGGATCCTGATCCCTTCACAGGTTTAAAGGTATTCACCTTTCTCACGAATTGGGTTTAAACACCCCGCCTGGAGCGCAAGTTATCCAGGGATAGTTCAAGGTGGCGGGACCAGTTCATGTAAAAGTGGCTGACAATTTCGTTACTATTGGCTATACCCTGGATCCTTAAGGTATATGAGGATTGATCACCCTCTCTCACGAAAGGGTATTTTCATACTCTCTAAGGTTTAAAGGTTTTCACCTTTCTAAGTCTTGGAGTTTATACACTCCCGCCTGTAGCGCACGAAAATTTGGGATTTTCCCCAGGATACTAAGGGTTTATCCCCAGTACGTTAAGGGTTTATCCCCAGTAAAACTAAAGTTTTTAAAAAGATTTCAAAAATATGACAAGCTGTGATTACACACGTTCTTTTATGGATGAGAAGCTACGAAGTTTAATCACTAAGTGAAGAAATACTCAAGTATGTCATGCACTGATGCAATATCCTGCACATACAGGGGACATCCATGCCGGGAACATTGCAAAGGATTCAAAGGTTAAGGTTGGAAATTATTACCCAAGTGTTTCTGGTATGATTTATCATTCTTCAAGTCTCGAAAACCTTATCTAAATAATCTATGTTTTCTAAAAAGTCATATTCAACCAAGTTTTATCTAACATTTAGAAGACATTTCATCAGTATCCTGACCAGGATATTTGATCAGGATATTCAAAACATACCTTTCAAGATAAAAACATAATAAATAAGAGTAAAAATGTCAGTTTATTATTATTATTAGTCCAAAAGATTGTATTCTTGGTTTCGTCTCAAAAAGAGACCCATCCACCAAGAATACAATTAAGTTTTTTAAAGCATATTTACATGAACAGTTGAAGGCTTCGTCCTGAAAACACAGGATCCCTCCACCTTCAACTGTCAAACTATTCTACTTGCAGGAAATTAAAATTGTTCTAAGTGCAGGACGACCGGATGATTTAGACCCTATAAAATACAGGCATCATTAAAGACAGATTAACCAGGATACAGATTTAATATATGTGTACGGGATACAGGATCTGGATACTTACCTAATTAGGGAAGGAGGTCATGGGCTCGATAGATTCCGTGAAGCCAAGGTCATCATAAGAGAAACCTTCGACAGCAGCAACAGATGGCTCATTTTTCACCGGGACAGGCTTGGGATAGCTGTCAAGCTTCTCAAGATCGAAGAAAACATATATCCCTGCCAGACATGTTAGAATGACTGAAAAATATATCCGTTGGAATCATGATATCCAACAGTTATATTTTTGGGGACAATTGTTATGGGTGAAATTCTGAGCACATATCCTGACTTTGTATCTTGATTTTTTACATGATCAGGATACCGGATCAGGATACCGGCTCAGGATACCGGACCAGGATATTGGTAACATCCTGAGGCAGTATCCTGACTATTACTAACAATTTGCTTGCAAACGTTGGCTACAAGGGACTAACGTTCATGAAGGCCAAGTCATCCTGAAGACCCGCTCAAATTGGTTAGGATAAGGACGTTGATGGCGGAAAAATAGCTCTTGTAACGTTTAGCATTGAAGATTGACGTGTTTTATGGAAAGTTACGAAGATTGGTCAAAGATATTAATGTTATAACGGTTATGGAAGCTTAAATCCCGGAGTTATAGTTGGAATACGCGTGGAAAACGAGTGGAAACAGCCTGGCAACGTTCAGAAAGGAAATAATCTCAGTATCCCGGATTTTTAGCATAATATCCCGGATTTTTAGCACAATTAGTTAATTCTTGTAACTATATAAAGGAGATGCCAGATCCATAGGTGACAACTCGAATTCACCTACTCATTCACTCTCTTTTCTAGCAGCAATCACGCACTAACACTCATCACTTACAATCATTGTACCACTTAGTAGCGATCTGAGCATTATCCTGCACTGTATCCTGGTTATTCAATCAATAAGAAGAACAAGGCAGCCGACGATTGTCAGCTCCCGAGGTTTTATGCCGGAGATCTAGATTGATCAAGGGCTTTCCTCGTACATCACGTGTCAACCTTTACTTTTTTGCTCATTGTTTGATCATAGATACGGCATTATATCCTGAGCCGTATCCTGAAACTGTTTTTACAATTAACCTGGTTAACATATTTTTCACAAAGTATTACTAGCACACTACCTCACAAAACTAATTTGATCATATAATTGCTTAGGTAATTTTTGACCAAAACAGTGACGTCACAGAAGTGACAACCCTGCACGATCATGATTATAAATAGGAGATAGAGATAGGATCAAATGCATTTAAAATTTCAGAAAGACTCCCTTTATAACTGCATTCCGAAGATAGACAGGTATTCTCTCTTCATCTTCTGCCTTCTCTTACTCTGTTTTTCTTACTTCACCATTATCTCTTCAAGAATGATGCTCCGGTCCTCCCCCGCCAAGGATCACCAGAAGGATAGTCCCTTGAAGAGTCAAAAGATCATCAAAGACTCCGCAAATGAGAGGTGTTACTTTAACGATGCTCAGATAGACAAGATCCGTCATTGCTTTCCGGCGAGTGCTTTTTTCAAACCCTTTGATCCTACTATTCTGAGCGACTATGTTTCAGAAACATGGGTTGCCTTTCCAGTTACTCCATTCGCCATAGGATACACCTATCCTTTCCCAGAATTTACACAATCCTTCTTTTCCCTTACCGGCATCTCTTACATCCAAGCCATGCCGATGATTTGGAGGGTTTTGTATACCCTGGAGAGGATCATTGAACAGGAAGGCATTAATTTAGGCATGTCAGAGCTGACACAATTGTATGATCTTACTACCTTTGGTTCCCATCGTTATTTGTTCAAACGAAAACCCGACGGAGAACACCCCCTTCTTAAAGTTACCAAGAATGACACAAATTGGAAACGTCGCTTCTTCTTTGTCAGGAGGGATACCATTCCAAACGGAAAGGATCTACCAAGGACATGGTCCACCCATGGTAGGCCAGAAGATCCTGAGAAGGATCACCAGGTAGTCTTGTTTTTGTATAAGGATTACTGACCCCTTTTTGTCTTGTGTTATGCAGCTATTTCTGTCTCACACATCATCATATCACCTGCAACCAAGGATAGGCTTGCTGCTTTTTGGAAGCTTAATCCTGAAACAAGGACATTCAAGATAGACACCCAAGATTCACAAGAAGTATCCTCAGGTTCCATTACCATGTCAAGTAAGTATCCTGCTTGATTTATAGTTTGAATATTAAAATAAATAATCAAATTGAAATAAGAGTAGGACACTTATCTTGTTTTGATTGTGTAGGTGCCGGAAAATCTGCCAAGCCTGTATCCCAGTTCAACACGGCTGACCTTGATGTTGTTCGATCCAGGAAGAAGAGGTCCACTACCAGTCCTAGCATTTCCATTCCCAAAGCACCCACTAAAGGAAAGGGTGGTAAGAAGAGGAAAACTTCTGACACTGAGGACCTTCAAGGCCTACCACTGATCCGCCACCAGTTCCTCGAATACTTCAATGATGTAAGGATCACTAATTCTGCCTAGGTATCCTACTCATATGAGGATCACCTGATCTTGAACTGTTCTGTCCTTTTTCTTTGCAGAAATTTGCTGAGATTGAAGATTACGTGGGAAATGTTGAGGAGCAGGACAAGAAGATTGCTGACCTCCAACAGGTTGCCGTGCTTAAGGACCTTGCCATTGCTGATCTTCAGAAGGAACTCCAAGATGCCAAGACTAAGACAGCTAAACTTCTGATTGACCTTGACTATGAGAAGCATAATCTCATAGAAAATGCTAAGGTCTCTGCTGCCATCACAATGTATCAGACAAAATTGAAGATGGCCCAGGAAGCCCAAGATCCTAACTTTGATAAAAGCAGTTGGGATGTTGAGGGCTGGAAAGCAAGGTTGGCTGATCTCGAGGATGATGAGGAGGAGACTACTGAGGTCTTGGCGATTGAGGCAAGTGGCAGTGGAAAGGATCTGATGAAGGATACCGCAGCTGGAGGGGAAGAGGATGCAGCAAAGGTGTAGGCTGTACAATTGGGCGATGATGGACATTCCTAGACGCAGCCGGAGCCCAATTTTTAAATTTGGTAGTAGGTCTTTTGTGGTTGTGATGTTGAACAATTTAATGGTTTGTACTTGAACAATAGTCTTTAGGATTAAGGATCATGTATGATCCTTTGGACAATAGGCAGGATTGCAATTGGTGGAGGGATCCTCTGTTTTGGGGATGAAGCCATTGTGATCCTGCTGCCTTTATATTCCTGCACTACTTTCGAACTTATTATCATGGACACCCTTTACCTACCCCAGCGGACGGGCCACGTTTTGCTGGTAGATGCTCGGGGTAGGTAATTTTGACAACCTTTTAAGGGTTAATCCTTTGTTAATAAATAAAATCTTAACCTTTTGTCGCTTATCTTGTGTTGTTATCCTTTTTAATATCTTGCTTTCCAATTGTTGTAATGTTCATTCCACTTATACTTATCAATCCTTGAAAAATTAAAAAAGATATCCAAAAAGTTTAGGATATGATCAAGGATCACATATCCCATAACTGATAAGTTCCAAAAAGTGATATAGTTTAAGAATCACAAGTTTAGTTGTCAAATTTTAAGGGTTATTCAAATAAATAATGAATATAATTAATAATAGTTAAGGATCATACCTGAGGATCCAAGTTAGGACCCTAATCATAATAAGGATAACTATAAGATAAACCTTAGAGTGGAGTAAGGATCAAGGATCCCTAGTTGCCTATCTTTAAGAACCTGAAACAGAGCATAACTTGGGACTAAGCCAATATAAGAAAAGAGTTAGCAACTGGGGACAAGCCCAAGGATAACTGGGGACAAGCCCAATGATCGTATGTAAACTGGAGTATGGCCCTAACTGGCGACTATCCAAACTTAGTGACATGAAAATGCCAAAACCTTAGCTAACGTGAAAACGTTAGAAACCTTAGCTAACGTGAAAACGTTAGAAACCTTAGGAACGGATGTATGGTACGTCTACCATTATACGTAGGATCCTAGGCATAGCCAGTACAATGGAATTATCAGCCCCTAAAACGAGTACTGGTCCCACTGCCTTGAACTATACCAGGATCATCATGCGCTACAGGCGGAACTGGGGTCAAGCCCAAATAACTGGGGTTAAACCCAAAGAACGGATTGCTTCAGCGGATAACCAATGTTATGCTAAGGATACCTGAACTTTCAAAACTTAAACTCAGGTGAGAGATGGATAAAGGACACATGATCCTTATCCTTATATGAGAAAATAAAGAAATGAAATAGTTCAAGTTTAGGATATTACCTAAGTAAGGATCACCGATACTTTGAGGATCCTTTGAGGATCATCTGTGCCATGAGGATCCTACTCACATGAAATATTTCTTCAAGTGGACAGCATTCCAAGCTCTTGGTAGCAAATCACCTTCCATGGTTAGCAATCTATATGCCCCCTTTCCTGCTTCAGCTTCAATCAAATAAGGGCCTTCCCATTTTGGAGCCAATTTTCCATCAGCAGGATTGGTGGTATTCTGGAATGCTTTCCTTAATACCATATCTCCAACTTGAAACCTCCTGATCCTGACATTTTTGTTGTAAGCACCAGCCATTCTTTGTTGATAACTGGCCATCCTTATCCTAGCGAGATCCCTGATTTCTTCAATAGTATCCAGGTCTTGAGCTAAGTTCTCATTATTCTCCTCAGGATCACGGGTACTTGTTCTAGCAGTTGGAACCACCATTTCTGTTGGGATCACTGATTCTGCTCCAAATACCAAAGAGAATGGCGTTTGACCAGTAGCATTCTTAGGGGTTGTCCTATCAGCCCAAAGTACATAGGGTAGTTCTTATGCCCATTTCCCTTTCTTGGATCCAAGCTTCTTCTTCAAATTGTTGATAATGATCTTGTTGGATGATTCTGCTTGACCATTAGCTTGTGGGTGGACTGGTGTTGATGTTATAATCTTAATCCCCCAGCTGTCACAAAAGTTAGTGGTTCTGCCCTCAATAAATTGGGAACCATTATCACAAATAATCTCAGAAGGAATTCCAAATCTAGTTATAATATTTCTTTTAATGAAGGATATAACTTCCTTTTCTCTGACTTGGGCAAAAGCTTCAGCCTCTATCCACTTGGAGAAGTAATCAGTCATAGCTAGCATGAATACTTTTCCACCAGGTGCCTTAGGGAGCTTACCAACTATATCCATACCCCATCTCATAAATGGCCAAGAGGAGGATATAGGATGCAATAATTCAGCTGGTTGATGAAGGATATTGCTGTGTCTCTGACAAGGATCACATCTTTTAGCATACTCCACAGCATCTCTCTTCATGGTTGGCCAGTAGTATCCTGTCCTCAGGATCCTTGAGAATAATGCCCTGCCCCCAGTGTGGTTTCCACAATCTCCTTCATGGAAGTCTTTTAAAACTTCTTGGATTTCAGGATCCTCAATGCATCTCAAGTATGGTCCTGCAAGAGATCGTCTATACAACATATTATTTAAAATTGTGAATTGAGATACCTTAGATTTGAAAGCCCTAGGGTTTTCTCCTGTAGGAATCTCTCCATGTTGTAAGTATCTCATAATTGGTGAGATCCACGATCCTGATCCTGAATGGGATTGAGTATCCTCACAAGGGATAATTACAGAATCATTTCCTATCTCCATAGCCTCGTGATCCTCGATAGCCGGGGTCAGGATATGGATAATAGGGATCTTGATATCCTCTGGGATCTTCAAGGATGATCCTAAGTTAGCCAATGCATCAGCCTTTGTATTTTCTTCCCTTGGTACCTGCGTCAAACTAAAGGAAACAAAAGAGAGTGCCAAACTTTTGACTATCTCTAAATATTTGGTTAGCTTTTCACCTTTAACAGCGTAGGATCCATTAAAGTGGTTTGTAATTACCAATGAATCTACATGTACCTCAAGATACCTAATCCCTATATGCTTTGCAATTTGTAAACCAGCAATTAAGGCTTCATATTCAGCCTCATTGTTAGTGGTTTGGAACTCACAAGCTATAGAGTGGGGTATTATGTCCCCCTGTGGCGATTTTAGTAGTATTCCAAGCCCTGTGCCTTTGACATTTGAGGATCCATCAGTATAGAGTATCCAAGGATCCTTGGTCTCTTCTAGCTGCTGGGCTTCTAATTCAGCTTCTTTTTGTAAATCACTACTGAAATCAGCCACAAAGTCAGCTAATGCTTGGGATTTGATGGCTGTCCTAGGCTCATATCTTATATCATATGCACTTAGCTTCACTGCCCACTTAGCCATCCTTCCTGACATCTCTGGTTTCCTGAGGACATTCTTAATTGGAGAATTAGTTTTAACAACAATAACATGAGTTTCAAAATAATGTCTTAGCTTAGTAGATGCCATAATTAATGCAAGAATAAGTTTTTCAAGGTGTGAATACCTGGATTCGGCATCAAGTAAACTTTTACTTACATAGTAGACAGGATGTTGTGTACCTTCATGATCCTTAACAAGGACCGCACTTACTGCTTTTGAGGATACTGCAAGATACAAGGATAGCACATCGCCTTTTTCTGGTTTCATCAAAGCCGGGGATGAGGATAGGTAATCTTTGAGGGCTCTTAAAGCATTTTCATGCTTCTCAGTCCACTCAAATTTCTTGTTCTTCCTTAGGATATCATAGAATTCTTTGCACTTCTCTGAGGATTTGGATATAAATCTGTTCAAAGCTGCTATCCTGCCTGTTAGCCTTTGAACATCCTTAGCATTGGCCGGAGATTTGATGTTCACTATTGCTTTGATTTGTTCCGGGCTAGCTTCAATGCCTCTCTTTGTCACCATATATCCTAAGAATTTACCTGCTTTAACACCAAAGTGACATTTTGAAGGATTAAGTTTCATGTTATATTTGTCAAGGATATCGAATGCTTCCTCCAAGTCCCTTAGGTGATCCTCAGCTTTTATGGATTTTACCACCATATCATCTATGTAAACCTCCATAGTTTGTCCAATCTGATCCTTGAACATCATATTCACCAGCCTTTGATATGTTGCACCTGCATTTCTTAGTCCGAACGGCATAGCAATATAGCAGTATATACCAGTTGGAGTCATGAAGGCTGTATCCTCTTGGTCGGATGGTTCCATTTGGATTTGTTGGAATCCAGATGAAGCATCCATAAAAGTTAACAGTTCATGACCCGCAGTTGCATCCACCATGGAGTCAATGTGGGGTAATGGGAAAGGATCCTTGGGACATGCCTTATTTAAATCGGTAAAATCGACACATACCCTCCACTTTCCGTTTTTCTTTTGAACAACAACCACATTGGCCAACCATCTTGGATACTTGACCACCCTAATCATACCTGCCCGGAGCAATTTCTCTACCTCTTCCTGGATAATGGCATTCCTTTCCGGTGCAAACTTTCTTCTCCTTTGATGGATTGGTTTGAAGGATCTGTCAATCCCGAGTTTGTGAGTGATTACATCTTTGGATATACCAGTCATGTCTTCGTGTTTCCATGCAAAGGTAGTCTTTCTCCTTTTGAGGAAGGATACGAGGTCTTCTTTCATTTCGCCAAGGATCCCTGATCCGATATAGATTTTGGATTCAGGATCATCAGGATCCATGAGGATTTCTACCACATCCTGCTCTCCTGCCTCCAAGACATCCCTTGGAGGATACCTTGATTGCTATTGCTCCCTTGACTTCGAGGCTGGTTTCATCGATGAAGTGTAGCAATTCTTAGCCTCCTGCTGATCACTATCAATCTTCACTATTCCCCAAGGACTAGGGAGCTTCACACATTGATGGTAGGTAGATGGGACTGCTTTCATACCGTGTATCCAAGGCCTGCCAAGGATAACATTACAACAAGATAAACAGTCAATAACACAAAATTTTTTATAAGAGTGTAGGCCTTCAATGTATATTGGGAGTTTAATGTCCCCCAGGGTATTCTTAGTTTCGCCACTAAATCCCACGAGCACGGAGGATCTTGGTATGATGTCCGATTCAGGAATACCCATCTTCTTTAGAACATCAAGTTGGATAATGTTCACTGAGCTTCCTCCGTCTATAAGGATCCTGCGGACAAAATGGTTAGAAATGAAAAGAGTAATAACTAAACCATCGTGATGAGGATCCTGGATATCAACACGATCATCCTCATCAAAGGTTATGACTTTTCCTTCAGAGACACTTGATGTTCGAACAGGTCTTTCTCCATTATCCATTTTAGTTTCCTTTGCATGCCTTTTAGCTGCTGAGAAGGATGTGCCGCAAATGTCTGATCCTCCAGAAATAAAGTTTATTACTTGTGCATCTGCTGGAGGGGCTGGAGCCTTCTCAGGGATCCTTTCAGGATCCTGAGTCCTTGACTTTTTTCTTCCCAACAATTCTTTTAGATGCCCCTTGCTCAACAAGTATCCAATTTCCTTTCTTAGTGCAATCTATTCTTCTGTGAGATGCCCAAAATCTTCATGGTATGCACACCACTTTGATTTATCCTTAGTTGCAGCTGGCCTATCATTTTTTCTCGGCCATCTAGCTTTATCACCTAGGTTCTGCATCGCAAGGATTAGTTCATTGTTATCAACACAAAAACAATATTCAGAAATTGGAGGATAATCCTCATCATCCTCTTCTTGATCAACAGAATGCACGTTCTGGTTATCAGATCTGTTGTAGGATCTGAACTTGTTGTTCCTGAATGAGGATCCTTGCTTATCCTGCTTTGAGGATCCTGCTAACCTCTCCTGGATCCTCTTGTCGTCCTCTAGCCGAATGAACCTAAGTGCCCGTGTTCTTACCTCATCTAAGTTCCTGCATGGTGTCATAACAAGATCATCATAGAACGACGAATCCCTAAGCAATCCCATTTTAAAGGCCTCAACAGCCGTAGCTATATCTAAGTTGGGAATGTCTAAGGATTCTTTACTGAATTTGGTAATGTAATCCCTTAATGATTCATTATGACCCTGGGTTATCCTATATAGATCACTAGTTAATCGTTCAAATTTTCTACTACAAGAAAACTGATTATTAAACATGTTAACTAGATTAGCAAATGAGGTAATAGAATAGGGAGGAAGACTTAGCAGCCATTTGAGAGCTGATCCAGTAAGAGTGGATCTGAATCCCTTGCATAGGCATGCTTCCTTTAACCTTTCTGGAATTGGATTGATCTCCATCCTCTCCCTGTATTGTGCTATGTGTTCTTCAGGATCCGTCGAACCATCATACAGCTTCATTGTTGGCACATGGAACCTCTTGGGTATCTCAGCATCACAGATTGGTGGTGCAAAACGAGATATCTTGTGGCTCCCATCTGCAATCTCTGGGATAGGTTTGACCACTCCTGGAACACTTGATATCATATCCTTTAGCTTTTGCAATTCTCTGGCCATGGCATGATTGATACCTGGATCCTGCATAAGACCATGGTTAGTAGTATAAGAATTATTAAAAGTGTTACCTCCCATTGGATTCAGATTAGGAAGATTGGATGTTAATCCATATTGTTGGGGATCTGGAATGATCGAGGGACCAGTAGAAGCATTGGTCTGCGTTGGAATAAAATCTCCCTGATGGACATCTGAACTTCCTGTTTGCAAACTCCTCAAGGATCCTGGAATCTGGAAGGATCCTTGAAACTGGGACGATCCTGGAACAAAGGAGGATCCTTGAACCTGGGATGATCCTGGAACAAAGGAGGATCCTTGAACTTGGGATAATCCTGGAACAAAGGAGGATCCTTGAACCTGGGATGATCCTGGAACAAAGGAGGATCCTTGAACCTGGGATGATCCTGGAACAAAGGAAGATCCTTGAACCTGGGATGATCCTGGAACAAAGGAAGATCCTTGAACCTGCTGCGCTCCTGAATATCCTCCTGAATTCGTGAGGGATCCCATATGCTGAGGATAGGATCCCGCTGGCTGGAAATATGAACCTGATGCCTGGGTCACTGTTGTTGTTCCGTAGTGCACTCATTTTGGTCCACCCACATATTGAACATCTGGAACCACTGATGGCTGGGAAGTAATCACCGGAGTATCAAAATTCAAAGATTTTGGCACCAGTGGGGAATGATCCTCTGCCGTTTTCTTTTGTTTCTTGAGATCTCCGATTTCTTTGAGAATCCTTTCATTGGTCTTATCCTGTTGCCGTATCTGATCCTTCATCTGCAAAATCAAAGTAAACATGTCACTAGTAGTGGGAGTGTAAGAAGCAGAAGAAGTTGGAGGTTTTGAGAAAATGGGAGTTGGTTTCTTCGCAGCATTCTCAGCATTCTTCTGGGATCCAGAAGGTGGTGGAGGCAAAGGGGGAACGCCTTGTGAAGAAGTGAATGAGGGCATCAAATTTGAAGCATTCTTCGCTGAGGAAGCCATTTGCTCGGTTGTAGTGAACTGAAATGAGCACAGAAATGCGAATTTTTCTAAGGATGAAGCACCAATTGCCCCACGGTGGGCGCCAAACTGTTTTGGTCAAAAATTCTGATGAGGATATTGTAACCAAACTCTCTATTATGGGGTATGATGCTAATAATGTAGAACAATGACAAGGATCACTTCAATGTAAATTGCACAAACGACACAAGGATTTATACGGGGAAAAAGCCCTTGATCAAGAGTTGATCTCCGGCACAAAAAACCCCGGGTGATGGAAACTACCGATCACCGAGCTCAAATAAATGAATAAATGTTTACAACTTCGGATAGTAACGAGCTAGGTACAAGGATCACTATCGTGAAATGTGTAAAAGTGAGTGAAAACTAATGAATGTTCGTCGAGAGCTTCAAGTGTGCGAGTATATGAGAGTGTGTAGCTGAAAAATGGCTAAGTGTTCTAATTCTAGCTCGTTACCCCTTTTTAAAATAGAAGTTAACTACAATAACTAACTATCCGACTTTTGTGCCAAGCTCCCACGTTCTCCACAACGTCCATTTTTGGTCAATCGTGTGCGAAATGCCCGTGGAATATTCCTTAGTACCGTTGCCAAGACCAAGTCAAGCTTGTTACTCCTGCGAAATAATACAAAACACAAATAAACAATCGTCAGTACGAGGATCCTTAAAGTGATCCATGATCCTGATCCTGAAGCTCTTCTGAGGATCACTATCTGTCACAGAAGCAAGGATCATTAATTAGGATAACGAATAAGGATCACTAATTGTTAGAAAATCCTCCCCTAACATCCATTCCCTATTTCATGAATGGCCAAGGGGAAGCGATATGATAAAGTGGTTCAGCAGGTTGATGTGATATATTATTGTGTCTTTGACACGCATCACATCTCCGAGCATACTCTGCAGCAACTTTTCTCATCGTCGGCCAATAATATCCTGTTCTTAATACCTTTGAGAATAACGACCTGCCCCCAGTATGGTTACCACAATCCCCTTCGTGTATATCCTGAAGCACTTCTTTAGTTTCGGGATCCTCCAAGCACCTCAGATATGGTCCTGCAAGAGATTTCTTATAGAAAACATTATTTATAATTGTGAATCGTGATACCTTCATTCTAAAGGCCTTAGGATTTTCATCCTTTGGGATGTATCCTTCCTTGAGATATCTTATGATTGGAGCCATCCAAGACTTAGGATCCTCCTCAGGATATTCATCATCAGGATCCTGAACACTTACTACTTCCTTATCCTGAGGATCCATCGCAGGATATAGGATATGTAATATTGGTTTTCGGGTTCCTTCCGGTATCCTGACTGATGATCCTAGATTTGCCAAGGCATCAACTTCAGCATTATCCTCTCTTGGTACCTGTTCAAGTGTAAAAATATCGAAATATCCTGCTAATTTTTTGAGTATTTCGAGATACTCGATTAACTTCTCCCCTTTAACTGCATAGGTTCCATTAAAATGATTAGTGATTAACAAGGAATCAACAAATACTTGTAAACTCTTGATATTCATGCTCTTAGCCAATTCTAATCCCGCAATTAAAGCTTCATATTCTGCTTCATTATTAGTGGCAGGAAACTCACATCTAATAGCCTGGGGTAATGTGTCCCCCTGTGACGATTTTAGTAGTATACCCAAACCTACACCTCTTACGTTAGATGCACCATCAGTATATAATGTCCAGGATTCTAAGCTTTCTCCTAGTTGTTGTACTTCTAGGTCTACTTCACTTTGAATATCACTACTGAAATCAGCCACAAAGTCAGCTAAAGCCTGAGACTTTATGGCATTTCTAGGTTCATACACTAGATCATATGCACTTAATTTCACTGACCACTTAGCCATCCTACCTGACATCTCTGGTTTCCTAAGCACATTTTTTACGGGATAGTTGGTTTTAACATGAATCCTACGTGTTTCAAAATAATGTCTAAGTTTTGTTGACGCCATAACTAGGGCTAATATCAATTTCTCTAAATGAGAATACCTAGTTTCAGCATCTAATAAACTTTTACTAGCATAATAAACAGGATACTGCTGACCTTCATGATCCTTTACAAGGACATCATGTAACACCCCAAAAACGGGTTTAGTAATCAAACCACGTTTATACTAAAAGACGGGTAATTTACCTTTAATGGTAAAAGTAACCCGGTGAATATTAGGATTCTTAAATAAACAAATCTATTATTATAATAAAAGTTAAATGAAAGTTTTTGAAGAAATAAAGTTTATAGAAGCCCGAGGAACGGGACTTAAAGATAAGCTTAGTCATAATTTCCCCAAACCCACTAAGTTAACTAGGAATGTTTAACCTAGTTAATAAATGGGAACATTATTGGAAATAAGTAGGTTGTCGCCTACTTAATAACGAACCAAACATGAGGGACCAAAGTTGGATATCTAGAAAATGGTTTAAAAAAAAAAGGAAACAAACACACATACATGTGTGTGCGTACGTGAAGAGCCAGGAGCAAGCTCCCATGGAGCTCAACCCTAAAATTCAACAAAACCCTCAAATTGGAGGATCAAACAAGGGCCAAATTCGGATTTGAACACATAGAAACGGTCACCAAGTCAAGGGGATCGTAAGGTATGTCGAATTTCTAACATTCTTGAAGTTGTGAAAATCGATTAATCTTGCATGATACGATCTATGTATGAATCATAGAAGTTATGGCTGAATTTGGGATGTAGGATTGCTTAGGAACAAACCCTAAGTGAAGATTTAGAATAAATTGCTATGATTTAGGTGTTTGGTTGAATCACCACACCTAGCTAAGTGGGTTTTATTGTTATGATGAAATTGATGATAAGATTAGGTTTAGAATCATCATGCATGATAATGAATGGAAGGTGTTTGATTAAACCATGAAATTGGGTACATAATCATACTTAAACGAAAGGCGTTAAATAAATAGACGGGTGTTACAAGTTGGTATCAGAGCCTTGGTTTAAGAGATTCAAGTATGGCGGGGAAAACTATGCTTGGACTTAAACCTTATGCTCTTAATAAAGATTGGTGTTCGGTTCGAGGCTTGATCGCAAATCCGGTAAGTACATGTATGTTAATAGTTTAGCATGCTAAAGTGTTGTAAACAACACATAGGGCTATCGTGTGATACACGTTACCCCAATTAAAATGATTGATATAGTTGACAAAAATACGCGCGTTGACGCGTTTAGTAGAAAAAGCTTTGTATTATAATACGGGCGATTATTGAAGTTGACGTTACTAACTTTTGAGAATGTTTTAATTGAAGGACACTCGCGTTGGAAGACGACGAGAGTCAAACGAATTGTGGATATGATGATGGAACGGTCCGAAGTATGACAAGAGGAGCATGATCACCGAGGACTAAATCGCGTAACGACCGCGAACAAGGTTAATGGCAAGGAACGCCCGTCGGGGCAAACATTACCAGGTGCACATTTTAAATAATCGCACAAATAGTAATATGCAACAAATAAGTAGAAATTGAAAGTTGCATATGTAGATTAAAAACTTGAAAAAAAAACCCGAATATAAAATGTATTCGGGATATTGTTTCCAAGAGAAACAAATAGAGGCGTTACTTACATAGGGCGTGATGTGAAAACTATAAAAAGGTCATGTGTGTCATGTGTTAATCGCTTACTCTGGCCAAGTAAGTAGTGGCATATGATACCATGAACTTCTTATGGTGGACACGTTTACATCCGATGTAGTAAGGGCGGGGTGAATGGGACTAACTTAAAAGTACCCAAATAAATCAAATGAGCAAAATATTTGATAATAATGTAAACGCACAGCCGGGTGACGGAAACGTATTACATTAGGATGATGAGCCCGAGTGAAGGGACAAAGATTAATGTAAAAGGATTAAGGTATGCAATTGGGAGGGGTGTGCTTACACTCGAACCCGGAGAATGCAAATATGACTCTTAATGGGCCGATTTTGTAAAACACCAAATTTGAGAACAAAGTAGGAATATAAAAGCGCAACGAAGTCATAATGCATACCGTAAGGGTTGCAATAATAAGGACTTCGGTAAAACACCCGGTTGGTGGGTAAGGATTTAAACGCATGCGTAGACTGAGAAACAGGAACACGAAATAGAAAGTCAAAAGACTCGAAATATGAGTCATGACTAAAAGATGATAAGAATTTTCGCAAACATAAATTTTGATAAAAAAAAAATTTACGTTCGACTAGTTAAAAAGTCGAACGGGTCGAACAAAGAATGAAATTTGACGTTCACCAGTGATGAAATTTCACACGAACAAGTCAAACGAATTAAATAAATGATGACGCTTGCTAATGTAAGTAGGCGCGGACTGAATAAGTAAAAGTGTGAGATGTTAACTAACTTATGTAAAGGGTTATGGGCGTTAAGAACGTAAAGATAAAAGAACCCGGGTAATGGGTTGTATAGAAGTATAAGTATGAACCGGGAAACGGTAAGCGTAGAACAAACTGACGCGTAAATAATGTCAGAAGTCATAAAGTCGGAGGATTAGTCCGGAAGTAAACAAATGAAGCCTTAGACTACGGTCAAGGTCAATTGAAGTTCAAGAGCGAAAATAAACGATTCCAAACATAATAAGAGATGCCTTGAAGCTATATATGTATATATACATTTGAATATAGACAAGAATAAAAGATGATCTACGGGATCATCATAACCTACGGGATTAAACACAGTGTTAAGGTCTACGGGACCAAAAAGACCCTCGGGTCATAAAGAGAAGGAAACGAGTTGTTAATGTCTCACCTTAAAAAGGTGAAAAATTTAAAGAAATAGCCTATGAGGCTAAGTGAAATAACCTACGGGTCAATAGTGTAAAGCAAGGGAACTAGTTATGATTCCCCGCGTAAAATGAGAAAGGAAAAGAATAAATTATGGGTTGTCAAATTCCTTAATATGAGTAATTGACATAGTTAAAAGGAAAAAACGTTAAACCAAAATTCAGTTTTAGTAAGAAACAACGTTTTAACAAATATGAATACTATAAGACGAATTTGGAAATAACAAATATCAAAGAGTATGGGTCTTAACATCGATAGGTGCAAGACGATATATTCGAAAAAGTGGTATTTTCGAAAATGAAAGGTTGATATAAATTAAACATGACGTGACACGATCACGGTCAAGAAATGCAATGTGAAGTGGAATCACATTATCACCAAGCGAGCGGTAAAAAGCAACTGGACTAATAAGTCTAGTTAGTGAGACCGGTTAAGGTCATTTAAGTAAGTTGGTTGCTTGTAAGCGGTGGATTCGGTATAACTGAACCGAATAAATGAATTTGAAAACAAAAGAAATTGTTGCTAAAAGTGAAAGATTTCACTAAAGACCTTTAAACGGGTCAAAGTAACGGATTCATAAGAAATTCGATAGTATATGAAAGCGATGGATATCGCTAAGTTAACTAAACTAGCGGAAATAACGAGATTACGTTATTTCAAGTTGCACTATGTCGTATGAGATATGTAGACAATTAGTAACCAAAAAGATGTTACCATACTTTTATGGTAATACTAACGAATGGTTAAAAGTATAAATAATGTTTAAAAGATTTCTTGGATAGAATACATTAAGTCTAAACTCAATAAATTATGTAAGAAAAGGTTTCGAGGACGAAACCTCTTTAAGGGGGGTAGACTTGTAACACCCCAAAAACGAGTTTAGTAATCAAACCACGTTTATACTAAAAGTCGGGTAATTTACCTTTAATGGTAAAAGTAACCCGGTGAATATTAGGATTCTTAAATAAACAAATCTATTATTATAATAAAAGTTAAATGAAAGTTTTTGAAGAAATAAAGTTTATAGAAGCCCGAGGAACGGAACTTAAAGATAAGCTTAGTCATAATTTCCCCAAACCCACTAAGTTAACTAGGAATGTTTAACCTAGTTAATAAATGGGAACATTATTGGAAATAAGTAGGTTGTCGCCTACTTAATAACGAACCAAACATGAGGGACCAAAGTTGGATATCTAGAAAATGGTTTAAAAAAAAAAGGAAACAAGCACACATACATGTGTGTGCGTACGTGAAGAGCCAGGAGCAAGCTCCCATGGAGCTCAACCCTAAAATTCAACAAACTCAAATTGGAGGATCAAACAAGGGCCAAATTCGGATTTGAACACATAGAAATGGTCACCAAGTCAAGGGGATCGTAAGGTATGTCGAATTTCTAACATTCTTGAAGTTGTGAAAATCGATTAATCTTGCATGATACGATCTATGTATGAATCATAGAAGTTATGGCTGAATTTGGGATGTAGGATTGCTTAGGAACAAACCCTAAGTGAAGATTTAGAATAAATTGCTATGATTTAGGTGTTTGGTTGAATCACCACACCTAGCTAAGTGGGTTTTATTGTTATGATGAAATTGATGATAAGATTAGGTTTAGAATCATCATGCATGATAATGAATGGAAGGTGTTTGATTAAACCATGAAATTGGGTACATAATCATACTTTCATGAAAGGGGTTCAATAAATTATGATGAAACTAGTGATTTTGGTTCATATAAATGGGTGTTTGGAATCATGATGTCTACTAATTAATATGTAGAACTTGATTATATTGATGATCGGATGAATGTCTAATGCTATGATGAAACGGGTTTTACTTGTAGATGGAAACCTTTAGTTAATTGCTTAACAAATGAATGATTAGCTTCAATAGTCGAGAGCTAAGTTAAATTGGTGCGTAAAAACTAGAATGGTTAAAGAGTTCGGATGAAAATGCCTAGGTGGGTTCAATGTGCCAAATGTGTGTTTGAATATGTTATAGACAAATTGACTTTTAAGAAGTCAAACCGACCAAAATGAAATCAAATAGTGAATTTTGATGTAAAACCCGTAAGATGGAATAGTCACAATTAATGATGACTAATCTAACCATCTTACGAATTATGATGATAGTTTGACGCTTGACAAGCTAGGTGGAGGCTTGGAAAGGAAGCGGGTCAAACGAAGCAAATAAGAAGGAAAAGCGTAATTCGGGTGCGAGGTAAGTTAAAGCTTACACCTTTTATTAATATCTATTGGATTTATAGATTATGTATAATCTAAAGTCATATTTGACTTATGATGTTTCGACCCGACATGTGCGGTTCGGAACAAAAGACAATAACGATAAACCACGTTGAATGATTAAAAAGAGCTAATAAGATCATTTAGTCATGCAATGACTAATAAATAACGAGTTTTGAATGATTACCTTGTAAGGTAAATCAATACAATTAATAAGGATAAAACGGTAATATGGTCACACGTTGACAATAACCGTTGGTTTCAAAAGACGCTTTTCCGCGTATGACATAAAGAGTCGAAAGTGGTAATAAACGGTTTATAAGTAAAATGACCGTACGGTATTAAACGTAACGAGTCATGTATATGAGATGATGATAAATATCATCTCGCATAGTTAAACGGTCATATAGACCAAACGGGTCAAAAGGTGAAAATATCACCCTTTGACAATATCGGCTAATGTTTTGTCGAGTTGCATGATTACAGGAATAAATATCGATTGAAAGATGACATCGCTATTACTTAGCGCCACTAAGGCAAGGTATCGTAACGGGTCAATACATTGATCCGAGCCAGGTTTGCGTAATGATTCAACTCATCATATAGAATTTGAGGTTCTCTAAGAGTTAAATAAGGTCAAATTGGATATTTGGTTATCTTAAAGATAAACCGAATAATTCAAGTTATAAATGTAGCGTTTTAGAAGCATAATGGTTTCTAAACAAGGTCATAGTTAGAAGACCGGATTTTTGGGTCAAACAAGTATCTGAAAGTCCTTTGTCGTAAAAGAAGGACCAAAATTGACCAAACCGCCCTTGTAGGCAAAATTGAACAAACAACCCTTAAAGGTTGTTTGGAAACGAGTTTCATGATTAGATAAATACTTAGAATAAGTGTAGAAGTTGAAGGATGTAATACGATTAGTCAAATGGCTCTATTTGAGTCTTGCCGCAAAATAATAATCCGAGGGGTAAAACTCGAAACATATAGATATCCACATTAGATCCAACACACTTATAGTTGTAATGGAAGATTACTTGATAAGAAATGAAGTAATAAGATGCAAGAAATGAATGAAAGCGATTTCAAGCTTTAAAGTGCTTAAATACCCTTAACGGGTCAAAATAAGCATACGAGCGAGAATGGGTTTAAATTGTGTAATAAACCTATGATTAGAATCTAAAATGGTAGATAATATTAAGTTGAAGAAGTATATGTGATATAAGGGTTAAACAAACACGTTTGATGATGAAATCACGAACGGGTCAAAAGTTGATAAAAAGGGTAATAAGCCGAAGAGTTAAAAGTCTGAAATTTTATTATGTCGGATGTTGGATTTTAACTCCATTAGATGGAGAATTAAATTACGGACGCGTAGGAGAAAGAATTGCGTAAAACGGATCTATAACGAAGAAGTTATGGCTAATTCCGTAAAACTTAGCGTTGCTGAAAATGCAGGACACAGCTCTGAACTTGCTGGAAAAGGTGCTTCCTCGCGACACGCGACAGAAGGCCTTAAACCTGTTGCAACACGCGACATAGTGTCGCGGCCCGTGTAAGATTACATTAAGTCTGTCGCGGCCCGCGATAAACTACGAATCTGACAAAATGATTGTTGTTCATTGTTTGATGTTTTCGAACTTGTTTAACCTATTGTTTAAGCATAAAAACTAACTTTTAGGTTGGTTTTGATCACAGGAAAAATACCAAGTGTTCCCGGATGAAGATCGAGCGTCGAGCAAGAACCGAACACACTAGAATAAAGCTTCCGCATGTTGTTTCGTCGTCAATTTAAACGGCAATTCATTAGATATTAATTTGTATTATTTTCAAATTGTAAAAGTTTTAATTCACCCGTATCATTCAACAGTATTTACATATAATTCCATGTTTATTTTCGTAAATTAAACGAAAGGCGTTAAATAAATAGACGGGTGTTACACATCACTTACTGCATTCCCTGATACTGCAAGATACAGGGATAATGGTTCACCATCCTCAGGCTTCATCAATAGGGGTGCAGTTGAAAGATACTGCTTCAAATCCTACAAGGCTGCTTCATGCTTTACTCCCCATTCGAACTTCTTATTCTTCTTCAGGATATCATAAAATTCCTTGCATTTTTCCGAGGATCTTGAAATAAATCTGTTTAAAGCTGCTACTCGCCCTGTTAATCGTTGAACATCCTTCATATTTGAAGGTGACTTGATATCCAAGATGGCTTTGATCTGTTCTGGGCTTGCTTCTATCCCTCTTTTAGTCACCATATATCCTAGAAACTTTCCTGCCCCCACTCCGAAATGGCACTTAGCAGGATTCAGCTTCATGTTATACTGATCCAGGATATCAAATGATCCCTTAATATCCTGGAGATGATCCTCAGCCTTTTTGGATTTTACTACCATGTCATCGATGTACACCTCCATAGTGTCCCCCAGCTTCTCTTTGAACATCATGTTCACCAATCTTTGATATGTTGCACCTGCATTTTTCAAACCAAAGGGCATAGCAGTGTAACAATAAATACTTGTTGGTGTCATGAAGGCAGTATCCTTCTGGTCTGAAGGTTCCATTTGGAAATGCTGGAATCCTGAGGAGGCATCCATGAAAGTTAGCATCTCGTGGCCAGCAGTAGCATCCACCATTGAATCGATATGAGGAAGAGGAAATGGGTCTTTGGGGCAAGCTTTGTTTAAGTCTGTGTAATCTACACAAACTCTCCATTTCCCATTTTTCTTCTGCACCACCACTACATTTGCAAGCCATCTTGGAAAATTGACCTCTCTGATCATTTTGGACTTCAATAGCCTCTCTACTTCTTCCTGAATAATCATATTTCGCTCCGGAGCAAACTTCCTTCTCTTTTGTTGGACAAGCTTGAATGACCTGTCAATACCGAGCTTATGTGTTATGATATCCTTGGAAATACCTTTCATATCCTCGTGCTTCCACGCGAATGTTGACATCCTGCATTTCAAAAAATTAGTCAATTGATCTTCAATATCCTGAGGGATATTGGTTCCCACGAGCACCGAGATATCCAGATTATCCTGATCCAGGATAATTTTCTTTACATCCTGTTCTGAAGCCTCCATGATATCCTGGCCTCGCATCTTTAATTGCTATGCTGCACTAGGTTTTGTTGAGGATTTCATTGAAGAAGAATAACACTCCTTTGCTTCCTGTTGATCACTTTCCACCTTGACAACTCCCCAAGGAGTAGGGATCTTGATGCACTGATGGTAGGTTGACGGAACAACTTTCATATCATGGATCCAAGGCCTACCTAATATAATATTATAGTAGGATAAAGAGTCCATGACACAAAAGCGCTGCATTGAGTTGACCCCTTGAATATACACGAGTAAATTTATCTCTCCTACGGTATTCCTAGCTTCTCCACTGAAAGCAATGAGCACAGTGGACTTCGAAGTAATATCCATCAGGGATACATTCATCCTCTTTAACGTTTCCAGCTGAATTATGTTGACTGAGCTGCCATTATCCACTAATATCATGCGCACAAAATGGTTAGCAACATATAACGTTATTACCAAAGCATCATGATGAGGATCCTGGACAGTATCCCTGTCATCATTATCGAACGTGATCACTTTGTCAGTCGTGAGGGTTGACATCCTGGTTGGCTTATCTCCCCTCTCTGCTTTGGCTTCCTTCGCGTGTCTTTTCGCCGCAGAATATGATGTGCCGCAAATGTCGGATCCTCCTGAAATAAAGTTAATTATTTTTGCATCCGCAGGAGGTGATGCTGCCCGTTCAGGATCCTTCTCAGGATCCTGGCCCTTATTCTTCTTTCTTCCCAAGAGGTCCTTCATATATCCCTTGCTTAAGAGATAGCTTATTTCTTTCCTTAAAGCGATACAATCCTTGGTAATATGCCCGAAGTCCTCATGGAAAGCACACCATTTGGACTTGTCCTTCCAATCAGCCTTTTGTTGATTTTTCCGGGGCCATCTTGCTTTGTCTCCTAAACCCTGCATAGCATACATTAGTTCAGGTATATTAACGGAAAAACAATATTCAGACAACTCAGGATACTCCTCAGGATCCTCATCTTCAACAGCAGTCACTTTCTTGCTATCATTTCTGCCATATGGCTTTGAGCAATTTGGTTTATACGAGGTTTCTGATTTCCTGTTGGTTGACTCATAGGTTGTGGACGAATTCATCCTCTCTTGCATCTTTTTGTCATCCTCCAGCCGAATGTATCTTAAATCCCTGTTACGGGCTTCGTCCAGATTCCTGCAGGGATTCATTACAAGATCCTGATAAAATTGAGAATCCTTTTGCAACCCCATCTTGAAGGCTTGCACAGCTGTTGCAAAATCAAGATGCGGGATATCCAAAGATTCCCGACTAAATTTGTTCACATAATCCCTCAAGGATTCCTGAGGTCCTTGAGTTATCCTGTAAAGATTACTGGTTAGTTTCTCAAAACTCCGGCTGCAAGAAAATTAACTATTAAATAAATTAACTAAATGAGCAAATGAAGTAATTGAGTGAGGAGGAACGTTTAATAGCCATTTTAAGGCTGATCCTGTTAAGGTAGAACCAAAACCCTTGCACAGGCATGCTTCTTTGAGATCTGGAGGGATAGGGTTGATTTCCATCCTTTCCCTATACTGGGCAATATGCTCCTCAGGATCCGTAGTTCCGTCATAGAGTTTCATGTTGGGGGTTTGAAATCTTTTTGGGATTTCAGCATCATAAATAGGATATGCAAACTGTGATATCCTGTGGCTATCCTGGGACACTTCTGGAATTGGTTGGACCACCCCAGGCACACTGGATATCATGTCTTTCAGTTTTTGAAGCTCTCTGGAAAATGCTGATGTCATACCTGCATCCTGCAAAGATCCAACACCATTAGTAGCAAGAGTATTATTATTATTAGATACATTACCAGTCTGGGGATTCTAGCCATATCCTGAAGCATATCATGAGCTTCTCACAGTTGATACTCTTACTGAAGAGGGTATCTCAGGGGTATGATTCTGGGAATGGCTAGGCACAATATTCCCCCGGTTATCCTCACTATAAACTACAGAACTGAAGTTCAAAGCCCTGGGTTGCAAGGGAGTGACAGTATCTTCAGCAGGCCTACTTGGGCCGGATTTTAAGAGTTGTATCTCTCTCATCATCATCTGATTAGTTTCCTGCTGCTACCTCATCTATTCCTATACACTACCAAACATGTCACACCCCGATTTCCACGTGTCACCGGTGGGCCCGGTGGGGAGTATCGTGACGTGGTTGGCAACATAATAGTCAAACAACACAATATATAATATGCACAGCGGAAGCAATTTAAAAAGATATATATATCAACCGAATTTAATATTGTAATATCAAATGTCACAATATTCGGAAGTTTATCCACAGACGGATCGAAAACAAAATGGAGATAATAGTTCAACAGACTTTAGGCATCTTAAGCTTGCGAGACTTCTAATGATGCTAAGGAGAAATCCCAGCCAATTACGCTTAGTACCTGCATTTAATCTTTTTGGGAAAATACGTCAGTTTACACTAGTAAATACTATCAACTGACTCATTTTAGAAAATGATTGAAAATTGATTTAGATGCACGTGGCATAAACATTTTATTTAACTTGGGAGAATTATTTAAATATATATAATCTTGTGAACGAATTACATGTTCCTTGTGCGTTCAGTAGCCCGGATCTTGTCCGGGTTAAAGATCAATAGACACACCACAATATTCTTTTGTGCACTGACGGGTGTACGCCTACACCCCGCGCTTAAGTCGTGGCCATTTCGTAAAATGATGCCAAGGATATCCGGGACATGGTCATTAAACCCCCCAAAGGCTTTAAGTAACAAGACTGTTTAAACGAGCCGATAAAATTATTCAATTAACCACCCAACGATGGAAGATTTGATGCCCGATCAAGCGGTATTCTATATACCGTAACCCAAGCCCGTATAGGGAAAATAAGTTAAAAGTATTTACCTGAGCAAAGTATAATTCACAATAAGCAAATTGCAAGTAGCTTTTACTGGTCCTCCTAATCTGGAACGAAGGTTTATAATAACCTATTAGAATCCTAATGGGTCTTTAGTTAAGCTTAAGCTTAGACCGGTTAGTTTCAAAGACACGGTTCGTACGCACGATTAAGCGAAGACCGGATAGAATGTGATTTAGACCCGACAAGTTCAGAGACTTGTTTAATATGGGTATTTCATACACATTCTGGATTTTGAGATAAAATCGTTAAGGTTTGACCCGTTTAGGCTAATTTATGTAAACTAGTTACATAAACCGAACCGAACGCGTAATAAGCCTAACGGGTATTCATGAGAGCTATTTACAGGTTTCCTAAGTTAATATGCTTCATATATGTTGTGACATCAGTAATATGTCTTTTATTATGCCCGAAACGAATTTAATCACAAACTATGCCCCGTAGGGGTAGTTTGGTCATTTTAAAGGTTGTAAAAAGGTTTAAGTGTCAACCTGAGATACAGGCCTGATGTAATCAGAAAATATACTCAATTTTCTAAGTTATATCAGTAGGTTAAAGTATATAAGTGAAATTTATCAATTATAACCAAACTATTCCCCGTAGGGGTATTTTGGTAATTTCACATAAGCCGAAAAGCTCAAAACTGAAGTCTGAGTTTATCAACCTTTGCTTACTATTAAAATATTATAATTTGCCTCAAATATCAGTAGGTATCAACCCTTGTATGTTTAAAATAGTTTTAGTACATACTATGCGTTAAAAACGCTTAAAAAGGCGATTAGAGGCCATTTCCGGGTTTGATACATAAATCTGATATTTTTATATTTCCAGAAGGCTTAAAATAATTTATTTATCATATGTGATCAGTAGCAAAAGGTTTGGAGTCGTTTAGATATGTAAAACTCATTTTATAGCCCGTAAGGGCAAAACCGACAAGTACCGGGTTAAGCCACGACTATGAGTTATGCTCAGCCTAAAATTAATTAAAAATCTTCAAAAATCCCAAAATAATATATTACATCAGTGGGTAATAAGTTTGATATCAAAAAGTATGTTTAAGTAGGCTATACGCTAAATACGCCGTTTTAATTAACATAAAGCTTTAATTTTACGCTAACGAGCATAACTCTTAACCTACACCTCAAACTGATGTCAAATTTTGTATGCAAGTTTATATATCAGTAATTAAGGTTTCTACTCTTTTACATTTCCAAAAATCACGTTTTAAGGTGAAAAGGGCATAATGGTCAACATATGAGCAATTAACGGAATCATGCATATTAATTGGATAACTAATGATCCGAGGTGTATAATCACAGAGGGTTATACTAGCATGTAACCTGGTCCAAATAAAGCTCTAAGGCATTTCTAAATCATACCAAAACGGGTCAGAACTGAAAGTCAAAGTATAAGTCAAACTATGCGACTTTCGATTCCGAACCGGGTCTAAACAGGAAATTGTCGGGTTGAACATGTTTAGACATGTTCTTACACTAATTACCAAGTTATATTAATGATCAAACAGGTTGTATGTGCTCTACATTGCTAATCATGCATAAATTGCAATTTAAACATTCTGTTGACTTTTTAATTACACGTTTGACCCGACATTAGACCTAGTTAGAGTGGGAATCAGGGGGAACCCTTTTGAGGGTTTATTACCCACATAATTACCAACTTATAACTACTTTTAATTCGAGATTTGACTGAGCCATTATTAATTAATCTCGAAGTCAAACCGTAATTACGACGGTTTGACTTTTAGCTAAATAACTAAGCTAAACTCAATTAAAGAAGGTTAAGCAAACTTACAAAAGTCCTAAGCTTGATTAGTGATCACTTGAGAGTGCCTTGGAGCTCCAGAAATGATCAGATTGCAAGAGGAAGGTGTGAAGAACAATGGTTGCATATCATGGCCTTTTATAGTGAATTAATCACCACAAATCTTTGATACATGAGTCTACAATCCACCACAACTGATTAACACATGTCCCTAAGTGTTTAGGGGGTGCCTAGGGGTCGCACAAGATGTGAAAAATTGGTTAAAGTCGCGCATAAAGGCCATTGCAGACAACAGCCAAGAATTTCGGAACTGGGAGTCCCTCGCGTGGCGCGAGGGCCCCTCGCGTGGCGCGACGGCGTCTGTAGAAATCAGCATTTTAGATTTTTTGCGATTTGATCCTTGGCTCTTCAAACTTCGTTTAGACACTTGTTTCTTGCATTATGAACCCTCATAATTGATCTATAAGGGCTTTAAAACATATACCCACTTCGTTAAGTCCCCGGTTAACTTTATTGTTACCCGAAAAGTCCTAACTTTCAACGTTTACGCTTTAACCCTTCGCACACGAATTTGATCATAACTTTCTCATACGACAACGAAACTTTACGAAATTTATATCGTGCATTCTAGTGAGCATAATTATCAGTTACAAAGCTTCGGGTTTGTCAAAAGGTCACTCAGAGGTATAACTTAAACATGTTGACACTTTTAACCCCTGTAGTTTGAAATCTCTCACTTTTAGCTTCGCATGATCCATGATTTATTCGTTTGATGTTATAAACATCATGTAGGGTTAATGTACAATATATTTATTCACTGTTGACACTTTGAATACGTATATTCACATACTTTCCATGTTTGTCAACTTTAGTCCTTCTATAATCTTCTTTCACACGTTTTTAAACATATGACACGTGTCTACACATTATAGGACGTGAATTTTCGAGGTGTTACAAAACAAATTTAGAATTTATTCGTTAGAATCCAAAACAGGAGCAGATCCCTGGATATTGCGAACGGGGATAACATCCTGAGCCACATGACTTTCAGTTCCTTGTGAAGAGGCTTGCATTCTCGGAGGAGGTGGTGGAAGCACCGAACCAATTGTTGCAGAGGTTGTAGCAGACACGGTGGAAGAGCTCATGTTTCATCTCGAGGCCATTGAAAATAATGTAGCAAAAAGTTTTGAAAATAGAAAACCAAGTAACGATTTTGCAAAAAACTTTTAGTAGAAGTAGCACCACTTGCCCCACGGTGGGCGCCAAATTGTTTTGGTCAAAAATTACCAAAGCAATTAAGTGATCAAATTAGTTAAGTGAGGTAGTTTGCTAAAAACGTGTGTTGAAAATATGCTAGTTAAGTTGTTTACAAAAACAGGTTCAGGATATAGCTCAGGATATTGAGCTATATCTATGATCAAACAATGAGCAAAAAAGTAAAGGGTGACACGAGATGTACAAGGAAAGCCCTTGATCAATCTAGATCGCCAGCATAAAACCTCAGGAGCTGACAATCGCAGCTGCCTTGTTCTTCTTATTGCTTCAAATATCAGGATACAGTGCAGGATATGATGCGGATCAACTAGGTGTTACAATGCAATTCGAGTACAAGTGTTAGTGCGTTGTGAGTGTTTGCAAGTAGAGAGAAAGAGTGTGCGAAAGATTGTGTCCCTAATCTGATCCGATCAATCCCCTTTTATAGTAAAAAGAAAATAACAAACTACCCTATTAAACCGGGATGCTTCGAATATTCCTCAAGTGAACGTTGTAGTCCACGTCTTCCGGCTTCAACGTCTATAACCCAACTGATTTGCCCGAGTCTTGAGGAGAAGAAGTCCACTTGAACATTGGAGACTTGCATCTTCTAATCTGCACGTGGTTAAATTAGTCACTACCAGGATATCGTATCAGGATGTTACCAATATCCTGATCCGGTATCCTGATCACAAATAAACAATCAAAGCCAGAATATTAGTCAGGATATATGTTCAGAAAATGACCCATAACAACCACCTTGCGTTGACCGTCAACCACCACTGTTGAGATCAATATAAACAGACGAGACTACCACCACCTGCACACCACCGCTGCCACGCCGACCACCACCATCTCTGCCCCCACGACAACCGGAGAATGTCACCGTTGCCTCTCCCTCTCCACTTATCCAACAAAAATTTCAACGAAACCTTAGAAAAAGAAACCCTAATTTCCGATTTTCCCCAAATTGGATCGCACGCTTACACCTCTCTACTTTCGGATGAATAATTACCTCTGTTGGGAGATCCACAACCCTGGCTTTACGAAGAAGATCCACAATTTTGTTGAACTCAGTTACCGAAGATGTACCTTTGGTAAGTTGGCGACCAAATAAATGCCAACAGAAATTGGTCATACCTATTACTTAATTGTATTTTGTGATCTAAGAAGAGTACTTATTGAGTTCTATATAAAAATTAGGCATTCAAGTTTAATTGAGTAAGTATAAATATGCTTTATTGTCTAATTCCTAAACCTTGTACAAGATGCCTTATTTGGTACCTTTTGTATTGATTCTGATGTTTCGTTACCGAATAATCTTGATTTGGTACCTGATAGTGAAGTAGATTTAGGGCTGCAAAGTCTGTGTAGTAAGTACTCGAAACTCCAGAGGCTTGTGGTTGCGAATTGTAGTGAAATCGGTTTGTTAAATGTTGCGGTGGGGTGTCCGACGATGCAAGAGCTCGTTTTGCATCGTTGTGATGATCAGGTTTTGTGCGGTATTGCAACGTTCAAGAATCTGCAAATACTGAAGCTGGTTAGGACGGTTGGCGTGGCGGCGGTGGTGTGTAGGTGGTGGTGGTCGGACATAGGGTTGACGATATTAGCGCAAGGGTGTAAGAGGTTAGTGAAGCTGGAACTCAGAGGGTGTAAGTGGGATAAGGTTAGTTATTTATTTATATTTCTATTTTTTAAATATAGGTGTATTTTAGTCTTTTCATTAGAAACTAACAAAATATTCAAACGGACTTAGAAATTTGGACTCAAATGGTTCAGAAAAGTTGTTATAGGGACTCAGGGCGTTAACTTTTTGATCTTGGACTAAAGTGGTTAAAACCACTATAACACAGGGACTCAAAAAGTAATTTACCCTAATAATATTAAACCACAGTTTTCTTGTTTTTCTATTATTTATTTTATACTTCTTTTCTCAGTTATTTCCTTCATTTTCCGTTTATTAATAAAATATTTAATATTTCATTGATTTTAAATTTCTAATATGTAAGTACGAAAACATTTATTTTGTGATTGTAAATTTCTAATATGTATGTATGATTGTTATATATGTTGTTTAATCAATAAGCTAATAGATCCGTTTAAGCATGCAAATATCTCTTAGGTGAGCTCTTGGTCCTTAATAATATTAGTAACCCAATCAATCCGGTCCCCATTACATCTAAGCCTGCAGATTCGTCCCGTATTCTGTTTTTAAACCTGCATCCGTCATCCTCTTCGGAGACCATGGCGGACCACCAGAAGGACCCGATGATCTTTTCTACGAGAGCATCTATTTTAAATGGTGATCATGTCATAACTAAAGGCAGAGCTGGCAAAGGTGCCTGTAATCCCGACCAAAAGCAAAAGAATGGTGTAAAGCTCAAGTGTGTGAAGGTCGGTGGCGTCACGGCTCCAGCTCTTCCGAAGTCGGCCTTTACGTTCCCTCTGTCACATCCGCCATAAGTCGTGTTGGTGTATGTAGGGTCTTTGGTTCGGTAGTTTTGTTGGTGTTGTGTGGGTTCCTTAGTGTGGTGATGCCTTAGGGTTGTCGTGTAAGTTTTCTTTTCTTTTCTTGGTGTTTTCTTTTTATTTAGTGCTCCGCTTCATGGTGCTTGTAGCTTTTTTTTTCTAGCTTCTTACTAGTTTATGTCACACCCCAACCGATGACGGAAACATCGGGACATGACACTGAGCGAAACAGATTATCCATGAGTATCCATAACAACTATTAATTACCGCATATTAAAAGTCATGTCCCATACCACAACATATTCAAATAAAACAGTTATTACAAATAATTGTCTCAATAACAAGTACTGCAGGAAGGAAGTAGGGGAAAGTCAACTATTAGGACCAGAAATCATTGTGGAGACCACAGAAAAGATCCAGCAAATAAAAGAAAGGATAAAAAGTGCTCAAGATCGACAAAAGAGTTATGCAGATCAGAGGCGTAAACCCCTAGAGTTCCAACTAGGGGATAAAGTAATGCTTAAGGTATCACCTCTGAAAGGAGTGATTCGGTTTGGAAAGAAGGGAAAGTTGAAACCCTGATACATTGGGTCGTTTGAAGTAACAAGCAAAGTAGGACCAATGGCTTATCGGCTAAAACTTCCTGAACAGCTGGCAGGAATACATAATACTTTTCATGTATCAAATTTAAGGAAGTGCCTAGTGGACGAAGCCCAACAAATACACCTGGAAGACGTACAGGTTGACGACAAACTCAACTTCATTGAAGAACCACTACAAATCGAAGATAGGAAGGTTAAAAAGTTACGCAAGAAGGAAATCCCGTTAGTCAAAGTCAAGTGGAACGCACGTCATGGACCCAACTTTACATGGGAATTAGAAAACCTAATGAAAGATAAGTACCCTCATCTTTTTAAGTGATGACAAATTTCGAGGATGAAATTTTTGTAAGGAGGGAATGATGTAATACCCCGAACCTTAATGTATTGGTTATAAACGTATGAAATATGTAATTTATATTTCATATATTGTTAAACGAGTAAGATGATGGTGTGAAAGGTGAAATATCTTGACAAGCCTTGGCTAGTATATGAGACCGTTTAATATTAATAATTAAATATATTATTTTTGACCTTACTCCGTTTTTAATGAAACTTAGGTTAAAACGTAGATAAAAATATGCTCATTATAATGACATATTCGTCGTTTTATAAAACGTCATATTTTAAAAGTTATACGAGAAAAACGAGTGAAGCAGCTGAATTAACATATATAAGCAAGCAAGCTAGCAGGTCAAGCAGGCAGGCAGGTAGGCACGTCACTTGAATCCCCCATCGACCCAGAAAGGGTTTTGAGGTGCTTGCTTGCTTCCTTTAAATAAGAGTCTCAGTAGTTTGTTTAGGTACCAGTTTCTTTAACGGGAATGCTCTAGTATAGAGAATCCTAAGTATACGATACCCCGTTGGGTGTTGTTAGTAGTCGTTTTTGGAGCGCGAGTAGGAGCAGGAGTAGGGAAACTCTACATCAACGTGCCGTAGATAGTTTTAAGGTATGCTCCCGTTTACGTTTATGTTTAGTTATTTATTATTTAATTTTTTTGGGTAAAAGGGTATACCCTGGTGATTGTATTACTATCAAACCATAAAAAAACCAAGTAGAGAGGCTGAATGCCAATCTAGTTCAATAGTGTGACATACCACACTAAAGTAACAACGCGCATCAAAAACACACTACCAATCTAGTTCAATAGTAGTTACTAGGAGTATTATTATTAGTAGTAATATTATTATTAGTAGTAGTAATGTTAGTATTATTTTTAGGTACTAGGGTTATTGTCAGGGGCGGGTATTGGGTAGCCTAGCCTTAGTTAAGCATAGACTGATCAACCATGCTTAAACAAGGCAGCACTAACCAATATCCAACCATGATAATGACTAGTTAGGTGTACCATTACCTAACCTAGGATTATGTAATTGTGTCAGGACCTTGAGACATAACCCCGTCGTACTAGCGGTTGTTAAGCAATTGCTAATCAGGTGAGTTATCATACTTGTCTTTTAAAATGTGATAGTATACTCATCCATAACTGGTAATAATGAGAATGTTGCAGTATGCATGTGTCAGTAGGGGTATATGGGATCCTATTATGCTTAATGAGGTGTGTCACTCTGGGAAGGGTAATAAGGTGTTGTACCCACAGGCACTTCGTGCTTATAAGGTCCAGTGACACACACTCATACCTATGTGACGGCCGTAGGGGGACACAGCTGGAGGACCAGTATGTCTCTTGTACGGTGGTTTGTGACAAGTCAAATGTGACCTATAAGGTTCAATGAGGCCCAACCTGACTATAATGTGGTCACATGCCCATATTGTGTATGCATATAACGTAAACTGTGGTCTGTCTTTATAAAAATTGTATAGTATGAGCTCACCAGTACATATCTGACGTCGTTTTGAGTATACTTATCTCAGGTGAGTCGTGAGGAAAGCTATAGGAACTACTTAACAGTTGTGGAGTTTTAGAAGATCAAGGAGTTCTTAGTTTCCAAAAGTTTGTAAATAAATAAAGTGTTGTACTCAGACTATTATAAGTTTTAATGAAAGTTTAGTTTGTTTCCACTGTAAGTGTGTCAATTGTGCATAATCACCTGGGTTACGGGGTGGGTGTTACAGTTGGTATCAGAGCCCGAGGTTTTAGCGAATTAGGTATTGCAAGAATGCCTAAGCTTTAACCAGTAGTTCTCTAAAGATTAATAGCACACTCAGACTAGGCCAAGTAACATGTTCTCAGGAAAAGTACTTGCATAGTCAATTGAGTGACGTTAGAAGAAGTAAACTATGTTGTGCCTTTTTATGTGCTATATATATATATATCTATGTGATGTATATAGTTGTTATATTATAATGATGTTTCATACATACTAGTAACTCTTTATACTCATATTCCTATAGGAAGGAGACAATGTCTGAACATAGAGATGAACAAGGGTCTAGAAATAATCAGAATAACAGAAGGAGAGAGGAAGGTTCTTATAGGACTCGAACTCCCTCTCACAGTGTCAGGTCCCGGTCTAGTACAAGCATGCGTCTAAATACTGAGGATATCCACAATATAGCTGTGGAAGTGGCTAAGGTAATGAAGAATGCACAAACCGGTAATGTTAACCAATCTGGAGAACAACATGAAGAAAGCTCAGCAGCCTCCACACCAGTACAAAGGGAAGGAATGGGCGAAAGGAAAAACACTATTGCAACCATGCCACTAGAAGGAAAAGGTGAATATTCCAAATCAAAGGAATGTACTTATAAGCACTTCATGTCCTGTAAACCTCAGTCCTTCGACGGAAGAAAGGGAGCACAAGAAGCTCAAGACTGGCTCAACAGAATGGAGTCAGTATTAGACATATGTGAGTGTGATGACCGCAACAAAGTACGGTTCGCCGTACATATGTTTGAAGCTGAAGCCCTTCACTGGTGGAACATTGTGGTCCGAACAGAGGGAAAAGAAAAGGTTAAGGAGGTGAAGTGGGAGGAGTTTATTCATAAGTTTCTTGCTAAGTATTGTCCTCCCAGTGAGACTGAGCAACTGGAAGTGGAATTCTTTCAGTTAAAAATGGGAAATAAAACCTATCGAGAGTATGTTTCTCGTTTCAACGACATATCTCAACTGGTTTCTTATTTAGCATTGACTAAGGAACAACTGATCAATAGGTTTATTTGGGGTCTACCCTCTGAAATGAGGGTGTTTATCAAATCCAAATCCCCCAAGACTTTTGCAGAAACTGTTGAGGCTGGCGCCGTCATGGCTGCCGAGATGATTCTGCGGCAGGCTGAATCTCCCGCACTAAAAAGGAAGTGGGAAGAAAGAAAGGGGGACACCCGGAATAACAACTTTAAAAGGCCTAAAACATTTCCTCAATGTCAAAATTGCAATCACTTTCAAATGGGGGAATGTCGTTTTCCTTGTCCAAATTGTAAAAAGACGGGTCATGCTCTTCAAGAATGCAAGGAAAATAAGAAGTGTTTCAAATGTGGAGACCCTAACCACATGAGATCTGAATGTCCCGAACTCAAAAGAAATGATAGGACACAACCAAATCAGCCAAAAGGGCAGACATTTGTACTCACCACGGAAGAAGCCAAGACCAATACAGACGTTATCATGGGTACGTATCTCGTAAATGATGTATATGCACGTGTGTTATTTGATACCGGTGCAAATAGAAGTCTAGTGTTGACTACCTTTAGACCTTACTTGAACCAGGCGTCCCAAAACCTAGATCATGCCTTTACAGTAGAAATGGCTGATGGAAGTCAAAGAGAGATAGTTGACATAGTTAAGAATTGTAAAATAAGCTTAAACAACCATGTTATCCCTATAGACCTAATGCCTATGGAACTTGGAGAATTCGACATAGTCATAGGAATGGACTGGTTGACACCATATCATGCGGAAGTTATATGTGACAAAAGGATCGTCCGACTCCGATTACCCAACGGCAAACAGCTAACTGTATCGGGAGACCGCACTGACAAGACTAAGGAAAAGGTATGTTGCCTTTTTAGCATATGCCGTAAACACTACAGAAAAGCAGAAGGTCGAGGATGTGCCAGTAGTACGAGAATACCCCGAAGTGTTTCCCGATGAGCTCCCGGGACTACCATCGGATAGACAGGTTGAGTTTAGCATTGACCTAGTTCCTGGTACATCACCGATTGCTAAGTCGCCGTACAGACTAGCCCCGACAGAAATGCAAGAACTCAAGAAGCAACTACAAGAGTTGCTTGACAAGGGGTTTATCCAACCTAGTTCGTCGCCACGGGGAGCACCCATCTTGTTTGTCAAGAAGAAAGATGGGACGATGCGCATGTGCATCGATTATAGAGACTTGAATAAAGCCACTATAAAGAATAAATACCCTTTGCCTAGGATCGACGACTTGTTTGATCAATTACAAGGGGCAAGCTATTTCTCTAAAATAGACTTGAGGTCTGGATACCACCAAGTGAAAGTTGCACTAGAAGACATACCTAAGACTGCCTTCAGGACTAGGTATGGTCATTATGAATTTTTGGTAATGCCATTTGGATTAACCAATGCACCTGCAGTGTTCATGGACCTCATGAACAGGGTTTGTAAACCTTACCTCGATAAGTTTGTGATCGTTTTCATTGACGATATCCTTATCTACTCTAAGAATGAGGCAGATAATGAACAACACCTGAGAGCAGTCCTTGAATTGCTCAATAAAGAAAAACTCTATGCAAAGTTCTCTAAGTGTGAATTTTGGATATGTGAGGTGCAATTCCTAGGCCATGTGATAAATGAATATGGAATACAAGTTGACCCTGCAAAGATCGAGGCCATTAAGAAATGGGAAGTACCGAAGAATCCCACTGAAATCAGAAGATTTCTGGGGTTAGCAGGATACTATAGAAGGTTTATTCAAGACTTCTCAAAGATTGCAACACCATTAACCACACTAACCCAGAAAGCCTCTAAGTTTAATTGGGGACCTAAACAAGAAGAAACCTTTAACACGTTAAAGCATAAGTTATGTAGCGCCCCAATACTGTCACTTCCTGAGGGAATAAAAGATTTTGCCGTCTACTGTGATGCATCTCACTATGGTATGGGATGTGTACTCATGCAAAGAGGCAAAGTGATTGCTTACGCCTCTAGATAGTTGAAGATTCATGAACGGAACTACACAACCCATGATTTGGAACTTGGTGCCATAGTGTTCGCATTGAAAATTTGGAGGCACTATCTTTACGGTACAAAGTGCACTATCTATAGTGACCATAAAAGTTTAAAACATATATTTGAGCAGAAGGAGCTCAATATGCGTCAAAGACGATGGACGGAGTTATTAAGTGATTACGACTGTGAGATCCAATACCATCCAGGTAAGGCAAACATAGTAGCAGATGCTCTAAGTAGAAAAGAGAAACCTCAACCAATAAGAATTCGTGCAACCAGAATAGAGGTTAAAACTAGTCTCTTAGATCAAGTTAAGAATATACAACAAGAAGCCTTAAAAGAGAATCATATTGAAAAGAAAGAATGATTGGGAGACTGAAGCTACTGACAATGGGAAATGATAATATCCTTAGGTTCAACAATAGGATATGGGTTCCTAATTTTGGAGGACTGCAAGATACAATCTTAGAGGAAGCTCATAAGTCTAAGTATTCCATTCACCCTGGCAGTGACAAGATGTATAAGGATTTAAGGAAAGATTATTGGTGGCCAGGAATGAAGCGATCTATTGCCCATTATGTGGAAAAGTGCCATACATGCCTTAAGGTGAAGGCAGAACATCAAAAACCCTCTGGATACTTGCAACAACCAGAGATTCCAGAATGGAAATGGGAAAAAATCACCATGGATTTTATCACGAAGCTCCCAAGGTCAAGTCACGGTTATGATACTATTTGGGTAATAGTGGACAGACTGACCAAGTCTGCACAGTTCGTGCCAATTCTTGAGGACTATAAGATGAATAAGCTAGCTCAAATTTACATCAAAGAAATAGTCTCACGACATGGGGTGCCTATATCGATCATATCAGACAGAGATAGTCGTTTTACATCTAAATTCTGGCAAAGTTTCCAACAAGAGTTGGGAACCAAGCTTAATCTAAGCACTACATATCATCCTCAGACGGATGGGCAGAGTGAACGGACTATTCAGACATTAGAAGATATGCTTCGGGCTTGTGTAATTGATTTTGGTGGAAGTTGGGACACTCATCTACCACTCATCGAATTCGCCTACAATAATAGCTATGACGCCAGCATCAAAGCTGCACCTTATGAAGCTTTATACGGAAGAAGGTGCCGAACTCCTATCTGTTGGACGGAAGTAGGGGAAAGTCAACTATTAGGACCAGAAATCATTGTGGAGACCACAGAAAAGATCCAGCAAATAAAAGAAAGGATGAAAAGTGCTCAAGATCGACAAAAGAGTTATGCAGATCAGAGGCGTAAACCCCTAGAGTTCCAACTAGGGGATAAAGTAATGCTTAAGGTATCACCTCTGAAAGGAGTGATTCGGTTTGAAAAGAAGGGAAAGTTGAAACCCCGATACATTGGGCCGTTTGAAGTAACAAGTAAAGTAGGACCAATGGCTTATCGGCTAAAACTTCCTGAACAGCTGGCAGGAATACATAATACTTTTCATGTATCAAATTTAAGGAAGTGCCTAGTGGACGAAGCCCAGCAAATACCCCTGGAAGACGTACATGTTGACGACAAACTCAACTTCATTGAAGAACCACTACAAATCGAAGATAGGAAGGTTAAAAAGTTACGCAAGAAGGAAATCCCGTTAGTCAAAGTCAAGTGGAACGCACGTCATGGACCCAACTTTACATGGGAATTAGAAAACCTAATGAAAGATAAGTACCCTCATCTTTTTAAGTGATGACAAATTTCGAGGACGAAATTTTTGTAAGGAGGGAAGGATGTAATACCCCGAACCTTAATGTACTGGTTATAAACGTATGAAATATGTAATTTATATTTCATATATTGTTAAACGAGTAAGATGATGGTGTGAAAGGTGAAATATCTTGACAAACATTGGCTAGTATATGAGACCGTTTAATATTAATAATTAAATATATTATTTTTGACCTTACTCCGTTTTTAATGAAACTTAGGTTAAAACGTAGATAAAAATATGCTCATTATAATGACATATTCGTCGTTTTATAAAACGTCATATTTTAAAAGTTATACGAGAAAAACGAGTGAAGCAGCTGAATTAATATATATAAGCAAGCAAGCTAGCAGGTCAAGCAGGCAGGCAGAAAGGGTTTTGAGGTGCTTGCTTGCTTCCTTTAAATAAGAGTCTCAGTAGTTTGTTTAGGTACCAGTTTCTTTAACGGGAATGCTCTAGTATAGAGAATCCTAAGTATACAATACCCCGTTGGGTGTTGTTAGTAGTCGTTTTTGGAGCGCGAGTAGGAGCAGGAGTAGGGAAACTCTACATCAACGTGCCGTAGATAGTTTTAAGGTATGCTCCCGTTTACGTTTATGTTTAGTTATTTATTATTTAATTTTTTTGGGTAAAAGGGTATACCCTGGTGATTGTATTACTATCAAACCATAAAAAAACCAAGTAGAGAGGCTGAATGCCAATCTAGTTCAATAGTGTGACATACCACACTAAAGTAACAACGCGCATCAAAAACACACTACCAATCTAGTTCAATAGTAGTTACTAGGAGTATTATTATTAGTAGTAATATTATTATTAGTAGTAGTAATGTTAGTATTATTTTTAGGTACTAGGGTTATTGTCAGGGGCGGGTATTGGATAGCCTAGCCTTAGTTAAGCATAGACTGATCAACCATGCTTAAACAAGGCAGCACTAACCAATATCCAACCATGATAATGACTAGTTAGGTGTACCATTACCTAACCTAGGATTATGTAATTGTGTCAAGACCTTGAGACATAACCTCGTCGTACTAGGGGTTGTTAAGCAATTGCTAATCAGGTGAGTTATCGTACTTGTCTTTTAAACTGTGATAGTATACTCGTCCATAACTGGTAATAATGAGAATGTTGCAGTATGCATGTGTCAGTAGGGGTATATGGGATCCTATTATGCTTAATGAGGTGTGTCACTCTGGGAAGGGTAATAAGGTGTTGTACCCACAGGCACTTCGTGCTTATAAGGTCCAGTGACACACACTCATACCTATGTGACGGCCGTAGGGGGACACAGCTGGAGGACCAGTATGTCTCTTGTACGGTGGTTTGTGACAAGTCAAATGTGACCTATAAGGTTCAATGAGGCCCAACCTGACTATAATGTGGTCACATGCCCATATTGTGTATGCATATAATGTAAACTGTGGTCTATCTTTATAAAAATTGTATAGTATGAGCTCACCAATACATATCTGATGTCGTTTTGAGTATACTTATCTCAGGTGAGTCATGAGGAAAGCTATAGGAACTACTTGACAGTTGTGGAGTTTTAGAAGATCAAGGAGTTCTTAGTTGCCAAAAGTTTGTAAATAAATAAAGTGTTGTACTCAGACTACTATAAGTTTTAATGAAAGTTTAGTTTGTTTCCACTGTAAGTGTATCAATTGTGCATAATCACCCGGGTTACGGGGTGGGTGTTACATGACACATCACTAAGAAGGAGTAGAAGATCAGAACGAGCTTTGATTCTATCAGTTTTGAGTGCATTGAGTGTAAAAGAGTTGAAAGAAAGTTAGAAAACCATCCTTCAATCCTTTTAGCCATGAATATGTGTAGATCTATGCGAAAACATTGTTTAATCATGTGGAAGTCCTTCAGATCTGAGTTGTTCTTGGTGGAATGAGGCCAAGACCTGAAGTTCATAAGAACTCCATGATGACATCACCCTAGAACACCTCAATTCCACTGATTTCACGGTTAAAAGTTGAGATTCAAAAGAGAAAATGATGAAGAAGTGTGTGTAGATCATAGAAGTACAAGATTTAGGATGAAAACTTACAAGAATCGCGAGAAATCGAGAGAAAGAAGAGCTTGAGCGAGCTGGTCGAGTGGAGGGGCTGTCACATCACAAATGATGTGACAGGAGGGTATTTATAGGGTTTCCAAAAGAGGAAAGTGCGCAGGGTCAGATTGGCCGCCGATTGGATGGCGACTCGATCGGGTGACAATCCAATCGGATGGCAATCCGATCGGATGGCCACTCGATCCAGGTGTCCGGCGTGTTGAGTTTTGTCGTTTCGATTCGCGTGTTGAGCGTTGCGATGCGTTTCGAGCGAGCGATGCGATAGAATTACCAATTAGTTACACAAATAACCTAACTACTATATCTAACACACAATCACTATAAATAAATTGCATTTAGCGTTTGCGATTACGTTGCGATGCGATAGAGTTGCGATTGCGTTTCGATTAATCACCACAAAACATAAAGTAAACATGCACAAGTAACACATAAGTAGCACATACACGTAAAACAATATATAGAACCTATAATTCCAGGCGCGAATGCGATTGCGATGCGATAAGTGATAAAGCGATAAAACATGCGATAAATAGCGATTAAACCTCGATTATTAACAAGTACTCCACATAATACAACTAATGCGATAAAATAAATAGATTAACTACAAGTCAAAGAAGTCAAAACAGGAGTTGAGCAAGGAGTGACAGATCGCAATTAGCAATATTTTCTTCCTTTGACTTCAATCTTGACTTTGACTTTGACTTCCGTAACACGGGGTGTTACAGTTTAGGTGGAATATATTTCTTTTGCCGTTAAAAAAATAGATCTGTTTAAGCTTGTGGAGGCGGCGGTGATGTCAGATGTGAGTTGGATGTGGTGTTTGTGACACGTAAACTGTGGGGCTGGATCGTTTTCCATGAACCCTTTGATTGTTTTCCATCTGTTCCAACCATGGTAATGATGGAAGAATGAATATCGGCTGGTTGATTGAATTAGGGTTGGGTCTAGTCGGAGCGGCGGGATTCCCAATACCATCAAGATTTGATATCGAACGAATAGTTTGTTTCTAAATATTTGAATAGAGAATTACAACCATATTAATATACCTAGCAACGCTAGACAAGAAAACCATATATATATATGGGTAAAACTAAGGTAATCCCAATAAAAAAAATACACAAAATAAAATGGTATCTTCTTTAGTTTACCAATGGATTTCGGGAACTATCGACTTCTCTGCGACCACAATTTTCAGGTCCCTCACCGCACTCACTTTCTCCACAAAACGCTCTACCCGAGTCCTCCAATATCATGTTGTGCAAAATGATGCAAGTATACATGACGTTTCTCATTTTACTTTTTTCAAGATCATCACTTTTTTAACACACCGAAAGCCCGCTCGATATCTTTTCTTGCTGACTCTTGTTTCTTCTTGAAATACATTCTTTTTTCGTCATCTGGACATGAAAGAGTTTTCACCAATGTCGCCCACTCCGGATAAATAATGTCTATGAGATAGTACCCATACTTATACTCCACGCCGTTTGCATAGAATGAAGCATCTGATGCAACACCATCGATGACATCGTCGAAAAGATTCGAATATTGTAAAACTGCGATATCATTGTTCGCACCGGCCATGCCAAAGTACGCATGCCAAACCATAAATCTTGAGACGCGACCGCTTGTAATAAAGGGTAGGACCATCGTGGTCACCACGATGGTGTTGCCCTTTCCAAGCAATTGGAGATGCCGCCCAATCCCAGTGCGTGCAATCAAGATTATTCAACATCCCAGGAAACCCGTGTATCCGCTGATGGGCCTCACATAAAAGTGGAACACCGGCAGCGGTTGGCATCCTCAAATATCGCCTCCCGTACAAAAAGATAACACCTAATAAAATAGTGTTAATAAAAAAATAATAACAATAACTAAAAATAATAAGCCGTAAATTAAAAATAATAATAATAACAATAAATATAATAAACTGTAAATTAAAAAAAATAATAATAATAACAATAAATAAAAATACCTTCACAGAAATTTTCAAGAGAATCAAGACACATTCTGGACGACATCCTTAAATATTCATCCCACGCATCACTCATTGTGCCGTACGCTAGTTGCCTAATTGTTGCAGTGCACTTTTGTATTCCAGAGAAACCAACTTTGCGACTAGCACTTTCTCTTCGTGTGAAAAAAGGGAATTCTCCAGCAACATCATTAGAAATTTTTAGGAAAAAATGACGGCTTATACAAAACCTACGCCTAAACTGGACATCATCGTACAACAGATTTTCACAAAAATAATCTTGCATTAAACGTTCATGAGCGCCTAACCGATCTCGTTCAAGAGCCGGTTGTCTGGTACGCGATGTAGAGGATTGGGCTTCTTCTCGCAAATAATTAATCGTCTTCTGCGTAATTGCGATAATCATATCGTCAAGAACACCGTCGGATAAAGAGCTCGACGAATCAGATGACATTCTTAAAAATGATTGAGTAGAATTTATGTGTTTTTTTTGTGATTGATGTGTGTTTTAGTTTGGGATAGGTTTGTATATATATTTGAATTAATTTTTTTTTAAATCCGAACGTTAAACAACGGTCATTTTGACCAACCCCCTTGAGCAACTCAAAAAACGTTCGTTAACATGTTGGCGAGAGATGGATGGCGCCCCCTTTAACTCGTGCGGTGTGGATGGTGGCGCCCCGGGAGCGCTATCGACGATGATGTGGCGGGGTGGCGCCGTAGATTGTTTGATTTAGTATAAACATAAAATATTGCTTGTTTATTGTATTTAGTTAATTTATTACATTATTTGTTTAGGTCTTATGGTTTAGTGACTAATGGTATTGGTGACTCCTCTCACAAATATGATGCTGGTTCAAATTTTGGCCAAGTTCAAGCTGATTAGGTGATATCTATAACTAAAAATTGTTGTCAAAAATTAATACATTATTTAATGTAATGTAATTGGCCAAGTTCAAGCTGATTAGGTGATATCTATAACTAAAAAATGTTGTTAAAAATTAATACATTATTTAACGTAATGTAAATGCATTTTTTTATTAACCTTTCATTAAAAAATCTCAAAACAAATAATTTTTAGGTAAAATTGTCTAGCCTACTATTAGCAACTTAAAATTATTATGTTGGTCATAGTACATCAACCAAAAAGAAAATGATTAATTGTTGGATCTGAGTTTGTTTTTTGATTGTGTTTTTGTTTGAAATTAAGATGAAAATGAAAGAGTTGTGCAGCGGAATTATAATGAAAGCAAACTTTGCATACAATCAAACGAGAGTAATACTTTAATCAAACATCTTTTCACAATGAATCGAAAGATTGAATTTGTTTCAACAACGATTACAATGATTGATGAATGAATGCAAACTCCCCCTCAGCCAGAGCTCAGTAGTTTGTTCGTGCAAAGAAGACGATGTTACAAAAGAGCTAATAGAACAGTACAAAGTACTGAACTATTTATAGGCACTTGCAAACCACTGAGCATCTTAGCTGACGTCACCATGAAAGTGACATCTAACCTCCTAACAAACTCTAACCTCTGATCTATACAAACACTGATGTACTAACTGCTGCTATTACATTTCATTACATAAAAGACACTTAAACAGCTGCTGCATCCTTCCACTGCTGTGAACCCAGCAGTGCTTGTCCGGATCAGCAGTACTTGACTCAAGGCAGTAGATTGAATCAGCAGAGCTTTGGTCTTCCATCAGTCTTTGACATTGGGCAGTAGATGCAAGGCAGCAGTTGCAGGTCAGCACTTAGTAAGATCAGCAGATAGGAGGTCAGTAGATATGAAACCACTTTCAAGGGGAGAGATTTGTATGAACCAACTGTAATCGTCTGCTTATTCTGGATCCACTGCTCTGATCCAGTTTTGGCTTTAATTATCTGTTCCTCTGATAGGGTTCAATCCCAACAATCTCCCCCTGGAACAGATAATGCCAAAACTCTTCATTATTTGTGGAAATCTTTATTGCCTCATCAACAGTTCCCTTATCTGACCTTTAAATTGTAATTCAAAGTCTAGGGCATCTGTGTCTTCATCATCCCTACTAAGTGGAAGATCAAGGAGATCCTGCAAATCTTCAAGACTCAGGCCAAGAGCTTATTCCCTTGATATTTTCTCCACTACTCCATCAGACCTGAGCAAAGTCAATACGCAGGTCTGTTTGTCAGTTTCCCACTTTAGTATTTTTGAGTCTGGTGGGTTTCTTGGGAGATGTTTATTTGCAGAAGTATTTGGTGAGGCTGGCCTGTTCATGACTGGCTGAGCAGCACTTGCAGATTGTTCCAATTCAAGATCTTCTTTTATCATTACTTTCGTGCCTGCTTTTACAATGGCATCTCCAGCTAATAGATCTTGAATTGTTTCAATACTAAACTGTTTTTTGCTCCTTCTTTTGTAGATGGCAGCACCAGCTGGAGCAGTGGTTCTTTTAACTTGCAGCTTTGGTGGTCTTTTAGAAACCTCTGCTTTAGAATAGTCAGGCTTTTGAGGAACATTTGGGTCTTTCTTTCTTAGTTCCTCCAACCTTTTGTAGGTGGCTCTGACTACATCTTCTTTCCATCTTGCAATTTGTCTTTTGTTTCCATATTCAGCAGCAACCAGTTCCTCTTTCATTCTTTTCAGTTCTACCTGTTTGTCAGGTACATTCTTTCTAAAATTTGCCCAGTCAGGAGGAGTGTGAGTGACCTTCCTTTTTATCATGTCTTGAATTCTTGCAGCTTCATCTTCAAGCTCAGGAACAGTCCACTCTTTGTACATGTATCTCTCTCCTTTATACTTCTTGTGATCCATGATGCTTTCAATGTAGTCTTTCTTCAAAGATTCAGCTGCTCTTTCTGAAATTTGTTGACTGACATTTTTTGCAAATTGTTCTAGGGATCTGACTTGTGTGAGCAAATATTGATAGTTTCTTGAAATTTCTTTGTCAGATTTCCCTTGTGTGTTTCTTTTTGAGATATCCTCTGCTTGCTTGGCCTTGATTTCCAAATATTCATCAACATTTTTAGGCCAGGGATATCCTTTTATTGATGGCAAACTCCTTTTGGCAGGGTCATCCCCATAGTAAAAGGATTTTATTTCATCTCTAACAGCTGCTAGTTCAAGAGGAAATTGAACACCTGCAGGAGGTAAGGGCTTGTACATTGGAACTGAAGAGAGAGGAACAGGTTTTGGTATTGTGACAAGAGCTGAAGATTTTGAAGATGTTTGTGGTGGTGAGGTGTCATCATCTTTGAGAATTAGCCTTCTCCTCTTTATTTGAGGAGGGGCTGATGATGTTTTTGATGGAACAGTGGTGGTGGATGTAGTGGCAGTGGTTTGTGATTGACTAACAGTTGTTGAAACAACTGGTGTTCCAACCACTGTTGTCATTACAACAGATGTTGTAACAACTACTGTCTTCTGCTTTTTGGCAGGAGGTGATTTTGTTTTTGGTGGTAATGGTGGTAAAGCAGTGGATTTGGTGTATTTTGAAGTGGTGTGTGTTGAAGTGGGAACAGATGTTGAAACCACTGAGGTACCAGCAGTAGTTGATACAGCAGGAGTTACAACAGCTGTTTGGGTGGATGTTTGATGCTGATGACTTTTGGATGGTGGTTTTGGAAAATGCTTTGGAATTCTAGATGAGGTGGACATAGGCTTCCTTTTTGTCTTAGGATTTTTAGTATCCTTTGAACCAGAACAACCCTGCTCATACAGCTCCATGAAAGCTCTTTTTTCTTCATTCCACCTTGAAATATCCTTTGCCATTCTATCTCTTTTTACACTTGCTACTCCTTCATCAAGTGCTTCTTGAGTAGCATCAACCTTCTTACTACCATCTGGCACAGGAATTTTTCTGGTCATGGCATCCTTTTCAGGTTCAATGTAGAGACCATCATCTATTCCTTTCTTCTTCCACTCCTGAATTTTCTCCCCCTTTTTGGCATTATCGTCTGGGAGTTGATCAATGAAAAGTACTGTTGGAGGAGCAGTGCTAGTGGTTTGCAAGATCTGAGTTTTGAGAGCCTTCAGATCAGCCTGAGTGTTCTTGAACCTTGACTCCATTGCATTTCTCAGCTGTTGGACATGTTTTTCATGTTGCTGATCTGCTAGTTTTACTTGTTGATGGAGAAAAGGTTGAAATAAATCCCAGAGCTCATTTGTAGCAGGTGCCCTTTGTGGAGCAGGTGCTTGAGGTGGAACAGCAGTTGATTGTACCTTTTGTACTTGTAACACCTGTTGTAGCATATCTTTGAGTTCTGCAACAGAGTTATCAAGTTTTTCAATGCGATCCGTCAATATCTGGTACTTTAAACCATCACCCAAGTTAATGGGATCATCTGATTTCCCACTAGCAGTGGTTTTATCAGTGGTAGATGTAGGGAGTATACTCCAAACATTAACCCCTGATGCCCCTTTTTCTTGGTACTGGGGTCTTCTTCCTTCAACACTTGACAACCTTTTAATGTTGCCAGTAGGATAAATAAATCCACTGGTGGTTGGCAGAGGTTCTATAAAAGGAATTGCCTCCAAGGAAGTCTTATTGATGTAACCACTGTCCAACTGTAAACCAGTGGGTTCAACAGTTGTAGTGGCTGCTTCACTTGGACTACCACCAAGAGTTACTTGTAACTCAAGGGGTCTAACCTCCTCAGGTTGTGTTGGTGGGTTAGCAAAGATTGATACATCAGACCCAGTCAGTTGTTGAGGTATATTCTCATTGATAGGTGATTGAGAAGGACTAGTTAATGCCTGGTTCAAATCAATTGCATCCAACAGCAGTTTAGTTGGTGGGGGAATTGTGGATGTGAAGGGTGGTGTAGAAAGTGGATTTGCCCCGGGTATTGAGTTGTGGATGATAGAAACGAGTGTTTCCAGAGCATCATGATGTGGAGACCCTATTTGTACAACCTGTTCTTTTTGTGAAGAAGCAGGAGGAGTTTCGGTTATAGGTTGAGATATTTGTACCAACTGCTGTGAGGAAGAAGCAGCAGTGGTTTCTTGTGACTTTTGTGTTGTCACTGGCAGGAGCTCTGGTATCTCATCCTCCAGAGATGCCTTTTTGATGGTTTTGGGGGGTTTTTGTGTTTTTCTTTTTGTTTGCTTTTTGGTGATTTTAGGTGTGGGTTTCAAAGCAGTTGTGCTGCTGCTTTGATCACCTTGAGCAGTGGGCTCAGCAGCAGATACCTGAGGAGCAGTTGTAACTGCTAAAATCTGCTCAGGCACCTCTGCTTGTGTTTTGCAAGGTGCTAACATTCTTGAAAAAGTTTCAGTTGTTAAACTGTTTATTTGAGTAGAATCACCTTGGTTTATTACAGCTAAATCATCCTTACTGAATTTCTTTGCAAAATAGTAACTTAAAAACCTTGGAAACAGTAAGAATGATTTTGTTTCAACATTATTAACCAAATCTTTAAAAATTTCCCGAGAATAGTTAAAATTTTCTCCTTGAAGAATTGCATATCCCAGATTTTGAATCTTTAAAGGGATTTCATTGAAAGAAGTGGTTTTGTTTGAAGCACATAGTAGGAGGGTATGAAATAAAAATCTGGTTGCAGAAGGAAAATAACCTTTTTGTAAGGTAAGTTTCTTCATCATTGTGGCTTCATACCCTCTCTCAATAAAGTCAGTTTGCAACTCGTTTTTAGTGAAAGAAATTTTACCTTCTTGATCATCGAGTTGAAAGACCTCTGAAATGGATTGTGGCGTGATTTGGACAGCTTTACCCTTTATAGAAGAGTGTATGGTGGTTGCAGTGTCTCCTTGTTTTTCAAGGGTTGCATTCTTCCAAAACTCCCTTTGGGTTTCCAAATAGATTGGTGCATCGACAGTGAACAAAGTTTTGTACTTTGATTTTGCCATGGTGTCAATGATGGAATCGAAAACATTTGTGGTTCCTGGTTTTGTGAGAAGACCTAGGAGATTGTGAGATGGTTTATGTGGAATTTCAGTGGAGATTGCCTTTTGAGAGGATGTTTTCGATGATGATTTGGATGAGGGTTTTGAAGATGACTTCGATTTTGTCATTTTGAAGATGAATGATCGAAGAAATTTGTGAGAGATGAGAAGAAAAACTGCTTTGAGAAGAGAATTTTTAAGAATTCAATTCGACAGTAAAACCCTGTTTTGGTGGTGAATGGGGGATTTTATAGGGAAGAAAGTGAATGCTAAGGTGGCAGCTGTTACAAAAGGTCTGACCAATATGTACTGCCCACGTGACAACCCCTGGTGAAAGTGAAGGACAGTACTTTTGTGATAGGGACTGATGAAGGCAGTGGTAGTAGAGCAGTGGATGATTTATGATTTTCACTATCAGTGGATAGTATATCAGTGGATAAGACACTGCTTTTGATCAACAGAGTTTATCAAATGGAATGAGAGAACAGGGGTTGACTTTCAGCAGTGGATAGACTTTTGAAGTAGAGCAGACTTTTGAACAATCAGTGGTTAATGGCAGACTTTTAAGGATTTTAATGAAAAATTTCATTTTTAGCTATTTTTAAGGATGGTGTTTTGATTTTCTGAAAACATTTTGTTGCTTTTATTCATAGAAAAACAAGATGTTGCTTGTTATTCCATGTTCAGCATCCCAATCCTAGAGACCAAGCTTTCAAAAGTGGCTGTATCAAGTGCTTTTGTGAGCACATCAGCCAGCTGGTCTTTAGTTGGGACATGATGCAGAGAAATCAAACCTTTTTCATAGCAATCCCTCACAAAGTGATGTCTGATGTCGATGTGTTTGGTGGTTGAATGGGAAACTGGATTTTTGATGATATTTTCTGCTGCCTGGCTGTCCAACATGAGTGGTGTCTTTAAGGCAGTGATACCAAAATCCAGCAACTGATTTTGAAGCCACAGGAGTTGGGCTGTACAGCTTGCAGCAACAATGTATTCAGCTTCAGCAGTGGATGTTGAAACAGCTGCTTGCTTTTTGCTTTGCCAGGAAACTAAGCAATCACCTAGAAACTGGCACCCTCCTGATGTGGACTTCCTTGTGGTGTGACATCCAGCAAAGTCACTGTCTGAGAAACCTGAAAGCTTGATGTTCCCATTAGCTGGATACCAGATACCAAGTGTGGGAGCACCTTTTATGTATCTGAAGATCCTTTTTACAGCAATGAGATTTGATTTTCTGGGAGCTGATTGACTTCTTGCACAGACACATGTTGCAAACATGATGTCTGGTCTAGATGCAGTTAGGTACAATAAAGACCCAATCATGCTTCTATAAAGTGTTTGGTCAATCAGCTCATCTTTTTCATCAGACATGACCAGCTTATTTGTTGCCATGGGTGTGCTGCATTGTTTACAATCATTCATATCAAATTTGGTTAAAAGTTCTTTAGCATATTTGCTTTGATGAATGAAAGTTCCATTTTGCAATTGCTGTACTTGGAGACTAAGAAAGCATTGCAGCTCACCCATTGCACTCATTTCAAACTCAGCTGTCATGAGTTCTCTAAACTCTTCACACATTGAATTACATGTGCTTCCAAAAATAATGTCATCCACATAAATCTGGACAATCATTAAATCCTTCCCTCTCCATTTTAAAAACAATGTTTTATCAATGGTACCTCTTTTGAAACCATTTGAGAGTAGGAAGTTGGAAAGAGTTTCATACCAGGCCCTTGGTGCTTGTTTTAGGCCATATAAGGCTTTGTTTAGCCTGTAGACATGATCTGGATAAAATGGATCCTCAAAACCTGGAGGTTGACAAACATACACCTCTTCTTGAATTGTACCATAGAGGAAAGCACTTTTGATATCCATTTGAAACACCTTCATATTGTGGTTGACAGCAAAGGCCAGGAAGAGTCTAATGGCTTCCAATCTTGCAACAGGGGCAAATGTTTCATCATAATCAATCCCCTCTTCCTGTCTGTAACCTTGAACCACAAGCCTGGCTTTATTCTTGACAACAATACCCCTTTCATCAGTTTTGTTCTTGAAGACCCACTTTGTGCCAATGGGACTAACCTCTTCTGGCAGTGGTACAAGCTCCTATACTTGTTGTCTTTTAAACTGTTGGAGCTCCTCTTGCATGGCTTCTACCCAGCTGTTGTCTTTCAGTGCCTCTTGGTACTTGACTGGCTGATGGAGTGATAGAAAACCAACAAAAAGACAAATGTTTTGGGGTTGGCTTCTTGTGAGCACCCCTTCATTTATGTTGCCAATGATTTGATCAGGTGGATGAGATCTCAAGAAGATTAAATCTCCTTAGTATGGTATGATGGCATTTGTTGGTGAAGGCTGCAAATGTGTAGCATCTGAGCTAACCACTGCTGGGGACTTTGATGATCCAGCAGTGGCTTCAAAAGGTGGTGGAATAGGAGGTAATGAAGTGGACACCTGCTGACTTTTATCCACTGTTTGAGGACTTTTGTCAGCAGTGTTTGAGGATGTGGAAACAGTGGTTGATGGGCTACTTTGGTCAACAACTGTTGAGGTAGCAGTGGTTGAGCTTTGACAACTGTTTTGAACAGCTGGTGCTTTTCCCTTTGTGGCAGACCTTTGAGGAATGATGATTTCATACCCATAGTCTGGTGTTGTATCCTCTGATGGACCTGCACTGTTAGTCTTGACAGCAGTATTTTCAAAAGTAAATTTTTCAAGATCAAACAGATCTGCAGGGTTTGCTGGGATTTTCATTGAAGAAAGTTCATTGAACTTAACATTCAAAGTCTCCTCCACTGCCTTGGTCCGTGTATTGAACACTTTGTAGGCCTTGGCAGTGGTTGAGTATTCCAGATGATAACCACAATCAATTTTGGCTGCAAATTTTGAAATGGAATCTTTTAAGTTCAAAATAAAGCATGGGCAGCCAAACACCTTGAAGTATGAAATCAGTGGTTTAATTTTATACAGAATTTCATAGGCAGTCTTTTTGTGCCTGGGGTTTATTAAAACTCTGTTCTGAACATAGCAAGCAGTGTTTACTGCCTCTGCCCCAGAAAGTTAATGGCAAACCTGAATCTGCAAGCATGGTTCTGGCAGCCTCAATCAGAGTTCTATTCTTCCTTTCCACTACCCCATTCTGCTCTGGTGTTCTAGGGATGCTGTACTGCCTTACAATCCCTTTCTTCACACAGAAGGCATCCAACTCCCTATTTTTGAATTCTGTACCATTGTCACTCCTGAAGCTTTTCACTGGAAGGTCAAATTGCTTTTCAACCTGTGTTACAAAGTCTTGCAAAATGCCTGCAGTCTCATCTTTTGAGTGTAAAAAGAAAATCCATGTAAACCTAGAAAAGTCATCAACAATAACCAAACAATATCTTTTCTTTTTGAGGCTCATGACTTGAACTGGGCCAAACAAATCCATGTGTAGCATTTGCAAACACTGGGTTGTTTTGGACTCTTCAATGGACTTGTAAGAACTTTTATGCTGTTTTCCTTTTAAACAGGAAATGCAATGTTCAGGACATGAAAACAATTTTTGTGGTAGGCCTCTCACCAAACCATTTTTTGAAATTTCTGTGATTGTCTTAAGATTTGTGTGCCCCAGCCTTCTGTGCCAAAGTTCTGTCTCTTTGTTAGAGGCAGCTGAGAACAGACAGGCATCAGCTCTGGGACACTCTTTTGACATGTCAACAACATAAACATTGCCACTTCTTTGAGCAACAAGTTTAGTTTGACCAGTTTTGATTATTGCTTCAATCTTTTTGACCATTTCTGGTCCAACAATCCTACAACAGTCTTTTGTGAAGAATGACCCAAATCCCTTGTCACTCATTTGGGACACACTCAGAAGGTTGAATTTTAGATTGTCTATTAGATTGACATTTTCAAATTTTACATTTCCAGATTGCACTGTACCAGACCCCAGAACTTTCCCTTTACTATTATTCCCAAAGGATATATCACCCCCTCCATGGATTTTAAAGTCTTTGAGGAGGGCTTTACATCCTGTCATGTGCCTGGAGCCTCCACTATCTACATACCAAAGACTATCAAAGCATGCAGAAGCTCCCTGCACATGAAGTAAACGGGTTAGTTCATTAAGGTTTCCAAAGCCAATAAGGCTTTGGATGGGGTCTCAACAGTGTCTGGGATGGATGCAGAATGGTGGACAGTGGTTAGGTCAGGGGTTTGAACTGTTTTAGGACAGTGTTTCTCTAACCACTGTTATGGGTCCTGACCAATCATCTGCTGGTAACCAAAAGGATGCCTGTTCACTTTGGGTTTAGAGGGCCTTTTGTAGGCCTCATAAACGTGTGGAATCCTATGGTAAGACTGTTTTTCTTTGCCTTTTCTGAACTGATTGGCAGGGGGTGCATCAGTAACTTGAACATCTCTTTTGACAGATGTTTGGTTCAGCTGTTTGAACTGGCACAAACAGTGGTTGTTTCTTGGTGAATTTGACAGATGTTGATGATGATGATGGACTCAAGGATGTTTTAGCAATGTACTCATTCTTTTTCACATCAAAGTTTTTGAGATACACACATGCTTGAGTTTTGTGGTTTGTTTTACCACAGACAATGCAACCTTTAGCTGAAACAATGACACTTGTTCTGTTTAAGTCATAAGCTTTTAAGTGGAAACAATCTTTTGTTAGATGATTCCTTTTCTCACAGAATTCACAAAACAAGTTATCAATTTTTTCTTTCTTCTTTCTCTTTTCAGACTCCTTTGCAGCAGAGGTTTTAACCACTGCTGGGATGTCCTTGAGAGGTATGACTTTAGCTTTTGGAGCCTTGACACCATCAGTTGATGTAAAGTCCATTTGCTTGAAATTTTCAAGAATGTCACACTCATCAGACCATTTTGGTTTAAACTGGTACTCTTCAAGCTCCTCAAAAGTAGAGGATCCCATTGGTCTGTCAAGTGTGATTTTGTTACCAAGTTTGTCAGTGATTTTCACTTCTTGGCCATTCTTGTTTGTGGGGATGAACTCAGTGGTTACATCAGTGGTTTGAACAGATTTTCCAAAAGCAGTGTTTTCATCATCATGTTTTCTATAGCCAACCCCAAATTTCACATTACTTTTTATCTGTTTTTCAAGCATAACCTCATATCCTCTGCAGGATTCCACCCATCTTTCACAAGTAATCTGGGTGGATTCCAACTCCTTTTTGCAAACTTGGTATTTTTCTACCATAGTTTGAAGTTGGGTTTTGGTTATGCTTTGCTCTTCTTTTAGACAGCTGATCTCTTTTTCCTTTTCAGTCAATTTGTTTTTAAGTTCTTTTAAAGACTTTTCAAATTTAACCTCATCAGTCAAGATTTTATCCCGAAGGTTTTCATTCACCTCTTTAATGTTAGCAAAAGCAATTATGCAATTGTCAGAACACAGTTTTTCAAGAACTTGAGGAGATACCTTGGCAGCTGCCATCATTGCACAATCACATTGATGATCTTCCTTATCATCAGCTTTCACCTTCTTTTCACCAGCCTTTTCTTCCTTCTCTTCTTCTTTGTCCTCTTCGGACAATGGGTCTGTCAATGGTTCAATCAGGTTACCTGAACTTTCTCCCAACAGTAGTTCACCAGCCACAGCAGTAACCACTGCTTCAGTCACCTCTTCCACTGTTTCAAAGCTCTGCTGTTCCTCCTCAGTTTCAACCCCTTCCTGTATTGACTCTAATGCCATCAAACAAAACTCATCATGAGAAGAATCATTAGAAGCATAGAGTGCAAAATTTTCATCACTAAGGTCTTCAGGCATACTGCTCCAGTCAACAAACCCTTGAGTGAAAAAACTTTGTTGATCTGGTTGTGCTGCTGCTGGAGCAGTGGTTTGAGGTGCAACAGGTTGCACTTGTACCTGTGCAACATGTTGCACTTGTACCTGTGGAGCAGGGGTTTGAACATATTGGATTTGTGGAACAGTAGTTTGGACATAGTGTACTGGCACAGGGGCAGCAGCATAGTGAGCAGTGTTCACTTGAGCTGCTGGGGTATACTGGGCATAGTGCACAGTGCTTTGGTTTTGAGGTCTAGGATTTGAGCTAGGATGAGTAATTATGGGACCAGTAGTTTGACTCCTACATTCCCTAGCGAAATGTCCCAACCTATTACACTTGTAGCACTTGATTTTCGATTTATCCAACCCAACCCTTAGATTCCCATGTAATCCTGGGAATTTTCGCCCTGTTCTTTTGTAAAATTTGCTAGTTCTAACACTTAGCAAAGCCAGTTGGTGCAGGATGTCCATTTCCTCTAAGTCAGTGGGATCGAAATGTTGTAAATCATTGAGTTCAAAGCTTAGATTATCTGACATCTGGTTTTCGTTTGCAGTGAATGCATAACTTGCAGAGTGAGGATCAGGGTTGTTGAAATTTGCACCAGCAGTTATGTCAATGAAGTGATCATAACCCTGATCCTTACCACTGCTCCCAGATTTTTCTTGACCCAGAAGAGCAGTATTACCGAAAGTGTAATCATCGGTAACTTTTCCTGACTCTTGTAACCTCCTTTTCTGGTTCAACTCCCTTTCGTAGGTCAGGAGTCGACCGTGGAGTTGGGTCAAGGTCAGATCCTTGAATTCAGGTGAATTTCGGGTGACAAAAGCTATGGTGTCCCATTTTTCTGGCAGTGACCTGAGGAACCTGCTATTTTGAGTTGAGTTTGTAAAAGTGGTGTTAACAAGCCTCAGTTCACTGATGAGACAACTGAAACGCTCAAATTGTTGCGTTAGTGATTCACCTTTAACGTAACAAAATGTTTCATACTGTTGGTTCAGGATTTCCCTGTTGTTTTCTATGACTTCTTCAGTCCCCCCAAACTGTTCCTTAAGTGCGTCCCATAATTCTTTGGCACTGTTACAGTGTAACAGTCCAGCATATATCTCATTGGGCAGCGCTGATGCTATGATGCTAAACGCTTTAGCATCTAGTTCGATCTTTTGAAAGTCGGTTTCGGTATAATTTTCAACTGGTTTTGGAACGAACTTTTTAGCATCTTCAGCGCTTGGCACTGAAGGAACATGGGGACCATAAATGACAGACCTCCAACAACCTGTGCTTTGTTGAGCAAGGATGTGACCCATCCTTCTCTGCCAGATGTTGTACTCATTTCTTTTTAGCATAGGTGGTTTAAAAAGTGAGCCGATGTTGTTTTTATCATCCTGAGATTGTGACGTCATTCTTGTTGTTTTACAGACACTGAGAAATCAACTTTAATGGTGCTTAATCCTTGCTCTGTTTTTCAACGGACGAACAAACGATCAGTATCAACTGTTGTGAGCTGAACTATTTACGTCAAAATGATTGTTAAATCAAATTTGACTGTCCAAGCTCTGATACCAATTGTTGGATCTGAGTTTGTTTTTGATTGTATTTTTGTTTGAAATTAAGATGAAAATGAAAGAGTTGTGCAGCGGAATTATAATGAAAGCAAACTTTGCGTACAATCAAACGAGAGTAATACTTTAATCAAACATCTTTTCACAATGAATCGAAAGATTGAATTTGTTTCAACAACGATTACAATGATTGATGAATGAATGCAAACTCCCCCTCAGCAGAGCTCAGTAGTTTGTTCGTGCAAAGAAGACGATGTTACAAAAGAGCTAATAGAACAGTACAAAGTACTGAACTATTTATAGGCACTTGCAAACCACTGAGCATCTTAGCTGACGTCACCATGAAAGTGACATCTAACCTCCTAACAAACTCTAACCTCTGATCTATACAAACACTGATGTACTAACTACTGCTATTACATTTCATTACATAAAAGACACTTAAACAGCTGCTGCATCCTTCCACTGCTGTGAACCCAGCAGTACTTGACTCAAGGCAGTAGATTGAATCAGCAGAGCTTTGGTCTTCCATCAGTCTTTGACATTGGGCAGTAGATGCAAGGCAGCAGTTGCAGGTCAGCACTTAGTAAGATCAGCAGATAGGAGGTCAGTAGATATGAAACCACTTTCAAGGGGAGAGATTTGTATGAACCAACTGTAATCGTCTGCTTATTCTGGATCCACTGCTCTGATCCAGTTTTGGCTTTAATTATCTGTTCCTCTGATAGGGTTCAATCCCAACATTAATATATGTTTGGGTATGTAAAAATTACAGTGGGAATAGTTATTTAGTTAGGTGTTATTTGGCGTTAAATCTTAATTATTTAGGTGTTATTTGGCATTGTTTGTCAATTATTTAGGCGTTAACTTAATTGTTAGAAACTTTGTTGATTATTTTGGCGTTAATGGCTCCTAAAAAACTTGTTTACATTATATATTGCGTTAAGGCTTAAGAACACATTTTTTCGAGCTTGAACAGAGTACATGAATTCTGAGGACCGGCCCTGCAAATACCAATACTCTTGTATGTTCTGCTAAAGAACTTCAAATTTATTGCAGTTAAATTGATAAACCAAATTGTTTCAGAATTATTTTGAGTTACGTTAAAACACATATATAACTTATTTAATTCCTCATTGAGACACATGGGTAATGATACTAGCTTAAATTAGACGATATAATTTAAAACTTATATAATTGCCTGCCGTTACGGACGGTTAATAATACAAGCTTATACTGCGCGTTGTGGTAAGGGTGAGTGACCTGGCGCGAGCTACATCAGCAGGTGAGCGCTAGCGAACACAACAACGAGGTGGTAGCTTGGGCGAGCAGAGGTTAACCACAACAAGCTCAAGTGAGGGGAGACGCGAGTGAGCAAGGTGATGAGTAGGCATCTAATCAGCGTCATGTGCCGCAATATTAGAAGATAAATCCGGGTTATTAAGTAGTCTTGGAAGGGTATAACTTTTAACTTTTCTTGTAAATAAAAGTTGGTTTTGATAATGGGCTGGTTTATTTAAAAGAAGCCCAAACCTGTAAAGGTTTGTTGTTCTTTCTTGTTCCCTTCTTCACAGGGAGACGACACCAACCACAGATGTTGAAGCCGCCGGACGACAACATCCTTCTTACTCCACTTTCTTTCACTATTACAAAGCGAATAAACCCTTTTCCCCAACCCTACGCTTACGCCGCCGCTACTCGTAATCCCCCCTTTCTGTAACAACGGATGAAACCACCGTCAGCGCCGCCGTTGGTGAAACAAGCAGAGATTGTCAACAACATCCGTCGCCTGAGTGGGTGACTTTCGTTGACCGTATGAAGTCAAAAGGTACATTCGTCAATATGCTGGAACTGGAAATGATGTTTCTGTTTATAAAGATACGGTTGTTTTGAAGGAAGCTTGCCTCAGCTTTGATCGATTTGACTTATATAAGTAAGAAGTTGTTTATGTGTTGGTTCGATTGTCTGTTTGATAATGATAGTGAATGGTACTTAAATGAACATGATAGAAGTTCCAAATTGATGAATCTCAATGTTATGTGTTCTGTTAAAATAAACATTATGCTTTTAAAATTCATTGATTCTTTATACTTAGTTAGGTATAAGTATATAGTGGTGGGCTTATTATTAGTTAGGCATAAATACATAGTGTTTAGGGCTGTAAATGAGTTGAACCAAGTTGAAATGTTGAGCTCGAGCCAGTTTACCTTGGCTCTGGTTGGCCACAAATCGAGCCGATTTCGAGCAAGCTTGAACCAACGAGCTTTTATAACAGCCCTTATTGTGTTAGGCTGATTAAGGATCCTAAATAAGATGATTATAGTGTGTTTATAGTAATTGGGCATAGATACATAGTGTTAGGCTGATTAAAGATAATTATAGTAGTTAGTTAATTAGGCTCTGGTGAAACAACCAGAGAATCTCAACAGCATCCGTGGCCTGCGTGGGTGACTTTTGTTGACCCTTTGAAGGCCAAAGGGGACATTCGTCAAGATGCTGGAACTGGAAGTGATGTTTCTGTGTTTCGAAGGAAGGTTGCCTCTGTTTTGGTCGTCAAGGGTTTGATTTGTTCATGTCTTGGTTTAATTGTCTGTTTGAGGATGAAGTGATGATAGTGAATTGTATTTTAATGAGCATGATAGAAGTTACAAATTGATGAATCTCAATATATTGTGTTTTGTAAAAAGAAACATTATGTTTTGAAATTTATTGATTATTTATAGTTAGTTAGATATAAGTAACATAGTGTTAAGTTGATTATAGTTAGGGGTGGCAACAAAAACCCAACCATGATAGTTTGGGTTATTTTGGGCCCCTTTAGAAAAGGAAATAAGTCATAATGGGCTGGGTAATTAGTCAAGATGCGTTTTAAAATACCCTTCTTAGTTTTAACATGGGTATGGGTGAGGATGGGTTTTTAACTATTTAACCCTAAAAATTTTGGATTAATGTCTCTGCAAATTATTCTTCAATCATGTTGAAGAACTATCTATTTGATTCCAACAGTTTCTCTCCCCATTTTGCCTCTGAATTCTTCACCAATGTAACTGTTTTTCACTTCAAAAATCGATCGTGTCAACAGGTAATCAATCATCCAATCACAAATTCGAACTACTGTTGATCTGTTCATGAAATTTGAATCAATCTAAGCTTCATTTTGATGTTATTTGACTGATTTAACCTGTTTCGTACATTTGTGTGTGATTTCGTGTGTTCGCCATGCTTAATTTCAAATTATTGTAGATTTGCGTATGAAATTTTAATCAATTTGAGCTTCGTATTGATGTTAATCGACTGATTTCACTTGTTTCGTACTTTCGTGTGTGATTTCGAGTGTTCGGCATGCTTAAATTCAGATTGCTGTTGATTTGCGTATGAAATATGAATCAATTTAAACTTCGTGTTGATGTTAATCGACTGATTTCACTTGTTTCATTTCATACTTTCGTGTGTAATTTGTGTGATTTCGAGTGTTCGTCATGCTTATCAGTTTAAGCTTCGTTTTGATGTTATTTGACTGATTCACTTGTTTCGTACTTTCGTGTGTAATTTTGAGTGTTCGTTGTGCTTGATCTGGAACATATGGTGAGATTAGACCTTGCTATAACTTGTATAATGATGTTGACAAGTTATTTATGGTTGTTTGAATAGTCTGTACTGTATTAGATGATAAACTGTGACTTTTTTTTATGATTTTCGTCTAATTACGTGCGTTTTCTGGTGGATAAAGTGAACAACACAACAATTTCATCAACTGAAATTTTTGGTGCGAAATTGTTAGAGGATTTAGGTTTAAAATTCAGCATTGGAACTATCGTGATATACTTTTCTTAATTCATCGTTCTGCTAAAATAATTGTGTTCTACTGTTGATTCGGGTATGAAATAGGAATGAATTTAAGCGTAATTTTGATGTACCAAATGAATTTTGATTCGGGTACGGTTTGGTACCGGTACCCGCCTACCCGGTACCATATGAAGTTCATCGTCGGCAAAACAGATAATATTGGCGGTATGAGATGCCGGATGTTACAAAATCAGTTTAATTTGTGATTTTTCTTGCTGAATGTTATTGGTAAATCAGTTTAGTTATTGACCCTTTCAACATCTTTACTCTGTTTGTGGGTTATTTATTTTATTTTTTGGGGATTTTTATGGAAATAATAGTTAATCTGCAATGACAAGTGAAGTAGAATCACTGACCCAATTGAGAAAAATCTTAATTTATCATTTATCTTGTTGATTTATAGTTATAATCTTGTGAATATTGCAGGTTGTTTATGACAAAGGCAGTGGAAGAAGCAGGGGTTTCGGCTTTGTAACCATGTCAACCGTCGAAGAAGTTGAGGCGGCTACACGACAGTTCAATGGTTATGTAAGTAAACAAGACCCAAAATCACTTTTTCATTAATCGTGACACCATATAAGTTAACGTCAATGATTGGAATTGCAGGAACTCGACGGGAGGAAATTGAGGGTGAACTCCAGGCCACCACCAAGCAAAGGAGACTCTTTCTCTAGAGGGCAGAGAGACGGTGGTCGTGGCGGCTACAACAGTGTTGGTGGTGGTGGAGGGAGAAGTTATGACAGCACAAATAAGGTTTATGTTGGAAACCTTCCATGGAGTGTGGACAATCTGGCTCTTGAAACCTTGTTTCAAGAGCAAGGAAATGTCATGGAAGCTCGGGTGGTTTATGACAGGGATAGCGATCGGTCAAAGGGTTTTGGTTTCGTGACGTATGGTTCGATGGATGAGGTTAATAAAGCTATTGATTCAATGGATGGCCTTGTAAGTATTGTTTTATATAAGAATTTGATATATTCAGTAGTTTCGGACAATACAGATGTCGTATCTGTCTTAAAAATTTGAAACATGCAAACAAAATCAAAATATAGTTTTTAGAACTGACAAAGTTGGGTCATATGTATTTCTAAAAAATAAAAGAGCCATAAAAGACAATAAAAACCGATCGCACTTTTCTTATGATGGCCCTGCAATCCCAAAGTTTTTTTGATTTTTTTAATTTTTTTAATTTCTTTTTTTATTTTTTTTTGTTTTTTAAATTTTTTTTTTATTTTTTTAAATTTTTTTTGTTTTTTTTTTTTATTTTTTTAAATTTTTTGATTTTATTTATTTATTTATTTATTTATATTTTTAGCCTATCATGCCCAAATCCATCTTGACATAAACCCATCTTGACCTAAACCCATCCTAACCCATTTCTTAATAAACCCATCTTAACCCAAACCCATCCTAACCCATTACCCAAACCTGCCCAACCCACCCATTTTGCCACCCCTAATTATAGTATGTTTATTATTAGTTAGGCATGAATACTTGGTGTTTAGGACTTTAGTGCTGTAAACAAGTTGAGCCAGTTGGGTCGGGCTCGGGTCAGCCACAAATCGAGCCGATTTTGAGCGAGCCTCAAGCAATGATCTTTGTTAACAGTCCGTATAGTGTTAGGCTGATTAAAGATCTTAAATAAGATAATTATGTTGTGTTTATAGTAATTGGTCATAAATACATTATGTTAGGCTGATAAGGATCCTAAATGAGATACTATAAGTATGTTTATATAATCTCATTGAAGGAGATGTTAGTTATTTATAACACACCATTTTTTATATTAATTAGTTTAAACATTTAAAAACATTTTATTTGTAATTGACTTTGGTATGTCTACATTTTGACTTTTGAGCATAGGTATGTGGTATATGTGTTTTCCAGGGATCATGTTACATGGCCTATGTGATGCTATGTGATATTCTGCGTGTTCTATTAAATTATGCACTCGATCCTGCTTTTGATTCTGATAAGAAGCCTTCAGTGGCGGAAGTTGTTGAAGCATCTGCCAATAAGTTGCTTTTGGAGTAGACTGAGCTTAGTGACACGAGAGTTGACCCTGAATTAAAAAACCAGCTGCGACAGTTCCTAGAAAGGCACAATCTTTTGGAGTTATCGAACAGACTGTTGAAATGAAAAGAGGAGATTAGTTGTGTCCCAAGTGAGTATCTGTTTGAAATTATAATACACATTCTGGTTAGGTGTCATTTCTTTAATTTTTCTAGGAACAAAAATAAAAATGGCGTGAATGCAAACTGCAAATGAAGATGGTCCTCAAAAATCCTGTGGTGATAGTGTTGAAATGACAGGTGAATTTTTCAATTTTGGTCTTGTCATCTTCTTGATTAGTATTTTTATTAGTTATCAAATACTGATGTCATATAATGTTTTTTTGGTGATCTTAGTAATTATTAACTTTAATAAAACACGGGTCAATGACAGTTCAGTTGTGAATGTATGCGGTTATTTGCGAACCAATACAAAGATTAAAGTTGGGAATTTAAGTATTTGGTTTTTAAATTTGATGAATCACTAGATGGATGGGGTTTATTACTAATAGCTGGATTAATGATTGTATATATATATAACATAAATGTTTCTTTTTTTTATTTTGCAGATGCAATTTTATGATTTTTTTCAGAAATATTCGGTGCCTGATGCAAAACCGAGGGGCCTAAGAGGGTTGGAACATATGATGTTGAGATGAAGAAAGGAGACTGCAGCAATTGATTCTTTTATAGGTTTTTCAACCAATAATGCTTTTGGTTTCATTGTTTTTATAAGCACCAAGTAGGGTTAGAAGTTTGATTTACCTGTTTGCGTAGTTGGTTAAATTAAGGAGTGCAATTAGTATATAAAATGAGTTAATTTTTAGATAAGGTAAACTATTTTATCATTTTAGCATTATGTGGAGTTTAAAATTATGATTACTTAGAAGATAGCTTTTGTTTTGATTTCTGAACCCCTAATTTCTTGATTTTCTGTTTGACAAAGCATAAGCCTACACAACCAATTGCTTTAAACCGGGTTCAAACTAAATGGGTTGCATAAGATAAAAGGATTGCTTTTGTCTAGCTCCTTTAATCATGCGTAGTCTTTTGACATACTATCTTGAGTATTCGACGTTGTTTAATACATGAAGATTCATAAAAGCCGTCTAGTTGTGTGCATCATCTATTATATATAATAAATGAAAGTTATTTGGGCCACGTGTCACTTGATTAGGGCATCCTCAGTTCTCTTTTCCCGCCCAACAGTGCCATCCCCTTTTCCTTGTATAAACTCTTTTCTCACTTCTCATCTTTGTTTACAAACCTTGGGTTCCTTCTCTCTCTATATTCAGGCGATTCAAATTCAAATTTCACAAACCCTGCAAATTATTGAGATAATTCTTTCCATCCAAACCTTAATCTTCTTCCAGACGCCACCATAAAATCTTCTTTTGTTCATCGATTACTTCATCAAAAGGTAAGGTTTGTTCTTCTTTTTTTTAGTTGAAATACTTTCATGATTTCCTCTTATTTACACTAATCCTAATTTCTACTCGTAATCTAATCATATGGTTCCAGGGTTGTTGTCATCAAAGTTGAAATCCGCTTAGCTGCGGATAGATTTCTGCCATAAGCTGGTATGTTTGAATATGTTTAGAAATTAACGTTTTTTTTTTCTAAATGGTGATGATATGAGTATAACATCTGTTGATTATTGATGTTTGAGTATGTTCAGCCATTATTCTTTCTGAAATTAGAGTTTCATTTCCAGTTCTCGAGGTATTATCTGTTTGTAACAGCAGTGGTTCAGCATCTACAGGGGATTCAACATCAGGTGTTTGCTATTATTGTTTGATGTTGTTTGCTATTATTGTCTGATGTTGTTTGCTATTATTGTTTGATGTTGTTTGCTATTGTTGTTTGCAGTTGAAGATATCTTAATTAAGGTAATAATTGTATTACATCCTGTTGAAAAATAGAATTGATAAATTTAGGGAAAGTGAGGTTGAAAGATAATAACCCAACAGTGGAGCATTTCATTCTACAGGTTATATAAATTAAGGGTATTCTCATATAATGATGATGATTGTTCCACGGTTGTTTCCAGTATTATTGTTCCAACATCGTTTAAAGTATGTGTTTTTTGCTACTCCGATTTTCAATTTTGACTTTTTTATTTTGAAGTGATATACTCTAATTCTCGGTTTATATTTCAGTCTAATCACAGTTGTTTGAAATTCATACAATCTGCTGCGGGTTATTATAGGTTTGTATTCAAAGAAGCATAAAGTTTAATTAAACACAAAGAAAGATTATTAAATTTATAGTTAAAATAATTTTTGCTTATGTCTAAATGATGATGATGATTATAATTGACTTGTGCAGAAGATGATGATGGAGAACCCACAGTAGTTCCTACTAAACGCAAGAAAGGATCTGCTATTGTTGTAAGATAAGATTTTATCTTACTAGAGAGTCTAGAGTAATGGTGTTTCCTGTCTTTTTGTATTAAAAGAAGCATAAAGTTTGTTTTAAAGGAGCTCTTTATGAACAAAGACTGATGAGGCCTATCCACTGTTGAAGACAAGGTCCTGTTAAAGACAAGCACTTTATGTACCTAGAGTTTGATTAATCAAAGGAAAATGACTGTTTAGTATCAGCAGTGGTTCGGCATCTACAAGGGATTCAAATTTAGTATTTAAGTATCAGTGGTTCTTATGTAACTTTAGTATTTAATTATCAGTGTTTCTTATGAGGTGTTTATATGTAACAGTATTTATCATAGCATGAAATTTGTTTGATCTGTATTATAAATACAACAGTTGTTTGATCTTTATATTACTAAATAAAAATGTAGTATACTTGGATATTAAATAAGTTCCTCATTATGATTATTTGGATATAATGTTTTTGTAATTCGTCTTTTTTTGCAAATAGATGTTTATGGGCAAATTTCTTTTTAAGGTTAAACATTTGTTTAACCTCAAACATGTTTTTATGTTCAAACATCTGTTTAAGGTCAAATATCTGTTTAACTCCAAACAACTGATATTGAAGGTCAAATATCTGTTTAAGGTCAAAGATATTTAAACAACTGATATTGAAGGTCAAATATCTGTTTAAGGTCAAAGATATTTAAAATAGTAAAAAATGATAGTTTTCATAAATCGTTAAAAGTCTGTTGGAACCACTGTTTTGGTTCAAACATCTTATTGTTAAATGTTATCCACTGCTGAGAAACAACCTCTGTTTCTTCATTCTTTATGTTGACCACTGAATGTCCAAACATCAGTGTTTCAATCACTGTTGGCTATCCACTGATATTTAAAAATTAAAGTTAACATAAAAAATCAAAATAACTGTTGATGAAATTATGTTGCATATAAAATTACTAATTAATGGTAATTTTTTGAGCTTTGGACATCTTAAATATGGAAAATGGGAATTTCAAATTGACATTTATTTTTTCTTAGATAAAGTTAAAATAAAAATTAGAAATATCATGATGACAATGGCCTTCAGATCAAGTCAGTAATTATTGACAATATCGTTAACTTTTCAAATTCAAAATATGCAAAATGCTAATTTAAATCACTGTTGGTTATCCACTGATAGTTAAAAAATTGTTACTACTCAGATTTTTATTCTTCATATCCACTGATATTGACCATCATTGCTTTTACTAAAAAATATCCACTGCTCACGTTTTTATAATTGATGCGGTTAATTAATTATAGGATGGAATTATCAAATGAAAACTAGAATTGCAATGAAATTACCGTTTAACTTAATCGTTACATTCCAATGAGATAAGAGTTCCTCCAATATTGTTTTGGTCATAAAAATTTAAGTTAACATAAAAAATCAAAATAACTGTTGATTAAATTTTGTTGCATATAAAATTAGTAATTAATGGTAATTTTTTGAGCTTTGTACATCTAAAATATGCAAAATGGGAATTTCAAATTGACAGTTAAATTTTTTTCTTAATTAAAGTTAAAATAAAAATTAGAAATGTCATGATGACAAAGGCTTTCAAATCAATCAGTAATTATTGACAATATCGTTAACTTTTCAAATTCAAAATATGCAAAATGCTAATTTAAATCACTGTTGGTTATCCACTGATAGTTAAAAAATTGTTACTGCTCAGATTTGAATTTGAATATCCACTGATATTGACCATCATTGCTTTTACTAAAAAATATCCACTGCTCACGTTTTTATAATTGATGCGGTTAATTAATTATAGAATGAAATTATCAAATGAAAACTAGAATTGCAATGAAATTACCGTTTAATTTAATCGTTACATTCCAATGAGATAAGAGTTCCTCCAATATTGTTTTGGTGATAAAAATTAAAGTTAACATAAAAAATCAAAATAACTGTTGATTAAATTTTGTTGCATATAAAATTAGTAATTAATGGTAATTTTTTGAGCTTTGTACATCTAAAATATGCAAAATGGGAATTTAAAATTGACAGTTACAATTTTTTTCTTAATTAAAGTTAAAATAAAAATTAGAAATGTCATGATGACAATGGCTTTCAAATCAATCAGTAATTATTGACAATATGGTTAACTTTTCAAATTCAAAATATGTAAAATGGTAATTTAAATAACTGTTGGCAATACACTGATAGTTAAAAAATTGTCCACTGCTCACATTTTTATAATTGATGCGGTTAATTATTTATAAAATGAAATTATCTAATGAAAACTAGAATTACAATGAAATTACCGTTTAACCTAATCGTTACATTCCAATGAGATAAGAGTTCCTCCAATATTGTTTTGTTGATAAAAGTTAAAGTTAACATAAAAAATAAAAATAACTGTCGATTACATTTTGTTGCATATCAAATCAGTAATTAATGTTAATTTCTTGAGCTTTGGACATTGAAAATATGCAAACTGGGAATTTCAAATTCACGGTGTTTTTCTTTTAATTAAAGTTAAAATAAAAATTAGAAATGTCATGATGACAATTGCTTTCAAATCAAATCAGTAATTACTGACAATATCCATAACTTTTGAAATTCAAAATATGCAAAATGGTAATTTAAAATTCAGGTGTATTCTCAAATAATACTTTCTAGCATATTTTAGATGCAAAATATGCAAAACAAGGTCACAGCACCGCTAGCAACAACCAACACTAAAGTTGTGACGTTTTAATACGGAGAAATTAGACCGAAACATAAAACATAGAAAATACTAACTAAGTCGAATTAGGACCCGTGCATCACGATGAACCTATCAAACAGAAAAAATAGACGACCATAAAAACGTTGAACCACACACGCACGTTGCGTAATGTTAACTCGCAAAATTTAGAAAGAAGCGTAAAACAAAACGTAAAAACGTTGAACCACACATGAACGTTGCGTCGTGTTAACTTGCAAAATTTAGAACAAAACATAAAACGAATTTTTGTGAAATATGAAAAGTATAGGTTACCAAAGTTGAAAGTAAAAAAGTTCTTAGGTTAAATTGACAAAGATAAAAAGCGTTGGGGTTAAAAGTAAAAAACCAAAATAGTTTTAGGTTAAAAGTGTATTATATCAATTTTTGATTGAAATCTCCTAAAGCAGAGAGTACAACTACTCAATGCATCAACATGTTGCTAATTTATAATGGATAAATGGTAATTTAAAATTAACATTCTCTCTTTTTTTTTCCTACAAGCGCAACATAGATTCATAAGATTAAAATTTATTCATTTATTCATGATCTTGAAAGTCCAATTATTACATAAATAACATATTGAACCAATAAACTTTTAAATCTAACAATAACCGTGAGAATTAAGAAATGACAGCTTCAACTCCATCGATTGCTGAACTTCTTGATGAATGTCCTTCAGCATTGCCATGAACTCAACGTCTCTATCACCGCACTCTATATTGCTGACAACACAAAGCTCACGAACTGAAGTTGAAGGAATTCGCATAAGATTTCTGGAAACATGCTCTCTCGTGAACAGGCCAACTTGCAATCCATCAAAACATCTCTTCAGCTCTTGAAGAGTAGTCCTATCTTCATACACCTGTTCCTCTATATGCTTGACAAAACGCTGCTTTAAATCATCTGATTTTACAGTAGTGAATGACGCCATATCAACAATAAACTATATTACTCCACTTTTTTGAAAGTATGAATCTTGCTAGGAAATCGTGATGAAAAACAGGTGAAGTGGTCATGAGTTTATATACTTATTCAATCTAAACGTGTAGATTTAATATAAACAGATTAATGTATATTTCAAAACAGCAGTCTTTTAATGCAAAATCCTTTCCAAACCCCAATTTTTATGGGAAAATTTTAAAATTAAATACGAAGAAACCCAAGGGACAAATTTTCGAAGTTCAAAGAACAAAAGCAGATTATCATAATTACAATTAACCTATTCATTTACCATGTACACGCGTTTTTAAACTCTATAAAAGATCGATAATTACTTTTCATTCAAAATATCAACAATCTGTGCTACTAATCATTGTCTGTGAAAGATTTTCCACATCAAAAAATTCAACAAAAATCTACATGGCAAACTTCAGTTTCTACCACTGGTCAGACACCAGCGATGTTAAAACCCAATTCTCGATGTGGTCACTTAAAGAAAAAAGAACAGACGAAGAACTAAATAGGAAAGTCGACATAATCAATGACACTAATTACAAGAAAACCTGGAACAGCATAGCATTGCTTGATGAAGTCCTCCACTCTCCTCCATCAGATTTCCAGAAAAATGCCAAAGAGTTTGTTACCCAACTTCTAAAACAGGATCAGAAAATCTGCAACATGCTGACTGATCTGAAAAACAAAAGAGAGCATGAAATCACATGGAGAAAGGCCAGAGTTTACGAAATCCTAACAAGAGTTAACTCTAGCGTGTAATAGTTCATAAATATTTCATTAAATTTCTATTTTTCTATGTAATACTTTATTTTAAATTTCCTCTCAACTGCTGTATGATGTTGAGAGTTTCACAATTTTCATTCAAAGTTTTATGATACTTCAGTGTTTGTTCATTCATAGTGTTTAATTTAATCTATCATGGGTTTTCAAACATCTGTTGACCAAACGTCAAGTATCTGTTCATCAAAAGTTAAATTGAGATTCACCAATAGTCAAATACATCTTGACCTTAAACAGATGTTTGGTTTAAGACCATTTGTTTAAGGCTAAACATCTATTTATGGCCAAATATCTGTTTATTGCAAATATCTGTTTAAGGTTAAACATTTATTTAACTCCAATATCAGTGTTTCAATTACTATTGGCTATCCACTGTTAGATAAAAAACAACTACTGCTCACTTTTTGTTAGTTGACATCTAGTGAATAAAAATGAAGTACACCTGGATGTTTATTAAGCTCCTCATTTTGATTGTTTGGGTATAGTATTCTTGAAATTGGTCTTTTCTTGCAAACAGTTGTTTATGGGTCAACTTCTTTTTAATGTCAAACATTTGTTTAAGCGCAAACATGTGATTGTTAAATGTTATCCACTGCTGAAGGCCAGCCTCTGTTTCTTCATAAACAACTGTTGACCACTGACTGACCAAACATCTGTGTTACATTTTGTTGGGTATCCACTGATAGTTAAAAAATAGTCACTGCTCCCCTTTTATTGTTGACATGCACTGAAATTTACAATCATTGGTTTTTTAAAAAATCATCCACTGCTCACATTTTTATTGTTGATGTGGTTAATTAATTATAGAATGATATTATTAAATGAATACTAGAATTACAATGAAATTACAATTTTACCTAATCGTTACATTCCAAAGAGATAAGAGTTCCTCGAATATTGTTTTGGTGATAAAAATTAAAGTTAAAATAAAAAATAAAAAAAACTGTTGTATAAAATCAGTGTTTTAACACACTGATGGCTATCCACTGCTAGCAAAAACTTACTCACTATTCTCATTTGTAACTGTTGCAAACCACTGTTATTGTTCCATCAGTGGTTTCCCACCAACTGTCCTCCATTATCATCAGAGGTTGGCACGTGGACCGTACATAGCGGTAAGATCTATTAGTAACCGATGCCACGTCAGCATTCACTATTTCACCAAAAAAAAACCCTGATCAAAACCCCCAAACAGTGTTTTTACTGTCGAATCAAATTCTAAATTCTTTTCTCAAAGCAGTTATTATCCATTTCTCTCAAAATCACTCATCCTCTTAATCGTCTTCTTCCTCTCGCAATCATAATCAAATCACGATGTCTCTCCCACGCAAATCCACACATAACTACTTGGGTCTACTTAAAAAACCCAGTCACACCAAAACCTTCAATTCAATCATTGATGTTCTGTCTTCTTCAAAGTACAAAACTTTGTTGACTTGTGATGCTCCGATCTACATGGATACCAAGCAAGAATTCTGGAAAAATGCTAAGTTGGAAACTAAGGATAAAAAGCCCTTAGCCATCAATTCTTCTATAAAGGACGTTCCAGTCACAATAACACCTCAAACCATTTCGAAAGTTTTTGAACTCGATGATCTTAAAGGTAAAACATCTTTCCCTAAAGAAGAGTATCAAACGTTTTTCATTCAAATGGGTTATGAAGAGGAAATCAAAAAAGACACTTTAGAAAAAGGCAGTTTTCCTCCTGCCACAAGGTTTTTGTTTCATACCCTATTGATGTGTGTCTCAAACAAGACCACTGCTTTCAATGAAATCCCATTGAAGATTCAATATCTAGGTTATGCTATATTACATGGTGAAAATTTTAACTATTCCCAGGTAATCTTCAATTATCTTGTTAGAAATGTTAATAAAAAGGCATTTTTGCTCTTTCCAAGGTTTTTAGGTTACTATTTTAAAAAGAAATTTTCAGAAGATAATGCCCATGTGCTTATCCAGGGTAATCCTTTTTCAATTAAGAGCCTCACTACTGAAACCTTTACAAGGATGTCAAAACTTTCCAAAACACAAGCAGAGGTTCCTGAGCATACTTCAGCAGCTACCACTGCTCCTCAGGCACCTGCTATTGAGCCCACCGCTCAAGGTGATGATAGCAACAAAACAACTGCTGTTAAACCCCCACCTAAAACCACCAAAAGACCAAAACAGAAAAAATCACAAAAGCCCCCCAAACCCAAAACAAAGGTAACTCTGGAAGATGAGATCGCAGAGCAACTACCAGTGACAACACAAAAGTCACCAATAACCACTGCTGCTACTACCTCACAGCAGTTGGAAGAAAGATCTCAACCTGAGCCTCAAACTCCTCATGCTTCTTCTAAAAAAGAGCAGGTTGTAATAATAGGCACACCAATTTATGATGCTCTGGAATCACTTGATTCCATCATCCACAGCCCACTGCCCGGGGAAAATTCGCTTTCTACACCTATCCTCACTTCTTAAATCCCCCCAGAAACAAAACTTTTGTTGGATGCAGTTGATTTAGCCCGGACACAAACCAGTTCTTCTCAAACACCTGTTAATGAGAATATACCTAAACAAGTGACTGGGTCTGTTGTCTCAATCATTGCTAACCCACCAACAACTGAGGAGGTTACACTGCAGGAAATACAAGTACTTCCTGTCAGTAGTTCAATTGGAGCAGCAACTACAGGTGTTGGATCCACTGATCTACACCTGGCCAGTTGTTTCATCAATAAGACTCCCCTGAAGGCAATTTCCTCTCCAGCAACTGTGATATCCGCTGCTGTCTTTGTTCCAACCCCTGGTTCTATTAAAAGGATCCCAATTGCTAAGGAAAGAAGTCCCCAGTACCAAGAAAAAGGGGCATCTGTGGATGACTTTTGGGAAACTTTCCCTAAGTCAACTGCTGATACAACCACTGCCAGTGGGAAATCAGATGATCCCATTAACTTGGGTGATGGTTTAATGTACAAGGAATTGAAGGAGAGGGTTAAGAAATTGGAAACTTCTGTTGCAGATATTAAGTCAATGCTCCAACAGTTGTTACAAGCCCAAAAGGCAACAACCACTGCAGCACTAGATACAACATCTGCTCCATCATCTGCTCCTACTCCCATTGAGCTTTGGAGTTTATTTCAACATGTGCTTCACCAACAAAGGGCATATTCTGATCATCAACATGAAATACAGATTCAAAAGATCAGAAATATAATGGAAGCTAGGTTTATCGATACACAAGCAGACATAAAGGCATTGAAGGCCCACTTGCTGAAAACCACTGATTCTGCTCCTCCTACTATCATCTTTGTGGACAACCCACCACCAGCTGATGCCAAAAAGTGGGAGAAAATGAAGCAGCTAAAGAAAAATGGATATGAAGATGGTTTGTACATTGCACCAGACAAATCCACTATGCTTGCAGAGATACCTAAGCCAGATGGTACTAAAAAGGTTGATGTAACCACAAATGCCATTGCTGATGCAAAAGGAACGGTAAAAAGGGATATGGAGGCAAAGGATAAAGCAAGGTGGGAACAGGAGAAAAGAGTTTGTATGGAGAAGGATGAGCAGGGTGTTTCTGAGGCCAAGAATGAAGAAAATCCTGAGCCTAAAAGAAAACAGCCCACTAGAAAAGTGAAGGAACCCAAATCCACACCTCCCAAAAGCTCCACACATCAAACCTCAAAACGAGCAGATGTTAAAACATCTGTTGTATCAACAACTGTAGGTACTTCAGTTGTTTCAACATATGTTACACCAACAATGTGCACCACTTCAACACAAATTCAATCCACTGCCTTACCACAAATCACATTACCATCAAAAACATCCTCATTACTACCAATACCACCTGCCAAAAAGAAAAATACTTCAGGTGACACATCATCTGTTGTAATGGCAACAGTGGTTGAAACACCAGTTGTTTCAACAACTGTTAGTCAACCATCTACCACTCAAATCACTACTACTCAACGCACCAAAACACCACCAACCTCTCCAAAACATAAAAGGAGAAGGATAATTCTGAATGTTAACCCTTCACCACCGTAAACATCCACCCAACCATTGTCCCTTGTTACCATTCCCAATGCTGTCCCATTCTCTTCAGCACAACTTTCAAATTCAAACACTGCCATTCTTCCTGCAGGAGTCCTGTATCCATTAGAACTAGAAGCAGTTAGAGAGGAGATCATATCCTTCTACTCTGAAGATGGCCCTGCTAAAAGGAACTTGCCATCTGTTCAAGGATATCCAAGGCCTAATAACATTAATGAATACTTGAAGTTAAAGGCTCAACAAGCAGAGGATACCTCCAAAAGAAATACACAAGGAAAATCTGACATAGAGATTCAAACGTTTTACCAACATTTGCTAACCCAAGTGAAAATTTTGGAGCAGTTTTCAAAAGATCTCTGTCAAAATTTATCAGAAAGAGCTGATGAAACTTTGAGGAAAGATTATCTTGACTATATCATGGCTTACAAAAAATACAAGGGAGAAAAGTACCAGTACAAAGAATGGACCATCAGTGAGCTAGAAAGTGAAACAGCCAGAATTCAAGATATAATCAAAAAGAAGGTAAAGCAGACTCCTCCTATCTGGGCAAAGTTTAAGAAAAATGTACAAGATAGGTCTCTGCAGCTGAAGAGAATGAAAGAAGAGTTAATAACAGCTAATTTTGGGTCAAAGAACCAAGTGGCAAGGTGGAAAGAGGATAAAGTGTTCGTCTCTTACAAAAAGCTGGAAGAATTAAGAAAGAAAGATCCTAATGTTCCCCAAAAGCCTGTTTACCCTGACGCAGTGGTTCCAACTAAGCCAAAAAAGCTACAAATCAGGAGATCCTAATACAGATTCGTTGGACTTTGAATTACAATTCAAAGGGCAAGTCAGGGAATTATTGATGAGGCAATAAAGATTCACAATGGAAATGTGATATTTGGGTTTGTGTTTTACAGTTTATAGCAGAGTTAAGATTACTAGGTGTGTTAATGTTTGCAGTTATATAAGAAATTTTATGTATTTGTGAATTTGGTAAGTAACTGAATTGACTTTGAAAGTCAAAGGTGAAAGAAACATGGTTGACTTCACTGTTGGCATTGTTTTTTAATCCTGTTTTGCAGTAAAAATACTCTTTGAGCTTTTTTTTGAGCTGTTTAATTTGTTATCCTTTTAGTGAATTTTCTTTTTCAGTTGACCCATCTAAGATAAAACACATGATTAAATCATATGGTCAAATTGTTAAGGGTCTTGATGATTTAAGTTGCTAATTGTGTGCCGTCTATTAGCTAATTATTTGTAATTTATGTTAACAGTGTTTATATTTTAACAGATGTTGACCAAAAGTCGAACAGATGTTGGCGAATAGTGAAACAGATGTTGACCTCAAGCAGATGTTTGGTTTGTGGCCAAATATCTCTTTATGAGCAAACATCTGTTTAACTTCAAACATTTGTTTAAGGCCAAACATATCTTTATTGGCAAATTCTGTTTATGGCCAAACATTTGTTTAAATCCAAACATCTGTTTAAGTCCAAACAACTGATATAGAACGCCAAACATTTGTTTAAGCCCCAACATCTGTTTAGGTCTAAACAGATGTTTAAATATCTGTTCAAAACACTGTTCAATCTAACATGGGTTTCCATGCATCTGTTGACTAAAAGTCAAACAGATTTTCAAACCACTGATTGACTTATCCAAATTTCTGTTGAATACTAAATGAGATGTTGACCAAAAGTCAAACAGATGTTGACGAAAAAATGGGATGATCCGACCCGGTTACATGGGATATTTTTAAACATCTAACATTTTAAAGATCCTCACAAAATCTCGGTTCATTTCTCTCTCCACGTTTCTTTCTACACTTTCTCCAACAAAATCTGTCATCTTCTTTGATTTCTTCCGATCTTCATCAATATCATCTTGTATAATAATAAAGGTATTGTTAAATAATCTGATTTGTTTTGTATTTTTTATGTTTATTCTTTTAGTTATGAATTCTTTGGGCGATTATGGTTCTTGCTATTTTAATGAAGAAGTTGTAATCGACGGTAGTGTATTCATGTATGTCCCTGTTTTTTTTTCAATCCATTGTTGGTTATGATTGCGTTTATTGTTGCGGCTTATACTTGAACAATTTTTGATATTCCTAATTTTTTTGAATATCCGATTAATATGTAGTTATTATGCATGTTATGATAGACATATATGTTTCTAAAAAAAAGTGATCTGCATTTCCTGTATCTACCATTTGTGTTATCCATTGTTGATTTTATTGGATTTCACTTTGCTCATGTATTTATCTTATTCTGATTTATGATATACCATCTGATGTATTCTCATGTGTATTTAAAAAAGTTGAATTTATTTTGATTAGTACTTGGTATACTGTTTTTAAGTTTTTCTTTTGAATAGACACAAGTCACTATCCTGTTTTTCTATACAATTTATACAGCTGATGATCCTTCTTCTATATTTGTGATACTTAATCGGAAAAGTAGGTTTTAAGTTTTAATTATATGATGTGATGTAAAAATATATATATATATTTCGATATGATAAGAAATTACATGTATTCTCACCTTTTTGATGTTGTCTATTGTTATTTTGATATATATTAGTTGTATCATCTTTTATTTAGATGTATTGCATACCTTAATGGATTGTTTTCATTTGTTTCTTAATGTTATTGATTTTGATTATATATGATTGATACTGTTACAGTTTTATGTGAGAATGATTTATGGATTTCCGTGTTACCTTCAAAGCAGTAAAAGGAAATGTTTGGTTAGTAGTTTATCCGATCTTAGTTTAACACTTAATTTTAATTTTTTGGTATGCTAATTAGCAATAAAAGTGTTTCTTTTATTTATGCTTAGATTTTGCCAAAACAGTATCAAAATTGGATTCAACGGTTTAATTATCCAATTGGAAATACAAATGTCCGAACCACAACTGGAAATGTTTTTAAAGTCAAGATCTATCCCCTAAGCAATGGCATATATTATTTTTATAATGGTTGGTGTCAATTGGTAGACAGTTTGAAAATACCTTCAGATTCATGGTTGATATTTCATTATGAAGAAGCTTTACAAAGTTTCAGAATATTGTATTTTTATCAAGACATTGCTCTTTCTCCTTGTGAAGAGTTTTACTACAAACCATCTGGTAACGAAGATTATGTGGTATGTAACTTCGAATATTATTCATCATGTAATTTTATTGGAGATACAATTGTTTATTTGTTGTGTTTTATTTTTTTACTTAATTTTCTGATATATTTTTACTAATGTACTATATAATGTGTTTTATTCTGATTGTAGAGTATTAATCATTCTTTTGTTCATCACAAGATGTTAAACACTATTCCTTCATATCCGGTCGTTATTAAAGGATCTGAAAACCAGAACTGGTCTGTAGGGGTGGAAGATATCAACAATGAACTTTACATAATTACCGGATGGAAGGAGATAAAGAATGACTTGTCATTAACTGCTGATCATCTCATTGTCTTTGAGATGATAGATCTTCAGACTTTTCATATCACGGTTTTCAATTGTGCTACCTGTGATTTAGTGCTTCCACCTGAGGTTTGTGCTGTTGTTAAACAAAAGGTGATAAAAGAGATTGTGTTGAGTTCAGATAGTGAAGCTGTACAGGACGTCGTTGATGTCAATAATAGTGGTATGGTTGTTGGGAATGAAGATGATCAGATCGTACCTCTTTCTTTCCGTGTGGATGATGCGTGTGAAGTGTTGTATATTTTAGGTGTATATTTTAAGCCCTTTTTAACACTTATTTTAGCCAAGTTTTAAATTTATAAAACACGATATTTCACTAACACTAAACACACATATGGGCAAGTGCACCCATCGTTGAGTGTAGTATAGCGTTGGTAAGATACCGAGGTCGTCCAAGGACACAAGAGCTTTTAGTACCGGTTTATCCTCAACGTCTAACCAAAATAAAAGTTTAGAAAAATGTTTTAAACTAAGAAAAATAAAAACTAACTAAAATGCTGAAAATAAAAATAAAATAAAAAACAGATAGACAAGATGAATCACTTGGTTCCGACTCGTATCTAGTATAACCTTTGATTATTTCCGCACTTTTGCACATAATTAAGAGATTATCTTAGTTATTGTAGTAGGCCCCTCTTTTGAAGGTGACGTTACCCTCACCCCAGTAGTTTGAGTCAGCAGGGATACAATCCTAAAGGGGTGGATTATTGGAAGATAATGAATTAAGTTATTAATGCAGTATTGTGGTAGGCCCCGCTTTTGGCGGTGACGTTACCCTCGACTAAGTAGTCTGAGTCAGCAGGGATACAGTCCTAAATAGCCGGGTTATAGTATTAATAGTAGTTAACTTATGAGGGGATCAAAGAGTTGGGACCCCCGCCATCCAATACCGTGAAGTATTGAAGGAGGTCCTACTAAATTTGACCCAGGTCCATTGCAGGACCTCTAAACGCTGAACAATGGCAAGACCTTTACCAAACCGTTCCCTTAACCCCCGACCAGGTAGCCAACATACATCCATATAGACCGTGGAGATATGAATGGTGAAAATCCTTTATTTTATATAGACAGTAAAATAATGCCAAGACACCACGGACAAACGATAAGAAAAGATCACCTTCAACATAAGTAACTAGTTATTAAAGTCATTAATACAAAACCAAATAAAAAGTGCAAAAGGTTAGAAATAAAAAGTATTATACTAGACACTTTGTCTTCACCAAGTGATGTAAGAGACTTAGGCAAACATGGCCTTGATTGTCAAGAACTCTTACGATCAATCTTGGATCCCGAGACGACTCACACACACTCTATGATGGACAATGGATGATGGTGGCGGATGATGGTGTTGTGATGGTGGTGGGTGGTGGATGAAGTGTGAGAGAGGTGGAGTGCCAAGGAATGAGTTGCAATGAAACCAAGCACTCCTATTTATAGGCTGAACAGAGACCTGGGCACGGCCCCGTGTTCGCTGGGCACGGCCCCGTGCCCGTCTGACACTCTCTCTCTTCATTAATTGTAATTCGCAATTACAATTAATGCGCCTGCAGTACTTTCGGCACGCCCCCGTGTCCGCTGAGCACGGCCCGTGGTGGGCAATAGAAGCTTCTATAGGTTTGTCTTTTCTGCTGCTTCTTGGGCACGACCCCGTGCTGGCTGAGCACGGGGCGTGTTCAGCCTTCTGTTTTCTCTATTTTGCTTTGGAAGGTGCCGTTGAGGGTTCGGGCAATCCACTAATGTTCCTTTTCTTGTATTTATGTTGGATTTAGCTGTCTTTTTGCTTCTTTTGCGTTTTTGAGCTCATTTAATCCTGAAAATACAAAAGGAAGACAAAAACACTCTTTTTCCAATATTAGTACTAAAAAAGGGTTAGTTTTATGCCTCATTTGATGTAATTTATATGTTGCATTTTACACACATCAAATACCCCCACACTTGAACTTTTGCTTGTCCTCAAGCAAAACTCTTTAATATTTGGCTTACACTCCCAAATGGAATAGGTAGAAGAGAAGGTTTTGGGCTTGTCATAGAGTGTCGGGATTTCCAAGATCTTTTAAGGGTTTTATTTTTATTTATTTACACTCCTATTCGTAATGATTTATTTAGAACTGTTCATAAAAGAAATTACTTATTTGGGCATAACATGCCTTTTTAAAATTCTATTTATATACAAGTTCATATACCTCGCGCGGAAATCACTCACACTCGGCCGAAGGTGTATTTTTAGTGAATCACTCGGGAGCGGCATGGAACTTATTCCTACCATAGGCTTGCCAAGAAATCAATCCTCCTCCTTTTTAACTTTTATACCTTTGTAGATATCAAGAGGACTTTGTGGGTTAAGGGTTGGCTAGGGTTAAAGGTAGGTGGTTGGGTTAGTGGTTAGTAGAAAAAGGGCTAAAAAGCGTAACAAGTGTCGGTTTTCGTATTTTTGCAACTTTTTATTTTTGATGAAGCTTTTATTCAAACAAAGTTATTTTTGATTACTTTGTTTGTTTATTTTCTTTTTGCTTCATTCATCATTTTTTTTTTTTTTTTTTTTTTTTTGATGAAGAACCGAACTTGTTACTAAAATAAAGGGTTAAAAATGAAAAAGGTTTTGGTGGGTGAAAGGGTTTTTGTTTTGGGTGATGAAACGAAAAGGTTTAGGCTCAAAGGGGCTAACTAGGGGGATTTTTGGGTAGGTGGTAAAAGAAAAAGAAAAATAATGGTGTAGAAATGAAAAAGGGTTAGTCCTAATGCCTCCATCATGTACTTACTCGGGTTTAAGTTGATAAGGACCGGGAATGTATTGTCATGGCAAGTTCTAGAGTCGTAAGAACCAAGCGGCTATTCACACAAGAAACGAAAAATGAGCATTTAGTCAAATGATATGAAATTGTGTGCTCAATAAAGGCTCAAAACTCACTTTTGTGGGAATGGGTTTTTATGTGATCAAGTATATATAATCAAATTTTAAATAAGTTTGTCATGCCTTTTCATAATTTTCTTATGTTGGTTCTTTTTATCACTACGCTATCGGTTGTAAATTTGTAAAAATATAACCTTTTTGAGAGCTTGAATTTCCCGAGTTAAACTTAGACAAGTAAAAAAAATGAAATTTTTGAAAAAATTTGGGGTGATTAGCGGTTCCAATAGAGTTTTGTGTAAGGCTTGTATTTAGGACTTGCAAAATTCAAGGTTTTAGCATCCCCCCCACACTTAAATTACACATTGTCCTCAATGTGTCCCAAAAATAAATTTTTAGGTTGATTAGATGTGTAAAATAATGTTTAAAAAGCAAAAATTTGTGTTACTGGGCACTGAACACGGCCCCGTGTTATCCGGGCATGGCCCCGTGTTCAAGTGCCAGTAACAAAATTGAAACAAGAGAAACAGAAGTCTGGACACGGGGGCGTGTTGGGTGAACACGGCCCGTGTCCAGTTACCTGTACTGGGCGTTTTCTGCAGGTGGTCCGACACGGGGCCGTGTTGGTTGGGCACGGCCCGTGTTGAACCTTCTGAAAGGGAGAAAACTGTCGGGTTGCCTCGTTCTTGTGCATGGGATCATTTTTCTCGTTCCCCTTTTCATCCTTTACCACCATGAGTGTGTTTTATTCATTACAAACCATCCAAACATTAAAACCATCATTTCATTTCATCATAGAGAGAACTACATAGTACTAAATTAAAATAAAGCTAAAACTTAACTAAATAGGTCAGCAGGTACACGAGGTTATCATAATAAGTTCTACTATCTTAAGAAAATTTCGAGAATGGTTTCCCGATATAGTAGGACTTCTAGCCGAACGAATTCTCCCCTAAACCTTGTTTAAAGCCACTCTTCGATCTCCCTAGGAAGGAAAAATGCGGCTTCATTTTCCTCCGCAGCTGGTGGTTGAGGGGGAACATTCACCGGGACTCCTTGCACCACTCTTCGTGGAAGCTCTTGGTGCATGGCGTACCATTCGGCAGGAATGACAACTTCGGGCACCACGTTCCACGCCCTTTGGGTTATTATGGGAACCAAAGGCGGGGAGGCGAGAAGGTTCAACCTCTGGTGCAAGAGGTTTACTTCATGGAGACAGCCCTCCAGTCCTACTGTAAGATGGTTGATACGGTCGACCAATGCTTCTTCCACTCCCGTCATTTCATCAATAGCCTCTCTTAGAGCGTAAACATAGTTTACAAGAGAGTCTTCTGCTGTTGAAGATCTCCTCCCTTGTCGGTTATTTCTTGAAGATGATCCGCTTGTTCTGCTTGCCATTTTCTGCGAAGGAAACCGAAGAAAGCTAAATTTTTACAAACAGAGCCCCTGGACACGGCCCCGTGCTCGATGAGCACGGCCCCGTGTTCATTCGTCTGCAGGATTTTTGGCTAAAGCATCTTGCAGTTTTAATTATTTTTATGATTTTTATCTGGGTTTTAAGCTCAGATAATTCAAAACAAAGTTATACAACTAACTTTAAGCAAGAATCTTTAGCAAATAATCTTACAAACTTCACATAAAGGGTTGGAATCAAGAGATTTCCAAGCTTTCATGGAGGAAACTTTGAAAAATTTATGAAAGAGGAGGAAATGAATAAAAGTGGAAGGGACAAGAGGGTCCCTTGGAACCTTCTTTTAGCACTTACCTAGGATGGTATGAGTGAAAAATCCCAGGGATCTCTGTCAATTGGAGTGGTCAAAATGAGCAGGAATCAGGCTGCATTTAAAGAAAACGACAGCGCCTTGGGCACGGCCCCGTGTTGACTGGACACGGCCCCGTGTTCAGAGAAAATCCTGACACATTTTGTACGTATTCTGACCAAATCAGCAGAGAATCTTTTTAGTGAGCACGGGGGCGTGTTGACCTGGACACGGCCCCGTGTCTGGAGGCTGCTTTATGGAGTTTTGTTAATTCAAGGATTTCCCCGATATCAGGTGGTTCCTTACTGGTTGGAACAACCCCAAAGTGCCTAATATACCTTAATTGTCCTAGACTAAGGCGAGAACGCAAGAGGTTGTCGGTGAGGGTAATTCCTATTTTCATTCTAGGTGGACAAGTCCAACCCTTTTCCGGGCTCTTGTTAAAGAAGGTATATGCCGAATCGCTCAGGTCTATGTATGCACCGAACGAAGTCGATGGAGAGTCCTTCACGGCACAATCGACACAGGGACGACTATCGTCCAAGTCTTTGCTAGGTACTAGGGTACTTTCGGGAGCAACGAGGTTGTCGGAATGCGGTTCCAACATTTCTTCATGGGTATCGTCTTGGGGCGGATTAATAAAATCCTTCCTAAGCTCTTCTACCCATTTCAGAATTAGCTCTTCTAGTTGAAATAATTCGCTAAGGAACATTTCCCCTAGAATATCTGGCTGGGCGCATTCGAGGGAGAAATAGTGCTTATTTTTACTTTCGCCCCTCTTAAGGTTGTGAAAAGATCGTGGGTTCATGTAGTGGGGCCTATAATTTAGGAAGTAGCATTTTACTTCTTCATGTTCGCCACCACATAATTGACACCACGTACCATAAGAGTGCCGAAAGTAAAAATAATTACTATCACTCATGTTTATGTCAGAAATTACCAACCGTCGGGATCTAACGGTTCTGTTTTCAGTAACTGAAACCTGGGCACGGGGGCGTGTTGAGTGGACACGGCCCCGTGTTCAGCTTACTGTCTGATGTAAAACAGGATTGCCAGTTCCAATGATTGAGCACGGGGCGTGTTCAGCGGGCACGGCCCGTGCTGAGCTCTGCAGAAGCTGAAAAACTAAGAAAATCTAAAAAAAATAAAAAGAAAAATAAAAGATGATTAGGCCGTTGATTCCTAACTTTCTTAAAATCCTTGTGTCCCCGGCAACGGCGCCAAAAACTTGATGCGTGTGAAGTGTTGTATATTTTAGGTGTATATTTTAAGCCCTTTTTAACACTTATTTTAGCCAAGTTTTAAATTTATAAAACACGATATTTCACTAACACTAAACACACATATGGGCAAGTGCACCCATCGTTGAGTGTAGTATAGCGTTGGTAAGATACCGAGGTCGTCCAAGGACACAAGAGCTTTTAGTACCGGTTTATCCTCAACGTCTAACCAAAATAAAAGTTTAGAAAAATGTTTTAAACTAAGAAAAATAAAAACTAACTAAAATGCTGAAAATAAAAATAAAATAAAAAACAGATAGACAAGATGAATCACTTGGTTCCGACTCGTATCTAGTATAACCTTTGATTATTTCCGCACTTTTGCACATAATTAAGAGATTATCTTAGTTATTGTAGTAGGCCCCTCTTTTGAAGGTGACGTTACCCTCACCCCAGTAGTTTGAGTCAGCAGGGATACAATCCTAAAGGGGTGGATTATTGGAAGATAATGAATTAAGTTATTAATGCAGTATTGTGGTAGGCCCCGCTTTTGGCGGTGACGTTACCCTCGACTAAGTAGTCTGAGTCAGCAGGGATACAGTCCTAAATAGCCGGGTTATAGTATTAATAGTAGTTAACTTATGAGGGGATCAAAGAGTTGGGACCCCCGCCATCCAATACCGTGAAGTATTGAAGGAGGTCCTACTAAATTTGACCCAGGTCCATTGCAGGACCTCTAAACGCTGAACAATGGCAAGACCTTTACCAAACCGTTCCCTTAACCCCCGACCAGGTAGCCAACATACCTCCATATAGACCGTGGAGATATGAATGGTGAAAATCCTTTATTTTATATAGACAGTAAAATAATGCCAAGACACCACGGACAAACGATAAGAAAAGATCACCTTCAACATAAGTAACTAGTTATTAAAGTCATTAATACAAAACCAAATAAAAAGTGCAAAAGGTTAGAAATAAAAAGTATTATACTAGACACTTTGTCTTCACCAAGTGATGTAAGAGACTTAGGCAAACATGGCCTTGATTGTCAAGAACTCTTACGATCAATCTTGGATCCCGAGACGACTCACACACACTCTATGATGGACAATGGATGATGGTGGCGGATGATGGTGTTGTGATGGTGGTGGGTGGTGGATGAAGTGTGAGAGAGGTGGAGTGCCAAGGAATGAGTTGCAATGAAACCAAGCACTCCTATTTATAGGCTGAACAGAGACCTGGGCACGGCCCCGTGTTCGCTGGGCACGGCCCCGTGCCCGTCTGACACTCTCTCTCTTCATTAATTGTAATTCGCAATTACAATTAATGCGCCTGCAGTACTTTCGGCACGCCCCCGTGTCCGCTGAGCACGGCCCGTGGTGGGCAATAGAAGCTTCTATAGGTTTGTCTTTTCTGCTGCTTCTTGGGCACGACCCCGTGCTGGCTGAGCACGGGGCGTGTTCAGCCTTCTGTTTTCTCTATTTTGCTTTGGAAGGTGCCGTTGAGGGTTCGGGCAATCCACTAATGTTCCTTTTCTTGTATTTATGTTGGATTTAGCTGTCTTTTTGCTTCTTTTGCGTTTTTGAGCTCATTTAATCCTGAAAATACAAAAGGAAGACAAAAACACTCTTTTTCCAATATTAGTACTAAAAAAGGGTTAGTTTTATGCCTCATTTGATGTAATTTATATGTTGCATTTTACACACATCAGTGGACGGTCATTTTGTAAGTTTGTGATGATGAGTTTACTAATATATAATACTTTAGTCAGATTTTAAAGATGTGTTAATTCTTTGTTTATTGAATTGTTCGTTGTTTGTTACAGCGCCTTTTTAAAAAACAGGCTGAAGATCTTGGACTGAATCGTAAGATGGGTTTGAAGATTGTGGACGTGGCAGGTGATGTTTGGAATATTCAAGCTGCTATAGGTTCATCTCGAGGTCAACCAAGATATTATCTGCAAGGAATGAGAAAGTTTGTGAGAGATAAAGGCATGGTTTCAGGTTAAGCATTTACACTTAACTTTGTGAAAGGTAAAAAGTTTTTTTATGTTCGGATGAATGTTTGTGGTTTGAAGAAGGCAAATGCAGAAGCATATATTGAACTAAATTTTCGGGTTGTAGTTGTTTGCTTTTCGAAACTGATACTAGACTTGTTTGTTTAGTTTTGAAGTTGTGATTCTAAAACTATATATGTACATGTAAATTATTAGCTCCATGTCTAACGGAAACAATGTGGAGTTGTGAACTAAAAACAATATACTCCGTTTTACTTTTGGTCAACATCTGATTGACTTTTGGTCGTATTAATAACAGTATATGATGGTTGATGTAATGTGGTCGTATTAATAACAAATGGTAATTAATTAATCTAAATAACTTCCCCGAGCCCGTGAAGCAATCCCGGGTAAAAACCTAGTTTGTTATATACAAGTAGTTTTTAACCTATGAAGTTAGATATATTTCGTTTAGGTGTCAGTTTATTAATTGTACCAGCAATACAAAGTGTTTACCATGCCGATAAAATTGTGTTTTATGTTTATTATTTTTCAACATTATGATAAAATTTTATTGAAAACAGACATTGTGCCGCTAATATCTGTATCGGTACTGGTATTTATTTTTATTATTTTACATCAGATAAATAAACTAAATAAACTGGCGCATCGTTATCATATCGTAATGAACCAAATGGGACATCGGTACCGGTATCTATACTCATTTTTATGGTTTCTTGCTACCGTAGTGAACTGAGGTGAAACTGAACGAACAAAATTGATTCGGTAGGGTATTTATTTTTAATGTTTTTTCTTTCGATAAACTGACATCGTATCGCTATCATAACTTACTGATCAACATCGGTACCGGGACCTGTATTCATTTTTATGGTTTTCGGTTTCGATAATTTTTTTATTTATACAACTATGTATGTGACCACAAATGAATATTGGTACCAGTTTGTGATGATCTGAACCAATCGATACCATTTGAACAACCTCAGGTACCTTCGTGTTTGGTCGATATAAAACACGTATTTATATCTATACCGAGTGAATTTATCGTACTGGTACTATAATAAACCGATTCGGTACCAATTCAATGCTTGCGATAACGTATCGCCGCAACGCGCGGTCGAACAACCTATATATATAAATATAAATATTATAATATAATATAATTTTATTTATTATTATACATAGTTATTGTTATAGGTCATTTTGTTTTATCTCTTAGTATATGTGATACACATATTTTTTTTGAACGACAAGGAACGACGTGCCAACCACCGTGACACCGGGCGTTGTGGCCAAGGTCGACTATTTGACCGCCGCCAGCCCCTTGACTCTCCCAGATGCGCGGAAACCCGACCTACACCCGCCCGAAAGCACGACAGTGGAATAATCCGTAAAACCTCGCCTCCCATCCAAGACGAACCGGCGCCACCCGTATTCGCCCTTCACCTGGATGCCACAGAAAATAATGGGGAAAGTGGGAGTCGAACCTGTGTCACAAGGAACACCAAGTCTTTCCCTAACCACTCCACCACTACCTCATTGGCATGTGATACACATATTTAACATGTTTAATTGTTTTATTAATCTGGTTTTTCTTCTATTACTTGCGTTCGTTGATAAAAAAATACAAAATACAAAGTTGTGTTTGATTGTTTTTCTTGATGCTCTTGCATAAATTTCATTGAAAACCGGGTTATGTTTGAAATAGAGTCTTTATTTTGTATCATAAGCTAAATCAAGTGTTGATGTCATAGTGGTACTGTGACGAGTGAAACTGATAACGATCGGACAACAACCATCCCAGTATCGGTATTATTGGATATACTTTGAAGTATATACGCTTTGAAACCATTAAGTTGATTTAATTTGATTTTTGTTCAATAACTCACGTTCATCTTGTTTTTGTAAAATTGAATGCCGAATGTGTTCAATAATTTTTTTCCCGCTTCCTCTGTAAAAACTTTGTTGAAAACGGAGTTTATTTTTCAAAATAATACCATGACGAATCAAGCTCATACCAGTATAGTTATCGGAACTAACTCATATTCATTTTCATGGTTTTCAATGTAACACACATTTTTTAGAAATATCATAACTTTAAACCGAATGTGGGCACCACAATTCGTAACGAACCCAAGCGGTACCAACCGAATTCCCTTACGTAATAAACCGAACACATACCCACTAAATTTCCGCTGCATCGCGCGGAGAAATTCACCTAGTATACATATTAATTTGAACTTGCCATGAACAGTAAAACTAAACTTTTATGTTGTTATGTTCGGTTATTATTTTATACATATTAATTTGAATTTACGATAAAATTTTTTTTTTACTTATACATTAAATTATATATGTTTTAATTCAATTTAATTCTTATTTAATTTAATCTTTCCTATAACTTGCATTCATTATTTTGTAACTAAATACGCGATTGTTTTTAATATATTTTTATCGACGTGTCTGTATAAATTTTGTTGAAGAAAAGAGTTTTATTTAACATGGTTTAGTGGTGCATCGGTTTTTCTATTGTTTGTTATTATTGAATCCAATACCATTATTCTTTTATATGATTATCTATGGACATCGGTACCGGTATTGTTATTATAGAAACCGGTAACGATATTCGTTTTTCATGGTTTTCAATGTGAAACACATTTATTTTTGTATATCACTGACATTAAACCGAAAGTCGGTACAATAGTGATATTCTTACGAACCAAACCAGTAGCGAGCGAATTCCCACCGCATTGCACACAAAATATATAAATTTAGAACCCTAATGAATAGTAACATAAGTTTTTAAGATATTATATTATATTTTATTATGTTCCAGTTTCACCCATTATACCTTAAATAATATACGATTCTAACCCAATTTGTTTTTATTTAATTTGATTTTTCCTCTAAGAAGTTGCATTAATTATCTTTTTATTTTTGAAGATGAATACGCGACTTAGTTTGTCAGCGTTCATGTATGAACTTTGTTGAAAAAACATGACTTTAAACCAAGTGTCGGTAACTCAAAAAGTAATTTACTATTAAACCATGTTAATAATAATGAACGGGTAAAATACCGTAGGTGGTTAAGTAAACCCGGTGAATATTAGGATTTAAATAAATAAATCTAATATTTATTTAAAAGGATGAAAAATACTTTGAGAAAACAAAAGTATATAAAAAAGGGCCCGAGTTAACGGGACTTAAAAATAAAACGGATTATGAACAAGATAAAGTAACTGGGACTAAATGACCTAGTTAGTCATAAGTCTTATAGTAATAAGAAAATTTGTTAAAACACACTATATGCAACTTGGTAAAGTGTAGGGACCAATGGTGACAAACTTGAAACAAGTTTGTATTAAATAAAACATTCAACACCAAAACACACACTCTAAGGGTGTGTTCCCGAGTTAAAAATCCCTCCTCATCCCTCCCCTCCCCTCCCCTCCATGTCTTTCCAAATTGGAAAGACTATTTTCAGGCAAAAAAAACCCCATTTTCCCTCCCCTCCCCTCCCCCTGTTAAGTGGATCTCTGGAACACAGCCTAAGTGTGTGTTCTGGTCGTAAATCGCAGGGGAGCCAGGGAACTCCATGCCGAAACCCTAACTAGCAAAAATCAAGCAATTGAGAAGCCAAATCGACTCCAAATCGAAATCTAAGCTTAGATTGGTGATCACCTCAATGAAAGGATCATAAGGTATGTCAAAATTCCCACTTTGGTTCCATCTCAAATCTGGATGAACACATAAGAATTCGAATTTATGGTTGCATGTTTGTTATTTTGATGAAATAGGAATGATATAATGTCTAGGAGTAAAACCCTAGTCAATCACATGTTGAAGTCATGCTTATTTCTTGTGAATTCACAATCACCATTGAAGGTGATAAGCGGGTGTTGTAGGAACATGTTAAACACTAGAATTTTAATTGTTGTTCTAGTGTAATTTGAGTTCTAGGAAGTAAATTCAGATTTTGTTAATGTGAAAATTGATGTAAACATGCTTAGTTGATGTTAACCATGGCTAAATGACAAGTATTGAGCTTGATAATAAAGTGTGAGAAATTATGCCCGCAAGGTGTTTGTTAAAATGCCTAAGTGAATGTTTATATGTTGAAATTACCGATGAAACGCGTAATTGCCTTGTTTGACGAATTACTTGAAATAAGGGTTAAAACGGGTTCTAATCATAATGTTGATTTAACTTAATTATGCCTATTGTATGATTTAAGATAGTTGACCTATAAAAGTCAAACTAACCAATGATAAAGTCGAATAGTGGTTTCGACATAGAAAATACGTAAGGTGGAATAGTCGTGAAATGAAATGACTAATCTAACCACCTTGTGAATAATGATAGTTTGTCGCCTAACGAGCTAGGTGGAGGCTTGGGAAAGAAGCGGTCAAACGAATCAAGCACGAGAAGAAAGCGTATTCGGATGCGAGGTAAGTAGAGCTTACGCCCCTTTACATTATATGCAAAGTTACTAAATTTCAAGTATTGATATGAATGCTACTAAGTGGTTGGTATATGATATTTCGACACGATTCAATGAGAGTCGGAATGAGGGAAAATGGTAAGAAATCATGAATTATAGTAAAAAGGGTAAAATGGTAAATTAGTCATGTAATGACGAATAAATAAAAACGGTTTTAAGTAAAACAAGTTCAAAGGAAAACCGGGAAAGGTTTAAAGGGGTGAAATGGTAATTAAATACCATCTCATACGGACAAATGGTCAATTAGACTAAATGGGTCAAATGGTGTGGTTAACATCATTTGACAATAACATTTGACAATCGCTTGTTGAGTTTTGTAATCACAGGAAATAACATAAGCTTGCATTGCTTTAACTAGAAAGATTTAAAGCAAAAGTTATGTAAACGGGTCAGTACTTTGACCCGGGCCAGGTACGCATAAATAAGCTTTTAGTTAAACATACAATTTTTGGTCAAATATTTAGCGAAAGTCCCTCGTCGTAAAGTGAGGGAGTAAAGTTAACCAAAACACCCTTGAAGGGTATATTGGGTAAACGACCCATAGGGGTTGTTTAGGAACTTGTATTAAGATTAGGGAATCATTAAATATGAATAAAAGTCATAGGAATACACATTCGTGGGTCAAATGCTCAAAAATAGTCATTTGCGTAAAATGACCAACCGATGGGTAAAATTGGGAAAAAGGTGTTCATTATGTTGAATCCACCATAGAAATAGTTTGGGTGGAAGATAAGTAGTTAATTAGCAAGAAGAGAAGAGGCGCGAAAAGAAAATAGCGAGTTTGAATGCTTAAATGCATGAAAACTTCTAAACGGGTCAAAATAAAGTAGGTGGTAAAATGTTGGCTTAAGTGTAATAAAGAAAAACGTAAACCGGGTAACGGGAGCGTAAACTATATGACTAATGGATCCGGGTAATGGATGATAGCTTAGACATGTTAAGAAACGAACCCCGAGCAATTAAAATGAGTTTGGATAGGTTTGGATGCAAATTTGATGAAAAATAAACGTGCAGAGTTGACACGGGCGGGTGAAGTTTTGACACGGCCGGGTGAAGGGGCTGTGAAAAATATATGTTAAGCTGACACGGCCGGGTGAAGGGGCTGAAAACAAAATATATAATTTCTTGTATTTAATTATTTTGTTCAAATGCCTTGATTTCTAATCTTTTAAATGAAATTGTATGATAGGTAAAGATGCTCTTTAGACCCTGGAGGATGATCAAGCCATGTCAAGAACCGAACAAAGCTTCCGCATTTTGTCTATTTTGTTTTAGTGACATGTAAACACTTGAAATTATGTTTTGAAAGTTTATCTAGCATGATGTAGGCTTGAATGTTATGATCAAGTATGATCTTAAAACCATGAAGTTTTTGTAAACTCGAAAAATTTTGTACTAAATGCAAGATAAATGTCATAAATCCTGTTATTTTAAGTTGGGTCTTACACTTGACCTTTCTTATAATCAATTTAACGGTTCTATCCCAGAATCATTGGGAAGATTAACAGGTTTAACTGTTTTATATCTGAAATCAAACCAGTTAACAGGTCCAATCCCAGAATCATTGGGAAGATTAACAGGTTTAACTCATTTAATTCTGCAATCAAACCTGTTAACAGGTCCAATCCCAATTACAGTTGCGCAACTCACCAAACTCATTGAATTAGATGTCTCTGAAAATTCTTTAGAAGGAGTGGTTATGGAAGCCCATTTTGCTAACCTCTCGATGTTGAAGTGGTTGGTTACAACTGGTAATCATAAGTTGCTTATTAATATCTCAGATGAGTGGTTACCTCCATTCCAACTGGGGAGTGTTGGACTTGGTCCTTGCAAGACTGTAAATGGTTTTCCACAGTGGTTGCAAAATCAAAGGAAGCTTCAGGAGTTGGTGTTGTCTAATGCTAGCCTATATGGTCTTCCACCAACATGGTTGCAGAATATGCCCATGCTTTTAACATTAGATCTCTCTCACAACAAACTCATTGGATCTTTGATAAACCTTCCATTTAGCAAATATACCAAGTTTTTATCTCTACAAGACAACCTTTTCAATGGGTCAATTCCAAGGTCAATGTGTAGAAGAAGAAGGTTGGAAATTCTCGATGTTTCCAGCAATCGGTTATCTGGAAATATTCCGGATTGTGTAGAGAATCTACAAAACATGGAAATGCTTATACTTAGTTCAAATGGGTTGTCTGGAGTCCTCCCAAGTTCTTTAGGAAATATTTATAACTCATTGGAATGGTTAAAACTGAATGACAATAACTTCAATGGCCAAATACCACAAGACTTGGGAAAGTTGAGATACTTAGAAGCTTTGGATTTGGGCAATAACGAATTCTCAGGAAACATACCAAAATGGATTGGAAATTATACAGGATTGAGGATTCTCAGGTTGCATAAAAACAACTTCACAGGAGGTATTCCTCATTCTTTGTGCAAATGTTCATCTCTTCAAATTTTAGACATTGCACACAACAACTTAACAGGATCCATCCCTCATTGTTTTGGAGAGTTGAATGGGATGATTGAGGCAGAAGATAGTCAATGGTTTTACCAGCGCCATTATTCAATTGATGTGATTCAAGTCATTAAAGGAATCTCGCTTGATTATACAACGACGCTGGATTTAGTTGTTAACATGGACCTTTCAAGCAATAAACTTACAGGAGAAATCCCTCTAGAGATAACCGCACTTGCTATGTTGATGGGTCTCAATTTGTCTCATAATCACCTGAGTAGGAGTATTCCAGATACCATTGGAAACATGAAGGCCTTAAATTCTCTTGATTTCTCAGACAACCAATTGAGAGGGACAATCCCTCCAAGCATGGCAGCTTTGAACTTTTTGAGCTCTATGAATCTGTCACACAACAAACTGTCAGGAAGAATTCCAACCGGAAAACAACTGCAGACACTTAACGACCCATCAATATATGCTGGTAACAGGGATCTCTGTGGTGCACCTCTGCAAAATAATTGTTCCAATCCTGAAAACCCACCAGCCACAAGAAGCAAGAACAAATACAAAAAGGCTAATGGGCTAAGGAAGGTATGGTTTTACTTGGACATAACGTGTGGATTTGCAACAGGTTTTTGGGGTATTATTGGAGTTTTGGCATTCAAGAAGCAATGGAGAAGGAAGCTTTTTATGATTGCAGAGGTAACCATGGATAAAGTATATGTGGCGGTCGCAGTGAGAATTTCCAAGATTAAAAGGGGCAGAAGAGATGCCAAATAGATTTTTATAACTGATAATATTTGTAGAAATGTTAAATTTTCTTTTCAATACTCTGTTGTGTAATAATATACTTGTACCATGGGTGTGTTTTATACAAGTAGAAATATTGCAATACACAAAATAGAATACAGGTGACAAAAGAAGTAAAAGAGCAGCAATGATGAAGACCGCAAAGCAGTCGAAAAAGGGGTATGCAACAATTATTGTTCAATTAGTGATAAAAGAAATTATACAGAGAACCAATCTCTGATTCTTGCTAGGTATTATAGTAATTTAATACACACACTATTAAGCATCCATCAATCATCTTATTCCAAAAATCTGCTTCATTTAGTGAGCAAACCAGCTTCAATGGATATATTCTCAAACCGATTTCAAATTGGCGGATCAGACTAGATTGAGACAGGTTTAACTATCTGTTACGGATCGGTTTATAAACCGGTTTCAAATACCGAGCCAGTTTTTTGTGCACCTACAAACGCCCACACCCAGAATATCTAAGATTATAGGCTTTACGTACCTTTTACTGATTTTGTGAAATGTTCAGGCCCAAAACCGTTCAATGGTGAAAGGCCCAAATGTAACAGGAGTAATAAAGAGGAAACCGTAACTTCCAAGTTCCAAGTTCTAATGGGTCAAAGGCAACAGGAGTACCGAGTACAGGACAACTGTGCAACTGTAATGTCCTAAAGTTACATTTAACTGTAATGTTAAAACAGTAATATCGACAGTTTTTTATTAGGTATTAATGGGTACAACGATGTCAACCCACACTCATTACACCGGAAATCACTAAAGCAGAGGTCTGATATCCAAACAGACGTCAATCACCAGAACAATGATCAGACGAAAGGTAACCTAGCAAGCATAAAATGCGAAAGATCTCAAAAGCAAACAGATTCCGGACACAGTTTAATGGTCCGTCGGATAAATATTAAAACCAACAGATGAACCTATCTTTCTTGTATTCAATACTCATTATCAAAGACCCATTGAATCCCATTTCCTTGTTCAAACACGCTAATTTTGGTACAAGAATACTATACAAATCTAAGTCTCAAGCTTTCATAACATAAACACGATTAAACACAGATTATGAATAATGAAATAAAATTAAGAACAAACCGAACCAGCAGAATTGTGATTTAGCTAAACCATTTGCTTAACTTCATTGGTTATAAGATAAAAGTAATTAAGCTAATAAACCATCTTCTTATTCTGCAAATCCCCTTCAACCTTTCAAAGGCCATTTCTCTTACTGAGCAAATTTAAATGAAAACCCAGCAACCACTTCCACAGAGAACACATCCCAATATCCATCGACGAACACACCAGTGGCTGCAATTTGTATCTCGCAACCGTTTCACTCACTTCCTCTGGATCACAAGCCGTCAAGACCAACCCTACTTTCTCGTTAATATGAGGAACACACCTATATCCCGCAACCGTTTCACTCACTTCCTCTGGGTCACAAGCCGTCAAGACCAACCCAACTTTCCGTTAATATGAGGAATTGTGCCAACAAAAGCAGGTTTTCTGGCTGATGGGGCATGGATCTCGAGTGAGCGCCACGTGAAAGAATTCTTACCCATCACAACAGATGAGTGGGGTCGCAATCCTTGCCTTATGACCTGTATTTGGTTCACACGAAGATTGTCGGCACTCACGATGACGAGATGTGTGTTGTCTTTGAGATGGTTGCGTAGCTTTTGGAGCTACACCAAGATCTTGAAGAACTGCAGCATCATTTAGAAGCTTTTCATTGTGGTATGAGAGAAATTTCGCGACACATGCTTCCTGAAACCACAACCAACAGATGGAAGCTCTAAAACGCAAAATGCCTATTTTTCTTCAGAAATTTCCAAAAATATGTATCACTGGGAAAAGGTATATTAAAAAAATAATTAACAAGAAGGTATAATATCCACAAAAATACATGAGTAATAGCAAGTAGTTCATGGTACCTAGTCAAGACTAAACAACAAAATCATAACTAGTTTTATAGGAATCATCATCATCATCATCATCATCATCATCATCATCATCATCATACTCAGTAAATCCCACCAATAGCAAAGCTAACCTAGAGGCTCTACCCCATAGGAATAGACAGGCTGCTTCCAGTGAGACCCCCGGCTCGATAGTAGTTTTGCATCAAGCCTTGGATATAAGGCACATAACACTCAGCAACTTAGACAAAGGCCGATTAGTGCATGTACTCCCTTGTCTTTTGGCTATCAACGTCACCACTAGGGGTGTAAACAAGCCTAGAGGCTCGAGAGCTACTCGTGATCGGCTCGGTTAAAAGCTCGAACGAGCCGAACCTTAACGAGCCCGAGCCCGAGCTCGAGCCTGAAATAGAGCTCGTTTTTTTATCGAGCCCGAGCTCGAGCCTGAAATACAAAGCTTGTTTAGGCTCGCGAGCCTAAACGAGCCCATAAAAAATTTTAATTTTTATATATATAATATATTAATAATGATGATCACATTGATGAGCAGAGCTAGAGCCGAGCTTTGGCTCGTTTAAGCGATGTTGAAGTGAGCTCGAGCTGAGCTTTTAGCTCGTTTAAGGTTGTTCTCAAAATAGTTCGAGCCGAGCTCGAGCTTTGGGTTTTACTCGCGAGCCGAGCTCGAGCTCAAAGAAGTAGGCTCGAACCGAGCCGAGCTCGAGCTTCAAAAAAACCTAACGAGCCGAGCTCGAGCTTGGTCGAGCTCAGGTTCGGCTCGTTTACACCCCTAGCCACCACATGATGCATGATTAACCATCCCCCTCTTTTAATGTTATTTTCACGAAATTAGTAAAATAACGTTAAAATTAGTGCACTTTCACTTTTTCCCCCCAAGCGCCCACACATATATACATTATAAGCGCATACCGCAAGCGGGCGTTTTTATAGGAATATAGGTAGCAATTTCAAACACAATATATTAAAGCAAGTCAGTTCAGGTTGGATAAGATTGATAACAAACAAATTTGCAAAAAAATAGCTAAAAATGAAACCAAATGTTTACAACGTTTTAACTTGTTTATTTAAAAGAAATTATATAACTAGAGTTAAATGTCATTTTAGTCTATGTGGTTTGAGCCATTTTGCTAGTTTAGTCCAAAGGTTTGAAACGTTGCCATTTTAGTCCAAATAGTTTCAAACGTTGCCATTTTAATCCACTGTGTTAACTCCGTCCATTTTTTATGTTAGCTAAAAGGGTAATTCGATCATTTTATACGGTTGAATTGCCATTCTAGACTCTAGTTAACAGAATTACATATAAAATGACCGAAATTCCCTTCTAGTTAACAGAATAAAGGGATGGAGGTAACCCAGTGGTTTAAAATGGCAACGTTTAAAACTATTTGGACTAAAATGACAACGTTTCAAACCTTTGGACTAAACTGGTAAAATGGCCCAAACCATAAGGACTAAAATGGCATTTAACTCATATAACTATTTAAAAAACTGTTTATTAGTCGTTGTAGATACATTAATTATTTATTAAATTCAAAAAATGAGTTTAATAAAAGATTAAATACACATTACTTAAGACACTATATTTTGCACTATTTGGATTCAATAATGGCCCTGAACCTGGGCATTAACATATGTGATATTTATGTTTCTTTGGTTTAGTTGTAACTGTGTGTTGTGTTGTATTGTGGTTTAACTAGTGGGATATACTGTAGATAAAGAAAACAGTCACTTTAACTTTATTCCTTCTTAAAAGTCGCCTATTAAACTTAGTTATTTATTTATTTAGATCATTGTTTGTGCCTTATAGTACAAATGTGGACTTTGAAGAGTAAAACCATCAAGTGCATATATCTTAAAGATGCAACAGAAGCTTTAGATTACTATATACAAAAATGTAATTGGACCATTTCTTTCCATGTACGATTTAGTGTATTTTTTCACCTGACCAGTTTAGATATGACCCACTTTTCCCTCACGATAATTTTAAGTTTGGTTGTGAGAAATTTGACAGACCCAATACAAAAGTTTTAAAGTTTGATTGTGAAAAAATAGACCATTGAAAAAAGGTGAACCCACAAGGAAAAAATCATGGATCCACCACTGTGTGCATGCAACCTGCTGTTTCATCATTTCAAATATCTAATCATAACTGACGCAGGTTACAAGTACCTGAGAGTGATTTCGTAAACCATGATTGAAGAACTGCAGCATCATTCAGAAGCTTTTCATTGTGGTATCATGAGAGGCAGAAATTTCGCCACATGCTTCCTGAAAACACAAACGACTTGTGGAAGCCCTACAACAAATTCTTACAAAAAAAATAGCATTGGAAAAAAGTAATATTTTTGAATAACTGATTCATGAGAAATAGCATGTAGTTCATGGTACCTAGTCATGAGTACTAAACCTATTAATCTGTCATAACTGTTTTTTTTTTTTTTGAACGGCTAAATCTTACCCCCCTAAAATCAAACCCTTTTTTTGCCTCTTATGAGGCTCGAACCCAGCTCTTTGCTGGGGAAAACCAATCCCTTACCACCACACCACTAAGGGGTGGGGCAATCTGTCATAACTGTAATACATAAAAGTGGAAATTTCAAATAATTTATATGAAAACCGGTCAATTTGGGTTGGATTTGGTTGATAACAGGTGAAACAGATTAGATTTAAAAAGTACCTAAAACTGAAACCATACGTATACAACATCTTATGTTTGCAATCATAGTCATTGTATTGAGTATTTACAAAACTTAAAAAATGGATCACTAAGTGCTGGCTAGTCGGTCCAACCCAACCAGTTAGGACACGCGTATATAGGGGACCTGCTTTGACCAAACACCCAACCTGCCCATATCACCATTTTAAATGTCTAAGCTTGATCAAGAATATGCAAGCACAGACGAAAAACCACTAGGTAACAGAAAAAAAACGAGAAATACCAAGAAATATGGCGATGGCCCATTTTTTACTGCTCCATTTCATTGACTTTGTTCTCGACAGCATGTTTCAAATCCTTGACTGTTGCAGAATTCCTCACAGCAACATATGTGTCCAATAGAAGCAACAAACAATCATTAATGAAATGCTAAGCTGAAAATAAGAAACCAAGCAAGCATAATCAATCATATATGATATACCAAAAGATGTGGCGTCTAAATTATGTACAGAGGCACGCATAGCAGTTAGCACTACCGAGTTCCAAGCTGATGGGGGTGTCAACATCTGATAGAGTTGGTTTCTTAGGTAAATCAGCAAGCACAGGATCATCAAGGAGTGCAGCTGGTGCTGTATTGAGCTTTGCGTTCTTGACATTGTTACCGTTGTAATCTAGGGCCACAATGTCATCCTCATTGACACCAACTGATGTCGGTCAGTCATTTACTTCCTATGGAGGAGATACAAGAAAATTGCATTTAGAATCGCAACTTGCAATTCATTTGGATACTTGATAAAGATTCGTCAGGTATTTAGTATCAGATTGCTCAATTCCCATAAATTTATTCATTGTGGTGTTTTATCAAACACCTGGTGTGCATACTATATCTTAAAGTTTATTAATCACTTTATTGGCATGCTAATTCATCTTTACAAACATCAATATTGAGTCATTTCAACATGTTTTACGTATCAGATATGATTTATAACAATGACCAAAAGCCCCAAATAGTTTTAAGTTAGGTTAAATCCTTAATTCATCACCTTCTACACTTTGACCCATTCTATATTTAATGATACGAGCAATGATTTTGTTGGTATAGAGCACAAGATATGACAGTAATAATAACAAGGACAGGAAGCTTTTCTCGTATTAGAATACTAGGGTTTTTTGAGATGATTTACATGCATCACCTAGGAGCTTATTTATAACAGAAAAAGAACAGAAAAAGCTCAACTAATCCTATAGACTAGGATCACCTGAAGAACCGGTAAAGCCTAACAAAGCTACCGTTACTTTATTTGACTAACAAAGCTACCGTTACTTTATTTGACTAAAAACAAAAACTAAATAACAAGGCTCCTCATGCATGCATAAAGCTTCCTCGTAAACTTTGGATCATCATTCTTCACCCTTCCTTGAGCCAAAGTTCACAACCCCCATGGCTTCTCTATAGAACACAAACTTCTCCTTTGAAAGGCTCTTTGTCAAAACATCAGCAAGTTGAGCATGTGTGTTGCAGTACTCTAAACGAACTCTTCCTTTCATAACCATCTCTCTAATATAATGATACCTCAACTCAATGTGCTTGGACCTGCTGTGAAGAACTGGATTTTTAGACAAATTAATGGCAGATTTGTTATCACAATAGATCACAGTAGGTTCTTCTTGCTTAAAACCAAGATCCTCCAGAACTCTCCTTAGCCATATGGCTTCACACGTGGCTCCTGCTGCAGCAATGTATTCGGCTTCACTGCTGGACAAAGCCACAGTGGCTTGTTTCTTTGAGCTCCATGCAATGGCACCACTACCCAAACTGAATACATAAGCTGACATACTTTTTCTATCATCTGCACATGCTGCCCAACTACTATCACAGAACCCAAGTAACTTGCAATCTTGAGTTTTCTTGTACCAAATACCATAGTCAATGGTGCACCACACATACTTGAGAACTCTTCTAGCAGCTCCGAGATGAATTCTTGAAGGGTTCTGCATGAACCGAGAGATTAGACTCACAGCATAAGCAAGATCCGGCCTCGAGTGTGTCAGGTAGATCAACCCTCCTACCAGACTTCTATAACGGCTTTCATCAACTCTTTCAGCACCATCATCTAACATAAGCTTCTCACTTGTATTCAATGGTGTAGACTCTGGGTTGCACTTCAACATACCAAATTTTTTTAGTAAAGCTTCAGCATACTTTTCTTGTGATAAAAATATCCCATCTTGAGTTTGTCTAACCTCCAAGCCAAGAAAGTGCCTCATCACACCCAAATCAGTCATTTCAAACTCATTTTTCATCCCTTCCTTAAACTCCAATATTAACTTCTCACTTGAGGCAGTACAAATAATATCATCCACATACAAACAAACATAAATGATATTACCTGTTCCGTCCTTTCTTGTATACAAAGTGGCTTCATTAGAACTTCGATCAAACCCATGCTTTACAAAGTATCCATCGATTTTGGCATACCAAGCCCTGGGGGCTTGTTTTAACCAGTATAAAGCCTTGTACAATTTATAAACCATTCTTTCTTTCCCAGGAATAACAAACCCTTCAGGCTGTTCCACATATATTTCCTCATCCAAATCTCCATTTAAGAACGCTAACTTCACGTCCATTTGATGCACCATCCAACCCATATTTGCAGCCACGCTTAACATAACTCGAACAGTCTCAAATCTAGCAACTGGGGCAAAGGTCTCCTGAAAATCAATGCCGGGTTGCTGAGAGTAACCTTTGGCCACCAACCTTGCTTTATACTTGATTCCCTTTTGATCCTCTCCTGGTTTAACCTTGAACACCCATTTGACACCTACAACATTCTTGGTTGGTGGTAAAGAGACTAGTTTCCACGTGTTGTTTTTTATTATTGCTTGAAGTTCAGCTTCCATAGCCTTCTGCCAGTCTGGAGATTTAATAGCTTCTTCAAACGAAACCGGTTCCATAATAGTTAAAGCAAACTGACATCCTTGAAAAACATCATCATTGTCAGACATGCCCTCTCCTGACACATAGTCAGTGAGCCATGCAGGAGGCTTCACTTGTCTTTTAGAGTTGGTAGGGTTTTGTTCAGTAGGTATGGGATTAGACATGGATGGTACATTGGGTAGAGTAGTAGCATGTGATGTTGGTGAATGGGCAAGGCTTGATGTTGACAACACACTTGAATCAACAGAAGGTGTGGTAGGTTGTACGATGGAGGGAGTTGACCCTTCATTTGTTGTAGGGTTTTGTAGGATAGTGTCTAAAGGAAAAGGATCAAGAGCCACATCTCCTTTTACTGTTGCAACATCAGAAGACCAATCCCATTTAGTATCTTCTAGGAAAGTGACATCTCTTTTTACACAAAAAACTTTTGTTTTTGGATTAAACAATCTATACCCTTTGGTTTGATCAGAATACCCAATAAAGACATATCTTTCAGATTTATTTTCCAGTTTTCTCCTTAAATGAGCTGGAACCAAACCATAAGCCACACACCCAAAAAATTTCATGTGAGAAACAGAAGGTTTCTTACCAGACCAAGCTTCCAAAGGTGTTTGATTGACTAGAGCTTTAGTAGGAGATCGATTCAAGATGTAGACAGTAGCAACACTTTCTGCCCACAAACAACTTGGAAGTTGACGTTCATGCAACATACTTCTTGCTAGATTCATCACGGTTCTATTCTTTCTTTCTACCACCCCATTGTGCTGGGGTGTGTAGGCCACAGTGAGTTCCCTTTTAATCCCTGCTTGCTCACAAAATCGATTGAATTCCGTTGAACAGAATTCTCCACCTCGATCCGATCTCAACACTTTAATGTGACGTTCACTTTCCCTTTCAACCATAGCTTTAAATGATCTAAACTTTCCAAACACTTCACTTTTGTGAGTAACAAAGTAAACCCAACACATTCGGGTTAAGTCATCGATAAATAACAAGTAGTAAAAGCTATTGCCTAAGCTTGCTACTTGCATAGGCCCACACAAATCAGTGTGCACAATTTCCAGCTTGGCCTTTGCACGAGTAAAAGTGCCCTTAAATGGGAGTCTTGCATGCTTACATGCAATGCATGACTCACATATAGCATGTTGATTAACCTTTGGAAGACCATGCACCATACCTCGGTCACGCAGCTGCTTCAATCCAGCAAAGTGCAAATGCCCCAACCGATTGTGCCACTTAAGAGTTTCAGCATCACATGGTTTTGAGGGAGAGTCTTGGGTAGTCAAGAGACAAGCCGTATCAACAACAAACGTATTATTGCTAGCCACTGGTGCCTGAATAAGTATCTTCCCTGTAGACTTATTACGAACAGTGCAGAACCCATCATCAAACATTAAGGAGTAGCCTCTCTTCATGAATTGACCAACACTTAGTAGGTTATATTCAAGTGAGGGAACATAGTACACATTTTCCAAAAGTTTGAAATCAGTGTCACTAGTGTACATAATTACTGTTCCCTTCCCCTCAACACCAAGAAGTTTTTTATCTCCCAACTTAACTGTTAATTTAAAGGAATCATTCATATCAATAAAACTTTCGAGATTACCAGTCATATGGTTCGATGCCCCAGAATCCATGAACCATGTTTTCACCTTGTTACCCGGTTGGCCTGTGCTGATCATAAACACATGCTGCTCTTCTGTCTCCGCTGGTTCCTCCCTTTGTTCATTTTCTGCCACATTTGCCTGGGGTTCTTCATTGTTGTACCAGCAATCTTTTTTTAGATGGCCAATTTTTTTACAAACGTAGCACTGTGGAACCTTGCTTTTGTCGAGGTTACCCCTTCCTCGTCCAAAACCTCTACCTCTTGAGACTCCCCGGCCTCTTCCTCTCCAGTTTGATTCACGCCAGTTGGAGTTTCTATTACCATCTTGTACAACGGGTAAGGCTTGTTCATCATTTCTTTCAACCGTGGTATTCACTTTGTTATTTGACAATCGATTCTGGATTCGTTCTTCCTGAGACTGAAGCAACCCCATAAGCTTCACAGGTGTTACTTCAGCAAGATCAAAAGACACCTCAATAGAGGGAATCACATAATCAAACTTAGGAGAAAGACTCCTAAGTATTTTTTCAACAACCTTTTGATCAGTGACTTCTTCCCCATAGGATCTCTGCTAACCAACATTATTCATAACCCGAGAAAAGTAATCTCCCATGATCTCATCTTCCTTCATGTTGAGATTCTCAAAGGCCCGGCGCAAACCTTGGAGCTTGACAGATTGAACTTGAGAATCGCCTTGAAACTCCACTTGTAGAGTTTCCCAAGTCTCCTTCGCAGTCTCAGCAGCAGCTATTCGTGAAAAGAGTGTGTCATGGACCCCTTGTTGGATGATGGTCATAGCCTGAGCATCTTTCTTTTTTATTTCACGAGTATTATCAGAACCATCTCCAACAGCAGTAATTCCCAAATACACCACATCCCACAGATCCTTGGATCGAAGGATAGTTTTCATTCTAAGACTCCAGTGTTCATAACCATCCCCTTTGAAGACAGGGATGATCGAAACACCAGATCCAGCAGCAACACCTGAATTTTCAGCCATGTGTGCGAAGGTAGGGTTACAAAGAGGAAGAAATGCAACGAAGCAGGAGAGGGTTTTTGGAATCTGTCTCTGATACCACAAATGTTGGTATAGAGCACAAGATATGACAGTAATAATAACAAGAACAGGAAGCTTTTCTCGTATTAGAATACTAGGGTATTTTGAGATGATTTACATGCATCACCTAGGAGCTTATTTATAACAGAAAAAGAACAGAAAAAGCTCAACTAATCCTATAGACTAGGATCACCTGAAGAACCGGTAAAGCCTAACAAAGCTACCGTTACTTTATTTGACTAACAAAGCTACCGTTACTTTATTTGACTAAAAACAAAAACTAAATAACAAGGCTCCTCATGCATGCATAAAGCTTCCTCGTAAACTTTGGATCATCATTCTTCAGATTTGACATGATAGGAAAGCTACAACAACTTTATTGATCATGTTTAAACCATAGAAACTAGGATTTCATGTGTAGATAGAATAAAAACTTCAAAACCTCTAACATGCATACAAAAACCTTCATCAACAAAACCCACTTCTATTTAAGATTTGGTAGGGTTTTAGAGTGTAGAATTGCTTACCAAGTGATCTTCTTTGTTCTATGGATGATACGTGACTTAAACTCATGATTTTCACCCTCGAATTCAACATCTTCACTTGGTCTTGATATACTCCCGTTGTTTTTCTTCACACCACCCTCACACGCATAATTTTGACCCAAATGGAGAATTTAGCCCCTTTTGACCCCTTTTTGACTCAACTTTCATTACTTGGCAGAACTAATCCCTCTATTTTTTTCCTAATTGCTACAAATTACAAAATTTAATTTTGTTATCCGAATTTAGCACACCAACATTCTTATCACCTTCACCATATAACTTGATTTCTTTAACTTATAAAAAGTGGCGGAACCAAACCTTTAATGCTTCGCAATGTAATTTTTATATACTCAAGCGCATACTTAATTCTTTTTTATGTATTACGACCACTATAACGAATTCAAGCTGCTAATGGGATAATCAACATTTTACCGATCAATATTTTTTTGAGCTCTTTGTTTACGAAAGTTATTTATATAATAAAAAACTCTACATTAAATAAAAAATGTAGTAAATAGAAAGTTATTCATATAATATAAAAAAAACTCTACATTAAGGTGCTGTTTGTTTTTGCAGACATAAATTGTCTGCAAGCTGATTTCATCTGTTTTTATGTCTGCAACTGAAGATGTGGTCTAAAGATCTGCAAGCTGAAAATATAAGATTGTTTGTTTTTATAAGTTGATACCGATCTGAAGCGCATCAAACAATGACGAAACATTCACATTCCGCTTCGATCCAGCGGAGGAGAAGAGGGAGGTCGGAGAAGGAGCTAGTCACAGGAGGAGGAGGGCGGTCGCCGGAGAAGGAGGTAGGTCGCCGGAGGAGGAGGGGGGTCGGAGAAGAGGTAGGTCGCCGGAGGAGGTAGGTGTCACACCCCAACCGATGGCGGAATCATCGGGGCGTGGCACTGAGCGAAACAGATTGTCCAGAAATTTCCATAACAATTATCAATACTATTCAATTTAAATAATACGTCCCATACCGTATCTCAAACAGCAAAACAATTATTACAGACAAAAATCTAGGCAAATATTCTGTTCCGACAACTCAGATTTAAATAGACAGCAGTTGTTTATCTGCTTATAGAGACCCTTAGTTTAACTACTACAGACAACTATTTGTTGGGCTATAAATCTTTATTCTAGCTTCAATTTCCTACCAAGTGTGCGTCCTAAGCACCTGTCACATGTGTTAAAATAAAAGTCAATACATATAATGTAAAGGTGAGCATACAAGTTTGATAATAGCATATAGAGTTCGAATTCGTTTACGCATAACCAGCACGTACACATAGTGAAATGAAGCACGTTAGTTATCGACATAGACCCATCGATACCAGTGACTGCGGGTTGACTGCCCGAGGCAGTTCGCAATACATGATTACCACCGTAATCCATGCAAGTAAAAGATCCTTAACAACCCCCGTGTGAACGGGTGCTGAGTCCAAACTATAATACTATCGTTGCTAAGGCAGGTAGACAGCATTCCATGTGTAAACATAACAACAAGCATTCATAAGCCACGTATAACATGCATTAACGGTTAGCGTTCAAATAGTTTGAGTAGTGTGATAGTTGTAGTTTGAATATTCGTAACGTATGTAACACCCAAAAGTGCTTAAAGCAAAAAGGGATCGAGTATACTCACAGCGATTATGGATTGAAGGGAGCGCTTAGCGAGTGCGGTTAGCCTGAATAGATTCGGTAGTATAACGATAAGCGATTCGTAAAACATCATAAGGTGTCACACCCCGACCGCGTAAAACAACAAATCGCGGCGGAAAACGTCGGGGAGTGCTGTAACAGAATTAATTGTCTCAAATCCATGGCAAACAAAGTGGTATTTTATTTATTAAACAAAAGTTACATTGTCTTAACACAGGAAATAAAGAGTTTATAACATAATTAAACAAAGTCTATCATCGTTTTTAGTCTATAAGGCACAGGTCCTCCCTAGTGTCATGATCGTCATCCTATGGAAAAGCACCTGAAAACACATGTGAAAATAGGTACGTCAGCATAAAAATGCCTGTGAGATACATAGGTTTATGTAAATAAGATTCGTAACTTATGTTTGAGAAAATGTTTAAGTCATGAACCTTGTAATTTGATTTGTTTTAGTAAATTGCTTGAAAAACAATAAGTTCAGTTGATATGTATAGATAAGAGAATAATTTATGGTTAAATGAATAACCATGAAAAAAATGAGTTGTGTGGAATAAACTGTATTGTAAACCAAAGTCTTTGTGAAAATGTGTTACTTGTATAAAATGTATAAGTCAAACATGAATGATTTACATAACGCTATGCTATGTAATATAATACAAACATATATATATATATAGGAAGTACCAGCGGCGTATCCAAAATGCTTGTATCATATTACTCACATATCGTCACTTAAATCACTTAAACAACCACCAATGTATAAAGTCTATGTTTAAACCAATAGTCAAAAGTCCTTGTATAAACCATGTCAAATGTCGATAGTCCAAAAGTAGTCAAGTAATGTGTAACAAATGTTATGTACGTAGTCCAAAAGTAGTAATGAACCAAAACAAGGTATTTTGAATATATCAAAAAGTTATGTTTTTGCAAAGTGATGCATGATACAACATTTATGTGGTAAGTTAACGCATACATTCAAGCCTTGAGACAGTCGGATAACCCTTTCAGTCAAGGTTATCAAAAGAATTGTATTCGGATTCAGTCATTCCTTACATCCAAACAAACCCGGGATGTCAGGAATGGGATTTGTCAAGTCCTATGGTACCACTACTTACTCCCGAGCGGCGTAGCAAATGTTAATGAACGAAATTAAGACCCGTTTGTGCAAACCAAATGTTATAGCAGTTGTAGACATGTCAAATGAAAACAATGTACTAAGTATGCTAAGTTCACATACAAAGCAGAAAAGTCATGTAAATCAATGTGCTAGCATGCTATCAGTCAACATACATAGTAGAAAAGTAATGTAAAACAATGTGCTAGCATGCTATCAGTCAACATACATAGCAGAAAAGTAATGTAAAACAATGTACTAAGTATGCACACATTGGACATACATAGCATGAAATGTAATGAAATCATGTACTATAATGTACTAACAAACATAGTCGGTATATGATGTGAAAACACAGAAAGCTTGAAAGTAACAAGTAGGCACATGTGTTCCACCCCAAAACGTTTGGAAAACAGTAAAAGAGGGGTCTATGTACTCACCTGAGATTGCTCAGAAGTCCTAAGGTAACCACCAAGCAATGCTAGAGATCACGGAATCAAACGGCACCTAATAGGTAGCTATGTTAATATACCGGACCAAAATCGGAAGGATCGGATAGTATGCGGGTTCGTAAACCAAACGAGTATGGAGACTCGTGTAATATGGTCTAACAAAGCCTACATACTAAATGAAACCTAACCTAAGTGCTTGCGACCCATTACGACCCGTTTAGGTAGCTTATGTTACCTTAACGCGTCGTCCGCGTATAACGCGTTTGGAACGCCTAACATTGTGACCACAAGGTATAACCTCCGAAGGTTATAGCTATGGTCACCTAATGTGTTTGGTCGGATCCTAATGATCGACCAAATGGGTCGGGTTCGAAAGTATAAGCGATGGTTTAGATCGCTTATCTTACGACCCTATATAAGCACTAAACTAAAAGTGACGAGCTAAGCATGTTAAAACATGCTTAACTAAGTTTAGAAAACAGGTTTGGTATCAAAACAAACGGCTTTGATACCCAAGAGTAGTTTGGTTACAAATACGCAAGAATACGTATTCTGACCGAACCTACGGCTCGTCACTGAGCCTAGATAACGTGGTAATCAGTAGGTGTAGTCCCAAGGGACTATAACCATCGTGATTACACTCACGTTATGAAGTTCCAACGAACTTCATGTTGACCATAAGCTGGTCAACGCAGAAAGTCAACAAAACGTTGACTTTCGGACTCGAAAAGCGAATAAAAGAACGAAAGAATACTTACGGAGGGTCCCCGAATGCTAATCTATATCAAAGAGCTCAGGTATGAAGCAATGGCATCAACTTAGAGCATTTTGATCAGATTGTGTGGGTTTTACATCAAAAGGGGGGGGGTATTTATAGGAAAAGTAGAGCCGTTAGGATCGTTTCTTGAATATCGTGCCACGATCCGAGCCGTACACTTGTCACAAAGTTGTGGTGGCTAAAAATGGACACCATAGGAGTTTGACAAGTGTCATTTGGCCTTTGGAAGGGGTTAAAACGCATTAAACAGCTGAAACTTGACCTTTGGGTGTTCTGTAGGGGCCATGCGGCCCGCTTTAGATTCAGGCAAACACAATGCGGGCCGCTTGGGGCCTCTGATCTGCATACAAGTTTCAAAAATGACAGTTTAGGTCCCTGCACGTGTTTAAGGCCATTTCCGACACTTCTAAGGCCCGTAAAGCCAACTTTAAGGCCCTAAAATGTTGCCAAAACATTGTGGACATGAAACATGTTCAAAAATATGTCTGATGTTGGTTCGTTTGGCCGTACGAACGCGATGTTCGCTTAATTACGACGGAATGCGCATAAGCGCGAAAAACGATCCAAATGACGTGACGAATGGATTTTTCTTATGGCGAACACTAAAGCATAATATAGTCATGCTTACATAAATTTTTGGATGTCCGAATGTATTCAGAATGTAGGTTATGCGCGAAAATGCAAACTTGTGCACTTTTTGACACTTTTAGTCCCTGAATGACCCAAAAGTTTATTTTAGCACACCAAACCCCTCAAAGCCTATTTCTAAGCTATGTGAAGGATATTTATGGTATGTTTAACTTATGGTCATGCTCCGGAATGTCTGTTCCAGTACGAATCGTCATACTTTCGCAGTTTGTCAAGTTTAGTCCCTGTAAGCGAATTAACTTGTTTTTGCCATACCAAAGCCTTCAAAACTTATTTCTAAGTTATGTAAGAGTTATTTAAGGTATGTTAAGTATATGTTGATGTTCCGGAGTATTTTTCGCGTTAAACTGAGTACGTTTACGCACCAGTTTGCGTATAACTCTCCAGAAAGCGATATAGAGTTTGAAATTACATAAAAGTCAAAACATGAAAAATGTAAAACACAACCAAACAAATCATTGAAATCAAATAACATTGTTTTATTGATAATTGTACTGTTCACAATGATTACAAGCACAGTTGTTACAGTCTCCCCTACTTGTGGAAATTTCGTCCCGAAATTTATTTAGAGGAAACTCGTGGGAAAAGATGCGGATACTTTGCCTTCATTTGGTCTTCGCATTCCCAAGTAAACTCGGGTCCACGTTTAGCTTCCCAGCGAACTTTGACCAAAGGAATGCGCTTGCGTTTAAGCCACTTGACTTCACGTTCCATGATTTCCACTGGTTTCTCAACAAATTTCAGTGTTTTGCCAACACGAATTTCGTCAAGCGGTATGTGGAGGTTCTCATCAGCTAAACACCTCTAGAGATTTGATACGTGAAAGGTTGGATGAACATTTCCAAGTTCAGGAGGTAACTCAAGTCTGTAGGCTACCTTACCGATTCTTTCGACGATCTTGAATGGTCCAACGTATCTAGGTGCAAGTTTTCCTTTCTTTCCAAATCTGATCACACCTTTCCAAGGTGAGACCTTAAGTAATACTCGATCATCGACTTGAAATTCCAAGGGTTTGCGTTTTGGATCCGCGTAGCTCTTTTGACGGCTTTGAGCTGTCAGAAGGTTATCGCGAACTTTCTTGACCTTGTCAGTTGTCTCTAAAATGAGGGCAGGTCCAGTAAGTTGAGCCTCGCCGATCTCATTCCAGCAGACTGGTGAACGACATTTTCGACCATAGAGAGCCTCGAAAGGAGCCATTTTGATACTGGTGTGATAACTGTTATTGTAGGAGAATTCAATCAACTTAAGATGTGAATCCCAACTACCACCAAAATCGATCACACAAGCTCTTAGCATATCCTCCAGAGTCTGGATTGTTCTCTCAGATTGACCATCCGTTTGCGGATGATAAGCCGTGCTCAGATTAAGTTGGGTCCCCATAGCAGATTGCATGGTTCTCCAAAAATGAGAAGTGAAACGAGCATCTCTATCAGAAATGATGTTCAAAGGAACACCATGTCGAGCCACAATTTCATCGACATAAATTTGTGCAAGTCTGTCAGCAGAAAAATCCTCACGGATTGGCAAGAAATGTGCTGATTTAGTAAGACGATCAACGACTACCCAGATGGCATAATGACCTTTCTTTGTGCGTGGAAGTTTGGTAACAAGATCCATAGTAATGATTTCCCATTTCCAAACTGGGATCTCTGGTTGCACCAATAAACCAGAAGGACGCTGATGTTCAGCCTTAACCTTAAGACAAGTAAGGCATTTCGATACGTATAAGGCAATGTCTTTCTTAATACCAGGCCACCAATAATGAATACGAAGATCCTTATACATCTTGTCTGAACCCGGATGAACAGAATAGCGAGACTTATGGGCTTCATCCATAAGTAAGGTGCGAAGATCATCCTGGCTTGGGACCCACAAACGGTCCATGAAGTAATACGATCCATTGTCCTTCAGTTCCAGAGCAGGTGTTATGTGATAAGGAAATTCCTTATCCATCAAACCTTGTGAAACACAAGATTGTTGAGACTGAGAAATGCGTGCTTGGATATCGGATCGAGCTTGAATAACAGATTGAACACGAACACAATGAAGCTTAGTTCGTTCCTTACGACTCAATGCATCAGCTACGACATTCGCCTTACCAGGATGATAGCGAATTTCGCAGTCGTAGTCGTTTAAAAGCTCAACCCAACGTCGTTGCCTCATGTTAAGTTCTTTCTGGTTGAAGATATGCTGAAGACTTTTGTGGTCCGTGAAAACCACACATTTTGTACCGTACAAGTAGTGTCTCCAGATTTTGAGAGCGAAGAAAACTGCACCCAACTCAAGATCATGAGTGGTGTAGTTCTTCTCATGTATCTTCAACTGCCTTGATGCATATGCTATGACTTTGTTCCTTTGCATCAGAACACAGCCAAGACCCAATTTAGATGCATCGCAATACACGACAAAATCATCATTACCCTCAGGCAATGATAGAACAGGCACATCGCAAAGCTTCTGTTTCAAGTGTTGAAAAGCTTCCTCTTGCTTGAATCTCCAATCAAAGGGCTTGTTCTTCTGAGTTAGAGCAGTTAGAGGAACTGCAATTTTAGAGAAGTTCTCAATGAAGCGGCGATAATAACCCGCTAGACCAAGAAAAGAACGAACTTCAGTAGGAGTAGTAGGTGTATCCCAATCCTGAATCGCACTGATCTTGGAGGGATCTACATGAATACCTTGTTTGTTGATAATATGTCCTAAAAATTGAACTTCTTTAAGCCAAAATTCGCACTTGGAGAATTTGGCGAAAAGTTGCTCTTTCTTTAGGAGTTCCAGAGTAAGACGAAGGTGTTGCTCGTGATGCGTCTTAGAATAAATCAAGATGTCGTCAATAAAAACAATGACGAACTGATCCAAATAAGGTTTGCAGACCCTATTCATTAAGTCCATGAAAACAGCCGGAGCATTAGCCAAACCGAATGGCATGACTGTGAACTCGTAATGCCCATAACGAGTGCGGAACGCTGTCTTCGGAATGTCTTCTTCATGCACCCGAAGTTGATGATATCCAGATCGCAGATCAATCTTCGAAAAATAAGAAGCACCTTGTCACTGATCAAAGAGGTCGTCTATGCGAGGTAGGGGATATCGATTCTTGATGGTAAGCTTGTTAAGCTCACGATAATCGATACACATCCTAAAGGATCCATCCTTCTTCTTGACAAAAAGAACGGGAGCACCCCAAGGTGAAAAGCTAGGACGGATGAAACCTTTTTCAGAGAGATCCTGAAGCTGCTTAGACAACTCTTGCATCTCAGATGGTGCAAGACGATATGGAGCTCTGGAAATGGGATTTGCACCAGGTACGAGATCAATGCGGAACTCGACTTGGCGTGCTGGAGGCAGACCAGGTAACTCTTCAGGGAAGACTTCAGAATAATCCCGAACGACAGGAATATCTGAAATAGACTTACCATTGCCTTTTTCTTCTGTAACATGTGCCAAGAAGGCCACATAGTTCTTCCGTAGATACTTCCGAGCTTTAAAACAAGACATGAGTTTGAGACCACCGGTAGGCTTCTCACCACGAACCTGCAGGATCTCGCCTGTCGAAAGTGGCACATGAACAATCTTCTCAGAACAAACTATCTCTGCGTGATGCTTAGATAACCAATCCATACCCACAATAACGTCGAAGCTTCCAAGTTGCATAGGCGTAAGATCGATAGGAAAAAGATGATCGTTAAGATTCAACTGGCAGTTGTGAAGAACAGAATCAAGAACAATGGGTTCACCATTAGCAACTTCTACCGTCAAAGGTTTACCTAGTTTCGTTCTAGACACGCGAAGCATTGACTCAAAAGACAATGACACGAAACTCTTATCGGCACCAGAATCGAAAAGAACAGATGCAGGCTGATTATTTATAAAGAACGTACCGTTCACCACATTATCGTCCGCCTGCGCCTCTTGGGCATTCATGTTAAAGGCTCGGCCTCGAGCCGGAGCTTGATTTTGATTCTGGTTGACTAGCCTTGGGCACCGGTTCCTGTAGTGGGTCAGATTCCCACAATTGTAGCACGAACCAGGAGGAAAATGAGGTCGTGCAGCTTGACCTTGTTGCTGAGCAATAGGCTGGGCAACTTGTTGAGCTTGGTTATGAACGGTCTGGTTCTGGTTAACAGGAATGCGGCAGTTGACCGCAAGATGACCAGATCTTCCGCAGTTGGTGCACTGACGACACTGGAGATGTGGTTGGTGATGGCCGTTACACCTGTTGCACAAAGGTGCATTGCCAAAATAAGGCTTCTTGGCAGGTAGTTGTACAGGCTGATTTGGTGCAGCTTGAGCCTGTGCAGTAACAGCGTAGTTTTGGGAAGCCTTCCGCTTCCTAGATCCTCCAGAATTCTTCCCCTTCTTGTTTTGACCTTTCTTGCTATCCTCATTATCAGTCGACTGCTTCTTGCCCTTGTCACCCTTTTTATGCAGCTTTCCCTTAAGAACCTGCGACTCAGTTAACGTCGCTGATAACTCGATCGCCTGACGGAGTGTGGCAGGTTCTCTACCAGTAAGAATGTCTTGTACTGAGTCAGGTAGGCCGTCGATGTACCTTTCGATAGCCTTGTCGAGTGGGGTAACCATTGTTGGGCAAAGCAGACTTAATTCCTCAAACCTATCAGTGTACGCCCTGTGCTCACCACTGTCTTGCTTCAATTTATCAAATTCCTTCTCCAAAGCTCGCTGCTCATGACGAGGACAGAATTCCCTCATCATAAGAGCTCTTAGTTCAGCCCATGTCTGTGCCAAAGCAATCTCAGCATCCCTATCTCTCATAACCCCGTTCCACCATGTCAACGCCCTCTTCTGAAATACGCTTGAAGCAAACTCGACTTTGCGATTGTCCGGACACTGCACGTGGCGGAAAGTATTCTCAGTGCTCTCAAACCACTGAAGAAGCCCAGTTGCTCCTTCAGAACCACTAAACTTGAGTGGTTTAGCTGAGTTAAAATCCTTGTATTTGCATGGAGCATTATTGTTGTTGTTGGCTTGGTTCCATTGAGCAAAGAGATTAGGAAATTGGGCAGCCATCTGTTGCGCAATAATTTCTGCCAGCTCGGCAGTAGCTATCTGGTTCTCGCGTCGAGGAGGCATTCTAAAGGAGGAAAACATGAAAAGAAACGAGTGAGATGATTGGATGAAGAGAATGAAACAAAAAGTGATAATGGCAAAGATGGTGGTCATTCGTCCGCATCACAAAGCAAACAAATGACACACAGTGACTAATCAAAGTGAATGGGTCAAAAGTAATGTATCGTGAAGACATGCTCGCCTATAAGTGAATACTCATCCCAAGAATTCCCAGGTAAGCACAACTGGTCTCGCGTCTGTTTGAGATGTATACGAAGTGCTTGCCTAGACAGAAAACCCAGAATACAGGCATTCACTCTTCCAGTTTGCACGTGTTCACATTATTTAAAACCCAAAACCTTGACGAGATTTTGAAAACTCAAAGGGGTTTAAAACCTTATAACAGAGGGTTCAAAACCTTGTAATAAATTATCCAAAAACAGAGGATTGTTTTTCAAAAATCGTTTCGGAAAAAAAAAATTTGGTTTCTTGTTTTGATAGTCACCTAAGGATAGGTGATGTACATGTTTTAAAATCTAAACACAAGATAACTTGTGTTAGGGTCCTAGAAAAGTTATAGTCTAGGTCAAAGCATTACTAATAACCTAATTCCCTATAACCATTGGCTCTGATACCAACTCTTCTGTCGCACCCCGACCGCGTAAAACAACAAATCGCGGTGGAAAACGTCAGGGCGTGCTGTAACAGAATTAATTGTCTCAAATCCATGGCAAACAAAGTGGTATTTTATTTATTAAACAAAAGTTACATTGTCTTAACACAGGAAATAAAGAGTTTATAACATAATTAAACAAAGTCTATCATCGTTTTTAGTCTCTAAGGCACAGGTCCGCCCTAGTGTCATGATCGTCATCCTATGGAAAATCACCTGAAAACACATGTGAAAATAGGTACGTCAGCATAAAAATGCCTGTGAGATACATAGGTTTATGTAAATAAGATTCGTAACTTATGTTTGAGAAAATGTTTAAGTCATGAACCTTGTAATTTGATTTGTTTTAGTAAATTGCTTGAAAAACAATAAGTTCAGTTGATATGTATAGATAAGAGAATAATTTATGGTTAAATGAATAACCATGAAAAAAATGAGTTGTGTGGAATAAACTGTATTGCAAACCAAAGTCTTTGTGAAAATGTGTTACTTGTATAAAATGTATAAGTCAAACATGAATGATTTACATAACGCTATGCTATGTAATATAATACAAACATATATATATATAGGAAGTACCAGCGGCGTATCCACCATGCTTGTATCATATTACTCACATATCGTCACTTAAATCACTTAAAAAACCACCAATGTATAAAGTCTATGTTTAAACCAATAGTCAAAAGTCCTTGTATAAACCATGTCAAATGTCGATAGTCCAAAAGTAGTCAAGTAATGTGTAACAAATGTTATGTACGTAGTCCAAAAGTAGTAATGAACCAAAACAAGGTATTTTGAATATATCAAAAAGTTATGTTTTTGCAAAGTGATGCATGATACAACATTTATGTGGTAAGTTAACGCATACATTCAAGCCTTGAGACAGTCGGATAACCCTTTCAGTCAAGGTTATCAAAAGAATTGTATTCGGATTCAGTCATTCCTTACATCCAAACAAACCCGGGATGTCAGGAATGGGATTTGTCAAGTCCTATGGTACCACTACTTACTCCCGAGCGGCGTAGCAAATGTTAATGAACGAAATTAAGACCCGTTTGTGCAAACCAAATGTTATAGCAGTTGTAGACATGTCAAATGAAAACAATGTACTAAGTATGCTAAGTTCACATACAAAGCAGAAAAGTCATGTAAATCAATGTGCTAGCATGCTATCAGTCAACATACATAGCAGAAAAGTAATATAAAACAATGTGCTAGCATGCTATCAGTCAACATACATAGCAGAAAAGTAATGTAAAACAATGTACTAAGTATGCACACATTGGACATACATAGCATGAAATGTAATGAAATCATGTACTATAATGTACTAACAAACATAGTCGGTATATGATGTGAAAACACAGAAAGCTTGAAAGTAACAAGTAGGCACATGTGTTCCACCCCAAAACGTTTGGAAAACAGTAAAAGAGGGGTCTATGTACTCACCTGAGATTGCTCAGAAGTCCTAAGGTAACCACCAAGCAATGCTAGAGATCACGGAATCAAACGGCACCTAATAGGTAGCTATGTTAATATACCGGACCAAAATCGGAAGGATCGGATAGTATGCGGGTTCGTAAACCAAACGAGTATGGAGACTCGTGTAATATGGTCTAATAAAGCCTACATACTAAATGAAACCTAACCTAAGTGCTTGCGACCCATTACGACCCGTTTAGGTAGCTTATGCTACCTTAACGCGTCGTCCGCGTATAACGCGTTTGGAACGCCTAACATTGTGACCACAAGGTATAACCTCGGAAGGTTATAGCTATGGTCACCTAATGTGTTTGGTCAGATCCTAATGATCGACCAAATGGGTCGGGTTCGAAAGTATAAGCGATGGTTTAGATCGCTTACCTTACGACCCTATATAAGCACTAAACTAAAAGTGACGAGCTAAGCATGTTAAAACATGCTTAACTAAGTTTAGAAAACAGGTTTGGTATCAAAACAAACGGCTTTGATACCCAAGAGTAGTTTGGTTACAAAATACGCAAGAATACGTATTCTGACTGAAACTACGGCTCGTCACTGAGCCTAGATAACGTGGTAATCAGTAGGTGTAGTCCCAAGGGACTATAACCATCGTGATTACACTCACGTTATGAAGTTCCAACGAACTTCATGTTGCCATAAGCTGGTCAACGCAGAAAGTCAACAAAACGTTTACTTTCGGACTCGAAAAGCGAATAAAAGAACGAAAGAATACTTACGGAGGGTCCCCGAATGGTAATCTAGATCAAAGAGCTCAGGTATGAAGCAATGGCATCAACTTAGAGCATTTTGATCAGATTGTGTAGGTTTTACATCAAAAGGGGGGGGGGTATTTATAGGAAAAGTAGAGCCGTTAGGATCGTTTCTTGAATATCGTGCCACGATCCGAGCCGTACACTTGTCACAAAGTTGTGGTGGCTAAAAATGGACACCATAGGAGTTTGACAAGTGTCATTTGGCCTTTGGAAGGGGTTAAAACGCATTAAACAGCTGAAACTTGACCTTTGGGTGTTCTGTAGGGGCCATGCGGCCCGCTTTAGATTCAGGCAAACACAATGCGGGCCGCTTGGGGCCTCTGATCTGCATACAAGTTTCAAAAATGACAGTTTAGGTCCCTGCACGTGCTTAAGGCCATTTTCGACACTTCTAAGGCCCGTAAAGCCAACTTTAAGGCCCTAAAATGTTGCCTAAACATTGTGGACATGAAACATGTTCAAAAATATGTCTGATGTTGGTTCGTTTGGCCGTACGAACGCGATGTTCGCTTAATTATGACGGAATGCGCATAAGCGCGAAAAACGATCCAAATGACGTGACGAATGGATTTTTCTTATGGCGAACACTAAAGCATAATATAGTCATGCTTACATAAATTTTTGGATGTCCGAATGTATTCAGAACGTAGGTTATGCGCGAAAATGCAAACTTGTGCACTTTTTGACACTTTTAGTCCCTGAATGACCCAAAAGTTTATTTTAGCACACCAAACCCCTCAAAGCCTATTTCTAAGCTATGTGAAGGATATTTATGGTATGTTTAACTTATGGTCATGCTCCGGAATGTCTGTTCCAGTACGAATCATCATACTTTCGCAGTTTGTCAAGTTTAGTCCCTGTAAGCGAATTAACTTGTTTTTGCCATACCAATGCCTTCAAAACTTATTTCTAAGTTATGTAAGGGTTATTTATGGTATGTTAAGTATATGTTGATGTTCTGGAGTATTTTTCGCGTTAAACTGAGTACGTTTACGCACCAGTTTGCGTATAACTCTCCAGAAAGCGATATAGAGTTTGAAATTACATAAAAGTCAAAACATGAAAAATGTAAAACACAATCAAACAAATCATTGAAATCAAATAACATTGTTTTATTGATAATTGTACTGTTCACAATGATTACAAGCACAATTGTTACATAAGGTATGAAAGGGTCGGATAGGGGTTCGTTCGGATGGTAATTCGATCGAACAACAATTCGTGCGGGTAACAATCTGTTCGGGTGGTCATTCGATCGGATGGTAATCCGGTCGAGTGACGATTCGAGTGGATTGTTTCTTCCTATGAGAAGGATGTGTTTGTGTATGATGGTTTGACTTTTGAAGTTTTCGTTGTAACATTTTGAAACAATGAAGTATCTCTATCTTTCCAGTCGGTCGATCGGACGACGACTTCATGATGAGGTTAATTATTGAAAACAAGTTCACTACATAAGTGTCATTCGATAGGATGGCAATTCGATCGGATGACAATTCGTGCTATTGAACTTGTTGAAAATTGTTAAGTCTTTTAAAGTCTTAGTATCTCATGATCCGAAGAGTAATCCTTTCAAAGGGTCGTTCGATCGGATTGCAATTCGTTCAATACCCAAACTTTAATTAAGATTGTTTAAAGGTGGGACCCAGGTGTAATCTGTTCGGGTGGCAATTCGTTCGGGTAGCCTATCCGTTCGAATGGTAATTCGATCGGCTGGCAGTCCGCTCTGATTGTCCTGTTCGTTCTACACTTGGTCGTCTTGAAGGTTTGTCGTTATGTCGAGTCACTTTGACAACGTATTAGCCAACAGAACCCTTCGTTCGACCCAGTTGACCCACCTGACCAGGAATCACCCTAGTCCGGCCGGTCACCAGCTCGAGACAGTTGTTCTTGACTAACCCGGAATCGGTAGTCTCGTGGGTAGAATCTAGATCTGAGCCAGTACAACACTAAGGGAGAGTAGGAGACTAGATCAGAACTTGATTCTACCGGTTTTGAGTGCTTTAAGATTAAAAAAGAGTCGAAATAAAGTTAAAACCGTCTTTCAATCCTTTTCCACCACACTTGTATTGAGATCTTTACAAGATCTTTGTGGAAATCGGTCAGATCTAAGTTGTTCTTAGTGGGTTGAGGTCAAAACATGAAGTTCTTGAAGAACACATGATGACGTCACCTTAGAACACCTGAAATCTAGTGATTTCACGGTTAAAAATTAAGGTTTAAAAGATAGAAAGGTGTAGGAGTGCGTGTAGATCAAGAAAGTACAAGATTTAGGACGAGATCTTACCGGAATCGAGAGAAATCTGAGAAAAGGTTGAGTTGAGCGTGCTCGTCGAACAGGGATTTCCAAAAGTGGAAAAGATGACAATGACATGGGTATTTATAGGATGCCAAAAGAGGAAAGGGTTGTTCGGTCGAATAGCACATCGCCTGGGTGACTGTCCGGTCGAATGGCTATTCGATCGGATGGCACCTGCCATCCTTTACCAAGTGGCTATCCGGTCGAATGGCAATTCGATCGGATGGCCCTTGGTTAGGGTGTTTGACGCGCTGATCTTTGCTGATTCAATTTCGATTGCGATCGATGCGATACGGTAGATTCTCCTAGTCAAATTACTCTTAGTCCTAAACACTCATATCTCGCATAATCTATTTTCCACCATTACTAGAGTTCGTTTCACGATTCGAATTCGATTGCATTTCGAGTTAGATTTCGAGTTTCGATCGAGTTCGCTTGCTTTTCACAACATAACATAAATAAACATGCACAGGTAACACGTAAGGCACACACACACGTATATTAACAAGTAAAATTCATAGCTCGAGCTGCGGTTAGAAGTCGATTCGATTAGCTGATGTGTGCAAAACGAACTATAAAATATCAACTAGATTAGACTCTCTAAACTAGACACGAAAAGCTTTAAATTTATAACTAAGACTCTTTAAACCTAAACCACACAATCGGCAAGTGTACCGATCAATGTAGTATGACCTAGCAAGTCCGAGTATCGAACCCAAAGACTCAATATATTACGTAAACTAGACTCTGACAAGACACTGACAGACACGACTAACTTGTTTAATTGTTTTAGGGGGGGGGGGGTTACTGAAAACTAAGGAAATCTATATTAACTACTAAAATAATGAAATTAGAACTAAGACACGAACAAAGAACGATGTTTGTATTCAGATGAGATTAAAGACTACCTAGACTCGAATCCAGTTTGACTATGAATGGACTTCTAATGGTATTAAAGTTGTATGGAGCCGGGATCGTAAAATACTAAACCTTAAGGTATTTCAATGCTAAGACCTCCCGACCCTTCTCAGGAAGAAACCTAGGAAACCCTACAAGGCTGTTATGAACACCGACTGTTAGACTTCCTCTCAGTCCTCTAACGATTCTAAAAGTGCCCTAATATGACTATCTACCTCTCAGCGCGATAATCTAAGGCAATTCTAGGTTCTAACTTGGTTTACTAGACACAAATGCAATTAGGGAAATAAGATCGACTTCTCTTAAAACCTATCTTAGATATATACTGCACTGCGACCTAATAACTAACTCGAGCCTCTCAGCGACAAGTTAAGCAGAACACTTGATTTTATTAAATTACCAAATATTACTTCTAAGGTTACTTACGCGTTTTCACCCTAAAGGATCAAAGGTTAATTATGTGATATAGACACTCACCAAAACCTGAAACCCTAGCCTGATCCTATTATGTGATAAAGACCGTCACCAAGATTCAAGCGAAGCAATAAACAGTATTAAAATAATCGTCAAGTATTCATATGCACCAAATCAGAAATTCTAGAACACGTTACTTTCAGAATCAATCCATAAACAAACAATAATGAACCATTAAAAATCCAAACTTTAAATCAAACTATCATCTTGTCTAGGTAGTTATCAAAATTTAGCCTAGCATCTCAATAAACGAAATCAAATCAAAGTAATTGAATAGAGAATTCATCATAGCAAGTATCAAACGAATAATCAACAAACAAAGGATTGTAAAACCCGATTGATCTTCGATTCTTCAATCTCCACTCGTACCGATGATTCCCGTAAACGCTCCAATTGATCGCAAGAAGTGCTCTTCGAATGCTCTCCAACTTCTCAAATTCGTAATTAGGGTTTTAGAATGATTTTTCTTGGCTTTTTATACCAAACCCTAGCTGCCAACTAATCAGACGTAACTTCCTTGCCAGTAGCGTAGCGCGACTGGTATCAACATCATCCTCGCGCTACGCGAGAGTCATAAAAATCAGCAATTTATTATTTAATCAGTGGCGTAGCGCGACTGACCATACTTACACCCTAGCGCTACGCGACTGCCTCTTTTTAACAGAATGCTTCGTCCAAAACTCAGCTCCAGCTCCCAAAATCTCTGAAATAATTCTAACACTTGTTTCCAATGATACTAGGACTTGATATCTCTCATCTTTAGCTCGTTTTCACTCCATTTCTAGCCATTTAACATATAAAGACCTGGAGAAACGAACTTTCATCAATAGTACGTAATTCAAAGGAAAACTAAACTAAAAGTAACTATAAAAATGTACAAACTATACATGATATAAGTATGTATTTTGCAATACATCAAATATCCCCACACTTACTCTTTTTTCGTCCCTGAAAAAGAATTATGCAACGGAATCAGAGATAATTCATTACTTGGATCAAAAATTTATTTATATCTTATTAAAACCAAGACTTGCGTTAGCTGCGATTGTGAATATAATGATCCTCTTAAACCCGAATCTAATCCTAAGCCCTTATCATGTGAATTTAATTTAAGTGCGGTCAATCCACCTAGGGTCTCACACTAGAATTTACGATCCATCTACTCCCACCTCAAGCTTATAGGACTAAAAGAACGATCACTGGATCAATTCCTAACCGTTTTATATCAAAACTACGAGAGTAAACAATCAACTTTATTTTTTTCCTTTTTCCATTTTTTTTCTTTTTCTTGCTTTTTTTCTATATCTTTTTTTTTCTTTTCCGCATTTGCATTCATTCGTGAGACTAGACGATGCTTTCCCTTAACCCAGCGGTATTCCGACTGTAGAGTCGCTATCCCCAATCACAGATTACATAGGTTTCGGTACTTTTATTCGGCAAATCGATTTCACACATCCCAGAGGCAAACCGGCTGTAGTGTCGCTATCCCCAACTCGGAATACGTAAGCCTGTGTTACTTTCATTTAGTTTCTAGCTCACTTTTATTCTATTTTTTTTCATTTTTTTCTCGCATGATCACAAACTCTAACAGTTTTAACTTATAACGGTTCCCCTTATACTATTATCGGCAGTTTTGATTTCCCGTATTTCCCAGGCGAAAACCCACTAGCGGACCGACAATTAAGGTATATTAAATCAAAGGGACTTAAAACCAAACCCGGGCCTATCCACATATCCCTAACTAGACGCAAGCTCGATTTATTATCATCTCATATTATTATTATTAAATCCAAGCAATACAATACCTTTTCTATCATTTTCGGTTTTAATTGCAAACTTCTTTTTATTCGAAAGACATTTTCTGATTTTTCAATTTTTTTTTTAAATTTTTTAATTTTTTTTTATTTTTTTTATAAAAAAAAAACTCAATATATACATGTATCCCATCCCCACACTTGAAGATTGCATTGTCCCTAATGCAAGAATGGAAATACGACTCAACAACTACCTAAAAAAATAAATACGAAAGAAATAAAATACAGATAGCGAGAAAGAGTTGGAAAAGACTTAGCTGGTTAGGACAAAAGTCAGTGCCAGCTGTACAAGTCTTGAATCCAACGAACGATCGTATAGCATTTCATTCGCGATCGTTGACTAATCTGCGTGGGTTATATCAATATAGCAAGTCCAAAATCACCCGAATGGAGATTGGGTACGGGTGGTATAATCCAAACCTGCACAATCAAAGCAAAACAAAACCCAACGCAATACCGACTCGAAACAACGAATCAAAAACTACTACTTTAGACTTGTTTTGGTCAAAAATTACCGAAGTAATTAAGTGATCAAATTAGTTTGGTGAGGTAGTGTGCTAGAAGTAAATGTCAAAAACGTGTTAACTAAATTACTTGTACAAACAGTATAAGGATACGGCTCAGGATATTGAGCTGTATCAATGATCAAACAATGAGCAATTAATGAGCAAAAAGTAAAGGAAGTGACACGAGATGTACGAGGAAAGCCCTTGATCAATCTAGATCGCCGGCATAAAACCTCGGGAGCTGACAATCGCAGCTGCCTTGTTCTTCAATTGCTTCAAAAATCAGGATACAGTGCAGGATGTGGGACGGATCGACTAAGTGTTACAACGAAAATGAAATACAAGTGTGATGTTTGCTATCAGCTAGAGAGTGATTGTGTTTGAGAGTGTAAGTGTGAAATGATGTGTTCTAAGTTGATCCGACCTCATCTATTTATAGTAAAGATAAGATAACTAACTACCCTAAACTCGCGGGATTCACCGAATATTCATTCTTGGAACGTTGCAGACCTGGTCTTTCGGGCTCAACGTCTCTTTCTCAACAAATTCGTCCGAGTCTTGAGGAGAAGAAGTCCTTACGACCGTTAGCAAGCTTCTGCCCTTAACCTGCACGTGGTTAATTCAATAAGCTTCAGGATATCGCCCAAGATGTCAGCAATATCCTCTTCCAGCATCCTGATTACAAATAAACAAACAAAGGCAGGATATTGGTCAAGATACATATGTTAAGAAAATGACCCCTAACAATTGTCCCCAAATATATCAGTTGGGATACCAATCCAACGGATATATTTCAAAAACCTTATCCCACAACTCAAGGTATTTAAAATGAAGCGACGGTCAAGATTACACCATAACTTCCAACGCGTTTTTTACTCCATGGAGATCCACAATGCCCCTATATCTTCTCTTTTCTTGTTTGAAAAGCAGATATCTTCAACAGACCCTTCAGGTAATTCTCCATTTTCGACTTTCTTCCTGTCAATTTTCTTCATCTTTCTAGCAATGGCCGCCGAGACCTTTACCCAGCAGAATCTTCTCAAAAATCCCGAAAAGGAGATCTGCGCCTTTGACAACGCAGATATTGCAGCTTTAAGAGCCTCCGGCGCTTTCCCTGATAGCACAGTCTTTAGGCCATTCGATCGGTCAATCCGATCGGATGTTAGTTCTACCGAATGGATCTGTTTTCCAGCATATCCTTTTTCACTAGGCCTTCGATACCCCTTTCCAGAATTCATGATGCAATTCTTTCGTATTACTTGCATCTCTTTTGCTCAAACCATGCCCATGGTTTGGAGAGTATTAATTGTACTCAACCAAATTAAAAACCTCCATTGTTCTGACCTCTGCATCGAGGATCTACCTATTGCTTATCGCCTCCGATCCCACGGCTCTAGCCGGTTCTTGCTTTTTTCAACCTCTAATAAACCCCTGATCCTCAAAGCCACCAAAAACGAAGACGGATGGCAACGCAGATTCTTCTTTGTCAAACGAGATTCCATTGCTGAGGGTGCCAACCTTCCGGTGGAGTGGTTAACCACCGGTAGGATTATAAATATCCTCATAGACGATTTGACTGTTAACCTCTATTAATATTCTTCTTTTTTATTTTTATGCAGTGAACTTCAGGGAAGTTGCTCCTCCTACCGCCGAGTCAAAAGAGAGAATCAACACCGTTTACCGGTTACCTGCAATAGACAGGACTTTTACCACACACGTCCCGAGTTCAAGTCAGTACTCATCATCTGAAATGTCTGGTAAGAATTCCTTTCAAAATAATTAAATAAAACAACATAATGATAAAGAGTAACGTTTTTCCCTTTACGCAGCACCAGCAAATATCCCTGAAGTCTTTGATCTTGACGAACTGGATAGCTACTCTGACCAGATCCAGGTCAAGAAAGAACCTGGCCCTAAAACCACCGCTACATCCAAACCCAGCAGCTCCAAAGCCATCATCATTCCTAAACCTTCTCCGGCTACCAAACCTCGGAGTTCAAGTTCTCGCAAAAGGAAAGAACCCGATTCCCCCGTCGTTTCTGACACATTTCCTTATGAAAAGCATGGATTCATCGAAGCCAGCGGTTTTATGACTTCTTTTCTTAACCAAGTCAGTATCTTTATATCATATCCTGCAATTTAGACTGTTTTCATGATAATATTGATCCTTGTCCTTTTACCTTTGCAGGGTCTTGAGCGTTTGGTTCACCTATATCAAGAATCCTGCAAGCTTAACAAAACCCTTGAATCCAAGCAAAAGGAAGCAGAAATCACAATTTCAGACCAAGGTATGATCGCGGCCGCCAAGTCTCATCATTACGAGGAGAAATACAAAGCTATGACCCAGGAACACCAAGTTGCTCTTAACAAGGTTACTCTTCAAGCCCAAGCTGATCTGGAAGCTGCCCATGTGCAGTACAAACGGGATATGGTCAGTTACCGAGAAAGCCTCAAAAGTTCCGTCGTCATTTCTCTCCTCCAGGCTAGGTTGAAGATGGCTCACGAAGCCAAAACATTGGGCTTCGAATGTCCTTCCTGGGACGTTGGAGCCTGGGAGACCAAGCTGAAGAATCTTGGCGGTACCTCTTCCAAATCAACTGTCGATGACCCTTCTAAAGCAATTGAAAAGGCAGTCAATGCTGACAAGGATGCTGAGGCGGATCCCAAGATGGATGTTGCTGAAACCGCTATGGACCAAGAAGGCACTACCCCCTAGAGCTTGTTTTCTTTAAATCTTTCGAACAATTTTATGTTTTTATGAATAATTTTCATTTCTGTCTCTAAACAATTAGATAGCCGAAGGTGGATGGGTCCTGGGTTTTAGGATGAAACCTTCGGCTATCAACCAGCATTGATTGTTCTAAAAATAATTTCATCTTTTGACTTATTTTTTGTTACTTTGCATTGTTTAGTGTAAGTCTTAGCTTTGTAAAAATTTCATACTATTATTTCACAAAATATCCTGATTAGTATGCTCAGAGACATACTGCAAAAACCTTTTATTAAATAGATTTTCCAGACATTCCTTTATCTTTATAAAAAGTTTTCTAGAAAGTAAAAAATAGCTTATCTTTTCAAAACCAAGTTTTGATGATGATCAAAATTCCAAACCAATACTGGTTTCAAACATCCCAGCCAAATATCCTTAAAAGGACTTTGAGGATATGTGTCAAGATATTTAACATAATGTTATTAAAAATTTAAATGAGACTTGTAAAGGAAAGATCATACCAGACATAGGATATAAACCTATTACCAAACTTCAATTCCTTTGCAATTCTTCCAATGAAAATGTCCCTAGTGCAAGGCACTTAATGCATTAGCCGCAAACTTTGTTCTTTTAACTTTACACCACCACCTTGGCAGAGATGTCCCCTGTGTACAATGTCTTCAAATATCTCAGAAATCTATTTAATGTCAGTTTCTATGGCATAAGCAATTTTTCTCGTTCCGAGAGTATAACCCAAGGATGTACTGGAGATAAATCCTTTGTATCCTGGGGAAAATTCCCAATTTTTCATGCGCTACAGGCGGGAGTGTATAAACTCCAAGACTTAGAAAGGTGAAAACCTTTAAACCTTAGAGAGTATGAAAATACCCTTTCGTGAGAGAGGGTGATCAATCCTCATATACCGTTAGGATTCAGGATATAGCCAATGGTAACGAAATTGTCAGCCACTTTTACATGGACTGGTCCCGCCACCTTGAACTATCCCTGAATAACTTGCGCTCCAGGCGGGGTGTTTAAACCCAATTCGGAAGAAAGGTGAATACCTTTAAACCTGTGAAGGGATCAGTATCCCTTAAACGTGAGAGAGGGGGCCAATCCTCTAATCTTCTGAGTTATCCCGAGTGCATATTCTGGAGCTATATCCTGAAACATATCTTGCAAAACAAATGTAAACTAAGGTGGGTGTTAGCTTGGCTAACACCCCTCCGATGCTTAAGTCAGTATTAGGTTATAAATAACAAATTATACCAAACATATCTAAAAGAAGTAAGAATTCATACCATCTTGAGTTAGAAATTAAATTCTAGACTCACTTGAAATAGAGCTTAAGGTGTATAGCATTCCAAGATCTTGGTAGCATATCTCCCTCCATATCCTTGAGTCTATATGCTCCTTTTCCTGCTTCTGATTCAACTTCATATGGTCCTTCCCATTTTGGAGCTAACTTGCCATCGGCAGGATTAGTAGTATTTTGGAAAGCCTTCCTTAACACCCAATCTCCAACCTTAAATCTTCTGGTTCTAATATTCTTGTTATATGCCCTGGATATTCTCTATTGATATGCTGCCATCCTTAGCCTTGCCGCATCTCTCTTTTCATCTATAGTGTCTAAATCCTGACTCAAGGCTTCAGGATTCTTCTCAGGATCACTTAAGACAGATCTTGCAGTAGGTATTGTCATCTCCGTTGGAATCACTGCTTCTGCTCCAAACACCAACGAAAATGGGGTTTGACCTGTTGCATTCTTTACCGTTGTCCTGTCAGCCCATAAAACAAAGGGTAATTCTTCTGCCCATCTTCCTTTTTTGGCTCCAAGCCTCTTCTTTAAGTTGTTGACAATTATCTTGTTAGAGGATTCTGCTTGTCCATTTGCTTGAGGATGTACCGGAGTAGATGTGATCATTTTGATTCCCCAACTCTTGCAAAAGTCTGTAGTCCTCTTACTTATGAACTGAGAACCATTGTCACAGATTATCTCGGCTGGTACTCCAAATCTTGTCAGGATATTCCTCTTTATGAAGGATACTACTTCTTGGTCTCTAACTTGAACAAATGCTTCAGCTTCAACCCACTTAGAGAAATAGTCCGTCATTGCTAGCATAAAGACTTTTCCTCCTGGAGCTTTTGGTAACTTTCCCACTATATCCATACCCCACTTCATAAATGGCCAAGGGGAAACAATAGGATATAATGGTTCAGCCGGTTGATGCAGTATGTTACTATGTCTTTGACATGCGTCACATCTTCTAGCATACTCCGCGGCATCTTTTCTCATTGTTGGCCAATAATATCCTGTTCTTAATATTTTCGAGAATAACGATCTGCCCCCAGCATGATTACCACAATCCCCCTCATGTATATCCTGAAGGACTTCTTTGGCTTCAAGATCCTCCAAGCATCTCAAATACGGACCTGGAAGAGATTTCTTGTATAAAATATTATTTATAATAGTGAATCGTGATACCTTCATCCTAAATGCCTTAGGATTTTCATCTCCAGGAATATATCCTTCTTTGAGATATTTCATAATTGGAGCCGTCCAGGTTCTAGGATCCTTTTCAGGATATTCCGCCACAGGATCCTGAACACCAGCTACTTCTTTATCCTGAAGATTCGTTGCAGGATATAAGACATGTACTACTGGTATTTGTGTCCCTTCAGGTATCCTGATTGATGATCCCAGATTTGCTAAGGCATCTGCTTCAGCATTATCTTCCCTTGGTACCTGTTCAAGTATAAAAACATCGAAATATCCTGCCAATTTTTTGAGAATATCGAGATATTCGATTAATTTCTCTCCCTTAACTGCATAGGATCCATTAAAATGGTTAGTAATTAACAGAGAGTCAACATATACTTGCAAATTTTTGATACTCATGCTCTTAGCCAACTCTAATCCTGCAATTAAAGCCTCATACTCTGCTTCATTATTAGTAGCAGGAAATTCACACCTAATGGCCTGGGGTAATATGTCCCCCTGTGGCGATTTTAGTAGTATTCCTAATCCTACTCCTCTTACATTAGATGCACCATCAGTATATAATGTCCAGGATCCTGAGGACTCTCCTAATTGTTGAACTTCTAGATCTACCTCATCCTGAATGTCACTACTAAAGTCAGCCACAAAGTCAGCTAAAGCCTGAGACTTTATGGCATTCCTAGGTTCATATACTAAATCATAAGCACTTAACTTTACTGACCACTTGGCCATCCTGCCTGACATCTCTGGTTTCCTAAGCACATTCTTAATAGGATAGTTTGTTTTAACATGTATCCTATGTGTCTCAAAATAATGCCTAAGTTTCGTTGATGCCATAATTAACGCTAGTATCAATTTTTCTAAATGAGAATACCTAGTTTCAGCATCTAACAAACTTTTACTAACATAATAAACAGGATACTGCTGACCTTCATGGTCTTTTATAAGAACGGCACTTACAGCATTCCCTGATACAGCAAGGTATAGGGATAGTGGTTCACCATTTTCCGGCTTCATCAATAGAGGTGCGGTTGAGAGATACCGTTTCAAATCTTGTAGGGCTGCTTCATGCTTTTCCCCCCATTCGAATCTTTTGTTCTTCTTTAGGATATCATAGAAGTCTTTGCATTTCTCCGAGGATCTTGAGATAAATCTGTTTAGAGCTGCTACCCGGCCTGTTAATCTTTGTACATCCTTCATATTCGAGGGTGATTTTATATCCAGGATAGCTTTAATCTGCTCTGGGCTTGCCTCTATCCCCCTTTTCGTCACCATATACCCAAGAAACTTTCCTGCCCCCACTCCGAAATGGCACTTAGCAGGATTCAGCTTCATATTATACTGATCCAGGATATCAAATGCTCCTTTAATATCCTGGAGGTGATCCTGAGCTTTCTTTGACTTTACTACCATATCGTCAATGTATACTTCCATGGTGTCCCCCAGTTTGTCTTTGAACATCATGTTTACCAATCTTTGGTATGTTGCACCTGCATTTTTCAAACCAAAAGGCATAGCTGTATAACAATAAATACCTGTTGGCGTCATGAAGGCGGTATCCTCCTGGTCAGAAGGCTCCATTTGTGTCACACCCCGAATTCCACGTGTCACCGGTGGGCCCGGTGGGGAGTATCGTGACGTAGTTGATGTCATCATAGTCAAACAACACAATATATATAAATGCACAGCGGAAGCAAAAGATAAATATATTACAATCCGTATGTAAAGTAATATCAAGTACTACAACGGAAAGTAAAGGATCCACAGGCGGATCTTTAAAACATAAACTTTATTCAACAGACTTTAGACGCCTAGAACTTGCAAGATTCCTTATTAACGTCCTGAGCAGCTTCCAGCCTATTACGTACTTGTACCTGTCACTTAGACTTTTGAAAATACATCAGTTTTCACTGGTAAATACACTCAACTGACTCATTTGAAAAGTGTTTAAGAAAATTGATTTAGATGCACCCGGCACAAAATATTTTGACACTTTGATTAAAATGCACAAGGCAAGATTAATCTTTTATACTTGGGACAAACTATATCTCATGTTATCAGTTTTACATAACTTGCTCTACATACGGGGTCCGGAACTATGCCGGTTCATGATTAACCGACACACCACTATTCCCTTATTGGGTATAAATGATCAATTAGCATATAGCATCTATCAGGTGTATGCCTACACCCCGTGCTTAAGTCGTGGCCATTTCAATTTTATGAGTCAAGGATATCCAGGACACGGTCGCATTAATCCCCAATGTTTCAGTCAAGCAATACGAATTAAAAACAGGTTATTTGGATTTCCCGACTCATTCGTCTTTGAATCCCATACCTGACCATGCGGTATTTATATTACCGTATCCCAAGCCCGTAATAGGGAAAATAAGTTAAGAGTATTTACCTGAGCTAGCTCCTGTCTTAAATAGCAAGAATTATAATAACTCAGCCGTATTCACTTAAGTTAAGCGTAGGTACAATTTACCGGAAAGCTCTAGTCTGGAATGATGGCATAAATAACCAATTAGAATGCTAACGGGTCTTTAATTAAGTCTAAGCTTAGACCGGTTAGTCTTAAGGAAGATATACGGTTCATACGCATGATTAAGCGAAGACCGGAATAGAATGTGTTTTTAGACCCGACAAGTTTGAAGACTTGTATAATATGGGTATTCTAACCACAAATCTGGATTTTTGAAATAGAATGATAAGGTTAAACCCGTTTCGGTTATTTTATGAAAACTAGCCTCGTAGGCTTAACCGTACGCTTATAAGAGAAGCCGGGTAACCGGATGAGTTATACACAAGTTTCATATGCCAATATGTTTTAAATATGTTAAGATATCAGTAAGATATCAACATGTATGCCCGTTATAGTTTCAAAGACCAATTAAGCCTCAAAAGGGCAATTTGGTCATTTTACGATGCATAAAGAGAGCTAGTGGATAAACTGATGTCATGATCATTATGTCTTTGTAAAAATACTTTATTTATGATGTTATATCAGTAGGGTGTCGAAAATATGTGTGGTTTATAGTTTAAAACCAAACTATGTCCCGAAAGGGCATTTTGGTAATTTTCACACATAGTTTAGTGACTTATTTGGAAACCTGAGTTTGGGACAAGTACCTACTGAATTTATATTAAAAATATGTTTAATAATCAGTAGGTATCAAGTCTTATTTCATAGATATGGTATTAAACCATACTATGCGCCGAAAAGGCGTAAAAGTCGGTAAATGACGATCTAGATGAGGCTTAAGGTTAAGTATATGTTATGAACAGATTTGTAAGGTTAAAATAAGTTATTTATTAGTTCATAACAGTAGGTAAAAGATTTAGTTATGAAAATGTACTAAAATTCATTTTAAGCCTCATAAGGGTATTTTCGTCATTTATCGAATACATGCATCGCATGTATGCAAACTCAGTTCGAATCTGATTTAATAATTAAAAATTTTATAAATATCATACAACATCAGTGAAAAAGGAGTTTTGCCATAAAAATCATGTTCATACCATTCTATATGCCGAAAGGGCATTTCGGTCATTTTAAAACTACACAACGTGGTTTTTATGCAAAGCTCAGATCATGACCAGATCTTGACATCAAATTAAATTTGAAATATTGTTAGATCAGTTTATATACCACATGCATGCTCAAACTTATTAAAAAATTTCTCATTTTTACATAAAAGGGCATTTTAGGCATATTAACGAAACTTGTGTTAAACCTCAGATTCTGAATATGATCTTGTAGTATGACCACAGAGGGTTATACTACATAATATAAGGATCATAATATGACTTTGATTCAGCCCTTAAAGTTATTAAATCGGGTCAGATTTGAAAGTCAAAGGTTTGGTCAAACTGTTAGGCTTTTTGAGTCAAATAAGCAATTACACCAAAGTGATCAGTTTGACATGTTCTTGTAACAATTACCAAGTTATTTAAGTGACAAAACATGATCTATAACCTCTGTTATATCAGATTTGATTTATTTAAGAATCTACCCATTTTGACTTTTAGATTACTAACTTTGGCTTATCAAATGGACATGAGATGGTAGAAATCAATAAGCATGATTTTGATGGATCATTACTAGCATTAATACCATCAATTAACAAGATTTAATCGGACTTAGAACTGATCAATTCATGATCAATTCTGAAAGTCAAACAAAAGTCCAATATTAGCGTTCTAAGCTATAATGATTCAAGAACAAGGATCAAAACAAGATTGGAATACTTACAAACACTGAATGAAGGATCAAGAACACCAGAAACATCCAAGATGGTTGTGCAATTCGGATTGGAGCAGATTTGAGTGATGGAAGTTGCAAGAATTCATTAAAATGAAGAACATGTGGTGTTCTAGAGGATCCTTGGATCAAATCTGATCAAAATAGGTGTATAAAAGTTTGAGAAGTCTGTGGGCAAGTCCCTAGTTTTGATATTGTGAGTTGGAAAATCGTTTTTAGCCAAAACCAGCAACAACAGGCTGTTAACAGCTGTTTTTCACATCTGGGAGGTAGCTTACGGACTGTAAGGTCTTTTATGTTGAGGTCCGTAAGGTTCTGGTCAGCCATACAAGTTTCATAATTTGCAGTTTTGGTCCCTGCATGCTTCTAAGGCCCTTTCTGATGCGTTTGAGGTCCGTTAAACCATTTTTAAGGCTCTACAATGATGCCTAAGTATGGGAAACATGAAACATGTTCAAAAACATGTCGGATGTCGGTTCGTTTGGTCGTACGGTCACGTTGTTCGGCTAATTACGACGAAACACGGACGGACGCGAAAAACGACCCAAATGACACGACGAATGGAATTTTCTCAAGGCGATCACTAAAATAAAATATTTTAGTGCTTACATAAATTTTTGGGTGTCCGGGGATATACAGAATGTGAGATATGCGCGAAAGTGCAAACTTGTGCACTTTTTGACACTTTTAGTCCCTGCATGACCTTAAAGTTTATTTTTGCGCACCAAACACCTCTAAGCTTATATCTAAGCTATACAAAGGATAAATAGGGTATGTTTAACTTATGGACATATTCCGGAATGTCCGTTACCGTACGAATCGGCATACTTTTGTAGTTTGACGCAATTAGCCCTTAATTGCGCAAAGTAGCGTAAAATGTTGTTTAATGATATATAAGCCTTCCATGGCCCATAATAATCATTATTAAGCATATATTTAAATATTACTACGCTCTCGTTTGCCTAGATGGTCACCGAAAGGCGTAAATTCAAAAGTTGACGCTTTAGGCCCCTCTATTGCGCAAACTTGCGCATCTCATCATTTATTAGCATAGAAGCCTCATCTAATCCATATTAGGTATTCTTGGAAGTATTATTAAACATTACGATGCTTCGGGTTTGCTAAAAGGTCATTCAGAGGTATAATTAAACATATTGACACTTTTAGCCCCTCTAACTTGCAAAGTTGCGCGTAACTTTACTTATAGGCATAAAAACCTTAGATGGCCATTATTTGGCATTCCCGAGAGTATAATTAAATATCATGAAGCTCCGGGTTTGTTAAAAGGTCACTCAGAGGTAAGAATTAACATGTTGACACTTTTAACCCTTTATTACGCAAACTTTCAATTAATTACACAAACGACTACACTTAAATCATCAAGTGGCACATTTGTGAATATAAACATCGTGAGAGGTTATTTGGAAACTTATTTTAGGTTTGCTATCACTTCCAGTCCTTTTATTATCCAAGTTTTTGATTTTTCGAAAAATTAGTCCTTTAAATTCAACATTGGACTTTATTAGGGTTTATTACACGTGTCAATACATCATTGATCGTGATTTTACGAGGTGTTACATCCTCACCCCCTTAAAAGAAATCTCGACCTCGAGATTTGCTAATGTGCTGGAAGTACTTGTTGTCGCATAATGGACTCAACTTCTATAACATATCTGGAATCTCTCTAAGTTCCCAAAGTGACCTTTATATTTGGTACATGTGTCCTTTTGGAACTTCTTAACCTATCGATCCTTATTCGATATAGGTTGTTCATCATATCATAAATCTGTACATCAATATATGATAATGCTTCTTGACTTATTGATAAAACACATCCTCAAATCATTAGCGTATAATGCATTGCATGCTTTGTCAAACTCCTTAAATAGGCTTTAGCTTATAAGCCATTTGATCTTGTCACATTCGATTCCTTCGAATGATTCTATGTATTCAGAGCTCGACTAGTCTAATAATTTACGAGTTGGTACACCCTTCCAGGGTGATATCTTTGTGGAACCTTATTCCTTAACAAGAACTTAGAAGGTTTGTTACTCTCATTAATTCTTGATTTTTCTGCCGAACATTGTCAACTTACAGTTGATCATGAATTCGTATGATCTTATTTGTTGTTTCCAAGACAACCCTAAGATCTTGGTAATTGGACTTTCAAATCTTTTGTCAACAATGAGTGTTTAATATACCATCTATACAAGGTTTCCACATAAACAGCCTTGATACTTATATACCCGTTATCATAGAGAAGCTTAATTTAAGGTAAGATGGTTATTCCAACCACTGCTTAAAGCTAATCTTATGGAATAGCTAATCCTTACAGTTAGTCGAACAGATCGACGATCCTGGGCAGCTGATAACGATTCTTAATTGTTGCCTAATCAGGATTGCGGTACACAATGCATAAGCAGACTGAATCGTCTTTCTTAATTACTATACCGAATTCTCAGAATATTGAGTTAGGCTATACGAACCTTTTATTTAAAACTTACCCAATCAGGGTTTCAATTCTTCAAATGATGGTACTAGCCGTCTTGGAGATTCCAAAATTTTACAACTCTAAATGGGATATAAATCTTAACTCTACCTGCCCCTCAAGGGTAAACAGGGTAATCTTAGGAGAAGATAATTATGACTCACAGAGATGCCGGGGATATTCTTATTCTCAGGCTTTGGTTCATCTATCGATGTCGGTGTCAGGTAAATGACACATTCTTTTTTACAAATGCAAAGATGCCCTAAGTAGAGATACTTATAAGGACATTTTATATTGGATATCTTCTTTGAATACTACTAGTCGACTTTAGTACGATATGACCATTGGGATATCTCAGGGGTTCCATGCATTAAACCTCCATACTGATCAGGCATGGAAGCAATCTATGGGACACACTAAGATACGTCCATCCTCATATGGCACTTTTATCAAACATAGTTTAGCATTCGCAGGCGATAGAAAAACAACGAGAAAAAGAGAGAAAGAAGAAAAATTAATAATATGATAAAATAAGATAATATATATTGTCGTACTCTTTCTGGGGAAGAGTACTCTAGATTCTTATGAAAGGAATATCTCCGAGGATGGGAGAGAAGGTCAAAATGGATTTCCATTGGTAGATTATACCTTATGTTTGATATCTGGAGTCGTTATGAATGTAATCAAAAATTTGCTAAGCTTAGGGTTTACTAAAGGTTTATTATCCCTTGCTTTAACGTAAAATACTTAGCAGACACTATCAATGTTAAAGGTAAGGTTGTACCTGACGCTATTATGGATATGTACTGTCTCTGTTATTCAATCGATAGCTCAGGTGTTTCCTTGTTTATCCTTCCCAGATTTAGCTGCTCTTTCCTTGGCAGCCTCAGGGCAATTAGTACTGATGTGGCCCTTTTCGCCACATCTGAAACAGCTTGCATTCTTTATGTCCCTACATTCGTGGGACTGGTGGCCAGTTCTTTTGCAGATGCCACATTGCTTTATCTTTTGATTTGATTGACACTGTCCCCAGTGTCTTCTTTTGCAGGTTTTGCATGTGGGCTTCTTGTTGGAACCCTGTTGGTTATTGTTGGACTCGGATTTGCTCTTCTTAGGGTTCTGGGAGTTATTCTCCTCCCTCTTTCGCCTCCCATCTTCAGAAACCTTGGCAGCCTTATCTCTAACCACATCGAGTGTGAGAGACAGCGACAGATCTGCTGCCGACCTAAATGTAGTAGGTCTCGATGCTTTCACACTGGCTTTTATTTCTGGGGCTAGACCCTCAATAAAGCGAGCTATTCGCTTTGATTCCGGTGTGATCAAATAAGGAACCAATCGAGACTTGGTATTGAAACTTGTAAGGTATGCTTGGCAATCTAAGTTCTCCATGACTAATGTCAAGAATTCAGTCTCGATCTTCTCAACTTCATGTTGAGGACAGTAATTTTCTCTGATAAGATCAGCGAATTGATCCCAAGTCATGTTGTACAAAGGGATCTTCCCGGTGGCTTGAATCAATGATCTCCACCAAGCTAAGGCCTCGCCCTTAAATGATTGCGATACAAACTTGACCACATCCCTCTCAGCGCATCCGCTGATATCCACAACTGTATCCATTTCTTCTAACCACGTCATACAATCTACAGCTCCCTCCTCCCCAGTGAAATTCCGGGGTTTACATGAAACAAAGTACTTGTAGGAGCAACCCTTTTTACAGGGTTCTTGATTCAGTATGATCTGTTGAGACGGATCACTGTGATGATTAGAAGAGTGACGATCGTCACCATCTTTCTTGGGTTCCTCCTCCTTGGGAGGTGGCTTTGCATGTGGTGTTGTTAGGGTCCTACTTCGAGTCCCACTATACTCTTCATATTGCCGCTCTAAGGCCTTTGTAACTGCGTCTTCTACTAACGCTTTTAGTTCAGCACCCGTTAAACTAATTCGGGCGTTATCTTTATCCTCCACTGGATGGCTATTAATCTCGTCAGAGTTATCCATCTTAATTGAACTGTTACAGAAAACATGGTCAATAGTTTAATTGGGAGTTTGTTATGGAATTGTCTTTTATGGCAATTCATTAACCATGGTACGGAGACCATATTTGGTTAATTTATTAATCATATTTATTTAGGATTTATATTATAACTTATCCTAATTATAAAAACTATAACAGTTTACTAATGGCACGAAAGGCCTAGTCACAAGGACATTTATAAACTATAAGCTATGATTTCAGAGAATCAAAGCATTGTGGTTTGAATCATAGTTCATTGTCTGTTTCGGTCAGGGAGTCATCGTTACCCCCATCTTTTGGCTCACGTAGGAATGAGCAAGGCCCGTAGGCACTGTATTACCGATACATGGTCAAGATGTGATCATCTTAATTGATGATCTAAATCCATGATACAGAGATCATTTAGTTGGGTTAGGAATCTTTTGAAGAATCCTTATACAAGAATAGCGTGTGTGATTTTAATGAATCACGTCTGCCAGGAGTGTTAACATATTTTCAGATGTTAACAGGGATACGAATCTTTTAAATAGGTCTTACCATCTTGGCCAGGTCTTTATAATAACACTAAGGCTAGGTTTCACTCTTGAGATTCTCATTCATATGTATACTGGTAGGGAAAAAAAGAATTTATTTTACTCAGGATTTTTATCATAAATCCTAATTTACAAGCTAATAGTAGCACAAATGGCCTAGTCGCGTAGACAAGTTTAATTTATAAGCTACAATTTCAGAGAATCGAGGCTTTAAGGTTTGAATCAAAATTCATTACCTTTTCTTGACAGGGAGTTGTAGGCTACCACTGTCTCTAGTCTCAGAGGACATTAACTATAGCCCGTAGGCACTTCCCTTCTAAGGGATGTTTATAAAATGATCATCTTATAGGATGATATAAGCCATGATTTCAGAGAATCGAGGCATTAAAGTTTGAATCAAAGTTCATCACTTTTGAACAGGGAGTCGTAGACCACAACTGTCGTTGTCATAATTGACGATACGATATGGCCCGTAGGCAAATCAATTTACACCACGAAATGATGCTTTAAGAGAAATAATAATCATAGCACAGATGATAGTAGTCATGATAGTATTGATCATATTGACTATGAGGCTTGGGCATAGCCCACCACCTTAGACAGGGAACCTTAATGGTTACAACTGTCGTTGTCGTATTGACGGTATAATAAAGTATAGCCCGTAGGCACTCCATCCCTAAGGATGTTAATAGTATGATCATCATATTGATGATATTAATCATGATCGCACTGATCATAAGGGTTTATGAGGCTTGAGTATAGCTCACCATCTTTGACAGGGAATCATAAAAGATCACAACTGTCTTTGTCACGAATGGACAGTATAATAGGGCCCGTAGGCAAAACATCACTAGGATGTTATATGATATTAGTCATGATCGCATTGATCATATAGACTATTAGGCTTGAGCATAGCTCACCACCTTAGACAAGGAATCATAAAGATTACAATGTCGATGTCTCAAATGGACAATATATTACAGCCCGTAGGCAAAACATCACTTAAAGGATGGTTATTTTAGTTAAGGGAAATTAGGTTAACCTCTGTGGCCTGTGTGACTTTAACGGTTCACAGTTTGCCAAAAATGTTAATATACTTACAGATCTTAATAGGGATTGGAATCTTTTGGATATGTTTTACCGTCTTGGCCATGTCTGCATTGACATTTAGGCTAGGTTTTACCATCTTGGCCATGTCTACGTTGACATTTAGGCTAGGTTTTACCATCTTGGCCATGTCTGTATTGACAATTAGGCTAGGTTTTACTTTTAAGATTCTTTTAATATTTAACGCAGAACAATCCTAATTTGAGGTGTTAATAAGGATCTGAATCTAAATTGAGGAACTGCCATCTTGGCCGGGTCTTAATATGACACGAGGCTAGGTCTTGTCCTTTTAGATTTTGCCCTTTTATTATAATGGTAGATCTTGTCAAAAGGAATGTTATTTTCCATTTATTTATATTTCTTGTTTAGAATGAAAGTTTAAACTTAGTCATTCCATTATATAAAAATATGAGTATAAAGTTGCCCTAAGCGGGACTTGAAACGAATAATGTTGTCCTCGTAGGGACTGAAAATAAATATGTCCTTAGAAGGACTATCAAGGAAACGATCTTCAGCAAGGGAGTTTCTTCTTCGTTTTATTCCTGAATGCTTTCTCCTTGGTTGCACGTTTCATTCTAGCCGCGGTACGAAGCTCAGCATTTCAAGGCTCCAGATGTGGAGAATTCCTATTGCAGCTTCTTCGCTTGACGACGTATCCAAAATTTGGAAGCAAAGATTTCCAGATTAGGATTTAGATTATTCCTATGTTAAGTCTAGACTCAGAAGGTCAAGGAATGTGCTATTGTGTCATTGAGATTAAACACTAAGGGATAGTGTTTAATTCACTCAAACCTGTCTCTGATACCAACCTGTCACACCCCGAATTCCACGTGTCACCGGTGGGCCCGGTGGGGAGTATCGTGACGTAGTTGATGTCATCATAGTCAAACAACACAATATATATAAATGCACAGCGGAAGCAAAAGATAAATATATTACAATCCGTATGTAAAGTAATATCAAGTACTACAACGGAAAGTAAAGGATCCATAGGCGGATCTTTAAAACATAAACTTTATTCAACAGACTTTAGACGCCTAGAACTTGCAAGATTCCTTATTAACGTCCTGAGCAGCTTCCAGCCTATTACGTACTTGTACCTGTCACTTAGACTTTTGAAAATACGTCAGTTTTCACTGGTAAATACACTCAACTGACTCATTTGAAAAGTGTTTAAGAAAATTGATTTAGATGCACCCGGCACAAAATATTTTGACACTTTGATTAAAATGCACAAGGCAAGATTAATCTTTTATACTTGGGACAAACTATATCTCATGTTATCAGTTTTACATAACTTGCTCTACATACGGGGTCCGGAACTATGCCGGTTCATGATTAACCGACACACCACTATTCCCTTATTGGGAATCCCTTATTGGGTATAAATGATCAATTAGCATATAGCATCTGTCAGGTGTATGCCTACACCCCGTGCTTAAGTCGTGGCCATTTCAATTTTATGAGTCAAGGATATCCAGGACACGGTCGCATTAATCCCCAATGTTTCAGTCAAGCAATACGAATTAAAAACAGGTTATTTGGATTTCCCGACTCATTCGTCTTTGAATCCCATACCTGACCATGCGGTATTTATATTACCGTATCCCAAGCCCGTAATAGGGAAAATAAGTTAAGAGTATTTACCTGAGCTAGCTCCTGTCTTAAATAGCAAGAATTATAATAACTCAGCCGTATTCACTTAAGTTAAGCGTAGGTACAATTTACCGGAAAGCTCTAGTCTGGAATGATGGCATAAATAACCAATTAGAATGCTAACGGGTCTTTAATTAAGTCTAAGCTTAGACCGGTTAGTCTTAAGGAAGATATACGGTTCATACGCATGATTAAGCGAAGACCGGAATAGAATGTGTTTTTAGACCCGACAAGTTTGAAGACTTGTATAATATGGGTATTCTAACCACAAATCTGGATTTTTGAAATAGAATGATAAGGTTAAACCCGTTTCGGTTATTTTATGAAAACTAGCCTCGTAGGCTTAACCGTACGCTTATAAGAGAAGCCGGGTAACCGGATGAGTTATACACAAGTTTCATATGCCAATATGTTTTAAATATGTTAAGATATCAGTAAGATATCAACATGTATGCCCGTTATAGTTTCAAAGACCAATTAAGCCTCAAAAGGGCAATTTGGTCATTTTACGATGCATAAAGAGAGCTAGTGGATAAACTGATGTCATGATCATTATGTCTTTGTAAAAATACTTTATTTATGATGTTATATCAGTAGGGTGTCGAAAATATGTGTGGTTTATAGTTTAAAACCAAACTATGTCCCGAAAGGGCATTTTGGTAATTTTCACACATAGTTTAGTGACTTATTTGGAAACCTGAGTTTGGGACAAGTACCTACTGAATTTATATTAAAAATATGTTTAATAATCAGTAGGTATCAAGTCTTATTTCATAGATATGGTATTAAACCATACTATGCGCCGAAAAGGCGTAAAAGTCGGTAAATGACGATCTAGATGAGGCTTAAGGTTAAGTATATGTTATGAACAGATTTGTAAGGTTAAAATAAGTTATTTATTAGTTCATAACAGTAGGTAAAAGATTTAGTTATGAAAATGTACTAAAATTCATTTTAAGCCTCATAAGGGTATTTTCGTCATTTATCGAATACATGCATCGCATGTATGCAAACTCAGTTCGAATCTGATTTAATAATTAAAAATTTTATAAATATCATACAACATTAGTGAAAAAGGAGTTTTGCCATAAAAATCATGTTCATACCATTCTATATGCCGAAAGGGCATTTCGGTCATTTTAAAACTACACAACGTGGTTTTTATGCAAAGCTCAGATCATGACCAGATCTTGACATCAAATTAAATTTGAAATATTGTTAGATCAGTTTATATACCACATGCATGCTCAAACTTATTAAAAAATTTCTCATTTTTACATAAAAGGGCATTTTAGGCATATTAACGAAACTTGTGTTAAACCTCAGATTCTGAATATGATCTTGTAGTATGACCACAGAGGGTTATACTACATAATATAAGGATCATAATATGACTTTGATTCAGCCCTTAAAGTTATTAAATCGGGTCAGATTTGAAAGTCAAAGGTTTGGTCAAACTATTAGACTTTTTGAGTCAAATAAGCAATTACACCAAAGTGATCAGTTTGACATGTTCTTGTAACAATTACCAAGTTATTTAAGTGACAAAACATGATCTATAACCTCTGTTATATCAGATTTGATTTATTTAAGAATCTACCCATTTTGACTTTTAGATTACTAACTTTGACTTATCAAATGGACATGAGATGGTAGAAATCAATAAGCATGATTTTGATGGATCATTACTAGCATTAATACCATCAATTAACAAGATTTAATCGGACTTAGAACTGATCAATTCATGATCAATTCTGAAAGTCAAACAAAAGTCCAATATTAGCGTTCTAAGCTATAATGATTCAAGAACAAGGATCAAAACAAGATTGGAATACTTACAAACACTGAATGAAGGATCAAGAACACCAGAAACATCCAAGATGGTTGTGCAATTCGGATTGGAGCAGATTTGAGTGATGGAAGTTGCAAGAATTCATTAAAATGAAGAACATGTGGTGTTCTAGAGGATCCTTGGATCAAATCTGATCAAAATAGGTGTATAAAAGTTTGAGAAGTCTGTGGGCAAGTCCCTAGTTTTGATATTGTGAGTTGGAAAATCGTTTTTAGCCAAAACCAGCAACAACAGGCTGTTAACAGCTGTTTTTCACATCTGGGAGGTAGCTTACGGACCGTAAGGTCTTTTATGTTGAGGTCCGTAAGGTTCTGGTCAGCCATACAAGTTTCATAATTTGCAGTTTTGGTCCCTGCATGCTTCTAAGGCCCTTTCTGATGCGTTTGAGGTCCGTTAAACCATTTTTAAGGCTCTACAATGATACCTAAGTATGGGGAACATGAAACATGTTCAAAAACATGTCGGATGTCGGTTCGTTTGGTCGTACGGTCACGTTGTTCGGCTAATTACGACGAAACACGGACGGACGCGAAAAACGACCCAAATGACACGACGAATGGAATTTTCTCAAGGCGATCACTAAAATAAAATATTTTAGTGCTTACATAAATTTTTGGGTGTCCGGGGATATACAGAATGTGAGATATGCGCGAAAGTGCAAACTTGTGCACTTTTTGACACTTTTAGTCCCTGCATGACCTTAAAGTTTATTTTTGCGCACCAAACACTTCTAAGCTTATATCTAAGCTATACAAAGGATAAATAGGGTATGTTTAACTTATGGACATATTCCGGAATGTCCGTTACCGTACGAATCGGCATACTTTTGTAGTTTGACGCAATTAGCCCTTAATTGCGCAAAGTAGCGTAAAATGTTGTTTAATGATATATAAGCCTTCCATGGCCCATAATAATCATTATTAAGCATATATTTAAATATTACTACGCTCTCGTTTGCCTAGATGGTCACCGAAAGGCGTAAATTCAAAAGTTGACGCTTTAGGCCCCTCTATTGCGCAAACTTGCGCATCTCATCATTTATTAGCATAGAAGCCTCATCTAATCCATATTAGGTATTCTTGGAAGTATTATTAAACATTACGATGCTTCGGGTTTGCTAAAAGGTCATTCAGAGGTATAATTAAACATATTGACACTTTTAGCCCCTCTAACTTGCAAAGTTGCGCGTAACTTTACTTATAGGCATAAAAACCTTAGATGGCCATTATTTGGCATTCCCGAGAGTATAATTAAATATCATGAAGCTCCGGGTGGTAAGAATTAACATGTTGACACTTTTAACCCTTTATTACGCAAACTTTCAATTAATTACACAAACGACTACACTTAAATCATCAAGTGGCACATTTGTGAATATAAACATCGTGAGAGGTTATTTGGAAACTTATTTTAGGTTTGCTATCACTTCCAGTCCTTTTATTATCCAAGTTTTTGATTTTTCGAAAAATTAGTCCTTTAAATTCAACATTGGACTTTATTAGGGTTTATTACACGTGTCAATACATCATTGATCGTGATTTTACGAGGTGTTACAATTTGTATATGTTGAAATCCTGAGGATGCGTCCATGAAAGTCAGCATTTCATGCCCAGCAGTAGCATCTACCATTGCATCAATATGGGGGAGAGGAAATGGGTCTTTTGGACAAGCTTTGTTCAAGTCTGTGTAGTCTACACAAACTCTCCATTTCCCATTCTTCTTCTGTACTACAACCACGTTTGCAAGCCACCTTGGGAACTTAACCTCTCTGGTCATTCTTGACTTTAATAATCTTTCAACTTCCTCTTGGATGATCGTGTTCCGCTCAGGAGCAAATTTCCTTCTTTTTTGTTGCACAAGCTTGAACGACTTATCGATTCCAAGTTTGTGAGTGATGATATCTTTGGATATGCCAGTCATATCCTCATGTTTCCATGTAAACGTAGACATCCTGCATTTCAAAAAATTAATTAATTGTTCCTCAATATCCTGAGGGATATTGGTCCCTACGAGCACCGAAATATCGGGGTTATCCTGGTCCAGGATAACTTTCTTCACATCCTGCCCCGGATCCTCCACCATATCCTGGGCCCGCGTCTTTAATTGCTATGCTGCACTAGTTTTGGCTGAGGATTTCATCGAGGATGAGTAGCACTCTTTCGCCTCCTGCTGATCACTATCAACTTTGACCACTCCCCAAGGGGTAGGTATCTTGATGCATTGGTGATACGTTGATGGCACGGCCTTCATATCGTGAATCCACGGTCTTCCCAATATGATGTTATAGCAGGATAGAGAATCCATCACACAGAAACGTTGCATCGAATTGAGTCCTTCAACGTATACCGGCAACTTTATCTCTCCCACTGTGTTTCTAGCCTCTCCACTGAATCCGACAAGCACGGTGGACTTTGAAGTGATATCCATTGGAGATACATTCATTCTCTTCAGAGTTTCTAGTTGGATTATGTTGACGGAGCTGCCATTATCAACCAATATCCTGCGTACAAAATGGTTAGCCACATATAACGTTATTACCAGAGCATCATGGTGAGGATCCTGGACAGTATCCCTGTCATCAGCATCAAATGTGATCACTTTGTCAGTTGTGAGTGTAGTCATCCTGACAGGTTTGTCTCCCCTTTCGGCTTTGGCTTCCTTTGCATGTCTCTTCGCTGCCGAATACGAAGTTCCACAAATGTCGGATCCCCCCGAAATGAAGTTGATTAATCTCCATTCTTTCCCTATGCTGGGCAATATGCTCCTCAGGATCCGTAGTCCCATCATAAAGCTTCATGTTGGGAGTTTGGAATCTCTTTGGGATCTCAGCATCACATATAGGGTATGCAAAACGAGATATCTTGTGGCTATCTTGAGATACTTCCGGGATCGGCTGGACCACCCCAGGTACACTAGATATCATGTCTTTCAACTTCTGAAGTTCCCTGGTAAGTGCTGATGTTACACCTGTATCCTGCAAAGATCCACCACTGTTAGTAGCATGAGTATTATTATTATTAGACACGTTACCCGTTGGAGGATTTTGCCCATATCCTGAAGCATATCCTGAGCTCCTCATGGTTGACATCCTAATCGAGGAGGGTATTTCAGGAGTATGATTCTGAGGAAGACTGGGCACGATATTCCCCCTATTATCCTCGGTATACACAGCTGAGCTAAAGTTCAACGCTCTGGGGTGTAACGGAGTGATATTGTCCTCGGCAGATCTGCTTGAGCCAGCCTTCAGAAGTTGTATTTCCCTCAAAAGCATTTGGTTCGTTTCCTGTTGCTGCCTCATTTGTTCCTGCACACTTCCAAATAAGGTTAAAATTTCATCATTAGAGGCTAAAACGGGAGCAGATCCCTAGACACTTCGAGTTGGGATAACATCTTGAGATTGTGTAGAGACTGGCATCCTTGGAGGAGGTGGTGGAAGCACCGAGCCGGTAGTAGCGGAAGTCATAACAGACATAGTAGAGGAACTCATGTTTGATCTTGAGGCCATTATAGATAATGTGGCAAAAAGTTTTGAAAATAGATAACCGATTAGCGATTTGACAAAAAGTTTTAGTAAAAAGAGCACCACTTGCCCCACGGTGGGCGCCAAATTGTTTTGGTCAAAAATTACCGAAGTAATTAAGTGATCAAATTAGTTTGGTGAGGTAGTGTGCTAGAAGTAAATGTCAAAAACGTGTTAACTAAATTACTTGTACAAACAGTATAAGGATACGGCTCAGGATATTGAGCTGTATCAATGATCAAACAATGAGCAATTAATGAGCAAAAAGTAAAGGAAGTGACACGAGATGTACGAGGAAAGCCCTTGATCAATCTAGATCGCCGGCATAAAACCTCGGGAGCTGACAATCGCAGCTGCCTTGTTCTTCAATTGCTTCAAAAATCAGGATACAGTGCAGGATGTGGGACGGATCGACTAAGTGTTACAACGAAAATGAAATACAAGTGTGATGTTTGCTATCAGCTAGAGAGTGATTGTGTTTGAGAGTGTAAGTGTGAAATGATGTGTTCTAAGTTGATCCGACCTCATCTATTTATAGTAAAGATAAGATAACTAACTACCCTAAACTCGCGGGATTCACCGAATATTCCTTCTTGGAACGTTGCAGACCTGGTCTTTCGGGCTCAACGTCTCTTTCTCAACAAATTCGTCCGAGTCTTGAGGAGAAGAAGTCCTTACGACCGTTAGCAAGCTTCTGCCCTTAACCTGCACGTGGTTAATTCAATAAGCTTCAGGATATCGCCCAAGATGTCAGCAATATCCTCTTCCAGCATCCTGATTACAAATAAACAAACAAAGGCAGGATATTGGTCAAGATACATATGTTAAGAAAATGACCCCTAACAAGACTCATGGTACAAAATAAAAGACTCAAAAATACAAACTCTACAGATTGTAACAACTTCTCACATACTCATGGAGGATCATGGATGTGCAACTCACTCTCCAACATCGCTCTCACCTTACGGGCTATAGCACTATCACTCCTAACACTACCTGAATCACTTCCAACTCTCTCATACTCTCTCAACTCATCATCTGGCGGTTTGAATCTAAAAGTATCATCTTTATACTTATCCCCACACTGAGCCTTGCTCAATGTCTCAAACCTAGACTCTAAACTCACCACCCTCTCTTCTAAATCTTCCAATTTCCTATCCGGTGGATCCCCACACTTGAATCCTATTACCTTCTCTACACTCACATCCCTCACATCTTTCTCTTCATTCTCACACTCTCCCACAACCGAGATTGCTTCCACTTTACCACTCGAACCTCTCGAATTCATGACGTTAAACACTACCGCTTCTTCGCCCGCTCTAAGTGTGATAGTGCCTAAAGAGACATCTATTAAAGCTTTAGCGGTGTTTAAAAATGGGCGACCTAAAATTAGCGGTATGTTTTCATCGGCTTCCATGTCTAGAATAACGAAATCGGCCGGAAAAACAAACTTATCTACCTTCACAAGCAAATTCTCAACTATTCCCCTCGGGTACTTAACGGACCGATCGGCTAAAGATAACGTCATCCGGGTAGGTGAAAGCTCGCCTAAGTCTAGCTTCTCATAAAGTGAAAAGGGCATCAAATTAATGCTAGCACCTAGGTCGGCTAAGGCTCTAGTATTTGTGTTACTACCGAATAGACAAGGAATAGTAAACACACCAGGATCGGTAAGCTTTTCGGGAAGCTTATTTGAAACAACGGCCGAACACCCTCCATGCAATGGGACATTCGACAACTCCCCTAATTTCTCCTTATTCCTAAGAAGGTCCTTTAAAAATTTTGCATATTTAGGCATGGACTGGAGTGCCTCTATAAACGGAAGATTGATCTTCAATTGCTTGAAGATGTCTAAAAAATGCCCGTATTCCTTTGAATATTTTTGATTCTTAAGACGTGAAGGAAACGGAGCATACGCATGATTCACATAAGGTGAAGGTCTAACAACTACGGGCTCTTTCTCAACTTTCTTCTCAACTTGAGACTCACCGGGCTGTGCTGTACTTGCTGGGCGCAGCCTCGATTGCACTTTGCCGGGAGCCTCCATCTCAATCACCTCATCTATTACATCACCATCCTCATCAACCTCTCTCTCCTCAACACTAGGGTTCCCTACGGTCCTGCCACTACGAGTGGTAATGGAATTAGCTTGGGCATTAGGGTTTTGTTGGGTGTTACCCGCAAATTTACCAGGTAATCTCTCCTCTAACTTCTTAGCAATATCACCTACAACCCTAGAAAGGTCTTGAACCGTAGATTGGTGATTCCTAAGCATGAGATCATGTTCACTAAGTTTCTTTTGGGTATTTTGATCCCTAGCAACTAACTGGCTCATCATGGACTCCATTCTTTCCATGCTACCCCCTAAATCGAAACTTGAACCTTGACCCGTTTGAACCTGACTACTCGACCCCCCATTCTGAACCTGTTCATTTGAATTCCCATTAAAAAGTGAACCTAGACCCCTATTTGGATTTTGAGCTATTTGAAAACCAGGAGGTCCACTTGAGCGAAAATTGCTATTATTATTACTACGCCAACCCGAGCCTACATTATTATTACCCCCAAAACCACTCGACTGACTTCTACCAAAACCTCCTCCTACGAAACCAACTTGCTCCTCACCGACTAGCAAAGGACACGCACTAGTACCATGACCGCCTCGACACAACTCACACTTATCTATCTTAGCCTGAATTTCCTTAAGTTGCCTATCCATATTTTCCAAAACAGAGGCCAAACTAGCATCCATAGTGACATGGTTCACCCCTTGGGCGGGTGCGCTAGTAATGATAGTAGAATTACCAATTTGGGACCTCTGATCGGATCGTGACTGTGATTGAGACTGTGCAAATGCCTCAAAACGCTCTAGACACTCAGGAACTGTAAGAATACCCATCATATGCCCCCCTGCATTCGTATCAAACCTATCCCTAGTTTCTTGGGTGAGTCCATTGTAGAACTTCTCACATAAGGCCCAATCGGAAAAACCGTGCTGGGAGCAACGAGCACAAAGGGTTTGAAACCTTTCCCAAGCAAGGTAGTAAGGCTCGTCGGGCCCCATGCGGAAGGAGTGAATCTCATCTCTAAGCCGTGAAGCTTTAGCGGGCGGGAAGTACTTATTCAGAAAAGCTTGACGAAGCCCCGCCCAAGTAGTAAAGGTACCGGTTGGTTGAGAGTCCAACCAAGTAGCCGCACGGCCGGCTAAGGAGAACGGTAAAAGCTGTAAGTAGGTGGCATCATTGGGTGCACCACTAAGGCTAAAGGTAGCTAGCATCCTAGAGAAACGGTTGATGTGGGCCGGGGCGTCCTCATCGTCTCGGCCATGGAATTGGATACTATTAGTAATGGCCTGCATGGCATACGATGGAATTTGCCATGAATTTTCATTCACTATGGGTGGAACGGTGATGGGTGAAGCAAGGCCGGTGAAATTTTGAGTGGCCTGCTGATGGACGGTTTGCCTAGGGTTTGCCATGTGTTCTACGTTCTCTGGTTCACTAGAGGAACTAGAGGTGGGACTATCGGGTGGGGTGGTCTTAGGTGTGTGGTTTGATGAAGGTGGTGGAACGGTAAGAGGGATGGTGTCGAACTCGGAAAGATCAAGAAAAATGTGAGATGAAGAAGTAACCTGTGGGAAAGAAGAAGAGGATGATTGATTGACTGACGGTGGTGGTGGTCCGTGCGAGCGTAGATGTGGCATCCACCGCTAACAAAAAACCTGAACACAAGAAAAACACAAACTAGTTACTATGACTCACAAGAAGACAAAGACTCGACAAAACAAAGAAAACACGTAGCACGTATATATATCAATTAGGTCTATCAAAGCTAATAAACGCAATTACCAAGAGTCCCCGGCAACGGCGCCAAAAACTTGATGTGTGCAAAACGAACTATAAAATATCAACTAGATTAGACTCTCTAAACTAGACACGAAAAGCTTTAAATTTATAACTAAGACTCTTTAAACCTAAACCACACAATCGGCAAGTGTACCGATCAATGTAGTATGACCTAGCAAGTCCGAGTATCGAACCCAAAGACTCTATATATTACGTAAACTAGACTCTGATAAGACACTGACAGACACGACTAACTTGTTTAATTGTTTTAGGGGGGGGGGGGTTACTGAAAACTAAGGAAATCTATATTAACTACTAAAATAATGAAATTAGAACTAAGACACGAACAAAGAACGATGTTTGTATTCAGATGAGATTAAAGACTACCTAGACTCGAATCCAGTTTGACTATGAATGGACTTCTAATGGTATTAAAGTTGTATGGAGCCGGGATCGTAAAATACTAAACCTTAAGGTATTTCAATGCTAAGACCTCCCGACCCTTCTCAGGAAGAAACCTAGGAAACCCTACAACGCTGTTATGAACACCGACTGTTAGACTTCCTCTCAGTCCTCTAACGATTCTAAAAGTGCCCTAATATGACTATCTACCTCTCAGCGCGATAATCTAAGGCAATTCTAGGTTCTAACTTGGTTTACTAGACACAAATGCAATTAGGGAAATAAGATCGACTTCTCTCAAAACCTATCTTAGATATATACTGCACTGCGACCTAATAACTAACTCGAGCCTCTCAGCGACAAGTTAAGCAGAACACTTGATTTTATTAAATTACCAAATATTACTTCTAAGGTTACTTACGCGTTTTCACCCTAAAGGATCAAAGGTTAATTATGTGATATAGACACTCACCAAAACCTGAAACCCTAGCCTGATCCTATTATGTGATAAAGACCGTCACCAAGATTCAAGCGAAGCAATAAACTGTATTAAAATAATCGTCAAGTATTCATATGCACCAAATCAGAAATTCTAGAACACGTTACTTTCAGAATCAATCCATAAACAAACAATAATGAACCATTAAAAATCCAAACTTTAAATCAAACTATCATCTTGTCTAGGTAGTTATCAAAATTTAGCCTAGCATCTCAATAAACGAAATCAAATCAAAGTAATTGAATAGAGAATTCATCATAGAAAGTATCAAACGAATAATCAACAAACAAAGGATTGTAAAACCCGATTGATCTTCGATTCTTCAATCTCCACTCGTAAATGATTCCCGTACTTCAAACGCTCCAATTGATCGCAAGAAGTGCTCTTCGAATGCTCTCCAACTTCTCAAATTCGTAATTAGGGTTTTAGAATGATTTTTCTTGGCTTTTTATACCAAACCCTAGCTGCCAACTAATCAGAGGTAACTTCCTTACCAGTAGCGTAGCGCGACTGGTATCAACATCATCCTCGCGCTACGCGAGAGTCATAAAAATCAGCAATTTATTATTTAATCAGTGGCGTAGCGCGACTGACCATACTTACACCCTAGCGCTACGCGACTGCCTCTTTTTAACAGAATGCTTCGTCCAAAACTCAGCTCCAGCTCCCAAAATCTCTGAAATAATTCTAACACTTGTTTCCAATGATTCTAGGACTTGATATCTCTCATCTTTAGCTCGTTTTCACTCCATTTCTAGCCATTTAACATATAAAGACCTGGAGAAACGAACTTTCATCAATAGTACGTAATTCAAAGGAAAACTAAACTAAAAGTAACTATAAAAATGTACAAACTATACATGATATAAGTATGTATTTTGCAAAACATCATTAGCATAGCTTGATTATTGATTAGTTAACTTTATCGCATTGTTACTTCCTGTATTTCACAGTCGTAAGTCGATTGATTAACGATTAACACACATCGATTATTGCATTAACGACACTTACTCCACATAATACAAATAAAATAAAGAAATTTCTACGAGTCAAGTTGCGCGAAATCGGTCGTTGACTTTGACCTTGACTTTGACTTTCACTTGTGAAAACACGGGGTGTGACAGCCTCCCCTTGTTTAGGGAATTTCGTCCCGAAATTAGGCTGGAAGCTTTACAATGCCGTGAATCACGTTTGAGAACTTTCCGTTTGGACCGATTTTGACTTCGAAACGATCGCTTGTGACACGGAATCCGTGAACGTGCGTGACCAAACACACTAGAACGTACTATAATCGGTGGTTCTATAGATTGATATGAAATCGTACAAAGCACTAGAATCACAATACTACTTTCTCTCTCTAGCTCCTCTCTTGAAACAACTGCGGGTACTTAGCTTTCATGTCGCTTTCGAGTTCCCAAGTGAACTCTGCGCCTCGTTTGCCTTCCTATCGGACTTTCACAATAGGAATGCATGAGGGTCGGAGTTGCTTGGTCTGGCGATCCATGATTTCGACAGGCTTTTCCACGAAGTGTAATGTTTCGTTCACTTGTAGATCGTCTAGAGAGACATGTAAATCGTGGTTGGCGAGGCACTTTCGGAGGTTTGACACGTGGAAAGTCGGGTGGACATTACTAAGTTCCTCCGGTAATTCGAGTCTGTATGCGACTTTTCCGATTCTTTCCAGAATCTTAAAAGGTCCAACATATCGAGGCGCGAGTTTCCCTTTCTTGCCGAATTGGACCACACCCTTCCAAGGTGATACCTTTAGGAGTACGTAGTCACCAACGCCAAATACACAGGGCTTGCTCTTCTTATCGGCGTAACTTTTCTGTCGATCCCGAGCTTTCACCAGGTTGTCTCGGATTTGGAAAATTTTGTCTGTCGTTTCTTGTAATAGCTCAGGACCGGTTAGTTGCGAATGACCGATCTCGTGCCATACAATAGGCGATCGACATCTTCTTCCGTATAATGCCTCGAATGGTGCCATTTGGATACTAGAATGGTAGCTGTTGTTATACGAGAATTCGACTAATGGCAGGTATTTATCCCAATTACCTCCGAAGTCTAGGACACACGAACGGAGCATGTCTTCAAGAGTACGAATCGTTCTCTCAGTCTGACCGTCAGTTTGAGGGTGGAAAGCGGTACTTAGATTAAGCGTTGTACCGAGTGCCGTTTGAAACGTTTCCCATAGTCGCGAGGTAAACCGAGCATCACGATCAGAAATGATGTCACAAGGCGTTCCATGATTACAAATGATCTCGTCGGTGTAGATTCGGGCTAATCGTTCTACCTTGTAGTCTTCTCGTATTGGCAGAAAGTGAGCTGATTTAGTCAAACGGTCGACCACAACCCATATGCTGTCGTGACCTGATGACGTGTGTGGTAGCTTGGTTATAAAATCCATGGCTATGCTCTCCCACTTCCACATGGGAATTGGTGGTTGTTCGAGTAAGCCAGAGGGTCTTTGGTGTTCAGCCTTGACTCTAGCACAAGTTAGGCATTTTCCGACGTAGAGAGCGATATCTCTTTTCATACCCGGCCACCAGTACTTATAACGAAGATCCTGGTACATTTTGTCGGCACCGGGGTGAATAGAATACCGTGATTTGTGGGCTTCGTCCATCAAGATTTGTCGCAATTTCGTTCGTTTGGGAATCCAAATTCGGTCTAAAAAAGTGGAATATCCCGTTTGATTTGCTCACAAGTTGGGCTCCATCATGGTAGATTCTTTCTTTCTTCAGGGTGCGTTCATTAAAACATGCATGTTGAGTGTCGCAGATAAGGGTTTCGAGATCGTGTTGGGCTTGAACATTACGGGTGCTAAGCAGGTAACTCCGTCTGCTGAGTGCGTCGGCAACGACATTTGCCTTGCCTGGGTGATAACGGATCTCACAGTCGAAATCATTGAGAAGTTCTACCCATCGGCGTTGACGCATATTAAGTTCCTTCTGATTAAAGATGTGTTGTAGGCTCCTATGATCGGTGAAGATCGTACACTTGGTACCATACAGGTAGTGCCGCCAAATCTTTAACGGAAAAACAACTGCGCCTAGCTCGAGATCATGGGTTGTATAGTTCTTCTCGTGGATTTTGAGCTGACGAGATGCGTAGGCTATGACCTTGTCCCATTGCATGAGAACGCAACCAAGACCAAGGTTGGAAGCATCACAGTAGACAATGAAATCATCGTTTCCGTCTGGCAACATGAGAACAGGAGCGTTGCAAAGCATGTGCTTGAGGTTTTGGAAGGCAGTCTCTTGTTTGGTTCCCCAGACAAAAGGCTGGTCCTTATGCGTAAGAGAGGTAAGTGGTACAGCAATCTTCGAGAATCCTTCGATAAATCATCGATAATAGCCCGCTAGTCCGAGAAAAGAGCGGACTTCAGACGGGTTCTTAGGTGTAACCCAGCTCTTGACAGCTTCAATTTTTGCAGGGTTGACGTGAATGCCTTGACTATTTATGATGTGACCCAGAAACTGAACTTCCTCCAACCAGAATTCACACTTGGAGAACTTGGCATAGAGTTGGGTCCCCTTGAGTAACTCGAGAACCAAACGTAGATGTTGCGCATGTTCGGTCTTGGATTTGGAATAAATCAAGACATCGTCGATGAATACGATGACGAAACGGTCGAGATATGGTTTACACACGCGATTCATCAGATCCATGAAAACCGCTGGTGCGTTGGTTAAGCCAAAAGGCATGACAACAAATTCGTAGTGACCGTAACGAGTACGAAATGCGGTTTTGGGTATATCCTCCTCTTGAATACGTAGCTGGTGATATCCCGAACGCAGGTCGATCTTCGAGAAACACTTAGCGCCTTGTAGTTGATCAAACAAATCGTCAATACGAGGTAGGGGATAGCGGTTCTTGATAGTTAACTTATTCAGTTCCCGATAGTCGATGCACATCCTGAACGACCCGTCCTTCTTTTTGACGAAAAGGACTGGCGCGCCCCACGGAGAGGTGCTCGGGCGAATGAAGCCTTTCTCAAGTAATTCCTGGAGTTGGGTTGAGAGTTCACGCATTTCAGATGGTGCAAGACGATAAGGAGCTTTGGCAATAGGGTTGGCTCTAGGAATGAGGTCGATACGAAAGTCGATATCACGACTTGGCGGTAATCCGGGAAGATCCTCTGGAAAAACATTAGGAAATTCTCGAACCACAGGAACGTCCTTCACTTCCTTCTTCTCTTTCTTTTCCTTCTCCGCTGCTACAACGTTAGCCAAGAAAGCCCTGTATTCCTTGCGGAGATACTTACTAGCTTGGACACAGGACATAAGTTTGAGACCCTTCGAAGTAGTATCACCATATACACACAATGAGTCCCCATTCGCGAGCGAGAATCGAATCATTTTGTCGAAGCATACAACTTCAGCATGGTTTTCTCGAAGAAAGTCCATGCCTACTATAACGTCGAAACTTCCGAGTTGCATCGGGATGAGGTCAATTGGGAAGATGTGATTGTTGAGCTCGAGAGTACAATCACGGATAACGGAATTGACAGCGACGGTTCTTCCGGTAGCGACTTCAACATCGAATGCCAAGGAGAGTTGAGAACGTTTACGACTAAGGAGTTTCTCAAATTCGAGTGACACAAAGCAGTTATCGGCTCTAGTATCAAACAGACATGAAGCATAAATACCATTCACAAGGAACGTACCATTGACCACGTTGTTGTTGGCCTGGGCTTGACGCACGTTGAGGTTGAAAGTTCTGGCGCGTACGGCCTGTTGTTGCTGCTGTTGTTGTTGTTGCTGCTGTTGTTGTTGCTGCTGTGGCTACTGTTGCTGAGGCTCTTGCTTCACGACCCTGTTTGGGCACATATTGGCGAAATGGTTCGGGTCGCCACATGCGAAGCAGGCTCTGGCTTTGACTGCGGGTGCCGGAGGAGCTTGTTGACCCTGTGGGGCAGTGAGCAGAGCTTGGTGAGAAGGAGCTTGTCGGATGCGGCAGTTAGCAGTAAAATGGCCGTATACGTTGCAGTGAGCACAATAACGGCAAGCAATGGCAGTTGGGTGGTGGTAGGTGTAAGTAGGGCAGAGCGGGTGTGGCCCAGTGTATGCACGATTTGCAGGCGGTGCATTGGCCACAGGCGCTGCTACTTGACGCTGTTGGGCAGGTACGGCTTGAACTGGTGCAGTAGTGATCGCACAGTTCTTGTTGCTAGAGCTGTTCTTTCTCTTGTTCCTCCTCTTGTTGCCTGATGAGGTAGGTTCAGCAGCTGGTACGGCAGTGGTAGCTTGATGCAGATGTTTCGAAGTCTTATCCCAGACACCAGCCTTAACCCGTTTGTCGTTGATTTCAGCGGCCAACAGATAGGTTTCCTCGATCGTCGTAGTCTTAGCCGCTTGCACGAAATCAGCAACGCAGTCGGGCAGGGCCCAGATGTACTTCTTGATCGTCATGTTGGGAGTCTTAATTTGATGGGGACAGATAATTCTGAGCTGTTTAAAACGAGCAGTAAGACCAGCATTGTCACCATCCTTTTGCTGGATGTGCCAAAATTCATCTTCTAGCTTTTGACGTTCATGAGGATGGCAGAATTCCTCTAGCATAACTTCCTTGAGCTCGTCCCACGACAGGCCGTAGGCTGCATCGTTCCCTCGCTTGTTCCTCTCGGCAGTCCACCAGTCTAGTGCTCGTGACTGGAAAACGCCGGTAGCATTCAGAGTTCGAAGGTCATCAGGGCAACCACTTTGTCGCAGAGTAACCTCAATAGAGTCAAACCAGTGAAATAGTGCAGTGGGACCTCCTTCGCCAGTGAATTCTTTTGGCCCACAAGACTTGAATTGCTTGAAACTGAAAGGCCTTGTGGCAGCTTTGGGAGCGTCGGTTCTTGATTCCTCAGATGATTTGCTGGCATTCTCATAGACATCACTCACAGCCTTTGCTACGCTTTTAGCGATGATGGAAGCAAGACGTTTGTCTCTCTTTTCTTGACGAGAAAGTGCGTGACGGGATCCAGACGACATTGTCTGCAATAGACATCGCCACGGAACTCAACACATGGTATTCGAATCTCACCTCACACGTTTTCTACTTACTAAAGCTCAGTAACACGTACATTTGTGTACATACATATCACATAGAGCACACTTTCACATATACCCATAAGCACGTAGAGCACATAATCACATAACGCCTAAGCATGTAGAGCACGTATTCGCATAACACCTAAGCATGTAGAGTACGTATTCACCTAACGCCTAAGCATGTAGAGCATGGAAGCAACAGACACATACGTATTGAATCACTAGAAGCAGTCAGAAAACAGAAACCTATTATTCAAAGCTCGCGATCGTTCGAGTATAGCGATCGCGTTTAGTACATCGAGTAGCGTAGTGTGGCATAGGTTTGTCCAAAATTCGGCGATTTGCTAGCGACTTGAGATAAAATGCACTGCGAGTCGTGCGTGTCGATCGAAATGAAAGCAAAATCGAGTAAATCTGCCAAAATTTAAACACATAAATTGGTAAAACCACATAAAACACATAAAATCGACGAATCAGAGCGACAACTGCCGACTCCAAACACATAAATCGAGGATTAGATCGTCTGTGGCTACTAGACGTTGACTACCCAAAGTGATTCGACTATTCTCAACAGACTGGTCGTCACACTTCGACCTTCGGGATAGTGTTGATGCCTCGGTTCTTGGGCATTCAATACGTACTCCCTGGGTCATAGTCATGAATTCAGGTCGTTGAAGTTCGTCGAGGCTTTGGTGAGATGAGTAAAAGTTTGGAGCAAGTTGTCAGGGTTAGGGTTTCACCCCTAGCTTAGCAACTTCTTCCTTGTTTTAGCAAAATTTGAGGAGATTATTCATCAAAATATGGATTTCACTCCTGATTTGGTATAATTCCCCTCGTTTGTTATTTTAAATAATGAGGAAATCATTGATAAATTGATAAAATCGGCACTGACCAAGCAATTTAGTCGAGAGTTTGCGGTTTTCACACCTAATCCCAACGAAATCGTTTGATCCTTTTTGAAAATTCGAGTGCAGTGATAGCGAGAAATAGCTGGGTACAGCACATAAGTTCGGTCTATTGGTTCTTAACTATAGTCTAGGTCTCTAAGACATCGACCCGGACTAGGTCGAGTCTTGCCAAATTCCCTATAGTTATGGCTCTGATACCAATCTGTCACACCCCAACCGATGGCGGAATCATCGGGGCGTGGCACTGAGCGAAACAGATTGTCCAGAAATTTCCATAACAATTATCAATACTATTCAATTTAAATAATATGTCCCATACCGTATCTTAAACAGCAAAACAATTATTACAGACAAAAATCTAGGAAAATATTCTGTTCCGACAACTCAGATTTAAATAGACAGCAATTTTTTATCTGCTTATAGAGACCCTTAGTTTGACCACAACAGACAACTATTTGTTGGGCTCTAAAGCTTTATTCTAGCTTCAATTTCCTACCAAGTGTGCGTCCTAAGCACCTGTCACATACGTTAAAATAAAAGTCAATACATATAATGTAAAGGTGAGCATACAAGTTTGATAATAGCATATAGAGTTCGAATTCGTTTACGCATAACCAGCACGTACACATAGTGAAATGAAGCACGTTAGTTATCGACATAGACCCATCGATACCAGTGATTGCGGGTTGACTGCCCGAGGCAGTTCGGAATACATGATTACCACCGTAATCCATGAAAGTAAAAGATCCTTAACAACCCCCATGTGAACGGGTGCTGAGTCCAAACTATAGTACTATCGTTGCTAAGGCAGGTAGACAGCATTCCATGTATAAACATAACAACAAGCATTCATAAGCCACGTATAACATGCATTAACGGTTAGCGTTAAAATAGTTTGAGTAGTGTGATAGTTGTAGTTTGAATATTCGTAACGTATGTAACACCCAAAAGTGCTTAAAGCAAAAAGGGATCGAGTATACTCACAGCGATTATGGATTGAAGGGAGCGCTTAGCGAGTGCGGTTAGCCTGGATAGATTCGGTAGTATAACGATAAGAGATTCGTAAAACATCATAAGGTATGAAAGGGTCGGATAGGGGTTCGTTCGGATGGTAATTCGATCGAACAGCAATTCGTGCGGGTAACAATCCGTTCGGGTGGTCATTCGATCGGATGGTAATCCGGTCGAGTGACGATTCGAGTGGATTGTTTCTTCCTATGAGAAGGATGTGTTTGTGTATGATGGTTTGACTTTTGAAATTTTTGTTGTAGCATTTTGAAACAATGAAGTATCTCTATCTTTCCAGTCGGTCGATCGGACAACTATTCGTGCGGATGGCAATTCGTTCGAATGGTCATCCGGTCGGACGGCGACTTCATGATGAGGTTACTTATTGAAGACAAGTTCACTACATTAGTGTCATTCGATCGGATGGCAATTCGATCTGATGACAATTCGTGCTATTGAACATGTTGAAAATTGTTAAGTCTTTTAAAGTCTTAGTATCACATGATCCGAAGAGTAATCCTTTCAAAGGGTCGTTCGATCGGATTGCAATTCGTTCAATACCCAAACTTTAATTAAGATTGTTTAAAGGTGGGACCCAGGTGTAATCCGTTCGGGTGGCAATTCGTTCCGGTAGCCTATCCGTTCGAATGGTAATTCGATCGGTTGGCAATTCAGCTCTGATTGTCCTGTTCGTTCTACACTTGGTCGTCTTGAAGGTTTGTCGTTATGTCGAGTCGCTTTAACAACGTATTAGCCAACAGAACCCTTCGTTCGACCCAGTTGAAACACCTGACCAAGAATCACCCTAGTCCGGCCGGTCACCGGCTCGAGATGGTTGTTCTTGACTAACCCGGAATCGGTAGTCTCGTGGGTAGAATCTAGATCTGAGCCAGTACAACACTAAGGGCGAGTAGGAGACTAGATCAGAACTTGATTCTACCAGTTTTGAGTGCTTTAAGTGTAAAAAAGAGTCGAAAGAAAGTTAAAACCGTCTTTCAATCCTTTTCCACCACAATTGTATTGAGATCTTTACAAGATCTTTGTGGAAATCGGTTAGATCTAAGTTGTTCTTAGTGGGTTGAGGTCAAAACATGAAGTTCTTGAAGAACACATGATGACATCACCTTAGAACACCCGAAATCTAGTGATTTCATGGTTAAAAATTAAGGTTTAAAAGATAGAAAGGTGTAGGAGTGCGTGTAGATCAAGAAAGTACAAGATTTAGGACGAGATCTTACCGGAATCGAGAGAAATATGAGAAAAGGTTGAGTTGAGCGTGCTGGTCGAACAGGGATTTCCAAAAGTGGAAAAGATGACAATGACAGGGGTATTTATAGGATGCCAAAAGAGGAAATGGTTGTTCGGTCGAATAGCACATCGCCTGGGTGACTGTCCAGTCGAATGGCTATTCGATCGGATGGCACCTGTCATCCTTTACCAAGTGGTTATCCGGTCGAATGGCTATTCGATCGGATGGCCCTTGGTTAGGGTGTTTGACGCGCTGATTTTTGCTGATTCGATTTCGATTGCGATCGACGCGATACGGTAGATTCTCCTAGTCAAATTACTCTTAGTCCTAAACACTCATATCTAGCATAGTCTATTTTCCACCATTACTAGAGTTCGTTTCACGATTCGAATTCGATTGCATTTCGAGTTAGATTTCGAGTTTCGATCGAGTTCGCTTGCTTTTCACAACATAACATAAATAAACATGCACAGGTAACACATAAGGCATACCCACACACGTATATTAACAAGTAAAATTCATAGCTCGAGCTGCGGTTATAAGTCGATTCGATTAGCATAGCTTGATTATTGATTAGTTAACTTTATCGCATTGTTACTTCCTGTATTTCGCAGTCGTAAGTCGATTTATTAACGATTAACACACATCGATTATTGCATTAACGACACTTACTCCACATAATACAAATAAAATAAAGAAATTTCTACGAGTCAAGTTGCGCGAAATCGGTTGTTGACTTTGACCTTGACTTTGACTTTCACTTGTGAAAACACGGGGTGTTACAGTAGGTCGCCGGAGGAGAAGAGGGAGGTCGCCGGAGGAGGAGGTAGGTCGCCGGAGGAGAAGAGGGGGGTCGGAGAAGGAGGAGGAGCGGCGGTGGGAGGGGCTGATGTTTGAGGGAGGAGAAGAGGGAGGTGTGAAGATGTTTTAAGAAAATGGTCCATAGCTTATTTTTTAAGATGAAAAAAGCTGAGTTCAGATATGTTTAAAAAGAAAAAAACAAACAGTCTTCAAGGGTAACGTCTGCGCGCCTGCAGACATTAGCCCCCTTGAAAATGTATGAAGAAAAAACAAACACCCCCTAAATCAAGAGTAAATTACAAGTTTTGCCTTTTATGTTTTCAACATTTTGCAGGCGGTGTCCTTTAGCGTAAAAGTTGACAAGTTCTGTACTTAATGTTCCAAAATCTTGCACGTTTTATCCTTTAGGCCAAACCCAGTTAGGTTTTTTGGTTAAGTATGGTCATGTGCCTTTCACATAAGGACATTTTTATCATTTCACCTTCTCTAGTTATTTTGTAAAGAACTTTTATTAAGGGACCATTTTATACAAAACTACACAATATAAAAACTCTCTTTTTCTCTCCCTCTCGCTCTCTCTCTCTCATCTGAATTCAAAACCTTACTGATAAAATTGGTATATGAACTTAATCAAGAAACTCATTTCAAACTTTTCCTATGTCACACCCCGACCGCGTAAAACAACAAACCGCGACGGAAATGTCGGGGAGTGGAGTAACAGAATCATTTCTTCACAACACATGGTAATTGAAGTTTTGTTTTATTTAATTAATAATTGTTTTGTCACACCCCCAAAATCCACCATGCGGAGTATCACCGCTTGGAGGCGTGACATGACCAGGATCGAGCCACCAATCATATTGAACAACTCAATTAAGTAAATAAAACCAAACATAATACGATTGGTGACCAAAGCTAGTTAACCTTGTTTGGTTTAAACAGCGGAAGCATAAACGTAAATCCAAAAGCATAAGTTCGCAGTTCATAAGTTTAAAGTCCAACACTTAGGTTTAATAAGTTCAAAATGTTTGAAATATTAAACACTGGACATAATCGTCCGTACACCACAACGACTCCTTCCTCGTACAAGCTCCGAGTGTTTAGCGACCTGTAAGGCATGTAACAACTAGTCAACAACAAAGTTGAGTGAGTTCACGTTTGGTTGTTTAGTTTTAAGTTGTTTCTGAAAACGTGGTTTGACTTTCGTTGGCTTATTTGCCGTGGGGGTCACCCCATAGTTGAAAGTATGTTTAACCAATTCCTTTTCTTTACCCAAACCATATCCATAATCAGTGGTGGCTTTCCCCGTTTGAACTACTAGACGGTATGATATCGACTGCTACGCAAATAAGTTGTGCCCTATATCAGTGTCTATCATCACTGACAATCTGCCATAGTCCATTAGTACACGCCCGTCCTACCGGCACGGTGTGAGGTTTGTTAAACCTAATAGCGCTATTAACTAATGACCCGCTCGCCATTGGCCTCGGCGATTAAGTCGATATAAATTGAGGGACTTCATGATAGAGTTTTGTCTAGCTAGTTTTAAGGTTGTTGTCCCGCACCAGGAGGACCACAACGTACGTATTCTGCACTAGGAGAATTCGTAGGTTTAATAATGGCATCCAATCTATGGAGGATGGCCGTACATATCCTACCCAAGGAGGATATGTAGATTTAGTTTTAATTCTTTAACCCATTCCCAAACCACCGGGAATCCCATGCCTTAGAAAGTGTGTGAACTCACCTCGGTTTGCTCGGTTAGATTCTCAATATAGCTAACAGTCAAGGTAGGTCAATCACGTCCTAGTATGATTTACCAGTTAGTCATTTAGTGGCTTTCAAATAGAACACAAAGTTCCTACACATATCTATCACACAACATGCATTACTTTAACGGTTTATGCCCATCTAAGTTTCCCATCCATTCCCCACTCAAAATCAAGCATACGATAATGCACATAACATATATATCATGTTAGATCATTCACGGATAGCATACTCGACATTTAGACACGCAAGTCACAACTTATCTTAATTCAACATTTATATTCAAAACCGGCTGTTTTTCGGACCTTTAAATAAAATAGTTAAATTATTCCAAAAATTCCCAAATTTTTATAGAATGTCATAAACATTCCATATTTTATTGTGTAAAAATATCGGGGTCCGGTTCATTACCAATATTTTATAAAAATTCATATTCGGGACTGAACTCAGATTTACGTATTTCTGACCACAGTCCACAAAACAATTTATTAAAAATTCATCGTAAGTCAGATTTGCGAAATTCCATTGGGGTAATTACAAATACATCAGTTTTCATCTACAGTAAAATTTTCATGGTCCGATTGATCACAAAACTCAGGTTATGACTGAAAGTATGACACCCATTTATTGCTGTCAAAATTCAGCTTAAGTTGCTGTTGCAAATTAACACTTTAAAAATAGTAAACGAAGTCCAAAAATTACGATTCCAATGCCATTAGAACCGTATTTCATAATAACATATTTTAGATTCAAAATATCGGTTTTTCGTTGAATTTATGCCCTGTTTACAGCCAACTGAAGTTGGCTGTAAAACCGGGACAGATTCTGTCTTTCAGTGTTTAACCTTCTAAATCATGTTCGATCGATTCCGTTAACAAGTTTATTAATCACAACAACATTAAACATCAATATCAATCAGCAAAACATCAGATAATCAACCAATAATCATAACAACACAAGATCTACATGATTTACACACATAACTTCTCTTTATCCACACCTTAACACATTATGTTCATGACTTGTTCATGAGCTTTAAAGTTTCTTAACTTTTTATCATTCTAACATCTATTAACCACTAAAATAACATAAAGAATGAACGGATCTAAGTTCTTACCACTAGCTCAAGGCTAGGGAAGTTCGAGTGAAGAAATGTGGTGGTTAATAGCGAATGGAGGAGGTCCTTCCACTTCCGAGAGCACCGAGCTTCGTTGTTGGACCTCTTACACCTTTGTTTGTATGAGGAATGATTGAAAAAGAGCTTGATGATGGTGGTAGTATGGTGGAAGGTGGCTGCCGAACAAGGGAAAGGAGAGAGAGAGAAGAGAGAGCTTGGTGGAATAGTGGTATTTATAAGATCTTCCATATAGCATATTCCTAGCATATTCCTAGCATATTCCTAGCATATTCCTAGCATATTCCTTAGCATATTCCTTAGCATATTCCTTAGCATATTCCTAGCATATTCCTTAGCATATTCCTTAACATATTCCTTAGCATATTCCTAGCATATTCCTTAGCATATTAACAAATACGTGTAAGCATAACACAGATATCAGAAAGCAGTTAAGTAATTCCACACAGTCGTCAGACACTTTAATTATCATTAATAATTTGTACGGAATACATGGGATTTTGAGGGTTGTTACATTCTCCCCCTGTTAAGAGAATTTCATCCCGAAATTTAGCGCGTGGTTACTGAGGAAGCTAGTTAAGTTGCGTTGTTTTCCGGATTTTCCTGGGGTGTCACATCATCCCCCCGTTGATTTGGAATTTCGTCCCGAAATTCTGTAGTAGCTTCAGCCTCAGTAGTGGTTGCGTTTTTCTTAAACAGCTGGGGATACTTGAGTTTCATCTGGTCTTCTCGTTCCCAGGTATACTCTGAGCCACGACGAGCATTCCAACGAACTCGAACGAGAGGTATTCTTGTGTGCTTGAGAATCTTAACATCTCGATCAGTAATCTCTACAGGTTCCTCGACGAATCGCAGCTGGTCGTCGATTGTGAGTTCTTTGAGAGGAACTATGAAGGTCTCATCTGACAGACACTTCTTCAGATTTGACACGTGGAATACGTTGTGAACTCCGCTGAGTTCTTCAGGTAGATCCAACCTGTAGGCGACTTGGCCAATTTTCTCAATGACTTTGAATGGTCCGACATAACGCGGATTGAGTTTGCCTCGTTTGCCAAAGCGGACTACACCTTTCCAAGGTGAGACTTTGAGTAGCACTCGATCCCTAACCTGGAGTTCGAGTGGTTTTCTTCCCTTATCAGCATAGCTTTTCTGATGTTCACGAGCTGCCGCCATTCGCTGTCGTATCTGAGCAATTTTCTCAGTGGTGTCTACCACATGTTCTGGGCCAGTGATTTGGCTGTCACCAACTTCTGCCCAACAGAGAGGCGATCGGCATTTGCGTCCGTATAATGCCTCAAATGGAGCGGCTTGGATGCTGGTGTGGTAGCTGTTGTTATATGAGAACTCCACTAGCGGGAGGTGCTTTTCCCAGCCATTACCAAAATCGATTACACATGCCCTGAGCATGTCTTCAAGGGTTTGGATGGTGCGTTCAGATTGCCCATCCGTCTGCGGGTGATAAGCGGTGCTCATATCTAAACGTGAGCCAAAAGACTTGTGCATTGCTTGCCACAGTTCAGAAGTAAAACGTGCGTCACGATCAGATATAATAGAGATTGGCACTCCGTGCCTTGATACCACTTCCTTTAGGTAAATGTCTGCAAGAGTAGAGAACTTGTCCGTTTCTTTGATAGCCAGAAAATGTGCAGACTTGGTTAGTCGATCTACGATCACCCAAATGGTATCGTTTCCGCGTTGAGATCTGGGCAGGCCGGTAACGAAATCCATGGAAATTTGCTCCCATTTCCATTTTGGAATCTCCGGTTGTTGAAGTAGGCCTGATGGTTTCTGATATTCGGACTTGACTCTCGCACAAGTCAAACACTTGCTGACGTAGGTTGCTATGTGGGCTCTCATGCCAGGCCACCAGTATGTGGTCTTTAAGTCGTGGTACATCTTATCTGAACCAAGATGTACTGAATAACGAGACTTATGTGCTTCATCCATCACAAGCTCGCGTAAGTTGCCATAGAGTGGAACCCAAATACGCCCCGCTACATAGTAGGCGCCGTCTTCTTTTTGTTCTAGCCGTTGCCTCGATCCTCGTAGGGACTCAGCCCTGATGTTCTCTGCTTTCAATGCTTCGACCTGGGCATCTCGAATTTGAGCGGGAAGGTTGGATTGGATGGTAAGCTGTAAAGCACGTACACGCTTAGGTAAAGTATCCTTTCAACTGAGGGCGTCAGCCACAACATTGGCTTTGCCCGGATGATACTTGATAGCGCATTCGTAATCATTCAAGAGTTTGACCCATCGGCGTTGTCACATGTTTAACTCCTTTTGCTTGAAGATATGCTCGAGACTCCTGTGATCGGTGTAAATGGTGCACCTGGTACCGTACAGGTAATGTCTCCATATCTTAAGCGCGAATACAACTGCTCCCAGCTCCAGGTCGTGAGTAGTGTAGTTTCTTTCGTGAACTTTAAGTTCGCGCGATGCGTAGGCAATGACCTTGTCACGTTGCATCAATACGCAACCAAGTCCTTGGATGGAAGCGTCACAATAAACCACGAAATCATCGGTGCCTTCTGGCAATGAGAGGATAGGCGCGCTACAAAGTCTATCCTTTAGATGTTGAAATGCGGACTCCTGTGCATCACCCCAACGATAGATGACACCCTTCTGAGTCAGTGAAGTGAGAGGTTGCGCAATCTTGGAGAAATCTTTTATAAACCTTCTGTAATATCCGGCCAAACCCAAGAATTGGTGGATTTCTGTTGGTGTGCGGGGTGCAGGTCAGTTCTTGATCGATTCAACCTTAGATGGATCCACATGAATTCCATCCTTGTTTACCACGTGGCCTAGAAAGTGGACTTCGCGAAGCTAGAAGTCACATTTCGAAAACTTGGCATACAACTGCTCTTTTTGAAGAAGTTCCAGCATAAGTCGTAGATGCTGCTCGTGTTCCTCCTGACTCTTAGAATAGATCAGGATATCGTCGATGAACACAATAACGAACTTATCCAGGTAAGGCTTGCACACTCGGTTCATGAGATCCATGAAGACCGCTGGTGCATTCGTCAGCCCGAATGGCATAACCAGAAACTCGTAATGGCCGTAGCGAGTTCTGAATGCTGTTTTGGAGACGTCCTCATCTCGGACTCTCAGCTGATGGTATCCCGATCTCAAATCAATCTTAGAGTAATAGGTCGACCCTTGCAGCTGGTCGAATAAGTCGTCAATACGTGGAAGAGGATAACGATTCTTCACAGTCACCTTGTTGAGCTCGCGATAGTCAATACACATTCTGAAAGTACCATCCTTCTTCTTTACGAACAAGACTGGAGCTCCCCAGGGTGAAGAGCTAGGACGTATAAAACCCTTTTCCAAGAGTTCTTGTAGTCGTGTGGACAGTTCTTCGAGTTCTGATGGGGCTAGACGATATGGTGCTCGAGCTACTGGCGCTGCTCCAGGAGCTAGCTCGATTTGAAACTCAACTTGGCGATGAGGAGGAAGACCAGGTAATTCCTCAGGAAATACCTCAGGAAAATCGCGCACAATAGGGATGTCTTCAATTATCTTCTCTTCCGTGGATGTGTCAGTAACGAGTGCTAAAATGGCAGTGTGGCCCTTTCGCAAACACTTCTGGGCCTTAAGGAAAGAGATGATGCCTTCGACAGCACCACTCTTGTCGCCGCGAATCATGATTGGTTCTTCGCCAGAACGAGGAATGCGGATGATTTTCTCCTTGCAAACAATTTCCGCTTGATGATGAGATAGCCAATCCATCCCAATAACAACGTCGAAACTACCAAGGGTGATAGGAACAAGATCGATAGGGAAAGCCTGACCAGCTAAGACGAGGTTACAACCTTTAACTACGTGTGTGGCTTCAAGACTTCTACCATTTGCTAGCTCTACTGCGTGTTTGGTGTTCAGGAGTGTTGGAGTGCGCTTAAGCATTTGGCTAACTTTTAAGGACACATAACTAGTATCGGCACCCGAATCGAATAAAACAGTAACAAAGAAGTCATCCAGAAGAAACTTACCCATCACAACGTTGGGATCGTTCCTTGCTTCTCCCTGACCAATCACGAACGCACGACCCCTTGCTCCATTACCATTGTTGTTTTACCCATTGCCGCTTCCATTGTTGCCTCCATTGTTGTTCCCATTGTGGTTCCCGTTTCCTTGGTTGTTGTTGTTCTGATTCCGGTTCAGTTGGGGGCAGTTTCTTTTAAAGTGGCCTTCAGCGCCACACTGAAAGCATCCTTTATTGCCCTGTTGTTGTTGCTGCTGATGGGTCTGTGGAGCTTGTTGCTGTTGGCGATTCTGATTCACAGGACGCGGGCTCCTGCAATCCTTAGCTTCATGACCCAGCTTTTGACATCTCTGACAGCGACCTTTGTTGCACTGCCCGCTGTGATGCTTGTTGCACCGGTTGCACTTGGGGTGGTTTCCTCGGTATCCACCCTATCCTTGGTTACCAGAAGATTGCTGACCAGGACTCTGGTAGTCATCAGTCTTTCGCTGCTGAGACTGAACTGAAGTAGAACCCTTTCCGGAGTTCCCATCCCATTTTCGCTTGTTATCTGTAGGTGCATCAGAAGTAGCTGTGGCACTGATACGTTTGGGTAGCCTGTTTTGCTCCACCGCCTGGTCGGTGAGATGATGAGCCAGTTTGACGACTTGCTGGACGGTACCCAAGTTGGCTGAAGTCACGTGACTTTGAATCTCTGGTACAAGGCCCTTGAGATAGAGCTCAATTCGTTTGAAGGGAGGGTTCACCATGGTTGGACACAAGATGGCCAGCTCGTTTGACCTCTTAGTATACGCCTCGATCTCAGATCCTGTCATCTTCAGATTGTAAAATTCCACTTCTAGCTTGTGGATGTCATCCCGACTACAGTACTCCTCTTTGATCATGTAACACCTCGAAATTTTGTGTCCAATAATGTGTTGACACGTGTCTTGAGTTTACACGTGGCATTTAATATTAAATAAAGGACTAATGTTGACAAACCTTGAAAATATGTAAATTAGAGTGTTATAAATATCAACATAGGGTAAATATACTGTATAGTAACCCTAAACGATGCTCGTACCTTCGGACGAATAAATCATGGATCGTACAGACGCGAAACGCGGAGGAAAGTGAGAGATTTCAAGCTGCAGGTGTTAACTGTGTCAACATGTTTAATTATACCTCTGAGTGAAAGAAGCTGTGCATGACGATAATGTCATAACAGGTACCTTCCTTGTAAATGATGTCTTTGCAAGAGTACTTTTTGATTCAAACGCAGATAAGTCTTTCGTAGATCATAAGTTTTGTAAATTGTTGAATTTACCTGTCAAGACCTTAGGCGTAAACTATGAGGTAGAGTTAGCAGATGGTACCATAGAAACCATCTCAACCATTTTAGATGGATGCGTTATATCTATTAAGAACCATTCTTTTCCGATGCCTCTGCTTCCTTTCAAGTTAGCTGGTTTTGACATAGTTCTGGGTATGGACTGGTTATCACTTAACCAGGCCCAAATTGTTTGTAATAAGAAGCAAGTGGTGATAGAGACTTCGTCTGGTGAACCACTTACCATTCGGGGAGATACCCAGTACGGGCTACCTGAGCATGCAACTATGCTCAAAGCTTCAAAGTGTCTGAAAAAGGGGTGTGTCATCTACATGGCGCAAGTAATTATTGATGAACCTAGACCGAAGATAGAAGACATCCCTGTCATTTCTGAATTTCCGGAAGTTTTCCCTGAAGATCTACCTGGGTTACCACCAGATAGACAAGTTGAATTCAGAATCGACATCATCCCCGGAGCAGCACCTGTTGCAAGAGCACCATACAGATTGGCACCTACAGAAATGAAGGAGTTGCGGACACAGCTAGATGAATTGCTGGCAAAAGGTTTTGTTAGACCTAGCTCGTCTCCTTGGGGAGCGCCAATTCTGTTTGTCAAGAAGAAGGATGGTTCGATGCGTCTGTGCATCGACTATCGCGAACTTAATAAAGTCACGATCAAGAATAGGTATCCTTTGCCCAGAATCGACGATTTGTTCGATCAGCTTCAAGGGGCAAGTTACTTCTCGAAGATTGATTTGAGGTCAGGCTACCATCAGTTGAAGGTGAAAGACGAAGACGTACATAAGACTGCATTTAGGACTCGTTATGGTCCCTACGAGTTCCTGGTGATGCCTTTTGGGCTCACTAATGCACCAGCCGCATTCATGGATCTCATGAATCGCGTCTGCAAGCCTTACTTGGATAAATTCGTCATCGTTTTCATTGACGACATCCTCATTTATTCTAAGAATCAGGCTGACCATGAGAAACACCTTCGTTGTATTCTCAAACTTCTACATCAGGAGAAACTCTATGCCAAATTCTCTAAGTGTGAATTTTGGCTACGAGAAGTCCAATTTCTTGGACACGTGGTCAGTGAGCGTGGTATCCAGGTGGATCCCGCTAAAGTTGAAGCGGTTATGAACTGGCAAGAACCGAAGACGCCTACAGAGATTCGTAGCTTCCTGGGTTTAGCAGGATACTACCGGCGTTTCATTGAAAATTTTTCAAGGATTGCTTCTCCCTTAACATCCTTGACTAAGAAGAAAGTAAAGTTCATTTGGGGCCCTAAGAAGCAAGAAGCTTTCGATATTTTGAAGCAAAGGTTGAGCAACGCCCCAGTACTGACATTGCCAGATGGATTAGAAGACTTTGTGATTTATTGTGATGCATCACACACCGGCATGGGATGTGTGCTTATGCAGAAGGGCAAAGTTATCGCCTACGCATCACGGCAGTTAAAAGTGCATGAAAAGAATTACACCACCCATGACTTGGAGTTGGGTGCCGTTGTATTCGCACTCAAGCTGTGGAGACATTATTTATATGGGATCAAGTTTGTGATCTATTCTGATCACAAGAGCCTCCAACATCTCTTTAATCAAAAGGAATTGAACATGAGGCAACGTCGTTGGATGGAAACCTTGAACGATTATGACTGTGAGATCAAGTATCATCCCGGCAAGGCGAATGTAGTCGCTGACGCCTTGAGCAGAAAGGAAAGGATTAAACCCATCCGAATCAATGCCAAGCGCATGGAGATAAAGAATAATTTGATTGAAAGGGTGTTAGCTGCACAGAAGGAAGCTGTGTTGGAAGCTAACTATCCTAATGAAAAGCTAGGAATAACTGAGGAGCAGTTAACTCTTAGCAAGGACGGAATTCTAAGATTAAATGGACGAATATGGGTTCCAATTTTTGGAGGACTTCGTGATGTCATCCTCCAGGAAGCCCATAGTTCCAAATACTTCGTTCATCCTGGAGCTGACAAGATGTACCAGGATCTTAAGGCAAATTATTGGTGGATAGGCCTGAAAAAGTCCGTAGCCACCCATGTAGCTAAATGCTTGACTTGTGCGCAAGTCAAAGCCGAGCATCAGAAACCGTCAGGTTTGCTACAACAGCCTGAACTTCCTACGTGGAAGTGGGAAATGGCAACTATGGATTTCATTACCAAGTTACCCAAGACGAGAAAAGGAAATGATACAATATGGGTTATAGTGGATAGACTGACCAAGTCAGCACATTTCCTACCCATCAAGGAGACTTATAGCTCCGACATGTTAGCCCAATTGTACGTTGATAAGATTGTAGCCTTGCATGGCATACCTGTGTCTATTATCTCAGACAGAGATACTAGATACACGTCGCATTTCTGGAAAAGCTTCCCGCAATCTTTGGGCACACGTTTGAATTTTAGTACGGCTTACCATCCTCAGACAGACGGTCAGAGTGAGCGTACTATCCAAACGTTAGAAGACATGCTACGTGCATGCGCGATCGATTTGGGAGGTAGCTGGGATAAAAACCTACCATTGATCGAATTCTCCTACAACAATAGCTACCACACCAGCATCAAGGCTGCGCCTTTTGAGGCATTATACGGTAGAAAGTGTAGATCTCCAGTTTGTTGGGCGGAAGTTGGAGAAGTCCAGTTATCAGGACTAGAGATCGTGTTCGAAACAACGGACAAGATTGTCCAGATTCGCAACAATTTCCAAGCAGCCCGTAATAGGCAGAAAAGCTACGCTGATCCTAAGCGAAAAGCTTTTAACTTTGAAGTGGGTGAAAAAGTCCTACTTAAAGTGTCACCCTGGAAAGGAGTGATGCGATTTGGTAAGAAAGGCAAGCTAAGCCCGAGGTACATAGGACCTTTCGAGGTTATCGAACGTGTCGGGTCAGTTGCCTATAAGTTGAACTTACCAGAAGAGCTCAGTGGAATTCACAATGTGTTCCACATCTGCAATCTAAAGAAATGTTCCGCTGACGAATCCCATGTTATGCCACATACAGATGTGCAGATAGACGCGAGCTTAAAATTTGTTGAAAAACCTGTGTCGATTGAAGATCGACAGGTAAGGAAGCTTCGAAGAAAGCATATACCTTTTGTTAAGGTCAAGTGGGATGCCCGTAGAGGTCCCGATTTCACGTGGGAGGTGGAATCCACAATGAAAGAAAAGTACCCTTATTTATTTCAGTAAATCTCGGGTCGAGATTTATTTTAAGGGGGTGAGGATGTAACACCTCGAAATTTTGTGTCCAATAATGTGTTGACACGTGTCTTGAGTTTACACGTGGCATTTAATATTAAATAAAGGACTAATGTTGACAAACCTTGAAAATATGTAAATTCGAGTGTTATAAATATCAACATAGGGTAAATATACTGTATAGTAACCCTAAACGATGCTCGTACCTTCGGACGAATAAATCATGGATCGTACGGACGCGAAACGCGGAGGAAAGTGAGAGATTTCAAGCTGCAGGTGTTAACTGTGTCAACATGTTTAATTATACCTCTGAGTGACCCTTTGACGTACCCGAGGCTTTGTAACAGTAGAATACGCTCACTAGAAAGTAATATATAAATTCCGCGAAGCTCCGTCTTGAAACGAGAAAGTTGTGATCAAATTCGTACGTGAGGAGTTAAAAGCGTCGACGTTGAAATCTAAGGCTTTCCGAACAAATAACAAACTAACCGGGGACTTAACAATGCGGGTAAATAACACGAGGCCCTTAGTTGTAAATAACCAAGGGCCAAATCGCAAAGTTACCCCTTCAAACCCGAAAGGTCAGGTTAATTAATTGCCGAAGATTTCGTATTAATTACAAAGATTTCGAAAAGATTTGAGAATCCTGATATTTTGACCTAAAGCGGCCCGCATTCAATAAACATGCGCTTTAAAGCGGGCCGCGCGCTAGTGATTAGTCCGTCTGTTGACTTAAGGTCAAAGCGGCCCGCGTTCAAGTAAGCTTTAAATCAAAAGCGGGCCGCGTATGACCCCCAGATGCAGAATACTTGGACTTGCATGCCTTTTGAGCTAGTGAACGGCCATCCAAGCAATAAGTGAGGCATGGGCACCCTCTACTCAACCCATAGCACCTTAGGACACCTGCCATTCATCCATCCTCATGTGTAGGGTGTGTTGTAATGATCCAAGGGCTCTTTATGCACTATAAAAGGCCTACATTGTGCACAATTGGAAACACACCTCAAAACTCACTCTTCTGATCATTCCTGGAGCTCTCAAGCTTTTCTCTACTATCATAAGTCGTGCACCAACTTCTGTAAGTATGCCATACCTTCCTTGATCTTGTTTTTGCTTAGTTTAGCCTAAAAGTCAATCCGTCGTAACTAACGATTGACTTTGCGATAAATCACGAATGGTCCAGTGTATTATCGGATCAAAAGTAGTTATGTGTTGGTATTTATGTGGGTAATAAACCCCTGAGAGGGTTCCCCCTGATCACCACCCTAACTAGTTCAAATATCGGGTCAAACGTATACTTAAAAAGTCAACAGAAAGGCTATTTTGCAATTTATGCATAATCAGTGATATAAGTGATATGAAACCTGTTTGAACACTCATAAAATAAAATATGATAATAAGTATACTAACTTGTCTAAACTCGTTTGATTCGGCCATTTGATATATTGACCCGGTTCGGAGCCGAAAGTCACAAAGTTTGACTTTCACTTTGACTTTCAGTTCTGACCCGTTAAGGCATGTTTTAGAAATGCCTCAGAGCTTAAATTGGATTAGGATACTTGTTAGAACAACCCTCTGTGATTACACACCTTGGTTCATTAATTATCCAATAAATATGCATATTTCCGTTAATTGCTCATATGTTGACCGATATGCCCTTTTCACCATAAAACGTGATTTATAAAAATGTAAAAGTATAGAAACCTTAATTACTGATATATAAACTTGTATGCAAAGTTTGACATCAGTTCGACTCATAAATTTAGAGTTACGCTCAATATCGCAAAAATTAATACTTTATGTTATAAAACGGCGTAACTAGCGTATAGCCTAGTTAAGCCAACTTTTTGGTATCAAATTTAATACCTACTGATGAAATATATTATTTTGGGATTTTTAAAGAGTTTTAATTAATTTTAGGCTGAGCGTAACTAGTAGTCGTAGGCTTAATCCGATAGTTGACGATTTTGCCCTTACGGGCCGTAAAATGAGTTTTACTTATCTAAACGACTCAAAACCTTTTGCTACTGATCACATATGATTAATAAATTATTCTAAGCCCTCTGGAAATATAAAAAATATCAGATTTAAGTATAGAACCCGGAAATGGCCTTTAATCGCCATAATTAGCGTTTTTAACGCATAGTATGTCTTAAAATTTTATTGGACATACCCGGGTTGATACCTACTGATATATGAGGCAAATTATAATATTTTAACAGTAAGTAAAATTTGACTAACTCAGACTTCGTTTTTGAGTTACTCGGCTTATGTGAAATTACCAAAATACCCCTACGGGGCGTAGTTGGGTTTAAACTCATTACGGGCATAACGAAAGACATCCTACTAATGTCACAACATATTTGAAGCATATTAACTTAGGAAACCTGTATATGGCTCTTGCGGATACCCGTTACGCTTATTACGCGTTCGGTTCGGTTTATGTAACACGTTTACATAAATTAGCCGAAACGGGTCAAACCCTATCAGTTTTATCTCAAAATCCAGAATGTGAATAATAAACCCATATTAAACAAGTCTTCAAACTTGTCGGGTCCAAATCACATTCTATCCGGTCTTCGCTTAATCGTGCGTACGAACCGTATCTTTAGAACTAGCCGGTCTAAGCTTAAGCTTAATTAAAGACCCGTTAGTATTCTAATAGGTTATTTAAAACCATTGTTCCAGATTAGGAGAACCAGTAAAAGCTATCTACAACTTAATCAAATTAAGGAATTGTACTTTGCTCAGGTAAATACTTTTAACTTATTTTCCCTATACGGGCTTGGGTTCCGGTATATAGCATACCGCTTGATCGGGTGTTAAATCTTCCATCGCTTAGGTGGTTAATTGAATAATTTATTGAACCCGTTTAAACAGTCTTGTTTACTTTAAAAGCCTTTGGGGGGTTAATGACCATGTCCCGGATATCCTTGGCATCATCTTACGAGATTGGCCACGACTTGAGCACGGGGTGTAGGCGTACACCTGTCAGTGTATAACTCAAATATTGTGGTGTGTCTATTGATCTTTAACCCGGCACAATCCGGGCTACTGAACGCATAAGTAACATGTAATTCGTTCACAAGATTATAATATTAAATAATTCTCCCAAGTTAAATAAAATGTTTTTGCCATGTGCATTCAAAACTATTTTCAATCATTTTACAAAATGAGTCAGTTGAATGTATTTACCAGTGTAAACTGACGTATTTTCCCAAAAAGATTAAATGCAGGTACTAAGCGTAATTGGCTGGGATTTCTCCTTAGCATCACTAGAAGTCTCGCAAGCTTAAGATGCCTGAAGTCTGTTGAACCATAAATGTTATTTTATATCGATCCGTACTGTGGATAAACTTCCGGATATTGTTACATTGATAAACAATATTAAATTCGGTTGTACCATATTTTAAATTTGCTTCCGCTGTGCATTATTATATTGTGTTGTTTGACTATTACGTTGCCAACCATGACGTCACGATACTCCCCCACCGGGCCCACCGGTGACACGTGGAAATCAGGGTGTGACAGATCAGCTATTTGAAACCATTCCAGGGCGTGGCATTAGCAACTGCCAGTCCTAGTAGTTGAACCTGCGCCTTCCACCAGGTTAACGCAGCTCCTTCAAGTGTTCCGGTAGCATATTTCACCCTACGGTCTTCGGGGCATTCGCACATCTCGAAAACAGTCTTAAGCTTTTCAAACCAGTGAAGAAGGCCCACTGCTCCTTCGGTGCCACTGAAAGTGGTAGGTCGGCAGTCCATGAACGTCTTGAACGTGCACACCGGAGGTTGAGCATGTTGACCTGTAGTGCGAGAATAATAGGCATGGTTAAGCACGAGGGTTGGTTTGTGAAGGTAGGATCTAAACGTCCTAAGGTGAGTTGGTATGGCAGGTTATACCTCCTGCAGGGTTAGCTGCGAGTGCCTCCGCAACTCGTTCGTTGATCAAAGCCGTCAACTGGGCTTGAGTGAGGTTGATACGTCCTTCGCGTCCGCTCATGATCTTCATAATGAAGCAACGTAAGTGAGGAAAGTGTCGCGAAAGTGTGTAAGTATGTGGGACGGCATTAGAGAGTAACCAAACAAGGTTCAAATAGCAATTATCACATTATCTAATGCACAGTGAGAACTATCTAACCGACAATATAACATAATCATACCACTTATGGTGTCGAGTCTTGCACGTGGAGCGAAGCGTCGTTGTGGATCGTTGAGCACTGTACTGGTTATAGTCTGGTTTTATCAAAAACTTTTTCCCTTTTAAAACCAAGTTCACTATAACCAATGGCTCTGATACCAATCTGTCACACCCCCAAAATCCACCATGCGGAGTATCACCGCTTGGAGGCGTGACATGACCAGGATCGAGCCACCAATCATATTGAACAACTCAATTAAGTAAATAAAACCAAACATAATACGATTGGTGACCAAAGCTAGTTAACCTTGTTTGGTTTAAACAGCGGAAGCATAAACGTAAATCCGAAAGCATAAGTTCGCAGTTCATAAGTTTAAAGTCCAACACTTAGGTTTAATAAGTTCAAAATGTTTTAAATATTAAACACTGGACATAACCGTCCGTACACCACAACGACTCCTTCCTCGTACAAGCTCCGAGTGTTTAGCGACCTGTAAGGCATGTAACAACTAGTCAACAACAAAGTTGAGTGAGTTCACGTTTGGTTGTTTAGTTTTAAGTTGTTTCTGAAAACGTGGTTTGACTTTCGTTGGCTTATTTGCCGTGGGGGTCACCCCATAGTTGAAAGTATGTTTAACCAATTCCTTTTCTTTACCCAAACCATATCCATAATCAGTGGGGGCTTTCCCCATTTGAACTACTAGACGGTATGATATCGACTGCTACGCAAATAAGTTGTGCCCTATATCAGTGTCTATCATCACAAACAATCTGCCATAGTCCATTAGTACACGCCCGTCCTACCGGCACGGTGTGAGGTTTGTTAAACCTAATAGCACTATTAACTAATGACCCGCTCGCCATTGGCCTCGGCGATTAAGTCGATATAAATTGAGGGACTTCATGATAGAGTTTTGTCTAGCTAGTTTTAAGGTTGTTGTCCCGCACCAGGAGGACCACAACGTACGTATTCTGCACTAGGAGAATTCGTAGGTTTAATAATGGCATCCAATCTATGGAGGATGGCCGTACATATCCTACCCAAGGAGGATATGTAGATTTAGTTTTAATTCTTTAACCCATTCCCAAACCACCGGGAATCCCATGCCTTAGAAAGTGTGTGAACTCACCTCGGTTTGCTCGGTTAGATTCTCAATATAGCTAACAGTCAAGGTAGGTCAATCACGTCCTAGTATGATTTACCAGTTAGTCATTTAGTGGCTTTCAAATAGAACACAAAGTTCCTACACATATCTATCACACAACATGCATTACTTTAACGGTTTATGCCCATCTAAGTTTCCCATCAATTCCCCACTCAAAATCAAGCATGCGATAATGCACATAACATATATATCATGTTAGATCATTCACGGATAGCATACTCGACATTTAGACACGCAAGTCACAACTTATCTTAATTTAACATTTATATTCAAAACCGGCTGTTTTTCGGACCTTTAAATAAAATAGTTAAATTATTCCAAAAATTCCCAAATTTTTATAGAATGTCATAAACATTCCATATTTTATTGTGTAAAAATATCGGGGTCCGGTTCATTACCAATATTTTATAAAAATTCATATTCGGGACTGAACTCAGATTTATGTATTTCTGACCACAGTCCACGAAACAATTTATTAAAAATTCATCGTAAGTCCGATTTGCGAAATTCCAGTGGGTTAATTACAAACACTTCAGTTTTCATCTACAGTAAAATTTTCATGGTCCGATTGATCACAAAACTCAGGTTATGGCTGAAAGTATGACACCCATTTATTGCTGTCAAAATTCAGCTTAAGTTGCTGTTGCAAATTAACACTTTAAAAATAGTAAACGAAGTCCAAAAATTACGATTCCAGTGCCATTAGAACCGTATTTCATAATAACATATTTTAGATTCAAAATATCGTTTTTTCGTTGAATTTATGCCCTGTTTACAGCCAACTGAAGTTCGCTGTAAAACCGGGACAGATTCTGTCTTTCAGTGTTTAACCTTCTAAATCATGTTCGATCGATTCCGTTAACAAGTTTATTAATCACAACAACATTAAACATCAATATCAATCAGCAAAACATCAGATAATCAACCAATAATCATAACAACACAAGATCTACATGATTTACACACATAACTTCTCTTTATCCACACCTTAACACATTATGTTCATGACTTGTTCATGAGCTTTAAAGTTTCTTAACTTTTTATCATTCTAACATCTATTAACCACTAAAATAACATAAAGAATGAACGGATCTAAGTTCTTACCACTAGCTCAAGGCTAGGGAAGTTCGAGTGAAGAAATGTGGTGGTTAATAGCGAATGGAGGAGGTCCTTCCACTTCCGAGAGCACCGAGCTTCGTTGTTGGACCTCTTACACCTTTGTATGTATGAGGAATGATTGAAAAAGAGCTTGATGATGGTGGTAGTATGGTGGAAGGTGGCTGCCGAACAAGGGAAAGGAGAGAGAGAGAAGAGAGAGCTTGGTGAAATAGTGGTATTTATAAGATCTTTCATATAGCATATTCCTAGCATATTCCAAGCATATTCCTAGCATATTCCTAGCATATTCCTTAGCATATTCCTTAGCATATTCCTAGCATATTCCTAGCATATTCCTTAGCATATTCCTTAGCATATTCCTTAGCATATTCCTTAGCATATTCCTTAGCATATTCCTAGCATATTCCTTAGCATATTCCTTAGCATATTCCTTAGCATATTAACAAATACGTGTAAGCATAACACAGATATCAGAAAGCAGTTAAGTAATTCCACACAGTCGTCAGACACTTTAATTATCATTAATAATTTGTACGGAATACATGGGATTTTGAGGGTTGTTACATTCTCCCCCTGTTAAGAGAATTTCGTCCCGAAATTTAGCGCGTGGTTACTGAGGAAGCTAGTTAAGTTGCGTTGTTTTCCGGATTTTCCTGGGGTGTCACATGTTTGACATAGTCTGAAAGTGAAATAAACGAGTTTAAACACATTGTCTTTCTTGTTTTATGTCACTAAGGCCCTCGTCCAATCCTATGTTTTGCATCATGATCATCTAACAACAGCACCTGAAACACATGTGAAAATAGGTACGTCAGCATAAAAATGCCTGTGAGATATATAGGTTTTGTTGATGGACGATTCATGACTTGTAGTTAAAAGAAGTGTTTGTAAGGACCTGCACGAAAATGTCCAAAAACACCCCGTAAGTGAAAAACCGGACCCCTAAAACCTTAAATTTCATGAAAAAAATCAAGGAAATCAAGTTTTATTGATCTTTCACAGGCCGCGTAAGACTTAGGGAAAGTCTACGCGGGGCGCGACAGCTTGTCAAAGCTTCGGATAACAATCAAGGCCACGTGTCAGACACGTGGCAGACCTACGCCGTGACATGGCAGCCCTAGCCGTCGCTAGGGTGGCCCTCGCGGGCCGGGTAGGTTGCCCTTCGAGTTTACGCGGGCCGCGACGAACTCAAAAATCAGCTTTAAAAGGGACGTGCATGGGCAGTTCAAATCTGTCGAAAACTCTCTTCAAAATCACACTCTTTCTGCTCGAAAATTCAATTTTAGTAGGGAGACGCTGCTACGATAACAGGGTAATAACTCGATCACTGCTACGATACAATGTTCGATCGATTGAAACCGATCCGATGGATGTTTAAGTGTTGCCTGAATTCGGGCTATACTTTGTCATTCGTCGTGAGGGTTTTGATTTCGTGAATTTATCGTAAATGTTGTATTAAGTTACTAACCTAGTCTCGTTTGCATTATTTAACTAGGTTACCAGGCTTAATCAGTAGGCGGACTCTGTCCATTTAAACTTGCAACATGAGTCATTCTCTTTTTACCAAATTGTTTCCAAAACCCTATTTATTTTCAAAGTTATAATTACAGGGATTAAGTCTTTGTAATCTTCAATTACTGCCGGTATGTGGGGTTTTGTATACATTACTTGATAACCGTCACCGTTGGACAACGGGTTAGCCAATGGGTGATATGACCATAGTCACAGATACGGTCGAGTGACAAATACCGATTCGGGGTAATTGGTTGATATATAAACATGGTAATCACTCTTAATACTATAGATTATAACAATGTGTCGTTTTGTATAAATTGAATGACTCGCCATTATTTCCCGCTGATAAAATCTTTTTAAACATGTTTTCAGGTGATTTACTGTGAACAAGGAAAAGTGTCGTGTAGCACTACCAGCTTGGATAAAGTGGCTCAGTAAATAAATAGACTTGTTTTTGTAAACGGGGGATTTCCCTGTGAAATTCTTTTATTGTAAATTACGGGATTTGTCCCGAAACTTGAAATAAAATAATTGAGTAATTTCAGTTTTAAATGATCCTGTTAAAATTTCCGCTGCCAAATTAAATATTAATACCACGGGTTTCTGTCCCGCGGCATTCGAACCAGGAAACTGGGTCGGGGGCCGTGACAGAAAAGGTGGTATCAGAGCCACTGATTTAAGCCACTTAAGTATTTGAGAAATACTTAAGCTTCCAATTTTCCAATTTGTGATTATGTGAAAATTAAATTTACAATAAATAAAATTTTAACTTGAAATTTTGTGTGTTTCTTCATGTGTGCCTAACAGCATGAATGAACTATCGGAAGCCCTCCGAAGTTTCACTATCCATACTTCTGATATGGAGATTTCCGGAACCCAGTCCGGTTATCAGGCTGACACCGAAGAGCCAATAGTCTTTCAGGCCCAGCCTCAGGAGAAACCAAAACCCAAAAAGAGAAGAAGACTTTTGGACTGGAAGCGAGGGTGCTAGAAGAAGCCAGCTGCCCAAAAGGTGAAAAAGACAGAGGATCCAAAAGACAAAGGAAAAGGAAAGGAAGTAGGGGAAAGCTCTAGCCAGGCCCAGGAGTTGTCACCTTGGGAGGAACTCCATAGAAAACTGGCAAACTGTGAACTCATCAGACCTGCTGACGAAACCCTTTTCAATTTCCCTGCCCAATCCGAACTTCCTATCAATTTGAAACCCGATATTCCAGACCCAATTGTCAACCCACAACCTTTTACAGGACAGTTGGAAGAATGGTAGACAAGTGACTGGCACTTTCAGAACTTCATGAATAACCCCAATGTTTATTTTACCCAGTTTGATACTGAACCTGCCCCATTTCCACCTATAAGCTCAGAGAACGTTGCCGAATTACGCCGCTACGGCGAGGAACTGGTGGATGCGGGAAATCAGATTCGGGAAGTGGGGGAAAACATAACGTGGAAGTATGACGAGAGGGAGCGTCGGTTCTGAAAAGCCAGCTAACTGTGGTTGAATGTTTGTATAATAATAATATGTAGAAAATATATATATATATAGATAGATAGATAGATAGATAGATAGATAGATAGAAGATAGATAGATAGATAGATAGATAGATAGATAGATAGATAGATAGATAGATAGATAGATAGATAGATAGATATAATATATAATATTGTGTAATACTAATAAAAATAAAACATCTGTAAAATATATGGTTTGTATTGACGGATAATGTGTGTTAACTTAATTGTGTTGTGATTACCTTATTGTGTTTAGTTGCTATCCATTGTATGACAATAATTTGCATATATTGTTAATGATTCAGATGGAAAACGCAGAAAATCAACCGGCAAATGAAGTTAATCAATCTGAACCCAATAATGAAGACCATTTTCTTAATAGACAAGATGTAGAAAATATCGTTGCTCAGGTAAAAGCTAATGCCATCCCGGCAATTGTTGCTGCTGTTAAGAACCCTGCTGAACCTTCCCAAGCCAACCATAGCAAACGCACCCGCGATGATAATTTCAGTAACAGTGTAAACGGGGGCGGCAATAATGATAATAATGTGGTTCAAGCCCCATTTCTTAAGAAAATGAAAGTTGCAACACCTGGTTGCAGTTACAAAGAATTTATTGCCTGTAAGTCAGTCGAATTTGCAGGCAATGAAGGGGAGACTACCGCACTGCGTTGGTTAGAAAAGACCAAAGCAGTAATCAAAATAAGTAAATGCGCCGAGGAAGACAAGGTTATGTATGCATCCCACCTTTTCAAGGACGAGGCGTTAGAATGGTGGAACACGGTGCTGCAAGCCAAGGGAAGTGACATGGCTTATGCCATGAGTTGGGAGGAATTTAAGGAATTAGTAGAAAGAAAGTTTTGTCCCTCCTATGAAAAGGAACAAATGACGAATAAGTTCCTAAATCACCGGATGGTGGACGTTGATTGTCGGAGGTATACTTCGAAAATTTTCAAATATGCTAGAATTGTACCAACTCTGGCTTCGCCAACACCTTGAACGACGGGCTAGTACGTACAAGAGAAGAAAATAGGAAAAGGGAATTGGCCCAGAAAATTACCCAAGGGTTCCGTGGTGGTAATACTAATAGCAATTTCAAGAAAAAGGGAACTAGGCAATCTTCCACACTTCCATTCTGCAGAAACTGTAGGAAGAAACATTTTGGTAAATGTCAAGCAAATTGTAAATTTTTGCAAGGCGTCGGGCACCGAGAGGAGGAATGCAGGAAGAAATCAAAGATCTGCTACAATTGCGGAGAAGCTGGATATTTTAGACCAGAATGCCCTAAACTAGTTAAGCCAGCTGACAACAAGGCCAAACCTACCGAAGGAACTAATAAGAAGAATGCAAGAGCCTTTCAGCTGACAACTCAAGAAGCAGATCTGATTCCTGGTGTGATAGCTAGTACGTTTCTTGTACATGACGTATACGCAAAAGTATTATTTGACTCTGGTGCAAACCAAAGTTTTATAAATACTTCATTTTGCCAAGCCCTTAACCTACCATTAACCAAAATTAGACAAGTTTTCACCATAGAAACAGCAGAAGGAAACTCAGTTGAAATAGATAAGATTCTTCAAGAAGGAAAGATAGAACTCTCAGGACATAAATTTTCTACAAACCTGCTGCCTATGAATTTAGCTGGATTCGATGTCGTGTTAGGAATGGATTGGTTAGTAGCCAACCATGCTCGAATCCTCTGTGATAAGAATTCCATAGAAATACTTACGCTAGCAGGAGGAGTAATTGTGATTTCAGGAGATAAGCCGCATAAACCACTGAAGTTTATTTCAGTAATGAAAATTGCTAGTTATGAACGAAAACAAGGAATAGTGTATATGATTTCGGTAATCATTAACACTAAAAGTAAGGAACTTAAGGAAATTCCAGTAGTATCAGAATACCCGGATGCATTCCCAGAAGTGCTACCTGGATTACCAGCAGATAGAGAAGTAGAGTTTAGAATTCATCTAATTCCTGGAACTGCACCAATAGCTAAGGCACCCTATCGGTTAGCACCCACATAAAAGTTAGAACTGAAAAAGCAGTTGGACGAATTGCTAAGCAAAGGATTCATACAACCTAGTTCATCCCCTTGGGGAGCACCAGTGTTGTTCGTGAAAAAGAAGGACGGTTCAATGCGAATGTGTATCGATTATAGGGAATTGAATAAAGTTACAATTAAGAATCCATACCCATTACCTAGGATAGATGACCTTTTTGATCAACTTCAGGGAGCTAGATATTTTCTCCAAGATAGACTTGCGCTCCGGATATCATCAGCTGAAGGTACAAGAAGAAGACATACCTAAAACTGCTTTCAGGAATAGGTATGGTCACTACGAGTTTACAGTCATGCCCTTTGGGTTAACAAATGGTCCTGCAGTATTCATGGACACGATGAATAGGATCTTCAAGCCGTATTTGGATAAATTCATAATTGTCTTCATCGACGATATACTTATTTATTCCAAAAGCCAGGACGAGCATTGTGAACACCTGCATGCACTCTTAGCTCTATTGAGAAAGGAAAAGCTTTACGCCAAATTCTCGAAGTGTGAATTTTGGCTACAAGAGGTGCAATTTTTAGGACACATGGTGAATCATGAAGGTATTCACGTAGATCCCTACAAGATAGAAGCAATCACCAATTGGAAGGTCCCGCAATCAGTAGCTGAAGTCAGAAGTTTTCTAGGATTAGCTGGATACTATAGACGCTTCATTAAAAACTTTTCTAAATTAGTTTTTTCATTAACTAAGCTAACCTGTAAAACTGTTAGGTTTGAATGGGGACCCAAGCAAGAAGAGGCCTTTAGGATTTTAAAGCAAAGGTTAACAAATGCCCAAATCCTTGCTTTACCAGAAGGGACAGAAGATTTTGAAGTTTACTGCGATGCTTCTAAGCTAGGATTAGGATGTGTACTAATGCAACGCAAAAAGATAATTGCGTATGCATCAAGGCAGTTGAAGAAGCACAAGGAAAATTATACGACTCATGACTTAGAATTAGGAGCAATAATTTTTTCCCTCAAGATTTGGAGACATTATCTGTATGAAAGTAAGTTTACTGTCTACACAGATCATAAAAGTTTAAGATACATATTCAGGCAAAAAGAATTAAACATGAGGCAAAGAAGATGGATGGAAATTCTAAGTGACTACGATTGTGATATACTATATCACGAAGGAAAGGCAAATGTAGTTTGCGCATTAGAAGGACTATTTGCATCAAAATGAAAAAGTCTATCGATTCGTATGGTATCGAACCTTCCAGAATATGATCATTAGTTAAACATTCCCCAAATATCCTTTACATAGCTTAGAAATAGGCTTAGAGGTGTTTGATGCGCAAAAATAAACTTATTTGATCAACAGGGACTAAAAGCGTCAAAAAGTGCACAAGTTTGCATTTTCGCCCATATCTTATGTTCTGAATATATCCGGACATCCAAAAATTTTTGTAATCAATAAAATATTATATTTTAGTGTTTGGTATGATAAAATTCCATTCGTCGTGTAATTTGGTTCGTTTTTCACGTCCGTTCGTGTTTCGACGTAATTAGCCGAACAACGTGACCGTACGGCCAAACGAACCGACATCCGACATATTTTTTTGCATATTTTATGTTCCCTATATTTAGGCATCATTGTAGAGCCTTAAATATGGCTTAACGGGCCTTTAACAGGCTAAACATGGCCTTATATGCTCACAGGGACCATTTCTGCAAATTTTAAAGTTTCTGTTGCTGATCTGGGTACTAGGCGGGCCACGTAAGACTCCCTCTGAGTCTACGCAGGCCGTGTAAACCATCAGAATTGCAGAAAACTTGTTTTCTTGATCAACAACTGGTTTCTTGTATTGTTAATGGTTTTTAATCAATCTAGGGACTATTTTGGGCACCTATAGATTACCAAAACCATGGGTGATACTTGTACGGTCCAGATTGAATCACGGGTTACGAGAAACAATCCTAACGGTTCTTGAAATCCAATATAAACCCACTTGATCTTGCTCTCATTTCACACCTAGATCTGAATTATTTTAAGTTGGAGCCTTTGTGCTTCATACCTGAACATCCTAGATCAATTCCATCCTTGCTTGGACCCTTTGTAAGTGTCCTTTCGTGCTTAGTTCAGTTATTTGGCCCTTAAAGCCGAAAAGTCAAGCGTTTGCGATAAACGCTTTGACTTTTAAACGGTCAAGCCATCGTTCGCAACGAACATGGCTACGTGATCGTAATTAGGTACGTATTAAACCCTCAAAAGGGCACATCCTAATTACCACGTTTGCTTAGTTAATTGTCGGGTCAAAGTAATTAAAATAAAAGTCAATCGAGTCGGTTTTTAAATAAAATTCATAACTTATGTTGTAAAGGTAATAAAATCAGTTTTGTCACTTTAGTAACTTGGTAAATATTAATTGAACATGTCTAGGCATGTTCAACCCGACAATTCTAAGTATTAGGCTCGGTTCGGAACAGAAAGTCGCAAAAGTAGACTTTTACTTTGACTTTCAGTTCTAACCCGATTTAGCTTAGTTTATATATGCCTTATGATTCCTTTAGGACCATATTATAGGTTAGTATAACCCTCTGAGGTTATACATCTTGGTTCCATAGAAATCCTAGTTCATTGCATGTTTCCGTTAAATGCCTAAATGTTGACCATAATGCCCTTTTGATATTAAAACAAGATTTTTGAAAATGTGAGAGGACAAAAACCTTTACTACTGATTTATAAACATGTCCTAAAAATTTGACATCAATTTGAGGTCTAGATTAGAAGTTATGCTCAATATCGTAATTAAAAAGCTTTTTATTAATTAAACGGCATAATTAGCATATAGCCTATTTAAACCCAAATTTTGATACCAAATTTTTTACCCACTGATGTAATATAATATTTTGGGATTTTTGAAGATTTTTATTTATTTTAAGCTGAGCATAACATAGGGTTCTAGCTTTGATTCGGTAATTGTCGGTTATACCATTTTCTTGAATAAAATGAGTTCTACATAACATTTTGACATCAAACTTTTTGCTACTGATTTTATATGATAAATGAAATATATTTTAAGCCTTCTGGAATGATAAAAATATCAGCTTTTCTTATATAACCCGAAAATCGCTTAAAAGCGACTTTTTACGCGTTTAAAACACATGGTATGAGTTAAAACTATTTTAATCATATAAGACTTAATACCTACTGATATTTTTAGTAAATTTTTATACTTTAACAGTAAGCAAAAGTTTTAAACTCATATTTCCAGATTTGACCTTTAAAGCTTATGTGAAATTACCAAAATGCCCCTACGGTGTATAGTTTGGTTATAAATAACAAATTTCACATATAAGCAATACCCTACTGATATAACTTATTAAATTAAGTATTTTTACTGATTATATCAGACCTGAATCTCAGATTAATATTTAATCTCTTTTATAAGCTTTAAAATGACCAAAATACCCCTACGGGGCATAAATTGAGTTTAAATTCGTTTTGGGCATCATGGAAGGTATCCTACTGATATCACAACATATTTAGGGCATATTAACTTAGGAAACCCGTTCATGACTCATTTGTTGACCCGTTATGCATTTTACGCGTTCGGTGCGGTTTATGTAACTGGTTTGCATAAATTAACCAAAACGGGTCAAACCTTATCGTTTTTGTCTCAAAATCCAGAATGTGTTTAGTTTACCCATATTATACAAGTCTCCAAACTTGTCGGGTCTAAATCACATTCTAATCCGGTCTGCGCTTAATCTTGCGTTTTGACCCGTAAATCTTTCCTTAAAACTAACCGGTCTAAGTTTCAACTTAAATAAGAACCGTTAGGAATCTAATAGGTAATAAAACCTTCGTTCCAGATTAAGAGCCCCAGTAGAGGTACTTGGGCTTGCTGATTTGAATATACGGCTGAGTATAAATTGCATTTTAAGCTTAGGTAAATACTTTTAACTTATGTTCCCTTATACGGGCTTGGGATACGGTATTATAAAAATACCGCTTGGTCGGGTGTAGAAACCTTTTAATCGGAGATGATTAAATTGCACAATCCCGTTTTAATCAGTGTTGCTTGATAACAAATAACATTGGGGGTTAATGACCGTGTCCTGGATATCCTTGGCTCATTTAAAAAAGTGAATGGCCACAACTTAAGCACAAGGTGTAGGCATAACACCTCCTGTCGCGTATGTAAAAGATATGTTCACTCGTAAGGGTAACTTCTTATGAGATTATATTTGTGGTGTGTCGATTAATCTTGATCGGTTTGTATAATCACCGGCCCTAAATGTTGGACAAACATGTAAATCTGATACAAGATTTTTATTAATAAAATTGTCCCAAGTTATAAAAGATATTTTGTGCCTTGTGCATTCAAATCAATTTTCTTAAACATTTTCAAAAGAGTCACTTAATTGTATTTACCAGTGTAAACTGACGTATTTTCCAAAAAGGTTAAGTGACAGGTACTGTACATAAATTGGCTGGGAGCTCGGGGCGTTATTAGGGAATCTTGCAAGTTCTAAATGCCTAAAATCTGTTGAACAGTATTATGTTTCCGTTTTAAGATCCAACTGTGGATCCATCTTACAACCCGTTTGTAATATTAAATGTTACTTTCGAATCGATTTGTAATATATTTTACTTTAAGACTTCCGCTGTGCATTGAACTGTGATTATTGACTATGACGATATCAACTACGTCACGATACTCCCCACCGGGCCCACCGGTAATACGTGGAAATATCGGGGTGTGACAGGTTGGTATCAGAGCCAACATTGAGTGAATTAAACACTAGCCTTTTGTGTTTAATCTCAATGACATAGTAGCACATTCCTTGACTTCCGAGTCTAGACATGAACTAGGAATGATCTCGTCCCCATTATATGTATACAATGTTTTTGATATTTATGCATCCCAGGATCGTGTCGCCGAGCGACGCTGCCATTGATGAAAGCTCTCCAGACCCGAAGTATAGGAATGAAGAGCTTCGTACTACAGCTCGAATTAGCATACGACCAGTATGGAGGAATGACCTTTTTGAACCCATTAACCATATTTTAAATTTTGTACCCAAGACCTTTGAAACTTCAAGTGAGAAGCAAGCAACGGAGGAGTTCATACCAGCTGTCCCTGAAGATTCCACTCCAAAGATAAAACCTATGGAATCAAAGGACTCGTATTTCTTACCTCCAAATCTTGGAATCCCAGACTTGGAATATACCTATCCTGATCTTATCCATGATCCATATTGTTGATTAACCATAAAATCCTTGGATTCCACTCTTGTGAAGATTTCTAAGATAGAAGATTTTGACTACCCACAAGAACCTTCTGTACACATACAACACTCAGGGAACCAAGGAGAAAACTTTCAGAAATAAAATGAAGAAGGAACTTCCTTATTATATTTCATTTATATAGTAGTCCCTATAAGGACATATATATCTTTTAAGTCCCCATGTGGGCAAATTTCGTTGTGTAAGACCCGTTTAGGGCAATTATTGGGTTTTATAAGACTTTCTATGAAAAGTTTCCTATTTTGAAAATTTACTTTGATATTAAACATTATACGTATGTATTATGTTCTAAATCAGAACATCATTTCAATTTATATTGCTCTGCCATTGTATATCAAAGAAAATCTTAAAGGTATAACCTAGCTTATATGTCATTTCGACATAGCTAAGATAGTAAAGCCTTTTTAAGATAATAGATCCTTGTTAACACCTAAGAACGTGTTAACACTGTTGACAAATGTGGTTCGAGAAAATCACAACAGTGTCCTTATATTGGATTCTTCCAATTTCCTTATTTAGCATAGTGATTTAGAAATCATAGCTTAAATCATCAAATAAAGATGATCATATTATAAACATCCATTAGTGATGAAGTGCCTATGGGCTAAACTTGTTGTCCGATAAGACGACGACAGTGGTGGTCTTTGACCCCCTGTCTAAAGATGTTGGACTGCATCCAAGCGTAATAGTCTGTATGATCAATACGATCTTGACTAATATCATCTGATAAGATGAACATATCATAAACATCCCTCAGTAATAAAATTCCTACGGGCTATATCTATTGTCCTAAAAGACAAAAGACAGTTGTAGTCTTTGACTCTCTGTCAAGAAAGGTAATGAACTATGTTCAAACCTTAAATGCCTCGATCCTATATCCTTAATAACTTATAGCTGTATTAGTTATAATGAAAATTTAAAATAAACCTGATTATCAAATTAATCAAATATGGTCTATTAATACCATGGTTAATGAATCATCGAAAATGATGATTCCAAAATAGACTCCTGAGCAAAATTATTGGCGATTGTTTTATAGAAAACAAGCTTCAGCATGTCTGAATCAGATGAAGGCAACAATCATCCAAATATGAGAGATGACAATGCAAGGATGAATGTAACGGCTGCAGAGTTACTGTCACACCCCGATATTTCCACGTATTACCGGTGGGCCCGGTGGGGAGTATCGTGACGTAGTTGATATCATCATAGTCAAACAACACAATATTTAAATGCACAGCGGAAGCAAAAGGTAGATTCATTTCAACCAAACAAATTGTAATATTAAGTATCACAAATTAGTTGAAACAGATCCACAGGCGGATCAAAATAAAAAGGAAAACTGTTCAACAGACTTCGACATCTAGAGCTTGCGAGACTTGATTATTGATGCCTGGAGTATCCAGCCTATTATGTATAGCACCTGCACATAGCTTTTTTTGGAAAATACGTCAGTTTACACTGGTAAATACAACTTAACTGGCTCATTTTGAAAAGAGTTTGAAAATTGATTTGAATGCACTTTGGCAAAAATATCTTTTATAACTTGGGACAATTATTAAAATAATCATGTATACAGTTTTACTTATTTGTCGTCCATTAGGGCCGATTTGTAGGGCCGGTCTAGATTAATTGACACGCCACATGTATAATGCCCACAAGGATTATTCCTCTTAGTGGATTACCAGTTTTTACATAATGCATCTGTCAGGTGTACGCCTACACCCCGTGCTTAGGTCGTGGCCATTTCTTTGAATGATGCCAAGGATATCCGGGACATGGTCATTTAACCCCCAAAGGCCATACACCAAATAATACATATTAAACAGGTTATGTAATACATCAATCACAATACGATTTAAATGACTACATACACCCGACCAAGCGGTACATTTATAGTACCGTATCCCAAGCCCGTATAGGGAAAATAAGTTAAGAATATTTACCTGAGCAAAGTATAAACCAAATACAGCAAGTACAGATGGCTTTTACTGGGCTCCTAATCTGGAACGAAGGTTTATAATAACCTATTAGAATCCTAACGGTCTTTAATTAAGCTTAAACTTAGACCGGTTAGTTTTCAAAGAAATAAACGGTTCAAACGCATACTAAAGCGAAGACCGGTTTAGAATGTGGTTTTGACCCGACAAGCTTGGACACTTGTTTGATATGGGTAACTTGAACACATTCTGGATTTTGAGACAAAAATGATATGGTTTGACCCGTTTCGGCTAACATGTGCAAACTAGTCACATAAGCCGATTCGAACGCGATAAGTGCGTATCGAGTAACCAAAAGAGTCATATGCAAGATTCCTAAGTTAATATGCCTTAATTATGTTGTGACATCAGTAAGATATCTTCTATTATGCCCCGAATGAATTTAAACTCAAATTATGCCCCGTAAGGGCATTTTGGTCATTTAAAAGGTTATAAAAGAGTTCAATTTGTAATCTGAGTTACAGGTCTGATTTATCTAGTAAATATACTTAATTAACTAAGTTATATTAGTAGGGTATAACCTATATGTGAAAATTTTCATTTAAAACCAAACTATGCACCTTAGGGGCATTTTGGTAATTTCACTTAGGCTAAAAAGGTCAAAACCGGAAATCTGAGTTTGAAACTTTTGCTTACTGTTAATATATAAAAATTTACTGAAAATATGAGTAGGTATCAAGCCTTATATGTTTAAAATAGTTTTAGTACATACTATGTGTTAAAAATGCTTAAAAAGGCGATTTGGAGCCATTTCTGGGTTTTGAAAGGAAAGATGATATTTTTATTATTCCAAAAGGCTCAAAATACTTTATTTATCATATTAGATCAGTAGAAAAAGGTTTGGGGTCAAACGGATTTGTAAAACTCATTTTATAGCCCAAAAGGGCAAAACCGGTAATTACCGAATTAAGCTTAGAACTCTAAGTTATGCTCAGCCTAAAAATAAATAAAAATCTCCAAAAATCCCAAAATATTATTTTATTTCAGTAGGTATAAAGTTTGATATCAAAAATTGGGTTTAGATAGGCTATATACTAATTACACCATTTTAATTCACAAAAAGCTTTCCAATTACGCTAATGAGCATAACTCCTAATCTAGACCTCAAACTGATGTCAAATTTTAGGTACAAGTTTATAAATCGGTAACTAAGGTGTCTACTCTTTTACTTTTTCAAAAATCATATTTTAAGGTGGAAATGGCATAATAGTCAACATTTAGGCAATTAACGGAAACTTGCATAATAATTGGAAACCTAATGAATCGAGCCGTATAATCACAGAGGGTTATACTAACATGTAACTAGGTCCAAAAGAAGCTCTAAGGCAATCCTAAACTAGGCTTAAACGGGTCAGAACTGAAAGTCAAAGCAAAAGTCAAATTATGCGACTTTCGGTTCCAAACCGGGTCTCTATTGAAAATTGTCGGGTTGAACATGTTTAGACATGTTCTTACATAAATTACCAAGTTATATTAACGATAAAACAGGTTGCATAGCTTCTACATTGTTAATTATGTGCTAATTTGAGAATAAGCTTTCTGTTGACTTTTTAAGTTTTGGTTTGACCCGACATTTGACCTACTTAGAGTGGGAATCAGAGAGTACCCTTTTAAGGGTTTATTACCCACATAATTACCTACTTATAGGTACTTTTAATTCGAGATTTGACTGGATAATTATTGGTTAATCTCGAAGTCAAACCTTAATTACGACGATTTGACTTTTAGCTAATTAACTAAGCTAAACTGAATTAAAAAGGATTAAGGACACTTACAAGAGTCCTAAGTATGATTAGGGACCTAAAAGAAGTTGGTTGCTGATCAGAGAAGCTCCAGAGAAAATCCCTTGAAGTGAGTTGCAAATGAGTGACAAAATGTTGCAACTCGTTCTTCTTATATAGTGAGCTAAATTCCATAGGATCATCACACATAGGTCTATAGATGTTGCAAGATGTTCCCAGGTGTCCTATGGTGCTAAAAACCAGTTATAGGTGCCTCAGTATTCGAATACCACTCAAGTAAGGCGGTGCAACAGGCTAAACAGGAAACTGTCCAAAACCTGCTGCCAGTGACGGTCTTACGGACCGTAAGCTACAATCCTTGTGGACCGTAAGCGCCTCTTACGGACCGTAAGCCCTTTTCCTTGCGGTCCATAACCGACTTTCAGAAACCATCGCCCAGTTGCAATCTTACGGACCGTAAGGGTCTATCTTTGCGGTCCGTAAGCCTTTGTCAGAAGACAAAAATTTTTGTAACTTTGAAGTTTTGACCATGCAACTTTGTAGCTCCGAATCTCATGCTTTCCTTTTCAGTAGAGGGACCAAGTGCTCAGACTTTGCATGCACTTTCACCTTTTTGGATCTTGTGGGAGGTTTTAAATGTCGGAAATACCAAGAATTTACATTGGACTCATATCTTAGGTGATAATCAATTTATTATTTAGGACAACCAGATTTATTTACATCTTTTAGATGTTGATTAAGTATATCTTGGTTAGGAATTTATTAATAGGTCGTTCAGAGGTATAAATTAACATGTCGACACTTTTAAATCCTACCGTACATCTTTATCTGGATCCGTTTTCATAACACGTTTGCATTACATGTCACGTGTCTTTATTTTATTGGGTATGATTTTTACGAGGTGTCACAGTTACAGACTATGATAGATAAAGCTGTCACTTAAGCCATTGACAGGCGGTTCGAAGATTCAAGTGATGCTCATTGTGGGACCAAATCTGTGCCTCACACAAAACCACCTTCTAAGATGCATACGTCTTATAAGAATGATTCTCATCATCCTTCAAATCAGAGAAGTGTTCCATCCAGACAAATTGTGCTCAATCAGGAGCCACATGTTAAGACCTGCTCTTATAAATACTTTGTCTCTTGCAAACCAAGGGACTTTACAGGAGAAAAATGAGCCATCGATTGTATGACATGGCTGGATGAAATGGACAAAGTAGTAGACATCAGCGGTTGTGTAGAGCAAGATGTTGTGAAATTTGTTTCACAATCATTCAAAGGAGAAGCGTTGGCATGGTGGAGGTCATTGATCCAAGCCACGGGGAAGATCCTACTTTATAACCTATCTTGGGATCAATTTGTTGCATTAATCAAGGAAAACTATTGTTCTCAGCATGAGGTAGAAAAGATAGAAACAGAATTCTTGACTCTGGTCATGAAGGATTTAGATTGCCAGGCATACGTGACAAGTTTCAACACTATATCCCGCCTAGTTCCCTATTTAGTCACCCCTGAACCTAAACGCATAGCGCGTTTTATTGGAGGCCTAGCACCAGAAATTAAGGGAAATGTTAAAGCATCTAGGCCTACCATATATAGGTTCGTGGTGGACTTATCCTTATCTCTCACTTTAGATGTTATCATGAATAAGTCTGTTAAAACTTCCGGCGAGGGAAAAAGGAAAGGAAAAGAGGAAAGCCCTCATCAATCTAACAAGAAGAAGAAGGGAAGTTCTGAGCACAGGAAAGATTTCGAGTTTAGGAAAAACTCGAGTCGGTCCAATAACAAACCCAAATGCAGTAACTGCAGGAAGCAACATTCTGGAAAATGTACGATTGACCCACGAGCTAAACTGTGTGGAATTTGCAAGACCAAGGGTCACAAGACTTTAGATTGCAAGGAGTTGAAGAACGCGACTTGTTACAACTATAACGAGGATGGGCACATCAAAACCAACTGCCTAAAACTTATAAAGAAGCCTGGAGAGGCCAGGGAAACAAACGCGTGAGTCTTCCAGAGGAACGCCCAGGAGATGGTGCAGAATGACGACAATATAGCAGGTACCCTTCCTTATCAAGTGGTTTATGCTGAAATTTATTTGATTCTGGCACATATAAGTCTATTACGGATGATAAATGTTGTAAAATGTTGTCTCTGCCTGATTAGGACTCTAGACATATAGCGCGAAGTAAAAATTGGCCAATGATACTTGAGAGACTGCTCCAACAAATCTTAGATAGATATTTTATATCTATTAGGAATCGCTCTTTTTTCTGATATCCTTATGGCAAGCTTTCAAGCTATTCAAATTCATAAATATAATAAAGATGGATGTGCCATTTTGATCCCCTGTCAAAGAGGTGATGGACTAGGTCCAAACCTTAAATGCCATTAATGGTCTTTTATGGCCTAGGCCGCTAGGCTAAGTATAATTGATATATTTATATATCTAAATAACGTTCATTAAGAATGTTAGTACTATATTAGCCTGTATGGTTTACTGATACCATGGTTAGTATACGTTAAGGCCATCAGGATGATGAATAACGGTTGTTGGATTGCAACTAAGTAATTGTTTCATTTGGTGTTAGGAACCAAATCTTGAGTATGACAAACTCGCATAAGACAACCGTCAAGCGCGCCATTGACGATGCGACGCATGCTAATGATACTACAATTGTGAACCTCAAAATTGACAAGGATATTCTCCAAGCTATGATTGACGCAACTGTTGGGAAAGCTATGAAGAAGGCCGTGAAAAAGTTCAAAGAGCCCAATGCTACTTGCTCCAAATCCCATCAAAAACCACACTTCCTTACTCAAGAGAAGGATCTTGTTCATGCCTTAATTGCAAAGGATGAACCAAAAAGGAAAAGGAAGGAAGATAACACCCAGAGTTCTAAGGAAAAGGGTAAGCAAGAATCCAACAAGAAAAACTTGTATGCAAGACCTGCAAGAAGTGCCACTTCGGGAAATGCATATTTGAATCTCAACTTCTATATTGTAGGATCTGCAAGTCTAAGGAACATAAAACGTTGGATTGCAAGGACATAAAGGATGCAGTCTGCTACGGCTGTAACGAGAAAGGCCACATCAAGACTACGTGCCCTAAATATGCCAAGGGAAGTGCGGCTAAGGATAGAAAGCCTAAGAATGAAAGCACTTAAAATGCCAGAGGTAGTTCATATCAATAATGGCACCAGGTTCATTCCTTAACATTTATCAGTGATATAAATGCTAAGAGTTTTTAATTTGGTTCGGGTACCAATAAATCCTTCATAAATTATAAGTATAGCAAACTTTTAAAATCTTCCATAAGAACCCTAGATATTAGGTGTAAGGTAAAACTTACAGACAAAAATCATAAGAACCATTTCTTCTATTCACTTCAGAAATCGTCAGTCGTAAAATTCTAGAGTACCCTCTCTCCAGATGATGAACGTCAATATATGTAAGTTTGATATCTCTTTGATCTCTATCGATTGCGAATACCAGATGGTATGAAAAAAGTGCCATATGAGGATTGGTGTATCTTAATATGTTCCATAGATTGCTTCCATGCCTGATCAGTATGGAGGTTTAATGCATGGAACCACAAAGATATTCCAATGGTCATACGGTATTAAAGTCAGCTGATGGTATTCAAAGAAGATATCTAGAATGGAATTGACCAAGTAAATGTCTCTGATTAAGGAATCCGTGGACTCATAACATAAAATGTGTCGCTTATCTGACACAGGCAATGATAGATGAACTGGAGCCTGAGATTTGGAAAATCTCTGTAACCTCCTTGTGTCTTGATAATCTTCTCCAAAGACTACCCTGTTTACCTCCTGAAAGGCAAATAGAGTTAAGATTTATATCCCGCTTAGGGCTGCATTATTATGAAATCTCCAGGATGGCTAGTACCATCATTGGAAGAATCGAAGCCCTGATTAAGTGAGTTTTAAAATAGAGGTTCATATAGCCTAACTCAATATTATGAGAGTTCGGTATTGTTAATTAAGAAAGACGGTTCATTTTGCTTATGCATTGATTACCGCAACCTATTTAGACAACAATTAAGAATCGCCATCAGCTGCCCAGGATCGTCGATTTGTTCGACTAGCTGTGAGGATTAGCTATTTCTTAAGATTTGTTTTGAGCAGTGGTTGGAATAACCATCTCACCATAAAATAAGTTTTTCTATAATAGTTGTTATGTAAATATCAAGGTTGCTTCTTGAGGACCTTGTATAGATGGAATGTTAAGCATTTATTGTTAAACAGAAGATTGGTAAGTCCAATTATCAGGATCTGAAAGTTGCCTTGGAAACAACGAATAAGACCATTCAAATCCATAATCATCTGAAAGTTGCCAGTAATCGGCAGAAGATTTAGGATGGATGAAAGTCGCAATGCTCTTAGGTCCTTAATAAGGAATAAAGTTCAATTGTAAGTAACGCCCTAAGAAGGGTGTGCTGAAATTTTTATACATCAGGCTAGTTAAGCTCTGGATTTATAGGATCATTCGAGGTAATCGAATACATCAAAGGTTAATAGCTTATAAGCTAAAACCTATTTAAGGAATTTAGTGAAGCCGTAATGTGACCCACACTAGTGATCTAAGGATATGTTTCGCCGATAAGTCGAGACGCACTATCACATAATGATATACAAATTGGTGATATGATAAGAAACCCATATCGATTATGGATCGACAGGTTAAGAAGCTCCAAAAGGATACATGTACCTATTATAGAGGTCAACTTGGGTGCTTGGAGAGGCCCCAGATATGCTATAGAAGTTAAGTCCATTATGCGACAAAAAGTACTTCCATCATTTTAGAAAATCTCGAGGTCGAGATTTCTTTTAAGGGGGTGAGGATGTAACACCTCGTAAAATCATGTCCAATGATGTATTGACACTTGTAATAAACCCTAATGAAGTCAAACATTGAATTTAAGGGACTAATTTTTCAAAAAATCGAAAAATTTGATTATGGAAGGACTGGGAGTGTTAACATACCTAAAATAACTTTCTAAATAACCTCGTACGGTATTTATAATCACAAATGGGCCACTTGTTGATCGAGTGCAGCCGTTTGCGTAATTAATTGAAAGTTTGCGCAATAAAGGGTTAAAAGCGTCAACATGTTAATTCTTACCTCTGAGTGACCTTTTAACAAACCAGGAGCTTCATGATATTTGATTATACTCTCGGGAATGCCAATTATTGGCCGTCTAAAGTTTTTATGCCTTTAAGTGACGTTACGCGCAACTTTGTAAGTTTAAGGGGTTAAAAGTGTCAATATGTTTAATTATACCTATGAATGACCTTTTAGCAAACCCAAAGCATCGCGATGTTTAATAATACTCTCAAGAATGTCTAATATGGATTAGATAAGGCTTCAATACTATTAAACGATGATATGCGCAAGTTTGCGCATTAGAGGGACTATTTGCGTCAAAATGCAAAAGTCTATCGATTCGTATGGTATCGAACCTTACGGAATATGATCATGAGTTAAACATGCCCCAAATATCCTTTACATAGCTTAGAAATAGGCTTAGAGGTGTTTGATGTGCAAAAATAAACTTATTTGATCAAGAGGGACTAAAAGCGTCAAAAAGTGCACAAGTTTGCATTTTCAAGCATATCTTACGTTCTGAATATATCTGGACATCCAAAAATTTATGTAATCACTAAAATATTTTATTTTAGTGTTTGGCATGATAAAATTCCATTCGTCGCGTAATTTGGTTCGTTTTTCGCGTCCGTTCGTGTTTCGTCGTAATTAGCCGAACAACGTGACCGTACGGCCAAACGAACCGACATCCGACATATTTTTTACAATGTTTTATGTTCCCTATATTTAGTCATCATTGTAGAGCCTTAAATATGGCTTAACGGGCCTTAAACATGCCAAACATGGCCTTATATGCTCACAGGGACCATTTCTGCAAATTTTAAAGTTTCTGACGCTGATCTGGGTACTAGGCGGGCCGCGTAAGACTCCCTCTGAGTCTACGCGGGCCGTGTAAACCATCAGAACTGCAGAAAATTTGTTTTCTTGATCAGCAGCTGGTTTCTGGTATTGTTAATGGTTTTTAATCCATCTAGGGACTATTTTGGGCACCCATAGATTACCAAAACCATGGGTGATACTTGTACGGTCCAGATTGAATCACGGGTTACGAGGAACGATCCTAACGGTTCTTGAAATCCTATATAAACCCACTTGATCTTGCTCTCATTTCACACCTTGATCTGAATTGTTCTAAGTTGGAGCCTTTGTGCTTCATACCTGAACATCCTAGATCAATTCCATCCTTGCTTGGACCCTTTGTAAGTGTCCTTTCGTGCTTAGTTCAATTATTTGGCTCTTAAAGCCGAAAAGTCAAGTGTTTGCGATAAACGCTTTGACTTTTAAACGGTCAATCCATCGTTCGCAACGAACATGGCTACGTGATTGTAATTAGGTAGGTATTAAACCCTCAAAAGGGCACCTCCTAATTACCACGTTTGCTTAGTTAATTGTTGGGTCAAAGTAATTAAAATAAAAGTCAATCGAGTCGGTTTTTAAATAAAATTCATAACTTATGTTGTAAAGGCAATAAAATCAGTTTTGTCACTTTAATAACTTGGTAAATATTAATTGAACATGTCTAGGCATGTTCAACCCGACAATTCTAAGTATTAGGCTCGGTTCGGACCCGAAAGTCGCAAAAGTAGACTTTTGCTTTGACTTTCAGTTCTGACCCGATTTAATTTAGTTTAGATATGCATTTGGATTCCTTTAGGACCATATTATAAGTTAGTATAACCCTCTGAGGTTATACAACTTGGTTCCATAGAAATCCTAGTTCATTGCATCTTTCCGTTAAATACCTAAATGTTGACCATAATGCCCTTTTGATATTAAAACAAGATTTTTGAAAATGTGAGAAGACAAAAACCTTTACTACTGATTTATAAACATGTCCTAAAAATTTGACATCAGTTTAAGGTCTAGATTAGGAGTTATGCTCAATATCGTAATTAAAAAGCTTTTTATTAATTAAACGGCATAATTAGCATATAGCCTATTTAAACCCAAATTTTGATGCCAAACTTTTTACCCACTGATGTAATATAATATTTTGGGATTTTTGAAGATTTTTATTTATTTTAAGCTGAGCATAACATAGGGTTCTAGCTTTGATTCGGTAATTGTCGGTTATACCCTTTTCTTGAATAAAATGAGTTCTACATAACATTTTGACACCAAACTTTTTGCTACTGATTTTATATGATAAATAAAATATATTTTAAGCCTTCTAGAATGATAAAAATATCATCTTTTCTTATATAACCCGAAAATCGCTTAAAAGCGTCTTTTTACGCGTTTAAAACGCATGGTATGAGTTAAAACTATTTTAATCATATAAGACTTAATACCTACTGATATTTTTAGTAAATTTTTATACTTTTACAGTAAGCAAAAGTTTTAAACTCAGATTTCTAGATTTGACCTTTAAAGCTTATGTGAAATTACCAAAATGCCCTACGGTGCATAGTTTGGTTATAAATAACAAATTTCACATATAAGCAATACCCTACTGATATAACTTATTAAATTAAGTATTTTTATTGATTATATCAGACCTGAATCTCAGATTAATATTTAATCTCTTTTATAAGCTTTAAAATGACCAAAATACCCCTACAGGGCATAAATTGAGTTTAAATTCATTTTGGGCATCATGGAAGGTATCCTACTGATATCACAACATATTTAGGGCATATTAACTTAGGAAACCTATTCATGACTCATTTGTTGACCCGTTATGCATTTTACGCATTCGGTGCGGTTTATGTAACTAGTTTGCATAAATTAACCGAAACGGGTCAAACCTTATCGTTTTTGTCTCAAAATCCAGAATGTGTTTAGTTTACCCATATTATACAATTCTCCAAACTTGTCGGGTCTAAATCACATTCTAATCCGGTCTGCGCTTAATCTTGCATTTTGAACCGTAAATCTTTCCTTAAAACTAACCGGTCTAAGTTTCAACTTAAATAAGACCCGTTAGGAATCTAATAGGTAATAAAACCTTTGTTCCAGATTAAGAGCCCCAATAGAGGTACTTTTGCTTGCTGATTAGAATATACGGCTGGGTATAAATTGCATTTTAAGCTCAGGTAAATACTTTTAACTTATTTTCCCTTATACGAGCTTGGGATACGGTATTATAAAAATACCGCTTGGTCGGGTGTAGAAACCTTTTAATCGAAGATGATTAAATTGTATAATCCCGTTTTAATCAGTGTTGCTTGATAACAAATATCATTGGGGGTTAATGACCGTGTCCTGGATATCCTTGGCTCATTTAAAAAAGTGAATGGCCACAACTTAAGCACAAGGTGTAGGCATAACACCTCCTGTTGCGTATGTAAAAGAAATACTCACTCGTAAGGGTAACTTCTTGTGAGATTATATTTGTGGTGTGTCGATTAATCTTGATCGGTTTGTATAATCACCGGCCCTAAATGTTGGACAAACATGTAAATCTGATACAAGATTTTTATTAATAAAATTGTCCCAAGTTATAAAAGATGTTTTGTGCCTTGTGCATTCAAATCAATTTTCTTAAACATTTTTAAAAGAGTCACTTAATTGTATTTACCAGTGTAAACTGACGTATTTTCCAAAAAGGTTAAGTGACGGGTACTGTACGTAAATTGGCTTGGAGCTCGGGGCGTTATTAGGGAATCTTGCAAGTTCTAAATGCCTAAAGTCTGTTGAACAGTATTATGTTTCCGTTTTAAGATCCACCTGTGGATCCATCTTACAACCCGTTTGTAATATTAAATGCTACTTTCGAATCGATTTGTAATATATTTTACTTTAAGACTTCCGCTGTGCATTGAACTGTGATTATTGACTATGACAATATCAACTACGTCACGATACTCCCCACCGGGCCCACCGGTAATACGTGGAAATATCGGGGTGTGACAGTATACGATGCATCCTGTTAATAACAAGATGTACCAAGATTTAAGAAATAACTTCTGGTGGATAGGAATGAAAAAGGACATAGCTAGATACGTTTCTAAGTGTCAAACTTGTTCGTAAGTTAAGGCAGAACACCAGAAACCTTCAGGTTTACTTCAACAGTTAGAAATGCCTATATGGAAATGGGAACTAATAACAATGGATTTTGTTACTAAGCTACCCAAGACCAGGAAAGGTAACGATGCAATCTGGGTAATTGTAGACCGATTAACCAAATCAGCTCGTTTCCTGCCAATGAAGGAAACCTTTAGCATGGAAAGATTAGCAAAGTTGTACGTAGATGAGGTAGTATCCTTACATGGAGTCCCACTCTCTAGTGTGTCAGATAGGGATATACGTTTCACTTGGCATTTCTGGAAAAGTTTCCAAGGAGCAATGGGGACGCGATTAAATTTAAGCACTGCATATCATCCTCAAACAGATGGAAAAAGTGAAAGGACGATTCAAACCCTTGAAGACATGCTCAGAGCATGTGTAACCGACTTCGGTGGAAATTGGGATGACCATTTACCACTAATAGACTTCTCCTATAATAATAGTTATCATACAAGCATCAATGCTGCCCCGTTTGAAGCATTATATGGACGAAAGTGTCGAACCCCAGTTTGCTGGGAAGAAATAGGAGAAAGTCAATTATCAGGTCCCGAGATTGTACAGGAAACCACCGACAAGATAACTCAAATAAAGGAAAGAATAAAAACGGCTCGAGATCGCCAAAAGAGTTATGCAGACAATCGACGCAAGCCTTTAGAATTCCAAGTTGGAGACAAGGTACTCTTGAAAGTTTCTCCCTGGAAAGGAGTAGTTTGGTTCGGTAAAAAGGGAAAGCTAAGTCCAAGGTACATAGGACCATTCACCATTACCCAACGAATAGGACCAGTTGCCTATCGCCTACAACTACCAAAAGAATTAGCCGGGGTACATGATGTGTTTCATGTATCCAATCTTAAAAAGTGCTTATCTGATGAATCACTGGTAGTACCTCTTCAGGATATAGAGGTAAATGAAAAGTTGAAATTCATTGAGAAACCTCTTCAAATAGAAGATAGAAAGATCAAGCACCTCAAACATAAGAGATTAGTACTGGTCAAAGTCAAGTGGGATTCAAAAAGAAGACCTGAGTACACATGGGAACTGGAATCGGAAATGAAGCGAAAATACACTTACTTGTTCCAGTAAATCTCGAGGACGAGATTTTAAATAAGGCGGGGAGGATGTAAGGACCTGCACGAAAATGTCCTAAAACACCCCGTAAGTAAAAACCCGGACCCCTAAAACCCTAAATTTCATAAAACAATCAAGGAAATCAAGTTTTATTGATCTATCGCGGGCGCGTAAGACTTAAGGAAAGTCTACACGGGGGGCGACAGCTTGTCAAAGCTCCGGATAACGATCAAGGCCACATGTCAGACACGTGGCAGACCTACGCCGTGACACGGCAGCCCTAGCCGTAGCTAGGGTGGCCCTCGCGGGCCGTGTAGGTTGCCCTTCGAGTTTACGCGGGTCGCGACAAACTCAAAAATCTGCTATAAAAGGGACGTGCATGGGCAGTTCAAATCTGTCGAAAACTCTCTTCAAAATCACACTCTTTCTGCTCGAAAATTCAATTTTTGTAGGGAGACGCTGCTACGATAACAGGGTAATAACTCGATCACTGCTACTATACAATGTCCGATCGGTTGAAACTGATCCGATGGATGTTTAAGTGCTGCCTGAATTCGGGCTATACTTTGTCATTCGTCGTGAGGGTTTTAATTTCGTGAATTTATCGTAAATGTTGTATTAAGTTACTAACTTAGTCTCGTTTGCATTATTTAACTAGGTTACCAGGCTTAATCAGTAGGCGGACTCTGTCCATTTAAACTTGCAATGTGAGTCATTCTCTTTTTACCAAATTGTTTCCAAAACCCTATTTATTTTCAAAGTTATAATTACAGGGATTAAGCCTTTGTAATCTTCAATTACTGCCGGTATGTGGGGTTTTGTATACATTACTTGATAACCATCACCGTTGGACAACGGGTTAGCCAATGGGTGATATGACCATAGTCACAGATACGGTCGAGTGACAAATACCGATTTGGGGTAGTTGGTTGATATATAAACATTGTAATCACTCTTAATACTGTAGATTATAGCAATGTGTCGTTTTGTATAAATTGAATGACTCGCAAGTATTTCCTGCTGATAAAATCTTTTTAAACATGTTTTCAGGTGATTTACTATGAACAAGGAAAAGTGTCGTGTAGCACTACCAGCTTGGATAAAGTGGCTCAGTAAATAAATAAACATGTTTTTGTAAACGGGGGATTTCCCAGTGAAATTCCTTTATTGTAAATTAAGGGATTTGTCCTGAAACTTGAAATAAAATAATTGAGTAATTTCAGTTTTAAATGATCCTGTTAAAATTTCCGCTACCAAATTAAATATTAATACCACGGGTTTCTGTCCCGCGACATTCGAACCAGGAAACTGGGTCGGGGGCCGTGACAGTGTTTAACAAAAAGTAGTCATGAACCTTGTAAAAGTGTTTTCTTTTATAATATCATATGAAAATCAGTAAGAAAATCAGATGGTGTAAAAGAATAATGCATGGTTAAATAAATAACCAGGTAAAAATGAGTTTGTATAAAATATGTCGTTTGTAAAACAATGTATTGTGAAAATATGTCATTTGTATAAAATTTATCATGCCTTTGTCGAAATGATTTAGATAACGCTACGATGTGTAATATCATAAAAGCACTTATATATAGGAAGTACCAGCGGCGTATCCACCATCCTTTTATCATATTACACGTCGCCTTGTTATTTAAATCACTTACCAAATAAACCACCCAAAATGTCTTGTTCAAACCAATATCAAAATGTTCATGTATAACAATGTTTAATGTTTCAAAGTCATGTGTAAATCATGTCTTGTATAGAAAATGTCAAGTAACAATAATGTATTGTATGGTGAATAAAAAGTATTTGCTCAAACCACATGTATATGTCAATGTATAATCAAATGTCATGGGAAACCAAATGTCATGTATAAAACAATGTTTTTGAATAAACAAATGTTTGAATCAAAAGTTATGTTTTGAAAAACTAATGCTTTTATTGATAAGAACATTTATATGGTACTATTTATCGCATACATCCAAGCCTTGAGACTGACGGACAAACCCTTAACAAGTTAAAGGTTTATCAACTATGTATATCGGATTCTGTCATTCCTTACTTCCAAACAAACCTAGGAATCCAGGAAGGGGAATTGTCAATTCCTATGGTACCACTACATACTACCGAGCGGCGTGATCAGTGTAAATGAACGTATTTTAGTCCCGTTAAGCATACCAATGTCAAACCAATGTAAGCATGTTATGTGAAAACAATGTAATAAGTATGCTAAGTAAACATACGAAGCAGAAATGTCATGTAAATCAATGTGCTAGCATGCTAAGTAAACATACATAGCAAAAATGTAATGTAAATCAATATGTCCATATGCTGAGTAAACATATGTAACAAAAATGTTTATGAAATCAATGTGATAGCATGCTAAGTAAATATACATAGCAAAACATTAGTGAAATCATGTACTGTATGTGTATTAGATGAACATAGCAAGTATATGTCATGAAAGCATAAAAAGCACGAAAGTAACAAGTATGCACATGCGTATCACCCCAAAATATTTGAAAGCGATAGAAGAGGGGAACTATGTACTCACTTGATATTGCTTAATAGTCTTGAAATAACAACCAAGTAATGCGCGAAGGATCACGGAATCAATCGGCACCTAATATAGGTAACTAACTATGTTAATAAACCGAACCTAAATCGGAAGATCGGATAGAATGAGGTCTCGTAAACCAAATGAGTATTGGAACTCATATGATATGGTTTAACAAAACCTACATTCTAAATCGGAACCTATCCTAAGTGCTTATGACCCGTTACGACTCGTTAAGGTAGTTTACGCTACTTTAACGTGTCGTTCACGCAAAAGCGCGTTCGGAACGCCTAACTAGTCCTATGACAAGTATTCTATTCCTTAACATGTCTAATAACATTGCATAATCAGTTTAAGTGTCAAAAATTAAGTTACAAATGCTTAAAATGAAATTATGCGCAAAAAGGTCATTTTGGTCATTTTCCTAAGGCATATAAACTACCTATCATACAACTAACTAAACGTAGTGACCATAAGGTATAACCTCAGAAGGTTATTCCCTGTACAACTATGGCTACAAAATATGTTTGGTTGGATCCTAATGATCGACCAAACGGGTCGGGTTCGAAAGTCTAAGCGGTTGTTTAGACCGCTTGACTTACGACCCTAAGTAAGCACTAAACTAAAAGTGACGAGTTAAACCTGTTAAAACATGTTTAACTAAGTTAGAAAACTGATTTGGTCAAAATAAAGGGTTTTGATACCCGAAAATAGTTTCGTCGCAAAATGCACATAATCGGAATTTTGATCGAAACTATGACTCGTCACTACGCCTAATCAACGTGTTAATCAGTAGGTATAGTCACAAGGGACTATAACCATCGTGATTACGCTCACGTTGCAAAGTTCAAACGAACTTTGTGTTGACCAAATCACGGTCAAAGCAGAAAGTCAAACATTGTTTGACTTTCATGCTTGAAATACATAATCAAGCATGAAAGAACACTTACAAGAGGTCCAAGCTTGAAGAAAGAACAAAGAAAACTGAAGTATGAAGCCTTCAACCAAGAGGGATAGCTTCAATCAGATCCAAGGTGAAAGAAAAATGGAATGAGCAAGTTGGAGTTGTGAAATTTCATGGGTATTTAGAGGAATCAAGGATGGATTTGATCTTGCCAAGTGTTTATAAGTTAATCAAAGCATGATCTTCACCCTACACTTGTTACACACTCATTGGAGGACTTGGGGAACACTTAAACCAGCTCCAAGTATTGAGAAACTAGGATTAAAACCATGTTCCAGCTGCTGAATTGTAGTTTTTAGAAAATCCTAAAAAACAGGTGCTATCGCGTGGCGCGCCAGGGACACCTGGGTCTGGCGCGTGGCATGAGGGAGCATGTTTCTTCAAAAGTTTCATTTTTGATAGCTTTAGTCCCTGCAGCATGTTTTGATGGTTTTTGACGCGTTTAAGCCCCGTTAACCCAATTTCAAGGCTCTACCATGAAGTTAAAGTATAGAGGACATAAAATATGCTTGAAAACATCCCGGATGTCGGTTTGTTTGGTCGTACGGCCACGTTATTCAGTGAATTACGACAAAACTCGAACGGACGCGAAAAACGATCCAAATTACGCGACGAATGGTACTTTTGCATTCCAATCACTAAAATAAAATATTTTAATAATTATAAAATTTTTGGATGTCCGGATATGTTCAGAACGTAAGATATGCGCGCAAATGCAAACTTATGCACTTTTTGACGCTTTTAGTCCCTATTGATCAAATAAATTTATTTTTGCACACCGAACCCCTCAAAGCAAATTTCTAAGCTATGTAAAGGATATTCATGGTATGTTTAACTTATGATCATGTTCCGGAGTGTACGTTACTATACGAATCGGCAGACTTTCGCAGTTTGACGCAAATAGTCCCTGTGAGCGAATAAACTTGTTTTTGCCATACCCAACCCTTCAAAACTTATTTCTAAGTTATGTAAAGGTTATTTAAGGTATGTTAAGAATTGTTGCTATTCCAGAGTGTATGTCATGTTAAACTGATTACGTTTACGCGTCAGTTTGCGTATAACTTTCCAGAAAGCGGTTTAGAGTTTAAAATCGAACGAGAATTGAAATGTGAAATTGTCACACGTAATTTAGAAATCCCGAGAATGAAACACAAGATTTCATTGGATTCGTAACCGTATAATGGTCGTAGAGGCACAAATGTTACAGTCTCCCATACTTTAGGAAATTCCATCCCGAAATTTAATTTAGAGGAAACTTGCGAAAACAGATGTGGATGTTTTTACTAAATAAATCCTTCGTTCCCTAAGTAAAACTTTGGGCCACGTTTGGATTTCTAGTGAACTTTGTTATACGTACCTGTCTGTTGTTTATAGGGAAGAGTTTAGATCCGAAGATTTAAACTCCCTTCTAATAAGTTTGCGTATGATTGTACCGAACCTCAAGAGTGCCATGAAATTGTCAAAATGATGCCCTTGTTGTAGTAAAATATAGAGAATGTGTGAATTCGACAAGAAGTTGGAGTTTCGAACAATGGATAGAGAGAATGTTTCTTATGAAGACTATTATAGGAAACTTGTGTGTGCTTGAAACTTGAAGTCGGAGAGATAAAACAACATTGGTCAAGGTCCTGAGCTTCTAGTAACTTAAATAACGTCACGCTTGCAATGTAATAAGGGACACTTATATATACAGGAAGTACCATCGGTGTATCCACTATGCCCTTATTACATTGTTCATGTTTCGTTATTCTTATCACTATAGGTTCTTACATATGACAAAACTTGTTGTGGTTGCTGTGCACTGAATTCCATAATTATGTATGCATCCATAATTATGTAATTCCTTGCACAGTCCGCACAGTATATTTTATAATGTGTCGGGGAAGAAAATGAAACAAATAAACCTGTGATGATTGTGACTAGACCACCATAGGGTCTTCTTAATTAGATCAACAAATGATCTCTTTAAATAGACCATTAAAGAGTCTCTTCAACTATATCATCACGTGATATCATTAACCAGATTAACGAATCAATCTTTTTAACTAGACCACCTTTTGACCGCATTACTTTGTCATGTGACTAATCCTTAGTCTAACTCGATTTAGATCCCAACATATCTAACTCTGCATATGGATTTCCCCAAATGGTTGCATGGCCTCAAGAACATTGGAAAATGGAGATACAAGTTAGTCGACACCCTAATGAGCGTGATAACCTACACGATAATCTTACCTCCTATATTGCTAGAGTTATTATTTCATAAGCGGGTCTATTCCCTAGCCTTTGTACTAGTCGATGCTTATCTTTTAATGTGGTAGCTAGTTATTGTTGCCGACGTAGATAAATCTCTCATTCCATTGTCATGGTCACACTACATCTTTGATTCTCTACGCATAAACTCCCATAAAATTTTGTTCTAATTTAAAAGAACTCGATAAACTTACCTTTTTGATCCTTAGTGATCACTTCTTGAACTCTGAAGATGGTGATGTATTGTTATTATGACCATACCATTTTGAACATATTTTCACGTCCTTGTAATGAAACCTCTTGGCAGTGTATGCGATGTTCCTAATACACACGTTTTAGTTTAACCCTTCAAACTTGGTTGTATACATATTCGACTAATTTCACACTCAATTACCTACATGGATCTTAGTGAAACAATTCTTATTCGCATACGAGCAAGCCTGACGACTGTGGAAAAAGCTCTGATTAAACTGAAACCCTGCAGACTCAACCAACTATCACTTTTATAGACAATTCTTCTTACACTAACAGCTTCAAAGTAACGCTTCCATCGACTGATAGCATCACTTTATTTCTATTTATATTACTTACGTACAACAACTACATCCTTATCATCGGATTAATTTTTACTAGTGATTCTAAACAAGTATATATAATATTAAGTGGAACACATTGATGTCAACCACGTTTTGGTATGTTCTTCACATCTTATCCCGTTCTAAGATGAATACCATAGTTCTTGTCTAACCCTGTTATACGCTAATCCCCGCTTGGCTAAATCACTCTCTATGAACGTTACTCAAGGAGCTACGAGCCATACTTAAGTTCATCAAGTGCAGGAGAATAAAATAAAAATTTCTACTTCCGTGAGGTATGCCGGGGCTGACACCTCTTTCCGTAAGTACCATATCTATGTATAGTTTTATTGACTTCCTTGATCTATACTTACCTCTAATTCACAGAAGGTTGGTTATCTACTACAAGCAACTAGAACCAAAATATCATGATCAATATAAGCCGAAAATCTCCCTTCCCTTCATATGAACGCGCCAAAACGCTAACATTCTGAAATAAAGGGCATAATGCTTGACTTGAGTTTTCATCTAGTTTGTTGATAAATTTACTTGAATCACCTGTTCCAAGCAATTATTATTTCTTTCTCGAATCCTTATGTACAATGGCATCATCACTGCTCTTCGGTAGTGGTGATTGCCCCATTTTTGATCTCCGGTAGCAACATCACATATAAAACGAATATCGCCTACACTGACTTTAATTACATATACTCGGTGGTGCACCCAACAACACATGATCCTAGGATTTAAGTAATTTGGCCTTTAACAAATTACCCTAACACAAATCTAGTTTGGTTTATTTCGTCGACCCTTCGTTTATGACGTATGACATTCGTGTCCATGCGAGTAACCTCAAAATACACATTAGATACACTTGCTTCATGAAGTGTTGTCTATTTAGTATTCAGATCACTCCATGATAACTAAATACTGTCTTTCACTCAAATTCAAACGTGTAGAACTCACCTAAACTATATTTTATGCAACAACACCCTCATGTTAAATACATTAGTCAATGCCATACTGATGTATGACACATCGATGTTCCAACTCTTGTGAGCATCGCCTGTGCTTAACGTAACTTGTTATAACATTCTTTATCATCGACCTCCCATTAAGTCAACTTACATTTCTACTTAAGACCAAGTACAAATTGACATGTATCAGTGTTGTCCTCTATGATAGCCTAACTGGATCTCTAATTAAAACCCTTGTATATGAATTTAATTTGATGTATCACCTTCTCTTCGAGCCATAGTAGCTTCGTCTACTAATTCTAGACAATAATGTCATGCCAATGACGATAACTATATCTGATTACCAAGTAAGTTATAAACTTCATCCTTCTTGTGGAAAGGAAACTGAACCATCATGATTCAATACCATGGTACCATCTTGAAATTGCGTTGTTTCTTTACTTTCGTGTATACTTACATTGTAAGCGACTCCCTATGACTTTTGATAGTCGCACTTATTGCACCTACTCTTACTGAAATCAATTTATTGCTTCGACAATTGACTATTCTATACCTATATATAATCCCTTGTAACTTGTTCGGATGAACAATTGTTTCCAATTTGTCATCAACTGTCATCTCAATCGTGTAGTCTGATTTTATCTCATCTCGTTGTACCGTCATATGCCTTGACGCTCTCTTTAGTAATGAACTTTTGACAATGGTCCTAAATATATACTAATCAAAATTTTCAGGATGAAAATTCTCTCAACAAGGGGATGATTTGACACCCAACATTTTCCGGTTAACTATGTTATCTCAAACACTCATTCATGCATTACACTTAATTAGGGTAAATTAAGTGTGTCAGTTATTTCACAAACGCTCACGTAACGGTAATTCAAGAAATCAAGGAATCACACATGGGTTTGTACACGAACGTCGATAAACAATCGGAATAGTATTCCTAAACAAATAAATAAATATAAATTAGGTGACTTTATATGTTATGTGATTCTATATGTTATTTAGTGAACATTCGTGAAACCGTATTTATTTACGCATAACAACGTGTTATTGACGAAAGCATAACTGGAGCGTATAGTGTATCTTAGCCTAATTTTCGAGGACGAAATTCCTATAACATGGGGGAGAATGTGACAACCGTGAAATCTCAGCATTAATTATTATTCGGAGAAGTTTTATATTAAATACATTATTATTTTTATAGAAAAACATAAGCTTCATCGAGTAAAACGTTTAAATACAGTATTATTATATAACTAATACTTGTATGGTGATATATATATATATATATATATATATATATATATATATATTCACTTTCGGTATATATATTTCCACACCATTATTTTTAGACTACTATTATATTAACTAAGCGATATGATTATTACGAGGAGATAACTAACACGATAACACATCCCCGTATCGGTTCCTATACGCAATATCACTAAGCCAGTACAAGTCATACACTGCTAAAACCACCTACTCCTTTAACCCACACCCAAACCCTAGCATATAAAAACATCTCTTCCTCTTCATCTCTTTATTCTTTCTTCAAACCCTAGCCCCCACTTTTAATATCTCTAAAAAACACAAACACCTCTGCATTATCCTAGAGTGCGAGCAGAGAAAGAGTCAAAGGAGAGGGACAGGCGTTGTGGAGCGACGACGTTAGGTGGACGACTACCTGGCCACGGTGGCGCCACGGCTGTAGATGCTGGCGGTGGAGGTGGTTATTAGCTAGGGATGACGGCGTTTCGGTGGCAGAAGGACTTAGGGGTGCGGGTGGAGTGGCGGGTGATAGTTGGTAGGCGTGATTTTTATGCGGTTAGGAGACGGTGGTGGTTGTTTTTCTGGACTGGGTGTTTTATGGCGTTTTCAACTAGGTATTTTTCATGGCGTTTTTATGAACTTGGTGTTTTATGGCGTTTTCAACGGGTATTTTTCATTGCGTTTTTCTGAAGTTTGTGTTTTTATGGCCTTTTAATTGAACACCCAGTTCATGTCATTTTTTAATTCAAAAGTATAGCAATAGTATATTCGTTGGAAAGATAATAAAAAACTCGATTTTATGGTGTAACATTAAAAAAAATAATCACTTACAGAAAAGTTAGGAGAGTTTAAAAAAGATGGTGGAATATGCATGTGACTTACATGCGCATGGTCTTTGGCATGTGGATGAGCTTTTTGACAATATTACCCTTAGTGTAAATTAGCATCAACGCCACATGTCAACACCAAAATCCTTCTCACCGTTTCTCACCGTTTTCACACTTTTAGCCGTTTTCTCCGGACCCTGCCCTTATACATACATACATACATACATATATATATATATACATATATATATATATACATATATATATATATATACATATATATATATATACATATATATAGTGGGCTTCGGCTACAAAGTCTATTTTTCCTACAAAGTGTACAAAGTCATAAAACACTACAATTTCGGCCATAAAATACACTCAAAACCCACAAATAACACAGTGAAGATCACTAAAACACAATATTCAAACCCTAACAGTCCATAAAAACTTCATACACACCATTATAGGACTATGAATATAAAACACAATATGATAATCAACATAAAACACACTAATGTTAGTAATTCTATAATCAAAGCCATATCATTCAAAACTGTGACATCCCTATTTTCATCATAAATAAAAACTGGCAAACCTTCCTAACTATATGTTTTATCTATGATAAATAAAACAATATTGTTCTAGCATATAAGATTTTAATTAAAAACCTTATTTAGAAACTTAGTAGGGAGTATTTTGTAAATGATCAAGAAGGAGGGGTGAATGTGGAAATATGAGTTTTAGTTAACTAAATAAGTCAAGGAGGAAAAGAAATCTCCAGAACCTTGATGCGTGAAGTGAGGTGTATGACGATGGAGAAAAAGAGACCAAGAGAAAGTGATTTACAACTTGAAATTTGGAAACTCAACGTGTAAATCTTGTTAATACAAGTTTATAATCTGATTTCTAGCATCATCATATCTTTTTTGTAAGTACATATTCTTCTTGTTCATCTCCTTTTTCTTTTATGTGGATATACATGTGGGGTTTGATGATAACATGAGAAATTGGATGATTTGTTATGTTATTTTGCTCAGAAACATATTTGTATGTGGTAAGAATTCATCAATTTAATTGTCTACAGTGTGTCTTAGATGAATTAATAATCTAGGGTTCATGATGAAATTGGGGCTTTTGTATAAGTTGTAGTGAGCACATGACATGATGACTCTTGAATGAATTTTAAATATAGTTTGGTTCATAATCACTAAGTTTGATGTTTCTAACATAATGTAAGTGTTTAATTGGTGTTCGAGCCATGAAATAAGGGTGTATATAAAGGTTGGGTCGAACTGAAGAAGAAACTAAACCTGGATTTTCGCAGCTTTTACACTGATTTTAGGCTGTTTTGTAAAAATCATATAAAATCAGCCGAGTGTCTGTTTTGGGTGTTCTTTATATGCTTGAAAACCTTGTGGAGTGTAGATTGTATAGAATTTTAGAACAAGGTAAAACATGGCCGTTAAGTGGGTCAAAAATATGAAATACTACAGGCTATACATGCTGTGTAAAATGTTAAGTTCAGCTAATGAATGTAAAAAAAAATTATTCCTCAATTTAGGTAGAACTTGGGTTATAGGTTCCAATAGACCAAACGTGTTTACAAATATATGATTTAGTTATTGTGAATCCAAAAGTGTGGTAAACGAACGTCTGTGTTTAAAAAAGCGCGCTTCAAGCGCGCTTGAGGCGATGAGGCGATGAAGCGATGGGAAAAACGCTTTTTTGGGTCTGAAGCGCTACATTACATGAAGCGATCTGAAGCGAGCTTGAGGCGATGAGGCGATGAAGTTGTGAAGCGACGCTCCAGCCAATCAGATCACCATTTGGGCCGTTTTTTAACCCCAACAGTCTTTACAAGGTACATATCGACCTTATATCGACGATATAGCGACTTCCTATGTGAAATCCGGCGACAAATTCCGGCGACGGAGTTGCTTTCAGCCGGAAACCAGGAAGAAGGGGGAAGAAGAAGAAGAGAGATGCTGAGACCTAAGAGCGGCTGCTGTCTTTTAGGCTTTTAGGGTTTTATAAGTTAAGGTTTTTAAACATTTAACCCCTCTATCTTTCATTAGTTTACATTCAGTCCCTGAAACTTCTAACTTTTTACTTAAAAAGTGTAAAGATAGTTTGTCTATTTAAACATTTAACCCCCTCTATCTTCAGTAGTTTACATTTGGTCCTTAAACTTTTTAATTTATGCATAAAAGTACAAAATTAACATTATAAAATACATATATATAATATGGATAGCTATTTTTTATACATATATATAAAATTAACATTATATATAATTATATATAATATGGAGCGCTTCGTATACGTGAAGCTCTCGCTTCGCGCTTGAAGCTTCGCTTAAAGCTTTTGGAACCAAAACGCTTCGGAGCGCTTCGCGCTTTTTTAAACCAAGACGAACGTAGCATGCAATATGAACTTTTGAACCGGGTCAAACACGAAGCAAAAGATTCATAGTTTTTATAAGTGTTTAATTGAGACCACTTATGTAAACATGATTGAATATGTGGGTTTTACCTAGTTTCCTTCTTATTGGCTAGTTTGAATTTAGAAGATTAACTAAAATCCAACAAGGAACGCAAGGTGGAAGCTTTGGGCAAACAAGGTAAGTGTTTTATTCTACAATTCTATATATAAGATTGTGCATTATAAGAATCATTTACAGATATACTAAATTCTTGTTTGAAGTTAAGTATTGCTGGAATATTAAAGGTTAATTAAGGAGACATTGAGATCTTAGATATCATCAGGGAGATAATATTCTTTTCAAGGTTGGTTTATACAAATGGATTGAAGTTTACTAAGGTAAGTGGCTCTATGAGAATTATATATATATATATTCACGAACATGATTCTATATCAATTCGCAGGATTACCGATCCAAGTATATTGAATGGTTTGGAAATATTGTGCTACTTAAAGGGATACAAATTCAGTTGTTATTTTGAAACTGAAAGGGGTGGGGTTTTATGAGTACCATGTATTGAAAATGTTATATACTCCCTTGCACGTCTAGAATGAGTTATAAGAAGCAAAAGTTTTGGAAAAATGAAGTAACGGGTCAAAAGATTTCTAAACAGGTAGTTGTCCAGGCTTGCGCAGGACTCAGCGTTGGATATGCCGAGTCTAACATAGCCTACGCTAGTATGGATTGTGATGTCGTGTTGCCTCTGTGTTCCACCGGTTAATTATTTTCAAAAGATGTTGATTTAGTTTCAGTATTAATATATGTATATATTATACTAACCCTTACATTGTATAATCATGAATAGGCAAGGCATGGCCGAAGTGAAGCTTATGATACAAGTCTCGGATCAGATCTAAGAAGAACATTTTATATATGATATTGTGAAGACCCAATACCACATAGGTTATAGGGGTAAAATGTGTTTACTTGTATATATAAAAAGGCGTTTGATGAAAACCTGCTGAACAAGTATGTTATGGTCGTTTTTAAATGGTGATAATATATTTAATGGTTATCTCAAATGACATGCGTTTTTTTTACAAGTTTAATAATGAAAAATCCGGGACCGCTTTCCGCTTGTGTATAAAAATGAGTTTAAAGTTATGGGTGTTTCAAAAACACAACATAAAACCCACAAATATGGCATTTTAGTACTCTTTACTTTGTTATTTGTGGGTTTTGAGTGTGTTTTATGGTTGAAATTATGGTGTTTGATGACTTTTTACACTTTGTAGGAAAAATAGACTTTGTAGCCAACTCTCACCATATATATGTGTGTGGAGTGCGGTTAACATACTTCACGGCTTATCATACTTCACGTAGGCGACAATGGTAACCGTCGGATCAGGGGTATAATCACGCATGGGAACATATAATCACGCATGGGAACAATTTTTTTTATAATCACGCATGGGATTCAAAATCACGCACGTTATTTTGATCAAAATTGTAATTACGCATGTTATACACTTGGTCGCGTACGTTAATGTATGTTAAGCCGTGAAGTACATTATACTTTCTCTATGTGAAAAAAAAGGGTAATTGCACGGTACCCCTGACCGCGGGAGGGATCTCCCTCCCCATGCTAGCGACCCGGCAACGCTGCCTGGCGATGACTACCCAGCCGTTTCGAGGGGAACGAAGAGCCTGCAAGCATGATTCGAACCCGAGCACTTTAGTCCTCGAACCGGTTTAACTAGGGTGCCGGTGGCCATTGGGCTGACACCGTGTGTCCATATATTTGTCCAATGTCTAAAAGTCCAAAATTTTGATAAGGGAATATCTAAATATATACTTGTATTTTTGTCCATACACCCATATATGGGTAAGTATATGTATTTTATACTTAATTATTTTCCAATGTATTTTGGGTGTATGATGTATTTGTATTTCTTGTGAGTATTTAGTGAATTATAAATCCATACATGTACACTAAATACATAATACACATAATATACACATAAGCACATAATTTTGGGTGATCACTAAATATATATAATTTTCCCTAATTATATATATTTATATCTATTTTTATCTTTAAAAAAACTCTGTTTTCTTAACTTATATATTTGTATACAAACTTGGGAAAAATTATGTTTAACACTTTAAACATTTTACCTTGTAAAATTTTGTTAAAATTATTTTTTTCTAACACTTTAATTTCTACAAAAATTTTGCCATAATTTCTCCTAGATTTAGGGGTTTTCTCATATTCAATATACAAGATGATGAACACAAATATATTGTTGTATGAACATGTAGTCCTTTTAAAAACCCACAACTTGTATAATCTTTCTTTTTGAAGATTCACAACCTTCCATCTTTAAAATATCTTGTAGACATCATCTTATACACTTATTTTTATATCTTTCAAAATATATAAAGAATATATTCATTTTTTTAACAACACTTTCAAGAACACAGCTTGTGTTCATCATGTTCATCAACTTTGTTCATCATAGATCTTGTAAGTTCCATGTGTATACTTGCTAGATCTTTACTTTAAACATAATCTAGCAAGTGTACATGTAACATATTCCATCAACATCACAAACTAGCAAGTAATAACTTCATAACAACATCAAGAACACTTATTTTCTTTATATTATGTTACTTTGTTCATGTGTTCATCTTTTTAAAGTGAAGCTTCTTGATGGTTTAACTTGTACATTCATAATATACTATTAACATGAATCAAAATGAAGGTAAAAGAGCACTCACTACTAGCACAAGGCTAGGGATGAACAAGTATGATGATGAAGAAGAAATGTGGTGGAGAAAAGCTCCTTAGTGAGGTCCTTGAGCTTCCAATGCTTGCAACCTCCTTAGTTGATCTTGATTCACCCTTGTGTAAGCTTAGAGTACTTGTAAATTGATCAAGAGATGGAGGTGATAAGAGAGTGGGTGTGGCCGTGAGGTTGAGAGAAGGAGAAGGAGAAGGAGAAGGAGAAGGAGAAGGTGAAAGAGAGTTTAGTTTTTGAATGGTGATGATATGATAAGGTTTAAGGACTTAAGCTTATATAATCTCTACTTTAACATAACCCTTTGGATAATAAACAAGCATCTTTGACCCAAACTATGTTCACCATTGACCAAAACCCATCCCAAGTGGGCCCCACACATGGTGGACGGCCATGGGTCAACATGGGTATTTGGTTTGGTCAAGGCTAGTGTTAAGTTGTTTAAGTGGGTGATTAATTAGTGTAATGTCCATCCATGATGTTCTTGATGTTCACTTGGTGATTTATCATTTTCAATGGTCTTTACTAGTCTTACAATGTCAAAACAATGTTAACTAGTTCATATTCTATGTTTAGTTGTAGTTCAGATACTTACTTGGTGCTAGTTTCGTTAACGGATCACTAAGTTGTTAACTTATGCAACGTGTATAGTGTGATGTGTTTTTGTGTCTTGATATTATTTCTGATATCTTGTATGTAGCTTATGATGTTTAACATCATTTTTGGACATTGCACTAGTTATAAAATGCTGAATTATGTGGACAAGTTGTTAGTTATGGTCCAAATCGGACGTTTTTAGAGCTAGGGTATTTTCCTGGAAAGCGCTAATGAATATCCTTGTTTTCCCACTTGGGATTTAGTATAATATTGGTGTTGGACTTAAATCTAGGTCCTAAATTTGTGGTTTTGCTGAGTACCGAAACTGTGCTGACACGACTAGTCTAACCCGTAAGTCTACTAGTTGTTTCAGTGCATTATTTTAATTGTTTCAAAATGCAACCAATAAAATGAATGACATGCGTAATCAAAATGTATTTTGCGATATTTTTGAATGTATGACATGCAAACATTCTGTGTTGACGTTTAAAACACATAATTGCAGTAAATAAATCACTGTTTAATTGTACAAAAGTTACCGGAAAGTGCAGTTTGTCACATGGTGTGATTGTAACTCCACAAGAAGTTGTTTCTAAATTTGTTGATGCCTTATCACCAAAATGGGGTGGATTTCTGGAAGTCCTAAAGTATAACGGTACTCTAGATACAACACATATTTATGAGTTCATTTTGGCTTTGGAAAACAAGAATGCAGAAGAGATTGGAAAAGCGAAAAGAATACATGTTCCACAAAACCAGAGATGTATTTTGGAAGATGTGGTAGAATCAGCGGTGTGACACAACCTTCTAAATATGCAAAGCTACAAACCACCTTTGTCTCTAATACCAATCCATATATGCCACAACAACCTGTTACTCGCGAACCCAATGCTCAAACCTTGGTTCCCACATCATTTCTTAATCCTGGTAACTCAAAGAAACAGGCGTGTTATGGTAACAACTCATCAACATTGAATGTTGGTCGAACATCTAACCCAAACACTATTCATTTAAATACATCAAGCTTTTCTAAAGTAAGTGTAGAAGTTACAAAGGAGCATATGGAACTTCTAAACACTTTAGTAAGTGCATATTGCAGATTAGTTGCAGGTCAAATTGGTAATATCAATTTGACACATGGCAGTAATTTGACAAAGATGAGATGGAATAGATGGACATCAAGTGGGCCTTTGCAAGCGCAATACGACGAGCAAAGGATTTCATGGAAAGAATGGGTAGAACGAGTTTGGAAAGCAAGAAAGATACAAAGTACAGGTTTGATAAACAAGTAGCTAGATTCTTAAATTGTGGAGAGAGCGGTCACTTCAAGCGAGAGTGTACAAAGCCGACACAGCAGGGAAACCACAATCCATTTAGAAACCGAATAAATCAGTTAAACCAGAACACCAACCCTTACCCAGCCAACAATGTCGAACGTGCAATAATACATGTCAACAATTCAAATCAAGCTGATCCTCAAATGCAAACAAGACTAGAGCCTTGGTCGTGCAAGAGGTTGAGCTAGAGTTGTGATTGGTCGGTGTAGCTAGGTAGCGGTGGTCAAGGTGGAACAACTTATTATGCTAAAGTGATCAAGCAATTTTTGTATGGTGATTCTTTAGAATATGAAAAAAGTCCCGGGTTTAGTGGAAGCTCTGATGAGGAAAGTTCAAACTCAGGTGAAGATGGTCCAGAAAAAAGCATCGAGGGAAATTATTGATGCAGATGTTGCAAAATTGTTGGATGAAGATAGTAATGAATAGCAGGAGATCAATCTTGGTGACAAAAGCAGTTGATGCTTCTAATGAAATATCAAGATGTTTCTGTAGATGGATCGTTTTCTCATCATTCTACTTTCATGGCTCACGTAGAAGGTCAATCAAGTCAAGTCAGGTATGCATTGATCAATCTTAGGGGCGGTTTGTTTACCTCTTAATGAGGCTCTTAATGGTTTAGACCTCTTACTAGTTCAGTACTTAATGGTTCAAACTGTTTGTTTCACGAGTAGATGTCTGAATGGTTCAGACATTTGCCTTTGAATGGTTAAGCATTATACAGAGTCTGAATGGTTAAGACCTCTAATCTGAATTGGTCAGACATTTGCCTCTAAACAGTTAAGCATTATACAGGCTCTTAATGGTCCAGACCTTTTACTGGTTCAGCACTTAATGGTTCAGACCTCTTACTAGTCCAACACTTAACCATTCAGATGTTGCCAAACAGCCCCTTAGTATTATAACACATGTAAGGTTTATGTAATTTTCCATAGCATTGCTATCAATTGGTGAAATAATTATTCACTTAGGAATGGGTAATTTATTTGTTAAATAGGTATACCCTTGATCTGCCAAAAGTACCCAAACTAATGTTCTATCTAAAGTAATGTGCATGGCCGTCTCCGAAAATCACAAATTTTTTTTGCCCTGCGCGAGCTACTCACAAATTTCTGTTTCTTTCTATTACCGCCTAGCAACACCCCCTCAATTCATTAATTGGGGTTTGAATTACTTTTGTATATTTAATTTGGCCCGAGTTACTTTCATTACACTTTCACAAGTTGGGCTTCTCAAAAGAATTTAGCCATTCAGACCATTTACGAATTTCATGGGCAAATTGGGCCACACATCCAAAATTCTTAAACTGTTATGGGCAACGAGAATGTACAAAGCCGGCACAGCAGGGAAACCACAATCCATTTAGAAACCGAATAAAGCTGTCAAACCAGAACACCAACCCTTACCCAGCCAACAATGTCGATGTTGGTGCACTACATCTGTTGACTTCGTCTTGTATCGAGTCTTAGATTTCATTGTATAGATCAGGGCACATTGTACGAGAAAATGTAAAATTATATAGAGTGTTATAGGAGATTTCGCTCAAGTGTACAAGTAGATTTCGCTTATATGTACATGACACATAAGCGAAATCATATCTTTAGATTTCGCTTATGTGGCAGGTCATATGAGCGGAACCTCATCCCTATAAATAGGGACCTTGAAGCGAAATCATTATCAGTCATTCTTGTCTTCTACACCGAAGTGCTGCCAGTGTGAGATTTGATTGTACAAAGTGTTAAATCAATCAGAATAGTGTTTAAAGTGAAGATTCAGCTGTTTCTACTTCAATTACTTGTTTTCCACACCTGTAATTGAAGAAAACTCCTCTGTACCGACTCGTTCGGATCAGAAATCGATCCTACAATTGGTATCAGAGCTCAGGAAGAGGAGTTCTGCAAGTTTTAGCTGATTTTCATCTGGATTTCATTGGTTTTCTTGCTTCTACATCATTCTTTTCTCAATTCAGAAAATTTTAACGGTCGGAATTGGATCAAATTTGAACAGTACATAGACAATCAGATATAGACAAAGCCTTGAAAGTTTGAGACTAAAATTCGAAGTAAAATGGCCTGAAAAGTGTTCGAAAGAGATTTCGCTTTTGTGACAGTGATTTCGCTCTTGTGGTTATTGGTGATTTCGCTCTAACGTACATCTGAAGGTTTCGCTCGAACGGACAACTTAGGGTTTCGCTTTAAGGGTTATATTGGGGTTTCGCTTGAAAAGTCATTTAGATTTCGCTTTTGTGGCATTTGATCTTCTGATTTCGCTTTAGTGTCACTGTTGTTGAAAATTTGTTACATCATCATGAGTTCAGAGTTTTACAACGCATTTGCAACACCAGCTAGTTCGTCATCGATTGCTCAAGCCGTAAATTTGGAAAATGAGACGGGAACTACTCAGAAACTGCCAAAGTTGATGGGTATTGAGGAATATTATGGATGGAAGGATCGTTTCGAAAACTGGGTTCAGGCAAATCATCTGAGATCATGGGAATGCATTTTGAAAAAGTATGTGCTACCAAGAACTGAGTTACAAACAGTTAAACAGATTTCAGATTTCAGCAATGAAGAACGAGAGATGTATCGGGCTGAAAAAATGATGATCAGTTTGCTTCAGCAGGCAATCAAAGAAGATATCTTTATACTTCTTCAACATGATAAAACATCGAAGTCAATTTGGGATGCTTTGAAAGTAAAAGTTGAAGGAAGTGCAAACATGATCAAAAACAAGAAGTCATTGCTTAAGAAAGAGTTTGATCTATTTACAAGTCTGCCTGGGGAAGATACGAAGAAGTTGATAGAAAGGTATTGTCATCTAGTGAGAACGATGTCGATGATGGATATCACAAAGGAAAATGAAGAATGGGTTGATAAACTTGCTGATGCGTTACCACAGAAAGAGTGGGGAACTTATTTAATGATTTTGAAAAACACTGGGGTTTATGATGGATTATCGATTTCTCAATTCATCGAAAAAATTGAAAGTCAAGATTTGGAACAACAGAAGATTGCTAGGATGAACAATCCAAGTGGTCAACAGGACGTAAAGATGTATTACAAAGGCAGTGTTCCTACTTCAGAAACTGAAAGAAGTCCAAAGATTCAGACTGCATATAGTGTTGAGAATGCTACAGAACAGGTTGATCAAAGCATAAACAAAAGTAGTAATGGTTTCTCATCGTATCCAAGTGTAAATCCAAAGACTTCATCAGAAAGTTTTCACTCACAAAGCACAAAGATGGGAAATGGTTGTGTGATTCAGTGCAACATCGCGTTAAATCTTCCAGAAGGCCAAAGTTTCTCTGAAGACACTGCAAAAGATCACATGGCTTTACTTGGTTCTGTGTTGGTATCTTATGAGGGATTAGTGGCTGGTCGAATTGGAAATCCTATGTTAACAAAGGAGGATTATGATCAGATAGATGCCGAAGAAATGGAGTTAATGGATATAAAGTGGTGTCTTGCTAGTGTTTTGAGACGGGCTGAGAAGTTCAAAACAATCACAGGAAGAAATGATTTTCTTGATGCTTGTGTTTCTAATTTAGGTTTTGATAAATCTAAAGTTACTTGTTTCAGGTGCAGGCAAAAAGGTCATTTTAAACGGGAATGTAAAAACAGTGAAGTGAGTGGTGTTCAGAATCCTTTTGGAAAAGAAGATTACTACCGGAAAGCTATTTACCAACAAGTTGGTCAATCACAAGATTCACAAACAGCTCATGGTAGAAAAATTGAAGATTCAAAGAAAGGATGCTTGGTAGATTTCAACTGGAGCAAGTACATATCTTCTGAAAACTCAGCATGTTTAGTGGATCAAAATGATGAAGAACTACCTGAAGGGTTCAGTTGGGATATGTTTGTTGATGAAAAGGGTGGTTTTAAAGCTTTTATTGCTAAGATTGTGAAAGAACCATATTTGTTTGCCACATGGATGAGATCTATTGGTGAGATTGTGAACAGTGTGAAAGAAGAATCTGTTGCATCAGAAGAAAGTTCAGACAGTGATGATGAAAATCTGAAAAGTTCTGATGAGATTGAACAAAATGATGTTGTTTCTGAAAAAGAAGTTGCTTTTGATCAAACACCAGTTGATTCTGGCTGTTCGGATACAGAGTCTGAAAAATTTGTACAGTTTGATCAAACACCAATTGATAGCAGCAGTGATGATGAAGAGGAAAAACATATTAATGTTGCTAAAAAACATTTATCTCCTGAAAGCTTTGATTTCTATTTTGCAGATCGAATGGAAAAGCTAAAGGAGAAAAGAGCTGAAAAAGAACAACAACAAGATCTGAAGGTTGAAAATGTTGTTGAAGAAGAAAAGGTGATTGAAGTTGAAAAGGAAATTGATGAAGAAAAAGTTATTGAAGTAATAAAGACTGTAGAGGTTGAGAAGATTGTTGAGGTTGAGAAGCCTTGCATGAAGTGTTCAGAAGATTGCAAGAAATGTGAAGAAAAAGATGTGTTACTGTTTGATCGTGAAAGATTGATAGAAAAGTTACTATCTGATATCAACTATGTGAAAGAATCATATAGTGTGCTGAACAGAACATTGACAAGTCTTCAGACGACAAATTCTGAAAGAGAAAAGGCATTAACCATGACAAATTCTACATTGATGGCGAAGCAGAAGGCTATTAATCATTACATTGAAGAAAATGCTAATCTGAAGCAAGATTTGGAGAAAGAAAAGATCGAGAATGAGAGAATCAGAAGGTTACTTCTTAGTTATTCTTGTTCTGATTATGTCATTGATAGAGTTTATCCTACTGTTGCAGGATTTGAAGCATTTCAAGATGAAAAGAAGAAGAAAAAGACTGGTAAGAAATCGAATGTTACTTATAACAAGTGTCCGCCTCCTATCTGGGAAAGTTATTCTCCTAGAAAACCAAATGAGGAGCAAGTCGAAAAAGCAGTCAATATAAAGTTAAAATCGGAGGAAACTGACGTTTTACCAGATAACATTGATATCACATTTACCTCATCTGATACTGATCATGAGTCTGAGTTAATCAAAAAGGTGGTCAATCAAGTGTTGGATACTGAGGAGGTGGTTGAGTCAAAGTCTGAGTCTGGGTGTGCTAGTTCGTCGGTCAACAGTCCAAAAACAACGGTTAAACGGTCTTATAGTAAAGTGTTTCTATTATCAAAGGCTAATTTGGATGATGGAACATTTGAAGTTGCATATACTTTAAATGATTCGGACAAATTATACTCTGACAAAGAGTTTCCAATAAGAAGTGTTCGTTTTGATATGATTAAAAAGGTTTTCAAAATGACAGAAATTAATATTTCTGAAATTAAAGATTCTCATTTTAATGAAAAACCTAAAAAATACACTTCAAGAGTACAACAAAGGTTAAACAAGAAAAAAGGGAAAAAGGATTACAATCTTGGTTCTGAGTTTCAAAAGAAATCAAACCAAAATCGTAATTACAAAAAGAAAGGATTAGGTTTTATTCCACCAGAAAATTGTAAAACTGAAAAATCTTCTAAGACAAATATTAAATTTGTTTCAGGGACTACAGCTGAGGAAGAACAAAAGAGTTTTTTTTGGAGACAAACCAATCAGGAATTTCTTGCTGAGAAAAGAAGAACAGGAACTGGAGTTTATCATCCAAATAGTGTTTTTCAGCAAAGAGATACCAGAATTTGTTTTCAATGTCAAGTTGCTGGACATATTGCTCACAACTGTTCGAACAAAGATAACAGAAAACAGGGAGTCTCTGAAAATCTCAAAGAAAATTTGGTTGAAAAGAATGTTTCACCAACTACAAACTTCAAAATTTCTGAAAATTCAAAACAAGAAGTTGGTGAAAGTTCAAAAAGATTTTACAAAAAGAGTGCTAAACTTGACAACCAAAAATGGATTGTTAAGGAATCTGAAGTAAAATCTGGCAATGAATCTGATTCCACAAAATCAGATGAGCCACAGGTGGGAAAGAAAGATTCAGTGAATGATGTTGAAATTCCATCACTGAATGGAAATGTTAAGAAAATTTTTGGGAAAATGATGGATGGGAAAGTTAAAGGGGTTAAAGACTTTTATGCAACTAAAAAGGCAACATATTACCCTACTGCCCATGAATTGAAAGCCACCAAGTCAGATAAGACTTGGGTGGAAGTTTGTTTTCCGTAAAGTCTTAGGACTTGCCGGAGCTCCCAAGAGGTTATTGTGGAGCAGGAATCGGCATCATTCTTGTTATTTGTTGGTAAATCCTACAATTGGTTAAATAAGGGTTTTAATGTCAAAGTGGTAAATCAGGGACATTAAGTTGTATCTGATTTTCTACATTTTGATTGAATGAACAATATGATGAACCAAACCCTGAATTTACAAGTGGTTAAATCAACAAAACTTATTTTCCGGAAAAATCATTATGATTAAAACAAACTTAAGTGTTTTGAAATCATTATGAGAAAATAGTTTTGTGATAGGGGGAGTTCTGATTGTTTATGCTGAGTGAATGGCGAATTGATGTAATTTGATATCAGTTGTCACTTTTCTGTATAGTTTATTTTCAAATTTCCTAAAATGTGTTTGCATTTAAGGGGGAGTAGAAAATTTCAGAAAATCCAAAAACATTTAAAATTTGAAAAAGACAAAAACATGATAAAATTCAAAAATGAGTTTTGTTGTATAAAAGAGGAAATGATAGTACATCAGTGGACTGTCACAACATGCTAAAGAAATGGAAAGTTAAAATGTGATAAACGGTCTCACTAAAGATGTGACGATAGGCTCAGCTAGACTAGTAGATTTGCGATAACGATACAAACATAAAGCAAAAAGCCTAGTTCTAGTGGGAAACATGGTCGAAAGCATAGTACTTAGTTTTGTCCTTCTTGACTGTGTGCCTGCTCAGTAATCGCTGAATTCAAAAAGCATAAAAACTGGTTAAGTTTGTGAAATTTCACAACTTTGCTAAAAAGTCACTATGATTGTGCATTTCATTTTGCAAAGATTTAAACTTGTTTTATTTCTTTATTTTGTTTAAGCATCGGATATCCTCTGCGTATACGTGAGTATCGACCTGGATGTTGTTGCCTAAACGTTCTGCTTTATTTTCTTTGGTGTTTCGTTTAAGCTTTGGATCATCTCTGCGTATACGTGAGTATCGAACTGATGGTTAAAGCCTAAACAATTTCAACTTGTTTTATTTTTTTTCTTATTTTGTTTAAACATTGGAGTTTCTCTGCGTATCGAAAGATCGACCTGATTGTTAATGTTTAAACATTCTGCTTTGATTTTCGCACAAATCACAGTTGATAAAGTTTAAAGGCATTACTTGAGTCAGTGTATTGCATGATGAGGGGATATGCTGAGATCGTGGGGTCCATAAGATTTTAGTGTTATCTAAATATACTTAATCGTATCGGTAAGCAAAATTGAAAGTTTTTAGATTGAGCTTAAGAGGACAAATATATCGTCAATCTATGTGAATCGTTTAGAACTTAAAATGTTTAAAGCTTAACGGTGTTGATGATTTGTCTAAAAAACTGATATGATCCTCTTACACAAACTCACAAAAATATTGTTTGTAAATATTTCTTTATTGCATTTCATTCAAATTGAAAAATTCCAAAAAGATTTTTAATGTGTTTTAGCATAATTTTTGAAAAAGCCAAAAAGATTTTCGACAAACTGATATTGAAAAGCTGATTTTCAAAATTCCAAGTGCTAAACATGATGATATTATTGTAAGAGAGAGTGAATCTTAAATGAAAAATTTATTTTTCAGAATCTTACAATTGGTTCATCAAATGAAATTGAGAAGTGATTTTGAAGAAGAATTTGTGTTGATGCATTTAATTGTTATATCATAAATCTTATTTCTGGGTTAAGATTGTTCCAGATATAAACCTGATGCTGATGAACTTAAGGAATCAAGAGATCTGATCAAGAGAATTAGATTTGATATTCTGAAGAGCCAGGTTTTGATATCTGATGATTTAGAGAGACAGATAAAGATCCTGAAGATTGTGCTGAAGAACAAAGGAATGCCAGCAAATCAAGAGGGGGAGTCTGAAGATAGTTTTAAGTGAGAGGGAGTTTGTTGATGAACAAACAGAGAGAAAAGCCCAAAGACAGATCAAGAATTGAAGAATTGAAGAACAGTTTGGTGCTCGATTGCGACTCGTCAACATCTGAGGGGGAGTTTGTTGGTGCACTACATCTGTTGACTTCGTCTTGTATCGAGTCTTAGATTTCATTGTATAGATCAGGGCACATTGTACGAGAAAATGTAAAATTATATAGAGTGTTATAGGAGATTTCGCTCAAGTGTACAAGTAGATTTCGCTTATATGTACATGACACATAAGCGAAATCATATCTTTAGATTTCTCTTATGTGGCAGGTCATATGAGCGGAACCTCATCCCTATAAATAGGGACCTTGAAGCGAAATCATTATCAGTCATTCTTGTCTTCTACACCGAAGTGCTGCCAGTGTGAGATTTGATTGTACAAAGTGTTAAATCAATCAGAATAGTGTTTAAAGTGAAGATTCAGCTGTTTCTACTTCAATTACTTGTTTTCCGCACCTGTAATTGAAGAAAACTCCTCTGTACCGACTCGTTCGGATCAGAAATCGATCCTACAGTCGAACGTGCAATAATACATGTCAACAATTCAAATCAAGCTGATCCTCAATTGCAAACAAGACTAGAGCCTTGGTCGTGCAAGAGGATGAGCTAGAGTTGTGATTGGTCGGTGTAGCTAGGTAGCGGTGGTCAAGGTGGAACAACTTGTTATGCTAAAGTGATCAAGCATGTTTTGTATGGTGATTCTTTAGAATATGAAAAAAGTCCCGGGTTTAGTGGAAGCTCTGATGAGGAAAGTTCAAACTCAGGTGAAGATGGTCCAGAAAAAAGCATCGAGGGAAATTATTGATGCAGATGTTGCAAAATTGTTGGATGAAGATGAGTAATGAATAGCAGGAGATCAATCTTGGTGACAAAAGCAGTTGATGCTTCTAATGAAATATCAAGATGTTTCTGTAGATGGATCGTTTTCTCATCATATTACTTTCATGGCTCACGTAGAAGGTCAATCAAGTCAGGTATGCATTGATCAATCTTAGGGGCGGTTTGTTTACCTCTTAATGAGGCTCTTAATGGTTTAGACCTCTTACTAGTTCAGTACTTAATGGTTCAAACTGTTTGTTTCACGAGTAGATGTCTGAATGGTTCAGACATTTGCCTTTGAATGGTTAAGCATTATACAGAGTCTGAATGGTTAAGACCTCTAATCTGAATTGGTCAGACATTTGCCTCTAAACAGTTAAGCATTATACAAGCTGTTAATGGTTCAGACCTTTTACTGGTTCAGCACTTAATGGTTCAGACCTTTTACTGGTTCAGCACTTAATGGTTCAGACCTCTTACTGGTCCAGCACTTAACCATTCAGATGTTGCCAAACAGCCCCTTAGTATTATAACACATGTAAGGTTTATGTAATTTTCCATAACATTACTATCAATTGGTGAAATAATTATTCACTTAGGAATGGGTAATTTATTTGTTAAATAGTTATACCCTTGATCTGCCAAAAGTACCCAACCTAATGTTCTATCTAAAGTCATGTGCATGGCCGTCACCGAAAATCACTATTTTTTTTGCCCTGCGCGAGCTACTCGCAAATTTCTGTTTCTTTCTATTACCGCCCAGCAACACCCCCTCAATTCATTAATTGGGGTCTGAATTACTTTTGTATATTTAATTTGGCCCGAGTTACTTTCATTACACTTTCACAAGTTGGGCTTCTCAAAAGAATTTAGCCATTCAGACCATTTACGAATTTCATGGGCAAATTGGGCCACATATCCAAAATTCTTAAACTGTTATGGGCCTTTAATATTATATATATATATATATATACATATATATATATATATATATAGTAGGAGTTGTGTGGAAAGTCTATGTTTCCTAGAAAGTCTAGGAAGCAATAGTAATTGGACATGTGTCATTGATGTATTTTAACTAGAAGGGCAAACATGTAATTTCATATATTAATTTTATTTTTGGTAATTATCTCAAATAACTAATATTCGCATGATCATATGTGTAACCGATTACATGCATGATTTTCGGGATTATAGTTTTTTTTTTTTTTGAAACCAAATCTCTTCCAAATATCATGAACACAAAACACATATCTATATAGAGTAATTTCGATCATTCTATTCTTCACCAGCATCGTTCATATTCAATTTTTTTTCAGTGTGATAAACCATGGCTTCGAACACACTTGTTGATGGTGGAGATGGTAATTACAGTTACTTTTGTAGTTTTTTGCGCTGTTTATTATCATTTCTCTGCAAATCGACCGTTTGTTCTTGATGCTGTGTTTTAACAGCCAGAGAGGTTGAGGTTTTAGTGTTTAGTTTACCGTATAAGGTGACTGATGTTTTGTAATCCGAAGATTAATTTTTTTTATTAAGATATTTCATTGTTTGTTTTAAAATCCATATTTGTAATTTATGTGCCAAACCATCATCTTTGTTATTGGTGTTGTGTTTTAACTGTAATACAGGTTCAGCTTTTTTGTGTTTAACAGTAGTGTGTTTAACCAGTTATGTGTTTTAACAGATCTTGAGGTTGAAGTCAATATTTTTTATAATCTCATTGAATGGTTTGTTTAAATAGTAATGTTTTTTAACAGTTATTGAGGTTGAAGTCAATATTTTTTTATAATCTCAATGAATGGTGTGTTTAAATAGTAATGTGTTTTAACAGTTATTGAGGTTGAAGTCAATATTTTTTAATGTTCCACCATGAATGTTGTGTTTTAACAGTAATGTGTTTTACCAGTTATGTGTTTTTAACAGATATTGAGGTTGTAGTTAACGTTTTTTATAGTTTCTTCTTGAATGATGTGTTTTAATAGTGACGTGTTTTACCAGTTATGTGTTTTAACAGATCTTGAGGTTGAAGTCAATATTTTTTATAATCTCATTGAATGGTGTGTTTAAATAGTAATGTGTTTTAACAGTTATTGAGGTTGAAGTCAATATTTTTTATTGTTCCACCATGAATGTTGTGTTTTAACAGTAATTTGTTTTACCAGTTATGTGTTTTTAACAGATATTGAGGTTGTAGTTAACGTTTTTTATAGGTTCTTCTTGAAAGATGTTTTTTTATAGTAATGTGTTTTACCAGTTATGTGTTTTAACAGATCTTGAGGTTGAAGTCAATATTTTTTATAATCCCATTGAATGGTGTGTTTAAATAGTAATGTGTTTTAACAGTTATTAAGGTTGAAGTCAATATTTTTTATTGTTCCACCATGAATGTTGTGTTTTAAAAGTAATGTGTTTTACCAGTTATGTGTTTTTAACAGATATTGAGGTTGTAGTTAACGTTTTTTATAGTTTCTTCTTGAAAGATGTTTTTTTATAGTAATGTGTTTTACCAGTTATGTGTTTTAACATATATTGAGGTTGTGGTGCCCATTTTTTATATTTTTTTCATTGAATGGTGTGTTTTAACTTGCATTATTTTGTTCTTTCACATGGTTATTACTCTACTTGCATTATATGTTTTTTTACATTGTGTTTTACAAATGTGTTATATGCTCATTTTTTGTCATGTGTTGTAGATACACCCAATTACCAATTACGAGGTATTGAACAAGTCTCTCCAAACTCTGGAACAAAGAGATATATTCCAGATTCACCCTCTTCGTTGACGCCAGCAGAGGGCATGTTATTTGACTCTGTTGATGATGATGCTTATAACTTCTACAAAACTTACGCAGAAGCTGGAGGGTGGACTGTAAGGAAGGACACACAGCACGAGAACTGTGGTATTGTTATAAACAAGTATTTTTTTTTGTTCAAAGGAGGGTCAAAAAGATTTTCGACCGGTCGATACTTTAGTCGAATAGCCGTCTGATAGGTGGGTACATAGGGTACCCTCCAAAAGGACCGGATGCCAAGCTGCGATCAGAATAAAGCTTACCGATGCGAAGAAGTATTTGCTGTATCATTTTACAGAGGCGCACAACCATGATTTTGTGCACGAAGAAGATTTACATCTTCTCAAAGAAAACAGAGGTATTAATCGTGCACACGAAGAGATGATAAACAAGATGTCACATCTCAACATTGGTCCTGTTCGTGCATTTAACATTATGAAGGAGGTGTATGGTGGGTTTGACAAAGTCGGTGCGACGAAAATCGATTTTAAAAATTTCAAGAAAGAATTAAATCTTTTTATCGGAGAGTTTGATGCTGAAATATTTGTGAAGTGACTGATGAGGAAAAAGGAGTTTTTACCGAACTTCTCGTGTGAATATGAAACGACAGATGAAGGTGTGTTGAAGTGCATTTTTTGGGCCGACGAGGATATGAAAAGGAATTATTATATGTTTGGAGACGTTATATCATTTGATGCCACGTACAAGCGTAACAAGTAACGACGAGATTCATTTTTTATATATTCATTGTGTTTTAAAACCTACTGTGTTATAAATACAGCATTATATATTTGTCACCGCTGATTTGTTTGTTTTGCAGGTATAACATGATGTTTGTCCCTTTCACTGGGATTCATAATCACAATAGGAACGTCACACTTGGTGCTGCAATTCTCGGTTCTGAAACGACAGAGACGTATAGCTGGTTACTTAAGGCGATCAAGAACGCATATGGGTACGCGCCTCCCGTAATCGTTACTGACCAAGACCCTGCGATGAAAAGGGCTATAGCGGATGTTTGGCCTGAGTCTAGGCATCGCTTATGTATGTGGCACATCATGGATAAACTCACTACAAAGGTCTGTTTCTTATATGACAGGTTTTTCTTTGTTTACATGTGTATTTTTTACTGTGTTTTAATTTTTGTTTTTTAACATACATGCGTATAATGTTCCTTTAGGTCGGGGCTGCCCTTTGTTCAAATACAGATTTCAGGAAAAGATTGTCTGCAGTTGTTTGGACTGATTCTCTGTTGCCCGAATGGGCAGCTATTTTAAATGATTTCGGTTTAACCGACCATGAATGGCTGACGTATATATACGGACTACGTGAATCATGGATTCCTGCTTACTATCGCGAAGAAGAAATGTCTGGTCTTATGCGGACATCATCTAGGTCCGAAAGTGAGAATCACTTTTTTGGCAAGATTAGCAATCCAAAGTGCACGTTGGTTGAATTTCTTAGCCACTTCGACACAGCTGTTGAAGCGCAAAGACACGAGCATCGAAAAAACGATCATGACACTCGATACACCAACCCTGGGGAGTGGAGTGATTTTGTTCTCGAGAAGCAAGCAGCTCAGATATATACCAGAACTATATTTCTTGATGTTCAACTCGAGATTCAACATGCTATTCATCGTTGTACCAGTGTCAGATTAGATCACGTCGGTGATTTCATTAAGTTTTTTATAAAGGATCTCGATCAGCCATGTTCTTTGTTCTTCGAGGTGATATTTTGTTTTACTTAATGTATACATTATTTTTATTTTTATTTAATTATCCATCTTTTATATGAACTGTGTTTTATGGACACTAAATGTTATAGGTTATGATACGCGAGGAGAATGTTACTGTTAAGTGTAACTGCAACAGGTTTGAGCAGTTTGGATTGTTGTGCAGTCACATTTTTTGTGTGTTACGGATTCTTGATGTAAGGGAGTTTCCGAAACAATATATATTGAGGCGTTGGACGCGTGAAGCTGTTCCAAATAGTTCCCCCGGGTCCATTCTTACGGATGGTGGAGATCCAGATCGTAGAGAGGAGGTTAACCGTTGTGTTCGTGAGATTAGTCACGCAACTGAGTATGTTGTGAACAAGTTGATTTCAAAATTTGATCAGTTGTCTGATTTTCGTGATCATATCAAGCAGTTTATGTCAGTCGCTGATGAAGCTCAAATAAATGCACCTCCTAAGACATGACGTAATCGATTTGCTGAACTGCTGGGAGTTGCTCCAGAGAGCACGGCCACTATCCGTGTTCCAGTTGGTACCAGGTTCAAGGGTTGTGGTTCTCATAAACGCCTTAAATCTCAAAAGGAGCAAGCCATAAGTCAGTCTGGAAGTAAACATCGTCAATGTTCATTATGTAAAAAATATAGTCATAACAGAGTAACGTGTTGGAAATACACCGTGGATGCGTCTGAGGCAGGTGCTTCACGGAATGCTGAAGGTAATGTAGATACAATTGTTGAAGGAGACGCTGCTGCAGTTGTTGAAGGTCATGGTCCTGGATCAAACGTTGCTGATGATGTGTTTTACACATCTGGAAACGATGCAGATATGGATGATGAAGACATGGTAGAGTAGGATCTTTTTTTATCAAAATTTTAAGTCTGTCGCTGAACTATTCAAATTTATGTTTTATTTTTCTCGTATGTTTGTTTTGGATTTGTTTTTGTTCATTTTAAGACTTGTTGGATTCGACATTTTATGTTTTTGTTGCTTTGTGTTTTAGGGTTAACTTTGTTTTTTAAATATCCTCCTGTGTTTTATATGATGCTTGATTTGTTCGTGGTTTTGGTATACAGTTTAAGTTGTACCAAAAAGTGTTTTAACTTTGTTTAAACTATGGAGAGTTGATGAAATTGATAGGCTGGTATCCTGATCACAGTATTTCAACTTTGTTTAAAGTATTACAATGTGTTTTTAATTTTCCTAAGAAACCATCAGTTATTGAGGTTGAAGTTAGTCTTTTTTATAGTTTACTTTTAATGATGTGTTTTAACAGTAAATTAATTTTGTTTTTTCCCATGCTTATTACTTTCTTAGCATGCAGGTTTTTCCCATATTATAGGTTGGTTTCCAGATCACAGTATTTTCATAATCTATATAGGCTGTGTTTTAAGAGGTAATACACTAATACAAATTGTATGTCTTATGTAGATCGAAACCAAGTAACATTATCGATATAAATTCACATTGTTAAAGAGGTTCAAACTGTTATACTTGACATTTTTATAGACACCAAACACAAAAAAAAAAAGAAAAAAAAAGATAACTGTACACACTAAACAAATTCTAACTTATAAATTCCAAAAGATAACTGAACATCCATAACAAAATGTTAAAACTGTTTTTTGTAGAGCATCCCACATTACTTCAACAAACCACCGGCAACAAAAGTGTTTTCGAAAACATCCCATTTTAAGCTACTTATCCAATCTTTCAATGATTGCGTCGTAGGCTTTTGCTCCTAGCCTCTTTTTTTCATCGGCCGACAACTTGTTATATTTCGCAAACTCAGATTTAACAAAACCTTTGTACTCGTTTGCTTCACTTAGGAGCATCTTCGTAATGTACTTATGCCTGAGATCATCAATTTCTTGGCGCTGCTTGTATGAAATCTCACCCGCATCAGTGCACTCGTTCGAGAATCCGCATTCCCAACCTTTTCCAGATACGCCCTTGTATGATTCTATATGGCGCATCACGAAAACGCCACAATCGATTACATTATTTTTTGTACGCCATGACATCTCCAATCGTACCGGCTCAACTTTACCGATCACCCCGCCCGCTGGATGCCCATTTTTTTCCAAGTACACTGATAAAGCATCACGCTGCATGATAAACAATTTAATCAGATTTTGTTTTAAACTAAATTCATGTAAATGCACCACCGTTATTAACAAAGGTAAATAATTTAAAATTCTGATGCAGTGCGTTTTAAGTTCAATATACCATCATTCAGTATCAATTCTGTTGTAACATCAAACTTTAAAATTCTGATGAAGTGTGTTTTAAGTTAATATTATTTGTTATTATGTATTGCCACATTACACTGTGTTTTAAAGTATCAATTGTGTTTTAACAGTGCTGATAACGTATCATTCAGTATCCATTGTGTTTTAACAAAGGTAAATGCACCACCGTTATTAACAAAGGTAAATAATTTAAAATTCTGATGCAGTGTGTTTTAAAGTATCATTCAGTATCAATTCTGTTTTAACATCAAACTTTAAAATTCTGATGAAGTGTGTTTTAAGTTAATATTATTTGTTACTATGTATTGCTACATTACACTGTGCTTTAAAGTATCAATTGTGTTTTAACATCAACCTTTAAAAATATGATTAAGTGTGTTTTAAGTGAATATCATTCAGCATCAACTGTGTTTCAACATCAAACTTTATAAAACTTTATGAACTATTTTAAACTTTTTGTTATAACAAAGTTGTAATCAAATGGCATGCATTTCTATAACAAAGGACGTTTGTAGTTTATATATAGAGGGGCGTACCAATTTTTCTGGCCGTTTTTTGTATTTGGCTTGCATTGAGATATCCTTAGCGCTGTTGTCCAAAACCTCTACCTTCATGTCCCTTAAATTAAAACACATGCAATAGAAATGAGCGTCGTGTAAGACTGGTACAAAGATGAGCGACTTGTCAGGTATCTTTTTCACATCAGCAGAAATTAAAACCGGTTCCATGTTGTCTGCGAATATTTTTGCCCTGGTTTTTGCATTTTTTATATAGTCGTCTTCATTTTGCATTTCAAAGTCATTGCGTTAAACAATATTACAAAAGTTGTAAACTTATATTACAAGTTCATTATGATCAGCCTTACCAACATATTTACTGAACAGAACAGGCGTGCAATGCTCCCCTTTTGCTTGAATTTTTCTTCATAATTCCACAAATCCGCCCATGCGCTTATTACCAATACCTGCACTTCGATACCCGACATTAATGATTCGAGCGGAGATCTCATAACCGGCACTCCTCTCTTAGTCCTAAACACAACATCCCTAATGTAAACAAATGTGTTTTAATCAATGTGTAATCATATTGTGTGAAAATATTTTGTACAAACATGTGTCATATAAATGGCATTTTTATAACATACCACATTGAACCCCAGGCTGAAAACATGTATGAGCTGACCGAGACCTCAGCGTTTTCAAGCTTTGCCCTAATCTTTACTGCCCGCTTCACGTATGGAGACCTTAGAGCATCGGTCAACTCTGGTTATCTTTGCGGTCTTAAATTCCGCTTTCCAAGGTCCAACTCGTGTATAAGCTGCCCACGTCTAATCGAATATTCATATTCCTCCTGTGTTTTTTGGGAGATCGGTGTGACGACGAGTGCGGGCTGCTCCACTACTGTAAGCTGAGTCATCGGTGTGGTTGTCTTGTCAACCGTCTTACATACCTCTTCTACCAATGAAGGTGTCCACTGCGACAACTGTGACATATCCACATTCTCCTTATTTGCCTCTTTTTCTGGTGTTTTATCCGTAGGAGTTTGTAGTTGTTCAGTTGGCGTACATGTCGATCCAAACTTTTTCAGCTTCTCAGTCCACAATGTGTGTATCTCTTTTATTTTCTCGCTTTCGGGGTACAATTGGAAACCTTCTGTAAAAGTGTCGTTTATCCTTTTAACACATTCGTCGAATTGATTCAAGAACACTTCCAACATTCCCGCATGTACCTAATTTACATCATCCACAAATTATCATTGTTATATTTCCCAATATGCAATGTGTTTTTACCAGATTGAAAATGTGTTTTACCAATCATTATTGTTTTTCTTTTTCTTTTTCAATGCTTATTGTGTTTTACCAATCAACATTGTGTTTTAGCAATCAGAATGTGTATCAAAAAGTTCAGTGTGCTATTTCCCAATCTTCAATGTGTTTTACCGTTCTGGAAGTGTTTTACCAGTTTGAAAATGATTTTTACCATTCTGATTGTGTTTTACCAATCAGAATGTGTATCAAAGGTTCAGCGTGCTATTTTCCCAAACTTCAATGTGTTTTACTATTCTGAAAATGTTTTTTTTTTGGTATTCTGAATGTGTTATAAGGTGTTGCATGTGCAACATCTCAAAAAAATTATTTTTAAGTACTTTCTTATTTCAATGTAAATGTTTTCAATTATGTTTGTGTTTAGTAGAATAAATTGGAAAATTATAAGATTACCTCGTCGCTTTGTGTCGCTTGTGGTGTCGATCCATATTGAGATACCATAGGTGAGTTAATCCCCGGCTGACTTTGTTGTGTTTGGCCCCACTCGCCTGTTTCTCTGTAATATTTCTCTATATCGGATGTATCAACAACAGGCTCTGTTTCCGGGCCAACATCTACATTCCTGCATTGATCAAACTCTGCATGGAAACCCGCATTAACCGGAATTTCTTCGACAACAGGCGCCGTTTCCGGGCCACCTTCAACATTAGTTTTCTTCTTCCCAACCTCATCGGTTTTCGCCCGCTCCTTTTCAATTTGTTTTTTTTCGGTACCTTTGAGACCGGAGGTTTACCATGCGTTTTACCGGCCGGCTTCACAACAGACTTTTTTTCTTTTTTCAGGATCACATTTGCTAATGTGTTTTACAGTCTTGGTTTCATCTTTCTTATTTGATTTCACTTCTTTTGCTTCAACTTCTTCATCAGATTTTTTTGCAAACGGATACCTTTGTTCCGGTTGCAACTGATGTGTGTAAAATGCAACATATAAATTACATCAAATGAGGCATAAAACTAACCATTTTTAAGTACTAATGTTGGAAAAAGAGTGTTTTTGTCTTCCTTTTGTATTTTCAGGATTAAATGAGCTCAAATTCACAAAAGAAGCAAAAAGACTGCTAAATCTAACATAAATACAAGAAAAGGAACATAAGTGGACTGCCCGACCCCTCAACGGCATCTTCCCAAGCAAAATAGAGAAGACAGAAGACTGAACACGCCCCGTGCTCAACCAGCACGGGGCCGTGCCCAAGAAGCAGCAGAAAAGACAAACCTATAGAAGCTTCTATTGCCCACCACGGGCCGTGTCCAGTGAACACGGGGGCGTGGTGAAAGTACAGCAGGCGCATTAATTGTAATTGCGAATTACAATTAATCAAGAGAGAGAGTGTGTCAGACAGGCACGGGGCCGTGTCCAGCGGACACGAGGCCGTGCCCAGCCTTCTGTCCAGCCTATAAATAGGAGTGCTTGGTTTCATTTCAACTCATCCCTTGGCACACCACCTCTCTCACACTTCATCCACCACCCACCACCACCATAACACCATCATCCACCACCATCATCCATTATCCATCATAGAGTGTGTGAGTCGTCTCGGGATCCAAGATTGATCGTAAGAGTTCTTGACAATCAAGGCCATGTTTGCCTAAGTCTCTTACATCACTTGGTGAAGACAAAGTGTCTAGTATAATACTTTTTATTTCTAATCTTTTGCACTTTTTATTTGGTTTTGTATTAGTGACTTTAATAACTAGTTACTTATGTTGAAGGTGATCTTTCCTTATCATTTGTCCGTGGTGTCTTGGCATTATTTTACTGTCTATATAAAATAAAAGATTTTCACCATTCATATCTCCACGGTCTATATGGAGGTATGTTGGCTACCTGGTCGGGGGTTAAGGGAATGGTTTGGTAAAGGTCTTGCCATTGTTCAGCGTTTAGAGGTCCTGCAATGGACCTGGGTCAAATTTAGTAGGACCTCCTTCAATGCTTCAGGGTATTGGATGGCGGGGGTCCAAACTCTTTGATCCCCTCATAAGTTAACTACTATTAATACTATAACCCGGCTATTTAGGACTGTATCCCTGCTGACTCAGACTACTTAGTCGAGGGTAACGTCACCGCCAAAAGCAGGGCCTACCATAATTTACATTAATAACTTAATTCATTATCTTCCAATAATCCACCCTTTTAGGATTGTATCCTTGCTGACTCAAACTACTGGGGTGAGGGTAACGTCACCTTCAAAAGAGGGGCCTACTACAATAACTAAGATAATCTCTTAATTATGTGCAAAAGTGCGGAAATAATCAAAGGTTATACTAGATACGAGTCGGAACCAAGTGATTCATCTTGTCTATCTGTTTTTCTTTTTATTTTTATTTTCAGCATTTTAGTTAGTTTTTATTTTTCTTAGTTTAAAAACTTTTTTTCTAAACTTTTTGATTTGATTAGACGTTGAGGATAAACCGGTACTAAAAGCTCTTGTGTCCTTGGACGACCTCGGTATCTTACCAACACTATACTACGCTCACGATGGGTGCACTTGCCCATATGTGTGTCTAGTGTTAGTAAATATCGTGTTTTATAAATTTAAAACTTGGCTAAAAATAAGTGTTAAAGGGGCTTAAAATATACACCTAATATATATAACACTTCACACGCATCACAACTCATATGCATCCACTAAGATTTGATCAAATCTGACCGAGTCCAACTTCATGCTGACTGCCTCGATATCGTCATCAGTGATATCTTCGATGAGATGAGTTGTTCTTGGCTCACCTTCTTTGTATTTCTTTTGGTCACGTATCAACGCAGCCTGTAAAAAATGAAGAACTGATGTCAGATGTGTTTTAAGGTTTTCATATACATCAGATTGTGTTTTATCACTTATAATGCTGTTTAACATCACTTCGAATGTGTGTTGATGGTTTTTCCTATTACACATTACATCACATTGTGTTTTTTGATGATCAGATTTCATCATAATGGTTTTCACATATATGTTGTGATTATATTGTTGCATTAATATATTGAAACAATATTAATGTGGTTTACCAGCAAACATATGTGTTTTAAAGCACAATCATAGTGCCTGATTTAGAAAATTATATATGTATTTAGACCATACCACTAGCAAAGGCATTGGTCCAAGAAAGGGTTCCTTTGGTGTCCATGTTTCCACCGTTCGATCCAGACACCTGATCATGTACTCACACTAGTTAAAACTTCTGATATCCTTCCCTCGATGCAAGGCTGGTAAAAACTTCATATTAATTGATGAATTCGTAGTTGTCTCTCCGAGAAGTGTGTTGTAGAATAACAAAAAGTTCAACACAAAGATTCCCCCGCTCGCTTTTTGGCCCTACATGTATGTTTTGAATTGAACAGGCGTCAAACGTGCAGGAGCCGTTTTGAATTGTCCTTTCCATTCTGCCACAACCTCGTGGAAATCAGCCCTTGCTCTCTCTACTTCCTTTATTTCTTCATTCCCTCTTGGTACGCCGAACACATCGTGCACCAATTCCTCTGTTATTTGGATGTGGTGGCTACCGCAATTCAAGACCCGTGTTTTAGTGTCGTAGTTATTTACCAACCACCAACTCAGAGTTGAGGGAATCGGACCCATTCTAAAGCTCAGTATTGACCCGAAACCTATGTTTCTGACAGCCCCCCGTTGATTTTCGTTCAAAGATTCCATCAACTCCCCTATGTGCTTAAGAGCCAATCGCAAAGTTAGTTTCCCATCTGAAAGTGGTATGTAATTCTTGACCGTTGTTGGCCTCTTGCGTGTTTTTGAGTCTTTGCTTGAACTAGCATCTGGGGGTCGTTGTGTTTTTTCAACAACTTGTGGGCTAGCACCCGACCTCGTTTTTTTCCAAGGTGGGTTGTCAAAATCATTATCAGAATCTTCTATTGTGGAACCTGACAAAACACCAACACACCAAGCCGATCAGCAAGTCAGTCTTTTCAGTAACTGAAATTTAGTTCATATTTTCAATTTACCGTGTGCTACTTATTTACGCTTATTGACTGTTGGTATAACCGCAACTTTCTTTTCTTTCGGTTCGATTCCAGCCTTTTTGTCCTTCCTTTTCTTACCGGTATCGATACCCTTGTTGCTTGCGTCGGCTGATTTAAAGCCCATAAAAGTTGTTAGTATTATGCATTGTGTTTTACATCATCAAACATATGGTTTCACGTTTGTTCATCTAACTTACATATGGGCATTTCACGATTTTTGTTGGGTTCCGACTGTAAATCGTCATTTTTATCCATTACGTTTGGAAACAGTTGTGCAATGTCAGACAGAAGGGTGCCAGCAGGCGGTTGTTGTGTGCAGTCTACTTTGTTGTCTACCGTTTTTGTAGTTTTGTTAATAGGTTCAACTGTTAGTAACAAAAAAACACAACTGATCAGACAGATAGCCATATAGGTTACCCCCCCACCCTTCACTGCCACAACTAACCGCACCTAGTAAAGGTGATGCTTCGTCTGTGTCTGATTCATCCAGTATAATTGGTTTGTCAGGTGGGTTTCCGGGTACCTTTGAAAGCCATTTTCCTTTTATTCTCTCACTCTTTCTCCGTTTGACTGGAAAACACTTGTTTAGGATTTATAAAACACAATCCCCAATCCCACATTCCCTTTATAAACTTAACTAATCAATTATAATTGTAAAACACACATGTGCCAGTTAATGGTAAAACACATTTATGAGAAATACCCAGTAGGACATTTATGTTTTTAAAATACAATCCACAAACCCAACTTAATCATCTTTAAAACCTAGGCAAACTGACCTTAAAACACATTTTAGGGAAAAACCCATTAACAAACAGAGTTTAAAAACTGCCCATAAAAGACATTTGTTTATGGAAAACCCATTAACAACCTGATCTTAAAACACATCAGTTTAAAACGTGCCCATAAAAGACATTTTGTTTAAAACCTGTCCATAAAACACATTTGATTAGGGGAAAACCGACTAACAAAATGAGCTTAAAACACATCTTTTTTAAAACCAACCTTAAAACACATTTGGGGCAAACTCATTAACAAAAAAAAATTTTAAAAGATAACCCACACACACAAATTACTACTCTATAAAACCTACATAACCTAACCATAAAACACATTACCAAACACAAACAATGAAACACAGTCATCCCCAACAATCGGAAATCATACACACATTTGTTATTTAAATCACATACCTACGGTCCCGAAACCTACAACTTTGCTTCCGGTGACTGTGTTTTCTCTTCCGGCGACATCAATTCTGCTCGCATCCATCTTGTTCAAATCCTCCTTTTTTTGAATCTCTTCCCTGCAAACATAAAACACTTTAATGTAGAACACTATTGAACCCTAATCGCCTACTAAAACACAGAACACAATGTCCGTTTGATCTTACGTATATAGAAGTTGGAAAATCTCTTATCTTCATCCATGATTTTAGGTATTTTTGGTATGATTTTTGAGTGGTTTCGTTGTGGGTTTAGAGAGAGAAAGTGAGAGAGAGGGAAATTCGCGTGTAATAAGGAGATGTGACATGTTGACGGTTATTTTTGATTGAATTAAAACACTGTTATGACGAATTTGCCCCTATTCATTTAAAACAATCTATTAAATATAGTTAAATATTACAAGATTGCCAATCTCAACCCTTAAACACACCAATCTGATGGACCAGATCGCTTCCTAGACTTTCTATGAAAAACACACTTTCCGTAGAAACCCTACTCTCTCTCTCTCTCTCTCTATATATATATATAGGGGATGGATCATGAGAAAACTAGTTTAAATGAGAAAACCAAAAAACTAACCAAAAAAGCCTAAAAAAAACCTAAAAACATACCAATTTTTTTTTTTTACAATTTTTAATAAAAAAATCGCTAGTTTTTATGCCTAGAAAAAAATTTCAAAAAAAAAAAAAAAATTTTTTTGGTTGTACTGCACATGTGCACTAATACATAAAGCTTAAACCACTTAACCCACCCCCCACCGACACCCCCCAAAAACCTAAACCCCCCACCCCCACCCCCTAAAAACCTAAATTCACCCTTCCACCAAAAGCCTAACCCCCCCACCCCCAAAAACCTAAACCCCCCACCCCCCCACCCTCCCGAAAACCTAAAACTAAACACTAAACATAAACCCGAAAAAAACCTAAACCCCCCACCCCCCACCCCCCAAAAACCTAAACCCCCCTCCCCCCCACACCCAAAAACCTAATCCTAATCCTAAACCTCCAAAAAAACTAACCCTAAAAGCTAAACTAGACTCAAAAAGCTAATTTTAAGCATGTAATGCAATTGTAGTACATGTTATATTGCACATGTGCACTACTATAATAATAGTATTGAAAACAAGATGACACCATAAATCTTTTTTTATGTCATAAAAAATATGCTCGAATATACTTGAATGAAAGATACAAAAATTTGTGATCTTATGGTGCCATTTTTGTTTTAAAATGATAACGTATGGAGAAATGGGAAATGTTTGAAAAGTTATATATATTTTTTTTCCAATTTTACCCCTCCTTCATTAAAAGTCCCCCCCTCCTTCATTAAAAGTCTCCCCCCTCCTTTTTAGTGCTTTTTTGGTTTTCTCATTTATATATAGTTTTCTCAAGTTTTCTCATGATCCTCTCCATATATATATATATATATATAGGGGAGGGTTTAAATGAGAACACCAATCTTTTCTGAGAACAGTGAGAACAAATTTCAGCCAATCAATTTTATTCATGGTGTTTTAACTAAAAGGTTAAATTGATTATTTAACAATTAACTATTTTATCTCTTGTTTCCAGTAGTACCAATTATCTTCATCACGTTCATTCGATTTTGTCAGTATTACATACGCATGCCATCTCTGGTACCCATTCTTCAATCGATTATTGTTAAATTAATTTTGGATTCATTAATCTTCGATTTCATTCCTAAATCTGCAGGTATTGTTCTTCAATCATTTCATTGCCCAATCAATTTTTAGATTCACTGATTTGAGACAATTTCCTTTATAAACACCAGGTTTCAATTCTTGTTCAATTACTTGGTTAATTCATTCATCTTTTCCACGTAGTTATCTTGATTTTGTGGAATTTAGGGATAGAATATGGGCATGGAAATGAATTATTCTATCATTTCTTAATGCACATAACCTGTTTGATAATATGCCAAGTGAGTTTTGTGATTTTCTTCTAATATACGAAATTTGTTGAAGCTCATTCCATGGAATCATTTGTCTATGCTTTGTGTTTTAAGTGAAATTGATGGTTTAATTCAAAGTTTGGGCATTTACAATTTAATCAATATGCTTTGTGCCACTGGGTTTTTTAATTTAGCAAAGTATGTGATTGAAGTTACTAAAATATACAATTACATTATGGGGGATTATTGGCTGTTGAAGGTTACAACCAGAGATGAACAAAAATATTTTGATTTGGGGAAAGGAAGTGACAGAGATGGCTGTATCGTTAAAGATTATAAATTTGTTGCTATCTTTGATGCTAATTTCCAACCCAATTTTTGTTTCCTTAGAAAAAATAGTTCCCCATTTTAAGGTAATTTTTTTCTTGTTTTCGTATGTGTTATTTAGATGAATTTAGTGTGAATTTGGTTGTCATTTTGTAGCATAATGAGAAATTGGGACTGTTGCAAGCAAGGTGGTCATTTGTAAACTGGGATGAGAATCTGCTAACTAGATTCCAGCATGTTAACTTTGCATTCCATTCCATTTTGAAGTGGAACAACAAGTGAATAAGATTTTCTTGAACAAGTTTTGGTTCAATGGGACTGTGGGAGTGTGGCGGATTAAGGCGTTGAAGGAGTCAAGTGGGTGGTCAGAGAGGACCACCGTTGAGAACATGGCCATTCTTGTTAGAGCTCATCTTCATGGATGGAAAATGATATCTCTCAATGATGTTAAGGTACTTAGAAAGGTCCTACATTGTTTTATGAAATTAAGCTTTCTTCTGATATTTTTTTTTTCTAAAATGACCCGTTTAAATCTTAGTCCATGTTGTTGAGGAGTAGTTCTGAACCGTACTCGGTTCGCTTGTTTTATAAATGACAAGTTTCAACCCGAATCCGTTTTGTCCAGAACCAATTTTGACCCATTATCTAGTTTGACGTTTTGAGAGGCTTATCTGGTGCTAATTTATTAAGGTTTACCTTTTTTTTCTAAAATTATTAGATTCAACCCGATCCATTTTGTTCGGGACAGTTTGGCCCATGTCCGATATGACCACTTGTTTTGCGAGGCTTATCTAGTGCTAATCTATTATATTTTCTTAGTTTTTTTCCTAGAATGACTAGTCTCATCAAGAGCCCATTTTTATTAGCTTTGACCGGTTATTTAAATTGACCCGCTTGTTTTGATAGGCTTATCTGGTACTAACTTTTTAATACTTTCACTCCCCTTTTTCTTAACATGATATGTTTCAACCCGAGAACAATTCGTTAAGAACCGGTTTTGGCTCGTTATCCTACTCGACCTTCTTGTTTTTCCAGGCTTTTCTTGGCTTAATTCCTTTTATTTCTAAAACCACGTGTTTCATGGTTTAGGCATTTACAGTTTAACCAATATGCTTTGTGTTCTGCTTAGTGTTTAATTTAGCAAAGTATATGATTGAAATTACTAACATATACAATTACATTGTGGGGGATTAATAGCTAGTGAAGGTTACACCCAGAGAGGAACGAAAGTAATTTGATTTGGGGAAAGGAAGTGACAGAGATGGTAAAGGTTACAACCGGATAAAATTGTGTTTATACATTCATCCAACATACTATGTTTATTATGTTCGTTTGTCTTTACAAATGTGTAATGATAAATTAATGTTCAGGATAGTCTAGTGCACGCACTATCTAATGACCTTTGATACTGTGAGGAGGTGACACGTTCTTATTATGTTGTGGCGACACGACTAAGAGGGAAACAACCAGGACCAACTTTGAGATACCATTGGTGTTTCTATTGTTTACATCATCGACAACAAAAGGAAAAAAAGAAGAAATCCAGCGGCTGTAGTATAAACACTAGCAACAAGTGTCACATGATGACTTCACTGGGCCAACTCTTCATTACTATTGTTCCGATGGTGGTAAGGATAACGATGAAGCCTAGCAATACCACCAATCAAGCAACTAAACTTAGCGACGTAGAAGTCGATTTGAATCTTAGTGGTCCTCTGAAGAATATGAGAAAAAAACTATTTGTACATGTTATTAATTTGATGTAATTACTACTCGCGTCTTATGTTTGATCTGTTGGTGGATTTCACATCTTTTTATATCTTATATGTACGAGTTGTTTTAAATCGTGTCAGTTTATATTCACATTCGTGCAGGTAGTTTACACATGTGTAAACAGTTTATTGTCACATATCTATGTATATTTTACATATGAGCAACTGAATTATGCTCCGTTACAAATTTGTATCTATTTTACATATGTATAGCTAAATTACATGTGTAAAGTGTTCACTATTACATATTTGTGTTTGTTTTACATAAGTACAGTTAATTTACACATGTGTAAATTGTTCACTGTCATATATCTAGGGGAAATGCCATACAAATGTAACCAAGTTTGGGGATTGTTCCGATTAAGTCATCAAGTGGTAACCTGGTGACCTGTTAATTACCTAAGATTAAAACAATAATTGAAACTTTAGTGACTTTAAAGAGACAAAAAAAGTTTGGGTGACTTTAGTGAAACACTTGTGAAACTTCATTATTATTCTACAAAGTTACCCCCATATATCTATGTATCTTTCACATAAATGTAATTTTCCATATTACACATATATACAATACTTTTAATATGCACATATGTAATATGACATTACAAAGGCAAACCTAATATACAAAATTTGTAAATTTCAAAGCCAGAATTTATTTATATATGAACATTTCAAACACCGGAAATAAATTGTCAAACAAGATGTAAATTAGCATATTTCAAACACTAATGTAAATGGGATACTTTCAATGTTGTATCTTCTTACAACTATTAGTAACTCATAATATTAAAAATAACAATGTTCTAGGTACAAGAAAACAAAAGATCATATCTAGTTGTTGCTCATTCGATCAAGCTCCCAAGCTTTCTGCAATAACTTTTCTTTGAATTTGTTTACGCTAGGAAGAAGTATTTTTGCAACATATTTCTTTGTAATTGAATTTAATTGCCACCGCTTTTTATCTTTAGAGTCTCTAAACCCCTAGAATAGTTCCATACACCGCAACCCAAAAACCTCACAATTTGTAATATTATCATTTGTTGCTCGACTGATATTTTAACCTTTTGCAGGTGTTGTTGCTCTAACTTCTTTGTACTTAGGATTGTTAACACTTCGAAAGTTGTAGAGAAACACGTGAATCTGAAACCAAAAAAAATGCAATAATGAAATAAGGTAATAGTGGTTGTTCTTGACAATAAGTCTAATGTCTTAATATTTTCTTTGATGTTCGCAACTTGTTTACATTGTCTTCAAGTTTTTAACTATTGTGATTTATACTTGTGTAAATGTTCATATCTCTAGTTTTTTTTTAAACTGTCATGATTTACACATGTGTAAACATTCATATTTTTGTTTATTTTTTTAAGTATTATGATTTACACATGTGTAAACCTTCATTGTTATGCTTATTTTTTTTTAAAGTATTCTGATTTACACATGTGTAAACATTTATATTTATGCTTACATTTTTAAAGTATTATGATTTACACATGTGTAAACCTTCATATTTATGCAATTATGCTTACTTTTTAATGTATTATCAATTACACTGGTGTAAACCTTCATATATATGATTTACACATGTACAAACCTTCGTATTTATGCTTATTATTATTATTATTATTATTATTTTAAAGTATTATGATTTACACATGTGTAAACCTTCATATATACGATTTACATATGTGTAAACCTTCATACTTATGCTTGTTTTTTAAAGTATTATGATTTACATATGTATAAACCTTCGTATGATTTACACATGTGTAAACCTTCATATTTATGCTTTTTTTCCAACTATTATGATTTTCATATGTGTAAACCTTCATATTTATGCTTATTTTTTGAAAGTATTATGTTTTACACATGTGTAAACCTTCATATATATATGATTTACACATGTGTAAAAACATATGGAAATCCTGAGACTGAAACTCGATACCAACACAATTCCCAAGTTAATTGCATCGTTAATTTGCATTAAAATCACGCACATTATCAATAAACAAAAAGTAACAATAAGATATAGTTAAAGAACAGTTCATCAACTTGTAATCCCAAAAGCTAGTTGACCAATGAACATAAGACACTATCTCTATACTCAAATCAACCCCACTCTTTTGTTGTGAAGCTTTGTTCAATGAGAAATTAAATTGCTTACCGGCTAAACTACTTTACCATCAATCACAATTCTTGTCGGTATACGCCTACATGGCATTAATCATTCTAGTCCTTTCTCAACTTTGATTCTTATGGTACTACTACCCCTACCCAACTACACAAGATTAAAAAAGAGTTCTTCACTAACAGTTTACCACATCAGAGATGCAGAGGCAGATTAGACCCAGTTGACTAATGCATTATGTTACATAATGACAACATAGTACCATAATTTCCACAACAGTTTCTATTTTACACATGTGTACGTTTTTCATTGTCACATATTCAATCATGGAAACCCTAATTCCACCAATCCTCCATATATCTAACTAAAATTCACATCAATGTAAAAAAAAAAAAAACTAACAATTTCAGCCTCAATTCAATCATAGGAACCCTAATTCCACCAACTCTCCATATACATAATTGGAAATTGCATCAACGTCCAAACATACCTAACTATTTCATACTTAACTAACAAAAACCAAATAATCATACTTCAAACCATCAATTTGATCCAAATCAGAACAAACATCAGTAGTACCTGAAGAAGAAGAGAAGAAAATGAATTGTTTTTGAGAGCTTGAGTCTAGATTCTTCAAGTAAGTGAAATCGCAATGTTCAAATTAGAAGATTATCTCAATCGAATCCTAATTGGAAGATGATGATTCTTCATACTCCTCTGTTCTAATCAGAAGTTTGATTCTTAGGGATTTTGAATTGAAGGGTTTTTTTTTTTGTTACAGAGATCGATTGAAGATTTTGATGGGTTTCTGTGTTTTATTTTTTGACAATAATGCCCTTTTAGTTTTTTTTTATTTAAGTTTCCTCCTCATTTAAACCTCTCTAATCTTAACCCTTAATCTAGGATGATCTATGGATAGAAATTGTTCCTAGTGTTCTCACAAAAATGGGTGTTCTCAAGATAACCCTCCCCTATATATATATATATATATATATATATATATATATATATATATATATAGGGGGAGGTTCATTTGAGAAGAAATTTAATGTGAGAAGAAAAAGAAGAAAGGGCATAATGGTAAAACATTAAATAGTTTATAACTCCTTCCATTAATTATGTTATCTCTCATTAATAAAGCAAAAAACATTTTATCCTATACATTTCAAAATTTATCATACATATATCTTACACTTACCGAAATTTACCCTACACATATCTAAATTTATCACACACATTTAAAAAATTATCTTACACATACTAAAATTTATCCTACACATGTCGAAAATTGTCATTCACCCTAAATTATTTTATCTTGAAAGAGTATATTTAAAATGGGAGTTACAAGTTTAATAAGTTAGCTAATTAATTACAATTAGAAATTTACCTATATGCTCTTATTCATAACATTAAATACACATATTAAATGAACTAAAATGGAACATTTCTATTGGTTTAAAGCTTATTCTTTTTATTCTTACAATTTTTTTTTCTCATTTGAACTCTCCACTATATATCTATACTACTTTAATAAGGATATATGAAGGACAAGATGGTAATTCAACAAGGTGTTGAAAACACCCTCAATGCACAATGTACAAGTCTTAAGGCACAAGAAAACACAAACTTTTTACCCTTCAACTAATTCATCATCAACCGTTCATTTTTTCAATTTTTCACACGGATCACGATCTAGACGGCTGATATTCACTTCACACGGATCGCCCATCAGACTTTCTCCTCTCTTTCTCTCTCTTTCTCTCAAAAACACGCTTCCCTGCTCCTTCTCTCTCTCTCTCTCTCTGTCAATTCCAAATCCAGATCTGGATCTAGGGTTTCTCTGCTCTCTCTCTCGCGATCCAAGCGATTCAGATCCAAGGAGATTCAGATTCAAGAGATTCGGATCCAAGAGAATCAGACTTACGGGGTGTGTGTGCGATTCAGATATGGGTGGTTTGAAGACTATCAGTTGACCCGAGTAAGTGATTCTACATTTACCACATCTGATTTCTACCAGTTTGTTATGGTTTCTGATTGTAGTTAGGATTTTTTAATAATTGTTTAGAAGCTTTGCAGGTTTTCGAGTTAAGTTTCCATTTGGGCTTTTTTGTTTTGGTTTGTTTGTTCAATCTCTTCATCTGGGTATTGGTTAATTTTTATTTTTTTATTTTTTTTTTATTTTTGCAGTTTCTATGTATTTATTATTTATGTAGATCTAGAGTGCATCAGGCCATTTTTTTATCACATGTATGTACATTTCCTATTTTCAAATTGAATGCTAGATTTGTTTTTTGATTATTGGTATTTTGGTATTACTGTTACGAAGAATTCCTAATCTATTTGCAGGTTTGTTCTCATTCTTGTTTTTGTTTTTTTCTTGAATTTTTTAAAATTTTTGTTCTTGTTTTCGACATTCGAAGTTGACCCTAAGGAGCTCTAACAGAGGGTTAGCCGTGTCTTGCCTGCGACTATTTTTTATATTTTATTTTCTTGCTGCAGGTGCCAAAAAGCTTCGAAGTGAAGATGCTGGCCTTGAGGTATTTCTGAGATTTGATTTGTTAATCAGAAATTGAGTTTTGTTGTTAAAATTAGCAAGTAATTTAGTTATTTTTTTTCATAAAACTTGATTTAGTTTTGTTGTTATTAGGTTGTGGTAGCCGGTGTTGTTCCAATTCTTATTACTAGAGGCATTGAGAAGACAAAAAAGGATTGGTGGTTGCGTTCAAGCCGATCTCAAACAAGGTAATTCAACTAACCTGCTCTTATTACCAAGGGCATTGAAAATGTCTTTTATTTTTGGTTTCTTATTTCTAATATAGGGTTACCAAGGGGAAGAAGCAATGCAAAATCGATCTAACTCCATTTTGTGAGTAAAAACTCATGTAGAGCGGTATTCCGATTGTGATCAAACAGAAAGGTACATGACTTAAGATCACATTTTGTCATTCAGTTATTTTCATTGCAAGTTTTTTAGCCATATATATATTTTTGAAGTTTATAAAGATGTGAAACAAAAAGTTATCAAACGATGATTAGTAAAATGTTAGATTGTAAAAATATGCAAGAAGTGGAAGTGTATTTTTTTATGGGATTCCCTTTTAGGGTTGCCTACTTTTTTATTAAGTTTGTTTTTTTAACACCGAAGTTGAATCTCAGGTTTCGTAGATCTCATTGGCCTTTTGTCGCCATTAAAGAGCCGTTCGTCTCCCTTGGTGGTCAACGTTTGAATGTTGGTGGCGTTTTTTCTTCCTTTCATAATCATCAACGATTTCTCAGGTACAAATAATTTGATTCACATGTCTTTAATTGTTCGTTGTGTTTAAATTTCCAACATATAAAACCTATTTTGTTCAAGTGAATGAAATTGATGATTACCAACACGTAAGATATTTTTCGCCAAGACAGTGGGTGTTTGGGATTCCTTCTCAAAACTGACTTATTAACTTATATAAGTCAAAAGTGAGAAGTTAGAAATTCTAACTTCTCAAAAGTGACTTCTCAAGACACAATATCCATCAAAATAAGCTAACCCAAACACTTAAAAAATAACTTATTAACTTATATAAGTCAATAAGTCATAAGTTGCCCCAAAATAAGCTAACCCAAACACCCCCAAAGTCAACAAAAGTCATAGCTGGTTTAATTAACGGAAAATCTGGGTTGAGTAATTTAAAAGATACGATTCAAAACGGGTCACCTGGAATGTTTTGTGTTAAAACTAATATAATTTGTTTTATTTTATTTTATATCATCATTACTTATAGCAAAAAAATAATAAATTGAAAAATTGCATTCAACTTTTGTGCAAAGTTGGATGAAAATCTAAAGCTACTGGATTTCAACGAAAGATTCTAGGCAAGCAACATGTATTTGTTATGTTGAATCTGGAAAAATGACCAAGGATCTATCATTTAATCTATGGACCTCAGTAGGTCTCATTTCCATATTTAGTTTAGTGAATATTTTTTATATTTATTTATACCTCTTAACACTTTTAAAATATTTTCCAGGCTGATCAGGGAGCATTATTTGAACACTGACGAGTTCATTAACGCTGTTGCCGATGAGCTCAAAGCAAGACTCCCCAACAAATAATCATGGTATGTATGATTGATTATTATTTGTTAGTTAGTTAATTATTAAATTAGTAATGTCTCCAATTCTTTACCTAACTTCTTCCTTCCGAAAGAGTTACTTTTAGTTTTTTTTTTATACAAAAAGATGGTAATTTTGACCTATTTACTTGCTACGAGTTGATTCAGTTGTATTTGTATCTAAAACGGGTCAAATAAAACAGTGCAAGTAAAATTGGGATTTAATGGGTCATCTTAAACTGATAAGAAATGGATTTAATGGGTTCAATAACAGGTTGGGAGTACCGAAAGCTGCTGGATCATGGCCAATAATTGGCCTGTTTTCAAAGCTACCTAATATGGCTCAGAACATGTTTCGACTTGTTAGACAACCCAGCTCGGCCCACTTGTTTTGCCACTCATATAAATATTAAACAAAGCATGTCATCTAAAGTGTATTCAGATGCTTATAACTTGTTAAAGGGGTTTCATCAAATAGGGCCAGACTAATATTTTAATAATATAGTTTCTTAATCATACATATATAATTTATGATTAAACATTTTTGGTGCTTGGTTGCAGCAAGTTTTTGATCACGACACATTCTCTGCTGACGACATAATGGGAGAAGCGGAAATTGATATCCAACCGTTAATAACATCTGCAATGGCGTTTGGGGATGCGGGGATATTAAAAGATACGCAGAGGAAAATGGCTGAAATCGGAGGATAATGCATTGTTAGAAGATAGCATTATGAACATCATTGATGGGAAGGTGATACAAGAGGTCACACTTAAACTCCAAAACGTTGAATCTGGTGAAATAGACCTGCGAATTGAGTGGATGCCACTTGACAAGAAATTCATGTTTAATATTTTACTGTTATTCCTTTTTTTATTAATTCAATGAGAAATAAAGTTCTTTGATTGTAATGAATGATATGACCACCATGTATTATATTTAAACTTTTGAATGAATGCAGTTTATATTTGATTGTAATGAATGATATGACCACAAGTGACTTAATTGATAATCGTGGGTTTTGCGTTTTACTTCCATGCATTTAAATTATTTAAATGTTTTCATAGGTTGCTTTGTTACTCATGGTTGTTTGTTATGCATAACTTTCAGAGTCAGTTAGCGGGTTGGACCAAGTGGAACATATGTCTCAGCAGAAACCAAACTCTGTTGAATCTGATAGCCAGAAAGATGACGGTGAGCACCATATGTGAAATTATTGTTTTTGGTTCATATGGTTCTTGCTAACCGCCGTTCATTTGCGTAATATAATAGATAGTGCTCCAAATTCTGGCCAGTTTTCGCCTGGGAAGTCGTACCGGGCTGCTGTTTGTCTCCAGGCCACATCACTGAGACCTGCAGTGATGGTTGGTAGAATTGAGAAGGCTACTAGGAATTGAGAAGCTACTTGGAAAAGCCGATCAAGGTAAGGAGAAAGTATTATTCTCGCTTTTGTTTTATGACAGACCCATAATCATTTGAAGCCCCGGGTCAGACATGCATAACCAGTTTCATGACAGACCCAACTTTACTGGGTCTTTTGGGATTGCTTATAAGCCAAACATGAAACAGGTCCATGGTACCATAATCATTTGAAGCCCCGGGTCAGCTGGATGGTACCGGGTTGGTTGGGCATCCGTGTTTGGTGTTGACCACAAGTGTTAATGACATCTGATGTGCTTTTTAATGCAGGCCTGAGGATCTTCGGAGGCCATTTGGACACTTTGGTCCTTTAAAGGACATTTACTTGCCAAGGGATTATTATTGAGATTTTGTAATCACTAATCATATATTGACCAATGTGTAAATATAAGACATTCAAGATTTACCTTATCCGAGCAGGCGAGCAGGAGTTGCAGCAGAAGCAAGAGGTCGTGGAGCGAAACCCTAACAACGTCGACGAGCTGAATGGTATATGAAGTCTAAATCTGTATTTTCATACGTTTTTGTTCGCTATTTGAGTCTGATCTGTTTAATATTTATACAGTGTTTGGATAGGGTTCAATGACACCGAATCGATGATTTTCTCTCTATTCGACACAAGATCCACTGGGGTTGACCCTGATGTTTTCTTTGCATTTTAGGGGGAACATGGGTGCTTCTCTCCCAGTGCATACAAAACACAGGTTATTGGCGGCAGCCCGCCATATTTAACATATAAAAAAACTTTATATGTTAAATTTGGCGGGCTTCCGCCAACAATCTGTGTTTTGTATGCCCTGTGGAGAGAAGCACCCATTTTCCCCCTAAAAAGCATAGAAAACCTTTGGCGATTCAACCCGCCGCAAGTCGAAACCGACAATGAATCAGGTAAAAACTCTAAACCTTTGGCGATTCAGCGAGAATTATGAGATAGTGTGCAGATAACTAGATGAGTTTTTGTTGTTTAAATGGTCACGTGTTTGAGTGTTAGCAAATTCTAATTGTGATGAAATATATCTATATTTTGTAAAAAAAAAAAAAATCTTAGGAATTTTACAGGTTTCTCAAGCTGATGTCAAGAACTTTTTCGAAGCAAGATGTGGCGAGGTCAGGGACGGTGTTAAATTATTTATATATTTAATTATTTTTGTCTCATCTTATATTTAAAAAGTTATTAAATATGTTGAACTTGTTGCGAAGGTTTCTCGCATCAGGCTCTTGGGGGACCACGTTCATTCAACACACATTGCTTTTGTAGAATTTGTGATGGTAAAGTTTTAATATTCTTTCTCAATGTTCCCGAAGACTGTCACGTTCGCGCATCACGACTGAAAATTTTAGCTATAGAGGAAACGGGTCGAAAGGCATCTGTAGTGTTTCAAATGCATAAAACCTACTAAATTGCTTATTGAAAAAGTTTAAATTGGTATTGTTGTAATATAGTTTTTTTTTAATAGTTTCCATACTTTTATAGTGGAAGTTTAGTTTGTTTGACCTCGAAAGTTAACCGAAACTTTGTTTTTTACTCAATAAGCATCGTCGTATGTAGTTATTCTATACAAATATACAACTAAATGATGCATTCCTTTTGTGCTTTGCAGGCACATCCATGACTAACTGATTTAGACCGAGAACTAATTGTCAGGCTCTTGGACTGCTAGAAACTGTCGCTAGAAGCCAGCACCTATGCGGCCCAAAACGAGAGACTACTGCTTCGGTTCATAGTCCAAGTCCTCTTTTTCGAGCAGCTTCGGCTGCGTACATCTGTAGCTGGCTGCTTATACGTTTCTGACAGTTACAACTCACAGCTTCGGCTGCGTACATCTGTAGTTGGCCTTTCGAGCAATGACCATGACCGCAAGAAGGCGCCACCGCCTTCGAGAATAAGAGATGTCCCTAATGGCAAGAATCAAGATCAAGAAAATGGTGAATTGGTTGATTGAGGGTCAAATAAATTTAAGGTTAATTTTTTTAGTAATTGGACTCTCAAGCAATCTGGGATTCCGCAGTTAGTTGATGCTGCTGTAATTAGATTGTAGATTAATTTTGGACCATCTTTAAATGTTATTTTCTCATTTATTTTTTATATGGCTTTACTGATACTTAGTGCATGAGTATATGAATATATTATCTTAATATCATAAATAAATAAATAGATAAATATTATCATAAACAAGTACTTGCAATTAATGAATAATTCTTTTATACCTTAAAATTTAATGAGTCATTGTTTAATTAGCGGTCTGCTCTGATTTTATATGGCCGGTTTTGGTATAAAACCGAAAATCAAACCAGTCACTACGTTTTGAAGATTTTGAAATTGACAAGCCAAAAGTTAAAGAAAGAAAGTGACCGCGAAACCAAACCGAAGACCGTTTTGGCGGTTTTACGATTTAAAACCGAACCGTGATCACCCCTACAATATATCATGAGACGGCTGATAAACTAACGGTAAATGAGTATCCTATTCTAAATCGTCTCCGCCGCCGCATCGCGCGGGTATACGTCTAGTATATATATATATATATATATATATATAGGGTCAAGATTTAGGGAAAACGGTGAAAAGTGCGAGAACGGTGAGAACCATTTTGGTTTTGACATGTGGCATTGATGCTAAATTACACTAAGGGGTAATATTATCAAAAAAACCCACTCACATGAACTGGGTGTTCAAATAAAACACCATAAAAACACCCAATTCAGAAAAACATCATGACAATACCCGGTTAAAAACACCATAAAACACCCAGTTCAGAAAAACGCCATGAAAAACTCAGTTGAAAACGCCATAAAACACTCGGTTCAGAAAAAAACGCAATGAAAATACCTAGTTAAAACGGCATAAAAACACCTAGTTCAGAAAATCGCCATGAAAATATCTAGTTTAATACGCCATAAAACACCCAGTTCAGAAAAATCGCCATGGTGTAATTTTTTTAGAAAAATAATCACGTATAAAAAAGTTATTTTCTTTTAAATATGATGGGGGCAAATGGCATGTGATTACCATGTGCACCCTTGTTTGGATCTTCCAAATTTACCCCTCCTGGGAGTTACAAGGTTCTCATTATTTACAAAAATGCCACCGCATCATCTTAGCCACAAATCACAAAGATCCTATGGCTGAAAATCTTCTCACTGTTCTCCACTTCAAATCGTTTTCTCTTGATCCTATTCCTATTCCTATATATATATATATATATATATGGCTTGGTTTAAAAGAGAACCACCACTAGTTATGAGAACCGTGAGAACTTTTCTTCCCGCACGAGTTGGGCCAAATTTTTTTTTGCACAAACATAAATGAAAATATTATAAACACATCTGTAAAAAAAGTAAAAAAAAATTGTCGAGTCGGTAGTTTTGATTGATGCAAGTTTTTTTACGCGCTGGTGTAAATTTTGTACAAAGATAAATATTTTTTTACGTCTCATGTAAATGTGGGTATGCGGCATTTTTTTTATTTTTTTTTGTTGAAACAAGTGATTTTTATGACTTTTGAGAAAAAGAATTCGGAAAACCTTTTGGATGACCTAGTTCTCACGGTTCTCACAAGTTAAGGTGGTTCTCATTTTAACCCATCACTATATATATATATATATATATATATATATAGGTAGAGGATCCTGTAAAAAGTGCTAAAAGTGTGAGAAGTGTATTATAACACTATATATAATACTATATAACACCATATAAACACCGTATAACAATATGTAACACCATATAATACCATATAACACTATGTAACACTATATATCATTATATAACAAATATAACACTATAGGTTGTCTGATAGCATGTCTATGATAGATGTATAGTGTTATATTTGTTATATAATGATATATAGTGTTACATAGTGTTATATGATATTATATGGTGTTTCATATTGTTATACGATGTTTATATGGTGTTATATAGTATTATATATAGTGTTATAATACACTTCTTACACTTCTCACACTTTAGGCCCTTTTTACACTATCCTTACCCTATATATATATATATATATATAACTTTAGAAAAAAAATGGACCCTATATATGGATTTGGGCCCTGAGCGGTCACCCACCCGACACTTGCTTAGGGCCGGCCCTGGTCCTGTGGTACCTATATACTCACAATACATATTGTTGCAGGATTTTATTCATCCACATAAAGAATTAAAGACACTTAGGTGAAAAAATATGAGATAAAATTACTATTTAAGACATGAACAATTAGATTTGTAGAAATAAAAGAATGCGAATAAATGGAGGGGGTAGAATGAAAAAGAATAGGGTTAAAGTTGTAAATCTTTGTAGGTTAACTAGTTTATAAAACCCTACTTCTTGTTTTGTCAGATTATAATGTTACAAAGGCAGCCGCGCAGCCGTAGACAATTACCTGGATGTTAAAATCGTGTTCGTTTGATGAAATTAGGCCTTCCAATATCGCAAAATCGTTGAGTGGTATTTTTTTTGTTTACTCTTTTAATCAATTTTCTTTTTATAGCATATTTCAATTTTACCATGACCGTGAAATGCTAATATAGAATCGGTATCTTCATGCAGCGTATTGAAGATTGATCGTTGACTGTTTATGGGATTTCGGAAGCCAATCTTGTTAGGTAACTGTTAATTAGTAAAGTTATGCATTCATCTTAATTACCTCTTAAATTGAAATCTAGATCTAGTGCAAAGAACGTTTTTTAATTACATTTTGAACCGATTGAAACTGTGAGACTTTTGGCTAGGTTTCTTTGACTACCATAGCAATTCCAAAAACAATGACTCTTGTCATGTGTTTGTCCACCTATATAAAGACAATTTGGTGAAGATAAAAATGGATGATTCAAAATTCCTGTTTTTTTAAGATAAACAATTAAATTTTTAGAAATAAACAAATAATCGTAAACATAAGTGGCATAATGAAAATAAATGGGGTTAAAACTTTAAATCGTTAAACAGTAACCCATTTATACGATTTTTGTTGTTCTTTCGTCAGGCTATACACAGACTGTCGCTCAGCCAACAGACAACCTACATGGCCACTGCTTTTTCCTCCATGTTTGATAAAATCAGGCCTCCTGATATGCCAAAATCATCGGTGAGTGGAATTCGATTTTATACCCTTTTCTTTTTATTTTTTTAGGAGTATGCGTTCGTGGTGATCAGGAACTTCTTCTGGTTTTATTTCATGACTTAAAATCGGTATCGTCATGCAGGGTGTTGAAGAACGAACGCTGACCGTTCACATAATTTCGTAAGACAATATCCTTAGGTAACTGCTAGTTAATTAAGCAATCAAATTTTGTATTCACCGTAGCTACCTCTTAATTAGATGTGTTACAAATGATGTTTTTTACTTAAATTTTGAGCCGATTTTGTGTATCTTAAACTGATTATTTCTAGAACCATCAACTTGTTGGTTTTTAATTGTGACATTCAAAATATGACAGGGCTTAATTTGATTTTTATTTTTTTGGTAATAGCATATCTTAGCATTTTGATTTTAAAGAGCCATCAGTTGGTTGCTATTTATTCACATATCCCTGACTGTGTAAAATGAAATTTCAACGAAGACTGAAACTGAATAATAAATAATTTCAGAGATGAAAGTCATGAAGTAAACCTGTTTCATGTTGTTAAAAACCATCTTTAGTACCCAGTAATTATCGTTGAGTTTTTTGGTCAAATGTAGAGATTTGAAAAATTAAAAATTGATACGAGGGTACTAAAAGTTGTAAATCGATCAGTATGTAATGAATAATATATGTTAAAAGTGAAAGCCGGTATATTTGAAACTCGTTAAGTCCGTAAGCATAAATCTGAAGTAAAAAATAAGTTTGTATGACCATAAAAGTCAAAATGTACCTACTTTGAGAAAAAAACTCATTTCGTTGCTGGGAGTCCTCCTGATTTAGAATTCTCCAAAGACTCATCATTTGGAGAGTCTTTAAACACAGCAATTCCACCTGGAAAAAAACTTTTTTTACCAAAAAAACTACTTGTTTCTCATCCATTTAGTTTATCAGAATCTTGACCACATTGACCACCAGTACGGTTCTCAACAACTACTGGACAGCCTGTCCATTTTGTAACCCTTTCAGATCTTTGACTTTGACAATAGTCGATGACCATAGTCGATGACAATTTCCTTCTTGTTCACAAAACCAGCCCAAAAAAATTCATAATTATCAGTCTAAGGGTTAATTCCAACGTTCCACACATGCACAAGGAACACGAGCAGAAACAACCACTGCAATACGAATATAAGGCATCTAACAAGATTTTGACCACCGTTGCATTGCTAATTGGGCAGATAAATTGAATTCCGTGGAGGATTAATAAACTGGAATCAGGCGATTTAGATGGTTCATGAACAAATAAAGCATACAAAAATATGAAAAAACAACCAATTCTGGTTCAGGACTTTCATCAAGCACCTCGCGTGCACAACCAATTCTACTTTCGCTGTTTGATTCTGCAATTTGTAAGCATGGTTTGCATGTGGTGGTGGTATGAAAGTACGATCTCTCTCACCGTTTTCAGATTTGATGATTCCTCTCGAAATTGAACAAATAGGTATGCTGAACCATCACATTGTTTTCATTTTAGGTGGGTTGTGATATAGTTGCTTAGTTGTAGACACGTATGCTAATTTCATTGTTCTTTGCTTCTTTTAATCCGTATTGTCCAATTTAGAGAGTCTGAAAATGTTGTAGAGACTTTGTTTTTACCAACAACATGCCTACCAACTGTTCGATGAATTGCTCACCACCAGGGGTAAATGATTAATTGGTTGATAAAATTAATGTAAGTTGTGGTAAATGATTCCACAACGTCAGATGCCAAATGTGTTGATTTTGTTTGCAGTTCCTGGAATCAGTATTTGAAGATATGTTTAGGAGTTTTTAGCATTTTTTACCAGAAATTATGGGTCCGAGTGACCAAAAATGATCAGTGAACCAGGGGTTTAGGGGATTAGCACAATGGGCTTCGGACAATGGGTTTCCTCGGGAATGGTGGTGGGCCGGGTCAACAGCGTCATCTGCGTTTGCGGGCGCTGGTGGCCCTTTGCCATTGGGTTTACCCAAGTGATCAGGCTTTTGTTGATCATTAAATAATATATAACTAAATTATAAAACCATAAATACTTATTAGGGGTGTAAATGTTGAGCTCGAACTCGTTGAACTTATGAAAGCCCTAGCTCGGCTCGATTCTATCTTTGTTTCAAAATCTCATTTGACCTTCCAGAGTTAATATTATAAACAATTATGCCCCACAACACCAGTGTGTCAATGCAATGAAACCAACAGTTGATATTCTGTAATAATGAACAGCTAAAGCAAGCACCAGCTAAATCTAAGAACAATTATCATAAAGCACATTTCTAATGTAGTTTGATCTTCACATGCTTTTGATCCAGAAATTCCAAGGTGATAATCATGAAATAATCCTGTTTCAGGTTGATAAAAACCATATTGAGCATTGTTCGTTGACTTATGAGGTCAATTGTTTAGCTTTCAGTATTCAAAACTGATACCAAGGGGACCGCAAATAGTAATTGATCTGATGTAGTAAAAACTATATGTTATATGTAAAATGTGGTAACATGTTTTTATTGTTTCAAACTATTAATCTATAAGCATATATCTAAAGTCAAAGTATGTTTGTATGACCATACAAGTCAAAATGTACCTATTCAGAGAAGACACTCATCACGTAACTGGGATCATAATGACCGACCAAGATGTTAGAATGCCATGCTCATGCTCAACACATTTAATCACAGTCTGTATCCCTGTTAAAAGGTTCCACCACATCCAGCCCGGATATGAAGCAATCACAATCAATGCACAGTGCATCAGGAACTTGTACGTAAATCAATTGTATCGGCTCTTCAGATGGAAAAACTACAAGCAACAGTCTTTCACGCTGCCATTCACTATGTGGATCAGATAAATTAACCAAATTGGTCTCCAATGGGTTTGGTTACCATAATTATGATTCAGTTCTAGTGTATTCTTTTGTGTTGCTAAAAACTGATAGATTTGAACGTGCACACTAGTTGCTCGATGAAATGATTCAGCTAATATTTCTTTTAGTTCTTCTATGGTTACTGGTGTATGTAATCTCTCTTGTTATGATCCCATCTGTGGACTGCTTCCTCTTGATATTATCTAATCATTCTGAAAGTTGATTCACTATTTATTAAAGTTTTTTTTTAATCATCGTATTCTATAGTTATGATTTAAAACATATTTTGAATAATTGTGTTTTTTGGGACAAAGCAGGTACATTATTCGAAGGTTACCAACCCGGACCAGTTTTAACCCAACAAAATTGCCCCTTTATGTACAATCACTTTAAAAAAAAAACATTTTCTTAACCAACCAGACCCGATCCGACTCGAAACCCATTCTGACCGAACCAGTTCCGACCCGAACCCGTTCCAACCCGAACCCGTTTTGACCCGAACTAAAACAACCCTTTTTTTAATTGACCCATTTTGACCCGAACACGTTTTGACCCATGACCCGACCCGTTTGCCAGGTCTAGCCTCAATGCATCACCATCTCTGTTAACCGTAAAGCAGGTTTGCATGTATTAGTGGTAAGTTTCTGTGAGATACAGTCCCGCATAACTCCCTTTCACTCTAAATGAATACCGGCTGCAAACACCTGTATCGATGCCAATCACTAATCTTTTCACTCGTTTATTTCAGATTCAGCCGTGTATTCTTTTTGTTTTCTAATCACAGACACAAGCTGCAACTATCAAACTAAATCAGTCTTTTTCTAACTTCGAAAACCCAAATCAAATCCAGATTAACTTTGTAAATAACAACAGCAACACGACTCAGATTCAGAACTAAAATAAGCCGTGATGTGCGTGTATAACTAGATTTTCTTTGATTTAGTTCCTTCTTCGAACCAAACTCAGATCTTAATAATCAAACTGAAACTGATTCAGATCTAATTTCGATTCAAAATATTCTTTGAGCCGATTTAAACATACATGAAACAGATCTGATATTGATGTTCTGATTTTGATCTTAAAAAAAACTAAAACCAATCGAAACAATCAACTGAATTCGTAATCGCTGAAACTGATTTCACTAAAATCAACAGAAACTAATCGAAACAAACTGAATTCACTATGTGCACAATTCAGACTTAATTTTGTCTGTTATCAATTCGATCAACAACAAAATTTAACTTTTCAGTCGTTAATCAGATTCCGTGTATAACAATTTCAATCGTTACTCATAGAATACTGAGATGTGAATCGGTTTCAGTTGTAATAACGCTTATACAGGTCTGCATGTATTAGGGGACGGGTCGAAACGGTTTGCGTCGAAACGGTACGGGTCGAAACGGTACGAAACTCGTCCCGACCCGAAACTCGTCTCGTGCGGAAACTCGTGTCGGCCCAAAAACCGTTGCGATCCGAAACCCATCCCGTGCAGAAACCCGTGTTGGCCCGAAATCCGACCCGAACCGACCCCGTTCCGATCCAAAACCTTCGTCGTGCCGAAACCGTCTCGTCTCCGTCACTGTCGGAACATCTCCTTTTCTGCACTGCCACCAGGAAGGTACTCTATTTGATCGGTTTCGAGTTGGGTTATGTTTGTATTTAAGGAATTATGAAGTGTGATTTGTTCAATTTGATGAAATCTTACTGTTGTTTTGTTTTCTTTAATGGTTTACTAGTTATATTCCCTCGCGCTTCGCGGCCGAAAATCGGTTGGTATTCGTTATAGTACCGATACTCGTTAATGTAATTCAAAGAGAACACCTTACATCGATCGAAAACAATAAAAACAAATATCGATACTGATGTTGTTCAATTTAAATTGCTTTGATTCGTTTGTGTTCTTTCTTATTTTTATTCAACATTATGATACAAATTTTATTGAAAATGAACACTATGCTGCTATCGTACCAAAACGAACGGAAACCGATTGAACAACACTTGCATCGATACCGCTATTTATTTATATTGTTTTTGCTTTGGATAAGCTGACACCGTATCACTACCATACCGTACCAAACTGAACTTGACAACATCAATACAGGTATGTATTCATTGTTATGGTTTCCTATTTTATAATGGATTACATGCCGCTACCGTAGTGAATCGGACATACAACAACGGTTTTGGTACCGATATTTATTTTATTGTTTTCTCTTTCAATAAGTTGACGTTGTATCGCTACCATACGAAACATCGGTACCGGTACCTAGATTCATTTTTATGGTTTCCGGTTTCTAAAATTCGCATTTATATAACTATATCTATAACATTAATGGTAAAAAAATAATAAAATTAGGTGTAGATTTAAAATTACTAAAGATCTAATTGTAAATTACTATTAATTAATAATTAAATACTTAAATATTTTTGTTACTGTTCATGGAAACTTTGTTATATTTTTTTGAATATGAATTTGAATGAAAACTGTTGATGCATCTCTTGTGGATGCGGCTCGACTCGGTTCACCCGTGTTACGGAATGAAGACCAAAGCCTGATATCCTCCATCGAGTTTCGGTTCTATCATGTCCATGTTGCTGATCTGCATGTTGCGGATCTATCTGTTGCTGCTGTTTGTTTACATTCTGAAAGTTGCAGTCCTTCACGAAGAACCAGCATGTTGCAGCGATGACGAAGAACTTGTTGAAGAAGAACATTCTTCGTCATATAGGAGTGTAATGAAGAACACCTTGTTTCGTCACATTAGTTCTTCGCCAAAGTCTAACCACAAAGAACCTCTATTCTTCGTGGGTGTTAGTCTTTCGTCGACATGTTTGATCATTGCAGGTCCTTCGTCGACCTACAGTATATATACAAGTAGCAGACTGAAGGCAACTGGTAAGACACAGGAAGATAACTAGTGAGAGTTTTACATGTAAACCTTGTATTGTAACTCTACTAAAAGTAATACATTTGTGTGTTAATCATTGAATCTTGTTGTCGTATTCGTAATCTCTACTTGATTTAACAACCCGTTTGGATTCCGCACTCTCGGGTTTGTTCGGTAACAAGGAATAGGTTTAACTCGATCCTCTGGGTGGACCTACAAGTGGTATCAGAGCCTCGGCTCTTTTCCTTGTTAAAACCAAGTCGTTATCTTGTGTTTTGATAGATTTTCATATGTTTTTCTTGTGTTAGAAGTTCATATTTTCTGGGAAAACAGGTTAAAATCTTGAAAATCTCGGTGTTTTTGCTATTATTTTTTTACAAAAACCATTGTTAAAACACATGTATGCATGTTAAGAATTGGTTTTTATTAAACTTTTGTGCAAAATTTGAGTTCGGAAAATTTGTCCGGCACCGGAAAATGTCACAACCCCCCGTCCCCTATGTAACACCTCGAAAAATTTACGTCCATAATGTATTGACACGTGTCATAGGCTTTGAATATGTGAAAACATACTTTAGAGGGACTAAAGTTGACGAACAGTGAAACTATGTGAATATAAGGGTCCAAAGTGTCAACAATAGATAAATAGGCTCTACAATAACCCTACATGGTGTTTATAATCCTAAACGGATAAATCATGGATCATACAAAGCGGAAAAAAATGAAAGAAAGTGAGGAATTACAAACTACAGGGGCTAATTGTGTCAACATGTTGAAAGTATACCTCTGAGTGATCTTTTGGAAAACCCGAAGCTTTGTAATGGTAAAATATACTCACTAGAATATGTGATAAAAATTTCATCAAGTTTCGTTCTCGTATGAGAAAGTTATGATCAAAACCGTGCACGAAGGGTTAATTGCGTTAACGTTGAATTTTGTGACTTTTCGGGTAAGCACAAAGTTAACCAAGGACTTTACCATGTTTGTAAATGTCTCAAGGTCCTTAAAAATCAGGTTTTAGGGTCTAATGTGCAAGAAAAATAGCCAAAACCACGTTACAAAGGACCAAGGACTGAATTGCAAAACAAAGAACAAACATTTTGGCCCTGATGAACGCTTGCGCACCGCAGGCAACACACCCTTACGGTGCGCAAGCAACCTGCCAGCGACAAAAAAAACCCACAGATGCCAGTTTCAGGTCTGATCTCGAGTTGTTTCCAGCTGTTGTCGATACCTGGGGCTCTCCCATGGGTTTTAATGCATGTAAGGGCACTTGTCCTCTTCTTACAACATCAGTAGACCTTTGTGGCAGCCTATAATGAGATCAAAATTGTGATAAAAGGGACTTGAAGCTTGCAACCTTCAACACTTGCATGTTCAAAAATTCACAAGATCATCTCTGGAGCTCTCTGGACATCAAGCCAACTTTCTAGTGATCTCTAAGCATTATTAGGACTCTTGTAAGTGTTCATAACTTTCTCTAATTCGTTCTAGCTTAGTTTATTAACCGAAAGTCAATCCGTCGTAAATTAAGCTTGACTTTGAGACTAAACAAAAATTGCTTAGTCTTTTCTCAAATTGAAAGTACCAACAAGTTGGTATGTATGTGGGTAACAAACCCTCAAAAGGGTATTTTTAGATTCCCACTCTAAGTATGATAATTGTCGAGTCAAAGCTTGTTTCAAAAAGTCAACATAATGTGTATTTGCAAATTTAAGCATGATAAGCAATGTAGGGTACATGCAATCTGTTTGATCATCAAAATAACTTGGTAATTAATGTAAGAACATATTTCAACATGATCAACTCGACAATTTTCAGTTTAGACCCGTATCGGAACCGAAAGTCGCATAAATTGACTTTTGCTTTGACTATCAGTTCTGATCCGTTCATGAATGTTTGAGATCTGCCTTAGAGCTTATTTTGGACCAAGTTTCATATATGTATAACTCTCTGAGATTTTACAACTTGGTTCAATGCTTATCCGATTCATATGCATGTTTCCGATTTATGCTTAAAAGTTGACTAATATGCCCTTTTGACTAAAAAACGTGATTTTTTGAAAAAGTGAAAGAGTAGAAACATTTTTTACTAATTTATAAACTTGCACCAAAAATTTGACATCAGTTTGTGGTCTAGATTAAGAGTTATGCTCATTATCGTAATTTGCAAGCTTTATGTTACATAAACGGCGTAATTAGCATATAACCCATTTAAACCCACTTTTTTGATATCAAACTTTTTACCCACTGATGTTATATAATATTTTGGGATTTTTGAATATTTTTATTTAATTTTTGGCTGAGCATAACATAGGTCTCTAAGTTTAATTCGGTAAATACCGAATTTGCCCTTTTTAGCCATAAAATGAGTTTTATAAAACCTTTTGACCCCAAACCTTTTTCTACTAATTTTATATGTTAAATAAAATATTTTGAGCCTTCTGGAATTATAAAAATATCAGCTTTCCTTTAAAAAACCCGGAAATGGCTCCAAATCGCCTTTTTAAGCGTTTTTATCGCATAGTATGCACTATAACCATATTAGACATATAAGATTGATACCTACTAATGTTTTAGCATATTTTTATATAATAACAGTAAGTACAAGTTTATAAACTCAGGTTTCCAATTTTGACATTTTTAGTCCTTGTGAAATTACCAAAATACCCCTAAGGTGCATAGTTTGGTTTAAATGATAAGTTTCACATATGGGTCATACCCTACTGTTATAACATGTTAAACAAAGTATATTTACTATATAAATCAGACCCGCAACTCAGATTTACAAATAAACTCTTTTATAATCTTTTAAAAGACCAAAATGCCCTTATGAGGCATAATTTGTGCTTAAATCCGTTTTGGGCATAATAGGAGATATCTTACTGATGTTATAACATATTTAAGCCATTTTATCTCAGGGAACTTGCATATGACTCTTATGGTTACCCGTAACGCCCTTTTCGCGTCCGGTTCGGTTTATGTAACTAGTTTGCACAAATTGACCGAAACGGGTCAAACATTATCATTTTTGTCTCAAACTCCAGAATGTATTTAGTATACCCATATTATACAAGTCTTCAAACTTGTCGGGTCTAAATCACATTCTATCCGGTCTTCGCTTAATCGTGCGTTTGAACCGTATCATCCTTAAAACTAACCGATCTAGGCTTAAGCTTAAATAAAGACCCGTTAGAAGTCTAATAGGTTATTATAAACCTTTTGTTCCAGAATAGAAGAACCAGTAAAAGCTACCTTCACTTGCTTATTGTGATTTATACTTACCAAGGTACATACTTTTAACTTATTTTCCCTATACGGGCTTGGGTTACGGTATATAGAATACCACTTGATCGAGCATCAAATCTTACATCTTTGGGTGGTTAATTGGATAATTTGATCGGCTCGTTTAAACAGTCTTGTTCACTTAAAGCCTTTGGGGGGTTAATGACCATGTCCCGGATATCCCTGGCATCATCTTAGGAGATGGCCACGACCTGAGCACGGGGTGTAGGCGTACACCTGTCAGTGTATAACTCTATATTGTGGTGTGTCTATTGATCTTTAACCCGGACAAGATCCGGGCTACTGAACGCACAAGTAACATGTAATTCGTTCACAAGATTATAATATTAAATAATTATCCCAAGTTATAAAAATGTTTTGTGCCATGAGCATTCAAATCAATTTTCAAACCTTTTCAAAATGAGTCAGTTAAATTGTATTTACCAGTGTAAACTGACGTATTTTTCCAAAAAGGTTAAGTGCAGGTACTACACGTACTAGGCTGGCTGTCTTCTAGAGCGTCCACAATAAGTCTCGCAAGCTTGGATGACAATAAAGCTGTTGAACAATATCTTATTTTGTTTTGATCCGCCTGTGGATCCGTTTCAACTACTTGTGATATTTAATATTACACTTTATTAAAGTTGAAATGAATCTATCTTTGCTTCCGCTGTGCATTTGTATATTGTGTGGTTTGACTTATGATGATATCAACTACGTCACGATACTCCCAACCGGGCCCACCGGTGACACGTGGAAGTCGGGGTGTGACACCCTAACAACCCAGGAACGGGCGGCCGCGACCAGTTTTAGTGGTATCGGTGTTTATCAATTTGGTAGCGGAAAGTTTCATCAGGACCGTAGTTAGGAAATATTTTATCAGAGTTAAACACCAAATTATTTAAAATAAAGAAATGGGATAAAACCCAAGTTTCTCTTATAATAGGTTTATAAGTGGGACAAAACCTGATTTCTCATTTCTCATTTTGATATATTTATAGGGAATAATCCCAATTATTGAAAACAATTCTCCTTTTTAATTAGGTAACTTTTATTGCCACTTTTCTAAGCCTTCAATGCTCTCCAGCTGGCTTTTATTGACTTCACACTAAGTTACCTGAAACACGTGTTTAAAACATTTTATCAGCAGGAAATACTGGTGAGTGAATCCTAGTTTAATCAAAACAGGTTTTATCATTCGCAGTGTTGAGGGCGATCACGCAATTACATTTGTTTCCCATTCATACTAATTACCACCCACGGTACTGTCGTCTCGACTTACGGTCATGTTACTTGTTAGGGGTGGATTTTTAATGACCCGTGATCCTTAATTGTTATCCTAATAAGTGATCCTGTTTCTGTGACAGATAGTGATCCTCAGAAGAGCTTTAGGATCAGGATCATGGATCACCTTCAGGATCCTCATACTAACAATTGTTCATATATGTTTCGTATTGTTTTGCAGGAGAAACGATCTTGACTTGGTCTTGGCAACGGTACTAAGGAATATTCCACTGGTATTTCGCACATGTTTGACCAAAAATGGACGTTGTGGAGAACGTGGGAGTATGGCACGAAAGTCGGACAGTTAGTTATTGTAGTTAACTTCTATTTTAAAAGGGGTAACGAGCTAGAATTAGAACAGTTAGTCAATATTCAGCTACACACACACTCTCATACGCTCGCATACTTGAAGCTCTCAACGAACATTCATTTGTTTTCACTCACTTTTACGCATTTCACGATAGTGATCCTTGTACCTAGCTCGTTACCATCCGAAGTTGTAAACATTTATTGATTTATTTGAGCTTGGTGATTGGTAGTTTCCATCACCCGGGGTTTTTTGTGCCGGAGATCAACTCTTGATCAAGGGCTTTTTCCCCGTACAAATCCTTGTGTCATTTGTGAAATTTACATTGAAGTGATCCTTGTCATTGTTCTACAATATTAGCATCATACCCCATAACAGAGAGTTTGGTTGCAATATCCTCATCAGATTTTTTGACCAAAACAGTTTGGCGCCCACCGTGGGGCAATTGGTGCTTCGTCCTTAGAAAAATTCGCATTTCTGTGCTCATTTCAATTCACTACAACCAAGCAAATGGCTTCCTCAGCGAAGAATGCTTCAAATTTGATGCCCTCATTCACTTCTTCACAAGGCGTTCCTCCTTTGCCTCCACCACCTTCTGGATCACAGAAGAATGCTGAGAATGCTGCGAAGAAACCAACTCCCATTTTCTCAAAACCTTCAACTTCTTCTGCTTCTTACACTCCCACTACTAGTGACATGTTTACTTTGATTTTGCAGATGAAGGATCAGATACGGCAACAGGACAAGACCAATGAAAGGATCCTCAAGGAAATCGGAGATCTCAAGAAACAAAAGAAAACGGCAGAGGATCATTCCCCACTGGTGCCAAAATCTTTGAATTTTGATACTCCGATGATTACCTCCCAGCCATCAGTGGTTCCAGATGTACAATATGTGGGTGGACCAAAAGGAGTGCACTACGGAACAACAACAGTGACCCAGGCATCAGGTTCATATTTCCAGCCAGCGGGATCCTATCCTCAGCATATGGGATCCCTCACGAATTCAGGAGGATATTCAGGAGTGCAGCAGGTTCAAGGATCCTTCTTTGTTCCAGCATCATCCCAGGTTCAAGGATCCTCCTTTGTTCCAGGATCATCCCAGCTTCAAGGATCCTCCTTTGTTCCAGGATCATCCCAGGTTCAAGGATCCTCCTTTGTTCCAGGATCATCCCAGGTTCAAGGATCCTCCTTTGTTCCAGGATCATCCCAGGTTCACGGATCCTCCTTTGTTCCAGGATCGTCCCAGTTTCAAGGATCCTTCCAGATGCCAGGATCCTTGAGGAGTTTGCAGACAGGAAGTTCAGATGTTCATCAGGGAGATTTTATTCCAATGCAGACCAATGCTTCTACTGGTCCCTGGATCATTCCAGAGCCCCAACAATATGGATTAACATCCAATCTTCCAAATCTGAATCCAACGGGAGGTAACACTTTTAATAATTCCTATACTACTAACCATGGTCTTATGCAGGATCCAGGTATCAATCAAGCCATGGCCAGAGAATTGCAAAAGCTAAAGGATATGATATCAAGTGTTCCAGGAGTGGTTAAACCTATCCCAGAGATTGCATATGGGAGCCACAAGATATCTCGTTTTGCACCACCAATCTGTGATGCTGAGATACCCAAAAGGTTCCACGTGCCAACAATGAAGCTATATGATGGTTCGACGGATCCTGAAGAACACATAGCACAATATAGGGAGAGGATGGAGATCAATCCAATCCCAGAAAGATTAAAGGAAGCATGCCTGTGCAAAGGATTCGGATCCACTCTTACTGGATCGCCTCTCAAATGGCTGCTAAGTCTTCCCCCCTATTCTATTACCTCATTTGCTAATCTAGTTAACTTGTTTAATAATCAGTTTTCTTGTAGTAGAAAATTTGAACGATTAACTAGTGATCTATATAGGATAACCCATGGTCATAATGAATCGTTAAGGGATTACATAACCAAATTTAGTAAAGAATCCTTAGACATTCCCAACTTAGATATAGCCACGGCTGTTGAAGCCTTTAAAATGGGATTGCTTAGGGATTCGTCGTTCTATAATGATCTTGTTATGACACCATGCAGGAATTTAGATGAGGTAAGAACCCGAGCACTTAGATTCATTCGGCTAGAGGACGACAAGAGGATCCAGGAGAGGTTAGCAGGATCCTCAAAGCAGGATAAGCAGGGATCCTCATTTAGGAAGAACAAGTTCAGATCCTACAACAAATCTGATAACCAGAACGTGCATTCTGTTGATCAAGAAGAGGATGATGAGGATTATCCTCCAATTTCTGAATATTGTTTTTGTGTTGATAACAATGAACTAATCCTTGCGATGCAGAACCTAGGTGATAAAGCTAGATGGCCGAGAAAAAATGATAGGCCAGCTGCAACTAAGGATAAATCTAAGTGGTGTGCATACCATGAAGATTTCGGGCATCTCACAGAAGAATGCATTGCACTAAGAAAGGAAATTGGATACTTGTTGAGCAAGGGGCATCTAAAAGAATTGTTGGGAAGAAAAAAGTCAAGGACTCAGGATCCTGAAAGGATCCCTGAGAAGGCTCCAGCCCCTCCAGCAGACGCACAAGTAATAAACTTTATTTCTGGAGGATCAGACATTTGTGGCACATCCTTCTCAGCAGCTAAAAGGCATGCAAAGGAAACTAAAGTGGATAACGGAGAAAGACCTGTTCGAACATCAAGTGTCTCCGAAGGAAAGGTCATAACCTTTGATGAGGATGATCGTGTTGATATCCAGGATCCTCATCACGATGGTTTAGTTATTACTCTTTTCATTTCTAACCATTTTGTCCGCAGGATCCTTATAGACGGAGGAAGTTCAGTGAACATTATCCAGCTTGATGTTCTAAAGAAGATGGGTATCCCTGAATCAGATATCATACCAAGATCCTCCGTGCTCGTGGGATTTAGTGGTGAAACTAAGAATACCCTGGGGGACATTAAACTCCCAATATACATCGAAGGCCTACACTCTTATAAAAAATTTTGTGTTATTGACTGTTTATCTTGTTGTAATGTTATCCTTGGCAGGCCTTGGATACACGATATGAAAGCAGTCCCATCTACCTACCATCAATGTGTGAAGCTCCCTAGTCCTTGGGGAATAGTGAAGATTGATAGTGATCAGCAGGAGGCTAAGAATTGCTACACTTCATCGATGAAACCAGCCTCGAAGTCAAGGGAGCAATAGCAATCAAGGTATCCTCCAAGGGATATCTTGGAGGCAAGAGAGCAGGATGTGGTAGAAATCCTCATGGATCCTGATGATCCTGAATCCAAAATCTATATCGGATCAGGGATCCTTGGAGAAATGAAAGAAGACCTCGTATCCTTCCTCAAAAGGAGAAAGACTACCTTCGCATGGAAACACGAAGACATGACTGGTATATCCAAAGATGTAAGCACTCACAAACTCGGCATTGACAGGTCCTTCAAACCAATCCATCAAAGGAGAAGAAAGTTTGCACCGGAAAGGAATGCCATTATCCAGGAAGAGGTAGAGAAATTGCTCCGAGCAGGTATGATTAGAGAGGTCAAGTATCCAAGATGGTTGGCCAATGTGGTTGTTGTTCAAAAGAAAAACGGAAAGTGGAGGGTATGTGTCGATTTTACCGATTTAAATAAGGCATGTCCCAAGGATCCTTTCCCATTACCCCACATTGACTCCATGGTGGATGCAACTGCGGGTCATGAACTGTTAACTTTTATGGATGCTTCATCTGGATTCCAACAAATCCAAATGGAACCATCCGACCAAGAGGATACAGCCTTCATGACTCCAACTGGTATATACTGCTATATTGCTATGCCGTTCGGACTAAGAAATGCAGGTGCAACATACCAAAGGCTGGTGAATAAGATGTTCAAGGACCAGATTGGACAAACTATGGAGGTTTACATAGATGATATGGTGGTAAAATCCTTAAAAGCTGAGGATCACCTAAGAGACTTGGAGGAAGCATTCGATATCCTTGACAAATATAATATGAAACTTAATCCTTCAAAATGTCACTTTGGTGTTAAAGCAGGTAAATTCTTAGGATATATGGTGACGAAGAGAGGCATTGAAGCTAGCCAAGAACAAATCAAAGAAATAGTGAACATCAAATCTCCAGCCAATGCTAAGGATGTTCAAAGGCTAACAGGCAGGATAGCAGCTTTGAACAGATTTATATCCAAATCCTCAGAGAAGTGCAAAGAATTCTATGATATCCTAAGGAAGAACAAGAAATTTGAGTGGACTAATAAGCATGAAAATGCTTTAAAAGCCCTCAAAGACTACCTATCCTCAGCCCCGGCCTTAATGAAACCAGAAAAAGGCGATGTGTTATCCTTGTATCTAGCAGTATCCTCAAAAGCAGTAAGTGCGGTCCTTGTTAAGGATCATGAAGGTATACAACATCCTGTCTATTATGTAAGTAAAAGTTTACTTGATGCCGAATCCAGGTATTCACACCTTGAAAAGCTTATTCTTGCATTAATTATGGCATCTACTAAGTTAAGATATTATTTTGAAACTCATGTTATCATTGTTAAAACTAATTTTCCAATTAAGAATGTCCTCAGGAAACCAGAGATGTCAGGAAGGATGGCTAAGTGGGCAGTGAAGCTAAGTGCATATGATATAAGATATGAGCCTAGGACAGCCATCAAATCCCAAGCATTAGCTGACTTTGTGGCTGATTTCAGTAGTGATTTACAAGAAGAAGCTGAGTTAGAAGTCCAGCAGCTAGAAGAGACCAAGGATCCTTGGATACTCTATACTGATGGATCCTCAAATATCAAAGGCACAGGACTCGGAATACTACTAAAATCGCCACAGGGGGACATAATACCCCACTCTATAGCTTGTGAGTTCCAAACCACTAACAATGAGGCTGAATATGAAGCCTTAATTGCTGGTTTGCAAATTGCAAAGCATATGGGGATCAGGTATCTTGAGGTACATGTAGATTCATTGTTAATTACAAACCACTTTAGTGGATCCTATGCTGTTAAAGGTGAAAAGCTAACCAAATATTTAGAGATAGTCAAAAGCTTGGCACTCTCTTTTGTTTCCTTTAGTTTGACGCAGGTACCAAGGGAAGAAAATACAGAAGCTGATGCATTGGCTAACTTAGGATCATCCTTGAAGATCCCGGAGGATATCAAAATCCCTATTATCCATATCCTGGCCCCGGCTATCGAGGATCATGCGGCTATGGAAATAGGAAATGACTCTGCAATTATCCCTAGTGAGGATACTCGATCCCATTTAGGATCAGGATCATGGATCTCACCAATCATGAGATACTTACAACATGGAGAGATTCCTACAGGAGAAAACCCTAGGGCTTTTAAATCTAAGGTATCTCAATTCACAATTTTAAATAGTGTGTTGTATAGACGATCTCTTGCAGGACCATACCTGAGATGCATTGAGGATCCTGAAATCCAAGAAGTTCTAAAAGACTTCCATGAAGGAGATTGTGGAAACCACACTGGGGGCAGGGCATTATTCTCAAGGATCCTGAGGACAGGATACTACTGGCCAACCATGAAGAGAGATGCTATGGAGTATGCTAAGAAATGTGATCCTTGTCAGAGGCACATCAATATCCTTCATCAACCAGCTGAATTATTGCATCCCATATCCTCCTCTTGGCCATTTATGAGATGGGGTATGGATATAGTTGGTAAGCTCCCTAAGGCACCTGGTGGAAAAGTATTCATGCTTGCTATGACTGATTACTTCTCCAAGTGGATAGAGGCTGAAGCTTTTGCCCAAGTCAGAGAAAAGGAAGTTATATCCTTCATTAAAAGAAATATTATAACTAGATTTGGAATTCCTTCTGAGATTATATGTGATAATGGTTCCCAATTTATTGGGGGCAGAACCACTAACTTTTGTGACAGCTGGGGGATTAAGATGATAACATCAACACCAGTCCACCCACAAGCTAATGGTCAGGCAGAATCATCCAACAAGATCATCATCAACAATTTGAAGAAGAAGCTTGGGTCCAAGAAAGGGAAATGGGCAGAAGAACTACCCTATGTGCTTTGGGCTGATAGGATAACCCTTAAGAATGCTACTGGTCAAACGCCATTCTCTTTGGTATTTGGGGCAGAAGCGGTGATCCCAACAGAAATGGTAGTTCCAACTGCAAGAACAAGTACCCGTGATCCTGTGGAAAATGATGAGAACTTGGCTCAAGACCTGGATACTATTGAAGAAATCAGGGATATGGCTAGGATAAGGATGGCCAGTTATCAACAAAGAATGGCTGGTGCTTACAACAAAAAATGTCAGGATCAGGAGGTTTCAAGTTGGAGATATGGTATTAAGGAAAGCATTTCAGAATACCACCAATCCTGCTGATGGAAAATTGGCTCCAAAATGGGAAGACCCTTATTTGATTGAAGCTGAAGCAGGAAAGGGGGCATATAGATTGCTAACCATGGAAGGTGATTTGCTACCAAGAGCTTGGAATGCTGTCCACTTGAAGAAATACTTCATGTGAGCAGGATCCTCATGGCATAGATGATCCTGACGATAGGGGTATTTTTAAAGGATCCTTAAAGTATCGATGATCCTTATTTGGGTAATATCCTAAACTTGAACTATTTCATTTCTTTATTTTCTCATATAAGGATAAGGATCATGTGTCCTTTGTCCATCTCTCACGTAAGTTTAAGTTTTGAAAGTTCAGGTATCCTTAGCATAACACTGGTTATCCACAGAAGCAATCTGTCCCTTGGGTTTAACCCCAGTTATTTGGGCTTGACCCCAGTTCCGCCTGTAGCGCATGATGATCCTGGTATAGTTCAAGGCAGTGGGACCAGTACTCGCTTTAGGGGCTGATAATTCCATTGTACTGGCTATACCTAGGATCCTACGTATAATGGTAGACGTACCATACATCCGTTCCTAAGGTTTCTAACGTTTTCACGTTAGCTAAGGTTTCTAACGTTTTCACGTTAGCTAAGGTTTTGGCATTTTCATGTCACTAAGTTTGGATAGTCGCTAGTTAGGGCCATACTCCAGTTTACATACGATCCTTGGGCTTGTCCCCAGTTATCCTTGGGCTTGTCCCCAGTTGCTAACTCTTTTCTTATGTCGGCTTAGTCCCAAGTTATGATCTATTTCAGGTCCTTGAAGATAAGCAACTAGGGATCTTTGATCCTTACTTCGTTCTAAGTTTTATCTTATAGTTATCCTTATAATGGTTAGGATCCTAACTTGGATCCTCAGGTATGATCCTTAACTATTATTAATCATATTCATTATTTTAATAACCCTAAAAATTTGACAACTGAACTTGTGATTCTTAAACTATATCACTTTTTAAAAACTTATCGGTTATGGGATATGTGATCCTTGATCATATCCTAAACTTTTTGGATATCTTTTTTAACTTTTCAAGGATTGATAAGTATAAATGGAATGAACATTACAACGATTTGAAAGCAAGATGTTAAAAAGGATAACAACACAAAATAAGCGACAAAAGGTTAAGATTTTATTTATTAACAAAGTAGTAACCCTTAAAAGGTTGTCAAAATTACCTACCCCAAGCATCTACCAGCAAAACGTGGCCCGTCCGCTGGGGTAGGTAAAGGGTGTCCATGATAATAAGTTCAAAAGCAGTGCAGGAATATGAAGGCAGCAGGATCACAATGGCTTCATCCCCAAAACAGAGGATCCCTCCACCATATGCAATCCTGCCTATTGTCCAAAGGATCATATATGATCCTTAATCCTAAAAACTACTGTTTAAAGTTATTACAGACCAACATTGTTCACCATCAAATGAAAACCATAAATCATAAAAAATGGGCTCCGGCCACGTCTAGAAATATCCATCATCGCCCATTGCTGCAGCCTATACCTTCGCTGCATCATCACCACCACCTCCAGCTGCGGTATCCTTCATCAGACCCTTTCCACTGCCACTTGCCTCGATCGCCAAGACCTCAGTAGTATCCTACTCATCATCCTCAAGATCGGCCAACCTTGCTTTCCAGCCCTCAACATCCCAGCTGCTTTTATCAAAGTTAGGATCTTGAGCTTCCTTGGCCATCTTCAATTTTGTCTGATACATTGTGATGGCAGCAGAGACCTTAGCATTTTCTATGAGATCATGCTTCTCATAGTCAAGGTCAATCAGGAGTTTAGCCATCTTAGTCTTGGCATCTTGGAGTTCTTTCTGAAGGTCAACAATGGCAAGGTCTTTAAGCACGGCAGCCTGTTGGAGGTCAGCGATCTTCTTGTCCTGCTCCTCGACATTCCCCACGTAATCTTCAATTTCAGCAAATTTCTGCAAAAGAAAAGGACAAAGCAGTTCAAGATCAGGTGATCCTCATATGAGTAGGATACCTAGGCAGAATTGGTGATCCTTACATCATTGAAGTACTCAAGGAACTGGTGGCGGATCAGTGCTAGGCCTTGAGGATCCTCAGTGTCAGAAGTTTTTCTCTTCTTACCGCCCTTTCCCTTAGTGGGTGCTTTGGGAATGGAGATGCTAGGACTAGCAGTGGATCTCTTCTTCCTGGGTCGAACAACATCAAGGTCAGCCGTGTTGAACTGGGATACAGGCTTGGCAGATTTTCCAGCACCTACACAACCAAATCAAGATAAGTATCTTCACTATATTTATGTATCACTATTTATTTAAATTTTTAAACAAAGATACTTACTTGACATCGTGACAGAGCCTGAGGATACCTCCTGAGAGTCTTGGGTTGTTGTCTTGAATGTCCTTATTTCAGGATCAAGCTTCCAGAAAGCAGCAAGCCTATCTTTAGTTGCAGGTGTTGTGATGATGTGGGAGACAGAGATAGCTGCATAACATAAGACAAAAGAGGGGTTAGTGATCCTTATGCAAAAACAAGACTATCTGGTGATCCTTCTCAGGATCCTCTAGCCTACCATGGGTGGACCATGTCCGTGGTAGATCTTTTCCATTTGGAATCGTGTCTCTCCTGACAAAGAAGAAGCGACGTTTCCAATTTGTGTCATTCTTGGTGACTTTCAGAAGGGGGTGTTCTCCGCCGGATTTTCGTTTGAACAAATAATGATGAGAACCAAAGGTAGTAAGATCATACAATTGTGTCAGCTCTGACATGCCTAAATCAATGCCCTCCTGTTCGATGATCCTCTCCAGGGTGTGCAAAACCCTCCAAACCATCGGCATGGCTTGGATATAAGAGATGCCGGTAAGGGAAAAGAAGGATTGTGTGAATTCTGGGAAAGGATAGGTGTATCCTATGGTAAATGGAGTAGCTGGAAAAGCAACCCATGTTTCTGAAACATAGTCGCTCAGAATGGTAGGATCAAAGGGTTTGAAAAAAGCACTCACCGGAAAGCAATGACGAATCTTGTCTATCTGAGCATCATTAAAGCAGCACCTCTCATTTGCGGAGTCTTTGATGATCTTTTGACTCTTCAAGGGACTATCCTTCTCATGATCCTTAGTGGGGGAGGACCGGAGCATCATTCTTGAACAGATAATGGTAAAACAAGAAAAACAGAGTAGGAGAAGGAAGAAGATGAAGAGAGAATACCTGACTATCTTCGCGATGCAGTTATAAAGGGAGTCTTTCTGAAATTTTAAATGCATTTGATCCTATCTCTATTTCCTATTTATAATCATGATCGTGCAGGGATGTCACTTCTGTGACGTCAGAATTACAACGGCTAGTTCGATATCAACGGCTATATATCCGTTAGTTAGTTGCAGATAAGATCAGTAAAATACAATTCGTTAATTTACAATTTAACTCCTTATATTTTGGGGGTAATTGTTAGGGGTGGATTTTTAATGACCCGTGATCCTTAATTGTTATCCTAATAAGTGATCCTGTTTCTGTGACAGATAGTGATCCTCAGAAGAGCTTTAGGATCAGGATCATGGATCACCTTCAGGATCCTCATACTAACAATTGTTCATATATGTTTCGTATTGTTTTGCAGGACAAACGATCTTGACTTGGTCTTGGCAACGGTACTAAGGAATATTCCACTGGTATTTCGCACATGTTTGACCAAAAATGGACGTTGTGGAGAACGTGGGAGTATGGCACGAAAGTCGGACAGTTAGTTATTGTAGTTAACTTCTATTTTAAAAGGGGTAACGAGCTAGAATTAGAACAGTTAGTCAATATTCAGCTACACACACACTCTCATACGCTCGCATACTTGAAGCTCTCAACGAACATTCATTTGTTTTCACTCACTTTTACGCATTTCACGATAGTGATCCTTGTACCTAGCTCATTACCATCCGAAGTTGTAAACATTTATTGATTTATTTGAGCTTGGTGATTGGTAGTTTCCATCACCCGGGGTTTTTTGTGCCGGAGATCAACTCTTGATCAAGGGCTTTTTCCCCGTACAAATCCTTGTGTCATTTGTGCAATTTACATTGAAGTGATCCTTGTCATTGTTCTACAATATTAGCATCATACCCCATAACAGAGAGTTTGGTTGCAATATCCTCATCAGATTTTTTGACCAAAACATTACTCCTCGCAAGGTAGTAACAAATTTTGTATACAAAACCCCAAATATACCGATGATAATTGTATCATTACAAATACTCAATCACTGGTAATATAGTGTAAAATATTGAGGTTTTGTAAAAATAGTATACAAAAAGGTTTACAAAAAGAAGGATTACTCACATTGCTATTTTAGGTCTTTCCTTTGTGACTTCCTGGTTATAATCTATTAATTTAAACAATGCAAACGTGTTAGTATAATAACCCAATTTACATTAGTTATACCCTCCCCGAGACATAACTCCAACAACTACGTCGGGCAGAACCTCGACAGCCGTTACGGAGCGCTAGATCAATCGAGCAGTTAATTGTTCAAATTTTCTACTACATGAGAATTGGCTATTAAACAGGTTAACTAGATTAGCAAATGAAATAATAGAGTAAGGGGGAAGACTTAGCAGCCATTTAAGTGTTGATCCTGTAAGTGTGGATCCAAAACCCTTGCATAGACATGCTTCCTTTAACCTCTCAGGAATTGGATTGATCTCCATCCTTTCTCTGTATTGAGCTACATGCTCCTCTGGATCTGTCGAACCATCATACAGCTTCATAGTTGGTATCTGGAACCTTTTGGGTATCTCAGCATCACAAATAGGTAGTTCAAAACGAGATATCCTATGGCTACCATCTGCGATTTCAGGAATGGGCTTAACCACTTCTGGAATGCTGGATATCATATCTTTCAGTCTGTAATTCCCTAGCCATAGCTTGATTGATACCTGTATCCTGTATAGAGCCATGGTTAGTGTTATAAGAATTATTAAAAGTGTTACCTCCCAGAGGATTCAAGTTTGGAATTCCAGATGTGAATCCATATTGACGGGATTCTGGTATGACTGAAGGGCCAGAAGAAGCAATGATCTGCATTAGAATGATGTCTCCTTGATGAACATCTGAACTTGAGGGTTGTACGCTTCTCAAGAATCCTTGATCCTGAAAGATGTTGGATCCTTGAACCTGGAAGGAGGATCCTTGAACCTGAGAGGATCCTAGAACCTGAGAGGATCCTTGAACCTGAGAGGATCCTTGGACCTGAGAGGATCCTTGAACCTGAGAGGATCCTTGAACTGTGTGCGTCCCCAAATATCCTCCTGAGCTGACGAAGGATCCCAGATGCTGGAAAGAGGATCCTGAAGGCTGAAAACAGGATCCTTGAGGCTGGAAGTGAGACCCTAAAGCCTGACTCATAGTTGTTGTTCCATAACGCCTTCCCAATGGTCCACTCTGATACTGAATGTCCGGAGCTGTAGTTTGCAAGGCGGTTATACCTGGAGTGTCGAAATCCAATGACCTTGGTATCAGAGGAGAGTGATCCTCCCCTGATTTCTTCTGTTTCTTGATATCACCAATCTCCCTGAGGATCCTTTCATTGGTTTTGTCTTGCTCTTGTATGTGATCCCTCATCTGCAAAATCAAAGTAAAAAGATCATTAGTAGTAGGATTAAAAGAAACAGAAGAAGTTGGTGGTTTTGGAAAAAATGGGGCTTGGTCTCTTTGCAGCATTTTCAGCATTCTTCTGAGATCCAGAAGGTGGTGGAGGCAAAGGTGGAACGCCCTGTGAAGAACTCATTGTCGGCATTGAACTTGAAGTGCTCTTTGCTTAAGAAGCCATCTGCTTGGTTGTAATGAACCGAAATGATCACAAAAACAAGAATTTCTTAGGAAAGAAGCACCAATTGCCCCACGGTGGGCGCCAAACTGTTTTGGTCAAAAATAAAGCAAGGATAATGAAACCAAATCTTTTGTTGTGAGGTGTGATGCTTGAATCTATGAACAATTATTTGAACAACTTGCAAACCAAACAAAGAGGTGACACAAGGATTTATACGAGGAAAAAGCCCTTGATCAAGAGTTGACCTCCGGCACAAAAAACCTCGGGTGATGGAAACTACCGATCACCAACTAAGATTAAACAGAAAAAATGTTACAACTCGGGATGATAACAAACTTGTTACAAGGATCACTAGTGTGCAATGTGCAAAAAATGTATGAAATCGCCAAGTAAACTGTTGAGAGCTGTTTCGAGAGTGTGTGTTTGCTAAAATTAGCTAAGTGTTCTAACTCAAGCTTGTTATCCCCTTTTAAAATTAGAAATAACTATAACAACTAACTATCCGCAAATCATGCTAGCTTCCCACGATCTCCATAACGTTCACAAGGGCCAAGCACGTGCGGAATATTGAGGGAATATGCTCCACGAATATCGGCAAGACCAAGTCCATGCACATACTCCTGCAAAACGAGCTCACATACAAGGTAGACAACCGTTAGTGTAAGGATAACAATGAGGATCCCGAATCCTGGTCCTGCAACACATTCTGAGGATCCTAAATTCGAACAGAATTAAGGATCCGTGATCCTGGCAGTACTTGACGATCCTTGATCCTTAGGATTGGAAAATCCTCCCCTAACAAGGGTTAAGGTTCCAGAAGTCAGCGATTCTTTCTTTTGTTGCAGGGGACTCTATGAGATGAGAGACTGAGATAGTTGTACAATAGAAACAGAAAAGGATCAGTTATCCTGAACAGAGATAGAATCTTCCTATGATCCTTCTATAAGGATCCTATATCCTACCATGGGTGGTCCACTTCTTGGGAAGGTCTTTCCCGTCCGGGATAGAGTCCCTCCTAACAAAAAAGAAACGGTTTTTCCAATGGGTATCGTTTTTTGTGGTCTTGAGGATTGGGTGAGGATCACCACGTTTGTGTTTGAACAAGAAACGGTGTGAACCATGGCTAACAAGATTGTACATCTCGGCGAACTCTGACATTCCTATCTCTATGCCCTCTTGCTCGATGATATTCTCTATGGTGTATAACACTCCTCACATCATCGGCATGGCCTGAATGTAGCACATGCCGGTGAGTGCAAAAAAGGATTGGGTGAAAGCAGGAAAAGGATAAGAGAATCCTATCAAGAAGCTGGGGGTGGCCAGAAAAGCAATCCAGGTGTCGGAGACACAGTCACTCTTCACAGATGGGTCGAAAGGTTTAAAGACGGTATCCGCAGGGAAGCAATGGCGGATTCGATTCGGTGAAGCGACAGAGTTCAGATGAAGGATTTTTTATAATGCCTTGGCTTTTCAAGGGACTATCCTTCCTAGGATCCTTGGCAGGAGAGGATCGTAGCTTCTTGTGGCTTTGAGGTTTTAAAGAAATAGAAAATTAGAATAAGAAATTGCAGAGAAAAGGAAGAAGAGAGATACCTGTTCCGATCTTTGGATGAGGATTTAAAGGGATAGTAACGCACGAATTTAAATGCCTCTTGATCCTTATCTCTAACTTTGAATTTATAATGATGATTTGCAGGTAGTCATGTCGCTGACGTCAGGGCTGCAACGGCTAGTTAGATGATAACGACTATATTTACGTTATTCAGTTTGTTAGCGATAAGGTAGAAAATACCAGGGATCAAGGTTGTTTCAATTGTGGTGACAAAGGGCACTTCAAGAAGGATTGCCCAAAAGAAATTCAAGCACGGGGAAGAGCATTTGTGATAGGAGCTAAGGACGCTCGCCAGGACCCAAATGTGGTCACCGGTACGTTCCCTATCAATAATCACTTCGCATCTATTCTTTTCGATACTGGAGCAGATTATAGTTTTATTTCTAAGGAATTTAGAGATATACTTGGGGTAGAATCGAGCAAATTGAATATTCCATACTCGATTGAATTAGCTAACGGGGAATTAGTGGAATCAGGGGAAATCATAAAGAAATGTACCTTAGAGCTGGGTGAACGAAAGTTCGACATAGATCTCTTACCAGTTCCGTTAGGTAGTTTCGATGTCGTTATTGGTATGGATTGGTTATCCGATAACCGAGCAGAAGTCATATGTCATGAGAAGATCATACGCATCCCCCTACCCGATGGAGAACATTTTCTAGTACACGGGGAGAAACAAGACACGCCTTTACGAATCATTAGTTGCATGAAGGCTCAAAAATGTCTAAGGAAAGGATACATCGCCTTTCTTGCACATGTCATTAACAAGAAGGCCGAGGAGCGCAAGGTGGAAGACATCCCTGTGGTAAGGGAATATCCCGAAGTCTTCCCAGAAGACTTGCCGGGACTGCCACCACAACGACAAGTGGAATTTCATATCGATCTAGTGCCAGGAGTAGCACCGGTGGCAAAAGCTCCATATAGACTCGCGCCCTCGGAGATGCAGGAATTATCTACTCAGCTTCAGGAGTTGCTTGACAAGGGATTCATTAGACCGAGTTTCTCACCTTGGGGAGCTCCGGTGCTATTTGTCAAGAAGAAGGACGGAACCTTTCGAATGTGCATCGATTACAGAGAACTAAACAAGCTAACTATCAAAAATCGGTATCCTTTACCGAGGATTGATGATTTGTTCGATCAGTTACAAGGTTCCAGCTTCTACTCCAAAATCGATCTAAGATCCGGATACCATCAGCTGAGAATTCAGGAGGAAAGCATTCCTAAGACAGCGTTTAGGACTCGCTATGGGCATTATGAGTTCCTCGTTATGCCTTTCGGCTTAACGAACGCTCCCGCCGTATTCATGGACTTGATGAATCGGGTATGTAAACCATACCTGGACAAATTCGTGATCGTATTCATTGATGACATTTTAATATACTCACGAACTGAGGCGGAACACGAACAACACTTGAGAACTATTCTGGAGTTGCTTAAGAAAGAACAATTGTACGCCAAGTTCTCAAAATGCGAATTTTGGATTCGTGAAGTACAATTTCTCGGTCATGTGGTGAACGAGAACGGAATACATGTTGATCCAACTAAGATAGAGGCCATAAAGGATTGGAACGCCCCAAAGACCCCAACGGAAGTAAGACAATTTCTGGGTTTAGCGGGGTACTATCGAAGATTCATAGAGAATTTTTCTAAAATTGCTCAACCGCTAACCTCGCTCACTCAAAAGGATAGAAAGTTCGATTGGGGTGAAAAACAGGAAATGGCATTCCAAACGCTCAAAGATAAACTATGCCAAGCGCCAATCTTATCACTCCCTGACGGCACCGATGACTTCGTGGTGTACTGTGATGCATCGCGTCAAGGCTTGGGTTGCGTGTTAATGCAACGTGAAAAAGTCATCGCGTACGCGTTGCGACAGTTAAAAGTTCATGAAAGGAACTATACCACTCATGACCTGGAATTAGGTGCAGTGGTATTCGCTTTAATGATTTGGCGTCACTATCTCTATGGTACTAAGTGTACCATATTCACTGATCATAGAAGTCTTCAACACATATTCAATCAAAAGGAATTAAACATGCGCCAGCGGCGATGGGTAGAATTGTTGAACGACTATGACTGTGAAATCAGGTACCATCCGGGGAAAGCAAACGTTGTAGCGGATGCTTTGAGCCGGAAGGAACGAGTTAGAACATTACGAGTACGGGCTTTAAAGTTGACAATCCAGACAAACTTCACTACTCGAGTGCGTGACGCACAACGGGAAGCCCTAAAACCAGGAAATATACGAGCAGAATATTTGCGAGGAGCAAGGAAACACATGGAAACAAATAAGGATGGCACTTTATATTTCGGAGGAAAGATCTGGATTCCCTATTTTGGTGGCTTACGAGACTTAGTGCTGGATGAAGCACACAAGTCCAGATATTCAATACACCCAGGATCTGATAAGATGTATCAGGATCTGAGAGAATATTATTGGTGGCCTAAACTCAAGAAAGATATTGGGATCTACGTTAGGAATTGCCTCACTTGTGCAAAGGTCAAGGCCGAATATCAAAAGCCATCTGGGTTATTACAACAACCCGTGATTCCTGTTTGGAAATGGGAGCTGATATCAATGGATTTCGTTACAGGACTCCCACGGACCTCTCGAGGTCATGACATGATATGGGTTATCGTTGATTGATTAACCAAGTCGGCTCACTTCCTACCTATTCGTTAAAAAGACAGTACCGCAAAGTTGGCCGAAATCTACCTCAACAAGATTGTGGCACGTCATGGAGTGCCTACTTCGATAATCTCGGATCGTGATGGACGCTTTGTATCAAGAATATGGCAATCATTTCAAGAATCGCTTGGATCTCGTCTGGATCTGAGCACCGCATTTCATCCGCAAACCGATGGGCAAAGCGAGCGAACCATCCAAACAATGGAAGACATGCTTCGCGCCTGTGTGATGGATTTGGGCGGAAATTGGGATAATCATTTACCGCTGGTAGAGTTCTCATATAATAACAGTTATCACACAAGCATTAAAGCCGCCCCATTCGAAGCACTATACGGACGGAAGTGCTGATCACCGTTGTATTGGGCGGAAGTCGGAGACAAACAACTCGTTGGCCCTGAACTAGTCCAAGAGACTACTGACCAGATAGCAAAAATACGAGACCGTCTCAAAGCGGCTCGTGACAGACAAAAGAGGTACGCGGACGAAAAACGTAAACCATTCTCCTTCGAGATTGGAGACAAAGCCTTACTGAAAGTCTCACCTTGGAAGGGCGTAGCTAGATTCGGGAAGCGCGGGAAGCTAAACCCGAGATACATTGGGCCGTTTGAGATTCTAGAAAAGATCGGTACCGTCGCGTACAAGTTGAAGCTGCCAGAAGAACTCAGTAACATACATGACACATTTCACGTGTTGAACCTCAGGAAAAGTCCGACAGTTGATACAGTTATCATTCCAGCGGATGAAATTCATGTAGACGACACGCTCCAGTTTACAGAAGAACCTGTAGAGGTTATGGACCGGAAGGTCCACAAGACAAGGAGAAGTAATATCGAACTAATCAAGGTCCGCTGGAATTCACGTCACGGACCCGAGTACACATGGGAACGTGAAGATCAGATAGAGGCAAAGTATCCCCACCTGTTTAAGAAGACTCCTGCAAAGGATGGCTCAACTTGAATTTCGGGACGAAATTCTTTTTAACAGGGGGAGAATGTGACAACTGGCAAATAACTGGTAATTCCGTACAATCTAATCACTATTTATATTTCTTAATCTTATGCATTTAGCGTAATTTAATTTCGTAACTGTGTCGTATGCTGAATAACAGCGTTAGGACAAGAAAACAAAGCTAAAACATATGTTAGTTTTCGTCGTATGGCGAAACCAAACAAACAATGTCCTAAAAGTGTTGGTAGAAAGTGCTGCGTGCACTATTCACGGTTACACTATTCATGCCAGCAAACCGTGAAATCAGACCAAAACACTGAAAAACGACACTCGGATAACGTAACTGAGTCCATTTATATAAGAAAACATTATTTTGAAAACATGTCTTGCAAAGAAACAAGACTTTCCGGTATAACGCCCTAATCTCAAAAATGCCCGTTTCGGCTTAAAATATAGTATTTTTAACGCGTCCGAACCTATAACAAAGCATTTCCGGGACTTCGGAATAAAGTCAATTGATGAAAAACACACTAAAACAATAAGATGATATCAACGGAACGTTCATAATCACAAGTTTCCGGCGTTACGTCGCTATGCACTAAACTAGTTCGTTAGCGACTCGACGAACTAGTAGGCGACATTTTTCGTCACGAAACAACCAAACGAAGACCCTAGCGAACTAGTTAACCATATTTTGACGTCGCAAGTACCCTAAATAAACGCCATAGTATCGATGGTGAATCAAAACCATAGTTCCCGGTATTATATTATACCTTCCGTATACCACCCGGTATCAAACCGACGAGCGAACTAGTGGCATTTTTGCCATCCAAAATTAATACCCATTAAACTAATAAACTAGTTGGACTTTATTTAAAATCCTAAACTACCATTAACACCCTAATCACCCTAATTAAGCTAATTACCAAAATATCTCATATTTTAACATATATGTAACATGTTAAAAAAAACATAAAATACCTTTCCCCCATTTTATTTACGTTTAACCAAGGGGACCCACTTTTTGATCATGTTTGAAATTATGTAAGATTTTGAGTATGGTAAGTGTTGAAGTGTTGTTGAAAAATTATTATAACACCATATCTATCATACCAACATTACACTCCATTTCCTATCACTTTCAACACTTTTCAAAAACACAAAAAGCTTCCTTCTTTCCCCTAAAACTCACGGCTACCTTCATACACACAAACTCCACCTTCAATCTTTCATTAAACACCCAAAATTTACTAAATCTAGTCATTATAAGAACATCTCTACATGGAGTAAACTTGGAGCATTATTTGGAGCACTTTTGGAGCTTATCTTTCTTCTTATTATCTAATCTAGCTTGTGCACTTTGTGAGTCTTCTAATCACCATATTTATGATCCATATTATTAGTAGATTATTATTGTACAAGTTGATTATCTTGAAGTTAAAGTTAAACATAATCAAAAACCCTAAACACAAAGCTAATAAACACTAAATATGAATATATTATGTGTTGATTTATGTTGTTTAGTGTTAATATGCATGCGATCTTGTTGATTATGTTATCTTTGTCTAGATTAGTAGTTTAAAGTCTATGCTTATGATGATCAAGTTAATATATTCATGTAGTATTGGATATTTGTGTTCATCTTACCATGATGAACATGAATATATGATTTAAACATGATTATGTTTAAATCAAGAATGATCATCTACTTCAAGGGTTATGAGCATTGGTATGTAAAGTTGATTAAATAAAATTTTGGAGGATTAAACCAAGAATAATCATGTTAACAAGACTTTTGAAAGACACTAATAAACTTGATTTTTTAGACATAAAGCAAGTTATGATGTTTTACTTTAAAAAGTAAAGTATAAAAAGTCTTGGAAATCTTCATAAAAATGTGGGAATTTTTAAAGATGAAAAACAAGTTTAAACAAGTTCATATACATAACTAACTTGAAAAATGATTAACTTTAAAGTGTTAAAAGATTTACCAAGGAAATGCTCATAATAAGCTTTGAAGGATAAACTGTGAAATTATTGTTATAAAATGATATTTAGTGAAACTTGGTAAATTGTGGTGATTTGAGAAAATTGATCATTGATTTAAACGCGTTTTGTAACGTGGGAAACGTCATAGTTTAAGGTTTACTATGGCGAATTTTTCTAAAAATCTAATCGCGATTAAAAATGGGATTAAAGGGGTGATTAACAATGTTAAACGCGATTAGTGGGCATAAACGTTATTATGGAAACTTTGATGGGAATATTTAATATTTAAATATTCAAGAAATTCTTATGAACTTAAACATATATTTTTACAAGGATAAAGTGAGTAAAAATATAACAAGGTATAAATATAATTTTTGGTAAAAATTATATATATTTTGGAAACTTGCTAAGTGTATGTATTGGGTGCCATATATGTGGGTATATTAGATATCGATAGGATGATCAAAATAAATACACATACGTGTTCCTACATGGCCCAAAGAAATGCTAGTAAAAGCGGAAAATTAAATTAAATGGCCGAAACGGAAATACATAAAACTTAACAACGACAAATTGAGCGTGTCGACACTACGGACAAATTACTACAATCTCAAGTCTAAAAATAACATACTTTAGACACTAAAATGGGCGCGTATATAAGAGACCGATAACAAGAATCTGGAAAGTCGAAAACTATAAAAATTACCAAGCATTTTTCAAAATGAAAAATGAACTTAATTAAGTTTACTACTTGGTAATATTTTGGTAAAAAAATTGCAAGATGATATTAATGGACTTATAAATCTAGAATTGGGCCTATTAAAGTGGTAATGGACTAAGCCCAAAAATTCATTAATATATGGGCAAGGCCCAATGGCAATTATTTGGGCCAAGACTCAAATTGCTAAAGTATGGGCCAAGGCCCAAAGGTAGAAAACTAGGGCTGGGCCCAATAACAAGAAAACTAAGACTAGGCCCAATAACAAGAAAAACTAGGGCTAGGCCCAATAACAAGAAATGGGGGTTAAGCCCAAAGACAAAGGTGCACATATGAACCAATACACATAGAATACAAGTATACATATAACAATCGAGTGAGTAATCTATCAATGCTTAAAATACAAAGTTGTTCCAAAGTTGTTAAACGAAAACATAACAAAGAATTCAAGATGAACAACTTGTACGAGGTCCGAAAGACCTAGTGTCTAACGAGATTAGTACACATGTAGGTTATTGACACGTACGGAAGCTCACTACGATATCATTATACTCGGAACGCAAATTCATGAGTTCATGTCCCTCCTTTCACTGTTTTCAATGTTTTGTTTTCAAAAACATCGAGGGGAAATACATGCTAAAACTATTGGTATGCTAGTTACGGAGTAGATGACATGATCAATGTGCATAAGTAGGGATGGAACAATTGTAACCATTAATCACTTAGTGACTAAGGTGCAAAAGGTGTAGATCTATTGGGCTTGAGGCACGCCCCACTCCTGGTTGGTATACCCTGGAGTGCTTTTGTGATCCCAATGATGACAAAGTGTTCTCGGTTTGGTTATTTTGCTTATGGTACATTATGTCAGGGGGCTCGCTACCCACTGATAGATCCTTAACAGACTCCATGAATGAATTAGAACATACCATGTTTACAAGATAACAATTACGAGATTTTATATGATAACAAATACTGCATGAACTCGCTAAACTTTTTGTTGACTTTTTAAAACTACATGTATTTCAGGGAACAGGTCTTGAGCCGGTGATTCACTATGGGATTCGGGAAAACAAATGACAACGATTGCCACTTTTGAAGGGTTTGTCTTCTATATCCCAACTTCGTATGGGTATATAGGAAACAAAACCTTACTAAGTCTTATGTTAAAACTATCTTTTGTGATGTGCAAAACAATCTAATAACTATGTTATGTCTAATATTATGAACATGTATGGTACTTGGAAACTACTTTTGGGAAACTATGTAAATATTCGTTGGAATTTATATAACTATGGCATCGTTGTTGGTTCATGTTGTTAAATACATTTGGATGCAATGATTACCTTTCTTACGTCACACACAATATGCTTCCGCTACTAGCAGGGTGTGACATATAGTTAGAACAATTAGAAACACACACACTCTCGGCAACTCTCTGCAACTCATTGGCATGTACACTTTACACACTAGTGAACCTTGTAACAAGCTTGTTATCATCCCGATTTGTAACCTTTACTTGTTGAATATAATTGGTGATCGGTAGTTTCCATCACCCGAGGTTTTTTTCCCGAAGATCATATATTGATCAAGGGCTTTTTCCTCGTATAAGTCCTTGTGTCCCTTGTTCATTTCAATTACAAACTGTTCATACATTTGCTCAATCATATAAGCATCACACCTCACAAAATAAGATTTGGTTGCATTATCCTAGTCTGATTTTTGACAAAAACAGTATCCATAGAGGATTTGATCGTAAAGGATCATCACATGGGCGTACGGCTGATAAACCCGAAGAAGAAATTGATGAAACCACCGCACTTAAAGATCTTGACCTCAACTATGTGTTTCGCCTTCAAGAAAACTGGTTCAAAGAACTAATCAAGTTAGTAAAAATGTCATCATATAGGGCTTTTCTAACGTTTATCCTCTTATCACTTTGCTTATGCACTATGTAGGTTTTATATATTTTCAGACAAATCAACTGAGATTGTGAGTTTCTAGAAGGCGTTAGAATAATGGATTATAGTCTTAAAGTTGGCATGCACTTCCGTGATGATAATACATGCGACAAAATGGGATCATCTTCGTTTCTGCTGCGGAATGGTAGTTTCTTTCTTGGGGTGATTAAACTTGGTACAATACCATATTTACCCGAAAAAATATCACAAGTTCAAATTACTTATTTATAAAATTTATGGCGTTTATACCCTTCCCTTTAAACTTGCATTAGGTTATTAGGATATGAGAGTTTGAAGTTTAATGAGAAAGTGAAGGGTAAAATGGTCACATGATAATTATTATAAGAAGTATGCAAGGAAAGTGCATATAACTTCAATTTTTGTAACCTCAATATCTTGTTTTAGGAAAGAATTATTCATACCAAACTGAAAAGTTTATGCGCGGGTGTCGGTTTCTTGAAGCTGAGTTACAAGACATGGATTGTGTTCTGGCTGGCCGGTATTCCTTCCTTATACCCTTTTGTGTATAAAAAAACAGTCATTGTCCATTGGGTTGATTTTATGGTTTACGTAGACTGGCAATATTAACCCAACTTTGAAATTTTGGGTTGATTTGGGTGCTAAAAATAAATTAATGGGTTAATTTGAATCAAGTTTATAGTCAATGGGGTCAGGATGGGTAAACTTGAAATTAAAAAAAAAACCCAATGGGTCAGGATGGGCTAAGGTAAAAAACGGGACGAGTCAGGATGGGTTGCAGTTGGATGTCCAAACTTCGCCTGCGAATTACTTGAAAGTTGAAACGCTAATTCTAATCAATCCAACCAACTTCATCATCGTTCCCACAAAGGTAACGAATTGTGGTTTATCATGTAATTTTGCTTGATTTGCGTTCGATTTGAAGTAAAACTAACCAAATATTCTGGTTGAATCGTGCTTATAGTATAGTGTATTACGTAAGTTTGCTTGATTTTTGTTCGATTTGTGGTAAAATTAACCAAAGATTCTGGTTGAATGGTGCTTTTAGTATAGTGTATTATGTAAGTTTGCTTAATATGAATTTAACATAACTTGAAATTAACTCGATACATAATATAACGATGCCATGTGCTGGTGTAATTAAAAATCAACGGTGTTAACTGGCAACTGGGAATGGGTAGCACAAAATTTATGGACTGTTTGGTTTCAGAGGATAGTATTTGATAACTAAGCGATCTTAATCAAATAACTAATTTTATATTTATTCAAATCAATATTTTGTAGCTAAAATTTGGGTTGGGTAGTGTAGTTCACCTATGTTGAGTGATTGTCGTTTGTTGAAATTGAAATCATATTATATTTCATATGGTGTGTAATTTTCTTCTTTAGATTCAAAGTCGGTGTTATTTGGACTTGGGAGTTAGGAGTGGAAGAACTAGAATCTACCAGCACCACGTATGACATACGGATTAAAACCTGGCCAAGCTTATTTTTTGGTCATTATAGTTGAGCCTTTTCGATTGTAACAATAAAAAGACATAAATTACCCATTTGTTCTGTTTATACTAACGAATATATTTAGATCTTCAGTGTAGGCATTACTGATTTGCTGAGTTTTGACCCGCTGCAAAACCAAAGTTGCTATTCTATCTGAGAAGGTGCCCCTGCTCCTAGGTAATAATTTGCAACAACTGGGAATATTAGACCCCTTTGTTTTAAAAGTTAAAGGGATGACTCTGAGTTTAGTTGAAAAATACCAAGTAGATTTTAGGATTAACATGCCATAAAAGTTGGTTAAGTTTAACACCTCAACTTCCTGAAACATATTTAGGATTAAATGAAATAGTTGTGTACGTATGGTGTTGCTTTAGTTTTGTTAATTTTGTGTAGGTGTGTCATTTTTTCCTTATTAATTTGGAGAATTGTTTTGCTTTTGTTCCTACTTTTATTTTGTCTTCCTATTTTAGTTTTGGTATTTGTCTAATGTTTGTGCTATGTATTGTTTATGACTAATTTATGTCACACCCCCAAAATTCACACGCGGAGTACCACCGCTTGGAGGCGTGACTGAACAGGATCAAGCCACCAATCATATTGAACATAATAAGTATTAAATGTAATTCAATCAAACCAATATGAAAGGTGTTCCAAACATAAGTGTAATTTCAATGTTTAGCGGAAGCATAAAAATAAACCCAATTATAAATAGCAAGTTCAAAAGTTTAAGTGTCGTTCATCATAAGATCCACAATTTGTGCCCATAACGACCGTGCCTCCCGTGCAAGCTCCATAAGTACCTAAGGTCCTGCAAGGCATGTAACAGAGAGTCAACAACTAGTTGAGCGAGTTCACAGTGAGTTTGTTCAGTTATAGTGTTCGTATTGTAGTTCGTATGTTCGTTTAGTAATCATGTATCGTATGTATCGTATCGCGGCCCTCTAGGCATGTTTGCGAAGTTTAGTGGGGGTTTCCCATGTATTCTAGACTAGGTATAGTAGTATCGCGGCCCACCCGGCATGTGTGCGAAGTTTAGAGTATAGTTCGCGGACAATCCAGGCATGTGTGCGAAGATTAGTTCTAGTATCGCGGCCTTACCCGACGTGTGTGCGAAGAGAAGTAAAAGTATCACTAGTCTAGCAGTAACGACCAACATCCTTCCTCTCCCGAGGAATAATCCCTTTAACCGTGTAAGTACAAGTATTAATCAACCCATTCCCAACCCCGGGAAATCCCATGCCTTGGTAAGAGTGTGAACTCACCTTGGTTTGCTCGGTATGCTAATGTATGCTCACAGTTAATTAATCACGTCCTAAGGTACGCATGTATACTTAATCAGTTTGTATTCACGAAGTTGGCACATAAGTATAATTATAGTGGACAACGCATCAATAAACACCAAGTAGCACCTTGCACGTATTCATGATCATACAAGTCATGCATAGCATCTAACAGTAGTTAGTTAACTCAGTTAAGTTTTAACAGAAACAGTTACTGTGCAAAATTACCCAATCGGTGAAACACCTCTGTTTCGCCGTAAACCCCTTCGACGAATCACCTCTGTTTCGTCGTGACATCCCTTGGCGAAACACATTCTGTTTCGCCGCGAGTTCCGTTTCGTCAAATTGTTTGATTCGTGGATATATCTGTTACGTCGTATAACAGTTTCATGCAACAAACCCTAACAGCCGTCATCAAGATACGTAAAGCATAGGTAAATCATCGTCATCATATTCACACAGATTGATCAATCATGTATACAAGAGCATCATCAAGTCAAACAGAAACCACATAACGAACTATGAAATCAATTATCATCTGCAACATACACATTCAAACGAACCATATTGACTGTTAATATGCATGTCTTGCCATACCCATCTGATTAGATCATAGAATGAGATTACAATAGCAACAATCCGTACTTATCATAATCTTAACAAGAATTCCTAACCTTCATACTAATCGATTCACCATATACAGATATAGTCACAGCAAACCCAAGAACAACATATCATTACACATAAACATGAATGATCGATTGATCGGAAAACTTATAACACTAACCGAGATGATGATTTGATCGCACAAGGGTTTCCGGTGGGTTCTAGTTTGCCGACACACAGCAGAGAGTCCTCTAGGGTTTTCTTGTTTTGTTAAAAGTGTCGAGTAATAGCCAATCGTTCATTCAAATACGTGTTTAAAGTTACTGGGCCTTAACTGGGCCTCGGCGAATCGCTGGGCCGGCGAAACACATCCGTTTCGTCAAAATTGAAATGGCAAAACAAATGTTTGTTTCGTCGAGTTGCTATTGGCGAAACACTTCTTGTGTTTCGTCGAGCCTAATCATATGCTTAACAGTTGATGCTTTTCTACTAAGTCTCATTTTATAATACAATCACATACATGTAATAATCACAACGCGTTTCATTATGGCACAACGTATACAGTTACAAGTCAAACAAGTAAACAACCAAACAGTCAAAGTCATCAGTCAAAGTGCAATAAATGCGAAAGCGAAAGTCGGAAACTCGAGTTGTCACAATTTATTTATATATTTTTTTATTCAGATGGAGTTTCCTACCATTACAAAATTATACAACCAAATGTAGTGGGAGGTGGGAGCATGAAATTTATGGTGTTGTGCTGTTTTGAAAGTGCCGATTGATTTGCAAGAAATTTAGACATAGCGAGTAATGGGTGCCTGTAAAAGAGTTAAAAATCAATAGGGAAATGGCATTTTTGAATGTAGACTTTAAAGAAATCAATTACAGAGGTTAGGCGCAGCAACGCATAGTTGTATTGGATAAGATATGACATGAAATTTGTAGACAACTTCATTTGTAGTGTCACACCCTCAAATTCCACGTGCGGAGTATCACCGTGAGGCGTGTGACTGCCCAGGATCCAGCCATCAATTAAATAAAACATTTAACACAAGTAAAATAAAAACATAGTGGGTTTGAAATAAGGTCCCAAAACATAGCAAGTTTAACAAAATAAGGTTCGAGCGTTTAGCGGAAGCGTTAACTTCATAAGTAGCTTAAAAACATAAGTTCAAAAGTAGGAATCCAACAACGAATTCTAAACGACCACCACAGCGCTCCAAGCAAACTCCAACGCAGCATCTACGGACCTGCAAGCATGCAGTAGCGTGTCAACATAAGGTTGACGAGTTCACGTTTTTGAAAAGATTTTCTCGTTTTATTCCAAAAACATAGTTTTACGTAGTTACCTTGAAATCAACATATGCAGTGGGGTGCTACCCCATATAAATGTATAAATGAACAAATCGATCCACTAAACTATGCAGTAACGAAACTTTGACGTAAATGTTATTCACCCTTTTGATCAATGTCTACCGTCATTGATCAGAATTCCTAGATAATAGTTCGCGCCCGTCCTCCTCCAGAGGCACGGTGTGAGGTTATCAAACCTAATAGCGCTATCAACTAGTATCCCGTCCGCCTCGCATGGCGATTAATCGGTATAAGTGAATAAGGGACTTTCTGGTAGAGTTTCGTTTAGTGTATGAAGTTCCCAAACCACCGGGAATAAGCGAAGTTTCCGTCCCAACGAAAATATATGAAGTTCCCAAACCCACCGGGAAATGCATGCTTTTTAGATGTAGTGTGAACTCACCTTAGATTGCTAGGTAGGTAATGTGTTTATCCTAAACCCGGTCAAACACGTCCTATTATATGTATCAATATTAGGACCGTACGCAAAGAATTCACATAAGACACGTATTCCATACACATACCAAGTAGTCACGTATTTCACAGTAGTATACGAACAAGTAGTTCACGACCAAACAGTGTGCGATTAGGATCATTTATGGGTGTGCGACTAGGCTAGATCATAAGTGTACGATTGTGTGACTAAAGCTTTGGTGTGGGACAACTTGCAAAAAAAAATGTGTGTCATCAATGTGCGACAGAATCCCATTAAGGATGTGACCAAACAGAGTGTACCATTAGTTCTATTATATGGGTTTGACATGTGATCCCTGATGCAGCCCAAACCGATGAGGCCCAAGAAAGTAGGAGTAGTTAGTATATTTTTTTCATAGGAAAATAGTGTACGATCTGAAAACTGTTGTGCGATATTTTTTCATAAGTATGTGTGTGTGTGGGGTCCTTTCTAATACATGTATTCCCAGGTTTCATATTTAAAAAAAAAGACAAATCATTGTCCAGGCATACAATCATTCAGTGACACCTAATCATCTCCTACATTATTCAAACATGCATTGCTAACTTGTACCTTGAGCATATACGTTTGCAACCTCCATGAAAATACATAATCAAGTTATTAAAAGGAAACCCAGTTCATTTAAATCATACAGTTTCATGTTCATTAAATCATTTAAAGCTCACAATTTTCATATCATCCATATCAAATCAACCCATGGCTTTATAGCCTAGTGGTACCTTGGGGTGTGATAAGACTTTGGACCAATAGGTCCTGGGTTCGATTCTCACAAGGGGGTTTTTCCCATATTTATTGGGTTTCCTCCTGAATTGGTGTATAGGCCTTATGCCTAGTGAAGATGGATATGATCGGGTGGTTCCGCTGGTGGCACGATGATACTCCAGTGGTCCGTCAGTGATTCAAATTTGCCGTTCAAAAAAAAAAAATCCATATCAAATCACAAGATTAAATCATATCTACTCTTATCCCCTATGCTTCATCAAAATGGATTCTAGCATCAAGCACTCAGTTTATTCCTAAGATCATTCAAACAAAAATCATGAAGTGGACATCAACAAACATTTTCATAACATCTCATTCCTATTAAATCATCCTAACCATATCAAGAGCATAAAGAATCATTCTTTTCTTATATAGCAAGCATCACCCTTATTTTTGAATGTTCAAAAGGTGCATAACCAGGTTGTACCCGAAGCTTGTGCAGTAGTACATTTAAGGAAAAACCCAGATTTCTTCATATAATCATTTTCATTGTTTACCCAGCTAACATATTTGATCATCATTCAACTTTACATAGTGTTCTACCATATACAGAAATCATCAGTCAGCAACTTTTAAAACAAAAACCATGTTGTTTGAATCCTAGATCTTGCACAAAATCACTATTTATCAAAAAGAAATCTTGCGACCATGTTCTCGTGAATGTCATACATCGAACAATGGGATTTACACATCAAAAACCTATTATACGCTACACACTTGAGAGGAAACACAATACGTAAATCGTGCGTTTATACTAACCTGTTCGTGGAGTTCAATGAGGGGTGCTTGATGAAGAATAAGAATGGAATGGAGTGTTTTGGAAGCTTCAATCAGCTGCAGAAGATGAATCTTCAAGGGTTATCATATGAACAAAGAAACACCATTTATGAGCATATAAGAGAAGAAATCATGCTAACAGTGAATTCCGAGATTTGGGTTTGAGTGTAATAAGCAAATCAAACAAAACATGGATTTCCTGAGACTACCGTAAGTTACGGTAGTACCGTAACTTACGGTAGAGGTCAAGAGTTTACGGCGGTTCACTACTGTTTTACGGTGGACCATAAACTTTCAGGACTTACCGTAACTTAAGGTGACACCGTAAGTTACGGTAGAACCAGAAATAAAATTGTGTTTTATTCATTTTGATGTTGGGTCTCATGTTTATGTACAATGTAAAAACGTCAAAACTAATGTTTTAATGGTTTTGACTCTAGGTAACGAGGGGGATCTTACGGATGGCGGTCAAGCAAATGTAGAAGAACCGAACACGATTTTGAAGCTTCCGCAATGTTTTTATTTTAATTAGACTTTGTGTACGGGTTGTAAACAATTTCTAAAACACTTTTTGAATGTTCCAACTTAGTCATTAGTTTACTAAGGTTTATGCTACTTGTGAACTTGATTATGAAACTTATGTTAATCTAATATCTTTTGGTATAAAAATGAAAAAAAAATTTGTATTAAATTTAAGTAAATTTTAAGGGTGTTACAAGTTAGTAATCAGAGCTTAAGGTTGTCAACAAAGTGTTCGGTTCAAGCTTGATCGACCGTCCGGTAAGAATTAACTCATTATGTTAGTAGATTATGTCTTATGTAAGGAATGGAAAACGAATAGTTATGCATGGGAAGAGCGTGTTAACACACTCAAACCCGGAAAGCGCATTAAATGTGAACAGTTAAAGCAAGTTAGGAACTTGGCTAAACCGAAACAAATGAAGCAATATTATAAATGAAATTTTTAATGTTTAAATGTAAACATTTCAGCTTCAAGATGTCTGATGGGAATGATGATAATCCGGTGCAAACAAGCACCGAACAAATGAAAGAGATAATTGCCGAAGAGGTAGGTAAGGCAATTGAAGGAAGTCTATCCGGGTTTATAGACAAAATTAAAAACACAGTGTTGTCGCTCGTAGAAGAGCGAGTTAAAAGGTTGGAGGATATTGTCAACCTTATGAAGGAGAAAACGGGAGAACGCAAAGGATGTTCGTACAAAGAATTCATGGCGTGTAAACCGCCAATCTATAACGGGGAGGTTGACCCGATAATTTGCCAAAGATGGATAAGTGATGTTGTAGGAGTGTTTGAACGAACCCATTGTGACGTAGGTGACTTTGTTGCTTACGGAACGGGTCAATTGAGAAATCAAGCCAAGGATTGGTGGGATAACAAAAGGAAGGAGATAGGAGCCGAAGCGGCGAGGGCTATGACTTGGGACGAGTTTAAGGTACCATTCCTTAAACACCACAGTCCCAAAGCGGTTATTAACAGAATCAAAGAAGAATTCATCCAGCTGAGACAAAAGGGTGAAACAATTGATAAGATCAAGGGCATCTTCATGGATAAGCTGAGATTTTGTGACGAGTTAGTCACCACTGAAGAGCAAAAGATATATTACTATTACAACATGCTGAGTGCCGAGTACCGGGAATTTATGACTCCGTCAAAATACGAAACCCTCACGGAGATTATCAACACCGCCCGGTAGCGGGAAACCGAGTTAAAGAAACAAGTGGAGAGAGGTGAACGAAGGGCACATGATGTAAATCCAAGCCCTACAAAGAAAGCTAGAACTGCTGAATCGGGAAAGAAAGTGGATGCTAAAGGCGGGTCGCCGAGTTGCAAAGTGTGTGGTAAAGGGCATAAAGGCGAGTGCCGCTTCAAAGACAAGCCGTGCCCGGTATGTGGGAAGACGGGGCACACCGCATCACTATGTCCCGGGAAAGTTTCTGTTTGTTACAAGTGTTATCAACCCGGTCACAAGAAATCTGAATGCCCCGAGTTGGTGGGAAAGAGAGACACAAAAGAGTCTCCAACAGAAGCTCCTAAAGCGAAGGCTAGGTCCTTCCAACTTACCGCGTCTGAAGCGATGACAGAACCCGATGTGGTTTCAGGTATATTCACAATTAACTCAATTCCAGCACGTGTATTGTTTGATACGGGTGCGAATAAATCCTTCATTCCGCATGGATTTATTCGACATCCTTCATTTGTATTAACGAAATTACCTGTGCCCTTAGAAGTTGAAATAGGGGACAACAAAAGTTTTATAGTTTGTGATGTCTGTCGAGGCTGCAAATTAAGCATCGACGATGAGGAATATTTAATAGACCTAATCTCGATGTCAATGGGAGAATTTCAAGTAGTCGTTGGGATGGATTGGCTAGCCCAGCACCATGCAAAAGTCGTGTGTTTTCGTAAAGAGATAAAACTAACATCTCCGAGCCGAAAACACGTCACCATTTATGGCGAAAAAGGAGGCAATCCCATAGTGTGCTCAATGTCGAAAGCCCACAAACTTATGAAGCGAGGATGCAAGGCATTTATGATATACGTGAATGAGCCTGAGAAAGAATCACGAAAGATTAAAGATGTACCGGTAGTACGAGATTATGAAGATGTGTTTCCTGAGGATTTACCGGGGATACCGCCTGAACGGGAAGTAGAGTTTGGGATCGAATTGATTCCGGGCGCAAAACCCGTAGCAAGGGCCCCGTACCGACTTGCACCGTCGGAATTACAAGAGTTGATGTCCCAAATCCAAGACCTGCTTGACAAGGGATTTATAAGACCGAGTGTGTCTCCTTGGGGCGCACCGGTATTGTTCGTGAGAAAGAAAGACGGGAGCATGCGCATGTGTATCGATTACCGGGAGTTAAACAAACTCACGGTAAAGAACCGATACCTGCTTCCGAGGATAGATGATTTATTCGACCAATTACAAGGTGCAAATTGGTTTTCAAAAATTGACCTTAGATCTGGGTATCACCAACTAAAGGTCAAGGAAGAAGATGTGCCTAAGACGGCTTTCCGCATGAGATACGGACATTACGAATTCCTCGTGATGTCATTTGGGTTAACAAATGCACCCGCGGCTTTTATGGACCTCATGAACCGGGTCTGCAAGCCAATGTTGGATAAGTCGGTCATAGTGTTTATCAATGATATCTTGGTGTATTCAAAAAGTGAAGTTGAACACGCACACCACTTGCAAGAAGTATTAGAGACACTGAGAAGAGAGAGGTTATATGCAAAATTCTCTAAATGTGCCTTTTGGTTACGAGAGGTACAATTTCTTGGCCATGTCATAAGTGCCGACGGAGTTTTGGTGAATCCGTCAAAGATAGAGGTTGTGTCAAAATGGAATCCCCCGAAGAACCCTTCGGAAATTAGAAGCTTTTTGGGGCTTGCGGGATATTATAGGAGATTCATTCAAGATTTCTCCAAGATTGCGTCACCGCTAACAAAGCTAACACAAAAGAAAGAAAAGTTCATTTGGGGTGTTGATCAAGAAAAAGCATAATGCTAAAAGAAAAGTTAACTCAAGCTCCGGTATTGACATTGCCGGACGGAGTCGAAGACATGGTGGTTTATTCAGATGCTTCACTATCTGGGCTCGGTTGCGTGTTGATGCAACGGGGCAAGGTAATAGCCTATGCCTCGAGACAATTGAAGATACATGAGAAGAAATATCCCACGCACGATCTCGAGTTGGCTGCGGTGGTATTTGAATTGAAAATATGGAGGCACTACTTGTATGGGGTAAAGTGCACCATATTCACCGACCACAAGAGTTTGAAATACTTCTTCGATCAGAAGGAGTTAAATATGCGACAAAGGCGATGGCTGAAAACAGTGAAAGACTACGATTGTGAAATACATTATCACCCCGGAAAGGCTAATGTGGTGGCGGATGCTCTGAGCAGAAAAGTGGACTATGTCCCAATACGAGTAAGATCGATGCAACTCGTGGTGACCTCGGGTATACTTGAACGCATTCGAGAAGCGCAATTAGAAGCAATGAAAGAAGAGAATTGGAAGAGAGAAAGAATAATCGGTCAGTTGAAGGATTTGTCGGATGGGAATAACGGGTTGAAGACTCGATCCGGAAGGATATGGGTCCCACATACTTGTGGAGTGAAGGCGCTTCTACTTAATGAAGCTCATAAATCCCGTTATTCAATTCATCCGGGTGAGACCAAGATGTACAATGATTTGAAACAAAATTATTGGTGGCCTGGGATGAAGAGGGATGTGGCGAAGTATGTGGAAAAATGCTTGACATGTTTACAAGTCAAGGCGGAGCACCAGAAACCATACGGCAAACTCCAACCGTTAGAAATTCCGGTTTGGAAATGGGAACATATTACAATGGACCTATTAACCAAGTTGCCTAAGACGAATCGTGGTTTCGATGCCATATGGGTAGTGGTGGATAGACTGACGAAAAGTGCTCACTTCATTCCGATTCGTGAGACTTATACGTCAGAAAAGATGTCAGAAGTTTACACTAATGAAATAATAGCACGTCATGGAGTGCCGGTATCCATCGTGTCTGATAGGGATACCCGGTTTACTTTGAATTTCTGGCAAGATTTCCAAGAGCAAATGGGAACCAAATTGTTCATTAGCATTGCGTACCATCCTCAAACGGATGGACAAAGTGAAAGAACGATACAAACATTGGGGGATATGCTATGGGTGTGTATAATCGACTTTGGAGGAAGTTGGGATGTTCACCTGCCGTTAGTTGAGTTTTCGTATAATAACAGCTACCAATCTAGTATTAAGATAGCACCGTACGAAATGCTTTATGGTAGAAAGTGTCGAACCCCGCTATGTTGGGGTGAAGTGGGTCCACGTGAACTCGCCCACCAAGATATAGTACGAGCCACGAATGAAAAGATCGATATAGTTTGGGCAACTTGAAAGCGGCTCAAGACAGGCAAAAGGCGTATGCTGATAAAAGGAATAGGCCAATCGAATTCCAGGTTGGCGACATGGTCATAATAAAATTTTCCCCATGGAAGAGCGTGATTAGATTCAGAAAAAGGGGGAAGCTAAGCCCGAGGTTTATTGGGCCATTTAAAATTATCAGAAGAGTTGGCAAAGTAGCTTACCGTCTTGAGCTACCGGAGGAATTAAGTGGGATTCATGGCACGTTTCACGCGTCACAATTACGAAAGTGCCTAGCAGACGAAACGGCCTACATCCATTACGATGATATCGAAATGGATAATAGTCTGAATTACGCGGTAAGACCGGTGGAAATTTTAGATCGAAAGGTCAAACATTTACGAAATAAACAAATTGACCAAGTCAAAATCAAATGGGAGCATAGGAAAGGTTCGAATACTACATGGGAACCCGAAGAAGAGATGAGATGTCTCTACCCTTCGGTACGTACTTTGGTTTCGGGTACGAAACCCTTTTAAGGGGGATGGACTTGTAACATCCTGAAAATATAAATTCTTAAAGTTGCAAATTAATTTGTAAAATAAAACTAACTAGGAATGACATTAACCTAGTTAGTTGATGACATATGTGTAGTTAAAAACATAAAAACAAACAAAAAGGAATATAGAGGGGCCAAACTTGTAAAAACTGAAATTTGTTTTAATTAAAACAAATAAACAAAATACCAAACACACAACAGATGTGTGTGTTCGGTCGACACAAGCAAGCAAGGGGCGACCAGGAGAAGAACATCAACCCTAGTTCTTGTCTAAAATTCAGAAATTAAAGGTCAAGATAAGCCCCAAAACAAAAATCAAACATAGATTACTGATCCTCATTGCAAGGGGAATGTATTTATGTAAACTCTGATGAAATCTCTCAATTTGAATTTCTCATGATTTTGGAAAATCCGAAATTAGATGTTGCATGTGTGTTATTTGGTTAGATTAGGGTTGATATGGTGTCTAGAAGTGAAACCTAGCCAACTACATGTGAAATCATAACCAAAATTCAGGAAATTCCATGAACACCTTGAAGGTGGATTGTCGGTTTTACATGATGATGATGAACACTAGGGTTTAGAATGATTATTCTAGTGTAATTCGATCTTAGAAAGTGATTTCAGAAAAGTATGATGTTTAAATGCTATATGAAGGCTTTATTGAAGTTAAGTTAACTAATTAGCAAGCTATAAACAAGAATATGAAAGATGTCAGAATTCTGCCCTTATAGTGTTTGTCGAAATGCCTCAAAGAAGGCTTGAAACTGAATTGTTAAGTTAAAACACATAATTATGATGTATGACAAAATGTGCGTTATATATGTGAAACAAAAAGAGTTCTAAACATATGGTGATTGAACTCTATAGGAAAGGAAGCCGGGGCATCTAGCGGGCAAACCGGTGTGGACGCACGTTTGAAGGGCTTGCTTTAAAGGTATGTAACTTGACTTGTTACATTATGTAGATTTTGATGATTATAAATTGCGTAATTGAATTTCTGAATAAGTGTTGTTTTGAACTAAAGCGGTGATATCGCTACATTGTATAATAGGTCAAAGTTGGTTGGAACTTGTTGGTAGTCGTCACAAAGGAGGATTCCTTAGACGAGCCAAACGGGTCGAATAATTAAGGCACGGTTGATACTCCGGAATATGTTGGATTGATCTTAATATTGGTTAATATATAACATATTAGAATTATGAGAATATAATGTATTGGTATGCTAGAAAAGTGAATTCCGAGATTTGGGTTTGAGTGTAATAAGCAAATCAAACAAAACATGGATTTCCAGAGACTACCGTAAGTTACGGTAGTACCGTAACTTACGGTAGAGGTCAAGAGTTTACGGCGGTTCACTACTGTTTTACGGTGGACCATAAACTTTCAAGACTTACCGTAACTTACGGTGACACCGTAAGTTACGGTAGAACCAGAAATAAAATTGTGTTTTATTCATTTTGATGTTGGGTCTCATGTTTATGTACAATGTAAAAACGTCAAAACTAATGTTTTAATGGTTTTGACTCTAGGTAACGAGGGGGATCTTACGGATGGCGGTCAAGCAAATGTAGAAGAACCGAACACGATTTTGAAGCTTCCGCAATGTTTTAATTTTAATTAGACTTTGTGTACGGGTTGTAAACAATTTCTAAAACACTTTTTGAATGTTCCAACTTAGTCATTAGTTGACTAAGGTTTATGCTACTCGTGAACTTGATTATGAAACTTATGTTAATCTAATATCTTTTGGTATAAAAATGAAAAAAAAAATTGTATTAAATATAAGTAAATTTTAAGGGTGTTACAAGGAGAGTCAAAGATCTCAAGCAACAAGCTAGATGCAAGTGGGCTTCATACGGTGATGACAACTCGGCGTATTATCATCGGATAATCAAAAGCAAGGAAGTCAAAAACCATTTTCATGGGGTGGAGGTTAACGGGGTGTGGTGTAATAATCCTAATCTAGTAAAAAGAGAGGCTCGAAAGTTTTTTGCTAGTAGATTCAAGGAAGTGATGTGTTCGAGACCAACAATTCACTGCCATAACATCAAATAATTGAATGATATGGAGGCAGGGATTTTGATCGTGCCGTTTTCAGAGGAGGAGATAAAAAAAGCAGTTTGGAATTGTGTAGATGACCGGGCTCCCGGGCCGGACGGATTTAATTTCCGTTTTCTTAAGAACTTTTGGCAGTTGGTGGGGAAAGACTTTCACAATGTTTTACAGAACTTCTATGAGATGGAGGCTATAAATCAAGGTTGCTCGTCTTCGTTAATTGCCTTAATTCCCAACACAAGAGACCCATTGGGATTCAACGAATTTCGACCAATCAATCTTTTGGGATGCATCAGTAAAGTGACTTCAAAGGTTTTAGCGGAGAGGCTCAAACGGGTAATTGAAGAGGTTATCTCGACAAACCAATCGGCTTTTATCAAAGATAGAAATATTATTGACGGGCCTCTTATTATTAATGAAACGATATCGTGGGCAAAGAAGAAAAAAAGAAACTCTTACTTTTCAAAATCGATTTTGAAAAGGCTTATGACCACATCAGTTGGGATTTTTTAGAGGATATACAAGAACAAATGAACTTCCCTCTTAAATGGCTAAGATGGGTGAAAGCTATCCTAGCTTCGGCGAGGTCATCAGTTTTGATAAATGGATCCCCTTCTTTCGAATTCCAATTCTCTCGTGGTGTTAGACAAGGAGATCCTATATCACCATTTTTATTTCTAATCGGAATGGAAGCTTTCTCGTGCATGATGGAAAAAGCGTCGGTTGAAGGAGTTTTTAAAGGTATTCAACTTCCCAACAATGGCCCCTTAATCTCTCATTTATTGTTTGCGGACGATGCTCTAGTGCTTGGGGAGTGGAGCCGAGAGAACGTGAAAAATATGGCCCGCCTTCTTCGATGCTTTAATCTCGTTTCGGGATTAAACATTAACTATAGCAAATCAAACCTTTTCGGTATTAATGTGAGGCAACAGGAGATTATTGTAGGATCGAGAATCGATCTAAACGAGTCTATCAGAAGAGTTCAATCCATATCAAAGGGGGAATTCAATGATACAAACTTGATTACAGCTTGATATTCACTCTAAGTGTCTTGTTTATTGATAAAACAGCTTTTTACAGCCTGGAGACACTTCGGCAGCACCTCGGCACCGGAATCAGAATCGTTACAAATGAAATGAACAGGACCACTATATATAGACAATTCATTCCGTGCGAAATGGGAAAAACCCATTTCGTGCGAAATGGACAGTGTCCATTTCGTGCGAAATGGTCTTGTTCCATTTCGTGCACATTGGTTACAATCACACGTTTCTCGTATTCCATGCCCTAATCTTTCTAATCTAATACAAGACTCGATACAAGACGAAGTCGACAGACATATGCACCAACAGACTCCCCCTTGGATGTCGACGAGTCTTCAGTACAAATCTTCAGAAAGTCGAGTCTTCAATCTCTATCAGTCTTTGTGCTCTCTCCAAAGTATCTGACAGTGTAAGCATCCTCATTCTCTAACTCTTCCAGAATCTCATCTTGACTCTATCTTCTCTTGATCAGATCTCTTGATTCTTTAAGTTCTTTAGTATTAGCAGCTTGCAAGAATCTCAGGATCGATCTTGGCTCTACTAACTCCAGACTCCTCTTTGCTAGCAGACTCCCCCTCAAATTGTTCCGGGATCGTAATCTGACATAGCACTTGCTCTAGAATCGTGACCTGGCTCACACTCTGCTCACGTTTAGACATGGAAACCTGCACAAATCTCTACCCAACAATAAATCTCACAAATTTTAAAATTTTACAAATTTAATCTCTGCTTACCACATGTAAAAACAATTACAAACCATCACTTGAAAATATCATTCAAAATGATTTAACATTTATAATCTCGAATGACCACTTGTCAGAAAATCTTTCTCAAACACAATTTCCCAAACCTGTTCATCATGTTTAGCACTCGGAATTTTGAAAATCAGCTCTCCAACATCAGTTGTCAAAAATCTTTTTGAATTTTTTAAAAATTTTATGCTAAAACACTCCGAAAATCTTTTTAATTTTTTATTAATGAAATGAAATAAAGAAATATTTACAAACAATATTTTTGTGAGTTTGTGTAAGAGGATCATATCAGTTTTTGAGACACATCACCAACACCGTTAAGCTTTAAACATTTTAAGTTCTAAACAATTCACTTAGATTGTCAGTATACTGATCCACTTAACTTCTTACACAAAGTTCAATTGTATCGAGATACGAGATTAATGTTTTAAGCACTTAAACTTATTCGCGTGTCCCACCTTAGAATATACTCCCGTATCCAGACTCCTATATTCAGTTTTACAGGTGAATGCACACTAGTGATATCTGTAAGGGGTTAAATGCGAGACCATGAGAGCTCAGGCTATTGCTTCCGCAAAATCAGAGAGATGATGGTTCGCTTTTCGGTGGGTTCCCTTTAGAGAATCTTTTTTACAACAGCACATGATTAGCATTTTTCAATGTTTCATCATTTTTTATGCTGAGGGCAGGCTTCAAATTGTAAAAACAAGGTGACAACTGTTGTGAATTGCTTCAAATCGCCATCCACTTGGCATAAACAATCAGAACTCCCCCTGACAACAAACTATTTTCCCATTATGATTTCAAAACACTTAAGTTTGTTTTAATCAAATGGTTTTTCCGGAAAATAAGTTTTTGTTGAAACCTCTTGTAAGAACGGGGATATGATCATCACTTTGTTTCTTCAACCATATGTATGAAAGTTAAATCAAGTTCAACTTAATGACATTGATTAACCACTTGGTGAAAACCTCTTTTTCAACCACTTGTAGGTTCACCCATCAACCAATACCATTTGTACAATTGAAATATGACAATTTTCAAGAATACTACCACTTGTAGGTTTTTCAAACAAACATATTCAAGAATGATTCCGATTCCTACTCCACGATTACCAACTTGAGAGCTCCGGCAAGTCCAGAGTTTTAGTCATGATAGATTCTATCCCAGTTACTAACCTGGGATGACCCATCTTCATCTTGTATCTTCGTTTTCTTTTCATAAAATTCTTTTACCCCTTTGACCTTCCCGTCAATCATTTTTCCAAAAATACTTTTAACTGTGGGGTTAAAGGCTTTTTCAACATCAAATTCTTTCTTTTCAGGAAAAAATTGATTTGAGATTTCAATGTTGCCAATTTTTAAATTTTCAGCCCGCAATGGTGGAAAATTTGCATCATCAAATGGCGGCACTGAATTTTCAACTTTTATCACAACTTGTGACTCCTCTGACTTTGACGAATCGGATTCATCGCCAGAACTATCATCTGAATTCTTAACAACCCAGTTTTGGTTATTAAGATTCACTCTTCTTCTATAAAAACTTTTTGAACACTCACCAACCTCAAATTTTGAATTTTTGAAAATTTTAAATTGTTTGGTTGGTGGTTCAGTTTCAACAATTTTTCCTTTCAATTTTTTAGAGACTTCCTGTTTTGTTTGGATTGCCTTTGGACAATTTCTGGCAATAAAGCCAATTGTTTTGTATTGAAAACAGGTTCTTGTCTCCTTTTTCTGAGCAATTTCCTTCTTCAATCCCTTTTGCTTTTTCGCAAGGAATTCTTTGTTTGTCTGTTTCCTGAACAAATACTCTTTTTCTTCTTTGGATGATATCCCTGAAACAAAAACAATTTTTGGTTTATAATTTTTCTCATTTTTTTAATTTTTCGGTGGAATAAAACCAAGACCTTTCTTTTTGAAATTTCCGTTATGGTTTGGTTTCTTTTGAAAACTAGAACCCGAACTGTAACCCTTTTTCTTGTTTATCCTTTGTTGAACTCTTGAGGTGTAAGGTTTAGGTTTTTCAGAAAGATTTACATCTTTTATTTCAGAAATATTAATTTCTGTTAATTTGAAAACCTTTTTGATCATTTCAGTTTTCACACCTCTTATTGGAAATTCTTCATCAGAATATAATTTGTCAGAATCAATCAAAGTATATGCTACTTTGAATATTTCATCATTCAAATTAGATTTTGATAACAGAAACTCTTTATTGTAAACCCGTTTGCCCTTTTTGACTGTTGGACTTGACATTTCAGACTTTGACTCTGAATTTGACTCCGACTTTGACTCCTCGGTTTCATCTTTATCCAACACCTGATCGACCACTTTCTTTATTGACTCTGACTCATGATTAGTATTAGATGAAGTGAAAGTGACATCAATATTGTCTGGCAAATTATCTGAAGACTCAGATTCCCACTGTAAATTAGTTGCCTTTTTGACTTTCTGCGAATTAGAATTTGGTGGAGAATATCCATTTTCAAGCGGAGGCGGACACTTGGTATAACTGGCACTAGGTTTCTTACCAGAATGCTTTTCTTTAGTATCCTCTACTTCAAACGCCTTCATGCCTTCAACGGTTGGATAAATCATGTCAATAACATAAGAAGTACATGAGTAACTTTTTAACAACCTGTTTACCTTTTCTGTTTCAATCCTCTGGGTTTCCAGTTTCTGTTCCAGCACAGCATACTTCTCAATGTAATTATTGACAATTTTCTGCTTTGTCATGAAAGCTCCTTGAAGTGTTTTCATAGTTGTTGCTTGTTCACTGCTTGATTGATTATATTGATTCATGGCTTTATTTAGAACATCATTGGATTCTTTCAATCTGTTCATGTTATGAATCAAAGTATTGTTTTTGCTTTTTCATCGTCTCACAGGTTTCACATTTCACAGGAATCTTTCGTGCGTCAGCTTCTGCTTCAACAGCTGGAATTTCTTTTACCTTTTTCCTTATCACACGAACTTCTTCATCATCACTGTTAACTTGTTTTTTAACTTTCTTCTTTTTCACTCGAACTTTTCCATCATCACTGTCATCACTCTCCTCTAGCACTCTTAAGTGCTCTTTCATTCTGTTTGCATAATAATCATCATTATCACTATCTTCAACAACTTGAGCAACAAAAGCTTTATGATCTGAAGTTTTGTTAGGATCATAGTCATCCCAACTGAAACCTTTTGGAAGCCGTTCATCATCTTGATCTATCCTTTTGTTCATCAAACATGCTTTACATTCTGCTGAAATATATTTATCCCAACTGAATCCTTTGGACAAGCTTCCATCATCTTGGTTCACCATATAAGCTTTCTTTGAATCTTCAATTTCCTTCCTAGCATGAGCAGTTTGTGGTTGTTGTTGATGTGGTTGTTGAGAAACTTGATGATAAATCGCTTTTCAATAATAATCATTGTTGTTAAAAGGATTTTGAGCTCCACTTGCTTCACGGTTTGTGCATTCTCGCTTGAAATGCCCTTTTCCCTGCAATGAAAACAAGTAACTTTAGATTTATCAAAACCTAAAGTAGAAACATTTGCATCACGGAAGTCATATCTTCCTGTGATCTGCTTGAATTTCTCAGCTCTTCTCAACACACTCGCCAAACACCACTTTATATCCATTAACTCCATATCCTCAGCATCAATCTGATCGTAATCCTCTTTTGTCAACATTGGATTTCCGATCCTTCCTACAACTAAACTCTCATATGACTCTAATACAGTCACCAACAAAGACATGTGACCTTTTGCAACCTCTTTCGAGAAATTCTGACCATTCTCAAGGTTTAATGCAATGTTGCATTGTAACATCTTTCCATTCTTGGTTGCTAAAAAGTTTGGATCAAATGATGGATATGAAGAAAATCCCGTTTTGCTGTTTGATCCTTGAGATGACCCACCAGAAGAACTTTTAGCGTTGAATGCAGTTTTGATCTTTGGTGACATGTTGGTCTTATCACGGGTGCCTCCTTTGTAATATAAACCAATATCTTGTTCACCATCAAAATCTTTCATTCTTGAGATCTTCTGTTGTTTCATATCTTGAGCTTCAAGTTTTTCAATAAACTTTACCAGTGTTAGACTGCCAAAATCTTTCTTATTTCTCAACATCATAAGGTACATGCCCCAAACATCATGTGGCAACGCATCAGCCAACTTTTCAATCAATTCTTCATTATCTTTTGTGATGCTCAACCTTTTCATGTTAACTATCAGATTGCAATATCTTTCTATGATCTGCTTGGTGTTTTCAGTTCCTAAACCACAAAATAGACCGAACTCCTTTTTCAAAAGTGATTTTTTGTTCTTGATCATCTCTTTACTTCCAACAAATTTTGATTTTAATGCTTTCCAAATTGAATATGCACTTCCATTGTGTTGCAGTAAAACCAAGATATCTTCTTTAACAGCTTGATGCAATAGACTAGTCATCATCTTTTCATCTTTGTATTTCTTTTTCTCCTCAACACTTAGATCTTTAATAGCAATAACCTCTTCATCATCATTCACCGGTCTAACATATTTTGTTTCAACACATTCCCAAGCATCCAAGTAATTTGCTTGAACCCAATTTTCGAATCGCTCCTCCCATCCTTTATACTCCTCAATATTCATGAGCTTTGGCGGTTTTTGCATGGTGCCCGTTTCATTTTCTAACATTGTGTTTTGTGCAATAGTGATCGGAGTAGCAAACGCGTTGTAAAACTCTTCTTCCATGTTTCAGTTTCAAAAAAATTACAAATTTTGACTTTCAAACAAAATGGCTTTCACGCGAAATGGATTTGATGCGGAATTGACCTCTTCACACGAAATGAACTCCTCACACGAAATGAACCCTCTTCAAATGAAATGACCTGCTGGAAAATTTCATACGAAATGACTTCACACGAAATGGAAATTTTCACACGAAATGGATGATTTCATGCGAAATGAGCCGAATCTCAAACGAAATGATGATTTCGTGCGAAATGGGAAGACTTTTTCATGCGAAATGCCAATTTCAAATGAAATGGAGGCTCAATCCGTGCGAAATGCTGCTGACGTCAACTTATCGGCCAGAATTTTTCCAAATTGATCAGTTTTTAGTTCGATTTTAGGTCCAATTCTTTCAAGGATTCGTTAAAACAATGTTTCGCTTGTTATCAATGAAAATTAGCCCATTTTAAACGTGAAATCTTGTTTATTTTTTGAAAAGAATGTGTTGAAATCAGAAATTTGATGAAATCAAGCTGAATTCGGTAAGAACTCCTCCTCCTGTGCTCTCATACCACTTGTAGGATCGAGAATCAATCTAAACGAGTTTATTAGAAGAGTTTAATCCATATCAAAGGCGGAATTCAATGATACAGACTTGATTACAGCTTGATATTCACTCTAATTGTCTTGTTTATTGATAAAACAACATTTTACAGCCTGGAGACACTTCGGCAGCACCTCGGCACCGGAATTAGAATCGTTGCAAATGAAATGAACAGGACCACTATATATAGACAGTTCATTCCGTGCGTAATGGGCAAAACCCATTTCGTGCGAAATGGTTACAATCACACGTTTCTCGTATTTGGTGCCCTGATCTTTCTAATCTAATATAAGACTCGATACAAGACGAAGTCGACAGACATATGCACCAACAATTATGGACTTAGCTAAGGTGATCGGATGTAGAAATGGGACGTTCCCATGCAAATATCTTGGATTGATGATCGGAGCAAATATGAACAAAGTGATACATTGGAAATCGGTTTTGGCGGTTTTTGATAAACGTTTGACGCTATGGAAGAAGTCTTCCCTTTCAGAAGGAGGACGATTAAGGTTACTTAAAGCGGTGATGGAAACTATACCCACCTATTATTTTTCTCTTTTTAAAGCAACCGTAACGGTAGTTAAGCAACTTGAAGCGAAAAGACGCAAGTTTTTTTGGGGAGGCTCGGAGGAGAAACATAAAATGTGTTGGATGAAATGGGAAAAAGTGACGAGACCCAAGATGGATGGAGGCCTTGGCCTTACTCCGTTAAGGGATGCAAATATTGCATTACTATCCAAATGGTGGTGGCGGTACAAGATCAAGAAAAATGTGCTTTGGAAGAGGGTAATTGAGGTGATTCATGACAATAAGAAAGTTTTTTCGTATATGCCGGTGGTAAAGTCTATATCGGGTGTTTGGAAAGCAATAGTGGGGCTGGGAGAAAATATGAAAAAACATAAGATTGAGTTGGAAAATCTAATGGAAGGCAGAGTGGGAACAGGGGAAAACATTAGAATGTGGTGGGATACATGGGTAGGAAATGAGCCGCTTTATAGGACATACCCAGATTTGTATAAGCTCGAAAAGGAAAAAATGATTAAGGTAAGTCAATGTTTCGACAAAGCAAATGAGGAGATAAAATGTAAATGGAGACGGAAGAGGCAACGACTCAATAGAAAAGAGGAAGAAGACCTGAAAGAGCTGGAGGATTTGTTGCAGAAAGTGGTCTTTTCAAGCGGGGCGGATCGGTGGAATTGGAAGCCAGAAGACAAAGGTGTTTTCTCTATAGCATCGTTGAAGAGCATTCTGACAGAATCGTCTCAAGTTCCAAATTCTTTCTCATGGAAGCGGAATGGTTGGGTTCCAAAAAAATTAAATACATTTATTTGGAAGGTTGTGCACAATAATATTCCAACTTTGAAGGCTCCTAGAAAAAGGAATGTGAATGTGGGTGACATTACATGCAAGTTGTGCGGGGAAGCGGGGTTGCTACGAGCGTTTGGCAATTTATAAGTGAATGGTGTAACATTCCAAGTATCTTTGTTTTCTCGACGAAAGATCTGGTCACGATTCATAGCCACGTGAAGGCGAGCAAGAACAAGAGAAAGGGTATACAAGCTGTGATTTTTACGGCTGCGTTGTGTATTTGGCAAGCGAGAAACAAGGCAATTTTCCGGAACAAGCCGGTAATCATAATCAAGATTAAGGAAAACATTAAATCGTTAGGTTATCTCTGGATAAAAAACCGATCTTCTTTTATGAATATAGATTGGAAGGAGTGGTGTAATTTTGCTTTGTAATGGTTGTATGTTTTGTGCTCTAGCAATTTGCTAGTAGCTTTTGAGTGTATGAAAGTCGTTGTTCAAAAAAAAAAAACTAATAATGATGCACCATTATCTCTTGAATAGTCGACTCAAACAATAGGTGAAGGGTCAAAATGGGCGGGTTGATGACGGGTTAAAATGGGTTTGCATTTTATATATTATTTACTTATTTTGTTTAGTTTTTTTTCATATTTTTTATCATTTTTTAATTTTTTATAATTTTGTTAATTTTTTTATATATTTTGAATTTTTATAATTTTTTATAATTTTTTTTTCTAAATTTTATATATTTTTAATTTTTCTTTCATCTCATCTTTACCTGAACCTATGCTGACCCAAACCTATCCTTACCCAAAATTAGCAACCAACAGTTTTCTGCCCAAAATTTGTCTCAGGAAAACAATGAAGAATTTATCCAAAGAAAAAGTCATATTCCAAGCGCTAAGAATGATGATGTCAATACCAGTTCTGATATCAATAAAATTAACAAGCGTAAACTAGTTGACGTCTACAACTCTTCAACTCCAAGTAATGTCAAGGATACGGAGAAAGTTAGCAAGAAAGATACTTAGCTCCTATCTCTATGAAATTAAAGCAGTTTTTATGATTTTTACGTTTTAACCAATGGTTTTTTTTAATATTTCTATTTGTTTGATATTTATATGCTTTTTTATATATGAATAAATCTATCCTTTTTAACCAATATTTTTTTTCCTTTCAATTTAATCAACTTATCATTTGTCGTGTAAGGATTTCATCACAATGATCAGTGTACTAAGTTTACATTAATCGACAAGTCTTAATAAAAAAATAAATATAATTTCCTTAAAACGTTTATAATATATTTATGAATTTTATTAGTTGAAAATTCAACTAAAAGAATAATATAATATAATTTAAAAACAAACAATATAACATTTTGTATGGGTTTACGAAACATTTTTTAACTCAGATATCATTAAGAATTAAAAGGTTATTAGCTTTACACGAAAACTATGAATACACAAGGAGACAAATTTAGTATACTGATGAAACGGAACAAATAAATTATTGTGGGAAGGGAAAGAAGATACTAATAACTTTGAAAATGTTGTTTATGTACCTTTTATTATTAAAAACTAAATTTTCCTAACCCGGGATGTTCCCGGGTGATAGCCTAGTTTTATATACAAACCTAACAAATTTCATATATGGTCAACAAAAACTAAAAATCTAATACTAATAAAAGAGTAACTTTAATGTCACATGGCATTCTCTTGAAATAAATAATTTCTCCCAAATGCCATATGGCAATTTATCATACTACCTTAATCATATAATAAATGATAAATTAATATAAAGACTATTAAATAATTGAATTTAATATATATTAGAAATAATCTTATATTCATGACAACACTTTTTAAAATATGAAAATAGTAATTTGAAATAAAATATACTAATTATTTTGTATTCAAAAACAAAATTCTTACTTCGTAAACACATCATTTAAAACGAGCAATGTTAGATTTTCTTTAATTTTGTATGCATCTATATCTATATATATAATATATGAATAAGATTTGGGACACGTGTCAAGTGATGATGCAACCACAATGGATTTTTGGCGGGAAAAATGTGGGAATCCTTATTTTTTCACACGGGATCCGAATTGGGTTAACCATACCTGGTTTTTTTACCTGGGTATATAAGGTACCTAATAAACGTAAATCATTCATTCTCCTCATTTCACACTTACAAACCCTAATTCGTTCAATCTTCACTCTAGCGCTCTTCTTCTCGGCCGAAGATAGATGTTCATATTCACCATCGGAATTTATTAGAGCCTCGCAGAAGTTAAACATACGGAATTACCATTCTTTAACTTGCAATCTTTTTTTAGATTGTTTGTTGATTTGATGTTTATTAGGTTATAACTATGGTTTTCTTGATATCCCATCGATTTTGTCTGTTTTTATGTTAATATCATACAAAAATTAGGAATTTAGGCGGTTTATTTTATGAGATTATTTGCTTAATCCTATTGAATTTATATTTGTTTGCAATATTGTTCATCTGTGTATGAAATTAGGGTTTAAGTTTTGTTTCCTTCATAGATACTACTGATGTCTGGCTAAAGCTGCACGTATCTTTGTAAATCAAAGTTTTAACCGATTTTGCCTAGAGTATTAAGATTGTTTGTCTTTACATTGCATCATCAGATTAGCACTCATGTCACCAGATTTTTTACACTGAAATGAGGAAATGTGATTTAACTACATATGTAGTTTAGAAATCTCTTTCTAGGTACAAATTAGGTATTAACTATGGTTTTCTTGATATTCCATCTTGACTCGATCTGTTTAATTCTCTATAACATAAAAATGTGATATAACTAAAATGGAATATAGAAATCTCCTTCTGGGTACATTCAATGATTTGTGGAGTTCAAATACCTAACAAATGTAAATGTTGTTGCGAGTATGAACTTATATTGAACATTGAAAAGCTGCCCTATTGTTTTAAATATTTGTTTTTTTTTTCATTTTCAATGACTAATGCATTTTTTTCTATTTTATAGAATTTAGATAGGGAAAGAAAGAGGAGTTACGATGATTAATGTGTGGCTGAGAGAAAGGAGGTTCAATATGGTTGATATGAACACGCAGTTTGTCAATGTCCAAAATGGCTTTGGTATGGAGGTTTGTGTATCAATTTGAATGCATATATTTCTTCAAATTCTTAGAAGCTTAGGTAATAATTTTAAATTTGAAATCTGTTACATTCTTTTTACTAATCATGACTACATTAATATTATTATCCTTTGTTTTGTTTAATTTTTTACGATCGAATTATTGTAGTGTTATGTTGTTATGTTGGTTTAGTACGTGTTAATGATTTGTACTATGCTGTCTTATGTATTAATTCTGTGCATCTATATAATATAAAGTTTATTCTGTTACGTATACATCTGTGTGTTTTGACTATATTTTTTGTTTAAACTGCTACAAGTTTTTAGGAAATGAATAATAATATATTAGGAAATGAATACTGTAACCGAAAATACTTTCTGTCAAGTTCATATTTTTGTAAATAATTTATAACTTCCAAAAATAAGTTCCAATTATTCCATAAGTTACTCTTATTGAATTCTATAAGTAAGATGTAAAGTTAAAAAGTTTTTCACATTCAATTTCTTTGTCTTTTTTGTGCTTTGGTTTTCGACTTCTTAAGGTACAACATTTGCCCTTTTTTCAAATTTCTCCTTCAATATCATATAAAACATCATGATAATCATGTCCTAACATTTCTTAGTTTAACAGTGAAATGGAGAACAATCAGATTACTATGTTCAGGTCACTTAATGCTCATTCCACAAACTATACCATCAAAGCTACGATCATATCCTTATGGCATAAAAAAATGAATGGTTATGATAACCAGATCTATCGAGTTGACATGTTGTTGATGGATGAAGAGGTAATAATTTTTAATGTTCTTATATCTTTATTAAAATCCTCTTTTAACCATAGTTTTCCATGTTTATACTAAAAGTCATTATATATAATTACTATTTCAGGGTTCCTTCATTCAATGTAGCTGTTTACATAAACTTTTCAAGCGATTCCTTAAATATTTGGTTGTTGATGACTGTTTATTGTTTCACAAACCATCTCTAGCCCAAGATACAACCAAGATTAAGGTTACTGGAAAAGATCAGAAGCTATCTTTGTATCCTTTCACGTCTGTTCTGAAAACTAATAACTGGTATGGTCCTCGGTACTCTTTTAGATTCACTGATTTTAAATCTGTGTTGAGTAAAAAAGTTTAAGTTAATACTCCAATAGGTAACTACTTTTCGTCACTTTTCGTTTAATTATTAATTATGTTCAGTTGTTTTGTGATTATCATATTCGTTTGTTATACAGATTTTATCGGTTATGTGGTTGTCTTATATCCTATTGAAGATGCAAATAGGAAGGATGGATCTAAAACCAAACGAATGAACATAACCCTGAAGGATCTTGAGTAATGATTTTATAAAAAACACTATTATATATTTAGATTTATATCTTTATTAATCTATATGTTTGATTTTAAATTTTCAAATATACTTTATACAGAGATCAGAAGATTGGTCTAACGTTATGGGAAAATTATGCAATCACTTTGTCAAACTACATGAATGATAAGGACCGCCCTGCTCATGTTGTTATTCTTGTGCATTTTGGCACAGTAAACATTTATCAAAATATTAATTAAATTTTTGAAAAGTATTTTAACAATCTCATTTAAATATATCTATGGATCTATATCTTTTGATAATATGTGGACATAATTACATTTTTTGGTATCATTTAATAAACATGTCCGTTATAATCAGGTAAAGTTGGCCTTATTAATATGTTTGAAGCAAGTCGTGTCTTCATAAATTATGATATTGATGAGATAAAAGAATTCAAAGACAGGTACATATTTTTTTATTTTATTATTCTTTGTAAATTTTCATATGTTTTTTTTTAATATATTATACTGTTATAGGTATCTTGCGAAGGAATTATCTAAATGCAGAAGATGAGTTTCTTAATGCTGAAGACTTTGTGTTGACCGCTTTTATTGCTTCAATTGATGAGGTATACTTTCAAAAAAATAATAGATCCATAATTTTTTTACGATAATTTTTTTATCATATTTGTCCATATTTTATTCAATCTACTTATTAGGAGAAAAAGGTTATCATTGTTGGTATTGTTATAGCAATTTCAAATGATAAGCCTTGGTATTATTTATCATGCAATCATTGTAAGAAGCAAATCGAAGAGAAATATCAATTGGTTGAGAAAGATGATGGCAGCTTTGACGTATTGGATGACAAGTCTTTTGAGTGTATAAACCCGGATTGTGAGGCTGTTGACATTGTTCCTGTTCATCGGTATTGTATATATTTTTTATAGTTACTTTTAAATGTCAAAACTAATTTCATATCCTTTTTTTGTTTCTACTTATATACATTTTATCATCTATAGTTACAAGATACCTCTAAGGGTTCAGGATTTGACGGGGACCGTTTCCTGTATGTTGTTTGATTATGAAGCTATTAAGCTTCTGAAGAAAACCGCGAAAGAACTTCTTGATATTTACTCAAAGGTACAATTAGTATTCATTGTGAGTAATGTTATTACTTTTTTAATAAACAATAGATATGTATTTTTACTAAATTTCATCCCATTATACAGGTTGACACTTCCACCGATGGATCGTTTCAGTCACTTCCATCTGAGTTTGATATGTTAATGAACAAAAAGTTTGCCTTTCAAATCAAAATTTCCAGTTTTAACATTTCCAACCAGATAGAAAACTATGGAATTTCAATGTTATCTTCGGATGAGGATCTACTTTCCGCTCTGGAGAAAAAATGGAAAATTAATGAGGTTATTATTTATTTTCAAATCATAGTATTAATTTCATTATTCTATTTACGTTTCTGTTTACATTGATTGACACTTTTCTTATTTTTGGTAGTCTGATGTGTCTTAGTCAAATGTTCAATGTTTGTCTGATTAAGTTGGAAATGTGAAATGTTTATCAAAGGTATTTTTGATATTTTTTTTGAATTACATTTTTTTACTCACAAAAATAACGACTATTTGCAAATTTATAGTATGGTTTGAATAAGTTCTAGGATTCTCAATCTGTGATGGGTGACAGTGTTACGCCAGATCCTTTTGATGTTAATGATCAAGATCCGTCAAAGTTCGAAAACATTAAACGTAACCTTGAAGATGTTTATGATGTTGATGCTGTTGATAGTTCTTCTACTAAACATCGAAGCAGTCCTGGGAATGTTGAAGTAAACAATTCTCTCAAGTTGGACTTCATCACACCAAAGCTTGAGAAATAAACATATTGAATCATCGTCTCCAAATGGATTTGCACTTTTTTTATTTTTAACTTTTATGTTTCCTATTAAGACAAACATATGCCTTCCACTATTACTCTTGTGTTTGAATGGATATTGTTTTTTTGTTAATCTTTATTATATTGTCATTTGGTTTGTTTTATTTTGTGTTTAGTGTTTTCAAAATAATTGTGATTTATTAGTGACATGTTATGAATAATCTTAATTAACATGGCACAAAAAGTATATTGATTAATATGGAATAAATTATCTGAAATTTTGAAATATATATTGTTTATTTAAAAATTCATAATTTGATTGTCAAAGTTTATTCATAATTTTATGTATGGTAGTTCTTATGAATCAATACTACTTAAATATGATCCTACACTTAAGAATCATGCATTACTGTATTTTTTATTTAGTTAATCTTATAACAATAGTAATGATTACTTATACGTTTCCATTTTTATGTAATTATCCTACTTATGAATCTTATAACAATACTATATTCTAATTTTATTGATTGGTTATATTCAAGTCACATACTATATTCAACTCAAATCACAATTAAATGTTTTATTATATAATGTATCATCAATGTAAAGTTTTTCCTTTTACGTAATATTTAAAAAATGTATTACTATATCGTTTATTAAATGTTATTTTTCAAATGTCATAATAATGACCGATATACTCTAAACTTATTAAATTATGTGTTTCAAATCTTGATTTTTATATATATAGATTTCATACCGAGCATCTTCTAAAAATAGGTGACAAAAAAAGCATTTTAAAAAAAACATATTTTATCCCAAGATATTTTTTGTAAATGTCCTTGTTTATTTTATTTAAATAACATACTACATTTATATTATATGACAATTTAATTTGGTTGAATCATATATCATCAATTTAGAGTTTTTTTCATATACATAATATTAAAAAATATAATACATAGTATAACGTTTATTTAATGTTATTTTTTAAAAATCTTAATTATGGAAAACATTTTAGACATAATCAATTCTATATTTGATATCTTTTTCTCTTATATATAGCATCATGAATCCTTCTTTTGTCTTAGGTATCAAAGATATAATGGTTGAGCTTCCTTTTCACTTGATACTTTTCCAGATTTTAATCAAGATCAATACGAAATCAATACGTCGATTCAAGTTGGTATCTAAACAATGGCGTGATGGTTTATCATCTTCTGAATTTGCTTTCAAACGTGGTTTTTATGTTGAAGATTATCTGGTAATATTTATTGTGTTATATTATTTACATTACAATACAATTAGTTTTGTTAACAAATTTCTTTCTCATTAAACTCATATGTTTGTAATCTATTTTTGTAGGAAATGCTCCAATCACAAGGTTTGTTCATTACTTCGTCTGTTTTGATGGAATTGTTGCCACGTGAACTCATTGAACATTATACGTTTCATGATCAACAAGCAAGTCAGGAAAACTTAAACGTTTTAGAGGAGATGGTGGTGATTGAAAATGGCGAACGTACTGTTTATCAAGTATATGATGATGACAATTAGCAACTTTGTTCTCATCAAATAATTTGGTTTTTGCGTAATGAATAATCTTACTCGACATTTGTTCTATAATAAAGTTATTGTTTGCATTATTTTTCTATTTCAAAGCATCTCTACATTGTTCTTACTTATAATCAAAATAACTAAGATCTATTATGGTTCTTACTATTAGAGACTTGCGGTTTTATTCGACAACTTAGTACACAATGTAACCTTAACAACGTATTCATATTTCTTAAAATCTATTATCAAATATATTGCTTAATTAATTTTTATAAAATATCAGTTTATAGTATCAAATATCAGTAATTAAACATTTTCGTATTCATATATTGTATCAATTAATTATTTACTCAAATTATGTGCTATAATTTATAATGAATTTGCCTAATTTGTCGACTTTCTATAAATATTTGCATAGTTGTGTATAAGTATGTGTCATCAATCATTTTGTTTATTCACTTTTATTGTGGGTTTAGTCTATTCACTTTAATTTTGTTTTTTTTTCCTGTGATACCTTATAACAAGAAGTTTACATGCCTTTACCTATTGTTTGACTCTTGAATTACTTATCATATCAATCCTTCTGCTTAATATTTATTCTCAGGTATGTTTTCCACTCTTATTATGTTACATGCTCATCTTATAGACAACGGTTTATTACATTTTCTGATTTAAGTACTATTGTTTTCGTTAGTTTAATGCAACACATAAACAAGATGATTAACATTCATAGACATACTTATATATTGTTCTACTAACTTAACATAATCCATAGATCTACATATTACCTATTCATGTAGCAAAAAAATTACCACCAACATCTTCATACCCAAATATATGCATATCCAAAAAAACCATAAACATTAACAACCCATAAACCAACAAAATAGAACCATACTACCATCCTTTCCACACATTAGTCTTAAATTCGATCCACACTTCTTAACTCCAGCACCTGTTTTGAAGTAACAAAGTTGAAGTTTAGAATGTCACCTTTCTTTAAACTATTTGCAGACATAAATTTACCCCACTTCACCATTGCGTAACGCGGTGTGTCACCATTTTTTTCTATTTCCACTTCGTTAACCATCATTTTGCCTTCCAAAGTCTGAATCTTCAATTCATGAAGCTCTTGAGTAAGGCCTGATCTCCTGGCAACCTCAACAGGAAGTCGCTACATAAAATATGTTACATAGCATTATTATAATTTACCCTATAAAATAGTTAAATTTCATAAAATTTAGAATTTAAATTTTCATACCAATCTGTTTTCTCCTTTTCGACTAAACTCATAATTTTCAGTATCAACTTCAGCCTTTATTCTTTTTCCAATATTACGCTTCCTTTTCGTTTCTTGTCCAACTTTTTATACCTTCTCATTGTAGTTTATAACCTTTCATTTTCAATATTAATGAAATTCATTAAATAGTTGTAATAGATGGTATTCAAAAATCACTCATAAGTTTATTATACATGTGAATAAAAGAATGATTACCTCTCTTTTGATTGATAATCGACGATAGTTTGAAACTTCGGGTGTGACAATTTCTGGAGTTTTGTCAATCTCCTTTCCTTTTTTTGATGTTGATCCTATCACTTTTGCAACGTCTTTGCCTTTCTTATAAACCTATTAAATATATAATTATAGATATCAAAAGTATAAATCATATATATACTAATCATATGTAATGTCGTAGTAATGTATATTAAATTTTTATTACCTCATCTTTGATGTTATCCTCAGAACTTGAAGCATTCATTTTTGGTGGTGTCAACTACTCACAATTTAGAATTCCTTGTGTGGTATTCAACATCTGATCGGTTTCATTTTCAATAATGTTATCCTGATAGTTAATGTGTGTTCAGTTTCATTTATATACCAAAAAATGCAACAATACTATATTACTTCATTAATCAATGTATTATTAACAAAATGTAAATTATAATCCAATACCTCATTCATCAATGTATCTCCACTTGTATCCATTGCATTTTCAGATTCAACAAAGTTCTGTAAGTAAACATTTAGAATATAAGCAATCTTAATTATTTTCTATATTGTGTGTAAGAAAAAAATACTTACAAAACAAACACTTTCTTGGAATGTTGATTTAGATATTATTTCACAAAAATCGCTATCTTCTGATTTTTCGTGAAAACCCAATTCAGCTTCAATGGCATTCCTGAATACCCTCAAATGAAATACAACATTATCAATCTTCTCAAAGATCATTGTGTCACCATCCATAATATCAAACCTCTCACATAGTTTCGGCCATCGGTCCGTAAAAGCATAGGTAACATGAACCTTGGCTGCCATCACATCCCAGTACTTACCACCTGCATATACTTGGTAAATGCCGTTTATCTCGTGGTTTTTGTAAAACATGTTAACAAACTCATCTGGAATTACCTGCAAGTTATTAAAATAAGTATAAAAATGTTATTATTAATATATCTATTCCAAATCAATTCTTTTCAAAGTTTGACAGACAATTAATTATCAAACAGTATGCTTACCGTAAGATAAAGCTTTGTGTAGTTGTTCATTGTTATGTAGGATTCACCACACACATCGTTTAGGAAAGGATAAACCTCCAACTCTTTGTCCCCTATGCTTCTAAAGAGCAGCCAAGTGTTTTTTTAACAAATTAAGATTATTAATAACAGCCCTCCAACCATCTGTTAACACCGGTAGCTTATTCATGTGTCTAAGTCTTACAGTCCAATGTCTACCGTCTTGATGATGAACCTCTATGTCCATGTGTTGCCAGTCCTTTCCCCATTTTTTTTAACAAATTCAATAGGTACCACCTGCATTAACATTGTTATATTATACATAAATAAATAGTTCAATATTACATATTTTATACAATATTTAATTTAATCAAATTAGAGATGGAAAGTACACATACCATGAAAGATCTTTAGGTTCATCCATCAGTTGAACAAATGATAAAACCATCTTCTAAACTGCAATGTATCACACTTATTATTCCATATTCATAATCTTTATAGTTAGTTTTGGTATTATAAAGTTATTTTAAAACATGAAAAACACATATATTTAGCATATTGCACCTAATTATCATATTCTGACTAAAATTCAAACTTGATAATATTATGAACATTTAATAATTTAACATTACTTACTTACAAAGCAAAGTATTTCAACAAAATCTGTTGGACAAATAAAAATTATCATTATTTATTGAAAAAATTAAGTATTTCTTTTTACACATTCACTATTAACTTATGTGATGCCTAAATCTATTTTGTAACTTAATATCATATTTTTTACCTAATTTTAGCCAAAATCAATAACTTTAACCATTACCAACATTATTTAAACATATATTTAACCTCTTTTGAGTTAGATCATCTATAAAGTTCATCAACACACTAAATCATTGATATTCAAAACATGCAACCTATAAATACTACTGAATGCATATGGTTTCAAAATGTTACCCTGTTCTTTGTACATCATAATTACATTTACATATCGATTTAACTGATTATTATGATTCAAAGAATACTCACTGATTAGTATAATGGATGATAAGAATCTTACCTTTTTGTTTAAAATTCTCCAAGAAGGTATCTCCGAAACCCTTTGATTTTCTTCGAAGTGATGTAGAAAGCTTCTTCAAAACCCTAGCCGTTGAAGAAGATGAGTTTTGTTTCGTATAGTTGTTTAGAGAATTGATGTATAGATGGTAATAATGAGTTGTGTTTGGGAAAAGATATTGAGGTGATGGTATAGCTACATAAACGGCTATGTCATGATTATTGTTTTTTTTATTTTGTATTATTTTAATTAATTCTTATATTTGTTTTCATTTATCTAAAATAGCAAATGACAAATAAGAGAAGATTAGAAAATACACCGTTGAGTGATACTGCTTTAGTTGGAGAATCATTTAACAGTAAGTTGTTTGAGAACATTAACTTTTTCGTTAACAGTTAAATCTATTTCATCTAATATTAAATATCTATTTATTCCCTTATTTTATGATATAATTATTTAGGTACACTTGGAAGAACACCATTGTCGAACATCACCAATGGTAAAATTTTACATTTTATAAGTCTTATTATAGCATTTTTCTTTAATTTTTTTATTGTACTGTGTAAATGTATTTCTAATATTTTATTTTTATTCATTATTTAAGCTATATCATTCATGATTACACCTTAAACATCTATCTTGCATGATCTGTTGTATTTACATTTTTTATATACGTACATTTTTAGGTACAAATGATGCAGTTCCATTAGTTTATAACTCAAACGGTATGTCATATGTTAATGTAACGTTTTACGACCGAAAGTAGTTGATACATTGCTTGTTGTTATTTTAATTCGATATATGAAATAGTATTATTTTATTAAAAAATTATTAATTTGAACATTTCAGCATTACTTGCTGCTCAGAGAAGAAAAATGCGCAAGATTTATCTTGATACTAGGCAAAAAAATTCAAAAAAACAAAGTAGTGCTCCATGTGGTAGAGGATCCTCTAAAATTGTTAACAAATCCCAGTTCATCGACCAAGAGAATTATAATCCGAATCTTCCTTCTTCATCTAATAGTTTTCACACAGTGCGTAACTTTCAATCTGTAACCACAAGAACACCCTTAAGTGGCATAACAACTGGTACGTAATCTCATAAAATTTTATCTCTCAATCTATATATATATATATATATATATATATATATTAAAATACAAGAATAATCAAAACTTTATGTTACTAACTTTTATTTGTGACTTTCACAGGTGCTCTTTCTTTGAATAACCAATTAACCCCTACATCTAGCAGTTCTCAGTTTTCTATTGTTTCAAACATTATTAGACAAAACAGTAACTCCGTTCTTCGATCTTCGTCTACGTTTACCAAGCTTAAATCTGGTAAACAAAAGGTTTTACCTAAAAAACGCGTTATCGAACCTATTTCAATGGTAGATCTTACTTCTGATGACGATAATGAAGATTTACATTCCATTCAAGACCCTTTTAAAGGTGTATCCACAGGTAATAATAATGTTACATATGTTTTAAGTTAAGTAATCTTTATTTATTAATTTATTGTTAATTGGACAATCAATTTTATGTTTTCAGACTACTTGGATCATGGTAATTAAAGCCTTAGATGTCAGATGTGTGATTCATTATTATGGTCTGACGAAGGTGGTAAAGGGAGAATTACATTGGGTAAGTTAACTTATAGCTTATGTTGTGGTTATGGCAAAGTGGAGCTTCCAGATTTGAAAGAGCCTCCTTCAGTATACAAGGATCTTTTTGGAAATTCTAATGAAAACAGCAAGTACTTTCTAAAGAATATCCGTCGATACAATTCTATGTTCTCCTTCACATCAATGGGTGGAAAGGTAGATTCGAGCATCAACAGTGGTAGAGCACCATATGTATTTCGTATGGTAGATTCGAGCATCAACAGTGGTAGAACACCATATGTATTTCGTATAAGTGGATAGAATTTTCATACATTAGGTGGTTTGGTACCTGCACCTGGAAAAGATCCAAAGTTCTCCCAGCTTTATATTTATGATAGTGATAATGAAGTTTCAAATCGAAAAAGGTTGTTCAGGTAATATCATACCAAATTTTTTATGCATTTAGTTATTTTAATATACCAATATTTTGATGTTACATATTATACCATATTAACTTTGTATCTTTATATTTTCACAGTGACTCTACAAATAAGTCTGATTCGCATTTAAAGTAGAAAGATATTCAGCTCATTAAGTTTTTAAAAGACTTCCTGGATCATAATAATGAGTTGGTTAAAAGTTATAGAATTGCAAGAAACCACTTCAATGAGAATCCTAATCAAAATTTCAAGCTTCGTCTCATTTACAACAGAGATCTTGACGGTCGTACTTACAACTTGCCCTCAACTTCAGAAGTTGCTGCATTGATTGTTGGCGATATCCATAAAATCATTGACCATCGTGATATTGTTGTTGAGTCTCACACTGAAGGTCTTCAACGAATCAGTGAACTCCATCCATCATATCTAGCACTTCAGTATCGAATCCTTTTTCCTAATGGTGATGACGGATATAGAATAGACATTCCTCATAGGGATGGTATACGTACGTTAAAGAAAATTCTTTTAAACAAAGTCAAAGGACCAAGATCGTTTGAAGAAATTAGAACTGTTGATGGTCAGTTGTTTCCAACTTTCAGGGATGCGTGTTACGCTATGGGTTTGTTAGATGATGACATGGAGTATATTGAAGCTAATAAAGAAGCCAGTTTTGCGGGAGATGGTCGTTATACTCGTGCACTTTTTGTTACTTTGCTTTTGTCAAACACATTGTCAAGACCTGAATATGTATTTGAACAAACATGGAAATTATTGGGTGATGACATCTTATACAGCAGAAGAAAAGCAACAAAGAACAACGGTTAGTTTTTAATATATTACCCATAACATTATTCCGATACATTTTATTCACATTCTTCATATTTATTTACTTTTTTTCTTTACAGAACTTGTAATGTCCGATGAGAGATTGAAGAACCAGACTTTGGTTGAGATTGAAAAGTACCTGATTCGAAATGGTTCCTCTTTGAAATGATGCTCAACAATTCCTTATCCTAGTTACGATTCCTTTGCTGTTGGAAACAAACGTTTGGTTGACGAAGAACTATCTTTTGATATTCCACAGCTTCAGAGCGAGTTGGTTAATCAAAAATCTTCATTGACTGACCAACAACTCTCCATTTATAATCAAATTATAACAGCCGTCGAACGTGGCAAAGGAGATGTGTTTTTTGTTTACGGATATGGAGAAATAGGTAAGACATTTTTGTGGAAGACGTTAGCTTTATCCGTTAGGTCTAGAGAGCAGATTGTTCTAAATGTTGCCTCCAGTGATATTGCTTCTTTACTAATGTCAAGAGGTAGAACGGTCCATTCTAGATTTCACATCCTCATAAATTTAGATAAGAGTTCTATGTGTCACATAAGGGCTGATGGTGATGTAGCCTACTTGCTTAAGCATACCAGGTTGATTATATGGGATGAAACACCCATGGTACATAGACATGCGTTCGAAGCTTTAGACAGAAATTTAAATATGTTTTGGTTGATAAAAGCAACTCTCATTCGGATGTTTTGTTTGGAAGTAAAGTAATTGTGTTTGGTGGTAATTTTAGACAAATTCTTCCTGTTATTCCAAATGGAAGTAGGCAAGAAATTGTTAACGCTTCGTTGAGTTCATCCTATATATGGTCCCACTGTAAATTACTTACTTTGACGAAAAACATGAGATTGAGTATCGGTGCTTTACAATCTAGAATGGAAGAGACTGAGAAATTTGCCAAATGGCTTCTTGATATTGGCGAGGGTAAAGTTAGAGGGGCCAACAATGGTGTCGCAATTATAGAAATACCTTCTGATCTTCTAATTACAGATTCTTTGGACCCCATTGAAAGTTTGATTCAATTTGTATATCCATCAATTTTAGAAAGATATATGGATCGAGATTATTTTTCTGAAAGAGTGATTCTGACACCAAAAAATGAGGTCGTACATGAAATAAATGATCGATTGTTAGAGTTGTTTCCTGGTGAACCAATAGAGTACCTAAGGTCTAATAGTATATGTCAAATGGAACAAGGTATTGATTCCTTCCTGCAAGAGTTGTATTCACCTATGTCTTGAATGGTTTAAAGATATCTGGTTTAACAAATCATCGGCTGGTTCAAAAAGTTGGTGTTCCAATTATGCTTCTTAGGAACATTGACCAACAAAATGGATTATGTAATGGTACAAGGTTAAAAGTTACATATCTTGGAAAGAGGGTTATGGAAAGTGAAATTATATCAGGGGCTAATGTTGGAACTAGAACGTTCATTCCAAGAATTAGCATGATTCCATCCGACAAAAAAAAATACCTTTTGCTTTTCAAAGACGACAGTTTCCTGTTGTTGTGTGTTTTGTTATGACAATCAATAAGAGTCAAGGCCAGTCTTTGTCTAAGGTTGGTCTTTTTTTAAAGGAGCCAATTTTTCACACATGGGCAGTTATATGTAGCATTATCAAGAGTTAAATCAAGAGAAGGGGTGAAGATATTAATGCTCGATAAGGATGGGAAACCTACAAATACAACAACCAATGTTGTTTATAAAGAAGTGTTCACACACCTATGATATGTTTTTCATTTAAATTTGTATTATAATTACTTTAATAAAACTTGATTAATTAGTTGAGATTATTATATATTATCAATATTCTCACATTTGAAATTATAGTGGATGCAGATGTAAAAATCTTAAATGACGGTTGTGTAAATATATTGTATATCTTTACATCAATTACCTAACCGTTTTAAGATAATATTTTTTTAATAACTTGACTATAATGAATAAGGAACAATCATCTTTGTCAATTACTTAGGAATAAATAAATCATAATTAATACGGGATATAAGTTGTCTTTATATCAAAGTTTGTTTAATATTGAAGTTAGACAACTATATTTTAGTATTGGGTTATTGTATTTTAATAATCATAAGTTTCACCAGTTCGCCTATAATAATCCCAACTTTAAAAATTCCCTCCAATAATCCCAACTTGTAAAAGTTTGGCAGTCATTGATTCTTTTATAACATAGGTGCACTTAAATCAATTAAGGAGTCTCTAGGTGTAATTGAATCTATTGAGGAGACCAAATTCTTATATGTTTGAAAAGGATCAATGACGGCCAAAATTTTACAAGTTGGGATTATTGGAGGAAAATTTTAAAGTTGGGATTATTATCGGCAAACTGGTGAAACTTAAGATTATTAAAATTCAATAACCCTTTAGTATTTATAAATTTTCCATATAATATAATATTTTTAAATTGAAGTACGGGATTGCATAGAATATTATCAAATTGTGATTTTCAGCTGTAAATATTAAATATTAAACATTAAACATATAACAAACACAACATAAAATAAGTTATATACCATTTAGTAGTCTAAAAAGGTTTACATTAGCTAATGTTAATACATTCAAAAATTAATGTATAGGATAAAGATGCAAAATGATCTTTCTAGAGTAGCCAACCAACAGAATTAACACAAACCTAAATTATAGTTATATTGTTTATAAAGTTCGAAAGGAACTACTTGACAACCTTCTTCAGAATCAATTTGTTTTGAACTGGGCAATAAACAAACGTGCACTTAGCAGGAGGATTGATACCATTTGGTTTCGTAAATTTTGTACGCCATTCCAAAGCCTCATAGCGAAAACCACCACCGTGTTTCTCAGCACCAAATGAAATCAACGTATCCACTCCAGCCAAGTTCCGGACGTACATCTCCATAGTCATGTCAATTGTGGATGCTTCAGCAACATCGACATTAAGACGCTACGATAAATAATTAAAGCAAAATATTAGAGTATGATCTATACAACATGGCAAATTAAATACTAAAATCAAATTATGTTTTTTATACTATTTTAGATATAAATAATGCGAATATTAACTTAACTTACAAAACGCCTGTGGTACTTCCATTCAAACTCAATAGGATGGTAGTCCGGATCAACCTTCTTATCTTCTTTAGAATCTGAAACTTCAACGTCTTCCTCATCAGATATTTCATCGCTATCAGAGTTAGTTATAATGGAAGAAACATCAGAATCATCATCCATGGATTCATTATAATCTGGATCAGATTCATCATCATCGTTTTCATGATCATTTTCAGCATCGGTGTCTTGTATTTCAATAATTGAAGGACCTGGTTTAGGTATGTTTACAACAGCAAGCGTGTATACACCCTTCGGCACAAGAACCTCACAACCATTCAAGTTATAAACAATCAGTTGGAAATTATTTTAAAAAATGTACCTCCTCACAACGTAATAGTTCGGGTATATAGGTACGTAAGAAACAACATTGTCCCATCCATCGCAAATAAAATACACCTTAGTATCCGGGTCTTTCTCAATCATCACATCAAAACTGTCCCACAAATTAACATGGACCTTGAACGTTAACTTGCGAATAGATGGTAAACGTATTGTTCCTTCAATGAAATCAGCAGGAATGGTCTGCGTATAATATTAATCCTGGTTATATAACTTAAATTTGTTATTAAAAAACATATAAAAGTAAACTTCCTATACTAACCAAATTATCATTGGACTCTACTATGAAGCATTGGCAGAAGTACTCGACATTGCTTATCGTTTTCTCCGTAGACATGGAGGTAAATAAAGGAACATTAGATCCGAAGATCAGATGGGGTTGCATCTTCTTAAAGGGTGTTAACAAATACGAATATAAATCAATTTGCTTAAACATCAGAAAACAACCCTCCGTAAATGATAGTTTTGCTACAATATCTTCCCAACCATCCATGAACACAAACGCACCTTTATGCTTAGTTAAAAGAACTTCAAATTCCTTACTGTCAACACATTTGATAACGGGTTGATTGTTTGGTTCAGCATACATTAGGAACCTGTTGCTATATTGATATGGTATTTCCTTGAAAAAAATAACATGTATTAAAATAAATAAATGAGGAAAAAATGTTTTACTTATAAAATTCCTAAACTTACCAGATATTGAGAAGAGTTGGAGGAAAATATTTTATAGAAAGACGTCATGCTAATCTTCGTATGAACAAACATGTAGTAATTAGAATAGGAGCTCCGGTGAATAAAGAACATCATCAATGTAATGACCATAATCAAAAAAAAAAAAAAAACATTCACGTAACAAAATTATATAAAACAATAATCATAATGCAAAAATAATGATGATGCATAAAAAATCAAATGAATAGATCAAGAAACTAAAACCTAATAACATCAACATGCACTATATCATAATAGAAATCTAACATACACTTACGAAGATAACATCTTCCATATGAATAATACAAAGTAATCGGTTACACCAAGACATGAAATAAGAAAAATTGTTCAAAATAACACATAAAAAAGACAGCCGCCTATAACAAACACCTGTGACATAAAAATATAACTTCTTCTTCAATATCAAGAACCAAAACAAAATCGACAAATGGATTGGAACATTTAACCAAAAGATAGTACACAAACTTCAACATCGCTTTTGTTCAATCATACCTTTAACATGTCTATTATCATACATTGCATGTAATACATCAAAATAATACAAATCGTTGAACTAAACATATAAACAAACAGCCGACTATGATAAATAGATTTACAATCATCAATATAAAACAAAATCGACAATGGAAAAAAGAAAACTTCAAAATCAACAATGGATTGCAAGAGTTAACAAAAATAGAGTAAACAAACTTCAAAATTGAAGTTATTTAATCATACCTTTAAGATGCGGTTAGTTGAAGAAGATGAAGATGTTGATGTAATTGATGAAGACGATGGAGGTTATTGGGGAGTGTGAGAGGATCTTTGAAGATGGAGAAGACAAATGATGTTATAAGATTTTGTGAATAAAATAAAAGAATATATAGTATCCATATTTTTTACGGGTCGGTGTATTAAAAAGAAGGATCGGCGAGAAATTGATATCCATGTCTATTATTAAAATGTTTTTCCACGACTTATTTTTTGAATTATCGAATTATTAATGAATAGATGGCCTAAATTGATTATTTAAAAAAATCAAATCATAAAAATGAAATCAAGATTCCATTACTAAACCAATATTACGGCTAACTGATTTATAATTACTTAACTCAAATTTGAATTATAAAATACAAAATATATAACGAATACACATTAACATTTATAAAGAAATTACCATATTTAATTTTGAATTGGCATTTTTATGTTTCTTTAATTAGGCCCAATTTGATCTTATAAATAAATAATCTACATAGCATATTGAATTATAGGTTTCAACTTTTTTACATAATGGTTTCTCTTCCTTTTGATATTCTACTTTTTGAGATTTTAATGAGGCTTAATGATAGATCAATTGATCGCTGTAGATGTGTATGTAGAGAATGGCGTCAAGGGCTTTCATCATGGGAGTTTGTGTGGCCATACTATTCTGAAAATTATCTGGTAATATATTATTGTTGTGTTTTAGTTATCTTGAATTTAAAATACTTTTTATCAAACATTGTTCTTACTAAATTAAAATTATTTATCTTTTGTGAACGTAGGAAACTCTATTGGATGATAGCACTGTATTGGAGGATAGCCCGTCGTTGTATAAAGTAATTTATTATAGAATATTTTCCTCCTGAAATGTATCGCAAAAGAATAGAAGATTATGATGAAATGAAGGAAGATAAAACCACTAAGGATAAAGAGAACATTAGTGATGATGTGCAGAAGAATTAAAATGGCAAACACACTATTAGTGAAGTGAATGATGTTGGTGTTACATTGCCTACCTCTACTTCAAGACGTATGTTCTACATAGGCAACATTAGTGATAAAGACAATTAGTATTTTCGAACATTTGAGTTATGGGTTATTTGTTTGGAATAATAAGTATTTTCTTTGTTTGAATAACAATTTCAGTTTTTATGCTTTTTGTATTGAACACAATCATTTGTATTATGCTTTCAAGGAATCATTGAAAAAATAATAAGTCAACCGATTAAATATTTTAAATCAATTATACAATAAAGGTCATACAACCTATTGAGCATTAGAATAAACGCGGACTATATTTATAAAGAAATGAAAGCCAATTAATTACAGCATCCCATTATTTTTAGTCAGATATATGCATATATTTTACCAATAATATAAAATGTTAATGCAGCCCTAAATTTAGTTAATATAAAATGTAAATTTCGATTTTTTCAATATATAAGGAAGTTATTAAATTGGAATAAAAACTATTAAGTAAATATAAATGTTGAGTTACGGTTTGTTAATTATTATAATATAGGTTTTAAATTTCTAAAAAAATATGAAAAGATACTTTCAACACTTATACAATCGTTGGTTCATTAGTTCATTTTTAAATTTGATATTCTTAAATACATAATTAATATGAGTTTTCGATGCTTGGATTAATTCTAAAAACTAATATTTTTTTATTATTTATAAATTACGATTATGAATACGTATTTTAACATAATTGTCAAACTATTTCTAAAAAAATATATTTAATATGAATTTTCGAAATCCAACCATAAATACAATCATCTTATTTATTTGATGTATTATATCCTAATATATCAATTTCAATTAAACAACTTCCTAAATTAAAACTTTATTATAAATTCATGTTAAAAGTTGTTAGAAATTCATACATTAGAAGACAAAATTCTGTATTTGAGGAAATTTGAGAAGGTATGAATTTATATTTTTTTATTCTAATGTACAAGAACTCTATTAATTTATTAATTCCAATTCTAGTTTCTGTTTTTTCATATAAAAAAACTTTTTGTTTATATTTTGTAAATGTCAACTGATGAATTTATCATAAACACTCCTTTGAGAAACATATATGACCTTTGGCAAATTATGAAGGTTTGTATAAATTTGTATAATGCCAAAATTTCAATTTTTTTTTGTTTAAATTAATGATTTTCATATTTTTAAATTTATACAGCCTCAATTTGTTATCATACTTGGTACTATTAAGGCTATAGATAAGCATTTTGGTTGGCACTATATGGAGTGTCCTAAATGTTTAACGGAGGCGGGTAGAGATTTTACATACTGCGTGAGTTTGGAGGAACATTTTATCCATGTGTGCAACTATCGTGATTGTGATGAAAGGGTTATATATCTAGTTCTAAGGTAATATGAGCCTTTTTTTTTATCTATTTTAATATTTATATGTTTTTTTTAAAATAATTGATTTCTATATATGTTTTTTTATATTTAACTTAAATAGATTCAAAATAAAAGTTCAAGTGGAAGACAATACTGATGATGTTCCACTAATATTATTTCATCATGTGGTTGATGAAATCATTGAAAAAGTTGTTCTCAAGTCGGCTGAACAATTGTTTCAAGAAAACACAACACCTGTATATATAAATAATTTTACTTCTCCTATATTTTTTTTAATTATATTTATAAAAAAATTATATTAACTTTATCATAAAATATTTTGATTTACAGGATGATGAAGTAATGTTTCCCGTGGATTAAAACAAGTTGATTGGAAAGATGTTTGCTTTTAAAATTGAGATAACAAGTTATAATCTGACTAACTTTGATGAGATGTATGTTGTCACAAACATGACTGATGATGAGTCAATTATTCATGAGCTCAAAGAAAAGATGAAGATTACTGAGGTATTTTTTATTTCAATACATGATTCATATTAATACATTAATATTTACATTATAATTAATTCTATTATTATATATCTAATTTTGACATTTGTTTTAGGGAGGCGATAAAGAATTTATCAAAAAGAAAAGTCACATTCCAAATGTTAAGGATGATGATGCTAACACCAGTTGTGATACCAATAAAATCAACAAACGTAGGTTGGCTGACCTCTACAAGTCTTCAACTCCAAGTAATTTCAAGGATTTGGAGAAAGTTAGCAAGAAATAAACTTACCTCATTTCTATATTAATTTAAATAAGTTGTTATGATTTTTTCATTTTTAACAATGGTATTTTGAATTTTTGAGTATGTTTGATGTGGTTATTTGAACTTTATATGTTTTTTTTAAACATCTATGAATAAATCTATGCTTTTTAATCATTTTTTTCCTTTGAATTTAATCAACTTTATGTTCTGTCGTGAACGGATGATGTCACAATTATTAAATTACTAAGTTTAACATTATTTGATGATTATTAATAAAATAAAAAAATACTTATAAATTCCTAAAACACGTTTATATTGTGTTTCTCAAAATCTTGATTTATTGCAAATATAAGACTTTTTCAAAAAGTTGAACCATCTATATCTTATCAATAATATAAACATGTGATTTTTATATTTTGAAATATTTAATTACAAATAAGTCGATTCCAAACATAAAGTTACTTATTGCAATTATTTTAGTCACTTTCACAAAACATATTTTTCCAATTATTGAATTATAGATGGCCGATTAGATATAGAATAGATTATTTAAAAAAATCAAATAATAAAATGAAATAAGATTCCATTAATAAACCAAATATTACGGTTGACTAACTTATAATAACTTAATTCAATTTTGAATTGTAAAATACAAAATATTTAAAGAATCCACATTAAAATTTATAAAGGAATTACCATATTTGCTTTTGAATTGGCTTTTTTATGTTTCTTTAATTAGGCCCATCTATTCTTATATATAAATAAGTACATAGCATATTGAATTATAAGTTTCAACTTTTTTACATAATGGTTTCTCTCCCTTTTTAATATTTTTTTCCTTTCAATTTAATCAACTTTATGTTCTGTCGTGAACGGATGACCTGACAATTATTAAATTACTAAGTTTAACATTATTCCATGATTACTAATAAAATAAAAAAATACATATAAATTCCTAAGACACGTTTATAGTGTGTTTATCAATATTATTAGTTAAAAAGTCAACTCAAAGAGTAATATAACATAATTAAAAAACAAACAATATGAGATTTTATATCGGTTTGGTTTACGAAACAACTTTTAATCCAGATGTCAATAAGAATTAAAAGGTAATAAGTTTTACACGTAAACTATGAGTACACATGTAAAAAAAATTTGGATACTAATGAAACAAAAAAAAACAATTTTTTGTCGGAATGAAAGAAGATACTAATGACTTTCAATATGTTGTTTGTGTACCTTTTATTATCGAAAACTAACTTTTCATAACCCGGGATGTTCCCGGGTGATAGCCTAGTAGTTGATATTTGGGTTATATGTATTCATATCAAAATTTATATTTATGATGTGTGATACAAGAAATAATATGAAATATAAAAAATAATTTAAAACTTATAATCGTTGTGTCCTTCAAACGCAACCAACCTCAACAATAACGTATTTATTTTAAAAACCTCAATCAAGTTTATATAAATGGAAAACACATTTATTTCCCCAAAGAATTTGATCAACTCCATGATTGTCTTAAAATCCTTCATTTTCTATCCTAAAATCCATGTAATACATGGGTCTATAAACTAGTATCATATATACCCAAGTTCAATGAATTTTAAGTTTATGAACATTCTACCCCTTCCCATTAAATTTGTTTAAACCCTAATTTTATATGGATTTTGATCAACTCCATCTCCCCTCTTTTATTCTCTGGGCGGTAGATAATCGAACAAGCAAATCTGTATGTTTGAATTAGATTATCAAACCATTTATAATCGCATGATCATTGATAATTGAACGATTAGCAATCGAACTTGATTCAGTAAGTCGAACCAGGTCTAATCACATTTATCTCCATCTATGAATCTCATTTAGGGCATATTATTGCTTAAGCTTTAACGCAACTTCTGTTAGCATATACGAAATTAATTCAATAGAAAATAAGTAAAATGGTTAGTTACCACCGACGTAAATATGAAATTTTCTCATATTGTCTGGTTATAGGTAGGTCCACATTTAGGCCACTTAGAAATTACGTTCTTGTTAATAGATTTTCTGGTGAAACAATTTTTTTTAAAAGAAAAGACTTATGAAAACAAGTGATGAATTAAAACTGGTTGGTATTACCAACCTTCTTGTTCGTATTTGTTCTGGTTAATGGTTTTTTAAGTTTCCTCTGTTATGTACAACTATATATGTTTTTTTTAAGATACACTCGTAGAGTAATTTTGATAATTACTCTATAAGGTTAAAATTAATCTACAAGATCAAAATTACCCTAAAAGAATATTTTACAAAATTACTCTACAAGATCAAAATTACCCTACAAGATCATTTGTAGATTAATTTTAATAATTACACTTGTAAATAATTACCAAAATGCCACCGCGTTTTTTTTTATCTTTTCACCCTATTCGTACGTTTTGTATGATAAGGGTATTTGTATTTGATCTTTGTTGGAAAGTTCGAATTAAAAGAGTTTCCTTTGCGTGCAAGGCAAGGAACTATGGAGTGGAAATTATTAGAATATTTAAACGTGTTTGGGTTTAATTATTTAGTGAAATTATCATGTCCAAAACAATAGGTTTATTAGCAATCCTAGTTATAATCTAATAGGAGTGTTTAGATTATAAATACCATACTTTGGGTATTAGTGATTGTAATTCATGTTTTGAGTCAGTTTCTTGAATAATAATAAACGTTTGGGTGTTAGCCAAATACTTTTCAATTTCCGATTTCAATTTCCGTTCATACCGATTCGTCTTGAATTGGTATCAGAGCGACCTGGGAGATATCACATACCTGCGATTGAGACTGGGATCGTAGGAACAGAGGAAGCAGTAGCGTGAACTTGGCTGCTGTTGAATTGCTTGACCAGAAGTTTAATCGGAGCTACAACCCTGCTTGTTGGGATCTACACAGGGAAGGGAACAGTGCGTGTGCAGCGTGTTGTTGTCTAAAAAATATTGGAGTTTTAGAAAGAAAAAAATAACGGTAAATTGGTCATTTATTAAATCAGTTTTAATGAATTGGATATATTTGACATTTTAACAATTTGCAGGGGCATACATAATATATTTAATTTTGCCTAGGTATATACGACATTTTACAACTTTACAGGTGTATATATGAAATTGCCCCTGTAGTTAATTAGGCATAAATACACAGTGTTAGGGATCCAAAATAAGATACTATAAATATGTTTTTAATTACATTGCAGGTCACCATCTACGCAAGATATTAAAACTGGTTGTCCTAATATTAACCGAAAGACTGTTAATTCAGGGAATTGTTTGAGAGCACATTTACAGCTAGATGAAGGAGACGTATGTCATTTTCATACACCATTTTTTTCGTTTTAATTTTTTTTTTTTTGAAAGGTGTGAATTATTCGCGAATGTCGGGAGGTCTAGCATACGTTGTCTTAACCGGGTCTGCGCTAGAAAGCTCTCTCGCACAATAGATACCCAATTTAAACCCCTCAATGAGAAACCCTTATCACCCAGACTCAAACTTGAGACCTGGAAAGGAAAACTCACCCGGACCTACCATAAGTGGAACTTAAATACCCCCACCACTAGAGCACTAGTGATGGTTTCATTTTAATTAGTTTACACATTAAAAAACATTATTTTTGTAATTGCTTTTGGTTTATCTACATTTTGAGTGTAGGTATGTGGTGCATGTGTTTTCCGAGGATCATGTGACAGAGCCTATGTGATAACTGTAGATATCGTGCAGGTTTTATTAATTTATGCCCTGATCCACCTGTTGATCTTGATAAGAAGCCTTCATAGGTTTGGCTAAAGTAGGATTAGACCACATATGTAAAAATAATTAGGCTTAGATTTTTTTTCATTAAAGTGAGATTGGATTAAAATTGAATATTTTATGCTCGAAACGAAAAAGTTTGCATTGAACAATGTATAAAAAGTATTTGGGGCCCCAACAGTATGGCGGCCCTAGGCTGTAAACTCACCACATAGAAGCCGCCCATGCATGAGGGAACACTTGACAAGTTTTAAAATTAAGTACTCTCATACAGACGAGTTGTAAACCAGCCCGATTTTATTTTCCTTCGGCTCAAACCAGTTTGGCCCAAACCATTTCATGTTAATAATCCATTTTAGGTTTGAAAAACCCAACCCACCCAAACCGATTTGTATGGGGTTCAAAACTAGTTTTAGTGTTTAAACGTTTTGTTTTTTTTTTCTCAAACCGGTTCGGGTCGAAACAGATTCCTAACACAAAAATCTCAAACCTGTACCAAACCGCCGGTTTGAGGACGGGTGCAAACCAGTTTTTTGGCTACCAAATTGGGCTATAAACAGGTTCATTATGCCCAAACTTGCATTTTTTTACACATCTAATATGCTAATAGAAGGAAGCAATTATGTGGATACACTTTGTTTCTCGTTTCAGCATTTGTTTGTTTCTGGCTTCATGATTGATGTGCCAAATTAGGGCCTTATATATTAAATCTATTGGGCTTGACATAATCTGCAATGTGGATCTCGATAGATTAAAGACAAAAAGGTATTCAATTTGTGGGCTTAACTGCTTAAGGATATGCACAAGTATAATTTTTTTTAAATATATATTAAACAAAGATTTTTTCGACTCTAAACAACTAAATGCAGTAAAAGAATTTTTTTTTTTTTTCGACTCTAAACAACTAAATGCAGTAAAATAATTTTTTATAATATTAAATTTAACATATTGCTTTACCTTGAATAAGGGATGTCAAGTAACAATTAAAAATTAAAAGGATTTGCGCCATGTAAAGTAGCTATGACTCTATGACCCCCACCACACCCAAGGATCTGAACCTGAGATTTTTTTTTTACATAAGGTTGCTCAAAGGTGTCTAACATATTGTAAGAAAAATGGGGAATATAACTATAGATTGTGAGGTGAGGTTTATGTACAATAAAATTAACAAAAGTTTATCCACTGGGAAGTGAAGGATTATAAGGTGCAGGATAGAAGAATGCAATTTTGTGGATGCTATTTGTGCATTGATTTTCCACAAAGACTTGCAAAGTCTTCCATGGGCCATTAGCTCCCGTCCAGATATCTATAGAACCATTACTTCACGTACTTTGTTCATCATAGCAACTCATATTTCATCTGATTTTTCTTAAAAGTTGAGGTTGAATCATGGGAAATCAGTGGGTTTGGGGGCTTCATCTCGTTTTCTTAAGCACGTTTTTGGTTGCAACCAAACATACTTGTCTGGGTGCTCAAAATTCGACAAGAAGCTGCCATGTACGAGAGAGACTAGCACTACTCGAGTTCAAGCACAGCGTCAAAGATTACTTTAAAATGCTCTCATCATGGGTTGGCATCGATTGTTGCTCATGGAAAGGAGTCTGTTGCGACGGTGCCACCGGAAGAGTTGTCGGTCTTCATCTCAGAGGAAATTATGCCGACTACTACTACTACTACGGAGTTGATTACTATGAAGAAGTTTACTACTTAGAAGGTGATAAGGTGAACGCATGTTTGGCTGAGATAAGACATCTGCAACATCTGGATTTGAGCGGAAATAATTTTAAAGAAAGTCAGATTCCTAAATTCATTGGATCCTTCAAGCAGCTAAGTTACCTCAATCTCTCTTATGCAGAGTTTGGTGGTATTATTCCCCATCACATTGGAAATCTCTCCAATTTGAAGGTTCTTGATCTTGGTTCAGATGAGTCTTGGCTAATCACGTCAAGTGATATGGCATGGGTTTCTGGCCTTTCCTCACTTGAGCATCTTGACTTGAGTGGATTGGATCTTTCTCAAGCAAACATTGTTGATATGGTATTTTACATGATTCCTTCATTAACATATTTAAGTTTGAGAGGCTGTGAACTTTCTAATTCTGATCTTGGTCTTCATCTTAATTCAAGTAAAATACCTCCCAACATTGAACATCTGGATCTTAGCTTCAACAGCTTTGAAGGTCAACTTCCTCACCTTTTTCAGAACTTGACATCCTTAACGTTCCTTGATCTTTCATACTATAATCTTAGTCTGGCATGGAACTCTGTAAACCTGCTAAACATGATCCCTTCTTTATCTGAATTGCATTTGTCATGGTGTGGGCTTCACAATGCCCCCTTTTCACCCACTTATTTAAATTCCAGTGACCATTCCAACTTACAATATCTTGATCTTAGCAGGAATTCAATTGGGGGTAGGTTTCCATCTGAACTAATGAACATCACATCCCTAAAAGTCCTTGACCTTTCATCTAACAGTTTGAACTCATCAATTCCTGTCATGCCTAAGCTTCTAAAGCTTGATGTTTCTTTTAATAAGTTTGAGCACATCGAGCTTGTTGGGATTTGGAGACAATGTCATCTGAAGGAAATGATCTTATCAGGTAATTATTTTGTTGGAGGAGAAATGATAGGCCCATCATCAAACACGTCTGAATGTTCCCACTATGCTTTAGAGGTGTTGGAAGCAGATGCAAGTGAATTAAACGGTTCGATTCCAGAATCTGTTGGAAAACTAAACAATTTAAGATTCTTAAGTCTCCGGTTTAACAGTTTTACAGGTTCAATCCCTAAAGCTTTGGAGAGATTAAGATCTTTAGAAGTTTTAGAATTGGTTCTTAACGAATTAACCGGTCCGGTTCCGACATTCCTTGGAAATCTTACCAAAATTTATCTAGCTTATAATCAACTTAACGGTTCTATCCCAGAATCATTGGGAAGATTAACAGGTTTAACTCATTTAAATCTGCAATCAAACCTGTTAACAGGTCCAATCCCAGTTTCAGTTGCGCAACTCACCAAACTGGTTCAATTAGATGTCTCTGAAAATTCTTTAGAAGGAGTGGTTTTGGAAGCCCATTTTTCTAACCTCTCAATGTTGAAGTACTTGGGTACAACTGGTAATCATAAGTTGCTTATTAATATCTCAGATGAGTGGATACCTCCATTCCAACTGAGGAGTGTTGGACTTGGTCCTTGCAAGACTGTAAATGGATTTCCAGAGTGGTTGCAAAATCAAAGGGTGCTTGAGGAGTTGGTATTGTCTAATGCTAGCCTATATGGACTTCTACCAACATGGTTGCGGAATATGCCCATGCTTGATTATTTAGATCTCTCTCACAACAAACTCATCGGATCTTTGACAAACCTTCCATTTAGCGAGTATACCAGGGAATTATGTCTACAAGACAACCTTTTCAATGGGTCAATTCCAAGGTCAGTGTGTAGAATTACAAGCGTGGAAATTCTCGATGTTTCCAGCAATCGGTTATCTGGAAATATTCCTGATTGTCTAGAGCATCTACAAGACATGAGGAAGCTTATACTTAGTTCAAATGGGTTGTCTGGAGTCCTTCCAAATTCTTTTGGAAATATTAATTCATCATTAGTATGGTTAAAACTGAATGACAATAACTTCAATGGCCAACTTCCACAAGATTTGGGAAAGTTGAGAGACTTAAAAGTTTTGGATTTGGGAAATAACAGATTCTCGGGAATCATACCAAATTGGATTGGAAAAAAACTTACATCTTTGATGGTCCTTAGGTTGCATAAAAACAACTTCACAGGAGGTATTCCTCATTCTTTGTGCAAATGTTCAAATCTTCATATTTTAGACATCGCACACAACAACTTAACAGGATCCATCCCTCATTGTTTTGGAAAGTTGAGTGAGATGAAACACATAACGCAAGACTATCCACAGTATTCTGATGAACCTCCTGTGATTGATGTGAATCAAGTCATTAAAGGAAGCGAGCTTGAATATACAACAACGATGGGTTTACTTGTTAACATGGACCTTTCAAGCAATAAACTTACAGGAGAAATCCCTCCAGAAATAACTGCACTTGTTTCATTGATTGGTCTCAATTTGTCTCATAATCACCTGAGTGGGAGTATTCCAGATAGCATTGGAAACATGAAGGCGTTAAATTCTCTCGATTTCTCAGACAACCAATTAAACGGAACGATCCCTCCAAGCATGGCGGCTTTGAACTTTTTGAGCTCTTTGAATCTGTCACACAACAAACTGTCAGGAACAATTCCAACCGGAAAACAACTCCAGACACTTATCGACCCATCAATTTATGCTGGTAATAGGGATCTCTGTGGTGCACCTCTGCCAAATAATTGTGCCAATCCTGAAAACCCACCAGCCACAAGAAGCAAGAACAAATACAAAAAGGCTAATAAGATAAGGAAGGTATGGTTTTACTTGGACATAACGTGTGGATTTGCAACAGGTTTTTGGGGTATAATTGGAGTTTTGGCATTCAAGAAGCAATGGAGAAGGAAGCTTTTTATAAATGCAGAGGTAACCATGGATAAGGTGTATGTGGCAGTTGCAGTGAAGATTTCCAAGATTAAAAGACGCACAGAAGCCTAATAGATTCTTATAATTGACAATATTTGTAAAATTGTTGTTTTGATTTAAAATACTCTGTTGTGTAATAAATTTAGACCATGGGTGTGTTTAATACAAATAAAAATATTACAATACACGAGATAGAATACAGGTGACAGATTACAGAAGAAGTGGACTGAAGATTAGACATGCCAATGGGCAGAAAATCATGTGATGGCAGAGCAGGTTCGCTCAATGTTCAAATGGCATTCTCTATTTGAGTCCAGTCACTTTTCTTGTGTTTTCCAAAATTATAGTTTCGGTCTCACCCCATTCTCTATTTGAATTAGATCTTCCAGTTGAGTCCAGAAAAGAAATAAAAAAAGCAACAACAGGAGCAATGATTATTACCGAGAGAGAAACAATCCAAAAAGAGGTATATTTTTCTTTCTTTAGATTCTTTATCGTTCTGTAGTGTTTCCTGCAAAATCTTTACAGAATACAAAGTCATTAGAATCTGCTACGTAGAATTGATAGATTGTAAGTTCCAAAAGTCTGAAAACCCAGCAACCACTGCCAAAGGTAACACATCCCAATATCCATCGACGAACACACCAGCGGCTGCAACTTATATCCCGCAACCGTTTCACTAACTTCCTCTGGGTCACAATCGGTCAAAATCAACCCAACTTTGCCGTTAATGTGAGGAATTGCGCCAACAGAAGCAGGTTTTCCGGCAGATGGGGCGTGGATGGCGAGTGAGCGCCTCATGAAAGAATTCTTACCCATGACGACAGATGAGTGGGATCGGTGTCCTTGCCTTATGGCCTGAATTTGGCTCACACGAAGATTGTCAGCACTGAAGATGACAAGGTGGGTGTTGTTGTGTTTGAGGTGGTTGTGTGTAGATTGCCTTCCTTGCTGCCTTGGAAGCCATGGGGATGATGAGAATGGAGGTTTGGTTTAGGTCAGGGTTCTTGTGTTAATGATTTAGCAGTCCAGTGTGGAACCCCATCAAGTAAAAGTAAGAATAAGACAAGGCAGAATTTAATGCCAACATTTGAGGTTTTTTTCTTTTTTTTTTTATTTAAATTTTTTGACATTCATACCGTATAAACGTCATAAGATTATGGTTTTATACTTTTTGACTTCACACCATACAAGGCAATGCGGGTGTAGGATAAAGTCCTACACATCAGATCCATGTCAGCCAGATTTCTTTATCTCGTCCTTTCTTAACTTGCAGAGTGTGGGATAAAGCCCCCGTCATCATCACCTATTTTTTTTATTTAAATTTAAACATTATTTAATTTTGATATATTAATTTATAACTCATAATTGTAGGTCCCGTTTTTCCCGGTGGATCGATAACGAAAACCTTATCCTTGTTTATCACAAACACGGTAACGGGTGCGGAATCCCCGTGACGGTGCAAACCAAACAAAGTGTAAAACACACGTAACCAAAAGATTCAATATCTATTGATTAGGGATGAGAACGATAACAAACATATACAAACAATGTTTACAGAGTCACACAGCTCTCGTCTCTCATGTCCTTTCACACAGAAACAGAAAGTTGTTTATATAGTAGCTGGGCCTTTCCTACGACGAAACACAAGCAGTTACGACGAAACAACATTGGGCCAGGCATTGGGCCTGAAGAAGCCCAATCACACGACGAAACAAAGGGTGTTTCGTCGTGTTTCGTCATGTATGTGATGAAACACTTCTGTTTCATCGTATGTTTGTCTTGTAGTGTGGTGAAACACTTTGTTTCACCATGCTTTTGTCTTTAGTGTGATGAAACACAATGTGTTTCATCATGTTTCGTCATGGCAGGAGACTTTCACCATGTTTGGGCCTAAGATAAGTTAAGGCCCATAGTCAAATAGTTTAGCCCAGTCTACTAACTAAACACACATATAAATACAACCCTAAATGCAACATGCATTGTTAGTTTATACATTACAAATTAAACGGAACAAACTTGTCGAACCCAAGTTGGATAGGAGGATATCCGACTTGGTCTTCATTCCGTTAAAGGATCGAACCGAACGTGCCGCGTCCACACAAAAAGTGTATCAACAAACTCCCCCTTGGACGCTGTTGTGATGGTTCGACTTCCATGTCTTTCATGTCGGACGATCTTCAAAGTCTTCACGCGTCGTAAGAAGAAAGTGTATCAACAAACTCCCTTTTTCATTTAAGAAGTGTGTTAACAAACTCCCCCTTAAAATAAACTCTCCATTGAGTTATGCTCGTGAATCTTTTGACTTGTCAATTCTTTAGATCCTTGTGGTGTTGATGAATGATCAACTGCAATCTGATCATCTTGATCTTCTGATTGCATCAACGACGTGTCTTCACTTTACGGCTTGTCATCTGACACGTTCTCTTCGTCTTTAGCTGATTTTGATGTCGTATCTGCACATACAAGAAAGCTAAACACGTAATGAGAACAACCGCTTGGAATATAAACAAATTAAACAAACGACACATATGAGATCAAATCTCAATCAAACACCTACCGACAACAGTTTGAAAGTTTAGAAAATGTTCAGTCTTAATCCTTTAACTTTCAAAACTTGTTAACTTCGACATTTTATGAAGATGCAATTGTTTTCCGACTTACGATCAGGATTTTGAGTAGGATAGACTCGAGTTCCAACATCGGTCAATCAAAAATAAACTAGAAGCAAAATCTTTTTGGATTTTATAAAGTTTATATTAAAACACACCTAAAATCTTTTTGGTATTTTTCATTTTTCAAATGTAAAGACGGAAAACAATAAATAAATATATACAAAGATGCAGAAACTGAAAACAGTAAATAAATATTTACAGACATTCTTTTTGCGAGTTTCGAGGGTAAGAGAATCATATCAGTGTACGGTCACGCCAAAACGCTCTTGTTGTTCCTTTTGTTAACAATTAGATAAACATCCTATAACGATTATCGGTATTGTTATCCACATAAGCTCAACTTATCATATGTAATCATGGCGAGGGGATACGTTAAGGTATGATTTATACTTACCGACCGGTGTTCATCCACATCACGACACATTCCCATATCAAGGTATGCACGAGGATTCATCTTACCGGTGATTATACCGATTATCATCTGTTTTGACGTATAAAAAGATGTGAGTAACTCATTTATTTTGATTGAAAACAAGCCCTATGTGATAGAACCACTTATTGATGAGGAACTTGATTTTCAGATGCATGAGGGCACGAGAGCAAGTCCGTGAACAGGTCAGTACTTTCGTACAGCAAAGAGACGAACTTGACTCCCGGATAAATGTGATATATTATCACTTATTTTGTGGACGTGTGATTGTTGATCACTTATTGAGGTCGTATGCAATATGTACACGTATGTTTTGTATCATGGAAGATCTAGACTTACGTCCCCGTTATTTTTCGGTAAAAGAAACAACCATGATACCCAGATGATAAGCAGCATAAAGACCGAATATCTCAGAACCTCGGCAATCTCTCAAACGAAATTTCGGTACTAAGACCATATGCCAATGAATGGTTCCCACCTGGTCTTCAGTCGATTTAAGATTTATATCACCCTGCACACTTTAAAATGATTGTGAGCCTACCGATACATCTTATATAGAGCTGCTTATCATTTTTCATTTAAGGTTTAAAGAGGTTTGGATAGACCACTGATGTACTATCATTTTCTCTTTTGCTCGCCAGGAAACTCATTTTTGGTTTTTCTATTGTTTTTGTGTTTTTGAAAATTTTTCGATGTTTTTGGATTTTTAAATTTTGGATTTACTCCCCCTAAAATCAACAAACTAAGATAAATTTAAAACACAAAGGTATTTACAAAAACGATTCCCCGATGTCGGTTAACTCACGTTTTATCTCAATGCCGTTTACCAAAATTAATTTTAATCAGAATTGATTTATCGAGTTTTGGAAAAAACAGTTGGCATGTCGGTAATCGGTGTGGACCATGACAACATTGATGAGTTTCATAGTGAAACAATCACGTGTGAGGTGATATTTGAGTTCCACGTGTCTGGCCAAAGAGTACTGTACGAGATGATAATAATTCATAAAGCAGGTTAAATATCGACAAGTATAGGAGAGATTAGAAATTTAAAACCGTATCCCGCAACTGCTTCGTGCATTGCAATGAATCTGAGTACTCTCCCAAACTAGATATCCACCCGGTGTGGATTTCAAGGTCGAATTTTGGCAGCTACTTCAATTAATCCGAGAAATCTCTTTACAGCAACAAGATCAGTAACCTCCAGGTCCGGCTGGTCTTCCACATTGCACCAGCGAAGGTCTTTGTCTTTCTCTTTGAGAAGTAGTGTGCGGTTGTTCAATCCACGCCAAGGCATCCGCACACCCGGTTGGTGTGTTCAACAAACACATTTTCTTCAATCACACCGCGAAGAAATGTACACTGCACGTTCATTTTGTTGATTTTGAACTTCAGACGTGCTGCAGGTGCGTACATTTTGATTTGAATCTATCCCGGGGACCCAATCAAAGCCTTTAACAATCACATTTAATGAATGATTTTCATTTTGTCGAAGTTGCCAATTTCTTTCAACAGACAATTATGTCTCCTTTTTCTTCTTCTCTCCAACAAAGGCAACAATTTCTTCTATCGCCTATCTTGTGCAAGGACGCTCCACTAACAACAATCTTACGACTATCGAAAGTTCCTCCTGGAACATCCTACACACTCACTCAGAGATTAGTTGGAGAGGGGGACCCAAGCCTTCATAGACTTAGGTTGCCCCTGAGAGTCAAGAAATGTAATTTCAATTTCCTGATGATTTTCAAACACAGCACCTCCCCCTGAACTTTCACCCATTTTAGGTTTCCAACTTTGTTTTTGTTTACCAGATTGTGTATTATGTACAGTTTCTGGTTTTAATGGTTGTGACAAACTAGGTTTCCTTTTAACCGTTTTGACTTCAGATTTTAAAGCCTTTTCAACAGCTTTGATGTTATGACGTCGTTGTTTCGTTTCTTGTTCCTTAACAGTTCTTTTATCATGTTTTGGAGAAACAGGATGACGTTGTGAGTGACCTTGTTCAGAAGGGGTTCTTTCAACAAAATTTGGTTTAGGCGAGTTTGTGCAGTCTTTAATGATGTGCCCAAACTTCCCATATTTGAAACACGTTCTCCTTTCAACAAACTTAGGAGAATTTGATCGACTGGCAGATGTCGAACCTGTAGAATCTGAGGTACTTGCTCTTTCATCACACACGTTTGTGTGTTGGGTGTAATTGTTATCACTATTACGTTTCAAAATCTTGACTTGTTGTACAAAATCGGTGTTTGATTTGTTTTCAAAAGTCTCAATTTTATCTGTACCCTTTGATGCTACAAATTTAACATCCTTGCTTTTCTTCTGATAACGAGCTCCTTTTGTTTCAAATTTTGATTGAGAAATGTTAGGCTTTTGAGCTCGCCTTTTTGGTTGTTTACCCTTAGAAGCAATAGGTTGTTGCTTTGTCGGTGATTTCTATTTTCCAAATTGTTTTCTGATTTCTGATTTTGGAACAAGATCACATTGTGTTACCACAACTCCGGGAATGCTCTTTCCCAAAATTTTTTCGTTTTGTCTTCAAACACTTTATCAATCAAAGATGGATTGACATTTTTAATTGGAAAATCATTGTCCGAATAAATTTTAGCATGACTGACCAAAGTATACAACACGTTATTGCTCTTAACAGCATACACACATTCTTTGTCATCCTTGACATTCTTGACAGGATCTATCACTTGCTTGGCAACAGGTCGCACGACAGGAGTAGGAGGATCACAAAGAATATGATTCTCAATTGGAATTTCTACTCCTTTCGTCTCATCAAGTGATTCATCCTGGTCATTCACATCTGATTCATCATCTGAAGAATCATAGTCCTCAATGGTTGGAGGACTTTGATTTGAAGCACATGATGACTTTTCTTTGTTATCAGATGAGCCCTCCGATGAATTGTCCGGTTTGAACCCTAGGCTAGTAGTAACTTCCTCATAATCAAGAGGCACACTGGGTTCATACCGAGGCATATCCTCTTCATCAGGCATCTTGGTATAGTTGTGTCTCAAAGGGGGTGGACACGCCTTATACCCTACGCCTGTCACGTTCCCTTTCAGTTGTTGAACATCAATTATGTGATCGAGCACAAATCGGGAGTTAGAATAACTCTCCAATTTTTGCTTGATAGCATCATGCTCGCATTTGGCAATGGCTAGTTCCTTTTTGGTTTCCTCAACGATGTTAATGTAATCGTTAATACTAACTTGTTTATGATAAACAACTTTGTTCACTTCGGAAACACTTTTCTTTAAGGTTTCAATTACAGATTTAAATTCCTTTTCATTTCGAACTAAAGCCATGTTTGCCTCTTTGCACTTTGACAGTTCAATAACCAAACTCTGATTGTGACTATGAATCGTATCACATTCAAGTTTCACCCTTTTCACATTCATTTTTCATATCAGCACAATCACTACATATGCTAGGAGTTTCAGATTTTACCTGACTTGTAGAAGCTGTGACATTAGCCATAAAGGCAGTATGAGAAGAGAAAGATCCATCTTCAGTGAGAAGCTTCTCCATTTCTTTTGATGTAGCATCAGCTTTCTTGATTAAGTCAGAATTTTGACATTTCATCTCCTTGGCCTCATTCGACAAACTACCATCTTCAGAATCCGTTCCCTCCTTGACGTCCGATTCTGAACTGCCACTGTATCCCGAACTATCATCTTTTCCTGAAGATTCACCATCATTGACATTCTTGACAATTTCAGCATGAAACGCAGTTCCTCCTTGATCTCCACCTCCACATTGTACAGACCAGTCACACCTTTCATCAGTTTTATTTGAGTTGGACGTGGATGTACTTGTTTGATTTATGAAAGGATTTTGGTTGCCTTGTTGAGGTTGAGCTTGAGGTGTCACAAATAGAGGTTGAAGTGGAGTAGCCGTTCGTTTAATACGAAAATAGTCACTCATAGTGAATATGGGTTGAGGTTGGGCTTGTGATGGTGTTGGATTATAGGCATTTGGATCAAAAGGTCTTCCGTAAGGATCTGTTGGAGGACCAGGGGGTTGTTGTCACGACCCCCGACCCGGTTTGACCCGTTTCAGGAGCCGCGGGACAGAAATCCTGCGGTATTTATTTAATTGAGTTTAACAGCGGAAGTTTATTTAAAAAGGATCGCTTAAAGCTAAAATTTTCCCGATTATTTTATTTCACAATTCGGGATAAAGCCCCGATAATTTACAATATTATATTTTTATTACAAAATAGTAATATAAAAACTTTTATTTATTTATTTTATATTGAGCCACTTTCTCAAGCTTTCACTGTTTCCCAGCATTTTTCCTGAATTACAACAGATCACCTGAAACATGTTTGAAAAAGGTTTTGTCAGCGGAAAATACTGAGTGAATCATTCTATTTACTAAAACGACACATTTGTTATAATATACAGTATTAAGGAAAATTACAATGTTTCCGATATCAATCCAATTACCCACAGTACTTTATCACTCGACCCATTGGCCCTTCCGTCCAATGGTGTCTGTGACTATGGTCATATCACCCATTGGCTGCCCCAATGGTGAAGATTATCAAGTAATGTATACAAAACCCCACATACCGGCTGTAATTTGGTGATTACATAAACTTAATCCCTGTAATTATAACTTTGAAATAAATAGGGTTTTGTAAAGTAATTTGATAAAAAGAGAATGACTCACCTTGCTGATTTTAATACGGATAGAATTTAATCTATGTATTATCCTTGTTAACCTAATTTAAAATAACAATGCACACAAAACTGGGTTAGTAATCAATCCAGCAATTTACGATAATTCCCGAGATCAAGTTATCACAAAGAATATCAAAGTGCAATACTTTATCTATCGAATTAACGACAATCCGTCATATTAATGACGAACGATAAAGTAATATACTTAATCTATCGAATTAACGACGATCCGTCAAATTAATGACGAACGATTAAGTACAACCCTAATGTGGGCGGCACTTAAACATGCATTGGATATATTGATCTTCGGATAATTGAATCGTAGCAGCGATTGTGTTAGTACCCTGTTTTGCAGCAGCGATTCGAGACCCGGGATGAAATTTTGGAGTATACAGATTATTTCGTCGTGTGTGTTGGGAATTATTTCGACGTAAATTGTGCAGATTTCAAGTGCCAATGTCTGCTATTTATACACTTAATTTGGATGGCTTACGGACCGTAAACAATTTTTTCTTTACGGTCCGTAAAGCATAAATATAGCCTATAGGTTAGCCACGTTTGGGACTAGCTTAGCTGAATCACAAAATTTCGAATATTACTTGTTGCCAACGTTTAAAATGGATAATCGTCCATAGGGTTTAATCCCCCCTTAGTTTTAGGGGCCCTAATCCTGATTCCGATTATTCCGAAAATTTTAGGGTTTGTTCAGAATCACTTGGGTGTCTCAATTAGGGTTTCCTTTTGGATTAATTAAAGTAATAATTAGGATCATTTTGTGAGAGTTGTTACATTCTCCCAACCTTATGAAAAATCTCGTCCTCGAGATTTACTGAAATAAATGAGGATATTTTCGCTTCATTTCTGATTCCAGCTCCCAAGTGTATTCAGCCCCTCGTCTTGAATCCCACTTTACTTTGACTAAAACTAGTCGTTTGTGTTTGAGAAACTTGATCTTTCGATCCTCAATTTGAAGAGGTTTCTCAACAAATTTTAGTCTTTCATTTACCTCTATGTCTTGAAGAGGTACTAACAGAGATTCGTCTGTTAGACATTTCTTGAGATTGGAAACATGAAATACATCATGTACTCCAGCCAATTCTTCTGGTAGTTGTAAACGATAAGCAACTGGTCCTATACGTTGGATTATTGGAAATGGTCCTACGTATCTTGGACTTAGTTTTCCTTTCTTACCGAATCTCACAACTCCTTTCCATGGAGATACTTTCAGCATTGCTCTATCTCCAATTTGGAATTCTAACGGCTTGCATCTATTATCTGCATAACTCTTTTGGCGATCTCGAGCCATCTTTAATCTTTCCTTTATTTGAGTAATCTTGTCAGTCGTTTCTTGCACAATCTCTGGACCTGACAATTGACTTTCTCCTATTTCTGCCCAACATACTGGAGTTCTGCATTTTCTTCCATACAGTGCTTCAAATGGAGCAGTTTCAATGCTTGAATGATAACTATTGTTATAGGAGAATTCGATCAATGGTAAATGATCGTCCCAATTTCCACCAAAAGCTATTACACATGCTCGAAGCATGTCTTCTAGAGTTTGGATTGTCCTTTCACTTTGTCCGTCTGTTTGAGGATGATATGCAGTGCTCAAATTTAATCGAGTTCCCATAGCTTGCTGGAAACTTTTCCAGAAATGAGAAGTAAATCGACTATCTCTATATGATACAATGGAGAGTGGAACTCCATGTAGAGATACGATTTCATCTACATACAGCTTTGCTAATCTTGCCATGGTAAAGGTTTCTTTCATAGGTAGAAAGTGAGCAGATTTGGTTAATCGATCCACAATTACCCAAATTGCATCATTACCTTTTCTGGTTTTGGGTAACTTAGTAACAAAATCCATTGTTATAAGTTCCCATTTCCACACTGGCATTTCTAACTGTTGTAGTAGACCTGAAGGTTTCTGATGTTCTGCCTTAACTTGTGAACAAGTAAGACACTTAGAAACATATTGCGCTACATCCTTTTTCATGCCTATCCACCAAAAGTTCTTTCTTAAATCTTGGTACATTTTATTGTTTCCTGGATGCATAGTGTACCTAGATTTATGAGCTTCTTCTAAAATCTTAGGTCTTAAGTCTCCTTGCTTAGGTACCCAAATTCTACTTTTGTGGAATCTCCAAATTCCATCTACTCCTTGTTCTAATTCCTTGATTCGTCCTTTCATTCCTTCAGTAACATCTTCTATTGCTGTTTCTTGAACCTTTTTCAATTGTTCCATTAAATCTACTTGTAGATTTAATCTAAGCGCACGAACCCGTCTTTGTTTTTCATGATATTTACGACTTAAGGCATCTGCAACTACATTTTCCTTTCCTTCGTGATATTGGATATCACAGTCGTAGTCGCTTAAAATTTCCATCCATCTCCGTTGCCTCATATTCAACTCTTTTTGCCCAAATATGTACTTTAAACTTTTATGACCTGTATAGACAGTAAACTTACTTCCATACAGATAATGTCTCCAAATCTTAAGGGCAAAAATTACGGCTCCTAATTCTAAATCATGAGTCGTATAGTTTTCTTCATGTTTCTTCAATTGTCTTGAGGCATATGCAATTACCTTCTTGCGTTGCATCAATACACATCCTAATCCTAGTTTTGAAGCATCACAGTATACTTCAAAATCTTCTGTTCCTTCTGGTAAGGATAAGATTAGTGCATTGGTTAATTTCTGTTTCAAAATTCTAAAAGCCTCTTCTTGTTTAGTTCCTCATTCAAACTTAATGGCTTTACAGGTTAACTTAGTTAATGGTACGGCTATCTTGGAAAAATCCTTAATAAACCGTCTATAATACCCAGCTAAACCTATAAAACTCCTAATTTCCATTGCAGTTTATGGAACCTTCCAATTGGTAATTGCCTCTATCTTAGCAGGATCTACGTGAATACCTTCGTGATTCACCATGTGGCCTAAGAATTGTACTTCTTTCAACCAGAATTCACACTTTGAGAATTTGGCGTACAACTTTTCTTTTCTTAACAAAGTTAAGAGTGCATGAAGATGTTCACAATGCTCTGTCTGGCTTTTGGAATAAATAAGTATATCGTCTATGAAGACAATTACAAATTTATCCAAATACGGTTTACAGATCCTATTCATCATGTCCATGAATGCTGCAGGTGCATTCGTTAACCCAAAGGGCATGACTGTAAACTCGTAATGACCATACCTAGTTCTAAAAGCAGTTTTAGGTATGTCTTCTTCTTGTACCTTCAATTGATGATATCCGGAGCGTAAATCTATCTTAGAGAAATATCTAGCCCCTTGAAGTTGATCAAAAAGATCATCAATCCTAGGTAATGGATATCGATTCTTAATTGTAATCTTATTCAATTCTCTATAATCGATACACATTCTCATTGAACCGTCCTTTTTCTTTACAAACAACACTGGCGCTCCCCAAGGGGATGAGCTAGGTTGTATGAATCCTTTACTTAGTAATTCATCTAATTGCTTTTTCAATTCTAACATTTCGGTAGGAGCTAACCGATAAGGTGCCTTGGCTATCGGTGTAGTCCCTGGAATTAGATGAATCCTAAATTCCACTTCCCTATCTGGTGGTAATCCAGGTAATTCTTCTGGGAATATATCTGGATATTCTGAAACTACAGGAATTTCTTTAAGTTCTTTCCCTTTAGTATTAATGATTACTGAAATCATATATACTATTCCTTGTTTTCGTTCATAACTAGCAACTTTCATTACTGATATGAACTTCATGGGTTTGCGTGGTTTATCTCCTGTAATCATAAGTACTTCTCCAGTAGGTGCCTGAATTTCTATGGAATTTCTATCACAAAGAATTCGAGCATGGTTGGCTATCAACCAATCCATTCCTAACACAACATTGAATTCAGCTAATTTCATAGGTAATAGGTTTGCAGCAAATTTATGACCTGAAAGTTCTATTTCTACTTTTTGCAAAATCTGATTGATTTTAACTGAATTCCCGTCTGCGGTTTCAACGGTAAACATTTGCCTAATGTTGGTTAAAGGTAACTTAAGAGCTTGACAAAATAAAGTATTAATAAAACTTTGGTTTGCACCAGAGTCAAATAATACTTTTGCGTATACGTTGTGAACTAAGAACGTACCCGCTATCACATCTGGGATGAGTTCTGCTTCTTGAGTAGTTAGCTGGAATGCTCTGACATTCTTTTTAGTAGCTCCTTCGGTTGCCTTGGGTTTGTTGTCTACTGGTTTAACCAATTTAGGACATTCTGTTTTGTAATGCCCTGCTTCTCCACAGTTAAAACAGATTACTGTTTTCTTTTTACAGTTTTCTTCATGATGACCTATACCCTTGCAAAGGTTACAGGTTACATTACATTTTCCGTAATGCTTCCTTTTGCAATTTCTACAGAAAGGTGGATTCGAATATTGCCCTGTTCCTCTTTTTTTGAAGTTATTAGTATTACCCGCCCGGAATCCTTGGGTAATCTTTTGAGCTAGTTCCTTTTTCCTATCTTCATCTCTTGTACGTACCAGTTCATCGGTTAGAGTGTTAGCTAATTCTACCGCATCGTCAATAGTGCGAGGTCTCGCAGCTTTAACAATATTGCGGATTTCACTAATTAGCCCCCAAATATATCGAGAAATAAGTACCGGTTCTGGCGAAGCCAGTGTTGGTACCACTCGCGCATATTCGAAGAATGTCGAAGTGTAACTACGATAATCTACACCCATCATCCGATGAGTAAGGAACTTATTTGCCATGTGTTCCTTTTCACACTCAGGGCAAAACTTTCTTTCGACAAGATTCTTAAATCCTTCCCAGTTCATAGCATAAGCTATGGTTCTTCCTTTGGCTTGTAGCACAGTGTTCCACCATTCGAGTGCTCCTTCTTTAAACAGATTGGACGCGTACATAACCTGATCGTCTTTGGCACATTTACTAATTGCAATGACTGCTTTGGTTTTCTCTAACCAACGCAGTGATGCAGTCGCTCCTTCATTGCCTGCAAATTCCATGGGTTTACAAGCAAGAAATTCTTTGAAAGTGCAACCAGGTGTTGCGGCTTTCATTTTCTTAGAGAACGGAGCTTGTCGTGTTTCATGATTAACATGATTGTTTACACTATTACTGAAGTTATCTTCAGTATTAAGTTTACTAGGAATGATTTGTTGCGGTTCTGCTGGAGTCTTTACAGCAGCGACAATTGCAGGTATAGCATTGGCTATCCCCTGAGCGACAATATTTTCAATATCTTGTCTAGTCATATATTGATCTCCTGAATGTTGCTCGGACTGATTAACTTCATTTACTGGTTCATTACCACTGTTTGCCATCTGATAATATATATATAAATTTTATTAGTATCTGATAATTACTAGTTATACAAACAATCAGACAATTCTACAATGCAAGTATAGTAAAAAACAATCGATTTCTCGATTTCATTTTATATATTAGTATAATATGCATCATTACTCGCCAAGATATCACAACGTTTTATTAGTCTATTTACAGACCGATGTTACTATTACTATTACACAACTATAATTCTATTGTTCCTCGTTTACTTGTTGTCTAAAAACGCATCTCCCTCTCATCATACTTCCATGTAATCTGTCCTCCTATTTCCCTCATTCTATTCCCCATATCGATCAACTCTTCACCAAAGTGGCGAAGTTCAGCCATGTTTTCATTAGTCATGGGTGGATTAGGTAGAGGTTCTGGATTGAATTGTGGATGAAATGAATAGGGATCGTTGACAATACTCTGGAATTGCCAATCGTTTGTCCACCATTCATCCATTTCTATAGGTTGAGGGTGAACTATGGGGTCTGGTATTGCTGGTTCCCAATTCATAGGGAGTTGGCTTTCAAGAGGATAAGTAAGAATATTAGTATTAACAGGCTGAATGGTTTCACAGCTTGCTAATAGGAAATCTATCTCTTCTTGAAAGGTCCTTCTATGGTTTGGATTGGAGCTCTCTCCGATTTCCATTTGAGTTGGTATAGGGCTTTGTCCAACTTCTATCTGCATCACCATTTCCTTAATTTCTTCATTGCCTCCGGTTTCCATTTCCGGTTGTTCAGAACTCTCACCGATTACAACTTCTTTTCCCTTTTTCAAAGGATTATTTATTTTAGGAAGTTTTGTAGCTGGCTTTTTCCTACGGATTTTCCTCCAACCTACATAACTTCTTTTCTTTTGTTTTGGCTTTTTCACAGGTGGAGCCTTAAATTCTACCGGTTGTTCTATATCGGGAAAGTAACTAGCATATTCTTTGGAAGCTTCGATTTTCACCGGATACAGATTAAGGTTCTGAAAAGTTTCAGATATTCCACTCATGCTGATATATGCAAAATGCATAAAATATTAAATTAAAATTTTATAATTAACCTTTAAAATTTATTATACACCGTGTACTAATTTATTACAAATATAATCAGAAAATACACCGAGGGTTTATTGTAAATTTATTTATTTACTACCGAAGGTTTCTGGATTATAAAAGTAATATACTAAAACTTTAAAGATTTATCTTTTCTGCTACGGTGGCTAACATATATAAATTTGCCCATTTAGCATCTAACTTATCTTCCCAGGGTGATTTATCAAGTATTTCCTGGGTTTCTTGTTTAATTTTCTTTTCTCGGATTTTCTCTTTACTTTTCTTAATAATCATTTCCCTTTTTCTAGGGGAAAGTGATTCCTCGTATTGTGCCTTGCGCACGAATATTCCTTCCTCAGGAATTTCAGACTGACTTGAGGATTTAGTGCGGGATGAACTTCCCTTCTCGTAGAATGATCTATCTAATTTATGATAGATACTGGACATCTTTTGTTTACCCATACTGTAACTAACAAATAGTCAGATAATAACACATAATCACAGAATAGTAATCAGGAAAAATTAAGTATTTTCTCAATACTTAATTAGCTTAACTCAGTGGCTCTGATACCACCTTATTTCTGTCACGACCCCCGACCCGGTTTGACCCGTTTCAGGAGCCGCGGGACAGAAATCCTGCGGTATTTATTTAATTGAGTTTAACAGCGGAAGTTTATTTAAAAAGGATCGCTTAAAGCTAAAATTTTCCCGATTATTTTATTTCACAATTTGGGATAAAGCCCCGATAATTTACAATATTATATTTTTATTACAAAATAGTAATATAAAAACTTTTATTTATTTATTTTATATTGAGCCACTTTCTCAAGCTTTCACTGTTTCCCAGCATTTTTCCTGAATTACAACAGATCACCTGAAACATGTTTGAAAAAGGTTTTGTCAGCGGAAAATACTGAGTGAATCATTCTATTTACTAAAACGACACATTTGTTATAATATACAGTATTAAGGAAAATTACAATGTTTCTGATATCAATCCAATTACCCACAGTACTTTATCACTCGACCCATTGGCCCTTCCGTCCAATGGTGTCTGTGACTATGGTCATATCACCCATTGGCTGCCCCAATGGTGAAGATTATCAAGTAATGTATACAAAACCCCACATACCGGCTGTAATTTGGTGATTACATAAACTTAATCCCTGTAATTATAACTTTGAAATAAATAGGGTTTTGTAAAGTAATTTGATAAAAAGAGAATGACTCACCTTGCTGATTTTAATACGGATAGAATTTAATCTATGTATTATCCTTGTTAACCTAATTTAAAATAACAATGCACACAAAACTGGGTTAGTAATCAATCCAGCAATTTACGATAATTCCCGAGATCAAGTTATCACAAAGAATATCAAAGTGCAATACTTTATCTATCGAATTAACGACAATCCGTCAAATTAATGACGAACGATAAAGTAATATACTTAATCTATCGAATTAACGACGATCCGTCAAATTAATGACGAACGATTAAGTATAACCCTAATGTGGGCGGCACTTAAACATGCATTGGATATATTGATCTTCGGATAATTGAATCGTAGCAGCGATTGTGCTAATACCCTGTTTTGCAGCAGCGATTCGAGACCCGGGATGAAATTTTGGAGTATACAGATTATTTCGTCGTGTGTGTTGGGAATTATTTCGACGTAAATTGTGCAGATTTCAAGTGCCAATGTCTGCTATTTATACACTTAATTTGGATGGCTTACGGACCGTAAACAATTTTTTCTTTACGGTCCGTAAAGCATAAATATAGCCTATAGGTTAGCCACGTTTGGGACTAGCTTAGCTGAATCACAAAATTTCGAATATTACTTGCTGCCAACGTTTAAAATGGATAATCGTCCATAGGGTTTAATCCCCCCTTAGTTTTAGGGGCCCTAATCCTGATTCCGATTATTCCGAAAATTTTAGGGTTTGTTCAGAATCACTTGGGTGTCTCAATTAGGGTTTCCTTTTGGATTAATTAAAGTAATAATTAGGATCATTTTGTGAGAGTTGTTACAGTTGTGTTGGTTTGGGCAGTGGTAAATAGGCATTTAGATCGAAAACTGGAGGAGGAGTTGAAGGAGCAAAACCAGGGAGGTACATTTCAGTACAACTCATGATTGATGTATTGAATAGGGTGAAAACCTGATCACACACTTAATAACCCACTGTTAAATCACTTTTTGAAAAAAAAATTGGTCCACGAAAATTTAATTCGTGTGATCAAACCCACAAAGAATTGTAACAGACAGGCCTACTAAACAATGACCAATTTTTCGTGAATTGTAGGCCAAAACCAATTGTAATAGATAATCCCCACGAAATATGTAGCCCAATGAAAATCCACTCAAAAATCAATTTAATTTCCCCCCCCCCCCTTTTTTTAATGTTGAAAATTTTTCATAGTAAATAACAATGAAATTTTTTTTTAATTCAACTAACAACGTAACTTTTGAGATATGACTTCTTTTGTTTCTATTTCATTTTAGTCAAAAAGTTCAGTCAATAATTCAGTTACATTCTATTTCATGTGAATAATTCTATTTCATTATAAATAATGAAGCTTTTGATCTCCACTTGTAGGTCCAATGAAATGATAATGAAAATGAATTACAAAGGTGTTGGCCCAAAAAAAAAACGGACCAACACATGCGACGAAGCTGCTGATTTGTTTGTATCCGACGAAACAGGTTTTATACTTTGATAACCGACGAAACAAAATTTAATTGAACCTCTGATTGATGAAACTCATTTGGATAAGGTTTGGAGTTGGTGAGTTTTGTTAGATATTTCAAAGAAAGCTTATCCCTTCTGACACATTGTACACCAAATTCAACACTACACCATCTTTATCACACCAAACAAAGCATGGACTGAAATATTTTAATTGAATTTCCTTTTCCATTTTTTTTTATTTAGAAACAACCTGAAGAGTTTGTTTGATAAAGATCAAAAAGTGAAAGTATCAAGAACACTTTGAATATTGGTTGAAGATATGAAGAACACTTGAATATTTCGGTGAACCGATAAATTTCCAAACACGAATTTTGCTTAAAACTTTCAATGAAAACCAAATGCAAACATGTAGAAATGCAAAATAATAAGGTTTTCACTAAAACTTATAGCAAAACAACAAGATAAACACTGATTTTCGCCACTTTTTCCAGAAAATATATAATTTTTTTTTAAGAACACAAATCTGAAAAAAAATCACAATAAGACACTTGATAAAAACCCAAACTTGTTTGGTTTTAAACATAGGTCCCGTTTTTCCCGGTGGATCGATAACGAAAACCTTATCCTTGTTTATCACAAACACGGTAACGGGTGCGGAATCCCCGTGACGGTGCAAACCAAACAAAGTGTAAAACACACGTAACCAAAAGATTCAATATCTATTGATTAGGGATGAGAACGATAACAAACATATACAAACAATGTTTACAGAGTCACACAGCTCTCGTCTCTCATGTCCTTTCACACAGAAACAGAAAGCTGTTTATATAGTAGCTGGGCCTTTCCTACGACGAAACACAAGCAGTTACGACGAAACAACATTGGGCCAGGCATTGGGCCTGAAGAAGCCCAATCACACGACGAAACAAAGGGTGTTTCGTCGTGTTTCATCATGTATGTGATGAAACAGTTCTGTTTCATCGTGTGTTTGTCTTGTAGTGTGGTGAAACACTTTGTTTCACCATGCTTTTGTCTTTAGTGTGATGAAACACAATGTGTTTCATCATGTTCCATCATGGCAGGAGACTTTCACCATGTTTGGGCCTAAGATAAGTTAAGGCCCATAGTCAAATAGTTTAGCCCAGTCTACTAACTAAACACACATATAAATACAACCCTAAATGCAACATGCATGGTTAGTTTATACATTACAAATTAAACGGAACAAACTTGTCGAACCCAAGTTGGATAGGAGGATATCCGACTTGGTCTTCATTCCGTTAAAGGCTCGAACCGAACGTGCCGCGTCCACACAAAAAGTGTATCAACAATAATTTAAATAATAAAAATAAAATGTCATAATTTAAATAAAGAGTAAATTGCCAAAATCATCCCTGAGGTTTTGGTATATTTGTCATTTTCATCCAAAAACAACTTTTTTGTATAATATAGTCCTTCAATTTTAGGATTTTTTTCCATTTTCATCCAAATGTCTAATTTTCTTTATTTTTCTAACAAACATTTGGATGAAAATGACAAAAATTACAAATCTCAGGGACGATTTTGGCAAAAAAAAAATTAGACGTTTGGATGAAAATGGCAAAAAATCCAAAAAGTAAAGGACTATATGGTACAAAAAATGTTGTTTTGGATGAAAATGACAAACATGACCATACCCCAGGGACGATTTTGGCAATTTACTCTTAAATAAAAAAAGTACAATGTCATAATTAAAATAATAAAATACAAAGTCACTCATTGTCTTCGTCGTCTCCTCCTTGTTCATGATAAAACCATCGTGGTCACCACGATGGTGTTGCCCTTTCCAAGCGGTTGGACATGCCGCCCAATCCCAATGCGTGCAATCAAGACTACCCAACATCCTAGGAAACCAGTGTATGCGCTGATGGGCCTCGTATAAAAGTGGAACATGGGCAGCAGTTGGCATCCTCCAATATGGTCTCCCATACAGAAAGATAACACCTAATAAAATAGTGTTAATAAAAAATAATAACAATGTAAATTAAAATAATAATAATGTAAGTAATAATAATAACAATTTAAATTGAAAATAATAACAATGTAAATTAAAAATAATAACAATTAAACTTAAAAAATAATAACAATAAGAATAAAAATTACCTTCACATAAATTTTCAAGAGAATCACGACACATTCTTGACGACATCCTTAAATATTCATCCCACGCATCACCCGTTGTGTCGTACGCTAGTTGCCTAATTGCTACCGTACACTTTTGTATTCCAGAGAAACCAACTTTGTGACTAGCAATTTCTCTTTGCGTGAAAAAGGGGAATTCACCCGCAAGATCATTAGAAATTTTAATGAAAAGACGACAGCTCATACGAAACATACGCTTAAACTGAACATCATCGTACAACGGATTTTCACAAAAATAATCTTGTATTATACGTTCATGAGCACCTAACCTATCTCGTTCAAGAGCCGGTTGTCTGGTACGCGATGTAGAGGATTGGGCTTCTTCTCGCAAATAATTAATCGTCTCCTGTGTAATTGTGATAATCATATCGTCGAGAACAACGTCGGATGAAGAGCTCGAAGAATCGGGTGACATTTTTAAGTTGTGATTGGTGTGTGTTTTAGTTGTGATTGGTGTGTGTTTTAGTTTGGGATAGGTTTGTATTTATATTTTAATAAAAAAAAACTTTTTTAAAAAAAAAATATGAACGTTGGCCAACGGTTATGTTGACCAACTTACCTCGATCGTCCCAAATTCAATTCGTTACCATGTTGGCGAGTCCCTTATAGCGCCCCTTCTTAATTTCGATGGTGTAGGGTGGTGGCGCCCCTCAGGCGCCATTGATGTTGAGGTGGCAAGGGTGGCGCATCCACACCCTCCGGCCCAAGGGCATAAGACTATATGTTATGATTTTATACTTTTTGACTCAACTTCACTACTACGTAAGCATGAACAATTATTAATTTTTCTTTTATGTTTTTTGTAATGGTATCACAAGTTTTAACTACCTATTACAGTAAAATAATATATAATTTATGTAATTAAAATAGTGTGTACATATATTATTGGTGGAATAAAAAAAGATGGGACATTTGTTTTTTTGTTTTGTTTTTTTTTTTTTTTTTTTTTTTGTTTTTGTTTTTTTTTTTTTTTTGTAACTGGTTCTCTTAATTAATTCACACACTTCAATTTTTGAAAAGTTGGTTGAGAGAAGTTAGTGAGGCAACGCCCATGAAATTCATAAGCGTTAAAATGGAGCGTGGGTGGTATTAGGGCGTGAAGGAGTCTTAGGTGGCAATGAGCGGCAACAAAGACAACACCCATGAATTGCCGTTAATTAGAACTCATACTTATTTTTGAGAGGCAATCATTCATGCCTTTAAACTCAAAGGCTATGGGCAAACATTAGTTATTTGTATATTGTAATCCTTATCTTCATAATTAATGAAAATATTTTGCACGTGTCACTTTTAGTGTTTATTCACACTTATGTTAATGTTTCTCTCTCCTGCTAAATTATAATAATAAATTAAAATTTCCTGCATTTCTCATCTATTAAATAATAATATGGGCAAATTACTTTTTGAGTCCCTATGTTTTATAGGTTTTAACCACTTGAGTCCAAAATCAAAATGTTTAACGCCCTGAGTCCCTGTAGCCATTTTTCTTAACCATTTGAGTCTAAATTTCTAACACCATCCATCAAGTTTGTTAACTACAAGGGCAATTTAGTCATTTACACATAAAGTACAACTCTTATATGCACAAGAGTATAAGGAACAGGTGTCTAATGCATAAATATTTTAATATTATATATAAAATAAATTATATATACTGTTATACACACTACACACACAAACATTTCACACACGCCTCACCTGTCCATCCCTTCTCTCTCTCATCTAGACCTCTACCACCACCATTAACACCACTGCACCACCACCATCCCCACCGCACCTCCACCACTATCACCACCTTGCGTTGACTGTCAACCACCACTGTTGAGATCAATATAAACAAACGAGACGACCACCACTGTTGAGATCACTATAACACCTTGCGTTCACTGTCAACCACCTATTACACATCTCTGCTTTCGGATGAATAATTACCTCTGTTGGGAGATCCACAACCCCGACTTTACAAAAATGATCCATAGTTTTGTTGAACTCAGTTACCGAAGATATACCTTTGGTAAGTTGGCGACCAAATAAATGCCAACAGAAATTGGTCATACCTGTTACTTAATTGTATTTTGTGATCAAAGAAGAGTACTTATTGAGTTCTGTATAAAAATTAGGCATTCAAGTTTATATGCTTTATTGTCTAATTCCTAAACCTTGTACGAGATGCCTTATTTGGTACCTTTTGTATTGTTTCTGATGTTTCGTTACCGAATAATCTTGATTTGGTACCTGTTAGTGAAGTAGATTTAGGGTTGCAAAGTCTGTGTGGTAAGTACCCGAATCTGCAGAGGCTTGTGGTTGCGAATTGTAGTGAAATCGGTTTTTTAAATGTTGCGGTGGGGTGTCAGATGATCCAAGAGCTCGTTTTGCATCGTTGTGATGATAAGGTTTTGCGCGGTATTGCAACGTTCAAGAATTTGCAAATATGGTTGGGATGGTTGGCGTGGCGGCGGTGGTGTGTAGGTGGTGGTGGTCGGACATAGGGTTGACAATATTGGCGCAAGGGTGTAAGAGGATAGTGAAGCTCGAACTAAGAGGGTGTAAGTGAGATAAGGTTTGTTACTTATTTATATTTCTATTTTTTAAATACAGGTGTATTTTAGTCTTTTCATTAGAAAGTAACAGAATATTCAAACGGAGTTAGAAATTTGGACTCAAATGGTTCAGAAAAGTGGTTATAGGGACTCAAGGCGTTAAACTTTTTGATCTAGGACTAAAGTGGTTAAAACCACTATAACACACAGACTCAAAAGGTAATTTACCCTAATAATATTAAACCACAGTTTTCTTGTTTTTATATTATTTATTTTATACTTCTTTTCTCAGTTATTTCCTTCATTTTCCGTTTATTAATAAAATATTTAATATTTAATTGATTGTAAATTTCTAATATGTATGAATGAAAACATTTATTTTGTGATTGTAAATTTCTAATACGTATGTATGATTGTTATATATGTTATTTAATCAATAAGTTAATAGATCTGTTTAAGCATGTAAATATCTCTTAGGTGAGCTCTTGGTCCCTAATAATCTTAGTAACCCAATCAACCCGGTCCCCATTACCTCAAAGCCTGCAGATCCGTCTGGTATTCTGTTTTTAAACCTGCATCTGTCATCCTCTTAGGAGACCGTGGAGGACCACCAAAAGGACCTGATGATCTTTTCTACGAGAGCATCTATTTTAAATGGTGATCATGTTATAGCTAAAGGCAGAGCTAGCAAAGGTGCCTGTAATCCCGACCAAAAGCAAAAGAATGGTGTAAAGCTCAACTGTGTGAAGGTCGGTGGCGTCATAGCTCCAGCTCTTCCAAAGTTGGCCTTTACGTTCCCTCTGGCACATCCGCCATAAGTCGTGTTGGTGTATGTAGGGTCTTTGGTTCAGTAGTTTTGTTGGTGTTGTGTGGGTTCCTTAGTGTGGTGATGCCTTAGGGCTGTCGTGTAAGTTTTCTTTTCTTTTCTTGGTGTTTTCTTTTTATTTAGTGCTCCGCTTCATGGTGATTGTTGCATTTTTTCTAGCTTCTTAATAGTTTAGGTGGAATATATTTCTTTTGCCGTTAAAAAAAATAGATCTGTTTAAGCTCGGGGCGGGGAGGCGGCGGCGACATCAGATGTGAGTTGGATGTGGTGTTTGTGACACGTAAACTGTGGGGCTGGATCATTTTGCATGAACCCTTTGATTGTTTTCCATCTGTTCCAACCATGGTAATGATGGAAGAATTAATATCGGCTGGTTGATTGAATTATGGTTGGGTCTGGTCGGAGCGACGGGTTTCCCGATACCATCAAGATTTGATATCGAACGAACAGTTTGTTTCTAAATATTTGTACAGAGAATTACAAGCATATTAATATACCAAGCAATGCTAAACAAGAAAACCATATATATATATATGTCTAAACTAAGGTAATCCCAACAACAACAAAAAATACACAAAATAAAATGGTATCTTCTTTTGTTTACCAATGGATTTCGGGAACTATCGACTTCTCTGCGACCACGATTTTCAGATCCCTCACCGCACTCACTTTCTCCATAAAACGATCTACCCGAGTCCTCCAATATCATGTTATGCAAAATAATGCACATATACATGACGTTTCTCAATTTACTATTTTCAAGTATCCTCGACGGCTAGTCGACGATAGACCATCACTTTTTTAACACACCGAAAGCCCGCTCGATATCTTTTCTTGCTGACTCTTGTTTCTTCTTGAAATGCATTCTTTTTTCGTCATCTGGACATGAAAGAGTTTTCACCAAGGTCGCCCACTCCGGATAAATACCGTCTGTGAGATAGTACCCATACTTATACTCCACGTCGTTTGCATAGAATGAAATATATGGTGCAACACCATCTATGACATCGTCCCGATTCGAAGATTGTAAAACTGCAATGTCATTGTTCGCACAGGCCATGCCAAAGTATGCATGCCAAATCCATAAATCTTGAGACGTGACCGCTTGTAATATTAGGGTAGGACCATCGTGGTCACCACGATGGTGTTGCCCTTTCGAAGCGGTTGGAGATGCCGCCCAATCCCAGTGCGTGTAATCAAGACTACTCAACATCCCAAGAAACCTGTGTATCCACTGATGGGCCTCGTATAAAAGTGGAACGTCAGCAGTGGTTGGCATCCTCAAATATCGACTCCCGTCTAAGAAGATAACACCTAATAAAATAGTGTTAATAAAAAAATAATAACAATAACTAAAAATAATAAACTGTAAATTAAAAAAATAATAATAACAATAAATATAATCTGTAAATTAAAATAATAATAATAATAACAACAAATAAAAAATACCTTCAATGAAATTTCAAGAGAATCACGACACATTCTGGACGACATCCTTAAATATTCATCCCACGCATCATTCGCTGTGTCGTACGCCAGTTGCCTAATTGCTGCAGTACACTCTTGTATTCCAGAGAAACCAACTTTGCGACTAACACTTTCTCTTTGTGTGAAAAAAGGGAATTCGCCCGCAAGATCATTAGAAATTTTTAGGAAAAAACGACGGCTCATACGAAACCTATGCCTAAACTGGACATCAACGGAGTTTCACAAAAATAATCTTGCATTAAATGTTCTTGAGCACCTAACTGTTGGGATTGAACCCTATCAGAGGAACAAGAACAGATAATAAAAGCCAAAACTGGTTCACAACAGAGGATTCATCATAAGCAGCACTTTACACTAGGCTTTCCCCTTGAAAGTGTTTATAACATCTGATGTCCTTTATCCACTGTCCGTATACAACAGCTGTTGTCCTTCAAACTGCTGATGAAGCCCTGAAGACTGTTAAGGATTAAACACTGCTGGTTCAATCTACTGTTGATATCTAAGTATTGTTGTTGACTAAAGGACTGCCCACTCAAGGATTGATCAACTTTGAGGAAAGCACTGATAGTCAAACATCAGTGCTGATGGAAGAAGAAAGCAATAGTTTAGTGTGTCACTTGTATAGAATTAGTGGTTAAGTTAGCAGTGTTTGTATAAGAGAAACGGTTAAAGGTTGCTAGATGTCACTTTCATGGTGACGTCAGCTTAGATGCTTCAGTGGTTTGATTTGCCTATAAAAGGAACAATATCATGTACTGTTACATTTGATTGACTGAGTGAGTTCTTCTCCTCCAATCCTTTCATCTTGTGCAATCAACTAGTGAGCATCATGTTGTGGGGGAGCTTTAGTATGTAAGCATGTATGTAATCATTTTTGTATTGTAAGCATTCGACTCAATGATAAGGATGTGTTTACTAAAAACTATTTCCCTTTGATTGTGTTTACAAAGTTTGTTTTCAATTCCGCTGCATTAGATCTCTGTTTATCATTCATTTATTGTTCAAATATTACAAACAAACACAATCATGAGAGCCTCCGATCTTAACAATTGGTATCAGAGCCTGGACAGTCAAATTTGATTTAACAATCATTTTGACATAACAGTTCAGCTCAAAATTCATTGATGCTAAGGTTGATCGTAGTTAGTTGAAAAACAGAGTAACGAGTGGTCACGTTCAAAGTTGCTTTTCGAAAACTCTGTAAAACAACCAAGATGTCATAAGACACACAAACTTCACACAACAAGTGATTTCATGCATAAACCAACTATAGTTTTCAGATCTGAAAATATGTCTGATAACTATGGTATAATTATTTTCTTTACAAAATTGATTTCAATTGTTGTTATGAAGTTTGTGTTGTTTCCATCATGTTTGCTGCTAAGGTGTGTACCTCTGGTCAACAAAAACCTATGTTCGTAAAAACATTAGTGTTTTTGTTAACATAAAAGGACGGAAATTAAAACTTTAGTTATTAGATCTTATGTGTTGAAAAACAGGTTGAGAATCTTGTTAAAAAGGACCAAATCAACTTTGTTAAAAATACACTAAGAAAATCAGGTGTCAAAATAGTCCAAATCATATGTAATGTGAGATTTGATATAAGCATGCACAAAAATGACCAGATCTCTCAAAACGTTGCTGTAAAATGACTCTGGATTAAGTGTTCCTTCAATAAAAACCTCCCAGTGAGTATTTCAGTACTTATGAATGGGAAGGGTAAAAAGGGAAGAAGAGAAATCACAAATACTCAAAAGTGTGTTTATCTCAAAACTTTTGAAGTCAAAAGAAAAGAGTATAAACATAAAACACTTAAGAGTCCAAAATTGGGTTAACAATGGTTTTCAAGCAACTGTGTGCATTCATTGGTCCAGGGAAATTCAGGTAACAATAGTATCACCAGTGATTATACTTACAAGAGGACTAGACAAATTTTTCAGAATCATCACATGGTAACAAAGTCTATAACAGGACTTTCAAAACTTATGTGAACATGTCTCCTCATTTTTGCAATCAATTAACAAGAAAATGGTCTCAAACAGTGGTTCTTACAATGTATTTCAAACCACTGACCATTTTCATAAAACTTGAGGGTGATGTGATTATGAGTTTAATTGGAAAATATACCAGATCCTCTTTGATGTTGTTTTCATAAAAACCTTTAAGTATTTTTCTTGAAAAGGTTTTTCTCAAATAAAACAGGATATATTATTCTTTATTTTTCCTTAAGAGTGATATATTTTGTATTTTTACTTGTTTTTGATAGTAAAAGTTTCAAACTCCTGTCAGGATGTAGAACCATTATTTTTTTTTGTGTTCTTATCCTTGAAAATAGATCAAAAGGAAATGGTGCAAGTGTCAAGGTCATGTCAAACTCAAGTTTGTTTTAACACAGATCAAAGATTGATTGCTAACAGACCTTAAAATACGTAGGTACTCATGTTCTAATTCAAATATTATGACACAAAAATGAATTGCCATAGTAAAAAGTTTCAATCATCTAGGGTACTAAACCACTGTCAGGAATTTGTAAAAGCTTCAAAACTTGTAATAAGACCTGTGGTAAAACCTTGAATGCAAATTCCTGTAACAACTACTGACATATTAAACTTGAGAATTTGCATCTAAAATGTATTTTGTTGAGGATAGCAATCTTGCAGATATTTCATAATCACTATCAAACAGATTATTGGACATGATATTGTGGTTACACAAGACAAAATCAGTCCTTTCATCAGAACAGCAGATGCTCAAAACATTTGTCAAAAGCCTATCTACTGTTGCACTAACAGTTGCTGACAGAATAGCCTTTCAAATTTTTACCATTACCTTACCCCTAACTACTGTTGTGTTTAAACATCTGTTTCCTAAATACTGTCCACTGCTGAAAGTCAACCCCTGTTCTTTCATTGTTTTTGGTAATCACTGTTGTTCAAAATCAGTGTTTTATCCACTGATAAAGCCATCCACTGATAGTTAAAATCACCCACTATCTTCACTTTGACCGTTGCAACCACTGATATTTGCTTCAACAGTGGTTCCGTAAACAACTGTTCTTCATTTTTTATCTTTTCATCAGGGGTTGGCACGTGGTTAGTTCTTAGCCATCAGATCTTTGTAACCGCTGCCACATCAGCATTCACTTTTTCTCAAATAAAACCCTGATCAAAACCCCCAAACAGGGTTTTACACTGTCGAATTGAATTCCAAAATTCTCTTCTCAAAGCAGTTTCCAATCTTCCGTCTCCAATCATTCTTCGTTCTTCTTCATCAAAATGACAAAATCAAAATCAAAACCATCCTCTTCTTCCAAAAAGGTCGCTCAAAAGGCCGTTGAATCCACCGAAATCCCATACAAAGCACCTCACAACTACTTGGGTCTACTCACAAAACCCACCACCACCAAAACCTTCGATTCCATCATTGACACTCTTGTTGCTTCAAAGTACAAAACTTTGTTAACTGCTGATGCTCCTATTTACGAACAAACCTAGAGAGAATTCTGGAAAAATGCCACACTTGAGTATCAAGGTGAAACATTTATAGCCATTAATTCTTCCATAAAGGGCAAAGAGATTCAAATCACTCCACAATCTATTTCGGAAGTCTTTGCACTCGATGATCAAGAAGGTAAAACTTTTTTTTTCCTAAAAACGAGCAAAAAATTGATTTCCTTGAAAGAGGATATGGTGCGGAAGTCTTTGCACTCGATGATCAAGAAGGTAAAACATCATGACCATGTATTAACTTTGTCGATATGCTGTTCTTTGAGTTTGATGAATTTGTTGTTCCTTGATTTGAATTGTATAATGTGTTAACTTATTCGTGTGATGTGATGTGCTATTTATAGGTGAGGATTCAATTGGGACAAGGATCTGCAAGCGAGGTCACAAAAACTATCCTGAATTGCTTAGACAAGCTACCTATACAACTGCCAAATGAGTTTCTTTATCATACTTCTGTCGTTACCTTCATTAAACATTTTAATTATATCAGTTTCTTTATCAGACTTCTGTCGTTACCTTCATTAAACATTTTAGTTATGTATTAAGTGTATTATATTGAGCTGGGTCTCTCTACTGGATTGCTTAGACAAGCTACCTATACAACTGCCAGACTTGGTACATTTAGGTACAATCATTAACAAAAACACTAATATATATGTTGGATAAACATTAACTTAATCTATCATGTAATTAACAATATGACATTATTACTTGATAGGATTCTGACCAACAAGGCACTTGAGGCCAACGACGGAAAGACCTTGCCTTTTTATCAAAAAGCTTTATGCGGTCTGACAACTGGAGCTATCGGAGCCTGTGTAGGAAGCCCTGCTGATCTGGCACTGATCCGTATGTAGGCTGATGCAACTTTACCTGCTGCCCAATGTCATAACTACACAAATGCATTTCATGCTTTGTATAGGATTACTGCAGATGAAGGTGTTCTGGCTGTCTGGAAAGGCGCGGGCCCCACAGTTGTACGGGGTTTGGCTTTGAACATGGGAATGCTTGTTTCTTATAATCAAAGTGTCGAGTTCTTTAAGGATAGTCTTGGTTTTGGTGAGGCCGCTACAATTTTAGGTAAGATTGAGCTGCTTTATTCTAACTTGCGAAAATTGCATAAAATAGAAACAAAGTTTACACTTCATTACTGATTTTAGCAACAAAAATACATTTTATTAGATAGTGTGCCAACAAATGGCTTGTTCAACCAGTAGTATGTCACTTTTTGCTGATTTTTTAAAGAGTTGCCAACATGACATCTGATTTGAGTCGTTTGACATTTGTCAAACTTGTAAATAACCCTTTTCCACATATGTGTATCTCATGTGATGACTAGCAACTAGCAAAGCCATATCAGGAATTCACATTTAAAATACCCACAACATTTGATTCACGATTACTATAATGGACGTTCACATATTACTCAAACATCATAAATACGATTGCTGGTAGTTAATGTAGTAATCTTGGTGTTTGGCGTATAACTAAAGGTTTTTGGGTTTTTTTTTTTTTTTTTTTTTTTTGCAGGGGCCAGTTCTGTATCAGGATTCTTTTGCTGTTGCATGCAGTTTGTCGTATGATTATGTGAAAACTCAAATACAAAAAATGCAGCCTGATGTTGCGGGAAAATATCCGTACACAGGATCTATGGATTGTGCCATGAAAACCCTCAAGTCTGGTGGGCCCTAATGAGTGTTGAATGACCAACCATTACCTATATTACTTATCTTGCAAATTTAACATGAGATAAAAGTTGTGCTAATAAAGTTAATTACGTAAACTGATGAGTGTTGAATGACCAACCATTAGCTATATTACATATCTAGCAAATTTAGCATGTGATAAAAGTTGTGCTAATAAAGTTAAAATTCACTTATTACTTGATCTCATTAATCTATACTATATTATAAAGCATATTGCAAGAACAACTTAAGGTAATTTGCCACTTTACTTAAAACACCTTTAAAGCATGAAGTATAACTCTCTAAAGCACAATATCCTTTATACCTTTTCATTCCAACAATAAGCTTTATACCCTCAATCTCTTGGGTGGGATTTCTGGCTTTCAAACAATACCGATCGATTCTTGGACGGGATTTTAAATTTCAAAGGCCCTGAACATTTTTGGAAAACGTCAAGCTTCGCCACTGCAGAAGGCCTCATTGTAACTGATGATACGATTCATCATTCAAAATTGTTGATTTACCCACATATTTAAAACCCACCTAACATAACTAGAATCACACAATTTTCTTTGTTATCCTGAAGCTGGTGACCGGCCGTCTCACAATAACCACCAAACGCCATCACGAAACAAGCAATTGCCTCAAATCGTTGATTCTCCGCCGCTGTAGAAGGCCGCAACCGACCCTCACGTTCTGCTACACTGGCACCATCGTCGTCGCATGCCACATCGAAAACTACATCCCCGTACATAGCCCTAAACTCACCAACCTAAGTGATATGTTTCTCGCCGCCTCGCGCGGGTAAACGATTATCTACCACAATGAAGTTACTTACGTAAAACCTTTCAGAAAAAATAAAAAATAAATCATTAGAAACAACTACCGCAATGCAAATGTCGCCCCCACCGCATCACGCGGGCACCCCGGTAGTAGTAATATATAGTAATAATATATAGTAACTACATATATAATAAACAAATAAAGTGTGGGACACGTGTCGCTAGATGGTGCAACCTCACAAAATTTTGGGCGGGAAAATGTGGGAGACAGTGTTTTTTTACACGGGATCCGAATGGAGGTAACCAAACCCGGAATCTTGACCCGAGTATATAAGCAAAACTATGTTAGAACCTTGTGTATTACACGAGGTTGAATAAATGCAATTTCATATACCAAATAATAAAAAAAATATCTTTAAAAATCTCGTTTATTACACGGGTTGAATAAATGCAATTTTATATACCAAATAATAACACAATATATATTTAAAAATCTCGTTTATTACATTGGTTGAATAAATGTAATTTTATATAATAAATAATAAAAAAGTTATATCTTTAAGAACCTCGTGTATTGTACGGGTTGAGTAAATTTAATTTTATATATTAAATAATAAAAAGTTACATTTTTAAGAACCTCGTCGAGCTAAGAAGCGAGACTAAGTTCGACCGTTAAGGAGACTAAAGCGGGAGGCTGTGTTTTACGGGTTGAACACATGTAATTTTATATACCAAACAATAAAAAGTTATATCTTTATAAATCCTATGTATTATATGTATTGAATAAATCTAATTTTATATACTACATAATAAAAAAAAGTTATATTTTTAAAACCCCGAGTATTACACGAGTTGCATAAATGTAATTTTGTATAGTAAAAAATAAAAATGTTATATCTTTAAAAAACCTCGTTTATTACACGGGTCGAATGAATCTAATGAAAATTTATATCTTAAAAAAACTAACGGATATACGCGATATACGATGGATGGGGTGATTGCGGTGATTGTTTTTATAAATGTCACGTAAACATAGTAATTATCATATTTGAGTTGAGAATTGAACACGAAATATAAGTATAGAACCAAGAAACACCTTTTAAACATTTTTGAAATAGGTTCTACCCTTAACTATTTTAGTTTAATAAAATAAATAAATCATTTAAATTAACTGAGCTAGGGCTAAAGGACATAACTTGCAAGGGTTTGCAAACATCGAGTACGTTTTCTATAATTATTGAAGACAAATGACACGGTTTGCAATAAGTGTGACATATGTGCTTGTAATCATTGTAAACAGTTCAGATATCAATGAAATAAAGTTATTTGATCCCAATATTTTTTTTGTTTATGTTTGACATTTTTCATGTTTTGATTTCTATTCAATTTCAAACTTTATATCGCTTTCTGGAGAGTTATACGCAAACTGGTGCAAAAACGTAATCAGTTTAACGCGAAAAACACTCCGAAACATCAACATAGGGTTAACATACCTTAAATAACCTTTATATAAATTAGAAATAAGTTTTGAAGGCTTTGAAATGGCAAAATCAAGTTTATCCGCTTATAGGGACTAAAATTGACAAATTGCGAAAGTATGCCGATTTGTACTGTAACAAACATTCCGGAACTTGATCATAAGTTAAACACACCCTAAATATCCTTTACATAGCTTAGAAATAAGGTTTGAGGGGTTCGGTGTGCTAAAATAAACTTTATGCTCATTCAGGGACTAAAAGCGTCAAAAAGTGCATAAGTTTGCATTTTCGCGCATAACTTACGTTCTGAATACATCCGGACATCCAAAAATTTATGTAATCATTAAAATATTTTGTTTTAGTGATTGTCTTGTCAAATCCATTCGTCGCGCAATTTGGACCGTTTTTGCGTCCATTACGACTTCCGTTGTAATTAACCGAACAACGCAACCGTACGACCAAATAAACCGACAGCCGACATATTTTTGAGCACATTTTAAGTTCCCTATACTTTAACTTCATATTTGAGCCTTAAAGTGAGGTTAACGGGGCTTAAACGTGTCAAAACGCATCAAAATCTACCATTTTTGAAAGTTGCTGGTCTGCAAGGTCCTTACGGACCGTATGGACATATGCTTACGGTGATGTGTAGTAAAATACACATATTTGTCCTGTGTGAAATATATAATTATTGTATGTTTTTATTTGTTTTTATTTAGTTTTATGTTTGTTTTATTTTATTTTGTGTTTTTCCAGGTTCTGGTGTAAAGGGGGCAAAAACGGCGAATAAAACGGAGTCCGAATGAAGAAGAACCGAAGAAAAGAACATAAATACGCGTCAGAAACAGTCAGAACTTCATCTGGACATATCCGGAGCTAGGAAAGGAGTTACGGGAGCCATAATATTTGCTTTTGGGGTAGCTCGACGAGAGAAATCCAAATATAAGGTTAAAATCGAGTGAATAGAGCTTGGGCAACTGTTTCTAGAAAGCATTTAATTGGTGACGGGATTTTTATGTAACCTTGGTCAAACTAAATACACTATGGTGTATTATTTAAAGCAAAGTCAAATTAGATACACTATGTTGTATTACTTAAACTTTGGTCAAACTAAATACACTATGGTGTATTATTTAAACCAAAATGGCAAGGATTTGAAGCCTATAAAAGGCCATGGAAGTCTACACTTCTTTCACACCTAAATTCACTCAAGACACCTCAAGAACACAAAACCTTCGGGTTTGGAGCAATGTAATCGATATTGGAGCACCTTTGGAGGTCTTTGGAGGTCTCGGAAGCTCTCGGTTGGAGTTAAAAGCGCCCCGGTTCCGACAAATGTCCGACAAACGTTAAGTTCTCATATCTTTTACTTTTTACCATGTTATCTTGTGTTTGTAATTGTGTTTACTTTCTGTATTTGTATAATATGTGTGCTTAAATTTGTAAACTACCTGGGTTATGATGAACTAAATGATTGTAATACATATTTGACGTAATTCAGTTATTTCATGTGATTTACAGAACATTGTCTTTAAAGTTAATCTTGATATTGCATGTTGGTGTATTTTGATTAAATTATTTGTCGATAAATTCAAAGGTTTAAACATGAAGACGTTCTCCTTAAACTTAGAATTTAATTTGATTCGTTTATCTTTTGATTTTCGGGTTAAATATTGTGTTGAAAAATTGACCAAGTCTAATAATAATTCAAATCAAAATACTAAAACTTGCATCCTCACCTTATGACTAGAAATAAGATTAGGGTGAGCTAGGTTATTAGCTAATCATTGGTGGGTAATTTGGGTGGTCGATAACTCGAGCTATTTTATTACATCGTGATTAAGGTTTCTTAGGATTTTAATTTTCAAAGATTTGTTCGCTTTGCGGGTTTAAAAGATCGTCTCACAACTTAGTCTCTGAGGTCCCAACGGTTGGATTCACGTAGGATTTGGTGTCGATAGCTCGAGCCGGTTCGTTCTAGCACTTCACATCTCGTCTTTATCTTTTGTTTAAATGGCATCTCTAACGGGGGGGTTAACCAAAGGAAAAAGATATTTAACTGTTATTATTTTCAAATTAGCATTGCATGATTTTAGAGATTCTAAAAACCCAGGTAGTCCGTTTATTATTATATATTTGTAAAACTTTGTTTCTGTGATTGTTATACTTTGTTTGTTTATTTGTTTCACTGTATTTGTGTGTATTTGTTTTACTTTACATTTTCCTATCTTCTTTAAGTTTTCAATTTATTAATTAAAAAAATCAAAAATAAATTTAAATCAAACTTTTAAAATTCAACTTTATATTCGATAAAGGTTCAGTATCTAAAGTCCGCCCATAGTGTCCACGGATTGATATCCGGTCTTGCCATCTACACTACACCGCGACCGGTGCACTTGCCGATTGTGTGTGGTTTAGTAGCAATTCCATTTAAAACTTGTTTTGAAAAATAAAAAGAAATATCATATGCTCGGACATGTAGTAACTGGAAGGGTTAAGTGCCGTTAAATTGGGAACTCCTGTCTAGGCTGGCATTCGTACAAATCTAATTATAAGGACCCGTTGCCTACCTGGGAACAATCCCAATGAGAGTACCGACACCTATTAGGCGAAAGCATGTCCAACTTTTGAGCATCTGAATAAACAACCTCACATCAAGCTTTTTACATACCAAGGCTTTTGAATAAAATGATTCACATAACATCAAAGTCTTTCGAACATAAAAAGCTAGACCGTGACCGCACATCAAGTTTTTTTGCGCCGTTGCCGGGGACACTGGCAAACTTTAGAGAACTACCTGAGTCGTCTATTAAGTTATATTTTTTTACTTGTTTTCATAGATTAAAGTTTGTTTGTTTGTTTTGTGTATTAAAAAAATGTGTTTGATCTGTGGAGGACATCATTATACCAAATATTGTCCAAATTCATCAGAGTATTCCACAGATTACTCTTCTAACTTATATTCACAACCACAATCATATCAAAACTATTATTCTTCACCATATCAACCATGCAACGAAAGCAGGTACCCACCTTATTTTCAGACATTTGTGGAATGTCAAGTCGCTCAGATAAACTCTTCATAGAAGCAAAACTGCGAAGTACTGGAACAAATGTTAGAAAAGATGAAAAACGACGATCTAATCGCTCAGACAAAATCTTTAATGAAGCAAAATTGCGAAGTACAAGAACAAATGTTAGAAAAGATGAAAAACAATGATCAAATCATAAATTCATTTTGTGGGAACTGCGCTGGACCGCACAAGTCTAAAGATTGTCCGAACTCTTTTCGATGGGCAATGCCTTCGGATACAAAGGGGATATATTGGGCCGACAAGGATAATTTGACTTTAAATCAAGACATGAATGACGAGTCGGTAGATGCCACAGAGCTAACCAATATGGAGACAACATTGAAGGATGCTGAGGGAATTGGTGAAGATAATAAGGTAAAACAGGAAGAGAAAAATGTTAAATTCATAATTGATTTTTCCTGTGATGATGCAGAGATAGATGCGAAGTTGGCTGAATATAGGAGACTAATAAAAGAAGAGATGGAAGAGGAGCTACCCAGTCATCCAAAATTATCAGATAGAGAACCGGAGACAAAAATGGACACTGAAATCCCACCTCCGGTTCAGCAAGTCGTTAATTCCAACCATTGGTGTCCTACACCATGGAATATCGATGATAACTTTTGGAGTGATGATGATGAGGGGGTAGTAGAAGAGATTGAGTTGGAGGTGCCTCGATACTCAGCATCTCTAATTGGAGAAGTTGAAGAAAAGCCACTTGACAAGATGGAGGATGTGAAAGATCATGAACCATCTTGGGAAGAAGAGTTTGGTGATGAGTTGGTAGGTTTGCCAAGTATTGAAAATGAAGAATTTGACCCAATCGGTGATCTTGCCTATTTAGAGAAATTACTTGAAGGTGAACCGATTATGGAAATCAAACAAATGCCAAACGAAGAAGAAGAGAAAGTGGCTGAGGAGTTTGAAAGTTGGCCCGTGGAAAAGCTAGAAGCTGGATCACCACCACAATTAAAAACACGGGAGAAGACACGAAGAAACTTGGATCAACATATCTTGAGGATGCAAAGATGGTGCAAACAGAAGCTCAAGTGCAGAGACAACCAACATCCTCCTTATATGACACGAATCAGGTTTGGTCCAGGTAAATTTAAGTATTGGTGGCGTGACCTATTTGAAAATGTTAAAAGATTTAAAATTTCCGAATTTAAAATTTCAAATAACAAGAACCGGGTGGAATTGAACGGGTTGGATAAGGTCCAGATCAAAGAAAAACCTCCTGATTAAATTCAAGTGTGGGGAGGTTTTGTAAAAATTTGTGTTTTTGAGTCGTTTGTTTTGTGTCGAGTCAGTACTGCTTGGGTTGTTGCTTGTTTTTGTTTATGCTGGTTTGAATCACACCACCCGTACTCAATCTCCATTCGGGTGATTTCGGAGCTGTACGCCAATTTCAAGTAATTTACCAAGTGTGCTAGTCAGAGTCAAAGCCGATCGCGACCGAAATGCTATACGATCGAGCTGGATTGGACAAAAGTTTTTATACATCATATAACCAGCTAAGTCCTTTCCAATTTGTCCTTTGTCTTTTATTTCTTATTTACTTTAATTTTTGAGTTTTTATTTACACAACAATAAAATAAACAATTTAAAAATTTTAAAGAAATTTTTCGCGCTTGTCCCGATCTTTTAGCACATTGAAAACAAAGACCTTTTCAAAACGACAGTCAAAACGATTTAAATGTCGAACTTACTAAAACAAAAATACATGTTTCTTTAAGTTGCGGGATAGTAGGTTGATTAAATCAAGTTTTTCTTGAAATAAAATTTTTACGGGATACCTAAGATAATGAATCAAGCTGGAAAGTTAATTGATTATGCAATATCAATATCGACCCTTATTTTTTCCACATGACAGTAAGTTTTGAGCCTATAAGTGTTTCTTACGAATACACTATTTTCGTTTCATGTGTGTTTACCAACTTGTTGCATTACTTTAGAACTTGTACGTTTTGATACATTTCAAGTCCTTTGGTTTAGACGTTGATACAAGTATGATAGAGGCATTAGGATCACCTTTCTGAAAAGAAAAAAAAAAAAACCTGTTACCCAAAAAAAAATGTTATCAAATAGAAAACCAAGTTGAGCCTTTTTCTGTTTCATTTGTTTAAAACACAACCATTTTGTGGAACATCCAAAAGTGCTATGAAAAGAAGAGCAAAACGATATGAAAAAATGCATGGGATGTGGAAATCGGTCTCACACAAGAAGATGTAGAAAAAGTCAAACTGAATCTCAACATGAATACAAACTTCTAATGAGGGTGTGGGCTATTAGGCTCAATGCCGAACGGTCCATTAGAGTTGGAAGTAATGTTCACTACAGGATTGAGGAAGACTTACTCCATATCTTGGATAAAACAGGTCTTGACGATCTGACCTTAAAAGAGTCACTTGATTTGTGAGTACGAAAAAAAAAACCCCTACTACGTGCCTTCCTGGTTTATCGTAAATCACTTTCTTCCATTTAAACAACCTACCTTTTACCCTTACCTACCCACAATAAAAGTCCTCTTGATTTGTATCGACATATAACAATTAGGTGGAGATCTGATTGACGTACAAGCTTATAATAGTCATGTTTCACAGTTCGGTTTTTGAGAGTTCATTTGAAATTACATATATATTAACCGAGAGATGAGTGAATTTCGTGAGGGATGTTAATATTGCATAAATTGATTACTTGAAGGTAAGAAAGTTTGATTAGGTAGGCTCGGTTTCTCGTTTCATTCTCTTGAATTGTCAACCTTTTGAACGTTGTAAGTCTTGGAAAACATTTGTGTTTATTGATTTTGTAGTTTGCGTTTTAATTTGTTAAGGCTTGCGTTTTTGTAAAGCGTTTAAGTGGGACATGTTGCTTAAGATTTGCTTAGGGACAAGCAAATGTTTAAGTGTGGGGATATTTGATGTGTAGTAAAATACATATATTTGTCCTGTGTGAAATATATAATTATTGTATGTTTTTATTTAGTTTTATGTTTGTTTTATTTTATTTTGTGTTTTTCCAGGTTCTGGTGTAAAGGGGGCAAAAACGGCGAATAAAACGTAGTCCGAATGAAGAAGAACTGAAGAAAAGAACATAAATATGCGTCAGAAACAGTCAGAACTTCATCTGGACATATCCGGAGCTAGGAATGGAGTTACGGGAGCCATAATATATGCTTTTGGGGTAGCTCGACGAGAGAAATCCAAATATAAGGTTAAAATCGAGTGACTAGAGCTTGGGCAACTGTTTCTAGAAAGCATTTAATTGGTGACGGGATTTTTATGTAACCTTGGTCAAACTAAATACACTATGGTGTATTATTTAAAGCAAAGTCAAATTAGATACACTATGTTGTATTACTTAAACTTTGGTCAAACTAAATACACTATGGTGTATTATTTAAACCAAAATGGCAAGGATTTGAAGCCTATAAAAGGCCATGGAAGTCTACACTTCTTTCACACCTAAATTCACTCAAGACACCTCAAGAACACAAAACCTTCGGGTTTGGAGCAATGTAATCGATATTGGAGCACCTTTGGAGGACTTTGGAGGTCTCGGAAGCTCTCGGTTCGAGTTAAAAGCGCCCCGGTTCCGACAAATGTCCGACAAACGTTAAGTTCTCATATCTTTTACTTTTTACCATGTTATCTTGTGTTTGTAATTGTGTTTACTTTCTGTATTTGTATAATATGTGTGCTTAAATTTGTAAACTACCTGGGTTATGATGAACTAAATGATTGTAATACATATTTGACGTAATTCAGTTATTTCATGTGATTTACAGAACATTGTCTTTAAAGTTAATCTTGATATTGCATGTTGGTGTATTTTGATTAAATTATTTGTCGATAAATTCAAAGGTTTAAACATGAAGACGTTCTCCTTAAACTTAGAATTTAATTTGATTCGTTTATCTTTTGATTTTCTGGTTAAATATTGTGTTGAGAAATTGACCAAGTCTAATAATAATTCAAATCAAAATACTAAAACTTGCATCCTCACCTTATGACTAGAAATAAGATTAGGTGAGCTAGGTTATTAGCTAATCATTGGTGGGTAATTTGGGTGGTCGATAACTCGAGCTATTTTATTACATCGTGATTAAGGTTTCTTAGGATTTTAATTTTCAAAGATTTGTTCGCTTTGCGGGTTTAAAAGATCGTCTCACAACTTAGTCTCTGAGGTCCCAACGGTTGGATTCACGTAGGATTTGGTGTCGATAGCTCGAGCCGCTTTGTTCTAGCACTTCACATCTCGTCTTTATCTTTTGTTTAAATGGCATCTCTAACGGGGGGTTAACCAAAGGAAAAAGATATTTAACTGTTATTATTTTCAAATTAGCATTGCATGATTTTAGGGATTCTAAAAACCCAGGTAGTCCGTTTATTATTATATATTTGTAAAACTTTGTTTCTGTGATTGTTATACTTTGTTTGTTTATTTGTTTCACTGTATTTGTGAGTATTTGTTTTACTTTACATTTTCCTATCTTCTTTAAGTTTTCAATTTATCAATTAAAAAAATCAAAAATCAATTTAAATCAAACTTTTAAAATTCAACTTTATATTCGATAAAGGTTCAGTATCTAAAGTCCGCCCATAGTGTCCACGGATTGATATCCGGTCTTGCCATCTACACTACACCGCGACCGGTGCACTTGCCGATTGTGTGTGGTTTAGTAGCAATTCCATTTAAAACTTGTTTTGAAAAATAAAAAGAAATATCATATGCTCGGACATGTAGTAACTGGAAGGGTTAAGTGCCGTTAAATTGGGAACTCCTGTCTAGGCTGGCATTCGTACAAATCCAATTATAAGGACCCGTTGCCTACCTGGTGACAATCCCAATGAGAGTACCGACACCTATTAGGCGAAAGCATGTCCAACTTTTGAGCATCTGAATAAACAACCTCACATCAAGCTTTTTACATACCAAGGCTTTTGAATAAAACGATTCACATAACATCAAAGTCTTTCGAACATAAAAAGCTAGACCGTGACCGCACATCAAGTTTTTTGGCGCCAAAACCAAGTTTGGGGCTTCAAGGACTAAATCTACCATTTTTGAAAGTTGCTGGTCTGCAAGGTCCTTACGGACCGTATGGACATATGCTTACGGTCTGTAAGCCTTCCCCAAAACCACAGAATTGCAGAAACAATGAATCTGGCCTATTCCACTTGCTCAATTGGTTTTTACCCCTTGAATTACACCCTATGGGCTGGTATTTGATGTCCCCATTGTATTCAAAACCTTATGCCCAAGTGTAATGCCAAGATCATTCCCTCTTCTCCAAGAAATGATCCTAATGGTTGTGAAATTCCTATAAATAGCTAGCTCCATCCACTCATTTCTTCACACCTTGATCAAATCTGCTCTAAGTGGAGGCAACCACCATTGTGGAGGCCACCTACCTGAGCATACTTGATCATTCTTCCCTCTTGGACCCTTTGTAGGTCCTCTTTCATTCTTTTATTGCTTTCCTAGCTTGAAAGTCAAACAGTGTTTGACTTTCAGCTTTGACCACGAGTTGGTCAACGAGAAGTTCGTTTGAACTTCGCAACCTGAGCGTAATCACGATGGTTATAGTCCCTAGTGACTATACCTACTGATTACCACGTTATCTAGGCTTAGTGACGAGTCGTAGTTTCGGCGAAAATGTGTGTTCTCGCGTATTTTGTAACCAAACTACTTTTAGGTATCAAAACCGTTTGTTTTGATACCAAACCTGTTTTTCTAAATTCGTTAAACATGTTTTGACATGTTTAGCTCGTCACTTTTAGATTTGTGCTTGTCTAGGGTCGTAAAGGTAAGCGATCTAAATAATCGCTTATGCTTTCGAACCCGACCCATTTGGTTGATCATTAGGATCGGACCAAACACATTAGGTGACCATAGTGTATAGGGAATAACCTTCTGAGGTTATGCCTTATGGTTACTTCGTTTAAGTAGTTGTATGATAAGTAGTTTGTATGCCTTAGGTAAATTACCAAAATGCCCTTTTTACGCCAAAATTCATTTTAAGCCTATGTAACCTAATTTTTGATATCTAAACTGCTTTAGTAACAATATTAGACATGTTAAGGCATATTTTACTTGTCATAGGGCTAGTTAGGCGTTCCGAACGCGTTTTACGTGAACGACGCGTTAAAGTAGTATAAGCTACCTAAACGGGTCGTAATGGGTCAAAAGCACTTAGGATAAGTTTTGTTTTAGTATGTAGGCTTTGTTAAACCATATTACATGAGTTTCTACACTCATTTGGTTTACGAACCCTCATGCTACCCGATCCTCCGAATAGGTCCGTTTGTTAATGTAGTTACCTATATTAGGTGCCGTTTGATTCCGTAACCTTCTAGCTTTGCTTGGTGGATATCTAAAGTCTATTGAGCAATCTCAAGTGAGTACATAGACCCCTCTTTTACTGTTTTCCAAACGTTTTAGGGTGAAACACATGTGCCTACTTGTTATTTTCATGCTTTCCATGTTTTCATATCATATACTTGCTATGTTCATTAGTACACTATTAGTACATAAATTCATTTTGTTTTGCTATGTATGTTTACTTGGCATGATAGCACATTGATTTACATGACTTTTCTGCTTTGTATGTTAACTTAGCATACTTAGTACATTACTTTCATTACATGTTTACATTTGGTATGACATTTGGTTTGTTCAACGGGTCTAAATTACATTCATTAACATTAGCTACGCCACTCGGTAGTAAGTAATGGTACCATAGGACTTGACAAATCCCGTTCCTGACATCCTAGGTTTGTTTGGATGTAAGGAATGACTGAATCCGAAAACATTTTTCTTTAATAATCTCTACTCTAAGGTTATCCTGCTGTCTCAAGGCTTGAATGTATGCGTTAACTTACCACATAAGTATTTGTATCAGTAAAACATGTATTTATCTTACAAAACATAACTTTTGATTTATTTAAAATACTTTGTTTTGTACAGTTTTGCTTATGGTTTAAGTAGTCTCATTTTACTTACCATACATAACTTTTGCTTATACATTACATGCTTTATATTGACAATAGACTTGATTTACTCATAAACATTTGACAATTAGTTTAAACATTACATTATGGTGGTTTGTTTGGGTAAGTGATTTACATAACGAGGCGACATGTAGTATGATAAAAGCATGGTGGATACGCCGCTGGTACTTCCTATATATAAGTGCTTTTATGATATTACATATCGTAGCATTATTTAAATCATTTCAGTTCACATATTGCAATTACAACGTATTTTCACTTAAACATTGTTTTACAAATAACTCGATTTACACAAACTCATTTTACTTGGTTATTCTTTTAACCATACATTATTCTTTTATATATACATATCATCTAATTTTGCTAATGTTTTTCAAATGATTTACAAAAGAAAACATTTAACTAGATTCATGACTTATTTTTATTGAACATTTTCTTTAAACTCAAGTCATGAATCCTATTTTTCATAAAACCTATGTATCTCACAGGCATTTTTATGCTGACGTACCTATTTTCACATGTGTTTTCAGGCGTTGTTGCTTAGGATGTTTGTGACACACTAGGACGAACCTGTGCCTTAGGGACTAAAAATGAAGATAGAACTAGTTTAATTATGTGATGTACTCCTGTTTCTTTATGTTTAAGACAATGTAACTCTTTGTTTGTTGAATAAAACATAACTTTTAAATGCCATGGTTGTGAAACAATAATTCTGTTGCAACACTCCCCGACGTTTCCGCCACGATTTGATGTTTTACGTGGTCGGGGAGTGACAGAAGAGTTGGTATCAGAGCCAATGGTTATAGGGAATTAGGTTATTAGTAATGCTTTGACCTAGACTATAACCTTTCTAGGACCCCAACACAAGTTGTCTTGTGTTTAGATTTTAAAACATGCACTTCACCTATCCTTAGGTGATCACCAAAACCAGAACCCAATTTTCTAAAACGATTTTTGAAAATCAATCATCTGTTTTTAAAATGATTTATTATATGGTTTTGAACTCTTTGATTTTTCATAATGATTTTGAAAATTTACCATCCATTTTTGAATGATTCTTTTGGCCTTGTACCTTCCAAGTTTTCAAAATCTCGTCAAAGTTTTATGTTCTAAATAGTGTGAACACGTGCAAACTGGAAGAGTGAATGCTTGTACCCTGGGTTTTCTGTCTAAGGCTAGAGTGTTCGTACAAATCCACATAATCGGACCAGTCACTCTTAGCTGGGAACTCTTGGGGTGAGTGTTCACTTATAGGTGAGCATGTCTTCGCGAAGCATTATTTTTGACCCATTTACTTTGATTAGTCACTGTGTGTCGTTTGTTTGCTTTGTGATACGGACGAATGACCACCATCTTTGCTTTTGTCGATTTTGTCTCATCTCATTCTTTTCATCTAATCATCTCACTCGTTCATTTCATGTTCCCTCTTTTAGAATGCCTCCTCGACGCGAAAATCTGCTACCAAATGCCAAAGTAGCAGAAATCATCGCGCAGCAAATGGCTGCTGCGTTCCCAAATCTTATTGCTCAATGGAACCAAGCCAACAACAACAATAATGCTCCATGCAACTTCAAGAGTTTTAATTCGGAAAAACCGCTCAAGTTTAGTGGTCTTGGGGGAGCAACTGGGCTCCTACAGTGGTTCGAGAGCATTGAGAGTACGTTTCATCACGTTCAGTGTCCTGATAATCGCAAAGTCGAGTTTGCTTCTAATGTGTTTCAGAAGAGGGCTCTCACATGGTGGAACGGGGTTATGAGAGACCGTGGTGCTAAGGTTGCTTTAGCACAAACATGGGCTGAACTTAGGGCGCTGATGATGAGGGAGTTTTGTCCTCGTCATGAACTGCGAGCTTTAGAAAGGGAATTTGATGACCTGAAGCGGGATAGTGGCGAGCACCAGGCATACACTGATAGGTATGAGGAGCTGAGTTTGTTATGCCCAACAATGGTTACCCCACTCGGCAAGGCTATCGAAAGGTACACCGATGGTCTACCTGACTCATTACAAGACATCGTTACTGGTAGTAACCCTACCACAGTCCGTCAGGTGATCGAGTTAGCAGCGACATTGACTGAGTCATAGATTCGGAAGGGTAAGTTGCACAGAAAGGGTGACAAGGTTAAGAAGCAGTCGTCTGACAAAGAGGATATCAAGAAAGGTAAAAACAAGAAGGGTAAGGATTCTAGTTCCTCGAAGGGTTCTAGGAAGCGTAAGGCTTCCCAAAATTTTGCCATTACTGCACAAGCTGCACTAAATCAGCCTACGCAGCCACTTGCCAAGAAACCTTATCTTGGCAATGCACCTTTGTGCAACAGATGTAACGGTCATCATCAACCACACCCCAGTGCCTTCATCGCACCAACTGCGGAAGATCTGGTCATCTTGCTGACACATGCCGCATTCCTGCTAATCAAAATCGGGCAATTCAGAACTCAGCTCAACAAGTTGCTCAACCTCTTGCTCAGCAACAAGGTCAAGCTGCACGACCTCACTACCCACTAGGTTCTTGTTATAACTGTGGGGATCTGACCCACTACCGTAATCAATGTCCAAGATTGGTGAATGCGAATCCATCTCAGGCTCAGGCTTGAGGTCGAGTCTTCAACATGAATGCACAAGAGGCGCAAGCAGACAATGAAGTGGTTAACGATACGTTCTTTGTTAATAATCACCCCGTATATGTTCTTTTTGATTCTGATGCCGATAAGAGTTTTGTGTCATTATCTTTTGAGCCATTGCTTCACAGGTCTAGAACGAAACTAGGTAAGCCTTTGACAGTAGAAGTTGCTAGTGGTGATCCCGTTGTTCTTGATTCTGTTCTTCGCAATTACCAATTGAACCTTAACAACCATCTTTTTCCTATCGACCCTCACGCCAATGCAACTTGGGAGTTTTGATGTTATAGTGGGTATGCATTGGTTAGCCAAGCATCACGCAGAGGTAGTTTGTTTCGAGAAGATTGTTCGTGTTCTACTTTCGTCAGGTGAGATCCTACAGGTTCATGGTGTGAAGCTTGCTAGTAGTCTCAAGCTCATGTCTTGTTTTCAAGCTCGGAAGTATCTGCTAAAGAACTATGTGGCCTTCTTGGCACATGTTGTAGCAGATAAAGGCAAAGGTAAGCCTATTCAAGATATCCCTGTCGTTCGGGATTATCCGGACGTATTTCCTGAGGAGTTACCTGGATTACCCCCAGCACGCCAAGTCGAGTTCCCTATTGATCTTGTACCTGGTGCAAATCCTATTGCTAGATCTCCTTTTCGTCTTGCACCGTCTGGGATGCAAGAATTATCTAAGCAGCTTCAGGAGCTTTCAGATAAAGGTTTTATTCGTCCTAGCTTTTCACCTTGGGGTGCTCCCGTTCTTTTTGTCAAGAAGAAGGATGGATCTTTCAGGATGTGCATCGATTACCGTGAGCTTAACAAGCTTACCATTAAAAATTGGTATCCCCTACCTCGCATTGATGATCTCTTTGATCAGTTACAGGGCGCTTCTTATTTTTCGAAGATTGATCTACGTTCTGGGTATCATCAGCTTCGTGTGCATGAAGAAGATGTTCCCAAGACAGCTTTCCGCACTTGTTATGGGCATTATGAGTTCACAGTTATGCCATTCGGTTTGACTAATGCTCCTGTTGTTTTCATGGACTTGATGAATAGGGTTTGCAAGCCTTATTTAGATAAGTTGATCATCGTTTTTATTGATGACATATTGATATACTCTAAGACGCAAGCTGATCACGAGCAACATCTTCGTCTTACTCTGGAACTCCTAAAGAAAGAACAACTTTTTGCCAAGTTCTCCAAGTGTGAATTTTGGCTTAAGGAAGTTCAATTTTTGGGTCATATCGTCAACGAACAAGGTATTCATGTAGATCCCTCCAAGATTAGTGCAATTAAGGATTGGGATACACCTACTACTACTACTGAGGTTCGTTCATTTCTTGGTCTCGCGGGTTATTACCGCCGCTTCATCGAAAATTTCTCGAAGATTGCAGTTCCCCTAACTGCTCTAACTCAAAAGAATAAGCCCTTTGAATGGGGTTCTAAACAAGAAGAAGCGTTTCAGACCTTGAAGCAGAAGCTTTGTGATGCGTCTATCCTATCTTTGCCCGAAGGCAATGATGATTTTTTCGTGTATTGTGATGCATCAAATTTGGGACTTGCCTGTGTTCTGATGCAAAGGAACAAAGTCATAGCATATGCATCGAGGCAGTTGAAGGTGCATGAGAAGAACTACACCATTCATGATCTTGAGTTAGGTGCAGTTGTGTTCGCTCTTAAAATTTGGAGACACTATTTGTATGGTACAAAATGTGTGGTTTTCACTGACCACAAAAGTCTTCAGCATATCTTTAATCAGAAAGAACTCAACATGAGGCAGAGACGTTGGGTTGAACTTCTAAATGACTATGACTGCGAAATTCGCTACCATCCTGGTAAGGCGAATGTCGTGGCTGACACTTTGAGTCGTAAAGAACGTGTCAAGCTTCTTTGTGTTCGTGTTCAATTTGATATTCAAGCTCGATCTGATATTCAAGCTCGCATCTCTCAGGCTCAACATGCTTGTGTTTCACAAGACTTGATGAGTAAGGAATTACCCTATCACATTAAACCTGATCTTGAACTGAAGGACGATGGATCGTATTATTTCATGGACTGTTTGTGGGTCCTAAGCCTAGATGATCTCCGCACTTTGCTTATGGATGAAGCTCATAAGTCTCGTTATTCTATTCATTCTGGCTCAGATAAGATGTATAAAGATCTTCGTATTCAGTATTGGTGGCCTGGTATGAAGAAAGACATAGCCTTATACGTTTCAAAATGCCTTACTTGTCTTAAGGTTAACGCTGAACACCAACATCCTTCTGGTCTTTTGGAGCAACCAGAGATTCCAGTTTAGAAATGGGAAAACATTGCCATGGATCTCATTACCAAACTTCCACGCATTAAGAAAGGTCATGATGCCATCTGGGTAATTGTTGATCGTCTTACAAAATCAGCGCATTTCTTGACGATCCGTGAGGATCTATCTGCTGAAAAGTTGGCTAAAATCTATGTTGATAAAATAGTATCTCGACATGGTGTTCCCCTGAACATTATTTTAGACAGAGATGCTCACTTCTCTTCTCTTTTCTGGAGAACCATGCAATCTACTATGGGGACCCAACTTAATCTGAGCACTGCTTATCATCTGCAATCTGATGGTCAATCTGAAAGAACAATCCAGACTTTGGAGGATATGCTTAGAGCTTGCATGATCGATTTTGGTGGTAGTTGGGATTCACATCTTCCATTGATTGAATTCTCCTACAACAACAATTATCACTCCAGTATCAACATGGCTCCTTTCGAGGCTCTCTATGGTCGAAAATGTCGTTCACCAGTCTGCTGGAATGAGATCGGTGAGGCTCAACTTACTGGACCTGACTTCATTCTAGAGATCACTGATAAGGTTAAGAAAGTTCGTGATAACCTCCAGACAACTCGAAGCCGTCAAAAGAGTTACGCGGACCAACGACGCAAGCCCTTGGAATTTTAAATCGGTGACGTGTATTACTTAAGGTCTCACCTTGGAAAGGTGTGATCAGATTTGGAAAGACAGGAAAACTTGCACCTAGATAAGTTGGACCATTCAAGATCGTCGAAAGAATCGATAAGGTAGCCTACAGACTTGAGTTACCTCCTGAACTTGGAAATGTTCATCCAACCTTCCAAGTGTCCAATCTCAAGAATTTTTTGGCTGATGAGAACCTCCACATACCACTTGACGAAATTCGTGTTGATAAAACACTACATTTTGTTGAGAAACCTGTGGAAATCATAGACCGAATAGTCAAATGGCTTAAACGCAAGCGCATTCCTTAGGTTAAAGTTCGCTGGGAATCTAAGCATGGACCTGAGTTTACTTGGGAACGTGAAGATCAAATGATGGCGAAGTATCCGCAACTTTTCTCACGAGTTTCCTCTAAACAAATTTCGGGACGAAATTTCCACAAGTATGGGAGACTGTGACATATGTGCTTGTAATCATTGTAAATAATTCAGTTATCAATGAAATAAAGTTATTTGATCCCAATATTTTTTTGTTTATGTTTGACATTTTTCATGTTTTGATTTCTATTCAATTTCAAACTTTATATCGCTTTCGGGAGAGTTATACGCAAACTGGTGCAAAAACCTAATCAGTTTAACGTGACAAACACTCCATAACATCAACATATGCTTAACATACCTTAAATAACCTTTACATAATTTAGAAATAAGTTTTGAAGGCTTTGGTATGGCAAAATCAAGTTTATCCGCTTATAGGGACTAAAATTGAAAAATTGTGAAAGTATGCCGATTTGTACTGTAACAAACATTCTGAAACTTGATCATAAGTTAAACACACCCTAAATATCCTTTACATAGCTTAGAAATAAGCTTTGAGGGTTTCGGTGTGCTAAAATAAACTTTATGCTCATTCAGGGACTAAAAGCGTCAAAAAGTGCATAAGTTTGCATTTTCGCGCATAACTTACGTTCTGAATACATCCGGACATCCAAAAATTTATGTAACCATTAAAATATTTTGTTTTAGTGATTGTATTGTCAAATCCATTCGTCGCGCAATTTAGACCGTTTTTGCGTCCATTACGACTTCCGTCGTAATTAACCGAACAACGCAACCGTACGACCAAATGAACAGAAATCCGACATATTTTTGAGCACATTTTAAGTTCCCTATACTTTAACTTCATATTGAGCCTTAAAGTGAGGTTAACGGGGTTTAAACGTGTCAAAACGCATCACAAACCAAATTTGGGACTTTAGGGACTAAATCTGCCATTTTTGAAAGTTGCTGGTCTGCAAGGTCCATACGGACCGTATGGACATATGCTTACGGTCCGTAAGCCTTCCCTAGAACCACAGAATTGCAGAAACAATGAATCTGGCCTATTCCACTTGCTCAAATGGTTTTTACCCCTTGAATTACACACTATGGGCTGGTATTTGATGTCCCCATTGTATTCAAAACCTTGTGCCCAAGTGTAAGGCCAAGATCATTCCCTCTTCTCCAAGAAATGATCCTAATGGTTGTGAAATTCCTTTAAATAGCTAGCTCCATTCACTCATTTCTTCACACCTTGATCAAATCTGCTCTAAGTGGAGGCAACCACCATTGTGGAGGCCACCTACCTGAGCATACTTGATCATTCTTCCCTCTTGAACCCTTTGTAAGTCCTCTTTCATTCTTTTATTGCTTTCCTAGCTTGAAAGTCAAACAGTGTTTGACTTTCAGCTTTGACCACGAGTTGGTCAACGAAAAGTTCGTTTGAAGTTCGCAACGTGAGCGTAATCACGATGGTTATAGTCCCTAGTGACTATACCTACTGATTACCACGTTATCTAGGCTCAGCGACGAGTCGTAGTTTCGGCCAAAATGCGTGTTCTCGCGTATTTTGTAACCAAACTACTTTTAGGTGTCAAAACCGTTTGTTTTGATACCAAACCTGTTTCTCTAAATTCGTTAAACATGTTTTGACAAGTTTAGCTCGTCAATTTTAGATTTGTGCTTGTCTAGTGTCGTAAAGGTAAGCGATCTAAACAATCGCTTATGCTTTCGAACCCGACCCATTTGGTCGATCATTAGGATCCGACCAAACACATTAGGTGACCATAGTGTATAGGGAATAACCTTCCGAGGTTATACCTTATGGTCACTTCGTTTAAGTAGTTGTATGATAAGTAGTTTGTATGCCTTAGGTAAATTACCAAAATGCCCTTTTTATGCCAAAATTAATTTTAAGCCTATGTAACCTAATTTTTGATATCTAAACTGATTTAGTAACAATATTAGACATGTTAAGGCATATTTTACTTATCATAGGGCTAGTTAGGCGTTCCGAACGCGTTTTACGCGAACGACGCGTTAAAGTAGCATAAGCTACCTAAACGGGTCGTAACGGGTCAAAAGCACTTAGGATAAGTTTTGTTTTAGTATGTAGTGTTGGATCTGAGTTTGGTTTTGATTGTATTTTACGTTTGAAATTAAGATGGAAATGAATGAGTTGTGCAGCGGAATTAAGATGGAAACAAACTTTGCATACAATCAAACGAGAGTATTGCTTTGATCAAGACATTTTCAACAAGGAACCGAATGATTGAATTTGAACTTCAACAACGATTACAAGTAATGCTTGAATACAAAATCCCCCTCAGCCAGAGCTCAGTGTTTGTTCGTGCAAGGAAGACGGTATTGCAAAGAGCTAAATAGAATAGTGCATGATACTGTTCTATTTATAGGCACTAGCAAACCACTGAGCATCTAATGCTGACGTCACCATGAAAGTGACATCTAACCTCCTAACAAACTCTAACCTCTGATCAATACAAACGCTGCTAACTATAGCTATTACATTACATTACATAAAAAGACACTTAAACAGCTGCTGCATCCTTCCACTGCTGTGAACCCAGCAGTGCTTGTCCGGATCAGCAGTGCTTGACTCAAGACAGTAGATTGAGCAGCAGAGCTTTTAGTCTTTCATCAGGTCTTTACTTGAGCAGCAGTTTGACGATCAGTAGATTGCTTGATCAGTAGATAGGAGGTCAGCAGATGTTGAAATCACCTTCAAGAGGAGAGACTTGTATATAAACATCTGTAAACGTCTGCTTATTCTGGATCCACTGTTCTGATCCAGTTTTGGCTTTAATTATCTGTTCCTCTGATAGGGTTCAATCCCAACATGTAGGCTTTGTTAAACCATATAACATGAGTTCCTACACTCATTTGGTTTACGAAACCTCATGCTACCTGATCCTCCGAATAGGTCCGTTTATTAATGTAGTTACTTATATAAGGTGCCGTTTGATTCCGTAATCTTCTAGCTTTGCTTGGTGGATATCTAAAGTCTATTGAGCAATCTCAAGTGAGTACATAGACCCCTCTTTTACTGTTTTCCAAACGTTTTGGGGTGAAACACATGTGCCTACTTGTTATTTTCATGCTTTCCATGTTTTCATATCATATACTTGCTATGTTCATTAGTACACTATTAGTACATAAATTCATTTTTTTGCTATGTATGTTTACTTGGCATGATAGCACATTGATTTACATGACTTTTCTGCTTTGTATGTTAACTTAGCATACTTAGTACATTACTTTCATTACATGTTTACATTTGGAATGACATTTTGTTTGTTCAACGGGTCTAAATTACATTCATTAACATTAGCTACGCCGCTCGGTAGTAAGTAATGGTACCATAGGACTTGACAAATCCCGTTCCTGACATCCTAGGTTTGTTTGGATGTAAGGAATGACTGAATCCGAAAACATTTTTCTTTGATACTCTTTACTCTAAGGTTATCCTGCTATCTCAAGGCTTGAATGTATACGTTAACTTACCACATAAGTGTTTGTATCAGTAAAACATGTATTTATCTTACAAAACATAACTTTTGATTTATTTAAAATACTTTGTTTTGTACAGTTTTGCTTATGGTTTAAGTAGTCTCATTTACTTACCATACATGACTTTTGCTTATACATTACATGCTTTATATTGACAATAGACTTGGTTAACGCATAAACATTTGACAATTGGTTTAAACATTACATTATGGTGGTTTGTTTGGGTAAGTGATTTACATAACGAGGCGACATGTAGTATGATAAAAGCATGGTGGATACGCCGCTGGTACTTCCTATATATAAGTGCTTTTATTACATTACATATCGTAGCGTTATTTAAATCATTTCAGTTACACATATTGCCATTACAACGTATTTTCACTTAAACATTGTTTTACAAATAACTCAATTTACACAAACTCATTTTACATGGTTATTCTTTTAACCATACATTATTCTTTTATATATACATATCATCTAATTTTGCTAACGTTTTTCAAATGATTTACAAAAGAAAACATTTAACTAGATTCATGACTTATTTTTATTGAACATTTTCTTTAAACTCAAGTCATTAATCCTATTTTCATAAAACCTATGTATCTCACAGGCATTTTTATGCTGATGTACCTATTTTCACATGTGTTTTCAGGAGTTGTTGCTTAGGATGCCCGTGACACACTAGGGCGGACCTATGCCTTAGGGACTAAAAATGAAGATAGAACTAGTTTAATTATGTGATGTACTCTTGTTTCTTTATGTTTAAGGCAACATTACTCTTTGTTTGTTGAATAAAACATAACTTTTAAATGCCATGGTTGTGAAACAATAATTCTGTTGCAACACTCCCCGATGTTTCCGCCACGATTTGTTGTTTTACGTGGTCGGGGTGTGACAATAAGTGACATACATAAAGGACGATTTTTGTAATTTACTCTATTTTAAAATATTATATATATTATCTCCTATATGAATTGTTTAAATTTATATTAAATATAATTGTATAATTATCTTTTAACTGATATTAATTATCTATTATCTATAAAAATAGATTGGCTTCAATGAATGACACGTGTCCAAAATTTAGTTTCTTTTATTATAGTAGATAGATAATAACCTAACTAGGTGTACACCCGTGTGAATACATGGGTTTGTTCTAATAACGATCGGAATCAAATACTAAAAAAAACATATTATAATATATTATTTAAATTCTTTGTGTTTGGTTTCATATCTTTATAAAACAATGTTAAACATATGATCCGTCATAAATTATTAGATAAGGTTTGATATAGAAATAACCTAACTAATTGATAATATGTTGTCTAAAATTAAAGCATGACCTAATTTTATGTTGTGTAATAATAAAAAGATGACTTAATTTAAATAACCAAATGTCATTGAACAATTCAATAAAGCCCATATCTTTGATCCTATTAACATTAAGAGAAAAATGCAATTTGCATCCCTGTGGTTTGTGCGAACATACAATACAATACAATAAAGAGACAAAATGTCATACCAACTTTTAATACATACAATACAGAGACAAAACATCATACCAACTTCGTAGACTTGACAGAAGTTACAGACTCGATAACAAAAGACCGTAACATACAATACAGAGACAAAACGTCATACTTTTCAAGCAATTGTGGATCTTTACTGATGGGCGCACTTCGGAATGTAGCAAATATGAATGAATATAACATATATGTAGCTAATTACAAATCTGCCACTGGGGTTATATTCATTCATATGAATGAATATAACCCTAGTGTAGCTCTTCGATTTTCCTTGAAATTCCAGAGCTCGCTAATTACATATCTGCCATTGGGGTTATATTCATTCATATGCAATTGATCGTTCTGATCAATTACTTCCTTATGTGCACCGCACCATCTTCTAGGAGGTTGTCAAGTGTTCTCGCCTTCGTAGTTGGTGTTTTGCGTATGTTTATATCTGCAGCCATTCTGTACAATATTTTCACAAAAAACATCACAAACAAACCTTGTTTTGATACTACTACGATAACATAAAACAAAAACAAAACAAACAAACAGAACAAAGCAAAAAAAAAAAAAAACACAGACAAACAGAACAAAACAGAACAAAAACATCACAAACAAACCTGAAAATGTGAAACGAAAATACTCAAATCAACCCATTCATAAATATCTGATTATAATCATTATGCGGCATTCAGATTATCAAAGAGCTGATTATCAAAAACTTATTATCAAACAACTGATTATCAAAAACTGATTCACAAATAACTGATTATCATCATGATGCGGCATTCAGATTATCAAAAGCTGATTATCAAAAACTGAAACCAAAATACCCAAATCAACCCTCTGTTTTTCACAAAAACATTGACAAATAACTGATTATCATCATCATGCGGCATTCAGATTATCAAAAACTGGTTACCAAAGACATTATCAAAAACTGAAACCAAAATATCCAAATCAAGCCTCTGTTTTTCACAAAAAAAAAAAACATTCACAAATAACTGATTATCATCATGATGCGGCATTCAGATTATCAAAAACTGATTATCAAAAACTGAAACCAAAATACCCAAATCAACCCTCAATTTTTCACAAAAACATTCACAAATAACTGATTATCATCATCATGCAGCATTCAGATTATCAAAAACTGATTACCAAAGAGATTATCAAAAACTGAAACCAAAATATCCAAATCAACCCTCTGTTTTTTCACAAACACATTCACAAATAATTGATTATCATCATCATGCGGCATTCAGATTATCAAAAACTGATTATCAAAAACTGAAACCAAAATACGCAAATCAACCCTCTGTTTTTTGAAAAATAATTGTTTTACTATACGTAGCTGATTATCATCATCATGCGGCATTCAGATTATCAAAAATTGATTATCAAAAATTGAAACGAAAATACCCAAATCAACCCTCTGTTTTTTCACAAATTACTGATTATCATCATCATGCGGCATTCAAATTATCAAAGAACTGATTATCAAAAACTTATCACCAAAAAACCCAAATCAACCCTCTGTTTTTCGCAAAAACATCACAAATATCAAAAACATATATAGATAAGATAAAGATCCAAACCTCTGTTTTGAAGATGAAGATTGATGAAGATGGATGAAGTTGGATGAAGATGAAGATGATGATGATGATCGGTGTTGGGAGTTGAGAGAGAGATTTCAAGATTTTTTGAGAAGTGTGATGATGATTATAAAAAGCAATTATAAAAATTTCTCAGTCACCTCTAGATATATAGATTAAATAATTATTATTTTATATATTATAATATAATTAAATAACTTTTCATAATAATTTTTAAATAGTAGATATTATTAATTAAAAAAATATATATAATATATTAATTATAATTTATATAAACAGTGGGCTCATTTTATATATTATAATATAATTAAATTATTTTTCATAATAATTTTTTAAATAGTAGATATTATTATTTAAAAAAATATATTTAGTATATTAATTATAATTTATATAAACAGTGGGCTCATTTAACCCCGCGAGCCGGCTTGAGCTCGATAAGTGAACCACAGGCTCAAGCTCGTTTACTAAATAAGCTCCTTTTTAGGATCGGGCCGAAGCTCGTTTAAGATTGCCTTGTTTCAGTCTTTTATTAACCAAGCTCGAGTTTCTCAGCTCGTTCACACCATGTAAACTTTTTTCAGCCCCTTTGGCTCACTTTGGGTGTTCTCATTACCTCTCAATCTATACCCCTAAATATGTAACAGGCTTAAGGTTAGAAATATTATACCTCAGTCAATGGATTGGAAGATAACCGTCGATCAACTGCTTTTGGACTTCTGACTTTAGATATTTTGGCAACTGGATTTTGCTAGGAAGAATGACCAGCCTCTGTCCCTGAAGTTTTGAGCTGCATAACAGCTTTTTGCGTACTCTGGGGCACCTCCAAAGTTGCAGCTCTTATAACAGATCAGATTCATTAAAATGTTAATTACTATTAGTATCTACTTATCTAATAAATGGGGATTAAGGATAGTGTCATAAAACAACATTCCTACAATCATAGACAATTATTTTAAAAACGGTTATGTCAATTCGTGCAAAAATGATCTCATCTTTATATTTAAAATTAAAATTGTTAACCAATAAAAGGATTTTATATATAACTTTAAAATTGTAATCTTTTTAATTGAACTTTTTTAGACAATAACCAAGACTAATGGATATTTCTGCAACAATATTCATTGGGCCAAGACTAATGGAAGTTGTTTTGTTATTATTGAAACTGGTAAAAGTGAAATTGCAAAATTCTGATTTTGAACTTTGAATATTCAATATTAAACCATAGTATTACAAAATTATGATTTTGTAAAATAATAAAAATAAAAGATTAAACATTAGAATTAACACTTCCTAGAATATCTCGTTCTCTCGTCTTCTTCCATGCAATTTCATTTTTTGTTTTAATTTGTAGATCAGTTAGCATATCACAGGTCTTCTGATCCTGTTTCAGCAAATTTGTAATAAACTCTTCTGCTTTTTCTTTAAACTCTATTGGAGTAGAACATGCAACTTCATCCAGCAGTACAATGCTACTCCAGGTTTGTTTATAATAATTATCACTAACCATAGCAACTTTTTTGTTGAGTTCTTCAGCGTTTCTTTGTTCTTGGAGTGACCAGGTTGAAAATTCGATTTTAAGATCAGTTGTATCCGACCAGTGGTAGAAGGTTTTCCTTGCCATTTAGGAAGAATGTGAGTGTTTTTGGACGATTTGTTTTAGGATGAAGGTTTTTTTTTTTTTAAATTGAAGTGTTGTTGTTTTCAAGTAAACTAATAGTGATCCTTTATAGTGTTTAAAATGTTTGATAGGGTAAATGAAGAGACATCTCCTAATTATGATAACATTTTTTTGAAGGTTTCAATTTTGTTCCTTGGTTTTCTACATATTTAATTTTACTTGTTTTCCCATGAAAACTCATTTTCAAAAGTTTTGCATTAAAATAGTTGATAGGATAACTAAACAGGCATTTCCCATATACACGTTTTTGACTCTTAAATCATTAAATGTACATGGTTTTTAAGTATAAAGGTTTATTTAATGATTGCCTTTAAAGCTGACCTTTGGTCTGTTACATATATACTATATAATAGCATTGCCTATAATTTTTTTTTTCATCAAAACAGATTCATTCAGTGAAACAGAGAAGAAACTATTATTGTTTTGCCTTAGTTCTTATAAATATATTAAAATTGAGTCATATACTTCTGCAAAATATGACGATTTCAAGCAACATTTTATTAAACAAATCGAAGACCAAGTTTTGGCTCATAGGTCTACTCTTCAAGAGTTGAAGAGGTGTTTTAACGGACTGGAAGTTGGTCTGCTGACAAGAGACCAGGTTTCGAGGGACTTGAGGGCGATGCCGACTACTTCTGTTCGTGACCTGTGTGTTGCGAGTAATATAGAATGTCGAGAAAGAGATCTGGAGTTCATGAGAAAGATCAATGAGATACATCGAGAGGTTCAGTGCTCCATGGAGTTGAAATTAAAGTTTCTTAATTCTTGCTATAAAATATAGAAATGATCAATTGGTAGTCTTAGGGGCCACAGCACTCAATATGGTAGTCTTACAGACTCAAGTGTAGTAGTTTGATCAATTGATTCTAATGTTTTATTAGCACTTTATTGATTCTTTGTTAGTTACAATTGATGGTGATCATAGTATCTTACACATGGTTGTTGAGAGTCATCCACATATATATCAACATTTAATTTCTTAAATTCTTGCTTGTATGTGTCTTAATTTGTTTCAGTTGTTGACTTTGTCTACGACCCTCCTACTTCTGTTTCACTATGCTGATTTTAGGTATGGTTTTCATCTTTCCAAATTTTTTTTTGGTTTTGTTTTCAATGCACAATTTTGGTTTTGTCATAGGTTCTTCAAACACACACCGATTTGGTCTCAGCTAACCAACTTTCTAAGGAAAAGGAAAGACCGAATTTGAAGTTTACAAACAACAAAGTACAATGTACCAATTTCAATGCATGTAATAAAAGTATAAAAGACTAAACCCATGATCTAATTCAAAACTGAATACCCTTTCCTTAAAAGAAGTAACTTGGAAAGATGTTATGAGATGCAGTTGATTTTACTGCAAGAAAAAGAGAAGAAATTACCTGAATACCCTTTCCGGAGAGAAACTGCTTAAATTCTGCCATTTTTAGATCACCGACAAGTGCCGATTTGTGAGGAGGAGATGTTGTTGAAAGGGGGTGTTTCAGACAACGTGCGGCTCTCTGTTTCCTCGATCTCAGAATCAATCAATGCTATTTCATAATCTCCAACCTATAGTGAAAACAGGTCAAAATCATAATTTTTATCATCAGATATGATCACTAAAACTATATTATTCTAATAAAGTAATAATAGCCTAACCTTCTTAAAAAGAACATTGTTCATCAGTCTCTCCGAGAGTTGCACCTATTTACACAACAACAACAAACCAATCAAATGTGGATTTGACGATAAATTGTGTAAAACAACATCCTATTAAACATTTTATGTGCCTTATATGCACAGAAATCTGATGTGACATCAATTGTTTCTTCAATTTGAGGAGCATATACATGAGGACAGACATGTTTCAGACAATGTTGCTTCAGATGTGTAGTGGCCTCTAAGGATCCATGCACCAGCACCTAATAACGAAGTCTTTAATATCTTAACAGTTCAACAATAATTGCAGAAAATAATTTGCTAGAAAAAAAAAGAAGAAAATTCATACAAGTTTCAAAGGGGCAACATGAGAAAGAATTGATTTGATTGATCGACCATCAGACCGTCCTTCAAAATCCATGTAAACAAATGAGCATTTGACTTGGACCTGAGGAAGATTCGTGAGTTAATCCGACGATCCACCAGTACTGTCTCGTGACGTCCTTCTTCAACTAGTAGTTTACCCGTCCGCTGTCCGGGTATATATGATTAACATCATCCAAACTCACTGCTGTCCGTGTATATATGATTAAAATCATCCAAACTCACTGCTGTCCGTGTATATATGATTAAAATCATCCAAACTCATTGTATATTTTAATATCACGATGACTACTTATCTACCTATTAAGAACATCAATAACTATGTCTATATTTAAAATAATGTTGACTTTTAATTTGATTTCGATTAATAACTATAACTCTTCTTGAATTGTCATTCATACTAATTTAAAATCTTACATCTAATTTGCACAATTTAAAATATTTAGTTAATTATTTGTAATTGATAAACGTAGGAATTGCTAACACCATTAAATGAAGATAAATGAGATCTATCAATGTTACATGTTTACAAAAGTATTAAAAAAAACTATCAACACAACTAAACGTAGATTATATTTATGTCTTGTGAATATTATTTAAGAACATCAATAACACTGTCTACATTTAAGATAATAATGACTTGTAATAAATGATAAACATGCAGGATACATCTACAAAAAAAAGCAGATAATGTTATTAAGATCTCACAAGTATATTACAAAAAAGCCAAAAAAACACAATGTATACTATAATATACAATAAATCATAAACATGCAGAATACATATACAAAAAAAAAAAGCAATTGATGTTATCAGGATCTCCCAAGGATATTACACAAAAGGCAAAAAAAAAAAAAAAACTCAATATATACTATAATATACAATTTCGTTGGCAAAACACAAACCGTTGAAACAAACACAATGACTTGTTATCCAACTATTAAGAACATCAATAACCATGTCTATATTTAAGATAATAATGACTTTTTATTCGATTGCGATTAGTAACTACAACTGTTCTTATATTCTTATACATCGAATTGTCATACGTACTAACTTAAAATCTTACATCTAATTCACACAATTTAAAATTTTTAAGTAACTATTTTTAAATTGATTAACATAGCAATTGCTAACACCATTAAATAAAGATCGACGAGATCTATCAAAGTTAGATCAACATAAACTAAATCAATTACAATTCTCTCTATGGTCGCTCGAAGAAAAGGGAGCATATGAAGAACTAAACAAAAAAGTCGGCATCATCAGTAATAACAATTACAAGCGAACCTGGAGCAGCATCGGATAGCTTGATGGAGTCCTCCACTCTCCCCCATCAGATTTCAAGAACAACGCAGAAGAGTTTATCACACAACTGTTGAAACAGGATCAGAAAATCGGCGATATCCTCGCCGATCTGTAAAACAAAAGAAAGAATAAAATCGCATGGAAGAAGGCGAGAGTCGTTGAAATCTTTGGAAGTGTTAATTGTAGCGTATAATATTTTATACTTATTTCACTCTTTAATCTTTCTTTTATATTTAATTTAATAAAATTAATATCCATTGCATACAAAGTAAACACAATGACAATAACACATAACATAATGTATAGAAAATCCACCTAGTTGCAAAATACAATAATCAGACGCAATAACACGATATATAGAATCAGTTGCAATACCATGGCTAATATTAACACTATCCATACCACCACTATTCAGCTATTTGTTTATTTAATTAAACAAACCATAAAATATAAAATATAATAAAAAGAAACGCAATCAACATCATATCTATCACAATTAAAACAACTTCATCATCACCGGCGTTTCATATCTCCTTGAAGATCATCGCCGCCGAAGATTTGATCGACAAAAAGGTAACTTCCGATTGTAAATCTTAACGGTTTAATTTCTATTAGATTTCTAAACCTCTGTTAGATACTTAATCAGCGACATATGATGGTTACTGCAGCGAATAACTTGTTTGTAGACGTCAAATATGATTTTAGGTTTCAATTATCTTCAACCTCTCATATGTTATGTATAGTTGATATATATCTTATGTATTGCATGTTATGGACATTGTCAAACTAATGTTTACAGTATAATGTGATAATAATATATGAAAAAGTTGCAATCAAACAAATGGGGGTGTTTGGGTTAGCTTATTTTGGAGCAACTTATGACTTATTGACTTATAAAAGTTAATAATTTGTTTTTTGAGTGTTTGGGTTAGCTTATTTTAAAGGGTTTTGTGTGTTGACAAGCCATTTTTGATAAGTCAGAATTTCTAACTTCTCACTTGTCACTTATATAAGTTAGTAAGACGTTTTTAAGAAGGTATCCCAAACACACACGGATGAAAACATATGATTCTGTTATAAATTTTTTATTTTTGGGGTTCCTTCTCTAAAAGTACTTATTAACTTATATAAGTCATAAGTGAGGAGTTACAAATACTAACTTATCAAAAACAACTTCTCAACACACAAAAATAACTTAAATCAGCTAACCCAAACACTATAAACACAACTTATTAAATTTTTTTAGTCAATAAGATATAAGTTGCTCCAAAATAACCTAACCCATGTGCGATTACGCAAAAATAGATATTTTACGAATATATATATATATATATATATATATATATATATATATATACTGATATACTGACAAGTGTTACTTAGACAGACACATAGCATTCCATGCAAACTACCTAAGATCATCATATCCACGAGTTTTGAAAGGCACTTTCACAATTTTAGTTAGAGAAATATTGGCTGAACCATAACTAAGTGTACGAAGTGGACGATGTATGCCTCCTGTTATTAAAACAAATTGCATCTTGGTTAACGATGGCATCTTACGACAATGAAGCCTAGCAAAGAATACCGTTGACAGGAAAGAGCACCACTCTTTACACACCAACTTATAACGGCCTACGTCTCTTGCAGTAAGATTTGGCAATATCTCAAACATTAATAAGTCAATCGGAATCTCCGGCATGGTAACACTTTCCTACAATGTACATTTAAATTTAAAAACCATAAATTAACATTTATGAACATAAACATGTGAAATTACTAAACAACATAACAATACATGAAAAAAAGAAAAAACCTCAATTTAAAAAAGTAAAACTCGATTGACAACTCGCTAACAATTGCAAAGGAAAAGCACGAAAAGACAAAGCTTACACACCTTAAAACAGCAACTGGAATATGAAATCAACTATTTTTTCTTTGCTATATTGGGGGATCTTTCTGATAAATCGAATTCAACTATATGGTAAAAAATAAACATACAAATGAATATAACTGAGAAAGTATTTCTTAGATATGGTTACCGAAAAATCACGTAAATATAGGTTAGTGGGAAGTTCCAAATAGAATATAACTGTGCCTTGAATATAACTTTGCGTCCCTATGGTATGAGTGCAATATCAACCCGAGCCCCTGAATTATTTTCTTGCTTTTTTGTTAAGAAATCTAATAATTCAAATTAACTCTTTTTAAATAAAGGCAATCTAATAATTAAATGCAATCTAATAATTAACTATCTAATAATTAAATGCAGTCCAATAATTAAATGTATACTATATACAACAAATTATTAAAGCCTAAATTGTAAATTAAATGTAAACTTTGAATACATACAATACAGAGACAAAACGTCATACAAACTTCGTAGACATGACGGAACTTACAGACTCAATAACAAAAGACCGTAACATACAATACAGAGACAAAACGTCACCACAAGCAATTGTGGATCTTTACTGACGGGTGAACTTCGGAATGTAGCAGATATGAATGAATATAACCCAAGTGTAGCTAAAAATCATATCTGCCACTGGGTTATATTCATTCGTATGAATGAATATAACCCCAGTGTAGCTCTTCGATTTTCCTTGAAATTCCAGAGCTCGCTACTTACATATCTGCCACTGGGGTTGTATTCATTCATATGCAATTGATCGTTCTGATCAATCACTTCCTTATGTGCACCGCACCATCTTCTAGTAGGTTGTCAAGTGTTCTCGCCTTCGTAGTTGGTGTTTTGCGTATCTTTACATCCACATCCATTCTGTACAATACAAACACATTCAAATGAGGAACAAATCAATCCGAAACTGATCCAACATAAACAGATTCAAATGAGGAACAATGTATTCACAATCTGATCCAATATAAACACATTCAAATGAGGACACATCAATCCAAAATTCACAATCTGATCCAATATAAACACATTCAAATGAGGAACACATCAATCCGAAACTGTTCTTTTTAAACAGTTCTCAAACAACTACACAAGAATCACCATCAAAACACATTTCAAGTATCAATATTGATGTGTTCAAATAACTACACAAGAATCAACACCAAAACACATTCAAAAACCTCTGTTTTGAATTTAGTACCGTATTCATAACCAAAACACATTCAAACAAAAATCAAACAAAACCACAAGAATCAAACAAAACCACAAGAATCAAAAACCTCTTTACATCCGCAGCCATTTAGTACCCTCTGTTTTGATACCCGAGACAAAAACCCACAAGAATCAAACAAAACCAAACCTTTGTTTTGATATCCGAGACAAAAACCCACAAGAATCATGTTATCTTTGTGATTTAGGTTTGTGATTTTACCGTATAGAAGATAACCCTCTGTTTTGATAACCGAGACAAAAACCCACAAGAATCAAACAAAACCAAACCTCTGTTTTGATATCCGAGACAAAAACCCACAAGAATCATGTTATCGATGCGATTTAGGTATGTGATTTTACCTTGGATTGTTATCAATGAAAATGAAGATGGTGAAGATGATGAAGCTGATGAAGATGACGAAGATGAAGATGATGAAGATGTATTGTTCGGAAGATGAAGATGATGAAGATGATGATGATGATGATGATAATCGGCGTTGGGAGATGGGAGAGATTTTCTTGACAGATTTGGTTGAGAAGTGTGATGAAACTGTTCGAATCATGATGAACTGAGATTTTATTTTATAATATAACAATTCTTAAAGTCTCTTATGAACAGTATATTAAATGCACATGAATTGAATGTTTATTACGATTGTGCTATCTCTTTTATTTAATTTATAATCTTATTCTCATTTTGTGTTCACAACTAAATTTTCCAAAGTGAATTGATATACTATATTTTAAATCGAATTTTATGTAATAGATCTGTAATATTTATATACTATACAAAATAATGTGATATAAAAAACCTAACAAAAATACACAATAAAAGCAAAGAAATATAACACTATACAAAAGAAACTGCTATTTAATACAAGTCTCCAAATATGAATTAAAAAGAATATCAAACTGTTAGGGGTGGATTTCTAAATGACCCGTGATCCTCAGTTATTATCCTCTTTAATGATCCTTACTTCTGTGACAGATAGTGATCCTCAAAAGAGCTTTAGGATCAGGATCATGGATCACATTAAGGATCCTCATACTAACAATTGTTCATTTGTGTTTCGTATTATTTTGCAGGAGTAACAAGCTTGACTTGGTCTTGGCAACGTTCCTATGGAATATTCTACGGGTATTTCGCACATGTTTTACTGAAAATGGACGTTGTGGAGAACGTGGGAGAATGGCACAAAAGTCGGACAATTTGTTATTGTAGTTAACTTCTATTTTAAAAGGGGTAACGAGCTAGAATAAAAACACTTAGCCATTTTTCAGCTGCACACACTCTCATACAATCGCACTCTTGAAGCTCTCGGCAAACACTTAACAGTTTTCACACACTTTTACACATTTTACACTAGTGATCCTTGTACCTAGCTCGTTACTATCCGAAGTTATAAACATTTATTGATTTATTTTAGCTTGGTGATCGGTAGTTTCCATCACCCGGGGTTTTTTGTGCCGGAGATCAACTCTTGATCAAGGGCTTTTTCCCCGTATAAATCCTTGTGTCGTTTGTGCAATTTACCTTGAAGTGATCCTTATCATTGTTCTACATTTAAAGCATCATACCCTGTAACTAAGAGTTTGGTTACATTATCCTCATTAGATTCTTTGACCAAAACAGTTTGGCGCCCATGGTGGGGCAATTGGTGCTTCATTCTTAGAAAGATTCGTATTTCTGTGCTCATTTCGGTTCACTACAATCAAGCAGATGGCTTCCTCAGCGAAGAATGCTTCAAATTTGATGCCCTCATTCAGTTCTTCACAAGGCGTTCCCCCTTTGCCTCCACCACCTTCTGGATCCCAGAAGAATGCTGAGAATGCTGCGAAGAAACCAACTCCCATTTTCTCAAAACCTCCAACTTCTTCTGCTTCTTACACTCCCACTACTAGTGACATGTTTACTTTGATTTTGCAGATGAAGGATCATATACAGCAACAGGATAAGACCAATGAAAGAATTCTCAAAGAAATCGGAGATCTCAAGAAACAAAAGAAAACGACAGAGGATCATTCCCCACTGATGCCCAGATCTTTGAATTTTGATACTCCGATGATTACTTCTCAGCCATCAGTGGTTCCAGATGTTCAATATGTGGGTGGACCAAAAGGAGTGCACTACGGAACAACAACAGTGACTCAGGCATCGGGTTCCTATTTCCACCCAGCAGGATCCTATCCTCAGTATATAGGATCCTTCATGAATTCAGGAGGTTACTCAGGAGCGCAGCAGATTCAAGGATCCTCCTTTGTTCCAGGATCATCCCAGGTTCAAGGATCCTCCTTTGTTCCAGGATCATCCCAGGTTCAAGGATCCTCCTTTGTTCCAGGATCATCCCAGGTTCAAGGATCCTCCTTTGTTCCAGGATCATCCCAGGTTCAAGGATCCTCCTTTGTTCCAGGATCATCCCAGGTTCAAGGATCCTCCTTTGTTCCTGGATCATCCCACGTTCAAGGATCCTCCTTTGTTCCAGGATCATCCCAGGTTCAAGGATCCCTCCAGATGCCAGGATCCTTGAGGAGTTTGCAAACAGGGAGTTCAGATGTCCATCAGGGAGATTTTATTCCAATGCAGACCAATGCTTCCACTGGTCCTTCGATCATTCCAGAGCCCCTACAATATGGATTAACATCCATTCTTCCTAATTTGAATCCAAATGGAGGTAACACTTTTAATAATTCCTATGCTACTAACCATGGCCTCATGCAGGATCCAGGTATCAACCATGCCATGACCAAAGAATTGCAAAAGTTGAAGGATATGATATTAAGTGTTCCAGGAGTGGTCAAACCTATCCCAGAGATTGCAGATGGGAGCCACAGGATATCTCGTTTTGCACCACCGATCTGTGATGCTGAGATACCCAAGAGGTTCCACGTTCCAACTATGAAGTTGTATGATGGTTCGACGGATCCTGGAGAACACATAGCACAATACAGGGAGAGGATGGAGATCAATCCAATCCCAGAAAGGTTGAAGGAAGCATGCCTGTGCAAAGGATTCGGATCCACTCTTACTGGATCAGCTCTCAAATGGCTGCTAAGTCTTCCCCCCTACTCAATTACTTCATTTGCTAATCTAGTTAATCTGTTTAATAGTCAATTCTCTTGTAGTAGAAAATTTGAACGATTAACTAGTGATCTATATAGGATAACCCAAGGTCATAATGAATCATTAAGGGATTACATTACCAAATTCAGTAAGGAATCCTTAAACATTCCCAACTTGGATATAGCTACGGCTGTTGAGGCCTTTAAAATGGGATTGCTTAGGGATTCGTCGTTCTATGATGATCTTGTTATGACACCATGCAGGAACTTAGATGAGGTAAGAACCCGAGCACTTAGGTTCATTCGGCTAGAGAATGACAAGAGGATCCAGGAGAGGTTAGCAGGATCCTCAAGGCAAGATAAGCAAGGATCCTAATTTAGGAACAACAAGTTCAGATCCTACAACAGATCTGATAACCAGAACGTGCATGCTGTAGATCAAGAAGAGGATGATGAGGATTATCCTCCAATTTCTGAATATTGTTTTTCTGTTGATAACAATGAACTAATCCTTGCAATGCAGAATCTAGGTGATAAAGCTAGATGGCCCAGGAAAAATGATAGGCCAGCTGCAACTAAGGATAAATCAAAGTGGTGTGCATACCATGAAGATTTTGGGCATCTCACAGAAGAATGCATTGCACTGAGAAAGGAAATTGGATACTTGTTGAGCAAGGGGCATCTAAAAGAATTGTTGGGAAGAAAAAAGTCAAGGACTCAGGATCCTGAAAGGATCCCTGAGAAGGCTCCAGCCCCTCCAGCAGATGCACAAGTAATAAACTTTATTTCTAGAGGATCAGACATTTGTGGCACATCCTTCTCAGCAGCTAAAAGGCATGCAAAGGAAACTAAAATGGATAATGGAGAAAGACCCGTTCGAACATCAAGTGTCTCCGAAGGAAAAGTCATAACCTTTTATGAGGATGATCATGTTGATATCCAGGATCCTCATCACGATGGTTTAGTTATTACTCTTTTCATTTCTAACCATTTTGTCCGCAGGATCCTTATAGATGGATTATCCAGCTTGATGTTCTAAAGAAGATGGGTATTCCTGAATCAGATATCATACCAAGATCCTCCGTGCTCGTGGGATTTAGTGGCGAAACTAAGAATACCCTGGGGGACATTAAACTCCCAATATACATCGAAGGCCTACACTCATATCAAAAATTTTGTGTTATTGACTATTTATCTTGTTGTAATGTTATCCTTGGCAGGCCCTGGATACACGATATGAAGGCAGTCCCATCTACCTACCATCAATGTGTGAAGCTCCCTAGTCCTTAGGGAATAGTGAAGATTGATAGTGATCAGCAGGAGGCCAAGAATTGCTATACTTCATCGATGAAACCAGCCTCGAAGTCAAGGGAGCAATAGCAATCAAAGTATCCTCCAAGGGATGTCTTGGAGGCAAGAGAGCAGGATGTGGTAGAAGTCCTCATGGATCCTGATGATCCTGAATCCAAAATCTTTATCGGATCAGGGATCCTTGGAAATATGAAGGAAGACCTTATATCCTTTCTCAAAAGGAGAAAGACTACCTTTGCATGGAAGCACGAAGACATGACTGGTATATCTAAAGATGTAATCACTCACAAACTTGGCATTGATAAATCCTTCAAACCAATCCATCAAAGGAGAAGAAAGTTTGCACCGGAAAGAAATGCCATTATCCAAGAAGAGGTAGAGAAATTGCTCCGAGCAGGTATGATTAGAGAGGTCAAGTATCCAAGATGGTTGGCCAATGTGGTTGTTGTTCAAAAGAAAAACAAAAAGTGGAGGGTATGTGTCGATTTTACCGATTTAAATAAGGCATGTCCCAAGGATCCTTTCCCATTACCCCACATTGACTCCATGGTGGATGCAACTGCGGGTCATGAATTGTTAACTTTTATGGATGCTTCATCTGGATTTCAAAAAATCCAAATGGAACCATCCGATCAAGAGGATACAACATTCATGACTCCAACTGGTATATACTGTTATATTGCTATGCCGTTCAGACTAAGAAATGCAGGTGCAACATATCAAAGGCTGGTGAATATGATGTTCATCAGATTGGACAAACTATGGAAGTTTACATAGACGATATGGTGGTAAAATCCATAAGAGCTGAGGATCACCTAAGGGACTTGGAGGAAGCATTCGATATCCTTGACAAATATAACATGAAACTTAATCCTTCAAAATGTCACTTTGGTGTTAAAGCAGGTAAATTCTTAGGATATATGGTGACAAAGAGAGGCATTGAAGCTAGCCCAGAACAAATTAAAGCTATAGTGAATATCAAATCTCCGGCCAACGCTAAGGATGTTCAAAGGCTAACAGGCAGGATAGCAGCTTTGAATAGATTCATATCCAAATCCTCAGAGAAGTGCAAAGAATTCTATGATATCCTAAGGAAGAACAAGAAATTTGAGTGGACGGAGAGGCATGAAAGTGCCTTAAAAGCTCTTAAGGATTACTTATCCTCGGCCCCGGCCTTGATGAAACCAGAAAAAGGCGATGTGCTATCCTTGTATCTTGCAGTATCCTCAAAAGAAGTAAGTGCGGTCCTTGTTAAGGATCATGAAGGTACACAACATCCTGTCTATTATGTAAGTAAAAGTTTACTTGATGCCGAATCCAGGTATTCACACCTTGAAAAGCTTATTCTTGCATTAATTATGGCGCCTACTAAGTTGAGACATTATTTTGAAACTCATGTTATTGTTGTTAAAACTAATTTTCCAATTAAGAATGTCCTCAGGAAACCAGAGATGTCAGGAAGGATGGCTAAGTGGGCAGTGAAGCTAAGTGCATATGATATAAGATATGAGCCTAGGACAGCCATCAAATCCCTAGCATTAGCTGACTTTGTGGCTGATTTCAGTAGTGATTTACGAAAAGAAGCTGAGTTAGAAGTCCAGCAGCTAGAGGAGACCAAGGATCCTTGGATACTCTATACTGATGGATCCTCAAATGTCAAAGGCACAGGGCTTGGAATACTACTAAAATCGCCAAAGGGGGACATAATACCCCACTCTATAGCTTGTGAGTTCCAAACTACCAACAATGAGGTTGAGTATGAAGCCTTAATTGATGGTTTGCAAATTGCAAAGCATATGGGGATCAGGTATCTTGAGGTACATGTAGATTCATTGTTAATTACAAACCACTTTAATGGATCCTATGCTGTTAAAGGTGAAAAACTAACCAAATATTTAGAGATAGTCAAAGAATTGGCACTCTCTTTTGTTTCCTTCAATTTGACACAGGTACCAAGGGAAGAAAATATAGAAGCTGATGCATTGGCTAACTTAGGATCATCTTTGAAGATTCCTGAGGATATCAAGATCCCTATTATCCATATCCTGACCCCGGCTATCGAGGATCATGCGGCTATGGAAATAAGAAATAATTCTGCAATTATCCCTAGTGAGGATACTCAATCCCATCCAGGATCATGGATCTCACCAATCATGAGATATTTACAACATGGAGAGATTCCTACAGGAGAAAACCCTAGGGCTTTCAAAATTAAGGTATCTCAATTCACAATTTTAAATAATATATTGTATAGACGATCTCTTGCAGGACCATACTTGAGATGCATTGAGGATCCTGAAATCCAAGAAGTTTTAAAAGACTTCCATGAAGGAGATTGTGGAAACCACACTGGGGGCAGAGCATTATTCACAAGGATCCTGAGGACAGGATACTACTGGCCAACTATGAAGAGAGATGCTGTGGAGTATGCTAAGAAATGCGATCCTTGTCAGAGACACAGCAATATCCTCCATCAACCAACTGAATTGTTGCATCCTATATCCTCCTCTTGGCCATTTATGAGATGGGGCATGGATATAGTTGGTAAGCTTCCTAAGGCACCTGGTGGAAAAGTGTTCATGCTTGCTATGACTGAATACTTCTCCAAGTGGATAGAGGCTGAAGCTTTTGCCAAGTCAGAGAAAAGGAAGTTATATCCTTCATTAAAAGAAATATTATAACTAGATTTGGAATTCCTTCTGAAATTATATGTGTTTTGGTCAAAAATTCTACTGAGGATATTGCAACCAAACACTGTAATACGGGGTATGATGCTTAATGTGTGTAACAGCAATGAGGATCACTTCAATGTAGAAAACACAAACAACACAAGGATGTATACGGGGAAAAAGCCCTTGATCAAGAGTTGATCTCCGGCACAAAAAACCCCGGGTGATGGAAACTACCGATCACCAAGCTCAAATAAATCAGTAAATGTTTACAACTTTGGATAATAACGAGCTGGGTACAAGGATCACTACAAGGAAATGTGTAGAAAGTGTATGTAATCGCTAAGTGTTTGAACGAGAGCTTGTATGAATGTGTTTACGAGTGTGTAATTGCCAAAAAGTGACTAAGTGTGTTCTACCAGCTCGTTACCCCTTATTTAAAATAGAAATAACCACCTAAACTAACTTTCCGACTTTCGTGCTAAGCCTCCACGTTCTCCATAACGTCTATAATCGGTCAAGCACGTGCATCATAGTTTAGGAATATTCTCCAGGAATGTCGCCTAGACTTGGTCATACTTGTTTAATCTGCAAAACAATTACGAAGTAGAGAGAAACTATTGTTAGTATAAGGATCCTTAAGGTGATCCATGATCCTGATCCTGAAGCTCTTCTGAGGATCATTATCTGCAACAGAAGTAAGGATCATTTAAGAGGATAACAGTTAAGGATCACGGGTCATTTAGAAATCCACCCCTAACAATTGCCCCCAAAATATAAGGAGTTAAAATGCAAATGTAACGAATTATATTTTCTTAGCCTTATCCACAACAAACCAACGGATTTATAGCCGTTAATATGGAACTAGCCATTGCGATGATGATGTCTTTGAAGTGACTATCCTGCAGAATCATGATTATAAATAGAGATGTAGATAGGATCAATATTCATTTAAATTCGAAAGAAACTCCCTTTATAATCTCATTCCGAAGACGTTCAGGTATTCTCTCTTTCTATCTTCTTCCCTTTCTTGCTCTGTTTTTATCTTTCTATCAAAGATGATGCTACGAAGCTCTCCGGGCAAAGATCACCCAAAGAACAGCCCTCTGAAAACCCAAGGGATCATAAAAGACTCCATCAAAGAACGCTGCTACTTCAACGATGCTCAAATAGATAGGATCCGCCATTGCTTCCCGGCAAACACCGAGTTCAGGCCCTTTGACCCAAATACCCTGAGCGATCATGTTTCCGAAGAGTGGGTTGCTTTTCCTGCCACACCGTTCCTTATTGGCTATAGTTATCCTTTTCCATCCTTTACCCAATCTTTCTTCTCCCTAACTGGCATCTCTTATATCCAAGCCATGCCAATGGTTTGGAGGGTTTTGTATACCCTTGAGAGAATCATTGATCAAGAGGGAATAGACCTAGGAATGGCAGAGCTGGGAGAGCTGTATGATCTTACCACCTTTGGTTCTCATCGTTACCTATTCAAGCGTAAACCTGGTGAGGAACATCCGATCTTCAACGCTACCAAAAATGATGCTAACTGGAAACGGCGTTTCTTTTTCGTCAAAAGAGATTCACTTGAGGATGGAAAGGATCTGCCCAAAAAGTGGGCTACCCATGGTAGGATGAAGGATCCTGAGAAGGATCACCAAGAATTTTCTGTTGATATAAGGATAACTTATACTTTCGTTTTCTTGTTATGCAGCTATCACCGTCTCACACCTTAAACTGTCACCTGCTGCTAAGGAGAGGCTCCTTGCCTTCAAGAAACTTGACCCTGAAACGAGAACTTTCAAGACAACAAGCCAAGATTCACAGGAGGTATCCTCAGGTTCTGTCACGATGTCAAGTAAGTATCCGTGTATAAAATTTAAATAAATAGTGAAATATGAATTAAGAAAAGATACTTATCTTGTTTTGGTTGTGTAGGTGCTGGAAAATCTACCAAACCTGCCTCAAAGTTCAGTGTCGCCGATCTCACCACTGTCAGATCCTCTAAGAGGAAAGCTCCTACCAGCCCAAGTATTTCAATCCCCAAGGCACCCCTCAAGGGAAAGGCAATCAAAAAGAAAAAGACCTCCGAGGCTGAGGATTTGCAGGGTCTACCTTTAATCCGCCACCAATTCCTTGAGTACTTCAATGAGGTAAGGATCACTATCCATGTTCATATATCCTGCTGATATATCCTGCCGGTCTGAGGATCACTTGGTTCTGACCTTAACTCTTAACACTTTTGCAGAAATTCTCCGAGATTGAGGACTATGTGGGCCACGTCGAAGATCAGGACAAGAAGATTGCTGAGCTCCAACAGGTCACGGTGCTAAAGGATCTCACAATTGCTGATCTTCAGAAGGATCTCAAGGATGCCAAAGCTCAAACAGCCAAACTCCTGATCAACTTTGACTATGAAAAACAGGAGATCACAGAGGATGCCAAGGTCTCTGCTGCAATAGCCATGTACAAGACTAAGCTGCAAATGGCTTAAGAGGCTGAGGATCCTGCCTTTGACAAGAGCTCCTGGGATGTGGCAGGCTGGAAGGCGAGGCTGGCTGATCTTGGTGATGAAGAGGAGGCTGAGGAGATCCTGACCATCGAGGCTGGAGACAGGGGTGAAGGTGGTGAAGCAAGTGGAGCAGGAGGTGGTGAGGCAGCCAAGGTGTAGGTTGCACAATTGGGCAATGATGGATATACGTGCCAAGGCCGGAGCCCAATTTTTTTAGTTTGATGGTGTTTTTTGTGGTTGTTATGTTGGAAACAATTTGATGGTCTGTACTTTGAACAATAGGTTTTAGGGTTAAGGATCACGTAGGATCCTTTGAACAATAGGTAGGATAATGGGTGGTGGATGGATCCTCTGTTTGGGGGATGAAGCCACTCGTTATCCTTCCGTTTTTATTTCCTGCACTTTCAAGACCCGTAAACAATGGACACCCTTTGCCAACCCATGTGGACGGGCCACGTTTTGCTGGTGGAAACGTGGGTTGGCAATTTTGACAACCTTAAAGGGTTTTCCTTATGTTAATAAATAAAACTTAACCTTTTGACGCTTATCTTGTGTTGTTATCCTTATGTTTCTTTTACTTTCCTTTGTTCAAATACTCACTGAATAGATAATTTTGAACAAACCAGACTAAAAATGTTTAAGATATGATCCATGTTTATATATATCCTTATAGAATTTTATAAAGCAATAGGTTCTAAGGATCACAAGTCTAGTTGTCAAATTTTAAGGGTTATTTGAATAAATAATGAATAGAATAAAAGACAATTAAGGATCATACCTGAGGATCCAAGTTAGGATCCTAAGCATAACAAGGATAACTGTAAAATAAACCTTAGGAATAAATAAGGATCAAGGATCCCTAGTCACTTGTCTTCAAAGACCTGAAATATATCATAACTTGGGACTAAGCCAATATAGGATAAAGGTTAGCAACTGGGGACAAGCCCAAGGATAACTGGGGTTAGACCCAAAGATAACTGGGGACAAGCCCAAGGATAACTGGGGACAAGCCCAAGGATAACTGGGGACAAGCCCAAGGATCGTATGTAAACTGGAGTATGGCCCCAACAGGCGTCTATCCAAACTTAGTGGCATGAAAATGCCTAAACCTTAGCTAACGTGAAAACGTTAGAAACCTTATGAACGGATGTATGGTACGTCTACCATTATACGTAGGATCCTAAGCATAGCCAGAACAATGGAATTATCAGCCCCTAGAACGAGTACTGGTCCCAAAGCCTTGAACTATACCAGGATCATCGTGCGCTACAGGCGGAACTGGGGACAAGCCCAAATAACTGGGATTAGACCCAAAGGACGGATTGCTTCTGTGGATAACCAATGTGGTGCTGAAGATACCTGAGCTTTCAAAACTTGAACTCACGTGAGAGATGGATAAAGGATACACGATCCTTATCCTTAGATAAGAAAATTAAGAAATAAAATAGTTCTAGATCAGGATATTACCTAAGTAAGGATCACCGATACTTTGAGGACCCTTTAAGGATATCCCTTCCATGAGGATCACCTATACCATAAGGATCCTGCTTACATGAAATATTTCTTCAAGTGGACAGCATTCCAAGCTCTTGGTAGCAATTCACCTTCCATGGTTAGCAATCTATATGCCCCCTTTCCTGCTTCAGCTTCAATCAAATAGGGGCCTTCCCATTTTGGAGCAAATTTTCCATCAGCAGGATTAGTGGTATTCTGAAATGCTTTCCTTAACACCATATCTCCAATTTGAAACCTCCTGATCCTGACATTTTTGTTGTAAGCACCAGCCATTCTTTGTTGATAACTGGCCATCCTTATCCTAGCCATATCCCTGATTTCTTCAATAGTATCCAGGTCTTGAGCCAAGTTTTTATCATTTTCTTCAGGATCACGGGTACTTGTTCTAGCAGTAGGAACCACCATTTCTGTTGGGATCACTGATTCTGCCCCAAACACCAAAGAGAATGGTGTTTGACCAGTAGCATTCTTGGGGGTTGTCCTATCAGCCCAAAGCACATAGGGTAGCTCTTCTGCCCATTTTCCTTTCTTGGATCCAAGCTTCTTTTTCAAATTGTTAATGATGATCTTGTTGGATGATTCTGCTTGACCATTAGCTTGTGGGTGGACTGGTGTTGATGTTATCATCCTAATCCCCTAACTGTCACAAAAGTTAGTGGTTCTGCCCCCAATAAATTGGGAACCATTATCACATATAATTTCAGAAGGAATTCCAAATCTAGTTATAATATTTCTTTTAATGAAGGATATAACTTCCTTTTCCCTGATTTGGGCAAAAGCTTCAGCCTCTATCCACTTGGAGAAGTAATCAGTCATAGCTAGCATGAATACTTTCCCACCAGGTGCCTTAGGGAGCTTACCAACTATATCCATGCCCCATCTCATAAATGGCCAAGAGGAGGATATAGGATGCAATAATTCAGCTGGTTGATGAAGAATATTGCTGTGTCTCTGGCAAGGATCACATCTTCTAGCATACTCCACAGCATCTCTCTTCATGGTTGGCCAGTAGTATCCTGTTCTCAGGATCCTTGAGAATAATGCCCTGCCCCCAGTGTGGTTTCCACAATCTCCTTCATGGAAGTCTTTTAAGACTTCTTGGATTTCAGGATCCTCAATGCATCTCAAGTATGGTCCTGCAAGAGATCGTTTATACAACATATTATTCATAATTGTGAATTGAGATACCTTAGATTTGAAAGCCCTAGGGTTTTCTCCTTTTGGAATCTCTCCATGTTGTAAGTATCTCATAATTGGTGAGATCCATGATCCTGATCCTGAATGGGATTGAGTATCCTCACTAGGGATCATTGCAGAATCATTCCCTATCTCCACAACCACATGATCCTCAATAGCTGGGGTCAGGATATGGATAATAGGGATCTTGATATCCTCCGGGATCTTCAAGGATGATCCTAAATTGGCCAATGCATCAGCTTCTGTATTTTCTTCCCTTGGTACCTGTGACAAACTAAAAGAAACAAAAGAGAGTGCCAAACTTTTGACTATCTCCAAATATTTGGTTAGTTTTTCACCTTTAACAGCATATGATCCATTAAAGTGGTTTGTAATCAACAAAGAGTCTACGTGTACCTCAAGATACCTGATCCCCATATGCTTAGCAATTTGCAAACCAGCAATTAGGGCTTCATATTCAGCCTCATTGTTAGTGGTTTGGAACTCACAAGCTATAGAGTGGGGTATTATGTCCCCCTGTGGCGATTTTAGTAGTATTCCAAGCCCTGTGCCTTTGACATTTGAGGATCCATCAGTATGGAGTATCCAAGGATCCTTGGTCTCTTCTAGCTGCTGGACCTCTAGTTCAGCTTCTTCTTGTAAATCACTACTGAAATCAGCCACAAAGTCAGCTAATGCTTGGGATTTGATGGCTGTCCTAGGCTCATATCTTATATCATATGCACTTAGCTTCACTGCCCACTTGGCCATCCTTCCTGACATCTCTGGTTTCCTGAGTACATTCTTGATTGGAAAGTTAGTTTTAACAATGATAACATGAGTTTCAAAATAATGTCTTAACTTAGTAGATGCCATAATTAATGCAAGAATAAGCTTTTCAAGGTGTGAGTACCTGGATTCGGCATCAAGTAAACTTTTACTTACATAATAAACAGGATGTTGTGTACCTTGATGATCCTTAACAAGGACCGCACTTACTGCTTTTGAGGATACCGCAAGATATAAGGATAACACATCACCTTTTTCGGGTTTCATCAATGCCGGAGCTGAGGACAGGTAATCTTTGAGGGCTTTTAAAGCATTTTCATGCTTCTCAGTCCATTCAAACTTCTTGTTCTTCCTTAGGATATCGTAGAATTCTTTGCACCTCTCGGAGGACTTGGATATAAATCTGTTCAAGGCTGCTATCCTTCCTGTTAGTCTTTGAACATCCTTAGCATTGACCAGAGATTTGATGTTCACTATTGCTTTGATTTGTTCCGGGCTAGCTTCTATGCCTCTCTTAGTCACCATGTATCCTAAGAATTTACCTGCTTTAACACCAAAGTGACATTTTGAAGGATTAAGCTTCATATTATATTTGTCAAGGATATCAAATGCTTCCTCCAAGTCTCTTAGGTGATCCTCAGCTTTTAAGGATTTTACCACCATATCATCTATGTAGACCTCCATAGTTTGTCCAATCTGATCCTTGAACATCATATTCACCAACCTTTGATATGTTGCACCTGCATTTCTTAGTCCAAACGGCATAGCAATATAGCAGTATATACCAGTTGGAGTCATGAAGGCTGTATCCTCTTGATCGGATGGTTCCATTTGGATTTGTTGGAATCCAGATGAAGCATCCATAAAAGTTAACAGTTCATGACCCGCAGTTGCATCCACCATGGAGTCAATGTGGGGTAAAGGGAAAGGATCCTTGGGACATGCCTTATTTAAATCTGTAAAATCGACACATACCCTCCACTTTCCGTTTTTCTTTTGAACAACAACCACATTGGCCAACCATCTTGGATACTTGACCTCTCTAATCATACCTGCCCGGAGCAATTTCTCTACCTCTTCCTGGATAATGGCATTTCTTTCTGGTGCAAACTTCCTTCTCCTTTGGTGGATTGGCTTGAAGGATCTGTCAATGCCAAGTTTGTGGGTGATAACATCTTTAGATATACCAGTCATGTCTTCGTGTTTCCATGCAAAGGTAGTCTTTCTCCTTTTGAGGAAGGATATAAGGTCTTCTTTCATTTCTCCAAGGATCCCTGATCCGATATAGACTTTGGATTCAAGATCATTAGGATCCATGAGGATCTCTGTCACATCCTGCTCTCTTGCCTCCAAGATATTCCTTGGAGGGTACTTTGATTGCTATTGTTCCCTTGACTTCGCGGCTGGTTTCATCGATGAAGTGTAGCAATTCTTAGCCTCCTGCTGATCACTATCAATCTTTACTATTCCCCAAGGACTAGGGAGCTTCACACATTGATGGTATGTAGATGGGACTGCTTTCATATCGTGTATCCAAGGCCTGCCAAGGATAACATTACAACAAGACAAACAGTCAATAACACAAAACTTTTGATAAGAGTGTAAGCCTTCAATATATATTGGGAGTTTAATGTCCCCCAGGGTATTTTTGGTCTCGCCACTAAATCCCACGAGCACGGAGGATCTTGGTATGATCTCTGATTCAGGGATACCCATCTTTTTTAAAACATCAAGCTGGATAATGTTCACTGAACTTCCTCCGTCTATAAGGATCCTGCGGACAAAATGGTTAGATATAAAAAGAGTAATAACCAAACCATCGTGATGAGGATCCTGGATATCGACACGATCCTCTTCATCAAAGGTTATGACTTTTCCTTCGGAGACACTTGATGTTCGAACTGGTCTTTCTCCACTATCCATCTTAGTCTCCTATGCATGCCTTTTAGCTGCTGAGAAAGATGTGCCACAAATGTCTGATCCTCCGGAAATAAAGTTTATCACTTGTGCATCCGCTGGAGGAGCTGGAGCCTTCTCAGGGATCCTTTCAGGATCCTGGGTCCTTGACTTTTTTCTTCCCAATAACTCCTTTAGATGCCCTTTGCTCAACAAGTATCCAATTTCCTTTCTCAATGCAATGCATTCTTCTGTGAGATGCCCAAAATCTTCATGATATGCACACCACTTGGACTTATCCTTAGTTACAGATGGCCTATCATTTTTTCTCGGCCATCTAGCTTTGTCACCTAAGTTCTGCATTGCAAGGATTAGTTCATTGTTATCAACACTAAAACAATATTCAGAGATTGGAGGATAATCCTCATCATCCTCTTCTTGATCAACTGAATGCACGTTCTGATTATCAGATCTGTTGTAGGATCTGAATTTGTTGTTCCTGAATGAGGATCCTTGTTTATCCTGCTTTGAGGATCCTGCTAACCTCTCTTGGATCCTCTTGTCATCCTCTAGCCGAATGAACCTAAGTGCTCGGGTTCTTACCTCATCTAAATTCCTGCAAGGTGTCATAACAAGATCATCATAGAAAGACGAATCCCTAAGCAATCCCATTTTGAAGGCCTCAACAGCCGTAGTTATGTCTAAGTTGGGAATGTCTAAGGATTCTTTACTAAATTTGGTAATGTAATCCCTTAATGATTCATTATGACCCTGAGTTATCCTATATAGATCACTAGTTAATCGTTCAAATTTTCTACTACAAGAAAACTGATTATTAAACAAGTTAACTAGGTTGGCAAATGAGGTAATAGAGTAGGGAGGAAGACTTAGCAGCCATTTGAGAGCTGATCCAGTAAGAGTGGATCCAAATCCTTTGCACAAGCATGCCTCTTTTAACCTTTCTGGGATTGGATTGATCTCCATCCTCTCCCTATATTGTGCTATGTGTTCTTCAGGATCCGTCGAACCATCATACAGCTTCATTGTCGGCACATGGAATCTCTTAGGTATCTCAGCATCACATATTGGTGGTGCAAAACGAGATATCTTATGGCTCCCATCTGCAATCTCTGGTATAGGTTTGACTACTCCTGGGACACTTGATATCATATCCTTAAGCTTTTGCAATTCTCTGGCCATGGCATGATTGATACCTGGATCCTGCATAAGACCATGGTTAGAAGTATGAGAATTATTAAAAGTGTTACCTGCCATTGGATTCAGGTTAGGAAGAATGGATGTTAATCCATATTGTTGGGGCTCTGGAATGATCGAGGGACCAGTAGAAGCATTGGTTTGCATTGGAATGAAATCTCCCTGATGGATATCTGAACTTCCTGTTTGCAAAATCCTTAAGGATCATGGCACCGGAAAGAATCCTTGAAACTGGGATGATCCTGGGACGAAGGAGGATCCTTGAACCTGGGATGATCCGGGAATAAAGGAGGATCCTTGAACCTGGGATGATCCTGGAACAAAGGAGGATCCTTGAACCTGGGATGATCCTGGAACGAAGGAGGATCCTTGAACCTGGGATGATCCTGGAACAAAGGAGGATCCTTGAACCTGGGATGATCCTGGAACAAAGGAGGATCCTTGAACCTGGGATGATCCTGGAACAAAGGAGGATCCTTGAACCTGCTGCACTCCTGAATATCCTCCAGAACTTGTGAGGGATCCCATATGCTGAGGATAGGATCCCGCTGGTTGAAAATACGAACCCAATGCCTGAGTCACTGTTGTTGTTCCGTAGTGTATTCCTTTTGGTCCACCTACATATTGGATATCTGGAAACACCGATGCTTGAGAAGTAATCACCGGAGTGTCAAAATTCAAGGATTTTGGCACTAGTGGGGAATGATCATCTGCCGATGTCTTTTGTTTCTTCAAGTCTCCGATTTCTTTGAGAATCCTCTCGTTGGTCTTATCCTGTTGCCGTATCTGATCCTTCATCTGCAAAATCAAAGTAAACATATCACTAGTAGTAGGAGTGTAAGAAGCAGAAGAAGTTGGAGGTTTTGGGAAAATGGGAGTTGGTTTCTTCGTAGTATTCTCAGCATTCTTCTGGGGTCCAGAAGGTGGTGGAGGCAAAGAAGAAACTCCCTGTGAAGAACTGAGTGAAGGCATCAAATTTGAAGCATTCTTCGCTGAGGAGGCCATCTGCTTGACTGTAGTGAACTAAAATGAATACAGGAACACGGATCTTTCTATGGACGAAGCACCAATTGCCCCACGGTGGGCGCCAAACTGTTTTGGTCAAAAATTCTACTGAGGATATTGCAACCAAACACTGTAATACGGGGTATGATGCTTAATGTGTGTAACAGCAATGAGGATCACTTCAATGTAGAAAACACAAACAACACAAGGATGTATACGGGGAAAAAGCCCTTGATCAAGAGTTGATCTCCGGCACAAAAAACCCCGGGTGATGGAAACTACCGATCACCAAGCTCAAATAAATCAGTAAATGTTTACAACTTTGGATAATAACGAGCTGGGTACAAGGATCACTACAAGGAAATGTGTAGAAAGTGTATGTAATCGCTAAGTGTTTGAACGAGAGCTTGTATGAATGTGTTTACGAGTGTGTAATTGCCAAAAAGTGACTAAGTGTGTTCTACCAGCTCGTTACCCCTTATTTAAAATAGAAATAACCACCTAAACTAACTTTCCGACTTTCGTGCTAAGCCTCCACGTTCTCCATAACGTCTATAATCGGTCAAGCACGAGCAGCATAGTTTAGGAATATTCTCCAGGAATGTCGCCTAGACTTGGTCATACTTGTTTAATCTGCAAAACAATTACGAAGTAGAGAGAAACTATTGTTAGTATAAGGATCCTTAAGGTGATCCATGATCCTGATCCTGAAGCTCTTCTGAGGATCATTATCTGCAACAGAAGTAAGGATCATTTAAGAGGATAACAGTTAAGGATCACGGGTCATTTAGAAATCCACCCCTAACAATATGTGATAATGGTTCCCAACTTATTGGGGGCAGAACCACTAACTTTTGTGACAGTTGGGGGATTAAGATGATAACATCAACAACAGTCCACCCACAAGCTAATGGTCAAGCAGAATCATCCAACAAGATCATCATCAACAATTTGAAAAGGAAGCTTAGATCCAAGAAAGGGAAATGGGCAGAAGAATTACCTTATATGCTTTGGGCTGATAGGACAACCCCTAAGAATGCTACTGGTCAAACGCCATTCTCTTTGGTATTTGGTGCAGAATCGGTGATCCCAACAGAAATGGTGGTTCCAACTGCTAGAACAAGTATTCGTGATCCTGAAGAAAATGATGAGAACTTGGCTCAAGACCTGGATACTATTGAAGAAATCAGGGATATGGCTAGGATAAGGATGGCCAGTTATCAACAAAGAATGGCTGGTGCTTACAACAAAAATGTCAGGATCAGGAAGTTTCAAGTTGGAGATATGGTATTAAGGAAAGCATTTCAGAATACCACCAATCCTGCTGACGGAAAAATTGGCTCCAAAATGGGAAGGCCCTTATTTGATTGAAGCTGAAGCAGGAAAGGGGGCATATAGATTGCTAACCATGGAAGGTGATTTGCTACCAAGAGCTTGGAATGCTGTCCACTTGAAGAAATATTTCATGTGAGCAGGATCCTCATAGCACAGATGATCCTTACGTTAGGGATATCCTTAAAGGATCCTTAAAGTATCGATGATCCTTACTTTGGTAATATCCTAATCTTGAACTATTTCATTTCTTTATTTTCTCATATGAGGATAAGGGTCTTGTATCCTTTATCCATCTCTCACGTGATTTTAAGTTTTGAAAGTTCAGGTATCCTTAGCAAAGTATTGGTTATCTGCAGAAGCAATCCGTCCTTTGGGTTTAACCCTAGTTATTTGGGCTTGACCCCAGTTCCGCCTGTAGCGCATGATGATCCTGGTATAGTTCAAGGCATTGGGACCAGTAATCGCTTTAGGGGCTGATAATTCCATTGTACTGGCAATACCTAGGATCCTACGTATAATGGTAGACGTACCATACATCCGTTCCTAAGGTTTCTAACGTTTACACGTTAGCTAAGGTTTTGACATTTTCATGTCACTAAGTTTGGATAGTCTCCAGTTAGGGCCATACTCCAGTTTACATACGATCCTTGGGCTTGTCCCCAGTTATCCTTGGGCTTGTCCCCAGTTATCCTTGGGCTTGCCCCCAGTTATCCTTGGGCTTGTCCCCAGTTGCTAACTCTTATCCTATATTGGCTTAGTCCCAAGTTATGATCTATTTCAGGTCCTTGAAGATAAGCAACTAGGGATCCTTGATCCTTACTTCTCTCTAAGGTTTATCTTATAGTTATCCTTATTATGGTTAGGATCCTAACTTGGATCCTCAGGTATGATCCTTAACTATTTTTAATACTATTCATTATTTATTTGAATAACCCTTAAAATTTGACAACTAAACTTGTGATCCTTAAAATATATCACTTTTTGGGATTCTTTAACTATAGGATATTTGATCATGGATCATATCTTAAGTATATTTAATCTGACTTATTCAAAATTGTTTATTCAACAAATGTGCATCAAGACAAAGGAGAATTAAAGAAACAAAAGGATAACAACACAAGATAAGCGTCAAAAGGTTAAGATTTTATTTATTAACAAAAGACTAACCCTTAAAAGGTTGTCAAAATTACCTACCCCGAGCATCTACCAGCAATACGTGGCCCGTCCGCTGGGGTAGGTAAAGGGTGTCCATGATAATAGGTTCAAAAGTAGTGCATGAATATAAAGGCGGCAGGATCACAAAGGCTTCATCCCCCAAACAGAGGATCCCTCCACCATTTGCAATCCTGCCTATTGTCCAAAGGATCATACATGATCCTTAATCCTAAAAACTATTGTTCAGTACAAACCATCAAATTGTTTGAAACATTACAACCACAAAAAAACTACCACCAAATTTAAAAAAATGGGCTCCGGCTACGTCTAGAAATGTCCATCATCGCCCATTGTTGCAGCTTAAACCTTCCCTGCATCACCACCTCCAGCTCCACTTGCTTCACCACCTTCACCCTTGCCTCCAGCCTCGATAGTCAGGATCTCCTCAGCTTCCTCTTCATCACCCAGTTCAGCCAGCCTTGCCTTCCAGCCTTCCACATCCCAGGTGCTCTTGTCAAAAGCAGGATCCTCAGCCTCTTGAGCCATTTGTAGCTTGGTCTTGTACATGGCTATTGAAGCAGAGACCTTGGCATCCTCTGTGATCTCCTGCTTTTCATAATCGAAGTTGATCAGGAGTGTAGCTGTCTGGGCTTTGGCATCTTTGAGATCTTTTTGGAGGTCAGCAATCTGGAGATCCTTAAGCATTGCAACCTGTTGGAGGTCAGCAATCTTCTTGTCCTGATCCTCAACGTGGCCAACATAGTCCTCAATCTCAGAGAATTTCTACAAAAGAGATAAAAGATAAGGTCAGGACCGAGTGATCCTCAGATCAGCAGGATATATCAGCAGGATATGCCAACAGGATATACGAGCATAGACAGTGATCCTTACCTCATTGAGGTACTCAAGGAATTGGTGGCGGATCAGAGGCAGACCCTGCAGATTCTCAGCTTCAGAGGCCTTTCTCTTTTTGATTCCCTTTCCTTTGAGGGGTGCCTTGGGGACTGAAGCTTTCGGGCTGGTAGGAGCCTTTCTTTTGGAGGATCTAACGGTGGTGAAATCGGTGACACTGAACTTCGAGGCAGGCTTGGTGGATTTTTCGACACCTACACATTCAAAGCAAGATAAGTATCTTTATCCTATTTCAATTTAATTACTTATTTTAATCTTTAACTATATAAAAATAGGATACTTACTTGACATGGTAATAGAACCTGAGGATACTTCTTGTGAGTCTTGGGTGTCTATCTTGAATGTCCTTATTTCAGGATCAAGCTTCCAGAAAGAGATGTCCCAGCTCTGACATTCCTCCTCTTGGCCATTTATGAGATGGGGCATGGATATAGTTGGTAAGCTTCCTAAGGCACCTGGTGGAAAAGTGTTCATGCTTGCTATGACTGATTACTTCTCCAAGTGGATAGAGGCTGAAGCTTTTGCCAAGTCAGAGAAAATGAAGTTATATCCTTCATTAAAAGAAATATTATAACTAGATTTGGAATTCCTTCTGAAATTATATGTGATAATGGTTCCAAATTTATTGGGCGCAGAACCACTAACTTTTGTGACAGTTGAGGGATTAAGATGATAACATCAACACCAGTCCACCCACAAGCTAATGGTCAAGCAGAATCATCCAACAAGATCATCATCAACAATTTGAAAAGGAAGCTTAGATCCAAGAAAGGGAAATGGGCAGAAGAATTACCTTATGTGCTTTGGGCTGATAGGACAAACCCTAAGAATGCTACTGGTCAAACGCCATTCTCTTTGATATTTGGTGCAGAATCAGTGATCCCAACAGAAATGGTGGTTCCAACTGCTAGAACAAGTATTCGTGATCCTGAAGAAAATGATGAGAACTTGGCTCAAGACCTGGATACTATTGAAGAAATCAGGGATATGGCTAGGATAAGGATGGCCAGTTATCAACAAAGAATGGCTGGTGCTTACAACAAAAATGTCAGGATCAGGAAGTTTCAAGTTGGAGATATGGTATTAAGTAAAGCATTTCAGAATACCACCAATCCTGCTGACGGAAAAATTGGCTCCAAAATGGGAAGGCCCTTATTTGATTGAAGCTGAAGCAGGAAAGGGGGCATATAGATTGCTAACCATGGAAGGTGATTTGCTACCAAGAGCTTGGAATGCTGTCCACTTGAAGAAATATTTCATGTGAGCAGGATCCTCATAGCACAGATGATCCTTACGTTAGGGATATCCTTAAAGGATCCTTAAAGTATCGATGATCCTTACTTTGGTAATATCCTAATCTTGAACTATTTCATTTCTTTATTTTCTCATATGAGGATAAGGGTCTTGTATCCTTTATCCATCTCTCACGTGATTTTAAGTTTTGAAAGTTCAGGTATCCTTAGAAAAGTATTGGTTATCTGCAGAAGCAATCCGTCCTTTGGGTTTAACCCCAATTATTTGGGCTTGACCCCCGTTCTGCCTGTAGCGCATGATGATCCTGGTATAGTTCAAGGCATTGGGACCAGTACTCGCTTTAGGGGCTGATAATTCCATTGTACTGGCTATACCTAGGATCCTACGTATAATGGTAGACGTACCATACATCCGTTCCTAAGGTTTCTAACGTTTACACGTTAGCTAAGGTTTTGACATTTTCATGTCACTAAGTTTGGATAGTCTCCAGTTAGGGCCATACTCCAGTTTACATACGATCCTTGGGCTTGTCCCTAGTTATCCTTGGGCTTGTCCCCAGTTATCCTTGGGCTTGTCCCCAGTTATCCTTGGGCTTGCCCCCAGTTATCCTTGGGCTTGTCCCCAGTTGCTAACTCTTATCCTATATTGGCTTAGTCCCAAGTTATGATCTATTTCAGGTCCTTGAAGATAAGCAACTAGGGATCCTTGATCCTTACTTCTCTCTAAGGTTTATCTTATAGTTATCCTTATTATGGTTAGGATCCTAACTTGGATCCTCAGGTATGATCCTTAACTATTTTTAATTCTATTCATTATTTATTTGAATAACCCTTAAAATTTGACAACTAAACTTGTGATCCTTAAAATATATCACTTTTTGGGATTCTTTAACTATAGGATATTTGATCATGGATCATATCTTAAGTATATTTAATCTGACTTATTCAAAATTGTTTATTCAACAAATGTGCATCAAGACAAAGGAGAATTAAAGAAACAAAAGGATAACAACACAAGATAAGCGTCAAAAGGTTAAGATTTTATTTATTAACAAAAGACTAACCCTTAAAAGGTTGTCAAAATTACCTACCCCGAGCATCTACCAGCAATACGTGCCCCGTCCGCTGGGGTAGGTAAAGGGTGTCCATGATAATAGGTTCAAAAGTAGTGCAGGAATATAAAGGCGGCAGGATCACAAAGGCTTCATCCCCCAAACAGAGGATACTTCAACCATTTGCAATCCTGCCTATTGTCCAAAGGATCATACATGATCCTTAATCCTAAAAACTGTTGTTCAGTACAAACCATCAAATTGTTTGAAACATTACAACCACAAAAAACTACCACCAAATTTAAAAAAATGGGCTCCGGCTACGTCTAGAAATGTCCATCATCGCCCATTGTTGCAGCTTAAACCTTCGCTGCATCACCACCTCCAGCTCCACTTGCTTCACCACCTTCACCCTTGCCTCCAGCCTCGATAGTCAGGATCTCCTCAGCTTCCTCTTCATCACCCAGTTCAGCCAGCCTTGCCTTCCAGCCTTCCACATCCCAGGTGCTCTTGTCAAAAGCAGGATCCTCAGCCTCTTGAGCCATTTGTAGCTTGGTCTTGTACATGGCTATTGAAGCAGAGACCTTGGCATCCTCTGTGATCTCCTGCTTTTCATAATCGAAGTTGATCAGGAGTGTAGCTGTCTGGGCTTTGGCATCTTTGAGATCTTTTTGGAGGTCAGCAATCTTCTTGTCCTGATCCTCAACGTGGCCAACATAGTCCTCAATCTTAGAGAATTTTTGCAAAAGAGATAAAAGATAAGGTCAGGACCGAGTGATCCTCAGATCAGCAGGATATATCAGCAGGATATGCCAACAGGATATACGAGCATAGACAGTGATCCTTACCTCATTGAGGTACTCAAGGAATTGGTGGCGGATCAGAGGCAGACCCTGCAGATTCTCAGCTTCAGAGGCCTTTCTCTTTTTGATTCCCTTTCCTTTGAGGGGTGCCTTGGGGACTGAAGCTGTCGGGCTAGTAGGAGCCTTTCTTTTGGAGGATCTAACGGTGGTGAGATCGGTGACACTGAACTTCGAGGCAGGCTTGGTGGATTTTCCGACACCTACACATTCAAAGCAAGATAAGTATCTTTATCCTATTTCAATTTAATTATTTATTTTAATCTTTAACTATATAAAAACAGGATACTTACTTGACATGGTAATAGCACCTGAGGATACTTCTTGTGAGTCTTGGGTGTCTATCTTGAATGTCCTTATTTCAGGATCCGCTTCCAAACAGGATACTTACTACCAGGCTTACGTTTAAACAAATAACGATGAGAACCAAAGGTAGTAAGATCATACAGCTCTCCCAGCTCTGACATTCCTAGGTCTATCCCTTCCTACTCGATGATCCTCTCAAGGGTATACAAAACCCTCCAAATCATCGGCATGGCTTGGATATAAGAGATGTCGGTTAGGGAAAAGAAAGATTGGGTGAAGGCTGGAAAAGGATATGTATAGCCTATGGTGAACGGAGTGACAGGAAAAGCAACCCACTTGTCAGAAATTTGATCACCCAGGGCATTAAGATCAAAAGGTCTGAACTCGGTGTTCGCTGGGAAGCAGTGGCGGATCCTATCAATCTGTGCATCATTGAAATTGCAGCGTTCTTTTATGGAATCTTCGATGATCCCCTGACTTTTCGGTGGGCTGTTTTTCGGGTGATCCTTAGCTGGGGAATTCCGGAGCAACATCTTTGATAGAATGGTAAAAAGAAACGGAAAACAGAGCAAGAGAAGGAAGAAGATGAAGAGAGAATACCTGTTTATCTTCGGAATGCAGTTAAAAAGGGAGTATTTCTGGATTTTAAATGCAAACGATCCTATCTCTAACTCCTATTTATAATTATGATTCTGCAGGGTTGTCACTTCTGTGACGTCAGAATTACAACGGCTGGTTCGATATCAACGGCTATATATCCGTTAGTTAGTTACGGATAAGATTGATAAAATACAACTCGTTAATTTACAATTTAACTCCTTATATTTTGGGGGCAATTGATAGGGGTGGATTTCTAAATGACCCGTGATCCTCAGTTATTATCCTCTTTAGTGATCCTTACTTCTGTGACAGATAGTGATCCTCAGAAGAGCTTTAGGATCAGGATCATGGATCACATTAAGGATCCTCATACTAACAATTGTTCATTTGTGTTTCGTATTATTTTGCAGGAGTAACAAGCTTGACTTGGTCTTGGCAACGTTCCTATGGAATATTCCACGGGTATTTCGCACATGTTTGACTGAAAATGGACGTTGTGGAGAACCTGGGAGCATGGCACAAAAGTCGGACAGTTTGTTATTGTAGTTAACTTCTATTTTAAAAGGGGTAACGAGCTAGAATAAAAACACTTAGCCATTTTTCAGCTGCACACACTCTCATACAATCGCACTCTTGAAGCTCTCGGCAAACACTTAACAGTTTTCACACACTTTTACACATTTTACACTAGTGATCCTTGTACCTAGCTCATTACTATCCGAAGTTGTAAACATTTATTGATTTATTTTAGCTTGGTGATCGGTAGTTTCCATCACCCGGGGTTTTTTGTGCCGGAGATCAACTCTTGATCAAGGGCTTTTTCCCCGTATAAATCCTTGTGTCGTTTGTGCAATTTACCTTGAAGTGATCCTTATCATTGTTCTACATTTAAAGCATCATACCCCGTAACTAAGAGTTTGGTTACATTATCCTCATTAGATTCTTTGACCAAAACACAAACCCTCCCAGTTTCTGAAAAAAAAAGTAAAAAGCTATTATGTTTTAAACACTATTGTTTTTTACTCGTTGTGTCTTCAAATAGATGACACAATCAAAAAAGATTTGTACCACTCAAATCCCGACTATAACATACCATTACCCCACGCAATCAAATAACTTACATTTTACTAACAACGGTGGACTTATAATACAAAGGGATTGAAAAAAACTGTAAGAAACTATTACAAAAAGACAAGCGACAAGTTTTGATAACAATATAATGTATATCTGTAACCTCCCAGGCTAACCACACCATGATACTATCCACTTTAGCCAAGATGTTCCAACACCTCCTCACTGATTTAAAACGCGTCATGATGTTGAATGTATCAAGACCCTTACAACGAAGCCTTCATTCCTCTTCACAAACAATGTGGGATGTTACAAATCACACTCCTTACAGGTCCCAACATCCTCAATGGCACACCAGATCAATCCCTAGCACTAATACCATCTGTAACAGCCCAACATAACCACACCAACATAATGTCCACTTTGGCTAGGTCGAAACAAATCAATACCAAATCAAGGTTGCTTTAAAGAAACAAAACATTTATATATTATTAATTTAAAACAATGTTATGCATCATTGTTTGTACTTTATGCTTATAGGGTGACTTTTTGCGATGGTTGGTTGCACCTATAGTTTAGGATTGCATATATGTATTGTACCTTATGTTTTATGAGTTTAAAAAATGCTTGGTTGTAGCATCATACGACATTATATTTTATTATTATCTTTATTTTTATTATTATTTATTTCATCTTTTATGAGTTTAAAAAATGTTTGGTTGTAGATTCATAGGACATATACAGTGGCGGATCTAGGATTCCGACCAAGCGGTAACGTTTTATAAATAAGCGGTAACGAAATCGAAAAAACGTCAAATTTTTCCAAAATTTACACTAAAAACGTCAAAATTTTTCCGACCAAGCGGTAGCGGAGGCTACCCCTTGTTGGCTGGTAGATCCGCCTCTGGACATATATGTATTGTACCCTATGTTTTATGAGTTTAAGAAATGTTTGGTTGTAGGTTCATATGACATTATATTTAATTATGATGCTTCGTAGCTTGATTTAAAAAACATGTAATATATATGATTTTGGGTAATGCCAACATTGTTGTGCAAACTTTTACTACACGGATTATGTGGTACTTTATATATTAAATATGGACAATAAATAGATTGTGCTGGTTTTTTTAAGGCACCAAAGCAATCGATTGAAACATGACGAAACAAATAAGAACAAACATTACGAAAGTTGAAATATAACAAAACGACAAAACAATACATCATTTAAACTAATAACCTCCTCAACGTGTTTAGTTATATATATTTATAACATTCAACACAAAACGGCACCTTAATGGGTGAAGAACAATATATGTCACACGCATAACACACATGACCGGGACAAACAGAAAAACCGCCATCAACATCACAGCCATCAGTGACTTCTACATCACAAACATTATCTACATCTCCAGTTTCGATATCACTACTGACTACACTGACTTGATTATCATCTGCAGACATCAGTTGTTGATCACCCTCGTCACAATCTCCTTCGTAACCCGAAACATTATTATCACCAGAAGCATCAAACGGAGAATGAGATTCAACTTGCATATCCCCTACAGTAAGCCGGAACATCTTTGCATGTTTCTTTTCTTTACAATGAGCATAAAGCTGATTTGCACTTGTACAATATATGTCACAAAGAGAACAATGAAAATCCACACAACAATACGATAAATCTTGTAACTGTTGGATTAACACTCGAATGAGTAAACAACAAAATTACCAAGTAAAAACACAAAATGATTAATATTTCAAACACTTATACCTTTGTAGTATGCTTCCTTGAAATTACATGATGCCTATATTGTTGTTCATTAAGGCATATGACATTGCAGACAGGGCAGCCAATGATTTCTTCCGGTTTGGCACCATTTGCCACTAACTTATAAACATCTATGTTCATGTTCTTCAAACAACTACAACGAAAATGTAATAGAACACACCTCTATATAGGTAAATATTTAAACGGTTTTAAACTCAATTGGACAGGTACGTTATATAAAAACTGTAAACTGGGTAAGGTCACAAAATTTTCGGAAATCATGAAATTAGTGGATCGAGGTTATACATCACTAAATACAACTCTTATAAACCGATGTTTTAATCAAACAAACTGAAATATTCAAAAAAATCAACCTCAAAGAGAAACATTTCTCTTCTAATGTGTGAATTTGAAACAACTTTGAATATGTATTTATAATAACGTTTTAATTTAAACTCAATTGGACGGGTAAGATATATTTACTTGAATAAAAAACTGTAAACTGGCTGAGGTCACAAAATTTTCGGAAATCATGAAATTAGTGGATGGAGGTAATACACGACTAAATACATCCCTCAAAAACCGATGTTTTATACAAAATGAATATGTAAAATCACATCGTTGTTTATCAAATATTTGTTTACTCTAACTAAAGCTGTTTAAGTTGAATAACACTATAGCGATGTTTATACATATACCTGAATTACATTAACGCAGTTTAAATTGAATTACACATCAGAAATATTGATTGTATAACGTTATTTAATCCTACTAATAACATTATCTAATGACTACAACATACAATTCATCACTTACTTTTTAATATATCATAGTCTTTCTAATTAAACATTGAGTTATATTTATTAACCTGATCTTTATTATCCGCTTTAGCCAAGACGTTCCAACATCTCCTCACTGATCTATTCATCAGAATCAGAAACCACAACTACACTCGATTCAATCATATAAAAAAACACAATTCATATAAAAAAACATACTGCATATAACTAAATTTTAATCAAACAAACTGAAATATCCAAAATACCCATTGGAAAAAACCTAAAAATCATAACAACTGATTTAAATTAATAGAGATATGAGATAAGATTATTTATTGCTAACTTTCTCCAAATCCTTGAAATTACTTGGAGTTGAAGACTTATAGACGTCAACCAATTTACGTTTGTTGATTACATTGGTATCACAACTGGTATTAGCATCATCAAACTTAACACTTGAAATGTGACTTTTTTTTTTGATAAATTCTTTATCGTTTCCCTGAAACAAAAGACAAAATTAAGAAAATAATAATAGAATTAAATATAATGTAAATATAAATGTATAAATACGAATCATGTATTGAAATAAAAAATACCTCAGTAATATTCATCTTTTCTTTGAGCTCATTAATAATTGACTCATCATCAGTCATGTTTGTGACAAGATACATTTCATCAAAATTGGTCAAATTATAACTTTTTATCTCAATTTTAAAAGCAAACATCTTTCCAATCAACTTGTCTAAATCAACAGGAAACATTACTTCTTTAACCTCCTGTGAATCAGAATATTTTATGATAAAATTAATATAAAAAAATATATAAATACATTGAAAAAAAATATAGGAGAAGTAAAGATTATTTATACATACAGATGATGAGTTTTCTTTAAACAATTGAACAGCCGACTTGAGAACAACTTTTTCAATGATTTCATCAGCCAGAGGATGAAATAATATTAGTGGAACATCATTAGTATTATCTTCCACTTGAACTTTTATTTTTAATCTAGTTAAGTTAAATATAAAAACACATATATACAAATCAATTATTTTATAAAACAACAAATATTAAAATAAATAGAAAAAGCTCATATTACCTTGGAACTGGATATATAACACTTTCATCACAATAGCAGTTGAAGCACCCATGAAAATAATGTGACTCCAAACCCACGCAGTCTACAAGATCTGTACCCGCCTCTGTTAAACATTTAGGGCACTCCACATAGTGCCAACCAAAATCCTTATCTATAGCCTTAATAGTACCAAGTATGATAACAAATTGAGGCTGTATAAATTGAAAAATACGAAAATAATTGAGTTCAACAAAAAAAAATTGTACTTTTTGAATTATAAAAATTTAAACAAACCTTCATGATTTGCCAAAGGTCATACACGTTTTTCAACGGAGACTTTATGATAAATTCATCACTTGACATCTACAAAATGCAATACAAAAGTTTTTTATATAAGAATAACACAAAATAAAAATTGGAAGTAATAAAATAACAAAGCACATGAAGATTAAAGAAAAAAAAATATAAACTCATACCTTCTCAGATTCAACCTCAAAGACAGACTTTTCTCTTCTAATGTGTAAATTTGAAACAACTTTTAACATGTATTTATAATACAGATTTAATTTAAACTCAATTGGACAGGTAAGTTATATTTACTTGAATAAAAAACTGAAAACTGCCTAAGGTCACAAAAATTTCAGAAATCATGAAATTAGTGGATGGAGGTTATACATGACGAAATACATCTCTCATAAACCGATGTTTTATACACTAAGAATATGTAAAATCACAACGATGTTTATCAAATATTTAATAATTCTAACTATAACTGTTTAAATTGAATTCACTATAGCGATGTTTAAACATATACCTGAATTACAATAAACCTGCTTAAATTGAATTACACATCAAAAAAATTTATTCTATGACGTTATTTAATCCTACTATTGACATTATCTAATGACTACAACATACAATACCTCACTGACTTTATAATAAAACATAGCCTTTGTATTTAAACATTGAGGTATATATATCAACCTATTCTTTATTATTATCTATTCATCAGAATTAGAAACCACAACTACACTTGATTCCATTATATAAAAAAAACACAATTAATATAAAAAACATACTGGATATAACTAAATTTTAATCAACAAAAATGGAAATTAACACAAATTTATACAACAAAAACAGATGTCTGCATACACATCATATTTATACGAAAACTAACCGGCTTGTAGAAACATTATTCCAAACAAAATCACAAATCTAAAAACACAATATATTTGCACAACTTCTTTTTAACACTATAAAAATGATAAATAAATCATACCAAAAATATATCAAACACAATTACCTCATCTTCCTACTAATCTTTTAACTTTGCTTGAACAAAATGATTTCTTTCTATTTCCACTAATATCTTCCTTTGCAGATTCCACGTCAACCTCTTGTCTTTTACTTGCTCTAATAGTATCACCTACTTCATCTTCAGTTTAATTTCTTGAGTTTTCTTACCTAATTAACCAATAGACTTATAGAAATCAAAACACAATGAAAATAGCAGTCAACACCACCATGAGAACAACTTACTTGTAAAACGCAAGTCAATGTTTGGAGTGGACGCCATTGCAAAAGTATTTCCAAATGATTAAGATTGGTACATAAACCAACAAACACAATCGCAAATTCTATAACTTCAGCCCTAACTTTCAGCTAAAACTGAATGTCATCCTTTACCCTTTTTTGGTTTATTATACAGATAATTTCAAAACACTAATATCAAATTACCTTTTCACCCCCATACTGAATACCACTCAAACGAATGTTTAGTTTTATTACAAAAAAAAAAACCACCTAATAAACCGAACCCATATATAAGAAGCATAAAAAAAACATAATCATTTATATATAAAGTTATTTCTTTAAATATAGAAAATACAATTTCATAAAACTTTATACTTATTCTCATTCATCACTCTATTTATAACATACTAAGAACTCCCCAAAAAAAAAGCAACAACTAACAATATCACCAAAACATGAAAAAATAATTAGAACAAAAACCAACACATAAATTGTCATTCATCATAATATATATTACTAACTACATACGAAAAACAAAAAAAAAACATACAAAAAACACCAAAACATAGTTCAATACTTGCAACAAAAAACAACACAGAGAAATTTACACCAACATTTTATACTTAAAATAAAACGATAAATTCAAAGTTTCACAACACGAGAATGAAGGTGAATTGAAACTTTTGGAACTTTAAGTTTCCGATTGTAACTTTCTAGTGAATCAGCGGTATCATCAACTTCACCTTTAGAATCAAAAAATTGGTCAAAACCAGACTGACCGATAACCTCATCTACATCAGCATCAACAGTCATATCAATAAACTCAATTTCTTCGTTAGAACTGCTGATCGAAACAACATCATCCCAATTCCAATATAGCAAGTCTCTAGATCGTTTGCGCTGCCTCTCAATCCTTCGTATCTGGTAGAAATAACTTGTTTCATTACGAGCTAGAAACTATCACATAACAAATTTTACTAAGATTTAAAAAATTACAACTTCAATATATATCACCGCCTCACTGAACTCACAAGAAAGGTGGGATTTATAAGGACTAAATGGCCCAACAGAAATTATCTCTACACTACCACTGTCGGCCTGTAATCAAACAAAATAAAAATAATAAAACAACAAAACAATAATATTAAAATATTACAAATAAACTTTATTTATTGATGATATTACTAAATTACCTGTTCTTGACGATTTAAAGGATTGATAAACGTTTGCAGCCGGTCATCACCTAAATGAACAACATTATTACTTCTTGTAGATGCATTTTTCTCCATCACTTGCTCAATATTTGAAGGATAAATCTATAATTCTGCTACAAATTCACAAACCTAAATAGATTTATACTAACATGTTCCTATTATATAAGCTATTCTACAACGGTTTTTAACACACGTTCAAGAATTGTAGCAACTACTATATACACACGACACATATCAAGATAATGGAACAGTTGATATTTCCAGTTTTATAGGAGAACATAATTTCGAAGGAAATAAAAAACAATTTAATATAACTTATATAATAAACCAACAATTGATATCATAATCGAAATTATAAGGCTACATCCCAAATAGGTACAAATAATATGTGAGAATGGGAAGTGGGTAGTTACTTCCCATAAAGAATTGCTCTTCTCAACAACTGCTGATCTTGTAAACAACTGTTAAGTCAAAGCACTGCTGATCCTGTAAACAACTGTTAAGTAAAAGCACTGATAAAGCATAAAGAATTTATCTAAAAATTATAGATAAATTATCATTTGTTTTAAGTTGTGGACCACAAGTTAGCTTCATAGGAAAAAAAAATCACACCTACTCATGTGCCTAGTTCAATTAGCTTTAGTCAGCACTCTACACAATACTTGTGTTACAACCCCAAGGCATGTTACAGGAATCATAGGAGTTAAATAGATCAGGGGTATACCTCTTGTCAACATATAATACTTCTCTTCATTTACAAAAGTTTTCCCGCCAAAGGCTCATTTACCCATAACTACTACACTCCTGTGTCACATATAAAAAAAATACAATAGTTGATATAATAAGTTTGAGTAAACTTCCGATTTGCTCCCTGTGGTTTGGCCACTTTAACGATTTTGCCCGAAACCTTCAAAAATAGCCATTTCCAACCAATAGTTTGCTATGGTTTTTCCATTTTGCTCCTTACAGGAAGTAAAATTGAAAAACAGACAAATTGGATGGAGTTAGAGGCGGGGAGCAAAACGAAAATTTACTCAATACGTTTTGATTCGTTTGAATATAAAAACACAAGTATATTAACAAAAAAACACAAAAGTAAAAACACAATGTTATACCATAAAATAAATTGCTTTCGTTAAAACACAATCCATTATATCTAAAACAAAATACTTTAGTTGATTTACAACTAAAGATTAACTTATTAATTGAAATACAACCATATTATAACATTGTAATTTGTATGAATGAAAATTCAAATCTTATCAGATGTTGTGCTTTGAATAAAAAAAAAATGTTTTTATTGTTTTTATAAATATACTGTTTTTGTTTACAGACATTACACTTTTCACAACAACATAGAGCTTATAACATTCATACATAAGCATTAAACCTAAACATTCATTTGACCAGACCACATTCAAACAACAACAGCTAAATATAAACAATCAACCCAATATCCAAATGTTTTAAGCAACAGGAATACATCACACAGGACAATACAGTTTCATTCGCTCCACACGACTTCCTCGTGCTTGCTCTTTCAACCTTTCCCTTTCAATTGCGTCCAGCATAACGTAAGTTTCACTATCATTATACACAAACTGCCTTCGAGCATTAAGATAATGCAACAGTATTTTGGTTGCATATTTGCATCTTAATTCATCTAATTGTTCTTTCTGCCCACAATCCACTTCTTTCACAAAGCCACATCGCCAACATCGTAAAGAACTCCCTTCGAATGTCTCCATATGCCTCATTAAAAATATACCACAATCAACTTTGTTGTCTACGGTTCTCCACGACATTTTTAGTCGACTTATCTAAGCTTTGTGCATCTTACGTCCACCCACAACACCGTGAATTAACATAAAATCTGCTACTAAATGCCTCTGCAATATAACGATAATAAATATAAACAAATTATCTTTTCCATATGATTGTGTTTTTTAAATGACAAGGAATGTACCAATTTTTCTAGCCAGCCTCGGTATTTTAAGTCAAAACTATCATCATATAGACTGCTGTTATCAATCACAGCTATTTGGCACTTTTTCATATGAAAGCATACCAAGTAGAAGTGATCAGATTGCAAAACAGGTATGAATAAAAGATCAACTTCCTTCAACGATGCTACTTGTTCTTCTTTTTTGAACTTTAATCATATTTCCAAAAAATTCAGCTTGCATCATCTCATAGATTGAACCATATGTGCCACCATCCTGTGTATCAGTTATAATAACGTTACTAAAATAAATAAATAAACAATTCACTTATGTTATTTACTTACTAGCATCTGATATGTACAAAACAATCGCTTAATTTTGTCATCAGCCTTAAACTTCTCCTCGTGATTTAAGATTCTGGCCCACACATTAACAACAGCAAAATGGACATACTCATCATGACTCAATGTTTCTAGCACTATCCTTGTTAGACCTGAATCTGGCTGATCTTCAATTTGAAAAACAACGTCCCTACAATGAATACGAGTTAAAACATCGATTAACTTATAATCATAGCACATTATAAGAAAAGAAGTTAAAACACATACATTTCAAATCCTCTGGCAGAGAAAATCCAATCAGAATAAATTTTCTCTACAAATGTCAACTTTTCACTCAATTCCACCACCCGGTTAATGTAAGGTGATGTTGGCACCAAAGTCTCATCCGTAGAATCAACTACATTTTCTTCATCCTTTTCATCAGATATGATGTGTGAGATATTTTGACCACATGATCGTTGACTTGATGCAGATTGATACATTGTTTCATATGAAACACACGCAGATACCAACAGGACAGCATGCACACTTTCCATGTTTTCAACTGAATTTACATTTACACCCATATTACAATCAGTTTTCGTCTCTTGACTTTGAATCTTCCTTTCTCCCTTACTCTGTATTTCATTATCATCTTTTGGAGATGAATCTGGATCTCTGCTCATAAAACCTGCATTTTTTGCAAATGAAATCAACGGATCCAAATGAGCTTTAGCTTCTTTAATCACCTGATTATCTGCATAGACCGTAAACCCCTCATTCAGCATTGTCTCTACATTCTTCAAAGACTCTTTTGCCTTTTCAATTTCTATAGTCAAATTTCTGGCAAAAACCTGTTTCAATATGAACAATAAAAGATGATAAAAACTATATATATATATATATATATATATATATATATATATATATACAGGAAGGTTAACGTACATTACGGCTTAACGTACATCACATACGACAGGTAATTACAGACGTTCATTTTAAAATCACACATTATAACTCAAAAATCCAAAATCACGCATGTTGAAACACAATAATCACGCATATTGAAAACATTAATCACGCATGTTATATAACAAATCACGCACGTTGTTGAACGTGAAGTACGTTAAGCCGTAATGTACGATATACTTTCTATATATATATATATATATATATATATATATATATATATAAGTCACGCCTCCAACCGGTGGTATTCCGCACGTGGATTTTGGGGAGTTTAATCAAACTTAACTTTTAGAACTTTAAAATATGGTGCTTACTAACTATTGTGGTTGGTGAATGCCCTTACTATTGATCGATGCTCAGTATAATTGGTGGCTGGATCCTGGTCAGTCACGCCTCCAAGCGGTAGTACTCCGCATGTGGATTTTGGGGGTGTGACAGATATATATATATATATATATATATATATATTAAGAGTTAAATACTATATGTTTTTGTGTCTTACCGATTCTGCTTCCTCCGTTGGTTCTTCTGCCACGGGAATGTTTGATTCCCTGCCAACATCTGCATTCTTATCCCTCCTATTCAAATGTATATTTCGAGTATAACGATCATTGTCTCTACACTCATCATCATCCACTTGCCTTTCATCCTCTCCATGTATATCTTCATGAATCAAATCCTCCTCGACACCAGCACCATCATTGTCTTTGCCCTCGTCAGCATCGACTTGCCGTTCCACCTTTTCATGCATGGGTTCACCAGTTGAAGAACGTTGACGCACCTCGCTTTCAGTTAATTTTTGGGTCTTTAATATTGTTTTAGACTTTGAAGTACCTTTCTTTCTTCTTTTCTCAGACTTCAGACCTTTATTCTTTATGTCCTCCAGTTTGCATAATGTACGCTCTTCAATATGTTCTATAACAAACAAACCTTTACGTTTAACACGTACATCATGCAACTTGCTTGTATGATCTGCATAGATAAGCTGTAAACAAAAAAATATTTGTCACTCCGTTTTGTTTGGATAAATGCCACAAATGACAAATTAATATTTAACTTATGATCTTACCGAAAGCAAAAACAGAGGCCCATTAAAAACTTGAGCAGGGTGCCAGCCTTTTCTCGCTCTGTCTAACAAAGTTAGCATGTAATCACACCAACCCAGTTCTTTTATGTCAACATCCTTTGTTATTAATGGCAAAAATCTTAGTTGACAGTGCCACTTTTCGTTCCTTCACCTAGATGTGTAAACATCAACACCAAAAAGTTAAGAACAAATAGCATTCCACAATCATTGCGTTCTCTCTTGCATCGCCTATCCAAATAAGTTTGTGTTTCATGTATAAGAAACATGGTGAAGCCTGTTGGGAATTGACTTCTCCACAGTTTAACAACAGGACTTTTTATGCTTGGCCTATTGTTCTTTGTTATTATTCTTGATCCGTTCGGAATTCCCAATACATTGTGAACCAATTCTGGACTTAACTTTATTGACTGAGATCCAAGATTTAATATTCTTGTTGACTCATCATAGTTCTTAGCCAACCAAAGTCCCAAGCTGGTAGGAACATGCTGAATCTTCAGATTTAGAATAGAACCAAAACCAATATCTCTTACACCGTTCTTTTGCTTGTCATTAAACTTTAGCATCCACTCATATAGAGTGTTTGGTGAGCATCTTGGTAAAATATTCTCACCAGTATATGGGAAAAACATTTGACATTCATGGTTATTTGATTCCTCAGGTTGGTCCTTTCGATGTCTCTTCTTTGGTAAGGTATCATCAACTATTATATAACTTAACGAATTTTAGAAACAAACTACAACTAAGATTTTCATGTTTAAATGAATACCTGGTTTTTTTTTTTACTTTTGATGCAGCAGGATTAACAAAATCAACATCATCATTATCATCAGCATCACCACAGTCTGCCTGTAAAACTGCAGCAGCAAATCAAATAAAATAATAAACTATGAAGGGAAAAAAATGTATATTATATTTAATCATTTTAAATTGATCTATAACATACCTTCCCTCTTTCGTTTCACAGCAGCACCTGACAAAGTTCCTTCATGTCTCCACATTTTATTAGAAACAAAAAACATAAAAAATATTAATTGTATCACGTTATTTAATCCTACTATTGACATTATCTAATGACTACAACATACAATACCTCACTGACTTTTGATGTTTTTATGTTTCCAGGTCTTTACAGCAAAAGAAGCAGAAACGACTGAAAATCTGGAGAGGCAAAAGTCTGGAACGGAAATCGAGGAGCTCAGGAGTGAAACGAAGCGAAAATGCAGTTCTGAAGGGTTCAGGCGGCCCGCTTCAGCTTATGAGACACTCTCAATAGGGCCGAATCAACTTAAAACAAAGATTTCTGAATATTGAGACGCGCGCGGCCCGCTTTAACTATACATTATCCTCAGGCGGGCCGCGAGGGAACCATGATCGCGAAATTGATTTGGAACAGCAGCAAAATTAGGGTTTCTTGGGTTTTTAAATATCATCATCAACATCAGCCGAACATACATTATCAATTACGAATTTTGGAGTTCTTGGGGCGATCTTGGAGGCTGATTTCAGAGGTTTTGAAGGCTCGGGTCGTGCAGAATCATCGTGAGAAGTTCAGGAGCATTCGGATTGGAAGATACTCGGGTTATCTCTTCTTGTTTATCATTCGGTTCACTTGTTCTTGATTTTTAACGATGAATTTAGATTTAAACAAGATTATTATCGTATTTTTGTACATGTTCAGCGGCTAGATTTCTTGTTACTACCTAGACATGGTTGAATGATTGCATATGTTTTGATAATTCTTGGATTTTTGAATGCTATGGATAGTTTATAATTTGTAAACGGTTTGTTCTATCAGTTAGATGTGTTTGCATGCTTGATGTTGTTTAATTATTGATTATCGCTTTGCATGAATCTTGGTGACGGTCTTTATCACATAATAGTGTCATGTTAGGTTTTGGATTTTGGTGACTGTCTATATCACATAATAAATCTTGAATCTTTAGGGTAAAATCGGCCGATAAACCTTAGAAGTAATAATTGGTAATTTTATAAAATCAAGTGTTCTGCTAATCGTCAATAGCTGTAAGGTGCGAGATTATTGCTAGGTCTAAGTGATTAAACCGCAAGGTGGGTCCTTCTTAGTAAGTTAACCTTTTGGCTGCTGTCTAGCAAGTCTAGCTAAGAAAATAAACCTATCCTAGGTTTAGGTCTCGTAAGGGAGTGAGCCTTGTAGGATACTTCTATAAACTCATTAGATGTCTTGTAAAGGAGTCTAATAACCGGTAATTTAACAACCTTTAGGGGATCTTAGCGTGCTCTTGAGAAGGGTTAGGGGTCCTTAGATTTCCTGAGAGGTGAGAATTTTAAGATCCCGGTTCCATAGCAGACAACTTTCAATTTTAATCATAACTAAAAGCAATCAGGATTCTTGTCTAGGTAGTCCCTTTATCATCCTTGAGTTCAGTTTTCGTGTGAGTTTGTGTCTAGTTGGTTTTAGTTACTTAGCTAATCTAGTTTATTATTATTTGCATTCTTAGGATTTTTAGAACCCCCCCCCCAATCAATAAACAAATAGTTTGTGTCGCGTCAGTCTTAGTCTTTATAGAGTCTTAGCGTGATCCTTAGAGTCTCGTGGGTTCGATACTCGGACTTGCTTTAGCTTTACTACATTGATCGGTACACTTGCCGGTTGTGTGGTTTAGGGTTTTAGATCGAGTCTTAGTTTATAAATTTAAAGCTTAGAGTGTCTAATTTAGGGTTAATTTTAGTTGTTTTTATTAAACCACTCAGTACACATCAAGTTTTTGGCGCCGCTGCCGGGGATTCTTTGGCGATTGCGTTGATTACTTTGTTTGGACTTATTTGACATATTACGTGCTATTTGTGTTTGTTGAGTCGTAGGAGTCTAAAAATCGAAAAAAAAATATTTGTTTTAGTGTCTTGTCTAGTTTAGTGAGTCATTGTTAGAGTCTACTTACTTGTTCGTATTTGGTTTTTCAGTTGATGCCCCATACGCGTTCGCAGGGACCTCCGCCGAATCCGTTTACGATCAAGTCTTCCAAGGTAGCTTCTTCTAGCTCTTCTTCGTTATCGCAGTCCACCCCCGCTTTCGATTTCACACCGAAGTCATCACCCCACGTATCACCGCACATTTCCCCACCACCCTCCCGTTCTCGTACACCTAGTCCTCCACCCGCTATGGCGAACCGTACCGTTTACGAGCAGGCCACCACTGGTCTCGCAGGAGCCAATTCCCCCATCACCCTTCCCGCTATTGAAAATGATAGGTCCTGGCAGATTCCTTCTTACATCATGACCGCCATTACAAATTCATGCCAGTTCCATGGTCGTGACGACGAGGATGCCCCCGCTCATATAAATCGCATCACTCATCTTAGTGGCACCTACTCCATCGAGGGTGTCAATCTAGATGCTAGGTACTTACAGGTCTTTCCATTCTCACTCGCTGGACGCGCAACCATCTGGTTCGCTTCTCAGCCCGCAGGCACTTTCACTACTTGGGCTGGTCTTCGCGATGCTTTCATAGCCAAGTACTTCCCACCAGCGAAGGCATCTCGCCTTCGTGATCAGATTCACTCCTTTCGTATGGAGCCTGATGAACCTTATCACTTAGCTTGGGAGCGTTTTCAGACGCTTCTCTCTCGTTGTTCGCAGCATGGTTTGTCTGATTGGGTGTTAGTTGAAAAGTTCTACAATGGTCTTACTCCTGAGATTAGGGCTCGTTTCGATACTTCAGCAGGAGGGCAGCTTATGGGTAAGAAGACGGTGATTGAGTGCAATGATTTGTTTGAGAGTTTCGCACATTCTGATATGGACTACAGCTCTACCAGCAGGACTTCCATTCCTGCTCGTACCTCCTCGGCCGGTCGAGGGGTAAACCAAGTTAGCTTGGATCCATCGGTAGCTGCTATAGTCGAGAGAGTGAGGAAAGAGATGAGGGAAGAGATGAGGCATGAGTTAAATGAGATTAAGAAGAAATTTGATAGATGTGAGGTTTGTAGGGGAGGTCACGACATGCTCGAGTGTCCCACACTTACACTTGAGCAGGTAGAGTACATAATCGGTCAGTCTAGGGGTCCCACGAACCTGTTCAATTCTAATTCCAATTATAACTCCAACTGGCACGGTAGTGGTAATGATAGTAGTTATCGTTCTTCTGGTAATCCCCCCGGTTTCCCATCTAGTCAGTATCAAAATAGGGGGCCGGGTCTTTACACTAGTAGTGGTTCGGGTCAGAATGGTCAGTTTAGTGTTTCAGGAGGTCAGTTTGCGAGTGGAGGGTCAAATCAAGAGAGTCAAGGTAGTGGAAAGGCTTCAGAGGGAAATTTGAGTAGGATAGAGGAGATGTTAGCTCAGATGATGATACAGAGTCAGGCGACCCAGAAATCCTTAACTGAATTTGTTCAAACTCAAGATCAAATCAATAAGAGTCACGATCTTCAGCTTAAAAATCAAGAGTCTACTCTTTTAGATCTTAAGAGAACAGTAGGGGATATAGCTAGGCAGTTGAGAGAATCCCCATCTGGTTAGTTTTCAGGTACCACTCACCCAGTTAATCATTCTGTGAAAGCAATCACTACTCGCAGTGGGATGAGTCTAGGAGAGGTCGTGAGAGAGAATGCTGAGTTAGGGAGTGATGATGGGGTAGATGAGGTAATTGAGATGGAGGTTCCAGGCAAAGTGCACATGAGGCTAGACCCAGCAAGTACCGCACACGCTGAGAAGTCGCCAGTTGAGAAGAAAGTAGAGAAGCAGCCGACGAAGGTTCGGCCATCGCCAGTGATTGATATTTCTCGTCTTCCGTTTCCCGCACGTGCTAGGCAGCAGTTATATGCTAGGGAATACGAGAAATTTCTTGAGATGTTCACCCAGATGAAGGTGAATCTTCCGTTCATAGAGGCCCTGAGATCCATGCCCAAATACGCCAAGTTCCTTAAGGATTTTCTCAAGCGTAAGGATAGGGTAGGTGAGTGTTCTAGTACTCCATTGAATGGAGAGTGTTCTGCAGTGACTCTGAATAAACTTCCTGAGAAACTTACTGATCCGGGCAAATTTACGATTCCTTGTTTGTTTGGTGGTGATGTTAAAAACCACGCGTTGGCAGACCTTGGTGCTAGTATTAATTTGATGCCATATTCATTTTATGAAAAACTAGGCCTTGGTGATTTGAAGTTAACTCGTATGACCCTCTCGTTAGCAGATAAGACGGTTAAGTACCCTAGGGGGATTGTAGAGAATTTGTTAGTGAAAGTGGATAAGTTTGTTTTTCCGGCTGATTTTGTAGTGCTAGACATGGAGGCCGATGATAGAGTGCCGTTGATTTTAGGGCGCCCGTTCTTGAACACTACTAAAGCACTTATAGATGTTTTCTTAGGCACAATCACACTTAGAGCGGGCAACGAGTCGGTAGTTTTCAAGGTAAATAATGCGAGAGGGCCGGGTGAGAGAGTCGAGGCGGTAGCGTCGTTGGAGGGAAGTAAGAAGAATGAGAGAGATGAGAGAGAGGTGGTGAATGAGCCAAGTTTAGAGAAGGTGGCAAAATCCAAGTGTGGGGAACCACTCGATGACGAGTCGAGAGAGTGGGAGAGGTATGAGAAAGTTGGAAGAGATGCGGGCAATATTAGAGATGGTAGTGCTAAGACCCGTAAGAGTTGGTGTGGAGGTGAGCTCCGCTTGTATGATCCTCCGTAAGTGCGTGAACGGTTGTGACTTACTTGTAGAGTTTGTATTTTGAGTCGTAGTTCGTGTCGTGTCGTTAGTTAGGTTGTTAGTGTCGTTTGCGTCGTTTCGTGTATTGTGCGTATTTTGTGTGTCGTAAAAGTTTTTGCAGGTACACGCTCCTTCACGAAGGCCGAACTCAGCAGATGAGAGGTTCAGAGGTACGTTTACTGTTCAAAACGACAAAATAAGGTGCAGGGGGCATTTTGGGAATTCATAAAAATCAATTTAAATGCATCTGCTGCTGCTGTCATGACATTTGCTACTGTTTACTGTCTTCGCGGCCCGCTTCAAACATGATCTCAAGTTATGCGGGCCGCATGGACTTAATAAGAATCTTGACCTTTTGGACGCGCGCGGCCCGCATCAACTTACCTTAAACATCCAGGCGGGCCGCGTGAGTCTTCTATTTCGATGAACAGCAGGCTTTGGCCTAGATTGTTTTCACTTTTTAATACAAATCACCATCCATTCATCCATCACCATTAAACCACCGTTTATATCATCACCATTATTGTTGGTTCGAGTCGTCGTACACAGGGTATGTGCTTGCATTATACTTTTATATTTTGTACCATGTGTCTAAGTTAGTAGTTTCTGAGTCAGTCGTTTGTGTCGAGTCGGTATTTCTTTGGTGTTTGCTTGTTTTTGTTTATGCAGGTTTGAATATGTACCACCCGTACTCAATCTCCATTCGGGTGATTTTGGAGCTGCTTATCAGATTTCAGGCATTTACTAAGTATACTAGTCAGTGTTAAAGCCGATCGCGAACGAAATGCTATACGATCGAGCTGGATTGGACGAGAGATTTGGAGCATCCGTGCGAATTAAACTAGCTAAGTCCTTTCCGATTTGCCCTTGTGTTTTTTATTTCTTATTTATTTTTAGTATTTTTGAGCCGGTTTCCATCTTACATTGAGGGCAATGTAAAGTTTAAGTGTGGGGATGAGAAACTATCGTTTTAGTGTCTAGTTAGTAGAGTCTTGAGTCATAATTAAAAAAAAATTTTGAAAAAATTAGAAAATGTCTTTTGAAATAAGAAGTTTGCAAAATAAAAATGGAAAATGATAGAAAAGTTGGGTTTTTGTTCGGGTTCAAATAATAATAATATGAGAATAAATAATCGTGCTCGTGTCTAGTTTGGGATATGCAGGTAGGCTTGGTTCGGTTCTAGGTTCCTTCGATCTTAAAATATACCTAATTGTCGGTCTACTAGTGGGTTCTCATCTACGGAAAGTGGAGAAACTGAAACCGCCAAAAATAGTATAAGGGATGCCGTTATAAGCTAAGATCGTTAGAGTTTTTGGTCATTATCTCGTTGAAAAAGAAAAAAAAATAATAAAATAAAAAGTGATCTAGAAACTAAATGAAAGTAACACAGGTCTATGTAATCCGAGTTGGGGATAGCGACTCTACAGCCGGAATGCCTCTGGGATGTGTGAAATCGAATTGCCGAATAAAAGTACCAAAACCTAAGTAATATGTGGTTGGGGATAGCGACTCTACAGCCGGAATACCTCTTGGTTAGGGAAAGCATCGTCTAGACTCACGAAAGAAAGGAAAAAAAAAGCAAAAGCAAGAAAAAAAAATGAAAAAAAATATATTTGAGTTTAAACTCTCTTGATCATGGTATAAAACGGTTAGGAAATAACCCTGTGGTTGTTCCTTTTGTCCTATAAGCTTGAGGGGGGATTAGGAGGATTTGCAATTCTTAGTGTAAGACCCTAGGTGGATTGACCGAACTTGAACTAAATTGCATGATAAGGGCTTGGAACGGGTTGGGTTTAAGTGGATCAATATACTTGCAATCGCGGCTAACACGAGTTTCGGTTTTAATAAAATAACTTGTACTTTGGCCCGTTCGATTATTCCGACTATGATTCCGTTTGCATAATTCTTTTTCGAGGACGAAAAAAGGTTAAGTGTGGGGATATTTGATGTATTGTAAAATACATCTTTATTCGCGTCCGTTTTAGTGGTTAGATATTCGTATTTTGTCTGTTTCTATTGTAGATTGTATATACTTTTGATGTTTTTATGTTTTCCAGGTCTTTACAGCAAAAGAAGCAGAAACGACTGAAAATCTGGAGAGGCAAAATTCTGGAACGGAAATCGAGGAGCTCGGGAGTGAAACGAAGCGAAAATGCAGTTCTGAAGGGTTCAGGCGGCCCGCTTCAGCTTATGAGACACTCTCAAGCGGGCCGAATCAACTTAAAACAAAGATTTCTGAATATTGAGACGCGCGCGGCCCGCTTTAACTATACATTATCCTCAGGCGGGCCGCGAGGGAACCATGATCGCGAAATTGATTTGGAACAGCAACAAAATTAGGGTTTCTTGGGTTTTTAAATATAATCATCAACATCAGCCGAACATACATTATCAATTACGAATTTTGGAGTTCTTGGGGCGATCTTGGAGGCTGATTTCAGAGGTTTTGAAGGCTCGGGTCGTGTAGAATCATCGTGAGAAGTTCAGGAGCATTCGGATTGGAAGATACTCGGTTTATCTCTTCTTGTTTATCATTCAGTTCACTTGTTCTTGATTTTTAACGATGAATTCAGATTTAAACAAGATTATTATCATATTTTTGAACATGTTCAGCGGCTAGATTTCTTGTTACTACCTAGACATGGTTGAATGATTGCATATGTTTTGATTATTCTTGGATTTTTCAATGCTATGGATAGTTTATAATTTGTAAACGGTTTGTTCTACCTGTTAGATGTGTTTGCATGCTTGATGTTGTTTAATTATTGATTATCGCTTCGCATGAATCTTGGTGACGGTCTTTATCACATAATAGAGTCATGTTAGGTTTTGGATTTTGGTGACTGCCTATATCACATAATGTAACACCCTTAAAATTTACTTAAATTTAATACAATTTTTTTTTTCATTTTTATACCAAAAGATATTAGATTAACATAAGTTTCATAATCAAGTTCACAAGTAGCATAAACCTTAGTCAACTAATGACTAAGTTGGAACATTCAAAAAGTGTTTTAGAAATTGTTTACAACCCGTACACAAAGTCTAATTAAAATTAAAACATTGCGGAAGCTTCAAAATCGTGTTCGGTTCTTCTACATTTGCTTGACCGCCATCCGTAAGATCCCCCTCGTTACCTAGAGTCAAAACCATTAAAACATTAGTTTTGACGTTTTTACATTGTACATAAACATGAGACCCAACATCAAAATGAATAAAACACAATTTTATTTCTGGTTCTACCGTAACTTACGGTGTCACCGTAAGTTACGGTAAGTCCTGAAAGTTTATGGTCCACCGTAAAACAGTAGTGAACCGCCGTAAACTCTTGACCTCTACCGTAAGTTACGGTAGTACCGTAACTTACGGTAGTCTCTGGAAATCCATGTTTTGTTTGATTTGCTTATTACACTCAAACCCAAATCTCGGAATTCACTTTTCTAGCATACCAATACATTATATTCTCATAATTCTAATATGTTATATATTAACCAATATTAAGATCAATCCAACATATTCGGGAGCATCAACCGTGCCTTACTTAATTATTCGACCCGTTTGGCTCGTCTAGTGAATCCTCCATTGTGACGACTACCAACGAGTTCCAACCAACTTTGACCTATTATACAATGTAGCGATATCACCGCTTTAGTTCAAAACAACACTTATTCAGAAATTCAATTACGCAATTTATAATCATCAAAATCTACTTAGTGTAACAAGTCAAGTTACATACCTTTAAAGAAAGCCCTTCAAACGTGCGTCCACACCGGTTTGCCCGCTAGATACCCCAGCTTCCTTTCCTATAGAGTTCAATCACCATATGTTTAGAACTCTTTTTGTTTCACATACATAACGCACATTTTGTCATACATCATAATTACGCGTTTTAAGTTAACAATTCAGTTTCAAGCCTTCTTTGAGGCATTTCGACAAACACTATAAGGGCAGAATTCTTACATCTTTCATATTCTTGTTTATAGCTTGCTAATTAGTTAACTTAACTTCAATAAAGCCTTCATATAGCATTTAAACATCATACTTTTCTAAAATCACTTTCTAAGATCGAATTACACTAGAATAATCATTCTAAACCCTAGTGTTCATCATCATCATGTAAAACCCACAATCCACCTTCAAGGTGTTCATGGAATTTCCTGAATTTTGGTCATGATTTCACATGTAGTTGGCTAGGTTTCACTTCAAGACACCATATCAACCCTAATCTAACCAAATAACACACATGCAACATCTAATTTCGGATTTTCCAAAATCATGAGAAATTCAAGTTGAGAGATTTCATCAGATTTTACATACCTTACAATCCCCTTGCAATGTGGATCAGTAATCTATGTTTGATTTTTGTTTTGGGGCTGATCTTGACCTTTAATTTCTGAATTTTAGACAAGAACTAGGGTTGATGTTCTTCTCCTGGTCGCCCCTTGCTTGTGTCGACCGAACACACACATCTGTTGTGTGTTTGGTATTTTGTTTATTTGTTTTAATTAAAACAAATTTCAGTTTTTACAAGTTTGGCCCCTCTATATTCCTTTTAGTTTGTTTTTATGTTTTTAACTACACATATGTCATCAACTAACTAGGTTAATGTCATTCCTAGTTAGTTTTATTTTACAAATTAATTTGCAACTTTAATAATTTATATTTTCGGGATGTTACAAGTCCATCCCCCTTAAAAGGGTTTCGTCCCCGAAACCAAAGTACGTACCGAATAGTGTAGGGTAGAGACGTCTCATCTCTTCTTCGGGTTCCCATGTAGTATTCGAACCTTTCCTATGCTCCCATTTGATTTTGACTTGGTCAATTTGTTTATTTCGTAAATGTTTGACCTTTCGATCTAACATTTCCACCGGTCTTACCGCGTAATTCAGACTATTATCCACTTCGATATCATCGTAATGGATGTAGGCCGTTTCGTCTGCTAGGCACTTTCGTAATTGTGACACGTGAAACGTGCCACGAATCCCACTTAATTCCTCCGGTAGCTCAAGACGGTAAGCTACCTTGCCAACTCTTCCGATAATTTTAAATGGCCCAATAAACCTCGGGCTTAGCTTTCCCCTTTTTCTGAATCTAATCACGCCCTTCCATGGGGAAACTTTTAGCATGACCATGTCGCCAACCTGGAATTCGATTGGCCTATTCCTTTTATCAGCATACGCCTTTTGCCTGTCTTGAGCCGCTGTCAAGTGTGCCCGAACTATATCGATCTTTTCATTCGTGGCTCGTACTATATCTTGGTGGGCGAGTTCACGTGGACCCACTTCACCCCAACATACCGGGGTTCGACACTTTCTACCATAAAGCATTTCGTACGGTGCCATCTTAATACTAGATTGGTAGCTGTTATTATACGAAAACTCAACTAACGGCAGGTGAACAACCCAACTTCCTCCAAAGTCGATTATACACGCTCGTAGCATATCCCCCAATGTTTGTATCGTTCTTTCACTCTATCCATCCGTTTGAGGATGGTACGCAGTGCTAACAATTTGGTTCCCATTTGCTCTTGGAAATCTTGCCAGAAATTCGAAGTAAACTGGGTATCCCTATCAGACACGATGGATACCGGCACTCCATGACGTGCTATTATTTCATTAGTGTAAACTTCTGACATCTTTTCTGACGTATAAGTCTCACGAATCGGAATGAAGTGAGCATTTTTCGTCAGTCTATCCACCACTACCCATATGGCATCGAAACCACGATTCGTCTTAGGCAACTTGGTTAATAGGTCCATTGTAATATGTTCCCATTTCCAAACCAGAATTTCTAACGGTTGGAGTTTGCCGTATGGTTTCTGGTGCTCCGCCTTGACTTGTAAACATGTCAAACATTTTTCCACATACTTCGCCACATCCCTCTTCATCCCAGGCCACCAATAATTTTGTTTCAAATCATTGTACATCTTGGTCGCACCCGGATGAATTGAATAACGGGATTTATGAGCTTCATTAAGTAGAAGCGCCTTCACTCAACAAGTATGTGGGACCCATATCCTTCCGGATCGAGTCTTCAACCCGTTATTCCCATCCGACAAATCCTTCAACTGACCGATTATTCTTTCTTTCTTCCAATTCTCTTCTTTCATTGCTTCTAATTGCGCTTCTCGAATGCGTTCAAGTATACCCGAGGTCACCACGAGTTGCATCGATCTTACTCGTATTGGGACATAGTCCACTTTTCTGCTCAGAGCATCCGCCACCACATTAGCCTTTCCGGGGTGATAATGTATTTGACAATCGTAGTCTTTCACTGTTTCCAACCATCGCCTTTGTCGCATATTTAACTCCTTCTGATCGAAGAAGTATTTCAAACTCTTGTGGTCGGTGAATATGGTGCACTTTACCCCATACAAGTAGTGCCTCCATATTTTCAATGCAAATACCACCGCAGCCAACTTGAGATCGTGCGTGGGATATTTCTTCTCATGTATCTTCAATTGTCTCGAGGCATAGGCTATTACCTTGCCCCGTTGCATCAACACGCAACCAAGCCCCGATAGTGAAGCATCTGAATAAACCACCATGTCTTCGACTCCGTCCAGAAATGTCAATACCGGAGCTTGAGTTAACTTTTCTTTTAGCATTTGAAATGCTTTTTCTTGATCAACACCCCAAATGAACTTTTCTTTCTTTTGTGTTAGCTTTGTTAGCGGTGACGCAATCTTGGAGAAATCTTGAATAAATCTCCTATAATATCCCGCAAGCCCCAAAAAGCTTCTAATTTCCGAAGGGTTCTTCGGGGGATTCCATTTTGACACAGCCTCTATCTTTGACGGATCCACCAAAACTCCGTCGGCACTTATGACATGGCCAAGAAATTGTACCTCTCGTAACCAAACGGCACATTTAGAGAATTTTGCATATAACCTCTCTCTTCTTAGTGTCTCTAATACTTCTTGCAAGTGGTGTGCATGTTCAACTTCACTTTTTTAATACACCAGGATATTATCGATAAACACGATGACCGACTTATCCAACATTGGCTTGCAGACTCGGTTCATGAGGTCTATAAAAGCCGCGGGTGCATTTGTTAACCAAAATGACATCACAAGGAATTCGTAATGTCCGTATCTCGTGCGGAAAGCCGTCTTAGGCACATCTTCTTCCTTGACCTTTAGTTGGTGATACCTAGATCTAAGGTCAATTTTTGAAAACCAATTTGCACCTTGTAATTGGTCGAATAAATCATCTATCCTCGGAAGCGGGTATCGGTTCTTTACCGTGAGTTTGTTTAACTCCCGGTAATCGATACACATGCGCATGCTCCCGTCTTTCTTTCTCACGAACAATACCGGTGTGCCCCAAGGAGACACACTCGGTCTTATTAATCCCTTGTCAAGCAGGTCTTGGATTTGGGACATCAACTCTTGTAATTCCGACGGTGCAAGTCGGTACGGGGCCCTTGCTACGGGTTTTGCGCCCGGAATCAATTCGATCCCAAACTCTACTTCCCGTTCAGGCGGTATCCCCGGTAAATCCTCAGGAAACACATCTTCATAATCTCATACTACCGGTACATCTTTAATCTTTCGTGATTCTTTCTCAGGCTCATTCACGTATATCATAAATGCCTTGCATCCTCGCTTCATAAGTTTGTGGGCTTTCGACATTGAGCACACTATGGGATTGCCTCCTTTTTCGCCATAAATGGTGACGTGTTTTCCGCTCGGAGATGTTAGTTTTATCTCTTTACGAAAACACACGACTTTGGATGGTGCTGGGCTAGCCAATCCATCCCAACGACTACTTGAAATTCTCCCATTGACGTCGGGATTAGGTCTATTAAATATTCCTCATCGTCGATGCTTAATTTGCAGCCTCGACAGACATCACAAACTATAAAACTTTTGTTATCCCCTATTTCAACTTCTAAGGGCACAGGTAATTTCGTTAATACAAATGAAGGATGTCGAATAAATCCATGCGAAATGAAGGATTTATTCGCAACCGTATCAAACAATACACGTGCTGGAATTGAGTTAATTGTGAATATACCTGAAACCACATCGGGTTCTGTCTTCGCTTCAGCCGCGGTAAGTTGGACGGACCTAGCCTTCGCTTTAGGAGCTTCTGTTGGAGACTCTTTTGTGTCTCCCTTTCCCACCAACTCGGGGCATTCAGATTTCTTGTGACCGGGTTGATAACACTTGTAACAAACAAAAACTTTCCCGGGACATAGTGATGCGGTGTGCCCCGTCTTCCCACATACCGGGCACGGCTTGTCTTTGAAGCGGCACTCGCCTTTGTGTCCTTTTCCACACACTTTGCAACTCGGCGACCCGCCTTTAGCATCCACTTTCTTTCCCGATTCAGCAGTTCTAGCTTTCTTTGTAGGGCTTGGATTCACATCCTGTGCCCTTCGTTCACCTCTCTCCAATTGTTTCTTTAACTCGATTTCTCGCTCCCGGGCGGTGTTGATAATCTCCGTGAGGGTTTCGTATTTTGACGGAGTCATAAATTCCCGGTACTCGGCACTCAGCATGTTGTAATAGTAATATATCTTTTCCTCTTCAGGGTGACTAACTCGTCACAAAATCTCCGCTTATCCATGAAGATGCCCGTGATCTTATCAATTGTTTCACCCTTTTGTCTCAGCTGGATGAATTCTTCTTTGATTCTGTTAATAACCGCTTTGGGACTGTGGTGTTTAAGGAATGGTACCTTAAACTCGTCCCAAGTCATAGCCCTCGCCGCTTCGGCTCCCATCTCCTTCCTTTTGTTATCCCACCAATCCTTGGCTTGATTTCTCAATTGACCTGTTCCGTAAGCAACAAAGTCACCTACGTCACAATGGGTTCGTTCAAACACTCCTTCAACATCACTTATCCATCTTTGGCAAATTATCGGGTCAACCTCCCCGTTATAGATTGGCGGTTTACACGCCATGAATTCTTTGTACGAACATCCTTTGCGTTCTCCTGTTTTCTCCTTCATAAGGTTGACAATATCCTCCAACCTTTTAACTCGCTCTTCTACGAGCGACAACACTGTGTTTTGAATTTTGTCTATAAACTCGGATAGACTTCCTTCAATTGCCTTACCTACCTCTTCGGCAATTATCTCTTTCATTTGTTCGGTGCTTGTTTGCACCGGATTATCATCATTCCCATCAGACATCTTGAAGCTAAAATGTTTACATTTAAACATTAAACATTTCATTTATAATATTGCTTCATTTGTTTCGGTTTAGCCAAGTTCCTAACTTGCTTTAACCGTTCACATTTAATGCACTTTCCGGGTTTGAGTGTGTTAACACGCTCTTCCCATGCATAACTATTCGTTTTCCATTCCTTACATAAGACATAATCTACTAACATAATGAGTTAATTCTTACCGGAAGGTCGATCAAGCTTGAACCGAACACTTTGTTGACAACCTTAAGCTCTGATTACCAACTTGTAACACCCTTAAAATTTACTTAAATTTAATACAATTTTTTTTTCATTTTTATACCAAAAGATATTAGATTAACATAAGTTTCATAATCAAGTTCACAAGTAGCATAAACCTTAGTCAACGAATGACTAAGTTGGAACATTCAAAAAGTGTTTTAGAAATTGTTTACAACCCGTACACAAAGTCTAATTAAAATTAAAACATTGTGGAAGCTTCAAAATCGTGTTCGGTTCTTCTACATTTGCTTGACCGCCATCCGTAAGATCCCCCTCGTTACCTAGAGTCAAAACCATTAAAACATTAGTTTTGACGTTTTTACATTGTACATAAACATGAGACCCAACATCAAAATGAATAAAACACAATTTTATTTCTGGTTCTACCGTAACTTACGGTGTCACCGTAAGTTACGGTAAGTCCTGAAAGTTTATGGTCCACCGTAAAACAATAGTGAACCGCGTTAAACTCTTGACCTCTACCGTAAGTTACGGTACTACCGTAACTTACGGTAGTCTCTGGAAATCCATGTTTTGTTTGATTTGCTCATTACACTCAAACCCAAATCTCGGAATTCACTTTTCTAGCATACCAATACATTATATTCTCATAATTCTAATATGTTATATATTAACCAATATTAAGATCAATCCAACATATTCCGGAGCATCAACCGTGCCTTACTTAATTATTCGACCCGTTTGGCTCGTCTAAGGAATCCTCCTTTGTGACGACTACCAACGAGTTCCAACCAACTTTGACCTATTATACAATGTAGCGATATCACTGCTTTAGTTCAAAACAACACTTATTCAGAAATTCAATTACGCAATTTATAATCATCAAAATCTACTTAATGTAACAAGTCAAGTTACATACCTTTAAAGCAAGCCCTTCAAACGTGCGTCCACACCAGTTTGCCCGCTAGATGCCCCGGCTTCCTTTCCTATAGAGTTTAATCACCATATGTTTAGAACTCTTTTTGTTTCACATACATAACGCACATTTTGTCATACATCATAATTATGCGTTTTGACTTAACAATTCAGTTTGAAGCCTTCTTTGAGGCATTTCGACAAACACTATAAGGGCAGAATTCTTACATCTTTCATATTCTTGTTTATAGCTTGCTAATTAGTTAACTTAACTTCAATATAGCCTTCATATAGCATTTAAACATCATACTTTTCTGAAATCACTTTCTAAGATCGAATTACACTAGAATAATCATTCTAAACCCTAGTGTTCATCATCATCATGTAAAACCCACAATCCACCTTCAAGGTGTTCATGGAATTTCCTGAATTTTGGTCATGATTTTACATGTAGTTGGCTAGGTTTCACTTCTAGACACCATATCAACCCTAATCTAACCAAATAACACACATGCAACATCTAATTTCAGATTTTCCAAAATCATGAGAAATTCAAGTTGAGAGATTTCATCAGATTTTACATACCTTACAATCCCCTTGCAATGAGGATCAGTAATCTATGTTTGATTTTTGTTTTGGGGCTGATCTTGACCTTTAATTTCAGAATTTTAGACAAGAACTAGGGTTGATGTTCTTCTCCTGGTCGCCCCTTGCTTGTGTCGACCGAACACACACATCTGTTGTGTGTTTGGTATTTTGTTTATTTGTTTTAATTAAAACAAATTTCAGTTTTTACAAGTTTGGCCCCTCTATATTCCTTTTTGTTTGTTTTTATGTTTTTAACTACACATATGTCATCAACTAACTAGGTTAATGTCATTCCTAGTTAGTTTTATTTTACAAATTAATTTGCAACTTTAAGAATTTATATTTTCGGGATGTTACACATAATAAATCTTGAATCTTTAGGGTAAAATCGGCCGATAAACCTTAGAAGTAATAATTGGTAATTTTATAAAATCAAGTGTTCTACTAATCGTCAATAGCTGTAAGGTGCGAGATTATTGCTAGGTCTAAGTGATTAAACCGCAAGGTGGGTTCTTCTTAGGAAGTTAACCTTTTGGCTGCTGTCTAGCAAGTCTAGCTGAGAAAACAAACCTATCCTAGGTTTAGGTCTCGTAAGGGAGTGAGCCTTGTAGGATACTTCTATAAACTCATTAGATGTCTTGTAAAAGAGTCTAATAACCGGTAATTTAACAACCTTTAGGGGATCTTAGCGTGCTCTTGAGAAGGGTTAGGGGTCCTTAGATTTCCTGAGAGGTGAGAATTTTAAGATCCCGGTTCCATAGCAGACAACTTCCAATTTTAATCATAACTAAAAGCAATCAGGATTCTTGTCTAGGTAGTTCCTTTATCATCCTTGAGTTCAGTTTTCGTGTGAGTTTGTGTCTAGTTCGTTTTAGTTACTTAGCTAATCTAGTTTATTATTATTTGCATTCTTAGGATTTTTAGAAACCCCCCCCCCCAAATCAATAAACAAATAGTTTGTGTCGCGTCAGTCTTAGTCTTTATAGAGTCTTAGCGTGATCCTTAGAGTCTTGTGGGTTCGATACTCGGACTTGCTTTAGCTTTACTACATTGATCGGTACACTTGCCGGTTGTGTGGTTTAGGGTTTTAGATCGAGTCTTAGTTTATAAATTTAAAGCTTAGAGTGTCTAATTTAGGGTTAATTTTAGTTGTTTTTATTAAACCACTCAGTACACATCAAAGATACTGTAAATAATCAAGTAACATATGCAAACACAATGATTTCCAAAACCACAATATTAAAAAAAAAGCATAATTAATATAAAAAACATAGTGGATACAACGTTATACAATAAAAACAAACGTCTACATACACATTATAGTTATACAAAAACTAACCCACTTGTAGAAACAATATTCCAAACAAAATCACAAATCTAAAAACACAATATACTTGAACAACTTCTATTTAAACATTAAAAATAAAAAATAAGAAATAAACCATACCAAAAATATATGAAACGCATTTACCTCTTCTTACGAATCTATTAGCTTTGCTTGTACAGAATGACTTTTTTCTATTTCCACTTATGTGTTTCTTTGCAATTTCCACTTCAACCTCTTGGCTTTTACTTCCTCTAACAGTATCACCTACTTCATCTTCACTGTAATTTCTTGACGATTTCTTACCTATTTAACCAATAGACTTAAAACAAATCAAAACACAATGAAAATAGCTATCAACAACACCATGACAACTTACTTGTAAATCGCAAGTCAACGTTTGCAGTAGACGCCATTGCAAATGTAGTTCTAAATGATTAAGATTAGTACACAAAGCAACAAACACAATCGCAAATTGTATAACTTCGAGCCCTAAGTTTCCGTTAAAACCGAATGTTCATCGTTTTCCCTTTTCTTGACTATTATACCGTTAATCTCAAAACAATAATAAGAAATTACCTTTTTGCCCCCCCCCCACACTGAATACCAGTTAAATGAACGTTTAATCTTATTCAAATCTTATTACAAAAAATAGTACCACTTAATAAACCAAACCTAAATATAACATGCATAAAAAAAACATAATTATTTAAATATATATTCATTTTTTTTAAATATAGAAAATTTTTTTTACTAAAACTTCATTCTTATTCTCATTCATCATCCTATATAAAACATACTAAGTACTCACGAAAAATAAGCAATAACTAACAATATCACCAAAACGTAATTCAATAATTAGAACAAAAAACCAAAGAATTTATAGACATCATACCTGTTATTCAAAAGAATGAGATATTGACGTCATTTAGAAGAAGCAAATTTATTTAAAAATGGTAAAGGAGACAAAAAAACACTTAACATAAAGACCTAATAGAATGGGAGAATAGGAATTGGAAAGTTACTAAAATAAGATTGGAGGGTATGGAGAGGGTCATCCCCATGAGGGTGGGCCACCACGTAGGACGCCACATCAACAGGAGTGATGATGGACCAAGGGGGTGGAGGATGGGCTCCCACACTATTTATAGAAACACTTAAGAAAAAATAAACTGATTTGATTTTAGAGAGAGAGAGAGAGAGAGGAGAGAAAAAGAGGCCCGTCGATGTCGTCTTCAGGCGACTGAGAAGCCGGGAGGGTGACCGGCGCCGGGGCTCGCCGAGGAAAGGCCGGCCCCCATACCCTCCGGTATAAGTAACCATATTGATAGAAATCATACATACTGGGAAGGATATAAAGACTACTTTTAATAAGGTATACCTTGTTTTATTTAATCTTCTAAAAAATAAAAGAACACTTCATCTATTAGTTACACAAAGATTCTTACATATAAGGATTTGGACTGTCGTTTGGCATGAGCTGGCAGCCCATTTTTTCCTCTCATGTTAAACCAGATGAACCCAATGCTCACTCAATGATTGGTTTGAGATGGACCTATTCTTTTATCTTGTTTAAAACCTATGTTGCACCTAATAAGGATGACACTTTCAAGGCCCATGTTATCCGATTTTTGAAAGCCCATGGGATTTAGATAGTTCTAGAGTATACCTCTTGTTAACATAAAAACATGTAATATTTCTATTCATTATCAAAAGTTTTACGGGCAAAAGCTCATTTACCCGTAACTACTATACTCCCGTGTCACATAAAAAATATACAACTGTTGATGTAATAAGTTTTGATGCGTCTGAATATAAAAAACACAATTATATTAACAAAAACAAAAGACACAAAAGAAAAAACACAATGTTATACCATCAAAATCAAAATCTTTCATTAAAACACAATCCTTTCTATCTAAAATAAAATACTTACTATAGTAGATCACTAATTGTAGGACCTATGTGAACACACAGGTAGGTTTAATAACTATCGAAATCAAATATTAAAAAATAGATTATAATACATCGTTTAAATTATTTGTGTTTAGTTACATATATTTATAAAACAATGTTAAAAACAATATGTGTTAGTATTATAAGTAAAATGATAAAAGTTTTTATCTACATCTATATGTAAAATATGATGTTACATTTTATCATCACAACTTCCTACTTTCAAACAATTAAAAGCAACAAAATAGTAAAGCAATCAGAGCCTCATTCACTTGATCAAAACACAATATAAGAAGATCATCAACTCATATATGATCAGAAGATCAAAGGGTAAAAGGGAGGTTATTATAAAAAACCCTCACACTCTCAACAGAGCCTCATTCACTTGATCAAAACACAATATTCCATGTAAGAGGCGCGTAAGTTTACTATCACAATATGGAACATGAGCACCTTCTTTCCGTTACTTTTTATCGCCAAGGGTGTAAACTCTCTCAAAGACCTAAGAAAAGAGCCAAGATGATTCAAAGAACCTTACTTGCAATGGAGGTATAACACAGGTGTGTTATTACTCATGTTCAAGATAATCTCTTTCGTGTTCATATGAGCAAGAAGGGAGGAAGACACAAAGGATGTGTCAAACACAATTCAGATGATACAGGTTCAGGTAATAAGAAGAAACCCTCTGTTGAAGAAGCAACCAGTGATAGTGTTTTGGTGGTAAACATGGAGGGGTTGGTCATATTGTCGAGCGTTGTCAGGAAATGCTATTTGATTTCTGACAACCCTCGACAATGTCACCGACCCCTCCACGTTTTCCACCAAAACACTATCACTGGTTGCTTCTTAAACAGAGGGTTTCTTCTTATTACCTGAACCTATATCATCTGAACTGTGTTTGACACATCCTTTGTGTCTTCCTCTTTTCTTGCTCACATGAACACGAAAGAAGTTATCTTGAATACAAGTAATAACACACCTGTCTTCTACCTCCATTGCAAGTAAGGTTCTTTGAATCATCTTGGCTCTTTTCTTAGGTCTTTGAGGGATTTTACACCCTTTCATTGCCATAAACTCTTCTTCTTTCTCTTTGCTTGATAATGTAGTAAACAATCTGCGCACAAAACCAAAATATTTCTATGTTTTTGTGGAGACAATTACTATCCAATAAGTTTCAAAACCACATTGAAAATTCATACATAACATAATTTTCGAGATGTATTAAGGAAAACCATTACCTGATATGTAAACGGAAAGAATGTGATGGCTCAATGATGGTTGCTGTCATTAGGTGCATTGACACCTAACAAAAAGAATGTGATTGCTTAAGTATAATTATAAACTTATTAACAAATGAGACCATATTAATTTAAAATTTAACCTTATGATAACCAAGAGGCAATCTTTGTATAGTCTGAAACATAAGTTATCTTTGAACATGGGTCATTGGCCAAATGAAATACTAAAAAATAGATTATGTCCCTGCATGAAAAACAAAGTCGATAAATTTAGGGAAAATGGGTTTGAAACATGATAACCCAACAGTAGAGGATCTCATTCTACAACTCCAATAAATGCAAGGGTGTTCTCAAATAATGGTTTCATAGATGTTTGAAAACCAACAAAGAACGACAAGTGTCCACAGTGCTGCTTCTTTGGACATTTATCAGTCTTCAAACATCTAGGAAGCATTATTTGAAAACACCCCTGAATTTATCAAGGCTATAGAATGAGATCCTCTACTGTTGGCTAATCATCCTTCAATCACATTTTCCCTAAATTTATCAATTCTGTTTTTCATACCTCCCAAAGCCACCTATTCGCCTGCAGAGAAATCGAAAAAACTTGAAGTATAACCTGTACTTAATTATATGGCACCGGAATTTCACTGATTCAAGAATCTCAACATCACCTAACAACAAAGAACCAATTTACAAACATCTTAATAGCATTCCATAATTCAGATTATTAACTTCTGAATGCACTAACTGGTTTTTCCTGAAGAATTGTTGTCCACTCTGTGTAATGTGGTGTCAATTGTGCTGTTATTCCGCTTCTTCGCTGTATTAACACATTAAAATCTTAAAACATAAAAACAAACAAAATGTTGCAAAAATAAAAATAAACAAAACACAAATTGTTAGTTATATGCTACCAACCTTGAAGTGTTGCACCGCAACCTCCACATGTGTACACCGGTTTGTTGCTTATCAAACTAACTGTCATCGTAATCAATAAATTGTTATTATCATGAAAACACATTTAAGAGAAAAGAAAAATGAATGAAAAACAAACAAACAACATTGAATCTATAAACATCATCCAGATTGCCTTCATTGAATCTATAAACATCATCTACAACAACCCAAAAATCATCACCACAAACAAAACCAACCAAAAAAGATACACCTAAATATGACCAATCACGACTAAGAACAAACAGGCCAAGAACATCTTCAGCGATGGTAAAAGTACCTTATCTTTCAGAGTGAACAACAATAAAGACTTGAGACTAACCGCCCTGATCTGTAGGAGAATGTGACAAATTCACACGAATCAGGTCCAAACGTCAATTTATATGACCGTTCTACAAACGAAAAAATGGAAAACTTACCAGCGTCCTCAGATACAGCCAAATACTAACAAAACAACTATGAATTACTTTCATTACCTCATGGCATCAAAATTTATTATAAATAATTTCCAAATTATAAATAATCTCCAAATTGCAAGATTAGCAAGTATTCTACAACAGTAAATGATTCATCTAAATTATGCCTCATCTAATCAAATTACAAATTCAAACATTAAACAACCATAAATTACCAATTGAAACCAGAGCCACCATCGTTAACCACCATCCAGAAACCCTAAAGGGTTCGAAGACGAACACGGAACAACAAAAAGGTAGGGGCGGCGAGTCTGTGCTACCCATCAACACCATCAGATACTGAAACAAAAAGCTTCCATCATCGCCACATCAAAATCAAAAAAGTAAAATTGAAGATATAAATCTACAAAAAAAAAACAAATTCGATTTACCTACCGAGTCACCGTCATAATCCCAATCGGAACCGCCAGATCTCGCCATCATAGCCTTAGATGACAAAATCATCTTCATCGGTCTGAGTAACAAAGATAGTGATTCACCGAGGGATTTCTTTGCGGATGACATGGTTCATGTGGAAGATGAGGAAAATAAACCCTAGAATCGGCTGCGATTTTGGAATGAAAAGAAAGTGTGAAGAAGAAAGAGATGGAGATTAAAGTGTGAAGAAGAAAGAGGGAGTTGGGATATGATTACTTCTCACACAGGTGCATTATGCATTTCAAAATTCCCTAAAAAAAACCAATTTATCATAATAATAAAACCAATTTATCATAATAATAAAATCCTATCATATACAAAAGGAATTATGACATCAGCATTGACATGTGGCAAATGTTAGAGATTGCCTACATCAGCTTAAAGTCTCCTATTATAAATTATATGTACATAGTCTCACTATCAGAAGATTGTGTTATATGATTCTAGCTATATTTAACGTAATATCATGCTCGGAATAAATACAAATAACTGTTGTTAAAATACCACTTTATTACAATTTAATTTATATAATTTTAATTAACATATATGTTTAACTTTATATATTATATATTAGTTGCAAGTATATACCAACAACCATTAACAAAAACATGGTAAGAATATATTATCAACAATTTATAAAAGCACAACAGCGTACAAAATTACCATAATTTAATATTAAATGGATAAAACAATCTAATGTAACATCATTTTTATCTAATAAATAGCCATAAAGGCTGGCGCAACAAAGTCAAACTCACCACATCTAACACACAAATTTCAAAACGATTATCTCAATTTTTCAACCATAATGTCATCCATTTAATAATTTTTAAACAATAAAGAAAAGAAAAAAATTAACCTAATTTAAGATTTTTTTTTTTAAAATAACGAGCACTATTTAAGATCCCTGCAACATATTCATACGACCAAGACTTTCCCCCATTTACATCGACTCTCTCTCACACCATCATTTATTTACTTATCTTTTTAGTAGTCCCATACAGAAAACTCTACTTTTACCGCTTATTTCTTTCATTTTAACAGTTACATTTACAAACCCCATTTTATTCATCGTCATTACACTTGACCAATTATTACAGTTCAGGTCAAACTTGAAAATTGTATCATTTGATTCACCTTAAATTTTTTGCACAAAGATGGCGTCTTTCAAGAATGACAGGGACAAAAATGATAAAAAAAAACTTGAAGTTTGGTCTGAATTGGCATAACTAAACAAACTACAAGGCCAAAAATAAAATTAAACTAAAAACAAATATAACTTTAAAAATTTATACAGGAAATTCCCAAAAGATTTCATTAAGGATTAAATTATTTTATATCTTATATTTTATATATATATATCTACCATATATTTGAAAGTAAGTTGGGCTGATGTGGCACTCAATAATAAGGCATCAAATATGGTTTTTGGCTCCAAAACTCCCTTCTCAATCTTTTAACATGGAATGGAGCATCCAGCCTAAAAACCCCACCCATTTTTTCGGATCCTATAAAAGTCTTCTAAATATTTGTTCATCTAATCATCTCTAACAATCCTCACATCTTCTTCACGTTTCCCCACAAAACCTTTGATCATCACCAAATCTACACTTCATATCTCAAATCTTCAATCGATCAAATCTTCATTTCCAACACAAAAGAAACATTTCTTCTCTTAAACCTGGTTATCTCCACAATCTTCATCACTTGATTCTTCTCCGAGAAGGTATGGTTACCTTATATGTTTGTCTTTCAAGATTTTTATGATTTGGATGATGTTCATGGTTTATTTCTAATTATCTTCACAATCTGCATCAGTTGATTCTTCCCCGAGAAACTATGGTTACCATATATGTTTTTTTTTTGTACTAAGACTTGTAAGATTTTGTATCAATGGCGTGAAGTTCATGTATTTTATGTTATTATCTTTGTCGTATATGTGAAGATTCTACTCCGATTATAATTTTTTTGATATTTTGTTCGGTATTTAGGTATGCTTTCCGTTTATTTATTATTATTTTTTTTTGGATATAGGGATCTGATTTTTTTTGTATATTGCACTCTGACTCTCATATTTTGGATGTGTGGTTGAGTGTTTTATGATAGATTAGGTTTTCGATATTTGTTGATTTTATTGCTAGAATGGTTTATGATATGGGTTTTCTATGTTTATGACAACCTTGAGTTTGCTGGTTTTTTGACCTATACATGCAATGTTTAATGTCAAAAACTATAGCCACTTTTATCTGTGATTAAAGAACATATATCTCTAATACTTCATTAACACTCTTGTAATTTTTAAAACTTGTCCTGCCCTTACCATTCAATCAAGTATGCCCTTATGAACCCTTAACAATACAAGCCTTAACCATGGATGTATGTTTGTACTACTTTTAGTGATAGCTGATAAGATATGTCTTAACCATGGATGTATGAATGAATTACTTTTAATGATAACTTATAACATAGGCACAAACTAAACGGAATAAACTTTAGTTAACTATTGCATGCAGTTAGAATTTCCTGAGCTGAACTTTTCGAATAATAAGGATATTCGTAGACTTGAAAATGATATAAAGTTTAAAGATTTGATAAAATACGATGTGATATATGACATAGCAAGTAACAATGAATAAGGACATCCGTAGCACTTAACATAGTAGAGCAAAATACATTGACAGTAGAAACACTTGTTTAGTTGTCACAACATAATATATCAAAAAATTTAGTTTATAGCATTACACTTTATTAGCTGACTATAACAACTACAACATATAGCTTACAAAACGACATGACTTTGCGTGCATTTGGAATTGCAGTCTGCAAATGGCACCATCTTTCTGCGTAGTGTTAAAACGACCATCACGTTCTCGACTGGTACACATCCTCTGAGAATACAATTAAATATAAATAATTGCTTACTGGTTTTGTTTATCTTTCACACACTTATATCGTAAATCTTTCAGCCACTACCTCCATCAATTGGGTTCTTTCATGACAAAGAACTACAAAACAAAAGCAAAATTTGTATACAGGCAGATAACGGGCATCATTGGGACGTCAACATCAGGAAAATAAACAGAGTATACTAATTTGCAGATGGCTGGAAAAATATTGTTGATGATTTAGGGCTTGATGATGTTTGTTTGATAGTATTTGAAGTTCACAGTGAATGCAAATACAAAATCAAAGCCTTTAAAGATTCACGTCAACTGGGACCATCATTCTGCGATGCAATATCCAAACGATTGGAGAAACACATTGTACACTCTCAACCATGAACTCCCAAAATAACTTAAAACCACAAATGTGTTATATTTTACATAACAAATAACTGCATCTCATCTGTCTAATATAATTATTGCAGAGGCTCCCTAAAAACTTTCTCAAAGACAATATGAAAAATAAACCCCCAAACATGTCAATACAACTATCTGCAGGTGAAGGACATACATGGGAATTAAAGATAGAGAAAAGAGGAAGACGATACTATTTGACAGATGGATGGATGAATGTTATAAAAGACATGCAGCTAAAATTCGGCTACATTCTCTTGTTTGACATAATTCAAAATCCAAAGCTGACGATGACTTTTTTCCATCCTGATGGAAGTGAATTTATAATCCCAAAAAAAGAACCTGTTGAACAAAAAGAAATGCACACGCATAACCAAGGATGCCACAACAAAGCACCATCATCTACTGCAGACAACAGCACATTTGAAAAGACTGCCACGGAGAAATTCGTAAGATATCCGATACAATTTTTAACTATAATCACAGTTCACTTATATGCATTGAATTCTAACCAACTATTCCATATACTAACATTGTTTATTATACTACTTGAAAACAGTTCATCCCAGATGAAGTTGTTAAAAAGAAGAAAATTGCTCAGACACACACTTTAATAATAAAAAATCAAGAAGGAAGTTATTATAACCTGGGAGTCAAAATTCATTCACGTAGAGCGCGAAAGGAATATCTGGTGAATGAATGGCTGCAATTTATTGCAGAGAATGATATATCTTTTGGAGATAAGTTCACTTTCAAGATCTTAGAAGATGACGGTATGATATTACTTTCAAACGTTTGCAGATTAAATTAATTCACACAGCCAGAAGCAGATTCAGAACCAACTTGACTTCTTTTTGCAACAACTAATATGCAGTATGGTTGTTGATAGTTTTTTTTTTTGTTTAAATTAACCGTCGTTAAACATGAAGGCTTATAACACTTTCCCTAAACTTCAAAAACAATGTATTTTGTATTGGTAATACCCGTACACAATGATAATCATCGTTGCTCTACTTACATTGCTGTTTATCATATTGTTTCAAAACGAATATGTCCTTGCAAACAAATAGTAAATAATAATTTTGTATGAACTAACATGTTAACGTAACATATAGCATCTGCTATAGACCACTGTAATAATCACCACAAAATGCAGACCACTCAAACATATATCAACTACTATATCCCAATAGCAGTAATAAACTGCATTTGATGCCAATGGTTGTTTAATATGTAAACATGTCTATAAGTGTGATGGATTAAAAAATATATACTGGTTTACAAATGTTTCTACTTTTACATAAATCATCAAACAAATGATAAGTAATACATATTCAAAACGAATAAAAATAGCCAACCACAATTAATACTACAATGGAGTCCCAAAAATGTTCCCAATAACAATAGAAAAATAAAACTAAATAAAATTGAAACACTTTTTAAAATAATAAACACAATAAACAAAATTGCTAACAATATAACAGCAAATAAAAATACAAGAAAATAGCACTACCCAATAGCTGAATCAACAGTCTCTAAAAATAATGCTCCTTTACGACCAAATAATGCTCCTTTAAGCCAACAAAAAGAATCAACATGTTGAAGGTATTCAAAATCTTATACACTCATGTATACTTCAGCAATATTCCCAAATTTGGGGAGCAAAATCAATTTGCCATTTGCCACATCCGATGCTCCACACCATTCCACAAATGAGAATGTTTCAACATTTGGGAAAGACGACACCTTAGACCATAAATTATCTTGATATTTGAAAAGACTCGCATTAACATTAGGCCAGATTTCAACAACAAACATATGAAGCTTATTGTTAACAGTGAGAAAATGTCCGTCATAAACATACAGGTCATTAACTGGTGGAAAAGGAAACCTCTTAAACGATTCAGTAATTACATCAAAACCTATTATATGAATATCACCCCGTACCCTCACTTGTTTAACAGTGAAATATAAGGTATTGTTCACAAAAGAGCCAACAGACCAAATATAACACCCCGCTGCATATTTTTTCCCAATAAAAAAGTCTACATTTCTCCAAGTGCCGAGTCGTCGTGAATAAACACGAGCAAGATCATAATTACAACGACGTTTAATGTGTAATATTTTAAGATCGGAGGATGTATCAAAATACATACCAGCTGCATCCGATTGCCAATCATATATACGATCAGAGTCCTCATCGAACAAAATTTTGAAACTCATAGTAGTTGGATTCCAAAGCATCATTTGATATGAAGGCCTTTCGTTGCAAACTAATAAAAGCCCACCAACAGTAGAAATAATATGTAACAACAAAGGCCGAGTTTTACCAGGGAAACAAATAGTTTTCCTTGCACCAATGTCTACTTGTCCATCCACTATGCTATCCATAAATATTGATAGTGGTTGAATGGTGATTCGTTTCCGACATTTTGAACTACCAATCCGGCTAGAATGCAAAGCAGCAAACTGACAACTTGACAACTCATCACGCCATTGTTTACAAACACATTTGAAACGACCGATTGCCTTAAATGGGAGTCTAGATAGTATTTCAGAAACTACAACTTCGATTCCAAGGCCTGCCATGCTATAACCTACATTAAAAAGATAAAATCATACATAAAGTAAATACACAAATAACTGTAAGAAACTGCCTTAACTGGGACTCTACTTAGTAAAAGACGTTCAATTATTGTAGTAACTCCTAAACTACCACGTCACATATAAAAAACACAGCACTTGACTTAATAAGTTTTGAATATAAAAACCAACAATATATTAACAAAAAAAAAAACGCCTTACATAAAGTATTATCAAACAACTAAACTGTAAATAAAAAAGACCATTCCATACTCAATAATTGCATATAACCCTTAGCCCAACTTAAATTCAATAGTAATCATTTCACTCAATCTTAAATCCTATTATATATAATACTTCTCATAACTATATCTTTTTTTATCATCTTTTCAATCTTTGTTTATCTTCACTCAACTCACACAATAAAACACACAATGAAGTAGAACAAAAAAAAATTAGAAAAAAAAACACAACATCATACCATAACAAACAATTGGCTTGCGTATAACACAATCCATACAACTAAAATATAACATGTAACTAATCATCACTTAAGTTATCTAGACTATAAAAATAACTGACATTGGAAAAACACAATTTATATATTTATATCTTATATTTTTCTAAACCACTTTACATTAATTACTTGAAAAGATTCAACTGCAAATGAAAAGACCATTTCAATAAATCATCATTGCATCTAAGCTCATATGCCAATAAGAAATCATTACTCTTCTTTCACACAAATTGTTAATCCTATTATATATAATACCTCCTAACTACATCCTTGTCTAACCTCTTCAACGACTCTCTATCTTCACTCAACTCTTCTCTATTCTAACTACAATGAATACATCAAACTCCAAAGGTTGGTCTGAACTGTCCCAAGTTAAAAGGGATATCTATGAAGGATTCAAAGGTCAACATGAAGACACAGATAGAGAGATCAGAGACAGCTTGATTGACATAACACGACTACTTCAACAGCAACTACGGGAGAATAAGAAGATGAGAATGAAGATCATGAGCAACCCACCTTCACATGAACAGTATATTGCTAGATTGCTTCTGTCTGATGAAGAAAGGGACACAGAGGATCTTCTTGATAAAGCAAACAGCTTAACTGACCAATACACAGCAAAAACCAACCAAGGAAAGCAAGCTCTTACTAAATTTCTGGCTTCTTAGACTGAATGCAAATTAGTTTGTTTAATGTGCATGTAGCTGTTGGTATGAGGTTTCTTTCCATGATAGTAGGACACTTCCTTATCTTTTCGCTTTTTGATCTCATACTTAACCATCAACATGATTCCACATCTAATGTATTGACAAATTTTGTTATTATCTATAATTTTGTCAATGAATGATGGTTATATTTATGTTCCTCTTATAAGTTTTTATATATACAACTTAACTAATGTACTACCTCCGTCCCATTAAAAGTGTCATGTTTTGAATTTTCAAAGTCTTTATTTATAAACTTTGACTTTAGTTATATATTTTTTGTGTTGTATAAAACTTGATGAAAATTAACCCGATAAAAACATTTGTAAAACACACTCAAATCATATAACTTTCATCAAGTATTATCTAACACAAACAAAATTATTTAAGGTCAAAGTTTATAAATAAAGACTTTGAAAATTCAAAATAGGACACTTTTAGTGGGACAGAGGGAGTAGCATATTATTATTAACAACCAATATCTAAATTGAACTTCAGATACTCACACATAAGAAATCTGAACAGTATCAAAACATACGAGAATAAAAAAAACAGAAGAGAAAGTTTATGTCCAGAATAAAAAACATTGAACAAACATAAAACATAAAAACCATCGCTCTAAAATGCAACAAACAAAAGAAACTACATCTCACTCATTAAAATGGGTAAACTTAATCTCTTTCTTACCAACATCTTTCACGCTCTCCACAATATTATTACTTGTACTTTCACAGATGCTCGAGTTCGAAATGACATCCAAATTGTAAAGATCAAGCAATTTACGCTTAGACGTCGTATCTTTACAAACCATTGAACATGTTTTTTTATCAATTGAATCACCATCGGAACTCATCACAAGCGAAATTGGAGTACCATTCTTCTTATCATCAAGCATACAGCTCTAAACCAAAATTGAAAAAGTTTATTAACTAAATACAACTATAATACTTCAGTTAAAAATTCATAGTACCTGACTAATCCCAGACATTTGTTTAACCACATCAACAACTGATTCATCGTCAGTTATTCTTTGAATCTCGTATTCTTCATCACAATATGTCAAGTTAGTCTCACTGACTTCAATCTTGAATGCAAACAATTTATCCACCAAAGTTTTTAATTCGTTTGGAAATCGCACAGTACCATCATCCTTAAAACATAAAAGATAGGATATATAACCAAAAAGTTAGCTTACAAAAAAATATAATTTGAGAAATAGAAACTAAATATAAATCATACACATGCATACTACCAATGTGTTATCCTGAACCAACTGTTTTGCTGACTTCTCGATAACATGGTTAGCCGTATTATGAAACAAAATAAGAGATACATCACCACTGCTATCCTCAACACGAACCTTCAATCTAATTGATAACATAACAAATAAATTTGAATTCAAACGGATCACATAAACTAAAATAAGGTAACTGATGAAGAAAGTTACAATGTCAAAATGACAACATAAATAACAACAGAATAATAACAATACCTTAAAACCGGTTCATCAATAACATTTTTTCGACAAAATTCATTAGTGCACACATACAACGTATGTTGGTCTTCATCACAACCTCCGTCATATTTAGTTAAACCCATGTTTTTTGTACAAGCCTCATTTAAACAATTAGGACACTTCAAAGAAAACCAACCAACCTCCTTGGATATTTCCTTTACAGTACCCAGTATGATAACAGATCGTGGCTGTAAAAAATATAAATATATCCACTTACATCTAATGTAAATACGTATTGAAATACCAAACTTGAAATGGTCTATGATTACCTCACTAATTTCCCACACATCATCGATGTTACTAAAACCAGCATTCTTTAGAAAATCATCCATAACCACCTGCAACCCGATAGAATTAGAAAGCAGTAATGCATCAACTTTGCTGTCAGTAACTCAGAATCTAATACAAAAACAATGCAGACAATTATCACATAATGCAATGCACTTGTTTTCAAAACAGAAAAAATATGAACTAAACAAACCTTACGAATAAAACTGGACATAATCGAGTATGATATGTTTATTAAATAATCAAGTAATACGATATTTATACACCATAAAAAGCAGTTGATGACACTAGATTTGTAGGAACATGGGCGACAGCACATAAGTAGTAAACCGCTAATACATACCATGATGTAAAACAAATAATACATAAAGTATAGCATGTAAAATAAAAAAAAAACAATAATATAGAAAAAACACAATCATAATACTACCATATAAAATAAAAAACACAATACTATATAAACACACAATCATAAACACTCCGGATGCTTAGCTTATAATCCAATAAGGGAATTTATTAATTTCTCTGCCACAAAATATTTATTACACATCAAACACAACATTTAATGTTATACAATAAGATAAAATAAAACACACAACTACAAAAGAATAGTTAAACCTGAATACAAAAGTTCTAACACATACATTGTCATATAATAAGAAATTCCGTTTTTGTCACAACCCCCGATCCCTTATCTGTCCCGGGAACGGGCGGCCGCGAGCTCAGTGGCGGTGGTATCAGGTTATTTAATCTTGCAGCGGAATTTACATCAGGACCGTAGTTAGGAAATATTTTATCAGAGTAAAACCACCTTATTTGATATTCAATAATCACATGGGTAAAACCCAAGTTTCTTATTACAATACATTTCTAGGGACAAACCCTATTTTAATAAGTTTAAAACATCGTTTATTAGGAAACTTTTATAGCCACTTATTTTCCAAGCCTTCAGTGCTCTCGAGCTGGCTTTTTCCAGTTTGGCTCTCACATTGTGTTACCTGAAACATGTTTTAAAAATATTTTATTAGCGGGAAATACTGGTGAGTTAATCCCAGTTTAATCAAGAAACATTTTATCAATTAACAAAGTATTGAGAGCGATCACAATGTTTATTTCTACACAATTACTCATTCAGTATTGTCAATCCTTGACTTGTGGGTCATATTACGCATTGGCTAACTCGTTGTCCAATGGTAACGTATTGTCATCCCCGACTTATTACTCGCAAGTAATAAATTTTGCATACAAAACCCCAAATACCGGCAGTAATTGAAGAACTACAAAGACTCAATCACTGCTTAATCGCATTGTAAAATAATTAAGGTTTTGTAAAGTATTCCAAAAACATTAACAAAAATAGGATAAACTCACTTTGCTATTATAGGGCTTTCCTTTGTGACTTCCTGGTTATAATCTAATTAAATAAACAAGGCATACGTGTTAGTATAATAACCCATTTTAACATTAGTAATACCCTCCCCGAGACGGCATTCCAACGACTACGTCGGGCAGAACCACGACAGTCATTACGGAATCCTAGATCAATCAGGCAGCGTATCTAATACGTATCCAGGGGTTATAATACTTACAACGGAGCAGAACCTCGCTAATTAGGGGAGTATAATACCCGCGTATTATAAGCCTACTACAGAAATTTTGATTGAGAATGAAATTTGGGACGAACAGAAATGAAATCCGATGCCTGCCATTTATAGTTGCTGATACTTGACTCCCTCGCGGCCCGCGTAAAATATGGACTGAGCTTACGCGGCCCGCGTTGACTCCGGTCAACTGTGTAGCTTAGCCTGGTCACCAAGTAGACTCGACACGATATCGACACGTGTCAGCTCAGAACTGCGCCACCATTTGGAACACGCGCGGCCCGCGTAAACTAATGAAGAGTCTTACGTGGCCCGTATGAACTTAAGGAATAAATGGTATCAGGTTTAAACACTGATACGGCCCGCGTAAGCTTGAGGTGAGGTCCTACGCGGCCCGCCTCAGCTTACTATTTTAGATTTTTGATTTATTTTATAAACTATAACATAATTCGGCTCGGTTTTTACATACGGGGTGTATTTTAGAAAGTGTAGGGTGTCAGAGGTGTGTTAGGAGGGTGGTTATATTTTGGGCATCACTCCTGGGTGATTTGATAAAATATATAGTGCACTCACACTTAAATATAGTAACCCAATTCCACTTTATCCCAAAGTCACTAGACAGAACCCCAACGAATTTAGGCAGAGCCTTGACATACGTTACGGGGCCCTACGTCACTTGGACAGGGTATCAGTGATCAAGGTTACAACAGTTAAAAATGGGGTAGGGCTTTATTATTATTAGGGGTGAATTACTAGGAAAATAAGGTATACATAAGAGAATAGAGGGGGAAGGGACGAGACAGACTGAACACATCAAATGTTTGATTTAGAAATCTATATATATACTCTTTAAACTTAATGTGCACGTCTGCTTAATGTCCACGCATTCCATCCATCATAATTTCAATCACAAGTCCTTTTTGTATTCAATGAATTTGATTAGTTTTTACGTTATTATTTTATTCTTATTCTTTTCGTATACTTACTCGTATACTTTCAAAGTATAACTTCAATCTCCTAAATTTAACTATATTTATTATTATTATTTAATATATTTTATAATTAATTTAACTGCTTTACATATTTGGCGCGTATAACTTCTAAAATATGAGTTTTTGTAAAATAATAAATATGCCATTAGAACGAGAATAATTTTATCTACATTTCGAACCAAGTTTCATTAAAAACAGAGTAAGTTCAAATATAATGTATTTTTATAATTATTAAATGGTTCATACGCTTGCCAAAACTACCTCATATTTCCATTTGTCAATTTACCCATGATGTATCCTTTTAATAACATAAGTTGATATATATATTTTATATAAAAATTTTGGGATTGTTACATTCTCCCCACCTTATTTTAAATCTCATCCTCGAGATTTCCTGAAATATAGATGAATATTTTTAGGTAGTCTAGTTTCTAGTTATATTCTGGTCTTTGTTTTGAACTTTACTTTACTTTGACCAGAACTATTCTCTATGTTTTGAGACTCTTATCTTCTCAAGAGTTCTTAATGAAGGTAAACTTACTATTAGTGTAAGTTTTAGACGTTTTGTGTCTTAGCACAACTTTTAGTTACAGGTTTCTTACTGCGTCAATAATTGCAAAGGAAATTCTTATATTTTTGATGGCGTTTCAACCTATAGAGTTCATGTTGTTTATCTTGTCGCACAAATTCCGAGACGGATGATCAAACGAAATAATGTTTGATATCGAAATTTAGAGACGTATATGAGAGATTTCTAATAAATCTAAAATTATCAGAGACACACATGTTCGTGGTTTATTCCTAATTGTCACTCAATATAGTCTTTGAATTTCCTTACAGATATATATATCTATATAATCATATATCTCACATATGATAATATACACACCCTTCATAAGGTTAATGTATTTAACAGATTCATAATTCCAAAACAGGTCAGACATCAGGTCATGGTACTATTTAGGGAATTTCATTATCCTAACATATACCCCATCTCACCCGGTTTTGCCGGAGAGGTAACCCCATCTCACCCGGTCTCCCTGGAGAGGCACCCCATCTCACCCGGACAAGCTGGAGAGTCTACCGCACCATGCCCAGTTTTACCGAAGAGGTAATTATCATGATATTTCCCATAAATAGACTTCTCTCAAATTAGGATTTTGAAAGTACATTGTTTATTATGGTTTGCATCAATAAATATGGAAATCAGTATTCTCATGTTGGATAATATTCTAGAACCGAGTAGTATCAATAAACAAGAAATAACAGTGGCCAGTTGTTATCGCTTATTTATCATACAGGCACTGATCTAGTCATCATCCTCACGGGATTCCAATAACCATCACACTTTATATATGCAAGTAATTGGCTTATCTCAAAGCTTTATACTAAGGCATTCTTCTTAAGTTCAAGTCTAAATACTGTCCTGGTGGTTACCAGTAAATATCGATATCCCAACTCTTTCAATTAAGCATAGATATTATTATGATTGTGGTTTTCTTTTGATTGAAGAATGGAGTTTCAAATATATCATTATCTCCATTGACATTATAGCTAGGTTCAATGTAATAAGTATGCTTACAACTAACTCTATTTATGCATATAAAATCTTAGATCCCGTTACAAGGAATATTTCCTTGAGACAGATGGCATTTTAAAACATAGTAGGTTTCATGGTTTATTCTTATAATAACTTCATATTTTCATATGAATTACCAATGACATTTTCTCTTATGTTTATCTTACAGAAGAGATTATATTGGGTAAGGAAATTTTATCAGGTATATGCATATATGTGTATAGAATTTTCAAATTTCTAGTTAATATTACACTTACGTAATATTTACACACATATATAATACTAAATTATTTTATAATACTATACATCCGATGGTATCCATCATCAAACTTATTTCCATGACTTTATTTTATCCTTTGATTAAAGTAGTATATTGAAATAAACTTCTGTTTAAATTTATTGAATATAATATTTTTGAATTAAAGAATGAATCAAAATATAAATTTTCTGGGTTCATAAGAACAATTTCATTTTTAACTAATGGGTTAAACTATACCAAACTCACTTAATAATTTCTCCTCAAGTAACCATCTATATATATATATATATATATATATATATATATATATATATATATATATATATATATATATATATATATATATATTCCAATTATCACATTCCTACCCTTTTCCTTTATAAGAATCAATCCCAGATTCCAAACCTAGTCCTAGAACCTGCACCCTCAATGAGTGCAGAAAACGTACAAGAACTTAGGACTTTTGGGGAGGAAATTTTAGAAAGCAGTAGGTTTAAAATTTCAAAACTTAACTCTCAATTTATTGTATATTATATTATTTATTCAAAGAAGTAAATAATACAAAGTTTTGACGTTTCCAAAAATTGATTCTAATTATATTTGAGTATATACATGTATTGAAATATGCATGTATATCCCATACAATAATAATTTATTTAAAGATATTACAATATTAAAATTGTAATCTGATTTTTTTTTAAATAAAGTTTTATAAAGGACAAACGTACTAAATACACATTTGATTCAACTATTCTTATGTGGGGCATCCATTTTTAATTCTAGTGTGATAAAAATGAATGTTTAGGAACATTTTAACGTGTCAGGTAAAATAAATAATTAGATACTAAATTATTGATTTAAGTGTGATAAGAAAAGATGTTTTCACTGTTGCAATATCCTTACTTCTAAAAATTTAATTATCTAATCTTTTATCATAAGTAAATGTGCAAGGATCAAAAAAATATACAGTATATTATTTTCGTATAGTATAATATACTTATGAGAAAATAGGATTTGTATACATATTCTAGTAAAAAGATCTAATAGCCTTGTTACATTTTAATAAACCTGCGACGAACTTATAACATAAGTGCATATACGTATTCCATATACTATATTATACTTATTAGAATTTATTACATCATGATATGTTATTAAAATTTTAGATATAAAATATATCTTTTACTTACTGTACTATCTTATAGTAAAATATACTATTCATATATCGTTGTAAAATGTTTTATCATTATACTAATAATATAAAAGATAAAAATGAACTCAAATATTATAAGATATAAAAAATGTATTTGACTTACTGTACGAGTCGAATATTGGAAAATTTATATTAGATTTTAGATATCAAATTATTTTCCAACCGAAAACTGTGTAGGATAGATACGTATATGTACTAGTGGATTTCTATCTTTGGTCAAACTTTAACACCTGTTTGAAAAATGAATATTTTCTTCAAGTATTTCGTTAAAGATACTCCAAAGATGTATTACAAAATAAATTTAAATTTAAACAAATAAATTATTTTGAGAAAGAACATCTTAATAATTAATTGATGGTTTTAGGCAAACCAATAACACACAAACCAAAATTAAAACTTCGCAACTACTTAAGGTAAATTTAACATCCAATTTATCAACTCCACTCATTTACTAATATTATATTATTTAACTATTATACATCAGTCAGCTGGCTCGAATATTCTTCTTTATAATTTAAGATACACAATCCTATAACTAATATGACTGGTTAATCTTATAATTAATTATTCTCAAGCATAAGACCTTTTCTGAATATATCTTAATATTAAAGATTTGTAGAAATGCTTTCAACGTTTAGTTAGGCCTTTCTACGTAGTCCAACCAACCCAAATCTTAAAAAAAAAAAAATTAAATGATTTTATTAAATCATGAATACCCATCATATTCATTTAACTATCTATTTTATTACTAAGTATTTTAATAGAAACCTTTACAAGTAATCCCAACCTCAGTTATTTCATAAAATTATGAAAATATAAAGTCTTATGACTAACTGGTTATAAACCAGAAGGGATAAAATGGAGTGGTAGATTGGTACACCTGGTTTTCAAAATTCGCTTTGGCTAAATCCACTAAAGCAAAATTTTATTACTTCTTAAAATCCTTTAATAGCTTTGGTTTTATTTATTTAAATATAAAATTATATTAAAACCACAAAGTTTTAAAGTTTTATGCCATATATTTCAATATGTATTTTAAACCAAAGTAAATAATTGGTTTCAAAAGAGAATCATAAACATGACTGCTTTGTTAATAACAAACTTAGTTTGATGTATATTATAATATTATTTGAGTAGGTGGTATTAATCATCACAGACAAATTTCTAGCACAAACAGTTGGGTACAATCATAAAATAGATTGATTAAGAACGGCGAACATAACGACTCATATATATATATATATATGTATTTATTACAAACTACAACTGGAATTCAAATAAACTAGGGATTATGCATCCGTAACTTATTTTAGTCTATCTATGTTATAGAAGTATTATGCTCAACAGGCCTTGATGTAAAGTTTATTCTATCTCCTGTCTCTATTAAGTTGTTATCTAATAAGCAAAGTTCCTTTTAAAGTTTCTAGCTCATAGGCGACAGGGATACTGGTACTGGTTTGGCCGTTCGACTATTTAATATAAGTTAGCATTTACTGCTGTAGTGGCTAACATATGGAGATTTACCCATTGTTCATCTAATTCATCTTTCCATGGTAGGTTATTGCCTATTTCCTGAGTTTGTGCATTTATTTCCTGATTGATTATCGCTCCCTTTGGTTGTGACTTCTTTATTTTCTCTCGACTTTTGCTAATAATCCAATTTCTTTTCTTAGTAGTAAATGGTTTCTTAGACTGTGCCTTACGAACAAATATTCCTTCCTCAGTATCTACCGAGTATCCTGAGGGATTTGGTTGAAATGATGTTTCCTTATCTTTTGGTGAACTATCTAGTTAACGATAGATGTCCGAAATTCTTTGCTTACCCATACTGTAGACTAACAAATAGTCAAATAATATAAAACACATAATCACATAAGTTATTTCCTAACACAGAATTAAAATTTAAGTGTCAGCAGAACACTTCTTTGGCTTGAACAAGTGGCTAGGCTCTGATACCACCTTCTGTCACAACCCCCGATCCCTTATCTGTCCCGGGAACGGGCGGCCGCGAGCTCAGTGGCGGTGGTATCAGGTTATTTAATCTTGCAGCGGAATTTATATCAGGACCGTAGTTAGGAAATATTTTATCAGATTAAAACCACCTTATTTGATATTCAATAATCACATGGGTAAAACCCAAGTTTCTTATTACAATACATTTCTAGGGACAAACCCTATTTTAATAAGTTTAAAACATCGTTTATTAGGTAACTTTTATAGCCACTTATTTTCCAAGCCTTCAGTGCTCTCGAGCTGGCTTTTTCCAGTTGGCTCTCACATTGTGTTACCTGAAACATGTTTTAAAAATATTTTATCAGCGGGAAATACTGGTGAGTGAATCCCAGTTTAATCAAGAAACTTTTTATCAATTAACACAGTATTGAGAGCCATCACAATGTTTATTTCTACACAATTACTCATTCAGTATTGTCAATCCTTGACTTGTGGGTCATATTACGCATTGGCTAACTCGTTGTCCAATGGTAACGTACTGTCATCCCCCACTTATTACTCACAAGTAATAAATTTTGTATACAAAACCCCAAATACCGGCAGTAATTGAAGAACTACAAAGACTCAATCACTGCTTAATCGCATTGTAAAATAATTAAGGTTTTGTAAAGTATTCCAAAAACATTAACAAAAATAGGATAAACTCACTTTGCTATTATAGGGCTTTCCTTTGTGACTTCCTGGTTATAATCTAATTAAATAAACAATGCATACGTGTTAGTATAATAACCCATTTTAACATTAGTAATACCCTCCCCGAGACGGCATTCCAACGACTACGTCGGGCAGAACCACGACAGTCATTACGGAATCCTAGATCAATCAGGCAGCGTATCTAATACGTATCCAGCGGTTATAATACTTACAACGGGGCAGAACCTCGCTAATTAGGGGAGTATAAAACCCGCGTATTATAAGCCTACTACAGAAATTGTGATTGAGAATGAAATTTGGGACGAACAGAAATGAAATCCGATGCCTGCTATTTATAGTTGCTGATACTTGACTCCCTCGCGGCCCGCGTAAAATATGGACTGGGCTTACGCGGCCCGCGTTGACTCCGGTCAACTGCGTAGCTTAGCCTGGTCACCAAGTAGACTCGACACGATATCGACACATGTCAGCTCAGAACTGCGCCACCATTTGGAACACGTGTGGCCCGTGTAAACTAAGAAAGAGTCTTATGCGGCCCGTATGAACTAAAGGAATAAACGGTATCAGGTTTAAACACTGATACGGCCCGCGTAAGCTTGAGGTGAGGTCCTACGCGGCCTGCCTCAGCTTACTATTTCAGATTTTTGATTTATTTTATAAACTATAACATAATTCGGCTCGGTTTTTAAATACGGGGTGTATTTTAGAAAGTGTAGGGTGTCAGAGGTGTGTTAGGAGGGTGGTTATATTTTGGGTATCACTCCTGGGTGATTTGATAAAATATATTGTGCACTCACACTTAAATATAGTAACCCAATTCCACTTTATCCCTACGTCACTAGACAGAACCCAACGAATTTAGGCAGAGCCTTGACATACGTTACGGGGCCCTACGTCACTTGGACAGGGTATCAGTGATCAAGGTTACAACACATAAAAATGAGGTAGTACTTTATTATTATTAGGGGTGAATTACTAGGAAAATAAGGTATACATAAGAGAATAGAGGGGGACGGGACGAGACAGACTAAACCCATCAAATGTTTGATTTAGAAATCTATATATATACTCTTCAAACTTAATGTGCATGTCTGCTTAATGTCCACGCATTCCATCCATCATAATTTCAATCACAAGTCCTTTTTGTGTTCAATGAATTTGATTAGTTTTTATGTTATTATTTTATTCTTATTCTTTTAGTATACTTACACGTATACTTTCAAAGTATAACTTCAATCTCCTAAATTTAACTATATTTATTATTATTATTTAATATATTTTATAATTAATTTAACTGCTTTACTTATTTGGCGCGTATAACTTCTAAAATATGACGTTTTGTAAAATAATAAATATGTCATTAGAACGAGAATAATTTTATCTACATTTCGAACCAAGTTTCATTAAAAACAGAGTAGGTTCAAATATAATGTATTTTTATAATTATTAAATGGTTCATACACTTGCCAAAACTACCACATATTTCCATTTGTCAATTTACCCATGATGTATCCTTTTAATAACATAAGTTGATATATATATTTTATATAAAAATTTTGGGATTGTTACAGTTTTGCTCCCTGTGGTTTGGTCACTTTAACAGTTTTGCCCCAAACCTTTAAAAATAGCCATTTTCCTCCAATAGTTTGCTATGGTTTTTCCATTTTGCTCCCCGCCTCTAACTCCATCCAAATTGTCTGTATTTCCATTTTGCTCCCCGCAGGTAGCAAAATGGATAAACCATAGCAAACTATTGGAGGAAAATGGCTATTTTTAAAGGTTTGGGGCAAAATCATTAAAGTGACCAAACCACAGGGAGCAAAACGGAAGTTTACTCAAAAATCACTCTTCATAAAATAACACAATTTCTTAAAAAATTACACAATAATAACCATTCCAGATAACTACCTCTACATTAAATTTGAGTTAGGATCGGTTAAGAGAGGTTTATTAACAAATGAACACAGCAGTTTACCTTACCATCTTTGTAGGACAACATGCAAGAAAGACTACAACAACTTATTAACCTAAAATCCTGGATTATAAACCGCTAGTACATACCATATATTAAAATTACACATATTAAAGATTTCATTTAATATAATAACACAATATTATACAAAAGAAGGATAGAACCAAATGATAAACATACCATCTATTTTTACAACTACCTTTTAGCAAACATTCATGAGTTGTACTAAATGATATACATACATGACACATATACAAAAAAAAAAAAAAGCAATTGATGATATCAGGTTTGTAGCACTTCTTCACCTAAATATATAGTAAAACAAATTAAACTGAAAATATTAAAAGTTCGAAATAATATATGATTAAATAACACCAATCAGAAATAAATATCCATGCAGACAACTGTTAATACACTTATACATACGGAACTACTTGAAACAATAAACAAAATTTGAAAAAACGACCACCATTCCCTATAATATAGCATAATAATTTCTAATCAATCGGCGAAACAACGGTCTCGATAAAAAATGCTTGTTCCACACCAATGTTGGAATCAAGATGTTGAAGGTAATTAAAAACTTCATTACTCAGCTTAGCTTCAACAGGACGAATCCAAACGTTTCTAAGCAACCACTTGTTGTTTTGAAATATAGTAGACCAACGCAAACTTTGTTCATAACTAATAATATGAATATTATTGATAGAAAACATCTTGATGAAGGCTTAATCTTCAACTTTGTACAAACCAACAGATAACTCAGGAGACCCTTCAACAACAATAAAATGGAGCTTCTTTGCAATGCTCAAATTTTTTCCTAGCCAAGGAGTAACTTCCAAACTTTCAGGAAAACGAATGCTTCTAAAAGTTTCGGAAATAACATTGAAAGCAACTATATACCTCTCGAAAGGGCCAGGATACCAACTTCTTGAACACACGAAATATATGGATTTGCCAGAATAAATTCCGGAAGACATTGAATAACCCCGACCATCGAAATTAACTCCCCTCAAGAAATCTATTTCCCTCCACGTCTCACGACGTCGTGAATAAACACGAGCAGTAACGACATTATTCAACAAATAATATTTGATGTGAAGCACTTTAAGATCATTGGTTTCATCAAAATACATTCCACCTGTATCACATTTTTGAACATACCGCTGAGAAAAGTCTGAGACGGACAACAACTTATGGCACCTGGTTGTTGGATTCCAAAGGATCAGCTCACAGCATCTCGCATTAAAAGACACTAACAACGGCCCATTAAGCGACGCTAGAATACGTAAGAATATAGGGTCAACATTGCCGGGAAAAGTGATCTGTTTGCTTGTAAACACATCCAAATTCCCACCTATTACATTGTCAACAACAATTGACATACCTCGCAAGGAGAGATATTTCTTATGTGAATTTCCAATTCGACAAGAATGCCTCATTTCAAAAATATGAGTTGACAGTTCCTTACGGAAAACTTTGCAAACACATTTCAAACAACCAATAGCTTTGGCAGGGAGCCTTGTGAATATTTCATCAAAGATCAATGCAAACCCAAGCTTTTCCATTTTATAATCTATTGGGCTACAATATAAAATATAATAAATGAAATACAATTGAGACAATTTGATATGTAAATGTTTATATATAAACACAATGTATACAACCGCTTTTCATACACAACCGGATGATAAAATAAGACTAACCAACCACGTAACTTATATAAAAAAACTGTTAATGAAAGCAGTTTAACATTGTATTAGCGCAATCTTAAACAACTGCTGATGTTAGCAAATATTGACCTTTCTACAAACATTTTGAAATCAACACAGCAGTTTACCTTAACATCTTTGTAGGAGAACATGCAAGAAAGACTACAACAACTTATTAACCTAAAATCTTTTATAAACACAGCATTTAATGATATACAATAAGATAAGATAAGACACACAACTACAAAAGAATAGTTAAACCTGAATACAAAAGTTCTAACACATACATTGTCATATAATAAGAGAAAATACCACTCTTCATAAAACAACACAATTTCTTAAAAAATTACACAATAATAACCATTCCAGTTAACTACCTCTACATCAAAATTGAGTTAGAATCGATGAACACAACAGTTTACCTTTCCATCTTTGAAGGAGAACATGCAAGAAAGACTACAACAACTTATTAACCTAAAATCCTGGATTATAAACCGCTAGAACATACCATATATTAAAATTACACATATTAAAGATTTCATTTAATATAATAACACAATCTTATACAAAAGAAGGATAGTACCAAATGATAAACATACCATATATTTCTACAACTTCCTTTTAGCACCCATGAATGAGTTATACTAAATGATAAACATACACGATACATATACAAAAAAAAAGTAATTGGTGTTATCAGAATCTACATAAAAGCCAAAAAATACACGATGTATACTACCAAAATACAATTTCGTTGGTAAAACACAAACCATTGGAAAAAACAAAATTCATAATATCAGGTTTGTAGGACTTCTTTACCTACATATATAGTAAAACAAATTAAAACGAAAATATTAAAAGTTCGAAATAAAATATGATTAAATAACACCAATCGGAATTAAATATCCATGCAGACAATTGTTAATACACTTATACATACGTAACTACTTGCAACAATAAACAAATTCGAAAAAACAACCACCATTCCCTATAATATAGCATAATAATTTCTAATTGATCAGCGAAACAGTGGTCTCGATAAATAATGCTCGTTTCGCACCAATGTAGGAATCAACATGTTGGACGTAATTAAAAACTTCATTGCTCAGGTTAGCTTCAACAGCACCACTCCAAATGTTTTTTATCAACCACTTGTTGTTTTGAAATATATTGGACCAATGGAAACTTTCAACATAACAAATAATTTGAAGATTATTGATAGAAAACATCTTGATGAAGGGTTCATCTTCAACTTTGAACAAACCAACAGATAACTCGGGAGACCTTTCAAGAACAATAAAATGGAGCTTCTTTGCAATGCTCAGAAATTCTCCTCGCCAAGGGCTAACTTCCAAACTTTCAGGAAACCGAAGGCTTCTAAAAGTTTCAGAAATAACATCGAAAGCAACTATATACCTCTCCAAAGCGGGATACCAATTTTTTGAACACACGAAATATATGGTTTTGCCAGAATAAATTCCGGAAGACCATGAATAACCCCGACCACCGAAATTAGCTCCCCTCAAGAAATCTATTTCTCTCCACGTCTCACGACGTCGTGAATAAACACGAGCAGTAACGACATTCAAAAAAAATATTTTATGTGAAGCACTTTAAGATCATTGGTTTCATCAAAATACATTCCACCTGCATCACAGTTTCGAACATACCACTGACAAAAGCCTGACACGGACAACAACTTATGGCACCTGGTTGTTGGATTCCAAAGGATCAGCTCACAGCAACTCGGTTCAGAGGACACTAACAACAACCCATTAAGAGACGCTAGAATACGTAAGAATCTAGGGTCAACATTGCCAGGAAAAGTGATCTGTTTGTTTGTAACCACATCCAAATTCCCACCTATTACATCGTCAACAACAATTGACATATTTAACAAGGAGAGATATTTCTTATGTAGAGAATTTCCAATTCGACAAGAATGCATCATCTCAAAAAAATGAGTTGACAGTTCCTTACGGAAATCTTTGCAAACGCATTTCAAACAACCAATAGCTTTGGCAGGGAGCCTTGTGAATATTTCATCAACGATCATTGCAAACCCAAGCTTTTCCATTTTATGATCTATAGGGCTACAATATAAAATATAATAAGTGAAATACAATTGAGACAATTTGATATGTAAATGTTTATAAATAAACACAATGAATACAACCGCTTTTCATACACAACCGTGTGATAAAATAAAACTGACCAACCACGTAACTTATATAAAAAAAACTATTAATGAAAGCAGATTAACATTGAATTACCGCAATCTTAAACAACTGCTCATGTTAGCAAATATTGACCTTTCTACAAATATTTTGAAATAAACACAGCAGTTTACCTTACCATCTTTGTAGGAGAACGTGCAAGAAAGACTACAACTTATTAACCTAAAATCTTGTATTATAAACCGCTAGTACAAACCATATATTAAAATTACACATATTAAATATTTCATTTAAAATAATAACACGATATTATACAAAAGAAGGATAGTACCAAGTCCAATATACCTTCTGAATAAACGTATATAACTGAATTTAACACACGTACAACCAATATAAGTAATAACTATTAACTACCCACGTTACATATATATAAAACAACAGTTGATATTAGCAGTTTTTTACAACTGCCTTTTAGCATGAGTTGTACTAAATGATAAACATACAGGATACATATACAAAAAAAAAAACAATTGATGTTATCAGAATCTACACAAAAGCCAAAAAATACACGATGTATACTATAAAATACAATTTTGTTGGTAAAACACAAACCATTGGAAAAAACACAATTCATGTTATCAGGTTTGTAGGACTTCACCTACATATATAGTAAAACAAATTAAACTGAAAACATTAAAAGTTCGAAATAATAAATGATTAAATAACACCAAGCGGAATTAAATATCCATGCAGACAATTGTTAATACACTTATACATACGGAACTACTTAAAACAATAAACAAAATTAGAAAAAACGACCACCATTCCCTATAATATAGCATAATAATTTCTAATCGATCAGCGAAACAGTGGTCTCAATAAATAATGCTCGTTTCGAACCGTTGTAGCAATCAACATGATGGAGGTATTTAATAACTTCATTGCTCACGTCAGCTTCAACAACACCACCCCAAACGTTTCTAAGCAACCACTTGTTGTTTTGAAATATATTGGACCATTGGAGACTTTCTTCATAATCAATTATATGAAGATTATTGATAGAAAACACCTTGATAAAGGCCTCATCTTCAACTTTGTACAAATCAGCAGATAACTCGGGAGACCTTTCAACAACAATAAAATGCAGCTTCTTTGCAATGCTCAGAAATTGTCCTCGCCAAGGAGAAACTTCCAAACTTTCAGGAAAACGAAAGCTTCTAAAAGTTTCAGAAATAACATCGAAAGCAACTATATACCTCTCCAAAGGTGGATACCAATTATTTGAACACACGAAATATATGGTTTTGCCATAATAAATTCCGCAAGACCATGAATAACCCCGACCACCAAAATTAGCTCCCCTCAAGAAATGTATTTTTCTCCACGTCTCACGACGTCGTGAATAAACACGAGCAATAGCATCATCAAAAAAAAAAATTTGATGTGAAGCACTTTAAGATCATTGGTTTCATCAAAATACATTCCACCTGTATCACAGTTTCGACCATACCACTGACGAAAGTAGTCGTCGGACAACCACTTATGGCACCTGGTTGTTGGATTCCAAAGGATCAGCTCACAGTAACTCGGTTCGTAGCACACTAACAACAACCCATTAAGCGACGCTAGAATACGTAAGAATCTAGGTTGAACATTGTCAGGAAAAGTGATGTGTTTGATTGTAACCACATCCAAATTCTCACCTATTACGTCGTCAACAACAATTGACATATCTTGCAGTGAGATATACTTCTTATGTAATGAATTTCCAACTCGACAAGAATGCATCGTCTCAAACAAATGAGTTGACAGTTCCTGACGAAAATCTTTGCAAACACATTTCAAACAACCAATAGCTTTGGCAGGGAGCGTTGTGAATATTTCATCAACGATCATTGCAAACCCAAGCTTTTCCATTTTATGATCTTTGGGGCTACAATATAAAATATAATAAATGAAATACAATTTAGACAATTTGATATGCAAATGATTATATATAAACACAATGTATACAACCGCTTTTCATACATGACCATGTGATAAAATAAAAGTAACCAACCACTAACTTATATAAAAAAACTGATAATGAAGGCAGTTTAACATTGTATTAACACAATCTTAAACAACTGGTGATGTTAGCAAGTGTACTATAATATACAATTTCGTTGGTAAAACAAAAACAATTGTAAAATACACAATTCATGTTATCAGGTTTGTAGGCCAACTTCACCTATATCTATAGTAAAATAAATTAAACTGAAGATTAATAATATACGATTAAATAACCACAAAGTAATGTATTCAAAATCTACACAAAAAACTATTTGAACTTCAACTATTAAGAACATCAATAACAGTGTCTACATTTAAGATAATAATGACTTTTTATTCGATTGCAAGTAGTAACTACAACTGTTCTTATATTCTCATACATCGAATTGTCATACATACTAACTTAAAATCTTACATCTAATTCACACAATTTAAAACTTTTAAGAAACTATTTTTAAATTGATTAACACAGCAATTACTAACACCATTAAATAAAGATAGATGAGATCTATCAAAATTAGATATTTATGGTATAGATAGTGTTTTTTTTTCATGTTTGCAACTCTATATTCAGGCACAATTCAACATCAACATAAACTAAATCAATTACAATTCTCTATATGGTCGCTCGAAGGAAAGGCAGCATATGAAGTACTAAACAGAATAGTCGGCATCATCAGTGATAACAATTACAATCAAACCTGGAGCAGCATCGGGGAGCTTGATGAAGACCTCCACTCTCCCCCATCAGATTTCATGAATAACTCAGAAGAGTTTATCACACAACTGTTGAAACAGGATCAGAAAACCTGTGACATCCTAGCCGATCTGCAAAACAAAAGAAAGAATGAAATCGCGTGGAAGAAGACGAGAGTCGTCGAAATCCTAGGACCTGTTAATAGAACATCAAAAATAGTTACTATTATAATATTCTCTAAATATATTATGAAATTTCATTTTTGTAAATTATCAACCAAAACAGAAAATGTGAATTTTAATCTTTTATATGAAAAGATAAACAAATAATAAAAAATATATATAAAAAAACAAAACGGCGGCAGCAATAATATATCAGATTTTATGAAATCTTCTCATCAAAGCCATATTCTCAGTCATAATTAAAGGTGTATCAAAAAGTCAAAATATCCATCATACCTGAACTTCTTTATGACTACCCTTCCAACAAAGATCCTTTCGGTTAGTGGATTTGTGATAAGGGTTTCAAAATTTCTCTCATTTGCATTGCTCATTTCTCCAACATACGATTTCTAAGTCAACAAAAATCAGGTAAAGTAATTCCTTTTTTTCAATATTGATGTTCATTTGCCATTTGTTGGTTGGAATAAGTTAATGAAAATGGCAATCTGTATACAGAAACGTAGATGTAACTTGTTTGGTTGACATATTTACCTTGATTCAGTTACATAACATACATATGTTCTTATTGTATTGACTACATACATGTCTTCGGGTATGAAAAAAAACAGATTTAGGAAATCAACTGAACACAGGGAAATGATAAAAGACATTAAATATAAGATGCACACCAGGTGTTCGAACAAATGACTGTATGAAAAATTTTGCACTTAACAAAAGCATCATTTTGTTAAAGTAAAACTTTCAACAATAGTGAGGTGTTTTATATGATTAGGTTGAATAAAAAGGGATAGAAATAAAGATATGGTTATGTAATAAAAGAAAGTCACTTAAGTAGAATAAAGATGTAAAATAGCGAGGAACGGTATTATGCAACTTATGTATGTTTGTCATTCCTTTAAAGTACAACAAAAAGAAAAAAATAAATAAATTCCGCATTACTAAAATGGGTCAACGTTTTAAATGTTTCTTAGAATGGCTAGAGCTGAAAACGATGTTATCGTCATATCGGATTCTGAAGACTCTTCGGCTGAATCAGAGGAGTTTGATGATGATGAGACTGATCCGCTCATATTTTTTGTGCCATACACCAAACGGTTTGTAAGTACCAACAAAATTATATGTTAATAGGCGTCTAATATATTTACATAATTTGGTTAACTTTTGTATTTTTTTAATACTTCAACATCATTAATGGAAATTATTATTATGCTTTGTAACTTATAGCGCATACCAGTTGCAGTAGCACAGATGCCAGGAATTGACAAAACCTTGAAAGTTAAGATCATCAACAGACAACATGTAGAGACAAAACATGATGTTAGGACGAAGCCAAATAAAAACACTATCGAATACATTGTCAAAGGTTGGGCGAAATGGCTTAAAGATAACAACATAAAAATAGGTGATCATTGCACGTTCCAGTACTTTCCAGATATTCGTGCTTTGTTCCTTACCGATGTTTTTCGCTAGTGGTGATGTTTGAAACTTGGAAACAGGGTTGAACCATAACATATGGTAGTTTTGGCAAACGAAGAAACTTAGCGTAGCTTCTGTAGTGTTAAAATAGTTGTTTGTAAGTAGGTTAACATGTTTGTTAGTTCCAAACTTTACATAGTTTGGACGGCTACTATGTAACCGTGTTTATAAATATATACGTTTTCTAGTTCTAGTTTATATGTTATATATTGAACATATTTTTTTATCAATTGTATCACCATCAGAAATCAACACAAGCGAAATTGGAGTACCATTCTTCTTATCACCAGGCATACAGCCCTAAACCAAAATTGAAAAAGTTTATTAACAAAAGACAACAAAATGGAAAAGACAACTATAATACTTCAGTTAAAAGTTCATAGTACCTGAATAATCCCAAACATTTGTTTAACCAGATCAACAACTGATTCATCGTCAGTTTTTCTTTGAATCTCGTATTCTTCATCACAATATGTCAAGTTAGTCTCACTGACTTCAATCTTGAATGCAAACAGTTTATCCACCAAAGTTTTTAATTCATTTGGAAATCGCACAAGACCATCATCCTGTAAACATAAAAGATAGGATATATATACAATTTCGTAAGTAAAACACAAATCACTGTAAAAAACACAATTCTTATTATCAGGTCTGTAGGACAACTTCACCTACATCTATAATAAAAGTAATAAAAATCAACTGTCGATGTTAACAGTTTTCACTCTTCTACAACTACTTGTTAGCACACATTCATGAGTTGTAATAAATGATAAACATGCAGGTTACATATACAGAAAAAAAAAACAATTGATGTTATCAAGATCTCCCAAGGATATTACACAAAAGCCAAAAAAACACAATATAAACTATAATATACAATTTCGTTGATAAAACACAAACCATTGTAAAAAACACAATTCATGTTATCAGGTTTGTAGGACAACTTAATATACATCTATTACCACTGATTACAAATTACTAATTATAAGAAAAATACAAAATATAAGAAAACTACTGCTTCAACTTTCCACTATTGTAGTCTAAGCACTGATGATGAGCATCAGTGCTTTCTTCAAAGGTGATCAGTGGTTGAAGGTTGTTCAGACTCAAGACTTTCTACAATTATTCTTTTAACTCCTACTTTCACAAGATACTCTTCTGCTTCTTGATCTGCTGCTGTTACTTTATCCATCTGCTTTTGTCTCCTTCTTTGATGAAAGAAGGCAGCTGGTGAAGCAGTGGATCTTTTGAATTGTTGCTTTTGTGGCTTTTCTGGAACCACTTCCTTAGAATAATAAGGCTTTTGGGGAATATCAGGATTTTTCTCCCTTAGTTCTTCCAGCCTTTGGTAATTTGCCCTGACCTTGTCTTCCTTCCATCTTGTTACTTGATTTTTTGACCCAAAATCAGTAGTAATAAGTTCCTCTTTCATTCTTTTCAGCTCTAGCACCTTGTCTGGAAGATTTTTCATGTATTTTGACCAAACAGGTGGAGTATGTTTAACCTTGTCCTTATTCATCTTTTCAATCCTTTCTAACTCCTCTTTTGAGTTCACCCACTGTCCAATCTTTATATTGACCTTTGTCACCTTTGTACCTTTTGAAGGCCATGATATGCTCAATATAATGTTTCTTCAAGGTTTCATCATCTCTTTCTGAAAGCTTTTGACACAATTTTTTTGCAAACTCCTCCAATTTTCTGACTTGTATGAACAAGAATTGATCGTACCTTTGAATTTCTTTATCAGATTTTCCTTGTGACTCTCTTTTAGAGATATCATCTGCTTGTTGAACTTTGACTTTCAGGTATTCTTCAATATTATTAGGCCTTAAATATCCTTGGACAGATGGTAGGTTTCTTTTAGTAGGGTCATCTTCAAAATAAAAAGATATAATTTCTTCTCTGACTGCTATAAGTTCCAGAGGATATTGGACAGCTGCTGAAACAATGGCAGTGTTTGTGTTAAAAGCCTGTGCAGAAGAAAATGGAACAGCGTTTGGAATTATAGCAAGTGATGACGGTTGTGAAGATGATGGTGGTGGTTGAGAATCATCATCTTTTAAAATCATCCTTCTCCTTTTTGGTTTACGAGAGGCTGATGGTGTTTTGGTTGGTTCAGTGGTGGTGGTGATTTGAGTGGTGGTTATTGTAGTGGAAGGTGGTTTACAAACAGCTGTTGAAACAACTGGTGTTTCAACCACTGTTGTCACTACAACTGATGATGTGTCATCAGCTGTCTTCTGATTTTTAGCAGGAGATGATGGTGGTGATGAAGTTTTTTTTGGTGGTGAGGTGGTTTTTGGTGGTGATGGTATTTTTGGTGGGGCAGTGGTTGAAGTGGGAGCAGTGATTGTAGTTGAAGTGGTGATTTTTGGGTTAACAACTGTTGAAACCACTGAAGTACCAACAGTTGTTGATACAGCAGTTGATACAACAGTTGTTGGTTTGGGAGAGGTTGGTGGTGTTTTGGTTGGTTCAGTGGTGGTGATGATTTGAGTGGTGGTTATTGTAGTGGAAGGTGGTTCATAAACAGCTGTTGAAACAACTGGTGTTTCAACCACTGTTGTCACTACAACTGATGATGTGTCATCAGCTATCTTCTGATTTTTAGCAGGAGGTGATGGTGGTGATGAAGGTGTTTTTGATGGTGAGGTGGTTTTTGGTGGTGATTGTATTTTTGGTGGGGCAGCGGTTGAAGTGGGAGCAATGATTCTAGTTGAAGTGGTGGTTGTTGGGGTAACAACTGTTGAAACCACTGAAGTACCAACAGTTGTTGATACAGCAGGTGAAACAACAACTGTTGATTTGGGAGATTGACTAACAGGTGTTGAAACAACAGGTGTTTCATCTACTGTTGTCATTACAGCTAATGATGTGTCAGCAGATGTCTTCTGCTCTTGAGCAGATGGCTTTTGAGGTGGTGTTGATTTTGGTGTGATAGTTGGTTGAATCGTGATGATGGAAGTGATAGGTGACTGACTAACATCTGTTGTCTTCTGCTTTTTGGAAGGAGATGAAGGTGGTGTTGATGATGATTTAGGTGGTGGTGGTAAGGCAATGGTTGTGGGGTGTGATGAAGTGGTTGCAGGTGTTTGCCTAACAGCTGTTGAAACCACTGAAGTATCAGCAGGTGTGACAACAGCTGTTTGGATGGAAGATTGATGTTTGCAGCTTTTGGAAGGTGTTTCCCTCACTTTTCTAGTGGGATTCTTTCTTTTTGGCTCAGGATTTTTATCATCCTTTGGCTCAGAAATACCCTGCTCATTCAGCTCCATAAAAGCTCTTTTCTCCTCATTCCACCTGGATTTATCCTTAGCCTCTCTATCCCTTTTTAAACTTGCTATTGCTTCAGCAAGTGCATTTGTGGTAACATCAATATTTTTACTACCATCTGGCAAGGGAATGTCTTTAATCATGCTATGTTTTTGTGGTTCAACATAAATACCATCTTCAATTCCCTTCTTTTTCCACTGCTTGATTTTCTCCCCCTTTTTGGCATTATCTGGAGGGGGGTTATCAATAAAGAGAACAGTAGGAGGAGCAGTGCCAGTGGTGTTTAGAATGTGGGCCTTTATAGCCTTGATATCAGCTTAAGTATCTTTAAACCTTGACTCCATGTGATTTCTGATTTGTTGGACGTGGAGTTCATGTTGTAAATCAGCATACTCTCTTTGCTTGTGGAGCAGTGGTTGAAACAGCTCCCAAAGAGCATCAGAGGATGGGGTAGTGGAAGCAGATGGAACATGTGATGCAGCAGTGGGTATGGACTTTTGTGAATTTAACAACTGTTGCAGCATTGTTTTGATGTCTGTAACAGCTGAGTCAATTCTGTCTACCCTCTTCGTCAATTCTTGATATTTCAAACCATCACCCAAGTTAATGGGATCATCTGATTTCCCACCTGCAGTGGTTGTATCAATATTTGATTTAGGGAACGAATTCCAAAAGTCATCCATTGATGCCCCTTGTTCTTGGTACTGGGGTCTTCTTCCTTCAACACTTGATAACCTTTTGATGGTACCAGTGATCATAACAAACTCACTGGTGGATATCAGAGGTGCTATGGAAGGAATTGCCTTCAAGGGAGTCTGATTGATGAAACAACTGGCCAAATGTAGATCTGTTGATCCAACATTTGTAGTTGCTGCTCCACTTGAACTACTGACTGGAATTTCAGGTAATTCCAGCAGTGTAGCCTCCTCATTTGTTGTTGGTGGGTTAACAGTGATAGAAACACCAGACTCAGTCACTTGTTGATGTATATTCTCGTTGTCAGGTGATTGAGAAGAACAGCTTTGTGTCTGGGCAATATCAACTGCTTCCAACAAAGGTTTTATTGATGGTGGAATTTGTGATGTAAGGATAGGGGTGGAAAGAGAATTTGCCCCGGGAGTGAGCTTTGGATGATGGAATCAAGTGATCCCAGAGCATCATAATTTAGTGTCCCTATGTTTACAACCTGATCTTTTTGTGAAGATGCAGGAGGAGTTTGAGGCAAGGATGAAGATCTTTCTTCCATCTGCTGTGAGGAAGTAGCAGCAGTGGTTGTTGATGACATTTGTTTTGTCACTGGCAGTGGCTCTGGGATCTCATCTTCCAGAGTTGCCTTTTTAGTGGGTTTGGGGGGATTTTTGGATGATTTCTTTTTGGGCTTTTTGGTAATGATAGGTGTGGGTTTCATAGCAGTGGTTGTGCTACTATGATCACCTGGAGCAGTGGGCTCAGCAGCAGATACCTGAGGAGCAGTGGTAGCTGCTAAAGTCTGCTCAGGAACCTCTGCTTGTCTTTTGGAAGATTTCAACATTCTTGTGAATGTTTCTGCAGTTAAACTGTTTATTTGAAAAGGAACCCCCTGTGCAAGCACATGGGCATTATCTTTTGAAAACTTTTTCTCAAAATAATAACTCAAAAACCTTGGAAATAGTAAGAAAGCCTTTTTATCAACATTTTTGACCAAGTAATTAAAGATTTCCTGGGAGTAATTAAAAATTTCTCCTAGCAGGATAGCATAACCCATATATTGAATCTTCAAGGGGATTTCATTGAAGGTTGTGGTTTTGTTGGATACACACATAAGGAGGGTATGAAATAAAAACCTTGTAGCAGATGGAAAACTGCCTTTTTGTAAAGTATCTTTTTGCATTTCTTCTTCATACCCTCTTTCAAGGAAATCCCTTTGGTACTCTGTTTTAGGAAAAGAACTTTTACCTTCCAAATCATTGAGTTCAAAAACTTCAGAAATCGATTGAGGTGTGATGGAGAACTTTACAGCCTTGATTGAAGAATTTATGGCTACAACCTTTTTGTTCACCTTTTCTAGGGTTGCATTTTTTCAAAACTCCCTTTTTGTAGCCAAGTAAACGGTTGCATCACAAGTTAACAAAGTTTTGTACATTGTGGATGAAAGTGTGTCGATGATGGAATCAAAGATTCTGGTTTCACTGGGTTTTTCAAAGATACCCAAGTAATTGTGTGAAAATTTAAACGGAATCTCAATTTTGGGTGAATCCTTTTGTGTGGTTTTACTGGATTTTTTCACCATGATCGAATCGGGGATGAAGAAGATGAAATGAAGGCGAAGAGGATTGTGTGAAAGTTTTGAGGACAACTGTTTTAGAAGGGAATTTTGAATTACAGTAAAAACCCTGTTTGGGGTTTTTGATCAGGGTTTTATAGTCAGGAAAAAAAATATATATATATACATACTCATTAATAAAATAAACTACCATGTTACTCTAAAACAATGTTATCTTACAGTTATAAAAGAAATATTACATACATCTCCAGTTTCATCAGATATCTTACTCAACTTTTGAAAATGATCATCCACAAAAATGTCGTCAGCCACAACATGGAAAAAAAACAACTGTTAATCACTATTGTCATAGTATATTTTAAAATGATTTTTAAAAATAAACAACATGATAAAATATTTTACAAGAATTATTACGCACGTTTCCAACTTCATCACATGTCCTGCTCAACGTTTGAAAATGATCATCCACAAAAATGTTGTCAGTCACCACCTGGAAAAGAAAAAAAAAACAACTGTCAACCACTGTTGTCATAGTATATTACAAACAAAAAAACCATCACAAAAAACACAATAGCTATAAATAACACAATGATTCTAAGTAACACACAATATCATAAATAATAACAGAAACTTCATCATAAACTTGCTTCTAAATGTACATTCTCATTAGAGCAATAAGAAAATTCATGCAAATGACCATCCACACACTCGTCAGCTACAACCTGACAAAAAAAGCATGTCAATGATTTTTTTATTATAATAACACAAAGGATTACTACAAACACAAAACGATTGTAACAAACACAATGCTATCTAAATCACAATACTTGACAAAACAAAATGATATTACATTTCCAACTATATTAGAGGACTTCATAACTGCTGGCTGCTTCATTTCCACAATGCTGTCCAACCCAGCAAACTGAAAAACTAAGCATCATTATTCAAATGAACAAACATGGTTAAATAAACACAATACCATATATTCAAATGAACAAACTTGGTACACTTTGTGGATGAAAGTTTGTCGATGATGGAATCAAAGATTCTGGTTTAACTAGGTTTTTCAAAGATACCCAAGTAATTGTGTGTAAATTTAAATGGAATCTCAATTTTGGGTGAATCCTTTTGTGTGGTTTTACTGGATTTTTTCACCATGATTGAATCGGGGAATTTTGAATTACAGTAAAAACCCTGTTTGGGATTTTTAATCAGGGTTTTATAGACAGGAAAGGTAAATGCTGACATGGCAGCGGTTACAAAGATCTGATGGTCGAAACACTGTCCACGTGACAACCTCTTATGGAAATGAAGGACAAGTATTTTATGAAAACCACTGATAGAAGAAGACCAGTGGCTGTAATGGTGACAAATGAAAGCAGTGAGTGATTTTTACTATCAGTGGATAGTATATCAGTGGATAAAAACACTGATTTTGAATAACAGTGCTTATCAAAGAAAAGAGGAAACAGACTTTCAAGAAACAAAACAAAACAAAACATTCCATTAAAATAAAAATGAATTTGAATAACAGTGCTTATCAAAGAAAAGAGGAAACAGACTTTCAAGAAACAAAACAAAGCATTCCATTAAAATAAAAATACATAATAATTGAATACAAACCACTTCACTATAACAACTATCACTAAACTTAACAAAACTACTTATAAGGAAACTAAAAACCTACGCTTCAACTCCATTGACTCATTAACTTGTCTATATATCTCTAACATCTGTGCCATTAACTGAACATCTTTATTCCCACTCTCACCATTATTCAACAGTGCCAGGTCATGAACAGCAGTTGGAGGCACTAAACGCAACGTCTCAGTTACATCATCACGAGAGCCAACTCCAGTCTTCAAAGATTGAAAACATTTCCTCAGATCTTTAGAAAACTCTAACTCAGCTTCCAAATCTTCCAACACTGTTTTATAAAACAGTTCCTTCAAATCTTCTCCTTGATTACTTGATGAAGCCATTGAAAAAAGTTAACTTTTTAATTAGAAATCTATAAAACTTAAATAACTTGAGATACGATATACATGAAATGTCTGCATATATATATATAAAAGGCTTAAGGACACTAACGCGGAACCATTAACGGCATTAATGGTTACAAGATGTAAAAATTGGTCCGGCAAACGATACAATCATACAAAAAACTGAAGAGACACACGTTTACATACATCTACTACTATAAACACACAAACCATTAATTAAACACGGGAAACTTAAACTGGTACACGGCTAACTATGCATCAATCAACGAAAATATTAATTACCCTTAAATTATAACGAAAATATTACAAACAAAGAAAAACATGCATGTTTAAGAGAAAAGAAAATACACACATAAAAAAACACCAACTCAACAGAGTATCATTACCAAAATATAATAACCATCATCATACATAAAAAACAACATAACTAATCTTCGCCAAAACTGTCGATTTCAATCACCTCATCCCACTTCCAATTCTTCAGCGCCTTTACCCTTTGATTAATTCTTCTGAAATTACGAGGCTAGAGAATAATATGTCAGTCATTCATCTAGAATATTAACTAAACACAACTAAACATAAAGATATGGAACCAACCTTGTTGATCTCATGCTTTATAGAATTGTCGGGACATCCAACCAAAGCACCAAACTCCAAGTCAAAGCCTTTAGATTTGTTGTGAAATTTACAAAACAAAATATAAGCAAACATAATAAGATTCAGCATAAACGTCACCATCTATCACTAACAAAATAATTTACATACTTTAACATAAACGATTTACCTTTGCAGCTCCGATTGAAGACATAGTCAAGTCAGGAAGTACTCCAAACAATTCTTCAAACTGAAAAACAATATACTCATTAATAAAATAAACTACCATGTTGAACTAAAACAATGTTATCCTACAGTTATAAAAGAATTGTTACATACATCTCCAGTTTCATCAGATATCTTACTCAACTTTTGAAAATGATCATCCACAAAAATGTTGTCAGCCACAACCTGGAAAAAAAAACAACTGTTAATCACTGTTGTCATAGTATATTACAAAGATAAACCAAAAAACACAGTATATGTAAAAAAACACAATGATTTTTAAAAATAAACAACATGATAAAATATTATACAAGAATTATTATGCACGTTTCCAACTTCATCACATGTACTGCTCAACGTTTGAATATGATCATCCACAAAAATGTTGACAGCCACCACCTGGAAAAGAAAAAAAAAACAACTGTCAACCACTATTGTCATAGTATATTACAAAAAAAAAAAAAAAAAAAAAAAAAAAAAAAAAACCATCACAAAAAACACAATAGCTGTAAATAACACAATGATTCTAAGTAACACACAATATCATAAATAATAACAGAAACTTCATCATAAACTTGCTTCTAAATGTACATTCTCATTAGAGCAATAAGAAAATTCATGCAAATGACTATCCACACACTCGTCAGCTACAACCTGACAAAAAAAGCATGTTAATGATTTTTTACTATACTAACACAAAGGATTCCTACAAACACAAAACGATTGTAAAAAAACACAATTCTATCTAAATCACAATACTTGACAAAACAAAATTATATTACATTTCCAACTATATTAGAAGACTTCATATCTGTTGGCTGCTTCATTTCCACAACGCTGTCCAACCCAGCAAACTGAAAAACTAAGCATCATTATTCAAATGAACAAACGTGATTAAATAAACACAATACCGTATAAATTAACAACTTACATTTTTCCCCGTAATTGAATCCTCATCATACACATCATTATCCATCGATTATAACTGAAGCAAAACAAACAAAGTAAATAAGAAACTATTATCGAAATATAACAAACATCATAAACACAAAAAATATGTAACCACCTTACAGTGATATGCTTTATTGAAAAGGATGTAATGCAAAGCATGCATGGACATATATATACATCTTGTATGCTAACTACCACGTAGAAGTTATTCAAGATGAACCGACAAGGTTGAGGGAGCGTACCCACGAAGCGAGAAACATGCAGAAAACACAGCAAAACTTAACTGGCGTTGAAAAAACAAACTGCCAAATTTTTTGGGTTTGAACGGATGAGATTAAATCTTGAAGGTAACCACCTGAATTATTACGGTCAGGATCTACTTGAACATGGTTTTGACTGACGGTTGTTTCGCGGCGAACAATTTATTAATAATATAAAAAACAAGTCAAACACAACAGACACACTGCACCTTCAAAACTACAAATCTACTTAAAAAGCCATATGATTCAATAATATATACCATGACAAATTATAGCCGACATACATAGTTATAAAAAGAGTTAATTACTGTTTTCATCCCTGAGGTTTGTCAAAAATAACGATTTCAGTCCATTAGTTTAAAAATTGCGATTTCAGTCCATTAGTTTCATTTTCGTAACCATTTCAGTCCACTAACTTAACTCCATCCATTTATTTTGTTAACTTTGAGTTAACTAACTAATTCAGAGACGGTTTGTGTCAGTTTTAGAAACACAGGGACTTAAGTGTAAACTCTAAAACATTATAAAAAAAATAGTAAATTCCAAAAAATCAAAAAAATTCCAAAAAACCAAACAAATTCCAAAAAATTCTAAAAAATAATAAAAATTCTAAAAAATCATAAAAATTCTAAAAAATTCTAAAAAATCCAAAAAATCCGTTTCGGCGCGAACTGTTTCGACCCGTACCGTTTCGACCCGTACCGTTTCGAAGCTGTACCGTTTCAAGCCGTACCGTTTCGTACTGAACCGTGCCGTTTCAAGCCGTACCGTTTCGAACCGAACCCTTTCGAGCTGAACCGTTTCGAACCGAACCGTGCCGTACCGAACCGAACCGTTTCGAGCTGAACCGTTTCGAACCGAACCGTTTCGAGCTGTACCGTTTTGACACGAACCGTGCCGTATCGAACCGTACCGGTTCAGCTTCGAAACGGTTCGCGTCGAAACGGTTCGGGTCCAAAGGGTTCGGTTCGAAACGGTTCGCATCGAAACGGTACGGCTCGAAACGGTTCGGTTCGATACGACACGGTTCGGTTCGAAACGGTTCAGCTCGAAAGGGTTCGGTTTGAAACGGCACGGTTCGGTTCGAAACGGTACGGCTCGAAACGGTTCGGTTCGAAACGGTTCAGCTCGAAACGGTTCGGCTTCGAAACGGTACGGGTCGAAACGGTTCGGCTCGAAACGGTACGGGTTGAAACGGTTCGGCTCGAAACGGTGCGGGTCGAAACGGTTCGCGTCGAAACGGTTCAGCTCGAAACGGTTCGGGTTCGAAACAATTCGCGCCGAAACGGATTTTTTGGATTTTTTAAAATTTTTATGATTTTTTAGAATTTTTATTATTTTTTAGAATTTTTTGGAATTTGTTTGGTTTTTTGGAATTTTTTTGATTTTTTGGAATTTACTATTTTTTTTTGTTTTAATGTTTTAGAGTTTACACTTAAGTCCCTGTGTTTCTAAAACTGACGCAAATCGTCCCTGAATTAGTTAGTTAACTCATAGTTAACAAAATAAATGGATGGAGTTAAGTTAGTGGACTGAAATGGTTACGAAAATGAAACTAATGGGCTGAAATCGCAAATTTTAAACTAATGGACTGAAACCGTTATTTTTGACAAACCTCAGGGACGAAAACAGTAATTAACTCTTATAAAAATATATTTTCAGAATTTGAAAGTTAAATTATAATTTTAACAAACAATTTCCCGGTTTATTGAATTTAATCAGTCAAAAACAATATTATAATCTATTTAAATGGTAAAACAAATTTCAGTAAAATTACTATCGTTGGACCAATTTAAAGTTGCATTACTATAACAGGTAATTATATTTGGAAGTGAGTAGTAACTAAAACAACTACCCGCTTCCAATGTTGATAACCCGGATGAATTTTAGACAAGCCGACTTCTCATTTGTAATAAAAACTATAAAATATTACATCGGTCCGAGCTATACAACAATATATAACACAAATCAAGAGAGTTTACAAAATGACAACATACCTCTTTTTTTCCTGTCATCGTCCTCTGAAGCATGATCTGAGTCATCATCTTTCTCGGCACATCTCACAAAACAAAAAATCACACCGAAACTCGATCAAATTAGACTGAAAATTGATTCGAAATCAATGGAAATTGACTGACATGATCAAACATTTAATTGACCAAACTAAAACTTGTGTAAAACAGTTCAAAACGTTCAAAATATTTGTAAAACTTATCAAAATCTCAGTCGAAACAATTCGTATAACAACTATAGTTATATAAAACTGTTAATAAATTTCTACAGATAATATATATCATTTAAAATATACAACCGAGCACAAATAGATCGAGTAATTTGAATGTATTGACTCAACTGCTTAATTAAACTCTTTAACAGAGGGCTGAGTAGCATTAAGGGAAGCCTAATATATGCATATGAAAAAGTGAACGAAATCCTAACAAACCAATGGCTGCCTTACAATCCCATCAAAATACAAACAACAACCTGAAAATAACATGTAACAGATTTAAATTAAAGTTATAAAATATAACTCAAAAGGAGCACTTTAAACATAGTTAGGCAGTCTTTGTTTTAGACATTGACAGGTAAACAAAATAACTTAACATTAATTAAAAGGGTATTGTAAAAATAACAATGACAAACAACAAACTCAGATCTACTCATTCACCAATCAGCATACATAATCCCCCCCCCCCCTTTAACTTTAACATTTTTATTTCTTTTCCTTATTATCATGTCCTGTCACAGAATCATACAAGTTCCAATAATCAATTAGTCCTACATCAGATACAGTCTACCTACGCAAGAGACATCAGTTAGTTTGAGCAAATAGAAAGGATCTTTAAATTACCTAATTACCTAATTTCATGAACTAAACTCTACACATTTTTAATAATCAACAATTTTCATCAGCAATTTTAAAACAGAGATCTTGTACCTGATAGAAGACAGTTGACTGTAGAGCTCTATGAAAACACTACATGTAATGAAAAACCCCAAATTAGAACCCTAATTTCTAAAATACAGCAAATTACCACAAATAAACCCTAATTTCTAACACATACTGTCTTTCTTCTTCGTTCTCGGATCTTTAGCAGGCTGCACAGCAATTGCCATAGCTTTACCTAAACAATAATCCATGGGCATATTAAAAATCAAATCTTTTTTAACCCCAAATCCAAAAACATCCAAAACACGATGCAAAATCAATAAACTTATGATTGGTTTAGCAATCGTTGCACAGAAGATCTAAAATCACCAATTCTATTAACACGATGGTTAAACAGCAAGATTTATCTTAAAAAGAAGAAAAGGTTTAATTTTTTCTATCTTTTCAGTCAATACAAAGAACATAATAAAAGGCATAATTCATTTACAGAAAACCAAAATTACCTGCCCACATGACAACCCCACCAACATTTTCAATTCTCCACCTTTCATCACTTCTATTTGGTTTATGTCACTGTAGTTGAAGCAATAGAACCATCATCACTCGAGTTATCCTTTTCAGACTCCAAGTCGGTTCTTTGATGGTTGCCCTTTTTCCTCTGAAACTTGAGAAACCCCAACTGATGGTTGCCCTTTTTCCTCTGACGCATACAATCATATATAAACATTTGATCAAACCCATCTTCAACAAAACAAACTTATCAACCGAAAAAGGAACATATGATAGATACAGTACAAGTATTAAGGTTTAAACCACAAAAACCCTAACTTGTCAACTGGAATCAGAATATAACAACAAAAGTGTAATAACATTAACGAAAAATTTGACATTATAGATGAAACTATGAAAATTTCACATTATAGATGAAACTATGAAAATCTATGTCACACCCCCAAAATACCACACGCGGAAAACCCCTGCGAGGCGTGTGACATACCAGGTTCTTAGCCATCAATCACATTGAACTCATAGGTATATGTAAATAAAACTTTCATTGATTAACAGTAAGTGTTACAACGTTACAATATTTCACAGTTTACAGCGGAAGCATAATTCATTCGTTAAGAGTTTATAACCACATGTAGAAGCCATTTGTGTTGTGTTATGTTTCCATGTATCTCGACCCATGACCACTCCAGCATCCCAGACAGCAAGTTCCAGTCAATATGCACCTAAAGACCTGCAAGGCATGTAACAACGAGTCAACGACAAAGTTGAGCGAGTTCACAGTTGGGTGTTGGTTTTAAGTTGTTTACGAAAACATAATTTGTCTTTAGCTGGCTTACTTGCCGTGGGGTTTACCCCATGGTTGAAAATATGATTAACCAGTTTACCCTGTTTCCCAAACATATTCATAGTTGGTGGGGGCTTCCCATGTGAATTACCAGTTTACCCTGTTTCCCAAACCTTTTTACGATATTTAGTGGGGGCTTCCCATGTGCGTTACCAGACCGTACCATATCGACTACTACGAAAATAAGTTGTGCCCTAAGTCAATGTCTATCAGCATTGACCCTTTGCCTTTAGTCCATTAGTACACGCCCGTTCGAACGACACGGTGTGAGGTTTGTTAAACCTAATAGCGCTATTAACTAATGACCCGCTCGCCACCGGCCTCGGCGATTAAGTCGATATAAAAATGAGGGACTTCAAGATAGAGTTTTGTCTAGTAAGTTTAAGGTCGTTGTCCTACCCAAGGAGGACGAACGTACGTAGTTCTACCCAAGGAGAATACGCAGGATTTATAGTGGCATCCTACCCAAGGAGGATGGCCGTACATATCCTACCCAAGGAGAATATGTAGAGTTCCGTTTTAGTTTCTTAACCCATTCCCAAACCACCGGGAATCCCATGCCTTGTGGAAAGTGTGAACTCACCTTAGGGTGCACAGCAACAAGAAACAGATATAGAACCTTCTAAGTTTGTTATGTCCTGATAAAATATTATTTTATTATTAAACATCAAAACAGAGGGTCGTTGTACAGTTTCAAGTTATCGCCTCAACTTCGGACTTGGGACTCCTAGGTATTACAGCTAAGTCACCCAATCCAACTCACTAACACCCACATAGATTTAAATGCATGCACATACATTACCCTAAACATATGTATACTCATTAAAGTTCACATATACCTCATGTTCAATTAGTTATACTTCTAATACCAGTTCTGTACACATCCCTAAATATGCACGCACAACAACTCATCCCGAAGTACTTATTCCTTTACATGAACACCCACCTTTACTTATAAAATATATTAAGCAACATATCTATTTATATATATATATATATATATATATATTTATATACATATATTCGTACACATCCTCATGCACAAAACCTTAACCATACACAATAATTAACTCATTTGCCTTTATATATATATATATATATATATATTCGTTTACATGGTTGCACAACTCAAACCACCTGCAACAAACAACCCATGCGTGTATATATATACTGTTATGCACCTCACATATCCATATACATTAATTATTATATATTTCATTCATTTGTAGCATTTTATTCATCGCTACTAGCTATAAAAATGAATTCACTATGAATCACAGTTCATCCGATTACCATCACAACCCTACATACAAAAAAAAACCCATCTAATTATCCACAATTATATGTTCAAACATAAGTAAGCAGTTTGTCACAAGAAACTTATAAACATCCAACTATATCTATATGTTATACTACACTCGCCATTAACAGTTCACCCATATATATAGCCGACATCGACACCTCGATTCGTGTCCATACTCACCTTCGTGAAAACCTCAGCATGTTTACATATATATTCATATTAGCAAGTTCCGGTAAGTCGTAACAATACATGTTTCCATTGATGATGATTCTATTTATCATATAATGTAAGAAAGAAAAGGAAAAACTGTTTCACATTCATAACAAACATCATGTATCAATCGATGTTTCCGTAATGAGTATCACGTAGCCTGCTCATTCATACAATCACGCCTAGGGTTTAAAACAGTTTTCATGCGCATAAACGTTCACCTATAATCTATTCCAACACATAACGATGCACGTAATAATACAACAGTTGCATATATAAACCTATTCTCTTGCATGACATAAGTCGAGGTCGAGGCGTAACCGAGATAACGAAACCTTAAGATGAGACTACGAAGTGGGAGGCACTTACCGGTGGTGATCTTGGGTGGTTGTTTCGGTGTGTACGGGCGTCGAACAAGGAAAGAAGAAGAAACGGCAGTGATCGGTGTTCTTCTTGGGTTCTCGATGTAAGGGACGATGGGTGAGGGTTTCCTCCTGCTGCCGCCGTATGGTTAAGGGGAGGTGGAGTCGTGGAGTTGTGTGATAAGGGTATATTACCTAATAACATGCATATAATACGAATACTAAAACAGAATGGTGGATGGCGGTTACGTAAATGGGCCATAGGAGGTAGGCTTGGGTGTTGATTGGGCTACACCTTCATAACGTGAAGATTACATGTGCCAGCAACATTTTTTTTATCAAATTGTAAACCTACAAATATTATCATAATTGTTTTTAACTCAAATAACTAATATATGCATAATATATTGATAATGTAAATATACATTATTCATGCTATGATTAGGACCTCCTAGGTTTCGGGTTCGCAAGAGAGTACTTCGTGTTGGTTCAACGTGATGAGGATCAATTCATCAAATAATAGAAACGTTTGATTCAATTAATTAATAGAAGCGAAGTAAACGGTTTTTACCTTGAAGTTACGGGTTGTCACAACCTAATCTTCAAACTGTATAGTGAACTATCAAACATCATAATTAAAGCGACAATTAACATGAAACTTATGAATAAATTAACAAAAATCAAGTGAAAGCTGGAAATGGAACAAATGATAGATACAGTCCAAGTAATTAGGGTTGTTTCGAAAATCTGACTTGATTTGAACAGAGACTTACTTCTTCTGCTGAAACGGAGATCTCGTTAGCTTTTTCATCGGCTTCTTGACGGATGAACTTGACCATTTGATGAATCTGCTTGGAGACATCTGCATCGGTCATCGTTGGATCTGAATCTACTCGAAGATGTTCTTCTGAGTTGAAGAGAGAGAGAGGGAGGTGTGAAGGTTTTGAATTTTGAAAATGAGCCAGAGTATATTTGATTGAGATTTGATTGAAAGAGAATAAGTAATTTACTTAATAAAAAGCCATTTGAATTTTCCCTCCTAAAAAAATTAGTAATTTATCTTAATAAAAATCGGATTTATGACATCACCTTAGACTATGTGGCATTGCTGAATGGTTGACACGTAGGCAAAATTACGTCATCCTCTAAGCTCCTTTAATAGAGAGTATAGATTTTCCACACCCCTCATTCAAACACGTTAGTTTTCAAAACCCTAGCCTCTCCTTCATCCATTTTCTCCTCTAGATCAATCATCGCCTCCATCACAACAAAATAGAACAAATGTCGATCAACAACTCCAGCGTTTAATACACATATTTGCTTTCGTTTGTGCAAATCTTCTTTTTTTCATCCCTACTGATTATTGTTTACTTATGAAGGTTAGTTTATACATTAATTTTATTTTAAATTATGACTTTATAGTGTTATTCATTTGTTCATCTTCGCTTTTTGTTCTTGATGAGGATCTGGAAACTGGGACAAAATGCCCTAGCCGCCGCTTCCAAGCAACAAAGGCTAGGGTTCCGACAAGTTGATGCGGAGCCAGTTCAGTTGACAGGTCTAGAATTATCCGCCTGGTGTCTCTTCCAATCGATCAGCAGCGTTCTCTATTCACTGGATGACTTTCTTATCAGATATCGTCTAGAATTATTTGATTTGTTAACTATTGTCATTTAACAACATATGATACCTCACATAATATTTAGATTTGATTAATTGATATCCATATACCTAACATAATCATCCTATCCAATTGTCCCCTCTTTATATTGATATGTAGTAGTTGGTTAATTGATGATCATATATCAATTTTACAATATTCATATTTTGGTTGCAGGTTCGGATCTTCTGATGGACATTGAAGGAAAACTAAAAAAATAAAGGTATTTTTAAACCTCTGTTTAGTTTTGTGTATAATATAAATGGTTCATTATGTAGCAATTAAATATGTGTTGTAATTTTAAGATAAAGACATGTGAATACACCAGTGGCAAATATATGTAATTATACTAATGTGTTTTTTTTAATTCAAAACTATTGAATACATCTGTGGCAAATTGTTGGAAGAATTCTTGATCAATATCGTAGCACATTAGAGTCACTGATATGTAGTCGGGATTGGCTTTTTAGAGATTCAGGTAATGTTGCATTTATTTTTTGTCAAAGGTTTGCCAACAAAGAAAAGGAAGCAATGGATGCTATTATTGAAGATGTTATTTCTCAACACAATGGTGGTGAATATGCAATGGAAATTGAAGATTGAAAACCAGCACATGTTATATTTTGTTGAAGTAGCTTCATTTGTTTTTTTAAGTTTTATCATCTTTTGGTACTTTAAGTATTTTGGAGAATGTCTTTTGTTGTAATTTATAACTTTTGACATCCTATGATTTGTTGGTTCAAAAGAACTTATTGAAGGATGTATTTTGTGGTAAGTTTTTATTATGATGTATTCTGTTTTAAGTAAGATTTTCAAATTTTAGAGTAAAGAATTAAATTTTCGGGTCAAGCGGGTCGTGTTCAGGTTGACCCGTGAAAAATCGAGTCGTGTTCGGGTTGTATGTCTAGCAGATTTTTCGGGTTCGGGTCGTGTCTAGTTGAACCCACCAACCGTGAACCCGACCCGTTAAGCACCCCTATGTCAGATGGTTCAGAAACTATGTAGTTTGGATCCATGATAAATGTGGTAGTTAACATGACTTTATTTGTTTTGTGTGGTGGATAAAAAGACTATGTATCCATGAACGAATGAATGTTAAATCATAATTGAAATATGTATGCATCATTAAATAAGTAAATTTCACTTTAAAATCCGATTTCCATACTTTTATATGATTTTAAATATGTAGAAATAATAAATATTTTTTATATAAGTAATTTTCTCGAGCCCGGAAAGCAATCCTGGGTGATAACCTATCTTCTATATCTAAATCTTTATTACAACCTATTTAATATTTCTTTTATTAAACTCATTTAATACACGAATTTCTAACTATTTTATAATAAAAAAATAGATAAATAATTGGCTAAATGATATACAAACTCAAAAAGCCAAAACCTAACTCCAATTTTAGTAACTACTCTGTCTGTTTTAATTTCACTCTATGGATCTTACGTATTGGTTATTTCTCTCCATAAATATTATTGTAACGTAAACAAATTAAACTATATCGTCGATCTAGATGTAGATCTCACGGTTTCCTCCTTATCTATAGTTTAGCTGTGAGAACTTATAACTACACAAAATATTTCATCAACATAATACATATTGTGAGTTTGAGTCTAATCTAAATGTATTTGGGCATTTTCGGCTTGAAACCATAAAGCGTTTAGCTAAGCAAGTTATGTTCGGATTAACTTTGCATTTCTCGAGTTAACCTATTTAACATACATGATGAATATGGTCCTGGCATACTTGAGGCTGCTTCGTGAAAATAAAGCGGAAGCACGTATTGCGGCAACTGCCAAAGTCACCAAATCCTCTCGCTATGTGTATGCCTTTGTATTGTCTGGTCGGAATTACAATTAAGCATTTAAATACACGAATATACAAATCTAAAGTTTGAATCGAATGTGTTTAGATATTGTTATTTATACGATTACTGGGGTATTTTTTATACAATCAAAGTATTCATATTAATACATTAATATTTATAGTTTATAGCATTCTATTGTATCGGTTTACGAAGCATTCATTAAGAATTAAAAGATAATAAGCTTTACACGAAAACTATGAATACACACGGAGACAAGTTAGGATACTGATGAAACGGAACAAATAAATTATCGTGGGAAGGGAAAGAAGATACTAACGCGTTTCAAAATGTTGTTTATGTACATTTTATTATTGAAAACTAAATTTTCCTAACCCGGGATGTTCCCGGGTGATAGCCTAGTAGTAATAATAAACAAATTGTTATGAATGAAGGTAGAAGAATTTAATGTGACTATCCATGTTCTTAACCCCCATATCATACCCCCAGCATTTATTCCTCCATACATTTATGTTTGTAATAAATGATCTTAGAGCCCTATAAATAGTGGCCATTGTATTGGTTTGATACATGTCAATATACAGAATGTTCTTATTCTTCATTCTCTTTATCTCTCCATAATCTTTGGTTTGTTAACCATTATTATATAACACGTTATCAGCATGATCGCTCTACTCATCAGGGAATTACCGGTTTGGATTCAGATAATTGCCGTTCATCAAATCCGGGTACGCTATCAATTTTTTCTGCAATTTTCTTTTAAACTTTAGAACAAACTAGGACTGCCCTATTTTTGTGAATTAGGACATAAACGAAATAATTATTTTTTTGTTTCACAATGAACTGCCCTCGTCAAAGAATGAAACCCAAAAACCGTTATGGAAAACAGTTTTAAAATTTCCCGCAATCCAGAAACGAGAATAGAATATACAGTATCGAGTATCACTAACCTTTTGAGAAAATAAAATCTAAACCGTACAAACAAACAAATCACACCAACCGAAATAATGAACGACGATCCATTATCACCGGCCGGGCGGTTATTCGTACAACCGGCAACTCACTCGATCATCAACTGCTTTCTTGGCTTCGAACAACCGCTCAGTTTGGATACCGCTAAACACGTCGCCTCCAACCTTTCCGGTGGGCCGGAAAGGTTTATCGGCAGATTTTAATCTTCTGTTCCTCTTTTGCTATTTTTGCACCGAACGGTTTCTTTGTTAATTTTTTTCTGCTCTTTGAAGTCATGATAACAAATGATATTTATGAAGGTTTTGAAACTTTATTTTGAAATAGTAAATGACAGAGTGTGAAAAGGAAAGGTTGATTATATCTACTCTCATCACTCTATCCAAGACTATGGAATACAGCTGTAATTTTTTCGGTGATATATTATGGAAGTAGTCAATGGTCAATGTGAATATGTTAATATATTGTCTTTATCAAAAGGAAATATCACTATTATCATATAATAAATTTAAGAGATCGCCACATGACTAGATTAAGTTACATTTTTGTCCCTCTAGATATAGAAGGTTTTACTCTTGGTCCCCACATGGCTACATTAGTTTTTTTTTAGATAAAGTAAATATACCCACTTAATAACAAGGGAAACACAAGTAGAGGCAGATAAAATCATCTCACTTTCGAAAAAATCAAAAAAAAAAAGGTGCATCAATTTTTTTTGATAAAGTAGTCCTAATTGGTAAACATGGGGTACCACCTCTATTTTGTATACATCAAATAACTCAACTTTATTTTAAGAGTTCACGTGCTATATCATTAATTTTCATGTTATTATATGAATATCTTTGGTGGTGTTTGGTAGCATTAATTTTGTTGGCATATTAATTGCCCTGAGTTGATCAAATATTTTACATGTGTTTCAGATTAGTATTTATATGTTAAATATATGGTTGATTTATTATGCCGTTATAGGTAAATATATTGGTTATATATTTTCTATTTAGTTGAGAAAAAGATATATTTGTGTCATAAAGTTTAAACATAACTTGTTTTATATGACTGTAAGTATTGTATAAATTGATTTTACCTTACACCTTTTACTATATATGCAATCACTTAAGATATTATTGAATATAACAAGTAAAAGACCAAGTTTGTGGTTAATTATCACCCTTATGGAATATTATATACAAGTTTATATTATGCTAAATATCCATTTATACTATGACACTTGAGGTGTCGAACTTCCTAAATATCATAATCAAACTATAAAACGTCGCAATGTTTTACACTGATTAAGTACTTCTCATTGAATATTATGTGTAGAGAAGATTATTTGTAAGGGAAATAGATAAAACAATTTTCATTTGTCATATCTAAAATATGCTAAAGTAACAATATTATGTAACGAGTATAACAATATTGAAATGATTACATATTTGTCCAAGAAACTAATGATAAACCATGAACCTTTGTTGGTTCTACTTCATTGAGAATATGATTGTATATCGATCATTGAAAATCTCGTAATCATGGATATGACTTAGAAACTTATAATGATGATCATGTTTGGTATGCCCTTATATTTGGCATGATATCATTTATTTATAAAGATGATATGGAGAGAACAACCAAACCAAAGTTCTGATCTATTATTACTATCATGAAAGAATACAACTATTCTTAGATATGACACGAAGTGTCTGACTCACATATCTCATTATCAAGTTATGAAAGACCGTAAGATGTCAGACCGATAATATTACGTAATTCGGATATACAATTATTTCTCAACTAATGTTATGTGAAGAGAAGTTTATTTATAAGAGAAAATCAGATAAAACAAATTTTGTTTGTCCCTCAAATATGCTTCCGAGGTAGCAATCTCATTAAAATGGTATGAAAGGTTTGAAGTAATTTTATATCCGTATGTCTGAGAAAATAATGGAAAAACATCAATCTTGTTTGGTTTTACTTTGATCCATGAAATGAATATATAATGATCATTGTGATCATGGACATCATTGAGAAATTGTAATGATGGTCATCTTAATAATGAGATCAAACATCTAAAATGCAATAATGATCATCACAATAACGAGGTGGACCCCTAAAAGTGTCATAACATGATTGTTGAACTTTGAAGTTATAATACATTTATTGTATCTTATATTTTGTATTACATACATGCAAGTAATACATATACGATCATAAACCAGAAGTTTATGGATCATGATTATTTACTTTATTGGCATGACCGGTTAGACCACACCGAGTAAAATGATGATATGATTTGTATTGAAGAACTAGAAGGTTCTTTAAGCTTATAATTAGCATGTATTGTTTTGCTCTTAAGGGAAATTTTATTTTTGCCAAAATAAAGAAGGGTGTGAATCCATAAGTATTCTGGAAGAAGCAAAGGATATACATATCCAACATGATACCATTTAGTGTTTTAAAAATCGATGCATCGTCTAAATGGTTATCAAATCCACAACATGAAGTTTGTGTGATTAAGGCTTAGCTAATGTGATAGCAAGCATATTATTCCAGATTGATATAATGATTTTGATAACAAATCAATTTCACATAATGATCATTGCAATACACGTATAACTTCATGTAGTTTATACATGATTTATTGAGACAATCACTGGATGTGTTTGCTAAGTGTATGATCATGAGAGCAAAAGTTCATGTATCAATTCATATAATGCCAATATATTGTAATATTTTCTCCCTATTATAATTGGGTTTTGGTCGGAAACCAAATATGTCCATTCTAAGATTTTGATTGTGCGATATATATTGAAACTCATCCACCACACTGCACAAAGATGGGACTTATAAAAGGTTTGAGAATATGTTGGGTATAAATAATTATCTATGATTAAATACTTAAAGTCATTAGTGAGAAATTCTTTTATATCTCATTGGTTTTCACTTTAGTGAATGAATGTTCCCAACATTAGGGGGAGATAACAAGCAGTTGAAAAGTGAAAAGTGAAATGAATTATCATATCATCTTGATCCTCAGACTATAAACTATGAACTAGAAGTTTAAAGTATAATTCATTTACCAATATTAAAGAACAAACTACCAGACAAGTTCACTGACCTAAATAGAGTGACTAAGTAACTCACATAATCAACTGCTTATGCTCCAGTTATATTTGTGTACCAAAAGGACAACCACATGTTTTTAATGAGTCTATTGCACGTCTGAAGCATGGTAGACTAGTCGATTCCAATAAATAAATTCCTCGAAAGTTGGAGCAACTAATTAAGATGGTCAAATCGGGGTTATATTGAAAAGGTCTCCAGAAGAGACGGTAGACATGATGGTTCAAGAAGAACCTCAGGTACCTGAAACTAAAGAGATCTCGATAAGTTGTATCATGTCTAAGATATGAATGGAATCGAAATAAAAATCGACGTCGTTATACTTTTGTATATAATGTAGCGCTTAAAATGATTAAATGATGAGGATCAAGATTAAGATATGCCTATGAATGAATAGAAAGACGCAAATAAGGCAGAGTTTAGTTCTCTAATGAAATGAAAAGTTTCTGGACCAACAGTTCATACAACTGAAGTTGTAAAATATGCTGGATACAAAAGTATCTTTTACGCGAATCATGTGAAAATCAAATTAAGTGATATAAGTCAAAAATTGGTGGCACAAGTATTTTCACAAAGACCTATGACTGATTATGAGGAGATGTATTCTCCAGTGGTGGATGTATTGGTTTTCCAATATTTAATTAGTCTGATAATAAAAAGAGAGAATTGATATGCGTCTTATAAAAGTTATGAATCACTGAATACTAAAAGTTTACATGAAAGTCCCTCAAGGATTTAATTTATTAAAATCATGTAAAATAAAGTCTCGAGAACGATATGATTGTTATTTACAGATTCATATTTAAATACATTGAATATAATTGGAACTCCTGCTGAGTATCCTAAAGCATTTAAATGCTTATAAGGTTAATTGAAACACCTTATGGATGTAATTATTGTGCACCAATACTCCAATAGACATACATAGAAAATGTGTGCCTGGTTATTATGGTATCTCATTGTGCATTGTATAAGCATGGTACAATATGTATTATACAAATAAAGCAAGTGTTCAAGACATCCTTGCATATGATATAGAAATCAATGAGGAGGTTTATGTAACAGAACTCCTAAAGTGTGTACGCACATACATTGTTTTTCAAAGTGGAAAGAAGTAAGTGAATGATTGTAAATGCCTGAAGCATTGATTTCAAAACCTGATGAATATATCTTTATAAACTTAAAAGGATAGTATGGATAAAATAGTTGGGTTGAGTGTTGTACAACTCATGAGATATTCTGATAAAAAGAGCAATATGAGTTTGATAATATCATCCATCTTTATCAAAAGTCATCTCCTAAAAGTTCACTATAATCACAGTTTATGGTAATGATGTCTAGGCATCATCAAGAGAAACTGTCGAGCTTTTAGAATGGGGATTTTGAATGACCCTAGTTCAGTCTAGTTACTACTCAACCTAAAGTTCGAGTATATTTGTGATCATATTTTTATCCATTAATCAAACTACATCCAGAAGATGTTGGGACATTATAGTGTGGATAAAACTGAACCTTAAAGTATGCTAAAGGCTGTTCAGACACTTTTTATAAGAAATGAGTATTATCATCTCCTACCAAAGTAAGGATTTTCATTCCAAAAGTACCATGGCTAAAGTGTAATTGTGCATTGATATTCATTCCTAACCATGCATGATTATATATATCTTTTATTTGAACTTATAAACATGATATAGCACATGTCTAGTGAGGAGACATTCGAATGGTAAAGAAGATATGTCGATACTCTAAAGGTAAGAATGATATGTGCCCAGATTTTACTAACCCATGAAAACTAGTTTTGTTAGTTTCACAGATGCAGGGTATTTTTCTGATCCTCACACTGAACGATCTCAAACTGGATATTTATTTACAAGTGGAGGTACTGCTATTTCATGGCGTTTTGTAAAGCAAACCACCACAGCCACATCATCTAATCATGCAGAAATATTGGCGATTCATGAAGCTAGTCGAGAATGTGTTTGGTTAAGAAGTGTAATACAACACATTCGTGGGTCTTGTGGTATTTCTACGAGAAATGAGGGACCGACAATTTCACATGAAGACAACGCAGCATGCATTGCTCAACTTAAGGAAGGATATATCAAAGGTGACAAAACGAAGCACATTTTACCAAAATTCTTTTTCACACATGATTTGCAAAAGAATTGAGATATTACTGTCCAACAAATTCGTTCAAGCGAAAATTTGGCAGACTTGTTTACTAAAGCACTTCCGACCTCTACATTCAAGAAACTGGTTCATGGGATCGGGATGCGTCGACTCAAGGAGCTGAATTGATCATCATCAGGGGAAGAAAATACGGGCTGCACTCTTTTTTCCTTAGTTAAGGTTTTGTCCCACTGGGTTTTCCTTGCAAGGTTTTTAACGAGGTAGCATCTCAAAATGTATGAAATGGATAGTCAAGGGGGAGTGTTATGAATGAAGGTAGAAGAATTTAATGTGACTATCCATGTTCTTAACCCCCATATCATACCCCCAGCATTTATTCCTCCATACATTTATGTTTGTAATAAATGATCTTAGAGCCCTATAAATAGTGACCATTGTATTGGTTTGATACATCTCAATATACAGAATGTTCTCATTCTTCATTATCTTTATCTCTCCGTAATATTTGGTTTGTTAACCATTATTATATAACACAAATTAAGATTTATATATATAAAAAAACATTATCGAGAAATTGCTCCACATATTCAAGTCGCCGCTGTATGGAGAGTTGATGGTGAAGGAGGACGATGATTGTAAAGAGTCAACGTGGATAGTTCATGGTGAAGGATGACGCTTGTTAGCAGCGTTTTATTATCGATTTCACATAAGATTTAGGGCGTAATTTCTGGTGAATTGTATAACTGACGTCATGATTTGGTAGTAGAAAGTAACAATTTGTAGACGACGAACTCAATTATCCTGAATTCGACCCTTAATAAACTTCTATTTGGTGAAACAAGAGACAATTGATTCCAATTCGATTCATAATTCGTCATCGAATCTGTTAGGTCTGGTCATGTCAGAAATAGACGATTGGGGTGTGGTGAGGTGCGATTTCATTCTAGCTTTTTGGCTTCTTCAATTGCAGGTATTAAGCTTATTCAGTTTTCTAATTTATTAATTACAGATTGTTAACATCGGTCTTACTGATTTGTGATTTGGAGGTTCATAACAGTAAAGAGATTTAATCTTGTGTAGGTTTACTCACTTGAAGATGGCCCCCCAGGTATTCGATGAAATGTCTATTGACATTTGATTTTGATTTTGTTGCTCTTTGACTTCGGCTCACATGTTCCATCAAATGCCAATTGACTTTTGATATTGATTTTGTGTTTTGCATGAGGCCTTGAACTATTTGGGTATTTTTTATGCTAGAGTTCAATTTTTAGAAGTAAACTAGCATGTTTTAACATAATTGCCGTCCCAAGTATGCTGATTTTGTTTGACTAGATGATGTTATGTATGACGAGATACAAACACAAACGGTCATTTTGATGGCCACATACAATTTATGTTCGTCACTTTGAGACTTTTGTAACATAACTTTCATGTTGTATTGGTAGTTTACATGTTAAGATAATGCACAAATTGGGTGTGGAAGCTATGGGAGTTGGAGCTTTAAAATTTACAAGACACCATAGAATGCAGCAGAGAAACCTGCATTTTGATTCATTATTCACGGTGAGGTATATATACATTTCCACTTGCGTTCAAATAACTGAGTATTTGCTAAAATGAAGAGGATAAGATTTTTTTTACATTAACATTTAAGCGTTTAAGAGAACAAAATATTGTTTTTGGGTGGAAATAATAACAGTGCAAAAATCGCATCTGTTTAAAGTTCTTAACCATGAGATTGAGGGTAAAGACGAAAGCTCAACATATGAGGTAAATGGAAAGCTAAGTTTGAGATATGGGTCAACCGGGTAGTTATTGGTTCTGACCAGATGGAGGATGCATTGACCCAAAACATCCAATACCATTGGTCTTCAACCTGATCATTTTCTGCAGTTTTACTCCAAGCTTCACATTTTGACTGCCCCTCACCTTGAGAGGCGTGGGGTGAAACCAAATCTTTATCATCTCAATATTTTTTGAATAAAATGATATATAAGGTTTCACGCATTAGATTTACCCTTAGGTGAATATCGACCCATTTGACCTGTTTCTCTTTTAATTTATTTTTTATTTGACCCATTAGCGATAAATGATTGCCCATTTCATGATATTCATTAAATCCAACAAATTGTTGCAAGATCTCTCAATGGGATTTCAATTGAATATGGTGATGGTTCTAAGAAACCTTTAAAATTTTGCACTTTTACTTGCATCTCTTTCGGGTGCACTACAAAGGCTTATGGTGATAACTTTGTTTATCTTTGTAGGCAAGGTGTCTACGAATCTTGATGATGGTAATGAGATTAATCTTGGATTCAGAGTAGAACATCTGCTTAAACAGTTACACGTGTAGCGATTAATTTTAAGAGGATTGCTGAGATTGCTGGAGTGGTGGTTTCGATTGAACCCAAGCCGATTCCAGTCACTTTTGTTTTAATTTTTGAGGTGCTTAAAAACAGTTGAATGTTTTATATTTTTTATTGATTTAATGCCATGTTTATTTTAAGGTAATATAGAAGTTGAATATGCAAGGTGCTTAAAAACACCCCTCTGTGTTAGTGTGTCGGGGTAACGGTCAAAACAAACAGTTTTTTTTTTCTTAAATCTGGAACCAAACATGCCGGGTCGGGCCAGATTTGAAAACGAGCTGCCAACTCTCCAAAATTCAACCAGGTATATGCTTTCCTTTAACTGATTATGATACATTGTATTTATGAGGTATTCACTTCTTTGGTAGTTGGTACATTACATCTTGTAATTTGTTGTTTGGTTCTCATAGACGTGTTTTATATATTTTGTTTATTTAGATCAGTTAATTTTAAAATTTATGAAACAATAATGAAACTTGAATGGCTTATTTTAGTTAGAAATAGTTTGAGGAATTTTAGTTAAATATTATAATTTATGTTCAAAAAATTAATAAAGATAAAAGAATGTAACCTATAGAAAATAATAAGCTAAATGGTCTATGATTACCATTGGGGTGGTGGTCATTGGCAAAGGCAAAACCTTTAAACACCTTGGGAGAGAGGTCACGGGTTCAAGTCTCTCACAGACGACAACAGGAATAAAAGGTATTTGTCGTTAAAAAAAAATGGTCTATGATTGTTTGATGGCTGAAACGACTTACATTTTTTGGTTTGAAAGCTGCAGTCAACATATATGATTCATTTCAGTTTTTTTCCTTCTAAAACTGAACCGCCAAAACCAAACTTTAAAATCATGGGGATAAGAATCATTACAGAACACTAATTATTGCGAGAACAAAATGAACAACTCTAAATCACTAAATTTTGGAATTTAAAGTTCATATTTCTTAATTTTTATGTTTCTTACATTCATAAGTGTATTATATACACATAAAAATCATATATTTTTTCCTACACATAGTCTACATACATGTAGGTAATTTAGCCTACACATAACCTACATGTGTGTGGGTTATTTAAAAACTAAAGATTTTTCATATTTTGTTTTAAATTCTAGTGTGAGAAACAATAAATATTACATTTATAACATTTACATTTAGTTTTTAGGTTTTTAGGATTGAAAAAATGAGTGATTTATTTTGTTCTGCGTGTTCTCGCAATATTTAGTGTTCTGCATAGAACCTTCCCCCACCTGCGGTTTACCTCAAATGGGTCAACTGATAAAAAACAGTTTGCATAGGAAATCAAACACGTTACAGAGTACGCTTAGGATTTATGATCTTACACCTAAAGCTTTTCAATCCTTTTATTTAAAAAGTTAGATTATTATTTAAATGATGTAGTTTTTATCATCATATTTATCACGCTAATATCTAACAAAATAAAAGTTAAAATATTTGGTATAGTGTTTAACCTCTTTCATTCTTCTTAAAAAGATATCATAAAGGATTTTTGTATTCTACCTTGTGGGCCATTGGTGGTATTAAAGAGTTGAAATGTTGAGCAGAGCCAGCTTGTGACTCATTGAGCAAACATGTTTCTCTTCTAAAACTTTTAAAATTTTGAATTATGTATTTTTAACAAATAGTGAAGGGTTGTCCTAAAGGGAATATGTAAAAGTATGTTTATTTATCTATTCACATTGCAAGAAGGGTTGTCCTAATATAAGAAACTAAGGTAGTGTTTGGTATGCAGGAATGAGAGGTAGAATGGAATGAACTATTGCGAGGGAATGAAAAAAAGTGTGTTTGGTTGGTCAACGTAATGGAATCACTCATTCCATAAGTCATTCCATTCCCTCAAATTCATTTCATCCACTCCCCCTGTTTTTTTTTCAATTCCATTCCCTCTCTCAGCCTACGTCACAAACACCGCTCATCACCTTCACCATTTGACACCACCACCACCTGCCGTCGTCACCACCTGCCACCAACCTCCGCCGACCACCACCACCACTGTCCTCTGCCGCCACCGCCATCGACTAACATCGTTGCCATCCGCCATCGTAAACCACTGCCACCCCGACCACTACCTCCACCCTCCGCCGACCACCACCACCATCCTCCACTGCCAACACCCGCTACTGTCGACCACCACCACCCACCGCCGTCGTCGCCACCACCATCGACCACCATCGCCGCCACCCTCCACCACCGTCCACCGCCACCCCGACCATTACCGCCATCCTCCGCGGCCACCTCCCGCTACCGTCGACCACCACCACCAACTGTCGTCGTCGCCACCACCATCGACCACCATCGCTGCCACCCGCCACCACCGACCACCACCTGACCACCCGCTACCGTCGACCACCACCACCCACCGTCGTTGCCACCACCATCGACCACCATCGCCGCCACCTGCCACCGCAGACCACCGCCAACCCCGACCATCGCGGCACCACCGCTAACAACCGTCACCCACCGACCACCACCGCCACCCACCACCACTACCACCGCCCACCGCCACCCATCGTTGTCACCGCCACCACCCATTGCCGATTTAATTCATTCCTCTGTTCTTACCTACCAAACAACACAATGTAATGATTTATTCCTTTCCTGCATGGTAACCAAACAAGACTATGGAATGTAATGATCCATTTCATTCATTTGTCTATTCCATTATCTCCTCCATTCCATTCACTCATCTATTCCATTACGCCATACCTAACAGACCCTAAGAAACTAGTCAATATTTTTTTTATCATTGTATATGCTTTATATATGAATACATAAGAGTCATGGGTGATCACTTGCAGACAAGTTTTGAAATTAATTACTCCCATGTATGAATACATAAAAGGCATTTGCGACTTGAACTGCTTTTGCATTTCAATAGTAACAGGCACTCACATATATTGTGTGGGAAAAAAAACTAATGATTTCCAGGAGAAAATATAAGGCAACCCATGATAGAAAGAAGCAATTTTGTGGACACAATTTATCCACTGATCTTCCACAACGACTAGCAAAGTCTTCCACATTGGCAATTAGGTCCAGTCCATCTCTTGTAGTTTGTTCATCACAACAACTCATATTTCATCTCATTTTTCTTAAAAGTTGAGGTTGTATCATGGGAAATCGGTGGGTTTGGGGGCTTCATCTCGTTTTCTTTAGCATGTTTTTGGTTGCAACCAAACATACTTGTCTGGGTGCTCAAAATTTGACAATAAGCTGCCATGAACGAGAGAGGTTAGCACTACTCGAGTTCAAACACAGCGTTAAAGATGACTTCAAAGTACTCTCATCATGGGTTGGCAGTGATTGTTGCTCATGGAAAGGAGTCCGCTGTGATGGTGACAACGGAAGAGTTGCCGGTCTTCATCTCAGAGGAAATTTCGCCTATGAATTTGATTACTACTTAGAAGGTGATAAGGTGAACGAATATTTGGCTGAGTTAAGACATCTGCAACATCTGGATTTGAGTGGGAATAATTTTTTTGGAAGTCGGATTCCTAAATTTATTGGATCCTTCAAGCAGCTAAGTTACCTCAATCTCTCTAATGCATATTTTAGTGGTATTATTCCCCATCACATTGGAAATCTCTCCAATTTGAAGGTTCTTGATCTTGGTTTAGATTATATGGTCACGCCAGATGATATGGCATGGGTTTCTGGCCTTTCCTCACTTGAGCATCTTGACTTGAGTGGATTGGATCTTTCTCAAGCAAACAACGTTGATATGGTATTTTACATGATTCCTTCATTAAAATACTTCTCATGCAAACAATGTGGACTTACTAATGCTGATCTTGGACTTCATCTTAATTCAAGTAAAATACTTCCCAACGTTGAACATTTAGATCTTAGCTCCAACAGCTTTGAAGGTCAACTCCCTCACTTTTTTCAAAACATGACATCCTTAACATTCCTTGATCTTTCAGACTATAATCTTAGTCTGGCATGGAACTCTGTAAACCTGCTAATTATGATCCCTTCTTTATCAGAATTGCATTTGTCAGGGTGTGGGCTTCAGAATGCCCCCTTTTCACCCACTTATTTGAATTCCAGTGCCCATTCTAACATACAATATCTTGATCTTAGCGATAATTCAATTGAGGGTAGATTTCCATCTGAATTAGTGAACATCACTTCTGTAAAAGTCCTTGACCTTTTTGGAAACACGTTGAACTCATCAATTCCTGTCATGCCTAACCTTCTACAGCTCGATGTTTCTTTTAATAAGTTTGTGCACATCGAGCTTGTTGGGATTTGGAGACAATGTCATCTGAAGGAATTGAGCTTATCATATAATTATTTTGGAGGAGAAATGATAGGCCCATCATCAAACACGTCTGAATGTTCCCACTATGCTTTAGAGGTGTTGGAAGCAGACGAAAATGAATTCAACGGTTCTATTCCAGAATCTGTTGGACAACTAAACAATTTAAGAGTCTTAAGTCTCCACTCAAACAGTTTTACAGGTTCAATCCCTAAAGCTTTTGAGAGCTTAAGATCTTTAAAAGTATTAGATCTGTCTTCAAACAAATTAACCGGTCCTGTTCTGACATTCGATGGAAACCTTACCAAACTTGATCTTTCCCATAATCAATTAAGTTCTATCCCAGAATCATTGGGAAGATTAACAGGTTTAACTGTGTTGGATCTGCGATCAAACCTGTTAACAGGTCCAATCCCAGTTACAGTTGGGCAACTCACCAAACTCATTGAATTAGATGTGTCTAATAATTCTTTGGAAGGAGTGGTTTTGGAAGCCCATCTTGCCAACCTCTCGATGTTGGAGCAGTTGGATACAAATGCTAATCATAAGTTGATTTTTAATATCTCACATGAGTGGTTACCTCCATTCCAGCTGAGTGCTGTTCGATTAAGTTCTTGCAAGATTGAGAATGGATTTCCACACTGGTTGCAAAATCAAAGGAAGCTTGTGAGTCTGGAATTGTCTAATACTAGCCTATATGGACTTCTACCAACATGGTTGCGGAATATGTCCATGATTCATAGATTGGATCTCTCTAACAACAAACTAACAGGATCTTTGAAAAACCTTCCGTTTAGCAAATATACCAGTCTTTTATCTCTACAAGACAACCTTTTCAATGGGTCAATTCCAAGGTCAATGTGTAGAAGAACAAGCTTGGTGATTCTCGATGTTTCCAGCAATCGGTTATCTGGAAATATTCCTGATTGTGTAGAGAATCTACAACACATGTCATTGCTTATACTTAGTTCAAATGGGTTGTCTGGAGTCCTTCCAAGTTCTTTTGGAAATATTGCTTCATCATTACAATGGTTAAAACTGAATGACAATAACTTCAATGGCCAACTTCCACAAGATTTGGGAAATTTGAGAGACTTAAAACTTTTGGATTTGGGAAATAACAGATTCTCCGGAATCATACCAAATTGGATTGGAAAAAAACTTTCAGCATTGGAAATTCTCAGGTTGCATAAAAACAACTTCACTGGAGGTATTCCTCATTCTTTGTGCAAATGTTCAAATCTTCATATTTTAGACATCGCACACAACAACTTAACAGGATCCATCCCTCATTGTTTTGGAGAGTTGAATGGGACGAACGGAATAAATTATTCTAAAGGACATACTGAGAGCACTCATATGTTCGATGTGTTACAAGTCATTAAAGGAATGGAGCTTCAATATACAACAACGAAGGATTTAGTTGTTAACATGGACCTTTCAAGCAATAAACTTACAGGAGAAATCCCTCCAGAGTTAACTGCACTTGCTATCTTGATGGGTCTTAATTTGTCTCATAATCACCTGAGTGGGATTATTCCAAATAGCATTGGAAACATGAAGGCGTTAAATTCTCTCGATTTCTCAGACAACCAATTAACCGGGATGATCCCTTCAAGCATGGCAGATTTGAACTTTTTGAGCTGGATGAATCTGTCACACAACAACTTGTCAGGAAGAATTCCAACCGGAAAACAATTGCAGACACTTAACGACCCATCAATTTATGCTGGTAACAAGGATCTCTGTGGTGCACCTCTGCCAAATAACTGTTCCAATCATGAAAACCCACCAGCCACAACAAGCATAAACAAATGCAAAAAGGCTAATGGGCCAAGGAATGTATGGTTTTACTTGGACATAACGTGTGGATTTGCAACAGGTTTTTGGGGTATAATTGGAGTTTTGGCATTCAAGAAGATATGGAGAAGGAAGCTTTTTATGATTGCAGGGTTAACAATGGATAAGGTATATGTGATGGTTGCAGTGAAGATTTCCAAGATTAAAAGAGGCAGAGAAGCCTAGTAGATTCTTATAATGGACAATATTTTTAAAATGTTATTTTGCTTTAAAATACCTATGTTGTGTTAAAATTATACAGTTATATATATCATATTCATAATCATCACTAGTTAGCAATTAGTATGCTGTAGTTAAAAATATATACTCTTAAGCATCCTTCAATCTTCTTATTCTAAAAATCAGCTTCAACATTTCAAATCCACATCATTTACTGATTAAATTCAATTGAAAACCCAGCAACCACTGCCACAGAGAACACATCCCAATATCCATCGAAGAACACACGAGCGGCTGCAGTTTCTATCCTGAAACAGTTTCCCTCATTTCCTCTGGATCAGAAGCAGTTCCACAAAAGAGATGTAATTCTAAGCCACTTTCTAAGATTCATGGTCGACTTTCATCTGTAAAACAGAACATTTAATACACGGGAACATACTTAAGGATCAGCAATTCATTCCCTTCTGTTGCGACCATGAAAAAACCTATGTTTTCTCCTTCGTGAGTGTCGCTTGGAGGTAGATAGACTTCCTTGCCCATTGGGGAATATGAAAATGGAGGTTTGGGTTAGGTCAGGGTTCTTGTGTTGATGATTTAGCGGTCCAGTGTGGAAGCCCATGAAGTCAAAGTAAGAAAATGAAAAAAAAAAAAAAAAAGGCCAAATTGTTGTGAAACTAGCCTAATAGCAAAAGAAATATAAAGAAGAATATGGAGAAATAGATGGATCTTATTGATTGAGGTATATATTACAAGAGATACAAGAGACTATATATAATAGAGGAAAACTTGTGGAACAAGCCTAATCTATTTTAGGTGTTGATAACCACATTAATAATAAATATATTCATAATACTCCCCCTTGGTTATCAACATAATACGCTTTATGCTGCCTCGTTAAAAACCTTGCTAGGAAAACCCGGTGGGACAAAACCATAGCTAAGGGAAAAAGAGTGCAGCGTGTAATGCGCATTATCTCCTCCTGATACTTCTGGATCAAGTATGTTGCCTCATTAAAAACCTTACTAAGAAAACCCAATGGGACAAAACTTAGTCAAGGGAAAAAGAGTGCAACTTGAATAAGTCTCCCCCTCATTTTAACATGTATCATTTAATTGATGTGTGTCCATCTTCCTTGAAAGTCGAACAAAGCTTTTGTAGCCAACGATTTGTCGCTCGATCCCTTAATGTGTAATCCTTTATGTTGAGCAATGTTGTGTAATCTTCTAACGAGACATTAGGTACCTCCTTTCAAAATATCATATATCCACGATTGTATTTTGTTACATTCCTGCATCTACAAGACTAACCAAACTTGTTTGATGGGTTAGTAAAATATAATCAAATATCGTTTATACCTGAAATATTTCTTTGAACTCATTCCAATGTCTCTTCGCTTGACAAATGTTATATCATGACAATAAGCTCAAATGGAAGATATTATAATCATACATATCTAGCAAATCATATTAATGCACATATGCATAGCTATGGTACCTCTAGACTGAAAATCTCTACTTTGGTACGAGATTATAATAGTCATTCTTATAATAAGTAACTGAACAATATTAACATACATTAAGGTTGAGCTTTGTCTATACTAAAATGTCCTCGCATCTTCTAGATGTAGTTTGATCGATGGATAAAAATACGATCACAAATATACTCGAACTGCAGGTTGAGTAGTAACTAGATTGTGCCATGGTCATTCAAATTCCCCCCTCTAAAAAGCTTGACAGTTTCTCTCGATGGTGCCTAGACATCATCACTTTAAACTGCGATTATAGTGAACTTTAGAAGAGGGCTTTTGATAAAGAGGGATAATATTATCAAACTCACATTGCTCTTTATTAGAATATCTAATGAATTGTACAACACCCAACCCGACTATTTTATCCATACTATCTTTTTAAGTTTAAAAAGATACATTCATGAGGTTTTGAAACCAATGCTTCAGGTATTTACCATCATTCACATACTTCTTTTCTCACATACTTCTTTTCACTTTGAACAACGTATGTGCATATACTTTTTTAGGAGTTTTGTTGCACAAACCTCCTCATTGATTTCTATATCATATGCAAGGATGTCTTGAACACTTGCTTCATTTGTATAATACATATTGTACCATGCTTGTACACTGTATGTTGAGATACCATAATCACCAAGTACAGGTTTTCTAGGTATGTTTATTGGTGCACAAGGATTACATCCATAAGATGTTTCCACTAACCTTATAAGCACTTAAATGCTTTAGGATACTCATCAGGAGTTCCAATTATATTCAACGTATTCAAATATGAATCTGTATACAACGATCATATTGTTTTCGAGAACTTATTTTACATGATTTTAATAAATTAAATCCTTGAGGGATTTTCATGTCAACTTTTAGTATCCAATGATTCATAACTTTCATAAGACACATATCAATTCTCTCTTTATATTACCAGACTAATTAAATATTGGAAAGCCAATGCATCCACCACCGGAGAATACGTCTCCTCAAATTCAGTCATAGGTCTTTGCGAAAATACTTGTGCCACCAATTTTGTCTTATATCACTTTATTTAATTTTCATATAATTCGCATAAAAGACCCATTTGTATCTAACATATTTTACAACTTCAGTTGTATGGACTGTTGGTCCAGAAACTTTCCATGTTATAAGAGAATTCAACTCTGCCTTATTTGTGTCTTTCCATTTTGGCCAATCATTTATATGTTTTCATTCATAGGCAGATCTTAAATCTTGATCCTCGTCACTTCATCATTTCAAGCGCTATATTATATACACAAGTATAACGACGTCGATTTTGTTTCGATTCCATATATTTAATAGACATGATACAATATAATGAGATCTCTTTATTTTCAGGTACCTGAGGCTCTTCTAGAACTATCATGTCTAATGTCTCTTCACGAGACCCTATTAATATAACCCAAACTTGACAATCTTAATTATTTGCTCCAACTTTCGAGGAATTTTATTATTGGAATCGATTAGTCTACCACGCATTAGACGTGCAATAGACCCATCACAAATATGTGGTTGTCCTTGTGGGACACTCATCTTAATTGGAGCATTAGCAGTTGGCATATGTAATATAAATCACCTCTTTAAGGTCAGTGAATGTGTCTGGTAATAGATTCGCTAATCTTTGTAAATGAGTTAGTATCTGAACTTCTGGTTCACACTTTTAGTTTTTTGAGGATCAATGATAATTCATACCAACTCATTTTTCTCCAACTGCTTTTTATCTCCCCCTGATGTTGGGAATGTTAATCCATTGATATGGATATCAAATAATTGAGCCATAATTAAATATCTCGTCAATGGCTCTATTCATTATCATATATTCCCAACCACTTTTTAAGGTCCCATCTTTGTGCATCGTGGTGGATCAATTTCAATATATGTCGCACAACCAAAATCTTTGATAGGACATCTTTGGTTCCTGACCAAAAAACCAACGATACGGGGAGAAAGTATTATAACTTGTTGGCTTGATTTGAATTAATGTTGCATGTAAAATAACATGTCCATAACATATGAACTTCTACTCTCATGATCATAGGTTTTGCAACCAATCATAGACGTTTAGCGATCGTCTCTACAAAACATGTATTCCAATGATAATCAATTACCTGGGAATCTAATTTAGTATTACATTACAACTGAAATAAATATGTCAATCTGAATAATATCTTGTGATCACATTAGCTAATCCATAATCGCACAAACTTTAGGTTGTGGATTTGATAACCATTTAGACGATGCATCGATTTAAAACACTAAATGGTATCATGTTTGGGATATGCATATCCTTTAATCACTTCCAGAATATTTAGGGATTCTTACCCTACTTTGATTGGTGAATCATTAGTTTCCCTTGAGAGCAAAGATGACAAGTTTAATTGTCAGCAAGAATCTTTTGATTCTTCATTAAGTTTCACAATATCATCGACTCGGTGTAGTCTAACCGGTCATGCCAACTAATTAAATAATTATGATCCATAAACTTCTGGTTTATGATCGTATTTGTATTAATTACACAGTTACACGTATGTAATACCAAACTTGAGATACGAGAGAGTGTCTTGTAACTATAGTTCAACTATCATGTTATATTGTCACTCCTTAGTTTGACACTTTTAGTGGTCCATCTCATTATTAACATGACCATTTACAATTCTAAATGGTCGATCTCATTATTACAACTTCCTCAATATGTCCATGATCACTACCTTTGCAATGATTAATATGTAATCATATTTATTTCAGGGAATGAGATAGAATCTAATTTTTTTTTATGAATTCTCATCCTTTACTCAGTCCCACGAGTATGAAATCATTTCAAACTATCATACTCTTTTAATAATATTCCTACTTCAGTAGCATATCTTAGGTATGACAAATGGAAATCTTTTGTCTATTTTTTTATTGTAAACAACCCTCTTTCCATATAATATAAATTGATATATATATATATATATATAGTTACATGACCGAGCTATATGTGATTTCCTGGTCTAAAATCATATATGATTCTACAAACTGATAATGAGATTTAGGGAGTATGACAATTTGTGTGTCATATCTAACCATATGTATACTCTTTCTTGAGAGTGACAATAAACCACAACTTTGGTTTAATTATTCTATTGAATACTATCTATACAAATATATAGCATATTAAATACAATTAATACATGAAAAGATAACTTTATAACATGTCACCTTATAAAACGAGTTATAGTAAAACTTTAGGAAGTAATACTTTTTTCAACACTTATAAACAAATATATATATAGTTTATGTGCTAACATACCATAGTGTACGTAACTAATGACAAGTATATCTTATATACAAATATTTGTTACTCTATGTTTAAACATAAACAAATATCTTTATCACCTTCCCAAAATATGATTATTTGTTACTTTCAAATAAGTCTTTCTTTATAATAATATAATTTTTTGATCAAATTCCACACATAAAAGGATATCGAGCGGTGTCTAGGAAATTTAGAAAAAATATCTTTTATCACACAAACATTTTATATAAAGATATAAACATATATAACATCTTATACTTATATAAAGAGTCATGATGTATGATATACGACAAACACCCGTTTCTTAAAACCAAAATAAAGTATGTGCATTCACAAACACATAATATAAAGCACAATATAAATTACTTTGAATCATAAATTCATAACCATTTGTCCAATTTCCATAAAAAATATCATGTTTTAATGTGCATTATAAACATATATAACATCTTAAGTTTTTGTGTTACTTAAGATTCGAAGAAGAAAATATATAATCACAATCAATTTTTTTTTAACAGGGCTTACTTAATTTCAAAACGATCATAAATCAGGATAGTAAAATAAAAACTTGATGCCTATCATTATGAAGCAATAATTGTGATGCAGGAAGAACTGCAACAATTCCAGAAGCTTGGTGTCTGGAAGCTCGTAGAGAAACCTGCTGGTTACAAGAAGATTGGTACCCGTTGGGTGTTTAAATGCAAAAAGGATGACCGTGGAGTTGTTATCCGAAACAAAGCACGGTTAGTCGTTCAAGGTTTTCGTCAGATAGAAGGGATCGACTACAACGAAGTGTATGCACCTGTTGCACGTCTAGAAGCAATTCGGATCTTTCTGGCTTATGCCTCATTCAAAGGATTCAAGGTATACCAGATGGACGTGAAAAGTGCATTCTTACATGGTGTGGTGGAAGAAGAGGTGTACGTCGAACAGCCTCCAGGTTTTGAAGATCCTATCCATCCCGATCGGGTTTGGTTGCTCAACAAAGCTCTCTATGGTCTACATCAAGCACCGTGAGCTTGGTACGCAACCTTATCTAATTATCTGCTGGAGAATGGATTTCGCAGAGGTCTTATCGATTGCACTCTTTTCATCAAAGAACAAGATGGAGATCTTCTACTGGTTCAGGTATACGTTGATGATATTATTTTTGGTTCTACTAATGATGTTTTGTGTAGGAATTTCGAGCGCATTATGCAGGATAAATTCGAGATGAGTGCTATGGGGGAAATGACTTTCTTTTTGGGCCTACAAATGCAACAAACTGAGTCTGGGATATTCATCCATCAGGCTAAATATGTTGGTGACATCTTGAGCCGGTTCCAGATGTCTGATGCAACGCCCATCGGTACCCCATTGCAGCAAAATCACGGAATTAATCCAGACTTGAAGGGAGAAGCTGTTAGTCCCTCGTACTACCGCGCGATGATCGGATCTCTTATGTACCTCACAGCATCAAGACCAGATATAATGTACCCAACGTGCCTTCTTGCCAGATATCAAGTGAACCCGAAGGCCTCACATCTTGCAGCTGTAAAAAGGATTTTTCGTTATTTGAAGGGTTGCCCTGACACCGGTCTATGGTACCCTAGGGATAATAATTTTGACTTGATCGCATTCAGTGATTCTGATTTTGGCGGATGCAAAATCGACGGCAAATCCACAACGGCTGGATGTCAGTTTTTGGGAAATCGCCTAGTCACATGGCAGTGCAAGAAACAGACTTGTGTCGCTACATCAACATGCGAAGCTGAATACATTGCTGCCTCAAGTTGTTGCTCCCAAGTCCTGTGGATACAACAGCAAATGCGTGATTACGGTTTTGAATTCCTAACTACTCCTATTTACGTTGATAATTCTGCTGCTTTACAGATCACTAGAAATCCTGTGCAGCATTCAAAGACTAAGCACATCGAAATTAAGTATCACTTCATACGTGATTGCTTTGAGAAAAGGCTAATCGATGTTGCTTACGTCCACACCGATGACCAACGTGCCGACCTTTTTACCAAAGCATTTGACAAATCAAGATTTGACTATTTATTATTGGTAAACGGCATTAAGGTCAAGCAAGAGTAAAACCAACATCGGAAAATCATTCTTGTAAATACCTTTGTGTTTTAAATTTGTCTTAGTTTATTGATTTTAGGGGGAGTAAATCCAAAATTTGAAAAATCCAAAAACATCGAAAAATTTCAAAAACACAAAAACAATAGAAAAACAAAAATGAGTTTCCTGGCGAGCAAAAGAGAAAATGATAGTGCATCAGTGGTCTATCCAAACCTCTTTAAACTGAAATGCAAAATGAAAAGCGATAAGCAGCTCTATATAAGATGTATCGGTAGGCTCACAATCATTTTAAAGTGTGCAGGGTGATATAAATCTTAAATAGACTGAAGACTGGGTGGGAACCATTCATTGGCATATGGTCTTAGTACCGAAATTTCGTTTGATAGATTGCCGAGGTTCTGAGATATTCGGTCTTTATGCTGCTTATCATCTGGGTATCATGGTTGTATCTTTTACCGAGAAATAACGGGGACGCAAGTCTAGATCTTCCATGATACCATACATACGTGTACATATTGCATTCGACCTCAATAAGTGATCAACAATCACATGTCCAACAAAATAAGTGATAATATATCACATTTATCCGGGAGTCAAGTTCGTCTCTCTGCTGTACGAAAGTACTGACCTGTTCACGGACTTGCTCCTGTGCCCTCATGCATATGAAAATCAAGTTCCTCATCAATAAGTGATTCTATCACATAGGGCTTGTTTTCAAATCAAAATAAGTGAGAATCTCACATCATATATGGTCAAACAGATGATAATCGGTATACTCACCGGTAAGATGAATCCTCGTGCATACCTTGATACGGGAATGTGTCGTGATGTGGATGAACACCGGTCGGTAAGTATAAATCATACCTTAACGTATCCCCTCGCCATGATTACATCTGATAAGTTGAGCTTATGTGGACAACAATACCGATAATTGTTATAGGATGCTTATCTTAATGTTAACTAATTGAACAACAAGAGCGTTTTGGCATGATCGTACACTGATATGATTCTCTTACCCTTGATACTCACAAAAAGAATGTCTGTAAATATTTATTTACTGCTTTTAGTCTTTACATTTCGAAATATTCAAAAATACCAAAAAGATTTTAGGTGTGTTTTAATATAAACTTTCTAAAAGCCAAAAAAGATTTTATTTCTATTTTATTTTCGATCGTACGATGTTGGAGCTCGAGTCTTCGTTACCTGAAACCTGAACGAAAACCGAATTGACTAAATCTTCATAAACGTTCGAAATTTGCAAGTTTTGAAAGTTAAAGACTAAAATTGACAAATTTATTAAACTTTCAAACTGTCGGACGGTAGTTGATTGATATATGGTCATACGTGTATCGTTTGTTTATGTTACTATATTCCAAGCAGTTGTTCTCATTATGCGTTTAGATTTCTTGCATGTGCAGATTCTAAAGGCAAGGAGAACATGGTCGATGACAAGCTTTGGAATGAAGACACAACGTGAAGGCACTCAAATGACAAAGATGATCGAGTTGCCGCTGGCCATCATCAACACCACAAGGATCTCAAGTTGTAAAGATCAAGGCTTTCACGAGCATAAGTCAAGGGGGAGCTTATGCTAAGGGGGAGTTTGTCAACACACTTCCTTCATGAAACGGGGAGTTTGTTGGTACACTTTCTACTTTCAAGACGTGAAGACATTGATGATCCTCCGACATAGAAGAGAAGAAAGGAGAATCTCACGAGTAGCGTCCAAGGGGGAGTTTGTTGATACATATTTGTGGACGCGACTCGACGCGACTCAGCTCGGCACATTTTGTGACGACTTTCCTCCGTCGTGTACAAGACTTCAAGCCATCAAAGGAGACAAAACAAAGACTGGGCTAAACATCAAGTCCTTGGGCTAAGACAAGATGACGAAAAGAAGTTTGGGCCTCAAACTGATTGGGCCGAAGACCACATCGGCGAAACAGCCCAGAAGTCGACGAAACATATGTGTTTCGTCGACCATGATGCTGATTCGTCGACTATACTTCTGTTTCGTCAAGTGTAATGTGTGTCTGTAGTATAAATAGAGCTCATTTGTTCTGTTTCGTTAGAGACACTTGGAGAGAACACAGAGAGAACACACAGAACACACACACACTAGAGAGAGTTTGCAATATAGATTTGTAAACATTGTATTGTAACAGATCTTTTCTACGTATTAATACAAGAGGTGTTAATCGTTGAGTCTTGTGTGTTTATCATTGTCGTGTTCTATCTCGGTTTGCTATTCCGGTTGGATTCCGCACAACCGGAGTGGTTCGTATACAAGGATTAGGCGACTAGATCCTCCCCTAGCCGGACCTACAAGTGGTATCAGAGCCTTGGCTCTTCTCCTTGTTAAAACCGAGGTGTTTTCGGGTCTAAAAGTTCATAATCTTTCTGGAAAACGACTTAAAATCTGATTAAAACTTGTTATTTTGGTTTGTGTTTGGCTAAAAACCTTGTTATTTTTCATGTTTACATGTTAGTTATGGGTTTTTGTTAAACATATTTGCAAAATATTGTGTTTCGGAAATTTTCGTTTCACCGGAAAACTGATAGTGTTCTTATCATCTTCAAACTGTTCTTCAAGTATTCACCTTTTTGATCTTTAAAAATCATTTGTGAAACTTGTTTGTGCATTGGAAACTGATAAAAGATTAAAATATTGTAATCCATACCTTGGTTGGTGAAATGATGATGGTGTAGCCGTAAGGACTGTTGCGTGTGTCAGTAAAAAATAAAAGTTGAAAAAGTTCACCAACTCACTGCAGCCTTTTCGTCGAAACACACATCCACGAATCAAAACTCAGTTTCATCAATTGTCTTTTTGGGCCTGTGTTTCACCGAAAGGCTATTGGGTTTGTTTCGTCAAAGGCCCAAAAGACTTTCTTTTGTTTCGTCATAAATTAAGGCCCAAAATTATTTATTTGTTTCGCCGGTTTGGGCCTGGGTTGTTTCGTCGAATTAACAAAAGCCCAACAACCATTAACTTATTTCGTCGAATTGGGAGCCCATAATCGGTTTCGTCGTCTAATAGGCTCCTGTTTGTTTCGTCGACTAAGTTTGGGCCATTTCGTTGATCAAGGCCTAAAAGAAATTTGTTTCGTCAATCACGTCTGTTTCGTGGAAACTGTTTCGTCGTGGGTATTATCAAGTTTTAACAGAAGGCATACAAAACTGTTTTAACTGTTTGTTTTGAGTGTGTTTCTCAGGTACTTGTCATTTTACATCAAAAATGAATTCGATGTGGGGTGTTCCGATAAATACAGAAATGTATTTTGGTACTCCGGCTTCGGATTCGGGTTCGCAAGCAAATGCTACATCTACCGGTCAATGGGCATTCGTATCAAATCAAGCTCCAAGTATTCAAAGCATCTTGCTAAGCGAAAGTGAAACGGGAAGTTTGAATAGGCCTCCAAAGTTGATGCACTTAAGTGAATATCCGGGATGGTTTGATAGATTTCATACATACGTCCTTGGTCAAAATACAGAATTGTGGTTGCGTTTTATCACAGATTTTGATCAAACAATAGAGGTTGCCGCTTCATCTGCTGCTACGTTTGCCGATCTTACGGAAGATCAGAAGAAGGTCTATGACTTAGAGAAGAAAGCGTATGCCATTCTTACTCAGGCGTTAAGCAAAGATATTTATCATCAATTTGTCAGTTTCAAGACAACGAAGAAGTTGTGGGACGCATTGAAGATAAGGGGCGTAGGAAATGAAGCGACACGTCAATTGAGAAAAGACCTGCTAAAGAAAGAGTTTGATGGTTTTACTTGTATGCAGAATGAATCTCTAGGAGATTTGACAAGTCGATTTAATCATTTGCTGACTGAATTGGCAAATATTGGGGTTGTAACAACTTCAGCAGAGATAGTGAAGAAGTTTGCAGATGCACTGCCACCTCAATGGAATAATTTCTTAGAAATCATGAAGTACAATGGCACTTTGGATACAACAAGCTTCAATGACTTTGCTCCACTCCTGGAAAACAAGAATCAGGAAGAAACTCTCAAGGCAAAAAGAGTTCCAGTGCCACAGAATCCTGAAATGTATTATGGAGCTTCTAGCACTTCTACAAAACCTTCTTCACACGCTCCAATTCAAACAGCATTTGTGTCTAGCACTAGCTTGTATGGCACTCCTCCTCCAACAATAGACATGTATGGAAATCCGCTTAATCTAGTCCCTCAACCAGTACCAGTCCCTCAACCAGTCCCTCAACCAGTACCACAACAGCAAGCATGTTATGGAAGCACATCATCTGCTAGTCAACAATCAAAGCCAAATACAGTACGGCTCGACACCTTAAGTTTCTCTAAAGTCAGTGTTGAAGTAGCAAAAGAACATATGGAGCTTCTAAACACTTTGGTGAGCGCATACTGTGGATTAGTGGAAGGTCAGATTGGCAACATTAATCTGACTCACGAAGACTATCAGCAGATCGATAAAGAGGAGATGGATTTGATGGATATCAAATGGGCCTTTGCAAGTGCTGTAAGGAGAGCAAAGGATTTCATGGAAAGAACTGGCAGAACCAGCTTGGAAAGCAAGAAAGACACCAAGTATGGGTTCGACAAGCAAGCTGTAAAGTGCTTTAACTGTGGTGAACGGGGTCATTTCAAAAGGGAATGCACAAGACCAGCTCAGCATGGAAACCAGAATCCTTTCAGAAACCAAGGCAACCAGCAGAACCAGAACAGGAACAATGTTCGTACGTTGATACCTGTCAACAACCAGAGTCAAGCAGGACCATCAAATGCCAACCAGGCACTTGTGGTTCAAGTAGATGAAGGCTGTGATTGGTCAATTCTGCAGAGTGGTGATGCTCCAGATGGAACAGCATGTTTTGCTGAAGTGGTTAAGGATTTAAATCACGCCAGTGGTGGAGAATCTTCCGCCAATGGTGGTGACTCTTCTGAGGATGAAGACTTTTCTGGTTATAGTGGAAGCTCAGATGAAGAATCCTCAAACTCAGGCAATGATCAGGTGGATGAGACATCAAGTGCGTCAGTCGATGCAAACATTGATGAGCTTTTGGAAGAAGCTGCAGCAGGAACTGAAAGAAGATCTATCTTGGTGGATCAAGCTGCTTATTCTTCGTCTTCTCTCCATTCAGCATTTATGGCTAATGTCGACAGTTCATCAAGTCAGGTATGTGTCGATGAACCCACTGCTGTTAGTTGTGATAATTGTGATAAATTGAATGTTAAATGTGCTGATTTAGAGACAAGCATGTCTGAGTTGCAAGGCAAACATGATGCTTTACAAGCTAGTTTGTTTGACTTGCAAGACAAACATGTTTCATTGAATGACAAGTGGTGTGAGTTACAAAGCAAACACGAGGCTTTGCAAGAGAAATATGATGTGACATTCATCCACAATCAGAAGTTAACCGTGGATCTTTCAAAGTGCACTGAAGCCAACATGTTTTATGAAAACCATGAAAAGGAGTTCAAGTCGGTAATTGAGAAACTAAAGAAAGATAAAACCGAGCTAACTAAAATGGTTTCCAGAAAACAAACTGACATTAATTTGTATATAACTCGTCTTGAGGTAATGCAAAAGGAAATGGCTTGTGTGAAAACTGAAAGTGAGGCGATCCAACTTAAGCTAGACAGTTATTTGAGCTCTAGCTATGTGTTGGATCGCATCATTGACGTTCAGAAAGAGAAACGGGATGTCACATGCATTGGATACAAGAAATGTCCACCACCTGTGAGACATAATTATGATGCCATGCCTGACGAGGAGGATAGAACTTTCTTTGAACCATATGTTCCTCTAGATGTTAATGAATTTGCAGCAGGACTCGGATACAAGAAAGAAGTATCATCAGATTCAGATGTGTCAGCAGATACATGTGCGTCTTCTGCCGAACCGAATCAGGATCCTCCAGTTGTGATTGAGGATGCTGATTCTTCTGATGATGAATCCGATGATACTGACCCAGCAAAGTCTGATGCGGTGATCAAAGAAGAGGACATACCTCTTGAGAATCATATTCTATGTGATCCTCCTGCAAAACCCGCTAAGACTGTTGCAATCGAGTCCTCGTCTGCAAAAGAGTCGGAGAGTGTGGATTTGCTGTACACTCTTGTTGGTGATAAGAAAATTTATTCTGACAAAGATTTTCCTATTAAGAATGTTAATCAATCTTTAATCAGTAAAGTCTTTGAAAATTCGACAAGTAAGTTTTTGGGAAAGACAGGATCACGTATTACAGTAACACAGTGCCCTCCTATCCCAAAGGCTGAAGTTAGAAAACAATTTGGCAATCAGAAATTACCAACAGAGAAAAGGCAGCAAAATCATAACAAACAAAAAGGAAAATTGCCGGCTCAAAGTCAAAAGAAGCCGAATCAGAAGAAGAACAAGAATGTGAACTTTGTGAAATCCAAGGGAACGGACAAAATCGAAACGTTTGAAAATCAATCTAACTTAGATTTTGTCAAGAAAGCAACAGTGATGAAAAGGAATGAACCAAATAGTTCAAAACCTAGTACCTCGGGATCACAAAGTTCATCATCGGCAAGACGATCACATGATACTTCGGGGTTTGTTGAACGAAGATCATGTTTTGAATGTGGTGAAATTGGGCATATCATTCGAAATTGCCCATATCTTCATAAGTTGAAAGCAAAGGTTGATGATCCCCGTGACCAAACTGACCGCAAACGATCTGTTTCTGTAAAACAAGATCCCCGACTTGTAAAAGAAAGGGAAAAGAAACAGAAACGCTAACAGGTCAAGAAAATTGAGAAGGCAATTAAAATCGATGTGGTTCACAAACCATCTGTTTCAGTTAAACCAGAAAATTCAAAGTTTTCAAAAACTTCAAACAATCGTGAAGCTAAACTTTCAAACAATCAAACTGGTAAAACTCAACAGACCTGGAAACCAAAATCTGTTATTGAATCAGGGGGACCATCACAATTTTCCAATCATCAAAGAGTAGAAGTTATTGTTATTGATGAAAATGGAAGACCCAAGACCACAATGGCTTGGGTCCCCATCTCCAACTAATCAAGTGAGTTCATGTGCAGGGTGTTCCAGGAGGAACTATCAGTAGTCATTGGATTGTTGATAGTGGGGCATCCAGGCACATGACAGGCGACATGAAGCTTCTCTACGACGTCAAATCTATTAGAGGAGGTTATGTTGCTTTTGCTGGAGATAAAGGCGGATATATTATGGGTGAAGGAATGATTTCCAACGGGGTTGTAAGCTTTGATAAGATCAACTTCGTACAACAACTTGATCACAATCTTCTTAGTGTTTCTCAAATTTGTGATAAGCAATTCTCAGTACACTTTGATGCAAATGGATGTTACGTGCTGAAACCCGGCTTCAAGATTCCAAAAGAATGGATTCTCCTGTCTGCTCCAAGGATAAATGATTTGTATGTCCTTGATATGAGCCAAGCTATCACGACGTCTGCACAAGCAACTTGTTTCGTTTCCAAAGCCACAGAAAAAGACTCAATCTCTTGTCACAGACGAATGGGTCACATTCACTTACGCAAAATGAATCATTTGGTGTCAAATGAATTGGTGAATGGTGTTCCTCTTAAAAATTTCCATCTTCAAGACATCTGTGTTTCGTGCCAGAAAGGAAAACAAACGAAGAAACGACACCCTACAAAGAAAATCAACACGGTGGCTGTTCCTCTTGAACGTTTGCACATGGATTTGTTCGGTCCTGTCAAGCACAAAAGTATTAGGAATGATCAATATTGCCTCGTGGTAACTGATGATTATTCAAGATTTTCTTGGGTGGCGTTTATGGCACACAAGAGTGAAACCTTCGGTATTTTCAAAAACTTGATCATTCAGATTGAGAATCTATACAAGTTGAAGGTTAGACGGATACGCAGCGACAATGGTACTGAATTCAAAAATCATGCCATGGCGGAGTTTTGCACTGCAAAAGGTATTCTTCACGAATTTAGTGCAGCTTATACTCCTCAACAGAATGGCGTCGCTGAACGTAAGAACCGCACATTGATTGAGACTGCTAGGACTATGTTGGTAGAGTCGCAGTTGCCCATTCCTTTCTGGACTGAAGCTGTGGCCTCTGCATGTTATACGTTGAACCGAGTCCTTACAGTCAAAAGGCACAACAAGACCTGTTTTGAGCTTCTTCACAAACGGAAACCAGATTTGTCATATCTTGAACCGTTTGGAGCTCCGTGTACAATAATCGATCCTAATGGAAAGTTTGGGGCAAAAGCGATTGAGGGATACTTTCTTGGGTATGCCACCCCGAACTTAAGAGTCTGGAATCTAGAGACTAAAAGGGTCGAGGAATGGTCTGAAGTCAGAGTACAAAGGCACACTTTACCAGTCAAATGTCCTGGTCAGCCTTGGATGTTTGAGTACGATGACTTTTTCAATTCGATCAATGTTGAAGCCGTTGAAGAAAATGCTGCGGCAAGGATGTTTTTCGAGAGTGACAACGCAACAGGTTCACCATTGGTTCGTCCAATTCTTGTCAATCCAGAACCATCTTCGGTGAACAATAATGCTCTCGACAATGAGGATTTTCACGATGCTACCGATTTGAACGAATCTTCAGAGGATGATGAATTTCTAGATGCAGATCAAGAAGGTCCCACAACAGCAGTTCATGGTACTTCAGAGGGTACACCTCCGGTGGACGTCCCTAGAACAGCTGAAGCTACTGCCTCATCCTCTTCGTCAATTCCGGGTATTGAATTGGTTGTTGATCTCAATCTCAACAACCTGGGTATTAATGTTCCTGTCCCAGATAACCCAGAAACTAGAATACATAATACCCATCCTCAACAAAACATCATCGGAAATGTACAGAGTGGCGTTCAAACAAGAAACATGTTACGGAACAACAACAATGCAGGGTTGTATGCAGCTATCCGAGAATCTGGTCAGCAAAATGATTGGTCCTTCGCGTGTTATCTCTCACAGGAAGAGCCAAGAACTTGGAAAGAAGCTTTGAAAGATAACTCTTGGGTTGAAGCGATGCAGGAAGAACTGCAACAATTCCAGAAGCTTGGTGTCTGGAAGCTCGTAGAGAAACCTGCTGGTTACAAGAAGATTGGTACCCGTTGGGTGTTTAAATGCAAAAAGGATGACCGTGGAGTTGTTATCCGGAACAAAGCACGGTTAGTCGTTCAAGGTTTTCGTCAGATAGAAGGGATCGACTACAACGAAGTGTATGCACCTGTTGCACGTCTAGAAGCAATTCGGATCTTTCTGGCTTATGCCTCATTCAAAGGATTCAAGGTATACCAGATGGACGTGAAAAGTGCATTCTTACATGGTGTGGTGGAAGAAGAGGTGTACGTCGAACAGCCTCCAGGTTTTGAAGATCCTATCCATCCCGATCGGGTTTGGTTGCTCAACAAAGCTCTCTATGGTCTACATCAAGAAACGCGAGCTTGGTACGCAACCTTATCTAATTATCTGCTGGATAATGGATTTCGCAGAGGTCTTATCGATTGCACTCTTTTCATCAAAGAACAAGATGGAGATCTTCTACTGGTTCAGGTATACGTTGATGATATTATTTTTGGTTCTACTAATGATGTTTTGTGTAGGAATTTCGAGCGCATTATGCAGGATAAATTCGAGATGAGTGCTATGGGGGAAATGACTTTCTTTTTGGGCCTACAAGTGCAACAAACTGAGTCTGGGATATTCATCCATCAGGCTAAATATGTTGGTGACATCTTGAGCCGGTTCCAGATGTCTGATGCAACGCCCATCGGTACCCCATTGCAGCAAAATCACGGAATTAATCCAGACTTGAAGGGAGAAGCTGTTAGTCCCTCGTACTACCGCGCGATGATCGGATCTCTTATGTACCTCACAGCATCAAGACCAGATATAATGTACCCAACGTGCCTTCTTGCCAGATATCAAGTGAACCCGAAGGCCTCACATCTTGCAGCTGTAAAAAGGATTTTTCGTTATTTGAAGGGTTGCCCTGACACCGGTCTATGGTACCCTAGGGATAATAATTTTGACTTGATCGCATTCAGTGATTCTGATTTTGGCGGATGCAAAATCGACGGCAAATCCACAACGGCTGGATGTCAGTTTTTGGGAAATCGCCTAGTCACATGGCAGTGCAAGAAGCAGACTTGTGTCGCTACATCAACATGCGAAGCTGAATACATTGCTGCCTCAAGTTGTTGCTCCCAAGTCCTGTGGATACAACAGCAAATGCGTGATTACGGTTTTGAATTCCTAACTACTCCTATTTACGTTGATAATTCTGCTGCTTTACAGATCACTAGAAATCTTGTTCAGCATTCAAAGACTAAGCACATCGAAATTAAGTATCACTTCATACGTGATTGCTTTGAGAAAAGGCTAATCGATGTTGCTTACGTCCACACCGATGACCAACGTGCCGACCTTTTTACCAAAGCATTTGACAAATCAAGATTTGACTATTTATTATTGGTAAACGGCATTAAGGTCAAGCAAGAGTAAAACCAACATCGGAAAATCATTCTTGTAAATACCTTTGTGTTTTAAATTTGTCTTAGTTTATTGATTTTAGGGGGAGTAAATCCAAAATTTGAAAAATCCAAAAACATCGAAAAATTTCAAAAACACAAAAACAATAGAAAAACAAAAATGAGTTTCCTGGCGAGCAAAAGAGAAAATGATAGTGCATCAGTGGTCTATCCAAACCTCTTTAAACTGAAATGCAAAATGAAAAGCGATAAGCAGCTCTATATAAGATGTATCGGTAGGCTCACAATCATTTTAAAGTGTGCAGGGTGATATAATTCTTAAATCGACTGAAGACTGGGTGGGAACCATTCATTGGCATATGGTCTTAGTACCGAAATTTCGTTTGATAGATTGCCGAGGTTCTGAGATATTCGGTCTTTATGCTGCTTATCATCTGGGTATCATGGTTGTATCTTTTACCGAGAAATAACGGGGACGCAAGTCTAGATCTTCCATGATACCATACATACGTGTACATATTGCATTCAACCTCAATAAGTGATCAACAATCACATGTCCAACAAAATAAGTGATAATATATCACATTTATCCGGGAGTCAAGTTCGTCTCTCTGCTCTACAAAAGTACTGACCTGTTCACGGACTTGCTCCTGTGCCCTCATGCATATGAAAATCAAGTTCCTCATCAATAAGTGATTCTATCACATAGGGCTTGTTTTCAAATCAAAATAAGTGAGAATCTCACATCATATACGGTCAAACAGATGATAATCGGTATACTCACCGGTAAGATGAATCCTCGTGCATACCTTGATACGGGAATGTGTCGTGATGTGGATGAACACCGGTCGGTAAGTATAAATCATACCTTAACGTATCCCCTCGCCATGATTACATCTGATAAGTTGAGCTTATGTGGACAACAATACCGATAATTGTTATATGATGCTTATCTTAATGTTAACTAATTGAACAACAAGAGCGTTTTGGCATGATCGTACACTGATATGATTCTCTTACCCTTGAAACGCACAAAAAGAATGTCTGTAAATATTTATTTACTGCTTTCAGTCTTTACATTTCGAAATATTCAAAAATACCAAAAAGATTTTAGGTGTGTTTTAATATAAACTTTCTAAAAGCCAAAAAGATTTTATTTCTATTTTATTTTCGATCGTACGATGTTGGAGCTCGAGTCTTCGTTACCTGAAACCTGAACGAAAAACGAATTGACTAAATCTTCATAAACGGTCGAAATTTGCAAGTTTTGAAAGTTAAAGACTAAAATTGACAAATTTATTAAACTTTCAAACTTTCAAACACTAAAAACACTCTAAAGGCCAACCATGACCCTTACAGTTGTCTAAACACTACTTAGATCATGTGTAGTGGTTTGGGTGAATAAAGCCCATACCCTTGGGCGTTTTCCGCCATGTGCCAGTACAGTCAACAAGGGGCATTATTGGGCGTTTTTCTAAAATGGGTGTAGTGGGGATGTGAGCATTATATTAAAAAGGGATGTTAAACATTTAAATAAAAAAAAACATCCAAAAAATGGTTTTTGATATAACAAGCCATTGGCTAATACATTAAACTTGCAAAAGATACATGAAAACTCAATCTCTGTACCAAAATATATGTTACCTAAATTCATTGTGTAGAAATATAACTTCTACTCGGTTCGTACCACAATGGCTTCCTCTGCTACAGTCCAGCCATCACTTTCCACCTTCGAGGAGGGTGCAGATGCCTTTAACGATAAGAAAGACATACCCACCAGGAGAAAATTTTGTATCATGACAATACCTAAAATACTCTAACGCCTAGGTTTTATTATTGTTTTGGCGCATTCGATATTAACTGAAATGATTAAAGAAAAGTATTTACTAAGAAACTTGTATGAACATACCTTGGATCAAGCATACAATATTACTGTCATCTAGTTCCAGTTTTCGAGGAAACAATTGTTAGTTGCTTCCTGTAAATAATACAAAATGAAAGCATGAGCTGTAGTTCACAGTAAGAACTATGACATTAGTACGGAGTGTGAGGGGAGCCTATGCTACGACTTCTAAGACATGGTCACACGGAGAATCACCGGTTCTAACACTGCATTTTATTTTATGCTGACCAATTTAACATTCTGTATGGTTTATCATATTAACATGACACTAAAACTCCAAGAAATAATAGAAACCAGGTATACCACAAGCTTGCAAAACTGCCAATTACGATCCATCAACTTATGAATGATTTGATTTGAGTTGTTTTTAAATTTCTTTATCTCAAATGGACAATATAAAAATAATTTAGCCAAAGGGGGAATGAGCCAAATGAGTTACAACTATACTTAATGCATAATTATAAACTCGTAACTATGTATTAGAATTAATGTAATATGATATTTTTGCAATCAAAATTAGTTGTTTAACACATCAATTATATAAAAAAAATTAAAGTGGACAAAGGGTGCTGCAAGTTAGTCCGACTTGACCGACCCATTTGGGTTTGTAACCCAAACCCGTTCTGACCCACACCCAACCTACCCACTCACCAAATTTTCCACTTCTATTCTTTACCAACCAACAAGATGAGGGTTAGCTAAGATTTGTCTTACGGAAATAAGAAAATGGCATTGGTGCATTATAAGTTGTTAAAAGGATTCAAAAAATACAACATATTGTACCTGAAACATTGCTCTAGATATACATCCAGCTTTTTATTGAACTTAAGGTAGGTCCGGTCAGTACTAAGACTCTGTCATATTCATAGCTTTCTCTTCCCCACGCTTTCTCCGGTTCATGCTCATTACCATCATTTTGGTTCACTTTGATATTAAGCGAAGAAATGCTCGCAGAGAAAAAGGCAACATCTTTCTTCTCCAACAACACCTAGAAAAAAAAAACGAATCTATAACAGGTTATTAACAATATTTAAATTAGCTATACCACAAAAATCAAACCTTTAAACCGCCAAACCTGGTTGGTCCGGCAGATCAAACTTTGATGTCCAGACTTTGAGCTAGACTTTAATCAGTTTGTTTAGTACTGGCAAACAGGTTGGGTCGGGTCGGGTCGTGGGTCAAAACCTATTCGGGTCGGTTAAAAAATGTTTTTTTAAAAAGAAGAAAATCACAAAATTAGATACCACAACCAAAACAATTACCTAATAAAACCCTTTCAACTATCCTTTCGGTACGCAGAATTCACCAATCAGTTGCAAATAACTAAGTAAAAAAAAACTACTGCTAATAAGATCCAGTTCCGTTGAAAAAACACAAATACAATTTGATATTTAATCATACATACAAACATAAAGTGCATCATGCCAGTTCGATTTGAATCAGTCAACGAATACCTCACAAAAAAGAAAATATACTTAACGAAGTGATAATTGTAACAACATGCGTAAATTAAACGAAATTAACACATGAGTATCTCTCATGTAACCCTAGGCCACGTACTTTTCACAACGGGTTCTTCATGATGGGTCGGTCTCTCTCTCCCTCTGGCATCTCAGGTACTAACGAAAGCAGCAAAATCGGGTTGAAACTTTCACGATTTAAACATTTTATTGGATTTCTTGATTTAAGCAAAACAGGAGGAACATTGCTCACATTTCATCAGCCTCCCATCGTTCATCATCAAACCATCGTAGAGGCCACTATCTTGGATCCGATAGAGAGAGACGTTGATAAATGGAACATATAGTCCTTCCATATCCTCTCTTTTAAATGTAGGGAGTAAAGACACGATTCAATCAGGAGCAAAGCGATTCAATCGGCTGGGGTTATTGAAGGTAGGTTTTCTGTCTCATGGTTTCACACTAATGTCACGGTGAGAGGAACCAGAGCATGAATTAAAGTAGGGTAAAGGAATCGAATGGATCTCAAACTGAATCATTAATCATCCATTCACTTAAATTCCCAAAATACCCCTTTAGTGTCTTAAAACTTTGGTAATTGTACCATTTCAACCCCTCTAAACATGCTTTATTTTCTTGTACATATTTTTGTAAAGTTTGTACGCATGTAAAATTACGTTTGTGTACGTCACTTCTCCTTTTTATAATAGTATAGATATGTTTGTTATAGCCATTTAACTACATTTAAATTTAAGAAATAGTAAGAATACTCAAATCATGTTAAAAGATTTAAAGTAAACTACCCTACAACAATATAAAAATAAACTACATAACTCGGATACAACAAAAGATACATTTGACAATAATCTGATCTAAGAACATGATTCAAAAGTGATGTAGATTCACTATAATGCAAACTTATATTTATAGATATACTTAAACATGATGCATTTAGAATGTGCTATCAGATGTGAAGTCGTGACCTCATACTTGTTGTCAGTTTTAATTAAATTATATCTTAATTATGTGGATGGCTTGTTACTCTATGTACCTGTGTCTAATAGTTGATAAACTGGAAAATTAAAACCTAAACTTTTTAACATTCTCAAACAATAAATACGATCACTCAAAGCAAACATACTTATTCCTTCCTAACACGAACCAAGCCAATTTATCACATCTTGTAAGTTTACATTAGTGTGGTCAACCGAAGCAAATAAAGGACACATTTAACCTAATAAATATGCATATGTGTAGTTAAATGATTCAAACCAAAAATGCCTTTTTAAGTCGTTGAAGCCACGTGACGGTTGATGTCCCTCCCATGAAGCGAGTAATTGGAGAATGTGACAAGAAATCTACTAATATTTCCAGCCTGTTTACGTTACAAAACATATGGTTTAAACTTAATTAGTTAAATAGTCGTATATAAACCAAAAAAATTGAAAAATGTGTGTCAATGACCAAGAAGTAGCTTAATTACACTGGATATGAGTGTCGTGATGAATATAAGACTAAGATATAGTTGCGGATTCTCATGGTTTTTAAGATATTCTGTTTTCTAAAATCTATTGCAATCCTCTGCTACTAAAACTTCTAATCCATGTTTTTATCTTACCAAACACAACATACATTAAATAATATATTAAGGAACAGTAGGTTACCTTGCCAAAGTTCATTAACTAAATAATAATATATTTTAGTTTTGAACATCCATAAAGTCATCAGTTTATTTTAGAAGCACTTGATATCCCCACTTTTTTTGTAGAATAAGAAGTCATAATATATAAATCCATAAAAGCCAGACAAGTTTAACATTACCTTTTATGTGAGATACAAAACCTGATCCTACTCATCACTTAGTAACAAATCATTGAAGCCCATTGATGGAGTCATACGTAAGAAGAAAACACCAAATGGTAATGTATTTTGTTTTGTTTGTTGATTAGATCTAGAAACACGGATCAAAGACCATAGAACATTTAAAGAACGTACTTGATGGAATGGTTATCTTAGCGGATGACGATGAAGCCATGATCCTCTTACGCCCTTCTTGGTTCCACTTTATGGTGTCCTCTTAGGATGGAAGACTTAATAACTTAGTGAGTATGAGTGAGTATAAGTGAGTAAGTAATTTGGTGTATCATTAGTCTCCTTTTATACTCATATTTAGGACACCTAAAGGGTAACCATTAAATATTCCATTTAATGCCATTATGTCCATCAAATAAAGGCTTATGGGATAATAATGTCAAGATGGTTGGGTTCAATGCATTGATCAATAAGTCTAACATTTAATGTAGAAGTCTAACATTGAACATTTAATGTAGAAGTCTAACATTGAACATTTAATGTAGAAGTCTAACATTGATCACTAAGGCCATTAATGTAGAAGTCTTACATTCTCCCACTTGGCCGAGTGATCACTAATGGTAAGTATTAAATAATTTTGGCCAAGTTTAAATTACTCATCAAGGCTCATGTTGAAACTATAGCAGAGAGTTACAGTCTTTCGAATTGAAGTCAATTCGAGACCCCCAACAGTCATACTAAAGTCTCAATATAAAGCACTTAATCATAAAACCAAAATGACTAAAATAAAATCCTTAGGGTAAATAATTACCTTACATAAGTTTTGTCTATAAATCATAAGGTGCGCACAAACATCAACATTGACAAAATAAAGCATTCGAGGAAAAAAAAATCGTTCATACACAGTGTATGCTTTCATACAAGGTCTTTAATAAAAACCCATTCTCATTACAAGATCTTGGAAAGTTCTGGGTGGTAGACCTTTAGTCATTGGATCCGCTAGCATATCTTTAGTGCTTATGTGCTCGATACAAAGACTATTTTCCTCTACTCGTTCTCGTACGAACAAAAACTTTGTATCGAGGTATAAACCAGCTCCGCTCGAGCTGTTACTGTTCGAGAAACTAACAGCAGCTGAGTTGTCACAGTATATCTTCAATGGTCGTGATATGGAGTTAACAACTTTGAGTCCACTAATGAGATTTCTTAACAACATCCCATGGCACGTTGCATTGTACACTGCAACATATTCTGCCATCATCGTTGAGGTTGTTGTTAACTGTTGCTTGTGACTCCTCCATGAAATTGGTCCGCCTGCAAGCATAAAGATGTACCCCGAAGTCGATTTTTTATCATCTTTGCATTTAGCAAAGTCAGAATCGGAATAGCCCACTACTTCCAAGTTGTCAGTTCTTCTGTATGTCAATTTATAGTCTTTCGTTCCTTGTAGATAACGCAACACTTTCTTTGCTGCTTTCCAATGATCTAGGCCAGGATTAGATTGATATCGGCCTAGCATTCCAGCAATATATGCGATATCGGGACGAGTACAGACTTGAGCATACATCAAACTTCCTACTACTGAGGCATAAGGTATCAATCTCATTTGCTCCTTTTCAACCTCTGTTTTTGGGCACTAAAAAGAGCCAAAAACATCTCCCTTAACTACTGGAGCCACTGATGGAGAGCATTGTTGCATGTTATAACGTGTAAGAACATGATCAATATAAGCCTTCTGGAACAGACCTAATATCCCATTAGCACGATCTCGGTGTATTTCAATGCCTATTACGTAAGAGGCTTCTCCGAGATCCTTCATGTCAAAATTTCGCGAAAGTAATCGCTTTGACTCATGCAACAAATCTGAACTATTACTCGCCAAAAGGATATCATCCACATAAAGGACAAGTATAGCAAAGTTGCTCCCACTCATTTTGAGGTAGGTGCATTGATCCACTTGATTCTTGATAAAGCCTTGTTTTTTCATAATTTTATCAAATTTTAAGTACCACTGACGTGATGCCTGTTTGAACCCATATATGGATTTCTGTAACTTACAGACTAAGTGTTCCTGACCTTTAGGTTTAAAGCCTTCAGGTTGAGTCATAAACACATCTTCATGTAAGTCACCATTAAGGAAAGCAGTTTTGACATCCATCTGATGTAACTCCAAATCAAAATGAGCTACCAATGCCATAACGATTCTCAAAGAATCCTTCCTTGAGACAGGTGAGAAGATTTCTTGATAATCAATTCCCTCTATTTGAGTATAGCCTTTAGCAACCAATCGTTCTTTGTAGCGTTCGACATTTCCATTCGGGTCTAATTTGGTTTTGAATACCCATTTACATCCTACGGGTTTTACCCCCTTGGGTAATCCAACCAATTCCCAAACGCCATTCTTTTTCATGGAATCAAGTTCATCAATCATAGCTTTATTCCACTCAGAAGATTTATCACTACCAATGGCTTCATTATAAGAGGTTGGATCGTTATACTTTCCTAAATCCAAACCAGCTTCGTTAAGATAGGTTACATAATCATCAAAGTTAGTGGGCCATCTTGGCCTTGATGACCTCCTAAGCTGATTTTCAGGTTCAACAGGTTCATTAACTGGTTCAGGGATTTGTGAGTTTGATGTGCCTTCATTATTAGGGACGTTAGAGGCATTAGTTTCTGAGGAAACATGAGGTGGTGCAGTGTCATGTACAAGAGGTGTAATAGGAGATAAATTTGAAGAGTCCATGGTGTCATGTACAAGAGGTGTAATAGGAGATAAATTTGAAGAGTCCATCCCCCCCTCCTCTTGCACTTCTTGGAAATCAAAGACTCTACTTTCACTGCTCCCACTGACCTTAAAGTCCTCTATAAAATCAGCAATTCGACTTTCCACAATGCGAGTAACGTGTGAAGGGCAGTAAAATCTATATCCCTTTGATCGTTCGGGATATCCTATGAAGTAGCTACTGACTGTCCTCATGTCAATTTTCTTTTTCAAAGGGTCATAAAGTGTAGCTTCGGCAGGACAACCCCATACTTTCATATACTCTAAGCTTGGTTTCTTTCCTGTCCAAATTTCATAAGGAGTTTTTGGGACAGATTTAGAAGGAACCCTATTTAGTATATGAACGGCTGTCTTTAATGCTTCAGTCCATAAAAATTTAGGTAAATTCGAGTTTGCCAACATACTTCTTATCATGTCCATAAGGGTTCTATTTCTTCTCTCAGCAACACCATTCTGCTGAGGTGTACCCGGCATGGTAAATTGGTTTACTATCCCATGTTCTTTACAGAAGTTAAAGAAAGGACCAGGAGCTTGACCAATGTCTGTATGTCGACCATAATACTCACCTCCTCTATCTGATCTCACTGCTTTTATCTTTCGGCTAAGTTGGTTTTCAACTTCAGCCTTAAAAGTTTTAAACATTTCAAGTGATTCAGACTTTTCTTTAATCAAATACAGGTACATGTACCGAGAATAGTCATCTATGAAAGTAATAAAAGACGTATGGCCAGTAATGCCAGGTGGAAAAGGCCCACAAATATCAGTGTGTATGAGTTCTAATAATCCAGAACTCCTTGTGGCACCCTTTTTATTTTTATTTGTCTTTTTCCCTTTAATGCATTCAACACATGTTCGAAAATCGCTAAAATCAAGATCTGGTAATTCACCATCCTTCACGAGTCTTAACATTCTGTCTCGTGAGATGTGGCCTAAACGTTGATGCCACAATTTAGATGATGTTTCCAAATCATGTTTTCTTTTTCGTTTTCGTTTGTTGATTTTCTCATTTACGTTATATGACAACAAAGATTTTGAAAAGCTATCGTTTAGTTCTAACTTATAGAGATTTCCATCCAGATAACCACAACCAAGAACTTGGAAGTTTAAACTGATAGTGACCTTTCCATGCCCATGTAAAACTTCAAAACCATCATTGTCTAACTTTGGTACTGATACGAAATTCCGAGTAATTTTCGGTACATATAATGTATCATAAAGTTTAATACAATGACCAGTTTTCATAATAAGTTGCATGGTTCCTACGGCCTCAACTTCTAGTTCTTCCACTCCTCCCGTTCTAAGTGTTCTTTGGTTTCTTCCCAGCCTCTGGATTGTAAGGAATCCCTGTGTGGAATTGGTAACATGAACCATTGAACCAGAGTCAACCCACCATGTGTTAATTGGTACATTAATATTAAAGGATTCAATTATCATAAATGCATTAGTACCTTTCTTAGCCAACCATTCCTTGAATTTTGAACAATCTCGTTGCAGGTGCCCTTTGTTATGGCAGAACTTGCAACGAGACTGTCCCTTGGAGACATTAGGGCTGGAAACAGTATTTGAATTAGCTTTCTGGACTTTAGAACTTTCCCCTTTAAAATTTCCCTTCCTTTTCACTGACTTAGTGGTAGCGACATAAGCGACTTCTGGTTGTTCTAGTTTCAGACGTTCTTCCTCCTGCACACACATTGCTATCAACTCACTCATTGACCATTTGTCCTTTTGAGTGTTATAGTTAATCTTAAAAGCATTAAAGCGTGCAGGAAGAGAAGTCATGATGAAGTGCACTAGAAAACCGTCGCTTATTTCCATGTCTAATCCCTTTAACTTATGGGCCATGTCGCTCATCATCATTATGTGCTCACGCACACCACTAGTCCCTTCATATTTTGTGGTAAGCATCTTCAGAATTAGAGAACTCGCATGTGCTTTAGAAGATCCCTTAGATTGCTCCTCAACTGAATTCAGATATTCTTTGGCATTCTCTGAATCAGGTATAGCTCCCCTAATGGCACTTGAGATGGAATTCTTGATAACCATGAGCGACATTCTGTTAGACCTTTCCCACTTTTCATGCGCTACTTTCTGATCTGCAGTGCTTGTAGCAGTCAGAGCAGCAGGAGGGTCATGCCTCAGGGCATAATCAAGATCCACCATACCAAGAGTAAGTTTAACTGTATCCCTCCATGTGGTAAAGTTTGCCCCAGTCAGTATTTCAATTCCAAGGCTAGGACTAAAAGTGGATGCTAGATCAATACAAACAGAAGTGTTGGAGTAAGCTATTTAGGGGGTAATCAAGTAAGGCAGGCAAAAATAAGTACATTGAAGACAATATCTATTATAACACCAAAATAATAGATTAATTAAGATTCTATCTGAATTTTGGCTTCGCTTTGGCTTTGACCAAAATTCAGACATTATGAACATACATAAATAAAATATTGTCTTGATGTTTTACATAAACTTTGGCTTCGCTTTGGCTTTGACCAAAATTTATGTATTATAAACATACCATAATAGACTGACTGATTATCTTACATGAATTTTGGCTTCGCTTTGGCTTTGACCAAAATTCATGTATTGTGAATGTACGTAAATGATAGAGACTATCTTAATGTTCTATGTGAAATTTGGCTTCGCTTTGGCTTTGACCAAAATTCACATATTATGAACATATATTATAAATGGACTATCTTAATGTCCCATATGAATTTTAGCTTCGCTTTAGCTTTGACCAAAATTCATATACGATGAAGGAAAAAATAAAGCACATAAATATACCATAACACATTTGGGCAAGAAATGATATATCTATGTAATTAGGCTTATAATCATTGTATATATCATTAGACAATTTGCCTTTAGGTTCATCGTCATACACATAATTATATAAAATATTTTCCTATGTCAAAATCATTATTTTAAGACATATGATTAAAAGATTAAATCATTATTTTAATTGCATTAAGGAAAAACATTCTAACTGATTTTATTTTCCTTATTATTAAAATCAAAAGAAATAATCAACTGATATTATGTGCATCATTTGATTTATATGAAAATAAAACAATAGTAAATCATTATTCCTTTTACGGTTTCGTCAAAGGATTTGCACAGAATATGTAAATAATATCCATAACATCAATTCATAACTATATGAGATAGTTATCAATAAGAAACTTCAACTTAGGAAAAAAAAAATAAAGATATTATATGACAATCCAAAACACATCGTTTTAACATGATATTATTGAAATCCATATGATATGCATACAAAAGGGTTTCATATCCTTTAAATAATATGGCATCAAATTCAATATTTTATGCTAGAATGAAAACCATTATGTAATCATGCATGTATTAATTTATTAAAAAAAAAATAGGTGTCAGTTTCAATTAGGAAATTGCACAGATATAGAGATACTTAAACGATTCATATCCAATAAACATATACATTCAAATTAACCTGATGTGCGATTTGCATAAGAGTTATTATAAATCAATTTTTTATTGTTAACGTCAATATTGGATAAATTTGCATTTGATCATCAAAATGGTTTCATGTTGCAGTGCAAGAATTGTTCGACCAGAAAATAATATCCATTAATATCCGGTCTATTTACATGATTGAACCGATATAATCAACATTGCTCTGATACCACATGTTGATTATATCTAGAAACACGGGTCAAAGACCATAGAACATTTAAAGAACGTACTTGATGGAATGGTTATCTTAGCGGATGATGATGAAGCCATGATCCTCTTACGCCCTTCTTGGTTCCACTTTATGGTGTCCTCTTAGGATGGAAGACTTAATAACTTAGTGAGTATGAGTGAGTATAAGTGAGTAAGTAATTTGGTGTATCATTAGTCTCCTTTTATACTCATATTTAGGACACCTAAAGGGTAACCATTAAGTATTCCATTTAATGCCATTATGTCCATCAAATAAAGGCTTATGGGATAATAATGTCAAGATGGTTGGGTTCAATGCATTGATCAATAAGTCTAACATTTAATGTAGAAGTCTAACATTGAACATTTAATGTAGAAGTCTAACATTGATCACTAAGGCCATTAATGTAGAAGTCTAACATTGTTTTGATATAAGAAAGTACCTATAGAATTCAATGGACAGGTTCTTGTTTAATGTAAACATTAACAATTCAGTTACCAACAAATTCATTATACGACCTGTGTTCTGAGTATAAAACATATTTGATAGTAATAAACAGTTATAAAAAGTACCCATATATAGCAGCTAACATGAGTGATGAAAACATACCAACTGACCCATATCCATATCCTTGAACCGGAAGATCATCAAATGGAAAGCGTTGGTGGTGTTTTGATATATACCTTCAGAATGAGTTGCAGGCGGCTGAGACAGACAAGGTGACGGCGGCCGCGGCAGATAGGATTTGGTAGTGATGGAAAGGGAGAATCGATAGGGCTGTGGTGGATAGGGTTTGGGAGTGATAGAGAGGGAAAATGGTGGGGAGGGAGACGGCTGTGGGTTTTGGCAGATGTTGATTAAGGGTTTGCAGAGAAAATTGAATATGAAATTAAAATCAGGTTTGAATCGGATGGGTGGGTTAGATTCGTGGGGGAGAAAAGTTGAAAAATGCCACGTGGCTTTTTGATGAGCTCTTTTATTAGATTTACTAGATTTATCACCCGCCGCAATGCGGCGGGGGATTCAATAGTTATATATCATGTTAGATGAACGGCAAATGTTTCTCACATGACCACGAGCCTGTGTGTAAAACCGAGAAAAAAATAACTAAGTTGATCTCTGACTCGCACATTGCGACAGACCTGTCAAATGAGGGGAAAATAGACGCGCTACGATGGACATGTCAAATAGGAAAAAAATAGATGAAAAAACGTTGAACCCCACACGCACGTTGCGGCGTGTTAAGTCGGAAATTTAGAACGACACGTTAAATGGAGAACTTATGAAAGATGAAAAGTATATAAGAGACTAAAGTTGAAAGTAAAAAAATGTTCAGATTAAATTGCAAAAGATGAAAAGTTTTGGATTGAAAGTAAAAAAATTAAATGGGTTAAATTGCAAAAGATGGAAACTTTTGAATTAGAAGTGAAAATCAAATTAATCAAAGGGGTTAAAATACTAAAGATTGAAACTTTAGACTTAAATTGCTAAAGACTGAAACTTTAGAGTTAAAAAAGAAATCAATTAAACAAAAGAGATAAATAGATTTAGTTAAATTGATGTTTATTATTATTATTATTTATTTAATAAAAGAGATAAATAAGAAAATAAGTGTGAGAAATTACCAGAGAATGACACGTGTCCAAAAAGGATTTTTGTATATTAGTATATACTAGCTTACAACCCCGTGTATTACACTGGTTAAATGACGAAAAAATGTAAATTATAAACTTGTATATAATGCTTATTAATGAAATGACTTATTTAGATAAAATAGTAAAACGAAAAAACAGTTATATTTTCTCTATTCAAAATAATTTTCTAAGTTTTCACTTCTCTTTTGAGATGCTACAATCCATTTTATTATGTCTTCAAAAGAAGTAACACTAAAAAATAAAAAAATAATGATCATAAAATTGTAAGTATTTTTAAAAATTATTATAAGTTATGAGGTTATGGTAAATGAATTGTAATTAAATTCTACTATGTATATTAATTATATAATAAATACTACTTTTAGATATATGGATCATGAGACAAGACAGGAATATCATCATTATATAGAAAATATTACATATTAAAAAAATCCTACTAAAAATAAAGTATACATTTAAAAAAGTAGGACTAAAGTTTTTTTAAACTATAAATTTGCGCATCTACAACAACTTTTTTAATTAGTAGTTGACATTTAAATATTCAAATTAAAACTTTTATAATATTATATAATGTCTTTATTTAGCATGATGATAATGTCTTTAGTTGCGTAATATTATTGAAATTAAGTTTAATATTTAAAACTCAATGTTATTAGGAAGTTGGACCATTTTTTAAGATGAAAACATATTGATAGTAACATAAATTTAAAATTGGAAGAAAATATGGAACACGTGTATCACGGCTTAAGTAAATATAATGTTATATACTTAATAGCAAAAAAAAAAATATGTCTTTTAAAAACCATTTAGTGTTCGCTTTAAAGATAATTTGGTACTTTATTTAGGTAATCCGTTTGTAATTTTAGTCTTCTAAGTTATATACTACAAGTAATTGTACATGTGATTTGATACTTTATTAGTAATTATTGTTTATATCCAAATAATATATTTTATCTTAACAAATATATATGGTTAGGGTAAAATGAAAATTTCGACAAGTTGTGAGAACTTAGAGAACTTAGCCTTACAAAAGGTTTTTTGAATTTTTTTAAAAGGGGTGTGAATGAGCGGTTAGAGACTCAGGACGTTAAACTTTTTGATTTTGGATTCAAATGGTTAAAACCACTAAAACATAGGGACTCAAAAAGTAATTTACTATTAATTAAATTTGAAATTATACGTTTGGTCTGTAAATATATTAAATAATATTATACTTATTATATTATTTGATACATTTATATTTGTTATAGATAATTATTAATTAAATTTGAATTTATACGTTTATCTCTAACTATATTAATTAATAGTATATTATATGTTGTGTATAAAAATTAATATGTAATACTATTATTAAAAGGGAGGAGACACCAAAGAGTGACACGTGTACAAAAAGATTTTTGTTTATTAGTATCGTTTTTGTTTTAAAATTAATAATATTATTATTATTTAATATAATCATAATAAAAACAAACGTTTATCCTTATCTAAAAATTTATTCTTATCTAATTATTTAAAATTATTATTATTATTATTATTATTATTATTATTTAATATGTGAGATAAATAGGAAAATAAAGTGAGAAAGCACCAGAGTGTGACACGTGTCTAAAAAAGATTTTCGTTTATTAGTATAGTAAGATTATGCCATGTGGCTTTTTTTGGATTCTTTTATTAGATTTAGATTTTTTGTTAGTATTTTTATGTCATAAATTAAATTTTGTATGTATTTTATGTCATAATTACAACTTAAAAAGAGATTCATATAAATTTTATAAACTAAATGTAATTGTATTATACACATTTGTCTTTTTAAAGTAAATTTTATTTTTAATATATTAATTTGTGGAAAAACTTAAAAAAATTAAAAAAATCAGGTTGAACAGGTCCTGCTCGGGTCAACCCACGAATATTCGGGCCAGGTTCGGGTTCGTATGTACGACACAATTTTTGGGTTTGGTTTCGTGTAAAATTTCCGGGTTCGGGTTGAATCCGCCAACCCGCTAACACGACCCGTTTAGAACCCCTATCATCACCAAGTAGGGTTAGAAGGTTGAGATGCTTATACTTAGTTCAAATGGGTTGTCTGGAGTCCTCCCAAGTTCTTTAGGAAAGTTGAGATGCTTAGAATGGTTAAAACTGAATGACAATAACTTCAATGGCCAAATACCACAGGACTTGGGAAAGTTGAGAAACATAGAAGTTTTGGATTTGGGCAATAATGAATTCTCAGGAAACATACCAAAATGGATTGGAGATAAACTTGAAGAATTGAGGATTCTGAGGATGCATAAAAACAACTTCACAGGAGGTATTCCTCGTTCTTTGTGCAAATGTTCATATCTTTGTTGGACAACCGAATCATAATCATATGCAGCGGAAGGTTTTGCAGAAATCACAGACATCATTATATGAAATGAATGTGCAGAAAATAAGAACAAGGCAAACTGTGCAGAAACGAAAGGATTTTGTGGACAATTTCGGTTGAAGGGAAACTGTCTTGATAACCGGAATAATGTGCAGGCAATCAACCATATAAACCACATTTTGGCGGTTAATTTTTGGCAGGTAACTGCACCGGCAGTTAAGTTTAAAAATTTAACCCGCTTATCATCCTAATTACATAAGTTATCATCCTAGTTACTTATCATAAGTACATATATGTTCGAATAATATATATCATATCTAAAGTTTAATAATAATACTTCTAACACAACCCCCTTAAACTTTAGTTATGTTGGAAGCTTGTTGTATAACACTCCGATTTGCGTCTTCTACGGCTTTCTTCATGTGGTTGAAGTTGAATCTCTTCCTTTTCTTGTGTAGATTCCAGTCGTCTTCCCATCCATTCCCAGTAAACAGAACATATTGTGTAGAATCAGCAACATCATGATCATCACCTGCAGCAACATCACCTGCACTTCTTATCCTCCTGTGGCAGCCTTGAGAGGGACCGGCTTCATCGTTCACCACTTCCTTATCCTGTACCTTTTCTTGCATCGATTTAAATTTGTAGTAATATTCCAAAACATCAAGATACATGGCATATATTATCCTCATGTAATCTCCATCTTGGTATTCAAATCCTAAATCTTTTGCTATAATCGGCCATAAGTTCTCAGTGGTAACATCACGATACCCGCCGTCTCTTGCCACCAACACATATAAATTCAACAGATCAATTCTCCTCTTGTTCAGGGAATATGGAGGGACTAGTCTCGAAGTTATTCCCATGTATTTATTCAGAAACCATCGCACCATTTCTTCAAATTTCTTTTGAAGATCAACCTTGTACTTGAATACATACTCATGGTCATCAAGCATGTTTATCAAGGCTTTGCAATCAGCAAATTCATGGAATTCTAATGCCTTTAAGATCATTCGATTCCAATCATTCTCATCTTCATTCGAAACATTTAGTGTTTCGAAATAAGAATTCAAATAATCATCTTTGAATTCATCATCTACACCGCACATATCTTGCAGCCTTCTTTTCTCACTTAAGCCCAATTCTTCCTCTTTTGTTAACCCACTCTCTTCGTTTATTGAATTCACCACCGGAGTTGAAAACATGGGAAATATTTTACATGTATCACCGGATTTTCTGACCGTGAAACCTTGAAGTGTTAATTGATCAAGGATAAGTACATTCCGGTCAATTTCCGGTGAATAGAAAACATTGTGAATACGCAGTGTATCGTTCCCAGTTTTCATCTCTACCATTCCCACCCCTCGTATGAACAAGAAATTATTCATTCCTGATCTAGTTTCAACACCCATCATATGTTTTACCCTTTTGAAAACATCGAGATTACCAGCAAAATGATGTTTAAACGTTGGATTAACATACCAGATTTCTCCCCATTGTCCACCATCAGTCCCAGTGACAATCATTTCACTCTGGCAGTGAACATCATCTTCTTGCCTTCTGATTCCGGCGTTGATTGCTTGTCTGATCAGTTGTGTCGCTTCATCATTTTCTTTGGCCTTGCAATTGTAAATTTGGTGACCCGGTAAGTGGCAGTAATAGCAAAGTCTTATGCGAGGGATTCGCTTGTCTTTCTCATGTTTCTCGTCAGTGCAATGTTGACATGGTAGGGTAGTGGAGTTTTGTTTGATTTCTGCCCGATTCCCTGAAGTGGCTCTGATACCACTATGTTGGACAACCGAATCATAATCATATGCAGTGGAAGGTTTTGCAGAAATCACAGACATGATTATATGAAATGAATGTGCAGAAAATAAGAACAAGGCAAACTGTGCATAAACGAAAGGATTTTGTGGACAATTTCGGTTGAAGGGAAACTGTCTTGATAACCGGAATAGTGTGCCGGCAATCAACCATATAAACCACATTTTGGCGGTTAATTTTTGGCGGGTAACTGCACCGGCAGTTAAGTTTAAAAATTTAACTCGCTTATCATCCTAATTACATAAGTTATCATCCTAGTTACTTATCATAAGTACATATATGTTCGAATAATATATATCATATCTAAAGTTTAATAATAATACTTCTAACAATCTTCATATTTTTGACATCGCACACAACAACTTAACAGGATACATCCCTCAATGTTATGGAGAGTTGAGGGATGGTTGAGGCAAGAGATGCATTTAGTTATCAACTGTATTACAAGGAGGAGGTTGATCTGATGGGTGTGATTCAAGTCTTTAAAGGAAGCGAGCTTGAATATACAAAAACGATATATATAGTTGTTAACATGGACCTTTCAAGCAATAAACTTACAGGAGAAATTCCTCCAGAAATAACTGCACTTGCTTCATTGATGGGTCTCAATTTGTCTCATAATCACCTGAGTGGGAGTATTCCAGATAGCATTGGAAACATGAAGGCGTTAAATTCTCTCGATTTCTCAGACAACCAATTGAGAGGGACGATCCCTCCAAGCATGGTTGCTTTGAACTTTTTGAGCTCAATGAATCTGTCACACAATAAACTGTCAAGAAGAATTCCAACCGGAAATCAATTGCAAACACTTACTGACCCATCAATATATGCTGGTAACAGGGATCTCTGTGGTGCACCTCTGCCAAATAATTGTTCTAATCCTGAAAACCCACCAGCCACAACAAGCAAGAACAAATACAAAAAGGCTAACGGGCTAAGGAAGGTATGGTTTTACTTGGACATAACGTGTGGATTTGCAACAGGTTTTTGGGGTATTATTGGAGTCTTGGCAATCAAGAAGCAATGGAGAAGGAAGCTTTTTATGATTGCAGAGGTAACCATGGACAAGGTATATGTGGCGGTTGCAGTGCAGATTTCCAAGATAAAAAGAGGCAGAGAAGCCTAATAGATTCTTATAATTGACAATATTTGTAAAATTGTTGTTTTGATTTAAAATACTCTGTTGTGTAATATATTTATACCATGGGTGTGTTTAATACAAATAAAAATATTACAATATACGAGATATAATACAGGTGACAGATTACAGAAGAAGTGGACTGAAGATTGAACATGCATAACTTACCAATGGGATGTTCAAATGGCATTCTCTATTTGAGTCCAGTCACTTTTCTTGTGTTTTTCAAAATTATAGTTTCGGTCTCACCCTAATACCCCATTCTCTATTTGAATTAGATCTTCCAGTTGAGTGCTGAAAAGAAATAAAAAAGAAACAACAGCAGCAATGATGATTGCCGAGAAACAATCCAAAAAGAGGTATGCAACAATTGTTCAAAAAGTGATAATAACAACTGTAGTTCAGCTAACAACTGTGTTTCCTGCAAAATCTTTAATATCAGCATCATTTTAGAAAGCACAAACTAACAGTTTTAAGACAATGATCCAGTTCAAACCATTTTGGTAAACAGACACAAAAAAATATATAGCCACGCTTATCTTTCACTAGGAATGAGCAAATGGTACTGGTACCGACTTTCGACATTTTCGGTACCAAGTTCAATTATACAGATAACGTCAAAGATGATTTCAAAATGTTGTCATCATTGGTTATGGATGACTGTTGCTCATGGTATTGAGTTAGTTGCGATAGTTCCACCGTTTGCCAGTTTTTATCTCTCACGGGAAACGTAAGGGGACTCTTATTCATGTGGGGAAACACTCACCAGTCACCACAACAATTGAAGATTACCGAGAAACAATCCAAAAAGAGGTATGCAACAATTGTTCAAAAAGTGATAATAATAACTGTAGTTCAGCTTACAAATCTCTGATTATTATTCATGTGGGGAAACACTCACCACAGCAATTTAAAAAGATAGGGTCTACATATTCCCACACCCAAACCCCTATTTCCATACCCTAATAGACTCCTCGTATAGGCCTATACGAGGCATCTAGGGTTCCTTTTCCCGACCAACTTCTGAACCTCGTACAACGTCACATCAGTCACATCAGACGGGGAGTCTAGGCCTGTACGAGGGACCAATACAAGGGTACTAAGACGCCTCGTATAGGCCTATACGAGGCGTCTTAGGGACTGATTTGACTATGTGTCTGGCATGTGACATAAAGCAATATGGGGCGTCTAGGGCTATACGAGGCGTCTATATTTCATATAAAGGGCAACATACAGTGCATTTTTGGTCCACCCGAGCATTCAACATTCATTTCATTCTGTTTCTTCTACTATTTCTTCGAAAGAAACTCTTGTTGTTTGCATTTGTGTTCTTATCATCCCGAAGTGTTGAAATGTCATCATACTGGGACGGCAACTATGTCTTCAGGTAGTATTCTAGCGACAACTGGGTGTCCGAAAGCGTTCCGGTAACAGTTATTAGCTTAAATGTTTTAATTACTTGTTGTTTTAGTGTATTATTTACTAATGATGATACGGTCGTCTATTTTGGAGGAGTCTGGCGTTCCCGATTCTAATGAGCAAGAGGAGGTTGTGTCTAGTATACAAGGAAAACAAAACAGACCGTTTCTAGATTTGAATACGCATCCCCCTGTTGATGAAACAGCCCCTATAGATGACTCATACCATGTTGGTCAACCAAGTTATCCGACGCAACAAGGGTATCCAGATTATAGATACGGGTGTGAATATTCTTACGGAGGAGACGGTGGATACGGAGGAAACGGTGGATACGGAGGAGACAGTGGATACGGAGGATACGGATGAGACGGTGGATACGGAGGAGACTGTGGATACGGAGGATACGGTGGATACGGAGGAGACAGTGGATATGGTGGATACGGTGGATACGGAGGAGACGGTGGTCATCAGCAATTCATTTCCCCGGGCACTCCTTACGTTCATCAAAACAATACGGACGTTGGAGAATATGGTGGTTATGGTGGATATGGTAGATATGGTGGTGAGGCACCTCCCATCCCAGACAATCCGCACTTAAAAAAGTAGGTATCAATTACTATTTTATTATTATTATTTTATTTATTTATTATTATTATTATTATTATTATTATTAATATTGTTATTATTGTCGATGATACAAGTTTTCAACTCTTTAGATGAACTAAAGAAACGGATACAAGAAATAGCAAACGCGGATGGTTTCGTTATTGTCACCCGTCGATCAAAGAAAATCGAGGGAAGAACCGGGAGGGTATGGCTTGAATGTGACCGTGGTGGTGAGCACCACACTACAGCAACACTTAGAAAAGCCGGAAGCAAAAAAACCGTTTGCCCGTTTTACCTGCTGGCTGTGCGAAACCACGCGTATGAAACCTGGGAGATAAAAGACGGAAAAATTGAACAAAACCACGAACTTTGTGAGGACCTGTCGGCCCACGCGTTTGTGCGAAGGTTTACTCCAAGCGAAATGAAACTGATCGAGTAGCTGACTGCTCAAAACATGGAGTCGCGCAAAATATTTCAAACGATAAGGAAGCAGGACCCCGACAGGTTTCATGTTCTTAAAGACGTTCAAAACGTTGTGGCGAAGATTCAAGCCGAACAAAGACAAGGATTGACTCCCATGCAGTCACTAGAAAATGTGCTGATAAACAACGACTTTATTTACGAGACACGGGAGGAACCCGGAACAGAGATCGTAACAGAGATCTTCTTTCTTCATCGGCACTCGAGAGACATGTGACGTGCATTCCCCCACGTCATGCTGATCAATGCAATGTACAAGACAAACTTATACAATATGCCATTTATCCAGATTGTTGGTATGACGCCTACCAACCATTCGTTTTGTATCGCGCATGTTGTTGTTAGTAAAGAACGGGGTGATAACTTTGTGTGGGTGCTTGACAAGATCAAGTCAATGTTGGATGAATGTATGGAGCCACGTGTGATTGTAACGGATAGAGACCTAGCCCTTATGGGCGCGTGTGCTAAAGTATTTCCTGACGCCTCCAGGCTTCTTTGTAAGTGGCACATACAACAGAATGTTATGAAGCACTGCAAGGCTGCCTTCACAGAAGAAGACTGGGATAATTTTTTGTCATTCTGGGGGACATTCATTGAGTCTCCATCCATACCCATCTACAAGTACCACTTGCGCAACATGCGAAAGCGACTTGTGGAGTGCAAACGTTCTAGTAAGTTTTTCTTTCTAATAACATACGACTCACCTATGTAAATTTTATTAAATTACTTTTACTTTTTAGGAGTCTTCAATTATGTGTACGATAACTGGCTAAAAGACTATAAGGAGATTTTCGTCTTTGCGTGGACTGATAAGAGGCGCAACTTTGGTAATCGTACCACAAACAGAGTTGAGAGCCAACACGCCAACTTAAAGAGATACGTCCTAGATAGGAGCTCGCTGGACCGTGTAGTTGGTTGTGTCCGGGATATAGTTGAGACACAGTTCAGTGAAATAAGGAAGAGTTTTCGAGACTGTATCGAAAAAAGAATGAACCACCACAAACACCCGTTGTTTCAACACCTACATGGAAAAGTATCCCATACAGCCCTTGACTTGTTGAGTGGAGAGGCAATTAGGAGCTAGATGTCTTGGAGCTCTTTCATTCATCATGTGGTTGCCAAATGTGATACAGATGTGGGTTGCCCTGTGCTTGTTGGATAGAAAAGTACATGCGTGAAGGTAATAATTGTTAAACGTACAGCACTTGTGTGATATATTTCCGTTAATCACGTGACTTAAACAATGTTGTTTTTAACCGTGCAGAGCGTCCGATTCAATTTGAAGATATAGACGTCTTCTGGCGGAAGCTTAACTTCCAAAGTTGTAAATTGATAGACGATGACGTTGACGTGGTCGAAGAGCTAAATATTGTTAGACAACAATTAGAGTCGCACCCCCCAGCTCAGCAAAAAAGTCTGATGTCAAAGATTAAAGCGGTGTTGACTCCAACAAAATCTACCAAGAAACTACCGGTTGTCCAACAAAATACTCGTGGCCGACCAACAACAAAGCAGGTACAACAAAGGTTAGACGGGGCCTCTCGTATAGATGAAGAATTGAGGAGAAGTTCCTTCGGTGATACAAACACGTGCTTTGAAGGTTCACGACAAAGTAAGTACGATAACCCTCGCCACAGCTCGTACGTTCCGTCACAGGCCTCTCAACAGTCGGTTATAAGGTCCCAAAAACCCAAAGCGAGCCTAAGCCGTTCAAAGAGTTCTAAGAAGAAAGAGACACGAGATGATCACGGTTTTCCTTTAATCATTGGGGACGAGAACGTGGGAATCATCAAACAGTTTAAGTCTGCCATTCCGCCAGTGTTTCACCCGCACGTCTCGTGCATACGAGATGTGATGTCGGACGGTCATTGTGGGTTTCGGTCTGTGGTTGTGGGCTTAGGTATGGATCAGAGTTCATGGGGGCTCATTCGAAGGGACCTTGTCCAAGAAATGGATCAGAACGAATCGATCTGGTTCCCAATATTTGAAGCATGGAATCAAGGTTATTTTACACGCATCGCCAGAGCCTAATATGGGATTCAGTGTCCGGTTGTCCCCCGGATCACTGGATGGTCTTCCCCTTAGCAGGACTTCTTATTTCACAAACGTACGGTATCGGGGTGCATCTGTTAACGACAACTAGGGGTGCGAGTTCCACTTTCTTCCCAATACTAAGTCCTCCGGCTAATCAACAACCATTATTCATAACGCTTACACATGTTAACGAGAACCACTTCATACATGTTAAGCTGGAAGGGATTATCCAATGCCACCAGCACATGGGCTATGGTTGAACCACCGAAGACCCCATACGGAACAATGGGAAGATATGTACTTGCCACGTCTAGAATGGTATACATAGATAATGAATCCTCTACCAAGATTAAACCCCAGTCTTAATTACATCGACAGTGATACGGAAGAATGATTTTTGTAATTAATAGTGTTTTTTTGTATCGATAATTAATCTTATTGTAATTAATAAGATTTTTTGTATTAATTTCTATAATTTTTTGTATTAATTCCTATATTTTTTCTACAATTTCTATGATTTTTTTTATAATTTCTATGATTTTTTATAATTAAAATTGATTAAAACAGTTTAATAACATTTTTATAAAAATTTCTATCTTTTTCTTATAATTAGAATTGATTAAAAGAGTTTAATAACATTTTTATAAAAAAAATTACAAATATACGCCTCGTATAGACCTAGACGGGTCGTATACGAATGGTCAATTTTTGCCCCTGATATGCCCTCATTCTAGGCTTAAATCAGGGGCTAAAAGGTCATTTCAACCAACCCAGACGCCTCGTATAGAACTGGACGGGTCGTCTATGTGAGCGGCATTTTGGGTTTTTGAATTTTGAAAATTTGAATTTAACAAAAAAGGACGCCTCGTATAAAGCTGGACGGGTCGTCTTTCTGGGCGGCAAGATTTCTTTTTTTAAAATTTGAATTTTGAAAATCTTTTAGTTAATTACCATTAAACCCTTGAAAAGACCCCAGTATAGGCCTTAATCAGGGGCATAAAGGTAATTTGAAAGCATAGACGACACGTATAGGTCTATACGCGTCATACATATTGGGCGACAACTGTTTGGGTTTTTTTTAATTATTAAAAAAATGTTTATTAAATTACCATTTTACCCCTGTAAAGCCCCCAGTATAGGCCTTAGTCAGGGGTAAAATGGTAATTAACCAATCCAGAAATATCTTTTTGGATTGGTTAATTACCATTTTACCCCTGATTAAGACCTATACTAGGGGCTTTACAGGGGTAAAATGGTAATTTAATATAAAGGCTGGACGAGTCGTCTAGCTCTATACGAGGCGTCTATGCCTCGAATAACAGGGGGAGACCTAGACGACCCTGGTTATCACCCCCCAAACAAAAAAAACACACACATATACGGAGGACACACCTTTATACGCCCCGGATACGTATTTGGACCGTATTTTCGAAGATTTGAAGCATCCCTGGTACGTATTTCAGCCCGTAATTTAGTATTCTTGCTTCGTTTTTGCCTTTAGACCGTACGTTTGCCCTGAAATTAGGTTTTTGTTGGGTTTGGGTGTTTGAAATTGAGGTTGAAGATGAAGGACTAGAACAGGACGCCCCGTATGCCTCTATACGAGGCAGATACGGGCCATTGTTTTTTTGTTTTTTTTATTAATGTTATTATTATTAATGTTATTATTATTATTATTATTATTATTATTAGTGTCACCTTTCTTCAAATTCCAAACAGGAGCATGAAGCTCCGAAGCATCTTTCTCTGAGTAGATCCGATAATAATAATCCCCCAGAGTTTCCTCTGGGCGGATTGGAGATTTTTTATCAACACTAGAACCTTGCTCCTCAGAAACCTTCTCAACATGCTCAGGCATAACATCCGAAGGCTTAGAAGAGGAAGTCGAGGTAGGAGTTTTTTAGCAGTTTGCTCTTTCCCTAGGTCTTGAGCGACATCTTCAGGGATTTGCGGATTACCAGCACCATAAATAATCCCTAGATCTACAACTTTTTCAGCTTCTACAGCAACACCAACAGGCTTCTCAGTCTCAACAGTCTTATCCACACCACCACCAGCAACCTCGGTAGTCTCTAATTGGAAGCCCTTCATTAACCACAGATTGCAGTTCTTCTAGGGGAATAGGAGAAGCAGGGGTTTCTGGAAAAAACAACAAAAACTATAAAAATTTAAATGCGCATAAAAGAAACAAGGAAAGGCAACACTTACCAGGAACAGATTCCGAGATAAAAGCATCTAGATTTCCTTTTCTGGTAATCTTCTTCCTCTAAATCTTCTTAGAAGGTTGACCCTCAATGCAGGAGAAGTGAATGAGAGGAAGATTGAGCTCCAGAAGTGATCCAACAATGCAGGAGAAGTGAATGAGAATGTTTGTAAACTTGAAGTTCTTATATACTAGTTGCACACACCATAAGATGTTGACAACTAAGGCTATAAGTGACCACAATTGTCCCACAAGTGTCCCTGGGGTCTAGGAACATTTTAGGGGTCGTCCAGTGGTGAGAAATACCAGTGAAATAGGTCACAATCGCGAAAAACCGGCTGCAGAAGGTTTCTGGTCACTGGGTACTGGCTTGCGCACCGTAAAGGTCACAGCCTTGCGGTGCGCAAGGCTCCCTCAGCAGCCAAAATTTGTTGTTTGTTGAAGTTTTGAAAGGGCAGCCTCTCCAATCGACTTTGGGACATCATTTAACAGATTGGGGCCTCACAAAATGCCTTTGTACAGTAACATACCCTACCATTATGAATTGTTTGCTTTGAATCCAAAAACAAGTACCGAGAATGAAGGTTTACCATTCTTTTTCTTCGTGGGATCCTATCATGCATTTCCAATTCATTATTGTCAACCCATTTCTGGATTTAAGACATAATAGATGTTTAATATATAAAAACTTGGGTCTTGGGATTTATAAATGAGGTGTTCAGAGGTAAAATTAACATGACGCCACTTTTCAATCCTGCCAAAACATCTTTATTTAATTACATCCGTGTTTATCACGCTTTTTGTCGTACATGACACGTGTCGTTATCTTATTGAACAAGAAATTTTGAGGTGTTACATCTTGATACCAGTTTTCATCAACAGGGGTCTGAATTATTTCGACAGGAACATCCTCTTTTCCCCTTAAAACCATCCTCACCGGAATCACTCCGGCCTTGATAAAGAAGAATTTTTGTTTCCAATCATGAAAGGATTTTGGGGGTTGCTGTAGAATCTTCTTTGCAGACGCCCTCTGAACGAACGAATAAAATCCTTGAATACAATGCATTTGGTAAAAAACCCTAAATCGAGGGACCGTCGGCTCGATATGCATCGTTCGGCACACAAATTCAAAATCTCGAACCCTAACCATGCCAATAGGGTGCAATTGGGATATATGCACCTTGTAATACTCAAGAATTTCAAGGAAAAATCTGGTCACAGGCAAACGAAAGTTGCCTTCACAGAAAAAATCACAAAAAAGGGTAATATACCCAGCCGGAGCATTCGCTGCAGTTTGCCCCCTCTTTAGGGTACAGAGCACCCCAGTTCTCCAGAAACATGATATTCCGAACCAAACCATCAAAGGTCGCTCTAGGCCACTTTAACGGTGGAACTTCAGTCGACATTTCTTCAGAAAGATCTTCTTGGTGTTCTCCGGTTGACATAGGAGGAAAGAACAATAAACCTTTTCAAAGGAAGAAGGAACAAGAAAGTTTTTCAACAAAACAATGATTACACAGAAAGGGGGTTACTTAAACGTTATATATACTCACCGCAATAAATAGCATCGGTAACTGCCACACCCCCTTTTTTCGGATATCACAGTTCTCCAAGCAGCAGAAAAAGTGAATACCAACACAAACGCGTTTACACGCGCGCGTGCAAGACACGGACAGTAAAAAACAACTGACAGTAACAGACTGTCACTCAGTTTTACTGTACCAGTCTCATTTAAAGTCAAAGATTTTCAAAAACCTTTACAATAATCAAAATGAATCTTCTTCCGGAAGTTTCCTTATTTTTAGCACCAAAAAAGCATCTCCCTCTTATAAGTCCAGTGCCCCACTTATTCTCATAAGTGCAACACTAGACTGGGGGGACTTGAAGGGGTAAGGTCCCAAAAACCTCATAATAAGTATTTGGGACCATACCATAACCTTGCTTTTCAAACCTTGCGCGGCCGCGCACTGGTCTTACAAAAGAAAGGCTCAAGAAACCAGCAACAGTCAATACTTGCGCGCTAAAAGGAAATCATAAGCCCTTGCGCTTTCTCCCACAAGCAAAGGCTAAGAATCCTAAATAAAACACTTCCGCTTAAATATCCAGACTTGGATACTATTTACCCAGACTTGGGATTTATTCAGCTGACTCCCTACGATAAGGAGTCACACCAGATTACAACAGTAATCTTCTAGAAGAAACTCAATCGTGCACCTCCAGACGGTTATAACCATCTAGACACGCGTCGTCACCCCAGACGCTATTGGAATCACAACGATGGCATGTATTTGGAGAAAAAACTCCACTTGATCACTTTCCACGTGGCATAACCCCAGCAATCGATCTAAACCACGATCCATGTGCATTCACCATGGATCATGAAGCTTGACGGAAGGAAATGCAACCGCTTACGGGGTTAGCCTCTTCCGTCAACTTTTCACTAACGGGTTTTCCCGCCCAAAGACTCCCGGCTATAAATATGAGAATTATTCAGGTATGAAATTCAAGTTACACACACTTCTCAAATACATCTTCTTCTTCATAACTCATACTTATTCTCACACCGGAGTCGGGTCAAGGAGAAAACCCTTTTCTCCCCTTGGCGAGGCTAACGGTGCTTCTTTTTTGCAGAGTTATCGGAGAAGGAGATCAATCGTAACCGAATCAAATGAGAGGAAACCCACCTTTTTATGCGGATTCAAACCCCCTAGATATCTCGGTTCCGACCATTTATCTAGTGTTTCTTCATATACGAATGGTTAATTTTTGCCCCAGATATGCCCCCATTCTAGGCTTAAATCAGGGGCTAAAAGGTCATTTCAACCAACCCAGACGCCTCGTATAGAACTGGACGGGTCGTCTATGTGAGCGGCATTTTGGGTTTTTGAATTTTGAAAATTTGAATTTTACAAAAAAGGACGTCTCGTATAAGGCTGGATGGGTCGTCTTTCTGGGCGGCAAGATTTCTTTTTTTAAAATTTGAATTTTTAAAATCTTTTAGTTAATTACCATTAAACCCCTGAAAAGACCCCAGTATAGGCCTTAATCAGGGGCATAAAGGTAATTTGAAAGCATAGACGACACGTATAGGTCTATACGCGTCATACATATTGGGCGACAACTGTTTGGGTTTTTTTTTAATTATTAAAAAAATGTTTATTAAATTACCATTTTACCCCTGTAAAGCCCCCAATATAGGCCTTAGTCAGGGGTAAAATGGTAATTAACCAATCCAGAAATATCTTTTTGGATTGGTTAATTACCATTTTACCCCTGATTAAGACCTATACTAGGGGCTTTATAGAGGTAAAATGGTAATTTAATAAAAAGGCTGGACGGGTCGTCTAGCTCTATACGAGGTGTCTATGCCTCGAATAACAGGGGGAGACCTAGACGACCCTGGTTATCACCCCCAAACAAAAAAACACACACATATACGGAGGACACACCTTTATACGCCCCGGATACGTATTTGGACCGTAGTTTCGATGATTTGAAGCATCCCTGGTACGTATTTCAGCCCATAATTTAGTATTCTTGCTTCGTTTTTGCCTTTAGACCGTACGTTTGCCCTGAAATTAGGTTTTTGTTGGGTTTGGGTGTTTGAAATTGAGGTTGAAGATGAAGGACTAGAACAGGACGCCCCGTATGCCTCTATACGAGGCAGATACGGGCCATTGTTTTTTTGTTTTTTTTATTAATGTTATTATTATTATTATTATTCTTATTATTATTAATGTTATTATTATTATTAATGTTATTATTATTAATGTTATTATTATTATTATTATTATTTATTACTATTATTAATGTTATTATTATTATTATTCTTATTATTGTTATTATTATTTATTATTATTAATGTTGTTATTATTATTATTATTATTATTATTATTATTACTATTACTATTATAATGTTATTATTATATAGGGTTGTACGAGGCATCTAAGGTTTCTTAAACTTTGTGCCTGACATCTCTGAAGACCCCCTTGAATTCAGTGCCTAGACGTCTCGTATAGCCTTATACGAGGCGTCTAGGGCACAAAAAGTGTACAAATAGGCGCAGAGGTTGTCCGGATAGATTGAGCCAAAAGATAACTTGGTTGATGAAGAGTACTTCATAAAATCGACTGAACTGCTTAAACCACTTCATTTAGTGAGCAAATTCATAAAATCGCAAAAAGGAACACATCCCAATATCCATCGACGAACAAACCATGACAATAGATGAGTGGGGTCGCAGTCCTTTCATTATGGCCTGAATTTGGTTCACACAAAGATTGTCGGCCCTCACGAAGAGGAGGTGGGTGGTGTTGTGTTTGAGATGGTTGTGTAGCTTCTGGAGGTAGTCAGGTAGATTGCCTTCCTTGCCACCTTGGAAGCCATGGGAACGATGAGAATGGAGGTTGATTTAGGTAAGGCTTCTTTATGTTGCTGATTTAGGGGTTACAGTGGAAGCCCATGGAGTAAAAATACGACAAAAAGATCAATACAGACATCATAGGTTTTGACGACGAGGATCCCCACTTGGGCTCCTCGTCCGGGCTCATCGCCCTAGACTAGTGGCTGGGCTCGAGCCCACTTATGTCTTTCTCGGTATGTTTAGTTGGTTTGAGTGGGCCGTGTCCTGATAAGCCCACTCTTGGACCAGCCCATTAGGGTTATGGCCCAAGTGTTTTGTTATAAAAGGAAGCCTCCTCCTCCAAAGAAAGGGCAGACAACATCTTCCACCATTTTTGAGGTCACTACTTCCTCCTCTTCTCTCATATTACTACTGTCCCTCTACTCACTCCCTCTAAATTATACTTGCACTTATAACATCTTTACCACACAAGATACTGACTTGAGCGTCGGAGTGCCCACGGGGTGAACCCCCTCGGGCCCTCTAACTAGAGTTTCATGTGGATGCAGCCTGAGATCAGACACCCCGCAAGAGGAACTGCCACCGTGACAGGAAGACAACGAACCTGAACCGGATCTCACCGAATCTAAGGTTCGTACCGCCAAGCTCTCTGGCCACCTTCAGGGATTTGGGGATTCGACATTGGCGCCATCCGTGGGACTCAGAACAAAAACGCATCTGGTGCCCACCATACAGACGGTCAGATCTATATACTTCGTGCAATCTACACCATGTCTAGATCTACATACAAATCTCCAGTTAAACAGGTTCTGAATCTCATATTTTCTTATTTGTGATGTACGAACGTATCTGGCACAACCTCGGGTATGGCAATCTTATAGCAAGATAAAGAAAAACCAATAATAGTTTAGCACAGCTAAACATGGATTTGTAGTTACCTAGTCTCAGCTGTAGCTTCGGGAGATAGTGTATTCGTGGTGATGAATAAATCGTTTATGGAGCTCAAATTAAGTTACAGTCTGTATTAGCATACAAAGAGCGAAGTTACAAGTTTTATTGCACTAGTTACAACTAGATAACACACTATTGATGCAAGGAATGGATGATGTACAACTAGCTAAAAGGGGTACAACTCATTCATGCATGAACAAATGTGTGGACATGAAGGACACCACGTTAAATAATAGCCAAAAGGACATTACTTTGCCTTTTTCAAAGTTTTTTATTGGAACACAACACCACCTCGTCAAAGGAGCATGTGTCATTTCTTCCGAGGGCTGACTTTTCAACATGGGCATTCAAATGAAATTTAATACACATCTGATAATGATTAGACCAGCAGATGAGGTCTAGGCTAAATATTCTCTTTCTCGTTTGGATCCAACTAGCCTCTAAAAAACAAAGAAGCAAAAAAAAGGACATGACATCCGTTGCATGAGGTACAACCCTTAACTTACTTTTTCTTTCCTTATGATATGCCTTGCTTGCGAAGCTTAGACACGTATCACCATCATAATTTTGTGAATTATTTTATATAAGGTAAAATTAGTAAATGGGTAAAAGCTTGCAAACAACTTTTACTGACAGAGTCACATGGGGTGGTTTTTCCTCCTTATCTTTCTATTGTATGGTCATACCATCTAGGTAAAAGAGCTGACCTTATGCACCTTAATGAATTTTGATGAAAAAAGTTAAGGTTTTACTAGAAAGTTAGATTCTAAATATTAGTCAAAAGGTAAAACTTCTTGCCTACTTTTGACATGATTATACAAACAAAAAAAAAGTATTATTATGATGTTTATTAACAAATGCTTAACGTACAAGCATTGTAAACACTCACTTGGATTCTAAGTATTAGACCAAAGGTAAAACCTGTTGTCTACTTTTTGAAAGTACAAAAAATTAATATGAAAAAGCTGGACATGAGCTGTCAACAGCTTTTTTAATTTTTTATGTTTGACATGAGCTTTCAACAGCTCTTTTAATTTTTTATGCAAATTAAAAAATATAGTTGATTAGAATGTCATTAATTACTTTGTCTTCATTTGACTTTTGCTGTTGACAACTAAAAAAAAGATAAAGGAAAAAAGTTAAGATTTTATTTTCCCAAGGTGATGTGACTTATCTTTTGAAAAAAGAAAAAAAGGGGGGGGGTAATGATGCTACACTCTTACCAAAGTAAAATAATAATATTTTACTAGTACCAGGTCCTTCCAACAGGTCCTTTCGCAGGGCCCCCTCCCCTGGCCTTTCCCCAGGTCCTTCCTCAGGCCCTCCCACCTGGCCTTTCCCCAGGTCCTTCCACAGGACCCTTCCACCTGGCCTTTCCCTAGGTCCTTCCACAGGACCCTTCCACCTGGCGTTTCCCCAGGTCCTTCCACAGGGTCCTTCCCCTGACCTTTCCCCAGGTCCTCCCCCGGGTCCTTCCTCAGGCCCTTCTGCCAGGTCCTTTTCTAGACCCTAACACAAAACATTTACACAAGGCCTTTCCCCGAAGTCTTGCATCGTACACCACTTGTTAAGGTACGTAGGCTACCCCCATTAACAATATAATGATCACATGTCTTCACAAAATAAAGCTTGAGGCACAAGTACTTGTACACACAACACAACATGTTTAACACATAAGTAAATTGACCTTTGGTATGACTTACCTCTTTGAAAGTGTTTTTGTGGCAAGTACCGAAGCATGAACATGAACAACACAAGAAGCTATTAGTCACGACCTACAGGACAGGTCAACGAAGGCTAGTATTAGACTGGATGAGGTGCATCCAAGAAACATGGCATGATCTTTGAAAAGACACTAAAGAATAGTGGTCACCTAAAATATCCTTAAACAAGGATATTGCTTTGGTTGGGAAGAAAGCAACACAACATTAGTGAAAGCAGTAAATACCTTTGTGCAACATTGAACTGGGGGACTAGTATGTCTAGGGGGATATTGTGGGACAGAGTCGTTGCTAACCTCGGGCTACCTTTATTCAACAAGGAATCATATGATAATCTGCCGAATACATCTATCAGCCATATCCTTGCGTGCTATCGTGTCTCGGATAAACACGTCACTCATTAGAAGTGATCATGATTTAGAAGACTTTCGATACTCATCGAAAGTGACTATATTCTTTATTCACAACCGATGGTCTAGACAGACGGGCTCAGGGACAACCTATTTTATAAGATTCAGTATGATCAACTACGCTTGACAACACTGAACTAGGGAGCTAGCATGGTGTAACACCATGGGATCCCACATTGAAGACTTCTCGAAAGGATCTTTATTTTTGTATTACATCCTCCAAAAAGGATTAAGCCCCTCCATAAGTTCTCATGTTCGAAGATCTAAACAACAAAAAAAAAGAGGGAAGTGGCATGGACTGCCTTACAAATTCCTCCACTTGAAGAAAGGAAAAGTATGGGCCGTGTGTTAGGCTCCTTCTTTGAAGGAAAAAGAATCCATGGACTACATTACTCATCCTCCACTGGAAGAAAGCAAAAGCCTGGGTTGTGTATTTGGCTCCTTCCCTGAAGAAAAAAGAATCAGAGGATCACGTTATCAATCCTTCACTTGAAGAAATGAGGAGTCTGGGCTACGTAGTTGGCTCCCCTCCTGAAGGCGAAAGAATCGTCGGACTACGTTACTAGTCCTTAAGAAAAATCCAGACACTCTCCTTGAAGACGGAAGACTCCTTGGACTACGTTGTTAGTCCATGAATAAACCCCGGACAGTCCTTCCTTGAAAAAGGAAGAGCCCTTGAGCTGCATTATTTGTTCCTCCCTTGAAGAAGGAAAGAACCTTAGCAGGACAATACGAGAGGTAAGTTCCCAATACTCATATTCTGTACTTTAGATGAAAACAAACTCCCTCCGTCGGCTCCCATCTACAAAGATTCTACAGGGAAAAAGAAATAGAGGGAAACCTTAATAAGAGCATTTTCGCTCTAAGAGGAAAGTGAAATCCTCCTATGGTCCGTCGTGCTCAAGAAACCCTTATATGCTGGACCAACCCTACCTTCCACGGGATCTGGCTGAAGTCTCAAAGTTCACTTGGAGAATTGCAGAGGCACCTATGCCCCCTAAAACAAAACTACCTCCAAACTTCGACCGGTATGATGGGACGAGAGACCCTAAAGATCATCAAAGAAAGGTGATTAAGAACTCAAGCAAAATCTTACACATAAGGCAGAGGGACAACGAGCGGATAGACCAATACATGGAAAGGTTTGTCAAGGAAAGCAGGAACATCAAAGACGTCCCGGAGGTCATGAAGATCAGCAGTTTCATAAACAGATTAAAGCATGCACAACTATGCGAGAAACTGGGGGAAGAGTTTCCTCATTCGTTTGACAATCTCATGGACAGGGTCAGAGCCTTTGTCAGGGGCAAAGACAAAGTCAGCAAAGCCAAGGAGACAGACGCCCCACCCCGAGGGGTCACCTCCGCTGCAAAACCTCTTGATAAAGGTACACCTTACTCCCGAAAGCCTGCTTTTGATAGAACGTTGCATGATAGAACAAGACCCTCGTACTCCCCATACAGACCTCGGGGAAGAGGCCCATCCCCTTACTCTGACAACTTCACCCCTCTCACCAAGACACCAAGTGAAATATTGGCTGCTGAGAAGGTGAAGGGCTCCTTTCCAAGGCCACCACCTATTAAACCTGCGCCAAAGGCACAACCAAATGAATATTGTGACTTTCACAAAGGGTTTGGCCATAGAACTGATAATTGCCTGTACCTAAAAAGAGAAATAGAAGCCGCGGTTAAAACAGGAAAACTGGCCCATTTGGTTAAGGGAATTAAGGAAGGAGGGGGGGATCGCAAAGGGAAAATGCAAGGGAGCCTGGGAGGGCAGATGTAGATATGATTAGAAGGAGGGATGAATTTGATACCACCAGGAGTGTAAAGGCCAGAATCCTGGGCTCCCCAAACTGCATGAAAGCTCCCATCCTAATGCCACACTTGGAGGAAAACGAGGTACAACGGCTCCCACTCAACATCTCGACTGTAATAGTCGGTCATAAAGTGGCCAGAATACACGTAGATGGGGGATCGGGGGTAGAAGTTATATACGAACATTGTTTCCTCAGACTTGACAGGGATGTAAGAGACCTGCTTTAGGAGGATTCTATCCCTCTAGTAGGGTTCAACAACAATGTGTCACACCCCCTGAGGAAGATCAAACTCCCATTCACAGTCGGGGTAGGGATCGGGCCCGAACAATAAACCTGACCTTCACAGTGGTTCGAGCACCCTCGAAGTACAACGCAATCCTAGGAAGACCCAGAATCGGGGATTTGCAAGCACAGGCATCCACCCCACACGGAGCCTTAGTATTTCAGATGGCAAAGGGCTTGGCTTGGGTAAAGTCTACATACGAAGTGATTTCTTCCTTGTCTGAAGGGGAAGCATCCGAGAAGCCCCGAAAAGAAGGGGTCGAGGAGTGGGTCCTTTGTGACAGGTTCCCGAAGAGTGGGAAGTCACCTAAGTGACAAGTGCAAGAGTGCCCTCAAGGAACTGCCCCTCCTCAACATAGACGTATTTGGATTCCAACATGGGGATATGACAGGAATCCCGGGAAGCTTCACTGAGCACCGACTCAATACGTATACATGGGCAAAACCAGTGAAACAGAAAAAACGAAGCATGGGTCCAGCAAAAGGAAGGCCGCCTGTGAAGAAACCAAGAAACTGCTCAAAGTGGGAATAGTCAGGGAGGTGAAGTACCCACCCTGGGTTGCTAACCCGGTTATGGTCCATAAGAACGGGGGATGGAGGATGTGCATCGACTTCCAAGATCTGAACAAAGCATGTTCTAAGGACTGTTATCCCTTCCCAGAAATAGATGTCCAAGTGGACTCCTTATCCCAATACCTCCTGAAATGCTTTTTGAATGCCTACAAAGGATACCATCAAATACAAATGTCAATGGAAGATGAGGAAAAAACCGCCTTCATCACAGACAAGGGGACATATTGTTATACCAAAATGCCCTTCGGTCTTAAAAATGCTGGGGCCACATATCAAAGATTTATGAATGCCCTCTTCAGGGAACAACGGGGAAAAAACTTGGAGGTATACGTCGATGACATCGTTATCAAAAGCCTAACCGAAATGGCCATGATAGACGGTATAGCTGAAACCCTCCACACCATGCAAGATGTGAATATGAAACTAAACCCCGAGAAGTGCTGTTTTGAAAAGACACTAAAGAATAGTAGTCACAAAGGGCGGAATCAAAGCTAACCCGGAGAAGACTCAAGCTGTGGCCGAAATGCGATCTCTTAGGTCTTTGAAAGACATCCAGGAGCTAAACGGGAGGCTAATCGCTCTAAACCATTTTTTGTCAAAAGTAGCTGACAGAACCCTTCCCTTCATGAAGGTGCTGAAGGACTGTCTTCAAACGGACAAGTTTAATTGGACCTCTAAGGCGGAAGCCGCTTTCCAAGAAATGAAGGCCTATATTTGTAAACTCCCAACACTGGCCATCCCAGTACCCGGGGAACATCTGACCTTGTACCTGTCCGCCTCAAAAACAACTATAAGTGCGGTCATGATGGTGGAACGGGAGGGAAAACAGATACCACTGTATCTCATCAGTAGAACACTTAAAGGCCCTTAAGAACGTTACATGCCCCTGGAGAAGTTAGCATTGGCCCTTGTTTTTGCATCCAGGAGACTCAGGAGGTATTTCCAAGGGCACAAGGTCACCCTGATGACAGATCAACCCCTCCAAAAGATGCTCAAGAGGCCGGAGCTGTCGGGACGATTGGCTAAATGGGCCGTGAAACTGGGAGAACACTCCTTGGAGTTCAAACCCAGGACAGCCGTGAAAGGACAAATACTGGCAGATTTCCTGGCAGAAGTCCCTGAGGATGAAGAAAAAGAACTCCTAAAATGGGAAGCCTTGGAAAGAAAAGAAAAAAAGAGGGAATACAGGGCTGCGTGGAAACTCTTCACAGATGGAACCTCCAGTGAAGAAGGGAGCGGAGCAGGCATTACTTTGATAAGCCCCGAGGGAATCGAGCTAACCTATGCCATAAGACTGGACTTCGAAAACACCAACAACATTGCAGAATATAAAGCCCTCTTATCAGGGATGATGCTGGCAGAAAAAATGAAAGCAAAACATGTGGAGCTAGCACTGATTCACAGTTAATAGTCAAACAATACCAAGGAGAGTATGAGACCAAAGACAACACCATGGCTCAGTACGTGGCAAAGGTAAAAGAGATGGCCAAGGTATTCAAAACTTTTAAGCTGGAATACATTCCCTGAGGGAGAAACAGAAAGTCTGATGCCCTCAGTAAGCTAGCCTCAGTAGCATTCAATCACTTAGCAAGAGAAGTCAAAGTGGAAGTCCTAACCTCCCCCTCCATTAGTACAGAGGAGGTATCTGCAGTTGAAAACACACAAGAAACATGGATGACACCAATTGTAAAGTCCCTCAGGGACGGGACCTTATCTGCCGGAACAAAACGATGTTCTCTCCTAAAGGCTAAAGCATTCTAGAAGTCCCTTCCATCAACAAGAAAATCCCTTCTCTTGTGGATAAGGTACCTCAGCAGTCGCTTACAAGAACAGGAACGTATACTTTTCATGGAATTAAGTCCAGGAAAAGTTCCTTCCGAGATTATGAAGAGTATCCCATTCCCTGGGATCAAGTGTTTTAGAAGTCCCTTTCATAAACAGGACATACCTCTTCCTCGGGACTAAGTCTTGAAGAGACACCTTCCGAGAATAGGAAGTAACATATCCCTCACTCGGGATTCAACATTAAAGAAACTCATTTCGAGAATATGAAATGATGAAATACAAGGGCCGTTCGGTCATTAATCAAAAGTTGAATTGAATGGAAATACAAGAGGAATGTGGGAGGTAATTAAAGTGGGAGTTTCACGATAGGGATTAGTATATCTAGAGATTAAGTCTTGGAGGAGCCGCCTCCGAAAAAATAAAGATGTCCCACCCTATGTGATTAGGGGTCTCGTAAGTCTTTTCAACAAACAGTAACAAGTTTCTCCCAATAAAAGGAGGATGTCCCCTCCCGTGGGATTAAGTATTGCAGAAGCCTATTCAAAGAATAGAAGTGCACCCAGCTACGGGATCAAGTATTGGTGAAGTTCCCTCTAAGAACGGGAAAGTACTCCCATCCCTGGGATTTAATATCTGAGAAAAATCCTTCTCGAGATTTCGCACCTGAACAACTTATTCTAAAAAAAAAAAAAAAAAGAGGGAGGGGGGAGCCCCCTTAACAAAGGACTTCGAATCTGAAGAATCCCTTCCTTGAAAAGAAAAGATCTCTGCCACAGGTCTGTGTTTTAGAAAGTACCTCTCAAAAGAAGAGGAACCCCATCTCGGGGTCGCATACGTTTGAAGAAGTCTCTCCAAGAGGAGAGGGTTGCACATTCCATGGGCACCCATTTTTAGAGAATTACAACAACTCTCCAGGGCAAGGAGGTCCCCAGGACATGGAACCCCATGCAACTTAGGAAATATTACATATGAGGGGTTTATCCCCAGGAAAAACGTCCAAGATTCACTTTTGTAATATTCAAACTATTAATCTGGGGCTCCCCCAAGAACAGATCTTTTGTAACAACTTATGCTGGGAAGTTTAACTCCCAAGAAGTAAATGACAAATGGACAACTAATCTGTCCTCGTTTGGCAAAATAACGGGTATTATAACCAGGCAGACGTGCCCAGGAACGCTATAAACCTAACCAACAAATGAACACACGTGTATAGGGTATATCAAACATACCAAAAGCCCGGCTGTGGGGCAAAACAGGGTCTAGCTAACCCAAAGAAAGCGGACAAAACAAGTCAAAAACATAATATCACATTATCAACTTGTCCAGCGATTGGCCTCGAACAGACAATCGTGGTTTAACAACTCAAGCAAGTTAGAAGCAAACTTATATAAAGCTTTAACAACTTAAACGAGTGACAAAGCAAACTACAGAAAGCTTTTACAACTTGAGCAAGTTACGAAGCAAACTTATATAAAGCTTTTACAACTTGAGCAAGTTACGAAGCAAACTTATATAAAACTTTAACAACTTAAAAAGTTACAAAGCGACCCATAGAAAGTCTTAACGACTTAAACATGGTACAAAGAAAATTCATGAGAAAGTTTTAACAGTTCAAGCAATACAAAAACCCTCATTAGAGGAACACAATACAAAGAGTACAACACGGTAAATAAGGCATCCCGGTCGATGCCCTTTGAGAAATTACTCTCGAACGAGTACTTTGATTGAAATGCATCTAAGAAGTATATGCAAAGATGGTCTAAATAGCATAAACGCTATAAAAAAGCACTATCGAACAAGTGCCTTGGAAAAAATGCCTTCAAGGAGGCATAAATTGAAGTAAGGTATTGTGCTACCCTACTTAAGGGGTCACCTGGCTATTTTAAGTATTAAATGCAAGGTCACCCCAAGGACAACAAAGTAGATTGGTTTGGCATGACGTGCCTTAGGCTATGCTTACCCGAGGGATAGGGAGAACGGTTAAGGGGCGGATAACGACCCGCCTAAACAAGTCCTGCGCCCATTCATGAGTGAATAGACTGGGACTAAGGATGACTTGACGAAGAGGATCCCCACTTGGGCTCCTCGTCCGGGCTCATCGCCCTAGACTAGTGGCTGGGCTCGAGCCCACTTGTGTCTTTCTCGGTATGTTTAGTTGGTTTGAGTGGGCCATGTCCTGATAAGCCCACTCTTGGACCAGCCCATTAGGGTTATGGCCCAAGTGTTTTGTTATAAAAGGAAGCCTCCTCCTCCAAAGAAAGGGCAGACAACATCTTCCACCATTTTTGAGGTCACTACTTCCTCCTCTTCTCTCATATTACTACTGTCCCTCTACTCACTCCCTCTAAATTATACTTGCACTTATAACATCTTTACCACACAAGATACTGACTTGAGCGTCGGAGTGCCCACGGGGTGAACCCCCTCGGGCCCTCTAACTAGAGTTTCATGTGGATGCAGCCTGAGATCAGACACCCCGCAAGAGGAACTGCCACCGTGACAGAAAGACGACGGACCTGAACCAGAGCTCACCGAATCTAAGGTTCGTACCGCCAAGCTCTCTGACCACCTTCAGGGATTTGGGGATTCGACAGGTTTTCTATTTTTTAACGATAACTTACATATTTTTTAATATTTAGCTAAGGTGACTCTCCGACTTTATATTAGTATCGTAATATTTAACCTTTGACCTTTAAGACGAATACCATTTTAACTCAAGAGGTTTTGACAATTAGACATAATCCTCACCCCTAAATATTTATACTGCAATGTACATAAAAAATAGGCACGTAAGAAAATAATGTTATTTAAGTTTTAGAATGGTACCGTGCGTTGCGGCATCGTTGAAATTAAAAGTAACTCGAATTTATACCTCCTAGTGAAAACGTATTATATTTTACCCAGGGTTGTAAACGAACCGAACGAACACGAACAAGGCCATGTTTGTGTTCGTTCGTTAAGGAAATTAACATGTTCGCGAACTGTTCACGAACACATACCGAACATAAGTTTATGTTCGTGTTCGTTCGTTAAGAAAACTCAATTGTTCACGAACAGTTCGTGAACATTGGTCTTGAACACAAACGAAAGCAAACAAATAAAAATGAACGCAAACGAACATTTAACTTGAAAATAAAAAAAATGAAAACATTGGATATAAGTAGTTAAATACAACCATCAAATGATAAATCAAAACACAAGAAGTTTACCAAACCACCAAACAATGAATAAAGTTTAACTAACTTAGACAAAATTATACCAAAAAATGTCTTAGAATGTCCAAATTTTAGCTAACTTAGAAAAAACAGGGTTTCAAGTTTTCAATATGTTTAGATAAAAGATTTATTATTTATTATTCTTTTAATACAATCAAACGAAGATATTACCGAACGTTCATGAATGCAGTCGAACGAACGAGACGTGTGTTCATGTTCGTTCGCTAAGCTAACCGAACGGAATTTTTTTTTCGTGTTCGTTCGTTAAGCTAATCGAACGAACATAAACGAACTTCCCGCCGAACGGTTCATGAACTGTTCGCTGAACGTTCGGTTCGTTGACAGCCCTAATTTTACCCGACTAGTTTTCAAACCAAATTTATTTCAAACGTGGATAACTGACGATGTACCTAAAAATAAGTACGAAAACATACATATATTATATATGTTTAACCCACGTACATAAATAGCAAGTAAAACTCGAGCATATCAAAATGAAATTTAACAAAACGATCAGGGGTATTTTGAAGTCAAGGTTTGGGGAGGATATTGTTTTGGTAGGAAGGAAGTTGTTCAAATAGAGTTCATGTTACTTCTGTCTAAAAAAGATCAGGGGTATTTTTGGTATTTTGAAGTTTTTTGGGACATCCTGAATGTCTTTCAGATAGGAATTTGGCATTACTTTGATGAGGAGTGGAGTTACTGGATTATCTTAATTAATAGCGTATATATTAAGCATCGATTATGTGTATCATTCTGTGAATATTTGTTCCCAAAATAGTGGAACCCATTATATTATTTATAGACATGATTATCAATAGAGAAAGGCAAGGAACCTATTCTTTCATGGTATCACCCTTCGATCCTCTCCTATCTTCTCTCTAAACCTTCATCGGCTCACCCCTCTCCTTCTCATCTGCTTCTTCCGCCGCCATGACTGGCTCAAACAACACCTCTCCCATCACCATTGAATCCAAGATTCACCCCGCCACCACCATTACCAACATCAAAACCGTTATACCCATTACTCTCGAAATCGAGTCCGGGCAATATAACTCTTGGGCAACTCTTTTCAAACTTCACTGTAAAGCTTGTCTTGTCTATGATCATATCAAAAGCAAACTGGAAACCACTTCTTCTTCCACCGAAACCACCAAACAGTCGGACGATTGGGAGCGGCTGGATGCCATTGTCCTACAATGGATATACAGCACGATCTCAAACGATCTCTTACACACCATCATTAACAAGACTGCCACCGCGTACGACGCCTGGGTTGCTATCGAAAATCTTTTTCATGACAACAAGAGTGCTCGTGCGATTCATCTCATGCACAAATTTTCCAACACCAGGCTAGACGGCTTCCCGAACGTGTCCGCCTACTGCCAAGAACTCAAAGTCTTGGCCGATTAGCTTGCCAACGTTAATGCTCCTGTGGACAGTGATCGACTTGTGCTTCAGTTGATTGCCGGTTTGAATGAAGAATATGACGGAATCGCCACCATCTTACAACAACAGGACCCATTGCCCTCTTTCTACACTGTTCGCTCCAAGATCATTCAAGTCGAAAGACGTAAAGCCGAACAAGCTTTACATGCTTCCAAAGCGGCTGGTTCGGCTCTCACCGCCACCACATAGCGTGCGACATCATCTGAATTGAACCAGCAAGATTACCGGACCGGCGGCAGGGGTCGCGGTCGGTCGGGCAGACGTGGCAGGGGTCGCGGTTCATACGGCAGAGGGCGGTCAGCTAACTACTGGCCCAATCAGTTCTATAACCCTTGGCCCAACCCACCCAACGGCCCATATCAATCATTCGGCCCATCTCCACAAGTCTACTGGCCTATACCACCCTGCTCGGATTTGCATGCACATGCATGCCCCTCGCGTAGACCACTGGAATGCTCTAAAAAGGATCATCAGGTATGTAAAGGGGTCTGCAACTCTAGGCTTGACGCTCACAGGTTCGTCGTCTCCGTCCTTGGTTTCCTATACGGACGCAGATTGGGCCGGCTGTCCCGACACACGCCGTTCAACCAGCGGCTACTGCATTTATTTCGGCGACAACCTTATCTCTTGGTCTTCCAAACCACAGTCTACCATCTCCCGCTCAAGTGCGGAAGCTGAATACCGTGGCGTGGCAAATGTAGTCGCTGAAATTTGCTGGCTACGAAACTTACTGCTTGAACTTCAGTTGCCGTTATCCCGTGCTACACTCGTTTACTGTGAAAATGTTAGTGCCATATATCTGTCAGGTAACCCAGTTCAACATCAGCGAACAAAGCACATAGAGCTAGACATACACTTTGTTCGTGAACAGGTTCAGCGGGGTCAAGTACGTGTCCTTCATGTTCCTTCCCGGTATCAAATAGCGGACATCTTTACAAAGGGGTTACCACGCATTCTATTCGAGGATTTCAGATCCAGTCTCAGCATACGGTCCCCTCCCGCTTCGACTGCGGGGGTATAATAGCGTATATATTAAGCATCGATTATGTGTATCATTCTGTGAATATTTGTTCCCAAAATAGTGGAACCCATTGTATTATTTATATTCATGATTATCAATAGAGAAAGGCAAGGAACCTATTCTTTCATTAATTACCTTATGGATTTGGGAGAGTTTTTCTGGCATATAAAAGACACTGGTTTCCGCTACAACTGGATATTAAAGTGTGATATATTATGTATGTTGTTCAATATAAAAGACACTGGTTTCCGCTACAACTGGATATTAAAGTGTGATATATTATGTTTGTTGTTCACAGGTCTAGTCAAAAGGATGGGGAAACTATGGTGTCAATGTGGGATCTTTATATTGTTTATCTCTAGAGGAAAAGGGTATGGTGCAGGGAATGAGTATTTGTATGATATAGGATGGTGGTTTGGTGCATTAAAAATAGAGGGATTGGTTTTCAAAGGAGTGTGTAACGCTAATGAGTTTTTGGATTAAAACAAAATGGATTCGACAATTGGTGTCTGGTTCGTAAAAAGTGGCCCAGTAAGTATGGTAATTGGGTTAAGCACATCAATAAATGGTATGGTAATAAAAGGGTGGATTTATTAAATCGTTGGGACATGGTTTTAATAGGGTGGTCTTGGGCCCAATTTTTTTCTACCAAAAGCTAACAAATAGGCGTATATTGGTGGGGCCAGCTAAGTATTTTTTGAGGTGCAGTGTATGGGTTTGGCTGGCATTTATTGTAATGGTGTAAAGGCCCCACTTAAAGGGACCCACCGATGGGGTTCTAAATGTCCAGCAAATGTATTGGGCTGAAGTCATTAAAGGACTGGTGGGTTTTTTGATCTAGTGGGCCTCGATTCTTATGCCAGGTCTGTTAGGCCCGTTAATTTTCATGTGTCAGCCTAGCCTGAAGTAGTGGTGCACCAAAAACCCGAACCCGGACCCGAAAAAAAAACCCGGAACCGGGTATTATAAAACCCGGGTTTTTTATACCCGAACCTGACCCTACCCGTAGGGTGTAGGGACCGGGTATGCATATTTGATCTAAAACCCGAACCCGGAACCGGTTTTTTTATACCCGGTTTATACCCGAAACCCGGTTTTATAAATACCCGAACCCGAACCCGGAACCTGGTTTTATAAATACCCGGAACCGGTTTTAAAAAAAAACCCGATTTTGATGTAATCTTGTTTAATTATGTATGCATTAAAACTTCTAGTTCTTATGATTTAACAAAATTATGTATGCACTTTGATGTAATCGTGTTTAATTATTAGGTTTCTAATGATATTTGCCACCGCTACTTAATTATTTAGTATATTTAATTACAAGTGGAAACAAATATGCCAATATATGTTGGCGCTTCTATTTTCTTTGTTTGTTTAATATCATTATTAGTTTTTGTATTTAATAAATTGTGCCTCTGTTTATAAAGTTCAAGAATAACCACATGAAGAACTATAAATTGTGCCTCTGTTTATCAATAGATTTGATGTCTATGTGTGAGAGTTATGTTTGATACATTTTATAAGCATAGTTCCGGTCGGGTTTTTTTAATACCCGGTGCAGGTTTTTTTCCAACCCGATGCATACCCGAACCCTACCCGATGAATACCCGAACCGGACCCGAACCCGGAAATAAGGTATTATAATACCCGGGTTTTATAAAACCCGACCCGAACCCGGGTATATAGGATATACATTTTTGGTAGAAAACCCGGACCCGACCTGGTTTTTAAAAAAAACCCGATTTTGTAAAACCTGATCCTACCCGTACCCGATCCTACCCGAAACCCGGTTTTTAAAAAAAACCCGATTTGTGCACCACTAGCCTGAAGTCTTGGATCGATTGTGTATCTGGTGTATGAAGGCCCATGTTTGGGTTTACTTATCAAAGCCCAAACAGAAGGCCCATATTTTTTGGGTTATCCATTTTTCTAGTTTCCATATTATGTTTAGATGTATAGGTATTAGTTCTTGGAGAAATTGGGTTATAGAAAGCATTACGGAAATATTTCTTTGGGCCAAGACAAGAAAAGGAGGAATATTTGGGCTATTGGTTGCCGATTTATGTGGGTTTCAAGTTGTTTGGGTTTTCAGGTTGTTTTGTGGGCTCATAAGTGTACAATGGAAGGTTGAACCGTTGAAATGATAATAACACTATTTGGACCATTATTAATAGGATTGGGGAGGTATATGTTAGTGGTGTACAAATCGGGTTTCGGGTAGGATCGGGTTTCGGGTAGGATCGGGTTTTACAAAATCGGGTTTTTTTAAAAACCGGGTCGGGTCCTGGTCCGGGTTTTCTACGAAAAATGTATACCCTATATACCCGGGTTCGGGTAGGGTTCGGGTCGGGTTTTATAAAACCCGGGTATTATAATACCCTATTTCCGGGTTCGGGTCCGGTTCGGGTATTCATCGGGTACGGTTCAGGTATGCATCGGGTTGGGAAAAAACCCGCACCGGAATTAATACATACGATAAGTAAGATGCTAAATATTTCAACATTTAAACAATAGGAATTAATTTCACAACCTCCAAATATTAAAAAAAAGGTCACATGCTTGTCAACGAACTTTTTTTGCACCACTGAAGCACATAACTGTCCAAATGAAGACAGTCACATGCTTGTAATTTTTTACCGAATGATTTTATATGATCAAAGATATATACATGTGTATTGTGCAACATAACCGTGACACATAGCACAGTTGTGGTCTTTCTAAAACTGGTGCATCCATTCTAAACTCCACTTAACACCTATATAACTAAGTAAAAAAAAACCTTCTAGCATAGCCTAAAAAAAGAGCCCATGCCCTAAATATGATCTACCAGATACTGTAAGCTTGACATCTACTGGACATGTGTTCTGCTAGAGACAATTTCATTTTATAGCTTCCGATTTAGGTTATTGCAATCTTATTTTACCAAACCGATAATTCCCCAGGTACATCAATACATTGAACAACCAAAATAGTATGAGACTGCTTACATTGTTGAGGAGATATGTTCCTGTTCTCAAAATTTAACACTCTCCAGAAATCTTCATGTGCACTAGCTGTGCGCCATTGGCTACAAACCTTAGCTGCTCCTACAAACCTTAGCTGCTCCACAAAGCCTACAAACCGGGTTTCGGGTATTATAAAAACCGGGTTTCGGGTATTTATAAAACCGGGTTTTGGGTATTATAAAAACCGGGTTTCGGGTATTTATAAAACCGGGTTTCGGGTATAAACCGGGTATAAAAAAAACCGGTTCCGGGTTCGGGTTTTAGACCAAATATGCATACCCGGTCCCTACCCTACGGGTAGGGTCGGGTTCGGGTTCGGGTATAAAAAACCCGGGTTTTATAATACCCGGTTCCGGGTTTTTTTCCGGGTCCGGGTTCGGGCTTTTTGTACACCACTAGTATATGTTGGTCAAGGATGAAGTTGCATCAAGAAATGGGGCTGGATCTTTTCTATTGGGCCTGAATAATTTGTTTTGAAGAAACTGGCCATTAGAAGACTATATGGAAATTTTCGATTGGGGGGAAGACATAACGCGAAGGAGTTTGGTTATACTCTTAAGATATATAGGGTCTTTTGTTTTCAGGATGGTTTTGTTGTATTTTGGTATTTTTTTTGTTATAGAATTTGGGTGTATGTGATGGGCCTTTATTGGCCTTTAGGATTTAGAAATGGGCTTAGGAGATTGGTAATGTATAGATTAGCCCAACTTTCTTTTTCTTTTGAAACTAAGGTAGATCTTGGGCCTATATCTCGGCTCTAGTTCAGTTCTTTGTTTGTATTCTTTCATTCTTTTTAATCATTACATGTATCCTTACCCGATTGCAAGTCATTATCAAGTCATCCTATATCCCGGCGGTCTACAGATTTTTGTTAATTTTTATATCTTTCTTTCTTTTATTAAAAGACTCCCCAAGTATCAACTAAAATCCCAAACGGCCCCTCAACTTAAATAAGGATTTAACTTGGCTATTATCTTATTTACGTTAACAACTTTTCTTTAGAACTGAACAAAACTAACCGGGTTATATAATGCCTTTAATAAATTTTAATCGAAATATTAATTAAATAAATTAAACACATAATTTAATAATAGCTGAATCGATAAAGAGATTAAGGTAAAGAATAATTCCTTCGACGGTAAGTTATTTCGCGAAAAATTCCAAGGTTTCCAAGGTTAGGATCCGAGTTTCAAAACGGGTCGGATTTTCGGAGCTCAGTTTGACGGATGTTACACGTATATGTGGAATATGGTGATCTTGGATATGAGAGAGATATGGAGTTATTAAAGAAACTTTTAACAAGCAATCAAAACCTGTCAAGTCAAGCTTGTTAAGAAAGCTAAGAGGGATTTTCGATCCATCTACAAATTTGATTGTTGAACCCGTGGTTAAGAAAAATAATCATGGATGGACAAAAAAGAAACATGTTAATCCTCCGACTCGAGTTCCGCATAGACACAGCTTTTCGAATTTTGTCCGGTTAAATTTTGAAGACATAAAACAAGAACCAGCAAGACATAGTTCATTCTTAATGGACTTAAAGGAGGAGCCATTAGGGCAATGTTCATATATGTGGGACATGAATAAGGAGCCAGTGGACAACATCCCATATTCAAGCTTTCAATCATTTTATATGCATCCATTAATTGAAGAAATTCCTAAAATCTTTCACCCTTATGTCACACATATAGAAGATGTTGTGGGTGATGGAAATTGTGGGTTTAGAGCAATAGCTGCTTGTCTTGGGTATGGTGAAGACCAGTGGCTCTACGTTAAAGAACAATTGTAACACGAGTTATTATATGCATATACTAGCTATGAAACGGTATTAACTAGTGGAATCAATGAAGTACATCTTTCATTGTTATTCTCACAATCACCTGCACCACGACAACATTGGATGGTTATGCCTGAGACTGGTATCTTGATTGCCAACAAATTTGGTGTGGTCCTCAATTGCTTAAGCAATCAAGGTTGTATAACTTGCTTTCCTATTTGGAAAGGCCCAGAACATTTTCAGCACCATAAGACGATAACAATTACACACGTGTATGGTAACCATTATGTAATGGTACATTTAGAAGGAGAGTACCCTATGCCTCGCATTTCAGCGTATTGGATTCGTCACAAAGGCCCATCTGCAGTTGGATGGCAACACATGTATACGCAACGTCTACAACTTTATGAACAACTCAATCCTTGTGATTGCGATAACGCTTTTATACATATTGAGGTAGTTGTTAATTTTTATCTTATATTTTTATGTTATCGAAGATATTTATATAAAAATATCATTTTGTTTATGTTAATGTATTCTTTTTTAAAGTTGTTATATAACTTTTATAGAAAAAATTAGTAAAAATAAATATAACAACATATTTTAAAAGAAAATTAAACGTTAACATGAAAAAAAATCTGAAATATTAAAAAATAGATTATAGTATTGGTAAATAATTCTAATTAGGTAATAAGTATGTTGTTATTACTAGGTAATAATTACATTACTAGTTGGTGTTATAGATAGGGGTGTCAAAAGCAATACCTATTTAGAAATCATGATGATGATGTACAAGACGAGTCTATGTAATCTTTTCCCTTTGCAATTAAGGAAAAACAGGTATTGCAAATTAACTCTTTGACTACACTTAATGTGTTTGCCTTTGCATTTACTGAATTATTGTTATCTATACTATATATAAAAGCATATTCGAATGGCAGAAATGGTCATTTGCCATTGTACAATCATTTCAAGCACATTGTACAAGCATTTTAAGCATGAATGTGTTGAAAGTCTTTTAACACCTTTTTCAAAACACGCACGCAGGTGGGATAAACAAAACCCTAATCACCTTTCAAATTTCAAACCCATTTCTCCCTCTCTCTCAAATTCCCAAGAACCAAGATCCAGATTTTCTCTCTCTCTCTCTCTCTCTCTCTCTCTCTCTCTTTCTGTATTCGCCCTTAAATCAATGAAGAAGAACGTCGTTCCATTTGTTGATTTCGATTCAAGCCTAAATCACCATAATTTCTACTCTTACATCTTTCTCCTCGATCTAGGGTTCAGACCATAGACCATTAAAGGAGGCCGACTAAACTAGGGTTTCGACTACTGATCTATTTCTGCACATATGTTCTTCAGACAATCAAAGTAAGGTTCTTTCATTTGAGTTCGTATTTCGGTGATTTTGTGGTTTGGGGGACAGATCTAGCAAAGGCAGATTCATGTTATTTGGGTTTTAAGGTTATTGAGGACTAATGAGGCGATTCGATGTGATGGTATGGTAGAGAAGTAATCTATATGTACCTGTTTAAATAAAAAACTTATTTTGGATTTTTTTTCTTTTTTTTGGCAGAGATTAGGTGGATTGTCTTATTTTGCTAGAGCAGAGAATAAAGATGAGAACGTTTTGGTGCCTGATCTGGGTTCTTTAACCAGTATTTATGACAGGTTTGTTTTTAATCTGTCCCTAATTTGTTGTTTTCTTGATGTGATTGTGTTGGGCTTCAATCTTGATGAATAAATTAGGGTTCTGCAGCAGATGTTGGCCGACAAGGTTTGCTTTTTTTTTTTGTTTCGGATTGATAGCATATACATTTTTTGGGCTTTTTAGGTGTAGAAAATGCATATGTTTGAGCCCCCCCGCCCCCTTTGAAATATGGATATGGTGTAAATTTTCAGGCATTTAGGGGATATGAAAACACTTCTGAAAACTAGGTATTAAGTGTAACGGCTTTGTCTGGTGCGTTCAACGGGACTACTTGAGCTTACTTGGATGGGATGCAGTAAGTTTGATCTCTCTGTTTTTTTAGATCCAGATGCAGGAAAACAAACCTTTAGACGGAGGACCCTCTTTTCTTGAAAAAGCTCTTAGATTTCTTCAGAAACACGGTAAGCTTGTTCTTTCTCAATGTATTGAAATCATATGGATTCATGTACAAAGTTTGGGTATGATTATGTGCAAGCTTGTAATCTTACTGTTAAAGGAATGAAAGTAGAAGGTATCTTAAGACAGTCCTCGGACGTCGAGGAAGTTGAGCGCAAAATTCAGGATTATGAAACAGGTAAAAACAATTTCCGTTTTATTGCTATACCATTTTGCATTTGTTGTCTTCTTGTTGCACTTCCATTTCACTCAACAATCAAGTAGCCAGAATACTAAAGTATACCATGTATTTGTTCCCGGCAAGACCGAGTTTGGTTCTGATGAGGATGCTCATGTTGTCAGTGACTGTGTCAAGGGGCATACCTGATTAAAATATTTATTCGATCAGTGTAAATAAATATGATAAAAGAAGATGTTTCAGAGAGTAATTACAGAAGATACATTTAACTTTATATGTTGAGTCTTGTTTTGGTTTATATTTACTGAAGCTCTTTTATCTGTAGCATGTTCTTCGAGAGCTACCGTCATCTCCTGTTCTTGCATGGTCTTGCACTGCTTTACTGGAAGCTCATAGTGAGTTCATATCTCTTCTTATTTTGGTTGTTACATTTGGAATACGTATACTGATATTGTTAGTCAAACAAGGAATTGATCGCAAGGAGGCTCGAGTAAATGCCATGTGTGTTGCAATCTTGGAAACATTTCCTGAACCAACTAGGCGTTTGCTACAGAGGTACCTTTTCCTATTTGTTACTTTGTATTTCTGAACCACACGTGTTTTGATTTATGTTCATTTTGCTTGATAGCTGTTGTAATAAGTATATTAAATTGGTGAAATTCATCTGCAGAATTCTTAAGATGATGCACTATTTCTTCAGATTCATTTGAAAATCGGATGACACCATCAGCGGTTGCCGCTTGTATGGCACCATTACTCCTACGCCCTCTCTTAGCTGGTGAATGCGAATCAGAGGATGAATTTGATAATAACGATGATAATTCTGCACAGCTTCTTGCTGCTGCAAATGCTACTAATAATGCTCAAGCTATTGTCACAACTCTACTTGAGGAGTTTGAGACAATCTTTGATGTAAATATGCTCTTATGGTTTTTCTTTACTTTAATCGTTTTTTTTAAAATATAACCGTGGAAGTTTAGTTATTGATCTGGAATTGTTTCCGCTGTGGTTCAGGATGATGCTATGCTCAAATGTTGTACATCGGCAGATTCTCGAATAGACAATAGTGGGAGCGAAGATTCGGTGGATGATGAACATAAAGTAAACGGTTATAACCACCGGTATGCTTAAAATGCCTTCTCCGAGACCCCATTCATTCAACTACACCTCAAATCGCGATGGAGTAGCCATAGTGTGCTTCACTTCAGGTAGTCGACTACTCGGTTTTGGATAATGGTTTTCGTTCTGTCTCACATGCACAAACCAATTTAACGTATTTCGCTTTTAGGGACTACTGGGAAGCCAAAGGGCGTCATGTTAAGCCATTTAGCTTTAATCGTACAATCTTTGGTCAAAATCTCTATAGTTGGTTATAACGAGGATGATGTACATATTTACCCTTCAACTTCATGTGCAAAACACCACTTTAAACAAATTGTGGAAGTAACTCGTTTAAATATGCAGGTGTATATGTATACTGCTTCGTTAGGCCACGTGGGCGGACTATCGTCAGCTTTAACCATGTTAATGGTGGATGGATGTCATGAATTGATGCCCAAATTTGAAGCTAAGTTGGCTCTTGAAGCTATTGAAAAGTATCGTGTGACTTCTTTAATAACGGTTCCCACAATTATGTCCAATATAATCTCTTTAATCAGGTACATTTTTATGAATGCATGTTACCTTCGCTCGAAAGTATTGTATTAATCTTATATCAGATTTCAGGACCAAATATACACGAAAAAAGTTACCAACGGTTAAGAAGATTCTGAACGGTGGTGGCAGTCTTTCAAACCAACAAATTAAAGATGAAACCGTCATTTTCCCTAATGCTAGACTTTTCACAACTTACGGTATGACAGAGGGTTGTTCGTCTCTAACTTTTATGACCCTTAAAGATCCTTCAAAGCAAATAACTGTCAAAAAGAAGTTAGATGCGGACAATCAATAAGAGGGTGTTTGCGTTGGAAAGCCTGCGCCAAATGTGGAATTAAAGATCAGAACTGATGATTCAACTCATGTTGGACAGATATTAACGAGGGGGCCCACCTAATGATTGGATATTGGGACCAAATTCAAAAGAAAGAAAATCATTGCAATGAAGGCTGACATGAAACTAGTGATATTGGGCGGATAGACGATAATGGTAATCTATGGCTCATTGGGTGCATGAAAGGGCATATCAAAAGTGGAGGCGAAAACATTTATCCTGAAGAGGTAAGCATCACCAAATTACGAAAGCTGATTTAAGTGGTATAAGTTAGGTTTGAAATTTAACTGTATTCAGTTTGAAATTTAACTATATTCAGATAAAACTAGCTAAAACGGGACACATGTCAAAATGGATAAAAAAATTCTTGTAGTGTAATTAGATTAAAGGTAAACTGACATTAAAAGAAATCACCAGGCTTGAACTCAATGACAGTAAAATAAATGTAACTTTCTTTTACAGTATTTTATATGCATAATAGTAGATAAAAGTTGATGTTTTTTTGTTCTAATGGGGTTGGCATGCTATTGGTGATATCAGATAAGGAATTGAAACAAGTGAAAGAATTGTTCAATGAAGCAGCAGATAATTGTCTCAACTTGAAGAAACCAGACTAAAGACACTAATGTAATGGATCATCTTTTATTTGTATCAATATGATATTAATTTTTGAATCTAATCAGATCGTTGATCGTCATTGTTGCTCTCGGTGTTCTTCGGCTTTTTAAGATAGCAATTATATGGTCTTTTATAGTATGTTTTCAAGTATTCGTCTATGTCTTCACTGTCGTTTTCCAAAGTTTGATGTATTGTTAAGGGATATTATTGTAAATGAAAAGATTTTGGTATAAGTTGATATTAATAATTGATTTTGTATATTAAGATATGTTTTTCTAAGAGTATTATATTGTACCAGATCAATATTAAACAAAGGCTACCTCAAACATTCATGTCTTTTGGTTTTCAGCTCTATATTTGACATTCTTAGAGCATTCTCATCCAAACCATTAAAATATGTGAGTGGTAGTTTTTATATTATAAAGGGTATAAAAAATGGTTATGAGTGGAGGAGAGAGAAAATGTTACTGTTCATCTGTATATTTGGGGGGATACTGTTCACCCAGTATAATTTTTTTTAATATATATTGAAAGTGGTTATGAGTGAAGGAGAGAGAAAAATGTAATGATAATATTATTTAATTGAAAAAGAGAGAAAAAAATATTTGTTTTTGGTGAAAATATATTGATATAGGAGTTGTTTTTTTAGTGGAATGTATGTATAATTTGATGGATTGGATGAGAATGCTCTTATACCTTACAAATTCAAAGGACTTGAATAGTAACTCAATTATTTAGGCCAATCATATTTTAAGCTTTTTTTAATTATTTTTTAAAAAGAGTTATAATGGAGTCCATCAAACATATTTTGGTTTTTTTTTAAATATAATATCTTAATATTATAATTCATTTTGATTAGATTACGTTTTGCGTTTATAACTTAAATAATACAATATTTATCAAATTCCTAGCATTTTATTATAACGTGCTTATTTTTATTTGTGTGTATATATAAATTTTATTTAAAACATAGTTATACACAGTAATATAAAATGATGTTGTTTACGCTTTTCGTTATTTAAGCAATATAATACGACGTTTTATAAGCCGGTTAGCTTTTTCGTTATTTGAGCAATATATCATGACGTTTAATAATATTTTGAATATAGCATTGCGACGTGTTTATTTTTATCTACGGTAAAATTTTATTTGAACGAATATCACTACTGGTGTTTGAAGAGGTATGGTCCCAATTCCTCGCCTACATGGCAAAGACCACACCACTTTTCCATCCTATGTGGCACTTACATCAGCAATGTCATCCAGAAGCTTCTAGAAGCTTCTGGAAAACATCAAGGTGGCACCAAAGATGCTCCATCGGGCAAAAAGGACAACACGTGTCACCAGTCATCAAGCGCCAGGTAGGCCTGCGACGAATCAAGGAGCAGTCCGACAGTACCAGTACGACGTCTCCCAAATAAGCAAATGTAAGCGCGCCACGTGTACCACTACACTGACCACGGCAGAGGAGACCAAAAGGATATTCCCTTTGGTCGGACAGCTGGCGCGTAACCACAGCTGGCACAACTGCACCTCTCTCTTTCACCCTCCGGCTATAAATAGGACCCTTCATCATCTAGGTTGAACCATCTTGCTCTTCACACTCTCACACCCAACACACACTGTTTATTCTCCCTCAGAACAGTACTTATTCTCACGCCGGAGCCTGGTTAAGAGGGAAACCCCCATATTCCCCTCTTAACGAGACTAACGGTGTTGCTGTTTTGCAGGATCCAGGTCGTTTCTGTGAGTAAGGAAAGAGATTGAACCTACAGAGGAAATAACCCCATAGATTAACCTTGGTGTTAACTTTTGTTTCATCATTGGCGCCATCCGCTTTTAGCAAAAACCATTCTCATCTCTTTTCTTTTTGAAAAACACTCGTTAAAATAGCTGAACAAAACCTTTCACACCAAATCGACGGAGAAGTTACTTCCTTTGAGCTCGTTTCGGACACAGCACACGTCCAAAGGGGTCAAAGGAACGAAATCATCCAAGAAGGGCAGACAAACAATGATTTTCCTAGTATTTTTGGAAGTGCCTCCAGAGTTGTTAGCCAAACTACAACTGAACCGACTTTCCAACATCCAACTAGGATCATTACCCAAACCACAAATGGAGCCACCTTCCAACCTCCATCTGGGGTAGTCCAACAAACACCCCCACTAGTACAGACACCAAGCCATGGAGCTGGCCCCTCAGCTCCATCGGAACAAGCACATCTGAACTTTTCTGCACTCTTAGGGCTACCAGAAGGAAAGACTCTGGCTTCCTGGTATGCCGAACAAATGGTGTCTATAAACCTCATTTATACACAACTTAGCGTGCAACAAGCTTTGCTTCAAGCATAAGCTAACCAGTCAGCATGTGTCACGTCCCCCGACCTACCCTGGACGGAATCGGGTGCCGTGAACAGTCCAGTGGTACCGGTGATTATTTTGAAAACGTTGCAGCGGAAATTTCATCAGGACCGTGAGTTAGGAAAAATATCAGAGTTTAGAAGACACCGGATTTTATTTAATAAATAAATGGGATAAACCCATGTTTTATAATGGTAGCTTTAATAAAGATAAATTTTATTACATAAAACAATATTTCTTATTTTGATTTAATTAATAAATAAGCCACTTCTTGATGCCTTTTAGTGCCGTACCCATCTCTTACTCCAATCTATTGTAATTACCTGAAAAGTGTTTTAAAAAGGTTTTGTCAGCGGGAAATACTGAGTGAATCATTCTATTTAATAAAAGACTCTTTTGTTATAATTTACAGTATTAAGAGCGATTACAATTGCCACTATCTGTATATTAACTGATCCAGATGTCACTTGACCGGACTTGTGACTGTGGACATATCACTTGTAGGGTCCTTTCACCCCAAGTGATAAATCGTTAGTAGTAATGTGCACATACCCCCACTTACTGGCAGTAATTTCAGATAACAAAGACTTAATCCCTGTAACTATAACTTTTAAGAAATAGTTTTGGAAAAAGTTTTGATAAAGTAATTTTGATAAAAAGATAAAGACTCACAAACTGTGAGAAAAGGAGAATGACTCACAGATAATCATGCAGATTCATACAGCCAAAGTTTATTCTACAGATAAGCCTTGATATATTGCAGATTTAATTTGAGCAGAGCCTAGCCTACTGATTAGCCTTGTAACCTATTGCATACAAACTAGGTAAGTAACTAATACAACTTTTACAATAAATCACCAGATAAAACCCTCACAACAAATGACAAAGTGCAATACTTAACAATTCAGCGGATTCACAACGAATGACAGAGTATAGTCCGATTTCAAACAGCACTCAAACATTCAAGTCGAAATCACGATGAATAACAAAGTATAAACTCAATTTGAGCGGCACTTAAACAATCGTTGGATAGTTATAATCGATCGGACGTTGAATCGTAATAGCGATCGAGTTAATACCTTGTGCAGCATCACCCTGCTATACTAATTAGTGATTTCGTGTGTGTTGTGGAAGTGTTTGGACGATATCTCAGCGTAATTTTGGAGTTTTATCGTCGTTCAATCGCCCAGATTCAAGTGCCAAGGTCTGCTATTTATACACGGAATTTGACATGCTTACGGACCGTAAGCTTCCTGATGTTGAGGTCCGTATGACAGCTTACGGACCGTAAGACTCACGACTTTACGGTCCGTAAGGGACACAAAACTGCTATAGGGTTGCCACGCATGGGACTAGACCTGCTGAGTCAACATAATCGATAAATTCAATTTAGACAGCAAATTGTGAGGATAACTATCGAGTAGGGAATGCCCCCCCTTGAGTTTTAGGGGCCCTGATCCTGATTCTGATTGTTCTGAAAATTTTAGGAATTGTGTAGGATTATTTGGGTGTCTCAATTAGGGTTTCTTTTTAGACAAAATATAAATAATAATAATTATTATATAATAGTTTTGGTGAGAGTTGTTATGGTTTGGTACATTTTTTAATATAATTATATTACAAAGAAAAAGGGAATAAAATAGTGAGAAAAGAAAATGGACTTACTTTGTAACTTTAGGGTTCAACTAGAAAACCTCCTGGTAAAATTTTTGGTATACTTTCTGAACTATATAAAAATATATAATGCACTCGTGTTAAGTATAATACTCCTAATTCAACCTTGTCCCGATGTCCCGAGACCGAATCCCAACAACTTAGTCGGGCAGAGCCCTGACATAAGTTATGAGGCTCATATCAATCGGAAATGGTAGCGGTGATCGGGAGTTAAAACACTTAAAACGAGACAAAGTTTTATTATTATTATAGTGTAAATAAGAAATAAAAAGTTTAGGAATATATATACATATAGAGAGCGAGATCGAGATCGAGAGATGAAAAGAAACAGGAAATGAAATTGTGAGCTGATACATCCTCTATTTATACTAATGTTTTACTTGGAGACTAAGGAACATGTATCAATGAATGAATTACACGTACACCATTAGTCATTTAGTTGTACATTTTTATTATTATTTATTATTAATATTTTATTATTTTGTTTCTCAATTGTCAGTAAGAAGACACGTACATTCCTATTAAATTCCACCTATCATTTTGGATGCCTACATGCACTTTAGTTTTAATTAATTTTTATTGTTTTATATTTTTATTTTGAGTCTATCTTTGATATATATATATAGAGTTCAAACAAACTTTAATTCTATTATTTTCAATCGTAAATTATTATTATTATTATAATTATATTTAGTTAATATAAACGTAACTTACTTGTAAGTTTATTTAATTTATATTTTATAATTAATTTAACTGCTTTACTTATTTGGCATGTATAACTTTCAAAATATAACGTTCTAGAAAATAATAAATATGTCTTTAGAACGAGAATATTTTTGTCTACATTTGGGTCTAAGTTTCATTAAAAATGGAGTAGGTTCAAAGTACAATGTATTTTTAATATTTAATTATTATATGGTTCGTAGGCCCGTCTAGGAACTTTATATTTCTAATAGTCAACTTACCTGTAAACTACCCGTCTAATAATATAAGTTTTTATAGACTTTTATTTTATTAGAAAGGTCACCCATATACAGGCCAATTAATTATATTATTTCAACCAACTAAATAAAATAGTGTTTAAAACTATTTGGGTTGAATATTTATATAAAAAAATAAACTAGTTAATAGTGGGAAATAAATTTAAATAAACCTATAATTATTATATGATAAAAATAGGGATGTTACATTCTCCCCACCTTGTTTTAAATCTCGTCCTCGAGATTTGGGTTACGATATTTCTTTTAGACTTATGTCATATTTTAGTCAATAAAAACAATATCTAGTTAGATGATATAGAATCAAAATATCAAATTTTGTGAATACGAGTTGTAAAATAGGTAGGACTCAATGGTTCAACTGAATTAGTTCAAGAAATCAAACGAATGAGATGAAATGATATAATTTGTAAAGTGACTAGGTTCAAGCCAAAAGATATGTGATCAATAGAAAAAATGAATGTGAAGGACTTTTAGAATTACTAAAATTCTTTATCAAAAGAAAGCTTACTTTGATTATTAACTGAGGAAGACTTAGAATTTACAAGCTTGAATGAAATAGAAGTATGAAAAATGATTTGTCAAATATTTATGAGAAAATCAAAGTGTTGAGATGAGTGAATTGCAGGGATACACCAAAAGACAATAAAGTTAGTGTATCTTTATTTTAGAGTTCGTATCTTAAGTGATGATCGTGAGATAATAGATTACGTCTAGATGATCGCGAAATCCTATAATATTGTTATAACTATATTTAGATATGTTAAACTCTTATTTAGTATTTTAAATTTCCGGTCACCTTTATGTATAAATTTTGATATGATATACATATACATGATTTATACTGTATATTCATATATATTATACTGTATATTCGATTTTTCTTATATATATATAGTTATCACAGTTTAATTTAGCAGTTATAAATAATCTTTCTTATATATAAAAATATATATATATTTATATATAGAGAAAAATTTACTTTATATCAAATATTTTTATAAAGAAAATTTATATAGAATATATGAAGATATATTTATGTGATAAAATTCCATATAGATATGGAGTCTACGTTTCATAAGAAAATTATTATTATTATTATTATTATTATTATTATTATTATTTATTTATTTAATTTTTTTTTAACTAGTCATTATCATGGTTAGATATTGGTTAGTGCTGCCTTGTTTAAGCATAGGTGGCCAGTCCATGCCTAACTAAGGCTAGGTTACCCAATATTTGCCCTTGACAATAACCCTAGTATTTTAAAATAATACTAACACTATTATTATTTAATATTTTCTTACTAATAATAAAACTGATATTAGTATTACATAACTAAACATACACTTAAATGGAAAAATTTCTAATAAAAATGGTGAAACCAGCCATCCCCAGGATCAAACCCGGGTCTAGGCCACACCCTTTCGCGCGCCTAGCCAACCGAGCTAAGTGCCTAGTTTGTGAAAATTTCTATTTTGGTTAAATATAAGCACATGTACAATAAATTATGTACTTCTTATTATAAGTCACCTACTTATCCTTCTTATGTTGACTAATAATAATATAGTAATACTATTAGGTAATCACTTATGTAAGTTTCCATATATAAAATAAATTTTATATAATGTTTTTCGATTGAAGATGTTAAAATAATAATTTATCACGAAAGGCTAGATTGATGTTGTAAAAATCATTTAAGAGATACATTAAAATATGACAAGAATTTGTGTATCATTATCTTAATACATGATTTGTGTTAAGATAACTTTTATAAATATCCGTATATGATATATATATATATTAATGAGATTAGTGCAAGTTTTAAATTTTATGAAAACGTTAGTACAAGGTGACCCTGATCAAAGAAATGATTTAGTGAAGTCGAAGACCAAATAAGCATTTTATAGTTCCAGAGAATTGAAGTGTTTGTTGGGATTATGTTGAATATGATAGCTTTAATCCATCATATGGGAATTTGAAATGAATATGTAATGCGAACAAGTTCAAACAATTGAAAGTTTGGGCCTCAAACTGATTGGGCCGAAGACCACATCGGCGAAACAGCCCAGAAGTCGACGAAACATATGTGTTTCGTCGACCATGATGCTGATTCGTCGACTATACTTCTGTTTCGTCAAGTGTAATGTGTGTCTGTAGTATAAATAGAGCTCATTTGTTCTGTTTCGTTAGAGACACTTGGAGAGAACACAGAGAGAACACACAGAACACACACACACACTAGAGAGAGTTTGCAATATAGATTTGTAAACATTGTATTGTAACAGATCTTTTCTACGTATTAATACAAGAGGTGTTAATCGTTGAGTCTTGTGTGTTTATCATTGTCGTGTTCTATCTCGGTTTGCTATTCCGGTTGGATTCCGCACAACCGGAGTGGTTCGTATACAAGGATTAGGCGACTAGATCCTCCCCTAGCCGGACCTACAAGTGGTATCAGAGCCTTGGCTCTTCTCCTTGTTAAAACCGAGGTGTTTTCGGGTCTAAAAGTTCATAATCTTTCTGGAAAACGACTTAAAATCTGATTAAAACTTGTTTTTTTGGTTTGTGTTTGGCTAAAAACCTTGTTATTTTTCATGTTTACATGTTAGTTATGGGTTTTTGTTAAACATATTTGCAAAATATTGTGTTTCGGAAATTTTCGTTTCACCGGAAAACTGATAGTGTTCTTATCATCTTCAAACTGTTCTTCAAGTATTCACCTTTTTGATCTTTAAAAATCATTTGTGAAACTTGTTTGTGCATTGGAAACTGATAAAAGATTAAAATATTGTAATCCATACCTTGGTTGGTGAAATGATGATGGTGTAGCCGTAAGGACTGTTGCGTGTGTCAGTAAAAAATAAAAGTTGAAAAAGTTCACCAACTCACTGCAGCCTTTTCGTCGAAACACACATCCACGAATCAAAACTCAGTTTCGTCAATTGTCTTTTTGGGCCTGTGTTTCACCGAAAGGCTATTGGGTTTGTTTCGTCAAAGGCCCAAAAGACTTTCTTTTGTTTCGTCATAAATTAAGGCCCAAAATTATTTATTTGTTTTGCCGGTTTGGGCCTGGGTTGTTTCGTCGAATTAACAAAAGCCCAACAACCATTAACTTATTTCGTCGAATTGGGAGCCCATAATCGGTTTCGTCGTCTAATAGGCTCCTGTTTGTTTCGTCGACTAAGTTTGGGCCGTTTCGTTGATCAAGGCCTAAAAGAAATTTGTTTCGTCAATCACGTCTGTTTCGTGGAAACTGTTTCGTCGTGGGTATTATCAAGTTTTAACAGAAGGCATACAAAACTGTTTTAACTGTTTGTTTTGAGTGTGTTTCTCAGGTACTTGTCATTTTACATCAAAAATGAATTCGATGTGGGGTGTTCCGATAAATACAGAAATGTATTTTGGTACTCCGGCTCCGGATTCGGGTTCGCAAGCTAATGCTACATCTACCGGTCAATGGGCATTCGTATCAAATCAAGCTCCAAGTATTCAAAGCATCTTGCTAAGCGAAAGTGAAACGGGAAGTTTGAATAGGCCTCCAAAGTTGATGCACTTAAGTGAATATCCGGGATGGTTTGATAGATTTCATACATACGTCCTTGGTCAAAATACAGAATTGTGGTTGCGTTTTATCACAGATTTTGATCAAACAATAGAGGTTGCCGCTTCATCTGCTGCTACGTTTGCCGATCTTACGGAAGATCAGAAGAAGGTCTATGACTTAGAGAAGAAAGCGTATGCCATTCTTACTCAGGCGTTAAGCAAAGATATTTATCATCAATTTGTCAGTTTCAAGACAACGAAGAAGTTGTGGGACGCATTGAAGATAAGGGGCGTAGGAAATGAAGCGACACGTCAATTGAGAAAAGACCTGCTAAAGAAAGAGTTTGATGGTTTTACTTGTATGCAGAATGAATCTCTAGGAGATTTGACAAGTCGATTTAATCATTTGCTGACTGAATTGGCAAATATTGGGGTTGTAACAACTTCAGCAGAGATAGTGAAGAAGTTTGCAGATGCACTGCCACCTCAATGGAATAATTTCTTAGAAATCATGAAGTACAATGGCACTTTGGATACAACAAGCTTCAATGACTTTGCTCAACTCCTGGAAAACAAGAATCAGGAAGAAACTCTCAAGGCAAAAAGAGTTCCAGTGCCACAGAATCCTGAAATGTATTATGGAGCTTCTAGCACTTCTACAAAACCTTCTTCACACGCTCCAATTCAAACAGCATTTGTGTCTAGCACTAGCTTGTATGGCACTCCTCCTCCAACAACAGACATGTATGGAAATCCGCTTAATCTAGTCCCTCAACCAGTACCAGTCCCTCAACCAGTCCCTCAACCAGTACCACAACAGCAAGCATGTTATGGAAGCACATCATCTGCTAGTCAACAATCAAAGCCAAATACAGTACGGCTCGACACCTTAAGTTTCTCTAAAGTCAGTGTTGAAGTAGCAAAAGAACATATGGAGCTTCTAAACACTTTGGTGAGCGCATACTGTGGATTAGTGGAAGGTCAGATTGGCAACATTAATCTGACTCAGGAAGACTATCAGCAGATCGATAAAGAGGAGATGGATTTGATGGATATCAAATGGGCCTTTGCAAGTGCTGTAAGGAGAGCAAAGGATTTCATGGAAAGAACTGGCAGAACCAGCTTGGAAAGCAAGAAAGACACCAAGTATGGGTTCGACAAGCAAGCTGTAAAGTGCTTTAACTGTGGTGAACGGGGTCATTTCAAAAGGGAATGCACAAGACCAGCTCAGCATGGAAACCAGAATCCTTTCAGAAACCAAGGCAACCAGCAGAACCAGAACAGGAACAATGTTCGTACGTTGATACCTGTCAACAACCAGAGTCAAGCAGGACCATCAAATGCCAACCAGGCACTTGTGGTTCAAGTAGATGAAGGCTGTGATTGGTCAATTCAGCTGAGTGGTGATGCTCCAGATGGAACAGCATGTTTTGCTGAAGTGGTTAAGGATTTAAATCACGCCAGTGGTGGAGAATCTTCCGCCAATGGTGGTGACTCTTCTGAGGATGAAGACTTTTCTGGTTATAGTGGAAGCTCAGATGAAGAATCCTCAAACTCAGGCAATGATCAGGTGGATGAGACATCAAGTGCGTCAGTCGATGCAGACATTGATGAGCTTTTGGAAGAAGCTGCAGCAGGAACTGAAAGAAGATCTATCTTGGTGGATCAAGCTGCTTATTCTTCGTCTTCTCTCCATTCAGCCTTTATGGCTAATGTCGACAGTTCATCAAGTCAGGTATGTGTCGATGAACCCACTGATGTTAGTTGTGATAATTGTGATAAATTGAATGTTAAATGTGCTGATTTAGAGACAAGCATGTCTGAGTTGCAAGGCAAACATGATGCTTTACAAGCTAGTTTGTTTGACTTGCAAGACAAACATGTTTCATTGAATGACAAGTGGTGTGAGTTGCAAAGCAAACACGAGGCTTTGCAAGAGAAATATGATGTGACATTCATCCACAATCAGAAGTTAACCGTGGATCTTTCAAAGTGCACTGAAGCCAACATGTTTTATGAAAACCATGAAAAGGAGTTCAAGTCGGTAATTGAGAAACTAAAGAAAGATAAAACCGAGCTAACTAAAATGGTTTCCAGAAAACAAACTGACATTAATTTGTATATAACTCGTCTTGAGGTAATGCAAAAGGAAATGGCTTGTGTGAAAACTGAAAGTGAGGCGATCCAACTTAAGCTAGACAGTTATTTGAGCTCTAGCTATGTGTTGGATCGCATCATTGACGTTCAGAAAGAGAAACGGGATGTCACATGCATTGGATACAAGAAATGTCCACCACCTGTGAGACATAATTATGATGCCATGCCTGACGAGGAGGATAGAACTTTCTTTGAACCATCTGTTCCTCTAGATGTCAATGAATTTGCAGCAGGACTCAGATACAAGAAAGAAGTATCATCAGATTCAGATGTGTCAGCAGATACATGTGCGTCTTCTGCCGAACCGAATCAGGATCCTCCAGTTGTGATTGAGGATGCTGATTCTTCTGATGATGAATCCGATGATACTGACCCAGCAAAGTCTGATGCGGTGATCAAAGAAGAGGACATACCTCTTGAGAATCATATTCTATGTGATCCTCCTGCAAAACCCGCTAAGACTGTTGCAATCGAGCCCTCGTCTGCAAAAGAGTCGGAGAGTGTGGATTTGCTGTACACTCTTGTTGGTGATAAGAAAATTTATTCTGACAAAGATTTTCCTATTAAGAATGTTAATCAATCTTTAATCAGTAAAGTCTTTGAAAATTCGACAAGTAAGTTTTTGGGAAAGACAGGATCACGTATTACAGTAACACAGTGCCCTCCTATCCCAAAGGCTGAAGTTAGAAAACAATTTGGCAATCAGAAATTACCAACAGAGAAAAGGCAGCAAAATCATAACAAACAAAAAGGAAAATTGCCGGCTCAAAGTCAAAAGAAGCCGAATCAGAAGAAGAACAAGAATGTGAACTTTGTGAAATCCAAGGGAACGGACAAAATCGAAACGTTTGAAAATCAATCTAACTTAGATTTTGTCAAGAAAGCAACAGTGATGAAAAGGAATGAACCAAATAGTTCAAAACCTAGTACCTCGGGATCACAAAGTTCATCATCGGCAAGACGATCACATGATACTTCGGGGTTTGTTGAACGAAGATCATGTTTTGAATGTGGTGAAATTGGGCATATCATTCGAAATTGCCCATATCTTCATAAGTTGAAAGCAAAGGTTGATGATCCCCGTGACCAAACTGACCGCAAACGATCTGTTTCTGTAAAACAAGATCCCCGACTTGTAAAAGAAAGGGAAAAGAAACAGAAACGCCAACAGGTCAAGAAAATTGAGAAGGCAATTAAAATCGATGTGGTTCACAAACCATCTGTTTCAGTTAAACCAGAAAATTCAAAGTTTTCAAAAACTTCAAACAATCGTGAAGCTAAACTTTCAAACAATCAAACTGGTAAAACTCAACAGACCTGGAAACCAAAATCTGTTATTGAATCAGGGGGACCATCACAATTTTCCAATCATCAAAGAGTAGAAGTTATTGTTATTGATGAAAATGGAAGACCCAAGACCACAATGGCTTGGGTCCCCATCTCCAACTAATCAAGTGAGTTCATGTGCAGGGTGTTCCAGGAGGAACTATCAGTAGTCATTGGATTGTTGATAGTGGGGCATCCAGGCACATGACAGGCGACATGAAGCTTCTCTACGACGTCAAATCTATTAGAGGAGGTTATGTTGCTTTTGCTGGAGATAAAGGCGGATATATTACGGGTGAAGGAATGATTTCCAACGGGGTTGTAAGCTTTGATAAGATCAACTTTGTGCAACAACTTGATCACAATCTTCTTAGTGTTTCTCAAATTTGTGACAAGCAGTTCTCAGTACACTTTGATGCTAATGGATGTTATGTGCTGAAGCCCGGCTTCAAGATTCCAAAAGAATGGATTCTCTTTTCAGCTCCAAGGATAAATGATTTGTATGTCCTTGATATGAGCCAAGCTATCACGACGTCTGCACAAGCAACTTGTTTCGTTTCCAAAGCCACAGAAAAAGACTCAATCTCTTGGCACAGACGAATGGGTCACATTCACTTACGCAAAATGAATCATTTGGTGTCAAATGAATTGGTGAATGGTGTTCCTCTTAAAAATTTCCATCTTCAAGACGTCTGTGTTTCGTGCCAGAAAGGAAAACAAACGAAGAAACGACACCCTACAAAGAAAATCAACACGGTGGCTGTTCCTCTTGAACGTTTGCACATGGATTTGTTCGGTCCTGTCAAGCACAAAAGTATTAGGAATGATCAATATTGCCTCGTGGTAACTGATGATTATTCAAGATTTTCTTGGGTGGCGTTTATGGCACACAAGAGTGAAACCTTCGGTATTATCAAAAACTTGATCATTCAGATTGAGAATCTATACAAGTTGAAGGTTAGACGGATACGCAGCGACAATGGTACTGAATTCAAAAATCATGCCATGGCGGAGTTTTGCACTGCAAAAGGTATTCTTCATGAATTTAGTGCAGCTTATACTCCTCAACAGAATGGCGTCGCTGAACGTAAGAACCGCACATTGATCGAGACTGCTAGGACTATGTTGGTAGAGTCGCAGTTGCCCATTCCTTTCTGGACTGAAGCTGTGGCCTCTGCATGTTATACGTTGAACCGAGTCCTTACAGTCAAAAGGCACAACAAGACCTGTTTTGAGCTTTTTCACAAACGGAAACCAGATTTGTCATATCTTGAACCGTTTGGAGCTCCGTGTACAATAATCGATCCTAATGGAAAGTTTGGGGCAAAAGCGATTGAGGGATACTTTCTTGGGTATGCCACCCCGAACTTAAGAGTCTGGAATCTAGAGACTAAAAGGGTCGAGGAATGGTCTGAAGTCAGAGTACAAAGGCACACTTTACCAGTCAAATGTCCTGGTCAGCCTTGGATGTTTGAGTACGATGACTTTTTCAATTCGATCAATGTTGAAGCCGTTGAAGAAAATGCTGCGGCAAGGATGTTTTTCGAGAGTGACAACGCAACAGGTTCACCATTGGTTCGTCCAATTCTTGTCAATCCAGAACCATCTTCGGTGAACAATAATGCTCTCGACAATGAGGATTTTCACGATGCTACCGATTTGAACGAATCTTCAGAGGATGATGAATTTCTAGATGCTGATCAAGAAGGTCCCACAACAGCAGTTCATGGTACTTCAGAGGGTACACCTCCAGTGGACGTCCCTAGAACAGCTGAAGCTACTGCCTCATCCTCTTCGTCAATTCCGGGTATTGAATTGGTTGTTGATCTCAATCTCAACAACCTGGGTATTAATGTTCCTGTCCCAGATAACCCAGAAACTAGAATACATAATACCCATCCTCAAAAAAACATCATCGGAAATGTACAGAGTGGCGTTCAAACAAGAAACATGTTACGGAACAACAACAATGCAGGGTTGTATGCAGCTATCCGAGAATCTGGTCAGCAAAATGATTGGTCCTTCGCGTGTTATCTCTCACAGGAGGAGCCAAGAACTTGGAAAGAAGCTTTGAAAGATAACTCTTGGGTTGAAGCGATGCAGGAAGAACTGCAACAATTCCAGAAGCTTGGTGTCTGGAAGCTCGTAGAGAAACCTGCTGGTTACAAGAAGATTGGTACCCGTTGGGTGTTTAAATGCAAAAAGGATGACCGTGGAGTTGTTATCCGGAACAAAGCACGGTTAGTCGTTCAAGGTTTTCGTCAGATAGAAGGGATCGACTACAACGAAGTGTATGCACCTGTTGCACGTCTAGAAGCAATTCGGATCTTTCTGGCTTATGCCTCATTCAAAGGATTCAAGGTATACCAGATGGACGTGAAAAGTGCATTCTTACATGGTGTGGTGGAAGAAGAGGTGTACGTCGAACAGCCTCCAGGTTTTGAAGATCCTATCCATCCCGATCGGGTTTGGTTGCTCAACAAAGCTCTCTATGGTCTACATCAAGCACCGCGAGCTTGGTACGCAACCTTATCTAATTATCTGCTGGATAATGGATTTCGCAGAGGTCTTATCGATTGCACTCTTTTCATCAAAGAACAAGATGGAGATCTTCTACTGGTTCAAGTATACGTTGATGATATTATTTTTGGTTCTACTAATGATGTTTTGTGTAGGAATTTCGAGCGCATTATGCAGGATAAATTCGAGATGAGTGCTATGGGGGAAATGACTTTCTTTTTGGGCCTACAAGTGCAACAAACTGAGTCTGGGATATTCATCCATCAGGCTAAATATGTTGGTGACATCTTGAGCCGGTTCCAGATGTCTGATGCAACGCCCATCGGTACCCCATTGCAGCAAAATCACGGAATTAATCCAGACTTGAAGGGAGAAGCTGTTAGTCCCTCGTACTACCGCGCGATGATCGGATCTCTTATGTACCTCACAGCATCAAGACCAGATATAATGTACCCAACGTGCCTTCTTGCCAGATATCAAGTGAACCCGAAGGCCTCACATCTTGCAGCTGTAAAAAGGATTTTTCGTTATTTGAAGGGTTGCCCTGACACCGGTCTATGGTACCCTAGGGATAATAATTTTGACTTGATCGCATTCAGTGATTCTGATTTTGGCGGATGCAAAATCGACGGCAAATCCACAACGGCTGGATGTCAGTTTTTGGGAAATCGCCTAGTCACATGGCAGTGCAAGAAGCAGACTTGTGTCGCTACATCAACATGCGAAGCTGAATACATTGCTGCCTCAAGTTGTTGCTCCCAAGTCCTGTGGATACAACAGCAAATGCGTGATTACGGTTTTGAATTCCTAACTACTCCTATTTACGTTGATAATTCTGCTGCTTTACAGATCACTAGAAATCTTGTTCAGCATTCAAAGACTAAGCACATCGAAATTAAGTATCACTTCATACGTGATTGCTTTGAGAAAAGGCTAATCGATGTTGCTTACGTCCACACCGATGACCAACGTGCCGACCTTTTTACCAAAGCATTTGACAAATCAAGATTTGACTATTTATTATTGGTAAACGGCATTAAGGTCAAGCAAGAGTAAAACCAACATCGGAAAATCATTCTTGTAAATACCTTTGTGTTTTAAATTTGTCTTAGTTTATTGATTTTAGGGGGAGTAAATCCAAAATTTGAAAAATCCAAAAACATCGAAAAATTTCAAAAACACAAAAACAATAGAAAAACAAAAATGAGTTTCCTGGCGAGCAAAAGAGAAAATGATAGTGCATCAGTGGTCTATCCAAACCTCTTTAAACTGAAATGCAAAATGAAAAGCGATAAGCAGCTCTATATAAGATGTATCGGTAGGCTCACAATCATTTTAAAGTGTGCAGGGTGATATAAATCTTAAATCGACTGAAGACTGGGTGGGAACCATTCATTGGCATATGGTCTTAGTACCGAAATTTCGTTTGATAGATTGCCGAGGTTCTGAGATATTCGGTCTTTATGCTGCTTATCATCTGGGTATCATGGTTGTATCTTTTACCGAGAAATAACGGGGACGCAAGTCTAGATCTTCCATGATACCATACATACGTGTACATATTGCATTCGACCTCAATAAGTGATCAACAATCACATGTCCAACAAAATAAGTGATAATATATCACATTTATCCGGGAGTCAAGTTCGTCTCTCTGCTGTACGAAAGTACTGACCTGTTCACGGACTTGCTCCTGTGCCCTCATGCATATGAAAATCAAGTTCCTCATCAATAAGTGATTCTATCACATAGGGCTTGTTTTCAAATCAAAATAAGTGAGAATCTCACATCATATACGGTCAAACAGATGATAATCGGTATACTCACCGGTAAGATGAATCCTCGTGCATACCTTGATACGGGAATGTGTCGTGATGTGGATGAACACCGGTCGGTAAGTATAAATCATACCTTAACGTATCCCCTCGCCATGATTACATCTGATAAGTTGAGCTTATGTGGACAACAATACCGATAATTGTTATATGATGCTTATCTTAATGTTAACTAATTGAACAACAAGAGCGTTTTGGCATGATCGTACACTGATATGATTCTCTTACCCTTGAAACTCACAAAAAGAATGTCTGTAAATATTTATTTACTGCTTTCAGTCTTTACATTTCGAAATATTCAAAAATACCAAAAAGATTTTAGGTGTGTTTTAATATAAACTTTCTAAAAGCCAAAAAGATTTTATTTCTATTTTATTTTCGATCGTACGATGTTGGAGCTCGAGTCTTCGTTACCTGAAACCTGAACGAAAACCGAATTGACTAAATCTTCATAAACGGTCGAAATTTGCAAGTTTTGAAAGTTAAAGACTAAAATTGACAAATTTATTAAACTTTCAAACACTAAAAACACTCTAAAGGCCAACCATGACCCTTACAGTTGTCTAAACACTACTTAGATCATGTGTAGTGGTTTGGGTGAATAAAGCCCATACCCTTGGGCGTTTTCCGCCATGTGCCAGTACAGTCAACAAGGGGCATTATTGGGCGTTTTTCTAAAATGGGTGTAGTGGGGATGTGAGCATTATATTAAAAAGGGATGTTAAACATTTAAATAAAAAAAAACATCCAAAAAATGGTTTTTGATATAACAAGCCATTGGCTAATACATTAAACTTGCAAAAGATACATGAAAACTCAATCTCTGTACCAAAATATATGTTACCTAAATTCATTGTGTAGAAATATAACTTCTACTCGGTTCGTACCACAATGGCTTCCTCTGCTACAGTCCAGCCATCACTTTCCACCTTCGAGGAGGGTGCAGATGCCTTTAACAATAAGAAAGACATACCCACCAGGAGAAAATTTTGTATCATGACAATACCTAAAATACTCTAACGCCTAGGTTTTATTATTGTTTTGGCGCATTCGATATTAACTGAAATGATTAAAGAAAAGTATTTACTAAGAAACTTGTATGAACATACCTTGGATCAAGCATACACTATTACTGTCATCTAGTTCCAGTTTTCGAGGAAACAATTGTTAGTTGCTTCCTGTAAATAATACAAAATGAAAGCATGAGCTGTAGTTCACAGTAAGAACTATGACATTAGTACGGAGTGTGAGGGGAGCCTATGCTACGACTTCTAAGACATGGTCACACGGAGAATCACCGGTTCTAACACTGCATTTTATTTTATGCTGACCAATTTAACATTCTGTATGGTTTATCATATTAACATGACACTAAAACTCCAAGAAATAATAGAAACCAGGTATACCACAAGCTTGCAAAAGTGCCAATTACGATCCATCAACTTATGAATGATTTGATTTGAGTTGTTTTTAAATTTCTTTATCTCAAATGGACAATATAAAAATAATTTAGCCAAAGGGGGAATGAGCCAAATGAGTTACAACTATACTTAATGCATAATTATAAACTCGTAACTATGTATTAGAATTAATGTAATATGATATTTTTGCAATCAAAATTAGTTGTTTAACACATCAATTATATAAAAAAAAATTAAAGTGGACAAAGGGTGCTGCAAGTTAGTCCGACTTGACCGACCCATTTGGGTTTGTAACCCAAACCCGTTCTGACCCACACCCAACCTACCCACTCACCAAATTTTCCACTTCTATTCTTTACCAACCAACAAGATGAGGGTTAGCTAAGATTTGTCTTACGGAAATAAGAAAATGGCATTGGTGCATTATAAGTTGTTAAAAGGATTCAAAAAATACAACATATTGTACCTGAAACATTGCTCTAGATATACATCCAGCTTTTTATTGAACTTAAGGTAGGTCCGGTCAGTACTAAGACTCTGTCATATTCATAGCTTTCTCTTCCCCACGCTTTCTCCGGTTCATGCTCATTACCATCATTTTGGTTCACTTTGATATTAAGCGAAGAAATGCTCGCAGAGAAAAAGGCAACATCTTTCTTCTCCAACAACACCTAGAAAAAAAAACGAATCTATAACAGGTTATTAACAATATTTAAATTAGCTATACCACAAAAATCAAACCTTTAAACCGCCAAACCTGGTTGGTCCGGCAGATCAAACTTTGATGTCCAGACTTTGAGCTAGACTTTAATCAGTTTGTTTAGTACTGGCAAACAGGTTGGGTCGGGTCGGGTCGTGGGTCAAAACCTATTCGGGTCGGTTAAAAAATGTTTTTTTAAAAAGAAGAAAATCACAAAATTCACAAAATTAGATACCACAACCAAAACAATTACCTAATAAAACCCTTTCAACTATCCTTTCGGTACGCAGAATTCACCAATCAGTTGCAAATAACTAAGTAAAAAAAAACTACTGCTAATAAGATCCAGTTCCGTTGAAAAAACACAAATACAATTTGATATTTAATCATACATACAAACATAAAGTGCATCATGCCAGTTCGATTTGAATCAGTCAACGAATACCTCACAAAAAAGAAAATATACTTAACGAAGTGATAATTGTAACAACATGCGTAAATTAAACGAAATTAACACATGAGTAGCTCTCATGTAACCCTAGGCCACGTACTTTTCACAACGGGTTCTTCATGATGGGTCGGTCTCTCTCTCCCTCTGGCATCTCAGGTACTAACGAAAGCAGCAAAATCGGGTTGAAACTTTCACGATTTAAACATTTTATTGGATTTCTTGATTTAAGCAAAACAGGAGGAACATTGCTCACATTTCATCAGCCTCCCATCGTTCATCATCAAACCATCGTAGAGGCCACTATCTTGGATCCGATAGAGAGAGACGTTGATAAATGGAACATATAGTCCTTCCATATCCTCTCTTTTAAATGTAGGGAGTAAAGACACGATTCAATCAGGAGCAAAGCGATTCAATCGGCTGGGGTTATTGATAAGGGCAGGGGTTATTGAAGGTAGGTTTTCTGTCTCATGGTTTCACACAAATGTCACGGTGAGAGGAACCAGAGCATGAATTAAAGTAGGGTAAAGGAATCGAATGGATCTCAAACTGAATCATTAATCATCCATTCACTTAAATTCCCAAAATACCCCTTTAGTGTCTTAAAACTTTGGTAATTGTACCATTTCAACCCCTCTAAACATGCTTTATTTTCTTGTACATATTTTTGTAAAGTTTGTACGCATGTAAAATTACGTTTGTGTACGTCACTTCTCCTTTTTATAATAGTATAGATATGTTTGTTATAGCCATTTAACTACATTTAAATTTAAGAAATAGTAAGAATACTCAAATCATGTTAAAAGATTTAAAGTAAACTACCCTACAACAATATAAAAATAAACTACATAACTCGGATACAACAAAAGATACATTTGACAATAATGTGATCTAAGAACATGATTCAAAAGTGATGTAGATTCACTATAATGCAAACTTATATTTATAGATATACTTAAACATGATGCATTTAGAATGTGCTATCAGATGTGAAGTCGTGACCTCATACTTGTTGTCAGTTTTAATTAAATTATATCTTAATTATGTGGATGGCTTGTTACTCTATGTACCTGTGTCTAATAGTTGATAAACTGGAAAATTAAAACCTAAACTTTTTAACATTCTCAAACAATAAATACGATCAGTCAAAGCAAACATACTTATTCCTTCCTAACACGACCCAAGCCAATTTATCACATCTTGTAAGTTTACATTAGTGTGGTCAACCGAAGCAAATAAAGGACACATTTAACCTAATAAATATGCATATGTGTAGTTAAATGATTCAAACCAAAAATGCCTTTTTAAGTCGTTGAAGCCACGTGACGGTTGATGTCCCTCCCATGAAGCGAGTAATTGGAGAATGTGACAAGAAATCTACTAATATTTCCAGCCTGTTTACGTTACAAAACATATGGTTTAAACTTAATTAGTTAAATAGTCGTATATAAACCAAAAAAATTGAAAAATGTGTGTCAATGACCAAGAAGTAGCTTAATTACACTGGATATGAGTGTCGTGATGAATATAAGACTAAGATATAGTTGCGGATTCTCATGGTTTTTAAGATATTCTGTTTTCTAAAATCTATTGCAATCCTCTGCTACTAAAACTTCTAATCCATGTTTTTATCTTACCAAACACAACATACATTAAATAATATATTAAGGAACAGTAGGTTACCTTGCCAAAGTTCATTAACTAAATAATAATATATTTTAGTTTTGAACATCCATAAAGTCATCAGTTTATTTTAGAAGCACTTGATATCCCCACTTTTTTTGTAGAATAAGAAGTCATAATATATAAATCCATAAAAGCCAGACAAGTTTAACATTACCTTTTATGTGAGATACAAAACCTGATCCTACTCATCACTTAGTAACAAATCATTGAAGCCCATTGATGGAGTCATACGTAAGAAGAAAACACCAAATGGTAATGTATTTTGTTTTGTTTGTTGATTAGATCTAGAAACACGGGTCAAAGACCATAGAACATTTAAAGAACGTACTTGATGGAATGGTTATCTTAGCGGATGACGATGAAGCCATGATCCTCTTACGCCCTTCTTGGTTCCACTTTATGGTGTCCTCTTAGGATGGAAGACTTAATAACTTAGTGAGTATGAGTGAGTATAAGTGAGTAAGTAATTTGGTGTATCATTAGTCTCCTTTTATACTCATATTTAGGACACCTAAAGGGTAACCATTAAATATTCCATTTAATGCCATTATGTCCATCAAATAAAGGCTTATGGGATAATAATGTCAAGATGGTTGGGTTCAATGCATTGATCAATAAGTCTAACATTTAATGTAGAAGTCTAACATTGAACATTTAATGTAGAAGTCTAACATTGAACATTTAATGTAGAAGTCTAACATTGATCACTAAGGCCATTAATGTAGAAGTCTTACATTCTCCCACTTGGCCGAGTGATCACTAATGGTAAGTATTAAATAATTTTGACCAAGTTTAAATTACTCATCAAGGCTCATGTTGAAACTATAGCAGAGAGTTACAGTCTTTCGAATTGAAGTCAATTCGAGACCCCCAACAGTCATACTAAAGTCTCAATATAAAGCACTTAATCATAAAACCAAAATGACTAAAATAAAATCCTTAGGGTAAATAATTACCTTACATAAGTTTTGTCTATAAATCATAAGGTGCGCACAAACATCAACATTGACAAAATAAAGCATTCGAGGAAAAAAAATCGTTCATACACAGTGTATGCTTTCATACAAGGTCTTTAATAAAAACCCATTCTCATTACAAGATCTTGGAAAGTTCTGGGTGGTAGACCTTTAGTCATTGGATCCGCTAGCATATCTTTAGTGCTTATGTGCTCGATACAAAGACTATTTTCCTCTACTCGTTCTCGTACGAACAAAAACTTTGTATCGAGGTATAAACCAGCTCTGCTCGAGCTGTTACTGTTCGAGAAACTAACAGCAGCTGAGTTGTCACAGTATATCTTCAATGGTCGTGATATGGAGTTAACAACTTTGAGTCCACTAATGAGATTTCTTAACAACATCCCATGGCACGTTGCATTGTACACTGCAACATATTCTGCCATCATCGTTGAGGTTGTTGTTAACTGTTGCTTGTGACTCCTCCATGAAATTGGTCCGCCTGCAAGCATAAAGATGTACCCCGAAGTCGATTTTTTATCATCTTTGCATTTAGCAAAGTCAGAATCGGAATAGCCCACTACTTCCAAGTTGTCAGTTCTTCTGTATGTCAATTTATAGTCTTTCATTCCTTGTAGATAACGCAACACTTTCTTTGCTGCTTTCCAATGATCTAGGCCAGGATTAGATTGATATCGGCCTAGCATTCCAGCAATATATGCGATATCGGGACGAGTACAGACTTGAGCATACATCAAACTTCCTACTACTGAGGCATAAGGTATCAATCTCATTTGCTCCTTTTCAACCTCTGTTTTTGGGCACTAAAAAGAGCCAAAAACATCTCCCTTAACTACTGGAGCCACTAATGGAGAGCATTGTTGCATGTTATAACGTGTAAGAACATGATCAATATAAGCCTTCTGGAACAGACCTAATATCCCATTAGCACGATCTCGGTGTATTTCAATGCCTATTACGTAAGAGGCTTCTCCGAGATCCTTCATGTCAAAATTTCGCGAAAGTAATCGCTTTGACTCATGCAACAAATCTGAACTATTACTCGCCAAAAGGATATCATCCACATAAAGGACAAGTATAGCAAAGTTGCTCCCACTCATTTTGAGGTAGGTGCATTGATCCACTTGATTCTTGATAAAGCCTTGTTTTTTCATAATTTTATCAAATTTTAAGTACCACTGACGTGATGCCTGTTTGAACCCATATATGGATTTCTGTAACTTACAGACTAAGTGTTCCTGACCTTTAGGTTTAAAGCCTTCAGGTTGAGTCATAAACACATCTTCATGTAAGTCACCATTAAGGAAAGCAGTTTTGACATCCATCTGATGTAACTCCAAATCAAAATGAGCTACCAATGCCATAACGATTCTCAAAGAATCCTTCCTTGAGACAGGTGAGAAGATTTCTTGATAATCAATTCCCTCTATTTGAGTATAGCCTTTAGCAACCAATCGTTCTTTGTAGCGTTCGACATTTCCATTCGGGTCTAATTTGGTTTTGAATACCCATTTACATCCTACGGGTTTTACCCCCTTGGGTAATCCAACCAATTCCCAAACGCCATTCTTTTTCATGGAATCAAGTTCATCAATCATAGCTTTATTCCACTCAGAAGATTTATCACTACCAATGGCTTCATTATAAGAGGTTGGATCGTTATACTTTCCTAAATCCAAACTAGCTTCGTTAAGATAGGTTACATAATCATCAAAGTTAGTGGGCCATCTTGGCCTTGATGACCTCCTAAGCTGATTTTCAGGTTCAACAGGTTCATTAACTGGTTCAGGGATTTGTGAGTTTGATGTGCCTTCATTATTAGGGACGTTAGAGGCATTAGTTTCTGAGGAAACATGAGGTGGTGCAGTGTCATGTACAAGAGGTGTAATAGGAGATAAATTTGAAGAGTCCATTGTGTCATGTACAAGAGGTGTAATAGGAGATAAATTTGAAGAGTCCATCCCCCCCTCCTCTTGCACTTCTTGGAAATCAAAGACTCTACTTTCACTGCTCCCACTGACCTTAAAGTCCTCTATAAAATCAGCAATTCGACTTTCCACAATGCGAGTAACGTGTGAAGGGCAGTAAAATCTATATCCCTTTGATCGTTCGGGATATCCTATGAAGTAGCTACTGACTGTCCTCATGTCAATTTTCTTTTTCAAAGGGTCATAAAGTGTAGCTTCGGCAGGACAACCCCATACTTTCATATACTCTAAGCTTGGTTTCTTTCCTGTCCAAATTTCATAAGGAGTTTTTGGGACAGATTTAGAAGGAACCCTATTTAGTATATGAACGGCTGTCTTTAATGCTTCAGTCCATAAAAATTTAGGTAAATTCGAGTTTGCCAACATACTTCTTATCATGTCCATAAGGGTTCTATTTCTTCTCTCAGCAACACCATTCTGCTGAGGTGTACCCGGCATGGTAAATTGGTTTACTATCCCATGTTCTTTACAGAGGTTAAAGAAAGGACCAGGAGCTTGACCAATGTCTGTATGTCGACCATAATACTCACCTCCTCTATCTGATCTCACTGCTTTTATCTTTCGGCTAAGTTGGTTTTCAACTTCAGCCTTAAAAGTTTTAAACATTTCAAGTGATTCAGACTTTTCTTTAATCAAATACAGGTACATGTACCGAGAATAGTCATCTATGAAAGTAATAAAAGACGTATGGCCAGTAATGCCAGGTGGAAAAGGCCCACAAATATCAGTGTGTATGAGTTCTAATAATCCAGAACTCCTTGTGGCACCCTTTTTATTTTTATTTGTCTTTTTCCCTTTAATGCATTCAACACATGTTCGAAAATCGCTAAAATCAAGATCTGGTAATTCACCATCCTTCACGAGTCTTAACATTCTGTCTCGTGAGATGTGGCCTAAACGTTGATGCCACAATTTAGATGATGTTTCCAAATCATGTTTTCTTTTTCGTTTTCGTTTGTTGATTTTCTCATTTACGTTATATGACAACAAAGATTTTGAAAAGCTATCGTTTAGTTCTAACTTATAGAGATTTCCATCCAGATAACCACAACCAAGAACTTGGAAGTTTAAACTAATAGTGACCATTCCATGCCCATGTAAAACTTCAAAACCATCATTGTCTAACTTTGGTACTGATACGAAATTCCGAGTAATTTTCGGTACATATAATGTATCATAAAGTTTAATACAATGACCAGTTTTCATAATAAGTTGCATGGTTCCTACGGCCTCAACTTCTAGTTCTTCCACTCCTCCCGTTCTAAGTGTTCTTTGGTTTCTTCCCAGCCTCTCTGGATTATAAGGAATCCCTGTGTGGAATTGGTAACATGAACCATTGAACCAGAGTCAACCCACCATGTGTTAATTGGTACATTAATATTAAAGGATTCAATTATCATAAATGCATTAGTACCTTTCTTAGCCAACCATTCCTTGAATTTTGAACAATCTCGTTGCAGGTGCCCTTTGTTATGGCAGAACTTGCAACGAGACTGTCCCTTGGAGACATTAGGGCTGGAAACAGTATTTGAATTAGCTTTCTGGACTTTAGAACTTTCCCCTTTAAAATTTCCCTTCCTTTTCACTGACTTAGTGGTAGTGACATAAGCGACTTCTGGTTGTTCTAGTTTCAGACGTTCTTCCTCCTGCACACACATTGCTATCAACTCACTCATTGACCATTTGTCCTTTTGAGTGTTATAGTTAATCTTAAAAGCATTAAAGCGTGCAGGAAGAGAAGTCATGATGAAGTGCACTAGAAAACCGTCGCTTATTTCCATGTCTAATCCATTTAACTTATGGGCCATGTCGCTCATCATCATTATGTGCTCACGCACACCACTAGTCCCTTCATATTTTGTGGTAAGCATCTTTAGAATTAGAGAACTCGCATGTGCTTTAGAAGATCCCTTAGATTGCTCCTCAACTGAATTCAGATATTCTTTGGCATTCTCTGAATCAGGTATAGCTCCCCTAATGGCACTTGAGATGGAATTCTTGATAACCATGAGCGACATTCTGTTAGACCTTTCCCACTTTTCATGCGCTACTTTCTGATCTGCAGTGCTTGTAGCAGTCAGAGCAGCAGGAGGGTCATGCCTCAGGGCATAATCAAGATCCACCATACCAAGAGTAAGTTTAACTGTATCCCTCCATGTGGTAAAGTTTGCCCCAGTCAGTATTTCAATTCCAAGGCTAGGACTAAAAGTGGATGCTAGATCAATACAAACAGAAGTGTTGGAGTAAGCTATTTAGGGGGTAATCAAGTAAGGCAGGCAAAAATAAGTACATTGAAGACAATATCTATTATAACACCAAAATAATAGATTAATTAAGATTCTATCTGAATTTTGGCTTCGCTTTGGCTTTGACCAAAATTCAGACATTATGAACATACATAAATAAAATATTGTCTTGATGTTTTACATAAACTTTGGCTTCGCTTTGGCTTTGACCAAAATTTATGTATTATAAACATACCATAATAGACTGACTGATTGTCTTACATGAATTTTGGCTTCGCTTTGGCTTTGACCAAAATTCATGTATTGTGAATGTACGTAAATGATAGAGACTATCTTAATGTTCTATGTGAAATTTGGCTTCGCTTTGGCTTTGACCAAAATTCACATATTATAAACATACCATAATAGACTGACTGATTGTCTTACATGAATTTTGGCTTCGCTTTGGCTTTGACCAAAATTCATGTATTGTGAATGTACGTAAATGATAGAGACTATCTTAATGTTCTATGTGAAATTTGGCTTCGCTTTGGCTTTGACCAAAATTCACATATTATGAACATATATTATAAATGGACTATCTTAATGTCCCATATGAATTTTAGCTTCGCTTTAGCTTTGACCAAAATTCATATACGATGAAGGAAAAAATAAAGCACATAAATATACCATAACACATTTGGGCAAGAAATGATATATCTATGTAATTAGGCTTATAATCATTGTATATATCATTAGACAATTTGCCTTTAGGTTCATCGTCATACACATAATTATATAAAATATTTTCCTATGTCAAAATCATTATTTTAAGACATATGATTAAAAGATTAAATCATTATTTTAATTGCATTAAGGAAAAACATTCTAACTGATTTTATTTTCCTTATTATTAAAATCAAAAGAAATAATCAACTGATATTATGTGCATCATTTGATTTATATGAAAATAAAACAATAGTAAATCATTATTCCTTTTACTGTTTCGTCAAAGGATTTGCACAGAATATGTAAATAATATCCATAACATCAATTCATAACTATATGAGATAGTTATCAATAAGAAACTTCAACTTAGGAAAAAAAATAAAGATATTATATGACAATCCAAAACACATCGTTTTAACATGATATTATTGAAATCCATATGATATGCATACAAAAGGGTTTCATATCCTTTAAATAATATGGCATCAAATTCAATATTTTATGCTAGAATGAAAACCATTATGTAATCATGCATGTATTAATTTATTAAAAAAAAATAGGTGTCAGTTTCAATTAGGAAATTGCACAGATATAGAGATACTTAAACGATTCATATCCAATAAACATATACATTCAAATTAACCTGATGTGCGATTTGCATAAGAGTTATTATAAATCAATTTTTTATTGTTAACGTCAATATTGGATAAATTTGCATTTGATCATCAAAATGGTTTCATGTTGCAGTGCAAGAATTGTTCGACCAGAAAATAATATCCATTAATATCCGGTCTAATTACATGATTGAACCGATATAATCAACATTGCTCTGATACCACATGTTGATTATATCTAGAAACACGGGTCAAAGACCATAGAACATTTAAAGAACGTACTTGATGGAATGGTTATCTTAGCGGATGATGATGAAGCCATGATCCTCTTACGCCCTTCTTGGTTCCACTTTATGGTGTCCTCTTAGGATGGAAGACTTAATAACTTAGTGAGTATGAGTGAGTATAAGTGAGTAAGTAATTTGGTGTATCATTAGTCTCCTTTTATACTCATATTTAGGACACCTAAAGGGTAACCATTAAGTATTCCATTTAATGCCATTATGTCCATCAAATAAAGGCTTATGGGATAATAATGTCAAGATGGTTGGGTTCAATGCATTGATCAATAAGTCTAACATTTAATGTAGAAGTCTAACATTGAACATTTAATGTAGAAGTCTAACATTGATCACTAAGGCCATTAATGTAGAAGTCTAACATTGTTTTGATATAAGAAAGTACCTATAGAATTCAATGGACAGGTTCTTGTTTAATGTAAACATTAACAATTCAGTTACCAACAAATTCATTATACGACCTGTGTTCTGAGTATAAAACATATTTGATAGTAATAAACAGTTATAAAAAGTACCCATATATAGCAGCTAACATGAGTGATGAAAACATACCAACTGACCCATATCCATATCCTTGAACCGGAAGATCATCAAATGGAAAGCGTTGGTGGTGTTTTGATATATACCTTCAGAATGAGTTGCAGGCGGCTGAGACAGACAAGGTGACGGCGGCCGCGGCAGATAGGATTTGGTAGTGATGGAAAGGGAGAATCGATAGGGCTGTGGTGGATAGGGTTTGGGAGTGATAGAGAGGGAAAATGGTGGGGAGGGAGACGGCTGTGGGTTTTGGCAGATGTTGATTAAGGGTTTGCAGAGAAAATTGAATATGAAATTAAAATCAGGTTTGAATCGGATGGGTGGGTTAGATTCGTGGGGGAGAAAAGTTGAAAAATGCCACGTGGCTTTTTGATGAGCTCTTTTATTAGATTTACTAGATTTATCACCCGCCGCAATGCGGCGGGGGATTCAATAGTTATATATCATGTTAGATGAACGGCAAATGTTTCTCACATGACCACGAGCCTGTGTGTAAAACCGAGAAAAAAATAACTAAGTTGATCTCTGACTCGCACATTGCGACAGACCTGTCAAATGAGGGGAAAATAGACGCGCTACGATGGACATGTCAAATAGGAAAAAAATAGATGAAAAAACGTTGAACCCCACACGCACGTTGCGGCGTGTTAAGTCGGAAATTTAGAACGACACGTTAAATGGAGAACTTATGAAAGATGAAAAGTATATAAGAGACTAAAGTTGAAAGTAAAAAAATGTTCAGATTAAATTGCAAAAGATGAAAAGTTTTGGATTGAAAGTAAAAAAATTAAATGGGTTAAATTGCAAAAGATGGAAACTTTTGAATTAGAAGTGAAAATCAAATTAATCAAAGGGGTTAAAATACTAAAGATTGAAACTTTAGACTTAAATTGCTAAAGACTGAAACTTTAGAGTTAAAAAAGAAATCAATTAAACAAAAGAGATAAATAGATTTAGTTAAATTGATGTTTATTATTATTATTATTTATTTAATAAAAGAGATAAATAAGAAAATAAGGGTGAGAAATTACCAGAGAATGACACGTGTCCAAAAAGGATTTTTGTATATTAGTATATACTAGCTTACAACCCCGTGTATTACACTGGTTAAATGACGAAAAAATGTAAATTATAAACTTGTATATAATTCTTATTAATGAAATGACTTATTTAGATAAAATAGTAAAACGAAAAAACAGTTATATTTTCTCTATTCAAAATAATTTTCTAAGTTTTCACTTCTCTTTTGAGATGCTACAATCCATTTTATTATGTCTTCAAAAGAAGTAACACTAAAAAATAAAAAATAATGATCATAAAATTGTAAGTATTTTTAAAAATTATTATAAGTTATGAGGTTATGGTAAATGAATTGTAATTAAATTCTACTATGTATATTAATTATATAATAAATACTACTTTTAGATATATGGATCATGAGACAAGACAGGAATATCATCATTATATAGAAAATATTACATATTAAAAAAATCCTACTAAAAATAAAGTATACATTTAAAAAAGTAGGACTAAAGTTTTTTTAAACTATAAATTTGCGCATCTACAACAACTTTTTTAATTAGTAGTTGACATTTAAATATTCAAATTAAAACTTTTATAATATTATATAATGTCTTTATTTAGCATGATGATAATGTCTTTAGTTGCGTAATATTATTGAAATTAAGTTTAATATTTAAAACTCAATGTTATTAGGAAGTTGGACCATTTTTTAAGATGAAAACATATTGATAGTAACATAAATTTAAAATTGGAAGAAAATATGGAACACGTGTATCACGGCTTAAGTAAATATAATGTTATATACTTAATAGCAAAAAAAAAATATGTCTTTTAAAAACCATTTAGTGTTCGCTTTAAAGATAATTTGGTACTTTATTTAGGTAATCCGTTTGTAATTTTAGTCTTCTAAGTTATATACTACAAGTAATTGTACATGTGATTTGATACTTTATTAGTAATTATTGTTTATATCCAAATAATATATTTTATCTTAACAAATATATATGGTTAGGGTAAAATGAAAATTTCAACAAGTTGTGAGAACTTAGAGAACTTAGCCTTACAAAAGGTTTTTTGAATTTTTTTACAAGGGGTGTGAATGAGCGGTTAGAGACTCAGGACGTTAAACTTTTTGATTTTGGATTCAAATGGTTAAAACCACTAAAACATAGGGACTCAAAAAGTAATTTACTATTAATTAAATTTGAAATTATACGTTTGGTCTGTAAATATATTAAATAATATTATACTTATTATATTATTTGATACATTTATATTTGTTATAGATAATTATTAATTAAATTTGAATTTATACGTTTATCACTAACTATATTAATTAATAGTATATTATATGTTGTGTATAAAAATTAATATGTAATACTATTATTAAAAGGGAGGAGACACCAAAGAGTGACACGTGTACAAAAAGATTTTTGTTTATTAGTATCGTTTTTGTTTTAAAATTAATAATATTATTATTATTTAATATAATCATAATAAAAACAAACGTTTATCCTTATCTAAAAATTTATTCTTATCTAATTATTTAAAATTATTATTATTATTATTATTATTATTATTATTATTTAATATGTGAGATAAATAGGAAAATAAAGTGAGAAAGCACCAGAGTGTGACACGTGTCTAAAAAAGATTTTCGTTTGTTAGTATAGTAAGATTATGCCATGTGGCTTTTTTTGGATTCTTTTATTAGATTTAGATTTTTTGTTAGTATTTTTATGTCATAAATTAAATTTTGTATGTATTTTATGTCATAATTATAACTTAAAAAGAGATTCATATAAATTTTATAAACTAAATGTAATTGTATTATACACATTTGTCTTTTTAAAGTAAATTTTATTTTTAATATATTAATTTGTGGAAAAACTTAAAAAAATTTAAAAAAATCAGGTTGAACAGGTCCTGCTCGGGTCAACCCACGAATATTCGGGCCAGGTTCGGGTTCGTATGTACGACACAATTTTTGGGTTTGGTTTCGTGTAAAATTTCCGGGTTCGGGTTGAATCCGCCAACCCGCTAACACGACCCGTTTAGAACCCCTATCATCACCAAGTAGGGTTAGAAGGTTGAGATGCTTATACTTAGTTCAAATGGGTTGTCTGGAGTCCTCCCAAGTTCTTTAGGAAAGTTGAGATGCTTAGAATGGTTAAAACTGAATGACAATAACTTCAATGGCCAAATACCACAGGACTTGGGAAAGTTGAGAAACTTAGAAGTTTTGGATTTGGGCAATAATGAATTCTCAGGAAACATACCAAAATGGATTGGAGATAAACTTGAAGAATTGAGGATTCTGAGGATGCATAAAAACAACTTCACAGGAGGTATTCTTCGTTCTTTGTGCAAATGTTCATATCTTTGTTGGACAATCGAATCATAATCATATGCAGCGGAAGGTTTTGCAGAAATCACAGACATCATTATATGAAATGAATGTGCAGAAAATAAGAACAAGGCAAACTGTGCAGAAACGAAAGGATTTTGTGGACAATTTCGGTTGAAGGGAAACTGTCTTGATAACCGGAATAATGTGCCGGCAATCAACCATATAAACCACATTTTGGCGGTTAATTTTTGGCAGGTAACTGCACCGGCAGTTAAGTTTAAAAATTTAACCCGCTTATCATCCTAATTACATAAGTTATCATCCTAGTTACTTATCATAAGTACATATATGTTCGAATAATATATATCATATCTAAAGTTTAATAATAATACTTCTAACACAACCCCCTTAAACTTTAGTTATGTTGGAAGCTTGTTGTATAACACTCCGATTTGCATCTTCTACGGCTTTCTTCATGTGGTTGAAGTTGAATCTCTTCCTTTTCTTGTGTAGATTCCAGTCGTCTTCCCATCCATTCCCAGTAAACAGAACATATTGTGTAGAATCAGCAACATCATGATCATCACCTGCAGCAACATCACCTGCACTTCTTATCCTCCTGTGGCAGCCTTGAGAGGGACCGGCTTCATCGTTCACCACTTCCTTATCCTGTACCTTTTCTTGCATCGATTTAAATTTGTAGTAATATTCCAAAACATCAAGATACATGGCATATATTATCCTCATGTAATCTCCATCTTGGTATTCAAATCCTAAATCTTTTGCTATAATCGGCCATAAGTTCTCAGTGGTAACATCACGATACCCGCCGTCTCTTGCCACCAACACATATAAATTCAACAGATCAATTCTCCTCTTGTTCAGGGAATATGGAGGGACTAGTCTCGAAGTTATTCCCATGTATTTATTCAGAAACCATCGCACCATTTCTTCAAATTTCTTTTGAAGATCAACCTTGTACTTGAATACATACTCATGGTCATCAAGCATGTTTATCAAGGCTTTGCAATCAGCAAATTCATGGAATTCTAATGCCTTTAAGATCATTCGATTCCAATCATTCTCATCTTCATTCGAAACATTTAGTGTTTCGAAATAAGAATTCAAATAATCATCTTTGAATTCATCATCTACACCGCACATATCTTGCAGCCTTCTTTTCTCACTTAAGCCCAATTCTTCCTCTTTTGTTAACCCACTCTCTTCGTTTATTGAATTCACCACCGGAGTTGAAAACATGGGAAATATTTTACATGTATCACCGGATTTTCTGACCGTGAAACCTTGAAGTGTTAATTGATCAAGGATAAGTACATTCCGGTCAATTTCCGGTGAATAGAAAACATTGTGAATACGCAGTGTATCGTTCCCAGTTTTCATCTCTACCATTCCCACCCCTCGTATGAACAAGAAATTATTCATTCCTGATCTAGTTTCAACACCCATCATATGTTTTACCCTTTTGAAAACATCGAGATTACCAGCAAAATGATGTTTAAACGTTGGATTAACATACCAGATTTCTCCCCATTGTCCACCATCAGTCCCAGTGACAATCATTTCACTCTGGCAGTGAACATCATCTTCTTGCCTTCTGATTCCGGCGTTGATTGCTTGTCTGATCAGTTGTGTCGCTTCATCATTTTCTTTGGCCTTGCAATTGTAAATTTGGTGACCCGGTAAGTGGCAGTAATAGCAAAGTCTTATGCGAGGGATTCGCTTGTCTTTCTCATGTTTCTCGTCAGTGCAATGTTGACATGGTAGGGTAGTGGAGTTTTGTTTGATTTCTGCCCGATTCCCTGAAGTGGCTCTGATACCACTATGTTGGACAACCGAATCATAATCATATGCAGTGGAAGGTTTTGCAGAAATCACAGACATGATTATATGAAATGAATGTGCAGAAAATAAGAACAAGGCAAACTGTGCATAAACGAAAGGATTTTGTGGACAATTTCGGTTGAAGGGAAACTGTCTTGATAACCGGAATAGTGTGCCGGCAATCAACCATATAAACCACATTTTGGCGGTTAATTTTTGGCGGGTAACTGCACCGGCAGTTAAGTTTAAAAATTTAACTCGCTTATCATCCTAATTACATAAGTTATCATCCTAGTTACTTATCATAAGTACATATATGTTCGAATAATATATATCATATCTAAAGTTTAATAATAATACTTCTAACAATCTTCATATTTTTGACATCGCACACAACAACTTAACAGGATACATCCCTCAATGTTATGGAGAGTTGAGGGATGGTTGAGGCAAGAGATGCATTTAGTTATCAACTGTATTACAAGGAGGAGGTTGATCTGATGGGTGTGATTCAAGTCTTTAAAGGAAGCGAGCTTGAATATACAAAAACGATATATATAGTTGTTAACATGGACCTTTCAAGCAATAAACTTACAGGAGAAATTCCTCCAGAAATAACTGCACTTGCTTCATTGATGGGTCTCAATTTGTCTCATAATCACCTGAGTGGGAGTATTCCAGATAGCATTGGAAACATGAAGGCGTTAAATTCTCTCGATTTCTCAGACAACCAATTGAGAGGGACGATCCCTCCAAGCATGGTTGCTTTGAACTTTTTGAGCTCAATGAATCTGTCACACAATAAACTGTCAAGAAGAATTCCAACCGGAAATCAATTGCAAACACTTACTGACCCATCAATATATGCTGGTAACAGGGATCTCTGTGGTGCACCTCTGCCAAATAATTGTTCTAATCCTGAAAACCCACCAGCCACAACAAGCAAGAACAAATACAAAAAGGCTAACGGGCTAAGGAAGGTATGGTTTTACTTGGACATAACGTGTGGATTTGCAACAGGTTTTTGGGGTATTATTGGAGTCTTGGCAATCAAGAAGCAATGGAGAAGGAAGCTTTTTATGATTGCAGAGGTAACCATGGACAAGGTATATGTGGCGATTGCAGTGCAGATTTCCAAGATAAAAAGAGGCAGAGAAGCCTAATAGATTCTTATAATTGACAATATTTGTAAAATTGTTGTTTTGATTTAAAATACTCTGTTGTGTAATATATTTATACCATGGGTGTGTTTAATACAAATAAAAATATTACAATATACGAGATATAATACAGGTGACAGATTACAGAAGAAGTGGACTGAAGATTGAACATGCATAACTTACCAATGGGATGTTCAAATGGCATTCTCTATTTGAGTCCAGTCACTTTTCTTGTGTTTTTCAAAATTATAGTTTGGGTCTCACCCTAATACCCCATTCTCTATTTGAATTAGATCTTCCAGTTGAGTGCTGAAAAGAAATAAAAAAGAAACAACAGCAGCAATGATGATTGCCGAGAAACAATCCAAAAAGAGGTATGCAACAATTGTTCAAAAAGTGATAATAACAACTGTAGTTCAGCTAACAACTGTGTTTCCTGCAAAATCTTTAATATCAGCATCATTTTAGAAAGCACAAACTAACAGTTTTAAGACAAGGATCCAGTTCAAACCATTTTGGTAAACAGACACAAAAAAATATATAGCCACGCTTATCTTTCACTAGGAATGAGCAAATGGTACTGGTACCGACTTTCGACATTTTCGGTACCAAGTTCAATTATACAGATAACGTCAAAGATGATTTCAAAATGTTGTCATCATTGGTTATGGATGACTGTTGCTCATGGTATTGAGTTAGTTGCGATAGTTCCACCGTTTGCCAGTTTTTATCTCTCACGGGAAACGTAAGGGGACTCTTATTCATGTGGGGAAACACTCACCAGTCACCACAACAATTGAAGATTACCGAGAAACAATCCAAAAAGAGGTATGCAACAATTGTTCAAAAAGTGATAATAATAACTGTAGTTCAGCTTACAAATCTCTGATTATTATTCATGTGGGGAAACACTCACCACAGCAATTTAAAAAGATAGGGTCTACATATTCCCACACCCAAACCCCTATTTCCATACCCTAATAGACTCCTCGTATAGGCCTATACGAGGCATCTAGGGTTCCTTTTCCCGACCAACTTCTGAACCTCGTACAACGTCACATCAGTCACATCAGACGGGGAGTCTAGGCCTGTACGAGGGACCAATACAAGGGTACTAAGACGCCTCGTATAGGCCTATACGAGGCGTCTTAGGGACTGATTTGACTATGTGTCTGGCATGTGACATAAAGCAATATGGGGCGTCTAGGGCTATACGAGGCGCCTATATTTCATATAAAGGGCAACATACAGTGCATTTTTGGTCCACCCGAGCATTCAACATTCATTTCATTCTGTTTCTTCTACTATTTCTTCGAAAGAAACTCTTGTTGTTTGCATTTGTGTTCTTATCATCCCGAAGTGTTGAAATGTCATCATACTGGGACGGCAACTATGTCTTCGGGTAGTATTCTAGCGACAACTGGGTGTCCGAAAGCGTTCCGGTAACAGTTATTAGCTTAAATGTTTTAATTACTTGTTGTTTTAGTGTATTATTTACTAATGATGATACGGTCGTCTATTTTGGAGGAGTCTGGCGTTCCCGATTCTAATGAGCAAGAGGAGGTTGTGTCTAGTATACAAGGAAAACAAAACAGACCGTTTCTAGATTTGAATACGCATCCCCCTGTTGATGAAACAGCCCCTATAGATGACTCATACCATACCATGTTGGTCAACCAAGTTATCCGACGCAACAAGGGTATCCAGATTATAGATACGGGTGTGAATATTCTTACGGAGGAGACGGTGGATACGGAGGAAACGGTGGATACGGAGGAGACAGTGGATACGGAGGATACGGATGAGACGGTGGATACGGAGGAGACTGTGGATACGGAGGATACGGTGGATACGGAGGAGACAGTGGATATGGTGGATACGGTGGATACGGAGGAGACGGTGGTCATCAGCAATTCATTTCCCCGGGCACTTCTTACGTTCATCAAAACAATACGGACGTTGGAGAATATGGTGGTTATGGTGGATATGGTAGATATGGTGGTGAGGCACCTCCCATCCCGGACAATCCGCACTTAAAAAAGTAGGTATCAATTACTATTTTATTATTATTATTTTATTTATTTATTATTATTATTATTATTATTATTATTAATAATATTGTTATTATTGTCGATGATACAAGTTTTCAACTCTTTAGATGAACTAAAGAAACGGATACAAGAAATAGCAAACGCGGATGGTTTCGTTATTGTCACCCGTCGATCAAAGAAAATCGAGGGAAGAACCGGGAGGGTATGGCTTGAATGTGACCGTGGTGGTGAGCACCACACTACAGCAACACTTAGAAAAGCCGGAAGCAAAAAAACCGTTTGCCCGTTTTACCTGCTGGCTGTGCGAAACCACGCGTATGAAACCTGGGAGATAAAAGACGGAAAAATTGAACAAAACCACGAACTTTGTGAGGACCTGTCGGCCCACGCGTTTGTGCGAAGGTTTACTCCAAGCGAAATGAAACTGATCGAGCAGCTGACTGCTCAAAACATGGAGTCGCGCAAAATATTTCAAACGATAAGGAAGCAGGACCCCGACAGGTTTCATGTTCTTAAAGACGTTCAAAACGTTGTGGCGAAGATTCAAGCCGAACAAAGACAAGGATTGACTCCCATGCAGTCACTAGAAAATGTGCTGATAAACAACGACTTTATTTACGAGACACGGGAGGAACCCGGAACAGAGATCGTAACAGAGATCTTATTTCTTCATCGGCACTCGAGAGACATGTGACGTGCATTCCCCCACGTCATGCTGATCAATGCAATGTACAAGACAAACTTATACAATATGCCATTTATCCAGATTGTTGGTATGACGCCTACCAACCATTCGTTTTGTATCGCGCATGCTGTTGTTAGTAAAGAACGGGGTGATAACTTTGTGTGGGTGCTTGACAAGATCAAGTCAATGTTGGATGAATGTATGGAGCCACGTGTGATTGTAACGGATAGAGACCTAGCCCTTATGGGCGCGTGTGCTAAAGTATTTCCTGACGCCTCCAGGCTTCTTTGTAGGTGGCACATACAACAGAATGTTATGAAGCACTGCAAGGCTGCCTTCACAGAAGAAGACTGGGATAATTTTTTGTCATTCTGGGGGACATTCATTGAGTCTCCATCCATACCCATCTACAAGTACCACTTGCGCAACATGCGAAAGCGACTTGTGGAGTGCAAACGTTCTAGTAAGTTTTTCTTTCTAATAACATACGACTCACCTATGTAAATTTTATTAAATTACTTTTACTTTTTAGGAGTCTTCAATTATGTGTACGATAACTGGCTAAAATACTATAAGGAGATTTTCGTCTTTGCGTGGACTGATAAGAGGCGCAACTTTGGTAATCGTACCACAAACAGAGTTGAGAGCCAACACGCCAACTTAAAGAGATACGTCCTAGATAGGAGCTCGCTGGACCGTGTAGTTGGTTGTGTCCGGGATATAGTTGAGACACAGTTCAGTGAAATAAGGAAGAGTTTTCGAGACTGTATCGAAAAAAGAATGAACCACCACAAACACCCGTTGTTTCAACACCTACATGGAAAAGTATCCCATACAGCCCTTGACTTGTTGAGTGGAGAGGCAATTAGGAGCTAGATGTCTTGGAGCTCTTTCATTCATCATGTGGTTGCCAAATGTGATACAGTTGTGGGTTGCCCTGTGCTTGTAGGATAGAAAAGTACATGCGTGAAGGTAATAATTGTTAAACGTACAACACTTGTGTGATATATTTCCGTTAATCACGTGACTTAAACAATGTTGTTTTTAACCGTGCAGAGCGTCCGATTCAATTTGAAGATATAGACGTCTTCTGGCGGAAGCTTAACTTCCAAAGTTGTAAATTGATAGACGATGACGTTGACGTGGTCGAAGAGCTAAATATTGTTAGACAACAATTAGAGTCGCACCCCCCAGCTCAGCAAAAAAGTCTGATGTCAAAGATTAAAGCGGTGTTGACTCCAACAAAATCTACCAAGAAACTACCGGTTGTCCAACAAAATACTCGTGGCCGACCAACAACAAAGCAGGTACAACAAAGGTTAGACGGGGCCTCTCGTATAGATGAAGAATTGAGGAGAAGTTCCTTCGGTGATACAAACACGTGCTTTGAAGGTTCACGACAAAGTAAGTACGATAACCCTCGCCACAGCTCGTACGTTCCGTCACAGGCCTCTCAACAGTCGGTTATAAGGTCCCAAAAACCCAAAGCGAGCCTAAGTTGTTCAAAGAGTTCTAAGAAGAAAGAGACACGAGATGATCACGGTTTTCCTTTAATCATTGGGGACGAGAACGTGGGAATCATCAAACAGTTTAAGTCTGCCATTCCGCCAGTGTTTCACCCGCACGTCTCGTGCATACGAGATGTGATGTCGGACGGTCATTGTGGGTTTCGGTCTGTGGCTGTGGGCTTAGGTATGGATCAGAGTTCATGGGGGCTCATTCGAAGGGACCTTGTCCAAGAAATGGATCAGAACGAATCGATCTGGTTCCCAATATTTGAAGCATGGAATCAAGGTTATTTTACACGCATCGCCAGAGCCTAATATGGGATTCAGTGTCCGGTTGTCCCCCGGATCACTGGATGGTCTTCCCCTTAGCAGGACTTCTTATTTCACAAACGTACGGTATCGGGGTGCATCTGTTAACGACAACTAGGGGTGCGAGTTCCACTTTCTTCCCAATACTAAGTCCTCCGGCTAATCAACAACCATTATTCATAACGCTTACACATGTTAACGAGAACCACTTCATACATGTTAAGCTGGAAGGGATTATCCAATGCCACCAGCACATGGGCTATGGTTGAACCACCGAAGACCCCATACGGAACAATGGGAAGATATGTACTTGCCACGTCTAGAATGGTATACATAGATAATGAATCCTCTACCAAGATTAAACCCCAGTCTTAATTACATCGACAGTGATACGGAAGAATGATTTTTGTAATTAATAGTGTTTTTTTGTATCGATAATTAATCTTATTGTAATTAATAAGATTTTTTGTATTAATTTCTATAATTTTTTGTATTAATTCCTATATTTTTTCTACAATTTCTATGATTTTTTTTATAATTTCTATGATTTTTTATAATTAAAATTGATTAAAACAGTTTAATAACATTTTTATAAAAATTTCTATCTTTTTCTTATAATTAGAATTGATTAAAAGAGTTTAATAACATTTTTATAAAAAAATTACAAATATACGCCTCGTATAGACCTAGACGGGTCGTATACGAATGGTCAATTTTTGCCCCTGATATGCCCTCATTCTAGGCTTAAATCAGGGGCTAAAAGGTCATTTCAACCAACCCAGACGCCTCGTATAGAACTGGACGGGTCGTCTATGTGAGCGGCATTTTGGGTTTTTGAATTTTGAAAATTTGAATTTAACAAAAAAGGACGCCTCGTATAAGGCTGGATGGGTCGTCTTTCTGGGCGGCAAGATTTCTTTTTTTAAAATTTGAATTTTGAAAATCTTTTAGTTAATTACCATTAAACCCTTGAAAAGACCCCAGTATAGGCCTTAATCAGGGGCATAAAGGTAATTTGAAAGCATAGACGACACGTATAGGTCTATACGCGTCATACATATTGGGCGACAAATGTTTGGGTTTTTTTTAATTATTAAAAAAATGTTTATTAAATTACCATTTTACCCCTGTAAAGCCCCCAGTATAGGCCTTAGTCAGGGGTAAAATGGTAATTAACCAATCCAGAAATATCTTTTTGGATTGGTTAATTACCATTTTACCCCTGATTAAGACCTATACTAGGGGCTTTACAGGGGTAAAATGGTAATTTAATATAAAGGCTAGACGAGTCGTCTAGCTCTATACGAGGCGTCTATGCCTCGAATAACAGGGGGAGACCTAGACGACCCTGGTTATCACCCCCCAAACAAAAAAAACACACACATATACGGAGGACACACCTTTATACGCCCCGGATACGTATTTGGACCGTATTTTCGAAGATTTGAAGCATCCCTAGTACGTATTTCAGCCCGTAATTTAGTATTCTTGCTTCGTTTTTGCCTTTAGACCGTACGTTTGCCCTGAAATTAGGTTTTTGTTGGGTTTGGGTGTTTGAAATTGAGGTTGAAGATGAAGGACTAGAACAGGACGCCCCGTATGCCTCTATACGAGGCAGATACGGGCCATTGTTTTTTTTTTTATTAATGTTATTATTATTAATGTTGTTGTTATTATTATTATTATTATTATTATTATTATTATTATTATTAGTGTCACCTTTCTTCAAATTCCAAACAGGAGCATGAAGCTCCGAAGCATCTTTCTCTGAGTAGATCCGATAATAATAATCCCCCAGAGTTTCCTCTGGGCGGATTGGAGATTTTTTATCAACACTAGAACCTTGCTCCTCAGAAACCTTCTCAACATGCTCAGGCATAACATCCGAAGGCTTAGAAGAGGAAGTCGAGGTAGGAGTTTTTTAGCAGTTTGCTCTTTCCCTAGGTCTTGAGCGACATCTTCAGGGATTTGCGGATTACCAGCACCATAAACAATCCCTAGATCTACAACTTTTTCAGCTTCTACAGCAACACCAACAGGCTTCTCAGTCTCAACAGTCTTATCCACACCACCACCAGCAACCTCGGTAGTCTCTAATTGGAAGCCCTTCATTAACCACAGATTGCAGTTCTTCTGGGGGAATAGGAGAAGCAGGGGTTTCTGGAAAAAACAACAAAAACTATAAAAATTTAAATGCGCATAAAAGAAACAAGGAAAGGCAACACTTACCAGGAACAGATTCCGAGATAAAAGCATCTAGATTTCCTTTTCTGGTAATCTTCTTCCTCTAAATCTTCTTAGAAGGTTGACCCTCAACATCAGTATCAGCCTGTTTCCTTTTACCAGCCCTCCTGTGTACCAAGTGTTCAGGGCTAGAATCCAAGTCAATAGGATCACTCGGGTTGGATGGAGGAATATCAGTAGTATCTCTTGGCTCTGGTTTTGGCCTCCTAACAGTAACTGCAGGCGTAAGACCCTCCAGAGAGTCAGAAACCACCACATAATCACACCAGGAGTCAGAGGAACGGCACGTACCTTTCTTCTCTCCTCCAATATTCTTTGCCTTCAAAGACTGAGCTTTATCGGTTTCGTTCTTCTTCGGTGCAAAAGCAGAAGTCACCGCGCGTCTTTTCCTTTCAGGGCCTATGCCCAAATTTGACAACTCACCTACGAAAGTGCAAAAAAGCAATGTACTCAAAAGCGCAAAAAGCAAAACAAAAAACCAATATAGCTTACCAGCACCAGCAGCAGGTTGAACAGACAGGTCCGCATCCCGCGGAAGAACAAAGTTTCTCACAATCCGGTGGTACCAAAGCTCCTCATCAGGTTTCTTCTTAATGGTACGAATTCTTCCGCCTTCTCTCTTGAATGCGACAACATACAGCGACACAACTACAAGGGAAAAAAGGCAAGTTCAAAAAAAAGAAGAAGAAGAAAGAGGAAGAGAGGGAGAAAAACCCCAAACTCACCGTGACCTTCTTCCGTATACACTGGTTTATCATCACGATCCATCTTCCAATTCAGGCTCATACTAGCACCAACAAGGCCTTTTTCCGGTAAAGAGATGTTGGGAACGTCTTTTAGATCTTGTGTCACACCCCGATTTCCATGTGTTCACCGGTGGGCCCGGTGGGGGATTATCGTGACGTGGTTGGCAACATAATAGTCAAACAACACAATATTTAATATGCACAGCGGAAGCAATTTAAAAGATATAAGACAACCGAATTTAATTATTGTAATATCATGTATCACAACGTTCGATTGTTTATCCACAGAACGGATCGAAATAAAATATGAAACAATAGTTCAACAGACTTCAGGCATCTTAAGCTTGCGAGACTTCTAATGATGCTAAGGAGAAATCCCAGCCAATTTCGCTTAGTACCTGCATTTAGTCTTTTTGGGAAAATACGTCAGTTTACACTGGTAAATACAATCAACTGACTCATTTTGGAAAATGATTTAAAATTGGTTTGGATGCACAAGGCATAAACAATTTATTTAACTTGGGAGAATTATTTAATATTATAATCATGTGAACGAATTACATGTTTCTTATGCGATCAGTAGCCCGGATCGTGCCAGGTTAAAGATCAATAGACACACCACATTATAGAGTTATACACTGAGAGGTATACGCCTACACCCCGTGCTCAGGTCGTGGTCATCTCGTAAGATGATGCCAAGGATATCCGGGACATGGTCATTAACCTCCCAAAGGCTTTAAGTAAACAAGACTGTTTAAACGAGCCGATCAAATTATTCAATTACCCACCCATGGTGGAGATTTGATGCTCGATCAAGCGGTATGCTATATACCGTAACCCAAGCCCGTATAGGGAAAATAAGTTAAAAGTATTTACCTGAGCAATGTATAATTCACAATTAGCAAAATGCACGTAGCTTTTACTGGTCCTCCTAATCTGGAACGAAGGTTTTATAATAACCTATTAGAATTCTAACGGGTCTTTAGTTAAGCTTAAGCTTAGACCGGCTAGTTTTAAAGATACGGTTCATACGCACGATTAAGCGAAGACCGGATAGAATGTGAATTTAGACCCGACAAGTTTGAATACTTGCTTAATATTGGTATACGATCCACATTCTGGATTTTGAGATAAAACCGATAAGGTTTGACCCGTTTCGGCTAATTTATGTAAACTTGTTACATAAACCGAACCGAACGCGTAATAAGCGTAACGGGTATCCTAAAGGGTCGCGAACAGGTTTCCTAAGTTAATATGCTTTAAATAAGTTGTGATATCATTATGATACCTTCCATAATGCCCAAAACGAGTTAAATCCTTAATTATGCCCCGTAGGGGTATTTTGGTCATTTTAAAGATTATAAAGGAGATTAATTAAGCTTCTGTGTCACGGGTCTGATTTTATCGGTAAAACACCTTAACTTAATAGGTTATATCCATTAGTGTTAAGTCTTATGTGGCAAAATGGTTTTAAACCCAAACTATGCGCATAATACGCGTATAACGCCGTTTTAAGCGATGTACGGGTTAAAATATGATTCTGAGTTTTCTGATCAGTTAAACAGGTTCAAAACACTTTATTTATTATTTAAAATCAGTACCAATTGGATTCGCGTCAAAATACCTTGTAGAACTCATTTTATGACCGAAAAGGGTAAATTCGGTATTAACCGAATAAAGGCGATAAACCTAGCTTATGATCAGTTATAAAATAATGAAAAATTCCAAAATAATATTTAACATTAGTGGGGAAAAGGTTTGGTGCCGAAAATCGGGTTTAGATAGGCTATGCGCTAATCGCGCCCATTAATTAATAAAAAGCCTACCGTTTACGCTAATGCGCATATCTCCTAATCTGGACCTCAAATTGATGTCAGATTTTGTGGGCAAGTTTATAAATCAGTAGCCGAGGTCTTCGTCTACTCACATTGTCAAATTACTGGTTTTACGGTAAAAAGGGCATTACGGTCAATTTTAAGCACTTAATGGAAACGTGCGAATGAATCGGATAATCAACGAAACAAGTACAGAGGCTTATACTATCATGTAACCCGGTCCTAACGGAACTTTAAGGCATGTCTAAACCTATCAAAACCGGGTCAGAACTGAAGTCAAAGCAAAAGTCAAACTTTTATGTCTTTCGGTTCCGAATCGGTTCAAAACGGAAAGTTGTCGGACCGAACATGCTTAGACATGTTCTTATACTAATTATCAAGTTGTATAAGTGTCAAAACAGGTTATACGCCTTCCGTATTGCTAATTATGCGTTTATTTGGAAAATACGTTTCTGTTGACTTTTTAATCGTAAGTTTGACCCGACGTTTGACCTAGTTCGAGTGGGAATCAGGGGGAACCCTTTTAGGGGTTTATTACCCATATCATTACCAACTTAAACGTACTTTTAACTTGAGATATGGTTGAGCCGTTTATAATTAATCTCGAAGTCAAACCGTAGTTACGACGGTTTGACTTTTAGCTAAAATACTAAGCTAAACTTAATTTAGAAGGGATTAGAACACTTACTGAAGTTCTAAGCTTGTTTAGAGACCACTTGAGAGGAAGATTGAGCTCCAGAAGTGATCCAACAATGCAGGAGAAGTGAATGAGAATGTTTGTAAACTTGAAGTTCTTATATACTAGTTGCACACACCATAAGATGTTGACAACTAAGGCTATAAGTGACCACAATTGTCCCACAAGTGTCCCTGGGGTCTAGGAACATTTTAGGGGTCGTCCAATGGTGAGAAATACAAGTGAAATAGGTCACAATCGCGAAAAACCGGCTGCAGAAGGTTTCTGGTCGCTGGGTACTGGCTTGCGCACCGTAAAGGTCACAGCCTTGCGGTGCGCAAGGCTCCCTCAGCAGCCAAAATTTATTGTTTGTTGAAGTTTTGAAAGGGCAGCCTCTCCAATCGACTTTGGGACATCATTTAACAGATTGGGGCCTCACAAAATGCCTTTGTACAGTAACATACCCTACCATTATGAATTGTTTGCTTTGAATCCAAAAACAAGTACCGAGAATGAAGGTTTACCATTCTTTTTCTTCGTGGGATCCTATCATGCATTTCCAATTCATTATTGTCAACCCACTTGTTGGGAACGTCTTTTAGATCTTGTGTCACACCCCGATTTCCATGTGTTCACCGGTGGGCCCGGTGGGGGATTATCGTGACGTGGTTGGCAACATAATAGTCAAACAACACAATATTTAATATTCACAGCGGAAGCAATTTAAAAGATATAAGGCAACCGAATTTAATTATTGTAATATCATGTATCACAACGTTCGATTGTTTATCCACAGAACGGATCGAAATAAAATATGAAACAATAGTTCAACAGACTTCAGGCATCTAAAGCTTGCGAGACTTCTAATGATGCTAAGGAGAAATCCCAGCCAATTTCGCTTAGTACCTGCATTTAGTCTTTTTGGGAAAATACGTCAGTTTACACTGGTAAATACAATCAACTGACTCATTTTGGAAAATGATTTAAAATTGGTTTGGATGCACAAGGCATAAACATTTTATTTAACTTGGGAGAATTATTTAATATTATAATCATGTGAACGAATTACATGTTTCTTATGCGTTCAGTAGCCCGGATCGTGCCGAGTTAAAGATCAATAGACACACCACATTATAGAGTTATACACTGACAGGTATACGCCTACACCCCGTGCTCAGATCATGGCCATCTCGTGAGATGATGCCAAGGATATTCGGGACATGGTCATTAACCTCCCAAAGGCTTTAAGTAAACAAGACTGTTTAAACGAGCCGATCAAATTATTCAATTACCCACCCATGGTGGAGATTTGATGCTCGATCAAGCGGTATGCTATATACCGTAACCCAAGCCCGTATAGGGAAAATAAGTTAAAAGTATTTACCTGAGCAATGTATAATTCACAATAAGCAAAATGCACGTAGCTTTTACTGGTCCTCCTAATCTGGAACGAAGGTTTTATAATAACCTATTAGAATTCTAACGGGTCTTTAGTTAAGCTTAAGCTTAGACCGGCTAGTTTTAAAGATACGGTTCATACGCACGATTAAGCGAAGACCGGATAGAATGTGAATTTAGACCCGACAAGTTTGAAGACTTGCTTAATATGGGTATACGATCCACATTCTGGATAATGAGATAAAACCGATAAGGTTTGACCCGTTTCGGCTAATTTATGTAAACTTGTTACATAAAACGAACCGAACGCGTAATAAGCGTAACGGGTATCCTAAAGGGTCGCGAACAGGTTTCCTAAGTTAATATGCTTTAAATATGTTGTGATATCATTATGATACCTTCCATAATGCCCAAAACGAGTTAAATCCTTAATTATGCCCCGTAGGGGTATTTTGGCCATTTTAAAGATTATAAAGGAGATTAATTAAGCTTCTGTGTCACGGGTCTGATTTTATCAGTAAAACACCTTAACTTAACAGGTTATATCCATTAGGGTTAAGTCTTATGTGGCAAAATGGTTTTAAACCCAAACTATGCGCATAATACGTGTATAACGCCGTTTTAAGCAACGTACGGGTTAAAATATGATTCTGAGTTTTCTGATCAGTTAAATAGGTTCAAAACACTTTATTTATTATTTAAAATCAGTAGCAATTGGATTCGCGTCAAAATACCTTGTAGAACTCATTTTATGACCGAAAAGGGTAAATTCGGTATTAACCGAATAAAGGCGATAAACCTAGCTTATGATCAGTTTAAAAATAATTAAAAATTCCAAAATATTATTTAACATCAGTGGGGAAAAGGTTTGGTGCCGAAAATCGGGTTTAGATAGGCTATGCGCTAATCGCGCCGATTAATTAATAAAAAGCCTACCGTTTACGCTAATGCGCATATCTCCTAATCTGGACCTCAAATTGATGTCAAATTTTGAGGGAAAGTTTATAAATCAGTAGCCGAGGTCTTCGTCTACTCACATTGTCAAATTACTCGTTTTACGGTAAAAAGGGCATTACGGTCAATTTTAAGCACTTAACGGAACGCGCGAATGAATCGGATAATCAACGAAACAAGTACAGAGGCTTATACTATCATGTAACCCGATCCTAACGGAACTTTAAGGTATGTCTAAACCTATCAAAACCGGGTCAGAACTGAAGTCAAAGCAAAAGTCAAACTTTTGCGTCTTTCGGTTCCGAATCGGTTCAAAACCGGAAAGTTGTCGGACCGAACATGCTTAGACATGTTCTTATACTAATTATCAAGTTGTATAAGTGTCAAAACAGGTTATACGCCTTCCGTATTGCTAATTATGCGTTTATTTGGAAAATACGTTTCTGTTGACTTTTTAATCGTAAGTTTGACCCGACGTTTGACCTAGTTCGAGTGGGAATCAGGGGGAACCCTTTTCGGGGTTTATTACCCATATCATTACCAACTTAAACGTACTTTTAACATGAGATATGGTTGAGCCGTTTATAATTAATCTCGAAGTCAAACCGTAGTTACGACGGTTTGACTTTTAGCTAAAATATTAAGCTAAACTTAATTTAGAAGGGATTAGAACACTTACTGAAGTCCTAAGCATGTTTGGAGACCACTTGAGAGGAAGATTGAGCTCCAGAAGTGATCCAACAATGCAGGAGAAGTGAATGAGAATGTTTGTAAACTTGAAGTTCTTATATACTAGTTGCACACACCATAAGATGTTGACAACTAAGGCTATAAGTGACCACAATTGTCCCACAAGTGTCCCTGGGGTCTAGGAACATTTTAGGGGTCGTCCAATGGTGAGAAATACCAGTGAAATAGGTCACAATCGCGAAAAACCGGCTGTAGAAGGTTTCTGGTCGCTGGGTACTGGCTTGCGCACCGTAAAGGTCACAGCCTTGCGGTGCGCAAGGCTCCCTCAGCAGCCAAAATTTGTTGTTTGTTGAAGTTTTGAAAGGGCAGCCTCTCCAATCGACTTTGGGACATCATTTAACAGATTGGGGCCTCACAAAATGCCTTTGTACAGTAACATACCCTACCATTATGAATTGTTTTCTTTGAATCCAAAAACAAGTACCGAGAATGAAGGTTTACCTTTCTTTTTCTTCGTGGGATCCTATCATGCATTTCCAATTCATTATTGTCAACCCATTTCTGGATTTAAGACATAATAGATGTTTAATATATAAAAACTTGGGTCTTGGGATTTATAAATGAGGTGTTCAGAGGTAAAATTAACATGACGCCACTTTTCAATCCTGCCAAAACATCTTTATTTAATTACATCCGTGTTTATCACGCTTTTTGTCGTACATGACATGTGTCGTTATCTTATTGAACAAGAAATTTTGAGGTGTTACATCTTGATACCAGTTTTCATCAACAGGGGTCTGAATTATTTCGACAGGAACATCCTCTTTTCCCCTTAAAACCATCCTCACCGGAATCACTCCGGCCTTGATAAAGAAGAATTTTTGTTTCCAATCATGAAAGGATTTTGGGGGTTGCTGTAGAATCTTCTTTGCAGACGCCCTCTGAACGAACGAATAAAATCCTTGAATACAATGCATTTGGTAAAAAACCCTAAATCGAGGGACCGTCGGCTCGATATGCATCGTTCGGCACACAAATTCAAAATCTCGAACCCTAACCATGCCAATAGGGTGCAATTGGGATATATGCACCTTGTAATACTCAAGAATTTCAAGGAAAAATCTGGTCACAGGCAAACGAAAGTTGCCTTATTCTCACGCCGGAGCCTGGTTAAGAGGGAAACCCCCATATTCCCCTCTTAACGAGACTAACGGTGTTGCTGTTTTGCAGGATCCAGGTCGTTTCTGTGAGTAAGGAAAGAGATTGAACCTACAGAGGAAATAACCCCATAGATTAACCTTGGTGTTAACTTTTGTTTCATCATTGGCGCCATCCGCTTTTAGCAAAAACCATTCTCATCTCTTTTCTTTTTGAAAAACACTCGTTAAAATAGCTGAACAAAACCTTTCACACCAAATCGACGGAGAAGTTACTTCCTTTGAGCTCGTTTCGGACACAGCACACGTCCAAAGGGGTCAAAGGAACGAAATCATCCAAGAAGGGCAGACAAACAATGATTTTCCTAGTATTTTTGGAAGTGCCTCCAGAGTTGTTAGCCAAACTACAACTGAACCGACTTTCCAACATCCAACTAGGATCATTACCCAAACCACAAATGGAGCCACCTTCCAACCTCCATCTGGGGTAGTCCAACAAACACCCCCACTAGTACAGACACCAAGCCATGGAGCTGGCCCCTCAGCTCCATCGGAACAAGCACATCTGAACTTTTCTGCACTCTTAGGGCTACCAGAAGGAAAGACTCTGGCTTCCTGGTATGCCGAACAAATGGTGTCTATAAACCTCATTTATACACAACTTAGCGTGCAACAAGCTTTGCTTCAAGCATAAGCTAACCAGTCAGCATGTGTCACGTCCCCCGACCTACCCTGGACGGAATCGGGTGCCGTGAACAGTCCAGTGGTACCGGTGATTATTTTGAAAACGTTGCAGCGGAAATTTCATCAGGACCGTGAGTTAGGAAAAATATCAGAGTTTAGAAGACACCGGATTTTATTTAATAAATAAATGGGATAAACCCATGTTTTATAATGGTAGCTTTAATAAAGATAAATTTTATTACATAAAACAATATTTCTTATTTTGATTTAATTAATAAATAAGCCACTTCTTGATGCCTTTTAGTGTCGTACCCATCTCTTACTCCAATCTATTGTAATTACCTGAAAAGTGTTTTAAAAAGGTTTTGTCAGCGGGAAATACTGAGTGAATCATTCTATTTAATAAAAGACTCTTTTGTTATAATTTACAGTATTAAGAGCGATTACAATTGCCACTATCTGTATATTAACTGATCCAGATGTCACTTGACCGGACTTGTGACTGTGGACATATCACTTGTAGGGTCCTTTCACCCCAAGTGATAAATCGTTAGTAGTAATGTGCACATACCCCCACTTACTGGCAGTAATTTCAGATAACAAAGACTTAATCCCTGTAACTATAACTTTTAAGAAATAGTTTTGGAAAAAGTTTTGATAAAGTAATTTTGATAAAAAGATAAAGACTCACAAACTGTGAGAAAAGGAGAATGACTCACAGATAATCATGCAGATTCATACAGCCAAAGTTTATTCTACAGATAAGCCTTGATATATTGCAGATTTAATTTGAGCAGAGCCTAGCCTACTGATTAGCCTTGTAACCTATTGCATACAAACTAGGTAAGTAACTAATACAACTTTTACAATAAATCACGAGATAAAACCCTCACAACAAATGACAAAGTGCAATACTTAACAATTCAGCGGATTCACAACGAATGACAGAGTATAGTCCGATTTCGAACAGCACTCAAACATTCAAGTCGAAATCACGATTAATAACAAAGTATAAACTCAATTTGAGCGGCACTTAAACAATCGTTGGATAGTTATAATCGATCGGACGTTGAATCGTAATAGCGATCGAGTTAATACCTTGTGCAGCATCACCCTGCTATACTAATTAGTGATTTCGTGTGTGTTGTGGAAGTGTTTGGACGATATCTCAGCGTAATTTTGGAGTTTTATCGTCGTTCAATCGCCCAGATTCAAGTGCCAAGGCCTGCTATTTATACACGAAATTTGACATGCTTACGGACCGTAAGCTTCCTGATGTTGAGGTCCGTATGACAGCTTACGGACCGTAAGACTCACGACTTTACGGTCCGTAAGGGACACAAAACTGCTATAGGGTTGCCACGCATGGGACTAGACCTGCTGAGTCAACATAATCGATAAATTCAATTTAGACAGCAAATTGTGAGGATAACTATCGAGTAGGGAATGCCCCCCCTTGAGTTTTAGGGGCCCTGATCCTGATTCTGATTGTTCTGAAAATTTTAGGAATTGTGTAGGATTATTTGGGTGTCTCAATTAGGGTTTCTTTTTAGACAAAATATAAATAATAATAATAATTATATAATAGTTTTGGTGAGAGTTGTTATGGTTTGGTACATTTTTTAATATAATTATATTACAAAGAAAAAGGGAATAAAATAGTGAGAAAAGAAAATTGACTTACTTTGTAACTTTAGGGTTCAACTAGAAAACCTCCTGGTAAAATTTTTGGTATACTTTCTGAACTATATAAAAATATATAATGCACTCGTGTTAAGTATAATACTCCTAATTCAACCTTGTCCCGATGTCCCGAGACCGAATCCCAACAACTTAGTCGGGCAGAGCCCTGACATAAGTTATGAGGCTCATATCAATCGGAAATGGTAGCGGTGATCGGGAGTTAAAACACTTAAAACGAGACAAAGTTTTATTATTATTATAGTGTAAATAAGAAATAAAAAGTTTAGGAATATATATACATATAGAGAGCGAGATCGAGATCGAGAGATGAAAAGAAACAGGAAATGAAATTGTGAGCTGATACATCCTCTATTTATACTAATGTTTTACTTGGAGACTAAGGAACATGTATCAATGAATGAATTACACGTACACCATTAGTCATTTAGTTGTACATTTTTATTATTATTTATTATTAATATTTTATTATTTTGTTTCTCAATTGTCAGTAAGAAGACACGTACATTCCTATTAAATTCCACCTATCATTTTGGATGCCTACATGCACTTTAGTTTTAATTAATTTTTATTGTTTTATATTTTTATTTTGAGTCTATCTTTGATATATATATATAGAGTTCAAACAAACTTTAATTCTATTATTTTCAATCGTAAATTATTATTATTATTATAATTATATTTAGTTAATATAAACGTAACTTACTTGTAAGTTTATTTAATTTATATTTTATAATTAATTTAACTGCTTTACTTATTTGGCATGTATAACTTTCAAAATATAACGTTCTAGAAAATAATAAATATGTCTTTAGAACGAGAATATTTTTGTCTACATTTGGGTCTAAGTTTCATTAAAAATGGAGTAGGTTCAAAGTACAATGTATTTTTAATATTTAATTATTATATGGTTCGTAGGCCCGTCTAGGAACTTTATATTTCTAATAGTCAACTTACCTGTAAACTACCCGTCTAATAATATAAGTTTTTATAGACTTTTATTTTATTAGAAAGGTCACCCATATACAGGCCAATTAATTATATTATTACAACCAACTAAATAAAATAGTGTTTAAAACTATTTGGGTTGAATATTTATATAAAAAAATAAACTAGTTAATAGTGGGAAATAAATTTAAATAAACCTATAATTATTATATGATAAAAATAGGGATGTTACATTCTCCCCACCTTGTTTTAAATCTCGTCCTCGAGATTTGGGTTACGATATTTCTTTTAGACTTATCTCATATTTTAGTCAATAAAAACAATATCTAGTTAGATGATATAGAATCAAAATATCAAATTTTGTGAATACGAGTTGTAAAATAGGTAGGACTCAATGGTTCAACTGAATTAGTTCAAGAAATCAAACGAATGAGATGAAATGATATAATTTGTAAAGTGACTATGTTCAAGCCAAAAGATATGTGATCAATAGAAAAAATGAATGTGAAGGACTTTTAGAATTACTAAAATTCTTTATCAAAAGAAAGCTTACTTTGATTATTAACTGAGGAAGACTTAGAATTTACAAGCTTGAATGAAATAGAAGTATGAAAAATGATTTGTCAAATATTTATGAGAAAATCAAAGTGTTGAGATGAGTGAATTGCAGGGATACACCAAAAGACAATAAAGTTAGTGTATCTTTATTTTAGAGTTCGTATCTTAAGTGATGATCGTGAGATAATAGATTACGTCTAGATGATCGCGAAATCCTATAATATTGTTATAACTATATTTAGATATGTTAAACTCTTATTTAGTATTTTAAATTTCCGGTCACCTTTATGTATAAATTTTGATATGATATACATATACATGATTTATACTGTATATTCATATATATTATACTGTATATTCGATTTTTCTTATATATATATATAGTTATCACAGTTTAATTTAGCAGTTATAAATAATCTTTCTTATATATAAAAATATATATATATTTATATATAGAGAAAAATTTACTTTATATCAAATATTTTTATAAAGAAAATTTATATAGAATATATGAAGATATATTTATGTGATAAAATTCCATATAGATATGGAGTCTACGTTTCATAAGAAAATTATTATTATTATTATTATTATTATTATTATTATTTATTTATTTAATTTTTTTTTAACTAGTCATTATCATGGTTAGATATTGGTTAGTGCTGCCTTGTTTAAGCATAGGTGGCCAGTCCATGCCTAACTAAGGCTAGGTTACCCAATATTTGCCCTTGACAATAACCCTAGTATTTTAAAATAATACTAACACTATTATTATTTAATATTTTCTTACTAATAATAAAACTGATATTAGTATTACATAACTAAACATACACTTAAATGGAAAAATTTCTAATAAAAATGCTGAAACCAGCCATCCCCAGGATCAAACCCGGGTCTAGGCCACACCCTTTCGCGCGCCTAGCCAACCGAGCTAAGTGTCTAGTTTGTGAAAATTTCTATTTTGGTTAAATATAAGCACATGTACAATAAATTATGTACTTCTTATTATAAGTCACCTACTTATCCTTCTTATGTTGACTAATAATAATATAGTAATACTATTAGGTAATCACTTATGTAAGTTTCCATATATAAAATAAATTTTATATAATGTTTTTCGATTGAAGATGTTAAAATAATAATTTATCACGAAAGGCTAGATTGATGTTGTAAAAATCATTTAAGAGATACATTAAAATATGACAAGAATTTGTGTATCATTATCTTAATACATGATTTGTGTTAAGATAACTTTTATAAATATCCGTATATGATATATATATATATATTAATGAGATTAGTGCAAGTTTTAAATTTTATGAAAACGTTAGTACAAGGTGACCCTGATCAAAGAAATGATTTAGTGAAGTCGAAGACCAAATAAGCATTTTATAGTTCCAGAGAATTGAAGTGTTTGTTGGGATTATGTTGAATATGATAGCTTTAATCCATCATATGGGAATTTGAAATGAATATGTAATGCGAACAAGTTCAAACAATTGAAAGTTTGGGCCTCAAACTGATTGGGCCGAAGACCACATCGGCGAAACAGCCCAGAAGTCGACGAAACATATGTGTTTCGTCGACCATGATGCTGATTCGTCGACTATACTTCTGTTTCGTCAAGTGTAATGTGTGTCTGTAGTATAAATAGAGCTCATTTGTTCTGTTTCGTTAGAGACACTTGGAGAGAACACAGAGAGAACACACAGAACACACACACACTAGAGAGAGTTTGCAATATAGATTTGTAAACATTGTATTGTAACAGATCTTTTCTACGTATTAATACAAGAGGTGTTAATCGTTGAGTCTTGTGTGTTTATCATTGTCGTGTTCTATCTCGGTTTGCTATTCCGGTTGGATTCCGCACAACCGGAGTGGTTCGTATACAAGGATTAGGCGACTAGATCCTCCCCTAGCCGGACCTACAAGTGGTATCAGAGCCTTGGCTCTTCTCCTTGTTAAAACCGAGGTGTTTTCGGGTCTAAAAGTTCATAATCTTTCTGGAAAACGACTTAAAATCTGATTAAAACTTGTTATTTTGGTTTGTGTTTGGCTAAAAACCTTGTTATTTTTCATGTTTACATGTTAGTTATGGGTTTTTGTTAAACATATTTGCAAAATATTGTGTTTCGGAAATTTTCGTTTCACCGGAAAACTGATAGTGTTCTTATCATCTTCAAACTGTTCTTCAAGTATTCACCTTTTTTATCTTTAAAAATCATTTGTGAAACTTGTTTGTGCATTGGAAACTGATAAAAGATTAAAATATTGTAATCCATACCTTGGTTGGTGAAATGATGATGGTGTAGCCGTAAGGACTGTTGCGTGTGTCAGTAAAAAATAAAAGTTGAAAAAGTTCACCAACTCACTGCAGCCTTTTCGTCGAAACACACATCCACGAATCAAAACTCAGTTTCGTCAATTGTCTTTTTGGGCCTGTGTTTCACCGAAAGGCTATTGGGTTTGTTTCGTCAAAGGCCCAAAAGACTTTCTTTTGTTTCGTCATAAATTAAGGCCCAAAATTATTTATTTGTTTCGCCGGTTTGGGCCTGGGTTGTTTCGTCGAATTAACAAAAGCCCAACAACCATTAACTTATTTCGTCGAATTGGGAGCCCATAATCGGTTTCGTCGTCTAATAGGCTCCTGTTTGTTTCGTCGACTAAGTTTGGGCCGTTTCGTTGATCAAGGCCTAAAAGAAATTTGTTTCGTCAATCACGTCTGTTTCGTGGAAACTGTTTCGTCGTGGGTATTATCAAGTTTTAACAGAAGGCATACAAAACTGTTTTAACTGTTTGTTTTGAGTGTGTTTCTCAGGTACTTGTCATTTTACATCAAAAATGAATTCGATGTGGGGTGTTCCGATAAATACAGAAATGTATTTTGGTACTCCGGCTCCGGATTCGGGTTCGCAAGCTAATGCTACATCTACCGGTCAATGGGCATTCGTATCAAATCAAGCTCCAAGTATTCAAAGCATCTTGCTAAGCGAAAGTGAAACGGGAAGTTTGAATAGGCCTCCAAAGTTGATGCACTTAAGTGAATATCCGGGATGGTTTGATAGATTTCATACATACGTCCTTGGTCAAAATACAGAATTGTGGTTGCGTTTTATCACAGATTTTGATCAAACAATAGAGGTTGCCGCTTCATCTGCTGCTACGTTTGCCGATCTTACGGAAGATCAGAAGAAGGTCTATGACTTAGAGAAGAAAGCGTATGCCATTCTTACTCAGGCGTTAAGCAAAGATATTTATCATCAATTTGTCAGTTTCAAGACAACGAAGAAGTTGTGGGACGCATTGAAGATAAGGGGCGTAGGAAATGAAGCGACACGTCAATTGAGAAAAGACCTGCTAAAGAAAGAGTTTGATGGTTTTACTTGTATGCAGAATGAATCTCTAGGAGATTTGACAAGTCGATTTAATCATTTGCTGACTGAATTGGCAAATATTGGGGTTGTAACAACTTCAGCAGAGATAGTGAAGAAGTTTGCAGATGCACTGCCACCTCAATGGAATAATTTCTTAGAAATCATGAAGTACAATGGCACTTTGGATACAACAAGCTTCAATGACTTTGCTCAACTCCTGGAAAACAAGAATCAGGAAGAAACTCTCAAGGCAAAAAGAGTTCCAGTGCCACAGAATCCTGAAATGTATTATGGAGCTTCTAGCACTTCTACAAAACCTTCTTCACACGCTCCAATTCAAACAGCATTTGTGTCTAGCACTAGCTTGTATGGCACTCCTCCTCCAACAACAGACATGTATGGAAATCCGCTTAATCTAGTCCCTCAACCAGTACCAGTCCCTCAACCAGTCCCTCAACCAGTACCACAACAGCAAGCATGTTATGGAAGCACATCATCTGCTAGTCAACAATCAAAGCCAAATACAGTACGGCTCGACACCTTAAGTTTCTCTAAAGTCAGTGTTGAAGTAGCAAAAGAACATATGGAGCTTCTAAACACTTTGGTGAGCGCATACTGTGGATTAGTGGAAGGTCAGATTGGCAACATTAATCTGACTCAGGAAGACTATCAGCAGATCGATAAAGAGGAGATGGATTTGATGGATATCAAATGGGCCTTTGCAAGTGCTGTAAGGAGAGCAAAGGATTTCATGGAAAGAACTGGCAGAACCAGCTTGGAAAGCAAGAAAGACACCAAGTATGGGTTCGACAAGCAAGCTGTAAAGTGCTTTAACTGTGGTGAACGGGGTCATTTCAAAAGGGAATGCACAAGACCAGCTCAGCATGGAAACCAGAATCCTTTCAGAAACCAAGGCAACCAGCAGAACCAGAACAGGAACAATGTTCGTACGTTGATACCTGTCAACAACCAGAGTCAAGCAGGACCATCAAATGCCAACCAGGCACTTGTGGTTCAAGTAGATGAAGGCTGTGATTGGTCAATTCAGCTGAGTGGTGATGCTCCAGATGGAACAGCATGTTTTGCTGAAGTGGTTAAGGATTTAAATCACGCCAGTGTTGGAGAATCTTCCGCCAATGGTGGTGACTCTTCTGAGGATGAAGACTTTTCTGGTTATAGTGGAAGCTCAGATGAAGAATCCTCAAACTCAGGCAATGATCAGGTGGATGAGACATCAAGTGCGTCAGTCGATGCAGACATTGATGAGCTTTTGGAAGAAGCTGCAGCAGGAACTGAAAGAAGATCTATCTTGGTGGATCAAGCTGCTTATTCTTCGTCTTCTCTCCATTCAGCCTTTATGGCTAATGTCGACAGTTCATCAAGTCAGGTATGTGTCAATGAACCCACTGCTGTTAGTTGTGATAATTGTGATAAATTGAATGTTAAATGTGCTGATTTAGAGACAAGCATGTCTGAGTTGCAAGGGAAACATGATGCTTTACAAGCTAGTTTGTTTGACTTGCAAGACAAACATGTTTCATTGAATGACAAGTGGTGTGAGTTGCAAAGCAAACACGAGGCTTTGCAAGAGAAATATGATGTGACATTCATCCACAATCAGAAGTTAACCGTGGATCTTTCAAAGTGCACTGAAGCCAACATGTTTTATGAAAACCATGAAAAGGAGTTCAAGTCGGTAATTGAGAAACTAAAGAAAGATAAAACCGAGCTAACTAAAATGGTTTCCAGAAAACAAACTGACATTAATTTGTATATAACTCGTCTTGAGGTAATGCAAAAGGAAATGGCTTGTGTGAAAACTGAAAGTGAGGCGATCCAACTTAAGCTAGACAGTTATTTGAGCTCTAGCTATGTGTTGGATCGCATCATTGACGTTCAGAAAGAGAAACGGGATGTCACATGCATTGGATACAAGAAATGTCCACCACCTGTGAGACATAATTATGATGCCATGCCTGACGAGGAGGATAGAACTTTCTTTGAACCATCTGTTCCTCTAGATGTCAATGAATTTGCAGCAGGACTCGGATACAAGAAAGAAGTATCATCAGATTCAGATGTGTCAGCAGATACATGTGCGTCTTCTGCCGAACCGAATCAGGATCCTCCAGTTGTGATTGAGGATGCTGATTCTTCTGATGATGAATCCGATGATACTGACCCAGCAAAGTCTGATGCGGTGATCAAAGAAGAGGACATACCTCTTGAGAATCATATTCTATGTGATCCTCCTGCAAAACCCGCTAAGACTGTTGCAATCGAGTCCTCGTCTGCAAAAGAGTCGGAGAGTGTGGATTTGCTGTACACTCTTGTTGGTGATAAGAAAATTTATTCTGACAAAGATTTTCCTATTAAGAATGTTAATCAATCTTTAATCAGTAAAGTCTTTGAAAATTCGACAAGTAAGTTTTTGGGAAAGACAGGATCACGTATTACAGTAACACAGTGCCCTCCTATCCCAAAGGCTGAAGTTAGAAAACAATTTGGCAATCAGAAATTACCAACAGAGAAAAGGCAGCAAAATCATAACAAACAAAAAGGAAAATTGCCGGCTCAAAGTCAAAAGAAGTCGAATCAGAAGAAGAACAAGAATGTGAACTTTGTGAAATCCAAGGGAACGGACAAAATCGAAACGTTTGAAAATCAATCTAACTTAGATTTTGTCAAGAAAGCAACAGTGATGAAAAGGAATGAACCAAATAGTTCAAAACCTAGTACCTCGGGATCACAAAGTTCATCATCGGCAAGACGATCACATGATACTTCGGGGTTTGTTGAACGAAGATCATGTTTTGAATGTGGTGAAATTGGGCATATCATTCGAAATTGCCCATATCTTCATAAGTTGAAAGCAAAGGTTGATGATCCCCGTGACCAAACTGACCGCAAACGATCTGTTTCTGTAAAACAAGATCCCCGACTTGTAAAAGAAAGGGAAAAGAAACAGAAACGCCAACAGGTCAAGAAAATTGAGAAGGCAATTAAAATCGATGTGGTTCACAAACCATCTGTTTCAGTTAAACCAGAAAATTCAAAGTTTTCAAAAACTTCAAACAATCGTGAAGCTAAACTTTCAAACAATCAAACTGGTAAAACTCAACAGACCTGGAAACCAAAATCTGTTATTGAATCAGGGGGACCATCACAATTTTCCAATCATCAAAGAGTAGAAGTTATTGTTATTGATGAAAATGGAAGACCCAAGACCACAATGGCTTGGGTCCCCATCTCCAACTAATCAAGTGAGTTCATGTGCAGGGTGTTCCAGGAGGAACTATCAGTAGTCATTGGATTGTTGATAGTGGGGCATCCAGGCACATGACAGGCGACATGAAGCTTCTCTACGACGTCAAATCTATTAGAGGAGGTTATGTTGCTTTTGCTGGAGATAAAGGCGGATATATTACGGGTGAAGGAATGATTTCCAACGGGGTTGTAAGCTTTGATAAGATCAACTTTGTGCAACAACTTGATCACAATCTTCTTAGTGTTTCTCAAATTTGTGACAAGCAGTTCTCAGTACACTTTGATGCTAATGGATGTTATGTGCTGAAGCCCGGCTTCAAGATTCCAAAAGAATGGATTCTCTTCAGCTCCAAGGATAAATGATTTGTATGTCCTTGATATGAGCCAAGCTATCACGACGTCTGCACAAGCAACTTGTTTCGTTTCCAAAGCCACAGAAAAAGACTCAATCTCTTGGCACAGACGAATGGGTCACATTCACTTACGCAAAATGAATCATTTGGTGTCAAATGAATTGGTGAATGGTGTTCCTCTTAAAAATTTCCATCTTCAAGACGTCTGTGTTTCGTGCCAGAAAGGAAAACAAACGAAGAAACGACACCCTACAAAGAAAATCAACATGGTGGCTTTTCCTCTTGAACGTTTGCACATGGATTTGTTCGGTCCTGTCAAGCACAAAAGTATTAGGAATGATCAATATTGCCTCGTGGTAACTGATGATTATTCAAGATTTTCTTGGGTGGCGTTTATGGCACACAAGAGTGAAACCTTCGGTATTATCAAAAACTTGATCATTCAGATTGAGAATCTATACAAGTTGAAGGTTAGACGGATACGCAACGACAATGGTACTGAATTCAAAAATCATGCCATGGCGGAGTTTTGCACTGCAAAAGGTATTCTTCACGAATTTAGTGCAGCTTATACTCGTCAACAGAATGGCGTCGCTGAACGTAAGAACCGCACATTGATCGAGACTGCTAGGACTATGTTGGTAGAGTCGCAGTTGCCCATTCCTTTCTGGACTGAAGCTGTGGCCTCTGCATGTTATACGTTGAACCGAGTCCTTACAGTCAAAAGGCACAACAAGACCTGTTTTGAGCTTCTTCACAAACGGAAACCAGATTTGTCATATCTTGAACCGTTTGGAGCTCCGTGTACAATAATCGATCCTAATGGAAAGTTTGGGGCAAAAGCGATTGAGGGATACTTTCTTGGGTATGCCACCCCGAACTTAAGAGTCTGGAATCTAGAGACTAAAAGGGTCGAGGAATGGTCTGAAGTCAGAGTACAAAGGCACACTTTACCAGTCAAATGTCCTGGTCAGCCTTGGATGTTTGAGTACGATGACTTTTTCAATTCGATCAATGTTGAAGCCGTTGAAGAAAATGTTGCGGCAAGGATGTTTTTCGAGAGTGACAACGCAACAGGTTCACCATTGGTTCGTCCAATTCTTGTCAATCCAGAACCATCTTCGGTGAACAATAATGCTCTCGACAATGAGGATTTTCACGATGCTACCGATTTGAACGAATCTTCAGAGGATGATGAATTTCTAGATGCTGATCAAGAAGGTCCCACAACAGCAGTTCATGGTACTTCAGAGGGTACACCTCCGGTGGACGTCCCTAGAACAGCTGAAGCTACTGCCTCATCCTCTTCGTCAATTCCGGGTATTGAATTGGTTGTTGATCTCAATCTCAACAACCTGAGTATTAATGTTCCTGTCCCAGATAACCCAGAAACTAGAATACATAATACCCATCCTCAACAAAACATCATCGGAAATGTACAGAGTGGCATTCAAACAAGAAACATGTTACGGAACAACAACAATGCAGGGTTGTATGCAGCTATCCGAGAATCTGGTCAGCAAAATGATTGGTCCTTCGCGTGTTATCTCTCACAGGAGGAGCCAAGAACTTGGAAAGAAGCTTTGAAAGATAACTCTTGGGTTGAAGCGATGCAGGAAGAACTGCAACAATTCCAGAAGCTTGGTGTCTGGAAGCTCGTAGAGAAACCTGCTGGTTACAAGAAGATTGGTACCCGTTGGGTGTTTAAATGCAAAAAGGATGACCGTGGAGTTGTTATCCGGAACAAAGCACGGTTAGTCGTTCAAGGTTTTCGTCAGATAGAAGGGATCGACTACAACGAAGTGTATGCACCTGTTGCACGTCTAGAAGCAATTCGGATCTTTCTGGCTTATGCCTCATTCAAAGGATTCAAGGTATACCAGATGGACGTGAAAAGTGCATTCTTACATGGTGTGGTGGAAGAAGAGGTGTACGTCGAACAGCCTCCAGGTTTTGAAGATCCTATCCATCCCGATCGGGTTTGGTTGCTCAACAAAGCTCTCTATGGTCTACATCAAGCACCGCGAGCTTGGTACGCAACCTTATCTAATTATCTGCTGGATAATGGATTTCGCAGAGGTCTTATCGATTGCACTCTTTTCATCAAAGAACAAGATGGAGATCTTCTACTGGTTCAGGTATACGTTGATGATATTATTTTTGGTTCTACTAATGATGTTTTGTGTAGGAATTTCGAGCGCATTATGCAGGATAAATTCGAGATGAGTGCTATGGGGGAAATGACTTTCTTTTTGGGCCTACAAGTGCAACAAACTGAGTCTGGGATATTCATCCATCAGGCTAAATATGTTGGTGACATCTTGAGCCGGTTCCAGATGTCTGATGCAACGCCCATCGGTACCCCATTGCAGCAAAATCACGGAATTAATCCAGACTTGAAGGGAGAAGCTGTTAGTCCCTCGTACTACCGCGCGATGATCGGATCTCTTATGTACCTCACAGCATCAAGACCAGATATAATGTACCCAACGTGCCTTCTTGCCAGATATCAAGTGAACCCGAAGGCCTCACATCTTGCAGCTGTAAAAAGGATTTTTCGTTATTTGAAGGGTTGCCCTGACACCGGTCTATGGTACCCTAGGGATAATAATTTTGACTTGATCGCATTCAGTGATTCTGATTTTGGCGGATGCAAAATCGACGGCAAATCCACAACGGCTGGATGTCAGTTTTTGGGAAATCGCCTAGTCACATGGCAGTGCAAGAAGCAGACTTGTGTCGCTACATCAACATGCGAAGCTGAATACATTGCTGCCTCAAGTTGTTGCTCCCAAGTCCTGTGGATACAACAGCAAATGCGTGATTACGGTTTTGAATTCCTAACTACTCCTATTTACGTTGATAATTCTGCTGCTTTACAGATCACTAGAAATCTTGTTCAGCATTCAAAGACTAAGCACATCGAAATTAAGTATCACTTCATACGTGATTGCTTTGAGAAAAGGCTAATCGATGTTGCTTACGTCCACACCGATGACCAACGTGCCGACCTTTTTACCAAAGCATTTGACAAATCAAGATTTGACTATTTATTATTGGTAAACGGCATTAAGGTCAAGCAAGAGTAAAACCAACATCGGAAAATCATTCTTGTAAATACCTTTGTGTTTTAAATTTGTCTTAGTTTATTGATTTTAGGGGGAGTAAATCCAAAATTTGAAAAATCCAAAAACATCGAAAAATTTCAAAAACACAAAAACAATAGAAAAACAAAAATGAGTTTCCTGGCGAGCAAAAGAGAAAATGATAGTGCATCAGTGGTCTATCCAAACCTCTTTAAACTGAAATGCAAAATGAAAAGCGATAAGCAGCTCTATATAAGATGTATCGGTAGGCTCACAATCATTTTAAAGTGTGCAGGGTGATATAAATCTTAAATCGACTGAAGACTGGGTGGGAACCATTCATTGGCATATGGTCTTAGTACCGAAATTTCGTTTGATAGATTGCCGAGGTTCTGAGATATTCGGTCTTTATGCTGCTTATCATCTGGGTATCATGGTTGTATCTTTTACCGAGAAATAACGGGGACGCAAGTCTAGATCTTCCATGATACCATACATACGTGTACATATTGCATTCGACCTCAATAAGTGATCAACAATCACATGTCCAACAAAATAAGTGATAATATATCACATTTATCCGGGAGTCAAGTTCGTCTCTCTGCTGTACGAAAGTACTGACCTGTTCACGGACTTGCTCCTGTGCCCTCATGCATATGAAAATCAAGTTCCTCATCAATAAGTGATTCTATCACATAGGGCTTGTTTTCAAATCAAAATAAGTGAGAATCTCACATCATATACGGTCAAACAGATGATAATCGGTATACTCACCGGTAAGATGAATCCTCGTGCATACCTTGATACGGGAATGTGTCGTGATGTGGATGAACACCGGTCGGTAAGTATAAATCATACCTTAACGTATCCCCTCGCCATGATTACATCTGATAAGTTGAGCTTATGTGGACAACAATACCGATAATTGTTATATGATGCTTATCTTAATGTTAACTAATTGAACAACAAGAGCGTTTTGGCATGATCGTACACTGATATGATTCTCTTACCCTTGAAACTCACAAAAAGAATGTCTGTAAATATTTATTTACTGCTTTCAGTCTTTACATTTTGAAATATTCAAAAATACCAAAAAGATTTTAGGTGTGTTTTAATATAAACTTTCTAAAAGCCAAAAAGATTTTATTTCTATTTTATTTTCGATCGTACGATGTTGGAGCTCGAGTCTTCGTTACCTGAAACCTGAACGAAAACCGAATTGACTAAATCTTCATAAACGGTCGAAATTTGCAAGTTTTGAAAGTTAAAGACTAAAATTGACAAATTTATTAAACTTTCAAACTTTCAAACACTAAAAACACTCTAAAGGCCAACCATGACCCTTACAGTTGTCTAAACACTACTTAGATCATGTGTAGTGGTTTGGGTGAATAAAGCCCATACCCTTGGGCGTTTTCCGCCATGTGCCAGTACAGTCAACAAGGGGCATTATTGGGCGTTTTTCTAAAATGGGTGTAGTGGGGATGTGAGCATTATATTAAAAAGGGATGTTAAACATTTAAATAAAAAAAACATCCAAAAAATGGTTTTTGATATAACAAGCCATTGGCTAATACATTAAACTTGCAAAAGATACATGAAAACTCAATCTCTGTACCAAAATATATGTTACCTAAATTCATTGTGTAGAAATATAACTTCTACTCGGTTCGTACCACAATGGCTTCCTCTGCTACAGTCCAGCCATCACTTTCCACCTTCGAGGAGGGTGCAGATGCCTTTAACGATAAGAAAGACATACCCACCAGGAGAAAATTTTGTATCATGACAATACCTAAAATACTCTAACGCCTAGGTTTTATTATTGTTTTGGCGCATTCGATATTAACTGAAATGATTAAAGAAAAGTATTTACTAAGAAACTTGTATGAACATACCTTGGATCAAGCATACACTATTACTGTCATCTAGTTCCAGTTTTCGAGGAAACAATTGTTAGTTGCTTCCTGTAAATAATACAAAATGAAAGCATGAGCTGTAGTTCACAGTAAGAACTATGACATTAGTACGGAGTGTGAGGGGAGCCTATGCTACGACTTCTAAGACATGGTCACACGGAGAATCACCGGTTCTAACACTGCATTTTATTTTATGCTGACCAATTTAACATTCTGTATGGTTTATCATATTAACATGACACTAAAACTCCAAGAAATAATAGAAACCAGGTATACCACAAGCTTGCAAAAGTGCCAATTACGATCCATCAACTTATGAATGATTTGATTTGAGTTGTTTTTAAATTTCTTTATCTCAAATGGACAATATAAAAATAATTTAGCCAAAGGGGGAATGAGCCAAATGAGTTACAACTATACTTAATGCATAATTATAAACTCGTAACTATGTATTAGAATTAATGTAATATGATATTTTTGCAATCAAAATTAGTTGTTTAACACATCAATTATATAAAAAAAAATTAAAGTGGACAAAGGGTGCTGCAAGTTAGTCCGACTTGACCGACCCATTTGGGTTTGTAACCCAAACCCGTTCTGACCCACACCCAACCTACCCACTCACCAAATTTTCCACTTCTATTCTTTACCAACCAACAAGATGAGGGTTAGCTAAGATTTGTCTTACGGAAATAAGAAAATGGCATTGGTGCATTATAAGTTGTTAAAAGGATTCAAAAAATACAACATATTGTACCTGAAACATTGCTCTAGATATACATCCAGCTTTTTATTGAACTTAAGGTAGGTCCGGTCAGTACTAAGACTCTGTCATATTCATAGCTTTCTCTTCCCCACGCTTTCTCCGGTTCATGCTCATTACCATCATTTTGGTTCACTTTGATATTAAGCGAAGAAATGCTCGCAGAGAAAAAGGCAACATCTTTCTTCTCCAACAACACCTAGAAAAAAAAAACGAATCTATAACAGGTTATTAACAATATTTAAATTAGCTATACCACAAAAATCAAACCTTTAAACCGCCAAACCTGGTTGGTCCGGCAGATCAAACTTTGATGTCCAGACTTTGAGCTAGACTTTAATCAGTTTGTTTAGTACTGGCAAACAGGTTGGGTCGGGTCGGGTCGTGGGTCAAAACCTATTCGGGTCGGTTAAAAAATGTTTTTTTAAAAAGAAGAAAATCACAAAATTCACAAAATTAGATACCACAACCAAAACAATTACCTAATAAAACCCTTTCAACTATCCTTTCGGTACGCAGAATTCACCAATCAGTTGCAAATAACTAAGTAAAAAAAAACTACTGCTAATAAGATCCAGTTCCGTTGAAAAAACACAAATACAATTTGATATTTAATCATACATACAAACATAAAGTGCATCATGCCAGTTCGATTTGAATCAGTCAACGAATACCTCACAAAAAAGAAAATATACTTAACGAAGTGATAATTGTAACAACATGCGTAAATTAAACGAAATTAACACATGAGTAGCTCTCATGTAACCCTAGGCCACGTACTTTTCACAACGGGTTCTTCATGATGGGTCGGTCTCTCTCTCCCTCTGGCATCTCAGGTACTAACGAAAGCAGCAAAATCGGGTTGAAACTTTCACGATTTAAACATTTTATTGGATTTCTTGATTTAAGCAAAACAGGAGGAACATTGCTCACATTTCATCAGCCTCCCATCGTTCATCATCAAACCATCGTAGAGGCCACTATCTTGGATCCGATAGAGAGAGACGTTGATAAATGGAACATATAGTCCTTCCATATCCTCTCTTTTAAATGTAGGGAGTAAAGACACGATTCAATCAGGAGCAAAGCGATTCAATCGGCTGGGGTTATTGATAAGGGCAGGGGTTATTGAAGGTAGGTTTTCTGTCTCATGGTTTCACACTAATGTCACGGTGAGAGGAACCAGAGCATGAATTAAAGTAGGGTAAAGGAATCGAATGGATCTCAAACTGAATCATTAATCATCCATTCACTTAAATTCCCAAAATACCCCTTTAGTGTCTTAAAACTTTGGTAATTGTACCATTTCAACCCCTCTAAACATGCTTTATTTTCTTGTACATATTTTTGTAAAGTTTGTACGCATGTAAAATTACGTTTGTGTACGTCACTTCTCCTTTTTATAATAGTATAGATATGTTTGTTATAGCCATTTAACTACATTTAAATTTAAGAAATAGTAAGAATACTCAAATCATGTTAAAAGATTTAAAGTAAACTACCCTACAACAATATAAAAATAAACTACATAACTCGGATACAACAAAAGATACATTTGACAATAATGTGATCTAAGAACATGATTCAAAAGTGATGTAGATTCACTATAATGCAAACTTATATTTATAGATATACTTAAACATGATGCATTTAGAATGTGCTATCAGATGTGAAGTCGTGACCTCATACTTGTTGTCAGTTTTAATTAAATTATATCTTAATTATGTGGATGGCTTGTTACTCTATGTACCTGTGTCTAATAGTTGATAAACTGGAAAATTAAAACCTAAACTTTTTAACATTCTCAAACAATAAATACGATCACTCAAAGCAAACATACTTATTCCTTCCTAACACGACCCAAGCCAATTTATCACATCTTGTAAGTTTACATTAGTGTGGTCAACCGAAGCAAATAAAGGACACATTTAACCTAATAAATATGCATATGTGTAGTTAAATGATTCAAACCAAAAATGCCTTTTTAAGTCGTTGAAGCCACGTGACGGTTGATGTCCCTCCCATGAAGCGAGTAATTGGAGAATGTGACAAGAAATCTACTAATATTTCCAGCCTGTTTACGTTACAAAACATATGGTTTAAACTTAATTAGTTAAATAGTCGTATATAAACCAAAAAAATTGAAAAATGTGTGTCAATGACCAAGAAGTAGCTTAATTACACTGGATATGAGTGTCGTGATGAATATAAGACTAAGATATAGTTGCGGATTCTCATGGTTTTTAAGATATTCTGTTTTCTAAAATCTATTGCAATCCTCTGCTACTAAAACTTCTAATCCATGTTTTTATCTTACCAAACACAACATACATTAAATAATATATTAAGGAACAGTAGGTTACCTTGCCAAAGTTCATTAACTAAATAATAATATATTTTAGTTTTGAACATCCATAAAGTCATCAGTTTATTTTAGAAGCACTTGATATCCCCACTTTTTTTGTAGAATAAGAAGTCATAATATATAAATCCATAAAAGCCAGACAAGTTTAACATTACCTTTTATGTGAGATACAAAACCTGATCCTACTCATCACTTAGTAACAAATCATTGAAGCCCATTGATGGAGTCATACGTAAGAAGAAAACACCAAATGGTAATGTATTTTGTTTTGTTTGTTGATTAGATCTAGAAACACGGGTCAAAGACCATAGAACATTTAAAGAACGTACTTGATGGAATGGTTATCTTAGCGGATGACGATGAAGCCATGATCCTCTTACGCCCTTCTTGGTTCCACTTTATGGTGTCCTCTTAGGATGGAAGACTTAATAACTTAGTGAGTATGAGTGAGTATAAGTGAGTAAGTAATTTGGTGTATCATTAGTCTCCTTTTATACTCATATTTAGGACACCTAAAGGGTAACCATTAAATATTCCATTTAATGCCATTATGTCCATCAAATAAAGGCTTATGGGATAATAATGTCAAGATGGTTGGGTTCAATGCATTGATCAATAAGTCTAACATTTAATGTAGAAGTCTAACATTGAACATTTAATGTAGAAGTCTAACATTGAACATTTAATGTAGAAGTCTAACATTGATCACTAAGGCCATTAATGTAGAAGTCTTACATTCTCCCACTTGGCCGAGTGATCACTAATGGTAAGTATTAAATAATTTTGACCAAGTTTAAATTACTCATCAAGGCTCATGTTGAAACTATAGCAGAGAGTTACAGTCTTTCGAATTGAAGTCAATTCGAGACCCCCAACAGTCATACTAAAGTCTCAATATAAAGCACTTAATCATAAAACCAAAATGACTAAAATAAAATCCTTAGGGTAAATAATTACCTTACATAAGTTTTGTCTATAAATCATAAGGTGCGCACAAACATCAACATTGACAAAATAAAGCATTCGAGGAAAAAAAATCGTTCATACACAGTGTATGCTTTCATACAAGGTCTTTAATAAAAACCCATTCTCATTACAAGATCTTGGAAAGTTCTGGGTGGTAGACCTTTAGTCATTGGATCCGCTAGCATATCTTTAGTGCTTATGTGCTCGATACAAAGACTATTTTCCTCTACTCGTTCTCGTACGAACAAAAACTTTGTATCGAGGTATAAACCAGCTCTGCTCGAGCTGTTACTGTTCGAGAAACTAACAGCAGCTGAGTTGTCACAGTATATCTTCAATGGTCGTGATATGGAGTTAACAACTTTGAGTCCACTAATGAGATTTCTTAACAACATCCCATGGCACGTTGCATTGTACACTGCAACATATTCTGCCATCATCGTTGAGGTTGTTGTTAACTGTTGCTTGTGACTCCTCCATGAAATTGGTCCGCCTGCAAGCATAAAGATGTACCCCGAAGTCGATTTTTTATCATCTTTGCATTTAGCAAAGTCAGAATCGGAATAGCCCACTACTTCCAAGTTGTCAGTTCTTCTGTATGTCAATTTATAGTCTTTCATTCCTTGTAGATAACGCAACACTTTCTTTGCTGCTTTCCAATGATCTAGGCCAGGATTAGATTGATATCGGCCTAGCATTCCAGCAATATATGCGATATCGGGACGAGTACAGACTTGAGCATACATCAAACTTCCTACTACTGAGGCATAAGGTATCAATCTCATTTGCTCCTTTTCAACCTCTGTTTTTGGGCACTAAAAAGAGCCAAAAACATCTCCCTTAACTACTGGAGCCACTGATGGAGAGCATTGTTGCATGTTATAACGTGTAAGAACATGATCAATATAAGCCTTCTGGAACAGACCTAATATCCCATTAGCACGATCTCGGTGTATTTCAATGCCTATTACGTAAGAGGCTTCTCCGAGATCCTTCATGTCAAAATTTCGCGAAAGTAATCGCTTTGACTCATGCAACAAATCTGAACTATTACTCGCCAAAAGGATATCATCCACATAAAGGACAAGTATAGCAAAGTTGCTCCCACTCATTTTGAGGTAGGTGCATTGATCCACTTGATTCTTGATAAAGCCTTGTTTTTTCATAATTTTATCAAATTTTAAGTACCACTGACGTGATGCCTGTTTGAACCCATATATGGATTTCTGTAACTTACAGACTAAGTGTTCCTGACCTTTAGGTTTAAAGCCTTCAGGTTGAGTCATAAACACATCTTCATGTAAGTCACCATTAAGGAAAGCAGTTTTGACATCCATCTGATGTAACTCCAAATCAAAATGAGCTACCAATGCCATAACGATTCTCAAAGAATCCTTCCTTGAGACAGGTGAGAAGATTTCTTGATAATCAATTCCCTCTATTTGAGTATAGCCTTTAGCAACCAATCGTTCTTTGTAGCGTTCGACATTTCCATTCGGGTCTAATTTGGTTTTGAATACCCATTTACATCCTACGGGTTTTACCCCCTTGGGTAATCCAACCAATTCCCAAACGCCATTCTTTTTCATGGAATCAAGTTCATCAATCATAGCTTTATTCCACTCAGAAGATTTATCACTACCTATGGCTTCATTATAAGAGGTTGGATCGTTATACTTTCCTAAATCCAAACCAGCTTCGTTAAGATAGGTTACATAATCATCAAAGTTAGTGGGCCATCTTGGCCTTGATGACCTCCTAAGCTGATTTTCAGGTTCAACAGGTTCATTAACTGGTTCAGGGATTTGTGAGTTTGATGTGCCTTCATTATTAGGGACGTTAGAGGCATTAGTTTCTGAGGAAACATGAGGTGGTGCAGTGTCATGTACAAGAGGTGTAATAGGAGATAAATTTGAAGAGTCCATGGTGTCATGTACAAGAGGTGTAATAGGAGATAAATTTGAAGAGTCCATCCCCCCCTCCTCTTGCACTTCTTGGAAATCAAAGACTCTACTTTCACTGCTCCCACTGACCTTAAAGTCCTCTATAAAATCAGCAATTCGACTTTCCACAATGCGAGTAACGTGTGAAGGGCAGTAAAATCTATATCCCTTTGATCGTTCGGGATATCCTATGAAGTAGCTACTGACTGTCCTCATGTCAATTTTCTTTTTCAAAGGGTCATAAAGTGTAGCTTCGGCAGGACAACCCCATACTTTCATATACTCTAAGCTTGGTTTCTTTCCTGTCCAAATTTCATAAGGAGTTTTTGGGACAGATTTAGAAGGAACCCTATTTAGTATATGAACGGCTGTCTTTAATGCTTCAGTCCATAAAAATTTAGGTAAATTCGAGTTTGCCAACATACTTCTTATCATGTCCATAAGGGTTCTATTTCTTCTCTCAGCAACACCATTCTGCTGAGGTGTACCCGGCATGGTAAATTGGTTTACTATCCCATGTTCTTTACAGAAGTTAAAGAAAGGACCAGGAGCTTGACCAATGTCTGTATGTCGACCATAATACTCACCTCCTCTATCTGATCTCACTGCTTTTATCTTTCGGCTAAGTTGGTTTTCAACTTCAGCCTTAAAAGTTTTAAACATTTCAAGTGATTCAGACTTTTCTTTAATCAAATACAGGTACATGTACCGAGAATAGTCATCTATGAAAGTAATAAAAGACGTATGGCCAGTAATGCCAGGTGGAAAAGGCCCACAAATATCAGTGTGTATGAGTTCTAATAATCCAGAACTCCTTGTGGTACCCTTTTTATTTTTATTTGTCTTTTTCCCTTTAATGCATTCAACACATGTTCGAAAATCGCTAAAATCAAGATCTGGTAATTCACCATCCTTCACGAGTCTTAACATTCTGTCTCGTGAGATGTGGCCTAAACGTTGATGCCACAATTTAGATGATGTTTCCAAATCATGTTTTCTTTTTCGTTTTCGTTTGTTGATTTTCTCATTTACGTTATATGACAACAAAGATTTTGAAAAGCTATCGTTTAGTTCTAACTTATAGAGATTTCCATCCAGATAACCACAACCAAGAACTTGGAAGTTTAAACTAATAGTGACCTTTCCATGCCCATGTAAAACTTCAAAACCATCAATGTCTAACTTTGGTACTGATACGAAATTCCGAGTAATTTTCGGTACATATAATGTATCATAAAGTTTAATACAATGACCAGTTTTCATAATAAGTTGCATGGTTCCTACGGCCTCAACTTCTAGTTCTTCCACTCCTCCCGTTCTAAGTGTTCTTTGGTTTCTTCCCAGCCTCTGGATTGTAAGGAATCCCTCTGTGGAATTGGTAACATGAACCATTGAACCAGAGTCAACCCACCATGTGTTAATTGGTACATTAATATTAAAGGATTCAATTATCATAAATGCATTAGTACCTTTCTTAGCCAACCATTCCTTGAATTTTGAACAATCTCGTTGCAGGTGCCCTTTGTTATGGCAGAACTTGCAACGAGACTGTCCCTTGGAGACATTAGGGCTGGAAACAGTATTTGAATTAGCTTTCTGGACTTTAGAACTTTCCCCTTTAAAATTTCCCTTCCTTTTCACTGACTTAGTGGTAGCGACATAAGCGACTTCTGGTTGTTCTAGTTTCAGACGTTCTTCCTCCTGCACACACATTGCTATCAACTCACTCATTGACCATTTGTCCTTTTGAGTGTTATAGTTAATCTTAAAAGCATTAAAGCGTGCAGGAAGAGAAGTCATGATGAAGTGCACTAGAAAACCGTCGCTTATTTCCATGTCTAATCCCTTTAACTTATGGGCCATGTCGCTCATCATCATTATGTGCTCACGCACACCACTAGTCCCTTCATATTTTGTGGTAAGCATCTTCAGAATTAGAGAACTCGCATGTGCTTTAGAAGATCCCTTAGATTGCTCCTCAACTGAATTCAGATATTCTTTGGCATTCTCTGAATCAGGTATAGCTCCCCTAATGGCACTTGAGATGGAATTCTTGATAACCATGAGCGACATTCTGTTAGACCTTTCCCACTTTTCATGCGCTACTTTCTGATCTGCAGTGCTTGTAGCAGTCAGAGCAGCAGGAGGGTCATGCCTCAGGGCATAATCAAGATCCACCATACCAAGAGTAAGTTTAACTGTATCCCTCCATGTGGTAAAGTTTGCCCCAGTCAGTATTTCAATTCCAAGGCTAGGACTAAAAGTGGATGCTAGATCAATACAAACAGAAGTGTTGGAGTAAGCTATTTATGTGACAACTGCCACTTTCGGGTAATTTACTTACATTTAAAACGATGAATTACATTATACAAATTACGTGTTTTGAATATTCGGACTGCATGATTACATGATATACATCTTAGAACAATCATTTATGATGCACATTATTCGTTTCTATTGGATATATTTGAAACAGTTTAAAACAATTCATCGAAACAACTAGAGTAGTGCCTAGTGAACTAGAGTGCTGACGAAAACTCCGGATCCGCAGAAAACATCTAAAATGACATCTTAAGGACTTAGATGAAAGTCCAACATCAAATATACATTAAACCCTAATTAGAAATGCAAGGGTTTGGTCGAATACTTTACCGATGTCCGGGAACACCAAAAACTGCCCGAAAACTGCCGACAAGCGCTAAAAATGACCATTTCAATATTTTTCCGCAAAAATTCAGCATTTGTGCTTTTAGTACAAGATGCAAAAGTGTTGTTTAAACACCAATTTCATATAAAAATACTTACGGAATATCAATTATACGCATAACGGAAATTTGCCCTACAACTTCCGTAAGCGAACGTTTCGACTAATTACTAGTGAAACGAGCACTAAACAATTATCCGAACTACATTTTTGCACATGTAGCGAACTAGTGACTTTTATTTTTGGTCTTGTAAAGTTAGTTTATGGTCGTTTCAAGTCGTGAAACATCTCGGAAAAATTGTAAACTTTAAACACCTAAACCTTTACAACTTATACTTCATTTAAAACCTAAAAATTTACTAAGTTATTTTTCACCATGCAAGACCCCCCCCCCCCCCCTCTCATAACCGTGAACAAGGGGTCCCACCCCCTTGTTTATGTTGGTAAAAATTAATATCTAGATATTATTCTTAACTAGTGGGTAAGTGTGGTGATTATTTTCAACACTTAGCCATTAAGTCTTTAACCTCTTTACTACACTTTATTCTTATCATTTTCACCTTCTTCCATCAAGAACACTCTTATCATCTTCATACATATTATCAAGAACACATCAAAAACCCAATTATCTTTATCATCTTTCTTATGAACAACATGGATTTCTTTGGAACATGAAGTGATCTAAAGCTTTTGGAAACAAAAGGAAGAAGTTTTATCCATACAAAAGTGTTCTAGCACCAAGATCATCATCTTCTTTGTTCTTAATAATCTCTAAGATCATCCCTAGCTTAGTGCTAGAAGTAAGCTTCTATATCTTTTTTTTATACATATTATGTTTATGGTTATTATTATGGTTAATAATCACTAAAAATCATACATAATGAATAAGAAAAATACCATGAAGCAAAGATAAAAATCATCATATAATTATGTTTGTTTATCTTGTGATCTTAGACTTTTTATATGCATATTTGATGTTGTTATGATGATTAAGGTACAAATTAAGTGTTAGAAGATGTTGATAGATTTGATCTAAAAATTATACATGTTTATGTTAAAGGGTTTTAACATAAAGGATTAAAGGAATGATCATATCTAGTGATCTTGTGAAAGTATTTAGGGTTTATGTTTAAAAATAAAACTTTCACAAGATTATAAAAATTAACATACAACAAAAGATTTTTACAAAAGTTGTTTAAACTAGAATCAAACTTTGTTTTTGAACTAGTTAATATATGAAAGGATCATGTTTAAAACCCTACATGATTTGCATAACATCTTGATGATTTCATGTTATAAAAGTCTTATAATGTTTAGTTAAGATGTTGTATAAATTGTTGATTTAGTAAAGAAAATGATTGTTTAATGAAACATGGTTAAAATGAAAATACCAAGGTTATATGGCAAATTTTTATAAAAACTTTATTTTATAAAATAACAACATTTTTTTGGGTAAATCTCTACAAGATTTAAAGAAGAGTTTATAAAATAAAAGACAAGAAAAATATATATTTTTTTAGAAAATATATATTTGGTTATTTTAACAATTTTTGTGTGATATATTACTTGGTATATTAGTTATATATATCATTGTAGGAACTTGAATCTCATGTCACATTTAAACTCGAAACACGTTATAACAAAAGTCCTACGAGACTTCACATAATAACGCCTTAAAACGAATTACGGACGATTCTAATAATCGGACACCAATTATGGTCAAAATGGACAACGGACGAATCCTTAAACGAGTCACCAATCCGAAGAGTTACTACGACGTTTAGACGGTCTTTCGACACGAAAATATACATACACTATCGATAACAAATTTCGGACGTTTTGAAACTTATAAAAACTAGTATGTTTTTATTACTAACATCTATACTTAGTTAATTTTTATAAAAAGGGTTTTTATAAAAATGAAAGGCTTATTATACTTATTGGGCTATTTTTATAAATGGGTTTATTTCTCATAATGGGCTTAACATAAATTCATGGGCTAAGCCCAAACACCAAACATATGGGCCAAAGCCCAACACTATTTAAGCCCAACACTATTTAAGCCCAACACTATTCAAGCCCAACACTATTCAAGCCCAACACTATTTGAGGCCCAACACTATTTGAGGCCCAACACTATTGAGGCCCAACACTATTGAAGCCCAACACTATTGAGGCCCAACACTATTTGAGGCCCAACACTATTGAGGCCCAACACTATTTGAGGCCCAACACTATTGAGGCCCAACACTATTTGAGGCCCAACACTATTTAGGCCCAACACTATTTGGGGCCCAATAACATGAAAACATGGGCTTGGCCCAATGTTACCATTATTGGAAACACAACTATACAATTGATACATATAAGACACGAAATTCAGCGGACTAGATCCGACTAAACAACTCATTCATCGAATACACAGTTAACGAACAGTAAAGACATACAAGTCTTACACATATTGAAGATACAAGACTTGTACTCAAGTTCTTTACAAAGACCGAAGTGTCTAACAAAAATAAGAACATTTGTAGGTCGCAACGCTATTCAGGACGACCGCACGTGAGATCTTATTTACTTCTATTCACGGACGCAATTCAGTGAGTTCATGTCCCCTATTCATTTAAATGTTTTACAACTTTACAACTATCGGGGAAAATACATGTTCATCGTATGTTAAAGTTAGGGAATGAAACACCTTAGATCATGTGCGAATTAGGGTCTATACATATAAGCACCATTAATCCAGTTTGGACCTAGGTACAAGGGGTTAGATCTAATGGGTTTTGGCGAGCCCCACTCTTGGTCGTGGACCCATACAGAAGAGTGCGTTTGTGTCCCAGTCGATAGGAATTGACATAAAATCGTCTAGGGTTGGATTGCTTCCTAATTCGTCACACATATTAATGTCCTCGCGAAACATTAATGATCAACGATTTCATTGACGCTTTACATACTACATCATACATATAGATACATTTTATACAATTCACATGTTGTGGATACAGTTTATACATCATACATACAGATACATCATACATCGAGATACATTTTATACAATTCACATTTTACAGATACATCTTATACAACTCACATTTTACGGATACATCTTATGTCCAGTTTGGATACAATTACAATTGAGACAAATTCATATTACATACTGTTTTGATACAAATACATCTTATACAGCTAAACTGCATGAACTCGCTCAACTTTTGTTGATGTTTTCAAACTTAACATGTATTTCAGGAAATGAGTGGACCTGGCAGACATTACAGTTCAAGGAAAACAAGTATCAATACTCCATGCCAACTATTGAAGGGTTTGCCTGTTATATACCGCCTCTTTGCGGTGATATAGTGGTCAAAGCCTTTACATTTTCAGACTTACATTTGATGTATAAAACAATGACAACTTATTTTCATTTGATGGTTTGTAAACAATGTACTTAAGTTATGTTGCGATCTTTTGAACAATTATGACAATGGCATTGGAGCATGTTTTATTCATTTAGTATGTTTACTTATATCGTTATGCAATGAGAACCGATCAGATCACACCTCGCGCTTCCGCTATGAGCGGGTGTGACAGATTGGTATCAGAGCTTCGATTGTAGTGAACCAGGATTCTTTCTCGAGTCTAAGTCTACAATCACTAGGGATCTCTCACGAAAACCTCTTGTTCATGTGGAACAGATTATAAATAAAATTGGACAGGTCAAAAGGTTTTCATTGCATAAACATTTTTCAAGGTCCACTACAACAAAAATTCATTTCACATAAATCAAGCGAGGACATTTCCATGGATGTAGTCTATGAGAAACAGACACAATACATTAATAGACTATGTGCCTACAATACATTACATTATCAGTTTATGCATTATAAACAGTTCACAAATTCAGATTATACAAGATAGAAATCCTTGATTGATAGGATTTTACATGATTATATATATAGGTGGTTCATATATATGTTGCAAGAAATATTTTGCCAAGAACAAAATACCTTCGACTTCAAACTCTATTATTATTCTTTACTCACACGGTGAAAATATCGACCTCATGTCTATTGCGGAGCTTATGGCGAACATGATTCCTAAGTGAAATCTTAAACTTAATTCCGTAAAATATGGTTGCTTTCTCGCGAATGCTGAGATGTCTGACCATGATAATGACGATGAGGCGAAGGTGGTAACCTTGGACAACAACTCCATTAGTGGGACGAGATCCATGTGACTCATACTAATCAAGGTGGATATACTCTTGTCCTTACAAGGAAGATGAAGTACTCATCTTGAAGGTGCCTCTTCAATTGTTATTGTTACAGATTCTTTCCATTTCTATTTCATCTAACGTCGTACCATCCTGCGAGTAACAACAACGGACGTTGACACGTGAGTTATCACGAAGGTCCCTCCTATGTTGAAGGTATATAGACAATAGTGTTCCCCCTCTGACTGATCGGTTGTTTTGTACGAGAGAACGCTAGGGTGACCATGCAAGGCAATTTATTATTACGGAGGCCTACGTAATAACAACTTGTAGTGCATGGGAATTCTGGTGGACTCTGCGGGCCAAGCTAATGATCACTATTCGTTCAAATTCTTAAATTATTATTCGAGATTCAATGTTTCTTATCTATTAGAACACGAACTGTGGTGGTTAGTATAACACCCTACAATACAATACAATACAATACAATACAATACAATACAATGCAATGCAATGCAATGCAATGCAATGCAATGCAATGCAATGCAATGCAATACAATACAATACAGGAAGACGACACGTATTTGTTCACACCTAACATTCGATCTATATCACGATTCAGTTGAGACTAGTCATTTAAACAAACAAAACTTGTTAGCTACTCATGGAGGATTTTCCTCAACATTCTTGAAATTCTTGAACATGGGTTGGTTCCATGGTGTCTATGACACTTTACCCTACTTTACCCTACCTTACTTTATCATATTCCACCTTATCATATTTATTGGAAATAGATACAATAAATTCCTTCGCTTGACATTTTTTTTTCCCAAGGGATGGTATGGCATGAGCCATGCTGCAACTCCCTCATCGCATTCTGTTCGACATTTTTTTTTAGAGATTCTAATAATTTTGCTAGAGCTCGTGAAACTCAAGCACTATTACCATATTTGTCACATGGACAAATAAGACAAAGGATTTTCCTTACTTTGGACGATCGAGGTCCATAGAGTAGGGAACACATATTATATGGACGAAGACCACTAGTTGGTTTCCCCTCCTCAACGAATTATTTTTCTCTTTTTCCATTTAAACATATGACCAATACACGCAAGAGGCATTACACCTTTTGGTTTTGGTTATCCACATTATCATTCATTTTCGGTTATTCGTATTATCATTTATTCAAACATATATGAACCATGCGGTCTTAAGATTTCGATGACCTACTGCATTCTTCATTCTTGGGCGCATGATAGACTATATTTATCCAAATATATATGTCTAGTTTCTTTTAATATTGAGTATTAAAAAGATCATGGTGCCAAAAGAATCAACTGTTTAAGTTAAAAGTTATGTGTTGAAAACCATTGCTTTTACACAAGACATGTTTTATACATGACATTGTTACGCAAGACATTGTTATACATGTCATTTGACGTTGGTATACACAAGACATTTTGGTGGTTATTTGTAAGTGATGAGACGTGTGTAATATGATAAAAGCATGGTGGATACGCCGATGGTACTTCCTATATATAAGTGCTTATATTATATTGCATATCGTGGTGTTATTCAAATCTCTTCGACAAAGACAAGACATGACATTTTTGCACAAGACGCGACATCCTCTATACAAGACATAAAATTCTATTTCAAGACATGATATATTTATACACTACATTTTTATTGGTTATTTATTTAACCATACATCATTCTTTTATATCATCTGATTTTCATATCTATTTTCATATGATTTTATAAAAGAACTCGATCATAACTGGAGCCAATGTTGATGGTTACACTAGATGCTTTCACGGTCTCTCAAGGGTTGTTCCATACTGGGAAACACCCGAATTCAAACACACTGAGTGTTACATTTCGGGTTTAGCCTCGGAGATCCGAAGCATGACAGCATCATCCCTCCCTACCTCAATCACTCAAACAATAACTCTCGCCATGAGAAAAATGAAGGCAATTGCTGCCATAAACGATTTTGGTACCAGGATGTATGCTGGTAACTTGTCGAAATCCTAAATGTGAATAAGTGTGTGTGTGGTTAGAACTATGAATACTCCACAAAATCCCAATGAAGTCATGAGTACGTGCACTCTATGATCATCATGTATCAATTCTTTTAATACCAACACCGAGCTTAGCTATTGTCTTTAGATGTTAAGCATATACTCAAATTAGAGTCATGTTGGACACACATTACAATATCAAGTTAGCTAATGAGGAATTAGCTGAGACATATCAAATCATTAAGGGTCACCGGTATGTATCCTATCAATCAACATTTCACATCCATATTATTTGATACCATTGCTGATTTTTAGCTTTATCTCAACATTTCACATGCATAGTTTCATGGCTAGTGACGGGATTATCCTAGCTACAATTAGGGGATTTGGTTATCCTACATCTGAACATAGGGATTGGGTTATCCTACATCTAAACATTGGAACTGGATTGTTCTACATCTAAAATTATACAGTGAAATTTTCACTACATAGAATTCAAAATGTACTTGGCCTAGAGTCAAGTAAGCTAGACGTCTCCTCATTTTATAGAATTGGCAAACGGTAAACTAGCCGAGTCAGGAGCAGAAATTTCATATCGATCTCGTACCCATTGAGTTGGGTATTTTAGACGTAGTGGTTGGCATGGATTGGCTATCCAATAATCGAGCCGAAGTCTTCTGTCATGAGAAGATCATTCGCTTACCACTATCGAACGAAGAGACACTTGTTATCCATGGAGAGAAGCGCAACACATCATTGCGGACCATAAATTGCATGAAACCACAAAAGTGCTTACGGAAAGGTTGTATTGCCTTTCTAGCGCTTGTTGTCGACAAGAAGGCCGATGGGCCTCAGATGACAGATATACCAGTGGTAAAAGAATTCCCTGAAGTCTTTCCTGAAGACTTGCCAGGACTACCACCATATCGACAAGTCGAGTTTCACATCGACTTGGTACCTGGAGCCGCACCCATAGCCAAATCTCCATGTCGATTAGCACCTTCTGAACCTTGTAGTTGATCGAATGAGGATGTTGTGAGTTCATAACCCCTACTCTTTACCACTATACATTTTTATAAAGGTTTTGGGGGTGGAAAGACATGCAAGTTTTGCAAAAATGCACAACATTTCGATGAACGAAAATTCATATTTCTAAACCATGTTACAAATGAATTTCCAACTAACTCAAATGGTTTATGAAAGGTTCTAGCTTCTACTCTAAGATAGACTTACGATCGGAGTATCATCAGTTATGAATTCAAGAGGAAAGCATACCGAAAACGGCTTTTAGGACTCGTTACGGTCATTACGAGTTTCTCGTTATGCCTTTTGGTTTAACAAATGCACCAGCGGTCTTCATGGATTTAATGAATCGTGTGTGCAAGCCGTATCTCGACAAATTCGTCATAGTGTTTATTGACGACATTTTGATATACTCTCGATCGACTGATGAACATGAGCAACATTTGAGAACCATTTTAGAGTTGTTAAAGACAATAAATTCGCCTCAAATCGAAAAACAAGATATAGCCTTACAACTTATTCTTGAGATTGGTGCATAGCATTTTACAATCTTATCATTATCCGACGATACCGATTACTATGTGGTAAACTATGATGCTTCGCATCAAGGATTGGGTTGTGTACTCGTGCAACGTGAAAAAGTTATCGTGTACACGTCGCGCCAATTAAAAAGTTCATGAGAAGAACTATACCACTCTCGACCTTGAGTTAGGCGTGGTGGTATTCGCTTTAAAAAAAAAAAATTATGGCGACATTATTTATATGGTACTCAATGCATTATTTTCACGGATCATAAAAGTCTTCAACACATATTCAACCAAAAAGAATTAAATATACGTCAACGATGTTTGTTGAATTGTTGAACGACTATGATTGTGAAATAAAGTACCGTCCGGGCAAGGCAAACGTTGTAGCAGATGCCTTGAGCCGCAAGGAGCAAGTTAGAACACTGAGAGTTCAAGCATTAGAGAAGATGATTCACAAGCGCTCAAGGAAGAATATATTAAAGCAGAAACACTTCGAGGCATGAAGGAACAGTTAGTGCCGAAAGAAGATGGAACTTTATACATTATGGGTCGAAATTGGGTTTTCATTCTTTGGCGGCTTTCGAGATGATATTTTGAGGAAGCACATAGGCCTAAGTATTGAAAGAATACTATTGGTGGCCTAACCTCAAAAGTAATATCGCGACTTATATCGGAGAATGCTTGACTTGCGCGAAAGTCAAAGTCGAGTAGCAAAATCCCTCGGACTTGTTACAACAACCCGAGATTCCCGGTTGGTAATGGGAACAAATATCGATGTACTTCATTACGAAGTTACTCAGGACCTCAAGAGGTCACTACATGATATGTGTAATCATCGATAGACTAACAAAGTCCGCACACATCTTACCGATTTGGGAGAAGGATAATACTGAGAAACTAGCAGAACTCTATCTCAAAGAAATAGTGGCTCGTCATGGAGTGCCTATTTCAATCATTTCAGACCGAGACGGTCGTTTTATTTCTAGAATTTGGAAATCATTTAAACAGGCCTTTGGATCTCATTTGAATCCAAGTACAGCCTTTCATCCATAAACTGACGGCCAGAGCGAACGGACAATCCAAACACTCGAATATATGTTTCGCGCATGTGTTATGGATTTAGGCGGCAATTGGGATACTCATCTACCTTTAGTTGAGTTTTCCTACAATAACAGCTACAATACTACTATACAAGCTGAACCGTTTGAAACTCTTTATGGTCGAAAGTGTCGCTCTCCGCTATGTTGGGCGGAAATAGGCGATAGTTAATTGATCGGTCCGAAACTAGTCCAAGAGACTACGGATAAAATTTTTCAGACCCGAGACCGTATCAAAACGGCTCGCGATCGACAAAAGTGCTACGCAGATAAAAGACAAAAACCATTATTTTTCGAGGTTGGAGACAAAGTCTGTTGAAAGTCTCGCCTTGGAAGGGCTTATCAAGGTTTGGTAAACGTGGAAAGCTTAACCCACGTTACGATGGACCATTTGAAATCTTAGAAAAGATTGGCACTGTTGCCTACAAGTTGAAGTTACCAGATGAACTTAACAGTATGCACGACACGTTTCATGTGTCGAATCTTAAAAAAGAGTCCAACACAAGCAACCGTTATCATTCTATTCACATTGACGACAAACTCTAATTCACTAAAGAACCTGTTGAAGTCATGGACTGTAAAATCTAGAAATCATGGAGGAGTCGTATCAAATTATTAAAATGTACGTTGGAACTCTCGACACGGACCCGAGTATACTTGGGAACGTGAACATTAAATCAAAGCCAAATACTCTCACCTGTTCGAGTAGTCTCCTGTATAGGATGACTCAGCTTGAATTTCGGGACGAAATTCTCAATAACAGGGGGAGAATGTGACAACTGCCACTTTCGGGTAATTTACTTACATTTAAAACGATGAATTACATTATACAAATTACGTGTTTTGAATATTCGGACTGCATGATTACATGATATACATCTTAGAACAATCATTTATGATGCACATTATTCGTTTCTATTGGATATATTTGAAACAGTTTAAAACAATTCACCGAAACAACTAGAGTAGTGCCTAGTGAACTAGAGTGCTGACGAAAACTCCGGATCCGCAGAAAACATCTAAAATGACATCTTAAGGACTTAGATGAAAGTCCAACATCAAATATACATTAAACCCTAATTAGAAATGCAAGGGTTTGGTCGAATACTTTACCGATGTCCGGGAACACCAAAAACTGCCCGAAAACTGCCGACAAGCGCTAAAAATGACCATTTCAATATTTTCCGCAAAAATTCAGCATTTGTGCTTTTAGTACAAGATGCAAAAGTGTTGTTTAAACACCAATTTCATATAAAAATACTTACGGAATATCAATTATACGCATAACGGAAATTTGCCCTACAACTTCCGTAAGCGAACGTTTCGACTAATTACTAGTGAAACGAGCACTAAACAATTATCCGAACTACATTTTTGCACATGTAGCGAACTAGTGACTTTTATTTTTGGTCTTGTAAAGTTAGTTTATGGTCGTTTCAAGTCGTGAAACATCTCGGAAAAATTGTAAACTTTAAACACCTAAACCTTTACAACTTATACTTCATTTAAAACCTAAAAATTTACTAAGTTATTTTTCACCATGCAAGACCCCCCCCCCCCCTCTCATAACCGTGAACAAGGGGTCCCACCCCCTTGTTTATGTTGGTAAAAATTAATATCTAGATATTATTCTTAACTAGTGGATAAGTGTGGTGATTATTTTCAACACTTAGCCATTAAGTCTTTAACCTCTTTACTACACTTTATTCTTATCATTTTCACCTTCTTCCATCAAGAACACTCTTATCATCTTCATACATATTATCAAGAACACATCAAAAACCCAATTATCTTTATCATCTTTCTTATGAACAACATGGATTTCTTTGGAACATGAAGTGATCTAAAGCTTTTGGAAACAAAAGGAAGAAGTTTTATCCATACAAAAGTGTTCTAGCACCAAGATCATCATCTTCTTTGTTCTTAATAATCTCTAAGATCATCCCTAGCTTAGTGCTAGAAGTAAGCTTCTATATCTTTTTTTTATACATATTATGTTTATGGTTATTATTATGGTTAATAATCACTAAAAATCATACATAATGAATAAGAAAAATACCATGAAGCAAAGATAAAAATCATCATATAATTATGTTTGTTTATCTTGTGATCTTAGACTTTTTATATGCATATTTGATGTTGTTATGATGATTAAGGTACAAATTAAGTGTTAGAAGATGTTGATAGATTTGATCTAAAAATTATACATGTTTATGTTAAAGGGTTTTAACATAAAGGATTAAAGGAATGATCATATCTAGTGATCTTGTGAAAGTATTTAGGGTTTATGTTTAAAAATAAAACTTTCACAAGATTATAAAAATTAACATACAACAAAAGATTTTTACAAAAGTTGTTTAAACTAGAATCAAACTTTGTTTTTGAACTAGTTAATATATGAAAGGATCATGTTTAAAACCCTACATGATTTGCATAACATCTTGATGATTTCATGTTATAAAAGTCTTATAATGTTTAGTTAAGATGTTGTATAAATTGTTGATTTAGTAAAGAAAATGATTGTTTAATGAAACATGGTTAAAATGAAAATACCAAGGTTATATGGCAAATTTTTATAAAAACTTTATTTTATAAAATAACAACATTTTTTTGGGTAAATCTCTACAAGATTTAAAGAAGAGTTTATAAAATAAAAGACAAGAAAAATATATATTTTTTTAGAAAATATATATTTGGTTATTTTAACAATTTTTGTGTGATATATTACTTGGTATATTAGTTATATATATCATTGTAGGAACTTGAATCTCATGTCACATTTAAACTCGAAACACGTTATAACAAAAGTCCTACGAGACTTCACATAATAACGCCTTAAAACGAATTACGGACGATTCTAATAATCGGACACCAATTATGGTCAAAATGGACAACGGACGAATCCTTAAACGAGTCACCAATCCGAAGAGTTACTACGACGTTTAGACGGTCTTTCGACACGAAAATATACATACACTATCGATAACAAATTTCGGACGTTTTGAAACTTATAAAAACTAGTATGTTTTTATTACTAACATCTATACTTAGTTAATTTTTATAAAAAGGGTTTTTATAAAAATGAAAGGCTTATTATACTTATTGGGCTATTTTTATAAATGGGTTTATTTCTCATAATGGGCTTAACATAAATTCATGGGCTAAGCCCAAACACCAAACATATGGGCCAAAGCCCAACACTATTTAAGCCCAACACTATTTAAGCCCAACACTATTCAAGCCCAACACTATTCAAGCCCAACACTATTTGAAGCCCAACACTATTTGAGGCCCAACACTATTGAGGCCCAACACTATTGAAGCCCAACACTATTGAGGCCCAACACTATTTGAGGCCCAACACTATTGAGGCCCAACACTATTTGAGGCCCAACACTATTGAGGCCCAACACTATTTGAGGCCCAACACTATTTAGGCCCAACACTATTTGGGGCCCAATAACATGAAAACATGGGCTTGGCCCAATGTTACCATTATTGGAAACACAACTATACAATTGATACATATAAGACACGAAATTCAGCGGACTAGATCTGACTAAACAACTCATTCATCGAATACACAGTTAACGAACAGTAAAGACATACAAGTCTTACACATATTGAAGATACAAGACTTGTACTCAAGTTCTTTACAAAGACCGAAGTGTCTAACAAAAATAAGAACATTTGTAGGTCGCAACGCTATTCAGGACGACCGCACGTGAGATCTTATTTACTTCTATTCACGGACGCAATTCAGTGAGTTCATGTCCCCTATTCATTTAAATGTTTTACAACTTTACAACTATCGGGGAAAATACATGTTCATCGTATGTTAAAGTTAGGGAATGAAACACCTTAGATCATGTGCGAATTAGGGTCTATATATATAAGCACCATTAATCCAGTTTGGACCTAGGTACAAGGGGTTAGATCTAATGGGTTTTGGCGAGCCCCACTCTTGGTCGTGGACCCATACAGAAGAGTGCGTTTGTGTCCCAGTCGATAGGAATCGACATAAAATCGTCTAGGGTTGGATTGCTTCCTAATTCGTCACACATATTAATGTCCTCGCGAAACATTAATGATCAACGATTTCATTGACGCTTTACATACTACATCATACATATAGATACATTTTATACAATTCACATGTTGTGGATACAGTTTATACATCATACATACAGATACATCATACATCGAGATACATTTTATACAATTCACATTTTACAGATACATCTTATACAACTCACATTTTACGGATACATCTTATGTCCAGTTTGGATACAATTACAATTGAGACAAATTCATATTACATACTGTTTTGATACAAATACATCTTATACAGCTAAACTGCATGAACTCGCTCAACTTTTGTTGATGTTTTCAAACTTAACATGTATTTCAGGAAATGAGTGGACCTGGCAGACATTACAGTTCAAGGAAAACAAGTATCAATACTCCATGCCAACTATTGAAGGGTTTGCCTGTTATATACCGCCTCTTTGCGGTGATATAGTGGTCAAAGCCTTTACATTTTCAGACTTACATTTGATGTATAAAACAATGACAACTTATTTTCATTTGATGGTTTGTAAACAATGTACTTAAGTTATGTTGCGATCTTTTGAACAATTATGACAATGGCATTGGAGCATGTTTTATTCATTTAGTATGTTTACTTATATCGTTATGCAATGAGAACCGATCAGATCACACCTCGCGCTTCCGCTATGAGCGGGTGTGACAGATTGGTATCAGAGCTTCGATTGTAGTGAACCAGGATTCTTTCTCGAGTCTAAGTCTACAATCACTAGGGATCTCTCACGAAAACCTCTTGTTCATGTGGAACAGATTATAAATAAAATTGGACAGGTCAAAAGGTTTTCATTGCATAAACATTTTTCAAGGTCCACTACAACAAAAATTCATTTCACATAAATCAAGCGAGGACATTTCCATGGATGTAGTCTATGAGAAACAGACACAATACATTAATAGACTATGTGCCTACAATACATTACATTATCAGTTTATGCATTATAAACAGTTCACAAATTCAGATTATACAAGATAGAAATCCTTGATTGATAGGATTTTACATGATTATATATATAGGTGGTTCATATATATGTTGCAAGAAATATTTTGCCAAGAACAAAATACCTTCGACTTCAAACTCTATTATTATTCTTTACTCACACGGTGAAAATATCGACCTCATGTCTATTGCGGAGCTTATGGCGAACATGATTCCTAAGTGAAATCTTAAACTTAATTCCGTAAAATATGGTTGCTTTCTCGCGAATGCTGAGATGTCTGACCATGATAATGACGATGAGGCGAAGGTGGTAACCTTGGACAACAACTCCATTAGTGGGACGAGATCCATGTGACTCATACTAATCAAGGTGGATATACTCTTGTCCTTACAAGGAAGATGAAGTACTCATCTTGAAGGTGCCTCTTCAATTGTTATTGTTACAGATTCTTTCCATTTCTATTTCATCTAACGTCGTACCATCCTGCGAGTAACAACAACGGACGTTGACACGTGAGTTATCACGAAGGTCCCTCCTATGTTGAAGGTATATAGACAATAGTGTTCCCCCTCTGACTGATCGGTTGTTTTGTACGAGAGAACGCTAGGGTGACCATGCAAGGCAATTTATTATTACGGAGGCCTACGTAATAACAACTTGTAGTGCATGGGAATTCTGGTGGACTCTGCGGGCCAAGCTAATGATCACTATTCGTTCAAATTCTTAAATTATTATTCGAGATTCAATGTTTCTTATCTATTAGAACACGAACTGTGGTGGTTAGTATAACACCCTACAATACAATACAATACAATACAATACAATACAATACAATACAATACAATACAATACAATACAATACAATGCAATACAATACAATGCAATGCAATGCAATGCAATGCAATGCAATGCAATGCAATGCAATGCAATGCAATGCAATGCAATGCAATGCAATGCAATACAATACAATACAATACAATACAGGAAGACGACACGTATTTGTTCACACCTAACATTCGATCTATATCACGATTCAGTTGAGACTAGTCATTTAAACAAACAAAACTTGTTAGCTACTCATGGAGGATTTTCCTCAACATTCTTGAAATTCTTGAACATGGGTTGGTTCCATGGTGTCTATGACACTTTACCCTACTTTACCCTACCTTACTTTATCATATTCCACCTTATCATATTTATTGGAAATAGATACAATAAATTCCTTCGCTTGACATTTTTTTTTCCCAAGGGATGGTATGGCATGAGCCATGCTGCAACTCCCTCATCGCATTCTGTTCGACATTTTTTTTTAGAGATTCTAATAATTTTGCTAGAGCTCGTGAAACTCAAGCACTATTACCATATTTGTCACATGGACAAATAAGACAAAGGATTTTCCTTACTTTGGACGATCGAGGTCCATAGAGTAGGGAACACATATTATATGGACGAAGACCACTAGTTGGTTTCCCCTCCTCAACGAATTATTTTTCTCTTTTTCCATTTAAACATATGACCAATACACGCAAGAGGCATTACACCTTTTGGTTTTGGTTATCCACATTATCATTCATTTTCGGTTATTCGTATTATCATTTATTCAAACATATATGAACCATGCGGTCTTAAGATTTCGATGACCTACTGCATTCTTCATTCTTGGGCGCATGATAGACTATATTTATCCAAATATATATGTCTAGTTTCTTTTAATATTGAGTATTAAAAAGATCATGGTGCCAAAAGAATCAACTGTTTAAGTTAAAAGTTATGTGTTGAAAACCATTGCTTTTACACAAGACATGTTTTATACATGACATTGTTACGCAAGACATTGTTATACATGTCATTTGACGTTGGTATACACAAGACATTTTGGTGGTTATTTGTAAGTGATGAGACGTGTGTAATATGATAAAAGCATGGTGGATACGCCGATGGTACTTCCTATATATAAGTGCTTATATTATATTGCATATCGTGGTGTTATTCAAATCTCTTCGACAAAGACAAGACATGACATTTTTGCACAAGACGCGACATCCTCTATACAAGACATAAAATTCTATTTCAAGACATGATATATTTATACACTACATTTTTATTGGTTATTTATTTAACCATACATCATTCTTTTATATCATCTGATTTTCATATCTATTTTCATATGATTTTATAAAAGAACTCGATCATAACTGGAGCCAATGTTGATGGTTACACTAGATGCTTTCACGGTCTCTCAAGGGTTGTTCCATACTGGGAAACACCCGAATTCAAACACACTGAGTGTTACATTTCGGGTTTAGCCTCGGAGATCCGAAGCATGACAGCATCATCCCTCCCTACCTCAATCACTCAAACAATAACTCTCGCCATGAGAAAAATGAAGGCAATTGCTGCCATAAACGATTTTGGTACCAGGATGTATGCTGGTAACTTGTCGAAATCCTAAATGTGAATAAGTGTGTGTGTGGTTAGAACTATGAATACTCCACAAAATCCCAATGAAGTCATGAGTACGTACACTCTATGATCATCATGTATCAATTCTTTTAATACCAACACCGAGCTTAGCTATTGTCTTTAGATGTTAAGCATATACTCGAATTAGAGTCATGTTGGACACACATTACAATATCAAGTTAGCTAATGAGGAATTAGCTGAGACATATCAAATCATTAAGGGTCACCGGTATGTATCCTATCAATCAAAATTTCACATCCATATTATTTGATACCATTGCTGATTTTTAGCTTTATCTCAACATTTCACATGCATAGTTTCATGGCTAGTGACGGGATTATCCTAGCTACAATTAGGGGATTTGGTTATCCTACATCTGAACATAGGGATTGGGTTATCCTACATCTAAACATTGGAACTGGATTGTTCTACATCTAAAATTATACAGTGAAATTTTCACTACATAGAATTCAAAATGTACTTGGCCTAGAGTCAAGTAAGCTAGACGTCTCCTCATTTTATAGAATTGGCAAACGGTAAACTAGCCGAGTCAGGAGCAGAAATTTCATATCGATCTCGTACCCATTGAGTTGGGTATTTTAGACGTAGTGGTTGGCATGGATTGGCTATCCAATAATCGAGCCGAAGTCTTCTGTCATGAGAAGATCATTCGCTTACCACTATCGAACGAAGAGACACTTGTTATCCATGGAGAGAAGCGCAACACATCATTGCGGACCATAAATTGCATGAAACCACAAAAGTGCTTACGGAAAGGTTGTATTGCCTTTCTAGCGCTTGTTGTCGACAAGAAGGCCGATGGGCCTCAGATGACAGATATACCAGTGGTAAAAGAATTCCCTGAAGTCTTTCCTGAAGACTTGCCAGGACTACCACCATATCGACAAGTCGAGTTTCACATCGACTTGGTACCTGGAGCCGCACCCATAGCCAAATCTCCATGTTGATTAGCACCTTCTGAACCTTGTAGTTGATCGAATGAGGATGTTGTGAGTTCATAACCCCTACTCTTTACCACTATACATTTTTATAAAGGTTTTGGGGGTGGAAAGACATGCAAGTTTTGCAAAAATGCACAACATTTCGATGAACGGAAATTCATATTTCTAAACCATGTTACAAATGAATTTCCAACTAACTCAAATGGTTTATGAAAGGTTCTAGCTTCTACTCTAAGATAGACTTACGATCGGAGTATCATCAGTTATGAATTCAAGAGGAAAGCATACCGAAAACGGCTTTTAGGACTCGTTACGGTCATTACGAGTTTCTCGTTATGCCTTTTGGTTTAACAAATGCACCAGCGGTCTTCATGGATTTAATGAATCGTGTGTGCAAGCCGTATCTCGACAAATTCGTCATAGTGTTTATTGACGACATTTTGATATACTCTCGATCGACTGATGAACATGAGCAACATTTGAGAACCATTTTAGAGTTGTTAAAGACAATAAATTCGCCTCAAATCGAAAAACAAGATATAGCCTTACAACTTATTCTTGAGATTGGTGCATAGCATTTTACAATCTTATCATTATCCGACGATACCGATTACTATGTGGTAAACTATGATGCTTCGCATCAAGGATTGGGTTGTGTACTCGTGCAACGTGAAAAAGTTATCGTGTACACGTCGCGCCAATTAAAAAGTTCATGAGAAGAACTATACCACTCTCGACCTTGAGTTAGGCGTGGTGGTATTCGCTTTAAAAAAAAAAATTATGGCGACATTATTTATATGGTACTCAATGCATTATTTTCACGGATCATAAAAGTCTTCAACACATATTCAACCAAAAAGAATTAAATATACGTCAACGATGTTTGTTGAATTGTTGAACGACTATGATTGTGAAATAAAGTACCGTCCGGGCAAGGCAAACGTTGTAGCAGATGCCTTGAGCCGCAAGGAGCAAGTTAGAACACTGAGAGTTCAAGCATTAGAGAAGATGATTCACAAGCGCTCAAGGAAGAATATATTAAAGCAGAAACACTTCGAGGCATGAAGGAACAGTTAGTGCCGAAAGAAGATGGAACTTTATACATTATGGGTCGAAATTGGGTTTTCATTCTTTGGCGGCTTTCGAGATGATATTTTGAGGAAGCACATAGGCCTAAGTATTGAAAGAATACTATTGGTGGCCTAACCTCAAAAGTAATATCGCGACTTATATCGGAGAATGCTTGACTTGCGCGAAAGTCAAAGTCGAGTAGCAAAATCCCTCGGACTTGTTACAACAACCCGAGATTCCCGGTTGGTAATGGGAACAAATATCGATGTACTTCATTACGAAGTTACTCAGGACCTCAAGAGGTCACTACATGATATGTGTAATCATCGATAGACTAACAAAGTCCGCACACATCTTACCGATTTGGGAGAAGGATAATACTGAGAAACTAGCAGAACTCTATCTCAAAGAAATAGTGGCTCGTCATGGAGTGCCTATTTCAATCATTTCAGACCGAGACGGTCGTTTTATTTCTAGAATTTGGAAATCATTTAAACAGGCCTTTGGATCTCATTTGAATCCAAGTACAGCCTTTCATCCATAAACTGACGGCCAGAGCGAACGGACAATCCAAACACTCGAATATATGTTTCGCGCATGTGTTATGGATTTAGGCGGCAATTGGGATACTCATCTACCTTTAGTTGAGTTTTCCTACAATAACAGCTACAATACTACTATACAAGCTGAACCGTTTGAAACTCTTTATGGTCGAAAGTGTCGCTCTCCGCTATGTTGGGCGGAAATAGGCGATAGTTAATTGATCGGTCCGAAACTAGTCCAAGAGACTACGGATAAAATTTTTCAGACCCGAGACCGTATCAAAACGGCTCGCGATCGACAAAAGTGCTACGCAGATAAAAGACAAAAACCATTATTTTTCGAGGTTGGAGACAAAGTCTGTTGAAAGTCTCGCCTTGGAAGGGCTTATCAAGGTTTGGTAAACGTGGAAAGCTTAACCCACGTTACGATGGACCATTTGAAATCTTAGAAAAGATTGGCACTGTTGCCTACAAGTTGAAGTTACCAGATGAACTTAACAGTATGCACGACACGTTTCATGTGTCGAATCTTAAAAAAGAGTCCAACACAAGCAACCGTTATCATTCTATTCACATTGACGACAAACTCTAATTCACTAAAGAACCTGTTGGAAGTCATGGACTGTAAAATCTAGAAATCATGGAGGAGTCGTATCAAATTATTAAAATGTACGTTGGAACTCTCGACACGGACCCGAGTATACTTGGGAACGTGAACATTAAATCAAAGCCAAATACTCTCACCTGTTCGAGTAGTCTCCTGTATAGGATGACTCAGCTTGAATTTCGGGACGAAATTCTCAATAACAGGGGGAGAATGTGACAACTGCCACTTTCGGGTAATTTACTTACATTTAAAACGATGAATTACATTATACAAATTACGTGTTTTGAATATTCGGACTGCATGATTACATGATATACATCTTAGAACAATCATTTATGATGCACATTATTCGTTTCTATTGGATATATTTGAAACAGTTTAAAACAATTCACCGAAACAACTAGAGTAGTGCCTAGTGAACTAGAGTGCTGACGAAAACTCCGGATCCGCAGAAAACATCTAAAATGACATCTTAAGGACTTAGATGAAAGTCCAACATCAAATATACATTAAACCCTAATTAGAAATGCAAGGGTTTGGTCGAATACTTTACCGATGTCCGGGAACACCAAAAACTGCCCGAAAACTGCCGACAAGCGCTAAAAATGACCATTTCAATATTTTCCGCAAAAATTCAGCATTTGTGCTTTTAGTACAAGATGCAAAAGTGTTGTTTAAACACCAATTTCATATAAAAATACTTACGGAATATCAATTATACGCATAACGGAAATTTGCCCTACAACTTCCGTAAGCGAACGTTTCGACTAATTACTAGTGAAACGAGCACTAAACAATTATCCGAACTACATTTTTGCACATGTAGCGAACTAGTGACTTTTATTTTTGGTCTTGTAAAGTTAGTTTATGGTCGTTTCAAGTCGTGAAACATCTCGGAAAAATTGTAAACTTTAAACACCTAAACCTTTACAACTTATACTTCATTTAAAACCTAAAAATTTACTAAGTTATTTTTCACCATGCAAGACCCCCCCCCCCCTCTCATAACCGTGAACAAGGGGTCCCACCCCCTTGTTTATGTTGGTAAAAATTAATATCTAGATATTATTCTTAACTAGTGGATAAGTGTGGTGATTATTTTCAACACTTAGCCATTAAGTCTTTAACCTCTTTACTACACTTTATTCTTATCATTTTCACCTTCTTCCATCAAGAACACTCTTATCATCTTCATACATATTATCAAGAACACATCAAAAACCCAATTATCTTTATCATCTTTCTTATGAACAACATGGATTTCTTTGGAACATGAAGTGATCTAAAGCTTTTGGAAACAAAAGGAAGAAGTTTTATCCATACAAAAGTGTTCTAGCACCAAGATCATCATCTTCTTTGTTCTTAATAATCTCTAAGATCATCCCTAGCTTAGTGCTAGAAGTAAGCTTCTATATCTTTTTTTTATACATATTATGTTTATGGTTATTATTATGGTTAATAATCACTAAAAATCATACATAATGAATAAGAAAAATACCATGAAGCAAAGATAAAAATCATCATATAATTATGTTTGTTTATCTTGTGATCTTAGACTTTTTATATGCATATTTGATGTTGTTATGATGATTAAGGTACAAATTAAGTGTTAGAAGATGTTGATAGATTTGATCTAAAAATTATACATGTTTATGTTAAAGGGTTTTAACATAAAGGATTAAAGGAATGATCATATCTAGTGATCTTGTGAAAGTATTTAGGGTTTATGTTTAAAAATAAAACTTTCACAAGATTATAAAAATTAACATACAACAAAAGATTTTTACAAAAGTTGTTTAAACTAGAATCAAACTTTGTTTTTGAACTAGTTAATATATGAAAGGATCATGTTTAAAACCCTACATGATTTGCATAACATCTTGATGATTTCATGTTATAAAAGTCTTATAATGTTTAGTTAAGATGTTGTATAAATTGTTGATTTAGTAAAGAAAATGATTGTTTAATGAAACATGGTTAAAATGAAAATACCAAGGTTATATGGCAAATTTTTATAAAAACTTTATTTTATAAAATAACAACATTTTTTTGGGTAAATCTCTACAAGATTTAAAGAAGAGTTTATAAAATAAAAGACAAGAAAAATATATATTTTTTTAGAAAATATATATTTGGTTATTTTAACAATTTTTGTGTGATATATTACTTGGTATATTAGTTATATATATCATTGTAGGAACTTGAATCTCATGTCACATTTAAACTCGAAACACGTTATAACAAAAGTCCTACGAGACTTCACATAATAACGCCTTAAAACGAATTACGGACGATTCTAATAATCGGACACCAATTATGGTCAAAATGGACAACGGACGAATCCTTAAACGAGTCACCAATCCGAAGAGTTACTACGACGTTTAGACGGTCTTTCGACACGAAAATATACATACACTATCGATAACAAATTTCGGACGTTTTGAAACTTATAAAAACTAGTATGTTTTTATTACTAACATCTATACTTAGTTAATTTTTATAAAAAGGGTTTTTATAAAAATGAAAGGCTTATTATACTTATTGGGCTATTTTTATAAATGGGTTTATTTCTCATAATGGGCTTAACATAAATTCATGGGCTAAGCCCAAACACCAAACATATGGGCCAAAGCCCAACACTATTTAAGCCCAACACTATTTAAGCCCAACACTATTCAAGCCCAACACTATTCAAGCCCAACACTATTTGAAGCCCAACACTATTTGAGGCCCAACACTATTGAGGCCCAACACTATTGAAGCCCAACACTATTGAGGCCCAACACTATTTGAGGCCCAACACTATTGAGGCCCAACACTATTTGAGGCCCAACACTATTGAGGCCCAACACTATTTGAGGCCCAACACTATTTAGGCCCAACACTATTTGGGGCCCAATAACATGAAAACATGGGCTTGGCCCAATGTTACCATTATTGGAAACACAACTATACAATTGATACATATAAGACACGAAATTCAGCGGACTAGATCTGACTAAACAACTCATTCATCGAATACACAGTTAACGAACAGTAAAGACATACAAGTCTTACACATATTGAAGATACAAGACTTGTACTCAAGTTCTTTACAAAGACCGAAGTGTCTAACAAAAATAAGAACATTTGTAGGTCGCAACGCTATTCAGGACGACCGCACGTGAGATCTTATTTACTTCTATTCACGGACGCAATTCAGTGAGTTCATGTCCCCTATTCATTTAAATGTTTTACAACTTTACAACTATCGGGGAAAATACATGTTCATCGTATGTTAAAGTTAGGGAATGAAACACCTTAGATCATGTGCGAATTAGGGTCTATATATATAAGCACCATTAATCCAGTTTGGACCTAGGTACAAGGGGTTAGATCTAATGGGTTTTGGCGAGCCCCACTCTTGGTCGTGGACCCATACAGAAGAGTGCGTTTGTGTCCCAGTCGATAGGAATCGACATAAAATCGTCTAGGGTTGGATTGCTTCCTAATTCGTCACACATATTAATGTCCTCGCGAAACATTAATGATCAACGATTTCATTGACGCTTTACATACTACATCATACATATAGATACATTTTATACAATTCACATGTTGTGGATACAGTTTATACATCATACATACAGATACATCATACATCGAGATACATTTTATACAATTCACATTTTACAGATACATCTTATACAACTCACATTTTACGGATACATCTTATGTCCAGTTTGGATACAATTACAATTGAGACAAATTCATATTACATACTGTTTTGATACAAATACATCTTATACAGCTAAACTGCATGAACTCGCTCAACTTTTGTTGATGTTTTCAAACTTAACATGTATTTCAGGAAATGAGTGGACCTGGCAGACATTACAGTTCAAGGAAAACAAGTATCAATACTCCATGCCAACTATTGAAGGGTTTGCCTGTTATATACCGCCTCTTTGCGGTGATATAGTGGTCAAAGCCTTTACATTTTCAGACTTACATTTGATGTATAAAACAATGACAACTTATTTTCATTTGATGGTTTGTAAACAATGTACTTAAGTTATGTTGCGATCTTTTGAACAATTATGACAATGGCATTGGAGCATGTTTTATTCATTTAGTATGTTTACTTATATCGTTATGCAATGAGAACCGATCAGATCACACCTCGCGCTTCCGCTATGAGCGGGTGTGACAATTTAGGGGGTAATCAAGTAAGGCAGGCAAAAATAAGTACATTGAAGACAATATCTATTATAACACCAAAATAATAGATTAATTAAGATTCTATCTGAATTTTGGCTTCGCTTTGGCTTTGACCAAAATTCAGACATTATGAACATACATAAATAAAATATTGTCTTGATGTTTTACATAAACTTTGGCTTCGCTTTGGCTTTGACCAAAATTTATGTATTATAAACATACCATAATAGACTGACTGATTGTCTTACATGAATTTTGGCTTCGCTTTGGCTTTGACCAAAATTCATGTATTGTGAATGTACGTAAATGATAGAGACTATCTTAATGTTCTATGTGAAATTTGGCTTCGCTTTGGCTTTGACCAAAATTCACATATTATGAACATATATTATAAATGGACTATCTTAATGTCCCATATGAATTTTAGCTTCGCTTTAGCTTTGACCAAAATTCATATACGATGAAGGAAAAAATAAAGCACATAAATATACCATAACACATTTGGGCAAGAAATGATATATCTATGTAATTAGGCTTATAATCATTGTATATATCATTAGACAATTTGCCTTTAGGTTCATCGTCATACACATAATTATATAAAATATTTTCCTATGTCAAAATCATTATTTTAAGACATATGATTAAAAGATTAAATCATTATTTTAATTGCATTAAGGAAAAACATTCTAACTGATTTTATTTTCCTTATTATTAAAATCAAAAGAAATAATCAACTGATATTATGTGCATCATTTGATTTATATGAAAATAAAACAATAGTAAATCATTATTCCTTTTACTGTTTCGTCAAAGGATTTGCACAGAATATGTAAATAATATCCATAACATCAATTCATAACTATATGAGATAGTTATCAATAAGAAACTTCAACTTAGGAAAAAAAATAAAGATATTATATGACAATCCAAAACACATCGTTTTAACATGATATTATTGAAATCCATATGATATGCATACAAAAGGGTTTCATATCCTTTAAATAATATGGCATCAAATTCAATATTTTATGCTAGAATGAAAACCATTATGTAATCATGCATGTATTAATTTATTAAAAAAAAATAGGTGTCAGTTTCAATTAGGAAATTGCACAGATATAGAGATACTTAAACGATTCATATCCAATAAACATATACATTCAAATTAACCTGATGTGCGATTTGCATAAGAGTTATTATAAATCAATTTTTTATTGTTAACGTCAATATTGGATAAATTTGCATTTGATCATCAAAATGGTTTCATGTTGCAGTGCAAGAATTGTTCGACCAGAAAATAATATCCATTAATATCCGGTCTATTTACATGATTGAACCGATATAATCAACATTGCTCTGATACCACATGTTGATTATATCTAGAAACACGGGTCAAAGACCATAGAACATTTAAAGAACGTACTTGATGGAATGGTTATCTTAGCGGATGATGATGAAGCCATGATCCTCTTACGCCCTTCTTGGTTCCACTTTATGGTGACCTCTTAGGATGGAAGACTTAATAACTTAGTGAGTATGAGTGAGTATAAGTGAGTAAGTAATTTGGTGTATCATTAGTCTCCTTTTATACTCATATTTAGGATACCTAAAGGGTAACCATTAAGTATTCCATTTAATGCCATTATGTCCATCAAATAAAGGCTTATGGGATAATAATGTCAAGATGGTTGGGTTCAATGCATTGATCAATAAGTCTAACATTTAATGTAGAAGTCTAACATTGAACATTTAATGTAGAAGTCTAACATTGATCACTAAGGCCATTAATGTAGAAGTCTAACATTGTTTTGATATAAGAAAGTACCTATAGAATTCAATGGACAGGTTCTTGTTTAATGTAAACATTAACAATTCAGTTACCAACAAATTCATTATACGACCTGTGTTCTGAGTATAAAACATATTTGATAGTAATAAACAGTTATAAAAAGTACCCATATATAGCAGCTAACATGAGTGATGAAAACATACCAACTGACCCATATCCATATCCTTGAACCGGAAGATCATCAAATGGAAAGCGTTGGTGGTGTTTTGATATATACCTTCAGAATGAGTTGCAGGCGGCTGAGACAGACAAGGTGACGGCGGCCGCGGCAGATAGGATTTGGTAGTGATGGAAAGGGAGAATCGATAGGGCTGTGGTGGATAGGGTTTGGGAGTGATAGAGAGGGAAAATGGTGGGGAGGGAGACGGCTGTGGGTTTTGGCAGATGTTGATTAAGGGTTTGCAGAGAAAATTGAATATGAAATTAAAATCAGGTTTGAATCGGATGGGTGGGTTAGATTCGTGGGGGAGAAAAGTTGAAAAATGCCACGTGGCTTTTTGATGAGCTCTTTTATTAGATTTACTAGATTTATCACCCGCCGCAATGCGGCGGGGGATTCAATAGTTATATATCATGTTAGATGAACGGCAAATGTTTCTCACATGACCACGAGCCTGTGTGTAAAACCGAGAAAAAAATAACTAAGTTGATCTCTGACTCGCACATTGCGACAGACCTGTCAAATGAGGGGAAAATAGACGCGCTACGATGGACATGTCAAATAGGAAAAAAATAGATGAAAAAACGTTGAACCCCACACGCACGTTGCGGCGTGTTAAGTCGGAAATTTAGAACGACACGTTAAATGGAGAACTTATGAAAGATGAAAAGTATATAAGAGACTAAAGTTGAAAGTAAAAAAATGTTCAGATTAAATTGCAAAAGATGAAAAGTTTTGGATTGAAAGTAAAAAAATTAAATGGGTTAAATTGCAAAAGATGGAAACTTTTGAATTAGAAGTGAAAATCAAATTAATCAAAGGGGTTAAAATACTAAAGATTGAAACTTTAGACTTAAATTGCTAAAGACTGAAACTTTAGAGTTAAAAAAGAAATCAATTAAACAAAAGAGATAAATAGATTTAGTTAAATTGATGTTTATTATTATTATTATTTATTTAATAAAAGAGATAAATAAGAAAATAAGGGTGAGAAATTACCAGAGAATGACACGTGTCCAAAAAGGATTTTTGTATATTAGTATATACTAGCTTACAACCCCGTGTATTACACTGGTTAAATGACGAAAAAATGTAAATTATAAACTTGTATATAATGCTTATTAATGAAATGACTTATTTAGATAAAATAGTAAAACGAAAAAACAGTTATATTTTCTCTATTCAAAATAATTTTCTAAGTTTTCACTTCTCTTTTGAGATGCTACAATCCATTTTATTATGTCTTCAAAAGAAGTAACACTAAAAAATAAAAAAATAATGATCATAAAATTGTAAGTATTTTTAAAAATTATTATAAGTTATGAGGTTATGGTAAATGAATTGTAATTAAATTCTACTATGTATATTAATTATATAATAAATACTACTTTTAGATATATGGATCATGAGACAAGACAGGAATATCATCATTATATAGAAAATATTACATATTAAAAAAATCCTACTAAAAATAAAGTATACATTTAAAAAAGTAGGACTAAAGTTTTTTTAAACTATAAATTTGCGCATCTACAACAACTTTTTTAATTAGTAGTTGACATTTAAATATTCAAATTAAAACTTTTATAATATTATATAATGTCTTTATTTAGCATGATGATAATGTCTTTAGTTGCGTAATATTATTGAAATTAAGTTTAATATTTAAAACTCAATGTTATTAGGAAGTTGGACCATTTTTTAAGATGAAAACATATTGATAGTAACATAAATTTAAAATTGGAAGAAAATATGGAACACGTGTATCACGGCTTAAGTAAATATAATGTTATATACTTAATAGCAAAAAAAAAATATGTCTTTTAAAAACCATTTAGTGTTCGCTTTAAAGATAATTTGGTACTTTATTTAGGTAATCCGTTTGTAATTTTAGTCTTCTAAGTTATATACTACAAGTAATTGTACATGTGATTTGATACTTTATTAGTAATTATTGTTTATATCCAAATAATATATTTTATCTTAACAAATATATATGGTTAGGGTAAAATGAAAATTTCGACAAGTTGTGAGAACTTAGAGAACTTAGCCTTACAAAAGGTTTTTTGAATTTTTTACAAGGGGTGTGAATGAGCGGTTAGAGACTCGGGACGTTAAACTTTTTGATTTTGGATTCAAATGGTTAAAACCACTAAAACATAGGGACTCAAAAAGTAATTTACTATTAATTAAATTTGAAATTATACGTTTGGTCTGTAAATATATTAAATAATATTATACTTATTATATTATTTGATACATTTATATTTGTTATAGATAATTATTAATTAAATTTGAATTTATACGTTTATCACTAACTATATTAATTAATAGTATATTATATGTTGTGTATAAAAATTAATATGTAATACTATTATTAAAAGGGAGGAGACACCAAAGAGTGACACGTGTACAAAAAGATTTTTGTTTATTAGTATCGTTTTTGTTTTAAAATTAATAATATTATTATTATTTAATATAATCATAATAAAAACAAACGTTTATCCTTATCTAAAAATTTATTCTTATCTAATTATTTAAAATTATTATTATTATTATTATTTAATATGTGAGATAAATAGGAAAATAAAGTGAGAAAGCACCAGAGTGTGACACGTGTCTAAAAAAGATTTTCGTTTGTTAGTATAGTAAGATTATGCCATGTGGCTTTTTTTGGATTCTTTTATTAGATTTAGATTTTTTGTTAGTATTTTTATGTCATAAATTAAATTTTGTATGTATTTTATGTCATAATTATAACTTAAAAAGAGATTCATATAAATTTTATAAACTAAATGTAATTGTATTATACACATTTGTCTTTTTAAAGTAAATTTTATTTTTAATATATTAATTTGTGGAAAAACTTAAAAAAATTAAAAAAATCAGGTTGAACAGGTCCTGCTCGGGTCAACCCACGAATATTCGGGCCAGGTTCGGGTTCGTATGTACGACACAATTTTTGGGTTTGGTTTCGTGTAAAATTTTCGGGTTCGGGTTGAATCCGCCAACCCGCTAACACGACCCGTTTAGAACCCCTATCATCACCAAGTAGGGTTAGAAGGTTGAGATGCTTATACTTAGTTCAAATGGGTTGTCTGGAGTCCTCCCAAGTTCTTTAGGAAAGTTGAGATGCTTAGAATGGTTAAAACTGAATGACAATAACTTCAATGGCCAAATACCACAGGACTTGGGAAAGTTGAGAAACATAGAAGTTTTGGATTTGGGCAATAATGAATTCTCAGGAAACATACCAAAATGGATTGGAGATAAACTTGAAGAATTGAGGATTCTGAGGATGCATAAAAACAACTTCACAGGAGGTATTCCTCGTTCTTTGTGCAAATGTTCATATCTTTGTTGGACAACCGAATCATAATCATATGCAGCGGAAGGTTTTGCAGAAATCACAGACATCATTATATGAAATGAATGTGCAGAAAATAAGAACAAGGCAAACTGTGCAGAAACGAAAGGATTTTGTGGACAATTTCGGTTGAAGGGAAACTGTCTTGATAACCGGAATAATGTGCCGGCAATCAACCATATAAACCACATTTTGGCGGTTAATTTTTGGCAGGTAACTGCACCGGCAGTTAAGTTTAAAAATTTAACCCGCTTATCATCCTAATTACATAAGTTATCATCCTAGTTACTTATCATAAGTACATATATGTTCGAATAATATATATCATATCTAAAGTTTAATAATAATACTTCTAACACAACCCCCTTAAACTTTAGTTATGTTGGAAGCTTGTTGTATAACACTCCGATTTGCGTCTTCTACGGCTTTCTTCATGTGGTTGAAGTTGAATCTCTTCCTTTTCTTGTGTAGATTCCAGTCGTCTTCCCATCCATTCCCAGTAAACAGAACATATTGTGTAGAATCAGCAACATCATGATCATCACCTGCAGCAACATCACCTGCACTTCTTATCCTCCTGTGGCAGCCTTGAGAGGGACCGGCTTCATCGTTCACCACTTCCTTATCCTGTACCTTTTCTTGCATCGATTTAAATTTGTAGTAATATTCCAAAACATCAAGATACATGGCATATATTATCCTCATGTAATCTCCATCTTGGTATTCAAATCCTAAATCTTTTGCTATAATCGGCCATAAGTTCTCAGTGGTAACATCACGATACCCGCCGTCTCTTGCCACCAACACATATAAATTCAACAGATCAATTCTCCTCTTGTTCAGGGAATATGGAGGGACTAGTCTCGAAGTTATTCCCATGTATTTATTCAGAAACCATCGCACCATTTCTTCAAATTTCTTTTGAAGATCAACCTTGTACTTGAATACATACTCATGGTCATCAAGCATGTTTATCAAGGCTTTGCAATCAGCAAATTCATGGAATTCTAATGCCTTTAAGATCATTCGATTCCAATCATTCTCATCTTCATTCGAAACATTTAGTGTTTCGAAATAAGAATTCAAATAATCATCTTTGAATTCATCATCTACACCGCACATATCTTGCAGCCTTCTTTTCTCACTTAAGCCCAATTCTTCCTCTTTTGTTAACCCACTCTCTTCGTTTATTGAATTCACCACCGGAGTTGAAAACATGGGAAATATTTTACATGTATCACCGGATTTTCTGACCGTGAAACCTTGAAGTGTTAATTGATCAAGGATAAGTACATTCCGGTCAATTTCCGGTGAATAGAAAACATTGTGAATACGCAGTGTATCGTTCCCAGTTTTCATCTCTACCATTCCCACCCCTCGTATGAACAAGAAATTATTCATTCCTGATCTAGTTTCAACACCCATCATATGTTTTACCCTTTTGAAAACATCGAGATTACCAGCAAAATGATGTTTAAACGTTGGATTAACATACCAGATTTCTCCCCATTGTCCACCATCAGTCCCAGTGACAATCATTTCACTCTGGCAGTGAACATCATCTTCTTGCCTTCTGATTCCGGCGTTGATTGCTTGTCTGATCAGTTGTGTCGCTTCATCATTTTCTTTGGCCTTGCAATTGTAAATTTGGTGACTCGGTAAGTGGCAGTAATAGCAAAGTCTTATGCGAGGGATTCGCTTGTCTTTCTCATGTTTCTCGTCAGTGCAATGTTGACATGGTAGGGTAGTGGAGTTTTGTTTGATTTCTGCCCGATTCCCTGAAGTGGCTCTGATACCACTATGTTGGACAACCGAATCATAATCATATGCAGTGGAAGGTTTTGCAGAAATCACAGACATGATTATATGAAATGAATGTGCAGAAAATAAGAACAAGGCAAACTGTGCATAAACGAAAGGATTTTGTGGACAATTTCGGTTGAAGGGAAACTGTCTTGATAACCGGAATAGTGTGCCGGCAATCAACCATATAAACCACATTTTGGCGGTTAATTTTTGGCGGGTAACTGCACCGGCAGTTAAGTTTAAAAATTTAACTCGCTTATCATCCTAATTACATAAGTTATCATCCTAGTTACTTATCATAAGTACATATATGTTCGAATAATATATATCATATCTAAAGTTTAATAATAATACTTCTAACAATCTTCATATTTTTGACATCGCACACAACAACTTAACAGGATACATCCCTCAATGTTATGGAGAGTTGAGGGATGGTTGAGGCAAGAGATGCATTTAGTTATCAATTGTATTACAAGGAGGAGGTTGATCTGATGGGTGTGATTCAAGTCTTTAAAGGAAGCGAGCTTGAATATACAAAAACGATATATATAGTTGTTAACATGGACCTTTCAAGCAATAAACTTACAGGAGAAATTCCTCCAGAAATAACTGCACTTGCTTCATTGATGGGTCTCAATTTGTCTCATAATCACCTGAGTGGGAGTATTCCAGATAGCATTGGAAACATGAAGGCGTTAAATTCTCTCGATTTCTCAGACAACCAATTGAGAGGGACGATCCCTCCAAGCATGGTTGCTTTGAACTTTTTGAGCTCAATGAATCTGTCACACAATAAACTGTCAAGAAGAATTCCAACCGGAAATCAATTGCAAACACTTACTGACCCATCAATATATGCTGGTAACAGGGATCTCTGTGGTGCACCTCTGCCAAATAATTGTTCTAATCCTGAAAACCCACCAGCCACAACAAGCAAGAACAAATACAAAAAGGCTAACGGGCTAAGGAAGGTATGGTTTTACTTGGACATAACGTGTGGATTTGCAACAGGTTTTTGGGGTATTATTGGGGTCTTGGCAATCAAGAAGCAATGGAGAAGGAAGCTTTTTATGATTGCAGAGGTAACCATGGACAAGGTATATGTGGCGGTTGCAGTGCAGATTTCCAAGATAAAAAGAGGCAGAGAAGCCTAATAGATTCTTATAATTGACAATATTTGTAAAATTGTTGTTTTGATTTAAAATACTCTGTTGTGTAATATATTTATACCATGGGTGTGTTTAATACAAATAAAAATATTACAATATACGAGATATAATACAGGTGACAGATTACAGAAGAAGTGGACTGAAGATTGAACATGCATAACTTACCAATGGGATGTTCAAATGGCATTCTCTATTTGAGTCCAGTCACTTTTCTTGTGTTTTTCAAAATTATAGTTTCGGTCTCACCCTAATACCCCATTCTCTATTTGAATTAGATCTTCCAGTTGAGTGCTGAAAAGAAATAAAAAAGAAACAACAGCAGCAATGATGATTGCCGAGAAACAATCCAAAAAGAGGTATGCAACAATTGTTCAAAAAGTGATAATAACAACTGTAGTTCAGCTAACAACTGTGTTTCCTGCAAAATCTTTAATATCAGCATCATTTTAGAAAGCACAAACTAACAGTTTTAAGACAAGGATCCAGTTCAAACCATTTTGGTAAACAGACACAAAAAAAATATATAGCCACGCTTATCTTTCACTAGGAATGAGCAAATGGTACTGGTACCGACTTTCGACATTTTCGGTACCAAGTTCAATTATACAGATAACGTCAAAGATGATTTCAAAATGTTGTCATCATTGGTTATGGATGACTGTTGCTCATGGTATTGAGTTAGTTGCGATAGTTCCACCGTTTGCCAGTTTTTATCTCTCACGGGAAACGTAAGGGGACTCTTATTCATGTGGGGAAACACTCACCAGTCACCACAACAATTGAAGATTACCGAGAAACAATCCAAAAAGAGGTATGCAACAATTGTTCAAAAAGTGATAATAATAACTGTAGTTCAGCTTACAAATCTCTGATTATTATTCATGTGGGGAAACACTCACCACAGCAATTTAAAAAGATAGGGTCTACATATTCCCACACCCAAACCCCTATTTCCATACCCTAATAGACTCCTCGTATAGGCCTATACGAGGCATCTAGGGTTCCTTTTCCCGACCAACTTCTGAACCTCGTACAACGTCACATCAGTCACATCAGACGGGGAGTCTAGGCCTGTACGAGGGACCAATACAAGGGTACTAAGACGCCTCGTATAGGCCTATACGAGGCGTCTTAGGGACTGATTTGACTATGTGTCTGGCATGTGACATAAAGCAATATGGGGCGTCTAGGGCTATACGAGGCGTCTATATTTCATATAAAGGGCAACATACAGTGCATTTTTGGTCCACCCGAGCATTCAACATTCATTTCATTCTGTTTCTTCTACTATTTCTTCGAAAGAAACTCTTGTTGTTTGCATTTGTGTTCTTATCATCCCGAAGTGTTGAAATGTCATCATACTGGGACGGCAACTATGTCTTCGGGTAGTATTCTAGCGACAACTGGGTGTCCGAAAGCGTTCCGGTAACAGTTATTAGCTTAAATGTTTTAATTACTTGTTGTTTTAGTGTATTATTTACTAATGATGATACGGTCGTCTATTTTGGAGGAGTCTGGCGTTCCCGATTCTAATGAGCAAGAGGAGGTTGTGTCTAGTATACAAGGAAAACAAAACAGACCGTTTCTAGATTTGAATACGCATCCCCCTGTTGATGAAACAGCCCCTATAGATGACTCATACCATGTTGGTCAACCAAGTTATCCGACGCAACAAGGGTATCCAGATTATAGATACGGGTGTGAATATTCTTACGGAGGAGACGGTGGATACGGAGGAAACGGTGGATACGGAGGAGACAGTGGATACGGAGGATACGGATGAGACGGTGGATACGGAGGAGACTGTGGATACGGAGGATACGGTGGATACGGAGGAGACAGTGGATACGGTGGATACGGAGGAGACGGTGGTCATCAGCAATTCATTTCCCCGGGCACTCCTTACGTTCATCAAAACAATACGGACGTTGGAGAATATGGTGGTTATGGTGGATATGGTAGATATGGTGGTGAGGCACCTCCCATCCCGGACAATCCGCACTTAAAAAAGTAGGTATCAATTACTATTTTATTATTATTATTATTATTATTATTAATATTGTTATTATTGTCGATGATACAAGTTTTCAACTCTTTAGATGAACTAAAGAAACGGATACAAGAAATAGCAAACGCGGATGGTTTCGTTATTGTCACCCGTCGATCAAAGAAAATCGAGGGAAGAACCGGGAGGGTATGGCTTGAATGTGACCGTGGTGGTGAGCACCACACTACAGCAACACTTAGAAAAGCCGGAAGCAAAAAAACCGTTTGCCCGTTTTACCTGCTGGCTGTGCGAAACCACGCGTATGAAACCTGGGAGATAAAAGACGGAAAAATTGAACAAAACCACGAACTTTGTGAGGACCTGTCGGCCCACGCGTTTGTGCGAAGGTTTACTCCAAGCGAAATGAAACTGATCGAGCAGCTGACTGCTCAAAACATGGAGTCGCGCAAAATATTTCAAACGATAAGGAAGCAGGACCCCGACAGGTTTCATGTTCTTAAAGACGTTCAAAACGTTGTGGCGAAGATTCAAGCCGAACAAAGACAAGGATTGACTCCCATGCAGTCACTAGAAAATGTGCTGATAAACAACGACTTTATTTACGAGACACGGGAGGAACCCGGAACAGAGATCGTAACAGAGATCTTATTTCTTCATCGGCACTCGAGAGACATGTGACGTGCATTCCCCCACGTCATGCTGATCAATGCAATGTACAAGACAAACTTATACAATATGCCATTTATCCAGATTGTTGGTATGACGCCTACCAACCATTCGTTTTGTATCGCGCATGCTGTTGTTAGTAAAGAACGGGGTGATAACTTTGTGTGGGTGCTTGACAAGATCAAGTCAATGTTGGATGAATGTATGGAGCCACATGTGATTGTAACGGATAGAGACCTAGCCCTTATGGGCGCGTGTGCTAAAGTATTTCCTGACGCCTCCAGGCTTCTTTGTAGGTGGCACATACAACAGAATGTTATGAAGCACTGCAAGGCTGCCTTCACAGAAGAAGACTGGGATAATTTTTTGTCATTCTGGGGGACATTCATTGAGTCTCCATCCATACCCATCTACAAGTACCACTTGCGCAACATGCGAAAGCGACTTGTGGAGTGCAAACGTTCTAGTAAGTTTTTCTTTCTAATAACATACGACTCACCTATGTAAATTTTATTAAATTACTTTTACTTTTTAGGAGTCTTCAATTATGTGTACGATAACTGGCTAAAAGACTATAAGGAGATTTTCGTCTTTGCGTGGACTGATAAGAGGCGCAACTTTGGTAATCGTACCACAAACAGAGTTGAGAGCCAACACGCCAACTTAAAGAGATACGTCCTAGATAGGAGCTCGCTGGACCGTGTAGTTGGTTGTGTCCGGGATATAGTTGAGACACAGTTCAGTGAAATAAGGAAGAGTTTTCGAGACTGTATCGAAAAAAGAATGAACCACCACAAACACCCGTTGTTTCAACACCTACATGGAAAAGTATCCCATACAGCCCTTGACTTGTTGAGTGGAGAGGCAATTAGGAGCTAGATGTCTTGGAGCTCTTTCATTCATCATGTGGTTGCCAAATGTGATACAGTTGTGGGTTGCCCTGTGCTTGTAGGATAGAAAAGTACATGCGTGAAGGTAATAATTGTTAAACGTACAACACTTGTGTGATATATTTCCGTTAATCACGTGACTTAAACAATGTTGTTTTTAACCGTGCAGAGCGTCCGATTCAATTTGAAGATATAGACGTCTTCTGGCGGAAGCTTAACTTCCAAAGTTGTAAATTGATAGACGATGACGTTGACGTGGTCGAAGAGCTAAATATTGTTAGACAACAATTAGAGTCGCACCCCCCAGCTCAGCAAAAAAGTCTGATGTCAAAGATTAAAGCGGTGTTGACTCCAACAAAATCTACCAAGAAACTACCGGTTGTCCAACAAAATACTCGTGGCCGACCAACAACAAAGCAGGTACAACAAAGGTTAGACGGGGCCTCTCGTATAGATGAAGAATTGAGGAGAAGTTCCTTCGGTGATACAAACACGTGCTTTGAAGGTTCACGACAAAGTAAGTACGATAACCCTCGCCACAGCTCGTACGTTCCGTCACAGGCCTCTTAACAGTCGGTTATAAGGTCCCAAAAACCCAAAGCGAGCCTAAGCCGTTCAAAGAGTTCTAAGAAGAAAGAGACACGAGATGATCACGGTTTTCCTTTAATCATTGGGGACGAGAACGTGGGAATCATCAAACAGTTTAAGTCTGCCATTCCGCCAGTGTTTCACCCGCACGTCTCGTGGACGGTCATTGTGGGTTTCGGTCTGTGGCTGTGGGCTTAGGTATGGATCAGAGTTCATGGGGGCTCATTCGAAGGGACCTTGTCCAAGAAATGGATCAGAACGAATCGATCTGGTTCCCAATATTTGAAGCATGGAATCAAGGTTATTTTACACGCATCGCCAGAGCCTAATATGGGATTCAGTGTCCGGTTGTCCCCCGGATCACTGGATGGTCTTCCCCTTAGCAGGACTTCTTATTTCACAAATGTACGGTATCGGGGTGCATCTGTTAACGACAACTAGGGGTGCGAGTTCCACTTTCTTCCCAATACTAAGTCCTCCGGCTAATCAACAACCATTATTCATAACGCTTACACATGTTAACGAGAACCACTTCATACATGTTAAGCTGGAAGGGATTATCCAATGCCACCAGCACATGGGCTATGGTTGAACCACCGAAGACCCCATACGGAACAATGGGAAGATATGTACTTGCCACGTCTAGAATGGTATACATAGATAATGAATCCTCTACCAAGATTAAACCCCAGTCTTAATTACATCGACAGTGATACGGAAGAATGATTTTTGTAATTAATAGTGTTTTTTTTATCGATAATTAATCTTATTGTAATTAATAAGATTTTTTGTATTAATTTCTATAATTTTTTGTATTAATTCCTATATTTTTTCTACAATTTCTATGATTTTTTTTATAATTTCTATGATTTTTTATAATTAAAATTGATTAAAACAGTTTAATAACATTTTTATAAAAATTTCTATCTTTTTCTTATAATTAGAATTGATTAAAAGAGTTTAATAACATTTTTATAAAAAAATTACAAATATACGCCTCGTATAGACCTAGACGGGTCGTATACGAATGGTCAATTTTTGCCCCTGATATGCCCTCATTCTAGGCTTAAATCAGGGGCTAAAAGGTCATTTCAACCAACCCAGACGCCTCGTATAGAACTGGACGGGTCGTCTATGTGAGCGGCATTTTGGGTTTTTGAATTTTGAAAATTTGAATTTAACAAAAAAGGACGCCTCGTATAAGGCTGGACGGGTCGTCTTTCTGGGCGGCAAGATTTCTTTTTTTAAAATTTGAATTTTGAAAATCTTTTAGTTAATTACCATTAAACCCTTGAAAAGACCCCAGTATAGGCCTTAATCAGGGGCATAAAGGTAATTTGAAAGCATAGACGACACGTATAGGTCTATACGCGTCATACATATTGGGCGACAACTGTTTGGGTTTTTTTTAATTATTAAAAAAATGTTTATTAAATTACCATTTTACCCCTGTAAAGCCCCCAGTATAGGCCTTAGTCAGGGGTAAAATGGTAATTAACCAATCCAGAAATATCTTTTTGGATTGGTTAATTACCATTTTACCCCTGATTAAGACCTATACTAGGGGCTTTACAGGGGTAAAATGGTAATTTAATATAAAGGCTGGACGAGTCGTCTAGCTCTATACGAGGCGTCTATGCCTCGAATAACAGGGGGAGACCTAGACGACCCTGGTTATCACCCCCCAAACAAAAAAAACACACACATATACGGAGGACACACCTTTATACGCCCCGGATACGTATTTGGACCGTATTTTCGAAGATTTGAAGCATCCCTGGTACGTATTTCAGCCCGTAATTTAGTATTCTTGCTTCGTTTTTGCCTTTAGACCGTACGTTTGCCCTGAAATTAGGTTTTTGTTGGGTTTGGGTGTTTGAAATTGAGGTTGAAGATGAAGGACTAGAACAGGACGCCCCGTATGCCTCTATACGAGGCAGATACGGGCCATTGTTTTTTTGTTTTTTTTATTAATGTTATTATTATTAATGTTATTATTATTATTATTATTATTATTATTAGTGTCACCTTTCTTCAAATTCCAAACAGGAGCATGAAGCTCCGAAGCATCTTTCTCTGAGTAGATCCGATAATAATAATCCCCCAGAGTTTCCTCTGGGCGGATTGGAGATTTTTTATCAACACTAGAACCTTGCTCCTCAGAAACCTTCTCAACATGCTCAGGCATAACATCCGAAGGCTTAGAAGAGGAAGTCGAGGTAGGAGTTTTTTAGCAGTTTGCTCTTTCCCTAGGTCTTGAGCGACATCTTCAGGGATTTGCGGATTACCAGCACCATAAACAATCCCTAGATCTACAACTTTTTCAGCTTCTACAGCAACACCAACATGCTTCTCAGTCTCAACAGTCTTATCCACACCACCAGCAACAACCTCGGTAGTCTCTAATTGGAAGCCCTTCATTAACCACAGATTGCAGTTCTTCTGGGGGAATAGGAGAAGCAGGGGTTTCTGGAAAAAACAACAAAAACTATAAAAATTTAAATGCGCATAAAAGAAACAAGGAAAGGCAACACTTACCAGGAACAGATTCCGAGATAAAAGCATCTAGATTTCCTTTTCTGGTAATCTTCTTCCTCTAAATCTTCTTAGAAGGTTGACCCTCAACATCAGTATCAGCCTGTTTCCTTTTACCAGCCCTCCTGTGTACCAAGTGTTCAGGGCTAGAATCCAAGTCAATAGGATCACTCGGGTTGGATGGAGGAATATCAGTAGTATCTCTTGGCTCTGGTTTTGGCCTCCTAACAGTAACTGCAGGCGTAAGACCCTCCAGAGAGTCAGAAACCACCACATAATCACACCAGGAGTCAGAGGAACGGCACGTACCTTTCTTCTCTCCTCCAATATTCTTTGCCTTCAAAGACTGAGCTTTATCGGTTTCGTTCTTCTTCGGTGCAGAAGCAGAAGTCACCGCGCGTCTTTTCCTTTCAGGGCCTATGCCCAAATTTGACAACTCACCTACGAAAGTGCAAAAAAGCAATGTACTCAAAAGCGCAAAAAGCAAAACAAAAAACCAATATAGCTTACCAGCACCAGCAGCAGGTTGAACAGACAGGTCCGCATCCCGCGGAAGAACAAAGTTTCTCACAATCCGGTGGTACCAAAGCTCCTCATCAGGTTTCTTCTTAATGGTACGAATTCTTCCGCCTTCTCTCTTGAATGCGACAACATACAGCGACACAACTACAAGGGAAAAAAGGCAAGTTCAAAAAAAAGAAGAAGAAGAAAGAGGAAGAGAGGGAGAAAAACCCCAAACTCACCGTGACCTTCTTCCGTATACACTGGTTTATCATCACGATCCATCTTCCAATTCAGGCTCATACTAGCACCAACAAGGCCTTTTTCCGGTAAAGAGATGTTGGGAACGTCTTTTAGATCTTGTGTCACACCCCGATTTCCATGTGTTCACCGGTGGGCCCGGTGGGGGATTATCGTGACGTGGTTGGCAACATAATAGTCAAACAACACAATATTTAATATGCACAGCGGAAGCAATTTAAAAGATATAAGACAACCGAATTTAATTATTGTAATATCATGTATCACAACGTTCGATTGTTTATCCACAGAACGGATCGAAATAAAATATGAAACAATAGTTCAACAGACTTCAGGCATCTTAAGCTTGCGAGACTTCTAATGATGCTAAGGAGAAATCCCAGCCAATTTCGCTTAGTACCTGCATTTAGTCTTTTTGGGAAAATACGTCAGTTTACACTGGTAAATACAATCAACTGACTCATTTTGGAAAATGATTTAAAATTGGTTTGGATGCACAAGGCATAAACAATTTATTTAACTTGGGAGAATTATTTAATATTATAATCATGTGAACGAATTACATGTTTCTTATGCGATCAGTAGCCCGGATCGTGCCAGGTTAAAGATCAATAGACACACCACATTATAGAGTTATACACTGAGAGGTATACGCCTACACCCCGTGCTCAGGTCGTGGTCATCTCGTAAGATGATGCCAAGGATATCCGGGACATGGTCATTAACCTCCCAAAGGCTTTAAGTAAACAAGACTGTTTAAACGAGCCGATCAAATTATTCAATTACCCACCCATGGTGGAGATTTGATGCTCGATCAAGCGGTATGCTATATACCGTAACCCAAGCCCGTATAGGGAAAATAAGTTAAAAGTATTTACCTGAGCAATGTATAATTCACAATTAGCAAAATGCACGTAGCTTTTACTGGTCCTCCTAATCTGGAACGAAGGTTTTATAATAACCTATTAGAATTCTAACGGGTCTTTAGTTAAGCTTAAGCTTAGACCGGCTAGTTTTAAAGATACGGTTCATACGCACGATTAAGCGAAGACCGGATAGAATGTGAATTTAGATCCGACAAGTTTGAAGACTTGCTTAATATTGGTATACGATCCACATTCTGGATTTTGAGATAAAACCGATAAGGTTTGACCCGTTTCGGCTAATTTATGTAAACTTGTTACATAAAACGAACCGAACGCGTAATAAGCGTAACGGGTATCCTAAAGGGTCGCGAACAGGTTTCCTAAGTTAATATGCTTTAAATATGTTGTGATATCATTATGATACCTTCCATAATGCCCAAAACGAGTTAAATCCTTAATTATGCCCCGTAGGGGTATTTTGGTCATTTTAAAGATTATAAAGGAGATTAATTAAGCTTCTGTGTCACGGGTCTGATTTTATCGGTAAAACACCTTAACTTAATAGGTTATATCCATTAGTGTTAAGTCTTATGTGGCAAAATGGTTTTAAACCCAAACTATGCGCATAATACGCGTATAACGCCGTTTTAAGCGATGTACGGGTTAAAATATGATTCTGAGTTTTCTGATCAGTTAAACAGGTTCAAAACACTTTATTTATTATTTAAAATCAGTACCAATTGGATTCGCGTCAAAATACCTTGTAGAACTCATTTTATGACCGAAAAGGGTAAATTCGGTATTAACCGAATAAAGGCGATAAACCTAGCTTATGATCAGTTATAAAATAATTAAAAATTCCAAAATAATATTTAACATCAGTGGGGAAAAGGTTTGGTGCCGAAAATCGGGTTTAGATAGGCTATGCGCTAATCGCGCCGATTAATTAATAAAAAGCCTACCGTTTACGCTAATGCGCATATCTCCTAATCTGGACCTCAAATTGATGTCAGATTTTGTGGGCAAGTTTATAAATCAGTAGCCGAGGTCTTCGTCTACTCACATTGTCAAATTACTAGTTTTACGGTAAAAAGGGCATTACGGTCAATTTTAAGCACTTAATGGAAACGCGCGAATGAATCGGATAATCAACGAAACAAGTACAGAGGCTTATACTATCATGTAACCCGGTCCTAACGGAACTTTAAGGCATGTCTAAACCTATCAAAACCGGGTCAGAACTGAAGTCAAAGCAAAAGTCAAACTTTTATGTCTTTCGGTTCCGAATCGGTTCAAAACGGAAAGTTGTCGGACCGAACATGCTTAGACATGTTCTTATACTAATTATCAAGTTGTATAAGTGTCAAAACAGGTTATACGCCTTCCGTATTGCTAATTATGCGTTTATTTGGAAAATACGTTTCTGTTGACTTTTTAATCGTAAGTTTGACCCGACGTTTGACCTAGTTCGAGTGGGAATCAGGGGGAACCCTTTTAGGGGTTTATTACCCATATCATTACCAACTTAAACGTACTTTTAACTTGAGATATGGTTGAGCCGTTTATAATTAATCTCGAAGTCAAACCGTAGTTACGACGGTTTGACTTTTAGCTAAAATACTAAGCTAAACTTAATTTAGAAGGGATTAGAACACTTACTGAAGTTCTAAGCTTGTTTAGAGACCACTTGAGAGGAAGATTGAGCTCCAGAAGTGATCCAACAATGCAGGAGAAGTGAATGAGAATGTTTGTAAACTTGAAGTTCTTATATACTAGTTGCACACACCATAAGATGTTGACAACTAAGGCTATAAGTGACCACAATTGTCCCACAAGTGTCCCTGGGGTCTAGGAACATTTTAGGGGTCGTCCAATGGTGAGAAATACAAGTGAAATAGGTCACAATCGCGAAAAACCGGCTGCAGAAGGTTTCTGGTCGCTGGGTACTGGCTTGCGCACCGTAAAGGTCACAGCCTTGCGGTGCGCAAGGCTCCCTCAGCAGCCAAAATTTATTGTTTGTTGAAGTTTTGAAAGGGCAGCCTCTCCAATCGACTTTGGGACATCATTTAACAGATTGGGGCCTCACAAAATGCCTTTGTACAGTAACATACCCTACCATTATGAATTGTTTGCTTTGAATCCAAAAACAAGTACCGAGAATGAAGGTTTACCATTCTTTTTCTTCGTGGGATCCTATCATGCATTTCCAATTCATTATTGTCAACCCACTTGTTGGGAACGTCTTTTAGATCTTGTGTCACACCCCGATTTCCATGTGTTCACCGGTGGGCCCGGTGGGGGATTATCGTGACGTGGTTGGCAACATAATAGTCAAACAACACAATATTTAATATTCACAGCGGAAGCAATTTAAAAGATATAAGGCAACCGAATTTAATTATTGTAATATCATGTATCACAACGTTCGATTGTTTATCCACAGAACGGATCGAAATAAAATATGAAACAATAGTTCAACAGACTTCAGGCATCTAAAGCTTGCGAGACTTCTAATGATGCTAAGGAGAAATCCCAGCCAATTTCTCTTAGTACCTGCATTTAGTCTTTTTGGGAAAATACGTCAGTTTACACTGGTAAATACAATCAACTGACTCATTTTGGAAAATGATTTAAAATTGGTTTGGATGCACAAGGCATAAACATTTTATTTAACTTGGGAGAATTATTTAATATTATAATCATGTGAACGAATTACATGTTTCTTATGCGTTCAGTAGCCCGGATCGTGCCGAGTTAAAGATCAATAGACACACCACATTATAGAGTTATACACTGACAGGTATACGCCTACACCCCGTGCTCAGGTCATGGCCATCTCGTGAGATGATGCCAAGGATATTCGGGACATGGTCATTAACCTCCCAAAGGCTTTAAGTAAACAAGACTGTTTAAACGAGCCGATCAAATTATTCAATTACCCACCCATGGTGGAGATTTGATGCTCGATCAAGCGGTATGCTATATACCGTAACCCAAGCCCGTATAGGGAAAATAAGTTAAAAGTATTTACCTGAGCAATGTATAATTCACAATAAGCAAAATGCACGTAGCTTTTACTGGTCCTCCTAATCTGGAACGAAGGTTTTATAATAACCTATTAGAATTCTAACGGGTCTTTAGTTAAGCTTAAGCTTAGACCGGCTAGTTTTAAAGATACGGTTCATACGCATGATTAAGCGAAGACCGGATAGAATGTGAATTTAGACACGACAAGTTTGAAGACTTGCTTAATATGGGTATACGATCCACATTCTGGACATTGAGATAAAACCGATAAGGTTTGACCCGTTTCGGCTAATTTATGTAAACTTGTTACATAAAACGAACCGAACGCGTAATAAGCGTAACGGGTATCCTAAAGGGTCGCGAACAGGTTTCCTAAGTTAATATGCTTTAAATATGTTGTGATATCATTATGATACCTTCCATAATGCCCAAAACGAGTTAAATCCTTAATTATGCCCCGTAGGGGTATTTTGGCCATTTTAAAGATTATAAAGGAGATTAATTAAGCTTCTGTGTCACGGGTCTGATTTTATCAGTAAAACACCTTAACTTAACAGGTTATATCCATTAGGGTTAAGTCTTATGTGGCAAAATGGTTTTAAACCCAAACTATGCGCATAATACGCGTATAACGCCGTTTTAAGCGACGTACGGGTTAAAATATGATTCTGAGTTTTCTGATCAGTTAAATAGGTTCAAAACACTTTATTTATTATTTAAAATCAGTAGCAATTGGATTCGCGTCAAAATACCTTGTAGAACTCATTTTATGACCGAAAAGGGTAAATTCGGTATTAACCGAATAAAGGCGATAAACCTAGCTTATGATCAGTTTAAAAATAATTAAAAATTCCAAAATATTATTTAACATCAGTGGGGAAAAGGTTTGGTGCCGAAAATCGGGTTTAGATAGGCTATGCGCTAATCGCGCCGATTAATTAATAAAAAGCCTACCGTTTACGCTAATGCGCATATCTCCTAATCTGGACCTCAAATTGATGTCAAATTTTGAGGGAAAGTTTATAAATCAGTAGCCGAGGTCTTCGTCTACTCACATTGTCAAATTACTCGTTTTACGGTAAAAAGGGCATTACGGTCAATTTTAAGCACTTAACGGAACGCGCGAATGAATCGGATAATCAACGAAACAAGTACAGAGGCTTATACTATCATGTAACCCGATCCTAACGGAACTTTAAGGCATGTCAAAACCTATCAAAACCGGGTCAGAACTGAAGTCAAAGCAAAAGTCAAACTTTTACGTCTTTCGGTTCCGAATCGGTTCAAAACCGGAAAGTTGTCGGACCGAACATGCTTAGACATGTTCTTATACTAATTATCAAGTTGTATAAGTGTCAAAACAGGTTATACGCCTTCCGTATTGCTAATTATGCGTTTATTTGGAAAATACGTTTCTGTTGACTTTTTAATCGTAAGTTTGACCCGACGTTTGACCTAGTTCGAGTGGGAATCAGGGGGAACCCTTTTAGGGGTTTATTACCCATATCATTACCAACTTAAACGTACTTTTAACTTGAGATATGGTTGAGCCGTTTATAATTAATCTCGAAGTCAAACCGTAGTTACGACGGTTTGACTTTTAGCTAAAATATTAAGCTAAACTTAATTTAGAAGGGATTAGAACACTTACTGAAGTCCTAAGCATGTTTGGAGACCACTTGAGAGGAAGATTGAGCTCCAGAAGTGATCCAACAATGCAGGAGAAGTGAATGAGAATGTTTGTAAACTTGAAGTTCTTATATACTAGTTGCACACACCATAAGATGTTGACAACTAAGGCTATAAGTGACCACAATTGTCCCACAAGTGTCCCTGGGGTCTAGGAACATTTTAGGGGTCGTCCAATGGTGAGAAATACCAGTGAAATAGGTCACAATCGCGAAAAACCGGCTGCAGAAGGTTTCTGGTCGCTGGGTACTGGCTTGCGCACCGTAAAGGTCACAGCCTTGCGGTGCGCAAGGCTCCCTCAGCAGCCAAAATTTGTTGTTTGTTGAAGTTTTGAAAGGGCAGCCTCTCCAATCGACTTTGGGACATCATTTAACAGATTGGGGCCTCACAAAATGCCTTTGTACAGTAACATACCCTACCATTATGAATTGTTTGCTTTGAATCCAAAAACAAGTACCGAGAATGAAGGTTTACCATTCTTTTTCTTCGTGGGATCCTATCATGCATTTCCAATTCATTATTGTCAACCCATTTCTGGATTTAAGACATAATAGATGTTTAATATATAAAAACTTGGGTCTTGGGATTTATAAATGAGGTGTTCAGAGGTAAAATTAACATAACGCCACTTTTCAATCCTGCCAAAACATCTTTATTTAATTACATCAGTGTTTATCACGCTTTTTGTCGTACATGACACGTGTCGTTATCTTATTGAACAAGAAATTTTGAGGTGTTACATCTTGATACCAGTTTTCATCAACAGTGGTCTGAATTATTTCGACAGGAACATCCTCTTTTCCCCTTAAAACCATCCTCACCGGAATCACTCCGACCTTGATAAAGAAGAATTTTTGTTTCCAATCATGAAAGGATTTTGGGGGTTGCTGTAGAATCTTCTTTGCAGACGCCCTCTGAACGAACGAATAAAATCCTTGAATACAATGCATTTGGTAAAAAAACCCTAAATCGAGGGACCGTCGGCTCGATATGCATCGTTCGGCACACAAATTCAAAATCTCGAACCCTAACCATGCCAATAGGGTGCAATTGGGATATATGCACCTTGTAATACTCAAGAATTTCAAGGAAAAATCTGGTCACAGGCAAACGAAAGTTGCCTTCACAGAAAAATCACAAAAAAGGGTAATATACCCAGCCGGAGCATTCGCTGCAGTTTGCCCCCTCTTTAGGGTACAGAGCACCCCAGTTCTCCAGAAACATGATATTCCGAACCAAACCATCAAAGGTCGCTCTAGGCCACTTTAACGGTGGAACTTCAGTCGACATTTCTTCAGAAAGATCTTCTTGGTGTTCTCCGGTTGACATAGGAGGAAAGAACAATAAACCTTTTCAAAGGAAGAAGGAACAAGAAAGTTTTTCAACAAAACAATGATTACACAGAAAGGGGGTTACTTAAACGTTATATATACTCACCGCAATAAATAGCATCGGTAACTGCCACACCCCCTTTTTTCGGATATCACAGTTCTCCAAGCAGCAGAAAAAGTGAATACCAACACAAACGCGTTTACACGCGCGCGTGCAAGACACGGACAGTAAAAAACAACTGACAGTAACAGACTGTCACTCAGTTTTACTGTACCAGTCTCATTTAAAGTCAAAGATTTTCAAAAACCTTTACACTAATCAAAATGAATCTTCTTCCGGAAGTTTCCTTATTTTTAGCACCAAAAAAGCATCTCCCTCTTATAAGTCCAGTGCCCCACTTATTCTCATAAGTGCAACACTAGACTGGGGGGACTTGAAGGGGTAAGGTCCCAAAAACCTCATAATAAGTATCTGGGACCATACCATAACCTTGCTTTTCAAACCTTGCGCGGCCGCGCACTGGTCTTACAAAAGAAAGGCTCAAGAAACCAGCAACAGTCAACACTTGCGCGCTAAAAGGAAATCATAAGCCCTTGCGCTTTCTCCCACAAGCAAAGGCTAAGAATCCTAAATAAAACACTTCCGCTTAAATATCCAGACTTGGATACTATTTACCCAGACTTGGGATTTATTCAGCTGACTCCCTACGATAAGGAGTCACACCAGATTACAACAGTAATCTTCTAGAAGAAACTCAATCGTGCACCTCCAGACGGTTATAACCATCTGGACACGCGTCGTCACCCCAGACGCTATTGGAATCACAACGATGGCATGTATTTGGAGAAAAAACTCCACTTGATCACTTTCCACGTGGCATAACCCCAGCAATCGATCTAAACCACGATCCATGTGCATTCACCACGGATCATGAAGCTTGACGGAAGGAAATGCAACCGCTTACGGGGTTAGCCTCTTCCGTCAACTTTTCACTAACGGGTTTTCCCGCCCAAAGACTCCCGGCTATAAATATGAGAATTATTCAGGTATGAAATTCAAGTTACACACACTTCTCAAATACATCTTCTTCTTCATAACTCATACTTATTCTCACACCGGAGTCGGGTCAAGGAGAAAACCCTTTTCTCCCCTTGGCGAGGCTAACGGTGCTTCTTTTTTGCAGAGTTATCGGAGAAGGAGATCAATCGTAACCGAATCAAACGAGAGGAAACCCACCTTTTTATGCGGATTCAAACCCCCTAGATATCTCGGTTCCGACCATTTATCTAGTGTTTCTTCATATACGAATGGTTAATTTTTGCCCCAGATATGCCCCCATTCTAGGCTTAAATCAGGGGCTAAAAGGTCATTTCAACCAACCCAGACGCCTCGTATAGAACTGGACGGGTCGTCTATGTGAGCGGCATTTTGGGTTTTTGAATTTTGAAAATTTGAATTTTACAAAAAAGGACGTCTCGTATAAGGCTGGACGGGTCGTCTTTCTGGGCGGCAAGATTTCTTTTTTTAAAATTTGAATTTTTAAAATCTTTTAGTTAATTACCATTAAACCCCTGAAAAGACCCCAGTATAGGCCTTAATCAGGGGCATAAAGGTAATTTGAAAGCATAGACGACACGTATAGGTCTATACGCGTCATACATATTGGGCGACAACTGTTTGGGTTTTTTTTTAATTATTAAAAAAATGTTTATTAAATTACCATTTTACCCCTGTAAAGCCCCCAATATAGGCCTTAGTCAGGGGTAAAATGGTAATTAACCAATCCAGAAATATCTTTTTGGATTGGTTAATTACCATTTTACCCCTGATTAAGACCTATACTAGGGGCTTTATAGAGGTAAAATGGTAATTTAATAAAAAGGCTGGACGGGTCGTCTAGCTCTATACGAGGTGTCTATGCCTCGAATAACAGGGGGAGACCTAGACGACCCTGGTTATCACCCCCAAACAAAAAAACACACACATATACGGAGGACACACCTTTATACGCCCCGGATACGTATTTGGACCGTAGTTTCGATGATTTGAAGCATCCCTGGTACGTATTTCAGCCCGTAATTTAGTATTCTTGCTTCGTTTTTGCCTTTAGACCGTATGTTTGCCCTGAAATTAGGTTTTCGTTGGGTTTGGGTGTTTGAAATTGAGGTTGAAGATGAAGGACTAGAACAGGACGCCCCGTATGCCTCTATACGAGGCAGATACGGGCCATTGTTTTTTTGTTTTTTTTATTAATGTTATTATTATTATTATTCTTATTATTATTAATGTTATTATTATTATTAATGTTATTATTATTAATGTTATTATTATTATTATTATTTATTATTATTATTAATGTTATTATTATTATTCTTATTATTATTAATGTTATTATTATTATTAATGTTATTATTATTAATGTTATTATTATTATTATTATTTATTACTATTATTAATGTTATTATTATTATTATTATTATTATTATTATTGTTATTATTATTTATTATTATTAATGTTGTTATTATTATTATTATTATTATTATTATTACTATTACTATTATAATGTTATTATTATATAGGGTTGTACGAGGCATCTAAGGTTTCTTAAACTTTGTGCCTGACATCTCTGAAGACCCCCTTGAATTCAGTGCCTAGACGTCTCGTATAGCCTTATACGAGGCGTCTAGGGCACAAAAAGTGTACAAATAGGCGCAGAGGTTGTCCGGATAGATTGAGCCAAAAGATAACTTGGTTGATGAAGAGTACTTCATAAAATCGACTGAACTGCTTAAACCACTTCATTTAGTGAGCAAATTCATAAAATCGCCAAAAGGAACACATCCCAATATCCATCGACGAACAAACCATGACAATAGATGAGTGGGGTCGCAGTCCTTTCATTATGGCCTGAATTTGGTTCACACAAAGATTGTCGGCCCTCACGAAGAGGAGGTGGGTGATGTTGTGTTTGAGATGGTTGTGTAGCTTCTGGAGGTAGTCAGGTAGATTGCCTTCCTTGCCACCTTGGAAGCCATGGGAACGATGAGAATGGAGGTTGATTTAGGTAAGGCTTCTTTATGTTGCTGATTTAGGGGTTACAGTGGAAGCCCATGGAGTAAAAATACGACAAAAAGATCAATACAGACATCATAGGTTTTGACGACGAGGATCCCCACTTGGGCTCCTCGTCCGGGCTCATCGCCCTAGACTAGTGGCTGGGCTCGAGCCCACTTATGTCTTTCTGGGTATGTTTAGTTGGTTTGAGTGGGCCGTGTCCTGATAAGCCCACTCTTGGACCAGCCCATTAGGGTTATGGCCCAAGTGTTTTGTTATAAAAGGAAGCCTCCTCCTCCAAAGAAAGGGCAGACAACATCTTCCACCATTTTTGAGGTCACTACTTCCTCCTCTTCTCTCATATTACTACTGTCCCTCTACTCACTCCCTCTAAATTATACTTGCACTTATAACATCTTTACCACACAAGATACTGACTTGAGCGTCGGAGTGCCCACGGGGTGAACCCCCTCGGGCCCTCTAACTAGAGTTTCATGTGGATGCAGCCTGAGATCAGACACCCCGCAAGAGGAACTGCCACCGTGACAGGAAGACAACGAACCTGAACCGGATCTCACCGAATCTAAGGTTCGTACCGCCAAGCTCTCTGACCACCTTCAGGGATTTGGGGATTCGACATTGGCGCCATCCGTGGGACTCAGAACAAAAACGCATCTGGTGCCCACCATACAGACGGTCAGATCTATATACTTCGTGCAATCTACACGATGTCTAGATCTACATACAAATCTCCAGTTAAACAGGTTCTGAATCTCATATTTTCTTATTTGTGATGTACGAACGTATCTGGCACAACCTCGGTTATGGCAATCTTATAGCAAGATAAAGAAAAACCAATAATAGTTTAGCACAGCTAAACATGGATTTGTAGTTACCTAGTCTCAGCTGTAGCTTCGGGAGATAGTGTATTCGTGGTGATGAATAAATCGTTTATGGAGCTCAAATTAAGTTACAGTCTGTATTAGCATACAAAGAGCGAAGTTACAAGTTTTATTGCACTAGTTACAACTAGATAACACACTATTGATGCAAGGAATGGATGATGTACAACTAGCTAAAAGGGGTACAACTCATTCATGCATGAACAAATGTGTGGACATGAAGGACACCACGTTAAATAATAGCCAAAAGGACATTACTTTGCCTTTTTCAAAGTTTTTTATTGGAACACAACACCACCTCGTCAAAGGAGCATGTGTCATTTCTTCCGAGGGCTGACTTTTCAACATGGGCATTCAAATGAAATTTAATACACATCTGATAATGATTAGACCAGCAGATGAGGTCTAGGCTAAATATTCTCTTTCTCGTTTGGATCCAACTAGCCTCTAAAAAACAAAGAAGCAAAAAAAAGGACATGACATCCGTTGCATGAGGTACAACCCTTAACTTACTTTTTCTTTCCTTATGATATGCCTTGCTTGCGAAGCTTAGACACGTATCACCATCATAATTTTGTGAATTATTTTATATAAGATAAAATTAGTAAATGGGTAAAAGCTTGCAAACAACTTTTACTGACAGAGTCACATGGGGTGGTTTTTCCTCCTTATCTTTCTATTGTATGGTCATACCATCTAGGTAAAAGAGCTGACCTTATGCACCTTAATGAATTTTGATGAAAAAAGTTAAGGTTTTACTAGAAAGTTAGATTCTAAATATTAGTCAAAAGGTAAAACTTCTTGCCTACTTTTGACATGATTATACAAACAAAAAAAAAAGTATTATTATGATGTTTATTAACAAATGCTTAACGTACAAGCATTGTAAACACTCACTTGGATTCTAAGTATTAGTCCAAAGGTAAAACCTGTTGTCTACTTTTTGAAAGTACAAAAAATTAATATGAAAAAGCTGGACATGAGCTGTCAACAGCTTTTTTAATTTTTTATGTTTGACATGAGCTTTCAACAGCTCTTTTAATTTTTTATGCAAATTAAAAAATATAGTTGATTAGAATGTCATTAATTACTTTGTCTTCATTTGACTTTTGCTGTTGACAACTAAAAAAAGATAAAGGAAAAAAGTTAAGATTTTATTTTCCCAAGGTGATGTGACTTATCTTTTGAAAAAAGAAAAAAAAGGGGGGGTAATGATGCTACACTCTTACCAAAGTAAAATAATAATATTTTACTAGTACCAGGTCCTTCCAACAGGTCCTTTCGCAGGGCCCCCTCCCCTGGCCTTTCCCCAGGTCCTTCCTCAGGCCCTCCCACCTGGCCTTTCCCCAGGTCCTTCCACAGGACCCTTCCACCTGGCCTTTCCCCAGGTCCTTCCACAGGACCCTTCCACCTGGCGTTTCCCCAGGTCCTTCCACAGGGTCCTTCCCCTGACCTTTCCCCAGGTCCTCCCCCGGGTCCTTCCTCAGGCCCTTCTGCCAGGTCCTTTTCTAGACCCTAACACAAAACATTTACACAAGGCCTTTCCCCGAAGTCTTGCATCGTACACCACTTGTTAAGGTACGTAGGCTACCCCCATTAACAATATAATGATCACATGTCTTCACAAAATAAAGCTTGAGGCACAAGTACTTGTACACACAACACAACATGTTTAACACATAAGTAAATTGACCTTTGGTATGACTTACCTCTTTGAAAGTGTTTTTGTGGCAAGTACCGAAGCATGAACATGAACAACACAAGAAGCTATTAGTCACGACCTACAGGACAGGTCAACGAAGGCTAGTATTAGACTGGATGAGGTGCATCCAAGAAACATGGCATGATCTTTGAAAAGACACTAAAGAATAGTGGTCACCTAAAATATCCTTAAACAAGGATATAGCTTTGGTTGGGAAGAAAGCAACACAACATTAGTGAAAGCAGTAAATACCTTTGTGCAACATTGAACTGGGGGACTAGTATGTCTAGGGGGATATTGTGGGACAGAGTCGTTGCTAACCTCGGGCTACCTTTATTCAACAAGGAATCATATGATAATCTGCCGAATACATCTATCAGCCATATCCTTGCATGCTATCGTGTCTCGGATAAACACGTCACTCATTAGAAGTGATCATGATTTAGAAGACTTTCGATACTCATCGAAAGTGACTATATTCTTTATTCACAACCGATGGTCTAGACAGACGGGCTCAGGGACAACCTATTTTATAAGATTCAGTATGATCAACTACGCTTGACAACACTGAACTAGGGAGCTAGCATGGTGTAACACCATGGGATCCCACATTGAAGACTTCTCGAAAGGATCTTTATTTTTGTATTACATCCTCCAAAAAGGATTAAGCCCCTCCATAAGTTCTCATGTTCGAAGATCTAAACAACAAAAAAAAAAGAGGGAAGTGGCATGGACTGCCTTACAAATTCCTCCACTTGAAGAAAGGAAAAGTATAGGCCGTGTGTTAGGCTCCTTCTTTGAAGGAAAAAGAATCCATGGACTACATTACTCATCCTCCACTGGAAGAAAGCAAAAGCCTGGGTTGTGTATTTGGCTCCTTCCCTGAAGAAAAAAGAATCAGAGGATCACGTTATCAATCCTTCACTTGAAGAAATGAGGAGTCTGGGCTACGTAGTTGGCTCCCCTCCTGAAGGCGAAAGAATCGTCGGACTACGTTACTAGTCCTTAAGAAAAATCCAGACACTCTCCTTGAAGACGGAAGACTCCTTGGACTACGTTGTTAGTCCATGAATAAACCCCGAACGGTCCTTCCTTGAAAAAGGAAGAGCCCTTGAGCTGCATTATTAGTTCCTCCCTTGAAGAAGGAAAGAACCTTAGCAGGACAATACGAGAGGTAAGTTCCCAATACTCATATTCTGTACTTTAGATGAAAACAAACTCCCTCCGTCGGCTCCCATCTACAAAGATTCTACAGGGAAAAAGAAATAGAGGGAAACCTTAATAAGAGCATTTTCGCTCTAAGAGGAAAGTGAAATCCTCCTATGGTCCGTCGTGCTCAAGAAACCCTTATATGCTGGACCAACCCTACCTTCCACGGGATCTGGCTGAAGTCTCAAAGTTCACTTGGAGAATTGCAGAGGCACCTATGCCCCCTAAAACAAAACTACCTCCAAACTTCGACCGGTATGATGGGACGAGAGACCCTAAAGATCATCAAAGAAAGGTGATTAAGAACTCAAGCAAAATCTTACACATAAGGCAGAGGGACAACGAGCGGATAGACCAATACATGGAAAGGTTTGTCAAGGAAAGCAGGAACATCAAAGACGTCCCGGAGGTCATGAAGATCAGCAGTTTCATAAACAGATTAAAGCATGCACAACTATGCGAGAAACTGGGGGAAGAGTTTCCTTATTCGTTTGACAATCTCATGGACAGGGTCAGAGCCTTTGTCAGGGGCAAAGACAAAGTCAGCAAAGCCAAGGAGACAGACGCCCCACCCCGAGGGGTCACCTCCGCTGCAAAACCTCTTGATAAAGGTACACCTTACTCCCGAAAGCCTGCTTTTGATAGAACGTTGCATGATAGAACAAGACCCTCGTACTCCCCATACAGACCTCGGGGAAGAGGCCCATCCCCTTACTCTGACAACTTCACCCCTCTCACCAAGACACCAAGTGAAATATTGGCTGCTGAGAAGGTGAAGGGCTCCTTTCCAAGGCCACCACCTATTAAACCTGCGCCAAAGGCACAACCAAATGAATATTGTGACTTTCACAAAGGGTTTGGCCATAGAACTGATAATTGCCTGTACCTAAAAAGAGAAATAGAAGCCGCGGTTAAAACAGGAAAACTGGCCCATTTGGTTAAGGGAATTAAGGAAGAGGGGGGGGGGATCGCAAAGGGAAAATGCAAGGGAGCCTGGGAGGGCAGATGTAGATATGATTAGAAGGAGGGATGAATTTGATACCACCAGGAGTGTAAAGGCCAGAATCCTGGGCTCCCCAAACTGCATGAAAGCTCCCATCCTAATGCCACACTTGGAGGAAAACGAGGTACAACGGCTCCCACTCAACATCTCGACTGTAATAGTCGGTCATAAAGTGGCCAGAATACACGTAGATGGGGGATCGGGGGTAGAAGTTATATACGAACATTGTTTCCTCAGACTTGACAGGGATGTAAGAGACCGGCTTTAGGAGGATTCTATCCCTCTAGTAGGGTTCAACAACAATGTGTCACACCCCCTGAGGAAGATCAAACTCCCATTCACAGTCGGGGTAGGGATCGGGCCCGAACAATAAACCTGACCTTCACAGTGGTTCGAGCACCCTCGAAGTACAACGCAATCCTAGGAAGACCCAGAATCGGGGATTTGCAAGCACAGGCATCCACCCCACACGGAGCCTTAGTATTTCAGATGGCAAAGGGCTTGGCTTGGGTAAAGTCTACATACGAAGTGATTTCTTCCTTGTCTGAAGGGGAAGCATCCGAGAAGCCCCGAAAAGAAGGGGTCGAGGAGTGGGTCCTTTGTGACAGGTTCCCGAAGAGTGGGAAGTCACCTAAGTGACAAGTGCAAGAGTGCCCTCAAGGAACTGCCCCTCCTCAACATAGACGTATTTGGATTCCAACATGGGGATATGACAGGAATCCCGGGAAGCTTGACTGAGCACCGACTCAATACGTATACATGGGCAAAACCAGTGAAACAGAAAAAACGAAGCATGGGTCCAGCAAAAGGAAGGCCGCCTGTGAAGAAACCAAGAAACTGCTCAAAGTGGGAATAGTCAGGGAGGTGAAGTACCCACCCTGGGTTGCTAACCCGGTTATGGTCCAGAAGAACGGGGGATGGAGGATGTGCATCGACTTCCAAGATCTGAACAAAGCATGTTCTAAGGACTGTTATCCCTTCCCAGAAATAGATGTCCAAGTGGACTCCTTATCCCAATACCTCCTGAAATGCTTTTTGAATGCCTACAAAGGATACCATCAAATACAAATGTCAATGGAAGATGAGGAAAAAACCGCCTTCATCACAGACAAGGGGACATATTGTTATACCAAAATGCCCTTCGGTCTTAAAAATGCTGGGGCCACATATCAAAGATTTATGAATGCCCTCTTCAGGGAACAACGGGGAAAAAACTTGGAGGTATACGTCGATGACATCGTTATCAAAAGCCTAACCGAAATGGCCATGATAGACGGTATAGCTGAAACCCTCCACACCATGCAAGATGTGAATATGAAACTAAACCCCGAGAAGTGCTGTTTTGAAAAGACACTAAAGAATAGTAGTCACAAAGGGCGGAATCAAAGCTAACCCGAAGAAGACTCAAGCTGTGGCCGAAATGCGATCTCTTAGGTCTTTGAAAGACATCCAGCAGCTAAACGGGAGGCTAATCGCTCTAAACCATTTTTTGTCAAAAGTAGCTGACAGAACCCTTCCCTTCATGAAGGTGCTGAAGGACTGTCTTCACACGGACAAGTTTAATTGGACCTCTAAGGCGGAAGCCGCTTTCCAAGAAATGAAGGCCTATATTTGTAAACTCCCAACACTGGCCATCCCAGTACCCGGGGAACATCTGACCTTGTACCTGTCCGCCTCAAAAACAACTATAAGTGCGGTCATGATGGTGGAACGGGAGGGAAAACAGATACCACTGTATCTCATCAGTAGAACACTTAAAGGCCCTTAAGAACGTTACATGCCCCTGGAGAAGTTAGCATTGGCCCTTGTTTTTGCATCCAGGAGACTCAGGAGGTATTTCCAAGGGCACAAGGTCACCCTGATGACAGATCAACCCCTCCAAAAGATGCTCAAAAGGCCGGAGCTGTCACACCCCCAAATTACCACCTAGGGTATGTCCCTATTAGGAGTGCGACGATCCAACAACGAGCCACTAATTATACCAAACATGTTCAATAGAATGATAAAATACTTGATTGAACTAATATGTTGTTTGTAAATTTAAATGAAAACCAAAGAAATCAGCGGAAGCAATAAAGTATGTAATGTATCAATAAACCAATAAGATAAATATGTTTATCAAGACCATATCCACTCCAGCTGCTCCAGATAGCAAGTCCCAATGTACATCAGCTAACGACCTACAAGCATGCAAACAAGTGTGTCAGACTACGCTGGTGAGTTCAAGGTTTTGTTAACGTGTTTTGTTACCAGATGTATGTTAATGCGATTCAATGTTGCGTTACGATGTTGCTCATGTTAGATACCCTAGGGAGTGTGCCCATGTGTATCCGGGGAGTGGGTACCCCTTTAACGACCGATTGCTATGTTGCCTTCGTTAGATACCCTAGGGAGTGTGCCCATATGTATCCGAGGAGTGTGCCTCTAACAACCATAGCCATACCCAGATAATTAGTTCACGCCCGTCCTTACGGCCCGGTGTGAGGTTTCCCACCTAATAGCGCTATCAACTAGTTACCCCCATTGCCCTCCAGGCAATAACCAAAACCGATTAAGTTGTTTACCCAATGTTTCCCGTCCAAATGTTTACCAGTTGTCCCAAACCACCGGGACGCATGCTTGAGAAAATGCAGTGAACTCACCTTGATTTGCTCGGTAAGACTAATTACGTGTTCACAGTTGATCAACCACGTCCTAACATGGTTATCAATATCGATCAGTTTTGTTTACTAGTTAATCACATATTTAACAGGTAACATCACGTAGCACGTCAGAAAACACATTGCATCATGTAATCAATTACATGTAGTCTAGTCACAACATTTATCACATATCGTGTTCACAATAACTGTTTGGGTCACGTATAACACATCAATAACGTATCAGTAAAACATGCATCCATACTAATTCTAATCGTCAACCGTTCAATTCTGACATTAACCCACTTATTGCATCACATGGCCTCATTAATAAAAATCTCTACAAACAATTACAAGTTATGATGGACACCATCATTACCCCTAGTCTCGTAAATTCCAAAATATATAAGGCATATGGCCGCCACTTTTCCTTAGCATAACACACCAATCATATGGTAGTATCATCAATCTATACACACACTAAATATGACTGTCAATGGCAATTTCAGTAGCATTAGTCATCACCAACTAACTATACTCTAATGCTTATCTAACAATACACCGACTACAACATATAATTATTCAGTCATATTAATTCACGTGATCCTCCCTACATACAAGGCAGTAATACAGGTCCTACAACACTGAATTAATATGGTTATTATACATTAAATTGAACATACACTGAGATCTACCCCACATCCGATCTACCCCACATGGTTCCTGACGGAACATCAACCTATCCATCCATCATTATGACATGCAGAAATATACATATGTACACAACATCAAACCGAATATTGATAATAGACATAACTCAATCGATCATGACATCAGCGTATAAGGATTCCTACCAAACCAAATCAATTCAATTTACAACGTGATCACATAACATTCGATTCATGGCAACAACCGATAGTTCTTACATACATAAAACTAATACACGTAGCAAATTGGCAGCAATTATATAATAATCCATCATCAAGATAACATACTAACCCACATGTATATCTTCGGCTAAGAGTGTCCAGGAATCGACTTATGATGACAAGCTATGCAAATCGGATCACCAAAAATAAAGGGAACCCGACTGGAGAAGATGGTTCTCGGATGGGGATCCTCTGCCGTAATGATTAGATGAGTGTAGGGTTTTCAAGGAGTCATGGAATTGTGATTTGCTTATGCGTAAATAATAGATAGGGGTGGGCTCGATGTGGGCCTGTGGTAACACCAAAAAGGCCGCATGCAATTGCTTGATGAACACTTGATAGCCGAACACCACTGGGCCGAAGCCCATTTCATTAAGTTTTCGTCCAAGGTTGAGATCAAAGGGGAGTGTGTTTTCGTAGGGGGGTGTTGGGCAAGATTCCACATTAAGCACTCAATATTAATACCAAATATACTATTACTTACACTCAAATATAATGCGTACAAATTATATAACACGCTTAATAACTCACCCTATATAACATATCAGTCGCAATACGATTTAACATTTACAAACGTATATAGTTGTGAAATAAAGAAGTCGTGCAAACAAACAAATTAAACAATTAACGTGCAACAATACGAAAATGGAATCTCAGAAACTCGGGTTGTCACATTATCCCCAACTTGAAAGGAAATTTCGTCCCGAAATTTAGCATGCGGTTACTGAGGAAGCTAGGTAAGTTGTATCGTTTACTGGTTTTCCTGGGGTGTCACATCATCCCCCCGTTGATTTGGAATTTCGTCCCGAAATTCTGTAGTAGCTTCAGCCTCAGTAGTGGTTGCACTGTTTCCGAATAACTGGGGATACTCGAGTTTCATTTGATCTTCTCGTTCCTAGGTGAACTCTGGGCCACGACAGGAGTTCCAACGAACTCGTACAAGAGGTATTCTAGTGTGCTCGAGGACCTTAACATCCCGGTCCGTGATTTCAATTGGTTCCTCGACGAATCGCAACTGTTCGTCGATAGTGAGCTCCTTCAAAGGAACTTTGAGGGTCTCATCTGACAGGCACTTCTTCAGATTCGACACGTGAAAGACGTTGTGAACTGTACTGAGTTCAGCTGGTAAGTTCAACCTGTAGGCCACCCTGCCTATCTTTTCAATGACTTCGAATGGTCCGACATACCGCGGATTAAGCTTGCTTCGTTTGCCAAAACGAACCACACCCTTCCAGGGTGAAACTTTGAGTAGCACTCGATCCCTAACCTGGAACTCGAGTGGTTTCCTGTCTTTATCGGCGTATGCTTTCTGACGGTCGCGTGCTGCCGCCATGCGTTGTCGTATCTGTGCAATCTTTTCTGTCGTATCAACTACGAGTTCTGGACCTGTGATTTGACTATCACCCTCCTCTGCCCAACAAAGAGGTGACCGGCATTTACGTCCGTACAATGCCTCAAATGGAGCAGCTTTAATGCTGGTGTGGTAGCTGTTATTGTACGAGAATTCCACAAGTGGCAGGTGCTTTTCCCAGCCGTTGCCAAAGTCAATTACACATGCACGAAGCATGTCTTCTAGAGTTTGAATAGTGCGCTCAGACTGCCCATCCGTCTGAGGATGATAAGCTGTGCTCATGTCTAACCGAGAGCCAAAAGATTTGTGCATTGCTTGCCACAGTTCTGAAGTAAAACGTGCATCTCGATCCGAGATAATAGAGGTGGGCACACCGTGCCTCGAAACAACTTCCTTAAGATGTATGTCTGCTAGTGTGGAGAACTTATCCGTTTCCTTGATTGCAAGAAAGTGTGCTAGTAACGTGTGTCCATCAACGATCATCCAAGTGATAATGTTTCCGTTTTCGAGTTGCAAGTAGACCAGTGATAAAATCCATGGCAGTCTGTTCCCATCTCCATATATGCGTTTCTGGTTGCTAAAATCCCACCTTGACTTTCCCACAAGTCAAACATCGTTCTCATACGTTGCTATGTGGGCCTTCAGGCCCGGTCATCCGTACATGGTCTTCAGGTTTTAATTCATTCCATCAAAACTCAAATGAATAGGATATCAAAACCCGTGTACTTTGCCTGCACCAGTTCCCTAAGGTTGCTGTATAGTGAGGTCCATATTCGTTCCATGAAGTAGCAAATATCGTCCGACTTACCAAAGGTTGCTTCCCAATGTCCCGCATGGTTCAATCTTGCGAACTCTCTTCCTCCAATTCTTTAGTTTGAACAAGGCGAGTCTGATTAGGTATGTTAAAGTCGATAGCGAGCTGTAGAGCTCGTGCACGTCCAGGTTTCACGGTCGTATCCATTCAAAAGTTTCGCCCAACGTTGCCATCACATGTTTAGCTCTCTTGAACTAAGGGTACACGGGAGGCCCTTGTGATCGGTCTAAGTGGTGCATTCGGTACCGTCAAAGTAATGCCTCCAATTTAAATCCAAAGACTACTGCTTCCACCTCAGGTCGTGACTCATGCAGTTCTTCCTGTAAGTCCATTACGTAAGTCATCACTTTCTCGTGTTACGTCGGTGTGTGAACATTGCAGAGTTGGGATTCGAAAGCTGAAAAGACATCCTCCTGTTTTGTCTTTCACGAACAAAGCATCCTACTGTGCTAAAGAGATTTAAGTTGCGCGATCTTCGAAAATCCTGTGGTGAATCTACAACAGCATCCACCGAAACCAAGAAATTGTTGCACCCCCGAAGGAATCTTTGATATCAATCAATTTCTAACAAAATGGATCCTAGCACGATCTACGCGTATTCCCACTTCGTTGGTTACATGGTCAAAATGCATCCCCCTCAGGAGCTCTAAGATAAGATACAAATGTCGTCCATGATGTTCCTTTCTCCTGGAATTGATTCAAAACGTCCTCAATAAACACGGTCGATTCATGTGATCCCTAAAGCTGCTGGTGTGTTGTTTATCGCAAAAGGTCATGGAATAATTCTTCCTATGTCTCCTGGCGATGGCCGCATTGCGTTCGATATGCCGTTCTCCGAGCATTCTCCCATTGGACTTCCATCTGATGATAGTTCTTTCATTAGCCAATCCTCGAATGGGAGCTTAATTCTCGCAACTAATCGACAGGTTGTCAATACATGATCGGGGCAAACGGTTCCTGACTGCCACTTTGTTGAGTTTCCGATAATTATTAGTATACATACGAAAAAGCTTATCTTCACGGATATAATTGAGGTTCCCCAAAGCGAAAAACTAGGTCTGACAAAACCCCTGTCTAATAGTTCCTGAAGTCGATTCGACAGTCCCTGCAACCTTCCTGGTGCAAGACAGTAAGAGTTCAAGTATCCAGAGCTGTCTCCGGCATGAAGTCAACTGAGATTCCGACTAACAGTTGTGGAAGTAAACCTGAGAGTTCCTCGAATAGCACACTGAGATGGGTCACGAACCATTGGTGGGTCCTCGATCCTCTTTTCCTTAGCCTCAACATCAGTAACGGTTGCTAACATAGCGGGGTGATCCCTCCGTAGACACTTCTGGGCCTTCATAGTTGAAATGGTGCTAATCTTTGCGCCACTCTGTTGCTTTAGAACAAACAACGATTCTCCCCACAAAATATTCTCATCATAAGGTACGTCTACGCGATTTCTGAATAACCAATCCACACCAATAACTGCATTGCAACCACCAGGGATAGTAGAAGGAAGGCCGATGTTGAACACTCATCCCACAAGGTCGAGTTTGCATCCCAACAAACCTATGAGGTTTCGATTATCTTGCCCTCAGTCAATTACACAACAGGTTCGGCTTCAAGAAGCGTCAGGGTTAAAAAGAACAGAGACGAAGTGATTTGCTACCCATACTAGCTACCATGTTGCTATTATCCTGGCGTCGCCCACGCCATTCCTAAATGCCCTTCCACGAGCATCATTCCCAGTGTTTGTTGTTTTCGTTATGAGAATTTCCATTACTGTCGTCGTTCCCTTGGTTGTGTGCCGTCTTAATTTAACAACGACCAATTCATGTCGTAGGCACCTTCGTTCTCATACTGTAAGCTTCGATTACGAGCGCCTTAATGTCGCCGTGGTTGTTGCCCTTAATGTCGCTGCTTGTAACAGGGTCCTGTGGCTTTTCACCAATAGGGTACATCTTTCATATTCCGTGTCACGTACTAAGGCACTACTCACTGCGTGGGAAGTTACACATTCCACTCTATAGTCATTTGTCATCGCTTATGTCCCAATTGATTCGTAGAAGTTGACTCCCATGGGTCGATGGCTAGGGTTAAGGATTCGATTGAAGTCAATTTGTTGGTGTTTGTTGCTGGTAACCAGAGTCGTCCAATGTTTGAGGTTGGTGAAGTACTACATTTACCCTCTCATCCAACGATGTTGCAAGTTGTCTATGTATTACACAGTCTGTTGCGAAGGCGTTACAGACATGGTCATGATTCGAGATTCGAGACGTCAATATGTCAAGTTCCAACAAACGAAGAAAAATGGGAAAGATATAGATCGTTCATCGTTGTGCATCACCCCACTCGGGGATGTTCGTATAAGCACCTAGCACTCTACACAGTCCACTAGGCGTTCAGTTGGGTGTTCAGGTAATACTCGATGGCATCGGAATTCGAAAGGTTTCAAAGGAAAAATGGAAAGATCACATTCGTGTAGGAGACAATCTCTACTATTTCTCCTATATGTTATGAGGTTTCACATTGATCAAATGATAGTTCAGAATGAGATAAAATCAAGTATCACCTTAAAGTCTACAACTTTCAAGTTCACATACAGTAGGGGAGATTCCCTCTTGCACTCGTTAAGCCTCATTGGGAATTGCATGCACCACGCATTATTATTATGTGTGCACCCATGATAATAAGGTGGTTTGCATGCTCCTCTCGACGCTTCTTAACTTATGTTCGAAGTTTCTCCCACTCCAATCAACACAGGTATGTACTAACAGCAAGACCAGGATTTACAAGATGCAAGTGTTGTGTTATGCTATCGATGTGTCATGATATCTATCTTGTTGTGACGTGCATGCTACGTATATAGATATGTCTACTAATCATGCGATATATAATGTAACGAGGAACGAACCTTGCAATCTGAAGCTGAGTGTCATGGTCATCGTTTGGATCAATTCGGTTATAGTCTGGTTTTATGAAAACGTTTTAAAACCGAGTTCTCTATAACCAGTGGCTCTGATACCAAACTGTCACACCCCCAAATTACCACCTAGGGTATGTCCCTATTAGGAGTGCGACGATCCAACAACGAGCCACTAATTATACCAAACATGTTCAATAGAATGATAAAATACTTGATTGAACTAATATGTTGTTTGTAAATTTAAATGAAAACCAAAGAAATCAGCGGAAGCAATAAAGTATGTAATGTATCAATAAACCAATAAGATAAATATGTTTATCAAGACCATATCCACTCCAGCTGCTCCAGATAGCAAGTCCCAATGTACATCAGCTAACGACCTACAAGCATGCAAACAAGTGTGTCAGACTACGCTGGTGAGTTCAAGGTTTTGTTAACGTGTTTTGTTACCAGATGTATGTTAATGCGATTCAATGTTGCGTTACGATGTTGCTCATGTTAGATACCCTAGGGAGTGTGCCCATGTGTATCCGGGGAGTGGGTACCCCTTTAACGACCGATTGCTATGTTGCCTTCGTTAGATACCCTAGGGAGTGTGCCCATATGTATCCGAGGAGTGTGCCTCTAACAACCATAGCCATACCCAGATAATTAGTTCACGCCCGTCCTTACGGCCCGGTGTGAGGTTTCCCACCTAATAGCGCTATCAACTAGTTACCCCCATTGCCCTCCAGGCAATAACCAAAACCGATTAAGTTGTTTACCCAATGTTTCCCGTCCAAATGTTTACCAGTTGTCCCAAACCACCGGGACGCATGCTTGAGAAAATGCAGTGAACTCACCTTGATTTGCTCGGTAAGACTAATTACGTGTTCACAGTTGATCAACCACGTCCTAACATGGTTATCAATATCGATCAGTTTTGTTTACTAGTTAATCACATATTTAACAGGTAACATCACGTAGCACGTCAGAAAACACATTGCATCATGTAATCAATTACATGTAGTCTAGTCACAACATTTATCACATATCGTGTTCACAATAACTGTTTGGGTCACGTATAACACATCAATAACGTATCAGTAAAACATGCATCCATACTAATTCTAATCGTCAACCGTTCAATTCTGACATTAACCCACTTATTGCATCACATGGCCTCATTAATAAAAATCTCTACAAACAATTACAAGTTATGATGGACACCATCATTACCCCTAGTCTCGTAAATTCCAAAATATATAAGGCATATGGCCGCCACTTTTCCTTAGCATAACACACCAATCATATGGTAGTATCATCAATCTATACACACACTAAATATGACTGTCAATGGCAATTTCAGTAGCATTAGTCATCACCAACTAACTATACTCTAATGCTTATCTAACAATACACCGACTACAACATATAATTATTCAGTCATATTAATTCACGTGATCCTCCCTACATACAAGGCAGTAATACAGGTCCTACAACACTGAATTAATATGGTTATTATACATTAAATTGAACATACACTGAGATCTACCCCACATCCGATCTACCCCACATGGTTCCTGACGGAACATCAACCTATCCATCCATCATTATGACATGCAGAAATATACATATGTACACAACATCAAACCGAATATTGATAATAGACATAACTCAATCGATCATGACATCAGCGTATAAGGATTCCTACCAAACCAAATCAATTCAATTTACAACGTGATCACATAACATTCGATTCATGGCAACAACCGATAGTTCTTACATACATAAAACTAATACACGTAGCAAATTGGCAGCAATTATATAATAATCCATCATCAAGATAACATACTAACCCACATGTATATCTTCGGCTAAGAGTGTCCAGGAATCGACTTATGATGACAAGCTATGCAAATCGGATCACCAAAAATAAAGGGAACCCGACTGGAGAAGATGGTTCTCGGATGGGGATCCTCTGCCGTAATGATTAGATGAGTGTAGGGTTTTCAAGGAGTCATGGAATTGTGATTTGCTTATGCGTAAATAATAGATAGGGGTGGGCTCGATGTGGGCCTGTGGTAACACCAAAAAGGCCGCATGCAATTGCTTGATGAACACTTGATAGCCGAACACCACTGGGCCGAAGCCCATTTCATTAAGTTTTCGTCCAAGGTTGAGATCAAAGGGGAGTGTGTTTTCGTAGGGGGGTGTTGGGCAAGATTCCACATTAAGCACTCAATATTAATACCAAATATACTATTACTTACACTCAAATATAATGCGTACAAATTATATAACACGCTTAATAACTCACCCTATATAACATATCAGTCGCAATACGATTTAACATTTACAAACGTATATAGTTGTGAAATAAAGAAGTCGTGCAAACAAACAAATTAAACAATTAACGTGCAACAATACGAAAATGGAATCTCAGAAACTCGGGTTGTCACAGGAGCTGTCGGGACGATTGGCTAAATGGGCCGTGAAACTGGGAGAACACTCCTTGGAGTTCAAACCCAGGACAGCCGTGAAAGGACAAATACTGGCAGATTTCCTGGCAGAAGTCCCTGAGGATGAAGAAAAAGAACTCCTAAAATGGGAAGCCTTGGAAAGAAAAGAAAAAAAGAGGGAATACAGGGCTGCGTGGAAACTCTTCACAGATGGAACCTCCAGTGAAGAAGGGAGCGGAGCAGGCATTACTTTGATAAGCCCCGAGGGAATCGAGCTAACCTATGCCATAAGACTGGACTTCGAAAACACCAACAACATTGCAGAATATAAAGCCCTCTTATCAGGGATGATGCTGGCAGAAAAAATGAAAGCAAAACATGTGGAGCTAGCACTGATTCACAGTTAATAGTCAAACAATACCAAGGAGAGTATGAGACCAAAGACAACACCATGGCTCAGTACGTGGCAAAGGTAAAAGAGATGGCCAAGGTATTCAAAACTTTTAAGCTGGAATACATTCCCTGAGGGAGAAACAGAAAGTCTGATGCCCTCAGTAAGCTAGCCTCAGTAGCATTCAATCACTTAGCAAGAGAAGTCAAAGTGGAAGTCCTAACCTCCCCCTCCATTAGTACAGAGGAGGTATCTGCAGTTGAAAACACACAAGAAACATGGATGACACCAATTGTAAAGTCCCTCAGGGACGGGACCTTATCTGCCGGAACAAAACGATGTTCTCTCCTAAAGGCTAAAGCATTCTAGAAGTCCCTTCCATCAACAAGAAAATCCCTTCTCTTGTGGATAAGGTACCTCAGCAGTCGCTTACAAGAACAGGAACGTATACTTTTCATGGAATTAAGTCCAGGAAAAGTTCCTTCCGAGATTATGAAGAGTATCCCATTCCCTGGGATCAAGTGTTTTAGAAGTCCCTTTCATAAACAGGACATACCTCTTCCTCGGGACTAAGTCTTGAAGAGACACCTTCCGAGAATAGGAAGTAACATATCCCTCACTCGGGATTCAACATTAAAGAAACTCCTTTCGAGAATATGAAATGATGAAGTACAAGGGCCGTTCGGTCATTAATCAAAAGTTGAATTGAATGGAAATACAAGAGGAATGTGGGAGGTAATTAAAGTGGGAGTTTCACGATAGGGATTAGTATATCTAGAGATTAAGTCTTGGAGGAGCCGCCTCCGAAAAAATAAAGATGTCCCACCCTATGTGATTAGGGGTCTCGTAAGTCTTTTCAACAAACAGTAACAAGTTTCTCCCAATAAAAGGAGGATATCCCCTCCCGTGGGATTAAGTATTGCAGAAGCCTATTCAAAGAACAGAAGTGCACCCAGCTACGGGATCAAGTATTGGTGAAGTTCCCTCTAAGAACGGGAAAGTACTCCCATCCCTGGGATTTAATATCTGAGAAAAATCCTTCTCGAGATTTCGCACCTGAACAACTTATTCTAAAAAAAAAAAAAAAAAAAAAGAGAGGAGGGGGGAGCCCCCTTAACAAAGGACTTCGAATCTGAAGAATCCCTTCCTTGAAAAGAAAAGATCTCTGCCACAGGTCTGTGTTTTAGAAAGTACCTCTCCAAAGAAGAGGAACCCCATCTCGGGGTCGCATACGTTTGAAGAAGTCTCTCCAAGAGGAGAGGGTTGCACATTCCATGGGCACCCATTTTTAGAGAATTACAACAACTCTCCAGGGCAAGGAGGTCCCCAGGACATGGAACCCCATGCAACTTAGGAAATATTACATATGAGGGGTTTATCCCCAGGAAAAACGTCCAAGATTCACTTTTGTAATATTCAAACTATTAATCTGGGGCTCCCCCAAGAACAGATCTTTTGTAACAACTTATGCTGGGAAGTTTAACTCCCAAGAAGTAAATGACAAATGGACAACTAATCTGTCCTCGTTTGGCAAAATAACGGGTATTATAACCAGGCAGACGTGCCCAGGAACGCTATAAACCTAACCAACAAATGAACACACGTGTATAGGGTATATCAAACATACCAAAAGCCCGGCTGTGGGGCAAAACAGGGTCTAGCTAACCCAAAGAAAGCGGACAAAACAAGTCAAAAACATAATATCACATTATCAACTTGTCCAGCGATTGGCCTCGAACAGACAATCGTGGTTTAACAACTCAAGCAAGTTAGAAGCAAACTTATATAAAGCTTTAACAACTTAAACGAGTGACAAAGCAAACTACAGAAAGCTTTTACAACTTGAGCAAGTTACGAAGCAAACTTATATAAAGCTTTTACAACTTGAGCAAGTTACGAAGCAAACTTATATAAAACTTTAACAACTTAAAAAGTTACAAAGCGACCCATAGAAAGTCTTAACGACTTAAACATGGTACAAAGAAAATTCATGAGAAAGTTTTAACAGTTCAAGCAATACAAAAACCCTCATTAGAGGAACACAATACAAAGAGTACAACACGGTAAATAAGGCATCCCGGTCGATGCCCTTTGAGAAATTACTCTCGAACGAGTACTTTGATTGAAATGCATCTAAGAAGTATATGCAAAGATGGTCTAAATAGCATAAACGCTATAAAAAAGCACTATCGAACAAGTGCCTTGGAAAAAATGCCTTCAAGGAGGCATAAATTGAAGTAAGGTATTGTGCTACCCTACTTAAGGGGTCACCTGGCTATTTTAAGTATTAAATGCAAGGTCACCCCAAGGACAACAAAGTAGATTGGTTTGGCATGACGTGCCTTAGGCTATGCTTACCCGAGGGATAGGGAGAACGGTTAAGGGGCGGATAACGACCCGCCTAGATTATCAGGGACTGGAACAAGTCCTGCGCCCATTCATGAGTGAATAGACTGGGACTAAGGATGACTTGACGACGAGGATCCCCACTTGGGCTCCTCGTCCGGGCTCATCGCCCTAGACTAGTGGTTGGGCTCGAGCCCACTTGTGTCTTTCTCGGTATGTTTAGTTGGTTTGAGTGGGCCATGTCCTGATAAGCCCACTCTTGGACCAGCCCATTAGGGTTATGGCCCAAGTGTTTTGTTATAAAAGGAAGCCTCCTCCTCCAAAGAAAGGGCAGACAACATCTTCCACCATTTTTGAGGTCACTACTTCCTCCTCTTCTCTCATATTACTACTGTCCCTCTACTCACTCCCTCTAAATTATACTTGCACTTATAACATCTTTACCACACAAGATACTGACTTGAGCGTCGGAGTGCCCACGGGGTGAACCCCCTCGGGCCCTCTAACTAGAGTTTCATGTGGATGCAGCCTGAGATCAGACACCCCGCAAGAGGAACTGCCACCGTGACAGAAAGACGACGGACCTGAACCAGAGCTCACCGAATCTAAGGTTCGTACCGCCAAGCTCTCTGACCACCTTCAGGGATTTGGGGATTCGACAGGTTTTCTATTTTTTAACGATAACTTACATATTTTTTAATATTTAGCTAAGGTGACTCTCCGACTTTATATTAGTATCGTAATATTTAACCTTTGACCTTTAAGACGAATACCATTTTAACTCAAGAGGTTTTGACAATTAGACATAATCCTCACCCCTAAATATTTATACTGCAATGTACATAAAAAATAGGCACGTAAGAAAATAATGTTATTTAAGTTTTAGAATGGTACCGTGCGTTGCGGCATCGTTGAAATTAAAAGTAACTCGAATTTATACCTCCTAGTGAAAACGTATTATATTTTACCCAGGGTTGTAAACGAACCGAACGAACACGAACAAGGCCATGTTTGTGTTCGTTCGTTAAGGAAATTAACATGTTCGGGAACTGTTCACGAACACATACCGAACATAAGTTTATGTTCGTGTTCGTTCGTTAAGAAAACTCAATTGTTCACGAACAGTTCGTGAACATTGGTCTTGAACACAAACGAAAGCAAACAAATAAAAATGAACGCAAACGAACATTTAACTTGAAAATAAAAAAAAATGAAAACATTGGATATAAGTAGTTAAATACAACCATCAAATGATAAATCAAAACACAAGAAGTTTACCAAACCACCAAACAATGAATAAAGTTTAACTAACTTAGACAAAATTATACCAAAAAATGTCTTAGAATGTCCAAATTTTAGCTAACTTAGAAAAAACAGGGTTTCAAGTTTTCAATATGTTTAGATAAAAGATTTATTATTTATTATTCTTTTAATACAATCAAACGAAGATATTACCGAACGTTCATGAATGCAGTCGAACGAACGAGACGTGTGTTCATGTTCGTTCGCTAAGCTAATCGAACGAACATAAACGAACTTCCCGCCGAACGGTTCATGAACTGTTCGCTGAACGTTCGGTTCGTTGACAGCCCTAATTTTACCCGACTAGTTTTCAAACCAAATTTATTTCAAACGTGGATAACTGACGATGTACCTAAAAATAAGTACGAAAACATACATATATTATATATGTTTAACCCACGTACATAAATAGCAAGTAAAACTCGAGCATATCAAAATGAAATTTAACAAAACGATCAGGGGTATTTTGAAGTCAAGGTTTGGGGAGGATATTGTTTTGGTAGGAAGGAAGTTGTTCAAATAGAGTTCATGTTACTTCTGTCTAAAAAAGATCAGGGGTATTTTTGGTATTTTGAAGTTTTTTGGGACATCCTGAATGTCTTTCAGATAGGAATTTGGCATTACTTTGATGAGGAGTGGAGTTACTGGATTATCTTAATTAATAGCGTATATATTAAGCATCGATTATGTGTATCATTCTGTGAATATTTGTTCCCAAAATAGTGGAACCCATTATATTATTTATAGACATGATTATCAATAGAGAAAGGCAAGGAACCTATTCTTTCATGGTATCACCCTTCGATCCTCTCCTATCTTCTCTCTAAACCTTCATCGGCTCACCCCTCTCCTTCTCATCTGCTTCTTCCGCCGCCATGACTGGCTCAAACAACACCTCTCCCATCACCATTGAATCCAAGATTCACCCCGCCACCACCATTACCAACATCAAAACCGTTATACCCATTACTCTCGAAATCGAGTCCGGGCAATATAACTCTTGGGCAACTCTTTTCAAACTTCACTGTAAAGCTTGTCTTGTCTATGATCATATCAAAAGCAAACCGGAAACCACTTCTTCTTCCACCGAAACCACCAAACAGTCGGACGATTGGGAGCGGCTGGATGCCATTGTCCTACAATGGATATACAGCACGATCTCAAACGATCTCTTACACACCATCATTAACAAGACTGCCACCGCGTACGACGCCTGGGTTGCTATTGAAAATCTTTTTCATGACAACAAGAGTGCTCGTGCGATTCATCTCATGCACAAATTTTCCAACACCAGGCTAGACGGCTTCCCGAACGTGTCCGCCTACTGCCAAGAACTCAAAGTCTTGGCCGATTAGCTTGCCAACGTTAATGCTCCTGTGGACAGTGATCGACTTGTGCTTCAGTTGATTGCCGGTTTGAATGAAGAATATGACGGAATCGCCACCATCTTACAACAACAGGACCCATTGCCCTCTTTCTACACTGTTCGCTCCAAGATCATTCAAGTCGAAAGACGTAAAGCCGAACAAGCTTTACATGCTTCCAAAGCGGCTGGTTCGGCTCTCACCGCCACCACATAGCGTGCGACATCATCTGAATTGAACCAGCAAGATTACCGGACCGGCGGCAGGGGTCGCGGTCGGTCGGGCAGACGTGGCAGGGGTCGCGGTTCATACGGCAGAGGGCGGTCAGCTAACTACTGGCCCAATCAGTTCTATAACCCTTGGCCCAACCCACCCTACGGCCCATATCAATCATTCGGCCCATCTCCACAAGTCTACTGGCCTATACCACCCTGCTCGGATTTGCATGCACATGCATGCCCCTCGCGTAGACCACTGGAATGCTCTAAAAAGGATCATCAGGTATGTAAAGGGGTCTGCAACTCTAGGCTTGACGCTCACAGGTTCGTCGTCTCCGTCCTTGGTTTCCTATACGGACGCAGATTGGGCCGGCTGTCCCGACACACGCCGTTCAACCAGCGGCTACTGCATTTATTTCGGCGACAACCTTATCTCTTGGTCTTCCAAACCACAGTCTACCATCTCCCGCTCAAGTGCGGAAGCTGAATACCGTGGCGTGGCAAATGTAGTCGCTGAAATTTGCTGGCTACGAAACTTACTGCTTGAACTCCAGTTGCCGTTATCCCGTGCTACACTCGTTTACTGTGAAAATGTTAGTGCCATATATCTGTCAGGTAACCCAGTTCAACATCAGCGAACCAAGCACATAGAGCTAGACATACACTTTGTTCGTGAACAGGTTCAGCGGGGTCAAGTACGTGTCCTTCATGTTCCTTCCCGGTATCAAATAGCGGACATCTTTACAAAGGGGTTACCACGCATTCTATTCGAGGATTTCAGATCCAGTCTCAGCATACGGTCCCCTCCCGCTTCGACTGCGGGGGTATAATAGCGTATATATTAAGCATCGATTATGTGTATCATTCTGTGAATATTTGTTCCCAAAATAGTGGAACCCATTGTATTATTTATATTCATGATTATCAATAGAGAAAGGCAAGGAACCTATTCTTTCATTAATTACCTTATGGATTTGGGAGAGTTTTTCTGGCATATAAAAGACACTGGTTTCCGCTACAACTGGATATTAAAGTGTGATATATTATGTATGTTGTTCAATATAAAAGACACTGGTTTCCGCTACAACTGGATATTAAAGTGTGATATATTATGTTTGTTGTTCACAGGTCTAGTCAAAAGGATGGGGAAACTATGGTGTCAATGTGGGATCTTTATATTGTTTATCTCTAGAGGAAAAGGGTATGGTGCAGGGAATGAGTATTTGTATGATATAGGATGGTGGTTTGGTGCATTAAAAATAGAGGGATTGGTTTTCAAAGGAGTGTGTAACGCTAATGAGTTTTTGGATTAAAACAAAATGGATTCGACAATTGGTGTCTGGTTCGTAAAAAGTGGCCCAGTAAGTATGGTAATTGGGTTAAGCACATCAATAAATGGTATGGTAATAAAAGGGTGGATTTATTAAATCGTTGGGACATGGTTTTAATAGGGTGGTCTTGGGCCCAATTTTTTTCTACCAAAAGCTAACAAATAGGCGTATATTGGTGGGGCCAGCTGAGTATTTTTTGAGGTGCAGTGTATGGGTTTGGCTGGCATTTATTGTAATGGTGTAAAGGCCCCACTTAAAGGGACCCACCGATGGGGTTCTAAATGTCCAGCAAATGTATTGGGCTGAAGTCATTAAAGGACTGGTGGGTTTTTTGATCTAGTGGGCCTCGATTCTTATGCCAGGTCTGTTAGGCCCGTTAATTTTCATGTGTCAGCCTAGCCTGAAGTAGTGGTGCACAAAAAACCCGAACCCGGACCCAGACCCGAAAAAAAAACCCGGAACCGGGTATTATAAAACCCGGGTTTTTTATACCCGAACCTGACCCTACCCGTAGGGTAGGGACCGGGTATGCATATTTGATCTAAAACCCGAACCCGGAACCGGTTTTTTTATACCCGGTTTATACCCGAAACCCGGTTTTATAAATACCCGAACCCGAACCCGGAACCGGGTTTTATAAATACCCAGAACCGGTTTTAAAAAAAACCCGATTTTGATGTAATCTTGTTTAATTATGTATGCATTAAAACTTCTAGTTCTTATGATTTAACAAAATTATGTATGCACTTTGATGTAATCGTGTTTAATTATTAGGTTTCTAATGATATTTGCCACCGCTACTTAATTATTTAGTATATTTAATTACAAGTGGAAACAAATATGCCAATATATGTTGGCGCTTCTATTTTCTTTGTTTGTTTAATATCATTATTAGTTTTTGTATTTAATAAATTGTGCCTCTGTTTATAAAGTTCAAGAATAACCACATGAAGAACTATAAATTGTGCCTCTGTTTATCAATAGATTTGATGTCTATGTGTGAGAGTTATGTTTGATACATTTTATAAGCATAGTTCCGGTCGGGTTTTTTTAATACCCGGTGCAGGTTTTTTTCCAACCCGATGCATACCCGAACCCTACCCGATGAATACCCGAACCGGACCCGAACCCGGAAATAAGGTATTATAATACCCGGGTTTTATAAAACCCGACCCGAACCCGGGTATATAGGATATACATTTTTGGTAGAAAACCCGGACCCGACCTGGTTTTTAAAAAAAACCCGATTTTGTAAAACCTGATCCTACCCGTACCCGATCCTACCCGAAACCCGGTTTTTAAAAAAAACCCGATTTGTGCACCACTAGCCTGAAGTCTTGGATCGATTGTGTATCTGGTGTATGAAGGCCCATGTTTGGGTTTACTTATCAAAGCCCAAACAGAAGGCCCATATTTTTTGGGTTATCCATTTTTCTAGTTTCCATATTATGTTTAGATGTATAGGTATTAGTTCTTGGAGAAATTGGGTTATAGAAAGCATTACGGAAATATTTCTTTGGGCCAAGACAAGAAAAGGAGGAATATTTGGGCTATTGGTTGCCGATTTATGTGGGTTTCAAGTTGTTTGGGTTTTCAGGTTGTTTTGTGGGCTCATAAGTGTACAATGGAAGGTTGAACCATTGAAATGATAATAACACTATTTGGACCATTATTTATAGGATTGGGGAAGTATATGTTAGTGGTGTACAAATCGGGTTTCGGGTAGGATCGGGTTTCGGGTAGGATCGGGTTTTACAAAATCGGGTTTTTTTTAAAAACCGGGTCGGGTCCGGGTCCGGGTTTTCTACGAAAAATGTATACCCTATATACCCGGGTTCGGGTAGGGTTCGGGTCGGGTTTTATAAAACCCGGGTATTATAATACCCTATTTCCGGGTTCGGGTCCGGTTCGGGTATTCATCGGGTACGGTTCAGGTATGCATCGGGTTGGGAAAAAACCCGCACCGGAATTAATACATACGATAAGTAAGATGCTAAATATTTCAACATTTAAACAATAGGAATTAATTTCACAACCTCCAAATATTAAAAAAAAGGTCACATGCTTGTCAACGAACTTTTTTTGCACCACTGAAGCACATAACTGTCCAAATGAAGACAGTCACATGCTTGTAATTTTTTACCGAATGATTTTATATGATCAAAGATATATACATGTGTATTGTGCAACATAACCGTGACACATAGCACAGTTGTGGTCTTTCTAAAACTGGTGCATCCATTCTAAACTCCACTTAACACCTATATAACTAAGTAAAAAAAAACCTTCTAGCATAGCCCAAAAAAAGAGCCCATGCCCTAAATATGATCTACCAGATACTGTAAGCTTGACATCTACTGGACATGTGTTCTGCTAGAGACAATTTCATTTTATAGCTTCCGATTTAGGTTATTGCAATCTTATTTTACCAAACCGATAATTCCCCAGGTACATCAATACATTGAACAACCAAAATAGTATGAGACTGCTTACATTGTTGAGGAGATATGTTCCTGTTCTCAAAATTTAACACCCTCCAGAAATCTTCATGTGCACTAGCTGTGCGCCATTGGCTACAAACCTTAGCTGCTCCTACAAACCTTAGCTGCTCCACAAAGCCTACAAACCGGGTTTCGGGTATTATAAAAACCGGGTTTCGGGTATTTATAAAACCGGGTTTTGGGTATTATAAAAACCGGGTTTCGGGTATTTATAAAACCGGGTTTCGGGTATAAACCGGGTATAAAAAAAACCGGTTCCGGGTTCGGGTTTTAGACCAAATATGCATACCCGGTCCCTACCCTACGGGTAGGGTCGGGTTCGGGTTCGGGTATAAAAAACCCGGGTTTTATAATACCCGGTTCCGGGTTTTTTTCCGGGTCCGGGTTCGGGCTTTTTGTACACCACTAGTATATGTTGGTCAAGGATGAAGTTGCATCAAGAAATGGGGCTGGATCTTTTCTATTGGGCCTGAATAATTTGTTTTGAAGAAACTGGCCATTAGAAGACTATATGGAAATTTTCGATTGGGGGGAAGACATAACGCGAAGGAGTTTGGTTATACTCTTGAGATATATAGGGTCTTTTGTTTTCAGGATGGTTTTGTTGTATTTTGGTATTTTTTTTGTTATAGAATTTGGGTGTATGTGATGGGCCTTTATTGGCCTTTAGGATTTAGAAATGGGCTTAGGAGATTGGTAATGTATAGATTAGCCCAACTTTCTTTTTCTTTTGAAACTAAGGTAGATCTTGGGCCTATATCTCGGCTCTAGTTCAGTTCTTTGTTTGTATTCTTTCATTCTTTTTAATCATTACATGTATCCTTACCCGATTGCAAGTCATTATCAAGTCATCCTATATCCCGGCGGTCTACAGATTTTTGTTAATTTTTATATCTTTCTTTCTTTTATTAAAAGACTCCCCAAGTATCAACTAAAATCCCAAACGGCCCCTCAACTTAAATAAGGATTTAACTTGGCTATTATCTTATTTACGTTAACAACTTTTCTTTAGAACTGAACAAAACTAACCGGGTTATATTATGCCTTTAATAAATTTTAATCGAAATATTAATTAAATAAATTAAACACATAATTTAATAATAGCTGAATCGATAAAGAGATTAAGGTAAAGAATAATTCCTTCGACGGTAAGTTATTTCGCGAAAAATTCCAAGGTTTCCAAGGTTAGGATCCGAGTTTCAAAACGGGTCGGATTTTGGGAGCTCAGTTTGACGGATGTTACACGTATATGTGGAATATGGTGATCTTGGATATGAGAGAGATATGGAGTTATTAAAGAAACTTTTAACAAGCAATCAAAACCTGTCAAGTCAAGCTTGTTAAGAAAGCTAAGAGGGATTTTCGATCCATCTACAAATTTGATTGTTGAACCCGTGGTTAAGAAAAATAATCATGGATGGACAAAAAAGAAACATGTTAATCCTCCGACTCGAGTTCCGCATAGACACAGCTTTTCGAATTTTGTCCGGTTAAATTTTGAAGACATAAAACAAGAACCAGCAAGACATAGTTCATTCTTAATGGACTTAAAGGAGGAGCCATTAGGGCAATGTTCATATATGTGGGACATGAATAAGGAGCCAGTGGACAACATCCCATATTCAAGCTTTCAATCATTTTATATGCATCCATTAATTGAAGAAATTCCTAAAATCTTTCACCCTTATGTCACACATATAGAAGATGTTGTGGGTGATGGAAATTGTGGGTTTAGAGCAATAGCTGCTTGTCTTGGGTATGGTGAAGACCAGTGGCTCTACGTTAAAGAACAATTGTAACACGAGTTATTATATGCATATACTAGCTATGAAACGGTATTAACTAGTGGAATCAATGAAGTACATCTTTCATTGTTATTCTCACAATCACCTGCACCACGACAACATTGGATGGTTATGCCTGAGACTGGTATCTTGATTGCCAACAAATTTGGTGTGGTCCTCAATTGCTTAAGCAATCAAGGTTGTATAACTTGCTTTCCTATTTGGAAAGGCCCAGAACATTTTCAGCACCATAAGACGATAACAATTACACACGTGTATGGTAACCATTATGTAATGGTACATTTAGAAGGAGAGTACCCTATGCCTCGCATTTCAGCGTATTGGATTCGTCACAAAGGCCCATCTGCAGTTGGATGGCAACACATGTATACGCAACGTCTACAACTTTATGAACAACTCAATCCTTGTGATTGCGATAACGCTTTTATACATATTGAGGTAGTTGTTAATTTTTATCTTATATTTTTATGTTATCGAAGATATTTATATAAAAATATCATTTTGTTTATGTTAATGTATTCTTTTTTAAAGTTGTTATATAACTTTTATAGAAAAAATTAGTAAAAATAAATATAACAACATATTTTAAAAGAAAATTAAACGTTAACATGAAAAAAAATCTGAAATATTAAAAAATAGATTATAGTATTGGTAAATAATTCTAATTAGGTAATAAGTATGTTGTTATTACTAGGTAATAATTACATTACTAGTTGGTGTTATAGATAGGGGTGTCAAAAGCAATACCTATTTAGAAATCATGATGATGATGTACAAGACGAGTCTATGTAATCTTTTCCCTTTGCAATTAAGGAAAAACAGGTATTGCAAATTAACTCTTTGACTACACTTAATGTGTTTGCCTTTGCATTTACTGAATTATTGTTATCTATACTATATATAAAAGCATATTCGAATGGCAGAAATGGTCATTTGCCATTGTACAATCATTTCAAGCACATTGTACAAGCATTTTAAGCATGAATGTGTTGAAAGTCTTTTAACACCTTTTTCAAAACACGCACGCAGGTGGGATAAACAAAACCCTAATCACCTTTCAAATTTCAAACCCATTTCTCCCTCTCTCTCAAATTCCCAAGAACCAAGATCCAGATTTTCTCTCTCTCTCTCTCTCTCTCTCTCTCTCTCTCTCTCTTTCTGTATTCGCCCTTAAATCAATGAAGAAGAACGTCGTTCCATTTGTTGATTTCGATTCAAGCCTAAATCACCATAATTTCTACTCTTACATCTTTCTCCTCGATCTAGGGTTCAGACCATAGACCATTAAAGGAGGCCGACTAAACTAGGGTTTCGACTACTGATCTATTTCTGCACATATGTTCTTCAGACAATCAAAGTAAGGTTCTTTCATTTGAGTTCGTATTTCGGTGATTTTGTGGTTTGGGGGACAGATCTAGCAAAGGCAGATTCATGTTATTTGGGTTTTAAGGTTATTGAGGACTAATGAGGCGATTCGATGTGATGGTATGGTAGAGAAGTAATCTATATGTACCTGTTTAAATAAAAAACTTATTTTGGATTTTTTTTCTTTTTTTTGGCAGAGATTAGGTGGATTGTCTTATTTTGCTAGAGCAGAGAATAAAGATGAGAACGTTTTGGTGCCTGATCTGGGTTCTTTAACCAGTATTTATGACAGGTTTGTTTTTAATCTGTCCCTAATTTGTTGTTTTCTTGATGTGATTGTGTTGGGCTTCAATCTTGATGAATAAATTAGGGTTCTGCAGCAGATGTTGGCCGACAAGGTTTGCTTTTTTTTTGTTTCGGATTGATAGCATATACATTTTTTGGGCTTTTTAGGTGTAGAAAATGCATATGTTTGAGCCCCCCCCCCCCGCCCCCTTTGAAATATGGATATGGTGTAAATTTTCAGGCATTTAGGGGATATGAAAACACTTCTGAAAACTAGGTATTAAGTGTAACGGCTTTGTCTGGTGCGTTCAACGGGACTACTTGAGCTTACTTGGATGGGATGCAGTAAGTTTGATCTCTCTGTTTTTTTAGATCCAGATGCAGGAAAACAAACCTTTAGACGGAGGACCCTCTTTTCTTGAAAAAGCTCTTAGATTTCTTCAGAAACACGGTAAGCTTGTTCTTTCTCAATGTATTGAAATCATATGGATTCATGTACAAAGTTTGGGTATGATTATGTGCAAGCTTGTAATCTTACTGTTAAAGGAACGAAAGTAGAAGGTATCTTAAGACAGTCCTCGGACGTCGAGGAAGTTGAGCGCAAAATTCAGGATTATGAAACAGGTAAAAACAATTTCCGTTTTATTGCTATACCATTTTGCATTTGTTGTCTTCTTGTTGCACTTCCATTTCACTCAACAATCAAGTAGCCAGAATACTAAAGTATACCATGTATTTGTTCCCGGCAAGACCGAGTTTGGTTCTGATGAGGATGCTCATGTTGTCAGTGACTGTGTCAAGGGGCATACCTGATTAAAATATTTATTCGATCAGTGTAAATAAATATGATAAAAGAAGATGTTTCAGAGAGTAATTACAGAAGATACATTTAACTTTATATGTTGAGTCTTGTTTTGGTTTATATTTACTGAAGCTCTTTTATCTGTAGCATGTTCTTCGAGAGCTACCGTCATCTCCTGTTCTTGCATCGTCTTGCACTGCTTTACTGGAAGCTCATAGTGAGTTCATATCTCTTCTTATTTTGGTTGTTACATTTGGAATACGTATACTGATATTGTTAGTCAAACAAGGAATTGATCGCAAGGAGGCTCGAGTAAATGCCATGTGTGTTGCAATCTTGGAAACATTTCCTGAACCAACTAGGCGTTTGCTACAGAGGTACCTTTTCCTATTTGTTACTTTGTATTTCTGAACCACACGTGTTTTGATTTATGTTCATTTTGCTTGATAGCTGTTGTAATAAGTATATTAAATTGGTGAAATTCATCTGCAGAATTCTTAAGATGATGCACTATTTCTTCAGATTCATTTGAAAATCGGATGACACCATCAGCGGTTGCCGCTTGTATGGCACCATTACTCCTACGCCCTCTCTTAGCTGGTGAATGCGAATCAGAGGATGAATTTGATAATAACGATGATAATTCTGCACAGCTTCTTGCTGCTGCAAATGCTACTAATAATGCTCAAGCTATTGTCACAACTCTACTTGAGGAGTTTGAGACAATCTTTGATGTAAATATGCTCTTATGGTTTTTCTTTACTTTAATCGTTTTTTTTTAAATATAACCGTGGAAGTTTAGTTATTGATCTGGAATTGTTTCCGCTGTGGTTCAGGATGATGCTATGCTCAAATGTTGTACATCGGCAGATTCTCGAATAGACAATAGTGGGAGCGAAGATTCGGTGGATGATGAACATAAAGTAAACGGTTATAACCACCGGTATGCTTAAAATGCCTTCTCCGAGACCCCATTCATTCAACTACACCTCAAATCGCGATGGAGTAGCCATAGTGTGCTTCACTTCAGGTAGTCGACTACTCGGTTTTGGATAATGCTTTTCGTTCTGTCTCACATGCACAAACCAATTTAACGTATTTCGCTTTTAGGGACTACTGGGAAGCCAAAGGGCGTCATGTTAAGCCATTTAGCTTTAATCGTACAATCTTTGGTCAAAATCTCTATAGTTGGTTATAACGAGGATGATGTACATATTTACCCTTCAACTTCATGTGCAAAACACCACTTTAAACAAATTGTGGAAGTAACTCGTTTAAATATGCAGGTGTATATGTATACTGCTTCGTTAGGCCACGTGGGCGGACTATCGTCAGCTTTAACCATGTTAATGGTGGATGGATGTCATGAATTGATGCCCAAATTTGAAGCTAAGTTGGCTCTTGAAGCTATTGAAAAGTATCGTGTGACTTCTTTAATAACGGTTCCCACAATTATGTCCAATATAATCTCTTTAATCAGGTACATTTTTATGAATGCATGTTACCTTCGCTCGAAAGTATTGTATTAATCTTATATCAGATTTCAGGACCAAATATACACGAAAAAAGTTACCAACGGTTAAGAAGATTCTGAACGGTGGTGGCAGTCTTTCAAACCAACAAATTAAAGATGAAACCGTCATTTTCCCTAATGCTAGACTTTTCACAACTTACGGTATGACAAAGGGTTGTTCGTCTCTAACTTTTATGACCCTTAAAGATCCTTCAAAGCAAATAACTGTCAAAAAGAAGTTAGATGCGGACAATCAATAAGAGGGTGTTTGCGTTGGAAAGCCTGCGCCAAATGTGGAATTAAAGATCAGAACTGATGATTCAACTCATGTTGGACAGATATTAACGAGGGGGCCCACCTAATGATTGGATATTGGGACCAAATTCAAAAGAAAGAAAATCATTGCAATGAAGGCTGACATGAAACTAGTGATATTGGGCGGATAGACGATAATGGTAATCTATGGCTCATTGGGTGCATGAAAGGGCATATCAAAAGTGGAGGCGAAAACATTTATCCTGAAGAGGTAAGCATCACCAAATTACGAAAGCTGATTTAAGTGGTATAAGTTAGGTTTGAAATTTAACTGTATTCAGTTTGAAATTTAACTATATTCAGATAAAACTAGCTAAAACGGGACACAGGTCAAAATGGATAAAAAAATTCTTGTAGTGTAATTAGACTAAAGGTAAACTGACATTAAAAGAAATCACCAGGCTTGAACTCAATGACAGTAAAATAAATGTAACTTTCTTTTACAGTATTTTATATGCATAATAGTAGATAAAAGTTGATGTTTTTTTGTTCTAATGGGGTTGGCATGCTATTGGTGATATCAGATAAGGAATTGAAACAAGTGAAAGAATTGTTCAATGAAGCAGCAGATAATTGTCTCAACTTGAAGAAACCAGACTAAAGACACTAATGTAATGGATCATCTTTTATTTGTATCAATATGATATTAATTTTTGAATCTAATCAGATCGTTGATCGTCATTGTTGCTCTCGGTGTTCTTCGGCTTTTTAAGATAGCAATTATATGGTCTTTTATAGTATGTTTTCAAGTATTCGTCTATGTCTTCACTGTCGTTTTCCAAAGTTTGATGTATTGTTAAGGGATATTATTGTAAATGAAAAGATTTTGGTATAAGTTGATATTAATAATTGATTTTGTATATTAAGATATGTTTTTCTAAGAGTATTATATTGTACCAGATCAATATTAAACAAAGGCTACCTCAAACATTCATGTCTTTTGGTTTTCAGCTCTATATTTGACATTCTTAGAGCATTCTCATCCAAACCATTAAAATATGTGAGGGGTAGTTTTTATATTATAAAGGGTATAAAAAATGGTTATGAGTGGAGGAGAGAGAAAATGTTACTGTTCATCTGTATATTTGGGGGGATACTGTTCACCCAGTATAATTTTTTTTAATATATATTGAAAGTGGTTATGAGTGAAGGAGAGAGAAAAATGTAATGATAATATTATTTAATTGAAAAAGAGAGAAAAAAATATTTGTTTTTGGTGAAAATATATTGATATAGGAGTTGTTTTTTAGTGGAATGTATGTATAATTTGATGGATTGGATGAGAATGCTCTTATACCTTACAAATTCAAAGGACTTGAATAGTAACTCAATTATTTAGGCCAATCATATTTTAAGCTTTTTTTAATTATTTTTTAAAAAGAGTTATAATGGAGTCCATCAAACATATTTTGGTTTTTTTTTAAATATAATATCTTAATATTATAATTCATTTTGATTAGATTACGTTTTGCGTTTATAACTTAAATAATACAATATTTATCAAATTCCTAGCATTTTATTATAACGTGCTTATTTTTATTTGTGTGTATATATAAATTTTATTTAAAACATAGTTATACACAGTAATATAAAATGATGTTGTTTACGCTTTTCGTTATTTAAGCAATATAATACGACGTTTTATAAGCCGGTTAGCTTTTTCGTTATTTGAGCAATATATCATGACGTTTAATAATATTTTGAATATAGCATTGCGACGTGTTTATTTTTATCTACGGTAAAATTTTATTTGAACGAATATCACTACTGGTGTTTGAAGAGGTATGGTCCCAATTCCTCGCCTACATGGCAAAGACCACACCACTTTTCCATCCTATGTGGCACTTACATCAGCAATGTCATCCAGAAGCTTCTAGAAGCTTCTGGAAAACATCAAGGTGGCACCAAAGATGCTCCATCCGGCAAAAAGGACAACACGTGTCACCAGTCATCAAGCGCCAGGTAGGCCTGCGACGAATCAAGGAGCAGTCCGACAGTACCAGTACGACGTCTCCCAAATAAGCAAATGTAAGCGCGCCACGTGTACCACTACACTGACCACGGCAGAGGAGACCAAAAGGATATTCCCTTTGGTCGGACAGCTGGCGCGTAACCACAGCTGGCACAACTGCTCCTCTCTCTTTCACCCTCCGGCTATAAATAGGACCCTTCATCATCTAGGTTGAACCATCTTGCTCTTCACACTCTCACACCCAACACACACTGTTTATTCTCCCTCAGAACAGTACTTATTCTCACGCCGGAGCCTGGTTAAGAGGGAAACCCCCATATTCCCCTCTTAACGAGACTAACGGTGTTGCTGTTTTGCAGGATCCAGGTCGTTTCTGTGAGTAAGGAAAGAGATTGAACCTACAGAGGAAATAACCCCATAGATTAACCTTGGTGTTAACTTTTGTTTCATCATTGGCGTCATCCGCTTTTAGCAAAAACCATTCTCATCTCTTTTCTTTTTGAAAAACACTCGTTAAAATAGCTGAACAAAACCTTTCACACCAAATCGACGGAGAAGTTACTTCCTTTGAGCTCGTTTCGGACACAGCACACGTCCAAAGGGGTCAAAGGAACGAAATCATCCAAGAAGGGCAGACAAACAATGATTTTCCTAGTATTTTTGGAAGTGCCTCCAGAGTTGTTAGCCAAACTACAACTGAACCGACTTTCCAACATCCAACTAGGATCATTACCCAAACCACAAATGGAGCCACCTTCCAACCTCCATCTGGGGTAGTCCAACAAACACCCCCACTAGTACAGACACCAAGCCATGGAGCTGGCCCCTCAGCTCCATCGGAACAAGCACATCTGAACTTTTCTGCACTCTTAGGGCTACCAGAAGGAAAGACTCTGGCTTCCTGGTATGCCGAACAAATGGTGTCTATAAACCTCATTTATACACAACTTAGCGTGCAACAAGCTTTGCTTCAAGCATAAGCTAACCAGTCAGCATGTGTCACGTCCCCCGACCTACCCTGGACGGAATCGGGTGCCGTGAACAGTCCAGTGGTACCGGTGATTATTTTGAAAACGTTGCAGCGGAAATTTCATCAGGACCGTGAGTTAGGAAAAATATCAGAGTTTAGAAGACACCGGATTTTATTTAATAAATAAATGGGATAAACCCATGTTTTATAATGGTAGCTTTAATAAAGATAAATTTTATTACATAAAACAATATTTCTTATTTTGATTTAATTAATAAATAAGCCACTTCTTGATGCCTTTTAGTGTCGTACCCATCTCTTACTCCAATCTATTGTAATTACCTGAAAAGTGTTTTAAAAAGGTTTTGTCAGCGGGAAATACTGAGTGAATCATTCTATTTAATAAAAGACTCTTTTGTTATAATTTACAGTATTAAGAGCGATTACAATTGCCACTATCTGTATATTAACTGATCCAGATGTCACTTGACCGGACTTGTGACTGTGGACATATCACTTGTAGGGTCCTTTCACCCCAAGTGATAAATCGTTAGTAGTAATGTGCACATACCCCCACTTACTGGCAGTAATTTCAGATAACAAAGACTTAATCCCTGTAACTATAACTTTTAAGAAATAGTTTTGGAAAAAGTTTTGATAAAGTAATTTTGATAAAAAGATAAAGACTCACAAACTGTGAGAAAAGGAGAATGACTCACAGATAATCATGCAGATTCATACAGCCAAAGTTTATTCTACAGATAAGCCTTGATATATTGCAGATTTAATTTGAGCAGAGCCTAGCCTACTGATTAGCCTTGTAACCTATTGCATACAAACTAGGTAAGTAACTAATACAACTTTTACAATAAATCACGAGATAAAACCCTCACAACAAATGACAAAGTGCAATACTTAACAATTCAGCGGATTCACAACGAATGACAGAGTATAGTTCGATTTCGAACAGCACTCAAACATTCAAGTCGAAATCACGATGAATAACAAAGTATAAACTCAATTTGAGCGGCACTTAAACAATCGTTGGATAGTTATAATCGATCGGACGTTGAATCGTAATAGCGATCGAGTTAATACCTTGTGCAGCATCACCCTGCTATACTAATTAGTGATTTCGTGTGTGTTGTGGAAGTGTTTGGACGATATCTCAGCGTAATTTTGGAGTTTTATCGTCGTTCAATCGCCCAGATTCAAGTGCCAAGGCCTGCTATTTATACACGAAATTTGACATGCTTACGGACCGTAAGCTTCCTGATGTTGAGGTCCGTATGACAGCTTACGGACCGTAAGACTCACGACTTTACGGTCCGTAAGGGACACAAAACTGCTATAGGGTTGCCACGCATGGGACTAGACCTGCTGAGTCAACATAATCGATAAATTCAATTTAGACAGCAAATTGTGAGGATAACTATCGAGTAGGGAATGCCCCCCCTTGAGTTTTAGGGGCCCTGATCCTGATTCTGATTGTTCTGAAAATTTTAGGAATTGTGTAGGATTATTTGGGTGTCTCAATTAGGGTTTCTTTTTAGACAAAATATAAATAATAATAATAATAATTATATAATAGTTTTGGTGAGAGTTGTTATGGTTTGGTACATTTTTTAATATAATTATATTACAAAGAAAAAGGGAATAAAATAGTGAGAAAAGAAAATTGACTTACTTTGTAACTTTAGGGTTCAACTAGAAAACCTCCTGGTAAAATTTTTGGTATACTTTCTGAACTATATAAAAATATATAATGCACTCGTGTTAAGTATAATACTCCTAATTCAACCTTGTCCCGATGTCCCGAGACCGAATCCCAACAACTTAGTCGGGCAGAGCCCTGACATAAGTTATGAGGCTCATATCAATCGGAAATGGTAGCGGTGATCGGGAGTTAAAACACTTAAAACGAGACAAAGTTTTATTATTATTATAGTGTAAATAAGAAATAAAAAGTTTAGGAATATATATACATATAGAGAGCGAGATCGAGATCGAGAGATGAAAAGAAACAGGAAATGAAATTGTGAGCTGATACATCCTCTATTTATACTAATGTTTTACTTGGAGACTAAGGAACATGTATCAATGAATGAATTACACGTACACCATTAGTCATTTAGTTGTACATTTTTATTATTATTTATTATTAATATTTTATTATTTTGTTTCTCAATTGTCAGTAAGAAGACACGTACATTCCTATTAAATTCCACCTATCATTTTGGATGCCTACATGCACTTTAGTTTTAATTAATTTTTATTGTTTTATATTTTTATTTTGAGTCTATCTTTGATATATATACTAGTGTGATTACCCCGCGCGATGCGCGGGTACTCGATCGTTTCAAGCAATTATGACTGATAATGAAAACAGTTGAATCACATATAGCTTAGGCATACAACATGTTCAGTGATAACATTTGAAATTAAAAGATGCTTAATGTAAGTAATTACCTGGTAAAAGGCAGAAAGTTGTTGGTGGGTGGCATCTTCTATGATGCAAGTATTACAAGACTCTTCAAAGCTCAAAGTTAAATGTCAATTTAAGATACAGTTAATATACATTGTTTCTCAGTTATGTTGTGAATTAATACATATATATGAATTTTGAGTTTTTTTAGAAGTTACCCTTTTCCAGGAAGTGTTGGCAAAGCCATGATCTGAGGCAATTGCAGGTTGAGTTGTGAATGTTGCACTGCTGGGGCCATTCCATCAGGATAAGGATAGAGCTGAAAGAGACCAGCTGTTTGATTTGAAGCAGAACTCGCCATCGGAAAAGGTGTTTAGATAGGATGAACTTGATATCTGCCCAGTTGGTGGATAAGCCTGCTGCAAGCCCAACATCCGCATATCAAACAAATTAATGTCCATATACAGCAGAATGAAATTTGGAATCGTATCTCATAAGCTGAATATTACCTGACCGGCATTCAGCCGTTTGTTATCCCAATCTTGAACGGGGTCTTCAGATGCTAATCGTTTCATTCCCAACGCTTTAGAATAAATCAGATAAGTATAATAACTGGTAAGTAATTTACTCGAGAAACGCGTTTCATCGGTCAAGCTAAATGCTAACACTACAAAACTGTGGTCAGCCACCACTAAGCTGAAATATACTGCCTAATCATATCTATGGTAGTTGTGCCAACTCCCAACAGCTAATCCGTAGATAACCAACACATAAGCATTAGAGGTGGCAATTTCGACATATCTACTAATGAATCGAGAAAATCCTATTTGGAATATAGATGATAGGAATATTTGAATGCGCGTTTGAAAAGTGATTATCCAAGTTTTTAGCTTTTAGGAATCAAATTCTGCTTATAATCATCTGAATACTTGTTATTACGTAATCAGTTTCATACTTTTACTTTATCCGATACTTCCTTAAATAACCATGACTTGCCAAACCCTAGACACCATCAAACGCGATTTTTACAACTTCAATGAAGCATATCAAAAAATGTATCTTACTACCTTTGTTAATAACTTATTACATCTACTTATCTAATTCTAATAATTCAATATCAAACAATCACTTTCAAAACCACATCCAAACACACCATGTATCAACCAAACAACCATCCAACAACTTTAATAGCCAATCTAACATCACAAAACATCATTAAGAAAAAAGGTAAATACCAGCTTAACAGCACATTCTTCTCCAGTCTGAAGATTAACACCTGAATATCATCAAACACAAAATCAGCTACACAAAAACACAAACACAGTACCTAAAAAGCTTAATCAAAAGTTCAAAACAACTAAAAACATACCTAAATAAAGCGCACCAAAAGATCCACTTCCAATCTTCTTCCCAAGCTTAAACTTACCACCAACAACACGATCCATAACAACACAGATCTACCTATATCTACCTAATTACACCTCCCCTAGGGTTTGTAAAAAAAAACTCAACCCTAATTTATAACAAACAATCAAATCAACCTCCAATTTCCACCGAAAACGACCCAAATCAACAATCTATATACAAAACCTAAAAAAATCCTGAACAAAATCAATGACTTTTTTCTCAAATACAAACCCTAATTTTAACCGTTTCTTGACAACAACGTAATCGTCAAAATTGATGAACGCAATCGTGTTCAACGGCGATTAATGTTCAGAAGCATCGTCGGTGAAGAAGAATTGATGAACGGAATGAGAAAAAGGTAAAAGATTGCGTTGAATTTGATGAGAGAGAGTAGAGAGAGAGAGGGTTCGTTACCTCTACTCTGCTCAATCGACGATATTATCCTCCACGAAGCTCTCCGTGCTCCGATCACGTTTTTGTAGGCAACTGAAAGGAGGTTTCGCTCCTCGATTGTGAGTTCTTCGCCGCCGTCTGCGGCGGCGACGACTTTTTCCATGAATTCAACCATGGTTACAGGTGTGTAACTGATTTGGAGGTTTTGAGTTTGTGAAATGTGAAGAGTGTTGCCCTATGTGAAACCTAACGTTCAACCCAAAGAAGCAGAGAGAGAGAAGGGGAAGCCAGAGAATCAGAAAGAGAAGATGATAAAGGAAAAGAAGGACTAACGCCGTCAGTTAAATGGCCACTGTAGACACTGTTCATCAGTTATGTTGTGAATTAATACATATATATGAATATATAGAGTTCAAACAAACTTTAATTCTATTATTTTCAATCGTAAATTATTATTATTATTATAATTATATTTAGTTAATATAAACGTAACTTACTTGTAAGTTTATTTAATTTATATTTTATAATTAATTTAACTGCTTTACTTATTTGGCGTGTATAACTTTCAAAATATAACGTTCTAGAAAATAATAAATATGTCTTTAGAACGAGAATATTTTTGTCTACATTTGGGTCTAAGTTTCATTAAAAATGGAGTATGTTCAAAGTACAATGTATTTTTAATATTTAATTATTATATGGTTCGTAGGCCCGTCTAGGAACTTTATATTTCTAATAGTCAACTTACCTGTAAACTACCCGTCTAATAATATAAGTTTTTATAGACTTTTATTTTATTAGAAAGGTCACCCATATACAGGCCAATTAATTATATTATTTCAACCAACTAAATAAAATAGTGTTTAAAACTATTTGGGTTGAATATTTATATAAAAAAATAAACTAGTTAATAGTGGGAAATAAATTTAAATAAACCTATAATTATTATATGATAAAAATAGGGGTGTTACAGCATGTGTCACTCCACCGCAACGGTCTCTGAGTACACACACAACTCAGCAGATTAATGCATGGAATTTGCGTCCGGAGAAGGGACCTGTGCCAAACATCAAAAAGCCAAGCGCACACGATACGCGCGATACTTACGGCGAAACAGAAAGCAATCACGTGCAACATTCCAACCTACAAAGAAGGCCGATTCAAAACTGCCTGGGCGCGCGCAATATGAACGCTGAATGGGAGGACGAAGAAGAAGACCCAACGTACAAAGGGGAAAGCACAGTGTTCAGCAGGCTACACCCAGAACATGAGTCATATAAACCAGCCAAGCGCGCAGGGTACAACCCAAAAGCAGAACATGACTACACCTTGAGCTATCGTCTAGACGACATGGCTGAAAACTCAAAGTTCATCAAGGAAATAGCTACAGCCGCTATAGACAAGACAAAGTTGCCACACAACGTGGGCAAATACAACGGTTTAACAGATCCAGATGATCACCTCCAAGTTTTCAATGGCGCAGGAGCAACAGGTGGATGGAACATGCCAACTTGGTGTCATCTTTTCGCGCAAACATTCGTTGGCATAGCGCGCATCTGGTTTGACAACTTGCCAGCAGGAAAAATCAAGTCATGGGTCGATTTCCGAGAGAAGTTCCTTACACACTTCTCTCAACAACGTAGACACACCAGAGACCCAGCTGATTGTTTAAACATATTGTTTAAACATATGGCGCAGAGACCACGAAAGTGTGGAAGACTTCATCACTAGATACAACAAAGAATGTCTGGAAATAGGAGATGTAGGCGAAAAGATGATGCGCGCACACTTCATGAGGGCAGTCAAGTGCGATGATCTAATCAAACGTGTAAAGGGAAGAGACGAGGACCCAAAGATTGGGAACCCTTCATTGAAGCAGCCAAAACCATAGCGCAAACAGACAAACAGTTGACCGGTGATGACCACCGTCAACGCGCGTATAACCACAATGACCGACACAACAAAAAGGGCAGATGCCAACCATGGAAAGCGTCCGGTCACAGAGAGAGAAGCCCAGCAAGGGAGGATGTGCGCCACACAATCAATCAGATAGCCCACCGGAAAGAGGTAAAAAGAGAAAACAGGGAGAAACAATGGACACCACTAACAAAGACCCCTTCCGAGGTCTTAGCCACTGAGAATCACCAGTTCAAACCACCCCTACAAATGCAAAACAAGAGGGGTCAAGATCCCAATCTTTTCTGCGAGTTCCACAAAGACACAGGTCACTTAACTGACGACTGTTTCAGTTTAAAGAAAGAAATAGAAAGGGCCTTAAGAGACGGAAAACTCACTCATTTGGTAAAGGGCGGAAAGCGCGACTACCGCCAAATTCAAAGAAGAGAAGAAGGACCGGATAACAAAGAACTCCGAAAATTGGAAACCCACATGGTTCAAGGAGGTCCACGAAAGCCAAGAAAAAATTATAACAAGCGCACACAAGACGACTCATGGCGCGAAAGACAAGTTGTTTTCCCGGTTGTAAGAGGAGGTCCAAGAGAAAGAAGACCCATAGTTATATCCGGTGTAATTGGTCACTACCAAATCGATTACATTTTCATCGATCTAGGGAGCACTGCCGATATCATCTACGAGCAATGTTTTAACCAATTCGACCAAGAGGACAAAGCGCGCTTGGAACCGGTGGATTACCCGCTGACCGGCTTCTGCAATGAAGCCGTTTTTCCTCTAGGCCAGATATCGTTCCCAGTGCTGCTCTCGGACGGAAGAAACTCAAGAACGGAGGAGGTTACGTTCATGGTACTACCAGCGCATTCAAGGCACGACATCCTGCTAGGAAGAGAATCCCAAGGAGACTTCAGTATGATCTGCTCCGGGCCGCACTCAGCCGTGGGATTCCCCATAGAAACAGGAGTATCACTGATTTATGCAAGCAAGGAAGTCTTAGCAACAGATGAACTCAGACCTGCAAAGGCAAATAAGCCAGCACCACACGCGGAAGCAGAAAAATGGGTGTTGATCAGTGTTTACCCAGAACAGACAGTTACCTTAGGACCTGCAATGTCCGATCTAACACGTGCGACGCTAAAAAAGCTGTTGTTCCAAAACATGGATGTGTTCGCCTGGACACCAGCAGACATGGTGGGTGTTCCACGGCACATAGCTGAACATCGACTAAACGTCTCAGAAGAAGCAAAACCGGTGGTGCATGCCAAGCGCCACTTGGGAGACATAAAACACGATGCTATGAAAGAGCAGGTGATGGAGCTGTTAAATGCGGGAATCATTAGGGAAGTCAGATACCAAACATGGGTGGCAAGCCCAGTAATGGTACAGAAGCCAAATGGTAGTTGGAGAATATGTGTAGATTACAAGGATCTAAACAAGGCATGTCCGCGCGACTGTTACGCCCTACCAGACATCGATGAAAAGATTGATTCGCTGGCAACATTCCGATGGAAATGTTTCCTTGACTGTTACAATGGATACCACCAGGTACAGATGGCTGTGCAAGATGAAGACAAAACCGCATTCCGCACACCGACAGGGCTATACTGCTACACCAAGATGCCTTTCGGTTTAAAGAATGCGGGCGCGACCTATCAGAGGCTGATGAATGAAACATTCCATGATGCTATCGGAAAATACATCGAAGTGTATATGGGCGACCTAGTCATTATGAGCAAAGAAGAGAATACAATGCTGATGAACATCCAAAAAACGTTTGACACCTTGCGCGGAGTAAGTATCAAGCTAAACCCAGCGAAATGCTCTTTTGGCATGGAAGAGGGAAAATTCCTGGGTTTCATCATCACGAACGATGGCTTCAAAGTAAATCCTGATAAGATACAAGCAATCGAACGCATGCCTTCACCTTTGACGATCAAATTGGCAGGGCGGTTGGCAGCACTTAACCGTTTCCTGGACAATCACGCAGCTAAGTCCTTTCCGTTTATCAAAACACTTCGTAACTGCATGAAGAAAAGCCAATTCCAATGGACTCCGGAAGCCGAAAGCGCATTCCGCGAGATGAAAGATTGCCTCATCAGGTTACCAACATTAACTGCACCAGTCAAGGGAGAACCTTTGCTGCTATACTTGTCAGCCTCCGACAGAGCAGTAGGAGCAGTGTTACTTGTTGATCGATAAGGTGTCCAAACACCAGTTTACTATGTGTCACGAACCTTGACCGACCCAGAAACCCGGTACGCCATCATGGAGAAACTAGTACTCGCATTGATCCATGCATCAAGACGGTTGCGCAGGTACTTTGCCAACCACGTCATTCACGTGCTAACAAACTACAATATTGGCAACATCCTCACAAGGCCAGAGATTTCAGGAAGACTAGCAAAGTGGGCGATAGAACTCGGGGGCTATAATGTGGTTTTCAGGCCAAGACCGGCAATCAAGGGCCAAGTGCTAGCAGACTTCATGACAGAAGTGCCTGATGACAAGGATCGGGAATGTAAAGCAATGGAAAAAAGCCGAAAAACAGCAAGTGAAAGAACCGTGGTTGTTATACACAGACGGCGCGTCTAACGAAGACGGCGCAGGCGCAGGGCTTCGGCTGGTGAGCCCTGATAAACATGAATTCACCTACGCCATACGTTTGGACTTCAAGAGCACGAACAATGAAGCCGAATATGAAGCCTTCCTTGTTGGCTTAAGATTGGCAATCAAAATGGGAGTTATACACATCGAAGCGCATGTGGACTCCATGTTAGTGGCCGGGCAAATCAACGGGCAATACGAAGCCAAAGGAGATGTAATGGCGCTCTACCTGAGTCAAGCAAAGACGTTGCTACAAACCTTCTATTCCTACAAGGTGCACCACATTAACAGAAGCGAGAATAAACCAGCAGACGTGCTGAGTAAACTCGCATCTACAAGTTTTCAACACCTTGCGAAGGATGTGCGCATAGAAGTTTTGAGCAACCCATCAGTGCCACTAAGAGAAGTAAGCGTTATTCACGTAGGAACAACGTCCTGGATGACTCCGATAATCGCGTACCTTCAATCTGGGATACTCCCGGAGAACAAAGCTGAGGCAAGGAAAGTTCAATACAAGGCCGAGCATTACCAGATGGTAGACGGGATCTTGTATCGAAAATCATACCTTGGGCCATTGTTGAGATGCGTCGATCCAGAAGACGCGACCTATTTGATCAGAGAGGTGCACGAAGGGATCTGCGGCATTCATGCCGGGCCACGAATGGTGGTAGCAAAAGTGATGAATGCCGGGTACTACTGGCCCGGGATGCATCTAGACACAGTGAAGTTTCTGAGAAAATGTTTCGGGTGCCAGAGACACGCCCCCAAGACGATGCGTCCCAAGAAAGAATTAGTCCCTGTAACAACGGCGTGGCCGTTTCAACAATAGGGAATTGATATGGTTGGCCCCTTCCCCGAAACCCCGGGTGTAGTGAAATTTATGTAGGATTGAGTTGCGACACAAACGAGTCAATCAGAAGAGCTCTAAACTGTTTCAGAGGCGGAAACTAAGAAACAGTAGATAAAACAGCTTGTTTCACTAATAAACGTCTTGTATATTGATTAAAATCAGATTACAGAACACGCGACGCTTCGGCAGCAGTTCGGTACCGGAAATCAGAAGTCTTACAAATGATATCGCTTGAAAGATTTATATAGGAACATGGATTCGCTTGAAAATGTCAAGATGACATTTCAAGCGAAATAGCCATAGTCGGTTTCGCTTGAGAATGTCACATGCCATTTCAAGCGAACTCCCCTTCTTTCAAGCGAACACTCCTTAAAATCTAATTTCTCGAACAACGAGCCCTGATCTATCAAACTTAATACAAGACTCGATACAAGACGAAGTCGACAGATGTATGCACTAACAGACTCCCCCCAGATGTTGACGAGAATTAAAGTGTCGAGTCTTCTCATCTTCAGTCTTTATCAGTCTCTGGGCTTTCAGAATCTCTATCTATCTCTTGACTCTTCTAATTTTCTTGATCAGATCTCTTGATTCCTTAAATTCATCAGCATTAACATTTTTAGGATTAGAACCAGACTCTTTGCCATTTAGACTCCCCCTCAACTTGTACTGGGATCGCAGTCTGGAATTCTCGAACAAATTTCAGATATCGGAATCTGGCTCTCTATAACTCAGAGTCTTCAGGCATCGAAACCTGACTAAACCTGCATATTCTCAATCCAGAAATAAATTTTCTGATGACCATTTACAACAAATTTTAAAATAATTCAACATTTATAGCATCTGATGAACCACTTCCAAAAATATTATTTTCATTTTCAAAACAACACACTCTCCCAAACCATATGTTCATCATGTTTAGCACTCGGAATTTTGAAAATCAGTTTTCCAACATCAGTTGTCAAAAATCTTTTTGGATTTTTCAAAAATTTATGCTTAAACACACCGAAAATCTTTTTGAAATTTTTATACAAGAAATGAAATGTAGTAAAGAAATATTTACAGACAATATTTTTGTGAGTTTGCTTAAGAGGATCATATCAGTTTCTGAGACAAATCATCAACACCGTTAAGCTTTAAACATTTTCAGTTTTAAACGATTCACGTAGATTGACGATATTGTTGTCCACCTAAACTCAATCTAAAAACTTTCGAAATGCTTACCGATACATTAAGGTATATTAATTTTGCACTAAATTCTTATGGACCCCACGATCTCAGCATATCCCCTCATCATGCAATACACTGACTCAAGTAATGCCTTTAAACTTTTATCAACTGTGATTTGTGCGAATACAAAGCAGAATGTTTGAACATTAACAATCAGGTCGATCTTTCGATACACAGAGAAAGTCCAATGTTTAAACAAAATAAGAAAATAAAACAAGTTGAAATTGTTTAGGCTTTAACCACCAGGTCGATACTTCCGTATACGCAGAGGTGATCCAAAGCTTAAACGAAACACCAAAGAAAATAAAGCAGAACGTTTAGGCAATAACATCCAGTTCGATACTCACGTATACGCAGAGGATATCCAATGCTTAAACAAAATAAAGAAATAGAACAAGTTTAAATCTTTGCAAAATGAAAACACAGAATCACAGTGATTTTTCAGCAAAGTTGTGAAAGTCCACGAACTTAACCAGTTTTATGTCTTTCGGCAATCAGCAATTACTGAGTAGGCACACAGTCAAGAAGGACAAAACTAAGTACTATGCTTTTGACCATGTTTCCCACTAGAACTAGGCTTTTTCATTTAGGTTTGTATCGTTATTGCAAATCTACTAGTCTAGCTGAGCCTACCGTCACATCTTTAGTGAGATCATTTATCACATTTTGACTCTCCATTTCTTTAGCATGCTGTGATCGTCCACTGATGTACAATCATTTCCTCTTTTATACAACAAAACTCATTTTTGATTTTATCATGTTTTTGACTTTTTCAAATTTCAAATGTTTTTGGATTTTCTGAAATTTTTACTCCCCCTAAAATGCAAACACATTTTAGGAAATTTGAAAATAAATTGTACAATAAAGTGACAACTGTTGTGAATTACTTCAATTCACCATCCACTTGGCATAACCAATCAGAACTCCCCCTTTCAACAAACCATTTTCCCATTGTGATTTCAAAACACTTAAGTTTGTTTTAATCAAATGGTTTTTCCGGAAAATTAGTTTTGTTGATTGATTGTAACCATTTGTAGGTTAGGGGATAACTCATCATATTGTTTCACAACCACTTGTAGGAAATCAGATACAAATTAGTGTCCCTGATTTACCACTTGTAACTAAAACACAATCAAATATAAAGAATGATGCCGATTCCTGCTCCACTCTTACCAACCTGGGAGCTCCGGCAAGTCCGGATTTTTTTACTCAAACATTATGTCCACCCAAGACTCACCAGCCTTGGGTGATTTTGGAACACATCTATCCCACCAACATTTTGATTTATAAAACTCTTTGGCACCCTTTACCTTCCTGTCAACCATCTTACCAAAAATATGTTTGACTTTCCCGTTGAAAGCCTTCTCAACATCAAATTCTCCCTTATCAGCGAAGAATTGATTTGATATTTCTACCTTTCCCACTTTCGACATCAGATTTTCCTTTGACAATTGAGGAAAATTCTCATCGTTCACTTCTGGAACGGAATTATCAACCTTTTTCTCAACACATGACTCCTCTGATTTTATGGAATCAGATTCATTGTCAGAACTTCTTTCAGATTTTACAACCCATTTTTGTTTACTCAAATCAACTTGTCTTTTGTAAAAACGTTTTGAAGTTTCACCAACTTCCAAAGTCGATTTATCAACACATTTCTTTTTCATATCAAAGTTAGAAGACACTATAGACTCTTAGCAGTTCCAAGCAATGTGTCCAACTTTTTGACACTTGAAACAGGTTCTTCTATCAACTCTCGAAGCAAACTTCCTCACATTCTTCTTTACTTCAGCAAGAAATTCTTGATTCGACTGCTTCCAGAACGGTTTCTTTTGTTCATCCTCTGAACTTCCTCCTTAAACAAATTTTGTTTTTGGTTTATAAGTTTTATGATTTTTATAATTTTCTGAAGAATTGAAACCAAGACCTTTCTTTTTAAGATTACCATTATGGTTTGGTTTCTTTCGATAACCAGAACCATACTGTAACCCTTTTTCTTGTTCAATCTCTGTTGAAATCTTGAAGTGTATTTTTTATGTTTTTCAGCAAGATTTAAATCTTTTATTTCAGAAATATTAATTTATGTTAATTTGAAAACCTGTTTGATCATTTCAGTTTTGACACTTCTTATTGGAAATTCCTCATCAGAATATAATTTGTCTGAATCATTCAAAGTATAAGCCACTTTGATTGGTTCATCATTCAAATTAGATTTTGACAGAAGGAATTCATTATCATAAACTCTTTTAACCGGTGAACTCGGACTCTTTTCTGACGAACTCTGACTATCAGACTCAGACTCCGGTTTTGACTCTTCATCCATATCTAACACCTGATCGACCACTTTCTTTAGTAACTCGGACTCATGATCAGTGTCAGACGCTGTGAATGTAACATCAATATTGTCTGGTAATTCATCAATGATTTCAGACTTTAACTTGATGTTGATTGCCTTTTTTAGACGCTCCTCGTTAGGATTCTTGGGAGAATAAGTTTCATGGATCGGGGGCGGACATATGTTATACTTGACACTTGGTTTCTTACCAATATCAGTATCTTCAGTCTTTTTCTCCATGAATGCCTCAAGACCTGCAACAGTCGGATAAACACGATCAATCAAACAATCACAAGTAGTGTACAGCCGGGTCAGAAACACAACCAAAGCCTACAAAACGCCAAAACAAAAATTCGTGCCCACACAAACATGAAAATATCGACAGCACGGTAAGTAAACATTGTACGGCTCCCAAAGCTGAACACAGCTGAGCCCACACAATAACCTGCAACTTGATCACTTCGTAGTCACGAACCAAACCGCGCACATATACGGCAGAACAAACATTGTAGGTAACACAACACAACCTGTCAGCGCCATCATTCATTCGTGACACCTAATCAAAGTAATTATACATGCACATATTACGACGATAACAAAATTCGCATAAAACAAAGGCGAATATTAACACAACAAACGTCAAGCATAGCCAAATATTCACAAACATAACAGGTAAGCAAAAATTAAAATTGTTCACAAAAGTTGTCAAACGATTACAGGGCCGTCTAAGGCCATACGCGACACGCAGGCCGGAATCCTTCACTCGGGATGACTGGTCCCAGCACCTCCAGCCGCGTTACCTTCATCACCAAGAGCCTTCTTTAATAACGCGACACCATCTGGTTTCCGGGATAGCTTGTGAGCAGCCTTAACAACGACAAACTCCAAAGACACGAACTCCTTGCGCTTGGCATCATATTTATCATCACAATTCTCTTTGTAAAGCTCGAAGTGGTAATCTTTTTCATTACTGACAGCCGCAGCTTTACCCTCAGAATAGCCATACTTCCGACCACTATTGTACCCCGCTTGACCCAACTCAAACATGTAAGTAGCAAGTTCGCGAGAGTTAACAATACGATCCGCAATCTGCAAAATACAACAAGGTAAGAAGAAAGTACAGCAAACCACAAAACAAAATAAACAAAGGAAGTTACCAAAGGCACCGCGCGCGAGAGCAGCCACTTGCAATCAGCAGAAACCTCTTCAACCAGAAGTTCAGAGGCCTTGCACTCAGCAACTTTCTCCTCAAGAAGACGTTCAGCAGCTTCACACTCAGAAACCTTCTGCTTAGCAAGGTTTTCCAGTTTAGCAATACAATCAACATACTCTTTTTCTTTCTTTTCAAACGCAACACGCGCCTGTTGAGCTTCCTCGGCAATCTTCCTCTTTTCACTAGACAAACGCACAATAGCGTCACGTTGGGATTGCATCTCGACATTAGTACGTTCACAGGCAGACTCCCAGTCTTTTTGCTTTTGAACGTTGACCTGTTTTTCTTGCTCGAACTTCCGTTCAGCATCGCAACCCTCCATTGCAAACCCTTCTTCTCTGCATTAAACTTTTCTTTCTCCCCAGCAAATGCCCTCTTCTCATCTTCAAATTCAACTGTCTCCTCTCCCATCAATCTCCATTCACGAACAATCTCTTGAGAAGTGGCGAAGTAGTTAACTCCACAGCGCACATGATCATCTAATAACTCAAACCGATTGCGTCTCTTTTGAAACATCCTCTCAGCGGGGGGGGGGGGGGGAGATAACGAGAAGAAATCATGACAATTACCCAGATCATTCATCCTGGAACCCTGGGTCAGATTCCAGCGAGGGGCATGTGGCAGATCATCACAAGCAGGGTTATGTGTATCCCAAGAATCAGCACGAACATTCTCAAACTAAGGGTTGTGGACAACACCTGAAGTAGCCCCACCGCCGTCACCCGGAGGGCGTCTGGTGTAAATGGTTTGGCGTGGAACAGTTTGACTGGACTCCACTGCGGTGTCAGCACACTTACCTCTACCAGCACCACCTACAGCATCACCACCACCTTCACCCACATGCTCAGTGGTAACATCATCTTCTTTCTTCTTTCCAGGATCATCACGAGGAGGAGACAAGTCAATGGTCCTTGGTGGCGGAGAGGTAGGAGGAGTAATTCTTGAAATATCAATCCCGCGCGTTGGTCTACCTGACTTGACACCTGAGACAAGATAAACACAAAAATAAAAAACAAGCAAAAAATCCAGATCACAAAGCCCACAATCACAAATGCTTCACCTGTAGGAGCAAAGGCAGCAAATATTTCCTCCAAGAGATTACCACGTTCCCCATTAAATATACCCATATCAATCTCAGATTCGGAAGGTGCAGGAGGAGTTTCCTTCTGGAGTTTAACATTTTTCGAAGCAAGAAGAGTAGCAGCCTGCTCATCAAGTTTCCGCTTCTTGTCATCAAGAGCTTTCTTCTTAATCAGTTCCGTCAAGGTAGCGCGGTCGTCTGGATCAGACCCACGAGGTTTCTCTCCGGTCCCTAAACCAGACAATGTATCAGAAACAACTACGTAATCTAGGACAGGAAGAGTAGAGGGTCGCTTACGAGGAGTACTAGCAGATTTTCCCTCAACCCTCTGCTCCCTCCTCTCCGGCCTATCAGCTTTCGTTTTCCTTCTTGTCTCTAGGGGATCAGTAAGCCCAACTGGAACATCATCATCATCACCAACAGTCTCTTGAACAGGCTCATTAACAACACCCTACGCAGGACCTGCACGCGCGGAATGAGAAGTTAGATCTCCAAGGGATCTACCAGAACTTCCACTCGAGAGAACAACAACTTCCTCTCGGGTGGGACCAATAAGGTCATCTTCATCAGCTTCACCTAATATAACATTGGCATAGGCAGCAAAGCTATCGTTTGTGGGATACAGAAAACGCAGTCGAATCTGTTCCAACCAAGTCGGTTTCCCGTATTCCTGGATCGCCTCAACCATGGCACCCGCAACCTTTAGATCCAAAACATTCAACAAGCTATATCCAACTGCAAAACACAAAGGAATAAGGGAAAACAGACTGTAAAACAAAATAAAATAATAATAAATAAAAATACATACGTTTGCCTTGGTAACCGTACACAGGAACACCCAGAGGGTTCTTCGGAACCCACAACAAACTCATCCCAGCGCCAACCAATGCCATCTCCTCCAACTGAGAAATGGTTGTAGCTTTATGTGTTATCTTCTTATACCAGTTCTCTTCAGCAAAACCCGGCAAAACGTCTATCTTCGGAATACCCTCATCCACTGACCGGTAATGCATATCCATAGGGATAACACCTCGGCGAATATAGAAAAACTTTTGTTTCCAGTCATGAAGACTCTTCAAGGGAACAGAACAAACTGGAGAAACACCGGTCCGAGAGTTAAAGGAATAAAAGCCACTTGTGTACGTAACAGTATAGAAAACGTTGAACATCGCAAAGGTTGGCTCCACACAGTTAGCCATGCAAACAAACTCAAAATAAGTAATACGGGGAAGCCCAATAGCATTTATTTGAGAAAGATGGAGCCCGTAGTTCCTCAAAACTTCGGCAGTAAACCTGGTGATTGGAAGCCGGAAGTTGCCCTCCCGAAAAAACGTAGCATATAAAGTCAAGTAGCCCGGGGGTGCATCCATAGCAGTAGAACCAGCAGTCGGATACTGGGCTCCCCATTCAGGCAGGAAACCCATCTCCCTCACCAGATTGTGGAACTCCTCTTCCTTCCACCCTATAACCGCCTGGTCGGGACCCGGGGGAGCTTTCCCTTTATTTCTCTTCTTCTTCTGGGAAGGATTCGCCCCAGACATGATGAAGAAAAACAGAAAACACTCAAAGAAAAGAAGGAGAAAAGACGAAGGAGTAGGAGAGAACCAAACTTCAAATTTTGAAAAGTGAGGAAGAAGGAGAAACCGCCTTATATTTATACCCATCGCATTTAATGCGATGGGTAGTGGGCCGTCAGAATCCAGAAAGGCAACCACTAGGGGAGAAACACGTCAACAGAGAGAGAAGACGTCACCTCTTTTTTCAGGAGCATGGGAAACAGAAGTCTGACACCTTGACATAAAGTAACCGACATAACTGAAAAGGCGCCTGTTCACCTCCGATAAGACAGGAGACACCAGACAGTCACATCAGTTGTCTCCTCCCAAGACAACAAACTTCCTTCAGAAGAAAACAACAAGTGCCATGCACCGTGCATCCAATTGGCTCAACTTTCACAAGTTGCCAAAACCCATGCGCCATGCGTCTATTTGGCTCAACTTTCACAAGTTGCCAAAACCCATGCGCCATGCGTCCATTTGGCTCAACTTGCACAAGTTGCCAAAACCCATGCGCCGTGCGTCCAATTGGCTCAACTTTCACAAGTTGCCAAAACCCATGCGCCATGCGTCCATTTGGCTCAACTTTCACAAGTTTCCAAAACCCATGCGCCATGCGTCCATTTGGCTCAACTTGCACAAGTTGCCAAAACCCATGCGCAATACGACCATTTGCTTCAACTTTTCAAGTTTTCCACAAAAGCATGCGCCATACGTCCTGTCGGTACAACTTCTCATAACAAACATACGCCATAAAAAACAATACCTTCATAAGTCCAGAATCCCTCCTAGACGATAAACTAAACTAGAAGGCACACTGGACTAGGGGGACTCGAAGAGGTATGGTCCCAATTCCTCGCCCACATGGCAAAGACCACACCACTTTTCCATCCGATGTGGCACTTACATCAGCAATGTCATCCAGAAGCTTCTAGAAGCTTCTGGAAAACATCAAGGTAGCACCAAAGATGCTCCATCCGGCAAAAAGGACAACACGTGTCACCAGTCATCAAGCGCCAGGTAGGCCTGCGACGAATGTAAGCGCGCCACGTGTACCACTACACTGACCACGACAGAGGAGACCAAAAGGATATTCCCTTTGGTCGGACAGCTGGCGCGTAACCACAGCTGGCACAGCTGCTCCTCCCTCTTTCACCCTCCGGCTATAAATAGGACCCTTCATCATCTAGGTTGAACCATCTTGCTCTTCACACTCTCACACCCAACACACACTGTTTATTCTCCCTCAGAACAGTACTTATTCTCACGCCGGAGCCTGGTTAAGAGGGAAACCCCCATATTCCCCTTTTAACGAGACTAACGGTGTTGCTGTTTTGCAGGATCCAGGTCGTTTCTGCGAGTAAGGAAAGAGATTGAACCTACAGAGGAAATAACCCCACAGATTAACCTTGGTGTTAACTTGTGTTTCATCAGTGTTGTATTCAGTTTTATGGTTTTCTCAATATGGTGATACAAAATTCATTGAGTTTTTTTTTATATACACTTACATCTTTTACCTTTTTGTTATCCGAGTAACATAATATACAAATTTTGAATACACTGTCGCAACATGCTTATTTTTATCTATTATTCGATAAAACTTTTGATCGAACAGGTAAATATAGTTGATTTTTTTTGTTCTTTACGGTTATGAACCGAGCTAGGCGTTCGAACTATATCGGTACTCATATGTATTCGTTTTTATGGTTTTCTCGACGTAGCGGTATGAAAGTGATTGAAAATAAAGTTATATTGGTAATAGAGTTTTTAGTACCGTAGTACAGTATGCTATAGTGAGTGACACTGACCGAACCAATGTCCGCCAGAATAACATTGATACCGGCATTTGTTTCTATAGTTTTCGATCAATGTAAAACACGTGCCGATATCCTTTTGGGCGTATCTCTATTGGTAGTTATACCGAGTGCATGTATCATACCTATACTTTAACGAACCGAGTCGATGCCGACCGAAAGCCCGCTGCAAAGCGCGGGAATCCAACTAGTTGATTATAAGAAAAAGACTATTTTTTTTTTCAAAAATTAAGGAATTCCATGGTTCCACACTTGCTCATCAAGACAATCAGTGGATGAGCCATCAGACTTGACGTTGTGGGCTAACAACCCTCAACACGTTGCTTTAACGACTTAATACACAACCCCATAAGGCTCAACGACCCTCAACACGTTACTTTAACGACTCAATACATAGCCCCATAAGGCTAAAAGGAGGGTGAGGGTGTGGGATCCACCCTCAATCAATTAATCAAGTTTTTTTTAATTCAAATCTTAGATAGTTAAAGGGTAGGTTAGTTAAAGCTTAATGGCTATGTGTCATTGACGTGGAAGAACGTTATGCACTTTTTCAGTTAAACCACAATGGGTGGTCTTATTAGGTCTTATGATTGATTTGATGGAAAGAATGATAAACTAACAACTAAAAAAATTAATAAAAGTATATCACCAAAGAATCGATAAACGAACAAAAAAACACTCTGCCAACATATCACGAATAAGAAAACTAACTTAAGTACTATCCAATATACCACGAGACGACTGATAAACTAACGATAAACTAACGGATTGGTTTGATTAGTTTTGAGCTTATGGTTGTGCTTTTGTTGGCTTGGCGCAGTTCGGTTTGTTTACATCCTTTTAAAACTCTTTAAATCCCGTGACCGGTTTTGAAGTACCTTAACCGAAAATTTAGATTTTAGTTATCACCCAACTGAACTGAACCTTCCCATGCACACCCTTAGAATTACTAACAAGTGTTGTGTTTTCCATTGCATCGCGAATTTGGTTTTTGTTATGGCTCAAAACCGAACCGCCCCGTACATAGCCCTAAACTCACCAACCTAAGTGATATGTTTCCCGCCGCATCGCGCGAGTAAACGACTAGTTATTAATTAAGGATTTTCATATACCCATGGGCGGTCTTGAGGGTGGGCAGGAAGGACCACCGGCCAGTGCCCGTAGTTCTGAGGGGCACATTTTTTTCTAAAAAAAAAACCCCGATATATCTAAGATGACATTTATTGATACTCTAACCCTTCAAACATCGCCCTAATTGCAAGAAAAATAGAAGAGACAGGGTGTTGTGAGCATGACTTATTTCCCCAGCAAGGAAGGCGACAGTCAGGGGCGGATGTATTATGGAACAAGGGGTAGCCTCCGCTACCACTTGGTCGGAAAATTTTTGACGTTTTTAGTGTAAATTTTGGAAAAATTTGACCTTTTTTCGATTTCGTTACCGCTTATTTATAAAACGTTACCGCTTGTTCGGAATCCTAGATCCGCCACTGGCGACAGTTCAGTGGCTCTGCTATTAGGTTTAGACGATGAAGATGAAAGGGATACAAAGATATTACCTGGGCTTTTTTAAGTTTAGTAGTGGCCCAATTGATAGCCTGATAAAAGAACTATTAATTGTTAAAAGTTGTAGCGCTTGGAATTTTAGACATCAATAATTCAATATGTCAATTGAGTGCACCTATGACCCAACCATCCATTATTACTTACGGACTTACGGTGATGAATGGTAATATAAACATAAAAATAAGTTTCAACTGTTATTTATTTGTTTGTTAATTGTTTGATTTAGTATAAACATAACTTATTGTTTGTTTATTGTATTTAGTTAATTTATTACATTGTTTGTTTAGGTCTTATGGTTTAGTGACTAATGGTATAGGTGACTCCTCTCACAAATATGATGCTGGTTCAAATTTTGGCCAAGTTCAAGCTGATTTGGTGATATCTATAACTAAAAAATGTTGTTAAAAATTAATAATTTTTACGTAAAATTGTCTAGTCGACTATTAGCAACTTAAAATCGTTATGTTGGTCATAGTACATTAACCTAAAAGAAAATGATTAATATATGTTTGGGTATGTAAAAATTACATTGGGAATAGTTATTTAGTTGGGTGTTATTTGGCGTTAAGTCTTGATTATTTAGGTGTTATTTGGCATTGTTTGTCGATTATTTAGACGTTAACTTAATTGTTAGAAACTTTGTTGATTATTTTGGCGTTAATGGCTCCTAAAAAACTAGTTTACATTATATACTGCGTTAAGGCTTAAGGACATATTTTTTTGATCTTGAACAAGGTACATGAATTATGAGGGCCGGCCCTGCATATATCAGTACTCTTGTATATTCTGCTAAAGAACTTCAAATTTATTGCACTAAACTGTGTTTGAGAATTATTTTGAGTTACGTTAAAACACATATATAACTTATTTAATTCTTCGTTGAGACGCATGGGTAATGATACTAGCTTAATCAGACGATATAATTTAAAACTTATATAATTGCCCGCCGTTATGCACGGTTAATAATACAAGCTTATGCTACGCGTTGTGGTAAGGGTGAGTGACCTGGCACGAGCCACATCAGCAGGCAAGCGCTAGCGAACATAACAACGAGGTGGTAGTTTGGACGAGCAGAGGTTAACCACAACAAGCTCAAATGAGGGGAGACGCGAGTGAGCAAGGTGATAAGTAGGCATCTAATCAGCGTCATGTGTTGCAATATTAGAGGATAAATCCAGATTATCAAGTGAACGACAACACAACTGGGTAGTCTTTAGATCAAAGGGTATAACTTTTAACTTTTCTTGTAAATAAAAGTTGGTTTTGATAATGGGCCTGGTTTATTTAAAAGAAGCCCAAACCTAGATTTTAAGTAGGTGTAACCGTGTGTAAAGGTTGGTTGTCATTTATGCGCTTCTTTTCTTGTTCCCTTCTTCACAGCGAGACGACACCACCGATGTTGAACCGCCGGAGAAAACTCCGACGATGCATCTTCACCCTTCTTACTCCACTTTCTTAAAAATCGAATAAACCCTTATCTCTTCCCCAACCCTACGCTTACGCCACCATTACTTACTCGTCATCCTCCCTTTCTGTAATTACGGATGAAACGACCTTCAGCGCCGCCGTTGGTGAAACAAGCAGAGATTGTCAACAACATCCGTGGCCTGAGTGGGTGGCTTTTGTTGACCGTTTGAAGTCAAAAGGTACATTCGTCAAGATGCTGGAACTGGAAGTGATGTTTCTGTTTATAAAGAAAGAAATGGGTGTTTTGAAGGAAGCTTGCCTCAGTCAGCTTTGATCAATTTGATTTATTCAAGTAAGAAATTATTGATGTGTTGATTCAATTGTCTGTTTGATAATGACAGTGAATGGTACTGAAATGAACATGATAGAAGTTCCAAATTGATGAATCTCAATGTATCGTGTTTTGTTAAAATTCATTGATTCTTTATACTTAGTTTAGTATAAGTATATAGTGGTGGGTTGAAGCAACGAGCTTTTATAACAGCCCTTATAGTAATTGGGCATAGATACATAGTGTTAGGCTGATTAAAGATAATTATAGTAGTTAGTTAATTAGGCTCTGGTGAAACAACTGGAGAATCTCAACAGCATCCGTGGCCTGCGTGGGTGACTTTTGTTGACCGTTTGAAGTCCAAAGGGGACATTCGTCAAGATGCTGGAACTGGAAGTGATGTTTTTGTGTTTAAAGATATGAGGTGTTTTGAAGGAATGTTGCCTCTGTTTTGGTCGTCAAGGGTTTGATTTGTTCAAGTAAGATACTGTTCGTGTCTTGGTTTAATTGTCTGTTTGATGATGAAGTGATGATAGTGAATGGTATTTTAAAGAGCATGATAGAAGTTACAAATTGATGAATATCAATATATTGTGTTTTGTAAAAATAAACATTATGTTTTGAAATTTATTGATTATTTATAGTTGGTTAGGTATAAGTATATAGTGTTAAGTTGATTATGGTATGTTTATTATTAGTTAGGCATGAATTCATAGTGTTTAGGACTTTAGGGCTGTAAACAAGTTGAGACAGGTTGGGTCGGGCTCGGGTCAGCCACAAATCGAGCCGATTTTGAGCGAGCCTCAAGCAGTGAGCTTTGTTAACAGTCCGTATAGTGTTAGGCTGATTAAAGATCTTAAATAAGATAATTATGGTGTGTTTATAGTAATTAGTCATGAATACATGGTGTTAGGCTGATAAGGATCCTAAATGAGATACTATAACTCTATAAGTATGTTTATATAATCTCATTGAAGGAGACTGTGTTTAAAAAAGCGAGCTTTAAGCGCGCTTTAAGCGTGAAGCGCTGAAGCGTTTGGAAAAGCGCTTTTTTTGGTCTGAAGCGTTACAACACGTGAAGCGATTTGAAGCGAGCTTTAAGCGCGAAGCGATGGTGGTTTGAAGCGACGCTTCAGCCCAATAAGGTCACATTTGGGCCATTTTTTAGGCCCAATAGTCTTTAAATAGGGTTTAAATGAGGCCCTACTTCTTTACCCTAATAACCAGCCTCTGTCTTTTAACATCTTTCTCCTTCTATTCTCTCTGCAACTTGATTTCTGTTTAGAAATCATAATGGCCTCAGGATCAAACAGCACTACTGCTGCCTCGGAAAAGTCCTCCTCATCTGGTGACCCGAGATGAATACGTACTTGATTATGATGATTATTGATTAAAGACTATTTTTATGTTTTAAGTGTGTTTCGACTTTAATTTATGTTTTAACTATGCTTTTTATGTGTTAAGTGTGTTTTTTAATCATGTTTTTGTGTTTATTATCGATTAACAAGTAGAATAGGTCATATTGATGTGTACAATATTTTTTTTTTTAATTTTGAGCGCTTCGTATACGTGAAGCTCTCGCTTCGCGCTTGAAGCTTCGCTTAAAGCTTTTGGAACCAAAACGCTTCGGAGCGCCTCGCGCTTTTTTAAACCAAGGAAGGAGATGTAAGTTATTTATGAAACACCATTTTTTATATTAATTAGTTTAAACATTTAAAAACATTTTATTTGTAATTGACTTTGGTATGTCTACATTTTGAGCATAGGTATGTGGTATATGTGTTTTCCAGGGATCACGTTACAGGGCCTATGTGATACTAAAAGACAATGAACCGGATGCAGGAACTGTAGATATTCTGCGCGTTCTATTATATTATGCACTTGATCTTGCTTTTGATTCTGATAAGAAGCCTTCAGTGGCGGGAGTTGTTGAAGCATCTGCCAATAAGTTGCGTTTGGAGTAGACTGAGCTTAGTGACACGAGAGTTGACCCTGAATTAAAAAACCAGCTGCGATAGTTCCTAGAAAGGCACAATCTTTTGGAGTTATGGAACAGACTGTTGAAATGAAAAGAGGAGATTAGTTGTGTCCCAAGTGAGTATCTGTTTGAAATTATAATACACATTCTGGTTAATATGAGATATATAATCTCATAATATGCTTATAACTTTTTTGGTTAGGTGCAATTTCTTTAATTTTTCTAGGAATACAAATAAAAATGGCGTGAATGCAAACTGCAAACGAAGATGGTCCTCAAAAATCCTGTGGTGATAGTGTTGAAATGACAAAGGTGAATTTTTCAATTTTGGTCTTATCACCTTCTTGATTCGTATTTTTATTAGTTATCAAATACTGATGTCATATAATGTTTTTTTGGTGATCTTAGGGGCTGTTTGTTTACATTTGAATGGCTCCATTAAGAGGCAAGCCTCTGAATTGGTCAGACCTCAGGGTGTTTGGTTCACCAAATAATCACCTCTTAATGAAATTATTCAGATCTGAATTGTTCAGCACTTTTTGAGATCTGAATGAACTATTGACAAGCCTGCCCTTTGCCCTGATAATCAAAACATCTTCCACAGCTACCCATTCCTCTCCTCTTCTCTCATCCACACATCGCTGCCACTCTTCCACAGCCTTCACCTCCGTCGCCGCCCCTCCTCCACCGTCTCTCCTCCACAGCGCCGCCACTCACCTCAGCCTTCACCTCCGTCGCCGCCACTCACCTCAGCCTTCACCTCCGTCGCCGCCCTCATCCTCTCTCCTTCAACATCGACGCCTCCATCTCCACTGCTTCCTCCATCCACCGGTTTCCTCCCTGCACCGGCCTCCTCCACCACGTCGGCCCTCCACCATGTGTCTCCTCCGCAGCCGCTGTTCTTGTCATCTCTCCTCCACAGGTTATGTTGTGAGCCCTAATTTTTCATTGTTTTTAGAATTTTGAGGTGTTGTTGGAATGTGCAAATTGGTGATACTAGAATGTAACCATGTTAAATTTGAGTTGTTATTTTCATTGTTTAACAGTATCGATTCAAGCCCTAGTATGTATAATGTGCAATTTTTTTATATATATTTTGTATATATGTATGATTAGAAACAGATTGTTAATTGTTTGGTTATATTGGTATATTGATTTTATTGCAATTGTTTATTATTTATGATGTTGTGAAACTGCGAAGTTTGATGTGCGGATTTTTATATATAGGTATGATTAGATATATAAGTAGTTCAGAGGGGTAAAAATGTCATTTTACATAGTCATTCAGAGGTGCAACCAAATAGCACTTTATAGGTTCAGCACTTACTGGTTCAGAGCCTTTTAGCCATTCAGACCTCTTATTCATTCAGCACTTATTGGTTCAGATGTTGCCAAACAGACCCTTAGTAATTATTAAGTTCAATTATAAAACACCGGTCAATGACAGTTCAATTGTGAATGTATGAGGTAATTTGCGAACCAATACAAAGATTAAAGTTGGGAATTTGAGTATTTGGTTTTTAAATTTGATGAATCACTAGATGGATGGGGTTTATTAGTAATAGCTGGATTAATGATTGTATGTATATAACATAAATGTTTCTTTTTTTATTTTACAGATGCAATTTTATGAATTTTTTCAGAAATATTCGGTGCCTGATGCAAAACCGAGGGGCCTAAGAGGGTTGGAACACAGAGATGAAGAAAGGAGACCGCAACAATTGATTCTTTTATTGGTTTTTCAACCAATAATGCTATCGGTTTCATTGTTCTTATAAGCACCGAGTAGGGTTAGAAGTTGATTTACCTGTTTGCTTAGTTGGTTAAATTAAGGAGTGCAATTAGTATATAAAATGAGTTAATTTTTAGATAAGGTAAACTATTTTATTATTTTAGCATTATGTGGAGTTTATAATTATGATTACTTAGAAGATAGCTTTTGTTTTGACTTCTGAACCCCTAATTTCTTGATTTTCTGTTTGACAAAGTATAAGCCTACATATCCGATTGCTTTAAACCAGGTTCAAACTAAATGGGTTGCATAAGATATAAGGATTGCTTTTGTCTAAGCTCCTTTAATCATGCGTAGTCTTTTGACATACTATCTTGATTATTCGACGTTGTTTAATACATGAAGATTCATAAAAACCGACTAGTTGTGTGCATCATTTGTTATATACAAGTAGTTTTTAACCTATGAAGTTGGATATATTTCGTTTAGGTGTCAGTTTATGAATTGTGCCAGCAATACAAAGTGTTTACCATGCCGAGAGCAACGTCTCAACAGGCAGCTAAACCCTGGAGAGTACCCTCATCTTTTTCACAATAATGCCTTTTTAATAATTTTATACATTTTAATTGCTTAGATACAAAGAACTTGCCAATAAATACTACTGGCCATTACAACAAGCACACGACTTGACTTGACAAGAAGTTAAATGGGTTAAGGTCATAAACTAGTCAACACGTTAATGGCCCGCTCAAAAACATGTCTAAACAGGTTCAGCCTGCCTAATCCGTTCATGACACACATAACACATAACTATTGTGTTAAATGGGTTATCAGGTTGTCAAGACACGTTTAAGACCCACTTAGCTAATCAGGTTATGGATTGTTCTTTGGGATTTTATGTCTTGTAATTTTTGGTAGCCTTTTTTTTATCACGTTGATAAGTTATTATTGTTTGTTACCATGATAAGGGAGTTATGTTAAACAGCGTACATGTCGTGTCATTCTTATTATTGAACTGTTTATATTTAATTGTTTTAAATAGATCATGTAATTCGTGTTATTAAACTGCTTATATTTAATTGAACTTCATATATCTAATGTATCTTTTATTGAACTTCCTATATCTGACTTATCTTTTATTGAATTTGGGAAAGGTGTGATTTCTTCAACTATGGTGGAAATGTTGTATGTCGGAAGTGCAATGGCGAAATGCCCGAAGATGCAAGAGCTAAATATCAAGAAAAAATGTGGAGGAAATTGTAACTTCTAGTGGGTCAAATGTAACAGGGCCGCCACCATGTAACCATGGTGTCATAAAGCTGCATTTAATTGTTATGTTAAATTAAAAATAACAATAGGTTTATTTTATTAGATACAACTGTCAAATGGTGTTTCCAAAGGTACCAGAGGCGCCACATCAGCCTTTCCCTTAAGGTCCCCCATTGTCGAACAACGACCTTGCCACATCGGAGCATAGCGCCCCCAACACCGTTGCAGAGGCGCCATTGGCGGGTGCTATGGTTGAATCACTGTATCCATGGGGAGCGCCAACGGGTTTATTTGGTGAGTAATTAATATTTGACCGTTGGAAAACAGTCAAATAATAAAAAGATTTAGAGTGAATTGTTATTTTGGTCCCTGTGGTTTATAGCGCATTGCTATATTTTACAAATATGAAAAGTCTTGCAAATTACACACCAACATTTCAATTTTATTGCGATTTCAGTCCATCAGACTAATTCCATCCACATTAGTGTTAAATCCAGGTCACATGTGAAGCCTGTGATCGGCATTTTCATAATTAACCATCTCAATTGAAGAAAACGAAGTTAGTTAAATCATGATTCTTTCTTCTTCACATCCTAAACCCTAATTTCTAAGGCACGAGAAGATGAGAAATCAACAATACCTCAGTTAGGTTTGATTTCAAGAGAGGAGTTGAGAACTCAACAAATTCGTAAATACATCATTATTATTTGCATACTATTACTTTACAACATTTTTAGGCATAGAGGTGTTGTACCTCATGCTTTGGGAAGTTATCAAAAAAAATTGATTTTTACTTTTAACCCAAAACTATTTGATTTTCTACTTTTAACCCCCAAAACTTTTCATCTGTTGCAATTTAACCTCACAACATTTTTACATTCAACTTTGGTCCCCTATACTTTTCATCTTATGCAAGTTTTTCGTTTTACGTTCCGTTCCAAATTTTGCGAGTTAAACGGCGCAACGTGCGTGTGAGGTTCAACGTTATTATGTCGCCCATTTTTCCCATTTGACAGGTTCGTCGCAACGCGAAGGTCCCAGATCGACTTAGTTGTTCTTTTCTATGTTTTACGTTTCGGTCTAATTTTTTCGCATTAAATTATTATTACTACTATATATTAATAAAGGAATTGAAATGAATAGTGATTTTAATATTATAATAATATATACCTTTTTTAATACCTTTATGATTTTAATATTATAATAATAGTTATTTTCTTTATTGTTTAACTTTAATCCTTTTTTAATATCAGGGGTTGGGATAAGCTTGGTGTCAACCAGTATCGAACCAGTACTGGTATCGAAAATACCGATACGGTCCTGTTCGGTATCAGTACATGTAGGTAAAAACCGGCACCAATACAGAAAACGCCAAAAGTTGGTGCCTAATTGATATTGGAATCTTTTGGTTCGGGAAATTCAGTGCGGCTATAGGTACTATTTGCTCATCCCTAACACGGTTACCGTACGAACAACGGTATCGTACAACTTTTTTTTGTTGATTTTCTTCAACTTTTAATTTTTTCTATTTTAGTTTCAGGGGTAGGAATGAGCTCGGTGCCAACCGATACAGAATCGATACTGATACCGAAAATACCGGTTACAGTACCGGTATATGAAGGTAAAAAACGGTAGTGAACCAGTACCAGGAACGCCAAAAGTCGGTACCGAATTGGTACTTAAGATCTTTCGGTTCGGCGAATTTGGTACCGGTACCCAGAACAATTTGCTCATCTCTGACCACGGGTTTCATATGAACAACATCGTTACCATACAACTTTTTTGGTTGATTTTATTTCGGTTATCTTTTAGTGTTTTTTTCTACATTTTCTTTTTATTCTTGTCAACAGTTCTGTTCGCAACACGCTCGTAGTGATTTCAAAACACATGTAAACACAGACTAAATAACAAAAGAAATTCTCCGTAACGCAACAAACTTCTTTAAACCTAGTTATACATATTATTTGAAACTTGTTCTATCAAAAACGTAGAGAAAACTATTACAATATCATCTTATTTGTTAATTGCAAAATAAGGTAAAATTCTAAACAACTAGTGGGCTATAGCCCCCTTTAACGTACATCTATACTATATAATAAAATAAACCACTTTAGGGACACTTGTCATCATATTAGGCCATCTCTTATAGATAATTATTATTTTAGTTTAATCTTTTCTAATTAATTATAGATAATCTTCATACTAAATATTATTTAGTCTAACATCTTATATTATAGATAACGCTCCTACTAAATATTATTAGTTTAATACCTTATTAATAATTATTATTTAGTTTAATCTTCTTTTCATTTATAATATTATTTATTTGAATTAATTATATTGAATCATTTGCCGCATCAAGTTCTATTGGCTTGCCTATCAAGTGGAACTACCAGAAGTTGGGCTTCAGCCCATTTGCATGATTAAATAAAGAATTTTGGTTTTGCATGATTTTTTTAACGGATAATTAAATCACCGGATAAGCATTCTGGATTGTCATCAATCGAGTAAATACAGCCCCCCCCCCTTCATAATGATCAAAGTTGGATGCATATCTGAGTCACCAGTTCCGGGGGAAAACCCGCCTGCCCGAAGGCCCACTGTGGTAAAACCCGGTTCGGCTCGGTTTCGAACTGGCGACCTCCAAATCAAATATATTTTACGAAACTTAAAATAAAATTAAGTAATATTATTTATCGTTTATACATTTACGGAGTTTTAAATAAATGGTTAAATTTATTGAGACTTCGTTAACAAATTTTGCAACAACAGAATAATCTATTTTTATCACGAAAACCAAACTTTGTATTAATATATTAAATATTTTTATTTTCACTATACAAAATTACATTTACTCGACCCATGTAAAACATGATATTTTTTAAGATATAACTTTTTATTATTTGATATATAAAATTAGATTTATTTAATTCGTACAATACATGGAGTTTTTTTAAGGATATATATATATTTTTATTTAGTATAGAAAATTACATTTATTCAAACCGTGTAATGCGCATATTTTTAAAGATGTAATTTTTTAATTATATGGTATATAAAATTACATTTATTCAACCCGTGTAATAAATGAGGTTTTTAAAGATGTATTATTTTATTATTTAGTAAACAATATTACATTTATTCAACCCGTGTAATACTCGTGGTTTTAAAGATATAACTTTTTTATTTGGTATATAAAATTACATTTATTCAACCCGTACAATATGGTTCTTATATATATCACTTTTTATTATTTAATATATAAAATTATATTTATTCAACCCGTACAATAAATGAGGTTCTAAAGATATATTGTTTTATTATTTAGTATATAAAATTTATTTATTCAATCCCGTGTAATACACGGGGTTATAACCTAGTAAGCACATATTATAAACAAAATAAGTTAAAATTACAAATAATCATTATTCTTGTACACAAGAGCGGTGGCATGAGTGCCAGATCGAAAAGCAACAACAATGAAATATCCAACAACAATTCCCATAATGTGATGTGAAAGAACAAAGAATCAGAAGTTAAATTAGGATGAAAATGGCCATCACATGCTTCGCTTGTGACTTGGATTTAACACCAATGTGGATGGAGTTAGTATGGTGGATTGAAACCGCAATAAAATTGAAACGTTGGTGTGTTATTTGCAAGACTTTTCATATTTGTAAAATATAGCAATGTACTATAAACCATAGGGACCAAAACAACAATTTACTCAAAGATTTAAATGTAGAAAATAAACATCAATTTTCCTTCTATTTCTTTCCTTAAAAAAACTCTGAAACACGATTTTTTCTTGATATCTTTTTGAATCCTCTCTTTTCCTAAGTTAAATAAAATTTGGGAACACATCATTATTCTTCAATGTCATGAGTATACGGTCGCCGCCTCAATCAATTTGGGGCCGGGCGAAATATAAACTCAAAATCCTTGTTCAAATGTTATTGTTATAAACAGTGGCAAATATAAGATTTTTGTGACTCAGTATAAAAAATAGGTTGGCTAAAGTCAGATTAGACCATGCATGTAAAAATAATTACTCTTTAGAATTTTTTTTATTGAAGTGAGATTAGATTAAAATTGAAGATTTTATACTCGAAACGAAAACGTATGCATTGAACTATGTGTAAAAAATAATTAGGCCCCAATAATTTGACGGCCCTAGGCTTAAGCCAAAGAACTCACTACATAGAAGCCGCCCATGCATGAGGGAACACTTGAAGACTAGTTTTAAAATTAAGTACTCTCGTACACACGGGTTGTAAACCAGCCTGATTTTATTTACCTTGGGCTCAAACCAGTTTGGCCAAAACCGGTTCGTGTTAATAATCCGTTTTAGGTTTGATAAACCCAACTCACCCAAACCGATTTGGATCGGTTCGAAACAAGTTTTAGCGTTTAAACCGGTTTTTTAGGGTTTAAACCGTTTCGGGATGGAACGGATTCTTTATCACAAAAATCCCAAACCGTCGGGTCGAGGACGGGCCCAAACCAGTTATTTTGGCTACCAAATCAGGCTATAAACCGGTTCATCAGGCCCAAATCGGTTTTCTTACACCTCTAATACTCTAATAGAAGGAAGCAATTATGTGGATATAATTTGTTTCTCGTTTCAGCCTTTCTTTGTTTCTGGCTTCATGATTGATTCTATTGGGCTTTACATAATCTGCAATGTGGATCTCGATGGATTAAAGACAAAAGGGTATTCAATTTGTGGGCTTAACTGCTTAAGGATATGCACAAGTGTGTATATATATATATATATATATATATATATATATAGGGGAAGGCTATAGAGAAAACCCACTTGAGTTGAGAAAACCCAAATAAACCCTATGTAACATTTTTATTTTTTTTCTAAAAAAATAGGGAATGTAATATAAATGTACACGGACCTATTTATGAAAAAAAAATGTAAAAACGCTTAATAGTTTTTTTTTTTTTTAATGTTGAAAATTTGTATGTTACATTTTTTTTGGACATACATATTATGTAACCTGAAATTTTCAACATTTTTTAAAAAAAAAACTACTCAGTGTTTTTTTGAGTTTCTTTTTTAAAAATGTTCAAATATATGTATATTACATTTCCTATTTTTTTTAGAAATGCATCTTGAGTTTACATGGGTTTTTTACAAAGGTTTTCAGGGTTTAGTCAACTCGAGTGGGTTTTCGATTTATCTTTCCCCTATATATATATATATATATATATATATATATATATATATATATATATATATATATATATATATATATATATATATTTTAAAATATATATTAAAGAAAGATTTTTTTAACTCCAAACAACTAAATATACTAAAAGATTTTTTTTTTTAATATTGAATATAACATATTGCTTACCAGTAATAAGGGAAGTAAAGTAACAATTAAAATTTAAAAGGATTTGCGCTATTAATATGTAAAGTAGCTATGACTCTATGATCCCCACCACACGCAACGATCTGAACCTGAGAGCTTTTTTTTACATGAGGTTGCTCAAAGGTGTATAACAAATTGTAAGGAGAATGAGGAATATAACAGTAGATTGTGAGGTGAGGAGGATTTATGTACAATAAAATTAACAAAAATTTATCCACTGGGAAGTGTAGGATTATAAGGTGCAGGATAGAAGAATGCAATTTTGTGGATGCTATTTGTGCATTGATTTTCCACAAAGACTTGCAAAGTCTTCCATGGGCCATTAGCTCCCGTCCAGCTATCTATACACCCATTACTTCACGTACTTTGTTCGTCATAGCAACTCATATTTCATCTCATTTTTCTTAAAAGTTGAGGTTGAATCATGGGAAACCAGTGGGTTTGGGGGCTTCATCTCGTTTTCTTAAGCATGTTTTTGGTTGCAACCAAACATACTTGTCTGGGTGCTCAAAATTCGACAAGAAGCTGCCATGAACGAGAGAGATTAGCGCTACTCGAGTTCAAGCACAGCGTCAAAGATTACTTTGAAGTGCTCTCATCATGGGTTGGCATCGATTGTTGCTCATGGAAAGGAGTCCATTGCGACGGTGCCACCGGAAGAGTTACCGGTCTTCATCTCAGAGGAAATTACGACGAGTATCATTACTACTTAGAACATTACTATGAAGGATATTACTTAGAAGGTGATAAGGTGAACGCATATTTGGCTGAGTTAAGACACCTCCAATATCTGGATTTGAGTGGGAATAATTTTTATGGAAGTCAGATTCCTAAATTCATTGGATCCTTCAAGCAGCTAAGTTACCTCAATCTCTCTTATTCACGTTTTAGTGGTATTATTCCCCATCACATTGGAAATCTCTCCAATTTGAAGGTTCTTGATCTTGGTGTGAATGATGAGCCTTGGCTAATCACGTCAAATGATATGGCATGGGTTTCTGGCCTTTCCTCACTTGAGCATCTTGACTTGAGCAACGTAAATCTTTCTCAAGCAAACAATGTTGATATGGTATTTTACATGATTCCTTCATTAGAATATCTAAGCTTAAGTGAGTGTGTACTTACTAATGCTGATCTTGGTCTTCACCTTAATTCAAGTAAAATACTTCCCAACATTGAACATCTGGATCTTTCAAGCAACAGTTTTGAAGGTCAACTCCCTCACTTTTTTCAGAACTTGACATCCTTAACGTTCCTTGATCTTTCAGACTATAATCTTAGTCTGGCATGGAACTCTTTGTTAAACATGATCCCTTCTTTATCAGAATTGCATTTGTCATGGTGTGGGCTTCACAATGCCCCCTTTTCACCCACTTATTTGAATTCCAGTGCCCATTCTAACATACAATATCTTGATCTTAGCGCTAATTCAATTGGGGGTAGGTTTCCATCTGAAATAATGAACATCACATCCCTAAAAGTCCTTGACCTTTCATCAAACAGTTTGAACTCATCAATTCCTGTCATGCCTAACCTTCTAAAGCTCGATGTTTCTTATAATAAGTTTGAGCACATCGAGCTTGTTGGGATTTGGAGACAATGTCATCTGAAGGAATTGAGCTTATCAATAAATCATATTGGAGGAGAAATGATAGGCCCATCATCAAACACGTCTGAATGTTCCCACTATGCTTTAGAGGTGTTGGAATCAAATGGAAATGGATTCAACGGTTCTATTCCAGAATCTGTTGGAAAACTAAACAATTTAAGAGTCTTAAGTCTCCAGTTTAACAGTTTTAAAGGTTCAATCCCTAAAGCTTTGGAGAGATTAAGATCTTTAGAAGCATTAGATCTGTCTTTTAACAAATTAACCGGTCCTGTTCCGACATTCCTTGGAAACCTTACCAAACTTGACCTTTCTTATAATCAATTTAGCGGTTCTATCACAGAATCATTGGGAAGGTTAACAGATTTAACTCGTTTAAGTCTGCAATCAAACCTGTTAACAGGTCCAATCCCAGAATCATTGGGAAGATTAACAGGCTTAACTACTTTATGTCTGCAATTGAACCTGTTAACAGGTCCAATCCCAGTTTCAGTTGGGCAACTCACCAAACTCGTTGAATTAGATGTCTCTGAAAATTCTTTAGAAGGAGAGGTTTTGGAAGCCCATTTTGCTAAACTCTCGATGTTGAAGTACTTAGACACAACTGCTAATCATAGGTTGATTATTAATATCTCAAATGATTGGATTCCTCCATTCCAACTGAGGCATGTTCGACTTAGTTCTTGCAAGATTGAAAATGGATTTCCACAGTGGTTGCAAAATCAAAGGATGCTTGAGGAGTTGGTATTGTCTAATGCTAGCCTATATGGTCTTCCACCAACATGGTTTCAGAATATGCCCATGCTTTATTTATTAGATCTCTCTCACAACAAATACATTGGATCTTTGATAAACCTTCGATTTAGCGAATACACCAAGTTTTTAGTTCTACAAGACAACCTTTTCAATGGGTCAATTCCAAGGTCAATGTGTAGAAGAAGATGGTTGGTAATTCTTGATGTTTCCAGCAATCGGTTATCTGGAAACATTCCTGATTGTCTAGAGAATCTACAATACATGAGGATGCTTATACTTAGTTCAAATGGGTTGTCTGGAGTCCTCCCAAGTTCTTTAGGAAATATTGATTCATTAAAATGGTTAAAACTGAGTGACAATAACTTCAATGGCCAAATACCACACGACTTGCGAAAGTTGAGAAACTTAGAAGTTTTGGATTTGGGCAATAACGAATTCTCAGGAAACATACCAAAATGGATTGGAAAAGAACTATCAGAATTGAGGATTCTCAGGTTGCATAAAAACAACTTCACAGGAGGTATTCCTCATTCTTTGTGCAAATGTTCAAATCTTCATATTTTAGACATCGCACACAACAACTTAACAGGATCCATCCCTCAATGTTTTGGAGAGTTGAGCGGGATGGTTGAGGCAATAGATGCATTTGATTATCACATCATTTACATGGAGGAGTTTAAGCTGGTGGATGTGATTCAAGTCTTTAAAGGAAGCGAGCTTGAATATAAAAAAACGAGATATATAGTTGTTAACATGGACCTTTCAAGCAATAAACTTACAGGAGAAATCCCTCCAGAGATAACTGCACTTGTTATGTTGATGGGTCTCAATTTGTCTCATAACCATCTGAGTGGGAGTATTCCATATAGCATCGGAAAAATGAAGGCGTTAGTATCTCTTGACTTCTCAGACAACCAACTAAGCGGGACGATCCCGCCAAGCATGGCTGCTTTGAACGATTTGAGCTCAATGAATCTGTCACACAACAAACTGTCAGGAAGAATTCCAACTGGAAAACAACTGCAGACACTCATCGACCCATCAATATATGCTGGTAACAGGGATCTCTGTGGTGCACCTCTGCCAAATAATTGTTCCGATCCTGAAAACCCACCAGCCACAACAAGCAAGAACAAATACAAAAAGGCTAACGGGCTAAGGAAGGTATGGTTTTACTTGGACATAACGTGTGGATTTGCAACAGGTTTTTGGGGTATTATTGGAGTCTTGGCATTCAAGAAGGAATGGAGAAGGAAGCTTTTTATGATTGCAGAGGTAACCATGGATAAGGTGTATGTGGCGGTTGCAGTGAAGATTTCCAAGATTAAAAGAGGCAGAGAAGCCTAGTAGATTCTTATAATTGACAATACTTGTAAAATTGTTGTTTTGATTTAAAATACTCTGTTGTGTAATAAATTTATACCATGGGTGTGTTTAATAGAAATAAAAATATTACAATACACGAGATAGAATACAGGTGACAGATGATTACAGAAGAAGTGGACTGAAGATTAGACATGCCAATGGGTAGAAAATCATGTGATGGCAGAGCAGGTTCGCTCTATGTTCAAATGGCATTCTCTATTTGAGTCCAGTCACTTTTCTTGTGTTTTCCAAAATTATAGGTTCGGTCTCACCCCCATTCTCTATTTGAATTAGATCTTCCAGTTGAGTCCAGAAAAGAAATAAAAAAGCAACAACAGGAGCAATGATGATTACCGAGAGAGAAACAATCCAAAAAGAGGTATATTTTTCGTTCTTTAGATTCTTTATCGTTCTGTAGTGTTTCCTGCAAAATCTTTACAGAATACAAAGTCATTAGAATCTGCTAAACCTATACATAATACAAAGTCTGGGATAAGGAGTTTACTTTGTTGACTTCAAAAGCGTATGAAGATTTGTAGCTAGCAGCACTTAATGGACTCGTTTAAGGAACCAGTTGGCATTAGAATATGACTGTTGCTCTAGGTATCAAGTTAGTTATCCATCGAGCAAAAAAAAAAAAAAAAACCACTTCATTTGGAGAGCAAATTCATATGAAAACCCAGCAACCACCGCCAAAGGGAACACATCCCAATATCCATCGACGAACAAACCAGCGGCTGCAACTTATATCCCGCAGCCGTTTCACTCACTTCCTCTTGGTCACAATCGGTCAAAATCAACCCAACTTTGCCGTTAATGTGAGGTATTGCGCCAACAAAAGCAGGTTTTCCGGCCGATGGGGCATGGATCTCGAGTGAGCGCCTCATGAAAGAATTCTTACCCATGACGACAGATGAGTGGGGTCGGAGTCCTTGCCTTATGGCCTGAATTTGGTTGACACAAAGATTGTCGGCACTCACGATGACGAGATGTTTGTTGTTGTCTTTGAGATGGCTGCGTAGCTTTTGGAGGTAGATTGCCTTCCTTGCTGCCGTGGAAGCCATGGGGAAGAAGATGAAAATGGAGGTTCGGGTTAGGTCAGGGGTTCTTGTGTTAGTGATTTAGCGGTCCAGTGTGGAAGCCCATCAAGTAAAACTGTAAAAGCAAAGAATAAGACAAAAAGGCCAAATTTAACACGGACATTAGGTGGGTTTTTTTTATTATTATTTTTTATTTAATTTACATTTATACCATATAATGCTATGTGATATGGTTTTATATTTTTTAAAGTTAAATGCAATTTGCGTTTATGATCATTCCGATCGGTGTCATGTCGAGTCCTCAAAATTCTTTCTTTGACTCTTGAGTCACCGTATGATAAAAAGCGCTGGCAGTTTAGTCCCTCCACCCAACTTTTGTTATATTCACCAGCGTTGATCGTTAATTTATGGTTGAAACACCTATTTTGCCCTTGTTAAACAATAACTGTTATAATTAAAATCCTAGTTCTTATAAACTTCACATTCTGCTCTCGTTCTTGCAACAATCTTGTGACGTCGTTGAACGCTACAACTCAAGGATCAATGTCTCAAAGGTCGATGTCTCAGAACTCCTATTAAAAATAGGATGAGCAATCACTAATTTTTTCCCATGTTTGTGTGTAATAGTATCACAAGTTTTAACTACCCCTTACCCTACTAAAATAATATATAATTTATGTAATTAATAAAGTGTGTAAAAATATTATTGGTGAGCTAAAAAAAGATGGGACACTTAGTTTTTTTTTTTTTTTTTTGTAATTGGTTCTCCTAATTAATTCACACACTTCAATTATTGAAAAGTGGGTTGAGAGATGTCATTGGGGCAACGCCTAGGGAATTTATGAGCGTTATAATGGAGGTTGGGTGCTATTAAGGCGTGAAGGGGTCCTAGGTGGCAATGGGTGTGGTTCCGTAAAACATAGACTAATTAACTTGTATAAGACCATACATAGTGGTTATGGTGAATAATGCCGTATCCTTGGGCGTTGTCCGCCACGTGTCGCCCTTGTCAGCAAATGGGCGTTTTGAAAAAACACGGGCGTAGTGGGATAATGCCCCCACCCTTGGGCGTTGTTCAACACGTGACACTCCCATAATTACCCAATTATTTTTTTTATTTTTCAAACAAATTAAAAATTGGCAACGGTCATTGGCCATCAAACTTTCTCTCCAGCGTTGTTTTTAAAACGCTCCAAGCGTTGTTTTTAAAACGCTCCAGGCAAATTTTGGTATAAAAACGCCCATGGGGGCGGAGAAGGGGGCGTGGTGGGGCGTTGTTTTCTAAAAAACGCCCAAAAAACGAACAAGTACGCATGGTCTAATAGGAATTAGAACTCATACTTGTTTGTGATAGGCAATCATTGATGCCTTTAAACTCAAAGGCTATGGGCCAACGTTAGTTACTTGTATATTGTAATCCTTATCTATATATCTTTATCACGTGACACTTTTTAGTGTTTCTTCACACTTATCTTCCCGTTTCTCTCTCCTATTAAATCATAACAATAAATTATAGTTTCTCGCATTTCTCCTCTATTAAATAATAAATATTATTAAACCACAGTTTTCTTGTTTTTTTATTATTTATTTTATGTTTTTTTTCTCAGTTATTTCCCTTATTTTCCGTTTATTAAAAAATATTTAATATTTCATTGATACAACCCGTATAATATTCGGGTTTTGTAACCAAGTATAGTAATATAACATTTGTTTTGTGAATGTAAATTTATAATATATGTATGATTGTTATATATGTTATTTAATCAATAAACTAATAGATCTGTTTAAGCATGCAAATATCGCTTAGGTGAGCTCTTAGGCCTTAATAATCTTAGTAACCCAATCAACCCGGCCCCATTACATCAAGCCTACAGATTTGTCCTGTATTTTATTTTTAAACCCGCATCCGTCATCCTCTTCGGAGACCATGGAGGACCACCAGAAGGGACCCGGTGATCTTTTCTAGGAGAGCATCTATTAAAAATGGTGATCTCGTCCATTCCATTACCTCATCCATTCCATTCCTTCGTCCATTCCATTACCCCATACCAAACAGACCCTAGGATTTTAGGCTTTTACTTTATGCTGTCCTACATTCAAACCCACAATGCTCTTCGACTATTAAATAATATAATAAAAAAGTTGACTTATGGGTCTATTTAACAATACCATTTTCAAAATTATAGTTTCGCTCTCACCCCATTCTCTATTTGAATTAGATATTCCAGTTGAGTCCAGAAAAGAAATAAAGAAGCAACAACAACAGCAATGATGATTACCGAGAGAAAAACAATCCAAAAAAAGGTATGCAACAATTGTGAAGGATATCCGTGGTATAATTTTACTTTTATTTTATGAACCCGGTTCATATTATATATGTGTTTATTTTGTTACAATGATTAGTCAAAACATTTTTGACAAAAGGATACATGTAAAAATTTGTTATTCAAAATAAACTTTAACTAGTTAAAACTATATACACATTTTTAGGCAACGGAAGCGTATGTAGCAAAATAACACGAACATTCTATACCAAGGAGCACCCGTAATGGAACAAGATCACCAACATGCAAACACGAAAGAGAACATCAACCATAGGGGGTTTAGATATACCTTCGGTTAGTGAATAACCGGTTGAGACACCGAGTTTCAACGAACGAGTGCTAGTTGTACGAACTACCGAAAACGCGGGAATGGGTCGGAAGACGGCGGAGGTGGCCGGCGGTGGCCGGCGGTCCTGGCGGCGGCGGCGGTCGGGACCGGTTTGGAATTGTGTGTGTTGTGAATTTTTGTTTCAACTCTTGCAACTTACTCCCAAAAAATCCATACACCTCCTACATATATATTTGAACCTTCATGCATGCTCTACACATGGTGGACATGCAAAATGAAACTTGAACAAGTGTTGAGAAGACACTTTTGCATGAAATGTCATTGGCCGAAATCTAGGTGCGCGCCAAATGGCGATGCAAGAGTATTCTTGTCCCACCCGATTTACGAACCCGTATCTCAGTTCAATACCCGCGTATCGTTCTTAATTACCAGTTAAATTAATTAAGTGGATTTTAGTTCATTGCCCACGGTGTAACTCTTACGGGTCAAGACCCGGTAGGCAGCGTTGGCTTATCGAACCGGACATAAATATCCAACAGCTCCCACTTGGACGGTCTCTGATAAGATCTCAACGCAGATAGCCAGTGGTGTTCTAGCTACACATGGTTGCCCCCAACAGGTCATGACACTTTAAAGTCACTAACCAAGGTATCTTCCCTTTTAGCAACGGCTTGCTACTTGAAGACAATAGACTTATGGCAATCGTTTTCATCTATCCCTTCTGTAAAAGACATCAATTGAACAATGAGACATGGATCAGATTCAATCTCATATGGCGTTCAATCATTATCGTTCTCGTTCGAGAATCAAAGTGGTACAATCAAACACACAGTAAGTTTGGGTAAGGCCTTACACTTCACCAGTTTGAATCAACGAGGGCGCCCAGATGTCTAACTGTTACATATAATGTAAGAGTACAGAATCCCATCTTGATTACATACAACTCCCACTGAACTTCAGAACCATTCCCAACCAATGCCTTTATGACTGGCAGTTACGCGACAGCGGTTGACACTGATCAAAGAATAGTCTTTAGTAAACGAAAGTTCTAGTATGTATCTTAGGTCAGAGGATACTAAATGAGTATGCCTAGATCAAAAACATCTTATGACTAAGATCCATGAGATGATTTGATGCGAGTTACATCCAGCGTCATTCACAATGAGGCCTGTGAATTTGGAAGTCAACTTCGTGAGTCCAAAATCAGAATAGTCTTAATTCGGAGTCGTTCCCACGAGTCTGACCGACTACGGATAATTTAGAATACAAGATTCATGGATTAAACGTATCAAATTCGAACACAGTTGTAGGATTCAAGAATTGCATTTAACTAGTAAATCAAAATGAATACAGGAATACAATTGTTTGATGTTCGTACATCCAAATACTAAATCAAAACATTTCACTAGCTAATCTAAGCCCAATAGCTTCCATGTGACGGTCATGTTTTTCTTGAGTCATTGGCTTAGTAAATGGGTCAGCTAAGTTTTGATCTGTGTCAATTTTGCTTATAACGATGTCTCCACGTTCCACAATCTCACGTATGTAGTGAAAATTTCTCAAAATGTGCTTGGCTTTGTGATGTGATCTAGGCTCCTTGGCTTGAGCAATAGCACCTGTGTTATCACAAAATATTTGGATGGGTTTCATGATACTTGGAACCACATCGAGATCAGTTATGAACTTCTTCATCCAAGCAGCTTCCTTTGCGGCATCCGATGCGACAATGTACTTGGATTCCATGGTGGAATCAGCTACAACACTCTGCTTGGAGCTTTTCCATGAGACAACTCCTCCGTTGAGAGTGAACACGAAACCTGTTTGTGAGCGAGAGGTATCTCGATCAGTTTGAAAACTAGCATCAGTGTAACATTTTACAGTGAGCTCCTCATTGACTCCTCCAAATATCAAGAACATATCTTTTGTCCTTCTCAAGTACTTAAGGATGTTCTTAACTGCAGTCCAGTGGGCAATCCCATGGCTCTGCTGGTAACGGCTGGTCATGCTTAAAGCATACGAGACGTCTGGTCGAGTACATACCATAGCATACATGATAGAACCAATCGCTGAAGCATATGGAACTGCTTCCATTTGTTTTATCTCACGGTCCTGAGAGGGAGCTTGCGATTTATCCAAGATGGTTCCTTTAGTCATTGGAACACCTCTTTTCTTGGAGTTTTCCATCTTGAAGCGTCTCATTACTTGATCTATGTATGTGCTCTGAGTTAGCCCAAGAAGTCGCTTAGATCTATTCCTATAGATCTTGATTCCTAGAATGTAAACGGCTTCTCCAAGATCCTTCATTGCGAAACAAGATCCCAACCAATCTTTAATTTCTTTAAGCATGGGGATGTTGTTTCAAATGATCAATATATCATCTACGTACAAGATGAGAAATGATATAGCACTCCCACTAGCCCTTCTGTAAACACAAGGTTCATCTTCGTTCTTGATAAAACCAAACTCTTTGACTTTATGGTCAAAACGAAGATTCCAGCTCCGAGATGCTTGCTTGAGTCCATAAATGGACTTGTTTAGCTTACATACCCTATTAGGATATTTTGGATCGATAAAACCGTCAGGTTGAACCATATAAACATCTTCGGAAAGATGTCCATTAAGAAAGGCGGTTTTAACATCCATTTGCCAAATTTCGTAATCATAGTACGCAGCTATGGCAAGTAATATCCTGATCGATTTGATCATAGCAACGGGCGAGAAGGTTTCATCATAGTCAACACCTTGAGTTTGAGTGAAACCTTTCGCTACTAGCCGTGCTTTACAGGTTTGTATATTTCCATGCATGTCGGTTTTTCTCTTGAAAACCCATTTGCTCCCTACTGCCCGAGATTCGGGGGGTAGCTCAACTAAGTCCCAGACTTGATTGTCACGCATGGATTGCATCTTGGCTTTCATGGCCTCTAGCCATTTCGCAGAATCTGGATTAGAAATAGCAGATTTGTAACTAGTAGGCTCGTCATCAGACTCGGCTACTGTCAGGACTTCAGAACCCTCAACATGCCAAAGGTATCTATCGGGTTCTTTACGAGTCCTGATGCTCCTGCGAAGGCTTGTGTTCGGGTCTGATTCGGTATCAACAATTTGTTGTGGTTCAGACGTTCCAACCTCGTCAACGGTTGTTTGTAGTCCTTGAACTTCTTCAAGATCTACTAAGTTACTTCTAGTTCCTCGACTAAGAAGTTCATCTTCAAGGAACCTTTTAGCCTTCCTTTTAATGGAAATCGTATTTGCATCAGGATGGTAGAAGTAATAACCGCATTGGTTATAGTATCCGACGAAAACAACCTTTTCGCCTCGAGGGTCGAGCTTGTCATCAGAGTCACTTGTGATGTAAGCATCACACCCCCATACTCTTAGGTAACTCAAATTCGGCTTATGCCCATGCCATATCTCATATGGAGTTTTGTTTACCTTTTTGGTCGACGCTAGATTTACGAGTCGAGCAGCAGTCATAAGAGCAAAGCCCCAAAAGGAGTGAGGTAAATTTGTTCTACACATCATCGATCGAATCATATTTAGTAAGGTTCGATTTCTCCTTTCACACACTACTTTAAGTTGGGGTGTGCCTGGTGGAGTGGGTTGTGAAACTATTCCACGTTCCTTTAGATGATCGAGAAATTCCAAGCTGAGGTATTCACCGCCTCGATCTAAGCGAAGCATTTTAATCTTTCTATTAAGTTGGTTTTCAACTTCGTTTTGAAACTCTTTGAACTTTTCAAAAGTTTCATGCTTATGCTTCATGAGATAGACATAAGCATATCGCCTATAGTCGTCGATGAACGTAACGAAGTATCTCTCGTGATTCCTAGTCATGGTTCTAAAAGGACCACATACATATGAGTGTATGAGTCCTAGTAGATCACTAGCTCGTTCACCAACATGGGTGAAGGGATCCTTGGTGAGTTTGCCAGCTAAGCAAGACTCGCAATCATCAAATGAGTCCGTTCCGGTGGATTCAAGAATCCCCTCAGATTGGAGCCATTTTACGCTTGCCTTGCTTATATGGACAAGTCTACAATGCCATAGGAATGAATCACTAGCACCATTTTTCTGACATTTAGAAAGGTGATATATGTTACTGCTAGGCTGAACATTAATTTCATAGATACCGTTTCGAGGTTTAGCCTCAAAATTGTAAATACCATTTAGATAAGCAGAAATAGCAACACCATTAAAAACATATCTAAATCCTTGTTCAAAAAGCAACGAAACTGAAATGATGTTCCTGGTTAAACCAGGTGCATAAAGACAATTGTTCAAAACAACAATAAGACCAGAAGGACATGTAAGATTAAATGTGCCAGTTGCCAGAACTGGGACTCTTTTCCCATCGCCAACAATGAGCTCCATGTCTCCCGGCTTCAGTTTCTTCCACTTCTCAGGCTCCTGCAAGACATTAATGATATGATAACCACACCCGGTATCAAATACCCATGTGTTGCTTGAAACAGTGAAAAGTTCGATAACATATATTAGAATACCTGAAGAAGTGCCTTCTCCATTAGCCTTCTTCACTTTGAGCTTGGCAAGATACTCGGGGCAGTTACGTTTCCAGTGCCCCATCTTGTTACACTCATAGCATTGCTGCTCTTCTGGAAGAGGGGCTTTCACAGCTTGCTTGCTCTTGTTGGTGGCAAGTTTGGCAGCAACAGGAGCCTTTCCTTTGTCTTTGCTGTTATAACTCTTCTTCTTCGTTTTGGGCTTTTTAACACCACCAGATCGAACCATTAACACTTGGCTTACTTTGTTGGAAATGTTCATCTCTGTCGTTTTGAGCATCCCATGTAGCTCTGGCATTGTCTTTACCCAGTCATTCATGTTAAAGTTCATAACAAATTGATCATAGTGACTGGAAAGAGAGTTGAGAATGAAGTCAACAGCCATCTCATCTTGGAGAGGATAACCAAGTTTGTTTAGTTGGTTGATGTAGCCTTTCATCTTGAGGACATGAGCACTAACTGAGGAACCCTCTTGCATTTTACAGCTTATGAGCTGTTTCATGGTGTCATAGCGTTCCTGACGGGCTTGTTTCTGAAACATGCCCTTGAGTTGTTCAATCATGTCGAAGGCATTCATATCTTCCATATTCTTCTAAAGATCTGGAGACATGGTGGCTTGCATGAGGCAAGCAACTTCCATGGCATCTTCTTTATGTTTGTCGAAAGCCTTCTTCGCAACCACAGTGTTGTTCTCGGGTGCGGTTGGGATCGGGGTTTCCAAAACATAAAGCCTTTTTTCCATCTTGAGAACGATTCTCAAGTTACGGTGCCACTCAAGAAAATTGGTGTTATTCAGTTTGTCTTTCTCAAGTATGGACTTGAGAGCAAAAGAGGAGTTGTTTTCAGATGACATATGTTAAGCAAAAATTATTTAATTAGTATTTTTAATGTATTTCCTTATTTAGTGAGGTGAGACGATAAGGAGCGAGAATCCGGTTAGAAGCACTTTCTAAAGCCAGCTGGGGCATGCAACATTAGCAAGAGGTTCAAGCGGATTGACAACGATTGTCAATTATGAGAAAAGCACAACTCCCGGGGTTTATAAGGCTGCGAGGACAATCTTTTGTCTTTGCATTGAAACGTTTGGCCTCATCTATGCCACTTTTGTTCTCGAGACGGCTGGGGCACGCAACACGAGAAGAAAAGTAATAGTCGTCCTAAAACGGTCACATGTGGAAGGGCCGGATGTGTCGACGGAACCCTTGCACCTTGGAAGGATAAACTAGACACCAAGTGTCGTGCTGTGGCTCCAACACTGATGGTTCGCATTATGCCCCAAGTGTTACTAGTAGTAGGATGGCATAGGCCATTGATTTTAATTTTTACCAAATAGGGTCGTTATAGTCGGTTTTAATATAAATTTTAAATTTGCGACATAACCAAAAGACCCTTTCACCTCTCGGGACAGTTAGTTTCAGATAACCTACAAAACTAAGTTTGTCGCGACTTGGAATAACCAATTAAAGTTAATAGTGAATACTATTAAGTTTATGAGTTTCAAAGATGTGAGAAAAAACATGTTATAAAACTCTAGTGGTTATAAAATATGCAAGTTGCTAGAACTTGCTTTTTCCGATTTCATTAAAAAAAAAAAACTTTTAAGAATACGTTTTGGTATTAAGTTGAAGTGTGATAACATTTATCAAAAGGCAACCATAATAGCAAAAATGAATATGTAAATCATATGGGCGTGAATATGATCTTGCTAGAGCCAAGTAGCAAGATCAAGGGATCATGGTCACAAAACACAAAACAACCACAATGATGGACTTGAGTGCATCTTGTTGTCTTGAGCGACTCCCACTAACTCCAAGACTCCTCTTGGCATTCGGTTTTGCTTCGGGTCTTCGCATCAACAATATTTAACAAGTAAATATAACAAAGACAAAGAACCTTATCTATTACAACTTTGAACCACAAAGCGGGCCAAAACCATAAACTAATCTATTACAACTTTGAGCCGCAAAACGGGCCAAAACCATGAAAAAAACCAAATATAAACACAACCACAAGGTCGGGCCCGATTTACATATTCAACAAAACCAAAAGTATGTTTAGGTAATTTTGGTCAACCAAATATTTAACAATTAAAATATGACCAAATATATATATAGCCCAAAGATAAAAATAAATCAAAAACTTTAGACTCTTAAAGTTTGTGATTCATTATTCCGGTGAAAAGAGCGGTTTTGATTTGCATGTGGTGAGCATCGGCTCTGATACCACTGAAGGATATCCGTGGTATAATTTTACTTTTATTTTATGAACCCGGTTCATATTATATATGTGTTTATTTTGTTACAAGGATTAGTCAAAACATTTTTGACAAAAGAATACATGTAAAAATATGTTATTCAAAATAAACTTTAACTAGTTAAAACTATATACACATTTTTAGGCAACGGAAGCGTATGTAGCAAAATAACACGAACATTTTATGCCAAGGAGCACCCGTAATTAAACAAGATCACCAACATGCAAACACGAAAGAGAACATCAACCATAGGGGGTTTAGATATACCTTCGGTTAGTGAATAACCGGTTGAGACACCGAGGTTCAACGAATGAGTGCTAGTTGTATGAACTACCGAAAACACGGGAATGGGTCGGAAGACGGCGGAGGTGGGCGGCGGTGGCCGGGCGGTGGCCGGCGGTCCTGGCCGGCGGCGGCGGCGGTCGGGACCGGTTTGGAATTGTGTGTGTTGTGAGTTTTTGTTTCAACTCTTGCAACTAACTCCCAAAAATCCATACACCTCCTAAATATATATTTGAACCTTCATGCATGCTCTACACATGGTGGACATGCAAAATGAAACTTGGACAAGTGTTGAGAAGACACTTTTGCATGAAATGTCATTGGCCGAAATCTAGGTGCGCGCCAAATGGCGATGCAAGAGTATTCTTGTCCCACCCGATTTACGAACCCGTCTCTCAGTTCAATACCCGCGTATCGTTCGTAATTACCAGTTAAATTAATTAAGTGGATTTTAGTTCGTTGCCCACGGTGTAACTCTTACGGGTCAAGACCCGGTCGGCAGCGTTTACTTATCGAACCGGATATAAATATCCAACAAATTGTTCAACTAAATTGTAATAAAATTTCCTTAATTGCAATGATTTTAAAAATAAGTATGCACATAAACAACTTATCGATCTCCTTATTATTCTGAAATTAATCTTCAACCTTTAAAAAACCACTTCATTTGGTGAGCAAATTCATATGAAAACCAGTAACCACTGCCAAAGGGAACACATCCCAATATCCATCGACGAACAAACCAGCAGCTGTAACTTATATCCCGCAACAGTTTCACTCACTTCCTCTGGGTCTCAATCGGTCAAAATCAACCCAACTTTGCCATTAATGTGAGGAATCGTGCCAACAAAAGCAGGTTTCCGGCTGATGGGGCATGGATCTGGAAAGAGCATCTCATGAAAGAATTCTTACCCATGGGCCATGACAACAGATGAGTGGGGTCGGAGTCCTTGCCTTATGGCCTGAATTTGGCTCGCACGAAGATTGTCGGCACTCACGATGACGAGGTGTTTGTTATTGTCTTTCAGGTGGGTGTGTAGCTTCTGGAAGTAGATTGCCTTCCTTGCTGACTTGGAAGCCATGGGGAGCGATGAAAATGGAGGTTTGGGTTAGGTCAGGGTTCTTTGTGTTAGGCCATCCATAGTCATAAAGCCCTTTGTGGGGCGTTATGCGACACGTGTCGTGCCACGTCACACAGGGGCTTTATGGGGCGTTATATCACTAGAGCCCGTAGTCATAAAGCCCTTACCCATCAATACCTAATTATTAATTTTTGTTTTTATTAATTAATTATAAAAACACTAACTAATTTTTTATTGGTCCAAACTTTGAAACCTCCCCCCATACCCGGCGCTATATATATCACGCCTCCCCCATTTTTTGTCTCATAAAGCCCTTCGTAATGGTGTTTGGGGCTTTATAGGGGTTTTATGTGGGTGCATAGCGCCCCACTACACATTGTCTTAGTGATTGAGCGGTCCAGTAAAGTAAGAATAAGACAAGAAGGCCGAATTTAATACCAACAATTGGTGGGCTTTTTTCTTTTTTTTTTATAATTTATTTATTTACATCTATACCATACAAGTAGGGGTGTGCACGGTTCGGTTCGGTTTTTGGGTAAAACCAAAACCGTAACCGAAAGTTCAGTTTTCGGTTTTTAAAAACCGTTCGGTTTTGGTTTTTTCGATTTCAGTTTTAGCAACGGTTCGGTTCGGTTTTTCGGTTTTTGAAACAAATTATGTAAGATTTAAAACTTAAAAGTATAATTCAAAGAATCTTTCTTAAATGTTTACATTTAAGTTAATATATTTAGTCTTTTAAATTAATATTATTCACATAAACCTAACCTTCTAATCTATTTACTTGTTTCTTCAAAGTTTTTTGTTAAGACGTTTTCTTTTATAATACTTTGAAAACCGTTTAATTTTTAAATTAAACTTTGTTAGCTCTTGTAAACAATGGATAATTTTAATGATAAATAAACATGGTAATGTTCTTATTATAAATATTTAACAAACAAGAATAAAATTAATAATTCTTAGTAGCATGGGTAAACACTTAAACAACTTAAACATAAAAATATATAGATTTGGTATACTATTAAAACTTATCGGTTCGGTTCGGTTATTTTCGGTTATTGAAAATGATTATCCGAAATCCGAACCGAAATTTTCGGTTATTAAAAATCCAAAAACCAAACCATCGGTTTTTGTTTCGGTTCGGTTTTTTCGGTCCGGATTTTTTGGTTATTTCGGTTACGGTTCGGTTATTTCGGTTTTCTGCTCACCCCTAATACAAGGGCATAAGACTATGTATTATGGTTTTATATTTTTTCACTTCGCGTCACTACTGCTACTATGGTAAACATAAGCAATCAATAATTTTTTTTTCATGTTTGTATGTAATGGGGCAATGCCCAGGAAATTCATGAGCACTAAAATGGAGGTTGGGTGGTATTAGGGCGTGAAGGGGTCTAGGTGGTAATGGGCGTGGTTCCGTAAAACATAGACTAAATAACTTGTATAATAGGAATTAGAACTCATACTTATTTGTGAGAGGCAATCATTGATGCCTTTAACTCAAAGGCTATGGGCCAATGTTAGTTAGCTATATATTGTAATCCATATCTATATATCTTTATATGTATAACTAATGAAAATATTTAAGGGCACGTGTTATTTTTTACTGTTTCTTCACACTTATGTTCCTGTTTCTCTCTCCCATTAAATCATAATAATAAATTTTAATTTTCCCGTATTTCTCTTCTATTAAATAATAATATTAAACCATAATTTTCTTGCTTTTCTATTATTTATTTATATTTCTTTTCTTAGTTTTTCCTTTATTTTTCGTTTAATATTTGAGTGATACAACCCGTATAATATTCGGGTTTTGTAACCTAGTATAGTAATATAACAACCTTTATTTTGTGATTATAAATTTATAATATATATGTATGATTGTTATATATGTTACTAGATTATTTATAGTCCCGTGTATTACACGATTTAAATAATGAAAACTATCTGTTTACACATCAAGACAAGTAGATGTATCTTATAATCATCTCACAAACTTATAATCTTTTGCTCATAGTAATCAATACCCAACTTGCTTCTAAAGTGCTTAATCATCAATTCTTTAGGAAATTTTGTAATTATTTTTACATCATTGTTATGGGTGGAATTTTGAACCCATATCCTGACATTATATCTTGATTTTATGTTTCTTATCTGTGATCAGGATACCAAACCAGGATATTGGTAACATCCTACGGGAGATGATTATTACTAACGATTTGCTTGTAGAATGTGGCTACTGGTAGTTAACGTTCACAAAGACCAAGTCCCCTGAAGACTTGCTCAAATTGGTTAGAAGAAAGACGTTGAAGCCGGAAGAAATGGTCTGCAACGGTCACTAAAGAATATTCAGAGTATCCCGGAATAATAGGATAGTTTGTTTATTCATGTAACTATATATATGGGGTGCCGGCTTAGTAGAACACACACTCTCTCGAGCTCTCAAACTCGTACACTCTCTGAATTCTTTCTACAATCACACTCTAACTGTAACAACCCGAATTTTTAAAACCTAAATTTAATGTTTTTAATAATAATATAAAAAAACATTGATAATATACATGCTTTAATTGTAAGAATAATGTGAAAGAATTTGAAAAAAATGCATCAGGCTACGTTTTGATTTTTTTTAGGTTTAATATGTTAACTAATGTATAAAGTTATTATGCTTAAAAGAATTAATTATTGGGGATTTAATGGTAAACTCATTGAAATCTGTGGGGCAATTTATAAATCATGTTAGCCAAGAGAAATGGAGTTGCCGCTTGTGCTCCCGGAGAATTCGGTCACTGCCTGTGACTTTTTTTAACAGTTCCCACAACTCGTATCAATCAAAGATTTCAAATCGAATAATTTCCTTATTAATAGAAGTGTAATCCTACGAATTATCACATGTTTACAATTGTAAAATCATTCCTTAAAAGAGATCTAAGGGTATACGGTGTGGAGCGGCAAAGGGAAGTGGCAAAGTGGTTTGCTGCGCGGCAACACCGCCGCCAACCCCTTTGCCGCGTCGGTTTGGTTAGTCACGCGGTGACCGTTTGCCGTGCGGGAATCATCAGAGAGAGAGGGTAGTGTGGATGGGGTCCATTCCAATCTCAACCAATCACACCTTTTTCTTTTTAAAAAAAAAATAGTTTACCACTTCACCAAGTGTTTACCCATTGCCAACACTTTTGAGCATAGTTTACCACTTTGGCATGACACACTCCCATTGATTGATTTTTTAGTTTGACACTCTCAAGTGTTTAACCACTCCTTACACCCTAATAATCAGTTGTAACTCTAAGCGAGTTTCCATAACTCGAACCCATGTGTTAACCATTTATTTGGTGACACTCCTTTGCGTATTGGAAGACATGTAGGTCCCCTTGTTCGTATGGATCTTTCACAGAATTGTCAATCTAATCAAGAGTGCGGAATCCTCTTGATCAGAATATAGCAGAATGAGTAGAAATAGAAATCAGCAATTCACTTTCAAACCGGGTTTCTATTGATTATCCAAACAATCGTTTTACAATCAATCAAACCCTAACCACTATCAATTTCGTCCAAGCTAGTAATGCTCTCACGAAATTCTCACAAACTCTGTTTTGGCTGATTAACATAAACCCTAAAGCCTAACCTTGTTTATATAACACAAGGTTGCAACATTAGGCTGGGTTTGCTACATGGGCTAGGCCCAAATCGTCCCCCATCACCCAATGTGGGTTTTGTTTAGCCCAAACTCTATAATCAAACTATTACAAAGCTAAACCCGCTAACTGTTTATCGTTTTACTAATTACAAGATATCCAAAGACCAAATCTAAGCTGTTGTCACAAATATGCACCAACAAGACACCTCTCTCACCAACGTTTTCCTCTGCTTAAACCGCTCTCCGTTACCTTTCTGAGTCGCCGTTGCCGTCGCAGGAACTCCGGCGAACCCCACCGGTGACAATCGTGTAGCGACCAGAGGTAATAATACAATCAGCCCACTCATTTTTTTTAGTTTCCGAATGAAAGTCACAAGATCCTGATGGTTAACTGAAATCACTAGGCATGTTCTTGAAGCAATTGATTAGAACACGTTTTATTTTCATTACCGCTTGCAAAGAAAATGAATATAGAATTGCGATTGCATATTTTTTTTTTACTTTGGGCCATAGTTGTCAGATAACCCCAAGATTCTAAGGGTTTAGTGGATAAAACTTTTTTTTGAAAAATTTCTTATACAATTTTCAAAATTAAATTAGTTGCTCTTTCTTTGAATTTTTACTTTGGGCCATGGTTGTCAGATAACCCCAAGATTCTAAGGGTTTAGTGGATAAAACATTTTTTTGAAAAAAATTCATATACAGTTTTCAAAATTAAATTAGTTGCTCTTTCTTTGAATAATCTAACCTCATATATGATGTTTAGAATTTTAACATTTCGTTGGACCAAAATCAAATATATAAATGATATATGTATTTTTTGTAATAAATAAAAGACTTTGTGTATTTTGTTTGAAGAAACTACTAAGTATAGTTTATCTATTTATTTAAAGCATGACAATGATGAGAACTAATTATGCTATATATTTTCTTGATTAATAAACTGCTAGTCTTATTTTTTTATAATTTCTTTTTATTCGTTATGCCATTGACTTATTTAGAAGGTTAGCTTTTAAAGAATTATAAAACGTTTTTCTTTAATAAGTGCAAGCAAATTGTGTGACACCAAGTTTATTAGATTTAAAGTTACATTAATATTTGTAGGCCTTACAACATTTGTTACATTCGCACGGGTTATTTACAGTTTCGTGTTGGCAATTAAGGTATGGACTCTAAACAACTTATGTGTACGGATTTAGATTTTTGCAATCTCATTATCAGAAATTTAAAGTCGTTTTTATATGCTTTTGTGGTACTTAAGGTTATGTGATATGCTATATGTATATAGGTATAGTTATATTGTTTATAGCAAAAATGAATTTGACGCCCCGAATTATCGTATATGACACACCGAGTTATAGAATATGACGCACCGAATTACCGAATGTGATTATGTGACGCACCAAATGTGAACTAACTACGCACCGAACTACCGAATGTGACTCACCGAATGTTGCTAACTCAATGTGTTACGTATATTGGTTGTTATACAGATATAGTTAAGGATTTATACGCTTTATAGTTGTTGCCCCACTGAGTAAGTTTTACTTAGGCGTGCATATGTGTTTTATGTACGTTAGGTTACAGATTTATCTGAGAAGACTGGGAAGAGAGCTCAGGGGATCAAAGACTTACGGGATTTTTATAAAACTAATAATGTTTTTTGTGTAATTATTGTAAACTATTGTAACGTTTTAAGTTATTTAATGGAATGACGTTTGATTCTTATTACTGTTATAGTGACACGCCAGCCATAGTCGTGGCGGGGTTTTACAATTATGGTATCAGAGCGCAGACTCTTTCCTGTCAATAAAACTTTTTCAAAAAAAATATAAATAAATAAAAACCTGTGAGGCGATGGGTAGGACCGGGTTTGGAATATGTCCTCTTAAATTTGTCATCACCATCGTACACTGTTCTTGTAGATGCCTCCGATTAGAAGAACTAGCCGACGTAGTTCGAGCACATCGTCTAGGCGTCGCGACCTTAACAACGCAGTCCAACGTGCTGTCGAAGGACTACTCCCTAATTTAATGCAAACCGTCACCCAAAACATGTATGCCGAGTTACTTCCTAACCTCATGCAGTCTGTTATGCAACAAATGTGTGAAGAAATGAACGACAAGGCACTTCCGACTCCTCCTCGTTCGCCAACTCCTCCTCGTTCGCCAACACCTCCCCGTTCGCCAACCCCACCACGTTCGCCAAGCCAACCTCGTTCGTCGTCCAAAGCCAAGAAAGAGAAAGAAACTGTTTCACCGCCCATTGTTGACATTCACAAATGGCTCTCAAGATTTCTAAAGCAACATCCCTGATCCTTTAGCTCTAGTGCTACACCGATAGAAGCACAAAATTGGATTGATCACATGGAGAAAATTTTTGAAGCTTTGAGAGTGAGTGATGAGTTCAAGGCAAGATTGGCTGCTTACAAGCTGGAAGACAACTCCCAAACATGATGGTGAACTGTTAAACGCTCAAGAGGTGGTGATACATTTGCTGCTACACTCACATGGGAGGATTTCAAGACATTGTTCTACCAGTAATATTTTCCGGTTGCATTCAGGGAGGAATACATTCGGGAGTTTGCATCGATTAAGCAGAGAGAAGATGAAGCAATGTCACAACTCACGGAACGGTTCACAAGGCTTGCTAGTTTCGCTGGATCTGAGGCTGGGACCCCAGCTGCACAGGCCCAAAAATTGAAATGGGCTCTGTGTGAAAGGGTTAAATGGTTAATTGTGAAGTAAGAATTTAAAGATATCACTGAATGTCACGGCCCCGGACCCGTTTTACCAGGTTCCGAAGCCGCGGGACAGAAACCCGTGGTATTAATGTTAAATTGGCAGCGGAAATTATAACAGGATCGTTTAAGCGGAAAACACTGAATTATTTTATTTCAAGTTTCGGGACAAGGCCCGTAATTTACAATAAGGAATTTCACTGGGAAATCCCTGATTACAAAAAAACATGTTTATTTATTTACTGAGCCACTTCATTCAAGCTGGAGTGCTATACGGCACTTTTCCTTGTTCACAGTAAATCACCTGAAACATGTTTTAAAAAGATTTGATCAGCGGGAAATACTGGCGAGTCATTCAAGTTGTACAAAACAACACATTGCCATAAATTACAGTATTAAGAGCGATTACAATGTTTATATATCAACCAATTACCCCAAATCGGTATTTGTCACTCGACCGAATCTGTGACTATGGTCATATCACCCATTGGCTAACCCGTTGTCCAATGGTGTAGGTTATCAAGTAATGTATACAAAACCCCACATACCGGTAGTAATGGTAGATTACAAAGACTTAATCCCTGTAATTATAACTTTGAAAACAAGTAGGGTTTTGAAAATAATTTGGTAAAAAGAGAATGACTCACATTGCAAGCTTAAGTGGACTGAGTCTGCCTACTGATTTAGCCGGTAACCTAGTTAAATAATGCAAACGAAACTAGGTTAGTAACTTAATACAACGTTTATGATAACTCACGAGATCGAAACCCTCACGACGAATGACAAAGTATAGCCCAAGATTCGGGCACCACTTAAACATCCATCGGATCGGTTTTAATCGATCGGACATTGTATCGTAGCAGTGATCGAGTTATTACCCTGTTGTCGTAGCAGCGTTTCACTATTCTAAATTTTGATTTCGAACAGAAAGAAAGCAGTTTGAGTGAAATTTTTCGAGCAAATTGAACTGGCCATGCAACGTCGAGTTTATAGCTGAAATTTAGATTTCTCATGGCCCGCGTAAAATTGAAGGAGGATACTTCGCAGTCCGCGAGGGCCACCCTAGCTACGGCTAGGGCTGCCGTATCAAACCCTAGACCTGCCACGCGTGCGACACGTGGCCCTGATGCTTATCCGGAGATTCACCGAGCTGTCGCGCCCCTCGAAGACTTTGCTTAACTCCTTCGCGACCCGCGACCGAGTAACAGAATTTGTTTTTCTTGATTTTTCACAAAAATTAGGGTTTTAGGGGTTCGGGTTTTTACTTACGGAGCGTTTTAAGACATTTTCGTGCTAGTCGTTACATCCTCCCCACCTTGTTTAAAATCTCATCCTCGAGATTTACTGGAATAACTAAGGATCCTTTCGCTTCATTTTAGATTCCAGTTCCCATGTACACTCAGGTACTCTTTTCGAATCCCACTTTACTTTGACCAGCACTAATCTCTTGTGTTTGAGGTGTTTGACCTTTCTGTCTTCTATTTGGAGAGGTTTCTCAACAAATTTTAACTTTTCACTTACCTTTATGTCTTGAAGAGGTACTACCAGTGATTTATCAGATAAACACTTTTTAAGATTAGATACATGAAACACATAATGTACCCCGGCTAGCTCTTCTGGTAGTTGCAGTTGATAGGCAACTGGTCCTATTCGTTGGGTAACTGTGAATGGTCCTATGTACCTTGGACTCAGCTTTCCTTTCTTACCGAATCGAACTACCCCTTTCCAAGGAGAAACTTTCAATAGTACTTTGTCTTCAACTTGAAACTCTAGCGGCTTACGTCGATTGTCTGCATAATTCTTCTGGCGATCTCGAGCCGTTTTTAGTCTTTCCTTTATTTGAGTTATCATGTCGGTGGTTTCCTGTACAATCTCGGGGCCTGATAGTTGACTTTCTCCTATTTCTGCCCAGCATACGGGAGTTCGACACTTTCGTCCATACAGTACTTCAAACAGGGCAGCATTGATGCTTGTATGATAACTATTGTTATAGGAGAATTCTATTAATGGTAAGTAGTCATCCCAATTTCCACCGAAATCTATTACACATGCCCTGAGCATGTCTTCTAGGGTTTGGATTGTCCTCTCACTTTGTCCATCTGTTTGGGGATGGTATGCAGTACTTAGATTTAATCGTGTCCCCATTGCTTTTTGGAAACTAGTCCAGAAATGCGAAGTGAAACGACTATCCCTATCTGACACAATGGAGAGTGGAACCCCATGCAATGACACTACCTCGTCTACGTATAACTTAGCCAATCTTTCCATGCTAAAGGTTTCCTTCATGGGTTGAAAATGAGCTGATTTGGTTAATCGCTCTACAATCACCCAGATTGCATTGTTACCTTTCCCGGTCTTGGGTAACTTAGTAACAAATTCAATTGTTATTAGTTCCCATTTCCACACAGGCATTTCTAACTGTTGGAGTAATCCTGAAGGTTTCTGGTGTTCTGCCTGAACTTGGGAACAAGTTAGACATTTAGAAACGTATCTAGCTATGTCCTTTTTCATTCCTATCCACCAGAAGTTATTGCTTAAATCTTGATACATCTTGTTATTACCAGGATGCATCGTATACCTAGATTTATGGGCTTCCTCTAAAATCTTATCTCTTAAATCTCCTTGCCTAGGTACCCAAATTCTTTTCTTATGGAATCTCCAAATTCCATCAGTCCCTTGCTCTAATTCCTTTATCCTTCCTTTCATTCCTTCAGCAGCATCCTTGATTGCTGTCTCTTGAACGTTTTTGAATTGTTCCATTAAATCCAGTTATAGATTTAATCTAAGAGCACGAACTCGTCTTTGCTTCTCATGGTACTTACGACTTAGGGCATCGGTTACCACATTTGCCTTTCCTTCGTGATATAAGATATCACAGTCATAATCACTTAAAATTTCCATCCATCTTCTTTGCCTCATGTTTAATTCTTTTTGCCCAAATATGTACCTTAAACTTTTATGATCTGTATAAACAGTAAACTTACTTCCGTACAGATAGTGTCTCCAAATCTTAAGGGCGAAAATTATTGTTCCTAATTCTAAGTCATGAGTCGTATAATTTTCCTCGTGCTTTTTCAATTGTCTTGATGCATACACAATTACCTTTTTGCGTTGCATTAGCACACAACCTAATCCTAGCTTAGAAGCATCACAATAGACTTCAAAATCTTCTGTCCCTTCTGGTAAGGCAAGAATTGGGGTATTTGTTAATCTTTGCTTCAAGATCCTAAGGCTTCCTCTTGCTTGGGTCCCCATTCAAACTTAATAGTTTTATAGGTTAGCTTAGTTAATGGAACTGCTATCTTAGAAAAGTCTTTGATGAAGCGCCTATAATACCCTACTAATCCTAGAAAACTTCTAACTTAGGTAGCTGATTGCGGGACCTTCCAATTTATGATCGCTTCTATCTTGGAGGGATCCACGTTAATGCCTTCGTGATTCACCATGTGTCCTAAAAATTGCACCTCTTGTAGCCAAAATTCACACTTTGAGAATTTGGCGTAAAGCTTTTCTTTTCTTAACAAGGTTAAGAGTGCATGCAAATGCTTACAATGTTCGTCCTGGCTTTTGGAATAAATAAGTATATCGTTGATGAAGACAATTACAAATTTATCCAGATACAGCTTACAGATCCTATTCATCATGTCCATGAATGTTGCAGGAGCATTCGTTAATCCAAAGGGCATGACTGTAAACTCGTAGTGACCATACCTAGTCCGGAAGGCAGTTTTAGGTATGTCTTCTTCCTGCACCTTCAACTGATGGTATCCGGAGCGCAAATCTATCTTGGAGAAATACCTAACGCCTTGAAGTTGATCAAAAAGATCATCAATCCTAGGTAATGGGTATCGATTCTTAATGGTAACCTTATCCAATTCCCTATAATCGATACACATTCACATCGAACAATCCTTCTTTTTCACGAACAACACAGGTGCTCCCCAAGGGGATGAACTAGGTTGTATGAATCCTTTGCCTAACAATTCATCTAACTACTTTTTCAGTTCTAACATTTCTGTGGGTGCTAATCGATAAGGTGCCTTAGCTATTGGTGCAGTTCCAGAATGAGATGAATTCTAAACTCTACTTCCTTATCTGGCGGAAATCCAGGTAGCTCTTCTGGGAATACATCAGGGTATTCTGATACTACTGGAATTTCATTGAGTTCTTTGCTTTTAGTGTTAATGATTACCGAAATCATATACATTATTCCTTATTTGCGTTCATAACTAGCAACTTTCATTACTGAAATGAACTTCATTGGTTTACGTGGCTTATCTCCTGTAACCAAAATTACTTCTCCTGCTGGCGTATGAATTTCTATGGAATTTTGATCACATAGGATTCGGGCATGGTTGGCTACTAACCAATCCATTCCTAATACGACATCGAATCCTGCTAAATTCATAGGTAGAAGGTTTGCAGAAAATTTATGGCGTGAGAGTTCTATTTTTCCTTCTTGGAGCATCGTATCTATATTAACAGAATTCCCTTCTGTCATTTCTACCGTAAAAACTTGTCTAAGTTTGGTTAAAGGTAGGTTAAGAGCTTGGTAGAATGAAGTATTTATAAAACTTTGCTTTGCACCAGAGTCAAATAATACTTTTGCGTAAACGTCATGTACAAGAAACGTACCAGCTATCACATCCGGAATCATATCTGCTTCTTGTGTAGTCAGCTGGAAGGCTCTTGCATTCTTTTTAGTAGCCCCATCCGCGCTTTAGTCTTGTTGTCAGCTGGTTTGACCAATTTAGGGCACTCTGGTTTAAAATGCCCAGCTTCTCCGCAATTGTAGCAGACCTTTAACTTCTTCCTGCACTCCTCCTCTCGGTGCCCCGGTGCTTTGCAGAAATTGCAATTTTCCTGACATTTCCCAAAATGTTTCTTTTTACAGTTTCTGCAGAAAGGCAGTGTGGAAGATTGCCCAGTTCCCTTTTTCTTGAAGTTACTATTAATATTACCCCCACGGAACCCTTGGGTAATCTTCTGGGCCAATTCCTTTTTCCTGTTTTCTTCTCTTGTTCGCACCAAACCGTTAGTCAAGGTGTTGGCCAATTCGACCACATCGTCAATTGTTCGAGGTCTCGCAGCCTTGACTATGTCGTAAATTTCGTTAATTAGTCCCCAAATATAGCGAGAAATAAGCACCGGTTCTGGCGAGGCCAGAGTTGGCACAATTCTAGCATACTCGAAAAATTTCGAAGTATACCCTCGACAGTCAATGTCCACCATCCAGTGGTTTAGGAACTTGTTTGTCATCTGCTCCTTCTCGTAGGAGGGATAAAACTTCCTTTCTACCAATTCATTAAAGTTCTCCCAACTCATGGCATAAGCCACGTCACTTCCCTTAGCTTGCAGCACCATGTTCCACCATTCTAACGCCTCTTCCTTGAAAAGGTAGGATGCATACATCACTCGGTCTTCTTCTGCGTACTTACTTATTTTAATCACAGCTTCGGTCTTTTCCAATCAACGCAGTGCGGCAGTCGCCCCCTCATTGCCTGCAAATTCGACTAGCTTACAGGCGAGAAATTCTTGGTAAGTGCAACCCGTCGTTGCCACTTTCATTTTCTTAAGTATTGGGGCTTGAACCACATTATTATTATTATCACCACCCCCATTCACACTGTTACTGAAATTATCGTCGCGGGTGCGTTTGCTATGGTTGGCTTGGGAAGGTTCAACAGGATTCTTAACAGCAGCGACGATTGCTGGGATAGCGTTGGCTATTCCCTGAGCAACGATATTTTCTATATCTTGTCTATTGAGAAAATGGTCTTCATTATTGGGTTCAGATTGGTTAACTTCATTTGCTGGTTGGTTTACTGCGTTTTCCATCTAAATAATTAACAATATATATAAATCATTGTCACAAAATGGATAGCAACTAAACACAATAGGGCAATCACAAACATAATTAAGTCAACACATATAGCCAAAATCGTCGACATTGCGACATTTATATTTATATAAAATATTATGCGTCTGTACAAGCCAAATATTTTACAGATGTTTTATTTTATTATTATTATACAATATTATTATTATTATTATTATGTATATATATGTTTATTTATTTATTTATTTTTTTCACATATTATTATTATACAAAATATCTAACTATTGTTATCCGGCTTCTCAAAAATGACGCTCCCTCTAGTCGTACTTCCATGTGATGTTTTCCCCCACTTCTCGAATCCGATTTCCCGCATCCACCAGTTCCTCGCCGTAGCGGCGTAGTTAAGCAACATTCTCCGGGTTCATGGGTGGAAAAGGAGCAGGTTCAGGTTCAACTGCCCGGTAAGAGGTTGAGGGTTGACAATTGGGTTTGGAATAGCATGTTCCAAATTGATATGAAGTTCTGATTGAGTGAGAAAATTGAAAAGGGTTTCATCAGCAGGTCCAATGAGGTCACAGTTTGCCAGTTTTCTATCGAGTTCCTCCCAAGGTGGCAACTCCTGAGCTTGACCAGACCTCTCTCCTATTTCTTTTCCCTTTCCTTTTGGATCCTCTGTTTTCTTTACCCTTTGGGCAACGGGTTTCTTCTTTCTCCCTCGTTTCCAGTCTGGAAGCCTTCTCCTCTTTTTAGGTTTGGGTTTCTCCTGAGACTGGGCCTGAAACACTAGTGGCTCCTCAGTGTCAGCCTGATAACCGGACTGGGTTCCCGTTGTATCCATATTAGTAGTATGGATTGTGAAATTTCGGAGGGCTTCCGATTGTTCATTCATGCTGTTAGTCACACATAAGGAGACACACAAAAATCCAAATTAAAATTTTATTTATTATAATTAAATTTTCACAGAATCACAAAATAACAATTTGAAAAATTAAGTATTTTCCAAATAATTAATTGGCTTAAATCAGTGGCTCTGATACCACCTTTTTCTGTCACGGCCCCCGACCCGTTTTACCAGGTTCCGAAGCCGCGGGACAGAAACCCGTGGTATTAATGTTTAATTGGCAGCGGAAATTATAACAGGATCGTTTAAGCAGAAAACAATGAATTATTTTATTTCAAGTTTCGGGACAAGGCCCGTAATTTACAATAAGGAATTTCACTGGTAAATTCCCTGATTACAAAAAAAAAACATGTTTATTTATTTACTGGGCCACTTCATTCAAGTTGGAGTGCTATACGGCACTTTTCCTTGTTCACAGTAAATCACCTGAAACATGTTTTAAAAAGATTTGATCAGCGGGAAATACTGGCGAGTCATTCAAGTTGTACAAAATGACACATTGTCATAAATTACAGTATTAAGAGTGATTTCAATATTTATATATCAACCAATTACCCCAAATCGGTATTTGTCACTCGACCGAATCTGTGACTATGGTCATATCACCCATTGGCTAACTCGTTGTCTAATGGTGAAGGTTATCAAGTAATGTATACAAAACCCCACATACCAGCAGTAATGGTAGATTACAAAGACTTAATCCCTGTAATTATAACTTTGAAAACAAGTAGGGTTTTGAAAGTAATTTGGTAAAAAGAGAATGACTCACATTGCAAGTTTAAGTGGACGGAGTCTGCCTACTGATTTAGCCGGTAGCCTAGTTAAATAATGCAAACGAAACTAGGTTAGTAACTTAATACAACATTTACGATAACTCACGAGATTGAAACCCTCATGACGAATGACAAAGTATAGCCCAAGATTCGGGCAGCACTTAAACATCCATCGGATCGATTTTTATCGATCGGACATTGTATCGTAGCAGTGATCGAGTTATTACCCAGTTTTCATAGCAGCGTTTCACTATTCTAAATTTTGATTTCGAACAGAAAGAAAGCAGTTTGAGTGAAATTTTTTGAGCAAATTGAACTGGCCATTCAACGTCGAATTTATAGCTGAAATTTAGGTTTCTCGCGGCCCGCGTAAACTTGATGGAGGATACTTCGCGGCCCGTGAGGGCCACCCTAGCTACGGCTATGGATGCCGTGTCAAACCCCAGACCTTCCACGTGTGCGACACGTGGCTCTGATGCCTATCCGGAGATTCACCGAGCTGTCGCGCCCCGCGAAGACTTTGCTTAACTCCTTCGCGGCCCGCGACCGAGTAACAGAATTTGTTTTTCTTGATTTTTCACAAAAATTAGTGTTTTAGGGGTTCGGGTTTTTACTTACAAAGCGTTTTAGGACATTTTCGTGCTAGTCGTTACACTGAAGTAGCAAATGCAGTACAAAACCTTGAAATTGCAAATAAGTCAATGAAACTACAATACGGTGGGAACCTCATGAATAATCCCACCCTTATCTCTAGACAATCCTCTTCTCATACCCCAACCACCGGACACCAAAAGTCAAATTCCAATCGAAACAATGGGAACCAGCATGGGGGTTCTCAAAGCAGTAAAACTACTCCTCCACAAAACCAGCAACAAACTCGCCCCATATGCAACACATGCGGGAGACCCCACGACGGCGTATGCCTCAAACTCACAGGAGGTTGTTTTAGATGTAAACAACCCAGACATTTATCCAGGGACTGCCCACATCCACCTAACTGCACTGGGAAAAATACTGATACACCTGCTACTGGGGCAAACACAGTGCCACGCACTACCGGCGGAAGTGTGTTTGCTTTAACCGCTGACAATAAACCAACAGAGCTTGCAAAGAAACACCATGGATACGATGTGATTGGTCAAGAACCATAAGAAAAAGGCTTCCCTAGTTTAAATTCTTGTCATTTGATTTTAAAGAGATTGTCTTTCTTATTTTGAACTCGTTTGATCATGGAATAAAACATTGTTTTGATGTCGATAATGAATTCTTGTGACCATCGTTTTATGATTAATGATTGATATATGTTTTTGTACAATTTCGTGGACGAAATTATTTTTAAGGGGCTAATAATTGTAACAACCCGAATTTTTAAAACCTAAATTTAATGTTTTTATTAATAATATATAAAAAAACATTAATAATATATATGCTTTAATTGTAAGAATAATGTGAAATAATTTGAAAAAAAAATGCATCAGGCTACGTTTTGATTTTTTTAGGTTTAATATGTTAACTAATGTATAAACTTACTAGGTTAGAGCCCGCGAGCTTCGCGGGTAGGAAAATTTAATTTTAATTAATAGATTTATGTCGTAAAACATAAAAATATGTTTTTACAAATATTTTATTGAATTATGTATTATGAAAGACATAACATAAGACGTAAAACCAACAACAAATTTTATGAATATTTGAATAAATGGTTCACTCCATTCCATCTATCATCATTAAGGCACACTAAAACTACTCTAGATTTTTTCAATTATTATCATCTTCATATTAGGAAAATAAGTAAAGAACGGTTTAAAAGGATACAGTAACACTTTTGCGGATTAAAAGATTCTTCACAAGTGCTATCTATATGTAAGTGTATTTTTCTTCAACCTCTTATTCCTCGACTGTGGACGACCTCCGGAGCAGTTTGAGCTTATGTAAAATTGTCATTCTTAGTTTTGAAGCTCAATTTACATTCCATCTTTAAATGAAATAGCTCCTGCATTCGCCATATGAATACTTTAGTTAGTTCAATACAGTAAGAAAAAGAAAAATTATAACACGGATGCGTGTCCAGCCTTCACAAGAAATAAATGCAAATTTCATACTTCTTTTGCCACGAACATACATCTAGCCTTATGACTCTATCATCTAACATATTAAATTCTCACTCACTTGTTGATAAATCTCTAATAGTAACTAACAAAAAATTACATTGCCTTCCATTTTCAACAGGAATTCTTGTTTTTTAAGAATTCATAACTTGGAAATTTAATACAATTCATATACCACTAACTAATAACAATTTAACATTATAATAGATTTTTTTTAGTTATAGTAATTACATTCTTTTCCATAGTTAGATCTTTTAGTTTTTTTTTTAACTTACTATTAGTACATTTATGAGGATGGTTTTGGGTGATTACTTGACCCACGTACTTAAACTTATTATCTGAATACAAAATGAATAACCATCCATAATTCTACGTAAGTTAGTTCGGGAGGATACTAACCGGTTGAACAAGTCTATCCCATGATCAACTGAGATGGTATAGTTACTAATTCTGTAGTCAAAACCATGAGCTAGAAAATTCATTGTTCTGCTATCATGCACATAAAACAGATCAAATTGAAGGCTTTTATGCAATAGAAAATGTTTACTGTAACTTACTCGGATAATGAGGTCAGTGGTACCGGAGAAGGGCATTTTAGCTCCTATTATTTTTTAATCTGACTATACAACAAATACGGACCAAAATTAGTGATCTCAAAGTAAGCATAAATCCAATATAATCACAGCAAGGGTTGCAGAGATACTTAGTTCACCTACTTTTTTTAACAGTTGACCAAAAGTCAAAATTTCCAACTTCAAGATAGGCATAGCTCTTCAGTGCAATCTTGTAAACATTTCAACCCAATAACATCATAAAATTTATAGCGAAGATTTTCAACCCAAAATTCAGAACCTAGTACGTAAAAGTGTGCGTAATTATGTATTACGCAACTTCATCTCTTCCCTTTGAGATACACAACCTTCTTTTCACCCGATTGGGTAAAATACTTGTGAGTTGCAGCTTTAAGTGACTCCAGGAGCTCCATTGGCAGTTTGGCACACCAACAGGCAGGGTAACAGGTCATCTTAAAAAGGTCATTTTGGTTCTAGTTAGAATACGGGCAGCGTCAAAACGGTGTATTAGGTGATCTTAAATATTATCTACCACTTTTAAAGGATATGAGAGACATATATAAACAAATATTTACATGAGAAGGGCTCACTTTTATTTCTATGCAACTCAAGAACATGAAAACCTATCTCCTTACCTTCTAGCTCAAGAACACTCAAGAACGCTGAAGAAAGAAACAATAAAACTTCCTTTTATGTTCAACTCAAAAAGACAATATATATCCTTGTGATACAGACTATCCTTATGCTACCTAGATGCCAGCTCTAACTTGCAAATAAACACATTAATTTTGCTTCTTGTAGTCATATGTATTCCCATTTATAGCTCCATGAAGCACCATAAACATGTGACTATAGAAAATAACCCAAAACAGTTGTTCTGTTTAACATAAGTAGAATATCCTCTAACCATGTAATAAAATGATAAATCAATGTTTTAGATTGATAAGAAAATGCCATTCCACAACTCATACAACTGACCCATGAGATAAAGGAATTCCGTGTTTCAACCAAAAACTTGCATAAGAGTAAGGAGCCGAACTTACACATAACCAAGGAGAAGCATTTCTTCTAAAAAATACCATGATTTCACCACCCTGCACATAATCAAATTAGTTGAAATCTAAAATAAAACACAATCACGATCCTATAAAAAGCATTTTAGCAAATCTTGACCAATTTTTCAATGAGAACTTGTACATCACGCAGTAAAAGTTGTACATTCACAAATTTCCCTATATCTTTTTCTATTTGTTGTGTCTTCAATGGCCTCCCAAACCTTTTGATTTAAAATCCATATATAATCAGCAAAAACCCATAACCAAATTCATCCAAAAAAAATGAAAACAAAATTGGGAAATTAAAAGATTTTGGTAGAAATGCAAACAATGTCATGATCAAGAACTACTTTTTAAAGAAAAAAAAAAAGCATGTTTACGGTGAAACTGGCCAGAATAGTTTTGGCTCTTACTAAAAACAATTGGTTTCAAAATAAATGTGTTTTTACTTGTACTTTTGTCACCTCTAGTGTATTCTGTTTTTGTCCCAAAAAGACATTTAAAGATGTTTTATCACACATTTGAATTCTATTTCTTTGGATGACTTCGCATTTGAATTTTGACACAAAATATTTGAAAAACCATATTAATACGAATACTGAATCTTACATGTATATACCTGTGTCATCAGCAACATCGTTTTCTGGATCCACATCAGATTCTAAATCAGAACCCCAACGATCTTTCCCGTCATCAAAGTCCCAAAGATCTCGTACTGGACCTTTGCGTCACTATCCTGTTCTTTATTTTCCTTAAAAAGATATGACCCAACTAACATCAATTTCCTTTTCTTTTCTCTTTTTCTTGGAACCTTCATCTTTGCTCTTTGCAACTTATCAATGATAAATATAATTTTGAATAAAATCATTACCGCAAAATTATAACTAAAAAAAGAACATTTAATCATAATAACCAACTCACCCAAAAGATGATGTATTCAGTTCCTTCTTAGAGAGAATTACACGGATTTAAGAATTACACGGATCACTGATATATGCCTTGTGGTTTGTAGACTGCAGAACACAAAGCATGAATAAAATTAACAAAAATCATATTATTATAATATGCCAGATATTTGCCATCGTCATACAATTACAACAAAGACGATTCCTTTTTTATATACAAAAGCTTAAGATAGTCTTACAGAAGTAAGCCATCTTCTTCATCATCGTCGTTAGCAAATAACTTTTCGAATTCACTTATAAGCCCAACAAACCTACAGTAATAACAATTTGGTCTATGAAGCACAATATTTGACCACAACAAATGTAAAAGCAAAAAATCATGTTTGTAATGAATTACATTGATTTTCGATGAAACATACATGGAGATTCTGATTTTCACCATAACTCAGATCTGGTTCGCTGGAGATTCGGATTTTCACCGGAGTTCGATTTCTAGAATTTCTCTCACTACAGATTGTTACTTTCACTCTTTAAAACAAAAAAGGAGAAGATGAACAGAAGAAGATTATGATGAATTTTAATGTTAATTTTTGTTTCTCTCATCAAATAAACTTTGAAACAAATACCAATTCTCAAATAAACTTTAAAACAAATCAACATTAATGATAGAACGTTGTTACCTGCAGTTTGTATGGTGTGATTCAAGTAGCGGAGAAGGATCCATTAGGGTTTAGTGTAGGAATTGAGAGGATTGACTTAGAGGTTTGTCGACAAACTGGAGTATAGAATTAAATTTTAGGGTTTTTGATTTGAAGCAGTAGAAAGGAAAGAGGAAAGTGTGCGGTGTAAGAGAGAGATAGGATTTTGATTCAATACCGAGAATAAGTTGAATTTGAATTTTGAATTTGAATGTGATAAGTTATTTTTGGAAAACTGGAAAGGCAGAGATGTTGTGCCTTTCAACCAGATAAGCTAAGCTGGTTTGGGGAGAAAGAGAAGTTTCAGAGATAACATAAGACTTTGACACCTAGGAAGATTTAATAAAACATAGAAATTGAAAATGCTGAGAAAATGACACAAAATAAAACATAGAAATTGAAAATTCTAAGAAAACAACACATAGGATGTAATTAGGGGGGGGGGGGCTTCAAATGTTGACACCTAGGATAGCAAAAATTTGCTTTATTATATACTAGTATTAAGCCCCTGCGTTGCAGCGGTTATCATAAAACTGTGTTAAGTAGTAGCAATACTATACCATTGTCAGCGAACACCAACACCGGAAAAGCTCGTAAAACCAAAATTGTAGGTCCACTCGGAGGATCGAGTAACCTCTATTCCCGGTTTTCTGACAAACCCGAAAGTGCGGAATCCAAACGGGTAAGTTAAACCAAGTTCGAACACGTAAATGATAAACACGAGACTCAACGATTAGCACTCCATTGTATTAATACTTGAAACGGTTACAATACAATGTTTACAAAATAATCTCTGTAAACTCTCTCTGGTTCTCTCGTGTGTGTTCTCTGTTCTCTCAGTTCTGTTTATATAGTCACAGACACGACGAAACATAAAAAGGACTCGACGAAACTGTTGTTGTCAACGAAACACATGTCGAGTCTTCAAAGTCGACGAAACACTTCCTTGTTTCGTCGACATGAATGTAATTTATGGATTTCGGCCCAATGATAGTTTAGGCCCAAATGTATTGGCCCAACATGCATTTGCGTTGAAATTGATTGGCCCAAGCTTTACGTACATTCTGATACATCAACTTGTGAAGATTAGCCAACTTATGACATCATCATGATGATGTCATGATGATGTGTCAGCGGGAAACGATCTCGGCTCTCCGTGCTTCGCGTGTCGAACTCTGGGACGCACGACGGAGGAATGTCGTGACGTCGGGCTTGAGCCAAACCTAACCGAGTCGAACCGAACTGAGCTGAACCGAACCGAGTCGCGTCCACAAAATATGTATCAACAAACTCCCCCTTGGACGCTACTCGTGATGGTTCGTCTTCCATGTCGGAGGATCTTCAAAGTCTTCACGCGTCGTAAAAAGAAAGTGTATCAACAAACTCCCCTTGTTAATTTAGGAAGTATGTTAACAAACTCCCCCTTGACATAAGCTCGCCCTTGAGTTATGCTCGTGAATAAACTTGGTCTTCAATTCTTTTAGATCCGTGTGGTGTTGATGATAGATCAGCGGCAACTCGATCATCTTTGTCTTTTGAGTGCCTCCATGTCGTGTCTTCATTCCGAAGCTTATCATCGAACATGTTCTCCTTGCCTTTAGCATCTGCACATGCAAGAAAGCTAAACGCGTAATGAGAACAACTGCTTGGAATATAGTTAAGATAAACAAACGACACACATGTGACCATTTTTCAATCAACTACCGTCCGACAGTTTGAAAGTTTAACAAATTGTTCAATTTTGGTTCTTAACTTTCAAAAACTTGCAAATTTCGACCGTTTATGAAGAATCAGTCGTTTTGGTTTTCAATCAGATTTCAGGCAACGAAGACTTGAGTTCCAACATCGGTTAATCAAAACTAAAGCAGAAATAAAATCTTTTTGACTTTTATAAAGTTTATATTAAAACACACCTAAAATCTTTTTGGCATTTTGAATATTTCAAACTTAAAGACTGAAAGCAGTAAATAAATATATACAGAGTTGCAGTAACTAAGAAAAGTAAATATATACAAACATTCTTTTTGCGAGTTTCGAGGGTAAGAGAATCATATCAGTGTACGGTCATGCCAAAACGCTCTTGTTGTTCTTTTTGTTAACATATAGATAAACATCCTATAACGATTATCGATATTGTTATCCACTTAAGCTCAACTTATCAGATGTAATCATGGCGAGGGGATACGTTAAGGTATGATTTATACTTACCGACCAGTGTTCATCCACACACGACACATTCCCGTATCTAGGTATGCATGAGGGTTCATCTTACTGGTGAGTATACCATTTATCATCTGTTTTGACGTATATGAAAATGTGAGATACTCACTTATTTTGAATGAAAACAAGCCCTATGTGATAGAATCACTTATTGATGAGGAACTTGATTTTCATATGCATGAGGGCACAGGAGCAAGTCCGTGAACAGGTCAGTACATAGTACAACAGAGAGACGAACTTGACTCCCGGATAAATGTGATATATTATCACTTGTTTTGAGGACATGTGATTGTTGATCACTTATTGAGGTCGAATGCAGTATGTACACGTATGTATGATATCATGGAAGATCTAGACTTCGTCACCGTTTTGTTTCGGTAAAAGAAACAACCATGATACCCAGATGATAAACAGCATAAAGACCACATATCTCAGAACCTCGACAATCTCTCAAACGAAATTTCGGTACTAATACCATATGCCAATGAGTGGTTCCCACCTGGTCTTCAGTCGATTTAAGTTTATATCACCATGCACACTTTAAGATGATTGTGAGCCTACCGATACATCTTATATAGAGCTGCTTAACATTTTTCATTTTGCATTTCAGTTTAAAGAGGTTTGGACAGACCACTGATGTACTATCATTTTCTCTTTTGCTCGCCATGAAACTCATTTTTGTTTTTCTATTGTTTTTTAGTTTTGAAATTTTTCGATGTTTTTGAATTTTCAAATTTGGATTTACTCCCCCTAAAATCAACAAACTTACAATAATTTTAAAAACACAAAGACATTTACAAAAACGATTTTCCGATGCGGATTACTCTTGCTTGACCTTAATGCCGTTTACCAATAATAAAAAGTCAAATCTTGATTTATCAAATGCTTTGGTAAAAAGGTCGGCACGTTGGTCATCAGTATGGATCTTAACAACATCGATAAGCCTTTTATCAAAGCAATCACGTATGAAGTGATACTTAATTTCGATGTGTTTGGTCTTTGAATGCTGCACAGGATTTCTAGTGATAGATAAGGCAGCAGAATTATCGACTAAAATAGGAGTAGTTAGGAATTCAAAACCGTAATCATGCATTTGTTGTTGTATCCACAGGACTTGGGAGCAACAACTTGAGGCAGCAATGTATTCAGCTTCACAAGTTGATGTAGCGACACAAGTCTGCTTCTTGCACTGCCATGTTACGAGGCGATTTCCTAAAAACTGGCATCCAGCCGTTGTGGATTTGCCGTCGATTTTGCATCCGCCAAAATCAGAATCACTGAAAGCGACTAAATCAAAGTTATCATCCTTAGGGTACCATAGACCGGTGTCTGGGCAACCCTTCAAATAACGAAAAATCCTTTTTACAGCTGCAAGATGTGAGGCCTTCGGGTTCACTTAATATCTGGCTAGCAGGCATGTTGGATACATTATATCTGGTCTTGATGTTGTGAGGTACATAAGGGATCCAATCATTGCGCGGTAATATGAAGAGCTAACAACTTCACCCTTCAAGTCTGGATTGATTCCGTGATTTTGCTGCAGTGGGGTACCAATGGGCGATGTGTCGGACATCTGGAATCGGCTCAAGATGTCTTGGACATACTTAGTCTGATGGATGAAAATCCCAGACTTCGTTTGTTGCACTTGCAAGCCCAAAAAGAAAGTCATCTCCCCCATAGCGCTCATCTCGAATTTATCCTGCATTACACGCTCGAAATCCCTACACATAACATTGTTAGTAGAGCCAAATATAATATCATCCACATATACCTGTACCAGTAGAAGATCTTCATCTTGTTCTTTTATGAAGAGAGTGCAATCGATAAGACCTCTGCGAAAACCATTCTCCAGCAGATAATTAGATAAGGTTGCATACCAAGCTCGCGGTGCTTGATGTAGACCATAGAGAGCTTTGTTCAGCAACCAAACCCGATCAGGATGAATAGGATCTTCAAAACATGGAGGCTGTTCAACATACACCTCTTCTTCGACTAGACCATGCAAGAATGCACTTTTGACGCCCATCTGGTAAACCTTGAATCCTTTGAATGAGGCATAAGCCAGAAAGATCCGAATTGCTTCCAGACGTGCAACAGGTGCATACACTTCGTTGTAGTCTATACCTTCAATCTGACGAAAACCTTGAACAACCAATCTTGCTTTGTTCCGAATAATGATTCCACGATCGTCCTTTTTGCACTTATACACCCAACGGGTACCAATTTTCTTATAACCAGCAGGTTTCTCTACGAGCTTCCAGACACCAAGTTTCTGGAATTGTTGCAGTTCTTCCTGCATTGCTTCAACCCAAGAGTTATCTTTCAAAGCGTCTTTCCAAGTTCTTGGCTCTTCCTGTGAGACATTACACGCGAAAGACCAATCGTTTTGTTGACCAGATTCTCGAATCGCCACATACAAGCTTGCGTTGTTGTTGTTTCGCAACATGTTTATTGTTTGTATGCCACTTTGTACATTGCCTATGATGTTTTGTTGAGGATGGGTATTATGTATTCTAGTTTCTGGATTATCTGGGACAGGAACATTAATACCCAGATTGTTGAGATTGAGATCAACAACCAATTCAATAACCGGAACTGCCGAAGAGGATGATGCAGTAGCTTCAGCTGTTTTAGGGGCGTCCACTGGAGGTGTAGCCTCTGAAGTACCATGAACAGCTGATGTAGGAGCTTCTTGATCTGCATCTAGAAATTCTTCATCCTCTGAAGATTCGTTCAGTTAGGTTGCATCATGAAAATCCTCATTGTCGAGAGCATTATTGTTCACTGAAGATGGTTCTTGATTGACAATAATTGGATGAACCAACGGTGATTCTGTTGCATTGTCACTCTCGAAAAACATCCTTGTCGCAGCATTTTCTTCAACTGCTTTAACATTGATCGAATTGAAAAAGTCATCGTACTCAAACATCCATGGTTGACCTGGATTTCTGACTGGCAATGTGTGCCTTTGTACTCTGACTTCAGACCATTCCTCAACCCTTTTAGTCACTAGATTCCAGACTCTTAAGTTCGGGGTGGCATAACCAAGAAAGTGACCTTCATTAGCTTTTGCCCCAAACTTTCCATTAGGATCGATCATTGTGCAAGGAGCTCCAAACGGTTCAAGATATGAAAAATCTGGTTTCCGTTTGTGAAGAAGCTCGAAGCAGGTCTTGTTGTGTCTTTTGACTGTAAGAACTCGATTCATCGTGTAACATGCGGAGGCCACAGCTTCTCTCCAGAATGGAATGGGCAACTGAGACTCTACCAACATAGTCCTAGCAGTCTCGATCAATGTACGGTTCTTACGTTCAGCGACGCCGTTCTGTTGAGGAGTATAAGCCGCACTAAATTCGTGAAGAATACCTTTTGATGTGCAAAACTCCGCCATGGCATGATTTTTAAATTCAGTACCATTGTCGTTGCGTATCCGTCTAACCTTCAACTTATACAAATTCTCAATCTGAATGATCAAGTTTTTGATAATACCGAAAGTTTCACTCTTGTGAGCCATAAACGCCACCCAAGAAAATCTTGAATAATCATCAGTTATTACGAGGCAGTATTGATCATTCCTGATGCTTTTGTGCTTGACAGGACCGAACAAATCCATGTGCAAACGTTCAAGAGGAACTGCCACTGTGTTGATCTTCTTTGTCGGATGTCGTTTCTTCGTTTGTTTTCCTTTCTGGCACGAAACACAGACGTCTTGAAGATGGAAATTTTTAAGAAGAACACCATTCACTAATTCATTCGACACCAAATGATTCATTTTGCGTAAGTGAATGTGACCCATACGTCTGTGCCAAGAGATAGAGTCTTTTTCTATCGCTTTGGTAATAAAACAAGTTGCTTGTGAAGTCGTTGTTATTGCTTGGCTCATATCAAGGACATATAAATCGTTTATCCTTGGAGATGATAAGAGAATCCATTCTTTTGGAATCTTGAAGCCGGGTTTCAGCACATAACATCCATTAGCGTCAAAGTGTACTGAAAACTGCTTATCACAGATTTGTGAAACGCTGAGAAGATTGTGATCAAGTTGTTGTACAAAGTTGATCTTGTCGAAACTTACAACCCCGTTGGATACCATTCCTTCTCTCATAATATATCCTCCTTTATCTCCAGCAAAAGCAACATATCCTCCTCTAATAGATTTAATGTCGTAGAGAAGTTTCATGTCACCTGTCATGTGCCTGGATGCCCCACTATCAACAATCCAATGACTACTGACAGTTCCTCTTGGAACACCCTGCACATGTACTTACATAATTAGTTGGAGACGGGGACCCAAGCCTTTGTGGTCTTGGGTCTTCCATTTTCATCAACGTAAGTTACTTGAACTTCTCGATGTTGTGGAAATTGTGATGTTCCCCCTGAATCAGTAACCGTTTTTGGTTTCCAGGTCTGTTTTGTTTTACCAGTTTTATTCTTTAAAATCTTAACTTCATGATTGTCTGAAGTTTTTGAATTGTCTGGTTTGACAGAAACAGTTGTTTTATTAACCACATCGGTTTTTATTGCTTTTTCAATTTTCTTAACCTGTTGGCGTTTCTGTTTCTTTTCCCTTTCTTTTACAAGACGGGGATCTGGTTTTGATGAAACAGATCGCTTGCTGTCAATTTGGTCACGGGGATCATCAACTTTGGCTTTTTGTTTATGAAGATATGGACAATTGCGAATAATATGTCCAAATGTACCACATGAAAAACATGATTTTCGTTCTACAAACCCCGAAGTATCATGTGATTGTCTTGTCGATGATGAACTTTGTGATCCTGAGGTACTTGGTTTTGAACTGTTTTGTTCATTTCTTTTCAAAATTTTCGCTTGATTAACAAAATCTAAGTTAGATTTGTTTTCAAATGTGTCAATTTTATCCGTTCCCATTGATTTCACAAAGTTCACCTTCTTGTCCTTTTTCTGAGTTTGTTTCTTTTGACCTTGAGTCGGTGATTTACTTTTTGGTTTGGTGCGATTTTGCTGAACTTTCTCTGTTGGTAATCTTTGATTGCCATTTTGTTTGCGAATTTCAGCTCTTGGAATCGGAGGACACTGTGTTACCACAACGTGTGATCCTGTCTTTCCCAAGAACTTACTTGTTGAATCCTCAAAAATTTTACTAATTAAAGATTGATTAACATTCTTAATAGGAAAATCTTTGTCAGAGTAGATTTTATCATCACCAACAAGAGTGTACAGCAAATTCACACTCTCAGATTCTTTTGCAGACGTGGACTCGACCTGCACAGGTTTTGCGGGTTTTGCAGGAGGATCACATAGAATATGATTCTCAAGAGGTATGTCCTCTTTGATCTCTGCATTAGGCTGTGCTGAGTCAGTATCATTAGATTCATCATCTGAAGAATCAGCATCCTCAACAATAACTGGAGGATCCTGATTCTGTTCAGCAGAAGACACACTTGTATCTGCTGACACATCCAAATCTGATGGTACTTCCGGTTTGTATCCAAGTCCCGTTGCAAATTCCTCAATGTCTAAAGGAACAGATTCTTTATAATGAGTTCTATACTCCTCATCAGGCATTGCATCATAATTTTGTCTAACAGGTGGTGGACATTTCTTATATCCAATGCACGTGACATCCTTTTTCTCTTTTTGTGTGCCAATGATGTGATCCAGCACGTATCTAGAGTTAGAATAACTGTCTAGCTTAAGCCGGATCGCCTCACTTTCACACTTTGTACAGGCTAACTCTTTTTGCATGATCTCAAGATGATTAATATAACAGTTTATGTCTGTTTGTTTTCTTGAAACCATTTTTGTCAGTTCGGTTTTATCTTTTCTTAAATTTGCAACCACCGTTTTAAACTCCTTTTCATGATTTTCATAAAACATGTTAGCCTCTTTGCATTTTGAAAGATCCACGATCAACTTTTAGTTTTGGATAAATGTCACATCATATTTGTTTTGCAAAGCCTCATGTTTGCTGTGCAAATCACACCACTTAGTATCTAATGAAACATGTTTGTTTTGCAAGTCAAACAATTTAGCATTTAAAGCATCATGTTTGCTTTGCAACTCAGACATATTAGCATCCAAATCAGCACATTTAACACTTAAGCTAGCACAATTATCATAATTAACGACAGTTGGTTCATCGACACATACATGGCTTGATGAACTGCCGCCATTAGCCATAAAGGCTGAATGAAGAGAAGAAGAAGAATAAGCAGCTTGATCCACCAGAATAGATCTTCTATCATTCCCTGATGCAGCTTCTCCTAACAATTCATCGATATCAGCATCGACTCTCCCAATAGATACATCATCAGAATGATCTTCGCCTAAGGTTGAGGTTTCCTCATCTGAACTCCTTGAATAACCAGAACTCTCTTCATCTGAAGATTCACAACCACTGGCGGAAGATTCTCCACCACTGGCGTGATTCAAATCCTTAGCAGTTTCAGCAAAACAAGCTGCTCCTCCCTGATCACCAATGCCTAATTGCATTGACCAGTCGCAACCTTCATCTATTTGCACCACAAGAGCTTGATTGTTGTTGTTTGATGGTCCTGCTTGATTGTTTGCAGGGACCAAGGTGCGATCATCTTTCCTGTTTTGATTCTGATTCTGTTGGTTGCCTTGACCTCTGAAAGGATTCTGGTTCCCATGTTGTGCTGGCTTTGTGCATTCACGTTTAAAATGACCACGTCCACCACAGTTAAAGCACTTGACGGATTGCTTGTCGAACCCATACTTGGTATCTTTCTTGCTTTCCAAGCTGGTTCTACCCGTCCGTTCCATGAAGTCTTTAGCTCGCCTTACCGCACTGGCGAAAGCCCATTTGATGTCCATCATATCCATCTCTTCTTTATCGATCTGCTGATAATCTTCTTGAGTTAGATTGATGTTTCCGATCTGCCCTGCAATCAACCCACAATACGAGCTCACCAATGTATTTAGTATCTCTATATGATCTTTAGCTACTTCAACGCTAACTTTGGAGAAGTTTGACGTGTCAAGCCGTACTGTATTTGACTTTGATGGCTGACCAGCAGATGATGTGCTTCCATAACAAGCTTGTTGTTGAACAGGAAGTGGATTCCCATACAAATCAGTTGCTACGGTAGATGGCCGATAGCTTTGCTGTTGTGGAGCTGGTTGTAGTGGATTTCCATACAAGTCTGTGGTTGGAGCTGGCTTTACAGGAACTTGTATCGTATTGCCATATAAATCTGTGCTTGTGACAAAAGCCGTTTGAAGTGGAGCATGTGAAACTGGTCTTGCAGAAGTGCTAGAAGTTCCATAATACATATCAGGATTTTGTCGCACTGGAACCCATTTCGCCTTTAGGGTTTCTTCCTGATCTTTGTTCTCCAAGAGCTGAACGAAGTCATTGATGTTTGTCGTAGTAAATGTGCCATTGTATTTCAGGATTTCCAAGAAACCATTCCATTGAGGTGGCAATGCATCGGCAAACTTTGTGACTACCTCTGCTGAAGTTGTTACAACCCCATAATTACTCAATTCAGTCAGCAGATGATAGAATCGACTTGTCATATCTCCCAAAGATTCACTTTCCATACAAGTGAAACCATCAAACTCCTTCTTGAGTAAATCATGTCGCAATTGGCGTGACTTCTCATTTCCTAGACCTCTTGTCTTCAATGCATCCCATAATCGCTTAGACGTCTTGAAGCTGACAAATTGATGATATATATCCTTGCTCAACGCCTGAGTTAGAATAGCATATGCTTTCTTTTCTAAATCATATGCCTTTTTCTGGTCTTCCGAAAGATCGGCAAATGTCACGGCAGTTGAAGCAGCAACCTCAAGAGTTTGATCGAAGTCTGTAGTAAAAGATAACCACAATCCGTGTTTTGCCCATTGACATACGTATGGAATCTTTCTACCCATCCAGGATATTCATTTATGTGCATCAGTTTCGGTGGGCGATTTAGACTTCCGGTCTCGCTTTCGCTTAGGAGTATACTTTGAATACTTGGAGTTTGATTTGAAACAAACGCCCATTGACCTGTCGACATTGGATTCGCTTGCGAAGATGCGGTTGCGGGAGATTCAGCCCATGATGGCGACAAACTCGTGTTTGTATACTTGCTTTCTGTATTAGATGCGAGTGCGGGTGATTCGGCCCATGAGGGAGATAAACCCGTGCTTCTATACTTACTTTCCGTATTAGACGGAGTGCCCCACCAATCCGGATTCATTTCAAGTATATAATGACGAATACCTGATTAAATCACTCAAATCAAACAGTTAAATATGATTTTCAAGTCTTCTGTTTAAAAAATGACAAGTTATGTCGACGAAACTGGTTACACGACGAATCTTTATCGACGAAACTTGTTAAATGTTTTAAATAATGACGAAACTCTAACAATCAAAGAAGTCGACGAAACTGTTGTGTTTGTGTGCGACGAAACTGAATGATAAATGATAACGATGAAAGTCCGATGTGTTGATCGACGAAACTAGGTTGTTTGGCGAAACAACTATTGACGAAAGGAGAAGGAGTTTCGTCGACTAAGGTGTCCAACAAACTTCTAAGATATTTTCACAATATTTTATACTATAAAATCATATCCTGACACAAACCCAAATTGTCAAACATAACCTTACTTTCGGCCACACTGTTTTCAAGCAAACATCATCATGTTAATGTATACAATAGTCAAACAACAATATTATAAGTTTCAATAATTCAAATCAATTCAAATTAAATCCCAGAAATGATGAACAAACTCAAGAACACTTTGAAGATACACAAGAACTCCGGTGAAATATGAGTTTTCCGGCCACCTGAAAATATTCCGATCACAAATTTTGCAATAAAGTTCAATGAAAACCCAATCCTAACATATATGCATGAGTTTTAAACAAGGTTTTGTATGAACTAACAACAAAATATCAAGATTTTCAAGAATTTCAAGCTATTTTCCCAGAAAATATATGATTTTTCAAAGCTCAAAATCAAGAAAAACACAAGAAAATCAACTTGGTTTTAACAAGGAATCGAGCCAATGCGCTGGTACCAATTGTAGGTCCACCCGGAGGATCGAGTAACCTCTATTCCCTGTTTTCCAACGAACCAGAGAGTGCGGAATCCAAACGGGTAAGTTAAACCAAGTTCGAACACGTAATCGACAAACACGAGACTCAACGATTAACACGCAATGTATTAATGCTTTGAAACGGTTACAATACAATGTTTACAAAATAATCTCTGTAAACTCTATCTGGTTCTCTCGTGTGTGTGTTCTCTGTGTTCTCTGTTCTCTCAGTTCTGTTTATATAGTCACAGACATGACGAAACATAAAAAGGACTCGACGAAACTGTTGTTGTCGAGGAAACGCATGTCGAGTCTTCAAAGTCGACGAAACACTTCCTTGTTTCGTCGACATGCATGTAATTTATGGGTTTCGGCCCAATGATAGTTTAGGCCCAAATGTAATGGCCCAACATGTATTTGCGTTGAAATTGATTGGCCTAAGCTTTACGTACATTCTGATACATCAACTTGTGAAGATTAGCCAACTTATGACATCATCATGATGATGTGTCAGCGGGAAACGATCTCGGCTCTCCGTGCTTCGCGTGTCGAACTCTGGGACGCACGACGGAGGAATGTCGTGACGTCGGGCTTGAGCCGAACCTAACCAAGTCGAACCGAACTGAGCTGAACCGAACCGAGTCGCGTCCACAAAATATGTATCAACAAAAATAAATAAAAACAGGAAAAAAACAACGTCGATCGAAAAGCAAACGCAAAATCTTTGAATCACGCATGCTCGTTGTTGAGAAATTAAACTGAAAAAAATAACGCCGATAGAAAAAATAACTAAGTCCATCTAAGACCTGCGTGTTGGACGAACTTGTCAAACACAGAAAAGTAGACGTGACGCGACAGGCCAGTCAAACGGGAAAAAAATATACGGAAAAATGTTGAACCCCACAACGCACGTTGCGGTGTGTTAACTCACAAAATTTAGAACGAAACGAAAAACTTGGGAAAGATGAAAAGTATGGTGGACCAAAATTGGAAATAAAAAAGAGTTGGGATTAAATTGCAAAAGATGAAAAACTTTGGGTTAAAAGTAAAAAAAAAAAACAAAATGTCTAAATTGCAAAATTGAAGTTATTTATTAATTTTAGATAAAGATAAGGATAAAAATAAGTGATATCTATATATTGGTTATTAATTAATATTAATATTAATATTAAAAGAAATTTGTTAAACAAATATAAATAAAATTTATGAGGTTGAAGGGGAGAATGACATGTGGCATTATTTGGAGTATTTTATTATATGTTAGATGAAGATTATGTTTAAAAGAATTAACTTTTGGGGATTTAATGGTAAACTCATTGAAATCTGTGTGGCAATTTATAAATCATGTTGGCCAAGAGAAATGGAGTTGCGGGTTGTGCTCCCGGAGAATTCGGTCACCGCCTGTGACTTTTTTTAACGGTTCCCACAACTCGTATCAAGCAAAGATTTCAAATCGAATAATTTCCTTATTAATAGAACTATAATCCAACGAATTATCACATGTTTACAATTGTAAAATCATTCCTTAAAAGAGACCTAATCATCAGCTGTAACTCTAAGCGAGTTTCCATAACTCGAACCCACGTGTTAACAGGGGCGGATTTAGCATGGTTCCTTTGGTTCCCAGGAACCCATTCGATTCGAAGAAAATGGAAAAGATTAGTGTAAATCTTGTATGATTTGGGAAAAATAATGAAAATTAGTGAAAAACTACTAAAAGGAACCAAGTGGAATCCGACCCTGAATCCGCCACTGCATGTTAACCATTTATTTGGTGACGCTCCTTTGCGTATTAGAAGACGCGTCTCTCACCAACGTTTTCCTCTGCTTAAACCGCTCTCCGTTACCTTTCAGAGCCGCCGTTGCCGCCGCAAGAACTCCGGCGAACCCCACCGGTGACAATCGTGTAGCAACCAGAGGTAATAATACAATTAGCCTACTCATTTTTTTTAGTTTCCGAATGAAAGTCACAAGATCCTGATGGTTAACTGAAATCACTGGGCATGTTCTTGAAGTAATTGATTAGAACAAGATTTATTTTCATAACCTCTGTATTGCAAAGAAAATGAATATAGAATTGCGTTTGCATATTTTTTTTTACTTTGGGCCATGGTTGTCAGATAACCCCAAGATTCAAAGGGTTTAACAGATAAAACTTTTTTTTGAAAATTTTTCATATACATTTTTCAAAATTAAATTAGTTGCTCTTTCTTTGAATAATCTAACCTCATATATGATATTTAGAATTTTAACATTTCGTTGGACCAAAATCAAATATACAAATGATATATGTATTTTTTTTGTAATAAATAAAAGACTTCATGTATTTTGTTTGAAGAAACTACAAAGTATATTTTATCTATTTATTTAATGTACAATGTTGAGAACTAATTATGCTATATATTTTCTTGATGAATAAACTGCTAGACTTATTTTTTTTTTATAATTTCTTTTTATTTGTTAAGCCATTGACTTATTTAGAAGGTTAGCTTTTAAAGTATTATAAAACGTTTTTTCTTTAATAAGTGCAAGCAAATTGTGTGACACCAAGTTTATTAGATTTAAAGTTACATTAATATTTGTAGGCCTTGCAACATTTGTTACGTTCGCACGGGTTATTTACAGTTTCCTGTTGGCAATTAAGGTATGGACTCTAAACAACTTATGTGTACGGATTTAGATTTTTGCAACCTCGTTGTCGGAAATTTAAAGTCGTTTTTATATGCTTTTGTGGTCTTTAAGGTTATGTGATATGCTATATGTATATAAGTATACTTATATTGTTTATAGCAAAAATGAATTTGACGCCCCGAATTATCGTATATGACACACCGAGTTATAGAATATGACGCACCGAATTACCGAATGTGATTATGTGACACACCGAATGTGATTATGTGACGCACCAAATGTGAACTAACTAAGCACCGAACTACCGAATGTGACTCACCGAATGTGGCTAACTCAATGTGTTACGTATATTGGTTGTTATACAGATATAGTTAAGGATTTATACGCTTTATAGTTGTTGTTCCACTGAGTAAGTTTTACTCAAACGTGCATATGTGTTTTATGTATGTTAGGTTATAGATTTATCTGAGAAGACTGGGGAATAGAGCTCAAGGGATGAAAGACTCACAGGATTTTTATAAAACTATTAATGTTTTTTTTGTGTAATTATCGTAAACTATTGTAATGTTTTAAGTTATTTAATGGAATGACGTTTGATTCTGATTACTGTTATAGTGACACGTCAGCCCTAGTTGGGGCGGGGTGTTACAATTATGGTATCAGAGCCCAGGCTCTTTCCTGTCGATAAAACTTTTTCAAAAAAAAATATAAATAAATAAAAACCTGTGAGGCGATGGGTAGGACCGGGTTTGGAATATGTCCTCTTAAATTTGTCATCACTATCGTCGATTGTTCTTGTAGATGCCTCCGATTAGAAGAACTAGCCGACGTAGTTCGAGCATATGGTCTAGGCGTCGAGACCTTAACAGCGCAGTCCAACGTGCTGTCGAAGGACTACTCACTAATTTAATGCAAACCGTCACCCAAACCATGTATGTCGAGTTACATCCTAACCTCATGCAGTCTGTTTATGCAACAAATGCGTGAAGAAATGAACGACAAGGCACTTCCGACTCCTCCTCGTTCGCCAACGTCTCCCCGTTCGCCAATCCCACCACATTCACCAAGCCCACCTCATTCGCCACCCAAAGCTAAGAAAGAGAAAGAAACTGTTTCACCGCCCATTGTTGACATTCACAAATGGCTTTCAAGATTTCTAAAGCAACATCCCCGATCCTTTAGCTCTAGTGCTACACCGATAGAAGCACAAATTGGATTGATCACATGGAGTAAATTTTTGAAGCCTTGGGAGTGAGTGATGAGTTCAAGGCAAGATTGGCTGCTTACAAGCTGGAAGACAACTCCCAAACGTGGTGGCGAACTGTTAAACGCTCAAAAGGTGGTGATACATTTGCTTCTACACTCACATGGGAGGGTTTCAAGACATTGTTCTACCAGCAATATTTTCCGGTTGCATTCAGGGAGGAATACATTCGGAAGTTGTAACAACCCGAAAACGGGTTTGGTAATCAAACCACGTTAATACTAAAAGACGGGTAAAGTACCCTTAGTGGTAAAATTAACCCAAAAAATATTAGGATTTATTTAACTAAACCTAATATCAAATAAAAGTTAAACGAAAGCTTTTGAAGAAATAAAGTTTATAAAAGGCCCGAGTTAACGGGACTTAAAATAAACTGAGTCGTAAATTCCCCGAACTCACTAAATTAACTAGGAATGTTTAACCTAGTTAATAAGTGGGAACATTGTTAGAAATTAAGTGGGTTGTGGCCTACTTAATAAACCAACCAAAGAAATGGGGCCAAACTTGGATAAACTTGAAAGTTTAATTTATAAAAAGAAGTTCAAAGAAAAACACACACAAAAGGTGTGTTCTGTTCGACCTCAATAACTCCCCAGGAGTTCAAAACCCTAACTTTCAACAAAATCATCCAATTGAAGGGCCAAATGAAGTCTAAATTCACAATTGAACGTAAATTAATGATCACCCAAGCTAGGGGATCATAAGGTATGTCAAATTTTGATGATTTGAGAAGTTGTGAAATTTGAATAATCATCATAATCACGAATTATGAATGAATTATTGAAGCTATGATTGAATTAGTGATGTATACTTGCTTAGGAACAAAACCTTAAGTGAAAATTATACATATGATGTTATGAATTGAATGATTTGATGAATTACCACACTAGGATAAGTGGGTATTAATCATAAGATGAATTTGATGATATAATTATGATTAGAATCATCATACATTATAGTAATCAGGAAATACTTGAACAAATTGTGCGTTTGAGTATATAATCATACTTACTATGATATGAGTTTAGTATGATATGATAAAAATTGATGATATGTTCATGTTAAATGATGTTTATTATCATCAGGTATTAATTCGGTAACTTATGGTTACAAGAACTTGTTAAATAAGTGATTTAAAATGGTAGCATAATAAGGATGCTTACCGTATAGTGGTAAAAAAATAAAAGAGTAGTTAAGCTACATTGTGTAATTACTTTTGTCAATAGGCAGTTTGACTTTTTAAAGTCAAAATGACCAATGATATGATCGAATGATAAATTCGACATGAGAAGCGTAGGATGGAATAGTCGTAAATGATTATGACTAATCTAACCATCTTACAAATTTCAATGATAGTTTGACGCTTAACAAGCTAGGTGAAAGCTTGGGAATGAAGCGGGTCAAACGAAGCAAGTATGAAGAAAAGCATAATCATGATGCAAGGTAAGTAAAGCTTACAATATTTTATTGAATACCTATTGATTTTATAGGTTATGAATAATATAAAGTCTTGTTTGAATTATGATATTCCGACGCCACATGATACGGGTCGGAACAAAAGACAATAAAGATAAACCATGTGTAATGGTTAAAAAGAGCTAGTACGATTATTTAGTCATGAATGACTAATAGATAGCGAGTTTTGAATGATTACCTTATAAGGTAAACTAATACAAATAATAAAGGTAAAACGGTAATTCGATCACTCGTTGACGATTATCGTTAGTTTGTGAAAGACACTTTCTAAGTAAGTTATAATGGGTCAAAAGAGTCAATAAATGATTTATAAGTAAAATAACTGTACGGTGTAAACCGGAGCGAGTAATGTAGATAAGATGGTAATAAATATCATCTCGCAAATATACACGGTCATTTAGACCAAACGGGTCAAGAGGTGAAAATATCACCCTTTGACGATATCGACTAATGACTTTGTCGAGTGTATGATTACAGGAATAAATATCGAATGGATATTTGCATCGCTACTACTTAGTGATTATTAAGCAAAGCATTAAAACGGGTCAATATATTGATCCGAATCAGATATGTATAATGGTTTAACTCATCATTTAGAACTTGAGGTTCTATAAGAGTTAGACAAGGTCAGAATGAACATTTGGTTATCATTTAGGTAAACCGAATAATTTAAATTATAATCATAGTGTTTTTAGAAACGTAATGGTTTCTAAACAAGATTATAGTGAAAAGTCGGATTTTTGGTCAAACAAGTACTTAAAAGTCCTTCGTCGTAAAAGGACTAAAACTGACCAAAACACCCTTGTAAGCTAAATCGAGCAAACGACCCTTAAAGGTTGTTTGGAAACGAGTTTTATGATCAAATAAATACTTAGAATGAGCATAAAAAGCGAAAGGTGTAAATCTATGGTCAAATGACTCTATATAAGTCTTTGCCGTAAAATGATAATCCGAGGGGTAAAACTCGGAATACATAAAGCACCACATTAAATCCGCCACAAATATAGTTGTGGAGGAAGATTAATTGATAAGAAATGTGGTAATATAATGTTAGAAACGAATGAAAGCGATTCGTGCCAAAAATATGCTTAAAATCCCTTAACGGGTCAAAATAAGCATATGAGCGAAAACGGGTTTAAAATACTTATGAAACACGTGATTTGAACTTAATAAGATAGACAATATTGAACTTGTGAAGTTCATAAGGAATTAGGATCAAACAAACATGTTTGTTTGATTAATACATGAACGGGTCAAAAGTTCATAACTTCATTTTTAAGCCGAAGGATTAAAAGTCTAAAATTTTGTTAATTTGGATGTCGGATGTTAACTCCATATGATGGAGAATTAAATTACGATAACGTAGGAAGAAACGTGAGTCAAATCGGATAAAAAATGAGCAAGTTATGCTCGTTTTCGTAAAATATGGTTTGGCTGGAAATGTGCAGGTTTTTAAACAAAACCTGCTGGAAAAAGTGACTTGTCGCGCCACGCGACAGCGAGCCAAGTCACTGTCGCGACACGCGAGAGCCCTCGCGGCCCGTGATACGTGGTCGAATAACGGTGCTCGTTTATGTTTAAGTTTGGGTTTTTACTTGACTTTTAATCTTGAATAGCCTACTTTTAATTAAATTTGTGTTTTGCAGGTTTATTGAAGTTTAAGGAGCTTTTCGGGAGCCTTACGGGTCACCGGAGTGAAAAACGGACCACCGGGACGCATTACGGGTCATACGGGAACTCAAGGAGCGAAAAACAGAAAATGGAAGTTGGGGAGGTCGTCGGCGACGCCCCTAGGGCCGTTGGCGATGCCCTTTAGAAATGCCCGTCGGCCAAATATGCGCGTATCCAGGAAAATAAGGCGTCGGACAAAAACAACATCAGGAGAGGCAGTCGCCGACGGGGTCCCCCTAGTCGGCGACGGGTTCTAGTTAATTTGGGGATCTGGTTGTTGGGAACGGCTTGAAACACCTTGGGGCCATTCAAGTCGAGGGTTACACTTTGTTTTGAGTTTGAAACTTGATCTTGGAGCCATAGTTCATCACCACTTCACTTCCAATCAATCCACAACACCAACCACCATCCGAATCATTCGATTGAAGACTCGATTCTTCATCACTTCATTCCATAACCCTAACTACCATCAATCCATTCATCACCATCATTCAACCTAAACCCTAATCATCATCATTCACCATTCCCAGGATTCAAGATGTTCAAAATCAAGTTTCCTTTATCCGGTGATAGCGTTCGTCCTTCCATGAGCGGCTAATTCCTTGGAGGTTTTACCCCGGTGTAAACTTTTGTAAGATTTAGGTTTTGCTATGTGTTGGTTTTTGTTTTGTGACAACTTGAATTACATTTGAAGCTTGAGACAATTGTCCTACGTTTGTATTGCATTTATGAATTGTCGAACAAATGATTAAATTTAACTTTGTGAAACGAATACACGTATTTATGCCTTGTCTCTTGATAGGATTTGTTAGTCCAATGTAACGAAGTGCATCATGGTCCGTTGTCTATGACGTTGATAGTGATTGGCACCTAAGCTTTGTGATTATTGACCCGTTAATGAATTAATTCGAGTAAACCAAATTAAAACACATAGTAATACTAGGTCTTGCATTTGTTGAAACCGGGTGTGAACCTTGTTATTTTATATTATTTTATTAATCAAGTTTTCTCACAATCGTAATTCCTAGTAGTTACTTAATTCAATCGATTCTGTTATTTTAATTCACATCTTTTCAATCAAACAAAACTACCAAAATATTTTAGCAAGCTTCATAAGTTGTGACATTTGTTTAAATTCATTCAAATCCATTCGCAAACCACATACTCTTCGTGGTTCGACCCCTTGCTACCACTAGCTATCGTTAAGGGTAATTAGGGCTTAATAATATTATCTTTGAGCGGAGCGTGACATTCCGATCAGCCCGCGAGAGCTGAGGTCTCTTCTGTCGCGCCTCGCGACAGACCTCCAGACCTGGAAAAAATTTGTTAACTGTTGTTTCAACTTTTGATCTTGATTATACACGTTATAAACACCCTAAAACTAACTCATTTCATGTTTATATGAAATGTAGGTATTATTTTATTTACCGGAGGACGATCAAGCTCAATGAGGAACCGAACACATAAAGAGAAAGCTTCCGCGAAAAGTTTCGTCGTCTCATTTTAAACGGAGAATTTATACACAAGATGTTGAAATGTTTTAAATTCTTAAAATGTTTTAATAAATTGTATTTTTAAGTGTGTTTGAAATCGATAATACACCATAATAGTGAATGTTTATATGTAAACCGTTTAAAATAAACTGAGGGTCTTACAAGTTGGTAATCAGAGCTCAGGTTTAAAGAGTAAAGTGTTTGGTTCGAGACTTGATCGCAAAATCCGGTAAGTTATTCAATACATTAACGGTCTAGCATACAAAGTGTTGAAAACAACACATAGGGTTATCGTGTAAAACACGTTACCCCAAAGAAAGCGATAAAAGACCGATATAGTTAAACGAATTACGTGTGTTAACACGTGTCGTAGAAAACCTTGTATTATAATACAAGCACTTATAAAGATCAAAGTTACTAGTATTTGTAAATGTTTTAAGTTGAAGGAACATCGCATTGGAAGATGACGAGAGTTTAAAGAATTATCGATACAATAAAGAAATAGTCTGAAGTATGACAAGTAAGTCATACACGCCAAAGACATGAATTGAGAAACGATCTCGAATGAGAGATCGAACAACAAGGAAAGTTATTAGGGCGAGTATCTACAAGGTACACGTCTGAAACTTATAGTATAACTAGAAATATGCAACAAACACATAGTAAATGTGTTTGCTTTAACCGCTGACAATAAACCAACGGAGCTTGCAAAGAAACACCATGGATATGATGTGATTGGTCAAGAACCATAAGAAAAAGGCTTCCCTAGTTTAAATTCTGGTCATTTGATTTTAAAGACATTGTCTTTCTTATTTTGAACTCGTTTGATCATGGAATAAAACATAGTTTTGATTTCTATAATGAATTCTTCTGACCATCGTTTTATGATTAATGATTGATATATGTTTTTGTACAATTTCGGGGATGAAATTATTTTTAAGGGGGTAATAATTGTAACAACCCGAATTTTTAAAACCTAAATTTAAAGTTTTTATTAATAATATATAAAAAAACATTAATAATATATATGCTTTAATTGTAAGAATAATGTGAAATAATTTGAAAAAAAATGCATCAAGCTACGTTTTGATTTTTTTAGGTTTAATATGTTAACTAATGTACAAACTTATTATGTTTAAAAGAATTAATTTTTGGGGATTTAATGGTAAACTCATTGAAATCTGTGGGGCAATTTATAAATCATGTTGGCCAAGAGAAATGGAGTTGCCGCTTGTGCTCCCGGAGAATTCGGTCACCGCCTGTGACTTTTTTTAACATTTCCCACAACTCGTATCAATCAAAGATTTCAAATCGAATAATTTCCTTATTAATAGAAGTGTAATCCTACGAATTATCACATGTTTACTATTGTAAAATCATTCCTTAAAATCATCAGCTGTAACTCTAAGCGAGTTTCCATAACTCGAACCCACGTGTTAACCATTTATTTGGTGACGCTCCTATGCGTATTGGAAGACACCTCTCTCACCAACGTTTTCCTCTACTTAAACCGCTCTCCGTTACCTTTCTGAGCCGCCGTTGCCGTCGCAAGAACTCCGACGAACCCCACCGGTGACAGTCGTGTAGCGACCAGAGGTAATAATACAATTAGCCCACTCATTTTTTTTAGTTTCCGAATGAAAGTCACAAGATTCTGATGGTTAACTGAAATCACTGGGCATGTTCTTGAAGTAATTGATTAGAACAAGTTTTATTTTCATAACCTCCGTATTGCAAAGAAAATGAATATAGAATTGCGTTTGCATATTTTTTTTTACTTTGGGCCATGGTTGTCAGATAACCCCAAGATTCAAAGGGTTTAATAGATAAAACTTTTTTTTGAAAATATTTCATATACATTTTTCAAAATTAAATTAGTTGCTCTTTCTTTGAATAATCTAACCTCATATATGATGTTTAGAATTTTAACATTTCGTTGGACCAAAATCAAATATATAAATGATATATGTATTTTTTGTAATAAGTAAAAGACTTCGTGTATTTTGTTTGAAGAAACTACCAAGTATATTTTATCTATTTATTTAATGCATGACAATGATGAGAACTAATTATCCTAATATTTTCTTGATGAATAAACTGCTAGACTTATTTTTTTATAATTTCTTTTTATTCGTTAAGCCATTGACTTATTTAGAAGGTTAGCTTTTAAAGAATTATAAAACGTTTTTCTTTAATAAGTGCAGGCAAATTGTGTGACACCAAGTTTATTAGATTTAAAGTTACATTAATATTTGTAGGCCTTGCAACATTTGTTACGTTCGCACGGGTTATTTACAGTTTCCTGTTGGCAATTAAGGTATGGACTCTAAACAACTTATGTGTATGGATTTAGATTTTTGAAACCTCGTTGTCAGAAATTTAAAGTATTTTTTATATGCTTTTGTGGTCTTTATGGTTATGTGATATGCTATATGTATATAGGTATACTTATATTGTTTATAGCAAAAGTGAATTTGACGCTCCGAATTATCGTATATGACACACCGAGTTATAGAATATGACGCACCGAATTACCGAATGTGATTATGTGACACACCGAATGTGATTATGTGACGCACCAAATGTGAACTAACTACGCACCGAACTACCGAATGTTGATGTAGAGTGTGAAACCCGGGTGTTAAAGTACTTATATTACGCGTGTTATTGTGTTTTAAGCGATTATGTACGTTGAATATAGTAACTACGAGAGTTTGTGGTTTTATAGGTTAATCGGCCTAATTCGGTAAAGTTGGAGCGAGAGGAGATGACGCGGAACGCTTGAGTATGATAAACAAGCATGTTGAGATGTGGCTTACGGAATGGGAGCGTAACCTACGGGTAGAAGTGTTTCATTACAACAGAATGTATGAACCGTGACCTACGGTTCTTAACCGTAGGCTACGGATGGATTTATTTGTAAGCCGCATGCAAGGTTATTGGAGGGAATTGTTAGAAAAATAATTCAACAATCCTAAGTCTTATCTCAATTCAATATTATACGCCGACTTTGGGTGATGGCTAGAGAATTATTGGAAGGCAACATCACATCATTCACATATTCAACAAACATCACGTGAACAATAAATGAATGGCACTTGTGGGACTTTTGGAGGAATATTGGGTTTTTTTTTTTTTTAAATAACCCATAATATCATTCAATTTTCAATACTTGCCAAGTTACATCAAAACAGAAGGTAGACGGGCAACAAGCTGCTCCACCACCCCTTTCTGAATTGCAAACCCTAATCTACCAAAGATAAAACCCCGTCCCCCTGAGGTTGAGCAATTGTTGTGGATGACCCGTTGGACCCTGGTCAGGAATTGGATAGCTTCTGGCGCTAGGGAGCCAAATGTGTCAAAGGCAAAAGGGACAAAAACATGCTGGTTCTCTACACAAGCTTTAGCATGCTTATCAACTTTCTTCGATTCTGCCTTTCTTACTGCTTGTCCAGCTACAAAACCGTTTTCCCTTAAACCAGCCAGAGGGGAAACCCCCGTGAGGTCCACACAAGCATGTTTCCCCCTAGCCCAGCCAAAGACGAGCAGATCCGCTGGTCGTAGGGTAGATCTCCCTTCCCTAGGGTCGGTAAGAAAATTCACAGGGGCCTCTTTCTTAGCCGAAATCCCAGCCTCTTTCTTAGCCGAAATCCCAGCTCTTCTCAGGATGTCTCACAAAACATCTCGCACCCAGTCATGTCGATATTTGAACCCATGGAACTCTTTACAATGCACTGCGTGCTCTCCGTATTTATCCATACAAGCTTTACGACATATCGGGCAGGTTTCATCTTCTGGGTACATAGGGATCATCAGCCGGTATTTAAGGATGGCTCTGTATTCTATTGCTGACATACATTGTCCCAGCCCCTCAATTGGGATAACGGTTAAAAAATCCTGAGCATGGGGACCCTTCAGGCATTCCCACACCGCCTTCTGGCGAGATGACAAATCAGAAATTTCTCCCAGGCTTTGAGCGATTTTGCTAAACAGAGCATTCGCCAAAGTTTTTTGTGGCTTTGAGGGGGCGGTGTCCTTGTTAGAGAAACCGCTGATATTAAAGTCTGGGAGAGAGACATTTAAGTGTTCGAGCGCCTGCAGATAGTCCCCGTCGAGCCCGACAACCCCACTGTTTCGAAGGATATGATCCTGTAGTTCCCAAGACTGAGCTCTGGACGCCACAAAAGCATAAACCCCAACATCTCGAGCTGAGAGGAGGCCCAAACCACCTAGACGCATTGGCAGAGATGCCAAACGCCATTGGAAGTCCCCAAAGAAGGGGCCACCCCCCACGACTATGTCTTCTATAGCCTCCCGGAGGCCATCATCGAACCGAGATGCCGCATCCACCATCAAATGGGGTTGATAAGTCCGCAGCCCATAAAGTAACTTGACAACCCCTGTAACGCTCCGCGTTTTCATTATTTTCCTAATTTAAAAATCAGGTCTTGAAAATCATTCTTTTAGAAACTTGTCCCTTTCGAAGTGTTAATCGTTGAAAATCTTTTATCCGTATTTCATTATAAATATGGTTAATTATCTATCCTATTTGATCTAATTAATTAAATTAATATTACTAGTTAGAAAGATCTTTTTATAATAATCTAGCTAGCCTCGTTAGAATTTTAAAGTTAGAAATACAAGTTAACCTGGTTAGTTTCGTTGTTAAGTTAGTTTCTTTTCTTTTAAAAATAAAATATAACATAACCTAACCTAATTGATTAAACCACATGGACTGAATGTGCAAATTCCGAAAATACTAAGATCAGTTAAAACAAAAGGTGGCCAAACCCTAGCCGCATACGTACAAACATCAGTTCCTCTCATCCTTCTCATTGTCTGACTTCATCTTCTCCAAAACAAATCCCTGCTACCCACCTCAAACATATATGAAGAACACAACAATCAGACCTTACTTCTACATTCACCCTCACGATTGAACACGGCAGCCAAGGAGGAGCCGGCTGCCAGCCATTCGTTTCTCTGGTCGGCCCACCAACACAGCAACACCCTTTCTTTTCTTCCATCTATAACTCCCGTAACCGGAAATCAGGAACTCCGGTGACACCCCTCCTACAGCGGCGGTGGACAGAGAGGGCGAAGAAAGAGAAGAACGGAGGAGAGATAGAGAGAAAGCACAGCCGACCGGCGGAGCCAGCGGCGGCACAAGCGGCTGCGACGATGTATCTCGTCGTCGGGTTTTGTTCGGAGCACGAGCAGCTCAGATTCGTTCTTCGGGTATTCTCGGATAACCTTTGGATGATACAGGTCAGTTGGGTGTCGGGTTAGTTTGTTGCCGGGTCTTGGTCAACACAAGTCAACGAGCACGTTCGAGTGGTGTTGGTTCGGTCTCGAGTCAGCTGTTCAATTCGGATCAGTTCAAGCTTGGCGAGGTCAGGTTCAAGTTTCTTGTTTTGATTTTGTTTCCGATCGTTCAGTTTTCGTGTCTCGATTCAAGTACCGGTTATTTTATTATTTCAGTTTTGGCTCGGTTCTATCTTGGCTCGGTTCAGTTCGGCGTAGGGCTGTTCAAAAAGCTCGCGGCTCGGAGCTCGCTCGAAGCTCGCTTGGATTTAGCTCGGAAAAAGCTCGCTCGATTTGGCTCGGTTTAAAAGTGAGCCGAGCCGGCTCGGCTCGGTTAGAAAGTGAGCCTAGCTCGGCTCGGCTCGTAACGAGCCGAGCTGGCTCGGTTCGGCTCGCTTTGTAGCTCGGCTCGGTTTAGCTCGAATTATTTTACTTATAATAAGTTTTAATTTTATATACGTTATAATATATTACAAAAAAACTGATTATTATATACATGTATATAGGTTTGTAATTTGATATTTATGGCATATTTGAAGATTGATTACCATACTAATGAACTAATATTGTATTTTATTGAAATTAAAACTTATTTTGCGTTGTTAAACTTGATTTTGGTTTGAATTGTATTAGCTTGAACTTATTTTGAATATATTCTTTTAAATTATTGAATAATATTTTAGGCTATTAAATTTTAAGAGGTATATATTAGTTTTTTTTTATAGAATCGAGCCAAACCAAGCCGAGCCGAGCTAGCTCGGTTTAAAACCAAGCCGAGCCCGAGCTTAGATTTTCAACTCGGTTTCAAATCCGAGCCGAGCCGAGCCAGCTCGATTTATAATCGAGCCGAGCCCGAGCTTGGCCTGGCTCGGCTCGGCTCATGAACAGCCCTAGTTCGGCGCATGTTCAATTCGGGTCAAAGTTTCGGTTCGGTCAAACTAGTCAGCTGGTCAACACGGGTTGCTCGCGAGATACGGTATAACTTTTACGACAGTATTATTTCTTCTTTTTTTTGTGTTTTATTTATATGTTTTTTATATATAAGTATATAATAAACAAACTCGAACCGATACACTTGACTTTTAATGACATTTTAACGTTTGACGTGAATCATATATATTGTGTTGTTGTTTGTTGAATTCTGAAATTTTAAACGACACTTTGGTTGTTGGGATAGTCCAAAAACAGGGGAAACTCTGCCCGATTTTCGTTAAAAATAAATATATATATATATATATATATATATACTTTATAGTCAAACTACAAATGAAACCGTATCGAATTCAAATAATTTTTATAACAATAAATGTAAACGTATATTTATTTTGGGTAACACTTCTATAATACCCTTAATGGGTTAATTTAGAATCTATACATATAATAAAAGAAACCAATAAATGGACACCTGTCATTATTTTAGACCATTCTTAATTGTAGATAATTATTATTTAATTTAAATTATTAAATATTAATTAAATTAAATAAATCTTATCAACTCCATCCTTAATTGTAGATAATTATTATTTATTTTAAATTATTAAATATTAATTAAATTAATATAAATCTTATCAACTTAAATGATTGGTATAAACTTAACTTAAAATAGTAAAATCTTATCTAAAAACTAAAACTTCAAATCATAAAGTCTTATCTAAACTAAAAATCATTGTTTAACTTAACAGTAGATAAACATACATATTATTTATTGTTAATATTATTATTGTTAACTATGAGAAATTATATTAAAAAACTTATTAATCAAACCAAAAATTTAAAATAGTATTAACCTAATTTAAAAAATCAATTTTAATTTAGAAATATATTTTTTAACAATAGATAAACCCGTGTAATACATAGGGTTTTTAAATATATAACATTTTTTATTATTTGCTATATAAAAATAAATTTATTCAACCCGTATAATATACGGAGTTGTTTTTAAATATAACTTTTTTATTATTTAGCATATAAAATTACATTTTTTCCACCCGTGAATACATAAGGTTTTTTTTTAAATATATTTTTTTATTGTTTGGTATATAAAATTACATTTATTCAACTAGCACAATACACGAGGTTCTTAAAGATATAATTTTTTTATTATTTAATGTATAAAATTATATTTACTCAACAGGTGTAATAAATGAGGTTTATAAAAATATATTGTTTTTTTATTTAGTATATTAAATTACATTTATTAAACCCGTGTAATACACGGGGTTCTAACCTAGTGATTTCATAAACTAGATAAAACATTTATATATACTTATATATCAACGAGGCATTCCTTAAATTCCAATTCAAATCCTCTGTCGTAAATTCGTTACTCATACGCCATCGTTTGCCCATATAGGGTGGCCTCGGTGTTCCATCCTCCTAATCTCTTACACTCGTCAACACTTGGATAATCGGAAGACTTAGCAATTTTGTGAGTATACTCGAACCCATTTTACTTTTAAACACTTTTGGGTGCAACATGTATTCTATGTAAAAACACTAAACACTTGAAACTATTCGAATCATATTCTATCCACATGTAAACATGTTCACCTCCCGCTAGTCTATTGGGAGTTAGTCTATGAACGATTTGATGCTTGTTAATCTCATATGCTATGTAAACTATTAGTGTCTATATGCTCATTAACTTCGTACAAGCCCACCTTAACAATTATAGCGCTATAGGAGTAATGCACCGCCCCTTTTGTATTCGAGGGTATTGTTAAGTTAAACTATTCTACCACCCCGCTATACTCTTGGGATTAGGCTATTTTAACGCATTGTATTCTAGGGTTTGAACATATAGTGACACTAGCTCAGCGTATTAGTAACTTGCATCATGTCATTTACGTTGGATATGAACGCGTTAAACAATTTTATTCTATGTTATACTATGTATCAAACTTGTATACTCACCAACTTTTTGTTGATTTTATTTTAATACATGTTGCAGGTTGATAGTCAAGATTATGAAGGAATCAAGTTAGGATGGACTAGATACCCATTCTAATAATAAATCATGTTTGTTGCAATTTGTCTTTATTTGAAACAATGTATTTAAATTTAGTCATTTATGAAATTCGATTTAAATTATATTGTCACAATAGTGTTATGATGCATTTGAGCGATTTGTTCGTCTCATCCCGATGTTTCCGCCATCGGTTGGGGTGTGACAACCCCCATGCAAGACCTTAGCAGAAGGAGTTCACATTGAGGGTCCCTAAGGCATGGCAAGAGTTTCATGAGTTCAACTGCCCCTGCCGCCCGCCGCCCTGCCAACTCCATAATAAAGCTAGGGTCACGGCTAACAGCACCACCAAGAAGCTTAACCCCCCTCTCTGGTCTACCAATCCCTCTCGGGAAAAGCCCATCCTGAACTTTCCGCCCATCACATGTCGGCCAAAAAACCTCTGTTTTCTTAATGTTGAGGCAAAGCCCTAGAGATGGCCCCTCCTCGTTAATGATGTCTAAAGCCCTAGCAACCTCAGTCGCGTTGCCGATAATCGTTCCATCATCCAAGTACCAAGCATGAAACGGGAGGTTACAGCGTTCCTGCACCCGTAGAATGAGCGGGTGTAAGGCAAGGGCAAAGATAAGAGGCCCCAAAGGATCCCCTTGTTGCACTCCGGTAGTAGCCCTATTACACTCATTACCAACATACAACCGAGCAGGCTGGGCGTAAAGGAATTGGACCCATTGATAGATTGACGGGCAATGTTGATAAAGCTCTTTAAGGAAGGTTGTGCGGTCAACCGTGTTGAAAGCATTGGAGAAATCCACAGTAAGCAAGGCTAAGGAACCATCTGCATGAAAGGAGTTGAGAAACCTGTTCGCACTGTGAAGCACCGCCTCTGCACCATTTGACGTTCCCACCCCAAATTGAAAGTCCCCCAAGTACTGGGCCATGTTTTTCCCGACCTTCTTCATTGCCACCTTGGAAACCAACCTTCGCCAGAAACCCCCCACAGCAATAGGTCAAATTCCTTTATCGGGTTTCAATAAAGGGGTAAGGGGAGCTGAGGCAACAAACTCAGCCAACACCTTAGGGCAGGATCCTCCAAGCCATAAGTTGACAACTTCAGTAATGGTCGTTAGCAAACCCGAGGAAGTCGTTGAGCACTCGTCCCCGATAGCATCTAACAAGTGCTGGGCCCGCATCCCGTCCCCACCACAAGATGTCCCTTTAGGAAAGGATCGAATACATTTGAGCACACACTCCTCATCAACAACAAGAGTGGGTTGGGCCTGAGGGTTGGGAGGCAAGGAAGGGGGCGGCACCGCAGGGTGTTTATCAATAAGAGCTTTCAAGGTCGAATCACCTAGAGGGGCGACTCCATTGGAGCTTAGGACCTTAACCGCAGCCGTAAAATATCCATCCCTGACTTTCCGGAGACATTGCTTAATATTTGGGTCCCTATCTATGTCTCCCTCTCTCCTACATTCTCCCTTAGGAGGCCCTGCCTCTCTCGCGCTATCCAATAGGGACGAGACCAAATCATCAAAACCATTCCATCTTTCCAAATTGTAAGCGCATGTAGGATGTTACTACACTGCAAAGATTTCCTGTTCCCTGATCGTCGTTCTTGTCTAGAGGATGGTCTAACCACCCGTAAGGTGCAACGCGGTAGCGAAAGTAATTAGACCAAATTGTCGACCGATCCTGGTGACGCAACCATTTTGAGCAAAGCCCCTGTTAAAACCTGAGCAAACATCAGCCGACAACTGGGAGGAATGCTTTTAACAGTCTGAATAGGAAGGGAAAAACCCCGCTCGAGGAGGTTACCATCACCCCCGAGCCTTGCTGGGTGACGCGGGTTTGTGTCAACCACCACTTGACCTGGTTTCCGGATCCCAACGATGAAATCTTCCACGTCCCCCGAGACCATGGCAAACGACACGACCTCATCATCATGCTTGCACCCTCTACTGAGTGCATGCATTGCCATGCAACGTCCACACAACCATTTATCCCCTGCCCTAAGAACTTCCCCAACGTTCAAAAAAGCTCCAAGTCCCTGGAGATAGCCTCCTTCAAAGATAGCTTTCGGTTTTCAGTCTTGAAGTGGGTGCTTTGCATGTGTTCAAGCAGGCAAAAAAAACCCCCGGACCCCGGCTTTCCATCTTTACATTCGTGAAAAATTTTGAAAGGACAGGTCCGTAGACCACTAGCAGAACCCTGCACAGGGCCCCTTGACTTAACATCCCTACCCCTCCTCGTAGGAGCCATGCGCGTATTTAAGCTGCCGTTGTAGAGAAAACACACAAGCGGCAAGCCGAACTCGAGATGAGTTGTGCGAGCGGAAAACCGTTATATATATATATATATATTAAAAAAAAGGAGGGCAGCAACCGCGAGTTGCCCACCCTCTAAATGGAACCCCACGTAACCCGTCAGCTCATGGTAGAAGAATCAAAAACTTAAATGAGCTTTTTTTAAAAAAAAAAACCCAAAGCAATATACTAATCTATATACCTTTATTAAGAGAACTAGGATTTCTACCTTTTGGTCATTTTGCATTATGTACACATTTTCAAGCAACATGTACAAAAGAGCCAAGCTATTTTAGAGGGGTTAAACTTGCCTATTGTTCAAAAATTTAAGACACCTTAAGGGTGTTTTAGGGATTTCATCATACCTATGCCTCCTACTACCTCATCATTTAATTGACTTTATGATTAGAACCTTTCATCAACCCATAATAATATAATATCTATACTATTTCCCTGATACCCATAACACGCAGACTCCCCTGATAAATTTCAGGCGATTGACCTGTTTCATAAAAAAAAAAACCCGATGATTGAATGGTATTGAAGACGTCCCTTCGTTTCCACTCCCATCCCCTATTTACTCAGGCCTGGACCATACAAATCCCCATTACAACCTGGAACCCTAGCAAAGTTCAATTCGTGCTCTCTCCAATCTTACTTTTTCTCTCGATCTGGAACCCTATCCCTCTCCATTTGGATGACGAATAGCTGGAGATGTAGAACACTGATTTGAAGAAACCCTAACTGATTTGTAGGTTTGTTCCTATTCTTGTTCCCGATCTTGTTTCAGTTAGTGTTGTTCAAATATTTTTTTAGAATTTGTTAATTTTGTATCTTGTTTTCTACATTCGAAGTTGATGTTGTATCTGTAAGTGTTCAGTGATTTGTTCACTGTTTGCAAAGCTCGGTTTTAACAGCTTGGAACAAGGAATCAGGTGTCATCATTCTGTGTATTATGCTGATGGCGAATCTACAATCTATTTGGGATTACAGATTGACATAAACAAGGTAATACGGAGAACACAAAAAGAACCAAATCATCTCTGTTTATATTGCAACTATGTAGCCTTTCTCTTAGTTAGTTTATGGATGCCAATGTATTTAATCTATGTGTGAACCTATGTAATAGTTCTTATGGTCCCAAGCAGACCTCTAGGTGGTAAAAATAGATGGTTGCAGGTTGAGATGCTCTATATGTTAAATAAAAATAATTAACTGAAATTGTGTTGCAGGGAATTGATAAACGAATGGATTCTGACAATGGAATATTTGGAGATCAGACCGTGTATTTAGCTTTGACTTTTTTTGAATCGAGACTTAAGTCTACTTTGGAGAAATTAGAGATATAGAGTTTATACAGAGGCTTCTACTTGTTTTGGCTCTTGTTGGGACTTGTATGGTCATTGGTGATGGTATTCTAACTCCAACCCTTTCAGGTTTCTTGTTTATTTAGCTTCTTAGTTAACATGTGCTTGTTGATTTCAAATTTATAGACACTGATTTATCAGTTAGTTTATATTTGTAAGGTTTATTAGGCTAAATTAGGTTGCTTTTTTTGACAATTTTTTTTTTCATTTGACACTGAACTATGAGTTATATTTCTATGTTTTTGGGATAATAATAATAATAATAATAGCATTATTTATGTGTATATTGTTTGGATTTCATGTTATGGTTGTGATAGAGGTAATATTCGATTTCTATAAGGACTTTAGTTATAGCATTTGATTTCATCATGTCTATTAAAATTAGGAGGTTGATGATGTGGAATGTGGGTTACTGATTACATAATTCTTGATTGATTGACTAAGTCTCATGGATTCCATTTCCAACATCATTCACAGCAAAAAAAAAAAAAAAAAGTTTCACTAGATTTATACGGTTTTGCAGGACGCAAGCTACAATTTGGGTAAGTGTTTTGGATTTGATGTAGAATTTAATAGAATGTAGTGAGATTTGTTTAGTTCTTGTCATTCCTAGGCTTTGTTGCATATTCTGTTTCCTTGCGAATTTAAAGTTTTTGGAAGAATTATATTTTAGGTATCTGACAAGTGACAAGTATTAAACCATTTTGCTTAAATTCTTTTGACTTAGAGATGATACAACCTTATGCTACTTTTGTTTTCCCAGGACCAAAATTCTGAATGGGTGACTATATATATTAGCAATCTTAACTCATCTATGGAGGACTGGATTCGAGTCTTCTCTCCTGCCAATTTCAGGTCCATATACACACACAATACATGATGAGATTCAGTGTTTAAGATCAGTTGTTTACTTGTTTACAAAAGTCCACTGGATCATTTGAGTTGTCAACTTGTGATGATTTTTGTTAGTGTCAAAATTTACTTTAGTTATATTGTAATCCAGACCAACTTTAACCAACTATAATAATATATTGGTTGTTATCAGATACTTGTATTCATTGGAGGAAGTAGTGGCGGTGTTTGTCCGGCTTGGTCGGTTTTGACTAAAGTATAGGCTTAACTGCTAACTACACTTTCAGAAACAGGAACCGAACATGAACCAAACCGGCTCAACCAATTAGCGGACTGAATAGTATGAAACTGTTTGCAGTCAATCCGTTTATTCTAAAATACAAGAGTAGATAGATAATAGCAAGGGAACAAGAGGTCTAAAATACAAGAGTAGATAGATAATAGCAAGGGAGCAAGAGGTGGCAGAAAATATAGTATCAAATTAATGATAATTTTATTACTTTATGGTGACGCTGATAAAGACAGATTAGAAATCTTCGATGGCTTTGTGATGTTTCGTCACAAACGATAGTAAATTCAAATCTGTTACTGTCTGGTGATATGACCAAGAAACTCATCCAGTTCCTTGTGCATAACGCCACCTTCTTCCACCGATTGCCTGACCGCAACGCTAAGTTCTCCCGCCTTCTTTCTTGACACCTTTCTTTCGATGCCATCAATCGACTAACCGCTTCGGAAACCATCGCTGCCGCCACCTTTTCGTCTCTACGCACCCACTCCCTCGTGTATATTCCTATCCCGAGCACCTTTGTTATCAGAGTAGCGTTCCTCGGTTGATCGGAATGCATGGGCCATGCAGCTATAGGAACCCCCATTGGGATCCCCTCCATGCTTGAATTCCAACCACAGTTACTCATGAACCCACCTGTAAATGAGTGTTTCAATATTTCAAGCTGTGGTGCCAAGCCCCTCATCACTACACCGACCTCACTACTTTCCACCCTCTCTTCATAACCCTCCGGCACCTCTACTCTCCGATCGACACCGTCAAAAATGTTGGCTTTATCGGCTTCCCTCACCACCCATATAAACTTCTGACCGCTTTCTTCCAACCCGAAAGCAATTTCTTTCACTTCTTCATCTGTTAGTGAAACCGTGGTTCCAAACGAGACATAAATCACAGAATTTGGTTCTTGTTTGTCGAGCCAATTGAATAACTTGACCGATTCGGGACTGGAGTTCTTGTGATCACTAATTGTAACCAGATTGAATGGACCGATAACCCAATTCTTGGTCGTACCGGTGGTGACCTCTTCGTGTTTAATGAACTCCAAGTACTTCTCTTCAAACACTTTGCTTGTGTCGTAAAGTGTTCCCAATCTGTATACTTTCCTGAACGAGACTTCTGAAACAAGCACGTCTAGAAACTCATTACTGAAACACCCTTCTAAAGAAGGGAGTTTCATCCATGATGATTCGGTTTCATCGTACAACTCCAACTTTAACTTTTGTGTTTCCTCCCAATGATACCAAAAGGCAGTAAAAGCAGAACAGCTTTGAAACATGTAAACTTCAGCGTTGGGGAACAAAACATGTATATCTATAATCTATAATACCTTATAATGCATTTCTTTGGGGTAGAATTGCTATTTCACATATTTTTAAGACGTTGAACTGAATTGTTTTCCTCTATGGTCGCATGCATATTCTGGCCAGGATTACCCCTTCTTCAATGAGGAAGAAAGTTCAATGGGGCAAATTGAAGCATGAATCGTCGGTTTCAATGGAGAATTTGGATGGTCGTGAACTCGTGATCTGACACCTCCACGCCGAGGCTAATATCGCCTTTCACCTCTACTCACAAGCCGAGCTCAAGTTTTTGAAACGTCTCACAAGCCAAGCTCGAAGTTAAAGACAGAGAGTATGAAACACCCAAGCTCGAGTTCTCTAAACTTAAACTACCCAAGCTTGACCTTCGGTGTGCCCAGACTCGGCTCGACTCTCGTTTACATCCCTAACTAAAAGAAAAAGGGTAAAAAAGTTCCAAATTGTACTGCTAATTCATCCTACCTATATTCAAAATATTATACTATGTTTCTTATAATATATATTTGTGATCATTTTTAACATAAAATTTGAACAAAAATTATTTTGGATGCAGCAGCATGGATCTAATGAAATTTAAGCACATGGTGCAAAGCAAAGTGAGGAGCTACAGCACCAGCACCAGTGAGCCCCCTCATTCTTCTTATCTTTGTTTAGGAGAATTTGCCACCTTATTTCTCTATCTTTATTTCCACAACTTATAAATTTAGTTTCGTGTTATGTTTGAATGATTACTAATTGTTTACTTTTGGTAACTGATTTTTTCCATTCGGTTTCGGTTTCACATGCATCTAAAATCAGCTTGATAATTCGAGCATGTTGTGCTCGTTTTTTTTTTGGTTTTGCCTGTTTGAACCGTCTTATGTGCACCCTTAATTGTATAATCATTTGAGACTCCAACAATTCATATTTGGCAAATCGTATTTACAGTGCAAACGAACACGTACAAAACCGCATCTCAAAGCGAGGGTGTTTACCACTAACAATAGTCAATGTACATGTACAAAACTCAACATTATTGTAAACAGTGTTTTCGCTCAAATACGGGCATGAAGCTTCTGCCGCAACGCAAAGAAACCGAGTTCATCGGGATTGTAAAATGTTGATGTTTAGCATCGCGCGGGATTTCTACTATTACTAAGTATTTAAAACAACAACCAAATATAATTAGTGTTAAAGGCAAGTGGGGTTAGATTGTGCTATAAAAAGCCTCGGTGAGACCCGCCGCATCGTGCGGGCCAACCTACTAGTAATAATAAAAAAAAAAATTAATACTTATAAGGTTTAGAAAATTCAAACCGTGCAGAAAGGAAAAAAGAAAAATAAAAAAGAAATAGAGTAAACTTCCGTTTTGCTCCATGTGGTTTGATCACTTTAACGGTTTTGCCCCAAACCTTTAAAAATAGCCATTTTACTCCCTGATGTTTTGGTTTTGTTGCCAGTTTGCTCCCTGCGGGGAGCAAAATGGAAAAACAAACAATTTGGATGGAGTTAGAGGCGTGGAGCAAACTGGCAAAAAAACCGAAACATCAGGGAGTAAAATGGCTATTTTTAAAGGTTTGGAGCAAAACCGTTAAAGTGACCAAACCACAGGGAGCAAAACAGAAGTTTACTCAAAGAAATAAGAAAAAGGGTTGTCAGTTCGCACGGAGTGGAGCCGTCGGTTCGACGGACGGAAGGAGGGTGGAGCCGGTTCGCCGGTTCACAGTTTGAGTTCTAAATCTGAATCGGAACGGAGATATTCTGAAACTAAGTTGTAGTTTGTTGATTTCAAAGAATCGTTTCAGATCTGAATCGGAGTTTGTTTTTAATGAGTTAGTGAGATCCTAGGATCTGAGTGGATCTCGAAATTGTGATTTTGTTGATTGTGTACCAAAAGAAGTGAAAAAGATATTTTAGTTGCAGGTTTGGAAATAAAGAAGAAATAAGAAAAAAAGAAATAAGAAGAAAAGAATGTGATTTTGTTGGATCTCGAAATGGAATTTACGAAATATGAAAATGGAGTAAAGGTAGCAGCAGATTGGAAGTTTTTAAAGAGAGAGAGAGAGTTGAAGAAAGTGGGGTGGCCGGAGTTAGTGAAGGTCGCCGGAGATAGAGAGGAGAGGAAAGGGAAGGTCGCCTGAAGATGTAGGGAAAAAAAGAGTATGTAGTTTGTTATTTTAATTAAAAAAAAACATCCCATGATCATAAAAGAAATGAGGAGTATCAAGTGAAAAAGCCCCACCCCTTGTGGTGTGGTGGTGCTAACATGGGTATATAAATTCTAATATTGAGGTCAGGGGTTCGATCCCTGCTTTGGTGATTTCTAACATTTAACATTTAGCTGTTAAAAAAAAAAAGAGTAAATTACAAGTTTTGTCCTTTATGTTTGCATCAAATTTCAGGCGCTGTCATTTACCTTTAAAATTGTCAGGCGGTGTCCTTTATGTTTCAAAATCTTGCACGTTATGTCCTTTAAGGCAAACCCAGTTAATTTTTTCAGTTAAATGAAGGCATGTGCAGGGCACATGAGGGTAGAAATGTCATTTCATCTCATCAGGGACCATTGTGTTAAAGAATTTGTCTTCAAGGACTATTATGAAACTACAAAAAAGATATTTACTCTAAATATAAAGGACTAATGTGCAAATCACTTAATATAAAGGACTAATGTGCAAAAATCATTTATATAAACTGATGATGAAGACCAAATATTCAGAAACAATATGTTGACCAAATCTTCACCGGTCACCACCATGTGCCACCACCACCACCATATGCCGCCACCACCACCACCGCCTTCATGTACACCACCACATTCTGCCACCACCGCCATCTTCACCACCTTCGCCTTCACATATCAAACCTCCATCGCCATCACCACCTTCGCCTTCACATATGTGGCCGGAGAACCAACCACCACCTTCGCCTTCACATTTGCGGCCGGAGAACCAACAACCACCTCATCTCTCTAAACACCCCACCACCGCTCGGTTGAAGGCAGCGGTGTTGAGGGGGTGTCTTGGCGACCACCCTCTACTACTGCAACTATAAGGATCTGACTCGTCCGATCTCGAATCACACATCAATACAAGCAACCCTGTGATCTTCATACTCTTGAACCTTTGTTTTGTTAACTGAATCTGTAATAACACTAAATAAATTAGGATTTTTAAGGGCAGAAAATTTGGTTGGTGAGTGTTCGATGATATGTGGGGAACATGGTAATTGAGGGGTTTGTGGATCGGTATGAAGAAATTAGGGGTTTTAAAGATGTGAGGGATGTGGATCGAATAAGGTAACAGCTCCAATGCTTGTGTAATTTATTTCGGTTGATTTGAGATGGTGTCTTGGGGTTTGTTTGTAATATTGATTTTCTTTTGTGTTCTAGACCTGCGCAAAATCAAAGAAATAAAGGCTCATCAACAACAAGAAAGTTTCAGACGACAGAGGTTGATGGTGTTGTTTTCTTTTGTGTTCTTTTGTTTGTAATATTGATTTTCTTTTGTGTTCTAGATTACGGTTGATGGTGTTGTTTCGTAACGATTATTGGTGTTGATTTAGTGATTGTGATAGTAGTGGAGGTGGTGGTTTGGGGTGACGGGTGGGGGCAGTGATGGTGATGGGTGGTTGTTGGTGGCGGTGGAGGCCAGGATGATGAGAGAGATAGGTTAGAGAGATGTTAAGAAAGAGAGAGAGAGAGAGGTAGGTTATATATATTATTAATTTTTAAACTTTAATTTTGTTTTATTTATTAATATTTTTAAATAAATGAGTAAAAAGACTAAAATACCCTTATGTCACTTGAGTTAACTGAAAAAATTAACTGGGTTTGCCTTAAAGGACATAACGTGCAAGATTTTGAAACATAAATGACACCGCCTGACAATTTTAAAGGTAAAGGACAGCGCCTGAAATTTGATGTAAACATAAAGGACAAAACTTGTAATTTACTCAAAAAAAAAAGTGTATCAAGTGAAAAGAAGCACATGCGTAGACTTGGCATTGGGGGAACAATTTTGTAGTGGATCTTATCAAGGGATTTAAAAATAAAAGAAGAAAAATTTTGTAGTGGATCTTATCAAGGGATTTAAAAATAAAAGATGAAAAGAGGTTGCACAGTTTGGCCGATAGAAGGGACACAAAAGTCAACTTGCGATAAATCATACTAGGTTAGAATCCCATGTATTATACGGGTTGAATAAATGTAATTTTATATATTAAATAATAAACAATTATATCTTTATAAACCCCGTATATTGTACGAGTTTAACAAATGTAATTTTATATATCAAATAATAAAAAATTGTTATATCTTTAAAAACATGTGTATTACACGGATTAAATAAATGTAATTTTGTATACTAAATACTAAAAACATACAAATACTAAAAAATAGTTATATCTTTAAAAACCATGTGTATTACACGGATTAAATAAATGTAATTTTGTATACTAAATACTAAAAACGTCGTATCTTTAAAAAACTCGTGTATAATCGGTTGAATAAATATACCAAATAATAAAAATATTACATCCTTAAAAACCCTGTATGTTACACGTGTTGAATAGATCTAAAAAAGAGTTATATCTTTAAAAACCATGTGTTGTACACATATTAAATAAATGTAATTTTGTCTATTAAATACTAAAAACGTCGTATCTTTAAAAAACTCGTGTATAATTGGGTTGAAAAATCTACCAAATAATATAAAAATTGTATCCTTAAAAACCTCGTGTATTACACCTGTTAAATAAATCTAATTTTACATAGCAAATGATAAAAAAATTATATTTTTAAAAACTTCGTCTATTACACGTGTTATATAAATGTAACTTTGTATAGTAAATAATAAAAAAGTTATATTTTTAAAAATCCGGCATTTTACACGAGTTGAATAAATATAATTTTGTATACCAATTAATAAAAAAAATTATATTTTTAATAAATTAGGATAACATTTAATATTAATTTATTATTTATATATTTAATATAAGATAAGTAGGAAAGAGAGGTATTTGTTTTAAAAATATATTAAATTAACAATTTAGATTTGATTATAATATTTTATTAAAGTATGATAAGATTTAATATTAATTTATTATTTATTTATTTAGTTAATATAAGAAAAGTATAAATTTGGGGATACCTTCTATGAATGACACGTGTCCAAAACTTGGTTTCTTTTATTATAGTAGATAGATTGGACCAAACATTGGGAGGAGCCAACATCACGTGAACAAGAGACAACACACTTGGGCCGATAATTGGATCCACGCAAACATTGGGCTGCCACATGATCATTCTGATACACGCACATGTGAATATTGGGGACATATACAGGATCGATTGGGCTGCCATAAAAAAATTTCGGAGGGGGGCTCTAATCACTGATCGACATCCATCATCGATCAAGCACAACACGGTACCGATCACGTCTTCATCACCATCTCAAGCTTGTGATCGCGTCCATTCAACAATGAGCGGCTAGTCTCGTCGGATTCACCCCGGTGTAGATTGTTGTAAGATTTTCTTGGGTTTATGTATTTGTAGTTTGATTCGACTTTGTGACAATTTGTGTTGATTTTGTAAACCATAGACAATTGTTTGCATTTGTTTCGTATTCGTGAATTGTCGAACGATGATAAAGTTATGACTTTGCGAAATGGTTATGTGTAATTATGCGTTGTCGTGGTTAGGATTTACTTGTGTTGATTACAAAGTGCATTCTTGTCCGTTCTTCGGGACGTTAATAGTTATTGGCACCTAAGTCACGGTACACTAAATCCGTTAATCGTTATACAATTGAGTTGAATTAAAACATGTAGGAACCCTAGGTCTTGCAATTATCGAACCGGGTGTGATCCGTATTCTAATTTCTTGTTTCAACTTTTTTAGTTTAGTTTACAATTTTAGTTAATATTCAATTGATTTCGATAACATTGATTTGTCGGTTCATTCCGATTTATTTTAAAAACCAAACAAAAAAATAAAAATAGCAATCTTCATAATCACTTTGTACATTATTTGTAAATAGTCTAACTAATCGAACGGGTCGTGCGATACTCATCACATGCTCTTCGTGGATACGATACCCGACTTACCCTAGCTACCTAGGTTTAATTGGGTTTTTGACTGATCGGGACGACATGGTCACGTCAAAATGGCACCGTTGCCGGGGAGCTAGTGCGCTTAGTATTTCATTGCTTGTTCGATTTTAGTTTAGTTTTTCTTTCTTGTATTTTTATGATTTTACTTTGGGTGGTCGAGCTTGTTTGTGCAAGTACATGTTTTGGAGGTACCATCTTTCAATATGAATTGGGTAGATGATGATTCGTGTGAGTGTTGCGGAAGCGGAGAGCATTATTTAGAGGATTGCTCTGTTTTCTACGAGAAGGTTCAAGCATACAAGGATCGGGAATACTACCTCAGCGGATTGTACAGATATGGGAGGTCGGATTATGAAGATTTCAATGGTCCATCCTCACACTATCCATACGATAGACCACCACCACCAGATTATCAAGAATATTATTATTCGGAGATGGATTACCATTATGAGCAAGAGCATGGTTACAACAACTATGAACCCGACTTGCCACATTTCCCAAGTTACCAGGAGGAGTATGATGACTATTATTATGACTCCCCTCAGCCGACATACGAGGAGCCTCAAGATTAGTTAAACTCTAAGCTCGATATGATCATGGACATGATGATAGAAATGAAAAAGAAAGACGAGCTGAGAGACAAATCATTTGAGGCTTTGGTTATTCAGGTTGGTCAACTAACTGAGGAGATGGCCCAACTTAGGCGAGACCAAGAGGTTTTGGCTAATGGTACAATGGCAGATGGTGATGTTGTGGAAGAGGTTAGAGATCTTTCGGAGCAAGAAGTTGAGTGTTTGAACCGAGCGGAAGACATGACACCGCAGGACGAATCGGATTCGAAAGAAGCTCACGTTCATATTCATCCTTCTTCCAAACTTATTACTCCAACCAACAAAGTTGGGGATGCGGGTCCGTGCCTAAGGATTCGAAGGGTGGCATTGCAAGGCATTGGACATGTTGTTAAGAAACGACCCCGAAGTTGTACAGTGCGTATGCCGAATATAATAAAAAGAGTATGGATTCGGCATGCTAATTACCGAGCGTATGTTGGAAACTCGGTAGGCAAATGTGCACTTCGACCACCATGAGAGGTAAATCAGGTACGATTGTTGTAGAGTTTGTATTATTTTCGTTTTATTTTATTTTCTTAGTTAAATGAACGTTGTGGGTGTGTTCCCTATATAACCCTCACGAGACCTACTCGTCCTCCTGAGCTATTGGGAGGTTTAAAAGGGCTTGTTGCATAAGCTAAATGCAACCGTGATTCCTACGAAAGTGAGTTAGGTTTGTTGTTATTGTAAATTATTTTTTCACATAAATCAAAGTGAATTAACGTATGACTTGGTAATAATTTCATAAAAGTGGTAGAACTAGGTAGCTAATAAATTTTAATGGTTGTGAGAAGCATGCTTCTACACAAGGGTTAAAATTTGTAGGTACATTATGTTCATGAGACGACCGCTTTCTTGAAGAGATGAAGAGCACATGAGCCACTAGCGAGAAAATTAGGTGCATACGTTTCTTTTACTTTTATTTTTTTTAGTTAGCAAATAAGTGGATTGTAAATTGTAGTTTATTTTCCGGGGTGAAATTTTGGGGAGGTTAGCCGTGTCACATCCCATGTGCAATTTAAAAACTCTAGTTCTTACACATTGAGGACAATGTTTACCTCAAGTGTGGGGATGGGCGAAAATTTCAAATTTTTTTCAAAAATGTCTTGTTTCGAAAGCGATCTTAAAGCACAAGTAACTAAGTCAACGAGGGATGGCACAACTCATGTGGTCTTTTGTCATGGTTAAGTTCAAATTAATAGCATGGCAGGTATTTAGCGGGTGGTTATTTGAGAATAATACGCCTAAGAAACTAGCATATTATGCATGTCACATACCATACCCTTTATATATGTGAGGTTTTGAGCCACTTTTACATCATAGAATTACATATGTATGTTTCTTTGTTTGAGTGGACCATTAGTCATGTATTGTAGAACTTGCAACTTTTGATACGTTTGAGACCATAGACCGAATACAAGCACAAGAATGATTAAGGCATTAGGTAAACCTTTTCCTTTTTACACCATTTATATATCCTTACCCAAAAATTTATCCCTTAGTAGCCAATTTTGAGCCTAATTCTTTCGTTTGACCACCCTTTAGCCCATAACCTTAAAACTTTTTCTTTTAAACCCGTGTGATGGAAATTCGATTATAGGAGCCAAGTTTGTATAGTTGTGAATTGTTTGTTTGCATAAAAAAACATTTCGAAAAAGATAGAAATCATTGAGAAAAGAACAAAAAGATATGCTTTTAGTTTGTGGAATCAAAGGCGAAAATCATTGCCTCGTAGTTGATGTTTATAGGTTACTCGTGTTTAGAATAGTTGTTTTGTAATAAAAAAATCGAATTTTCATCACCTTCGCCACTTAAAAACATCCTATTCCATACCCTTAACCTAGCCCCGTTACAACCCTTCAAAGCCCTTTTGACTTGTGCTTAGTATTCGTGTTCGGTGGTGGAGAATGATTGAGTTGCAAGCCCATGCGGGTACGTGTTCTAATCGGTTTTGAGTGATTACTTTTGAAAGTGCTAATACATCATAAAAAATTAGCCAAATTATAAACCGAGTGGAGAGAACATTGTGAGGGATGTGCATGATTTATTTGTTTCAATGGCGGGTTAGTCTTGGATAACCATGTTATATGGGATTATTCACTTTTCCGTTAAATATTTCGTAAATTGTAAAAAAGTTTGAACCGGGTATGACATTAGACCTTAACCTTTGTCTCGGGAATAGGAAGTGTGTTTCTCGTTCAACCCACGTGAAAGTGAAAGACAGATTTGCTTGAGGGCAAGCAAACGACAAGTGTGGGGATGTGATGTAGAGTGTGAAACCCGGGTGTTAAAGTACTTATATTACGCGTGTTATTGTGTTTTAAGCGATTATGTACGTTGAATATAGTAACTACGAGAGTTTGTGGTTTTATAGGTTAATCGGCCTAATTCGGTAAAGTTGGAGCGAGAGGAGATGACGCGGAACGCTTGAGTATGATAAACAACCATGTTGAGATGTGGCTTACGGAATGGGAGCGTAACCTACGGGTCGAAGTGTTTCATTACAACAGAATATATGAACCGTGACCTACGGTTCTTAACCGTAGGCTACGGATGGATTTATTTTTCAGCCGCATGCAAGGTTATTGGAGGGAATTGTTAGAAAAATAATTCAACAATCCTAAGTCTTATCTCAATTCAATATTATACACCGACTTTGGGTGATGGCTAGAGAATTATTGGAAGGCAACATCACATCATTCACATATTCAACAAACATCACGTGAACAATAAATGAATGGCACTTGTGGGACTTTTGGAGGAATATTGGGTTTTGTTATTTTAATTAAAAAAAAAACATCCCATGATCATAAAAGAAATGAGGAGTATCAAGTGAAAAGAAGCACATGCGTAGACTTGGCATTGGGGGAACAATTTTGTAGTGGATCTTATCAAGGGATTTAAAAATAAAAGAAGAAAAGAGGTTGCACACTTGGGCCGATAGAAGGGACACAAAAGTCAACTTGCGATAAATCATATTGGACCAAACATTGGGAGGAGCCAACATCACGTGAACAAGAGACAACACACTTGGGCCGATAATTGGATCCACGCAAACATTGGGCTGCCACATGATCATTCTGATTAGTGGTGCACAAATCGGGTTTTTTTAAAAACCGGGTTTCGGGTAGGATCGGGTTTTACAAAATCGGGTTTTTTTAAAAACCGGGTCGGGTCCGGGTCCGGGTTTTCTACCAAAAATGTATACCCTATATACCCGGGTTCGGGTAGGTGATGAAAGGTGTGAAACCCGAGTGTTAACGTGCTTATCTTGTGTGATTTATTGCCATTTACGTGATTATACGTTTTGAATATGTTAACTATGAGTGTTCGTGGTTTTATAGGTAAATCACTTAATTCGGTAAAGTTGGAGGGCCATTGTGCATTTATTGGAAAGTAAAAAATTCATTGCGAAAGATGGAATAAAGTCAAGGGGTCCAAAGCGTAACTTCAAATGTGAATTGTGAACACATTAAATGACAATCATTTATTTTTGCCGACATATGCACATGGGGGCATGCTTTTGTTGAAAGAATACATTTATTAAACTTTCAATCACATCATCCATCAAGGGAGGGCAACCATTTTACACGAATTTTGGGGGAGCCTTTAATAAAAAATTAATATCACCTCCATATCTATAGAAAATTGGCAGACACAACATGTGAACAAAGGGAACACACTAAATGCAATATTTGGACAACAATTATATAAAGGAAGACAGAAGACATAGAAGAGGGGGAGTTCGATCAGAGGGAGGCAAGAAGGCAGCAGCCTCTAGGCTGCCTGGGACGCACGAAGAAAAGAAGGATATTATTTTTAGAGTCTCAATCTCATCTTCTTTCATCATGATCGGTTAACCCTCCAGTGAACACTCCGGGTGATGATTCTTGTATTTCACTTTTAATTTAGTTCTGTTTGTTTGAGAATTAGATTGTAATTAGGTGTTGACCGAATTGCATTTACATATATACAATTTGTGTGACAGACAAATCCTGGTGATAACCAGAGACGTATTTATGTTGAATCTAATTGTGCCTTTGCTGATTGAATAATTATTTATGCTTGCGGTTAATATCTTTCTGATCAACTGGTATTATGCTAGGATCTTGTATAAGTAATTGGTTTATGTGACAGATTTACTATTTAATCAGTGGCATCCAAATAAACAATAATTAGATTATTAGGTGTTTACAGAATCTGAATCCCGGAGTGGTCACGTTCCTATCATTGTTTTTTCATTTTCACAATACCTATTCATAAAAATTACAAAAATAGATAAACTAGTAAATTTCATTAAGTAAGTTTAGATTAGTTAAACGGTATTACACTGACCACATGCTCCTCTGGATTCGATACCTGACTTACCCTGTCTATAGGTAATTTTAGGTTTTTGCATAGACCCGACGACAGTCTATCAAAATGGCGCCGTTGCCGGGGAGCTAGTGCGCTTAGTGTTATATCGTTTATGTGATTTTTTATATATATATTTTTTTTTGAAAAAAAAAAGAAGAGAAAATTAAAAATTTACAAAAACACAAAAATATATATATATATATATATATATAAAATAGTATAATTATTGTGTTTCCAATTTGTTTCTAGTAAGTTTCCTGTTTGTTTTATTTATTTCGTGTTTTGTCTGTTCTGTTTAATTAGTCTTTTATTTAATTTGCAATTTTAGGTTATTTAGAAATCCCTTAAAAAAAAAAAAAAACTCTTCGAAGAAAAAAATAAAATAAAATAATAATAACTTTAACTTTAGCTTTAGCTTTAGCTTTAGCTTTAGCTTTAGCTTTAGCTTTAACTTTAAAAAAAAAGGAAAATATATAATAATAAAAAAAAACGAAAAATAATAATAATAATAATTTCTTAGTGTGTGATGTTTTCTTTTTGTATATTATTGTTATTTTATGAACGTTGTGGGTGTGTTCCTATATAACCCTCACGAGACCTCTCGTCCTCCCAAGCTATTGGGGGGTTTAAAAGGGCTTGTTGCATAAGCTAAATGCAACCGTGATTCCTACGAAAGTGAGTTAGGCTGTTATTGTTATAACTTATATTTTTTTTTTCACAAAAATAATGGTAAAATAACGCATTGCTTTGTAATATTGTCATAAAAATGGTAGAACTAGGTAACTAACAAATTTTGATGGTTGTGAGAAGCATGCTTCTACACAAGGGTTAGAAATTGTAGGTACATAATATTCGCGAGACAACCGTTTTTTTATGAAGAGAAGAAGATATGGGCATCAAGCGAAAAAAAATTCAGGTGCATGCGATTCCATTTTACCTTGATTATTAGTTTAGTAATAAGTGGATTGTATTTTGTATTTTTTTTTTTCTGGGATGAAATTTTGGGAAGGATAACCGTGTCACATCCCTTGTGCGTTTTAAAACTCTAGTTCTTACACATTGAGGACAATGTTTACCTCAAGTGTGGGGATGGGGGAGTAGTAAAAGTTTTTCGATTTTGACCCGTTCATTTAAATACTACACATTGAGGACAATGTTTACCTCAAGTGTGGGGATGGGGGAAAATTTCAAAAATTTTTCAAAAGTTTCTTGTTTCAAAAGCAATCTTAAAAGCACAAGTAACTAAGTCAACGAGGGATGGCACAATCCATTTGGTCTTTTGTCATGGTCAAGTTCAAATTAATAGCATGAAGGGTATTTAACAGGTGGTTATTTGGGAATAATTCGCCTAAGAAACTAGCATTTGATGCATATCACATATCATACCCTTATACGTGAGATTTTGAGCCACGTTTATACATCATATATACACATATTTCTTTGTTTGAGTGGACCATTAGTCGCGTATTGTAGAACTTGCAACTTTTGATACGTTCGAGACCATAGACCGAATACAAGCACGAGAATGATTAAGGCATTAGGTAAACCTTTTCCGTTTACACCATTTATATATCCTTACCCAAAAATTATCCCTTAGTAGCCAATTTTGAGCCTAACCCTTTCGTTTGACTACCCTTTAGCCCATAACCTTAAACATTTTTGTTTTTAACCCGTGTGATGAAAATTCGATTGTAGGATTATTTGTTTGTATAGTTATGTTTGTAAAAAAAAAAAAAAAATCAATCAGAAAATGTTGTGGAAAAAAAAAGAGTATAGAAAATCGTTGAGAAAATACAAAAATATGAGTTATTAGTTGTTGAATAAAAGGGCGAGAAAAAAAATCGTTGCCTCGCAGTTGATGTTTATAGTTTAGCTTTGTTTAGAGTAGTCGTTTGTAATAAAAATCGAATTTTTTTATCACCTTAGCCACTTAAAAAAAAAAAAATCATATTCCATACCCTTAACCTAGCCCCGTTACAACCCTCCAAAGACCTTATGACTTGTTCTTAGTATTCGTGTTCGGTGGTGGAGAATGATTGAGTTGCAAGCCTATGCGGGTACGTGTTCTAATCGGTTTGAGTGATTATTTAAAAATCGCTAATGCATCAATTATTAGCCAATTTTAAACCGAGTGGAGAGAACATTGTGAGGGATGTGCATGATTTGTTGGTTTCAAGGGCGGGTTAATCTTGGATAACCATTTTATATGTGATTATTCACTTTTCCGTTAAATATTTCGTAAATTGTAAAAAAAAAAAAAAGTTTGAACCGGGTATGACATTAGACCTTAACCTTTGTCTCGGGAATGGAAAGTGTGTTTCTCGTTTGACCCACGTGAAAGTGAAAGACAGATTTGCTTGAGGGCAAGCAAAAGACAAGTGTGGGGATGTGATGAAAGGTGTGAAACCCGAGTGTTAACGTGCTTATCTTGTGTGATTTATTGCCATTTACGTGATTATACGTTTTGAATATGTTAACTATGAGTGTTCGTGGTTTTATAGGTAAATCACTTAATTCGGTAAAGTTGGAGGGCCATTGTGCATTTATTGGAAAGTAAAAAATTCATTGCGAAAGATGGAATAAAGTCAAGGGGTCCAAAGCGTAACTTCAAATGTGAATTGTGAACACATTAAATGGCAATCATTTATTTTTGCCGACATATGCACATGGGGGCATGCTTTTGTTGAAAGAATACATTTATTAAACTTTCAATCACATCATCCATCAAGGGAGGGCAGCCATTTTACACGAATTTTGGGGGAGCCTTTAATAAAAAATTAATATCACCTCCATATCTATAGAAAATTGGCAGACACAACATGTGAACAAAGGGAACACACTAAATGCAATATTTGGACAACAATTATATAAAGGAAGACAGAAGACATAGAAGAGGGGGAGTTCGATCAGAGGGAGGCAAGAAGGCAGCAGCCTCTAGGCTGCCTGGGACGCACGAAGAAAAGAAGGATATTATTTTTAGAGTCTCAATCTCATCTTCTTTCATCATGATCGGTTAACCCTCCAGTGAACACCCCGGGTGATGATTCTTGTATTTCACTTTTAATTTAGTTCTGTTTGTTTGAGAATTAGATTGTAATTAGGTGTTGACCGAATTGCATTTACATATATACAATTTGTGTGACAGACAAATCCTGGTGATAACCAGAGACGTATTTATGTTGAATCTAATTGTGCCTTTGCTGATTGAATAATTATTTATGCTTGCGGTTAATATCTTTCTGATCAACTGGTATTATGCTAGGATCTTGTATAAGTAATTGGTTTATGTGACAGATTTACTATTTAATCAGTGGCATCCAAATAAACAATAATTAGATTATTAGGTGTTTACAGAATCTGAATCCCGGAGTGGTCACGTTCCTATCATTGTTTTTTCATTTTCACAATACCTATTCATAAAAATTACAAAAATAGATAAACTAGTAAATTTCATTAAGTAAGTTTAGATTAGTTAAACGGTATTACACTGACCACATGCTCCTCTGGATTCGATACCTGACTTACCCTGTCTATAGGTAATTTTAGGTTTTTGCATAGACCCGACGACAGTCTATCAAAATGGCGCCGTTGCCGGGGAGCTAGTGCGCTTAGTGTTATATCGTTTATGTGATTTTTTATATATATATTTTTTTTTGAAAAAAAAAAGAAGAGAAAATTAAAAATTTACAAAAACACAAAAATATATATATATATATATATATAAAATAGTATAATTATTGTGTTTCCAATTTGTTTCTAGTAAGTTTCCTGTTTGTTTTATTTATTTCGTGTTTTGTCTGTTCTGTTTAATTAGTCTTTTATTTAATTTGCAATTTTAGGTTATTTAGAAATCCCTTAAAAAAAAAAAAAAACTCTTCGAAGAAAAAAATAAAATAAAATAATAATAACTTTAACTTTAGCTTTAGCTTTAGCTTTAGCTTTAGCTTTAGCTTTAGCTTTAACTTTAAAAAAAAAGGAAAATATATAATAATAAAAAAAAACGAAAAATAATAATAATAATAATTTCTTAGTGTGTGATGTTTTCTTTTTGTATATTATTGTTATTTTATGAACGTTGTGGGTGTGTTCCTATATAACCCTCACGAGACCTCTCGTCCTCCCAAGCTATTGGGGGGTTTAAAAGGGCTTGTTGCATAAGCTAAATGCAACCGTGATTCCTACGAAAGTGAGTTAGGCTGTTATTGTTATAACTTATATTTTTTTTTTCACAAAAATAATGGTAAAATAACGCATTGCTTTGTAATATTGTCATAAAAATGGTAGAACTAGGTAACTAACAAATTTTGATGGTTGTGAGAAGCATGCTTCTACACAAGGGTTAGAAATTGTAGGTACATAATATTCGCGAGACAACCGTTTTTTTATGAAGAGAAGAAGATATGGGCATCAAGCGAAAAAAAATTCAGGTGCATGCGATTCCATTTTACCTTGATTATTAGTTTAGTAATAAGTGGATTGTATTTTGTATTTTTTTTTTTCTGGGATGAAATTTTGGGAAGGATAACCGTGTCACATCCCTTGTGCGTTTTAAAACTCTAGTTCTTACACATTGAGGACAATGTTTACCTCAAGTGTGGGGATGGGGGAGTAGTAAAAGTTTTTCGATTTTGACCCGTTCATTTAAATACTACACATTGAGGACAATGTTTACCTCAAGTGTGGGGATGGGGGAAAATTTCAAAAATTTTTCAAAAGTTTCTTGTTTCAAAAGCAATCTTAAAAGCACAAGTAACTAAGTCAACGAGGGATGGCACAATCCATTTGGTCTTTTGTCATGGTCAAGTTCAAATTAATAGCATGAAGGGTATTTAACAGGTGGTTATTTGGGAATAATTCGCCTAAGAAACTAGCATTTGATGCATATCACATATCATACCCTTATACGTGAGATTTTGAGCCACGTTTATACATCATATATACACATATTTCTTTGTTTGAGTGGACCATTAGTCGCGTATTGTAGAACTTGCAACTTTTGATACGTTCGAGACCATAGACCGAATACAAGCACGAGAATGATTAAGGCATTAGGTAAACCTTTTCCGTTTACACCATTTATATATCCTTACCCAAAAATTATCCCTTAGTAGCCAATTTTGAGCCTAACCCTTTCGTTTGACTACCCTTTAGCCCATAACCTTAAACATTTTTGTTTTTAACCCGTGTGATGAAAATTCGATTGTAGGATTATTTGTTTGTATAGTTATGTTTGTAAAAAAAAAAAAAAATCAATCAGAAAATGTTGTGGAAAAAAAAAGAGTATAGAAAATCGTTGAGAAAATACAAAAATATGAGTTATTAGTTGTTGAATAAAAGGGCGAGAAAAAAAATCGTTGCCTCGCAGTTGATGTTTATAGTTTAGCTTTGTTTAGAGTAGTCGTTTGTAATAAAAATCGAATTTTTTTATCACCTTAGCCACTTAAAAAAAAAAAATCATATTCCATACCCTTAACCTAGCCCCGTTACAACCCTCCAAAGACCTTATGACTTGTTCTTAGTATTCGTGTTCGGTGGTGGAGAATGATTGAGTTGCAAGCCTATGCGGGTACGTGTTCTAATCGGTTTGAGTGATTATTTAAAAATCGCTAATGCATCAATTATTAGCCAATTTTAAACCGAGTGGAGAGAACATTGTGAGGGATGTGCATGATTTGTTGGTTTCAAGGGCGGGTTAATCTTGGATAACCATTTTATATGTGATTATTCACTTTTCCGTTAAATATTTCGTAAATTGTAAAAAAAAAAAAAAGTTTGAACCGGGTATGACATTAGACCTTAACCTTTGTCTCGGGAATGGAAAGTGTGTTTCTCGTTTGACCCACGTGAAAGTGAAAGACAGATTTGCTTGAGGGCAAGCAAAAGACAAGTGTGGGGATGTGATGAAAGGTGTGAAACCCGAGTGTTAACGTGCTTATCTTGTGTGATTTATTGCCATTTACGTGATTATACGTTTTGAATATGTTAACTATGAGTGTTCGTGGTTTTATAGGTAAATCACTTAATTCGGTAAAGTTGGAGGGCCATTGTGCATTTATTGGAAAGTAAAAAATTCATTGCGAAAGATGGAATAAAGTCAAGGGGTCCAAAGCGTAACTTCAAATGTGAATTGTGAACACATTAAATGGCAATCATTTATTTTTGCCGACATATGCACATGGGGGCATGCTTTTGTTGAAAGAATACATTTATTAAACTTTCAATCACATCATCCATCAAGGGAGGGCAGCCATTTTACACGAATTTTGGGGGAGCCTTTAATAAAAAATTAATATCACCTCCATATCTATAGAAAATTGGCAGACACAACATGTGAACAAAGGAAACACACTAAATGCAATATTTGGACAACAATTATATAAAGGAAGACAGAAGACATAGAAGAGGGGGAGTTCGATCAGAGGGAGGCAAGAAGGCAGCAGCCTCTAGGCTGCCTGGGACGCACGAAGAAAAGAAGGATATTATTTTTAGAGTCTCAATCTCATCTTCTTTCATCATGATCGGTTAACCCTCCAGTGAACACCCCGGGTGATGATTCTTGTATTTCACTTTTAATTTAGTTCTGTTTGTTTGAGAATTAGATTGTAATTAGGTGTTGACCGAATTGCATTTACATATATACAATTTGTGTGACAGACAAATCCTGGTGATAACCAGAGACGTATTTATGTTGAATCTAATTGTGCCTTTGCTGATTGAATAATTATTTATGCTTGCGGTTAATATCTTTCTGATCAACTGGTATTATGCTAGGATCTTGTATAAGTAATTGGTTTATGTGACAGATTTACTATTTAATCAGTGGCATCCAAATAAACAATAATTAGATTATTAGGTGTTTACAGAATCTGAATCCCGGAGTGGTCACGTTCCTATCATTGTTTTTTCATTTTCACAATACCTATTCATAAAAATTACAAAAATAGATAAACTAGTAAATTCATTAAGTAAGTTTAGATTAGTTAAACGGTATTACACTGACCACATGCTCCTCTGGATTCGATACCTGACTTACCCTGTCTATAGGTAATTTTAGGTTTTTGCATAGACCCGACGACAGTCTATCAGTAGGGTTCGGGTCGGGTTTTATAAAAACCCGGGTATTATAATACCCTATTTCCGGGTTCGGGTCTGGTTCGGGTATTCATCGGGTAGGGTTCGGGTATGCATCGGGTTGGGAAAAAACCCGCACCGGGTATTAAAAAAACCCGACCGGAACTATGCTTATAAAATGTATCAAACATAACTCTCACACATAGACATCAAATCTATTGATATACAGAGGCACAATTTATAAACAGAGGCACAATTTATAGTTCTTCATGTGGTTATTCTTGAACTTTATAAACAGAGGCACAATTTATTAAATACAAAAACTAATAATGATATTAAACAAACAAAGAAAATAGAAGGGCCAACATAAACATATATTGGCATATTTGTTTCCACTGGTAATGAAATATACTAAATAATTAAGTAGCGGTGATAAATATCATTAGAAACCTAATAATTAAACAAGATTACATCAAAGTGCATACATAATTCGGGTATAAAAACCGGGTTTCGGGTATTATAAAAACCGGGTTTCGGGTATAAACCGGGTATAAAAAAACCCGGTTCCGGGTTCGGGTTTTAGATCAAATATGCATACCCGGTCCCTACCCTATGGGTAGGGTCGGGTTCGGGTTCGGGTATAGAAAACTCGGTTTTTATAATACCCGGTTCCGGGTTTTTTTTCCGGGTTCGGGTTTTTTGTGCACCACTAATTCTGATACACGCACCCGGTGTAGATTGTTGTAAGATTTTCTAGGGTTTATGTATTTGTAGTTTGATTCGACTTTGTGACAATTTGTGTTGATTTTGTAAACCATAGACAATTGTTTGCATTTGTTTCGTATTCGTGAATTGTCGAACGATGACAAAGTTATGACTTTGCGAAATGGTTATGTGTAATTATGCGTTGTCGAGGTGTAACATTCCCAAAATTTTAAATAAAGTTATTACATAAGTAGGTCATGGGTAAGTTGACCGATAAAAAAATATAAGGTGTTTTAGCAAACGTAGGAACCGTTTAATAATTAAATTATAAAAATATATATTTGAACCTATTCCGTTTTTAATGAAACTTGGTTCAAAATGTAGATAAAAATATTCTCGTTCTAATGACATATTTATTGTTTTATAAAACATCATATTTTAGAAGTTATAAGCGCCAAATAAGTGAAGCAGGTGAATTAATTATAATATATAAAATAAAATAATAATAACTAAAAAAAACTAAAATAGGATAATTGAAAGGAATGCATGAAAGCATTCATGGCTACGTGGAAGAAAATCTCAAATTTTGACATTTAATGCAACATGGTTAAGTGTATCCATAGGTGTGTACGTGTAGTACTTTGGTGCACTCCAAGCAATTGTGACATAGTATAAATACATCTTGAACTACAACAGTTAGTGTCCATTTCTTTTCCTTCTTTTGTCTTCGATCTCTTTAGTAATTCATCCAAAGCCATGCCCCTTTTTAAGTGTTTTAACTCCCGATCACTGATACCCTTTCCGATTGATCTGAAGCCCCATAACGCATGTCAAGGCTCTGCCCGACTAAGTTCGTTGGGGTTCTGTCTCGTGACATAGGGATAAGGTTGAATTAGGGTTACTATACTTAACACGAGTGCAAATATATATTTATTAAATAGCTCAGGAGTTATACCCAAGATTATACCAGGAGGCTTTCTAGTTAAACCCTAAAGTTACAAAGTGAGTCATTCTCTTTTTACCAAATTGTTTCCAAACCCCTATTTATTTTCAAAGTTATAAATACAGGGATTAAGTCTTTGTAATCTTCAATGACTGGCGGTGTGTGGGGTTTTGTATACATTACTTGATACCCGTCACCATTGGACAACGGGTTAGCCAATGGGTGATCTGACCATAGTCACAGAAACGAGTCGAGTGACAAATACCGATTTGGGGTAATTGGTTGATATATAAACATCGTAATCACTCTTAATACTGTGAATTATAACAAATATGTTTTTGTACAAAAATGAATGAACTCACCAGTATTTCCTGCTGACCAAATGTTTATAAAACGCGTTTAAGGTGATTACGGTAGATTGGAATAAGAGTTGTGACACGACACCAAACGGCTTAAAGAAGTGGCTTATTTTATCAAATGAATTAGATGTTATTTTTATATATTCGGGTTTATCCCATATTAAAGCTACCTTTGTAAAACATGGGTTTATTCTCATCTGTTTAATAAATAAAATCCGGTGTTTTTTAAACTCTGATATTTTTCCTAACTCACGTTCCTGATGAAATTTTCCGCTGCAATATTTTCAAAATAACCACCGGTACCACTTGACTGCTCGCGGCTCCCGTCCAGGGTGTGGTCGGGGGTCGTGACAGAAGGTGGTATCAGAGCCACTGGTTTAAGCCATTTAGGTGTTCTTTTAATACCTAAAACTTAAACATTATGTTAGGAAATTGATGTAATAAATTATGTGTTATTCTGTGTAGATAAATCTTAATATTCATATTATGATCTTATGTTTTTGAATTCATAGTAGAGTGACCTATATGATTAAATGTACCCGTAGGCTACTTAGGCGGATTTATTATATTTTAACTAGGCAGACACTTCTCTATTTAAAATTACACTTTATGGTCTATATCACTAGTTATTGTCTAAAACAACAGGGTACACATGGGTTGCCAATTGGGTTAGGCTAGGGTTAAGAAAATATATATATATATACACGATGTATCATACCATATGGTTTTAACCATGTGAAATCATTAATATTACTGATTTTTATTACCTAATTGGCTAATAAATGCATATTAAATGGCAGAACTTTTTATTTAAACTCTCGTAAACTAATAAAACATCAAATCAAAAATATACTAACGAAAGAAAGAAATCTATGATGTTAATTGAAATAACTCAATTAAATTGTCTTTGAAAATTTTGAATATATCACTTATGCTATTCTTTTTATCTTACTTTATTTTTATATATCACCAATATGATTCCACAAAATTATATATAATCCAAGCAATCAAGCTCATGGTCTAAATTAACAATAATATAACAAACATGGGTGCCACTGTAGCTTGTAATCTTGTATTAAGTTAATATGCACTTTAGAAAAAAAAATTAAAAATATATACGGTAAAATAAGAAATAAAAGTTGGCTATATATGAAGCCTTTTCCAGCTATACTGTCACACCCCGACCGCGTAAAACAACAAATCGCGGCGGAAACATCGGGGCGTGTTGCAACAGAATTAATGTTTCATAACCATGGATACCAAAAAGTGTTTCGTTTTATTAATCATTGAATAATTACATTGACTGGAAATCTAAATGCACAATTTAAACATAGTCTATCATTGTTATTGAGTCACTAAGGCCTTGTCCAGTCCTATGTGAGCATGCATCCTATCAATCGATATCTTTCAACAATACCTGAAACATATGTGAAAACGAGGTCAGCAAAGAAATGATGGCGAATACATTGGTTTTGTAGGAGTGTCGAAATCATGGCTAGTTTAGATGTTGCAATACTTTATTTAAAAACCTTGTTTTGAAAAAGAGTATAATATTGCAACTTAATTAACCAACTCAAATCAAGCGGGTTATAGTTTATAAAACCTCGTAGCCATGACTCTTAACCCAAAAACATTTGTTTTAGTAAAGTAAATTGTGACACATTTCTTAATAAATCGTTAATAAAAAATTTGTTAATAAATCTCGTTAAAAGCTCATATAGTTTATATCATATCGAAAATCTTGTTTGTGTGACATCGTTTGAAAATCATTTACCCAAATGAACTAAATAACGCCACGGTATGTAATGCGATGAAGGCACTTATATATAGGAAGTACCAGCGGCGTATCCACCATGCTTTCATCACATTACACCCGTCCCGTTATCTAATCACCTAACCCAAAAACCAATCGTATGTCGCTTTGAAACCAATCGTTTATCCAATCGTTAAAACATCGTGTGAAAATCAATCGTTTACCCAATCGTTTAATTCGTTTTAGGTCGTAAAACTACTTATGTGGTCGTCTCGCTAATAACATTCAAACCTTCGTGACTCATCAATCGTCGCTTCTCGTTTTCGTCGCTTCTCGTTTTCGTCGCTTCTCGTTTTCGCATTAACAAACCTCCATAGGGTAAGTTAATGATTTCAGATTCAGTCGCTACCCACCACACCCACACATAACCACGGGTGTAGTAAATAACGGGATTAGTCAGATCCTATGGTACCATAACCTAATACTGGTCGGCTTGATCATTGCTAATGAATGTCATTTGGTTATGTAACCATAACCAACAAGTTTGTTCACTTTTTGAAATCGTTATTAGTTTTGTATAAATCGTCTTAATCGTTTTTGAAACCATTTGTTATAACATCGAAAACATTTAGCACATCTGAGTCACCCCAAAACAATTGAAAGCAGTAAAATAGGGGAATAATGTACTCGCCTGATAATGCTTGGAGGTCTTGAACAACAACCAAACAAAGCTAGAGGGAGCACGGAATCAGCCGGCAATCTAAAACTATATAAATAAACCGGACTTATATCGGGAGATCGGATAGGATGAGGCTTGGTAAACCAAATGAGTGTTGGAACTCATATGATATGGTTTAACAAGGCCTACATACTACAATGAAACCAAACCTAAGTGCTTTCGACCCATCGCGACCCATTAAGGTAACATACGCTACTTTAACGCGTCGTTCGCGTGAAACGCGTTCGAGACGTCTAACTAGTTCTATGACAAGTATTATATGCCTAAACATGTTACAAAATCAGTTATGTGACAAAAGTTTAGGTTACATATGCTAAATTACCAATTATACATGAAAAGGGTATTCTGGTAATTTACCTAAGGCATATAAACTACCTATCATACAACTACTTAAACGATGTGACCATAAGGTATATCCTCGGAAGGTTATTCCCTATACGCTATGGTCACCTAATGTATTTGGTCGGATCCTAATGATCGACCAAACTGGGTCGGGTTCGAAGGTATAAGCGATTTATCAGATCGCTTACCCTACGACCCTAGACAACGTGGTAATCAGTAGGCATAGTCCCAAGGGACTATGACCATCGTGATTACAATCACGTTGCGAAGTTCAAACGAACTTCGCATTGACCATAAGCTGGTCAATGCTGACTAGACAACGTGGTAATCAGTAGGCATAGTCCCAAGGGACTATAACCATCGTGATTACAATCACGTTGCGAAGTTCAAACGAACTTCGCATTGACCATTACTGGTCAACGCTGAAAGTCAAACAAAGTTTGACTTTCGGACTCGAAAAGCAATAAAATAAGGAAAAGAACGAAAGAATACTTACGAAGGGTCCCCGAATGCTAATTTCGATCCGAGAATCTCAGGTATGAAACAATGGTTTCAACTTAGAGTTTCTAAGATCAAAATTCTAGTGGTTTTGCAATGGGTGGGGTGGGGTATTTATAGTATTCGGGTAACCGTTAGGATCGTTTCTTGGAAAAGGGGAAACGATCAAGGCCGTACATGTGTTGGAACCTTATGGTGACTAAAATTCCATCCTTATCAGCTGACTAGACTAATTAGAACATGTGGTGGAGGATTAACCAGCTGCAAACTGCTGTGAAATGCAGTTAATCTGGTCCAGAAGTCGGACGCGGCCCGCGTGGGGATTAACAGAAACTGAGGCGGGCCGCCTGGCCTCGTCTGATCAGCAACAAGTTTCAGAATTTACAGTTTCAGCCCCTGCACGTGTTTAAGGCCATTTCCGACACTTCTAAGGCCCGTAAAGCCAACTTTAAGGCCCTAAAATGTTTCCTAAACATTGTGGACTTGAAACATGTTCAAAAATATGTCGGGTGTTGGTTCGTTTGGTCGTACGAACGCGATGTTCGCTTAATTACGACGGAATGCGCATAAGCGTGAAAAACGATCCAAATGACGCAACGAATGGATTTTTGGCAAGCAAACACTAAAGCATAATATAGTCATGCTTACATAAATTTTTGGATGTCCGGATGTATTCAGAACGTGAGTTATGCGCGAAAATGCAAACTTGTGCACTTTTTGACACTTTTAGTCCCTGAATGGCACAAAAGTTTATTTTAGCATACCGAACACCTCAAAGCCTATTTCTAAGCTATGTGAAGGATATTTATGGTATGTTTAACTTATGGTCATGTTCCGGAAAGTCTGTTACAGTTCAAATTGGCATACTTTCGCAGTTTGTCAACTTTAGTCCCTGTAGACGAATTAACTTGTTTTTGCCATACCAAAGCCTTCAAAACTTATTTCTAAGTTATGTAAAGGTTGTTTAAGGTATGTTAAGACAATTTCACTATTCCGGAGTGTTTGTTGCATTAAACTGGTTATATTTACGCATTGGTGCGCGTATAACCTTCCAGAAAGCGATTTTGAGTTTGAAATCGAATAAGAATCGATATGTGCAAATGATACACATATTAATACAAATCCAAAGTATGAAATAAAATATTTCATTGGTTTGGTATTTGTTTGATGGCCGTGGAGGCACAGGTGTTACAGTCTCCCATACTGTAGGAAATTTCGTCCTGAAATTTATTTAGAGGAAACTTGTGAGAGCTTGAAAGCATGAAGTTTGAAAAGACAAAACAACGCTGGTTAGGGTTCTGAACTTCTAGTAACTTTAATAACATCATAATTGCAATGTAAGAGGGATACTTATATACAAGTATATAAAGCGTCATTGGTGCGTCCACCGTACCTCCATTACATCGTTCTTATTTTGTTATTGTTGTCACTATCGGTTCTTACACATGCTAAATCTTACTGTGGTTTCTGCGCACGGAATTTCATAGTTATGTATGCATCCATAACTACGTACTTCCTTGCATAGTCCACACAGTGCATTTGATAATGTGTAGGGTAAAACCAAATGAACAATCATGTGATGAGTGTAACTAGACCGCCATTGAGTCCTTTTGATTAAATCAATGAATGATCTAAATAAACTATCAAGGAGTCTGTTCAGCTACATCACTAGATGCCATTCTTTAACCAAATTGTGAATCAATCTTTTTGACTAGACCACCAAAAGGGTCTCTTATGAATCATGGAATGGTACTATATAACCCAAGGGTCTTAACTACTACGTAGAAGCCCATAAGGATTTAAGGTAGTACCTTTTTGAAAATCCTACTATGAATCCCTCATATGAGGATATGAAAGATTCTATGAGGATTTGAAAATCGGATCACACAAAAACATAAAGGAGAACACATAACACATAACCACATAATCGCATAATCGCTTATTCGTATAATCGTTTAATCGTATAATCGTTTAATCGTATAATCGTTTAATTTGTTATCTTTGGACATGGGTATTTAAAGCATACTAGGAATCCAATCCGTGGATTTCATTTGGCACTTTAAATATTTTCAAGAATCTAACTATGAAGATAGGAAGATCTTAAAAGGAATTCGGTTTGTCCTAATTGAGTTGTAATGTACATTTTAAGGTGTACAAGGAATTCAATCAGGGCTCCGATATCAACGAAGGTGTTGATCGTGGTCGGCTCGGGACATGAATAGACCAAGATGTCATCAATAACAACAATGACGAACTGATTCAAATAAGGCTTGCAGACTTTATTTATTAAGTCCATGAAGATGGCTGGAGCATTTTGTCAACCCAAAAGGCATGACTGTAAACTCGTAATGGCCATACTTCGTGCAGAAAGCCGTTTTGGGAATATCTTCCTCGAGAATACGAAGTTGATGATACCCAGAACGCAAATCGATCTTGGAAAAGCATGAAGCGCTCTGCAGTTGATCGGAGAAATCGTTGATTTAAGGTAGGGGGATATCGATTCTTGATGGTAAGCCTACTAGGCTTACGTTAATCGATATACATTTGAAAAGATCCATCTTTCTTTTCACAAAGAGGACAGGAGTTCCCCAAGGTGAAAAGTTCGGACGGATAAATCCTTTATCAGACAACTATTGAAGCTGTTATGATGATTCTTGCATCTCGAACAATGCAAGACGATAAGGTGCTTTCGCAATTGGGTTGGCATTGGGTACAAAATCATAATGAAACTTGATTTGACGAACTGGAGGCAAACCAGGCAGTTCATCAGGAAACACCTCTGGATAATCCCGAACAATCGGAATATCCTGAATACTCTTGCTCTTGCCTTTCTCCTCGGTGACATGCGCCAGGAAAGCAACATATCCTTTTTGTAGATAACTTGGGCCTTCGTACACGACATGAGGTTCAAACCGCCAGATGGATTCTCGCCTCGAATCTCCAGAACATCGCCAGAAGATAAAGGAATGCGAACAATCTTATCGGAACAAACCACCTCAGCGTGATGTTTGGTTAATCAATCGATTCTAACGACAATGTCGAAACTCCCGAGTTGCATCGGTGTGAGGTTAAAAGGAAAAAGATGATTACCAAGGTTCAACTGGCAATCACGAATAACAGAATCGAGAACAAGAGGTTTACCAGTAGCATCTTCGTCAAATAAGGGTTTTCTTAGTTTGGTTCTAGGTTTCGCAAGCAAAGGCTCAAATGACAATGAAACAAAACTTCTAACTGCACCAGAATCAAAAGAATAGATGTAGGTCGATTGTTAACAAGAAATGTACCGTTAACCACTTAGGTACCATCGACAACGAAGTGGTCAGCTCGGGCCTCGTTTGCATTCGGATTGAATGCTCCTTCATGAGCGGGATTGACAATTGGAAAGACACAAGAGTTATCAACAAAACGTAAGAGGGGATCATTTGTTCGTTAACTTGAACAAACAAACGACTCGCAGAGATTAATCAAAGTAAATGAATCAAAATAATGTATCGCGAAGACATGCTCGCCTATAAGTGAACACTCATCCCAAGAATTCCCAGGTAAGCACAACTGGTCTCGCGTCTGATGAGATATATACGAAGTGCTTGCCTAGACAGAAAACCCAGAATACAGGCACTCACTCTTCCAGTTTGCACGTGTTCACATTATTTAGACTCAAACTTTGACGAGATTTTGAAAACTTAAAGGGGTTCAAAACCATATAACAGAGGGTTCAAAACCTTGTAATCAATCATCCTAGAACAGATGATTAGTTTTCAAAGCGGATTCGAAAATTGTGTTCTTGTTGTGGTTGTCACCTAAGGATAAGTGACGGTATTGTTTTAAGATCTAAACACAAGAATCTTGTGTTAGGGTCCTAAGAAGGTTATAGACTAGGTCAAAGCATTACTAATTACTAATAACCTAATTCCCTATAACCATTGGCTCTGATACCATCTTTTCTGTCACACCCCGACCGCGTAAAACAACAAATCGCGGCGGAAACATCGGGGCGTGTTGCAACAGAATTAATGTTTCATAACCATGGATACCAAAAAGTGTTTCGTTTTATTAATCATTGAATAATTACATTGACTGGAAATCTAAATGCACAATTTAAACATAGTCTATCATTGTTATTGAGTCACTAAGGCCTTGTCCAGTCCTATGTGAGCATGCATCCTATCAATCGATATCTTTCAACAATACCTGAAACATATGTGAAAACGAGGTCAGCAAAGAAATGCTGGCGAATACATTGGTTTTGTAGGAGTGTCGAAATCATGGCTAGTTTAGATGTTGCAATACTTTATTTAAAAACCTTGTTTTGAAAAAGAGTATAATATTGCAACTTAATTAACCAACTCAAATCAAGCGGGTTATAGTTTATAAAACCTCGTAGCCATGACTCTTAACCCAAAAACATTTGTTTTAGTAAAGTAAATTGTGACACATTTCTTAATAAATCGTTAATAAAAAATTTGTTAATAAATCTCGTTAAAAGCTCGTATAGTTTATATCATATCGAAAATCTTGTTTGCGTGACGTCGTTTGAAAATCATTTACCCAAATGAACTAAATAACACCACGGTATGTAATGCGATGAAGACACTTATATATAGGAAGTACCAGCGGCGTATCCACCATGCTTTCATCACATTACACCCGTCCCGTTATCTAATCACCTAACCCAAAAACCAATCGTATGTCGCTTTGAAACCAATCGTTTATCCAATCGTTAAAACATCGTGTGAAAATCAATCGTTTACCCAATCGTTTAATTCGTTTTAGGTCGTGAAACTACTTATGTGGTCGTCTCGCTAATAACATTCAAACCTTCGTGACTCATCAATCGTCGCTTCTCGTTTTCGTCGCTTCTCGTTTTCGCATTAACAAACCTCCATAGGGTAAGTTAATGATTTCAGATTCAGTCGCTACCCACCACACCCACACATAACCACGGGTGTAGTAAATAACGGGATTAGTCAGATCCTATGGTACCATAACCTAATACTGGTCGGCTTGATCATTGCTAATGAATGTCATTTGGTTATGTAACCATAACCAACAAGTTTGTTCACTTTTTGAAATCGTTATTAGTTTTGTATAAATCGTCTTAATCGTTTTTGAAACCATTTGTTATAACATCGAAAACATTTAGCACATATGAGTCACCCCAAAACAATTGAAAGCAGTAAAATAGGGGAATAATGTACTCGCCTGATAATGCTTGGAGGTCTTGAACAACAACCAAACAAAGCTAGAGGGAGCACGGAATCAGTCGGCAATCTAAAACTATATAAATAAACCGGACTTATATCGGGAGATCGGATAGGATGAGGCTTGGTAAACCAAATGAGTGTTGGAACTCATATGATATGGTTTAACAAGGCCTACATACTACAATGAAACCAAACCTAAGTGCTTTCGACCCATCGCGACCCATTAAGGTAACATACGCTACTTTAACGCGTCGTTCGCGTGAAACGCGTTCGAGACGTCTAACTAGTCCTATGACAAGTATTATATGCCTAAACATGTTACAAAATCAGTTATGTGACAAAAGTTTAGGTTACATATGCTAAATTACCAATTATACATGAAAAGGGTATTCTGGTAATTTACCTAAGGCATATAAACTACCTATCATACAACTACTTAAACGATGTGACCATAAGGTATATCCTCGGAAGGTTATTCCCTATACGCTATGGTCACCTAATGTATTTGGTCGGATCCTAATGATCGACCAAATTGGGTCGGGTTCGAAGGTATAAGCGATTTATCAGATCGCTTACCCTACGACCCTAGACAACGTGGTAATCAGTTGGCATAGTCCCAAGGGACTATGACCATCGTGATTACAATCACGTTGCGAAGTTCAAACGAACTTCGCATTGACCATAAGCTGGTCAATGCTGACTAGACAACGTGGTAATCAGTAGGCATAGTCCCAAGGGACTATAACCATCGTGATTACAATCACGTTGCGAAGTTCAAACGAACTTCGCATTGACCATTACTGGTCAACGCTGAAAGTCAAACAAAGTTTGACTTTCGGACTCGAAAAGCAATAAAATAAGGAAAAGAACGAAAGAATACTTACGAAGGGTCCCCGAATGCTAATTTCGATCCGAGAATCTCAGGTATGAAACAATGGTTTCAACTTAGAGTTTCTAAGATCAAAATTCTAGTGGTTTTGCAATGGGTGGGGTGGGGTATTTATAGTATTCGGGTAACCGTTAGGATCGTTTCTTGGAAAAGGGGAAACGATCAAGGCCGTACATGTGTTGGAACCTTATGGTGACTAAAATTCCATCCTTATCAGCTGACTAGACTAATTAGAACATGTGGTGGAGGATTAACCAGCTGCAAACTGCTGTGAAATGCAGTTAATCTGGTCCAGAAGTCGGACGCGGCCCGCGTGGGGATTAACAGAAACTGAGGCGGGCCGCCTGGCCTCGTCTGATCAGCAACAAGTTTCAGAATTTACAGTTTCAGCCCCTGCACGTGTTTAAGGCCATTTCCGACACTTCTAAGGCCCGTAAAGCCAACTTTAAGGCCCTAAAATGTTGCCTAAACATTGTGGGCTTGAAACATGTTCAAAAATATGTCGGGTGTTGGTTCGTTTGGTCGTACGAACGCGATGTTCGCTTAATTACGACGGAATGCGCATAAGCGCGAAAAACGATCCAAATGACGCAACGAATGGATTTTTGGCAAGCCAAACACTAAAGCATAATATAGTCATGCTTACATAAATTTTTGGATGTCCGGATGTATTCAGAACGTGAGTAATGGGCGAAAATGCAAACTTGTGCACTTTTTGACACTTTTAGTCCCTGAATGGCACAAAAGTTTATTTTAGCATACCGAACACCTCAAAGCCTATTTCTAAGCTATGTGAAGGATATTTATGGTATGTTTAACTTATGGTCATGTTCCGGAAAGTCTGTTACAGTTCAAATTGGCATACTTTCGCAGTTTGTCAACTTTAGTCCCTGTAGACGAATTAACTTGTTTTTGCCATACCAAAGCCTTCAAAACTTATTTCTAAGTTATGTAAAGGTTGTTTAAGGTATGTTAAGCCAATTTCACTATTCCGGAGTGTTTGTTGCATTAAACTGGTTATATTTACGCATTGGTGCGCGTATAACCTTCCAGAAAGCGATTTTGAGTTTGAAATCGAATAAGAATCGATATGTGCAAATGATACACATATTAATACAAATCCAAAGTATGAAATAAAATATTTCATTGGTTTGGTATTTGTTTGATGGCCGTGGAGGCACAGGTGTTACATATACACCTAAATTCTGTCCTACGATATTATAGTATATATACAATGTTTTTAATGTTCGTGTATATACATATGTTGAATTTAGGTATATGTATAGGTATTGTAATGGTGTGTAGTGTGTAGAAAACGCATATTTTATTAAATCATGAACACAATATGTTTCTATAGATAGTGTGTATTTATTAAAATATGGAGTATAAAAATATTTTAATGATATTTTGTCATAATTATGTAATACATTTTAATAACACTGTAAAATATAATATTAAAACGGTTCACTTAAAGGTAGGTTATACCTATATTTACAAATGTTTTATATAAGTTTTATGAAATAATAATAATAATAATAATAATAAAAATAATAATAATAATAAGATAAAAGAAAATAAATTGTTAGAATACTTTATTATTAGTTTTATTTATTACCATTATATCAAGAAACACGGTTCTGGTTACACATCTATTGGATCTTGATTTTTAAAACAGACATAAGATGCGGTTTAGAAAGGGTAACAATATTTTTTTTTGAAACACCATAGCATCTTTTGATCACTTATGTACTTTATATTGACGTAAGTTTATATATTATAAAACATAGCCTATATTCATTCCATAAATCACACATGGGTAAACATTTAATATTTTATACCACCCCTCAGTCAATGAATATGAAATGTAAAAATAGATTTTAGTAATATAAAAATATATTGCAAACATATATTACTATAAAAAAAGATAGTGTTAATGATTATTTATTTCAATATTGTTATAACTCCATCTTGATTAAAAAGTATGCTTAACAGCAACATGCTAGATCATGGGGAAACATCAGCATATATATTCCATGCGTAAAAATTTTCAATTATTATTAAATATTTGAGTAGAAACTTTCCTGTACTCCTTCAAATTATTATATATACTAATATATTACTACAATAAACTAGCCTTTACAAAATTCTAATTATATTTTCTAACTTTTTAAAATATAAAATTAAATCTATACGTATTCTATAGTATTTTATTCTACTCAATATTATTACTAATATCTCAAAAGAGATCTTAGTTATTTCATACAAACTACGGAAACATACTAAATTAATATTATTAAACTTTCAGTATAAATTTATGATGAAAAATAAAATATAGTTATCATAATAATAATAGTTATTATTATTATAATAATAGGAAAACTATAAAAGTATTACAAGAACTATATATGCTATTCATCGACTTTCATTATTAATATAGGATAATATATATTACAATTCTATTTTATTTGAAATATATATACACTATAATACATTTAAATAATGTTTATATATTTTATATGTATTATGTATATAATGTAAACTAAAATTTATTTTAGGATACATGTAAAATTAATACCTCTAAAGCTATAACATAATTTAAAGAAAGGGTATGATCAAAAGATTATTATATATATTATGATAATCATATATAAATAATCATGTAGAATATTATATTTAAAAGAAGTAATAAATTTTTATGATGTATAATAAAAAGAAGAGAAAAAATGGGTTTGATGGTTTGAACAACCGATGCATATAAAAGAGATTAGATAATTAATTTTTAGAAGTAAAGATATTACAGAAAAATGAAAACATCTTTTCTTATCCAACTTAAATCGATAATTTAGTATCTATTTATTTATTTTACCTGGCACGTTAAATTTTTCTAAACATTCTAAGTTATTGTTTCATTTGCAAGCTAGAATTAAAATAGATACCCCACATAAAAATAATTGACTCAAATGTATGTTTAATACACTTGTCCTTTATATAGCTTTATTTAAAAAAATCAAATTACAGTTTTAATATTATTACTATTACTATTGTTTAAGATACACATACATATTCTAATACATGTATATTACTAAATTACTTAATATGTTTAAAATTAATTTTAGAAACACCAAACTTTGTATTACTTACTATAATAAATAATATATTATACAATAAATTAAGAGTTAAGTTTTAATGTTTTAAACCAATATGGTTCAACCCACTAGTTAAAAATGAAACTGTTTCCACGAGTCCAGAAAGTCTATATTTTGATTAATTTACTTCTTTAAGCTTTTTTTTATCCATCCTTTAATTCCAAAATATTCTATTCAATAAATTTAATAGAAATTTATCTCAATATACCACTTTTATAAAAAGGGTAAATAAAATTATGGAAATAAGCTCGATGATTGGTATCATCGGTTATATAGTTGGATTGTTATGAATTAAAGATATTACAAAATGATTTAGTATTATATATATATATATATCAATGGTGATCCATATGAAAACATGAAGTCACTATAAAGAATAAATCATGAAACGTGTTATGTTTTAAAATGCCATCTGTCCCAATAAAATATTCCTTACGACGGAATCTAATAATATATATAGGCATGAATAGAGTTAACTGTAAGCATACTCATCGAACCTAGCCATGGTGTCAATAGAGACAATGATATTTTTGTCAAAACTCCATTTTCCAAAACAAAAGAAAGTTACAACCATAATAATACCTATGCTTAAACAAAAAGTTGAGATGTTGATATTTACTGGTAACACCCAGGATGATGTTTAGACTTGAAAAAAAAATGCCTTAGTATAAAGCTTTGAGATAAGTCAATTACTTGCGTAGATAAAGTGTGATGGTTATTGGTATCCCGTGAGGATGATAACTAGAACAGTGCCTGTATGATAAATAAGCAATAACACTTGGCCACTGTTATTTCTTGTTTATTAGTACTACTCGGTTCTAGAATATGATCCATCATGAGAATACTAATTTCCTTATTTCTTGATGCAAACCATAATAAATGATGAACTTTTAATCATAACTTGATAAAATCTATTTATGGGAAATACAATGATAATTACCTCTCCGGCAAGACTGGGTATGGTGTGGTAGACTCTCCAGCTTGTCCGGGTAAGATGGGGGTACCTCTCCGGCGAGACCGAGTAAGATGAGGTATATGTTATGTTAATGAAATTCCCTAAATAGTACCATGACTTGATGTCTGACCTGTTTTTGGAAATACGAATCTGTTAAACACATTAACCTTATGAATGGTGTGTATATTACAGTATGTGAAATATATGAGTATATAGATTTGTACATCTATGAGAAAATCCAAAGACCATAACAATTGACAATTAGGGATAAATCATGAAAAGGTGTGTCAATGATAAATTTAGAACCCTATTGTATACGTCTATAATTCCGATATCAAACACTATTTCGTTTGATCATCCGTCTTGTAACTTGGACGACAAGATGAATGACGGGAACCCTTTAAATTGAGACGCCATCGAAACTATAAGAATTCCCTTTGCGTTACCTTAGATTATTGACGCATTAGGAAAGATGTAACTAAAAGCTAAGCTAACCCACAAAACATCAAAAAAAAACCTTACGCTAATAATAATTTTACTTTCATTAAGAACTCTTGAGAGGATAAGAGTCTCAAAACATAAAGAATAGTTCTGGTCAAAGTAAAGTGGAATTCAAAGCAAGGACCAGAATATAATTAGGAACTAGGATCAGTAACGAACTAAAAGTATTCCTCGGTATTTCATTGAATCTCGAGGACGAGATTTAAAACAAGGTGGGGAGGATGTAACATTCCCAAAATTTTAAATAAAGTTATTACATAAGTAGGTCATGGGTAAGTTGGCCGATAAAAAAATATAAGGTGTTTTGGCATACGTAGGAACCGTTTAATAATTAAATTATAAAAATACATTATATTTGAACCTACTCCGTTTTTAATGAAACCTGGTTCAAAATATAGATAAAAATATTCTCGTTCTAATGACATACTTATTGTTTTATAAAACATCATATTTTAGAAGTTATAAGCGCCAAATAAGTGAAGCAGGTGAATTAATTATAATATATAAAATAAAATAATAACAACTAAAAAAAACTAAAATAGGATAATTGAAAGGAATGCATGAAAGCATCCATGGCTACGTGGAAGAAAATCTCAAATTTTGACATTTAATGCAACATGGTTAAGTGTATCCATAGGTGTGTACGTGTAGTACTTTGGTGCACTCCAAGCAATTGTGACATAGTATAAATACATATTGAACTACAACAGTCAGTGTCCATTTCTTTTCCTTCTTTTGTCTTCGATCTCTTTAGTAATTCATCCAAAGCCATGCCCCGTTTTAAGTGTTTTAACTCCCGATCACTGATACCATTTCCGATTGATCTGGAGCCCCATAACGCATGTCAAGGCTCTGCCCGACTAAGTTCGTTGGGGTTCTGTCTCGTGACATAGGGATAAGGTTGAATTAGGGTTACTATACTTAACACGAGTGCAAATATACATTACTTGATGCCCGTCACCATTGGACAACGGGTTAGCCAATGGGTGATCTGACCATAGTCACAAAAACGAGTCGAGTGACAAATACCGATTTGGGGTAATTGGTTGATATATAAACATTGTAATCACTCTTAATACTGTGAATTATAACAAATATGTTTTTGTACAAAAATGAATGAACTCACCAGTATTTCCTGCTGACCAAATGTTTTTAAAACGCGTTTCAGGTGATTACGGTAGATTGGAATAAGAGTTGTGACACGACACCAAACGGCTTAAAGAAGTGGCTTATTTTATCAAAGGAATTAGATTTTATTTTTATATATTCGGGTTTATCCCATATTAAAGCTACCTTTGAAAAACATGGGTTTATTCTCATCTGTTTAATAAATAAAATCCGGTGTTTTATAAACTCTGATATTTTTCCTAACTCACGTTCCTGATGAAATTTTCCGCTGCAATATTTTCAAAATAACCACCGGTACCACTTGACTGCTCGCGGCTCCCGTCCAGGGTGTGGTCGGGGGTCGTGACACGTGGTTAGGATTTACTTGTGTTGATTACAAAGTGCATTCTTGTCCGTTCTTCGGGACGTTGATAGTTATTGGCATCTAAGTCACGGTACACTAAATCCGTTAATCGTTATACAATTGAGTTGAATTAAAACATGTAGGAACCCTAGGTCTTGCAATTATCGAACCGGGTGTGATCCGTATTCTAATTTCTTGTTTCATCTTTTTTAGTTTAGTTTACAATTTTAGTTAATATTCAATTGATTTCGATAACATTGATTTGTCGGTTCATTCCGATTTATTTTAAAAACCAAACAAATAAATAAAAATAGCAATCTTCATAATCACTTTGTACATTATTTGTAAATAGTCTAACTAATCGAACGGGTCGTGCGATACTGACCACATGCTCTTCGTGGATATGATACCCAACTTACCCTAGCTACCTAGGTTTAATTGGGTTTTTGACTGATCGGGACGACACGGTCACGTCAAATGTGACTCACCGAATATAACAACCTTAAAGAAAACCGACACCTTCATAATTTTTTCGACACCCTAATATATTTTAAAATACCCCAATATGTTCCAAAATACACCCCATACGTGAAAACGAGCCTCGAATACCCTAAATATTATCAAAAATAATTAAAAATCAGGTTTTTGGGTTTGAGGCGGGCCGCGTAAGCCTAAGCTCAAACCCGACGCGGGCCGCGTCAACTTAATGAGCAGACTAGCTCTGGTGTCGTCACGTGTGTGTGCGCGTGTTGGACCTACCTGATGACCCGGACACCCTAAACCCTACCCGGGCTAGTACGCGGGAGCTTAACCTTCGGGTTACATCTTACGCGGGCCGCGTGAGAACCAGAATCAGGCCCTATATAAAGGAGGCTTCGTGTTTCAAATCAAATCGTTCACTTTCTTTCTGTATCTCGACTTTCTGAAGTAATAGGCATAATATTCGAGTAGTATACCCCCTAAATAGTGAAGTTCTGCTCCGTTGTAAGTATTATAAGCCCAGTTTCGTATTAGATACGCTGCCCGATTGATTTAGGGTTCCGTAACAACTGTCGTGGTTCTGCCCGGCGTAGTTGTTGGAATACCGTCTCGGGGAGGGTATCATTAATATAATCAAAGGGTTACTACACTAACCTATGTACATTTGTGTAAATTATAGATTAATCCCAGGAAACCCTTACGCGAAGTCTAAGATAGCAATGTGAGTTTATCCGATTTTTGTTAAACTTTTTGTAATGTTTTACAAAACCTTAAATGTTTTACAATGTGATTAAGCGGTGATTGAGTCTTTGTAGTTCTTCAATTACTGCCGGTATGTTGGGGTTTTGTATACAAAATATGGAACACGTTACCATTGGACGACGAGTTAGCCAATGTGTAATATGACCCACCAGTCAGGATTGACAGTACTGAATGAGTAATCGTGTAGAAATAAACAATGTGATCACTCTCAATACTGTGTTAATTGATAAAATATTTCTTGATTAAACTGGGATTCACTCACCAGTATTTCCCACTGACAAATGTTTTTAAAACGCGTTTCAGGTAACACAATGTGACAGCCAATTAGTAAAAAGCCAGCTGGAGAGCACTGACGGCTTGGGAAAATGTGGCTATAAAAGTTACCTAAAAGACGATGTTTTAAATTCAATAAAATAGGATTTATCCCTATAAACATGTTGTAATAAGAAACTTGGGTTTTACCCATGTGATTATTAATATCAAATATGGTGGTTTTACTCTGATAAACATTTCCTAACTACGGTCCTGGTGTAATTCCCCTGCCAAATTAACAAACTGATACCACCAGAATTCTGAGTTTGCGTCCGCCCGTTCCCAGGACAGATAAGGGATCGGGGGTTGCGACAGAAGGTGGTATCAGAGCCTAGCCACTGGTCTAAGCCAAATAAGTGTTCTGCTGATACTTAAATTTTAAATTTTGTTTTAGGAAATAATTTATGTAATTATGTGTTTTGTGTTATTTGACTATTTGTTAGTTTAGAGTATGAGTGATCAAGGACCCTCAGACATGTGTCGTCAGTTGTCTGATTCACCTAGGAGTGAAGGTACCTCTTCACAGCCTACCCTCTCTGGGTATTCTGCTGATCAGGAAGAAGGGATGTTTGCCTTTAAAGCTCAGTCGGAGGAGCCATTCCCTCATAAAAAGAGAGGATGGTTCAGTAAGGAAGCATTTGCATGTAGGAAAAGAATGCGAAAGTTGCAATAGCAAAGAGTTCTAGCAGCTGCTAAGAGAAAGTCAGATGCCCATACACAGGATATGCTTAATAGAAGCCTAGCCAATTTCTATATCCTAGCTACAACTGCTGCTGACTCAAGTCTGGAACAACTAGTAGCCCCACAACCCTTACCTTTGATTCCCACTCAACCAATGGAGGTAGAAATGCATGATTTTAACCCTGAGGAGATACCTAGGATACCAGCCCCTAATCCTTTAGACCCAAATTATGATCCCTGGTTTGATGATCTTAGGGATTATGTGCCACGCTATCACTTAAACAAAGAAACCTTGCCGAACTTAGCAGCATATCCAGGTTTGGACCCTCTAGATCCCTATTATGACAACGATGAATACATTAGGGAGATTTTGGAGAATCCATACCCTCAGGAGAATCCAGTACCTCAGTACCCAGAGCCAATACCAGTACCTGCACCCCCAATGAGTGCAGAGAACTTGCAAGAACTTCGAAATTTCAGAGAAGAAATCATAGAAAGTAGTGAGAGGATGAGGTATGTAGGAGAGCAACTCGTATGGAAATACGATGAGCGTCAGATGGATTTCGGGGAAAATTATACCCGTGAAGGTGATGGTGAAGTTGGTAATAATAAATAATAAAATATATGTGTAATACTAATAAATCTATCGTAGTATAGACCACTTTGTGGTTAACGAGGCATAGTAGTATTGTAATTTTTAATTTCTGTTTTAGTGTGTATTTGACGCATACTATATCGAAAAGAGTAAAGTCGCAATGCATGACGTTTTTGACCAATATGTGTATTATGTGGATTGTTACTTAAACTATTTAATTATTCTATTAATGATTGGTAAATGTTTAAAATTCAGATGGCTAATGAAGGAAATCAAGGAAATCTAAATAATGATAACCAGAGTAACATTAACGTGGTTAATGAGAATCCGAGCATCAATAACAATGGAAACCAAATGGATAATAGTGCCGTTCAACATATAGTGGCACAAGGAATCATAGACGCAATGCCATTTATTATTCAAACGATTCAAGAAGCGAATAATAAAAGTAAGCATAGCAGTAAGCGACCAATCGAACCAGAAACCAGCGTGAACAATGGACCCGTACTTCAAGTGCCCATTCCCAAAAGAAGAAGAACATGCCTTATGGTTGTTCTTATAAAGAATTCTGGTCTTGTAAACCAATGGAATTCTCGGGCAACGAAGGGGCCATTGCAACCCTACGCTGGATAGAGAAGACTGAGGCAGTCTTAAGAATAAGCAAGTGTGCTGAAGAAGATAAGATAATGTTTGCTTCTAATCTATTTAAGAATTCAGCACTAGAATGGTGGAACACTATCCTCCAATCAAGAGGAAGTGATAGAACTTATAATATGGAATGAGAAGAATTTAAGGATAAGGTAGAAAGGAAATTCTGCCCACCCAATGAGAAGGAACAAATAGCAAACAAATTCCTAAACCTTAGGATGACTGGTGTGGAAAGTAAGGGATACACTAAATTATTCTTTGAATATACTCGAATAGTACCCACCCTTGCTTCACCTGAACCAGTGTTAATCTCCCGTTATATCTGGGGATTAATTGGAGAGATAAGACATGTAGTCAAGGCAGCTAGACCTCAAACTATAGAAGAAGCCGTAGAACTAGCGAATACCTTGACAGAAGAATTAATCCGTACCAGAGAAGAAGAACAGAGGAGAAACCTAACCCAAAGGCTTACACAAGAATTTCGTTCTGGAAATTTTAATCGTGGAAAAAATATAGGTTCTACCTCTACACCTTACTGTAAGAATTGCAAAAGAAAGCATTCAGGAAGATGCTCCATATACTGTAACTTTTGCAAAATATCGGGACACAAGGAAGAAGATTGCAGGAAGAAAGCTAATAACATGATATGTTACAACTGTGGAGAACAAGGTCATATCAAGCCTAACTGCCCAAAATTAGCCCCGGCCACAAACAACAAGAATACCAAAAATGCTAGAGCATTTGTTCTAATGGCAGAAGAAGCAAAGATGATCCCGGATGTGATCACTGGTACGTTTTTAGTTAATGATATTTTTGCTAAAGTATTATTTGACTCTGGTGCAAACCAAAGTTTTATTAATACTTCATTTTGCAAATTACTTAATCAATCATTAACTAAACTTCCACAAGAATGTCTAGTAGAGACAACAAATGGGGAAACCATTAAGATTTCTGAAATCTTGCAAGGAGCAAGAATAGAAATTTTAAATCAGAAATTTATTGCAAACCTTTACCCCATGAATCTGGCAGGATTCAATGTCGTTCTAGGAATAGATTGGTTAATAGCTAATAAAGCCAGTATTTTATGTGATCAAAAGTCGATACAAGTAAATTCACCAAAAGGTGAAAAGATCACGATTAAAGGATATAAAACTTCCAAATCTACTAAATTCATCTCTGTCATGAAAACAACAAGTTACATAAGAAAAAGATCATTAGTGTATTTGATTTCTATAATCACTAACACTAAAGGAAAGGATTTAAAGGATATTCCAGTAGTGTCTCAGTTTTCAGATGTATTTCCGGAAGAATTACCAGGACTACCGCCGGACAGAGAAGTCGAATTCAGAATCCATCTATTACCAGGAACAGCACCAATTGCCAAAGCACCCTACCGTTTGGCACCTGTTGAAATGCAAGAACTAAAGAAACAATTAGATGAATTGTTGGAAAAAGGATTCATACAACCAAGTTCGTCGCCATGTGGAGCACCGATTTTATTTGTTAAAAAGAAGGACGGATCGATGCGTATGTGCATTGACTACCGTGAATTAAACAAGGTCACGATTAAGAATCGGTACCCATTACCAAGAATCGATGATCTGTTCGATCAATTGCAAGGAGCTCAATTTTTCTCTAAAATTGATTTAAGGTCAGGATATCATCAATTAAAGGTACAGGAAGAGGACATTCCTAAAACCGCTTTTCGAACAAGGTATGGTCATTATGAATTTACTGTCATGCCATTTGGTTTAACCAATGCCCCAGCCGCATTTATGGATATGATGAACCGAATATGTAAACCATATTTGGATAAATTCATAATTGTTTTTTATTGATGATATTCTCATTTATTCTAAAAGTAAGGAGGAAAATGCAAAGCATTTGCACGCACTTTTAAGCTTATTAAGAAAGGAAAAGCTTTATGCTAAATTTTCAAAGTGTGAATTTTGGTTAGAGCAAGTACAGTTTCTTGGACATTTAGTTAATCATGAAGGAATTCATGTGGATCCAACAAAAATCGAGGCAATTACCAAATGGAAAACCCCTGAATCACCAACCGAAGTTAGAAGTTTCTTAGGATTGGCCGGTTATTATAGAAGATTTATTCAAGATTTTTCTAGAATAGCCATTCCCTTAACTAAGCTAACCTGTAAATCTGTTAAGTTTGAATGGGGATTAAAACAAGAAGAAGCCTTTAGAATCCTTAAGCAAAGATTAACCCATGCACCCATATTAGCATTACCAGAAGGAACTGAAGATTTTGTAATATATTGTGACGCTTCTAAACTAGGTTATGGATGTGTATTAATGCAACGTCAAAAGGTTATAGCTTATGCCTCTAGACAACTTAAGAATCATGAAGAGAATTATTCAACCCATGATTTAGAGTTAGGAGCTATAATTTTCGCTCTTAAGATTTGGAGACATTACCTTTACGGTAGTAAGTTTATGTCACACCTCGATATTTCCACGTATTACCGGTGGGCCCGGTGGGGAGTAACGTGACGTAGTTGATATCATCATAGTCAAACAACACAGTTTAAACACACAGCGGAAGCAAAAGATAAATATATTACAATCCGATATAAAGTAATATCAAAGTATTACAAACGAAATGTAAAGGATCCACAGGCGGATCTTGAAACAAAAGATAACATTGTTCATCAGACTTTAGGCATCTAAGCTTGCGAGACTCTTTATTGATGCTAGGAGTAGCCAGCCTATTCCGATTAGTACCTGCACTTAACCTTTTTGGATAATACGTCAGTTTACACTGGTAAATACAATTAACTGACTCATTTTGAAAATGTTTTTAGAAAATTGATTTGAATGCACAAGGCACAAAATATTTTATAACTTGGGATAATTATTTGTATATAATACTTGTAAAAGAATTACATGTTTCTTATACGTTCAGTAGCCCGGATTGACACCGGGTTAAAGATTAATAAACACACCACATGGTATAGTCCCGCGACGAGTTATTCTCGTAACCGGCGGTTATACTTTATTATTTATATGCACAGTCGGGTGTACGCCTACACCCCGTGCTAAGGTCGTGGCCATTCTATGAATGATGCCAAGGATATCCGGGACATGGTCATTAACCCCCCAAAGGCTTTAAGCAAACAAAACAATTTAAACGGGTCATATCAATAATTTAACCTTCATACGATCAAAGATTCAATGCCCGACCAAGCGGTATTTGTATATACCGTACCCCAAGCCCGTATAAGGGAAAATAAGTTAAAAGTATTTACCTTAGCTAAATATAAATTCAATCCCAGCCGTATACCACCAAGCAAGTACATATAGCTTTTACTGGGCTCCTAAATCTGGAACAAAGGTTTTTAATAACCTATTAGATTCCTAACGGGCCTTAATTAAGCCTATGCTTAGACCGGTTAGTGTTAAAGGAGGATACGGTTCAAAACGCATGATTAAGCGAGAACCGGATTAGAATGTGGTTTAGACCCGACAATCTTGTATACTTTTGTAATAAGGGTAAACTAAACACATTCTGGATTTTGAGAAAAAAATGATAAGGTTTGACCCGTTTCGGCTAATTTATGCAAACTAGTTACATAAGCCGATCCGAACGCGAAAAGTGCGTAACGGGTAACCAAAATAGTCATAAATAGGTTTCCTAAATTAATATGCCTTAAATATGTTGTGATATCAGTAGGATACCTTCCATTATGCCCAAAACGAATTTAAAACCAATTTATGCCCCGTAAGGGTATTTTGGTCATTTTAAAGGTTATAAGAGAGGTTAAATATTAATCTGAGGTTTAGGTCTGAAATAATCAGTAAAAATACTTAATTTAATAAGTTATAACAGTAGGGTATAGCATAAATGTGAAATTTACTATTTATAACCAAACTATGCACCGTAGGGGCATTTTGGTAATTTCACATAAGCTTAAAAGGTCAAAATTAGAGAATCTGAGTTTAAAACTTTTATTTACTGTTAAAATATATAAATTTACTTAGAACATCAGTAGGTATTAAGTTTCATATGCCAAAAATAGTTTTAACTCATACTATGCGCTTAAAACGCGGAAAAGTCGGTTTTAAGCGATTTTCGGGTTTAAATAGGAAATCTAAGTTTTTGATCAGTTTATAAAGTTCAAAATATTTTATTTATGATATAAAATCAGTAGCAAAAAGTTTGGTATCAAAATATTATAAAAAACTCATTTTATGTTCCAAAAGGGCAAAACCGGCAATTACCGAATTAAAGCTAGAACCCTATGTTATGCTCAGCCTAAAAATAAATAAAAATCTTCAAAAATCCCAAATTATCATTTTATATCAGTAGGTAAAAATTTTGGTATAAAAAATCGGGTTTAGATAGGCTATATGCTAATTACGCCGTTTAATTAATAAAAAGCTTTCTAATTACGCTAATGAGCATAACTCCTAATCTAGACCTCAAACTGATGTCAAATTTTAGGGACAAGTTTATAAATCAGTAATAAAGATTATCGTCCTCTCACATTTTCAAAATTCTTGTTTTAGGGTCAAAAGGGCATAGTGGTCAACATTTAAGCATATAACGGAAACATGCAATGAATAGGATAACTAAGGAACCAAGTTGTATAACCTCAGAGGGTTACACTAACCTATAACCTGGTCCTAAAGGAATCCTAAGGCATATCTAAACTAAGCTAAATCGGGCCAGAACTAAAAGTCAAAGCAAAAGTCAACTTTTGCGACTTTCGGTTCCGAACCGAGCCTATACCTAGAATTGTCGGGTTGAATCATGCTTAGGCATGTTCAACTAATATTTACCAAGTTATTAAAGTGGGAAAACTGATTTTATGACTTTTATATTGATAGTTATGAATTTTATTTAAAACTAACCCGTTTGACTTTTATTTGACCCGACAATTTAACTAAGTAAACGTGGTAATTAGGAGGTGCCCTCTTGAGGGTTTAATACCTACCTAATTACGGTCACGTAGCCATGTTCCTTACAAACAATGGCTCAACCGTTTAAAAGTCAAAGCGTTCATCAAAACGCTTGACTTTTCGGCTATAAACGCTAAACAAATAAACTAAGCAACAAAAGGACACTTACAAAGGGTCTAAGCAAGGAGGTTTGATCCTAAATTCTCAGGTATGAAGAGCAAGGTCCCCAACTTAGAGAATTCAAGGATCAAGTGTGGGTTGTGATTTGTGAAGGAAGTGGGGAAGGGTATTTATAGGTTTTTGAGGACCGTTAGGATCGTTCCTTGTAAACCGTGATCAAATCTGAACCGTACACCTTTACCCACTGTTTTGGTATACTATGGGCTGCCCAAGGATTGAAGAAAAACCATTTGCAATTGCTGGATCAAGCTGGAACAGGCTGTACATGGCTGTAAAACATTTTTTGCATATCTGGCAGGCTCACACGCCCCGCGTAAGACCCAAGGGGGATCTACGCGGCCCGCCTGGGCTGATCAGATCAGCAACTAAGTTTCAGAAATGCAGTTTCAGTCCCTGTACTTACTTAAAGGTCATTTCTGATGCGTATAAGGCCCGTTAAGCTATTTTCAAGACTATACAATGAAGCCTATACATGAGGGACATGAAGCATGCTCAAAAACATGTCGGATGTCGGTTCGTTTGGCCGTACGGTCACGTTGTTCGACGAATTACGACGAAACACGAACGGACGCTAAAAACGATCCAAATTACGCGACGAATGAAATTTTCTCAATGCGATCACTAAAATAAAATATTTTAATGCTTACATAAATTTTTGGGTGTCCGGAGATATTCAGAATGTGAGATATGCGCGAAAATGCAAACTTGTGCACTTTTTGACACTTTTAGTCCCTGGTGGACTTGAAAGTTTATTTTTGCACACCAAACGCCTCTAAGCCTATATCTAAGCTATATAAAGGATAATTAGGGTATATTTAACTCACAGTAATATTCCAGAAGGTCCGTTACCATACGAATCGGCATAATTTTGCCGTTTGACGCAAATAGTCCTTTAATTACGCAAAGTAGCGCGAAATGCTGTTTAATGATATACAAGCCTTCCATGGCCCATAATGGGCATTCCCAAGCATATACTTATATATTATTACACTCCTGTTCGCTTAAATGGTCACTGAAAGGCGTAAATTCAAAAGTTGACGCTTTAGGTCCCTCTATTGCGCAAACTTGCGCATCTCATCATTTAATAGCATTGAAGCCTCATCTAATCCATATTAGGAATTCTTGAATGTATTATTAAACATCACAATGCTTCGGGTCTGCTAAAAGGTCATTCAAAGGTATATTTAAACATATTGACACTTTTAGTCCCTCTAACTTGCAAAGTTGCGCGTAATTTTACTTATAGGTATAAAAACCTTAGACGGCCAATGTTGGCATTCCCGAGAGTATAATAAAATATCATGAAGCTCCCGGTTTGTTAAAAGGTCACTCAGAGGTAAGAATTAACATGTTGACGCTTTTAACCCTTCATTGCGCAAACTTTCAATTAATTACGCGAACGGCTATACTCGATCAACAAGTGGCTCATTTGTGAATATAAATTCTGTACGGGGTTATTCAGAAACTTATTTTAGGTATACAAATACTTCCAGTCCTTTCATAATCAAGGTTTTCGATTTTTCAAAAAATTAGTCCCTTAAATTCAACATTTGACTTCATTAGGGTTTATTACACGTGTCAATACATCATTGGACGTGATTTTACGAGGTGTTACATCCTCACCCCCTTAAAAGAAATCTCGACCTCGAGATTTGCTATAATGTTGGAAGTTCTTTTTGTCGCATAATGGACTTAACTTCTATAGCCTATCTGGAACCTCTCCAAGCTCCCAAACTGACCTCTATAAAATGTACATATTCTTTTCGGAGCTTCTTAATCTGTCGATCCTCAATCGATATAGGTTTCTCATCATATCATCCATCTGCATATCATTATGTGATAATGCTTCTCGACTTATTGGTGAAACACATCCTTAAATCATTAGTGTGTAATGCTTTGCGAGCTCCGCCAAGCTCCTTAAATAGATTTTAGCTTATAAGCTATTTGATCTTGATACATTTAATTCCCTCGAATGATTACACATATTTTCAGAGCTTAACTATCCTGATAATTAACAATTGGCACACCCTTCCAAGGTGATATCTTTTGTTAAACCTTATTCCTTAACAAGAACTTAGGAGGGTTGCTACTATCAGTAATTCTTGATTTTCTGCTGAATACTGGCAACTTACAGATGATTATGGGTTTGCATGAATTCATTCGTTATTTCCAAGGCAACTTTCAGATCTTGATAATTGGACTTACCAATCCTTTGTCCAACAATAAATGTTTAACATTCCATCTATACAAGGTCTCCAAAGGAGCAGCCTTGATACTTATATGACAACTATTATAGAAAAGCTTAAATTAAGGTGAGATGGTTATTCCATCCACTACTTAAAATTAATCTTAAGGAATAGCTAATCCTTGCCGTTAGTTGAACAAATCGACGATCCTGGGCAGCTGATGGCAAATTCTTAATTGTTGCCTAATTAGGGTTGCGGTAATCAATGCATAGGCAAAATGAACCGTCTTTCTTAACATCTATACCAAATTCTCAGGATATTTGAGTTAGGCTATATGAATCCTCTATTTTAAAACTCACTTAATCAGGGTTTCAATTCTTCCAATGATGGCACTAACCGTCTTGGAGATTTCATAATAATACTGCCCTAAATGGGATATAAATCTTAACTCTACTTGCCTCTTAGGAGGTAAACAGGGTAATCTTAGGAGAAGATAATCAAACTACAAGGAGGTTACAGAGATTTTCCAAATCTCAGGCTCCAGTTCATCCATCATTACTTGTGTCAAATAAATGACACATCTATGTTACAAGTCCACGAATTCCTTAATCGGGAACATTTACTTGGACAATTCCACCCTGGATATCTTCTTTGAATACCATTAGCTGACTTTAGTACCATATGACCATCGGAATATCCTTGTGGTCCCATGCATTAAACCTCCATACTGATCAGGTATGGAAGCAATCTATGGAGCATATTAAGATATACCAATCCTTATATGGCGCTTTTTATCATACCGTCTGGTATTCACAATCGATAGAGATCAAAGAGATATCAACTATATATGCTGACGCACTTCTTCTAGAGAGAGGATGCCTCTAGAATTTTATGACTGAAGGTTTCTGACAGGAATAGAAGAAATGGTTCTTATGATTTCACCTGTAAGTTTTATCTTACACTTAATATATGGGGTTCTTACGGGAAAATTTCTAAAAGTTTGCTAAGCTTATGATCTTATGAAAGACTTAGCAGCACCTGAACCCAAACGTAAATCTTAACAACAAAATCACAATAAGGGAGTTGTTTTGGTCAAAAATTACCTAAGCAATTAAGTGATCAAATTAGTTAAGTGAGGTAGTGTGCTAGAAATATGTATGAAAAATGTGTTAACAAAATTAGATATGAAAACAGTTTCAGGATACGGCTCAGGATATAGAGCTGTATCTATGATCAAACAATGAGCAAAAATGTAAAGGTGGACACGTGATGTACGAGGAAAGCCCTTGATCAATCTAGATCGCCGGCATAAAACCTCGGGAGCTGACAATCGCAGCTGCCTTGTTCTTCTATTGCTTCAAATATCAGGATACAGTGCAGGATGTGGTGCGGATCTACTATGTGTTACAATGTGATTGGAGTACAAGTGTTTGTGTGTAGTGATTGCTAGTAGCTAGAGAGCACAGTGTGCGAAAGAGAGTGTGTGTGAAATTGTGTGACTTAATCTGATCCGCCCCCATCTATTTATAGTTACAAATAACAAACTAACTCTCCTATTATTCCGGGATGCTAGGAATATTCCATTCTGAACGTTGGGGGACTCTTTTAACTTGTTTTCCACGTGCTTATTGACTATAAAAGCGAGTCTTCAGCTCATATAACCGTTGCAAAGTCAATAACATTGACCAGCATCCGATATTCTCGCGGAATATGCCTTTCTTCTATTCTGACCGTTACAAGACCCATTCTTCCACCATCAACGTCCATTTTTCAACCACCTTGAGCGAATCTTCAGGTAGATCAAGTCCTTTAACGTTGGTGCCTTGCAACCAAAGAGAATCGTTAGTAGCAAGCAGGATACCCCCGAGGATGTTACCAATATCCTGGTTCAGTATCCTGGCCGCAGCATCAAGCATATAATATCAGGATATGTTTCAGGATATAAGCTCAAAATTTCACCCATAACAATTGTCCCCAAAAATATATCTGTTAGGATTCTGAAATCCAAACGGGTATATTTTTCATTGTGTTGTTCGATACACTTAATAGGATGTAGATGTTGATGTGACTTCGTGCAACTTCCAAGGTTATACTTTCTCATAACTAGATAGTCTTCTAGCACGTCTGGTAAGGATATCTATTTTAAATATTCCTGCATAGGTTTGGTTACTTCAGAATACTATCATGTAATGAAATTAGAATTACTCCCTTTTATGCAGATTCCATCGAGGACCCTGCTACTTTTGATCCAGAGGAGCTTGACAGCTTTTCTAAGCCTGCCTTGGTGAAAAAGGAGCCATATGTTGCCATCAGCTCTAAGCCCTCTGCTGCTGCTGCCGAAGGTTTCTCTTATGGTGACCTTGGCTTCATGGAATCCATCGAGCCCATAATCTCCTTCCCTAATAAGGTAAGTATCCAGATCCTGTATCCCGTACACATATACTGAATCTGTATCCTGGTTAGTTTGTCTTTAGTGATACTTATATTTTGTAGGGTCTAAATTATCTGGTCGTCCTGCACTTAGAACAATTTTAATTTCCTGCAAGTAGAATAGTTTGACAGTTGAAGGTGGAGGGATCCTGTGTTTTCAGGACGAAGCCTTCAACTGTTTATGTAAATATGCTTTAAAAACTTAATTGTGTTCTCGGTGAATGGGTCTCTTTTTGAGATGAAACCAAGAATACAATTTTTTGGACCAATAACAATAAACTAACCTTTTCGACCTTATCTCCGTGTTATATGTTATTTTGAAAAATTTGTTCTGAATATCCTGATCAGGATACTGGTACGATACTTAATTGCTTTGTCCCCTTTGTTCAAAATGTTTGACAAAAACTTAGTTAAATACAAATTTTCATAAAAACTTAACTTACTCAGATAAGGCCTTCAAACTTAAGAAAAGTAAGAATCCATACCAGAAACACCTAGGCAATAATCTTCATTCTTAAACCTTTGAATCATTCGCAATGTCCCCAGTGGGATATAATGTTGGCATAGGTTTCCTTCTCGCTCCAGCATAAATGTCCCCAGTAGGGTATAGTATCAGCATACGTCATGTTCCATCACGGATGTCCTCTGTCTGTGCAGGACCAGTATGTTGTACCGGGATATGATCCTTTAGCAATTCTTCAACCAGTTGTTTAAACTTAGCAATCTTTTTTCAAAAATTTATGTAGACTCGTAAATGATTATGTTTTTTGAAAATATACTTTGGGATTATCCAAAAACTATGTATTTTATTGGGACTAAACCCATTTTCCAGGCATTTAAGCCGGAGTATAAGAACCTCAAGACTTGAAAAGGTGAAAACCTTTAAGTCTTTGAGTTTTACTGGGGATTTTACCCACGTTTCGTGCGCTACAGGCGAGAGTGTATAAACTCCAAGACTTAGAAAGGTGAAAACCTTTAAACCTTAGAGAGTATGAAAATACCCTTTCGCGAGAGAGGGTGATCAATCCTCATATACCTTAAGGATCCAGGGTATAGCCAACAGTAACGAAATTGTCAGCCACTTTTACATGAACTGGTCCCGCCACCTTGAACTATCCCTGGATAACTTGCGCTCCAGGCGGGGTGTTTAAACCCAATTCGTGAGAAAGGTGAATACCTTTAAACCTGTGAAGGGATCAGGATCCCTTAAACGTGAGAGAGGGGGCCAATCCTCTAATCTTTCGAAGTATCCTGAGTGCATATCCTGGAGCTATATCCCGAGGCATATACTGTAAAACAACCTTAAACTAAAGTGGGTGTTAGCCTGGCTAGCACCTCTCCAATGCTTAAGTCAGTATTGGGTTCAAATAAAATAGAAATATATTTAAAAGAGATAGAATTCATACCATCCCGAGTTAGAAATTAAATTCTAAACTCACTTGAAATAGGCTTTGAGATGTATAGCATTCCAGGATCTTGGTAGTATATCCCCCTCCATATTCTTAAGCCAGTATGCTCCTTTTCCGAATTCCGATTCAATCTCATAAGGTCCTTCTCACTTAGGAGCTAACTTTCCATTAGCAGGATTAATAGTATTCTGAAAAGCTTTCCTTAACACCCAATCTCCAACTTGGAACCTTCTAATCCTTATATTCTTGTTATATGCTATGGATATCCTCTGTTGATATGCCGCCATCCTTAGCTTTGCTGCATCTCTTGTCTCATCAATAGTATCCAATTCTTGACATAGGGCTTCAGGATTCTTCTCAGGATCCCAGAGGTTGGATCTTGCTGTAGGTATCACCATCTCTGTCGGGATTACTGCCTCTGCTCCAAATACTAAGGAAAATGGGGTTTGCCCAGTAGCATTCTTCACAGTTGTCCTGTCAGCCCATAGGACAAATGGTAGTTCTTCTGCCCATCTTCCCTTCTTAGCTCCAAGTCTTTTCTTCAAATTGTTGACAATTATCTTGTTCGAGGATTCTGCTTGTCCATTTGCTTGAGGATGCATTGGTGTAGATGTGATCATTTTAATTCCCCAACTCTTGCAAAAGTCAGTAGTTCTTTTACTGATGAATTGAGAGCCATTGTCACAAACTATCTCAGTCGGTACCCCAAATCTGGTCAGGATATTCCTCTTTATGAAGGATACCACTTCTTGATCCCTGACTTGAACAAAGGCCTCGGCTTCGACCCACTTGGAGAAATAATCTGTCATTTCCAGCATAAAAACCTTTCCTCCTGGAGCCTTTGGAAGTTTTCCCACTATATCCATTCCCCATTTCAAAAACGGCCAAGGGGATACGATAGGATATAATGGTTCTGCAGGCTGATGCAGGATGTTGCCGTGTCTTTGACATGCATCGCATTTCTGAGCATACTCAGCGGCATCCTTTCTCATGGTCGGCCAGTAATATCCTGTTCTCAACACCTTCGAGAACAGAGATCTGCCCCCAGTATGGTTGCCACAGTCTCCTTCGTGTATATCCTGAAGTACCTCCTTGGTTTTAGGATCTTCCAAGCACCTTAGGTACGGACCTGTAAGGGATTTCTTATACAAAATATTATTTATAATAGTAAAATGAGATACCTTCATCCTAAAAGCCTTAGGATTTGCATCCTTTGGGATATCTCCTTCTTGAAGATACTTCACAATTGGAGTCATCCAGGATTCAGGATCCTTCTCAGGATATCCATCACCAGGATCCTGGATACATGCTACTTCTTTATCCTGAGATTTGAAATGTTCCATTGCAGGATACAAGATGTGCACTATTGGTATCTGAGTTCCCTCCGGTATCCTGACAGTAGATCCTAAGTTTGCTAGAGCCTCAGCTTCAGCATTCTTTTCTCTTGATACCTGTTCAAGTGTAAAAATTTCGAAATATCCTGCTAATTTTTTAACAATTTCAAGATATTCAGCTAACTTTTCACCTTTTACTGCATAAGATCCATTGAAATGGTTAGTAATCAACAGGGAATAAACATATACTTGTAAACATCTAATATTCATATTTTTAGCCAATTCTAATCCTGCTATCAGAGCTTCATACTCAGCTTCATTATTGGTAGCAGAAAATTCACATTTAATAGCCTGGGGTAATATGTCCCCCTGTGGCGATTTTAGTAGTATTCCCAATCCTACTCCTCTAACAATAGATGCTCCATCAGTGTACAATGTCCAGGATCCTGAGGATTCTCCTAATTGTTGTACTTCTAGGTCTACCTCATCCTGAATGTCACTACTGAAATCAGCCACAAAGTCAGCTAGAGCTTGTGATTTTATGGTATTTCTAGGTTCGTATACTAAGTTATAAGCACTTAACTTTACTGACCACTTGTCCATCCTGCCTGACATCTCGGGTTTCCTAAGCACATTTTTGACAGGATAATTCATTTTAACATGAATTCTATGTGTCTCAAAGTAATGTCTAAGCTTCGTTGATGCCATAACTAGAGCCAATATCAACTTTTCTAAATGAGAATATCTAGTTTCGGCACCTAATAAACTTTTGCTAATATAATAGACAGGATACTGCTGACCTTCATGATTCTTTACTAGGACAATACTTACTGCATTGCCTGATACTGCAAGATATAGGGATAATGGTTCACCATCCTCAGGCTTCATTAGTAGAGGTGCGGTTGAGAGACACTGCTTCAAATCCTGCAAGGCTGCTTCATTCTTCTCCTCCCATTCGAACTTCTTATTTTTCTTCAGGATATCATAAAACTTCTTGCATTTTTCCGAGGATCTTGAGATAAATCTGTTCAATGCTGCCACTCAGCCTGTCAATCTTTGTACATCTTTCATGTTGGAAGGTGATTTGACGTCCCAGATGGCTTTTATCTGTTCTGGGCTTGCTTCTATCCCTCTTTTAGTCACCATATATTCTAGTAACTTTTCTGTCCCCACTCCAAAATGGCATTTGGTAGGATTCAGCTTCATGTTATACTGATCCAGGATATCAAATGCTCCCTTGATATCCTGTTGGTGTCATGAAAGCAGCATCCTCCTGGCCCGAAGGTTCCATTTGGATCTGCTGGAATCCTGTCATGTCTTCGTATTTTCATGCAAACGTGGATATCCTGCATTTCAAAAAGTTAGTAAGTTGTTCCTCAATATTCTGAGGGATATTGGTTCCACCAAGATATCTGGATTATCCTGTTCCAGGATAATTTTCTTAACATCCTGCTCTGAACACTCCGCGATATCCTGGGCTCGTATCTTTAATTGCTATGCTGCATTGGGCTTGGTTGAGGATTTCATCGAGGATGAGTAACACTCCTTCGCCTCCTGCTGATCACTATCAACTTTGACAACCCCCCAAGGGGTAGGAATCTTGATGCACTGATGATAAGTCGATGGCACAGCCTTCATGTCATGGATCCATGGCCTACCCAATATAATATTGTAGCAGGATAAGGAGTCCATGACACAGAAGCGTTGCATTGAGTTGACCACTTCAACATACACATGCAACTTTATTTCTCCCACGGTACTCCTGGCTTCTCCACTGAACCCAACAAGCACAGCGGATTTCGAAGTAATATCCATCGGGGATACATTTATCCTCCTCAGTGTTTCCAGCTGAATTATGTTGACGGAGCTGCCATTATCCACCAGTATCCTGCGCACAAAATCATTAGCAACATATACAGGTATTACCAAAGCATCATGGTGAGGATCCTGGACAGTATCCCTGTCATCACTGCCGAACGTGATCACTTTATCAGTTGTGAGGGTTGACATCCTGGTTGGCTTATCTCCCCTTTCTGCCTTAGCCTCTTTTGCATGTCTTTTTTGCTGCAGAATAAGAGGTCCCACAGATATCGGATCCTCCTGAAATAAAGTTAATTATCTTGGTATCTGCAGGAGGTGATGCTGCTCGTTCAGGATCCTTCCCAGTATCCTGACCCTTATTCTTCTTTCTTCCCAGGAGATCCTTCAGATATCCTTTGCTCAGCAGATAGCTTATTTCTTTCTTCAGGGCAATGGAATCATCTGTCATATGCCCAAAGTCTTCATGAAAGGCACATCATTTAGATTTATCCTTCCAACCTGTATTCCTTGGATTCTTTTTCGGCCACCTAGCTTTGTCCCCCAGTCCCTGCATAGCATACATTAACTCAGGAACATTTACAGAAAAACAATACTCTGGGATTTCAGGATATTCTTCAGGATCCTCGTCTTCAACAGCATTCACTTTCTTATTATCGTTCTTAGCATATAGCTTTGAACAATACTGTTTGTAGGAAGGTTCCGACTTCCTATTCGTCAATTCATATGTTGAAGATGTGTTCATCCTCTCATGCATTTTCTTATCATCTTCAAGCCTTATGTATCTCAAAGCCCTATTCCGAGCTTCATCTAAATTCCTGCAAGGATTCATTACAAGATCCTGATAAAATTGACAATCCTTCCGTAACCCCATTTTGAACGCTTGTACTGCCGTAGCAATATCAAGGTTCGGGATATCCAGGGATTCTCTACTAAATTTGTTAACATAATCCCTTAGGGATTTTTGTGATCCTTGTGTTATCCTGTAAAGATCACTTGTTAGTATCTCAAAGCTCCTGCTACAAGAAAATTGACTGATAAACAAATTAACTAAATGAGAAAATGATGTAATTGAATAAGGTGGAACATTTAAAAGCCATTTTAAGGCCGATCCTATTAAAGTTGAACCGAAGCCTTTGTATAAGCATGCTTCCTTAAGTTCTGGTAGGATTGGATTTATTTCCATACTATCCCTATTCTGGGCAATATGCTCCTCAGGATCTGTCATCCCATCATACAACTTCATGCTGGGAGTCTGGAATCTTTTTGGAATTTCAGCATCACAAATTGGATGAGCAAATCAGGATATCCTGTGACTATCCTGATATACTTCCGGTATAGGCTGCACTACTCCAGGAACGCTTGATATCATATCCTTCAATTTTTGAAGTTCCCTGGTCAATGCTGGTGTTACGCCTATATCCTGCAAAGAATCATAATTATTAGTAGCAGGGGTACTGATATTGGCAAACATGTTACCAGCCTGTTGACTTTTTCCATATCCTGGGCCATATCCTGGACCATATCCTGGATCATATCCCGGATCCCTCACGGTCGATATCCTGGCAGACGATGGTATCTCCAGCATGTCACTCCGGGACTGACTTGGTATCATGTTGCCTTGATTATCCTCGGTAAATGTTGCTGAACTAAAGTTCAGCATCCTGGGCTGTAGAGTTTCCCTATACTGGGCAATATGCTCCTCAGGATCCGTCGTCCCATCACACAGCTTCATGTTAGGGGTTTGAAATCTCTTCGGGATCTCAGCATCACAGATAGGATGTGCGAAACGACATATCCTGTGGTTGTCTTGGGACACTTCCGAAATTGGCTGGACCACTCCATGTACACTGGATATCATGTCCTTCAATTTCTGAAGCTCCCTAGTAAATGTTGACGTCATACCTGCATCCTACAAAGATCCACCATTATTAGTAGCATGAATATTATTATTTGACATGTTACCAGTCTGAGGATTCTGGCCATATCCTGAAGCATATCCTGAGCTCCTCACAGTTGACATCCTGATCAAGGAGGATATTTCAGGAGTATGATTCTGGGAATGGTTAGGCACAATATTCCCCCTACACAGCCGAACTAAAGTTCAAAGTTCTGGGTTGTAAGGGAGTGACGATATCCTCAGCAGATCTACTCGAGCCAGACTTCAGGAGTTGTATTTCCTTCAACAGCATTTGGTTTGTTTCCTGTTGCTGCCTCATTTGTTCCTGCATACTACCAAACAAAGACAGAATTTTGTTATTAGAAGCAAGGATATGGGTTCTCCCTGAATTTCCGGATCTAGAAACATTCTGAGCAGCAGGAATTTCGCTCGGTGTGTGGCTTTCATTTCTCCTCTGAAAAGTCTGAACTTGTGAAGGTGGAGGAGGCACCGAACCAACTGTTGCAGAAGTTGTAGCAGACACAGTAGAAGAGCTCATGTTTGATCTTGAGGCCATTGTAAACAAGGTGGCAAAAAGTTTTGAAAACAGAAAACTGATTAACGATTTCACAAAGATTTTTAGTAAAAAGAGCACCACTTGCCCCACGGTGGGCGCCAAATTGTTTTGGTCAAAAATTACCTAAGCAATTAAGTGATCAAATTAGTTAAGTGAGGTAGTGTGCTAGAAATATGTATGAAAAATGTGTTAACAAAATTAGATATGAAAACAGTTTCAGGATACGGCTCAGGATATAGAGCTGTATCTATGATCAAACAATGAGCAAAAATGTAAAGGTGGACACGTGATGTACGAGGAAAGCCCTTGATCAATCTAGATCGCCGGCATAAAACCTCGGGAGCTGACAATCGCAGCTGCCTTGTTCTTCTATTGCTTCAAATATCAGGATACAGTGCAGGATGTGGTGCGGATCTACTATGTGTTACAATGTGATTGGAGTACAAGTGTTTGTGTGTAGTGATTGCTAGTAGCTAGAGAGCAAAGTGTGCGAAAGAGAGTGTGTGTAAATTGTGTGACTTAATCTGATCCGCCCCCATCTATTTATAGTTACAAATAACAAACTAACTCTCCTATTATTCCGGGATGCTAGGAATATTCCATTCTGAACGTTGGGGGACTCTTTTAACTTGTTTTCCACGTGCTTATTGACTATAAAAGCGAGTCTTCAGCTCATATAACCGTTGCAAAGTCAATAACATTGACCAGCATCCGATATTCTCGCGGAATATGCCTTTCTTCTATTCTGACCGTTACAAGACCCATTCTTCCACCATCAACGTCCATTTTTCAACCACCTTGAGCGAATCTTCAGGTAGATTAAGTCCTTTAATGTTGGTGCCTTGCAACCAAAGAGAATCGTTAGTAGCAAGCAGGATACCCCCGAGGATGTTACCAATATCCTGGTTCAGTATCCTGGCCGCAGCATCAAGCATATAATATCAGGATATAAGCTCAAAATTTCACCCATAACAGGAGTTATCTGGTGTCATTATTAATGTGAACTATCCCTAATCATTCATCAGGAGGGTTAAACGTCTCCATTCTTAATCCTTTTTAAACTTAGCTGCAAAATCATTGACAAATTTTAGGGCAGACTCAGCTTAGACTTGTTGTTTCTTAATCTATATAACGTGAGTAGCTGAGGTAGATCCATAATGGATTTATAATGAGCAGGCTTTGAAACTTTAATGTGCCCTCTTATTGCCATTGCTAACCACCAATAATCATTGCATTAAGCTTAGATTTTTGGTAAACTGAATAGGGCACTATCTCAGCCAATGAAGTAAAAATTGTAACATATTTTCGACAGTCTAGAACTTTCATGGTGACAGTCATAAAGTTTTTATTCCATCTTTTTCCATTTCGCGAAGCGGATAATAGACTTTTCTAATAGGGTCCTTAAAACTTGGTCCATCCCAAAATGTATAAGAGAATCTTTCTTGTGGACTTCATTAATGTCCTCATTAATCAAGGGTATTGCCATCGAATGACTGTGACGCATATCTCACCGTGTCCGTTCCAGCATAACCGCTGATACACCTAATGGTTTCTACTTTGTCCAACAATTTCCTGCAATCGATGGCCCCTTTTTAATACTGAAGTCTCTTGACTTCCAAGGGACGAAGTACTTTTAAGTACATCCTAAAAAGAATGGGGCACGTTGTACTAGAAAATAGGTTTTGAGTATGATTAAGCTAATTTCGCTTGAAATGGACTAATTCCGCTTGAAATGACAAGTGACTGTTTCAAGCGAAATCAACCTAGTTAATTCCGCTTGAAACGCACCCTGCCACTTTCAAGCGGAATCATCATTCCTATATAAACCCTTCAAGCGAAATCATTTAAAAGGATTCCAGATTTTGACACCGAGGTGCTGCCGGTTTGTTCAGTAATTGTAATCGCTGTTATATCAATCAGAAAGACTTTTAAAGTGATTTGCAAGCTGTTTTGACCTCAATATGTCTGTTTCCGCCTTTCATATTGAGCATAAACTTCTCTGAACGACTCGTTCGGGTAACAAATCGATCCTACAAGTGGTATCAGAGCTCAGGAGGAGGAGTTCTTACCGATTCAGCGCAAAATTTCTGTTTTCTACACCTTCTTTTCAAAATTAACAAGTTTTCACGGTTAAAATCGGCTAATTTTCACACATTATATGCGAAATATAGTTTTAACAAACCCTTGAAAGTTTCAGACCTAAATTCAGATTAAAAATGACATAAATGGACCAAAGTTCTGATTCCGTTTGAACGAACATCAGTAATTTCGCTCGAAAGTTACAATTCCGTTTGAAATTGCACATAATTTCGCTTGAAGTTGCTGTTTAATTCCGCTTGAATAGCCTGATTTCGCTTCAAAGTGTTATTCCGTTTGAGTTGGTTCAAAAGAAATAAGTAATTTCGCTCCAAACTGGTATTCCGCTTGAAACAGGCTATTTCGCTTCAACTGTGATTACGTTTGAAAGGTATTCCGTTTGAAAGTGTGTTAGGTATTCCGCTTGAGGTGTTGATTCCGTTTGAACCTGATTTCGTTTGAAAGTGACTGTATTGAGAAACTTGATACCGAATTATGGAGAACGAGTTTTATAACGCGTTTGCTACCCCGACTACTCCAGCTACTGTTGCTCAGAGTATGACAATGGAAAATGAAACGGGAACTTAACAAAAACCTCCAAAGCTTATGGGAATTGAAGAATATCATAGTTGGAAAGATCGTTTCGAGAACTGGGTTCAAGCAGTTCATCTAAGGTGTTGGGAAAGTATTGAAACTAAGTATGTTAGACCACGTTCTGATGCGGGAGTTCAAAAGATTATCTCAGAATTTTCAGAAACAGAGAGAGAAAAGTACAAAGGAGAAAAAATGATGGTTAGTCTACTTCAACAAGCGGTGAAAGAAGATATTTTCATATTGCTTCAACATGATGGTAGTGCATATTCGATTTGGGATGCTCTTAAGAAGAAATTCAAAGGAAGCACAGAAATGATCAATAGCAAGAAATCATTATTGAAGAAAGAATTTGAATTGTTTACAAGTGTGCCAGGTGAAACTACAAAGACTCTCATTGAGAGATATTGTCACTTAGTGCGTACAATGTCTAGATTGGATATTACTAAAACTCCAGCAGAGTGGGTTGAAAAGTTAGCTGATGCTTTACCACAAAAAGAATGGGGTACATATCTTATGATTTTGAAGAATACGGGAGAGTTTAGTAGATTGTCGATTGCACAATTCATTGAGAAGTTAGAGGGACAAGATCTTGAACAGCAAAAGATTGCTAGGATGAATAATTCAAGTGGTCAACAAGACATCAAGTTGTACTACAAAGGAAATGTTGAAAAAGTTGAAGCAAGTCCAAAGATCCAAACTGCTTTTAGTGCAGGGAATTCGTCTGGATCAGTAAATAAGAGTTCAGTTAACTCTAGTGGAGTCTCTTCATATCTAAGTGTCAATCCTTCAAATGTTCAAAGTTCAAATGTTGGTAATGATTATGTGATACAATGTAATGTTGCATTGCATCTTCAAAAGGGCCAAAATTTTCTGAAGAAGTTGTTAAAAATCATATGGCATTACTGGTTACTGCATTGGATTCTTATAAAGGTTTGATTGCTGGAAAAATTGGTAATCCTATGCTAACAAAAGAGGATTATGATCAGATTGATGCAGAGGAATTGGAGCTTATGGATATTAAGTGGTGTTTAGCGAGTGTATTGAGAAGAGCTGAAAAGTTTAAGCAGATTACTGGAAGAAATGATTTTCTTGATGCTCATGTTTCAACTTTAGGCTTTGATAAATCTAAAGTTACTTGTTTTCGATGCAGGGAGAAAGGTCATTTTAAGAGAGAATGAAAAATCAAGAGGCTAGTGGAGCAAAGAATCCATTTGGAAAAGATGATTACTATCGGAAAGCTATATATCAACAAATCGCTCATCAACCACATCAACAAAAGGAACCACAAACTGCACATGCTAGAATGATCGAAGATGCAAATAAGAAAGCTTATTTTGGTATCATTGATCAAGATGATGAGAAAATGGCTGAAGGATTTAGCTGGGATAAGTATGTGGATGAGAATATGGGGTTTAAAGCTTTCATTGCTCAAATTGTTCAAAAGCCAGAATTGATGAAAGAATGGATCGCAGTGTTAACTGATGAAGGGAAAAGTCAAGATGAAGAATCTGTTTCTTCTGAAAATAGTTCAACAGATACTAGTGATGATGATGAACAAATTGAACAGATAAACATTGTAAAAACTCATTTATCTTCTGACAGTTTTGAATTTTATTTTGCAGATAAATTGAAGAAACTTAAAGAGAAAAAAGCTGCAAAAGAAATGAAAGAAGTTAAGATTGTTGAGAAGATAGTTGAAGTGGAAAAGGTAGTTGAAGTCGAGAAAATTGTGGAGATTGAAAAGATTGTTGAAGTCACAAAACCTTGTCTCAAATTTTTGGGGCCTTGCATAAATTGTGAAGCAAAAGATTTGAAGTATTGTGAGCTTGACAAGATGAAAGAAAAATTGTTGTTTGATGTCAAGTACGTGAAAGAATCATATGATGTTTTGAACAAAACAGTTAACAGTTTGCAAAAGACCAACTCTGAAAGAGAAGATGCTATCACAATATTGAATGCAACGATGATGTCAAAGCAGAACGCTAAAAATCACTATATTGAAGAGTGTGCAAAGTTAAAGCAGAAGTTGGAAACTGAAAAGATTGAAAATGGAAGAATCAGACGTTTATTGCAAAGTTATTCTAGTTCTGATTATTTGATTGATCGAATTTATCCAACTGTTGCAGGTTTTGAAGCTTTTCAGGACTAGAATACAGAGAAAAAGGATACTGGTAAGAAACAAAGTGCAAATTATAATAAGTGTCCACCTCCGATCTGGGAAGGGTATTCACCTAGAAAGCCAAATGAGGAGGAGGTCAAAAAGGCTGTCAATATAAAGTTAAAATCTGAAACAACTGATGAGTTACCTGAAAACATAGACATCACGTTCACTTCATCTGACACTGATCATGAGTCTGAGTTAATAAAGAAAGTGGTCGATCAGGTGTTGGATAAAGATGAGGAGTCAGAGTCAAAGTTCGAGTCAGAAAGTTCGAGTTCATCAGTTGACAAATCAAAACAGTCGGTCAAAAGGGTTTACAGTAAAGAATTCATGTTATCAAAATCTAATTTAAATGATGAAACATTCAAAGTGGCATATATTTTGAATGATTCAGACAAATTATATTCTGATGAGAAATTTCCTATAAAAAATGTGAAAATTGAGAATATCAAAACAGTTTTTAAATTGATAGAAATCAAATTTTCAGATATAAAGGATAAAATGAGATTTTCAAAACCTAAATATACTTCTAGAATTCAACAGCGTTTAAATAAAAAGAAAGGTTTTGGTCCAGGTCATCAAAAGAAACCAAACCATAATGGTAATTTCAAAAAGAAAGGTTTAGGTTTCATTCCACCTGAAAGTTATAAAAATGAAAAATATGCTAAAGTTTTTAATTCAAAGGTTAAATTTGTTTCAGGGACAACTGCTGAGGAAGAACAGAAGAGTTCATTCTGGAAACAATCAAACAAAGAATTTTTGACAGAAAAGCAGAAGTTTGAAAAGAATGAAGCTGAACATAAAAAGGAGACAAGAACCTGTTTTCGATGCCAAGAAGTTGGTCACATTGCCTGGAATTGTCCATTGGCAACTAAAACAAAACAGGAAGTTGTTTCTAAACTCAAAGAGAAAGTTGTTGATAAAACCGAACCACCAACTGAAAAATTCAAAGTGTTTAAAAATTCTACATATGAAGTTGGTGAATGTTCAAAAAGATTTTACAAAAGAAGAGCAAATCTTGACAACCAAAAGTGGGTTGTTAAGAAATTTAATGTGAATCTGGCGATGAATCTGATTCCACAAAGTCAGAGGAGCCACAAGGTGTTCAAAAGGAAGAAAATTCAGTACCGCCAATGGATGATGAAAATTTTCCACCATTGTGTGCTGAAAATTTAAAATCAAAGGTTGGAAAGATTGAGATTTCAAATCAATTCTTTAGTGGTAAGGAAGAATTTGATGTTGAAAAAGCTTTCAATGGTAAAGTGAAACATATCTTTGGTAAGATGGCTGATGGTAAAGCCAAGGGAGTAAAAGAGTTTTATGAATCAAAGAGGAGAACTTATACACCGAGTGAAAATGACTCGGAAACATCCAAGGCTGGTCAGGCTTGGGTGTCAATTTTGTTTGTCTAAAAACCTGACTTGCCGGAGCTCCCAGGTTGGTAAGAGTGGAGCAGGAATCGGCATCTTTCTTGAGAAATTCACTCTGGTGATATTTCGACTTTCAAAAGAATAATCAGGGACATTAAGTTGTACTTGATTTATCTTTTTACAAGTGATTGTTTTGTGAAAATCGGGAAATTTTAAATTTCTACAAGTGGTTTTGAAAAACAAAGTGATGAAGTTGATCCACTAACCTACAAGTGGTTTTCATACAAACTTATTTTTAGGAAAAACCATTTTGATTAAAACAAACTTAAGTGTTTTGAAATCATAATGGGAAAATAGTTTGTTGTAAGGAGAAGTTCTAATTGTTTAAGCCAAAGTGGATGGCGAATTGAAGTGATTCGATATCAGTTGTCATTTTACTTGTACATTTTGTTTTCAAATTTCTTTAGAATGTGTTTGCATTTTAGGGGGAGTAAGAAATTTAAGAAAATCCAAAAACATTTGAAAATTTTGAAAAGTAAAAAACATGATAAAATGAAAAATGAGTTTTGTTGTGCAAAAGAGGAAATGACAGTACATCAGTGGGCTGTCACAGCATGCTAAAGAAATGGAAAGTCAAAAAGTGATAAACGCTCTCACTAAAGATGTGACGATAGGCTCAGCTAGACTAGTAGATTTGCGATAACGATACAAACTTAAAATGAAGAAGCCTAGTTCTAGTGGGAAACACGGTTGAAAGCATAGTACTTAGTTTTGTCCTTCTTGACTGTGTGCCTACTCAGTAATCGCTGAATGCTGAAAAAGCATAAAACTGGTTAAACCGGTTAAGTGTGTGAACTTTCACAACTTTGCTGAAAAATCACTGTGATTGTGCATTTATTTTGCGAAGATTTAAACTTGTTTTATTTCTTTATTTTGTTTAAGCATTGGACATCCTCTGCGTATACGTGAGTATCGAACTGGATGTTAGTGCCTAAACGTTCTGCGTTATTTTCTTTGGTGTTTCGTTTAAGCTTTGGATCACCTCTGCGTATACGGAAGTATCGACCTGGTGGTTAAAGCCTAAACAATTTCAACTTGTTTTTATTTTTCTTATTTTGTTTAAACATTGGACTTTCTCTGCGTATACGGAAGTATCGACCTGATTGTTAATGTTTAAACATTCTGCTTTAGTTTCGCACATATCACAGTTGATGAAAGTTTAAAGGCATTACTTGAGTTAGTGTATTGCATGATGAGGGGATATGCTGAGATCGTGGGGTCCATAAGAATTTAGTGCAAAATAAATATACCTTAATGTATCGGTAAGCATTTTGAAAGTTTTAGATTGAGTTTAAGTGGACAACAATATCGTCAATCTACGTGAATCGTTTAGAACTTAAAATGTTTAAAGCTTAACGGTGTTGGTGATTTGTCTCATAAACTGATATGATCCTCTTACATAAACTCACAAAAATATTGTGTGTAGATATTTTTTTATTGAACTTCTTAAATTCAAAAATCCAAAAAGATTTTCAGTGTGTTTTGGCATAAATTTTGAAAAATTCAAAAAGATTTTCGACAACTGATGTTGGAGAGCTGATTTTCAAAATTCCAAGTACTAAACATGATGAGCATTTGGTGAGGGGGAGTTTGTGTTTTATATGAGAAAAGATTTGAATATTTTATCTATAAGTGGTTCATCAGAGATTATAAATGTTAAATCATTCTGGATATTATCTGCAAGTGGTATATAAATTTGTTAAATTTAAAATTTGTGAAATTTATTTTTGGGTAGAGTTCTGTTCAGGTTAGAGTAAGGTATTGACCCTGAACTTGTAGAAAGAATTGAGTCAGATCACGATCTCAAGAGCAAAACTAAAGGGGGAGTTTGTTAAAGCATAGAGCCAGCATTTGATACTGGTAATCACGCTAGCTAATGAACTTAAGAAATCAAGAGATCTGATCAAGAGAATTAGAGTGCTCAAGAACTAGATTGCGATTCTGGAATTGAAGATGATAGATTTTGAAAGAAGCCCAAAGACTGATAAAGTCTGAAGATTGTGAAGACTCGACACCGAAGACTTCGTCAATATCCGAGGGGGAGTCTGTTAGTGCACTACGTCTATCGACTTCGTCTTGTATCGAGTCTTGTACTAGAGTTGTTAGATCAGGGCACGTTGTACGAGAAAATAGGTTTTGATTATGATTAAGCTAATTTCGCTTGAAGGGGACTAATTCCGCTTGAAATGACAAGTGACTGTTTCAAGCGAAATCAACCTAGTTAATTCCGCTTGAAACGCACCCTGCCACCTTCAAGCGGAATCATCATTCCTATATAAACCCTTCAAGAGAAATCATTTAAAAGGATTCCATATTTTGACACCGAGGTGCTGACGGTTTGTCCAGTAATTATAATCGCTGTTATATCAATCAGAGAGACTTTTAAAGTGATTTGCAAGCTGTTTCGACCTCAATATGTCTGTTTCCGCCTTTCATATTGAGCATAAACTTCTCTGAATGACTCGTTCGGGTAACAAATCGATCCTACAACATCAGTAGGTATTAAGTTTCATATGCCAAAAATAGTTTTAACTCATACTATGCGCTTAAAACGCGGAAAAGTCGGTTTTAAGCGATTTTCGGGTTTAAATAGGAAATCTGAGTTTTTGATCAGTTTATAAAGTTCAAAATGTTTTATTTATGATATAAAATCAGTAGCAAAAAGTTTGGTATCAAAATATTATGAAAAACTCATTTTATGGCCCAAAAGGGCAAAACCGGCAATTACCGAATTAAAGCTAGAACCCTATGTTATGCTCAGCCTAAAAATAAATAAAAATCTTCAAAAATCCCAAATTATCATTTTATATCAGTAGGTAAAAAGTTTGGTATAAAAAATCGGGTTTAGATAGGCTATATGCTAATTACGCCGTTTAATTAATAAAAAGCTTTCTAATTACGCTAATGAGCATAACTCCTAATCTAGACCTCAAACTGATGTCAAATTTTAGGGACAAGTTTATAAATCAGTAATAAAGATTATTGTCCTCTCACATTTTCAAAATTCTCGTTTTAGGGTCAAAAGGGCATAATGGTCAACATTTAAGCATATAACGGAAACATGCAATGAATAGGATAACTAAGGAACCAAGTTGTATAACATCAGAGGGTTACACTAACCTATAACCTGGTCCTAAAGGAATCCTAAGGCATATCTAAACTAAGCTAAATCGGGCCAGAACTGAAAGTCAAAGCAAAAGTCAACTTTTGCGACTTTCGGTTCCGACAATTGTCGGGTTGAATCATGCTTAGGCATGTTCAACTAATATTTACCAAGTTATTAAAGTGGGAAAACTGATTTTCTGACTTTTATATTAATAGTTGTGAATTTTATTTAAAACTAACCCATTTGACTTTTATTTGACCCAACAATTTAACTAAGTAAACGTGGTAATTAGGAGGTGCCCTCTTGAGGGTTTAATACCTACCTAATTACGGTCACGTAGCCATGTTCGTTACGAACAATGGCTCAACCGTTTAAAATTCAAAGGGTTCATCAAAACGCTTGACTTTTCGGCTATAAACGCTAAACAAATAAACTAAGCATGAAAATAACACTTACAAAGGGTCCAAGAAAGGAGGTTTGATCCTAAATTCTCAGGTATGAAGAGCAAGGTCCCCAACTTAGAGAAGTCAAGGATCAAGTGTGGGTTGTGAAGGAAGTGGGGAAGGGTATTTATAGGTTTTTGAGGACCGTTAGGATCATTCCTCGTAAACCGTGATCAAATCTGGACCGTACACCTTTACCCACTGTTTTGGTATACTATGGGCTGCCCAAGGATTGAAGAAAAACCATTTGCAATTGCTGGATCAAGCTGGAACAGGTTGTACATGGCTGTAAAACATTTTCTGCATATCTGGCAAGCTCACACGCCCCGCGTAAGACCCAGGGGGTCTACGCGGCCCGCCTGGGCTGATCAGATCAGCAACTAAGTTTCAGAAATGCAATTTCAGTCCCTGTACTTGCTTAAAGGTTATTTCTGATGTGTATAAGGCCCGTTAAGCTATTTTCAAGGCTCTACAATGAAGCCTATACATGAGGGACATGAAACATGCTCAAAAACATGTCGTATGTCGGTTCGTTTGGCCGTACGATCACGTTGTTCGACGAATTACGACGAAACACGAACGGACGCTAAAAACGATCCAAATTACGCGACGAATGAAATTTTCTCAAGGAGATCACTAAAATAAAATATTTTAATGCTTACATAAATTTTTGGGTGTCCGGAGATATTCAGAATGTGAGATATGCGCGAAAATGCAAACTTGTGCACTTTTTAACACTTTTAGTCCCTGGTGGACTTGAAAATTTATTTTTGCGCACCAAACACCTCTAAGCCTATATCTAAGCTATATAAAGGATAATTAGGGTATATTTAACTCACAGTCATATTCCGGAAGGTCCGTTACCATACGAATCAGCATACTTTTGCCGTTTGACGTAAATAGTCCTTTAATTGCGCAAAGTAGCGCGAAATGCTGTTTAATGATATACAAGCCTTCCATGGCCCATAATGGGCATTCCCAAGCATATACTTAAATATTATTACACTCCTGTTCGCTTAAATGGTCACTGAAAGGCGTAAATTCAAAAGTTGACGCTTTAGGTCCCTCTATTGCGCAAACTTGCGCATCTCATCATTTAATAGCATTGAAGCATCATCTAATCCATATTAGGCATTCTTGAAAGTATTATTAAACATCACGATGCTTTGGGTCTGCTAAAAGGTCATTCAGATGTATATTTAAACATATTGACACTTTTAGTCCCTCTAACTTGCAAAGTTGCGCGTAATTTTACTTATAGGCATAAAAACCTTAGACGGCCAATGTTTGGCATTCCCGAGAGTATAATAAAATATCATGAAGCTCCCGGTTTGTTAAAAGGTTACTTAGAGGTAAGAATTAACATGTTGACGCTTTTAACCCTTCATTGCGCAAACTTTCAATTAATTACGCGAACGGCTATACTCGATCAACAAGTGGCTCATTTGTGAATATAAATACCGTACAGGGTTATTCAGAAACTTATTTTAGGTATACAAATACTTCCAGTCCTTTCATAATCAAGGTTTTCGATTTTTCGAAAAATTAGTCCCTTAAATTCAACATTTGACTTCATTAGGGTTTATTACACGTGTCAATACATCATTGGACGTGATTTTACGAGGTGTTACAGTTTACCATATTCACTGATCATAAGAGTTTAAGGTATGTTTTCAAGAAAAAGGAGTTGAATATGAGACAAAGACCCTGGATGGAGATGCTTAATGATTATGATTGTGATATCCAGTATCATGAAGGAAAAGCAAATGTAGTGGCAGATGCTTTAAGCCGAAAGTATCATGAAAAACCAAAAAGGGTACGTTCTCTTAAATTAAATCTGCAAGTAGATTTAAATGATCAGATTAGAAAAGCACAAGAATTAGTAATCAAGGATGATACTGAAAAATTGAAAGGTATGATTAAGGAATTAGAACAAGGAACAGATGGAATTTGGAGATTCCATAAGAAGAGAATGTGGATACCTAAATTAGGAAACCTACGTCATCATATATTAGAAGAAGCCCATAAGTCCAAATATACGATGCACCCAGGAAGTGATAAAATGTACCATGATTTAAGAAAGAATTTCTGGTGGATAGGAATGAAAAAGGACATAGCAGCCTATGTTTCTAAATGTTTAACATGTTCACAAGTCAAAGCTGAACACCAGAAACCCTCAGGCTTGTTACAACAATTAGAAATGCTAGTGTGGAAATGGGAATTGATAACAATAGATTTTGTTACCAAATTACCCAAAACAAAGAAAGGTAATGATACAATCTGGGTGATTGTAGATAGGCTAACCAAGTCAGCTCATTTCCTACCAATGAAGGAAAATTTCAGTATGATGCAGTTAGCTAAATTATATGTAAATGAAATCGTTTCATTACATGGAATTCCTTTATCAATTGTTTCTGATAGGGATAGCCGATTTACCTCTCATTTTTGGTCAAGTTTCCAAAAAGCAATGGGAACCAAGTTAAATCTAAGCATAACTTATCATCCTCAAACGGACGGACAAAGCGAAAGGACAATTCAAACGATGGAAGACATGCTTAGAGCCTGTGTAATTGATTTCGGAGGTAATTGGGACGATCACTTACCTTTAATAGAATTTTCTTATAATAATAGTTATCACACAAGTATCAACGCTGCACCATTCGAATCACTTTATGGACGTAAGTGCCGAACCCCAGTCTGTTGGGCAGAAATTGGGGAAAAGCAACTATCTGGACCTGAGATAGTGCAAGAAACAACCGACAAAATTATTCAAGTCAAAGAACGACTGAAAGCAGCATGTGATCGACAAAAGAGCTATGCTGATAACCAACACAAACCATTGGAATTTCAAGTAGGAGATAAAGTATTGTTAAAGGTCTCTCCTTGGAAAGGAGTGGTAAGATTCATCAAAAGAGGAAAGCTAAGTCCCAGGTATATTGGACCTTTTGAGATTATTAGAAGAATAGGACCTGTAGCCTATCAACTACAACTGCCAGAGGAAATGGCAGGAATACATGATGTATTTTATGTATCAAATCTCAAGAAATGCTTAGCCAATGAATCGCTGATGGTACCTCTTAAAGATATAGAGGTAAATGAACAACTCAAGTTTGTAGAAAGGCCTCTACAGATTGAAGACAGGAAAGTCAAAAATCTCAAGCATAAGAGATTAGTTCTGGTCAAAGTAAAGTGAGACTCCAAAAGAGGACCTGAGTACACATGGGAGCTTGAATCAGAAATGCAAAGGAAATATCCACACTTATTCCAGTAGATCTCGAGGACGAGCTCTAAAAACAAGGTGGGGAGGATATAACAACCTTAAAGAAAACCGACACCTTCATAATTTTTCCGACACCCTAATATATTTTAAAATACCCCAATATGTCCCAAAATACACCCCATACGTGAAAACGGGCCCCGAATACCCTAAATATTATCAAAAATAATTAAAAATCAGGTTTTTGGGTTTGAGGCGGGCCGCGTAAGCCTACACTCAAACCCTTCGCGGGCCGCGTCAACTTAATGAGCAGACTAGCTCTGGTGTTGCCACGTGTGTGTGCGCATGTTGGACCTACCTGATGACCCGGACACCCTAAACCCTACTCGGGCTAGTACGCGGGCCGCGTAACCTTCGGGTTACATCTTACGCGGGCCGCGTGAGAACCAGAATCAGGCCCTATATAAAGGAGGCTTCGGGTTTCAAATCAAATCGTTCACTTTCTTTCTGTATCTCGACTTTCTGAACTAATAGGCATAATATTCGAGTCGTATACCCCCTAAATAGTGAAGTTCTGCTCCGTTGTAAGTATTATAAGCCCAGTTTCGTATTAGATACGCTGCCCGATTGATTTAGGGTTCCGTAACAACTGTCGTAGTTCTGCCCGACGTAGTTGTTGGAATACCGTCTCGGGGAGGGTATCATTAATATAATCAAAGGGTTACTATACTAACCTATGTACATTTGTGTAAATTATAGATTAATCCCAGGAAACCCTTACGCGAAGTCTAAGATAGCAATGTGAGTTTATCCGATTTTTGTTAAACTTTTTGTAATGTTTTACAAAACCTTAAATGTTTTACAATGTGATTAAGCGGTGATTGAGTCTTTGTAGTTCTTCAATTACTGCCGGTATGTTGGGGTTTTGTATACAAAATGTGGAACACGTTACCATTGGACGACGAGTTAGCCAATGTGTAATATGACCCACCAGTCAGGATTGACAGTACTGAATGAGTAATTGTGTAGAAATAAACAATGTGATCGCTCTCAATACTGTGTTAATTGATAAAATATTTCTTGATTAAACTGGGATTCACTCACCAGTATTTCCCACTGACAAATGTTTTTAAAACGCGTTTCAGGTAACACAATGTGACAGCCAATTAGTAAAAAGCTAGCTGGAGAGCACTGACGGCTTGGGAAAAATGTGGCTATAAAAGTTACCTAAAAGACGATGTTTTAAATTCAATAAAATAGGATTTATCCCTATAAACATGTTGTAATAAGAAACTTGGGTTTTACCCATGTGATTATTAATATCAAATATGGTGGTTTTACTCTGATAAACATTTCCTAACTACGGTCCTGATGTAATTTCCGCTGCCAAATTAACAAACTGATACCACCAGAATTCTGAGTTCGCGTCCGCCCGTTCCCGGGACAGATAAGGGATCGGGGGTTGTGACACCGAATGTGGCTAACTCAATGTGTTACGTATATTGGTTGTTATACATATATAGTTAAGGATTTATACGCTTTATAGTTGTTGTCCCACTGAGTAAGTTTTACTCAGGCGTACATATGTGTTTTATGTACGTTAGGTTACAGGTTTATCTGAGAAGATTGGGGAAGAGAGCTCAGGGGATGAAAGACTCACATGATTTTTATAAAACTAATAATGTTTTTTTTATGTAATTATTGTAAACTATTGTAACGTTTTAAGTTACTTAATGGAATGACGTTTGATTCTTATTACTGTTATAGTGACACGTCAGCTCTAGTCGGGGCGGGGTGTTACACTAACACTCACAATTCACAATCGTTGTAACACTTAGATCTGATCCGAGCATTATACTGACATTGTATCCTGGTTATTCAATCAATATGAAGAACAAGGCAGCGAACGATTGTCAGCTCCCAAGGTTTTGTGCCGCGATCTAGAATGATCAAGGGCTTTCCTCGTACATCTCGCGTCCACTTTTACTTTTATTGTCTGTTATATACTAACTGATACAGTTTGATATCTTCGAATTGTATCCTGAAATTGTTTTCATTTTTAACCAACTTGATACATTTTTGCAAACATCAATAGCACACTACCTCACAAACTAAATTTGATCACTTAATTGCTTCGGTAATTTTTTACCAAAACAATTTGGCGTCCACCGCGGGGCAAGTAGTGCTATTCTTATTCAAAACTTTACTAAAATCATTACATGGTTTTTTATTCTCAAAAATTTTTACAAAACTGTTTTTAATGGCCTCTCAATCAAACTTGAGCTCTTCTTCGATGCCTACTTTAACCTCTGCTGCAATTGGTTCATTGCTTCCTCCACATCCACAAGTCCAAGCCTCTCAAAGGAGAAATGAAAGCCAGATATCTCGAGACACTCCTGCTGCTCAGAATGTTTACAGATCTGGTGTTTCAGGGAGAACTCCTGTCATGGCTTCTAATGATGAAATTTTATCTTTGTTTGGTAATATACAGGATCAAATGAAAAAGCAACAGGAAACCAACCAGCTCATAATGAAGGAGATACAACTCTTGAAGTCCAACTCCAAGAGACCTGCCGAGGATACATTTACCCCTTTGCAGCCCAGGATGTTGAACTTTAGTTCAGCAGTATTCACTGAAGATAATCAGGGCAATATCATACCGAGTCATTCCCGGAGCAATATCCCAGAAATACCCTCAACGGCCAGGATATCGACCGTGAGGGATCCAGGATATGGTCAAGGATATGGGCAGAACCGCCAGACTGGTAGCTTGTCTATTAACGCCAGTATTCCTGCTACTAACAATCTTGAATCTTCGCAGGATGCAAGTGTAACATCAGCATTGTCTAGAGAACTTAAAAAATTGAAGGATATGATATCAAGTGTGCCTGGGGTAGTGCAGCCTATACCGGAAGTATCCCAGGATAGCCACCAGATATCCCGATTTGCTTACACTACTTGTGATGCAGAAATCCCGAAGAGATTCCAGACTCCCAACATGAAGCTTTATGATGGGACGACGAATCATGGGGAGCATGTTGCCCAATATAGGGAAAGGATGGAAATAATTCCAATTCCAACGGAACTCAAAGAAGCATGCTTGTGCAAAGGCTTTGGTTCCACTTTAACAGGATCGGCCTTAAAATGGCTTTTAAATGTTCCACCGCATTCTGTAACATCTTTTGCTCATTTAGTTAATTTATTTAACAGTCAATTTTCTTGTAGCAGGAGCTTTGAGAAACTAACAAGTAATCTTTACAGGATAACACAGGACCACAAGAATCCCTAAGGGATTATGTAACAACCCCGCCTTATTGCGGCGGGTACTAATTCTAGTTTTTTATTACTTGGCTAAGTTGACTCTCCGACATTATATATGTATCGTAACTAGTGGGTTATACCCGTATTCTACAGCGGAGCGACCTGATTTTTAATAAATTTAGAAGAAAACATAGACACAGTGGTAAAAATTACGTTAATGGTGAGAATCCAGTCGATATTGGTTCCATTCATCACGGTATCAATATGGTACCGACACTCGATATAGCAACCGAAAAATAAAACTTAATAAATAAAGTCGCCATAAGTTCAAAAGGATGTCAACACGTCTTTTACATCGATTAAAACCCATAGTATACGAATACCAATAATGCTTCTAATAGTACCAATACCAGTACTAATGTTTTCTGATGGGTACCGGCTAGATCCTTTCTCAAAAAGAAAACTTTATTGCGTATTTTATTTTTGTAAAAAAAAAAAAAAGCTAATGCTGGAAAGTTATAAGAGAAAATAAAATTATTAGGTTAAAGACGTATATTATCCGTAGTGCAAGGGATGGATTTGAAATTTAAAAAAGTAAAAAAAAATAGTGATCCTATAAGCCTTGAACATACGCATGAATCAAAACTAGTTACTCTTAACAAAACTTGATAATTGTTATGTATCGTAATATTTATAACTAGGTTAATGCCCGCGCGATGCGCGGCTTCATCTAAAACCATATGATTTACTTTGAAATGAAATATTCTGTACAAATACATACGTTGGAAGAAAAAAACAGAAAACTATTCAAATGCCGGAAAAAACTTCCTTGTAGACTACATTTGTTGTTTTACTTGTTACATTCCCATCTTTGTCTAGTATAAGCAACTTCACACCGGCTCTGCTTTTAACTCTTGATAACGCAAAATAAAGTTGAAACCAAAAACATATTATTTACTTTGAAATTTAATATTCTGTACAAACGCATACATTGGAAGAAACAAACTTGTTTTATAATTGTTTTGAATTAAAAGTTGTAGTCGTTAGGGTTGCGAAGAAACTTGTTTTATAATTGTTTTGAATTGAAAGTTGTAATCATTAGAGTTGCGAGTAGGGTCGGAAACTTTGGGCAAGAACCGGAGGCAGAAACTTGCCTCACTGAATGGCCCACGACACAAAAAAAAAACTTTTATTTATTATAACAAATTATTAGAACTTTATTAATGTTGATCAAAATACCTTATCAAGATCAACGTTGTGCGACTCAGAAATGCATAAATGAGGCCGGTTATAATTTCCGGAACAAATACAAATAATATAAAGGACTATGTTGTCAAAAGCGCATTAGGCGCGCGCCTAGGCGCTCAGGCGCAGCGAGGCGAGGCAATAGCGCCTCGTGGTGGCTTAGGCGCGAATCTGGGCTTTTTTTGTAAAAACCCTACTCAGGCGAGCGCCCAGGGCCAGGCGCAAGGCAGAAAAAACGTTGGTTTTAAACATGTCAGGTGCGGTGAAGAAGAACAAGAGAGGTGACGCACCTTTTTTTTTTTTTTGTAAAAACCCTATTTAGGCGACCTGCATCTTCATTCTTCTCAGGTTCCTTCTTTTTTCCATCTTGCAAAAGCGGCAGATACCCATTTAGGGTTTTGTTGTTTGTGCATATTGTTATATTTGACTTTTTTGGGCTTTCCTTTATAAGTTTTATTGGGCTTCTTTCATATTGTTATATTTGACTTTTTTGGGCCTTCCTATATGTTTGCTATTTATATATCCAGTTTCCTTATGCTATAAACCTATCAATAATAATCTATTTTGATAATATTATTAATATTAACTTTAAATTGCTTATTTTAACAGCTTTTTATTTTTCTTAATGAATTATATGTATAAATTAGTTTTTTTATTATATTTGGATAATAGTATTAATGTAATAATTGTTAATGCCTATTATTAAACTAACCCTAAACAAGCCTAAAACATATCTAATACATCTAAAAATGGTATTTTTATACCATGCGCCTCGTATAAAAAAACCCTCGCTTTTTAAGCGCCTTGCGCCTAGGCTCCGAGCGAGACATATGCGCCTTAAGTGCGCCTTGCGCCTTTGACAACATAGATAAAGGAGAATCATGTACAGGGAAGTGTGTTGCAACAGTGGTAAAATTGTATCCTTGCCCATCTTGCAGCAGATTTAATTCCCAAACAATAATAAATTTCCAACCCAAATTCTGACCATAATGTACACCATTTGAATTTGAGGACAAGAACATGCTAGTTAGGATCACTTATTGATGAAAACCAAATGCTATCAATATTTTTTTACACCAATCGATGAAAAGCATCCTCTTATCAAGCAAAGAGAGATCAAAAGGCAATTTACCAAAAAGCTTGAGAGACTCGTGGCGACTCCAGCCATTGCAGCCCATCCAGGGTCTTAAGGCATGCGACAAAAGAGCCAAACCCCAGACACTTCTTTGTCACCAATACCCCGAGATCGCGTTAATCGGTTCCTTGTTCTTGTCTTCGAAACCCTCACACTTCTAAGTCTCTCTCTTTTCCTCTAGTCTCTCTTATTGCTCTCTATCTCGCTTATGTTTCTCCCCCTTTCTTTTTGTGTCAAACCTGCAGCAAAACATATGGGTAAGGGTAAAGTTGTAATTTCGTTCCAAGGACAAAGCTGTGGGAGACTACTGACATTTAGCTTTTTCGGTACCTGTTCGGTACCAGTTTTTACCTTCAAATACCGGTCCATGCTGGTACGGAACCGTACCAAGTATTTACGGTACCGGGACCCATTTTTAGGATTTTAGGTATCGGTATCGGTTGGTATCGAGCTCATCCCTAATTGCAGCCGGTGACAAAACACACATATATTTGACTCCAAATGAGTCATGGAAATCGCCTATAACATTATTGTAATAACATTTTAAATTGCTTTATTAAGGGATTTAGGACTACAAATTTGAATCAGGGGTGCCAAAATAATGCAGTTCTATGCCCTTTTGTAGTTGGACTACAACTGGTCATGGCATAACATAACTTTTTCAATGTTATGAAGATATTATTTACGGTTTGTCTATAGCTATACAAATTGAATTAGTGTAAGTCTTTCATTTCCATGAATTATCATGAATTACCATAAATGATAATGGAATAAAGTTAAAAAAAATTACCATCAGGTTCTTGGCTAGCAGTTATATGTAATGTCTACTCTTAAGGGCCTTTTCTTTCCTTCACATAATTAAGATGCGACTTTTCAGCAGCAATGCTATTTTTCCCAACGCATTTACCTCAGCAGCAATGCTATTTCTCCTAACGCATTTACCTCGTGGATTTTGGTGTTGGAAGGGTACCCCATTGACAATGTTGTCAAAGATTCTCAAGACACTTTTCTATTATCAAGAGGCCTGAGTGCTCATATATTACCTTGAACGCAAAGTCAAACAGGGAAATCCATGCTGAGTAAATTGCCAAATTATCAAAAAACTGTTGCCATGCCCTGAACAAAAAAAAAAAAAAAGAGTTCAGAACCTGGAGATACAAAATTAGTAATACCCGTTTGTAGAAGTGAGTGATAAGTCTCTCCTATATCATCTATCAAAAGGGCTGACTGCGTATTACCTTGGCGCAACCGGGTATATAACATATAAAAGATGGGGCGCGTTCATGTCAAATTCCACAATCCGCGAATATGCATCCTTACACCCGCGTATTACCACTCGACTTTTTGGTTTTGGTTGAATGGTGCCACGTCATATTTGAAATTGATAAGCATTGGTGGATAAGCATAATAGGAAAAAACATAGAAATTTAAGGGAAATACATTACCATTGTAGATTTGAGAAGATCTGCAACTTGCAACTGGTTGTTGTGAGCCCTTAGAAACCATTACTTGTATTTACAATAAATTTTGTATATGTACATTTGCCGCCACCTAAACAGGCCACCCGTACAATCACAAGGATAGCTAAGTATTCCACGATAAGATCACGATGTAACATCAATTTCGATTATCTCACAACGTAAACTTTTTTAGATCGGTTTAAACTTCAAAGAGCTGAAAAGAAGATAGCGTCAAGTGGCAACTGAAGTTTCAAATGCCTACCAAAGAGTAGAATCCAAAAATAGATCCATCGAGAATATTGTTGCCATGGGATCCCATTATATAGATTCAAGGCTTTGGATGATTCAAAAAAATAATTCTACGAACAATAAATATAAAAGGATCGTATCTGTGGTTAAAAAAGTACTCTTAGTGAAAATGTAGATATCATACCACTGTAACTCCAATTAAATTGGCCACCAGGCTGGCTTTTTCGGTTGTACATCAATAATTTATATACTGGTTTATTTATAGCTATTTTTGGCATAGGGGTGAGACATATAAAAAATTATATGAGCACCTTGCACCTCGGTGCCCTTCTTGCTTTCTAAAACCAAGTTTGTGGCACTCTTGTGGATTTAAATAGTCGAAAAATAAATAAATAAAAAAAACTAAACTTGATTGCAAGTAGAATACATTCGGTGCATCTTAAAGTAAATGAGGATACATAAGATGGCTTTATATACAATAAATAATTAATATATATTTACACATAGTATAGACGTGTTTAAAAGTGTATGAACTATGAATAGAAAAACAAAGTGTGAACTCTGAGTATTCCAATCCAGCATAGAAAACTAACGAAAACAATTAGGGGATAAAATCAACAACGCAACGTCAAAAGCACTTAACTTAAATATTCAAAAGAAGGCAAGTAAGCACAACTGCTTCCTAGACTGTAAATTTCTTAGAGCTGCAATGAAGATTTTTATTTTTCATTGTTTCAGTTTTTATGTACAGCGTGATGTATCTTTAATTTCAGTTTTAGTTAACTGTATAACATTTGCAGTCTTCATGCATAAAATACTCTGTACACGTTGCAGGTCAAGATCTCAAAATACCTGATTTCCATGGGATGAGATCAAATGAAATTTTACAAACTCTAGCTTATAATATGAAGTCTCGTTTCCTGAAACTTGATCTTTCTGCAGTTCCTCTTCTGAGATTGGACCATCTTGGGATGGTCCCGCTTCATACCTATGGCCATTGATGACGTCTAAATCTTCTTCTTTGACTTCAAAATCTGATCTAGGAATCAATTCGCCGAAACACATTACAACAACAATATGCAAAAACAAATTTACAAATCGAAAAACAAAAGACGAAAATCTTACCAGTTGGATCCTAAACGAATGTTTAAGATGAAATTGTATGAAATTGAACCCGCATTATATGAAATCGAACCCTAAACACATGGTATAATATGAAATCATACGAAATCGAACCCTAAATTATACAAAAATCCTAATTGAAACCCTAAAACTCACCTTGAAAACCCTTAATCTCAAAGAAATATCTGTCAATTTCGATAGAATGATGATTGAAAGATCCGATTGAAGGTTGTCGCCGATGGTACTGAGAGAGAGAGAGGTAGAGGATTCTTATTCGCCAGAGAGAGATTAGGGTTTTCGTGTAGATGAGGAACGATTAATGAGAGAGAGAGAGAGTATAATTGAAGCGTACATGAGAAGCCAGATTCAATACTCAACTATGAGATATGCCAAGTGTATGATGACATGGCTGCTTATTTGGCATCAACCATAGGATGACATGTGTCCCCCAATGGTTTGCTTTATTAGATACTAGGCTTTTACCCGGGATTGCTTCCCAGGCTCAAGAAAATTATTTAGGTTAATTGTTATTATTATTAATTAATACACACTTAAGATCATACAAAAAACATGACATATTAATGTCTTCGCTATAAGAAGAGTTATAAACTTTTCATAAACTTAATCACGAGTTAAAAACATGCCTAAATATAGATAATTGAAAATACAAACTTTGAAATGAAAGAAACGGTACACTACTTATGTAAAGATTAGATTACAATGATCTGAAAAAATGAATAGAAAATAATCACTGGTCGTTAAATATTTCTTTATACACCACATTTGTTGTTTTACAATAATAATAGCCACAAACATGTTTAACTAACCTTCGATTTAATTTACACAGATGAAAAGTTCTCATTACAAAGTGACATAATATCCACACAAAAAATTTCATTATCAAAATGCAGCATCATTCGTCCTTTTGCTTGTGTATTGAATTCTCTACATGGCTCTGTTATCATATTTGTAGAGACCTATAACGGCATACATAATGAAGATGAGTACGAATTCAAAATTAAAATATAACTAATTTGAGTAGAAATAAAGATGACCTGCTCATTTAGAAAACGGACTCTTTGCTCCATGCTAGGAATCATAACTTTGGGTGACAGATCAAGAACAAAATCCTTCTAACTGTTGCAGCTTATATAAAGTTGAACATAGATCATCTAACCAACATAAATAAGCCTTAAACAAATAAAGTTGAACATAGATCATCTAACCAACATCAATAAGCCTTAAACAAAACTGGTTTAAAAAAATAATAAGAGACTAACTCATCTATATCCTCATTGTTAATAGCTAAGATGCTGACCGGGTGAAGCATTTAAACCCTGCCAAAGAATGCAATCCATTCATAATCAGTTATGAATACAAAAAATATAATGAAATACGACAACAACTTGCATTATTATAAATGCACTTACATACAGATCCCATGGATTAAGTTTGTGATTAACTAATCGAACTTTGGAGGAGTTAATGCAAAGTAAAGGACAATCATTTGACCCAATGTATTTCTCTTATATGAAATAAAGATTTAAGGCCCATGCCATATATGAAATAAAGTCTCTCGAGCGAAGATTGAACAAACAATTTTGATAATAAAAAAATCAAAACAATGTTGATGATGCTAATAAATCAAAGGATTAGATCAAAATCAAAGGATTAGAGGAACGACTGTTTGACCACTGTCTGACCAAAGTTAAACCACTATAACGCTTGTAACGCTTTTTGACCACTGTTTTACCAAAGTCAAATCGCTGTTTGACCAAAGTCAAAGCGTTGTTTGACCAACCAAAGTCAAACCGCTGCTTGACCAAAGTCAAGCCGCTGTTTGCAAAAATATGATTCTTAGTGGTTCAAAAGTCTGTTTGACCAAGTTAAAACACTGTTTGACCAAAGTTAAAACGCTGTTTGACCAAAGTTAAAACGCTGTTTGACCAAAATCTGTTTGTCCAAAGTCAAACTACTGTTTGGAAAAAAAGAACCACTGTTTTATCCACAAAACACTGTTTTAACCCAACAGTGGTTTTAACCCAACAGTCATTTCAAATGAGCTTAGGGTGTGAAGATCACTCGAATATATAACTTCGTTCAAACAATATTACTAATACATTTGAAAGTCAAAGATGCAATTTTACTTACGTTTCTGATGACACTAAGCATAACCAAAGTAGCTTCATTAACATCCATTAAAAACTGCTCTGTATCCCAACCTATTTTAAACAAAATCAAAAACATTGATCAAAGTTCAACTAAAAAGAATCATCAATATTGAAATAGTGTCTACTTGTTTCATGGATATATAAAAAGAAGAATATCGACTTTGATAAATGGAGAACCTAGAATTAACCTTTTTTTAATTAAAAATCGTCATTAAACAACAGCAGGAAGTCACACAAATCATAAACATTTGCTCAATAGATGTAATGCTTATAGCATGACCAATTATATATAAAGTAGTGTACAATAGATGTAACGCTTGGTACCTTGTGGATGCGGCTGTATAGTAAGCATCACAAGTGAAGCTTCCACCCAAAAACTACATACATTTTAACACCCTTTTTCTGTAAATATATACCTTTGTTTGCAGTTTGAAACCTCACAGAAGTTAGACTTAGTGTTAGAGTAAAGCCTCTTTCGGTCATCCAAAACCATCTTACTCGGAGGTAATAAATCAAGAGGGTTCTTCGGCTTAGGCTTCAGTGCCTCTTCTTCTTCAACCAAGGTGACACCATCACCGACCAAGAAAGTGTGTGATGCTAGATAGCTGTTCAAAGCATCGAAACCTCTCTTCAAGCCATCAATAGAGCTCTCTTCAGCCTTTAAAACATAGACTCAAATATATCATTTAAAGGACATATAAAGATTACAAAAAGAATAAAGGATAGAGACGGAAAAAAGGCAACTAACACGTTTAATATAGCCGCAAAATCGCATTCTTGGATATAACCATCCTCTGATATCTGCATCAATCTCAAATGAAGAGAAGTCAATCCATTGCTTGATTTGATGAATCCGAACAAATTAGCAAAAAGGTTTTGTTTTCATACTCACGGTGTGGCTCCACCCCTGAACACAACCTACCTAAAGGTACCCAATTATAACTTTAAACGTGTTTTCCAATTCCTCAAAAATGGTTGCCTGAAAAAACAATGATGCAAAATGTCAATGAACACACTACAAGATCGATTACTTTAACCACTAATTTCACTGAACTTTACATCATCCTAGAGGTCGTAAATGAGAGGAACAGGCAGTTCAAATAGTCAAACGATTCGAATCGATGGGTTAGGCCAGTAAACACCATAATGTTTTTATATTAGGGGATACGATATATACACCACCAAACTAATGCGATCAAAAAGAGGCAACAAAACGAACAAATTCAAAATAGGCCAAAAACAACCTGTCAAAACACATTAACTTTTATATACATATCACAATGGACACAAGTGATTTGGAACCCACCAGCACTATTTCTGTGCACGTTTAAAGTTTTATAACAATGAATGAGTACTAAAACGAAATTAAGTGTTTTAAATAATGTTATTCAGCATTTAAACATTTTACATTTGAATAGATATTTTGACCCGTTTAGCTTCTTTGATCCATACAACATGCCCCTTTGACCCGTTGCTCAACCAGTACTTGGACTACCAGGTACATAGAAATGATCTACATTAAATTACATATAGAAACAATTAAAAAGTTATTATTTAAATATTAATTAGATACAAATCTCTGTACAACAGTAGAAGTCATTTATAAATATTTATGGGACTTATGTATGCACCGACATGTGAAAAAAAAAAGTCCAGCAGTAATTGTTTCTTCAAAAGAGACCCTTTGACAAACACATTACTACTGGTAGCAAGAGTTATGTTTTTCTCACAAATAAATAATTCTTTATCAGCCGAACAACCTATGTCTTATCAAAGTTTTTTCCTAGAGAAAAGAGAATACTAAGAATTCTAACATTGACTCATATACATTGCAGATAACGGGTAGCATTAGTATCACTAAAACTAATGCTCTACTACATGCTTGTTAGTAGGGATGAACATTTGGTATCGAGTACTGGTACCGTACCGGCACCGTTAACAAATTTACCATACTGAATTATTTTCGGTCTCGAATCGGTCCCCACTTTTCGGTGTTTTCGGTACCGGTACTTTCGGTTCGGTACGATACCGGTATTTTACCGAATTTATTGCCTTCTAATACCAGTCGGTGCCGTACCGAACATTTTCGGTACCGGTACCAAGGTCATCCCTACCTGTTAGTGTATAAAATCAGTGTGTGTGCTATATTAAACTGAAGTTATACCGGTTCTTTTATCGCCATTGCTCCGAATATCTTCAGACGTATTCGAGTAAGAATAGCCAACTCCAACAGGGGAATCAAGAAACAATAAATTTGCCACTGCAAATCAGTTTGTTAAACCAAATTAATTTACTTAAAAACATAAAATTTATACAATTAAATCTCACCAGTGTTCCAAGAATATGGGTTCAAGTAAACAGACTTTCCATCTTTATTAACATGAAATGGGCCCACTTCTTCAGCCATTCCAAATGCAATTGATGAACAACCAGACCCTAAACAAACGAACAAACAAACAACCTTAATTATTCCAAACTTAAAACCTTAACTTCATCATATAAAAAAACATGAATTTAATCGGGTCTGAATCGGATAAAGTTAAGCTGGAATTAAGTAATAGTATAAGATCATTAACTGTAACAAAAAAAAATATATATTATACAAAGTGACAAATTACCTGTTGAAAAGTTCTCGGAGTTCCATGTTGTAGCATTATCATCGTCAGGTGGGTGAAACCTGTTGACCCTCCCAACAACGCCCATGTGCGGCCTTCATAGCAGGTCAGAAGCCACGTCGGGCTAATCTTCAATGGCTCCCTGTGACGCATCTTCATGCCAAACCTCATCTGTTCCATGCATATGTGCATCATCACCATCAGTTTCTGAAGTTTCTTAGAGCCAATCATCACCATACTTTCTGCTTTAAACTCTATCCATTTTGACCCATTTTTTTGCAAGTCAACTTAAACTGAACTTTTGAATTTTTCAGGTCAATTTAAATTTAAATATTTTCATATATTAATCAGTTTCCACTGTTTTTACATGGAACAGTTTACAAATTGACCCTAACTAACATCATCACATACAGAAACACATTAATAATAAAAACAACAAAACATAAATCAAACATCATCTTCAAAATAAACTGAAATCAATAAATCAATAAATCAATAAGATCTCTAACCTCTTATTCAAACTCTCAACTTCTTCATCCCGTCCGTAACCTGACCTCCAAACACCACTTTACTGATTACATCCGACGGCTGCAATTCATTTCAATCATTTCATCAACTATAAACACAAATTAACAAAACCTAAACAACAAACACATCATAATTTCCACTTTATAACCGTTTTTTAAAGCATTTTTGACCACTGACTGACCAAAATCAGTGTCATTCCTTCCTCAACTTTCAAAATCTGCAAGTAAATACAAATTTTTGTTACATATTCTAGAAGGTGACTATTTACAAATACCTAGATGTTATAGCTATACACATGATGTAAGCATTTTATTACCTTGAGAACTTTAGTGACTACAAGACAAAGCACAGATGAAAAAATCATATGAAGAAGTGTCAACCCAAGTGGATATGGAAAGTTTATCTCCTTTGATGACAAAACCCACTGCATCTCCACGAACAAAAAAATCAAGTAAGATAAATCATTCTATGAAACCCTAATTGCAACTTTAGGTATAATAGATCGGTTAATATAGGGGAAAATAATGGTTGAAGAGATGAATCTGCACTCGCCCAAAAAAGAAAAGATCAGGTAAGTTAAACATCAATAAAAACTCAAATGACAGAAAAAAACCCTAATTAAAGGAAAATATGAATGATACAACATCAACAAAATCCACAGTTGTTGACCAATCACTTACCTACCAAACAAAATGAACAATAAACATGGTTAAATGAATAATAACTTCGATTAAAGATGAACAAAACATAAAGAACAAAATAAATCCACATACCTGCAACTTTTAGGGTCGGATCTACAAAAGATAAAGAAGAACGAAGAAGTTAAAGTGATGATTTCATACCTGATTGATTGTGGAAACGAAAATAAAAAGCCCTAAATATGAAGCATAGCTGTGTAGATCTGAAAGCAGAGATTTACCTGGTTTTTGAATCGCCAGAGAAGATTAGAAGATGTGGAGGACCCTAGGGTTGAACAACAAAATGAAAAACATACAGATCTATACATATATCAACGATTAACATAAGAGAGATTCAAGATGATTTTAGGTTATTAGATGAAAGGTACCTGGAATCCAAGATCTGGTTTTTGAATCGCCATTTGAATAGCCAGAGAGAAGAGAGAGAAGAGGGAAAAGAAATCTGGATTGAGAAGCAGACAAAAGGATTAAATAAAGAAGGGGAAAACACTGTTGGGAGGGAAAATGAGCATTTAGGAGCTCTCTGGTGTTGACAAGTGGCCCAAATGACTTTCATTTATTATATATAATAGATATAGATTTTCCAAGACCCTTGACATGGATACCATTTTAACTCTAGAGGTTATAACAATTGTACCCAATCTCCCACCCCTAAATATTTTATTTATTTAACACTTAACGAATATATTTGTTAACAGATGACATATAATTTATTTAACTTGTATAATATATGGTTTTATTTGGTTCGTGCAATACACAGTTTAAAAAAACATAATTTCTTTTTATTATTAAGTATATATAACAATATATTTATGTAATCCGTGTAATACATAGGATAACCTAGATGATTAATATACTACAATGGCAGTTAGTAACAAGGCCGTCTCCGAAAATCTTCGAAAATCTGTGGGCCCTGTGCGAAGATAATATAAGGGCCCCTAAAATATAAACTTTTTAAAAAGAATATACAAAAAAGTTTTAAATAGATGAAAATGAATTAAAATTTTGTGGAATCACCCGCATGTTGCGGCAGACTGTTTTTTTACGTGGAAAAGTAGATTAAAAGCACATCACACGCGCATTTGGACAGCGAAACGTAGAAAGAAAACACGTTGTAAGAGTAAATTAAGAAAATACGGTCGTAAATTTAAAAATCGTTATTTACAATCATGTAAATCCATCTTAATCTATCCAAATTTATTTAGAAAATACATAGAGTTGAAAGAGAAAAAAAACACAAAATAAGGCATTTTTATTAAAAAAATGGAACACACGATACTAATTGTAGATTGAATAATATTTTAAGCAATTAACATAAATAATCATTTTTAAACTAGATTTGAATAACGACTATGCTTCCCATTATGATTTAATGTAACACAAAATTAGTCAATTAATGTCATTTGCATTTAATGCATAGGTAACAAACATAAAAAAAATGTATAGGTATCAAACAAAAAGAAAAAAAACCAACTAAAAGTGAAGCTACCAGAATTAGAACCCAATGTTTACTTTCTAATAAAGTGACATGGGAACCACTAGAGCATGCGCCTCATCATGTCATTTTCCATTTCAGTACTTATATATTCTATGTTCTACAGCGTAATTTTATTTAAAAAAAGAATAAATTTTTGGGCCCTCGAAGGCCCTGGCTGGTAACTAGAGCATTCACATTAGCTCCTTTATGTCTTCCCCTATCTCTAAAATATAAAAAATATAAAAAAATATTATATTTTTGCTCTACATTAGGGATGTCAATCAAACACGAATCCGATGGGTAAACCCGAAACCCGACTCATTTGGGATGGATTTGGGGTCGGATAATCGGGTTTGGGACGGATATGAGACTAGTTTTTATTTTTTTTCACGGGTTTGGGATTTGGTGTATACCCATTTACCCGACTCGGTTACCCAATAAAATGTACCCATTTACTCGATATTATACCCGACATAATTTCTTTTATATTTTAACTATGCATATATATGATACACCCATTTATTATACGTGTAGGTATATTTATTTTGTATACATTGTAATTATTTCATATATTTTTATAGTAATAATATTAAATGTAACCGATTAGTGGTTACTCGATAGATACCTGATAGGTTTAGGGTCGGTTAGGTATAACAAACGAGCAATTTTTTTAAATAAATGGGTTTACCCGAAACCCACAGGTATACCTGATACCTGATAGGTATTTACCCGCTAGAAACCCGATGGATTTTAGGACAGGTTAGCACAAACTTATCTAACTTAGTTTAGGTTTAAGATTACATAAACCGTCCCAATCCCGACCCATTGTGATCCCTCCTATACATCAGCCTCCGCATCCCTCTCCTCCATTTTCAAATTTTGTAGAAAATGAAAATCCATTATACGGCCGCATATTTGAGGCGCCCTCCAAAAACCTCTCGGCCGTTTCCGACGCCGGCGTTTCTTCTGCAACACAAAAAATTCGTGTGGGTTGTCTAGGGTTTGAAATTAGAGGTGAAAGAGGGCGGGAAATAAGGATCAACTTCGATTAGAAAGCTTAATGATATTAATCGAAGTAATAATGGAAGTTCGATGTCGATTTGGGTGTCGTGTCTGATGGAATTCTGTTGCTCTCCTTCGAAAGAACTCAGGAGAGAACCCTATTATTCTCTCTACTGGTCAGGTAGTTTATTTATTCAATTTAGAATCATTAATTGTTTGAATTATTGTTTAATTGCTAGAAAAGAAGCAAATTCATTGTTTAATTGCTGTGTATTTTAAGATATTAGTGTTTAATTGCAATAGATTATTAGGTTGATTTTAGTTAACCTCACCTTAGGGTTTTGATTTTTTCTAAAATAGCCTGGTCAATGTTGATTTTAGTTAACCTCACCTTAGGGTTTTGATTTTTTCTAAAATAGCCTGGTCAATGTTGATTTTAGTTAACCTCACCTTAGGCTTTTTCTAAAATCCAATTCCCCACTAAAACCTTATCTTCCCGAACCCTACGCATACGCCTCCGTTACTCATCATCCTCCACCACCGTGATAACTGATGTGACGACCGTCACCGCCACCGTTGGTGAAACAACTGGAGATAGTCAACAACATCTGTGGCCTGAGTGGGTGACTTTCGTTGATGGTTTGAAGTCAAAAGGGTACATATGTCAAGATGCTGGAACTGGAAGTGATGTTTCTGTGTATAAACATACGAGTGTTTTGAAGGATGCTTGCCTCTGTATTGGTCGTGATCGTTTTCATTTGCTCGAGTAAGATATTGTTCATGTCTTGGTTTAATTGTCTGTTTGATGATGAATTGATGATAGTGAATGGTATTTTAATGAGCATGATAGAGGTTACAAATTGATGAATCTCAATGTGTCCTATTACGTGGGCGAAATGTGTCATATTACCATAGTTGTTAATGCGCTCGCCTAGGCGCGCCTAGGCGCAAATAAGGCGCTGGGCGAGAAAACTGCGCTTTTTGTCCCTAGGTGTTTAAGGCGCAGGTAAAAAAAATTAAAAAAAAAAATTCTGCCGGAAACCTGCAATTTCTGCCGGAAACCTGCAATTTCTGCCGGAAATCTGCCGGAAACTTGCTGGAAACTATGAAGAAGAAGAAGAGAAGAGCGGCTGCGTTTTTTTATTTGTTGCTCCGACCAGAAACCTGCTATTTCTGCCGGAAACTTGCCGGAAGTTATGAAGAAGTGATAGCAATGGACCCACAACCAGCCTGTGACCAGTATGGTTTGGAGACACCAAACAATAAGAAAACAAAGTTGATAATAATTTTCTTCCTTCCAAACTCGATACATGAGAGTTTATAAACAAATAAAAAGGCAACCCACAAAACAAGGAAACAATAAACAAATAAAAAGGCAACCCAGAAAACAAGGACACAATAAACAAATAAAAAGGCAGACCTCAAAACAAGGAAACAAAAACAACCAATTAAAGTTCAAATAAAGTAAAATACTGAAATAAATAAAATAGCTGCATCGGGTTTAGATCAAAACTCCATTCGGATCTTTTAGCCACTTTCAGATGTTAAATATACATGTAAAATAGCATATATACAAGGGTATTTTGATGTAATATACATATAAAAATTTTCAAAATTCTTTTTCTAGTTTAATCGCTATTTATAAAATAGCCATCGCTATTTGCTACGTAGCCTATAGGTGCCTTGTTGCTATTCGCTATCGACAACTATGGTTTTGAAAATTTGGATTTGAAACTTTTGTTTTTTTGGTTAATGTTTTGAATGATTTGCTTTTATATGATGAATTTGGTACTTTGGTTTTGTTTTAAGATATATTTTTATATAATTATGTTACTTGCGCTTTTTTTTTTCGGGCCTCCGCTTTTTTTGCGCTTCTCGCCTAGTCCCCAGGCCCAACAAATCGCCTTGAGTGCGCCTAGCGCCTTTAACAACTATGCATATTACGTAGGCGAATAGGATTTTAATAACGCAAACTATGACACGTTGGTGGTTAATAATCCATACCGACAATTTGACAAATGGCAATTTGGCAAATGACATGTGATTAATATACTTGAGACGAATTTACACTTGATTCGCACTTAATTTAGCTCGCAAGGATGGTTATGAGCGAAATGGAAAATGTAGCTTATGTGTGAAGTGTGAACGAAATCGAGTGGAAACCAAGTGTAAATCATAGTTGTTAAAAGTGCAAGGCACACTCAAGGTGCAAAGAGTGAGCCTTGGCCTCAATGCAAGGCGCTTAAAAAGCGAGGGCTTCTTTAGGCGAGGCGTATATTAGAAAAATACTGTTTTTAGGGGTTTTGGACATGTTTTAGGTTTCTTTAGAGCTAGTTTGGGCTGTTTTAGGTTGATTTGAGGCTAGTTTAGGGTTGGTATAATTGTTTCAGACTTGTTCAAATCTACTCAAACGATTTTTGGCTGGAAATTCGTAGGAACTTGGTCTGAAAAAGGCGCCTAAAGGCCTGAAAGTGGTGCTTTTGAGGCGAAGTGGGAAGGCTGCGGTAGGTCTTAAAGGTGAGCCTAGGCGCGTGCCTGGGTGAGACTTAATAACAGAGGTGTATTCGAGTGTAAATGTATTATGAGTATGATTGTCGGATAGCCTTGACAATAAAAATGAAAGTTAGGAGTGTCATTTGTCAATTTGTCAAATGATTTTGATATTAAACATATTGATAACTGCATATTTTAAAATTCAAAATAATAATTAGAAATGTTTAAATGGCCTATTCCAACTGACACTGTTAAACCGTCCAACCCGAATCGTATGAATCCTTAAACCGGATGAATGGCTTCGGTTTAAGCAATTCAGTCGATTTTATGAAGTACTCTTCATCAACTAAGTTATCTTTTTAAATTGCTGTGGTGAGTGTTTCCCCACATGAGTAAGAAAGTCCCCTTACATTTCCCCCGAGTGATGCTAGCTACAAATCTTCATACGCTTTTGAAGTTATGCTAGCTACAAACTAACTTGATACCAAGAGCAACAGTCATATTCTAATGCCAACTGGTTCCTTAAACGAGTCCATTAAGTGATGCTAGCTACAAATCTTCATACGCTTTTGAAGTCAACAAAGTAAACTCCTTATCCCAGACTTTCGTAACTTACAGACTATTCATTCTAGTGACTTTGTATTATGTATAGGTTTTGCAGATTCTAATGACTTTGTATTCTGTAAAGATTTTGCAGGAAACACTACAGAACGATAAAGAATCTAAACAACGAAAAATAATCAGAGATTTGTTAGCTGAACTACAGTTGTTATTATCACTTTTTGAACAATTGTTGCATACCTCTTTTTGGATTGTTTCTCGGTAATCATCATTGCTTCTGTTGTTGCTTTTATATTTCTTTTCTGGACTCAACTGGAACATCTAATTCAAATAGAGAATGCCATTTGAACATAGAGCAAACCTGCTGTCATCACATGATTTTCTACCCATTCTTCAGTCCACTTCCTCTGTAATCTGTCACCTGTATTCTATCTCGTGTATTGTAATATTATTATTTGTATTAAACACACCCATGGTCTAAATATATTACACAACAGATTATTTTAAATCAAAACAACAATTTTACAAATATTGTCACTTATAAGAATCTATTAGGCTTCTCTGCCTCTTTTAATCTTGGAAATCTTCACTGCAGCCGCCACATACACCTTATCCATTGTTACCTCTGCAATCATAAAAAGCTTCCTTCTCCATTGCTTTTTAAATGCCAAAACTCCAATAATACCCCAAAAACATGTTGCAAATCCACACGTTATGTCCAAGTAAAACCATACCTTCCTTAGCCCATTAGCCTTTTTGTATTTGTTCTTGCTTCTTGTGGCTGGTGGGTTTTCAGGATTGGAACAATTATTTGGCAGAGGTGCACCACAGAGATCCCTGTTACCAGCATATATTGACGGGTCGATAAGTGTCTGCAGTTGTTTTCCGGTTGGAATTCTTCCTGACAATCCAAAAAGAGGTATGCAACAATTGTTCAAAAAGTGATAATAACAACTGTAGTTCAGCTAACAAATCTCTGATTATTTTTCGTTGTTTAGATTCTTTATCGTTCTGTAGTGTTTCCTGCAAAATCTTTACAGAATACAAAGTCATTAGAATCTGCAAAACCTATACATAATACAAAGTCACTAGAATGAATAGTCTGTAAGTTACGAAAGTCTGGGATAAGGAGTTTACTTTGTTGACTTCAAAAGCGTATGAAGATTTGTAGCTAGCATCACTTAATGGACTCGTTTAAGGAACCAGTTGAGTCCAGAAAAGAAATAAAAAAGCAACAACAGGAACAGTGATGATTACCGAGAGAGAAACAATCCAAAAAGAGGTATATTTTTCGTTGTTTAGATTCTTTATCGTTCTGTAGTGTTTCCTGCAAAATCTTTACAGAATACAAAGTCATTAGAATCTGCAAAATCTATACATAATACAAAGCTACGTAGAATTGATAGACTGTAAGTTCCAAAAGTCTGGGATAAGGAGTTTACTTTGTTGACTTCAAAAGCGTATGAAGATTTGTAGCTAGCATCACTTAATGGACTCGTTTAAGGAACCAGTTGGCATTAGAATATGACTGTTGCTCTTGGTATCAAGTTAGTTTGTAGCTAGCATAACTTCAAAAGCGTATGAAGATTTGTAGCTAGCATCACTCGGGGGAAATGTAAGGGGACTTTCTTATTCATGTGGGGAAACACTCACCACAGCAATTTAAAAAGATAACTTAGTTGATGAAGAGTACTTCATAAAATCGACTGAATTGCTTAAACCGAAGCCATTCATCCGGTTTAAGGATTCATACGATTCGGGTTGGACGGTTTAACAGTGTCAGTTGGAATAGGCCATTTAAACATTTCTAATTATTATTTTGAATTTTAAAATATGCAGTTATCAATATGTTTAATATCAACATCATTTTAGAAAGCACAAACTAACAGAGTTTTAAGACAAGAAAAAATATGTAGCCACAGTTATCTTTCAGTAGGAATGGGGTGACAATACGGGAGGCTAAACAAAAAAAGATAACAGTTTATATATATATAATTTACTCGCTCAACGTTTCACAAGGTAGGCCAAACCTGTGTTTAAAAAAGCGCGCTTGAGGCGATGAGGCGATGAAGCGATGGGAAAAACGCTTTTTTGGGTCTGAAGCGCTACATTACATGAAGCGATCTGAAGCGCGCTTGAGGCGATGAGGCGATGAAGTTGTGAAGCGACGCTCCAGCCAATCAGATCACCATTTGGGCCATTTTTTAAGCCCAACAGTCTTTACAAGGTACATATCGACCTTATATCGACGATATAGCGACTTCCTATGTGAAATCCGGCCACAAATTCCGGCGACGGAGTTGCTTTCAGCCGGAAACCAGGAAGAAGGGGGAAGAAGAAGAAGAGAGATGCTGAGACCTGAGAGCGGCTGCTGCGTATCTTTCTTTTAGGGCTTTTAGGGTTTTTATAAGTTAAGGTTTTTAAACATTTAACCCCTCTATCTTTCATTAGTTTACATTCAGTCCCTGAAACTTCTAACTTTTTACTTAAAAAGTGTAAAGATAGTTTGTCTATTTAAACATTTAACCCCCTCTATCTTCAGTAGTTTACATTTGGTCCTTAAACTTTTTAATTTATGCATAAAAGTACAAAATTAACATTATAAAATACATATATATAATATGGATAGCTATTTTTTATACATATATATAAAATTAACATTATATATAATTATATATAATATGGAGCGCTTCGTATACGTGAAGCTCTCGCTTCGCGCTTGAAGCTTCGCTTAAAGCTTTTGGAACCAAAACGCTTCGGAGCGCTTCGCGCTTTTTTAAACCAAGGGCCAAACAACAAATCTTTGTTGGGGAGTTTAAGTGAATAACTTGTAATCATATGGAATTTATTTTCCCTTTGATATTCCTCAAAGTCAAAACAATCTCTTTTCAAAACAATGCATCAAGGCATTATCACAAAGCTTTTATGAAGCAATCCCCAACAGTCAAGTACACATGTTGTCCCATGACCACATCAATTGAAGGCTGGCTTTCAATGCAGCTCAGTCTGATCCGCAACCCAACATACTTTGATGTAACTAAAAATTTCTTGATTGAAAATCAAATCATAAGAAAATCAAGAACACAAAGTTGGCGGTTAAAAAAGTTGATCTAATTTTTTTCCATAGTCCATAATCCAGATTCAAAACCATGTAAAAGAAAATCGAGTCACTGCATCCGCAACGAGTCAAAGAAAGGATAGAAGGCTGAACAGTCCGATGATTAAGCTCTTTTACAACACCTTTTGACCATTTTCAAAACAACCCGTTTTGATTCGTACCCATTGTTTGTCATAATCGTTTTGATACGTGCAGTCATCAAGCACGTCTTGCCCGTTTGACTTCAATCCTGCAGGTAAAGTACAGTCCAAAGAGTTAGCCTACACCAACCCCACCCCTTTGAGCTAATCCCCCCATCTCGGTTATGAACCAAACCAGGAGAACCCGATAGGGAAGCTGAATAAGTGAACGATTCAGCTTAGTATGCAGTCAGGATCGAACAAGTGTTTATATCTAATGGTTCTATCTTAGGAAGCTCATAAGATACATCAGGATCCACGTGTTATATGCAACGGTTCTATCTCTAAACTCCAATAGTTGTCTGATCTAGCCTTATTATGCGATTAGAGTCAGATAATAAAATGCATTAAAGAATCAAAACATTTGTTGTTTGAATGTGGAAGGAGCTAGTAACAGTTTCAACCCAAACTTTGATTCGACCAACCTGAAACTGAAATGTAGCTAGTAACAGTTGCAACCCAAACTCAGTGGCCTATAAGATCACTAAACCAATTCATTTTTATATGATTTGGTATGTTTTTTTTAAATAGAATAAACCAATGTGTTGTTTCCTGGTATGTTCATTTAAAAAAACTCAAAAAACATTGGTTTAAACATACATATGTAATTCACACATTGTAATTTGTATTTGGGAAACATGATAATAAGATCAAAGGGTCCAAAACAAAATAGAAAAACAACACTAAAATCTCATAAAGACATGAGCTATCGGATGACAAAAAACAACCACAATGGTTTATTTTGAATTTGACAGCAACCAAAGGAGAATCCTCACCCAGACATTTTTACAAAATCAATTATCTAAGAATTAATCAGTATATAATTCAAACAAAAATCAATGAAAATGGCCCAACTTTGCATACATCAATTCCATGCAAGCTTCCGTAAAAAAGAGAGGGGAAAAGAAAATACATCTATTCAAACACTTGCAAAACAAATGTTCAATACCAAATAAATCTTATCTTGTTAAAGGAGGAAACAAACTAACCTTAAAAAAAAAAAAAAAAAAAAAAAAACCCTTTGATTAAGATCTTAGAACGATCAATCTCCCATTCCTACCGCTCGTTCGTGGTGGTTGCGGTAGCTTTAGATGGTATGGTGACGGCTCTGTTACACAATAACTTAAAAATGACAGATCGAGAGAAATGTACATTCAAAATTCAAATGTTCAAACCTATTTCAAAAGTTCAAGATGATGGAGCCAAATGTACATTCAAAATTCAAATGTTCAAGAAGATGGAGCCAAATGTTATCCATCAAAGGTGATCATTGAGAGTTGAGCAATGTATCATAGATAAAGTCATATAAACCTCTTAAATTTTCAATATCCCAACTTTCTCTCTCTTATATCCATTATATTAATAAATAAATAGATAATAGATATATTTCGGGTTATAAGTACTCATATTTCAACACAAGATCATCCATGGAAACACGACAATGGTACATGAGACTATTTATTCATTGGAGACTTTCATCAAACAGGTGGCATGCATATTTGGTTAAGGGGATTTCACACCAAAAGTCTATTAAGAATAGCCTACTGATAACAGAAGGACGTAATCAAGAACCGAGATATTAACTTCTATCAAAACAAAAGTAAATAATCTAAAAGAGAATAACAAACCGGAGTAAGAGAACCAGCATGCACCTAAACTCACCTGGTTGTTCGGCACAAACATAACTCTCAATTAGTGTTTTTCTATCAATTTGCTTGTCCATGTGATGACATATTTACGTATCTTACTTTCTGGAGCAGTGGGAAAAAACTGAGATCTAATAATTACCGTGTGGACTCGCAAATGTGGCAATTCAACTCAAAGTATAATGTGTAAAAAAATTATACCTGCAAGCTATACTCACGAAGCTCCTCATCATTCTCTGGTTCATTCATGCAATATTATAATGCCTGTATCTCCAAGATGTGTACCAAACTTATAATGACTGATGCATATAATAGCGATAAATGAGAGCAAAACAGTTGCACACAAACAAAAACGTGAAATATCGGAAACCAATTTCAGGCATAGAATTGACTTACCATGAAACCTTCGACCGACATGAACCCTAAAAATCTGCGATTTTGTAACCTACTTGATTAATATGCTCAGTTATCATCAAATTGAAAACGAAGAGAGGCAGAGACTCTTGTATATGTGTGTGGGAAGCACAAACGATTTGCTGCACTATGCTTCTCTTACCGATATTGACACCAAAATCTCAATTCTGCATTTGCTGCACTATGCTTCTCAATGGTTTTAAAACACTCAAAAGCTGGATATGCATATCCAAGAATCAACCTAAAATCATAACCAAACACCATTAAATTAAAAAAAAATCCCAATTTACCTAAAATTAGATTCACAAAAGGAAGATGCTTACACAAGACTGTTTATGATGAGCTCACCCAGCATCTTCTTTCAAGATGAGCATGCTAAAAAACTTATCCAAGATACTTGTCCAACGGGTCAGAAAATGTAGGGTTAGCTCTTGTTGCTCCAAATGACCAACCCCATTATGGAACACCCAACCCAAATTGATCACATAAATCCATAGAACTAAAATCATCAGAATCCAAAAATTATAAACAAAAGATGTGGTGGTATTACAAGAAATTATAAACAAAACCAGCAGAGAGGGAAAGAGAAACCTGCTGATGTGGTGGTTGACGAATCTGATTAGGGTTTTGGCGAGATGAAGAGGGGTTGTTTCAGGAGCAGGAAACCTCGGGACTCCTTCAGCATCTTAAAATGGAACAACAGATATTAATACTTGCATTCATAAAAGCATGACCCTTCATTGTAGCATTCAATCAGATATTAATATTCGCCTTCAAAGTCCTGCAATTGATGAGGGCGATGTGGGGATGTGGAAGAGGAGAAGGTGGTTGGACCGTTTCATATGCGTCTTCAATTTACACAGGTTGAGATGACATTGAATGGGGGGTAGATTTGGAAGTGTAGACGAAAAATTAGGGAGACAAAGCATGAGTTTGGATGAGCGTCTTAAAATTGTGTGGGAAAATTACAATTTAGTACATTGGAAATGTATTATATAGTATATATAGATATATATATATAGATATAGATATAGATATAGATGAGCAAACGGTACCGGGTACCAGTACCGACTTCGACATTTTCGGTAGTCGGTACAAAGTTCATCCCTATCCTAATTGATCATCAAGAAGTATCCACTCATTCACAAACATAATAAGATTATATAGATAATGAAAAAAAAAAAAGCTAATTAAAAACCGTATCAACTGAATTGTAATAAAATTTGCTTAACTGCAAAGATTTGAAAATAAGTATGCACATAAACAACTTATCGATCTCCTTATTATTCTGAAATTTATCTTCAACCTTTAAAAAACCACTTCATTTGGTGAGCAAATTCATATGAAAACCCAGCAACCACTGCCAAAGGGAACACATCCCAATATCCATCGACGAACACACCAGCGGCTGCAACTTATATCCCGCAACCGTTTCACTCACTTCCTCTGGGTCACAAGCGGTCAAAATCAACCCAACTTTGCCGTTAATGTTAATGTGAGGAATTGCGCCAACAAAAGCAGGTTTTCCGGCCGATGGGGCATGGATCTCGAGTGAGCGCCTCATGAAGGTATTCTTACCCATGACAACAGATGAGTGGGGTCGCAGTCCTTGCCTTATGGCCTGAATTTGGTTCACACAAAGATTGTCGGCACTGACGATGAGGAGATGTTTGTTATTGTCTTTGAGGTGGGTGTGTAGCTTCTGGAGGTAGATTGCCTTCCTTGCCGCCTTAGAAGCCATGGGGAAGATGAAAATGGAGGTTTGGGTTAGGTCAGGGTTCTTGTGTTAGTGATTTAGGTGCTGTTTGTTTTTTCTTCTTGAAAACCTCTTCTGCTGCAGGCCACATCTGCAGGCATCTGCAGGAGAAGATGTGGACCAAATGTCTTCAGTCTGCAAGGAGAAGAGGGTTTGTTTTTTTTATATAAAACCTCTTCTTCTAGGTTTAAAAACACACACCACAATCTGCTCTCTACTCTCTCTCTACTCTCTCTCTACCACTTCACCACCGCCACCACTTCACCACCGCCATCATCACAACCACCGTCACCACCTCCGCCTTCACACCTCCACCGCCTTCACACCTCCACCGCCATCATCACACCTCCACCGCCATCATCACACCTCCACCGTCATCTTCACACCTCCACCGCCATCATCACACCTCCACCGCCATCATCACACCTCCACCGTCGCTGAACATGGGGTCGATTTAGGGTTTCGTTTGGGGTTTCGTTTGCCATCGATTAGGGTTTCGATTCCGATCGATTTAGGGTTTCGTTTGGGGTTTCGATGAGGTCGATTTGGGGTGTTTTGGTGGTGGCGGAGCAGGAGCAGAGGTGGGGTGTTTTGTCGCTGAACTTTGATTGATTTGGGGTGTTTTGGTGGTGGCGGAGCAGGAGCAGAGGTGGTGGTGGCGGAGCAGGGGTGGCGGTGGCGGAGCAGAGGTGGTGGTGGCGGAGCAGAGGTGGTGGTGGCGGAGCAGGGGTGGTGGTGGGTGGCGGAGCAGGGGTGGAGGTGGAGGTGGTGCCAAGAAGAGGTAAAGCTCTTCTTGGAGAAGCTTTGTTTTATCACTTCCTCATGAAGAGGCTGGGGAGAGGCAGGAAGCACTTCTCAAAAAAAAAAAAAACAAACACTCTTTTGAGGCTCTACCTCTTCCCGCGTCTGCACGGTGCAGACAGAAGAGGCAGGAAGCTCTTTTTGATAAAAAACAAACACCACCTTAGTTTAGCAGTCCAGGAAGCCCATGAAGTAAAAGTAAGAATATGACAAAAAGGCCGAATTAATACCAACATTTGGTGGGATTTTTTTCTTTTATTATTATTATTATTATTATTAATTTTTTTGACATTTATACCATATAAGGACACTAGGTTAGAACCCCGTGTATCACACGGGTTGAATAAATGTAATTTTATATACCAAATTAAAACAATTATTCTTTAAAAATTTTGTTTATTACACGGGTTGAACAAATGTAATTTTATATATTAAATAATAATAAAAAAATTATATCTCTAAGAACCCCATGTATTGTACTGAATAAATGTAATTTTATATACCAAATAATAAAAACCCGTGTATTGTACGGGTTGAATAAATCTAATTATATATACTACATAATAAAAAAAAAGTTATATTTTTAAAAACATTGTGTATTACACATGTTAAATAAATGTAATTTTGTAACCTTGTATATTACACGGGTTGGATAAATATAATTTTATAAACTAAACAATAAAAAAGTTATATCTTTATAAACCTCGTGTATTATACAGGTTCAATAAATCTAATTATATATACTAAATCATCATCATCATCATCATCATCATCATCATCATCATCATCATCATCATCATCATCATACTTAGTAAATCCCACCAATAGCAAAGCTAAGGTAGGGTCTGAGGAGGGTAAGATGTAGACAACCTTACCTCTAACCGTAGGAATAGAGATGCTGCTTTCAGTGAGAGCCCCGGGTCGATAGTAGTATTAGGGATGGCAATCAAACCCGAACCCGATGGGTAAACCCGAAACCCGAAACATTTGGGACGGGTATGGGGTCGGTTAATCGGGTTTGGGACGGGTTTGGGAATAGTTTTTATTTTTTTCGCGGGTTTGGGACGAGTTTGGGATTTAGACATATACCCGTTTACCCGACCCAATTACCAGATAAAGTGTCACAATTTACCCGATTGTATACCCGCTATAATTTCTTTTATATTATTAAATATGTATATATATGATACATCCATTTTTTACACATATAAGTATTCTATTATGTATAAATTGTAGTTATTTGATGTATATTTTTATAATGACAATACAAAATGTAATTGGTTAGCAGTTACCCGATAGATACCCAATGGGTTTTGAGTATACCCAACGCGTAATCTTTTTAAATTAATGGGTTTACCCGAAACCCGCGAGTATACCCGATACCCGATGGGTATTTACCCGCTAGAAACCCGACGGGTTTTGGGACGGGTTTGGGACAAGCTTATCTAACCGGGTTTGGGTTTGGGATTACTTAAACCCGTCCCAAACCCGACCCATTGCCATCTCTAAGTAGTATTGCATCAAGCCTTGGATATAAGGCACATAACACTCAGCAATCGGGACAAAGACCGATTAATGCATGTTCCCTTTTGTCTTTCTGCTATCAAGGCCACCACATGATGATGATGCATGATTAACCGTCCTCCGCTTTTAACGTTATTTTCACGAACTTAGTAAAATAACGTTAAAATTAGTGCAATTTCACTTTTGCCCTCCGAACGTCCACACATATATACATTATATGCGCATACCGCAAGTGGGGCGAATATATACTAAATAATAAAAAAAAGTTATATCTTTAAAAACACCATGTATTACACGGGTTACATAAATGTAATTTTGTATAGTAAATAATATGCTATTGGATTCGTTTAAAAAATCATAAATTTGGTTCGGTTTAATTCGAATCAAATCATAAACTTGGTTAAGTTTAATTCGAATTGATTAGAACCCCAATTTGAAAAATAAAAAACATGCCAATTTGAAAAATCAAAAACAGAATATCTTTAATTTATAATTTAAATTTGAAGATAATAGATTATTAGATTAAATAAAATGATTCTATCTGACATTCAAAGTAAGATAAGATTTAATATTAATTGATTATTTATTATTTAATTAATTAATATAAGATAAGTATGAAAATGCACGAAATTAAAATGTAGACGCCTTCAATGAGTAACACGTGTCCCAAAGTTGGTTTCTTTTATTATATAGTATAGATAAGAATATATGTTCTGGTTTTATACCTTTTGACTCCACGTCACTATTACGTAAGCATGAACAATTATTAATATTTCTTTTATGGTTTTGTAATGGTATCACAAGTTTTTAAAATAATATATAATTTATGTAATTAAAAAAGTGTGTACAAATATTATTGGTGGAATAAAAAAAGATGGGACGTTTGTTTTTTTGTGTAATTGATTCTCCTAATTAATTCACACACTTCAATTGTTGAAAATGTCGTTGAGAGACGTTAGTGGGGCAACGCCCATGAAATTCATAAGCGTTAAAATGGAGGGTGCATGGTATTAGGGTGTGAAGGAGTCCTAGGTGGTAATGAGCGGCAACAAAGACAACGCCCAAGAATTCCCGTTAATTAGAACTCATACTTATTTGTGAGAGGCAATCATTGATGCCTTTAAACTCAAAGGGTATGGGCCAGCGTTAGTTGTATATTGTAATCCTTATCTTCATAATTAATAATATTTGAAGCACGTGTCACTTTTTAGTGTTTCTTCACGCTTATGTTTCCGTTTCTCTCTCCTGTTAAATCATAATAAAAAATTAAAATTTTCCTGGATTTCTTAAACCACAATTTTCTTGTTTTTCTATTATTTATTTTATACTTCTTTTCTCAGTTATTTCCTTCATTTTCCGTTTATTAATAAAATATTTACTATTTCATTGATTGTAAATTTCTAATATGTATTTAATCAATAAGCTAATAGATATGTTTAAGCATGCAAATATCTCTTAGGTGAGCTCTTGGGCATTAATAATCTTAGTAACCCAATCAACTCGGTCCCCATTACATCTAAGCCTCTGTTTTTAAACCCGCATCCGTTATCCTCTTCGGAGACCATGGAGGACCACCAGAAGGACCCGGTGATCTTTTCTACGAGCGCATCTATTTTAAATGGTGATCATGTCATAGCTAAAGGCAAAACTAGCAAAGGTGTCTATAATCCCGACCAAAAGCAAAAGAATGGTGTAAAGCTCAAGTGTGTGAAGATCGGTGGCGTCACGGTTCCAACTCCTCCAAAGTCGGCCTTTACGTTCCCTCCGTCACATCCGCCATGAGTCGTGTTGGTGTATGTAAGGTCTTTGGTTTGGTAGTTTTGTTGGTGTTGTGTGGCTTCCTTAGTGTGGTAATGCCTTAGGGCTGTCGTGTAAGTTTTTTTCTTTTCTTGGTGTTTCCTTTTTCTTTAGCGCTCCTCTTCGTGGTGCTTGTAGCTTTTTTTTCTAGCTTCTTACTAGTTTAGGTGGAATATATTTCTTTTGCCGTTCAAAAAAAAAAGATATATTTAAGCTTGTGGAGGCGGCGACGACGTCAGATGTGAGTTGGATGTGGTGTTTGTGACACGTAAACTGTGGGGCTGGATTGTTTCCCATGAACCCTTTGATTGTTTTCCATCTGTTCCAACCATGGAAGAATGGATATCGGCTGGTTGATTGAATTAGGGTTGGGTCTGGTTGGAGCGACGGGATGCCCAATACCATCAAGAATTTGATATCGAACGAACACTTTGTTTCTAAATATTTGAACAGAGAATTACCACCATAATAATATACCTAGTAATGCTAAACAAGGAAACCATATATATATATATATATATATATATGGCTAAAACTAAGGTAATCCCAATAAAAAAATACACAAAATAAAATGGTATCTTCTTTAGAGGGTGTTTGGGGTTGAGTTTTGAAAATGGATTATGCATTTTGAATAATCAGAATCAGATAATTAACTGTAACAAAACGTGATGTTGAAAGATAGTGTTTGGATTTGATTATGTTGCTAGATATCATAATAATCAGATAATCAACTATTTGAGTGTTTGGCAAATATATATTTAAAAAAATAAACAAGTGAAAATCCTTTTCTAAACGCAAATAATCAATTTTTGGAAAATTGTGTTTTGTTGCAGTAGGGGGGAGCTGCTTTTTGAAAACTGCGTTTTGTAACTTTCTAAACGCAAATAATCAATTTTTTTAATTTTTTTTACCCAAACTAGGGCTGTAAACGAGCCGAGCTCGACCGGCTCGGCTCGATCTAGCTTGAACTAACAAAGAACCACAAAATTTACTACTGAAAAAGCTAAGCCCTGAAAAATGAATCTTTTCATAGACTAAGGGTCATGATTGCAATTTAATTTAACCAAATGGCTAAATATGCAAGTATAAATAGTTAGCTAACTTTATACATTTCCTTTACCTTCTTTTATAAGGAAGATACTCCCTTAGTTTTTGTTTTTTGAGCGACGTGGGACAAAAAATGAAGGATGTAAACTTTATCGAGCCGACTCACGAGCCGAGCCAGGCCAAGCTCGATCTCGGCTCGTTTACAAACTGAGTCGAGCCGAGCTGGCTCGTTTACAACCGAGCCAATTTCGAGCCGAGTTTTTTTTTCGAACTTTTTTCTAGTGAGCTGCAAGCAACGAGTTTTTTGAACACCCCTAGCTCAAACACTCAAAACTGATTATTTACGATTTCAAAACTTAATAATCTAAAATTCTCCTTCAAAACTCAACCCCAAACACTCTCATAATTTACCAATGCATTTTCGGGAACCATCGACTTCTCTACGACCGCGATTTTCGGGTCCCTCACCGCACACAGTTTCATGAAGTTACATAAACTACATATACGTCCCCAAACTATGTCAATGTTACAGATTTAACTCAATTTTTATTTTTCTTTCTCTACAAGTCCACACACTACATGTGATTTTGAAATCAAAACTTAGTTTTTTAATCCGAAGTTCATGGTTTTATTTGCATTCCCACATTAATTTTAGAGTAAATTACAAGTTTTGTCTTTTATGTTTACATCAAATTTCAGGCGCTGTCTTTTAGCGCAAAAATTGACAAGCGGTGTCCTTTACCTTTCAAAATCTTGCACGTTTTGTCCCTTAGGCCAAACCCAGTTAGATTTTTTGGTTAAATCTGGTCATGTGCAAGTCACATGAGGGTACTATTGTAATTTCACCTCCAAGGACTATTTTATAAGATAAATTATATCAATGGGCTATTTTGTAAAAATAAAACAAAATAATTTAAAATATTATTTTTAGAGTTAAATGCTCGGATAGTCCCTGTGGTTTGCCTTTTTTTCACCTTTAGTCCCTAACTTTCTAAAATTATCTCTATAGTCCCCAACTTTTCAATTTTCGTTCCTGGATAGTCTCTGAAGTGGATGTCAGTTAGTTTGTCCAGTTAAATGTGTGTAAAATGACTAAAGTACCCTTACTAATTTAGTATAATAAATTAAAACATTAAAATAAATATTATTTTTATTGGGCCACCTTCACTACCCTAACCCACCCCCAATTACCCCCAGCCTTTCAAAAAAAAAATAAAAAAAAAAATACCCCCACTTTCATCAACTCATCTCCATCTTCTTCCTTGTGTATAAGATTTTCTCATCAGTTTCAAATCAATTCAACAATCACTTAACCAATTTCTCATTCTCTCGATCAATGGATAGTTTGAAGAAGATAAAACAATTTACAGAACTTCTTTCTACTTTGTCTGCTATTCTATCTTGATTTCTCTTTCCAGTGAGCAAAGGGTTGATGATCGGAGGAGGTGAATGGCGACGGTTAAGGGGGTGTTGCAGGTGGCAGCAGTTCAGGTGAACGGTGGCGTGCGGCGGTTAGTGGGTAACGGTGGTGAAGGGGTGAATGGTGGCAGAAGGTTATGGTGGTTGGGGAGGTTTGTGATGGAGGTTGTGGTCGACGGTGAGGTTTGCGGTGGAGGTTGCAGGGTGGTGAATGACGTACGGTGGATATGGAACGGTGGTCGACGGAGGTTAGTGGTCAAACTGAACAAGAAGCCATGGAATAAGTAGTGGTTTCATTTTTTTTTCACCAATAGTTTGAAAACTATTATAGATTTTTTGGATCATTACTGAATGACTCTTTTTTTTAAATCATCGAATACTTTAAGAATTATCATACTACTTGTTTTCATTGGATCAATTATTGGTTTATTCGCATTAGTAGGTGAATTCTACAAAAGAGTGATAAACCTTTACAAAAAGGGGTTCCTTGAATCTGAATGTATAAACAGACAGGGAAGAGTAAATCGAAAGACATTACAGAATGATATGGTCAACTTGAAGATAGAAACGGCAGAAACTTCAAGGGTGATGTTGTTGTGGGGATGGTGGTTCTGGTGGAGTGTGGTGGCGGGAGAGTGAGGCTGCAAAGTGGGTGAAATAGGTTGAAGATGGAGATGGTGGGTCCCACAAAGAAAGATTGGAGGGGTTTGATTGGGTGAGGGGTTGAGTGGGGCCCATTGAAAATTATAAATGTTTTATTGTTTTTATTATTTTGTTTTGAAATAAGGGCATTTTAGTCATTTCGCACCCTTTTAACGCCAGAAACTAACCCCCATTCACATCAGGGACTATCCGGAAACGAAATTCAAAAAATTGAGGACTATAGGTGTAATTTTAGAAAGTTAGGGACTAAGGGTGAAAATGGACAAACCACAGGGACTATCCAAGCATTTTTCTCTTATTTTTATAACCATATATATATATATATATATATAAATATATTTCCGAAATAGCAATTAGCAAACCACCTATCACCACCATCCTCCACCTCCACCACCACCACCCTTCATCGAGGATGCAATTAGAGTCACCGATGATGCAAAAAGCTGTGCTACCAACGAGTACCAGCAGATATGTAACACCTCGAAAATTCGTGTTCAACGATTTAACGACACGTGTCATATAAGACAAAACGCGTTGTAAACTCGGATTTAATAAAGATGTTTTGGCAGGATTTAAAAGCGGCGTCATGTTAATTTTTACCTCTGAATGACCTCAATTATAAATCCCAAGACCCAAGTATACGTACATTAAACATCTTGTATATTTAAAAATCCAGGAATGTAGTTGTCAATAATTAAATTCATAGTACTAGATGGGTTCCGATAGAATTCCTACGGTAAACCGTCGTTTAAGGCACTTTCAAAATGAATTCAACTGAAACAATTCAAAATGGTAGGGTATGTTACTGTATAAGGCACTTCTTGGAGGTCCCTAGATGATAATTGAGGCCCCAAAGTCGGATATTGAGGTTGCCTTTTCGAAAGCATGAAAGAACAACATTTTTGGTCCCTAATGATTTGTTGCGCACCGTAACAAATAATTGTTACGGTGCGCAAGCACCTGCCCAGCACCAGAAAACAGGCAGCAGCCTGTTATGCGCGATTGTGACCATTCTAGCCGGTTTTTCTCACATGTGGACGACCCCTAGGCACCCCCTAAGCACTAGGACAAGTGTTAATCAGTTGTGGATGGGTGCTAGACTAAGATGTCAAGCTTTTATGGTGTCTTGGATCACTATATAAAGCCTCTTTAGTTACAAACATTCCCACACCTTCTCCTGCATTGTTGGATCATTTCTGGAGCTATCAAGCAGCTTCAAGTGATCATACTTCGTGCATAAGACCCTTGTAAGTCTGCTAGTCCTTCTTTAATTAGTTTTAGCTTAGTTAATTAGTTAAAAGTCAAACCGTCGTAATTACGGTTTGACTTCGAGATTGGTCAATAATGGCTCAGTCATATCTCGAATTAAAATTAGTTATAGCTTGGTATTTATGTGGGAAATAAAACCTCAAAAGGGTTTCCCCTGATCACCACTCTAACCAGGTCAAAGGTCGGGTCAAACTAGTTTAAGAAAAGTCAACAGGAAGCTTAAAATGCCATTTATGCATAATTAGCAATGTAGATCATATACTACCTGTTAGCACATTGTTATAACTTAGTAATAAGTGTAAGAACATGTCTAAACATGTTCAACCCGATAATTTCCTGTTTAGACCCGGTTCGGAACCGAAAGTCACATAGTTTGACTTTCACTTTGACTTTCAGTTCTGACCCGTTTAGGCATGTTTTAGAAATGCCTCAGAGCTTTAATTGGACTAGGTTACATGTTAGAACAACCCTCTATGATTATACACCTTGGTTCATTAGTTATCCAATTAATATGCATGTTTCCGTTAATTGCTCATATGTTGACCGTTATGCCCTTATTAACTTAGAACGTGATTTATGAAAATGTAAAAGTGTAGAAACCTTAAATACTGATATATAAACTTGTATGCAAAGTTTGACATCAGTTTGACTTGTAGATTAAGAGTTATGCTCATTATCGCAAAAACTAATGCTTTATGTTAATAAAACGGCGTAATTAGTGTATAGCCTAGTTAAGCCTACTTTTTGGTATCAAACTTAATACCCACTGATGTAATATATTATTTTGGGAATTTTAAAGATTTTTAATTAATTTTAGGCTGAGCATAACTCATAGTCGTAGGCTTAATCCGGTAATTGTCGGTTTTGCCCTTACGGGCCATAAAATGAGTTTTACACATCTAAACCACTCCAAACCTTTTGCTACTGATCACATATGATAAATAAATTATTTTAAGCATTCTGGAAATATAAAATTATTAGATTTAAGTACCGAACCCGGCAATGGCCTTTAATCGCCTTATTTAGCGTTTTTAACGCATAGTATGTTTTAAAATCATATTGAGCATACCCGGGTTGATAACTACTGATATTTTTGGCAAATTATGATATTTTAACAGTAAGCAAAAGTTGATTAACTCAGACTTCGGTTTTGAGCTTTGCGGCTTATGTGAAATTACCAAAATACCCCTACGGGGCATAGTTTGGTTAAAAATGATAAGTTTCACATATATGCCTTAACTTACTGATATAACTTAGCAAGTGGAGTGTAATTACTGATTACGTCAGACATGTAACTCAGTTAAACACTTAAACGCTTTTATAAACTTTTAAATGACCAAACTACCCCTACGGGGCCTAGTTTGTGTTTAAACACGTTTCGGGCATAATGAGAGACACCTTACTGATGTCACAACATATTTGAGACATAATTAACTTAGGAAACCTGTATATAGCTCTCATGAATACCCGTCACGCTAATTACGCGCACGGTTCGGTTTATGTAACAAGTTTACATAAATTAGCCGAAACGGGTCAAACCTTAACGGTTTTATCTCAAAATCCAGAATGTGAATAATAAACCCATATTAAACAAGTCTTCAAACTTGTCGGGTCTGAATCACATTCTATCCGGTCTTCGCTTAATCGTGCGTACGAACCGTACCTTGAAACTAGCCGGTCTAAGCTTAAGCTTAATAAAAGGCCCGTTAGAATTCTAATAGGTTATTATAAACCTTCGTTCCATATTAGGAGGACCAGTAAAAGCTACGTGCATTTTGCTTATTGTGATTAATACTTATTCAGGTAAATACTTTTAACTTATTTTCCCTATACGGGCTTGGGTTACGGTATATAGCATACCGCTTGATCGGGCATCAAATCTCCACATTAAGTGGGTAGTTGAATAATTTGATCGGCTCGTTTAAACAGTCTTGTTTACTTTACAGCCTTTGGGGGGTTAATGACCATGTCCCGGATATCCTTGGCATCATCTTACGAGATGGCCACGACCTGAGCACGGGGTGTAGGCGTACACCTGTCAGTGTATAACTCAATTATGTGGTGTGTCTATTGATCTTTAACCCGGACAAGATCCGGGCTACTGAACGCATAAGTAACATGTAATTCGTTCACAAGATTATAATATTAAATAATTCTCCCAAGTTAAACAAAAATGTTTATGCCACGTGCATCCAAACCAATTTTCAATCATTTTCCAAAATGAGTCAGTTGATTGTATTTACCAGTGTAAACTGACGTATTTTCTAAAAAGACTGAATGCAGGTACTAAACGAAATTGGCTGGATTGTCTCCTTAGCATCAATAAAAAGTCTCGCCAGCTTAGGATGCCTGAAGTCTGTTGAACCATTAATATTATTTTATTTCGATCCTACTGTGGATAAACTTCCGGATATTGTTACATTGATAAACAATATTAAATTCGGTTGTATCATATTTTAAGTTTGCTTCCGCTCTGCATAATCATATTGTGTTGTTTGACTATTACGTTGCCAACCACGTCACGATACTCCCCCACCGGGCCCACCGGTGACACGTGGAAAATCGGGGTGTGACATGTTGGTATCAGAGCCAACTCTGAGTGAATTAAACACTAGCCTTTTGTGTTTAATCTCAGTTACACAATTGCACATATCTAAACCTTCGAGTCTAGACTTATAACATAGGACAAATTCCACCTTATTCGGCTTTTTGTTTTGTCCTTTAAATTTTATATTTTGTTATTGTTATCTCATGAAATATTGACAGGAATCAAAAATGCCGCCAAGATTCTTTAGGAGACGAGGACGAGGCAAGGGGCCAGTCACCGCCCCCAATGACCATGAAGCTGGACCTTCGCAACGGCGAGCTCCATCCACCACCGAGAGTGACGACCCTCGGGAGAAACGGAGAAACTTGTTCGAGCCGGCCAGACGGTCGGTTTCGCATAGTTCAACACCTCCTGTTCTTAACCCTTATGAACCCAATAACCCTCAACCGTCCTACATACCACTTCAGCGATCCCTGTCTCATCATTCGTATGGTGACCCCACACCCATCTTTCGAGGCCAATTTAATCCGGCAAATTACTTACCAGAACCCGTGGGTTTCAACCCACTAGGGCCAGATGATCACTTCTCTGGCGATCACGCTGACGACATGGACGAGGATACAGACCCCGTCGAACCTGCTAGTGCACTCCAAACCATCCGATCGAGATCTCCAACGGATCGTCTTTTCACGGATCACCCTATGGTGGTCCAGACAGTTTCCAAGCCATGTTCACTCGGCACGAGTGGTACTACACACCTTCTCACCACTCGTCGCCTCATGAGCAGCAGCAGCAACAGCAGCTGCAGCATCATCAAGATTCCTCTGAGGATCACCGATTTGTGGCAGTTACGCCACCACCTCCACCGCCACCAGTTCAGCCGGCACCTCCTCAACCGCCAAGGCGTAGGAGAACCTGTGCCCGCATATCGGCACGAACAGGGGACTTCCATTTCAGTTCCCCACGTCAGTCAAGTGCCAGCCACTACCCGCCACATCAGGAGGACCCACAAATGGGTGGACCTTCCAACCCCGCGATGCCGCAGCCACCGCCAATGGGTTTTGACAACCCAATCCCAGCGTATACAGGTTCCATGGCATACAACCCGGTCGAGCCGCCAGTTCACAACAACTACGGGTATGTAGAGGCCGACCCCTACTTGGTGGCAGCTAACTACAATGCTCTGCACCCAGAAGGACAATACGGAGCTCCATGGGGAGTTGGATACCCAACACAAGGGTACCAGATACCACCTAGGCCTATCATACGGACTCAATCGCAGCCGCCTAGGTTCTCCCCACCTGAGCATGAGGAACTCCTTCAGAGGCTGGATCAGGTGGAACGGGAAGTGCACAGGGACCGTAGGGAGAGACAGACTTTCTTCCAAGGATTAGTAGGATTGATCAAAGGGAAGAACAAGAAGGATCATTGAATCCTTCCATTTTCTGTATAAGCCCCTGCGTGGGTGTATTTGGTTGTTAAGCCCCTATGTAGGTATGTATGTGTGATGATTTGACCCCTGCGTAGGTCTGTTTTCCGTTAACCCCTGCGTGGGTATGATGTTTATTTGTTAAGGTCCCTGCGAGGACTAGTTTGTTTGCTTAAAGCCCCTGCGTGGGCAAGTACTTGTTTGACCCCTGCGAGGGTAAGTTTGTTATTTGAAAAGACCCGTTTAGGGCAGTGTATAATATTTTAAATAAATCAATGGAATATTTTTTTTATAAATTTCATGTTTGCCATTTTGCGCATAAATAATTTATAAATGAAATAAATAAATTAAAATCATTCCTTTTAAATTAATCTGCCTATGTAATTATGTAATTAAGAATCTTAAAGTGTGAAACCTAGCCTCGTGTCAAGTATAAGACCGGGCCAAGATGGTAAGACCTGTTTAAAAGATTTAAATCCCTGTTAACATCTTGAAAACATGTTAACACTCCTGGCAGAAGTGATTCGTTAAAATCATATGTCATTCTTATATGTATAAGGATTCTTTAGAAGATTCCAAACCCAATTATATGATCTCTGAATCATGGGTTAAGATCATCAATTAAGATGATCATATTTTACCATACGTGGTAATATGATGCCTACGGGCCCAGCTCACTTCCATATGAGCCAAAAGACAGTGGTAGCTATGACTCCCTGTCTGATAAGGGTAATGAACTAGGTTCAAACCTTAAAAGTCTTGATTCTCTGAAATCATAGCTTAAAATTTAAGTTGTCCATGTGACTAAGCCTTATGTGCTAAAATATATTGTTATTGTTTATAATTAGGATAAATTTTAATTGAAATCCTAAATTAATACGATTAATAAGTTAACCAAATGTGGTCTCTGTTACCATGGTTAACGAGTTACCCTAAGGGGTAATTCCATAATAAACTCCCAAATAAAATATTGTCCTTGTTTTCTGCAACAGTTCAATTCAAATGGCTGACTCAAATGAAATAAATAGCCATCCAGCGGAGCAAAATGAGAACGCCCAGATTACGTTAACGGGTGCTGAATTAAAAGCGATCATAGACGGCGCTGTTACACAGGCTTTGGAAAGGCAGTATGAAGAATACAGTGGTACTCGAAGTAGGACCCACTCTGCACCACATTCAAAGCCCAAGACACATTCTGAGGCTCATAGCAAGCCTCCTCCCAAAAAGAATGGACCCAAGAAAGATGGTGATGACCGTCAGTCCACCAACCATCAAAGTGTCCCATCTCGGCAATTAGTACTGCATCAAGAACCCCGTAACAAGGGTTGCTCCTATAAGTACTTCGTGTCTTGTAAGCGCAGGGATTTTACTGGGGAAAAAGGAGCCGTCGACTGTATGACTTGGCTGGACGAGATGGACACGGTGGTAGATATCAGCGGGTGCGCTGAAAGGGATGTAGTTAAGTTTGTGTCACAGTCCTTTAAGGGTGAAGCGTTAGCATGGTGGAGATCTCTGATCGAGGCCACCGGAAAAATCCCATTGTATAATATGTCGTGGGATCAATTCATTGCCCTAATCAAGGAAAATTTCTGCCCTCAACATGAGGTGGAGAAGATAGAATCTGACTTTCTATCGTTGGTGATGACGAACCTCGACTGTCAAGCTTACCTGACAAGCTTCAATACGCTGTCCCGGTTGGTTCCTTACCTGGTAACCCCGGAGCCAAAAAGAATCGCTCGCTTTATTGGTGGTTTAGCCCCCGAGATCAAGGCAAGCGTAAAAGCTTCTCGGCCAGCTACCTTCAGGTCTGTAACTGACATTTCCTTATCCCTCACTCTGGATGCGGCCAGGCAGAGATCGCTGAGGAATAAGGAGGCCGAGAAGAGGAAGCGTGAAGATGATGGTTCACGAAAGTCGAACAAGAAGCACCGTGGGAGCGGTGACAACAAGAAAGGGTCGGAGTCGAGGAAGGATGGGCATAATTATGGTGAAAAGACCAAGTGTAAAATTTGCAAGAAGCAGCACTATGGAAAGAGCAGACTGGAGTCGAACTCTCAGACTCAGTCAAAACCCTTTGCTGGTGGAATTTGCAAGTCCACGGATCATAAAACCCTGGATTGCAAAAAGATAAAAGACGCAACGTGCTACCGTTGCAATGAAAAGGGGCACATCAAGACCAACTGCCCAAAGTACAACAAGAAGCCTGAAGAGGCTAAGAAGACTAATGCCAGAGTCTTCAGAATGGACGCGAAAGAGGCTGTGCAAGACGATAATGTCATAACAGGTACCTTCCTTGTAAATGATGTCTTTGCAAGAGTACTTTTTGATTCAGGCGCATATAAGTCTTTCGTAGATCATAAATTTTGTGAATTGCTGAAATTACCTGTCAAAGCCTTAAAAGTGAATTATGAAGTAGAGTTAGTAGATGGAACCATAGAAACCGTCTCAACTATGTTAGATGGATGTGTTATATCCATTAAGAACCATTCTTTTCCTCTGTCTCTACTTCCGTTTAAGTTGGCTGGTTTTGACATAGTTCTGGGTATGGACTGGTTATCTCATAACCAGGCCCAAATCGTCTGTAACATGAAACAAGTAGTGATAAAGACTCCGTCTGGTGAATCACTCACCATTCGGGGAGATACCCAGTATGGACTACCTGAGCAAGTGACTATGCTCAAGGCTTCCAAGTGTTTGAAGAAGGGGTGTGTCATCTACATGGCGCAAGTGATTATTGATGAGCCTAAACCAAAGATAGAAGACATCCCTGTCATTTCTGAATACCCAGAAGTGTTTCCTGAAGATCTACCTGGTTTACCACCAGATAGACAAGTGGAATTCAGGATTGATATCATCCCCGGAGCCGCACCAGTTGCTAGAGCACCATACAGATTGGCACCCACAGAAATGAAGGAGTTGAGGACGCAGCTAGATGAATTACTGGCTAAAGGTTTCATTAGACCTAGTTCATCTCCTTGGGGAGCGCCAATCTTGTTTGTCAAGAAGAAGGATGGGTCGATGCGTCTGTGCATCGACTATCGCGAGCTTAATAAAGTCACTGTCAAGAATAGGTATCCTTTGCCCAGAATCGACGATTTGTTCAATCAGCTTCAAGGGGCAAGTTACTTCTCGAAGATTGATTTGAGGTCAGGCTACCATCAATTGAAGGTCAAAGATGAAGACGTGCACAAGACTGCATTTAGGACTCGTTACGGTCACTACGAGTTCCTAGTGATGCCTTTTGGGCTCACTAATGCACCAGCCGCGTTCATGGATCTCATGAATCGCGTCTGCAAGCCTTACTTGGATAAATTTGTCATCGTTTTCATCGATGACATTCTTATTTATTCTAAGAACCAAGCTGACCATGAGAAACACCTTCGTTGTATTCTCAAACTTCTACATCAGGAGAAGCTCTACGCCAAATTCTCTAAGTGTGAATTTTGGCTACGAGAAGTCCAATTTCTTGGACACGTGGTTAGTGAGCGTGGTATCCAGGTGGATCCCGCTAAGGTTGAAGCCGTAATGAACTGGCAAGAGCCAAAGACGCCTACAGAAATTCGTAGCTTCCTGGGATTGGCAGGATATTACAGGCGTTTCATTGAAAACTTTTCAAGGATTGCTGCACCCCTAACTTCCTTAACTAAGAAGAAGGTTAAGTTTGTTTGGGGCCCTAAGCAGCAAGAATCCTTTGATATTCTGAAGCAAAAGTTGAGCAACGCCCCGGTACTGACACTGCCAGATGGAATTGAAGACTTTGTGGTTTATTGTGATGCTTCGCACACTGGCATGGGGTGTGTGCTTATGCAGAAAGGCAAAGTTATTGCCTATGCTTCAAGACAATTGAAAGTGCATGAAAAGAATTACACCACCCATGACTTGGAGCTGGGCGTTGTATTCGCACTAAAGCTTTGGAGGCACTATCTTTATGGTGTCAAATGTGTGATTTATTCTGATCACAAGAGCCTCCAACATCTGTTTAATCAGAAGGAATTAAACATGAGGCAACGCCGTTGGATGGAAACTTTAAATGATTATGATTGTGAAATCAAATACCATCCCGGCAAGGCGAATGTAGTCGCCGATGCCTTGAGTCGGAAGGAAAGGGTTAAGCCCATCCGAATTAACGCCAAGCGTATGGAGATAAAGAATAATTTGATTGAAAGGTTGTTAGCTGCACAGAAAGAAGCTGTGTTGGAAGCTAACTATCCTAATGAAAAGTTAGGAGTAACTGAGGAGCAGTTAACTCTTAGCAAGGACGGAATTTTACGATTAAACGGACGAATATGGGTTCCAATTTATGGAGGACTTCGAGATGTCATCCTCCAGGAAGCCCATAGTTCCAAATACTCCGTTCATCCTGGAGTTGATAAGATGTACCAGGATTTAAAGGCAAATTATTGGTGGATAGGCTTGAAAAAGTCTGTAGCCGCCCATGTAGCAAAATGCTTGACATGTGCGCAAGTCAAAGCCGAGCATCAGAAACCGTCAGGTTTGCTACAACAGCCTGAACTTCCTACGTGGAAGTGGGAAATGGTAACTATGGATTTTATTACCAAGTTACCCAAGACAAGGAAAGGAAATGATACGATATGGGTTATAGTTGACCGACTGACTAAGTCAGCTCATTTCTTACCCATCAAGGAGACTTATAGCTCCGATATGTTAGCCCAGTTATACGTTGATAAGATTGTAGCCTTACCTGGCATACCTGTAGCTATTATCTCTGATAGAGATACTAGGTACACGTCACATTTTTTGAAGAGCTTCCAGCAATCTTTGGGTACACGTTTGAACTTTAGTACGGCTTACCATCCTCAGACAGACGGTCAGAGTGAGCGTACTATTCAAACGTTGGAAGACATGCTACGTGCATGTGCGATCGATTTGGGTGGTAGTTGGGATAATAACCTACCGTTAATCGAATTCTCCTACAATAATAGCTACCACACCAGCATCAAGGCTGCGCCTTTTGAGGCATTATACGGTAGAAAGTGTAGATCGCCTATATGTTGGGCGGAAGTTGGAGATGTCCAGTTATCAGGACCAGAGATCGTGTTCGAAACAACGGACAAGATTGTCCAGATTCGAGACCATCTCAAAGCTGCCCGGGATAGGCAGAAAAGTTACGCTGATCCTAAGCGTAAGGATTTTCACTTCGAAGTAGGTGACAAAGTCCTACTTAAAGTGTCACCCTGGAAGGGAGTGATGCGGTTTGGTAAGAAAGGCAAGCTAAGCCCGAGATACATAGGACCTTTCGAGGTTATCGAACGTGTCGGGTCAGTTGCCTATAAGTTAAACTTACCAGAAGAGCTCAGTGGAATTCACAATGTGTTCCACATCTGCAATCTGAAAAAGTGTTTCGCTGACGAATCACTGGTTATACCACATACAGATGTGCATATAGATGAGAGCTTAAGATTTGTTGAAAAACCTTTGTCGATTGAGGATCGACAGGTAAAGAAGCTTCGAAGGAAGCATGTACCTATTGTAAAGGTCAAATGGGATGCCCGTAGAGGTCCCGAGTATACGTGGGAGGTTGAATCCACCATGAAAGAAAAATACCCTTATTTGTTTCAGTAAATCTAGGGTCGAGATTTATTTTAAGGGGGTGAGGATGTAACACCTCGAAAATTCGTGTTCAATGATTTAACGACACGTGTCATATAAGACAAAACGCGTTGTAAACTCGGATTTAATAAAGATGTTTTGGCAGGATTTAAAAGCGGCGTCATGTTAATTTTTACCTCTGAATGACCTCAATTATAAATCCCAAGACCCAAGTATACGTACATTAAACATCTTGTATATTTAAAAATCCAGGAATGTAGTTGTCAATAATTAAATTCATAGTGCTAGATGGGTTCCGATAGAATTCCTACGGTAAACCGTCGTTTAAGGCACTTTCAAAATGAATTCAACTGAAACAATTCAAAATGGTAGGGTATGTTACTGTATAAGGCACTTCTTGGAGGTCCCTAAATGATAATTGAGGCCCCAAAGTCGGATATTGAGGTTGCCTTTTCGAAAGCATGAAAGAACAACATTTTTGGTCCCTGATGATTTGTTGCGCACCGTAACAAATAATTGTTACGGTGCGCAAGCACCTGCCCAGCACCAGAAAACAGGCAGCAGCCTGTTATGCGCGATTGTGACCATTCTAGCCGGTTTTTCTCACATGTGGACGACCCCTAGGCACCCCCTAAGAACTAGGACAAGTGTTAATCAGTTGTGGATGGGTGCTAGACTAAGATGTCAAGCTTTTATGGTGTCTTGGATCACTATATAAAGCCTCTTTAGTTACAAACATTCCCACACCTTCTCCTGCATTGTTGGATCATTTCTGGAGCTATCAAGCAGCCTCAAGTGATCATATTTCGTGCATTGGACCCTTGTAAGTCTGCTAGTCCTTCTTTAATTAGTTTTAGCTTAGTTAATTAGCTAAAAGTCAAACCGTCGTAATTACGGTTTGACTTCGAGATTGGTCAATAATGGCTCAGTCATATCTCGAATTAAAAGTAGTTATAGCTTGGTATTTATGTGGGAAATAAAACCTCAAAAGGGTTTCCCCTGATCACCACTCTAACAAGGTCAAAGGTCGGGTCAAACTAGTTCAAGAAAAGTCAACAGGAAGCTTAAAATGCCATTTATGCATAATTAGCAATGTAGATCATATACTACCTGTTAGCACATTGTTATAACTTAGTAATAAGTTTAAGAACATGTCTAAACATGTTCAACCCGACAATTTCCTGTTTAGACCCGGTTCGGAACCGAAAGTCACATAGTTTGACTTTCACTTTGACTTTCAGTTCTGACCCGTTTAGGCATGTTTTAGAAATGCCTCAGAGCTTTAATTGGACTAGGTTACATGTTAGAACAACCCTCTGTGATTATACACCTTGGTTCATTAGTTATCCAATTAATATGCATGTTTCCGTTAATTGCTCATATGTTGACCGTTATGCCCTTATTATCTTAGAACGTGATTTATGAAAATGTAAAAGTGTAGAAACCTTAAATACTGATATATAAACTTGTATGCAAAGTTTGACATCAGTTTGACTTGTAGATTAAGAGTTATGCTCATTATCGCAAAAACTAATGCTTTATGTTAATAAAACGGCGTAATTAGCGTATAGCCTAGTTAAGCCTACTTTTTGGTATCAAACTTAATACCCACTGATGTAATATATTATTTTGGGAATTTTAAAGATTTTTAATTAATTTTAGGCTGAGCATAACTCATAGTCGTAGGCTTAATCCGGTAATTGTCGGTTTTGCCCTTACGGGCCATAAAATGAGTTTTACACATCTAAACGACTCCAAAACTTTTGCTACTGATCACATATGATAAATAAATTATTTTAAGCATTCTAGAAATATAAAATTATCAGATTTAAGTACCGAACCCGGCAATGGCCTTTAATCGCCTTATTTAGCGTTTTTAACGCATAGTATGTTTTAAAATCATATTGAGCATACCCGGGTTGATACCTACTGATATTTTGGAAAATTATGATATTTTAACAGTAAGCAAAAGTTGATTAACTCAGACTTCGGTTTTGAGCTTTGCGGCTTATGTGAAATTACCAAAATACCCCTACGGAGCATAGTTTGGTTAAAAATGATAAGTTTCACATATATGCCTTAACTTACTGATATAACTTAGCAAGTGGAGTATAATTACTGATTACGTCAGACATGTAACTCAGTTAAACACTTAAACGCTTTTATAAACTTTTAAATGACCAAACTACCCCTACGGGGCCTAGTTTGTGTTTAAACACGTTTCGGGCATAATGAGAGACACCTTACTGATGTCACAACATATTTGAGACATAATTAACTTAGGAAACCTGTATATAGCTCTCATGAATATCTGTCACGCTAATTACGCGCACGGTTCGGTTTATGTAACAAGTTTACATAAATTAGCCGAAACGGGTCAAACCTTAACGGTTTTATCTCAAAATCCAGAATGTGAATAATAAACCCATATTAAACAAGTCTTCAAACTTGTCGGTTCTGAATCACATTCTATCCGGTCTTCGCTTAATCGTGCGTACGAACCGTACCTTGAAACTAGCCGGTCTAAGCTTAAGCTTAATAAAAGGCCCATTAGAATTCTAATAGGTTATTATAAACCTTCGTTCCAGATTAGGAGGACCAGTAAAAGCTACGTGCATTTTGCTTAGTGTGATTAATACTTACTCAGGTAAATACTTTTAACTTATTTTCCCTATACGGGCTTAGGTTACGGTATATAGCATACCGCTTGATCGGGCATCAAATCTCCACATTAAGTGGGTAGTTGAATAATTTGATCGGCTCGTTTAAACAGTCTTGTTTACTTTACAGCCTTTGAGGGGTTAATGACCATGTCCCGGATATCCTTGGCATCATCTTACGAGATGGCCACGACCTGAGCACGGGGTGTAGGCGTACACCTATCTGTGTATAACTCAATTATGTTGTGTGTCTATTGATCTTTAACCCGGACAAGATCCGGGCTACTGAACGCATAAGTAACATGTAATTCGTTCACAAGATTATAATATTAAATAATTCTCCCAAGTTAAACAAAAATGTTTATGCCACGTGCATCCAAACCAATTTTCAATCATTTTCCAAAATGAGTCAGTTGATTGTATTTACCAGTGTAAACTGACGTATTTTCCAAAAAGACTTAATGCAGGTACTAAACGAAATTGGCTGGATTGTCTCCTTAGCATCAATAAAAAGTCTCGCCAGCTTAGGATGCCTGAAGTCTGTTGAACCATTAATATTATTTTATTTCGATCCTACTGTGGATAAACTTCCGGATATTGTTACATTGATAAACAATATTAAATTCGGTTGTATCATATTTTAAGTTTGCTTCCGCTGTGCATAATCATATTGTGTTGTTTGACTATTACGTTTCCAACCACGTCACGATACTCCCCCACCGGGCCCACCGGTGACACGTGGAAAATCGGGGTGTGACAAGATAAAGGTATTTTTGGCACTTTATTATTTGTTTTCACATACTAGCATCCTTTCGTGATTGTAAGGCTAATGTCAATCAACTATGCCTTTTAATTGGATGTTTTTCGTATATGGGAAGTCTACTTATCACCAAACACTGATGATCTATTTCTTGAAGATTTTGGTGTAACTAAAATAGACATGGTGCTTCTTCTTCCCAAAAATCCAAATTAACACCCTCAAAATCCCCAAAACCAAAAAACCCAAAAAAGCTATTCTGGCCATCGAGTCTCCGGCCACCACCACCTGCAATCGCCAGTAACACCACCTCAACCGCCACACCTAACCCACCACCACCACAACCACCCCTTCACTCACCGCCGCCCCTAACCCACTACCACAACCACCCGCCATCACCTAACACCACAGCCACCTCCATCCGGTTGTTAGAGAGAGAGAGAAAGAAAAGAGAGAGAGAGAGAGAGACAGACTGGCTAACCTGGTGCGCCGCCGTGAACTACCACAAAGAGTGATGGCCAACCTGTTGGTAGAGAGAGAGAGAAGAGAAAGGGAGGGACTTTCAGATCAAGAGAGAGAGTGTGTGAGAGTTTATATATATATATATATATTTATATATATATTTATTTTTAAGTTTAATGCAGAATAGCCCCTTGATATAATTTATCATACAAAATAGTTTTTGAGAGGTGAAATTACAATAGTACCCTCATGTGACTTGCACATGACTAGATTTAACCAAAAAATCTAACTGGGTTTGGCCTAAAGGACAAAACGTGTAAGATTTTGAAAGGTAAATGACACCGCCTGTCAACTTTTGTGCTAAAGGACAGCGCCTGAAATTTGATGTAAACATAAAGGACAAAACTAGTAATTTACTCTTAATTTTATTTTATTTAGTAATCAGTAATAGTAAATTATATACATGGTTTGATGAAATGTTTTAATATAAATATATATAATAGAAACTGTAATAACTCTCATCAAAAGTCCTATTTATTATTTTCTTTTAAACAATAGGAAACCCTAATTGAGACCCCCAAGTAATTCTGCATAACCCCTAAAATTTTCAGAACAACTGGAATCAGGATCAGGGCCCCTAAAACTCGAGGGGGGGGGGGTAAATTCCCGTCAGTATTATCTAAACAGTTTTACGTGTAAAAAGAATTCGAACGAACGACCAACTCACCTAAGCTAATGGGACACGGGGCTACCCTATGCTAGGGTGGTACCCCTCGCGCCACGCGAAGGCCCCTCGCGCCACGCGAGGGCGCCCTTTTTCCAGTATATATTGTAGACATTGGCACTTGCAATTTCGCGTTGGTTCGACGTTAAAATTCGATTCATGCACTGAGATATCGTCCAAATACTACAGAAACACACACAATCTCGAATTTCCGCCGCGATAACAGGGTAATAACTCAATCGCTGCTACGATTCAATGTCCGATCGATTGAAACTATCCGATGAATGTTTAAGTGCTGCTCAAATTAGGGTTTATACTTTGTCATTCGTCGTGAATTCGATGGATGTTTAAGTATTGCACTTTGTCATTTATCGTGAGGATTTTAATCTCGTGAGTTATCGTAAATGCTGTATTAGTTACTGACCTAGTTTCTTGTGCATTATTGTTAAATTAGGTTAACAGGCTTATCAGTAGGCTAAACTCTGCCCGAATAAATCTGCAATGTGAGTCATTCTCTTTTTACCAAATTACTTTCAAAATCATGTTTATTTTCAAAGTTATAATTACAGGGATTAAGTCTTTGTAATCTCCAAATTACAGCCGGTATGTGGGGTTTTGTATACATTACTTGATAACCGTCACCATTGGACAACGGGTTAGCCAAGGGGTGATATGACCATAGTCACAGACACCATTGGATAATGGGATAGCCAATAGGTGGTCGAGTGACAAATACCGTGGGTAGATGGTTGATATGTATAAACATTGTAATCGCTCTTAATACTGTAAATTATAACAATGCGTCGTTTTTAGTAAAAAGAATGATTCACCAGTATTTCCCCGCTGACAAAACCTTTTTCAAACATGTTTCAGGTAATCTGTTATGATCCAGGAAAAGTGCCATGAAGCACTACAAGCTTGAGGAAGTGGCTCAATATAAATAAAGAACCATGTTTTGTAAAATAAGGATTTCCCAGTGAAATCACTGTCTTGTAAACTACGAGGTTTTATCCTGAATTATGAAATAAAATAATCGGGCATTTTTAGTTTTAAAAAGATCCTGCTAAAATCTTCCGCTGTAAACTCAATTAAACAAATACCACGGAATTTCCTGTCCCGCGGCTCCAGGAACCGGGTCAAACCGGGCCGGGGGCCGTGACAGGAAAAGGTGGTATCAGAGCCACTGATTTAAGCCAATTAAGTATTTGAGAAAATACTTAATTTTTACTAATTGTTATTTTGTGATTACGTGTTTTATTATTTGAATACTTGTTTACAGTATGGGTAAACAAAGACTTTCGGACATCTATCGTAAAATAGATAATTCACCGAAAGAAAAAGGAACTTCATCCTCAAAATACCCAACAAATACTGAGGAAGGAATATTTGTCTGTAAGGCACAATATGAGAAACCACTTTCTCCTAATAAATGAAGTTTGATTATTAGGAAAAGTCAGGAGAAAGTCAAGAAATCACAACCAAAAGAAGTGAGGGTTAATCAGGAAACCCAGGAATTTGGCAGTAACCCACCATGGGAAGATGAGTTAGATGAAAAATGGGCAGATCTCTATATGTTAGCCACTGTAGCAATAAATGCAAACATTTAAATATCCTGACCCAGTATTAGCACCCATAGCATCTACAAGCCAGAAACTTTACCCAGTAAATAAATAAGTTTACAATAAAACCTAATATGTTTTAATTTTCGGTTGTCCTTTGTATTAAATTAGTCACACGGTATGTAATAATACTGAAGGTTTATCTGTGAAATTTTAGTATAAAATTTTAACTTAGCATTTTGTGTGCATTTTGCTTATATGTTAACAACATGAATGAGTTATCTGAAGCCTTCAGAATCTCAATCTATATTTGGTGAAAGTAGAAGTCTCCAAAGACTTTACTGGTTACTTACCCGACGTGGAAGAACCTATGGAATTTTGTGCTCCACCTCCAGAGAAACCAAAGCCTAAGAAAAGGAGAAGATTTATGGGTTGGAGGCGTGTGCGCAGAAGGAAACCAGCAACTAGGAAAGTTCCCAAGATAGAGAATCCCATAGATAAAGGAAAAGGAATCGAGATTGAGGAAGGTGTTAGGCAAGTAGAAATGGAAATTGGGGAAAGCTCTAGGCAAGTCAAGGAATTGCCTTTGCAGGAGGAGTTAGATCGCATTCTTGCAAACTACGATATCATTAGACCTATCAATGAAAATCTCTTCCCTTATCCTGCTGAAACCCAACTCCCAATAAACTTAGAACCAGCCATTCCAGACCCTCTAATCCACACCCAACCTCTAGGAGAACTGGACGAGTGGTGGATTAACGACTGGCATTTTCAAAACCTCCTCAATAACCCTTATACCTTTTTCCCTCAGTTCGACCCAGAACCTATACCAAATCCACCAATGAGCAATGAAAACTTAGCTGAACTCCGCCATTTTGGCGAAGAACTGGTGAGTGGAGGGAATAGAATTCGGGAGGTAGGAGAACAGATCTCCTGGAAGTACGACGAGAGGGAACGTCGCTTCTAAGGTACCAGCTGACGAGGGATAGGATGGTGGTGAAGCTGTGATTGTATAATAGTAAAAGTAATAATAAAATAAGTTTGTAATATAACCTATCAATAAAACCTTTGTAAGATAACGGTGTGTACTGATGCATATTATAATATATAAAAAAATGGCAGTTGAGAAATCAACAATTTTGACTAAACATGTGTGGTGAAATTGTGTGATTAATTGCATATAGTTGTTATTTATTTTATGCTAATTAAATATATATTAAGTACCAGATGGAAAACGCTAATAATGAACCAGTTAATGAAGTTAATCAATCTGAGCAAAACCAGGAAGATCAATTCATGACTAGGCAAGATATCGAGAATATCGTTGCTCAAGGAATAGCCAATGCTATTCCAGCAATTTTTGCTGCTGCTCAGAAACCTGTTGAACCTCAACAAATTATTCCTAGTAAACGTACTCATGAAGATAACTTCAGTAATAGCGTAAACAGAGGCAGCAATCATACTAATCACGATAATAATCCACGGCAGGCCCCACTCCCTAAGAAAATGAAAGCTGCAACGCCTGGTTGCACTTACAAAGAATTTCTTGCTTGTAAACCAGCTTAATTTGCAGACAATGAAGGGGCGACTGCGGCACTGCGTTGGTTGGAGAAAACCGAAGCAGTACTTATGATAAGTAAATGTGCTGAAGAAGAAAATGTTATCTATGCGTCGCATCTTTTTAAAGAAGGGGCGCAAGAATGGTGGAATACGGTACTTTAAGCTAAAGGAAGAAATATGGCCTATGCCATGAGTTGGGAAGAATTTAAACAACTAATAGAAAGAAAATTTTGTCCCGAATACGAAAAAGAACAAATGGCAAATAAATTCCTGAACCATCGGATGGTGGGTGTAGACTGTCGAGGATATACTTCGACATTCTTCGAGTATGCTAGAGTTGTACCAACCCTGGCTTCGCCAGAACCGGTACTCATTTCTCGCTATATTTGGGGATTGATTGGTGAAATCTGTAATATCGTTAAAGCTGCGAGACCTCACACTATTGATGATGCGGTAGAATTAGCTAACACCCTAACTGACGAGCTGGTACGCACAAGAGATGAAAACCGGAAGAAGGAATTAGCTCAGAAAATTTACCCAAGGATTTCGTGTGGGTAATAATAGCAACTTCAAGAAGAAAGGAACCGGGCAATCTTCCACTCCGTCGTTCTGCAGGAATTGCAGAAAGAAACATTTTGGAAGATGCAATGTAACCTGCAACTTTTGCAAAGTTGTAGGACATCGTGAAGAAGACTGCAGAAAGAAAATAAGGGTCTGCTATAACTGTGGAGAAGCTGGGCATTTCAAACCAGAATGCCCTAAGTTGGTCAAACCAGCAGACAACAAAGCCAAACCTACTGACGAAGCTACCAAGAAGAATGCACGAGCATTCCAGTTAACTACCCAGGAGGCAGAACTCATTCTAGATGTGATAGCCGGTACGTTCCTAGTTCACAACGTTTACGCAAAAGTATTATTTGACTCTGGTGCAAACCAAAGTTTTATAAATACTTCATTCTGCCAAGCTCTTAACTTACCCTTAACCAACCTTAGGCAGATTTTTACAGTCGGAACGGCAGATGGGAATTCTGTTAACATAGATAAGGTTTTGCGAAAAGAAAATATAGAACTTTCAGGTCATAAATTTCATGCAAACCTATTACCAATGAATTTAGCCGGATTCGATGTCGTGTTAGGAATGGATTGGTTAGTAGCCAACCATGCTCGAATCCTTTGTGATAAAAATTCTATAGAAATTCGAGCACCCACCGGGGAAGTAATCATGATTACAGGAGATAAGCCACGTAAACCCATGAAGTTCATTTCAGTAATGGAAGCTGCTAGTTATGAACGAAAGCAGGGAATAATATATATGATTTCAGTAATCATTAGCACTAAGGATAAAGAACTTAAGGAGATTCCTGTAATCTAAAAGTACCCAGATGTATTCCCAGAAGAGTTACCAGGATTACCACCAGATAGGGAAGTAGAATTTAGAATTCATTTAATTCCTGGAACTACACCCGTAGCTAAGGCACGTTATCGGTTAGCACCCACAGAAATGCTAGAACTAAAGAAACAATTAGATGAATTGTTAAGTAAAGGATTCATACAACCTCGTTCATCCCCTTGGGGGAGCACCAATGTTGTTTGTAAAGAAAAAGGATGGTTCGATGCGAATGTGTATCGATTATAGGGAACTAAATAAGGTTACAATTAAGAATCGATACCCATTACTTAGGATTGATGATCTTTTTGATCAACTCCAGGGAGCTAGATATTTTTCCAAGATCGACTTACGCTCCAGATACCATCAGTTGAAAGTACAAGAAGAAGACATACCTAAAACTGCTTTTAGAACTAGGTATGGTCATTACGAGTTTACCGTCATGCCCTTCGGACTAACGAATGCACCTGCAACATTTATGGACATGATGAATAGAATCTGTAAACCGTACTTGGATAAATTTGTAATTGTCTTCATCGACGATATACTTATTTATTCCAAAAGTCAGGATGAACACTGTGAGCACCTGCATGCACTCTTAACTTTGTTAAGAAAAGAAAAGCTTTACGCCAAATTCTCGAAGTGTGAATTTTGGCTACAAGAAGTGCAATTCTTAGGTCACATGGTAAATCACGAAGGTATTCACGTAGATCCTTCCAAAATAGAAGCAATCACCAAATGGAAAGTCCCGCAAACAGCTATGGAAATTAGAAGCTTTCTAGGATTAGCTGGGTACTATAGGCGTTTTATTAAAGATTTTTCTAAAATAGCGGTGCCATTAACAAAGCTAATCTGTAAAGCAGTTAAGTTTGAATGGGGACCTAAGCAAGAAGAGGCTTTTAGGATTTTAAAGCAAAAGTTAACAAACGCTCCAATTCTAGCCTTACCAGAAGGAACATAAGATTTTGAAGTTTACTGTGATGCTTCTAAACTAGGATTAGGATGTGTGCTAATGCAACGCAAGAAGGTAATTGCATATGCCTCAAGGCAATTGAAAAAGAACGAGGAAAACTATACGACCCGTGACTTAGAGTTAGGAGCCATAATTTTTGCTCTTAAGATTTGGAGACATTATCTGTATGGAAGTAAGTTTACTGTCTATACGGATCACAAAAGCTTAAGATACATATTTGGGCAAAAAGAATTAAACATGAGGCAAAGAAGATGGATGGAAATCCTAAGTGACTACGACTGTGATATCCAATATCACGAAGGAAAAGCAAACGTAGTTGCAGATGCCTTAAGCCGTAAGTATCATGAGAAACAACAACGAGTTCGTGCTCTTAGATTAAATCTACAGTTAGATTTAATGGAACAACTGAAAAACATTCAAGAAACAGCAATTAAGGATGATGCTGAAGGAATGAAAGGAAGAATAAAGGAATTAGAGCAAGGGAATGATGGAATTTGGAGATTCCATAAGAAAAGGATTTGGGTACCTAGGCAAGGAGAATTAAGAAATAAGATTTTAGAGGAAGCCCATAAATCTAGGTATACCATGCACCCTAGAAACAATAAAATGTACCAAGACTTAAGAAATAACTTCTGGTGGATAGGAATGAAAAAGGACATAGCTAGATATGTTTCTAAGTGTCTTACTTGTTCACAAGTTAAAGCAGAACACCAGAAACCTTCAGGTCTACTTCAACAATTAGAAATGCCTGTATGGAAATGGGAACTTATAACAATGGACTTTGTTACTAAGTTGCCCAAAACCAGAAAAGGTAACGATGCGATTTGGGTAATTGTGGATCGATTAACCAAATCAGCTCATTTTCTACCCATGAAGGAAACCTTTAGCATGGAAAGGTTAGCCAAGTTGTATGTAGACGAAGTAGTATCCTTACATGGAGTTCCACTCTCCATTGTATCAGATAGGGATAGTCGTTTCACTTCCCATTTCTGGACACGTTTCCAGAAAGCAATGGGAACCCGACTAAATTTAAGTACGGCATATCATCCTCAAACAGACGGACAAAGTGAAAGGACGATACAAACACTGGAAGACATGCTCCGAGCATGTGTGATAGATTTTGGTGGAAACTGGGATGACCACCTACCCTTAATTGAATTCTTCTATAATAATAGTTATCATGCAAGCATCGAAGCTGCCCCATTCGAAGCACTGTATGGACGAAAGTGCAGAACTCCAGTTTGTTGGGCAGAAATACGAGAAAGTCAATTATCAGGTCCTGAAATCGTGCAAGAGACCACCGAAAAGCTCACTCAAATAAAGGAAAGACTAAAGACGGCTCGAGATCGCCAGAAAAGTTATGCCGACAATCGACGCAAACCACTAGAGTTCCAAGTTGGGGATAAGGTACTCTTGAAAGTTTCTCCTTGGAAATGAATAGTTCGATTCGGTAAGAAAGGAAAGCTGAGTCCAAGGTACGTTGGACCATTTCCAGTAATTCAACGTATAGGACCAGTTGCCTATCGCTTACAACTACCAGAAGAATTAGCTGGAGTACATGATGTATTTCATGTATCCAATCTCAAGAAATGTCTATCAGACGAATCCCTGGTGGTACCTCTTCAAGACATAGAGGTAAATGATAAGTTAAAATTCGTAGAAAAACCACTTCAAATAGAAGACCGAAAGATCAAGTTTCTCAAGCACAAACGACTAGTGCTGGTCAAAGTCAAATGGGATTCAAGGAGAGGACCTGAATATACTTGGGAGCTAGAATCAGAAATGAAACGGAAATATCCTCAATTATTCCAGTAAATCTCGAGGACGAGATTTTTATTAAGGTGGGGAGGATGTAACAACTCTCATCAAAAGTCCTATTTATTATTTTATTTTAAACAATAGGAAACCCTAATTGAGACCCCCAAGTAATTCTGCATAACCCCTAAAATTTTCAGAACAATCGGAATCAGGATCAGGGCCCCTAAAACTCGAGGGAGGGGGGGGGGGGGTAAATTCCCGTTAGTATTATCTAAAGAGTTTTACGTGTAAAAAGAATTCGAACGAACGACCAACTCACCTGAGCTACTGGGACACGGGGCTACCCTATGCTAGGGTGGTACCCCTCGCACCACGCGAAGGCCCCTCGCGCCACGCGAGGGCGCCCTTTTTCCAGTATATATAGTAGAAATTGGCACTTGCAATTTCGCGTTGGTTCGACGTTAAAATTCGATTCATGCACTGAGATATCGTCCAAATACTACAGAAACACACACAATCTCGAATTTCCGCCGCGATAACAGGGTAATAACTCGATCGCTGCTACGATTCAATGTCCGATTGATTGAAACTATCCGATGAATGTTTAAGTGCTGCTCAAATTAGGGTTTATACTTTGTCATTCGTCGTGAATTCGATGGATGTTTAAGTATTGCACTTTGTCATTTATCGTGAGGATTTTAATCTCGTGAGTTATCGTAAATGCTGTATTAGTTACTGACCTAGTTTCGTGTGCATTATTGTTAAATTAGGTTAACAGGCTTATCAGTAGGCTAAACTCTGGCCGAATAAATCTGCAATGTGAGTCATTCTCTTTTTACTAAATTACTTTCAAAATCATGTTTATTTTCAAAGTTATAATTACAGGGATTAAGTCTTTGTAATCTCCAAATTACAGCCGGTATGTGGGGTTTTGTATACATTACTTGATAACCGTCACCATTGGACAACGGGTTAGCCAAGGGGTGATATGACCATAGTCACAGACACCATTGGACAACGGGATAGCCAATAGGTGGTCGAGTGACAAATACCGTGGGTAGATGGTTGATATGTATAAACATTGTAATCGCTCTTAATACTGTAAATTATAACAATGCGTCGTTTTTAGTAAAAAGAATGATTCACCAGTATTTCCCGCTGACAAAACCTATTTCAAACATGTTTCAGGTGATTTGTTATGATCCAGGAAAAGTGCCATGAAGCACTACTAGCTTGAGGAAGTGGCTCAATATAAATAAAGAACCATGTTTTGTAAAATAAGGATTTCCCAGTGAAATCACTGTCTTGTAAACTACGAGGTTTTCTCCCGAATTATGAAATAAAATAATCGGGCATTTTTAGTTTTAAAAAGATCCTGCTAAAATCTTCCGCTGTAAACTCAATTAAACAAATACCACGGGATTTCCTGTCCCGCGGCTCCAGGAACCGGGTCAAACCGGGCCGGGGGCCATGTCAGAAACCGAACTAGAACAAGCCATTTTACGTTCATTATTGGTTCTAGAGTTTCTAAAAACCGCTTTCAGGTTATCATTTCTTTTAAGATTTGGTTGACCATAAGTAGAATGGAATTATAAATTTTTAGAACTACTTTCTTTTTCTTTAATTGATTAAGACGTAGTTTTGTTTTTACATTTACAAATTAGAGAAGATTCTCTTATATATTAATAAACCAACGTTTTGAACAGTAGCAAAGGGTTATTTGGGTATTTCAACGCATCTTCATCCTCACTCCCCTCAACCCTGCCCTACACCCACCCTTGAAACACAGATGCCGTCAGGTGGTTACCGGCGGCCACACATGTCGCCGCCCTAGGTATAGAAAGAGGGAGCCGACCATAGAAAAGGGAACTCCGGGGTAGTTCCGCCGATTGTGTTGGTGAGGCGGTGACCGGAGGGTGGGTGTAGGGCAGGGTTGAGGGGAGTGAGGTTTTAATCCCTTATCACTAGAAGTCTAATTTTTACAGAGAAAGCTTATGATCTCTTGCTTTTTTTTCCTCTGCCCTAGGGGATCTGCGATATGAACAAGTTTGACCCAATGCTTTAAAGTCCAAGTAGATCTTCTATCCCTGCTAAACTTTGGTACTCAATTGTCAGCAAAGAAGTCTAATTTTATCTGTTAAAGAATCAAATGATACAGCTTTGAGGTTTTAATCCCTTATCACTAGAAGAACGTTGCTGTTTTGTGAACATTTTTTTCCATAACTAACTGATAGTCATTTTCTGGCTTGAAAATTCTTTAGCTGTTTAGGAATTGTAAATGAAAAGGTGACCCATTTTGTCGTTATAGCTAAAATTATTTTGTTAAAAAAATAAAATGTACGTTTGTGAGCAAAATAATATCAATTACTTATAACAATATATTTCCCGAAATAAAGGAAAAGAGCAAATTGTGTTGAGATAATTCACAATAATATTTTTTTCCTATACAGTGAAACTTCCTTTGTGACAAACGAAGAACCTGAGAACTTAAAGAATGTTAAAAACATACATATGAATTCACATTAACCAGGCTATATTAAAAGTGAACCGTGTTTGCTGGAAAAAAAGGAACAACTTTGTAGGGGAAGGGAATAGCTCTGTTCCATCTACATATGTGTACCCCATGGCTCCGGTGTATAGACGTTGACAAGAGTGGTCGAAATTGGCTGGTCAAATAATTTATAGCTATTCAGATTTCGAATTTAATTTCCATAATGCGAGACTGTAGTATCCAGATCTTAGAAGTGAAACTGAGATTTTATTCCTTTTGTTACCTGATACTAAATTATTTATCTTTATGTCCATTGGATATGTTGTAGTCAGGATTTAACTAATTTTCCCTTTTATTTTAAGTGGCTGACGGAGGATAGCAGCAGGAAGGCTGAAATTGATTTGCATGAATCGAATGCTTCGTACGAAGGCCGAAAACATGTAAGGTGGTCGCTTTTAAATGTGCTTTCTCATATAGAGTTTTAGAACTGAAAGATTTATAAAAAAGTCAACTTAAATGTATCATTACTCACTTCGTAGCTTTATAAGAATTTATATGTCAAGCTTTTTACTCGCACATTCAAGTTCATCTTATTTAAATTTGTTTTATCGTATAGAGTTTTAGAACGGAAAGATCCATTAGAAACAATCAACTAAAAATGTATCATTACTCCCTTTCATAGCTTATTTTTAATCCCTCCCATAATCTATAGCTAAAGCAATGTTATGAAATTTATGCTCACAGGACTACAAATACTTCTAGCAGGGCGTTAGAGGTTGTGGATCGGGCTCCAAAAAAGTTGACCTATTTGCAGCTGATTAGAAACCAAATTCTTTCTCTATAAGTTGTAACAAGGTAGGAAAGCAACGATTTTTTTTACCTTCGTGTTATAATGGTTGCACGTAAATTCTGTTTAAGCTAGAAAAAATTTATGAGGGCCAAATTGTTGATAAAAGACACGAGTGTTTGTACCATGGCTGGAAGTTTAAGGGTGAGGGAAAAGATACCAAGGAATGGGTAACCGTGGTTGCTCTTATTTTGCGGGAATTTAATATATATCTTTCATGCAATTTAGTAATGAGCCGACTTTGGAATGCGAAAAGTGATCGATATTGAGGTTTTGCTTTTCCTGATTGTCAATAGTCAACACCCTGTGTTTTGGAATTTGTAGTTACGATCTTTTGGTTAAAATCGATGTAGGTTATTTTTTGTTTTGTCTTTGCTGAATTTTATTATGATTTACAAGCATTGAATTTCTTCTTTTTCATAGGAAAGCTGGAAGAGTTCACAGTGCTGAGATCGAGGGTCACAATTGCCTTATGCGAGCAAAGCTGCAAGACACCAGGTAAAAAAAAAACTCTTGCCACATTCCAAACTTTTAGATACTTCGGGAATATGTTGTATTACTTAAATAAGTATCCCATCACAGCCGATGTACATTAGAACGTTGATTATTTGGATGATGATACACAAATTAAAAACTGAGTTCGTTTAAGTGGTTAAACCTTATAATTTTTTTCTAGAAATAGAACAGGTCAGATCAATCCAATGAATTAAGGAAGCTTTTTTTAAATAAAGAAGTACGTGACAATTAAACGGGTCAAAGATGCATCTTTACAAATATAGTGTCACTAATATAATGCGTTATAGCTTCGCAGCACTAGAAGACCCTTGCCAAACTAGGGATGAGGTGTACTGAATGGGCTAGGTACGGTTTGGTACCGATACTGATACTGGTACGATACTGGTTTGGCACCGGGTACCATTCGCTCATCCCTATGCCAAACTACTCACTCACAGGAAATGACGATTCAACTCATACCAAAGGTTTTGTAAAGAAATCGAACAACCTTCGAAACATTGCACCAGCTTGACAAATGAAAGGTACTCACATTTTGTCGCGGAACATTTTTAATACTTTAGCTGATTCATATCTTCCATTTCAATATGACACTTCTATTGTTGTTAAACATTTTGTCCCAATCTTTAAAGTTGTAAATTAATGTATTTGTATCAATTTGATCTAGCGGGTTGCATTCACCTGTTAACATTTGTACATTAGATTTTTCCAAGTTTGCGTTTGTGTGCCTATACTGCTACAAGTCGAAGAATTTCCGTCACAATGAGCCAAATCAATTCCTACCGAACAATTGTCTTCCATTCATGTAAATCAAGGGAAAAGATCAAATAGGAAGATTAATTTCGCTAGGAAGGATAGGAAGCAATTAGAGGATGACATGTGGCAACATTTAAAATAAAGAAAAAGGGTATTTTAGTCAATCCAACCCTTTCTTCTTCCTTTTTCAAAACCCACTAACTTCAAAACCCACCATTTTCAAAACCCACCATCTTCAACCATTTGTTCACTTTCTATCTCAATAATCACTACATTATAGTGCGATTTTCATCACCAATCAATGATTCAAACCCCCGATCAACGTGTTCTTCAGTTTTTTAGAAGAAAACCCAGTTTAATTTCATACAAAATCTCGTTTTTTCGGGTGATTTTGAAGATAATCACTCGATTTGTTCGATTCAATCGCTGATAAGTGTTTCTATCATTTCAAATTTCGTCAATTGATGAAGAAACCGGCTTCGATCCATGTAAGAAATTCTTTAATTTCATTTTCACGATCTGGGTTTTTATTTAGTCATTGTGTTTTACGATCTTGGTGGGGGTCCGGGGGCGGCAGCCCCTGGCGGGGTCCAAGGGGCAGAGCCCCTGGCTGGGGTTGAGAAAAATTAATTTTCCAGAAATTGGCTCATTTCGAAGACAGTAATTCGTAGACAATTCAGACAGTTCACAGACAATTCACAAACAGTTCAGAAACAGTTTTATGAGTCCATTGCGTTTTAGAAATAAGAGAGTTTTATGTGTTTTCTGGCTATTGCGTTTCAGAAAAAACACATTTTTAAGTATCTTTAGTCATTGCGTTTTAGGTAAAACACATTTTTGAAGTGTTTTTAGTCATTGCGTTTTAGGTAAAACACATTTTTAGGTGTTTTCAGTCCATTGCGTTTTACAGAGAACACTTTCTTTTGTTTTTTTAGGTCATTGCGTTTTAGAAATGGGACATTTTTAAGTGTTTTCTGGCCATTGCGTTTTACAAATAAAACATTTCTTTGTGTTTTCTGGCCATTGCGTTTTACAAATAAGACATTTCTTTGTGTTTTCTGTGCATTGCGTTTTAGGTAAACCACTTTTTTATGTGTTTTCAGTCTATTGCGTTTTAGAAATAAGACATTTCTTTGTGTTTTCTGGCCATTGGATTTTCCAAATAAGTCATTTCTTTGTGTTTTTGGTGCATTGCGTTTTAGAAAAATGTCATTTTTTAGGTTTTTTTTCTTTCATTGCGTTTTACGTAACTGGTGGTTTTTCTATTGCGTTTTACACAACTGGGTTTAATTTTTTTTAAATATAGCAATAGTATACTCGTTTTAAAGATAAAAAAACGCTCGTTCTTTTGGTGCAATTTTTATAAAAAAATAATGTCGTATGAAAGAGTTATTAACGTTTAAAAAATGGGGGGGAATTGGAGGAGAGAGAAACTATTGGCTTGTATTGACTAGAATGCACTTGAACAAACTCACGCGCCTCTTTTCTTCTTTTCAATTTCCCTGATTTAATCTTAGCCCTTGATTAACTAAATGGATGGTCAAGATCACTTCCTAGCCTTCCTAGCCAAATTAACTTCCAATTGTATCTCCACCCTGTAAATCAAATGTTGTATTCTTTTGATTATATCACAATTTTATTTACTTATTTTTTATCAATAGGTTGTCATAACTATATAACGGGTGTTTGTACCATAACGAAACAAATTGATACCGACCAAATTACCATCGTTTGCCCCCGTCGTGTTACGCAGCGAATTCCCGGAGCAACGCGCGGGTTTGATACAACTAGTTACTTTTAATACATATAACATTCTAAATCCTTTATTTAAGGAGGCATAAATTTTAATAAGTTTAAAAACTATATTTAAAAAATACAGGTTGATACCTTTGGTTGTCTCGCTCCTGACGCTGTGCGACTTTTGAATCGGGTTCAAAAAGTCGTTAATAGTAATTTTTCGTCGCTAAAGGTTTCAAACTTTGTATTTAGTAGAATTGGTTTTTCTATTCAAAAGGGGGTGGCGGCGCAACTTGTTGCCCGACTACCTGCCATTGCTTTGTAATTGCCCTTTTTCGTGTGGAATGATATTGTTGTTTTTTCATACAACTCTCATATAAACTGGTATTTCGACCCTACCATCAAATTGATATTATACATTTAATCGGTTACCAAACTATTAGATCCGTCCATTTTACTACTTTTTAGCTTGTTACAATAATGCGGAAAACGTGATGGTACAATAATGCACAAAAGGTTATGGTAGATTCACATGTCATGTTTATTGAACACTATCAAGAGACAAGCATGAAGACTTTAGGCCATGAAAGTTGGTAACAAAGTTAGCGATCGTTTGTCAGACCCGTAGTGGGGCTTCAAATGGGCTTTTTTTTTCATGCATAACACCTCTTCACGCTCCTCCATCTGCCCTTGCCCCTTGGGGCGTTATTTTCGACAAATCTGGCTTGGGTGTGGGCTTGAAAACGCCGAAAAAAAAATTAGTGGACCAATAAGAAATTTCCAACTCTTTTATGAGAATCTTATTTGCTTTATTTTTCTAAAATGATAATAATTGAGATTGGGGCATTATACCACTATACTCATTTTAACTTCAAGCCTCGTAATGTCTCTTTCCTGACTAGGCTGCCACATGTCGGATCATGCCCAAGGGAAGAGCTTGAAGTTCACCCACCACTATACATGGTCTCGTATGTTTTTTTAAACCGACTAACTCACAACCCTTCTAATCAACTGCTTAATCAACACCTTTATCCGTTATGGGACTTGAACCCTAATCTTCATTGGACGGGACACATTTTCATATACCTTGATACCACAATACTAAAATCCAATATTGGTGATCATTTGTTGTGCAATACTAAAATCCAATATTGGTGATCATTTGTTGTATTAAACTACTTTGAATACCTCTAAACCAAACTATAGGACAATTTGCTCCTTTCTAACATAAAATATACACCGTTAATGAGTGTTAATACTTCAATCACTAGCTCTAACAATGCTTGGTGAAACTACATGATGGTTTACATGAAAGCATCTTCTCTTGAGCCTCTTGCTGAGCCAATATTCTCTCCAGCTCACTCGGCCTACACGGTATGACCACCGCACCTTCATGCTCAAACTCATACTCTTCAGCTGCTCGTTCCAACAACTTTACAAACAAATCCCACTTAAGATACGACACAGGAACAACAAACCTTCTTTCCTCATATTCATCCACCGCTATAACCGCAAAATGACCTTCTTTAACATCCTCAGGCACCCCCTCAATATTTCTAACAAAAAACCTCTTTTGCAACTTTTCCACCATCGAAGAAATCGTGTTCTTGTTCAACATATTGCACGTCGCACATATAATTTATATCTAACAACGTTAAACGTGTTACCCTTATTTATACTCTTTGGAGGTACAAAGTAAATATGGCCTGCATGTGTGCACGTATACATGTGTTTCTTGTTTGTGTTAAAGATACTTGTGGTTGTGTAAAATGGTATGTTTTGTGGTGAATATGTGAAGCAGGATTAGTGCACATGGTAGGTTTAAGTTTTGGTAAAGTTTATAGGCCGGCTAATTAATCGATAAAGGATGTATTTGTTTTGTTTTGTACCACTTGATTTATGAGGTGGGAATTGTATAACTGTTTTTGTGCTAATAACTAACCCGTGCAGATTCATAGTTTATAGTACGAGTTTTGTTACAATTTGCACGATTCGTGAGGGACAAATCGTATGATTTGTTCAGGTGTACTGAATGAAAGAGATCAGTATTCATTGAATCCCTTGTTTGCGAATCTAGAGGTGATCTTATCATCTTGTGTCTTTAGACAATAAAGAAATAACATGTGTTTTATTTTAGTAGTCTAAACTTAGCGTGATTTCGAGTCCTAAGGGACATGGTGTGATGGTTATAAGACGCCTCTACTTTATTCATAAAGTTGAGATTTAAATCTTCCAAGATATAGATATAAAAGTATTATTTAGAAGTAGGTAAAAGATCAAATATAAATAAAGTAAACGTACAAAACGTACGAACCGAAGGAAAAGACAAAAAAGCGCGGTGGCATTTTTGTAGTTATCAGTAACTATCAAAATTAATCTAAAAATGATTCGGTAAAGCAATTTTGATCTTTTGTACAGTAATTTTTTAAAATGTTCTTGTAGAGTAATTTTGTTCTTGTAGGGTAATTATCAAAATTACTCTGTATCAAAATTACTTTTACAAGTAAATCAAAATTACCCTGTAAGTTTATCAAACAACATTCAATTCAAAAATATGCTACAAATGATCATGTAGAGTAATTTTGTAAAATGATCCTGTAGAGTAATTTTGACCTTGTAGAGTAATTTTGTAAAATGATCCTGTAAATTAATTTTACAAGTGAATCAAAATTACCTTGCAAGTTTATCAAACAACATACAATTCAAAATTACTTTACAAATGATTCTGTAGAGTAATTTTGATCTTGTAGAGTAATTTTGTAAAATGATCCTGTAGAGTAATTTTACAAGTGAATCAAAATTACTCTACAAGACCAAAATTACTCTACATGAATATTTTACAAAATTACTCTACAGTATCATTTGTAGATTAATTTTGATAATTACCCTATAAGTAGATAATTACAAAAATGCTTCCGAGTGCTTTTGTCCTTTTCATGCAATTTGTACATTTAGTACGTTAAGTTTATTTGTACAGTAACTTTCCCCTTTAGAACTAAGTTAGTTTATTGTAAGTCATTATTTAAAGATAGAAAGGTATTATTTAAAAGTTACTTTAGAATAAATTGTTGTTTTGAGCCCTCAAAGGCTTTCAAAAGTTTTTAGAGAGTATGGTTTTGGATGTGAGTGACAATTTAGTTTCAATTTTTCATCCGTTGATTTTGGTATATGCTCTCGAAAATTACAAACACCGTTCATTTATTTAAAATATGGATTATAGGAGTGTGAAAAAAACCAAATTAATCGACCCATAATCGAATTAACCGAAAAACCGAATCTAATAAAAAACCGGTGGATCGGTCAGTTGTTTTTTTTTTTGAAAACCGAAAATTACGGGTCGATTATGATTATCAATGCTTCCATACAATGCACACCCCTATGGATTGTATATATGAGGTGTTATAAAAGTGAAGTTAATTGTTATGAGTAAATTGTCATTTTAATCTCTGAGGTCTGATAAAAATTGTCACTTTAATCCAAATAGTTTTTTTTTTTTTTTGCCATTTTAGCCCAAATAGTTTTTTCTGCCATTTTATTCCTGAATTTTGTCATTTTTTTGACATTTACATCTACCACCACCACCATCTCCCAACCCCCCCCCCCCCCCCCACCATCACAAACCTCTATCATCGCCACCACCTGCCTGCACCGTCACCACCCACCCCACCATCATCACCACCCATCATCTCCACCACCACCGGCAACTTTTCCACCACCCATGTCATCAACCAGCACCATCGCCGTAATCTTCACTATAAACCGACAGTCCGGCACACCACTATCCCCATACCATCGCACCTGCAAAAAGAGAAAGAAAAATGTGGTTTGACCAAAAGTTGCAGCTAAGTTAACTAAAATTTTTGAATGGAGTTAGTGGGTTGGATGAAAATGACAAAAAAATGACAAAAGTCAGGGACTAAAATGACAGGAAATAAACTATTTGAACTAAAATGACAAGAAAAAAACTATTCAGATTAAAGTGACAATTTTGGTCAAATCTCAGGGACTAAAATGACAATTTACTCTAATTGTAATATTAATTGATTTCAAATACCACTTCAAGAAAATTATCACCTGCCAATGAGCTAGTGTTGGGATGGTAAGTGAGAGACCGGATGTTCCTAGTGACCCAGGTTTAATTCCTACCCCTAGCATATAGTTTCTGCGGCACCTGGTGATAATGGAAGACTAGACAAGTAGGCGGCGATCACTGGTTCGATCCTTGAACTGATCGGGTTTTACTTCACCGCACCGTCATGCCTTCGGGCGAGTGTTCACGGGCTTCGACCCTAGGTGAGGGTTTTTCCTGGTTCAGAAGACGAGTGTATCCCGATGTGGTAAATTTCGTTAATAGCCCATTTGAAGAATTCGTTAGCCGTTCAAAAAAGAAAAAAACATCGTCACCATATTGCCTCTTTCGATTTCTCAATCTTTGGGATTCAAATTAACGTCAATGGTTAAAGTTTCAATTAAGTTATAGTTCGTTTTAATTGGTATGTTACTAGATTTGTTTGCCATGGAAGATCATACATTTTTGGAGTTCTAATGTAACACCCCGTGTTTTCACGAGTGAAAGTCAAAGTCAACAACCGATTTCGCGGAACTCGACTCATAGAATTGTTTGTATGATATTTAGATTATGTGGAGTAATTGTCGTACATTGCAATAATCGAATCATTCTAGCCGTATTTCGATCGACCTACGACTGTGAACGATAGGAAGTAACTATGCGATAAAGTTGATCAAGCTATGCAAATCGAATCGACATCAAAAAATCGTAACTCGAACTGTGTATTTTTACTTGCCGTTATACGTGTGTGTGCCTTACGTGTTACTTGTGCATGTCTTATTTTATATTATGCATGTTGAGATAATCAAGCGAACTAAATCGAACTCGAAGTCTAACCCGAATACAAACGAACCCGAACCCCGAGTCGAACCATATAAGAAGTAGTTGGGACTGAAAGTAATTTGACTAGGAACCCTATCTAATCGCTCGTAAGCCGAAACCGAATCAACATCGCGCCGAATCCACCAAGGGAGGCGGCATCCGCACGGATGGCCAGTCCGCACGGATGGCCTGTCCGCACGGATGGCCAGTCCACACGGATTGCCAGTCCGCACGGATGGCCAGTCCGCGCGGGTAACCTACCCGGGTGCGTGCCATGCGCACGGCCCATCCTTTCCCCTTTTGGCATCTTATAAATACACGGGTCACTCTCCACTTTTTCCACTTTTGGCAAGTGACGTCCGAACCATACGCATTCTTCTCCTTTTTCCCAGATTTCTTCCAATCCAGGTAAGATCTTGCACTTATTCTTGTACATCTTTGATCTCTACACAATTCTACACATTTCTATCTTTCGGATCTTCGATTTTAACCATGAAATCATCCGTATATGAGGTATTCTCTAGTGACGTCATCATGAAGTTCATAAGAACTTCAAGCTTGACCTCATTCCACCTAGAATATCTCAGATCTAAACGATTTCTACAAGTTTTTACAATAATTTCACCTAGATCTAAACTTTTCTAAGGATAAAAGAGTTGAAAGAAATAGACCAAAGTTCTTTCCCACTTTTACCCTTGAAACCGGTACAAATCCGATCAGTCCTTGTGTTTTACTCATCAATAGTAATGCCCTAGTTCCAGATCTGGAATTCTACCCGTAGACAACGGATTACGGGGTAACCGGGAGAGCTGTTCCGAGTCGCCGACAGGCTGAGTTAGGGTGGTTCCTGGCCGGTCTAGTCACGCGGGTGGGAACACAACTCCAAGTGGTTGCCACGTGATCAGAACGTCTCGATAAACGACAACAGAAACCAAGTGTAGACGAACGGAACAACCAGACTCGTTATCCGCACGGACAAGCTATCCGCACGGACGAGCTCGTACGCGCGTACGAGCCATACGCACGTACAGGTCATACGCACGAGTGGTGATCCGCACGGACTACCCTTGGGACCCACTTTCCAAACAAGGTTTGAGTATCGACGAACGAGCAATCCGGACGGACAACCTCTGAATGGATTACTCTTAGGATCATGAGATACTAAGGCCTTAAAACGAAAACCAAACAATTTTCATCCGCACGGCCAAGCCGTACGCACGGACAGACTATCCGGACGGATTGTCTCTGCCCGCGCGCACAGGCTGTCCGCACGGACTACTATACGCACGGACCGTCGTCCGCGCGGCCGGCTTGAAAGGTAGAAACACTTTGGTGTTTTCAGAATGCTACAACGAAAACTTCAAAGCACAAGCCATCATACACAAACACATTTTAGGAAGAAACAATCCACTTGAAAGTTTATTCACACAAGCAAATTGTCCGTACGGACAGCTCGTACGCACGAACAGCTCGTGCGCACGGACAACTCGTACGCACGAACAGCTTATTCGAAACGGATCACCATCCGCACGCGTTGCCATCCGTACGTATCACCACCCGCACGGATAGGTCATGCGCACGGATGACCTCTACTCACGGGTGACTGATCCGCACGGACAGTCATTCGACCCACTCTCACCTGTACTGTTTTACGCGTCACTTATCATTATGTTATCAAATCTATCCAGGCTAACCGTACTCGCTGTAAAGCGCTCCCTTCAATCCACTATCGCTGTGAGTATACTCGAACCCTTTTTGCTTTAGCACTTTTGGGTGTTACATACGTTACAACTACTCAAACTACATCTATCACACTACTCAAGCTATTTTAACGCTTAACCATTAATGCATGTTATACGTGGCTTATGAATGCTTGTTTGTTATGTTTACACATGGAATGCTGTCTACCTGCCTTAGCAACGATAGTACTATAGTTTGGACTCAGCACCCGTTCACACGGGGGTTGTTAAGGATCTTTTACTTGCATGGATTACAGTGGTAATCGTGTATTGCGAACTGCCTCGGGCAGTCAACCCGCAGTCATTGGTATCGATGGATCTGTGTCGATAACTAACGTGCTTCATTTCACTATGTGTACGTGCTGGTTATGCGTAAACGAATTCGAACTCTATATGCTATTATCAAACTTGTATGCTCACCTTTACATTTTATGTATTGACATTATTTTAACGTATATGACAGGTGCTTAGGACGCATATGTGGTAGGAAATGGAAGCTAGAATAAAGCTTTAGAGCCCAACAAATAGTTGTCTGTAGATAACTTATTAGGGGTCTCTAGAAGCAGATAAACAATTGCTACTTATTTGAATCTGAGTTGTCGGAACAGAATATTTGTTTTGATGTTGCCTGTAATAACTTGTTTGACTATTTATGTTACGGTATGGGACGTAATGTTTACTTAAATGGTAATGATAGTTGTTATGGAAACTTCTGGACAATCTGTTTCGCTCAGTGCCACGCCCCGATGATTCCGCCATCGGTTGGGGTGTGACAGATTGGTATCAGAGCCATAACTATAGGGAATTAGGCAAGACTCGACCTAGTCCGGGTCGGAGTCTTAGAGACCTAGTCTATAGTTAAGAACCAACAGACCAACTCACACGTATGTGTAAATTCGTTGTTATCACTCACTCTTATTGCACTCGAAATTTTCAAGTTGTGAACAGACAATAAGGTCGAGAATAGGAGTGAAAACCCAAAACTCACGGCCAAGGTTGCCTAATCAGCTTGCATTTTAGCTACGAACGAGGAAAAAATTATACCAAATCAGGAGTGAAATCCATATTTTGATGAATAATCTCCTCAATTCTTTATCAAAAACAAGGACGGAAGTTGCAAGATAGGGGTGAAACCCTAACCTTGACGACTCGTCCCGCTTTTATACAAAACTCCACCAAGGTTCGATGGACTCCAATGATCGAAAGACACAACCTAACCAATGGGAATTGCGCCAATGCCCAAGAATCGAGGCAAAGGCATAGTCCTGGAGGTCGTTGTGCAGGATCATTGTGAATAGTCGAGCTACATTGGTTAGTCGAAGTCTGTTAGCCGCAGACAATCCACCTTTGATTTGTCGATCTTTATGAAGATTTTAATGTATTTTCTGTTATTTGTTAACGTTTTGAGATACTAATGGTTTCAACCTAACACGATTGTTTCTGCTAAAACACAAAACCCACTCAACCCATCGCTAGCAAATCGACACTAGGAGCAGTTAGAATGCCTCGCATGCTCGTAGGCACTTTTAGTGGCTAAGTATATGTGCTTCCTTGTTGTGTGATTACGTGATTAGGAAAGGTTGTGATTATGTGCTTTATATGTTTATGTGATTTTGTGCAATTCTGTGAATTTGTGACTATATGCGTTTAAATGATACGTGTTACTAAGCTTTAGTAGTAGTAAACGTGTGAGGTGAGATTCGAATACATGTGTTGAGTTCCGTGGCGATGACTATTGCAGACAATGTCGTCTGGATCTCGTCATACGCTCTCTCGTCAGGAAAAGAGGGACAGACATCTCGCCTCCATTATTGCGAAAAGTGTTGCAAAAGCTGTGAGCGATGCCTATGAGAACGCCAGCAAATCATCCGAGGAGTCGAGGACTGAAGGTCCAAAAGCTGTCGCGAGACCTTTCAGCTTCAAACAGTTCAAATCATGTGGGCCGAAAGAATTCACAGGCGAAGGAGGTCCTACTGCTCTATTCCACTGGTTTGACTCTATCGAGGTTACTCTGCGACAAAGTGGTTGCCCTGATGACCTTCGAACTCTGAACGCTACCGGCGTCTTTCAGTCCCGTGCTTTGGACTGGTGGACGGCCGAGAGGAACAAGAGAGGGAATGATGCAGCTTACGGTTTGTCGTAGGAAGAGCTCAAAGAGGTCATGCTGGAGGAATTCTGCCCTCCTCACGAGCGTCAAAAGCTTGAAGACGAATTCTGGCACATACATCAAAAGGATGGAGACAATGCTGGTCTTACTGCTCGCTTCAAACAGCTCAGCATCATCTGTCCTGACCAAGTCAAGACCCCTGAGATGACCATCAAGAAATACATCCGAGCCTTGCCCGACTGCGTCGCTGATTTCGTGCAAGCGGCTAAGACTACCACGATCGAAGAAACCTATCTACTGGCCGCTGAGATCAATGACAAAAGGGTCAAAGCTGGGGTGTGGGATAAGACCTCCAAGCATCTGCATCAAGCTACCACTGCTGCACCAACTGTTGAACCCACGTCGTCAAGCAACAAGCGCAAGAACAAGAGAAAGAACAAGAACTGTGCGATTACTGCTGCACCAACCCAAGCCGTACCTGCCCAACAGCGTCAAGTAGCGGCGCCTGTGGCCAATGCACCGCCTGGAAAGCGTGCATATACTGGACCACATCCACTCTGCCCTACTTGCACCTATCATCACCCGACTGCTATCCAATGTCGTTTCTGTGCCCATTGCAACGTCTACGGCCACTTTACTGCCAACTGCCGTATTCGTCAAGCTCCTGCCAATCAAGCTCTACTCGCTGCCCCACAGGGCCAACAAGCTCCTCCGGCACCCGCAGTCAAAGCCGGAGCATGCTTTACGTGTGGCGATCCGAATCATTTCGCCAACATGTGCCCAAACAGGGTAGTGAAACAAGAACCCCAGCAGCAGCCACAGCAGCAACAACAGCAGCAGCAGCAACAACAGGTCGCACGAGCCAGAACCTTCAATCTCAATGTGCGTCAAGCCCAGGCCGACAACAACGTGGTCAATGGTACGTTCCTTGTGAATGGTATTTATGCTTCATGTTTGTTTGATACTGGAGCCGATAATTGCTTTGTGTCACTCGAATTCGAGAAACTCCTTAGTCGTAAACGTTCCCGACTCTCCTCTGCATTCGATGTTGAAGTCGCTACCGGAAGAACCGTCGCTGTAAATTCTGTTATTCGTGATTGCACACTCGAGCTCAACAATCACATCTTCTCGATCGACCTTATTCCGATGCAATTAGGAAGCTTTGATGTCATAGTAGGCATGGACTTTCTTCGCGAAAACCATGCCGAAGTTGTATGCTTCGACAAAATGATTCGTTTTTCGCTCGCCAACGGTGATTCATTGTGCGTCTATGGTGATACTACTTCGAAGGGTCTCAAGCTTATGTCATGTCTACAAGCCATTAAGTATCTCCGTAAGGAATACAGGGCTTTCTTGGCTCATGTCGTAGCAGCGGAGAAGGAAAGGAAAGAAAAGAAAAGAAGAAAGTAAAAGACGTTCCAGTGGTTCGAGAATTTCCTCAAGTTTTTCCAGAGGATCTTCCCGGACTACCCCCGAAGCGTGATATTGATTTCCGCATTGATCTCATTCCTGGAGCTAATCCTGTCGCCAGAGCTCCTTATCGACTCGCGCCGTCCGAAATGCGCGAACTCTCAACTCAACTCCAGGAATTGCTTGAAAAAGGCTTTATTCGCCCGAGCACCTCTCCTTGGGGCGCACCAGTTCTTTTCGTCAAAAAGAAGGACGGGTCGTTCCGGATGTGCATCGACTACCGGGAATTGAATAAGTTGACTATCAAGAACCGCTATCCTTTGCCTCGAATCGACGATTTGTTTGACCAACTGCAAGGCGCTACATGTTTCTCGAAGATTGATCTACGTTCAGGATACCATCAGCTGCGTATTCAGGAGGAGGATATACACAAAACCGCGTTTCGTACTCGTTACGGCCATTACGAATTTGTTGTCATGCCTTTTGGCCTAACCAACGCACCAGCAGTCTTCATGGATTTGATGAACCGGGTGTGTAAGCCGTATCTTGACCGTTTCGTCATTGTGTTCATCGACGATGTCTTGATCTATTCCAAAACAAGAGCCGAACACGCGCACCATCTACGTTTGGTTCTCGAGTTACTCCAGGGGAACCAACTCTATGCCAAATTCTCCAAATGCGAATTTTGGTTAGGAGAGGTTCAGTTTCTTGGTCACATCGTAAATAGTCAGGGTATTCATGTCGATCCAGCAAAGATTGAAGCTGTTAAGAGCTGGGTTACGCCTAGGAACCCGACTGAAGTCCGCTCTTTTCTCGGGCTAGCGGGCTATTATCGACGGTTCATCGAAGGATTCTCGAAGATTGTTGTACCCCTTACTTCTCTCACTCATAAGGACGAGCCTTTTGTCTAGGGAACCAAACAAGAGTCTGCCTTTTGAACCCTCAAATACATGCTGTGCAATGCTCCTGTTCTCACACTACCCGACGGAAACGATAATTTCATTGTCTACTGTGATGCTTCTAACCTTGGTCTCGGTTGCGTCCTAATGCAACGAGACAAGGTTATAGCTTACGCATCTCGTCAGCTCAAAATCCATGAGAAGAACTATGCGACCCACGATCTCGAGCTAGGCGCAGTTGTTTTTGCATTAAAGATTTGGCGACACTACCTGTATGGTACCAAGTGTACGATCTTCACCGATCATAAGAGCCTACAACATATCTTTAATCAGAGGGAACTGAATATGCGTCAACGCCGATGGGTAGAACTTCTCAACGATTACGACTGTGAGATTCGTTATCATCCAGGCAAAGCAAATGTCGTTGCCGACGCACTTAGCAGACGGAGCTATTTGCTTAGCACTCGTAATGTTCAAGCCCAACACAATCTCGAAGCTCTTATTCGCGACGCCCAGCATGCATGTTTCAACGAGCGCACCCTGAAGAAAGAAAGAATCTACCACGATGGAGCCCAACTTGTGAGCAAATCGAACGGGATATTCCACTTCTTAGACAAAATCTGGATCCCCAAGCGAACCAACCTGCGACAGATTATCATGGATGAAGCCCACAAGTCCCGATACTCTATTCATCCTGGTGCCGACAAAATGTACCACGACCTTCGATACAGGTACTGGTGGCCGGGCATGAAACGAGATATCGCTCTTTACGTCGGAAGATGCCTAACCTGTGCTAGAGTCAAGGCTGAACATCAACGACCCTCTGGCTTGCTCGAACAACCTCCAATTCCCATGTGGAAGTGGGAGAGCATAGCTATGGATTTCGTAACCAAGCTTCCAACCACGTCATCAGGTCATGACAGCATTTGGGTTGTAATTGACCGTTTGACGAAATCAGCTCATTTTCTCCCGATACGAGAAGACTACAAGGTGGAACGATTAGCCCGAATCTACACCGACGAGATCATTTGTCGACATGGGACGCCTCGTGACATCATCTCTGATCGCGATGCTCGGTTCACTTCACGATTGTGGGGAACTTTCCAAACGGCGCTCGGTACAACGCTTAATCTAAGTACTGCGTTCCACCCACAAACCGACGGTCAGACTGAAAGAACGATTCGTACTCTTGAAGACATGCTCCGTTCATGTGTACTAGATTTCGGTGGCAATTGGGATAGACACCTCCCGTTAGTCGAATTCTCGTACAATAACAGCTATCAAGCTAGCATCCAGATGGCACCTTTCGAGGCCTTATACAGAAGAAGATGTCGATCGCCTATTGTGTGGCACGAGGTCGGTCACTCGCAACTAACCGGTCCGGAGCTGCTACAAGAAACGACAGACAAAATTTTCCAAATTCGGGACAATCTAGCGAAGGCTCGAGATAGACAGAAGCTTCTCACCGATAAAAAGCGCAAACACCGTGAGTATGGCGTTGGTGACTACGTACTCCTAAAGGTATCACCTTGGAAGGGTGTAGTCCGATTCGGCAAAAAGGGGAAACTTGCGCCTCGATATGTGGGACCTTTTAAGATTCTGGAAAGGATCGGAAAAGTCGCCTACAGACTCGAATTACCGGAAGAACTTAACAATGTCCATCCGATCTTCCACGTGTCAAACCTCCGAAAGAGCATCTACGAACCCGATTTACATGTTCCTCTAGATGATTTACGAGTGAACGAAACATTACACTTCGTGGAAAAGCCTGTCGAAATCATGGATCGCCAAACCAAAGAACTCAGGCGCTCACGCATTCCTATTGTGAAAGTCCGGTGGGAAGGCAAACAAGGCGCGGAGTTCACTTGGGAACTCGAAAGTGACATGAAGGCAAAGTATCCACAGCTGTTTAACGAAGGAGTAACGTCCAGCTAAGAAAGGCAAGGTGGCATATATGTAAATGAGGAGAAATCCCTTATAATCCTTGAAACTAGAGAGAGAAAGCTCTTGTACGTTATCAAATCAATCAAAGAATCACGTTAAGAAAAAGATTGCACGTTTTGTCTGTTCGATCTCACTCGTGCACGGTTTCCGCACGTCGCACGGTCGGTTACGCAATCGAATCGGTTCAAAACCGATCCTACAAAGATGAAGAAATTGTTCAAATCTGAGCATGTTTGATCCTCGCAATCGAGCACCTGCTCAGATACCATTGTAGGATTGGTTTGACTCCGTTGGGACTGTGTCAGGTCACGATCGTTCACGGATTCCGCACGATTCAGGTTCAGCAATAGTCAACACGAATTGTTATCCACGCGGTGAACATCAACAACAACTTTCAAGTGTATTCACACATCATATCCAAAGATGAGCGAACTTGTAACTGTAAAATCCTGATTAATTTAACGATTTTCAATGATGCAAACAAAGGACTCTCACGCGTGATTCACGAATTAGTTACAGCTTCCAGCTTAATATCGGGACGAAATTTCCTAAACAAGGGGAGGCTGTAACACCCCGTGTTTTCACGAGTGAAAGTCAAAGTCAAGGTCAAAGTCAACGACCGATTTCGCGCAACTCGACTCATAGAATTGTTTGCATGATATTTAGATTATGTGGAGTAATTGTCGTACATTGCAATAATCGAATCATTCTAGCCGTATTTCGATCGACCTACGACTGTGAACGATAGGAAGTAACAATGCGATAAAGTTGATCAAGCTATGCAAATCGAATCGACATCAAAAAATCGTAACTCGAACTGTGTATTTTTACTTGCCGTTATACGTGTGTGTGTGCCTTACGTGTTACTTGTGCATGTCTTATTTTATATTATGCATGTTGAGATAATTAAGCGAACTCAATCGAACTCGAAGTCTAACCCGAATACAAACGAACCCGAACCCCGAGTCGAACCATATAAGAAGTAGTTGGGACTGAAAGTAATTTGACTAGGAACCCTATCGAATCGCTCGTAAGCCGAAACCGAATCAACATCGCGCCGAATCCACCAAGGGAGGCGGCATCCGCACGGATGGCCAATCCGCACGGATGGCCAGTCCGCACGGATTGCCAGTCCGCACGGATGGCCAGTCCGCACGGATGGCCAGTCCGCGCGGGTAACCTACCCGGGTGCGTGCCATGCGCACGGCCCATCCTTTCCCCTTTTGGCATCTTATAAATACACGGGTCACTCTCCACTTTTTCCACTTTTGGCAAGTGACGTCCGAACCATACGCATTCTTCGCCTTTTTCCCAGATTTCTTCCAATCCAGGTAAGATCTTGCACTTATTCTTGTACATCTTTGATCTCTACACAATTCTACACATTTCTATCTTTCGGATCTTCGATTTTAACCATGAAATCATCCGTATATGAGGTATTCTCTAGTGACGTCATCATGAAGTTCATAAGAACTTCAAGCTTGACCTCATTCCACCTAGAATATCTCAGATCTAAACGATTTCTACAAGTTTTTACAATAATTTCACCTAGATCTAAACTTTTCTAAGGATAAAAGAGTTGAAAGAAATAGACCAAAGTTCTTTCCCACTTTTACCCTTGAAACCGGTACAAATCCGATCAGTCCTTGTGTTTTACTCATCAATAGTAATGCCCTAGTTCCAGATCTGGAATTCTACCCGTAGACAACGGATTACGGGGTAACCGGGAGAGCTGTTCCGAGTCGCCGACAGGCTGAGTTAGGGTGGTTCCTGGCCGGTCTAGTCACGCGGGTGGGAACACAACTCCAAGTGGTTGCCACGTGATCAGAACGTCTCGATAAACGACAACAGAAACCAAGTGTAGACGAACGGAACAACCAGACTCGTTATCCGCACGGACAAGCTATCCGCACGGACGAGCTCGTACGCGCGTACGAGCCATACGCACGTACAGGTCATACGCACGAGTGGTGATCCGCACGGACTACCCTTGGGACCCACTTTCCAAACAAGGTTTGAGTATCGACGAACGAGCAATCCGGACGGACAACCTCTGAATGGATTACTCTTCGGATCATGAGATACTAAGGCCTTAAAACGAAAACCAAACAATTTTCATCCGCACGGCCAAGCCGTACGCACGGACAGACTATCCGGACGGATTGTCTCTGCCCGCGCGCACAGGCTGTCCGCACGGACTACTATACGCACGGACCGCCGTCCGCGCGGCCGGCTTGAAAGGTAGAAACACTTTGGTGTTTTCAGAATGCTACAACGAAAACTTCAAAGCACAAGCCATCATACACAAACACATTTTAGGAAGAAACAATCCACTTGAAAGTTTATTCACACAAGCAAATTGTCAGTACGGACAGCTCGTACGCACGAACAGCTCGTGCGCACGGACAACTCGTACGCACGAACAACTTATTCGAAACGGATCACCATCCGCACGCGTTGCCATCCGTACGTATCACCACCCGCACGGATAGGTCATGCGCACGGATGACCTCTACTCACGGGTGACTGATCCGCACGGACAGTCATTCGACCCACTCTCACCTGTACTGTTTTACGCGTCACTTATCATTATGTTATCAAATCTATCCAGGCTAACCGTACTCGCTGTAAAGCGCTCCCTTCAATCCACTATCGCTGTGAGTATACTCGAACCCTTTTTGCTTTAGCACTTTTGGGTGTTACATACGTTACAACTACTCAAACTACATCTATCACACTACTCAAGCTATTTTAACGCTTAACCATTAATGCATGTTATACGTGGCTTATGAATGCTTGTTTGTTATGTTTACACATGGAATGCTGTCTACCTGCCTTAGCAACGATAGTACTATAGTTTGGACTCAGCACCCGTTCACACGGGGGTTGTTAAGGATCTTTTACTTGCATGGATTACAGTGGTAATCGTGTATTGCGAACTGCCTCGGGCAGTCAACCCACAGTCATTGGTATCGATGGATCTGTGTCGATAACTAACGTGCTTCATTTCACTATGTGTACGTGCTGGTTATGCGTAAACGAATTCGAACTCTATATGCTATTATCAAACTTGTATGCTCACCTTTACATTTTATGTATTGACATTATTTTAACGTATGTGACAGGTGCTTAGGACGCATATGTGGTAGGAAATGGAAGCTAGAATAAAGATTTAGAGCCCAACAAATAGTTGTCTGTAGATAACTTATTAGGGGTCTCTAGAAGCAGATAAACAATTGCTACTTATTTGAATCTGAGTTGTCGGAACAGAATATTTGTTTTGATGTTGCCTGTAATAACTTGTTTGACTATTTATGTTACGGTATGGGACGTAATGTTTACTTAAATGGTAATGATAGTTGTTATGGAAACTTCTGGACAATCTGTTTCGCTCAGTGCCGCGCCCCGATGATTCCGCCATCGGTTGGGGTGTGACATCTAAAGTGTAATATCTATTTGATCACAATCCAATCAACTTTTGAACCTCGTAAATAGTGCTGGCATAACGGGTCAACTCGATCTGTTAAGACACGAACACGATAAAACACGAACCCGAAACACGTAAACACGAACACGACACGAAATCTTATCGTGTCAAATTTTCGAAACACAAACCTGTTAATAAATAGGTTACACGAAATGACCTGTTAAGATACGAAAAAATTACCAACGTATCATACGACCTGATTAAGACACGAACACGACCTATTTAAGACACGAACGACCGCATTGGGGAAGTTGTGAATCGAATTGGGAATGGTGGTGTTTGTGAGAAAGATTTAAAAATTAGGGTTTGGACTGTGGAAAAAGAACCGCGTGTATTTGTGTATAATTCATCCTAGGTCCCATGACTAATGATCCCATGTCCACACCGACATATAATATTTTTAATTTTTAATTATTAACATGTACTTAACGGGTCTTAACAGGTTAACATGTTTTAACCTGTTTAGACCCGAAACCTGTTAAGGTCAAACACGAAACATGATAACTTCTTGTAGGTTCGTGTCGTGTTATCGTGTTCGTGTCAGAATTCGCAGCTCTACTCGCAAATCACTATATTATTCCATATATAAATTAGCAACTTTTTTGTGCATTAGGAGTTGTACCCCAAGCCTGGGGAGTTTTTCAAAAAAAAAAAAAAAAAAAACTTTGATATTTCACTTTCAATCTAAAAGTTTTATTTTTTACATTTTAACCCATTTGAAATTTTTATTTTTAACTCAAAGTTTTTCATCTTTTGTAATTTACAACAATACTTTATTATTTACAACTTTGGTCCCCCATACTTTCTATTTTTCGCAAGTTTTTCGTTTTACATTTCGTTCTAAATTTTGCGAGTTAACATGTCGTAGCGTGCATGTAAGATTCAATGTTTTTTGCTCTATTTTTTCATATTTGACAGACCCGTCGCAACGCGTCCATTTTTCCCTGTTGGAAAGTTCGCCGCAACGGGCGGGTGCTAGATCGACTAAGTTATTATTTTCTACGTTTTACGTTTCTGGTTAATTTCTTCGCATTAACACACTGTAATGGGTGTGCGTGGTTCAACGATTTCAGTCTGTTTTTCGTTTAGTGTAATTTTTACCATTTTATCTATTTTATTTTTACGATGTTGAGAGTCAATGTGGTTGTGGCATTGGTGCTACTTCGCACGGTTTTACGAACGTTTTTAACTTATTAAATTTTTTACTAATATTTTGTTTCGGTTTACCCTTATACTTTCTTTACTTAAAAATTATTTTTTACGTGCATATTTTATGTACAGGTATCTATAAATATGATTTGTTCTACATCCCGATGTAAACTTTTTTTATAGACGAGCCAGGTCAAATATAATACACTTTCGTTTAAAGAAACCATTTTTACATGCATATTTTTATATACATTTTCGTATAAATTCAAGTTGTTCTACGTTTCGACTTAAACTTTTTTGGGAAATGATTCATGTCAAATATAATATGTTTTCGTGTTTATTTTATGTATGTTTCGTAAAGTTTGTTTCGAACCGAGCGAAGTCAAATTATGGTTTCTTTTTATCCCCTTTTTTTGAAAGCTCTAATTAATCCCTTTCGATTACATGTGCATATTTTCCTTCATACCAGTTAAGTTTTCTATGTATGAGTTGGGTCACATATAATACGTTATGATTGTTCGATATGAATTTGATTTACTTTACGTTTGATCCAATCACAATGCTTATAGAGGTTATATTGAGTTCAACTGGATACGTCAAAATGTGTGTTTTCATATGGTTAATGCATCATATAACGTTTGGACTAATCCATTCAATCTTTACGATGTACCCGCGCCGCAACGTGGGCGGGTTTTAACCCTAGTTTGACTTTAAAAGTCAATGTGCATCCTCATGAAGTATGTGTTATGATGGTTATAGTGAAAATTTATGATTGTTTTAAGCTCATTCATGATATTGTTAATTTGGTTTTTAGCTCTGTAAAGATTTAGTTGGATTCATTGAATTTGATAAATATGACGCGCGGTTTTTTTAATTTTAAATTAGAGTTAATACACATAGAGAGTTAATACACGTTATACATACTAGTGGGAAACCCGCGCGTTGCGTCGGAGTCAACACTTCTCCCGTTTCTTTAAGACACCAACCCATTTCTTTAAATAACTTTTCTGCCGAGTCGTTTGACCCGTATCCGATTACGAAGCTCCATTTCCGGTACCGGAAAACCCATATTAAAACCCATCAAGATTAACCTACACTCACCCCCTTAATCTTGACCCGTTTCTTCCTTTTTTTTCCTTGCTGAATATCCTTCCTTTCTTGCTTAGCTTGCTCTTCGATCGATCACATCTAACAATCACTTTCGACTGTTTCTTCTTTCTCTTTTGTTTAAATCACACACGTTCCTTACTCGTTCCTTGCTCGTTTCGTGCCACCACACAGGTGATTTCTTGCTTAATCGGTTCACACACCGACTCGACTCAACTCGATTTGCTCTTGCATCTTGCTAGATCACTTCTTAATCTTGCTGCTTTCTTTATATTTCTTCCATAGTATTAGATAAAAATATACATATGCTTACTTGCTTCATCAGCCACTATAGCTTTCTAACTAATCCATAAATAAAGACTCGTGTTTCTTCATGCATCAATCAGTTAAAATGTGATTTTTTTTGCCATCTTGCACTGCAATAAAAAAGAACCACACAGTTTGACTTTCAACCAACAAATTAGTCACCGCTTAAAAACTATTTTCCTTCTTCTAGGTTAAGAACAAAATAGCGCCGCCTTTTCTTCTACACCAGTGGCCTTCTAATTTCTTCCTTGTATGTACCAGCCGACATCACAATGTTTCTTGTACGATTTGCTCACACCATAAAGGTATCCCACTGTAAATCAATCATCGTGGAAGAGCGTCACATAGTCATCGGCTAATTTCACCGTTAATAAGTCTTGGACTACGAAAGTAACAGCATAATCAAATGAAATGAAAACAATTCCTACGCACCTAGACTACAATAGAGTCACACACTCACATATCTAAACAAGAATATGCATTACTTTCCCCATTGGCTGCATCTCTATGTATCACTTCTAAAGCACAAACTTTACCCAACTTCCTTTACTATTTTAAAGTGTCTTATTGGCCAGCCGAGCATCCGTTCTATTCAAATGCAACACTTTGTATCTTTGAATCAAAGGAAGAATCTGCATGTATACAGGACAATATTTTCAAAACTAAAACAGTAAAATAATAACCAAATATTATTCAAATAAGAGTGAAATGAGAAAAGATATAGAGAAATATACTTGGTTGTGGTAATATGAAATATCAGACCAACTAACGGGAGGCATTGTATGCAGAATTCCCGATTCGACTTTATGTTTAAGCCTGATAGGAAGCTGTTTAAGTATCCGCACTTCATCTCTCAAGGACGTAATGAAATGATCAACGTCAAAAATATCCTCAAATTCACTGAAATTTAGTAACGAAAACAATAAATTAACTCTCGTGATTCCATATGCTAAAACCAGAGATAATTTGGCATACCTTGGATCCGCCCAGGAAGACGTTTTATCCAGCTCAGGAACTATGAGTGTAACATTCAAGTATCTTGCAATTGCAACCATATCACATATCTGCGTTATGGAAATATAATTATAACAATAATCGATTTAATTGTTTCTGTATTATTAAAGTTGGATAACAATTTGTGGTCTCAATTCGTACTGAAAGCACTCACAGCAGATCACATTTTATTAAGTCCTCCGTTACATGAAATGAGTAGGTAACCATTGTTCTTGTAAACCGCTGCATACAACATATGATGTATTTATCTCAAGATAAGTAGACCAAACTAAATAAAGCAACTATTCATAAATAGAAAGACTAACGAACATTGGATATATTAGCATAAGTAGAAACCTCCAATAGAGTTTGTAACAAGAAAGCAAATAAAGAACTAAAGTGACGAGCACAAGTTTTTTTTTTCTACTGATCTCAATTTCCCATAAAAAAATAAGAACTATCCAATATTAATAACTAAAAATGCCACAATTACAAAAAACATTGTGGACCAAAATAATTTCTGGTCATTACCAAATAAAGTTCTTTGATCAAAATACACGAAAGGGTAACTTTTACAATATACGAGGACAAACCAAGAAGACGAAAAAAAGGTCCCAAATAGAACCCTGCGCTTTATCAACAATCAAACAAAAAAGTATTGACATCACAAATCATCCAGAAAGAGAAACCGATTGTCAATGACAAGTTTCATACAACATGGCAGGGAAGAATCACAAAAGGTTAACTTTCTTGGATACAAAACCTGTTTACCCTTCTTGCATATCACCTTTAGTCATATGCTTATTCGTGCAATGGGATTCTTTAACCACAGAAAAAGTCACAACTTAACAAGCTCTAGATGTTACAAAACAAAAACATATAAACAGATATCATAATTCACATTAATCCAATAATTAGCATCATTAAACTAAAACAAAAGATCAAAGAACTCACTCTTGGGTGGAAGCTCTCTAACCTGAACAACCGGCAACAACTTAACATCCAAAGTAGCACCCGAAATAACCGAATCATGCGAAGGCCACCCTTTCAAAAACCTAGGTCCCCAAGACTCCCCCAATGCCATCAACTGAACCAAACAAGTCCACAACAACACCACAGTAGTAGCCCTAACCATCCACAACTTCATTTTATTACCCCTAGCATTCGAATACCCAACCGACCGGTTCAACCTCTCCACCTTACCCTCCCCCAACACTTTCAACCCCATAATCCCCCAAATCCAAACCCTAACTATCCATCACACCTCAATTACAAAATTAACACAATTCTCACTAAATTGAGTCAATTGACAACTAAAAACTGAAAAATTGAACAGATTCATGATAATAATGTTATCGAGATGCACAAATTAATTAACTGGATAACTGATTAATTGCAGAGTAAATGTATACCTAACAGACGATCTTCCACCGGTACCCTTGCGGACCAGATGTCCAATACCTTTGGTGGTAAGCGAAGAGGCATAACGTCGATCATACTCACCGTAACCTGCATTACATCAGTTCATGAAATTTAAACAACATCTGGAAAATGAGTAAAATGAAACCCTAGAAATGGATAAACTGGAACAAGGAAAGGCAGAGACGATTGGTATATAAAGAAATTGGTATAAAAAGATAAGGAAAGGCAGAGACGATTGGAACAAGGAAAGGCAGAGACGATTAATATATACCATTACGATGTTGACGATAGTTAACATCACAGAGATTCAAGTGATCATGAAATTGGTATATAAAGAAACCCTAACCTGGAACAAGGAAAGGCAGAGACGATTGGGATTCACACGATTGATTGCCAGGAAGGAGTTTTATACCAGAATTCTTCAAGCGTCTAAGGGCATGTTTGGCTTAGCTTATTTTCAACTTCTTCAAAAGGACTTTTGGAAAAAAAAAAAAAGTCAGAAAATCCTGACTTTTGCCCAAAACAAAGACTTTTGCCTAAAATAAGGAAAGCCAAACACCAAAAAAAAGGACTTTTGCCCTCAAAATAAGGAAAGCCAAACACGCACTAAATGACTTGTTATATCTTGTTATGGAGAGAGTAGGGGTAGAGTTGAAAGAAAATGGTAAAAAATTAGGTGTTTAAAATTTTTTAAGAAAATTACCTTTTTTGTAAATTGAAAATGTATTATATAGTATTATATTATATTATAGATATATAATTTTTGAAAGATGATGAATAGTAATTTTATTTTTAAAATAATATATAGCTTTTTATTATTTTTTATTTAATATATTATAATATTTATTATTATATTTAATTTTAATAACATATTTTTCTTTTTTCCTTTTTTAAAACTAAATATTTCCTTTACCATTTTTTTAATAATTCCTTTTCCTTTTTAGAACATATTTTATTTTATCAAATAATTTGATACTTATTTAATAATTTACGTTTATAATTTTTTCTAAAAACTTAAATACGTAGTTGTGCTTAATTTTTTCCCTCGACATTCCGTTATAGGATTTGTTAAAAACTAAGTTCTACTCAAAAGAAAGTATTTATTTGGTATCGTAAAACGATACAATGATAAACTAAACCGTTAATGATTTGGCTTTCTAAACATCATGTTTTATTTTCAAATCACGTTTGTTTTACATTATCAATTGTTCGGTTTCGCCGCAACGTGCGACGTCTAAAAAAACTAGTAAAGATTTATACATCAACATGATATACTAGATATTTGGGTAAGGATTAGAATATTGAAATTAGATTTTCCAAATATTAGTTGAATTGTTCTATTCTTTTTTTTAAAGGAAACTATTATTCACAAACCGGCACCCTCAACACAAGGGTACCCAAACAAGCAAGAACCGATTACATCACTGAAAAAGAAATCCAATCTATTCAAGACACCTCTGTATGTTTGGACCTATTACTATACCACAAGAAACTCAAGGACTTTACATCACTAACAATACAGGCGGCTGATTTATGGATGCTCGAGAACCTCCTTTCATTCCGAGCTTTCCAAAGGCACCAACAACCCACCAATATAATACCTTTAAGAATATTCTTACCTTTACTTCCAAGCCCGGAGTATTCGTGAACTTCCAGCAAGTCTTTGATGGAGAAAGCAAAGATCGAAGCGATACAACACCACCGGCTTATCAGAAACCAAACCTCCGCAGCCACCGCACAAGAACAAAACAGGTGCTTCGCCGATTCGTTCCCGTCGTTACACATAACACAAGATTCATCCCCGTTAAAACAGTTACGGCTCCTTAGAGCATCCATCGTAGCAATCCGAACCATTTGAGCTTGTGCTTATTATAATAACCCTAAAGAAAACCGACACCCTCGAATTATTTTCGACACCCTAATATTTTAAATTATCCCAATATGTCTTAAATTACACACCGTATGTGAAAACCGAGCCCAAATTATAATCTAACATTAAAAATAAAATAAAAACAAAGAAATTCACCTTGTCGCGGGCCGCGTAGCCCATGGCTACGTCTTACGCGGGCGCGAGCAATCGAGAACGGGGCAACACCCGGTGATGACACGTGTCATCATCGTGGCGAGGCTAGTCGATGACCTGGATGAGCTAAACCCTACCCGACCTACTACGCGGGGAGCGTAGGCCTTGGTCTCACCTTTACGCGGGCTGCGAGAAACCCGAACTCAGCCCCTATAAAGCTGGAGTTCGGGCCTTCAGTCGAAATCGCTCAAACTTTTCAATTCTCTCTCAATTTCTACGTAGTATACACTATACTCGGGTATAATACCCCCCTAAATAGCGAAGTTCTGCTCCGTTGTAAGTATCATAACCCCTGGATACGTATTAGATACTCTGCCTGATTGATCTAGGGTTCCGTAACGGCTGTCGTGGTTCTGCCCGACGTTGGAATGCCGTCTCGGGGAGAGTATTACTAATGTTAAAATGGGTTATTATACTAACACGTGTGCATTTGTGTAAATTATAGATTGTCACCAGGAAACCCTAAAGGATAATATAAGACAGCAATGTGAGTAATCTCCTTTTTGTTAACTGTTTTTTTACAAACCTCAAACAATTAATTATATATTAAGCAGTTATTGAGTATTTGTAAGGATACAATTATCGTCGGTATGTTGGGGTTTTGTATATAAAATTTGTTACTGGAGGGGTAACAGTTCCTCAAGTCGGGTCTGACAGTACCGCGGGTGGTAAATGATATGAATTGGAAACAAATGTAATTGCGAGACCGCCCTCAATACTGTACAATGGTTTTTATTAAAACTTGATTGAACTGGGATTCACTCACCAGTATTTCCCACTGACAAAATGTTTTTAAACACGTTTCAGGTAACAAAATGTAAAAGCCAAATAGAAGTCAGCTCGGAAAAGTGGCAATAAAGTTACCTAAAATAAAATAGATGTTTTTATTAAATAAAAATAGGATTTATTCCTATGAAAATGTGTGTACTGCAAACTTGGGTTTTATCCCATGTGTTTAATATTATGAAAATGTGGTATTTTACTCTGATCAAATATTTCCTAACTACGGTCCTGATGAAAATTCCGCTGCCAAATTAGACAATACCGGATGCCACCGAACTGGCCACGGTCGCCCGTTCCCGTGTTTGAATAGGGGAACGGGGGTTGTGACAGAAGGTGGTATCAGAGCTAAGCCACTGATTCAGCCATAGAAGTGTTCTGCTGACCCCAAAATTCAAATTGTTAGGAAATAAATTACGGGAATACGTGCATAATTGTATTTTCTTGTTATGTGTTATTTGACTATTTGTTAGTTTACAGTATGAGCGACCAAGGACTATCTGACGCGTACCGTCAATTGTCTGGTTCGCCTAGAAGCGAAGGTGTCTCTTCTCAGCCTGCCCTCTCAGGGTACTCTGCTAATACGGAAGAAGGAATATTCGTGTTTAAGGCTCAGTCTGAAGAGCCATTCACTCAGAAAAAGAGAGGATGGTTCAGTCGAGGGGCACATGAGCGTAGGAAGCGTATGAAAAAGTTACAAGAACAGAGAACACTAGCCGCAGCTAAAAGAGAAACCGATGCCTATGCCCTGGATATGCTTAATAGGGGTATAGCCAATATCCACATCCTAGAAACCACTGTAGCTGACCCTAACCTGGAACAAATAATAGCACCCCAACCACAACCACCAATTCCTGACCAGCCGATGGAGATAGAAAACCCTGAAAATCAAGTAGAAATGCATGATTTTAATCCGGAGGAAATACCTAAGGTACCCGCACCAAATCCCTTAGACCCAAATTATGACCCATGGTGGGATGACAATAGGGACTATGTGCAACGTTACCCGATACACGAAGACATACCCATGCCAAACCTAGGAGCCTACCCAGGGTTGGACCCTCTAGATCCCTATTATGATAATGATGTATTCATTAGGGAGATTCTAGAAAATCCTTACCCATACCAGGCCCCTATACCTCTGTACCAGAATCCTGCACCCCAGATTCCGAACCTAGTCCTAGAACCTGCACCCCCAATGAGTGCAGACAATGTATAAGAACTTAGGACATTTGGTGAAGAAATTTTAGAGAGTAGTGAAAGAATGAGATAGGTGGGAGAGCGACTCGTCTGGAAGTACGACGAGCGCAATATGGATTTCTGGATGAATCCATATCCATGAATGTGATGGTGGAAACGGTAGTAATAATAATATTAATAATAAAATAATATGATATGTGTGTATGTGTATGAAAAAAAAAACTACGGATGCCTATTATTAGTAGTGTAACTTTAAATTTCAGTCGGTATTGTAATTTTAATTTCAGTACTGGTGTGTAATAGATGCATATTATATGAATAGAGTAAAGTCACAATGATCGACGTTTTTGACCAAAGTACGTGTCATGTGATTGTCTATATTAAATATTATTTTGTGATTATTAATGCGTGGTAAATGTTTAAAATTCAGATGGACAACGAAGTGAACCAGGAAAACCAGAGTGATAACCACCCGAATAACGATAATCTGAATAATGAGAATCCGAACAACAATAACCATGGAAACCGAGTAGATAATAGTGCCATTCAACACATAGTGGCACAAGGAATCATAGATGCAATGCCATTTATTATTCAAACTGTTAAGGAAGCGGATAATAAAAGTAAGCATAGCAGTAAACGACCAACTGAGCTGGAAAACAGTGTAAACAATGGACCTGTACTTCAAGTACCCATTCCCAAAAGAAGAAGAACCATGCCTTATGGTTGTTCTTACAAAGAATTCTGGTCCTGCAAACCAATAGAATTCTCTGGCAGTGAAGGACCCATTGCAGCTCTACGCTGGATAGAAAAGACTGAGGCTGTTTTAAAAATAAGCAAGTGTGCTGATGAATACAAGATAATGTTTGCTTCTAATCTATTTAAGAACTCAGCCTTAGAATGGTGGAACACTATCCTCCAGTCAAGAGGAAGTGATAGGATTTACAACATGGAATGGGAGGAATTTAAAAATATGGTAGAAAGAAAATTCTGCCCTCCCAATGAGAAAGAATAGATAGCGAATAAGTTTCTGAACCTAAGGATGACCGGGGTAGATAGTAAGGGTTATACTACCACATTCTTTGAATATGCTAGAATAGTACCAACCCTTGCATCACCTGAACCGGTGTTAATCTCCCGATACATCTGGGGGTTAATTGGAGAGATTAGACATGTAGTCAAGGCAGCTAGACCTCAAACTATAGAAGAAGCTGTAGAACTAGCAAATACCTTGACAGATGAGTTAATACGTACTAGAGAAGAAGACCAGAGGAGAAACCTAGCTCAAAGGCTTACCCAAGAATTCCGTTCTGGGAATTCCAACCGTAGGAATATAGGTTCTACCTCTGCATCATACTGCAAGGTCTGCAAGAAAAAGCATTCGGGAAAATGCTCCACTCATTGCAATTTCTGCAAGGCACCAGGACACAAGGAAGAAGATTGCAGAAGAAAATCCAGTAATGGACTGTGCTTCAACTGTGGGGAAAAAAGTCATATCAAGCCAAACTGTCCGAAATTGGCTCCAGCTGCGAACAATAACAAAAACACTAAAAACGCTAGAGCATTTGTTCTGACTGCAGATGAAGCCAAAATGATTCCGGACGTCATAGTCGGTACGTTTTTAGTTAATGATGTTTTGTTAAAGTATTATTTGACTCTGGTGCAAACCAAAGTTTTATTAATACTTCATTTTCCAAACTTCTTAATCAACCATTAACTAAACTCTCACAAGAATGTCTAGTCGAGACAGAGAATGGAGAAACGATTAGGATTTCTGAAATCTTGCAGGGAGCAAGAATATAATTTTTAAACCAAAAGCATAGTGCAAATCTGTACCCAATGAATCTGACAGGATTTGATATCGTATTAGGAATGGATTGGTTAATAGCCAATAAAGCTAATATTTTATGTGAACAAAAGTCAATTCAAGTAAATTCACCAAAGGGTGAAAAGAACACAATTAAAGGTAATAAACCATCTAGATCCACTAAATTCATCTCCGTGATGAAAACTGCAAGTTATATAAGAAAAGGATCTATAGTGTATTTGATTTCCATAATCACTAACACTAAAGGAAAAGAATAAAAGGACATCCCAGTAGTGTCTCAGTTTTCAGATGTATTCCCAGAAGAATTACCAGGACTACCGCCGGACAGAGAAGTTGAATTCAGAATCCATCTACTGCTAGGAACAGCACCAATTGCCAAAGCACCCTACCGTTTGGCACCCGCCGAAATGCAGGAACTGAAGAAACAGTTAGATGAATTATTAGAGAACAGATTCATACAACCAAGCACATCGCCGTGGGGAGCACCGATTTTATTCGTTAAAAAGAAGGACGGATCAATGCGCATGTGCATTGACTACCGTGAATTAAATAAGGTCACGATTAAGAACCGGTACCCATTACCGAGATTCAATGATCTGTTCGATCAATTGCAAGGAGCTCGATTTTTCTCAAAAATCGATTTAAGATCAGGATATCATCAATTAAAAGTACAGGAAGAGGACATTCCTAAAAGCGCATTTAGAACAAGGTATGGCCATTATGAATTTATTGTCATGCCATTTGGTTTAACCAATGCCCCGGCTGCATTTATGGACATGATGAACCAAATATGTAAGCCATATTTGGATAAATTCATAATTGTTTTTATTGATGATATTCTCATCTATTCTAAAAGTAAAGAGGAACATGCAAAGCATTTGCACGCACTTCTAAGTCTATTAAGAAAGGAAAAGCTTTATGCTAAGTTTTCAAAGTGCGAGTTTTGGTTAGAACAGGTACAGTTTCTTGGACATTTAGTCAACCATGAAGAAATTCATGTAGATCCAACAAAAATCGAGGCGATTACCAAATGGAAAACCCCTGAATCACCAACCGAGGTTAGAAGTTTCTTAGGATTGGCCGGGTATTATAGGAGATTTATTCGAGATTTTTCTAGAATAGCCATTCCCTTAACTAAGCTAACCTGTAAATCCATTAAATTTGAATGGGGACCAAAACAAGAAGAAGCATTTAGAATTCTTAAGCAAAGATTAACCCATGCACCCATACTAACGTTACCAGAAGGAACTGAAGACTTTGTAGTCTATTATGATGCTTCTAAGTTAGGCTATGAATGTGTGTTGATGCAACGCCAAAAGGTTATAGCTTACGCATCTAGACAACTTAAGAATCATGAAGAGAATTATTCAACCAATGATCTAGAGTTAGGAGCTATAATTTTTGCCCTTAAAATTTGGAGACATTACCTTTATGGTAGTAAGTTTACCATATTCACTGATCATAAAAGTTTAAGGTATGTTTTCGGGCAAAAGGAGTTGAATATGAGACAAAGACGCTGGATGGAAATGTTTAGTGATTATGAATGTGATATCCAGTATCATGCAGGAAAAGCAAATATAGTTGTTGATGCTCTAAGCCGAAAGTATCATGAAAAGCCAAAAAGGGTACGTTCTCTTAAATTAAATCTACAAGTAGATTTAAATGATCAAATTAGAAAAACACAAGAATCAGTAATCCAGGATGATACTGAAAAATTAAAAGGAATGATTAAGGAATTAGAACAAGGAACAGATGGAATTTGGAGATTCCATAAAAAGAGAATGTGGATACCTAAGTTAGGGAACCTGCACCATCATATATTAGAAGAATCCCATAAGTCTAAATATACGATGCACCCAGGAAATGATAAAATGTATCAGGATTTAAGAAAGAATTTCTGGTGGATAGGAATGAAAAAGGATATAGCAACTTACGTTTCTAAATGTTTAACTTGTTCACAAATTAAAGCTGAACACCAGAAACCCTCAGGTTTGTTACAACAGTTAGAAATGCCAGTATGGAAATGAGAATTGATGACAATGGATTTTGTTACCAAATTACCCAAAACAAGGAAAGGAATGATACAATCTGGGTGATTGTAGATAGGCTAACCAAGTCAGCTCATTTCCTACCAATGAAGGAAACTTTCAATATGGAACAATTAGCTAAGCTATATGTAAATGAAATAGTTTCATTACATGGAATACCTTTATCAATTGTTTCTGACAGAGATAGCCGTTTTACCTCTCATTTCTGGACAAGTTTCCAAAAGGCCATGGGAACCAAACTAAATCTAAGCACAACATATCACCCTCAAACGGACGGACAAAGCGAAAGGACAATTCAAACAATGGAAGATATGCTTAGAGCTTGTGTAATTGATTTCGGAGGTAATTGGGACGATCATTTACCTTTAATAGAATTTTCGTATAATAACAGTTATCACACAGTATCAATGCTGCACCATTCGAAGCACTTTATGGACGAAAGTGCCGAACCCCAGTCTGTTGGGCAGAAATTGGGGAAAAGCAACTATCTGGACCTGAGATAGTGCAAGAAACAACTGACAAGATCATTTAAGTCAAGGAACGACTGAAAGCAGCACATGATCGACAGAAGAGCTATGCCAATAACCGACGCAAACCGTTGGAATTTCAAGTAGGAGATAAAGTATTATTAAAAGTTTCTCCTTGGAAAGGAGTGGTAAGATTCATCAAAAGAGGAAAGCTAAGTCCCAGGTATGTTGGACCTTTTGAGACTATTAGAAGAATAGGACCTGTAGCCTATCAGCTACAACTGCCATAGGAAATGACAGGAATACATGATGTATTTCATGTATCTAATCTCAAGAAATGCCTAGCTGATGAATCACTTATAGTGCCTCTTAAGGATATAGAGGTAAATGAACAACTCAAGTTTGTAGAGAGGCCTCTACAGATTGAAGACAGGAAAGTCAAGAACCTTAAGCACAAGAGATTAGTTCTGGTCAAAGTAAAATGGGACTCCAAAAGAGGACCAGAATACACATGGGAACTTGAATCGGAAATGCAAAGGAAATACCCACACTTATTCCAGTAGATCTCGAGGACGAGCTCTAAAATAAGGTGGGGAGAATATAACAACCCTAAAGAAAACCGACACCCTCGAATTATTTTTGACACCCTAATATTTTAAATTATCCCAATATGTCGTAAATTACACCCCGTATGTGAAAACTGAGCCCAAATTATGATCTAACATTAAAAATAAAATAAAAACAAAGAAATTCACCTTGTCGCGGGCCGCGTAGCCCATGGCTACGTCTTACGCGGGCCGCGAGCAATCGAGAACGGGGCAACACCCGGTGATGACACGTGTCATCATCGTGGCGAGGCTAGTCGATGACCCGGATGAGCTAAACCCTACCCGACCAACTATGCGAGCCGCGTAGGCCTTGGTCTCACCTTTACGCGGGCCGCGAGAAACCCGAACTCAGCCCCTATAAAGCTGGAGCTCGGGCCTTCAGTCGAAATCGCTCAAACTTTTCAATTCTCTCTCAATTTCTACGTAGTATACACTATACTCGGGTATAATACCCCCCCTAAATAGCGAAGTTCTGATCCGTTGTAAGTATCATAACCCCTGGATACGTATTAGATACTCTGCCCGATTGATCTAGGGTTCCGTAACGACTGTCGTGGTTTTGCCCGACATAGTCGTTGGAATGCCATCTCGGGGAGGGTATTACTAATGTTAAAATGAGTTATTATACTAACACGTGTGCATTTGTGTAAATTATAGATTGTCACCAGGAAACCCTAAAGGATAATCTAAGACAGCAATGTGAGTAATCTCCTTTTTGTTAACTGGTTTTACAAAACCTCACACAATTAATTATATATTAAGCAGTTATTGAGTATTTGTAAGGATACAATTATCGTCGGTATGTTGGGGTTTTGTATACAAAATTTGTTACTGGAGGGGTAACATTTCCACAAGTCGTGTCTGACAGTACCGTGGGTGGCAATTGATATGACTTGGAAACAAATGTAATTGCGAGAACGCCCTCAATACTGTCCAATGGTTTTTATTAAAACTTGATTGAACTGGGATTCACTCACTAGTATTTCCCACTGACAAAATGTTTTTAAACGCGTTTCAGGTAACAAAATGTGAAAGCCAAATAGAAGCCAGCTAGACAGCACTGAAAGCTCGGAAAAGTTGCAATAAAGTTACCTAAAATAAAATAGATGTTTTTATTAAATAAAAATAGGATTTATTCTTATGAAAATGTGTGTACTGCAAACTTGGGTTTTATCCCATGTGTTTAATATTATGAAAATGTGGTATTTTACTCTAATCAAATATTTCCTAACTACGGTCCGGATGAAAATTCCGCTGCCAAATTAGAAAATACCGAATACCACCGAACTGGCCACGGTCGCCCGTTCCCGTGTTTGAATAGGGGAACGGGGGTTGTGACACTTATTGTTCTAGAAGATTTATCAATACAAGTATTGTGGGGTGGGAGAATGCTCAGATTCAATGCAGTAACAATGGTAGATATTATTTGGATTGCCAACAAAATAATTAATTTTAATATGAAAAATAGCTCAATTTTTAGGATTCCCTTTAAGCATGAAAACATGTTAAACCATTAACCAACCTTGGTCTAACTATAGTTTAACTTTTTGCAAGAGTTTTTCTAAAGAGATAATCACTAAAATAGCCGATTTACTTTATAAATTTCCAAAAATGAAAAAAATGTTAAACTATTAACACCTAAATAATCGACAAAGTTTCGAATAGATTAAGCTAACGCCTAAATAATTAAAACTTATAAATTGGTATTTAATAAAGAAAACATCCAGTTTTAAATTTTAAAGTTTTTATTTAAAATTTACAAAAGAAATGAAGTTTTATAAAGTTTATAAATTTTAATATATAAGTTCCAACAAAAAAAAAAAAAAAAAACTGAAGGAGTAAATCGACTTTTAGTAAAGTTAAATAAGACATAAGTTAAATTCAAAACCCGTTTTGTAAATAACTATAACCGCAGGGACCATTTGTGTGAATAACCAAAACTTGCAAAATAAAAAAAGAGCCGCTTTTCTGTTTGTCTTCTCTGGCGGTTTTGTCGGAATTCCGGCAACCACTTATCTCAATCTCTATATTAACTAACATTCGAGTTTAATCCCATAACTGAGAATCATGCTCAATCCGATAACCCATAACACCTGAAAAGCCATACTCAGGCCAAACCTCGAATCCTCCAAGAATCTTCGATAAAATGTGCCTTTCGGAATCTCGAACCCTGGCCGGTGATCCTCCCCGCCCACCCTAGGGCCGCCCTTATCGACGTATTATGGCACATATCAAATTAGATCATGTGAGTAACCACACATGCTCTAAAGAATGGAAAAAGGTGGTTTTGTGGTGACTCTCATAAGGTTTTGGAGAATTTGGATTGCAAGAACTGAAAAGAAATTCAATAATAGGGTAATTTTGATGGGAAAGGTTGTACATTACATAAAGGAAGACTTGTTTTTATGGGTCAAAAATATATCTTTTTATTGTACTTTGAATTGGGATAGATGGTGCCATTTTAATATGAGTGAATTACAAATTTTTTCCTTTATTTTTATATCAGATTTCAAATGATGTTATTTAACTTTAAAATTGATGAATTTTGTACTTAACGTTTCAAAATCCTACACATTACGTCCTTTAGTTCTAACTCTGTTAATTTTAACTGTTAAGTGAAGGGTAAATTGGTCCCTTTACCCAATTATTTAAGAAACCATTTTAGTTAAAACAAAAAAATATATATAAACGTATCTCTTACCTCCTTTCTCTCACTCTCCACTCCTCTCTCTACCACCCCCACACCAGTACCACCACCACACCCACTCAACCTCCACAACCAGTTAAAAGATTAACCATAAAGAATTAAAAAGTCTATAAAAGCCTCCTAAATATGAGATTGTTTTGCATAGCAAGGGTAAGACAGAAAACTCATGGGCAGCAACTTGCTGGAAACTTTTCAATTTAGTTAAAGAGTAAATTGCCATTTTAGTCCCTGTGGTTTGGCCCATTTTGCCAGTATAGTCCAAAGGTTTCATTTTTAACATCTGGATCCAAAAAGGTTTCGTCGTTGCCATTATGGTCCAACTGACTTAACTCCATCCATATATGTTAAAGCTGCCAAGGGCATTTTTGTCATTTCAGTTTTATTTTTATTAACCTTTTTTTCTTATTTCTTTTTCCCTTAATTAATGCCTTTATAAGCTCTTTAAATGACATACCTGCTTCATTTCATCGATCACAGACAATTCCCACAATTTTAAAACCCTAACAACGAAATGAAGACGATTGATCAAAGGCGACTGAGCTGTGAACGAGCATTGTGCGGTGGTTTCTGAACGATGAATGAGCCTTGGTGTGTTCGTGATCCTAATGAAGTATTCAATCCAGAAGAGGCATATGGTAAGTTCTCTCTAATACTCAACAATGTTGTTTAAATTTTGCCTTTTTAAAGTGGATTGATCCCTTATTTGAAGTTTATATGTTCATTTATGCAGTAAACTACCCTGAAAACTTTTCAATCGAAATACACCATGGAGGTGAATTTACAGAGTATCCTGGGATGACATATGCGAAGGGTAAGGTATCTTATGTTGACAAGGTTAACTCAGATTACTTTTCAGTCATTGTACTGAAGGATATGATGGTGGATATTGGGTATAGAGAGGAGGATGATATGAGATTTATGTATAGATTGCTAGGAGAGGATCTGGATTTAGGGCTAAGACCACTGTTAAATGATGGCTATATTCTTGATCTTTTAAAGCTATCTAGAACTACTAAACTGATATATGTGTTTGTAGAACATATTAGACCTGATTATGAAGGTTTGCAGTTAAGAAACAATGCAGAGCATGATATTAATGAAAATGTTGATGATGGATCAGAAAATAGTGCAGCTGATGGGGAGCACATTGTTGAAGAGATTTTAAGTAGTGATGGATCTGAAAATAGTGGTAGTGATGGATCAGAAAATAGTGGTAGTGATGGATCAGATGATAGCAATTTTGAACCTAAGGCAGGTGATTATGAGCAGGATGATAGTAGTGATATAGATGAGGTTTCTAAAGGAAAGGCCAAAGTAGATGAGGTTTCTAAAGGAAAGGCCAAAGTAGATTATGTATCTGATGAAGACTCAGACTACATTATGGATGTTGATAACATTATTGAGGAGTATGATGTTGATATGGATGATTTTAGGGCTGCAGTAGATTTTGATTTAAGTGATGATGGGGCAGACTTAGATATTGGAGATGATGTGAACATGGATGTTGAGATTGACTTAGATGAATTTGATAGTTTGAGTGATGATGAGAATGACACAAAGATGCAAAAGAGAATGAGGGCTCATAGGAGGAAGCATAAAAAAACCCAAAAAAGTGATGGTTGTCCTTTTTTTCTTGGTCAAACCTTTAGTAATAAGGAACAAATCAAAAGGTTACTTAAAAAACATGTAGTGGAAAGTAGGAGGCAACTGATGATAGTAAGAAATGATACATCTAGGTTTCGTGTAGTGTGTAAGGGGTTTAATCCTAAACTGGTCAGGGGTGAAACAGAGGCAAAAGATGGGGCTGTTGCTGAAGATGTAACAAACATTAGGGGTAAAACAAAAGCAAAAGGGCTGGAAGTTGAAGATGTGACAGTTGGGGGTATATCTGGAAGTTCATTTAATGCTGGGGGTATATCTGGAAGTTCATTAACTGCTGGGGGTATATCTGGAAGTTCAGCAAAAAGTGGAAGTGGGCCTAAAGTTAAACCTAAACCTAAAAAAAGGGATATAAACCCTACATGCCCTTGGCTGCTGCACATATCAAAGAGCAAGGGTGTCGGCTCTTGGGTAGTTAAAACCTTCTTGAAAGAGCACATATGTCAAAAAGTTAATTGCCAAGTGTAATGGTCCTTTAACACCTGCTGCTACTAGGATATTTGATGCAATCAAGTCTGAAGCCTCGCAGTACACTTGCATTTGGACCGGAGGAACAAAGTATCAGGTCAGTCATGGCTTAGATCAAAGGGTTGTTAATCTTGGTGAAAGGACATGCTCATGCAGTAAATGGGACCTTACTGGTATGCCTTGCAAGCACGCAGTGGCTGCAATCTGGAATCAGGGTCTACATGGAGGTGGGGAACCCATACCAGAAAGGTGGGTTGATCAAGCATACTGGTATGAAACATGGAAGATGGTTTATGAGTGTACCATTGAACCAATCAATGGTATGGATGAATGGCCAAAGTCGAGATGCCCTACCACTTTGTTACCTCCTAAACATCATAACCAGATAGGCAGACCAAAGAAAAAGAGGAAGAAGTCAGCAGAGGAATTAAGTCAAACACAGACCCAAACACAGAATACTGAAGCTTCCGTTCCAGATGCGGGAAAGTTGACCAGAAAAGGGAAACACTGTAACATGTGAGATTTGCAAGGCAAGAGGCCACAACAAGAGGACATGCAAGAAAAGACAGAAAAAACAAGATGTAGATGGTACAAGTCAGGTTGGTGCAAGTCAAGATGGTGCAAGTCAGGTTGGTGCAAGTCAAAGTGGTGCAGGTCCAAGTGAAAATGTTGGTGCAAGTCAAAGTGGTGCAGTTTAGGTCTTTGATATGTATTTTGGTAAAACAATTAATGGTTATGTATTTTGGTACTTGTCATGGGTTATGGTTATGTATTTTGGTAAAACAGTTTAGGTCTTTTGGTACTTGTAATCTGTTATGGTAATGGGTCAGTTAGTCTTTTGGTATGTAATCGTCAACTGCAGTTTAGTTCAGTAATGGGTCACTTTGTATTTTGGCAGTTTAGTTCAGGTTTGTAATGGCTGCAGTTTACTTCAATATAATGCAGGTTTGTAATGGGTCAGTTTCTTTTAATGGCCAGTTTGTATTTGGCAGTTTACTTCAATATAATGGCCGCTTTGATGTTATTTAAGCTGTTTTTGCTGTTTTTTGAACTACAAATGCAGTTTTTTTATATAAAAACTGAACAATAAAAGTATAAAAAAGTTAAAACATAATATCATTAAGTCTTGGAACAAACTGTTTTACATAAAAATGAAAATACGAACCATAAACGTAACAAAGGAAATACATAAACTTAAAATATTAATCTGCAAGAAGGTCCACTAATATATATTTTAGTGGGACTACAATAGTAATATATCTTGAGCCTCGTTTAATCTTCTTCGCCTGAACCCGAACTCGAACTATTGCGTAGGAATTCATCTAATTCGGCTTCTTCGTCGGTCATTGGGGTTGTCAATTCGGCTTGGACCTCATCCTCGTACACTTCGCCTTCGTAATCTAATTCGCCCTCGAGTGAGCGTACGTGTTGACATCTCTCTGCCGCATCCAAGTAATCTTTCAGGCAAATCGACATCTCAACCGCCTTTGGTGTTAGTAGAGTCCTCCTTATCGAAATCACCCTACCACTAATAGAGCACTTTCCGAAGCTATCGTGGAAGCTTGGACCGTTAGTAAATCTCGGGCCATTGTGGCTAAGATCGGAAATTGACCTTCCTTACTTTTTCACCAAGCCAACAAATCAAAAATTTTAAATTCTTGTGAACGCATCATTTGTAGAAAGTTCGACCCACCATACAGATCGAGTTCACTACTACTAGTGTTACCACGTTGCATTTGACTCGACTCATCATACAATTAGTTATAAACATACAAATCTTGATCTTCAATAATTGAACCTTCGCCGAAAGCGGCGTTTCTCTTTGACTCGTGAATGTGTGACGAGGTTGTACCATATTTTGTTACATAAACATCAAACATTTTTGAAAGTTGATCTTTGAAACGACTTTTTGCGACTTCACCAAAGTTTGGTTCTTGAGGGGTGTTTAAATTCAACTCGTTTGCAATTTTTTCAATCAAAGACCCGGTTCCAAAAATATTAAAACAAGGGTTTAGAGTGGCGGCACAAGTGAAAACCGCCGGTAGTTCTTTAAAATATTTTCTTAGTTTTTCCTTCATTGTATCTGCTGATGTTTTGAAAACTTGAAGCAATTGTGTAACCGTTTCAATAGTTGCCCAACCCGATGGGTGGTAAGGCAAACACTTTCTACGACTAGACAAAATGTTATGAAATTCTATTAAGCTTTCCTTTTGCAAAATAGCTTTTTCAAACATGGTGCAAGTCGAGTTCCACCTATTAGCAACGTCCCAGTTGGGTCCTAAGCATATTCAACCCGCTTCCTTACAAGTTTTAATATATTTTGCATGTCTTTGCGTGTTACTAAATATATTTCGTAACATTCTTTTGAAAGCTTCTTTTTGTGGTTCAATAACCTTTAAACCGTCTTGAAAGGCCAAATTTATGACGTGTGCAACACATCGACTATGGAAAAAAATACCCTCACAAACCGGATTGTATTTTAATTTTAAATGCATTACCGAAGTCGTATTGTTTGAGGCACTATCAAAAGATATTGAAAAAACCTTTTTTTTCCAATTTGTATGTTGTAATACATTTGTCGATTACTTTATATATAGCTTCATCGGTGTGAGGGTAATCGAATAATTTAAACTTGCGTTTCAACATTTGCCACATCGCCGGTTCAATCCAATGAGCGGTGACACAAATATACTAGTCAGGTGAACCGTGCGGTGCGGACCAAACGTCGCTAGTCAAGTTAACACCGATTTGTAATTTTTCAAAATAAGAAATTAATTCTAGTTTAGCATTTTTCCACAATCTTAAACAATCCCTCCTAAGAGTAGCACGACTTACATGGCTGTATCGTGGTTGGAGAATTCGTTGAACCATCTTTGTATAGCGTTGGTTGTCGAAATGGTTGAACAACAAACTTTCTTAGATTACAAACTTCGCCATTTCCTCCCTAGCCATATCGTAATTGTAGTTGAAAAAAGTAGCGCCATCACTTGCCATGGAGGTTGGACCAATAGCGGTTTGTTGTTTCAACGCCTTGCAAAACGGTTTTTCGATGTGTTGCTTCAAGGTGGAGTTTGCGGTTTCGGCGTAAAAGTTTCGAAAATGATGACAACGCGCTTTTTCTACCGTTCGCCATCTCACACAAATTAAAATGTGACCGAACCTCGGGGTAGCGTTTCGTTGGAACAACACGAACCACCGTGTTGTAGACTCACCAACATTGACTGAATCATGGGCACTAAAGGTTGCCATAGTTTTTGAGAGTTATCGAACAAGAATGGGAGCGTTTTTTAGAGTTTTTGGAGATTAGAGAGTGGTGTGATTGAACCTAAACACCCACCACCCTTTTTATACTAAGTTGGAGATGGATTTTGGGCAAAAAAAAAAAACCTGCTATAAACAGCCTGCAACGGTAATATTACTGTTTGGTAACGCTGGCACGAAATAACCGGTTTTTTTATAACGTTAACGGTTAACCAGTTTTTAAACAGGTAATACACACAAATACTTTCAATACGAAGGGCGATTACGTATTTGGACCGTATACGAAGCATATTTGAAGCATAAAACAGGTAATTCTTCAACCTAGTTCATTTATTTTGTATTTTTTTATGTATTTCATCCGTAATTTAGTTTTTTTTAGGTAAATTATAGAATAATTGCAGGGTGTGGATTAGGTGTATTTGTGATGTATTTAATCTGTAGTGTTAGGTTGATCAGTCGGTTGTGGATTAGGTTTATTTGGTATGTAACGAGCGAGTACGAACCGTATGAAACTTGGTTAGGGTTTATGGCATTTGGTATGTGGGTATGTGGGTTAGGTTGATCAGTAGGTTGTGGATCAGTATTTGTGATTCATTTCATCTGTGGATCAGTAGGGTTTATGGTATTTGGTATGAAACTTGGTTAGGGTTTATCGTCCGTAACGCGTAGCCGAAACTAAAATCGTTGTTAAAATATAATAACTTTATTATTTAGTCGAAGGCGTCCGTAACGCGCGTAGGTCCGTAACGTTACTCGAAACTAAAATCATCGTTAAAATATATAAGTTTTATTATTTAGTCGAAGTCGAACCGTAAGGCGCGTAGGTCCCTAACGTTAGCCGAAACTAAAATCGTCGTTAAAATATATAAGTTTTGTTATTAAGTCGACATCGTCCGTAAGGCGCGCAAGTCTCTAACGAGCGTCGAAACTAAGATCGTCGTTAAAATATATAAGTTTTATTATTTAGTTGAAGTCGAACCGTAAGGAGCGTAGGTCCCTAACAAGCGTCGAAACTAAGATCGTTTAGTCCAAGTCAAACCGTAAGGCGCGTATGTCCCTAACGAGTGTCGAAACTAAGATCGTCGTTAAAATATAATGTTTTTATTATAAATATATATTATAACTGTCTAAAATTATAGTATTTTTTGGTTTTCAGGATGATGATGGACGATGAAATGGATGACCAGCTAGACCACTTCAATCCGGAGGAGCAGTTGGAGCATCAGCAGCCGTGAGCTGCCGAATCCTCTCAAGGGTCACGCATTCATGAGTTTCCTCCGGAGTCTGAAGCTATTGTCTGTTGCGACAAGCTTCGGAATATGCATGTCAGTGCCCACGTTGCGGTTTCTTGGGATGCCCTCCGGACCCTCACGGAGCATGATAAGGCGCGGGAGTTTATTCCCCCTGGTTCACTGTGGGATCGGCTGTTTGAGCTATCGTATATGCTGACCTACAGGGAGACAGTTTCTTGCGTCGTTCGAGTTTCATCTGTAAGACCCTTACCAATATTTAACGGTTTTCTTATAAATTTAGGCTAAAAATGTGTATTAACGATTACACATACTTATGAAAATACGGGTTTATTTAAAAGTTTTCTCAATATTAAAACAATACAACATAATGTAAATGAGTTCGTCGTTTAAAACGACAACGTAATAATGTGCGGAAGCTTGTTACTTGACCGTGTTTGATTCTTCGTTGAGCTTGATCGTTCTCCGGTACTGTAAATTATGCCTACAATTCATGAAACATTAATTGGATTAGTCATACGTAGTTTAAAACGTGTTTAAACGAGTTCGCGAGACAAAACTGATTAAACAAACAATTTTCGCCAAAACTGGTCGCCGTCGCGTGTCGCGCCGGTGCCACATTGCTCCCTCGCATGGCGCGAGGGGTACCCTTTTCCAGCAGGTTCGTTTGTAGACCTGCATTTTCCCAGCAATGCTAGTTTTTACGGAAATGACCATAACTTATTCGTTATTTATCCGTTTTACACGATTCTTTTTCCTATGCGATCGCAATTTGATTCTCCGCCACATGGAGTTAAAATCTGACATCCGGATTAACAATTTTCTAAAATTTAAGACCACGGCATAAATTAATTATTAAACTTCTTTTGACATAGCTTTTGTCTCGTTCATACTTTTATCAAACCAACTTGTTTGTTACACTTATATTCTCATAGACATCATATTTTAAATGTTTCCTATCACACAAGATTCAAATTGCGGGTTATTATGTATCATTTACCTGTTTGTGCTTATACGCTTATTTTGACCCGTTAAGGGTATTTAAGCGCTTTTAAGCATAACCAAGCTTATTCATTTCTAGCATCATATTATCACATTAAAATATCAACTTGTATTCCACCATAACTACTATTGTGATGGATTTGATATAATAAACCAATTATACTGAATATTACCCTTCGGTTAGTCATTTTACGGAAAAAGGCTCATTTTAGGCATTTGACCCGAGAAAGCTTATTCCTATAACTTTTATGCTTATCTATGGTTTACTTTACGATAATACATGTTTCTAAACAATTCATAAGGGTCATTTTCCCGATTTACCCATAAAGGGCGTTTTGGTCAATTTTAGTCCCTCATTTTACGACGAAGGACTTTCACTAAATATTTAACCAAAATCGCTCGTTTAACTATAATCTTATTTATGCGTACCTGGCGTGTGTCAACATTTTGACCTGTTTTAATACCTTGCCTCAATAATTTGCTATTTCATAGCATCGCTAATTCACAAGCCGTTTTATCATGTGAGCATGAGACTCGACAAGCACTTATTAGTCGTTATATGTCAAATGGTATCAACATTACCATTTGACCCGTTTGGTCTAAACGACCAAAAATTTTGCGCTTATATATAAATGGTATTTATTTACCATTTCGTTAAGTAACTCATTTCGGATTTCTCACCATTTAGTTATGTCTCTTAAATCCGTTTCTTACGCGTTTAACTCAACATAGCTTATGCCACTCGGTGTGGTTTTAAACTTCAGCTTTTATCCATTTATACATGACTAAATCACCATTTTACCTTTTTATTTGTTAGGCTTACTTATAAAGTAGCTGTTTGAAAACTCATTTTTATTTATGTCATTTCATGACCAAATTACCATTTCGCCCCTTTTTACCATTAAACATGGTTTTTCATCTTTTCATATGTACCGACCCGTATCATTTCGTGTCGGAACCATATTTCGAATATAACCATAGTCGTATTTATAACCTATAAATAAATACACATCTTACAAATAGGGTTTAAGCTTTACTTACTTGCATCCGATTTGCTCTTTTTCCGCGTATTCAATCTGTTTGACCCGCTTCTTTCCCAATGCTCCACCTAGCTTGTCAAGTGTCAAACTATCATATAATATTCACAAGGTGGTTAGCTTAGTCATTCTAGATCATAACATTTACGCCTTATGAACCTTTATACTACTTTTCTTACCGAACTCTATCATAGGTCAGTTTTACTTTTAAAAAGTCAAACTGCCTTATAACATATGAGATTAAACAACTAAGTTTGACGGACTCATGTTGGCATTCCGCCATTTACTTGGTAAGCACTATTCTTAGGCCACCATTTTAACTACTCTTTAATCTGAGTTCATGCTATTATTAACACTAAGTTAACTTAGCTCTCGATTATCAAAGACACTTTATTCTTTCATTACACAAAATCTACGGGTTTTCATCTATAAGTGAAACCTGTTTCATCATGTTATTAGGCATTCCTCCGGATACCTAATCTAATCAAGTTCTACATACAACCGAGTAGACGCGCGATTTCACTTAAGCATTTTAACAAACACCTTGCGGGCAAGATTTTTATACAACTTTTGCCTAGTTCATGACTAACATTTAAACCAAGTTTCAATCATCAAAATCAAGCCCTTATGTCTAGCATTCATAAACAATATCAATACTCGCATCATAACATCAGTTTTTCTCAATCTAACATTCAAATTCATGTGTTCATCACATTGTTATAAAAACCCACTTAACACACATATGGGTGTTCGTCAAATTCCAAGTTTTCAACACTAATACATCAAGTTTTCAACACTGATACATCAAGTTTTCAACTAGGGTTTGTTCCTAAACATGGATTCAACCCAATATCACTCATACATACAACATTCATCACAGAATTTCGATTTATAAGTGTTCATCATAGAATCATAACTTCACTAAACATGAAAATTTAACATACATTGTGATCCCTTAACTTTAGTGATCACTTAATTCAGCTTGCTTTCGATTTTTGATCCATTCTTCTGTTTAGATTTTGCTAATTTTCGTGAGCTAGGGTTCTTGGAAGGGAACCCCTTTCTTTGGCTCTGCATATTCAGACCAACACACCTTGTGTGTGTGTTTTGATTTTTTAGAATTTTATTTTAATTAAAATATCTTCCTAATTGCCCACTTTAGTCCCTCAAGCTTTTAGAGGTTTATAATTGGGTCAATTACTACAAGTTTCTTCATTTCTTTATTGTTTTCAAACAATTAACTAACTAGGTTAATTATTCCTAGTTAACTTTGTGGGTTTGGGAAGTTATAACCCGTTTTACTTTAAGTTCCGTTAATTCGGGCCTTTTATAAACTTTGTTTACCTCAAAGTATTTATTCTGCTTTTTAATTAATATTAGGTTATTTATTTAAATCATAATATTTACCGGGTTAATTTTTACCACTTTTGGAATTTTACCCATTCATTAATGTCACACCCCAACCGATGGCGGAATCATCGGGGCATGACACTGAGCGAAACAGATTGTCCAGAAGTTTCCATAACAATTACCATTACCATTCAATTTAAATAACATGTCCCATACCATGTCTCAAACAGTAAACAAATTATTACAGATAAAATCTAGGCAAGTAATTATGCTCCGACAACTCAGATTTAAATAGAGCAATTGTTTATCTGCTTCTAGAGACCCTTGATTCAATCACTACAGACAACTATTTGTTGGGCTCTAAAGCTTTATTCTAGCTTCAATTTCCTACCAGATGTGCATCCTAAGCACCTGTCACATACGTTAAAATAAAGTCAATACATAAAATGTAAAGGTGAGCATACAAGTTTGATAATAGCATATAAAGTTCGAATTCGTTTACGCATAACCAGCACGTACACATAGTAAAACGAATCACGTTAGTTATCGACATAGATCCATCGATACCAATGACTGCGGGTTGACTGCCTGAGGCAGTTCGCAATACATGATTACCACCGTAATCCATGCAAGTAACTGTCCTTAACAACCCCCGTGTGAACGGGTGCTGAGTCCAAACTATAGTACTATCGTTGCTAAGGCAGGTAGACAGCATTCCATGTGTAAACATAACAAACAAGCATTCATAAGCCACGTATTACATGCATTAACGGTTAGCGTTCAAATAGTATTGAGTAGTGTGTTTGATGTGATTTGAATAGTTGTAACGTATGTAACACCCAAAAGTGCATAAAGAAAAAAGGGATCGAGTATACTCACAGCGGTTGATGGATTGAAGGGAGCGCTTAGCGAGTAGGGTTAGCCTGAATAGTTTGATAGCATAATAATAAGCGACGCGTAAAACGGAAAACTAGTGTTGGAGAGTCGGATAACTGGTCGATCGGACGGTAGTTCGATTGGACGGCTGACCGTTCGGTTGACAGTCCGCTCGGACCGCTGTCTGGTCGGTCGGTAGGCCGATCGGATGGCTGTTCGAGTGGATTGTTTCTTCCTTTGAGAAGGATGTGTTTGTGTATGATGGTTTGACTTTTGAAGTTTTCATTGTAGCATTTGAAAACATTGAAGTATCTTTACCCTTCAGGTCGTTCGATCGGCCGGCAACCCAATCGGTTAGGTATTTTTAGCAAGACAAGTTCTCAGCAGGGTGTCACCAGATCAGACGGCTGTTCGATCGGGTGGCACTCCTAGTGCATCGAACATGTTGAAAAATCGATTAAGTGTTGAAGTATAGTATCTCATGATCCGAAGAGTAATCCGATCGGACAGTAGTCCGATCGAACAGTAGTTCGTTCAATACTAGTCTTCAAAATAAATTGATTAAGTGTGGGACCATGTGTTAACCGATCGGCTGGCCAGTCGATCGGCTGATTGTCCGATCGGCTGGCTGTCCGTTCGGACAGCAGTCCGATCGGTCAGCATCCTGACCTGATCAGCCTATTCGTCTAACACTTGGTTGTTCTGATTGTTTGTCGTTTTATTGAGGTATTTTGACAACGAGTCGAACCATAGATCCCTCGTCCTTACTTAGTTCCCCTGGTCGGACAGGAATCATCCAAATTCGGCCGGTGAACTGTTCGGAACGGAGTTTAACGTTTAACCCGAAATCGGTTAACCTCGTGGATAGAATCCGGATCTTGAGCCTTGCAACCACCGGAGTGATTTGTAAGCCGGCACAGGCTCCGTTTCTATCGGTTTGAAGGAATTGAGTGAAAAAGAGTTGAAAGAAAGTTGGAAAATCCATCTTTCAATCGTTTTCACCGTGTATATGCTTAGGTCTATGAAAGATCTTTGCTTGTTTATGTGGAAATCGGCTAGATCCAAGTTATTCTTGGTGGATTGAGGCCAAAACATGAAGTTCTTCAAGAACCCATGATGACATCATCCTAGAACACTTGAATTTTGATGGTTTCACGGTTAGAAGTTAAGATTTGAAAGATAGAAAGGGGTAGGAGTGCGTGTAGATCAAGAAAGTACAAGATTTAGGACGAAATCTTACCAGAATCGAGAGGAATCTGAGAAAAGGATGAGCTAAGCGTGCTGGTCGGACAGAGGTTTCCAAAAGTGGAAAGGATGATAAAGACAGGGGTATTTATAGGATGCCAAATGAGGAAAGTGCTGGCCGATCGGCCAGGCAGCTCGATCGGACAGCCTATCCGATCGGACAGCAGTCCGATCGGCTGGCTGTTCGATCGGCTGGTAGCCTGATCGATCAGCTGCACGTTTCGAGTGTTTGGTGCGACGATTTTTGATATTTCGATTTCGGTTGCGAGCGGTTCGATACGATACGATAGGGTTTCCTAGTCAAATTACTTTTAATCCCAACCACTCATATCTCGCACTATCCCTTCTCCACTACTTATCATGGTTCGATTGTGATTCGAGTTCGATTGCATTTCGAGTTTCGATTACCACACATAACATAAATGAACATGCAAAAGTAACACATAAGGCACACACATACCCGTATAACAATAACTAAAATGCATAGTTCGAGTTGCGTTTCGATTCGATGTCGATTGGATTAGTTAGCTTTATCGCATTGTTACTTCCTATAATTCACAGTCGTTTGAAATGTTTCCCACAGTCGCGAGGTAAACCGAGCATCACGATCAGAGATGATGTCGCGAGGCGTCCCATGATTACAAATGATCTTGTCGGTGTAGATTTGGGCTAATCGTTCTACCTTGTAGTCTTCCCGTATTGGTAAAAAGTGAGCTGATTTGGTCAAACGGTCAACCACAACCCAAATGCTGTCGTGACCTGATAACGTGTGTGGTAGCTTTGTTATAAAGTCCATAGCTATACTCACCCACTTCCACATGGGGATCGGTGGTTGTTCGAGTAAGCCAGAGGGTCTTTGATGTTCAGCCTTGACTCTAGCATAAGTTAGGCATTTCCCAACATAGAGAGCAATATCCCTTTTCATGCCCGGCCACCAGTACTTATAGCGAAGGTCCTGGTACATTTTGTCGACACCGGGATGAATAGAATACCGGGATTTGTGGGCTTCGTCCATCAAGATCTGTCGCAAATCGGTCCGTTTGGGAATCCAAATTTGGTCCAGGAAGTGGAATATCCCATTCGACTTGCTCACAAGCTGGGATCCATCATGGTAGATTCTTTCCTTTTTCAGGGTGCGTTCGTTAAAACACGCATATTGAGCTTCGCGGATGAGGGTCTCGAGGTCGTATTGGGTTTGAACATTACGAGTGCTAAGCAGATAGCTCCGTCTGCTGAGTGCGTCGACAACAACATTGTCCTTGCCTGGGTGATAACGAATCTCACAGTTGTAATCGCTGAGAAGTTCTGCCCATCGGCGTTGACGCATATTAAGTTCCTTCTGATTAAAGATATGTTGTAGGCTCCTATGATCGGTGAAGATCGTACACTTGGTACCATACAGGTAGTGTCGCCAAATCTTTAATGCAAAAACAACTGCGCCTAGCTCGAGATCATGGGTTGTATAGTTCTTCTCGTGGATTTTGAGCTGACGAGATGCGTAAGCTATAACCTTGTCCCACTGCATAAGGACACAACCAAGACCAAGGTTGAAAGCATCACAATAGACAAGGAAATCATTGTTTCCGTCGGGAAATGTGAGAACGGGAGCATTGCAAAGCATGTGTTTAAGGGTTTGGAACGCAGACTCCTGTTTGGTTCCCCAAACAAAGGGTTTGTCGTTATGCGTGAGAGCGGTAAGCGGCACATCGATCTTTGAGAATCCTTCGATAAATCATCGATAATAGCCCGCTAGTCCGAGGAAAGAACGGACTTCAGATGGGTTCTTAGGTGTAATCCAACTCTTAACGGCTTCGATCTTCGCAGGGTCGACGTGAATACCTTGACTATTAACAACGTGACCCAGGAACTGAACCTCCTCCAACCAGAATTCACACTTGGAGAACTTGGCGTAGAGTTGATTCCCCTGGAGTAGCTCGAGAACCAAACGTAGATGTTGCGCGTGTTCGGTTTTCGATTTGGATTAGATCAAGACATCGTCGATGAATACAATGACGAAACGGTCGAGATATGGTTTACACACGCGATTCATCAGATCCATGAAAACCGCAGGTGTGTTGGTTAAACCAAAGGGCATAACAACGAACTCGTAGTGGCCGTAGCGAGTGCGAAAAGCGGTTTTAGGTATATCCGCTTCTTGAATACGCAGCTGGTGATAGCCTGAACGTAGATCGATCTTCGAGAAACATGTAGCACCTTGCAGTTGGTCAAACAAATCATTGATGCGAGGTAGTGGATAGCGGTTCTTGATAGTTAACTTATTCAATTCCCGATAGTCGATGCACATCCTGAATGACCCATCCTTCTTTTTGACGAAAAGGACCGACGCACCCCAAGGAGAGGTGCTCGGGCGAATTAAGCCTTTCTCAAGTAATTCCTGGAGTTGGTTTGAAAGTTCACGCATTTCGGACGGCGCGAGTCGGTAGGGAGCTTTGGCAATAGGGTTGGCTCTAGGAATGAGGTCGATACGAAAGTCGATATCACGACTTGGCGGTAGTCTGGGAAGATCCTCTAGAAAAACATTAGGAAATTCTCGAACCACATGAACGTCTTTCACTTCCTTCTTCTCTTTCTTTTCCTTCTCCGCTACTACAATGTTAGCCAAGAAAGCCCTGTATTCCTTGCGGAGATACTTGCCAGCTTGAACACATGACATGAGCTTGAGACCTTTCGAAGTAGTATCACCGTAAACACACAATAAATCACCATTCGTGAGCGAGAATCGAATCATCTTGTCGAAGCACACAACTTCAGCATGGTTTTCACGAAGAAAGTCCATGCCTACTATGACGTCAAAACTTCCGAGTTGCATCGGAATAAGGTCGATTGGGAAGATGTGATTGTTGAGCTCAAGAGTACAATCACAAACCACATAATTAACGGCGACAGTTCTTCCGGTAGCGACTTCAACATCGAAATGTCGAGGAGAGTTGGGAGCGTTTACGACTAAGGAGTTTCTCGAATTCGAACGACACAAAGCAATTATCGGCTCCAGTATCAAATAAACACGAATCATAAATACCATTCACAAGGAACGTACCATTAACTACGTTGTTGTCGGCTTGGGCTTGACGCACGTTGATGTTAAAAGTTCGTGCGCGTGCTGCTTATTGCTGTTGCTGCTGGTGTTGCTGCTGAGGCTGCTGCTGCTGGGGCTCTTGTTTCACGACCCTGTTTGGGGACATGTTGGCGAAATGGTTAGGATTGCCGCATGCGAAGCAGGCTCTGGCGTTGACCGCGGGTGCCGGAGGAGCTTGTTGACCCGGAGGGGCGGTGAGTAGAGCTTGATGAGCAGGAGCTTGTCGAGCGCGGCAGTTGGTAGTAAAATGGCTGTACATATTCCAATGAGCACAAAAACGGCAAGCAATGGCAGTCGGGTGGTGGTAGGTACAAGTAGGGCAAAGCGGGTGTGGCCCAGTGTATGCACGCTTTGCAGGCGGTGCATTTGCCACAGGCGCCTGATCGGATTGTCGCGCTCCGGTCAAAGATAATATTTATAAGCCCAAATTACCCTTAACAAATAGCTAGTGGTAGCAAGGGGTCGATCCACGAAGAGTATGTGGTTTGCGAATGGATGTACTAGAACTAAAATGGTTGTCACAATTTATGAAGCTTGCTAATAAAAGTTTTGTGTTTTTGTTTTGTTGGAAAGATGTCTAACTTGTATGTATAATAAAAATGGTGAAAGTTCTATTTTAGATAAATATAAGCACTTATTTGAATACAAATTCCTAATTATCAATGGTGATAAATATAAGATTTCTAAACAAGAACAAGTAAAGAATCACACCCGGTTTCGGTAATTGCTAACTTATGGTTTCTACAAGTTTTAGGCTTCAACTCAAATGCATACGATTAGCGGATTTAGTGTACCGTGACTTAGGTGCTAATAACTATCAATGCTCAATGAACGGACAAGAATACACTTTGTAATCAACACAAGTAAATCCTAACCAAGACAACGCATATTGCACATAACCATTTCATAAAGTCATAACTTTCATATTCGCTCGACAGTTTATGAATTCGAAACAAATGCAAGCTATTGTCAAAGGTTTCTAAAATCATACACAAATTGTCACAAATTGAAGCAAGAACAATTCAAAACCATAAATTAAACAACTACCTACACCGGGGTGAAACCGAGATGATTAGCCACTCATGGTTGCCGGAGCTTGTTCACCGGATAAATGAAACTTGCCGGAAGTCATCTTGGAGCTTGAAGAATGGAAAATGCAGAATACTCTTGATGTAAAATGGTTACAAGGAAATTGAAAGTACATAATGATAAACTTCTGGAATTGAACTTGGGTATCGAGGTGTGGAGGTGTTTTCTTCCTTGATGATAATCCCCTTTTATAACCATGGAGAATTTAGAGCATTCACATTCTCCGAGCAATTTTGGTTGGCTTGGTGTTCATACCTCCATGTGAACTTGAGAGCTAGAGGATTTTGGAGTTGATTATTTTCTCCAATGGCTGCTCCTCTTTAATGTTCTTGTTTCCCCCAAATGCTAAAACCCGTAGTTGACCAAGTCAAAATGAGTTTTAATCACCAAACAGCATCCAAGAAAAAGTTGTTCCGGATTGAATTTCTGCTACCCGTCGCCGACGGGGTCCCTGCCCGTCGCCGACGGGCTCCCGTTTGTGTGATTTCTGATTTTCGCGTTTCGCGTTCCCGGTTGATCTGTTTCGCGTTCTGGTGCACCGTTCTTTGACCCGATGACTCGTAAAGCTCCCAAAAAGCTCCTTAAATTTGTCAAACCTACAAAACATATTTGTGATTAAAAGTAGGCTAACCGAACTTAAAACGTACATAAAATCATCAAGTTATACGATTATGGTCACCGGTTTTCAACCACGCATCACATCCCCACACTTGTCTTTTGCTTGCCTTCAAGCAAATCTGTTTTTCACTTTCGCGTGGGTCGAACAATGAACACACATCCCATTCCCGAGACAAAGGTTAAGGTCTAGTGTCATACAAAAGTTCAAGCTTTTTACAATTCGAAATATCTAATGGTAATGTGATTTCACATACACAAATGGTTACCCAAGATTAACTCGCCCTTAAAACTGTCAATTCATACATATCCCTCACAATGTTATCTCCACTCGGCTTAACATTTGGCTAATATGTAATGTATTAGCATCTTGACAATTAATCGCTCAAAACCGATTAGAACATATACCCGCATAGGCTTGCAACTCAATCATTCTCCACCATTGATCACGAATACTAAGCACAAGTCACAAGGTCTTTGAAAGGGTTGTAACGGGGCTAGGGTTAAGGGTAGGAAATAGGATATTTTTAAGTGGCTAAAGTGATGACAAATTCGATTTTTATTACAACATAACTACTCCAACTTAGATAAACTATAAGGCAATGATTTTTTTACCTTTTATTCAACAAGTAGAAACACCTATTTTTGTTCTTTTCTCACTGAATTTCTCATTTTTTTTTTAACATTTTTCTGAATTTTTTTTTTCAATACAAATAAATACAATTATACAACTTTTGCTACTGATCGAATTTTCATCACACGGGTTTAAAACAAAAAGGTTTAAGGTTGTTGGATAAATGGGTTGTCAAACGAAGGTTTAGGCTCAAAGTTGGCTACTAAGGGATAATTTTTGGGTAAGGGTATAAGAATGGTGTAAAAAGGAAAAGGTTCACCTAATGCCTTAATCATTCTCGTGCTTGTATTCGGTCTATGGTCTCAAACGTATCAAAAGATGCAAGTTCTACAATACATGACTAATGGTCCACTCAAACAAAGAAATATGTGTATATATGATTTATGAAAGTGGCCCAAAATCTCTCTTATAAGGGTATGATATGTGATATGCACCAAATGCTAGTTTCTTAGGCGAATTATTCCCAAATAACCACCCGTTAGATACCCTTCATGCTATTAATTTGAACTTGACCATGACAAAAGACCAAATGGGTTGTGTCATCCCTCGTTGACTTAGCTACTTGTGTTTTTAAGATTGCTTTTAAACAAGAAACTTTTGAAAAATTTTTGAAATTTTTCCCCCATCCCCACACTTGAGGTAAACATTGTCCTCAATGTGTAGTATTTAAATGAGTGGGTTAAAATCTAAAATTTTTTCTACTCCCCCATCCCCACACTTGAGGTAAACATTGTCCTCAATGTGTAAGAACTAGAGTTTTAAAATTGCACAAGGGATGTGACACGGCTAACCTCCCAAAGTTCACCCCGACTTCAAACATTAAACCAACAATCCACTTATTATTAATAAACAAGGTAAAATGGAAACGCATGCACCTGATTTTTGTTTCTTGAGTTCCATATCTTCTTCTTCTCTTCATAAGAATGGCTGTCTCGTGAACCTTTCGTACCTACAAATTCTAACCCTCGTGTAGAAGCATGCTTCTCACAACCATCAAAATTTGTTAGTTACCTAGTTCTACCATTTTTATGAACAAGTTACCAAGCTATGCATATTTTTACCTTATTTATGTGGATAAAACAAATGAAAGACAAAATAAAAATAAAACACACCAAATAAAATAAACACAAAAACAAAAACAAAATATACCATACCTTCACCGCTGATATCGTTCGTTAGGGTCTCTTGGCGGGTTTGGTTGGTATGGGTAACCGGTGAGAGACTCCCACATGTCTCGAAGGTTATCGAGCGAGCTTTGCTCTCCTTGTTGTGGTGGTGGTTGGTAGGGGATGGGAACAAAGCTGGAACCTACCGCTTCAGGCCAATGAGGAGTTGGGTCGTTTGGGCCCAATGGATGAGGAATGTCGGGGTAGTTTGTCCACCCCGAGTGTTCGGCGTATGGACGGCCGGCTAGAAGATCTCTTTGGTGGCGCTCTTGATCATGGAGCACCTTAGCGTTGTTAAGGGCCAATTCATGAGACAAAGCTAGAGCACGCCATCGATTTCGCGCTTCTTCTCTAGCTTCATTTACCCATCTTTCCTCCGCTTCTTCCCATGCCCGTCTTCGGGCCATATCTTCTTCTTGTAACTGCATATATCGCTCCATTTGTGATCGTTGCAGCGCTTGTTGCAGTTGTTGCTCTTCCATGAATTTATTCATTTGCTCCCGATAGGCCGCTTGGGCATCCCATTGTTGATGCAAATAAGCTCCTTGCGACCCTTCCCAATTTTCTCTCCTTCTATTGTATTCTCGGCCTTCACCTATGCAAGCCGAGGTATTATCATAAATTGCTTGCTCCCCCCGGGTGAAGTCCCCAAACGTTGGTACCCGTCGTTGCTTTACAAAATTGGCCACGTCTGCATCGAGTTCTCGATGTGGCATCCTGTATCGTCGCTGTCGCTGTGGTTGACGGGGACCAGAAGGTCCAGCTTCTTCCTCTTCTTCTTCACTCATCATCTCTTCATCTCCCCCAGCCCCTTGAGGAGTTGGATCCGTGAAATCGTACCTGTGACCCAATTTGTCGGTCACTACGTATTCATTTCCATGCAGCTCTACAAATATACTCCAATTCTTTCTCATAGAAGCTTGATCAAATTCCTCAATGGGTTTGGTAACCCAAAGCGAGTTCTGAGGCAAACAGTTTTGCTGAACAAGCATGGCACTAATGAGGCGTGCGTATGGAATAAAACGCCTCTGGGACGACTCCCGAGTAGCCCATGTGTTGATCATCACTATATGCCTCCATGATAAAGTAGGAGTCCCGTATAACAAAGCATGGACAACCCTACAATCAGGTCCTCTTATCCCACCTCGGTCACCAAATCGCACCATAATATTTTCTACAGAGATTCCCTGTAGAATTTTGGCTTCGATCGACATGTGCCTCTTTTTAGCTTCCCCCCCTTCTTGGTATGGTAAGATAACCTTCATCATTTGATCCGGATCAGTTTCATTCATATGAGTATCCAAAAATTTCTCCGTGTCCGGATAATCATATGCTTGCACCCCCAATGAGTCAAAACGGGCGATGCAGTTTATCGATTCGAAGGACATTGTCATTGTCCCTCGAGTTGTCTTTCCAACCAATTTCCATTCCGAAGGGTGCTTATCTTTATCCACAAACTTCAATGTCGACAGCCATTCACAAACTTCTGATAAGTAGATTCGCGAAGTGTTATCTTCGCACCAGTCTAGTACTTTTTCCCAGCCCAATCTTTCAAACATCTGTGTTATCCCGATTTGCCTGAATTCCTCCGTATTAACCACCCTTTCACATACAGCCCTTTCCGGAACCGAGGTCTGAACTTTAGTAACCATCTTCCATCTCCACAGCTTAGCCTCTAGCTTCTTGTCATTGTACCTGGATAATGATTTGTTCTTATCATTATCCCACACCTTGGCACTTTCACTATCTCTAAACTTTGCCCAGACCCAGTCTTGGCGAAATAATCTCGGATCTCCTTCTTCAATGGCTGTTAGTTGTTCCCATCTTCTTGGTAATAGCCCCGAAGAAGATCCTTCCCCAGCTGAAGATCCTTGTGCTGTGGTCTTTTGTTTCTTTCTTCCACCGGCCATTCTATAATTACAAGAAACAATCAATCATCAACATAACCCCAAAATCTTACTAAATTCTCAAACTTTGAACATGATGTATGATGTTGAAGTTTTACTAACAAGCATATGCAAAATCGCCATTTTAAACTTCCAAAGTTGCTCATTTTGTCATAACTTATCAATTTCTTGCTAATATTACAATTTCTTATAATTTCAACAAAATTTCAACCTCATCTTCATGTTCAAATCATGTTCATACCAAGTGTAATCACATCACTTATGGCTAACATGTTCAAATTCCATCCAAAACAACCAATCTAACTTAACATCATGCTAGAACATCATACATTGCTTGAACAACCTACTCTTAAACTAACAAGTCTAAAATTTCGGAAGAAAAACAATATTCATATGATAATCAAGCATAAATTTAAGGGAAATCCATACCTTAGATGTTAAATAGCAAGAAGAACCAAGAAAAAATGCAAAACAAGAGATTTGATGAACACCCTTTCAAGAACCCTAAATTACACGTCCAGAAATCTTGCAAACTAGCAAGAATTGATGCAAACCGTGTTGGGGGGTTTTGTTCGTCTCGAAAAAATAGGCAAAATGGACCCAAGAATCGAATGATTTGGTGGAGATTTGATGAAGTTATGAGAGCTTGAAGTTTTAAATGTTCTTGAGGATTTTAGGAAGAAGATGAAGATAAGTGAAGTAGGTGGTGTTTTGATGAAGGTTTTATGAGTTTGGTAAGTGTTTGTGGTGTTTTGAGGCTCACAATCCCGGTTTTAGGATGTTAGGAATGGTAAAATTGAGTTTGAGTTCGAGTCCTAGCAACTAAAAACGAATCCGCCCGGAGTGATAAATGGCAGCCCGTCGCCGACGGGGTCCCAACCCGTCGCCGACGGGTAGTGGATATTGCTGTTGTGTTCGACGGCTTAACTTACTGCCGACGGGAAAAAGTGTGCGACGGGTGTTTCTGGTGGGCGTCGGCGACGGCTTGAAGCCCCGTCGCCGACTGGCTTTACTTTTTAATTTTTTTTTTTTTGAAAAATACGTTTAAAAATACGAACTTTTAATAAAGGGACTATATATTTATAAAATTCCTAAAAATTATTAAAAATCTTTTTGTGATTTTTTTATTAGAAAACTTTAAAACTTACAAAAATTCGTAACGAATCTACCACCCCCTAAATTAAACGTGTATTGTCCGCAATGCACAAAACGAATTCTAAAACATACCTTACGTCCTCAAGAGTTGTTTGTGATGTCCGGACTTCACACGCTCAAACAAAGTTAGTAGGAAACTAGAACGATTATATCTAAAATACAAACAATTTATTAAACCTAACTGTACACTAAATATTACCGGCCCTTTTTAGTTGACCTCGTAAATCGGTGTGCTTACTACAAAGCTTACCGATTCTTTGTTTTTGTCCATGTTTTCATTACCATTGAGAAACGGTTTTAATCGATGACCATTTACCGTTTGTCGTGACCCATCCTTCGGGTCCTCAATAGTAACATCACCCAATTGTCCGACCCGGGTGATCACATAGGGTCCCATCCATTTGCTTCGGAGCTTTCCGGGAAAGAATTTGAGTTTCGAATTGTAGAGCCACACCTTTTGCCCCACCTCAAACTCTTTCTTCCTCAACTTAGCATCATGCGCCTTCTTCATTCCATCTTTATACTTTGACGCGTATTCGTATGCCATTTCTCTTAGCTCCTCTAACTCGCATAATTTGAGTTTCCTTTCTTTCCCTGCATCATCATATTGAACATTAACTTCTTTAATAGCCCATAATGATTTATGCACAAGTTCCACCGGTAAGTGACAGTTTTTACCGTAAACCAAACGATAAGGTGTAGTGCCAATGGGTGTTTTATAAGCCGTACGGTAGGCCCATAAAGCATCGTTCAATTTGATTGACCAATCCTTACGGTCCGCCCGCACGGTCTTTTGCAAAATATTCTTAATTTGCCTGTTTGACACCTCAACTTGGCCGCTTGTTTGCGGGTGATAGGGGGTAGCAATTCTATGGTCAACACCAAACCGTTTTAATAGTTTTCCAAACCGAAAGTTTTTGAAATGAGATCCTCCATCACTTATGATGACACGAGGAATCCCAAACCTTGAGAAAATATTGGTTTGGACAAAGTTACAAACTACGGAATGGTCGTTTGTCTTGGTGGCTATTGCTTCGACCCATTTTGACACATAGTCAACAGCCACCAAGATATACAAATTGCCATAAGAATTGGGGAATGGGCCCATGAAATCAATACCCCATACATCGAAAATATCGACTACGAGAATTGGTTGCATGGGCATCTCATCCTGTTTTGAAAGACCCCCTAATTTCTGGCACTCTACACAATTTCTGGGAAATTCGTTTGCATCTTTGAAGATAGTTGGCCAATAAAGACCACTATTTAAGACTTTGTGACATGTTTTGTGACCGCTAAAATGGCCACCGCATGCAAACGAATGAAGATGCTGCAAAACGCTTGGAATTTCCTCATCGGCTATACATCTTCTTATCACTTGATCCGCACACTTCTTCCACAAGTGTGGTTCTTCCAATTGGTAGTACTTGATTTGAGAAAGGAAATGTTGCCTCTTCCGTCTATCCCAATGAGCTGGTAAGTCACCTGTAACAAGATAATTCACAATGTTTGCATACCAAGGTAACTTATCTACTTTCATAATGTACTCATCCGGGAAAGACTCATTGATCTCTAATGTTTTAGGATCATCTTCAACTACCAACCGAGATAAGTGGTCCGCCACTACATTTTCGGTTCCCTTCTTGTCCCTTATCTCCAAATTGAACTCTTGAAGCAACAACACCCAACGGATCAATCTCGGCTTGGCATCCTTTTTCTCCATGAGGTACCTAACTGCAGTGTGATCAGAGTAAATAATCACTTTACTACCCCATATATATGACCGAAATTTATCCAATGCATATACTACCGCAAGTAGCTCTTTTTCGGTGGTGGTGTAATTCATTTGTGCATCCGAAAGAGTCTTACTTGCGTAGTATATAGCTACGGGCTTCTTATCAATCCGTTGTCCCAATACGGCCCCTACCGCATAATCACTCGCATCGCACATAATTTCGAAAGGAAAAGACCAATTTGGCGATTGCAAGATTGGAGACTCAACTAGCTTCTCTTTTAATTGGTTAAAAGCATTTTCACATTTTTCATTGAAATCAAATGGTTAGTCTTTTAACAACAAATTACATAAAGGCTTGGTTATATCACTAAAACCCTTAATAAATCGTCGGTAAAAACCCGCGTGACCTAAAAATGATCTAATACCTTTAACAGTTGTGGGATATGGTAGAGTGGATATAACTTGTATTTTTGCACGATCAACCTCTATCCCACGACTTGACACTACGTGCCCCAACACGATTCCCTCTTGAACCATGAAATGGCTCTTTTCCCAACTTAGGACCAAACTAGTTTCGACACATCTTTTTAACACTTTATCTAGTTGGTCCAAACAAGCCTCAAACGATGACCCAAAAATTGAGAAGTCATCCATGAAAATTTCCAAAGACTTCCCCACCATATCCGAAAAGATACTCATCATACACCTTTGAAAGGTGGCGGGGGCGTTACATAATCCAAATGGCATTCGCCTAAATGCAAAAGTGCCATATGGACAAGTAAACGTGGTCTTTGATTGATCTTCTGGATGGATGGCGATTTGGTTGTAACCCGAATAGCCATCTAGGAAGCAATAAAATTGTTTCCCCGATAATTTCTCAACTATTTGATCAATAAAGGGTAAAGGAAAATGATCTTTGGAAGTTGCGGCATTCAACTTCCTATAATCAATACAAATTCGCCACCCGGTTACCGGCCGAGTGGCTACCTCTTCACCTGCGTCATTTTTGACGACTTGTATACCCGCTTTCTTTGGAACCGTTTGTGTTGGGCTCACCCATTCGCTGTCCGAGATTGGGTAAATGATACCCGCATCCAGCCATTTTAGGACCTCCTTTTTGACCACTTCTCGCATGTTGGGATTTAGTCTCCTTTGTGTGTCGCGAGAAGGACTCATACCGTCTTCCGTGATGATCTTGTGCATGACTACCGAAGGACTAATTCCCTTCAAATCAGCGATGGCCCATCCAATTGCCGCCCGATTGGCGAGCAAAACACTCATCAATTTCCCTTCTTGCTCCTCGGTTAAGTTTGATGCAATGATAACCGGGAGTGTGCTACCTTCCCCCACATAAGCATACTTGAGATGCTTGGGTAGCACCTTCAACTCTAGCACCGGAGGTTCTTCCAAAGATGGTTTCAACTTTGTATCGATGCTTTCCGGAAGACTTTCCACATGATGTGTCCAAGTGGGTCTTCCTTCTTTCATTGCCAAAACCTCCAATTCTTTCATCTCTTCATCCATGCTTCGATCCGTCTCCGCTTGTGACCTATCAAACACATAACAATCCTCCATTGTGTTGTCCCCATTTACGATTGTATCGCAAAGAGGTGTACACGTGTCAATGATGTCCGCCATATAGCATTCATCATCAACTGAAGGGTTCATAAGTCCCGAAAAAACATGCAACCTCAACCTTCGGTTTCCAAATGTCATGTCAACCGTTCCCTTTTTGCAATCAATTAGAGAGTTTGCGGTTGCTAAGAACGGTCGACCCAAAATCACCGTAGGTTGCTTGGTTGGGTCATGGGTCACATAGTCAAGTACTAAAAAGTCCACCGGATAATAAAAATCTTCTATTTTTACTATCACATCCGAAACAATTCCACGGGGTAGTTTGGGTGTCAAGTCGGCTAACACCACGGTGGTGTTTGATGTCTTAAGTGGGCCAAACTCGTATTGGTCATACAAACTACCCGGTAAAATGCTTACACTAGCACCAAGATCTAGAAGTGCCCGATTGATTTTAAAATCGCCTACTTGAATTGAAATGATAGGCGCACCCGGATCTTGGAGCTTAGGTGGAAGTGCACCCAAAAGAATCGAACTCACATTATTGGTAAAGTCTAATTTCTTGGGAAATTTATGAGTTCGTTTTTGGGTACATAAATTTTTCAAGTACTTAGCATAGGATGGTACTTGCTTAATTGCATCCAAAAGAGGTAAATTTATTTTCACTTGCTTAAAAATTTCCAACAACTCATCTTGTTGTGGACCTCTTTTGTTTACAATCTTTTTGATCGGTCCCTTCAATGCTTCGGGATAAGGAGCGGTATTAACCTCCACACCATTTTCCTTAGCCTTAGGGACGGGTATGGTCACAACGGGAGTGTTGTTATTATTTTTCAAGTCATTTTTATTTTGACCCGTTTGACCACCCTCATTCTCATTATCACTTGCATCTTCCACCACCCCTTCAACAAATTGAGGTGGTGGTGTTTTGACACCATTTTCTAATTGTCGACCACTACGTAAAGTAACATTATTAATAGGTACCTCACGTGTGTTTCTTGAACTCGACCCTTGATGCTTAGGGTTTACCGTTGTGTCACTTGGAAACTTTCCCGCGCTTCCTCTCACTTGAGCCATTTCTTCCGCGAGTTGTGTGACTTGTTTTGCTAACAACTCGTGTGCCTTATCCCGAATCTCATTGTCCTTCTGGGATTTTTGCATCATTGAAAGCATAGCATCCAATTTCACATTTACATCATTGCCACCTCCTTGGTTGTTCGACCCGCCTCCATTACCGCCTTGGTTGTTGTAACTTCTTTGATACCCATTTTGATAATTATTATTATCTCTACCTTGGTATCCTTGGTTGTAAGGACGTTGATAACCCCCTTGGTTACCACCTTGGCGATTCGGATATGATGACCCGCTGTGATTACCCGGTTGAAAATTCGGGTTCATTTGATTGGCGGCGTTCCCATATCGGAAGTTTGGATGGTTTCTCAACCCCGGGTGGTAAGTGTTCGAATTCATGTCGTTATTTTTTCTTTCCCCGAACACTTCGTTAACCTCCTCGGTGTACTCACTTGGTCCTGTTGGACATTGATCGGCCTTATGGCCAATTTCTCCACAATCTTCACATACCGCAAATTGGACCGCATTTACCTCCTTCTTCTTCATACGAGCCAACTCCCGTTCTAAGGTAGAAATCCTATCCTTAGAATCAAAATCGGGAAGCGAACGGGAAACGGGATGTTTCTTTGCTCTATCGGCCGATTCCTTCTCCTTTGACCGTTTGCTCATTCGCTCAAGAAACTCCCAATCGTCATCTTCATGATTGCTTAAAAGAGTCCCGTTGCTTGTTGACTCGAGGCGATTCCATGTTGCATCATCCAACCCACGTACAAAGCACTTCACTAATTCCCACTTTTCTATTTGGTGATGTGGGCAATTCCGCATCATCTCTTTGAATCGAGTGAATGCTTCATGTAACGGTTCACTCGATAGTTGTCGAAATGATCTTATTTCATCCCGTGCATCATCGGTCTTCGACATCGAATAGTATTCATCTAGAAAGACTTGTTGCATTTCTTCCCATGTTCGGATGCTATTCGCGGGAAGTGTGAGAAACCATTGCTTTGCCTTGTCTTTTAATGAGAATTGGAACAATCGAAGCTTGACCTCCTCCAATGCAAAGTTATGTCCACCGATAGTATTACATATGGATGAGAATTCAGCCAAGTGTGTGTAAGGCTCATCATTAGACCTCCCATTGAAGTGGGGAAGTATATTGATGTAGTGAGGCTTACAATCAAACATTCTCCTTTCACACACTATCGGAGAATCATTGTCGGTAACTACCGGTCGAAAACGGTCATTCACTCCCCGTGGAGGTTGTTGATGACGATGTGGACCGTTTATGTAACACCCCGTCCCGGAACGGGCCGGCGTGTCACTATAACAGTAGTCAGATCAAAAACATAATTCCATTTATACTTAAATGTATTACAAGGCTTTACAGCTTAATGAAGGATATCTAATCCAGTACAATTATTTCTACCGTCTTTTCTAAACACTCGAGCACTCTTCCATATTCCGTCCCAGCTTGTCTTGATAACCTGACGTAAAGAAGAAAACAACAACAACAAAAAACGTACGTCTGAGCAAAATTTTGAAAAGTTTTGCCCAGTGTGCGGATAGAGGAAAACAAAAGCTTATTTTATTTTAAATAACCGGATGGAACTTGACGATGCAAATAACTTAATTTCATAATTATATCTTACGGATGTACCCATGAGCAAACTTAAAACTTAAAACGTGACAATACACAGGTAGCTACTCCTGCATACTTATCACACAGATGAGATGGCGAGTTGGCATACCCATTACCCATCTCCTGAACTGAACTGAAATCCTAGGATCGATCCATACGCCCCCTAATCTTATATGTACCACACTTGTACTTAAGAGACGCCGTGAACTAATCTCTCCGTCACGGATGGAGCACATGAGGTTGATGCCACAACAACATGCTCGTGGGACACTCCACGAGAAGCGATACTCAGGGTATCAGAGTACAAATGGTCTTATTCATATAACTTATAAAACTTATTTTCAGAACAGAACGGAACATATATTGGAACATGCGATAATGAGTACAACTTAACAGAAAAACTATCGCATGACATGAAACTAAATCAAATGATTAGAATAGGAATCGAACGGACTGTCAAATGAATCGATAATAAAAAAACGTGAGGAGTTTTAAAAACAAGACATAGTAATTTAAAACAATTTGACTTGAGTAACATAATACTTATATATCATTTTAAACTTGTAACTTATTTACTTATAACTTATAAGTCTTAAGATATTTAACTTGTAACTTGTAAAATACGAATCTTTGGCGAGATTAAAAATATAAGAGTGGAACCAGTCATCAAGGTATGGTTATCAATCCTATCTTGACAATTTCGTCCCCAAAATGTGGTTTATTTAAACGAAACAAGATAAAACCTTGACTCGTTAATAAGGAACCACTAGAGTAGGAAATGAAACTTGTATAAAATAAACCATTTTCTAAATAACTGATGTAAAACAAAACCTTTTCAAAACGTTTGTAACTTTCAACACATGTTTCATAACTTAATCTTAATACGGAATCTATAACTTATTTCATAACTTAGTCTTAATACGGAATCTATAACTTATAACTTAATCTTAATACGGAATCTATAACTTATTTCATAACTTAATTTTAATACGGAATCTATAACTTATTTCATAACTTAATCTTAATACGGAATCTATAACTTATTTCATAACTTAATCTTAATACGGAATCTATAACTTATTTCATAACTTAATCTTAATATGGAATCTATAACTTTATTTCATAACTTAATCTTAATACGGAATCTATAACTTATAACTTAATCTTAATATGGAATCTATAATCAGGAATGATATACTTGTATCAAAACGATCTAAATCGAAAGAAAGGATTCTATCCGTACCCAACGGACATAAATCGACAGAAAGGATTCTTATAAAAACGACATAAATCGAACGAAAGGAATCTACCCGTACGGAATTTATAACTTATTTCATAACTAAATCTTAATATGGAATCTATAACTTATTTTATAACTTAATCTTAATATGGAAACTTAAATTCAGGAACGACATCAATCAAAAGAAAGGGATTCTATCCGTACCCAACGGACATAAATCGACAGAAAGGGTTCTTATAAAAACGACATAAATCGAAAGAAAGGATTCTACCCGTACGATATATCAGAATTGACAGAAATCGAAAGAAAGGAATCTACCCGTACGATATATCAGAATTGACAGAAATCGAAAGAAAGGAATCTACCCGTACGGAACTTATAACTTATACTTAGATCTTAATACGGACTTTAAAATCTGAAATGATATACTTGTATCAAATGAAGTAAATTGAAAGAAAGGAACCTATCCGTACCCAACGGACATAAATCGAAAGGATTCTATACGTACGGAACTTATAACTTATTTCTTAACTAAATCTTAATACGGAATTTCAAATCAAGAATGATATGACGCAAATCGAAAGAAAGGAGTCTATCCGTACTGAACTTATAACTTATACCTTAAATCTTAATACGGAATTTAAAATCAGAAATGTCCAAACGAAAAGAATCTATCCGTACCTTAAAATCTCCAGGTGATGCTATCTTGTTTCCAATATGTGGATTTATACGGGCAGAGTTTAGCTTACTGATTATTTTCTTAACCTAATTTGCCCACAAACTAGGTAATTAACTAATATAGCCTTTACGATAACTCACGAGATCAATTTCTCACAACAAATGACAAAGTGCGATACTTCATCCATCGAATTAACGATGATCCGTCAAATTAATGACGAACGACAAAGTACAATACTTTATCCATCGAATTAACGATGATCCGTCAAATTAATGACGAACGACAAAGTATAACCCTAATGTGGGAAGCACTTAAACATTCATTGGATATATTGATTGATCGGACAATGAATCGTATCAGCAATTGAGTTAATACCCTGTTCTGCAGCACCCCGCTATGCTTAATTTGTGTTTCGTGTGTGTTAATTGAAGTAATCGGACGATATCTCAGCGTAATTGAGGAGTTTGATCGTCGTTTTTGTGCCCAGAATCAAGTGCCAATGTTCTGTATTTATAGTTGTAATTTGGACATGCTAGCCTACCTGCTTGACATGCTAGCCTACCTGCTTGACATGCTAGCCTACCTGCTTGACATGCTAGCCTACCTGCTTGACATGCTAGCCTACCTGCTTGACATGCCTACCTACCTGCTTGACTTAATTAATCTTGCTTAGCTTAATTAATCTTGCTTATCTTAATTAATCTTGCTTAGCTTAATTAATCTTACTTAGCCGTTAATTAATTGCTTAATATTCTATTTTAGGATCTCCCTGGTTACGAGTTTTAATTTCTAGCTACAACGGAACTTGCATTAGTGTATTAACTCCATTCAACTTTAACGATGATCACTCGGGTGTTTCAATTAGGGTTTTCTATTGGACTATAAATCATAAGAAATAATAGTTTTTAATGAGGGTTGTTATATTTTTGTTTTAAAATTTTCGGGTGTTACAAATCTACCCCTCTTAAAAAAAAAATTTCGTCCTCGAAATTATTGCATACCTATATATATATTAATAATCATACTTGAACGTGACCCACTATGATCAATAGTCATACTTGAAATAAAGCTAGAGTAAAAACAATGAAGATGACGAAATACTTATGTTCGAGACTACCATGAAGTGAAAATAAAAGTTACTAACCGATGTATTGACTGATTGGACATCGAAATCCTAACCCAATGTCTACCCATTACCTCACAGGTCTTAACTTATGTTTAAGTTTTCTACAGGAAAGAGCCTTTGCTCTGATACCATAGCTGTAACACCCCGTCCCGGAACGGGCCGGCGTGTCACTATAACAGTAGTCAGATCAAAAACATAATTCCATTTATACTTAAATGTATTACAAGGCTTTACAGCTTAATGAAGGATATCTAATCCAGTACAATTATTTCTACCGTCTTTTCTAAACACTCGAGCACTCTTCCATATTCCGTCCCAGCTTGTCTTGATAACCTGACGTAAAGAAGAAAACAACAACAACAAAAAACGTACGTCTGAGCAAAATTTTGAAAAGTTTTGCCCAGTGTGCGGATAGAGGAAAACAAAAGCTTATTTTATTTTAAATAACCAGATGGAACTTGACGATGCAAATAACTTAATTTCATAATTATATCTTACGGATGTACCCATGAGCAAACTTAAAACTTAAAACGTGACAATACACAGGTAGCTACTCCTGCATACTTATCACACAGATGAGATGGCGAGTTGGCATACCCATTACCCATCTCCTGAACTGAACTGAAATCCTAGGATCGATCCATACGCCCCCTAATCTTATATGTACCACACTTGTACTTAAGAGACGCCGTGAACTAATCTCTCCGTCACGGATGGAGCACATGAGGTTGATGCCACAACAACATGCTCGTGGGACACTCCACGAGAAGCGATACTCAGGGTATCAGAGTACAAATGGTCTTATTCATATAACTTATAAAACTTATTTTCAGAACAGAACGGAACATATATTGGAACATGCGATAATGAGTACAACTTAACAGAAAAACTATCGCATGACATGAAACTAAATCAAATGATTAGAATAGGAATCGAACGGACTGTCAAATGAATCGATAATAAAAAAACGTGAGGAGTTTTAAAAACAAGACATAGTAATTTAAAACAATTTGACTTGAGTAACATAATACTTATATATCATTTTAAACTTGTAACTTATTTACTTATAACTTATAAGTCTTAAGATATTTAACTTGTAACTTGTAAAATACGAATCTTTGGCGAGATTAAAAATATAAGAGTGGAACCAGTCATCAAGGTATGGTTATCAATCCTATCTTGACAATTTCGTCCCCAAAATGTGGTTTATTTAAACGAAACAAGATAAAACCTTGACTCGTTAATAAGGAACCACTAGAGTAGGAAATGAAACTTGTATAAAATAAACCATTTTCTAAATAACTGATGTAAAACAAAACCTTTTCAAAACGTTTGTAACTTTCAACACATGTTTCATAACTTAATCTTAATACGGAATCTATAACTTATTTCATAACTTAGTCTTAATACGGAATCTATAACTTATAACTTAATCTTAATACGGAATCTATAACTTATTTCATAACTTAATTTTAATACGGAATCTATAACTTATTTCATAACTTAATCTTAATACGGAATCTATAACTTATTTCATAACTTAATCTTAATACGGAATCTATAACTTATTTCATAACTTAATCTTAATATGGAATCTATAACTTTATTTCATAACTTAATCTTAATACGGAATCTATAACTTATAACTTATTCTTAATATGGAATCTATAATCAGGAATGATATACTTGTATCAAAACGATCTAAATCGAAAGAAAGGATTCTATCCGTACCCAACGGACATAAATCGACATAAAGGATTCTTATAAAAACGACATAAATCGAACGAAAGGAATCTACCCGTACGGAATTTATAACTTATTTCATAACTAAATCTTAATATGGAATCTATAACTTATTTTATAACTTAATCTTAATATGGAAACTTAAATTCAGGAACGACATCAATCAAAAGAAAGGGATTCTATCCGTACCCAACGGACATAAATCGACAGAAAGGGTTCTTATAAAAACGACATAAATCGAAAGAAAGGATTCTACCCGTACAATATATCAGAATTGACAGAAATCGAAAGAAAGGAATCTACCCGTACGATATATCAGAATTGACAGAAATCGAAAGAAAGGAATCTACCCGTACGGAACTTATAACTTATACTTAGATCTTAATACGGACTTTAAAATCTGAAATGATATACTTGTATCAAATGAAGTAAATTGAAAGAAAGGAACCTATCCGTACCCAACGGACATAAATCGAAAGGATTCTATACGTACGGAACTTATAACTTATTTCTTAACTAAATCTTAATACGGAATTTCAAATCAAGAATGATATGACGCAAATCGAAAGAAAGGAGTCTATCCGTACTGAACTTATAACTTATACCTTAAATCTTAATACGGAATTTAAAATCAGAAATGTCCAAACGAAAAGAATCTATCCGTACCTTAAAATCTCCAGGTGATGCTATCTTGTTTCCAATATGTGGATTTATACGGGCAGAGTTTAGCTTACTGATTATTTTCTTAACCTAATTTGCACACAAACTAGGTAATTAACTAATATAGCCTTTACGATAACTCACGAGATCAATTTCTCACAACAAATGACAAAGTGCGATACTTCATCCATCGAATTAACGATGATCCGTCAAATTAATGATGAACGACAAAGTACAATACTTTATCCATCGAATTAACGATGATCCGTCAAATTAATGACGAACGACAAAGTATAACCCTAATGTGGGCAGCACTTAAACATTCATTGGATATATTGATTGATCGGACAATGAATCGTATCAGCAATTGAGTTAATACCCTGTTCTGCAGCACCCCGCTATGCTTAATTTGTGTTTCGTGTGTGTTAATTGAAGTAATCGGACGATATCTCAGCGTAATTGAGGAGTTTGATCGTCGTTTTTGTGCCCAGAATCAAGTGCCAATGTTCTGTATTTATAGTTGTAATTTGGACATGCTAGCCTACCTGCTTGACATGCTAGCCTACCTGCTTGACATGCTAGCCTACCTGCTTGACTTAATTAATCTTGCTTAGCTTAATTAATCTTGCTTAACTTAATTAATCTTGCTTAGCTTAATTAATCTTACTTAGCCGTTAATTAATTGCTTAATATTCTATTTTAGGATCTCCCTGGTTACGAGTTTTAATTTCTAGCTACAACGGAACTTGCATTAGTGTATTAACTCCATTCAACTTTAACGATGATCACTTGGGTGTTTCAATTAGGGTTTTCTATTGGACTATAAATCATAAGAAATAATAGTTTTTAATGAGGGTTGTTATATTTTTGTTTTAAAATTTTCGGGTGTTACAGTTTACTTCTTGGTTGACCGGTCTTCTATTATCCCTTCTATCACCTCTTCGATCATCTCTTCGATTTCCACCTTGGTCACCCATTTGATAACCTCCCCCCACGAAACGAGGAATCCGATGAGGATTACCATTGTTGTTGTGGTTGTTTCGTGGTTGGCGATTATTCCCGTAACCGTCATTCATCCCCACATAATTGGCATTTTGATAGTCAAAATCTTCACCTCCCCAATCTCCGTCATTATAGAACCGATCGTCATAGTAACTCCCGTCATCCGAATTCTCCGTATGAACACTCTCATGCTCCGGTGATTGATAACCGGGAACACTATAAGGTTCGTCATTAGGAATGGCGTTCCTCAAATCGTCTAAGTTGAAAAATGGGTCTTCGTTCGCGGGATTGCCACGATACGCTTGTTGATGAAGGTTTTGTTGTTGGGGTATTCTTTGGTTGTTGTTGGGATTTTGGTTTTGGAAAGGTGGTGTGGGTGGTCCGGTATTGATGTTACCACCCGGTTGTTCTTGAGGCATATGTTGAATATTTGGAATGGGAGGGAGATTGCTTTGGTATTGAAATTGGTGTGGATTTGGGTTTTGGTTGGAATTTTGGCTTGCCATTGAATTGGTTTCAATGGATGGTGTAAGTTGTGAATTGGTGTTGGGTTGATTAGAAGCAAGTGTTGCCTCTAACCGAGTGGCTAAGTTTCTTCGAACTAAACGCTCAACCTCCGGTTCGAACACTAGTGGTGAGGTTCTACCGGAATTCCTTGTATGCATGCACTACATGTAAGTATAATCTGCACAAGTAACACACCCGCGTAGCAAGAAAATAGAGAAAATAGCAAAAAGAAACAAAGCAACTTAATCACAAAAATTCTGAAAATTACTACAAAAAAAATAGAGAAAATTATCCAAACACAAAGCGCACGAACTCCCCGGCAGCGGCGCCAAAATTTGATCGGATTGTCGTGCTCCGGTCAAAGATAATATTTATAAGCCCAAATTACCCTTAACAAATAGCTAGTGGTAGCAAGGGGTCGATCCACGAAGAGTATGTGGTTTGCGAATGGATGTACTAGAACTAAAATGGTTGTCACAATTTATGAAGCTTGCTAATAAAAGTTTTGTGTTTTTGTTTTGTTGGAAAGATGTCTAACTTGTATGTATAATAAAAATGGTGAAAGTTCTATTTTAGATAAATATAAGCACTTATTTGAATACAAATTCCTAATTATCAATGGTGATAAATATAAGATTTCTAAACAAGAACAAGTAAAGAATCACACCCGGTTTCGGTAATTGCTAACTTATGGTTTCTACAAGTTTTAGGCTTCAACTCAAATGCATACGATTAGCGGATTTAGTGTACCGTGACTTAGGTGCTAATAACTATCAACGCTCAATGAACGGACAAGAATACACTTTGTAATCAACACAAGTAAATCCTAACCAAGACAACGCATATTGCACATAACCATTTCATAAAGTCATAACTTTCATATTCGCTCGACAGTTTATGAATTCGAAACAAATGCAAGCTATTGTCAAAGGTTTCTAAAATCATACACAAATTGTCACAAATTGAAGCAAGAACAATTCAAAACCATAAATTAAACAACTACCTACACCGGGGTGAAACCGAGATGATTAGCCACTCATGGTTGCCGGAGCTTGTTCACCGGATAAATGAAACTTGCCGGAAGTCATCTTGGAGCTTGAAGAATGGAAAATGCAGAATACTCTTGATGTAAAATGGTTACAAGGAAATTGAAAGTACGTAATGATAAACTTCTTGAATTGAACTTGGGTATCGAGGTGTGGAGGTGTTTTCTTCCTTGATGATAATCCCCTTTTATAACCATGGAGAATTTAGAGCATTCACATTCTCCGAGCAATTTTGGTTGGCTTGGTGTTCATACCTCCATGTGAACTTGAGAGCTAGAGGATTTTGGAGTTGATTATTTTCTCCAATGGCGGCTCCTCTTTAATGTTCTTGTTTCCCCCAAATGCTAAAACCCGTAGTTGACCAAGTCAAAATGAGTTTTAATCACCAAACAGCATCCAAGAAAAAGTTGTTCCGGATTGAATTTCTGCTACTCGTCGTCGACGGGGTCCCTGCCCGTCGCCGACGGGCTCCCGTTTGTGTGATTTCTGATTTTCGCGTTTCGCGTTCCCGGTTGATCTGTTTCGCGTTCTGGTGCACCGTTCTTTGACCCGATGACTCGTAAAGCTCCCAAAAAGCTCCTTAAATTTGTCAAACCTACAAAACATATTTGTGATTAAAAGTAGGCTAACCGAACTTAAAACGTACATAAAATCATCAAGTTATACGATTATGGTCACCGGTTTTCAACCACGCATCAGCGCCTCTACTTGACGCTGTTGGGCTGGTACAACTTGAATCGATGCAGCAGTGATCGCACAGTTCTTGTTGCTGGAGCTGTTCTTTCTCTTGTTGCTCGATGAGGTGGTGGTTTCAGCAGTTGGTGTGGCGGTGGTAGCTTGATGCAAGTGCTTCGAAGTTCTATCCCAAACACCGGCCTTGACCCGCTTGTCATTGATTTCAGCAGCCAGTAGATAAGTTTCTTCGATCGTCGTAGTCTTAGCCGCTTGAACGAAATCAGCAACACAGTCAGGCAGGGCTCGGATATACTTCTTGATTGCCATGTTTGGAGTCTTGACCTGATCGGGACAAATGATGCTGAGCTGTTTGAAGCGAGCAGTGAGCGCAACATTTTCACCATCCTTTTGCTGTATGTGCCAAAATTCATCCTCTAACTTCTGACGTTCATGAGGAGGGCATAATTCTTCCAACATGACTTCCTTGAGCTCGTCCCACGACAGACCGTAGGCTGCATCGTTCCCTCGCTTGTTCCTCTCGGCCGTCCACCAGTCTAGTGCACGGGACTGGAAAACGCCGGTAGCATTCAGAGTTCGGAGGTCATTGGGGCAACCACTCTGTCGTAGAGTGACCTCAATGGAATCAAACCATTGGAATAGTGCAGTAGGACCTCCCTCGCCAGTGAATTCTTTTGGCCCACACGACTTGAATTGCTTGAAATTGAAAGCCTTGGCGGTAGCTTTAGGAGCTTCGGTCCTTGATTCCTCAGATGATTTGCTGGCATTCTCGTAAACATCACTCACGGCCTTTGCTACACTTTTAGCGATGATGGCAGCAAGGCGTTTGTCTCTCTTTTCTTGACGAGAAAGTAAGGGATGACGGGATCCAGATGACATTGTCTGCAACAGACATTGTCACAGGACTCAACACATTGTATTCGAATCTCACCCCACACGTCTACTACTTACTAAAGCTCAGGAACACAGTCAGGTAACTACGCATACACATAACCACATATTTGCATAAACACAGAAGCACATAATTACGTAATGCACAGGATCACATAGGCACATAAGCACATAACTCACCTAAGCACATATTTTACGTGTATCCACCTTCTTATGGTTATACGTGTTCCTTTATCATTTAAGAGGTAGTCAGAATACAGAAACCTATCATTCAAAGTCTGCGAGTGTTCGAATATAGCGTTCGCGTTTAGTATACCGAGTCGGGTAGTATAAGCGTATAAGTAGCATAAAGTCGTCCATAATTTAGCGATTTGTTAACGTTGTGTAGTGTGTTATGTGATCATCAGAAGCAAAAGGCGTTAGATCGAATCCATCAGTACCTCAAAACGCTAACAAGTAAACACAAACCACATAATTCACATAAAATCGACGAATCATCAGAGTTAGCAATTGCGGGCTCAAAATCGAAGCACATAAAAATCGAGAAATAGATTGTCTGCGGCTAGTAGACTTCGACTACCTAAAGTGGTTCAACTATTCACAAGGACTTGTTGTGCACACTTGACCTACAGGACTATGCTTTTGCCTCGATTCTTGGGCATTTGGCACACACCCCGTTAGTCATATTGTGACTTCAGGTCGTTGGAGTCCGTCGAGACTTTGGTGAGAGTTGGTAAAATGAGCGGAACAAGTCGTCAAGGTTAAGGTTTCACCCCTAGCTTAACAACTTCGTCCCTGTTTTATTAAAATAGAGGAGATTATTCATCAAATTATGGATTTCACTCCTGATTTGGCATAATTCTCCCCGTTTGTAGATAAAATGCGGGTTGTTCGAGCAACTTTAGTCGAGAGTTTGCGGTTTTCACACCTAATCTCGACTTTATTGCCTATTCATAATTGAAAATTCGAGTACAGTGATAGTGTAGCATAAGCGAGAATAGTGAGAAATAAGGTCGCACATAATCCCTACTGGATATGCACAAGTTGGTCTGTTGGTTCCTAACTATAGACTAGGTCTCTGAGACATCGACCCAGACTAGGTCGTGTCTTGCCTAATTCCCTATAGTTATGGCTCTGATACCAATCTGTCACACCCCAACCGATGGCGGAATCATCGGGGCATGGCACTGAGCGAAACAGATTGTCCAGAAGTTTCCATAACAATTACCATTACCATTCAATTTAAATAACATGTCCCATACCATGTCTCAAACAGTAAACAAATTATTACAGATAAAATCTAGGCAAGTAATTATGTTCCGACAACTCAGATTTAAATAGAGCAATTGTTTATCTGCTTCTAGAGACCCTTGATTCAATCACTACAGACAACTATTTGTTGGGCTCTAAAGCTTTATTCTAGCTTCAATTTCCTACCAGATGTGCATCCTAAGCACCTGTCACATACGTTAAAATAAAGTCAATACATAAAATGTAAAGGTGAGCATACAAGTTTGATAATAGCATATAAAGTTCGAATTCGTTTACGCATAACCAGCACGTACACATAGTAAAACGAATCACGTTAGTTATCGACATAGATCCATCGATACCAATGACTGCGGGTTGACTGCCTGAGGCAGTTCGCAATACATGATTACCACCGTAATCCATGCAAGTAACTGTCCTTAACAACCCCCGTGTGAACGGGTGCTGAGTCCAAACTATAGTACTATCGTTGCTAAGGCAGGTAGACAGCATTCCATGTGTAAACATAACAAACAAGCATTCATAAGCCACGTATTACATGCATTAACGGTTAGCGTTCAAATAGTATTGAGTAGTGTGTTTGATGTGATTTGAATAGTTGTAACGTATGTAACACCCAAAAGTGCATAAAGCAAAAAGGGATCGAGTATACTCACAGCGGTTGATGGATTGAAAGGAGCACTTAGCGAGTAGGGTTAACCTGAATAGTTTGATAGCATAATAATAAGCGACGCGTAAAATGGAAAACAAGTGTTGGAGAGTCGGACAGCTGGTCGATCGGACAGTAGTTCGATCGGACGGCTGACCGTTCAGTTGACAGTCCGCTCGAACCGCTATCCGGTCGGTCGGTAGGCCGATCGGATGGCTGTTCGAGTGGATTGTTTCTTCCTTTGAGAAGGATGTGTTTGTGTATGATGGTTTGACTTTTGAAGTTTTCATTGTAGCATTTGAAAACATTGAAGTATCTTTACCCTTCAGGTCGGTCGATCGGACGGCTGTTCGATCGGCCGGCAACCCGATCGGTTAGGTATTTTTAGCAAGACAAGTTCTCAGCAGGGTGTCACCTGATCGGACGGCTGTTCGATCGGGTGGCACTCCTAGTGCGTCGAACATGTTGAAAAATCGATTAAGTGTTGAAGTATAGTATCTCATGATCCGAAGAGTAATCCGATCGGACAGTAGTCCGATCGAACAGCAGTTCGTTCAATACTAGTCTTCAAAATAAATTGATTAAGTGTGGGACCATGTGTTAACCGATCGGCTGGCCAGTCGATCGGTTGACTGTCCGATCGGCTGGCTGTCCGTTCGGACAGCAGTCCGATCGGTCAGCATCCTGACCTGATCAGCCTATTCGTCTAACACTTGGTTGTTCTGATTGTTTGTCGTTTTATTGAGGTATTTTGACAACGAGTCGAACCATAGATCCCTCGTCCTTACTTAGTTCCCCTGGTCGGACAGGAATCATCCAAATTCGGCCGGTGAACTGTTCGGAACGGAGTTTAACGTTTAACCCGAAATCGGTTAACCTCGTGGATAGAATTCGGATCTTGAGCCTTGCAACCACCAGAGTGATTTGTAAGCCGGCACAGGCTCCGTTTCTATCGGTTTGAAGGCATTGAGTGAAAAAGAGTTGAAAGAAAGTTGGAAAATCCATCTTTCAATCCTTTTCACCGTGTATATGCTTAGGTCTATGAAAGATCTTTGCTTGTTTATGTGGAAATCGGCTAGATCCAAGTTATTCTTGGTGGATTGAGGCCAAAACATGAAGTTCTTCAAGAACCCATGATGACATCATCCTAGAACACTTGAATTTTGATGGTTTCACGGTTAGAAGTTAAGATTTGAAAGATAGAAAGGTGTAGGAGTGCGTGTAGATCAAGAAAGTACAAGATTTAGGACGAAATCTTACCAGAATCGAGATGAATCTGAGAAAAGGATGAGCTAAGCGTGCTGGTCGGACAGAGGTTTCCAAAAGTGGAAAGGATGACAATGACAGGGGTATTTATAGGATGCCAAATGAGGAAAGTGCTGGCCGATCGGCCAGGCAGCTCGATCGGACAGCCTTTCCGATCGGACAGCAGTCCAATCGGCTGGCTGTTCGATCGGCTGGTAGCCTGATCGATCAGCTGCACGTTTCGAGTGTTCGGTGCGACGATTTTTGATATTTCGATTTCGGTTGCAAGCGGTTCGATACGATAGGGTTTCCTAGTCAAATTACTTTTAATCCCAACCACTCATATCTCGCACTATCCCTTCTCCACTAATTATCATGGTTCGATTGTGATTTGAGTTCGATTGCATTTCGAGTTTCGATTACCACACATAACATAAATGAACATGCACAAGTAACACATAAGGCACACACATACCCGTATAACAACAACTAAAATGCGTAGTTCGAGTTGCGTTTCGATTCGATGTCGATTGGATTAGTTAGCTTTATCACATTATTACTTCCTATAATTCACAGTCGTAGGTTAATTGAATAGCGAAAATCATACATCGATTATTGTAATTATTGACACTTACTCCACATAATACAACTAAAATAAACATACAAAAGAAATCTACTACAAGTCAAGTCGCGCGAAATCGGTCGTTGACTTTGACCTTGACTTTGACTTTGACTTCTCGAAAACACGGGGTGTTACAATTAATATTAATCGTGGTTTGATTACCAAACCCGTTTTTAGGGTGTTACATCATCCTCGTCGGCCAGACCAGGCTGTGGACCCGGCGCAGCCCTCCCTGCGCGTTCTATGTCATTTGCAGAGTTTGTGCGTCTTGGCGGTTTATATACGGAGGCTGAGATCGCTACGGATCGATATACACATCTACGATTAACACTAATATTTGTATTGTTATTATTATTATTTTAATATATAACATTTAAGACTTAATATTAATGTAATGTTTAATAAACATCGTGTAAACATGGGTTGGTAATGGTTGATAAACCCACGCTTTTAGGGTTTTGGGCTCTGATTGCAGATAAGGACACTTGGGACCACGTGAACTCCAAGGGGAGGGTTACGACTATTCGTGACCCGCTCTACAGGTACGTTAGTTATTATTGCATGTTTATACGTTACGCGCATCGAAATCCTTAACGAGTAGATAAAGGCTGGAAAATGATTTTTTTACCCCTGTGCCCAGCTGCATATAGACCCCATTCAGGGGTAAATTGGTCATTTTCTAGGTGAAGGCATCTTTGACTTCCTGGAAAATGACCATTTTACCCGTGAATGGGGTCTATACAAAGCTGGGCATAGGGGTAAAAAAGTCATTTTCCAGCCTTTATTTTCCAACCATTAGTCGACGTTTTGTCCGTTACGAGAGTAGATCCGCTACGCGCGTCGAAATCCGTAACGAGTCAAAAATATATAATCTTTTTATTATTTAGTCGACGTCGTCCGTAACGAGCGTTCGCCCGTTAGGCGGTCGAAATCCTTAACGAGTCAAAAATATATAATCTTTTTATTATTTAGTCGACGTCGTCCGTAACGAGCGTTCGCTCGTTACGCGGTCGAAATCCATAACGAGTCAAAAATATATAATCTTTTTATTATTTAGTCGACGTCGTCCATAACGAGCGAACGTCTGTTACGCGGTCGAAATCCTTAACGAGTAAAAATATATTATATTTTTATTATTTAGTCGACATCGTCTGTAACGGGCGTAGGTCTGTTACACGCGTCGAAATCCGTGATGAGTCAAAAATATATTCTATTTTTATTATTTAGTCGACGTCGTCCGTAACGGGCGTAGGTCTGTTACGTGCGTCGAAATCCGAAACAAGTCAAAAATATATAATCTTTTTATTATTTAGTCGACGTCGTCCGTAACGAGCGTAGGTCCGTTACACGCGTCGAAATCCGTAACGAGTCAAAAATATATTATATTTTTATTATTTAGTCGATATCGTCCGTAACGAGCATAGGTCCGTTACGCGCGTCGAAATCTGTAACGAGTCAAAAATATATAATCTTTTTATTATTTAGTCGACGTCGTCCGTAACGAGCGTACGTCCGTTTCGCCGTCGAAATCCGTAACGAGTCAAAAATATATCATCTTTTTATTATTTAGTTGACGTCGTCTGTAACGAGCGTACGTACGTTACGCGCGTCAAAATCCGTAACGAGTAAAAAATATATTATATTTTGATTATTTAGTTGACGTCGTATGTTACGAGCGTAGGTCCGTTACGCGCGTCGAAATCCGTAACGAGTCAAAAATATATAATCTTTTTATTATTTAGTCGACGTCGTCCGTAACGAGCGTAGGTCCGTTACGCGCGTCGAAATCCGTAACGAGTCAAAAATATATAATCTTTTTATTATTTTGTTGACGTCGTCCGTTACGAGCGTAGGTCCGTTACGCGCGTCGAAATCCTTAACGAGTAAAAAATATATAATCTTTTTATTATTTAGACGACGTCGTCCGTAACGAGCGTATGTCCATTACGCGCGTCGAAATCCGTAACGAGTCAAAAATATATTATATTTTTATTATTTCGTCGACGTCGTCCGTAACAAGCGTAGGTCCGTTACGCGCGTCGAAATCCGTAACGAGTTAAAAATATATAATCTTTTTATTATTTAGTCGACGTCGTCCTAACGAGCGTACGTTCGTTACGCGGTCGAAATCCGTAACGAGTCAAAAATATATATTCTTTTTATTATTTAGTCGACGTCGTCCGTTACGAGCGTAGGTCCGTTACGCGCGTCGAAATCCGTAGCGAGTCAAAAATATTTTTTTTATTATTTAGTCGATGTCGTCTAATTATTATTTACTGACAGGTTTCCTTTTGTGCATGTATCTTCACAAAATGATATGCATTTCCATCACCGCTCAAAACAAGAGCCGAGAGTGGTGTATGAGCGGTGACCTGTTTTCCCTATATTGCCTCGTGTAAAAAAGGCCGTGCGCTCTCGCACACGAGTTGGCGCAGTACTTCACCTTCGTGCATCATCGATAGGAGCGCACATTTTTATACGGTGGCAGTTACGTCACTGTGATAGCCCTTTCGTTTGGCTATCACCCGGGGCTGACCTGCATGTAGGCCCGACGATACAGCCGAAACGGATGGGGATGAACACGATATCGGGAATGCACAACCAAAAGGTTCCCATGCGGGAATCGGTTTAAGGGTGCAGATGGCCAGCCTTACGTGCCTACGCACCTGCCGGCGCAGTTCGAGTTGATATATCCCCCGCGCGATCCAGAGGTGCCCCGGACATGTACATTCCGGAGCCACCAAAGCCACTTGGACCACCCGGGGCGCCTTAGTTCCCACGACATGTTGGGCCCGGTCCTGCCCCATCATACGCGGGGTATCAGCGGCTACATCGCGACGTTGACAGGCTGACGTATGTGGTGGAGTTGTAGAGCTGCTGGAGCGTCGACAGCGTGACGGGTTACCTCCACGACACTTTATTCCGCCTGCGGAATGGCATCAACAGCAGGATCCGCTGCCATAATATTTTATCTTTTGTTATGTATTTAGTATTTAGTCATATTATAACTTTTGTTTGTATGTACAAACTTATGCTTATATTGTATATATTATATCCAGTCATATCATATCTTTTGTTTGTATGTAGAAACTTATAATATTATCGGTATAACGTTAACAATATAATAAATTCGAACCGTATATACGTCTATCAAAAAAATTTAACGGTATATAATATTATCGGTATAACGTTAATAGTTATATATTTTAAGCGATTTAACGTTGGAACCGGGTGAGAATTTATACCACAAATACACCAAATGACCAAACAAAATTCTGAAAGGTTATATGCAGCGTATATAAACTTTGTGAAAAACTGATGCCTCAAACCTACCAAAATGACTCAAAAAAATCTGATGGTTTATATACACAGCGTATATAAACCCTTGTTTTCTGTGCAATGATTGCTGATAAGGCTCTGAAATCCATAGTTTATATACGCTGCATATAAGTCTATATGCAGCGTAGGTAAGGGTCGGGTTTGTTAGGGTTTGGTGTGCAAATAGACAACATGGTGTGCCAATATGCACACCGAAAAAAAAAACATGTAACAACTAAAGGATTAACAATCCCTCACTGGGTTTTCAAATTTATCAAAAACCCAACTCAAATCTCACAACAAGTCTCTCAATTGAAATTAATGACACCATGAACACGAGATTAAGGGGTTTTGTAGAGAGAGAAATGTTTATCATTTCTTATCGTCGTTTTTCTTTATTTGCTTGTGTTTTCACTCGGAGTCAAAAGTTTAATAAGTATGATGTTTTATTAATTTGCATAATATCACAAATACTATAGTTACACAAGGAATCATCGAAATTCACAATAGTTACAAGAGACAAGCAAAAAAACATATCACCAACAACAATCAGTTGCTTATTCATTATTTTACAACATTAATACGTGTACTAGAGCATAATATTTGATTCAGATTTCGCTTTTCTTCACCCGGGGCATATTGATCAGTTTGCACAAGTTGTCCAATTTGAAGGAAACCGATTAGAACCCAAGGCGGGTAAATTGCGAACATTGATGTCCATTGGGAGCATACGGTACTCAATGTCGAGATCTTTGAAAATCTTGATAAGCTCCTCGACTAGAAGAGCTCTTCGTTTCCATCTTTCACCCATGTCCTGAAAATTCATTCGGTGCGAAAGCCATATTGATATTTTGAGCCGATTCAAATCCTCGACATCTCTTAAGACGATCATCGGCCCAGGTTGCCAATGCTCACTCTTGTCCTCGACATAGCTGCGAACACACACCAGTCCAAGCTTATGTCATTGGTGATTAGTCTTAATAAAAAATATAGATGAAAATAAGTGTGGTGCCTTTTTCTAGTTTGTTTGTTGCTGTAATAATCGGAAAATGTATGCATAATGATTATTTAGTAAATAAAATATCGAACAAATTAAGGACAAGCTGTAAGAAAGAAGTAAAAGTTTTACAAATTAAATGAAATAAAGGTAGAAAAATTTGACTTTACCTCCATATTATTATTACATGCCCGAAAAATATATATGAAAACGATTTTCCTCCAATTTTAACAATTTTGATTTATTTCATTTTGATTGTAAAACGCGTTAATATTCGAATTCATAAATTTATGTGTTTATTTAGAGAGTTAGTTTAAAAACTAGATTGTCAGTTTTGAATTTTCAATATTGTCTCTGGTAAAGTTCTTTTACAAATAGCCTTATCCTACAAAACGTACGAAAAGCATGACAAGGTAAAAAAATGCGTTGGCGGTTTCGTAATTATTTTACCCGTAATTATCCCTCAGGATCAAAATTACCTTACAAGATCATTTGTAAAGTAATTATGATATCCTACAAGATCATTTGTAGGGTAATTTTAATAACTACTCAACGAGTAAATAATTACGAAAATGTCACCGCGTTTTTTTATCATCTTACGAATCATATGCTTACCTTGTTATCATGTCCTTCATTTTAGCAACCTTTTCTGTAGGGGTTGATACATGTATGCAGAAATCAATGGCATCACCCATATCAGGACTACGATGGTAATTAGCAATGGGCATGGTAGACAAAACATTGTTTGGATATGCTATTTTCTGATTATCATATCTTAGGAAGATCGTTGTTAATATGTGCATCTCCTCAACTATCATCTGCATTAGTAAAAACTACAATCATTAATAACTATAACTGAAAAAACAGAAGGCCAATGTGATTTTCTAGATTTTTTTTTTTTTAAATCTGACCTGAACACCATTGATCTCACATCGATCATCAACATCAAAAGGATGCACAATGAACAAGAAAATAATGGCCTCAAATGTTGTTTTACATGCGTTTCCAAACATAAAAGCTGCCAAAAGTAGTTGTGAGCATATGAAGAAGAAGAAATGGGTGGTTGCAACTTTAAGGATAAGAAGCCAAATCACGATTATTATGATTCCTACGAAAACGGTTAACATTTGATGAAGATTGTCGACGGCTGTTTTTGTGTCGTTGAGTGATAGTGCAAGTGCTCTACGCTCTCGGAATGCATTAACCTGGAAAACTAACAAAGTTATTATACATACAAATTGTAATAATTAATGGTTTATAAGAAGAAAATGTACCACCCAGTTTTTGAGAGCCCGTTTGCTAATTCCTTTAGTCACATTCCCTCCATCAAAGAGTCGAAATGTCCTTAAAGCTTCGTCATTGCCCAAAAAACGCATCAAATCCTCAATATAAATATGTCTGTCAAAATAAATAAATGAATAGAAGTACAAATACATAAATGAATGTTTATAGAGTAATATATGAATTAGGGTTAGTTAAGTGTTGGTCCGTAAAAACATTTGCCTAAACAAGTTGTTCATGAATTGGCTTGTTTCTTAGTTCTTTTAGAAAAAAATGTGTTTTGTGTCATCAATTAAGTATTATGCCAATATATAAAAAGATTAAAGAGAAGTAGTTTTATAGTTAACCCAACTTTCTATATGCATTTGCAAATATGTAGTCGTAAAGTGTTAACGTGAAAAAGTAATTAGAATAAAACAGAAAAAAGGTTTAACTAAACATGTTATTTTGGGTCAACCTAAGAATGACCATGTAGTGTTCGGGTTCATGCTCTAACATGATTTTTTTTGGGTTATGTTGTGTTTTGGTTCTGGTTGTGTTCATGCTTGTTTCAAATTCCCTGACTTATGTTAGGTTCAACCCATCGACCCATGAGGGTGCAAATACACGACCCATTTAACACCCTTAGATTTACGAGTACTTACTTGGAACCGTGTTTTGCAACGTTGCAAAATATCTTCTTGGCTGCGATTTTAGCCTGTGTTTCGCTTGTTATCTGCGTGGAACCTTCATCTTCATCGCCATCATCGGCAAAATCTTCCAATTGTTCATCCAAAGTACTTAACATGCTCCTGTTTATAGAATTCATCATCCTACTCATATTCCAAGCAGATATATTCTTCTTATTCATCTTATGCAAGTGATCAATAGTGATCACATTCTCATGCTTCTTAGGACTACCCCCTTCACTTTTACCCGTCTTTCCATTGCTCGATCTCGGTGTACCAACGCTTTTATAACCCGTAAACATATTCGCCTTAAGCGGCATTGGTAAACTCGCATCCACATTCTGAAGCTTATCAATCTCTTCCATCATCCATTCTTCCTCCTCTTGTTCTTGCCGAATCTCATTCACAGGCGGGCCCGAAAGCGTTTCAATCACGTATTGATTAAACAACGAATCTTGAATCCGATCAAAATACTTGCTGACGTGGAAATTCGAAGCAAGAACTTTGATAACCAAAGTTTTCAACAACCAAATAATAGTCCCCACCAAAAGACATATCCAAACCCGCGTTACATACGGCAAAACCTTCTTCCCATATGCCACGCGTTCGACCTTCTTATCGAATATGCATTGCCAAGCAATCAATATCAAACCCAACCAAATACAATTCTGAACCGCTTTCTTTAACCCGTAAACAAAATAGAGAACTCTTTTTCGTAGTAAGAAGCTTCGTTCGATGAAGAACACGATCATCTGAATCCCCCATCCGGATACCAACCTCCCACATATTACAACAAATATCATAACTTCCCATTTCCACCATTCAAGACCATATAAATTTTTGTTTCTAAAATTTGTTATTGCAAGTGTGCATATCAAAGCAGCAATGATTAATATCAAGCTGGTTAACTGAAGCAAAGTCCATTTGTTATACCTTAACTTCTTGTACTCATCTGGCATATCATCAAACAAAGAGAATTCATTTTCTTCAATATCCGAATACCCTTTTCCTTGATGACTTGATCTTGGTGTCTTTTGAGACGATCTTTGGTCAATCTCTGGCTCATCCATTAACCTTGATTTAGTTTTCATTCTCATCAAAGTGGAGTTTCTTTTGAATCCTCCATTAGATGAACAAATCACCACTTGTTCTCCACTACGACCGATGACAGTGCTGCTGCGACGGCTTCGACTAGGGGTAGACCGCTGTCCAGCTGATCGCGGTCTAGCTGCATCATTGAATGAGACCCGAACCTCTTTTGGGGTGAGTTGGCCACTGTTGTATTCACCTAGCTCTGATTCTTTAGTAGAAGTGGCTGTAGAATGGCCGTAAGTGTTTACTTTTGCTGTGTTTCCCCGGAGATTACCGGAATATGATGGAAATTGATTGGTGTGTTCGCCGGAAAAGTGTTTGTCTTCTATTTCAATAAATGGGTCGTTTGGTGAATATCCTGGGAATGATCTTCCCAGATTCGCCATCAAATTCGTTTTCAGATTATAGGAAAATGATTGTTGGGTGAATGAAGCTGGTAATGATTCATGAAAGCTTGAGCATTGAGGTCATTTTATAGTGTGAAGTGTCTTCGTGTGATAAATGAAGAAATATGTAAGGGTGTAAGGGGCACTCACCTAAGAGGTGAGTCCCCTCTCTTACGCCTAACCAATCCTCTTGTGCCACGTCAACTCCCCTCTTAAACTCCCCTAACACCCCATTTTGATGGCGGCACTCCCCTCTTAACACCCCTTGTTTTTTTATTCAAAAAGAAAAAAAGAAAAAATAAATAAATGATTTGATTGGTTTGCAAAGTGGGTGGCCCACCATCTCACCCTCAATTTCATCGGTGACTTCTCCCCCAATTTGCTCCCCGAATTCACTCACCCACTGATGGTGGCGGTGTTCCCTCTAGGGGACTTGGGTCCCCGCATGGGGTCCCCGCATGGGGTCACCGCGAACGCCCCTTACACCCTAACAACCATATATAAAACCGGTTGTTATTTAATAGAGGGCCAATCTTGTCGAATGGGTGATCTTACCGGTTTAGGAGCTTTTTCATAGACTGAATAACGTAAATATAATAATTTAAAAACTAATAATAAGAATTTAAAACTAAAAATATGTATTAAAGTAATTTAAAACATACTTAACATTCACAAAAATTGAATTTGGTCCAAAATCCACACTAAGTAATATGTCATATCATTCCAAACTTACTTTTTCTTTGAATATTAAAGAGTTAATTACATAGTTAGTCCCTGTGGTTTGGATAAAATAATATACTTAGGTACAAATAGTTTAAAATCACCTTCTAGGGTATTAATTTTTCATTTTGTAACGTTTGGAGATACTAACGTTAATTTTTTGTTAAACTATTAATACTTAAGTATGTTATTTTGTGCAAACCATAGGGACTAACTATATTAATACCCTAGATGTTAATTCCTCCAAACGTTACAAAATGAAAAAGTTAATACCGTAGAATTTGATTTTAAACTATTTGTATCTAAGTATATTAGTTTGTGCAAACCAGATGGACTAACTATGTAATTAACTCTTTATCTTTTGATCAAACCTTCACATCATTATTAATCCGTCACCTATTTTTCATTTTATTTAAACTATATCTAAGTTATATAATCTATTTATAATTTATTTATTATAATATTATTTGCTTTTTTATCAAAATATTTAAAATTTTTGAAAATATAAAATTAATAGCAAGGTAATCCATTAAATAAATAAAAATACACTTATTACAACAGTTTTTAAAAAACACACTTAAAGCCTAGAAATAAAAAAATACAAAAAAAAAAAAAAACGTAATCCTAATAATAATTCAAAATTTTATTATTTCGTTATCAAGTGTGTGTATATATATATATATATATAGTGAAAGTGTAAAATACAATATCTATTAACGTACAATACGTACGATATAGTGAAATCGCATGTTACAAAATAGTATGGATGAAATCGCTTGTGATAATTTTGATGAAATCGCATGTTAATTTTTTTGTAACAATTTCGCATGTGATAATTTTGATGAAATCGCACGTTGGTTTTTTGTAACAATTTCGCATGTGGTAATTTTGATGAAATCGAATGATAAAAAACCAACATGCGAAATTGTTACAAAAAACCAATATGCAATTTCAATGTGGGATGAAGATCTAACGGCTGAGATGAGCGCATACATATTGTACGATAAGGGATATTGTACGTTAACCTAACCCTATATATATATATATATATATATATATATATATATATATATATATATATATATATATATATATATATATATAGGGGGCCGCTAGAATGAGAACCACCACGAGTTATGAGAACCGCGAGAACCAAGTGCCACGGAGGGCCGTTGACCACGAAATTTTTTTTACACCTAGATCTGTATATTTTAAGGCCGGGTGTAAATTTTGGGTTCAAACGGCGCGCCCGAGGGGGTAGTTTTTTACGCCCAAAGTTTGGGTTTTTTTAATTTTTTTAATTTTTCTTTTTTTTTTTTTACCAAACTTTGGGCGTAAAAAACTACCCCCTCGGGCGCGCCGTTTGAACCCAAAATTTACACCCGGTCTTAAAATATACGGATCTAGGTGTAAAAAAAATTTCGTGGTCAACGGCCCTCCGTGGCACTTGGTTCTCGCGGTTCTCATAACTCGTGGTGGTTCTCATTCTAGCGGCTCCATATATATATATATGTATATATATATATAGGGAGGAGCTCATGCGAGAACCACTTTTATTGTGAGAACCGCGAGAACCAATGTGAACACAACCTAAAATAGCTAAAAAACCCTAAAAAAAACTAAAAAAACCTAACCCCCACCCCCCCCCCCCCCCAAAACCTAAACCCCCCCCACCCCCCAAAAAAAAAAACCTAACCCCCCCCCCCCCCCCCAAAAAAAAAACCTAAACACCCCCCCAAGCTAAATGCTAAAAACTAAAACCTAAAAAAAACCTAACCCCCCCCCCCCCCCCCCCCAAAAAAAACCTAAACCCCCCTCCCCACCCCCCAAAAACCTAACCCCCCCCACAAGCTAAAATGCTAAAAACTAAACCCCAAAAAACCTAAAAAATTCTAAAAAAAATATAAAAAAATAAAAATAAAATCTAAAATTTTTTTTTTGAATTTTTTTAATATTTTTTATGATAAAATCACTACTTTTAGAAGCCAAATTTTTTTTTTTTTTTTTGCTTCGAAAAGTAGCGATTTTTTTTTAAAAAATATTGAAAAATTCAAAAAAAAAAATTTGAGTGATTTTTAGCTATTTTTAGGCATTTTTGGTTGTGTTCACATTGGTTCTCGCGGTTGTCGCAATAAGAGGTGGTTCTCGCATGATCTTCTGCCTATATATATATACAAATATATATATAGGGGGCCGCTAGAATGAGAACCAACTCGAGTTATGAGAACCGCGAGAACCACACCATACGGGGTGAGGTGGACCAAATTTTTTTTTTCAAAAACGTAGATGCATGTATTATATACACAAATACGGAACTCGTAAACCACAAACTTGTGGTGTAAAAAACTACATACACGGCATTTTTTTTACGAATGTGTTTATAATACATGCATCTACGTTTTTGAAAAAAAAATTTGGTCCACCTCGCCCCGGATCAAGTAGTTCTCGCGGTTCTCATAACTCGAGATGGTTCTCATTCTAGCGGTCCCCTATATATTTATATATATAGGTCTTTTGTTTGTTATACAATATTTTTATGTGCAAGAACGGGTCATTTTAATGAATAAAATTTTTTAATTTTATTTTGAACAATTATTATTTGACCCGACTTGAATCGAATAGCCGATCTGAAACATAACGATAGGAAAAAAAAATTTGGATCCTATCACTTTACGCCCCCTCAAAACTTTTGGTCAAGCTCCGCCACTTAATATAATAACAAATGAATGGTTAAATAACGAATATAAAAGTGTTCTCCATGATTGAACGAGGTGAACATAACATGCCATTTTTTAACCAAATGTAGAATAGTTTGTGAACATATTACTGACTACTATTTGTAGATGAAGTTATTACGGTTTTTCTCTGCACCAATATTTTTGTAAGAGTTTAAACTGGAAACTATCTTAATTATAAGGGTGCATTGATAAAGTTGGCGAATTTTCGCATGGAGAGATCGTGTTCGGTTGTTTGTGAACTAATGGCTAATTGTGTTTACGTTTCCTATTATTTTTTATGTTATTGAAAAAACATAATAAGTTTTTCATATAATATTAGAAACCTAAAGTATATTCACATGGAAAACAAAAACAAAAAATGTTATGGAAAAAAACATAATAAATTTTTTAATATAATATTTCCTATCTATACATTTACCAAGTGGGGAATAGTGCTAGACAGACATTTAACAATTGGGGGAATAGTGTCAGGCAGCTGCCTAGCACTCCTCCATTGGACCAACACGATTACTATTTTATATCCATTTTAAAATTACGTTTTTGCCCTAAACTCAAAATAAAATTACGCTTTTTGTCGCCATCTCAAAATTACGATCTTGCCCTCAATTCAAAATTACGACTTTGCCTGGCACTCATCCATTGGACAAACCAATTTATTATTTTATATCCATTCTAAAATTATGTTTTTGTCCCTCTTTAAAATTACGGTTTTGCCACCAGCTCAAAATAAAATTAAGATTTTGTCACAGCTCAAAATTACGATTTTCCCTCCATTCAAAATAAAATTATGTTTTTGCCCCCAGCTAAAAATTACGATTTTGCCCTCTGTTCAAAAATGTGATTTTTCCCCGTTTAAAAAATTGTGATTTCGCCCTCAATTCAAAATTACGTTTTTTCCCCAGTTCAAAATAAAATTATGTTTTTGCCCCCAACTCAAAATTACGATTTTGCCCTTGGTTCAAAATAAAATTGTGCTTCTGCCTCCAGCTTAAAATAACGATTGTGCCCTTAGATCAAATTTATATTACGCTGTTACCCCAAGTTCAAAATTAAGAATTTGCCCCTGTGAAAATTTACAACTTTGCCCCTGGTTCAAATTTACAGTACTGCCATTACTTTAGCTTTTGCAACTTACGATTTTACCCCAGTCAAAAAATACAACTTTCCCTCAGTTAAAAATTACAATATTGCCATCGTTTTAGTTTTTTTTTTCAAAACTATAAAAGTGTTTTGTTTTAATTGGTTGACTCGATTTAATTGTTTTTCGTGTTAATGAGCTGCCTAACACTCGCTCATTATTCGGCCATTGCCCCGCAACGCGGGCGGGACATCAACTAGTTAGAAACATAAAGTATATATATATTCACATGGAAAACAAAAACTAAAAACTATTAACGTGTTCTCAAGTAAAAATATTTGACGTGGAACGGAAACAAATAAAACGAAAAAGAAATCAGAATAAAATTTTGAAGAGTTAATTGCCAAAATCGTCCCTGAGGTTTGGGCACGTTTGCCATTTTCTTCCAAAATGACACTTTTGTACCAAATTGCCCCCAACGTTTGTAACTTTTTGCCATTTTCATCCAAACCACTAACTTATTTTATTTTTTTTGTTAAGTTGAGGATATTTGGATGAAACTGACAAATATAAAACCACATGGACGATTTTGGCAATTTACTCAAACCCTTTTTAATTTCTTTTATTTAATTATTTTTGTTACATATATAATAAAAAAATATACATCAAAATGACACTTTTGTACCAAATTGCCCCCAACGTTTGTAACTTTTTGCTATTTTCATCCAAAACACTAACTTAGTTTATTTTTTTGTAACACCTCGAAAATTCACGTCCTATAATGTGTAGACACGTGTCATATGTTTAAACGTGTGAAAGAAATATTATAGAAGGACTAAAGTTGACAATCATGGAAAGTATGTGAATATACGTATTCTAAATGTCAGCCGTGAATAAATATAATGTACATTAACCCTACATGGTGCTCATACCTTCAAACGAATAAATCATGGATCATATGAAGCTAAAAGTGAGAGATTACAAACTACAGGGGCTAAATGTGTCAACATGTTTAAGTTATACCTCTGAGTGACCTTTTGACAAACCCGAAGCTTTGTAAAGGTTAATTATGCTCACTAGAATACACGGTTTAAATTTCGTAAAGTTTCGTTAACGCATGAGAAAGTTATGATCGAATTCGTGTGCGAAGGGTTAAAGCGTAAACGTTGGGAGTTAGGACTTTTCGGGTAACAATAAAGTTAACTGGGGACTTAACAAGGTGGGTATATGTTTTAAAGCCTTTAAAGAAAAAAAATGAGGGTTTACAATGCAAGAAAACAAGTGCCTAATCGAGTTTTGAAGAGCCAAGGATAAAAATGAAATAAATCACAAAAATTTGATCAGATAGGGCCTAGCGCGACGCGAGGGAGGCTTGGCGTCGCGCGAGGGGTGCCCAGCTCCGAGAAAAATGGGCTGTTGTCTGCCATGGCTCTTGTACGCGATCTTTAACCGATTTTCCACATCTCCTGACCCCTAAAACACCCCCTAAACACTAGAAACAAGTGTTGATCAGTTGTGGTGAGTGCTAGACTTTGTTGTCAATCAATTGTGGTGCTTAAATCCACTATATAAGGCCATGAACTTGCAACTCTTTCTTCACACCTTCATCTGCATTTGTGGATCACTTCTGGAGCTCAAACTTCCTCTCAAGTGTCCTCTAATAAAGCTTAGGACTTCAGTAAGTGTTCTAATCCTTTCTTAATTAAGTTTAGCTTAGTTATTTAGCTAAAAGTCAAACCATCGTAATTACGGTTTGACTTCGAGATTAGTCAACAATGGCTTAGTCATATCTCGAATTAAAAGTAGATACAAGTTGGTATTTATGTGGGTAATAAACCCTCAAAAGGGTTCCCTCAGATTACCACTCTAACCAGGTCAAAAGTCGGGTCAAACTAGTTTATAAAAAGTCAACAGGATACTTAAAATGCCATTTATGCATAATTAACATTATAGATCATATACAACCTGTTGGATCATTGTTATAACTTGGTAATAAGTGTAAGAGCATGTCTAAACATGTCCAACCCGACAAATTCCTGTAAATACCCGGTTCGGAACCGAAAGTCACATAGTTTGACTTTCACTTTGACTTTTTGTTCTGACCCGTTAAGGCATGTTTTAAGAATGCCTCGGAGCTTTAATTGGACTAGGTTACATGTTAGAATAAACCTCTGTGATGTTACACCTTGGTTCATTAGTTATCCAATTAATATGCATGTTTCCGTTAATTGCTCATATGTTGACCGTTATGCCCTTATTACCTTAAAACGTGATTTTTGGAAATGTAAAAGAGTAGAAACTTTAATTACTGATATATAAACTTGTACGCAAAGTTTGACATCAGTTTGATTTGTAGATTAAGAGTTATGCTCATTATCGCAAAATGAATGCTTTATGTTAATAAAACGGCGTAATTAGCGTATAGCCTAGTTAAGCCTACTTTTTGGTATCAAACTTAATACCCACTGATGTAATATATTATTTTGAGATTTTTAAAGATTTTTAATTAATTTTAGGCTGAGCATAACTAGTAGTCGTAGGCTTAATCCGGTAATTGTCGGTTTTACCCTTACGGGCCATAAAATGAGTTTTACATATCTAAACGACTCCAAACCTTTTACTACTGATCACATATGATAAATAAAGTATTTTAAGCCTTCTGGAAATATAAAAATATCAGATTTAAGTATCGAACCCGGAAATGGCCTTTAGTCGCCTTATTAAGCTTTTTTAACGCATAGTATGTAGTAAAATTTCATTGAACATACCCGGGTTGATACCTACTGATATATGAGGCAAATTATAATATTTTAACAGTAAGCAAAGGTTGATAAACTCAGACTCCAGTTTTGAGCTTTTCGGCTTATGTGAAATTACCAAAATACCCCTACGGGGCATAGTTTGGTTAAAAATGATAAATTTCACATATATGCTTTATCTTACTGTTATAACTCATTAATTTGAGTATGTTTACTGATTACATCAGACCTCTAACTCAGTTAAACACTTAAACCCTTTTACAACCTTTAAAATGACCAAACTACCCCTACGGGGCCTAGTTTGTGTTTAAACACGTTTCGGGCATAATGAAAGACATCTTACTGATGTCACAACATATTTGAGGCATAATTAACTTAGGAAACCTGTATATAGCTCTCATGAGTACCCGTCACGCTTATTACGCGTACGGTTCGGTTTATGTAACAAGTTTACATAAATTCGAAACGGGTCAAACCTTAACGGTTTTATTCTCAAAATCCAGAATGTGCATGAAGGACCCATATTAAGCAAGTCTCTGAACTTGTTGGGTCTAAATCACATTCTATCCGGTCTTCGCTTAATCGTGCGTACGAACCGTATCTTTGAAACTAGCCGGTCTAAGCTTAAGCTTAATTAAAGACCCGTTAGGATTCTAATAGGTTATTATAAAACCTTCGTTCCAGATTAGGAGGACCAGTAAAAGCAACGTGCATTTTTCTTATTGTGATTTATACATTGCTCAGGTAAATACTTTTAACTTATTTTCCCTATACGGGCTTGGGTTACGGTATATAGCATACCGCTTGATCGGGCATCAAATTCTCCACCGTTGAGTGGGTAGTTGAATAAATTTGATCGGCTCGTTTAAATAGTATTGTTACTTAAAGCCTTTGGGGGGTTAATGACCATGTCCCGGATATCCTCGGCATCATCTTACGAGATGGCCACGACCTGAGCACGGGGTGTAGGTGTACACCTGTCAGTGTATAACTCATTATTGTGGTGTGTCTATTGATCTTTAACCCGGACAAGATCTGGGCTACTTGTCACGGCCCTCAGCCCCGGTTTGCCCCGGTCCAGAGCCGCGAGGCAGGAAATCCCGTGGTATCTAATTAACTGACAGCGGAAGTCTTTTTAAACAGGATCGATTATTATTAAAAACTGCTCGTTTATATATAATATAGGGATAAATCCCATAATTTACAAATCATTGATTTCACTGGAAAATTCTTTATTTCTTAAAACATGTTTCTTTATTTATTTACATTGAGCCACTTTCTAAGCTTGTAGTGCTCCACAACACTTTTCCTGTGCTCACAACAGATCACCTGAAACATGTTTAAAAAAAATTTTGTCAGCAGAGAAATACTGAATGAATCATTCAGTTTTACTAAAACGACTCTTTCGTTATAATTTACAGTATTAAGAAATTACTATGTTTCTGATATCAAACCAACTACCTACAGTACTTGTCACTCGAATCTTTACGGTGACTGTGGTCATATCACCATTGGCTGCCCCAATGAATGACGATTATCACGAAATTTAGGTTCGCCCACCTAAAGTGATAAACTGCAATACTGTATACAATACCCCACATACCGGCTATAACTTGGTGATTACATAACCTTAATCACTGTAATTATAACCTTTGAAAATATTTTAAGAATTTATAAAGCAATTTGATAAAAAGAGAATGACTCACATTGTAGATTTAACGAGTAGAATATAAGCCTACTGATTAGCCTTTGATTAACCTAATTTAATTAACAATGCACACACAATAGGTTAGTAACTAATACAACAGTTACGACAATTCACGAGATTAAACCCTCACAACAATTCATTAGTGCAATACTTAATAATTCAGCGGATTCACAACGAATGACAGAGTATAGTCCGAATTCGAGCAGTACTCAAACATTCAAGTCGAAATCACGATGAATTAACCAAGTATAAACTCAATCTGAGCAGCACTTAATTAATCGTTGGATAGTTATAATCGATCGGACGTTGAATCGTAATAGTGATCGAGTTATTACCCTGATTGTTGCAGCAATTAGTGATTGTGTGTGTTTAGTGTACTGTTTCTGCGATAACTCTTTCTACGAAACTCGATTTTACGTCGTTCCAAAGACAGATTTCAAGTTCCAACACCTAGTATTTATACCCGAAAAGTGCACCTCCCGCGTGTCGCGGGAGATGATGGTGATGGTGTCGCGACTCGCCTGGGGTGCACACCTAGCCTAGAGTAGCCTTGTCACTAGTATAGGTTTGCTGAATTGACAGTTCGCTAATTTTCGTTATTGACAGCACATTTTTGAAGATAACTATCAATTAGGGTTTTACCCCCCTTGAGTTTTAGGGCCCCTAATCCTGATTCTAAATGTTTTGAAAATTTTAGAGTTTGTGCAAAATTACTTGGGTTTCTCAATTAAGGTTTCCTATTGATTAAATTAAGATAATAATTAGGACTTTTGATGAGAGTTGTTACATTCTCCACACCTTAAGAAAAATCTCGTCCTCGAGATTTATTGGAATAAATGAGGATACTTTCTCTTCATTTCTGATTCCAGCTCCCAAGTGTATTCAGCTCCTCGCTTTGAATCCCATCTGACTTTGACTAAAACTAGTCGTTTATGTTTGAGAAATTTGATCTTTCGATCCTCAATTTGAAGAGGTTTCTCAACAAATTTCAGCTTTTCGTTTACCTCTATATCTTGAAGAGGTACTACCAGTGATTCATCTGATAAGCATTTCTTGAGATTGGATACATGAAATACATCATGTACTCCAGCTAACTCTTCAGGTAGTTGTAAACGATAAGCAACTGGTCCTATACGTTGGATTACTGAAAATGGTCCTACGTACCTTGGACTTAGCTTTCCTTTCTTTCCGAATCTAACTACTCCTTTCCAAGGAGAAACTTTTGAAAGTACTTTATCTCCAACCTGAAATTCTATCGGCTTGCGGCGATTATCTGCATAACTCTTCTGGCGATCTCTAGCTGTTTTCAGTCTTTCCTTGATTTGAGTTATCTTGTAAGTAGTTTCTTGCACAATTTCTGGACCTGATAATTGACTTTCTCCTATTTCTGCCCAACAAACTGGAGTTCTGCACTTACGTCCATATAGTGCTTCAAATGGAGCAGTTTCAATGCTTGAATGATAACTATTGTTATAGGAGAATTCAATTAGTGGTAAATGATCATCCCAGTTTCCACCAAAGTCTATTACACATGCTCGAAGCATGTATTCTAGAGTTTGGATGGTTCTTTCACTTTGTCCGTCTGTTTGAGGATGATATGCAGTACTCAGATTTAGTCGAGTTCCCATAGCTTGCTGGAAACTTTTCCAGAAATGGGAAGTGAAACGACTATCTCTATCTGATACAATGGAGAGTGGGACTCCATGTAAAGAGACCACTTCATCTACGTACAACTTGGCTAATCTTTCCATGCTAAAGGTTTCCTTCATTGGTAGAAAATGAGCTGATTTGGTTAATCGATCCACAATTACCCAAATCGCATCATTACCTTTTCTTGTTTTAGGCAATTTAGTAACAAAATCCATTGTTATAAGTTCCCATTTCCATACAGGCATTTCCAATTGTTGTAGTAATCCTGAAGGTTTCTGATGTTCTGCCTTAACTTGTGAACAAGTAAGACACTTAGAAACATATTTTGCTATATCTTTCTTCATTCCTATCCACCAGAAATTCTTTCTTAAATCTTGGTACATCTTATTGTTTCCAGGGTGCATAGTATACCTAGATTTATGAGATTCTTCTAAAATCTTAATTCTTAACTCTCCTTGTTTAGGTACCCAAATTCGTTTCTTGTGGAATCTCCAAATTCCATCATTTCCTTGCTCTAGTTCCTTTATATAACCTTTCATTCCTTCAGCATCGTCCTTGATTGCTGTTTCTTGAGCTTTCTTTAATTGTTCCATTAAATCTACTTGTAGATTTAATCTAAGAGCACGGATTCGCTTTTGTTTTTCATGATATTTACGACTTAAGGCATCTGCAACTACATTTGCCTTTCCTTCGTGATATTGAATATCACAGTCGTAGTCACTTAAAACTTCCATCCATCTTCTTTGCCTCATATTTAACTCTTTCTACCCAAATATATACCTTAAACTTTTATGATCTGTATAAACAGTAAACTTACTTCCATACAGATAATGCCTCCAGATTTTCAAGGCAAAAATTATGGCTCCTAGTTCTAAGTCATGAGTCGTATAATTTTCCTCGTGCTTTTTCAACTGCCGGGAGGCATACGCAATTACCTTCTTGCGTTGCATCAATACACATCCGTATCCTAATTTTGAAGCATTACAATATACTTCAAAATCTTCTGTTCCTTCGGGTAATGCTAAAATTGGAGCATTTGTCAATCGGTGTTTTAAAATCTTAAAAGCTTCTTCTTGCCTAGATCCCCATTCAAACTTAGTGGCTTTACAGGTCAACTTAGTCAAAGGTACAGCTATCTTAGAGAAATCCTTAATAAATCGTCTGTAGTATCCGGCTAAGCCTAGAAAACTTCTAATTACCATAGCTGTTTGTGGGACCTTCCATTTGGTAATTGCTTCTATTTTAGCAGGATCTACGTGAATTCCTTCATGATTCACCATATGTCCTAAAAATTGCACTTCCTTTAACCAAAATTCACACTTTGAGAATTTTGCATAAAGCTTTTCCTTTCTTAATAAAGTTAAGAGTGCATGCAAGTGTTTGCAATGTTCTTCTTGACTTTTGGAGTAAATTAGTATATCGTCGATGAATACGATTACAAATTTATCCAAATATGGTTTACAGATTCGATTCATCATGTCCATAAATGCTGCTGGGGCATTTGTTAGTCCAAAGGGCATGACAGTAAACTCATAATGGCCATACCTAGTTCTGAAATCAGTTTTAGGTATGTCTTCCTCTTGAACTTTTAACTGGTGATATCCAGATCTTAAATCTATCTTAGAAAAATACTTAGCACCTTGAAGTTGATCAAAAAGATCATCAATCCTAGGTAATGGATATCGATTCTTAATTGTAACTTTATTTAGTTCTCTATAATCGATACACATTCTCATCGATCCATCTTTCTTTTTCACAAACAACACTAGTGCTCCCCAAGGGGATGAACTAGGTTGTATGAATCCTTTATTTAGTAATTCATCTAATTGTGTTTTTAATTCTAACATTTCTGTGGGTGCTAACCGATAAGGTGCCTTGGCTATCGGTGTAGTTCCTGGAATTAGATGAATCCTAAATTCTACTTCCCTATCTGGAGGTAATCCCGTTAATTCTTCTGGAAAGATGTCTGGGTATTCTGAAACTATAGGGATATCTGAAAGTTCCTTACTTTTAGTGTTAATGATTACCGAAATCATGTACACCATTTCTTGTTTTCTTGAATAACTAGCCAACTTCATTACTGAAATGAATTTCAATGGCTTTCGTGGTTTATTTCCGGTAATTAAAATTATCTCTCCTGTGGGAGTACTGATTTCTACAGAATTCTTATCACAAAGGATTCGAGCATGGTTGGTTATCAACCAATCCATTCCTAACACTACATCGAATCCGGCTAACTTCATAGGTAACAAATTTGTAGAAAACTTATGGCCTAACAGTTCTATCTTTCCTTCTTTCCAAACCTTATTTATGTTAACAGAATTTACGTCTGCAGTTTCGACTGTAAAAATTTGCCTAAGGGTGGTTAAGGGTAATTTAAGAGCTTGGCAAAATGAAGTATTGATAAAACTTTGGTTTGCACCAGAGTCAAATAATACTTTTGCATAAACGTCATGGACCAAGAACGTACCGGCTATGACGTCAGGAATGAGTTCAGCTTCTTGAGTGGTTAACTGAAATGCTCGGCCAGACTTCTTTGTTGTTCCATCAGCTGATTTGCCTTTATTATCTGCGATTTTAGTCAATTTAGGACATTCTGTTTTGTAATGTCCCTTTTCTCCACAGTTATAGCAAACTATGGTTTTCTTTTTGCAATTTTCTTCACGATGTCCTGCCATTTTGCAAAAGTTGCAAATTACATAGCATTTTCCAAAATGATTCTTTTTGCAATTGTTGCAGAAAGGCGGTTGTGCAGATTGTCTTCTTCCTCTTTTCTTGAACCTATTACTATCATTACCCACACGAAATCCTTGGGTAATCTTGTGAGCCAATTCCTTCTTTCGATCTTCTTCTCTTGTTCGCACCAGTTCATCCGTTAGGGTATTAGCTAATTCCACAACATCGTCAATAGTGCGAGGTCTCGCAGCTTTAACGATGTTACGAATTTCACTAATTAATCCCCAAATGTAACGGGAAATGAGTACCGGTTCTGGCGAAGCCAGTGTAGGTACCACTCGAGCATATTCAAAGAATGTCGAAGTATAACCGCGACACTCTACACCTACCATACGATGATTTAAGAACTTATTTGCCATTTGTTCCTTTTCATATTCAGGACAATATTTTCTTTCTACAAGAATTTTAAATTCTCCCCTGTTCATAGCATAAGCCATCCTTCTTCCTTTTGCTTGTAGCACCGTGTTCCACCATTCTAGCGCCCCTTCTTTGAACAAGTTTGACGCATACATCACCTGATCTTCTTCTGAACACTTACTTATTGCAATTACTGCTTCGGTTTTCTCTAACCAACGCAGTACTGCAGTTGCTCCTTCATTACCTGCAAATTCAGCAGGTTTGCAAGCAAGAAACTCTTTGAAAGTGCAACCAGGTGTTGCGGCTTTCATTTTCTTAGGAGGTGGAGCCTGTAGTGGATTATTATTGTCATGATTGCCTCCTCCATTTACACTATGACTAAAATTATCTTCTTGAGTACGTTTACTAGGAACGATTTGTTGCGGTTCTATTGGATTTTTAATAGCAGCAACGAATGCTGGAATAGCATTGGCTATCCCTTGAGCAACAATATTTTCAATATCCTGTCTAGTCATATATTGGTTTTCCTGATTTTGTTCAGATTGATTCCCTTCATTAACTGGTTCATTATTAGCGTTTTCCATCTGATAATTATTAAAAATATAACTATTAGTATCAAATGATTGTAAATAAAACAATTACACAGAAGTACATAAAATCTGGCAACATAGATATATATCCAAAATCGTCGATGTTTCGACTTCTATTTTGCTTTATATTTCATATAGGCATCTATACACACTGTTTATCTTACAATGTTTTATTTCCCATTTTACAGAGTTATATTTAGCTATTATTATTATTTATTATTATACAGACATTCTTCCCAACCCCACTTTTCTTTGGTCAACTCGCAGTTTAGTAACGACGCTCCCTCTCGTCGTATTTCCAGGAAATTTGCTCCCCCATTTCCCGGATCCTATTCCCTGTACTTATCAGTTCTTCCCCGTACTGACGGAGTTCGGCTAAGTTTTCGTTACCCATTGGAGGATTGGGGATAGGGTCTGGCTCCCACTGTGGAAGGAAAGAATAAGGACTGTTGACAATATTCTGAAATGGCCAGTCATTTGTCCACCATTCTTCCATTTGACCTAAAGGTAGAGTGTGGATTAGTGGATCTGGAATAGCTGGTTCCAGATTGACAGGAAGTTGGGTTTCTAGGTAAGGATATAGATTATTATGGATAGGGCTAATGACATCACAGTTTGCCAGTAGACGGTCGATTTCGTCTTGAAATGTGATTTCTTCAGCTTGTCTAGAATTCTCTCCCATTTCTATTCCTTTTTGTTTATAATCTTTCCTGATCTCTATTTCTGCTGGATTTGAACTTTCTCCGATTTCGATTCCTTTTCCTTTTCCTTTGTCTATAGGGTTTTCTATTTTAGGGAGTTTCCTAGTAGCTGGCTTTCTCCTGCGCACTTTCCTCCATCCTACATATCTTCTCTTCTTTTTAAGTTTTGCTTTTTCCAGCGGTGGAGCTTGGAATTCCAGAGGTTCCTCTATATCAGCAATATAACCAGTAAAGTCATGGGAGACTTCAATTGGTACTGGGTAGAGGTTGAGATTCTGAAATGCTTCCGATATCTCAGTCATGCTGGATAGCATATATGCAAAATGCACAGAAATGTTAAGTTAAAACTTTGGAACAAAATTTTAACAAATAAACATTTAAAGTTTTATTGCATACAGATTTGTACAAAAGACTACAGGAAAGTGAACACACTCTAATTTATTTATTTACTGAGTATTACTTTTCTACCAGACCGGGCTTATTAAAAGTTTAGAGATTTGCATTTTCTGCTACGGTAGCTAGCATATAAAGGTTTGCCCATTTTTCATCTAATGTATCTTCCCAAGGAGACCTATTGCCTAATTCCTGGATTTCTGGACTAAACCTCACTTTCTTGACTTGGGGTTTCTTTATTTTCTCCTGTCCCTTTCTAATAATCGAATTTCTTTTATCTTGGGTGAGAGGATTTTCATAATTTGCTTTACGAACAAAAATCCCTTCATCTAGATCTGCTGGGTGTTTGGAGGAAGAGGTTCCTTTTTCTTTGGGTGCAGTATCTAATTTGTGGTAGATAGCAGAAATCTTGTGTTTACCCATACTGTAACTCAACAATTAATCAGTTAATAAAACATATTTTTACAGAATAACTTTAATAGGCTAAAATCAATAGTAAGCTTAAATCAGTGGCTCTGATACCACCTTTTCCTGTCACGGCCCTCAGCCCCGGTTTGCCCCGGTCCAGAGCCGCGAGGTAGGAAATCCCGTGGTATCTAATTAACTGACAGCAGAAGTCTTTTTAAACAGGATCGATTATTATTAAAAACTGCTCGTTTATATATAATATAGGGATAAATCCCATAATTTACAAATCATTGATTTCACTGGAAAATTCTTTATTTCTTAAAACATGTTTCTTTATTTATTTACATTGAGCCACTTTCTAAGCTTGTAGTGCTCCACAGCACTTTTCCTGTGCTCACAACAAATCACCTGAAACATGTTTAAAAAAAATTTTGTCAGCAGAGAAATACTGAGTCAATCATTCAGTTTTACTAAAACGACTCTTTCGTTATAATTTACAGTATTAAGAAATTACTATGTTTCTGATATCAAACCAACTACCCACAGTACTTGTCACTCGAATCTTTACGGTGACTGTGGTCATATCACCATTGGCTGCCCCAATGAATGACGATTATCACGAAATTTAGGTTCGCCCACCTAAAGTGATAAACTGCAATACTGTATACAATACCCCACATACCGGCTATAACTTGGTGATTACATAACCTTAATCACTGTAATTATAACATTTGAAAATATTTTAAGAATTTATAAAGCAATTTGATAAAAAGAGAATGACTCACATTGTAGATTTAACGAGCAGAATATAAGCCTACTGATTAGCCTTTGATTAACCTAATTTAATTAACAATGCACACACAATAGGTTAGTAACTAATACAACAGTTACGACAATTCACGAGATTAAACCCTCACAACAATTCATTAGTGCAATACTTAATAATTCAGCGGATTCACAACGAATGACAGAGTATAGTCCGAATTCGAGCAGTACTCAAACATTCAAGTCGAAATCACGATGAATTAACCAAGTATAAACTCAATCTGAGCAGCACTTAATTAATCGTTGGATAGTTATAATCGATCGGACGTTGAATCGTAATAGTGATCGAGTTATTACCCTGATTGTTGCAGCAATTAGTGATTGTGTGTGTTTAGTGTACTGTTTCTGCGATAACTCTTTCTACGAAACTCGATTTTACGTCGTTCCAAAGACAGATTTCAAGTTCCAACACCTAGTATTTATACCCGAAAAGTGCACCTCCCGCGTGTCGCGGGAGATGATGGTGATGGTGTCGCGACTCGCCTGGGGTGCACACCTAGCCTAGAGTAGCCTTGTCACTAGTATAGGTTTGCTGAATTGACAGTTCGTTAATTTTCGTTATTGACAGGACATTTTCGAAGATAACTATCAATTAGGGTTTTACCCCCCTTAAGTTTTAGGGCCCCTAATCCTGATTCTAAATGTTTTGAAAGTTTTAGAGTTTGTGCGAATTTACTTGGGTTTCTCAATTAGGGTTTCCTATTGATTAAATTAAGATAATAATTAGGACTTTTGATGAGAGTTGTTACACTACTGAACGCACAAGGAACATGTAATTCGTTCGCAAGATTATAATATTAAATAATTCTCCCAAGTTAAATAAAAATGTTTATGCCACGTGCATCCAAACCAATTTTCAATCATTTTCCAAAATAAGTCAGTTGATTGTATTTACCAGTGTAAACTGACGTATTTTCCCAAAAAGATTAAATGCAGGTACTAAACGAAATTGGCTGGGATTTCTCCTTAGCATCATTAGAAGTGTCGCAAGCTTAAGATGCCTGAAGTCTGTTGAACCATTAATATTATTTTATTTCGATCCGACTGTGGATAAACTTCCGGATATTGTGACTTTGATATTACAATATTTTATTCGGTTGTATTATATCTTCTTAAATTGCTTCCGCTGTGCATATTAAATATTGTGTTGTTTGACTATTACGTTGCCAACCACGTCACGATACTCCCCCACCGGGCCCACCGGTGACACGTGGAAATCCGGGGTGTGACAGGTTGGTATCAGAGCCAACACTGAGTGAATTAAACACTAGCCTTTTGTGTTTAATCTCAGTTACACAATTGCACATATCTAAACCTTCGAGTCTAGACATATAACATAGGACAAATTCCACCTTAATCGGTTTTTGTTTTGTCCTTTAAATTTTATATTTGTTATTGTTATCTTATGCTATTTTGACAGGATTAACAAAATGCCTCCAAGATTCTTCCGCAGAAGAGGACGAGGAAAGGGGCCGATCACCGCCCCCAACGACAACGAAGCTGGACCTTCAAATGTTCGAGCTCCATCTACGAGGGAGAGTGACGATCCACGCCAAAACAGAAGAAACCTATTTGAACCGGCTAGACGGTCGGTCTCACATAGCTCGACACCTCCTATTCAAAATCCTTACGAACCTAACAACCCTCAACCCTCCTATATACCATTACAACGATCTCTGTCTCATCATTCGTATGGAGACCCTACACCAGTTTTCAGGGGCCGGTTTGACCCGGCCAACTATATCCAAGAACCCGTGGGTTTTAACCCACTAGGGCCAGATGATCATTTCTCTGGCGACAACGCGGACGACATGGATGAGGATACTGACCCCGTCGAATCGGCAAGTGGCACCCCAAACCACCCGATAGAGATCTCTGACAGATCTTCATTCCATGGATCACCCTATGTTGGTCCAGACAGCTTCCAAGCCTTGTTCACCAGGCATGAATGGTACTATACACCTCCTCGCCATTCACACCTCATGAGCAGCAGCAGCCGCAACAGCAGCAGCATCATCAAGATTCCTCTGGGGATTCCCGATTTGTGGCAGTTACGCCACCACCTCCACCGCCACCAGTTCAGCCGACACCTCCTCAACCGCCAAGGCGTAGGAGAACCGGTGCCCGTATGTCGGCACGAGCAAGGGACTTCCATTTCAGTTCCCCACATCAATCCAGTGGCAGCCACTACCCGCCACATCAGGAGGACCCACAAATGGGTGGGCCTTCCAACCCAGCGATGTCGCAGCCGCCGCCAATGGGTTTTGACAACCCAATCCCAGCTTATACGGGTTCCATGGCATACAACCCGTTCGAGCCGCCGGTCCACAAAAACTACGGGTACGCAGAGGCCGACCCTTACATGGTGGCAACCAACTACAATGCCCTGCACCAAGAAGGACCATACGAAGCTCCATGGGGAGTTGGGTACCAAACACATGGGTACCAGATACCACCTAGGCCTATTATACGGACTCAATCGCAGCCGCCTAGGTTCTCCCCACCTGAGCGTGAAGAACTCCTTCAGAGGCTGGATCAGGTTGAACGGGAAGTGCACAGGGACCGTAGGGAGAGACAGACTTTCTTCCAAGGGTTAGCAAGTTTGATCAAAGGGAAGAGCAAGAAGGATCATTGAATCCTTCCACTGTTGTTGTTCCTTGTATCCAATAAGCCCCTGCGTGGGCCTGTATTTGCTTTATTAGCCCCTGTGTGGGTATGCTTGTTTGTATTGACCCCTGCGTGGGTCTATCTTTCTGTAAACCCCTACGTGGGTGTGTTATTTGTGTAAGTCCCTGCGTGGACCATTATGTTATTAAGCCCCTGCGTGGGCATGTGTGCATTAAGCCCCTGCGTGGGTAAGTACTTGTTAAACCCCTGCGTGGGTAAGTTTGTTATTTGAAAAGACCCGTTTAGGGCAATGTGTAATATTATAATAAATCAATGGAATGTTTGTTTTATAAATTTATAAATGAAATAAATAAATTAAAAACATTCCTTTTGAATTAATCTGCCTATGTATTTATTAATTAAGAATCTTAAAGTGTGAAACCTAGCCTCGGGTCAATTATAAGACCGGGCCAAGATAGTAAGACCTGTTTAAAAGATTCAAATCCCTGTTAACATCTTAAAACATGTTAACACTCCTGGCAGATGTGATTCGTTAAAATCACGTGTCATTTTTATATGTATAAGGATTCTTTAGAAGATTCCTAACCCAGTTTAATGATCTCTGAATCCTGGGTTTACATCATCAATTAAGATGATCATAGTGTAACCATACGTGGTAATATAGTGCCTACGGGCTCTGCTCATTTCCATATGAGCCAAAAGACAGTGGTAGCGATGACTCCCTGTCAGATAAAGTAATGAACTAGGTTCAAACCTTCATGCTTTGATTCTCTGAAATCATAGCTTATAATTTATAAATGTCCTTGTGACCAGGCCTATTGTGCCAGTAAACCTTAATGTTTTGATTCTCTGAAATCCTAGATTAATTAAAAATGTCCATGTGACTAGGCCTTTTGTGCCACAAATAAAACTGTTGTTGTTTTATAATTGGGATAAATTATTATAGAAATCCTAAATAAATATGATTAATAAATTAACCAAATATGGTCTCTGTTTACCATGGTTAATGAATTTCCCTAAGGGGCAATTCCATAGTAAACTCCCAAATAAACTATTGTCCTTGTTTTCTGCAACAGTTCAATTGTAATGGCTAACTCAGACGAGGGTAATAGTCATCCAGTGGAGGTTAATAATGACGCCCGAATTAATCTAACGGGTGCGGAATTGAAAGCGATCATAGACGGCGCTGTTACACAGGCTTTGGAAAGGAAGTACAAAGAGTACAGTGGGACTCGTAGTAGGACCCAATCTACACAGCCTTCAAAGCCACCGTCCAAGAAGGACGACTCAAAGAAAGATAATGATCGATGCTCCTCGAACCACAGTGCTCCATCTCAGCAGGTTATACTAAACAAGGGACCCCGTGACAAGGGTTGCTCGTATAAATATTTCGTTTCCTGCAAACCCCGGGATTTCACTGGGGAGAAGGGAGCCATTGACTGTATGATATGGCTGGATGAGATGGATACGGTTGTAGACATCAGCGGATGCGCTGAGAGAGACGTGGTCAAGTTTGTGTCGCAGTCTTTCAAGGGTGAAGCTTTACTCTGATTCAAGCCACCGAAAAAATCCCATTGTACAACATGTCATGGGATCAATTTGTTGCCCTTATCAGGGAAAATTTATGCCCTCAACATGAGGTGGAGAAGATAGAGTCTGATTTTCTATCCTTGGTGATGACAAACCTCGACTGTCAAGCTTACCTAACGAGCTTCAACACGATGTCCCGGTTGGTTTCTTATCTGGTAACCCCGGAACCAAAAATAATCGCTCGTTTTATCGGTGGTTTAGCCCCGGAAATCAAGGCAAGCGTGAAAGCTTCTCGGCCAGCTACGTTTAGGTCTGTAGCTGACATATCTTTATCCCTTACTTTGGATGCGGTCAGGCAGAGATCGCTGAGGAATAAGGAGGCTGAGAAGAGAAAACGTGAAGATGATGGTTCACGTAGATCGAACAAGAAGCACCGTGGGAACGGTGATAACAAGAAAAGATCTGACTCAAGGAAAGAGGGGCATAATTCTGGTGAGAAGCCCAAATGCAAAATATGCAAGAAGCAGCACTTTGGAAAGTGCAGACTGGAGTCGAACTCACAGACTCAGTCAAAATCTTATGCTTGTGGTATATGCAAGTCCACGGATTACAAAACCTTGGATTGCAAGAAGATGAAAGATGCAACGTGCTACCGTTGCAATGAAAAGGGGCACATTAAGACCAACTGCCCTAAGTACAACAAGAAGCCTGAAGAGGCTAAGAAGACTAATGCTAGAGTCTTCAGAATGGACGCCAAAGAAGCAGTTCTAGACGACAACGTTATTACAGGTACTTTGCTTGTAAATGACGTCTATGCTTGAGTACTATTTGATTCAGGCACTGATAAGTCTTTCGTAGATCATAAATTTTGTGAATTGCTGAAATTACCTGTCAAAGCCTTAAAAGTGAATTATGAGGTAGAGTTAGCAGATGGAACCATAGAAACTGTCTCAACTGTGTTAGATGGATGTGTTATATCCATTAAGAACCATTCTTTTCCTCTGACTCTACTTCCATTTAAGTTGGCCGGCTTTGACATAGTTCTGGGTATGGACTGGTTATCTCATAACCAGGCCCAAATTGTCTGTAACATGAAACAAGTGGTGATAAAGACTCCGTCTGGTGAATCTCTTACCATTCGGGGAGATACCCAGTATGGACTGCCTGAGCAAGTGACTATGCTCAAGGCTTCGAAATGTTTAAAGAGGGGTTGTGTCATCTACATGGCACAAGTGATTATTGATGAGCCCAAACCAAAGATAGAAGACATCCCTGTTATCTCTGAATTTCTAGAAGTTTTTCTGGAAGAACTACTTGGTTTGCCACCAGATAGGCAAGTGGAATTCAGGATTGATATCATCCCCGGAGCAGCACCAGTTGCCAGAGCACCGTACAGATTGGCACCCACAGAAATGAAGGAGTTGAGGACACAGCTAGATGAATTGCTGGCTAAAGGTTTCATTAGACCTAGTTCATCTCCTTGGGGAGCGCCAATCCTGTTTGTCAAGAAGAAGGATGGGTCGATGCGTCTGTGCATCGACTATCGCGAGCTTAATAAAGTCATGATCAAGAATAGGTATCCTTTGCCCAGGATCGACGATTTGTTCGATCAGCTTCAAGGGGCAAGTTATTTCTCAAAGATTGACTTGAGGTCAGGCTACCATCAGTTGAAGGTTAAAGATGAAGACGTGCACAAGACTGCATTTAGGACTCGTTACGGTCACTATGAGTTCCTAGTGATGCATTTTGGGCTCACTAATGCACCGGCCGCGTTCATGGATCTCATGAATCGCGTCTGCAAGCCTTACTTGGATAAATTTGTCATCGTTTTCATCGACGACATTCTTATCTATTCAAAGAATCAAGCTGACCATGAGAAACACCTTCGATGTATTCTCAAACTCCTACATCAGGAAAAACTCTACGCCAAATTTTCCAAGTGCGAATTTTGGCTTCGGGAAGTCCAATTTCTTGGACATGTGGTTAACGAGCGTGGTATCCAAGTGGATCCCGCTAAGGTTGAAGCAGTTATGAACTGGCAAGAACTAAAGACGCCTACAGAGATTCGTAGCTTCCTGGGATTGGCAGGATATTACAGGTGTTTCATTGAAAATATTTCAAGGATTGCTGCACCCCTAACCTCCTTAACTAAGAAGAAGGTTAAGTTTGTTTGGGGCCCTAAGCAGGAAGAATCCTTTGATATTCTGAAGCAAAAGCTGAGCAACGCCCCAGTACTGACATTGCCAGATGGAATAGAAGAATTTGTGGTTTATTGTGATGCTTCGCACACTGGCATGGGGTGTGTGCTTATGCAGAAAGGCAAAGTTATTGCCTACGCTTCACGACAATTGAAAGTGCATGAAAAGAATTACACCACCCATGACTTGGAGCTGGGTGCCGTTGTATTCGCACTAAAACTGTGGAGGCATTATCTATATGGAATCAAATGTGTGATCTATTCTGATCACAAGAGCCTCCAGTACCTGTTTAACCAGAAAGAGTTAAACATGAGGCAACGCCGTTGGATGGAGACTTTGAATGATTATGATTGTGAAATCAAGTACCATCCCGGCAAGGCGAATGTAGTCGCCGAAGCCTTGAGTCGAAAGGAAAGGATGAAACCCATCCGAATCAATGCCAAGCGCATGGAGTTAAAGAATAATTTGATTGAAAGGTTGTTAGCTGCACAGAAGGAAGCTGTGTTGGAAGCTAACTATCCTAATGAAAAGTTAGGAGTAACTGAGGAGCAGTTAACTCTTAGCGAGGACGGAATTCTAAGATTAAATGGACGGATATGGGTTCCAATTTATGGAGGACTTCGAGATGTCATCCTCCAGGAAGCCCATAGTTCCAAATACTCCGTTCATCCTGGAGCTGATAAGATGTACCAGGATCTAAAGGCAAATTATTGGTGGATAGGCTTGAAAAAGTCTGTAGCCGCCCATGTAGCAAAATGCTTGACATGTGCCCAAGTTAAAGCCGAGCATCAGAAACCGTCAGGTTTGCTACAACAGCCTGAACTTCCTACGTGGAAGTGGGAAATGGTGATTATGGATTTTATTACCAAGTTACCCAAGACAAGGAAAGGCAATGATACAATATGGGTTATAGTTGATAGACTGACTAAGTCAGCACATTTCTTACCCATCAAGGAGACTTATAGCTCCGACATGTTGGCCCAGTTATACGTTGATAAGATTGTAGCCTTACATGGCATACCTGTGGCTATTATCTCTGACCGAGATACTAGATACACGTCACATTTTTGGAAGAGCTTCCAACAATCTTTGGGCACACGTTTGAATTTTAGTACGGCTTATCATCCTCAGACTGACGGTCAGAGTGAGCGTACTATTCAAACGTTGGAAGACATGCTACGTGCATGTGCAATCGATTTGGGTGGTAGTTGGGATAAGAACCTACCATTAATCGAATTCTCCTACAACAATAGCTACCATACCAGCATTAAGGTTGCGCCTTTTGAGCCATTATACGGTAGAAAGTGTAGATCGCCCATTTGTTGGGCAGAAGTTGGAGACGTCCAATTATCAGGACCAGAGATAGTGTTCGAAACGACGGACAAGATTGTCCAGATTCGTGACCGTCTCAAAGCTGCCCGAGATAGGCAGAAGAGTTACGCTGATCCTAAGCGTAAGGATTTTCACTTCGAAGTAGGTGACAAAGTCCTACTTAAAGTGTCACCCTGGAAAGGAGTGATGCGGTTTGGTAAGAAAGGCAAGCTAAGCCCGAGATACATAGGACCTTTCGAGGTTATCGAACGTGTCGGGTCAGTGGCCTATAAGTTAAACTTACCAGAAGAGCTCAGGGGAATTCATAATGTGTTCCACATCTGCAATCTGAAGAAGTGCTTCGCTGTTGAATCACTGGTTATACCGCATACAGATGTGCATATAGATGAGAGCCTAAAGTTTGTGGAAAAACCTTTGTCGATTGAAGATCGACAGGTAAAGAAGCTTCGAAGGAAGCATGTACCTATTGTAAAGGTCAAATGGGATGCCCGTAGAGGTCCCGAATACACGTGGGAGGTTGAATCCACGATGAAAGAAAAGTACCCTTATTTATTTCAGTAAATCTCAGGTCGAGATTTATTTTAAGGGGGTGAGGATGTAACACCTCGAAAATTCACGTCCTATAATGTGTAGACACGTGTCATATGTTTAAACGTGTGAAAGAAATATTATAGAAGGACTAAAGTTGACAATCATGGAAAGTATGTGAATATACGTATTCTAAATGTCAACCGTGATTAAATATAATGTACATTAACCCTACATGGTGCTCATACCTTCAAACGAATAAATCATGGATCATACGAAGCTAAAAGTGAGAGATTACAAACTACAGGGGCTAAATGTGTCAACATGTTTAAGTTATACCTCTGAGTGACCTTTTGACAAACCCGAAGCTTTGGAAAGGTTAATTATGCTCACTAGAATACACGGTTTAAATTTCGTAAAGTTTCGTTAACGTATGAGAAAGTTATGATCGAATTCGTGTGCGAAGGGTTAAAGCGTAAACATTGGGAGTTACGACTTTTCGGGTAACAATAAAGTTAACCGGGGACTTAACAAGGTGGGTATATGTTTTAAAGCCTTTAAAGATAAAAAAATGAGGGTTTACAATGCAAGAAAACAAGTGCCTAATCGAGTTTTGAAGAGCCAAGGATAAAAATGAAATAAATCACAAAAATCTGATCAGATAGGGCCTACGCGTCGAGAGGGAGGCTTGGCGTCACGCGAGGGGTGCCCAGCTCCGAGAAAAATGGGCTGTTGTCTGCCATGGCTCTTGTACGCGATCTTTAACCGATTTTCCACATCTCCTGACCCCTAAAACACCCCCTAAACACTAGAAACAAGTGTTGATCAGTTGTGGTGAGTGCTAGACTTTGTTGTCAATCAATTGTGGTGCTTAAATCCACTATATAAGGCCATGAACTTGCAACTCTTTCTTCACACCTTCATCTGCATTTGTGGATCACTTCTGGAGCTCAAACTTCCTCTCAAGTGTTCTCTAATCAAGCTTAGGACTTCAGTAAGTGTTCTAATCCTTTCTTAATTAAGTTTAGCTTAGTTATTTAGCTAAAAGTCAAACCATCGTAATTACTGTTTGACTTTGAGATTAGTCAACAATGGCTCAGTCATATCTCAAATTAAAAGTAGATATAAGTTGGTATTTATGTGGGTAATAAACCCTCAAAAGGGTTCCCCCAGATTACCACTCTAACCAGGTCAAAAGTCGGGTCAAACTAGCCTATAAAAAGTCAACAGGATACTTAAAATGCCATTTATGCATAATTAACATTATAGATCATATAAAACCTGTTGGATCATTGTTATAACTTGGTAATAAGTGTAAGAACATGTCTAAACATGTCCAACCCGACAAATTCCTGTAAATACCCGGTTCGGAACCGAAAGTCACATAGTTTGACTTTCACTTTGACTTTCAGTTCTGACCCGTTAAGGCATGTTTTAAGAATTCCTCGGAGCTTTAATTGGACTAGGTTACATGTTAGAATAACCCTCTGTGATGTTACACCTTGGTTCATTAGTTATCCAATTAATATGCACGTTTCCGTTTATTGCTCATATGTTGACCGTTAAGCCCTTATTACCTTAAAACGTGATTTTTGGAAATGTAAATGAGTAGAAACTTTAATTACTGATATATAAACTTGTATGCAAAGTTTGACATCAGTTTGATTTGTAGATTAAGAGTTATGCTCATTATCGCAAAATGAATGATTTATGTTAATAAAACGGCGTAATTAGCGTATAGCCTAGTTAAGCCTACTTTTTGGTATCAAACGTAATACCCACTGTTGTAATATATTATTTTGAGATTTTTAATTAATTTTAGGCTAAGCATAACTAGTAGTCGTAGGCTTAATCCGGTAATTTTCGGTTTTGCCCTTACGGGCCATAAAATGAGTTTTACATATCTAAACTACTCCAAACCTTTTACTACTGATCACATATGATAAATAAAGTATTTTAAGCCTTCTGGAAATATAAAAATATCAGATTTAAGTATCGAACCCGGAAATGGCCTTTAGTCGCCTTATTAAGCGTTTTTAACGCATAGTATGTATTAAAATTTTATTGAACATACCCGGGTTGATACCTACTGATATATGAGGCAAATTATAATATTTTAACAGTAAGCAAAGGTTGATAAACTCAGACTCCAGTTTTGAGCTTTTTGGCTTATGTGAAATTACCAAAATACCCCTACGGGGCATAGTTTGGTTAAAAATGATAAATTTCACATATATGCTTTATCTTACTGATATAACTCATTAATTTGAGTATGTTTACTGATTACATCAGACCTGTAACTCAGTTAAACACTTAAACCCTTTTACAACCTTTAAATGACCAAACTACCCCTACGGGGCCTAGTTTGTGTTTAAACATGTTTCGGGCATAATGAAAGACATCTTACTGATGTCACAACATATTTGAGGCATAATTAACTTAGGAAACCTGTATATAGCTCTCATGAGTACCCGTCACGCTTATTACGCGTACGGTTCGGTTTATGTAACAAGTTTACATAAATTAGCCGAAACGGGTCAAACCTTAACGGTTTTATTCTCAAAATCCAGAATGTGCATGAAGGACCCATATTAAGCAAGTCTCTGAACTTGTCGGGTCTAAATCACATTCTATCTGGTCTTCGCTTAATCGTGCGTACGAACCGTATCTTTGAAACTAGCCGGTCTAAGCTTAAGCTTAATTAAAGACCCGTTAGGATTCTAATAGGTTATTATAAAACCTTCGTTCCAGATTAGGAGGACCAATAAAAGCTACGTGCATTTTGCTTATTGTGATTTATACATTGCTCAGGTAAATACTTTTAACTTATTTTCCCTATACGGGCTTGGGTTACGGTATATAGCATACCGCTTGATCGCGCATCAAATTCTCCACCGTTGAGTGGGTAGTTGAATAAATTTGATCGGCTCGTTTAAACAGTCTTGTTACTTAAAGCCTTTGGGGGGTTAATGACCATGTGCCGGATATCCTCGGCATCATCTTACGAGATGGCCATGACCTGAGCACGGGGTGTAGGCGTACACCTGTCAGTGTATAACTCATTATTGTGGTGTGTCTATTGATCTTTAACCCGGACAAGATCCGGGCTACTGAACGCACAAGGAACATGTAATTCGTTCGCAAGATTATAATATTAAATAATTCTCCCAAGTTAAATAAAAATGTTTATGCCACGTGCATCCAAACCAATTTTTAATCATTTTCCAAAATGAGTCAGTTGATTGTATTTACCAGTGTAAACTGACGTATTTTCCCAAAAAGATTAAATGCAGGTACTAAGCGAAATTGGCTGGGATTTCTCCTTAGCATCATTAGAAGTCTCGCAAGCTTAAGATGCCTGAAGTCTGTTGAACCATTAATATTATTTTATTTCGATCCGACTGTGGATAAACTTCCGGATATTGTGACTTTGATATTACAATAATTTATTCGGTTGTATTATATCTTTTTAAATTGCTTCCGCTGTGCATATTAAATATTGTGTTGTTTGACTATTACGTTGCCAACCACGTCACGATACTCCCCCACCGGGCCCACCGGTGACACGTGGAAATCCGGGGTGTGACATTTTTTTTGTTAAGTTGAGGATATTTGGATGAAACTGACAAATATAAAACCACATGGACGATTTTGGCAATTTACTCAAACCCTTTTTAATTTCTTTTATTTAATTATTTTTGTTACATATATAATAAAAAAAATATACATGGAGTTTTTAGAAAAAAAATTGATAGTTTTGTCATATAATTTTTAGAAATTTTTATCCAAATCACTAACTAATGTTATTTTTTCTGTTAAGGTGAAAGATGTTTTAAAATTTTATAAAGAGTGAATTGCAAATTTTGTTCTTTATCTATATATCAAATTTCAGGCGGTGTCCTTTGTCTTTAAAATTGACGAGCTTTGTACTTATTGTTTTAAAATCTTGCACGGTATGTCCTTTGACACTACCCCAGTTTTTTTTTCCTGTTAAATCAGGTAATAGAAGGGTATTTTAGTGGTGATGGACTTGCAACATCGTTGATACCAATTACCACCTGGGATGATAGCGGCCGACGTTTGTTTACATGGAGAAACAAGATGGTCGTTTCTGTAATAAATATTTCCCCCCACATTATATTGTGTCTTATTTTGAAATTCATAAATGTTATTTTGATTGCAATTATAGTCTAATGAAATCATTACTTTACACAATAACATTTCTTGCTCACTGATTGATCACACCTAGTTCGATTGATTATATCAAAAATTTTTAATAAAAATTTCCCCCAAATTCTATTGTTTCTTGCTTTGAAATTCACAAATAATATTTTGATTTCCGTTATAGTTTAATAAAAGTACTTTACTCAAAGAACATTTCTGGCTGGAAGTACTGATGGTTCACAATCAGTTCAATTGAATTTTTTTTATTATATATATGTAACAAAAATAATTAAATAAAAGAAATTAAAAAGGGTTTGAGTAAATTGTTAAAATCGTCCATGTGGTTTTATATTTACCAGTTTCATCCAAATATCATCAACTTAACAGAAAAAATAAACTAAGTTAGTGGTTTGGATGAAAATGGCAAAAAGTTACAAACGTTTGGGGCAATTTGGTACAAAAGTGTCATTTTGGACGAAAATGACAAATCAGCCCAAACCTCAGGGACGATTTTGGAAATTAACTCAATTTTGAAATTATTGCATGCTCAAACCAGTTAATCAAGTCCCCATTTTAAAGGGCGGTCAAACAAAGTATGGCAGAGAATATTCAAACAATATTAAAGTAATTTTCCAAATAATTTTTTTAGAACAGTGAATTTCTTGTATTAGGTTGTCGCACTCCTTAAATTGGAGTGCCTCGTTTCTCCACTCCGATCAGACTGTGTTGTCTTAACCATGCCCATGCTAGCTTTAGATTTTGGCTTGGGTGTTCCCCGGTAAATCATGCCGCCGACTGCCACTTGACAACCATTGTGACACTACAAGAGCTTAAACACTCTCTGCCGTAACCCATGGTGGGACGAAAAGCGATGGAGAAGCAAGGATCATAAGAAGAATTTGATCTTCAACCCCAAATGGGATCAAGTTAATCTATACTATATTATAAAGCATTTCATAAGGATGACGGCAAAATTTAAGTAATTGCAAGTTTTATGCTTATAGTACAATACTAAATGAGGTTAATTTTGGGGTAAAATGGTCTTTTAACTTGAATACTATTTTAATTCTTACAAATTATTATAAATCTAAGTTAACACAAATGAATTGAGTTAACTGATATAATGGAATTAAAAGAGTTAATTGAATTAAGACGCCAGAGAGTCAGACACCTGAACTTCATTCCTCTTCATCTTCCCCCTTGGTTTATGAAGCCAATTAAACCAAAATTGATTACATATCGAAGAGGATCAATGAAGCATTCAACGTTGTTATCATTTTGTGCAATTCAATCGTCCCTCTTTCAATTTCCACATCCGTTTCCAGCCACCCCATATTAAGAAGAGGATCAATGAAATCAACCACAAAGTTGTTGCTCTATTTCCCAATTACCAGCTCTTCTCTTCTGCCGAACTGATGATTTAGGGTTCCACACAATTCATTCCCATTTATTTAGGCGAATTTGTTGGTTAACTTCGCATAAACTTATTGGTTTTTTTGGGTATGTTTAGTTTGTATTTCGAGATATGGTGAACAATAGGGCAAAATCCCCCATCCTACATGCTTTATTTCTCCAGCAATCTAGACATTCGATTCATGTAGGGCCTGGACTACGAGAGAAAGATGTAAGTGATTATTTGATTTTTCATCTGGTTATGATTTGTATGGATCAATTTCTGTGATGATTGCATGTGTGTGGATAGGTTAAGATCAGGATGTTGATGTTGAGCCCTAATTCAGTTCATATACTTGGTAAAGACTACCAGCTCATGTGTTCAATTCTATACGCTTGGTAAAGACTGCCAGCTCATATGTTCTATTTGATATATAATTAATTCATTAAGTATACTTGGTAAAGACTACCAACTCTTTTGTATTTTTTATGTCCATCTTGGATCAAGATTTGAGGTGGCATTGATGGGCAGGTTGGGTAACACGTTAAACCTGGTTTGAGTTGAAATGGGTCATTTCTAAGCGACACGCTGGATTGGGTTCTTGCCTTCTCAGTTGACCCACAACCTTTTTGTCCAAATAGGTAATACATTAATTAATATTGAAAACTACTGTCCATTACAAAAATGAGAGCTGGGACTTTGGGTAACTTTTAGCGCATTCGACCTATATGACCTGTTTATGTTCTAGCTAACTTTTTTAATTAAACATGTTTGAGATAAAACACAACCCGTATATTGTTTGAAATAACGGCATGACATTGGTTTGCGAATATTTACATGTTTAACATTCTAGGAATGTCCCGTATGACCAAATCAACAAATATAAGTCAAACCAGCATTGGCTAAGCGCTAAGCAAAGAAGGAGAAAAATTCTATCTTCCCGGTGGTGGTACTATGTTCTCCAATGCCGTTATCGCGTATGTTGATTTAATGCAAAATCTAATCCCGGGGATGAAAGATGGAACTGTTCATACAACCATTGATACCGGCTATGGGGTTAGTTTTCCAGGTATAAATCGTAATTAGTTTGTTTATTTGTTTCATTGTGTGCTTAAATGTATCCGATTGTGTGATTTTCTATTGCATCAATTTGTTCATTTGATTTGTTTATGTTGCCTGAGTTAGTGATTTTAACTGATCCATAGTGGTGGTTTGCCTTATTTGATTTCTGTTTTTAGGTTTTTTTTTTCATGATTTGTGTTTGGTAGCTAATTAGGTTGAAATTAACTTAAATTGTTTGAAAGATTTGATTCAAGGCGGTTTTGATTGAATCTGTATAACTAAATTGTTTGGATCACGATTCATGTTTGGAGCTAGATTCGGTTAAATTAATTTTTTTTATTGTTGTTATTGGATAAATAGTTTAAATTGAGCATTTAAGTGCTATAGTTCTTACAGATAGTGTCTGGATCATATCTGATGGAAATCTTGGTTTTAGATATTTTTCTTAAATTGAGAATTTGGGATATTTTTCTCTATGAGGTTAGTGGCATATAGGATGTGTGGCTGAACCGATGTCAAAGTATTAACCAAATGGTAAGAAGTTTGCATATAAAGTAACATTTTCTGTATGTGCAGGGTGTCAAGATTGTTTTGAAGTTGGTCTTACTCAACTTTCGAGACTGTCTCTTTCTACATACATGTTGGTCATCTCTTACAACTAAGTTCTTGAATCTATGGGTAGTCAGTGGGTCGAAACCGGGCAGGACAACCATACTAAAGTAGAACTGCTTTTTGGAATACTTCAGAACTGAGAAACAAAATCATAAACCGGTATATATCATAATGCTCTTATGCGAGATGTTATAAGAAATCGAAATAGTGTTATCGCTTTTGTTTATTCACGTAGCATCTCGACCGTGCCGTAATGTAACACCCGTCTTATTATTACTTGAATTTAATAATATTTCATACGATTTATATAAAAGGTGTCTAAATTAAAACATAGTTACCAAAACAAAGTTCCAAGTAAATCAAAACTAGTCAACAAACGACTAGTTAAAATATTCATGACCTGATTAGCAAATTGTTTACATTCAAAAGAAATAGAAACATTGTTTAACAAGGTTATGAAAGCGCGGAAGCTTCAAAAGTTGTGTTCGGTTCTTCAAAAACTTGCTTGACCGCCATCCGTATTCTTGCAATACCTAGAAACTAAAATGTTTACATAAAAACTAGTATTAGAGTTCTTAGAAATATTACATAATCGAAACTACGATCAAAACGGACTCGATTAGCTATAATATGCAAAAATTGACAAAAATTTTCGGGCTCTACCGTAACTTACGGTATCTACCGTAAGTTACGGTAGTCACTTGAAGATTCTGGTCTACCGTAAATCAGTATTGGACCACCGTAAGCTTTTGATCTCTACCGTAAGTTACGGTGGATACCGTAACTTACGGTAGTCACTGCAAGTTTATGTTTTGACTGATTTGTTTATTTTACCCAAAACCCAAATCTCGGATTTCTCATTCAGACAAACCAACACACTAAATTTTCGTATTCTAATATGCCCTTTATTAACAATAACAAAGACCGAGTAACCATACTATGATGCATTAACCACGCATTATTTGATTATTCGACCCGTTTGGCTCATCTAAGGAATCCTCCATTATGATGACTACCAACGAGATCAAACAAATTCTTGACTTATTATTCAATATAGAGAACATTATCGCTTTAATTCAACTCAACTTTTATTCTACAAATCAACTACAAATAAGCTAATTATCGAAATTACTCAATGTAACGAATCAAGTTACATACCTTTAGTGCACGCCCTTCAAACGCAAGTCGCCACCGGCTTGTTCGCTTGGAGCTCCGATATCCTTTCCTATAGAGTTCAACCAAGACATGTTTAGAACTCTTTTCAATTCATAGTTCGCATATTTTGCCAAAACATCAAAATCATGCGGTTTAACTCAAATTTTTAGATTTAAGCCTTCTTTGAGGCATTTATGCAAACACTTTAAGGGCAGAAATTTACACTATATATTATCAAGTTCATAACTTGTCATATAGCCCTATTTCTTCAACAATCAACTACCTTACATGAACTTTAACCTCTAAAATTCTGAAATCACTTCACATATGTCAAATATTACTAGAACAACCACTATCATCCTAGTGTTTATCATTTTCTCACAAAACCCATGAATCACCTTCAATGTGTTCATGAAATTTTCAGAATTTAGGCATGATTTCACATATTGTTGTCTAGGTTTTACTCCTAGACACTATATCATTCCTATTCTACCCAAGTAACAAACATGCATCATCAAATTTCAGATTTCCCAAATTCATGAGAATTTCAAGTAGAGAATTCTCATCAAATTTTACATACCTTATAACCCTCTTGCGATGAGGATCACAAATCTCAGCTCGGATTTCGTTTTGGATCAGATTTGCACCTTCAATTTATGAGATTAGTGAATGTTAGGGTTTTGAGAAGCTTGGTCGCCCCTTTGCTTCTGGTCGATCCCCCGTACTAAATTTTGGGTTTGTGTTTTAATAAAAATGTTTTTATTAAAACTATTTTCAAGTTTAACACTTTTGGTCCCTCTAGTTTCTTTTATTTTATTTCCATGTCTTTAACTACTCATAAATGATAAACTAACTAGGTTAGTGTCATTACTAATTAGATTATTTTACTAATTTATTTGCAACTTAATTGCAAATTTAAGAATTTGTATTTTCGGGATGTTACAAGTCCACCCTCCTTAAAAAGGTTTTCGTCCCCGAAACCAGAGCACGTACCTAATAATGTAGGGTAGAGACGTCGCATCTCCTCTTCGGACTCCCACGTAGTGTCCGAACCTTTCCTATGCTCCCACTTGATCTTAACTTGATCGATTTGTTTGTTTCGCAAGTACTTAATCTTTCGATCTAAAATCTCCAATGGTCTTACCACATAATTCAAGCTATTATCCATTTCAATATCGTCGTAATTGATGTAAGATGTTTCCTCCGCTAGACATTTCCGTAGTTGCGACACATGAAATGTGCCATGTATTCCACTCAACTCTTCTGGTAGTTCGAGGCGATAAGCCACCTTGCCAACCCGTTTGTAACACCCGTCTAATTTTACTTGAATTTAATAGTAATTCATACCATTTTAGATAAAAGATGTCTAGTTGTGACATGGATTCCATACGTAAAGTTCAAAAGTAGCAAAATTTTAGTCAACTAACGACTAAGTTAAACATTCAAAAGTTGTTTAACAATTTGTTTACATCCCTTAAAACATAGACTACTAAAGGTTAAAATATTGCGGAAGCTTCAAAAGTAGTGTTCGGTTCTTCAACATTTGCTTGATCACCATCCGTAAGTTCACCATAGTCACCTAATGTCAAAACCACATCAAATGTTAAATTTTGACAATGTTAAAACACGTGTAAACGAATTCGGATAACAAATTCATGAAAAACAAACAAAATTTCGGAACGGGGTCTCTCGCGCCCCGCGAGAGACTTTAGGATAGTTTACGCGGGCCGCTTAAGGGCCTCGCGTGGCGCGGCGTATATTTGATTTCCTTCGTGTGGCGCGAGGGAATGGGTTTTCCAGCAGATCAGGTTATTGAGCTGCATTTTTCTACCAGCTCCGAAAAACTAAATTTTTAACTTCAAATTAGCATATCTTTTGACTCGTAAGTCCATTTTAGGTGATTCTTTTTCCTATGCGTCTGTAAATTCAATACCAACGTATCTACAATAATTTCGATACCCAAAAGTTTGATTTTCGGGCCGAATGAATAAAAGTCACTTATGTGTTAATTGACCCATTTTAACTTTAACTTGCTTAGTTACCATTTAACTATCAAACCAGTGGCGTCTTGTGCCCATCATCAGGGGCTTAACATCACTTGCATTACCATACCAAATTCCATGGTTTAATACTTTTGTGATTTACTTCACCAATGCTACAAGTTAAGACACTATCACTACAATTTACACTATTATTCGACCCGTTGGCTCATCTTGTGGAAAATCCTCCAATATGATGACTACCAATTGGTTCCTTATTTAGACTAACTCTATTAAGTTCCAATAACAATCATGATTACTAAAATCAACACAACTTTTAATCAACAACGCAACTACGCATAATTTAACAACAATTCATTTAATGTAACGGGACAAGTTACATACTTGCATAACTAAACAACATTATCAACCAACAATTCTAATTAACTATTTTGACCCGTTTGTTTGTCGAGTGAACTTCGTCACTTCTATGACATACCAACTCCCAATTGACACTACATTCTCATTAACTTTTCTAAGACTATTGTTTATACACAATGTAACGAAACCGAAGTTACGTACCTTTAAAGCACACCTTTCAAGCGTGTATCACCTCCGGCTTGTCCACTTGACGACCCGGATTCTTTACCTATAGAGTTCCATTCACAACCAAATTTAGAACTCTTTTATAACCAAAAATCGGACAATTCATTATGATATTCAAATCTGCGTTTTTATCCGATCTTTAACGTTTTACTCCTCACTTAGGCGTTTTAACAAACACCTAGCGGGTCAGATTTTTACATAACCATTACTAGGTTTTTGACATGTTATTTTCGTCTACATTCACTTCAATTAACAAATCTATACTAAATTTTAACATCACTAAATTTTAGATTCACCACATGAATTCAGATTTCACTAGAATAAAAACCATAATTCTAGTATTTATTTAGTTTCTACAAACTCACTAATCACCTACATTGGTGATTATAAACCTCACAAGTATAAAGTTAGATTTTAACAAGAAATCATCTAGGGTTTAACTCTAGACATCACTTTGCTTCTAATTTCATCAATACAACAATCATGCATGCTCAATTTTTGATTTTCTCAATTAACCTAAAACTGAACATGAATCAAAATACCAAAATTTTGCATACCTTTTGATCCCTGCAACGAGGTGATCACTAATTCGTGTTTGAAGCTTGATTTAGAGCAGATTAAGGGCTTCAATTTGTGAGTTTTATGTGAAAACTAGGGTTTGGAGGGCACTCCCTGGTCGCCCCTTTCTTCTGTATGACCCAAACACACACTCATGTGTGTGTTTGGTGTTTTATTTACTAATAAAACTTCCATTATCAAGTTTTTGCTAATTTAGTCCCTCAACTCTATTTGACTTATAGTTTAGGTGTCTTAACCTTATTATATATCACCTCAAGACTCTTAGCTAACTGGGTTATCGATTCCTAGTTAGCTTGTTCTTGTTTATTTTATGCTCTATAAATCTGATTTAAAGTTTTATAAATTTCGGGGTGTTACAAGTCCACCCCCCTTAAAAGGGTTTCGTCCTCGAAACCGGAAATACATACCAAATAATGTCGGGTAGAGACGCCGCATCTCCTCTTCGGAGTCCCATGTAGTGTCCGAACCCTTTTCTATGTTCCCATTTGATCTTAACTTGATCAATTCTCTTATTTCGCAAATCTTTAACCTTATGATCTGGAATCTCTATTGGCCTTACTGCATAATTGAGGTTATTAGGAACCTCGATATCATCGTAATGGATATAAGTCGTTTCCTCTGCTAGGCATTTTCGCAGTTGTGACACATGAAACGTGACATGTATTCCACACAATTCGTCCGGTAATTCAAGGCGATACGCTGCCTTCCCGACCCGTTCAATGATTTTAAATGGCCCGATAAACCTCGGGCTTAGTTTCCCTCTTTTTCTAAATCACATAACACCCTTCCATAGGGGAAACTTTTATCATAACCATGTTACCTTCCTGAAATTCAATCGGTTTCCGTCTTTTGTCAGCACACTTTTTTTTTGTATTGACATGTGCGTCTTCTAGGCACATGTCCTATTGGACCTTAACCCTTTATCACTTATTTCCTATCTTTGTCGCCTTTTTGACCGGGTTGTCTTTTGACCATCCAGTCACCGAGTCCGTCAGCATACTCACTTCACGCTAGTCTTATATTGACAAGTGCTCTACATAGGTCACAACATTATTTTGACTACTACTTGTTTTATGGCCTAGACTAATTGGTCACCATTTTACCTCATACCTCATCATTCGGGTATGCTATATTGTCGTCATCGGCCCTTTGCGTGTTTATCATTTCATATCTAGTAACTCATATTACAACTTGGCTGTATTCTGTATCACTTTTGTGTCCGTGATCACATCACGTCATGTTTAGGTTTTCGTCAGCTTTTCATTATTATGAATCTTCTTTCGAATGCTTCGTCTTACACCTAACGGCGTTAAGACTTATATTCTTTAGTATTAACCATTTTCTAACTTCTCTCCTAGTATTTATATTTGTTAGAACGTCGTTTCTTTACTGATGCGCGTTTAAGTGTTACTTATTTTAGGTGTATATTTTAAGCCCTTTTTAACACTTATTTTAGCCAAGTTTTAAATTTATAAAACACGATATTTCACTAACACTAAACACACATATGGGCAAGTGCACCCATCGTTGAGTGTAGTATAGCGTTGGTAAGATACCGAGGTCATCCAAGGACACAAGAACTTTTAATACCGGTTTATCCTCAACGTCTAACCAAAATAAAAAGTTTAGAAAAATGTTTTAAACTAAGAAAAATAAAATTAACTAAAATGCTGAAAATAAAAATAAAAGAAAAAACAGATAGACAAGATGAATCACTTGGTTCCGACTCGTATCTAGTATAACCTTTGATTATTTCCGCACTTTTGCACATAATTAAGAGATTATCTTAGTTATTGTAGTAGGCCCCTCTTTTGAAGGCGACGTTACCCTCACCCCAGTAGTTTGAGTCAGCAGGGATACAATCCTAAAAGTGTGGATTATTGGAAGATAATGAATTAAGTTATTAATGCAGTATTGTGGTAGGCCTCGCTTTTGGCGGTGACGTTACCCTCGGCTAAGTAGTCTGAGTCAGCAGGGATACAGTCCTAAATAGCCGGGTTATAGTATTAATAGTAGTTAACTTATGAGGGGATCAAAGAGTTTGGACCCCCGCCATCCAATACCGTGAAGTATTGAAGGAGGTCCTACTAAATTTGACCCAGGTCCATTGCAGGACCTCTAAACGCTGAACAATGGCAAGACCTTTACCAAACCGTTCCCTTAACCCCCTACCAGGTAGCCAACATATCTCCATATAGACCATGGAGATATGAATGGTGAAAATCCTTTATTTTATATAGACAGTAAAATAATGCCAAGACACCACGGACAAACGATAAGGAAAGATCACCTTCAACATAAGTAACTAGTTATTAAAGTCATTAATACAAAACCAAATAAAAAGTGCAAAAGATTAGAAATAAAAAGTATTATACTAGACACTTTGTCTTCACCAAGTGATGTAAGAGACTTAGGCAAACATGGCCTTGATTGTCAAGAACTCTTACGATCAATCTTGGATCCCGAGACGACTCACACACTCTACGATGGACAATGGATGATGGTGGTGGATGATGGTGTTGTGATGGTGGTGGGTGGTGGATGAAGTGTGAGAGAGGTGGTGTGCCAAGGGATGAGATGAAATGAATCCAAGCACTCCTATTTATAGGCTGAACAGAGAGCTGGACACGGCCCCGTGTCCGCTGGGCACGGCCCCGTGTCCGTCTGACACTCTCTCTCCTCATTAATTGTAATTCGCAATTACAATAAATGCGCCTGCTGTACTTTCGACACGGCCCCGTGTCCGCTGAGCACGGCCCCGTGATGGGCAATAGAAGCTTCTATGGATTTGTCTTTTCTGCTGCTTCTTGGGCACGGCCCCGTGCTGGCTGAGCACGGGGCGTGTTCAGCCTTCTGTCTTCTCCTTTTTGCTTTGGAAGGTGCCGTTGAGGGGTCGGGCAGTCCACTAATGTTCCTTTTCTTGTATTTATGTTGGATTTAGCTGTCTTTTTGCTTCTTTTGCGTTTTTGAGCTCATTTAAGTCTGAAAATACAAAAGGAAGACAAAAACACTCTTTTTCCAATATTAGTACTTAAAAAGGGTTAGTTTTATGCCTTATTTGATGTAATTTATATGTTGCATTTTACACACATCAAATACCCCCACACTTGAACTTTTGCTTGTCCTCAAGCAAAACTCTTTAATATGTGGCTTACACTCCCAAATGGAATAGGTAGAAGAGAAGGTTTTGGGCTTGTCGTAGAGTGTCGGGATTTCCAAGATCTTTTTGGGGTTTTATTTTTATTTATTTACACTCCTATTCGTAGTGATTTATTTGGAACTTTTCATAAAAGAAATTACTTATTTGGGCATAACATGCCTTTTTAAAATTCTATTTATATACAAGTTCACATACCTCACGGGGAAATCACTCACACTCGGCCGAAGGTGTATTTTTAGTGAATCACTCGAGAGCGGCATGGAACTTATTCCTACCATAGGCTTGCCAAGAAATCAATCCTCCTCCTTTTTAACTTTTATACCTTTGTAGATATCAAGAGGACTTTGTGGGTTAAGGGTTAGGCTAGGGTTAAAGGTAGGTGGTTGGGTTAGTGGTTAGTAGAAAAAGGGCTAAAAGCGTAACAAGTGTCGGTTTTCGTATTTTTGCAACTTTTTATTTTGATGAAGCTTTTATTCAAACTAAGTTATTTTTGATTAACTTGTTTGTTTATTTTCTTTTTGCTTCATCATTATCTTTTTTTTTTTTTTTTTTTTTGAAGAACCGAACTTGTTACTAAAATAAAGGGTTAAAAAGAAAAAGGTTTTGGTGGGTAAAAAGGGTTTTTGTTTGGGTGATGAAACGAAAAGGTTTAGGCTCAAAGGGGCTAACTAGGGGGATTTTTGGGTAGGTGGTAAAAGAAAAAGAAAAATAATGGTGTAGAAATAAAAAGGGTTAGTCCTAATGCCTCCATCATTTACTTACTCGGGTTTAAGTTGATAAGGACCGGGAATGCATTGTCATGGCAAGTTCTAGAGTTGTAAGAACCAAGCGGCTATTCACACAAGAAACGAAAAATGAGCATTTAGTCAAATGATATGTAATTGTGTGCTCAATAAAGGCTCAAAACTCACTTTTGTGGGAATGGGTTTTTATGTGATCAAGTATATATAATCAAATTTTAAATAAGTTTGCTATGCCTTTTCATAATTTTCTTATGTTGGTTCTTTTTATCACTACGCTATCGGTTGTAAATTTGTAAAAATATAACCTTTTTGAGAACTTGAATTTCCCGAGTTAAACCTAGACAAGTAAAAAAAATGAAAATTTTTGAAAAAAATTTGGGGTGATTAGCGGTTCCAATAGAGTTTTGTGTAAGACTTGTATTTAGGACTTGCAAAATTCAAGGTTTTAGCATCCCCCCCACACTTAAATTACACATTGTCCTCAATGTGTCCCAAAAATAAATTTTTAGGTTGATTAGATGTGTAAAATAGTGTTTAAAAAGCAAAAATCTGTGTTACTGGGCACTGAACACGGCCCCGTGTTATCCGGGCACGGCCCCGTGTTCAAGTGCCAGTTATAGAATTAAATTAAAAGAAACAGAAGCCTGGACACGGGGGCGTGTTGGGTGAACACGGCCCGTGTCCAGTTACCTGAACTGGGCGTTTTACTGCAGGTGGTTCAGCACGGGGCCGTGTTGGTTGGACACGGCCCGTGTTGAACCTTCTGGAATGGTGAGAATTGTCGGGTTGCCTTGTTCTTTGTGCATGGGTTCATTTTTCTCGTTCCCCTTTTCATCCTTTACCACCATGAGTGTGTTTTATTCCTGAAAATTAAAACTAACTAGAAAACATAAAAACTAATCTAAATTAAACTAAGGATAGTTCCGTGGAATGCCTCCATGGTGCGCCACGTTTATAAGGGTCCTTGGCTAGACCCAAAGCCTGGTCATATGTTACCCAAGTGGGATGTGTTGCATCCCATGTTACACCGTCGGAGAGCGTCATCCAAGCTTGAGTCTATGACCTTCATGTAGTTGACCGGATCTTCTTCCTCTACTCGCTTTCCACATTCAAATTTCACTTCCTCATCCCCAAACTTCAATGTTAGAGTTCCGTCATTCATATCCACCAATGCTTGAGCGGTGGCTAGGAATGGCCTCCCGAGGATGAGCGGGACCTCGGTGTCTTCTTCCATGTCTAGGATGACAAAGTCGGTTGGAAAGACGAATTTGTCGACCTTGACTAGCAGATTTTCGGCGACACCATGTGGGAATTTGACGGACCTGTCGGCGAGTTGTATGCTCCTCTTTGTAGGGCTTGTTGTTCCTAGGCCGAGTCGCTTGAACATTGAGGTGGGCATGAGGTTGATGCTAGCCCCAAGATCGGCTAAAGCATTTCGAACGGGGGACTTCCCAATCGAACAAGGGATTGTGAAGCTCCCGGGGTCGATTTTCTTTTGTGGAAGTTTGTTGAGTACTAGAGCTGAGCATTCTTCGCCTAAGTTAACTAATTGCAATGATTCAATTTTCCTTTTGTGAGTGAGGAAATCCTTCATGAATTTTGCATATTTAGGCATTTGGGTTAGGACCTCAATGAAAGGAATATTAACATGCAATTGTTTTAGTAAACTTTCGAACTTTGCGAATTGCTCATCGGTCTTTTGACGATTTAACCTACCGGGGTACGGGATTGGAGGAGTCTTGGTGGGCTCTTGAATCGGTAGAGAAGCTTTTTCTGGCGCAGAAGGAGTCACAGGCTGGCTAGAATGGCTTCTTTCATTTGGTGGCAATGGAGCATCCTCGGGACCCACGGTTCGATTTCTTAATGTGATGAGATGTACTTGTGCCTTCGGGTTGGTTTCGGTATTACTAGGTAACGCGCCTTGTGGTCTCTCGGAGAAATTTTGAGCTAGTTGATTTAATTGTTTTTCAATGTTTTGAATGCTAGCTTGTTGATTTCTAAAATTCGATTCCAATTGTTGAAATCGATCCGAGTTTTTCTTTTCAGTGTCAGAGATGAGGCGAGATACAGTATCTTCGAGCCTTTCTCTTCCACCTTGTTGTTGGGAAAAGTTTTGCGGTTGTTGAAAATTAGTTCGTTGGTTTTGTTGGTTACTACTATTGCCGGGATCTCTCCAACCAAGATTTGGGTGGTTACGCCATCCTTGGTTGTAGGTACCCGTTGGAGGACCCGACGGCCTAGGTCTGTTATCCATGTAGTTTACCGTTTCAGTTTGTTCATCTAATTCTTTCATACAACTCCAATTTTCATGTGACCCACCACACCCTTCACAAGCCATAACCGAGGCTGTTTTTGTCATTTCTAGCCTTTTGATTTTTGAAGAGAGGGCCTCGATTTGGGCTTGTAAAGAAGTGCTTTCATCAACCTTATGGGCGCCCGGGGCAATAGATTTATTACCTCGGGGAGTGTGCCATTGAAAATTGGTTTGAGCAATTTCCTCAATTTGGTTATATATTTCGTTTGGGCGACGATTACCTAAGAGTCCCCCGGAGCTTGAATCAAGTGTTTGTCGTGTGTGTGGCAACAACCCATTGTAGAAGGTGGATACTTGTTGCCACACCGCTAGACCGTGATGAGGACACTTTCTTAGAAGCTCCTTGAACCTTTCCCAAGTTTCATATAAGGATTCCCCATCCTCTTGTGAGTATGTATTAATTTCAGTCATTAATTTAGCCGTTTTAGCAGGAGGGAAATACTTATATAGAAACTTTTGGGCAAGTTCATCCCAAGTGTTTACCGATCCAACTGGGAGGGTGTTAAGCCAAGCCTTAGCTCGGTCTTTTAGTGAAAATGGAAACATTCGAAGGCGGATGGCGTCATTTGATGCTCCATTGATCCGAAAAGTATCACATATTTCCAAGATTGCCTACGGTAGGTCGTAGGTAATCCATGAGGGTACGTTGGTCCGCCATTGGAATCGGTTCCCCCGAAGCTCTCTCTTGAATTTTAGCTTTAAGTCTTTTTCTGAGAAAGCATTCGGGTTCTTCTAAGGGTTCTTTTATGTCTCTACTAGAACTGGAGCTCATGCACTACGTAGGAGGGTCAAATGTGGCACCTGGGTTCCAAGTCCTGCAATAAAAACAGAAAAGAATGTTGGTCAGAAAGTTCGCCACGGCCCCGTGCTCAGTGAACACGGCCCGTGGTCAGAGATACAGTAATTGTTTTCTGGATTCCCAGTTACTGGGAGTTGGACACGACCCCGTGTTGCACCGACACGGCCCCGTGTTCAGCTCTCTGTAACTCAGAAAATAAAAACTGCCAGTGATGATTGCTGGGCACGGCCCGTGTCTGACCGGGCACGGCCCGTGCTGAGCTCTGCAGAAGCTGAAAAACTAAGAAAATCCTAAAAAAATTAAAAAGAAAAATAAAAAATGATTAGGCCGTTGATTCCTAACTTTCTTAAAATCCTTGTGTCCCCGGCAACGGCGCCAAAAACTTGATGCGCGTTTAAGTGTTACTTATTTTAGGTGTATATTTTAAGCCCTTTTTAACACTTATTTTAGCCAAGTTTTAAATTTATAAAACACGATATTTCACTAACACTAAACACACATATGGGCAAGTGCACCCATCGTTGAGTGTAGTATAGCGTTGGTAAGATACCGAGGTCGTCCAAGGACACAAGAGCTTTTAATACCGGTTTATCCTCAACGTCTAACCAAAATAAAAAGTTTAGAAAAATGTTTTAAACTAAGAAAAATAAAATTAACTAAAATGCTGAAAATAAAAATAAAAGAAAAAACAGATAGACAAGATGAATCAGTTGGTTCCGACTCGTATCTAGTATAACCTTTGATTATTTTCGCACTTTTGCACATAATTAAGAGATTATCTTAGTTATTGTAGTAGGCCCCTCTTTTGAACGCGACGTTACCCTCACCCCAGTAGTTTGAGTCAGCAGGGATACAATCCTAAAAGGGTGGATTATTGGAAGATAATGAATTAAGTTATTAATGCAGTATTGTGGTAGGCCCCGCTTTTGGCGGTGACGTTACCCTCGGCTAAGTAGTCTGAGTCAGCAGGGATACAGTCCTAAATAGCCGGGTTATAGTATTAATAGTAGTTAACTTATGAGGGGATCAAAGAGTTTGGACCCCCGCCATCCAATACCGTGAAGTATTGAAGGAGGTCCTACTAAATTTGACCCAGGTCCATTGCAGGACCTCTAAACGCTGAACAATGGCAAGACCTTTACCAAACCGTTCCCTTAACCCCCTACCAGGTAGCCAACATATCTCCATATAGACCGTGGAGATATGAATGGTGAAAATCCTTTATTTTATATAGACAGTAAAATAATGCCAAGACACCACGGACAAACGATAAGGAAAGATCACCTTCAACATAAGTAACTAGTTATTAAAGTCATTAATACAAAACCAAATAAAAAGTGCAAAAGATTAGAAATAAAAAGTATTATACTAGACACTTTGTCTTCACCAAGTGATGTAAGAGACTTAGGCAAACATGGCCTTGATTGTCAAGAACTCTTACGATCAATCTTGGATCCCGAGACGACTCACACACTCTACGATGGATAATGGATGATGGTGGTGGATGATGGTGTTGTGATGGTGGTGGGTGGTGGATGAAGTGTGAGAGAGGTGGTGTGCCAAGGGATGAGATGAAATGAATCCAAGCACTCCTATTTATAGGCTGATCAGAGAGCTGGACACGGCCCCGTGTCCGCTGGGCACGGCCCCGTGTCCGTCTGACACTCTCTCTCCTCATTAATTGTAATTCGCAATTACAATAAATGCGCCTGCTGTACTTTTGACACGGCCCCGTGTCCGCTGAGCACGGCCCCGTGATGGGCAATAGAAGCTTCTATGGATTTGTCTTTTCTGCTGCTTCTTGGGCACGGCCCCGTGCTGGCTGAGCACGGGGCGTGTTCAGCCTTCTGTCTTCTCTTTTTTGCTTTGGAAGGTGCCGTTGAGGGGTCGGGCAGTCCACTAATGTTCCTTTTCTTGTATTTATGTTGGATTTAGCTGTCTTTTTGCTTCTTTTGCGTTTTTGAGCTCATTTAATCCTGAAAATACAAAAGGAAGACAAAAACACTCTTTTTCCAATATTAGTACTTAAAAAGGGTTAGTTTTATGCCTTATTTGATGTAATTTATATGTTGCATTTTACACACATCATTTACTAAAACTAAATTTTAGTTTATTGTGTTTTTTTTAACACATGTCGATTAATCATATCAAGGAATTGACGACAAGAATTATTCCTCTCCGTTATCATTTTACGCAAGAAATCATAATTGGTTCCCCACGCTTTATATTACCGACCCGTAGGTTCCTTTACTTAACCCCGTAGACTATTTTTATTAGGTCTTCACATTTTTAGAGTGAGATCCTATGGTTTGTTCCTTTGTATTTGCGACCCCATGGTCATTTTGGTCCCGTAGACCTTTACATTATTTATAACCTGAAGGTTATGGTGATTCCATGGATCATCTTCTATTCATATCCTTATTTACTTGCATAAGTATACATATGGAGTCAAGGCACCCCCTTTTTATGTTTCGAATAAATAAATTTTCTCCTTCAAAATTCATTTGACTTTGACCGTAGTCTAAGGCTACACTCATTTTCTTTCGGATTATCTTTCCGACTCTATGACTTCTTACGTCACCTTCGCGTCGGTTTATTTCACTCATACCGTTATTTGGCTCATGCCCCTGTTTTCTTTTAACCCGTTACCAGGTTCTTTACCTTAATGTTTTTAACATTCCGGTTTTATTTCTCTGCGTTTTCCTTTCCATTCTCTTTTACTACATATCACATAGATTCAGTAATATTTCGCACTTTCATTATTCGGGTTGCGCTTACTTGGAATATCAAATATTATACTTATTTGATCTGAACACCACCTTCCTTTTGTTAGCGACCCTTAAGTCTGTTTCTTTTACTAATGTCCCAAAGACCCATTTCTTAAGTCTTATTTGGTAAAACCACTGCTATGGTTATACGGCTTTTGGGGTTTACCCGTTCTTATTCTAACACTTTCGTAACGTTTATTCTACTAATCTTTTATATAATCACATACATCACTGTGATCATCGTTCTTCCTCATAAGGATTTGATTAATAATATGTTACTTGGATGGTTACCCATACCCAAGTTTCTAAATCCACAATTAACCATACTTTCTTATTCACAGTGGCGAAGAATATGTATCGTTTATTTAGTTTTCCTTGAGGATATTTTCCGCCCAAGTCTTAATTTCTCATTCTTAGCCTCAATCCATTGTCTAATTGTTGCCCAACGTTATCTTAATGAAATTTTAATACGTGTCCCCGCAATACTCACCCCAATGGGCTTTCTCTCAAATCGTTAATCTTTTCTTTCTTTACCGTCATTATGGTGACTTATAGCCTTTCCTTTATTCCGGGTTAAACGGCTTCTATAGCCTTTTTGATTTTTCCATAGATTCTTTCGTGCATCTCCTCAGTCATGAGGGATACCGTGTCGTTGCCAACTATGGTTGACATCATCCCATTATAATAATAACAGAAATCAACTCATTTCATTTTATTATTCCATGTCGTTGTATGGAATTTACCCACATCGTTTATCAATATAAACGATGTTTTTATATGTTTTTATTTGGTTTGGCCCAGCCTATAATCCTGTCTTCGCCATTTTCTACTATTGCAAATTCTAGGTTCAAGTGTACACACACTCCTTCCCATTATGACACTTGTCTTTCTTTGCATTCCGGGTTCGAGTGTACGCGCACTCCTTCCCATTGCAACATTTATCGATATTACTTTTACCTCGGTTTCACATACTCACCCTTATTTATTTATTTATTTATATACACACACACACACACACATATATATATATATATTTCCTTTACATAATTCATTTATTTCACTAATCATGTATGCATGCAACTATCGTTCATTATGTGAATCGTTGCATTCTACTTGTCTTTTTGTAAATTAGAACGTGTACTTGATTGGCACTTCATTATCTCAAGTCATTACTTGATTTAGGTTCTTTGCTAGCATATTCTTCGTCATGCTTCCGAACCTTTTGCCATTTGAATTATTTAACCCCCGTCATCTTAAGACACGGTCATCATCTCATTCGAACATTTCCAATTTATTATTAATCTTACTATTCAATGTTGCCCGTATTGTTATACGAGACATTCAAATATACTTACTTTACAAATACTTATTTTATATTCAATCTATGATTAGGATTTATACTACCTAATCATCTTTTACCGACATCAGACATCTAAATTCTGAAATGTTTATATCCATTGTTACACATTTCGTTCCATTATCGTTTGCATCTTTCATTTTGATTTAGCCAAGTTTGTAACTTGCTTAAACCATTTATGTTTAGTGCACTTTCCGGGTTTGGGTGTATTAACACGTTCTTCCCATGCACATCAACCGAATTCCTTTTTCTAACAATCTAATAAAATCTACTAAATAACTAATTCTTACCGAATGATTGATCAAGCTTGAACCGAACACTTTGTTAACAACTTTGAGCTCTAATTACCAACTTGTAACACCCGTCTAATTTTACTTTAATTTAATAGTAATTCATACCATTTTAGATAAAAGATGTCTAGTTGTGACATGGATTCCATACGTAAAGTTCAAAAGTAGCAAAATTTTTGTCAACTAACGACTAAGTTAAACATTCAAAAGTTGTTTAACAATTTGTTTACATCCCTTAAAACATAGACTACTAAAGGTTAAAATATTGCTGAAGCTTCAAAAGTAGTGTTCGGTTGTTCAACATTTGCTTGATCACCATCCGTAAGTTCACCATAGTCACCTAATGTCAAAACCACATCAAATGTTAAATTTTGACAATGTTAAAACACGTGTAAACGAATTCGGATAAAAAATTCATGAAAAACAAACAAAATTTTGGAACAGGGTCTCTCGCGCCCCGCGAGAGACTTTAGGATAGTTTACGCGGGCCGCCTAAGGGCCTCGCGTGGCGCGGCGTATATTTGATTTCCTTCGCGTGGCGCGAGGGAATGGGTTTTCCAGCAGATCAGGTTATTGAGCTGCATTTTTCTACCAGCTCCGAAAAACTAAATTTTTAACTTCAAATTAGCATATCTTTTGACTCGTAAGTCCATTTTAGGTGATTCTTTTTCCTATGCGTCTGTAAATTCAATACCAACGTATCTACAATAATTTCGATACCCAAAAGTTTGATTTTCGGGCCGAATGAATAAAAGTCACTTATGTGTTAATTGACCCATTTTAACTTAACTTGCTTAGTTACCATTTAACTATCAAACCAGTGGCGTCTTGTGCCCATCATCAGGGGCTTAACATCACTTGCATTACCTTACCAAATTCCATGGTTTAATGCTTTTGTGATTTACTTCACCAATGCTACAAGTTAAGACACCATCACTACAATTTACACTATTATTCGACCCATTGGCTCATCTTGTGGAAAATCCTCCAATATGATGACTACCAATTGGTTCCTTATTTAGACTAACTCTATTAAGTTCCAATAACAATCATGATTACTAAAATCAACACAACTTTTAATCAACAACGCAACTACGCATAATTTAACAACAATTCATTGAATGTAACGGGTCAAGTTACATACTTGCATAACTAAACAACATTATCAACCAACAATTCTAATTAACTATTTTGACCCGTTTGTTTGTCGAGTGAACTTCGTCACTTCTATGACATACCAACTCCCAATTGACACTACATTCTCATTAACTTTTCTAAGACTATTGTTTATACACAATGTAACGAAACCGAAGTTACGTACCTTTAAAGCACACCTTCCAAGCGTGTATCACCTCTGGCTTGTCCACTTGACGACCCGGATTCTTTACCTATAGAGTTCCATTCACAACCAAATTTAGAACTCTTTTATAACAAAAAAAATCGGACAATTCATTATGATATTCAAATCTGCGTTTTTGTCCGATCTTTAACGTTTTACTCCTCACTTAGGCGTTTTAACAAACACCTAGCGGGTCAGATTTTTACATAACCATTACTAGGTTCTTGACATGTTATTTTCGTCTACATTCACTTCAATTAACAAATCTATACTAAATTTTAACATCACTAAATTTTAGATTCACCACATGAATTCAGATTTCACTAGAATAAAAACCATAATTCTAGTATTTATTTAGTTTCTACAAACTCACTAATCACCTACATTGGTGATTATAAACCTCACAAGTATAAAGTTAGATTTTAACAAGAAATCATCTAGGGTTTAACTCTAGACATCACTTTGCTTCTAATTTCATCAATACAACAATCATGCATGCTCAATTTTTGATTTTCTCAATTAACCTAAAACTGAACATGAATCAAAATACCAAAATTTTGCTTACCTTTTGATCCCTGCAAAGAGGTGATCACTAATTCGTGTTTGAAGCTTGATTTAGAGCAGATTAAGGGCTTCAATTTGTGAGTTTTATGTGAAAACTAGGGTTTGGAGGGCACTCCCTGGTCGCCCCTTTCTTTTGTACGACCCAAACACACACTCATGTGTGTGTTTGGTGTTTCATTTACTAATAAAACTTCCATTATCAAGTTTTTGCTAATTTAGTCCCTCAACTCTATTTGACTTATAGTTTAGGTGTTTTAACCTTATTATATATCACCTCAAGACTCTTAGCTAACTGGGTTATCGATTCCTAGTTAGCTTGTTCTTGTTTATTTTATGCTCTATAAATCTGATTTAGAGTTTTATAAATTTCGGGGTGTTACACCGTTCAATGATTTTAAATGGCCCGATAAACCTCGGGCTTAGTTTCCCCCTTTTTCTGAATCTAATCACTCCCTTCCATGGGGAAACCTTTAACATAACCATGTCGCCTACCCGAAATTCTATCGGTCTTCGTCTTTTGTCGGCATAAGACTTTTGCCTATCTTGGGCTGCTTTCAAATGGGCTCGCACCACTTCAATTTTCTCATTAGTGGCCTGAACTATGTCTTTATGTGCCAGTTCCCGCGGACCCACTTCACCCCAACACACCGGGGTTCTGCATTTCGTACCATATAGCATCTCGTAAGGTGCCACGCCGATACTTGAATGATAACTATTGTTATACGAAAATTCGGCTAAGGGTAGATAAACATCTCAACTTCCACCAAAGTCGATGATACACGCCCGCAACATATCCTCTAGCATTTGTATTGTTCTTTCACTCTGCCCATCCGTCTGAGGATGGTAGGCGGTGCTAATGAAGAGTTTTGTTCCCATTTGTTCTTGAAAATCTCGCCAAAATTTTGAAGTAAACCGGGTATCTCTATCCGATACGATGGATACCGGTACTCCGTGACGTGCCACTATTTCATTTGTATATACTTCGGACATCTTTTCCGAAGTATATGTTTCGCGTATAGGAATAAAATGTGCACTCTTCGTCAATCTATCGACAATCACCCAAATAGCGTCAAATACCCGAATCGTTTTAGGTAGTTTGGTTAATAGGTCCATAGTGATATGTTCCCATTTCCAAACCGGGATCTCCAGGGGTTGCAGTTTCCCATAAGGTTTCTGGTGTTCCACCTTGACTTGTAAGCAAGTCAATTACTTCTCCACATATTTCACCACATCTCTCTTCATTCCGGGCCACCAATAGTTTTGTTTCAGATCATTGTACATCTTGGTCGCACCCGGATGAATAGAATATCGGGATTTATGAGCTTCATCAAGTAGAAGCATCTTCACCCCACAAGTATTTGGAACCCATATTCTTCGGGATCGAGTCTTCAACCCGTTCTTTCCATCCGACAAATCTTTTAACTGGCCGATTATTCTTTCCTTCTTCCAGTTCTCCTCTTTCACTGCTTCTACTTGCGCTTCTCGGATACGTTCAAGTATACCCGAGGTCACCACGAGCTGCATCGATCTTACTCGTATTGGGACATAGTCCGCTTTTCTGCTCAGAGCATCCGCCACCACATTTTCTTTTCCAGGATGGTAGTGTATTTCACAGTCGAAATCCTTCACCATTTCTAACCATCGCCTCTGTTGCATGTTTAACTCCTTCTGATCGAAGAAGTATTTTAGGCTCTTGTGATCGGTGAATATGGTGCACTTTACCCCATACAAATAGTGCCTCCATATTTTTAACGCAAACACCACCGCAGCTAATTCGAGATCATGCGTTGGATATTTCTTTTCATGTATTTTCAATTGCCTCGAGGCATAAGCTATGACTTTGCCCCGTTGCATCAAAACGCATCTGAGACCCGATAATGAGGCATCTGAGTAAACCACCAAGTCCTCGACTCTGTCCGGCAATGTTAATACCGGAGCTTGAGTTAACTTCTCTTTTAGTGTTTGAAACGCGCTTTCTTGTTCAACACCCCAAATGAATTTCTCCTCCTTCCGAGTTAACTTTGTTAGTGGTGACGCAATCTTGGAGAAATCTTGAATGAATCTCCTATAGTATCCCGCAAGCCCTATGAAGCTTCTAATTTCCGAAGGGTTCTTCGGGGGATTCCATTTCGACACGGCCTCGATCTTTGACGAATCTACCAATATTCCATCGGCACTTATAATGTGGCCGAGAAATTGCACCTCTCGTAACCAAAAGGCACACTTAGAGAACTTCACATACAACCTTTCTCGTCTAAGTGTTTCTAACACCTCTTGTAAGTGATATGCATGCTCAGCTTCACTTTTCGAATACACCAAAATATCCTCGATGTACACGATGACCAATTTATCCAGCATTGGCTTGCAAACCCGGTTCATGAGGTCCATGAAAGTCGCGGGTGCATTTGTTAGCCCAAATGACATTACGAGGAACTCGTAATGTCCGTATCGTGTGCGAAAAGCCGTCTTCGGCACATCTTCCTCCTTGACCTTTAGTTGGTGATACCCCGATCTAAGGTCATTCTTTGAAAACCAGTTCGTACCTTGTAATTGGTCGAATAGATCATCTATCCTCAGAAGCGGGTATTGATTCTTTACCGTGAGTTTGTTTAACTCCCGGTAATCGATACACATGCGCATGCTTCCGTCTTTCTTTTTCACGAACAGTACCGGTGCGCCCCAAGGAGACACACTAGGCCTTATGAATCCTTTGTCGAGAAGGTCTCGAATTTGTGACATCAACTCTTGTAATTCCGACGGCGCGAGCTGGTACGGTGCTTTGGCTACGGGTTTTGCGCCCGGAATAAATTCGATTCCGAACTCTACTTCCCGTTTGGGCGGTATCCCCGGTAAATCTTCCGGAAACACATCTTCGTAGTCCCGTACTACCGGTACATTTTCAATCTTCAGTGATTCTTTCTCGGGCTCATTTGCGTATATCATACATGCCTTGCATCCTTGCTTCATAAGCTTGTGAGCTTTCAACATCGAGCATATTATGGGGTTACCTCCTTTTTCGCCATAGATAGTGACGTGTTTTCCGCTCGGAGATGTTAGCTTTATCTCCTTACGAAAACACACGACCTTTGCGTGGTGCTGAGATAGCCAATCCATCCCAACGACTACTTGAAATTCTCCCATTGACATCGGGATTAGGTCTATCAAGTATTCTTCATCATCGATGCTTAATTTGCAGCCTCGACAAATATCACAAACTATAAAACTCTTGTTGTCCCCTATTTCAACTTCTAAGGGCACAGCTAATTTCGTCAATACAAATGAAGGATGTCGAATAAATCCATGTTAAATAAAGGATTTATTCACACCCGTATCAAATAATACAAGTGCGGGAATCGAGTTTATTGCGAATATACCTGAGACCACATCAAGTTCTGTCTTTGCTTCAACTGCTGTAAGTTGGAAGGACCTAACTTTCGCCTTTGGAGCTTCCGTTGGAGATTCTTTAGTGTCTCTCTTTCCAACCAATTCTGGGCATTCAGACTTTCAGTGGCCGGGCTGATAACATTTATAGCAAACGGAAACCTTTCCGGGACATAACGACGCGATGTGTCCCGTATTCCCACATACCGGACACGGTTTGTCTTTGAAGCGGCTTGGCGACCCACCTTTAGCATCAACCTTCTTTCCCGATTCTCTAGTTTGAGCTTTCATTGTAGGGCTTGGATTCACATCCTGTGCCCTTCGCTCACCCCTTTCAACTTGTTTCTTCAGCTCGATTTCCCGTTCCCGAGCAACGTTTATGATCTCGGTAAGGGTCTCGTATTTTGAATGAGTCATGAACTCCCTATACTCGGCGCTCAACATGTTATAGTAGTAGTAGTATATCTTTTGTTCCTCATTCGTCACCAATTCACTGCAAAACTTCATCTTATCCATAAACGTCGCCGTAATCTTGTCTGTGGTCTCGCCCTTGTGCCTAAGTTGCATGAACTCTTCCTTGATTTTATTAATGACCGCCTTGGGACTATGATGTTTAAGAAATGGCGTCTTAAACTCCTCCCATGTCATGGCCCTTACCGCTTCTGCCCCTATTTCATTCTTTTTATTGTGCCACCAATCTTTGGCTTGCCCTCTCAACTGACCCGTTCCGTAAGCAACAAAGTCACTTTCGTCGCAATGGGTCCTTTCAAACACCCCTTCAATGTCGCTCAACCATCTTTGGCAAATTATCGGGTCAACCTCCCCGTTGTAGATTGGCGGTTTACACGCCATAAATTCGTTGTATGAACACCCTTTACGTTCTCCCGATTTCTCCTTCATAAGGTTGACACTATCCTCCAACCTTTTGACTCGTTCTTCAACAAGTGACAACACCGTGTTTTGAATTTTGTCTATAAACCCTGATACACTACTTTCAATTGCCTTCCCCACTTATTCGGCAATTATCTCTTTCATTTGTTCGGTGCTTGTCTGCACCGGATCATCATCGATTCTTTCCGACATCTTGAAACTGAAATGTTTACATTAAAAGTTAAACATTTCATTTATAACATTGCTTCATTTGTTTCGGTTTAGCCAAGTTCCTAACTTGCTTTAACCGTTCACATTTGGTGCACTTTCCGGGTTTGAGATGCACGTCAATTCACCTCTCGTTTCTTACATAAGATATAATCTATTAAAATGATGAATTAATTCTTACCGGACGATCGATCAAGCTTGAACCGAACACTTGTTGACAACCTTAAGCTCTGATTACCAACTTGTAACACCCGTCTTATTATTACTTGAATTTAATAATATTTCATACGATTTATATAAAAGGTGTCTAAATTAAAACATAGTTACCAAAACAAAGTTCCAAGTAAATCAAAACTAGTCAACAAACAACTAGTTAAAATATTCATGACCTGATTAGCAAATTGTTTACATTCAAAAGAAATAGAAACATTGTTTAACAAGGTTATGAAAGCGCGAAAGCTTCAAAAGTTGTGTTCGGTTCTTCAAAAACTTGCTTGACCGCCATCCGTATTCTTGCAATACCTAGAAACTAAAATGTTTACATAAAAACTAGTGTTAGAGTTCTTAGAAATATTACATAATCGAAACTACGATCAAAACGGATTCGATTAGCTATAATATGCAAAAATTGACAAAAATTTCTGGGCTCTACCGTAACTTACGGTATCTACCGTAAGTTACGGTAGTCACTTGAAGATTCTGGTCTACCGTAAATCAGTAGTGGACCACCGTAAGCTTTTGATCTCTACCGTAAGTTACGGTGGATACAGTAACTTACGGTAGTCACTACAAGTTTATGTTTTGACTGATTTGTTTATTTTACCCAAAACCCAAATCTCGGATTTCTCATTCTGACAAACCAACGCACTAAATTCTCGTATTCTAATATATCTTTTATTAACAATAACAAAGACCGAGTAACCATACTATGATGCATTAACCACACATTATTTGATTATTTGACCCGTTTGGCTCATCTAAGGAATCCTCCAACGAGATCAAACAATTTCTTGACTTATTATTCAATATAGCGAACATTATCGCTTTAATTCAACTCAACTTTTATTCTACAAATCAACTACACATAAGCTAATTATCGAAATTACCCAATGTAACGAATCAAGTTACATACCTTTAGTGCACGCCCTTCAAACGCAAGTCTCCACCGGCTTGTCCGCTTGGAGCTCCGGTATCCTTTCCTATAGAGTTCAACCAAGACATGTTTAGAACTCTTTTCAATTCATAATTCACATATTTTGCTGAAACATCAAAATCATGCGGTTTAACTCAAATTTTTAGATTTAAGCCTTCTTTGAGGCATTTATGCGAACACTTTAAGGACAGAAATTTACACTATATATTATCAAGTTCATAACTTGTCATATAGCCCTATTTCTTCATCAATCAACTACCTTACATGAACTTTAACCTCTAAAATTCTGAAATCACTTCACATATGTCAAATATTACAAGAACAACCACAATCATCCTAGTGTGTTATCATTTTCTCACAAAACCCATGAATCACCTTCAATGTGTCCATGAAATTTTCAGAATTTAGGCATGATTTCACATATTGTTGTCTAGGTTTTACTCCTAGACACTATATCATTCCTATTCTACCCAAGTAACAAACATGCATCATCAAATTTCAGATTTCCCAAATTCATGAGAATTTCAAGTAGAGAATTCTCATCAAATTTTACATACCTTATAACCCTCTTGCGATGAAAATCACAAATCTCAGCTCGGGTTTCGTTTTGGATCAGATTTGCACATTCAATTTATGAGATTAGTGAATGTTAGGGCTTTGAGAAGATTGGTCGCCCCTCTTGCTTCTGGTCGATCCCCCGTACTAAATTTTGGGGTTGTGTTTTAATAAAAATGTTTTTATTAAAACTATTTTCAAGTTTAACACTTTTGGTCCCTCTAGTTTCTTTTATTTTATTTCTATGTCTTTAACTACTCATAAGTGATAAACTAACTAGGTTAGTGTCATTACTAATTAGATTATTTTACTAATTTATTTTCAACTTAATTGCAAATTTAAGAATTTGTATTTTCGGGATGTTACACGTAAGCTATGTAAGATCTTTAAGTTTGATTCAAGTTCAAGTCAGTACCATTCATAGGGGCTTAATATACATGCTATATATGAATTAACATATCATACTTTTGATTATACATAATCCGACAATGATGATTATGTGAGGGAATATTGATCTTACTTATTAATATGTTTTTCTCATTTCACAAATTGAGTGCTGCTTTTTTAAACGTCACTTTTGATCATTTTATGCATTTATTTCTTTAATAATCAGAATTAATATAATACTCAAACAACTAATAATAATAAAAAATGTGTCTGCATTTTGCTGAAATTGGGCTTAAGTTGTGCTCGACATGCCAGAACTGGCTATCGAGGATGTTAGTGTATAAATAAATCTTTTATTTTTAAGGATATGTGTGTGTTATATATAACTTGCATTTTTTATAGATGCTTTAATATTTCTACTTTTGAGCATCAAGATAAAGTAAAATCGATTTTTTTTTTAATGGCAAAGTTTACATACCCTAAATTACACCAAATATATCCTAATCTACACTTTGCTTGAGATTCAATCCAAGACCTTCCACTAAGAGGGAAGAACCTCTGCCTCACATTGACGTGAAATCCATTTGTTAACCCAAAAAACTAATTTGCACAACATTTTAATGCATGAAAACATCCTTGGCACACAAGGTACGCACCTTAGGATTGAAAAATCCTCAAAATTGCGCTTCCTATTTTAGTCGTGCTTCACTCTACACAAGGCGTCGACCTTTGTACTTTGCGCCTTAATACGCCCAAGGCGCGCTTTTTAAAACCAAGGATGGATCCAAGTATGTGTAATATATTAATATTTATACAAGACAAACTATGGGCATAAGTGTAATTTTATGTCACCTAATTACATTTCAGTCTGAGTATAATACAATATACCAAGAGATGATAGATAAACTAACAAAAAACGAGCACCAGGTTGTAAATTAACGTCGCCGCCGCATCGCGCGGGTTTCCTACTAGTTAATCTATATGTGGGTAACTTTCGAAATTAATGTTTTGAGTTCCTGGTGAGTTAGGCCTTAAATGTTGAATACATACATAGGTTTGATAATATATCTGGCATCTCTTTGACTACAATACTACAATCACCACACTTAGTGGATCTAACATGTTTATACTATAGCTTAACCATCTCGGATAAGCATCATAATAACTTTCACCATGACGTCTTAGATCATTACCGACCTTTCTTTGTGGGAATACTAGTTTTCCGCTTCTTTCTTTTTTTTTTTTTTTTTTTTTTTCTGAAGGTTAAAAAAATTAACATGGGTCATGGCCGTATGGGCTTAAGCCTTAATTTATTTAAGGGTTTAGATTGAGCTTTTAAGACTTTGAGTCCCTGCCCAACAAATCATATGTGGGCTTAACCAATGTTTTATATAAACTAGTTGAGTTTCCGAACCCGTGTTGCGGCGGAGATCCAATGTCTGCATAACGCGTGCCGACAACGGCAAGCGGATACCAAATATCAAAACTTAGATAAAAAAGATGTAGTAACGATAGTTACTCCATCCTAAAAACGATTTTAAAAAATCTGATATATAATAGTAGGACCCACACATTCTACACGTTTGAAATTCGGTTGTTTTCAGTTCAGTTATGACGTTACTAACGCGTTAAAATATGGATGAGCTCGGTACCGGTAATGGCACCGAAAGTACCGATCCCGAAAATAATCGAAATTAGGTACCGGCACCGAAAATGCTCAGTACTGTACGGTATAGTATTTGAAGGTAAAAATAAGTAAATACGGGTATGGTGCTAGACCACTGTCGAACTGAAAGTAACGATTCTAAAAACCACAAAAGGTGGGTACCAAATTGGTACCGAAAATGATTTGGTATAGTAAATTTGGTACCGATACGATACCGGTTTGATTACAGGATTTGATACCATTTGCTCATCAATAATTTAAATATCCAAGTTAAATTTACATGTTACAATTGATTCATTACAGAAAAAAGACAAAAAAGAAAACAAAAGAAGTTGTGTATATAAAATCTCATTCAAACGAAATACAACTTACTTACCACGTGTATGAAAATCAATCTAAATGATGTAATTACTTGCGTTGCTACGTGGCATGAGCTCAAAGGTGATGTTAGGGATGAGCTCGGTGCCGAAAACCCCCAAAAGTGGGTACCGGTACCGAATATACATGGTACGGCAACGGTACGATACCAGTATTTCAGAGTAAAAACCGGTACCGAAATTGTCAAAACTCGGTACCAAATCGGTACTGAAAATGTATCCGGTTTTGTAAATTTGATAACAGTACCCGATACCACCAATGTCTGTTACTGTTCATTTAGATCATCAATAATTTAAATATCCAAGTTAAATTTACATGTTACAATTCATTCATTACAGAAAAAGACAAAAAAGAAAACAAAAGAAGTTGTGTATATAAAATCTCATTCAAACGAAATATAACTTACTTACCACATGTATGAAAATCAATCTAAATGGTGCAATTACTTGCGTTGCTACGTGGCATGAGCTCAAAGGTGATGTTAGGGATGAGCTCGGTGCCGATAACCCCCAAAAGTGGGTACCGATATCGAATATACATGGTACGGCAACGATAAGATACCAGTATTTCAGAGTAAAAACCGGTACCGAAAATGTCAAAAGTCGGTACCAAATCGGTACTGAAAATGTATCCGGTTTGGTAAATTTGATACCAGTACCCGGTACCACCAATGTGTTACTGTTCATTTAGTTGTGTTATTAATATATAGGTAAATTATGTTAGTGTTTAATTGAGATTAACTAGTATTAAGCATCCCTCGCGTTGCGGCGGGGGCGAGCACTAATGACACACTACTGCCAGCGACCACTGACACTGATGTTGCGGTGTTAATGCGAAAAAATTAAACCGAAACGTAAAACATAGAATAAAATAACTAAGTTGATCTAGGACTCGCGCGTTACGATGAACCCACGTCTATTTTTTCCCGTTTGACAGGTTCAACGTAATCTATATATAATATATATCATTACCACTATACAAACCATAATGCATATATTACAACACCCATTGCATCAATATGTTGTAAATTATATTTATACAAGATTTTGGCTAAATTAATTAGATTATTATAAATAATAATAATTTACAAATAAAACAACACAACTTTGAATGGATCAAACCGATTGAATATGGTAAGATAGTGAAACCATTATTTGATTAGAGTACAACCACTTAAGCACAATTTACAACTATACATGCATACAAAACAGATTGAATTTGGTAAAGTAATGAAACAATTATTTGATTAAGGTACAATCACTTAAACACAACTTAAAACCAATATTTAATTAAGGTACAACCACTTAAGCACAACTTACAACCAAACACTTAAGCATAACTTACAACCAAACATGCATACATACAAATGTTTCAAATTAATAGTATATAAAAATTATATAAATATCAATGTACAATCACCTAAACTAACCATACAAACAACTAACGCATAAAGCATTATTTAAGCAAGGTGTACAACTCCTAGCTGCATTAGTAAACGAACCGAACGAACACGAACAAAGCCATGTTCTTGTTCGTTCGTTAAGGAAATTAACATGTTCGCGAACTGTTCACGAACGCATACCGAACATAAGTTTATGCTCATGTTCGTTCGTTAAGGAAATTCAGTTGTTCACGAACAGTTCGTGAACACTGGTCTCGAACACAAACGAACGCAATCGAACACAAACGAACGCAAGCAAATAAAAAAGAACACAAACGAACATTTAACTTGAAAATAAAAAATAAAAGTATTGTTATCCTTAAACATTGGATATACGTAGTTAAATACAACCATCAAATGATAAATCAAAACATAAGAAGTCTAATACACCACTAAACGATGAATCAACTTTAACAAACTTAGACATAATTATCCCCAAAAATGTCTTAGCATGTCCAAATTTTAGTTAACTTAGAAAAAATAGGGTTTCAAGTTTTCAATATGTTTAGATAAAAGGTTTATTATTTATTATTTTTTAATATAATCAAACAAACATGAACGAACGCAACCGAACGTATTACCGAATGTTCACGAACGTAGTCGAACGAACGAGACCTATGTTCGTGTTCGTTCGCTAAGCTAACCGAACGAAATATTTTGTCTGTGTTCGTTCGTTAAGCTAATCGAACGAACATAAATGAACTTCCCGCCGAACGGTTCACAAACTGTTCGCTGAACGTTCGGTTCGTTTACAGCCCTATGCATACTTATGTTACAAAATAATAGTATATAATTATTTATATTAAATTTATATTTTAAAATTATAAATTTCTAATTTGCTCTTTTTTAGTCGGTTTTGAAATTTCACGAGGGGGGAAGGGAGATCGGGATTTTAACAGGTGTGACACACTAAACATTTCTTTTTTTTTTTAAGAAGGGCGGTTGCCCCCACTCTTAGCCTTGAGTACGCCGCTAGTTAGGGTCGGACTTATAGTACAAGTAACTTAGGTTTCGGTATAGGGCCTCAAAAAAGGGATCCCCACTTAAAAGGAAATTATATACTAACTATTAACATTGGTGCAAACCTATTGTTTTAGATTTGTTTGATTTTTTATACAAGAAAACCACTCTCTGTTATAGTTGTGTTAGATTTTTACCTGTCAAACACAGATAAAAGAATATCGTTTATAATAATCAAAAAAGAGAAAAAAAAAAGGGTTTTCAAATTTCATTTCGCCTTGGGTCTCTAAAAAAGTTGGAACGGCCCTGGCCCTAGTTGTAGCCATAACCAGTCTTAAGGGTTCATGTTGGGTCTTAAGAACTCATACTGGATTTTGATGAATTACATTTTGTTTAAGTTGTTGTGTTACAATGGATCATAACATGAACATGTCATAATGTGTTGTATGGGCAATAATGAACCTTAATGGATCTTATTAGGTTGTAGAAGTCATAATAATATGTTTTGACGTATTATTATTTGGTTCAGGGATCACATATTTATGTGTGGGTCTTCATCGATTTTATTGGGTTGTAAAAGCCCCTGCTGGGTTTTAGTCGTGGCTATATTTGGTTTCATGTGTTATTATCAATCTTAAGATGGTACTGAATTTTAACGAGACATATTTGGTTATAACGGGTTATTATGGATCATATAAGAATTAGGGGAAATAAACTTAAAGTACTAAATATACGAATTGCATGAAAAGGACAAAAGGAGGCAGTGACATTTTTGTAATTATCAGTAACTATCAAAATTACTCGATCTTTTTTAGAGTAATTTTTTAAAATTTTCATGTAGAGTAATTTTGGTTTTGTAGGGTAATTATAAAAATTACACTAAGCCCCATCACTAAATGCTAACAAAATTACTCTACAAGATCAAAAATACTCTACATGATCACTTTAGAAAATTACTCTACAAAAGATCAAAATTACCCTACTGGATCATTTTACAAAATTACTTTACAAGATCAAAATTACTCTACAGGATCATTTGTAGAGTAATTTTGAATTGTATGTTGTTTGATAAACTTGCAGAGTAATTTTGATTCACTTGTAAAAGTAATTTTGATGCACAGTAATTTTGATACACTTGTAGAGTAATTTTAATAATTACACTACAAGAACAAATTTACTCTACAAGAATATTTTACGCAAATTACTCTACAAAAGATCAAAATTACTCTACAAGAGTAATTTTGATAGTTACTGATAATTACAAAAATGATACCGTGTTTTTTTTTATCTTTTCCTTCAGTTCGTACGTTTTGTACGTTAACTTTATTTGTATTTGATCTTTATCCATAAGAATTAATGGTAGAATTTTATTGTAATAAAGCGTCTAGGGTTTTTTTTTTTTTTTTAATAATACACAGGTAGTCGATGGGGCGGTGGTCCATTGGTAAAGACAAAGACAAAGTCGCTAAACACCTGGATTAGGGAGGAGGAGACTTTGGTTTCAAGTCACACAAACGACAGAGATTAAAAAGAAAATTTGCCGTTAAAAAATAAAAATAATTTACAAGTTTTTGCCTTCTAGCATATATTATAAAAAGTATTTAGCCTGCCTAATTTCCTGAATGTTTATTTTTTATTAGGTTTTTTTTTTTTTGAAAAGTAAACTTCATTAGAAAAATACCAACCCACGAAACGGGGCGGCCAACCTAGAACATTACATAATTACAAAGTTACACCAATTCAACCAAGAAATGGACATAACTTTCGATCTACTACTAAACCACAAAAACCCCACCGATTTGATTTCACTAATGATATCTTCCGCTCGAACCTGACTATTAGAGAATTTAACACCGTTTCTGGCCCTCCATATGCTCCAACAACTAATCATAACAATCCCGTGAAAAATCTCTTTCAACAAGTCTCGCAACCCGACATGATCATGAAGGTCCAGAAGCTCCCTGACCGAATGGACTATAAGCGGAGCGACTTTATACCATCTCGAGATATGATGCCAGACTCTGCTTGCCATCATACATGTAGCAAAAAGGTGGTTGCTCGTTTTGTCTTCAGATCTGCATTGAGGGCATGAAATATCTTCAATCTCGATACTCCAGTTTCTTAGCGCCATTCCAGTGGGGATTTTATCAATTTCCGCTCTCCAAGTGTGAATGTTACACTTCAAGGGGATCCATTTACACCATTTTAGCACATAATTACTATTGTGGTCCGTTCCACTTTTAAGAGTTCTTCTAACTGTCCCAACTGAATATTCTTCCGTCCCGATCCACGACCACTTGTCATTCCGATCTTCAAGTTTAACCGAGTCCAGGTCCCTAGTGATCCATTTCAATTCCGAAATCTCCAAAAAAGATCCTTCTCCAATTCCAGTTCACATCCTGTACTTATCGTATTCGTTCCTGCGAACCCTACTATCCACACTACATTTTTGTGAGCTTCAAGACTGAAAATATTAGGATAAATATCTTTTAAAGGTTCATTAAAAAGCCAGGGGTCCAACCAAAACGAAGTATCATGGCCATTACCAACTATGCTTTTATAAATATTATGTAAAGGAATACCGTCCACCGTAGTTCGAGCTATCGTTTTGGTTATATTTTTCCACATTTCGTTCAGGCTTCTTTTTACCGAAAGAAAGTCCCAATTGCTTCTGCTTTTGTAAATCGCATCCACCACCTTCATCCAGAGCTGATTTTTTTCTATATTAAATCGCCATCCCTATTTGGATAGAAGAGCGATATTAATATGCTTCAACTTACTCAACCCGAGGCCCCCTTCATCTTTGTCTACAGTCACACGATCCCAACCAACCCAGTGCATCTTTTTATTAATCACCTGAACCTCCCCATAAAAATGGTTTTATCATTGATTCCAGGTCTCTAATCACTTTAACCGGGGCTTTGTACAAAGAAAAATAGTAATTAGGGAAACTTTCAAGAACCAACTTAATAACCGTGATACGACCTCCAATAAAGAGCAAAGTAGCTTTCCATTTGGAAAGTTTAGCTTCACAGATATCATACACCAGCTTCCAATTGTTTACTCGATTCATATTAGCCCCAACCATCAAACCAAGATACTTAAAAGGAGTGCTCTCTACCTTACACCCAACTACCATAGTCGTATTCTTCACTTCATCCATATCCATTCCAATACCATAAAGATTTGACTTGGATAGATTTATCTTCAAACCTGAACACATATAAAACACCCGAAGAATTCTGACCACGTTTAAAATATTAGCATCCGACCATTCTCCAAGGATAATGGCATTATCCGCATACAAAAGATGAGAAATCAACGGGCCACCGTTAGGCATTTGAATTCCTTACAACGCACCCCGTGTAACACCTTTACCAAACAAACAAGACAAAGCTTCCATAACAATTAGAAATAGGAATGGGGAAAGTGGGTCACCTTGTCTCATACCTTTACCACATTGAAATTCGAAGGTAGGCGCGCTATTGACTAAGATCGAAGACCTCGCCGAACCTAAAATTCCTAAGATCCACATACACCACAAGTCTGGGAACCCCGTTTGCCTCATTATGTTTATAACGAAATTCCGATTAACGTTGTCATAAACTTTCTCAAAATCAATCTTTAAGATGAAAGTTTGTTTTTTTGCTTTCTTGATCCAGGAGATAATCTCATTCACCATCAACGGTCCGTCTAAAATGAATTTCCCTTTTAGAAAGGTTGATTGAGACTCCGAAATAACCACCTCTAAGACCTTTCTAAGGCGTTTAGCAAGGATCTTAGATATGACCTTGTTAATAATCCTTATAAGTTTATAGGGCGATAGTTGTTAAGCTTAACCGGGTCTTTAACTTTAGGGATCAAAGTAATGAACGACGACCCACTACAACAATTAATATTCTCATCCTTATGTAAATTCTCCATGACCTCACAAAAATCACTTTCAAACAGATGCCAGAAGTGCTTTATGAATTTCATGTTAAGGCCATCATGTCACACCCCCAAAATCCACACGCGGAGTATCACCGCTTGGAGGCGTGACATGACCAGGATCAAGCCACCAATCATATTGAACATTGTAAGTATTAAATAAAAATCATTCATCAATACGAAAGGTGTTCACAACCATAACATAGTTAAGTGTTTAGCGGAAGCATAAATAAGTAAACCCAACATAAGTTTGAATATTTCAAATGTTTAACAAAGCACACAGCTGTCCATATTCCACAACGACTCCTCTTCACTCCCATGCAAGCTCCATAGATACCTAATGATCTGCAAGGCATGTAACAGAGAGTCAATAACAAAGTTGAGCGAGTTCACGGTTTGGTTGTTTAGTTATAACGTTTGTTTCGTAAATCAGTTGTTTCGTTTTGTAAACCATATATCGTATTATTTCGTATCGCGGTCACCCTGACATGTTTGCGAAGATTAATGGCCGGATCACGGTTTCCCAAACATGTGTGCGATGATTAGTGGCCGTTTACCATGTATAGACTAGTTGTATTTGTACGTGCCCTTCTTAATCCAAGGACCGTAGCGAGTGTGAGTGTACGTAGGTTTTACGTACGTGCCCTTCAATCCGAGGACAGTGAAAAGTATGATAGTACAAGTAGTTATTAAATCCCATTCCCACCCGGGAATCCCATGCCTTGGTAAGAGTGTGAACTCACCTTGGTTTGCTCGGTATGCTAAAACTATGTGCTCGCAAGTAATCAATCAAATCCTATAGTGGTTACCAGAGATAGTCAGTTTCATGAATTCATAATTCACGCATTTATCGCACACGGTACTCAAGTAACAACAAGCCTAGCACGTATTATTACGGAAGTCATGGCAAATATTCAGGTCACAGTTACATTCATGACACAAGTTCATACTGTTCCAAATGAAAACAAACCTTCACCCCTTAATTGTTACCTAACAGTGTTACACCTTAATTATTTAGCCTACTCATAACCCTTATTGTTTAAAAGCACTCACGTTAATATACCATTTAATCATCATAATTCCACATGAAATAACAATCACAATTGGTGATAAGAATCCTAACACATCAGACCCTTTTGGCGTCATAATCATCCAATTATCAAATCAATTCCATTGAACCTTAATAATAACCGAATCTAGATAAAAAAAATTAACACATGACCATTATCATTTGATTTAATGCCTCTAATAAATCAAATGTCATAACCATCATACAGCACAAATAGTCAACACAAACAATCATGGCATTAAATAAATACACTAAACTTTTTGACTACTTTATTGGAATACCCATATGGCTTTTGATTAGCTCAAGACTAACACACATGTAGGCCAACTTCATTTATCATCAACTGACAAATTCCTATACACATTAATCATTATATCTCTAGTTAAAGGAAATGAATATTCTATCTTTGGCATATATTCGACCATTACTAACTTTTTGTATATAATATTCAGCCTCAATTGTTGACTAACTTTTTGTATATGATATTCATCATGTTGTAATTTTCAAATACACAATTCCAATACATACACAGTTCACAATCCATGAAATCTTTTACTAGTTATATTCAGATCATATTATAAAAATTTCCCATTTCTTAGTTCATTCAACCTATGAAGCAATTGTATTTAATTGGCCCATCATGAATCCCATATATGCAAGCATTTAATCGGCTCATTCACCTAAATTTTGAATTCAACATATGGGAAATTTAGTCCTAAATTCGGATACTTGTAACTATCTAAGTTGGATAAAGTATATCATCACCACATGGCATAATCAGATCTCACATAATACACATTCCAAACATTAATAAATTGCACACATGTAACCATCATATGTTCCCTGACAATTCACATGCAAACTTCAAACATAATGGCAGACAACATGAAGTGATTATTATTAATTTGGCTGCCCTTTCAATGCATATCACATGTGCTAAGGTTACAAGATATTGGGTTCACAAAAACAAAGCAAATAATGATTTAATATTACTAACCGAATCAAGACATAACATTTAGTATGACATTAGCATGCAGTAAGCTTGTGTAAACCATATGATATCTAACATGTATCGATCACTCATTCACAAATCTAGCATAAAAAGCATCACTGCGTCTAACATGGTATCATGAGAAAACATACCGATCAAGAGTTATTGATGAAGAACAGATTGCGAGCGAGGGGGGGGGGTCTGCTACTTGCATCAACAGAAGAAGAGAAAGAGGGATTGCAGTTCGCAAGTCTGGGGTTTAGGTTGAGAATAACAATGATAACATGCAATTTAAGAAAAGGGGAAAAGGAATTGTGAGTTGGGATTGATGAGTCGATCACATGGAACATGGGAAAGATAAAACTTAAAGAGAATAATGATGGTGTTGGCTGCACAAAAGCACTAGTAGTGGAGGTGTGATGGCAACGAGTTGTTGTTTATACTAAGAGTTAATTACACAAATGGGTCCTGTGGTTTATAGTTTGTTTCGCCTTAGGGTACTAACTTTTTTTTTTAACATGTTAAGGTCCCGTGGTTTACGTTTTGTAACACCTTTGGGTACTAACACCAAAATTAGTTAATTAATGACCAAAATGCCCTTGCTTTTTTTTTTAAAGATTATCAATGTAACACATTTGGGTACTAACACCTAATTTTATTTAAGATTACAAAATCTATTTTTTTTTATTTTCATCTTTTTATTATATCTCTTAATTAACATAAAGTCTATTTATTTTTCTATTTTCATATTTTTATTAAATTTCTTATTTAACATAAAATCTACTAGTTACACCAGTAAAATCTACTAGCAATATAGTTTTATGTAAATTAAATATTTTACTAGTGAACCGGTTAATAAAAACCGGTTTTTTTCGGTTATTTTATAAAACATGCAGAAATTTAAATAAAAAAGCTGCAGAATCATTAAATCATATACAAAACATGCAGAATTTTATAAAAACATGCAGAATAACATGCAGAAAGTTATAAAAACATGCAGAATTATATTAAAACTGCAGAAATTTAAAAAAAAAAGCTGCAGAAACTTATAAAAACATGCAGAAACTTATAAAAACGTGCAGAAATTGATAAAAACGTGCAGAAACTTATAAAAACATGCAGAATTTTTAAAAACATGCAGAATTATATTAAAAACCTGCAGAATTATATTAAAAACATGCAGAATTATTTAAAAACATGCAGAATTATTTAAAAAATTGCAGAATTATTTAAAAACATGCAGAATTATTTAAAAACATGCAGAATTATTTAAAAAATTGCAGAATTATTTAAAAACATGCAGAATTATTTAAAAACATGCAGAATTATTTAAAAAATTGAAGTGGGATTATACATATGCATTGAAAGCTTATTTATACACATCAAAAGAGGTCCAAAATGGTAATATTACCGTTTTTTTCATTTCAAACGGTAACATCCAGCTCCTGCAATTGTTCTGTGCTGCTGCTGCTGCTTTTCTGCTGTTGAAGATCAAAATGCGACCGGTTAACCGGTTATTAACACACTAAAAAACCGGTTTTTAATTAACCGGTTAAAAACCGGTTATTGATAAGAAATACTAAAACCGGTTAGGAACCGCCGGTTATTAAAAAACCTTAACCGGTTATTTTGTTAATTAAGAGATATAATAAAAAGATGAAAATAAAAAAATAAATAGACTTTATGTTAATTAAGAGATATAATAAAAAGATGAAAATAAAAAAAATAGATTTTATGTTAATTAAGAGATATAATAAAAATATGAAAATAAAAAAAATAAATAGACTTTATGTTAATTAAGAGATATAATAAAAAGATGAAAATAAAAAAAAAATAGATTTTGTAATCTTAAATAAAATTAGGTGTTAGTACCCAAATGTGTTACATTGATAATCTTAAAAAAAAAAAGCAAGGGCATTTTGGTCATTAATTAACTAATTTTGGTGTTAGTACCCAAATGTGTTACAAAACGTAAACCACGGGACCTTAACATGTTAAAAAAAAAAGTTAGTACCCTAAGACGAAACAAACTATAAACCACAGGACCCATTTGTGTAATTAACTCTTATACTAATGCTCATAATCATTACCACTAACAGTTATAATGTCCATTTATACTTTTCACATATTTTAACAACTTGTCAGTAGATCACATGTTGATCAATTAATAATATTCAGTTGATCACATTCATATGTTTCAATATTAATCGTTCAATCACATCAACCCTAAAAACTCTACATCAATACCATGTTGCGCATGACAGATTGATCATATGTAATTCTTTCAAGAACACAACCAACAACATAATTATATACATACGCACTTATGATGCACACCAAATATAAATATAATCAAATCACTTTGCAAACAAGTACTAGGTTAAGTCGAATAGGAACCTTGAAAAACTCGGGTTGTCACATTATCCCCAACTTAAAAGAAATTTCGTCCCGAAATTTAGTACGTGGTTACTGAGGAAGCTAGTGTAGTGTACTGGTTTTCCTGGGGTGTCACATCATCCCCCCGTTGATTTGGAATTTCGTCCCGAAATTCTGTAGTAGCTTCAGCCTCAGTAGTGGTTGTACTGTTTTCGAACAACTGGGGATATTTGAGTTTCATTTGATCTTCTCGTTCCCAGGTAAACTCTGGGCCACGATGGGAGTTCCAACGAACTCGAACAAGAGGTATTCTATTATGCTTGAGGACCTTAACATCACGGTCCGTGATTTCAACTGGTTCTTCGACAAATCGCAACTGATCGTCGATAGTGAGCTCCTTCAAAGGAACTATGAAGGTCTCATCTGACAGGCACTTCTTCAGATTCGACACATGAAAAACGTTGTGAACTGCACTGAGTTCTGCGGGCAGGTTTAGTTTGTAGGCCACTTTGTCTATTTTCTCTATGACTTCAAATGGTCCGACATATCGTGGATTAAGTTTGCCTCGTTTGCCAAAACGAACCACACCCTTCCAGGGTGAAACTTTGAGTAGCACTCGATCCCCAACTTGTAACTCGAGTGGTTTCCTACCTTTATCAGCGTAGGTTTTCTGACGGTCGCGAGCTGCCGCCATACGTTGTCGTATTTGAGCAATCTTTTCCGTTGTGTCTATCACAAACTCTGGGTCAGTGATCTGACTATCACCCACCTCTGCCCAACAAAGAGGTGATCGGCATTTACGCCCGTACAATGCCTCAAATGGAGCGGCTTGAATGCTAGCGTGATAACTGTTATTATACGAGAATTCCACTAGTGGCAGATGTTTTTCCCAACCATTGCCAAAGTCAATCACACATGCCCTAAGCATGTCTTCAAGAGTCTGGATGGTACGTTCAGACTGGCCATCCGTCTGAGGGTGATAAGCTGTGCTCATGTCTAATCGTGAGCCGAAAGATTTGTGCATCGCTCGCCAAAGTTCTGAAGTGAAACGTGCATCACGATCGGAAATAATAGAGGTGGGCACTCCGTGCCTCGAAACCACTTCCTTCAAGTAAACGTCTGCTAGAGTAGAGAACTTGTCTGTTTCTTTGATAGCCAAAAAGTGTGCAGACTTTGTGAGTCGATCTACGATCACCCAAATAGTATCGTTACCACGTTGAGATCTAGGTAAGCCAGTAACAAAATCCATGGAAATTTGCTCCCATTTCCATTGTGGTATCTCTGGTTGTTGAAGTAGACCTGATGGTTTCTGATATTCCACTTTGACTCTCGCACAAGTCAAACACTTACTAACGTAAGTTGCTATATGAGCTTTCATGCTAGGCCACCAATATGTAGTTTTCAAGTCGTGGTACATCTTATCCGAACCAGGATGTATTGAGTATCGAGACTTATGAGCTTCATCCATTACAAGTCCGCGTAAGTTGCCATAAAGTGGGACCCAGATGCGTCCTGTTACATAGTAAGCGCCGTCTGCCTTTTGTTCCATCCGTTGTCTGGAACCGCGTAAAGCTTCAGCCCTAACATTTTCTGGTTTCAATGCTTCTACCTGAGCATCTCGTATCTGAGAAGGAAGACTAGACTGAATAGTGAGTTGCAACGCTCGTACACGCCTAGGTATAGTATCCTTTCGACTGAGGGCATCGGCCACAACATTGGCTTTGCCTGGATGGTACTTGATGGCACATTCATAATCGTTTAGTAACTCGACCCATCGACGTTGTCGCATGTTTAGCTCTTTCTGTTTGAAAATATGCTCGAGACTCCTGTGATCAGTGTAGATGGTGCACTTGGTACCGTACAGGAAATGTCTCCATATCTTGAGTGCAAAGACAACAGCTCCCAACTCCAAATCGTGTGTAGTGTAATTTCTCTCGTGAATCTTAAGTTGACGCGATGCATAAGCAATGACTTTATCCCGTTGCATCAACACACAACCAAGACCCTGAATTGATGCGTCACAATAAACTACAAAATCGTCTGTGCCCTTTGGCAATGAGAGAATAGGTGCACTGCAAAGCCTATCCTTTAGGTGCTGAAATGCTGTTTCCTGTGTATTACTCCAACGGTAAGTAACACCTTTCTGTGTCAGGAGCGTAAGCGGCTGTGCAATCTTTGAGAAGTCTTTGATGAACCTTCTGTAGTAACCAGCCAAACCCAAAAATTGGCGGATTTCCATTGGTGTGCGAGGTGCAGGCCAGTTCTTAATCGAGTCTATCTTAGATGGATCAACATGAATCCCATCCTTGTTTACCACATGGCCTAGAAAGTGGACTTCATGAAGCCAGAAGTCGCATTTTGAAAACTTGGCGTACAGCTGTTCTGCTCGAAGTAATTCCAAAATAAGTCGTAGATGTTGCTCGTGTTCCTCCCGACTCCTAGAGTAGATCAGAATGTCGTCGATGAATACAATCACAAACTTATCCAAGTAAGGCTTGCACACTCTGTTCATAAGATCCATGAAGACTGCAAGCGCATTTGTTAACCCGAATGGCATGACCAGAAACTCGTAATGGCCGTAGCGAGTTCTGAATGCTGTTTTGGAGACGTCCGCGTCCCGGACTCTCAGTTGATGGTAACCTGATCTCAGATCAATCTTTGAATAGTAGCTCGACCCTTGTAGCTGATCGAACAAGTCATCGATTCGTGGAAGAGGATAGCTATTCTTCACGGTCACCTTGTTCAGTTCGCGGTAATCTAAGCACATGCGGAAAGTACCGTCTTTCTTCTTCACAAATAATACTGGAGCTTCCCAGGGCGAAGAGCTAGGACGAATGAAACCCTTTTCCAAGAGTTCTTGCAATTGTTTGGACAGTTCTTCCAGTTCGGTTGGAGCTAAGCGATAAGGTGCTCGAGCTATGGGCGCTGCTCCAGGAGCTAGCTCGATTTGGAATTCGACCTGGCGATGGGGTGGTAGCCCAGGTAAATCTTCAGGAAACACCTGAGGAAAATCACGTACAACTGGAATATCCTCAATCTTCTTCTCTTTCGTTGATTCATCAGTAACGAGTGCTAAAATAGCAGTGTGGCCCTTTCGCAAACACTTCTGGGCCTTAAGAAAGGAGATGATGCCCACAACAGCACCACTTTTGTCGCCTTGAATTTCTAGAGGTTCTTTGCCAGAACGGGGAATACGAACGATCTTCTCTTTGCAAAGGATCTCTGCTTGTTGTTGGGATAACCAATCCATTCCAATGACAATGTCGAAACTACCCAGAACTATAGGAATGAGATTGATGGAGAATGTCTGACCAGCTAAGACGATGTTACAACCCTTGACTATGTGAGTGGCCTCTAAACTTTTACCATTTGCTAACTCTACAACGTGTTTGGTGTTTAAGGGAGTTGGTGTGCGTTTAAGCATTTGACTAACTTTTACAGACACATAACTGGTATCGGCACCCGAATCAAATAAGACAGTAACATAAAAGTCATCGAGAAGGAACTTACCCATCACCACATTAGGATTATTCCTTGCATCACCCTGACCCAGCACGAACGCTCGGCCCCTGGCACCATTGTTTCCATTATTGTTTCCCCCGTTGTTGTTCCCGTTACCCTGATTATTGTTGTTGTTCGGATTTTGATTTAACTGGGGGCAGTCGCGTTTAAAGTGGCCTTCGGCACCACACTGAAAGCATCCCCTGTTACCTCGCTGTCGCTGCTGGTTCTGTGGAGCTGGTGGTTGTTGTGGTTGGTTCTGATTTGCAGGTCGTGAGCTCCTGCAATCCTTAGCCTCATGACCCATCCTAAGGCACCTTTGGCAACGACCCCTGTTGCACTGACCACTGTGGTGCCTGTTGCATCTGTTGCACTTTGGGTGATTTCCCTTGTACCCACCCTGACCTTGACTACCAGAAGATTGTTGACCAGGACTCTGGTAGTCATCGATCTTTCGCTGCTGTGCCTGAGACTGAGCCGTAGTCGGACCCTTGCTAGAGGTTCCATCCCACTTTCGTTTGTTGTCACTGGGAGTAGCAGGAGTAGTAGTAGTAGTAGCACCAATGCGCTTAGGCAGCCTGTTTTGTTCAACTGCTTGATCGGTGAGGCGATGAGCTACCTTGACGATTTGTTGGATGGTACCCAAGTTGGCCGAAGTCACGTGACTTTGAATTTCTGGTACAAGGCCCTTGAGGTACAGCTCAATACGTTTGAAGGGAGGGTCCACCATAGTTGGACACAAGATGGCCAGTTCGTTTGATCTCTTAGTATACGCCTCAATCTCAGATCCCGTCATCTTTAAATTGTAAAATTCCACCTCTAGCTTGTGGATATCATCCCGGCTGCAGTACTCTTCTTTGATCAGTTCTTTGAAACCACTCCAGGAGGTGGCATTAGCAACTGCCAGTCCTAATAGTTGAACCTGAGCTTTCCACCAGGTTAACGCTGCCCCTTCAAGTGTTCCGGTAGCATATTTCACCCTACGGTCTTCAGGGCATTCGCACATCTCGAAGACGGACTCAAGCTTTTCAAACCAGTGAAGAAGACCCACTGCTCCTTCGGTGCCACTGAAAGTAGTAGGTCGGCAGTCCATGAACGTTTTGAATGTGCACACATGAGTTTGAGCATGTTGACCTGTTGTGCGAGAATAAAAGATAAAATTTAAACATGAGGGTTGGTTTGCGAAGGTAGGATCTTAACGTCCTAAGGTGAGTTGGTATGGCAGGTTATACCTCCTGCAGGCTTAGCTGCGAGTGCCTCAGCAACTCGTTCGTTGATCAAAGCTGTCAACTGGTCTTGAGTGAGGTTGATACGTCCTCTACGTCCGCTCATGATCTTCATAATGAAGCAATGTAAGTGAGAAAAGTGTCGCGAAAGTGCGATGATTGAAAAGAGTAAGCACACAAGTGTTTTCAATTAGCAGTTGCTATGTTTATCTAAGCATACCATGAGCAAAGTTCTATGCAACTAACAAGTAGGCAATAAAACATAAACCATATTACCTAGAATGTCGAGTCTTGCACGTGGAGCGAAGCGTCGTTGTGGATCGTTGAGCACTGTTCAGGTTATAGTCTGGTTTTAACAAAAACTTTTTCCCTTTATTAAAACCAAGTTCACTATAACCAATGGCTCTGATACCAATCTGTCACACCCCCAAAATCCACACGCGGAGTATCACCGCTTGGAGGCGTGACATGACCAGGATCAAGCCACCAATCATACTGAACATTGTAAGTATTAAATAAAAATCATTCATCAATACGAAAGGTGTTCACAACCATAACATAGTTAAGTGTTTAGCGGAAGCATAAATAAGTAAACCCAACATAAGTTTGAATATTTCAAATGTTTAACAAAGCACACAGCTGTCCATATTCCACAACGACTCCTCTTCACTCCCATGCAAGCTCCATAGATACCTAATGATCTGCAAGGCATGTAACAGAGAGTCAACAACAAAGTTGAGCGAGTTCACGGTTTGGTTGTTTAGTTATAACGTTTGTTTCGTAAATCAGTTGTTTCGTTTTGTAAACCATATATCGTATTATTTCGTATCGCGGTCACCCTGACATGTTTGCGAAGATTAATGGCCGGATCGCGGTTTCCCAAACATGTGTGCGATGATTAGTGGCCGTTTACCATGTATAGACTAGTTGTATTTGTACGTGCCCTTCTTAATCCAAGGACCGTAGCGAGTGTGAGTGTACGTAGGTTTTACGTACGTGCCCTTCAATCCGAGGACAGTGAAAAGTATGATAGTACAAGTAGTTATTAAATCCCATTCCCACCCGGGAATCCCATGCCTTGGTAAGAGTGTGAACTCACCTTGGTTTGCTCGGTATGCTAAAACTATGTGCTCGCAAGTAATCAATCAAATCCTATAGTGGTTACCAGAGATAGTCAGTTTCATGAATTCATAATTCACGCATTTATCGCACACGGTACTCAAGTAACAACAAGCCTAGGACGTATTATTACGGAAGTCATGGAAAATATTCAGGTCACAGTTACATTCATGACACAAGTTCATACTGTTCCAAATGAAAACAAACCTTCACCCCTTAATTGTTACCTAACAGTGTTACACCTTAATTATTTAGCCTACTCATAACCCTTATTGTTTAAAAGCACTCACGTTAATATACCATTTAATCATCATAATTCCACATGAAATAACAATCACAATTGGTGATAAGAATCCTAACACATCAGACCCTTTTGGCGTCATAATCATCCAATTATCAAATCAATTCCATTGAACCTTAATAATAACCGAATCTAGATAAAAAAAATTAACACATGACCATTATCATTTGATTTAATGCCTCTAATAAATCAAATGTCATAACCATCATACAGCACAAATAGTCAACACAAACAATCATGGCATTAAATAAATACACTAAACTTTTTGACTACTTTATTGGAATACCCATATGGCTTTTGATTAGCTCAAGACTAACACACATGTAGGCCAACTTCATTTATCATCAGCTGACAAATTCCTATACACATTAATCATTATATCTCTAGTTAAAGGAAATGAATATTCTATCTTTGGCATATATTCGACCATTACTAACTTTTTGTATATAATATTCAGCCTCAATTGTTGACTAACTTTTTGTATATGATATTCATCATGTTGTAATTTTCAAATACACAATTCCAATACATACACAGTTCACAATCCATGAAATCTTTTACTAGTTATATTCAGATCATATTATAAAAATTTCCCATTTCTTAGTTCATTCAACCTATGAAGCAATTGTATTTAATTGGCCCATCATGAATCCCATATATGCAAGCATTTAATCGGCTCATTCACCTAAATTTTGAATTCAACATATGGGAAATTTAGTCCTAAATTCGGATACTTGTAACTATCTAAATTGGATAAAGTATATCATCACCACATGGCATAATCAGATCTCACATAATACACATTCCAAACATTAATAAATTGCACACATGTAACCATCATATGTTCCCTGACAATTCACATGCAAACTTCAAACATAATGGCAGACAACATGAAGTGATTATTATTAATTTGGCTGCCCTTTCAATGCATATCACATGTGCTAAGGTTACAAGATATTGGGTTCACAAAAACAAAGCAAATAATGATTTAATATTACTAACCGAATCAAGACATAACATTTAGTATGACATTAGCATGCAGTAAGCTTGTGTAAACCATATGATATCTAACATGTATCGATCACTCATTCACAAATCTAGCATAAAAAGCATCACTGCGTCTAACATGGTGTCATGAGAAAACATACCGATCAAGAGTTATTGATGAAGAACAGATTGCGAGCGAGGGGGGGGGGGGGTCTGCTACTTGCATCAACAGAAGAAGAGAAAGAGGGATTGCAGTTCGCAAGTCTGGGGTTTAGGTTGAGAATAACAATGATAACATGCAATTTAAGAAAAGGGGAAAAGGAATTGTGAGTTGGGATTGATGAGTCGATCACATGGAACATGGGAAAGATAAAACTTAAAGAGAATAATGATGGTGTTGGCTGCACAAAAGCACTAGTAGTGGAGGTGTGATGGCAACGAGTTGTTGTTTATACTAATGCTCATAATCATTACCACTAACAGTTATAATGTCCATTTATACTTTTCACATATTTTAACAACTTGTCAGTAGATCACATGTTGATCAATTAATAATATTCAGTTGATCACATTCATATGTTTCAATATTAATCGTTCAATCACATCAACCCTAAAAACTCTACATCAATACCATGTTGCGCATGACAGATTGATCATATGTAATTCTTTCAAGAACACAACCAACAACATAATTATATACATACGCACTTATGATGCACACCAAATATAAATATAATCAAATCACTTTGCAAACAAGTACTAGGTTAAGTCGAATAGGAACCTTGAAAAACTCGGGTTGTCACACATCAGGCCCCGGAGCCTTGTCATCATGACATTCGCACACTACTTCTTTAATTTAATTTTTGGAGAACCTTTCAATGAGCGACACCTTAAGATCATCCGAGCTGGTCTTTATGTTTAAGCATTCCAATTCCGACCACATCGGAATATTCTCAATAAACCGCTTCCTAAATAACCCAAGAATGTCTTTCTTTATCTGCTTTTGTTTCGTCACCCATTCCCCGCCTATATTTAACCCATGGATCGAATTTTTCGCTTTTCTCGAACTAATAACGCCATGAAAAAACTTAGAGTTCTCATCACCCTCCAAGGCCAACCTAATCCTAGACCTTTGTTTAAGACCCGCGTTCTTTTTTAATTCCACTTCCTTAAGGACTTTTTGCTTTCCATAAGAACCCACTCTTCCTCTTCTAAAAGATCCTGAAACTCCATCTCTTCTTCCAATTGCTCAATGTCTTTCCTGGCAAGGATTTCCCTTTCCGCCTCTCTCTTCTCTCCCTCTCTCTCTCTCTCTCTCTCTCTCTCTCTCTCGCATCTCATTCCTTCATTTCTTAAGGCATTTTCTAATATGAGCGAATTTCTTTGTGAGCTTTAAATCTACCATCCAGCGTCACAAAAGCTCTTTAGAGTTGACTTAACTGCCTCTTCATAACCTTGTTTATCTAACCAAGAGTTATATACTCTAAACAGTCTAGGTCCAAAGTTAGAATAAACAGTAGTCAACAACATAGGGCAATGGTCCAAGAGAAAGCTGGGTAACGCCCTGAGACAGGCTTTTGGCCAACTGTTGAAAAATTCGGAACACACAAGCATTCTATCTATTTTACTGAGCTTTCTCCCATTATCCCGCATGCAAGTGAAGTGTCTACCTGTCATATTATACTCCAACAAGCCCAGATCATGTATAAAAGCGTTAAAATTACGGGTGCACGAGGACTTAAACACAGAGTTTTTTCGCTCTTCGGGAAAATGCACCGCGTTAAAGTCTCCCATGATAATCCACAAACATGTACTGTTAGCAACTTAATTCACTCAATGTCTCCTCCCACAAACTTTGTGTCACCGCAACGCCGGGGGGGCGTAAAAATTCATAATATTAAGAACCACCCCACTCCGTTTGATTTTACCCTTAATTAAAAGTAACCCTCTGTTCTTTGTAGTGTAGTTTTTTTTTTCAAAAATCCTCGGGTCCCACATACAAACTAGGGGTGTGCATGGGTCGGTTTTGGCCTAAAACCATAACCACGATGTCGGTTTATGGATAACCATAACTATAACCGATCAGTTATGGTGGTTATGGTTAATCGGTTTTAATTGTTATCGCGGGTCGGTTGTGGGTGGTTAATTGTGTAATTAGCCTAGCTAAAAATATCTTAATTTTTTAACATGGAATAAATTTTTATTTCATATTTGTATATATTAGTATATTACGTAGTATGAAAAATACATATAATCTATAATATTAATATCGATTATTACCGAATATTTAAATAAAGTGATAAGATATATTCCATAAACTCAAATAAACAATCATATATTAAAAAATTGGTGAAAATTCCTAAATCTTACAAAGATTTATCTAATGTCGGTCCGGTTCGGTTACTGTGGGTATGGAAACATTGATAACCATAACTGACCCACTACTTTCGGTTTTCTAAAAAACCATTAACCGACCCACCGGTTTTTCTTTGGTTCGGTTTTTTTCGGTCGGTTTTGTCGGTAAATTCGGTTATGGTTTGGTTAATTCGGTTTTTTTGCAAACCCCTAATACAAACAATACCTCCCGATTGGCCCACATAACCCACAAAGTCCATATTAAAATTTTTACTATCCCAAAACTTAATAAGGTCCGATTCATTAACGATTTCGTGTTTAGATTCTTGCAAAGATACAAAATATACCCCATTTTTATCTTTAATCTCCCGAACCCAAGACGCTTTATTGCCACCCCCTAAGCCTCTAATATTTAAAGATAAAAAATTTCATTGATATACCTCATTGTTACCTTCTTCGATGAGGACCGCCTTGACTAAGCTACCATGGTTATTCAGTTTAGCTCCCAGGTCTAAACCCAGAAGTTTAGTAGCCTCGGCTTCCTTGTTAATCTAATCGTCCTTGCTCGAATGAATTGGTGAACTGACGTTCCTATTTGCCTCATTAGCAGTGACTTCATTCTTCGGACTCTGGTCATCCACCCCTTCTCGTTTATTGTCTTGACTGAACGCTTCTAATATTTTTCCTCTTCTTATCCCCCAGGCATCGTATCTGTACCCAACTCATCCTGCTCAATTTGTCGATCCCCAAGACCCATTAAATTATGAGTAAATTACAAGTTTTGTCCTTTATGTTAACACCTTTTTTCAGGCGGTGTCCTTTAGCGCAAAAGTTGACAAGTTTTGTATTTAAGGTTTCAAAATCCTGCACGCTATGTCCTTTAGCCCTAACTTAGTTAGATTTTTTGGTTAAGTATGGTCATATGCCTTGCACATAAGGGCATTCTTGTAATTTCACCTTCTCAGCCATTATTTAAATCTGACTTTGATATTTGACCCATTCTTTCACTATATTAACTCCAGATAAAATCACAACCATTCATATAACCTCTTGAGTCAAATCCAACCGTTCATTCCCTTGAAATGTCTTCAACTAAGCCATTCCTTCTCCCCTTCCATCGCCGACATCACCACAGCATCCCCACCGGCAGAACCGTAAATCACCGCCAACATCCCAATCGCATTCTCCCTACCTTTAGGGGTCTCCATCCTCCTCACCACCATCATGGCCCAACCAGCGAGTGAGCCCTAAGCTCCGCCGCCCCTCCACCACCGTAGACAGCAATTCCAACGTCGTCTACATCCTCTCCGCCACCGCACCACTGTCCAAATCCACCAACGCCTCCACACTCTTCCTCCATCACTACACGTTGGTTACAGTCCCCTAAACAAAGCGTGACTAACACCCTTTCCGCCACTTCACCACCGTCGCCTCCACGACGTTGTCGGTTTTGCAGCTGCTAGGTGGTGGAAGGTGGGTGTGGATTTCAAGAATATTTATAAAAAAATTAACATACATATACATGGATGGTATGCTTACCAGATTTTGTTTACAAAATCACAACTGAACTTAAAGATGAATTCTAGGAAATTTGAAGTTGAATAAGAGTTTGGATTTTGGTAAATTCATCAAGTTCAAAGGCTAGTACTTAATTAACTTATTATAGTTTGACTATCTTACCATTTTTAAAATCTGGAAACAAAATTGGGACTAAATTTCTTCATGCTTGAAGCTTTTCACATCGCAAAGCTGAGAGAGATCAGAGGTTTTGTGGAGAGAGAGTAGGATTAATGATGAAGGAGTTGGGGATAGATTATGGTGTTTTAAATTTTATTTTTTGTTTAAAAAAATAGTCCCCGGATAAAACATCTTTACACAGTAGCCCTTAATATTTGAAATGACAATAATGCCCCCATGTGCAAGGCATATGATTATACTTAACCAAACATCTAACTGGGTTAGGGCTAAAGGACATAATGTGCAAGATTTTGAAACGTTAAAAACAAAACTCATCAATTGTTGCGCTAAAGGACATCGTCTGAAAAAAGGTGTTAACATAATGAATAAAACTTGTAATTTACTCTTAAATTATTTAGTTGGAATGGATTTTCCGTACTACCCCTAGGTCTTTTTTTTGGTCTTTGTTCATCGATTGGTGAAGAGGTATGGACCCAATTCCGTGCACACATGGCAGGGACCACACGAGTTTTAGAACAAATAGATATGTTGCTGACAGAATTCATGTTGAAGCTGACGCTATCCAAAGACCAAAAGACTGTGATATTCTGAAGACTAAAGTTTCCTTTGCAAGCTATTGTCAAGGGGGAGTTTGTTGGTGCATGTTATGTGACAACAGCTTTGGATTGGTCTTTGGATATTAAACAGAAGATTGGACTAAGAAGACTTAATGAAAAACACTTAAAGAAAAACGAGTTCTATGAAGCCCAATTAAGTCTAAGTTTGTATCAAGTTTATTAGGCCCAAGTTTATGTAATTGTAATATAGGCAAAGCCCAAATTCGTACGTCTTGGCTGTGTGTATATAAACAGCCTTAGTCTACGGTTTTAGGGTTAGACTTTTAGACAGTTGAGAGAGCATTCAAGTGTAAGAGATATAGAACAAACAGAAATCGGCTCTGGAGATCTTAGTGATTGTAAAACGTTTGAAGGTTTGATAATCACAGAAGATCAGTTTGAAAGTTTGTGTGTTTGTATGTTCGAGTTCTTATTCATATATACGTTTCTGATTCTGTGTTCGAAGGCTAATCAAGGAGATTCCGCATCCTTGATTAATTAGCAGTCTTGTTACGATCCATACGGGATTACGGGACGTACAATTGGTATCAGAGCTTTTGCTCTTGTGCGTGGTTCAAGACTGATCGAAGGGAATCAAGAAAATTGTTTGTTTGAATTTTTCTGGTTGAATTCTGGAATTTTTATGAAGAACAGCAAGAACATTGAGGAACAACTTAAAATTCGTGTAATTTTGATCTGTTTTGATTATTGGTATTGACTGTTTTCGTGCTTGTAGGAGACTTTGTTTGGAAAGTTTGAAAAAGGAAGTGAATTTCGAGTTTTTGGAAAGGAATACTGATTTTAGTTGTTGATTTTTCGGGATTTAGTTGCTGATTTGTGGGATTCAAAAGTTGAAGAATTTGTGCTTTTGGTGATCTTGTGCGTTGTGTGATCCTGTGATTTCAGACGTGTTCTTGTGCGATCAGAATTAAATCTTGTGCGATCAGAGGTCATCTTGTGCGATCAGAAGTCACTTGTGCGATCGGAGTCAAACTTGTGCGATTGGTCTTGTGCGATTCTAAACTTGTGCGATCAGGCCCATTAAGTGACTGTTCGGCCCAAATATAGTGGATTGTGCGATCCAGTAAGGCTTGTGCGATTGGGACTGACTTGTGCGACTCTATGTTGTGCGATTCACTAGTGGTGATATTTTTCAAGGCAAGCGTAGGAAAATTTTCAGTGTTTCGTGTTTAGAGAATTATCTGTAGCTCATCTGGACAAGCCGTCTGCACGGTTGAATTCGTTGGATTTTTAGGACAAAAAAATCCTGAAAGAGGTCTTCGACATTATATATCATTGGAATCGTATTTACGAGACGAATCTAACGGTATAATTTGGTAAAAACAGTTTTTAGAAAAATTTTATATGGTTTTATCAGTCTGCAACGTTAAAATGTCGAACATGTCTAATTTGAATGAGCTTTTGAGAATGGAGCACGAGGTTGGCACTACCAACAAACCGCCTAAAATGATGAAGGTGGAAAATTATTTGACATGGAAGGACCGATTTCAATCTTCCGTTGAATATCAGGACACGCATGTGGATCTGTATTGCAAATGGGTACACAAACCCAACACATGATTTTGAGGGTAGACCACGTGTCACAGCCTATGTGAACATGCAAGAGGCTGATAAAAAGATGTATGAGGCTGAGAAGAGAGCCTTGGCTGCAATAAAGATGTCCTTACCTAATGGCATCAAGCATAACTTTAAAAAGTACACTACTTCAAAGGAAATGTGGGATGCATTAGAGAAGAGATATGAGGAAAATGCCGATGTCAAGAAGAACAAAGTTGATCTACTGAAGAAGCAGTTCGCTGTTTTCAAGTATATGAAAAATGAGACACTTGAGGGCATCATCACTCGATACTACCATCTGATGTCTGAAATGGATAATTATGATATAGATTGCTATACTGATATAGAGAAGAATGACAAGCTGCTCGATGCTTTACCTGCTAAATGGGATATCTACACTCTCATGATCAAGGGAGAAGCAGATTATGAGACCAAGGAGCTGGAAGAAGTGGTAGGAAAGCTAAGAGCCTATGAGCTCAATATGAAGAAGAAAGAAACTGGATATGATCAGGTTCAAGATCCAGGGGTTTACAATGGGCTTACATCTTCTTCATCTTACAACGCTTCTAGCGACTCTGCTACTGCGTTTCTTTCATGTGAGAATGAGCATGTCACAGTGAATGAAGATGGTGATGTGTGTTTCATAGCTGCTTCAGGAGTGTCAACAGGAGCTAAGAGAACATCAGCAGCAAATCAGAGTAGTAGTACTAAATCGATGCCTATGAGTGTTAAGTCTGCAGAAGAACATCTTGCTCTACTTGCTTCATTCGTAGCTTCTTATGAGAACTACATTCAAGGGAAGATATCTGATCCTGCTACATTAGATGAAGATTATGATCAGATTGACCCTGATGATCTAGAAGAGATGGATTTGCAATGGCAAATGGCCATGATTTCCAGAAGAGTCGAGAGGTTCATGAACAGAACTGGAAGGAAGTTTGTTGGGAAAAGCGTTGGTTTTGACAAGACCAAAGTGAGGTGCTTTAACTGTCAATGTTATGGACATTTTGCTAGGGAATGTCAAAAACAAAAGCAAGAGACTTTGAGTCAGAGTTCAAACAATAGGAATGCATCAAACAACTTTAACTCAAGGGCTTTGATCTCTACTGCACGAGAGGGATCATATGATTGGAGTGTTCACTTGGAAAATGATGAGAATGTTACTCAGGCATTCATGGCAGAGATTGTGCCAGTTGATGATGGTGAAGCTGCAGTAGATGATGCTGAAGTTAAGAAGGAAAGTGAAGCTGAGGAAAAGAATGCTGATCAGACAACTAAAGCTGAAGAGGAATAGCCAAAGTCTGATCATGAAAGGGAAGCTGAAAAGAAAGATGCAAAATACAAAAGAATTGAAGCTCAACTTGCTGCTCTCATGGGCAACTCAGACAAATCAACATGAGAGGTAAGTAACTATGCTACTTCTGTTTGTTTAAAATGTCGTGAATTACAGGGTGAGGTTGACAGGTTGTCAACACAAAACCAAAGTTTGGTTAACGAGATGTCTAACATAAAAGAATTAAATTTTTTTGCTAAAAGAAACGAGTCGTTATATTTGAAGAAGATAAAGGGTTATGAAGGTGAAATTGATGTTTTAACCTGCAAACTAAACGAAAAACTTCAATTCATAGACTTAGCTCATGACATGATGAGTGAGAAAACAAAAGAGATTTCTAAAAAATGCAAAGAGTTGTCAGATTCACAACTCAAAATTGTTGATCTTGAAAAGAAATTAGGTCAATTTAAGGACTCTACTTTTGTAATGAAACATATGATGGGTGGCTTGAAGAAAAGTAATGAAAAAACCAGTGTGGGCTTCCACGGTTTCAATGAAGTTCCACCTCCTGTTAGTCATGACTATTCTTTCTTGCCTGATGAAGACGAGCTAACAGACTTTGTGTCAACATCACCAAGTAGTTCCACATCCAGTCAAGGTGATGTGTCTGAAAATGATGATGCTAGTGTGAAGAAGGAAAATAACAGGGAACCTGTTTTGAAAAAGAAAAATTCACATCCTAAGAATAAAAATCCAACTTTTGTTAAAAAGGTTAATTTTGTTCACGGAAGTGACATGAAAAACGAAACAGCTGTTATTGAAAACGAATCAAATGTAGAGTTTGCTAAAAACAAAAATATAGAAAAATATGAAACTTAGCAAACTGAACCAAATCCTTCTAAGGTATCATCATCAAAACCAGAATCTAGTTCAAAGGCTTCAGATAAGAAGTCTTCGAAAAAGAGATCGTGCTTCAAATGTCACATCAAGGGACATGTAGTTAGCTGCTGTCCTAATAAAAAGATTGAAGCACAAGTTAGTGAGAAACAGATAGGGAAATCACCAAAGAAGAAAGGTGATAATGAGGAGAAAGTCTCAAATTCTCCAAAGAAATCTGCTCCAAAGCAACATGAGGGTGTTGCTGTTGGTGTAGATAAGGCTGAAAAAGGAACTCCACATAGTTCCTCGTTTTCAAAGAAATCAACCAAAATTTCAGCCTGAATCTACATCAGGCAGATATGAGAGACCTAGAAGTAGTTCACCAAGAATGAACAATCAAAATTCAAATAATTTCAGAAGTCAAGGTCAATATCAAAATCGATACCATAATAATGGTGGTCAAACTTTTTATAACAATGGCTTTAGAAATTACAACCATCAAGGTTCTTGGAATCAAAATCAAAATTTCCAAAGGTCACATAGTCCAAACACATATAGGAACCCTCAGGACCAGAGACCTTATGGAAATCAAAACACATTTCCATCAACAGGTCCTAGATCCAAGACTCCAGTTAGGAGTAATAGATATTGGATGGATATTCTTGTAGTTGGTGAATCTGGACGACCCAAGACCATTAAGGCTTGGGTCCCCCAATCTAACTAATCTTTTGGTTAGTTTGTGTAGGAGCTGCTAAGGAGGATTATCAACTTATGGTATGTTGATAGTGGCTGCTCTAGGCACATGACGGGGGATGCGAGGTTATTTTCTGAATTTGAAGAATATGATGGTGGACATGTAAATTTTGCTGGTGCTAAAGGTGGTAGGATTACCGGACGAGGAAAAGTGACGAATGGGAAGATCACGTTGGACAATGTGAACTATGTTGAGCAGCTTAAACACAATCTCATGAGCGTGTCACAAGTCTGCGACAAGGGTCACTCGGTCCATTTTACTAAGTATGAGGCATTGGTGTTGAACCCTGGTTTGGTTATTCCGGACGACTGGATAGTGATGCGTGCACCAAGGAAAAATGATACTTATGTCATGGACATGGGTGCCAAGGATCCGTCTTCTATGGTGGCATGTTTACTGTCAAAAGCATCTGAAGCTGAATCGATGTTGTGGCACAGACGCATGGCCCATATTCACTATAGAAAAATGAATTACCTTATTAAAAATGAGCTAGTGAAAGGGATTCCAATGCAGAGGTTTCACGTGGAAGATAAATGTCTTCCATGTCAAAAGGGAAAACAACACAAGAAACCTCATAAGTCTAAAACAATAAATTCCATAGATGCCCCTTATGAATTACTTCACATGGATTTAGTCAGTCCAGTGAACGTGAGGAGCATAGGTGGAAAGTATTACTGTCTTGTTGTCACTGATGATTACTCACGATATTCATGGGTTTTCTTTTTAGGTACAAAAGATGAGACAGCGGAGATGCTGATAGATCTTTTTACAAAATTGGAAAATGTCCATGATGTAAGGATCAAGAGGATACGGAGTGATAATGGCATGGAGTTCAAGAATCGAATTCTGGATCTCTACTATCTTCGAAAGGGAATTGAACATCAATATTCCACTCCTTATACGCCTCAACAGAATGGAGTCGCTGAGAGGAAAAACAGGACGTTGATTGAAGCTGCTAGGACGATGCTTTCAGATTCAAAACTACTAGTTCTTTTCTGGGGAGAAGCTGTGAATACAACTTGCTACGTCCTAAACAAAGTTTTAACGTTTTAACAAAACTTGTCATGAATTGATGTTTAACAAAAAACCAAACTTGGAAGGCTTTGAACCATTTGGATTATCCTGCACCATTGTGCGAAATAAAGATAAACAAAAATTCGGTGAGGTGGCTGACGAAGGCTACTTTCTAGGTTACATACTTGGCACACCCAATAAAAGGGTTTTTAATCTAAAAACTGGTAAAATTGAGGTTGTTTTTAATATTGAAATTACTACATACAAACCTCAACAATAAACGAACGGACCTGCTATATTATATGATTATGAAAGTGTGTTTAAATCATTTAATATTCCTGAGTTTTCTAATGCAGATGATTCTCAGTTGATTCAAACAGTGATTAGTGAAGACAATGAAGGCGAGTTCATGCCTAGATCGAATGTTGATATGACAGATGCTCCGGAAACTTCCTCAAGTGCTGTTGTTTATGATTCAAGCGATAGTGAACCTGAACCCAATCAGGGGGAGGATTCAATTAATCCGTTTGCGGATCAGAACACTCAGGGGGAGGTTGGATCAAATCTGGGTGATAATTTAGATGTCGATGCTGTTGCTACTACATGAGCAAATAGAGATCATCCAGTTGACATGATACTTAGAGATCCTACTGCAGGTGTTCAGACGAGAAGAAGCATAGCAACAAATTCTGGGTTATTTGTTTCGATTGAGAAGACTGGGATTGTGAATGAACGCTTGTATAGTTGCTTTATTTCCCAAGAGGAGCCGAAGAACATTCATATGGCTCTAAAAGACAACTCTTGGGTTGAAGCTATGCAAGAGGAATTGGCCCAGTTTGCAAAGTTGAAGGTATGGGAGTTAGTTGACCTTCCTAAAGGTGAAAGAGAGATTGGCACTAAATGGGTATTTAGGTGCAAGAAGGATGAAAGTGGAATTGTCACGCGTAATAAGGCTCGATTGGTGGTCAAAGGTTTCAATTAGCAAGAAGGGATTGATTACAATGAGGTGTTTGCACCAGTGGCAAGGTTGGAAGCAATCCATTTATTCCTAGCCTTCGCTTCATTCAAGGGTTTAAAGTTTATCAACTAGATGTGAAGAGTGCATTTCTTTACGGAAAAGTCCAAGAAGTGATGTATATCTCACAACCAGATGGGTTCGTTGATCCAGACTATCCAGATCGAGTTTACAAACTTGATAAGGCTTTGTATGGATTACATCAAGATCCCAGGGCGTGGTACGAGACATTGTCTACACATCTAAACAAGAATGGTTTTGAAAGAGGTCAGATTGATAGTACACTGTTCATTAAGAGAAACAAGGAAGATTTTATGCTGGTACAGGTATACGTGGATGACATCATCTTTGGGTCATCACATGAGAACATGTGTAAGGAGTTTGAGAAGGTGATGAAGAGCAAGTTCGAAATGAGCGCTATGGGTGAGCTGTCTTATTTTCTGGGATTACAAGTTGATCAGAAGGAGGATGGGATGTTTATTCATCAAACAAAGTATGTGTATGACATTTTGAATCGGTTCAAAATGAATGATTGCTCTACTTTCAACACACCTATTTGCGAAAATCACAATCTTGGCCCAGATCATGAAAGTAATGAAGATGTTGATCCTACTCAATACAGGGCGATGATTAGTTCTCTAATGTACTTGACTGCTTCAAGACCTGACATCATGTTTGTCGTATGCTTGTGTGCCAGACATCAGGCTAATCCGAAAGAGTCACACATGAAAGTAGTGAAGCGTATTCTTCGTTACTTGAAGGGGAAACCTAAACTTGGATTGTCGTATCCTGCTGATAGTGATCTGAATTTCGTTGCTTACACCGACTCAGACTTTGGAGGTTGCAAGTCGAACAGAAAGTCTACAACAGGTGGTTGTCAGTTCTTAGGAGGCGGGATTGTGTCTTGGCAATGCAGGAAGCAATCTTGTGTGTCTACCTCTAAGTGTGAAGCTGAATATATTGCTGCAGGAAGCTGCTGCTATCAGGTTCTCTGGATTCAACAGCAGATGCACGATTACGGTTTGGATTTCACTCGTACTCCTATTATGATAGATAATAATGCCACTATATCAATCACAAACAATCCCGTAAAGCACAGTAGAACTAAACATATTGACATACGTCATCATTTATACGGGATTGTGCTGAAAAGAGACTAATTGAACTACACCGAGTCGACACACTAGATAACCTTGCTGATCTTTACACTAAAGCTTTTGATAGAGCTCGCTTTGAACATTTAGTTGAACTCAACGGGATGAGGAATCCTGAATAACTGATTTTTCATAAGAATTTTGTAAATAGTTTACTGCTTTCTTAAAAATAAAAAATACAAAAACATTGAAAAATCAAAAACATAAAAATTAGAAAATAAAAAATGAGTTATCACTGTGTGAAAAAGAAGAAATGATAGTACATCAGCAATTTAGACTGTCACACTCAAACTGAATTAAATTGCTTAAGTGTGATAGCAGCTTCATCATATGATGTACCAGTAGGCAAAAGCATGACATAATAAACTTACCAATGTGATATAAACCTAAATGCGCTGATAGATTGCCAAAATCTGAAGTTTTGGGTCTTTATACTGTTATTTCATCCGGGGATATCAGGGTTGTCCTTCTGCTGCATCCAGATACATGCTGACCTTGGCACAACCAGGATATCTTAAAAGAGCTAAAAATGCCAAAACCCTGACAATGAAGAAGCTCTCCTAGAGAGTCATTCAAAACGTGCAAAATGCATAAATCGTACCAAAAATGGTATTTGTCTTAGCCCTCGTTAGATATTTTGGTCTCTTCGTTGTACGGAAGTACTGACCTGATCACCAATTATCTAAATGTTGAAAAACAAAATGGATGAATTCAGTATACTCACCTACTACGATGAATCTTTGTGCATACCTTGATCGCGGGGGTACATCCTGAAGTGGGACACACTAGTATATCAGAATAATATTACCTTAACGTATCATACGGTAATGGTACTTGAAATGTTCATGCATTTTGTTTAAGTGGACAAACATACTGGTAATCATCTTGGACTGCTTTTCACGAAAAATTAAATAAAGAATCTAATAGTGTGAAAACAGTTTGATGTTGCTGATATGATCTTCTTACCGGTGATTCTCACAAAAATAGAGTGTTTACTGATTTTAGTATTTATTTGCTTTCAGAAAATACAAAAATACAAAAATAGTGTCTTTTTCTGTTAAAATTCTTAACGTACGGAAAACTGTTATTCTTGGAGGAGTTGTTACCGATAGGGGGAGACGGTGTTAGAATGTGGGTTCAAAATTTTAATTCATGCAGGTTATAAGGTGTTTGATTAAAATTTGTGTGTGTTGGTGCTAAATTGAATATGCTTAATCTGTGATACAGTTTACCAAATCTCTTGAATCTTAATAATTTGTTTAACTTTGTTGAAAAATTCTTATGGTTTCTCAAGATGTTTGTTTTATAGTATACAGATTGAAGCAGTGTGTTGCTGAAGAGTTGATGTGAAGAGATGAGGAGTTTGTTGCTGCTTGGTAGAATCCTCCTTCTACAATGCAGAATGGATGCTGTGAAGACTTACTTGGAATGTTGAATCAAAACTTGGAAGATTTGGTGATTGGATACATTAGCTCAGGGGGAGTCTGTTGCTGACATAATTCATGTTGAAGTTGACGCTATCAAAAGACCAAAAGACTGTGATATTCTGAAGACTAAAGTTTCCTTTGCAAGCTATTGTCAAGGGGGAGTTTGTTGGTGCATGTTATGTGACAACAGCTTTGGATTGGTCTTTGGATATTAAATAGAAGATTGGACTAAGAAGACTTAAAGAAAAACACTAAAAGAAAAACGAGTTCTATGAAGCCCAATCAAGTCCAAGTTTGTATCAAGTTTATTAGGCCCAAGTTTATGTAATTGTAATATGGGCAAAGCCCAAATTCGTAGGTCTTGGCTGTGTGTATATAAACAGCCTTAGTCTATGGTTTTAGGGTTAGACTTTTAGACAATTGAGAGAGCATTCAAGTGTGAGAGATATAGAACAAACAGAAATCGGCTGTGAGGTTCTAGGGAGATCTTAGTGATTGTAAAACGTTTGAAGGTTTGATAATCACAGAAGATCAGTTTGAAAGTTTGTGTGTTTGTGTGTTCAAGATTTATTCATCTATACGTTCTTGTTTCTGTGTTCGAAGGCTAATCAAGGAGATTCCGCATCCTTGATTAATTAGCAGTCTTGTTACGATCCATACGGGATACAGGGACCTACAACAAGCGAATCCAGAAGCTTCTGGAAGACGTCAAGATGGCACCAAAGATGCTCCTCCAGACAAAAAGGACGACACGTGTTACCATTAACCAGATGCCATGTAGGCCCGCGACACAGCCTGGGGCAGACCGACAGCTGTAGTACGATTTCCCCTACATGGACAAATGACGGTGCAACATGTGGACCACTATCCTGACCACAGCAGAGGAGACCAAGAGGATATTCCCCTTGGTCGGACAGCTGGCGCCCAATAGCAGCTGGCAAGGTCGTTCCTCCCTCCTTCACCCTCCGGCTATAAATAGGACCCTTCATCATTCAGGTTATTCATTATGTTCTCCTCATATTTCACCCACAACACATACTATTTTCTCCTCGGAACAGTACTTATTCTAATGCCAGAGCCTGGTTAAGAGGGAAACCCCCATATTCCCCTTTTAACGAGCTAACGGCTTGCTGTTTTGAAGGATTGCAGTCTTAGGCAAGTAGATTGAACCCACATAAGAGACAACCCAGCTAGTTAACCTTCAGTGTTAACCAGTGTTTCATCATTGGCGCCCACCGCATCTTTTGCAAACCATTTTCATCTCCTTTTTCTTCGGAAAAACTCTCTAAATGACTGAACCAAACCCTTCCCCTCACATCGATGGAGAAGTCTCTTCCTTTGAACTGATTACGGACACCGCTCACATCCAAAGGTATCAAGGGAACGGGACCGTCAGAGAAGGGCAAGCAAACAATGAATTACCCGATATCTTTAGGAGCACCTCTAGAGTTATCAATCAAACTACAAACGGAGCCGCTTTCCAAACTCCACCCGGAGTAGTTAACCAAACACCTCCACAAGTTACAACACCAAACCATGGGGCTGGTCCTCAGCACCATCGGATCAGTCACAGTTGAACTTCTCGACACTCTTAGGGCTACCTGAAGGAGAAAATCTGGCCTCATGGTATGCCAAGCAAACAACGTCTCTGAACCTCGTCTATGCGTAACTTAGCGCACAACAAGCTTTACTCCAAGCGCAAGCTAATCAGTCTGCTTTTGTCACTCCACCACAAAAGCCACCAAGCACTCATATCCCTCAGCAGACACATGCGCGGAACCAGCAACCTGAGAAAACACCCAACATAAGAAGGCAAAGCACACACGTCACACGCGACACTTATGGCGAAACCAAAAGTAATTACGTGCAACACACTCACCAGCAGAAAAAGTCAGTACATAGCCGTATGAACGATGAATGGGACATTACAATGAAGATGATGACACGACGTACAAGAGACAAAGCACGGTATTTAGCAGATTACCACCAAACCATGAGGCGTACAAACCCCACAAGCGCGCGGGATACAATCCAAATGCAGAACACGATTATTCGTTAAGCTACCGCCCAGAAGGCATAGCTGAAAAGTCAAAGTTCATCAGAGAGATCGCAACAGCTGATATTGACAAGACAAAACTGCCACACAATGTGGGCAAGTACAATGGCCTAACAGATCCTGATGACCAGCTCCAAGTCTTCAAAGGCGCAGGGTTAACAGGTGGTTGGACGTTACCAACTTGGTGTCATCTTTTCGCACAAACCTTTGTCGGCGCGGCGCGCGTCTGGTTTGACAGTCTACCTGCAGGAATAATTAAATCGAGGATGGATTTTCGAGACAAGTTTCTCGCACATTTCTCCCAACAGCGCAGGCACACTAGAGATCCAGCAGATTGTCTGAACATCTGGAGGAGAGACAATGAAAGTGTTGAAGACTTCATTACTAGATACAACAAAGAGTGCCTAGAAATCGGGGATGTAAGGGAGAAAATGATGCGCGCACACTTTATGAGGGTCGTTCAATGCGATGACCTGATCAAAAGAGTCAAAGGAAGAGATGGAGGACCCAAAAACTGGGATACCTTTGTCGAAGCAGCGAAAACAATCGCCAGAACTGACAAACAACCGACCGGTGATGATAGCCGTCAGTACAGCTATAACCAGCATGATAGACGAAATAAGAAGGGCAATGGTCAGCCCAGGAAAACAACTTGTTATAGAGAACGGAGTCCACCAGCTGAGGACGCGCGCGCCACGATCAATCAGATCCGTCATCGCAAGGAAGTTAAAAGAGAGAATAGAGAAAAGCAATGGACACCCTTGACGAAAACACCTTCTGAGGTCCTGTCAACAGAAAATCACCAGTTTAAGCCACCTTTTCAAATGAAAAACAAAAGGGGGCAAGACCCAAACCTCTTCTGCGAGTTCCATAAAGACACAGGCCACCTCATAGATGACTGCATCAGCCTCAGACAAGGGATAGAACGCTCTTTGAAAAATGGCAAGCTCACACATCTAGTAAAGGGTGGAAAAAGAGACAATCGACAGATCCAAAGAAGGGAAGAAGGTGCAGACAACAAAAAGCTCCGGAAGCTAGAAACGCACAGGATTCAAGGTGGATAAAGAAGACCACGGAAGAACTATAACAAGCGCGCACAAGACGATTCTTGGCGCTAAAGACAAGTCGTCTTCCCTGTGGTATGAGGAGGTCTAAGAGAACGAAGACCCATAGTCATTCCCAGGGTGTTCGGCCATTACCAGACCGATTACATTTTTATAGATCCAGGGAGCACCACGGACATAATTTATGAGCAATGTTTTAACCAACTCGACCAAGAAGACAAAGCGCGCCTAGAACCAGTGGATTACCCACTCACTGGTTTCTACAACGAGGCCGTTTTCCCTCTTGGTCAGATATCATTCCCGGTGCTGCTCTCAGACGGAAAGAACTCAAGAACAGAAGAAGTCACATTCATGGTGTTACCAGCAAACTCAAGGCATGATATCCTTTTGGGAAGAGAGTCCCAAGGAGATTTTAGCATGATTTGTTCAGGACCACATTCAGCTGTTGGTTTCCCAACAGAAACAGGAATAGCCATAATTTATGCAAGCAAAGAGGTCCTCGCAACCGAAGAAATCAGACCGGCCAAAACAAGCAAGCCCACACCGCGTGCAGAACCCAAAAAATGGATACTGAACAACAAGTACCCAGAGCAAACTGTCACCTTGGGCCCAGCAATGTCAGATCTCACGCGCGCGACGCTAAAGAAGTTACTATTCCAAAATATGGACGTGTTTGCCTGGACACCGGCCGATATGGTTGGCGTCCCATGGCACATAGCAGAACACAACCTGAATGTTTCAGAAAATGCCAAACCAGTGGTACATACGAAACGTCATCTTGGAGACAGAAAGCACGATGCCATTCAGGAACAGATCACAAAATTACTAAATGCTGGTATCATTAGAGAAGTTCGTTATCAAACCTGGGTAGCCAGCCCAGTGATGGTCCCTAAAGGAAACGGCGATTGGAGAATGTGTGTGGATTATAAAGATTTGAACAAAGCATGACCGCGCGATTGTTATGCTCTACCAGAGATTGACGAGAAAATCGATTCACTAGCGTCTTTCAGATGGAAATGTTTCCTCTATTGTTATAAAGGATACCATCAGGTGCAGATAGCCATCCAGGATGAAGACAAAACTGCATTTCGCACACCAACAGGGTTGTACTGTTATACGAAAATGCCTTTTGGTCTAAAGAATGCAGGAGCAACTTACCAGGGACTGATGAACGAAACATTCAGCGACGCCATCGGTAAATACATCGAAGTATACATGGATGACCTGGCCGTCATGAGTAAGGAAGAAAGTATGATGTTGGTGAACATCCAAAAAACGTTTGATACGTTGCGCGGGGTAAGCATTAAACTAAATCCAGCGAAGTGCTCCTTCGGGATGGAAGAAGGGAAGTTCCTGGGTTTTATCGTTACAAAGGATGGGTTCAAGGTCAATCCTGAAAATGTACAAGCGATAGAGCTGATGCCTTCACCATCAACGATAAAAGAAATGCAGAAGTTGGCTGGACGGTTAGCAGCACCCAACCGCTTCCTCGCTAATCACGCGGCAAAATCTTTTCCATTCATCAAAACCCTCTGTAACTGTGTAAAGAAGAATCAGTTCCAATGGACTCCAGAAGCCGAGCATTCATTTCGAGAAATGAAAGACTGTCTCATACGGTTGCCAACGCTGACAGCACCAATGAAAGGTGAACCGCTAGTAATGTACCTGTCAGAATCAGAAAAAGCGGTATGAGCAATTCTACTAGTTGATCGACAAGGCGTACAGACGCCAGTATATTACGTGTCTCGCACCTTGAACGACCCAGAAACAAGATACGCCATAATGGAAAAGCTGGTCCTTGCATTGATTCACGCGTCCAGACGATTGCGCAGGTACTTTGCTAACCATGTCATTCATGTCCTAACGAATTACAACATCGGCAACATCCTCGCAAGACCTGAGATATCCGGAAGATTGGAAAAGTGGGCTATAGAACTGGGAGGCCATAATGTGGTTTTTAAACCAAGGCCAACAATCAAAGGTCAGGTGTTGGCTGATTTCCTGACAGAGGTACCCGATGACAAAGACAGACAATGCAAGGCAATGGAGAAGGCCGAAAAACAACATTTAGAAGAACGATGGCTGCTATATACGGATGGCGCATCCAACGAGGATGGCGCAGGCGCAGGGCTTAGATTGGTAAGTCTGAAAAAACACGAGTTCACATACGCCATCCGGTTAGACTTCAAGAGCACAAACAACGAGGCCGAATATGAAGCTTTTCTTGCGGGGCTGCGATTAGCAATCAAAATGGGAGTCAAACACATAGAAGCACACGTAGACTACATGCTCGTAGCAGGACAGATCAATGGTCAGTACGACGCCAAAGGAGACGTCATGGCACTGTACCTAGAGTAAGCAAGAACTCCACTTGAAAGCTTTAATTCTTACAAAGTGCATCACATTAAAAGGAGCGAAAACAAGCCAACAGATTCATTAAGCAAGCTCGCATCAACTAGTTTCCAGCACCTGGCCAAAGACGTGCGCATTGAAGTTCTAAACAACCCATCGGTACCACTAAGGCAAGTAAACGTCATCCAACTTGGGACAACATCCTGGACGACCCCGATCATCACGTATCTCCAGTCCGGAATACTGCCAGAAAACAAAGCTGAAGCAAGAAAAATCCAGTACAAGTCTGAACATTATCAAATGTCTGATGGCATTCTCTACAGGAAGTCGTACCTCGGACCATTACTGCGATGTGTAGATCCAGAATATGCCAATTATTTGATCCGCGAAGAACACGAGGGCATTTGTGGCATTCATGCCAGACCAAGAATGGTGGTAGCAAAGGTAATGAACGCGGGTTACTACTGGCTAGGGATGCACCTGGATGCAGTCAAGGTCCTGAGTAAATGCAGTGGTTGTCAGAGGCACGCTCCAAAAACATTGCGTCCAAAAAATGAACTGGTCCCCGTAACAACGGCATGGCGGTACCAGCAGTGGGGAATAGATATGGTCGGTCCTTTTCTTGAAGCTGCAAGAGCAGTGAAGTTTATCATAGTCGTAGTAGACTATTTCACGAAATGGGTGGAAGCAAATGCACTAGCGTCAACCACATTTATAGTAGTGCGAATGTTCATATGGGAACGACAAATGGGCTACCTCTGAGAATCATAACCGATAACGGAACAAACTTCACCGCTGAATACCTCCAGAACTGGTTTAAAGAGCTGAACATCGATCATACCTTTTCCTCGGTGGCACACCCGCAAGGAAACGGTCAAGTCGAAGCAGTGAACAAAAGTATCGTGAACGGTATTAAAGCGAGGCTCGGGACGCAGCGGCTGGATGGGTTGACGAGTTGCCCAACATACTGTGGGCTCATAGGACTATGCCAAAGACAAGCAACGGTGAAACACTGTTCAGTCTAGTCTATGGGTCAGAAGCCGTGATAGCGGCAGAGATAGGCCTGCCATCACCAAGGATGCTGTCGATGAATGCTGTCAATAATGAAGAAGAAAGAAGGTTGGATCTAGACCTTCTAGAAGAAAGAAGAGAGATGGCAGCAATCAACAAGGCAAAATACAAAAGCAAGCTGGAAAAATACTACAACAGCAAGGTCAGAGTCTGCACATTCAACCCCGGAGACTACGTCTTGAGAGACAACGCGGCGTCCAAAGCCGAAAGACCGAGAAAACTAGCTCCCAAGTGGGAGGGACCATACGTCATAGATGAAGTCCTCGAAAACAAAGAAGTCCCCAGGACTTGGAATGCCCAGCAACTAAGGAAATGTTATATGTAGACAACCATAGTTTTTATTTTTCCTTGTAATGAACGGCCGCGTGCCCAACACAGTTGACTTTAATACAAGAAGTGCTGGCTATCTTATCTCATGTGAATTTCTGTTACAACTGCATATATTACTTTGGGCATACACGAAAACATCAATGGCTCAGACATAGGGAACGTTGTAGACCTCCAAGGCTCGTCACAACTAAGTGCACAGCCGGGTCAAGAACACACAACTAAAGCCTATCAAGCAAAATGCCACTTCGTGCCCACCTACACACGAAAACATCGTAAACATGGTAAACCAAACATTGTAAGACCCCCAAGGCTGAACAACAGCCGGGTCAACACAATAACCTGTAAAACGATCACTTCGTATACACGAATCAAACTACGCGCTTAATGACAGAACAAACGTTGCATAGTTTCCCAGGCATAACACAATACAGTGCAAAGCTAGGATAACTAACAGAAGTTAACCTGTCATAGCCACCATTCATTCGTGATACCTAATCAAATTAATTACACATGCACATATTGTAATGGAAACAAAATTCACAAAATAACAACCCGCAATCAGTAACATATATATGCCAAAATAATGTCAAAATACACCAACCACAATAACAAAGGTAAAAGTAAATTGTTCACAAACAGGAGAATCAGGAAATTGTCAGATGATTACAAGGCCATCAGGCCAATACGCGGCATGCAAGCCGGAAATCTTCAACCTTGATGACTAGTCCCAGCACCTGCAGCTTCAGGGTTCTGATCACCAAGGGCGTTCTATAACAACTCAATCCCGTCCGGTTTTCGAGACAATTTTCCAACAGCTTTAATAACGGCGAATTCGAGAAACTCATACTCCTGCCATTTCTCCGCATGACGAGCTGCACAGTCAGTTTTATACAAGTCAAAATGACTTACCGCCTCTTTCGCAACAGCAGCCGCTCTACCTTCGCCATAACCATCCTTGCGACCATGATCATACGTAGCTTCACCAAGCTCAAACATATATTTAGCAAGCTCTTCTGACTTCACGAGGCGCTCAGTAATCTAAGGAAAACAAAATAAGCATGCGAAATAGAAAACTAAGTAGAGTAGGTAAAAGAAACGAGAAAAAACATACCAATGGAACGCCATGCGCAAGCAACCACTTGCTGTCAGCATTGGCTTCCTCTGCTATAATTTCAGAAGCACGGCTCTCCGCAGACCTTTCAGCAACAAGTTGTTCTAATTTGGCAATTTGTTGGAGGTATTCACTCTCTCTCTTCTTATGAGTAGCACGTTCTTGCTCAGCTTCATCGCTTATCTTGGTTTTCTCCCCTCTCAACATGACAATCTGATCGTGCTGGGTTTGCATTTCCCGGTTGGTCCGTTCGCAGGAAATTTCCCATTCCTTTTGCTTGTTAGCATTAAACTGCTTTTCCTTAGCAAGTTTATCTTCTGCATCCGCAACCCTCCATGTTAAACCCTTCTTCTCTGCATTGAATTTCTCCCTCTCTTCAGCCAACGCCTTCTTAGACGCCTCAAACTCCAATGTATCCTCTCCCATAAACTGCCATTCCCTCACAATCTCCTGGGAGGTGGCATAAAAGTTAACACCGGCATGGATATGATCATCAAGGAGATCCATTCGGTGACGTCTTTTCTGAAACATTCTCTCAGCTGGGGGGAGGGATAAAGAGAAGAACTCTCGACAATTGCCAATGTCATTCATGCGAGAGCCCTGAGTCAGGTTCCAGTGAGGAGCATGTGGAAGATCATCACATGCAGGGTTATAAGTATCCCAGGACCCGCCTTGAACAGATCGAAATTCAGGACTTTGGCGAACCCCAGAAGTACCACCACCCCCGGAACCTAGCGGACGTTTTGTATATATGGTGTGACGAGGAGTAGCCTCACTCGACTCCACCTCAGTTTCAGCACCATCCTTATGACCCTCATCACCACCAGCATCAGCAGCAACATTCTCTCTAACTTGCTCAACTTCGACATCATCTCCTGTACCTTTCCCTTTCGGGTCCGGTCGAGACGGAGATAAGTTAAAGGTTCGAGACGGAGGAGACTCAGGAGGAGTAATCTGAGAAATATCAACTCTGCGTGTGCCCTTGTCAGACTTAGGAGCTGTCACATAAAATCACAAGTAGATGAGAGTCAGAAAAAGCAAAAACAAAACAACAACGACAAGAAACTATGTTCACTAAGGGTAGTCATACCTCGGGAACCAGAAGTAGACTTGTACATTTTCTCCAACAAATTACCAGATTTGGCACTGAAGACACCTAAGTCAATCTCCGACTTTGATGGTGCAATAACAGTTTCTTTTTGCAGCTTAGACTTTTTCTCGGCTAGAGCAGTGGTGGCTTGCGCATCAAGTTCCTTCTTTTTCTCTTCAAGGAGTTTTTTCTTCTTCACTATCTCAGTTAAAGTGGCATCATCATCCGGGTCACTCCCTGACCGCTTTTCTCCTGCGTCTAAACCAGAGAGCGTGTCAAATACGACAACATAGTCTAGGAAAGAGAGGTTAGAAGGTCGCTTACGAGGTGCCTCAGACACAGGTTGCTCGACCTTCCTCTTTTCAGGTTTATCATCTCTTTTCTTCTTCCTGGTTTCCAACTGTTCAGCAGTGTCAACCGGAGTCTCAACATCGTCAACAGCAGGCTCATTTACCGGCTCATTCACAGCCCCTTGTGATGGATCTGCACGCGCGGAACGATGGATTAGATCCTGATGAGACTCATCAGACTCCCCACTCGAAAGGATGATAACCCCCCCCCCTAGGAAGAGTAGGATAAACGTCGAAATCATCATCAATATCATCACCATCGTCTTCACCTAAATCAACATTGGCATACGCAGCCATGCTCTCACTGGTAGGATGTAAGAAGTTATTCCGTATTGATCAAGCCACAAAGGTCGTCCCTCAGGCAATATAGCCACAACCACGGCACCACAGGCCTTTGGATGAAAATCAATCATCAAGCTATATCCTGCTGCAAAACACAAGAAGATATGAAGACACCCCGTGTTACGAAAGTCAAAGTCAAGATTTAAGTCAAAGGAAGAAAAGATTGCTAATTGTGATCTGTCACTCCTTGCTTAATTACTGATTTGACTTCCTTGACTTGTAATGGAATCTTTATTTTAATTGCTTTAGTTGTATTATGTGGAGTATCTATTAATAATCGAGGTTTACTCGATGTTTATCGCATGTTTTATCGCTTATCGCATCGCAATCACATTCGCAACTCGAACTATGCATTCTGGATATTGTTTTACGTGTGTGTGCTACTTATGTGTTACTTGTACATGTTTATTTATTGTTTGTTGTGGTGATTAATCGAAACACAATCGCAACTCTAACGCAACACAATCAAAACGTAGACGCTAAACGCAAGTTATTTAGGATGATTGTATGTTAGATATAGTAGTTAAGTTATTTGTGTAACTAATGGGTAATACTATCGCATCGCTCGATCGAAACGCATCGCAAAACCCAACGTGCGAAACGAAACGCCAAAGCTCAACAGTCGGAGCCACTCGATCGAGTTACCACTCGATCTAATGGCCAACCGATCGGATTGCCATCCGATCGGGTTGCCATCCGATCGGAGTGTCATCTGATTGGTGACCTGCTCGACAGTAGTGCACTTTCCTTTTTGGGAAACCCTATAAATACCCTCCTGTCACATCATTTGTGATGTGACAGCTCTCCCACTCGACCAGCTGCATTCAAGCCTTCTTTCTCTCGATTTCTCACGATTCTTGTAAGCTTTCAACCTAAATCTTGTACTTCTATGATCTACACACACTCCTTCATCTTTCTCACCTTTGAATCTTAACTTTTAACCGTGAAATCAGTGGATTTGAGGTGTTCTAGGGTGATGTTATCATGGAGTTCTTATGAACTTCATGTTTTGGCCTCATTCCACCAAGAACAACTTAGATCTGAAGGATTTCCACATAAATAAACAATGTTTTCGCATAGATCTAAACGTTTTCAAGGATAAAAGGATGGAAAGATGGATTTCCAACTTTCTTTCAACTCTTTTACACTCAATGCACTCAAAACTGATAGAATCAGAGCTTGTTTTGATCTTCTATTCTTTCTTGGTGATGTGTCGGTTCAAGATCCGGTTTCTATCAAAGAGACCATCGATTCCGGGTTAAACATAAACCACCGTCACAAACCAGTAAACTGATCGAACTTGGGTGATTCCTGTTCGATCGGGTCACTTGATTCATGGTGAGGGTTCTGTTGTTTAGCACGTTGTCATACCGTCTCGATCAACCACAAAACTTAGCAAAACTGCAAGATAGCAACACGATCAGATCGCGGGACGGATTGCCGTCCGATCAGATTGCCATCTGATCGGATTGCCATCCGATCGAGCCGCAATCCGATCGGATTGCACTTGAGGTTCAACACTTAACAAATTTTCAATGTGATCAATGCATTACCAGTTCCAACAGATTGCCACCCGATCAGTAGGCCATTCGATCGAGTGACAAAACTGCTGTGAACTTGTTCTCACTAAGTGTCCTGCCAATCGGATCGCTATCCGATCGATTGACCTTTCGATCGATCGACCTGAAAGGTAGAGATACTTCACTGTTTTCAAAATTCTTCAACGAATACTTCAAAAGAGAAGCCATCATACACAAACACATTCTTACCAAACAAGGTGCCAATCCGACCGAATGGCCATCCGATCGGATGACCATCCGAACGGATTGACATCCAATCGAGTGACCATCCGATCGGATTGCCATCTGATCGAATTACCACCCGACGCTTGGTACCTTTGCATCGTTTTACGCACCGTTCTTCGCTTATGCTATCGTTAACTGTTCAGGCTAATCTCTCTCAGCGCTCCCTTCAATCCAAGGCAGTGGTTATTAAGTTAAACGCTATCTGTGAGTATACTCGATCCATTTTTGCTTTACGCACTTTTGGTTTTACATACGTTACTTATTCAAATCACAATCGACACACAACGCAAACACTATTTCTACGCTAACCGTTATTGCATGCTACGTGTTATTCGATAAATGCTTGTATATTATGTTTAAACAGTTGATGTGTGTAAAATGCAACATATAAATTACATCAAATAAGGCATAAAACTAACCCTTTTTAAGTACTAATGTTGGAAAAAGTGTGCTTTTGTCTTCCTTTTGTATTTTCAGGGTTAAATGAGCTTAAATGAACAAAAGAAGCAAAAATGCAGCTAAATCTAACAATAATACAAGAAAAGGAATAAACATGGCATGCCCGACCCCTCGAGAGCATCTTCCCAAGCAAAAACAAGACATCAGAAGGCTAAACACGCCCCGTACTCAGCGAGCACGGAGGCGTGCCCAAGTGTCTGCAGAAAGGACAAAAGAGTAGAACCTTCTATTTCCCAACACGAGGGCGTGCCCAGCGGACACGGGGCCGTGGTCAACGCTAAGATTCGCAGAATCCAAGCAAATCTTGATAGTACATATACGCTTCTGCACACGGGGCTGTGCCCAGCGGACACGGGGGCGTGGTCAACTAATGCAGACAAACTGCAATTAATGAAGAAAGAGAAAGTGGGTGGACACGGGGCCGTGTCCGGGCTTCTGTGCAGGCTATAAATAGAGGTGCTTGGTTCACTTCAAAAGCATCCCTTGACAAACCACCTCTCTAACACTTCACCCACCCTCCACCACCATCACAACCTACATCCACCACCATCATCCATCATCCATCATAGAGTGTGTGTAGTAGTCTCGGGATCCAAGATTGATAGTAAGAGTTCTTGATAATTAGAGGCCATGTTTGCCTAAATCTCTTACATCACTTGGTGAAGACAAGCATTTAGTGTAATACTTTTGTTTTTTAATCTTTTCTTACTTTTTATTTGGTTTTGTATTAATGACATTAATAACTAGTTTCTTATGTTGAAGGTGAAACTTCCTTATCATTTGTCCGTGGTTTCTTGGCTTTATTTTACTATCTATATAAAATAAAAGATTTACACCATTCATATCTCTACGGTCTATATAGAGATATGTTGGCTACCTGGTCGGGGGTTAAGGGAATGGTTTGGTAAGGTTCTTGCCTTGTTCAGTGTATAGATCCTGCAAGGACCTGGGTCAAGCTTACTAGGACCTCCTTCAATACCCACTGGTATTGGATGGCGGGGGTGCGAATAGCTTGATCCCCTCATATGTAAACTACTATTATTACATTAACCCGGCTACATGAGATTGTTTCCCTGCTGACTCAAACCACTTAGCCGAGGGTAGCGTCACCTTCAAAAGAGGGGCCTACCACATTACGCATTAATAACTTATTTAATTATCTTTCAATAATCCAACCCTTTAGGATTGTATCCTTGCTGACTCAAACTACTGGGTTGAGGGTAACGTCACCTTCAAAAGAGGGGCCTACTACTATAACTAAGATAATCTCTTAAAAAGTGCAAAAGTGCGAAATTCATCAAAGGTTAAACTAAAGGCGAGTCGGATCCAAGTGATTCATCTTGTCTATCTGTTTTTATTTTAGTTTTATTTTCAACATTTTTAGTTTTTATTTTCTAGTTTAAAACCTTTTTCTAAACTTTTGATTTGATTAGACGTTGAGGATAAACCAGTACTAAAAGCTCTTGTGTCCTTGGACGACCTCGGTATCTTACCAACGCTATACTACGCTCACGATGGGTGCACTTGCCCATATGTGTGTTTGGTGTTAGTAAAATATCGTGTTTTATAAATTTAAAACTTGACTAAAGTGTTAAAAAGGGCTAAAAATGTATATAAAAATATATCACACCGCACGCACATCAACAGTGATTGTTGCCTGACACCTTAGCAACGATAGTACTATAGTTTGGACTCAGCACCTGTCGTGGACAGGGGTTGTTAAGGGCATTACTACACGTGTCCCAGTGGGGATATGTGTTGCGCATTCTACAACTCGCAGTCACGTCTGTGAATATTTCTCTGTCGATAACCTACTAGCTTTCACTTTGCTAAATGTTACGTGCTGGTTATGCGTAAACGATTTCGAACTCTATATGCTATTATCAAACTTGTATGCTCACCTTTACACTATGTGTATGGACCTCTATTTTAACGTATGTGACTGGTGCTTAGGATGTTGTGCTTACCTGCTTTTGTGGAATCAAGTAGGGTTGAGAGTCTAGAAACAAAGACAATTTATTTTATTTAAATCTGAGTTGTCGGAACATGTTATTCGTCTTTGAGATATCGCTGTCTGTAATAATTTACTTGCTTAATAGGTTATGGTATGGGACATCATGTTAACTATTCAGTAAAGTAGTTGTTATGGAATTTCTCTTGGACAATCTGTTTCGCTCAGTGCCGTGCCCCGATGTTTCCGCCATCGGTTGGGGTGTGACAGATTGGTATCAGAGCCATAACTATAGGGAATTAGCCAAGACTCGACCTAGTCCGGGTCGATGTCTTAGAAATAACCTAGTCTATAGTCTAAGTACCAGCAGACCGACTTTTGCATGCCCTTTAGGGGTTTTGCACGAGCTTACTTGCTATACTCGCTCGCACTCGCTTTACACTATCACTGCACACTATTTTCAAAACGAACGAGTGGTTAAGTCGATATTAGGTGTGAAAACCGCGAACTCTCCATTTGATCGCTTGTTCGACCCGCATTTTTATCTACAAACAGAGATTTTGCGTTGAATCAGGAGTGAAATCCATACTTTAATGCAGATTTTCCTCCCTATTTCAACAAGTACGGGAACAAAGCTGTTAAGTCAGGGGTGAAACCCGAACCTTGACGACTTGTTCCGATCTTTATTTTGGTTTTTAAAACACTCTCACCAAGTCTCGACGGACTCCAACGACTGGAAGTCACGCTGTAACTGGAAGGAGGTGTGCCGTTCGCCCAAAATTGAGGCGAGAGCACAGTCCAGAAGGCCAAAGTGTGTACTAGAGGTCCTTGTGAATAGTCGAAACGCTTTAGGTAGTCAACGTCTATCTAGCCGAGACAATCTATCCTCGATTTTTATGTTGTTCGATTCTGGATTTGCCGCCGCTAACTCTGAGATTTGTCACTTTTGTGTGAAAATTTTATGTGTTTTATGTGATTTTATCTATTCATGTGATTCGATTTTTGGTGATTTATTCGCTTTTCGCTTTGATTGACACACACAACTCGCACTACACAATTACCCCAATACGCTGACAAATCATAAGCCTCACATCGCATTTATGGAAGCACGTGATCTATACGCTGTGATACTCGCTACCCGCACTCGCTACTCTCGAACGCGCTCGCGAATTTTGAATGATAGGTGAATACGTGCCATATATGTGGGTGAATACGTGCAAAATATAGTTGAATATGTGCTTATGTGCTCTACGTGCTTATGTGTTTCTGTGATTATGTGCCTGCGTGATTATGTGCTTAAGTGATTGAATGTGTTCCTGAGCTTTACTTAGTGGTAGTGCGTGTGAGGTGAGAGTCGATTATATAGTGCTCGAGTCCTATGGCGATGCCTATTGCAGACAATGTCGTCTTTCGGATCCCGTCACTCTCGCGCTGCCCAAAGAAACCAAGATAACAAATGCATGGCAGCTCTCGTCTCGATGCAAATAACGAAAGTTATTTCTCAAATTGTTAGCGAAATGAATGAGAACGCTAGCAAATCTTCTGAAGAATCCAAGACTATTGCTCCTAAGACTGCTTTTAGCTTCAAGCAGTTCAAAGCTTGCAGACCAAAAGAATTTACTGGCGAAGATGATCCTACGGCCATGTTCCAATGGTTTGATTCGATCGAGGTCACCCTACGCCAGAGTAGCTGTCCTGATAATCTCCGTACTCTTAACGCAACTGGCGTCTTCCAATCCCGAGCTTTGGATTGGTGGACGGCCGAGAGAAACAAACGCGGAAATGATGCAGCTTACGGGCTGACATGGGATGAGTTGAAGGACGTTATGATGCAAGAGTTCTGCCCTCCCCACGAGCGCCAAAAGCTGGAGGACGAGTTCTGGCATATCCAGCAGAAGGATGGTGACAATGCAGGTTTAACTGCTCACTTCAAGCAGTTGAGTATAATCTGTCCTAGCCAAGTTTCTACGCCCGACATTGCTATTAAGAAGTATATCCGTGTTCTTCCGGATTGTGTGGCTGATTTTGTTCAAGCTGCAAAGACAACGACGATTAAAGAAACCTCCTTACTCGCTACTGAGATTAAGACAAGCGAGTCAAGTCTGGTTACTGGGATAAAGCTTCCAAGACTCTGCATTAAGCTACCACCGCCTCAACCGCCTCAACCGCCACCGCTCCTCAGTCTTCAAAGTCCTCTCGTCATAAGAAGAAGAACAACAACAACAGTAGCAAAAATTGCGCTGTCACAGCCGCCGCTCCACTTCAAGCTGTTCAAGCTCAACCGCAATCCCAGCATCGCCAAGTCACTGCCCCAGTTAACAACGCACCACTGGCTAAGCGTGCGTATACTGGTCCTCACCCGGCTTGCCCTACTTGTACCTATCATCATCCTGTGGGGATTGTCTGCAGATTTTGTGTTCATTGCAACATGTACGGCCACTTCACCGCCAACTGCCATACAGGTCCACGTCAAACCCCAGCTCCAACTCAAGGTCCAGCTCCTGCTAATCAAATTCTACTTCCTGCTCCACAAGGTCAAAAAGTGGCTCCTGCACCCACGGTTAATGCTAGAGCTTGCTTTGCGTGTGGTGATCCCAACCTCTTCTCAAACATGTGCCCCAATCGAGTGGTGAAGCAAGAGCCACAACAGCAGCAGCCAGCAGCCCGCAGACGTACCTTCAACATCAACGTCCGCCAAGCTCAAGCCGACAACAATGTGGTTAATGGTACGTTCCTTGTGAATGGTATTTATACTTCGTGTTTATTTGATACTGGAGCCGATAACTGTTTTGTATCTCTTGAATTTGAGAAACTTCTTATCGTAAGCGCGCCCATCTCCCCTCGACATTCGATGTGGAAATTTCCACCGGAGGAACCGTCGCCGTCAATTCTATTCTTCGTGATTGTACTCTCGAACTCAACAATCACGTCTTTCCTATCGACCTTATGCCGATGCAGCTCGGTAGTTTTGACATCATAGTAGGCATGGACTTTCTTCGCGAAAACCATGCTGAAAGTTGTTTGTTTCGATAAGATGATACGCTTCTCGCTCGCTAATGGTGATCAACTTTGTGTGTATGGCGAAACTCCTTCGAAAGGTTTCAAACTCATGTCATGTGTCCAAGCTAGCAAGTATCTCCGCAAGGAATACAAAGCTTTCTTGGCTAACATTGTAGTAGCAGAGAAGGAATAGAAAAAGGAAGTCAAGGAGGTAGGCCAGGTGCCTTTAGTTTGTGAATTTCCTAACATTTTCCCAGACGATTTCCCAGGATTGCCTCCGAGTCACGATATCGACTTTCGTATCGACCTCCTTCTTGGAGAAAATCCAGTTGCTAGAGCTCCTTATCGACTCGCTCTGTCCGAAATGCGCGAAATCTTGAGTCAACTCCAGGAATTGTTTGACAAAGGCTTTATTCGCCCTAGCACCTCTCCGTGGGGTGCGCCAAAAAGAAGGACAGGTCGTTCCGGATGTGCATCGACTATAGGGAGTTGAATAAGCAGACGATCAAGAATCCCTATCCCCTACCTCGAATTGATGATTTGTTTGAGCAGTTGCAAGGTGCTATGTGTTTTTCAAAGATCGATCTCCGCTTAGGCTACTACCAGTTACGTATTGAAGAGGAGGATATACTCAAAACCGCTTTTCACACTCGATACGACCAGTATGAGTTCATTGTTACGCCTTTTGATTTAACTAACGCAACCGCGGTTTTCATGGATCTGATGAATCGCGTGTGTAAACCTTTTCTCGACCGCTTCGTCATCGTGTTCATCGATGATATCCTGATATATTCCAAATCGAAAGCCGAACATGCGCAACATCTACATTTGGTTCTCGAACTACTCCAAGGGAATCGACTCTACGCCAAGTTCTCCAAGTGCGAATTTTGGCTGGAGGAGGTTCAATTCCTCGGTCACATTGTCAATAGTCAAGGTATTCACGTTGACCCCATGAAGATCGAAGCTGTTAAGAGTTGGGTTACGCCTAAGAACCCGTCTGAAGTCCGTTCATTTCTTGGACTAGCGGGCTATTATCGCCGATTTATCGAAGGATTCTCAAAAATCAATGTGCCCCTTACTTCTCTCACGCACAAAGACAAGCCTTTTGTTTGGGGAACTGGACAAGAGACTGCCTTTCGAACCCTCAAGCATCTGCTCTGCAATGCTCCCGTCCTCGTTGTACCTGATGGAAACGACGATTTCGTTGTCTATTGTGATGCCTCTAACCTCGGTCTTGGTTGTGTTCTCATGCAACGAGACAAGGTTATTGCCTACGCATCTCGTCAGCTCAAGGTCCATGAGAAGAACTACACCACCCACGACCTCGAGCTAGGCGCAGTTGTTTTTGCGTTGAAGATTTGGTGACACTCCCTGTATGGTAAAAAGTGTACGATCTTCACAGATCATAAGAGCCTGCAACACATCCTCAGCCAAAAGGAACTGAATATGCGCCAACGCCGATGGGTGGAACTTCTCAACGATTACGACTGTGAGATTCGTTATCATCCTGGCAAAGCAAATGTCATTGCCGACGCTCTCAGCAGACGAAGCTATTTGCATAGCATTCCTAATGTTCACACCCAACATCATCTCGAAACTCTCATTCGCGAAGCCCAACATGCTTGTTTCACCGAACGCACTTTGAAGAAGGAAAGGATTCTTAACGACGGCGCCCAGTTAGAGAATAAATCGAATGGGATATTCTATTACCTAGACCGAATTTGGATTCCCAAGCGTAACGACCTACGACAAATTCTGATGGACGAAGCCCACAAGTCTCGATATTATATTCATCCCGGTGCCGATAAAATGTACCAGGACCTTCGCTACAAGTACTGGTGGCCGGGCATGAAGAAAGATATCGCCATCTATGTTTCGAAGTGCCTTACTTGCTCGAAAGTCAAGGCCGAACATCAAAGACCCTCTGGCTTACTCGTCCAACCCGAGATCCCTATGTGGAAATGGGAGAGTAAAGCTATGGACTTTATAACAAAACTTCCGTGCACGCCATCAGGTCACGATAGCATCTGGGTTGCCATCGACCGTTTGACTAAATCTGCTCATTTTCTGCCGATACGAGAAGACTTTAAGGTAGAAAAATTAGCCTGAATCTACACCGATGAGATCATTTGTCGACATGGGAAGCCTCGTGACATCATCTCTGACCGCAATGGTCGGTTTACCTCGCGTCTTTGGGAAACGTTTCAAGCTGCTCTTGGTACTACGCTTAATCTAAGTACCGCTTTACATCCCCAAACTGATGGTCAGACTGAAAGAACGATTCGTACCCTTGAACACAAGCTTCGCTCGTGTGTCATAGATTTCAGTGGTAATTGGGACGCATACTTACCTTTGGTCGAATTCTCGTACAATAGCAGTTATCATTCTAGCATTCAAATGGCACCGTTTGAGGCATTATACGGAAGAAGATGTCGATCGCCTATTGTATGGAACGAGATCGGAGACTCGCAAATAACCGGTCCTGAGTTGTTGCAAGAAACGACTGACAAAATCCTCCAAATTCAAGACAATCTGCTGAAAGCTCGGAGTCGTCAGAAAAGTTGCGCCGATAGACGACGCAAGCCCCTTGAATTTGACGTTGGTGACTACGTACTCCTAAAGGTTTCACCTTGGAAGGGTGTGGTCAGATTCGGAAAGAAAGGGAAACTCGCTCCTCGATATGTTGGACCCTTTAAGATTCTGGAAAGAATTGGCAAAGTGGCCTACAGACTCGAACTACCAGAGGAACTTAGCAACGTCCACCCGACTTTCCACCTTTCGAACCTCAGAAAGTGTCTGGCTGAGCATGATTTACAAGTTCCACTGGAGGATCTTCAAGTGGACGAAACATTACACTTCGTGGAGAAGCCTGTCGAGATCATGGACCGAGAAACCAAGCAACTCAGGCGCTCACTTATTCCCATTGTGAAGGTTCGATGGGAAGGCAAACGTGGCGCAGAGTTCACCTGGGAACTCGAAAGCGACATGAAGGCGAAGTATCCGCAGTTGTTTATTACGGCCAAGGCCTAATTTCGGGATGAAATTCCCTAAGTGGGGGAAGCTGTAACACCCCGTGTTACGAAAGTCAAAGTCAAGATTTAAGTCAAAGGAAGAAAAGATTGCTAATTGCGATCTGTCACTCCTTGCTTAATTACTGATTTGACTTCTTTGACTTGTAATCGAATCTTTATTTTAATTGCTTTAGATGTATTATGTGGAGTACCTATTAATAATCGAGGTTTACTCGATGTTTATCGCATGTTTTATCGCTTTATCACTTATCGCATCGCAATCGCAATCGCATTCGCAACTCGAACTATGCGTTCTGGATATTGTTTTACGTGTGTGTGCTACTTATGTGTTACTTGTGCATGTTTATTTATTGTTTGTTGTGGTGATTAATCAAAACGCAATCGCAACTCTAACGCAACGCAATCAAAACGCAGACGCTAAACGCAAGTTATTTAGGATGATTGTATGTTAGATATAGTAGTTAAGTTATTTGTGTAACTAATGGGTAATACTATCGCATTGCTCGCTCGAAATGCATCGCAAAACCCAACGCGTTAAACGAAACGCTAAAGCTCAACCGTCGGAGCCACTCGATCGAGTGACCACTCGATCGGATGGCCAACCGATCGGATTGCCATCCAATCGGGTTGCCATCCGATCGGTGACCTGCTCGACACTAGTGCACTTTCCTTTTTGGGAAACCCTATAAATACCCTCCAGTCACATCATTTGTGATGTGACAGCTCTCCCACTCGACCAGCCGCACTCAAGCCCTCTTTCTCTCGATTTCTCGCGATTCTTGTAAGTTTTCAACCTAAATCTTGTACTTCTATGATCTACACGCACTCCTTCATCTTTCTCACCTTTGAATCTTAACTTTTAACAGTGAAATCAGTGGATTTGAGGTGTTCTAGGGTGATGTCATCATGGAGTTCTAATGAACTTCATGTTTTGGCCTCATTCCACCAAGAACAACTTAGATCTGAAGGATTTCCACATAAATAAACAATGTTTTCGCATAGATCTAAACGTATTCAAGGATAAAAGGATGGAAAGATGGATTTCCAACTTTCTTTCAACTCTTTTACACTCAATGCACTCAAAACCGATAGAATCGGAGCTTGTTCTGATCTTCTACTCTTTCTTGGTGATGTGTCGGTTCAAGATCTGGTTTCTATCAAAGAGACCATCGATTCTGGGTTAAACATGAACCACCGTCATGAACCAGTAAACTGATCGGACTTGGGTGATTCCTGTTCAATCGGGTCACTTGAGTCATGGTGAGGGTTCTGTTGTTTAGCACGTTGTCATACCGTCTCAATCAACCACAAAACTTAGCAACACTGTAGGATAGCAACACGATCAGATCGCGGGACGGAATGCCGTCCGATTGGATTGCCATCCGATCGAACCGCAATCTGATCGGATTGCACTTGAGGTTCAACACTTAACAAATTTTCAATTGGATCAATGCATTACCAGTTCCAACGGATTGCCACCCGATCGGTAGGCCATCCGATCGAGTGACAAAACAGTTGTGAACTTGTTCTCACTAAGTGTCCTGCCAATCGGATCGCTATCCGATCGAGCGACCGTTCGATCGATCGACTTGAAAGGTAGAGATACTTCTCTGTTTTCAAAATGCTACAATGAAAACTTCAAAATACAAGCCATCATACACAAACGCATTCTTACCAAAAAAAGGTGTCAATCTGACCGAATGGCCATCCGATCGGATGACCATCCAAACGGATTGACATCCGATCGAGTGACCATCCGATCGGATTGCCATCCAATCGGATTACCACCCGACGCTTGGTACCTTTGCATCGTTTTATGTACCGTTCTTCGCTTATGTTATCGTTAACTGTTCAGGCTAATCTCTCTCAGCGCTCCCTTCAATCCAAGGCAGTGTTTATTAACTTAAACGCTATCTGTGAGTATACTCGATCCCTTTTTGCTTTACGCACTTTTGGGTGTTACATACGTTACTTATTCAAATCACAATCGACACATATCACAAACACTATTTCTACGCTAACCGTTATTGCATGCTACGTGTTATTCGATGAATGCTTGTATGTTATGTTTACAAAGTGATTGTTGCCTGCCACCTTAGCAACGATAGTACTATAGTTTGGACTCAGCACCTGTCGTAGACAAGGGTTGTTAAGGGCTTTACGACACGTGTCCAAGTGGGGATATGTGTTGCACATTATACAACTCGCAGTCACGTCTGTGCATATTTCTCTGTCGATAACCTACTAGCTTTCACTTTGCTACATGTTACATGCTGGTTATGCGTAAATGATTTCGAACTCTATATGCTATTATCAAACTTGTATGCTTACCTTTACAGAATGTGTATTGACCTCAATTTTAACGTATGAGACAGGTGCTTAGGATGTTGTACTTACCTGCTTTTGTGGAATCAAGTAAGGTTGAGAGTCTAGAAACAAAGACAATTTATTTTATTTAAATCTGAGTTATCGGAACATGTTATTCGTCTTTGAGATATCGCTGTCTGTAATAATTTACTTGCTTAATAGGTTATGGTATGGGACATAATGTTAACTATTCGGTAGAGTAGTTGTTATGGAATTTCTCTTGGATAATCTGTTTCGCTCAGTGCCGCGCCCCGATGTTTCCGCCATCGGTTGGGGTGTGACACTAGGGTTCGGAGAAGCCCACAGCATACTCATTCCCGCAGCCACCAAAGCTCTTTCTTCAAGCTGAATAATAGGAGCAACCTTTTTGGTCAGAACGTTATACCAATCTAGTGCAACAAAATCCACTAAGACATTAACACGAGGCACCCCTTCACTTTCGGCCCTATAATGCATATCAATAGGGATAACACCACAGCGGATATAGAAAATTTTTTGTTTCCAGTCATGAAGACTTTTTGGTGGGTGACTGCTGCAGGGACTAACCCCACTTGTACGGGAATTAAAGGAATAGAAACCGCCAGTATAGCTAACAAAATAAAACACATTGAACTTTGTAAAAGTAGGTTCAACACGGTTAGCCCTACATATGAACTCAAAGTGGGTAACCTGGGGCAAACCCAAAGCACTTATCTGAGAAATATGCAGGCCATAACCGGTAAGCACTTCACCAATGAATTTAGACATTGGGAGACGGAATTTCCCTTCCCGGAAAAAGGCGGCATACAACGTCATATACCCGGGAGGAGCGTCTAATGCCGTAGATTTAGGAGTTAGAAATTGTACACCCCAATCGGATTTGAAACCAAGGTCCTGAGTGAGATTCTGGAGTTCTTCCTCTTTCCAGTTACTCTCCGCTTGATCCGGACCTGGAGGGTTCTTGGGCCTGTATTTCCTCTTTTTTGTACTAGGTTTCGAACCAGTAGACATGATTATAGAAGTAGGGGGAAAGAATAGAAGAAGGAGTCAATGGAAGGGGAAGAGAGGAAAAAGAGTTTGAAATTTGAAAAGTGAAGAAGAAGTGGTGGAAAAGTGATAACCGCCGTGTATTTATACCCATCGCATTTAATGCGATGGGTAGTGGACCGTCAGGAAGGCAGAGCGACGTCCAACAGGGAAGCGACACGTCAGGGGAGAGACTAACCGTCACCTTGACTTTAGGGCGCGTGGCCCCCACGCGGCTGACAGGCGGCGAAAAAGTGAGTGAAGGTTCTGAAAAAACAATTGTTCATCTCCGAAAAGACAGCAACCTTAGACGGCACGCCAGTCATGTCAGTTGTCCTTATCCCAATAAAGAAACTTCCCTTAGAAGAAACCGCCAAAAAGTGAAGTTGCCACCACACGCCATACACCGATTTGGCTCAACTTCGCAAGGAGGCCACCATTCCCCTTACGCCGTTTTGGCTCAACTTCGCAAGGCGACCACCATGCGCCGTACGCCGTTTTGGCTCAACTTCGCAAGACGACCACCATGCGCCGTACTCCGTTTTGGTTCAACTTCGCAAGGCGACCACCATGCGTCGTACGCCGTTTTGGCTCAACTTTGCAAGGCGACCACCATGTGTCGTACGCCATTGTGACTCAACTTCGCAAGACCATCGTCATGCGCCTTACAAAGGCAAACAGCAAAGGCCACTACCCTTATAAGTCCAGAATCCCTCCTAGACGATCAACTCAACTAGAAGGCAAACTAGACTGGGAGGACTTGAAGAGGTATGGTCCCAATTCCATGCACACATGGCAGGGACCACACCACTTTCTTCATCCTACATGGCGCTCACATCAGCAAGCGAATCCAGAAGCTTCTAGAAGCTTCTGGAAGACGCCAAGATGGCACCAAAGATGCTCCTCTAGACAAAAAGGACGACACGTGTTACCATTAACCAGATGCCATGTAGGCCCGCGACACAGCCAAGGGGCAGACCGACAGCTGCAGTACGATTTCCCCTACATGGACAAATGACGGCGCGCCACATGGACCACTATCCTGACCACAGCAGAGGAGACCAAGAGGATATTCCCCTTGGTCGGACAGTTGGGGCCCAATAGCAGCTGGCAAGGTCGCTCCTCCCACTTCACCGTCCGGCTATAAATAGGACCCTTCATCATTCAGGATATTCATTCTGTTCTCCTCATATTTCACCCACAACACATACTATTTTCTCCTCGGAACAGTACTTATTCTCACGTCGGAGTCTGCTTAAGAGGGAAACCCACATATTCCCCTCTTAACGAGCTAACGGCTTGTTGTTTTGCAGGATTGCAGTCTTAGGCGAGTAGAAAAGGAGATTGAACCCACATAAGAGACAACCCAGCTAGTTAACCTTCAGTGTTAACCAGTATTTCATCAATTGGGCTTTGAGCAGCCTTTTGAGCTTTTGGTCTATAAGTTTGGAAAATGTGGGGCTTCTTTAGGGGCCTTTTAGGTTTATTCACATAACAGAAAGGCTGATTCTAAACACATCCCCCTCCTGATTATACCCCCTTGTGAGAGGAAAACTGTCGGTCTCACGCGGGCCCCATCTGTAAGTATGTAAGAGGAGATGGGTGTAGAAAGTAATTAAGAGGGTGTAGAAAGTAGCACCCAATAGAAACAACATTTTGCATGCCTTCATTATTGTCAGCGTTGACATCACTCATCCCTACCAGCTTTTCTAACGTCTCATTTATCGAACAATGAGCCGGCTCCATAACCTACTCCAAAACGTTCTCTAATTTCCCAGAGACAACATTTTACAAATATTATATTGTTCTGGTTTCTTAATAAACATAATGCTATTAGTTTATTTTTTTAAAAGCAAACTGACATACTTAAAAACTTACACCTTGTAGGATTTGAACCGTTCACATTCAACACATAAGGGAGACATAAACACCTTACAACTACACCATTTCCCTTGGGACTCGAGGGAGCTCTACTCTAACTCTAAAGGCTTTGCTAGATATGATAATATAATCAGATTTTATTATCCCATATATCATAGTGATATAACGTCTACTACAAGAACATTCGATCTACACATGCATGACTACCTTTTCCATAATATGTTCTTCAACAAGAACATGAGTCTGATGTTTCCATGGCATATCACATTGCACAAGCAGCCCAATTTGATGGAAATCGGTTTGAAGTTAACTCGGGCATATAGCGGACATTGATGTCTACGGGGAGCATACGATACTCAATATCAAGATCTTTGAAAATCTTGATCATCTCCTCCATTAGAAGAGCTCTCCTTTTCCATCTTTCACCCATGTCTTGGAAATTCATTCTATGCGAAAGCCACATTGACATTTTGAGTCTATTCAAGTCCTCAACATCCCTCACTACGATTACAGGCCGAGGTTGCCAATGATTGCTTTTCTTCTCCACATAGCTGCAACCATACCGGTCCAAAATCATAATAACATTCAATAACTATATTCAAATTATTTTGATACTTGATAATATGATACTAAAAAAATTTGCTTACCTTGTCATCATTTCCTTCATTTTGGCAACCATTTCAGCAGGAGTTGATACATGGATGCAAAAATCAATAGCCTCCCCCATGTCGGGACTACGGTTGTAATTAGCGATAGGCATAGTCGAAAGCACACTGTTGGGATATGATATCTTCTGATTATCGTACCTCAAGAAGATTGTCGTTAATATATTCATCTCTTCAACTATCATCTGCATTCAATATAACATTTGATGTTAGATGACCGAAAATAAAAATAAAAGAAACGTGTTTTTATATAAAATTATGGCATCTAACCTAAGGGTCATGTTCAAGTTGACATGTTAATTAAACAGGTTGTGTTCACGTTGACAATGTCTATGTGCTACCATATCTATAATGTGTAATAAACGCGTCGTGATTAGGTTGGCCAGCTTAATTAAACATGTGGATCCATCAACCTGTTTGAAATTATAATTAAAAAATTTTGATATGGTCAAACTTGCAGTCGCCAACGTGTCTACGATCTGTTTAACCCATTTATTACTAACTGTTAACTTCTTTAACATGTTTACAACCAGTTTACAATGGTTTGATCACTCTTTAGATAAAGGGTTTTAAAGAGCCATGTTCAATTCAAACACTATGGTTGTCCTTGACATGAAATATACAGGTCATATTTGGGTTCATTGTCACTCCTAATCTAACCTGGACGCCATCAATCTCGCAACGATCACCAACATCAAACGGATGCACTATGAACAAAAAGATGACGGCCTCGAACATTGTTTTGCACGTGTTTCCAAACACAAATGCTACCAAAACTAGTTGTGAGCTTAAAAATATGAAAAACTGGGATGTCGCCACTTTAAGGATAAGAAGCGAAATCACAATTATTATGATTCCTACAACGACATTCAACATCTGATGGAGCTTGTCCACAGCTGTTTTTGTGTCTTTGAGTGATAGTGCAAGAGCTCTACGCTCTCTAAATACATTTACCTGCATACATAAGTTAGCACAAAAACAAACCGTAAATACCTTCATTTTACGTGTAACGGTTTACCCTAAACCCTAAACTCCAATCCTTAAATTGTTACGATCAAACCAAACGTACCACCCAATTTTTGAGAGCTTGTTTGCTAATTCCTTTCGTCTCACTTGCTTCATCAAAGAGTCTGATCGTCTTCGAAGCTTCATCTTCAGGCAAAAACCGCATCAAATCCTCAAGATAAATGTACCTATATATAAAAACATAAACAAACTTAAAAATAATCATCAAATGACATGAAACTGGCGTATCGCGTTATAACTGGATAGCTTACTTGGAGCCCGGCTCTACCACGTTGCAAAATATTTTCTTGGCTGCAACTTTAGCCTCGTTATCACTAGTTATATGCATAAAGGTCTCATCTTCATCGCTGGTTGCATCTTGAAACTGTTCATCAACTGTGGTTAACATACTCGTGTTTATAGCATTCATCATCCTGTTCATATTCCAAGCAGATATATTATTCTGATTCAGCCTATGCAACTGATCAATCCTAATCCCATTGTATTTGTCACTGTTCTTAGGAACGGTAACTTCTGTTTTACCAACCATCGCAATTCTAGATCTCGGTGTTCCAATATTCTCAAGCTTCTCTATATCTTCCATCCCCCAATCATCCTCTTCGTATTGTTTCTGAATCCCAATCACAACCGGGCCTGAGAGTGTTTCGATCACAAATTGGTTAAACAAAGAGTCTTGAATCCGATCAAAATACTTGCTCACATGGAAATTCAAAGCAAGAACTTCAATCAACAAAGTTTTTAGTAACCAAACAAGAGTCCCCACCAAAAGACATATCCAAATCGCGGTTACACGTGGCAAAACCTTCTTTCCATATGACATCCGCTTCACCTTTTTATCGAATATACATTGCCACGCGATCAAGACCAAAGTTAACCAAATACAGTTTTGGACTGCCTTTTTTAACCCATAAACAAAATAAAGAACTCGTTTTCGTAACATGAACCTTCGTTCTAAGAAGAACACCAAGATCCTAATCACCCATCCAGAAACCAATCTCCCACATATCACAACTAGCAGCATAACCTCCCATTTCCACCAATCAAGATCATACAAATCTTTGTTTCTGAACCTTGGGATTGCTAGTGTGCAAGCTAAACAACCAACTATCAGTATCAAACTGATTAATTGAAGTAAAGTCCATTTGCTATACCTTAACTTCTTGTACTCATCTGGCAAATCATCATCTATCAACAAATCATCTTCATCGATATCAGCAACTCCTTTCCCTGATCGCGACGTCCTCAGTTCAAAATCTGGCTGATCAGATAGCCTAGATTTTGTTTTCATCCTCAACAAAGTCGAGGTTCTCTTAAATTCGGCATTTGCTGAACAAACCACCACTTCTTCTCCACCATGACCCGCGCCAGAGATGCGCCTGCTAGCAGTAGACCTCTGTCGCATAGGTCGTGACTCGAAGTTAGGACTTTCCTGGATCGGAGATGACGTTGTGGAATCAACCTTGTACCCTTCATATATAGAAAACAAATAAAATTAGCGTTTGTATTGTGTAATGATTAGCGTTTGTACAAGAGTATTTATACTAAGAATTTGCATATACTACTCTAGACTATAATCATTTACATTGTGGACTAAATACAGTGTCTAATAAAATACCTTCATATGCATAATATTATTTATACTATCTAAGAATTTGCATATACTACTCTAGACTGTAATTATTTACATTATGGACTAAATATAGTGTCTAATAAAATACCTTCATATGCAAAATATTATATATACTATCTAAGCATTTTCATATACTACTCTAGACTATAATCATTTAAATTATGGAATAAACATAGTGTCTAAAAATTTACCTTCATATGCAAAATAATTCACGTTGTGTTCAGCTAGCTCTACATCTTCAACAGACGTGGCGTAATTAGCATTATTATTTGTTTCCTTCGCTATGGTATCGCGGCGATTAACATAGTCCGCCATGGTAGTGGTATCTGATGTAAAATGAATAGTGGTTTCGCCGGAGTTTGCTGGAACCTATGGCATGATCATGCAGGATTAATGTTCATTTAATTTATTTGAATTTCAGAGTAAGTGAATGGGATATTAGTTCAAGAAATAATAATTGTGTAAACGAAGGTAGGGATGAAGGATCAGCTGAAAACTCTTCGGACATTTATTGAAAGATATAAAGCACGATTGGTAGCAAAAGGGTACGCCCAAACATATGGGATTGACTACTCAGAGACTTTTTCCCCTGTAGCGAAGATTGACACCATTCATGTCCTTTTTTCCTTTGCTGAGATGAAGGATGACCCCTTCACCAATTCGATGTTAAGAATGCCTTTCTACATGGAGAATTGAAAGAAGAATTATACATGGAAGCCTCTCTTGGATTCGCAGGAAATTTTAAAACGAAGGAAGTATGTAGGTTGAAAAAGACTCTCTATGGGCTTAAGCAATCTCCTCGAGCTTGGTTTGTCGGATTTACATTAGCTATGAAAAGACTTGGTTTCCAACAAAGCAACTCAGATCATACGCTATTTCTTAAACGGGGAGGTAAACTTATAACATGTTTAATTATATTTGTTGATGACATGATCATTTCAGGAAACGATGAGGAAGAAATGAGGAAGTTGAAGGAAAATCTGTTCGCGGAATTTCAAATGAAGGACTTAGGAAGACTTAAGTACTTTCTTGGAATCAAGGTTCTAAGATCCAAACAAGGGATCTTCATATGTCAGAAGAAATATGTCCTCGACCTCCTAGCTGAAACAGGAATGATTGATTGCAAGCAAGTCGATTCTCCAATAATTGCTAACCAAAAACTTTGCATGGAAGAAAAAGCAGAATTAGTAGACAAAGAAAGGTATCAACGGTTGGTGAGCAAACTTATATACCTCGCGCATACTTGCCCAGACATTGCATATGTGGTTGGGGTAGTTAGTCAATTTATGCACCAACCACAAACAACTCATATGGACGCGGTATGGAGGATTATAAGATACCTCAAAGGAACTGCGGGTCATGGGGTTCTCTTCCAACCCAACAAACACCTAAAAATCCAAGCTTATACTGACGCAGACTAGGCTGGAGATAAAGGAGATCGGATATCAACATCGGGATATTTTACCTTAGTATGGGGAAATCTGGTTACATAGAGAAGCAATAAGCAAAAGGTCGTAGCCCTATCTAGCGCTGAAGCCGAAGTTTGAGGGATTGCACGAGGACTAGCAGAAGTTCAATGGATACGCAAACTCCTGAATGAAATTGGGTTTCCCCAAACTAAAGCCAGCATGATCAATGTGATAACAAAGCTGCTATACAAATCTCAGAAAACCCTGTTCAACACGATCGTACAAAGCATGTGGAAGTAGACATGCATTTCATTAAAGAAAAACTTGAAACTATGGTGATAGAGCTTCCTTTCGTGCATTCAGAGGACCAATTAGCAGATATTTTAACGAAGGCCGTAAACGCGAAAAACTTCAATCATTGTCTGAGAAAGTTAAGAGTTGGGGATCCCACCACTCAACTTGAGAGGGGGGGGGGGGTGTTAGAAAAATAATCAAGATTAACATCTTTTCACCTTTCCCTCCTAAAGATCTTGGTCCTTAATCATAGTGATTTCCAATTATTTGGTTTCAATTATTAGCTCATATCCATCTCTTATTTAGATGTCCTTTACTTAACATCTTTTCATCTTTCCCTCCTAAATTTGGTTTCTATTATTAGCTTGGACCGAAAGGTATGGAGATGGTCATACCCATGGGGATGGGCCGCCACGTAGGACGCCACATCCCCATACTTCATAGGATGACCCTCCAAGCAATAACAAGGTGGTGGAGGATGACGCTACCCCACACCAATTGTTTATAACTGTTTAACTTTTTTATTTGGTTAACCTTATAAAAACAATTCAAAAATTAAATAAAAATAAGACATAAAAAAGGGGGACCGTCGTAGCATCATTTGTTGGATTGCTTGAAATTGTTGCATTTGTTGGACTTGAGACAATTGTTTGAACGTGTTGGGTGATTGTTGGAAACCCGAAAAGGTAAATTGAGGAGACGCCCATAAAGGATCGATAGTCGGAGTGTAACCGGGCGTCGAAAAAATGTTAGGGTGGTTCGGGTTCGGGTTCGGGTTGGGATTATTTGGGTTGAAGGGATTCATGATTTTTTTTTTATAAAAAGATAGAGTTTTTTAAAAAGTGGATGAGAGAAGTGGGTAGATTTTGGTTGAATGTGGGTATTATTTAAAAAAAAAGGAAGAGGAAGGTGAGTATTTAAAGAAGAAAAAAAATTTAATAATATAACTGTTGTAAACGGCTAGATTTTAAAAAGGGGGACCGTCGAGAGCGGCAACGGGGAGACGACAAGGACGTCGACAGGCCAGGGGGCGGTGTTCCGCCTCGGCGTCGGGCCCGGACTTGCCATCCCCCATACCGTCTTTTCTCATATCCATCTTTTGTACTTTTCTTAACATCTTTCACACCTAAACGATCTTAACAGCTAGCTAGCAATCTAGCATCTTCCCATTATGTACCGTAGGTCCTTAGTCATAGTGATCTCCCATTATTTGGTTTCTATTATTAGCTCATATCTATTTATTATTTATGTCCTTTTCTTCCTCTTTGTATTTTATCAATGGGAAGAAATATACAAAAAGTACTCTCTGTATTACCTGTATTACCGTTAGAAAACACCATTCATATATAGAAAACAAAAAAACATGAGCGTTTTTATTCATATATAGAAAACAAAAAAACATGAGTGTTTTCTTCCTCTTTGTATTTTATCAATGGGAAGTAATATACAAAAAGTACTCTCTGTAATTTTTTTAATGGCCAACAAATATTATTGATTAAAATAAAACCAGACAACAAAAAACGTTATACCGTCCGGATAGGATACATAGACCACCAGAAATAAAAACATCAAACCCCCATAGTATGTAAATTAAAAGTACTCTCTTTAATGATTAGCGTTTGTACAAAAGTATTTATACTAAGAATTTTCATATACTACTTACTCTAGACTATAATCATTTAAATTGTGGACCAATGTTTTAAAAATCGGTTTTTAAGTCATATCAGGTTGTGCTCTAAAATGGTTCAACCGGTTGAAACGGGTTGCATCGGGCGGTTGAACCGGGTTACTAGTTAACCCTATAAGTTACATAAAATACAAATTCATCTAAAAAACAATCCAATCTCAATTAGGATTTTTGTAACCGATCATAGTTTTATATAAAAACAACTATTTTTATTGTAAACTATTAAGTATTTTAAGAATATTTTTATTAGTTACAAACAATATTGCCTTGTACGAGGTGAGTAACGATTTCAACAACGATGAAATATTGGAATAGAAGGCACTAATTTAATTACCGGAAATATGAAAGATCAATATTACCTTAAAATTGTATTTTATTAAAATTAAGAAATCAAATCTTAAGATAATGCAAACCGGTTCAACGGTTTGAACCGGTAGAACCGGATTTACCGCCGGTATATAAGACATACCGTATTCGGGTTTTACCGGCCTTTATTGTACCGGACTCGTGTCCAATATCTGGTTTAACCGGTATAACCGACCAGTTCATACCGGTATTTAAAACATTGTTGTAGACTAAATATAGTGTCTAATAATGGACCTTCATATGAAAAATATTTATACTATTTAAGAATTTGCATATATACTACTCTAGACTATAATCATATACATTGCTGACTAAATATAGTGTCTAAAAATTTACCTTCATATGCAAAACAATTCACGTTGTGTTCAGCTAGCTCTACATCTTCAACAGACATGGCGTAAATAGCATTATTATTTGTTTCCTTCGCTATGGTATCGCGGCGATTAGCGTAGTCCGCCATGGTAGTGGTTTCTGATGTAAAATGAAGAGCGGTTTCGCCGGAGTTTGCTGGGACCTGTGGCATGATCATGCAGGATTGTTCATTTAATATATTTGAATTTCGGAGTAAGTGAATGGGGTATTAGTTCAAGAAATAATAATTGTGTAAACGAAGGTGGGGATGAAGGATCAGCTGAAAACTCTTGGGACATTTATGGTGTACGTGAACACTAAGACACGTAGTGGAGAGAGCCAGCAGTGAGCAGTGTTTGCATGCGTGTGAACTGATTGCATGCGTGTGAACTGATTGATATGGAATTATTTGAGAATGGTGGGTAACTAAAAGTCAAAAGGATAGTAGCTTTCAACACACGTCTGAAACTAATTAGCATAAGACGTATACAATATGGAAATATTCAAGTCTTAAATTATCGTATTTAATTTGTATGTTTAAAATGTTTTAACGTGTTTCGATTGAAATGTTTACCGGGGTATTTATAACGCTGGTTAAAGTTAAAAATTCAAATGCACCAAATCATTCCAAATCATATTTTTTTCTTCCAAAATTAAATCATTCCAAACCTCTATATCATACATCGCTTTCACACTAAAAAAAGGGTTGTGTATGTGGTCCCCAGTTAACAAAGCAAACTCGTCCTAGTTTTAGCCATAACCGGTCTTAAGGGTTCATGTTGGATCTTAAGAAGTCATACTCGATTTTGATGAATTACATTTTGTTTATGTTGTTGTGTTACAATGGATCATAACATGAACATGTCATAATCTGTTGTATGGGCAATAATGAATTATTAAGGGTTATATAATAATTATTGCCCATACAACACATTATGACATGTTCGTGTTTTGATGTATTATCAAATCAATCTTAAGATAGTACTGAATTTTAGCGAGTCATATTTGGTTATAACTGGTTATTACGGATCATATAATAATTAATGTTAGAAATTGTAATAAAGCGTCTAGGGTTTTATTTTTTAAATAATACACCGGAAGCCAATAGGTGTCCATTGGCAAAGGCAAAGACAAAGTTGTTAAACACCTGGATTTGGGAGGAAGAGGCATTGGTTTCAAGTCACACAAACAACTTAAATTTGCCATTAAAAAAATTGCAATTTTTTGCCTTCTAGCATATATTATAAAAAGTATTTAGCCTGCCTAATTTCATGAATGTTTGTTTTTATTAGGGTTTTTTTAAGTAAACTTCATTAGAAAAGCATGAAAACCCACGAAACGGGGCGGCCAATCAAGAACATCACATAATTACAAAGTTACACTAATCGGACAAAGAAATGGACCTAACTTTCAATCTACTACTAAACCACAAAAACGCCACCGATTTGATTTCACTAATGATATCTTCCGCTCGAACCTGACAATTAGAGAATTTAACACCGTTTCTGGCCCTCCATATGCTCCAACAATTAATCATAACAATCTCGTGAAAAATCTCTTTCAACAACTCTCGCAACCCGACATGATCATGAAGGTCTAGAAGCTCCCTGACCGAATGGACTATAAACGGAGCGACTTTACACCATCTCGAGATATGATGTCAGACTCTGCTTGCCATCATACATGTAGCAAAAAGGTGGTTGCTCGTTTCGTCTTCAGATCCGCATAGAGGGCATCAAATATCTTCAATCTCGATACTCTTGTTTCTTAGCGCCATTCCAGTGGGGATTTTATCCATTTCCGCTCTCCAAGTGTGAATGTTACACTTCGAGGGGATCCATTTACACCATTTCAGTACATAATTACTGTTGTGGTCTGTTCCTCTTTTAAGAGTTCTTCTAACTATCCCAGCTGAAATATATTCTTCCGTCACAATCCACGACCACTTGTCATTCCGATCTTCAAGTTTAACCGAGTCCGGGTCCCTAGTGATCCAATTCAATTCCGAAATCTCCAAAAAAGATCCGGGACTGTTTCTCTAGTTCCAGTTCACCCTCTGTGTATCGTTTTCGTTCCTCCGAATCCAACTATCAACACTACATTTTTGTGAGCTTCAAAACTTAAAATATTAGGATAAATATCTTTTAAAGGTTCATTAAAAAGTCAGGAGTCCAACCAAAATGAAGTATCATGGCCATTACCAACTATACTTTTATAAAAATTACGTAAAGGAATATCGTCCACCATAGTCCGAGCTACCGTTTTGGTTATATTCTTCCACACTCCTTTCATGCTTCTTTTTTATCGGAAGAAAGTCCCAATTGCTTCTGCTTTTGTGAATCGCATCCACCACCTTCCTCCATTGATCATTTTTTTTCTATCTTAAATCGCCATCCCCATTTGGATAGAAGAGCGATATTAATATTCTTCAACTTACTCAACCCGAGGCCCCCTTCATCTTTGTCTATAGTCACACGATCCCAAGCAACTCAATGCATCTTCTTACTATCACCTGAACCTCCCTATAAAAATCGTTATCGTTGATTCAAGGTCTCTAATCGCTTTAACCGGTGCTTTGTACAAAGAAAAATAGTAATTAGGCAAGCTTTCAAGAACCGACTTAATAATCGTGATACGACCTCCAATAGAGAGCAAACTAGCTTTCTATCTGGAAAGTCTAGCTTCAAAGATATCATACACTGGCTTCCAATTGTTTACTTGATTCAAATTGGCCCAACCATCAAACCAAGATACTTAAAAGGAGTTCTCTCTGCCTTACACCCAACCACCACCCAACCACCATAGCCTTATTCTTCACTTCATCCATATCCATTCCAAGACCATAAAGTTTTGACTTGCGATTTATCTTCAAACCTGAACACATATAAAACACCCGAAGAATTCTTACCACGTTTAAAATATTAGCATCTGACCATTCTACAAGGATAATGGCATCATCCGCATACAAAATACGATAAATCAACGGGCCACCGTTAGGCATTTGAATTCCTTGCAGCGCACCCCTAGTAACAGCTTTAACCAACAAACAAGAAAAAGCTTCCATAACAATTAGAAATAGAAAAGGGGAAAGTGGGTCACCTTGTCTCATACCTTTACCACATTGAAATTCGAAAGTACGGGCGCCATTGACTTAGATCGAAGACCTCGCCGAACCTAAAACTCCTAAGATCCACCTACACCACAAGTCTGGGAACCCCATTTGCCTCATTATGTTTATCACAAAATTCCAATTAACGTTGTCATAAGATTTCTCAAAATCAATCTTTAAGATGAAAGTTTTTTTTCTTTCTTGATCCAGGAGATAATCTCATTCATCATCAACGGTCCGTCTAAAATGAATTTCCCTTTTAGAAAGGCTGATTGAGACTACGAAATAACCACCTCTAAAACATTTTTAAGGCAATTAGCAAGGATCTTAGATATGACCTTGCTAATAATCCCTATAAGATTTATAGGGCGATAGTTGTTAAGCTCAACCGGGTCTTTAACTTTAGGGATCAAAGTAATAAACGACGACCCACTACCACAGTTAATATTCCCATCCTTGTGAAAATTCTCCATGACCTCACAAAAAAACACTTTCAAACAGATGCCAGAAGTGCTTTATGAATTTCATGTTAAGGCCATCAGGCCCCAGAGCCTTGTCATCACCACATTCGAACACCGCTTCTTTAATTTCATTTTTAGAGAACCTTTCAATGAGCGATACCTTAAGATCATCCGAGATGGTCTTCATGTTTGAGCACTCCAATTCCAGCCGCATCGGAATATTCTCAATAAACTGCTTTCTAAAAAACCCGAGAATGTCTTTCTTTATCACCTTTGGTTTCGTCACCCTTTCCCCGCCTATATTTAACCCATGGATCGAATTTTTCGCTTTTATCGAATTAATAACCCCATGAAAAAACTTAGAGTTCTCATCACCCTCCAAGGCCCGCCTAATCCTAGAGCTTTGTTTAAGATCCGCATTCTTTTTTAATTCCACTTCCTTAAGGATTTTTTTTGTTTTCCATAAGAACCCACTCTTCCTCTTCTAAAAGATCCTGAAAATCCATCTCTTTTTCCAATTGCTCAATGTCTTTCCTAGTAAGGATTTTATTTTCCGCCTCTCTCTCTCTCCTCATCCCTCCATTTCTTAAGGCATTTTCTAATATGAGCGAATTTCTTTGTGAGCTTTAAATCTGACGGTCCAGTATCACAAAAGCTCTCTACAGCTGACTTAACTGCCTCTTCATAACCTTGTTTTTCTAACCAAGAGTTATAAACTCTAAACGGTCTAGGTCCAAAGTTAGAATTACCAGTAGTCAACAACAGAGGGCAATGGTCCTAGAGAAAGCTGGGTAACGCCCTGAGACAGGCTTCTAGCCAACTGTTGAAAAAATCGAAACACACAAGTATTCTATCTATTTTACTGAGCTTTCTCCCATTATCTCGGATGCACGTGAACTGTCTACCTGTCATATTATACTCCAACAAGCCCAAATCATGTATAAAAGCATTAAAATTACGGCCGCATGAGGACTTAAACGCGGAGTTTTTTTGCTCTTCGGGAAAACGCACCACGTTAAAGTCTCCCATGATAATCCACAAACCTGTACTGTTAGCAACTTCACTCGATATCTCCTCCCACAAACTTTGTTTCGCCGCAACGCCGTGGGGGCTAGGGCTGTAAACGAACCGAACGTTCAGCGAACAGTTCGTGAACCATTCGGCCGAAAGTTCGTTTATGTTCGTTCGATTAGCTTAACGAACGAACACGAACAAAAAATTATATTCGGTTAGCTTAGCGAACGAACACGAACACAGGTCTCGTTCGTTTGACTGCGTTCGTGAGCGTTCGGTAATATGTTCGTTTGATTATATTAAAAAATAATAAATAATAAACCTTTTATCTAAACATATTGAAAACTTGAAACCCTATTTTTTCTAATTTAGCTAAAATTTGGACATTCTAAGACATTTTTGGGGATAATTATGTCTAAGTTAGTTAAACTTTATTCATCGTTTGGTGGTGTGGTAGACTTCTTGTGTTTTAATTTATCATTTGATAGTTGTATTTAACTACTTATATCCAATGTTTAAGGATAACAATGTTTTCATTTTTTTATGAGTAAATTATAAAAATCATCCTTTATGTATATCACTTAATGCAAACCGTGTCCTTTATCTTTAATAATTACAGAAACGTACTCGATGTTTGCAAACCCTTGCAAGTTATGTCATTTAGCCCTAACTCAATTATTTTTTTGTGGTTAAATCTGACCAAATGGACCCCACATGAGTGTATTTTGGTCATTTTACTCTCATGTGGGGTCCATTTGGTCAGATTTAACCACAAAAATACCCTCATGTGGGGTCCATTTGGTCAGATCTAACCACAAAAATTAACTGAGTTAGGGCTAAAGGACATAACTTGCAAGGGTTTGCAAACATCGAGTACGTTTTCTGTAATTATTGAAGACAAAGTACACAATTTGCAATAAGTAACATACGTAAAGGACAATTTTTGTAATTTACTCTTTTTTTATTGTCAAGATAAATGTTCATTTGCGTTCATTTTTATTTGCTTGCGTTCGTTTGTGTTCGAGACCGGTGTTCACGAACTGTTCGTGAACAATTGAATTTCCTTAACGAACGAACATGGACATAAACTTATGTTCGGTAGGCGTTCGTGAACAGTTCGCGAACATGTTAATTTTCTTAACGAACGAACACGAACATGGCCTTGTTCGTGTTCGTTCAGTTCGTTTACAGCCCTGGTGGGGGCGTAAAAATTCATAAAATTCAGAACCACCCCAATCCGTTTGATTTTACCCTTAACTAAAAGAAAGCCTCTGTTCTTTGTAGTCTAGCTTTTTTCAAAAATCCCCAGGGGGGGGGGGGACATACAAACAATACCTCTCGATCGGCCCATAGGACCCACAAAGTCCATATTAAAATTTTTATTACCCCGAAACTTAATAAGGTCTGATTGATTAACGATTTCCTGTTTAAATTCTTGCAAAGATATAAAATTTACCCTATACTTATCTTTAATCTCCCGAACCCAAGACGCTTTATCGCCACCCCCTAAGCCTCTAATATTTAAAAACAAAAAATTCAGTGATATACCTCATTGTTACCTTCTTTGATGATGACCAGCTTGACTAAGCTACCATGGTTATTCAGTTTAGCTCCTAGGTCGACCCAGAAGTTTAGTCGCCTCGGCTTCCTTGTTAATCTTATCGTCCTTGCTCGAATGAATTGGTGAACTGGCGTTCCTATTTGCCTCATTAGCTGTGACTCTATTCTTCGGACTCTGGTTATCCACCCCTTCTTGTTTATTGTCTTGACTGAACACTTCTTTATTTTTTTCCTCTTCTAATCCCTCAGGCGTCGTATCTATACCCAACTCATCCTGCTCAATTTGTCGATCCCCGGGGCCCATTAAATCATTTAGTTGGAATGGATTTTCCATACTACCCCTAGGTCTAGTGATGCACAAAAAACCCGAACCCGGACCCAGACCCAAAAATAAAACCCGGAACCGGGTATTATAAAACCCGACTTTTTTATACCCGAACCCGACCCTACCCATAGGGTAGGGGTTGGGTATGCATTTCTATTATAAAACCCGAACCCGGAACAGGGTTTTTTTATACCCGTTTTCAACCCGGGTTTTACGAGTACCCGGTTTCAACCCGAACCCGGAACCGGGTTTTTTCAATACCCGGTCCAGGTTTCCCAATACCCTGTTCATGTTTTTTCTTTTTTTTTTTTTGTTTTTTTTTCGAGTTTTGTACCTTGGTAACGGCTATATAGCCGTTAGAAAGTGTATTATGACCATTTGTTTGGTTTACATTGTATCTCTATACCCTATAAAAGGGGTCTTTGATGACGAACAATAAACGAAGACGATCAAGTTATTCGAAGCTATCTATGTTCATCATCTTATTCGATCTGGTTCAATGATTATTTAGGTGTCATGTATTTCTATGTTTTATGAAATAAAAAGGTTTTGCATTTTATATTTCTATGATTTATCCAAAAAATAATGAATACCCGAGGCGTACCCGAACCCAACCCGATCCATACCCGACCCTACACGAACTCGAAAATAGGGTATTATAATACCCGGGTATTAGAAAACCCGACCCGAACCCGGGTATATAGGGTATACATTTTTATATAAAACCCGGACCCGGACCAGACCCGGGTATTGTCAATACCCGATTTTGTAGAACCCGATCGTACCCGAACCCGGTTCCATACCCGGAACCGGGTATTCTGAAAACCTGATTTGTGCACCACTACCTAGGTCGTTTTTTGGTCTTTGTTCATCGATTGGGCTTTGAGCAGCCTTTTGAGCTTTTGGTCTATAAGTTTGGAAAATGATGGGCTTCTTTAGGGGCCTTTTAGGTTTATTCACAGAACAAAAACAACATTTTGCCTTCCTTCATTATTGTCAGCGTTGACATCACTCATCCCTACCAGCCTTTCTAACGTTCCATTTATCGAACAATGCGCCAGCTCCATAACCTACTCCAAAACGTTCTCTAATTTCCCAGAGATATAATTTTACAAATATTATATTGTTCTGGTTTCTTAATAAACATAAATACATAATGCTATTAGTTTAATTTTTTTTTTAAAGCAAACTGACATATCTAAATACTTAAATATTTGCACCTTTTAGGATTTGAACCGTTCACATTTTTATTAAACTAGGAATTAGTACCCGCCGCAATGCGGCGGGGTTCTTACATGGTCAGTAGGGAATTTTTCACACATTCCAGCAGCGCCTAAACAACCACAACAACAACAGCCATCGAGGAAGTCGACATCAGGGGAAGTTGTGGTAACCACACAATGGGAGACTTTTGATTCGACGCCGACACCTTTGCCAGCACCACCATCAAGCAGCACCAATATCACACATCCCAAATTCAGCTGGGATTTACTCTAAAGACTTTATAATATACTTTATAATAACATAAATAAATAAATAAAATTTTGGTGAATCGTGTAACAGTCTTACTTTTGGTTTGGTATCTATGCTCTATTCTTTGATGTACCTAGAGTTTTTGTGTTCCTTTTACAAATAAACCGCGTCGATTACTAATACAAAAAAGTATACAAAATGCCATTTTCATTTTATGTTGGTATCATTTGAGCACATATAAACATACGGTATGCAAGTTGGTATGAAGTTGTCCAGTTCATTAGATTACCTCTTATAACCGAACAAGACACGTTGGAGCATTTACGAAACACCAGAACAATAACAACTTGGGTTAGAAACATGGTAAAGTATACATGCCGTGTTGACATTGATTATGACTTTTACATGTATTTATTTATGTACACATTCGGGTTTCATCTTATGTCCATTATTCAATATTGAATGATATATGCAGGCTAATTTAGTTATGCATATATGTGTGTGATGATGAGGATGATGATAATAAGTCTTCTGCAGGGTGTAGTGGTCCAACGGGTCACAATCATATTGATGCCTTGCTATTTTCAGAAGTTTAAATAAATAAAATGAAGTTTGAAGGGCTTTTGCATATTGCACATGTAACTAAAGCTGCTAAGGAATTTGGAAATTATGGTGTACGTATCTACAATCTTCACCAAAGGATCTTCAAAATCATGTGGGCCACAAAGATTTTGGACAATAACGTATATACAAAGTTGAGAGAGTGAAGTAGTAGTATTGGACAAGAAAATACAGGAGACCCCTACCCACCCGAAAACATCCCTCCACCCGAAATACCCACCCGAAACACCCTTCCTTTGTTTCGTGTATGAACCAGAATCAAATCCACTTTCCTCATATTTGAAGGAAATAACAGAAACCAAAGTGAAAGAACAGAAAAGAAAAGAGGGGTTACCGACTGAACCCGCCTGAGTTTGTCGAAGATGAGACACCGTGGTTCCCGGTGACCGAACGTCATCGGCGCCACGCAGCGACGACGACCGCGCACAACCACCGCCGGCGTCTTCTGTCGCAAAAACAGCACGCCACCGCCGTAATCGCACCTCCGCTCCACCATGCATACACCGCCAATCACCACTGTTGTTGCAAACGGCTCCACCGGCCATTGGCCGCCGGCCTTCTGTCGAGTGGGAGGGGTGACCGAGAGGGTGTTTGGCCTGTGGAAGTGTGTGTATAATTTGAGAGATGAGTGAGATTTGGTTTGGGTTTTGTTTGTGAATAAGATCGAGAGAGAGAGGGTAAGGCATAAAAGATGTCAGTGTATTTGTGTGAGAGTTTAGAGATGGTATAGGTGAGTCAATTTTTTTTGAAACACCCCCAAGGCACAAAGTACAACTGGTGATGCACCAAAAAGTTACTTCTTTATATAGGTTTAAATGTAAGTATAAATTATACTTATTAATGTAAACTGACGATGAATAGTATATTTCATTTAACATATTATAATACTTATTTCTAACATTAATCCATCCACTTAAAGTATTCACCAAATGACAGTTTTCTTCTCCTTCTTTCATTAATTCTTATATTTACAAAACATAATAACTTGATTATTGTCTTCATATATGATTATTATTTTTATTATATTATTTATCATTTTTACAAAACATAATAGCTTGATATATAAAAACTGAGATCTAAAATCACTTTTTATTGACAAGCATATTACTTTTTTACAAAATAAAATCTCATTTTTACATATATAGTTGTAATAAAGTATAAACCTATTTGCGTATTTATAAAATTTAATATTGTGACTAAATAACATATGATGTATACCTTTTATAAACTAATACCTTAACATATATATATATATATATATATATATATACACGATCTTTACAAAAAAACACGTGTATTGTTAACTAAAAATATAAAAAAATAATAATTTTCTGTTTTTGTTGTTTATGAGATTATTAAAAACATTAATGACATGACTAACAATGTGTGTATATATTTATATTTTAAGATGTTATTAATTTAATATAACAATATTGTCGGAATCGTTACCGATATTTGTTTTTATGCTCTTCAAGCGATGTACTACGGTTGTTATAACGAGTGCCGGTGTACAAATACCGTAGTAAACCAAACCAATACCGACTGAATTCCTGCCGCAACGCGCTCTTCATGAATAGTAACAAAAAATTTGATTTTTTTTATTACCATCACTAAAGAAAACAATAGTTTATTCCATAGGAAATGAGTGACAGATACCTAATCGATAATGTGATTTTGGTTTCCAATCGTAAAGAACTATCAAATAGATTATAATTAATATTTTTATAATTATAATTATACTATTATTATTATTAGTATTTTATTTTATTAGCTATTATTATTATTATTATTATTAATTTTCAATATATTTTGTTTTTAATAACTTTTAAGATAAGATACGGGGTTTTATAAATTAACGTTGTTTACCCTTTTTTCGTTATTCTAATAATATAGTATAATGCCTTATAAAACTTTGAATATACGTTGCGACATGCTTATTTTATCTGCATTTCAATAAAAGCTTTGTTCAAAACTGAACGAGTCAATTATAATTTTTTTGTTCTTTAACATGAAAAACCAAATCGATATTGTCCGAACACCTCGGTAGCGGTGTAGAGTACCTTTTATATCATAAGCTATAAGCGAGTGTCGATGATGAACAAAATTGATATCATCCAATCAACATTGGTACCATGTAAATTTTAACTGAACATCGGTACCGGTGTTTGTACTTTTGAAAGCTTAATCGATATTCATTTGAATAAGTTTTTTTTATCGACGTAAAATATGTGTCGGTTTTCTAATGGGCACATCAGACTTTATTTTTTTGTGGTTTATCTTTCGGTCGCTAAGTGCTGATCACGATATAAATGCTTTACCTAATCGAACCGATGATACCAACCGACTTCCCACCGCAACGCTTGGGGGGAAGTCCACTAGTTTTTATTAAATGTAAGTATAATTTTTTTTCACTATGTCTAGTTTTTAGCTAAAGAATCAGGATTGATTAGCTAATAAACCCGATTAAAAATTGTCAAATATGTTTACTTTCAGTAGTGCCTAATTTTTATTCAATTCCAAGCTAATTTATTTTAGGAAAAATTACATGTTTTATCCTTTATCTTTATACTACTTTTTAGGCGGTGTCTTTTTTAATGAATGTTGACAAATGGTGTCCATTACTAGGTATTTTGTTGCAAGTTTAGTCCTTTACACCCAACCCAGTTAAAAAAACCCTGTTAATTGTTGGGTGTAAAGGACTAAACTTGTAACAAAATACATAGGTAAAGGACTAAACTTGCAACAAAATATCTGGTAAAGGACACCGCCTATCAACAATTAACAGGGTTTTTTAACTGGGTTGGGTGTAAAGGACTAAACTTGCAACAAAATACCTAGCAAAGGACACCGCATGTCAACATTCGTTAAAAAGGACACCGCCTGAAAAGTGGTATAAAGATAAAGGACAAAACTTGTAATTTTTCCTTTATTTTAAATGCAATGTTTCCCGATGCTCGAACCCCTGAACTTCAGAGGGAGCTCTACTTTAACTCAAAAGGCTTTGCTAGATATGATAATATAATCAGAGTTTATTATCCCATATGTAATAGTGATATAACATCTACTACAAGAACATTCGATCTACACATGCATGACTACCTTTTCCATAATATGTTCTTCAACAAGAACATGAATCTGATGTTTCCATGGCATATCAAATTGCACAAGCAGCCCAATTTGATGGAAATCGGTTAGAAGTTAACTCGGGCATATGGCGGACATTGATGTCTTGTGGGAGCATACGATACTCAATATCAAGATCTTTTAAAATCTTGATCATCTCCTCAACTAAAAGAGCTCTCCTTTTCCATCTTTCACCCATGTCTTGGAAATTCATTCTATGCGAAAGCCATATTGACATTTTGAGTCTATTCAAGTCCTCAACATCCCTCACTACGATTATTGGCCGAGGTTGCCAATGATTGCTTTTCTTCTCGACATAGCTGCAACCATACCGGTCCAAAATCATAATAACATTCAATAACTAGATTCAAATTATTTTGATTCTCGATAATAAGATGCTAAAAAAATTTGCTTACCTTGTTATCATTTCCTTCATTTTGGCAACCTTTTCAGCAGGAGTTGATACATGGATGCAAAAATCAATAGCCTCCCCCATGTCGGGACTACGGTTGTAATTAGCGATAGGCATAGTCGAAAGCACACTGTTGGGATATGATATCTTCTGATTATCGTACCTCAAGAAGATCGTTGTTAATATATTCATCTCTTCAACTATCATCTGCATTCAATATAACATCAGATATTTAGATGACCGAAAATAAAAATAAAAATGTGTTTTTAATAATATTTTGACATCTAACCTAAGGGTCATGTTCAAGTTGACATGTTTAATTAAACGGGGTGTGTTCAGGTTGACCATATCTGCATGCTACCATATCTATAATGCATAATAAATGGGTCATGATTAGGTTCACCTGCTTAAGTAAACATGTGGATCTGTCAATCTGTTTAAAATTATAATTAAAAAAATTGATATGGTCAACCTGCAGTTGCCAACCTATTTACGATCTGTTTAACCCATTTATTACAAAGTGCCGACTTCTTTAACATGTTTACAACCGGTTTACAATGATTTAATCACTTTTTAAATAAACGGTTTTAAAGAGTCCTGTTCAATTTACACACTTTAGGGTTGTTGTCATTGAAATGAAATAAACAGGTTGTGTTTGGGTTTGACGACTCAACCCACCAACCTGATACAATTACCACTCCTAAACTAACCTGGACGCCATCGATCTCGCAACGATCACCAACATCAAACGGATGCACTATGAACAAAAAGATGATGGCCTCGAACATTGTTTTGCACGTGTTTCCAAACACAAATGCTACCAAAACTAGTTGTGAGCTTAAAAATATGAAAAACTGGGATGTCGCCACTTTAAGGATAAGAAGCGAAATCACAATTATTACGATTCCTACAACGACATTCAACATCTGATGGAGCTTGTCCACAGCTGTTTTTGTGTCTTTGAGTGATAGTGCAAGAGCTCTACGCTCTCTAAATACATTTACCTGCATACATAAGTTAGCACAAAAACAAACCTTAAATACCTTCATTTTACGTGTAACTGTTTACCCTGAACCCTAAACTCTAATCCTTAAATTGTTACGATCAAACTAGACGTACCACCCAATTTTTGAGAGCTTGTTTGCTAATTCCTTTCGTCTCACTTGCTTCATCAAAGAGTCTAATCATCTTCAAAGCTTCATCTTCAGGAAAAAACCGCATCAAATCCTCAAGATAAATGTACCTATATATAAAAACATAAACAAACTTAAAAATAATCATCAAATGACATGAAACTGGCGTATCGCGTTATAATTGAATAGCTTACTTGGAGCGCGGCTCTACCACGTTGCAAAATATTTTCTTGGCTGCAACTTTAGCCTCGTTATCGCTCGTTATATGCATAAAGGTCTCATCTTCATCGCTGATTGCATCTTGAAATTGTTCATCAACAGTGGTTAAAATACTCGTGTTTATAGCATTCATCATCCTGTTCATATTCCAAGCAGATATATTCTTCTGATTCAGCCTATGCAACTGATCAATCCTAATCCCATTGTATTTGTCACTGTTCTTAGGAACGGTAACTTCTGTTTTACCAACCATCGCAATTCTAGATATCGGTGTTCCAATATTCTCAAGCTTCTCTATATCTTCCATCCCCCAATCATCCTCTTCGTATTGTTTCTGAATCCCAATCACAACCGGGCCTGAGAGTGTTTCGATCACAAATTGGTTAAATAAAGAGTCTTGAATCCGATCAAAATACTTGCTCACATGGAAATTCAAAGCAAGAACTTCAATCAACAAAGTTTTTAGTAACCAAACAAGAGTCCCCACCAAAAGACAGATCCAAATCGCGGTTACACGTGGCAAAACCTTCTTCCCATATGACATCCGCTTCACCTTTTTATCGAATATACATTGCCACGCGATCAAGACCAAAGTTAACCAAATACAGTTTTGGACTGCCTTTTTTAACCCGTAAACAAAATAAAGAACTCGTTTTCGTAACAAGAACCTTCGTTCTAAGAAGAACACCAAGATCCTAATCACCCATCCAGAAACCAATCTCCCACATATCACAACTAGCAGCATAACCTCCCATTTCCACCAATCAAGATCATACAAATCTTTGTTTCTGAACCTTGGGATTGCTAGTGTGCAAGCTAAACAACCAACTATCAGTATCAAACTGATTAATTGAAGTAAAGTCCATTTGCTATACCTTAACTTCTTGTACTCATCTGGCAAATCATCATCTATCAACACATCATCTTCATCGATATCACCAACTCCATTCCCTGATCCCGACGTCCTCAGATTAAAATCCGGCTGATCAGATAACCTAGATTTTGTTTTCATCCTCAACAAAGTCGAGGTTCTCTTAAATGCGGCATTCGCTGAACAAACCACCACTTCTTCTCCACCATGACCCGCGCCAGAGCTGCGGCGGCTAGCAGTAGACCTCCGCATAGGTCGTGACTCGAAGTTAGGACTTTCCTGGATCAGAGATGACGTTGTGGAATCAAGCTTGTACCCTTCATATATAGAAAACAAAAAAAAATGAGCGTTTGTATTGTGTAATGATTAGCGTTTGTACAAGAGTATTTATACTAAGAATTTGCATATACTACTCTAGACTATAATCATTTACACTGTGGACTAAATATCATGTCTAATAAAATACCTTCATATGCATAAATCTAAGAATTTGCATATACTACTCTAGACTATAATTATTTAAATTGTGGACCAAATATAGTTTCTAATAATTTACCTTCATATGCAAAATAATTCACGTTGTGTTCAGCTAGCTCTACATCTTCAACAGACGTGGCATAAATGGCATTATTATTTGTTTCCTTTGCTATGGTATCGAGGCGATTAGCGTAGTCCGCCATGGTAGTGGTATCTGATGTAAAATGAATAGCGGTTTCGCCGGAGTTTGCTGGAACCTGTGGCATGATCATGCAGGATTGTTCATTTAATGTGTTTGAATTTCGGAGTAAGTGAATGGGATATTAGTTCAAGAAATAATAATTGTGTAAACGAAGGTGGGGATGAAGGATCAGCTGAAAACTCTTGGGACATTTATGGTGTACATGAACACTAAGTACTGGAGAGAGCCAGCAGTGTTTGCATGCGTGTGAACTGATTGTTATGGAATTATTTGAGAAATGGCGAGTAACTAAATGTAAAAAGGGTAGTAGCTTTCAACACAGTCGACACATGTCTGAAACTTAGCATAAGACGTATACAATATGGCAGTGTTTTAAAAACCGGTAAATACCGGCCGGTTATAACGGTATTACCGTTTCCAGATGTAAATCTGGTACGAAACACCACGGTAAATAAGTGAAACGGCATAAGGTTTGTACCGGCTGTAAAATCCGGTATACCGGTATGAAACGTAATACCGGTACCGGCCCAATGTTATTTTAGTTTGGGTTGTTACTTATTTGATTATATATGTTACTTATCTTACGTAATTTTTATATATTATAATTATTCGTAACGAAAACTTCTTATTAGATATTGTATGAAACGAAAATAGTTATCATCTAGTTGATTAGGATAGCGATAATAGTGAATTTCATCTTTTATGTCATCATGAACTTGATGTATTAACACTCAAATGACTTAAACATATTGTACACTTTCATTTAAAAGAGTTTGTTAGAAAATTGAATAATTTTCAATTATCTTTTGGATTTTTTTTTTATTATGGATTAGCTTTTGGATTATCTTTTAATATGTAATCATGCATTTTTTGATAAATTTTTGAGTTGATGTTGTAATTTATGAAATTATAGAGTTAACTAGTCAACCAGCTGGTTGAACCGTTCGGTACAACCTGGTTCAACCGGTTGAACCATTTAATTTGTATGTTAAAAATGTTTTAACGTGTTTTGATTGAAATGTACCGGAGTATTCACAACGCTGGTCAAATTAAAGTTCAAAATTCAAACGCGCTACATCATTCCAAATCATATTTTTTCCTCCAACATTAAATCATTCCAAACCTCTATATCATACTTCACTTTCACACTAAAAAGAGGGTTGTGTATGTAGTCTCCAGTTAACAAACCAAACTCGTCCGGTGGAGTAAACCGGACCACCAGTCAAACAACTCCAACGCAAGAGTGGTCTGGAAGGTTGGTCCGCTTTTTGGTTCCGGACCTTGCGTTGTAGTTGCTCTAATTGATAGATATAATATATGATGGATTGGCCGTCAACCTTATAAAATTATAAATAAAAAAGTTTTAAATGGTAATGTTTAATCTTCATTAAAACTTCTAAAACCCAATCATAACATGTCAACCCCAAAGCCCATTTAATACCAAATCGATAACATTTTCATATAAAATAATTAGATTTTGATTTGGCAAAAAAATGTTTTTTACTTTATTTTTAGAAGTTTAAGTCTAAAGTTGTGTTGTTGTTCTTACTATTATTCTTTATGATAATTGGAAATAGTATTTCCCATATAAAACTTTTAAAAGCAAAAAATATATCGAATAGAACACATATAGCCATGGCATTATAGCCTAGTGGTATCTTGGGGTGGGATAAGGCTTATGATCATTAGGTCATGGGTTCGATTCCCGCAAAGGGGTTTTTCCCAAATTTATTGGGTTTCCTCCTGAATTGGTGTAAAGGCATTATTGCCTAGTGGAGATGGATATGATCGGGTGGTTCTGCTGGTGGCACGATAATACTCCAGTGGTCCGTCAGTGATCCAAATTTGCCGTTCAAAAAAAAAGAAATAATCACATATAAACTCAAAATCTTTGAAAAAAAATATATATTTTAACTTTTTATAATACTAGAAATAATCACATATACACTCAAAATCATCTCTTTTATCTGATTGATTGGTTATATGATAACCATGGCCGGCTCAACCTATTTTGAGGCCAAAATAAAATAAAAAAATCGAGGCCTTTTTAAAATACGAACATTTTTAAATATCTAAATCCTTTCGATTTTGATTTGACATAGATATATAAAATAGGCAATTAACTTTAAAGGATTATTGAAACCCAAAATATACACTTGACTAATACATTTAATTATTTAAACATACATGAGTAGATACGAACAATTAATGCATATAACAATAGCTTAATCCTTATACGCACAAACATCATAAAACTTTTTTAAGCTTAGAGTGGCCTGCCCACTTAAAACACATAAAAAATATTAATTAGAAAAAATCTTTATGGATTGGAAACATGAGTCGTTACGGATACTTTTGGGTTTCCTTACCACTATAATGCAAGAGCATTATTTCAATATATCATCAAATTAAATATTAATATCCATATTAAACTTATACAGTCCTTTTTTTTTTAAATGGAGGCTTTAAAATTTTAGGGGCATAAAGCCGCTGCTTTATTTGAATGGCTCACGGGCGAGCCCTGATGATAATATAATTAATTATTTGATGATTCATTAATCCATAAAACATATTTAAATGCAACGGGCTCCAAATCGCTCAATCGCTATCAGTAAGAATCGAATTCAGCTAAACAAGTTCGAGCTTAGATCAAAACTCATTTAACAAATGAGCTTAGACGAACTTTTTCAAAAAAAATATAATAATAATAAAATAAAATAAAACTTAATATCAATTTTTTTGTTTCTTAGGTAACTTCGCTTAATGTGGGTCCCTCGAGTTTCTTTCTTTCTTGTCTCACAGTTAATATAAAACAACAAAAGTGATGAATCTACAAAATAATCAAATCAAAACACAACAAAAGTGTTAACTCTCAAACTGTTAATCCAAAATCTAACCTTACTATAAGATGAAGAAATCAAACTTCAATACTACACACTACATCAACATCTAGCAGTTCATCATTATGATTTTTTTCATCGCTTATGTTGTCACAATAACTCCCGGCCTCCTATTGCTAGTTAAACGGAGAGGTAAACTTATAACATGTTTAATTATATATGTTGATGACATGATCATTTCAGGAAACGATGAGGAAGTTGAAGGCAAATCTGTTCATGGAATTTCAAATGAAGGACTTAAGAAGACTTAAGTACTTTCTTGGAATCGAGGTTCTAAGATCCAAACAAGGGATCTTCATATGTCAGAAGAAATATGCCCTCGACCTCCTAGCTGAAACAGGAATGATTGATTGCAAGCCAGCTAATTCTCCAATGATTGCTAACCAGAAACTTTGCATGGAAGAAAAAGCAGAATTAGTAGACAAAGAAAGGTATCAATGGTTGGTGGGCAAACTTGTATACCTCTCGTATACTCGCCCAGACATTGCATATGCTGTTAGGGTAGTTAGTCAATTTATGCACGAACCACTAACAACTCATATGGACGTGGTATGGAGGATTATAAGATATCTCAAAGGAACTGCGGGTCATGGGTCTCTCTTCCAACCCAACAAACACCTAAAAATCCAAGCTTATACTGACATAGACTGGGTTGGAGATAAAGGAGATCGGAGATCAACATCGGGATATTTTACCTTAGTAGGGGGAAATCTAATTACATGGAGAAGCATGAAGCAAAAGGTCGTAGCCCTATCTAGTGCTGAGCCGAATTTCGAGGGATTGCACGAGGCCTAGTAGAAGTTCAATGGATACGCAGACTCCTGAATGAAATTGGGTTTCCCCAAACTGAAGCCAGCATGATCATGTGTGATAACAAAGCTGCTATACAAAATCTCAGAAAACCCTATTCAACATTATCGTACAAAGCATGTGGAACTAGACAGGCATTTCATTAAAGAAAAACTTGAAACTGGGGTGATACAGCTTCCTTTCGTGCATTCAGAGGACCAATTAGCAGATATTTTAACGAAGGCCGTCAACGTGAAAAACTTCAATCATTGTCTGAGCAAGTTAAGAGTTTAGGATCCCACCACTCAACTTGAGGGTGAGTGTTAGAAAAATAATCAAGATTAACATCTTTTCATCTTTCCCTCCTAAAGATCTTGACAGCTAGCATCTTCTCATTATGGATTGTTGGTCCTTAATCATAGTGATTTCCCGTTATTTGGTTTCTATTAGACTACTCGGTATGGGAGAGGGTAGTACTTGGAGGATGACCCTCCACCTCAGCGTCACGTCACAGCCCTTGGAGAATGCCCCCTCCAAGGATAGAACCAATGAAATGGAGGATGAGTCTACCCCACCTAGTAATTTTTTTTGTTTAATTTTGGCAAATTAAATATATAATATATATGTAAAAGTAAAATTAATATAAACTCTAAAATAAATATTAACTCCAACATTACATTAAAAAAACCAACATAATCTAAAAAAAATTATAAAAACTACTAGTCTTCATCCGACATGTCGTCATTAGGTTTGTTTTGTGCGTTGTTCCAAATGTACTCCACCAAGTCCGCTTGTAGATTTTGATGTGTGTACTCGTTACGTAGAGAGAATCGCGTCCGTGTACATAGGTTCGTCGGCAAAATAATCGGACCTAAATTATCATGGCCGGCTATATATTAACAGCGAAAAATAAATCCGCACTCACCGGAAGATGACGAACACCACGATGAAGAAGAAGAAGACGACATGCCTATATTTTTATAAAAGTATGATGATGTAAAAAAAATGAAAGAGATTGGAAAGATTTTGGGTTAAAAGTGGGAGAATAAAGGGTGTATTTTATAAAGTGTGATTGAAAAAAATAATTTATTTTTACAACGGCAAGCTTGATCAAACGATTAAAAATTTTGTCATTTAGTGCCAGGACGGGCCAACCCGAGCCCCACACCAAGTGGCCTTATTAGCTCATATCCATGTGTTATTTATATGTCCTTTTCTTAACATCATTTCATCTTTCCCTCCTAAAGATCTTGGCATCTAGCATCTTCTCATTATAGACCGTTGGTCCTTAATCATAGTAATTTTCCATTATTTGGTTTCTATTATTAGCTCATATCCATCTTTATTTATATGTCCCTTTCTTCCTCTTTTTATTTTATCAATGAGAAGTAATATACAAAAAGTACTCTCTAGAAAACACCCTTCATATATAGAAAACAAAAAAAAATGAGCGTTTGTATTGTGTAATGATTAGCGTCTGTACAAGGGTATTTACACTAAGAATTATATACTATTGTTGGTGCACTTATGTCTGCACTTTGTCTGTATTCGGTCACGATGTAAAACGATGTCTTTGTAGTCTTGTAAGTTTGACCAAGTCAACCATCCTCCGGTTTGACTTGGCCAAACAGTCAACAGTTTGTTTGTAAGATGGTGGGTCGAAGGATGTGCCATCGAAGGATTGCATGGATCCTTCGATGACCTGCTCGAAAGATGGCCCTTCGATGGATGGACCACGAAAGATCACATCCTTCGTGGTACATCTGGATCCTTCGAGCTGTTCCTGGTCGACAGATGATCGTTCGACCAGTCAGCCTGATCCTTCGACCGGACCAGCTGTATCGGGTATAAATACCCAAGTGTTGTGTTCATTTCAGTTTAGCACTTCATTGAGAGAACTGAGAGCATTCTGTCGAAACACACACACACACTAGAGAGAGTTTGCAAGACTGATTTGTAAACATTGAGCTGTAACTGGACCTTTCATACGTTTAATACAAGTGGTGTTAATCGTTGAACCTTGCGTGTCGTGTTATTGAGTGTTCTATCTCGGTTTGCTATTTCGGTTGGATTCCGCACAACCGGAGTGGTTCGTATACAAGGATTAGGCGACTAGATCCTCCCCTAGCCGGACCTACAAGTGGTATCAGAGCCTTGGCTCTTCTCCTTGTTAAAACCGAGTGTTTTCGGGTGTTTTTCGGGTTTTAAAGTTTATATTTTCTGGAAATATTGCTGTTTTTGCTGTTTGTTCTTATAAAAACCTTGTCACATTTCATTATCACATGTTAAAAATGGGTTTTTAGTGAAGTTTTAAGCAAAAACAGGTTTCGATTTGTTGTCGGTTTGCAGAAATATTCATATTTCTGGGTTTTGTTCTTCTTATCTTCAACCGATATTCAAGTGTTCTTCATAATTTTACACCTTTTAATCTTTAAAATTTGAATATTAATCTTGTTTGTGTGTTGGGAGTTGTATTTGGATTAAAATATTGATCATTACCCGGTTGGTGAAAAACCTGCATGTTCAGACCTGAAAGATATGGTCTGAACATACTTTCTGCCGAAAGTTCTCACCAACCCGTCAACTTTTCACCAACCTGTCACCATTGTCAACTGTGTCAGAACCGTTCGAAAGATATCCTTCGAACTCGAAAGACCATCTTTCGATCAGTGGAGGTTCGATAGATCATCATCCTTCGAACCAAGGAATCATTTCGAAACATATATCTTTCGGTCTTCTGCTCATTTTCGAAAGACTAGGATCCTTCGACTGGGGAGTCTTTCGAAGTCATCTTTCGTGTGCATCTTTCAGTCTACAGTACTTTTTCGAAAGATAAGGATCCTTCGGTTGGAGAATCTTTTGAAAAACATTGTTCGAAATTCAACAGAGATCCTTCGAACCCTGTTGATCCTTCGAACAGGTGTTGATCTTTCGATCATTAGTCTGTTTGTGCTTAACAGTTTGTGTTTTTCAAGTCTTTCGACAGGTATCCTTCGGCTGATTAAAAATGAATCCAAGATGGAATAGACCGGCGGTAAATTCTGATATATATTTTGGTACTTCGTCTTCCGCACCGGTGTCCTCTCAAGCTAATACTGGTCAATGGGCTTTCGTATCAAATCAAACTCCTAGTATTCAAAGCATTCTCTTGAGCGAAAGTGAAACGGGAAGCTTGAATCGGCCTCCGAAGTTGATGCATTTATATGAATATCCAGGATGGATTGACAGATTCCATACATATGTTCTTGGTCAAAATACAGAATTATGGTTGCGGTTCATCACAGATTTCGATCAAACAATAGAAGTTGCCGCATCATCTGCTGCTACATTTGCAGATCTCACGGAAGATCAAAAGAAGGTTTATGATCTGGAAAAGAAGGCTTATGCTATTCTCACACAAGCGTTAAGTAAAGATATTTATCATCAGTTTGTGAGTTACAAGACAACGAAGAGGTTATGGGATGCATTGAAAACCAGAGGCGTAGGAAATGAAGCGACACGCCAATTGAGAAAAGAACTTCTAAAGAAGGAGTTTGATGGTTTTTCTTGTATGGAGAATGAGTCTCTAGGAGATTTGGCGAGTCGATTTAATCATCTGTTGACTGAATTGTCAAATTTTGAGGTCGTTACACCTCAAGCAGAGATTGTGAAGAAGTTTAGATGCGTTGCCACCTCAATGGAATACTTTCTTGGAAATCATGAAGTATAATGGCACTCTAGCTACAACAACTTACAATGACTTTGTTCAAATCCTGGAGAACAAGAATCAGGAAGAAACTCTCAAGGCAAAAAGAGTTCCAGTGCCACAAAATCCAGAAATGTATTATGGAACTTCCAGCACTTCTACAAAGCCTGCTTCACATGCTCCACTTCAAACAGCGTTTGTTTCTCACACTGACATGTTTGGCAATACCTTCCAAGTTCCAGTCCCTCCAAAGACAGACATGTTTGGGAATCCGCTTGAACCAATTTCTCAACCAGCACCACAACAGCAAAGCCAACAAACTATCAGAGCGACTGATATGTTCGGAAATCCGTTACCTGTTCGATCTACCGAAGAAACTGATATGTTTGGGAATCCACTTCCTCCTCAACAGCAAGCGTGTTACGGAAGCACATCATCTGCTGGTCAACAAGCAAAGCCAAATACAGTACAGCTGAACACCTCAAGCTTTTCAAAAGTCAGTGTGGAAGTAGCCAAGGAACACATGGAGCTGCTAAACACTTTGGTGAGCGCTTACTGTGGATTAGTTGAAGGTCAGATTGGCAATATTAATCTGACACAAGAAGACTATCAGCAGATAGATAAAGAGGAGATGGAGATGATGGATATAAAGTGGGCCTTTGCCAGTGCTGTTAGACGAGCAAAGGATTTTATGGAAAGAACTGGCAGAACCAGCTTGGAAAGCAAGAAAGACACCAAGTATGGGTTCGATAAACAGGCTGTTAGATGCTTCAATTGTGGGGAGCGTGGTCATTTCAAGCGTGAGTGTACGAGGCCTTCTCAACATGGAAACCAGAATCCTTTCAGAGGCCAAGGCAACCAACAGAATCAGAACAGGAACAATGTTCGCACATTGGTGCATGTCAACAACCAGGCTCAAGCAGGACCATCAAATGCCAACCAGGCACTTGTGGTTCAAGTAGATGAAGGCTGTGATTGGTCAATCCAGTTGGGAAATGATGCACCTGATGGAACAGCCTGTTTTGCTGAGATCGTGAAAGATTTAAATCACGCCAGTGGTGGAGAATCTTCCGCCAATGGTGGTGAATCTTCTGAGGATGAAAACAGCTCAGGTTACAGTGGAAGTTCGGATGAAGAGTTCTCGGGTTCAGGGAATGATCAGGAAGATGACACATCAAGTGTGTCAGTCGATGCAGTTATTGATGAACTACTGGATGAAGCTGCAGCAGGAATTGAAAGAAGATCTATTCTGGTGGATCAAGCTGCTTATTCTTTGTCTTCTCTCCATTCTGCCTTTATGGCGAATGTCGACAGTTCATCAAGTCAGGTATGTGTCGATGAACCCACTTCTGTTAGCTGTAATAATTGTGATAGTTTGAATGTTAGATGTGCTGATCTGGAAGCAAACATGTCTGAGTTGCAAGGCAAACACGATGCTTTACAAGCTAGTTTGTTTGAATTGCAAGACAAACATGTTTCAGTGAATGATAGGTGGTGTGAATTGCAAAGCAAACACGAGGCTTTGCAAGAGAAATATGATGTGACATTTATCCACAATCAGAAATTAACCGTGGATCTTTCTAAATGCACAGAAGCCAATATGTTTTATGAAAACCATGAAAAGGAGTTTAAGTCGGTAATTGAAAAGTTAAAGAAAGATAAAACCGAATTAACTAAAATGGTTTCCAGAAAGCAAACAGACATTAATTTGTATATAACTCGTCTTGAGGTAATGCAAAAAGAAATGGCGTGTGTTAAAACTGAAAGTGAAGCGATCCGACTCAAGTTAGACAGTTATTTGAGTTCTAGCTATGTGTTGGATCACATCATTGACGTGCAGAAAGAAAAACGGGATGTCACATGCATAGGGTACAAGAAATGTCCACCACCTGTGAGACAAAATTATGATGCCATGCCTGACGAGGAGAACAGAACTTTCTTTGAACCATCTGTTCCTCTTGATGTTAAGGAATTTGCAGCAGGCCTGGGATACAAGAAAGAAGTATCATCTGATTCAGATGTGTCAGCAGATACGTTTGTAACTGCTGAACCGAATCAGGTTCCTCCAGTTGTGATATACAGTGAGGATTCTGATTCTTCTGATGATGAGTCTGATGATACTGATTCAGCAAAGTCTGATGTAGTGATAAAGGATGAGGACATACCTCTTGAGAATCATATTCTGTGTGATCCTCCTGCAAAACCTGCTAAGACTGTTGCAATCGAGCCTGTGTCTGCAAAAGAGTCGGAGAGTGTGGATTTGCTGTACACTCTTGTTGGTGATGATAAAATCTATTAAGACAAATATTTTCCTGTTAAAAATGTTAATCCATCTTTAATCAGTAACGTCTTTGAAAATTCAACAAGTAAGTTTTTGGGTAAGACAGGACCACATGTTACTGTAACACAGTGCCCTCCTATCCCAAAGGCTGAAGTTAGAAAACAATTTGGCAATCAGAAATTACCAACAGTGCCAAAACAGCAAAATCATACCAAACCCAAAGGAAAGGCACCGACTCCAACTCAAAAGAAGCCGAATCAGAAGAAGAAGAAGAACGTGAACTTTGTGAAATCTAAGGGAACGGACAAAATTGCAAAGTTTGAAAATCAATCTAATTTAGATTTTGTTCAAAAAGCAACTGTGATGAAAAGGAATGAACCAAGTTGTTCAAAACCTAGTACCTCGGGATCACAAAGTTCATCATCGGCAAGACGGCCACATGATTCTCCGAGGTTTGTAGAGCGGAGAATGTGCTTTGAATGTGGTACAATTGGGCATATCGTTCGAAATTGCCCATATCTTCATAAGTTGAAAGGAAAAGAAGATGATCCCCGTGACCAAATTGGCCGCAAGCGATCTGTTTCATTAAAGCAAGATCCCCGCCTTGTAAAAGAAAGGGAAAAGAAACAGAAACGCCAACAGGTCAAGAAAATTGAAAAGGCAATTAAAACCGATGTGGTTAACAAACCATCTGTTTCTGTCAAACCAAACAATTTAAAAACTTCAGACAAACATGAAGTTAAGTTTTTAAAGAATAACAATGGTGTAACAAAACAGACCTGGAAACCAAAAACGGTTAAGAATTCAGGGGGACCATCTCAATTCTCGAATCATGAAAGAGTAGAGGTTATTGTAATTGATGAAAATGGAAGACCCAAGACCACAATGGCTTGGGTCCCCATCTCCAACTAACTGTGTGAGTTCATGTGCAGGGTGTTCCAGGAGGAACTATCAGTAGTCATTGGATTGTTGATAGTGGGGCATCCAGGCACATGACAGGCGACATGAAGCTTCTCTACGACGTCAAATCTATTAGAGGAGGTTATGTTGCTTTTGCTGGAGATAAGGGCGGATACATTACGGGTGAAGGAATGATTTCCAACGGGGTTGTTAGCTTTGATAAGATCAACTTCGTGCAACAACTTGATCACAATCTTCTTAGCGTTTCTCAAATTTGCGATAAGCAGTTCTCAGTACACTTTGATGCAAATGGATGTTATGTGCTGAAACCCGGCTTCAAAATTCCAAAAGAATGGATTCTCTTGTCGGCTCCGAGGATAAATGATTTGTATGTCCTTGATATGAGCCAAGCCATTACTACGTCTGCACAAGCAACTTGTTTCGTTTCCAAAGCCACAGAAAAAGACACAATCTCTTGGCACAGACGAATGGGTCACATTCACTTACGCAAAATGAATCATTTGGTGTCAAATGAATTAGTGAATGGTGTTCCTCTTAAAAATTTCCATCTTCAAGACGTCTGTGTTTCGTGCCAAAAAGGAAAACAAACGAAGAAGCGACACCCTACAAAGAAAGTCAACACGGTGGCTGTTCCTCTTGAACGTCTGCACATGGATCTGTTCGGTCCTGTCAAGCACAAAAGCATTAGGAATGATCAATATTGCCTCGTGATAACTGATGATTATTCAAGATTTTCTTGGGTGGCGTTCATGGCACATAAGAGTGAAACCTTCGGTATTATCAAAAACTTAATCATTCAGATTGAGAATCTTTATAAGTTGAAGGTTAGGCGGATACGTAGCGACAATGGTACTGAATTCAAAAATCATGCCATGGCGGAGTTTTGCACTTCAAAAGGTATTCTTCACGAATTTAGTGCAGCTTATACTCCTCAACAGAATGGCGTCGCTGAACGTAAGAACCGCACATTGATCGAGACTGCTAGGACTATGTTGGTAGAGTCACAGTTGCCCATTCCATTCTGGACTGAAGCTGTGTCCTCTGCATGTTATACGTTGAATCGAGTCCTCACAGTCAAAAGGCACAACAAGACCTGCTTTGAGCTTATCAACAAACGGAAACCAGACTTGTCTTATCTTGAACCGTTTGGAGCTCCTTGCACTATAATCGATCCTAATGGAAAGTTTGGGGCTAGAGCAATTGAAGGATACTTTCTTGGGTATTCCACCCCAAACTTAAGAGTCTGGAATCTAGAGACTAAAAGGGTCGAGGAATGGTCTGAAGTCAGAGTACAAAGGCACACTTTACCAGTCAAAAATCCTGGTCAGCCTTGGATGTTTGAGTACGATGACTTTTTCAATTCGATCAATGTTGAAGCAGTTGAAGAAAATGCTGCGGCAAGGATGTTTTTCGAGAGCGACAATGCAACAGATTCACCGTTGGTTCGTCCCATTATTGTCAATCAAGAACCATCGTCAGTGAACAATAATGCTCTCGACAATGAGGATTTTCACGATGCTGCCGAATTGAACGAATCTTCAGAGGATGATGAATTTCTAGATGCAGATCAAGAAGCTGTTCATGGTATTTCAGAGGGTACTCCTCCAGTGGGCGTCCCTGGTACAGCTGAAGCTACTGCATCATCCTCTTCGGCAATTCCGGGCATCGAATTGGTTGTTGATCTCAATAATCTCAATCTCAACAATCTGGGTACAAACATTACAGTTCAAGATAATCCAGAAACAAGGATTCATAATACCCATCCTCAACAAAACATCATCGGAAATGTGCAAAGTGGCGTTCAAACAAGGAACATGTTGCGAAACAACAACAATGCAGGCTTGTATTCAGCTATCCGAGAATCCGGGCAACAAAATGATTGGTCTTTCGCGTGTTATGTTTCACAAGAAGAGCCAAGAACTTGGAAAGAAGCATTGAAAGATAGCTCATGGGTTGAAGCAATGCAGGAAGAACTGCAACAATTCCAGAAGCTTGGTGTCTGGAAACTCGTAGAGAAACCTGCTGGTTATAAGAAGATTGGTACCCGTTGGGTGTTTAAGTGCAAAAAGGATGACCGTGGGATCGTTATCCGGAACAAAGCAAGATTAGTCGTTCAAGGTTTTCGTCAGATTGAAGGGATCGACTACAACGAAGTCTATGCACCTGTTGCACGTCTAGAAGCAATTCGGATATTTCTGGCCTATGCCTCATTTAAAGGTTTCAAGGTATACCAAATGGACGTGAAGAGTGCATTCTTACATGGTGTGGTAGAAGAAGAGGTGTACGTCGAACAGCCTCCAGGTTTTGAAGATCCTATTCATCCCGATCGGGTTTGGTTGCTCAACAAAGCTCTCTATGGTCTTCATCAAGCACCGCGAGCTTGGTACGCAACCTTATCAAATTATCTGCTGGAAAATGGATTTCGAAGAGGTCTTATCGATTGTACTCTTTTCGTCAAAGAACAAGATGGAGATCTTCTACTGGTACAGGTATACGTTGATGATATTATTTTTGGTTCTACTAATGATGTTTTGTGTAGGAATTTCGAGCGCATTATGCAGGATAAATTCGAGATGAGTGATATGGGGGAAATGACTTTCTTTTTGGGCCTACAAGTACAACAAACGGAGTCTGGGATATTCATCCATCAGACTAAATATGTTGGTGACATCTTGAGCCGGTTCCAGATGTCTGATGCAACGCCCATCGGTACCCCATTACCGCAAAATCACGGAATTACTCCAGACTTGAAGGGTCAAGATGTTAACCCCTCACATTACCGCGCGATGATCGGATCTCTTATGTACCTCACAGCATCAAGACCAGATATAATGTACCCAACGTGCCTGCTTGCCAGATATCAAGTCAACCCGAAGGCCTCACATCTTGCAGCTGTAAAAAGGATTTTTCGTTATTTGAAGGGTTGCCCTGACACCGGTCTATGGTACCCTAGGGATAATAACTTTGACTTGATCGCATTCAGTGATTCTGATTTTGGCGGATGCAAAATCGACGGCAAATCCACAACGGCTGGATGTCAGTTTTTGGGAAATCGCCTAGTCACATGGCAGTGCAAGAAGCAGACATGCGTCGCTACATCAACATGCGAAGCTGAATACATTGCTGCCTCAAGTTGTTGCTCCCAAGTCTTGTGGATCCAACAACAAATGCGCGACTACGGTTTTGAATTCCTAACTACTCTTATTTACGTTGATAATTCTGCTGCATTACAGATCACTAGAAATCCTGTGCAGCATTCCAAGACTAAGCACATCGACATTAAGTATCACTTCATACGTGATTGCTTTGAGAAAAGGCTAATCGATGTTGCTTATGTCCACACCGATGACCAACGTGCCGACCTTTTTTACCAAAGCTTTTGACAAATCAAGATTTGACTATCTTTTATTGGTAAACGGCATTAAGGTCAAGCAAGAGTAAAACCAACATCGGAAAATCATTTTTGTAAATACCTTTGTGTTTAAATTTATCTTAGTTTGTTGATTTTAGGGGGAGTAAATCCAAAATTTGAAAATCCAAAAACATCGAAAAATTTCAAAAACACAAAAACAATAGAAAAACAAAAATGAGTTTCCTGGCGAGAAAAAGAGAAAATGATAGTACATCAGTGGTCTGTCTAAACCTCTTTAAACGCTAAAAATTGAAAAACGATAAGCAGTTCTATATAAGATGTATCGGTAGGCTCACAATCATTTTAAAGTGTGCAGGGTGATACAAACTTAATCCGACTGAAGACCAGGTGGGAACCATTCATTGGCATATGGTCTTAGTACCGAAATTTCGTTTGAGAGATTGCCGAGGTTCTGAGATATTCGGTCTTTATGCTGCTTATCATCTGGGTATCATGGTTGTATCTTTTACCGAAAAATAACGGGGACGCAAGTCTAGATCTTCCATGATACCATACATACGTGTACATATTGCATATGACCTCAATAAGTGATAAACAATCACATGTCCCTCAAAATAAGTGATAATATATCACAAATTCTTTCCGGGAGTCAAGTTCGTCTCTCTGCTGTACGAAAGTACTGACCTGTTCACGGACTTGCTCCTGTGCCCTCATGCATCGAAAATCAAGTTCCTCATCAATAAGTGATTATATCACATAGGGCTTGTTTTTCAAATCAAAATAAGTGAGAATCTCACATCATATACGGTCAAACAGATGATAATCGGTATACTCACCGGTAAGATGAACCCTCTTGCATACCTTGATACGGGAATGTGTCGTGATGTGGATGAACACCGGTCGGTAAGTATAAATCATACTTTAACGTATCCCCGCGCCATGATTACAAATGATAAGTTGAGCTTACGTGGACAACAATACCGATAATTGTTATAGGATGCTTATCTTAATGTTAACTAATAGAACAACAAGAGCGTTTTGGGCTGACCGTACACTGATATGATTCTCTTACCCTCGAAACTCGCAAAAAGAATGTCTGTATATATTTATTTACTGCTTTCAGTCTTTACATTTGAAATATTCAAAAATACCAAAAAGATTTTAGGCGTGTTTTAATGTAAACTTTATAAAAGCCAAAAAGATTTTATTTCTATCTTATTTTCGATCGTACGATGTTGGAACTCGAGTCTTCGATACCTGAAACCTGAACGAAAACCAAAATGACTAAATCTTCATAAACGGTCGAAATTTGCAAAGTTCTGAAAGTTAAAAATTAAAATTGACAAATTTGCTAAACTTTCAAACTGTCGGACGGTGTTTGTTTGAACAATGGTCACACGTGTGTCGTTTGGTTATTTTATGATGTTCCAAGCGGTTGTTCTCATTACGCGTTTAGATTTCTTGCATGTGCAGATTCTAAAGGCTAGGAGAACATGGTCCATGACAAGCTTCGGAATGAAGACACGACGTGAAGGCACTCAAAAGACAAAGATGATGGAGTTGCCGCTGACCTTCAACACCACAAGGATCTCACTTCATAAAGATAAAGACTTTCACGAGCATAACTCAAGGGGGAGCTTATGTTAAGGGGGAGTTTGTCAACACACTTCCTACATAAAACAGGAAGTTTGTTGGTACACTTTCTGCTTTCAAGACGTGAAGACTTTGAAGATCCTCCGACATTGAAGACTTGAATAGAAGTCAAAGACTTGAAGACACGAGAACTTACAAGAATGAAGATCGAGACAAAGCTACAGCCAGACAAAGCTACAGCCAAGGGGGAGTTTGTTGGTGCACTTATGTCTGCACTTTGTCTGTATTCGGTCACGTTGTAAAACGATGTCTTTGTAGTCTTGTAAGTTTGACCAAGTCAACCATCCTCCGGTTTGACTTGGCCAAACAGTCAACAGTTTGTTTGTAAGATGGTGGGTCGAAGGATGTGCCATCGAAGGATTGCATGGATCCTTCGATGACCTGCTCGAAAGATGGCCCTTCGATGGATGGACCACGAAAGATCACATCCTTCGTGGTACCTCTGGATCCTTCGAGCTGTTCCTGGTCGACAGATGATCGTTCGACCAGTCAGCCTGATCCTTCGACCGGACCAGCTGTATCGGGTATAAATACCCAAGTGTTGTGTTCATTTCAGTTTAGCACTTCATTGAGAGAACTGAGAGCATTCTGTCGAAACACACACACACACTAGAGAGAGTTTGCAAGACTGATTTGTAAACATTGAGCTGTAACTGGACCTTTCATACGTTTAATACAAGTGGTGTTAATCGTTGAACCTTGCGTGTCGTGTTATTGAGTGTTCTATCTCGGTTTGCTATTTCGGTTGGATTCCGCACAACCGGAGTGGTTCGTATACAAGGATTAGGCGACTAGATCCTCCCCTAGCCGGACCTACAACTATTTACTCTAGACTATACTTATTTACATTGTGTAGCAATGTTATAAAAACCGGTTTTTAAGTCATATCGGGTTGGGCTCTAAAATTGTTCAATCGGTTGAACCGGGTTGTATCGGACGGTTGAACCGGGTTACTAGTTAACCCTATAAATTCCATAAAATACAAATTCATCTAAAAAAACAATCCAATCTCAACTAAAATTTATGTAACTGGTCATAGTTTTATCTAAAAACAACTATTTTTGTTGTAAACTAATAAGTATTTTAAGAATATTTGTATTAATTATATACAATATTGCATTGTATGAGGTGAGTAACAATTTCAACAACGATAAAATATTGGAATAGAAGACACTAGGCTAATTACCGGAAATGTGGAAGATCAGTACTACCTTAATATTGTATTTTATTAAAATTAAGAAATCAAATCTTAAGATAATGCAAAACGGTTCAATAGTTTGAACCGGTACAACAGGATTTACCGCCGGTACATAAAACATACTGTATTCGGGTTTTACCGGCTTTTATTGTACCAGACTTGTGTCTGATATCCGGTTTAACCGATATAACCAACCAGTTCATACCGGTATATAAAACATTGTTGTGGACTAAATATAGTTTCTAATAAAGTACCTTCATGTGAAAAATATTTACACTATGTAAGAATTTGCATATACTCTAGACTACAATTATTTAATTATTTAAATTGTGGACTAAATATAGTGTCTAATAATTTACCTTCATATGCAAAATAACTCACGTTGTGTTCAGCTAGCTCTACTTCTTGGACAGACGTGGCGTAACTAGCATTATTATTTGTTTCCTTAGCTGTGGTTTCGCGGCGATTAGCGTAGTCCACCATGGTAGTGGTATCTGATGTAAAATGAACAGCCGTTTCGCTGGAGTTTGCTGGAACCTGTGGCCTGATCATGCAGGATTGTTCATTTAATTTATTTGAATTTCGGAGTAAGCGAGTGTAAACGAAGGTGGGGATGAAGGATCAGCTGAAAACTCTTAGGACATTTATGGCATACGTGAACAGTAAGACACTTACTGGAGAGAGCCAGCAGTGTTTGCGTGCGTGTGAACTGATTAATATGAAATCATGTGAGAAATGGCTGATAACTAAAAGTCAAAAGGGTGGTAGCTTTCAACACATTCGACAAACGTCTGAAACTTAGCATAAGGGTTTATGGTGTGGAATCGTTTTCATGCGATAAACTTGGTTTATCGAAGTGGTAAACCACTCCCAACATAAGTTTACCGATCAAGGCTAAAGAATTTCGGTGAACCTTCACCGAATCGGGGAGAGGGAGGGAAGGGGAGAGAGAGAGGAGTGTGTGGTGGGGTCCATGCCTTCTCAACCAATCACGCATTTTTCTTTTTTTTTTTAATAGTTTACATACAACGTTTTTGAGCAATAGGTAAACAAAATAGGTAAAATGACGTGGCACTCTTTGATTGAGTGATTTGAGAGTTTACCTATTCAAAGTGTCTAACCATTCCCTACACCCTAAGACGTATACAATATGAAAGTATTCAAGTCTTAAGTTATCATATTTAATTTGTATGTTTTAACGTATTTTGATTGAAACGTTTACCGAGTTTTAGGAGTATTCACAACGCTGGTCAAAGTTCAAAATTCAACTGTGCCACATCACCCGCCACACTTTTTCCTCCAACGCTAAATCAAACCTCCACATCACATCCCACTTTTACACTAAAAAAAGGTTGTGTGTATGTGGTCCCAAGTTAAACAAACCAAACTTGTCAGGTGGAGTAAACCGGACCACCATAGTCAAACAACTCCAACGCAAGGGTGGTCCGGAAGGCTGGTCCACTTTTTGGCCTTCAATTCCGGATCTTGCGGTGCAGTTGCTCTAATAGATAGATAGAATATATGATAGATCAGTCTCATAAAGTTATAAATGGTAAATTATTGGTTTATAGTTGATTATGACATATTTAATCTTCATTGCACCTTCTACAACCCAATTATAACATGTCAACCCCAAAGCCCATTTAATAGCAAATCGATAACCTTTTTTATATAAAACTAGTAGTAAAACCCGTGTGTAAACACAGATGGTTTTTAGAAAACCATGCATAAGATATTTTAATAGAAAGTAAAAAAAAAATTGTGCAGATTTACAAAATTGATATGAACTAATGATCAACAGAAGTTACAACAAGTTAGTTAACAGAAGTTAAAAGCAGGATTAGTACACAGGGGTTCCAGTATTACACACAACCTAACCACTGTTGTCTATCGACTGTTACATACCTCTGTTTCTTTCGAACAAAGGTTTTCTAACAACTGTCATCCATTATCCCCAACAGGGGTTGCTACGTGAACAGATGTTAACTATCGGATGTTAGTCAACCGATGTTAAAAGGGTTACTCAATAGAGGTTAAAAGACTTAGTCAACAGACGTTAAGAGGATAAGGAAACAGACGTTAAAAGGGCAAATAGATGTTAGCAGCTTGTTGAGCTAGCAAAAAATGTAACGAATGATCATGTGTGTTATTAAATTCATAACTTATTAGGTTTGTCCTTTACGGATTGCATAAACAGTCATACATTAATAAATATTCGAAAACAATTTACATGATTTACACTTATGTAACATCTAAAAACACAGAAAGCCTTTAGAGAATTTGCATACATAAAAGGTCTTGCAATCAGGTGCTAGATTAAAGGCGAAAGAAACAGTTGCAAATTTCTACAAAATAAATGACAACATGATTAAGTTAATAATATGAATCTAAGTTGCAATATCTACTCATTTCTAAAAATACTTCAACATCAACAACAATAATTGCTGTCAACATGATAACAATGAATCCAAATTAGATAGTAACAACGAAATTGATCTTATACCAGCAACATATATATAACAATTTGGTAACATATTCATGGTCCGTGTATCAATTTCCAAAATCTAGCCACTCTGTACAACTGTATAAGACAGTATTTCAGTCCAAAGATAGACCAAGTCAAAATCGATTAAAATCGAGAATATTGGATGAGAAACATTCATACCCAATTTTCACACATAAACATGTAAACTAATTATTCAGAACATGATGAAGAAAACTAAAGCCAACAACTGAATCAAAAACAGCTTTGGACTTCATAATAATGAAACGGATCACCACTCACACTTAACATACTGAGTTGAGTTAGCCGATTCTCAAATAATTAAGTTAAGTTAGCTACCTTCCTATGTCATTGGATCTTGTAGCTGGTTCTAGATATATGATTTACCCAATATTTACACACAAATAAGCTTTATACATGTTTTAATATCGAAATTACATACATGTACGTACAGCCTACAAAGTATGTTGTGCAACATTTAAGACTTGAAACTAAGTATAATAATTTCGTAATCTAAAATGCATACATTTGATCAAGCTGCTTATTAACTTCTTCAACCTCTTCCAGATCTTTAAGCAACTGTCGCACTGTCGCTCCATAAGTCAAACTAAACAACTCAACGTTCTACAAAAATCAAAATTAACAAATCACGACACAAATTTCAAAAACTAAACACAAATCGAGTACACATATCTTATAAACAATCAATTTCAGATGTAGAAACATTACCACACGCTCAACGTTGGTGAATATAGCATTACCGGATCTAGGAACAGTGGTAGCCATTGAAAGCTAACAAATCGAGTACACATATCTTATAAACAATCATCTGTATCCAGGTCTACAATAAGCAAGCGATTCAATCTTTCTTTCTGAAATAAAAAACCCTAAAACTTATCAAGAACCAAGGAAAAAAAAGAAAAAAATTGTAAATAAAAAATCATGTATGGGTAAATTCGTTTGACTTTTGGTCAATAACTATTTGACTTTAGGTCAACATCTGTTTGACTTTTGGTCAACATCTATTTGACTTTTGGTCAACATCTCATTTAGTATTCAATAGACGTTTGAATTCAATGTTTTAAAAACCGGTTTTTAAATCAAACCGGATTAGGCTAAAAAATGGTTCAACCGGTTGAACTAGGTTGTACCGAGCGGTTCAACCGGGTTGACTAGCTAACTCTATAATTTCATAAATTACAACATCAACTCAAAAGTTAATCCAAAAAATGCATGATTACATATTAAAAGATGATCCAAAAGTAAATCCATAATAAAAAATAATCCAAAAGATAATCGAAAATCATTCAGTTTTCCAACAAGCTCTTTTAAATGTAAGTGTACGGTATGTTTAAGCCATTTGAGTGTTGAGTGCATCAACTATTCCGTTTCATACAATATTAAATAAGAACTTTTAGTTACGAATAATCATAATATATAAAAATTACATAAGATAAGTAACATATATAATAAAATAAGTAACAACCCAAACTAAAATAACCCTGGGCCGGTGCCGGTATTACATTTCAAACCGGTATACCAGATTTTACCGCCGGCACAAACCTTATGCCGTTTCACTTATTTACCGGGGTGTTTCGTACCGGATTTATATCTGAAAACGGTAATGCCGGTATAACCGGCCGGTATTTACCGGTTTTTAAAACATTGGTTTGAATAACTCAATTAGTGATATGAACATCTGTTTGACTTTAGGTCAATAGTTGGATGGAAACCCATATTATGTTGAACAGTGTTTTGAAGAGGAAAACAATGCTAAACTATGAGAAGACAGTGGATCTGGTTAACTTAAACAGTTGTTCAGGTTTAAACAAATGTTTGGCCTTAAACAGATGTTTGGCCTTTTGTATCAGATGTTTGGACTTAAACAGATGTTTCGCCTTAAACAAATGTTTGGAAGATAGTGTGTTATTAAGAAGATAATGTTTTTATAGTTCGGAAATATTACCTTCAGTTCATAAGCATCAACAACATAATTACTCTCATTGCCCCCGAAAAACCCTAAATTGAAATTATTCTCTTGACATAGCTTTACGGCTTCATTTTTTAGCAATTCGTTCCATTGCTCTAGTTCATTGTTTAGTTCAGCATCTTTCTAAGAAAGATCAACAAATAAATAAAATAATATGTATCAATGCTTTCTGGTTATGTATCAATGCTAAACAATAATTAAATATTATTTATACTTGTTTAACTTCTGCCTAGTTGAGCAAAAAAAATGTATTCTATAAACAAAAAACGTGTGGCCGTTTGATTCGGGTGAGTCCATAGTTACACAAGTTAATTTTATTTCTTGTTGAATCCAAACAATGATTTAATGGCGTTCTCGTTGATAAATGATTTGTCGTATTGTTTAATCAGGGGATCAAACTCCTCAGATTTCCTTAAATTCTCTAGATCAGGGTCGGTACGAATCCGCTGAAATGTTAGTAGTAGTTGTTAAAAACTTGTTAACACAAGATGTGATTATTAAAATACATTAAAACAATATTAACAGTTCTCGAGTACCTTAAAATCTTCAAATCCTGCTTGCAAAGCATCTTTTAGAGCAGAAATTCCGGCTTGTATCTATTATTTGCATATTAATAATGAGTCATTCTTAAGAAAATAAGTCAGAATGCCACCTGTACTTAATTCTGGCATACCTGATCAAGCTTAGAATAGCAGCATGCAACATTGTAACTTGCTACCGAAGCTTCATCAAGCTCTGGTTTTGACCCCAAAACCGACTCGAATTTTTCCAACGCATCATCATACTTTCCATTCCTAAAAAAATTATCAAAAGTATTTATCTGCTTTTAATAAAGCACAATAAGCTGATAAACTGTTTAAGTAAGCGATCCTAAACACCGCCTAAAAGTGGCTTTCTCAAATGTTATTTACTTGTAAAGTTGCAAGCCTTTACGAAGTTCCCTTGCTCGAGTTTCCTTTTGTTCCTTCTTCCTCATGTAATTTTGCATCTGAATAAAAGAACATCAATAAGACACAAACTATTTTAGCAAAACAACATTAAAAAAGTGTATGCTTCACAGTAACTTTCAGCATGGAATCTTACTTGGATTTCTCAAACTTTACTGCTAACTACTCCTGAATTTCTTGTTGCCCTAATGATCTCATTTTCAGTCAGCATGCCCATATCCTCCCTCTTCCCTACAAACCATATCATATAATTAAAAAAATGAAAAAAAACCGTAGTTTGTATCTCTTTTTTTTTTTTGTTATTGTGAAATGACTAAAGTATATGTTCTTCCAAATAACATATAAGTGAGTTTCATCTGATTAATATATGTTTTTGTTTAAAAGTTTATCAGGAATCTGTATCTCTTATATCAAGGAAATTATCATAAGCAACTTCAAATTTATTTGCAGTTGTTTCGCTGTCCTGCTTATGGCTTTAAATTTGCTTCTCCATTCCAGTCATGCATTTATATTTCCCTTTTTTCACAAATATGGTTGTATTATAAGTCGGCAAATCATCCTGGTTCCAAGCTATAAATATTATAGAAACATGACAACTGATCATCTGTTTTTACAGAAGTATTGCAAATTATCAACCGTTGGAATATGCTAAAGACATGGGTGAAGAGGATTCAGTATTTGTGGCGACTAAATATTGACATTTAAATTCATGGCATTGACATTCAGCTGCAGAAGCAAGTGCTGAGTTTGAAGAAGATGAATAAGATAGCACACTCTGTCGTTATTTTTTTAATATTCAAAATTCATTGGAAGAAGTTACTCCCTATTGGAGTCTTTATCACAATAACCTATGCTCTTTTTCAATTGAAAACACGTCCTTAACAACTTACAACAACGAATTCCTTTCACCTCGATACAAATCAATTCGATATCAACTTGAAAAGTCAAATCACTCCTTTGATCACAAATGAAGAGTCTGAGGTTATTAAAACAGACCCTGGGACTGATGTTCAAGAGGGTGCTTGAAGTTGCTTGTTAAAACTGTTTTCGCTCTTTGCTTATAAATACAAAACTGTTTTGAGTGTGTTTATGCTTACCTACCTAAACTGCTTATCTTGTTAATTGTGAATGAATAAGTTGTTTTTAAATAAACAGTTTCAAGTATCTTATTATAAAAAGAAACAAATAAGGAATCTAAAACACTACACCACCCAGCAGTATCATTATACGTAAGAGAGAGTATATTGTGAACTAACCACATCTTTTTTGCATTCTCATGTACAAAGGCCCGATTCTTTGGCGAATGGTGTACATTGTTCTTCCATATTCAGCTGCAGGCCATATCACTGTTCCAAATATCGCACTACAACATTTTAGCATTTAATTACCACATTTTCAACCACCCATTTTCATAAATAAGACAATTATACCTCCTTGCTACAGGCGAACAATGTCGCTCATAATGCTCCATTAAACTCAAATTAAGCTTCAACTTCATTTGATATATAAGATGTCTATCCAAACACGATATCAATTCCGAATACTTCATATCACAAATCTTCAAAAAACAAACGCTAATTTAACCAAACGCGCTAGTTTAACCAATTCAAAACAATTTATAACTCAACTACTTACAAGTAAGCTTTTAGGAACTTCAGGATTCAGCTCATGATCTTCAAACAACTCATCGAAATAATCACGCTTCGGAACAAAACTTCCGACGACCGGATCCATACCGTCATCCACCGCAACAACTTCCTCATCTCGCCGTAACGCCAGAGCGAACATCAAAGAAATGAGATTGGTGTCACTGGGTTCATCCTCCATTAAGTTACCTGAAACTAAAGGATCATAGCTTCACATTTCTTGAAAAAATCCCAATGAACATGATCAGTTAATCCAAGCCTTCTTACAATGTGATTAAGAAATGAGATTGGTGTCACTGGGTTCATCCTTCATTTCAAAGTTGACATCACCAAAAGCTCCATTTTCAACAGTTGACCTAAATACATATCATTCAAATCTGCAAAAGATCCCTAATTGCAAGAATAACATCTTAAGTGAAGAATAAACTAACCATCAAGAAACTTGAAGAATAACATCTTAAGTGATGTAACTGTTATATAAAATTACACTAACAATTGACCTAATACACATACCATTCAAATATGCAAGAATTCCTAATTTCAAAAATTAAACAAATAGTTAAAAAAAAATGTGTGACCAAAAAGGTACCTAACTTAACGGCGTCATCGTCTGATGAGGTGGACATATCGACGTCTGCCTCTACATCAGGGATGTCTCCTCCATACACCTCCTACTCTTCTTCCTCCATCTGATTTCCCCGAGACGCTCTCCAGCTAAAATTCGATGGTTACAGGTGCTTCCCTGTCGAGATATAAGTGGTGAGAGAATCCCCAAATCGCCGTTGGTTCGGGTTGATTTGGTCGCTTACAGCTCGAACCAAACAAAAAATTGGGATTTTTGAGAGTGATGATTTAATTTGAGAGATGTACCTGGTGGCGAAAGCGTAGAGAAGTTTTTAGAGAGAGAGAGTTGAGAGTTGCTAAGCTCAGAGAAATTAAAAAGAACTTTTTATGCGTACATGGTTTGAATTTTGAATCTGCAGCAAGAATTTTGAATTTTGAATCTAGCCAGAGGTTTGAATTTTGGATGAAGGGCAGAGATTTAAATTTTGAATGAAGTGCAGAGGTTTGACTTTTAAATGAAGGGCAGATGTTTGAATTTAAAATGTATTTTAAATTAAGCTTTACGATTCAATAATGACATACGAAAAACATTGTTTGACAGCCTCTATGGCTGCCACCTCAACTTTTCTTATGTCAGCTTATTTTCTCCGATAGAAAAATTATTAGCTTTTGACTTAGAAAAAATTGTTTTTACTTTATTTTTAGGAGTTTAACTCCAAAGTTGGGTAGTTGCTCTTACTATTATTCTTTATGATAATTGGAAATAGTATTTCCCATATAAAACCTTGAGAAGCAAAAATATATCGAATACTAGAAATAATCACATATAAACTCAAAATTTTTGAAAAAAAATATATTTTAACTTTTTAAAATACTAGAAATAATCACATATAAACTAAAAATCGTCTCTTTTATCTTATTGATTGTTATATGATGACCAAAATCGGCTCAACCTATTTTGAGGCCCAAAGCGAAAAAAATCGGGCATTTCTTTAAAAAAAAAACATTTATAAATGTCCAAGTTCATCTTTTTTTTTATTTGACGTAGATATATAAAACAGGCAATTAACTGTAAAGGATTGTTGATACCCAAAATATACAGTTGACTAATACAATTAACATACATGAGTAATAAAGGATTTTTTTTTTTAAAGGTGAACTTCTAATGGAGACCATTGTCACATTCGCACATAGCGGACCCTCGCCAAGTCTGTGCCCAGATAGCAGGGCAAGTGCTGAGGTTATCAGACTTGGGTCGAAGGCTTGATTATTGATACCTAAAATATACAGTTAACTAATACAATTAAACATACATGGGTAGATGCGAACAATTAATGCCTATGACAATAACTTAATTCTTCTACGCACGAACATCATAAAACTTTTTTTAAGCCTAGAGGGGCTTTCCCATTTAAAATACATAAAAAAAATATTAATTTAAAACTTCTCTGTGGATTCGTAACACGAGTCATTACGGATACTGTTTGGTTTCCTTACCACTACAATACAAGAGCAATATTTGTATAGATCATCAAATTAAATATTAATATTAATATCAATATTAAACCTATATGGTCTTTTTTTAAATGGAGGCCTTAAAATTAGCCGTTGCTTCATTTGAATGGCCCACGGGCCAGCCCTGATGATAACATAATTAATTATTTGAAGATTCATTAATCCATAACACATATTTAAATGCAACGGACTCCAGGTCGCTCAATCGCTAAGAGCAAGAATCAAAATCAGCGAAACAAGTTCGAGCTTAAATCGAAACTCATTTAACAAATGTTGTTAGATGAACTATTTAAACAAGCTTTATATTAAATTTGTGTTTCTTAGGTAACTTATCTTTATTTGGGTCCCTCGGGTTTCTTTTTTCTTGCCTTGTTTTCATAGTTAAGATAAAATAACAAGGCTGAAACTATTGGCACATTAAAAGGTGCATATTTGCACACTTTAGGGTTTATATACACTGCGTATAGATCTATACGCAGCATATATGATTGCATAAAAATCAGTGTCTGACTAAGTTCAGTTCTGGTCTGGCTGCTCCTATACGCTGCATATAGACCTTTACGCAACGTATATAAAGGGTCAAAATGACAATATTTTATAAATGTTTCTAAAAAACTACCAGTTATATACAATTCGTATAGGCTTATACGCAGTGTATATATATAAAGGGTCAAAAAGACAATTGTACCCCTGTTTTGGGCTACGTATAGCCCCAATCCAGGGGTAAAATTGTCTTTTTTACTACACGCCGCGTATAGCCTTGTAAGTGGCGTATATATCGGGCAAGTTTGGTAAAAAAAAAAAGACCATTTTACATCTGGATTGGGAGCTATACGCAACCAAAAATAGGGGTATAATTGACTTTTTGACCATTTATATACGCTGCGTATAGGCCTATACCAACGTATATAAAGGGGTTTTTTTAGAAAACATCTATAAAATATTAGTCGTTTTGGTAAAGTTTTATAAAAAAAAAAAGTTTTCAGTTTTAAATAAATAAAAAGTAAGTATTTCTTACAAACATTTTTATACAACATTAATCATTTTATACGATAAATATCGTATTGTATAGGTGTAGTATAGGTCACATATTGACCTCATACAAGCCTATAAGTATGATATCGTATCATATAGTGTTGTATATGTCCCGTATAGGTGTAGTATCGTATAGTATAAGTCCCGTATAAGCCTTATATAGAACTAAAGATGTAGTATCGTAGGCATATACAAGACCTATAAGGGACCTATACGAGACTTATACTATACGATATGATAAAACACCGGTATAGGCCTTTAGGTGTAATATAGGTATCGTATAGTACTATAGGTGTTGTTTAGGTCCCGTGTAGGTCTATAAGCATACACAAGACCTATAGGGAACCTATACGAGACTTATACTATACACTATACGATACTATGCAATACGATACTATATGATACCATACAACACCCATATAAGCCTATAGGTGTAGTATAGGTCCCTTATAGGCCTATAGGCATTTACAAGACCTATACTAGACTTATACTACACTTGTAGGCCTACGTGGGAACTATACTACATCCATAGGCCTATACGAGACCTATAAGCCTATACGAGACCTATACAATACTTATACTACACCATATGATACGATACTACACCTATAGGCCTATACGAGACGATACTACACATATATGCCTATACATGAGTTATGCTACACTATACGATACGATATCATACAATAGTATATTACACGTATAGGTCTATACAAGATTTATACTACACTATATGATACGATACTACATCCATAGACGTATACGAGATCTGTATTATGTTATACGGTAGGATATTTAACAATGTTTTTTACTACACTATACGATACGACATGATACAATATTATATTACACATATAGGCCTATACGAGACCTATAAGCCTATACGAGACCTATACAATACTTATACTACACCATATGATACGATACTACACCTATAGGCCTATACGAGACGATACTACACATATATGCCTATACATGAGTTATGCTACACTATACGATACGATACGATACGATATCATACAATATTATATTACACGTATAGGCCTATACAAGATTTATACTACACTATATGATACGATACTACATCCATAGACGTATACAAGATCTGTATTATGCTATACGGTAGAATACTTAACAATGTTTTTTACTACACTATACGATACGACATGATACAATATTATATTACACATATAGGCCTATACGGGATTTATACTATACTATATGATACGATACTACATCCATAGGCCTATATGAGACATATATTATACTATACGATAGAATACATAACAATGTTTTTTATTTATCTATTAAAAAAATACATATTATAAAAGTTTGCTAAAACGATAAATAATATATATTAATATTTCTTTAAAAAAAACTACTCTTTTATATACGCTTCGTATAGGCCTGTACGCGGCGTATATAAAGGGATAAATTCCCACATTATATCAGAGATTCTCTTAAAAATTGAAAAAGGTAAGCTATACGCCGCATATAAACCTATACGCGGCGTATATAAAGGTAGGATTTGATGTGCAAATATGTACACTCAATAACAAAAGTGATGAATTCTACAAAATAATCAAATCAGAACACAACAAAAGTGTTAACTCTCAAACTACTAATCCAAAATCTAAACTTACTTTAAGATGAAGAAATCAAACTTCAATACTACACACTACATCAACATCTAGCAGTTCATCATTATGTTTTTGTTCATCGGTTACGCTGTCGAAATAACTTCCGGCCCCGTGTTGCTTTGATGGTACGGCAATTTGGCCATCATTGAAAACGGATATATGAAAGATCATATTATTTGCTTTTTCGGCACCAATCAAAACAAGACATGAGACATCACACACGCATAACCATGATAATTGCTGTAGCCTCCAATAGTAACTTTGAGATAAGTTGGCTGTCAATTTTTCTTTCATGTCTTGTTGTGGTATCAATCATACGTTCTTAGACCAAGGGGGGTATGGGGGCCGGCTTAGGCCCGGCGAAGCCCGGCACCGGCCCCCCACACCGCCTCCCTCGGCCCAGCAAGTTAAACCCGGCGTGCCCAAGCCGTTGAAGACGGGCCATGATTTGAATATATAGCTGTTCAACGGCTATATTTATTTAATAAAAAAAATTTTCCTTTTTTTCTTTAAAACCATCCCAATTTATACTATTTTTCATCACTTTCTCCTCACTTTCAACCCAAAACACTCCCATTTTTATACCACTATTTTATAAAAAAATATCTTTTCATCCACAATGGCATCTAATTCTTGGTGGTCCTCAGGTTCTTCGGACGAAGAGGAGATGTTTTTCACAAACGCTGTGGTAAAGGCGGCCCAGATTCTTATGGAGGAGGAAGAGGAAGACGTCTCGTTCGCGCTAACGAACGACTACGCGCATGCAAACCTTCAACAGGATTTGGTAGAACATATATGGAACAACGCAAACGACGCAGACGGTGACGAAGACGAGTAGTGTAGTTTTTTAAAAATTTTAAATGTTGTCTTTTTTTATAAATTTTAGGTGGTGTAATTCTTTTTTTTTAGGTTATGTAATTTTTATTTATGTTATGTAATGGATTTTATGTCTTATTTTTAAATATTGAATTGTTTTTATAAAGTTAAACAAATAAAAAAGTTAAACAATAAAAATTAAACATTAAAAATTTAGGTGGGGTAGCCCATCCTCCACCCCTTCAAAAGTGAAGGAGGCCCATCCTCCATAAGACGTTGATGTGACGCCTACGTGGCGGCCCATCCTCATGGGGATGGGCTTCCCCGTACCCTCTAGTCTTATATATCATGATATCATCATACCCATGTGTCCCTTTTTTTGTGAACCAATCACACTTCACTTAATTACGTATCGAAGATAAGATTCTTCCATCGATTCACAAATAGTTGTCGCATTCCGATCGACAATCAAATAAGTTATGATGAGCCTGAATCTTCTTGAAACAAAAAGGAAATTGAATTGATATTTCAGAAAATATCCCTTTTGTTTTAAATCCCAAGTTATTAAATCTGAAAAAAAAAACTATTAAAACTTCTAGAAATAATTTCTAGTGTAAGGATCCCAAGATATTTAATCTGTAGAAAACTAGTAAAACTTCTTGAAATAAGTTCTAATGTAAGGATCGAATATAAATGAGTCTTTAACATACAAAATGACTAACATGAATGAGAAGTGAAGGAGCAGTGGCGAAACTTGAAAATGAAGACGGAGGGTCGAAAACGTATATACCCAAAAATTTCTATAGAATCGAGGGGTCGAAAACGTATATACCAAAAAATTTCTATACGAAAACTACATATATAACCGAGCGAAAAGTTCGGGGTCCCCCCCCCCCCTCTCTTATGTTGCACCCCTGTGAAGGAGGGAAAATTTGTATTTTTTTTTTTTTTGATTTTTTTTTCCAAACCACTTAATTATGACGTTTAGTTGTAAAACGTAAAAAAAAATCATGTATTTACACTAATAGAGTTGTTATGTGTAATTACCCTAGGGTAATCATAATTACCCTATGATAACCAGAGCCGCCTCAACCTATTTTGAGGCCCAAAGCGAAAAAAATCGGGGCCTTTCTTTAAAAAAGTTAACATTTATAAATGTCCAATTTCATCCTTTCGTTTTTTGATTTGATATAGATATATAAAACAGGCAATTAACTTTAAAGGATTATTGATACTCAAAATGTACAGTTGACTAATAAAATTAAACATACATGAGTAGATGCGAACAATTAATGCCTATCACAATAACTTAATCCTTCTACGCACGAACATCATGGAACTTTTTTAAGCTAAAAGGGGCTTGCCCACTTAGAACATTTGTAGTGGTGAACTAACATAATGCCCCCATCATGGGGCATTATCTGACACGTGGCATCCTAGTCAGCGTTGGAGCATTATAGCAAAAGTGGCGTAGTGGGGCATTATACCATAACGCCTACCGTAATGGTAGGCGGGGCGTTATGAGGCGTTATTTTTGAATTTTTTTTAAAAAAAACGCCCCATTACAGGCGGTCTTACAATACATAAAAAAATATTAATTTAAAAATTCTCTATGGATTCGAAACATGAGTCATTAGGGATACTGTTTGTTTTCCTTACCACTACAATACAAGAGCATTATTCGTATAGATCATCAAATTAAATATTAATATTAATATTAATATCAATATTAAATTCATTTGAATGGTCCACGGGCCAGCCCTGATGATAACATAATTAATTATTTGAAGATTCATTAATCAATAACGCATATTTAAATGAAACGGACTCCAGGTCGCTCAATCGCTAAGAGCAAGAATCGAATTCAGCTAAACAAGTTCGAGCTTAAATCGAAACTCATTTAACAAATGTTGTTAGACGAACTTTTTAAACAAGCTTTATATTAAATTTTTGTTTCTTAGGTAACTTCGCCTTATGTGGGTCCCTCCGGCTTCTTTTTTCTTGCCGCGTTTTCATAGGTAAGATAAAACAACAAAAGTGATGAATTCTAAAAAATAATCCAATTAAAACACAACAAAAGTGTTAACTCTCTAACTGTTAATCCAAAATCTAAACTTACTATAAGATGAGGAAATCAAACTTCAATACTACACACTACATCAACATCAACATCTAACAGTTCATCATTACGATTTTTTTCATCGCTTACGCTGTCGACATAACTCCTGGCCCCCTGTTGCTTTGATGGTACGATAATTTGGCCACCATTGAAAACGGATATATGAAAGGTCATATTATATGCTTTTTCGGCACCAATCAAAAGAAGACATCACACACGCATAACCATGATAATGGCTGCAGCGAATAATAAGTTTGAGATAAGTTGGCTGTCAATTTTTCTTTGATGTCTTGTTGTGGTATCGTACGTTGGGGGTAAGATCAAATAAAAAGTTAATTTTCCCTAAATAGGATGAGAAGGAATCTTAACAATTCATTTTTTCAAATCAATGGTTAAGATGAAAGTGTTGAAGAAAAGAGGAGTGCAATGGTATCTTGGGAAAATCATTTTTATAGACTTTCTCTCTCCACATGCAAGGCACATGCATATTTCACCCTAATTTTTTAAACGTTCATAACTTTTTTATACGACATTATTTTTTCATAAAAATTTCACCATAAAATCAAGCGTCTTTTTATCTTTAATTTGAGTACCATATTGCTATATAAAATATGAAGATTAAAAAACCCACTAAAATGTGTTGTATTTCTATGTTGTATAACATTTTTTATGCTGGATTTTTTTATTATATTTTTGTGCTTAATTTTTTTGTCTTAAATTTTTTTTCTCAATTTTTTTGTGCTAGATTTTTGTGTACTACATTTTTTTGCTGGATTTTTTCGTGCTATATTTTTTGTATTAGATTTTTTTTTGCTATATTTTTTGTACTACATTTTTTGTGCTATATTTTTTTGTACTAGATTTTTTATGCTAGATTTTTTGTACTAGATTTTTTGTGCTATATTTTTTTTGTTTTATTTTTATAAAACAAAAGGAGTGTCACATGTCATTTTCACTCCTATTTATAAGGACCAAAATGACCTTTATTCCTACTTATTAGAAGTGCCACATATCATCATCACAATCTTTCTTAGGCAACTTAGGCAAAATCCACTTTTTAGTGGATCCTTCCCCTCGTACGTTGTTATATATAGAGGTAAGATCAAATAAAACGTTTATTTTGTCTAAGTAGGATGAGAAGAAATCTTAACCATTCATTTTTCAAATCAATGGTTAAGATGAAAGTGTAGGAGAAAGGGGAAGTGCAAGGGTATCTTGGGAAAATCTTATTTATGGACTTTCTCTCTCCGCATGCAAAGGCACATGCATATTTCACCCCTATTTTTTAAACGTCCATAACTTTTTTATACGACATTATCTTTTCATAAAAATTTCACCGTAAAATCGAGCGTCTTTTTATCTTTAATTTGAGTACCATATTACTACATAAAATATTAAGACAAAAAAAAACCACTAAAATGTGTTGTATTTCTATGTTATATAACATTTTTTGTGCTGAATTTTTGTACTATATTTTTGTGCTAAATTTTTTGTGCTGCATTTTTTTTGTACTACATTTTTTCTGAATTTTTTCGTGCTATATTTTTCTGTACTATATTTTTTTGTGCTATATTTTTTTTGTACTACATTTTTTGTGTTATATTTTTTGTATTAAATTTTTTGTGCTATATTTTTTATACTAGATTTTTTTTTGTATTTTTAAAAAACAAATGGGGTGCCACATGTCATTTTCATTCCTATTTATAAGGACCAAAATGACCTGCATTCCTACTTATTAGGAGTGACACATGTCATTATCACAATCATTCTTAGACCACTTAAGCAAAATCCAGTTTTTAGTGGATCCTTCCCCGTTATATATATATATATATATATCATATGATATCATCATACTCATCCGTGTCCCTTTTTTTGTGAACCACTGCCGCTACCAACCACACTTCACTTAATTACGTATCGAAGATAAGATTCTTCCATCTATTCACAAATAGTTGACGCATTCCGATTGACAATCAAATAGGTTATGATGAGCCTGAATCTTCTTGAAACAAAAAGGTAATTGAATTGATATTGTAGAAAAATATTCCTTTTGTTTTAAATCCCAAGATATTTAATATGAAAAAAATATTAAAACTTCTAGAAATAAGTTCTAGTATGATGTAAGGATCCCAGGATATTTAATCTGTAGAAAACTATTAAAACTTCTTGAAATAAGTTCTAATCTAAGGATCGAATACAAACGAGTCTTTAACATACAAAATGACTAACATGAATGAGAAGTGAAGGAGCAGTGGCGAAGCTTGACAATGAAGATAGAGGATCGAAAACGTATATACCCCAAAATTTCTATTGAACTGGGGGGGGGGGGGGGGGGGCGAAAACGTATATACCAAAAAATTTCTATACGAAAACTACATATATAACACTACTGAGCGAAAAGTTCATGAGGTGCCCCCCCATAAAAAGGTGTTGGTGGTGTACCGTGTGTGGGTATACATCTGACCTCTCATGACACAATAATATTGTTTCTGAGGAGCTCACAAATTTGTTTTTATGGTCCAAGTGATAACTTATTGATCAAAAGATCTTTGATCATGAATTGCTTTAATTAAGGAAGAGTTATGAGTATGCAACTCTATGATTTTTCTTTCATCCAAAGTGAAGGATTAATCTTGATATAGCAAGGAGTAATTAAATAATTAGAGATTGAAGAAACACGGAACTAATTATGAGACTAATCAGTTTGGTTTATGTTTCTACCATGATGGTTAATCTTCTTTATGGTTTCCTGAGCTCCTTAATGACCTTGGTTATCTGCAAAATAGAACACCGTTACTCGTTAAGAGGGGAATGTGGGGGTTTCCCTCTTAACCGGGCTCCGGCGTGAGAATAAGCGACTGTATTGGGGGAGATAATTAAGTATTAAGTGAGAGTAGAGGGAATGAAATGTTTAACCTGTGAAGTGAAGGTCTCTATTTATAGCCGGAGAGGTGTAAGAGGATGTGGGCTGATGGGCCTTGGGCCGGAAGGCGACAACGTGGAAGATATGCTCCTTGTCTCACTGGTGTCGACCGTTAGTGGCTCCTGGGAGCTTTCTGGAGCTGGCGCAATGTGATTGGAGCCACGTGTCACTGTTGTCGGCCTGGCCACCCTTCTGCCATCAGCAGGTAAGTGAAGATCGTGGGGCAGTTGTCTCTGCCTTATGATTGGTGCCATGTAGGCGTCCTTACGTACTTTTTGTCTCCTGCATGTCAGATGATCGTGGAGCACGATTGAGCAGAGCCAGAGGGACGTTGATTGGCTCTTTTCTGCCACTTGTACCTTTGGAGCAGCCTTGCGCTGCTTTCCTGCACGAGTCTTGATGGGCACGTTAACTAACTCGCGCAGGGTTTAGGTGACTGAGTATTCTTTCGGCATGCTAAGTGTTGTTATTGGAGCTTCTTATTGTCTAGGCCTTGCGCGACGTAAAATGGAATGTGGTGTGACTCGCGCGAGGTTAATGATAGAAAGCTTTTTAAATAAGGAGTATGGTCCCGCGCGCAACCTTTACGGAGGTTTGCGCGGCTTTTTTGGGACCATACCCCTTCAAGTCCCCCCAGTCCAGTGTTGCACCATGCGCAAGGCAACTGGTTGGAGCTCTAGACTTAAAAGTTGTGGAAAATGTTTCTTTGGCTTTGGTAGACGGGGCGCGTGTAACCTTTTATTGGTTACAACGGCGCGACTACCGGATTGGTTCCAGGTGGGTTATTGCCCTTCTGTGTAGGCGCGCAGGGTTATTAAGGAACTGTTAACATTGCGCGGCCTTAGTTGCTTCTGCATGAAGTTTGTTGTAATTTATGGCGGGAAAAACTTCGAAATTTGAACTCTGACAGGTTGGTAAAGAAAGTCGTGGTTGGTGACGACTGAGTTGACCTCTGACGGTTGTCATCAACTTGTCCCTGACGAATCGTATTTCCGTCAGAGAGTGAGGCCCACGCGCGCGTGGTAACCGTCACTCCGGGAAACACGCCTTACGTGGCGTTTTCTGATTGGCCTCGCTCGCGGCGATTTCGGCACGGTTACCCATCGCATTAAATGCGATGGGTATATATATCCGAAGAGACGTGAGAGGTTATCACTTTTCTCTTCTACTATTCCTTTATTTCCTCTCGAATTTCTTTGAATCTTCAAAGTTTGAAGAAGACGGTTGCAGAATCTTCACATCCTTGAAGAATATTGTAGCAGGTCTTCAAGTCTGTTTGCAGTATATTCAAGACTTCTTTGTTGATTTACCAATGGCTGAAGAACGTCAAGAAGATAATCCCGGAGAGGAAGGTCCTGTGCCCGTTCTCCGGTGGGACTTAGGGCTTTTTGAACAGATCACACGTGGTTTCCGGTTCCACCGGAATGGGATGCCCGGTACCCCGGCCAGAATCAAACGGCTGCCGACGCACCGTCGGGGTACATCAGCTTGTTTGAAGACTTCTTTCATCAAGGAAATTTCCGACTACCGGCGACGAACTTTCTGGTTCATATTCTTCAGTTCTATGGGTTTCATGTATCTCAGCTGAGCCCTCCCGGGATGGTCCGGGTTCGACATTTTGAGTTCCTCTGCTGGTCGCATGGCATAGAGCCAACGGTGGAAAAATTTAGAGTATTTTACCAGCTAATTCAAAACATGGGGTTTTACTCGTTTGCCAGCCGAGGTGCTGCAAAAAAGATACTTCTCAACCCTCCCAAGAGTTTCCATGACTGGAAACCAAAATTATTTTATATTCGCGAGGAGGTTATTCCCATTGCCATGACGTTCCGTGCTTGGACTGAAGCGATTGTGAAAGAAGATTTGGCGATCCCCAAACCGAGTGTTTGGGGAGAATGTCTTGGTAGCGGCGCGGATGAGCGATCAATGGCTGCCTGATAGCAAGGAAGTCCCTATCCTGATGATTGATAATAGAGGTTAGTAATTTCCTTAGTTTCACTGATCTCATGTTTCGTAACTTTCGTTTTATTTATATAATTTGTCGTGTAGAGGCGCGTTTGTATCAAGCTGCCTTCGCCACTTTTGGCGGTTCCATGGGCGTGCGCCCACTTCAAGCTGGAGAAGAATACTGGTATGACCAGATTAAGGGTAATTTCATGTACCCCGTTGCTGATGCATTCGCCTCGCCGCCTGCTACAACCGAAGGTGCGCACATACCTAAACCTTGTCCTTTGCGCTCTGTGACTTCGGCTGGGAAAGAGGTTGTCTATCTTTCCAGCGAGGAGTCTATAGGGTCTTCGAACGGAGGGCTAAGTTCGTGGTCTAACATCTTTGCAGGTGTGTTGCGCGACTTGGGTATTGACCCAGAAGAGAAGAAAAAGAAAAAACCAGTGAAGAAGAAGAAGGTTGCTGCCTCGGATGCTGAGGTGACCAGCAAGGGGGCTGGTAGTAGTTGCGCAACCGCTGGTGCTGCTGATAAAGGTATTCTTCGCCTTCGTCAGAGTGACTTGAAAGGTTATGTGATAATTAGTGACTCACTTGAAGGCTTGTCGCGCGCAGGCGAGAAGAGAACTGGAGCGGGTGGCTCAAAAAGTGAAGGTAGCGCGGGTTCTCGCAACCCGGATGCTGGCGCGACTCCCTCTTCTGTTGCGCATGAGGAAGAGGAAGAAGAAGAAGAAGAAGAAGAGGATGCTGCTGAAAAGTTGATCAGCAGAAAAAGAGTTAGAAGCGAAACTACAGCTGGTGTGTCAGCTGTGCCCGGAGCTGGTGAGGTTCCCTTGATTGGGAAACGGAGCAACTTGCGCTCGCTTTACAAAGTTTCTCCGGGTTAGTTCTTTAGTTACGTTATTCTGTTTCCTCCGGTCTTTTTAACACTTGGTTTTTGCAGAGGTTAAAAAGAAGACCCCTGAAAAGGGTGTGGTGTTTGTAGACCCCGTAGATCCGGCGTATAAGAGGCCGAAGGTTACTGTTAAGCCTTTCAAAACGGTGGGGTCTGATAAGGCAAAGCATGCTGTCGAAGTCGAGAAGGGGAAGGCTGGCGCGACAGAGAAAAGTAAGTCTGAAGAAGAGAAGAGGAAAGCTGATGAGACGCGTAGGAAAGCCGAAGCCGATGAAGATCGACGGAAGAAGGCTGAGGATGAGAAGAAAAGGTTGGCTGAGCAGGAGAAAAACAGGCTAGCTGAGCAGGAGAAGAAGAAGCTAGCTGAGCAGGAGAGAGAGAGAGAAATCCGCTGCTGACAAGTCTATTGGGATTTCTACAGGAAAAGGTGCGGCTTCTGGTTCGGCCGCTGGTCTGGGTGGTGTAAAACATGGCGCGCCGCCGCGCTCTCCGATAGGCCCCCGGGATACTGTGGGAGATATTTATTACAAGTCTTACACGGAGGAGTGCCGTGGTGACGCTCCGCACCAACCGCCATGGGGCTTAAAGCAAAAGGATACCTTCCAAGAATTTGCGCCTTGCCGCGATGGGTTGTTGAATTCCATTCGTCCAGGTGAGGTTGATCGCCAAAGAGCGCGCACTCACAGCGGGTTATATCATGCTTATGTTGTTGGCGAAGCCAACACCCGCGCTGCTAACCAGGAAATTGTTCGCGAGTGGCGAACACTGGTTAGGGAGAGGGATGATTGGGAGAAATACCGCGATCGGATACTAAGGCGTGCCACTGAGTTGGAAAAATCTAGAACTGCTTTTGACGAAGAGAGAGCGAAATTCGAGGCTGACCAGAAATCAGAAGAGTGCGGGTGCGAGGGCCTGAGAAGCAAACTTCAAGCTGCTGAACAGCAGTTGGCAAAGGAGAAAGCTGAGTTCAAACGCATTTGTGAGAAAGATAATGAGCGCGCATCCGCGGCTCGCAACAAGATAGTCGACCTTGAAGCCAAGGTTGTTACATTGACAGCGAAGGTGGAAGATGCGCATACTGCGCAAGCTGCTAAAGAGCAGGCTGAGGTTTGAGAAACTTCTTGTTCTGTTTAATACTTTTGTTTAGTATGTTAACTGAGTCTTTTATCCCTTGCAGGCCGAATTGGCTGAGGTAAAGGCACAATTGTCTGGCAAAGACAAGGATTTGACTGCTAAGGACGTCGAGATCGCTGAGCTGAAGCGTCGTTTGCGAGAACAAATTGAAAAAAACGAGTCCCTGGAGATCGATCTCGAAGCTGAGAAGGTTAAAGCTGCCATTGCTGACGAGGCCAAACAAAAAGCTGAGGAGGCGCGAGACATTAGCACCACTGCTCTTAATGTAGCACAAAACAACTACTCCGAAGCTCAAGGTATCGTGGATACTTTGGTCTCTGAAGCCGAGTGGCTGCGCGGTCGCAGAATGGTGCTGGTATGATTCCTCTTGACTGTTTTGATTTATTTAGACCTGTTGGCTTAAGTATTGCGTTTGCTGTAGATGGCCAACTCCATCCTAAATGCTGCAGAATTGGATAAGGTTGTTGCGGCCATTATAGATGCTTCCCTCGCAGTTGGTCACCGTAAAGGCTATCTTGAATGTGCGCAACATGCATCAGTTATGCTTGGACAAGAGTTTGATACTAGTCACTGCTCAGTGACTGATGAAGCTGAGGCTGAGCTAGCTCGCGCGGAACATGGTTATGATCATCTATCAATTCCAGTGATGGACTTGGTTACTGATGCGCTGAAGCATGATGACTGGTGTCAGCGGCTGAAGAATATCCTTGACCCACCGGAGACTGTTGAGCTCTCGGATGAGGAAGAAGCTGCGGGTGATGATGGCGATGGTAAAGGTGATGGTGATGGCGACAAGCATGACGATGATCCTGATGATAGCTTTGAATAGGCTTGTTAACAGGCTTTGTGCCTTGTAATTTTTGTTTATGCTTTAAATGTAAGTTCTTGCGCAGTCGCGCTTGTTTTAAATGGAATGAACGTTATCTGATGTTTATATAACTGTTGCGCGGTCGCGCTTGTTTTAAATATGATGCTTGTTTATCCTTTCCCGTTACAATTATTGCACTGTTGTTAGAAACTTTGGTGAAGTTAGCGCGAATAAATGTAAAGAGTGGCTCTTGTGCGAGCGTAACTGGAGTGTTTTCGTGCTAATCAAAAGTTTAACATGCATTTGTAACGAAAGGAGTCAGCGTAAAAGAAAACATGTCGTATGCTTTCATTGACTTAGAAACAGGCTCTTAGGCCAATCATACATTGCTTGTAACGTAAAAGGCGTGTAGCCAACATAGGAAAGTAAAAGGCGCATGGCCAACATTAGTGGATAAAGGCGCATGGCCTAGAATAGTCACACATAGCATTTGCGCAGTTGTTGCGCATTCCACGTGCGCGGGATGATGTGTCCATCCAGGGTGCGCAATTTGTAGGCCCCTTTTCCTAGCACTTCGTGAACCAAGTATGGGCCTTCCCATTTGGGTGCTAGTTTTCCTGGGCATTCAGTGTTTGAGGCTTCGTTGTCTCGAAAGACATATTCCCCTGGAGTGAAGGTACAGATGCGGACTCGCGCGTTGTAGTACCTTTCCAGTTGTGTTTTGTACTTGGCTTCTTTAATTCGCGCAATTTCGCGCCTTTCTTCTAGCAAATCCAAGTCAAGACGACGCTTTGCCTCGTTGTCGATTGCGTTGACCGCTGTCAAACGCGGAGAGGGCAGGCCAACTTCTGCCGGGATAACCGCTTCTGAGCCATAGACTAGGCTAAAAGGGGGTTCGCCGGTACTTGTTTTCGGCATGGTTCGCTGAGCCCACAAGATACTCGGGAGCTCATCCACCCAGCCTCTTCGTTTTGTGCCCAGTCGAGCCTTAATCCCATCGACAATACACTTGTTCACACTTTCAACCTGCCGTTGCCTTGAGGATGCGCAACGGAGGAGAAAGTGTGTTCGATTTTCATCTCTTTCATCCACTTCTGGAGGTCCTCAGAAGCGAAATTGGTACCGTTGTCTGTGACAATCTTGAGTGGGAGACCAAACCTGCAAATGATGTGTTCCCAGATAAACTTGCGCACCATCATTGCAGTGGTTGAGGCGAGGGCTTTGGCCTCCACCCACTTAGTAAAATAATCAACGGCTACAATTATGAACTTGACGGCACCAGGAGTGTCTGGGAAGGGTCCCACCATATCAATTCCCCACTGCTGAAAAGGCCAAGCAGTGGATTCGGGGATCAGATCGTTCTTGGGGCGTAGGGTTTTCGGAGAGTGCCGCTGACAGGAGTCGCACTTGCGCAGCTCTTTCAGGGCATCAACATGCATCCCTGGCCAGTAATACCCAGCGTTCATAATCTTTGCGACAACCATGCGTGGCCCTGCATGAATGCCGCAAATTCCTTCATGAATCTCCCTTATCAGATAACTCACATCCTGGGGGTCCACGCAGCGCAGCAGTGGCCCCAAGAAGGACTTGCGGTATAAGATACCACCATTCATTTCGTACTGCAGAGCCTTGTTTTGAATCTTCCTTGCCTCTGCTTTGCTCTCAGGGAGTATTCCTTTTTGCAAGTATTGAATGATAGGGGTCATCCAGGATGGCTGCCCTATCTCGATCACGTTGACTTGTCGTAGCAAGACTGAAGGATTCTTGAGTACCTCAATCCTTACATCTTTGGCAAGATGTTGAAAGGAAGTTGAAGCAAGCTTGCTCAAAGCGTCAGGTGGTTTGTTTTCAGAGCGATTGATGTGGATTACCTTGTGAGACTTGAACTGTTGAAGCAACTCTTTTGCCTGCTCTAGATACAGGGCCATAACCTCGCCCTTTGCATCGTATATACCGTTAACTTGGCTGGCTATCAGGAGTGAATCAACGTGTGCTTGTAAATTCTTAGATCCCATTTTGATGGCGAGGCGCAAGCCTGCCAGAAATGCCTCGTATTCCGCCTCGTTGTTGGTATTCTTAAAATCCAACTTGATGGCGTAAGTGAATTCGTGGTTTTCAGGGCTCACTAGGCGCAATCCAGCTCCCGCGCCGTCCTCGTTTGAGGCCCCATCAGTATAAAGCATCCAAGTCTCGTTTGTCGTGTCTTTCACTGGAGTTTCAACAAGCTCACAATCCTTGATTTTATCAACTGGGACTTCTGTGATGAAGTCAGCTAGGACTTGGCCCTTGATGGCTGGGCGCGGCCTGTACAAAATGTTGTGGCCCCCCAGCTCGATGGCCCATTTTGCTAGCTGCCCAGATGTTTCTGGCTTTTGCAATATCGTACCGATGTGGAAATTGGTAAGTACAGTAATTACATGCCCTGTAAAATATATGCGCAGCCTTCGGGAGGCGTGTAGCAGCGCAAGCACCAATTTTTCCATCGTGGAATATCTCGTTTCTGGGTCCGTTAGCACTCTACTGACGTAATAGATAGGAGTCTGAACTCCGTTTCTTTCTACAAGCAACACCGATCCTACTGCCTTATCCGAAGAAGATAAGTACAGTATGAGTGGTTCCTTTTCGAACGGTGCAGTTAGAGTTGGGAGCTCGATCAAGCATTCTTTCATTTGCTGAAAAGCCTTTTCTGCTTCAGGGGTCCATTTGAACACTTGTTTCTTCATACAGTTGCGCACAGTGCTAATAAAAGGGTACGACTTCGCGGCGTGATTTGATAGAAAGCGGTTAAGCGCGGCCAGGCGGCCGGCCAACCGTTGCATCTCTTTGATTGTTCACGGTGATGGCATTCGCTCTATTGCCTGGACTTTTTCCGGATTCACTTTGAAGCCGCCGTTTGTGACTATGAAGCCTAAAAACTTCCCTTCTTCCATGCCAAAAGAACACTTGGCTGGATTCAACTTCATATTTACGCTGCGCAATGAATTGAACGTTTTTTCGATGTCCTTCAACATTTGGTCCTCTTCGGGACTTTTGACCACTAGATCATCGATGTAAACTTCAATATGCTTTCCGATGTCTCCCGCAAAGGTCTTATCCATTAATCGTTGGTATGTGGCGCCAGCGTTTTTCAGGCCGAATGGCATCTTCGTATAGCAAAAAATCCCAAGATCGGTACGAAAAGCTGTCTTGTTGTCACACCCCAAATTTCCACGTGTCACCGGTGGGCCCGGTGGGGAGTATCGTGACGTGGTTGGCAACATCATAGTCAAACAACACAATATTTAAATGCACAGCGGAAGCAAAAGATAATATATTACAATCCGAATATAAAGTAATATCCAAGTATTACAACGGAAGGTAAGGGATCCACAGGCGGATCATAAAACTTAAACATTTTTCAACAGACTTTAGACGCCTAGAACTTACAAGATTCCTTATTTACGTCCTGAGCCGCTTCCAGCCTATTACGTACTTGTACCTGCCACTTAGACTTTTGAAAATACGTCAGTTTTCACTGGTAAATACACTCAACCGACTCATTTGAAAAGAGTTTAAGAAAATTGATTTCGAGTGCAAACGACACATAATCTCTTGACACAATAATTAATATGCATAGAGGCAAAATAAATCTTTTATACTTGGGACAAACTATATTTCATGTTATCAGTTTTACATAACTTGCTCTACATGTAGGGCCCGAACTATGCCGGTTCATGATTAACCGACACACCACTATTCCCCTATTAGGAATTCCATATTGGTAGAAACATATGGCATCTGTCAGGTGTATGCCTACACCCCGTGCTTAGGTCGTGGCCATTGCAAATCATGAGTCAAGGATATCCAGGACACGGTCGCATTAATCCCCAATGTTTCAGTCAAGCAATACGAATTAAAACAGGTTATTTGGATTTCCCGACTCATTGGTCTTCGAATCCCATACCTGACCATGCGGTATTTATATTACCGTATCCCAAGCCCGTAATAGGGAAAATAAGTTAAGAGTATTTACCTGAGCTAGCTCCTGTCTTAAATAGCAGAAATTTATAACTCAGCCGTATTCACTTAAGCAAGCATAGGTACAATTTACCGGAAAGCTCTAGTCTGGAATGATGGTATAAATAACTAATTAGAATGCTAACGGGTCTTTAATTAAGCCTAAGCCTAGACCGGTTAGTCTTGCAGAAAGATACGGTTCGTACGCACGATTAAGCGAAGACCGGATAGAATGTGATTTAGACCCGACAAGTTTGAAGACTTGCTTAATATGGGTATATGATACACATTCTGGATTTTGAGATAAAACCGATAAGGTTTGACCCGTTTCGGCTAGTTTATGTAAACTAGTTACATAAACCGAACCGAACGCGTATGAAGCATAACGGGTAACCATAAGAGTCCTAAACAGGTTTCCTAAGTTAACATGCCTTAAATATGTCGTGATATCAATGGGATATCTTCCGTTATGCCCAAAACGAGTTTAATCTCATAAAAAGCCCCGTAGGGGTATTTTGGTCATTTTAAAGATTATAAAAGGGATTAATTCGACTCCTGTGATTCGGGTTTGAATTAATCAGAAAAATACTTTCTTTTAACAGGTTATAACCTTTGATGTTAAGTCTTATGAATCAAAATGGTTTTAAATTCAAACTACGCGTATAATACGCGTATAACACCGTTTAAAGCGACATACAGGTTAAAATACGATTCTGAGTTTTCTGATCAAATAAACAGGCTCAAAACACTCCTTTTATTATTTAAAATCAGTAGCAATTGGATTGGCGTTAAACGTATTTGTAAAACTCATTTTATGGCCAAAAAGGGCATTTTCGGTATTTACCGAATTAAGGCGCTAATCCAAGCTTATGATCAGTCTAAAAATAATTAAAAATCGTTAAAAATCCCAAAATATTATTTGATCATCAGTGAATAAAATATTTGGTGTCAAAACTGAGTTTAGATAAGTTTTACGCTAATGACGCCGTTTAATTAATAAAAGTGTTTATAATTACGCCATTGAGCATATCTCCTAATCTAGACTTCCGATTGACGCGAAAATTTATAGACATGTTCAATAATCAGTAATAAAGATATTTGTCCTTTCACATTTTCAAAAATCTCGTTTTATGAACATAAGGGCAATATGGTCAATATTTAGGCATTTAACGGAAACGTCTAAAAATTACGGATTCGAGTAGTATAAACGCAGAGGATTATACTAACATGTAACTAGGTCCTAATGGAACTTTAAGGTATGTCTAAACCTATATAAATCGGGTCAGAACTGAGGTCAACGCAAAAGTCAAACTTTTGCGTCTTTCGGCTCCGAATCGGTTCTAAATAGAAAGTTGTCGAACCAAACAAGCTTAGACAAGTTATTATACTTATTTTCAAGTTGTATGACTGATAAAACAGATTATACGCCTTCCGTATCATTAAATATGCAATTATCATTTCTGTTGACTTTTCGGAAGAAGTTTGACTCGATCAAACGACCTAGTTAAGATTGAAATCAGTGGTTGACCTTTTAGGGGTTTATTACCCATATAAATACCAACTTATAACAACTTTTGATTCGACAAAACTCTGAACCATATGTGTTTTATCGTGAAGTCAAACCGTAGTTACGACGGTTTGATTTCTAGGCTACTAACTAAGGAAAACTTGATCGAGAAGGGTTAAACATACTTACACTTGATTAATGGATGATGTGGGATGCTTGGATCAGTTCTTGAGCTCTTGAAAATGTCCAGAAGATGAAATGTGCATGTATGTGGAAAATGTGACTTCTTATAACAACTTCAAACCTCATGGATGATCAACAACTAAGTCTAGGGATGTTACATTATCATCCACAAATCCCCTACTAGCTAAAAACCACCTTAGGCAGCCCAAGGTTTCGTAAAAATGAGATTGGAGTCGGATACATGCATCTACAGGCTGCTGTCTAATTTTTCGCAACTGGGCACCCCATACGCATCGTAGGGGTTTAAGCCCTGCGATGCGCAGGGCATCATACGATGCGCAGCAACATCAAGCCTACGATGCGCAAGCCTACAATCAGCCTTCTTTAATTTGCAATTTAGTCCCTGGTCCCTCGAAAGGTCGTTTTCACTCTGAATCTTGCATTATAAGACTTGTAATTTATATATATGGGGCTTTAATACTTATACCCACTTTGTCAAGTCCTCGGGTAACTTTGTGATCACCCGAAAAGCCCTAAATTTCAATGTTAACGATTATAACCCTTGCACACGAATTTTATCACAACTTGCTCATACGATAACGAAACTTCATGAAATTTTTGTGGTACATTCTAGTGAGCATAATTAATCGTTACAAAGCTTCGGGTTTGTCAAAAGGTCACTCAGAGGTATAACTTAAACATGTTGGCACATTTAACCCCTGTAGTTTGTAATCTCTCACTTTCTTTCACAATTCGCTTCGTATGATCCATGATCTATTCGTTTAAGGTTATAAACATCATGTAGGTTATTGCAAAGTATAATTATTCATTGTTGACACTACGAACCCTTATATTTACACAGTTTCACTGTTTGTCAACTTTAGTCCTTCAAGAACATTCTTTCACACGTTCAAACCTATGACACGTGTCAACACATTATTGGACGTAAATTTTCGAGGTGTTACATCCTCACCCCCTTAAAAGAAATCTCGACCTCGAGATTTGTTAGAATGCTGGAAGTACTCTTTGTCGCATAAGGGACTTAACTTTCATAGCATATCTGGAGTCTTTCCAAGCTCCCAAAGTGGCTCTTAAATTAGGCGTATGTATCCTTTTGGAGCTTCTTGACCTATCGATCCTCAATCGATATAGGATGCTCATCACATCATAATTCTGCATATCATTATGTGATAGTGCTTCTTGATTTATTGGCGGAACACATCCTTCAGTCACTATTGTGCAATGTATTGCGAGCTCCGTCAAACTCCTTAAGTAGGTTTTAGCTCACAAGCTACTTGATCTTGATACATTCAATTTCCTTCGAATGATTTCCATATATTCAGAGCTGAACTAGCCTGATAATTTCACAAATTTGGTACACCCTTCCTGGGTGATATCTTTTGTTAAACCATATTCCTTAACAAGAACTTAGGAAGTTTGCTATTTTCATAACTCCTCGATTTCTTGCCATATACTGGCAACCTACAATCGATTATGGATTTGTATAATCTTATTTGTTGTCCCCCAGGCAACTTTCAGATCTTGATAATTGGACTTACCAATTCTCTATCTATCACTAGATATTTAACATTCCATCTATACAAGGTCTCCAAAGGAGTAGCCTTAATACTTACATACCCATTATTATAGAAAAGCTTATTTTTAAGGTGTGATGGTTATTCCAACCACTGCTTAGCTAATGTTTAGGGAATAGCTAATCCTTGCCGTTAGTCGAACAATTCGACGATCCTGGGTAGGTAATAGCGATTCTTAATTGTTGCTTAAATAGGGTTGCGGTGATCAATGCATAAGCAAGATGAACCGTCTTTCTTATTTACTAAAAATTGGAGTTCTTAGAACTTTGAATGTTGGCTTTATGACACCTTCTCTAAAAACTTATCGATTTGGCTCTTAGTTCTTCCTATTCTGTTGGTACTAACAGATATAAGGCTTTTACAATTATTGCAGCCCTAAGCGGGATGTTTGTCCTAACATCCTCTTGCCTCTCAAAAGGTAAACATGGTAATTCTTATAAAGAAGATAATTATGACACACAGAGATGGTAGAGATGTCTGTATTTTCAGGCTTTGGTTCATCTGTCGATGTCGAGGTCAGATACATGACACATTCTCTTTACAATAACAAAGATGTCCTAAGTAGAGATACTTATAAGGACATTTTATATTGGATATCTTCTTTGAATACTACTAGCCGACTTTAGCACAATACGACCATTGGGATATCTCAGGGTTCCATGCATTAAACCTCCATACTGATCAGGCATGGAAGCAATCTATGGGACACACTAAGATACGCCAATCCTCATATAGCACTTTTATCAAACATAGTTAGGCATTCGCAGAAGATAGAAAGCAATGAGAAAATAAAATAAAATAATATATATTGTCGTACTCTTTTTGGGGAAGAGTACTCCAGATTTTTATGGAAGGATTATCTCCGAGGATGGGAGAGAGGGTCTTTAAAGACTCCATTGGTAAATTATGCCTCATCTTTAATATCTGAAGTTCTTATTAATGTAACCAAAAGTTTGCTAAGCTTATGGTTTACTAAAGGTTTATTATCCCTTACATTAACGTAAAATACTTAGCAGATACAATTAATGCAAAAAGGTAAGGACGTACCTTATTATTGATATGCACTATCTCTGGCCTTCAACTGGTAGTTTAGGCGTTTCCTTTCTTATCCATCCCAGACTTAGCTGCTCCTCCCTGGGCAGCCTCCGGGCAATTAGTACTGATGTGGCCCTTTTCACCACATCTGAAACAGCTTGCATTCTTTATGTCCCTACACTCGTGGGACTGGTGGCCAGTTCTTTTGCAGATGCCACATTGCTTTATCTTTTGGTTTGATCGACACTGTCCCCAGTGTCTTCTTTTGCAAGTTTTGCATGTAGGCTTCTTGTCGGAATCCTGTTGGTCATTGTTGAACTCGGATTTGTTCTTCTTAGGATTCTGGGAATTATTCTCCTCCCTTTTACGCTTCCCATCTTCAGAGGCCTTGGCAGCCTTGTTTCTAACCACATCGAGTGTGAGAGATAGCGACAATTCTGCTGCTGACCTGAATGTAGTAGGTCTTGAAGCCTTAACACTGGCTTTTATTTCTGGGGCTAAACCCCCAATGAAGCGAGCAATTCGCTTTGGTTCCGGTGTGACCAAATAAGGAACCAATCGAGACTTGGTATTGAAACTTGTAAGGTATGCTTGACAATCTAAGTTCTCCATGACTAAAGTCAAGAATTCAGTCTCGATCTTCTCAACCTCGTGTTGAGGGCAGTAGTTTTCTTTGATCAGCGTCATGAACTGTTCCCAGGTCATATTATATAACGGGACTTTCCCTGTAGCTTGGATCAAAGATTTCCACCAAGCTAATGCCTCTCCTTTGAAAGACTGTGAGACAAACTTCACAATATCTCTATTATGAAAACCACTAATATCCACCACAGTATCCATTTCATCCATCCATGTCATGCAATCAACAGCTCCTTTTTCTCCATTGAAGTCTCTGGGTTTGCACGACACGAAGTATTTATAGGTGCAACCCCTATTACGAGGTTCTTGGTTCTGTAGAACTCTTTGGGATGGATTACTCCTTTGATTCGAGGAGTGGTGAGAATTACTGTTGTGGGCAGTGTGGGTCCTGGAGGGTGTTCTAGTGTGTGATGCCGAATGGGTCCTCGTATGGGTACCACTTGATCCATGGTGCTGTCTATCCATAGCTCTATTAACCGCATTATCTATCATAGCTTGTAACTCTGCACCTGCTACGTTTACATGGGCATTATCAGGTACTATCCCTGGGTGACTGTTGACCTCGTTTGAGTCTGCCATGTTGCTTGAACTGTAACATATCGACAATAGTCTATTGGTGAGTTTATTATAGAATTGTCTTTTATGGCAATTTATTAACCGTGGTAAGCGTAGACCAACTTTGGTTAATTTATTACTCCCATTAATTTAGGATTTCTAATATAATTTATCCTAATTATAAAACCATAACAGTTTTATTAGCACATAAGGCCTAGTCACATGGACAGATTAATTTATAAGCCATGATTTCAGAGAATCAAGGCATTAAGGTGTGAATTAAAGTTCATTACCTTTTCTTGACAGGGAGTTGTAGGCTACCATTGTCTTTTAGTCTCAGAGGACGTTAATTATAGCCCGTGGGCACTTCATCCATATGGGATGCTTATATAAATAAGGATTTAGGATAATCCCATAAAAATGACTTATGTGATTTTATCGTATCACACTTTGTCGAGCATGTAATTATGCTTTCATATGTTTAATAAGGATTTGAATCTCTTGAATAGGTTCTACCATCTCGGCCTTGTGTGTAGTGACATTTAGGCTAGGTTTTACCTTTAAGATTCTTTTTAATAATTAACGCAGAACAAAATCTTAAATTGAGACGTTAATAAGGATCTGAATCTAATTGTGGAACTACCATCTTGGCCCTGTCTTAATGTGACATATGGCTAGGTCTTGTCCTTTTAGAATTTTCCATTTCATTATAATGGTAGATCTTATAATATAGGAATGATATTTTAAATATAATCGTTCCTTCAAAAATCTAAACAAGTATATGGTTGCCCTAATCGGGACTTCTACCGAAAATGACTCGCCCATACAAGAGCTAATCGCATAAATAACAAAAGAACCAAAATAAGGACAAAATGAAACAAATTTGAATTTGTCCTATGTTCTCGTCTAGACTCAAGAGTGTGCAACTGTGTAACTGAGATTAAACACAAAAAGGCTAGTGTTTAATTCACTCAGTGTTGGCTCTGATACCAACCTGTCACACCCCAAATTTCCACGTGTCACCGGTGGGCCCGGTGGGGAGTATCGTGACGTGGTTGGCAACATCATAGTCAAACAACACAATATTTAAATGCACAGCGGAAGCAAAAGATAATATATTACAATCCGAATATAAAGTAATATCCAAGTATTACAACGGAAGGTAAGGGATCCACAGGCGGATCATAAAACTTAAACATTTTTCAACAGACTTTAGACGCCTAGAACTTGCAAGATTCCTTATTTACGTCCTGAGCCGCTTCCAGCCTATTACGTACTTGTACCTGCCACTTAGACTTTTGAAAATACGTCAGTTTTCACTGGTAAATACACTCAACCGACTCATTTGAAAAGAGTTTAAGAAAATTGATTTCGAGTGCAAACGGCACATAATCTCTTGACACAATAATTAATATGCACAGAGGCAAAATAAATCTTTTATACTTGGGACAAACTATATTTCATGTTATCAGTTTTACATAACTTGCTCTACATGTAGGGCCCGAACTATGCCGGTTCATGATTAACCGACACACCACTATTCCCCTATTGGGAATTCCATATTGGTAGAAACATATGGCATCTGTCAGGTGTATGCCTACACCCCGTGCTTAGGTCGTGGCCATTGCAAATCATGAGTCAAGGATATCCAGGACACGGTCGCATTAATCCCCAATGTTTCAGTCAAGCAATACGAATTAAAACAGGTTATTTGGATTTCCCGACTCATTGGTCTTCGAATCCCATACCTGACCATGCGGTATTTATATTACCGTATCCCAAGCCCGTAATAGGGAAAATAAGTTAAGAGTATTTACCTGAGCTAGCTCCTGTCTTAAATAGCAGAAATTTATAACTCAGCCGTATTCACTTAAGCAAGCATAGGTACAATTTACCGGAAAGCTCTAGTCTGGAATGATGGTATAAATAACTAATTAGAATGCTAACGGGTCTTTAATTAAGCCTAAGCCTAGACCGGTTAGTCTTACAGAAAGATACGGTTCGTACGCACGATTAAGCGAAGACCGGATAGAATGTGATTTAGACCCGACAAGTTTGAAGACTTGCTTAATATGGGTATATGATACACATTCTGGATTTTGAGATAAAACCGATAAGGTTTGACCCGGTTCAGCTAGTTTATGTAAACTAGTTACATAAACCGAACCGAACGCGTATGAAGCATAACGGGTAACCATAAGAGTCCTAAACAGGTTTCCTAAGTTAACATGCCTTAAATATGTCGTGATATCAATGGGATATCTTCCGTTATGCCCAAAACGAGTTTAATCTCATAAAAAGCCCCGTAGGGGTATTTTGGTCATTTTAAAGATTATAAAAGGGATTAATTCGACTCCTGTGATTCGGGTTTGAATTAATCAGAAAAATACTTTCTTTTAACAGGTTATAACCTTTGATGTTAAGTCTTATGAATCAAAATGGTTTTAAATTCAAACTACGCGTATAACACCGTTTAAAGCGACATACAGGTTAAAATACGATTATGAGTTTTCTGATCAAATAAACAGGCTCAAAACACTCCTTTTATTATTTAAAATCAGTAGCAATTGGATTGGCATTAAACGGATTTGTAAAACTCATTTTATGGCCAAAAAGGGCATTTTCGGTATTTACCGAATTAAGGCGCTAATCCAAGCTTATGATCAGTCTAAAAATAATTAAAAATCGTTAAAAATCCCAAAATATTATTTGATCATCAGTGAATAAAATATTTGGTGTCAAAACTGAGTTTAGATAAGTTTTACGCTAATGACGCCGTTTAATTAATAAAAGTGTTTATAATTACGCCATTGAGCATATCTCCTAATCTAGACTTCCGATTGACGCGAAAATTTATAGACATGTTCAATAATCAGTAATAAAGATATTTGTCCTTTCACATTTTCAAAAATCTCGTTTTATGAACATAAGGGCAATATGGTCAATATTTAGGCATTTAACGGAAACGTCTAAAAATTACGGATTCGAGTAGTATAAACGCAGAGGATTATACTAACATGTAACTAGGTCCTAATGGAACTTTAAGGTATGTCTAAACCTATATAAATCGGGTCAGAACTGAGGTCAACGCAAAAGTCAAACTTTTGCGTCTTTCGGCTCCGAATCGGTTCTAAATAGAAAGTTGTCGAACCAAACAAGCTTAGACAAGTTATTATACTTATTTTCAAGTTGTATGACTGATAAAACAGATTATACGCCTTCCGTATCATTAAATATGCAATTATCATTTCTGTTGACTTTTCGGAAGAAGTTTGACTCGATCAAACGACCTAGTTAAGATTGAAATCAGTGGTTGACCTTTTAGGGGTTTATTACCCATATAAATACCAACTTATAACAACTTTTGATTCGACAAAACTCTGAACCATATGTGTTTTATCGTGAAGTCAAACCGTAGTTACGACGGTTTGATTTCTAGGCTACTAACTAAGGAAAACTTGATCGAGAAGGGTTAAACATACTTACACTTGATTAATGGATGATGTGGGATGCTTGGATCAGTTCTTGAGCTCTTGAAAATGTCCAGAAGATGAAATGTGCATGTATGTGGAAAATGTGACTTCTTATAACAACTTCAAACCTCATGGATGATCAACAACTAAGTCTAGGGATGTTACATTATCATCCACAAGTCCCCTACTAGCTAAAAACCACCTTAGGCAGGCCAAGGTTTCGTAAAAATGAGATTGGAGTCGGATACATGCATCTACAGGCTGCTGTCTAATTTTTCGCAACTGGGCACCCCATACGCATCGTAGGGGTTTAAGCCCTGTGATGCGCAGGGCATCATACGATGCGCAGCAACATCAAGCCTACGATGCGCAAGCCTACAATCAGCCTTCTTTAATTTGCAATTTAGTCCCTGGTCCCTCGAAAGGTCGTTTTCACTCTGAATCTTGCATTATAAGACTTGTAATTTATATATATGGGGCTTTAATACTTATACCCACTTTGTCAAGTCCTCGGGTAACTTTGTGATCACCCGAAAAGCCCTAAATTTCAATGTTAACGATTATAACCCTTGCACACGAATTTTATCACAACTTGCTCATACGATAACGAAACTTCATGAAATTTTTGTGGTACATTCTAGTGAGCATAATTAATCGTTACAAAGCTTCGGGTTTGTCAAAAGGTCACTCAGAGGTATAACTTAAACATGTTGGCACATTTAACCCCTGTAGTTTGTAATCTCTCACTTTCTTTCACAATTCGCTTCGTATGATCCATGATCTATTCGTTTAAGGTTATAAACATCATGTAGGTTATTGCAAAGTATAATTATTCATTGTTGACACTACGAACCCTTATATTTACACAGTTTCACTGTTTGTCAACTTTAGTCCTTCAAGAACATTCTTTCACACGTTCAAACCTATGACACGTGTCAACACATTATAGGACGTAAATTTTCGAGGTGTTACACTTGTCTTCATCCTCGAGCTTCATTTGAACTTGATGGTACCCCTTGTAGCAATCCAAGAAGCATTTCCATCTGTATGGCGCGAGAGAGTCTATCTTTTTGTCGATCTCAGGCAAAGAGTAGCAATCTTTAGGACATGCCTTGTTGAGATCGGTATAGTCAACACACATTCGCCATCCTCCACTAGACTTCTCTACCATCACGGGGTTCGCAACCCAACTTTGATAACGTACTTCTCGCAGGATGCCGGCTTTAAGTAACTCGCATACTTGCTCATTCATTGCTTTCGTTTTGTCTGCCCCTAAGCTGCTCCTTCTTTGGACTTTCGGTTCAACAGAGGGGTAGGCGTTTAAACAGTGCTCAGTAATGTCGCGCGGGACTCCGGTCATGTCTGCCGGGGTCCAGGCGAAGATGTCCATGTTCTTGAACAGGAGCTGCTTGAGGCGAGTTCTGATGTTTGGTGAGATTGCGTGGCCTATCGTCACCGTTTGCTCCGGGTATTTGCGATTCAAAACCCATTTTTCGGGCTCGGTTGTTGAAACCTTCGCCGCTTTTTTTGGGCGCATCTCTTCTGTTGACATCACCTCTTTCTTTGCATAAACGATCGCCACCCCCGTCTTGGTTGGGAAACCAATCGCTGAGTGGGGGGTGGAAGTTATCATGCTCAGCTCACCTTGTGTCTCTCTCCCGATCAGCACATCATGTCTTGACTTAACAGGCATCACCATGAAGTTAACGTTCGTTGTTCTTGAATGCTTCCCGTCAGAGAGTGTGACGGGGAAGCTGATTTGGCCTAGCGGGAAGACCATTTCATTGCAGAATCCAGACAGTGGATAATCAACTGGTTCAAGTCTCGCTTTGTCTTCATAGTCGAACTGGTTAAAGCATTGCTCATAGATGATGTCTGCTGTGCTCCCCGGGTCAATGAAGACGTATTCAGTTTCGTGATGGCCGATGATACTGGTGATGACGATGGGTCGTGTGGCTCGAGGACCCCCGCGCACCACCGGGAAAATGACCTGCTGTTCTTGCCATGAAGGCTCATAAGGTCTCTTGCCTTTTTCTCTCGTGCTATACCTTGGTCCATTGACCATGTGTGTCTCTAGGCGTCGGACTTTCTTGTGATTTCCCTCATCATGGCGATGGAGCTGTCGAGTTTCTTTGCGCACGTTTTTCACTAGGTGGCTCAGCTTTCCGCTCTTCAGCGCTCTCTCGATCTCTTGACGCAAGCTGTAACAATCATCTGTTAAGTGGCCTGTATCCTTGTGGAAATCACAATACAGATTGGGGTCTTGCCCCTTTTTGTTCGTCATAGGCCTTGGAGCCTTAAAATCATGGTTCTCCGTCATTAGCACCTCCTTTGGTGTTTTTATGAGCGGAGTCCAATGCTTTTCACGATTATCATCTCGGACTGTCTTTCTATAGCCGATGCGATCAATAGTATCTCGCGCGTCTTCCTTATAGCGGGATCGTTCTTCATAACGGGGTCGTTCACTATAACCGCTGGAGTGGTTGGCCTTCCACCCAGGGTTCTTGCCTTTGTTGCGTCTGTTGTCGTCGCGCGAGTGACCCCCTTTAGAAAATCTATCTTCACAACGATAGCTGTTGTTTCTTGCGAGTGACTCTTCAGTTTGCGCGACTATCTTCGCGGCTTCCATGAGTTTATCCCATTCCTTGGGTATTCCATCTTTCCCAGTGATGGTTCTAATTAGGCTATCGCAGCGGATGGCTTTCTTGAAATGGCAGCGCATGATTTGCTCACTAACGCCGCCGATTTCCAAGCACTCTTTGTTAAAGCGAGTTATGAAATCTTCCAAACCCTCGTTATCTCTGTGCCAGATGTCTTCAACCTCGGCTGTGTCACGCTGGTATCGTCTTTGTTGACTGAAGTGACTCAAAAACTGAGTCCTCAAATCCACCCATGATTTTATCTTTCCCGGAGGAAGGCTGTCGAACCAGGCGCGAGCAGCCCCCGTAAGCGTTTGGGTGAACAGATGGCACCACATGGGCATATTCCATCCTCCCATGCAGCCCACGTTCGTGAAAACTCTGACGTGATCATCGGGATCAGTCAATCCATTAAACTTTCCGACTGTCGGGGGTAACTTTTCTCGCTTGAGTGGCGCAAGAGCGATTTTTGGGATGAACTTGGAATGCTCTACAGCTTCGGCTGGTCGATAGGCGAGGCGGAAGTCTTGCTCTTCCTCTTCGGTGTACCCCACGTGCTGCCTTGGTTTGTAGTATTCATGATTTCTTTGTAAACGATTGAAGACCGAAGATTCTTCATCGTTTTCCCAAGTTGGATCATTTGGGTCAGTATCTTCCCATTCATTGTTCATGTTGCGCGGCGTGAGCCGGCTATGAACTGGGCCTCTTTGGACGTTTGACAGATCGTCATAGTAGCTTTCTGTTTATCCCCGTGTATCGCGCGTGTCCTGCACGCTTAGTCTTCGGGTAGGGGGAGGTCTGTTGGCTCTTCCTTGGATACTTTGCGGTGGTGGCATCTGGCGCGGCTTGTGGCAGGGGCCGGTTGGTGTAACCAAGGAAGGTTCTGCCGTTAAGACTGCTTGTTGTGCGCTCAAGGATTGATACGCCGCGTTAATGGTGGCGAGTTGCTTGGCGTACCATGAGGCTGGGGTTTCGCCCTCTGGTAGCCCTAGTAGCGCCGAGATATTCTGAGGTGGAGCTGGGTTCGAAGGTCCAGCACCGTTGTTTCCTGGGGTAGTTTGAGTGATGCGGGTAAAGCTCCCGCGCGGACCCCCAGTGTTGGCTATCTCGATTTCGCCGATTTCTTCAACGTGTTGGGGTTGGATGTTTTGATTATCTACCCCCAATGCTGCATCAGGGTTTGCTCCAAGACCAACAAACTCAGGAATGATTCCTTGACCAGCCATGATCGAAGGAAGAAAAAACAACGAAAAAATCAGGAAAGAAGAAGATGAAGGTGGTTTGTAGAAAAAACCGTGGGCGCCAATGAAGAAACACGGAACTAATTATGAGACTAATCAGTTTGGTTTATGTTTCTACCATGATGGTTAATCTTCTTTATGGTTTCCTGAGCTCCTTAATGACCTTGGTTATCTGCAAAACAGAACACCGTTACTCGTTAAGAGGGGAATGTGGGGGTTTCCCTCTTAACCGGGCTCCGGCATGAGAATAAGCGACTGTATTGGGGGAGATAATTAAGTATTAAGTGAGAGTAGAGGGAATGGAATGTTTAACCTGTGAAGTGAAGGTCTCTATTTATAGCCGGAGAGGTGTAAGAGGATGTGGGCTGATGGGCCTTGGGCCGGAAGGCGACAACGTGGAAGATATGCTCCTTGTCTCACTGGTGTCGACCGTTAGTGGCTCCTGGGAGCTTTCTGGAGCTGGCGCAATGTGATTGGAGCCACGTGTCACTGTTGTCGGCCTGGCCACCCTTCTGCCATCAGCAGGTAAGTGGAGATCGTGGGGCAGTTGTCTCTGCCTTATGATTGGTGCCATGTAGGCGTCCTTACGTACTTTTTGTCTCCTGCATGTCAGATGATCGTGGAGCACGATTGAGCAGAGCCAGAGGGACGTTGATTGGCTCTTTTCTGCCACTTGTACCTTTGGAGCAGCCTTGCGCTGCTTTCCTGCACGAGTCTTGATGGGCACGTTAACTAACTCGCGCAGGGTTTAGGTGACTGAGTATTCTTTCGGCATGCTAAGTGTTGTTATTGGAGCTTCTTATTGTCTAGGCCTCGCGCGACGTAAAATGGAATGTGGTGTGACTCGCGCGAGGTTAATGATAGAAAGCTTTTTAAATAAGGAGTATGGTCCCGCGCGCAACCTTTACGGAGGTTTGCGCGGCTTTTTTGTGACCATACCCCTTCAGAGATAATTATTAGTTTAAAGTATTATGTTTATCTAGTTACTTTATTAATTGGTTATTAAGTATTAGAGTTGGTATTGGTTTAGGATAGCTTGTTTAGCAAGTAATTAGTTTAGTATAAATAGATGGGTTAGGCTATGTAATTACTTGGATGTTTTGCGTTGTTCTTTATTAATATATAGAAGAGTCGTGAGGAGTTCTCACAAAATCGTTGTGTTGCTGCGTTTTTGATCCAGTTGATTCCAACAATTGGTATCAGAGAGTGTAACGATTAAAGGGGAGCAAGAAGAATCGAAGCAAATCAACCCGGTGAAGTCGAAAGCCTTCGTGGATCGACAAGGAGAAGGAAGTCGAAAACCTTTGTGGATCGACAAGGAGAAAGAAGTCGAAAACCTTCGTGGATCGATAGAGAGAAGAAGACTCAAAACCTAAGTGGACCGAGCAGGGAAGTCGAAGCCTAAATGGATCGACAACAAGAAGAACGAAGACTCGAAATCTTAGTGAATCGAGTAGAGCGGTCGAAATATTAGTGAATCGACAGAGAGTTGTGAAGAAGTTGCAATCTTAGTGAAGCAACAAAGAGGACAAAGAACAAAGTCATTGCAGCAACAAAAACAAAGTCATTGCAGCAACAAAGACGCTCATACATATGTGAACGAAGCCAGTTGCAATTAAAGAAACAGCAAGCAATTGTGATTTTCTTTTAAGTCGTCGCAATTAAGGATTGGAAAAAATCATCCAAATAAAAGTGCAAGTAGGAAATCAAAGCGTAATCCGGAAAGGAGTGTTGCTGACGTGGTGAATTATTTAAGAAAAGGAAGATAAGCATTATTTGTTTCTTTGTTAGCAAAACTCAACGTAGGATAAAAAGTAAGGCAAAGGTTCTTTTATTTAGTATTTTTTTTATTTTATCTATTTTTGAGATAAGTATAACCGAGGAACAAGCGACGTGTATTCGGTGAGGATTTTGACAACCGATCGAAGTAAAAAAAAAGATAGGTGAAAGATGGCGGGAGAACAACCAGTTAATACAGGAATTGTTCAGGTACGAGAAAACAACAATACCTCGTTTAAATAGATGGGTTAGGCTATGTAATTACTTGGATGTTTTGTTTTGTTCTTTATTAATATATAGAAGAGTCGTGAGGAGTTCTCACAAAATCGTTGTGTTGCTGCGTTTTTGATCCAGTTGATTCCAACACAAAGTCAATACACCCTAAACGCATTCGTGATATTTGACTTGTGACGTTTGGTACATAGGTTTTTAGATTCGTAAAGGGTCTAGATGTCGTTTTGAGTTGTGAAAAAGGGCAATTTCAGATTGAAATATTTCGATGGTACTCTTAAAATTTCAATCGGATAACTCATAAAGAAACAAAAACGAATATGACAATTCGTTGTTCTGAAAACATGTCCCAAAATCAGTCCAAAGACTTTTCTTTACTCATATTAACTGTAAAAACATCAGATAGAAATCACTCTTCGAAAAGAGTATGTCCATTGGTGGTTCTAATACTCAGTTACCAGTAAAATCATTAGATTGAATCCTTCAACAATACTCAGTTTTAGCCGATGACTACCACGTTAGCAATAATGTATTTTGATTGCTCAAGATGTTGCTGCTGACCAGTTACCACTAATGACCCGTTACTACATATGACAAATTGTTATTGCTCGCCATTTATATGGCCGGCTCTGAGAATTTTGGTACCATGTTCGAGCTTGAAAAAATATGCCCTTATGCCTTAACGAAATTGGGTATTGGGCTCACTAAATATCTAAAACTAATGCCAAAGGGGTTAATAACTAATATAAACCATAAGAATAGTTTTGTAAGGGGGCCTATGTTGGTGTTTGTATGGGTATACCCCATTAAAAGTATTTTACATATACATATCAATTTTTTTCATAAAAAAATGTGTCCCTCGAAATATCGGGCCCTGACCGGTGTCCTCCCCGCCCACCCCCAGGGCCGGCCATGTTTATATTGATTAGTTGATGTCGATCACATTATCACTCATTGACAAAGTTAGTGCTAATCTTAGTTACTATTTAATGATCAATAGCAACTTACTCCTAATAAACCGATGATCATTTTCAGATAAAAATTTTCATCAATAATGCAAATATGATGCGACTTCAATTTCAACATCTTTTCAATAAGGCTCATAGTACTTTTAGTTTCAATCAGGCTATACCCCTTGAACCTCATCAAGGGCGTTACCCCTTGGAAACCTCCATGATTGGTCTAGGGGGTTTCGCCCTTTAGAACCTTAAAGGTTCCTAGATGATGGGATAACAATAGTTTACCAAAAAAAATTAAAACAACGAATTGAGTGTGCATATGTTTATTAAATTATGGATATTTATAAACTAAAAAAACCTGTTTTACATGATTTCATGAACCAGAAAAAAAAACCCTAAGTAGTCGAACAATTTTGAAAATTTCGTGTTTTTTACCATTTATAAAATAATAATTTACTGACAATGATCTCTAGATCAAGTGGTGGAGAGCTTGTATTTCTCTTGAGAGATGCAGGTTCGACTCTCACTTGGTGCAGAGTGAGGCACTGGTGGGCAATGATAGGAGACCCAAGTAAACCTGGGTTGGATCCTTGAGCCAAACGGGTTTTACCGGTAATTTCACCGTCGTGCCTAAGGGCGGGTGAGTTATCGGGTTTTCCCCGGAATTGGTGGCGGACTCGGGTTACTCTCGGAGTACTCCGTTTGTCCAGTGGGTGCCCCGAGAGTGCTCCGGATTGAGTTTGTTGTCCGTTAAAAAAAAATTACTCGATAGCCATCTTTTGACCGTTTTGGGATGATAAGTCTGATCAACTTATCTTTATAAACAAATGATATGATTAAAGTTTTGGTGGATGTCGATTAGACCGCTCCAACATTCTTTTGTTCTATCAGTTTTGTTAAACTGGTCATTCCAGAATGCTCTTGATGCTCAAAGTGATGGCACATCGGAGGACGTAAGAGGTCGAGCCATTGACTTATTATTTTCACAACTCTTTTAGTTTTCTTATTATTCCATATATATAAGTTTGCAACATTTTTGTGCATTGTCACTTGTAAATTATGCTTTGGGTGATTTAAAAAAAAGTTAATTTTCTATTTTTAACCCAAGGGTTTTTACTTTTTACAATTTTTACCCTACATAATTTATTTTTTTAACTTTAACCCAAAACTTTTCATTATTTGCAATTTAACTTCACAACTTTTGTCACTTATACTTTTCATCTTTCGCAAATTTTCGTTTTACGTATAGTTCTAAATTTTTCGAGTTAATACGACGTAACGTGCATGTGTGGTTCAACGTTTTTACCTCTATTTTTCCATGTTTGACAGGTTCGTCGCAACACCATATCTTAAGTCGAGTCAGTGTTGGTAGTCGATGACGGTTATTTGACATTAGTACTATTTGACACCGTTTTACGCCCCGCCGCAACGTGGGGTGTGTTTTGGGGGGTTTTCAAAGAAAAAATGGTTATGCATATGGTAGTCGTAACGTTGGCTTTGGGGGTTTTAAAAAAATGATTTTTTTTTTACTTTTCACTCAAAAGTATTTCATAAATTACTTTTAACACAAAACTATTTTTTTTTTTAAATTTTTAACCCAAAACTTCTTCTCTTTTGCAATCTATCCTCATAATTTTGTTTACTTTCAACTTTGGTCCTTTATAGTTTTTATTTTTCGCAAATTTTTCTCTTTATGCTTGGTTCTAAATTTTGTGACTTAACAAATCGCAACGTCCGTCTTTGATTTAAGGTTTTTACGTTTCGTTCTAAATTTTACGAGTTAACACGACGCAACGTGCGTGTGAGTGAACGTTTTTACATCGTTTATTTTTTCCCTGTTTGACAGGTTTAACATAACGTGCGGGTCCTATATTGACTTAGTTATAACTAAAGAATCCCCGCCGCATTGCGGCGGGTCGCAATCCTAGTTTTTTGATATTTATCAAGAATAAACTTTGTACATGTTTTTATTTCTGTTAATTGAGTCTAAATTTGTACTAAACACCATAGATTTTGAAAACTTATCAAATTTGCAAACACAGGCCTAATTCGGATCTTACAATGTGTCTCTAAGAAAGATCCAAAATACTTAAACTAAATTACTAGATATTAACTAAAGTATCCATTACATTTTTTTTTAAAGGTGAGAGTCTACTTTGGTTGTGAGAGCACTCCCACACCCCCCAAACCGGGGGGCCTAGCCAAGTCTGCCCAGACTACGTTGTCTTAACCGGGCCCGCGCTGGTTATCAAACTTGGTTACGGCTTTCCCCCGGAAACCGTTCTGCCTCTACACGAGAAGCCTCGCTAGAGTAACAGCCGGATGAAAACCGGGGGCGGGCTCAGACTCAGGCCCGCGGTCTTTTGTGTCCACGGGACTCCTCGTCCTCATTGCCCTTACCCCCAATGCAACAGGTGGGGATCGAACCCGGGTCTCCAAGGAAACCCAAAGTTCTTTCCACCACTCCACTACAAGTGGGGGATATCCATTACATTTTTTTAACTGCTAAAATTACTACACTTGTCATTTACATATATTAAAACTAACAATAATGATGACCTTAAGTCGGTCTTCACTGTATGTGTGCAAAATTCTACACACCTTCATGATAATGAAAAAAATAGGATCGACTCAATTGTTCGGTGAGTGAACGGTAGCACCCACGTATCATGAATTAACATAAATACTAATACAACAGGCTTATAAAGGAAACATGAATTAAAGTTTCATGAAAATGCAATTTTTTTCTAATTTAAAATACTTGCTAGGATTTTTTTTTTTTTTTTTTTTCTGAATTGGCAAAGAGTGGTATAACACCAAATGTAGTTGACAAAAAAACAAACAATTACATGACCAGAAGAGGCTTTTGATAAATAAAAATTCAAAACACAATTTTATATTAAAAAAAGTTTAAACAAATAATCTACTATAATAAAGCAAAAGTTTTCTATCCTATGTGTCACAATCTCAAGCCCTCCATGTTATATAATCCTAGGTGTAATTTTGATAGTTTTTTTCATTTTTTATGTTTAATCCTATGTGTAATTTTTAAAGCATATACAACAAACCCTTCTCAAACCAGTTTATCTGGTTCAAACGTCAGAAAGCTTCCACCTTTCCAGTTTCCTCAAACAGTTTCTCATTCAAAATTCAAATTCATTATTTTCCCAAACCAGACCTGCAAAACAAATTCCATAACCCAGAGAGAGAGAGCCGATGGAAACCCTGATGGAAACGCCCTTGATTCAACCGATCTTCATCTATAAGTTTTTGACCGATTAGGGTTTTTCGATTCGTCGTCTGTAGAGATGAAGATCGTCTTCTTCAGGTACGATCATCTTAGTCATGTTGGTTTGTTTCTTTTCGTTCATCTCAAAGTTAGGGCTTCGATTAACGGAAGGGTTTTTGTTTTGGTGATATAGGTGTGCTCTAGTGTAACACCTCGAAAATTCACGTCCTATAAGGTATTGACACGTGTCATAATCTTGAACGCGAGAAAGTATACTTTAGAGGGACTAAAGTTGACAAACATAGAAAGTATGTGAAAATAAGGGTTCAAAACGTCAACAATGGTTAAATATACTATACAATAACCCTGCATGATGTCTATACCCTTAGACGGATAAATCATGGATCATACGAAGCTAAAAGTGAGAGATTTCAAACCACGAGGGTTAAATGTGTCAACATGTTTAAGTTATACCTCTGGGTGACCTTTTAGCAAACCCGAAGCTTTGTAACGGTTAATTATGCTCACTAGAATACACAATATAAATTTCATAAGGTTTCGTTATCGTATGAGCAAGTTGTGATCAAATTCGTTTACAAGGGTTAAAAGCGTTAACGTTGAAAGTTTGGACTTTTCGGGTGACGATAAAGTTAACCGGGGGCTAAACAAAATAGGTAAATGCCTTGGAGCCCTTATATGTCAAATTAGAGGGTCCAAATTGCAAAAATAAAGGTTACTTGACCTTTCGGAAGGGCCAAGAGACACTTATGCAACAAATGGAAAAGGTATGGGCTGATCAGAAGCCTTGCGCATCGTAGGCATACAACCCCTACGATGCGCAAGCATGTGCCAGCGACCAAAATTTCGCCTGTTGGCTGTTTTAAGCGTTGCAACTCACTTTCATCCAATTTTCCTCGTCTTACTTGGCCCCTAAACACCCCCTAAACATCTAGGGACACTTGTTAAGATGTTGTGGTCACTCATAGACTTGGGTGTCAAGAATTTGTGGTGATCTAAACACTATATAAAGCCAATAAGTTGCAACACATTCTTCACACTTCACTTGTGCAATTGAGGAGCCTTTCTGGAACTTCAAAGCAGACACAAGACCTTCCTAATCAAGCTTAGGACTTCAGTAAGTTTTCTAATCTTTCCTTAGTTTAAGTTTTAGCTTAGTTTAGCTTAAAAGTCAACCGTCGTAATTAAAGGTTGACTTAACGATTAATCACTAATGGTCCAGTGATTAGTCGAATCAAAGGTAGTTATAAGTTGGTAATTATGTGGGCTTTAAACCCTTAAAAGGGCATCCACTGATTCCCATCCTAACTAGGTCATTTGTCGAGTCAAAGATGACTAGAAAAAGTCAACAGAAATGTAATCTTTCGTTTAACGCATAATTAACAATGTAAAAGGCGTATAACCTATTTTATCATTCATATAACTTGATAATAGGCATAAGAACTTGTCTAAGCTTGTTTGATTCGACAACTTTCCGTTTTGAACCGATTCGGAACCGAAAGTCGCAAAGCTTTGACTTTTGCTTTGACTTCAGTTCTGACCCGTTTTAGTATGATTTGGAAATGCCTTAGAGCTTCCTTAGGACCAGGCTACATGTTAGCATAACCCTCTGTGGTTGGTTCATTGATTGACCCATTCGTTTACGCGTTTCCGTTAATAGCTCATATGTTGACCATTATGCCCTTATTACCTTAAAACGTGATTTTTGGAAATGTAAAAGAGTAGAAACCTTAATTATGGATATATAAACTTGTATGCAAAGTTTGACATTAGTTTGACTTGTAGATTAAGAGTTATGCTCATTATCGCAAATTTAAAGCTTTATGTTAATAAAATGGCGTAATTAGCGTATAGCCTAGTTAAGCCTACTTTTTGGCATCAAACTTAATACCCACTGATGTAATATATTATTTTGGGATTTTTGAAGATTTTTAATTAATTTTAGGCTGAGCATAACTAGTAGTCGTAGGCTTAATCCGGTAATTGTCGGTTTTGCCCTTACGGACCATAAAAGGAGTTTTACATATCTAAACGACTCCAAACCTTTTTCTACTGATTAGATATGTTAAATAAATTATTTTAAGCCTTCTGGAAGTATAAAAATATCAGATTTATGTATCGAACCCGTAAACGACTCTTAATCGCCTTATTTAGCGTTTTTAACGCATAGTATGTATAAAAATTATATTGAACATACCCGGGTTGATACCTACTGATATTTTAGGCAACTTAGAATGTTTTAACAGTAAACAAAGGTTGATTAACTCAGACTTCGGTTTTGAGCTTTTCGGCTTATGTGAAATTACCAAAATGCCCCTTCGGTGCATAGTTTGGTTATAATGGGTAAATTCACATATATACTTTACCCTACTGTTACAACTTATTAAATTGAGTATTTTTACTGTTTTCATCAGACCTGTAACTCAGATAAATACTTAAACTCTTTTATAACCTTTTAAATGACCAAACTACCCCTACGAGGCCTAGTTTGTGTTTAAAAACGTTTCGGGCATAATGAAAGACATCTTACTGATGTCACAACATATTTGAGGCATAATTAACTTAGGAAACCTGTTTAGGACCCATATGGTTACCCGTTACGCCTCTGGCGCGTTCGGTTCGATTTATGTAACTAGTTGCATAAATTAGCCGAAACGGGTCAAACCTTATCCGTTTTATCCCAAAATCCAGAATGTGTTTAGTTTACCCATATTATACAAGTCTTCAAACTTGTCGGGTCTAAATCACATTCTATTCCGGTCTTCGCTTAATCATGCGTTTGAACCGTAAACCTTCCTTAAAACTAAACGGTCTAAGTTACGACTTAAATAAGACCCGTTAGAAATCTAATAGGTTAATAAAACCTTCGTTCCAGATTAAGAGCCCCAGTAGAAGTACTTGTGCTTGCCGATTAGAATATACGGCTGAGTATAAATTGCATTGCTAGCTCAGGTAAATACTCTTAACTTATTTTCCCTTATACGGGCTTGGGATACGGTATTATAAAAATACCGCTTGGTCGGGTGTAGAAACCTTTTAATCGGAGATGATTAAATTGCATAATCCCGTTTTAATCTGTATTGATTGATAACAAATAACATTGGGGGTTAATGACCGTGTCCTGGATATCCTTGGCTCATTTTAAAAAGTGAATGGCCACGACGTAAGCACAAGGTGTAGACATAACACCTCCTGTTGCATATGTATAACGTATACTCACTCGTAAGGGTGTCTTCTTGTGAGATTATATTTGTGGTGTGTCGATTAATCTTGTCCGGCTTGTATTGTATAATCACCGGCCCTAAATGTTGGACAACCATGTAAATCGGATACAAGATTTTTATTAATAAAATTGTCCCAAGTATAAAAGATTAACTTTGCCTCTGTGCATTTTAATCAATGTGTCAAGATATTTTGTGCCGTTTGCACTCGAATCACTTTTCAAACTCTTTTTCCAAAATGAGTCAGTTAATTGTATTTACCAGTGTAAACTGACGTATTTTCCAAAAGGTTAAGTGACAGGTACTACGCATAATTGGCTGGGAGCTCAGGGCGTCATTAGGGAATCTTGCAAGTTCTAGATGCCTAAAGTCTGTTGAACAGTTTTAGTTTCTTTTATTTGATCCGCCTGTGAATCCTTTACTTTCCGTTGTAATACTTTGATATTACTTTATATTCGGAATGTAATATATTTATCTTTTGCTTCCGCTGTGCATTTATATATTGTGTTGTTTGACCATGATGTTACCAACTACGTCACGATACTCCCCTACCGGGCCCACTGTTGACACGTGGAAATCGGGGTGTGACATCTAGAAACAGAATTGTTGTCAAAATGACAGCACTACGAATTTGAAGCATGTAAAATTAATTTAGTTTAGTTGTTGTAAAGCCTCCTGTTCACCCAACTTATGATTTTCATTCATCAATTTCTGAAGATACTGGAGAAAGGGTTTGATTTTTTTTTTCCAATATTTTTTTCTCAATTTTTTCAAATCTGAAGATACTGGAGATAAGGTTTGATTTTTTTTAATATTATTTTGTCAAATTTCCAAAATTTAGGTTGCTGAGTTCGGATTCATATATGGTGACCATCCTAACCACAGTTTTAATATTATTTTTTCAATAAACAAACTGATTTTGTTTTGACAAAAATATTTAGAACTTAAGTACACATAGGACAACTTTCAATATGTTTTGAGTCGCTTTCATTGTAGCTTTATATTCGTTATATTCGTGAATGGGTCGATCTCTAGGTGCAGCTCAAAATTTTTTAGGACATTTTAAAACCTAGGCCTTTGCATAAATTTATTTTATCTTTCCTACCCGGGAAGTTCCCGGGTTATAACCTAGTTATCTATCTATTAAAAAGTACAGTTGATTATGAAAATTGTTATACAGTCAGCTCAATTTTTATTTGATTATTTAGTGATTATATTTACTTTTAAGTAAATAAATATATATTTTTTAACCGATGATCTCGAATTCTGATGAGATTTCGAGTACTCTGATGATCTCGAATTCTCTTGAGATTTTGACTCCTTGTATGAGATTTCGAGTCTTGTTGAGATTTCTAGTTTAATTGATGATTGCGAGTCTACTTATGAAATCTCGAAATCTTATGATTTCGATTTAATTTGAGATTTAGGAAATCTCGAATTGTAACGCCCCAAAAACCGGTTATTAATTAAAATAAATATAAATGAACAAAAAGTAATTTAGTTAATGGGTTATGATGAGAAATAAGTTAAAAAAAATTAAGTAATGCTTGAAGTAAATACTTATCAAATTAGAAGGGGGTAATGTGTAAGATTTTAATAAATTAAGGTTTTATAGTGGTAAACCCACAAACACACACATTGTGTGCGTGGGCTGGATCGAACGAGCAGGAGGGAACAAGGTGAAACCCTTGTTCTCCAAATTCAGCCAATTGAAGTGAAAATTCAAGAATAATTCAATGCATGAACATCAAATTACACTCATCTAAACTCGATTGTTGAAGTGGTAAGCTTAAATCTTCTGAAATCATGAATTATAGAATGAAGGGTTCAACCAATGTCGATTTCTTGTAACATATATGAGAAATTTGAGTTAGAATTGCCTCCTAGAACAAGAATCATGTGTGATTTTAGGATGCATGTAAGATTGTAGTGAAAACCCACTTGGTGAAATTTTGCTAAGATTAGGAAGATCATAATGATTGTTATGGTTTGTTATCTTGATATATGATCTTGTTTGTAGTGCTTGAATGTAAGATTAATTGATGTAGTAGGAAATTGATATGTAAATTTGAATAAACATGAAGGTTGGGTGATGATGAACTAGTAAATATGTGCTTTAAAGACTTGTACCTTATGCCTAAATTATGATGCCTACCAAGTGTTTGATGAAATGCTTAGGAGAAGAATGTATTGATAATGTTGAAATGGTAGGACGAGATTGGTAGACTAAATGAACGAATGTTGTAATGTAGGCGTGAAGGAAGAAGGAACAAGCTCTAGGAAGGTGGAAGGCACGCAAGACCGAGGTATGTTCCGTTGCATACAAATCTTGTTAAATTCACTTTTTACTTAACTTGATGTAGAACTATCCTTGTATGACAATCGTGGTAAATAGCAAGTAAACAACAAATTCTTTGTGGATTTGGGTATGCTAACGAAAGTTGTGTTAAGCTATACCTTTTGACCGATTTGAATTAAATCGTGTCAAGTAGAGATGAATGCCATCCTTTTGAACGGGTAGTTTCGAATGCCATAATGAATGTTGAAAGCTTAATCCGTTATACGGATAGAATGAAGAGTAATGTTGAAAGCAAATAACCCAATTAAACGGGTCGAACGTTTATGCTTAACTCTCAATGAGAGTGTCTATGCCAAACCCAATTAAATGGGTCGAATATGTATGCTTAACTCTCAATGAGAGTGTTTATGCCAAACCCAAGTATTTGGGTAGTCTAATGCACAAGAAAGATGGATGATCATAAACGGATTGAATTAAAACGAAAAGGTTATATATATAACTAGTATGATGACTAACTTTTAAAATCCTTGTTGTTGGATGTAGGGAAAACCTCACTATAGGCGATCCGGAGCTTGGAGCGAGCACATGTCTATGTCTTGTTATACCGAACGCTTCCGCTAGTTTATATGTGTACTTTTTGGGTCGAAGTCTTGTCATTTTGTTTCCTCTTGTTAGAAGTCTTACACTTGAAAACTTGTTGTCATGGTTTTGGGTAGTTTAATGTTAGTAAGGTCGTAGACGGATGATGTTTATTATGTGTAAAAACAGGGGGTATGCTTGTTCCACGGACGGGTCATGCCCAAATTTTGTTAAAAAGTTTATAAACAACGTTAATTACAAGGTCATTAAATTGATACGGTTGTTGTTTTTGTTCATTTGAATAAGCGGTCGTAACAAGTTGGTATCAGAGCCAAGGTTTGAGGGATTCGAGCGTTAAACGCGATGCTTGAACTCAAACCGATGGCTCGTACGAAAGAGTGCTCGCTCCAAGATCGCTGATGAGGTAATGATTTAAGTTTCCAATAAATGTAAGTATATGTGATGAGTTGGAGATGTAAATTTAAGTTAAATATGTGAAGTAATGATTATGAGTAACAAAACAATAATTCCGGGGACCGTATAGCAGGAAACGGACCCGAAAAAGAGTCAGAACGTTAAAAAAATGAAGTTGCAGCGAACTGAAGAATGGCTGGCCGTCGCCGACGGCCAGACACCCCGTCGCCGACGGGTCATGATTGAGCGACGGCTTAACTAACTGTCGACGGGGAATTACGGGCGACGCGCATATAGGAAGCCCGTCGCCGACGGGTCATGAAGCCGTCGGCGACGGCTGGTGGAAATCCAATCCGCTGATTTTTTTTATTTTTGCATTTTTTTTTATGTTACCGTGCTATCCGAAAACGTATTGCGCGACTACGTAGAGTTCCTAAAAGCTTAATAAGTGCATGTAATCACAATTAGCGATTACAACGAGAATGGATTCGTAAGAATCAAAAGAAATGAAGCGAATGACATGAAATGGATTAAGTGAATGATGATTAATGAGTAATGATAAACTGAAAATTTGTGATTTATATTAAACGAGAAGCATGATACTGTGTAGATGGCTGAGGCAAGAAATGTTAATGATGATGATGATACTGCTCGTCAGGAAGCATTGTACAATAAAGTCACAGAAGTGGCAGAAGGGGTTATGCAAGCTAATCTTCCACGGTTAGCTCAAGAAGTAGAAAGTCGGGTGTTGGGAGTTGTAGATGCCATGATGACTAGCAAGATGGAGGAACTGAAAGAACTAATAGAGGGGTCTAAAAACAAAAGCAAAGAACGACGGTGCACGTATAAAGACTTTATGGCGTGCCATCCCGCAACGTATGATGGTAAAATCGACCCGATTGCATGCCAAAGATGGATTTCAAATATAGAAGCAGTGTTTATTCGAAGTCGTTGTGATAGTGAAGATAAGGTGATGTTCGCTACGGGCCAACTCACTCTTCAGGCGAAGGATTGGTGGGATGCGCACAGTAAAGAAATAGGGGAAGATAGACTCCAAGTGACGACTTGGCAAGAATTTAAAGAACCCTTTATGAGATACCATTGTCCTCAGTCGGCTATTGATAAGATCCAGGAGGATTTCTTGCGCCTCCGACAGAAAAATGAGTCGATAAATGAAATATCAAATACTTTCATGGATAAGATGAAATTCTGTGGGGATTTTGTGAAGACTGAAAGGATGAAGATCAATCGCTTTTACGGGGTGTTAAAGGCGGAATTTAGGGAGTTCATTACTCCTTCGAAATGTGAAACCCTAGATGAGCTTATCAATCTGGCACGTGATAGAGAAATTGAAATTAAGAGGCAAGAAGAACGTGGTGAAAAGAGGTCGTTAAAAAAGGGGACAAATGCAAGTCCATCTAAAAAGGCAAGGTCCCAAGATCAAGGAAGGGAAGATAAATCGAAGGGTAGTATTACTCCTTGCAAGACATGTGGGAAGCTTCATATGGGGGAATGCCTTTTGGGTAAGAAAGGGTGCTACAAATGCGGTGAAGAAGGGCATACCTCCTACAAGTGCCCCAACAACCCGAAGACTTGTTTCAACTGCTTCCAAAAAGGGCATGTTAAGTCAGAATGTCCTGAACTTCAGCAAGGGACGAAGAAAGAAGGAAAGAATGAGGATAGCCCTAGGGCGAAAGGAAGAATGTTCCAAATTACATCCGAAGAAGCTAAGTCTCATCCGAATGTGGTTTCAGGTATCTTTCTATTAAATTCCATACCGGTTTATGTTTTGTTTGATAATGGGGCCACTATGTCGTTTATTCCAAATGAAAATCATACAACATCCTTCATTTAAGATCGAACGAATGCCGATGCCTTAGAAGTAGAAATAGTCGATAGTAAAAATCATATGTTGCACGAAATCTGTAGAAATAGTAAGATAACTATAGAAGATGAGGAATTTGACATCGACCTGATACCTATGGTTTTGGGAGAATTTAAAGTAATACTGGGTATGGATTGGATGTCCCAAAAAAAAACCACTCGGAGATAAATTGTGAAAATAAGACCATAATTGTCCAAACTCCGGGTGGAAAACTAATTAAAAATCCAAGGAGAAAGAAATGTAGAAGCGAAACTATGTATTATTGCCCAAACGGTCAAGTATGTAATTAACGGAAGTAGGGCTTACTTAGCTTATGTAGTAGACGCTCGACAAAGCCTTCCGAAGTTTGGAGATGTTGAAGTCGTGAACGAATTTCCGGATGTATTTCCGGATGAATGGCCGGGACTCCCTTCCGAACGAGAAATAGAGTTTTGCGTCAAATTGAACCCGGGTGCGAAACCGGTAGCGAAGGCTCTCTATAGATTGGCCTCCACCGAGATGCAAGATGTTAATGACACAACTACAAGATCTACTAGATAAGGGCTCTATACGCCCGAGCGTGTCGCCTTGTGGAGCGTCTGTCATATTTGTTAAGAAGAAGTTACAGGGAATTAGATAAGCTGACCATGAAGAACCGCTATCCTTTACCTCGAATTGACGATCTTTTTGATCAATTACAAGGGGCAAGTGGTTCTCAAAGATAGACTTACGTTCGGGGTATCACCAAGTCAAGGTACGAGAAGAAGATATTGCAAAGACCGCATTTAGAACCCGATATGGATATTTCGAGTTCTTAGTTATGTCCCTTAGGTTAACGAACGCTCCAGCAGCGTTTATGGATCTTATGAACCAGGTATGCCGACCCATGTTAGATAAATCTGTGATCGTGTTCATAGATGACATTCTAGTTTACTCGCGAAGTAAGAATAAACATGCGAGATACTTGCGTGAAGTACTTGAAGTTCTCCGTAAGGAGAAACTTTACGCAAAATTCTCAAAATGCGCCTTTTGGCTCAGAGAGGTGCAGTTCCTCGACCACGTGATAAACTCGAAAGGTGTCTTGGTTGATCCGTCGAAGATTGAGGCAGTAACAAATAAAAAGATGGAATTGGTTAGATCTAAATTGAAAGCAGCCCAAGATCGGCAAAAAGCTTACGCAGACAAGAGAAGGCGTCCTATTGAATTCCAAGTCGGGATTTTGTTCTACTGAAAGTGTCCCTATGGAAAGGTATAATCCGTTTTCGTAAACGGGGTAAGTTAGGTCCTCGTTACATTGGACCGTTCAAAATCTTGGCTCGAGTTGGAAGGGTTGCATATCGATTAGAATTACAGCCTATACCTTCCACGTGTCACAGTTGAGGAAGTGTCTTGCGGACGAAACGGCATTAATACCTCTCGATGACATCGAATTGAAAGAGGGGTTGAATTATGTCGAAAGACCCATAGCCATTAAAGACTTCAAATTAAAGAATCTCCGCAACAAAATCGTTAAACAAGTGTTGGTTCAATGGCAACACCGAAAGGGGTCGGAACTCACATGGGAAGCGGAAGATGAGATGAGGAAATACTATCCATTCCTGTTTGGTATGTGTATTTTAAATTTGTTATGTACCTAGGTTTCGGGGACGAAACCTCTTTAAGGGGGGTAGACTTGTAACGCCCCAAAAACCGGTTATTAATTAAAATAAATATAAATGAACAAAAAATAATTTAGTTAATGGGTTATGATGAGAAATAAGTTAAAAAAATTAAGTAATGCTTGAAGTAAATACTTATCAAATTAGAAGGGGGTAATGTGTAAGATTTTAATAAATTAAGGTTTTATAGTGGTAAACCCACAAACACACACATTGTGTGCGTGGGCTGGATCGAACGAGCAGGAGGGAACAAGGTGAAACCCTTGTTCTCCAAATTCAGCCAATTGAAGTGAAAATTCAAGAATAATTCAATGCATGAACATCAAATTACACTCATCTAAACTCGATTGTTGAAGTGGTAAGCTTAAATCTTCTGAAATCATGAATTATAGAATGAAGGGTTCAACCAATGTCGATTTCTTGTAACATATATGAGAAATTTGAGTTAGAATTGCCTCCTAGAACAAGAATCATGTGTGATTTTAGGATGCATGTAAGATTGTAGTGAAAACCCACTTGGTGAAATTTTGCTAAGATTAGGAAGATCATAATGATTGTTATGGTTTGTTATCTTGATATATGATCTTGTTTGTAGTGCTTGAATGTAAGATTAATTGATGTAGTAGGAAATTGATATGTAAATTTGAATAAACATGAAGGTTGGGTGATGATGAACTAGTAAATATGTGCTTTAAAGACTTGTACCTTATGCCTAAATTATGATGCCTACCAAGTGTTTGATGAAATGCTTAGGAGAAGAATGTATTGATAATGTTGAAATGGTAGGACGAGATTGGTAGACTAAATGAACGAATGTTGTAATGTAGGCGTGAAGGAAGAAGGAACAAGCTCTAGGAAGGTGGAAGGCACGCAAGACCGAGGTATGTTCCGTTGCATACAAATCTTGTTAAATTCACTTTTTACTTAACTTGATGTAGAACTATCCTTGTATGACAATCGTGGTAAATAGCAAGTAAACAACAAATTCTTTGTGGATTTGGGTATGCTAACGAAAGTTGTGTTAAGCTATACCTTTTGACCGATTTGAATTAAATCGTGTCAAGTAGAGATGAATGCCATCCTTTTGAACGGGTAGTTTCGAATGCCATAATGAATGTTGAAAGCTTAATCCGTTATACGGATAGAATGAAGAGTAATGTTGAAAGCAAATAACCCAATTAAACGGGTCGAACGTTTATGCTTAACTCTCAATGAGAGTGTCTATGCCAAACCCAATTAAATGGGTCGAATATGTATGCTTAACTCTCAATGAGAGTGTTTATGCCAAACCCAAGTATTTGGGTAGTCTAATGCACAAGAAAGATGGATGATCATAAACGGATTGAATTAAAACGAAAAGGTTATATATATAACTAGTATGATGACTAACTTTTAAAATCCTTGTTGTTGGATGTAGGGAAAACCTCACTATAGGCGATCCGGAGCTTGGAGCGAGCACATGTCTATGTCTTGTTATACCGAACGCTTCCGCTAGTTTATATGTGTACTTTTTGGGTCGAAGTCTTGTCATTTTGTTTCCTCTTGTTAGAAGTCTTACACTTGAAAACTTGTTGTCATGGTTTTGGGTAGTTTAATGTTAGTAAGGTCGTAGACGGATGATGTTTATTATGTGTAAAAACAGGGGGTATGCTTGTTCCACGGACGGGTCATGCCCAAATTTTGTTAAAAAGTTTATAAACAACGTTAATTACAAGGTCATTAAATTGATACGGTTGTTGTTTTTGTTCATTTGAATAAGCGGTCGTAACAAGTTGGTATCAGAGCCAAGGTTTGAGGGATTCGAGCGTTAAACGCGATGCTTGAACTCAAACCGATGGCTCGTACGAAAGAGTGCTCGCTCCAAGATCGCTGATGAGGTAATGATTTAAGTTTCCAATAAATGTAAGTATATGTGATGAGTTGGAGATGTAAATTTAAGTTAAATATGTGAAGTAATGATTATGAGTAACAAAACAATAATTCCGGGGACCGTATAGCAGGAAACGGACCCGAAAAAGAGTCAGAACGTTAAAAAAATGAAGTTGCAGCGAACTGAAGAATGGCTGGCCGTCGCCGACGGCCAGACACCCCGTCGCCGACGGGTCATGATTGAGCGACGGCTTAACTAACTGTCGACGGGGAATTACGGGCGACGCGCATATAGGAAGCCCGTCGCCGACGGGTCATGAAGCCGTCGGCGACGGCTGGTGGAAATCCAATCCGCTGATTTTTTTTATTTTTGCATTTTTTTTTATGTTACCGTGCTATCCGAAAACGTATTGCGCGACTACGTAGAGTTCCTAAAAGCTTAATAAGTGCATGTAATCACAATTAGCGATTACAACGAGAATGGATTCGTAAGAATCAAAAGAAATGAAGCGAATGACATGAAATGGATTAAGTGAATGATGATTAATGAGTAATGATAAACTGAAAATTTGTGATTTATATTAAACGAGAAGCATGATACTGTGTAGATGGCTGAGGCAAGAAATGTTAATGATGATGATGATACTGCTCGTCAGGAAGCATTGTACAATAAAGTCACAGAAGTGGCAGAAGGGGTTATGCAAGCTAATCTTCCACGGTTAGCTCAAGAAGTAGAAAGTCGGGTGTTGGGAGTTGTAGATGCCATGATGACTAGCAAGATGGAGGAACTGAAAGAACTAATAGAGGGGTCTAAAAACAAAAGCAAAGAACGACGGTGCACGTATAAAGACTTTATGGCGTGCCATCCCGCAACGTATGATGGTAAAATCGACCCGATTGCATGCCAAAGATGGATTTCAAATATAGAAGCAGTGTTTATTCGAAGTCGTTGTGATAGTGAAGATAAGGTGATGTTCGCTACGGGCCAACTCACTCTTCAGGCGAAGGATTGGTGGGATGCGCACAGTAAAGAAATAGGGGAAGATAGACTCCAAGTGACGACTTGGCAAGAATTTAAAGAACCCTTTATGAGATACCATTGTCCTCAGTCGGCTATTGATAAGATCCAGGAGGATTTCTTGCGCCTCCGACAGAAAAATGAGTCGATAAATGAAATATCAAATACTTTCATGGATAAGATGAAATTCTGTGGGGATTTTGTGAAGACTGAAAGGATGAAGATCAATCGCTTTTACGGGGTGTTAAAGGCGGAATTTAGGGAGTTCATTACTCCTTCGAAATGTGAAACCCTAGATGAGCTTATCAATCTGGCACGTGATAGAGAAATTGAAATTAAGAGGCAAGAAGAACGTGGTGAAAAGAGGTCGTTAAAAAAGGGGACAAATGCAAGTCCATCTAAAAAGGCAAGGTCCCAAGATCAAGGAAGGGAAGATAAATCGAAGGGTAGTATTACTCCTTGCAAGACATGTGGGAAGCTTCATATGGGGGAATGCCTTTTGGGTAAGAAAGGGTGCTACAAATGCGGTGAAGAAGGGCATACCTCCTACAAGTGCCCCAACAACCCGAAGACTTGTTTCAACTGCTTCCAAAAAGGGCATGTTAAGTCAGAATGTCCTGAACTTCAGCAAGGGACGAAGAAAGAAGGAAAGAATGAGGATAGCCCTAGGGCGAAAGGAAGAATGTTCCAAATTACATCCGAAGAAGCTAAGTCTCATCCGAATGTGGTTTCAGGTATCTTTCTATTAAATTCCATACCGGTTTATGTTTTGTTTGATAATGGGGCCACTATGTCGTTTATTCCAAATGAAAATCATACAACATCCTTCATTTAAGATCGAACGAATGCCGATGCCTTAGAAGTAGAAATAGTCGATAGTAAAAATCATATGTTGCACGAAATCTGTAGAAATAGTAAGATAACTATAGAAGATGAGGAATTTGACATCGACCTGATACCTATGGTTTTGGGAGAATTTAAAGTAATACTGGGTATGGATTGGATGTCCCAAAAAAAAACCACTCGGAGATAAATTGTGAAAATAAGACCATAATTGTCCAAACTCCGGGTGGAAAACTAATTAAAAATCCAAGGAGAAAGAAATGTAGAAGCGAAACTATGTATTATTGCCCAAACGGTCAAGTATGTAATTAACGGAAGTAGGGCTTACTTAGCTTATGTAGTAGACGCTCGACAAAGCCTTCCGAAGTTTGGAGATGTTGAAGTCGTGAACGAATTTCCGGATGTATTTCCGGATGAATGGCCGGGACTCCCTTCCGAACGAGAAATAGAGTTTTGCGTCAAATTGAACCCGGGTGCGAAACCGGTAGCGAAGGCTCTCTATAGATTGGCCTCCACCGAGATGCAAGATGTTAATGACACAACTACAAGATCTACTAGATAAGGGCTCTATACGCCCGAGCGTGTCGCCTTGTGGAGCGTCTGTCATATTTGTTAAGAAGAAGTTACAGGGAATTAGATAAGCTGACCATGAAGAACCGCTATCCTTTACCTCGAATTGACGATCTTTTTGATCAATTACAAGGGGCAAGTGGTTCTCAAAGATAGACTTACGTTCGGGGTATCACCAAGTCAAGGTACGAGAAGAAGATATTGCAAAGACCGCATTTAGAACCCGATATGGATATTTCGAGTTCTTAGTTATGTCCCTTAGGTTAACGAACGCTCCAGCAGCGTTTATGGATCTTATGAACCAGGTATGCCGACCCATGTTAGATAAATCTGTGATCGTGTTCATAGATGACATTCTAGTTTACTCGCGAAGTAAGAATAAACATGCGAGATACTTGCGTGAAGTACTTGAAGTTCTCCGTAAGGAGAAACTTTACGCAAAATTCTCAAAATGCGCCTTTTGGCTCAGAGAGGTGCAGTTCCTCGACCACGTGATAAACTCGAAAGGTGTCTTGGTTGATCCGTCGAAGATTGAGGCAGTAACAAATAAAAAGATGGAATTGGTTAGATCTAAATTGAAAGCAGCCCAAGATCGGCAAAAAGCTTACGCAGACAAGAGAAGGCGTCCTATTGAATTCCAAGTCGGGATTTTGTTCTACTGAAAGTGTCCCTATGGAAAGGTATAATCCGTTTTCGTAAACGGGGTAAGTTAGGTCCTCGTTACATTGGACCGTTCAAAATCTTGGCTCGAGTTGGAAGGGTTGCATATCGATTAGAATTACAGCCTATACCTTCCACGTGTCACAGTTGAGGAAGTGTCTTGCGGACGAAACGGCATTAATACCTCTCGATGACATCGAATTGAAAGAGGGGTTGAATTATGTCGAAAGACCCATAGCCATTAAAGACTTCAAATTAAAGAATCTCCGCAACAAAATCGTTAAACAAGTGTTGGTTCAATGGCAACACCGAAAGGGGTCGGAACTCACATGGGAAGCGGAAGATGAGATGAGGAAATACTATCCATTCCTGTTTGGTATGTGTATTTTAAATTTGTTATGTACCTAGGTTTCGGGGACGAAACCTCTTTAAGGGGGGTAGACTTGTAACGCCCCAAAAACCGGTTATTAATTAAAATAAATATAAATGAACAAAAAATAATTTAGTTAATGGGTTATGATGAGAAATAAGTTAAAAAAATTAAGTAATGCTTGAAGTAAATACTTATCAAATTAGAAGGGGGTAATGTGTAAGATTTTAATAAATTAAGGTTTTATAGTGGTAAACCCACAAACACACACATTGTGTGCGTGGGCTGGATCGAACGAGCAGGAGGGAACAAGGTGAAACCCTTGTTCTCCAAATTCAGCCAATTGAAGTGAAAATTCAAGAATAATTCAATGCATGAACATCAAATTACACTCATCTAAACTCGATTGTTGAAGTGGTAAGCTTAAATCTTCTGAAATCATGAATTATAGAATGAAGGGTTCAACCAATGTCGATTTCTTGTAACATATATGAGAAATTTGAGTTAGAATTGCCTCCTAGAACAAGAATCATGTGTGATTTTAGGATGCATGTAAGATTGTAGTGAAAACCCACTTGGTGAAATTTTGCTAAGATTAGGAAGATCATAATGATTGTTATGGTTTGTTATCTTGATATATGATCTTGTTTGTAGTGCTTGAATGTAAGATTAATTGATGTAGTAGGAAATTGATATGTAAATTTGAATAAACATGAAGGTTGGGTGATGATGAACTAGTAAATATGTGCTTTAAAGACTTGTACCTTATGCCTAAATTATGATGCCTACCAAGTGTTTGATGAAATGCTTAGGAGAAGAATGTATTGATAATGTTGAAATGGTAGGACGAGATTGGTAGACTAAATGAACGAATGTTGTAATGTAGGCGTGAAGGAAGAAGGAACAAGCTCTAGGAAGGTGGAAGGCACGCAAGACCGAGGTATGTTCCGTTGCATACAAATCTTGTTAAATTCACTTTTTACTTAACTTGATGTAGAACTATCCTTGTATGACAATCGTGGTAAATAGCAAGTAAACAACAAATTCTTTGTGGATTTGGGTATGCTAACGAAAGTTGTGTTAAGCTATACCTTTTGACCGATTTGAATTAAATCGTGTCAAGTAGAGATGAATGCCATCCTTTTGAACGGGTAGTTTCGAATGCCATAATGAATGTTGAAAGCTTAATCCGTTATACGGATAGAATGAAGAGTAATGTTGAAAGCAAATAACCCAATTAAACGGGTCGAACGTTTATGCTTAACTCTCAATGAGAGTGTCTATGCCAAACCCAATTAAATGGGTCGAATATGTATGCTTAACTCTCAATGAGAGTGTTTATGCCAAACCCAAGTATTTGGGTAGTCTAATGCACAAGAAAGATGGATGATCATAAACGGATTGAATTAAAACGAAAAGGTTATATATATAACTAGTATGATGACTAACTTTTAAAATCCTTGTTGTTGGATGTAGGGAAAACCTCACTATAGGCGATCCGGAGCTTGGAGCGAGCACATGTCTATGTCTTGTTATACCGAACGCTTCCGCTAGTTTATATGTGTACTTTTTGGGTCGAAGTCTTGTCATTTTGTTTCCTCTTGTTAGAAGTCTTACACTTGAAAACTTGTTGTCATGGTTTTGGGTAGTTTAATGTTAGTAAGGTCGTAGACGGATGATGTTTATTATGTGTAAAAACAGGGGGTATGCTTGTTCCACGGACGGGTCATGCCCAAATTTTGTTAAAAAGTTTATAAACAACGTTAATTACAAGGTCATTAAATTGATACGGTTGTTGTTTTTGTTCATTTGAATAAGCGGTCGTAACACGAATTCTCTTAATGAGATCTAGAATTTCTTCACCAATCTCGAATTCTATTGATTAATTATCTTAATTGTGATAAGGTTGAAATTCAAATAATAATGCATTATGGTATATCTTGTCTCCGATTTAAATGATGTGTTATATTTATCAAATCATTTCGAAATATTATATCTAATATTAGATTTTCGAAATCTTAATAGATAAAAATAAATCAAAATTTCGGAAAACACCTTTTAATCCTAAATTCATTCCAAAATAAGAGAATTCATTCGAAATTCATGAAGAACAACATGAACCCTAATTTAGTAAAACAATTCCTGGAACCGAAAAAAATATCAATGTACTAATACAGATTTTGAAAATTACATTTAGTTATGATATGTTTAAGTATCTATTAGAACGTAAAATACGTGAATCTTAAAATTTAGACGTATTTTATGTTCCTAATTTTATCAAGCTTTCAGTAAAAGTTTTTTTTTCTAGATTCAGGGAAACAAACAGAATTGATTGAGTGACATATGCTCTCATACCACAGGTTAATCAGTTTTGTTAATATGTAATGGAAAATATGTAAAAAATATATGTTACAACATTCAGGTCTCTAGTGATTGATGTAGACATCGATGTAGACATGATAGTCGACTTGATCTAGTTCCAGTTTAGGATGTATATGATTGATGGTAGTTCCGAGTTTTTAGGGTTGAAGAAGTCGTAAGGTTATAAGGTGTGGTCATGACCCTCATGACCACCATGACCCACCATGTTAGTGCCATGTAACCCACCTCTAAATCACCATCCAAAACCACTACTCTAAGGGTGACTCGTGTGGGGTATGTCCGCTAGACTGATCGTATACAAAAGCATGTAAAGCTCATAATATCATCCATCTATCCATCATAAAGTTTAATCGGAATAATATAAGAGTTTTTTATATAAGACGGTAGATATAATCTTTTAACCTCATAAGCTTGAAACGAGATTAGGTGGCGTTGTAGTCTTCTAAGTGTGAAATCCATAGATCACTAAAAATTACTTGAACTTAAATGAATCGTAAGGGCTCGGAAGCTGGCAGTTGGGTTTAAGAGGATCATATACCTGCAATCTTGGTTAACGTGTGATTTGATTAAGTTAATAAAATAACTGAATATATTAGATGCCAATGTTTCTGATTGTGATTCCATTGCTAATAATTTTTTTTTCGGGACGAAAAAAGATAAATGTGTGGATTTGATCGGTGCATTTTAGGTATACATTATATTTTGTTAATTATAATATAAATGCATTGAAGTTGGTCAATATAAAATATTTTAATTTGTTTTTGTATCTTGAATATCACTAAGAAAAATGAGGTGAATTGGTTAATATTTAATATTTAGTGATCAAATGGAAACTAACATGATCAATGACAAAGTCAACTTAAATTCGTTGAAGATCACCATGTTTGATAAAAACAATTAAGTGATTATTTTTATGGACTTTGTTGTAGCAGGGACTAAATCAACGAAGAGATATTGGGCCAGAATAAACTAAAGTTCAAAATAATAACAACGATAATATGTGGGATTCATTGGTTTGATTTTATTAAAAGGAGATATGAGGGAAAAGGCTGAGTTGGTTCGCAAAGTCAAGATGGGCTGCAATTTATCAGATGGGATCTTTATTAATCGTTGGACCATAATGGCAACAGAAGCTGGGCGGCCCAAATTAAAAGAAGGAAGTCGGTTCATCTCTATTCTCTAGGGAATTAATGGGAGTTCGACGGCTGAATTAATATATGAAGTTTGATACAAATCTTTGGACAACAGCTTGGGATGCAAGACGGTTCGATGGGGATTTTTGATACACACCGGATGCAAGGCTAGGCTCTCTCGTGATTTCCTCCAGGCGTACGGTTCAGTTAGGTTTTTACTTTATTCAGTTTATACTCAGGTTTGGATGTATTTTTGACCTTGACAACGTTGTATGAATACATTGATGTGTTGGTTTCTTTGAACTATTTGCTGGTGTTTTGAGTTCTTGCTTTACAACTTGTTCGGTTGATGACAAAACCTAGTAACTTGTTGAGTGACATAGAGTAGGTTGACTCATGCTAGTAAATAGGGTTAATCAACTTATAAAAGATCTGATGACAAAGACCTATTTTTTATTACCAATATTAAATTAACCAACTTTCCAACATCATGTCTATGTGATGGCCAATTAACTGAGTAGACTAAGTTTTGTGAAACCTAGAACCTGAAGTTTGGAGGAAGTTACGTTTTATAAATCTGATATCTTTTCTTTTAATTAGTTTAAAGTATTCTTCAAATTAATCAAAACCCCAATTTTAGATTAGTAGTAGTTAATTAATTAATTTAGTTAAACACTAACCACAAATTCCCCGTGGATACGATACCCTACTTACGCTATCTACGTAGTTTATTTAGGTTTTTGCATGACCCTTACGACAGTCATCAAAATGGCGCCGTTGCCGGGGAATTAGTGCGGTTAGTGTTAGTTAGTTAGTTAGTTGTTCTTTCTTTCTAAAATTTTTTTAAAAAAAACCCAAAAATATTATTCTTTTTGTTTTGTTTTATTTATTTAGTTCGATATTACGCTCGGGTATTTTGTTTGTGCTTGTGCAGGTCTTTGAATCATGGATCGAGCTTATCAGCCCGAGTTTAATGAATTTGAGGATGCTGAATTCTCACAACATAACCGGTCAATGCATCAGCAAATGAACTTTCAAAACAGACAATCACCGACTCAAAACCGATATGCTAGATATGATGCAGATGAAGTGAATGGGTATTATGACCAGTTTAGATGTGAAAGGTATAATGATTTTGTGCCTCCATCGCAGCAGTTTATTCAAGGAGGTCAGAGTCGGGTCAGTTTGGGCCAGCAAAGGTTTAAGAATGTTCAACAGAATAGTTATGGAATATCGAGTGGTCTAGTTGAAGGTTCGAAAGATGAGATTATGGAACTGTTGAAACAGATAATGTAACAACCCTCATTAAAAGTCCTATTTTTATTATTATTTTATTCAATAGGAAACCCTAATTGAGACACCCAAGTAATTCTACGCAAACCCTAAAATTTTCAGAATTTTCAGAATCAGGATTAGGGCCCCTAAAACTCAGGGGGGGTATTCCCTACTTAACGATTATCTACTTAAACGTGCTCTCCAAGTTGAATTTTCAGAAAATGTTGACTCAGCCGAGCTAGTCCCACACGTGGCCACCATATAGCCATTTTGTTAACCTTACGGACCGTAAGGTCATTAAGCTTACGGTCCGTAAGCTAGGCAGAAATCGTGTATAAATAGCAGGCCTTGGCACTTGCTTTCTGGTGTTCAAACGACGAAAGAATTCCTCAAATTCTTCGTGATATTGTCTGTTTACTTCAATTAACACACACGAATCTTCAATTAAGTATAGCGGGGTGCTGCAGAACAGGGTATTAACTTAATCGCTATTACGATTCATTGTCCGATCGATCGATATACTCAATGGATGTTTAAGTGCCGCCCACATTAGGGTTATACTTTATCGTTCGTCATTAATTTGACGGATTGTCGTTAATTCGATAGGTAAAGTATTATACTTTATCGTTCGTTGTTAATTCAACGGATCATCGTTAATTCGATGGGTAAAGTATTATACCTTGTCGTTCGTTGTTAATTCAACGGATCATCGTTAATTCGGTGGACAAAGTATTGCATTTTGACATTCATTGTGAGAATTTGATCTCGTAAATTATCGTAAATGCTGTATTAGTTATTACCTAGTTCGTGTGCACTAAGTTACCAGGCTAAAGAAATAGGCTAAGCTCTGCTCAAATTAAATCTGCAATATATATCAAGGATTATCTGTAGACTAAGCTTTGCCCGTAAAAATCTGCAATGTGAGTTCATTTCTCTTTTCTCACAATTTGTGAGTCTATTATATTTTCTTACAGTTTTATCACCTTTTTGTGAAACAATTATATTTACAAAGATTTTACAGAATCCTAAATGATTACCAGTTATACTTACAGTAATTAATTTTTTATATTAACTACTGGTATGAAAGATTTTATATATTATTTGAATCTCATTATTAATTACCAGAAAGTTAGTTAATATTATCATGATTACAAATAACAGTGGAAGTTATGCATTTTACTAAGATTATATTTTAGTCTTAGTCATGATAAAATATTAAATAATGATATTACAATTATTTAATTAACATATTTGATAAGTTATATTAATTTGACATAAATTGATATATGTCATTTTCTGGATTAATTGGTTTTATGCCAAAAGTAATATATTTGATAAAGAAATGTCACGGGACACCATTATGTCCAAAGACACGGGTTGAGAGAATGATCAACAGTGTTATGAATAGAAATTACTAGTTGAAAGAATGATCAACAGTAATATAATCTGAGTTACTAGTTGAAAGAATGATCAACAGTGACATGACCAAAAGCACTAGTTGAGAGAATGATCAACAGTGTTATAGAATCACTAGTTGAAAGAATGATCAACAGTGATATGACCAGAATCATTAATTGAAAGAATAATCAATATTGATATAATTATAGTCACAGGAATTGCCTAGTGACAGATAAATTGAATAATAGTCAAATAGAATTATTTGATAGATTCACTATTGGACTAAAGTGAGCTAATAAATTAATATGATTACTGTCACATTGGAACTGTCATCATTTGACAAATATTGAGTGAATTGGGTAAATATAAAAACCTTATTACTGTAAGGTATAACAATATATTTATAAAAATGGAATGAATTCACTCAGTGTTATCGCTGACAAAACCTTTTTCAAACATTTTTCAGGTAAGTGGAATAAGAGCTGGATACGACACTGAAAGGCTTCAAGAAGTGGCTTATTTTATTTAAATCAAATTAAGAAATATTGTAAACAAAATTCACTTTATAAAATATGGGTTTATCCCATCTCTTTAAATAAAAATCCGGTGTTTCTAAACTCTGATATTTTTCCTAACTCACGGTCCTGATGAAATTTCCGCTGCAACGTTTTTTAAAATTAATCACCGGTACCGCTGGACTGTTCACGGCACCCGATTCCGTCCAGGGTGGGTCGGGGGTCGTGACAGATAAAGAATGGATTCTACAAACATTCGAGCTATCAAGAAGATCAAGATAACAATGACAACAATTGGCAGACTCAAGAGAATGAGCAAGCGAGTCAACATGAGTCGGATGATAACTCCATCAATGAAAAGTTTGACACGATCATGGAGTTTTTGAAAGATATTCAGAAAAGCAACGAGGTCAGAGATAGGGAGGCTAAGGCTTTGTCACAGCAGGTTGGACAATTAGCTGAAGAAGTGGCTATCATCAGAAGAAATCAAGATCAGCTCCTTAGTGATTGTCAGAAAAATCCAGCTCATAATTCTTCTCACAGCAGTGTCCACATAAATGAGGTAAGTACTCCTTCTCTTTCTAAAAGTTCTACTGTTGAAACTCAGTCACTACAACATGTTGAGGGTATGGTAGAGGATGTGACTGAGTCTGAGGGTGAGAGTGAACGTGATCAGGAAATTGGAAATTTTATAAAATCTAAGCATGGTTCAAATAAAACGTTTTTTGATAGTAATAATAGGAATGTAAATGTTCCATTCCCCATGGCTTTACTTGCACCCAAAAATATAAATAAACGGAAATCGTCTAAGGGTGAAAGTTGGAAAAGCTTTGAAAAGGTAAAAATAAATCAACCGTTGCTTAAAAAAATTAAAGAAAGTCCTGATCACGTTGAATTTTTTGAAGAGTTGAGTACCCGAAAACGACGTCACAAGTTGCCTAAACAACTCGATACTGTTCATGTGAACGCCGTTTTGATGGGTACCCTTCCCCCGAAACTCCAAGATCCAGGAGCACCTATTATTTCAATACAAATAGGTGATTTTAAATTGGACAGGGCTTTGTTGGATCTGGGAGCATTTGTGAGTATATTACCGGGGAGTTTAAATGATCAGTATGATTTTGGACCACTACAAAAAGTTGAAACCATAGTGGTGATGGCTGATCAAGCTCCTACGTGTCCTCGGGGGATTGTAAAAGATGTGATTGTGAAAGTTGGGGAATTTTATTATCCTGTCGATTTTTTGGTACTTGATTGTGTTAAAAATAACCAACCAACTGTTATATTGGGAAGACCGTTCCTAGCTACTGCTCATGCTGTTATTCATTGTATTGAGGGAACGGTCAGGTTTAGGTTTGGGGATCAAAAATTGTAACATCACTATTTTTATATAAGAATTATAAGTTTGGTTAAATTTATTAACCACTAGTAACTAGTAACTAGTTTATTTTAATATTCAACCCAAATAGTTTTAAACACTATTTTATATATATAGTTGGTTGAAATATTATTCTAATTAATTGGCCTGTATATGAGTGACCTTCTAATAAAAATAAAAGTCTATAATTTTTTTTTTTATTATTAGACTGGTATATTACAGGTAAATTGAATGTTAGAAATATAAAGTACCTAGACGAGCCTAGTGACCGTCTAAATATTAAATTATAAAAATACATTATATTTCAACCTACTCTATTTTTAATGAAACTTGGTTCAAAATATAGATAAAAGTATTCTCGTTCTAAATACATATTTGTTATTTTCTAGAACGTCATATTTTAGAAGTTATACGCGTCAAATAAGTGAAGCAGTTAAATTAATAATAATATATAAATTAATAATAATAATCAAGACATTTCAATAAAAATAATAATAACTAAAATTACTTTTAGTTAAGTTATATGTGTTACTTAAATAAAAAGAAATAAATAATAAATAATTAAAATTTAAAACAAATATAAAATATGAATGATGAGTATGTGTCAAAGAATTAGAAACCTTGTCATATATGTGTACATGTAAGACTTACAAATGAAAAACATCCATTACACTTCAATTTAAAGTCTATAAATAGAGACGGCCCTTTTCACAATTCCATCTGCTTGGTTCCTTTTCTTTTCTATCGTCATCTTTCTATTTTTTTATATATCTATTTTTCTTAAAGTATTATACATATAATACTCCAAAAGTTTGCCCTGTTTTAAGTGTTTTAACTCCCGATCACCGCTACCCTTTCCAATTGATCTGAGCCTCATAACATATGTCAGGGCTCTGCCCGACTAAGTTGTTGGGATTCGATCTCGGGACATCGGGACAAGGTTGATTTAGGGGTACTATACTTAATATATATATTTTTAATAGCTTAAAAGTTATACCCAATATTTTACCAGGAAACTTTCTAGTTGAACCCTAAAGTTACCAAGTGGGTCCATTTTCTTTTCTCACTATTTTATTCCCTTTTTCTTTATAATATAATTATATTAAAAAAATGTCCCAAACCATAAACAACTCTCACCAAAACTATTATTTATTATTATATTTTGTTCAAAAGGAAACCTTTGTTATGACCCCTAAGTAATCCTACATAAACCTTAATATTTTCAGAACAATCAGAATCAGGATCAGGGCCCCTAAAACTCAGGGGGGGGGGGTATTTCCTAGTCAGTATTATCTACACAGTTTGTTATAGAAATCGAATTTTCTCGAACGGCTGACTCACCTAGGCTACAAACGAACGTGGCAACCCTATGCTGGAAAGGGTCCCCTCGCGCCACGCGACAGGCCCTCGCGCCACGCGAGGGAGACCATTTTTCAGTATAAATAGGGGAGGTTGGCACTTAGCTTTCTGCGTTGGTTCGACGTCCAAATTCGTTCTGTGCACTAAGATATCGTTCAATTACTACAAAAACACACACTAGCTCGAATTCTGCTACGATACCGGTTATTAACTCGATCGCTGCTACGATTCAATGTCCAATCGATTGAAACTATCCGATGGATGTTTAAGCTCTATCCTTTGTCATTAATCGTGATTCCGACAGGATGTTTGAGTACCACCCGAACTCGGGGAATACTCTGTCATTCGTTGAGAATCCGATGGATGTTTTAGAGATTGCACTTTGTCATTCGTTGTGAGGGTTTTAATCTCGTGAGTTATCGTAATTGTTGTATTAAGTTACTTACCTAGTTCGTGTGCACTATGTTACAAGGCTAAATCAATAGACTAAGCTCTGCCTGTATAAATATGCAATATATCAAGGATTATCTGTAGACTAAACTTTGGCCGTATGAATCTGCATGCTTATAATGTGAGTCATTCTTTTTTATCAAATTACTTTACAAAACCTTTTTTATTTCAAAAGTCATAATTACAGGGATTAAGTCTTGTTATCTGAAATTACTGCCAGTATGTGGGGGGATGTGCACATAGCTACTAATTATTTATCACTTGTGGGTGAAAGGACCCAGCAAGTGATATGTCCACAGTCACAAGTCCGGTCAAGTGACAACTGGGCCAGTTAATTCAAAAGATAGAGACATTGTAATCGCTCTTAATACTGTAAATTATAACAAACAGGTCGTTTTAGTAAAATGAATGATTCACTCAGTATTTCCCGCTGACAAAACCTTTTTAAAACGCGTTTCAGGTAATTACAGTAGATTGGAGTAAGAGATGGATACGGCACTGAAAGGCTTCAAGAAGTGGCTTATTTTATTAATTAAATCAAATTAAGAAATATTGTTTTATGTAATTGGGTTTATCCCTTATTAAAGCTACCATTGTAAAACATGGGTTTATCCCATCTATTTAATAAATAAAATCCGGTGTTTTCTAAACTCTGATATTTTTCCTAACTCAAGGTCCTGATGAAATTTCCGCTGCAACGTTTTTAAAATAATCACCGGTACCACTTGGCTGTTCGCGGCTCCCGATTCCGTCCAGGGTGGGTCTGGGGTCGTGACAGAAGGTGGTATCAGAGCCACTGATTTAAGCCTTTAGGTGTTGTAACAATAATACCTAAGTTTGTATAAAAGAGTTAGGAGATTGCTGTTAACTGGTAGCACACATGATAACATTTAGACTTGAACTTAAGAAAAGATGCCTTAGTATCAGCTTCGAGATAAGCTAAGTACTTGTGTAGATAAAGTATGATGGGTTTTGATATACCATAAGAATGGTAATTAGAATATTGCAAGATATGATAAATAAGCAAGAATTAATAGTAATTATTGCTTATTGATATTAATTGGTCTAGAATAAAACATGTTATGGGAATACAAATTTCCTTGATTCTGGATAAAAGCCCTATTAAGAGAGGCATTTTTAAAAAATCTTGAAAAGATACTATTTATGGGAAATAGAAAATTTTCTCCGACAAGACTGGGTATGGTATAGCAGACTCTCCAGTTTGTCCGGATATACTGAGATTACCTTTCCGGCTCGAACCGGATAAGACGGGGTATATAATATGTCAAACAAGTGACAAGATTTCCCTAAATAGTATCATGACCTAATATCTGACTTGTTTTTGGAAATATGAATCTGTTAAATACATTGACCTTATAGAGGGTATGTATGTTACAGCATGTGAAATATATGATTATATAGATAGGTGTATCTATAAGGAAATCCAAAAACCATAAGGATTGATAATTTGGAATAAAGCACAAGCATCTGTGTCTAGATTTCTTTATCAAGAATCTCTTTTCCGATATCAAACATTATTTCGTTTGATCATCTACCTCGTAACTCGAGCCACAATAATAACAATAGAAACCCATTAAGTTGGGATACCATCAAAAGTATAAGAATTTCCAAAATGCGTTACCATAAACTATTAACGCAAGTAAGAAACATGTAAAGTTGTGCTAGTGCACAAGAAAACACATGAAATTTAAATTATACGTCCACAGACGTCAAAGTATATCACACACTACTTCCAAGGCAAGACCTTTGGAAAATATAAATTAGACACGATGACACCAATGCTAATTCCGTCAGTAGAGGAACTATTAATAAAAAAGAAGCACTTTGTCAAGTGATCCTATAAACGACATGAATATCGCTAAGGTACGTTGGAACAATATTTCACAACCATCGGTGCACAGTCCAATCAAAGTCATAATTATTATCACTGCAAAAGGAGTTATATACCTTTGCAAATTCTCTATTTCATTTTATTCATATTCCCTGGTACTGTCACTTAACAACAGTTATCACACGAAATTCCAGATAAAAGTTCTTATATTTATTTCTTTGAAATTCAGACTTCTATAAAGAGTTGACTTTCGTGTTTCTATTTCCCCTAATGATCATCATACCATGAGAATTTCTTTCATAGTAACAAATATTGATCTGTTTCATTTCTTGGTAAATCCACACGTTACACATGCACTACGCATGTGGTTTGTTTGATTTATGAAGACCACTGGAGGACTTCATTCCGATTTGTTATTTTATCCAAACTCAAATATCATTCCATTCTTTGCACTATAAACCGCATTATTGCAAAACGATAACTCTTTGATATCGAGTTAATAAATTTTGTTAAACCATTGAGGTGAAGAATTTATATTTTTATATATATATGAATAAAAAAATTATGTTTGAGGTATACTCTCATTTTAAGTTTATGTTTAAGTAATTTATTATTAAAAATTTTATTATTAGTAATAAATTAATAACAGTAGTGTTAGTTATTTCTTATATTTTTAAATACTAGGGTTATTGTCAGGAGCAGGTATTGGATAACCTAGCCTTAGTTAGGCATGGACTGATCACCTATGCTTAAACAAGCCATCACTAACCAATATCCAACCATAATAATGACTAGTTAATGTATATAAATTAAGTCATCTTACGTATTTAGTAAATTTTAATTATATATAAAAATATTTTTCTTTGTACTGTAAGTAGAAGACATATTTTCATAAAACAATACAAGAATTAGAAGGACGAATAAAATTATATAAATAATTGTCTATCACATGTTTTGTGGTAACTATATACCATAACGCTCAGGCAAGAAAATGACCATATAAGAATAATATGGTAGTCATCAACTACGTTGGGTTAGGGGAACATTGTAATATATAAGAATAGTCTCCGTTTTCACTTATTTACAATATTTGTAAATACATTCACAACGTTATATGGTTTCAAAATGAAAATAAGTAATCACATAGAATCGACCCATTAAGTGTTATATATTTACAAAATATTTTACAAATACTTTTACACATTTATTTACAATTTTCATTTAACGTTATAAATAATAGTGATTTTTTTTACAAAATAATAATACTAAAATATTTTGTAATGTAATAACTTCATTGCGGTGTTTTGTAATATATATTACATAGTAAATATAAGTTATTTTACATAGTATAGTAAAATACTAAAATAATATTTATTTAAAAGTGGTGACCATTTACAAATAATATATATTACATAGTATTTATATTTGATATGTAAGATACGGTTCAAACATGGACACAAATAATATATATTGCATTTACTTTACAAAATATAATATAATGATTGATTATGCCAAAACAACTTGTTCTTATTATATTTCGATCTCTAGGACATAGTATAAAAAAAAATTAAGGTCACTAAATAGTGTACAATCACATTGTTTCATAATTAAAAACAACTTGGAACTCTAAACAATGATACACTAACTCTATTGTCTTTTGGTGTATCTTTGCAATTCACTCATCTCAACACATTGATTTTCCCATATCATAATATTTGACAAATCATTTTCATGCTTTTATTTCATTTGGAACCTGTCAATTCTAAGTCTTCCTCAGTTGCCAATCAAAGTAAGCTTTCTTTTGACAAAGAATTTTATTTCTAAAAGTCCTTCACTTTTATTTTTAATAATATCTATTGATCATATATCTTTTGGCTTGAACCTAGTCACCTTGGAAATTATATCATTTCATCTCATTCATTTGTCATCAATTTCTTGAACTAATTCAGTTGAATCATTGAATCTTACTTAATGTACAACTCGTATTCACAAAATTTGATATTTTAATCCTGTGTCATCTACCTTAATATTGTTTTTATTAACTAAAACATGACATAAGTCAAAAAAGAAATATCGTAACCCAAATCTCGAGGACGAGATTTAAAACAAGGTGGGGAGAATGTAACATCTATATTTTTATATAAGAATTATAAGTTTGGTTAAATTTATTAACCACTAGTAACTAGTTTATTTTAATATTCAACCCAAAGAGTTTTAAACACTATTTTATATATAGTTGGTTGAAATATTATTCTAATTAATTGGCCTGTATATGAGTGACCTTCTAATAAAAATAAAAGTCTATAAATTTTTTTTATTATTAGACTGGTATATTACAGGTAAGTTGAATGTTAGAAATATAAAGTACCTAGACGAGCCTAGTGACCGTCTAAATATTAAATTATAAAAATACATTATATTTGAACCTACTCTATTTTTAATGAAACTTGGTTCAAAATATAGATAAAAGTATTCTCGTTCTAAATACATATTTGTTATTTTCTAGAACGTCATATTTTAGAAGTTATACGCGTCAAATAAGTGAAGCAGTTAAATTAATAATAATATATAAATTAATAATAATAATCAAGACATTTCAATAAAAATAATAATAACTAAAATTACTTTTAGTTAAGTTATATGTGTTACTTAAATAAAAAGAAATAAATAATAAATAATTAAAATTTAAAACAAATATAAAATTTGAATGATGAGTATGTGTCAAAGAATTAGAAACCTTGTCATATATGTGTACATGTAAGACTTACAAATGAAAAACATCCATTACACTTCAATTTAAAGTCTATAAATAGAGACGACCCTTTTCACAATTCCATCTGCTTGGTTCCTTTTCTTTTCTATCGTCATCTTTCTATTTTTTTATATATCTATTTTTCTTAAAGTATTATACATATAATACTCCAAAAGTTTGCCCTGTTTTAAGTGTTTTAACTCCCGATCACCGCTACCCTTTTCCAATTGATCTGAGCCTCATAACATATGTCAGGGCTCTGCCCGACTAAGTTGTTGGGATTCGATCTCGGGACATCGGGACAAGGTTGATTTAGGGGTACTATACTTAATATATATATTTTTAATTGCTCAAAAGTTATACCCAATATTTTACCAGGAAACTTTCTAGTTGAACCCTAAAGTTACAAAGTGGGTCCATTTTCTTTTCTCACTATTTTATTCCCTTTTTCTTTATAATATAATTATATTCAAAAAATGTCACAAACCATAAACAACTCTCACCAAAACTATTATTTATTATTATATTTTGTTCAAAAGGAAACCTTAGTTAAGACCCCTAAGTAATCCTGCATAAACCTTAATATTTTCAGAACAATCAGAATCAGGATCAGGGCCCCTAAAACTCAGGGGGGGGGGGGGGGTATTTCCTAGTCAGTATTATCTACACAGTTTGTTATAGAAATCGAATTTTCTCGAACGGCTGACTCACCTAGGCTACAAACGAACGTGGCAACCCTATGCTGGAAAGGGTCCCCTCGCGCCACGCGACAGGCCCTCGTGCCACGCGAGGGAGACCATTTTTCAGTATAAATAGGGGAGGTTGGCACTTAGCTTTCTGCGTTGGTTCGACGTCCAAATTCGTTCTGTGCACTAAGATATCGTTCAATTACTACAAAAACACACACTAGCTCGAATTCTGCTACGATACCGGTTATTAACTCGATCGCTGCTACGATTCAATGTCCAATCGATTGAAACTATCCGATGGATGTTTAAGCGCTATCCTTTGTCATTAATCGTGATTCCGACAGGATGTTTGAGTACCACCTGAACTCGGGGAATACTCTATCATTCGTTGAGAATCCGATGGATGTTTTAGTGATTGCACTTTGTCATTCGTTGTGAGGGTTTTAATCTCGTGAGTTATCGTAATTGTTGTATTAAGTTACTTACCTAGTTCGTGTGCACTAGGTTACAAGGCTAAATCAATAGACTAAGCTCTGCCTGTATAAATATGCAATATATCAAGGATTATCTGTAGACTAAACTTTGGCCGTATGAATCTGCATGCTTATAATGTGAGTCATTCTTTTTTATCAAATTACTTTACAAAACCTTATTTATTTCAAAAGTTATAATTACAGGGATTAAGTCTTGTTATCTGAAATTATTGCCAATATGTGGGGGGATGTGCACATAGCTACTAATTATTTATCACTTGTGGGTGAAAGGACCCAACAAGTGATATGTCCACAGTCACAAGTCCGGTCAAGTGACAACTGGGTCAGTTAATTCAAAAGATAGAGACATTGTAATCGCTCTTAATACTGTAAATTATAACAAACAGGTCGTTTTAGTAAAATGAATGATTCACTCAGTATTTCCCGCTGACAAAACCTTTTTAAAACGCGTTTCAGGTTATTACAGTAGATTGGAGTAAGAGATGGATATGGCACTGAAAGGCTTCAAGAAGTGGCTTATTTTATTAATTAAATCAAATTAAGAAATATTGTTTTATGTAATTGGGTTTATCCCTTATTAAAGCTACCATTGTAAAACATGGGTTTATCCCATCTATTTAATAAATAAAATCCGGTGTTTTCTAAACTCTGATATTTTTCCTAACTCACGGTCCTGATGAAATTTCCGCTGCAACATTTTTAAAATAATCACCGGTACCACTTGGCTGTTCGCGGCTCCCGATTCCGTCCAGGGTGGGTCGGGGGTCGTGACAGAAGGTGGTATCAGAGCCACTGATTTAAGCCTTTAGGTGTTGTAACAATAATACCTAAGTTTGTATAAAAGAGTTAGGAGATTGCTGTTAACTGGTAGCACACATGATAGCATTTAGACTTGAACTTAAGAAAAGATGCCTTAGTATCAGCTTCGAGATAAGCTAAGTACTTGTGTAGATAAAGTATGATGGGTTTTGATATACCATAAGACTGGTATATTACAGGTAAGTTGAATGTTAGAAATATAAAGTATCTAGACGAGCCTAGTGACCGTCTAAATATTAAATTATAAAAATACATTATATTTGAACCTACTCTATTTTTAATGAAACTTGGTTCAAAATATAGATAAAAGTATTCTCGTTCTAAATACATATTTGTTATTTTCTAGAACGTCATATTTTAGAAGTTATACGCGTCAAGTAAGTGAAGCAGTTAAATTAATAATAATATATAAATTTATATAACATTAAAATGAAAGGTCGGTGCAAATAAGACAAACCATCTCATTATTCCAGTCTTCCACTTCTTTTCTTATCTAGGGTTTCTAAAACCCCCAAATTTCAACTCTCATTTCCTTCAAATCCTCTCACAAAGCGTTCTCAAATCCTTCAATCGGGTCGCAAATGATACCAAACCGGCTTTAATCGAAACTTGAGGGAAAGATATGGCGGAGGGAGAAAGAGGAACGGCGAAGATCCGCCATCTGCAGCGGAGCCGCGGCGGCGGCAGCTGGGTTTCGGTCCGTCGAGCTTCCGGTAAAACTCTTCCCCGTTTCTTTTATTTTTCTGAAAAATTGATGTTCGGTTGCTGATGATGTTGAATGGTTACTGTGAGGATGATGACGGTTAGGTTGATAAAGACGACACGACGGCCGGTAAACCCCTCAAGTCCCTTCTCTTCATAGTTTTCTTTTCTTTTTCTTTGGATTCGAGCTCTCCGTCGAGTAGTGCTGTTTCAGGGTGGTTGTGGCTGAATGAAGGTGGCGGTGAAGTCCACGGCAGCCGGTGCCGATAACCGTATGGCAGCGGCGGTCAGTGGTGGTGCTTTGTTTGGTTGAGGTTCTCTTCAGATGTGGTTCACGTCCGGTTCAAATTTTGTGTTTAACCCAGTCAGCTTTGGTATGGTTCGACAAGAAAACAGGATAGCGACTCAGTTCAGTCACGGCTCGAGTTCCAGTCAAAGGCAATCAAACGGGTTTCACCTCGGTTCGACAGGCTCGATGTTCGGGTCAACCGACGTTAACGGAAGTCAAGCAGTCAACACGCGGTCAAATGGGTCACCGCGAGACTCGGTAAAGTTTTAGTGGCGTTAAGTTTAGTCATGTTATAGATTTTTATTTATAAGCGCACCGAGCTTAAACCGATTCGTTTACAATTTAGTTTACATTTAGTATACTCGAAGAGAATCTTATATAGATTGATTATATTATTAAGATGTCGTTGAAAATTGTTGAATTTGGATTAAAAAAAATATCGACACTTTGATTGTTGGGATCGTCCAAAAATAGACGAAACTTTGATTCTAAAAACGACGTCCAACAAGAATCCGAGTATGGTATAAAGTAAATATATGTATATTTTTTTGACGACGTTATAAGATTATGAAACCGATACTTATTTAAAAATATATATAATGTGCTGTGTTTGTTATATGTAGGTTAAATTTAGGAATTGAAGATGAATTGTGGTAGGTGTTCTTCCAGTGCGTCGATGCCTAACGGTCTGTTCTCTCAGTCTGGTGGAAATAATGACGGAGAACACGTCGTGATATGTTTAATCGTTACACGGATTAAACGTCCGAACAACGCGTACACCGTCATTATTTCCACCGGATTGAGTCAACACACCGCTAGGCAACAACGCACCCAAACAACACCTACACAATTTATCTTCACTTATTGATTTCCTAATTTAGTGTTAGGTCTACCATTGGGGAGCAATTGTGATTTGTTTTGGCCTCTAGGTATATAATCAAATCTGAGTCGGACACTGAATGATTTGTTGTTGATGATAATTTAGAACTCTTAGTTGCTCCAGTTAGGGTTTTGAATTGCTTATTAGTAGTCGAATAGTTGTTTTTTTTTCTTTGTTTGTTATTTTTTTTGCCTTTTCAAATTAACTTTAGTTTGTATTATTGTGTATTGAATCATCTTGCAAAGCTAGGATGGAATCGCAGGTGTCACTTCAAGGTATTTTTTGGTTTATTTCTTTCAAAGGTAAATTCACACGTCACGCGTGGCACGCCACACATCAATGTCATCATCGTCACGCGTGTGACGTGATGTTGCCGCCTTCCACTTTGACTTTTTGGTTTTCGTTCTAAAACGACTACGCATCCATAAATTCACCACTCAAACTCTCATAACTCCTTCATACTAACATATTCACACGAATCCTTCTCCTCCATTCTCCCCCTTTCACAAAATCCAGTGCACGACCACAGGTTCACCGGATCTCATTCCGAGCTTATTCATCAAATTATTGTTCATATATTATTCAGATCTGTAATCATGTTATTCAAATTATTCATATTATTATGCAGATTATTCAGATCTGAACTGATGTTGTCGATTTTACCTTCGAAAGGGACGAACTCGAACGGAAGACCGAGAGAATTAGCGAAATCATGAAGACGACGGCTGGTGGCGTTAAGGAGTTCAATCGAAGAGCCGACGCCGGTGATTCTAAGCGATTTGATTTTGCGAGGTCTGTAAACCAGGTGGTGGAAAATATAAACAAACTTTGAATTGCGAGGTTTGTTTATATTGTCGTGTTTATTCAGATCTGTAATTATGTTATTCAAATTATTCATATGATTATGCAGATTATTCAGATCTGAACTGATATTATTCAGATCTAAACTGATGTTGCCGATTTTACCTTCGAAAGGGACGAATTCGAACGGAAGACCGAGAGAATTAGCGAAATCATGAAGACGACGGCCGGTGGCGTTAAGGAGTTCAATCGAAGAGCCGACGCCGGTGATTCTAAGCGATTTGATTTTGCGAGGTCTGTAAACCAGGTGGTGGAAAGTATAAACAAACTTTGAATTGCGAGGTTTGTTTATATTGTCGTGTCTTTCATCATTTCTACAAATATCTAAACATTTTAAAATCTGACAGATCCTAGCAAAGCTGAGTTGTCAATTTAAAGGAATTGGCACATCCTGTAGTTGGCGATTGCCATGTTTGATTTTGTGTTATATAGATCAGTTCTTTGATCGTTGAGAAACAACTCAAGCTTCGGCAAGTATTATTTTCTTTTTTTAATGTTAATGTTGTTTGCATATTTGAACTAATTTCTCATAATTCTGTATTGTTTTCTTTATAGGCGATTGCGATGATGGGGCTTTATGATACGGCTTATTGGTTATCATGGCTTACATGGGAGGGGATTATCACCCCACTTTCATCTATGCGATATATATGTAATGACAACGTTTCATACTGCCTGAAAAAATCTAAGTGACCTACTAATCTAATATAGTTTTTAAATAATATTATTATTTTTTTATACTGAAGCTCAAATTCTATTGATATTGTTTAAACAGGAAAGTAAGCTTCTCAAGTTCTTAGGGTTCATGTGGAATATATTGTCATGGGTCATGGAAGCTGGTGCAATCATGGCTATCGTCTTGGCCAATGGAGTGGTATCTCTCTTTCTCAAATCGAAAATACTTTGAATATAAGTGATGGTATCATACGGATCCAAGTGCACTCTCTGTTTTCTTGCTTCAAAATCCGGCTACGATTGTGTTGTTGTCTTATCTGCCTAGATATAGTAGATGAAATTCAAGGTAGTTACTCTCCACTGTGTGAAAAAAGAATGTGCGTATTTGAGAAAATTAGTTATGTTGAATTGGAATTTGTCAATTCTATGATTCTTTGTGCTTCTGTTTGTTTCCATTGCAAATTAGCTACCTTCTGTTGTTTAGCTTTGTATGATTCAAAATAAACATTGAACTTATATTACAATCAATCATGAATTAACATTAATTTAGCTTAGCCTCTTCATGATTGAATTGGTTTAGTGTAAATTTTCATATATTTCGTTGGTGTATTCTTTTAAAAATCATGATTGGAAACTGATATAAGTTATAGTTTGCAGTACCGAATGGGCCTGTGAAGTTGGCAGATTTCATGGAAGAAGAAAGTTGCAAAGAGGGGTCCATAGGTGAGTTTAACTATATATAGTGTATACATTAGGACCGTAAATGCATTAAGACCGTAAACAACCATAATTCCGCCGACTATAAACAACCTAGAGATCGCCGCCGCAACGCGCGGCATCTGGCACCATCCTAGTTAATATTAATAATCAAGACATTTCAATAAAAATAATAATAACAAAAATTACTTTTAGTTAAGTTATACGTGTTACTTAAATAAAAAGAAATAAATAATAAATAATTAAAATTTAAAACAAATATAAAATATGAATGATAAGTATGTGTCAAAGAATTAGAAACCTTGTCATATATGTGTGTACGTGTAAGACTTAGGGTGAGAGGGGCACTCCCCTAAGAGGGGAGTCCCCTCTCTTACGCATAACCAATCCTTGTGTGCCACGTCAACTCCCCTCTTAAACTCCCCTAACACCCTAAATTGATGGCGGCACTCCCCTCTTAGGGGACTTGGTTTTTTTTTTGTTGTAATTATGCATGTTTATAAAAAAATATTAATAAAAATTAAATAAAATTTAACAAAAGACATTTCAAAGTAGAAAATAAAAATAAAAATTAAATTCAAACTAGAAAATTAAAATTACATTCAAACTAGAAAATAAAAATTACATTAAAACTAGAAAATAATAATTTTAGAAATCGCACGGCCACCCGTACTTGTTAGCGATGTCGCGTTTTCGGGCGAGGATGAACGGCAACATATTTGGCGGAGCATCGTCGTGCGGCTTGATGAATGTTTCCATATCTCGATTGTAATTGTAGTTTTTCATCGTCTCGCGTTGTTCCGATATGAGCTCGAGAGCCTGCCACTCTCTTTTCTTCCTCAATTCAATCGCCTCCAATTCAATCGCGTGCTTCTTTTCTTTCATGGCGGTGTACTCTTTGAATTGTTCCGCCAACTCGGCCGAGCTTCCATCGGACGATGTCGCTTGACGCTTGTCTCGCCGTTGTGCTCTTTGTGGCGAGGGGTCTTCGTTCATATCGGGTATGGAAGGGTCCACCTCAACGGGCTTTCTTTTATGTCCCGAACCTTCCCCTTCCTCACCAAACAATGGGACTTGGGCCCATTTGTCGTGTTTTCGAACGACCTCCCACGCCTTGACATGTTGAAAACCGTTCGGAAATCTCTCTTTAAATTCTTTTAAAGCGACTTTCATCACGTCGAGATCCTTGACTCTGCTTCCTCGTGTGCGATCCTACATATTATAAAATAATAAGTGTTAAAAAAAATATGAACTTAGTAAAGAAAATTAAAAAATATAATTTTTACCGCTTGTTGGTATAGGCCGTTGAAAAAGTTTATTTTCGTCATCATCGGGCCCCATTTAGATCGTACTTGATGCACGGTCCGATTACTTCCACCGAGGGTGGCGTTAAAATGATCTAAAATCTTACGCCAAAAACTATTGCGGTTTTGTTGATTGCCCTTCTTTTTGTTGGTAGAGCAATGTACCTACGCCTTCGCCAACGCCTCTTCTTGGACCTTTGTCCATTTTTCGCTCGCCATTTTTCCCTTTTTATCCCGAGCGTCATCTTCTTCGTTGCCGGCGTCTTCATCCACATTATATTCATCGTCCTCGTCCTCGTCCTCGTACTCGTCGCCCAAATTTTGAGTTTCGGGCACTACCTCCTCGTCCTCGTCGTCGTGAATAGGTAGAGGACGTTCAACATTTCCTCGTGTAACGAAAAGCATATGGGTCGAAGGCGGGGGATTGAGGTGGATCCATTGATAACAAATTTTGAAAATAGCCGAAATTGGGTTGAAGGTTGGTTGCTTGGGTGTTGTAAAAGGAGGGGTGTGAAGGTTGTTGGAAAAAAAACGGGGGTTGTGAAGTGTATCCGAAAGGGGGTTGTGGTTGTGCACTTGCACCGCTCGAACCACCACGAGACGGTTGCGAGCCCCGTCCCTTAGTTTTTTTCTTGGCTTCGCGGGGTTGGTTCTCCATTGCTCGGTTTGAAGTTGGTGTGGTTTGAGAGTATAAAAAATGAGTGACGTGGGTGTGGTTTGAGAGTATAAAAAATGAGTGAATGGTGTGGTTATTTATATATGTTTTAAAAAGTGATTTTTTTTAAATTCGACCGTTAGTAATCGACCGTTCCTCAAGATTCGTGCCCATTCAACGCGGTGAATACACACCGATTCCCTTCCCCGAATCGGGTCCCCACGCTGATGGCGGCGGTGTTCCCGATCGGGTTTAGAGGACACCGCATGCACTCCCCGAGTGTGCCCCGGATGCCCTTACAAATGAAAAACATCCATTACACTTCAATTTAAAGTCTATAAATAGAGAGGGCCCTTTTCACAATTCCATCTGCTTGGTTCCTTTTCTTTTCTATCGCCATCTTTGTATTTTTTTATATATCTATTTTTCTTAAAGTATTATACATATAATACTTCAAAAGTTTGCCCTGTTTTAAGTGTTTTAACTCCTGATCACCGCTACCCTTTCCAATTGATCTGAGCCTCATAACATATGTCAGGGCTCTGTCCGACTAAGTTGTTGGGATTCGATCTCGGGACATCGGGACAAGGTTGATTTAGGGGTACTATACTTAATATATATATTTTTAATAGCTCAAAAGTTATACACAATATTTTACCAGGAAACTTTCTAGTTGAACCCTAAAGTTACCAAGTGGGTCCATTCTCTTTTCTCACTATTTTATTCCGTTTTTTTAATAATATAATTATATTCAAAAATGTCCCAAACCATAAACAACTCTCACCAAAACTATTATTTATTATTATATTTGTTCAAAAGGAAACCTTAGTTAAGACCCCTAAGTAATCCTGCATAAACCTTAATATTTTCAGAACAATCAGAATCAGGACCAGGGCCCCTAAAACTCAGGGGGGGTATTTCCTAGTCAGTATTATCTACACAGTTTGTTATAGAAATCGAATTTTCTCGAACGGCTGACTCACCTAGGCTACAAACGAACGTGGCAACCCTATGCTGGAAAGGGTCCCCTCGCGCCACGCGACAGGCCCTCGCGCCACGCGAGGGAGACCATTTTTCAGTATAAATAGGGGAGGTTGGCACTTAGCTTTCTGCGTTGGTTCGACGTCCAAATTCGTTCTGTGCACTAAGATATCGTTCAATTACTACAAAAACACACACTAGCTCGAATTCTGCTACGATACCGGGTATTAACTCGATCGCTGCTACGATTCAATGTCCGATCGATTGAAACTATCCGATGGATGTTTAAGCGCTATCCTTTGTCATTAATCGTGATTCCGACTGGATGTTTGAGTACCACCCGAACTCGGGGAATACTCTGTCATTCGTTGAGAATCCGATGGATGTTTTAGTGATTGCACTTTGTCATTCGTTGTGAGGGTTTTAATCTCGTGAGTTATCGTAATTGTTGTATTAAGTTACTTACCTAGTTCGTGTGCACTAGGTTACAAGGCTTAATCAATAGACTAAGCTCTGCCTGTATAAATCTGCAATATATCAAGGATTATATGTAGACTAAACTTTGGCCGTATGAATCTGCATGCTTATAATGTGAGTCATTCTCTTTTTATTAAATTACTTTACAAAACCTTATTTATTTCAAAAGTTATAATTACAGGGATTAAGTCTTGTTATCTGAAATTACTGCCAGTATGTGGGGGGATGTGCACATAGCTACTAATTATTTATCACTTGTGGGTGAAAGGACCCAGCAAGTGATATGTCCACAGTCACAAGTCCGGTCAAGTGACAACTGGGTCAGTTAATTCAAAAGATAGAGACATTGTAATCGCTCTTAATACTGTAAATTATAACAAACAGGTCGTTTTAGTAAAATGAATGATTCACTCAGTATTTCCTGCTGACAAAACCTTTTTAAAACGCGTTTCAGGTAATTATAGTAGATTGGAGTAAGAGATGGATACGGCACTGAAAGGCTTCAAGAAGTGGCTTATTTTATTAATTAAATCAAATTAAGAAATACTGTTTTATGTAATTGGGTTTATCCCTTATTAAAGCTACCATTGTAAAACATGGGTTTATCCCATCTATTTAATAAATAAAATCCGGTGTTTTCTAAACTCTGATATTTTTCCTAACTCACGGTCCTGATGAAATTTCCGCTGCAACGTTTTTAAAATAATCACCGGTACCACTTGGCTGTTCGCGGCTCCCGATTCCGTCCAGGGTGGGTCGGGGGTCGTGACAAAAATCGATTTTAAAAGTATTTTCAAACTCAACCAAACATGTTGCTAACAAGTGTGAACCTTCTGAAAAGAAGAGTCGTGTGGAAGACAAGGATTGTTTTATGATGGACAGGTTGGTAGAGGTTAAGAAAAAGAAGAAGAGACCAAGGAGGAGCAGGAGAAAGAAAGGAAAGAAATTACAGAAGATGGATGGAGAAGAAAAAAAGTGTGAGTTGAATAGCTGTTGGTTGTTGAACAAGCTGGATGGTGTTTCGAAGTTGTGGATGAATATGTTGATGAAAATGAGAGATTGCAAACACCCGACACGCCCACCATGATTTGATAGGTATGATCTGGCTGAAGATCTAAAACTTAGCGCTTCTTGGGAGGCAACCCAGGTTTTGTTTTTATTTCATTTGTTTTTGTTTATGTGTTTTTTGTGTATGAATCGGACAAGTGTGGGGAAGTCTGAGGAGGTTTGGTTGCTCGTCGAACATGTTTTCGCTCGTTTATCTTGGTTATTAACCTGTTTAACCTGTTTTGGGAGCTTGTGAGATTTATTTTGCAGGTTTCGATCGTTTTTGTCCATACTCAATCTCCCTTTGGACGAAGGTGATTCGAATAATTTAAAGACAAGCATCCCATGTTGAAGCAGCCGCGAATGAAATGCTATACGGTTGCGGTGGAACAAGGCTCACATGGAACAATCGCGTCAAATAAGGGGAGTCTGTTCCATTTATCTTTGTATTGTATTTATGTTTTTAGTGTGTCAATAGTTTCTTGCTCCATTGAGGACAATGAAGGAAATAAGTGTGGGGAGGGGATACTAGCGTCTAGTTGTGTTTTAGTCGTGTCATAAAAAAAATTAAATTAAAAAATCAAAAAATAAAAAAATCAAATTAAAAAAATCAAAAAAATTCAAAAATTAAAAAAAAAATGAAAATTTTGAAAATGTCCCGTAAAAGTTTTTTTTTTTTTTTTTGGCACAAAATGGAAAGTGATAGATATAAGTGGATCATTGGCATTTGATTACTATATATAAGAGATAATGAAAGATCAGTCACACGTCTAATTTAGGATATGTGGGTAGGCCCAGCCAGTTGAAAGGTTCCTTAGGATTGATATAAAATAACTTAAATTAGGAATCTTGTGGGTTATCACCTCAGAAGCTATGGTAAAACTGAAACTGTAGAAAGTATAAGAGGTACGTTATAAAAAAAAAACTTATAAGTTTTTCCGATTAAATTGGCACACATGTTTCTTTTTGTGAAAACAAATCCGAAACAATGTGGCGCCCCAAAAAAATAAAATTCCATCCATTCATCTGAGCACATGTAAAAAAAAGAGAAAAGCGAAGCCTATGGTTTTGCCGCGGGGATAACGACTCATTCGGTACATACCCTCTAGGTGGAGTTATTAAAAAAATATGTGAAGTTTATGGCATTAACCATGGGGATGGTGACTCGTGTGGGGTATGTCCGCTAGACTGATCGTATAAAAAAGCATGTAAAGCTCATAATATCATCCATCTATCCATCATAAAGTTTGATCAGAATAATATAAGAGTTTTTTATATAAGACGGTAGATATAATCTTTTAACCTCATAAGCTTGAAACGGGATTAGGTGGCGTTGTAGTCTTCTAAGTGTGAAATCCATAGATAACTAAAAATTACTTGAACTTAAATGAATCGTAAGGGCTCGGAAGCTGGCGGTTGGGTTTAAGAGGATCATATACCTGCAATCTTGGTTAACGTGTGATTTGATTAAGTTAATAAAATAACTGAATATATTAGATGCCAATGTTTCTGATTGTGATTCCATTGCTAATAATTTTTTTCGGGACGAAAAAAGATAAGTGTGTGGATTTGATCGGTGCATTTTAGGTACACATTATATTTTGTTAATTATAATATAAATGCATTGAAGTTGGTTCAATATAAAATATTTTAATTTGTTTTTGTATCTTGAATATCACTAAGAAAAATGAGGTGAATTGGTTAATATTTAGTGATCAAATGGAAACTAACATGATCAATGACAAAGTCAACTTAAATTCGTTGAAGATCACCATGTTTGATAAAAACAATTAAGTGATTATTTTTATGGACTTTGTTGTAGCAGGGACTAAATCAACGAAAAGATATTGGGCCAGAATAAACTAAAGTTCAAAATAATAACAACGATAATATGTGGGCTTCATTGGTTTGATTTTATTAAAAGGAGATATGAGGGAAAAGGCTGAGTTGGTTCGCAAAGTCAAGATGGGCTGCAATTTATCATATGGGATCTTTATTAATCGTTGGACCATAATGGCAACAGAAGCTGGGCGGCCCAAATTAAAAGAAGGAAGTCGGTTCATCTCTAGGGAATTAATGGGAGTTCGACGGCTGAATTAATATATGAAGTTTGATACAAATCTTTGGACAACAGCTAGGGAAGCAAGACAGTTCGACGGGGATTTTTGATACACACCGGATGCAAGGCTAGGCTGTCTCGTGGCTTCCTCCAGGCGTACGGTTCAGTTAGGTTTTTACTTTATTCAGTTTATACTCAGGTTTGGATGTATTTTTAACCTTGACAACGTTGTATGAATACATTGATGTGTTGGTTTCTTTGAACTATTTGCTGGTGTTTTGAGTTCTTGCTTTACAACTTGTTCGGTTGATGACAAAACCTAGTAACTTGTTGAGTGACATAGAGTAGGTTGACTCATGCTAGTAAATAGGGTTAATCAACTTATAAAAGATCTGATGACAAAGACCTATTTTTGATTACCATATTAAATTAACCAACTTTCCAACATCATGTCTATGTGAAGGCCAATTAACTGAGTAGACTAAGTTTTGTGAAACCTAGAACCTGAAGTTTGGAGGAAGTTACGTTTTATAAATCTGATATCTTTTCTTTTAATTAGTTTAAAGTATTCTTCAAATTAATCAAAACCCCAATTTTAGATTAGTAGTAGTTAATTAATTAATTTAGTTAAACACTAACCACAAATTCCCCGTGGATACGATACCCTACTTACGCTATCTACGTAGTTTATTTAGGTTTTTGCATGACCCTTACGACAGTCATCATAAGGGTAAATCGGTTGATCAACAATTACCAACTAATATATTATAAGGTGTAATTATATTTTGATCTATATAATATAAATGATTATAATGGCTACATGATTAAATACCGAAAATTAATTATTTAATCTTACACCGATGTTATTCGATGTGGTTGGGTTCGTCATGGCACGGATCAAAAACCATAAAAATGAATGCCGAAACCGATTCTGATAATACTTATACCGGTACCGATAATAGTTCGTTCAGGATCAATTTAATTCGTTACGATACCGGTACTCGATATAGTTATGATACCAAATATTTTATTTCAATTCTGATTGCAATGTTTAGAAAAAATTAAGCAGAAACGTGTATTTAGTTTTCATAAGTTATGAGACGCAATTTAAAATTTAATGGGTTCGAACTTAGAAGTATATATAGTATTTATAATATAACGGGTGGATTTGAAACTTAACAAAAAAAAAAAAAAAAAAAAAAAAGAAAAACTCAAAACGAAAATGTAGTGTTTATAATTAGAATAATACGTTTTTAACTGATTAGTATTTAGACTAGTGGAATTTTTCAAGCTTCACGGTGTTCGGTTCGTTATGGTATTAGTTCACTTTGTTACAAACTGGTATCCGACATTCGAAGAGATATGTCTAAGGGGACATCGACAAGTGTTTTACATCGATTGGAAAACCATAAAAAACACTGGTATCGGTACCAATTTTGTTTGGCCAATATTGATTCATTTCATTACAATATCGTTACGGTACCAAAGTTGTTTGGCAAATTGAAACAATTAGCAACGAATTTGGTACCAATACCAAGGTTAGTTGGATGGTATTAGTTCAATTCTCAAGAAAAAGTATATGAAAAATCAATTATATTTCACCCGTTTGAATAAACTTTTATCTGATCGAAGATACAAATAAGTACGTCGTAACATATATTCGAAATTTGTAAAACATTATATTATAATTGACGTGCTAAAAGTGGTCTAATTAATTTAACTAAAACCAAACCCTGAACTTGACTCTCTAAGTTTTAAATTTATAACTAAGGCTCTCTAAACCTATACCACACAACCGGCAAGTGTACTGGTCAATGCAGTATAGCCTAAGTAAGTCCAAGTATCGAACCCATGAGACTCTACTGACTACGTTTACTAGACTCTGAATAGACTGACTCTAACCTAATTGTACTTAACTGTTTTATTGTTTTTTTTTTTTTTGGGGGGGGGGGGGGGTGGGTTTCTAAAAATCCTAAAATTGTAATTAAATTAAATTAATTAACTAAATAAACTAATCACGGACTAACTTGGGTTTTACTCAGACGGTGAAAACAACTACCTAGACTGGAATCCTGGTTTGCATCAGTGACGATATTATTAGGATATTAGTTATTATGGAATCGTGATCTTCTAATACTAAACCTGTCGAAATACCGAACAAGACTTCCGACCCTTCTCAGGAAAACAGTTATGACACTCTAAAGACTGTTATGAACACCAGTTGGTTAGACTCTCTCTCAAGACATCTAAGTGGTATACGAAAGCACCCTAATTTGATTTACTCCCTCTCAGCACATAAACCTAGGATAGACTCGAGTTCTTGATTAGACTTGTTAGACAACGGTCAGTAAGGCAATTAGTTCAAACTTCTCTCAAAGCTCCTACCTAGCAATTTAATGACTTAGACCTAACAATAACCTCACACCTCTCAGCTATTGAGATTAGTAGAACACTTAAACTTATTTAACTATCGAGTATCACTTCTAAGGTTTGATGGCCACTTAACCCTAAAGATTATAAATTTATTCCGTGACATAGACACTCACCAAAACTTATAACCTAGTATGAATCTCTTATGTGATACAGACAGTCACCAAGAATCATACGAAGCAACAAAAGACAATAAAACACTTTTAAGCATGCATATACATCAAAACAATAATCGAGTCGACTACTTTCACAAATAATCCATAAACAACTAAATATCCATAATAAAAAACAAAACTTTACAAACCAATCATCCAATCTAGGTATAAAAGATCTAGCCATGAAACATCATCTTAAAAATAGTAAAACAAGGTCTCAAACAAGAATTCATCGAAATAAAAACAAGAAACTAGAAAGTAAAAGAAATCGTAAGGTAGAACCCGTAAATTCCTTGACTTCCAAGCTTCCCTCTTTCAATCCAATGATGCTTAGCTATATTCCTTGCCGATCGCCTCTTCGTGCCTGTGATGATAATTCGTCCCCAAGATGATCGTCTGATGTTGACGTCCCAGATTGATGTATATTGAATAATATATGTGCGACCCTCTATGATTTATAATCCAAGAATATTATATAATGTTGCTTCCTCCTCTTTTTTCGTTCACTCAACTAAATGGCCTTTGGCCCAACAAGCATAATAGCCACCTTAATAATTACTATTTTCGTCTGATATGGATTTGCGTCCTCCTCTTCAATTCGTCTGATGCTATAGAATTATATCTCCCCAAATATATATTATATTTTAGATTCCTTTAGGGTTTTGAACAATAAATATCCACATGCCCAAGACCCTAATTCAAGAATATTGGCCCCTCTCTTTCAACTTTAATAATAAAGAGATAAGTTAGCTTAACCCAATCAAGGAAAATAGCCACAATTTTAATTTGGTCATTGGCGTCACACTCTACTCAACTGGCTGGTTATTTAATTATTACTCATTTTCGCTCCATTTGCACCAGAACCTGGCAAAACACAAAAAAATATAATATAATACGAAAAACTAAATAAAAACAAATAACACCTATACAAAAATTATACACTTTACACGGGACAAATACGTGTATTTTACCACACATCAATAATGCTAAAATAACGAGAATAGTATTTATAAAAAAAAGAAAGCAAAACTAAACCTGGAAGTAACTTTGATGACATGTATGCTTGTGCTTCGATCACTTGTACATTATTATTCACAGCTCGCTTTTTAGTAAAATTTATATCTAGAAGTATATAGATATAAGCGGCAATGTGGGGCTAGTCGTCTTGATAGAGTCATGTGTTCATGTAGGGAGGTCTTAGGTTCATATTTGGGCAAATGAAGTAATTTAAGATAACTGGTATAAAATAAAGAAGAAAGTAACATTTTCTATTAAAAAAAAAAAATAAGCATCTTAATGACATACTTAAAATTTTATAGATATTGAATTTTAAGTTAAAAGCGATAAACATAATATGTTAATAACAATAATAATAATGATGATGATGAAATTAAGAAAATATCTAAAAATCCACAATTATTCTACATACTATGAAAAGGCTATGGGGTTTGGCTAGAGTCACATGTGGGTGACAGAAGCCTTTCTTTTTTTACATATTGGTGACACAATTCGTCGCAGCCCCCAACCCCTACCCGGGAGCGGGTGCCGCGAGATCAGATCAAGTGGTATCGGTGTTTATTGATTTGGCAGCGTAATTTAAACATCAGGACCGTAGTTAGGAACTATTTATCAGAGTTTAAAACACCAAACTTTTTATAATAAATAAATAGGATAAAACCCAAGTTTCATACATAATACATTTAGAGGGATAGACCCTAATTATTGAAAACATAAACTCCTTTTTATTTAGGTAACTTTTATAGCCACTTCTTTAAGCCTTCAGTGCCCTCCAGCTGGCTTCTATTGGCTTCACACTAAGTTACCTGAAACGCATTTTAAAAAGATTTTATCAGCAAGAAATACTGGGGAGTACATTCCAATTTGTAAAACATCAGTTGTTATTACATTACAGTATTAAGGGCGATTACAATGTTTATATCTACCAAATTACTCTTTCAGTACGTGTCACTCAACGGATCTGTGACTATGGTCATATCACACATTGGATACCCGTGCCCAATTGTGAAGGTTATCAAGTACTGTATATAAACCCTATATTACTAGCAGCAATTGTAGATTAGAAAGACTTAATCACTGTAATTGTAATTGATAAACATTTATCGTTTTGGAAAAACATTTGAAATAAGGGCTCACAAACTGTGAGAAAAGGAGAATGACTCGCATTGTAGACTTAGATAATACTATAGCTTCCTGTTGGTGTTCCTGATTGTTATCTATTAAAAATTAAACAATGCACACGTGTTAGTAAGATAACCCAAATCACATTAGCCATACAACACGAGACAGAACTCCAACGAACTGAGTTAGGCAGAGCCTTGACATGCGTTACGGAGCCCTAGATCAATCTGGTAGGGTAACAAATACGTGATCGAGGGTTATAATACTTACAACGAGGTAGAGCTTCGCTTTTTAGGGGGTAGTATTCCCGAGTATTTCGCCTACTAGAGATTTGAGAGAGAAAAGAAAATTGAACGAATGAAACTGAGGGTGATCGCTGCCTTTTATAGGCTGGACTTAGGGCGGCTCGCGCCCCGTGACCCCTTTCTGTGTCTCCCTCGTGGCCCGTGAGGGACCTATGTAGCTTTGACAAGTATCGGGACACTTAGCCTCATGTGGTGTCGCCAGCCGTTACTTAGTCGCGCCCTGCAAAGCCCCGAGGAGACCAAGTCGCGGCCTGCGAGCGACTAGTGTTGTTTGTTTTATTTGATTTTTATTAATATAATTGTTAGTCAGGTTCATTTACGAGTATAGGAGGTTGAATTAGGGCGTTTAGGGTGTTTTAGGAGGGTTGTTATATCCTCCCCACGTTGTTTTAAATCTCGTCCTCGAGATCTACTGGAACAGGTGTGGATATTTTTGTTGCATTTCTGACTCGAGCTCACAAGTGTATTCTGGTCCTCTCTTTGAATCCCATTTCACTTTGAAAAGAACTAATCTCTTGTGTTTGAGATTCTTGATCTTTCAAAATTCAATCTGAATGGGTTTCTCTATAAACTTAAGTTTCTCATTTACCTCTATATCCTGAAGAGGTACTACTAATGATTCGCCTGCCCGCACTTTTTGAGATTACACACATGAAACACATCATGTTTTCCTGCCATTTTCTCTGGCAGTTGTAGCTGATAAGCTACTGGTCCTATTCTTTTGATAATCTCAAAAGGTCCAACATACCTGGGGCTTAGCTTTCCTCTTTTAACGAATCTGACCACTCCTTTCCATGGAGAAACTTTTAACAATACCTTATCTCCAACTTGAAATTCTAATGGTTTTCGTCTGTTATCAGCATAACTCTTTTGACGATCTCGTGCTGCTTTTAGTCTTTCCTTGACTTGAATAATCTTGTCCGTTGTTTCTTGCACTATCTCTAGTCCAGATAGTTGCTTTTCTCCAATCTCTGCCGAACAAACTTGAGTTCGGCACTTTCGTCCATAAAGTGCTTCAAATGGTGCAGCATTAATGCTAGTGTGATAGCCGTTATTGTAAGAAAATTCTATTAATGGTAAATAATCGTTCCAATTTCCTCCGAAATCAATTACACAGGCTCTAAGCATATCCTCCATTGTCTGAATTGTCCTTTTGCTTTGTCCGTCCGTTTGAGGATGATAAGCGGTGCTTAGATTTAACCTGGTTCCCATTGCTTTTTGGAAACTTGTCCAAAAATGAGAAGTAAAACGGCTATCTCTATCAGACACAATAGATAAAGGAATTCCATGTAATGAAACTATTTCATTTACATATAACTTGGCTAACTGTTCCATACTGAAAGTTTCTTTCATCGGTAAGAAATGAGCAGATTTGGTTAATTTGTCTACAATCACCCGGATTGTATCATTACCTTTTCATGTTTTGGGTATTTTAGTAACAAAGTCCATTGTTATCAATTCACATTTCCAAATTGGCATCTCTAATTGTTGTAATAACCCTGAAGGTTTCTGATGCTCAGCTTTAACCTGTGAACAAGTTAGACATTTAGCAACATAGTTTGCTATATCCTTTTTCATTCCTATCCACCAGAAATTCTTTCTCAAATCTTGATACATCTTATCGCTACCAGGATGTATCATATACTTAGACTTATGGGCTTCTTCTAAAATTTGATCTCGTAGGTTTCCTTGAATAGGTATCCAGATCCTTTTCTTATGGAATCTCCAAATCTCTATCTATTCCTCTTTCTAATTCCTTAATCATTCCTTTTAAACTTTCAGCATCGTCCTTGATTGTTGTTTCCTGTACCTCTCTAATTTGCTCATTTAAATCTATCTGCAGATTTAATCTGAGAGAGCGTACTCGTTTTGGCTTTTCGTGATACTTTCGACTTAAAGCATCAGCGACTACATTAGCTTTACCTGCATGATACTGGATATAACAGTCATAATCACTAAGAATTTCCATCCAACGTCTTTGCCTCATATTTAATTCTTTTTGCCAAAAAACATATCTTAAACTCTTATGATCTGTGAAGACAACAAATTTACTTCCATAAAGATAGTGTCTCCAAATCTTAAGGGCAAAAATTATGGCTCCTAACTCTAGATCATGGGTTATATGTCACACCCTCAAAATCCACAAGCGGAGTATTACCGCGAGGCGTGTGACTGACCAGGATCATACCACTAATCATACTGAACGATAAGTAAAATAAAGTGAAACCACCACAATCAAAACGCTTAGTGTTCACGAAAACAATATCTCAAAACCAAGTTTAAGTGTTAGCGGAAGCATAAAGTTTAAAACCCATTAATAGTTCAAAAACATAGTGTTTATTAATAGGAAACCAACAGTGGGTTTCCTGCTACATCGTCTACTCCTCGTGCAAGCTCCAGCCATGTACCTAACGACCTGCAAAGCATGCAGTAGTGTGTCAACATAAAGTTGGCGAGTTCACAATTGTTTTGTTTAGTGTTGTTCCAAAAACCATAAGTTGTTAAGTTCCTTTGTTCTTCATAAAAACATGCCATGGGGAGCTACCCCAATGTTTTAAACTACTAGACCCGTACCATACCATACCGACTACTGACTGTAGTATGTTTAGTGCCCTAAGTCAATGTCTATCATCATTGACCAAGTGCCCAAGTATATTATTCCACTCCCGTCCTCTGTGGTATGGTGTGAGGCTTGTCAAACCTAATAGTGCTATTTAACTAATACCCCGTTTGCCATTGGCCCGACGATTAAGTCGGTATAAAAATGTGTAGGGACTTTCAGATAGAGTTCCGTCTAGTCCGCTTAAGACATGTAATATAAATAACGGTTTCCGTCCCTCACAAGGAGACAAGGTTGTACGTATTCTACCCAAGGAGAATACGCAGGTTGCATCCCATCCAAGGGGGATAATTGTTGTTTGTCCCATTCCCAAACCACCAGGAATTGCATGCTTTTTCGAAAAGTGTGAACTCACCTTAGATTAGCTCGACAGATAAATGTAACTTGAGCTAATGTGGTCAACCACGTCCTATTGTGGTTACCATACAGGTCAGGTTCATATTCAAGTAACAAACACATTGTTCTACATGTATTCTAACACGTTGCATACAAGCATGGATCATCACGTTATGCCTAACAAGTTTAACAGTAACATACAAGTGCACGTTTAAAGCCCAAGTGTGCAACCCAATGTCTCCGACCCACACTTGAGAGTGTGCGACCACCTCTCAAGTGTGCGACCCGTATAAGTTGTGCGGTCCAGTTAAGTGTACGATGCGAGTGGGACCTCAGTCGAAACCAAGAGGTATCGACTCACAATCTAGAGATCTCGAGTCGAGATCAAGAGGTCTTGAGTTGTAGTAAAAAAGGTCTCGAGTCCAGATCAGGCAGGTTTCAAGTCATGTAGCACTAGTCGAAACCATGAGGTTTCGAGTCAGGTCTCGAGTCGGAACCGGACCCGCAACCAGGCTGGTCTTGAGTCCTCTTGTTTTGTGGTGTTTAGTTTCAAGTTGGAACCAAGGGATTTCGACTCGCAACCTGAGTCGAGACCCAAGAAATGTAACTGATTTCCCCTTTTATTGTCCATTATTTCTGTAACAACAGTTATAGATTTTTGGCATCTTTTAATCAGATCAAACAACAACATTTAATCAGCAGTTATGCACATTCATACAACCTAATTACCCTCTAATCATTAACAACAATTATCACATTATCATCATTCCAATCGGATCAAATAACATGATTATATTAGCAAACCTTTATCATCAACGGTCCTAAATCATAAACCGATTCTTGCTATTATGCATCATTAACAAAGATTAACATCACAAACCTAGTTCATGCATATCATTACATCAACTCAATGAACCCTAATTCATCACTAAATCATTATGGCAATTTAACAATATAGTCCACATCTAATTCGGATCGGATTGCATGATTATTACAACTAGCACATCTCATTAAACAAACCTAAATCATAACATTTTTCATACATTCACACATAAGCACACGGCTGAAATCAAATAAAGAACACAAGCCGAAACCAAAACTAGATACTAACTGGGAGTTTGTATGTCAACAAGTGTCGGAACGAGAGGGAGCGATGAGCTGCGATCCGAAGGAGATTTCGAAGGGAGTTCTTGTCGTCGCTTTCAAGAGGTAGAGTAGAGAGGTTAGGGTTTGCTAGTTTTTGTGTGTTTGATAATTATGAGGATTGCACACAAATCATGTGTGTAATCACTCATTTATGAGCCGGCCCAGCCCTTGGGCTTCATTTGGGCTGTGGAGGATGTTTGCGCCGAGAGACAAAGCACAAGAATGTGCGGCCGGGGAGGGGTGTACGACCCCGAGAGCATTGTGTGTCACGACCCCCGACCCACCCTGGACGGAATCGGGAGTCGCGAACAGCCCAGTGGTACCGGTGATTATTTTGAAAACGTTGTAGCGGAAATTTCATCAGAACCGTGAGCTAGGAAAAATATCAGAGTTTAGAAAACACCGGATTTTATCTATTAAATAGATGGGATAAACCCATGTTTTACAAAGGTAGCTTTAATAAAGATAAATTTTATTACATAAAACATATTTCTTATTTTGATTTAATTAATAAATAAGCCACTTATTGATGCCTGTCATTGCCGTATCCAACTCTTACTCCAATCTACTGTAATTACCTGAAACGCGTTTTAAAAAGGTTTTGTCAGCGGGAAATACTGAGTGAGTTCATTCATTTTGCCTAAAACATATTTGTTATAATTTACAGCATTAAGAGTTTTTACATTTGCTTCTTAAAGATTGGCAAAGACTAAATCACTGCAAATTATAACTAGAAAACAGTGTTATAAGTTACAGCATAAGAGCGATTACAATGGCTTCTATCTTATTTTTATCTGGCGCTCTGTCACAATGGTGACAAGTCACAATGGTGACGATGGTCATACCACTATTAGATCAATGAACCTAAATAGTGACGATTATCCCTGTAGGTTAATGAACCTAACAGTGATTATCCCGAGTAGGTCAATGAACCTAACTGGGAGAAAATTAGTAATGTGCACAATACCCCACTAGCCAGTAATTCAAGATATCCACGACTTAGTCCCTGTAATTATAACCTTGAAAATAATTTGAGGTATTGTAAAGTAGTTGATAAAAAGAGAATGACTCACATTATAAGCATGCAGATTCATACAGCCAAAGTTTAGTCTATAGATAAGCCTTGATATATTGCAGATTTATACAGACAGAGCTTAGCTTATTGATTTAGCCTTGTAACCTCGTGCACACGAATTAGGTAGGTAACTTAATACAACATTTACGATAACTCACGAGATTAAAACCCTCACAACGAATGACAAAGTGCAATCACTTAAACATCCATCGGATTCACAACGAATGACAGAGTATTCCCCGAGTTCGGGTGGTACTCAAACATCCTGTCGGAATCACGACTAATGACAAAGGATAGCGCTTAAACATCCGGTCGGATAGTTTAAATCGATCGGACATTGAATCGTAGCAGCGATCGAGTTAATACCCTGTATCGTAGCAGCGTTTCGTGATCGTGTGTGTTTCTGTAGTATTTGGACGATATCTCAGTGCCTGAATCGAATTTTGACATCGAAACAAGCGAACTGTTCAAGTCCCAAGCCTCCCTATTTATACCCGAAATTGGACCCGCCCGTGTGTCGCGAAGGGATCCTCGGTCCCTGTCGAGTGTCGCGGGGCACACCCCCTAGCCTAGGGTAGCCTGGTCACTTGCATAGCCCTGGTGAGTCGACGTTTTCATAAAATTCTATTTAGACAACGAATTGTGTAGATAATGTCGAATAGGAAATGCCCCCTCTGAGTTTTAGGGGCCCTGATCCTGATTCTGATTGTTCTGAAAATTTTAGGGTTTATACATAATCACTTGGGTTTCTTAATTAGGGTTTCCTATTGGATAAAATAATAAAATAATTAGGACTTTTAATGAGGGTTGTTACATTGTGCGACCAAGCTCATAAAACAACACATCGTTTAACAGATACAAAACAAAGCAATATTTAACATTTAACGAATCACACATTTATAACATTCAATCAAACTCATTCATTTCAAAACATACACTAATACAACGTAACACAAAGCACGAAGGGAAACAAGTACAAGACTCTTGAAAGTACGAGTTGTCACATCATCCCCAAGTTGAAAGAAATTTCATCACGAAATTTAGCACGTCACTGAGGAAGCTAGTTGTGTTGTGTGTTTTCTTGGGGTATCACATCACCCCCCCGTTGGTTTGGAATTTCGTCCTGAAATTCCACAGTAGTTTCAGTGTTGGACTCATCTTTCTTAAACAACTGGGGATACTTGCGTTTCATTTGGTCTTCTCGTTCCCAGGTGAACTCTGGGCCACGACGGGAGTTCCAACGAACTCGAACAATGGGTATCTTGCTACTTTTGAGAATCTTTATTTCCCGATCCATAATTTACACCGGTTCCTCGATGAAGCGCAACTGGTCGTCGATAGTAAGTTCCTTGAAAGAACAATAAGGGTCTCATCTGACAGACACTTCTTCAGATTTGACACGTGGAAGACGTTGTGAACACCACTGAGTTCTTCGGGTAAATTCAGTCTGTATGCCACCTTGCCGATTTTCTCAGTGATTTCGGAGGGTCCGACATATCGCGGATTAAGCTTGCCCCGTTTGCCAAAGCGAACCACACCTTTTCAAAGTGAGACTTTGAGTAGCACTCGATCCCCAACCTGGAACTTGAGAGGTTTCCTATGCTTGTCAGCGTAGCTTTTTTGACGGTCACGAGCTGCCGCCATTCATTGTCTGATTTGGGCGATCTTTTTCGTTGTGTCGAGAACGATTTCTGGGCCAGTGATTTGGTTGTCGCCAACTTTTGCCCAGCATAGAGGTGATCGGCATTTCCGTCCGTATAAAGCCTCGAACGGAGCAGCCTTGATGCTGGTGTGGTAACTATTGTTGTACGAAAACTCCACCAAAGGCAGATTCCTTTCCCAGCTGTTACCAAAGTCAATAACACATGCTCGAAGCATGTCTTCCAAGGTTTGGATGGTGCGCTCAGTCTGCCCATCCGTCTGCGGGTGATAAGCTGTGCTCATGTCTAGACGTGAGCCAAAGGATTTGTGCATCGCCTGCCACAAATCAGATGCGAAGCGCGGGTCACGATCAGAGACAATGGATGTTGGCACTCTGTGCCTAGCAACTACTTCCTTCAAATAAATGTCTGCGAGTGTAGAAAACTTGTCGGTTTCCTTAATTTCCAGAAAATGTGTAGACTTGGTTAGTCGATCAACGATCACCTAGATGGTGTCGTTTCCTCACTGAGATCTAGGTAAACCAGTGACAAAATCCATGGAAATTTGCTCCCATTTCTATGTTGGGATCTCTGGTTGTTGCAGTAGTCTTGATGGCTTCTGGTATTCAATCTTAACCCTAGCACTGGTCAAGCATTTACTAACATAAGTCACTACGTTAGCTTTCATGTGGGGATACTAGTACAAAGTCTTGAGATCCTGGTACATCTTGTCAGAACCAGGATGCACCGAGTAACGAGACTTGTGTGCTTTGTCCAACACAAGTTCTCGTAGGTTTCCATAGGATGGAACCCAAATACGTTCCATGAAGTAGTATGTACCATCTTCCCTGCGTACGAGTTGCTTTTCCATGCCCCACAAGGACTTAACAAAGATATTTTCTTCCTTGAGTAGTTCAACCTGAGCATTGCGGATTTGGGTAGGAAGATTAGAGTGAATAGTAAGTTGTAACGCACGTACACACTTAGGTTTGGTTTCTTTCTAATTGAGGGCATCAGCCACAATGTTGGCCTTGCCTGGATGATACTTGATCGCACACTCGTAGTCGTTGAGGAGTTCGACCCATCGACGTTGTCGCATGTTCAACTCCTTCTGATCAAAGATATGCTGGAGACTTTTGTGATCGGTGTAGATGGTGAACTTGGTACCGTACAAGTAATGTCTCCATATCTTGAGTGCAAACACTACTGCTCCCAACTCCAAATCGTGGGTAGTGTAGTTCTTTTCGTGAACCTTGAGTTGGCGTGATGCGTAAGAAATGACTTTCTCACGTTGCATCAACACGCAACCAAGTCCTTGGATAGACATGTCACAATAAACAATGAAATCGTCTGTGCCTTCTTGTAACAAAAGAATGGGTGCACTACAGAGTTTCACCTTCAACTGTTGAAATGCGGATTCCTGAGCATCACCCCACCGGTAGGTGACACCCTTCTAAGTTAGAGTAGTAAGGGGCTGTGCAATCTTGGAGAAATCCTTGATAAACATTCGGTAGTAACCCGCCAAACCCAAGAATTGACGGATTTCAGTGGGAGTTTGAGGTGCAGGCCAGTTCTTGATCGAGTCAATCTTGGATAGATCGACGTGAATCCCATCTTCATTGACTACATGGCCAAGGAAATGGACTTCACGAAGCCAAAAGTCACATTTCAAAAACTTAGCATAGAGTTGCTCTGTGCGAAGAAGTTCGAGAATAACACGTAGATGTTGCTCGTGTTCCTCCTGACTCTTGGAATAAATCAGGATGTTGTCGATGAAAACTATAACGAACTTATCCAAGTAAGGTTTGCACACTCGGTTCATGAGATCCATGAAAACCGCAGGTGCATTTGTCAACCCGAAAGGCATAACCAGAAACTCGTAGTGTCCCTAACGAGTCCTGAATGTTGTTTTGGAGATGTCTTCATCTCGGACTCTTAGCTGATGATAGCCCGATCTCAGATCAATCTTAGAATAGAAGCTTGACCCTTGCAACTAGTCAAACAGGTCGTCGATGCATGAAAGTGGGTTACGATTCTTCACGGTCACCTAGTTAAGTTCGCGGTCATCTATGCACATACGGAAGGTACCGTCTTTCTTCTTGACAAAAAAAAACTTGGGCTCCCCAAGGCGAAGAGCTAGGATGAATAAAACCCTTGTCCAAAAGTTCCTGTAATTGCGAGGATAATTCTTCCAATTCAGCTGGGTACAGTCAGGAAAATCAAGGGCAATGGTGATATATATGCGGATTAGACACCAAAACATAAACACTAAAAAAATGGGTACAAATTAAGGAATGTGTTTAGTGACGGCATCAGATTCCTAATTGATGGAGAAAGGTCTGGTGGCAAGAAAAGCTGCTTCCAGGAGGTTGTCAAGTGTTTTCGCTCGAGGATTCCATTCTTGGGTGGTTGGTTGGCCCTTGTTCCTGTAACTCGAATCCTAGCCCGGTATATCCCATTTTAGTTTTACACCATTGTGAACCTTACGCCTTTTTTACTCTCTGATCGAGGTTCTCGGCATTGAAAAATCTTCGTAAACTAAATCACACGTGTATATGTTGACATTTAAGAGATATACAGTCAAGAAAATCAACAGCAATGGTGATATATATGCAGATTAAACACCAAAAAATAAACACTAAAAAAATGGCTACAATTTAAGGAATGTGTTTAGTGACAGCATCAGATTCCTAATTTTGATGGAGAAAGGTCTGGTGGTAAGAAAAGCTGCTTCCAGGAGGTTGTCAAGTGTTTTCGCTCGACGATTCCATTCTTGGGTGGTTGGTTTGGCCCTTGATCCTGTAACTCGAATCCTAGCCCGGTATATCCCATTTTAGTTTTACACCATTGTGAACCTTACGCCTTTTTTACTCTCTGATCGAGGTTCTCGGCATTGAAAAATCTTCGTAAACTAAATCACACGTGTATATGTTGATATTTAAGAGATATACAGTTAAGAAAATCAAGAGCAATGGTGATATATATGCGGATTAGACACCAAAAAATAAACACTCAAAAAATGGCTACAATTTAAAGAATGTGTTTAGTGACGGCATTAGATTCTTAATTGATGGAGAAAGGTCTGGTGGCAAGAAAAGCTGCTTCCAGGAGGTTGTCAAGTGTTTTCGCTCGAAGATTCCATTCTTGGGTGGTTGGTTTGGCCCTTGTTCTTGTAACTCGAATCCTAGCCCGGTATATCCCATTTTAGTATTACACCATTGTACGGGCGGAAATGTCGATCGCCTCTATACTGGGCAGATGTTGGCGACAACCAAATTACTGGCCCAGAACTTGTTATCGACCCAACGGAAAAGATTGCCTAAATCCGACAACGAGTGACGGCAGCTCGGGACCGACAGAAAGGCTACGCTGGAAGTGTAGGAAACCGCTCGAGTTCCAGGTTGCGGATCGTGTACTACATAAAGTCTCACCGTGGGAAGGTGTGGTTCGAATTGGGCAAACGGGGCAAACTTAATCCGCGTTATGTCGGACCCTTCGAAATCCCTAAGAAAATCGGCAAGGTGGTGTACAGACTGAATTTGCCCGAAGAGCATAGTAGTGTTCACAACGTCTTCCACGTGTCGAATCTGAAGAGGTGTCTATCAGATGAGACCCTTAACGTCCCTTTCAAGGAACTCACTATCGACGACCAGTTGCGCTTTGTCGAGGAACCGGTGGAAATTATGGACCGGGAAATTAAGACTCTCAAATGTACCAAAATACCATTCATTCGAGTTCGTTGGAACTCCCGGCGGGGCCCAGAGTTCACCTGGGAATGAGAGGACCAGATGAAACGCAAGTACCCCCAGTTGTTTAAGAAAGGTGAGTCCAGTACTGAAGCTACTTCGGAATTTAAATTCCAAGCCAACGGCGGAATGATGTGATACCCCAGGAAAACGCACAACACAACTAGCTTCCTCAGCGACTATGTGCTAAATTTCGGGACAAAATTTCTTTCAACTTGGGGATGATGTGACAACTCTTATAAATCCCTGAACATTTCGTTTTACTGTGTAATTACATGTACGTTAAATGAATTGAATTTGGTGATTTATTTCATTTGAATGATGGTGTGCTTAGTAATGTGTGATGTGAAGTATGTGAAATCGAAACCCGAAACTGAAATATTGGAATATGATATTTTGTGAATCGAAGCATTATAAAATATTATTCCGCGATATGTAACGTTTTAATTAATTATTTCGGTTATCTTGCGAAACCGTCGCTTAGTGCACAACCGTTACCTATTAAAAACCCAACCCAAACCCACCCCTCCCCTCCTTGCGCCACATATTGGGCCAACCCCAACCCAAGTCCCCTTATTTGAAACATTAGGCCCAAACCCATACTTCTTGTTCCTTGTAGCCCATTAGCCCAACTTTCTTGGGTTTTAATTATATGTAGGAGACTAAGGAATAAGAAATCAAAAACCAAAACCCTAATACCTTCCCTTGTGTACGTCGACCAGAAGGAACCCCCCCACGCAAATTGAAACCCTAGTTCAGCTTCTTGATTCGCCTTCCACTTCCTCGTAGTCCTTTCTCTTGCTCCAAGGTTAGTATTCTTGATTGAATTGTGATTCATGGTGTGATTTTGGTAGAAACATGGCTGTGAATTTTTAGTAACATGCTAGGGTTTTGATGTTATATGATTTGTTTTGGTTAAGTATGCGATTTGTTGAAGTAATCGATAGTTTGTATGCTTAAATGATCATTGGCTGTGTTTTTATGAAAAATCATGATACGTTAGGGCTAGGGTTTTGTGATTTTGAGATGGTTAGATGATAATTGATGATTAACCTGTTGTGAGTTGTTATTAGGAAGAGTTGAGATCGTTTACACGCGTTTTGGTGTTGTTTAATTGTAAAACTGCATGTTGATTGATGAAAATAGCCAACTTCAGTTGGCTGTAAACGGACCGTTATAAATTGAAAAATTGATTTTCTAAAGTGTAAATTATATGTTTTCGAAAAAATAATCAAATGGAACTGGAATCATATTTTTTCGAGGTCGTTTACTATTTTTAAAGGTCCGTTTTCTACAGCAGCAAAAGCTGCGTTTTTTCTGCAGAAACTGTGTGTTATGTTTTTCATCAAAACTTGAAATCTGAATAGAGTTAGGTCACGAAATTTGAACTGTATATGCCCACTGATGTCGTTGTAATTATCCAACTGGAATTTCATCAATCGGACTTACGATGAATTTTAAATAAATTTTTCCGTGGACTGCAGTCAGAAAGTGACGAATCTGATTGGAGCCTGGTAAATGATTTTTATAAAATAATTGGTGATGATATGGATCCCGAGATTTTTACACAATAATATTTGGATCGTTTAAACATTCTTTAAAATTTTGGGAATTTTTGGAACAAGTTAACTGTTTTATTAAAAGACCCGAAAATAGCCCAGTTTTGGTTGTTAAAGCTGAAACAATATGAGTAGTGATTTGCGTGTCTAAATGTCGGGTATGTTATCTGATAATGTTCCAACGTGTTATATGTCAATGAAATTGTTATGTGTGATGTCGTATGCTTGCTCTTGAGTAGTCATAGGTGGAATGTTTATGTGGGCGTGAACTGTTAAAGTGAGTGCATGGTATGTGGTAGATGCGTGTAGGAACTACGTGCTTTATTTGAAATCACTAATAAACTAAATGGTAATCATACTAGGACGTGATTGACCAACCCTGACTATTAGCTATATTTTAAGAGTTCAACCGAGCAACCAAAGGTGAGTTCACACTTTCGTCAAAGCATGGGATTCCTGGTGGTTTGGGAATGGGTTAAGTAACAACTATCCCCCTTAGGTGGGATGTAATCGGAATGGGTTAAGTAACAACTATTCCCCTTAGGTGGGATGTAATCGGAATGGGTTATGTAAAAACTATTCCCCTTAGGTGGGATGTAATCGGAATGGGTTAAGTAACAACTGTCCCCCTTAGGTGGGATGTAATCTGCGTATTCTCCTTGGGTAGAATACGTACCTCGGTCCTCCTTGGGTAGGACAACAACCTTAAACTTACTAGACAAAACTCTATCATAAAGTCCCTCATTTTTATATCGACTTAATCGCTGGGCCCATGGCGAACGGGTCATTAGTTAAATAGCGCTATTAGGTCTGACAAGCCTCACACCGTGCCGCAGAGGACGGGAGTGGACTAATGTACTCGGGCACTGTCAATGATGATAGACATTGACGTAGGGCATATAAACATGACTTAAGTCAGTAGTCGATATGGTAACGGGTCTAGTGGTTTACAACATGGGGAAGCCCCCACGGTATATGGTTATGGGAACATGGATATGGGTAACTTTTGGTTTTCGAAACAACTCAACAACTTATGGTTTTTGGAACAACATTAAAACGGACAACCAACTGTGAACTCGCCAACCTTTTAATTGACACGTTACCACATGCTTTGCAGGTCGTTAGGTTATTTGCTGGAGCTTGCATGGGGAAGGAGTCATTGTGGGACATGAACCGCTGTGTGTTCCTGATAAACTTATAAAACGTTTAACTTATATTTTGGTTTTTGAACCTATGCTTCCGCAGACTTTTTAAATTTGGTTTTGGAATTTGGTTTGGTGAACTTTAAAACGTTTAGCTGCATTGGTTTTACTTTACTTTGTTTAATGTCTATTATGATTGGTGGTATGATCCTGGTCAGTCACACGCCTCGCGGTAATACTCTGCTTGTGGATTTTGAGGGTGTGACAAAAGCCCAACCCGCCACCCCTTCCCCTTTTTCGAAATAAACAAGCCCAACCCACACTTTTTCTTTCCAGCAACCCATTAAGCCCAAACATCCCGCTAATTGATATTTACGTATAGTGCATGAGAACAAAAAAAAAAAGAAAAAAGAAAAGAAACCCTATTCCCCTTGGTTGTGCGCGACGGCAGGAGAAGAACCCCCCCTCGCAAATCTCTCTTGGTCGCATCTCTCACCCTCTCTAGTCCTTTATTCCCTGCTCCAAGGTTAGTACACTCGTTAGCTTACGGTACATGATGTTTTGTGTATTTGTGGCTATGTTCTTGAGTCATTTATGGTGAATGCTTACTGATTTCATGATTTATTTCGGAAGATATGTTATTGTTAGAGTTGTTTGGTGATATGCATGTGTACATGAGCGTTGGCTGCGTTTTTGGCGATAATCATGATATCTTATATCTAGGGTTGTGTGATTCTTGATATGCTAAGTGATAATTGATGGTTAATCTGCTGTTAGTCGATGATAATAAGTGTCATGATCGTTTAAATGCGTTTTAGTATCATTTAGAGGAAAAATAGATTGCTGTGTAGGGTAAACAACCAATTTTAGTTGGCTATAAACGGGTCATTTTATATTGAAATACTGACTTTCTGGAGTCTAAACCATACGTTTTCGAAAAAACGCTTCAAATGGTGCTGGAATCACATTTTTCTGAGGTCGTTTGCTATTTTTAAAGAGCCGTTTTACACAGCAGCAAAAGCTGCGTTTATTCTGCAGAAAATTCATGTTACGCTTTTTGTTATAACTTCAAATCTGTATAGATTTAGGTCGTGAAATTCGTACAACAGCTGGGCATGGGTTTTTTCAACAATTTCCCACTGGAATTTTGCCATTCGGACAGACGATGAATTTTAAATAAATTTTTCCGTGGACTGCAGTCAGAAACCGACGAATCTGACTGCAGCCTACTACATGATTTTTAATAGATAATTGGTAATGATTTACGTCTTCTGATTTTTACAAAAGGTGACGTGTACCACTTAGAACGTTCTGTAAATTATTTAGAATTTTTGGAATAAGATAACTATTTTATAAAAATACCCGAAAACAGCCCAGTCCTGGACGTAAAAGCTGAAACGTTATAAGTCGTTATTTGCATATCTAAATGTTGTTTATGCTATCTGAGAATGATCAGACTTGTTTAGTGTCAACGAAAGTGTTATGTGAATTATACGAAAACTTGGTTTTGGACTTTGGTTTTGTGAACATTAAATGTTTTGTTTGCGAATGGTTTTACTTTACTTACTTTACTTAATGTTTAGTATGATTGGTAGTATGTTCCTTGTCAGTCACACGCCTAGCGGTAATACCCCCTTGTGGATTTTAGTGGTGTGACAGATTGGTATCAGAGCCATTGGTTATAGTGAACTTGGTTTTAAAAAGGGGAAAATCTTTTTGACAAAAACCAGACTATAACCTGCTCAGTGCTCAACGATCCACAACGAACTTCACTCCACGTGCAAGGCTCAACACTTTAGGTAGTATGATTTATGTTTATATTGCCTACTTGCTTGTTTACTTCTGCATGATGTGTTGCTTATGGTATGCTTAGTTAGAGTAGTAACATGTTACCTATTAGCCCGAATGTGCTCTTTTTGACACCCAACTATTTACTTGAAATTTGACGTGTGGTTATCAAATTCTTTCCTATTTTCTCCTCACCCCACTACGGCAACCATTTTATGTGTTCTACCTATTCATGCGATTGTCTCGTCATGACATCGCCGTTACAGCCAAAATTCAGATCTGACCCTCCGTACATTCGGTTTGCACGACAACATTCACATGGACCAGAACCGGCCCAAACGAACTTGGATTTAGGAGAACAATATACCCATGCATCCATGTTGACGAACCTTATCATCTCCACCAGTCGTCGTCACCAGAAATGAAGCGGTCACAGTTACACGTGTTGTCGTTGTGCAACTCAAAACCCTGTCATCCGAACTCTGTTTTGGACAAATGATATACTCACGTGACCATGATGCAACGAACTTTCTTATCGTGCTGTTGCCACCATCCACCATTACTGGAACTTCCTCTAGAGAACAAAATAGTTTACGGAATTCTTCGGTTATTTGTTGGATTTTGTTTTCGCTTAATTCTTCGTATGAACATCACCAACCTCCTGTTTCTTCGATCCGCAACCGATATAACGAAGCGCTAACAACCATACCACGATTTCCACCAATCACAATATTACCCCCATTACCCATTTGGGTGGTTAATTCTTATTCTAACTTGATTTACACCTTCGTATACCCAACTTAGCAAGTGGATGCCTCCTAATTATGGGATAGTCTTCGGGACATCCGAAGACGGAGATACGGATTACTCAACGTACAGACGGACATGATGAACTACACATTTACCTCACCCCTTTCCCCCTTACACTACAAGAGTCACATTTTGATCCTACGATAGTTTATCTAAATTATATGAAATCTTTTCACTAGCTTTTGTACTGACCTATGCTTGTTGATTAATGCAATGCCTAATTCCTACTATTGATTTAGACAAAACCGTCATTCCTTTACCACAGTGACACTACACCCTCGCTTCTCCAGGGAGCGACACTAACACGAACTCACTCTAGTTTAGAGAATTTGGAAGGCTCGACTTTCGATCATTGGTGTTCACTTCTTGAAACCGTGAGGATAGTAATGTGTTGTTGATATGATCATACCCTCTTGAACATGTTTTCGCGTCCTTTCTTGAAACCTCTTGACTACATAGGCATATTTCAGATTCATTCACACGACCTAAGGAAACTCCTCCGAATTTGGTTGCTTAACGATTCGATAAATCGCAAACTCATCTAAGTTCATGGATCAAGGTGAATTATTCCTCCTTCGCATGTGGGCGAGCCCGACAACTTTGACGGAAGTTTCAGTGAACCATAACACTACAAACTCGTACAAAAACTATTCTTCGATGGTAAATTCTTGTTATGATTGATATATCCACGTGACATCTCCATTTGACAAACGGCGTACTTTCTTTTAACTTTATACAACTTGCGTGCGACCAGCTATGCTCTCGACATCAGGTAAACCCCTGCTACTGATTCTTAAACGCTTGCGCATCGAATGCGACCACCCTTTTTGCATGTTTCCACATCCATACACAATATACTTCTCGAATCCTATTTTTCTAATGACATTCTTGGCGAACTTTCTCTTGGACGAGTTACTCTCTATGAACGTTACATGAGGAGCATGGGGCCATAAATATCATAGACATGATGATATCACAAGAACTGTCCCTGGAACCCGATAGGACCGATATAGATCCCCAGTCACGACATTCGAATTTAGCCTACCTTGACGTATATATCACTTGATTTCTTCGGCGATATCCGAATCCACTCCAAGAACTAGTAGAACGATACCTACGCCTTACCATGGAGCTCCTACAACACAAAAAACCTTATGTTAAGTTTCCAACGTACGACTTTTGACGTCACGAAGGCCGCTTTTCTTGATCGCATGCACAAACCCTCACAACTCTAACTCGAAAGATTGCTCAGGAATCCGCGTTTCAAACAGTTGAAGGTGAAACTCTGTAGTGCACCCATTCTTTCGTTACCAGAAGGCACAGACGATTTCGTTATTTATTGTGACGCGTCTATCCAAGGACTTAGTTGTGTGTTGATGCAACGTGAGAAAGTCATTGCTTACGCATAATGCCAACTCAAGGCTCACGAAAAGAACTACACTACCCACGATTTGGAGACATTACTTGTACAGTACCAAGTGCACCATCTACATCGATCACAAGAGTCTCCAACATATCTTGGATCAGAAGGAGTTAAACATGCGACATTATCGATGGGTCGAACTCCTCAACGACTACGAGTGTGCAATCAAGTATCATCCAGGCAAGGCCAACGTTGTGGCCGATGCCCTCAGTCGTAAGGAAACCAAACCTAAGCGTGTACGTGCGTTGCAGCTTACAATTCACTCCAGTCTTCCTACCCAGATTCGTGACACTCAGATTGAAGCACTGAAGGAAGAAAACCTCAAAGTTGAGTCCCTGCGGGGCATGGAAAAGAAACTTGTACGCAAGGAAGACGGTACCTATTACTTCATGGAACGTATTTGGGTTCCGTCATATGGAAACCTACGAGAGCTAGTGATGGATGAAGCATACAAATCTCGTTACTCGATGCACCCTGGTTCTGACAAGATGTACCAAGATCTCAAGATTCTATACTGGTGGCCCCACATGAAAGCTAACATAGCGACCTATGTTAGTAAATGATTGACCTGTGCTAGGGTTAAGGTTGAATACAAGAAGCCATCAGGACTACTTCAACAACCAGTGATCCCAACATGGAAAGGGAAGCAAATTTCAATGGATTTCGTCGCTGGCTTACCTAGATCTCAGCGAGGAAACGACACCATCTGGGTGATCGTGGATCGACTAACCAAGTCTGCACACTTTATGGAAATCAAGGAAACTGACAAGTTTTCTACACTCGCAGACATCTATCTGAAGGAGGTAGTCGCCAGGCACGGAGTGCCAACTTCCATCATTTCTGATCGAGACCCACGCTTTGCATCTGATTTGTGGCAGGCGACGCACAAATCCTTTGGCTCACGTCTAGATATGAGCACAGCCTATCACCCTCAGATGGATGGACAGACTGAACGCACCATCCAAACTCTTGAAGACATATTTCGAGCATGTGTTATCGACTTTGGGCATGGCTGGGAAAGGCATCTACCTTTAGTGGAGTTTTCATACAACAGTAGTTACCACACCAGCATCAAGGCTGCTCGGTTCGATGCTTTGTATGGACGGAAATGCCGATCACCTCTATGCTGGGCAGAAGTTGGCGATAGCCAAATCACTTGTCCAGAACTCGTTCTCGACACAACGTAAAAGATTGCCTGAATCCGACAACGAATGGCGGTAGCTCGTGACCGTCAGAAAAGCTTGACAAGCGTAGGAAACCTTTCGAGTTCTAGGTCGGGGATCGAGTGCTACTTAAAGTCTCACCATGGAAAGTTGTGGTTCACTTTGGCAAACGGGGCAAGCTTAATCCACGTTATGTCGGACCCTTTGAAATCACTGAGAAAATTGGCAAGGTGGCTTGCAGACTGAATTTGCCCAAAGAACTCAGTGGTGTTCACAACGTCTTTCAAGTGTCAAATCTGAAAAAGTGTCTGTCAGATGAGACTATCATTGTTCCTTTCAAGGAACTCACTATCGATGACCAGTTGCTCTTCGTCGAGGAACTGGTGGAAATTATGGATCGGGAAATCAAGACTCTTAAACGAACCAAGATACCTATTGTTCGAGTTCGTTGGAACTCCCGTCATGGCCCAGAGTTCACTTGGGAATGAGAGGGCCAGATGAAACTCAAGTACCCCAGTTGTTTAAGAAAGGTGAGTCCAGTACTGAAACTACTTCAGAATTTCGGGACGAAATTCCAAACCAACGGGGGAATGATGTGAAACCCCAGGAAAACGCACAACACAACTAGCTTCCTTAGTGATTATGTGCTAAATTTTGGAACGAAATTTCTTTCAACTTGGGGATGATGTGACAACTCGTATAAATCCCTGTTACGTTTCGCTTTACTTTGTAATTTCATGTACGTTATATGATTTGAATATGGTGTGTGATTATATTCGAATAGTTGTGAGCGTGGAAATGTGTTATGTGAAAAGTGTTTGTATCTATGTGAATTACATGGAAACCGAAACCCGAAATTGAAACTTTTGTAATATGTTATCCTTGCGAAACCTATAAGAAACTGAAACCGCTACTTTATAACTCCAAACCGAACCCACCCCTTCGGCCCAAGAACAAACCAAAGCCCAACCCGCCACCCCTTCCCCTTTTGTGAAATAAACAAGCCCAACCCACCCTTTTTCTTTACGTATAGTGCATGAGAAAAAAAAAGAAAAGAAACCCTATTCCCCTTGGTTGTGTGCGACGGCAGGAGAAACCCCCCCCTTTGCAAATCTCTCTTGGTCGCATCTCTCACTCTCTCTAGTCCTTTATTCCCCGCTCCAAGGTTAGTACACTCGTTAGCTTACGGTACATGATGTTTTGTTTATTTGTGGCTGTGTTCTTGTGTCATTTATGGTGAATGCTTACTGATTTCATGATTTATTTTGGAAGATATGTTATTGTTAGAGTTGTTTGGTGATATGCATGTGTACATGAGCGTTGGCTGTGTATTTGGCGATAATCATGATATCTTATATCTAGGGTTGTGTGATTCTTGATATGCTAAGTGATAATTGATGGGTAATCTGCTGTTAGTCGATGATAATAAGTGTCATGATTGTTTAAATGCGTTTTAGTATCATTTAGAGGAAAAACAGATTGCTGTGTAGGGTAAACAACCAATTTCAGTTGGCTGTAAATGGGTCATTTTATATCGAAGTACTGACTTTATGGAGTCTAAACTATACGTTTTCGAAAAACTCTTCAAATGGCACTAGAATCACATTTTTTTGAGGTCGTTTGCTATTTTTAAAGAGCCGTTTTACACAGCAGCAAAAGCTGCGTTTTTCTGCAGAAAATTCATGTTATGCTTTTTGTTATAACTTGAAATCTGGATAGGGATAGGTCGTGAAATTCGTACAGTAGCAGGGAACGGGTGTTGTTGAAAATATCCCACTGGAATTTTGCCATTCGTACAGACGATGAATTTTAAATTATTTTTTCTGTGGACTGAAGTTAGAAAGCAACGGATCTGACTGCAGCCTACTAGCTGATTTTTACTAAATAATTGGTAACGATTTGCGTCTTGAGTTTTTTTTCACAAGGTGACATGGACCACTTGGAACGTTCTGTAAATTATTTAGAATTTTTGGAATAAGATAACTGTTTTATAAAAATACCCGAAAACAACCCAGTCCTGGACGTAAAAGGTGAAATGTTATAAGTCGTTATTTTCGTATCTAAATGTTGTTTATGCTATCTAAGAATGATCAGACTTGTTTAGTGTCAACGAAAGTGTTATGTGAATTATTGTGTGTTTGATCATGAGTAATTATATGTGGAATATGTGTACGTACGTAAGTTGTTAAAGTGAGTGCATGGTACTTGTTAGATACGTGTAGGAGATTTGTGCCTTATTTGAACACACTAATAAACTAAATGGTAATCGTATTAGGACGTGATTGACCTACCTTGACTCCTAACCATTTTAAGAGACCAACCGAGCAATCGAAGGTAAGTTCACACTTTTATCAATGCATGGGATTCCTAGTGGTTTGGGAATTGGTTAAATAACAACTATCCCCTTTGGGTGGGATGCAACCTGCGTATTCTCCTTGGGTAGAATACGTACTACCGTCCTCCTAGGTGAAGGACGACAACCATCATAATACATGTCTTAATCATACTAGACAACAACTTTATCTTTAAGTCCCCCATATTTTATATCGACTTAATCGCCGGGCCAATGGCGAACCGGTTATTAGTTAAATAGCGCTATTAGTTTTGACAAGCCTCACACCGTGCCGTAGAGGACGGACGTGGACTAATATACTTGCGCACTTAGTCAATGATGATAGACATTGACTCGGGGCACTCAACATAACTTAAGTCAGTAGTCGATATGGTAACGGGTCTAGTGGTTTAAAACAGTGGGGTAGCTCCCCATGGCATGTTTTTATAAAGAACAAGTAACTTAACAACTTATGGTTTTGGAACAATATTAAAACAGACAACCAACTGTGAACTCGCCAACTTTTTCTTGACACAGTACTGCATACTTTGCAGGTTGTTAGGTACATGGCTGGAGCTTGCACGAGGAGTGGACGTTGTTGCAAGGAACCAACTGTTGGGTTCCTAACATTAAACATTATGCTTTTAAACTATAAATGGGTTTTAGACTTTATGCTTCCGCTAACTCTTAAACTTAATTTTGGAATTTGGTTTTGTGAACACTAAACGTTTTGTTTGCGATGGTTTTACTTTACTTTAATTTACTTACTGTTCAGTATGACTGGTGGTATGATCCTGGTCAGTCACACGCTTCGCGGTAATACCCCGCTTGTTGATTTTGGGGGTGTGACAAAAGCTGCTTCCAGGAGGTCTGGTGGATAAAGGTCTGGTGGCAAGAAAAGCTGCTTCCAGGAGGTTGTCAAGTGTTTTCGCTCAACGATTCCATTCTTGGGTGGTTGGTTTGGCCCTTATTCCTGTAACTCGAATCCTAGCCCGATATATCCCATTTTAGTTTTACACCATTGTGAACCTTACGCCTTTTTACTCTCTGATCGAGGTTCTCGGCCTCGAAATATCTTCGTAAACTAAATCACACGTGTATATGTTGACATTTAAGAGATATACAGTCAAGAAAATCAAGAGCAATGGTGATATATATGCGGATTAGACACCAAAAAATAAAAACTCAAAAAATGGCTACAATTTAAGGAATGCGTTTAGTGACGGCATCAGATTCCTAATTGATGGAGAAAGGTCTGGTGGCAAGAAAAGCTGCTTCCAGGAGGTTGTCAAGTGTTTTCGCTTGACGATTGTGGTTGGAATGGCCCTTGTTCATGTAACTCGAATCCTACCCCGGTATATCCCGTTTTAGTTTTACACCATTGTGAACCTTACGCCTTTTTTACTCTCTGATCAAGGTTCTCAGCATTAAAAAATCTTCGTAAACTAAATCACACGTGTATATGTTAACATTTAAGAGATATACAGTCAAGAAAATCAAGAGCAATGTTGATATATATGCGGATTAGACACCAAAAAAATAAACACTAAAAAATGGCTACAATTTAAGGAATGTGTTTAGTGACGGCATCAGATTCCTAATTGATGGAGAAAGGTCTGGCGGCTAGAAAAACTGCTTCCAAGAGGTTGTCAAGTGTTTTTGCTCGACGATTCCATTCTTAGGTGGTTGGTTTGGCCCTTGTTCCTGTAACTCGAATCCTTGCCCGGTATATCCCATTTTAGTTTTACACCATTGTGAACCTTACATCTGTTTTACTCTCTGATCGAGGTTCTCGGCATTGAAAAATATTCGTAAACTAAATCACACGTGTATATGTTGACATTTAAGAGATATACAGTCAACAAAATCAAGAACAATGGCGATATATATGCGGATTAGACACCAAAAGATAAACACTCAAAAAATGACTACAATTTTAGGAATGTGTTTAGTGACGGCATTAGATTCCTAATTGTTGGAGAAAGGTCTGGCGGCTAGAAAAACTTCTTCCAAGAGGTTGTCAAGTGTTTTCGCTCGATGATTCCATTCTTGGGTGGTTGGTTTGGCCCTAGTTCCTGTAACTCGAATCCTGTCCCGGTATATCCCATTTTAGTTTTACACCATTGTGAACCTTACGCCCTTTTTACTCTCTGATCGAGGTTCTCGGCATTGAAAAATCTTCGTAAACTAAATTACACATGTATATGTTGACATTTAAGAGATATACAGTGAAGAAAATCAAGCGCAATGGTGATATATGTTGGTGCACTACATCTGTCGACTTCGTCTTGTATCGAGTCTTACTAGTTAGAATAGATCGGGGCACGTAGAACGAGAAAAATGTGAGAGAGTTATTAGATTTTGCTTGAAGGTATAATGTGTTTGAGATTTCGCTTGAAGCAGCTCAAGCGAAATCATCATGTTCAGATTTCGCTTGAGACATGTTGTTGTTCATCCCAAGCGAAATCTCCAAGTCTATATATAGGGGTTCAAGTTCAAGCGAAAGAGAGAGAGTTCGAAGTTGTGATTTACATACCGAGGTGCTGCCGGTGTGAGAACTGATTGTAATTGCATTTATATCAATACAAATCAGTGTTAAAGTGAAGATTCAGCTGTTTACACGTCAAATACTTGTTTTCCGCACCTGTATTTGATTGAATTCCTCTTAACCGACTCGTTTAGGTCGCGAACCCGGTCCTACAATTGGTATCAGAGCTCAGAAGGAGGAGTTCTGCAAAATTCAGCCGAAATCGATCAAAATCTCTTGCTTCTACATCTTCTTTTAACAGTTCAGAAACTTTTCACGGTCAAAATTGATTCAATTTCTCACCGATTGTGTAAAAGTAAATACTAATCAACCCTTGAAAGTTTCATAGCAAAATTCGACCTAAAAGTGATCAAAATCGACCTTCGAATGGATTTCGCTTGAAGAACATAGCTTCATTGAACGATTTCGCTTGAAATTTCAAGCGACACTTAACATTTCGCTTCAAACAGGATTCGTTTTCCCTTGAAGGATTTCACTTCAGGATTTCGCTTCAGAAAGTTGTCACTTGAAGATTTCGCTTCAAACATTTGTTGGTTTCGCTTCAACCAGTTTGACAATTTCGCTTGAAAGACACAAAGTGACCATTTCGCTTGAAAGCTACAAAGTGACTATTCCGCTTGAAAGAATCTGTTATTGAGAAACGTGCTATTGAAACATGGATAACGATTTTCACAATGCGTTTGCAACATCATCTAGTTCATCTTCCATTGCTCAGAACATGAATTCGGAAAATGAAATGGGGACTACTCAGAGACCCCCGAAGCTAATGGGCATTGAGGAATACTACGGTTGGAAAGATCGTTTCGAAAACTGGGTGCAAGCAAATCATCTGAGATCATGGGAATGCATTCTGAAAAAGTATGTGCTACCACGTACTGAAATGCAGACAGTAAAACAGCTTTCAGATTTTGGTAATGAAGAACGAGAAATGTACCGAGCTGAAAAAATGATGATCAGTTTGCTTCAACAAGCTATCAAAGAAGACATCTTCATATTACTTCAGCATGACAAAACATCAAAGTCAATATGGGATGCTTTGAAAGTCAAAGTTGAAGGTAGTGCAAACATGATTAAAAGCAAAAAGGCATTGCTTAAAAAGGAGTTTGATTTGTTCACAAGTTTGCCTGGAGAAGATACGAAGAAACTCATTGAACGATATTGTCACTTAATTAGAACAATGTCGATGATGAACATCACCAAAGAAAATGAGGAATGGGTGGATAAGCTTGCTGATGCGTTACCTCAGAAAGAGTGGGGAACTTATTTGATGATACTGAAGAATACGGGAGTTTATGATGGATTGTCAATCTCTCAGTTCATTGAAAAGATTGAAAGTCAAGATTTGGAACAGCAGAAGATCGCGAGGATGAACAATCCAAGTGGTCAACAGGACATAAAGATGTATTACAAGGGTAGTGTTCTGACTCCAGAAGCTGAGAGAAGTCCGAAAATTCAGACTGCTTATAGTGTTGGGGATTCTACAGAAAAGACTGATCAAAGCTCAAACAAAAGCAACAGTGGTTTCTCAACATATCCAAGTGTTAATCCAAAGACTTCATCAGAAAGTTTTCAGTCTCAAAGCACAAAAATGGGAAATGGTTGTGTGATTCAATGCAACATAGCTCTAAATCTTCCAGAAGGTCAAAGTTTTTCTGAAGACATTGCAAAAGATCATATGGCATTACTTGGTTCCGTGCTTATCTCTTATGAAGGTTTAGTGGCTGGTCGGATTGGAAATCCTATGCTCACCAAAGAGGATTACGACCAGATAGATGCCGAAGAGATGGAATTAATGGATATCAAATGGTGTCTTGCAAGTGTTCTTAGACGTGCTGAAAAGTTCAAAACAATCACCGGGAGAAATGACTTTCTTGATGCTTGTGTTTCTACTTTAGGTTTTGATAAATCTAAAGTTACTTATTTCAGATGCAGGGAAAAAGGTCATTTTAAGCGAGAGTGCAAGAACAGAGAAGTTAGTGGTGCTCAGAATCCATTTGGAAAAGACGACTACTACCGGAAAGCCATTTATCAGCAAGTTGGTCAAATACAAGACTCACAGACGGCTCATGGTAGAAAGATTGAAGATTCAAAGAAAGGATGTTTGGTAGATTTCAACTGGAGCAACTATATATCTTCTAACAGCACAGCATGTTTAGTGGATCAAAATGATGAACAACCACCTGAAGGTTTCAGTTGGGATATGTTTGTTGATGAAAAGGGCGACTTCAAAGCTTTCATTGCAAAGATTGTTAGAGAACCAGTTTTGTTTGCCACATGGATGAGATCTATTGGTGAAACAGTAAAAGATCAATCTACTACATCTGAAGAAAGCTTAGAAAGTGCTGATGCAGATTCACTAAGTACAGATGGAAGCGTGCAAAATGATGTTACTTCAGAAAAGGAAGTTGTATTTGATCAAACACCATCTGATTCTGGTATTTCAGATGCTGATTCTGAAAAATCTGTAGAGTTTGATCAAACACCGTTTGAGAGTAGCAGTGATGATGAGGAAGAGAAACATATTAATATTGCTAAAAATCATCTTTCTCCAGAAATTTTTCATTTTTATTTTGCAGATCGCATGGAGAAGCTGAAGGAGAAACAAGCTGCAAAAGAACAACAACAGAATGAGGAAGTTAAAGTTATTGTTGAAGAAAAGGTGACTGAAACTGAGAAGGTAACTGGTGAAGAAAAAGTGATTGAAGTGGTAAAGACAATCGAGATTGAGAAGATTGTTGAAGTTGAAAAGCCTTGCAAGAAATGTTTGGAAACTTGCAAGAATTGTGAAGAAAAAGATGTTACATTGTTTGATCGAGAAAGATTGATAGAAAAGTTACTATTTGATATCAACTATGTGAAAGAATCTTATAGTGTGTTGAACAGAACAGTGACAGGTCTTCAAACGACGAACTCTGAAAGAGAAAAGGCTTTAACTATGACGAATTCTACGTTGATGACAAAGCAAAAGGCAATTAATCATTACATCGAAGAAAATGCTAATCTAAAGCAAGAGTTGGAGAAAGAAAAGATCGAGAATGAAAGGATCAGAAGGTTATTACTGAGTTATTCTTGTTCTGATTATGTTATTGATCGATTTTATCCTACTGTTGCAGGTTTTGAAGCATTTCAGGATGAGAAGCAAAAGAATGAGACTGGTAAGAAATCGACTGTTAAATACAACAAGTGTCCGCCTCCTATCTGGGAAGGGTATTCTCCTAGAAAACCGAATGAGGAGCAGGTCGAAAAAGCAGTCAATATAAAGTTAAAATCCGAGACAACTGATGTTTTACCAGATAATATTGATATCACGTTTACCTCGTCTGATACTGATCATGAGTCTGAGTTAATCAAAAAGGTGGTCGATCAGGTGTTAGATACTGAGGAGGTGTCTGAGTCAAAGTCTGAGTCTGGGTGTTCAAGTTCGTCAGTCGATAGTTCAAAGTCATCGGATAAACGGTCTTACAGTAAAGAATTTTTGATATCAAAAGCAAATTTAGATGATGAAACATTTGAAGTGGCATACACTTTAAATGATTCGGACAAATTATACTCTGACAAAGAGTTTCCGATTAGAAGTGTTCGTTTTGATATGATCAAAAAGGTTTTCAAAATGACAGAAATTATTTTTTCTGAAATTAAAGATTTAAAATATACTGTAAAACCTAAAAAATACACTTCAAGAGTTCAACAAAGGTTAAACAAGAAAAAAGGGAAAAAGGATTACAATTCTGGTTCTAGTTTTCAAAAGAAAACAAACCAAAATTGTAGTTACAAAAAGAAAGGTCTTGGTTTTAATCCACCTGAAAACTCTAGAAATGAAAAATATGTTAGAGATTTTAAAACAAAATTGACATATGTTGCAGGAAAAAGCTATGAAGAGGAGTCAAATAGCTTATTCTGGAGAAAATCAAATCAGGAGTTCCTTGCTGAAAGAAAAAGAACAGGAACTGGAGTTTTTCATCCAATTGGAGTTTTTCAACTAAAAGACACAAGAACTTGTTTTCAATGCCAAGTTGTTGGACACATCGCTCACAATTGTCCAAACAAAGTCAACAGAAAACAGGGAGTATCTGAAAAACTTAAAGAAAAAGTGGTTGAAAAGAATGATTCACCAACTACAAACTTAAAAAATTTTGAAAATTCAAAGAATGAAGTTGGTGAAAATTCTAAAAGATTGTACAAAAAGAGTGCAAAAGACAATAAAAAATGGATTGTTAAAAAATCAGATGTACAATTTGGCGATGAATCTGATTCCACAAAATCAGATGAGCCACAAGCTGAGGAAAAAGATTCAGTGAATGATGTTGACATTCCATCACTGAACTTTGAAGAAGTTAAACAAATGGTTGGTAAAGTGGAAATTTCAAATCAATTCTATTCTGATGAAAAGGAATTTGATGTTGAGAAATCATTTAATGGAAATGTTATAAAAATATTCAAGAAAATGCTTGATGGGAAAGTAAAGGGGGTTAAAGATTTTTATGCAACTAAAAAGGCAACTTACAACCCTACTGCTCAGGAATTGGAAGCCACCAAGTCTGAGAAGACTTGGGTGGAAGTTTGTTTTCCTTAAAGTCTCAGGACTTGTCGGAGATCCCAAGTTGGTAATTGTGGATCAGGAATCGGCATCTTTCTTGAAAATTGTTTTTGTGATTGAATTTTTGATAAAGTTGTTTGTTCACAGGATAAGTGTGACTTGCCGGAGCTTCCAGGATGGTTAGTGCGAAGCAGGAATTGGCATTCTGATAAAGTGATACATGTAGACGTAACATTCCTACAGTTGGTAATGGTTAGACATATCTACAAGTGGTAATGTTTGTGGTAATTCTGATCCTACATGTAGTAATTTTTACAATTGGTATAGAAAGTGCATACATGTAAGTGGTAAATCAGGGACATTAATTTGTACTTGATCTGCTTCAAGTGGTTAAAAGTAGACAATGTGATGAACCATACCCCGAATTTACAAATGATTAATTCATCAAAACTTATTTTCCGGAAAAATCATTTTGGTTAAAACAAACTTAAGTGTTTTGAAATCATAATGAGAAAATAGTTTTGTGATAGGGGGAGTTCTGATTGTTTAATGCCAAGTGAATGGCGATTTGATGCGATTCGATATCAGTTGTCACTTTATTGTACAGGTAGAGTTTTTAAAATTTGTTTTCAAATTTCCTAAAATGTGTTTGCATTTTAGGGGGAGTAAATTTTTTTTTGAAAATCCAAAAACATTTGAAAATTTGAAAAAGTCAAAAACATTGAAAAATAAAAAATGAGTTTTGTTGAAACAAGAGGAAATGATAGTACATCAGTGGATTATCACAACATGCTAAAGAAATGGAAAGATAAAATGTGATAAGCGGTCTCACTAAAGATGTGACGGTAGGCTCAGCTAGACTAGTAGATTTGCAATAACGATACAAACCTAAATGAAAAAGCCTAGTTCTAGTGGGAAACATGGTCAAAAGCATAGTACTTAGTTTTTTCCTTCTTGATTGTGTGCCTACTCAGTAATCGCTGAATGCCAAAAAGCATAAAAACTGGTTAAGTTTGTGAAATTTCACAACTTTGCTAAAAAGTCGCTGTGATTGTGCATTTCATTTTGCAAAGATTTAAACTTGTTTTATTTCTTTATTTTGTTTAAGCATCGGATATCCTCTGCGTATACGTGAGTATCGACCTGGATGTTGTTGCCTAAACGTTCTGCTTTATTTTCTTTGGTGTTTCGTTTAAGCTTTGGATCACCTCTGCGTATACGGGAGTATCGACCTGGTGGTTAAAGCCTAAACAACTTCAATTTGTTTTATTTTTCTTATTTTGTTTAAACATTGGACTTTCTCTGCGTATACGGAAGTATCGACCTGATTGTTAATGTTTAAACATTCTGCTTTGTTTTCGCACAAATCACAGTTGATAAAAGTTTAAAGTCATTACTTGAGTCAGTGTATTGCATGATGAGGGGATATGCTGAGATCGTGGGGTCCATAAGAACTTAGTGCTATCTTAATATATCTTAAAGTATCGCTAAGCAGATTGAAAGTTTTTAGATTGAGTTTAAGTGGACAACAATATCGTCAATCAACGTGAATCGTTTAGAGCTGAAAATGCAATGAAGCTTAACGGTGTTGGTGATTGGTCTTAAAAACTGATATGATCCTCTTGCACAAACTCACAAAAATATTGTTTGTAAATATTTCTTTATTGCATTCCTTTACAATCAAAAATTCAAAAAGATTTTAGTGTGTTTTAGCATAAATTTTGAGAAAAAATACAAAAAGATTTTCGACAACTGATATTGAAAAGCTGATTGTCAAAATTCCAAGTGCTAAACATGATGACTTGATTGTGAAGGGGAGTGAATCTTAAAATATCAAAAGATTTGTTAAAATCTACAATTGGTTCATCATTGGTTTGTGATATGAGAGAGAGTTATCTGATTATATCAGATTGTTGGTGCATTTAAATTGTTAAATTTAGAAAATTTATTTCTGGGTTAAGATTGTTACAGGTGAGCCAGGTTAATTCATTCAAAGCTTACGAAAGTCAGACTCATGAATCTAAAGTTCGCTAGCTGCTGATGCTGATGAACTTAAGGAATCAAGAGATCTGATCAAAAGAATTAGTCTCAACAGCATCTGAAAGCCAGGTTACAATACCTGAGGACTTTGAGAAGTTATATGAGAGCCAGGCAATGACCTTGTAGACAAAATTTGAGTCAGGCATTGATTCTAAAGCAGAAGTTGCTGAAGAACAAATGAATACCAGCAAATCGTGAGGGGGAGTCTGATAGAGCCAGTGATTCGGGAGAAGAAGATAGAGAGAGAAAAGCCCAGAGACTGATCAAGACTGAAGATGTGAAGACACAGCATTGTTGTGACTCGATAGTCGACTCGTCAACATCTGAGGGGGAGTCTGTTGGTGCACTACATCTGTCGACTTCGTCTTGTATCGAGTCTTACTAGTAAGAATAGATCAGGGCACGTAGAACGAGAAAAATGTGAGAAAGTTATTAGATTTTGCTTGAAGGTATAATGTGTTTGAGATTTCGCTTGAAGCAGCTCAAGCGAAATCAACATGTTCAGATTTCGCTTGAGACATGTTGTTGTTCATCCCAAGCGAAATCTCCAAGTCTATATATAGGGGTTCAAGTTCAAGCGAAAGAGAGAGAGTTCGAAGTTGTGATTTACATACCGAGGTGCTGCCGGTGTGAGAACTGATTGTAATTACATTTATATCAACACAAATCAGTGTTAAAGTGAAGATTCAGCTGTTTACACATCAAATACTTGTTTTCCGCACCTGTATTTGATTGAATTCCTCTGAACCGACTCGTTTAGGTCGCGAACCCGGTCCTACAATATATATGCGGATTAGACACCAAAAAATAAACACTCAAAAAATATCTACAATTTAAGGAATGTGTTTAGTGACGGCACCAGATTCCTAATTGATGGAGAAAGGTCTGGTGGCAAGAAAAGCTGGTTCCAGGAGGTTGTCAAGTGATTTCGCTCAACGATTCCATTCTTGAGTGGTTTGTTTGGCCCTTATTCCTGTAACTAGAATCCTAGCCCGGTATATCCCATTTTAGTTTTACACCATTGTGAACCTTACGCCTTTTTTACTCTCTGATCGAGGTTCTCGGCATTGAAAAATCTTCGTAAACTAAATCACACGTATATATGTTGACATTTAAGAGATATACAGTGAAGAAAATCAAGAGCAATGGTGATATATATGCGGAATAGACACCAAAAAATAAACACTAAAAAATGGCTTCAATTTAAGGAATGAGTTTAGTGACGACATCAGATTCCTAATTGATGGAGAAAGGTCTGGTGGTAAGAAAAGCTGCTTTCAGGAGGTTGTCAAGTGTTTTCGCTCGACGATTCCATTTTTGGGTGGTTGGTTTGTCCCTTGTTCCTGTAACTCGAATCCAAGCCCGGTATATCCCATTTTAGTTTTACGCCATTGTGAATCTTACGCCTTTTTTACTCTCTGATCAAGGTTCTCAAAATTGAAAAATATTCGTAAACTAAATCACATGTGTATATGTTGACGTTTAAGAGATATACAGTCAACAAAATCAAGAGCAATGGTGATATATGTGCGGATTAAACACCAAAAAATAAACACTCAAAAAATGGCTTCAATTTTAGGAATGTGTTTTGTGACAGCATCAGATTCCTAATTGATGGAGAAAGGTCTGGTGGCTAGAAAAGCTGCTTCCAGGAGGTTGTCAAGTGTTTCCGCTCGACGATTCCATTCTTGGGTGGTTGTTTTGGCCCTTGTTCCTGTAACTCGAATCCTAGCCCGGTATATTCCCTTTTAGTTTTACACCATTGTGAACCTTACGCCTTTTTTATTCTCTGATCGAGGTTCTCAGCATTGAAAAATCTTCGTAAACTAAATCACACGTGTATATGTTGACATTTAAGAGATATACAGTCAAGAAAATCAAGAGCATTGGTGATATATATGCAGATTAGACAGCAAAAAAAAAACAATCAAAAAATGGCTACAATTTAAGGAATGTGTTTAGGGACGGCATCAGATTCCTAATTGATGGAGAAAGGTCCAGTGGTAAGTGTTAGTGCAGTTATGTCTATCGCCTCCGTCAATCCAATTCGTAGTTGAAACAAATTAATTCTAGTCTATATATTGTAATATGTAGGAAAAGGCAAGGTGGCATTTCTGTAATTAATGAAAACTCTCATTAAGCCTCTTGGCCTATAAATAGAAGACTTAGGGTTAGCTTTAGGCACTTTTGCTCATTTGGATATTTGGAGAGCTTGGTGCTTAGAGAGATAAAGTAGAGAGAGAAAGTGTTCTAGGTGATTCACGTGACTTTGTACTTTTCAGATCTTTTATCGAATCACAGATTATATTACGTTGTGTGTGTTCGGTCAGCCATTTTGAGGATCATTACTTGAACGGTCCAATAGGATTAAGATTTGAATCTCAACTGTCTTCCATTTCATGCATATTCACGTGATTTAGTTGAGAGGCTCAATAAAACTTTATCTCTAATTAATTGTCGGCCATTTTAATTGAAGATATCAGTATATCACGTGAACATCTCGGTTCTATAACAATCTTGTTTGCATGAGATATGTAATGATGTTCTCGGCCATTTTAAACTTTGATAGTAATATGAATTGATTGTTAGAATTAGAATTACATCAGAAATTGATGTGATAATTGAAAGTCTTGTACAAAATCAAGTTGAAAAGTGGCGTAATTGTTGGACAGCTGCTCGATCGGATCACCGTCCGATCCGTCACAATTCATTAAAAGTTTGACTTTGATTGACCCACCCGATCGGTTCACAATCTGATTCAAGGGACTTTGTTTGTTCAAAAGTTTAAAGTGCAAAGAATCGAGTGGCAATCCGAACGAATTGTCACCCGATCCTAATCATTTCATTGTGTTTGTGATTCAGGTGAATTCAAAGGTGCTGTGATTCGAAGTGATAAACAAGAAACGTCATGACTGAAGAATTCTAGAACACGTTCTACAAGGCATTTACATCCGAATCGTCTGAAATGTCGACTGTCACACCGAAAAGCATCTCAAAAGCAATAACAGAAAATATCAATCATGATAATTTTTATGGGACGCACTCAAAACCACCAAAGCTGGATAGTATTGAAGACTATACTTCATGGAAGAAGCGTTTTATCAACTGGGCCAAAGCTTATGCGCACGAAAGCGTTTCATCAAGAGCTTAACCACTGATGACAAGAAAAACTTCTCATATGAACAAAGAATGATTGCTCTAATCCAATCATCGATTAGAGATGACATTTTTGCATTACTTGAACATGACGGGTCATCAAAATTTGTTTGGAAACCTTTAAGGATTAAGGCTGAGGGGGGTAAACAAATAAAGAAAAATAAAATTGATTTGTTAAAGAAAGAGTTTGATTTGTTTGATAGTCTAAAAGGAGAGTCAGTGAGGCAAATGATTGAGAGGTTTTGCCATTTAAAAATTGAACTTAATAGGTTTGGAATAGTAAAAACACGAGAGGAAATTATAGATAAAATCATTGAAGCGTTACCACGAGCTGATCAGTGGCAAACGTTCGTGTTTATTTTAAAAAATGATGTGTTATATGATACAATTACTCTTGATGTGCTGATTGAAAAGATTGAAACTCATGAGCTTGAATTGCAGAAACAGAGCAAGATGAACAGTTCTTCACATCAACAGAATGTTGGTCTTTATTACAAAGTTAGCATACCTTCGGTGAAAGTTGGGGAATCACCAAAGACAACATTTAGTGTTGAAAAGACAAAAGAACCACAGAAAGGCTCATCAAGCTATAATCCTGGATATCATTCATCTTCTGCAAAAGCAAATCCTGAAGAATCAGAGGAAATTCTTTGCAACATCACTCTTAAGTTGAAAAATTCTCCGGCGATGAGCATCAACTCTGCTAAGCAGTAAATGAGCTTCCTTGCATCTGTCCTAGAATCATATGAAGGTCTGGTAGCTGGTAAAATTGGAAACTCAGATTTAACAAAAGAAGACTATGACTAGATTGATCCAGAAGAAATGGAACTCATTGACATTCGCTGGTGTTTAGCAAGTTGCATTCGCAGAGCTCAAAGATACATGGAGATTACTGGGAAACAGACAATCGGTGGTCCGTCAACAAAGCTGGGATTTGATAAATCCAAAGTGACATGCTTCAAATGTAAGCAGAAAGGTCATTTCAAAAGAGAATGCAATAATTCTGCAGTTGATGGAAATGAAAATCCTTTCAAAGAAGATTATTACCGAAAGGCGATTTACTACCATAGCAAAGAAGAGCCAAAACTGATCGAAAATAATCCCAAAGAGAAGCCAAGAGCATGTGCAGTAATCCATGATGATGAAGGGTTTGATTGGGGAGAGTTTCTTCTAGAAGAAGATCGTGTTGACTATCGATTCAAAGTTAGAACCAAAGATGATGCTGAAAAACTTCATGCTTTGGTTGCTGAAATAAAAGAGAAAACGAGAGAAGAGATTCTGAAAGAGAAAACATACAGAGAGAGATGCATTGCTGGATACAGAATTGAAGAGATGGAAAAAGAGTATGAAGAAGCAATAAGCAATGGCAGATATGACAAAAAGCAAGAGTGCTATGTCAACAGAGATGGTGAACCAATTGTCCACAAGAAGGAAATAGTTTATGAAGATGTTCTTGAAGTAATCCCTCTTTCGGGCGAGTTTTATTCAAATCTTGCAAAAGATAAGAATTATGAGAAAAAGCTGAAGAAACTTGTCAGAGACGTCATGACTGTAAGTCTTAGACGAAGAGATGAAGAGAGGATGAAGAAGAATGTTGAATGCATGGTGGATGAACTAAAGAAAGTTTCAGGTGAATCTAAAGTTGAAGTAAAAGAAGAAGACAAGATAAATGAAGATGTGAAGATAGAAGAAAAAGTTGTTGAAAAGAAAGCTGTTTGTGAAGAACAAAAGACAGAAGAAGAGATTGTGAAAGAAGAAGTAAAGATGGAAAGTTCGATTAAAGTGGGTGATGCTGATGTTGGTGGTGATGCTGGTACTGGTGAAGAAGAACAGAAGAGAGAAGTCAATCAGACACAGACGGAAGAAAAAGCCGAAGTGGCAATCACTGAGGTAAAAACTGAGTCTGAAATCTTAAATAAAACAATTGAACAGTGCAAGAAATGCATGGAAACATGCAGAGCTTGTACTGAAAAAGATGAAAAATTCAGAACAAGAGATCTTGAATTCACTAAAATCAAAGAAGTTTTCAAAAATAAATGCAAAGAGATGGTAGAAAACGAAAAAGTTTTGAAAGATAATGAAGAATAGCTCACACAAAAATGCAAGAATTTAGAAAAAGAAAATGATATTTTGAAAGAAAAGGTTTCGAAAATGACAGAAGAATGTGTTCAAAAAGAAAATGCATGTCAAGAAATGAAAAAGGAGTATGATTCAATAAAATTGGATTATCACATTACAAAACAATCATATGAAGATGTGAAGAGTCAAATGAAACTTGTTCAATCTAGATTGAGATACTGTTCTGAAACAACTAATATGCTAAAGAGACAATATTCAATAAAGCAACAAGTTGTTAATTCTTATATTGAGGATGTTGCTAAGTTGAAGCGTCAAATAGCGGATTTAGAACAGGATAACAACAAGTTAAAAAGTTATCATGCATCATCATATGTGATTTAAAGAATTTGCAACATAAAACCGGGTGATGATGATTCTGAGAAAAACAAAAAGGGTATTGGTTCTGAGTATCATCAAGTTCCTCCACCGGAAAAGTTTGCATTTTATGATGATGAGAAAGTCGAAAAAGATTTCAACATGGTCGATCAATTGCCAGATAACATTGACGTAACCTATTCCAAATCTGATGATTCAAGTGATTCAGAGGTGGTAGGTAAGGTCGTTGAAAGTGTGTTGAAAGAAGAGTCGGTTGAAACAGGTAAATCTGAATCACAGGATGAAAATGAAGGTAGTTTTCATGAAGAATATCTGAAAAACTCAAAATCTGAGAAAAATTTGAATGATGATTCAAAAGGATTGGTTTATACCATGATTGGATCAGACAAATTATTCTTAGATATTGTATTCCCGATTCAGAATGTGATTTCAGAACAAATTGATAAAGTTTTCAAAATGGTTGAAATTGAAAAATCTGAAATTCCAAAGTTTGCTGGAAAAGGTCACAAAACTTTTTATAACATGAAGGCTGGGTTGGGTTATAAGAAGAAACAAAGTTGGAAAAGAAATGAAACGCCAAATTATCAAACAAAAATGAATTTTGTTCACGGAACAAGTTCTGAAGAAGAGAAAGAACTCAAATTTAGACGACAGTCTAATGAAGAGTTCTATGCTCAGAAAAAACAACAATAACAGGTCAAAGATGTGTCCAAGAGAACATGTTTTAAATATGATCAAACAGGACATCTTGCTCGCAAGTGTCCAAATCTGAAACCTGTTGATGTTTAGATGAAAAAGAAGTCTGATGATGTTGATAAATAGAAATCTGAGGATGTGAAACAAAGGTCAACCAGATTTGATTCAAACCAAACTTGGAGGTACAACACAAACAAGTTTGCTTCGAATCAAACTTGGAAATCAAATTCAAATAGGTTTGATTCAAGACAAACATTGAATTCTCACATACCCAGATTCAGAACAACACAAAGTTGGAAAACAACTGTCGATGCAACAAAACCACAACAGTTTTGGAAACCAACTGTTGTTCAGAATCAAAATGTTCAAAAAGATTCACATTTTTACAAAAGAGGTACTCCAAAAGGTCAAACATGGTCTGTTAAGAAACAAATCGCTTCGATAAATGATGAAAAAGTTGAAGTCAAAATTGACAAAGTCTTTGTAAAAAATGACAAAGACTTTCCGAAGTTAAATGATGCATTTTATGTTGAAATGCCTAAGGTCAAACAGAACTGGGCTAAATTGTTCAAATAATTCAATAGTTGAATGTGCAGGTGCTCAAGAAAATTGAAGACTGTGAGAATGGAAATCGGAGCAGCCTGGAACTAGGCGAGGAAAAGGCTGCTGGTCCCTGCGACTGTTGAACAGGGAGTTTGTTTGATCTCTGTACATAAATAAACAATATTTCTAAAAAACCCTAAAAATTGAAAATTTAAAAACAAAAAATATGTTTTATTTTGTCAAAAATTTGAAAAATCAAAAATATGTTTGTTTTTATTCTGTCAAAAATTAAAAAAAAATCCAAAAATATGTTGATTGAATATGCCGAAACCTCACGGCTGAACAAACATGATTAATTTCACAAGATTAAAAACGGTTTTCAAACTGTAAAATATCAATGTGTTGTAAATCATGGGGATATACGTTCTGCAAAACAGAGCATGAGATGCAGAAAATGGATGGCGAGACAAAGCTATCAGTATCAGGTTGTCAAATTTTCTTTAAATGTTTTGAATTTTAGGGGGAGTAAGAAATTGTCAGAAAATCAAAAAACATTAGAAAATTTGAAAAAGTCAAAAACATGATAAAATTCAAAATGACTTTTGTGTAAAAAGAGGAAATGATAGTACATCAGTAGACATTCACAGTACGCTAAAGAATTGGAATGTTAAAAATGTGATAAACGGTCTCACTGATGATATGCCAGTAGGTTTTTACACGCTTAGTAAATTGTTTTCGAGATATAAACCTAAATATTAAATACTTACTTATCTCGTGGGGAACATCTCTCGGATATATGGGTAACCCCCGAAATCTTGTTTGAAAGATTGCCTGATTCTGAGATACTAGGTCTTTATATTTTTTGATATCTGCGGTATTATACCTGGTCTTCTGATATCGCAGAAGAAATGACCTAGACCTCGTATTATACTTTACGCGCTTTTAAAGCTTACCCTCTTCACAAAAATTGAAAAATATCGAAAGATATGAATCAATTGTAGTTGAAAAAAAGATTCCTTAAAGGGAACACACCTAAGTCGAGCCTTCATCTCTTTGATTGAACGGAAGTTCAAACCTGAGCTCTCAAGGTCTCGCACTAACCCAGAGTACAGATATCAAATTGGTATACTCCCCTGTAAGACTGAATCTAGGGAATTTTGATACGGGAGTATATTCTGAGGTGGGACATGCGAATAAGTTTAAGTCCTTAAAACACTAATCCGTATCTCGAATCAATTGAACTTTGTGTGAAAATTTAAGTGGATCAGTATACTGACAATCTAAGTGAATCGTTTAGAACTTAAAGTGTTTAAAGCTCAACGGTGCTGGTGATTTGTCAAAAACTGATATGATCCTCTGACGCAAACTCAAACAAAAATATTGTCTGTAAATATGTTTCTAAATATTTCTTTACTGCTTTATGTTTCAGAAAAAAACAAAAAGATTTTGATTTCACTTTATTTTCGACAACCGATGTCTGAATGCTGAGTTTCAAAATCTAAGTATGCTAATCATGATTCTGAAAATAAAACAAGTTCATTAATTTGAAACTTGAAGTTTTAAAAATAAAAAATAAAAAACAGTTTGTGATATCTCCAAGGTCATTAATTTGGACTTGGATGATTAACTGTGAGGGATTTGGATGCTTAAATTGTTAAAAATCTGCTGTAAAGAGCTAGATTTCGATGTTGGATTCTTAATACTGCCAAATCTATGAAGATTGTCGATAGGGGGAAAGAATCAAGTATTTCTGGATATATTCATATTATTATATTTTAAAGCCAGAATCTTGATTAAAAGTTTTTGAGGGCCAGGTCACAATTCCTGGACAATCGAAAAAGCTTTCACTGTCATATATTTGAAACATTTCAGTTTATGATAAGAGAGCCAGGTAATCAATCCTAGATGTTCAAAATGTTTTACTTATAAATGTTTGAGAGTTGCAGATGCTATTCCAGATTACGATCCTGATAGCCGAGTCTAAGGGGGAGTCTGAGGACGAGCTCAACGCAAGGGGGAGCGTGCATTCAAGGAGCCAGGTAACTATCCTGAAGGAGCTTGTATCTAGAAAGCCAGGTGTCGATCCCAAAAGCATGGAATCTTGACGAAAGGGGGAGCCCGAAGAAAGAGTCTATCGAAAGGGGGAACTGAAGCTGAAGAAAGATCCACGGGGATTCTGTTCAAGAAAGAGGGAGTCTGTGTTTGCTGAAGTCGTCAAACCTTCAAGAAGACTCAGAGAGAGAGAAAGACAAGTCGCTACGAGATTGACTGCGGCAATATCCAAGGGGGAGTCTGTTAGTGCAGTAATGTCTATCGCCTCCGTCAATCAGATTCGTAGCAAGAAAGTGAAGATACCAAGCTTTGTATTGTAATATGTAGGAAAAGGCAAGGTGGCATTTATGTAATTAATGAGAACTTTCGTTAAGCCACTTGGCCTATAAATAGGAACCTAATGTCTTAGTTTAAGAACTTTTACTCATTTGGAGACTTGGAGAGCTAGAGGCTAGAGAGAGAAAGTAGAGAGAGAAAGTAGCAAGGTGATTCATGGTTCTTGTATATTTTCGGATCTTTCAATCGAATCACAGATTATATTACGTCGTGTGTGTTCGGTCACGTTCGTGTACGGATTCCGCACGTTATACGAGTCGGTTCGCAATCGTTTCGGAGTCAAAACCGATCCTACAGTAAGAAAAGCTGCTTCCAGGAGGTTTTCAGGTGTTTTCGCTCGATGAGTCCATTCTTGGGTGGTTGGTTTGGCACTTATTCCTGTAACTAGAATCCTAGCCCGGTATATACCATTTTAGTTTTACACCATTGTGAACCTTAAGCCTTTTTACTCTCTGATCGAGGTTCTCGGCTTTGAAAAATCTTTGTAAACTAAATCACACGTGTATATTTGGACATTTAAGAAATATACAGTAAAGAAAATCCAGAGCAATGGTGATATAAATATGCGGATTAGACACCTAAAAATAAACACTAAAAAATGGCTTCAATTTAAGGAATGTGTTTAGTGACGACATCAGATTCCTAATTGATGGAGAAAGTTCTGGTGGCAAGAAAAGCTGCTTCCAGGAGGTTGTCAAGTGTTTTTGCACGACGATTCCATTCTTAGGTGGTTGGTTTGGCCCTTGTTCTTGTAACTCGAAACCTAGCCCGGTATATCCCATTTTAGTTTTACACCATTATGAACCTTCAGCCTTTTTTACTCTCTGATCGAGGTTCTTCGCATTGAAAAATCTTCATAAACTAAATCCAACGTGTAAATGTTGACATTTAAGAGATATACAGTCAAGAAAATCAAGAGCAATGGTGATATATATGCGGATACGACACCAAAAAATAAACACTAAAAAAATGGGTACAATTTATGGAATGTGTTTAGTGACGGTATCAGATTCCTTATTGATGAAGCAAGTTCTAGTGGCTAGAAAAGCTGCTTCCAGGAGGTTGTCAAGTGTTTTCGCTTGACGATTCCATTCTTAGGTGGTTGGTTTGGCCCTTGTTCCTGTAACTCGAAACCCAGCCCGGTATATCCCATTTTAGTTTTACACCATTGTGAACCTTACGCCTTTTTTACTCTCTGATCGAGGTTCTCGGCATTGAAAAATCTTCGTAAACTAAATCACACGTGTATATGTTGACATTTAAGAGATATACAGTCAAGAATGTCAAGAGAAATGGTGATATATATGCGGATTAGACACCAAAAATAAACACTCAAGAAATAGTTACAATTAAAGGAATGTGTTTAGTGACGACATCAGATTCCTAATTGATGGAGAAAGGTCTGGTAGCAAGAAAAGATGCTTGCAGGAGGTTGTCAAGTGTTTTCGCTCGACGGTTCCATTCTTGGGTGGTTGGTTTGGCCCTTGTTCCTGTCACTCGAATCCTAGCCCGGTATATCCCATTTTAGTTTTATACCATTGTGAACCTTACGCCTTTTTTACTCTCTGATCGAGGTTCTCGGCATTGAAAAATCTTCGTAAACTATATCACACGTGTATATGTTGACATTTAAGAGATATACAATCAAGAAAATCAAGAGCAATGGTGATATATATGCTGATTAGACACCAAAAAATAAACACTCAAGAAATGGCTACAATTTAAGGAACCTGTTTAGTGACGGCATCAGATTCCTAATTGACGGAGAAAGGTCTGGTGGCAAGAAAAGCTGCTTCCAGGAGATTGTCAAGTATTTTCGCTCGATGATTCGATTCTTAGCTGGTTGGTTTGGCCCTTGTTCCTGTAACTCGAAACCTAGCCCGGTATATCCCATTTTAGTTAAACACCATTGTGAACCTTACGCCATTTTTACTCTCTGATCGCGGTTCTCGGCGTAAAAAAATCTTCGTAAACTAAATCATACGTGTATATGTTGACATTTAAGAGATATACAGTTAAGAAAATCAAGAGCAATGGTGATATATATGCGGATTAGACACCAAAAAATAGCTACAATTTAAGGAATGTGTTTAGTGACGGCATCAAATTCCTAATTGATGGAGAAAGGTCTGGTGGTAAGAAAAGCTGCTTCCAGGAGGTTGTCAAGTGGTTTCGCTCGACGATTCCATTCTTAGGTGGTTGGTTTGGCCTTTGTTACTGTAACTCGAATCCTATCCCTGTATATCCAATTTTAGTTTTATACCATCGTGAACCTTACGCCTTCTTTACTCTCTAATCAAGGTTCTCGGCATTGAAAAATTTTCGTAAACTAAATCACACATGTATATGTTGACATTAAAGAGATATACAGTCAAGAAAATCAAGAGCAATGGCGATATCTATGCGGATTTGACACTAAAAAATATACACACAAAAAATGGCTACAATTTAAGGAATGTGTTTAGTGACGGCATCAGATTCCTAATTGATGGAGAAAGGTCTGGTGGCAAGAAAAGCTGCTTCCAGGAGGTTGTCAAGTGTTTTCTTTCAACGATTCCATTCTTGTGTGGTTTGTTTAGCCCTTGTTTCAGTAACTCGAATCCTAGCCCGGTTTATCTCATTTTAGTTTTACACCATTGTGAACCTTACGCCTTTTTTACTCTCTGATCGAGGTTCTCGGCATTGAAAAATCTTTGCAAACTAAATCACACGTGTATATGTTGACATTTAAGAGATATACCCAGTCAAGAAAATCAAGAGAAATGGTGATATATATGCGGATTGGACACCATAAAATAAACACTCAAAAATTAGCTACAATTTAAGGAATGTGTTTAGTGACGGCATCAGATTTCTAATTGATGAAGAAAGGTCTGGTGGCAAGAAAAGCTGCTTCCAGGAGGATGTCAGTGTTTTCGCTCGATGATTCCATTCTTGGGTGGTTGGTTTGGCCCTTGTTCCTGTAACTCGAATCCTAGCCCGGTAGATCTCATTTTAGTTTTACACCATTGTGAACCTGACGCCTTTTTTACTCTCTGATCGAGGTTCTCGGCATTGAAAAATCTTCGTAAACTAAATCAGACGTGTATATGTTGACATTCAAGAGATATACAGTCAAGAAAATCAAGAGCAATGGTGATATATATGCAGATTAGACACCAAAAAATAAACACTAAAAAAATGGCTACAATTTTAGGAATGTGTTTAGTGACGACATCAAATTCCTAATTGATGGAGAAAGGTCTGGTGCCAGGAGGTTGTCAAGTGTTTTCGCTCGACGTTTCCATTCTTGGGTGGTTGGTTTGGCCCTTGTTCCTGTAATTCGAATAATCGCCCGGTTTATCCCATTTTAGTTTTACACCGTTGTGAACCTTACGCCTTTTTTACTCTCTGATCGAGGTTCTCGGCATTGAAAAATCTTCGTAAACTAAATCACACATGTATATGTTGACATTTAAGAGATATACAATCAAGAAAATCAAGAGCAATGGTGATATATATGTGGATTAGACACCAAAAAATAAACACTCAAAAAATGGCTACAATTTAAGGAATGCGTTTAGTGACGGCATCAGATTCCTATTTGATGGAGAAAGGTCTGGTGGCAATAAAAGCTGCTTCCAGGAGGTTGTCAAGTGTTTTCGCTCGACGATTCCATTCTTTGGTGGTTGGTTTGGCCCCTTTTTCCTGTGACTCGAATCCTATCCCGGTATATCCCATTTTAGTTTTACACCATTGTGAATCTTACGCCTTTTTTTACTCTCTTATCGAGGTTCTCCGCGTTGAAAAATCTTCGTAAACTAAATCACACGTATATATGTTGTCATTTAAGAGATATACAGTCAAGAAATGTTGGTGCATACGTCTGTCGACTTCGTCTTGTATCGAGTCTTATATTAGATTGTATATAGATCAGGGCACGCAAAACGAGAAATGTGGGTGTAAGGTCATTATTTCGCTCGAAATGACTATTTCGTGTGAAACCGATTTCGTACCAATTGTTTCGTGCGAAATAGGCCAGCCTATAAATACCTGTCATGCCTTGTCATTTGTAATTTTCGATTCCAGAGCCGAAGTGCTGCTGAAGTGTCTACTCGCTGTAAATCGTTGTTATATCAATCAGAAAGACAATTAAAGTGAATATCTAGCTGAATCAAAGTCAATACGTCTGTCGACTTCATCTTGTATCGAGTCTTGTATTAGATTGTATATAGATCAGGGCACGCAAAACAAGAAATGTGGGTGTAAGGTCATTTCGCACGAAATAGCAAATAGTTATTTCGTACGAAATCAGTTATTCATTTCGCACGAAATGACTATTTTGTGTGAAATTGATTTCGTACCAACTGTTTCGTGTGAAATAGGCCAACCTATAAATACCTGTCATGCCTTGTCATTTGTAATTTTCCGATTCCAGAGCCGAAGTGCTGCTGAAGTGTCTACTCGCTGTAAATCGTTGTTATATCAATCAGAAAGACAATTAAATTGAATATCTAGCTGAATCGAACTCAATACGTTAGTTTCCGCCTCTCGTATTGAGAAGAACACCTCTGAACAACTCGTTTCAGTCGTGAAAACGATCCTACAAGTGGTATCAGAGCTCAGGAGGAGGAGTTCTTACCGAATTCAGCTTGATTTCATCTATTTTCTGACTTCTACACCTTCTTTTCAAAATTAAACAAGTTTTAACGGTTAAAATGGATTGAATTTCACAGATTATATGCGTAACAGTGTTTTAACAAACCTTGAAATAATTGGACCAATATTCGAACTAAAACCTGATCAAATTAACAAAAAATATGGCCGACATGATGACATCAGCAGTATTTTGCACGGAATAGAGCTTTTATTTCGCACGAAATCAGTATTTCATTTGAAATTTGGTTGATTTCGCACGAAATCATCATTTCGTGTTAGCTATTTCGTACGAAATCACTATTTCGTACCAAATTGTTCTCATTTCGTGTGAAAAATCATTCCATTTCGCGCGAAATCATTATTTCGTTTGAGTTGATTTCGTACGAAATCATCTTTTCACTTAGTCATTTCGCATGAAATCATTCATTTTGTGTGAAATTTCTTATTTCGAGTGAATCATTTCTTTTGAAGTCATTTTGCAGGTCATTCCGCACGACAGTGTCATTTCGCACCAAGACCATTTCGTGTGAAAGTTGATTTCGTCTGAAAGTATCTGAATTTTTGAAACTTGCTATCAAATCTTGGAAGTGGAATTTTATAACGCGTTTGATACTGCCCCGACTACTCCTGCTACCATTGCTCAAAGCGTGAACATGGAAAATGAGACTGGAACTTTGCAAAAACCCCTGAAGCTAATGGGCATTAAGGAGTATTATGGTTGGAAAGATCGGTTTGAAAACTGGGTTCAAGCTAATCATTTGAGATCTTGGGAATGTATTGAGAAAAAGTATGTTAAGCCTCGTACAGATTTGGGAGTTATAAAAGCAATTTCTGAATTGATTGATAAAGAACGAGACATGTACAAAGTAGAAAAGATGATGATCAGTCTGCTACAGCAAGCTGTGAAAGAAGACATATTCATTTTACTTCAACATGACAATACTTCACGTTCGATTTGGGAAGCACTTCGAATTAAGTTTGAGGGAAGTGAGAAGATGATCAGAAGTAAGAAATCTTTGCTAAATAAAGAATTTGACTTGTTTACAAGTTTACCAGGTGAATCTTCAAAGAAATTGATTGAAAGATATTGTCACTTAGTGCGATCTATGTCTTTGTTAGAAATAGTCAAAGATCAAGAAGAATGGGTTGACAAACTAGCTGATGCTTTACCTCAGAAAGAATGGGGTACCTATCTGATGATCTTGAAGAACACTGGAGAATATGACAAACTGACAATTTATCAGTTTATTGAAAAGATTGAAGGTCAAGATCTTGAACAGCAAAAGATTGCAAGGATGAATAACCCAAGTAGTCAACAAGATGTCAAAATGTATTACAAAGGTAGTGTTCAGGATGTTGAAGCAAGTCCGAAAGTTCAAACTGCTTTCAGTGCAGAAAATTCATCTGGATCAGTCAACCAAAGTCCAAACAACAGCAGTGGATTTTCTTCATATCCAAGTGTTAGTCCAAAGTCAACCTCAAGTCATCAGTTCCAAAGCTCAAATAGCGGGAATGGTCATGTTTTACATTGCAACATCGCGTTGCATCTTCAGAATGGTCAAAATTTCTCCGAAGAGGTTGCTAAAGGTCATATATCATTACTTGCTACTGTGTTAGAATCATATGTAAGATTGGTTGCTGGAAGGATCGGAAATCCTATGTTGACAAAAGAGGATTACGATCAGATCGATGCTGAGGAGATGGAGCTTATGGATATTAAGTGGTGTTTAGCGAGTGTTTTGAGGAGAGCTGAAAAATTTAAGATGATTACAGGAAGAGATGATTTCAGGGATGCTAATGTTTCTACTTTGGGTTTTGATAAATATAAAGTCACTTGTTTTCGATGCAGGGAGAAAGGACATTTCAAGAGGGAATGTAAAAATCGAGAAGCAAGTGGAGCACAGAATCCATTTGGAAACAATGATTATTATCGAAAAGCTATATATCAACAAGTTGCTCATCAACCGTATCAACAACAAGAACCACAAACTGCACATGCTAAAAAGGCGATTGAAGAGTCAAACAAGAAAGCTTATTTTGGTATAATTGATCAAGATGATGAAAAAGTGGCAGAGGGTTTCAGTTGGGACAAATACATACCACCTGATTCAAAAGTAGTAGCTCTCATTGCACAAATAGTTCAAGAGCCAGATTTGACGACGGAATGGATGAAAGTGTTTGCTAGTGATGAGAAAAGTCAAGATGAAGAGTTTGTTTCTTCAGCCGATAGTTCAGAAAAGACCCAAGTCTTTGATCAATCATCATCCGATAGTAGTGATGATGAAGAAGAGACACAAATAAACATTGGAAAATCTATGTTATCTCCTGAAAGTTTTCAATTTTATTTTGCAGATAGATTGGAAAAGCTGAAGGAGAGACGAGCAGCAAAAGAACAGAAAAAGATGAAATGTGAAAGTATTGCTCAAAAAGAGAAGTCTGAGCAGAGTAAAGAAGTTAAAGAAGCTGAAAAAGTTGTTGAAGCTGAAAAGGTTGTTGAAGCTAAAAAAGTTGTTGAAGCTGAAAAGGTTGTTGAAGCTGAAAAAGTTGTTGAAGCTGAAAAGGTTGTTGAAGCTGAAAATGTTGTTGAAACTAAAAAGGTTGTTGAAGTTGAAAAGGTGATCGAAGTTGAAAAGATTGTTGAAGTCATTAAGCCGTGTTTAAAGTGTTCAGAATCTTGCAAACAATGTGGAGAAAAAGATGAGAAATTGAGTGAGCAAGATAAGATGAAGGAAAAGTTATTGTTTGATCTCAATTATGTGAAAGAATCGTATGACATTTTGAACAGAATAGTGAATGGTCTTCAGAAGACAAATTCTGAAAGAGAAGATGCATTAACAATGATGAATGCGGTGATGATGTCAAAACAGAAAGCCATCAATTACTATATTGAAGAATGTGCAAAGTTGAAGCAGGAGTTGGAGACTGAAAAGATAGAAAATGAAAGAATCAGACGATTACTGGAAAGTTATTCTAGTTCTGATTATTTGATTGACAGAATTTATCCAACTGTTGCAGGTTTTGAAGCATTTCAAGTCAAGAAGCCTGAAGAGAAGGATACTGGTAAGAAACATAGTGAAAATTATAACAAGTGTCCGCCTCCGATCTGGGAAGGTTATTCTCCCAGAAAACCAAATGAGGAGCAAGTCAAAAAAGGCAGTCAATATAAAATTGAAGTCTGAAACAACTGATGAGTTACCAGAAAACATTGACGTCACGTTTACATCGTCTGACACTGATCATGAGTCTGAGATAATAAAGAAAGTGGTCGATCAGGCGTTGGATAAAGATGAGGAGTCAGAGTCAAAGTCCGAATCCGAGAGTTCGAATTCATTAGTTGATAGTCCAAAATCGTCGGTTAAAAGAGTTTACAATAAAGAATTCTTGTTATCAAAATCTAATATGAATGACGAACCAATCAAAGTGGCATATACTTTGAATGATTCAGACAAATTATATTCTGATGAGGAATTTCCAATAAGAGGTGTTAAAACTGAAATGTTAAAAAAGGTTTTCAAACTAATAGAAATTAATATTTCTGAAATAAAAGATGAAAATCTTTCTAAAAAATCTAATCCTTACACCTCAAGAGTTCAACAACGTTTAAACAAGAAAAAGGGTTACAGTTCTGGTTCAGGTTATCGAAAGAAACCAAACCATAACGGTAATTTCAAAAAGAAAGGTCTTGGTTTTATTCCACCAAAAATCATAAAAATGAGGAAACTTATAAACCAAAAACTGTATTTGTTTCAGGAGCAAGTTCGGAAGAAGAACAAAAGAGCTCATTCTGGAAGCAATCAAACAGAGAATTTCTTGCTAAGAAGCAAGAAGAAATGAAAAATGGAGCATATCAAAGAAAAGAGACAAGAACCTGTTACCGATGTCAAGAAGTTGGTCACATCGCCTGGAACTGTCCTAAGGCAACCAACACAAAATAGGGAGTCTCTTCTAAACTGAAAGAAAAAGTTGTTGATAAAACTGAACCACCAACTGAAAAATTTAAAGTGTTTAAAAATTCAACATATGAAGTTGGTGAATGTTCGAAAAGATTTTACAAGAAAAGAGTGAATCTTGACAAACAGAAGTGGGTGGTTAAGAAATCTAATGTGAAATCTGGCGATGAATCTGATTCGTCAAAGTCAGAAGAGCCACATGTTGAGGCAAAAAGTGAAAACTCAGTTCCTCCAATGGATGATGTCAACTTTCCACCATTGAGGACTGAAAATTTTAAACAAAAAGTTGGTAAAGTGGAGATTTTGAATCAATTTTATTCTGAAAAGAAAGGATTTGATTTCGAAAAGGCTTTTAATGGAAAAGTGAAACATATTTTTGAGAAAATGGTTGATGGGAAGGCTAAAGGGGTAAAAGAATTTTATGATGAAAAAAGAAATGTTGAAACCCCAAGTGAGACTGAAAAGGTCACATCCAAGTTTGGTCAGGCTTGGATGTCTGTTTTTCATATGTAAAAATTCTGACTTGCCGGAGCTCCCAAGTGGGTAATCGTGGAGCATGCATCGGCATCATTCTTGAATTTTTTTTTTGTGAAACATTTAAATTTTTTTTAAAACTATACAAGTGTGACTTGCCGGAGCTCCCAGGTTGGTAAGTGTGGAGCAGGTATCGGCATCTTTCTTGAGAAATTCAGTTGTGATGTTTTTATCTACAAGTGGTTTATCAAGGTCATTAAGTTGAACTTGATTTAACTTTAATAACAATTTAGTTAAAAAACAATGTGATGAAACCCCTAACCTACAAGTGGTTTGTGAAAATCAACAAAACTTATTTTCCGGAAAAACCATTTTGATTAAAATAAACTTAAGTGTTTTGAAATCTTAATGGGAAAAGAGTTTGTTGTAAGGGGAGTTCTGATTGTTTATGCCAAGTGGATGGCGATTTGAGGCAATTCACATCATGTTGTCACTTTTTATGTGTACAGTTTGTTTTCAAATTTCTTTAAATGCTTTTGCATTTTAGGGGGAGTAAGAAAATTTCAGAAAATCCAAAAACATTTGAAAATTTGAAAAACCCAAAAACATGGTAAAATCAAAAATGAGTTTTGTTGTGAAAAAGAGGAAATGATAGTACATCAGTGGACATTCACGGCATGCTAAAGAATTGGAAAGTTATAATGTGATAAACGGTCTCACTGATGACGTGCCAGTAGGTTTTTGCACATTTAGTAGATTGTGTCGAGATATAAACCTAAATTTCAAACTTACTTATCTCGTGGGGAACATCTCTTGGATATATAGGTAACCCCCGAAATCTTGTTTGAAAGATCCCTCTTTCTAAGATACTAGGTCTTTATGCTTAGTGATATCTGGGGTATTATCCCGGGACTTCTGATTTTGCGGAAGCAATGGCCTAGTCCCCGTATAATACTTTTCGCTTGCTTGAAATATAGCACCACCCTCAGCATAAAAAAATGATGAAACATTGCAAAATGCTAATCATGTGCTGTTAAAGAAAAGATTCTCTAAAGGGAACACACCTAAAGTCGAAGCCATCATCTCTCTGATTTTGCGGAAGCAATAGCCTGAGCTCTCATGGCCCTCGAATTTAACCCTTTACAGATATCATCTAGGTATACTCACCTGTAACACTGAATATTGGGATCTGGATACGGGAGTATATTCTGAGGTGGGACATGCGTATAAGCTTAAGTCTCTAAAACACTAATCTCGTATCTCGAAACAGTTGAACTTTGTGTGAAAATTTAAGTGGATCAGTATACTGACAATCTAAGTGAATCGTTTAGAACTTAAAAAGTTTAAAACTTAACGGTGTTGGTGATTTGTCTCAAAAACTGATATGATCCTCTTACACAAACTCACAAAAATATTGTCTGTAAATATTTTTTTACTGCAATTCTTTAATTTCAAAATCCAAAAAGATTTTCAGTGTGTTTTAGCATAATTTTTTTGGAAAATTCAAAAATATTTTCGACAACTGATGTTGGAGAGTTGATTTTCAAAATTCCGAGTGCTAAACATGATGAATAGGTTTGGGAAAGTGTGTTTGAAAAAGTTTTTCTTACAAGTGGTCATTCGAGATTATAAAATGTTAAATCTTTTTTAATGATATCTTAAATTGATGGTTTGTAATTGATTCTACATGTGATAAGTAAAGTTTAAATTTGTCAAATTTTAAATTTGTGAAATTTATTATTGGGTGGAGAATGTGCAGGTTAGCTAGGTTCCGATACCTGAGCTGAATGAGAGCCAGGTCACGATCTTGAAACAAAAACTATTTCAGAGTATGATTCCAGTTTATCGAAAGGGGGAGTTTGAAGATATCAAGAGGGAGTCTGCTAATGCTAACGAACTTAAGGAATCAAGAGATCTGATCAAGAGAAGATGGAGTCAGATTGTGATCCTGGAAGAGAGAAGAGAAGAGAGAATAATGAGGATGCTTTACAAAGTCAGATACTTCAGGAAGAGCAAAAAGACTGATAAAGACTGAAGATGTTGAAGACTCGACACTGAAGACTTCGTCAACATCCGAGGGGGAGTCTGTTGGTGCATACGTCTGTCGACTTCGTCTTGTATCGAGTCTTGTATTAGATTGTATATAGATCAGGGCACGCAAAACAAGAAACGTGGGTGTAAGGTCATTTCGCACGAAATAGCAAACAACTATTTTGTACGAAATCAGTTATTCATTTCGCACGAAATGACTATTTCATGTGAAATTGATTTCGTACCAACTGTTTCGTGCGAAATAGGCCAGCCTATAAATACCTGTCATGCCTTGTCATTTGTAATTTTCTGATTCCAGAGCCGAAGTGCTGCTGAAGTGTCTACTCGCTGTAAATCGTTGTTATTTCAATCAGAAAGACAATTAAAGTGAATATCTAGCTGAATCGAACTCAATACGTTAGTTTCCGCCTCTCGTATTAAGAAGAACACCTCTAAACGACTCGTTTCGATCGTGAAAACGATCCTACAAGAAAATTAAGAGCAATGGTGATATATATGCGGATTAGACACCAAAAAATAAACACTAAAAAATGGCTACAATTTAAGGAATGTGTTTAGTGACGGCATCAGATTCTTAATTGATGGAGAAAGGTCTGGTGGCAAGAAAAGCTGCTTCCAGGAGGTTGTCAAGTGTTTTCGCTCGCCGATTCCATTCCAGGGTGGTTGGTTTGGCCCTTGTTCATGTAACTCGAATCCTAGCCCGGTATATCCCATATTAGTTTTACACCATTGTGAACCTTACGACTTTTTTACTCTCTGATCGAGGTTCTCGACATTGAAAAATCTTCATAAACTAAATCACACGTGTATATATTGACATTTAAGAGATATACAGTCAAGAAAATCAAGAGCAATGGTGATATTTATGCGGATTACGCACCAAAAAATAAACACTCAAAAAATGGCTATAATTTAAGGAATGAGTTTAGTGACGACATCAGATTCCTAATTGATGCAGAAAGGTCTGGTGGCAAGAAAAGCTGCTTCCAGGAGTTTGTCAAGTGTTTTCTGTCGACGATTCCGTTCTTGGGTGGTTGGTTTGGCCATTGTTCTTGTAACTCGAATCCTAGCTCGGTATGTCCCATTTTAGTTTTACACCATTGTGAACTTTACGCCTTTTTTACACTCTGTTCGAGGTTCTCGGCATTGAAAAATCTTCGTAAACTAAATCACACGTGTATATGTTAACATTTAAGAGATATACAGTCAAGAAAATCAAGAGCAATGGGGATATATATGCGGATTAGACATCAAAAAAATAAACACTCAAAAAATGGCTACAATTTTACGAATGTGTTTGGTGACGGCATCAGATTCCTAATTGATGGAGAAAGGGGTGGTGGCAAGAAAAGCTGCTTCCAAGAGGTTGTCAGGTGTTTTCACTCGGCGATTCTGTTCTTGGGTGGTTGGTTTGGCCCTTGTTCCGGTAACTCGAATCCTAGCCCGGTATATCCCATTTTAGTTTTACACCATTGTGAACCTTACGCCTTTTTTACTCTCTGATCTAGGTTCTAAGCATGGAAAAATCTTCGTATACTAAATCAAACGTGTATATGTTGACATTAAAGGGATACACAGTCAAGAAAATCAAGAGCAATGGTGATATATACGCGGATTAGACACCAAAAAATAAACACTCAAAAAATGGCTACAATTTAAGGCATGTGTTTAGTGACGGTATCAGATTCCTAATTGATGGAGAAAGGTCTGGTGGCAGGAAGTGCTGCTTCCAGGAGGTTGTCAAGTGTTTTCGCTCGACGATTCTATTCTTAGGTGGTTGGTTTGGCCCTTGTTCCTGTAACTCGAATCCTAGCCCAGTATATCCCATTTTAGTTTTACACCATTGTGAACCTTACGCCTTTTTTACACTCTGATCGAGGTTCTCGACATTGAAAAATCTTCGTAAACTAAATCAAACGTGTATATGTTGACATTTAAGAGTTATACAGTCAAGAAAATCAAGAGCAATGGTGATATTTATGCGGATTACACACCAAAAAATAAACACTCAAAAAATGGCTACAATTTAAGGAGTGTGTTTAGTGACGGCATCAGATTCCTAATTGATGGAGAAAAGTCTGGTAGCAAGAAAAGCTGCTTCAAGGAGGTTTTCAAGTGTTTTCGCTCGACGATTCCAGTCTTGGGTGGTTGGTTTGGCCCTGGTTCCTGTAACTCGATTCCTAGCCCGGTATATCCCATTTTAGTTTTACACCATTGTGAACTTTACGCCTTTTTTACACTCTGTTCGAGGTTCTCGGCATTGAAAAATCTTCGTAAACTAAATCACACGTGTATGTGTGAACATTTAAGAGATATACAGTTAAGAAAATCAAGAGCAATGGGGATATATATGCGGATTAGACATCAAAAAATAAACACTAAATAAATGGCTACAATTTTAGGAATGTGTTTAGTGACGACATCAGATTCCTAATTGATGGAGAAAGGGGTGGTGGCAAGAAAAGCTGCTTCCAAGAGGTTGTCAAGTGTTTTCACTCGGCGATTCTGTTCTTGGGTGGTTGGTTTGGCCCTTGTTCCTGTAACTCGAATCCTAGCCCGGTATATCCCATTTTATTTTTATACCATTGTGAACCTTACGCCTTTTTTACACTCTGATCGAGGTTCTCGGCATTGAAAAATCTTCGTAAACTAAATGACACGTGTATATGTTGACATTTAAGAGATAAACAGTCAAGAAAATCAAGTGCAATGGTGATATATATGCGGATTAGACACCAAAAAAAACACTCAACAAATGGCTACAATTTAAAGAATGTGTTTAGTGATGGCATCAAATTCCTAATTAATGGAGAAAGGTCTGGTGGCAAGAAAAGCTGATTCTAGGAGGTTGTCAAGTGTTTTCGCACGACGATTCCATTCTTGGGTGGTTGGTTTGGCCCTTGTTCCTGTAACTCGAATCCTAGCCCGGTATATCCCATTTTAATTTAACACCATTGTGAACCTTGCGCCTTTTTTACTCTCTGATCGATGTTCTCGGCATTGAAAAATCTTCGTAAACTAAATGACACGTGTATATGTTGACATTTAAGAGATATACAATCAAGAAATTCAAGGGCATTGGTTATATATATGCGGATTAGACACAAAAAAAAAACACTCAAGAAATGGCTTCAATTTAAGGAATGTGTTTAGTGACGGCATCAGATTCCTAATTGATGGAGAAGTGTCTGGTGGCCCTTGTTCCTGTAACTCGAATTCTAGCCCGGTATATCCCATTTACATTTACACCATAGTGAACCTTACGCCTTTTTTACTCTCTAATCGAGGTTCTCAGCATTGAAAAATCTTTGTAAACTAAATCACACGTGTATATGTTGACATTTAAGAGATATACAGTCAAGAAAATCAAGGGCAAGGGTGATATATATGCGGATTAGACAAACAAAAAACACTCAACATATGGCTACAATTTAGGGAATGTGTTTAGTGACGACATCAGATTCATAATTGATGGAGAAAGGTCTGGTGGCATGAAAAGCTTCTTCTAGGAGGTTGTCAAGTGTTTTCGCTCGACGATTCCATTATTGGGTGGTTGGTTTGGCCCTTGTTCCTGTAACTCGAATCCTAGCCCGGGATATCCCATTTTAATTTTACACCATTGTGAACCTTATGCCTTTTTTACTCTTTGATCGAGGTTCTCGGCGTTGAAAAATCTTTGTAAACTAAATGACACGTGTATATGTTGACATTTAAGATATATACAGTTAAGAGAATCATGGGCAATGGTGATATATATGCGGAGTAGACACCAAAAAAAAACACTCAACAAATGGCTACAATTTAAGGAATGTGTTTAGTGACGTCATCAGATTCCTAATTAATGGAGAAAGGTTTTTTGGCAAGAAAAGCTGCTTCTAGAAGGTTGTCAAGTATTTTCACTGGACGATTCCATTCTTGGATGGTTGGTTTGGCCCTTTTTCCTGTAACTCGAATCCTAGCCTGGAATATCCAATTTTAATTTTACACCATTGTGAACCTTACGCCTTTTTTAGTCTCTGATCGAGGTTCTCGGCATTGAAATATCTTCGTAAACTACATCACATGTGTATATGTTGACATTTAAGAGATATACACACAAGAAAATCAATGGCAAGGGTGATATATATGCGGATTAGACACAAAAAAAAAACACTCAACAAATGGCTACAATTTAAGGAATGTTACAAGTGACGGCATCCGATTCCTAATTGATGGAGAATGCTATGTTGGCAAGAAAAGTTGCTTCTAGGAGGTTGTCAAGTGTTTTCGCTCGACGATTCTATTCTTGGGTGGTTGGTTTGGCCCTTGTTCCTGTAACTCGAATCCTAGCCCGGTATATCCCATTTTAATTTTACACCATTGTGAACCATACGCCTTTTTTACTCTCTGATCGAGGTTCTCGGCATTAAAAAATTTTCATAAACTAAATGACACGTGTATATGTTGACATTTAAGAGATATACAGTCAAGAAAATCAAGGGCAATGGTGATATATATGCGGATTAGACACCAAAAAAAACACTCAACAAATGGCTTCAATTTAAGGAATGTGTTTAGTGACGACATCCGATTCCTAATTGATGGAGAAAAGTCTGGTGGCCAGAAAAGCAACTTCTAGGAGGTTATCAAGTGTTTTCGCTCAACGATTCCATTCTTGGGTGGTTGGTTTTGGACCTTGTTCCTGTAACTCGAATCCTATCCCGGTATATCTTATTTTAATTTAACACCATTTTGAACCTTGCGCCTTTTTTACTCTCTGATCGAGGTTCTCGGCATTGAAAAATCGTCGTAAACTAAATCACATGTGTATATGTTGACATTTAAGAGATATACAGTCAAGAAAATCAAGGGCAATGGTGATATATATGCGGATTAGACACCAAAAAAAACACTCAACAAATGGCTTCAATTTATGGAATGTGTTTAGTGACGACATCAGATTCCTAATTGATGGAGAAAGGTCTGGTGGCCAGAAAAGCGACTTCTAGGAGGTTATCAAGTGTTTTCGCTTGACGATTCCATTCTTGGGTGGTTGGTTTTGGACCTTGTTCATGTAACTCGAATCCTAGCCCTGTATATCCCATTTTAACTTTACACCATTGTGAACCTTACGCCTTTTTTACTCTCTGATCGAGGTTCTCGGCATTGAAAAATCTTCGTAAACTAAATCACACGTGTATATATTGACATTTAAGAGATATACAGTCAAGAAAATCAAGGGCAATGGTGATATATATGCGGATTAGACAAAAAAAAAAACACTCAACAAATGGCTAGAATTTAAGGAATGTGTTTAGTGACGGCATCAGATTTCTAATTGATGTAGAAAGGTCTGGGGGCAAGAAAAGCTGCTTCTAGGAGGTTGTCAAGTGTTTTTGCTCGACGATTCCATTCTTGGGTGGTTGGTTTGGCCCTTGTTCCTGTAACTCAAATCCTAGCCCGGTATATCCCATTTTAATTTTACACCATTGTGAACCATACGCCTTTTTTACACTCTGATCGAGGTTCTTGGCATTGAAAAATCTTTGTAAACTAAATGACACGTGTATATGTTGACATTTAAGAGATAAACTGTCAAGAAAATCAAGTGCAATGGTGATATATATGCGGATAAGACACCAAAAAAAACACTCAACAAATGGCTACAATTTAAAGAATGTGTTTAGTGAGGGCATCAAATTCCTAATTAATGGAGAAAGGTCTGGTGGCAAGAAAAGCTGATTCTAGGAGGTTGTCAAGTGTTTTCGCTCGACGATTCCATTCTTGGGTGGTTGGTTTGGCCTTTGTTCCTGTAACTCGAATCCTAGCCCGGTATATCCCATTTTAATTTAACACCGTTGTGAACCTTGCGCCTTTTTTACTCTCTGATCGATGTTCTCGGCATTGAAAAATCTTCGTAAACTAAATCACACGTGTATATGTTGACATTTAAGAGATATACAGTCAAGAAAATCAAGGGCAATAGTGATATATATGCGGATTAGACACAAAAAAAAAAAAAACTCAACAAATGGCTACAATTTAAGGAATGTGTTTAGTGACGGCATCAGATTTCTAATTGATGGAGAAAGGTCTGGTGGCAAGAAAAGCTACTTCTAGGAGGTTGTCAAGTGTTTTCGCTCGACGATTCCATTCTTGGGTGGTTGGTTTGGCCCTATTTCGTGTAACTCGAATCCTAGCCCGGTATATCCCATTTTAATTGTACACCATTGTGAACCTTACGCCTTTTTTACTCTCTGATCGAGGTTCTCGGCATTGAAAAATCTTCGTAAACTAAATCACACGTGTATATGTTGACATTTAAGAGATATACAGTCAAGAAAATCAAGGGCAATGGTGATATATATGCGGATTTGACGCAAAAAAAAACACTCAACAAATGGCAACAATTTAAGGAATGTGTTTAGTGATGGCATCAGATTCCTAATTGATGGAGAAAGGTCTGGTGGCAAGAAAAGATGCTTCTTGGAGGTTGTCAAGTGTTTTCGCTCGACGATTCCTCTCTTGGGTGGTTGGTTTGGCCCTTGTTCCTGTAACTCGAATCCTAGACCGGTATATCCCATTTTAATTTAACACCATTGTGAACCTTACGCCTTTTTTACTCTTTGATCGAGGTTCTCGGCGTTGAAAAATCTTCGTAAACTAAATCACACGTGTATATGTTGACATTTAAGAGATATGCAGTCAAGAAAATCAAGGGCAATGGTGATATATATGCGGATTAGACACAAAAAAAAAACACTCAACAAATGGCTACAATTTAAGGAATGTGTTTAGTGATGGCATCAGATTCCTAATTGATGGAGAAAGGTCTGGTGGCAAGAAAAGCTGCTTCTAGGAGGTTGTCAAGTGTTTTCGCTCGACGATTCCATTCTTGAGTGGTTGGTTTGGCCCTTGTTCGTGTAACTCGAATCCTAGCCCAGTATATCCCATTTTAATTTTACACCATTGTGAACCTTACGCCTTTTTTACTCTCTGATCGAGGTTCTCGGCATTGAAAAATCTTCGTAAACTAAATCACACGTGTAAATGTTGACATTTAAGAGATATACAGTCAAGAAAATCAAGGGCAATGGTGATATATATGCGGATTTGACACAAAAAAAAAACTCAACAAATGGCAACAATTTAAGGAATGTGTTTAGAGATAGCATCAGATTCCTAATTGATGGAGAAAGGTCTGGTGGCAAGAAATGGTGCTTCTAGGAGGTTGTCAATTGTTTTCGCTCGACGATTCCATTCTTGGGTGGTTGGTTTGGCCCTTGTTCCTGTAACTCGAATCCTAGACCGGTATATCTCATTTTAATTTTACATCATTGTGAACCTTACGCCTTTTTTACTCTCAGATCGAGGTTCTCGGCATTGAAAAATCTTCGTAAACTAAATCACACGTGTATATGTTGACATTTAAGAGATATACAATCAAGAAAATCAAGGGCAATGGTGATATATATGCGGATTAGACACAAAAAAAAAACACTCAACAAATGGCTATAATTTAAGGAATGTGTTTAGTGACGGCATCAGATTCCTAATTGATGGAGAAAGGTCTGGTGGCAAGAAAAGCTGCTTCTAGGAGGTTGTCAAGTGTTTTCGCTCGACAACTCCATTCTTGGGTGGTTGGTTTGGCCCTTGTTCGTTTGACTCGAATCCTAGCCCGGTATATCCCATTTTAATTTTACACCATTGTGAACCTTACGCCTTTTTTACTCTCTGATCGAGGTTCTCGGCATTGAAAAATCTTCGTAAACTAAATCACACGTGTATATGTTGACATTTAAGAGATATACAGTCAAGAAAATCAAGGGCAACAGTGATATATATGCGGATTAGACACAAAAAAAACACTCAACAAATGGTTACAATTTAAGGAATGTGTTTAGTGACGGCATCAGATTCCTAATTCCAAATTGATGGAGAAAGGTCTGGTGGCAAGAAAAGCTGCTTCTAGGAGGTTGTCAAGTGTTTTCGCTCGACGATTCCATTCTTGGGTGGTTGGTTTGGCCCTATTTCGTGTAACTCGAATCCTAGCCCGGTATATCCCATTTTAATTTTACACCATTGTGAACCTTACGCCTTTTTTACTCTCTGATCGAGGTTCTCGGCATTGAAAAATCTTCGTAAACTAAATCACACGTGTATATGTTGACATTTAAGAGATATGCAGTCAAGAAAATCAAGGGCAATGGTTATATATATGCGGATTTGACACAAAAAAAAAACAATCAACAAATGGCTACAATTTAAGGAATGTGTTTAGTGATGGCATCAGATTCCTAATTGATGGAGAAAGGTCTGGTGGCAAGAAAAGATGCTTCTAGGAGGTTGTCAAGTGTTTTCGCTCGACGATTCCATTCTTGAGTGGTTGGTTTGGCCCTTGTTCGGGTAACTCGAATCCTAGCCCAGTATATCCCATTTTAATTTTACACCATTGTGAACCTTACGCCTTTTTTACTCACTGATCGAGGTTCTCGGCGTTAAAAAATCTTCGTAAACTAAATCACACGTGTATATGTTGACATTTAAGAGATATGCAGTCAAGAAAATCAAGGGCAATGGTGATATATATGCGGATTAGACACCAAAAAACAAACTCAACAAATGGCTACAATTTAAGGAATGTGTTTAGTGACGGCATCAGATTCCTAATTGATGGAGAAAGGTCTGGTGGCAAGAAAAGCTACTTCTAGGAGGTTGTCAAGTGTTTTCGCTCGACGATTCCATTCTTGGTTGGTTGGTTTGGCCCTATTTCGTGTAACTCGAATCCTAGCCCGGTATATCCCATTTTAATTGTACACCATTGTGAACCTTACGCCTTTTTTACTCTCTGATCGAGGTTCTCGGCATTGAAAAATCTTCGTAAACTAAATCACACGTGTATATGTTGACATTTAAGAGATATACAGTCAAGAAAATCAAAGGCAATGGTGATATATATGCGGATTTGACGCCAAAAAAAACACTCAACAAATGGCAACAATTTAAGGAATGTGTTTAGTGATGGCATCAGATTCCTAATTGATGGAGAAAGGTCTGGTGGCAAGAAAAGATTCTTCTTGGAGGTTGTCAAGTGTTTTCGCTCGACGATTCCTCTCTTGGGTGGTTGGTTTGGTCCTTGTTCCTGTAACTCGAATCCTAGACCGGTATATCCCATTTTAATTTTACACCATTGTGAACCTTACGCCTTTTTTACTCTTTGATCGAGGTTCTCGGCGTTGAAAAATCTTCGTAAACTAAATCACACGTGTATATGTTGACCTTTAAGAGATATGCAGTCAAGAAAATCAAGGGCAATGGTGATATATATGCGGATTAGACACCAAAAAAAAACACTCAACAATTGGCTACAATTTAAGGAATGTGTTTAGTGATGGCATCAGATTCCTAATTGATGGAGAAAGGTCTGGTGGCAAGAAAAGCTGCTTCTAGGAGGTTGTCAAGTGTTTTCGCTCGACGATTCCATTCTTGAGTGGTTGGTTTGGCCCTTGTTCGTGTAACTCGAATCCTAGCCCAGTATATCCCATTTTAATTTTACACCATTGTGAACCTTACGCCTTTTTACTCTCTGATCGAGGTTCTCGGCATTGAAAAATCTTCGTAAACTAAATCACACGTGTATATGTTGACATTTAAGAGATATACAGTCAAGAAAATCAAGGGCAATGGTGATATATATGCGGATTTGACACAAAAAAAAAACCTCAACAAATGGCAACAATTTAAGGAATGTGTTTAGAGATAGCATCAGATTCCTAATTGATGGAGAAAGGTCTGGTGGCAAGAAATGGTGCTTCTAGGAGGTTGTCAATTGTTTTCGCTCGACGATTCCATTCTTGGGTGGTTGGTTTGGCCCTTGTTCCTGTAACTCGAATCCTAGACCGGTATATCTCATTTTAATTTTACATCATTGTGAACCTTACGCCTTTTTTACTCTCAGATCGAGGTTCTCGGCATTGAAAAATCTTCGTAAACTAAATCACACGTGTATATGTTGACATTTAAGAGATATACAATCAAGAAAATCAAGGGCAATGGTGATATATATGCGGATTAGACACAAAAAAAAACACTCAACAAATGGCTATAATTTAAGGAATGTGTTTAGTGACGGCATCAGATTCCTAATTGATGGAGAAAGGTCTGGTGGCAAGAAAAGCTGCTTCTAAGAGGTTGTCAAGTGTTTTCGCTCGACAACTCCATTCTTGGGTGGTTGGTTTGGCCCTTGTTCGTGTGACTCGAATCCTAGCCCGTATATCCCATTTTAATTTTACACCATTGTGAACCTTACGCCTTTTTTACTCTCTGATCGTGGTTCTCGGCATTGAAAAATCTTCGTAAACTAAATCACACGTGTATATGTTGACATTTAAGAGATATACAGTCAAGAAAATCAAGGGCAATAGTGATATATATGCGGATTAGACACAAAAAAAACACTCAACAAATGGCTACAATTTAAGGAATGTGTTTAGTGACGGCATCAGATTCCTAATTCCAAATTGATGGAGAAAGGTCTGGTGGCAAGAAAAGCTGCTTCTAGGAGGTTGTCAAGTGTTTTCGCTCGACGATTCCATTCTTGGGTGGTTGGTTTGGCCCTATTTCGTGTAACTCGAATCCTAGCCCGGTATATCCCATTTTAATTTTACACCATTGTGAACCTTACGCCTTTTTTACTCTCTGATCGAGGTTCTCGGCGTTGAAAAATCTTCGTAAACTAAATCACACGTGTATATGTTGACATTTAAGAGATATGCAGTCAAGAAAATCAAGGGCAATGGTGATATATATGCGGATTAGACACCAAAAAAAAAACAATCAACAAATGGCTACAATTTAAGGAATGTGTTTAGTGATGGCATCATATTCCTAATTGATGGAGAAAGGTCTGGTGGCAAGAAAAGATGCTTCTAGGAGGTTGTCAAGTGTTTTCGCTCGACGATTCCATTCTTGAGTGGTTGGTTTGGCCCTTGTTCGTGTAACTCGAATCCTAGCCCGGTATATCCCATTTTAATTTTACACCATTGTGAAACTTACGCCTTTTTTACTCTCTGATCGAGGTTCAAGGCATTGAAAAATCTTCGTAAACTAAATCACACGTGTATATGTTGACATTTAAGAGATATACAGTCAAGAAAATCAAGGGCAATGGTGATATATATGCGGATTTGACACAAAAAAAAACACTCAACAAATGGCAACAATTTAAGGAATGTGTTTAGAGATGGCATCAGATTCCTAATTGATGGAGAAAGGTCTGGTGGCAAGAAAAGGTGCTTCTAGGAGGTTGTGAAGTGTTTTCGCTCGACGATTCCATTCTTGGGTGGTTGGTTTGGCCCTTGTTCCTGTAACTCGAATCCTAGACCGGTATATCTAATTTTAATTTTACACCATTGTGAACCTTACGCCTTTTTTACTCTCAGATCGAGGTTCTCGGCATTGAAAAATCTTCGTAAACTAAATCACACGTGTATATGTTGACATTTAAGAGATATACAATCAAGAAAATCAAGGGCAATGGTGATATATATGCGAATTAGACACAAAAAAAAAAACACTCAACAAATGGCTATAATTTAAAGAATGTGTTTAGTGATGGCATCAGATTCCTAATTGATGGAGAAAGGTCTGGTGGCAAGAATAGCTGCTTCTAGGAGGTTATCAAGTGTTTTCGCTCGACAATTCCATTCTTGGGTGGTTGGTTTGGCCCTTGTTCGTGTGACTCGAATCCTAGCCCGGTATATCCCATTTTAATTTTACACCATTGTGAACCTTACGCCTTTTTTACTCTCTGATCGAGGTTCTCGCATTGAAAAATCTTCGTAAACTAAATCACACGTGTATATGTTGACATTTAAGAGATATACAGTCAATAAAATCAAGGGCAATAGTGATATATATGCGGATTAGACACCAAAAAAAAACACTCAACAAATGGCTACAATTTAAAGAATGTGTTTAGTGACGGCATCAGATTCCTAATTCCATATTGATGGAGAAAGGTCTGGTGGCAAGAAAAGTTGCTTCTAGGAGGTTGTCAAGTGTTTTCGCTCGTTGATTCCGTTCTTCGGTGGTTGGTTTGGCCCTATTTCGTGTAACTCGAATCCTAGCCCGGTATATCCCATTTTAATTTTACACCATTGTGAACCTTACGCCTTTTTTACTCTCTGATCGAGGTTCTCGGTATTGAAAAATCTTCGGAAACTAAATCACACGTGTATATGTTGACATTTAAGAGATATACAGTCAAGAAAATCAAGGGCAATGGTGATATATATTGTTAGTGCACTATGTCTATTGACTTCGTCTTGTATCGAGTCTAGGATTTGAATTGATAGATTAGATCTTGTTATACGAGAGTATAGGAGGTTTTAGAGTATGTTTAAGGTAATTTAGCTTGAAAGTGGTGATTTACCTTGAAAGTGTCACATGACCGTTTCAAGCTAAATCAGCATGTTGATTTCCCTTGAAAGTGGCATGTGTCATTTCAAGCTAAATCATGATTTCCCTTGAAAGTGGCATGTGTCATTTCAAGCTAAATCAACATCACTATAAATAGCATTCAAGCTAAATCATTTGTGACTTTTGCACATTTGACATTGGAGAGCTTAGATTCTAGAAAGAGAGTCTAGAGAGAGAATGTACTCCAAGTGATTCAAGGTTCTTTGTACGTTTCAGATTTATAAATAGAATCACGTTTATATTACATCTTGTGTGTTTCGGTCTCGTTCGTGCACGGTTTCCGCACGTCGCACGGTCGATTCGCAATCGTTTCGGAGTCAAAACAGGTCCTAACAAGTGGTATCAGAGCAGGAGCTCGATTGCGTTGATCAAACAACAAGATTCGTACCAGATTACAGCGTTTTCAGATCTGAATTGCATCATTTCTTCATCATCTACTTATTCTTTCACGTTTTCTACGGTTTTTCGACAAATTGAATGGGATTTTATGGTCCGAATCAGCTGATTTTTTAGAATATTGTGCGAAAACAGTTGATCTACAATCCTGCCAAGTTTCAGATTCAAATTCCTAGTTGTTTAGAAGAATTTCGAGTTTTTGTGTTCGACTTCGTAACAATCAGCAAGATTTCGCTTGAAAAATTCAAGCGAAATCCTTATCAGTCAGATTTTGCTTGAGTATTTTAAGGATTTCGCTTGAAAAAGCTGCTGGATTTCGCTAGAATATTCTGAAGATTTCGCTTGAACATGATGTTTGGTCTTGGTTTCGCTTGAGATAGTACATAAAATCAGATTTCGCTTGAAACAGCATAGATTTGATTTCGCTTGAAACAGTAGAGTCTTGATTTCGCTTAAAACAAGTCAACTTGGGATTTCGCTTGAAAGCTGTTGAGTCTTGATTTCGTGGTCAACTTGTGATTTCGCTTGAGTTGTCAAACAAAGTGATTTCGCTTGAATTTCCTTTTTCACTTGAAAAGTGAAATTTCGTGTCGAGATTATTTCACGTCAACTGTGTATTAGTCTGGTTTAGGATATTTGATATTGTGTATACTGATTGTGTTTGTTTGTTTGTCTATTCAGGTTTACATCATGGCTGATGAATTTTACAATACGTTTTTGAACGCGTTAACAACCGAATCGTCTGAGGTTACAAATATTACACCAAAAACTATCACGAAGGCAATCAACGAAAACATTAAGCATGATAACTTTTACGGAACTCACTCAAAGCCACCAAATCTTGATAGCATTGAGGATTATACCTGGTGGAAAGATCGTTTCATCAACTGGGCGAAAGCGTATGCTCATGAAAGCTGGTTTTGCTTGGAGTATGGGTATGAAAAACCAAAAGATGAAAAAGGCGAAGATCTAGTATTCAAGAAGTTTTCCAGAGAAGATAAAGCTGAATACGGAGCTGAACAGAGAATGATAGCATTGATCCAGTCAGCAATCAGAAATGATATTTTTGCTTTACTAACTCATGATGGGTCATCTAAGTCTGTCTGGGAAGCTTTACGTGTTAAAGCTGAAGGGGGTAAACAGATTAAAAAGAACAAAATCGCTTTATTAAAGAAAGAATTTGATCTGTTTGATAACATAAAAGGAGAGTCGGTGAGGCAAATGATTGAGAGATTCTGTCATCTTAAAATTGAATTGGAAAGATTAGAGGTAAATAAAACAAGAGAGGAATTGATAGACAAAGTGATTGAAGCGTTACCACGAGCTGATCAGTGGCAAACGTTTGTTTTTATTTTGAAAAATGATGCTTTGTATGATACAATTACTCTTGATGCTTTGTTTGAAAAGATTGAAAGTCATGATCTGGAGCTACAAAAGCAAAACAAGATGACTGATTCTTCACATCAACAGAACGTTGGCTTGTACTACAAAGGCAGTGTGCTTTCTGATAAAGGTGTTGGTTCACCAAAAACAGCATTTAGTGGTGAAAAAATGAAAGAACCACCAACAATGTCAACAAGTCATCATTCTGGATATCATTCATCTTCAAAGACAAATTCTGATGATTCTGAAGAAATTCTGTGCAACATTCTGTTAAACTGAAGAATTCTCCTGCAATTAGCATAAATGCAGCGAAACAGCAAATGAGTTTCCTTGCATCTGTTCTGGAGTCATATGAAGGTCTAGTAGCTGGAAAAATTGGAAATTCTGAATTGACCAAAGAAGACTATGACCAGATTGATCCGGAAGAGATGGAGCTCATTGATATCCGTTGGTGTTTAGCTAGTTGTATCCGAAGAGCTCAGAGGTATATGGAGATTACCGGGAAACAATCGCTTGGAGGTGCTTCAACAAAGCTTGGATTCGACAAATCCAAAGTGACCTGCTTCAAATGCAAGCAAAAAGGTCATTTCAAAAGAGAATGCAGAAACTCTGAAGTTGCTGAAGGAAGTGAACGTCCTTTCAATGATGATTATTATCGAAAGGCGATTTTCCATCGAAGCAGAGAAGAACCAAAGTTGATTGAAGATAAGCCGAGAGAAAAATCAAGAGCATATGCAGTAATCTATCCTGATGAAGGATTTGACTGGAGCATAGTTTGTCCAGAAGAAGATCGTTTAGAGAATGTTCGTAAAACAGCTCAAGGGAGAGCTATGACAGAAGAAAGAAAGTTTGTTTTTGTTGCTGAGATTCAAGATGAAAACAAAGACAAAGATACTGCTGAAATCAGTGAAGAAAAAGTTGAGATCAAAGAGAAAACTCGAGAAGAGATCTTGAGTGAGAAGACCTACAGAGAAAGAAACGTGCTCTATAACAGAATGGATGACATGCAGGAGGAGTATGAGATGGCTGTCGGTAGCAAAAGATGGGATAAAAAGAGAGAATGCTATTATAACAGAGGAAAACCGGTTGTTCCCAAGAAAGACATAATTTTCGATGATGTTCTTCTCAAAGTCCCGTTGAGAGCTGAATACTGTAGAAATGTATTGAAAGATGACACATACGTTAAGAGATTTGAAAAGGAGATCAGATATGCTATGTTATCGTGTCTGAGAAAAAGGGATGAGGAGAGGATGAAGAAGAATGTTGAAGAAATGGTGAACGATCTGAAGAAAGATGCTGAAGAGGTTAAAACAGAAACTGTTGAAGTTGAAGCTGTGAAGGAAATTAAAAGTGAAGAAGTTGTTGTGATTGAAGAGGTTGAGAAAGCTGTTACTGAAGAACAGCAGATAGAAGAAAAGAATGAGAATGAGGAAGCTGATAATGCTGGTGATGAAGTCGGTGTTGAAGAAAAGCAGGATGTTGATGAGCAGACAGAGGTTGCTGAAAACATCGAAGTGCCAATCACTGAGGTAAATTCTGATTCTGAAAACTTGAAACTGATTGATCAGTGCAAGAAATGCATGGAACCGTGTAGAGCTTGTACTGAAAAAGATGAGCAATTCAGAACAAGAGATCTTGAATTCACAAAAATAGAAAACATTTTCAAAGAAAAATGCAAAGAGATGTTAGAAAAAGAAAAGGTTTTTAAAGAAAATGATGAAAAACTTTCAGAAAAATGTAATAAATTAGAGAAAGAAAATAAAGTTTTGAAAGAAAATGTTTTGAAAATGACAAATGAATGTGAACAAAAAGAAATTGCTTGTCAAGAAATGAAAAAGGAATATGACTCAATGAAATTATCATATCACATTACAAAAGAGTCATATGAAAAAGTGAAAGACGAAATGAAATATGCTCAATCAAGAATGAATTATCTGTCTGAAATAACCAAAGAACTTAAACGAATGTATTCTATAAAACAAGATGTTGTTAATTCCTATATTGAGGATGTTGCTAAGTTGAAGCGACAGATTGCTGATTTAGAACAGGATAACAACAAGTTAAAGAGTTACCATGTGTCGTCATATGTGCTTGAAAGAATTTTCAATATAAAACCGGGTGATGGTGAGTCTGAGCAGAACAAGAAAGGCATTGGCTCAGAGTTTCATCAAGTTCCACCACCGGAAAAATTTGCATTTTATGATGAGGAAAAGGTCGAAAAAGCTTTCAACATGGTAGACCAATTGCCAGACAACATTGAGATAACCTATTCCAAATCTGATGACTCTAATGATTCAGAGGTGGTAGGTAAAGTCGTTGAAAGTGTGTTGAAAGAAGAGTCGATTGTTACAGGTAAATCTGAATCACAGGATGAAGATGAAGGAAATCTTCATGATGATTATCTGAAAAATACAAAATCCGAGGAAAGTTTGAATGATGATTCAAAAGGATTGGTTTATACCATGATTGGATCGGACAAATTGTTCTTAGATGTTGTTTTCCCGATTCAGAATGTGATTTCAGAAAAGGTTGATAAAGTTTTCAAAATGGTTGAGATTGAGAAGTCTGAGATTTCAAAGTTTGTTGGTAAGAGTCATAAAGGTTCGTATAACAAACCTGGTTTCAAAAGGAAGAACATGAAGGCTGGGTTGGGTTATAAGAAGAAACAGAATCGAAACAAAAATGAAATGCCAAATTTTCAGGCAAAATTGAATTTTGTTCAAGGAGACAGTTTAGAAAAAGAAAAAGAACTCAAAATGAGACAGTCTAATGATGAGTTCTTTGCTCAAAAGAAAAAGCAACAACCACAGGTCAAAGATGTGTCCATGAGAACATGTTTCAAATGTGATCAAAAAGGACATCTTGCACGCAAGTGTTCTAATCTAAAACCTGTGGATGTTGATCAAAAGAAGATTGATGCTGAGAAACAAAAATCTGAGAATGTGAGACAAAGGTCAACCAGATTTGACTCCAAACAAACTTGGAGGTACAACACAAACAAGTTTGCTTCGAATCAAAACTGGAAATCAGACCCGAATAGGTTCGATTCTAGACAGATCTGGAATTCTCACACATCCAGATTTAGAACAACACAAAGTTGGAAAACAACTGTGGATATGACAAAACCTCAAGAGTTTTGGAAACCAAGAGTTGTTGTTCAAAATCAAAATGTTCAAAAAGTTTCACATTTTTACAAACGAGGAACACCAAAAGGTCAAACATGGAGTGTTAAGAAACATGTTGATTTGGTAAAAGATGAGAAAGTTGAAATTAAAATTAAGAAAGTTTTTGTGAAAAATGACAAACAATTTCCAGCATTGAATGAAAATTATTGTGTTGAAATGCCTAAGGTTCAACAGACCTGGGCTAAATTGTTCAAGTAATTGAGTAATTTGTTTGTGCAGGTGCTCATGGAATTCAAAGATTGTGAAAATAGAGGTTGGAGCAGCCTGGCACAACAAGGAGAGGCTGCTGCTGGATCCTGTTCTGATTGAACATGGAGTTTATATGTTTTCTGTAAATAAATAAACAATATTTCAAAAACCCTAAAAATTGAAAAATTTGTAAAACCAAAAATATGTTTGTTTTTAATTTTTGTCAAATATTCAAAAATATAAAAATATGTGTTGATTGAATATGTCGAAACCCTCACGGCTGAACAAACATGATTACTTTCACCAGATTGAAAATTGGTTTTCAAACTGTAAAAATCTATGTGTTGTAAATCATGGGGGTATGTATATTTTCTGCAAATCAGAGCATTTTTAGCAGAAAATGGATGGCGAGACAGAGCTATCAGTATTGGTTGTCAAATTTTCTTTATATGATTTTGCATTTTAGGGGGAGTAATATTGTTAGAAAATACAAAAACATTAGAAAATTTGAAAAAGCCAAAAACATGATAAAATTCAAAATTGAGTTTTTGTGTAAAAAGAGGAAATGATAGTACATCAGTAGACAGTTACAGTACGCTAAAGAATTGGAAAGTTAAAAAGTGTTAAACGATCTCACCGTGGATGTGTCGATAGATTTTTATACATTTAGTAAACTTTTTCGGGATATAAACCTAAATTCAAATACTTGCTTATTTCGTGGGGAACACTACTTGGATATATAGGTAACCCCTGAAATCTCGTTTGAAAGGTCTCATAATCTGATATACTAGGTTTTTATACTCAGTGATATCTGGGGTATTATTCCAGGACTTCTGCTGAACGGTAGTTCTGACCTAGTCTTCGAATAATACTTTCTGCAAATGCTTGAAACACAGCATCACCCTCAGCATATATGATAAGACAATAAAATTGCTTAGCAATGCTGTTGTAAAAAAGATCCTCTAAAGGGGACACACCCAAAAGTTGAGTCATGATCTCTCTGCTGAACGGTAGTTCTGACCTGAGCTCTCATGATTCTTCATAATTTATTAACCCCTTACAGATATCATTTGTGTTATACTTACCTGTAAGACTGAATATTGGGATCTGGATACGGGAGTATATTCAAGAGGTGGGAAACACATATAAGTTTAAGTCTCTAAATCACTTAATTCGTATCCTGAACAGATTGAAATTTGTATGAAAATTTAAGTGGACAAGTATATCGACAATCTAAGTGAATTGTTTAATTCTTAAAGTGAAATTAAGCTCAACGGTACTTGTGACTTGTCATAAACTGATATGATCCTCTGACGCATACTCAAACAAAATATTGTCTATAAATATGTTTGTACATATTTTTTTACTGCTTTATGTTTTCAGAAAATACAAAAAGATTTTGATTTCTGCTTTATTTTCGACAATCGATATCTGAAATGCTAAGTTTCAAAATCTAAGTAAGCTGATTGTGTTTCTGAAAATAAAACAAGTTCATTAATTTGATACTTGATTTAAAATCAAAAATTTCAAAAACAGTTTGTGATATCTCCAAGGTCATTAGCTTGAACTTGGATGATAAACTGTGAGGGAGTTGGTTTCTTTAATGCTGCTAAATCTATACAGTTTGTTGATAGGGGGAGTGGATTAGAGAAGTTGATTGATAATACGAAAACATTGTATTTATGAATGTTTGAGTGATTGCAGATATTCCAGACTACGATCCTGAGAGCAAAGTCTAAGGGGGAGTCTGAAGACGAGTTCAAAGCATGGGGGAGCTTGTAGATGGAAAGCTAGGTGTTGATCCCAAAGCACAGAAGCTTGATGAAAGGGGGAGCCTGAAGCTGATGGAGAAGATAAAGATTGAAAGATGCTTATATTGTTACAATTTGAAAGAGAAGGCAGAATTGTTGATGCACGAGAATGTCTGTTGACTGCATCTTCATCAAGTCTTAAGTCAAAGATAGTCAACATAGGGTTTTAATTTCAAATTAGGGTTTTATAGTTGATTTCGCTTTAATGTACATTGTTAGGGTGTTTTCGCTTAAATGAACTTGTTGATTTCGCTTTAATGTACTTGACATATAAGCGAAATCAGATTCATGTGATTTCGCTTATATGGTCATGACCATTGAAGCGAAATCAGCAATAGTATAAATACCTAGCATGTGTTCATTTGTAAGGACATAGAAGCAAGACCAGGTCATTGTTACGGTACTGAAACTCTGTCAAATTTATCTCAGAAAGTTAATAAAGTGAAGGAATTGAAAGGATAAGCTGCTGTTACATTACGTATTCTGATTCCGCCTTTATACGTAATGATGAACTATCTCAACTGATCGTTTAGGGTCACGACACGGTCCAACAAGTGGTATCAGAGCTTCAGGACGAGAAGTTCATACTACATCAGCTGATTCGACACTTTTCTCATCTTTCTACTCAATTTCTTTTTTATATTTTCGGTTTAAACAAGTTCCTACGGACAAAATGAGCTGAAAGTCAAGTATATTGAGCGAAACTAATTGTTAATCAATCCTTAACAATATCAGACCTTAAAACTTAGTAAAAATCAATCAATTTTATCAAAATCTCAATCGGTTTTCGAATAGAAACTTCATCTTCAGATCTGGAACGAACTTGCGGTCAAAATTGAACAATAATCATATCATTGTGATCGGATTTAAGAGTAGTACAACCCTTGAAAGTTTCAGATTGAAATTCAGCGTAAAAATGAGTAAACTCGTGATTCCGCTTCTGTGTACATTCGGACTTAGTTGATTTCGCTCATACGGTCTTAGCTAATTTCGCTCATACGAACAAGTTAATTTCGCTCCAAGTGACAAAAATTAATTTCGCTCCAACGGACAAGTTAATTTCGCTCCAAAGGACAAAGTCTGATTTCGCTTATACAGACATTGTGATTTCGCTTTTAGTGACATCCTGATTTCGCTTATACGGACAAATCAGATTTCGCTTTTGTGTCACTTTAAGTGATTTTGCTCATCAGTCAATCTGACTGATTTCGCTTCAGTGTCAGTGTTAGTCAAAAATTTCAAAATTTGTCTAAGTGTTTGATAATCTTGCAAGTACATTCATGATGGATGATATTTTCATGAACCCGTTCAGTGACATGTACGCGTTTGCTGGAAACTCGGGAGACGTTTCATCTACAAGCAATGAGAACGAGAATCCACCAAAAGAGAGGAAAAAGGAAGCTTGGGAATCGGAAAGTGCTTTTGGAACATTCAATAAACCCCCAAAGCTAATGGCTATCGAGGAGTATAGTCGTTGGTCCAGAAAGTTTGAAGATTGGATGATGGCATTCGCATTTCCAAGTTGGAAAAGTCTGAAGAACAGTTATGAACAAGGAAACAAGAATGGTGAAGTTTTAACAGCATCTGATGAGATTGAATCATTCGTAGCCGAACAAAAGTGTGTGGCATTGTTATTTCAATCTGTTCGGGAGGATATTATCTCATTGATAGACTATTCAAACGCTAAAGACCTCTGGGCAAAGTTAAAACAAAAATGTTTAGGAAGTACTGAAATCGTGAAAAACAAAAAGAAACTTCTTAGGAAAGAGTTTGATATGTTTGGTTGTCTTAAAAATGAGTCAGTGTGTAAAATGATAGAAAGGTTCGGTCATCTGAAGCTGGAATTAGCAAGACATGATATCAGATATTCTGATGAAGAACTTGTTGACAAACTGTTCGATTCATTACCAGACGAAATGGATTGGAGGTATTATGCGCTGATGCTGAAGAATACAATCAAAGCACCAGAAGTGTTGACTGTGGATTTGCTGATTGAGAAACTCGAGAGTCATGAGCTGGAGTTGAAGAAGACGTACAAAGTTAATCATTCATCCTACCAGCAGAATTTGGATCTATACTATCCAAAGAACATGATGCCGAAAGCTACTTCTCCAAAAACTGCATTTTCTGCTGAAAATGTGTCGACAGCCGGCAAAGAAAGTCAAAGTGGTCAAAGCAGTGGAAGTCACAGTGGTTTTCACAGTGGATCTTCATCTTCCGGAAATGCTGATGCAAAGAATCGTTTTCAATGCAATATAGCAATAGACTTGAAGAATGCTCAAAATTTTGATGAAGAATCGGCAAAGCAGCAAATGATCTTTCTAGCATCGGTGTTGGAATCGTATGAAGGATTGGTAGCTGGGAAGATTGGCAATACAAATCTGACGAAAGAAGATTACGATCAGATTGATCCGGAGGAAATGGAACTGATCGATATTCGTTGGGCTATGGCAAGTGCTGTTCGTCGTGCACAAAGATTCATGGAAATTACTGGCAGAAAAACAATTGGTGGTGCTTCTACTAAGCTGGGGTTCGATAAATCCAAAGTGACATGCTTCAAGTGTAAGCAGAAGGGTCATTTCAAACGAGAATGCCGAAATGCTTATGTTGATGAGTCGGAGAATCCTTTCAGAGATGATTACTATAAGAAGGCGATTTATCACCAGAATAAATCCGAGCCGCCTAGATTGAAGCAGGTTGAAGACAACAGGGAGAAATCGAGAGCTCTTGCAGTGATTTATGATGGTGAGGGATATGATTGGAGTCAAGAGGTTCTACCAGAAGAAGATGCGGTTGGTTACGCATTCATGGCGAAAAATGAACCTATTCCATGGAAAGATGAGAGAACTGAAGAGCAGAAGTATAAATACAGAAAAATGATTTCGGGAAACAAAATTACTAGACTTTCTAGAATTTATTTGGACGCAAAAAGAGCAAAAAGATGGGATCCAGACAGAGAGTGTTATCTTGATGAGTATGGAAATATTGCAGTTGATCACAAAACTCTTGATCTGGAAGTCTTAATCAAGGAAATGAAAGAAAATGATGAGTATTGGCAACACAAATGGTGGGGAACTCCAACTTCGAAAATGATTGAAGAGGAGAAAGAAGAGAAAGAGAGAAAGGAGAAAGAAGAGATAGAAGGAAAAGAATCCAAGAAAATTGATACTGGAGTTATCGATACTACGCAGGAGTTGACTGCAGAGAACCTGGGAAAAATGGCTGACAAAGTGCTGGCTGCTAAGGCACTTGAGGTAGACTCTAACTCCGTGTCTGAGTCAAAAGGCCAGGTCAGTCCAAACTCGTCAACAAATGCGTCAGGTAAAAAGATCGAAGGAAATGCTGATTGCAAAAATTGCAACAAAGAGTGCAAATTTTGTAATACTGTCACGTATCTCAACGGTGAGAAAATTAAAGATCTGACAGCAAAGGTCAGAAGCGTTGAGAATCAGATTCTTGATCGTGACAAAACGGTTAGAGCTTCAACTGAAAGGATAAGAGAATTAACTGCTCAAATTGAAACTGATAAAATTTATCATGACAAAATTAAACAAGAAAATGAAAAGTTGATTCTTGAAAACCGTCAGATTTCTGAAAAATTTGAAAAACTCAAAAGCACAATGAAAGATTGTGATGATCGAAATGGTAAAACTTTTAAAGAAAATGAACATTTAAAAGCAGTGCTTAGAGTTAAAGAAGAATCAATCAATAAACAACTGGATGAAATCGCTAAATTGAAACTTAAAGTTCAAGAGGCTGTAATCGAAAACGAGCGAATCCAGTTGAAGCTTAACAGTTACAGCTCCGCAAGCTTTGTTTTGCAACATATCATTCCCAAACCCATCGGGAAAGACAAAGCGGGCGAAGATGTGTATTCTGATGGAACTGGGGTGGGTTTTCATCAAGTACCACCACCTGTTCTTCATAATTACACTAAAAAGCAGTCTGGGTTGGTTGAAATTGAGGAAGAAAAAGAAGTTATACTTCCGGAGAACATTGATGTTACTTTTTCTACATCATCTGATGATAGTGTTCAGACAGAGATTGTTAAGAGCACAGCTGAAAGTGTTTTGAATAGTGATTCAGCTGAAGATGATGGATGTTTCTTGGACAAATACATTCAGAAATCAAAGTCCAAAAACAACTTAAGTGATGAACCGAGTCTTGTGATGTACAAGATGGCTGGATCTGATAAGTTGTATTCGGATTCTGAGTTTCCAACTGAGAATGTTAATGTGAAAAAGTTGACAAATGTTTTCAAACTGGTTGAAGTTGAGTTGTCAGAAGTGAACAGTTTGTGTCAAACAAAAAGGCAAATGAATTTTGAGAAAGATAAAGCTTATTACAAAAAGCCTGTTGTTCCACCACGTTTTTATAATAACAATCGAAACAATTGGTCGGGTGATTATCGGGGTGGTAATAGTTATCAGAAAAAGAGTTTTCAAAACAAAAGGTTTGCTGAAAAGAAGGTGTTTGTGAACAGTTCAAGTTCACTTGCTGATGAAGAGAATGAAATTTTTTCAAAATCAAATAAAGAGTTCTTTGAGAAGAGGGTTTCACAACCTCAGTCTGAAGGCACAAGTCGAGTTGATGATACTCGTACATGTTTTAGATGTAACAAAGTTGGTCACATAGCAAGAAATTGCACCAACTCCAAGCCTAAGACTGAAGTTGTTGATAGACAAAAGAAAAAAAAATGATGTGAAGCGTAAAACACCAATCGTTGTTGAGAATAAGAATGTGAAAAATGAACCCATAATGAAAGTGGTAACTAAAAATGATAAATTTTATAAGCGGGTTGCATTATCTCAACAAGTTTGGAAACCAAAAACTAAAATGAAAATTTCAACTTCGGAAGTGAAAAAGGCTGAAGAATCAATTTCGGTTGATTATGATGCAAATTTTCCACCTTTGAAGGCTGAAAATTTCAAAATTCAAATTGCGAGAGTCAAGGTTACACCTAAGGCTGATGAGGCCTGGGTGGACACCATGTTCGAATAAGCAGTTTGAATTGCCGGAGCTTCCTGGATCGCGAAGCATGAATCGGCATCTTTATTAAAATGTTTTAAAATCAACTTGTGGTATGTGCAGGATCTTCCAAGAGCTATTTCAAGATGGATCATGGATAGTGGCGCATCTCGACATATGACAGGAAAAACTGCATTGCTATATGATGTGAGGAATATAATGGTGGTTATGTGGGATTTGCTGGTCATGAAGGTGGTAGAATTGTTGGTGAAGGAACGTTATCCAATGGGATTGTGACGTTTGAGAGAGTTAACTACATCACTGAGCTGGAGAACAATCTGCTTAGTATCTCGCAGATTTGTGACAATCAGTATACTACTCACTTCACTGATAAAGAGTGTTTGATTTTGAAACCTGGTTTTGTTATCCCTGAAGATTGGATTATTATGAGGGCACCTAGAGTGAATGATTTATATGTGTTAGATATTTCTGTAGCAACTACAACTACTGGTCAAGCACATTGTTTCGTGTCTAGAGCAACTGAGAAAGAATCAAGATTGTGGCACCGAAAGATGGGGCATATACATCTTAGAAAAATGAATCATTTGGTGCACAATGATTTGGTATTGGGAGTTAATATCAAAGGTTTTCATCTGGAAGGGGAGTGCATTAGCTGCATCAAAGGCAAGCAGAAGAAAAAGTCACATCCTACAAAGCAAGTTAATTCAGTTTCGAGACCTCTGGAAAGACTTCACATGGATTTGTTTGGTCGTTACTGATGATTATTCCAGATTTTCGTGGGTTTCTTTCTTGAAAACGAAAGATGAAACATTTGACAGTTTGATGGGGCTGTTCAGAAAGATTGAGAATTTGTACCAAAGGCGTATCAAGAGAATTCGAAGTGATAATGGTACTGAATTCAAGAACAGCAACATGGAAGAATTTTGTGATGAAAGAGGTATTTTGCATGAGCTTAGTGCTCCGTACACTCCGCAGCAGAATGGAGTTGCAGAACGCAAAAACCGGACACTAATCAAGACGGCTAGAACAATGCTCGCAGATTCAAAGTTACCGATTAATTTTTGGGCTGAAGCTGTTTCCGCCGCATGCTATACGCTCAACAGGGTTCTCACTGTCAAGAAGTTCAACAAAACATGCTTTGAGCTAATCAATAACCGCAAACCGAATTTGAAGTATCTAGAACCGTTCGGGTCACCCTGTACGGTTATAGAGCCTTTTGGAAAGTTTGGTCCGAAGTGCATTGAGGGAATATTTGTTGGTTATGCAAATCCGTTGCGACGTGTCTTCGTTCCAAGTGAGAAGCGGATTATTGAAGCTGCAAATGTTGAATGTCAAGGTTATACTATGCCGCCGCAGAATCCTGGTGATTCATGGCGTTATCATTATGACAAACTTTGGGATTCGTTTGACATGAGAAGAATCAGAGGATGATGAAGATTTCTTTGATGAGTTGGATATTTTGCGTGAATATGAGTCGCAGTTAAGGTTCCCAGCTGAGTATTCGAGGAGACCACGGGAAACTTCAAATGACGATGAAGCAGGTCCAAGTAATGCTGGTGAACATGATGATGTCCAACAGAATGAAGTTGCTCAGGATAATCAGTCGGCTCAGAATGATAATCTAGAAGCTGAAAACATGCCAGTATTTGATCATGGTGATTCAGATTCTGAGGGGGAGCAAATTCAGTTTTCAAGTCAAACAAACCAAGTTGGTGAACAAGATGCAGAACAGAATGTTACTAATCTGGAGGGAAATGTAGATGTTCCAAGTGAAGTGATGCCGCGAACTTTTTCATATCATCCAGAGGAGCTGATCATAGGAGAATTGCAGACAGGAGTTCGCACTCGAAATCAGATTGATAAAGGGCTTACATGTTTTTATACAAAAGTTGCTCCTTTGCAAACTGAATTCTCATTGAGTTGTTTTATCTCGCAGGTTGAGCCAAGAACTTACAAAGAGGCGCTTACTGAAGACTCTTGGGTCAATGCTATGCAGGAGGAACTTAGTCAATTTGAGAAATTGGGAGTGTGGAAGTTAGTTGATTTGCCGGATGGTCATAGGAAAATTAACACTAAGTGGGTGTTTAAGTGTAAGAGGGACGATAGAGGAGTTGTCGTAAGGAACAAAGCTCGACTCGTTGTTCAGGGATTTAGTCAACAGGAGGGAATTGATTTTATCGAAGTCTATGCTCCTGTAGCTCGACTAGAGGCGATCAGAATTTTCCTAGCATTTGCGTCTTGGAAGAACTTCAAAGTTTATCAGTTAGATGCTAAATCGGCTTTTCTCTACGGGAAGGTTAAAGAGGAGGTTTATGTCAGTCAGCCGCCGGGCTTTACCGATCCAATCCACATAAACAAGGTCTACTTATTGGACAAAGCGCTGTATGGTTTACACCAGGCCCCGAGAGCTTGGTACGAGACTTTGTCTCAACACCTACTAGCCAACAAGTTCATTCGTGGAAAAGTGGATGCCACTCTCTTCACTAAAGAGGTCGATGGTCATCTTCTGATAATTCAGATTTATGTGGACGATATAATCTTTGGGTCGACAAATGAAAATCTATGCAAAGATTTTGAATCAGTGATGAAGCAGAAGTTTGAAATGTCATCAATGGGGGAGATGAAATTCTTTCTGGGATTACAAGTTGAACAACTTCCTGAGGGAATTTTCATTCATCAGTCAAAGTATGTTCATGATATTCTAGAGAAATTTGGAATGTCAGGTTCTACTCCAGCTGCTACCCCACTTGCAACAAATCATGGGATTCATCCAGATCTCACCGGAGACAGGGCTGATGAAACGTTTTACCGATCTATGATAGGTTCTTTAATGTACCTAACTGCTTCACGTCCTGATATTATGTACCCAACGTGCCTCGCAGCAAGATTTCAGTCTAACCCGAGAGCATCGCATATGATCATTGTGAAGAGGATATTGTGCTACCTGAAAGGAACTCCTTCATTGGGGTTGTGGTATCCTAGGAAAGGCGATTTTACGCTCGAAGGGTATTCCGATTCGGATTTCGGATGCTGCAAAGTCAATTCAAAATCAACAACTGCAGGATGCCAGTTCTTTGGTCCTAGATTGGTTACCTGGCAGTGTAAGAAACAAACGTCTGTGGCGTTATCTACTTGTGAAGCGGAGTATGTTTCTGCTAGCAGTTGCTGCTCTCAGATCTTGTGGATACAGCAACAGATGCGCGACTACGGTTTGCAGTTTCTTAACACACCTCTTTTTGTTGATAATGAGGCCGCTATAAATATAACAAAAAATCCAGTACATCACGCTAAAACTAAACACATAGAAATTCGTCATCACTTTATTCGTGATTGCTTTGAGAAAAAGTTGATACGAATTGAGAAAATCCGCACTGACGAACAGAAAGCTGATTTACATACCAAAGCTTTTGATAAAAATCGGTTTAAATATTTGTTAAAACTGAATGGTATGAAGCTTCTGTCGGTGTCGGATGGCATAATTGGCGTTGATGAGAGTACTGTTGCGGATGAAGACGAGAAACAATCTGCAATGGTTTGTCGAATTTTTACTTGTTTTGGTATTTAGGGGGAGTAGATGTTTGTACATAGTTTATTTTCAGAAAATACAAAAACAGTAAAAAATGCAAAAATACAAAAACATGATAAAATCTGAAAAAGAGCTTGTGTATATAGGGAAAATGATAGTACATCAGCTAGACGATTACAGTATGCTAAAGATTTGAAAAGTATAAAAGAGTTAAACAATCTCACTGATGATGTGTCGATAGGTTTTCACACATTTAGTAGATTTATTCGGGATATAAACCTAAATTCAAACTTGTGAATTCATGGGGAACACTACTTGGATATATAGGTAACCCCTGAAATCTCGTTTGAAAGGTCTCTTAATCTGATATACTAGGTCTTTATACTCTATGATATCTGGGGTATTATTCCGGGACTTCTGCTGAACGGTGGTTCTGACCTAGTCCCTGGCTAATACTTGCTGCAATGCTTGAAACACAGCATTAAACCCTCAGCATGCTAAAACAATAAAATTGATAAATGCTGCTGTTGTAAGCAAAAAGATCCTCTAAAGGGGACACACCGAAAAGTCGAAGCTGATATCTCTCTGCGTATACCTCGGCCCTCGCATACCTAAATTATATACAGATATCATTGTAGTATTCTCACCTGTAAGACTGATTATTGAGATTCTGGATACGGGAGTATATTCAAGAGGTGGGACACATGAATGATCTAAGTTCTTAATTCATCTAAATCGTATCCTGAGTAAGTTGAAATGTGTGTGGGAATTTAAGATGGATCAGTATATCGACAATCGAGGTGAATTGTTTAAGTCTGAGTATGTAATGTAGCTTAACGGTACTTGTGATTTGTCTAAAAAGCTGATATGATTCCCTGACACCCTCGCCAAAAATATGTTTGTAAATAGTTTATTTTGTTTACTTTCTGCAATTTAAGTTTTCTGTATTTCATTTCTTAGTTTAGATCACTTTATAAAATCCAAAAAGATTTTATTTCTGCTTTATTTTTCCGACAAACCAAAGTGGAGAGTTGATTGTTGGATTCTCAGATGTTTGAAGCAGATGCAGGAGATTCTGAACTGAAGAATGAGGAGAGCTTACTTTGATGAAGTTTGAATTGTTTGAAAAGTCAAACACAAGTTGATTAATTTGATACTTGTTATTTTCAGAAAATGTTTGAAATTGTTGTTTTAAAAATCAGTTTGATTCGTCAAATAATCAACCAAGGTCATTAATTTGGACTTGGTAGATTAATCAAGTGATTAGGGTCATTAACTTGAACCTGAATACTTGAGTGGATTTCTAAAGCTAATAGTTTGTGAGTTATGTTTGAAAGATAGATTTGTAATGTTTATTGGTTGAGTAACAGGTTTGAACTTCATAATTCCCAATGGAGGCAAATTGTTAAAGCTTGAACCAGATTTCTCAGATTCTAGCATATCGAGAGAGGGAGTCTGTGAAAGGGGGAGTCTGGATCAACATTCAAAGGGAAGAAAGAAGTTAGAGCCAGGAGGACAAGATTCTGAAACCTGTGAAGATAGAGTGCTTATGATGAAAAGACAGAGTTAAAGAAAAGACTAAGACTGAAGACACAGGATCTGAAGACTACGTCAACATCCAAGGGGGAGTCTGTTGATGCACGAGAATGTCTGTTGACTGCATCTTCATCAAGTCTTAAGTCAAAGATAGTCAACATAGGGTTTTAATTGTCAAATTAGGGTTTTATAGTTGATTTCGCTTTAATGTACATTGTTAGGGTGTTTTCGCTTAAATGAACTTGTTGATTTCGCTTTAATGTACTTGACATATAAGCGAAATCAGATTCATGTGATTTCGCTTATATGGTCATGACCATTGAAGCGAAATCAGCAATAGTATAAATACCTAGCATGTGTTCATTTGTAAGGACATAGAAGCGAGACCAGGTCATTGTTACGGTACTGAAACTCTGTCAAATTTATCTCAGAAAGTTAATAAAGTGAAGGAATTGAAAGGATAAGCTGCTGTTACATTACGTATTCTGATTCCGCCTTTATACGTAATGATGAACTATCTCAACTGATCGTTTAGGGTCACGACACGGTCCAACAAGAATGATCGAGACTGAAGATGTGTCATATTAAAGATTAGTCACTGAAGACTTCGTCAATATCCAAGGGGGAGTCTGTTAGTGCACTATGTCTATTGACTTCGTCTTGTATCGAGTCTAGGATTTGAATTGATAGATTAGATCTTGTTATACGAGAGTATATGAGGTTTTAGAGTATGTTTAAGGTAATTTAGCTTGAAAGTGGTGATTTACCTTGAAAGTGTCACATGACAGTTTCAAGCTAAATCAACATGTTGATTTCCCTTGAAAGTGGCATGTGTCATTTCAAGCTAAATCAACATCACTATAAATAGCATTCAAGCTAAATCATTTATGACCTTTGCACATTTGACATTTGACATTTGACATTTGACATTTGACATTTGACATTTGACATTTGACATTTGACATTTGACATTTGACATTTGGAGAGCTTAGATTCTAGAATGAGAGTCTAGAGAGAGAAAGTACTCCAAGTGATTCAAGGTTCTTTGTACGTTTCAGATTTATAAATAGAATCACGTTTATATTACATCTTATGTGTTTCGGTCTCGTTCGTGCACGGTTTCCACACGTCGCACGGTCGATTCGCAATCGTTTCGGAGTCAAAACAGGTCCTAACATATATGCGGATTTGACACCAAAAAAAAAACACTCAACAAATGGCAACAATTTAAGGAATGTGTTTACTGATGGCATCAGATTCCTAATTGATGGAGAAAGGTCTGGTGGCAAGAAAAGATGCTTCTTAGAGGTTGTCAAGTGTTTTCGTTCGACGATTCCATTCTTGGGTGGTTGGTTTGGCCTTTGTTCCTGTAACTCGAATCCTAGACCGGTATATCCCATTTTAATTTTACACCATTGTGAACCTTACGCCTTTTTTACTCTCTGATCTAGGTTCTCGGCATTGAAAAATCTTCGTAAACTAAATCACACGTGTATATGTTGACATTTAAGAGATATACAGTCAAGAAAATCAAGGGCAATGGTGATATATATGCGGATTAGACACAAAAAAAAAACACTCAACAAATGGCTATAATTTAAGGAATGTGTTTAGTGACGGCATCAGATTCCTAATTGATGGAGAAAGGTCTGGTGGCAAGAAAAGCTGTTTCTAGGAGGTTGTCAAATGTTTTCGCTCGACAATTCCATTCTTGGGTGGTTGGTTTGGCCCTTGTTCGTGTGACTCGAATCCTAGCCCGGTATATCCCATTTTAATTTTACACCATTGTGAACCTTACGCCTTTTTTACTCTCTGATCGAGGTTCTCGGCATTGAAAAATCTTCGTAAACAAAATCACACGTGTATATGTTGACATTTAAGAGATATACAGTCAAGAAAATCAAGGGCAATGGTGATATATATGCGGATTTGACACCAAAAAAAACACTCAACAAATGGCAACAATTTAAGGAATGTGTTTAGAGATGGAATCGGATTCCTAATTGATGGAGAAAGGTCTGGTGGCAAGAAAAGATGCTTCTAGGAGGTTGTCAAGTGTTTTCGCTCGACGATTCCATTCTTGGGTGGTTGGTTTGCCCGTTGTTCCTGTAACTCGAATCCTAGATCGGTATATCTCATTTTAATTTTACACCATTGTGAACCTTACACCTTTTTTACTCTCTGATAGAGGTTCTCGGAATTGAAAAATCTTCGTAAACTAAATCAGACGTGTATATGTTGACATTTAACAGATATACAGTCAAGAAAATCAAGGGAAATGGTGATATATATGCGGATTAGACACCAAGAAAAAAACAGTCAACAAGTGGCTATAATTTAAGGAATGTGTTTAGTGACGGCATCAGATTCCTAATTGATGGAGAAAGGTCTGGTGGCGAGAAAAGCTGCTTCTAGGAGGTTGTCAAGTGTTTTCGCTCGACGATTCCATTCTTGGGTGGTTGGTTTGGCCCTTGTTCGTGTAACTCGAATCCTAGCCCGGTATATCCCATTTTAATTTTACACCATTGTGAACCTTACGCCCTTTTTACTCTCTGATCGAGGTTCTCGGCATTGAAAAATCATCGTAAACTAAATCACACGTGTATATGTTGACATTTAAGAGATATACAGTCAAGAAAATCAAGGGCATTGGTGATATATATGCGGATTTGACACCAAAAAAACCCTCAACAAATGGCAACAATTTAAGGAATGTGTTTAGTGATGGCATCAGATTCCTAATTGATGGAGAAAGGCCTGGTGTCAAGAAAAGATGCTTCTAGGAGGTTATCAAGTGTTTTCGCTCGACGATTCCATTCTTGGGTGGTTGGTTTGGCCCTTGTTCCTGTAACTCGAATCCTAGACCGGTATATCCCATTTTAATTTTACACCATTGTGAACCTTACGCCTTTTTTACTCTCTGATCGAGGTTCTCGGCATTGAAAAATCTTCGTAAACTAAATCACACGTGTATATGTTGACATTTAAGAGATATACAGTCAAGAAATTCAAGGGCAATGGTGATATATATGCGGATTAGACACCAAAAAAAACACTCAACAAATGGCTACAAATAAAGGAATGTGTTTAGTGACGGCATCAGATTCCTAATTGATGGAGAAATGTCTAGTGGCAAGAAAAGCTGCTTCTAGGAGGTTGTCAAGTGTTTTCGCTCGACGATTCTATTCTTGGGTGGTTGGTTTGGCCCTTGTTCGTGTAACTCGAATCCTAGCCCGGTATATCCCATTTTAATTTTAGACCATTGTGAACCTTACGCCATTTTTATTCTCTGATCGAGGTTATCGGCATTGAAAAATATTCGTAAACTAAATCACACGTGTATATGTTGACATTTAAGAGATACACAGTCAAGAAAATCAAGGGCAATGGTGATATATATGCGGATTTGACACAAAAAAATACACTCAACATATGGCAACAATTTAAGGAATGTGTTTAGTGATGGCATCAGGTTCCTAATTGATGGAGAAAGGTCTGGTGGCAAGAAAATATGCTTCTAGGAGGTTGTCAAGTGTTTTCGCTCGACGATTCCATTCTTGGGTGGTTGGTTTGTCCCTTGTTCCTGTAACTCGAATCCTAGACCGGTAGATCCCATTTTAATTTTACACCATTGTGAACCTTACGCCTTTTTTACTCTCTGATCGAGGTTCTCGGCATTGAAAAATCTTCGTAAACTAAATCACACGTGTATATGTTGACATTTAAGAGATATACAGTCAAGAAAATCAAGGGCAATGGTGATATATAATCGGATTAGACACAAAAAAAAAACACTCAACAAATGGCTACAATTTAAGGAATGTGTTTATTGACGGCATCAGATTCCTAATTGATGGAGAAAGGTCTGGTGGCAAGAAAAGCTGCTTCTAGGAGGTTGTCAAATGTTTTCGCTCGAAGATTCCATTCTTGGGTGGTTGGTTTGGCCCTTGTTCCTATAACTCGAATCCTACCACGGTATATCCCATTTTAATTTTACACCATTGTGAACCTTACGCCTTTTTTACTCGCTGATCGAGGTTCTCGGCATTGAAAAATCTTCGTAAACTAAATCACACGTGTATATGTTGACATTTAAGAGATATACAGTCAAGAAAATCAAGGGCAATGGTGATATATATGCGGATTTGACACAAAAAAAAAACACTCAACAAATGGAAACAATTTAAGGAATGTGTTTAGAGATGGCATCAGATTCCTAATTGATGGAGAAAGGTCTGGTGGCAAGAAAAGATGCTTCTAGGAGGTTGTCAAGTGTTTTCGCTCGACGATTTCATTCTTGGGGGGTTGGTTTGGCCGTTGTTCCTGTAACTCGAATCCTAGACCGGTATATCTCATTTTAATTTTACACCATTGTGAACCTTACACCTTTTTTAGTCTCTGATCGTGGTTCTCGGCATTGAAAAATCTTCATAAACTAAATCAGACGTGTATATGTTGACATTTAAGAGATATACAGTCAAGAAAATCAAGGGCAATGGTGATATATATGCGGATTAGACACCAAGAAAAAAAACAGTCAACAAATGACAATAATTTAAGGAATGTGTTTAGTGACGGCATCAGATTCCTAATTGATGGAGAAAGGTCTGGTGGCGAGAAAAGCTGGTTCTAGGAGGTTGTCAAGTGTTTTCGCTCGACGATTCCATTCTTGGGTGGTTGGTTTGGCCCTTGTTCGTGTAACTCGAATCCTAGCCCGTTATATCCCATTTTAATTTTACACCATTGTGAACCTTACGCCATTTTTACTCTCTGATCGAGGTTCTCGGCATTGAAAAATATTCTTAAACTAAATCACACGTGTATATGTTGACATTTAAGAGATACACAGTCTAGAAAATCAAGGGCAATGGTGATATATATGCGGATTTGACACCAAAAAAAACACTCAACAAATGGCAACAATTTAAGGAATGTGTTTAGAGATGGCATCAGATTCCTAATTGATAGAGAAAGGTCTGGTGGCAAGAAAAGATGCTTCTAGGAGGTTGTCAAGTGTTTTCGCTCGACGATTCCATTCTTGGGTGGTTGGTTTGGCCGTTGTTCCTGTAACTCGAATCCTAGACCGGTATAACTCATTTTAATTTTACACCATTGTGAACCTTACACCCTTTTTACTCTCTGATTGAGGTTCTAGGCATTGAAAAATCTTCGTAAACTAAATCAGACGTGTATATGTTGACATTTAAGAGATATACAGTCAGGAAAATCAAGGGCAATGGTGATATATAATCGGATTAGACACAAAAAAAAAACACTCAACAAATGGCTACAATTTAAGGAATGTGTTTATTGACGGCATCAGATTCCTAATTGATGGAGAAAGGTCTGGTGGCGAGAAAAGCTGCTTCTAGGAGGTTGTCAAGTGTTTTCGCTCGACGATTCCATTCTTGGGTGGTTGGTTTGGCCCTTGTTCGTGTAACTCGAATCCTAGCCTGGTATATCCCATTTTAATTTTACACCATTTTGAACCTTACGCCTTTTTTTACTCTCTGATCGAGGTTCTCGGCATTGAAAAATCTTCGTAAACTAAATCACACGTGTATATGTTGACATTTAAGAGATATACAGTCAAGAAAATCAAGGGCAATGGTGATATATATGCGGATTTGACACCAAAAAAACCCTCAACAAATGGCAACAATTTAAGGAATGTGTTTAGTGATGGCATCAGATTCCTAATTGATGGAGAAAGGCCTGGTGTCAAGAAAAGATGATTCTAGGAGGTTGTCAAGTGTTTTCGCTCGATGATTCCATTCTTGGGTGGTTGGTTTGGCCCTTGTTCCTGTAACTCGAATCCTAGACCGGTATATCCCATTTTAATTTTACACCATTGTGAACCTTACGCCTTTTTTACTCTCTGATCGAGGTTCTCGGCATTGAAAAATCTTCGTAAACTAAATCACACGTGTATATGTTGACATTTAAGAGATATACAGTCAAGAAATTCAAGGGCAATGGTGATATATATGCGGATTAGACACCAAAAAAAACACTCAACAAATGGCTACAAATAAAGGAATGTGTTTAGTGACGGCATCAGATTCCTAATTGATGGAGAAAGGTCTAGTGGCAAGAAAAGCTGCTTCTAGGAGGTTGTCAAGTGTTTTCGCTCGACGATTCTATTCTTGAGTGGTTGGTTTGGCCCTTGTTCGTGTAACTCGAATCCTAGCCCGGTATATCCCATTTTAATTTTAGACCATTGTGAACCTTACGCCATTTTTATTCTCTGATCGAGGTTCTCGGCATTGAAAATGTGACAACTGCCACTTTTCGGTAACTTTCTTACACTTAAAGTACTCATTTTAGCTACATTTTTATGCATTTCGAACACTCGAACTGCATGATTACATGATATACATCTTAGAGCACTCAAGGAATATTCATTTATGATGCACATTATTCATTTTTATTGGTTACATTTGGAATAGTGTAAACAATGCATCGAAACAACTAGAGTAGTGCTTAGTGAACTAGAGTGCTGACGAAAACTCCGGATCCGCAGAAAACATCAAAAATGACATCTTAAAGACTCGGACGAAAGTCCAACATCAAATATACATTAAACCCTATATGGGAATACAAGGGTTTGGTTTAATATATTACCAATGTCCGGTAGCACCAAAAACTGCCCGAAAACTGCCGAAAAGCACTAATAGCGACGATTTCAACACTTTTTCGCATTTATTCTGTAGAAATCAGCCATTTAATATTTTTGCAACATGTAAAAGTGCTATTTAACATAGAATTCATATGAGGATACTTTCGGGTATCATCCGAACCAATATCTACATCAATTCACACAAGTTACACAACTTAGCGTTCAAACAATGTCTAACCGAAACAATTCGAAACGAATATCCGAACAATGTCGGATCTTTTTTTTAGTGACCATCTAATATTATTTAGATCATATTAGACTAGTAATGGTCACTTAACACCTTCTTAACACATTTATACACTTGAAACATTTAAACACCAAAACACCTAAACTTTGCTAAAAGTTTCTAACACTTTAAACACTTAATAACATTTCAACAATTCAAGACCCCCCCCCCCCATGTGTTGTGAACGTTTTTAAAGGGGTCCCACACCCAAATTTTCATGCTAAATATCTAGATATTTTAATTACATGCAAGTGGACTATGTTGGTGAAGTTTTACAACACTTAACCACTAAGTAATCTAACACTTTACCACTCACTTTTACACCTTTACTTCACACACAAACTCTTTCATTATCATCATCTTCCACCAAGAACACCAAAAACCCATTTATTTTTATTACCTCCTTCATGATCAAAATGGATTTCCAAGTAACATAAGAGGATCTAAAGCTTTTGGAAGCAAAAGGAAGGGTTTTCATCCATACAAAAGTGTTCTACCAACAAGATCATCATCTTCTTAGTCTTAATAATCTTCTAAGATCATCCCTAGCCTTGTGCTAGAAGTAAGCTTCTATAACTATTTTTTTTATACATATATTATGTTTATGATTGTTATTATTACTAATAATAACCAAGAGATCATACATAATAACATGAGAAAAATACAAAGAAGCAAAGATAAAAATCATGATATAATTATGTTTGTTTATATTGTGATCTTAGACTTGTTATATGCTTATTAGATCTTGTTATGATGATTATGCTACAAATAAAGTGTTAGAAGATGTTGATAGATATGATCTAAAAATTATACATATTTATGTTAAAGGGGTTTTAACATAAAGAATTAAAAGAATGATCATATCTAGTGATCTAGTGAAAGTATTTAGGGTTTATATTTAAAAACAAAACTTTCACAAGATTATAAAAATTAACATACAACTAAAGATTTTTATAAAAGTTGTTAAAACTAAAATTTAACTTGGTTTTTGAACTAGTTAACATATGAAAGGATCATGTTTAAAACCCTACATGATTTGCATAACATCTTAATAAATTCATGTTATAAAAGTCTCATATTTTGTTGTTAAGATGTAGAGTAAATTGTTGTTGATTTAATAAAGAAAATGATATGTTTAATGAAACATGGCTAAGATAAAAATACAAAGGTTATATGGCCAATTTTTATAAAAACTTTATTTTATAAAATAACAACATTTTTGGGTAAATCTATACAAGATTTAAAAAAGTTATTAAAGAAGGGTTTATAAAATAAAAGACAAGAAAAATATATATTTTTTTTAGAAAATATATATTTGGTTACTTTAACAAATTTTGAGTGATATATTACTTGGTGTATTAGTTATATATATCATTGTAGGAACTTGAATCTCATGTCACCTTTAAACTCAAAACACGTTATAACAAAAGTCCTACGAGACTTCACATAATTACGCCTTAAAACGAGTTGCGGACGATTAGAATAATCGGACACCAATTATGGTCAAAATGAACGACGGACGACTACATAAGTTAATTGCCAATCCGGGGAGTTACTACGACGTTAGACGATCTTTCGACACGAAATATAAATATACTATCGATAACAAATTTTCGGATGTTTAGAAACTTATAAAAACTAGTATGTTTTTATTACTAACATCTATACTTAGTTAATTTTTATAAAAAGGGTTTTTATAAAAATGAAAGGCCTACATGTATTAGTGGGCTATTTTTCTACAAATGGGCTTATTATACTTAATGGGCTATTTTTATAAACAAATGGGCTAGTTTAAGTAATGGGCTATTGTTTTATAAATGGGCTTATTTTTCATAATGGGCTTAACATAAATTAATGGGCTAAGCCCAAACACCAAACATATGGGCCAAAGCCCAACAACTATTCAAGCCCAACACTATTTAAGTCCAACACTATTCAAGCCCAACACCATTTGAGGCCCAACACTATTGAGGCCCAACACTATTTGAAGCCCAACACTATTGAGGCCCAACACTATTTGAAGCCCAACACTATTGAGGCCCAACACTATTTGAAGCCCAACACTATTGAGGCCCAACACTATTTGAAGCCCAACACTATTGAGGCCCAACACTATTTGAGGCCCAACACTATTTGAGGCCCAACACTATTTGAGGCCCAGCACTATTTAAGCCCAATAACTTGAAAACATGGGCTTGGCCCAATGATACTATTTTTGGAAAAACAACTATACAAGTGATACATACAAGACACGAGATTCAGCGGACGAGATCCGACTATACAACTCATTCATCGAATACACAGTTAACGAACAGTTGAACAATTCATACATCGAATACACAGTTAACGAACAGTTGAACAATTCATACATCGAATACACAGTTAACGAACAGTTGAACAATTCATACATCGAATACACAGTTAACAAACAGTAAAGACATACAAGTCTTACATATACTCAAGACACAAGACTTGTACTCAAGTTCTTTTCAAAGACCGAAGAGTCTAACAAAAATAAGAACATTTGTAGGTCTCAACGCTATTCAGGACGACCGCACGTGAGATCTTATTTACATCTATTTTCAGGACGCAATACAGTGAGTTCATGTTCCCCTATTCATTTAAATGTTTTACAACTTTACAACTATCGGGGAAAATACATGTACAATAGTATGATAAGTCAAGGAATGAAACACCTAGATCATGTGAGAAATTAGGGCCATAACTAAAGCACCATTAATCCAGTTTGGACCAAGGAACAAAGGTTTAGATCTAATGGGTGTTAGCGAGCCCCACTCATGGCAATACATTTGCCTAGGAGTGCGTTTGTTGCCCTACGACATGGTGTCGATACAAGTAAAAATCGTCTAGGGTTGGTTGCTTCCTATTTCGTCACACATATTAATGTCCTTGCTAAACATTAATGATCAACGATTTCATTGACGCTTTACATACTACAACTCACATTTTACATACATCGTTTACAACTAAACTGTAACACCTGTGCCTTCACGGCCATCAAACAAATACCAAAGCAATGAAATATTGTATTTCATACTTGGTATTTGTAAAAATATGTGTATCATTTGCACATATCAATTCTTGTTCAATTTCAAACTCTAAATCACTTTCTGGAAGGTTATACGCGCACCGATGCGTAAATATAACCAGTTTAATGCAACAAACACTCCGGAATAGTGACATTGGCTTAACATACCTTAAATAACCTTTACATAACTTAGAAATAAGTTTTGAAGGCTTTGGTATGGCAAAATCAAGTTAAATCGCTTACAGGGACTAAAGTTGACAAACTGCGAAAGTATGCCAATTTGAACTGTAACAGACATTCCGGAACATGACCATAAGTTAAACACACCTTAAATATCCTTTATATAGCTTAGCAATAGGCTTTGAGGGGTTCGGTGTGCTAAAATAAACTTTTGGGTCATTCAGGGACTAAAAGTGTCAAAAAGTGCACAAGTTTGCATTTTCGCGCATAACTTACGTTCTGAATACATCCGGACACCCAAAAATTTATGTAAGCATGACTACATTATATTTTAGTGTTCTCCATAAGAAAAATCCATTCGTCACGTCATTTGGTTCGTTTTTCGCGCTTATGCGCATTCCGTCGTAATTAAGCGAACATCGCGTTCGTACGGCTAAACGAACCGACATCCGAGATATTTTTGAGCACATTTTAAGTTCCCTATACTTTAACTTCATTTTAGAGCTTTGAAATGGGGTTAACGGGCCTTAAACGTGTCAAAAATGGACTGATTGCATTTCAGGGACCAAAACTGACATTCTGCCAAACTTCTAGCTTACGGACCTCAAGCTTGTTGACCTTACGGTCCGTAAGCTTGTCTGCAGACCAGATTCAATGTTCAGAACAGCCTGTTTTCAGCAACTTTAACCACAACCACATGTTCTCAATTGCCTAGTCATGTTGATAAGAACCATTTTAAGCTTACATAAGGTTCCGACAAGTGTACGGCCTTGATCGTTTCCCCTTTTCCAAGAAACGATCTCAACGGTGGACCGAAAACTATAAATAACCCAACACCCCCATTGCATTTTCTCACAAGAATTCTGATTTTGAGAGCTCTAAGTTGAAACCATTGTTTCATACCTGAGTTCTTGAAGTCGGGATTAGCATTCGGGGACCCTGGGTTAGTATTCTTTCGTTCTTTTCCTTATTTTACTGCTTTTCGAGTCCGAAAGTCAAACTTTGTTTGACTTTCAGCGTTGACCAGTAATGGTCAATGCGAAGTTCGTTTGAACTTCGCAACGTGAGTGTAATCACGTTGGTCATAGTCCTTTGGGACTATGCCCACTGATTACCACGTTGTCTAGAGTCGTAGGGTAGGCGATCTAATAAATCGCCTATACCTTCGAACTCGACCCATTTGGTCGATCATTAGGATCCGACCAAATACTTTAGGTGACCATAGTAGGTAGGGAATAACCTTCCGAGGTTATACCCTATGGTCACATCGTTTAAGTAGTTGTATGATAGGTAGTTTATATGCCTTAGGTAAATTACCAGAATACCCTTTTCATGCATAATTGGTAATTTAGCATATGTAACCTAAACTTTTGCCACATAACTGATTATGTAACTTGTTTAGGCATATAACACTTGTCATAGGACTAGTTAGGCGGTCCGAACGCGTTTCACGCGAACGACGCGTTAAAGTAGCATAAGCTACCTAAACGGGTCGTAATGGGTCGTAGACACTTAGGTTAAGTTTCATTTAGTATGTAGGCTTTGTTAAACCATATCATATGAGTTCCTACACTCATTTGGTTTTCAAACCCTAATGCTACCCAATCTTCCGATTTAGGTCCGGTTAATTAACATAGTTACCTATATTAGGTGCCGTTTGATTTCCGTGATCTCTAGCTTTGTTTGGTTGTTACTCAAGGACTACTGAGCAATCTCAAGTGAGTACATAGACCCCTCTTTTACTGTTTTCCAAACTGTTTTGGGGTGGAACACATGTGCCTACTTATTACTTTCATGCTTTCCTGTTTTCATATCATATACCTGCTATGTTTGTTAGTACATTATAGTACGTCGTTTTACATTGACATTTTATGCTATGTATGTATATAGCGTGCATACTTAGTACATCGTTTTACATGACATTTTATGCTATGTATGTTCATTTAGTTCATACTTAGTACATTGTTTTACATCACATCACGTCACATGCTATGTATGTTCATTGTTGCATACTTAGTACATTTTCATTTCTTCACATGCTTACATTTTGGTATGACATTTGGTTTGTTAAATGGGACAATACATTCATTAACATTAGCTACGCCGTTCGTTAGTAGGTAGTGGTACCATAGGAATTGACAACTCCCGTTCCGGACGTCCCAGGGAAAGGGGATGAAAGGAATGACCGAATTCGATGATATTTAAGACAGATAAACCTTTAATTTGTTTAAAGGGTTTATCACCACAGTCGCAAGGCTTGGATGTATGCATTGGAACAACACCACATAAATGTACATATTCAGTATAGCATGCATATAGACATTTTAACATGATTGACCTTGATCATGCATTTTCACAAGACATAATGTTGATTTAAACTACGTTTTACTTCAATACTATGTTCTTGTGCATATGGTTTAGTTGACACATTTCGCTAGCCATACAGGACATTTTGACATAGACATTAGACATAGACATTTTAACATGATTGACCTTGATCATGCATTTTCACAAGACATAATGTTGATTTAAACTACGTTTTACTTCAATACTATGTTCTTGTGCATATGGTTTAGTTGACACATTTCGCTAGCCATACAGGACATTTTGACATAGACATTAGACATAGACATTTTAACATGATTGACATTGATCATGCATTTACACAAAACATAACGTTGATTTAAACACAGTTTTACTTCAATACCTTGTTTTTGTGCATTTCACCTATGGTTTAGTTGATGCGTTTTCACTAGCCATACATATCATTTAGGTTACACATTATATGATTTACATTGATCATGCATTTTGACATATTATTCAATACATTTGACAAATTCATTTATACATGGACAATTTACATTGTTGGTTTGGTTTGATTAAGTGATTAAGTAACGATGCGGGTGTAATATGATACAAGCATGGTGGATACGCCGCTGGTACTTCCTATATATAAGTGTTTGTATGGTATTACATGTCGTAGCGTTATTTGAATCATTTCAGTTTGAGACATAGAACATTTTATGCAAATAACATATTTTTCACAAGACATTGATTTACAAACAACTTAACTTATACAAACTCATTTTTACATGGCTATTCATTTAACCATGCATTATTCACTTATTTATATGTATCATCTGAACTTATTGTTTTTCAAATGATTTACAAAGACAAAGCAAATTACAAGGTTCATGACTAAACATTTTCTTAAACAGAAGTCATGAATCTTATTTTCACAAAACCTATGTACTCGCCGGCATTTTTATGCTGATGTACCTATTTTCACATGTGTTTCAGGAAATGAAGCATAGGATTGATCAAGATACACTTAGGCGGACATGGGCCTTAGTGACAATAAAAGATGCAGACTAGTTAATTATGTTGTATTTTCATGTTTGTTTAGACATTGTAACACTTATATTGAATAAAACAAAACTTTAATTTCCATGGTTGTGAAACATTAATTCTGTTACAACACTCCCCGATGTTTCCGCCACGTTTTGTATGTTCCACGTGGTCGGGGTGTGACAGAAAAGATGGTATCAGAGCCAATGGTTATAGGGAATTAGGTTATTAGTTATGCTTTGACCTAGTCTATAACCTTCTTAGGACCCTAACGCGAGTTTACTTGCGTTTAGTCATAAAACAATACCGTCACCTATCCTTAGGCGACGACCACAACAAGAACATAAATTTCAAAACCACTTTGAAAACTAATCATCTGTTCTAGGATGATTAATTACTAGGTTTTGAACCCTCAGTTATAAGGTTTTGAATCCCTTTGAATTTTCAAAATCTCGTCAAGGTTTTGGGTTTTAAATAATGTGAACACGTGCAAACTGGAAGGGTGAATGCCTGTATTCTGGGTTTTCTGTCTAGGCAAGCACTTCGTATACATCTCATCAGACGCGAGACCAGTTGTGCTTACCTGGGAATTCTTGGGATGAGTGTTCACTTATAGGCGAGCATGTCTTCGCGATACATTATTTTTGATCCATTTACTTTGATTTGTCGTCATCTCATTTGTTTGCCTTAGGTAACAAACAAATGATCACAATTTTCATTCGTTGCCGTTCTGTATTGATTATCCAATAACCTTTCACTCGTTTCTTTCTCTGTTTTTCATTTTCTTCTAGAATGTCTATTCCTCTCAGCACTGGTCAAATGTCCGAGCAAACAGCCAAATTTGCCCAGCAAATAGGCGAGGTGATACTGAAGTCTGTGGATCTAGGCATTGCCATGGCTCGTCTTAACAATGAAGCCTCTCGTCTCGACAATGAAGCCACTCAAGAGACACCAAAGGAAGCAGAAGTCAGGCTTGCACCAACATCAAGGAAGCGTAAGGCTTCAAGGAAACTCGCAGCGGTTACATCTAATCAAGCGGGACCTAGCCAGGTAGCGATGCCACCAGCTAGGAAGCCATACTTGGGAACTGCCCCATGGTGCAAGCGATGCAACCGTCATCATTTAAACCTCATACCCTGCTCCCAATGTACCTACTGTGGACGGTGGGGACATTTGATTAACACATGCCGCTTTGTTGCCCAACACAAAGCTGCTACAAACCTTGCTGCTACCCAACCCCAAGTCAACCCTACTCAAGCTCGTTTCCCACGTGGTACTTGCTACAACTGTGGCGATACGAGCCATTTCAGGAACAACTGCCCAAAACTTGCTAATGCAAATCCAACCCTTGGATGAGCATTCGGCTGAACAAAGGATGTTACTGTCTTATGCCTTTGTTTCTTTTGTTCTCGTGTATTGTGAAACAATATGTCTTGTTCATAAATAAAAGTTGTTGTTCGCAATTCTGATATACAAGTATAGTTACATGTGTGTATGACTTTTCCTATGTTACCTACATTAAGGAACTATGTTCCTTACGAACTACTCTTGTGATTCTCTCTTACAAGAAATCGCTCATAATTTCCTCGAAAGTTCTAAGTACTCGTTTCATTCTAAGAAACGAAGTACATGAAATAAAGTGAAACTGTGAGTAATCATGCTTTTTGCACATCAGTACCTTTGAATCCTTGGTTGGATAACTAAGGATATTTTCAAATCTCATACCCATTACATTTTGATTTTTCAACATACACAGTACCAGTATTTCAAAACAATCGTCATGATCTCAAAACATTTCATATAGTTTGAAAACAATTTTTCAAGATACATTGTCTATGTTATTTCAAAAACATTGGCCATGTTATCAAAACCAACCTTTCAAATTTCAAAATATTTCATATAGTCTGAAGACAATATTAACACAATACATTTTCTTATCAAGTGCATGATTTCGAAAATCATCATTTAATTTTTTCAAAAACCTTATACATAATTTCAAAATTCATCTCGCATGATTTTAAAACATTTTTTATAAATATACTTACCTAGTACACCTACTTTATGATTTCAAAATATTATATATAAGGTTTCAAAAACACTAAACATATTTTTCTTAAAAGAACCCCATGCACAGTTTTCAAAAATATCTTTCTCGTACATTTACTTAACCTTCAAATTCTGCTTCATATGTCGTCTTGACATATCTAGCATCTCAACCTCATAAGCATTTTACTTCATGTTTGGACTTAAGCACATCACGTGCAAGAATTCAAAGCATCTTCAACTTCTACAATCCATATGGGATCTTTTTATCTCCATAATTAGACCCTTGTGGATGATCATGATTCAAATCAGAGTCCTTAATTGGATTCTTTATGTACCTTAATTCGAACATTTCGAGTTCTAGTAATCGAAATCGAATTTTCTTTTTGAATCTTTCTATCTTTATAGTTGGATTCTCGAAAATGTTTAAAGTACCAAATGAAATCCACAAGATGGATTCCTAGTGTGCTTTAAATACATGTACTCTGTTAGCAGAACAAACTTCTAGTTAGCAATTTTGTGGTTATGTGACTATGTGTTTATTCATCTTATGTTTTCTTTCATGCATTTTTGTGTTTTTAATACTCTGGATATTCGTTATCCAAATCCTCGCAGGATCTTTCATATCTTCATATGAGAGATTCGTAGCAGGATATTCAAAGGTACTACCTTAAATCCTTAATAGGCTTCTATGTAATAGTTAAGACCCTTGGATTTATATAGTACCACTCCAGACCCTTTTTAGTGGTCTAGTCTAAAGGATTGATTCACAATTTGGTTAAAGAATGACATCTAGTGATGTAGCTGGACAGACTCCTTGATAGTCTATTTAGATCATTTATTGATCTAGTCTACGGGACTTTATGGCGGTCTAGTCACACTCATCACAGGATTGTTCATTTGGTTTTACCCTACGCATTATAAAATAGACTGTGTGAACTGTGCAAGGAATTGTCTAATTATGGACGCGTACATAATTATGAAATTTAGTGCACAGAAACCCAGTAAGATTTATTATGTGTAAGAACCGATAGTGACAACAATAACGAAATGAGAACGATGTAATGGAGGTACGGTGGACGCACCAATGACGCTTCATATACTTGTATATAAGTGTCCCTCTTACATTGCAAACATAATGTTATTAAGGTTACTAGAAGTTCAAGAACCCTAACCAATGTTGTTCGATCTTTTCAACTTCATACTTTCAAGCTCTCACAAGTTTCCTCTAAATAAATTTCGGGACGAAATTTCCTAAAGTAGGGGAGACTGTAACACCTGTGCCTTCACGGCCATCAAACAAATACCAAAGCAATGAAATATTGTATTTCATACTTGGTATTTGTAAAAATATGTGTATCATTTGCACATATCAATTCTTGTTCAATTTCAAACTCTAAATCACTTTCTGGAAGGTTATACGCGCACCGATGCGTAAATATAACCAGTTTAATGCAACAAACACTCCGGAATAGTGACATTGGCTTAACATACCTTAAATAACCTTTACATAACTTAGAAATAAGTTTTGAAGGCTTTGGTATGGCAAAATCAAGTTAAATCGCTTACAGGGACTAAAGTTGACAAACTGCGAAAGTATGCCAATTTGAACTGTAACAGACATTCCGGAACATGACCATAAGTTAAACACACCTTAAATATCCTTTATATAGCTTAGCAATAGGCTTTGAGGGGTTCGGTGTGCTAAAATAAACTTTTGGGTCATTCAGGGACTAAAAGTGTCAAAAAGTGCACAAGTTTGCATTTTCGCGCATAACTTACGTTCTGAATACATCCGGACACCCAAAAATTTATGTAAGCATGACTACATTATATTTTAGTGTTCTCCATAAGAAAAATCCATTCGTCACGTCATTTGGTTCGTTTTTCGCGCTTATGCGCATTCCGTCGTAATTAAGCGAACATCGCGTTCGTACGGCTAAACGAACCGACATCCGAGATATTTTTGAGCACATTTTAAGTTCCCTATACTTTAACTTCATTTTAGAGCTTTGAAATGGGGTTAACGGGCCTTAAACGTGTCAAAAATGGACTGATTGCATTTCAGGGACCAAAACTGACATTCTGCCAAACTTCTAGCTTACGGACCTCAAGCTTGTTGACCTTACGGTCCGTAAGCTTGTCTGCAGACCAGATTCAATGTTCAGAACAGCCTGTTTTCAGCAACTTTAACCACAACCACATGTTCTCAATTGCCTAGTCATGTTGATAAGAACCATTTTAAGCTTACATAAGGTTCCGACAAGTGTACGGCCTTGATCGTTTCCCCTTTTCCAAGAAACGATCTCAACGGTGGACCGAAAACTATAAATAACCCAACACCCCCATTGCATTTTCTCACAAGAATTCTGATTTTGAGAGCTCTAAGTTGAAACCATTGTTTCATACCTGAGTTCTTGAAGTCGGGATTAGCATTCGGGGACCCTGGGTTAGTATTCTTTCGTTCTTTTCCTTATTTTACTGCTTTTCGAGTCCGAAAGTCAAACTTTGTTTGACTTTCAGCGTTGACCAGTAATGGTCAATGCGAAGTTCGTTTGAACTTCGCAACGTGAGTGTAATCACGTTGGTCATAGTCCTTTGGGACTATGCCCACTGATTACCACGTTGTCTAGAGTCGTAGGGTAGGCGATCTAATAAATCGCCTATACCTTCGAACTCGACCCATTTGGTCGATCATTAGGATCCGACCAAATACTTTAGGTGACCATAGTAGGTAGGGAATAACCTTCCGAGGTTATACCCTATGGTCACATCGTTTAAGTAGTTGTATGATAGGTAGTTTATATGCCTTAGGTAAATTACCAGAATACCCTTTTCATGCATAATTGGTAATTTAGCATATGTAACCTAAACTTTTGCCACATAACTGATTATGTAACTTGTTTAGGCATATAACACTTGTCATAGGACTAGTTAGGCGGTCCGAACGCGTTTCACGCGAACGACGCGTTAAAGTAGCATAAGCTACCTAAACGGGTCGTAATGGGTCGTAGACACTTAGGTTAAGTTTCATTTAGTATGTAGGCTTTGTTAAACCATATCATATGAGTTCCTACACTCATTTGGTTTTCAAACCCTAATGCTACCCAATCTTCCGATTTAGGTCCGGTTAATTAACATAGTTACCTATATTAGGTGCCGTTTGATTTCCGTGATCTCTAGCTTTGTTTGGTTGTTACTCAAGGACTACTGAGCAATCTCAAGTGAGTACATAGACCCCTCTTTTACTGTTTTCCAAACTGTTTTGGGGTGGAACACATGTGCCTACTTATTACTTTCATGCTTTCCTGTTTTCATATCATATACCTGCTATGTTTGTTAGTACATTATAGTACGTCGTTTTACATTGACATTTTATGCTATGTATGTATATAGCGTGCATACTTAGTACATCGTTTTACATGACATTTTATGCTATGTATGTTCATTTAGTTCATACTTAGTACATTGTTTTACATCACATCACGTCACATGCTATGTATGTTCATTGTTGCATACTTAGTACATTTTCATTTCTTCACATGCTTACATTTTGGTATGACATTTGGTTTGTTAAATGGGACAATACATTCATTAACATTAGCTACGCCGTTCGTTAGTAGGTAGTGGTACCATAGGAATTGACAACTCCCGTTCCGGACGTCCCAGGGAAAGGGGATGAAAGGAATGACCGAATTCGATGATATTTAAGACAGATAAACCTTTAATTTGTTTAAAGGGTTTATCACCACAGTCGCAAGGCTTGGATGTATGCATTGGAACAACACCACATAAATGTACATATTCAGTATAGCATGCATATAGACATTTTAACATGATTGACCTTGATCATGCATTTTCACAAGACATAATGTTGATTTAAACTACGTTTTACTTCAATACTATGTTCTTGTGCATATGGTTTAGTTGACACATTTCGCTAGCCATACAGGACATTTTGACATAGACATTAGACATAGACATTTTAACATGATTGACCTTGATCATGCATTTTCACAAGACATAATGTTGATTTAAACTACGTTTTACTTCAATACTATGTTCTTGTGCATATGGTTTAGTTGACACATTTCGCTAGCCATACAGGACATTTTGACATAGACATTAGACATAGACATTTTAACATGATTGACATTGATCATGCATTTACACAAAACATAACGTTGATTTAAACACAGTTTTACTTCAATACCTTGTTTTTGTGCATTTCACCTATGGTTTAGTTGATGCGTTTTCACTAGCCATACATATCATTTAGGTTACACATTATATGATTTACATTGATCATGCATTTTGACATATTATTCAATACATTTGACAAATTCATTTATACATGGACAATTTACATTGTTGGTTTGGTTTGATTAAGTGATTAAGTAACGATGCGGGTGTAATATGATACAAGCATGGTGGATACGCCGCTGGTACTTCCTATATATAAGTGTTTGTATGGTATTACATGTCGTAGCGTTATTTGAATCATTTCAGTTTGAGACATAGAACATTTTATGCAAATAACATATTTTTCACAAGACATTGATTTACAAACAACTTAACTTATACAAACTCATTTTTACATGGCTATTCATTTAACCATGCATTATTCACTTATTTATATGTATCATCTGAACTTATTGTTTTTCAAATGATTTACAAAGACAAAGCAAATTACAAGGTTCATGACTAAACATTTTCTTAAACAGAAGTCATGAATCTTATTTTCACAAAACCTATGTACTCGCCGGCATTTTTATGCTGATGTACCTATTTTCACATGTGTTTCAGGAAATGAAGCATAGGATTGATCAAGATACACTTAGGCGGACATGGGCCTTAGTGACAATAAAAGATGCAGACTAGTTAATTATGTTGTATTTTCATGTTTGTTTAGACATTGTAACACTTATATTGAATAAAACGAAACTTTAATTTCCATGGTTGTGAAACATTAATTCTGTTACAACACTCCCCGATGTTTCCGCCACGTTTTGTATGTTCCACGTGGTCGGGGTGTGACATAAACTGCATGAACTCGCTCAACTTTTGTTGATGTTTTCAAACTTACATGTATTTCAGGGATTTAGTGGACCAATGCAAAGATTTCAGTTCAAAGAAAACAAGTATCAATACTCCATGCCAACTATTGAAGGGTTTGCCTATTATATACCGCCTCTTTGCGGTGATATAGTTGTCAAAGCCTTGACATTTTTAGACTTACATTTGATGTATGGAACAATGACAACTTATTTTCATTTGATGGTTCGTAAACAATGTACATAACTTATGTTGCGATCTTTTGAAACACTTATGTAATGGCAATGGAGTATGTTTATTCATATAGTTTGTTCATGTACATCGATATTTATGCAATGAAAACCAGACAGATCACACCTTGCGTTTCCGCTATGAGCGGGTGTGACAGCTTGGTATCAGAGCATCGATTGTAGTGAACCAGGATTCTTTCTCGAGTCTAAGTCTACAATCACTAGGGATCTCTCACGAAAACCTCTTGTTCATGTTGAACAGTTTATAAATAAAATTGGACAGGTCAAAAGGTTTTCATTGCATAAACATTTTTCAAGGTCCACTACAACAAAAATTCATTTCACATAAATCAAGCGAGGACATTTCCATGGGTGAAGTCTATGAGACAGACACAATACATTAATAGACTATGTGCCTACAATACATTACATTATCAGTTTATGCATTATAAACAGTTTACAAGTTCAGCTTATACAAGATAGAAATCCTTGATTGATAGGATTTTACATGATTATATATATAGGTGATTCATATATATGTTGCATGAAATATTTGCCAAGAACAAAATACCTTCGACTTCAAACTTTATTATTATTCTTTACTCGCACGATGAAAATATCGACCTCATGTCTATTACGGAGCTTATGACGAACATGATTTCTAAGTGAAATCTTAAACTTAATTCCATAAAATATGGTTGCTTTCTCGCGAATGCTGAGATGCCTGACCATGATAATGACGACGAGGCGAAGGTGGTAACCTTGGACAACAACTCCATTAGTGGGACGAGATCCATGTGACTCATACTAATCAAGGTGGATATACTCGTGTCCTTACAAGGAAGATGAAGTACTCATCTTGAAGGTGCCTCTTCAGTTGTTATTATTACAGATTCTTTTCCATTTCTATTTCATCTAAGGTCGTACCGTTCTGCGAGTGACAACAACGGACGTTGACACGTGATCTCTCACGAAGGTCCCTCCTATGTTGAAGGTATACAGACAATAGTGTCCCCCTCTGACTGATCGGCTGTTTTGTACGAGAGAACGCTAGGCTGACCATGCAAGGCAATTTATTATTACGGAGGCCTACGTAATAACAACTTGTAGTGCATGGGAATTCTGGTGGACTCTGCGGGCCAAGCTAATGATCACTATTCATTCAAAATTCTTAAGTTATTACTTGAGATTTAATTCTTCCTGTCTATTAGAACATAAACTGAGGTGGTTAGTATAACACCATACAATACGATACAATACAATACAATACAATACAATACAATACAATACAATACAATACAATACAATACAATACAATACAATACAATACAATACAATACAATACAATACAATACAATACAATACAATACAATACAATACAATACAATACAATACAATACAATACAATACAGGAAGACGACATGTATTTGTTCACACCTAACATTCGATCTAGATCACGATTCAGTTGAGACTAGTCATTTAAACAAACAAAGCTTGTTATCCACTCATGGAGGATTTTCCTCAACATTCTCGAAATTATTGAACATGGGTTGGTTCCATGGTGTCTATGACACTTTATCCTACTTTACCTTACCTTACTTTATCATATTCCACCTTATCATATTTATTGGAAGTGATACAATAAATTCCGTCGTTTGACATTTGTCTTTTTCCAAGGGATGGTATGGCATGAGCCATGCTGCAACTCCCTCATTATATTCTATTCTACATTTTTGTAGATTCTAATAATCTTGCTAGAGCTCGTGAAACTCAAGCACTATTACCATAATTTTCCCATAAACAAGTAAGACAAAGGATTTTCTCTACTTAGGATGATCGAGGTCCATAGAGTAGGGAATACATATTATATGGACAAAGACCACTGGTTGGTTTCCCCTCCTCAACGCATTATTTCTCTTTCCATTTAGACGTATGACCAATACATGCAAGAGGCATTACACCTTTTGGTTTTGGTTATCCACATTATCATTCATTTCGGTTATTCGTATTATCATTTATTCAAACATATATGAACAATATGGTCTTGAGGTTTCCATGATCGATTGATTGCATTCTTCATTCTTGGGCACATGATAGACTATATTTATCCAAATATATATGTCTAGATTCTTTTAATAGTGTGTATTAAAAAGATCATGGTGCCAAAAGGATCAAATGTTTAAGTCAAAAGTTATGTGTTGAAAATCATTGCTTTACACAAGACATGTTTTATACATGACATTGTTACACAAGACATTTTTTTTTGGTGGTTATTTGTAAGTGATGAGACGTGTGTAATATGATAAAAGCATGGTGGATACGCCGCTGGTACTTCCTATATATAAGTGCTTATATTATATTGCATATCGTGGTGTTATTCAAATCTCTTCGACAAAGACAAGACACGACATCTTCTACACAAGACATGACATTCAATTTCAAGGCATGATATATATTATACACTACATTTCATTTGGTTATTATTTAACCATACATCATTCTTTGATATCATCTGATTTTCATATCTATTTTCATATGATTTTATAAAAGAACTCGATCATAACTAGAGCCAATGTTGTTGGTTACACTTGATGTTTTCACAGTCTCTCAAGGGTTGTTCCATACTGGGTAACACCCGAATTCAAACGCATTGAGCGTTACAATTTAAGTTTAGCCCTAGAATCCAAAGTATGGTCACATCATCCCTCCCTACCTCGATCACTCAAACAATAACTCTCGCCATGAGAGAAATGAGGGCAATTTTAAAAGCGCCAAGAGTAGCAGTGTGCTGAGACCGGGCTCAAAACAGAGACTAGTAGGACGGTAATACTTAAGAATGAATCAAGCTAATAAATAAGTGCGTGTATGGTTAGAACTATGAATACTCCACAAAATCCCAATGATGTCATGAGTCAGTAACACTCTATGATCATCATGTATCAACTCTTTTAATACCAACACCTAGCTTAGCTAGTGTCTTTAGATGTTAAGCATATACTTGAATTAGAGTCATGTTAGACACACATTACTATATTAAGTTAGCTAATGGGGAATTAGCTGAGACATGTCAAATCATTAAGGGCCACTGGTATGTATCCTATTCGTCAACATTTCACATCCATGTTATTTTATACAATTGGCAATTTTAGCCTTATCTCAACATTTCGCATGCATAGTTTCATGGCTAGTGACGGGAATGTCCTAGCTACAATTAGGGATTGATTTATCCTACATCTAAACATAGGGATTGGATTATCCTACATCTAAACATAGGGATTGGGTTATCCTACATCTAAACATAGGGATTGGATTATCCTACATCTAAACATAGGGATTGGGTTATCCTACATCTAAACATAGGGATTGGGTTGTCCTCTACATTTGTACAGTGAAGTTCTTACTACATAGAATTCAAAATGTACTTGGCCTAAAGTCAAGTAAGTTAGATGTCTCCTCATTTTATAGAATTGGCAAACGGTAAACTAGTCGAGTCTGGAGCTGAAATTTCAAATATCGATCTCTTACCCGTTCAGTTGAGTAGTTTCGAAGTAGTGGTTGACATGGATTGGTTATCCGATAACCTAGCCAAAGTCTTATGTCACGAGAATATCATTCGCCTACCACTACTGAACGAAGAGACACTTGTGATACATGGAGAGAAGCGCGACACCCCATTGCGGATCATCAATGGCATGAAAGCACATAAGTGCTTACAGAAAGGTTGTATTGCCTATCTAGCACTTGTTGTAGACATGAAGGCCGTTGGGCCGAAGCTGACAGATATTCCTGTGGTAAAATAATTTCCTGAAGTCTTTCTTGAAGACTTGCCAGGACTACCACCGTATCAACAAGTCGAGTTTCACATCGACTTGGTACCGGGAGCCGCACCCATAGCCAAATCTCCATGTCGATTAGCACCTTCTGAACCTTGTAGTTGACCGAATAAGGATGTTGTGAGTTCATAACTCCCACTCTTTACCACTATACATCTTTATAAAGGTTTTGAGGGTGGAAAGACATGCAAGTTTTGCAAAAATGCACAACATTTCGATGAACGAAAATTCAAATTTCTAAACCATGTTACAAATGAGTTTTCAACTAACTCAAATGGTTTATGAAAGGTTCTAGCTTCTACTCTAAGATAGACTTACGATCGAAGTATCATCAATTACGGGTTCAAGAAGAAAGCATACCGAAAACGGCTTTTCGGACTCGTTACGGTCATTACGAGTTTTTCGTTATGCCTCTTTTGGTTTAACGAATGCACCAGCGGTCTTCATGGATTTAATGAATCGTGTGTGCAAGCCGTATCTCGACAAATTCGTCATAGTGTTTATTGACGACATTCTGATATACTCTCGATCGACTGATGAACATGAGCAACATTTGAGAACCATTTTAGAGTTGTTAGAGACAATAAATTTGCCCCCATCGAAAAACAAGATATAGCATTACAACTTATTCTTAAGATTGGTGCATATCATTTCACAATCTTATCATTATCCGATGATACAGATGACTTTGTTGTAAACTGTGATGCTTCGCATTAAGGATTGGGTTGTGTACCCATACAACGTGAAAAAGTTATCGTGTACACGGCACGCCAACTAAAAGTTCACGAGAAGAACTATACCACTCACGACCTTGAGTTAGGCGTGATGGTATTCGCTTTGAAATATGGCGACATTATTTATATGGTACTCAATGCACTATTCTCACGGATCATAAAAGCCTTCAACACATATTCGACCAAAAAAAAAAAAAAGAATTAAACATACGTCAACGACGTAGGGTTGAATTGTTGAACGACTATGATTATGAAATAAAGTACCATTGGGGCAAGGCGAATGCTGTAGCTGACGCCTTGAGCCGAAAGGAGCAAGTTAGAACACTAAGAGTTCAAACATTAGAGAAGATGATTCACAAGCGCTCAAGGAAGAGCATATTCAAGCAGAAAAACTTCGAGGCATACTGGAACAATTAATGCCGAAAGAAGATGGAACTTTATACCTTATGGGTCGAAATTGGGTTCCATTCTTTGGCGGCCTTCGAGATGATATATTTGAGAAAGCACATAGGCCTAAGTAGTGAAAGAATACTACTGGTGGCCTAACCTCAAAAGTGATATCGCGACTTATATCGGAGAATGCCTGACTTGCGCGAAAGTCAAGGTCGAGTAGCAAAATCCCTCGGACTTGTTACAACAACCCGAGATTTCCCGGTTGGTAATGGGAACAAATATTGATGTACTTCATTAAGAAGTTACTCAGGACCTCAAGAGGTCACTACATGATATGTGTAATCATCGATAGACTAACAAAGTCCGCACACTTCTTACCGATTTGGGAGAAGGATAATACTGAGAAACTAGCGGAACTCTATCTCAAAGAAATTATGGCTCGTCATGGAGTGCCTATTTCAATCAAAGCCAAATACTCTTACCTGTTTGAGAACAATCCTGCAAAGGATGACTCAGCTTGAATTTCGGGACGAAATTCTCAATAACAGGGGGAGAATGTGACAACTGCCACTTTTCGGTAACTTTCTTACACTTAAAGTACTCATTTTAGCTACATTTTTATGCATTTCGAACACTCGAACTGCATGATTACATGATATACATCTTAGAGCACTCAAGGAATATTCATTTATGATGCACATTATTCATTTTTATTGGTTACATTTGGAATAGTGTAAACAATGCATCGAAACAACTAGAGTAGTGCTTAGTGAACTAGAGTGCTGACGAAAACTCCGGATCCGCAGAAAACATCAAAAATGACATCTTAAAGACTCGGACGAAAGTCCAACATCAAATATACATTAAACCCTATATGGGAATACAAGGGTTTGGTTTAATATATTACCAATGTCCGGTAGCACCAAAAACTGCCCGAAAACTGCCGAAAAGCACTAATAGCGACGATTTCAACACTTTTTCGCATTTATTCTGTAGAAATCAGCCATTTAATATTTTTGCAACATGTAAAAGTGCTATTTAACATAGAATTCATATGAGGATACTTTCGGGTATCATCCGAACCAATATCTACATCAATTCACACAAGTTACACAACTTAGCGTTCAAACAATGTCTAACCGAAACAATTCGAAACGAATATCCGAACAATGTCGGATCTTTTTTTTAGTGACCATCTAATATTATTTAGATCATATTAGACTAGTAATGGTCACTTAACACCTTCTTAACACATTTATACACTTGAAACATTTAAACACCAAAACACCTAAACTTTGCTAAAAGTTTCTAACACTTTAAACACTTAATAACATTTCAACAATTCAAGACCCCCCCCCATGTGTTGTGAACGTTTTTAAAGGGGTCCCACACCCAAATTTTCATGCTAAATATCTAGATATTTTAATTACATGCAAGTGGACTATGTTGGTGAAGTTTTACAACACTTAACCACTAAGTAATCTAACACTTTACCACTCACTTTTACACCTTTACTTCACACACAAACTCTTTCATTATCATCATCTTCCACCAAGAACACCAAAAACCCATTTATTTTTATTACCTCCTTCATGATCAAAATGGATTTCCAAGTAACATAAGAGGATCTAAAGCTTTTGGAAGCAAAAGGAAGGGTTTTCATCCATACAAAAGTGTTCTACCAACAAGATCATCATCTTCTTAGTCTTAATAATCTTCTAAGATCATCCCTAGCCTTGTGCTAGAAGTAAGCTTCTATAACTATTTTTTTTATACATATATTATGTTTATGATTGTTATTATTACTAATAATAACCAAGAGATCATACATAATAACATGAGAAAAATACAAAGAAGCAAAGATAAAAATCATGATATAATTATGTTTGTTTATATTGTGATCTTAGACTTGTTATATGCTTATTAGATCTTGTTATGATGATTATGCTACAAATAAAGTGTTAGAAGATGTTGATAGATATGATCTAAAAATTATACATATTTATGTTAAAGGGGTTTTAACATAAAGAATTAAAAGAATGATCATATCTAGTGATCTAGTGAAAGTATTTAGGGTTTATATTTAAAAACAAGACTTTCACAAGATTATAAAAATTAACATACAACTAAAGATTTTTATAAAAGTTGTTAAAACTAAAATTTAACTTGGTTTTTGAACTAGTTAACATATGAAAGGATCATGTTTAAAACCCTACATGATTTGCATAACATCTTAATAAATTCATGTTATAAAAGTCTCATATTTTGTTGTTAAGATGTAGAGTAAATTGTTGTTGATTTAATAAAGAAAATGATATGTTTAATGAAACATGGCTAAGATAAAAATACAAAGGTTATATGGCCAATTTTTATAAAAACTTTATTTTATAAAATAACAACATTTTTGGGTAAATCTATACAAGATTTAAAAAAATTATTAAAGAAGGGTTTATAAAATAAAAGACAAGAAAAATATATATTTTTTTTAGAAAATATATATTTGGTTACTTTAACAAATTTTGAGTGATATATTACTTGGTGTATTAGTTATATATATCATTGTAGGAACTTGAATCTCATGTCACCTTTAAACTCAAAACACGTTATAACAAAAGTCCTACGAGACTTCACATAATTACGCCTTAAAACGAGTTGCGGACGATTAGAATAATCGGACACCAATTATGGTCAAAATGAACGACGGACGACTACATAAGTTAATTGCCAATCCGGGGAGTTACTACGACGTTAGACGATCTTTCGACACGAAATATAAATATACTATCGATAACAAATTTTCGGATGTTTAGAAACTTATAAAAACTAGTATGTTTTTATTACTAACATCTATACTTAGTTAATTTTTATAAAAAGGGTTTTTATAAAAATGAAAGGCCTACATGTATTAGTGGGCTATTTTTCTACAAATGGGCTTATTATACTTAATGGGCTATTTTTATAAACAAATGGGCTAGTTTAAGTAATGGGCTATTGTTTTATAAATGGGCTTATTTTTCATAATGGGCTTAACATAAATTAATGGGCTAAGCCCAAACACCAAACATATGGGCCAAAGCCCAACAACTATTCAAGCCCAACACTATTTAAGTCCAACACTATTCAAGCCCAACACCATTTGAGGCCCAACACTATTGAGGCCCAACACTATTTGAAGCCCAACACTATTGAGGCCCAACACTATTTGAAGCCCAACACTATTGAGGCCCAACACTATTTGAAGCCCAACACTATTGAGGCCCAACACTATTTGAAGCCCAACACTATTGAGGCCCAACACTATTTGAGGCCCAACACTATTTGAGGCCCAACACTATTTGAGGCCCAGCACTATTTAAGCCCAATAACTTGAAAACATGGGCTTGGCCCAATGATACTATTTTTGGAAAAACAACTATACAAGTGATACATACAAGACACGAGATTCAGCGGACGAGATCCGACTATACAACTCATTCATCGAATACACAGTTAACGAACAGTTGAACAATTCATACATCGAATACACAGTTAACGAACAGTTGAACAATTCATACATCGAATACACAGTTAACGAACAGTTGAACAATTCATACATCGAATACACAGTTAACAAACAGTAAAGACATACAAGTCTTACATATACTCAAGACACAAGACTTGTACTCAAGTTCTTTTCAAAGACCGAAGAGTCTAACAAAAATAAGAACATTTGTAGGTCTCAACGCTATTCAGGACGACCGCACGTGAGATCTTATTTACATCTATTTTCAGGACGCAATACAGTGAGTTCATGTTCCCCTATTCATTTAAATGTTTTACAACTTTACAACTATCGGGGAAAATACATGTACAATAGTATGATAAGTCAAGGAATGAAACACCTAGATCATGTGAGAAATTAGGGCCATAACTAAAGCACCATTAATCCAGTTTGGACCAAGGAACAAAGGTTTAGATCTAATGGGTGTTAGCGAGCCCCACTCATGGCCATACATTTGCCTAGGAGTGCGTTTGTTGCCCTACGACATGGTGTCGATACAAGTAAAAATCGTCTAGGGTTGGTTGCTTCCTATTTCGTCACACATATTAATGTCCTTGCTAAACATTAATGATCAACGATTTCATTGACGCTTTACATACTACAACTCACATTTTACATACATCGTTTACAACTAAACTGCATGAACTCGCTCAACTTTTGTTGATGTTTTCAAACTTACATGTATTTCAGGGATTTAGTGGACCAATGCAAAGATTTCAGTTCAAAGAAAACAAGTATCAATACTCCATGCCAACTATTGAAGGGTTTGCCTATTATATACCGCCTCTTTGCGGTGATATAGTTGTCAAAGCCTTGACATTTTTAGACTTACATTTGATGTATGGAACAATGACAACTTATTTTCATTTGATGGTTCGTAAACAATGTACATAACTTATGTTGCGATCTTTTGAAACACTTATGTAATGGCAATGGAGTATGTTTATTCATATAGTTTGTTCATGTACATCGATATTTATGCAATGAAAACCAGACAGATCACACCTTGCGTTTCCGCTATGAGCGGGTGTGACAGAAAAATATTCGTAAACTAAATCACACGTGTATATGTTGACATTTAAGAGATACACAGTCAAGAAAATCAAGGGCAATGGTGATATATATGCGGATTTGACACCAAAAAATACACTCAACATATGGCAACAATTTGAGGAATGTGTTTAGTGATGGCATCAGGTTCCTAATTGATGGAGAAAGGTCTGGTGGCAAGAAAAGATGCTTCTAGGAGGTTGTCAAGTGTTTTCGCTCGACGATTCCATTCTTGGGTGGTTGGTTTGTCCCTTGTTCCTGTAACTCGAATCCTAGACCGGTAGATCCCATTTTAATTTTACACCATTGTGAACCTTACGCCTTTTTTACTCTCTGATCGAGGTTCTCGGCATTGAAAAATCTTCGTAAACTAAATCACACGTGTATATGTTGACATTTAAGAGATATACAGTCAAGAAAATCAAGGGCAATGGTGATATATAATCGGATTAGACACAAAAAAAAAACACTCAACAAATGGCTACAATTAAGGAATGTGTTTATTGACGGCATCAGATTCCTAATTGATGGAGAAAGGTCTGGTGGCAAGAAAAGCTGCTTCTAGGAGGTTGTCAAGTGTTTTCGCTCGAAGATTCCATTTTTGGGTGGTTGGTTTGGCCCTTGTTCCTATAACTCGAATCCTACCACGGTATATCCCATTTTAATTTTACACCATTGTGAACCTTACGCCTTTTTTACTCGCTGATCGAGGTTCTCGGCATTGAAAAATCTTCGTAAACTAAATCACACGTGTATATGTTGACATTTAAGAGATATACAGTCAAGAAAATCAAGGGCAATGGTGATATATATGCGGATTTGACACCAAAAAAAACACTCAACAAATGGCAACAATTTAAGGAATGTGTTTAGTGATGGCATCAGATTCCTAATTGATGGAGAAAGGCCTGGTGGCAAGAAAAGATGCTTCTAGGAGGTTGTCAAGTGTATTCGCTCGACGATTCCATTCTTGGGTGGTTGGTTTGGCCCTTGTTCCTGTAACTCGAATCCTAGACCGGTATATCCCATTTTAATTTTACACCATTGTGAACCTTACGCCTTTTTTACTCTCTGATCGAGGTTCTCGGCATTGAAAAATCTTCGTAAACTAAATCACACGTGTATATGTTGACATTTAAGAGATCTACAGTCAAGAAATTCAAGGGCAATGATGATGTATATGCGGATTAGACACCAAAAAAAAAACACCCAACAAATGGCTACAATTAAAGGAATGTGTTTAGTGATGGCATCAGATTCCTAATTGATGGAGAAAGGTTTGGTGGCAAGAAAAGCTGCTTCTAGGAAGTTGTCAAGTGTTTTCGCTTGACGATTCCATTCTTGAGTGGTTGGTTTGGCCCTTGTTCGTGTAACTCGAATCCTAGCCCGGTATATCCCATTTTAATTTTACACCATTTTGAACCTTACGCCATTTTTACTCTCTGATCGACGTTCTCGACATTGAAAAATATTCGTAAACTAAATCACACGTGTATATGTTGACATTTAAGAGATACACAGTCAAGAAAATCAAGGGCAATGGTTATATATATGCGGATTTGACACCAAAAAAAACACTCAACATATAGCAACAATTTAAGGAATGTGTTTAGTGATGGCATCAGATTCCTAATTGATAGAGAAAGGTCTGGTGGCAAGAAAAGATGCTTCTAGGAGGTTGTCAAGTGTTTTCGCTCGATGATTCCATTCTTGGGTGGTTGGTTTGGCACTTGTTCCTGTAACTCGAATCCTAGACCGGTATATCCCATTTTAATTTTACACCATTGTGAACCTTATGCCTTTTTTAATCTCTGATCGAGGTTCTCCGCATTGAAAAATCTTTGTAAACTAAATCACACGTGTATATGTTGACATTTAAGAGATATACAGTCAAGAAAATCAAGGGCAATGGTGATATATATACGGATTAGACACAAAAAAAAAACACTCCACAAATGGCTACAATTTAAGGAATGTGTTTAGTGATGGCATCAGATTCCTAATTGATGGAGAAAGGTCTGTTGGCAAGAAAAGCTTCTTTTAGGAGGTTGTCAAGTGTTTTCGCTCGACGATTCCATTCGTCGGTGGTTGGTTTGGCCCTTGTTCCTGTAACTCGAATCCTGGCCCGGTATATCCCATTTTAATTTTACACCATTGTGAACCTTACGCCTTTTTTACTCTCTGATCGAGGTTCTCGGCATTGAAAAATCTTCGTAAACTAAATCAGATGTGTATATGTTGATATTTAAGAGATATACAATCAAGAAAATCTAGGGCAATGGTGATATATATGCGGATTAGACACAAAAAAACACTCAACAAATGGCTACAATTTAAGTAATGTATTTAGTGACGGCATCAGATTCCTAATTGATGGAGAAAGGTCTGGTGGCAAGAAAAGCAACTTCTAGGAGGTTGTCAAGTGTTTTCTCTCGAATATTCCATTCTTGGGTGGTTGGTTTGGCCCTTGTTCCTGTAACTCGAATCCTAGACCTGTATATCCCATTTTAATTTTACACCATTGTGAAGCTTACGCCTTTTTTACTCTCTGATCGAGGTTCTCGGCATTGAAAAATCTTCGTAAACTAAATCACACGTGTATATGTTGACATTTAAGAGATATACAGTTAAGAAAATCAAGGGCAATGGTGATATATATGCAGATTAGACACAAAAAAAAAAACACTCAACAAATGGCTACAATTTAAGGAATGTGTTTAGTGACGACATCAAATTCCTAATGGATGGAGAAAGGTCTGGTGGCGAGAAAAGCTGCTTCTAGGAGGTTGTCAAGTGTTTTCGCTCGACGATTTCATTCTTGGGTGGTTGGTTTGGCCCTTGTTCCTGTAACTCGAATCCTAGCTCGGTATATCCCATTTTAATTTTACACCATTGTGAACCTTACGCCTTTTTTACTCTCTGATCGAGGTTCTCGGCATTGAAAAATCTTCGTAAACTAAATCACACGTGTATATGTTAACATTTAAGAGATATACAGTCAAGAAAATCAAGGGTAATGGTGATATATATGCGGATTAGACAACAAAAATACACTCACCGAATGGCTAAAATTTAAGGAATGTGTTTAGTGACGGCGTCAGATTCCTAATTGATGGAGAAATGTCTGGTGGCAAGAAAAGCTGCTTCTAGGAGGTTGTAAAGTGTTTTCGCTCGACTATTCCATTCTTGGGTGGTTGGTTTGGCCGTTGTTACTGTAACTCGAATCCTAGCCCGATATATCCCATTTTAATTTTACACCATTGTGAACCTTACGCCTTTTTTACTCTCTGCTCGAGTTTCTCGGCATAGAAAAATCTTCGTAAACTAAATCACACGTGTATATGTTGACATTTAAGAGATATACAGTCAAGAAAATCAAGGGCAATGGTGATATATATGCGGATTTGACACCTAAAAAAAACACTCAACAAATGGCTACAATTTAAGGAATGTGTTTAGTGATGGCATCAGATTCCTAATTGATGGAGAAAGGTCTGGTGGCCAGAATAGCTGCTTCTAGGAGGTTGTCAAGTGTTTTCGCTCGACGATTCCATTCTTAAGTGGTTGGTTTTGGCCCTTGTTCTTGTAACTCGAATCCTAGCCCGGTATATCCCATTTTAATTATACACCATTGTGAACCATACGCCTTTTTTAATCTCGGATCGAGGTTCTCAGCATAGAAAAATATTCGTAAACAAAATCACACGTGTATATGTTGACATTTAAGAGATATACAGTCAAGAAAATCAAGGGCAATGGTGATATATACGCGGATTTGACACCCAAAAAAAAACACTAAACAAATGGCTACAATTTAAGGAATGTGTTTAGTGACGGCATCAGATTCCTGATTGAGGGAGAAAGGTCTGGTCGCAAGAAAAGCTGCTTCTAGGAGGTTGTCAAGTGTTTTCGCTCGACGATTCCATTCTTGGGTGGTTGGTTTGGCCTTTGTTCCTGTAACTCGAATCCTAGCCTAGTATATCCCATTTTAATTTTACACCATTGTGAATCTTATGACTTTTTTACTCTCTGATAGAAGTTCTCAGCATTGAAAAATCTTCGTAAACTAAATCACACATGTATATGTTGACATTTAAGAGATATACAGTCAAGAAAATCAAGGGCAATGGTGATATATATGCGTATTAGACAACAAAAAAAACACTCACCGAATGGCTACAATTTAAGGAATGTGTTTAGTGACGGCATCAGATTCCTAATTGATGGAGAAATGACTGGTGGCAAGAAAAGCTTCTTCTAGGAGATTGTCAAGTGTTTTCGCTCGACGATTCCATTCTTGAGTGGTTGATTTGGCCCTTGTTCCTGTAACTCGAATCCTAGACCGGTATATCCCATTTTAATTTTACACCATTGTGAACCTTACGCCTTTTTTTACTTTCTGATCGAGGTTCTCGGCATTGAAAAATCTTCGTAAACTAAATCACACGTGTATATGTTGACATTTAAGAGATATACAGTCAAGAAAATCAAGGGCAATGGTGATATATATGTAGATTAGTCACCAAAAAAAAAACACTCAACAAATGGCTTCAATTTAAGGAATGTGTTTAGTGACGGCATCAGATTCCAAATTGATGGAGAAAAGTCTGGTGGCAAGAAAAGCTGCTTCTAGGAGGTTGTCAAGTGTTTTCGCTCGACGATTCCATTCTAGGGTGGTTTGGCCCTTGTTCCTATAACTCGAATCCTAGCACGGTATATCCCATTTTAATTTTACACCATTGTGAAACTTATGCCTTTTTTACTCTCTGATCGAGGTTCCCGGCATTGAAAAATCTTCGTAAACTAAATCACACATGTATATGTTGACATTTAAGAGATATACAGTCAAGAAAATCAAGGGCAATGATGATATATATGAGGATTAGACAACAAAAAAAAACACTCACCGAATGGGTACAATTTAAGGAATGTGTTTAGTGACGGCGTCAGATTCCTAATTGATGGAGAAATTGCTGGTGGCAAGAAAAGCTGCTTCTAGGAGGTTGTCAAGTGTTTTCGCTCGACGATTCCATTCTTGGGTGGTTGGTTTGGCCCTAGTTACTGTAACTCGAATCCTAGCCTGGTATATCCCATTTTAATTTTACAGCATTGTGAACCTTAAGCCTTTTTTACTCTCTGCTCGAGGTTCTCGGCCTAGAAAAATCTTCGTAAACTAAATCACACGTTTATATGTTGACAATTAAGAGATATACAGTCAAGAAAATCAAGGGCAATAGTGATATATATGCGGATTTGACACCTAAAAAAATACTCAAGAAATGGCTACAATTTAAGGAATGTGTTTAGTGACGGCATCAGATTCCTAATTGATGGTGAAAGGTCTGGTGGCCAGAAAAGCTGCTTCTAGGAGGTTGTCAAGTGTTTTCGCTCGACGATTCCATTCTTGGTTGGTTGGTTTTGGACCTTGTTCCAGTAACTCGAATCCTAGCCCGGTATATCCCATTTTAATTTTACACCATTATGAACCTTACGCCTTTTTTACTATCTGATCGAGATTCTCGGCATTAAAAAATCTTCATAAAATAAATCACACGTGTATATGTTAACATTTAATAGTTATACAATTAAGAAAAACAAGGACAGTGGTGATATATATGCGGATTAGACAGCAAAAAAAAAAACACTCAACAAATGGCTACAATTTAAGTAATGTGTTTAGTGACGACATCAGATTCCTAATTGATGGAGAAGGTCTGGTGGCAAGAAAAGCTGCTTCTAGGAGGTTGTCAGGTGTTTTCACATAAAGATTCCATTCTTTGGTGGTTGGTTTGGCCCTTATTCCTGTAACTCGAATCCTTGTCCGGTATATCCCATTTTAATTTTACACCATTGTGAAACTTACGCCTTTTTTACTCTCTGATCGAGGTTCTCGACATTGTAAAATGTTCGAAAACTAAATCACATGTGTATATGTTGACATTTAAGAGATATACAGTTAAGAAAATCAAGGGCAATGGTGATATATATGCGGATTAGACACCAAAAAAAAAAACACTCAACAAATGGCAACAATTTAAGGAATGTGTTTAGTGACGGCATCGGATTCCTAATTGATGGAGAAAGGTCTGGTGGCAAGAAAAGCTTCTTCTAAGAGGTTGTCAAGTGTTTTCGCTCGATGATTCCATTCTTGGGTGGTTGGTTTGGCCCTTGTTCCTGTAACTCGAATCCTAGCCCGGTATATCCCATTTTAATTTTACACCATTGTGAACCTTACGCCTTTTTTACTCTCTGATCGAGGTTCTCCGCATTGAAAAATCTTTGTAAACTAAATCACACGTGTATATGTTGACATTTAAGAGATATACAGTCAAGAAAATCAAGGGCAATGGTGATATATATACGGATTAGACACAAAAAAAAAACACTCCACAAATGGCTACAATTTAAGGAATGTGTTTAGTGATGGCATCAGATTCCTAATTGATGGAGAAAGGTCTGTTGGCAAGAAAAGCTTCTTTTAGGAGGTTGTCAAGTGTTTTCGCTCGACGATTCCATTCGTCGGTGGTTGGTTTGGCCCTTGTTCCTGTAACTCGAATCCTGGCCCGGTATATCCCATTTTAATTTTACACCATTGTGAACCTTACGCCTTTTTTACTCTCTGATCGAGGTTCTCGGCATTGAAAAATCTTCGTAAACTAAATCAGATGTGTATATGTTGATATTTAAGAGATATACAATCAAGAAAATCTAGGGCAATGGTGATATATATGCGGATTAGACACAAAAAAACACTCAACAAATGGCTACAATTTAAGTAATGTGTTTAGTGACGGCATCAGATTCCTAATTGATGGAGAAAGGTCTGGTGGCAAGAAAAGCAACTTCTAGGAGGTTGTCAAGTGTTTTCTCTCGAATATTCCATTCTTGGGTGGTTGGTTTGGCCCTTGTTCCTGTAACTCGAATCCTAGACCTGTATATCCCATTTTAATTTTACACCATTGTGAAGCTTACGCCTTTTTTACTCTCTGATCGAGGTTCTCGGCATTGAAAAATCTTCGTAAACTAAATCACACGTGTATATGTTGACATTTAAGAGATATACAGTTAAGAAAATCAAGGGCAATGGTGATATATATGCAGATTAGACACAAAAAAAAAAACACTCAACAAATGGCTACAATTTAAGGAATGTGTTTAGTGACGACATCAAATTCCTAATGGATGGAGAAAGGTCTGGTGGCGAGAAAAGCTGCTTCTAGGAGGTTGTCAAGTGTTTTCGCTCGACGATTTCATTCTTGGGTGGTTGGTTTGGCCCTTGTTCCTGTAACTCGAATCCTAGCTCGGTATATCCCATTTTAATTTTACACCATTGTGAACCTTACGCCTTTTTTACTCTCTGATCGAGGTTCTCGGCATTGAAAAATCTTCGTAAACTAAATCACACGTGTATATGTTAACATTTAAGAGATATACAGTCAAGAAAATCAAGGGTAATGGTGATATATATGCGGATTAGACAACAAAAATACACTCACCGAATGGCTAAAATTTAAGGAATGTGTTTAGTGACGGCGTCAGATTCCTAATTGATGGAGAAATGTCTGGTGGCAAGAAAAGCTGCTTCTAGGAGGTTGTAAAGTGTTTTCGCTCGACTATTCCATTCTTGGGTGGTTGGTTTGGCCGTTGTTACTGTAACTCGAATCCTAGCCCGATATATCCCATTTTAATTTTACACCATTGTGAACCTTACGCCTTTTTTACTCTCTGCTCGAGTTTCTCGGCATAGAAAAATCTTCGTAAACTAAATCACACGTGTATATGTTGACATTTAAGAGATATACAGTCAAGAAAATCAAGGGCAATGGTGATATATATGCGAATTTGACACCTAAAAAAAACACTCAACAAATGGCTACAATTTAAGGAATGTGTTTAGTGATGGCATCAGATTCCTAATTGATGGAGAAAGGTCTGGTGGCCAGAATAGCTGCTTCTAGGAGGTTGTCAAGTGTTTTCGCTCGACGATTCCATTCTTAAGTGGTTGGTTTTGGCCCTTGTTCTTGTAACTCGAATCCTAGCCCGGTATATCCCATTTTAATTATACACCATTGTGAACCATACGCCTTTTTTAATCTCGGATCGAGGTTCTCAGCATAGAAAAATATTCGTAAACAAAATCACACGTGTATATGTTGACATTTAAGAGATATACAGTCAAGAAAATCAAGGGCAATGGTGATATATACGCGGATTTGACACCCAAAAAAAAACACTAAACAAATGGCTACAATTTAAGGAATGTGTTTAGTGACGGCATCAGATTCCTGATTGAGGGAGAAAGGTCTGGTCGCAAGAAAAGCTGCTTCTAGGAGGTTGTCAAGTGTTTTCGCTCGACGATTCCATTCTTGGGTGGTTGGTTTGGCCTTTGTTCCTGTAACTCGAATCCTAGCCTAGTATATCCCATTTTAATTTTACACCATTGTGAATCTTATGACTTTTTTACTCTCTGATCGAGGTTCTCAGCATTGAAAAATCTTCGTAAACTAAATCACACATGTATATGTTGACATTTAAGAGATATACAGTCAAGAAAATCAAGGGCAATGGTGATATATATGCGTATTAGACAACAAAAAAAACACTCACCGAATGGCTACAATTTAAGGAATGTGTTTAGTGACGGCATCAGATTCCTAATTGATGGAGAAATGACTGGTGGCAAGAAAAGCTTCTTCTAGGAGATTGTCAAGTGTTTTCGCTCGACGATTCCATTCTTGAGTGGTTGATTTGGCCCTTGTTCCTGTAACTCGAATCCTAGACCGGTATATCCCATTTTAATTTTACACCATTGTGAACCTTACGCCTTTTTTTACTTTCTGATCGAGGTTCTCGGCATTGAAAAATCTTCGTAAACTAAATCACACGTGTATATGTTGACATTTAAGAGATATACAGTCAAGAAAATCAAGGGCAATGGTGATATATATGTAGATTAGTCACCAAAAAAAAAACACTCAACAAATGGCTTCAATTTAAGGAATGTGTTTAGTGACGGCATCAGATTCCAAATTGATGGAGAAAAGTCTGGTGGCAAGAAAAGCTGCTTCTAGGAGGTTGTCAAGTGTTTTCGCTCGACGATTCCATTCTAGGGTGGTTTGGCCCTTGTTCCTATAACTCGAATCCTAGCACGGTATATCCCATTTTAATTTTACACCATTGTGAAACTTATGCCTTTTTTACTCTCTGATCGAGGTTCCCGGCATTGAAAAATCTTCGTAAACTAAATCACACATGTATATGTTGACATTTAAGAGATATACAGTCAAGAAAATCAAGGGCAATGATGATATATATGAGGATTAGACAACAAAAAAAAACACTCACCGAATGGGTACAATTTAAGGAATGTGTTTAGTGACGGCGTCAGATTCCTAATTGATGGAGAAATTGCTGGTGGCAAGAAAAGCTGCTTCTAGGAGGTTGTCAAGTGTTTTCGCTCGACGATTCCATTCTTGGGTGGTTGGTTTGGCCCTAGTTACTGTAACTCGAATCCTAGCCTGGTATATCCCATTTTAATTTTACAGCATTGTGAACCTTAAGCCTTTTTTACTCTCTGCTCGAGGTTCTCGGCCTAGAAAAATCTTCGTAAACTAAATCACACGTTTATATGTTGACAATTAAGAGATATACAGTCAAGAAAATCAAGGGCAATAGTGATATATATGCGGATTTGACACCTAAAAAAATACTCAAGAAATGGCTACAATTTAAGGAATGTGTTTAGTGACGGCATCAGATTCCTAATTGATGGTGAAAGGTCTGGTGGCCAGAAAAGCTGCTTCTAGGAGGTTGTCAAGTGTTTTCGCTCGACGATTCCATTCTTGGTTGGTTGGTTTTGGACCTTGTTCCAGTAACTCGAATCCTAGCCCGGTATATCCCATTTTAATTTTACACCATTATGAACCTTACGCCTTTTTTACTATCTGATCGAGATTCTCGGCATTAAAAAATCTTCATAAAATAAATCACACGTGTATATGTTAACATTTAATAGTTATACAATTAAGAAAAACAAGGACAGTGGTGATATATATGCGGATTAGACAGCAAAAAAAAAAACACTCAACAAATGGCTACAATTTAAGTAATGTGTTTAGTGACGACATCAGATTCCTAATTGATGGAGAAGGTCTGGTGGCAAGAAAAGCTGCTTCTAGGAGGTTGTCAGGTGTTTTCACATAAAGATTCCATTCTTTGGTGGTTGGTTTGGCCCTTATTCCTGTAACTCGAATCCTTGTCCGGTATATCCCATTTTAATTTTACACCATTGTGAAACTTACGCCTTTTTTACTCTCTGATCGAGGTTCTCGACATTGTAAAATGTTCGAAAACTAAATCACATGTGTATATGTTGACATTTAAGAGATATACAGTTAAGAAAATCAAGGGCAATGGTGATATATATGCGGATTAGACACCAAAAAAAAAAACACTCAACAAATGGCAACAATTTAAGGAATGTGTTTAGTGACGGCATCGGATTCCTAATTGATGGAGAAAGGTCTGGTGGCAAGAAAAGCTTCTTCTAAGAGGTTGTCAAGTGTTTTCGCTCGATGATTCCATTCTTGGGTGGTTGGTTTGGCCCTTGTTCCTGTAACTCGAATCCTAGCCCGGTATATCCCATTTTAATTTTACACCATTGTGAACCTTACGCCTTTTTTACTCTCTGATCGAGGTTCTCGGCATTGAAAAATATTCGTAAACTAAATCACACGTGTATATGTTGACATTTAAGAGATATAAATTCAAGAAAATCAAGGGCAATGGTGATATATATGCGGATTAGACACCACAAAAAAAACACTCAACAAATGGCTACAATTTAAGGAATGTGTTTAGTGACGACATCAGATTCCTAATTGATGGAGAAAGGTCTGGTGGCTAGAAAAGCTTCTTCTAGGAGGTTGTCAAGTGTTTTCGCCCGACGATTCCATTCATGGGTGGTTGGTTTGGCCCTTGTTCCTCTAACTCGAATCCTAGCCCGGTATATCTCATTTTAATTTTACACCATTGTGAACCTTACATTGAAAAATCTTCGTAAACGAAATGACACGTGTATATGTTGATATTTAAGAGATATACAGTCATGAAAATTAAGGGCAATGGTGATATATATGTGGATTATACACCAAAAAAACACTCAACAAATGGCTAGAATTTAAGGAATGTGTTTAGTAACGGCATCAGATTCTTAATTGATTGAGAAAGGTCAGGTGGCAAGAAAAGCTGCTTCTAGGAGGCTGTCAAGTGTTTTCGCTCGACGATTGCATTCTTGGGTGGTTGGCTTGGCCCATGTTCCTGTAACTCGAATCCTAGCCTGGTATATCCCATTTTAATTTTACACCATTGTGAAAAATATTCATAAACTAAATCACACGTGTATAAAGTCACACGTATATGTTGACATTTAAGAGATATAAAGTCAAGAAAATCAACGGCAATGGTGATATATATGCGGATTAGACACCAAAAAAAACAGTCAAAAGTGGCTACAATTTAAGGAAAGTGTTTAGTAACGGTATCAGATTCCTAATTGATGGAGAAAGGTCTGGTGGCAAGAAAAGCTGCTTCTAGGAGGCTGTCAAGTGTTTTCGATCTACAATTCCATTCTTGGGTGTTGGGTTTGGCCATTGTTCCTGTTACTCGAATCCTAGCCCGGTATATGCCATTTTAATTTTACACCATTGTGAACCTTACGCCTTTTTTACTCTCCGATAGAGGTTCTTGGCATTGAAAAATCTTCATAAACTAAATCACATGCGTATATGTTGACATTTAAGAGACATACAGTCAAGAAAATCAAGGGCAATGGTGATATATATGCGGATTAGACACAAAAAAAAAAAAAAAAACACTCAACAAATGGCTACAACTTAAGGAATGTGTTTAGTGATGGCATCAGATTCCTAATTGATGGAGAAAGGTCTGGTGGCAAGAAAAGCAACTTCTAGGAGGTTTTCAAATGTTTTCGCTCGACGATTCCATTCTTGGGTGGTTGGTTTTGCCCTTGTTCCTGTAACTCGAATCCTAGCCCGGTATATCACATTTTAATTTTACACCATTGTGAACCCTATGCCTTTTTTACTCTCTGATCGAGGTTCTCGGCATTTAAAAATCTTCGTAAACTAAATCACACGTGTATATGTTGATATTTAAGAGATATACAGTCAAGAAAATCAAAGGCAACGATGATATATATGCGGATTTGACACAAAAAAAACACTCAACAAATGGCTACAATTTAAGGAATGTGTTTAGTGACGGCATCAGATTCCTAATTGATGGAGAAAGGTCTGGTGGCAAGAAAAGTTTCTTCTAGGTGGTTGTCAAGTGTTTTCGCTCGACGACTCCATTCTTGGGTGGTTGTTATGGCCCTTGTTCCTGTAACTCGAATCCTAGCCCGTTATATCCCATTTTAATTTTACACCATTGTGAACCTTACTCCTTTTTTACTCTCTGATCGAGGTTCTCGGCATTGAAAAATCTTCGTAAACTAAATCACACATGTATATGTTGACATTTAAGAGATATACAATCAAGAAAATCAAGGGCAATGGTGATATATATAAGGAATAGAAACAAAAAACAAACACTCAACAAATGACTACAATTTAAGGAATGTGTTTAGTGACGGCAACAGATTCCTAATTGATGGAGAATGGTCTGGTGGCAAGAAAAGCTGCTTCTAGGAGGTTGTCAAGTGTTTTTGCTCGACGATTCCATTCTTGGGTGGTTGGTTTGGCCCTTGTTCCAGTAAATCGAATCCTAGCCCGGTATATCCCATTTTAATTTTACACCATTGTGAACCTTACGCCTTTTTTACTATCTGATCAAGGTTCTCGGCATTGAAAAATCTTCGTAAACTAAATCACACGTGTATATGTTGACATTTAAGAGATATACAATCAAGAAAATCAAGGGCAATGGTGATATATATAAGGAATAGAAACAAAAAAAAAACAATCAACAAATGACTACAATTTAAGGAATGTGTTTAGTGACGGCAACAGATTCCTAATTGATGGAGAATGGTCTGGTGGCAAGAAAAGCTGCTTCTAGGAGGTTGTCAAGTGTTCTCGCTCGACGATTCCATTCTTGGGTGGTTGGTTTGGCCATTGTTCCTGTAACTCGAATCCTAGCCCGGTATATCCCATTTTAATTTTACACCATTGTGAACCTTACGCCTTTTTTACTCTCTGATCGAGGTTCTCGGCATTGAAAAATTTTAGTAAACTAAATCAGACGTGTATATGTTGACATTTAAGAGATATACAGTCAAGAAAATCAAGGGCAATGGTGATATATATGCGGATTAGAGACAAAAAAAAAACTCAACAAATGGCAAAAATTTAAGGAATGTGTTTGGTGACGGCATCAGATTCCTAATTGATGGAGAAAGGTCTGGTGGCAAGAAAAGCTGCTTCTAGGAGGTTGTCAAGTGTTTTCGCTCGACGATTCCATTCTTGGGTGGTTGGTTTGACCCTTGTTCCTGTAACTCGAATCCTAGCCCGGTATATCCCATTTTAATTTTACACACCATTGTCAACCTTACGCCTTTTTTACTCTCTGATCGAGGTTCTCGGCATTGAAAAATCTTCGTTAACTAAATGACATGTGTATATGTTGACATTTAAGAGATATACAGTCAAGAAAATCAATGGCAATGGTGATATATATGCGGATTAGACACCAAAAAAAACACTCAACAAATGGCTACAATTTAAGGAATGTGTTTAGTGACGGCATCAGATTCCTAATTGATGGAGAAAGGTCTGGTGGCAAGAAAAGCTGCTTCTAGGAGGTTGTCAAGTGTTTTCATTCGACGATTCCATTCTTCGGTGGTTGGTTTTGCCGTTGTTCCTGTTACTCGAATCCTGGCCCGTTATATCCCATTTTAATTTTACACCATTGTGAACCTTACGCCTTTTTTACTCTCTGATCGAGGTTCTCGGCATTGAAAAGTCTTCGTAAACTAAATCACACGTGTATATGTTGACATTTAAGAGATATACAATCAAAAAAATCAAGGGCAATGGTGATATATATGCAGATTAGACACAAAAAAAAACACTCAACAAATGGCTACAATTTAAGGAATGTGTTTAGTGACGGCATCAGATTCCTAATTGATGGAGAAAGGTCTGGTGGCAAGAAAAGCTGCTTCTAGGAGGTTGTCAAGTGTTTTTGCTCGACGATTCCATTCTTGGGTGGTTGGTTTGGCCCTTGTTCCTGTTACTCGAATCCTAGCCCGGTGTATCCCATTTTAATTTTACACCATTGTGAACCTTACCCCTTTTTTACTCTCTGATCGAGGTTTTCGGTATTTAAAAATCTTGTTAACTAAATCACACGTGTATATGTTGACATTTAAGAGATATACATTCATGAAAATCAAGTGCAATGGTGATATATATGCGGATTAGACACAAAAAAAAAACACTCAACAAATGGCTACAATTTAAGGAATGTGTTTAGTAACAGCATCAGATTCCTAATTGATGGAGAAAAGTCAGGTGGCAAGAAAAGCTATTTCAAGTAGGTTGTCAAGTGTTTTCGCTCGACGATTCCATTCTTGGGTGGTTGGTTTGGCCGTTGTTCCTGTAACTTGAATCCTAGCCCGGTATATCCCATTTTAATTTCAATGTGAACCGTACGCCTTTTTTACTCTCTAATCGAGGTTCTCGGCATTGAAAAATCTTCGTAAACTAAATCACACGTGTATATGTTGACATTTAAGAGATATACAGTCAAGAAAATTAAGGGCGATGGTGATATATATGCGGATTAGACACAAAAAAAAAAATAAACACTCAACAAATGGCTACAATTTAAGGAATGTGTTTAGTGACGGCATCAGATTCCTAATTGATGGGGAAAGGTCTGGTGGCAAGAAAAGCTGCTTCTAGGAGATTGTTAAGTGTTTTCGCTCGACGATTCCATTCTTTGGTGGTTGGTTTGGCCCCTGTTCCTGTAACTCGAATCCTAGGCCGGTATATCCCATTTTAATTTTACACCATTGTGAACCTTACGCCTTTTTTACTCTCTGATCGAGGTTCTCGGCATTGAAAAATCTTCGTAAACTAAATCACACGTGTATATGTTGACATTTAAGAGATATACAGTGAAGAAAATCAAGGGCAATGGTGATATATATGCGGATTAGACACAAAAAAAAAACACTCAACAAATGGCTACAATTTAATGAATGTGTTTAGTGACGGCATCAGATTCCAAATTGATGGAGAAAGGTCTGGTGGCAAGAAAAGCAGCTTCTAGGAGGTTGTCAAGTGTTTTCGCTCGACGATTCCATTCTTGGGTGGTTGGTTTGGCCCTTGTTCCTGTAACTCGAATCCTAGCCCGGTATATCACATTTTAATTTTAATGTGAACCTTACGCCTTTTTTACTCTCTAATCGAGGTTCTCGGCATTGAAAAATCTTCGTAAACTAAATCACACGTGTATATGTTGACATTTAAGAGATATACAGTTAAGAAAATCAAGGGCAATGGTGATATATATGCGGATTAGACACAAAAAAAAAATAAACACTCAACAAATGGCTACAATTTAAGGAATGTGTTTAGTAACGGCATCAGATTCCTAATTGATGGGGAAAGGTCTGGTGGCAAGAAAAGCTGCTTCTAGGAGGTTGTTAAGTGTTTTCGCTCGACGATTCCATTCTTTGGTGGTTGGTTTGGCCCCTGTTCCTGTAACTCGAATCCTAGGCCGGTATATCCCATTTTAATTTTACACCATTGTGAACCTTACGCCTTTTTTACTCTCTGATCGAGGTTCTCGGCATTGAAAAATCTTCGTAAACTAAATCACACGTGTATATGTTGACATTTAAGAGATAGACAGTCAAGAAAATCAAGGGCAATGGTGATATATATGCGGATTAGACACAAAAAAAACACTCAACAAATGGCTACAATTTAAGGAATGTGTTTAGTGACGGCATCAGATTCCAAATTGATGGAGAAAGGTCTGGTGGCAAGAAAAGCTGCTTCTAGGAGGTTGTCAAGTGTTTTCGCTCGACGATTCCATTCTTGGGTGGTTGGTTTGGCCCTTGTTCCTGTAACTCGAATCCTAGCCCGGTATATCACATTTTAATTTCAATGTGAACCTTACGCCTTTTTTACTCTCTAATCGAGGTTCTCGGCATTGAAAAATCTTCGTAAACTAAATCACACGTGTATATGTTGACATTTAAAAGATATACAGTTAAGAAAATCAAGGGCAATGGTGATATATATGCGGATTAGACACCAAAAAAAACACTCAACAAATGGCTACAATTTATGGAATGTGTTTAGTGACGGCATCAGATTCCTTTGATGGAGATAGGTCTGGTGGCAGGAAAAGCTGCTTCTAGGAGGTTGTCAAGTGTTTTCGCTCAACGATTCCATTCTTGGGTGGTTGGTTTGGCCCCTGTTCCCGTAACTCGAATCATAGCCTGGTATATCCCATTTTAATTTTACACCATTGTGAACCTTACGCCTTTTTTACTCTATGATCGAGTTTCTCGGCATTGAAAAATCTTCGTAAACTAAATCACACGTGTATATGTTGACATTTAAGAGATATACAGTCAAGAAAATCAAGGGCAATGGGATATATATGCGGATTAGACACAAAAAAAAACACTCAACAAATTGCTACAATTTAAGGAATGTGTCTACTGACAGCATCAGATTCCTAATTGATGGAGAAAAGTCTGGTGGCAAAAAACTGCTTCTAGGGGGTTGTCAAGTGTTTTCGCTCGACGATTCCATTCTTGGGTGCTTGGTTTAGCCCTTGTTCCTGTAACTCGAACCCTGGCCCGGTATATCCCATTTTAATCTTACACCATTGTGAACCTTACACCTTTTTTACTCTCTGATCGAGGTTCTCGGAATTGAAAAATCTTCTTAAACTAATTCACACGTGTATATGTTGACATTTAAGAGATATACAGTCAAGAAAAATCAAGGGCAATGGTGATATATATGCGGATTAGACACCAAAAAAAAACACACTCAACAAATGGCTACAATTTAAGGAATGTGTTTAGTGACGACATCCGATTCCTAATTGATGGAGAAAGGCCTGGTGGCAAGAAAAGCTGCTTCTAGGAGGTTGTCAAGTGTTTTTGCTCTACGATCCACTCCTGGGTGGTTGCTTTGCCCCTTGTTCCTGTAACTCGTTTCCTAGCCCGGTATATCCCATTTTAATTTTACACTATTGTGAACCATACGCCTTTTTTACTCTCTGATCGTGGTTCTCGGCATTAAAAAATCTTCCCAAACTAAATCACACGTGTATATGTTGACATTTAAGAGATATACAGTCAAGAAAATCAAGGGCAATGGTGATATATATGCGGATTAAACACCAAAAAAAAAAAAACACTCAACAAATGGCTACAATTTAAGGAATGTGTTTAGTGACGGCATCAGATTCCTAATTGATGGAGAAAGGTCCGGTGGTAAAAAAGCTGCTTCTAGGGGGTTGTCAAGTGTTTTCGCTCGACGATTCTATTCTTGGGTGCTTGGTTTGGCCCTTGTTCCTGTAACTCGAATCCTGGCCCGGTATATGTCATTTTAATCTTACACCATTGTGATCCTTACGCCTTTTTTACTCTCTGGTCGAGGTTCTCGGCATTGAAAAATCTTCTTAAACTAAATCACACGTGTATATGTTGACATTTAAGAGATATACAGTCAAGAAAAATCAAGTGCAATGGTGATATATATGCGGATTAGACACCAAAAAAAACACTCAACAAATGGCTACAATTTAAGGAATGTGTTTAGTGACGACATCCAATTCCTAATTGATGGAGAAAGGTCTGGTGGTAAGAAAAGCTGCTTCTAGGAGGTTGTCAAGTGTTTTCGCTTGACGATTCCATTCCTGGGTGGTTGGTTTGCCCCTTGTTCCTGTAACTCGATTCCTAGCCCGGTATATCCCATTTTAATTTTACACCCTTGTGAACCTTACGCCTTTTTTACTCTCGGATCGAGGTTCTCGGTAGTGAAAAATCTTCATAAACTAAATCACACGTGTATATGTTGACATTTAAGAGATATACAGTCAAGAAAATCAAGGGCAATGGTGATATATATGCGGATTAGACACCAAAAAAAAAACTCAAGAAATGGCTACAATTTAAGGAATGTGTTTAGTGACGGCATCTGATTCCTAATTGATGGAGAAAGTCGGGTGGCAAGAAAAGCTGGTTCTAGGAGGTTGTCAAGTGTTTTCGCTCGATGATTCCATTCTTGGGTCGTTGGTTTGGCCCTTGTTCCTATAACTCGAATCCTAGCCCGGTATATCCCATTTTAATTTTACACCATTGTGAACCTTACGCCTTTTTTACTCTCTGATCGAGGTTCTCGGCATTGAAAACTCTTCGTAAACTAAATCACACGTGTATATGTTAACATTTAAGAGGTATACAGTCAAGAAAATCAAGGGCAATGGTGATATATATGCGGATTAGACACAAAAAAACACTCAACAAATGGCTACAATTTAAGGAATGTGTTTAGTGACGACATTAGATTCCTAATTGATTGAGAAAGGTCTGGTGGCAATAAAAGCTGCTTCAAGGAGGTTGTCAAGTGTTTTCTCTCGACGATTCCATTCTTGGGTCGTTGGTTTGGCCCTTGTTCCTGTAACTCGAATCCTAGCCCGGTATATCCCATTTTAATTTTACACCATTGTGAACCTTACGCCTTTTTTACTCTCTGATCGAGTTTCTCGGCATTGAAAAATCTTTGTAAACTAAATCACACGTGTATATGTTGACATTTAAGATATATACAGTCAAGAAAATCAAGGGCAATGGTGATATATATGCGGATTAGACACCAAAAAAAACACTCAACAAATTGCTACAATTTAAGGATTGTGTTTATTGATGGCATCAGGTTCCTATTTGATGGAGAAAGGTCTGGTGGCAAGAAAAGCGGCTTCTAGGAGGTTTTCAAGTGTTTTCGCTCGACGATTCCATTCTTGGGTGGTTGGTTTGTCCCTTGTTACTGTAACTCGAATCATAGCCCGGTATATCCCATTTTAATTTTACACCATTTTGAACCTTACGCCTTTTTTACTCTCTGATCGAGGTTCTCGGCAGTTAAAAATCTTCATAAACTAAACCACAGGTGTATATGTTGACATTTAAGAAATATACAGTCAAGAAAATAAAGGGAAATGGTGATATATATATGCGGATTAGACACCAAAAAAAACACTCAACAAATGGCTATAATTTAAGGAATGTGTTTAGTGACGGCATCAGATTCCTAATTGATGGAGAAAGGTCTGGTGGCAAGAAAAGCTGCTTCGAGGAGGTTGTCAAGTGTTTTCCCTCGACTATTCCATTCTTGGGTGGTTGGTTTGGCCCTTGTTCCTGTAACTCGAATCCTAGCCCGGTATATCTCATTTTAATTTTACACCATTGTGAACCTTACGCCTTTTTTACTCTTTGATCGAGGTTCTCGGCATTGAAAAATCTTCGTAATCTAAGTCACACGCGTATATGTTGACATTTAAGATATATATACAGTCAAGAAAATCAAGGGCAATGGTGATATATATGCGGATTTGACACCAAAAAAAAACACTCAACAAATGGCTACAATTTAAGGAATGTGATTAGTGATGGCATTAGATTCCTAATTAATGGAGAAAGGTCCGGTGGTAAGAAAAGCTGCTTCTTGGAGGTTGTCAAGTGTTTTCGCTCGACGATTCCATTCTTGGATGGCTGGTTTTGCCCTTGATCATGTAACTCGAATTCTAGCCCAGTATATCCCATTTTAATTTTACACCATTGTGAACCTTACGCCTTTTTTACTCTCTGATCGAGGTTCTCGGCATTGAAAAATCTTCGTAAACTAAATCACACGTGTATATGTTGACATTTAAGAGATATACAGTCAAGAAAATCAAGGGCAATGGGATATATATGCGGATTAGACACCAAAAAAAAAACACTCAACAAATTGATACAATTTAAGGAATGTGTCTACTGACAGCATCAGATTCCTAATTGATGGAGAAAGGTCTGGTGGCAAAAAACTGCTTCTAGGGGGTTGTCAAGTTTTTTCGCTCGATGATTCCATTCTTGGGTGCTTGGTTTAGCCCTTGTTCCTGTAACTCGAACCCTGGCCCGGTATATCCCATTTTAATCTTACACCATTGTGAACCTTACACCTTTTTTACTCTCTGATCGAGGTTCTCGGAATTGAAAAATCTTCTTAAACTAATTCACACGTGTATATGTTGACATTTAAGAGATATACAGTCAAGAAAAATCAAGGGCAATGGTGATATATATGCGGATTAGACACCAAAATAAAAACACTCAACAAATGGCTACAATTTAAGGAATGTGTTTAGTGACGACTTCCGATTCCTAATTGATGGAGAAAGGTCTGGTGGCAAGAAAAGCTGCTTCTAGGAGGTTGTCAAGTGTTTTTGCTCTACGATCCACTCCTGGGTGGTTGCTTTGCCCCTTGTTCCTGTAACTCGTTTCCTAGCCCGGTATATCCCATTTTAATTTTACACTATTGTGAACCATACGCCTTTTTTACTCTCTGATCGAGGTTCTCGGCATTAAAAAATCTTCCCAAACTAAATCACACGTGTATATGTTGACATTTAAGAGATATACAGTCAAGAAAATCAAGGGCAATGGTGATATATATGCGGATTAAACACCAAAAAAAAAACACTCAACAATTGGCTACAATTTAAGGAATGTGTTTAGTGACGGCATCAGATTCCTAATTGATGGAGAAAGGTCCGGTGGCAAAAAAGCTGCTTCTAGGGGGTTGTCAAGTGTTTTCGCTCGACGATTCTATTCTTGGCTGCTTGGTTTGGCCCTTGTTCCTGTAACTCGAATCCTGGCCCGGTATATGTCATTTTAATCTTACACCATTGTGATCCTTACGCCTTTTTTACTCTCTGGTCGAGGTTCTCGGCATTGAAAAATCTTCTTAAACTAAATCACACGTGTATATGTTGACATTTAAGAGATATACAGTCAAAAAAAATCAAGTGCAATGGTGATATATATGCGGATTAGACACCAAAAAAAACACTCAACAAATGGCTACAATTTAAGGAATGTGTTTAGTGACGACATCCAATTCCTAATTGATGGAGAAAGGTCTGGTGGTAAGAAAAGCTGCTTCTAGGAGGTTGTCAAGTGTTTTCGCTCGACGATTCCATTCCTGGGTGGTTGGTTTGCCCCTTGTTCCTGTAACTCGATTCCTAGCCCGATATATCCCATTTTAATTTTACACTATTGTGAACCATACGCCTTTTTTACTCTCTGATCGAGGTTCTCGGCATTAAAAAATATTCCCAAACTAAATCACATGTGTATATGTAGACATTCAAGAGATATACAGTCAATAAAATCAAGGGCAATGGTGATATATATACGGATTAGACACCAAAAAAAACACTTAACAAATGGCTACAATTTAAGGAATGTGTTTAGTGACGGCATCAGATTCCTAATTGATGGAGAAAGGTCTGGTGGAAAGAAAAGCTGCTTCTAGGAGGTTGTCAAGTGTTTTCGCTCGACGATTCCATTCTTGGGTGGTTGGTTTGGCCCTTGTTCCTGTAACTCGAATCCTAGCCCGGTATATCCCATTTTAATTTTACACCATTGTGAATCTTATGACTTTTTTACTCTCTGATCGAGGTTCTCAGCATTGAAAAATCTTCGTAAACTAAATCACACATGTATATGTTGACATTTAAGAGATATACAGTCAAGAAAATCAAGGGCAATGGTGATATATATGCGGATTAGACACCAAAAAAAACTCAACAAATGGCTACAATTTAAGGAATGTGTTTAGTGACGGCATCTGATTCCTAATTGATGGAGAAAGTCTGGTGGCAAGAAAAGCTGGTTCTAGGAGGTTGTCAAGTGTTTTCGCTCGATGATTCCATTCTTGGGTCGTTGGTTTGGCCCTTGTTCCTGTAACTCGAATCCTAGCCCGGTATATCCCATTTTAATTTTACACCATTGTGAACCTTACGCCTTTTTTACTCTCTGATCGAGGTTCTCGGCATTGAAAACTCTTCGTAAACTAAATCACACGTGTATATGTTAACATTTAAGAGGCATACAGTCAAGAAAATCAAGGGCAATGGTGATATATATGCGGATTAGACACAAAAAAACACTCAACAAATGGCTACAATTTAAGGAATGTGTTTAGTGACGACATTAGATTCCTAATTGATTGAGAAAGGTCTGGTGGCAATAAAAGCTGCTTCAAGGAGGTTGTCAAGTGTTTTTGCTCGACGATTCCATTCTTAGGTGGTTGGTTTGGCCCTTGTTCCTGTAACTCGAATCCTAGCCCGGTATATCCCATTTTAATTTTACACCATTGTGAACCTTACGCCTTTTTTACTCTCTGATCGAGTTTCTCGGCATTGAAAAATCTTTGTAAACTAAATCACACGTGTATGTGTTGACATTTAAGAGATATACAGTCAAGAAAATCAAGGGCAATGGTGATATATATGCGGATTAGACACCAAAAAAAACACTCAACAAATTGCTACAATTTAAGGATTGTGTTTATTGATGGCATCAGGTTCCTATTTGATGGAGAAAGGTCTGGTGGTAAGAAAAGCTGCTTCTAGGAGGTTTTCAAGTGTTTTCGCTCGACAATTCCATTCTTGGGTGGTTCGTTTGTCCCTTGTTACTGTAACTCGAATCATAGCCCGGTATATCCCATTTTAATTTTACACCATTTTGAACCTTACGCCTTTTTTACTCTCTGATCGAGGTTCTCGGCAGTTAAAAATCTTCATAAACTAAACCACAGGTGTATATGTTGACATTTAAGAGATATACAGTCAAGAAAATCAAGGTAAATGGTGATATATATATGCGGATTAGACACCAAAAAAAAACACTCAACAAATGGCTATAATTTAAGGAATGTGTTTAGTGACGGCATCAGATTCCTAATTGATGGAGAAAGGTCTGGTGGCAAGAAAAGCTGCTTCGAGGAGGTTGTCAAGTGTTTTCCCTCGACGATTCCATTCTTGGGTGGTTGGTTTGGCCCTTGTTCCTGTAACTCGAATCCTAGCCCGGTATATCTCATTTTAATTTTACACCATTGTGAACCTTACGCCTTTTTTACTCTTTGATCGAGGTTCTCGGCATTGAAAAATCTTCGTAATCTAAGTCACACGTGTATATGTTGACATTTAAGATATATATACAGTCAAGAAAATCAAGGGCAATGGTGATATATATGCGGATTTGACACCAAAAAAAACACTCAACAAATGGCTACAATTTAAGGAATGTGATTAGTGATGGCATTAGATTCCTAATTAATGGAGAAAGGTCTGGTGGTAAGAAAAGCTGCTTCTTGGAGGTTGTCAAGTGTTTTCGCTCGACGATTCCATTCTTGGATGGCTGGTTTGGCCCTTGATCATGTAACTCGAATTCTAGCCCAGTATATCCCATTTTAATTTTACACCATTGTGAACCTTACGCCTTTTTTACTCTCTGATCGAGGTTCTCGGCATTGAAAAATCTTTGTAAACTAAATCACGCGTGTATATGTTGACATTTAAGAGATATACAGTCAAGAAAATCAAAAGCAATGGTGATATATATGCAGATTAGACACCAAAAAATAAACACTCAAAAATGGCTACAATTTAAGGAATGTGTTTAGTGACGGCATCAGATTCCAAATTGATGGAGAAAGGTCTGGTGGCAAGAAAAGCTGCTTCCAATAGGTTCTCAAGGGTTTTCACTCGACGATTCCATTCTTGGGTGGTTGGTTTGGCCCTTTTTCTGTAACTCGAATCCTATCCCGGTATATCTCATTTTAGTTTTACACCATTGTGAACCTTACGCCTATTTTACTCTCTGATGGAGGTTCTCGGCATTGAAAAATCTTCGTAAACTAAATCACATGTGTATATTTTGACATTTAAAAGATATACAGTCAAGAAAATCAAAAGCAATGGTGATATATATGCGGATTAGACATGAAAAAATAAACACCCAAAAAGTGGCTACAATTTAAGGAATGTGTTTAGTGACAGCATCAGATTCCTAATTGATGGAGAAAGGTCTTCTGGCAAGAAAAGCTGCTTCCAGGAGGTTGTCAAGTGTTTTCACTCGACGATTCCATTCTTGGGTGGTTAGTTTGGCCCTTGTTCCTGTAACTCGAATCCTAGCCCGGTATATCTCATTTTAGTTTTACACCATTGTGAACCTTACACCTTTTTTACTCTCTGATCGAGGTTCTCGGCATTGAAAAATCTTCGTAAACTAAATCACACGTGTATATGTTGACATTTTAGAGATATACAGTCAAGAAAATCAAGAGCAATGGTGATATATATGCGGATTGGACACTAAAAAATAAACACTCAAAAAATGACTAAAATTTAAGGAATGTGTTTAGTGACGGCATCAGATTCTTAATAGATGGAGAAAGTTTTGGTGGCAATAAAAGCTGCTTCCAGGAGGTTGCCAAGTGTTTTCGCTCGACGATTCCATTCTTGGGTGGTTGGTTTGGCCCTTGTTCCTGTAACTCAAATCTTAGCCCGGTATATCCCATTTTAGTTTTACACCATTGTGAACCTTACGCCTTTTTTACTCTATGATCGAGGTTCTCGGCAATGAAAAATTTTCGTAAACTAAATCACACGTGTATATGTTGACATTTAAGAGATATACAGTCAAGAAAAACAACAGCAATGGTGATATATATGCGGATTAGACACCAAAGAAATAAACACTCAAAAAGTGGCTACAATTGAAGGAATGTGTTTAGTGACGACATCGGATTCCTAATTGATGGAGAAAGGTCTGGAGGCAATAAAAGCTGCTTCCAGGAGGTTGTTAAGTGTTTTCGATCGACGATTCTATTCTTGGGTGGTTGGTATGGCCCTTGTTCTTGTAACTCGAATCCTAGCCCGGTATATCCCATTTTAGTTTTACACCATTGTGAACCTTACGCCTTTTTTACTCTCTGATCGAGGTTCTCGGCATTGAAAAATCTTCGTAAACTAAATCAGACGTGTATATGTTGACATTTAAGAGATACACAGTCAAGAAAATCAAGGGTAATGGTGATATATACGCGGATTTGACACCCAAAAAAAAAAACACTCAACAAATGGCTACAATTTAAGGAATGTGTTTAGTGACGGCATCAGATTCCTAATTGAGGGAGAAAGGTCTGGTCGCAAGAAAAGCTGCTTCTAGGAGGTTGTCAAGTGTTTTCGCTCGACGATTCCATTCTTGGGTGGTTGGTTTGGCCTTTGTTCCTGTAACTCGAATCCTAGCCTAGTATATCCCATTTTTATTTTACACCATTGTGAATCTTATGACTTTTTTACTCTCTGATCGAGGTTCTCAGCATTGAAAAATCTTCGTAAACTAAATCACACATGTATATGTTGACATTTAAGAGATATACAGTCAAGAAAATCAAGGGCAATGGTGATATATATGCGGATTAGACACCAAAAAAAAACTCAACAAATGGCTACAATTTAAGGAATGTGTTTAGTGACGGCATCTGATTCCTAATTGATGGAGAAAGTCTGGTGGCAAGAAAAGCTGGTTCTAGGAGGTTGTCAAGTGTTTTCGCTCGATGATTCCATTCTTGGGTCGTTGGTTTGGCCCTTGTTCCTGTAACTCGAATCCTAGCCCGGTATATCCCATTTTAATTTTACACCATTGTGAACCTTACGCCTTTTTTACTCTCTGATCGAGGTTCTCGGCATTGAAAACTCTTCGTAAACTAAATCACACGTGTATATGTTAACATTTAAGAGGTATACAGTCAAGAAAATCAAGGGCAATGGTGATATATATGCGGATTAGACACAAAAAAACACTCAACAAATGGCTACAATTTAAGGAATGTGTTTAGTGACGACATTAGATTCCTAATTGATTGAGAAAGGTCTGGTGGCAATAAAAGCTGCTTCAAGGAGGTTGTCAAGTGTTTTCGCTCGACGATTCCATTCTTAGGTGGTTGGTTTGGCCCTTATTCCTGTAACTCGAATCCTAGCCCGGTATATCCCATTTTAATTTTACACCATTGTGAACCTTACGCCTTTTTTACTCTCTGATCGAGGTTCTCGGCAGTTAAAAATCTTCATAAACTAAACCACAGGTGTATATGTTGACATTTAAGAGATATACAGTCAAGAAAATCAAGGGAAATGGTGATATATATATGCGGATTAGACACCAAAAAAAAACACTCAACAAATGGCTATAATTTAAGGAATGTGTTTAGTGACGGCATCAGATTCCTAATTGATGGAGAAAGGTCTGGTGGCAAGAAAAGCTGCTTCGAGGAGGTTGTCAAGTGTTTTCCCTCGACGATTCCATTCTTGGGTGGTTGGTTTGGCCCTTGTTCCTGTAACTCGAATCCTAGCCCGGTATATCTCATTTTAATTTTACACCATTGTGAACCTTACGCCTTTTTTACTCTTTGATCGAGGTTCTCGGCATTGAAAAATCTTCGTAATCTAAGTCACACGTGTATATGTTGACATTTAAGATATATATACAGTCAAGAAAATCAAGGGCAATGGTGATATATATGCGGATTTGACACCAAAAAAAAACACTCAACAAATGGCTACAATTTAAGGAATGTGTTTAGTAACGGCATAAGATTTCTACTTGATGGAGAAAGTTCTGGTGGCAAGAAAAGCTGGTTCCTGGAGGATGTCAAGTGTTTTCGCTCCACGATTCCATTCTTGGGTGGTTGGTTTGGCCCATGTTCCTGTAACTCAAATCCTAGCCTGGTATATCCCATTTTAGTTTTACACCATTGTGAACCTTACGCCTTTTTTACTCTTTGATCGAGGTTCTCGACATTGAAAAATCTTCGTAAACTAAATCACACGTGTATATGTTTACATTTAAGAGATATACAGTTAAGAAAATCAAGAGCAATGGTGATATATATGTGGATTAGACACCAATAAATAAACGCTCAAAAAATGGCTACAATTTAAGGAATGTGTTTAGTGACGGCATCATATTCCAAATTGATGGAGAAAGTTCTGGTGGTAAGAAAAGCTGCTTCTAGGAGGTTGTTAAGTGTTTCCGCTCGATGATTCCATTCTTGGGTGGTTGGTCTGGCCCTTGTTCCTGTAACTCGAATCCTAGCCCGGTATATCCCATTTTAGTTTTACACCGTTGTGAACCCTACGCCTTTTTTACTCTCTGATCAAGGTTCTTGGCATTGAAAAATCATCGTAAACTAAATCACACGTGTATATGTTGACATTTAAGAGATATACAGTCAAGAAAATCTAGAGCAATGGTGATATATATGCGGATTAGACACCAAAAAATAAACACTCAAAAAATGGCTACAATTTAAGGAATGTGTTTAGTGACGGCATCATATTCCAAATTGATGGAGAAAGTTCTGGTGGTAAGAAAAGCTGCTTCTAGGAGGTTGTTAAGTGTTTCCGCTCGATGATTCCATTCTTGGGTGGTTGGTTTGGCCCTTGTTCCTGTAACTCGAATCCTAGCCCGGTATATCCCATTTTAGTTTTACACCGTTGTGAACCCTACGCCTTTTTTACTCTCTGATCAAGGTTCTTGGCATTGAAAAATCATCGTAAACTAAATCACACGTGTATATGTTGACATTTAAGAGATATACAGTCAAGAAAATCTAGAGCAATGGTGATATATATGCGGATTAGACACCAAAAAATAAACACTCAAAAAATGGCTACAATTTAAGGAATGTGTTTTGTGACTTTATCAGATTCCTAATTGATGGAGGAGGGTCAGGTGGAGAGAAAAGCTGCTTCCAGGAGGTTGTCAAATGTTTTGGCTCGATGATTCCATTCTTGGGTGGTTGGTTTGGCCCTTGTTCCTATAACTCGAATCCTAGCCCGGTATATCCCATTTTATTTTTACACCATTATGAACCTTACGCCTTTTTTACTCTCTGATCGAGATTCTCGGCATTGAAAAATCATTGTAAACTAAATCACACGTGTATATGTTGACATTTAAGAGATTTACAGTCGAGAAAATCAAGAGCAATGGTGATATATTGTGGCGCCGATTTTTAACATTCGATAAATAAAATAAACATCGTACAAATTTTACAAAGACCTTTGCATGACCCATTCTTAAAGTAGACGATTTCCTGTTTTTTAACCAAAGTCATTCAAAATACATTCTACGACACTTTTCAAAAGATGCTAAAATTAAAACCATACACATTTCACCAAAACATTCAATCCAAACTATCCAAAATAAAGTTTAAACATCAAACTACTACGATCATCCTAGATATTAGTTTAACATTTACTACACAAAAATGATTTTGACCCATTTTAAAATATGACTTGAACCGGAAGCGCATAAGTGGCCAATATAGTGTGTGTTCGGTTCGAGCATGCCGAAATCAAGCATGAGATTTACCTATCATACACAACATCAAACATTCGTTAGTTCATAATACCAAACAAAAATCCATAACACTCATTACATACTTTTATTCGACCCATTTGCAATTTTACCCATTAATTGACATTCCTTGTGTGAAACACTCTTTCCGTTTGACATTATTTCCGTTAACTTTCTTTCATTCCAACATCACAAACAATCATACATACATCCATTCGACCCATTAATAATGGGTCCATACTCAAACAACATAGCTATTCATCATACAAGTCTAAATCATCTCGTTTACAACGGAAAACTTTATCTTACATACTTGACATAACTTTATCATTTTTGACCCGTTTACAACAAGTCATTACTAAGCCATTTCACATTCTACTTTCCGAACGATTTTTAGTACTACTTGCGTGGTTAATATGCATTCGATACAATCTTGCTACTTAACCATTTTTCTAACATTCAACATATCAAAACTTTTATCATAAACAAACATACAACACAATGCTAATATTTATTTACTAACTATTATCCGTAGAACTAGATAAAAGAGAATTAAGTTCATATGAACTTACCGTGGTCTTGCGTTGCTTGTGCTTTGTTATGGCTTGAGCTTTCTTCCTTCTTGGCACCTATATGTTACATCATCTTATTCTTAGCATTCATAATAATTCATTTCATTCGCACACTTCAATTATTTATTCTAACATTAATTATCCGCATACAAATCTCATTTTCATACTAATTCATCAATTCAACAAGAATTTCATGCTCAAATGATAACTTAATCAGCCTAGGCATTTCATCGAACATGTTGTGTGCGTACTATTTTCAAAGCTTAATGTACAAGTACCTTGTGCATAAGCTTACTATTTCATATCAAAATCATTAATGCAACAAATATCACATAACTTTCATTCTAATTAGGTTCATTTAACAACATCCTACAACATCTAACTTCATCTATCAAAATTTTATATAACATAACACATGTAATCATCATCATCTTCATTCTACTACTACTACAAATGGTTTTTACCCAAAGCATCAACATAATCGAAATTAAGCATATTATAACTTCTATATATTCATATTATCTAGAATTTCTACTCAATTTCAATAAAATTCACGGATGACACATAACCCATTTCATCAAAATCATTAAATCATAAAATTCGACTTACTTGTTGATGAGAACACTTAGGTGGTCGAAATTCTTAACCCATGTAGTAACATTTAGCCAATCATCACTTTAATTTTAAGGTATTGAGATGTTTGAGGGTTTTTCCCTTTCTTTCCTTTGCCCAGATCGAACACACACACACACACACTTACTAAAGTGTGTGTGTTAATTTTAGTTTTAATATTATAGCTTTCCTACTTTTCCATTTTGATCCCTCAAGTTTGGTGTTTTTATAATTAATGGCTTATAATCTATTCTTAATTATTCATCATTAACTTTTATTAAATAGCACATAAAGAATTTTGGGGTGTTACAAGTCTACCCCCCTTAAGGAAGGTTTCATCCCCGAAACCTAAATACGTACCAAATAATTCTGGGTAGTGCCTTCGCATGTCATCCTCCGCTTCCCACGTAAGATCCGATCCCTTTCAATGTTGCTATTGAACCAACACTTGTCGAACGGATTTGTTGCAGAGTTGCTTCACTTTAAAATCTTTTATTGCGACGGGCTTTCAATATAATTTAACTTCTCGTCCACTTCAATATCATCCAAAGCCACATATGTCGTCTCATCTGCGAGGCACTTCCGCAGTTGCGACACATGAAAAGTGTTATGAATTCCATCCAACGTGGGAGGTAATTCTAAATGGTACGCAACCGAACCGACCCGAGCGAGTATTTTGAATGGTCCAATGTATCGGGGACCTAGCTTTCCGCGTTTACGAAAACGAATTATCCCTTTCCATGGAGAGACTTTTAATAAGACATAATCTCCTACTTGGAACTCAATTGGTCCCCTTCGCCGATCCGCATAAGACTTTTGTCTATCTTGCTCTGCTTTTATTCTTGATCTAACCATATCAATCTTCTCATTCATTTCGGCTACTACATCCTTTGACGAGAGTTCGCGCTGACCCACTTCCCCCCAACAAACTGGGGTTCTACATTTCCTTCCATAGAGCATTTCGTAAGGGGCCATTTTTATGTTGTTATGATAACTATTATTACATGAAAACTCTACCAAAGGTAGATAATCATCCCAGCTTCCTCCGAAATCCATAACACACGCCCTTAGCATATCAACTAATGTTTGGATAGTTCGTTCCGACTGACCATCGGTTTGTGGATGGTAGGCGGTGCTTATATGTAACTGATTCCCTAATTCTTCGTGAAACTTCCTCTAGTAACGAGATGTGAACCGGGTATCCCGGTCGGACACTATAGACACCGGAACCCCATGTTGAGATACAATCTCGTTCGTATAAACTTCCGCCATCTTTTCCGAATTATAGGTTTCCCGAATGGGTAAGAAATGTGCACTTTTGGTTAGTCGGTCAACGACTACCCAAATAGCATCGTGCCCTTTCCTTGTCTTAAGAAGTTTAGTCACCAAATCCACCGTTACATGTTCCCACTTCCACACCGGTATCTCCAACGGCTGCAACTTTCCATACGGTTTTTGGTGATCGGCCTTTACTTGAGAACACGTCAAACACTTAGCAACATACTTGACAATGTCTCTTTTCATTCCCGGCCACCAGTAATTCATTATCAAGTCTCGATACATCTTTGTAGCTCCCAGATGAACGAAGTATCGAGACTTGTGAGCCTCATTCAAAAGTAATTCTTTCACATCCCGAGGTATCCAGATTCGGTCAAACCTCGTTTTCATACCATTCGCATTCTCTTCTAATTCATGAATAAATCCTTTTGTCCTTCTTTATTTGAGTCATTTGCATTCAAAGATTTAGTTTGAGCTTCTCGAATTTCTTCAAGGAGTTTAGAAGTGACTACCATCTTCATAGATTTTACCCGAATCAGAGGCGGGTACTCCTTTCAACTTAGAGCGTCCGCCACTACATTAGCCTTCCCGGGATGATAATGAATGTCACAATCGTAATCCTTAATGAGTTCCAACCATCTTCGTTGCCTCATATTAAGATCTTTCTGCTCGAAAAAGTATTTGAGGCTTTTATGATCCGAGTAAATTGTACATTTCACCCCATATAGGTAGTGTCTCCATATCTTCAAGGCGAATACGACCGCCGCCAATTCTAGGTCATGAGTTGGGTAGTTGTTTTCATGTTGCTTGAGTTATCTTGAAGCATAAGCAACAACCTTACCCCTTTTCATTAGTACACATCCTAAACCTTGGCGGGAGGCGTCAGTATACACAACCAAATCATCCGTTCCATCCGGTAATGTCAACATCGGAGAATTCAAGAGCTTTTCCTTCAATGTCTGAAACGCTTTTTCTTGTTCTTCGCCCCATATAAACTTTTCACTCTTCTTTGTTAACTTCGTCATGGGCGAGGCTATCTTAGAGAAATCCTAGATAAATCTTCTGTAATACCCAGCCAAGCCTAGAAAACTTCCTATTTCGCTTACATTCTTCGGGGGTACCCAATTCATCACTACATCTACTTTGGAGGGGTCCACACGAACACCGTCCGCGTCGATTACGTAGCCCAAAAATTGTACCTCTCTAAGCCAAAAGGCACACTTCGAGAACTTTGCATATGACTTTTCCTTGAGAAGCGTTTCCAATACATAACGAAAGTGTGAAGCATGCTCGGCTTCACTTCGGGAGTATACTAGTATATCATCAATGAAAACGATTACATATTTATCAAGCATAGGCCGGCACACCCTATTCATTAGATCCATAAATGCAGCTGGTGCGTTTGTTAACCCAAAGGACATCACTAAAAACTCATAATGTCCGTACCGCGTTCGAAACGCAGTCTTCGGCACATCTTCTTCTCGTACACGTAGTTGGTGATAACCCGATCATAGATCGATCTTTGAAAACAAACTTGCCCCTTGAAGCTGGTCAAATAGATCATCAATTATGGGCAACGGGTAACGATTCTTCACCAATAACTTATTCAACTCCCGATAGTCGATGCACATTCGCATCGAACCATCTTTCTTCTTCACGAATAATACGGGTGCTCCCCATGGCGAAACACTCGGTCGAATAAAACCTTTATCGAGCAACTCTTGGAGTTGCATCATCAATTCTTTCATTTCGGTCAGGGCCAACCGATAAGGGGCTTTAGCTACCGGCTTTGCACCGTGGCTAAGCTCTATTTTAAATTCCACTTCCCGCTCAGGCGGAAGCCCCGGTAAATCTTCCGGAAACACATCCAGATATTCATTCACTACATTCACGTCTTCAAGCTTTGGAACACCTCGGTTGATATCTATCACATAAGATAGATACGCCCTACCCACGTTTCTTACATGTTTGACGGCTTCGACTATAGAACAAAGTTTTGGCTCGACAACCCTGTCCCCTTGAATACTGACCCGTTTTCCCTCCGAAGTTACTACATGAATGACTTTCTTTTCGCATTGTATTTCAGCATGATTTTGAGCTAGCCAATCCATTCTTACCACTACTTTAAACTCCCCCATACACATCGGAATAAGATCTATACTAAACTCCTCATCTTCAATTAATATTTTACAGTTTCTACATACATCATGCAGTAAATAACTCTTACTATCGGTTACTTCCACTTCTAAGGGCATAGACATCTTTTCAAGCTTAAACGATGGATGACATAATAACTCATTTGAAACAAATGACCTACTAGCCTCGGAATGAAATAAAACATTAACAGGCATGGAATTTACCAAAAATATACCTGAAACAACCTCCGGGTGAGTTTTTGCTTCTTCCGATGTTATCTGAAACATCCTTCCGCGAGCCCTGGATGGCTCCTCTTTCTTTCCTCCTTTCCTTGATGCTTGTAGGAGTTTTGGACATTCCGCCTTAACATGCCTTGTCTGATAACAATTGTAACACGTCTTCGGATTATTGGGACACTTGAAGTACGGGTGTCCCTCTTGCCCATATTTGTAGCATCCTTTCTTTCCGAGTAAGCACTCACCCGAGTGGTGTTTCCCACATGTCTTGCAAGTCGGGATTCCACTACTTCTTTTCCCTTTTTTAGCCTGATCTTGAAATCTTGATTTCTTGGATGGGTTCGGGTTCGAAGACTTCTCCGCCACCCTTTTATCTCCCCGTTCGACCTGCCTCTTTAGTTCAATTTCCCTATCTCTTGCCCAGTTAATTAATTCATCTAACGTCTCACACTTGGAGGGATTTATGAACTCACGATATTCAGCCTTTAACATATCATGGTAACGTAAAATCTTCTTCCTCTGAGTCCCCACTCTCTCCCCACAAAACTTCAGCTTCTCAAGGAACGTATTCGTTATCTCATCTATCGTCTCATCCTTTTATCAAAGACGTAAGAAGTCATCTTGAATCCGATCAATCGCTGATTGTGGGCAATGATATTTCAGAAATGGTTCCTTGAACTCCTGCCACGTTAACGTTTGTACTTTATCATCCCCTAATTCCTTAGAATACGCATCCCACCAATCCTTTGCTCGAAGTTGGAGAAGACCAGTAGCAAACATTACTTAATCCTCCACTTCGAATCTACTTCCTACAAACACCGCCTCGGTACTTGAAATCCATCTTTGACAGGCTATTGGGTCAATTTCCCCTTTATATGGCAAGGGGTTACATGCCATAAACTCCTTATGCGTGCACCTCCGAGTGCTTTTCTTCGTTCATAGTTCATTGATCATTTCTTTCAATTCTTCAACCTTGGACATCACTAAGTTATCCACTACCCCCAATACTTGCCCTTCAACCTCTTGAGCTAGTCGAGTAATACTAGCCTCAATTATCTTTTTAACTTCTTCAACAATTCTTTCGTTTATCATATCTTGTTGTGCCGCTTTGGTATCATTCACATTTACGTTGTCCGACATCTACATAAAACATTCATTTCATTCATTAAATTTATTTTTATACTTTTCTTCATCACGTTTGATCTCATGCTAGCAAACTACATTCAATTTACAATTCATAATTTATACGTTATCGTCATTGACGATCATGTCCTATCGTGTAGATCATAATCCTTGATCGTAACGATTTTCATTCTCATCATTCACATATACCTTTCTTCATTATTCTTAACATGAAAATTTCCTTAAATGTTGCTTACGAGGCCTTAGAAATCATTTAAAACAAGTCCCGTATCCAAAACAATCAATTCAAAAAAAATCGCGAGCAATTGAAGCCCTCGCGGCCCGCGACAGCATAGAAGATTATCCTTCACGGCCCGCGACCGCTATCGCGTGACGGGACGGTGATTCTAGTTAGGTTTCGTGCAGCGCGACGCCCCCTTTTTCACAGAATGTTCAATTCTGTGTTGCTGCAATTGCCCAGCTCTAACTTTTTTCTAAAATACTAACTTTAAAACCTTATATCTATAGTTCTACTAGTCCGTTTTACTCGATTCTTTTTCCTACGTGTCCGTAATTTAAACATGGTCCCGCTTAACATCATCATTTACCTTAAAACTCGGTTTATAAACAAATAACCTATAAATTCCTTTTCATTTCTAACTATAAACATAATCAACTTTACTATTTACTTACTTGCATAGCTCTTCGGAACGAACACACCTTCGTACGAGCTTTCAGTTTGAGTTCAAACATTTTTTTGCTCTAATACTTGAATCCCTCAAACCTCGGCTCTGATACCAACTTATGGCGCCCATTTTTAACATTCGATACATAAAATAAACATCGTATAAATTTTACAAAAATTTTAGGATGACCCATTCGTAAAATAGACGATTTCTTGCTTTTTACCCAAAATCATTCAAAATACATTCTAAGAAACTTTTCAAAAGATGCTAAAATTAAAACCATACACATTTCACCAAAACATTCTATCCAAACTATCCAAAATAAAGTTTAAACTTCAAACTACTACGATCATCCTAGATATTAGTTTAACATTTACAACACAAAAATGATTTTGACCCATTTCAAAAGATGACTTGAACCGGAAGCGCATAAGTGGCCAATATAGTGTGTGTTCGGTTCAAGCACGCCGCAATCAAGCATGAGATTTACCTATCATACACAACATCAAACATTCGTTAGTTCATAATACCAAACAAAAATCCATAACATTCATTACATACTTTTATTCGACCCATTTGCAATTTTACCCATTAATTGAAATTCCGTGTGTGAAACACACTTCCCGTTTGACATTATTTCCGTTAACTTTCTTTCATTCCAACATCACAAACAATCATACATACATCCATTCGACCCATTAATAATGGGTCCATACTGAAACAACATAGCTATTCATCATACAAGTCTAAATCATCCCGTTTACAACGGAAAACTTTATCTTACATACTTGACATAACTTTATCATTTTGGACCCGTTTACAACAAGTCATTACTAAGCCATTTCACATTCTACTTTCCGAATGATTTTTAGTACTACTTGCGTGGTTAATATGCATCCGATACAATCTTGCTACTTAACCATTTTTCTAACATTCAACATATCAAAACTTTTCTCATAAACAAACATACAACTCAATGCTAATATTTATTTACTAACTATTATTCGTAGAACTAGATAAAAGAGAATTAAGTTCATATGAACTTACTGTGTGTGACACATGTGCCTCTGCGACCATCAAACAAATTCCAAATCAATGAAATATTTTGTTTCATTCTTGGGATTTGTATAAATAGGTGTATCATATGCACATGTCAATTCATGTTCGATTTCAAGCTTTAAATCGCTTTCTGTAAGGTTATAAGCGAACTGATACGTAAATATAACCATTTTAATGCTACAAACACTCCTGAATAGTGACATAGGCTTAACATACCTTAAATAACCTTTACATAACTTAGAAATAAGTTTTGGTGGGGTTGGTATGCCGAAATCAAGTCTATTCGATCACAGGGACTAATTTCGACAAACTGCGAATGTATGTCATTTCGTACTGTAACGAACATTCTGGAACTTGATCATAAGTTAAATATGCCCTAAAGATCCTTTAAATAACTTATAAATAGGCTTTGAAGGGTTCCGTATGCTAAAAATAAACTTTATTGATCAATAGGGACTAAAAGCGTCAAAAAGTGCTTAAGTTTGCATTTTCGCGCATATCTTACGTTCTGAATATATCCGGTCATCCAAAAATTTATGTAATCATAAAAATATTTTATTTTAGTGATTGGCATGATAAAATTCCATTCGTCGCGTAATTTCGATCATTTTTGCGTTCGTTACGATTTCTGTCGTAATTAACCGAACAACGCAACCGTACGACCAAACGAACCGACATCTGAGATATTTTTGAGAAAATTTCAAGTTCCCTATACTTTAAATTTATTTTAGAGCCTTGAAATGGGGTTAACGGGGTTTAAAGTGCCAAAATCAAGTTTTACAAGTGAAGGGACCATTTTTGAAATCTCTGGCAAATACATTGAACTTGGTCCATTTTTGAGGTTTTGATGGTTTTAACCCAAGGTTTTGCACTCTATGGGCTGGAATTTGATGGTTTTAAGTATTCCCATGGTTTTGAAAACCATGTGCCCAAGTGGAGGGCCAAGATCGAAGCACGAAATGTGAGAAACGATCCTAACGGTTTACCGAAATCTATTTAAACCCAACACCTTCATTCTCATTCCTCACAATCTGATTCAAATAGCTCTAAGTTGGGGTTTAACACTTCATAACTGAGTAATTTGAATCAAGATCTTCTTGCTTGGGCCCTTTGTAAGTATTCTTTCGTGCTTTTATGCGTTTTAAGCGTAAAAGTCAAACGGTGTTTGACTTTCTGCTTTGACCAGTCTATGGTCAACACGAAGTTCGTTTGAACTTCGTAACATGAGCGTAATCACAATGGTTATAGTCTCTTGTGACTATACCTACTGATTACCACGTTATTTAGGTGTAGTGACGAGTCATAGTTTCGGTCAAAATGTGTATTCTTGCGTATTTTGCAACCAAACAATTATTGGGTATCAAGACCCTTTGTCTTGATATCAAACTTGTTTTCTAACTTCATTAAACATGTTTTAACATGTTTAGCTCATCACTTTAGGTTTAGTGCTTATATATGGTCGTAAGATAAGCGGTCTAAACAACCGCTTAGACTTTCGAACCCGACCCGTTTGGTCGATCATTAGGATTCGAGCAAGCATTTATTGTGACCATAGTTGTATAGGGAATAACCTTCCGAGGTTATACCTTATGGTCACTTCGTTTAGTTAGTTGTATGATAGGTAATTTATATGCCATAGGAAAATGACCAAAATGCCCTTTTTACACATAAATTCATTTTAAGCATATGAAACATAAATTTTGGCATCTGAACTGATTAGGCAACATTATTAGACATGTTAAGGCATATAATACTTGTCATAGGACTAGTTAGGCGGTCCCAACGCGTTTTACGCGAACGATCCGTTAAAGTGGCGTAAGCTACCTTAACGAGTTGTAATGGGTCGTAAGCACTTAGGTTAGGTTTTGTTTTTGAATGTGGGCTTTGTTTGTCACACCCCGACCACGTAGAACATACAAAACATGGCGGAAACATCGGGGAGTGTTGTAACAGAATTAATTGTTTCAAATCCATGGCAATTGAAGTTTCGTTTTATTGATTAAAAGTGTTCCAATGTCTTAACAAACAAAGAAATACAACATAATTAACTAGTCTTGCATCTTTTATTGTCACTAAAGCCCAAGTCTGCCTATGTGTATCTTGATCATCTTATGCGACAGCTCCTGGAAAACACATGTGAAAATAGGTACGTCAGCATAAAAATGCCTGTGAGATACATAGGTTTTGTGAAAATAGGTTTCATGACTTATGTTTGAGAAAATGTTTAGTCATGAACCTTGTAATTTGCTTTGTTTTGTAAATCATTTGAAAAACGATAAGATCAGATGATATGTATAAATAAGAGAATAATGTATGGTTAAATGAATAACCATTGTAAAATGAGTTTGTATAAGATAAGTTGCTTGTAAAAACAATGTATTGTGAAAAGTATGTTATTTGTATAAAATGTTATATGTCTCAAACTGAAATGATTCAAATAATGCTACGATATGTAATACCATACAAACACTTATATATAGGAAGTACCAGCGGCGTATCCACCATGCTTGTATCATATTACACACGCCTCGTTACTTTAATCACTTACTCAAACCAAACCATCAAGATGTAATGTTTAACAATTGTAGAAATGTTTATGTATGGTCAAATACGGTTCACACGGTTCACAGATACAAACGGTTCACAGATACAAACGGTTCACAGTTACAAACGGTTCACAGATACAAACGGTTCACAGATACAAACGGTTCACAGATACAAACTGTTCACATAGTCAAATGTTTACAACGGTTCACATAGTCAGATAGTTATAAACGGTTCAAATTGTAATATAATGTGTTCATATGCTGGATGAGTATATGCAACAAATTGTAATGTAAAACAATGTACTAAATATGCACTAAATGGACATACATAGCATGAAATGTAATGTAGAACGATGTACTAAGTACGCACACAATGGGCATACATAGCATGTAATGTAAAACGATGTACTAAGTACGCACACAATGGGCATACATAGCATGAAATGTAAAACGATGTACTAAGTACACACACAATGGGCATACATAGCATGAAATGTAATGAAATCATGTACTATAATGTACTAACGAACATAGCAGGTATATGAGGTGAAAGCATGAAAGTAACAACTAGGCACATGTGTTCCACCCCAAAATGTTTGGAAAACAGTAAAAGAGGGGTCTATGTACTCACTTGAGATTGCTTAGTAGTTCTTGAGTAACAACTAAACAATACTAGAGATCGCGGATATCAAACGACACCTAATATAGGTAAATATGTTAATAACCGGACCTAAATCGGATGATTGGATAGAATGAGGGTTCGTAAACCAAACGAGTATAGAGACTCGTGTCATATGGTTTAACAAAGCCTTCATGCTAAAACGAAACTTAACCTAAGTGTTTGTGACCCATTACGACCCGTTTAGGTAGCTTATGCTACTTTAACGCGTCGTTCGCGTAAAACGCAACGCCTAACTAGTCCTATGACAAGTAAAATATGCCTTAACATGTCTAATATGGTTGTCAAATCAGTTTAGATGTCAATAGTTATGTTACATATGTTTAAAATGAATTTTGGCATCAAAGGGGTATTTTGGTAATTTACCTAAGGCATATAAACTACCTATCATACAACTACTTAAACGAAGCGACCATAAGGTATAACCTCGGAAGGTTATTCCCTATATACTATGGTCACCTAATGTGTTTGGTCGGATCCTAATGATCAACCAAATGGGTCGGGTTCGAAGGTATAAGCGATTTATTAGATCGCTTACCCTACGACCCTATACAACGTGGTAATCAGTAGGCATAGTCCCAAGGGACTATAACCAACGTGATTACACTCACGTTGCGAAGTTCAAACGAACTTCGCATTCACCATAAACTGGTCAACGTAGAAAGTCAAACAAAGTTTGACTTTCAGACTCGAAAAGCAATAAAAGAACGAAGGAATACTTACGAAGGGTCCCCGCAAGATTCGAACCCGATTCACTCTCAGGTAGGAAGCATATACTTCCACTTAGAGAGTGTAGAATCAGATTCAAATGTGAGGGAAATGGGTAAAACAAGGTGGGTATTTATAGATTTCGGTTCACCGTTAGGATCGTTTCTTGGAGAAGAGGGAATGATCTAGCCCGTACACTTGTCGTAAGGTTGTGGTAACTGATATTGACCCACCACAAGAGTTGGACACATGGCATTGGCCTTTGGAAGGGGTTAAGGGCAGGAAACAGCAGCTGAAAAACGAGTTGCTGCATCTGACCTATGCTTGCGCACCGTAACAAATAAACCCTTACGGTGCGCAAGGGCCAAGTTTGGCAGATTTACAATTTTGGTCCCTGTTGTGCTATAAGGTCATTTCCGACGCGTTTAAGGCCCGTTAACCCCATTTCAAAGCTCTAAAATGAAGTTAAAGTATAGGGGGACTTAAAATGTGCTCAAAAATATCTCGGATGTCGGTTCGTTTGGCCGTACGAACGCGATGTTCGCTTAATTACGACGGAATGCGCATAAGCGCGAAAAATGATCCAAATTGCGCGACGAATGGATTTTTCTCATGCCAAACACTAAAATAAAATATTTTAGTGCTTACATAAATTTTTGGATGTCCAGATGTATTCAGAACGTAAGTTATGCGTAAAAGTGCAAACTTGTGCACTTTTTGACACTTTTAGTCCCTGAATGACTCAAAAGTTTATTTTAGCACACCGAACCCCTCAAAGCCTATTTCTAAGCTATGTAAAGGATATTTAAGGTGTGTTTAACTTATGGTCATGTTCCGGAATGTTCGTTACAGTTCAAATTGGCATACTTTCGCAGTTTGTCAAGTTTAGTCCCTGTAAGCGAATAAACTAGATTTTGCTATACCAAAGCCTTCAAAACTTATTTCTAAGTTATGTAAAGGTTACTTAAGGTATGTTAAGCCTATTTTACTATTCCGGAGTGTTCGTTGCATTAAACTGGTTATATTTGCGCATTAGTGCGCGTACAACCGTCCAGAAAGCGATTTAAAGTTTGAAAACGAACAAGAATTGATATGTGTAAATGATACACATATTTTTACAAATCCCAAGTATGAAATACAATATTTCATTGGTTTGGCATTTGTTTGATGGTTGAAGTGACACAGGTGTCACAGTCTCCCCTACTTTAGGAAATTTCGTCCCGAAATTTATTCGTAGGAGTCTATTTGTGACTTTGTGTCAAATAACCACCAGAGATATGTAAGGCATAATCCTGTCATTTCCTTAACGGACATTCTTCAGAACGAAAATGAACAAACGGAGTCATTTTCCTCAACGAGTATTCTTCAGAAGCGGAAATTAAGGAATAAACAAACGGGGATTCATTTCCTCAACGGGCAATCTTCAGAAACGTAAAATGAACTTATGGAGTCATTTTCAACGGGTGCTTCATCAGAAATGGAATTGAAAAGGAGAAACAAACGGATATTCATTTCCTCAACGGACAAATCTTCATAAACGAAAATGAACAAACGGAGTCATTTTCAACGGGTGCTTCCTCAGAAATGGAAATGAAAATGATAGACAAACGGATATTCATTTCCTCAACGGACAAATCTTCAGAAACGAAAATGAACAAACGGAGTCATTTTCAACGGGTGCTTCCTCAGAAATGGAAATGAAAATGATAGACAAACGGATATTCATTTCCTCAACGGAAAAATCTTCAGAAACGAAAAATGAACAAACGGAGTCATTTTCAACGGGTGCTTCCTCAGAAATGGAAATGAAAATGATAGACAAATGGATATTCATTTCCTCAACGGACAAATCTTCAGAAACGAAAATGAACAAACGGAGTCATTTTCAACGGGTGCTTCCTCAGAAATGGAAATGAAAATGATAGACAAACGGATATCCATTTCCTCAACGGACAATCTTCAGAAACGAAAATGAACAAACGGAGTCATTTTCAACGGGTGCTTCCTCAGAAATGGAAATGGAAATGATAGACAAACGGATATTCATTTCCTCAATGGACAATCTTCAGAAACGTAAATGAACAAATGAAGTCATTTTCAATGGGTGATTCCTCAGAAACGGAAATGAATAGAGTTAACTTCTAGGCACATGACAAAGCTCGCTGTGGTTTCTGTGCACTAAATTCCATAATTATGTATGCATCCATAATTACGTAATTCCTTGCACAGTCCGCACAGTTTGTCTTGTTTTAGGGGGAGTAAGAAATTTTAGAAAATCCAAAAACATTTGAAAATTTGAAAAAGCCAAAAACATGATAAAATGAAAAATGAGTTTTGTTGCATAAAAGAGGAAATGATAGTACATCAGTGGATGATCACAACATGCTAAAGATTTGGTAAGATAAAAAAGTGATAAACGGTCTCACTGATGATGTGTCAGTAGGTTTTTACACATTTAGTAGATTGTGACGAGATATAAACCTAAATTAACCTAAATTTCAAACTTGCTTGTTCTGTGGGTTAACATAAACTTGGATATATAGGTAACCCCTGAAATCTTGTTTGAAAGGTCCCTTATTCTGAGATACTAGGTCTTTATGCTCAGTGATATCTGGGGTATTATCCCGGGACTTCTGCTGAAAGAAATTTATGATCTAGTCCCCGGATAATGCTTTCTGCAAATGCTTGAAACATAGCATCGCCCTCAGCAAGCTGATGAAACAATAAAATTGATAGTCGCTGCTGTTGTAATGCAAAAGATCCTCTAAAGGGGACACACCAAAAGTCGAAGCCGTCATCTCTCTGCGTATCGAAAGATCGACCTGAGCTCTCACGGCCCTCGCACTATAATTTATTCCCCTGACATATATCATCTGTGGTATACTCACCTGTAAGACTGAATATTGGGATCTGGATACGGGAGTATATTCAAGTAGTGGGACACACGAATAAGTTGAAGAGCTTAAAACATTAACCTCGTATCTCGGATCAATTGAACTTTGTGTGAAAATTTAAGTGGATCAATATACTGACAATCTAGGTGAATTGTTTAGAACTTAAAATGTAATGAAGCTTAACGGTGTTGGTGATATGTCTCATAAACTGATATGATCCTCTTGCACGAACTCACAAAAAAATATTGTCTGTAAATATTTCTTTATAGCATTTCATTTCTGCATTTTCTTGATTTTTCAAGTAGTGTCAGTTATTTTCTTTCAGAAAATTCAAAAAGATTTTAGTGTGTTTTAGCATAAATTTTGAAAAATTCAAAAAGATTTTCTGACAACTGGTGTTGAAAAGCTGATTTTCAAAATTCCAAGTGCTAAACATGATGAACAAATGGTTTGGGTGAAAGTGTTTGAGAAAGTTTGAAATGAAATGAGAAAAGTTTTGAAATATAAATGTTATTCCTGCAAGTGGTAAATTAGACTTGAAAATCTTATCCACAAAATGGTTATCAGAAAATTTATTTTTGGGTAGAGTTTATGCAGGTTAGCCAGGTTCTGAAATCTGAGGGTGATGAAGTACCAGGTTACGATCTATGAACCTGTGGAAATTGGATTCCAGACTACGATCCCAGCAGATTGAGAGGGGGAGTCTGAAGACACCATAATATTCAACATACAAGAGAGAGGAGTTTGTTGAAGATAAAGATAGAGAATGAGGATTCTTGCAATGACAAATACTTCAGAGGAAGATCGAAGACCGATAAAGACTGAAGATGCAAAGACTCGACACTTAAGACTCGTCAACATCTGAGGGGGAGTCTGTTGGTGCACACATCTGTCGTCTTCGTCTTGTGTCGAGTCTAAGTCTCATTGCAGATCTGAAAGAGAGTGATGTCATCATCTTGGATGATGACATCATAATGATTAAGTCATCATGGCATCATTTCACAAGAGACAAAAACATTTATGAAGAGTTAGATGATGAATTCGGTCAATATGTATAAATGTTAGGTTCGCTCATATGTCAATTGTAGTCCGCTCATGTGTTCAAAGTTTAGGTTCGCTTATTTGTCAAGTCCATAAGAGCGAACCTGCATGTCTATAAATAGGGGCTGTAAGAGCGAAACAGATACATACACACACACATAGAGAGAGTTGTAGGTGTTTGTCTTCCGGTTAGCCACGAAGTGCTGCCGAAGTGTTGTTTGAACGTGTAATCGCATCAGTTATCAATAAAACAACAGTTAAAGGTAAATACGCGCTGAATTACGTCGAAACACTTGTTTCTGCCTCTTGTTTTGGTGAAAAACTCTTCTAACCGACTCATTCGGATCCGAAATCGATCCTACAATTGGTATCAGAGCCAGTGAAGAAGAGATTTTTACAATTCAGCCAAAATTTCTGTTTCTACACCTTTCTTTTTCGAAAAACAAAAATTTTTACGGTCAGAATCGCTTTAAATTCACACAATATGGTCGGAATCATGTATTAGTAAATCCTTGAAAGTTTCAAAGCTTGAATCGACCTAAAACCTTGGATTTTTGATGTTTCGCTCATACAGACTCGTGATATTGATGATGTCATCAGCTGGTTCGCTTTTGTGGTCCGCTCATCTGGTCAGTTTATCTGATCCGCTCATCTGGTCCGCTCATTTGAACAACTTTTGGATCCGCTCATTTGAACAATTTGAGGTTCGCTTTTAGTGTCATCAGCAGATCCGTTTTTGTGACATCTGATCTGCTCTTAGTGACATTTGAGATCCGCTTATTGTGACACTTAGAATTTTGTGTACATCGAATTACGTGAACCGTTTGAAAAGTAAATCGAATATTGTGTAATATTGAATTCGAGGATTGTCAGTTGTTTGGAAATAGAAAACACATGCTTCTGTCGATTTTCATTGAAAATTGATAAGAGTAATTGTGTCAGCTTGCATGTGAAGTTGTGTTGGCTTTTATCAAAAGTAGGAATACGTGTGATTCTTTAAAAATTCTATCAGTATTGCATGTGTTAACATCAAACAAATCAAAAGGCTCATGTGATTATATCCAAAGTTGCGGCCCAATGATATAGTTTTTTTTAGTTGGCCCAATCAGTAATTTTTGGTCAAAGAAAGTTGTCGACAAGTTTTAAAAAAAGGGAATTCAAAGTGCATGTTATTTTCATAAAGTATCCTCATGCTTTGTCAGTTTGTGTCAGCCTATTGCATGTGATCATTAAAAGTGGTGTTGACAGTTTTAGTGTGTTAGTTGATATTGATTTCATTGATTGGATTAAATAATTCAAAGTTGCATGTGAGTTGGACAGTTTGTATATGATCTGATTAATGTTTTTGTCGGATTAGAGAATTTGTCATTAGCCCATGTGAACAACATTATTCGACTCAATTAACATTTTAGATCATTCGGAGTAAATCATATCACACGGTTTGATACTGAGTTGGCGTAGTCATTCGAAAGAGTCAAGGTCGTGTCTTGGTGAAAAAGGTCTTTGGAAAAAGTCATAGCAGTCCGCATAGTCTGTCAACTCTCAGTCCGCACGGAAAATCATCAGTTCAAGTACCAGTCTTATTTAGTCAATTGATAAGCGTTTAAACTGATTGTTTGTTGTTTGTGTTATCAGGTATTTTACAAAGAGATACAGCTCATTTGAAAATTCGAAACATGGAAAACGAGTTCTACAATGCTTTTGCTAGTCCAGTTACAATCACTCAGAGTGCTGTGCATGAAAATGAAACAGGGACGTCTCAGAAACCACCCAAACTCATGGATATTGATGATTACAATGGATGGTCTGAACGGTTTGGAAATTGGGTTGAGGCGTATCATTTGGATGCGTGGGAACACACTGAGGAACCTTATGTTAAACCCACAACAAATGGTGTGCAGCAAACAATTCGAGAAATGAGTACGGAAGATAAAAAGAAATATCGTGATGAGAAATTGATGGTGAGTCTGCTTCAGCAAGCGATAAAAGAAGATATCTTGATACTGCTTCAACATGATGGAACTGCTTACTCAATCTGGACAGAATTGGAAGCAAAATTTGTTGGAAGTGATGATATGCTCAAAAACAAAATGTCTCTCATGAAGAAAGAATTCGATTTGTTTTGTGGTTTGAGATCTGAAAACACGAAACAAATAATTGATAGATATTGTAACTTGGTGAGAAATATGAAAAAACTTGGAATTAAGAAAGATACTGATGAATTGATTGAAAAACTTGCAGATGCACTACCTTATGAAACTTGGGGAACGTTTTTGATGATGCTGAGATCAAACAGAAAAGATTACAAAAATATGACACTGGGAGATTTCATCAAACATTTGGAAGCTCAAGAGATGGAGCAGAGAAAGATTGCCAGGATGAAGAACTACGATGGAGAACAAGATATCAGCTTGTATTACAAAGGTGGTGTCAATGAAAAGTCAAATTTTTCTCCAAAAGTCGAAACTGCTTACAGTGCAAAAGATTCTTCAGAAAAGAAATCATCCCAGGGATCAAGCAGCACTATATTTTCATCATTCGATCCAAACATTTCTGCAACAAAGAACGAAAGAAAACTTCAATGCAATATTGTATTAAATCTTGAAAGTGATCAAGATTATTCTGAAGAAGTAGCTAAAAATCAAATGTCTTTGTTGGGAATGGTTCTAGAGTCTTATAGTAGTTTTGTGGCCGGAAAGATCGGTAATCCAATGCTCACGAAAGAGGATTACGATCAAATCGATGCTGAGGAAATGGAATTAATGGATATTAAATGGTGCATGGCCAGTGTGTTGAGAAGAGCCGAAAAATTTAAACAAATTACAGGCCGAGATGATTTTCTTAATGCTCATGTTTTAACTTTAGGCTTTGATAAATCTAAAGTTACATGTTTTCGTTGCAGGGAAAAGGGGCATTTCAAGAGGGAATGCAAAAATCGTGAAGCTACCGGAGCCCAGAATCCTTTTGGAAACAACGATTATCACAAAAAGGCAATTTATCATCAAATTACACCACCAGCACTACATCAGGCACAAACTGCACATGGAATGATGGAGATTAAAGATTCAAAGAAAGCTTGTCTGGGAAAGGATGGTAGATTCAGTTGGGATAATTACATTCCAACAAACAGCAAAGTGTGTTTGGCAGAACAAGATGATGAAAAACTGGCTGAAGGTTTCAATTGGGACAATTTTTGCCCAGATCAAGAATTTATGGCCAAAGAGATGTCCAAAGACACTTCAAATGTTAAAGCTTTCATTGCAAATGCTTATGATTTGAAAGGTGCTGAAAGGTGCAGAAAAGTCATGGAAGCTGCTGAAGCAAGAAGAAGAAAGCTTGAAGAAGAGGAAGAAGAGGAAGAGAGATTAAAAGCTGAAGCTAAAGCTGAGAAAAAGAGAAGAGCTGAATTTTTACAATCAAACCGAACAGTCAAAGAGGTTCCTGAATTTGAAGTCAAAGTTGATGCAGAACCTGTCAAATTTCCTGAAAAGTGCATGAATTGTGATTCTTTAATCAAGCAAAACAATGAGTTGTTGCACAACATAAATAGATTGAAAGAATCCTATGATACAATGAACAGAGAAATTAACAAGTATACTGATTCAAACGGTGAACAAGTTGTGGCAATGAATACGTTGAAGAAAGCGTACCTGAGACAACTTGATGATGTCAACTTTCACATAAAGAAATGTGCTGATCTGGAGTTGAAGTTGGCAACACAAAAGATAGAAACTGAAAGAGTCAACAAGTTATTAGAAAGTTACTCATGTTCTACTTTTGTTGTTGACAGGATTTATCCGATCGTGGAAGAATTAAAGACGTTTGAAGAAGTGAATACGTCCGAAGAAAAGAAATCTGTGACAAAAGATGAAGATAAAGTGAAGATTTCTGGTAAGAAACCAAGTGTGGTTTACAACAAATGTCCGCCCTCGGTTGAAAATGGATTTTTACCTCGAAATCCAAATTCCGAAAGAGTCGAAAAGGCAATAAACTTACAATGGGAGTCTGGGCCATCGGATAACTTGCCAGAAAATATTGATGTCACGTACACGTCGTCCGACACTGATCATGAGTCAAAGTTGATAAAAAGTGTGGTCGATCAGGTGTTAGATAAAGATGACATAGAGGAGTCAAAACCGGAGTCCAAATCCGAGTCAAAGTCTGAGTTCGATGTGTCAAAATCAACAGCCAAAAAGGACAAACGGGTTTACGATAAAGAGTTTTTGATATCAAAATCTAATTTGAATGACGAATCATTCAAAGTGGCATATACTTTGAAAGATTCTGACAAATTATATTCTGATGAGATTTTTCCAATAAGAAGTGTTAGATTTGAAATGATTCAAAAGGTTTTCAAAATCACAGAAATTAATATTTCTGAAATAAAAGATTTAAATCTTAACGGAAAACCTTAACAATACACTTCAAGAGATCAACAAAGATTTAACAAGAAAATGGGTTACAATTGTGGTTACAGTTTCCAAAAGAAACCAAACCATAATTGTAATTTCAAAAAGAAAGGTCTAGGTTTTATACCACCGAAAAACTATAAAAATGAAAAATTTTCTAAACCAAAAATTGTGTTTGTTTCAGGAAATTTTTTAAAAGATGCGAAAGAACAAGCATTCAGAAAGCAGACAAATCAGGAATTCCTTGTCAAGAAGCAAGAAGAGTTGAAGAAGAATGTTGTTCAAAAGAAGATAGAAACCAGAACCTGTTTTCAGTGCAAGATTGCTGGTCATGTTGCTAGGAATTGTCCGAAAACATTCAAACCAAAACAGGAAGTATCTAGTAAACTGAAAGAGAAAGTTGTTGAGAAAACTGAACTTTCAACCCGAAAGTTTACAGGTTTTGAAAATTCAAACTTTGAAATTGGTGAATGTTCAAAGAATGTGATTAAAGGAAAAGAAAATGTAAAAAATCAAAAATGGGTTGTGAAAGGTTCAGGTAACAGTTCTGGTGATGAATCTGATTCCACAAAATCAGAGGAGCCACGTGTTGAGAAAAGGGTTGAAAAATCAGTTCAACTATGAACGATGAAAATTTTCCACCTTTGCGAGCTGAAAATTTTAAGAAGAAAGTTGGGAAAGTTGAAATTTCAAATCAATTTTATTCTGACAAGAAAAAATTTGATGTTGATAAGGCTTTTAACGGAACTGTGAAACACATTTTTGGCAAAATGGTCAATAGTAAGGTTAAAGGTGTTAAAGAATTTTACGCTGCCAAAAGAGGAGGTCACAGGTTCGCTGAAAGTAAAAATGAAGAAGAGGTTGTTACACCCAAGGAAGGTCAGGCTTGGGTGGACATATTTTTCAAAGAATAAAAACCTGACTTGCCGGAGATCCCAAGTTGGTAATCGTGGATCATGAATCGGCATCATTCTTTATCATGTTTGTATAAAATGTTTGAGAAGTTTTGCAGGACTTGCCGGAACTCCCAGGTTTGTAAGCGAGGAGTAGGAATCGGCACCTTGAGAATTCAACTAACAGATGATGTTTGGTTGAAAATGTTTGATCAGATTGATCTTACAAGTGGTAAATCAGGGACATTAAGTTGTATCTGATTTTCTACAAGTGGATTGAAAAACAATGTGATGAACCAATCTCCTAACCTAAAAATGGTTAAAATCAATCAACAAAACTTATTTTCCGGAAAAACCATTTTGATTAAAACAAACTTGAGTGTTTTGAAATCATTATGGGAAAATAGTTTGTTGTGAGGGGGAGTTCTGATTGTTTATGCCAAGTGGATGGCGGATTGAAGCAATTCGATATCAGTTGTCATGTTGTTGTACAGTTTATTTTCAAATTTCCTAAAATGTGTTTGCATTTTAGGAGGAGTATAGTTTTCAGAAAATCCAAAAACATTTGAAAATTTGAAAAAGCCAAAAACATGATAAAATGAAAAATGAGTTTTTGTTGCATAAAAGAGGAAATGATAGTACATCAGTGGACGATCAAAACATGCTAAAGATTTGGTAAGATAAAAAAGTGATAAACGGTCTCACTGATGATGTGTCAGTAGGTTTTTACACATTTAGTAGATTGTGACGAGATATAAACCTAAATTTCAAACTTGCTTGTTCTGTGGGTTAACACAAACTTGGATATATAGGTAACCCCTGAAATCTTGTTTGAAAGGTCCCTTATTCTGAGATACTAGGTCTTTATGCTCAGTGATATCTGGGGTATTATCCCGGGACTTCTGCTGAAAGAAATTTCTGACCTAGTCCCCAGATAATGCTTTCTGCAAATGCTTGAAACATAGCATCGCCCTCAGCAAGCTGATGAAACAATAAAATTGATAGTCGCTGCTGTTGTAATGCAAAAGATCCTCTAAAGGGGACACACCAAAAGTCGAAGCCGTCATCTCTCTGCGTATCGAAAGATCGACCTGAGCTCTCACGGCCCTCGTACTATAATTTATTCCCCTAACAGATATCATCTGTGGTATACTCACCTGTAAGACTGAATATTGGGATCTGGATACGGGAGTATATTCAAGTAGTGGGACACACGAATAAGTTCAAGAGCTTAAAACATTAACCTCGTATCTCGGATAAATTGAACTTTGTGTGAAAATTTAAGTGGATCAATATACTGACAATCTAGGTGAATTGTTTAGAACTTAAAATGAAATGAAGCTTAACGGTGTTGGTGATTTATCTCAAAAACTGATATGATCCTCTTGCACGAACTCACAAAAATATTGCTTGTAAATATTTCATTTCTGCATTTATTTTCTTTCAGAAAATCAAAAAAGATTTTAGTGTGTTTTAGCATAAATTTTGAAAAATCCAAAAAGATTTTCGACAACTGGTGTTGAAGAGCTGATTTTCAAAATTCCGAGTGCTAAACATGATGAACAAATGGTTTGGGTGAAAGTGTTTGAGGAATGTTGAAATGGAATGAGAAAAGTTTTGAAATATAAATGTTATTCCTCCAAGTGGTAAATTAGACTTGAAAATCTTATCCACAAAATGGTTATCAGAAAATTTATTTTTGGGTAGAGTTTATGCAGGTTAGCCAGGTTCTGAAACCTAAGGGTGATGAGGTGCCAGGTTACGATCTAAGAACCTGTGGAAAGTGAATTCTAGACTACGATCCCAGCAGATTGAGAGGGGGAGTCTGAAGACACCATAATATTCAACATTTGAGAGAGAGAAGTTTGTTGATGATGAAGATAAAGAATGAGTATTCTTGCAATGATAAATACTTCAGAGGAAGATCGAAGACTGATAAAGACTAAAGATGCAAAGACTCAACACTTAAGACTCGTCAACATCTGAGGGGGAGTCTGTTGGTGCATACATCTGTTGTCTTCGTCTTACATCGAGTCTCGGGTTCGTTGCGGTTTTGGTCAAGCATGATGTCATGATGACATCATCAAGATGACATCATCAATGACATCACCTTAAAAGATGACAAAATAGGATTGCATGTGCATGAGAAAGTTGTATTAATTCTGATTTCATTCATTGTAGTAGGTTCGCTCATGTGTCAAGTTTAGGTCCGCTTTTATGTCAAGTGGCAGGTTCGCTTATGTGTCATGTATGTTGGAGCGAACCTGCATGTCTATAAATAGGGGCTGTAAGAGCGAAACACAGATAGACACACACATAGAGAGTGTTGTAGGTGATTGTCTTCCCGTGAGCCACGAAGTGCTGCCGAAGTGTTGTCAGGTCTGTAATCGATTGCATATCAATATAAACAACAGTTAAAGGTGAATACGCGCTGAATTACGCCGAAACACTTGTTTCCGCCTCTTGTTTTGGTGAAAAACTCTTCTAACCGACTCGTTCGGATCCGAAACCGATCCTACAACATAGTTGTTTAACTTGGTTATTAATTTGTTATAAATTTGTTATCGATTGAGAACGGATATGGAAACCAGTCGATGGACTTCAATGTCCTCTGGGATCTATCTGAAGAGATAGGAAGATCTCCCAAAAATTCGATTTTGTTTTCAAAGAAACGTAATAGTCGAATTAAGGAACACAACAATTTTAGGATTCACGGAAATACCCTTAGGTACCCTATTAAGGATTTATAGTGGTACTTTGGGTATTCGTTCAGTGTTGTAACTTGCGCCTTGTACTTCGTTTTCCTTAGAAGCAACGGGTACTTAGGAATTTCGTTGAAAATGCAAGAGATCATAAAGTGGAAGAAAGTTTGGGGGTAGTCTGTCCTTCAAGGAATACGGTTCCTTGATTGTCGGTATTGTAAGAGATTTGTTGTTTATACATACAACCACATAAATACATTGTAATGTAAATAAAAGATTTATTTATAAACAATGATAACAACTGTTTCATGGACCTTGACAACAAAAGAAAATAATACATAAGATGTGATTATTTCTAAACGATGTTGTCGGTCAGATGCTCATCCCTGTGCTGGATTTGCATTAGCAAGCTTTGGGCAATTTCTTTGGAAATGACCCATCTCGCCACAGTTGAAGCAAGAACCTGGTAGAAAACGGCCTTGAGCGGTATTGTTGCCAGCTTGGTTTGGTGCAGCTGCAGCTGGGCAGACTCTTGTTGTATGGCCTATAAGCCCACAAGTTTGGCACTTGCGGCACTTTACATTGGCATGATGATGGAGGCTACATTGGTTGCACAAGGGTGCAGTTCCATTGTATGGCTTCCTAGCAGGGGGTTGAGCTGGTTGGTTGGGGGCGGCTTGATCATTGTGAGTAACCATGGCGAAGTTCTGAGATGTCTTTCGCTTCTTTGACTTCTTAAGGGATCCAGTCTGTTCATCCATGGTCTTTGATTCCTCGATTGGGTTCGATTCCTCGACCGGTTTCTTGTCACCTTTTCGGAAAAGTTTACCTTTCCTGATCTTTGATTCAGTCAAGGTTGCAGATAGCTCAATGGCCTGTCTAACTGTAGTAGGGTTGCTGCCAGTCACAATGTCTTGTATTGAGTCAGGGAGGCCATCAATGTACTTTTATATTGCCTTATCCAAAGGCGTGACCATGTTTGGGCATAACAGACTCAACTCCTCATAACGGTCCGTGTAGGCTCGATGCTCACCGCTGTCTTGCTCAAGATTGTCGAATTCCCTTTCCAAGGCCCTGATCTCATGACGAGGACAGAATTCCTTCATCATAAGGGTCCTAAGTTCAGCCCATGTCTGTGCTAGAGCAACTTCTGCACCACGATCTCTCATAACCCCGTTCCACCACGTAAGGGCTCTCTTCTGGAACACACTCGAAGCAAACTCGACCTTGCGATTGTCAGGACACTGTACGTGGCGGAAAGTATTCTCAATGCTCTCGAACCATTGAAGAAGCCCAGTCGCTCCCTCAGAACCACTAAAATTGAGTGGTTTCGCCGAGTTAAAACTCTTGAAATTGCATGGACCATTGTTGTTGTTGTTGGCTTGATTCCATTGAGCAAAGAGGTTTGGGAATTGAGCAGCCATTTGCTGCGCAATGATTTCTGCCAATTCGGCAGTCGCTATCTGGCTTTCGCGTCGAGGAGGCATTCTAAAAGAGGAAACATGAAAGGAAACGAGTGAGGGAATTAGACGAAAAGAATGAGATGAAACAAATCTGATGAAAGCAAGGATAGTGGTCATTTGTTTGTTACCACCAGGTAAACAAACGACACACAGGGACTAATCAAAGTAAATGAGTCGAAAATAATGTATCGCGAAGACATGCTCGCCTATAAGTGAACACTCATCCCAAGAATTCCCAGGTAAGCACAACTGGTCTCGCGTCTGATAAGATGTATACGAAGTGCTTGCCTAGACAGAAAACCCAGAATACAGACATTCACCCTTCCAGTTTGCACGTGTTCACATTATTTAAAACCCAGAACCTTGACGAGATTTTGAAAACTCAAAGGGGTTCAAAACCATATAACAGAGGGTTCAAAACCTTACAATAGAGGGTTCAAAACGTTACAAAAGAGGGTTCAAAACCTAGTAATCAATCATCCTAGAACAGATGATTAGTTTTCAAAGCGGTTTTGAAATTTATGTTCTTGTTGTGGTCGTCGCCTAAGGATAGGTAACGGTATTGTTTTATGACTAAACGCAAGTAAACTCGCGTTAGGGTCCTAAGAAGGTTATAGACTAGGTCAAAGCATTACTAATAACCTAATTCCCTATAACCATTGGCTCTGATACCAACTTTTCTGTCACACCCCGACCACGTAGAACATACAAAACGTGGCTGAAACATCGGGGAGTGTTGTAACAGAATTAATTGTTTCAAATCCATGGCAATTGAAGTTTCGTTTTATTGATTAAAAGTGTTACAGTGTCTTAACAAACAAAGAAATACAACATAATTAACTAGTCTTGCATCTTTTATTGTCACTAAAGCCCAAGTCTGCCTATGTGTATCTTGATCATCTTATGCAACAGCTCCTGGAAAACACATGTGAAAATAGGTACGTCAGCATAAAAATGCCTGTGAGATACATAGGTTTTGTGAAAATAGGTTTCATGACTTATGTTTGAGAAAATGTTTAGTCATGAACCTTGTAATTTGCTTTGTTTTGTAAATCATTTGAAAAACGATAAGATCAGATGATATGTATAAATAAGAGAATAATGTATGGTTAAATGAATAACCATTGTAAAATGAGTTTGTATAAGATAAGTTGCTTGTAAAAACAATGTATTGTGAAAAGTATGTTATTTGTATAAAATGTTATATGTCTCAAACTGAAATGATTCAAATAACGCTACGATATGTAATACCATACAAACACTTATATATAGGAAGTACCAGCGGCGTATCCACCATGCTTGTATCATATTACACACGCCTCGTTACTTTAATCACTTACTCAAACCAAACCATCAAGATGTAATGTTTAACAATTGTAGAAATGTTTATGTATGGTCAAATACGGTTCACACGGTTCACAGATACAAACGGTTCACAGATACAAACGGTTCACAGTTACAAATGGTTCACAGATACAAACGGTTCACAGATACAAACGGTTCACAGATACAAACTGTTCACATAGTTAAATGTTTACAACGGTTCACATAGTCAGATAGTTATAAACGGTTCAAAATGTAATATAATGTGTTCATGTGCTAGATGAGTATATGCAACAAATTGTAATGTAAAACAATGTACTAAATATGCACTAAATGGACATACATAGCATGAAATGTAATGTAGAACGATGTACTAAGTACGCACACAATGGGCATACATAGCATGTAATGTAAAACGATGTACTAAGTACGCACACAATGGGCATACATAGCATGAAATGTAAAACGATGTACTAAGTACACACACAATGGGCATACATAGCATGAAATGTAATGAAGTCATGTACTATAATGTACTAACGAACATAGCAGGTATATGAGGTGAAAGCATGAAAGTAACAAGTAGGCACATGTGTTCCACCCCAAAATGTTTGGAAAACAGTAGAAGAGGGGTCTATCTACTCACTTGAGATTGCTTAGTAGTCCTTGAGTAACAACCAAACAATACTAGAGATCGCGGATATCAAACGGCACCTAATATAGGTAAATATGTTAATAACCGGACCTAAATCGGATGATTGGATAGAATGAGGGTTCGTAAACCAAACGAGTATAGAGACTCGTGTCATATGGTTTAACAAAGCCTTCATGCTAAAACGAAACTTAACCTAAGTGTTTGTGACCCATTACGACCCGTTTAGGTAGCTTATGCTACTTTAACGCGTCGTTCGCGTAAAACGCAACGCCTAACTAGTCCTATGACAAGTAAAATATGCCTTAACATGTCTAATATGGTTGTCAAATCAGTTTAGATGTCAATAGTTATGTTACATATGTTTAAAATGAATTTTGGCATCAAAGGGGTATTTTGGTAATTTACCTAAGGCATATAAACTACCAATCATACAACTACTTAAACGAAGCGACCATAAGGTATAACCTCGGAAGGTTATTCCCTATATACTATGGTCACCTAATGTGTTTGGTTGGATCCTAATGATCGACCAAATGGGTCGGGTTCGAAGGTATAAGCGATTTATTAGATCGCTTACTCTACGACCCTATACAACGTGGTAATCAGTAGGCATAGTCCCAAGGGACTATAACCAACGTGATTACACTCACGTTGCGAAGTTTAAATGAACTTCGCATTGACCATAAACTGGTCAACGTAGAAAGTCAAACAAAGTTTGACTTTCAGACTCGAAAAGCAATAAAAGAACGAAGGAATACTTACGAAGGGTCCCCGCAAGATTCGAACCCGATTCACTCTCAGGTAGGAAGCATATACTTCCACTTAGAGAGTGTAGAATCAGATTCAAATGTGAGGGAAATGGGTAAAACAAGGTGGGTATTTATAGATTTCGGTTCACCGTTAGGATCGTTTCTTGGAGAAGAGGGAATGATCTAGCCCGTACACTTGTCGTATGGTTGTGGTAACTGATATTGACCCACCACAAGAGTTGGACACATGGCATTGGCCTTTGGAAGGGGTTAAGGGCAGGAAACAGCAGCTGAAAAACGAGTTGCTGCATCTGACCTATGCTTGCGCACCGTAACAAATAAACCCTTACGGTGCGCAAGGGCCAAGTTTGGCAGATTTACAATTTTGGTCCCTGTTGTGCTATAAGGTCATTTCCGACGCGTTTAAGGCCCGTTAACCCCATTTCAAAGCTCTAAAATGAAGTTAAAGTATAGGGAACTTAAAATGTGCTCAAAAATATCTCGGATGTCGGTTCGTTTGGCCGTACGAACGCGATGTTCGCTTAATTACGACGGAATGCGCATAAGCGCGAAAAACGATCCAAATTGCGCGACGAATGGATTTTTCTCATGCCAAACACTAAAATAAAATATTTTAGTGCTTACATAAATTTTTGGATGTCCGGATGTATTCAGAACGTAAGTTATGCGTAAAAGTGCAAACTTGTGCACTTTTTGACACTTTTAGTCTCTAAATGACCCAAAAGTTTATTTTAGCACACCGAACCCCTCAAAGCCTATTTCTAAGCTATGTAAAGGATATTTAAGGTGTGTTTAACTTATGGTCATGTTCCGGAATGTTCGTTACAGTTCAAATTGGCATACTTTCGCAGTTTGTCAAGTTAAGTCCCTGTAAGCGAATAAACTAGATTTTGCCATACCAAAGCCTTCAAAACTTATTTCTAAGTTATGTAAAGGTTACTTAAGGTATGTTAAGCCAATTTTACTATTCCGGAGTGTTCGTTGCATTAAACTGGTTATATTTGCGCATTAGTGCGCGTACAACCGTCCAGAAAGCGATTTAAAGTTTGAAAACGAACAAGAGTTGATATGTGTAAACGATACACATATTTTTACAAATCCCAAGTATGAAATACAATATTTCATTGGTTTGGCATTTTTTTGATGGTTGAAGTGACACAGGTGTCACATTGTTAAACCATATTACATGAGTCCCTACACTCATTTGGTTTACGAAACCTCATTTTATCCTCTCCCGATTTAGGTTCGTTTATTAACTTAGTTACCTATATTAGGTGCCGTTTGATTTTCGTGATCCCTCTAGCTTGCTTGGTTGTTTTTCAAGACTTCTAAGCATTCTTAAGTGAGTACATAGTTGACGTGTGCGCGACTACACATATTTTTATAATGAAATTACACATGATTCGGTTTTAAATTTATAAAAGTGATTAATACTTTAACATCAAAACACACATGAAAGAGGCAAGTGTACCACGTCACATATGTAGTAAAGTATCGGTAAGAACCAAGTATCGATCCAAGGAAATGGGCGGAGGAATAATACTAGACCTTTGTCACTAAACTACCGGTAAAAACATAAGTTGTTTGATTTTTAATAAACTAAAGTAACCATAAACAACTACTTATAAAAACATAATAGATTTCAAATATGAAAATAGATAAATAGCCTTGCTTAATACATAACCAAAGCATGTCAACTAAGTCGGTTTTGGCACTAGAAGCATTTGATCAATTCTCCAATTTTGAGACAATTAGTATCCCTTTCGGGAATCCTAACATGACAATCATTCGGAAAGTTAAAACGATAAACACACTTTAACCACCTAAAATTGTTCTTTAACGTGCAATTGATAAATGTCTATGAAAATCTCTTAAAAATAAGTTAGTCATCCGTTAGGAGTTTTCTAACCTCACTTAAACAAGGAAAGCGACACCGATAAACACAATGCAACCACCGAGACAAGGATAAACTAGATTAAATCACAACCGAGTTCATTTTACAAATCTTGCACATAAATTCACCAAGATAGCAATTTTGGCCTAAACTACTAACTAAGCTAATAAATCATGGCAAGAATTTATAACGACACCATTTAACCTGTTAAGGTCCTTACGTGACGGAAAGCTTTCTTGATTAACAATAATTATATTTTATTAAACCACTAACCATTTCTAGTATCATGGTGCACACATTTTAACCAAGCTAAACTAGTTAACCAAGTTTAAAGATTACTAATACAAGATTAATTAAGCTTCATTTTTCAACTATCTTAACTAACCAAATACCAATCATCCAACAAAATTACTTATAATGAAGAAATCAATATCAATAACAAGGTTGCAAACTAATCATCAAAGATTAACATAGAAAATACTTCCAAGTGTCATTACAAACTAAGATTAACATACTAATGGTTATAATCAAGCAAGGGATTGTTGTGTTTTTCCCCAAAGGCTACAATAATACATAAACATTAATGAAAATGCTTGAAAGATTAACAAAATTATGGAAAGATTAGTAAACCAAACCATAAACAAGCACAAGATTAAGAATCCGGATAGTAATCGAGCTAAACGGGACAATGTGGCTTGAATCCGGGTGAAAGCTAACGCCTCCAGAGCCTGAAAATCGCCTAAATTGCTCTCCAAAATTCCAGAGTTCCGAGCAGAATGTTTCTGCAAGTTTTTTATATCATTTCGCTCTCGCACGGCCGTGCGTCCTGTTGCACGACCGTTCACTTTATGCATTATTGGAGGCATGGTGCACCATACTGCATGACGTCGTCAGATCTTGACCAGTCGTAGGTCTCGCACGACTGTTCTTCCAATGGCACGACCGTTCACTTCTGGGTTCTTGTTGCACGGACAACTGCACAGGTGGTGCAGTTCTGGGGGTTTGGTTGGACATCGGATCCGCACGGGGTGCAATCAGCCGCACTCCCGTGCGTCACCGGGATTGACTTGCACGCCGGGTCGCACCCTCGTTCACTGCCGGACTGGACTGCATTTGTCGGAGATGCACGGTCGTTCACCTGGTGGCACGACCGTTCCACTTGCCCAACTTAGAATTTCAACAGAAAGTTCGCAGCTTTGTTGTTTCGTCCGAAAAGTCCTCGTTTTCACTATCATCTTGTCTGGTATGCTGTTTTAGGCATGTAAACAAAAGTGTACATGATTAAGTATCCGAATGATGGTTTTACGGCCGAAAACGCATAAAATGGGGGTAAAATGGGGGACTAAAATATGTGTAAATTAGCGAATATCAAATCTCCCCACACTTGAACCTTGCTTGTCCTCAAGCAAGCTAAACTAAAATGCAATAAAAGATAGAATCAAACAAGAATGAAAATTTACACACTATTTATTGAAACAACTACAAACGGTTAGCCGGTTTTTCGAAGGACAACATCAAATGAATCAAACCAAACAAGCATATGCAAATATATGGCGACAACCAAAAAGCCGTGACTTCACTTTCAATTGACTTAACATGCTAATCTTCACACAACTCACAATGTTCACACACACTCGGTTTTATTTATGAAACATACACAAAATGTGTATGTGCAAACACTCAATGCCTCGTCAATGAAATGTGTAATATCATAAGCAATGTCATAAGATCTCGTCTCCACCAACTAACATGCGAAAAAGTGTAAATCAAGAGGTCTTTATGGGTTTTAACGTTAGGCTTGGGCGAAGGGTATGGAAATGGATATTTAAAGTGGCGAAATGGTTAAAACTCGGTAGTTACGTTTAACAAGCGCAATACAACAAAACTATACATACAAACACCTTAAAAAGGCGACTTATGCGACAACGAGCTCATAAACAAGATTTCATCATTTTATCATTCAAAATTGCTCGAATTTTGTCTACTTCACCCTATTTTAGGGTTTTTTTTTTCCTGTTTTTTTTATGGCATAAAAACTAATGGATTTATACAATGAATAATAAACTATAACAGGCGCTAGTTAAACGATTATTTTGACCGAGTTTCAACACTAAAAAGGTTTAAAACATAAAAAGGCTAAAATTGGCTATGTGGGCGATTATGTTGGGTAAACAAAGGTAAACGGGAAGGCTCGACATGGTTCAACGTAAAGGTAATGTAAGGTACACGGGAAACACAACACAAAGAACAAGGCTAACAACAAAGGGGTAATCTAAGTGCCTCTATCACTTCTACACAATTCCGCAAGTTCATGGTCTTAACAAGCATACTAGTGACAAGTTCTAAATTACACATGACATCCGGCTCACTCCTAAATCCGAACTGAACAAATATATAATAATTTCAAGGCTCAAATATGCTCACGTAACGGAAGGAATGGGTAAAAGTGTGAAAACTATCATGCAAGTCTTTCTTTGTTTGTCACGCTTTCCGGTTTTCTTTTTCAAAATTTATTTTGCTTGTCGAGTTTTTATCAAGTCCGAAGTTTTCTAAAACACAACCAACAGGTTTATTTACTAAAATATAATATATACAAATACAGATATTTTTGAATGATTTTCTGATTTTTTTTAACAAGACAAACAAAGTCAACCAGTTAAACCCCTCCCCACACTTGAACTTCGCATTGTCCCCAATGCAAAACCCGAAATATAGAGATAAAGGAGAATAATACTCCCCTGAAGATGATGTTTGATGCGACGAGACTTCCAAAGCTGTATCCGTGATGTGCTCCGGTCCAAGATTTGATAGCCAAAATCCTTAAAGTGCTTAAGTCGCTCTTGCCACATTTTTTCATCCGCGAGTCAGTAGCGTAGACTCATGCTAAATTTTTTTCAGCGAGTCGATAGCAAGACTCATGCTAAATTTTTGTCGGTGAGTCGATAGCTAGACTCATGCTAAATTTTTGTCGGCGAGTCGATAGCGAGACTCATGTCCCCACACTTATTACATGTGCGGGTCATTACCACGCCCCTTCGGATTCTGCTCTGCATTGCCCGGAAGACCACCTGGGGAGTCGATAGCGAGACTCATATCCCCACACTTATTACATGCTAATTTTTTTTGGCTGAAAAGAAACAGAATATTATTTTAAATGGGCTGAAAATTTTATAACAATTTGAAAATGGGCCCGAAATTTTATAAAAATTACAACAATAAAAAAAATAATTGAATCGGCTAATGTAAAGATGATTTTTCAAAGCCGAAAAATTCAAAGAATAAGTAAATGAATAAATCCGGAAACGAACAAATAGAATGGAACAAAAATTTACATGTGTACAAAACAATCAAGAACACGAATAAATCGAATTAAAAGCAAAAATATTAACAAAAAAATAAACAAATAAATAATCATGAAAATATTCACAAATATTAACAAGTATATACACCGATAAAATAATGACTCGGGTCGTTCCTAAAGCTCGCCAATTCCCCGGCAACGGCGCCAAAAACATGACGTGTGCGCGACTACACATATTTTTATAATGAAATTACACACGATTCGGTTTTAAATTTATAAAAGTGATTATTACTTTAACATGAAAACAAACAAGAAAGAGGCAAGTGTACCCCGTCATATATGTAGTAAAGTATCGGTAAGAACCAAGTATCGATCCAAGGAAATGGGCGGAGGAATAATACAAGACCTTTGTCACTAAAATACCGGTAAAAACATAAGTTGTTTGATTTTTAATAAACTAAAGTAAGCATAAACAACTACTTATAAAAACATAATAGATTTCAAATATGAAAATAGATAAATAGCCTTGCTTAATACACAACCAAAGCATGTCAATTAAGTCGGTTTTGGCATTAGAAGCATTTGATCAATTCTCCAATTTTGAGACAATTAGTATCCCTTTCGGGAATCCTAACATGACAATCATTCGGAAAGTTAAAACGATAAACACACTTTAACCACCTAAAATTGTTCTTTAACGTGCAATTGATAAATGTCTATGAAAATCTCTTAAAAATAAGTTAGTCATCCATTAGGAGTTTTCTAACCTCACTTAAACAAGGAAAGCGACACCGATAAACACAATGCAACCACCGAGACAAGGATAAAGTAGATTAAATCACAACCGAGTTCATTTTACAAATCTTGCACACAAATTCACCAAGATAGCAATTTTGGCCTAAACTACTAACTAAGCTAATAAATCATGGCAAGAATTTATAACGACACCATTTAACCCGTTAAGGTCCTTACGTGACGGAAAGCTTTCTTGATTGACAATAATTACATTTTATTAAACCACTAACCATTTCTAGTATCATGGTGCACACATTTTAACCAAGCTAAACTAGTTAACCAAGTTTAAAGTTTACTAATACAAGATTAATTAAGCTTCATTTTCAACTATCTTAACTAACCAAATACCAATCATCCAACAAAATTACTTATAATCAAGAAATCAATATCAATAACAAGGTTGCAAACTAATCATCAAAGATTAACATAGAAAATACTTCCAAGTGTCATTACAAACAAAGATTAACATACTAATGGTTATAATCAAGCAAGGGATTGTTGTGTTTTTGCACAAAGGCTACAATAATACATAAAAATTAATCTAAATGCTTGAAAGATTAACAAAATTATGGAAAGATTAGTAAACCAAACCATAAACAAGCACTAGATTAAGAATCCGGATAGTAATCGAGCTAAACGGGACAATGTGGCTTGAATCCGGGTGAAAGCTAACGCCTCCGGAGCCTGAAAATCGCCTGAATTGCTCTCCAAAATTCAAGAGTTCCGAGCAGAATGTTTCTGAAAGTTTTTTATATCATTTCGCTCTCGCACGGTCGTGCGTCCTGTTGCACGACCGTTCACTTTATGCATTATTGGAGGCATGGTGTACCATACTGCATGACGTCATCAGATCTTGACCAGTCGTAGGTCTCGCACGACCGTTCTTTTTATGGCACGACCGTTCACTTCCGGGTTCTTATTGCACGGACAACTGCACAGGTGGTGTAGTTCCGGGGTTTGGCTGGACATCGGATCCGCACGGGGTGCAATCAGCCGCACTCCCGTGCGTCACCGGGATTGACTTGTACGCCGGGTCGCACCCTCGTTCACCTGGTGGCACGACCGTTCCACTTGCCCAGGTCAGAATTTCAACAGAAAGTTCGCAGCTTTGTTGTTTCGTCTGGAAAGTCCTCGTTTTCGCTATCATCTTGTCTGGTATGCTGTTTTAGGCCTGTAAACAAAAGTATACATGATTAAGTATCCGAATGATGGTTTTACGGCCGAAAACGAATAAAATGGGGGTAAAATGGGGGACTAAAATGTGTGTAAATTAGCGAATATCAATAGTCCCCTCTTTTACCGTTTTAAAATGTTTTGGGGTGATACACATGTGCCTACTTGTTACTTTCATGCTTTTCATGTTTTATATCATATACTTGCTATATTCATTAGTACGTAGATAGTACATGATTTCATTATGTTTTGCTATGTATGTTCACTTAGCATGCTAGCACATTGATTTTCATATTACATTTTGTTGCATATGTTCATCCAGCATATGGACACATAGTTTTACACTTGTGTGAACCGTTTGTACCCGTTTGAATTATGTGAACCGTTTGTAACCGTTTGATTTGTGTGAACCGTTTGTAACCGTTTGAATTATGTGAACCGTTTGTAACCGTTTGATTTGTGTGAACCGTTTGTAACCGTTTGAATTATGTGAACCGTTTGTAACCGTTTGAATTATGTGAACCGTTTGTAACTGTTTGATTTATGTGAACCGTTTGATACTATTTGAACCGTTGGGTTAGGGTAGTGATTAGGTAACGGGGCGGGTGTAATGTGTTAAATGCATGGTGGATACGCCGCTGGTACTTCCTATATATAAGTGCTTTTAATACGTTATATATCGTTGCGTTATCTAGATCACCTGGGAAAATGTTATCAAAACAAAGTTATATTACAAGGTTTTTCTATCAATATATATATATATATATATATATATATATATATATATACCATTCGATTTTTATTTCAAAAACGATTTACAATTTGGGTTTATGTAAACAAATGTTTTGGAGTTAAGATTCATGGTATCGAGGTTTTATAAATTATAACAAATCTGTTCTGACTTAGTTATTTCAAAATTACATTACAAACATTTTACAAAACTTGGTTTTCTAATTATCAATTTACAAAGGTGTTTAAGTTATATTTTCAAAATATAAATGAGCCATGAATCGGACACTCACATAAAACCTATGTACTTGTCGGCATTTTTATGCTTACGTATTTTCACATGTGTTTCAGGTACCATAGTTGATGATGTTTGATGATGATAATGATGCATGCTCACATAGGAATGGACGAAGCCTTAGTGACTTAATAACAATGAAAGTCTATTTGTTCATGTTTTGTTTCTAATTCCAATGTAATGTAATACATTTAATTTAATAAAACAGAACTTCAATCCATGTGTTATGAAACAATGATTCTGTTACAACACTCCCCGACGTTTCTGCCATGATTTGTTCTTTTATCGTGGTCGGGGTGTGACAGAAAAGTTGGTATCAGAGCTCATGGTTATAGGGAATTAGGTTATTAGTAATGCTTTGACCTAGTCTATAACCTTCCTAGGACCCTAACGCGAGTTTACTTGTGTTTAGATCTTAAAACAATACCGTCACTTATCCTTAGGTGACAACCACAATAAGAACACAAATTTCAAATCCGCTTTGAAAACCAATCATCTGTTCTAGGATGATTTATTGTAATGTTTTGAACCTTCAAGTTTTTCAAAATCTCGTCAAAGTTTGGGTCTTATAGTGTGAACACGTGCAATCTGGAAGGGTGGATGCCTGTACTCTAAGTTTTCTGTCTAAGGCTAGAGTGTTCGTACAAATCCACATAATCGGACCAGTCACTCTTACCTGGGAACTCTTGGGGTGAGTGTCCACTTATAGGCTAAAGCATGTCTTCGCGATACATTATGATGACCTATTTACTTTGATTCAGCTTTTGTGTGTCGTTTGTTTGCTTCGTGGTTCGAACAAATGACCGTCACCCATGCTTTTTGGTCTGTAATTGTAACATCCTATTCTTACCCAATGCCTTTTCACTTGTTTTCTCTCATGCTTCCTCTGTTAGAATGCCTCCACGACGTGACAATCAGGTACTTAATGAAGAACGGGCAGCTATCATTACGCAGCAAATGGCTGATGCACTCCCAAACATCATTGCTCAATGTAACCAAGCCCTCAATAACAATAATGCTCCTTGTAACTTCAAGATGTTCAACTCGGCTCAACCATCAAAGTTTTATGGGTCTCAAGGAGCGACTGCACTTCTACAATGGTTCGAGAGTCTAGAGAGCACCTTCAGGCATGTTCAGTGTCCAAACGAGCGAAAGGTAGAGTTCGCATCTAGTGTTTTTGAGAAACAAGCTTTAACATGGTGGAATGGTGTGATGAGAGATAGGGGTGCTGTGGTAGCACTGGCTCAAACCTGGGAATAGTTTCGAGCTCTAATGATGTGGGAATTATGTCCTAGTCATGAGATTAGGGAATTGGAAAGGGAATTCAACGATCTTAAGTAAGATGGTGGTGAGCATCGAGTCTACATGGACCGTTATGAGGAGTTAAGTCTGTTATGCGCGAACATGGTTACGCCTTTGGATAAGGCAATCGAAAAGTACATTGATGGCCTCCCGGACTCAGTACAAGACATTGTTACTGGTAGCAACCCCACTACAGTTAGACAGACCATTGAGCTATCTGCTACTTTGACTGAATCTCAGATCAGGAAAGGTAAACTCTTCCAAAAGGGTGACAAGAAACCGATCGAGGAATCGAAACCAAAGGATGAACAGACTGGATTCCCCAAAAAGTCAAAGAAGCGAAAGGCTTCTCAGAACTTCGCCATGGTTGCTCACAATGATCAAGCTGTCCCCAACCAACCAGCTCAACCCCCTGCTAGGAAGCCATACAAAAGAACTGCACCCTTGTGCAACCAATGTAGCCTTCATTATCATGCTAGTGTGAAGTACCGCAAATGCCAAAATTATGGACTTATAGGTCATACAGCAAGAGTTTGCCCAGCTGCAGCTGCACCAAATCAAGCTGGCAACAATCCTACTCAAGCTCGTTTTCTACCAGGTTCTTGCTTCAACTGTGGCGAGATGGGCCATTTCCGAAGAAATTGCCCAAAGCTTGCTAATGCAAATCCAGCGCAAGGATGAGCATTTGACCGACTAGAAGACAACGCTGTTTAGAAATTAATCAAGCTTTATGTATTATTTTCTTTTGTTGTCAAGGTATATGAAACAGTTGTTGTTGTTGTTTATAAATAAATCTTTTATTTACATTGCAATGTATTTATGTGGTTGCATGTATAAACAACATATCCCCTACAATACCGACAATCAAGGAATCGTATTCCTTGAGGAACTGACTACCCCCAAAATTCTTCCATTTTATGATCTCTTGCGTTTTCCACGAAAATCCTAAGTACCCGTTTCTTCCAAGGAAACGAAGTACAAGGCGCAAGTTACAACTCTGGACAAATACCCACAGTGCCTCTATGAGTCCTTAATAGGGTACCTAAGGGTATTTCCGTAAGTCCTTAATTGTTGTGTACGTTAATTCGAATGTTATGATTCCTTGTAATAAAAAAATCGAATTTTTGGAAGATCATCCTATCTTTTCAGATAGATTTTTGAGGACGTTGAAGTCCATCGACTGGGTTCCTGGTATACCTTGAATACCCATGTTCAATTCGATAACAAGATAATAACAATAAATAACAAATTAATAACCAAGAAAAACAATTATGTGCTTATGTGTTTATGTGTTGACTCAATCAAAGTTGTCTCAAGCTTGTTCAAATTCTATCCCTTTCACATTATGAAATACACTGTGCGGACTGTCAAGGAATTACATAATTATGGATGCATACATAATTATGGAATTCAGTGCACAGAAACCACGGCAAGTTTTGTCATGTGTCTAGAGTTAATTCTATTCATTCCCATTTCTGATGAAGCACCTGTTGAAAATGACTCCGTCCGTTCATTTTCGTTTCTGAAGAATGTCCGTTGAGGGAATGAATATCCTTTTGAGTTAACTCTATTCATTTCCATTTCTGATGAAGCACCCGTCGAAAATGACCCCGTCCGTTCATTTTCGTTTCTGAAGAATGTCCGTTGAGGAAATGAATATCCTTTTGTTATTCTATTCATTTCCATTTCTGAAGAATACCCGTTGAAAATGACTCCGTCCGTTCATTTTCATTTCTGAAGAATGTCCGTCGAGGAAATGAATATCCTTTTTGATTATTCCTTCATTTCCATTTCTGAAGAATACCCGTTGAAAATGACTCCGTCCGTTCATTTTCATTTCTAAAGAATGTCCGTTGAGGAAAATGAATATCCTTTTGTTTATTCCATCATTTCCATTCCTAAGGAAGCACCCGTTGAAAATGACTCCGTCCGTTCATTTTCGTTTCTGAAGAATGTCCGTTGAGGAAATGACAGGATTATGCCTTGTATATCTTTGGTGGTTATTTAACACAAAGTCACAGACATACTCCTACGAATAAATATCGGGAGGAAATTTCCTAAAGTAGGGGAGACTGTGACACCTGTGCCTCTGCGACCATCAAACAAATACCAAATCAATTAAATATTGTGTTTCATGTTAGAGATTTGTATAAATATGTGTATCATGTGCACATATCAATTCATGTTCGATTTCAAGCTTTAAATCACTTTCTGTAAGGTTATAAGCGAACTGATACGTAAATATAACCAGTTTAATGCAACAAGCACTCCGGAATAGTGACATAGGCTTAACATACCTTAAATAACCTTTACATAACTTTGAAATAAGTTTTGGAGGGTTTGTTATGCCGAAATCAAGTTTATTCGATCATAGGGACTAATTTCGACAAACTGCGAAAGTATGCCGATTCGTACTGTAACAAACATTCCAGAACTTGAACATAAGTTAAATATGCCCTAAATATCCTTTACATAGCTTAGAAATAGGCTTTGAAGGGTTCAGTATGCTAAAAATAAACTTTATTGTTCAATAGGGACTAAAAGCGTCAAAAAGTGCATAAGTTCGCATTTTCGGGCATATCTTACGTTATGAATATATCCATTAAAATATTTTATTATAGTGATTGGCATGATAGAATTCCATTCGTCGCGTAATTTGGATCTTTTTTGCGTTCGTTACGATTTCCGTCGTAATTAACCGAACAACGCAACCATACGACCAAATGAACTGACATCCAAGATATTTTTTAGCACATTTCAAGTTCCCTATACTTTAACTTTATTTTAGAGCCTTGAAATGGGGTTAACGGGGCTTAAAAGTGCCAAAAATCAAGTTTTACAAGTGCAGGGACCATTTTTGAAATTTCTAGCAGATACATTGAACTTGGTCCATTTTTTAGGTTTTGATGGTTTTAACCCAAAGTTTTGCACTCTATGGGCTGGAATTTGATGGTTTTAAGTATTCCCATGGTTTTGAAAACCATGTGCCCAAGTGGAGGGCCAAGATCGAAGCACGAAATGCGAGAAACGATCCTAACAGTTTACCGAAATCTATATAAACCCAACACCTTCATTCTCATTCCTCACAATCTGATTTAAATAGCTCTAAGTTGGGGTTTAACACTTCATACCTGAGCAATTTGAATCAAGATCTTCTAGCTTGGACCCTTTGTAAGTATTCTTTCGTGCTTTTATACTTTTTAAGCGTAAAAGTCAAACAGTGTTTGACTTTCTTCTTTGACCAGTCTATGGTCAACGCGAAGTTCGTTTGAACTTCGTAACGTGAGCATAATCACGATGGTTATAGTCTCTTCTGACTATACCTACTGATTACCACGTTATTTAGGTGTAGTGACGAGTCAAAGTTTCGGTCAAAATGCGTATTCTTGCGTATTTTGAAACCAAACTATTCTTGGGTATCAAGACCCTTTGTCTTGATATCAAACTTGTTTTGTAACTTCGTTAAACATGTTTTAACATGTTTAGCTCGTCACTTTAGGTTTAGTGCTTATATATGGTCGTAAGATAAGCGATCTAAACAACCGCTTAGACTTTCGAACCCGACCCGTTTAGTCGATCATTAGGATTCGAGCAAGCATTTATTGTGACCATATGTGTATAGGGAATAACCTTCCGAGGTTATACCTTATGGTCACTTCGTTTAGTTAGTTGTATGATAGGTAATTTATATGCCTTAGGAAAATGACCAAAATGCCCTTTTTACGCATAAATTCATTTTAAGCATATGAAACATAAATTTTGGCATCTAAACTGATTAGGAAACATTATTAGACATGTTAAGGCATATAATACTTGTCATAGGACTAGTTAGGCGGTCCGAACGCGTTTTACGCGAACGATGCGTTAAAGTGGCGTAAGCTACCTTAACGAGTCGTAATGGGTCGTAAGCACTTAGGTTAGGTTTCGTTTTAGAATGTAGGCTTTGTTCAACCATATTACATGAGTCCCTACACTCATTTGGTTTACGAAACCTCATTTTATCCGATTCTCCCGATTAGGTCCGTTTATTAAGTTAGTTACCTTTATTATGTGTCGTTTGATTTCCGTGATCCCTCTAGCTTGCTTGGTTGTTTTTCAAGACTTCTAAGCATTCTCAAGTGAGTACATAGTCCTGTCTTTTACCGTTTTAAAATGTTTTGGGGTGATACACATGTGCCTACTTGTTACTTTCATACTTTCCATGTTTTTATATCATATACTTGCTATATTCATTAGTACGTAGATAGTACATGATTTCATTATGTTTTGCTATGTATGTTCACTTAGCATGCTAGCACATTAATTTTCATATTACATTTTGTTGCATATGTTCATCCAGCATATGGACACATTGTTTTACACTTGTGTGAACCGTTTGTAACCATTTGAATTATGTGAACCGTTTGTAACCGTTTGATTTGTGTGAACCGTTTGTAACCGTTTGAATTATGTGACCTGTTTGTAACCGTTTGAATTATGTGAACCGTTTGTAACTGTTTGATTTATGTGAACTGTTTGATACTGTTTAAACCGTTGGGTTAGGGTAGTGATTAGGTAACGGGGCGGGTGTAATGTGTTAAAAGCATGGTGGATACGCCGTTGATACTTCCTATATATAAGTGCTTTTAATACTTTATATATCGTTGCGCTATCTAGATCACTTGGGCAAATGTTATCAAAACAAAGTTATATTACAAGGTTTTTCTATCAATATATATATACCATTCAAGTTTTATTTCAAAAACGATTTACAATTTGGGTTTATATAAACAAATGTTTTGGAGTTAAGATTCATGGTATCGAGGTTTTATAAATTATAACAAATCTGTTTTGACTTAGTTATTTCAATTTACATTAAAAACATTTTACAAAACTTGGTTTTCTAATTATCAATTTACAAAGGTGTTTAGGTTATATTTTCAAAATATAAACAAGCCATGAATCGGACACTCACATAAAACCTATGTACTCGCCGGCATTTGTATGCTTTCGTATTTTCACATGTGTTTCAGGTACCATAGTTGATGATGTTTGATGATGATATTGATGCATGCTCACATAGGAATGGACGAAGCCTTAGTGACTTAATGACAATGAAAGTCTATTTGTTCATGTTTTGTTTCTAATTTCAATGTAATGTAATACATTTAATTTAAAAAAATAGAACTTCAATCCATGTGTTATTAAACAATGATTCTGTTACAACACTCCCCGACGTTTCCGCCACGATTTGTTGTTTTATTGTGGTCGGGGTGTGACACTGTGGTCTTGCGTTGCTTGTGCTTTGTTATGGCTTGAGCTTTCTTCCTTCTTGGCACCTATATGTTACATCGTCTTACTCTTAGCATTCATAATAATTCATTTCATACGCACACTTCAATTATTTATTCTAACATTAATTATCCGCATACAAATCTCATTTTCATACTAATTCATCAATTCAACAAGACTTTCATGCTCAAATGATAACTTAATCAGCCTAGGCATTTCATCGAACATGTTGTGTGCGTACTATTTTCAAAGCTTAATGTACAAGTACCTTGTGCATAAGCTTACTATTTGATCTCAAAATCATTAATGCGACAAATATCACATAACCTTCATTCTAATTAGGTTCATTTAACAACATCCTACAACATCTAACTTCTTCCATCAAAATTTTATATAACATAACACATGTAATCATCATCTTCATTCTACTACTACTACTACTACTACTACTACTACTACTACTACTACTACTACTACTACTACTACTACAATTGGGTTTTTCCTCAAAGCATCAACATAATCGAAATTAAGCATACTATAACTTCTATATATTCATATTATCTAGAATTTCTACTCAATTTCAATAAACATTCACGGATTACACATAACCCATTTCATCAAAATCATTAAATCATAAAATTCAACTTACTTGTTTATGAGAACACTTAGGAGGTCGAAATTCTTAACCCATGCAGTAACATTTAGCCAATCATCACTTTAATTTTGAGCCAATCATCACTTAATTTTAGTTTTAATATTATAACTTTCCTACTTTTCCATTTTGGTCCCTCAAGTTTGGTGTTTGTATAATTAATGGCTAATAATCTATTCTTAATTATTCATCATTAACTTTTATTAAATAGCACATAAAAAATTTTGGGGTGTTACATATATATGCGGATTAGACACCAAAAAATAAACACTTCAAAAGTGGCTACAATTTAAGGAATATGTTTAGTGACGGCATCAAATTCCTAATTGATGGAGAAAGGTCTGGTGGCAAGAAAAGCTGCTTCCAGGAGGTTGTCAAGTGTTTTCGCTCAACGATTCCATTCTTGGGTGGTTGGTTTGGCCCTTATTCCTGTAATTCGAATCCTAGCCAGGTATATCCCATTTTAGTTTTACACCATTGTGAACCTTACGCCTTTTTTACTCTTTGATCGAGGTTCTCGGCATTGAAAAATCTTCGTAAACTAAATCACACGTGTATATGTTGACATTTAAGAGATACACAGTCACAAAAATCAAGAGCAATGGTGATATATATGCGGATTAGACACCAAAAAATAAACACTCAAAAAATGGCTACAATTTAAGGAATGTGTTTAGTGACGGCATCAGATTCCTTATTGATGGAGAAAGGTCTGGTGGCAAGAAAAGCTGCTTCTAAGAGGTTGTTAAGTGTTTTCGCTCGACGATTACATTCTTGGGTACTTGGTTTGGCCCTTATTCCTGTAACTCGAATCCTAACCCGGTCGATAAGGCGCGAGAGCTATAGGTGCTGCTCCAGGAGCTAGCTCGATTTGAAACTCGACTTGGCAATGAGTCGGTAGACCAGGTAATTCCTCAGGAAATACCTCTGGAAAGTCACATTCGATCGGGATGTCTTCAATATCCTTCTCTTTTGTCGAGGTATCGGTAACAAGAGCTAGAATGGCAGTGTGGCCCTTTCACAAACATTTATGGAACACAAGGAATGAGATGATGCTCACAACAGCACCACTCTTATCACCATGAATAGTGAGAGGTTCATCATTAGGACGTGGGACGCAGACAATCTTCTCCTTGCAGAGTATTTCCGCTCGATGTTGGGATAACCAGTCTATCCCGATGACGACTTCGAAGCTACCAAGAATGATGGGGATGAGGTCGATAGAAAAAGTCTGACCGGCTAGAGCGAGATTACAACCCTTGACGATGTGTGTGGCCTCAAGGTTTTTACCATTCGCTAGTTCTAAAACATGCTTGGGGTTCAGAGGGATTGGGGTACGCTTGAGCATCTGACTAACCCTTAAGGACACATAACTAGTATCGGCTCCCGAATCAAATAAAACAGAAACAAAGTAGTCATCCAGTAGAAACTTACCCATCACGACATTAGGATTGTTCCTTGCTTCACCTTGGCCGATCACAAACACACGCCCTTTGGCACCATTGCCGTCGTTGTTGTTCCTGTTGTTGTTCCCATTGCCCTGGTTGTTGTTGTTGTTGCGGTTCTGATTCAACTGAGGGAAATTTCTTTTAAAGTGGCATTCTGCTCCACACTGGTAACACCCTGATGCGTGGTTGAAAACCGATAACTATAAACGTGTAACTTGATGATTTTATGTACGTTTTAAATTCGGATAGCCTACTTTTAATCTAAAGTATGTTTTATAGGTTTGAAAAATTTAAGGAGCTTTTTGGGAGCTTTACGAGTCATCGGGTCAAAGAACGGTGCACCAGAACGCGAAACAAATCAACCGGGAACGCGATACGCGAAAAACAGAAAAGTGAAGTATCTGGACGCCGTCGGCGACGGCCATAAGCACCGTCGGCGACGGTGCTTGGATTTTCACTCCGGAACAACTTTTTTCTTGGATGCTGTTTGGTGATTAAAACTCATTTTGACTTGGTCAACTACGGGTTTTAGCATTTGGGGGAAACAAGAACATTAAAGAGGAGCAGCCATTGGAGAAAATAATCAACTCAAAAATCCTCTAGCTCTCAAGTTCACATGGAGGTATGAACATCAAGCCAACCAAAATTGCTCGGAGAATGTGAATGCTCTAAATTCTCCATGGTTATAAAAGGGGATTATCATCAAGGAAGAAGACACCTCCACACCTCCATACCCAAGTTCAATTTCAGAAGTTTACCATTACGTAATTTCAATTTCCTTGTAACCATTTTACATCAAGAGTATTCTGCATTTTCCATTCTTCAAGCTCCAAGATGACTTCCGGCAAGTTTCATTTATCCGGTGAACAAGCTCCGGCAACCATGAGTGGCTAATCATCTCGGTTTCACCCCGGTGTAGGTAGTTGTTTAATTTATGGTTTTGAATTGTTCTTGCTTCAATTTGTGACAATTTGTGTATGATTTTAGAAACCTTTGACAATAGCTTGCATTTGTTTCGAATTCATAAACTGTCGAGCGAATATGAAAGTTATGACTTTATGAAATGGTTATGTGCAATATGCGTTGTCTTGGTTAGGATTTACTTGTGTTGATTACAAAGTGTATTCTTGTCCGTTCATTGAGCGTTGATAGTTATTAGCACCTAAGTCACGGTACACTAAATCCGCTAATCGTATGCATTTGAGTTGAAGCCTTAAACTTGTAGAAACCATAAGTTAGCAACTATTGAAACCGGGTGTGATTCCTTTACTTGTTATTGTTTAGAAATCTCATAATTGTTACCATTGTTAACTAGGAGTTTGTGTCAAGTAAGTACTTATATAATTCACCATTTTTGGTTAAGTTCATCATTTTTATTAGACATATAATTTAAACATCTTTCCAACAAAACAAAAACACAATAATTTTATTAGCAAGCTTCATAAATTGTGACAATCATTTTAGTTATAGTAAATCCATTCGCAAACCACATACTCTTCGTGGATCGACCCCTTTCTACCACTAGCTATTTGTTAAGGGTAATTTGGGCTTATAAATATTATCTTTGACCGGAGCGCGACACTCCGATCAAATTTTGGCGCCGTTGCCGGGGAGTGCGTGCGCTTTGTGTTTGGATAATTTTCATAATTTTTTGTAGTAATTTTCATAATTTTTGTGATTAAGGTGCTTTGTTTCTTTTTGCTATTTTCTCTATTTTCTTGCTACGCGGGTGTGTTACTTGTGCAGATTATACTTACAAGTAGTGCATGCATACAAGGAATTCCGGTAGAACCTCACCACTAGTGTTCGAACTGGAGGTTGAGCGTTTAGTTCGAAGAAACTTAGCCACTCGGTTAGAGGCAACACTTGCTTCTAATCAACCCAACACCAATTCACAACTTACACCATCCATTGAAACCAATTCAATGGCAAGCCAAAATTCCAACAAGAACCCAAATCCACACCAATTTCAATACCAAAGCAATCTCCCTCCCATTCCAAATATTCAACATATGCCTCAAGAACAACCGAGTGGTAACATCAATACCGGACCACCCACACCACCTTTCCAAAACCAAAATCCCAACAACAACCAAAGAACACCCCAACAACAAAACCTTCATCAACAAGCGTATCGTGGCAATCCCGCGAACGAAGACCCATTTTTCAACTTAGACGATTTGAGGAACGCCATTCCCAATGACGAACCTTATAGTGTTCCCGGTTATCAATCACCGGAGCATGCGAGTGTTCATACGGAGAATTCGGATGACGGGGGTTACTATGATGATCGGTTCTATAATGACGGAGATTGGGGAGGTGAAGAGTTTGACTATCAAAATGCCAATTATGTGGGGCGGAATGATGGTTATGGGAATAACCGCCAACCACGAAACAACAATAACAACAATGGTAATCCTAATCGGATTCCTCGTTTCGTGGGGGGAGGTTATCAAATGGGTGACCAAGGTGGAAATCGAAGAGGTGATAGAAGAGATAATCGAAGACCGGTCAACCAAGAAGTTAACGGTCCACAACGTCATCAACAACCTCCACGGGGAGTGAATGACCGTTTTCGACTGGTAGTTACCGACAATGATTCTCCTATAGTGTGTGAAAGGAGAATGTTTGATTGTAAGCCTCACTACATCAATATACTTCCCCATTTCAATGGGAGGTCTAATGATGAGCCATACACGCACTTGACTGAATTTTCATCCATATGTAATACTATCGGTGGGCACAATTTTGCATTGGAGGAGGTTAAGCTTCGATTGTTCCAATTTTCATTAAAAGACAAGGCAAAGCAATGGTTTCTCACACTTCCCGCGAATAGCATCCGAACATGGGAAGAAATGCAACAAGTCTTTCTAGATGAATACTATTCGATGTCGAAGACCGATGATGCACGGGATGAAATAAGATCATTTCGACAACTATCGAGTGAACCGTTACATGAAGCATTCACTCGATTCAAAGAGATGATGCGGAATTGCCCACATCACCAAATAGAAAAGTGGGAATTAGTGAAGTGCTTTGTACGTGGGTTAGATGACGCAACATGGAATCGCCTCGAGTCAACGAGCAACGGGACTCTTTTGAGCAATCATGAAGACGACGATTGGGAATTTCTTGAGCGGATGAGCAAACGGTCAAAGGAAAAGGAGTCGGCCGACCGAGCCAAAAAGCATCCTACCTCAAGGTCTTGGCCCGATCGTGATGCAAGTTCTAAGGATCGGATTGATACGTTGGAGCGGGAATTGGCCCGCATGAAGAAGAAAGAAGTGGGTGCAGTACAATATAGCGTATGTGAAGAATGTGGTGACATCGGTCATCGGACCGAGAATTGCCAAGCCACCGCGGAAGTAAATCAAGTGTATGGAGACCAGAGCCAATACGATATGAACTCCAACACTTACCACCCCGGTTTGAGGAATCACCCTAATTTCCGGTATGGTAATTCTTCGAATCAAATGAATCAGAATTTCCAAGCGGGTAATCAAGGTGGTCAAGGTGGGTCGTCGTACAACAATCGTCAAGGTGGTAACCAAGGGGGTTACCAAAGGAATTATAACCAAGGGGGTTACCAAAGGAATTATAATCAAGGGGGTAATCAAGGGTATCAAAAAAGTGAAGGTAATTATCAACGTGGTTACAACCAAAGTGGAAATGGGGGTGGTCCATCAAACTCTCAAGGTGACGATCCATTCAATTCTAAAATGGACGCTCTCATGAATGCTATGACCACCCTTACAACCGAAGTAAGGAAAGAATTTGAGGTACGAGATAAATCCCATAAGGCGTTGGAGAAGCAAGTGGGCCAACTCGCGGAGGAGATGGCTCAAATGAAAGGAAGCACGGGAAAGCTTCCAAGTGACACTACAGTGAACCCGAAACATCAAGGTCCTAGCACAAGCAACTTGAGGAATGCACGCGTTAGTGCTGTAAGTATTCTTTTAAATCATGAAGTTTGTAGTGTTGAAAGCATTCCACCACCACAATTCGTTGATGGTATAGTGGAAAATATAAATGATGAGCCGGAAATTGAAAATGAACAAGAAACGACTTCACAAAGTAAAATTGAAAATGTAACTAAAAAATCTTTTTGTGAAAATTGTTTAAATCAACTTAACCCGATTAATGCATCAAAATTTGAAGAACGGTGCCTACCGAAGGACGAGGGGTGGGAAAATTTTAAACAAGCAAAAATTAATTTACCGTTACTCGATGACATTAAAAAGGTTCCGGCTTATGTGGAATGCTTAAAGGAGCTAAGCATTGAAAAACGGCACAACAAATTACCCGAATCGGTTGATTTGATATCTCATGTGAGTGCCGTTTTATCGAGCGCCCTTCCCCAAAAAGCTCAAGATCCGGGAGATCCTCTTATTACAATTCAAATTGGAACATTTAAAATTGAGAGGGCGCTCCTAGATCTTGGAGCTTGTGTGAGCATCTTGCCCGGGAGTTTGTATGACCAATATGATTTTGGTCCATTGAAAAAATTTGATACTCCCGTAGTATTGGCCGATCAAACTCCCACGCATCCAAGGGGGATGGTGGAAGATGTGATTGTTAAAGTGGATAATTGCTACTATCCAGCTGATTTTTTGGTAGTAGACTATGTTGGGTGTGTTGAGAATACCCAACCGATAGTCATACTAGGTAGACCGTTCCTCGCAACTGCTAATGCAATAATAAATTGTGCAACGGGAACGGTAAGCATGAAGTTTGGGGACCGGGAATTAAATTTAAATGTTTTTCCAAATTTCACTAACCCGCTCGGTGAGGATAAGTGTCCTAAAAAAGACATGAATCCAAACAAAAAGATATGTGCTATGGTTGGTAGGTTTGGAGAAACAAAGAAGAAGACGGTCAAGAAGAAGAAGGCGAAAAAGTCACCTCTAGAAAACAAGAAGGAAAATGAGGTGAGGAAGTTTGGACCGTTTGGCAACAAATGGTACGAATCACCGGTGGGTGATTTCGAGGAGCTCGTGGACGGCAAGCATGCCATTCGACCACCATGAGGTATAGATAAATGAACGTTGTGGGTGTTTTCCCTATATAACCCTCACGAGACCTCTCGTCCTCCCAAGCTATTGGGAGGTTTAAAAAGGACTAGTAACATTTTTTAGTTAGAATTGTGTATAATTTAATTGTTTGTGTGTTTTTGCTAAAATCGTTTTCGTTTCCTACTAACCTTATTTGAATGTGTGAAGTCCGGATATATCCAGAATAACTCTTGAAGACGTAAGGTATGTTTTCAGATTTTGTTTTATGCATTGAGGACAACACACGTTCTTTTAGGGGGTGGTAGAACCGTTAACGGTTCTCGTGTTCGTGTCTTTAAATTATTATAAATTTTAATATTTAAGGTTTAATGTTTAATTAAGTTTTTAATAATTATGTTTTTAGGGTTTTTAAGGTTATTTTAAAGTTAAAGATTAATTTTGATTTTAATGTTTTTAATGTTTTTAATTTTTAAGGTTGTTAGTTTTAAGGTTTTTAGAATCATGTCATTTTAAGTTTTTAATAATGTTAATTAGGTTTTCATGTTATATTTTTAAGGTTGTTAGTATTAAGGTTGTCATGTCAATGTTTTAAGGTAAGGTTTTAAAGTGTTAATATTTTTAAAAGATAAAAAAAAAAAAAAAAATTTAAAACTGATTTTGTAAAGACCGTCGCCGACGGTGGGTATGGCCGTCGCCGACGACGTCTCAAAAGTGTCCGTCGCCCCAAGTTTCTCCGTCGCCAGTAGGATTGACCGTCGGCTCAGATTTGATATACACGCACCGTCGCCGACGGTGTCCTTGTCCGTCGCCGACGGTCTTTGCAAAACGGCCCGACGCAGGTTCGAACTAAGGTCTTATTTCGAGTTAAAACACTAATATATCTACAAATACTTGACCCGAATCAGTTTGTTACCATATAACCCACCTGAATTCGATTAGGTACCCAGCAAACACCTAAAAACTTCATCAAATCAGTTTTTTTTCATCATCTTACACTTCATCTTCTTCAAGAACACTCAAGAACACCCAATCTTCATCTTCTCGTAACTTCATCGATTCTCACCCAAATCCAGAAATTTTTGAGCCTAAAGTGTGTAATTTTTCAAGAGAAACAAAACCCCCATAACGGTTTCCATTAATTCTTGCTCGTTTGCAAGATCTTTGAGCGTGAAATTCTAGGGTTTTTGAAGAGTGTCATCCAAATCTTTTGTTTGCACTTGTCCTTTGTTCCTCTTGTTAGTTTACATCAAAGGTATGCATTTTCAGTAATATTATGCAAGATTTCCGTATGTATTGTGATTTCTTCCGAAATTTTTAGCTAATTGTTTAAGAGTAGGTTGTTTGTCACAATGTATGATGATTTAGCATGAATATGGGTATGATTGCTTGATTTGGGTAGGATTTGTCCATGTTTAGTCTTAGTGATGTAATTACACTAGATTAAGGCATTATTGAACATAATCTGTAATGTTGAAAAATATGTTAGAACCATGAAATTTTAAGAAATTTAGAGGTTAAACATACTAAAATTGATATGAAGATGTTACCAAGTAACAAATTTGGAACTTGGAAAAACAAATTTTTGCATCTAAATTATTAATTAGAAACTCAACATTACACATTATGTTCAAGGTTTGATATTGTGTAAGGCCTTGGATTTTGCTAATTGTTGTCTTGGTTTTTCATTGTAGTCATGTTTGGAAGAAGCAAAAAGGCTAAAACCTCCGGACAAGGGTCATCCTCGGGAGCCGGTTCAGGCTCAGGTTTTTTTCAAAGGCGCTATGAGCAACTAAGTAATATTCAAGAAGGTGATGGGCGGTTAATCCGTCAAGATTGGGAATGGGAAGAATTCAAAAACAGTCAATCGGCTGCGGCTTGGAAGAATGATAAGTTGAAGGCGCTTTCACGATTTAGAAACAAGAAGTTGGAAGCGAAAATGTGGAAGATGAAAATGGTTACGGGTATTTCAACACCCGTACCCGACAAGACAGTATGTGAAAGAACGGTGAACGTTGAAGAATTTAGACAAATTGGCATCGTTCAAAAATTTGAGAAGCTTGGATGGGAGAGGGTCATTGATTGGTGTGAAGACATCACCACCCGGGTATATTTGGGTGCGGTTTGTGAATGGCTCTCTACATTAAGATTTGAGAATTCTGAGGGACCGGCTTCTACATGGCGGTTGGTTGGTAACATTGGGAAGAATCAAATGATCATGTCATTTGAATACATGAACGCGATTGCAAGGTTTGATTCTCTGGGAATTGATGCATATGATTACTACACGTATGATCAACTCTTGGATAATAAGACAAATGATGCTGATCCACCACAAATGTTATCAAACGTACTACCGGGTTCTGGAGGCTCCGGTGATGCAAGAGCCGATTTGTCTTTGATGGGGAACATTCTGTATGGCATTTCCTTGGAAAATGTCATGGTTCGGTTTGGGGATCGTGGGCATGTGAAGACACCCGACTGTCGAGTTGTGCATGCATTGTTGTATGGAACGCCAAAACTGTCATGGCGTCAAATTGTCATGATTAATACATGGGATACAAGAGAGTCGTACAAAAGGAAGATGATTCCCTATGTGAGGCTGATTAGTGCCATGATACTACAACAAAATGCATTACCTGCGGAGTCACTTTGGGTGGAAAAACCCATTAGCCAGTTCAACATTACCTCTATCAAGCGACATTGGGACATAACAGTGAAGTCCTTTGGTCATCTTCACAGAATCGAGGATGTCCACGGACGGAGTTATCAATTCAAGGAGCCAATAGAAGGTGAAGAACAAGAAGAAGAAGAAGAAGAAGAAGAAGGTGATGAAGAGATGCCGGATGTTGATGAGGAGACGGAACCTTCCGGTACACAAAGAACAAGGCGGAGGGTTAGGAGGAAGCATAGGGAAATCTCTGCCGATGTGGCAGATTTTGTGAATCAAAGACAATTACCATCATACCACAATTGGACTCGTGGACAACAAGCAGTCTACGACAACATATCGACAGGTATTGGTGAATCAAGAGAGTACCATGCGAGCAGACATGAATGGGAGAATGCCCAAGGGGCATATCAACAGGAACAATGGGGTTATCAAGCATCCTTCCGTGAAAGGATGGAAAAACAAATGGAGGAGCAGCAATTACAACAAGCGTTACAAAGATCACAAATAGAACGCATGATGCAATTGCAAGAAGATGAAGCAAGGCGTCTACAAGAAGAAAGACAATTGAATGAACGCCGATGGAGAGCTATGGCTTATTCTAACCAAATGGCACTTAACAATGCCAAGGTGCTCCACGATCAAGAGCGCCACCAAAGAGATCTCTTAGCCGGCCTTCCATACGTCGAACACTCGGGGTGGACCAATTACCCCGACATTCCTCATCCATTGGGCCCAAACGACCCAACTCCTCATTGGCCCGAAGCGGTAGGTTCAAGCTTCGTTCCCATTCCTTACCAACCACCACCGCCACCACCACAACAAGAGCAAAGCCCCTTTGATAACTTTAGGGAGATGTATGAATCTCTCACGGGTTATCCATACCAACCAAACCCACCAAGAGACCCTAACGAACGATATCACCGGTGAAGGTATGGTATGTTTATTTTACTTTGTGTGTTTTATTTTTGTTTGTGTATTTATTTTATTTTGTGTGTTTTATTTTATTTTATTTTTCTTTTAGTTGTTTTTCCACATAAATAAAAGATAAAATAATGCATGACTTGGTAATATTTTCATAAAAATGGTAGAACTAGGTAACTAACAAATTTTGATGGTTGTGAGAAGCATGCTTCTACACGAGGGTTAGAATTTGTAGGTACAAAAGGTTCACGAGACAGCCATTCTTATGAAGAGAAGAAGAAGATATGGAACTCAAGAAACAAAAATCAGGTGCATGCGTTTCCATTTTACCTTGTTTATTAATAATAAGTGGATTGTTGGTTAAATGTTTGAAAGTCGGGGTGAAATTCGGGAGGAATAGCCGTGTCACATCCCTTGTGCAATTTTAAAACTCTAGTTCTTACACATTGAGGACAATGTTTACCTCAAGTGTGGGGAGTAGTAAAAGTTTTCGATTTCGACCCGTTCATTTAAATACTACACATTGAGGACAATGTTAACCTCAAGTGTGGGGATGGGGGAAAATTTCAAAAATTTTTCAAAAAGTTTCTTGTTTAAAAGCAATCGTAAAAGCACAAGTAGCTAAGTCAACAAGGGATGACACAATCCATTTGGTCTTTTGTCATAGTTAAGTTCAAACTAATTGCATGACGGGTATCTAACGGGTGGTTATTTGGGAATAATTCGCCTAAGAAACTAGCTTTTGGTGCATATCACATATCATACCCTTATAAGTGAGATTTTGGGCCATTTTCATACATCATATATACACATATTTCTTTGTTTGAGTGGACCATTAGTCATGTATTGTAGAACTTGCATCTTTTGATACGTTTGAGACCATAGACCGAATACAAGCACGAGAATGATTAAGGCATTAGGTGAACCTTTTCCTTTTTACACCATTCTTATACCCTTACCCAAAAATTATCCCCTAGTAGCCAACTTTGAGCCTAAACTTTCGTTTGACAACCCACTTAGCCAACAACCTTAAACCTTTTTGTTTTAAACCCGTGTGATGAAAATTCAAAGTTATATAGTTGTATTTATTTGTAAAAAAAAAAATCAGAAAATGTGATGAAAAAGATAAGAAATTCATTGAGAAAAGAACAAAAATATGTGTTCTAGTTGTTGAATAAAAGGTGAAAAATCATTGCCTTATAGTTTATGTTTGTAGTTTATTTAAGTTGGAGTAGTTGTATTGTAATAAAAATCGAATTTTTCATCACTTTAGCCACTTAAAAATATCCTATTTCCTACCCTTAACCCTAGCCACGTTACAACCCTTTCAAAGACCTTATGACTTGTGCTTGGTATTCGTGATCAACGGTGGAGAATGATTGAGTTGCAAGCCTATGCGGGTATGTGTTCTAATCGGTTTTGAGCGATTAATTGTCAAGATGCTAATACATTACATATTAACCAAATGTTAAGCCGAGTGGAGAGAACATTGTAAGGGATATGTATGAATTGTTAGTTTTAAGGGTGAGTTAATCTTGAGTAACCATTTGTGTATGTGAAATCACATTACCATTAGATATTTCGAATTGTAAAAAGCTTGAACTTTTGTATGACAACCGACCTTAACCTTTGTCTCGGGAATGGGATGTGTGTTCATTATTCGACTCATGCGAAAGTGAAAAACAGATTTGCTTGAGGGCAAGCAAAAGACAAGTGTGGGGATGTGATGCGTGGTTGAAAACCGATAACTATAAACGTGTAACTTGATGATTTTATGTACGTTTTAAATTCGGATAGCCTACTTTTAATCTAAAGTATGTTTTATAGGTTTGACAAATTTAAGGAGCTTTTTGGGAGCTTTACGAGTCATCGGGTCAAAGAACGGTGCACCAGAACGCGAAACAAATCAACCGGGAACGCGATACGCGAAAAACAGAAAAGTGAAATATCTGGACGCCGTCGGCGACGGCCATAAGCACCGTCGGCGACGGTGCTTGGATTTTCACTCCGGAACAACTTTTTTCTTGGATGCTGTTTGGTGATTAAAACTCATTTTGACTTGGTCAACTACGGGTTTTAGCATTTGGGGGAAACAAGAACATTAAAGAGGAGCAGCCATTGGAGAAAATAATCAACTCAAAAATCCTCTAGCTCTCAAGTTCACATGGAGGTATGAACATCAAGCCAACCAAAATTGCTCGGAGAATGTGAATGCTCTAAATTCTCCATGGTTATAAAAGGGGATTATCATCAAGGAAGAAGACACCTCCACACCTCCATACCCAAGTTCAATTTCAGAAGTTTACCATTACGTACTTTCAATTTCCTTGTAACCATTTTACATCAAGAGTATTCTGCATTTTCCATTCTTCAAGCTCCAAGATGACTTCCGGCAAGTTTCATTTATCCGGTGAACAAGCTCCGGCAACCATGAGTGGCTAATCATCTCGGTTTCACCCCGGTGTAGGTAGTTGTTTAATTTATGGTTTTGAATTGTTCTTGCTTCAATTTGTGACAATTTGTGTATGATTTTAGAAACCTTTGACAATAGCTTGCATTTGTTTCGAATTCATAAACTGTCGAGCGAATATGAAAGTTATGACTTTATGAAATGGTTATGTGCAATATGCGTTGTCTTGGTTAGGATTTACTTGTGTTGATTACAAAGTGTATTCTTGTCCGTTCATTGAGCGTTGATAGTTATTAGCACCTAAGTCACGGTACACTAAATCCGCTAATCGTATGCATTTGAGTTGAAGCCTTAAACTTGTAGAAACCATAAGTTAGCAACTATTGAAACCGGGTGTGATTCCTTTACTTGTTATTGTTTAGAAATCTCATAATTGTTACCATTGTTAACTAGGAGTTTGTGTCAAGTAAGTACTTATATAATTCACCATTTTTGGTTAAGTTCATCATTTTTATTAGACATATAATTTAAACATCTTTCCAACAAAACAAAAACACAAGAATTTTATTAGCAAGCTTCATAAATTGTGACAATCATTTTAGTTATAGTAAATCCATTCGCAAACCACATACTCTTCGTGGATCGACCCCTTTCTACCACTAGCTATTTGTTAAGGGTAATTTGGGCTTATAAATATTATCTTTGATCGGAGCGCGACACTCCGATCACACCCCCTGTTGTTACCCTGTTGTTACTGCTGCTGGTGGTTCTGGTTCTGCGGGGCGGGTTGTTGTTGTTGATTCTGACTTGCAGGATACGGACTCCTGCAATCCTTTGTTGCGTGGCCTGGCTTGTTGCAACTTTAACAGTAGTTCTTGTTACATGGCCCGTTGTGGTGTAAGTTGCATCGGTTACACTTAGGGTGATTTCTCTTGTACCCACCCTGACTTTGGTTGGTAGCAGATTGTTGGTTAGGGCTCTTGTAGTCATCAGTCTTGTAGTCATCAGTCTTTCTCTGTTGAGACTGAGCCTGTGCAGAGCTCGAACCCTTGCTCAAGTTTCCATCCCACTTATGTTTGTTGTCGCTGGGTGCATCAGTGGTAGCACTAACCCGCATAAGTAGCATGTTCTGCTCAACTATCTGATCAGTGAGGAGGTGTGACAGTCGTATGATCTGCTGGATCATGGGGAGGTTTGCTGCAGTTACCATGATCTGAATCGCTGGCACTAAACCTTTGATGTAGAGCTCAATGCTCTTGTAAGCAGGATTCACCATATTGGGACATAAAGCGGCCAAATCATTCGATCTTTTTGTGTAGGCTTCAATCTCAGACCCTACCGTCTGGAGGTTGTAGAACTCCACTTCCAACTTGTGGATATCATCCCCATGACAATATTCTTCCTTAATCAGCTCGTTGAAGTCGTTCCATGGGGTGGCATTCGCAGCTGCCAACCCTAGCATTTGCACTTGTGCGTTCCACCAAGAGAGCGCACTTCCTTCAAGTGTTCCAGTCACAAACTTCACTCGATTATCGACAGGGCATTCACACATTTCAAAAACCGACTCAATCTTCTCAAACCAGTGTAGTAGACCCATGGCTCCCTCTGTGCCGCTAAAGGAACTTGGTCGGCAATCCATAAAGGTTTTGAAGGTGCATGCTCGAGGCTGAGCAGGTTGACCTGTCGCGTGAGAAAGAAGGGGTAAGGTTAAGAATGATAGAAGGTCACGAGAGTAGGATATAAACATCCTGGTTGGGCTGCTAAAGCTTCAGCGACCCGTTCGTTGGTTAAGGCCGTCAGTTGAGCCTGAGTCAAGTTGATACCACCACGTCCTCCGTTGCATCTACTCATGATCTTCACGTCCTGAAAACACAAGTGAGAACGATGATGTAGGAGTGCGAAAAGAATGACAGAAGAAAGTGAGCACATAAGGTTTCATGCAAACAGTTGAATGTCAAAGAGAGCACATTAGGGCTAATAGACACCGTGCTACTACCCTAACTAGGTACACCATAAGCAACACTCCATACAAAAGTAAACTATCAAGTAGGCAATATACACATAAATCATACCACCTAAAGTGTTGAGCCTTGCACATGGAGCGAAGTGTCGTTGTGGATCGTTGAGCACTAAGCAGGTTATAGTCTTGTTTTGTCAAAAAGATTTTCCCCATTTCAAAACCAAGTTCACTATAACCAATGGCTCTGATACTAATCTATAACACCCTCAAAATCCACAAGTGGAGTATTACCGCGAGGCGTGTGACTGACCAGGATCATACCACTAATCATACTAAACGATAAGTAAAATAAAGTGAAACCACCACAATCAAAACGTTTACTGTTCACGAAAACAATATCCCAAAACCAAGTTTAAGTGTTAGCAGAAGCATAAAGTTTAAAACCCATTGATAGTTCAAAAACATAGTGTTTATTAATAGGAACCCAACAGTGGGTTCCCTGCCACAACGTCTACTCCTCGTGCAAGCTCCAGCCATGTACCTAACGACCTGCATAGCATGCAGTAGTGTGCCAACATAAAGTTGGCGAGTTCATAGTTGTTTTGTTTAGTGTTGTTCCAAAAACCATAAGTTGTTAAGTTCCTTTGTTCTTTATAAAAACATGCCATGGGGAGCTACCCCGCTGTTTTAAACTACTAGACCCGTACCATACTGACTACTGACTATAGTATGTTTAGTGCCCCAAGTCAATGTCTATCATCATTGACCAAGTGCCCAAGTATATTAGTCCACTCCCGTCCTCTGCGGCACGGTGTGAGGCTTGTCAAACCTAATAGTGCTATTTAACTAATACCCCGTTCGCCAATGGCCCAACGATTAAGTCGGTATAAAAATGAGTGGGGACTTTCAAATAGAGTTCCATCTAGTCCGCTTAAGACATGTAATATAAATAACGGTTTCCGTCCCTCACAAGGATACAAGGTTGTACGTATTCTACCCAAGGAGAATACGCAGGTTGCATCCCACCCAAGGGGGATAGTTGTTGTTTGTCCCATTCCCAAACCACCAGGAATTGCATACTTTTTAGAAAAGTGTGAACTCCTCTTAGATTAGCTCAGCAGATAAATGTAACTTGAGATAATGTGGTCAACGACGTCCTATTATGGTTACCATACATGTCAGGTTCATATTCAAGTAACAAACACATTGTTCTACACATATTCTAACATGTTGCATACAAGCATGGATCATCACGTTACGCCTAACAAGTTTAACAGTAATATACAAGTGCACGTTTAAAGCCCAAGTGTGCGGCCCAATGTCTCCGGCCCACACTTAAGAGTGTGCGACCACCTCTCAAGTGTGCGACCCGTATAAGTTGTGCGGTCCAGTTAAGTGTACGTTGTGAGTGGGACCTCAATCGAAACCAAGAGGTCGCTACTCGCAATCTAGAGATCTCGAGTCGAGATCGAGAGGTCTCAAGTTGTAGTCAAAAAGTCTCGAGTCGAGATCAGGCAGGTTCGAGTCATGGAGCACTAGTCAAAACCATGAGGTTTCGAGTCAGGTCTCGAGTCAGAACCGAACCCGGAACCAGGCTGGTCTCGAGTCCTCTTGTTTTGTGGTGTTTGGTTTCGAGTCAGAACCAAGGGATTTTGACTCAAAACCTGAGTCGAGACCCAAGAAATGTAACTGATTTCCCCTTTTATTGTCCATTATTTCCGTAACAACAGTTATCGATTTTTGGCATATTTCAATCAGATCAAACAGCAACATTTAATCAGCAGTTATGCACATTCATACAACCTAATTACCCTCTAATCCTTAACAATAATTATCACATAATTATCATTCCAATCGGATCAAATAACATGATTATATCGGCAAACCTTTATCATCAACGATCCTAAATCATAAATTGATTCTTGCTATTATGCATCATTAACAAATATTAACATCACAAACCTAGTTCATGCATATCATTACATCAACTCGTCGAACCCTAATTCACCACTAAATCATTACGGCAGTTTAACAATATAGTCCACATCTAATTCGGATCGGATTGCATGATTATTCCAACTAGCACATCTCATTAAACAAACCTAAATCATAACATTTTTCATACATTCACACATAAGCACACGGCTGAAATCAAATAAAGAACAGAAGCCGAAACCAAAACTAGATACTAATCGGGAGTTTGTATGTCAACAAGTGTCAGAACGAGTGGGAGCGATGAGCTGCGATTCAAAGGAGATTTCGAAGGGAGTTCTTGTCGTCGGTTTCGAGAGGGAGAGTAGAGAGGTTAGGGTTTGCTAGTTTTTGTGTGTTTGATAATTATGAGGATTACACACAACTCATGTGTGTAATCGCTCACTTATGAGCCGGCCCAGCCCTTGGGCTTCGTTTGGGCTGTGGGGGAAGTTTGGGCCGAGAGCCAAAGCACAAGAATGTGCGGCCGAGGAGGGGTGTGCGACCCCGAGAGCATTGTGCGACCAAGCTCGTAAAACAACACATCGTTTAACACATACAAAACAAAGCAATATTTAACATTTAAGGAATCACACATTTATAACATTCAATCAAATTCATTCATTTCAACATGTACACTAATACAACGTAACACAAAGCATGAAAGGAAACTAGTACAGGACTCATGAAAGTACAAGTTGTCACATCATCCCCAAGTTGAAAGAAATTTCGTCCCAAAATTTAGCACGTAGTCACTGAGTAAGCTAGTTGTGTTGTGTGTTTTCTTGGGGTATCACATTGTATAATTCTCTTCATGTTTCATGAGCTGTCTTGAGGCATAAGCTATAACCTTTTGACATTGCATCAGTACACATCCATATCCTAACTTACATGCGTCACAATAGACTATAAAATCTTCAGTTCCTTCTGGTAACGCTAGTATCGGTGCGTTGGTTAACCTTTGCTTTAAAATTCTAAAGGCTTCCTCCTGTTTTGGTCCCCATTCAAACTTAACTGATTTGCAGGTCAATTTGGTTAATGGAATGGTTATTCTATAAAATCTTGAATGAAACATCTATAATAACATGCCAGTCCAAGAAAACTTCTTACTTCCATTGGTGGCTCAGGGACTTTCCATTTGGTAATCGCCTCGATCTTTGTGGGGTCCACATGTATTCCTTCATGATTAACCAGATTTCCAAGTATTGCACTTCTTGTAACCAGAATTCACATTTTAAGAATTTAGCATAAAGCTTTTCTTTTCTCAACAATGTCAGAAGTGTATATAAATGTTCTGCATGATCCTAACGCGTTTCAGGTAACTTAATGTGAAGCTATAAGAAGCCAGCTACGGAGCACTGAAGACTTAAAGAAGTGGCTATACAAGTTACCTAAATAAAAAGAGATTATGTTTTCAGTAATTTGGGTTTATCCATATAAATGTATTATGAATGAAATTTGGGTTTTATCACATTTATTTATTATAAAAGTTTGGGGTTTTGGAACTCTGAGAATTATTTCCTAACAACGATCCTAATGTTTTAATTCCGCTACCAAATTAACAAACACCGATACCACCCGCTCTGCGTCTCGCGGCGCCCGCTCCTGGGGTAGGGGTCGGGGCTGCGACAGAAGGTGGTATCAGAGCCAAAGCCACTGGTTTAAGCTATTTAGGCGTTCTCCTAATACCTAAATTTTAACCAATTGTGTTAGGAAATAACTTATGTGATTTTGTGTAAATATGTATATTATTATTTTGTGTTATTTGACAATTTCTTAGTTTATAGTATGAGTGAGCAAGGTACCTCTTATGCCTACCATCAATTACCTCATTCTCCAAAGAATTAAGGAACCTTATCTCAGCCAACCTCAGGCTATACCGCTGATTCTGAGGAATGAATCTTTATTTTTAAGGAACAATCTGAGGAACCATTTCCCCCTAAGAAGAGAGGTTGGTTTAGTAGAGGAGCTCATGAAAGGAGGAAAATAATGAAAAAACTCCAACAACAGCAAGCACTAGCAAATAGAGAGAGGAATACTTAAAACCAGGAAGCTAGACCATTATGGGAGGAGGAACTTGATAGGCAATTAGCTGATTTCCACATGTTAGCAAATACAGTCGCAGAACCTAATATTAACCAAGTAGTTGAACCACAACTTCTACCTTTATTCCCTGACCAACCAATAGAGCTAGAACCAAACCAGGAGGACCAATTCCCAATCCCAACATTTGACCCCAATGAGATCCCTAGAATTCCCGCACCAAACCCTATAGAGCAGTATACAACACTGAACCCTTTAGACCCATGGTGGAAAGACAACAGGGCAATTCAGGATATATTAGACAACCCATACCCTTACGAAGAACCCATCCCACGTTACCCTAACCCAGTACCAGCCCCACTCCTACCAATGAGTCAAGAAAATGTGGAGGAACTTCACCAATATGGTGAAGAGGGAAATTGGATCCGCCAGATAGGAGAGAAACTCGTCTGGAAGTATGACGAGCGTGAGATGCAGTTCTAGACAAACCAACACCTAATATAATATATATATATGTGTGTATTTTGTACTTTGATGAAAAAAATAAATAAATAAATAAATATCAACTAAAATAGATATAACCTAATATATATATATTGATGCGTAGTTACTAGTTTTAAATTCCAGTTGTAGTTTGTAATAGGTGCATATATAGATATATAAAAAAAGAGTAAGTCACAATGCTTGACGTTTTTTATTCAATCTGCTTGAGTGGTTGTTTGTATTAATTTTATAATGTGATATTAATACCTGATAAATGTTTACAATTCAGATGGACAACGAAGTAAATCAGGAAAACCAGAATAATGATAATAACGGGAACAAAGTGAATAAAAGTGCCATCGAACATATAGCAGCACAAGGAGTCATAGATGCTATGCCATATATTATCAAGACTATTAAAGAAGCGGAAAATAATAATTCTGTAACTGGAAGTAAACATCAAACCACTGAACCAAGTCACAGCATGAACGAAAATCACGGACCCCTTATCCAAGCTCCAATTCCAAAAAGAAGAAGGACCGTCTCATATGGTTGTTCTTATAAAGAATTCTTGGCCTGCTAACCAATAGAATTTTCAGCCAATGAAGGAGTCATTTCAGCCTTACGCTGGATAGAAAAGAAAGAAGCAGTCTTAAAAATAAGTAAATGTATAAATGAAGATAAAATAATGTTTGCTTCTAATATTTTTAAGAATGCAGCCTTAGAGTGGTGCAATACCATTCTCCAATCTAGAGGAAGTGACAGAGTTTATAATATGGAATGGAACAACTTTAAGAAGATAGCTGAAAGGAAATTATGTCCACCTCATGAAAAGGAGCAGATTGCTAATAAGTTCCTAAATCATAAAATGATTGGAATAGACTGCAGGGAATACACTACCATATTCTTTGAATATGCTAGGATAGTACCAACCTTAGCCTCACCAGAACCAGTGTTAATCTCCCGTTACATCTGGGGATTAATTAGTGAGATCAGACATGTAGTCAAGGCAGCTAGACCACAAACCATAGAAGAAGCAGTAAAACTAGCTAACACCCTGACTGATGAGTTGGTACGTATGCAAGAGGAAAACCAGAGAAAGAACCTTGCTCAAAAGCTAACCCAAGAATTAAGTTATGGTAACTCCTACCGTGGAAAAGGAACAGGTTCTTCCTCTTCACCCAACTGCAAGTATTGCAAAAGAAAGCACTCAGGAAGGTGTTCAATATACTGCAACTTCTACAAAATGTCTGGACATAAGGAAGAAGACTGCAGGAAGAAAGCTAGCAATAGATTATGCTACAATTTTGGAGAAGCGGGTCATATCAAACCGAACTGTCTGAAACTAGCTCTAGCGACAACTAGCAAAGCTAAGGCAACCGAAGGACCCAAGAAGAATGCAAGAGCATTCGTTCTGACAGCTGAGGAAACCAAGATGATTCCGAATGTGATTGTTGGTATGTTTTTAGTTAATGATGTTTTTACTAAAGTATTATTTGACTCTGGTGCAAACCAAAGTTTTATCAATACTTCTTTCTACAAACTTCTCAATCAACCATTAACTAAACTTCAACAAGACTGTCTGGTGGAGACAGCAAATGGAGATTCTATTAAGATAAGTGAAATCCTGCAGGGAGCAAAAATAGAAATTTTAAACCATAATTTTTCTACTAATCTTTTCCCTATGAATCTAGCCGGATTCGATGTCGTGCTAGGAATGGATTGGTTGGTAGCAAATCATGCCAGTATTTTATGTGATCAAAAATCTGTGCAAGAAAGTACACCAATTGGTGAAAAAATCACAACTAAATGAGACAAGCCAAGCAGGTCAATAAAATCCATCTTTGTGATGACAGTTGCAACTTATGCAAGGAAAGGAGGAATGGTGTATATGATTTCAATAATCATTAACACTAAAGCAAAAGAATTAAAAGATATTCCCGTAGTATCTAAATTCTTAGATATTTTTCCGGAAGAGTTACCTGGATTACCGCCAGATCGAGAGGTTGAATTTAGGATTCACCAATACCAGGAACGACACCAATTGCCAAAGCACAATACCGACTAGCACCAACGGAGATGCAGGAACTGAAGAAACCGTTGGATGAATTACTAGAGAAAGGTTTCATACAGCCTAGTTCATCGTCGTGGGGAGCACCAGTGTTATTTGTCAAGAAGAAAGATGGATCGATGCGTATGTGCATTGATTATCGAGAATTGAATAAGGTTACGATTAAAAATTAGTACCCACTATCGAGAATCGATGATCTGTTTGATCAACTTCAAGGAGCTCGATTCTTTTCTAAGATAGACTTACGCTCAGGATATCATCAATTGAAAGTACAGGAAGGGGACATTCCTAAAACTGCTTTCAGAACAAGGTACGGTTATTATGAATTTACAGTCATGCCATTTGGTCTAACCAATGCCCCCGCCGCATTTATGGACATGATGAACAGGATATGTAAGCCATACCTGGATAAATTCATAATTGACTTTATAGATGATATTCTAATTTACTTCAAGAATAAGGAGGGTCATGCAGAGCATTTGCATACACTTTTGACATTGTTGAGAAAAGAAAAGCTTTATGCTAAATTCTCAAAATGCTAATTCTGGTTGCAAGAAGTGCAATTCCTTGGACATCTGGTTAATCATGAAGGAATTCATTTGGATCCTGCAAAGATCGAGGCGATTACCAGATGGAAAGTCCCTGAGTCACCAACGGAAGTAAGAAGTTTTCTTGGACTAGCAGGATATTATAGATGTTTTATTCAAGATTTCTCTAGAATAGCCATTCCATTAACCAAACTGACCTGCAAATCAGTTAAGTTTGAATGGGGATCAAAACAGGAGGAAGTCTTTAGGATTTTAAAGGAAAGGTTAACCAATGCATCGATACTCGCATTACCAAAAGGAACTAAAGACTTTATAGTCTATTGTGATGCGTCTAAGTTAGGATACGGATGTGTGCTGATGCAACGTCAAAAGGTTATAGCTTATGCCTCTAGACAGCTTTAGAAACATGAAGAGAATTATACAACCCATGATCTAGAATTAGGAGCCATAGTTTTTTCCCTTAAAATTTGGAGACACTATCTTTATGGTAGTAAGTTTGTTGTATTTACAGATCATAAGAGTTTAAGATATGTTTTTGGGCAAAAATAATTAAATATGAGACAGATACGTTGGATGGAAATTCTTAGTGATTATGATTGTGATATTCAGTATCATGCAGGAAAAGCTAATGTAGTAGCTGATGCTTTAAGTTGAAAGTATCATGAAAAGCCAAAACGAGTACGCTCTCTAAAACTAAATCTGCAGATAGATTTAAATGAGCAAATTAGAGAGGTACGGGAAACAGCAATCAAGGACGATGCTGAAGGTTTAAAAGGAATGATTAAAAAAATAGAACAAGGAGCAGATGGAATTTGGAGATTCCATAAGAAAAGAATCTGGATTCCTATTCAAGGGAACCTACGAGACCAAATCCTAGAAGAAGCCCATAAGTCTAAGTATACAATACATCTCGGTAGTGATAAGATGTATCAAGACTTAACAAAGAATTTCTGGTGGATAGGAATGAAAAAAGATATAGCAAACTATGTTGCTAAATGTCTAACATGTTCACAGGTTAAAGCGGAACATCAGAAACCTTCAGTGTTATTGCAGCAATTAGAAATGCCAATCTGGAAATGGGAATTGATAACAATGGACTTTGTTACCAAATTACCCAAGACACGAAAAGGTAATGATAGAATCTGGGTGATTGTAGATAGATTGACCAAATTTGCTCATTTTTTTACCAATGAAGGAAACTTTCAGTATGGAATAATTAGCCAAGTTATATGTAAAGGAAATAGTTTCACTACATGGAATTCCTTTATCTATTGTGTCTGACAGAGATAGCCATTTTATATCTCATTTTTGGACAAGTTTCCAAAAAGCAATGGGAACCAGGTTGAATATAAGCACAACTTATCATCCCCAAACAGACAGACAAATCAAAAGGACAATTCAGACAATGGAATATATGCTTAGAGCCTGTTTAATTAACTTTGGAGGAAATTGGGACGATCATTTTCCACTAATAGAATTTTTTCTACAATAACAGCTATCAGACAAGCATCAATGCTACACCATTTGAAGCTCTTTATGGACGAAAATGCCGAACTCCAATATGTTGGGCAGAGATTGAGGAAAAGCAACTATCTGGACCAGAGATAGTACAAGAAACAACGGACAAAATTATTCAAGTCAAGGAAAGACTAAAAGCAGCACGAGATCGTCAAATGAGTTATGGAGATAACAGATGAAAACCATTGGAATGTCAAGTTGGAGATAAGGAATATTAAAAGTTTCTCCATGGAAAGGAGTTGTCAGATTCAATAAAAGAGGAAAGCTAAGCCCAAGGTATGTTGGATCTTTTGAGATTATCAAAAGAATAGGACCAGTAGCTTATCAGCTAAAATTTCCAGAGGAAATGGCAGGAATACATGATGTATTTCATGTATGTAATCTCAAGAAATGCTTAGTAGACGAATCACTGGTAATACCTCTTCTGGACATAGAGGTAAATGAGAAGCTTAAGAATGTAGAGACACCACTACAGATTGAAGATAGAAAGATCAAGAATCTCAAACACAAGAGATTAGTTATGGTCAAAGTAAAATGGGATTCAAAGAGAAGACCAGAATACACTTGGGAGCTCGAGTCAGAAATGCAACGGAAATATCCACACCTGTTCCAGTGAATCTCGAGGACAAGATTTAAACAAGGTGGGGAGGATATAACAACCCTCATAAAACGCTCTAAATATACCCCGTATACGCTAAATTACACCCATATAACCTTAATTTTAACAAAAATCAAATAAAATAAGAATTATAGGGCGCTCGCGGTCGCGACCAACTTGGCCATGTGCTTCGCGGGGCGCGAGACCCCCTGGTGTGCTGGAACCCAATTGTGCCACGTATCCCTGTGCATGTTAAACCTACTGCGGTGACTAAGCAGACCTAGCCCTAGCTAGATCTGGCTCGCGGGGCGCGAAAGAAAGAGGGAAGGGACTCGCGTGACGCAAGCGAGTCCCGTTCCAGCCTATATAAGAAGCTTTTCAGCTTCAGTTTTCAATCGCTCAAATCTTCTTTCTCTCTCAGACTTCTAGTGCGAAAATTAATGGGTATTATACCCCTAAAACACGAATCTCTACCTCGTTGTAAGTATTTTAACCCCCGATCACTAATTTGTTACCCTACCCGATTGATCTAGGGATCCGTAACACATGTCGAGGCTCTGCCTGACTAAGTTCATTGGAGTTCTGTCTCACGTTGTATGGCTAAGTGATTTGGGTTATCTTACTAACACGTGTGCATTGTTTGTTTTTAATAGAAAATAATCAGGAAACTCAACAGGAAGCTATAGAATTACCTAAGTCTAAAAAGAGAGTCATTCTCTTTTTCTACCAAACTGTTTTTACAAAACCTAAAATATTTTCAGTTATACTTATAGTGATTGAGTCTATGTATTCTACAATTGCTACCGGTATTTTGGGGTTTTGTATACATTACTTGATATGCGTCAACAATGGACAACGGGTTAGCCAATGTGTGATATGACCATAGCCACAGATCCGGTCGAGGGGCAAGTACTGAATGAGTATATTGGTATATATAAACATTGTAATCGCTCTTAATACTGTAAAGTTATAAAATCTTGTTTTGATTAAACTAGGATGCACTCACCAGTATTTCTTGCCGCTAAATTTTTTTTAAACGTGTTTCAGGTAACTTAAGGTGAAGATATAAGAAGCCAACTATGGAGCACTGAAGGCTTAAAGAAGTGGCTATAAAAGTTACCTAAATACAAAGAGATTATGTTTTCAATAATTAGGGTTTATCCCTATAAATGTATTATGAATGAAATTTGGGTTTTATCCCATTTATTTATTATAAAAGTTTGGTGTTTTGAAACTCTAAGAATTATTTCCTAACTACGATCCTTATGTTTTAATTCTGCTGCCAAATGAACAAACACCGATACCACCCGTTGTGCGTCTTGCGGCGCCCACTCCCGGGGTAGGGGTCGGGGGCTATGACACCATATGCAACGAGACAAGGTTATCGCTTACGCATCGAGGCAGCTCAAAATACATGAGAAAAACTACACTACGCATGACCTTGAACTTGGTGTAGTTGTTTTTTCCTTGAAGATATGGCGACACTACCTTTACGGTACTAAGTGTGTGGTCTTCACCAACCATAAGAGCCTTCAGCACATCTTCAACCAAAAGGAACTAGACATGCGTCAGCGTCGTTGGGTAGAGTTGTTAAACGACTACGACTGCGAAATTCGCTACCATCCAGGTAAAGCGAATGTCGTGGCCGATGCACTTAGTCGTAAAACTCATGTCAAGGGTGTTCGTTGTTTCCAACTCGTCAACGATCTTCAAAACTGCATTCGTGAAGCTCAATATGCGTTTGTTAACGAGGGTAACATCTACAATGAGATGCAAGGTGGTACTAAAGAGAGTCTTGTGTCCAAATCCGATGGTATTCTATATCATCCTAATCGCATATGGATTCCTAATCGTGATAACCTTTGAGATTTTCTGATGAAGGAGGCACACAAATCTAGGTATTCTATTCATCCTGGTACTGATAAGATGTACCATGATATGCGTACATCCTATTGGTGGCCTTGGAATGAAGAAAGATATCGCCACCTTCATTTCGAAATGTCTCACCTGTTCCAAGGTTAAAACCGAACATCAACGTCCCTCTGGCTTGCTCGAACAACCAGAAATTCCTGTCTGGAAATGGTAGAGAATTGCGATGGACTTTATTACTAAGCTTTCTTGTACATCTTCTGGTCATGACAGTATTTGGGTGATCATTGATCGATTGACCAAATCAGATCACTTTCTCCCCATCTGTGAAGATTACAAAGTCGAGAAATTGGCTCGTATATACATGGATGGAATCATTTGTCGTCATAGTATTCCCGTTGACATCATCTCTGATCGTGATGGTCGCTTTACGTCTCGTTTTTTGGCAAACATTTCAATCCGCTATGGGTACTCTTCTTAACCTTAGCATCGCTTTTCATCCTTAGTCTAACGGTCAAACCGAGCGTACTATCCAAACTCTAGAGTACATTCTTCATTCATGCGTAATCGATTTTGGTGGCAACTGTGATTTGCACTTGCCTTTGATCGAATTCTCGTAAATAACAGTTATCACACGAGTATTCAAATGGCACCTTTCGAGGCATTGTATGGTCTTAAGTGTCGTTCGCCTCTTTGTTGGCACGAGATCCGAGAAGCTCAAATCACCGGTCCTAAGCTTATACAAGACACGACGGACAAGATTTTATAGGTTCGAGATAACTTGCTGAAAGCAAGAAGCCGACAAAAGAGTTACGCTAACAAGCGTCGCAAACCTTTGGAATTCAAAGTAGGTTACTTTGTACTTCTCAAGGTATCCCCTTGGAAGGGCGTAGTTCGATTTGGCAAGAAAGGGAAACTCACTCCTCGCTACGTAGGTCCTTTTAAGATTCTCGAAAGGATTGGCAAGGTAGCGTATCGACTAGACCTACCTCAAGATGTAGGATCGATGAATCGTCCAAAACGAGTCGGTCTGAGTCAAATCTGAGTCTCTAGAAAGGCGGAAACAGACTAGAAATCGTCAATCAGTGTTAGAATAGGAGTAGAAGAGTAGAAAGTCACTTTAAACATGTTTTTCATTGATATTAGACGTTCAGGTACAGAGAGAATTCGTCAGCACTTCGTGGCAAGATTCTCTGGAATGTTACAAATGAAAAACACTATGTCACACCCTGGCTTTGCGGAAGCGTGGTTAATTTGGTGTGACTTCTTAATACCATAGCTTAACCATAACAAAGCTATATGAAGTAAAATATGCAAGATCATCCAAAAAGTTTTGAAAACCAAATACAGTACCATTATTTAACGGGAACATACCCTAACAACCATAACCTTGTTCAACAGACATTACAAACTTAAAACATAACATAAACATGATTCAAGGATTGTGTCTTGTCCAGGAAAGAGACACATCCCCTAAACCCCGGATGACCTCGGAAACTAGTGCAGCGGAAAACATGCCATACCGTGCCAGATCTCGTTAATTTCCTGAAATACATGTAAGTTGAAAAATCAACAATAATGTTGAGCGAGTTCATGTGTAAGTGAGTATGTAAAACACTTGTGAGTAAGTAAACTTTTGTGAGTACAGAAATAATCGTGGTATGTAGCCAATAAGGGGACTTGTGATCACCAATGGTTTGCAAGGCCACTGATATATGTGAAGTGCAAATAGGGAGACTCAAACCTAGCAGATTTTCGCCACGGCATTCATATGTGGACAAAGTCACCCCAAGGTCCGTTTCTAGTTTGGCCTGGGGCTGGGCTCGCTACACCCAGATAGATCTACCGCTCCTGTCCCTCGGTCCCATCATGAGGACTAATGGCCTCATGTGCTCCTACCCACTCACATGATCGGAATAAAACACCTCCTTACGCTAACCATACCATATAAGAAGTACTCGTAATCATAGTAACATGTATTTCACCCCCGCAGTTAAGAAAACTGAAAACAGTTAGAGAAAAGGGGGACATGAACTCACAGTGAAGCGTCTCTACCAAGTATCTCCAAATCGGAAAGCTGTGCGACAACCTACAAGTGCTAATACTATTAGACGGACGGCCGTGCCTTAGCTTTATAGTTTACGTCTTTGGGAAATAGTTAGACAACTATTTCGTGTTTACATTTTGTATACTTGGTAGTTAATTTCTTCCCAAGGATGGGGGATACAATACATGTGCGTAAGTTACGTTTTACAATCGAGTGGTAAATATAATTACCGGTGTAACTTATATATTCATGTGAAAGCGTTCGTATTATCTTGGAATCGTTAACGTTTGTAAATATTATTTTACTCCTAAAAATAATATTTATGTACTTTCACAAAATAATCATAAACAGTGTTGTGACAATATATTTTTATCACGTTAAATCTTGTGAAAATCCCACCTCCGAATATTTAGTAAATAAAGTCCTGGCGAAATTTATATTTCGAAAATATGTCAAAAATAGTTCTAACACTTGTTGTGTAAATAATTCTAAGTGTTAGGTTTTTAGAAAAATTTCGCCAGAGTTTCCTCTGTAACTGGAGGTGGCCACGCTTTCAAGCGTATCATTTTCTTTTAACAAATCAATTCAACAACTTCTTTATTCAATCAAACAATTTCCGACACATCAAACTAGTCGACAAGTATGTAAATCGCATAATCGCATGAACTTGTAGTTTTTCCGCAACTATAATGTAAATCCCATTATATTTTGTAGATCTTTATATAAAGTAACTTTAATCTCGTAAAAAAACCTCGTGTTTAGAGAAATCTGTCTTTACAACTTCTAGTAACAAGTGACAAAACTAGTTCTTTGTCAGATCCTTTTCGTTTCACAAGTGTTTACACACTTGTGATTTATAAAATATCATGTTTGTTTGTGTAAGATCTATCCTTTAAAATACATGGTTTCTTAAATGTGTGGTTCTTTGAAAATACCACTTGCAGATACGTAGATCTGCTAGTTTTAAACACTATTGTACAGGTTAAATCACTTTTACACAAGTGAACTATTTTACACAAGTTCATGTTTCATGTGTGGTAGAGTTTCACCTTTTAACCCTTGTATTATCCAAAACAAGCTTATGTTAAGATCAACGATCTTACCAAACCGGGTTAAATGGTGATCCGAGCTACCACAATCATAGATCGGGTCTAGATATTCACAACTTTCAAATACTACAACTTTTACACATCACATGAGCTATTAACCACCATTTTTCATACTTTTAGTAGACTTTAATGCTTCAAATTGTAAGATTCCGAGTTTTAACCGACAAAAATCCTTTTAACCACCTTAGATATGTTCAAATAAGAGTTTTAAGTGTTATACCTCTAGCTCAAGGCTAGGGAAGAATCTTGATGAAAAACGCGTGGATAAAAGCTAAATAACGAGGTCCTTCGTGTTCCGTTTGCTCCAAGGCTCCTAAAACGTGACCTTTGATGTATGTATGATCTTGGAATGACAAGATCAAGAACCGAAAATGGATGGATGTAGGGGAGGGGGTTCGGCCGAGAATGAGTAAGGGAGGGAGAGAGTGATTTTTGTGAAGTTGAAAAGTGATAATAATCTCATGTGTTTAGCTTAGGTTTTATAGACAAAACATAGTGTAATATCCCATGGTTCTTGTGTTCTCTAGATTTTAGGCAATTGATTAAAATAATCAATTAAGAGTACAAGTGTGTTCCCCTTAGTTTGGGGCCGGTTAGAGAAGGGGGGGGGGGGGTTTAGTTCGATCCCAAGTAGATAGTTAGGAGTTAGTTATGTTAAACTAAGTTAAGTTAAGTGTTTAACCCCGTTACTTAAGTATAGCGTGTTATGACGGGTGTTAGGGTAATCAGGGACCCTAACTGGCTCAGAAAAAAATATAAATAGTGAAAATAATAATATTTTCATGTTCCGGGTAAAGTCCGGTTGTTCGGTTGGATAGTAATCCGTCAAAGCGTTACAAAAGCTTTAAAGTGTCATTATTGTTATTTTTTTTTTTGACACCATTTTAATTCCAACACTTTAGAAAGTGCCTAGTAGTATTTTCCCCATATTTTGGCACTCTACTAGTCAGCTAGAAGCTGGATTAATTATTAAAGTGCTGTGTTTGGTACTTAAAGTACGTTTTTAGGCACATCCAATCAGTGTATCTTATTCCTAGAGACGCAGCTCCACAACCCTTATAACCCTACACTCACTACCAGTGTAGTCAGATATCTCAGGCTCTTATAGGCCTTGGAGGCAGTGTTTGCCTGATGCTGGCTTTATCAGCATGTTTAATAGGTTATCCGTGTATTGTGCTACTGTGCTTTTTGTGCATCATGTTTGTCACTAAGGTGCCGTATGTAAATAATGTAGTGACAGCAAGCAAGTATGATGCAAGTAAGTTCATATATCAGTATCAAGTAGCAGTTCATCAGCTAGTTCAAACAAGCACAGTAATTAAGCAGTAATTAATCATTAATTAAGTCGTACGGATACCTGGTTTAGTGCGGGTTGTCACATTCTCCCCCCGTTACATAAATTTCGTCCCGAAATTTGAGTTCTGCTTGTAGAAGCAGGGTTCTTAGGAAAAAGGTGGGGGTATTTCTCTTTCATCCGGTCCTCACGTTCCCAGGTGAATTCAGGACCATGTCTGGCATTCCAACGAACTTTGACGAGTTTGACACTGCTCCGGCGGGTCTTGTTCACTTTCCAATCCGTGACCTCAACAGGTTCTTCAACGAAGTGGAGCGTGTCGTCAACATGAATCTCGTCGGTGGGAATGGCAACGTCAACTTGAGTTGGACTTTTCTTTAGATTGGATACATGAAATGTATCGTGAACACCATTCAGTTCAGCGGGTAGGTCCAACTTGTATGCTACTGTCCCAATTCTTTCCAGAATTCTGAAAGGACCAATGTAGCGCAGATTTAATTTCCCACGCTTTCCAAAGCGTGCCACCCCCTTCCAGGGTGAAACTTTCAATAACACCATTTCTCCAACTTGGAAATCCACATGTTTCCGGTTTGAATCCGCATAGGCCTTTTGTCTGTGGCGAGCTGCTTCGATGCGTTTAAGAATCTGCGCAATCTTGTCTGTCGTCTCTTGGACGATTTCGGGACCAGCAAGCTGCCTATCACCTGCATCAGACCAACATAGTGGTGATCGGAACTTGCGTCCGTAAAGGGCTTCAAATGGCGCGACACCAATACTGGTGTGGTAGCTGTTGTTGTATGAGAATTCGACCAAAGGTAAGTGTTTATCCCAGCTACCGCCCAAATCCATAACACATGCCCTCAGCATGTCTTCCAAAGTTTGTATCGTGCGCTCGCTCTGGCCGTCAGTTTGCGGATGAAACGCAGTGCTCAGATTCAATTGTGAGCCAAAGGCTTCTTGGAAGGATTGCCATATCCTTGACACAAACCTTCCGTCTCTATCAGAGATGATCGAGAGAGGTACTCCATGGCGTGCGACAATCTCTCTCATGTATATTTCCGCAAGTTTACTAGTACTGTCTTTCTCTTTGATTGGCAGAAAGTGTGCGGACTTTGTTAGGCGGTCAACTATCACCCAAATCATATCATGGCCTCTTGGCGTTCTTGGCAATTTTGTAACAAAATCCATTGAGATTTGTTCCCATTTCCACTTGGGAATCTCAGGTTGTTGCAGCAGCCCTGAAGGCTTCTGGTATTCCGCTTTAACTTTAGCGCATGTTAGACAGTTGCTCACATAAACAGCAACGTCGCCTTTCATCCTAGGCCACCAATAATAATTTTTGAGATCCTGGTACATCTTATCCGCTCCAGGATGGATAGAGTACCGTGATTTGTGAGCTTCATCGAAAATAACCTTCCTTAAATCACCAAACAGAGGAACCCAAATCCTTTTCTCAAAACATAACGTTCCTTCCCCGTTTGGTACCAGTAGCTTCTCCATCCCACGGAGATATTCTTCTTCAAGGTTTTCTTCTTTGAGGGCTTCTTTCTGCGCGGCACGAATGCGCAAGGAAAGGTCGGTTCGGATAATCATTTCCAAAGCCCTAACCTTTATAGGCTTGATTCTCTCTTTACGACTTAGGGCATCGGCGACCACATTCGCCTTCCCTGGATGATACTTAATCTCGCAGTCGTAATCGTTCAACAATTCAACCCATCGTCTTTGTCTCATATTCAGCTCCTTCTGGTTGAATATGTGCTGTAGGCTCTTGTGATCTGTAAAGATCGTACACTTTGTACCATAAAGGTAGTGTCTCCAGATCTTTAAAGCAAAAACCACTGCGCCGAGCTCTAAATCGTGTGTGGTATAGTTCTTTTCGTGCACTTTCAGTTGACGCGATGCGTAAGCAATAACCTTTTGGCGTTGCATCAACACGCAACCCAATCCTTGGCGCGATGCGTCGCAGTATACCACAAAATCATCTGTACCTTCTGGTAGAGCTAAGATAGGCGCATTGCAGAGCTTATCCTTCAGTATCTGGAAGGCTTCATCCTGTTTGATTCCCCAATCAAACTTCTTATCCTTCTGTGTGAGGAGCGTCAATGGTTGAGCGATCTTCGAAAAATCCTCAATGAACCTTCGATAGTAGCCAGCCAAACCCAAGAATTGTCGAATCTCGGTTGGCGTCTTAGGCGTTTCCCAATTCTTGATCGCTTCGATCTTCGTGGGACCAACGTGGATTCCATTTCCATTAACCACATGTCCTAAAAATTGGACTTCGCGTAGCCAAAACTCGCACTTAGAAAGTTTGGCATACAGCTGTTCTTTCTTTAACAGTTCCAAAATAGCTCTTAAGTGCTGTTCGTGTTCGGCCTTTGTTCTTGAATAAATCAAGATGTCGTCGATAAACACAATCACGAACTTGTCCAAGTACGGCTTGCAGACTCTATTCATCAAATCCATAAAGACTGCAGGTGCGTTTGTCAAACCAAACGGCATAACTAGGAACTCGTAGTGTCCATAACGAGTTCTAAAGGCTGTCTTTGGGATACTTTCCTCCTGTATCCTTAACTGATGGTATCCAGATCGAAGATCAATCTTCGAATAAAAGCTTGAACCTTGCAGTTGGTCAAACAGATCATCAATCCTTGGCAGAGGATACCTATTCTTGATCGTCAACTTGTTCAATTCCCGGTAGTCGATACACATGCGAAAACTACCGTCCTTCTTTTTGACAAACAGGACCGGAGCTCCCCAAGGCGAGAAGCTTGATCGGATAAAACCCTTGTCTAACAAGTCTTGAAGTTGTGTCGACAATTGTTGCATCTCAGACGGAGCAAGTCTATAAGGTGCCTTAGCCACAGGCGCGGCGCCCGGAACTAAGTCGATGCGAAACTCTACTTGCCTCTGAGGTGGCAGTCCAGGCAAGTCTTCTGGGAAGACTTCTGGATACTCCCTTACTACAGGGATGTCTTCAATTCTTGGCTCCACAGCCTTCTTATCCACAATGTGTGCCAGGAAGGCAACACATCCTTTCTGCAAACACTTCCTTGCTTTTAAGCAGCTGATAATCCTCAACGGCGTCTCACGCTTTTCTCCATGAACAACAATGGTCTCACCATCATCGGTTGGGATACGAAAAACCTTCTCGTGACATACTATCTCAGCCTTGTTGCTTGATAACCAATCCATTCCTACCACCACGTCGAAGCTTCCCAACTGGACTGGTAGTAGATCCAGAGCAAACTCACGCTCTCCTAATTTGATCACACAGCCTCTGATAACTTCATTGGCTTCTACTAACTTCCCATTAGCCAATTCGATTGAGTAGGGAATATCTAACTTACTAGCGGTTAAACCAAGTATATTCTTAAATTCTAATGACACGAAGCTATAATCGGCACCAGTATCAAACAAAATAGATGCAAAAGTTTTGGTTGTTAGAGAACGTACCAGAAACCACTCCTGGATCCTGGCATGCCTCACAAGCTCCGATGTTGGATCTTCTTTCACGGTCTTGTTTCAACTTCAGACATTCCCTCTTAAAATGTCCAACGTCCCTACAATGGAAGCATCCTAGCATTCGGCCATTTCCTTTCCCATTTCTACCTAGAGCGTTGTTACTGTTTTCTCCTTGTATGGGACTCTTCATCCCACAACCTCCTTTGTTGTGTCCTTCCTTCCCGTACCTAGGCTTCTGACATCCACAATCATGGTGATACTTACACCCAGCACATCTTGGTTTAGTTTCTAAGTAAATCTTATCATTGGCTTGTTTGTTGTTAGGGCAATCTTTCTTGAAATGCCCTTTGTCCCCGCAGTCAAAGCAACCTCGAATAGATCTTTGTTGAGCTTCCTTTTGTTCTTTCCGGACTACTCTACCTGAGTCTCCTTGTCGGGGTTTGCAAGTGTTTCTAGTCTAATTGCTTCCGTAACGAGTGCCAAACCCATCTTACTTGCAGCAATAGTCGTTGGTGGCGTAGATGCTGTCATCAAGCTCAAGACTTGAAGTGCCAGTTCCCAAATGAATTGTTCCAATTTCTTCAGTTCTGGTTTTACCAGGTACGGAATAATTCGTGACAGATCATGCAGTCGTTGCACGAACTCCAACACCTTCGGACCTTCCATCATTAGGCTCCGAAATTCATCTTCCCACTTCTGGGTTTCCGTTTGGGGGCAATACTTCTTATGCATCATTCCTTTCAACTCATCCCAAGTTAACGCGTATGCTGTAGTTAGTCCCATTATTCGAACCTGAAGATTCCACCATAATCGAGCTCCATCTTGAAATAACTCAGAAACGTATGGGACTTGTTGTTCCGGCGTACATCCACTTATTCGAAAGATGGATTCCATACTTTCAATCCATTTTACAAAACTTATGGCACCCCCAGTGCCGTCGAACTTCGGAGGCTTGTAGATGAGGAAGTGCCAGTAGGAACAACCGTTATTTTATGAGGTGCCTTTGCTGGGTTCGGAGCGTAGGGCCTCGTGCTGTGCTATAGCTGCAGCAATTATCTCTTGAAGTTCTGCCTCAGAGGTGGGCATGCGCATTTCGCGTCTTGGCGGCATCTTCTAAAAGTTGTTTCACATAGGTTAGGTCATAGCAAGTGAAGCGTACGTATGCATTCAACAATACCAACACATAACATCTCATGCTATCAACAAATCAATCACATAACATCTTATGTTATAGGACATAAACAATAGATTGAATCATCACAAGTGATGAGAATACTGCGATTGTATTGCCACAATTCGAGACCACAAAGTAAAGCTTACAAGTACACCACCATATCATACAACATCAATGACTTAGTAGGGGACGACCCTAGACAAGTCAAGCGATCGCTGGACATGTTCAGGAGTCTCTGGTTCGTCCATTATCAAATTCCAGGACTCTACCTCATGCTTCTGGTTTCCTGCCTTAGAATTGTGTTTCTTCTCCATCATTACTTTGAGCTCGTCCCAGCTCAGTGTATTAGCAGTACCTTGTACCAAGGGTCTGAACCTGGAGGTTCCATTATGAGAGTGTGCCATCTAGAAATAACCCCGAGATATAGGTAACACTCTGTTGGGGCGAACAGTTACTCATTCTTAGAATGGAGTTGGTCTTTTCGGACCAACGAACAAATGCAACGGCGCCTCCTGTTCCGTCAAAGTTCAAAGGCTTGTAGTTCAGGAACTGTTTATAGGTGCAGCCAGTTGGATGGTCATTTCCAGTAATGCCATCGTTGTACTTAGAGCGGAGGGCTTCATGTCGTGCATTTACCTGTGAGATGCGTTCTTGCAGCTCGGCTTCTGTCCTTGGCAACGTACTGGTGTTTGTGTCACGTCTGGGTGACATTCCCTTTTGTCGAAGTGGTGTGAAGCGGGTTAGACAACATTTCAATTGTCTATGAGGTGTATATAGCAACATAAGCTATCATGTAATCACCCAATTTCACACGCAAATATACTCACTGTATGAGTGGGGAAGTAAATTTCTGAGTCTTCACATAGGCCTGCCAATTTGGCTTGTTGCTCGTAATAGAATGAACTCGAGGCTACATCGCCCTGGGTCATTCGTGTTTAAGTTATTTCCTGCTGCATTGGTTATCATTAGCTTGACCTGCAGAGTCCACCAGGATTCCTGTGCACTACAAATCGTTATTACGTGGGCCCCCGTAATAATAAATTGTCTTGCACAGTTACCCCAAATTTTCTCTCATCCAAGCAGATGATCAATCAAGGAGCAACAGCAGGTGCATCGTCATGAACAGGGTCATGCTCCAATGCGGGGTCAGGAGCAACGCCTGGCTCAGGGGCCACGGCTAGCTCCGAATCAAAAACTCCATCTCAAAATCAGCTGGATCAACAAACACAGGGGTCGACAGGGCTACAGGATCCCCCAAGGGCTGGTCTAAGTGCATGAACTCAATGTCATGGTCTGGATCAACACCAGGCGGAAAAACAGAATTGTCCTCATTATCGCGATCAAACTCAAATCTGTGTGCGGGATCCGGTGCAGCTGATGATGCCATATCAGGGTCGGCGTCGTGTAAGTGGTGCTGCATTCCCTGTATGTGCGAAGATGCGGATGTTAGAAACTTAAATGAGTCTGGGATAGGGGAATGGACATGAGTTTCCCCTACAGGAGCGTCCGCATGCAGTAGTCTAATACCAGCAGCAATAGGGCCTTGCCCTCAAGTGGGTCCTCCTCTTAATAGTTCGACATCGTCTTCAGAGACAACGTCGGGGCATATCAACAACGAGATAAGCGGCAAGGGGCACAGGAGCAGGGATCACCGCGAATGGCAAATTCCCAACAAGATGGCCATCAGTAGGCTTTGCTACGACTTCAGGCAGCGCAAAAGGGCTGAAAGTCGTCGTTGTCTGTGCCGGTAGTATCGGAAAGGTACACCTCGTGCTTTGATGAGACTATGTCGTCTGATACTATGGCCATGGGATTCGTAGTGTCCATCTTTCTAGTACTTGATGAAAGCCTAATGTTTGTAACACAAACACATATACGTATAATAATCAATCATATAATCAGTTAATCACATAGTCACCAAGTAAGCATTCAAATCATTCTCCTAGTCTCATTAGCCAATTTCTCCCAGTCTCGAAGACTGCTCTATCCTCCACCTCGACCTCTTAGATCGAGCCTATAATAAACCAACGTGCTCAACTACTTCGGTCACCTCGATCCTCCAGACTGAGCTTCAGCCCTCCAGGCTGAGCCTATAATTGATAAAATGTGCTCAACATTTGTTTGTAAAAAGTTTTGGATCTGGACTTAGGTGGTATGCAGTAAAATGTTTTCGTGAGAGCCCTAGTGATCATAGTCTAGACTCGAGAAGGAATCCTAGTTCGCTATGATCAGAGCTCTGATACCAAGCTGTCACACCCTGGCTTTGCGGAAGCGTGGTTAATTTGGTGTGACTTCTTAATACCATAGCTTAACCATAACAAAGCTATATGAAGTAAAATATGCAAGATCATCCATTAAGTTTTGAAAACCAAATACAGTACCATTGTTTAACGGGAACATACCCTAACAACCATAACCTTGTTCAACAGACATTACAAACTTAAAACATAACATAAACATGATTCAAGGATTATGTCTTGTCCAGGAAAGAGACACATCCCCTGAACCCCGGATGACCTCGGAAACTAGTGCAGCGGAAAACATGCCATACCGTGCCAGATCTCGTTAATTTCCTGAAATACATGTAAGTTGAAAAATTAACAATAATGTTGAGCGAGTTCATGTGTAAGTGAGTATGTAAAACACTTGTGAGTAAGTAAACTTTTGTGAGTACAGAAATAATCGTGGTATGTAGCCAATAAGGGGACTTGTGATCACCAATGGTTTGCAAGGCCACTGATATATGTGAAGTGCAAATAGGGAGACTCAAACCTAGCAGATTTTTGCCACGGCATTCATATGTGGACAAAGTCACCCCAAGGTCCGTTTCTAGTTTGGCCTGGGGCTGGGCTCGCTACACCCAGATAGATCTACCGCTCCTGTCCCTCGGTCCCATCATGAGGACTAATGGCCTCATGTGCTCCTACCCACTCACATGATCGGAATAAAACACCTCCTTACGCTAACCATACCGTATAAGAAGTACTCGTAATCATAGTAACATGTATTTCACCCCCGCAGTTAAGAAAACTGAAAACAGTTAGAGAAAAGGGGGACATGAACTCACAGTGAAGCGTCTCTACCAAGTATCTCCAAATCGGAAAGCTGTGCGACGACCTACAAGTGCTAATACTATTAGACGGACGGCCGTGCCTTAGCTTTATAGTTTACGTCTTTGGGAAATAGTTAGACAACTATTTCGTGTTTACATTTTGTATACTTGGTAGTTAATTTCTTCCCAAGGATGGGGGATACAATACATGTGCGTAAGTTACGTTTTACAATCGAGTGGTAAATATAATTACCGGTGTAACTTATATATTCATGTGAAAGCGTTCGTATTATCTTGGAATCGTTAACGTTTGTAAATATTATTTTTACTCCTAAAAATAATATTTATGTACTTTCACAAAATAATCATAAACAGTGTTGTGACAATATATTTTTATCACGTTAAATCTTGTGAAAATCCCACCACCGAATATTTAGTAAATAAAGTCCTGGCGAAATTTATATTTCGAAAATATGTCAAAAATAGTTCTAACACTTGTTGTGTAAATAATTCTAAGTGTTAGGTTTTTAGAAAAATTTCGCCAGAGTTTCCTCTGTAACTGGAGGTGGCCACGCTTTCAAGCGTATCATTTTCTTTTAACAAATCAATTCAACAACTTCTTTATTCAATCAAACAATTTCCGACACATCAAACTAGTCGACAAGTATGTAAATCGCATAATCGCATGAACTTGTAGTTTTTCCGCAACTATAATGTAAATCCCATTATATTTTGTAGATCTTTATATAAAGTAACTTTAATCTCGTAAAAAAACCTCGTGTTTAGAGAAATCTGTCTTTACAACTTCTAGTAACAAGTGACAAAACTAGTTCTTTGTCAGATCCTTTTCGTTTCACAAGTGTTTACACACTTGTGATTTATAAAATATCATGTTTGTTTGTGTAAGATCTATCCTTTAAAATACATGGTTTCTTAAATGTGTGGTTCTTTGAAAATACCACTTGCAGATACGTAGATCTGCTAGTTTTAAACACTATTGTACAGGTTAAATCACTTTTACACAAGTGAACTATTTTACACAAGTTCATGTTTCATGTGTGGTAGAGTTTCACCTTTTAACCCTTGTATTATCCAAAACAAGCTTATGTTAAGATCAACGATCTTACCAAACCGGGTTAAATGGTGATCCGAGCTACCACAATCATAGATCGGGTCTAGATATTCACAACTTTCAAATACTACAACTTTTACACATCACATGAGCTATTAACCACCATTTTTCATACTTTTAGTAGACTTTAATGCTTCAAATTGTAAGATTCCGAGTTTTAACCGATAAAAATCCTTTTAACCACCTTAGATATGTTCAAATAAGAGTTTTAAGTGTTATACCTCTAGCTCAAGGCTAGGGAAGAATCTTGATGAAAAACGCGTGGATAAAAGCTAAATAACGAGGTCCTTCGTGTTCCGTTTGCTCCAAGGCTCCTAAAATGTGACCTTTGATGTATGTATGATCTTGGAATGACAAGATCAAGAACCGAAAATGGATGGATGTAGGGGAGGGGGTTCGGCCGAGAATGAGTAAGGGAGGGAGAGAGTGATTTTTGTGAAGTTGAAAAGTGATAATAATCTCATGTGTTTAGCTTAGGTTTTATAGGCAAAACATAGTGTAATATCCCATGGTTCTTGTGTTCTCTAGATTTTAGGCAATTGATTAAAATAATCAATTAAGAGTACAAGTGTGTTCCCCTTAGTTTGGGGCCGGTTAGAGAAGGGGGGGGGGTTTAGTTCGATCCCAAGTAGATAGTTAGGAGTTAGTTATGTTAAACTAAGTTAAGTTAAGTGTTTAACCCCGTTACTTAAGTATAGCGTGTTATGACAGGTGTTAGGGTAATCAGGGACCCTAACTGGCTCAGAAAAAAATATAAATAGTGAAAATAATAATATTTTCATGTTCCGGGTAAAGTCCGGTTGTTCGGTTGGATAGTAATCCGTCAAAGCGTTACAAAAGCTTTAAAGTGTCGTTATTGTTATTTTTTTTTTTGACACCATTTTAATTCCAACACTTTAGAAAGTGCCTAGTAGTATTTTCCCCATATTTTGGCACTCTACTAGTCAGCTAGAAGCTGGATTATTTATTAAAGTGCTGTGTTTGGTACTTAAAGTACGTTTTTAGGCACATCCAATCAGTGTATCTTATTCCTAGAGACGCAGCTCCACAACCCTTATAACCCTACACTCACTACCAGTGTAGTCAGATATCTCAGGCTCTTATAGGCCTTGGAGGCAGTGTTTGCCTGATGCTGGCTTTATCAGCATGTTTAATAGGTTATCCGTGTATTGTGCTACTGTGCTTTTTGTGCATCATGTTTGTCACTAAGGTGCCGTATGTAAATAATGTAGTGACAGCAAGCAAGTATGATGCAAGTAAGTTCATATATCAGTATCAAGTAGCAGTTCATCAGCTAGTTCAAACAAGCACAGTAATTAAGCAGTAATTAATCATTAATTAAGTCGTACGGATACCTGGTTTAGTGCGGGTTGTCACACACTACCAGCCTATTTATAGGCTCTCCAGTTCGCACCAAATATGAAGCTCAGACCGCACAAACTGGTTAACTTCACTTCGTGCGACCTGGACCTTCCAGGTCATGCGAACTGGACATAAAACACATAAACTTTACATTTTCACACTATTACATATAATTGACACGACACAGACTGATGACGCAGGCGATAGACATTATGCATCAACAAACTCCCCCTTGGATATTGTCGCAGTCTTCAGTCATCCTGTCTTCAAAACTTTCATCACAAAGACTTGAACTTCTCCTCATGACGCTTTGGCTTTTTCAGCAACGCTTTCCTGAGGTGTTCTTTCTCTTTAGCAGCTTTCTTCTCTTCCTCAGCAAATCTTTGTACACATGTAGCTCTAGCAATCCTGTCTTTCTCCTCACGCTCTTTTCTCTCCTTCTCAGCTTTGAGAAACTCTTCCTTTTCAATCTTTCTCCACTTTGATAACCACATATTTTCAGAATTTATACCTTTCTGAAAACATATTGTTGCAACTTTCTGAAACTGCAGAGCTTGATCTTTATCTTCAGCTTTATACCCAATCTTGTTCACAAACAAACACTCGATATCCTTCGCAGAACAATTCACAATCCACATTGGATCGTACAGATGAATGTATCTGCTTTCATTACCAACTTTGTAAACAATCACTGCTTCGGTTGTCATGCAGCTATAAACCCAGCATACAAACCCTTCGTGAAAATTTTGTTCCATCTTCAGCAATGGAATATACTTTATGACTCTGGGTTTCTGTATCTGCAGAATTGTTTCTTCAATGCCTGTAACAGGATCTGTCTTTTTTACTTTCTTCGGATAATGTGGCTTCCAGTGATGAAATTATTTGAACGCTTCAAATTTCATCAAGCCCCATGTAGGCATATCATGAACCCTGACTGGCTAAGATAACGTTCTGACTTTGGGTAACTCTTCAACATCCCACCAAGGCAGAGACATTATATCTTGAATATACTTGAAATACTGAACCCCAAATTATCTTCTGATTGCATAAGCGTTGACTTGTGCAGATAACCCCAGCTTATGATATCACTAAGAGAAACATCTTTATCTCTTTTGTAATACTGCAGTGGTCTTTTGAACTTTCTTTCTGTATCCTTCCTGAACCACTTCTTTTTCTCTTCGAGTTGTTCTTCTTTCGACATTTCGTGAAAACTTTTATTCTTGACACTTTCAGCAATTTTTCTTCACAATTCATCTTCATTCGCTTGACTGAAAAACTCAGCAAGAGTCGGAACACTAGAAGTATCAACATTAACATTCTCAGACTGATCATCATCACTCCAGTCTTCTATTTCCACTTTGTCATAGTTATCAGCTTCTTCAACATACTTGTACTGATATTCAGGTTGCTGATTGATTTCAAACTTGTTCAACTCCTCTTCAAAATCGAAGTTAAACTCACTGTCTTCAATAACCATCATCTTAACAATCCCAGCTCGAGTATAAGTATGCAAGATCTCTCCTTCCTCTACATCATGTTCAAGACGTAGAATCAATCCTGTACTTTGATCAACATTCGCATCAACTTTTTTAGCATCACCATGCTCCCCCTTTCCTTCTGCATTCTCTGGTTCTTCATTTGCATCATCTTGAATATAATCATCAATATTCTCTTCTTTTGACGCTTCAGTTACTTTTATACCAGAATTACCTTGATCAGCATCATCATTGCCATCATCATCATCATCACTATGAACAGAGTATACTTCATCTGCATCATCTTTCAAATTATCATCTTCGTCTTCTTCATCATCTTCCTCTTTGATCTCAATCATACCAGATACTGAAGTTAATGGACAAGGCTCAGTCAGAACAATTGCCCTTTCAGTCACTTGAGCTTCACCTTCAACTAGAACACTTTTACCCTTATCTTTCATTTCAGCTTCACGTCTAGCTCTAACTTCAGGGAGTTCTATCTCTTCAAACTCTTGTTCAATCGGCTTACCAATCAAATCTTCCAACACTTTCTTTAACATATAATCTTCATGTTCCTTTCTAGCATTCTTGGCTTCTAACTCTTTGTTTTTCAATTTGAAGTACTCATTCTGCTCATCCCTTCGAGCCTTTTCTTCTTCCAAGACAGCTATTCGAACTTTCAGAATGTCTATTTCGACTAGATCAGTTTCAATCTTCTTCAACAAAGACGAATTTTCAGATTCAACAGACTTTACACGTTCTTCTAACTTCTTTTTCTCACTAGACACTTCATCCACCTTCTCTTGCAACTTTTTCACAAGATCATCATTCACGAAACTAAAATCATCAAGCTGCTCAAGAACTGTACTCTCTGGAATATGTGGAAAATGTTTAAATCCAGATGATCCAGGAGTAGTATGAACTGGTGGTTGTGTGGTTGGTGGTGTTTGTTGGATATTTGGTGAAGTTATTGGTTGTTGAATATGAATAGGTGATGAAATACGAAGTTGTGGTGATGATTGTGGTGATTGTAAATGATTTAGTGATGTTTGATGTGGTGGTGGTGATGGTTGTTGTGGTGGTGATGGTTGATTATGTGGTGGTGTTGGTTGATTGTGTGGTGGTGAAGGTGGTTTAGGACCTTGGGTAGATTTTAGATTCACCTTGAACTTTAACTTTCGAGCTGCTGGAGTTGTGACACATTTCCTTGATGTTGATTTCTTTCTGCCTCCCGAAGATGGTGTTTTTTCAACCTGAACATCTTCTGTTGGAACATACGTTTCATCATCATCATCCGTACTCCTCTTTCTTTTCTTTTGTTTCTCTCTATCTCTTGGAGCGTAGTTTTCTTTTATCCATTTATCAACTTCAGCATCCAAATCACCTTCTTCTCCAGATAAACTTTTCTCTTCATCATCAACAACCTTTTTACCAGCTGCTTTCTCAGCTTCTAGAGTATCATCAATATTTTTCAACAATCGCTCAGTTTCCGGAGTTAATGGATTTTGATCTTTTTCAACATCAGCTTCGGTCTCATCTTCTTCTCGTTCATCAACCAGCATTGTTTCAACCGCTTTCTTCTTACGTTTCTTCTGCGGTTGAGAAGATGATCCTTCTTCAGTTTGAACTTTCGGAGTTCTCTTTCCACTTTTTTTCTTTTCTTTTCAACCTTTGTGTACCAATCATTTATTGTTTCACAGAAATCTTCTAACTTCGTTAACTCATCAATTGCACTATTTTCCTTCATCTCTGCATCATTCATCCACTTTAAATGATTCACTGGATCTGGATCTTCATATTTCTCATCTTTGATGAATCCGAAAAACTCTGTCTTATTCTTCGGTTCTGGCCAATTCTTTGTATACTTGGATAATCGGATTAACGTTTCATTATCCTTGTGATGCAACACCATGAGATCATTTTCTTCATCTTTCACCAGATTTGGATAGGCATGATCCAGCATCATCTGCACAAACCTTGGATATATCCAACTTCGACTACCTGAAGTAATATTATCTTTCATGTAGTGAAAAATGATTCTTGAAAAGTTGTATTTCTTGTTTAACACCAATGTCGTCACCATACACATTTGATAATCTTTCAGCACATCATATCCACCTTTTCTGTGACTTAGCGCATGAATCACTGAGTGAATAAAGAACTTGTATGGCTTCATAAAACAAGCTTTCAAATAATTTGCTTTGTTCAACGGACCGTTATAACCCATTCTCAGCATACAACCTATGACCATTCTTTCCGGAAACCCTGTTGGAGAATTATCGTCATCTGGAAACTCTAACACTTCACGTACAAGCTGTTCAGTGATTATAATTTCTTTATCTTATCTTTTATGCTCACAACTGAATTAATAACATCGTTTACTTCGTCATAAACAGCATTCTTCCAAAATCGGTCAACATGAGATTTGAATGCTTTATGCTGATCCGTTAACGCCTTTTGAATTGGTAAACGCTTCATGGACGGCAAAATCTCTTTATTAACAACCATCTTTGGAAGAGTTTCATCGTAGACACAGCAAATATTGTGCGATGAATCAAACATTACATTCAATGCCTGAAAAACAAAACAGAAACACAAGTTAAACAATTTTGCACATTTTTCAAAAATTATCATTCATACCATCTGGCCTTATGCGAAGTGGCTATTTCATACGACCTCGTTCCAATCATGATTAATCATTTTCAAATGAACTGATGTTCAAACGAACTGACCAATTCCAAACGGTGTGGAATATCCAAACGATCTGGTCATCTCGTATGAACTGAATATTCACATTGTCTGGCCATCTCGTGCGACCTAAGCCGTCACTTCGTTTGAAACAACACTTATGAACAGTGTTTTTGCAGGTTTTCAAATCTTGTTTTTATGATGAAATTGAAACCCTAGATTTGTTCTACAACAAATTCCGATCACAATGATATGATTTTTGTTCGTTTTAATTCATTTTACAAGCCTAGATCTAAGTTCAAAGATTCGGTTTGTCCGAGTTCATGCGATTCGTTTCAATTAATCATCAAACAATACCTTTCCCATGATACAAGTTGTGTAAACCAACTTATATGATGATTCCGAACAACAAATTCACAAGATTACAGCTTGAAATCAAAGAAAAACACTCAGATTTCTCAAATCGCTCGAATCGCTTTGAAGGGTGTGTGTTTGGTGCAGAGTGGAAGCTGAAATGTTGTTCATGCGATCTGGTCTCTCCCTTATATAGAGGAGTCCAGGTCATGCGAGATGGATGTTTGAAACGATTTGTGGAGTTCGTGCGATCTGGCCTTGTTTTGACACTGATTGGCTAGTTTGCACGAGTTGATCACCTCGTGTGAAACTTACTTTTTTCAAAAAATTTTATTTTTTTATTTTTTAACTTTTTACCAACACACTTAGTTAACCAAGTCCAATTTAATGACCCTGGTCAACTGTTTAGCCTGCCAAGTCCAAGTTAATGACCTTTCCTGACCAAATTATGATCTCGCTGACATTTTGAAACAAATTAAATTCAAATTAATGAACTTTTAAACATTTTGTGCAATTACCAACATTTTTCTCAAACATTTTCTTATCCAACCCAAATGATCCAGCTTGTTTAGCACTGTGGAACTTTGATCATCAGATCCCCAACGTCTGTTGTCGAAAATAAGATGAAAAGACAAATCTTTTTCGATTTTTCAACATATTGCTAAACAAACAGGAAATGTTTTTGGATTTAAGAAACAGGAAACTGTACAAACATATTTACAGACATCTTTTTGTGAGTTTGTGTAAGAGGATCATATCAGTTTTTGAGACTTATCACTAACACCGTTGATCTTGATTTAACTTTAAGTCTTAAACAAATTCACTTCTGATTGTCAGTTTTATATTCCACTTAAACTTCTACACAAGTTTCAATTGATTCAAGATACGAATTAGTGTTTTAAGGAACTCAACTTATTCGCGTGTCCTACCTCAGAATATACTCTCGTATCAAAATTCCCTAGATTCAGTCTTACAGGTGAGTATACCAATCTGATATCTGTATTTGGGTTAGTGCGAGACCTTAAGAGCTCAGGTATGAACTACCGTTCAGTCAAAGAGATGAAGGCTCGACTTTAGGTGTGTTCCCTTTTAGGGAATCTTTTTCTTCAACTGCAATTGATTTGTATCTTTCGATATTTTATCAATTTTTATGCAGAGGGTGAGGTTTCAAAGCGCATAAAGTATTATACTAGGTCTAGGCCATTGCTACCGCAATATCAGAAGACCAGGTATAATACCCCAGATATCAAACAGTATAATGACCTAGTATCTCATAATCAGGCAATCTCTCAAACAAGATTTCGGGGGTTACCCATATATCCGAGAGATGTTCCCCACGAGATAAGCAAGTATTGATATTTAGGTTTATATCTCGAGAACAATCTACTATTCGTGTGAAGCCTACTGGCACATCATTAGTAAGATTTGTTTAAAATCATTTTGACTTTCCATTTCTTTAGCATGTTGTGATAGCCCACTGATGTACTATCATTTCCTCTTTTTCACAACAAATCCCATTTTTGTCTTTTTCAATGTTTTTGTGTTTATGAAATTTTATCATGTTTTTGTATTTTCTATAAACTTTCTCCCCCTAAAATCCAAAACATATTTTTGTCTTTTTGGTTTTATCAAAAGCAGTAAAGAAAACTATACAAAAAATATGACAACTAGACGCAGATCGCTTCTGATCGAAGTCCTCCTCGGCCACACACTCTACCACCCTCCCAGAAAACAAATTCTTTAACCCATTCAATTTCAAAAGATAATTAAATCTTGTTTTATCAAAGGGTTTTGTGTAAAAATCAGCTCTCTGATCATCAGTGTGAATATAATCAATTCGAATCAATTTTTTCTCGTAGCAATCACGAATAAAATGATGTCGAATCTCAATATGTTTTGTTTTAGAGTGTTGCACCTGATTTTTAGTAATATTAATGGCTGCCTCATTGTCCACAAAAATTGGTGTGTCTAAGAATTGCAAACCATAGTCCCTCATTTGTTGTTGGATCCAGAGGATCTGAGAACAACAGCTGGAAGCCGAAACGTATTCAGCTTCACAAGTCAAGAGAGCGACTGTGGTTTGTTTCTTACACTGCCAAGTAACTAGCCGAGTTCCAAAGAACTGACAACCAGTAGTTGTGGACTTAGCGTTCAACTTATAGCACCCGAAGTCAGATTCAGCATAACCAGTTAGAGAAAAGTCACCGAATCGAGGATACCATAAGCCGACGCATGGGCAACCTTTGAGATACCGTAAAATTCTCTTCACTATCACCATGTGTGATTGTCTCGGACTTGACTGATACCGGGCGCAGAGGCAAGTTGGATACATGATGTCCGGTCGTGATGCTGTCAAATACATTAACGATCCTATGATTGACCGATATTGCGTTTCATCCACTCTTTCACCACTTTCATCCGGACATATGCCATGATTCGTAGCTAGGGGGTTGATGTGGGAGATGATTCGGACATATTGATTTTTTCCAACACATCATTCACATACTTGGTTTGGTGTATGAAGATTCCATCGGGCAGTTGCTCAACTTGAAGCCCGAGAAAGAACTTCATCTCCCCCATTGAACTCATTTCAAACTTCTTTTTCATGACCTTCTCAAATTCTTTACACAAATCTTCATTCGTCGATCCGAAAATTATGTCATCCACGTATATATGCACGATAAGTAGATGTCCTGCAACTTCTTTAGTGAACAGGGTACTATCGACAGTCCCTCTGGTGAACCCGTTGGTCAGCAGATACTGGGAAAGCGTCTTGTACCAGGCTCTCGGGGCCTGGTGTAATCCGTATAATGCCTTGTCGAGTAGATACACCTTGTCTTTATGTACAGGATCGGTAAAACCCGGTGGTTATCCGATGTACACTGTTTTTATGATAGATGGCCTGTCGGTAATAATCGTTGGCGAATGGATTCTTGTGGTTGTTAACTTCTCTGTCCGGACATTCGCGCTTGAAGTGCCCCTTCTCTTTACACTTGAAGCAAGTCACCTTTGATTTATCGAATCCAAGTTTAGGATCAGGACCTGCGAGACGACTTCTTCCGGTAATTTCCATGAACCTTTGAGCTCTTCTCACAATGCTCGCCATACCCCATTTTATGTCGATGAGTTCTAGTTCCTCGGGATCAATCTGATCGTAATCTTCTTTAGTCATGTCTGGATTACCAATTCGTTCGGCTACTAGACACTCGTAAGACTCAAGTACGGAAGCTAGAAGTGCTATATGCTGCTTTGCGACTGTCTCGGTAAAATCTTGACCGTTTTTTATATTAACAGCGATATTGCACAGTATCCCATGACTATAACTCTGATTGTTCGAACCTGGAGAACTTTGAGGCGAAACCTGTTCTTGAAAATTCTGAACCTTAGGATTCGGTTCGTAGTTTGGAAACGATGAAAAGTTGTTGTTAGGCATGCTTTGAGGTACTCCCGATGAAGAATCTGCACTGAATGCCGTTTGAATCTTTGGACTTGGAGTAGATGTGGCAGATGAGCTTCCTTTGTAGTAAAGTTGAACATCTTGCTGTACGTTTGCAGATTTCATTTTACTCATCTTCCGCATTTCAAGCTCTTGAGCTTCAATTCTCTCAATAAACGTACTCAAATTGAAACCCACGTATTCCAAATTGTTCTTCAAAACCAATAAGAACGTACCCCACTCTTCTTGTGGTAGTGCGTCAGCCAACTTATCAACCAACTCTTCGTCTGTTTTATCTATATTCAAATGCTTCATCTCCACTACCAAGTGACAGTACCTCTCAATCAACTCTTTTGTTGATTCTCCACTGATAGCAGTAAATATGTCGAATTCTTTTTTCAGTAGTGCCTTTTTGCTTTTGATCATTGCAACACTCCCAAGAAATTTGAGTTTAAGAGCATTCCAAATAGATTGTGCGTCATTCTGATGCTGTAACAGTACCAAAATATCTTCCTTAATTGCCTGTTGCAATATACTGACCATCTTCTTCTCGGCTTTAAAACTTTCTGCTTCAGCTAGAGTTAACGAGTTAAGTGTTTTCGGAAGACCAGCTTCATTCGTAGGAACTACATATTTCGTTTCCACTTTCAGCCAACATTCGAGGTGATTCGCCTGAACCCACGTGCGAAACCTATCTTGCCACCCCGAATAATCTTCAATGTTGAGCAGTTTTGGTGGTTTTTGCATGGTTCCAAGTTCGTTCTCCATGTTCACATTCTGGGCTATACTTGCTGGAGTTTGAACAGTCATACCACCTCCGAAAAACGCATTGTAGAACTCTTGATTATCCATTTTTATACTTTGAAAAATGTTTCGAAAAATTTCTAAGTTTTGAAAAAATAGATTTTCAAGCGACCTGGACTTTCACACTTTCTGGACTTTCAAACGAACTGATTTTCAAACGAACTGAAGGTTTCAAACGACCTGGACAACCAATTCATGCGAAGTGACAAATATTAGTAAAAAAAAAACAGTTCGTGCGAGCTGATAAACTTCACACGATCAGGACACTCACTTCGTGCGAGCTGGTCAGACGGTTTGAACTTTTCAAGCGAACTGGTCCAACTCGTGTGAGCTGGACAAGATTTTCAAACGATCTGACACAAATTCAAACGAACTGATCAGTTTCACGCGATCTGAGCATCATGTTCACACGATTTGGACATTTTTGACAATTTGGATCAGTTTTAGTTCGATTTATGGTCTGTAACTTTATAGGATTGTATAAAATGGTGTTTTACACATAATATCCAAAATTCAGTCCATTTTGTCCGTGAATTCGTCTGAAAATCCAAGAAAGAGTAGAATAATAGAGTTCTAAACCATTCAAAACACTGATATCAACAGATTTGACTCATCCTGAGCTCTGATACCACTTGTTGGAACGATGAATCGTCCAAAACGAGTCGGTCTGAGTCAAATCTGAGTCTCTAGAAAGGCAGAAACACACTAGAAACCGTCAATCAGTGTTAGAATAGGAGTAAAAGAGTAAAAAGTCACTTTAAACATGTTTTTCATTGATATTATACGTTCAGGTACAGAGAGAATTCGTCAGCACTTCGTGGCAAGATTCTCTGGAATGTTACAAATGAAAAACACTACCAGCCTATTTATAGGCTCTCCAGTTCGCACCAAATAGACCGCATGAACTGGTTAACTTCACTTCGTGCGACCTGGACCTTCCAGGTCGTGCGAACTGGACATAAAACACATAAACTTTACATTTTCACACTATTACATATAATTGACACGACACAGACTGATGACACAGGCGATAGACATTATGCATCAACACAAGAGCTCAACAATGTTCATCCTACATTTCACGCGTCAAACTTGAAAAAGTGTCTAGCTGAAGAAGGACTTCAAGTTCCACTCGAAGATCTTCAAATCAACGAGACTTTGCATTTTGTGGAGAAACCTGTCGAGATCATGGATCGAGGAGTTAAGCAACTAAGGCGCAGTCGCATTCCTATCGTTAAGGTTCGATGGGAAGGAAAACATGGCGCTGAGTTTACTTGGGAACTCAAAAGTGATATGAAGACTAGGTATCCGCATCTGTTCGTTGCATCTTCCTTAATATCGGGATGAAATTTCCTAAAGGAGGGGAGACTATAATGCCCTGTTTTTCGTAGCTTTCCTTATTTAGAAAGCTTGTCTTGCATTTCTTTTTTTGGAAACTTGTTTCTCTTGTAATCGTATTTCATTGTATTGTTGTAAATCCAAGACTTTGATCGTAATAAAATTCCCTATTCCATACAAATTATACTTTGCCTTATTGTTTATACTTATACATTTAATTCATTTATACATTTGATACGTTATACATGATTCTCGTAAACATATGTGCAACTTGCAAGCAAATGTCGTATACACCTGATCTATACGTATCACACATGCTTATACATCATCTTGACACTTACAAATACTTAACCATGATTAAATGCTTGTTTATAAGTTTAAAATACATAATATGACTTATAATATACAATATACCTAAGTCTTGGGACTTAACTTGACCAAAAAAAAAAGAGTTGCGCAGATGGAGGCTGCCGTGCCCCGCGACATCCCCACCACTTCTCCGTCGCGGCCCATCAAGGGGTCGGATCCGCAGAAAATTACTTCCCAGCTCTTGATTGGCGAATTTTGTGTTTGTTTTGGTCATAATTCTCACCTAATCACATTAATAGTAACCTAACTCAAACCCTAATCCCTCCACTATATAAGCAACACCTCTCACACTCTTTTTCGACTTTACACACCATCTAATCACTCTCAAAGCACCTCCTAATCACTCTAGAAATTCAGAATCTGGACAGAATGTTCAAGGCATTCTAAGTGAGTTCTAGCTCACTTCTACAACCATTTCTTACTCATTTCTTCTTCTTTAACACAATGGATAACCTCTAGGAAGGTTTTCACAAGATTACCTTGGTAATCTAAGGTGAAACCTCACCACATTTGAGGTCCAAAGTGCATTAAACTTTCTGTTTTGTTTTTTATGTTCTTGTATGTTCATATTCATGTTAATAACTTGGTGGAATCTTATGCCCACGAAGCTCACAATCAAGACTATGGTTGTGGGTTTGTGTTGAGGTGATTACCATCAAAGTTATGAGTTCAAACACTCATTATATTTCTGTTTATACATGATAAAATCGAATGATGAAAGCAAGCACAAGTCATCATCTTCCATATGATGAACTTGTGAAGTGTGAACAATGGGAGCTTAGGCTTTCCAAACTAGTTCCACTCCTTCATTTTGAGACTTGTGTATAAGCACTCAAGTGACTTACTAGAATCAAAGTACCTTAGCCCCGTCTAGCCTCCCTCACTTAGTTAATTCTTTTCATCATGTGTTGGCACACCCGGGTTAGAGAGTACTTGGTCACTTGAGCTTATGTTAGATAGATTTATTTCTTTTTATTCATGACCCTTCGAACCATCCTTGTGGTGGTTTGTGTAGCGGTGAATCATATAATGAGGTTTTAACCTCCATGCTTGACATACATTATGCTACATGATTATCTATGATTGGAATTAGTTTAGGTTACTATTATTACCATATAAATATATATAAACTATATAGAACAAGGCAGAATTTGTGATGCTAATCAACTTATGATTAACCATCATAAACTTAGGCTAATATATCTATAATCTAAGATACTCGCTGATGATTCTAATGGGCAATTTGAGACCCATGAAACCACATAACATAGTGTCATAAACGAGTAATTAGAACTAGATATTACTTTCGTATACATAATTTTTGATACTTTAAATTCCAAGTCCAAATCTTCCATTCTAAATCCATAAACTTACTCACCTTCGTTTCCCCCATGTAGGGTGACTTGGTGATTCCATCCTCAAACCTACAACACTTCACGGGATTATAAAGTTTGAAGCTTTGCAAAACCGTGAGTACACGTGACCCATTTTCGTTTTACACATTTTTGGGTGCAACATGTTAGTCTATTGAAATCACAAACACCACATACTTTATGCAATGCACAAAACAAGCCAAATATATGCATACTTACTTGTTATGCTTGATTCATATTCTTGGGTGATTCTTATGTAATACACATGTCATTAACTTCGTACAAGCCTCCATTTAACATGTATAGCGCTATAGGAGTAACGCACCACCCGTGAATGAGAGGTCATGTTAAATTTAATTCTTGCGGTAATCAGAGGGTTGACTTGAATATTGTATGCCATTGATATGTTAATCTTGATAACTTAGGTTGCCATGTGGATTCGTTTTAAACATTTTTTATACTAATGCTATATACGTAAAACTTGTGTATGTAGCCATGTTGAACTATACTTTTAACATGTTGCAGGTTGATGATGATGATGATTATGTTGAAATCTAGTAGGGACGACACAAGAAACCCATAACGAAATACTAGAATTGTTATCTCATTTTTGTTGAACCTATTGTATTTTGTCTTTTCGATGTTGTAATTTGAATTTCTTATGATGTACTTGAAAATTCATGATATGAAATGAAATCAATTTTGAACTAAACTATTGTCACATAATGTTTTGAAGTCTTTGAGCAATCTCGTTTGTCTCACTCCAATGTTTCCGCCATCGGTTGGGGTGTGACAGTCGACACGTACATAAACGTCAAAATGTAGACCAATTGAAAGTGTCAATAAACATAAAGGGTGTTAAAATGACATTTTACAATGTTTTTAGAAAGTTAAGGGAATATAAGTGTCAAGACTGAAAGTTGAAGTTATGAGTTTCAAATCTCAAAAAAGGTCAAAGCATTGTAGCTAAGTGGTCCTTCTATTATATATATAATAATTATAGTAAGGTTTTGTTTTATTCGAAATTTGGTTTGTATTTTTTATTGTATTTTTTAATTAACTATTTTATAATTTCATTATATTTTTTTGTTGTTTTAATATATAAATAAATAAATAAAAACAAAGAAAAACAAAAAATATGATTAAGAAATAATTAAATTTTAACCACAATATGCTTTGTTAAATGATAAGTTAGTTAAAGTCTCACTGCCTATGTTACAAACATGACCACAAAATCTAATACAAACTAGGATTGTGACCCGCCGCGCGTTGCGGCGGCGTCGAAAGTTAAAGTAACTCGTATTTATACTGTATATTTGACCCGACTATTTACTTAAATTCATAATTGTTCTACAAAAGATGCGCTCGACTTGCACCTTAGCTTTGAGAACCCTATTGTCCCAGCCCGCCTTGCACTTTCTAACTCCAATGCCTTAATAAATACTCCTCTCAGCGTGTAAGGTATGAAAACTATTACGTGTTCTCAATTTAAAACACACCTAGGGCCAAATCGAATCTAGTTCAAACTTCTAACCTACAAAACCACCAGGAAGTATACACAATCTCTCCCGTAAACAAAACAACTTAACACGCAATTTTACTACAACTGAAACAACAATTTAGGCAACAATTTTACATCAACATAAATCGTTTACAATAATCCTCCTGTAAACAAAACAACTGAACATAAACACATAAACATCTTAAAATGCAATTATATTATATTACAACTAAAACAACGATTTAGGCAACAATTTTACTGCAATACAAACACAAATCCCGTAACCAAAACAACTGAACATAAGAATCTTCATACGCAATTTCACTACAACTAAAACAGCGATTTAGGCAACAATTTTACAACAATTTAAACACAAATTATTCATAATAATTCTCCTGTAAACAAAAAAAACTGAGCATAAACATCTCAATACGCAATGTCATCAAACCTAAAACGACAATTTTAAATCAACATAAACACAAACTGTTCATAATAATTATAATAATCCTCTAGGCAACCAGATCGAGTACAAAACAGTATCATAACGAACTAAAAGTGCGAGTAGTTACCGAATTGAAACGATCGGAGGTTAATCGTGAAGCAGGAGCGGAGATGGAGGAGTAGAGTGATTGGCGGCTGGTTGAAGAAGATGATTTGGTGAATATCAATATTAAGAACATATATTGCATTTCGATTCCTCCTCCTCCGGTGCCGTTAGCACTAGTGTCGTCTTGCGTCTTCTCCGGCGGTGGACTGGAACCCCAACGGGTAGGAATCGCAGCTATGACTCCGACTGTCGTCTATTCACTATTGAACTCTCTTCTCCGTCATCTAAGCACCCTACGTCGCCGCCAAGTGCCTGAACCCTAACCCGCAGTCAACATCCCCGTCGTCGCCATGGACCACGGTAACCACCGTCTAACACAGTTGCACGCTACCGAACCCTAGCCGCTGCTTGTGGTTGTCTGAATCAGAACCATCTCGATCTTTGTTTTTCGATGGAGGCAACGGTGAGAGAGGGAGAGAGAGGTGTGTCGTGGAGGTGGGGGCAGTGGGGTGGGGATGATGATGGTGGTGGTGTGTGAAAAGAGAAAAAGAAAACACCGAAACAAAGGGCAACAGTGTAATTTCTAACTAAGGGTAAAAGTGTAATTTGGTTGGTGCACCGACATTATTCTTTAAGATTTTATAAATAATGGATTTCAATTAATATCATGTGTCTCACTTAATTTATTTATATTAAATTAATATTATTACTATATTAAATTAATCTCTAAGATTAGTAATATATAATATATCTAATAATATATAAATATAAATAATTGTTATACATTATCCCGATTTATCTTTGCCTTAATCTCTTAAATTTATTTTTAAGATTTTATGGATTTTGTCTCACTTTTTTGTTTTCATTAAAGTATTATATTATAAACAGATAAATAATTAAATGAGTTTTTAAATTAAATTGATAAATAATAAAATAAGTATTTAAGTTAAAATTTATATAATCTTAATTTATATTTAAATATATGATTGTAAATTATGATCAATACTAATTATTTATTTCTAATAATTATAGAGGATATTTGTATAGCATCTTGAGTTTATATTTGATTAGTGGGATAAACTAAGGGGGGTGAGTTTTATTTTCTTTAGTTATTAACAATAACAATTATATAATTTGAATTAATAACTATTGAATTCCCCTGTGTGATTAGGCGGGAATTCAATTTCGATCGATATCGATTTGGTTCATTATGATACGGATACTCTGTATAAAATCCGAAAGAAACAACCAAAAAAATAAAGTCGTCAAGCTTCATAGTATAAAAATTTTGTTATCATATAAAAAATGTTTAGACTTTAATATTCTTGTCATAAAAAACACAAAAGAAAAGAAAACATTATATTAAACTGAAAACCATTAATGTCTATGTTCAAGCTAATGTTTAACAGTTAGAAGTACTAGCATGTTAGTTACGCCCCGCTTGCGGTATGCTCATATAATGTATATATGCGTGGGCGCTCGGGGGGCAAAAGTGAAAGTGCACTAATTTTAACGTTATTTTACTAATTTCGTGAAAATAACGTTAAAAGAGGGGGACGGTTAATCATGCATCATGTGGTGGCGTTGATAGCCAAAAGACAAGGGGGTGCATGCACTAATCGGCGTTTGTCTCAATTGCTGAGTGTTATGTGCCTTATGTCCAAGGCTTGATGCAAAACCACAATTGAGCCGGGGGTCTCATTGGAAGCAGCCTCTCTATTCCTACGGGGTAGAGGTAAGGCTGTCTACATCTCACCCTCCTCAGACCCTACCATAGCTTTGCTATTGGTGGGATATACTGAGTATGATGATGATGATGATGAAGTACTAGCATGTTAGCGTTACATTTCAAATTGTTTATAATTCAAGTTGTGTAAATTGTAAGTTTTAACTTATGTATTGAATGATAATTAGCAATAATTATCCGTTATATATTGGTCTTTTAATATGTGTAAATTTATTTCAAAATTATTCCCTATTTCTTTAAATTTCAAAAAAAAATTGACATTTTCTTGATTATGGGTGGTTTTAAGCAGTTTTTGTATGATATTTATAATCTTTTACTTACGTAAGATATTGTATTTATTCAACCTGTATAATGAACGGATATATAAGCTAGTATAGTATAAAAGACATTTAATATTAACTAGTATTAACCCCCCGCGTTGCGGCAAGGGGGCGTGAAATCATGCAAAATAGCACAAATGTCACACCACTATCAATGACCACGAAAAACTCGTAAAAACAAAATAAATAAAAAAGGAAAAAAATAAAACCGAATGAAAAGCACTTGTAAAAATCGTTGAACCACACACACCCATTGCGGCGTGTTAATGCTAAAAATTTAGGCTGGAACGTAAAATAGAAAAATTACTATGTGGATCTAGGACCCGGGCTTTGCGATAAACTTGTCAAACTGGAAAATATAGACGAAAAAACGTTGAACCCCACACGCACATTGCAGCGTGTTAACTCACAAAATTTTGAACGAAACATAAAACAAAAAAACTTGCGATAGGTGAAAAGTATTGGGGACCAAAGTTGAAAGTAAAAAAAATGTTGGAGTTTAATTGCAAAAGACGAAAAACTTTTGGTTAAAAGTAAAATAAACCAAAAGGGTTGAATTGCAAAGATGAGATGTTTTGGGTTAGAAGCATGGTTGTAAAAGTCCCGCCTAGGCTCCGAGTACTCCCTGAGTACTCGCTACAAGGTAGGCTGCCGAGGCACGAGTACTGGTCTCCCAGGCCAATTACTCCCCGAGTAATCTCCGCCTAAGCCGAGTACTTCCCGAGTACCCCCGAATCCGACTAGGGAGCGCCTAGCGACTTTTGCAACCATGGTTAGAAGTGAAAAAAATTTTTTTGAAAAACCCCTAGGATACAACACCATGAAGCACAAACATGTTGGAAATTAGTAATTTTTTTTTTTGAAAACCTCCCTAAACATAGGGTACAACACCATAAAGCACAAACAACATATTGTAAATGAAAAGTATGGAAATTTCCCTTTTTTGGGTTTTAGCCTGTTACTAAAGTGATTCATTGTCGTTTTTGCGGTTAGCACCTTGGATGCTCTTTTCTTTCGCTTTTTGGCTAGCTTCTTCGACCAAGCTTCCTTTGTCTACGTGAACGTTAATAAATATAACTCTTTTAGACAATGCGTAGTGGTTTGATAAATAATGCCCCCACCCTGGGGCGTTTTCTGCCATGTGGCAGTCCAGTCAACATGGGGGCATTATTGGGCGTTTTTACAAAAGTGGCATAGTGGAATAATGCCTAATAACGCCCTATCCAATCATTACACAATCATTTATTTTTTTTAAATTAAAAACTTAAAATACCTCATTAAATTAAAAAAATTACAATACTAGAAATAAAAAATAAAAACCGACTAAACTTAAAAAAAAACCAGAAATAAAAAAACAAATATAAACCACAGGGGCCCATTTAAACTTAAAATAAAAGTACAGGGGCCTAGTTTGCCACTTTTAAACTTAAAAACCACAACAAAATAAAACTACAGGCGCCTCCCACTCTTCTTCTTCATTTGACAGGCAACAAAATCCGGCAAGAATTCCGGCAGACCACAAAGCTCAAACCCACTCGAATCCGGCAAAAATTCCGACTATCTCCATCTCTATCTCTTTAAACCCACATGGTCCCATCTGATTGGCCAAAAATTTGCCCTTTTAGCGTGATTCAAACAACGTCGGTGGGGTTTTTTTTGCGAAAAAACGCCGGATCACGCCGAAGGGGGTGGGGGGAGGGCGTTTTCAGGCGTGATTGGGGGAAAAATGCCCAAGATCTTGCCCACTACGCATAGTCTTAGAAATACACGCTAGAAGGTATAGTTGTACAACTTTAATCTAGCGTGTGATACCTACATTATTCTATGGATTGATTGTTATGGTTTCGATAAAAATATATTAAAAATATAGATCTCTATGGATTGATTGTTATGGTTTCGATAAAAATATATTAAAACTATAGATCTCTTCTACGTTAAGATTACGTGCTACATACATTATGGATCAATAATAACACGCAATATTGCCTCTTATTTTTCTAAGGATAGGTTTGATGCCCATGGCCGGTTTGCAGCAGATATAACATGAATATTAATAGTAACGCTTTAAGAGGTTAAGGTTATTAATGTACAATTGATTTTTTCCCAACTAGTCAAGCATATATATTTTAGTCATAAAACCATAAAACCTTAAAAGTATACTATATAATTACTCTACTAAAATAACTTTAAAAAAATTCAACTGAAAAAAGAGTAGAGAGAAATAAAAATCCAAAAAAAAAATTCCTTCACATTTCACGTTTAGCATTTTAAGTTCCTTTTTATTTGATCCTTACACCACTTTTAGAACCAATTAATGTTCAAATTTCACATTTAATATGTTTTTGAAGTAGTTAAACATACCTTGATGACTACAGCATGTTCTTGCATCCTAGATGTCAAAAAAAAAAAAAAATTGTTGTCATAATTAAAGGATTCATATAGAGCAAATTAGTATTACATAAACTCATACCTTTTCTCCCATGGGTTTTCTTGAATACTTGGCCTTTCTCTTTATTGTTTCCATTTTAGTAATTATATGTAGACTTAAAAAACAAAGAGCGTTTGTCCCTACAAATTGGCCAATTCTTGGTATGATGCCGGGGATTCTTGTAAACGCTCACCGACACCATGATTACACTACCGAAATTCTGATACAATGTGGCGGTACAATCATGTTCAAAGGCCCTTGGTTTGCCAACATGGACACAATACTTACCACCGATCCTTTAGACATCCACCACATTCTAAGCAAAAACTTTAGAAATTATCCCAAAGGCGACAAACTTCATAAGATCTTTGATGTCATAGGAGATGGAATTCTCAATTCCGACGGTGAGTCATGGGAGATCAACCGCAAGGTCATTTTTTCTATACTCAAGCATCCCGGATTTCAAAGTAAGATGGAAACAATTATATGGAACAAAGTGGAAAATGGACTTCTGCCTATACTTGAATCTATTTGTCGAAGTGGCAATGAGATTGATTTGCAAGATATATTTCAAAGGTTTGTGTTTGATACCGTATGCACGTTACTCTTTGATAACGACCCAGAAAGCTTGTCTCTTGATTTTCCTTACATCCCATATTCAAAAGCCTTCACTGATGGTGAAGAGGCTATTTTGCTTAGGCATGTTACACCCCCTTTCCTTTGGAAATTGCAACAAATGCTTAGAGTAGGGAAAGAGAATAAGTTGAGCGATGCATGGAAAAACCTTGATCAATTCATATACAGATGCTTAGCTCAAAAACAAAAGGAGTACAATAACATGAACCATGAGGCTGAAAACTTCATATTTTTCACAGCTATCATGAGAGAGCTTAGAGATCATAGTGACGTTGGTCCCACAAAATTTCTAAGAGACACCTTTGTTAATCTCATGGCTGCAGGAAAAGATACCATCAGCAGCTCTCTATCTTTGTTCTTTTATTTTCTAGCCAGAAACCCAACTTTAGAAGAAAAGATTCCAGAAGAGATCCATACACATTTGGAGGTCAATGCGCGTAAAAGATGGAACACGAAAGAGTTAGACGAAATGGTTTATCTTCATGGAGCTTTATGTGAAACCTTAAGGTTATATCCCCCTGTCCCTTTCAACCAGAAATCTCCGTTGTAACCGGATATCCTTCCAAGTGGCCACAAAGTTGATCAAAACACCAATGTTATTATCTCCCTTTATTCTATGGCAAGGATGGAATCAATTTGGGGAGAGGATTGCATGCAGTTTAGGCCCAAAAGGTGGATTTCCAATAGTGGAGGAATCAAACATGAGCCATCATACAAGTTCGTGACATTTAATGCTGGACCAAGAACTTGTTTTGGCAAGAATATGGCTTTGTCTCAGATGAAGATAGTGTTAACCATGATCATTCATCGTTACCATATACAGCTAGTGGAAGGTCATCCTGTGCTTCCAGCAGATTCTATGATACTTCAGATGAAGCATGGTCTCAAGGCTATATTGAATAGAAGAGATGAATTTAACTAAAACTTAATATATCAAACAACAATGTATTCTACTTTTTAAAGTGAAAAAAAAAATAAGGTGGTCTGATTCCAAAAGAATATGATAACATCTATGTGTAATAAATTTGGAAGGGATGGATGGTGATTTTTAAGACATCACAGTAGCCGCTAGATGTATACATATTGTAGCACGTCGTTTAGAAAAATGTTGTCTTATATTGATAGGATTCTATGTAAATAAAATATTTACCAACATATGGGAGCAATATTCTCAAGTATTCAAAACAAAATTTACAAAGTAAACATGTATCATGTATGTTTCTCAATGTTACTTATTACCAGTGTTGTAAAAATTGTGACTAGGCGGCTACTAGTCGGCGATTAATCGCTAGTCGCCCAGTAACCGAGTAATTTTTCGTTAATCAGTGCATTAATCGCTAGTCGGACCTAGTCGGCAGGCCAAAAATCAACGATTTCAGCCAGATTCCGGCAAAGAACATGTATATTCCGTCCAGTTTCCAACCAATCCATGTGAATTCCAACAATTAATCTTGTATACTTAAAAAATGAATTGAGTAAGAGTTAAAACATAGCTACTTAAAATATTTACCTATATAAATGTGAATATGTATACATGAAACTGAAAATTATATATAAAAACCCGATCCGATTAATCTCGAGTAGTCGCTAGTCCCCACCTCCCCGGCCGATTAGCGAACTAGCGAGTTCTCCAACCTTGCTTATTACTACCAAAACTCAGGTATTAGTACAAATAAAGAAAGAAGAGTAAATTGCAATTTTACCCCCTGAGGTTAGGGGGCATTGACACTCTTACCCCCCCCCCCCTAAGGAAATAAATGCAAATTTACCCCTTACTGTTAACTCTTATGTCGCAATTCTACCCCCCGGATTCATTTTTCTTGACCAGCCTGTTGACTTGGGTGTGAAAAGACTATTTTACCCTTTTGTTTTACCCCCCAACGTTTGCTGTTATTTCGCATGTTTACCCCCCGGAATCAAATATGTTGCTGATCTGTTGACTTGGCGTAAATTACTAAAATACCCTTTCTTATAACCCCCTATAATTTATGTTTAGAAGCAAAATGACCCCCTGCAACAACCAAAACCTTTCCCGCCACCATCCATATTCGATTCTGCCACCATATAAACAGGCTTGTAACAGAATTCAAGCCACTCAGCCACCGTTGACCACCCTTCGCTACTGTCCCACTCAGCCACTCAGCCACTAGGTTCATTGTCAGCAAAAATCAAAAAGCATGAAGAAGTGTTGTAACAGAATTCAATATCAATTCAAAAACCATATGCATTGTACAAGCCTGTTGCATTTGTAGAAGCCTGCATAAACAACACATATACATTGACCTATAGTATTGACCTATACATTTGACAGGTTCACTGCCAAGTCAAACAGAATTCAAACAAGTTTGTAATGACAAATCTTGGCCTATATTATTGACCCATAAGTCATAAGCATTTGTACAAGCATGTTTGACTTTCATAAGTCAAATTGCACATACACCTATTGCATTTGAAGAAGCCTGCATAATATCCATATTATTGCCTAAAAACAACACATATACATTGACCTATAGTATTGAAGAACCTTGCAGCACTGTCAATTCAAAAACCATGAAGACCCTTCAGCATTTGACAGGTTCACTGCATAATATCCATATTATTGCCTAAAAGTGATGGTGATTATTGACCCACAAGTCACAAGTGATGGTGATTATTGTAGAAGCCTGCACATACACCTATTGCATTGACCTATATTATTGACCCATAAGTCACATACACCCTCTTTCACTTATGCATGGGACTGAAAGTGATGGTGATTGCACCAAGTGCCATGACAGCACCTCTGCATCAGAAGTATTGCAGAGGTTCTGTTCTGTTCTATGATCAAATCAAATACAACAGCAACTTAACAGTCAAATATAACCAACATTAACCCACATTATGTCGTGATCAAACATTAACCCACTTAACAGTCAAATATAACCAAGTTAACAGTCAATGGTTTTGTTCTGTTCTGTTCTATGATCAAACCAAACAACAGCAACTTAACAGTCAAATATACACAACATTAACCCACATTATGTTGTGATCAAACATTAACCCACTTAACAGTCAAATACAACCAACTTAACAGTCAATGTGTTCTATGATCAAACATAACCTGTTCTATGATCAAACATAACCTGTTCTATGATCAAACATAACCTGTTCTATGATCAAGCAAAAGATCCTACACATTAACCCAAAAGATCCTAGAATATTAGAGTTTAAGAATCCTACACTACATATTAACCCAAAAGAACCTAGAAGATTAGAGTTTAAGTATCCTACACAACCATTTCCTGCTGAGGCAGAAACTGGAAATGCAGGAACGGGCGGCCTCGCATCTTGAGCACCAATGAGACCACAATCGATCGTAGTGAAACATGAATCCCCATGTCCACTGCAAATACACAAACATCCATTACTAGTTGTTTGATTGTACCCCACAATCAAAATTGTTGTTTGATTTTACCTGAAAATTGCGAGAAAAGGGAGGATCTCTGGACCACATCTGGATCGATGGTGGCCGGTGGTGTGGTCGCCGGCCCTGGCTCAGCCGGTGGAGCTCGATGCATAATGCCATTCTGTTCAGTCATCCTGTGCTAGTGTGGTGAAGGAGTGGTGAAGAAGATGGAGTGGATGTCGCCGGATGGTGAAGGTCGTCGGTGAAGAAGCCGGAGAAAGGACTTCGCCGGAAGAGATGAAGAAGAAGAGGGGAAAACTTAGGGGGTAAGGTTGTGAGGTTATGTTGAGTTTGAGGGGTTATTTTAATATATAAAGTACAATTTTTGGTGAAATTACATTTATACCCTTTGACCCTCCCTTGTTTAGATTGACCGGTCAAGAAAAATGAATCCGGGGGTAGAATTGCGACATAAGAGTTAACAGTAAGGGGTAAATTTGCATTTATTTCCTTAGGGGGGTAAGAGTGCCAATGCCCCCTAACCTCAGGGGGTAAAATTGCAATTTACTCAAGAAAGAAATTCAATCATATATCTATATGATGGTGAAGCATATGTCCACCTTCTTAAAATATAAAAGACATTGTCATTCATAAAGGTCGTTCCAACGTTTTTGAAGGCCCTAAGCGAAATACAATTTCGGGGCCCTTTTCGGAATCTCATTGTTATTAAACCTCCTTTTATCCGTGATTCCTTGCTAAGATAACACGAGCTAAAATGTGGTTGCAGTCGAATTCCATTGTTATTGTACAAAAAACCAACATTTGTTTTGAATTACTTTCAGTGACCATAAGTTCCATGGGCTTTTCAAATATTATATTCAAATTGAGAAACCCTACTGAAATGAAATTTTAAACCTGGCTTGTGTGTATATATTCGTTTTGTTTCTTCTAAGCAAACAAACTTATAACATAATGAATAAATGTATATGAAAGAATAAGTTTCCATGGAAACCCCATGGTGCAGGGAAAAAATGAAATGATTACAAAAACCTGAGCAAATTAGGCAAAATGAACATACGGCAAGAGAAAAATCAAGAAGCAAAATCAACTAATTATAACTTATAGAAAAACCAGTGAACCATTAACTTTATAAGATAATAAAAATCAAAATAACCAGAAAAATAAGCAAAGATAAACACGACTACCTTCAGGAGATTACAGAACAAAGAACAGAAAACTGATCGATGAGTAATTGTAGAAGGTAGAAGAGATGAAGTGATCGTCGAAATTTTTACAAAAAAACATTGAACCAATCTATGGACTGATGGATTAAATATTTAGATTATAGAAGCAAAGCGATTAACGTCATGAACTGAATCATTGTTCGAACGGATTGATGAACATAGTGTTGTGATTAGTGCAATTTCTAGATGTAGAGAAATTTAAATAGAACAATTTGCACAAAATAAAGACACAGAGATTTTACGTGGAAAACTCCAAAATCGGAGAAAAAACCAAGGGCGGAAGCGGAGAAGGATTTTACTAGCAAATATGGCGTACCGAGGTTACAGTGTATCACTCAAAATCTAGACTCCGAAAAATACCCTATTAGTATTTGGACATTTACTAGATTTAAACACTACCCTTACACGCTCACTAGTATAGAATTTTATAATACAATTCTATACTATTCTTTTCTCTCGACAAACTATTACAAGAGTATCTTTCAAACAACTCCTTACTAAAATACCTAGTATTTTATCGGATGTTTTCTCTCAATGTGATGGATTTGTATGTGTTGTTGGTACCATGAACTCAAAGGCTATTTATAGTTGAGGAATACCATCCATCTTTGAATGTTGAAGCCATAATACCATCCATCTTTGAATGTTGAAGCCATAATATTTGAATACCATCCATCTTTGAATGGAATATTTGTCATCATTCAACAAATCTCCACCTTGACAAACATTCCACGCCTTTGCTACCCGTTACTCAATCTCCGCTTCCCATAAGCCCCTCCCCGAGGGCTCATCACTTTTGAATTTCGCGAAGGCCAACCAAGTCCAAACAATGTTCGAACTTGTTTGTAGTAACTACCTTAGTCAACATATCTGCAGGATTATCTGCTGTACTGATCTTTCTCACAATTATAATTCCTCCAGATATAACTTCACGAATAAAGTGATACCGTACGTCAATATGCTTGGTTCTCTCATGATACATCTGATTTTTAGTCAAATGTATCGCACTCTGACTATCACAATGCACAATAGTCTCATCTTGTTGAACTCCAAGATCACTAACCAAACCCCTCAGTCATATAGCTTCTTTAACACCCTCTGCCATTGCCATGTATTCCGCTTCAGTTGTAGACAAAGCAACTGTTGATTGTAAGGTTGCTTTCCAACTGATAGCACATCCTCCGAGAGTGAAAACATATCCCGTCTGAGACCTTCTTCGATCTAAATCTCCGGCATAGTCTGAATCAACGTATCCAGTAACATTAGTGTTACCACAACTATCAAACACCAGCCCAATATCTGTCGTTCCTCTGAGATATCGAAGAATCCATTGCACTGCTTGCCAATGAGTTTTCCCTGGGCGATCCATATATCTACTCACCACGCTTACTGCCTGTGCAATATCTGGTCTAGTACAAACCATAGCATACATGATGCTACCAACAGCACTAGCATATGGAACACGCGACATGTGCTCCACCTCTTCCTCAGTTTCTGGTGACAGTGCCGATGAAAGCTTGAAATGTGCAGCAAGTGGAGTACAAACCGGTTTGGAATTGTCCATCCCAAAACGCTGAAGTACCTTTTCAATATATTTCTTTTGTGACAAATATAACCTGCCTTCGCGTCTATTTCTGACAATCTCCATTCCCAATATCTTCTTGGCTGCACCCAAGTCTTTCATCTCAAACTCACTTTTAAGTTGAGTTTTCAATAGATCAATCTCTAACATGTTTTTCGAAGCAATCAACATATCATCCACATATAATAGCAAATACACAAACGAGCCATCTGGGAGTCTTTTGTGATATACACAACAATCATAATTACTTCTTGTGTAATTATTACTTGTCATGAATATGTCAAACCGCTTATACCATTGTCGAGGTGATTGCTTCAAGCCATATAATGACTTTTTCAGCAGACATGCATGATCTTCTTTTCCTTGGACAACGAATCCCTCTGGTTGGCGCATATAGATCTCTTCTTCTAACTCACCATGCAAAAATGCAGTCTTGACATCCAATTGCTGCAGCTCCATGTCAAATAAAGCAACCATGGCAAGTAACACGCGAATAGAGGTATGCTTTACAACCGGTGAGAAAACTTCATTGAAGTCAACTCCCTCTCTTTGAGTAAAGCCCTTTGCTACAAGGCGTGCTTTGAACCTTTCATCTTCTACACCAGGAATTCCATCCTTCTTCTTAAAGATCCATTTGCATCCGACAATCTTCTGGCCTTTAGGCGGTTTCACCAGTTCCCATGTTTGATTCTTATAAAGAGATTCCATTTCTTCATTCATGGCTACGGTCCACTTAGCAGATTCCTGGCAACTAGTAGCTTGTTGATATGTACCAGGTTCGTCAACCTCTATATCTTCAGCCACGCTAAGTGCAAAAGCTACTAAATCTGCATGCCCATATCTTTGTGGTTTCCGTATAACTCGTCTTTCTCTGTCCCTTGCTAACATATAATTTTGGAGATCTTCTTGTTCTTCTGGCTGAACTTCTTCTTCTGGCGTAACCGTATCATCTCCAGAATCACGTACGTCTTCTACATTTAGCTCATGAGGAGTACCTTGTACTACTCCTTTTGGAACTTCTATTTCAAGCTCCACCTGCTCTTCAACTTCTTGGTCATTTCCGGCATTCACTTGTTCCTCCTCTTTCTTCTTTAACATAGCAGACTCATCAAATGTCACATCCCTGCTGATAAGAAATCGGGATGATTTACCATCAGGGCACCACAATCTATAACCCTTCACCCCGTCAGCATATCCTAGAAATATGCATTTCCTTGCCCTTGGCTCAAGTTTACCATCTTTCACATGAGCATAAGCAGGACAACCAAAGATCTTCAAATCAGTATAGTCTGCAGGGGTACCTGACCATTTTTCTATAGGAGTTTCACAATCAATTGCTGTAGATGGAGACCGATTTACCAAATAACAAGCTGTGTTGACAGCTTCAGCCCAAAAAGTTTTTGGTAATCCAGCATTTGAGAGCATACACCGCGCTCTCTCCAAGAGCGTCCTGTTCATCCGTTCTGCAACTCCGTTTTGCTGTGGTGTATAACGCACTGTGCGGTGTCTCACAATGCCTTCATTCTTGCAGAACTCATTGAATTCTCCTTTGCATAATTCCAAACCATTATCTGTTCTCAAGCGTTTGACGGACTTCCCAGTCTGCTTCTCTATCATCGTCTTCCACTGCTTGAATTGAACAAAGACTTCATCCTTTCTTTTCAAGAAATACACCCATACCCTTCTCGAGTAATCATCGATGAAGGTCAAGATATATCTAGCACCACCTTTTGATGGAACAGGAGATGGACCCCAAAGATCTGAGTGGATATAATCCAATGTACCTTTGGTCCGATGAACTCCTTTTCCAAACTTTACCCGGTGTTGTTTGCCGAATACACAGTGTTCACAGAACTCTAGTTTTCCAGTATTCTGACCGCACAACAAACCCCGTTTGCTAAGCTCCATCATGCCTCTTTCGCTCATGTGCCCAAGGCGCATGTGCCATAACTTGGTGGTATCTATATCTGTCATTGATGAAGAAACTCCAGCAGCACCAGTGACCGTGTTACCATTTAACAAGTAAAGGCCATTAACCTTTTCACCTTTCATCACGACAAGAGCACCTTTTATGACTTTTAGTACTCCATTTTTACCGCGATACTCACAGCCAATGGAATCCAGTGTACCCAAGGAAATAAGGTTCTTCTTCAAATCTGGAACGTGCCTGACTTCTGTCAATGTCCTAACCGTGCCATCGTACATCTTGATTTGGACTGTACCTATTCCAACAACCTTGCAAGGTGTATCGTTTCCCATAAGGACTTTACCACCGTCTATATTTTGATATGTGGTAAACCAGTCCTTATTACGACACATATGATAGGAACAACCCGAGTCAAGAATCCAACCATCCCTGGACCGATCTTCAGTAACACTAAGAACATGTGCGCCATCAGAATTCTCTTCTGCAACTGCGGCAACATTTTCTGCTCCCATTGCTTTCCATTTTTCCCTTTTTCCTTTTAATTCTGGACAGTCTTTTCGTATGTGCCCTTCCATGTGACAATTATAACACTTTATCCTTCTAGATCTTGACTTTGATCTAAAACGACCTCTGCTGCTTGAAGCTTTATCTTTTTGTCTTCCTCTTGCCACCAAACCATTTGCAGCGTCTTCAACATAATCCGAGGAAACCTTCTTCCTTAACTCGCTAGAGTTTAAGGTAGCTTTTACATCCTCCATGGATATAGTTTCTCTACCATATAGTAGAGTTGTGACCAAATGCTCATATGATTTTGGCAATGAACATAACAGAATCAGCGCCCGATCTTCATCTTCAATTTTCACATCAATATTATTCAAGTCCAATATGATTTTATTGAACTCATTGATGTGATCATTGAGTGTACCTTCTTTCATCTGGAGAGTATACAACCGTTGCTTCAAATACAAACGGTTAGTGAGAGACTTGGTCATGTATAGTGACTCAAGTTGTAGCCATAGTCCAGCAGGTGTAGTTTCCGCCGCTACTTCCCGGAGCACATTATCAGCAAGATTTAGAATAATCAAGCCATGTGCTTTCTCTAGAATCTCTTCCTTCCCTTCATTTGTCAAATTTTCAGGCAAGTGTTCTCTGCCTTTCAAAGCTGATAAATAACCATGTTGGCTCAGTAGAGCCCGCATCTTCATTCTCCATAGACCGAAATCGTTCTGCCCATTAAACTTCTCTACATCGGATTTAAGAGTCGTCATCTAGAAATTTAATCACAACTAGGCTCTGATACCAGTTTGTTGTGATTAGTGCAATTTCTAGATGTAGAGAAATTTAAATAGAACAATTTGCACAAAATAAAGACACAGAGATTTTACGTGGAAAACTCCAAAATCGGAGAAAAAACCAAGGGCGGAAGCGGAGAAGGATTTTACTAGCAAATATGGCGTACCGAGGTTACAGTGTATCACTCAAAATCTAGACTCCGAAAAATACCCTATTAGTATTTGGACATTTACTAGATTTAAACACTACCCTTACACGCTCACTAGTATAGAATTTTATAATACAATTCTATACTATTCTTTTCTCTCGACAAACTATTACAAGAGTATCTTTCAAACAACTCCTTACTAAAATACCTAGTATTTTATCGGATGTTTTCTCTCAATGTGATGGATTTGTATGTGTTGTTGGTACCATGAACTCAAAGGCTATTTATAGTTGAGGAATACCATCCATCTTTGAATGTTGAAGCCATAATACCATCCATCTTTGAATGTTGAAGCCATAATATTTGAATACCATCCATCTTTGAATGGAATATTTGTCATCATTCAACACATAGAAGTCATTCGCGACCGAATAAAAGGGCAATTAATAAGATTGAGATAAGCACCTATTTCTCCATCTATTCGCAGATTTTCCATTTCATTGATCAAGATTCAAGAGAGGACGCCTCGATTTTGCAATTTTTTTCCTTGAAACTCGAATCACTTTTGAGCCTAAAATTAACTGTGCTACTGCATGACCATATTTCTAGTATGCCCTATTTATTTGAGTTCCCTTTAGTGCATTGGCCCAATATCAAACAACCCAAGCCCAATTTTATGTATAAAAAGGATTGTTAATATTGAGGCCCTTAAAAAGTGGAGACCCTAAGTGATTGCTTAGGTCCATTAGCCTGTTGGGCCGGCCCTGTCATTCATTACTCACACCTTCTTCAAATAGAAGTCGACATTGTCATATTAATTTATTTTAAAATCCGGAAGGCCCACACTGTCATATTAATCATATATATCTATATGATTAGGGCTGCATTTGGCTAGCCTTGTCCACCTTCTATAAGGGAGTCAGTACGAGGTTGTTATCGCCAATGCAAATGGCGATGGGTGGTGCAATGTGGCAGCTTAAGTGACCAAGAACTCATTGCCATTAGAATTGGCTATGGGTCAGAGCATAGTCACCTAATTTGTGGTTCGCTCCGGTTCGGGTACGCGGTTTGGGTTCGCGATTCGCTAGTTGGGGCGAATTCGGTTCAGAGGGGGTAGGTTCATTTCGGTACGATCCGCTACGATTCGGTTCGGTATACTATTACGTCCAGTTCAGTATACACAAATTAAAGCAAAAATTACTAATTTCATAAATCCAAATGATCAAAACATATTATTCATATTAGCAAATAGAAAACAAAAACATAAAGTTTTAAAATCCTAATCTAGACGTGCCCTTTTTTCTTTCGCGTTATCAACGTCTTCTTCATCAAGATTTTCCCAAACTATTTCTTCCAAATGAGCACTTGAACCTTCAATATACGTACTTTCCGGGTCCATATCTGACTTTTGGGGGGTGGGGCCGGGGGGGTTTATATGATTCTGAAAAACGACTCTGAAGCCTAATGTTAGAGTGAATAAAAACTAGTTTATCCGCTCTATTGCAATTTAAACGATTTCTCTTGACATTATGGATGTAGGAGTATCTACTCCAGTTTCTCTCCGCCGAAGAGCTACTAATCGGTTAAAAGAGCACTTTTTTGCCACCTCCGCCAATTCGGGTGTCTCCGACCCATATGTACCCCACCATCAATTGCATCCATTGTCAGGGCATCAGCTTGTGCTGCGGTCCTCGAACAAATACCTTTTTTTTCATATGAAACGTTGCAAATTGTGCCCGCAACATACTTTCTTCCTCTTCATTTTCCACAATTCTTTTAAACGCTTTTATAACACCATTTGTAAACACCACGTCTTGCATCGGAGCTTTTCTTTCAATGTCACCGGGTGCCAACTTTTGTAGATAATGTTTATCGTAAAACCTTGGATTCAAAGCATGCCCAAAACAATGAAGTGGGATTGACATTTTATCCCACCTAGCCAAAACAATCTGATTAATTTCATCAAAATAACCTGCATATTTGTTATCCTTTGTAACATCTTTTATTTCTCCTACCATGTTGTCCATCTTTTCGTAGATTTCACCCATTTTAGGACCTTCATCACTTCAAAAGTAGAACCGAACATCTTTTAATGTCAGCTTTTTTCCATCAACTCCAAAAAAATGGTAATGAACTCTTGTGTACGTGCTCGTAAACGTGCACTTACAGTGATTGCAAACCCATGTTTTACTGCCGCCAGGATTCTTGCTCTACCCTGAACGATTCGAAACCACATAAAGATTATTTCCTACATTTAAGGAACCAAAACAACAAAGCTGTTATACAAAGACTGTACTGTGTATTATAGACTTTTCGGGAACGGATTGTAGCATAAGGGTGAGGGGGGCACTCCCCTAAGAGGGGAGTCCCCTCTCTTACGCATAACCAATCCTCGTGTGCCACGTCAACTCCCCTCTTAAACTCCCCTAACACCCCAATTTGATGGCGGCACTCCCCTATTAGGGGAATTGTTTTTTTATTCAAAAAATAAATAAATAATAATTGATTGGTTGTTACAAGCTATGGGCCCACCATCTCCTCTCTCTCTTGTGCGATGACTTCTCCCCCAACCCCCTCCCCGATTTCCCTCCCCTCTTTGATGGCGGTACCCTTACCGCTCGGCAACAATGGTCCCCGAAGGGTGTCACCGAGGGTGCCCCGAGTGCCCTTAGACAAACAATGTACATATATTAAAAAAGCACTTGAAGGTGCATGACTAAATAAGTTGTGTAGTAAGTGGCTTACTAAGCTATGTATTTCACCATACATGAAGATATACATGATAATATTAAAGTGAACTACTTGTAGCAATTTCAAATGAAGTTAATTAAGTGTTTATTAGGCCAATAGAATACCGGCTGAAACTAGTTTGAAGCTAAAGATATTCACTCCCACTGTCTCACATTTGTACATATATTTACATACATGAATGTATAGAAAAATAAAAATAAGGGAGATGATTCCAAAATTCTTTAACAACCATCATTCACAACAGCCTCATTAGTGTGCTACTTACTGACATCAACGTCAACCATTTTATACGAGTAATAGGTCATTCATATGAAGACGTCCTAATGTAATACACATAATGAAATCAAGTCACACTTACATTATTTGAAAGTAAGTTAAAAGTTTGTTTACAGTGTATAATACTATAAAGATTATATTCTACATTTAAAAACAAAGTTGTAAGCCTGTAAATGTAAAAACAATTATACAATAATACATATAAAAACAATTACAGTCTTTGTATAACAGTCTATGTAAAACAAAGTTGTAGTAATTCATGAATCATGATCAGCAACTTTAACATATAACAACAACTAGCAGCAATGCAACATGTACTATATTAACTGTAAAAACATATACATTCTTTGTTATACACAATTTCCTGTTAACAAGAAATAATGATCATGAAAAAAGAGAACGTGGACAAGATTCTTACCAACACCCGTGTGGGTATTTCACCAAGGAGCGGCTTCGTTGGATCATTAGTGACTACTGATATTTCTTCGCTTTATGTTTTGATTGACTTCCATTAGTTACTGTTGATCTTTCCTGAACCTCATCATCAACGTTAATAAAATCTTGTGTCTCACTTACACGTGTCTCCTCTTGATCATCACCATGGTAAGTCTTTTTCTTACTAAAAGACATTGAACTTTGAAGTATTAGATAAGGATTTGAATATGTGTAATTGAAGGTGTGAGATTGAAGATGAAATCACCAGGTATATATAATTGATTCTGGGTTTTGGTAATTGATATGAATTATGGATATGACGATACGTAATCTAGGTTTTTTCCCCGCTTTTCACAGTCCCGCTGTCACAACCCCCGACCCTACCCTGGGCGGGAGCCGCGAGCAGATTCGGCAGTGGTGCCAGTGTTTATTAAAGATTTCACAGCGGAAAAGTCATCAAGGACTGGGTGTCAGGAAAAATATCAGAATTTCAAAACACCAAAGTATTCATTTAATAAACTATGGGGTAAAACCTGTATTTACATAAATAATTTTCACGGGGATAAACCCTTGATTATAAAACACGTTTTATTCAGTGTTTACATAGCCACTTATTTAAGCTTGAGTGCCTCATAGCACTTTTTCTTCTCTTCATAGTAATCACCTGAAACGCGTTTTAAAAACATTTGTCAACGAAAAATACTGGTGAGTTCATTCAGTTGTACAAAATACATTGTTATAATTACAACATTAAGAGTTTTTAAATTTGTTTATATCTTACAATTACCCAAAAATATTTGTCACTCGGAAATTTCTGTGAGTGTGGTCATATCACTGTTTGTCTTGCTCCTAACTAGTGAAGATTATCAAATAGTGTATACAAAACCCCACATACTGGCAGTAATTTCAGTAAGAATTCAAAGACTTAATCACTGTAAATACAACTAGAAAACATTTAGGGTTTTGAAAGAATTTTGATAAAAGAGAATGACTCACATTGCAGATTTAGAGTTTCAGTACTAGCCTTCTAGTTTAAACGCTTGGTTTCCTAATTAAGCACACAATGCACACGTATTAGTGTAACTAAATTCAACTTTAACGATAATCACGAGATGAAAACCCACAACATGATAACAAAGTATAATCTTTTTCAGGCAACACTTAAACATCCGTTGGATTGGTTTCAATAGATAGGATAAGGTATCATACCAGTGATTCGAGTTAGCATGCTGATTACGGGCGGAGGTTTAGCACTCGAGTATAATATTAATAGTAGAGATTCAGAGAGAAAGAAAAGAAGTTTGAGCAAGTTGAAATGCTCAGTTTACGTCCAATTTATAGCTGAAAAACAATCTCGTCGCGTCACGCGACCAAATTCGCATTACCCCTTCACGTAGCGCGAATGGTATAGCTAGGGCTTAGGTGTTCTGAGTCACCATGTAGGCATGACACATCGCTGCCACATGGTACCAAATGTTAGCTGGTGGTCAAAGAAGTGTCACGTCACACGACTGCATACCACTTCCACCATCGCATAGCGCCAAGGGGCCTAAGTCAAGGTTCCTTTGGGTTTTTTTTTCATGCTGGTTCTCATCGTGCGCGTTTGGGGTTTCAGTTAAGATTCGTTTATGGTCTTTTAGAGGGTTGTTACATCCTCCCCACCTTATTTTAAATCTCGTCCTCGAGATTCACTAAAACAAGTAGGGGTACTTTCGCTTCATTTCTGACTCTAGCTCCCATGTGTATTCCGGTCCTCTTTTCGAATCCCACTTCACTTTGTCTAGAACTAACCTCTCGTGCTTTCGATTCTTAATCTTTCTATATTCAATTTGTAGAGGTTTCTCAACAAACTTCAATTTCTCATTTACCTCTATGTCTTGAAGAGGTACTATCAGTGATTCATCAGCTAAACATTTCTTTAGGTTACATACATGATATACGTCATGTACACCTGCCATTTCTTTGGGTAAGTATAGCTGATAAGCTACTGGTCCAATTCTCTTGATAACTTTAAATGGTCCGACATACCTAGGAATTAATTTTCCTTTCTTACCGAATCGGATTACTCCTTTCCAAGGAGAAACTTTTAATAATACTTTGTCTCCAACTTGAAATTCTAGTGGTTTACGTCGATTATCTGCATAACTCTTTTGACGATCTCGTGTTGTTTTCAATCTTGCCTTGATTTAAATTATCTTGTCATTGTTTCTTGCACAATCTCGGGACCTGATAATTGAGTTTCTCCTATTTATGCCCAACATACTGGAGTTCGGCACTTTCGTCCATAAAGTGCTTAAAATGGGCCATCATTAATGCTTGTATGATAACTATTGTTATAGGAGAATTCTATTAATGGTAAGTGATCGTCCCAACTTCCTCCAAAATCTATTACACATACCCTTAGCATGTCTTCTAATGTTTGGATTGTCCTTTCACTTTGTCCATCTAGTTGAGAGTGATAAGTTGTACTTAATTTTAATCGTGTTCCCATGGCTTTTTTGAAACTTTTCCAAAAATGATAAGTGAAAAGACTATCTTTATCGGACACAATGGATAATGGAATTCCATGTAATGAAACTATCTCATTTACATATAGCTTAACTAGTCTTTCCATACTAAAGGTTTCCTTCATGGGTAGAAAATGAGCTGACTTGGTTAGTCGATCCACAATCATCCAGATTGTGTCGTTACCTTTTCTTGTTTTGGGTAATTCAGTAATAAAATCAATTGTTATCAATTCCTATTTCCATAGTGGCATTTCTAGTTGTTGAAGTAAAGCTGAAGGTATCTGATATTCAGCTTTAACTTGTGAACAAGTTAGACACTTAGAAACGTAACTAGTTATATCCCTTTTCATTCCTATCCACCAAAAATCATTCCTCGGGTCTTGATACATCTTGTCACTACCAGGATGCATCGTATACCTAGACTTATGAACTTACTCTAAAATTATTTCTCGTAGGTTACCTTGGATAGGTACCCAAATTCTTTTCTTATGAAATCCCCAAATTCTATTAGTTCCTTTCTCTAATTCTTTTATTCATCCTTTTAATCCTTCAACATCATCCTTGATTGCTATTTCCTGGGTACTTTTCAATTGTTCCATTAAATCTATCTGTAGATTTAATCTGAGAGCACGTACACGCTTCGACTTCTCATGGTATTTACGACTTAAAGCACCAGCTACTACATTAGCTTTACCCTCGTGATATTGAATATCACAGTCGTAGTCACTTAAAATCTCCATCTATCATCTTTGCCTCATATTCAATTCTGTTTTGCCCAAAAATATATCTTAAGCTTTTATGATCTCTAAAATTTAAAGGCAAAAATTATCGCTCCTAGCTCTAAATAGTGAGTTGTATAATTTTCTTCGTGCTTCTTCAGATTCCTAGATGCGTAAGCAATCACCTTTTCACGTTGCATCAAAACGCATCCTAATCCTAATCTGGAGGCATCACAAAAGACTACAAAATCCTCAGTTCCTTTTGGTAATGCAAGTATTGGTGCATTTGTTAACTTTTGCTTCAAGGTTGTAAAGGATTCTTCTCGCTTGGGTCCACATTCAAACTTAACCGACTTACACGTTAACTTGGTTAACGAAACGACTATCCTTAAAAAGTCTTGAATAAAGCGTCGATAGTAACCTGCTAAACCTAGGAAACTTCTAATCTCTGTAGATGACTTAGAGACTTTCCATTTAGTAATTTCCTCGATCTTTGAGGGATCTATATGAATTCCTTCATGATTAATTAAATGACCTAAGAATTCCACTTCTTGCAACCAGAATTTACACTTAGAAAATTTAGCATAAAGCTTCTCTTTTCTCAAAAGTGTTAAAAGTACATGTAGATGCTTAGTCTACTCTTCCTTGCTCTTGGAATAAATAACTATATCGTCTATGAAGAAAATTACAAATTTATCCTGGTACAGTTCACATATTCTATTCATCATGTCCATAAATGGTGCCGGAGCATTTGTTAAACCGAATGGCATGACTGTAAACTCGTAATGACCATATATATTTCTTAAAGTGTCACACCCCAATATTTCAACATCGCCTGGTGGGCCTGGTTGGGGAGTACGTGACGAGATTGATATCAAATACACAAATAGCACAGCGAAAGTCTTGGATTTAAAATATTATTACAAACATAATTGTCCGAGTGTTCAAAATAATAATACAGACTGCTTGTAATAAAAGATCCACAGGCGGATCGAAAATATCATCAAAGTGGTATCTTGTACCGCCAATGAAGCCCGGTCGAGCGTCTAAACGGTCCAAGAAAACATCTAGTACGAATGAGCCAAATTCGTCTAAAGACACGTCAGATTCTCGTTACCTTATAAACTTATACGGTATTGATGACGACTTAGATTTTGATTAATTGGAGGAGCTACCTTGCTCGTCTAGGAGAGATAAAAGCAAGGTGGCGAGACTCGAGGAACCTACTCGTCTATAACTACATCTACAATGAATCCCAAAGTTAAATCACATTGACAGGTTGGAAAAAAATTCTCTGTTACTCTCTTTTAAAAAACAAGCACTAATGAAAAAAAAACAAATGGAAATAAATTTTAAGTTCACCGAGAAAGACGACCATGCTATGTTCGAAGCATGAAAAGAAGAAATCCGAGCCAAATATGACAAAAAAATAGTTTTAGTAGTTTCCAATTATTTTATTTAACTAGAATTGATTTTCCCCGTGTTGTGTGGTCGGGTTTTTAAAGTGATTTGAGCGTACTGAATTTCTTTGTAATTGCTTGTTGATCAAACGGAAACCAACTGAAAATATCTAGAAAAAATAAGCACAAAAATGTATTATATTTAACATTACTCATCTTTTGAAAAAACAAATATATGTCAACGTAAACCAACTTGAATTTACACCAATACGTACATAAAAATAATCACGTAAAACTCGACAGGTTAAAATGCCATTATGTTGAAACGTAAACTAACTTGAATTTATGTTGACACGTACATAAACGTCAAAATGTAAACCAATTGAAAACGTCAATAAACATAAAGGGTTTCAAAATGACATTTTACAAAGTTTTTAGAATGTTAAGGGATTATAAGTGTCAAGACTGAAAGTTGAAGTAATTAGTTTCAAATCTAAAAAAAAAGGTCAAATCACTATAGCTAAGTAGTCCTTCTATTATACTAGTGGGAATGCCCGCGCGTTGCGGCGGGTGCATAGTTTTGTCAGCTTGTAATTTTTGTCACCAACCTCATACGTCACAACCTTTATTCGTAAATGCATCCACGTCGGTAGTGTGACGTCCAGTCGTTCACATACTTTGTGTACAAATCTAAGATGGTTTATACCAACAAACCTTGCAGAGAGGTTATAGTACAAAAAGGTGCTAACAATTCCTTGAGATTTTCATCAGAAACCGTAATACTAAATGAACAGTTGGGTGATCTAAAAATAACATGGAGACGTTATCACATTGTTATTATCAATATGTTGTCTTAAGTCAAATTTTTTATAATGTGAGTAATGTAAATCGTCAGTATCAAAAAATGTAAAGTAACCAATTCAAGGAACATTAGCTTGAAAGAATAGACAAACAACAATATGTAAACATATAATGCAATATAGGTTGCAATACCATAAGTTTGTGAAACAAATTGAATTAGAAAATATTCTTGTAAGCCGTAGACAAAAAGTTGTTCTTATATTCTTGTACATCTATATACAAGCCCAGGCCTAGATCGCGTGGATAGTAAAGCAAACCATTCCTTGCATACGGTCCCAGATCGCCCCACATCCTTTGTAGGACCCTTGTTAGTATCTCAAAGACAATTACTTTAGCACATAGGTTGGTCATGGAGGGAGAGCCAGGTGCGTAGCAATGTGGTGTCATATCTACCGACCAGAATAATAGGGTAGGTCCAGTCTCAGCTCAGATTGGGTTGGACCAACATCATTCGTTGTGCCAATATTTTGAGCTGGGCTGCATATAGTAATCTTCACAAAAAGGAACCCCACCTTCATCAACATGTATTATGATTTATTAGCATTGCGGCGGGTTGACAATTTCTGTAAACTTTTATCTGATCCGCAGCGACCCAAATTATTCTTCTTTTATTTCTTCCACCAATTTATGAACTGGTGTATTCCTGTTTTGGAATACTTTTACGTTCCGCAACATCCATAGTCTCCACAAGGCTAATGAAATATAGCATGAATGATCTGCAGAATTTATGCTCTGCAGAATTTCCCTGACTGTGTCGCACCTCTGGCCAATCAGTGCCTTTACCCACATGTACAACTACTGCCAAAACGTATATGAAAATGCACACCGGTGGCTGGACCAGCAGATGGTCTGATGTTGGGATCTTTCCCTCCATCGCTCTCCAAACAAAACAACTTACTTTTGATGCCAATATCTTGTTCCATCTCCACAAATCATTACTTTCTGTTATAACCTGTTGGGATCGAATAACTTTGATTAATGTTTTCACTTTTTGACTAATATAATGATAAGAAACCCAAACTATTAGAAGAAAGCTTCTTATTGGTCAAATGGTTTGATGATACAAAGTACAAACTTCATTCGTATCTAATAACTTTTTGGGTCGGGATAAAAATCCTAATAAACTAATATGGCAGGATTAGACGAATAAGATAAAACGCCATCATGAAGCACAAGTACTACAACTATCAAAGTGAATACATAGGTTATGTCTCACCAAGTCATTTAAACCCCACATTCCCGCAAGCTACAGGTTAAATATATGTGCAAGAAAAGCATAAACTTAGACTAAGTAATGATTTGTGGAGATGGAAAAGGAGCAAACTGGATAAAAGCAAGTGGGCCGGAAAATATAAGTAGAAGATTAAATTTGAACAATGGTACTCTTGACACTAAAAATGCTTGCTTTTGTGAATCGAACAATTATATGATCCAAATTCCTGTGTCAAGCAATTGGATAAAAGCAAGTGGGCTGGAAGATGGCCAATGGGAACCATTGGATTGGGTAATATGGACAAAAACGAAAATAGAGGTTTTTTATTTTTCTTCCATTTCATTTGCTGGGAGTTTTTAATATACTAATAAATCTCAAAGAATTTACCAACATATTATCTAAGGACTAAATGGCAAATATACCACGATAGATATACTCTAGTGTGTTGAAGCAATAGATTTCTTAAAAACTCCCAGCAAGTGAAATGGAAGAAGACCAAATTTCTTTGCCACTTTGTAATTATTCCCAAAAACTGACTTCGCACATTCGGTCTACATTATCGAATTTACCTTGGAATATGTAATCATATTATAATATAGATATGTACCAGAAAATTGAGAGGCTTTTATTGCAATCAAGGTTTCTTCCTGAACCCAATAAAAAGATAAATTATGAGTCTAAAGGTGGTAAGAGCAGCTCTTTAACTTAAAATGTGTAGCCTCAGGTTATCTTGACAGGTCAATTGGTAAACCAAAAAATTGCTAAAATTTATGGGTCAATAGGGTAAAAAAATAACCAAAGTATATCCCTTTTTTTGTTGTAAAGATGTAGTTTTTCACCTTTACTATAGCATCGCATCGACAACGTTCCAACAATAAATGGTATCAGATCAACCCCACATTATCGAGAGCGCAGTACCAAAAATCCAAAATGCACTTGCTTTGACCCGGGCCCATAACTTTTTGTTATCACATATATAGTTTTGCAGATAAAAATTCGATAATAATTGTTACCATTAATAACCAAACTCAAATGATTAGAAAAGAAAACATACAGAAATCTCCACTTTGATAGCTTCCCCAATGTAACCGGGATGGGCCCGGAGAAACCGTTGAGATAAAGATCTAAACTCACTAAATTCGTCAAATTTCCAAGATTGTTAGGAATGGGGCCACTTATGTTATTGTTGTATAACTCCCTGCAGGTATGCATAAATATCAAATAATTAGAAAATCATATAATTATAACCTAATCAGATTATTAGTTGATTAAAATTTAAAATGACTTACAAGTACTGCAGATTCTTTAGTAGCCCGATTTGTGGAACCAATGTACCAGATAGAGCTGCATTGCCCAAATCACTGAAACATTTATGGTAAAAAAATAAGTTATAATCTACGATTGTTAATTCATATATTGTTGTTTTAATTAGTGAAACTTACACTCGTATAACGCTGTTATCGTTGTTGCAGGTGACGTGGAACCATGTGCAGGGATTTACGAGGGTCGGATCCCAGCTTTGAAGGACACTGTTTGGATCATCGAAATGCACCCTCAAGCTATGCAGAGCATCACATGTAATACAATATTTGCAATAATTTGCTTTTTAAAGAAAACTAATATGATTATATTTTTTTCTGATTATGTTGGGCATAAAAAATCAGACAGAGGATTAGATAAGAAGTACTACAAGTTTTTTACTTTTACATGAACCAAACAAACACGAAAACTTACATGAACAAAATTTCTTAACGAGTTTGTTAGTCTGCAAACATTAATATTCTAAACGAACACAAACAAACACAAGCCAAGCACAAACTGACACCAATTAAAAGTAAAAAACAATATTCGAATCAAAGACTAAACTGACACCAACTATAAAATAACTTTGAATGAATGTGTAAATGAACATTAACGAACGGACATAATGAACCTTAAGAAATGTAAATGAGCGAATGAGGCATCAGTCCATGTCTCATACGTTTAAACCAAACACACTAAATAACACTATCAAACTCACTAACTCGACCTGAGAAGAGAAACACGGATAGTGTCTTGTGAAGTCCTCCGAATTGACCGTTCAAACCATATCGACCTGGTTCGTCGCCGAAATGCACTAACTCGTAACATCGCCACCCATCTCTCACCGTTTCGACCCGACAGGTACCGGCTCATTGTGAGTGTCACTTGTCCCACATCCACTCAACCTTCCTCAACAAAGAAGCTGCTAACAAGCATAATCTTAACATCTAATGATGAATTGTTCGTTATGTCGTTGAATAAAAAAACAACTTTATTTAACAAGTAGTGAGCGCCGAAAAAGAATGTTCAGAACCTTACCTCGTTATAAATTTCTTGACAATTTGCCCCCTTCACAATAAAAAAAGAAAGAAATGACCTTCACGACTTAATTCCTTTTTTAGCTTTTCAAGCAACTGACCTACAATAGGAGAAGCAGTAACCACAATGAGAACAACCATGATCTAAGCCTTTAATCGACCCATCCATATGCCAATTAGTTCTCTGGAGACTTACATTAACCTCTTTGTCCACCATATACAAACCCTAATTCTAGAAAAAAACAAATGTAGTTAACTTATGAAAGCAACACAAACCAAAAATGTTAAACAGAAAAAAAAAAACACACAAACCTCAATGAAATGACCCGTGAGAATCATCTTACGAAAAGATGAAGCAATTGCAGAACACCAAAATAGAGTCATGGGGTGATTGTAATATCAACAAAAACTTCAAGCGACATTTATACGAGACATCTACAAATCGTTCAAATTAGGTTACACTAAACAAAACAAAAATTAACACATATCTTAAATTCGAATCATGAATACTTTACCAGAGTATAAACCTCGATGAGAAGGAAAAATAGGGTTCTGATTAGGTTTTGTGAAAGAGATGATACTCGTAATATAGCCGCAATCCTCTTCCTGGCACCACCATCTTCATCGGAACAGAGAGGGGAAACCTAACAGATGTAATCGCCTGGTTGAGTTGTGATCTATTGATTTCAATTGATGGGATATTCAATCAGCCGTTTCATTTTATAGTTGGGATTCTGGATCTTAAATGCAAGAGGAGGGTTTCTCGAGTTTACCCCCTAGAGCGTCTTAAAAAATTGTTCAATTTCCTATTATATCTGCTTGGACTTATTTGTACATACTATATCAAAACTTGTACATATGGCAAAATTACATTTTTGTACATCACTTCTCCTTTTTATAATAGTATAGATATATAATAATTATAGTAAGGTTTTGTTTTATTTGAAATTTGGTTTGTATTTTTTATTGTATTTTTTAATTAACTATTTTATAATTTCATTAGATTTTTGTGTTGTTTTAATAAATAAAAAGAAACAAAAACAAAAAATATGATTAAGAAATAATTAAATTTTAACCACAATGTGCTTGTTAAATGATAAGTTAGTTAAAGTCTCACTACCTATGTAACAAACATGACCATAAAATCTAATACCAATAATAGATTTCAATTACCGTTATGTGTCATTCTCTTACTTAATTTATTTATATTAAATTAATACTATTAGTATATTAAATTAATCTCTAATATTAGTAATATATAATATATTTAATAATATATAAATATAAATAATTGTTATATATTATTGTGATTTATCTTTTCCTCAATTTCTTAAATTTTTTTTAAGATTTTATGAATTTTGTCTCACTTTTTTGTTTTCATTAAAGTATTTAAATTATAACAGATAAATAGTTAAATGAGTTTTTAAATTAAATTGATAAATAATAAAATGAGTATTTAAGTTAAAATTTTATATAATCTTAATTTATATTTAAATATATGATTGTAAATTATGATCAATACTAATTAATTTATTTCTAATAATTGCAGAGGATATTTATATAGCATCTTGAGCTTATATTTGATTAGTGGGATAAGCTAAGAGGGATGAGTTTGATTTTCTTTAGTCATTAACAATAACAAATATATAATTTGAATTAATAACTATTGAAATCCCCTGTGTGATTAGGCGAGAATTCAATTTCGATCGATATTTTAGTTCATTACCATACTCACACTCTGTATAAAATCCGAAAGAAATAATCAAAAAATTAAAGTCGTCAAACTTCAGAGTATAAAAATTTTGTTATCATTAAAAGAAATGTTTAGACTTTAATATTCTTGTCATAAAAAAACACACACAAAAAAACATTATTTATATTAGGCGAGAATTCAATTTCTATCAAGCTAATGTTTAACATTTAGAATTACTAGCATGTTAGCGTTACATTAATTGTTTATAATTCAAGTTGTGTAAATTGTAAGTTTTAACTTATGTATTGAATGATAATTAGCAATAATTATCCGTTATATATTGGCCTCTTAATATGGGTAAATTTATTTCAAAATTATTCTATTTTTATTTAAATTTCAAAGAAAAAACTTTGACATTTTCTTGATTATGGGTGATTTTAAGCAAATTTTGTATGATATTTATCATCTTTTACTTACATAATATATTTTATTTATTCAACCCGTATAATGAACAGATATATAAGCTAGTATAGTATAAAAGACATTTAATATTGACTAGTATTAAGCCCCCCGCGTTGCGGCGGGGGGCCTGAAACCATGCAAAGTAGCACTAATGCCACACCACTATCAGTGACCACGAAAAGCTCGCAAAAACAAAATAAATAAAAAAGGAAAAAATAAAACCAAATGAAAAGCACATGTAAAAATCGTTGAATCACACACACCCATTGCGGCGTGTTAATGAGAAAAATTTAGGCTGAAACGTAAAAATAGAAAAACTAGTAAGTCGATCTAGGACCCGGGCGTTGCGATGAACTTGTCAAACTGAAAATTATAGATGAAAAAATGTTGAACCTCACACGCACATTGCAGCGTATTAACTCACTCGATCGATATTTTAGTTCATTACCATACTACCAGCTAAGTCACTCAAGTTGCGATTACGATTGCTATTCATCCTAACTAGACACCGTCGGGTGCTATAGTACTATACTAGTTAAGGTGGGACCTCGCGAGTATAAGTCCTAACACATATGTAACTAGCATCACCTGTAGATATGCATAACAGTCATTCGCAAGTGATAAGTAGTTTGATTGAATAATTCGTTTTGATAACGGTGTCCATCTCATCGAGCCACGTCATGCAATCGATGGTTCCCTTTTCTCCTGTGAAGTCTCGGGGCTTGCAGGAGACAAAATATTTATATGAACAAGTTTTAACACGTGGCTCTTGATGAAGCACAACCTGTCTAGACGGAACACTCCTCTGATTCGATGAGTGATGAGAATCGTCCTTATGAGATACATGTGTTTGGGAAGGTGGTTTTATATGAGGCGCAGACTGAGTCTTGGTGCGTGTACCACCTGATTCATTATACTGCCTGTCAAGAGCTCGAGTAACGGCATTATATATTAATGCCTGCAGTTCTGCACTAGCTATATTAACTCTGGCAATATCATTATTCTCCCTCGGGTGGCTGTTAACCTTATCTGATTCAGCCATGCAGCTTGATTGCTACATAAATATTGACAATGATTTATTCGGAGGTTATTATGGGATCATCGGTTTTTTTTTTTTACTATTTATTAACCATGGTAATATAAACCATATTGGTTAATTTGTTAATTATATTTAATTAGTATTTTCATTATAATTTATCCTAGTTATAAAATATTAAGGATATTAAAGTGGCACAAAAGGCCTAATCACAAGGACAGTTTTGAATTTATAAGCCACGATTTCAGATAATCGAGCCATTAAGGTTTGAACATAGTTCATTACATTTTCTTGACAGGGAGTCATAGACTACCATTGTCTTTTGTCTTGTTAGACATTGAATATGGCCCGTGGCACTTCATCACAAATGGATGTTTGTAAAGATGATCATCTTAATTGATGATGTAAGCCACGATTTCTAGATCATTGGGCTATTTAAAGATTTGGAAGAAATCAAGTGTAAAGATGACAATTGTGATTTCATCGTATCACTGTTGTCAGGAGTGCTAACATGTTTTTAGATGTTAACAAGGATTTGAATCTTTTAAATAGGTTTTACTATTATGGCCATGTCTAAAATGACATATCGGCTAGGTTATACCTTTAAGATTCCTTTCAATATATAGGCTGATCAATTATAAAAATAAAGGATATTATGATTTATTTTATATGATATATTCATTTATATATATCGGTAATGAATTTTTGAATCATTAAATGAAAGAAGTACATAGATTCCCCTAAACGGGAATTAAAAAAAATAACATTGTCCACTCAGGGACTTAAAAGATATATATGTCCTTATAGGGACTACGATAGAAATGAAACGTAACGAGGAAATTCCATCTTCATTCTATTTCTGAAAGTTTTCTCCTTGGTTCTCTGAGTGCGGTACGGGTTCTAAAGGTCTTTGTGGGTAGTCGAATTCTTCTATATTAGGAATTTTCGCAAAAATGGAATCCGAGGATTTTATGGCTAATGAATAATATAAATCACGAATAAGGTCGGGACAAGTATAACCCAAGTTTGGGATTTCAAGACTTGGAGGTAAGAAAGATGAGTCCTTTGGGTCCATAGGTATTATCTTTGGAGCGGGGGCTTCAGGGACAACTGGTATGAACTCTCCCGACGTTAGCTTCTTATTTGAAGTTTCAAAAGTCTTGGGTATAGAATTTGAAATATGGTTAATGGGTTCAAAGGTCCCTTCTCCATACTGGTCGTATGCTAATTCGAGCTGTAGTATGAAGCTTTGCATTCTCTAAACTTCGGATTTGGAGAGCCTCCACAAATGGCAGCTTTGCTCGATGACATATTCCTGAAGTACAAAATATCGAAAACAATGTATACATATAACAGGGATGAGATCATTCCTAGTTCAAGTCTAGACTCGGAAGTCAAGGAATGTGCTACTGAGTCATTGAGATTAAACACAAAAGGCTAGTGTTTAATTCACTCAATGTTGGCTCTGATACCAACCTGTCACACCCCGATATTTCCACGTATTACCGGTGGGCCCGGTGGGGAGTATCGTGACGTAGTTGATATCATCATAGTCAAATAATCACAGTTCAATGCACAGCGGAAGTCTAAAGTAAATATACTACAAACCGATTCAAAAGTAACATCAAATATTACAAACGGATTGTAAGATGGATCCACAGGCGGATCTTAAAACAGAAATATAGACACTGTTCAACAAACTTTAGACGTTTAGAACTTGCAAGATTCCCTATTAACGCCCTGAGCTCCCAGCCAATTACGTACAGTACCTGTCACTTAATCTTTTTTGGAAAAATACGTCAGTTTACACTGGTAAATACAATTAACTGACTCTTTTGAAAATATTTAGAAAAATTGATTTAAATGCACAAGGCACAAATATCCTTTTATAACTTGCGACTATTATATATAAAAAATAATCTTGTATACAGATTTATATGTTTGTTATACATTCAGGGCCTGATATAGAAACCGAGTCAAGATTAATAGACACACCACAAGTATAGGCCCACAAGAGAGTAAGATACCATTTCCCTTACGCAACTGTCAGGTGTATGCCTACACCCCGTGCTTAAGACGTGGCCATTTCTTAATAATGATGCCAAGGATATCCGGGACATGGTCATTAACCCCCAAAGGCTTTATTTCAAACAAGACAGATTAAAACGGGTTACCTCAATAATTTAATCACAATCCGATTAAACATTCAATACCCGACCAAGCGATATTGTTATAATACCGTATCCCAAGCCCGTATAGGGAAAATAAGTTAAAAGTATTTAACTGAGCTAAAATGTAATTTTTATTCTCAGCCGTATATTCAAATTAGCAAGCGCAAGAACCTCTACTTGGGCTCTCAATCTGGAATGAAGGTTTTATTAACCTATTAGATTCCTAAAGGGTCTTATTTAAGTTGTAACTTAGACCGGTTAGTTTTAAGGAAAAGTTTACGGTTCAAAACACAAGATTAAGCAAAGACCGGATTAGAATGAGATTTAGACCCGACAAGTATGGAGGCTTGTATAATATGGGTAATTTAAACACATTTTGAATTTTGAAGTGAAAATGATAAGGTTTGACCCGTTTCGGTTAATTCATGTAAACTAGTTACATAAACCATACCGAACGCGTAAAATGCATAACGGGTAACCAAATGAGTCATGAACATGTTTCACAAGTTAATATGCCTTAAATATGTTGTGATATCAGTAGGATACCTTCCATTATGCCCAAAACGAATTTAAAACCAATTTATGCCCCGGAGGGGTATTTTGGTCATTTTAATGTTTACAAAAGAGGTTAAATAATAATCCGAGTTTCTGGTCTAAATAATCAGTAAAAATACTTATTTTATCAAGTTATATCAGTAAGATATCTCGCATCTGTGAAATTTATCATTCATGGCCAAACTATGCACCGTAGGGGCATTTTGGTCATTTCACATATGCTTTAAGGGTTAATTTTGGAATTCTGAGTTCAAAGCTTTTATTTACTGTTAAAGTATAAAAACTTATTCATAACATTAGTAGGCATCAAGCTTTAGATGCCTAATATGGTTTTAAACCATACTATGCGCCTAAATCGCATAAAAGTCGGTATTTGGCGATATTCGGGTTGATTAAGGAAATCTGAGATTTTTTCATCCTTTATTGTTTAAAATAACTTGTTTAATATATAAAATCCATAGAAAAAGGTTTGGCATGTAAAGGATGTATAAAACTCATTTTATCAGCAAAAAGGGCGTTATCGTCAATTACCGAGTCTATGCAAGAACTCTATGTTATGATCAGTTTAAAATTTAATAAAAATTTCCAAAAATCCCTAAATATTATATTACATCAGTGGGTAGAAAGTTTGGTGTCAAAATTTGGGTTTAAATAGGCTTTATGCCGAAAATGCCGTTTAATTAATAAAAAGCTTTCAATTTACGATATCGAACATAACTCTTAATTTAGACCTCAAACTGATGTCAAATTCTTAGGACATGTTTATAAATCAGTAATAAAGGTTTTTGTCCTCTCACATTTTCAAAAATCTCGTTTTATTATTAAAAGGGCATAATGGTCAACTTTTAGGCATTTAACGGAAACATGCATATGAACTCAAATTCTAAAGGACCAAGTAGTATAACTTCAGGGGGTTATACTAACATATAATATGGTCATAAAGGAACCCTAAGGCATAATTAAACTAAGCTAATTCGGGTCAGAACTGAAAGTTAAAGCAAAAGTCAACTTTTATGACTTTCGGTTGCGAACTGATTCTAAACTTAGAATTGTCGGGTTGAACATGCTTAGGCATGTTCAATTAATATTTACCAAGTTATTAAAGTGACAAAACTGATTTTATAGCTTCTATATTATCAGTTATGAATTTTATTTAAAAACTAACCCGTTTGACTTTTATTTTAATTACTTTGACCCGATAATTAACTAAGTAAATGTGGTAATTAGTAGGTGCCCTTATGAGGGTTTAACACCTACCTAATTACGATCACGTAGCCATGTTCGTTGCAAACCATGGCTTGACCATACAAGGTCTAGCTATAAGTCAAAGCGTTTATCGAAGCGTTTGACATTTCGGCTTTAAGAGCCAAATAAAATGAACTAGCCAAGATAGGACACTTACAAATGGTCTAAGGGACAGAAGATAACTCAAAAGGAGGTTCCCTAAGGTCAGGATCCTCAGATTTGAGAAGAAAACAAGGAAGGAGAATGAATGTGCAACTTATGAGCCAAAACCCACCACAATTTATAGTGTTTGGAGGATGATTAGATGATGACAAGTGTTATGGAAGCTTTTAAGATCATGCCAAGTGCCCTAACAGGTGTCTAATACCATCAACAAGCCCATAGATTCGAAATATGTGAGATATGGCTGCATACCAGGGCTGCACACAAGTTTCTGAAGCTGGTAATCAGCTTATGGACAGCAAGGGTCCACCCATACGGTCCGTATGGGGTTGGGTTCAGCACAACAACTTTCATAAATTACAATTTTAGTCCCTATAGGCTTGTAAGGCCTTTTTGACACGGTTAAGGCCCGTTAAGCCATTTTCAAGGCTCTACAATGATGTCTAAACACAGGGAACATAAAACATGCTCAAAAACATCTCGGATGTCAGTTCGTTTGGTCGTACGGTTGCGTTGTTCGGCTAATTACGACGAAACACGAATGGAAGCGAAAAACAATCCAAATTACGCGACGAATGGAATTTTATCAAGCCAAACACTAAAATAAAATATTTTAGTGGTTACATAAATTTTTGGATCTCCGGATATATTCAGAACGTAAGATATGCGCGAAAATGCAAACTTATGCACTTTTTGACGCTTTTAGTCCCTGTCGATCAAATAAGTTTATTTTTGTGCACCAAACACCTCTAAGCCTATATCTAAGCTATGTAAAGAATATTTAGGGCATGTTTAACTTATGATCATATTCCGGAAGGTTCGATACCCTACAAATAGGTATACTTTTGCAGTTTGACGCAAATAGTCCTTTAATCGCACAAAGTAGCGCGAAATGTCGTTTAATGATATACAAGCCTTCCATGGACCATATTGGGTATTCCCAAGCATGTGTTTAAATTTTAATACGCTCTCTTTCGCTTAAATGGTCACCAAAAGGCGTAGATTCAAAAGTTGACGCTTTTGGTCCCTCGAATGCGCAAACTTGCGTATATCATCGTTTAATAGCATCAAAGCCTTATCTAATCCATATTAGGCATTCTTGAGAGTATTATAAAACATCATAATGCTTCAGGTTCGTAGAAAGGTCATTCAGAGGTATAATTAAACATATTGACGCTTTTAACCACTTAAACTTGCAAAGTTGCGCGTAACTTCACTTATAGGCATAAAAGCCCTTAATGGACAATATTAGGCATTCCCGAGAGTGTAATCAATTATCATGAAGCTCTTGGTTTGTTAAAAGGTCTCTCAGAGGTAAGAATTAACATGTTGACACTTTTCACCCTTCATTGCACAAACTTTCAATTAATTACGCAAATGGCTACTCATGATCAACAAGTGGCCCATTTGTGAATATGATTACCATGAAATGTTATTCAGAGGCTTATAATAAGCATGTTAACATTTCCAGTCCTTCTATAATTAATTTTTTTGATTTTTCACAAAATTAGTCCCTCATAGTCAATGTTTGACTTTATTGGGGTTTAATACACGTGTCAACACATCATTGGACGTGATTTTACGAGATGTTACAACCGGGTTAATTTTTACCACTATCAGTATTTCACCCGTTCATTATTATTAACGTGGTTTGATTACCAAACCCATTTTTGGGGTGTTACGGACATAAATATAACTGGAGCATAAGCTGTTGATTATGTTACTTACTTAGTCACTCTATTTAGGTCAGTGAACTTGTCTGGTAATTTGTTCGTTAATACTGGTAAATGAATTATACTTTAACTTCTAGTTCATAGTTTATAGTATGAGGATCAAGATGACATGATAATTCATTTCACTTTTCACTTTCCAACTGCTTATTATCTCCCCCTAATGTTGGGAACATTCATTCACTAAAGTGAAAACCAATAAGCCATAAATGAATTTCTCACTAATAGCTTTATGTATTTAATCATAGACGATTATTTATACCCAACATACTCTCAAACTTTTTAGAAGTCCCATCTTTGTGCGGTGTGGTGGATGAGTTTCAATATATGTCGCACAACCAAAATCTTTGATGAGACATCTTTGGTTCCTGACCAAAAACCAACTGTATGGGGAGAACTATAACTTATTGGCTTGATGTGAATTGATGGTACTTTATATAAAATTGCATGTACCTAAATGAACTTTTGCTCCTCTAATGATCAATGGCTTTGTAACCAATAATAGACGTTTAGTGATCATCTCAACAATAACACTTATTCCAATGATCGTTAATAACTTGGGAATCAAATTCACTATTATCAAATAAATTTACTAATCTGGATTAATATGCTTGCTATCACATTAGCTAAGCCACAATCGCACAAGCTTCAGGTTGTGGATTTGATAACCATTTAGACGATGCATCGATTTAAAACACTAAATGGTATCATGTTGGGATATTCATATCCTTTAATCGCTTCTAGAATATTTAGGTATACACACCCTCGTTTATTTTGCAAATATATAATTTCCCTTAAGAGCAAACATTAAATGCTAATTATTATCTTGAAGAATCTTCCAATTCCTTCTAGTTCTTCAATATGTTTCACATCATCAACGACTTGAGATGGTCTGACCGGTCATGCCATTGAATTAAATAATCACGATCAATAAATTTCTGGTTTATGATCGTATATGTTTTAGTTGCAATCGTGTTTGTTCAATACACGATAGGAAGTATGAGAGAATAATGTAATATTTTTTCAACGTTCATGGTATAACATGTTTCCAATGTTTTATGTTCGTATAATCACTCCCTAATTGTGCCACTTTTTGTGGTCGATTTCAATATTAAAATGGTTTTCAACGTGAGGATTGTTACAATTTCCTCAGTTGCCATGATCATGACCTTTATAACGATCATTGTATAGTCATTCCACTATTAACATGGTTGATCTTATTACATGCTCATCATAATAAATTCCTCAATTACCATCAGCATGAACTTTACACCAATTATTACATCATCACATTTTATTCAAGGAATAGATTATACCCATACAACATTCATGGTAGCATCATTACAATTTTCTTAATTATGTATATGATCGTAACCTTTGAATTGATCATTATATCATCACATTCACATCAGGAATGGATTAGAACCACAGAACTTTCATGCTTGTTGTTTCAAACTTTATATATATTCTTTAACAATCAATGATATTTGATGATAGAAATTTTTTTGCTCAATGGATTATGATATATATTTTTCTCATCACATGATATAAATTGGAGTAAACTTCCGTTTTGCTCCCTGTGGTTTGGTCATTTTAACGGTTTTGCTCCAATAGTTTAAAAATAGCAATTTTCCTCCCTGATCTTTCGAGTTTATCGCCAGTTTGCTCCCTAATCTTTCGAGTTTGTCACCAGTTTCCTCCCTGATGGAGTTAGAGGCTGGGAGCAAAATGAACATAAGTTAGAAAAATCAGGGAGGAAAATGGCTATTTTTAAACTATTGGAGTAAAACCGTTAAAATGACCAAACCACATGGAGCAAAACGGAAGTTTAAAATCTTACAAGCTTTGATAAGTTCATAATAAGCTTTGAGGAGCTGGACACTTCAGGTTTCTTTTTATATAAAACTTGACCACAATTCAATCGTGTTTATAACTTGTGATCATATACCATAACTATGGTCACTTTGATGTTACCTTCCAAATATATAACATCAATTGAGAAGTAATTATATGTCCAAGTATAATAAGATTCACCGATCTAACATGAGTATGACACTTCGGGTGTAATATCTAAACATATTCATATACTCTTTCATGAAATTCATAGCAAATCACAACTTTAGTTTAATTGTTCTACTTTATGTCACACCCCGACCGCGTAAAACAACAAACCGCGGCGGAAACGTTGGGGAGTGATGCGACAGAATTATTGTTTCAACAACCATGGTAATTAAAGTTTTGTATTATTAAGATTAAAGTTTATATTGTCTTGAAGTTCAAACAAAACATAACATAATAACTGTCTTTTAAGTCACTAAGGCCCAAGTCCGCCTAAGTGTAGCACAAACATCATCATGCATTAGCACCTGAAACACATGTGAAAATAGGTACGTCAGCATAAAAATGCCTGTGAGATACATAGGTTTTGTTATTGCAGGATTCATGACTTGTAGTTTAAAGAAGTGTTTAACAAAAAGTAGTCATGAACCTTGTAAAATGTTTTCTTTTATAAAATCATATGAAAATCAAATGATAATAAAAGAAATATGCATGGTTAAATGAATAACCAAGTAAAAGTGAATTTGTATAAATTATGTACTTTGTATAAAAATGTCGTGTCCTTGTGAAAAATGTTCATGTCTTTGTCAAGTGGCTTAGATAACACAACAATGTATAATACAATAAAAGCACTTATATATAGAAAGTACCAGCGGCGTATCCACCATGCTTTTATCATATGACGCATAGCCCGTACATAAGTCACTTATTAATTACCAACCAAAATGTCTTGTTCAATGTCAAAATGTTTATGTGTAAACCATGTTCAATGTCATGTGTGAAATGTATCATGTATAACCAAATGTAATGCATAGCAAGTAGAAAGTATCTACTCAAACTATGTGATAATGTCAATGTGATAACAATGTCATGTACGGTGAATAAAAGCATTTACTCAACCCCGTAGGAAAATATACAAAACAAGTTTTTGAATAAACCTAAGTTTAAATCAAATGTTATGTTTTACAGAAAACAATGCTTTATGATTACAAACATTTATGCAATAATGTTTATTCGCATACATTCAAGCCTTGCGACTGTGGCGACAACCCTTTAAACAAATTAAAGGTTTATCTAAGTTATGTTTATCGGATTCTGTCATTCCCAACTTCCAAACAAACCTAGGAAGTCAGAAACGGGATTTGTCAAGTCCTATGGTACCATTACATACTACCGAGCGGCGTAGCTGTCACAACCCCCGATCCCTTATCTGTCCCGGGAACGGGCGGACGCGAACTCAGAATTCTGGTGGTATCAGTTCGTTAATTTGGCAGCGGAAATTACATCAGGACCGTAGTTAGAAAATGTTTATCAGAGTAAAACCACCATATCTGATACTAATAAATACATGGGTAAAACCCAAGTTTCTTATTACAACACATTTATAGGGGTAAACCCTATTTTATTGAATTTAAAACATCGTGTTTCAGGTAACTTTTATAGCCACATTTTTCCCAAGCCTTCAGTGCTCTCCAGCTGGCTTTTTACTAATTGGCTGTTACATTGTGTTACCTGAAATGCGTTTTAAAATCATTTGTCAGTGGGAAATACTGGTGAGCGAATCCCAGTTTAATCAAGAATTATTAATTTAATTTAAACTTAACAGTATTGAGGGCGATTACAATGTTTATATCTACCCAATTACTCATTCAGTACTGTCAATCCTGACTGGTGGGTCATTGTTAGACCCAAATTCGTATTTGACAAAAAGTCGCAGCGGAAAATCGTGCTATAAAATTTCTTTCATGTCAAACATATTGACTTACTTGAAGGTTCGTTTTAATATGTGTCTTTTACAAAAATAAGGCATAAGTCCTGTTTACTAATAGTACATACTAAATTAATCCCGTACAATCTATCTCGTGACTCGGTCTTCGATCTCTAATCCTTGTGATGATCACCCGTAAACTGTATAACCTGCACCCACCACATTCATTCATAACATTAGCACACATTATATGAATAAGATTCATTCATGTTCACTTCATATTTCTTCATTTTTCAAACTTTAAGCATTTCATCTGCGTATCCATTTCCTGGTGAGGCTTCAATAATGTACCTGCATTACTGAAGGGGTATGGTCCCAAATATCGCGTCAGCATGACCGCGAATGACCATTACCCTCATTAAGAACCTCCAACAGCAATTGAACTCTCCAGTGTCCGCATGGACACATGCGAAACACTGCGGTCCAATCTGTCCATTGATGAGAAGACTTACCTTAGGGACGGAAACTAATGTTACGCATAGAGATGCGGCCTCGCACCGCATCCTATGAACATTTTCGTCACGACAAGGGATCTGGACAACAGTAACAGTCACTCGACAGGCGATGCGGCACAACACCGCATCCCACGCAAATCATGGATGGAACAACCAATGCGGGAACAATATCAATGACCGCAAGCAGCGATGCGGCTCGGCACCGCATCCTGCCTACAAGGCAAGTGGGTCTGACACCACAGTGCAAGTGGCACTGGGAACAGTCGCCTACCTGCCTACGTACGAACAACAGTCTGACACCACAGCAGGACGTGGCATCACCACAGCATCCGACAGGTCTGACACACCTGCAAATAGCTGTGCGATGTCAGACTAGCTACTCAACTACCCTCCTTCACTCCTCGGCTATAAATACTCACCCAAAACCAGGTTTGAGGTATCACTTCTCAACTCTCTCAATACTACTACTATCATACTTTGCTTCCCAAGCAAATTACTGATTCTCACGCCGGAGAGTGGTAACAAGGAGCACCCCCCACCCCATCCTCCTTGTTACGAGTCACGGTTTGTTTCCTTTTGCAGGAAACCCACTACCAGACGATCCAGCCAGCGATCCTCGGAAAGAAGGGATTAACCCTCTTGACGAGATCAGTGAGTTAACCCCACCCGGTTAACCATTGTTTCATCAATTACTTTTCATTCTCGAGGTACACCATTAATAACATTAACACTCAATGTGTCTAAATCATGCATACATACGTACTTACATACAAACATACATACACATCTACATACATTCATACCTCTCCTACAACTTTACATACGGGCATACACTCATACATGTCTTTATACATACATACCTACACAACTACATACGTACATACCTTTCCTACATCATCACATACATGCATACACTCGTATATACCCTTATACATACATACATACACTTCTACGTACAAACATACCTTTCCTACAACTTTACATACGTGCATACACTCATACATGTCTTTATACATACATACCTACACAACTACATACGTACATACCTTTCCTACATCTTTACATTCATGCATACACTCGTATATACCCTTATGCATACATACATACACATCTACGTACAAACATACCTTTCCTACAACTTTACATACGTGCATACACTCATACATGCCTTCATACGTACTTACATACACAACTACATACATACATACCATGCCTACATCTTTACATACATGCATAAGCTTGTACATATCCTTATACATACATACATACATACATACACATCCACATACGTACATACTTTTCCTACATCATCACATACATACATACTGTCACACGTAGCTTCATATATACATTATAACTTGATGATTTTACATAAGTTTTAATTTCGGATAGCCTGCTTTTAATCCAAAATATGCGTTGCCGGTTTGACAAGGTTAGGGAGCTTTTCGGGAGCTTTACATGCCACCGGGTCGAAAACCGAAGCACCAGGACATGTTACGGTTCAACCGGAAACACAAGACGCGAAAAATAAAAAGCTCACAAACAAGAGCCCATCGCCGACGGGCCCTCAAGCCGTCGGCGACGGGTTGTAAATATGCTCGTCGTGCCATTAAGCCCGTCGCCAGTGAGTTAACCCGTCGGAAGAAAACGGCCAAACCAGAGCCCGTCGGCGACGGCCTCCTTGCCCGTCGGCGACGGCCTCTCTAAATTGCATTTTTCCTGCAGATCCGTTTCATCGTCCGAATGCACTAAAACGCGCATAACTTTCGAACCGTTTACCCGTTTAACCTCCCGTTTCTTCCTACATGCTTGTAAATTCACATTCTATCATATAAACTTAAAATCCCACATCCGGATTAAGGGAATTCTTATCTTACGCTCTATCGACTTATTATTACATTCTAATTATTTGACCCGTTATGGGTATTTGCGCATTAATTGGTTTATGACATACCAAGACCATACTTCTCGCTTCCATACTTGTTCAAAACATTATACTCATCAAATAACTTGTTACTAAACTACTTTTAAGATCGTTCGCCCAAAATACCCATCAAGGGCATTTTGGTCAACTTTAACTCAATCATTTATGACGAAGGACTTTAACACATATTTGACCTCAAACATCATGTTTAATTAATTTAAACAGTATATTACTTAATCGTACTAAGAAGTGATTACGGAAATCACTTACCTTATGCATCCGCGTTCCTATCCGCTTCCTTGCCTTCTCTTGACCCGTTAGTCAATCATGCTTGAGTCCGCCTTGATATGATTCCTATACTTTCATATCACCCACATCGCATTCTCGTTAGCTTACATCATTGTACATACTCACGACCATATCAATCACATGTTTCACATTTGACTTTCATAAGTCGATTCTAGCTAACATAAAACATACAACCAAATTCGTATACCGTTAACGCATGTAATTCATCATGTCATTCCATTTAATACATATCGACATAACAGGTACCATACCACTTCCTATAATCCTACCTTTACGACAACTAGTCACATCGTACTTCATATGCATAGTTGACTTTCTGAAAGTCAACAGTTCATTAATTTAACTTTCCTACTTATCATCATATACTCGTAACATCATAATAGACTATACGGACGATACTAAATACGTCTTATCACACCATTGGTGTGCGTACCACCTTTTAAGCATATCATACAACTAATTCATGCACAATCTTCTAAATTCATACATAATTCATCAAATCCTTCTACTAATCAACATGAATCATACATGCATAAACATCAACATACTAGTATCACATTTCTTTCAATTCCTCTAACAAGAATCCATCATACAACTCAAAATACATCTATATTAAGCAAGAATTTAGACATAGATGATTTACCCATGTCATCATCTTCACCATAACAAACGGGTTTCATCCTTAAACATCAAATTAACCTAATTTATGCATAATCCATGTTCCAAATGATAATTCAAACACACACTCATACTTAATTTCATACCAATTCGTGATTTGCATCATAACCCGATTCATGCATAATCACCAAACTAACTTTTAAGACATACCTTGCGATCCCCACGAGGAGGTGATCATTAATCCGTGTTTGGTTATGAATTTGAGCTTCGTTTAGCCTTCCAATTTGATGAAATAGATGAAAGTTAGGGTTCTTGGCTCCTTGGGAGCCTCCTGCTCTTTCACGAACACACTATGTGTGTTTGTGTGTGTGTGTTTTGTTATTTAGTAACCCAACTTTCACTTTATTCCATTTAACCCCTCCATGTTTGCCACTAAAACATGATTGGCACCACTTTCATCTTTTAAATAGTTTTTATCATTCATTTTATTAGGTTAAATAGCCTAGCCATATAATTCTTGATGTACCATATCCTAACATTTAACGAATATAAACATTCGGGTTTTTGGGGTGTTACAGTCATATTACACATTGGCTAACTCTTCGTACAATGGTAATGTTACTCATATTTTGTATACAAAACCCCAACATACCGGCAGTAAACGTAGAATTGCAAAGACTCAATCACTACTAAATTGCATTGTAAAATGGTTAAGGTTTTGTAAAAACTGTTAACAAAAAGGAGATTACTCACATTGCTGTCTTAGGTTTTTCGTAAGGGTTTCCCGGTGATAATCTATAATTTACACAAATATACACGCGTTAGTATTAATAACCCATTTTAACATTAGCAATACTCTCCCGAGATGGCATTCCAATGACTACGTCGGGCAGAACCACGACAGCCATTACAGAACCCTAGATCAATCGGGCAGCGTATCTAATACGTATCCAGGGGTTATAATACTTACAACGGAGCAGAACTTCGCTAATTAGGGGGTATAATACCAGCTTTATAAAGCCTATAATCAGAAATTGTGATTGAGAAATAAAAACTGAACAAACTAAATTGAAATCCGATGCGTTCTATTTATAGGTGCTGAAACTGGGTCTCACGCGGCCCGCGTAAGATGAACACAGGGCCTATGCGGCCCACGTCAAAGCTAGTCAATGGACTAGCTTGTCCCGGTCAGTGCATAGACTCGACACGGTGTTGACACGTGTCGGCCTAGGGTGTTGTCGTGTTCTTGATCTCTCGCGGCCCGCGTTAACTTAATGGGGGTCTTACGCGGCCCGCCTTAACTTAAGAAATCAGACGAAATCAGGTTCTAACCTTCATACTGCCCGCGTAAGGTTTGGGGTGAGTCTACGCGGCCCGCCTCAGCTTAAGTTTTAGATTTTTAATTTATTTTTAATACTATTTAATATAATTGAGGCCCGTTTTCGCGTATGGGGTGTATTTTGGAACATTTTGGGGTATTTTAAAATATACTAAGGTGTCGGAAACTTATTCGAGAGTGTCGGTTTATTTAGGATTGTTACATCCTCCCCACCTTGTTTTAGAGCTCGTCCTCGAGATCTACTGGAACAAGTGTGGATATTTTCTTTGCATTTCTGACTCGAGCTCCCATGTGTACTCAGGTCCTCTTTTGGAGTCCCACTTTACTTTCACCAGAACTAGTCTTTTGTGCTTGAGATTCTTGACTTTCCTATCTTCAATTTGTAGAGGCCTTTCTACAAACTTAAGTTGTTCATTTACCTCTATATCTTTAAGAGGTACTATTAATGATTCATCAGCTAAGCACTTTTTAAGATTAGATACATGAAACACATTATGTATTCCTGCCATTTTCTCTGGCAGTTGAAGCTGATAGGCTACAGGTCCTATTTTTCTAATAATCTCAAAAGGTCCAATATACCTGGGACTTAGCTTTCCCCGTTTGATGAATCTTACCACTCCTTTCCAAGGAGAGACTTTTAATAATACTTTATCTCCTACTTGAAATTCCAGTGGTTTGCGTCGGTTATCATCATAGCTCTTCTATCGATCACGTGCTGCTTTCAGTCGTTCCTTTACTTGAATAATCTTGTCAGTTGTTTCTTGCACTATCTCAGGTCCAGATAGTTGCTTCTCCCCAATTTCTGCCCAACAGACTGGGTTCGGCACTTTCGTCCATAAAGTGCTTCGAATGGTGCAGCATTTATACTTGTGTGATAACTATTATTATAAGAAAATTCTATTAAAGGTAAGTGATCGTCCCAATTACCTCTGAAATCAATTACACAAGCTCTAAGCATGTCCTCCATTGTTTGAATCATCCTTTCACTTTGTCCGTCCGTTTGAGGATGATAAGCTGTGCTTAGATTTAACTTGCTTCCCATTGCTTTTTGAAAACTTGACCAAAAATGAGAGGTAAATCGACTATCCCTATCAGAAACAATTGATAAAGGAATTCCATGTAAAGAAACAATTTCATTTACATATAATTTAGCTAGATGTTCCATACTGAAAGTTTCCTTCATCGGTAGGAAATGAGCTGACTTGGTTAGCCTATCTACAATCACCCAGATTGTATCATTTCCTTTCTTCGTTTTGGGTAATTTAGTAACAAAATCCATTGTTATCAATTCCCATTTCCACACTGCATTTCTAACTGTTGTAACAAACCTGAGGGTTTCTGGTGTTCAGCTTTAACTTGCGAACAAGTTAAACATTTAGAAACATAGGTTGCTATGTCCTTTTTCATTCCTATCCACCAGAAATTCTTTCTTAAATCTTGATACATCTTATCATTTCCTGGATGCATCGTATATTTAGATTTATGGACTTCTTCTAATATACGATGACGTAGGTTTCCTAATTTAGGTATCCATATTCTCTTTTTATGGAATCTCCAAATTCCATCTGTTCCTTGTTCTAATTCTTTTAGCATACCTTTTAGTTTTTCAGTATCATCCTTGATTACTGATTCTTGGGCTTCTCTAATTTGATCATTTAAATCTACTTGCAGATTTAATTTAAGAGAACGTACCCTTTTTGGCTTTTCATGATACTTTCAGCTTAAAGCATCTGCCACTACATTTGCTTTTCCCTCGTGATACTGGATATCACAATCATAATCACTGAGCATCTCCATCCAGCGTCTTTGTCTCATATTCAACTCTTTTTGGCCGAAAACATACCTTAAACTCTTATGATCTGTGAATATGGTAAACTTACTACCATAAAGGTAATGTCTCCAAATCTTAAGGGCAAAAATTATAGCTCCTAGTTCCAGATCATGAGTTGAATAATTTTCTTCATGATTCTTAAGTTGTCTAGATGCGTAAGCTATAACCTTTTGAAGTTTCATTAATACACATCCATAACCTAGTTTGGAAGCGTCACAATAGACTACAAAGTCTTCAGCTCCTTCTGGTAACGCTAGTATGGGTGTATGGGTTAATCTTTGCTTAAGAATTCTAAATGCCTCTTCCTGTTTTGATCCCCACTCAAACTTAACAGATTTACAGGTTAACTTAGTTAAAGGAATGGCTATTCTAGAAAAATCTTGAATAAATCTTCTATAATAACCGGCCAATCCTAAGAAACTTCTAACCTCGGTTGGTGATTCGGGGGTTTTCAATTTAGTAATCGGATCGATCTTTGTTGGATCCACATGAATTCCTTCATGATTAACTAAATGTCCAAGAAATTGTACCTGTTCTAACCAAAACTCACATTTTGAAAATTTAGCATAAAGCTTTTCCTTTCTTAATAGACTTAGAAGCGCGTGCAAATGCTTTGCATGGTCCTCTTTATTTTTAGAGTAAATGATAATATCATCTATAAAGACAATTATGAATTTATCCAAATATGGCTTACATATTCGGTTCATCATGTCCATAAATGCGGCTGGGGCATTGGTTAAACCAAATGGCATGACAGTAAATTCATAATGGCCATACCTTGTTCTGAATGTGGTTTTAGGAATATCCTCTTCCTGTACCTTTAATTGATGATATCCTGACCTTAAATCGATTTTAGAGAAAAATCGAGCTCCTTCCAGTTGATCAAACAGATCATCGATTCTCGGTAATGGGTACCGATTCTTAATTGTGACTTTGTTCAATTCACGGTAATCAATGCACATACGCATTGATCCGTCCTTTTTAACGAATAAAATTGGCGCTCCCCATGGTGACGAACTTGGTTGTATGAATCCTTTTTCCAACAATTCATCCAATTGTGTCTTCAGTTCCTGCATTTTTGTGGGTGCCAAACGGTAAGGTGCTTTGGCAATCGGTGCTGTTCCTGGTATTAAATGGATTCTGAATTCAACTTCCCTATCTGGAGGTTGCCCTGGCAATTCTTCTGGAAATATATCTGAAAACTGAGACACTACTGGGATGTCTTTTAGTTCTTTTCCTTTAGTGTTAGTGATTATGGAAATCAAATACACTATAGAACCTCTTCTTATATAACTTGCAGTTTTCATTACAGAGATGAATTTCGTCGATCTAGATGATTTATCTCCTTTATTTTTGATCGTTTTACCTTTTGGTGAATTTACTTGGATTGACTTTTGATTACATAAAATACTGGCTTTATTGGCTATTAACCAATCCATTCCTAAAACAACATCAAATCCTGCCAGATTCATTGGATAAAGGTTTGCAATAAACTTTTGGTTTAAAATTTCTATTCTTGCTCCCTGCAAGATTTCAGAAATCCTAACTGTTTCTCCATTAGCTGTCTCTACTAAGCATTCTTGTGGTAGTTTAGTTAATGACTGATTTAGAAGTTTGCAAAACGAAGTATTAATAAAACTTTGGTTTGCACCAGAGTCAAATAATACTTTAGCAAAAACATCATTAACTAAAAATGTACCAGCTATCACGTCTGGAATCATCTTGGCTTCATCTGCAGTTAGAACAAATGATCTAGCATTTTTAGTGTTCTTGTTGTTCACAGCTGGAGCCAATTTTGGACAGTTTGGCTTGATATGACCTTGTTCTCCGCAATTGTAGCATACCCTGTTGTTGGCTTTCTTCCTGCAGTCTTCTTCCTTGTGACCTGATATTTTGCAGAAATTGCAATATATAGAGCATTTTCCAGAATGCTTTCTTTTGCAATGCTTGCAATAAGGTGCAGAGGTAGAACTCGTATTCCTACGGTTGTAATTCCCAGAATGGAATTCTTGAGTAAGCCTCTGTGCTAGATTTTTCCTCTGGTCTTCTTCTCTGGTACGGACTAGTTCATCTGTCAAGGTGTTGGTTAGTTCTACAGCTTCTTCTATGGTTTGAGGTCTAGCTGCCTTGACTACATGTCTAATCTCTCTGATTAATCCCCAGATGTAACGGGAGATTAATACCAGCTCTGGTGATGCAAGGGTTGGTACTATTCTAGCATATTCAAAGAATAACTTAGTGTACCCCTTACTATCCACTCCATTCATCCTAAGATTTAGGAATTTGTTGCTAATTGTTCTTTTTCGTTAGGAGGGCAGAATTTCCTTTCTACCATATTCCTAAATTCCTCCCATTCCATATTGTAAACCTTATCACTTCCTCTTGACTGAAGGATAGTGTTCCACCATTCTAAGGCTGAGTTCTTAAACAAATTAGAAGCAAACATTATCTTGTCCTCTTCCGCACATTTACTTATTTTCAGAACGGCTTCTGTTTTCTCTATCCAGCGTAAAGCTGCAATGGGTTCTTCATTGCCCGAGAATTCTATTGGTTTGCAGGACCAGAATTCCTTGTACAGGGACATTGTTCACGCTCTGTTCTAGTTCAATTGGTCGCTTACTGCTATGTTTACTTTTATTATTCACATCTTGAATCGTTTGAATAATAAATGGCATTGCATCTATGATTCCTTGTGCTACTATGTGTTGAACTGCACTATTATCCATTTGGTTTCCATTGTTATTGATGCTCGGATTCTCATTAACCACGTTAATATTACTCTGGTTATCGTTATTCAGATTTCCTTGATTTCCTTCGTCGTCCATCTGAATTTTAAACATTTACCCCGTATTAATATCACAAAAGAATAGTTAATATAGTTAATCACATGACACGCATTTTTGCCAAAAGCATCGATCATTGCGACTTGTACTCTATTCATATACTATTATGCATCTATTACATACTAGTACTGAAATAAAAATTACAATACCAACTGAAATAGAATTACACTAATAGTAATAGGCATCCGTACACACATATTTTATTTTTATTTTATTATATTATTATTACTATTACCATCTCCTCTATCATATCACGGATATGGATTTATCCAAAAATCCATATTGCGTTCATCATATTTCCATACGAGACGCTCTCCCACTTGTCTCATTCTCTCACTGCTTTCTAAAATTTACTCCCCAAAAGTCCTAAGTTCTTGTACGTTTTCTGCACTCATTGGGGTGCAGGTTCTAGGATTGGGTTCGGAATCTGGGGTGCGGGTTCCTGGTATGGGGGTGAAAGTGCCTGAAATCGGTAAGGATCTTCTAAGATCTCCCTAATATAATCGTCGTGGTAATAGGGATCTAAAGGGTCAATACCTGGGTACGCTCCTATGTTCTGCATAGGTGTGTCTTCATGTATCGGGTAACGTTGCACATAATCCCTAACGTCATCCCACCAGGGATCGTAATTAGAGTCTAGAGGGTTTGGTGAAGGTACCCTAGGTATTTCTTCCGGATTGAAGTCATGCATCTCTACTTGGTTTTCAGGGTTTTCTATCTCCATGGGTTGGTTATGGATTGGTGGCTGTGGTTGTGGTGCTATTATTTGCTCCAGATTCGGGTCAGCTGCAGTAGTGGCTAGGATGTGGATGTTGGCTATACCCCTATTTATCATATCCTGGGCATAGGCATCTATCTCTCTCTTGGCTGCTGCTAGTACCCTCTGATCTTGCAACTTTTTCATATGCTTCCTACGCTCGTGTGCCCCTCTACTGAACCATCCCCTCTTTTTCTGAGGAAACGGCTCCTCGGACTGATCCTTAAACACAAAGATTCCATCTTCCGTATCAGTAGAGTACCATGAGAGGGCAGGCTGAGAAGAGGAGGTGCCTTCGCTTCTAGGCGAACCAGACAATTGACGGTACGCGTCAGATGGTCCTTGGTCACTCATACTGTAAACTAACAAATAGTCAAATAACACATAACAAATAAATACAGTTATGCACGTATTCCCGTAATTTATTTCCTAACACAAAATTTAAAATTTAAGTGTCAGCAGAACACTTCTTTGGCTTAGACCAGTGGCTAGGCTCTGATACCACCTTCTGTCGCAACCCCCGATCCCTTATCTGTCCCGGGAACGGGCGGACGCGAACTCAGAATTCTGGTGGTATCAGTTCGTTAATTTGGCAGCGGAAATTACATCAGGACCGTAGTTAGGAAATGTTTATCAGAGTAAAACCACCATATTTGATATTAATAAATACATGGGTAAAACCCAAGTTTCTTATTACAACACATTTATAGGGGTAGACCCTATTTTATTGAATTTAAAACATCGTCTTTTAGGTAACTTTTATAGCCACATTTTTCCCAAGCCTTCAGTGCTCTCCAGCTGGCGTTTTACTAATTGGCTGTCACATTGTGTTACCTGAAACGCGTTTTAAAAACATTTGTCAGTGGGAAATACTGGTGAGTGAATCCCAGTTTAATCAAGAATTATTAATTTAATTTAAACTTAATAGTCTTGAGGGCGATTACAATGTTTATATCTACCCAATTACTCATTCAGTACTATCAATCCTGACTGGTGGGTCATATTACACATTGGCTAACTCTTCGTCCAATAGTAACGTTACTCATATTTTGTATACAAAACCCCAACATACCGGCAGTAATCGTAGAATTACAAAGACTCAATCACTGCTAAATTGCATTGTAAAATGATTAAGCTTTTGTAAACTTTTAACAAAAAGGAGATTACTCACATTGCTATCTTAGGTTTTTCATAAGGGTTTCCCGGTGATAATCTATAATTTACACAAATATACACGCGTTAGTATTAATAACCCATTTTAACATTAGCAATACCCTCCCCGAGACGGCATTCCAATGACTACGTCGGGCAGAACCACGACAGCCATTACGGAACCCTAGATCAATCGGGCAGCGTATCTAATACGTATCCAGGGGTTATAATACTTACAACGGAGCAGAACTTTACTAATTAGGGGGTATAATACCAGCTTTATAAAGCCTATAATCAGAAATTGTGATTGAGAAATGAAAACTGAACGAACTAAATTGAAATCCGATGTGTTCTATTTATAGGTGCTGAAACTGGGTATCACGCGGCCCTCGTAAGATGAACTCAGGGCCTACGCGGCCTGCGTCAAAGCTAGTCAACGGACTAGCATGTCCCGGTCAGCACATAGACTCGACACGGTGTTAACACGGGTCGGCCTAGGGCGTTGTCGTGTTCTTGATCTCTCGCGTCCCGCGTTTACTTAACAGTGGTCTTACGCGGCCCGCGTTAACTTAAGAAATCAGACGAAATCAGGTTCTAACCTTCATACCGCCCGCGTAAGGTTTGGGTGAGTCTACGCGGCCCGCCTCAGTTTAAGTTTTAGATTTTTAATATATTTTTAATACTATTTAATATAATTGAGGCCCGTTTTCGTGTATGGGGTGTATTTTGGAACATTTTGGGATATTTTAAAATATATTAAGGTGTCGGAAAATTATTCGAGAGTGTCGGTTTATTTAGGATTGTTACTGTAGCTAATGTTAATGAATGTATTATTGTCCCGATTAAACATACCAAATGTCATAACCAATGTAGCATGTGAAAACCATGTACTAGGTATGCTAAGTAAACATACATAGTAGAAATGTCATGTAAAACAATTGTGCTAGCATGCTCAGTAAACATACATAACAGAAATGTCCTGTAAAACAATGTGTCCATATGCTGAGTAAACATATGCAACAAAGGTTTCTTATGAAATCAATGTGCTAGCATGCTAAGTCAACATACATAGTAAAACATAGTTGAAATCATGTACTATATGTGTACTAGATGAAACTAGCATGTGTATGTCATAAAAGCAATGAAAGCATGAAAGTAACAATTATGCACATGTGTATCACCCCAAAGTATTTGAAAGAGGTAAAGAGGGGAACTATGTACTCACTTGGGATTGCTTATTAGTCTTGGGAATATAACCAATTTAAGCTCCAAGGATCACGGAATCAACAAGGCACCTAGTATAGGTAACTATGTTAATAATCGGATCCTAAACCGGGAGATATGATAGAATGATGTTCTATAAATCAAATGAGTAATTGAACTCATAAGGTATGATTTAATAGAGCTAACATTCTGATTTGGAAGTCTACCTAAGTGCTTTTGACCCGTTTCGACCCGTTATGGTAGTATAAGCTACTATAACGCGTCGGTTGCGCAAAACTATGGTCGGATGGTTATCTAAACGCTATGTCAAGTCTTACATGCCCAAATACACTTAAATATGTTACCATATCAGTTTAGATGTCAAAAATATGTTCACATATGCACAATATGGATTTATGCTACAAAAGGGCATTTTGGTAATTTCCTATGGGCATATAAGCTACTTAACAAAGAACTAACCAATCCTAGGTGATCATAAGGTATAACCTCAGGGGTTATTCCCTATGCAACTATGATCACTAATCATGCTTGGCCAGATCCTAAAGATCGACCAAATGGGTCGGGTTCGAAAGTCTAAACAGTTGTTTAAACCACTTAACTTACGACCCTAAACAAGCACTAAACTAATAGTGACGAGTTAAACATGTCAAAACATGTTTAACTAACTTATAAAACTGATTTGGTATCAAAAAGAAATGTTTTGATACCTAAAAGTAGTTATGTTGCAAAATGCGTGCTAAAACGCATTTTGACCGAAACTTTGACTCGTCACTACACCTAGTTACCGTGGTAATCAGTAGGTATAATCACTAAGGATTATAACCATCGTGATTACAATCACGTTGCAAAGTTCAAATGAACTTTGTGTTGACCATTGACTGGTCAAAGCTGAAAGTCAAACACTGTTTGACTTTCACGCTTGGAAAGCGATAAAAGAACGAAAGAAGCTTACAAAGGGTCCAAGCTAGGGAGAACTTGATCTTAAAATTCTCCGGTATGAAGTTAATAACCTCAACTTAGAGAAAATCAGATCAAGGGTGAGTGAAACAATGAAAGAGCTTGGCTATTTATAGTTGTGGTGAAGAAACAAGATCAAGACAAGTGTTTATGTAACCTCCAAGCAAGAAATCTCAACCCTACATGTGTTATGGCAGCTAATCTTTGCTTGGAGAAGGCTTAACTTGCTCATTAAGGTCCCAAAACAATCAAACAAAAACCAAGGATTTCAGCTGAATTGAAAAAACAAGATTCTGTCTAGATGTGATGGTGGCGTGGCGCCACAGCACAGCCTCCAAGCTGTGGCGCGATGCGACGGGGTAGGCCAGAACTTTCAGAATTTTACATAAATGGTCCCTGCACGTATTTGAACTTGTTTTTTACGTTTTTAACATCCGTTAATTCGTTTTCGAGGTTCTACAAGGTCATCAAAGTGTAGGGGACCTGAAATATGCATGGAAATATCACAGATGTCGGTTCGTTTGGTCGTACGATCACGTTGTTCGGTTATTTACGACGAAACTCGAACGGACGCGAAAACGATCCAAATTAAGCGACGAATGGTATTTTTGCATGCCGATCTCTAAAGTAAAAATATTTTAGTGTCTACAAAAATTTTGGATGTCCAGATGTGGTCAGAACGTAAGATATGCGCGTAAATGCAAACTTACGCCGTTTTTGACACTTTTAGTCCTTGTAAGATCAAATAAGCATGTTTTCGCACACCGAACCACTCAAAGCTTATTTCTAAGCTATGTTTAGGTTATATATGGTATGTTTAGCTTATGATCATGTTCCGGACTGTACGTTACCATACGAAACGACAGACTTTTGCAATTTGACGCAAATAGTCCCTGTGAGTGAATAAACTTGTTTTTGCCATACCAAACCCTTTAAAACTTATTTCTAAGTTATGTAAAGGTTATTTAAGGTATGTTAAGCTTATGTTGTTGTTCTAGAGTGTTTGTCGCATTAAACTGATTACGTTTACGCATCAGTTTGCGTATAACTTCCCAGAAAGCGATATAGAGTTTAAAATCGATCAAAAATCAAAACGAGCAAAATGTTAAAAATAAATAACAAACATTGGGATCAAAATACATTGTTTTATTGATATTGAATTGTTCAAAGTTTGTAAAATGATTGCACAAGCACAGATGTCACAGTCTCCCCTACTTTAAGAAATTTCGTCCTGAAATTTATTTAGAGGAAACTAGTGAGAATAGATGCGGATATTTCACTTTCATCTGATCTTGACGTTCCCAAGTAAATTCTAGGCCACGTTTAGATTCCCAGCGAACTTTGACAATAGGTATGCGCTTGTGTTTGAGCTTTTTGACTTCAGGGTCCATGATTTCCACAGGTTTCTCAACGAAGTGCATCGTGTTATCAACATGAATTTCATCAAGTGGTATGTGGAGATTCTCATCAGCTAAACACTTTTTAAGATTGGACACGTGGAAAGTTGGATGAACATTTCCAAGTTCAGGAGGTAGCTCAAGTCTGTAGGCTACTTTTCCAATTCTTTCTAAGATCTTGAATGGTCCAACATAGCGTGGTGCAAGTTTTCCTTTCTTTCCAAATCTAATCACACCTTGCCAAGGGGATACCTTGAGTAGGACGTGATCACCGACTTGAAATTCTAAGGGCTTGTGTCGTCTATCCGCGTAACTCTTTTGATGGCTTCTAGCTGTCTGAAGGTTATCACGAATCTTCTTGACTTTATCTGTAGTCTCTAGAATGAGTTCAGGTCCAGTAAGTTGAGCTTCGCCTATCTCATTCCAGCAGACCGGTGAATGACATTTTTGACCGTATAAAGCTTCGAAAGGAGCCATGTTGATGCTAGAGTGATAACTATTGTTGTAGGAGAATTCGATCAACGGTAGATGTGAGTCCCAACTACCACCAAAATCAATCACACAAGCTCTAAGCATATCCTCCAGTGTCCGAATTGTTCTTTCAGACTGACCATCCGTTTGCGGATGATATGCTGTGCTCAAATTTAGTTGGGTCCCCATGGCAGATTGCATGGTTCTCCAAAAACGAGACGAGAAAGGAGCATCTCTATCAGATATAATGGTCAAATGAACATTATGTCGGGATACAATCTCATCCACATAGATTTTAGCAAGCTTGTCAGCAGATAGATCCTTACGGATCGGCAAGAAATGTGCTGACTTTGTAAGACGATCAACAACTACCCAAATGGCGTCATGACCTCTTTTAGTGCGTGGCAGCTTGGTAATGAGATCCATAGCAATGTTTTCCCATTTCCAAACCAGAATCTCTGGTTGCTCCAATAATCCAGAGGGATGTTGATGTTTAGCCTTAACCTTGAGACAAGTAAGGCATTTGGAAACATATAAGGCAATGTCTTTCTTCATACTCGGCCACCAATACTGGGTTCGAAGATCCTTATACATTTTGTCTGCACCAGGATGAATAGAATAACGAGACTTGTGAGCTTCATCCATTAGCAAGGTGCAAAGATTGTCTAGACTTGGGACCCACAAACGGCCCATGAAATAGAATATCCCAAAGTCTCTTAGTTCAAGCTCAGGCTTAGTATGACACGGTAATTCTTTACCCATCAAGCCTTGTGTAACACAAGTATGTTGAGCCTGAGAAATGCGGGTTTGAATGACAGATCGAACCAGAACACAATGAAGCTTGACACGTTCCTTACGACTCAATGCGTCAGCCACGACATTCACCTTACCAGGATGGTAGCGAATTTCACAATCGTAGTCGTTTAGGAGTTCAACCCAACGTCGTTGCCTCATGTTAAGTTCTTTCTGATTGAAAATATGCTGGAGACTTTTGTGGTCAGTAAACACTACACACTTTGTACCGTACAGATAGTGTCTCCAGATTTTGAGAGCAAAAACTACTGCTCCTAACTCAAGATCATGAGTCGTGTAGTTCTTTTCGTGTACCTTTAAGTGTCTTGATGCATAAGCTATGACTTTGTTTCTTTGCATAAGAACGCAGCCAAGGACTAAGTTGGATGCATCACAGTACACGACAAAGTCGTCGTTGCCCTCGGGCAAAGATAGAATAGGTGCATTGCAGAGCTTCTGTTTCAAGTTCTGAAAAGCTTCCTCCTATTTGGGTCCCCACTCAAAAGGTTTGTTCTTCTGAGTTAAAGCAGTGAGAGGAACCGCAATTTTGGAGAAATTTTCAATGGAGCGGCGGTAATAACCCGCTAGACCAAGAAATGAATGAACCTCGGTATGAGTAGTAGGTGTATCCCAATCCTTAATCGCACTGATTTTGGCGAGATCTACATGTATACCTTGTTCGTTAACGATGTGCCCCAAAAATTGAACTTCCTTAAGCCAGAATTCGGACTTGGAGAATTTGGTGAAAAGCTATTCTTTCTTTAAGAGCTCCAATGTAAGACGGAGATGTTGCTCATGATCAGCTCGAGTCTTAGAATAGATCAGAATGTCATCAATGAAAACGTTGATGAACTTGTCCAAATAAGGTTTACAAACCCTATTCATTAAGTCCATGATAACATCAGGAGCATTTGTTAAACTGAAGGGCATAATAGTGAACTCATAATGACCATATCTCGTACGAAAAGCTGTCTTGGGAATATCTTCTTCGATCACTCGAAGTTGATGATATCCAGAACGTAGATCAATCTTTGAAAAGCATGTAGCACTCTGTAGCTGATCAAAGAGATCATCAATGCGAGGTAGGGGATATCGATTCTTGATGGTAAGCTTGTTGAGCTCACGATAATCGATACACATCCTAAATGATCCATCTTTCTTTTTCACGAATAGGACAGGAGCGCCCCAAGGTGAAAAGCTCGGACGAATGAATCCTTTGTCAGAAAGCTCCAGGAGCTGCTTCTCTTGCATCTCAGATGGTGCAATACGGTAAGGGGATTTAGTAATGGGATTTGCGCCAGGCATAAGATCAATGCGAAACTCAACTTGGCATACAGGGGGTAAACCAGGTAATTCTTCCGGGAAATACCTCAGGATAATCCCGAACAACAGAGATATCTTGGATAGTCTTACTCTTGCCTTTCTCCTATACGACATGTGCTAAGAAAGCTACATATTTCTTTCGTAGGTATTTTTGGGCTTGGGTACAAGACATGAGTTTAACGGGTTTCTCCCATCCAACTTCTAAGATTTCACCAGTCGAAAGCGGTATACGGACAAACTTCTCAAAACAAACCACCTCAGCATGGTATTTGGCTAACCAATCCATTCCTACTATTACATCGAAGCTCCCAAGTTGCATCGGTGTGAGGTCAATAGGGAAAAGATGGTTGTTAAAGTTCAACTGGCAATTTTGAAGAATAGAATCGAGTACAACAGGTTCACCACTAGCTACTTCTACTGTCAAGGGCTTTCCTAGTTTTGTTCTAGTCATCGAAAGCAAAGGCTCAAATGCTAAGGACACAAAAATCTTATCGGCACCCGAATCAAACAGAATAGAAGCAGGTTGGTTGTTAACAAGGAATGTACCGTTCACCACTTCGTTATCTGCACGTGCCTTATTTGCATTCAGATTGAAAGCTCTACCACGAGCCGGTGCTTGATTCACATTTGCCAACCTCGGGCAGTTGTTCCTGTAGTGGGTCAGATCCCCACAGTTGAAACATGAACCAGGCGGATAATGAGGTCGTGCAATCTGTTGAGGAGAGTTTTGTGCATGGTTTTGTACCACCTGGTTTTGGTTAGGAGCGAAACAGCAGGTGTTCGCAAGATGACCAGACTTGCCACAGTTTGTGCAGAAACGGCATTGCACCCGTGGTTGATGGTGGCTATTACACCTGTTGCACAGAGGTGCATTACCAGCATACTGCCTCTTAGCGGCAGGTTGTGCAGGCTGATTAGGAGCAGCCTGTTGTGCCACCACAGCGAAATTCTTGGAAGCCTTACACTTCCTTGATTTCTTTGAAGACTCAGCAGCCTTCTTACCCTTCTGCTCCTTGGTGCTATCAGACTGTTTCTGCTTCTTATCACCTTTTCTGTGGAGTTTACCCTTCTTGACTAGCGATTCAGTAAGGGTTGCAGCTAGCTCAATGGCCTGTAGGACAGTATTAGGGTTGTTGCCAGTGACAATATCCTGAACAGGATCTGGCAAACCGTCTATGTACTTCTCAATAGCCTTATCCAAAGGCGTGACCATTGTAGGACAGAGCAAGCTTAACTCCTCATATCTATCAGTGTAAGCCCGGTGTTCACCACTGTCTTGTTTCAGGTCATGGAACTCATTTTCCAGTGCCCTCTGCTCGTGACGAGGGCAGAACTCTCTCATCATAAGAGCTCTAAGTTCCTCCAAGTTTGACCCAAAGCAACATCAGCACCTCGGTCTCTCATTACCCCATTCCACCAGGTGAGAGCCCTCTTTTGGAATACACACGAAGCAAACTCGACCTTACGATTGTTCGGACACTGAACATGGTGAAAGGTGCTCTCAAGACTCTCAAACCACTGTAGGATCCCAGTTTCTCCTTCAGAACCACTAAACTTGAGTGGTTTAGCCGAGTTAAAACTTTTGAAGTTGCACGGAGCAGGTGCATTAACATTGTTAATGTTGGCTTGGTTTAATTGAGTTATGAGATTCGGTAGCATAGCAGCCATCTGCTGTGCTATAATAGCCACCAGTTCGGCATCAGGTTGTTGAACGTTACGTCGAGGAGGCATTCTAAAAGAGGAAACATGAGAGAAAAAGAGTGAGATGATGTGTTGAAAGAAATGAGATAGCAATAAAATCGACAAAATGTAAGGATGGTGGTCATTTGTTCGTTACCACAAAGCAAACAAACGACATACAGTGACAAATCAAAGTAAATAGGCCATAATAATGTATCACCGAAGACATGCTCGCCTATAAGTGGACACTCACCCCAAGAGTTCCCAGGTAAGAGTGACTGGTCCGATACTGCGGATTTGTACGAACACTCTAGCCTTAGGCAGAAAACTCAGGGTACAAGCATCCACTCTTTCAGTTTACATGTGTTCACATTATTTAGACCCAACTTTGATGAGATTTTGAAAATTCAGAAGGCACTAAGCCAAGAACAAATCATCCGGAAGGGTGGGTGATTAATTTCAAAATCATTTTGGAAATTTTGGAGGGTTCAAAATCTTATAACAAATCATCTAAAAGTAGATGATTGATTTTCAAAAATCATTTTGGAAGGTTGTGTTCATGTTTTGGTAATCACCTAAGGATAGGTGACGTGTATTGTTTTAAGATCTAAACACAAGAAAACTTGTGTTAGGGTCCTAGATAGTTAAATTCTAGGTCAAAGCATTACTAATAACCTAATTCCCTATAACCATTGGCTCTGATACCAACTCTTCTGTCACACCCCGACCGCGTAAAACAACAAACCACGGCGGAAACGTCGGGGAGTGATGCGACATAATTATTGTTTCAACAACCATGGTAATTAAAGTTTTGTATTATTAAGATTAAAGTTTATATTGTCTTGAAGTTCAAACAAAACATAACATAATAACTGTCTTTTAAGTCACTAAGGCCCAAGTCCGCCTAAGTGTAGCACAAACATCATCATGCATTAGCACCTGAAACACATGTGAAAATAGGTACGTCAGCATAAAAATGCCTGTGAGATACATAGGTTTTGTTATTGCAGGATTCATGACTTGTAGTTTAAAGAAGTGTTTAACAAAAAGTAGTCATGAACTTTGTAAAATGTTTTCTTTTATAAAATCATGTGAAAATCGATGTGAAAATCAAATGATAATAAAAGAAATATGCATGGTTAAAAGAATAACCAAGTAAAAGTGAATTTGTATAAATTATGTACTTTGTATAAAAATGTCGTGTCCTTGTGAAAAATGTTCATGTCTTTGTCAAGTGGCTTAGATAACGCAACAATGTATAATACAATAAAAGCACTTATATATAGGAAGTACCAGCGGCGTATCCACCGTGCTTTTATCAAATGACGCATAGCCTCGTTACATAAGTCACTTATTAATAACCAACCAAAATGTCTTGTTCAATGTCAAAATGTTTATGTGTAAACCATGTTCAATGTCATGTGTGAAATGTATCATGTATAACCAAATGTAATGCATAGCAAGTAGAAAGTATCTACTCAAACTAAGTGATAATGTCAATATGATAACAATGTCATGTACGGTGAATAAAAGCATTTACTCAACCCCGTAAGAAAATGTACAAAACAAGTTTTTGAATAAACCTAAGTTTAAATCAAATGTTATGTTTTGCAGAAAACAATGCTTTATGATTACAAACATTTATGCAGTAATGTTTATTCGCATACATTCAAGCCTTGCGACTGTGGCAACAAACCTTTAAACAAATTAAAGGTTTATCTAAGTTATGTATATCGGATTCTATCATTCCCAACTTCCAAACAAACCTAGGAAGTCGGAAACGGGATTTGTCAAGTCCTATGGTACCATTACATACTACCGAGCGGCGTAGCTAATGTTAATTAATGTATTATTATCCCGATTAAACATACCAAATGTCATAACCAATGTAGCATGTGAAAACCATGTACTAGGTATGCTAAGTAAACATACATAGTAGAAATGTCATGTAAAACAATTGTGCTAGCATGCTCAGTAAACATACATAACAGAAATGTCCTGTAAAACAATGTGTCCATATGCTGAGTAAACATATGCAACAAAGGTTTCTTATGAAATCAATGTGCTAGCATGCTAAGTCAACATACATAGCAAAACATAGTTGAAATCATGTACTATATGTGTACTAGATGAAACTAGCATGTTTATGTCATAAAAGCAATGAAAGCATGAAAGTAACAATTATGCACATGTGTATCACCCCAAAGTATTTGAAAGCGGTAAAGAGGGGAACTATGTACTCACTTGGGATTGCTTATTAGGCTTGGGAATATGACCAATTTAAGCTCCAAGGATCACGGAATCAACAAGGCACCTAGTATAGGTAACTATGTTAATAATCGGATCCTAAACCGGGAGATATGATAGAATGATGTTCTATAAATCAAATGAGTAATTGAACTCATATGGTATGATTTAATAGAGTTAACATTCTGATTTGGAAGTCTACCTAAGTGCTTTTGACCCGTTTCGACCCATTATGGTAGTATAAGCTACTATAACGCGTCGGTTGCGCAAATCTATGGTCGGATGGTTATCTAAATGCTATATCAAGTCTTACATGCCCAAATACACTTAAATATGTTACCATATCAGTTTAGATGTCAAAAATATGTTCACATAAGCACAATATGGATTTATGCTACAAAAGGGCATTTTAGTCATTTTCTATGGGCATATAAGCTACTTAACAAAGAACTAACCAATCCTAGGTGATCATAAGGTATAACCTCAGGGGTTATTCCCTATGCAACTATGATCACTAATCATGCTTGGTCGGATCCTAAAGATCGACCAAATGGGTCGGGTTTGAAAGTCTAAGCGGTTGTTTAGACCGCTTAACTTACGACCCTAAACAAGCACTAAACTAATAGTGACGAGTTAAACATGTCAAAACATGTTTAACTAACTTATAAAACTGAGTTAATATAAAAAAAAAGGTATCAAAACACCTAAAAGTAGTTCCGTTGCAAAATGCGTGCTAAAACGCATTTTGACCGAAACTTTTACTCGTCACTACACCTAGTTAACGTGGTAATCAGTAGGTATAATCGCTAAGGATTATAACCATCGTGATTACAATCACGTTGCAAAGTTCAAACGAACTTTGTGTTGACCATTGACTGGTCAAAGCTGAAAGTCAAACACTGTTTGACTTTCATGCTTGGAAAACGATAAAAGAACGAAAGAAGCTTACAAAGGGTCCAAGCTAGGGAGAACTTGATCTTAAAATTCTCAGGTATGAAGTTAACAACCTCAGCTTAGAGAAAATCAGATCAAGGGTGAGTGAAACAATGTAAGAGCTTGGGTATTTATAGTTGTGGTGAAAAAACAAGATCAAGACAAGTGTTTATGTAACCTCCAAGCAAGAAATCTCAACCCTACATGTGTTATGGCAGCTAATCTTTGCTTAGAGAAGGCTTAACTTGCTCATTAAGGTCCCAAAACAATTAAACAAAAACCAAGGATTTCATCTGAATTGCAAAAACAAGATTATGTCCAGATGTGATGGTGGCGTGGCACCACAGCACAGCCTCAAGGCTGTGGCGCGACTCGACGCACGTATTTGAACTTGTTTTTGACGTTTTTAACATCCGTTAAGTTGTTTTCAAGGCTCTACAAGGTCATAAAAGTGTAGGGGGACTGAAATATGCTCGGAAATATCACGGATGTCGGTTCGTTTGGCCGTACGATCACGTTATTCGGTTATTTACGACGAAACTCGAACGGACGCAAAAACGATCCAAATTAAACGACGAATGGTATTTTTGCATGCCGATCACTAAAATAAAAATAATTTAGTGTCTACAAAAATTTTGGATGTCCAGATGTGGTCAGAACGTAAGAGATGCACGTAAATGCAAACTTACGCCATTTTTGACACTTTTAGTCCCTGTAAGATCTAATAAGCATGTTTTCACACACCGAACCACTCAAAGCTTATTTCTAAGCTATGTTTAGGTTTTATATGGTATGTTTAGCTTATGATCATGTTCCGGACTGTACGTTACCATACGAAACGGCAGACTTTTGCAGTTTGACGCAAATAGTCCCTGTGAGTGAATAAACTTGTTTTTGCCATACCAAACCCTTTAAAACTTATTTTTAAGTTATGTAAAGGTTATTTAAGGTATGTTAAGCTTATGTTGCTGTTCCGGAGTGTTTGTCACATTAAACTGATTACGTTTACGCATCAGTTTGTGTATAACTTCCCAGAAAGCGATATAGAGTTTAAAATCGATCAACAATCAAAACGAGCAAAATGTTAAAAATAAATAACAAACTGTAACGCCTCGCTTTTTTCGTATTTCTATACTTTGAGAAAATTCGTGCTCGCTTTCTCTTCTTTTTGTAACCAGGTCGAAAAACGGATTAAAAACGGCCAACAACGCAAATTACGCGATTATTGCGCAACTGACGGTTAAACGCGACATCAACGACTACCGAAACTATTCTATATTATTTTTTTATAAAAAAATGATAATTTACGACATTACGGGGAATCTGGGTTTTGATAACGGGTCTCGTAGGAATTACGGGTCTCTTACACACGAGATTGGGCTTGTGGGCCTTGGGCCCAAGCCCAAAGCCCACTAATCAAACCCTACCTATTTAGGAGTTGAAAACCCTATCTTTTCACTTTGAGAACAGCCGCACGAAATGTGTCTACAATCCAATATGCACACACAAGATCCTCAACAAAACACTTCCTTATCATCCTTTTCCCCTCTCTCTTGATTTATATGTACAGGCAACACACCAAACAACAATGAACTTCCTAACCCCTTCACCTCCATTCTCTGCTCCCTCTCTCGATCGATACACAAGTCACACCATACATCTTGTGTCTCTCTATCGAGAGTCCGGCAACCGGAGTGGCATTCCCGGCGGCGGCGTTCTCCTGCAACCACACCAGCCGCACACCCAACCACCCTCTCGGTTCTCCCTCTCTCACGATTGACCGGCGACAAAGCTTTCCGGCGACGGCACCGCCATGTATGGCGGCAGTGGCGGAGAAAGTGGTGGTTATTTTCGCGTTTGTTCAATTCCGGCACCGGCGTCAAGCTCTGGTCGACACGCAGTCAACATCAAGTTCCGGTTCGAATCTGGTCCAAGTTTGTTTTGATTCGGGTTCGATTTTGGTTCACCACCGTACAGACTTAGATGGTCAGGTGCTCGGGTTACGTTCAGATTCGGCTCAGTTTTGGTCTCGAGTCTGGTTCGACTCAGGTACAGGGCTCGGGTCAGTTGCAGACGGCTTCGGTTCACCCGGTTCGGTTCGAATTCCAGATTCGGTTCAGTCGGTTCAGTTTCGAGTTCGGTGCGACGGGTTTTGCTCTCGGTTCAGTCTCGGGTTATAATTGTTCGGGTTAACTTGGTTAGGTTTCGGGCGTCGGTTCTCGTTTCGCCGGAGTTGCGTTGGACTCGAGTCGCCACTGTTTCGGTAAATTTTTGGTCCATTTGTTTCCACGTTTAATTCCCTAGTAAATCGATAACAGGATGTAGTTTTTATTTTACTCTATCATTTAAACATCCTATTTATAACATAGAAGATGAACTTTTATAACCTTTCAAACTAAAAAAAAAATAATGAAACATAAGATATGCATGGGTACTGTTATGTTAAGGCTTCATTATAATGAAATAGATAATGGTGATGGTTCTTTTCTTTGTCATCTATTGATGGCATTATGATAAGAATAGAAAAGAAAACATAAAATAGTTGGGTTGGTTTGTTCTGTTGGATTGGTTTATTTATGAAGAGGACGACATACAGTTCATGTTTAAAAGCTTTATCATTCACAACCCATTTATTTATATATATAAGGTTAAAATGAGAACCAGCTCGAGTTGTAAGAACTGCGGGAACTACACCGCGAGGGGCGCGGTGGACCAAATTTTTTTTTCATAAAGGTAGATGCATGTATAAAAACAACATTTGTAAAAAAAAATTCAAAAAAAAAGATGTCGTGTGTGTAGTTTTGAGCTCCACAAGTTTGTGTTTACGGGACCCGTAAATCTAGCCGAAAAATTTACGAGGCCCGAAAACACAAACTTGTGTTGCTCAAAACTACACCCACAACATTTTTTTTTTTGAATTTTTTTTACAGATGATGTTTTTATACATGCATCTACGTTTCTGAAAAAAAAAATTGGTCCACCAAGGCCCGGATCAAAAAGTTCTCGCGGTTCTTACAACTCAAGGTGGTTTTCATTTTAACTTAATCCTATATATATATATATATATATAGTGTGAGGTTCATTGGGGAACACTAAAAAAGTGGGGAACAATGGGGAACCGACTCAAACGAACTCCGATTGGACTCATTACAGCAGCGTTGGAACTATCTAGTCGAACCCTAACTAGGATCTTTTAACCCTAAATCATAACCCCTAAACCCTAAATATATTAGGGTTTGGCTTTTAGGGTTTAGCTTTAGGGTTTAGCCTTAGGGTTTAGCTTTAGGGTTTAGCTTTAGGGTTTAGAGTTTAGATTTAGGGTTTAGGGTTCAGCTTTAGGGTTTAGCTTTAGGTTTAGCCTTTAGGGTTTAGCTTTTAGGGTTAATAGTTTAGATTTTGCGGTTTAGCTTAGGTTTTAGCCTTATTTTTTAGCTTTAGGGTTTAGAGTTTAGGATTTAGGATTTAGGGTTTAAGGTTAAGAGATCTTAGTTAGGGTTCGACGAGCCGGTTCCAACGCCGCTGGAATGAGTCCAATCGGAGTTCGTTTGAGCCGGTTCCCTGCTGTTCCCCACATTTTTAGTGTTCCCCAATGAACCTTCCCCTATATATATATATATATATATATATATATTGTAAGGTTCAAATGAGAAGAAAATTTTTTGTAAGAAGATAAAAGAATAAGTTTCAACCAATTAGAATATTTCATTTTACATCATTTAATATTTGCATTTAATTTTAATGTAAGGGTATGTTTGTAAACTTACATAGATCATTAATTTTAGTCTTCCTTTTTAATAGCTAACTACATTAAATTTGTAACTTATTTTCAAAATATATATTTTTTCAAAATAATAAAAATAAAAATAGTTTAGAGTGTTGGACAAATTACTAGGTGTTTAGGATAAAATACGAGTTGTGTAGGATAAATTTACGTATGTGTAGGACAATTTTCGAAATGTGTAGGATAATTTTTTATGTGTGTAGGCAAAGAAAATTAGTGTAGAGAATAATAGTCTTTATGAGTAATTAATTACTTAAAGATTGTAATAAATGAGATGAAAGAATAACTATTTGATATTTTACAATTGTACCCTTTGTTCTTTTTCTTCTCAATTAAATTTTCTTCTCAAATGAACCTCCCCAATATATATATATATATATATATATACACACACACACATTTGATTGGTAAACAATAACTGTGTTGGCTTGTGGGGATGCATATGGAGTTCGATGTGCATGTACGTAGACATCAGTCCCCACCAATTTATGCCTCAAATTTAGTTAAATGTCTATATTTAAATTTCTATCATTGTTTCTGTATTTTTTTAGGTTCCTTTTCTTATACTTGTACTTAGGTTATTTAATTTTACATCTAATGTATAAAACTTGTTATTTTAATCCGTGTAGGGTGCTTAGTGTTTATGTAATACGAGGTGTTTATTCTGTCTTTTTTTTTAATATCTTAAAATTTAATAATAACAAATAATAAATAAATTTAAATATAATTCTTTTATATCAAGCAAGTATTAAGAAATAAATTATATTAAGCATAATTATTAAGTTGTAAAACATTAGGAAGGTTATTTAAGTGCAATTATTAACTAGATCAATATGTAAAAATCTAGGTTAATCGCTCTCGCTGGTTCTTTCGGATTTTTATTCTCCATCTTCACTCGTGCGCTTATTCACAAAGAATTCTTACACGCAACCAATGTGAGTACACTTGACCCATTTTCCTTTTAATACACTTTCGGTGCAACATGTTTTACTTGTTAAAATGCACGATTCACAAACATGCTTTATTCAATCAATCCTTATACATGCTTTGTTATGCTTAAGTTCATGCTAGAATTCATGCTACTTGTTAACCCACCTTAACAACTATAGCGCTATAGGAGTAGCACACCACCCGACGGGGTTTTGTTAAGTTATATTCTTTACGGTCTCGATATTGTTATATCGAGGGATGCTATTATTCATACTTTACGGTCTCGATGTTGCTACATCGAAGGATGCTATTATACTAGTGGATACTTGGGTTTTGACTTTTAGTTATGCATGATAGTTTGACCTTGTATACCAAAATGCTATGTTGGATTGAAAATACTTTTTATACATATGACACGAGTCTAAAACTTGTGTACTCGCCAATACCTTTGTATTGAACTATGCTTTTAAAACATGTTGCAGGTTTAGCGATGATGTTGAGGATGCATGGAATCTAGTAGGATGCTTAGATACACACTTTAAAATTTGTATTATATTGTATTGTATTTCATTATTCATGTTGTTGTATTTTGCTCCAAATCCTTGTAATTGATTCTTTAGAAATGGAATGAAATTATTATTTAAATACTTGTCACAATTATTAGTGTTATGATGTCTCGAGCAATCTATTTCGTCTCACTCCGATGTTTCCGCCATCGGTTGGGGTGTGACAGATTGGTATCAGAGCCATAACTATAGGGAATTAGGAAAATTGCCATGCTTTTGATCTAGTCTATAGTTAAGCACCAAATTCGACCATATTTGCTTCACATGCTACTTGTATGAAACATCTTTACGTGCTATTCTTGAAATGTTGCTTATGAGTTAACTTCTTGAAAACGTATCCTATGTGTTAATTTCTTGAAATGCGTTATGTGTTATACTGATTTAATATTTCAAACATACGCCTCCCTAAGGCATTTTACTCGCTATACTAAACTCAAAACTACTCGTAATACACAAACGAGACGAGTTTACCAAAATAGGCGTGAAACCCATAATTTGGTAAACAACTCTCATTCCGTTTGATGCTATTTTTGCACGAAATTCACCATCAAGTTAGGAGTGAAATCCACATCTTAACGAGAATTTCAAATTTAAATTCGTCAAGTTAGGGTACGAAGTCGTCAAGTTAGGGGTGAAACCCGCATCTCGTCGACTAGTCCCACGCCTTGATTTTTACAAATCCCGCCAAGTCTCGAATTTTCGATTGAATTGGAACGTGTAGTAACCTGAAGGGAAAATACCGTCAACCGACAGGTCGGTGAGAGTATTTCACCTATTAGGCAAAGCATGTTCCTAATTTCAAAAGACCTTTCGACCACTTTGGTCAGTCAACGTTCTGTTCAGGAACCATCCAAGTTTCTTTTTATCAAACTTACGCTTTATTTTTTTTCGATCTTTTATAATGAAACTCTCTTTTGTCAATTTTGAACAATTTTTGAGATTTCACTTTTGCGCATACATTATACTAATACTTTTCATACGATTGTACATTATTAGCATGCATAATTTCACGAAATTTTATTTTCACTTTTGTAACAACGAATGGAGACATATCATCGAGATAGGAGTGATTTCCTTACCTTGCCGACTAACTTCGCTTCTTTCCTCATCTTACAACGACCTCACCAATGGATTAGGGGTGATTCCCTTACCTAGGTGATCGTTACCAACGCTTTCTTTTAATAGACTATATTATGTAAATACGATCATGGTTTTATCTAAATCATTCATCATTAGTCAAATCCCTAATTATTTCAAAATGCATTGTTTATATAAACGGACTTCCTATACTACAATTTATTTTCATATAGCTCACACGCATGAAATTTTTAACTTTTCTGTAGACGCTTGTTCCTCAATCTTCAAAATTTCACGAAATGCTACTCGTCGACTTAATCGGCCTAACAAATCCATTGCCCACGAAAGTTTGTATTCAACGTAACTATTGAAACAAGCTCATCACATATCCTTAAACTAGAGATTTTCTATTTTAATTGGGAACCAGACCAACTTTTCGCACACACCTTTAAAATATTACAACTATTATTCAACGTTTACGGAAACTTCTCTCAAAAGCAATAAAACATTTTATTAAAAGACGCTTTTCAACAAACACTAAGTCCATATACCAAATTCTTTTTCTAAGGATCAATTTTTTTACAAGAATCTGTAAACTTCGAAGTTCTAATACAAATTATTTAAAACGATACAAACTTGTTAATCACTAGAACTTTTCAAAACCTCACTCGATACGTCAATTAAATTCAAAACACGTGGGCAATGAAACTTCATAAGAACCGACAAATTTCCAACTTATGTAAACTCTTTTAAAACCGTAGTAGCATTTCCATTCGTTTACAAAGTAAGATTTACATAACCAATAGCTGTTTTATACTCCCTTACATTCACAAACTAGGTTCTACATCCCATGACAACTCAATCTATATCAACTTCACGTTTTGCGCAAACAACTATATATGCATATCATTTTACACATTTCGGTCAATATCTCACAACAATCTCATGCGTGTCACTCGTTCCCTTTTTCTTTCATACTCAAAACTTTTAATCTTTTACGCGCATAAACTAGTGCATTTCAAGTTATACTATAAACAAAATCATTATTTCCTACATCCATACTTATACATTCTATGCCTTTACTTATGTTCACACTTACACATTTATGTTGTACTCATGATTCAAAATTCATACATTTTACGTTTATACATACACTCACAATTATACATTTACGTTGTCCTTACATTCATGTCTATACTACATTCGTATTCATATTCATACGATTTATGTTTTCATTTGCACTTATACAACTTTGTTACACTTATATTCATACACATATATTTTATTCATACTTAACTTTCATGATTTACACCTATATTCACATTCATATCTATGCTCATTCATCTTATGTTCATACTTATACTCGTATTCATACTCATACGTTTGTGTTTAACTTATACTCATGTTTGTACTCATGTTTATGCTCGTTTTCATACACATTATGCTTATGCTTTTACTCATACTCCTGACATGCGTTTTGTGTTTATGTTCACGTGCGTCGCCCTATTTAAACTTATACCATGCTGATGCTTTTTACTTAAAATTTATACTTTTGCACCTGTATGCGGGCGAAACCCAAGGGATTCGCTCACATTGGTCTTATACTATTTGGAACACAAACATGCTTATATGCTACATTTCTATACACACGCAGTCTTATTTTCAGAATTTTGCATACCTTAATTCATACGCAACTAGTACAAGCTATACGGATCATGCGACGATCAATATAATCGCGGGTGCACACAGGATTATAGTGATGGGCGTATGAGAAACCATAGAGTGTACTGCTGTGTATGGTAAGACACGGGCTGTAACATGACACCGAATACGAAACGGACGTAACGTGGTCAAAACATGGGGGATACGCCGTTGGTACTTCCTATATATAAGTGTTTTCACCATGTTACCAAACTTTCGTAAAACATGCCGTGAGAAATTCAGTGTTTTGCAGACCTTTTGGACCTAATTCAAACTTTAAACAACTCACAAACGCATTATATCCGATTATCCCCGACGAGACCTCATTCTTAACACACTACTTTCGTCTATCCGATACCTATGCTATTCTCATACTCTTAATCGTTATTAGATCAATCATTCACTTTTATACTCTTATTACTCTCCTTTATTCTCTGTCTTTTATACGTACCTCGTTTACAATGAATCGGTTTAAACATTCGAATCCTAATCTACCTCCTTACTTTTGAAACTACATTTCTGTTCTTTATTCTTGTGCAAACGCCCGTAGTTGGTCGTTACCTCTAAAACCGTTATGTATAGATGACAAACCTGTCCTTCCATCCTTCTTAAAGTCTTCCTCTTGAATAAATTTCGGGACGAAATTTCCTAAAGGAGGGGAGACTGTAACGCCTCGCTTTTTTCGTATTTCTATACTTTGAGAAAATTCGTGCTCGCTTTCTCTTCTTTTTGTAACCAGGTCGAAAAACGGATTAAAAACGGCCAACAACGCAAATTACGCGATTATTGCGCAACTGACGATTAAACGCGACATCAACGACTACCGAAACTATTCTATATTATTTTTTTTATAAAAAAATGATAATTTACGACGTTACGGGGAATCCGGGTTTTGATAACGGGTCTCGTAGGAATTACGGGCCTCTTACACACGAGATTGGGCTTGTGGGCCTTGGGCCCAAGCCCACAGACCACTAATCAAACCCTACCTATTTAGGAGTTGAAAACCCTATCTTTTCACTTTCAGAACAGCCGCTCGAAATGTGTCTACAATCCAGTGTTGTGAAAGTCGCTAGGCGGTCCCTAGTCGGCCGACTGGGGAGTTGAGAGTAATGGGAGTACTCGGAGAGTACTCGGGGAGTACGCGGACATGGTAACTATAAAGAAAATTAATTGTTATATATTATATATATATATATGTTAAAACAAGCATAATTCATGTCAACCGAGTATAATTTAAAATGAAACATGTTTAAAGTTCAAATACTCTGAATACAAGTCCGACTAGTCTGAGTACAAGGTCGAGTAGTTCGAGTACAAGGTCGAGTAGTCTGAGTACAAGGCCGAGTAGGCCGATTTTGACCGATTTTGACTAATTAAAAGTCAACAAACCACGTTGACCGCCTAGACCGACTAGGCCGACTCTTTCCGGCTACGTCCGACTAGGCGCCGACTAGGCTGACTAGGCGCCGAGTTTGACCGAGTTTGACCGAGGCCGACTAATTGAGTCCGCCTAGGAGGAAGTCGCCTCGGAGGGGTTCCGAGGACCGAGTACTCGGCCTTGGAATCCGACTTTTACAACACTGCTACAATCCAATATGCACACACAAGATCCTCAACAAAACACTTCCTTATCTGCCTTTTCCCCTCTCTCTTGATTTATATGTACAGGCAACACACCAAACAACAATGAACTTCCTAACCCCTTTACCTCCATTCTCTGCTCCCTCTCTCGATCGATACATCAGTCACACCATACATCTCATGTCTCTCTATCGAGATTCCGGCAACCGGAGTGGCGTTCACGGCTGCGGCGTTCTCCTGCAACCAGTGTTGTAAAAGTCGCTAGGCGGTCCCTAGTCGGCCGACTGGGGAGTTGGGAGTAATCGGAGTACTCGGAGAGTACTCGGGGAGTACGCGGACATGGTAAATATAAAGAAAATTAATTGTTATATATTATTTATGCGTTAAAATAAGCATAATTCATGTCAATTGAGTATAATTTAAAATGAAACATGTTTAAAGTTCAAATATTCTGAATACAAGTCCGACTAGTTTGAGTACAAGGCCGAGTAGTCCGAGTACAAGGCCGAGTAGGCCGATTTTGACCGAGTTTGACCGATTAAAAGTCAACAAACCACGTTGACCGCCTAGACCGACTAGGCCGACTACGTCCGACTAGGCGCCGACTAGGCCGACTAGGCACCGAGTACTCCCGAGTAATCCCGAGGCCGACTAATTGAGACCGCCTAGGAGGAAGTCGCCTCAGAAGGGGTCCGAGGACCGAGTACTCGCCGAGTACTCGGCCGAGTAATCCGACTTTTACAACACTGCCTGCAACCACACCAGCCGCACACCCAACCACCCTCTCGGTTCTCCTTCTCTCACGATTGACCGGCGACAGAGCTTTCCGGCAACGGCACCGCCATGTATGGCGGCAGTGGCGGAGAAAGTGGTGGTTGTTTTCGCGTTTGTTCAATTCCGGCACCGGCGTCAAGCTCTGGTCGACACGCAGTCAACATCAAGTTCCGGTTCGAATCTGGTCCAAGTTTGTTTTGATTCGGGTTCGAGTTTGGTTCACCACCGTACAGACTTAGATGGTCAGGTGCTCGGGTTACGTTCAGATTCGGCTCAGTTTTGGTCTCGAGTCTGGTTCGACTCAGGTATAGGGCTCGGGTCAGTTGCAGACGGCTTCGGTTCACCCGGTTCGGTTCGAAGTCCAGATTCGGTTCAGATGGTTCACTTTCGAGTTCAGTGCGACGGGTTTTGCTCTCGGTTCAGTCTCGGGTTATAATTGTTCGGGTTAACTCGGTCAGGTTTCGGGCGTCGGTTCTCGTTTCGCCGGAGTGTTGGACTCGAGTCGCCACTGTTTCGGTATAATTTTTGGTCCATTTGTTTCCTCGTTTAATTCCCTAGTAAATCGATAACAGGATGTAGTTTTTATTTTACTCTTTCATTTAAACCTTCTATTTATAACATAGAAGATGAACTTTTATAACCTTTCAAACTAAAAAAAAAATAATGAAACATAAGATATGCATGGGTACTGTTATGTATAGGCTTCATTATAATGAAATATATAATGGTGATGGTTCTTTTCTTTGTCATCTATCGATGGCATTATGATAAGAATAGAAAAGAGAACATAAAACAGTTGGGTTGGTTTGTTCTGTTGGATTGGTTTATTTATGAAGAAGACGACATACAGTTCATGTTTAAAAGCTTTATCATTCACAACCCATTTATATATATATATATATATATATATATATATATATATATATATATATATATATATATATATATATATAGGGGAAGGTTCATTGGGGAACACTAAAAAAGTGGGGAACAGCGGGAAACCGGCTCAAACGAACTCCGATTGGACTCATTCCAGCGACGTTGGAACCGGCTCGTCGAACCCTAACTAAGATCTCTTAACCCTAATCCCTAATTCCTAACTCCTAAACTCTAAACCCTAAAGCTAAAAAATAAGGCTAAAACCTAAGCTTAACCGTAAAATCTAAACTATAAACCCTAAAAGCTAAACCCTAAAGGCTAAACCTAAAGCTAAACCCTATAGCTAAACCCTAAAGCTAAACCCTAAACCCTAAAGCTAAACTCTAAACCCTAAAGCTAAACCCTAAAGCTAAACCCTAAAAGCCAAACCCTAATATATTTAGGGTTTAGGGGTTATGATTTAGGGTTTAGGGTTAAGAGATCCTAATTAGGGTTCGACGAGACAGTTCCAACGCCGCTGGAATGAGTCCAATCGGAGTTCGTTTGAGTCGGTTCCCCACTTTTCCCCACTTTAGGGTTTAGGGGTTATGATTTAGGGTTTAGGGTTAAGAGATCCTAATTAGGGTTCGACGAGACAGTTCCAACGCCGCTGGAATGAGTCCAATCGGAGTTCGTTTGAGTCGGTTCCCCACTTTTCCCCACTTTTTTAGTGTTCCCCAATGAACCTCACACACTATATATATATATTGGAAGGTTCAAATGAGAAGAAATTTTTTGTAAGAAGATAAAAGAATAAGTTTCAACCAATTAGAATATTTCATTTTACATCATTTAATATTTGCATTTAATTTTAATGTAAGGGTATGTTTGTAAACTTACATAGATCATTAATTTTAGTCTTCCTTTTTAATAGTTAACTACATTAAATTTGTAACTTATTTTCAAAATATATATTTTTTCAAAAAATAAAAATAAAAAATAGTTTAGAGTGTAGGACAAATTACTAGGTGTGTAGGATAAAATACGAGTTGTGTAGGATAAATTTACGTATGTGTAGGACAATTTTCGAAATGTGTAGGATAATTTTTTATGTGTTTAGGCAAAGAAAATTAGTGTAAAGAATAATAGTCTTTATGAGTAATTAATTACTTAAAGATTGTAATAAATGAGATGAAAGAATAACTATTTGATATTTTACAATTGTACCATTTGTTGTTTTTCTTCTCAATTAAATTTTCTTCTCAAATTAACCTCCCCCATATATATATATATATTGTTTACCAATCAAATGTGTATATACAAATATATAAATATATATATATATACAAATATATAAATATATATATATATTTATATATAGACATTTGATTGGTAAACAATAACTGTGTTGGCTTGTGGGGATGCATATGGAGTTCGATCCATGTGCATGTACGTAGACATCGGTCCCCACCAATTTATGCCTCAAATTTAGTTAATGTCTATATTTAAATTTCTATCATTGTTTCTGTATTTTTTTAGGTTCCTTTTCTTATACTTGTACTTAGGTTATTTAATTTTACATCTAATGAATAAAACTTGTTATTTTAATCCATGTAGGGTGCTTAGTGTTTATGTAATACGAGGTGTTTATTCTGTCTTTTTTGTTAAATATCTTAAAATTTAATAATAACAAATAATAAATAAATTTAATATAATTCTTTTATATCAAGCAAGTATTAAGAAATAAATTATGTTAAGCATAATTATTAAGTTGTAAAACATTAGGAAGGTTATTTAAGTGCAATTATTAACTAGATCAATATGTAAAAGTCTAGGTTAATCGCTCTCGTTGGTTCTTTCGGATTTTTATTCTCCATCTTCACTCGTGCGCTTATTCACAAAGAATTCTTACACGCGACCAATGTGAGTACACTTGACCCATTTTCCTTTTAATACACTTTGGGTGCAACATGTTTTACTTGTTAAAATGCACGATTCACAAACATGCTTTATTCAATCAATCCTTATACATGCTTTGTTATGCTTAAGTTCATGCTAGAATTCATACTACTTGTTAACCCGCCTTAACAATTAAAGCGCTATAGGAGTAGCACATCACCCGACAGGGTTTTGTTAAGTTATATTCTTTACGGTCTCGATATTGTTATATCGAGGGATGCTATTATTCATATTTTACGGTCTCGATGTTGCTACATCGAGGGATGCTATTATACTAGTGGACACTTGGGTTTTGACTTTTAGTTATGCATGATAGTTTGACCTTGTATACCAAAATGCTAAGTTGGATTGAAAATACTTTTTATACATATGACACGAGTCTAAAACTTGTGTACTCGCCAATACCTTTGTATTGAACTATGCTTTTAAAACATGTTGCAGGTTTAGCGATGATGTTGATGATGCATGGAATCTTGTAGGATGCTTAGATACACACTTTAAATTTTGTATTATATTGTATTGTATTTCATTATTCATGTTGTTGTATTTTGCTCCAAATCCTTGTAATTGATTCTTTAGAAATTGAATGAAATTATTATTTAAATACTTGTCACAATTATTAGTGTTATGATGTCTCGAGCAATCTATTTCGTCTCACTCCGATGTTTCCGCCATCGGTTGGGGTGTGACACAAACATTGGGATCAAAATACATTGTTTTATTGATATTGAATTGTTCAGAGTTTGTAAAATGATTGCACAATCACAGATGTCACACTTTATAGTAGCTATATAAATAAATAACAACATATAGAATACAAATTATACATCAAATCAAATTATATGATTTTATAACATATCCTCGTATAAAACCAATTATGATAAAACTTTATAAAATAAGATATGTTGTTGTCAGTTACAAGTTGATATTATGTAATATTTATATAGATATTCAATAGCATCCATAAAGCCTATAGAATTGCAATAGACACCAATTTACAACAAAGTTAAAGTATGTAGCTTTCAACATTATAAGATATCTTGTGAAACAAGTTATATTTACTAGAGTTAATTGCCAAATCGTCCCTGAGGTTTGAGCATGTTCGCCATTTTCGTCCAAAATGACTTTTTGTACCATATTGCCCCCCACGTTTGTAACTTTTTGCCATTTTTATCCAAATGTCTAACCAGGTTACTTTACGCCATCTGTTGGTGTATTTTTTGAAATTTATAAATTATAGGGGATGTAATTTGTAATTATCTCTTCTAAACATGAATATTGCAGGCATCATCAAGCTACCACCATCCCCGTCAAACAACCACCACACCCACACCCACACCCACACCCACCCCCACCCTTACCCTTTTTCCCTTTTTCTGTGAACAACGACCAACCACCACCCAACACCATTCAACGTTCAATTGCCACCTTTATCAAAACAACATTCAACCTGCCATCGCCGGCCAATCATAAACCTTCAAATATCTCCGGCAAAATTTTGAAAATCACCTGCAACCTGCAAATATCTCTGGCCACAGTTACGAGTGGAGATTAGATGCAGCAAACTGCTTGATGAAGGAGTTGCGAAGCACGTTTCTAACCGAAAAATCGAAGAGTACGAGTGGAGATTAGAAGCTTTGATTGCTAGTACAAATATGGAGATTAGATGCTTAGATCTATTAGGGTTTGTGGGTTCTTTCTCAATATATATGTTCTCAAGTTGAAAGCTTCCATTTTCTTGCAAGGTCTTAGATATGGTGATGTGGTTCCCTTGTCATCGAAACCCCACTGGTCATCACCGACACCCTTGCGTTTGATTTATTAAGTCTCGTAAATTTATTCTAACCGGAGAAGGTGACCGGAAAAACTTGGGGTCGCCGGAGAAGATGACCAGAAAACATGGGGACGCCGGAGAAGATGATCGGAAAAAATGGGGTGGGGGAAAGAAGTTTTGCAACTTTGTGAAGTGGGACCCACCTTTAATGCGTTTTGGTTCATTGGAGGTTCAGCTGTGAGGATACCTGCATTATTCATGTTTAGAAGAGATAATTACAACTTACTTCCCTTATAATTTATAAATTTTAAAAAATACCCCAACAGATGCCATAAAGTAACCTGGTTAGGCATTTGGATGAAAATGGCAATCAGTTATAAATGTGGGGGACAATATGGTACAAAAAAGTCATTTTAGACGAAAATGGAAAAAATACCCAAACCTTAGGATTCGGGAACAATTTTGGCAACTAACTCTATTTACTATAATGTTATTAAACAAAATTGAAATAGTGATAATTTTCCAATAAAACCTATTGTAGACCATTTTTTATATTCTCAACATTAAATACGTTAACTTTTAAAATATTGATATTCCATGATATAAGACGAAAGGTATCATGAAATCAATTTAGAATCATAGGTAAACTTTTATATTGTCAAGTTGATATTAATAAAATCTCATATCAATAGTTGACCAAAAATTGTGACTTTTCATCACACAAGGGATCCCTGTTTTTTTTTTATTATTAAAACTACATGCTTAAGACTTTAGAATCCAAATGACATATAATGATCAAGTAAATGCAAAAGTGGATATATTTACTTGTGAACCAGTCATTCTTCTCAAAATAAGAATTTGACACCATCAAAACATGAAGAGGCAACAAACAGAAAATCTCTAAATATCATGCCTGTATTTCAGAATATTCAAGCATACAAGAAAAACTAATAATTAAATGTTATGAGAAGCCAAATAAGATCATACCAAAATCTAAGAAGAAAATTCAAACAAACTGTAATTGCTCTTAATAGAAATCAGATAGTATGATAAGAAAATTGCTCTTAATATAAATCAGAGAATATCATAAGAAAATTTAAATGATAAGAAAATTGCTCTTAATAGAAATCAGATAATATGATAAGAAAAGTTAGCCTTGTCTTGGATATCATCGAAACTCCCACATAATTCGATACTTATATCAATATCAGTGACAATATGTTATAACACAATTTATATTGATCAAAATATTTTGTAAATAACATGAGTAAAAATTATACGAATAATATTCTTCAATATTAAATATATATATTATATTTCAAATAATTTAATATAATTCTTTTTTGAGCTTATCCCTTAGTTGACAATTAGAGTTCTTCTTATATTATAACAAATTATTTTATAATATTAAAGATTGAAAGAATTTAAATAATTGAACATTTATTATTATATTAAACTAATTGATAATTGGAATACCAGGGGTTTGTAAGTAGGAGCAGAAAACAACCTGGATGGCAACTAAAACCTCATTGGATAATCTGCAATACATCGGATCGATTGTTGTTGCAGCAACATCGGTGATGATGGTTACGGTTTTCTTGAAGAGAGCATTTTCGTGCCGATAACGTATTGTGTAACAACTAACCTATTACTAATATAGAGATAAGAAAGAGATAATATGGGAAATAGATATCTTATTGATATGTAAGTATGAAATACAAAGACTCTATCTATTGGCTTATACATTAACATAAGAGTAAATACAAAAGAACAGTTAAGGATGTGAAGAGTCACTCTTAATGATGTATTCATAACACTATATAATTACTCTACTAGAATAACTTTAAAAAAAAATACAACTGAAAAAAGAGGAGAGGGAAATAAAAATCCAAAAAAAAAAACCATTCACATTTTACGTTTAGCCCGTTAAGTTCCTTTTTATTTGATCCGTACACCACTTTTAGAACCAATTAATGTTCAAATTTCACATTTAATATGTTTTTGAAGTAAACATCATGCTGTCATCACGGTATGGGTAGCATTGTATTGTATTGAATGGGCTACATTAAATCAATATTGTTGGCAAAAAAAATTGTTGTCATATTTAAAGGACACATATTTTTTTTTTTTTTTGAATGGCTAACGTTACTCACCCAAACTACCATATTTACATATAACTCACCTTTGCTTGGGATTGAACCCAAGACCTCCCACTAAGAGACAAGAGCCTCTACCAAGTGAGCTAGCGAGCAAATTATTATTACATAAACTCATACCTTTTCTCCCATGGCTTTTCTTGAATACTTGGCCTTTCTCTTTATTGTTTCCATTTTAGTAATTATATGTAGACATAAAAAACAAAGAGCGTTTGTCCCTACAAACTGGCCAATTCTTGGTATGATGCCCGGGATTCTTGTAAACGCTCACCGACTCCATGATTACACTACCGAAATTCTGATACAATGTGGCGGTACAATCATGTTCAAAGGCCCTTGGTTTGCCAACATGGACACGCTACTTACCACCGATCCTTTAGACATCCACCACATTCTAAGCAAAAACTTTAGAAATTATCCCAAAGGCGACAAACTTCATAAGATCTTTGATGTCCTAGGAGATGGAATTCTCAATTCCGACGGTGAGTCATGGGAGATCAACCGCAAGGTCATTTTTTCTATACTCAAGCATCCCGGATTTCAAAGTAAGATGGAAGCAATTACATGGATCAAAGTGGAAAATGGACTTCTGCCTATACTTGAATCTATTTGTCGAAGTGGCACTGAGATTGATTTGCAAGATATATTTCAAAGGTTGGCGTTTGATACGGTATGCACGTTACTCTTTGATAACGACCCAGAAAGCTTATCTCTTGATTTTCCTTACATCCCATACTCAAAAGCCTTCACAGATGGCGAAGAGGCTATTTTGCTTAGGCATGTTACACCCCCTTTCGTTTGGAAATTGCAACAAATGCTTAGAGTGGGGAAAGAGAAGAAGTTGAGCGATGCATGGAAAAACCTTGATCAATTCATATACAGATGCTTAGCTCAAAAACAAAAGGAGTACAATAACATGAACCATGAGGCTGAAAAGTTCATATTTTTCACAGCTATCATGAGAGAGCTTAGAGATCATAGTGGTGTCGTTGATCCCACGAGATTTCTAAGAGACGCCTTAGTTAATCTAATGGCTGCAGGAAAAGATACCATCAGCAGCTCTCTATCTTGGTTCTTTTATCTTCTAGCCAGAAACCCAACCGCAGAAGAAAAGATTCTAGAAGAGATCCAAACACATTTAGATGTCAATGAGCGTAAAAGATGGAACACGAAAGAATTAGACGAAATGGTTTACCTTCATGGAGCTTTATGTGAAACCTTAAGGTTATACCCCCCTGTCCCTTTCAACCAGAAATCTCCGTTGCAACCGGATATCCTTCCAAGTGGCCACCAAGTTGATAAAAACACCAACGTCATTCTCTCTTTTTATTCAATGGGAAGGATGAGATCGATATGGGGTGAGGATTGCATGGAGTTTAAGCCTGAAAGGTGGATTTCTAATAGCGGTGGAATCAAACATGAGCCGTCATACAAGTTCGTGACATTTAATGCTGGACCAAGAACTTGTTTAGGCAAGAATATGGCTTTGTCTCAGATGAAGATAGTGTTAACCACGATCATTCATCGTTACCATATACAGCTAGTGGAAGGTCATCCTGTGCTTCCAGCAGATTCTATGATACTTCAGATGAAGCATGGTCTCAAGGCTATATTGAATAGAAGAGATGAATTTAACTAAAACTTAATATATCAAACAACAATGTATTCTACTTTTTAAAGTGAAAAAAAATAAGGTGGTCTGATTCCAAAAGAATATGATAACATCTATGTCTATGTGTAATAAATTTGGAAGTAATGGATGGTGATTTTTAAGACATCACAGTAGCCGCTAGATGTGTGTATATTGTAGCACGTCGTTTAGAAAAATGTTGTCTTATATTGATAGGATCCTATGTAAACAGAATATTTACCAACATATGGGAGCAATATTCTCAAGTGTTCAAAACAAAATTTACAAATTAAACATGTATCATGTATGTTTCTAAATGTTACTTATTACCAAAACTCGGGTATTAGTACAAATAAAGAAAGAAATTCAATCATATATCTATATGATGGTGAAGCATATGTCCACCTTCTTAAAACTTAAAAGACATTGTCATTCTTCAAATAGAAGCCGACATTGTCATATTAATTTCTTTTAAAAACAGGAAGGCCCATACTGTCATATTAATCATATATATCTATATGATTGGGGCTGCATTTGGCTAGCCTTGTCCACATTCTACAAGGGGGGTCAGTACGAGGTTGTTATCGCCAATGTAAATGGCGATGGGTGGTGCAATGTGGCAGCTTAAGTGACCAAGAACTCATTGCCATTAGGATTGGCGACGGGTCAGAGCATAGTCACCTAATTCGCGGTTCGCTCCGGTTCGAGTACGCGGTTTGGGTTCGCGATTCGCTAGTTGGGGCGAATTCGATTCAGAGGGGGGTAGGTTCATTTCGGTACGATCCGGTACGATTCGGTTCGGTGTACTATTACGTCCTGTTCGGTATACACAAATTAAAGCAAAAATTACTAATTTCATAAATCCAAATGATCAAAACATATTATTCATATTAGCAAATAGAAAACATAAACATAAAGTTTTAAAATCCTAATCTAGATGTGCCCTTTTTCCTTTCACATTATCAACGTCTTCTTCATCAAGATTTTCCCAAACTATTTCTTCCAAATGAGCACTTGAACCTTCAATATACATGCTTTCCGCGTTCATATCCCACTTTTTTTTTTGTGGGGTGGGGGGGATTTATACGATTCTGCAAAACGACTCTAAAGCCTAATGTTAAAGTGAATAAAAACTAGTTTATCCGCTCTATTGCAATTTAAACGATTTCTCTAGACATTATGGATGTAGGAGTATGTACTCCAGTTTCTATCCGCCGAAGAGCTACTAATTGGTTGAAAGAGCACTTTTTTGCCACCTCCGCCAATTCGGGTGTCTCCGACCCATATCTACCCCACCAATGAATTGCATCCATTGTCACGACATCAGCTTTTGCTGCGGTCCTCGAATAAATACCTTTTTTCGTATAAAACGTTGAAAAATTGTGCCCGCAACATACTTTCTTCCTTTTCATTTTCCGCTATTCTTTTAAGCGCTTTTATAGCACCATTTGTAACTTCCACGTCTTGGTTCGGAGCTTTTCTTTCAATGTCACCGAGTGCCAACTTTTGTAGATAATGTTTATCGTAAAACCTTGGATTCAAAGCATGCCCCAAATAATGAAGTGGGATTGACATTTTATCCCACCTAGCCAAAACAATCTGATTAATTTCATCAAAATAACCTGCGTATTTGTTATTTTCACACCCCGATATTTCCATGTATTACCGGTGGGCCCGATGGGGAGTATCGTGACGTAGTTGATACCATCATAGTCAAATAATCACAGTTTAATGCACAGCGGAAGTCTTGGAAGTAAAATATTAATACAAACCGAAACACAAAGTATAATGAAATATTATACAAGCGGTTGTAAGTGGATCCACATGCGGATCTAAAACAGAAAGTAAATATTGTTCAACAGACTTTAAGTACTAAGAGCTTGCAAGACTCTTTAACTAATACTCAGGAGCTTCCAGCCCATTTCGTGTAGTATCTACACTTAATCTTTTTTAAAAATACGTCAATTTACACTGGTAAATACAATTAACTGACTCTTTTGAAAACATTTATAAAATTGATTTGAATGCACAAGCACAAATATTCTTTTTATAACTTGGGATAATTATTAGAAATAATCTTATATACAGATTTACATGTTTGTCGTACATTCAGGGTTCGATATGTAAACCGAGACAAAATTAATAGACACACCACTAATATAGACCCACAAGGAGTTATACTCGCATGTAGTTATACATTTATACATACGCAACTGTCAGGTGTATGCCTACACCCCGTGCTTAAGTCATGGCCATTTCAAAAGAATGAGCCGAGGATATCCAGGACACGGTCATATTAACCCCCGAATGCTTTGTATCAAACAAAACAGATTAAAACGGATTATCTCAATGATTTAACCACTAATCGATTAAATATTCAATACCCGACCAAGCGGTAATAATTTACCGTATCCCAAGCCCGTATAAGGGAAAATAAGTTAAAAGTATTTACCTGAGCTAAATGTAATTTATACTCAGCCGTATATTTTAATCAGCAAGTGCAAGTAGCTTTTACTGAGCTCCTAATCTGGAAAGAAGGTTTTAATAACCTATTAGATTCCTAACGGGTCTTATTTAAGTTATAATTTAGACCTGTTAGTTTTTAATAAAGGTTTACGGTTCAAAACGCAATATTAAGCGAAGACCGGATTAGAATGTGATTTAAACCCAACAAGTATGAAGACTTGTATAAAATGGGTAAACTAAATACATTCTGGATTTTGAAGTAAAAATGATAAGGTTTGACCCGTTTCGGTTAATTTATGTAAATTAGTTACATAAACCGTACCGAACGCGTATATGCATAACGGGTAACCCAATGAGTCATGTACAAGTTCCATAAGTTATTATTCTTAAATTATGATGTGATATCAGTAGGATATCTTCCATTATGCCCAAAACGAATTTAAAACCACTTTAAGCCCCGAAAGGGTATTTTGGTCATTTTAAAGTTTATAAAAGGGGTTTAATAGCAATCTGAGATTCTGGTCTAAACTGTTCAGTAAAAACATTTATTTTATGTTGCTATATCAGCAAGATATCATACGTATGTGTGTTTAATCATTTATGGCCAAACTATGCACCGTATGGGCATTTTGGTCATTTCACATATGCTTTTAAGGTTAAATTTGGAAATCTGAGTTCGAGACTTATACTTACTGTTAAGGTATAAAAACTTATTTATAAAATCAGTAGGTAACAAGTCTTAGGCAATAAATATGGTTTTAAACCATACTACGCGCCTATTTAGCATAAAAGTCGGTATTTGACGATATTTAAGATGTTTATAAAATTTTGAAGTTTTGATCAGTCCTTAATGTTCAAAATATTTTATTCAACATATGATATCAGTAGGAAAAAGTTTGGTATGCAAATCATATGTTAAACTCATTTTATTAATAAAAAGGGCATTACCGTCATTTACCGAATTTATGCTAGAACTCTATGTTATGGTCGGTATAAAATTTGACAAAAATTTCCAAAAATCCCTAAATATTATATCATAACAGTGGGTAGCAAATTTGGTGCCAAAAATTGGGTCTAGATATGATTTTTGCTAAAAATGCAATTTAATAACAAAAAGCTTTTGTTTTACGATATCTTGCATAACTTTTATTTTAGACCATAAACTGATGTCAAATTTTTGTGACATACTTGTATATCAGTAATAAAACTTTTTATCCTCTCACGTTTTCAAAAATCTGTTTTTAATAACAAAAGGGCATAATGGTCAATTTTAAACATTTAACGGAAACATGCAATGAACTAGGATTTTTATGGAACCATGTTGTATAACCTCAGAGGGTTATACTTACACATAATGTGGTCCCAAATGAACCCTAAGGCATAACTAAACTAAGCTAAATCGGGTCAGAACTGAAAGTCAAAGCAAAAGTCTACTTTTGCGACTTTCGGTTGCGAACCGAGCCTAAACTCATAATTGTCGGGTTGAACATGCCTAGACATGTTCAATTAATATTTACCAAGTTATTTAAGTGACAAAACTGATTTTATAGCTTCTATATTATTAGTTATGAATTTTATTTAAAAACTGGACAGTTTGACTTTTATTTTAATTACTTTGACCCGACAATTAACTAAGTAAACGTGATAATTAGGGGGTGCCCTTTTGAGGGTTTAATACCTACCTAATTACGATCACGTAGCCATGTTCGTTGCGAACAATTGCTCGACCGTTTAAGGTCTATCTAAAAGTCAAAGCGTTATTACAATAACGCTTGACTTTTGGCTTTAAAGCCTATAAAAAGGAAACTAGTGGCTATGAACACTTACAAAGGGCCCAAGCTCCAACTATAAACTAAAGTGGAGTCCCCTTTTGATCCAGGAGTCTCCAGAATGAGAAGGATGGAAAGTTATGAAGAAAGGTGCAAATGAAATGAAAGAAGAACACACATATTTATAGTGTTTGAAATTGAATTGGATCTTTGACAAGTGTAGGGATCCTTAAGATCACAACAGGTGTAAATCCAGCTGTTGAAATCAGGTAACTCCCATAGAATTGTCAAATGGTTTTTATAAAATGGTTTTGATGTGTGGAGAGCAAGAAACCACAAAATAGAAACATGTTGCTGCTGCTGTTTCTGTTTTGGCGGCCCGCGACAGCAGGCCCTGTGGGCTTCATGGCTCGCGAGGCTGTGTAGTCCAGCTCATGAGTTTGGCAGATATGCAGACTTGGTCCCTGAACTCTTCTAAGTGTTTGTTTATGTTTAAAAATGCGGAAATGCATAATACCAACAACAACAGTACTGATGTTGCTACTGTTTGCAGTCTGGTAGCCCACGAGAGCAGGCCCAGACCTGGGTCGTGGCCGTGATAAGGGTCAGCCCAGTCATCAAATATGACGGTTCAGGTCCCTGCTATGATTTAATCACTTCTAATCTCTTAAAATGACATATATGGCACATACTTTAAATTCTTATGTGAATTATTAATATAAAGTGTGAAAACCCTTAACGATACTCCTTAGGCACATCCGGGAGCATGACCAAGCATTACGAAGTTCCTGTTCCATTCAAAAGATCACCCTAAAGTGCAGTTTCGCGCGTTGACGCCTTTAACCCCTTAATTCGTGAATTTACGCGCATTATCGCGAAACGGCATAGAATTCTTACATGGCCAATAATAAATACTCCTGAGGGTATCGACGAACATTGCGGAGTCTCTGGTTCGTTCAAAAGACCTCTCCAAGGCGTAGTTTCGCTAGTCGTCGCTTTTAGTCCCTTTGTCGCACGAAGTAGCGCTTAATATCGTTTAACAATGTCTAAGCCTTTCGTGGCTCATAATGAGTATTTTCGAGCATATGATTAAATATTACGATGCTCCCGTTCACCTAATTGGTCATCAAAAGGTGCAGTTTTAAAAGTTGACGCTTTTGGTCCCTCTAACACGTAAACTTGCGCGTAGCATCGTTTAATAGCATCAAAGCCCTGTGCAATCCATATTAAGCATTCTCAAGAGTATGATTGCACTTCATAATACTTCGAGTTTGTTAAAAGGTCACTCAGAGGTAAGAATTAACATGTTGACGCTTTTAACCCTTCGACGCGTAAACTTTCAAATAATTATGCAAACGGTTCCTTTAGACTAACGAGTGGCTAAATTCTAATTCCGAATACCAAGTGTTGCTATTCAGAGGCTTAGTTTGAGCATGTTAACACTTTTAGTCCTTTCACATTCAAAGTTTTTGATTTTTCGCAAAATTAGTCCCTAATAGTCAACGTTTGACTTCATTAGAGTTTAGTACACGTGTCGATACATCATTGGACGTGATTTTACGAGGTGTTACAGTTATCCTTCATAACATCTTTTATTTCTCATACCATGTTGTCCATCATTTCGTAGATTTCACCCATTTTAAGACCTTCATTACTTCAAAAGTAGAGCCGAACATCTTTTAATGTCAGCTTTTTTCCATCAACCCCAAAAAAATGGTAATGAACTCTTGTGTAAGTGCTCGTAAACGTGCACTTACAGTGATTGCAAACCTATGTTTTACTGCCACCAGGATTCTTGCTCTTCCCTGAAAGATTCGAAACCTCACAAAGATTATATTCTACATTTAAGGAAGCAAAACAACAAAGCTGTTATACAAAGACTATACTGTATATTATAGACTTTCCTGAAATAGATTGTAGCATTAGACAAACAATGTACATATATTAAAAAAGCACTTAAAGGTGCATGACTAAATAAGTTGTGTAGTAAGTGGCCTACTAAACTATGTATTTCACCATACATAAAGATATACATGAAAAAATTAAAGTGAACTACTTGTAGCAATTGCAAATGAAGTTACTTAAGTGTTTATCAGGCCAATAGAGTACCAGCTAAAACTAGCTTGAAGCTAAAGATATTCACTCCCACTGTCTCAAATTTATACATATTTTATATACATGAATGTATAGAAAAATAGAAATAACGGAGATGATTCCAAAATTCATTAACAACCATCATTCACAACAGTCTCATTAGTGTGCTACCTACTGACATCAACGTCAACCATTTTATACGGGTAACAGGTCATTCATATGAAGACGTCCTAATGTAATACACATAATGAAATCAAGTCACACTTACATTATTCGAAAGTAAGTTAAAAGTTCGTTTACAGTGTATAATACTATAGAGATTATATTCTACAATCAAAAACAAAGTTGCAAGCCTGTAACTATAAAAACAATTATACAATAATACATATAAAAACAATTACAATATTTGTATAACAGTCTATGTAAAACAAAGTTGTAGCAATTCATGAATCATGATCAGCAACTTTAACATATAACAACAACTAGCAGCAATGCAACATGTACTATATTAACTGTAAAAACATATACATTCTTTGTTATACACAATTTCCCGTTAACAAGAACTAATGATCATGAAAGAAGAGAACCTGAACAAGATTCTTACCAACACCCGTGTAGGTATTTAACCAAGGAGCGGGCTTCGTTGGATCATTAGCAACTACTGATGTTTCTTCACTTTATTTTTTTGATGACTTCCATTAGTTGTTGCTGATCTTTCCTGAACCTCATCATCAACGTTAATAAAATCTTGTGTCTCGCTTACATGTGTCTCTTCTTAATCATCACCATGGTAAGTCTTTTTTCTTACCAAAAGCCATTGAACTTTGAAGTATTAGATAAGGATTTGAATATGTGTAATTGAAGGTGTGAGATTGAAGATGAAATTGTAAGGTCGTCTTCCTTCAACGAACACACGAATCGGACCGATCGAACACACACACGATGTGCAGAAACCACCGCGTGCCTCGTACCACAACGTAGAGCTCGTACAGAAGGTGTAGAAGATGAGAGAATCGTGAATACACCGAGTATTCACAATCAACAATCACACAGATTGAATAAAGAACACAAAGCTAGGGTTTGTTTACACAAGAAGTTTTCTCCAAAATTTCACGGTTTCATTGAATGTCTAATGATTGCATACATCACAAAGCTTATATACAATCATACATTCGGACATCATAAACCTTATAATGAAACCCTCGGTACTTAACAAATAAGTACTCACCACTAACTAGAAAATACAAGTTCGCACCATTTAAGAGAACCACAAGTACTTACCATATAAAAGAATACAAGTACTGACACTCTAAACCCACAAGTTCTCATATGTATAAGATCCCTTGTCCAAACTTGTGACACTTTCACATAATTACAAGATTAGTCCTTCAATGTTGAAACTTCAGCAGCATCCAGCATTTATCAAACTTTGGTGCATTTACAGACTCCCCTTGTTGCTTTTTGCATTGCTAGGATATCAGACGGCTTCCAAGCAGTTGAGCACCAACAGAGGTTGACTTCTTGTTGATCGGGCACCCGCCAAAATCTGCATCCACATATGCTATCAAGTCTAAGCCTTCCTCAACTGGATACCACAATCCAAGTCTTGGTTTGCCTTTAAGATAGCGAAAAATCCGTTTGACGGTTTTCAAATGCGATTCTCTTGGAGTGGCTTGGTACCTAGCACATAAACACACCGAAAACATTATGTCGGGTCGAGATGCAGTAAGATACATTAAAGAACCAATCATTGCATGATAAACTGAAGGATCCACTTCAGGATCTTTGTCCTTTTCATCTGACAGCTCATGATTGGTAGGCAATGGAGTTTCGTAAGGCAGACTTTCTTCCATGTTGAATCGCTTGAGAATCTCGTGGACGTACTTCGTCTGATGAATATATGTGCCATTCACTTCTTGATCCACTTGCAACCCAAGGAAAAACTTTAGCTCACCCATTGCACTCATCTCAAATTTCGATTTCATAACTCATTCGAATTCCCGACAAAGCTCTTTATTTGAAGAACCAAAAATAATGTCATCGACATATATCTGCACAATCATGAAATCTCCCCCTTTCTTTAAGATAAAGAGAGTGGAATCTATTGCACCACGAGTGAATCCGTTTGCCAACAAATGCTTCGACAACGTCTCGTACCAAGCACGAGGAGCCTGATGAAGAGCGTATAAAGCTTTGTCCAGCAAGTACACTTTGTTTGACGACTTTGGAGCTTCAAAACCCGGCGGCTGGGATACATACACAGTTTCTTGCAACTTCCCGTAAAGGAATGAACTTTTGACGTCCAACTAGTAGACTTTAATACGCATGTGAGCAGCAAAGGCTAGGAACAAACGAATTGCTTCAAGTCGAGCTACTGGCGCGTAAACTTCGTTGTAATCAATCCCTTCTTCCTGATTGAACCCTTGCACCACCAAACGAGCTTTATTACTGACGACAACACCTTTATCGTCCTTTTTACATTTAAAAACCCATTTAGTGTTGACCATGTGCTAGACCTTCGGAATATCTACCAAATTCCAAACTTTCAGCTTCTCAAATTGGCCCTTCGGAAGTTCTACCAAGTTCCAAACCTTCAGCTTGTCACTGCATATCATTAAGACTTCTGCTTTGAGTCATTATTCCTTCACGCGGATCTCTGATAAGATTATCAATAGGATGATTCCTATTTATCCGAGTGACAGGAACAATTGGAACTTACAAATTTGTTCCTAAATTTGACTGGATCTCCCCCTCAGTAGTTGCATTAACAGATGCTTGAACATTTCCTGAAGACGTACTAACATTTGGATAATTTGAAAAATCAACAAAAAGATCACCAATTGTATTTTGAGCAGCTTCAGCTTCAGGAGCAGCTTAAACGTCATCATTGGAATCACTTGAATCTGTATCATTGGAGGTTTGAGGAGCACCGACATCATTTACGTTTGACGTGCTGGCAACGTTTACTTCTGAATCACCATTTGAAGAGACATTTGTTGGAATGCTGGTACGCCAACCTGCATCCACTTCATCTTTGTCGATCAAGTGTGAGTACACTAGTTCAGTCTCATCATCTTTTAGATTAGGTAAAGCAAAAGAATCAAACAATTAGTCATAATCATAACCAGTTTTGGGACCGAACTCGGATGGTGGAGGATCGTAACTCCAAGGAGTTATATCAAAGACTACTTCCACCATCCGTTTCTTGACATTGTATACTCGTTTGTTTGGAGAGCCTAGTTCGTAACCTAGGAAGAAACCAATTTCTCTAATCTCCCCAAACTTTGGAGTATCCGATGTCCGTCGGCTCATACACTTAATCCCAAAAGGCTGGAAATCTTTTAAATTTGGTTTCTTTTCCTCAAGAAGTTCATAACACGTTTTATCTTCCCGTTTTACTGTAAGAACACGATTCAGCACATAGCATGCGGTGTTTACAGCTTCAGCCCAAAAGAATATGGGCAATTTAGATTCTGAGAGAAGGGTTCTTGCAGCCTCGATAAGGGTCCTATTCTTTCTTTCAGCGACTCCGTTCTGTTGAGGAACATAAGGAGCGCTAAACTGGTGAACAATACCCATATCACGACATAATTCATCCATATATCGATTTTTAAATTCAGTTCCGTTATCACTTCTTATTCTTTTGATGGGTAAAGAGTAATTTTTCTCTAATTATTTAAACAAATCTTTCAAAGTGCCGAAAGTCTGATCTTTCGATTTTAAGAAAAATCCCCACGAATACCTTGAGAAATCATCTGTGACAACCAAACAATAAAACATACCACCAATGCTAGTTACATGGATCAGACCAAACAAATCCATGTGAAGCAGCTCTAGTAATTGTTGGATAGATTTTATGTGTTTAGTCTTATGAGGTTTACGCTTGATTTTTCCTTTCTCACAGAATTCACATTTACTGTGCATATTGAAACTATGTAAAGGAACACCCAACACCAAGTTGTTTTTTATCAAGTGATTCATTTTGTGTAGATGCAAGTGTCCCATCCTTCGGTGCCATAGGAAAGATTGATCTTCTGTTGCCTTTGATAACAAACATGTTACCGGACCAGAGGAGTTCGCAACCGGACGCATGTCCATCACATAGGTGTTGTTCACTCTTGGAACTCTCATCACAATCCAATCTTTAGGAACTATAAATCCCGGCTTTAAAACGAAGCAAGCCTTATCCGTGAAATGCATTGAATACTTGTTATCACAGATCTGAGAAACTGACAACAAGTTGTGCTTAAGTTCTTCCACAAAGTTCACCTTGTGCAAGGTGATCTTGCCGTTTGAAACAAAACCTTCACCCGTGATATAACCACCCTTTTCACCCGCAAAGTTAACATAACCACCACGAATAAGTTTCAAATTTGACAACAATTCTTTGGTCCCCGTCATATGCCTGGAACAGCCACTATCGATATACCAAATATAGATAGCTCTCTTTAGCTGTTCCTGCATTCACAAATAGGAAATTAGTTAGAATGGGGGACCCAAGACGTGAAGGTCTTGAGTCGTCCAAATTCATCAACAAAAGAAAATTCCTTAAAATAACCATCTTTATTGTTGTTTCTAACATTTCAACCTCGGTAATTGTTAGAATGTCCACCCGCAAATCGAGGATTGTGCGGATTTTGAGGACGGTTATTGTACCTAGAATTTCCACCAAAACGATTACTAGAGTTTTGATATCTGAAGTTTTGACTATGTTGAGGTCTATATCAAATCTTGGTTGCTCATTATCATGAAACATATGTCGTTGTTGGTATCTCGAATGTTGTCTTTGACCATGAATCTGGCCGGTGAAACATTTCGGTTATCAACGTAACGATTTTGTGCATGAGGTCTAACATGGTAGTTGTAAGTACTTCCAAAACGTTGATCTTGTTCCTGTGGTTGGATTGTCACATGAGTTGGTCGTCGAGTTTTCTGACGACTCTCACGTTTTGCTGAAAAAGTTTCCGATCCACTATCTGAACCACGACCGCTACCATCATCCAAAAAGTCGGTTTCCTGATCCTTTTGTTTTTTTTTTACTTTTAACCTTTGGTTTATCTACCTTTTGTGTTTTACCACTTTTCTTCTCATTCTTTTTAGGTTCATTTTGTGGTTTGGTGACACAAGGTTTATCAAGATCAGGATCAACACGACTCTTTCCTTTGTCGTTTGGACAATTTGCAGCTAAATGTCCTTTCAAATGACATTTGTAGCATCTTCGTTTATCAAACTTTTCATTCTTTTCTTGTTGATCATCCTCACATTGACTGTTCAAACATGAGGATGCTTCGTTTGAGCCTTTTGAAATTTGTTTAACAAAGTCAGAATTTGAACCTTTTTCAATTCTTTCACCCTCTTTGTTAAAGATTTCGCCTTTCACAAAGTTGGTTTTTGAAATGTTTTTAACATTCTTTTTACCATTGTTTTTTGGCTTCGTCTTTTGAACATTTTGAACTTGATTTAAATCTTCCAAAATCTTTGAGTTTATCAAATTTTCAATTTTGCTTAAATCAATTTCGTTTGTTTTAACATCACTCGTACTCTTTTGTTCTGATTCAGATTCCGATTCAGACTCGGATTCAGACTCTTCCTCACTCAAAGGACCAACAGTCAATGGAGCAGTCAGAACGAAATCTGCAATTTCAGAATCAATCGAAGGTGTCGATGTATAGTTGTGGTTAATAGGAGGTGGAACCTTCTTGTAACCAACACCAAACATCTCATCTTCTGAATCTTTAAGACGAAGATTGTTTATGCAAAAATTCATCACATCTGACGAACTATCAAACTTCTCAAGTTTTCGCTACAGATCAAGAATCAAGTTATCTTTTTCTAAAATCATTTGGTTCTTTTCTAAAACTTTGTTTTGACAAGTTTCAAGTTCAGCTTTTAAATCTTGATTCTTAATCATCGCTTGAGCAAGTCGTCTCTCAAATTCAGAGATGTCCTTTTTCAAGGCAAGCACCTAACTTCTATGTTCTTTGTCGGCCCTTGAAAGCACGACAATTAACTCTCTAGATTTCTCCATATCAGTAATCAAATTACTGTTATAGAGTGCGTATCTGTCACGCTTAGCGACAAAGTCTACGCATCTAGGACATCTTTTATCATCAGATTTAGATTGTACCTCGATGTTAGCCATGAAAGCTTGATCCGAGCTTTCTGCTTTTCCTGCTTTCATCTTTGCCATTTCTTTATCATCAAAGCGTTGCATTTCGTTAGTTGCGACCTGGAACTCAAATCGATCACTTTCATCTTTCTTTCCGTCTTTCTTTCCTACTTTCTTTCTGCTTTCCTCTTCCTCATTCTCTATTCTCTCATTTTCTTCTACTTCAATGATTGTCTCCATTTCCAGATTCTCACTTAGAGCTTCCGCCACCACAGTCAACTCTTCCACATTCTCCTCTTCGAACAAATCTCCAAACCCCTCTTCAACGATCTCAGCAAGAAACGCTTCTGAAACAATAGCAGTAGCTGTTTCTTCCATTACAATCCCCCAATTGTGTGGCTCACTAACAGTTTGAAGGGGTTGAACAATCATAGCGTTATTAGCATTAGGAGTACGGTTATCAGATGAGGTTGTTGTTGAAGTGGTAGATGTTGTATTGGATGGGGCTGGAGTGTTGTTGTTGGATCTTGCTGAGCTTCCTTGGCCATTACCGCCTTCTCTATTCTTTGGTTTTCGACACTCTCTTGCATAATGACCATAAATTCCACAGTTAAAACATTTGACTTTGGTCATGTCAATTCCCATTCGTGTCTTATTGTTACCACCAATGAAACTCTTTCATGTTCGCTAAGAAATTTCTTTGCTCTTCTTACCAGTAATGCCATACTTAATTGCAAATCGAGCTCTTCTAATTCATCTTGATCGATTTGAGAAAAACAAGTGCGGACTAGTAACAACTTGACAAGTACGTACTAGGAATCACAAATAAAAGTGCGGATTAAATAAATTGAGAAACAAATGCGGATGAAGATTATCAAATCACAAGTGCTGATGATTTGAGAACAGTATTTAGAAAACAAGTGCTTATGAACATTAATGAAATAAGTTCTGATGGCCAAAAACAAACAAGTGTTGATAACCAAAAACTAACAAGTGTTGATGACCAATCTTAAATCACAAGTACGGATGAACAATCTTAAATCACAAGTGCGCACAGACCTAAGAAACTACCGCATATTTAAGTTCTGATACCACTTGTAAGGTCGTCTTCCTTCAACGAACACATGAACCGGACTGATCGAACTCACATACGATGTGCGGAAACCACCGCTTGCCTCGTACCGCAACGTAGAGCTCGTATAGAAGGTGTAGAAGATGAGAGAATCGTGAATACACCAAGTACTCACAATCAACAATCACACAAATTGAATAAAGAACACAAAGCTAGGGTTTGTTTACACAAGAAGTTTTCTCCAAAATTTCACTGTTTCATTGAATGTCTAATGATTGCATACATCACAAAGCTTATATACAATCATACGTTCGGACATCATAGACCTTACAATGAAACCCTCAGTACTTAACAAATAAGTACTCACCACTAACTAGAAAATACAAGTTCGCACCATTTAAGAGAACTACAAGTACTTACCATATAAAAGAATACAAGTACTTATAAAAGAATACAAGTACTGACACTCTAAACCCACAAGTTCTCATATGTATAAGATCCCTTGTCCAAACTTGTGAAACTTTCACATAATTACAAGATTAGTCCTTCAATGTTGAAACTTCTGCAGCATCCAGCATTTGTCAAACTTTGGTGCATGTACACCTGTGCAGGGCGGCCAGAAGGTTGCCCTTTTATGAATTGCCTTCTACCCTCCTGATAATATATAATTGTGCAATCTTTTATATCCCTCCGATAATAACTCCTCATCCCTAAAACAAGGGGAATTCCATTGGCACACCAGCCAATCTATCCGCATACTTTACTTTTTCAATAAGGGTCGTATTGCTTTTTCAATTTCCAATAAACACTGATGTGTCAGATTTTGTCTATTTGACTGGACCTATACGGGTCATACAGGCCTATACGGGTCGTATAGACCCCCCGAATTCTCAAAAAAAAAGGTTTAATTGATAAATCAGGGGTCAATACGGGTCGTATAGGCCTATACGGGTTAAATTGACCCCCTGATTTATCAATTAATCCCTTGTTATTGTTATTATTATTATTATTATTATTATTATTTTTAATTTTTTATTTTTTTGAGAATTCAGGGGGTATACATGACAAAGTTTTAAAAATGTTTTTTTTTTTAAATAAAAGAATTCTTTTATTAAACTTTGTTAAAACTATGATTAAATGTATATAAAAATTGTAAAAAAAATTACTTAAAGCCTTATATATATATATATATATATATATATATATATATATATTAGAATTCAGGGGGGTTTACATGATAAAGTTTTAAAAATATTTTTATTTAAAAATAAAAGAATTCTTTTATTAAACTTTATTAAAACTATGATTAAATGCATACAAAAATTTGTAAAAAAAATCAAAGTTTAATTAACCCCTTGTTTTTATTTATTTTTTTTTTAAATTCAGGGGTCTAGATGATAAAATTTTAAAAATGTTTTTTTATACGGAACAATACGACAAGTAGAGACAAACTACGCCATAATACGTGATAACACGACACGTATATACAATCTACACCCTAATACGACACTTATAAACAATAACGTGACAATACCGAGCGTCACCGACATGACCCGTACGGACAATATATGTGATAATACAGAACATGTTGACAATATACGTCATAATACGACTTTTAATGACAAAATACGTCAAGTAATGGTACCATACAACGTGTATACATACAACACGACACGTTAGAGTACAAGTGGATTCCAAACAAAATTACATGTAATCATAGAATACGATACCACTCGGAAACCGAACGGCACCGATACGGCACGTATAGAGCATATACTTCATAAAACGGCAAAATACGCGAAAGTTCGTCAAAATACGAGATGTATACGCGTCAAACCAAGGAAAACACGAAAAAACAATTTTTGCTATTATGGCTTATACGGTGCGTATTACCCCGTGATTACTCAAAAATTCAAGGGGTCCTTTCAAAATTCAGGGGGGGTAATACGCATCGGATAGGTCTGTACGATGCGTATTAACCCCCTAATTTTTCAAAAAACCGTGGGGGTAATACGCATCGTACAGGCCTATACGATGCGTATTAGTATGCAAAATGATACAATTTTGGCCTATACGATCGTATTGGCCAAAATACCAAAACATGTATTTTTTGTTTTTCTCTATTCGACACGTATACGTGTCGTATTTTGACGAATATTGGCGTCTTGTGTCATTTTATGAAGTATACCTTCAATACACGTCTTTTCGATGACGTTCGGTTCCATGTGGTATCGTATTCTATTATTACGTGTAATTTTGTTTGGAATCCACCCGTACTCTAATGTGTCGTGTTGTATGTATAAGCGTTGTACGATATCACTACTTGGCGTATTTTGTCGTTAAGTGTCGTACTATGACGTATATTGTCAATATGTTCCATATTATGGCATATATTGACCGTACGAGTCGTGTCGGTGACGTTTGGTATTGTCACGTTTATTATCTGTAAGTGTCGTATTAGGGTGTAGATGCGATACATATACGGGACATTTACTACACCTATATATGCTCATACAGGACCTATACCTCATATATACTATACTACATTGTACATGGTATTCTTAAAAAAATTAAGGAAATTTTTATTTAAAAAAGGGTAAATTATAGTTTTCGTCCTTTATGTTTGTATCATATTGCAATAGATGATCTTTAACTTCAATAGTTACAGTCACAGTCCTTTATTTGTAAAAAAATTAATTATTGTTTTCGTTCATGTGGTTTGTCAATAATCACTATTTCAGTCCATTAGTTTAAAATTTGCGATTTCAGTCCCTATGGTTTCACTTTTGTAACCATTTCAGTCCACCTCGTAACCATTTCAGTCCCTGTACTTAACAAAATAATGGATTGAAATGGTTACGAAAGTGAAACCACAGGGACTGAAATTGTTACAAAAGTGAAACCATAGGGACTGAAATCACAATTTTTAAACTAACGGACTGAAATAGTGATTTTTGACAACCACAGGGACGAAAACACTAATTAACTCTTTGTAAAACTAATTACACGCTAGGTCCTTTAACACTAACCATGTTAATTTTTAACATTAAGTGAGGTTATATGCAATCCATGTGAGGGCAAAAATGTCATTTAACCTTCATGTTTCATCTTCCTTATAAAACCACCCCTCTTTTTTTATCCCACCCACCATCACCACCTCCAACCTCCAGTTCCAACCTCCAGCAACCAACACCACCATATTAAGGGCATGTTTGGCTAAGTTTTTCAAAACAACTTATTGGCTTATTGACTTATCAAAAAGCCAATAAGTTGTTTTTGTGTTTGGCTAAGCCAAAAGTCCTATTAGAAATGGCTTTTTGCAAAGAAGAAAAAGGAGGTTTCAAGAAGTGACAATATTGTGACTTCTTGGCCAGCTTTTAACTTTTCAAACTACAAATTACCAATATACCCCTTCTTTACCCCCTTATATCTAAAAGAATGCCCATTTTAGTCATTTTACATCAATAAGCTAATCCAAACACTTTTTTTAAAAACTCATTTTCAAAAAGTCCTTTTCCCAAAAGTCATTTTCCAAAAGTCCTTTTTAACTATAATAAGCTTAGCCAAACATGCCCTAACACCGGGACAAACCGCATAACAGATCAAACAATTATATATTAACAACTATTTTACTTTTTCATCTAATATATTTATATAATCTTGTTCGAGCAAAGAATAATATTCTTTAATTAACTGTATAACTGTATTTGCTTCAACTGCAAATTGTGCAATGGACTCAAAACATTTCCTAAAGTATTTTTTTTTTATAAATACTACTCATCAGTTGACTTATAATTGTTTAATTTCTTTTTCTAATACTATGTAAAAAAATAAAAGAATACCAATTTGCCAGCCTTTCTTCTCTCTCTATCGCTCTCACTCTCTTTGCTATCACAACCACAACACAATCGCCACCACAACCAAAAACCCACACCGCTTCTACTACCGTATGACCGTTTAAACTGTAGGTGTATGCAAGTTTACCCCAAAGTTTTAATCTTGTGGCATCAGGATTTCATTTTTACCTCGATTCGTCAGATCTAAGAATGAATATCACTCATCGTCTATGGTTGTCCCCTGACATATCCGAGATGGGTAGATCTACCACCGTCACAGTGGCGGTGGACAGAATCGGTTTTTTATTTTTTTTGTGATTTTTGGGGTAGGGTAAACAAAACGAGGTTACAATCCAGATCTGTTTCGTTGTCCACCACCACAAGAATGTTGCCTCTTCGATCTTTCATCAATTCTGAGTTTTGCAACCACCGAAAAACGTGAGGGGTTGGATTCTAATGGTGGAGGGACTATGGAGGTCAATGGTGATGGTGATGGTGATGGAGATGATGTCGGTGGTCGATGGTGTTGGTGGGTAGTAGTGTCCTGATGATGATGATGATGATGATGATTGTAGGAGAAGATGATGGTTGTAGAGAGAGAGAGTACAAGGGAGAGAGGCAGTTGAGAGAGATAAATAAAAAGGGGTTTTATAGATTTTTATATAAGTTTTTTAAATTTTAAAATTATTTTGGTTTTGTGTATTAAATTACTGTTTTGCCCTCACATGGGGTGCACATTACCTCACTTAACATTAAAAGTAAACATGGTTAGTGCTAAAGGACCTACAGTGTAATAGGTTTTACAAATAAAGAACTGTGACTGTAATTATTGAAGTTAAAGGTCATCCATTGCAATTCGATACAAACATAAAGGACGAAAACTGTAATTTACCCTTTAAAAAATAAATATTATTTTAGAAAACTTTGTTAAAACCATAAACAAATGTATGAAAAATTGTAAAAAAGACTTAACCAATATGACCCATGCTCATACAGGACCTATACCTGATCTATACAATACTACATTGTACATGGTATTCTTAAAAAAATAAAGGAAGTTTTTATTTTAAAAAAATAAATATTTTTCTAGAAAAATTTGTTAAAACCATAAACAAATGTATAAAAAAATTGTAAAAAAAAAAAAATTAACCAATACGACCCATGCTCATACAGGACCTATACCTTATCTAGTAGTAAAAATACTAGATAAGGTATACCTAAAATCATGGATGAAAATAAGAGACTTTCCAACTTCTATATACGTAAGATCAAACGGACATTGTGTTCTGTGTTTTAGTAGGCGATTAGGGTTCAATCGTGTTCTACATTGAAGTGTTTTATGTTTGCAGGGAAGAGATTCAAAAAAAAGGTGGATTTGAACAAGATGGATGCGAGCAGAATCGAAGTTGCCGGAAGACAAAACACAGTCGCCGGAAGCAAAGTTGTAGTCGCCAGAACCGTAGGTATGTGTTTTAAATAACAAATGTGTGTATGATTTCCGTTTGTTGGGGATGACTGTATCGACCGGTCGAAAGTCTTTTTGACCCTCCTTTGAACAAAAAAAATACTTGTTTATAACAATACCACGGTTCTCGTGCTGTGTGCCCTTCCTTACAGTCCAACCTCCAGCTTCTGCGTAAGTTTTATAAAAGTTATACGCGTCATCAACTGTGTCAAATAACATCCCCTCTGCTGGCGTCAACGAAGAGGGTGAATCTGGAATATATCTCTTTGTTCTAGAGTTTGGAGAGACTTGTTCAACACCACGTAATTGGTAATTAGGTGCATCTACAACACATGACAAAAAATGAGCATATAACACATTCCTAAAACACAATGTGATGAAAAAAAAAAAAAAAAAAACCAGGCCAAAGTAAAAAAACATACTGACAATGCTACCAACTAATGAACTTATATAACACACCAACACAAAAAAATTTGTCCTGAATGCTATGAAACTTATAGCCATGGGAAAGAACAAAATAATGCAAGTTAAAACACACAATTCAATGAAACTATAAAAAACGTTGACTACAACCTCAATATCTGTTAAAACACATAACTGGTAAAACACATTACTGTTAAAACACATCATACAATGTTTATACTATAAAAAACATTGACTTTGTTAGTGCACTACGTCTATTGACTTCGTCTTGTATCATGTAATAGTATGAGATTGGATAGGATAACCAGTGTTCGAGGTGCTAGAAACAGTTTTTGAGAAAATAGGTGATGATTTCGCTTGAAAGTATCAAGTGACATTTCAAGCGAAATCATAAGGAATTGATTTCGCTTGAAGCATCAATGATTCATTTCAAGCGAAATCTTACCTCTATATATAGGTGCACTTGGTTATTCATTTGTAACTTTTCGGATCTGAATAGCGAAGCTCTGCCGGATCGTCTCCAGGTTGTAAATCAGTTTCATATCAATATAAGAGACATTATAATTACATCGAGTGTCCGTATCTTTGATTCCGCCTCTGATTCGGATAAAAGACTCTTCTGAACGACTCACTCAGGTCGTACAACGATCCAACAAGTGGTATCAGAGCTCAGGAGGAAGAGTTTAGCTCGATTGCAATTATTTTCTGACTTCTACACTTTCTTTTTCAAACTGAACGAGATTTTATGGTCAAAATGGTTTGAACTTCTCACCGAACATGCAAAACAACAGTTTAACAAATCCTTGAAAGTTTCATAGCAAAATTCGTCCTAAAAGTGATCAAAATCAACCTTCGAATGGATTTCGCTTGAGGAACAAAGCTTTATTGGACAATTTCGCTTGAAATTTCAAGCGACACTTAACATTTCGCTTCAAACAGGATTTGTTTTCGCTTGAAGGATTTTGCTTCAGTATTTCGCTTCAGAAAGTGGTTACTTGAAAGTTTCGCTTGAACAGAATAGTACTGATTTCGCTTCAAGTAGTTAACAGTTGATTTCGCTTCAAGAGACAAATAGTTGATTTCGCATCAAGAGGCAAACAGTTGATTTCGCTTCAACTGTTTAACAAGTGATTTCGATTGAAGTTCTTATTTCGCTTGAAAAGTGAAATTTCGTGTCGAGATTATTTCACGTCAACTGTGTATCAGTCTGTTTCAGGATATTATTGTGTATACTGATTGTTTGTTTGTTTGTTTGATTGCAGGTGATTCAAGGTGATTTACAAGGCACAAATACCAAGAATTCAAAATGTTTGATGAACTGGAAAACACTAAATTTGAAAGAATAAACAATTGGACTTGTTGTTCTTCTTTTGAGAAAAAGGAGGTTTTAGTTGAAAGATTTGAATATTTCATGTGTCAAAAGGATGAAACGTTGGATGAGTTGGAAATACGGTTTAAAATTTTAATGGACAGTTTGAGAAACAAGGATATTAGAATATCAAATGATGAACAGATATCGAAATTGGCAAATGCATTACCTGCTAAATGGGATAAATTTTTGGTTGAGCTAAAAAGGGAAGATTTTTTTCAAGAACTTTATCCAAAACAGTTCTTTAATGAGGTTAATGGAGAGTTTCGTAAGGAAAATAAGAAAAAGAAGGAAATTTTGACCGAAATGGAAAAGAATTTACAAAAATTGGAATTGGATGTTATTACTGAAATTGATAATAGAATTAGTGTGTGTCTTGAAACAAAGAGTATTCTGAAATATGATATTAAAAGGAAATGTTATATTGATGAAAGTATGAATCCTTTTGATTTCGTTAAACTCTTTTGTGCAGGAACATACAGGATGGAAACAAAGAAAGAAGCTAATGCTGAAAAGATGAATGAAAAATGCTCAAAATGTGATAAACTTGGAGCAGACAATGCCAAATTCTTGAGTGATGCAGAAAGTTTGACATTGGAAGTTGAGAAGTTGAGAGATGAGAAGCAAGCTGATGATAACCAGATTCTTATGTTGCAGGGAATTTGTGAAAATTTGAAGTCTGAAAATGTCAAACTGCTTAGTGATGTGAACAGTTTGACAGCAGAAAACAAAATTTTAAAAGAAAAAATTGAAAATTTTGAACATGAAAGATTAAAAGATAAAACAGATTTTCAAGATCAAATCAAGATTTTAGAAGATGAGAGAGATATTTTTGGTAAAGATAATCTTGAAAAACAAATTGAAATCAATTCTCATCTTGCTAAAATCATTCAGTTTGAAAAAGAAGCTGAAAAAGCTCGGATTAAAATCAAAGAGCTTGAAGTGAAATTGAAAGGTTTTGTGACTTCTACATCACATGTTTGTCCAAAACCAATCAATTTCAAATTTGAAAATGTCACAAACTTTGACAATGTCGAAGTTGAAGATTGTGATGAGATATCTGATGATGAAAAAGAAAAGAAAAGAAAAATATTTTTAGATTTACAAGAAAAATTTCAAAATACTGTTCTGCAATCTACTGAAACAGGTGAATGTTCTAAACAAAAACCTGTTAAGAAGAATGCAGAACAGAAACAAAAAGATAGAAATTTAAAAAATTCAAAAATTGAAATTAAAAGCTCATCAGATAAATCATCCAATCATTATAAAAAATCACAAAAATTTAAAAATGAAAACTCACAAAATGTTGGTAATAAGTGGTGCAGGTTTGACCACAGTGCTCAAAAGACAAATCCAGCATTGAAGAGGAGAAATGATTATTACCAAGCCAAACAATGTTATGATTTGAAGGTTTGGACTGACCAAAGTGGATGGTACGATAACAGAGTGTGCTACACCTGTGGTGTTAGAGGACACATTGCTGTTAACTGCCAGAATTGGAATTATGAGACAAGAAGATGCTATAATTGCCATATCAGAGGACATATTGCAAGAGATTGCCCAAAGAGATTGATGGGAAGATCAAAGGTTGAATCTCAGAGAACGGTAAAGAAACCAGTCATTGTCAAGCCCAAAGCACAGAAAGTGGAAGATAAGAAAGTAAAGCTTTCACAGGGGCAGAGAGACAGACTGAGGAAAAAGAGGAAGAAGGCGAGAGAGTATTTGGAGAAGATTTTGTCTTCGGGTTCATTGGTTGGTTCGAATAAAAGTTCTGATGAATCGATTCACTCGACAGCAAAGTCAAGCAAATCGAATTCTTCAGATACAAATCTGAGGACAAAAGAGAAAAAGGAAAAGAAGAAAATGGTCGGCGATGAATCTGATATTTCCAAGTCAGATAAGCCAAGTTCGGGCAATGAATCTGATTCCACAAAATCAGAGGAGCCACAAGTTGAGGTAAAGAAGGAAGAAACTGTTCCTTTGATGAATGATGAAAAATTTCCTCCATTACAAGCCACAAACACAAAATCAAAAGGTGTTGATACTGGAAAAATGTTTAATAGCAATGTTAAACATATTTTTAGTAAGATGGTTGATGGTAAGGAAAAAGGAGTGAAAGAGTTTTATGAAGAAAAGAGAAAAGCTCAAAATACACCCAAGGACAGTCAGGCTTGGGTGAAACTTTTCAAATAGAAAAATCTGACTTGCCGGAGCTTCCAGGTTGGTAAGTGTGAAGCAGATATCGGCATTTTTCTTGAGAAATTCACAGGATGGTAACTGTGATATTTCGTGTTACTAGTGGTCAATCAAGGACATTAAATTGTACTTGATTTTCTACAAGAGATAGTAGTATTTGTTCTTATATTGTTAAAATTTTTCAAAATGGTTAAAAGAGAACAAGGTTATGTGATGATCCCGAACCCACAAGTGATGGGTAAACAAACTAATTTTTCCGGAAAAACCATTCTGATTAAAACAAACTTAAGTGTTTTGAAATCATTATGGGAAAATAGTTTGTTGTAAGGGGGAGTTTTGATTGAATATGCCGAAACCCTCACGGCTGAACAAACATGATTACTTTCACAAGATTGAAAAACGGTTTTCAAACTGTAAAAATCAATGTGTTGTAAATCATGGGGGTATGTTATATTTTCTGCTAAAAGTGTTATATTTTCTGCAAAACAGAGCATGAGATGCAGAAAATGGATGGCGAGACAAAGCTATCAGTGTTGGTTGTCAAATTTTCTTTATATGATTTTGCATTTTAGGGGGAGTAATGTTGTTAGAAAATACAAAAACATTTGAAAATTTGAAAATGATAAAAACATGATAAAATTCAAAAATTGAGTTTTTGCGTAAAAAGAGGAAATGATAGTACATCAGTAGACAGTTACAGTACGCTAAAGAATTGGAAAGTTTAAATGTGTTAAACGATCTCACCGTGGATGTGTCGGTAGATTTTTATACATTTAGTAAACTTTTTCGGGATATAAACCTAAATTCAAACTTACTTATTTCGTGGGGAACACTACTTGGATATATAGGTAACCCCTGAAATCTCGTTTGAAAGGTCTCATAATCTGATATACAGGTTTTTATACCCAATGATGTCTGGGGTATTATTCCGGGACTTCTGCTGAACGGTAGTTCTGACCTAGTCCTCGAATAATACTTTCTGCAAATGCTTTGAAACATAAGCATCACCCTCAGCATATATGATAAGACAATAAAATTGCTTAGCAATGCTGTTGTAAAAAAGATCCTCTAAAGGGGACACACCTACAAGTTGAGTCATGATCTCTCTGCTGAACGATGGTTCTGACCTGAGCTCTCATGATTCTTCATAATTTATTAACCCCTTACAGATATCATTTGTGTTATAATTGCCTGTAAGACTGATTATTGGGATTCTGGATACGGGAGTATATTCAAGAGGTGGGACACATGAATAGGTTTAAGTTCTTAATACATCTAATTCGTATCCTGAATCAGTTGAAGTTTGTGTGAAAATTTAAATGGATCAGTATATCGAAAATCTAAGTGAATTGTTTAGAACATAATGTGTTTTAAAGCTCAACGGTACTTGTGACTTGTCAAAAACTGATATGATCCTCTGTCGCATACTCAAACAAAAATATTGTCTGTAAATATGTTTGTACATATTTCTTTACTGCTTTATATTTTCAAAAAAATACAAAAAGATTTTTGATTCTGCTTTATTTTCGACAACCGATGTCTGAGTGCTGAGTTTCAAAATCTAAGTAAGCTGATTGTGTTTCTGAAAATAAAACAAGTTCATTAAATTGAAACTTGAATTAAAATCAAAAATTTCAAAAACAGTTTGTGATATCTCCAAGGTCATTAATTTGGACTTGGATGATTAACTGTGAGGGAGTTGGATTCTTTAATACTGCTAAATTTATATAGTTTGTTGATAGGGGAAGTGGATTAGAGAATTTGATTGAGAATTCAAAATGCTGTTACTTATAAATGTTTGAGAAATTGCAGATGATAGTCCAGACTACGATCCCGGAAGCAGAGTCTTAGGGGGAGTCTGAAGACAAGCTGAAAGTTAGGAGCTTGTAGATGAAAAGCTAGGTGTCGATCCCAAAGCACGGAAGCTTGATGAAAGGGGGAGCCTGAAGCTGATAGAAGAAGAGAGTGTTAGATGCATATAATGTTACAATCTGAATGAGGAGGCAAAATGATCAAGACTGAAGAAGGTGCTATAACAGAGAATAGTCACTGAAGACTTCGTCAATATCCGAGGGGGAGTCTGTTAGTGCACTACGTCTATTGACTTCGTCTTGTATCATGTAATAGTATGAGATTGGATAGGATAACCAGTGTTCGAGGTGCTAGAAACAGTTTTTGAGAAAATAGGTGATGATTTCGCTTGAAAGTATCAAGTGACATTTCAAGCGAAATCATAAGGAATTGATTTCGCTTGAAGCATCAATGATTCATTTCAAGCGAAATCTTACCTCTATATATATAGGTGCACTTGGTTATTCATTTGTAACTTTTCGGATCTGAATAGCGAAGCTCTGCCGGATCGTCTCCAGGTTGTAAATCAGTTTCATATCAATATAAGAGACATTATAATTACATCGAGTGTCCGTATCTTTGATTCCGCCTCTGATTCGGATAAAAGACTCTTCTGAACGACTCAGTCAGGTCGTACAACGATCCAACAGACTTCAACCTCAATAACTGTTAAAACACATCACATATAACAAGCTGATGTTTTCTCAGAAAGAGTTTAAATAAACAAAACATAAAACTACAAATATGGAAGTTAAAACACAACATTCAATATCTAAAGAAAAGGGTGATCTTCAGCCTGCAAACCATCAGCCAACTTATGTAAATCAATAAACACAAAAAACCTGAACCTGTATGATTGTTAAAACACAACACCAATAACAAGATGATGGTTTGTCACATAAATGACAAATATGGAATTTAAAACACACCATTAAAATATCTTAAGAAAAAAAAATTGATCTTCAGATTACAACCCATCAGTCACCTTATAGAATCAAATAAACACAAAAAGCTCAACCTCTCTGGCTGTTAAAACACAGCATCAAGAACTAGACGATTTTGCAAAAAAAATGATAAATAATCAACACAGAATACTACAAAAAGTAAAGAAAAAAAAACGTAATTACCATCTCCAACATCAACAAGTGTGTTCGAAGCCATGATTTTTCACTCTGAAAAAATATTGAATATGAACGATGCTGGTGAAGAATAGAATGATCGAAATTATTATATATAGATATATGATTCGTGTTCGTGATATTTAAATTAAAAAAAACTATAATCTCGAAAATAATGGATGTAATCGGTTACATACAAGATCATGCAAAAATTAGTTACTGAATATAATTACCAAAAATAAAATTAAAATATGAAATTACATGTTTACCCTTCTAGTTAAAATACATCCATGACACATGTCCAATTACTATTGCTTCCTAAACTTTCTAGGAAAAATAGACTTTCTACACAACTCCTACTCTATATATATTATACTACATTGTACATAGTATTCTTAAAAAAAATAAGAAAGTTTTTATTTAAAAAAATAAATAATTTTTTTAGAAAACCTTGTTAAAACCATAAGCAAATTTATTAAAAAATTACTAAAAAAATTGTAATAAAAAAACCTTAACCAATACGACTCATATAGGCCTATATACGACCCGTATAAGTCCAGTCAAATAGACAAAATCTGACAAATCAGTCTTTATTGGAAATTGAAAAGGTAATACGACCTGTATAGGCCTATACGACTCGTATTAAAGATGTCGATTTAAGAAGTCAAGTGTAGGGCTGGCAATTTTACACGAATACATGACACGAACCTAAACGAAGTTAACAAATATCGTGTATGGCCTTAACATGTATCGTGTACCAAACAGGTAGACACGAGATTACATGTTAATATCCATTAGTACACGATAAGAAATTACATTAAATAAAATTCATCAGCCATGTGTGTGTGGGTTCCGTAATTTCTTTCTATTTTCATTCCTCATTCAATTAAAAAAAATAAAACCCTAAACTCCCTCTGTAACTCTCAGATAGCATGTCATGTTCGTGTTTTTGTTCGTGTTAACGGGTATTAACATGTAATTTTCGTGTATAACAGTCGAACAGTCGTGTTAACAGGTATTAACATGTAATTTTCGTGTATATCGTGTCGTGTTCGTGTTTGAAAAAAAGGACACGATAAGTTATCGTGTCGTGTTCGCGTATGGGATTTCGTATATCGTGTCGTGTCTTATCATGTATGGGTATACAGGATATACCAGCCCTGGTCAAGTGTACCAATAATACGACCCTAAAACAATTACGCCAACCTTAGTTTCGCAGCCCATGATTTTTTATTTGCATTGATGGAATAAAACATTTAAGCCCATTCCTCTGCCATCCACGATCCACCAACTTACTTTGTGGGCTGTAGATTCATAAAAACAAATTAATAAGAATCATGTTCAAATGCAGCCCATTGTCGTTTACATTTTCGTCTTCATTTAGTGCGGCACTAAAGGTCAACTTCAATTAATTCTCTTTACTTTACTCAGTTTAATCACCTATCTCGATACAAGTTCATAACACGTTTTATTTATTAATCAATAGCTAATGTTTTTCCCCTTAGATACTTAGGGTATCCGGGGCACCATGTGGGGAGTTGTTCGGTGACCCCAGTCCCCGAGCGGGAACACCGGCGCCATCACCGCGGGGACCGAAATCGGTGACCAAGATCGGGGTGTATTCACCGATGAGGGGATCGAGGTTTGGGCTTACATACTTGTACCTTGGGCTTACATACTTGTACACACCTAAGAGAGGAGTTCCGTCATCAAATTGAGTGTGTGAGGGGAGTTAAGAGGGGAGTTAAGAGGGGAGTTGACGTGGCGCGTGCTGATTGGCCGTGCGTAAGAGAGGGGACTCCCCTAAGAGGGGAGTGCCCCTCTCACCCTTACACCTTCTAAGAATTGAACATTAGTCTACTACAAAAGATAATTCCTTTTAACCACTAGGCTATAACCTAAATGGCTAGTTTAACCATTTAACTCTATAAATTTAGGTTCATAACACTATATGAAAATAAGACACTAGGATCCATCGTTAATTATGAACACATCTTCGTCTCTTTTATGTATTTAAACTTTTTTTAACATATTTTCTTCTTAGCTCTTAAAATACAAACGCGGAACAAAACCATATGTTTTATAATAATATCGATGTATTTGTTATTATAATTAATATACCATAAAATTTATCTAAAATGCAAGTTATTATAAAATATATTATAATCATTTTTAATCCATTTTAACCACTTCTCTTTTAATCCAAATTTTACAACTTTTTTTAATTTAATTTTTACCACTTGTTGTTTAATCCAATTTTTTATTACTTTTTTTACCTTCTTTTTAATCCAATTTTATTACCACCTCTATCGAAACTTCTACCACTTTAATTCCAATTTTTATCATTTTTTCATCCAATTCTTTTTCTCGTTATTTGGCAATTTACTTATTTAAATATTATAAAGATATATGGTAACTATAAAAGATTGTCAATCATATCCACCATCTTAAAAGACGCAGAACCATATGTGATATGCCTCTTCTGCTTTTTCATTGTTGGCCATTCATTAGAAGCCCACATTGTCCCTTTAATTACTTTTTAAAAGAAGGATGGCCCATTTCTGATAGAACATATCATTTAATAATACTGTTTCTGAATCTTTACAAGTTAAGTTTTATTTAGATTAGAAGTTGAGTAGGATTATGTTTTATGGTTTAAATGTTTTCTTGTCCTCCAAATCGTTTATCCGTTAGGGTTATTTTTATGTATTGTAATAGAAAAGTGTGGAACAAGTTGTTCAAAAATCTTTCTGTGATATCTGCTTGATTTGTTCAACATTATTCGCAAATCACTTAGTAAAATCTGTCTATATATTTACAGTTGGAAGCTGGCTCCTTATTTGCAGAAAGTTTTAAACAACCAATCACCCCATAAACAAAGGTATTGATTTTCAGGTGCCCCTGCAAGTTTTCTACATTGTCTAGGTACGGGTTAGTTCGACCGTTCATGTCATGATACTCATTATGTTCTTGTGATTCTGCACACAGTAGCTTTTATATAGCAGCAGAGATGGATCCGTTCACAGAAAAAGAAATAGCCGGAGAGAGTCCAAGCTCAATGGAAAGTACCATGCTGAAGCATGATCAAATAACCGATATTCCGAATACCTCTTATTGCTCTCTTCCATATTTATTTGGTGATATACATCTTCTTCTAGAATATATATAAATGTTCATCTGAAAGTGACCAGGACCTAACATTGTTTTCGTAGTTTTGTATACTGACCAAATGGTTCGGGTCATTTTTTAGTCAAATTTGCAGACACGTTTAATTAAATGGGTTTGGTTTGGGCCTGGCAAGTGCGCAGGTTGACCTATTTATTTTTTTAAACAATATTAAAAGATGTTTATAATTATGTAATAACTTAATACGATCGGGCAAATTTATGCAAAATTTAAATAATTAAAACAGAAATCAACGTCTTGCTTATATACATTCATATTCTTATTGTAAACTTGTAGTTGTAGATCACTTATATGCAAAAGAAAAAAAAAATGGGTTGTATTTGTGTCTACTAGCACATATTTCGTGTTTGGGTTCACTTGTCAGCAGGGCCGGCCTTTAAGAGGGGCGGGGAGGACAACCGAACAGGGCCCGTGATTTCGTAGGGCCCGTAATTTAAAAAAAAAATATCCTATATTATATATGTAAAAAAAATTTAATAGGGTATAACCAAAAAAATATTAACATAGGCCCACTTAAAAAAAATCCTATTGTTTAAACTATTTAGCCCATTAGGTTAGTGAGCCCAATACCCAAATATTATCTAAAAACTAATTAAAAAATAAAGTGGTGGGCGGCAATCACTGATTCGGAAACGAAAAGTCGGAACAGAGGATACCGATCGGCTTATACAGGTTTTCTTTTTATCAATTTATTTTAATTCCTATGTTTTAAGTGATTTGAATCTTTTGATTGATTGTTCATGTGGGTTTTTGTGATCTGCTAGAATTTTGTTTGATTATTTGATTCTCAGATGCTTTGGATTGAAATTGTAATAATTTTAATCTGTAAATGTTTAAATCAGTTTCAGGTTTTAAAGTGTTTATTATTTTCAATACCTGTAGTTATGATTATAACTAAATAATAATCTGTTTTGTTGTTTGGATTATGGATGGTTAGGTGAATTTTACATTTATGTCGAATTTTACTAAATAATAATCTGTTTAAGTGATTTGAATCTTTTGATTTCAGTTCATATATGTCGAATTTCAGTTATGTCGATTTATTTAGTTAACTTATGTTGTTGTCGAACATTATTTAGGCGTTAATGACTTAATGGCTCCTAAACAACCATCCGGATGGCAAAAACGTCAAAAGAGGAAACAACCATCCGGATGGCAAAAACGTTCAAAGTTGTATGAAAAAACTAGTTTAAATTTTTTATTTAGTTAAAACCTAAGGGCACGTTTTTCGAGCTCGAACAGGGTACATGAATTCTCAGGGCCGGCCCTGCTTGTCAGACATTATATCCGGGCCGTGCCAGTAAACCCGCCAACCCACGAACATAACCTATTTAGCACCCCCTAAATTTTCTACCATCAAACGAAAATTGGGTATTAGTTAACAATATGTTTTTGAAATTACTTTGAAGGAAATAGAGAAGACTACTTAAACTTGGTTGTTCCACTATATGAGGCATCCATTATTGGTGATTGGGAAACCGCAAAGATCATCCTTGAAAAACGCCCAGATTTGGTAAGGGTTGGTCTCAGTAAGAATCTAGGCACAGCACTTCATGTGGCGGCGACAACAGAAGAGACCAGGCATACTTTAAATTTTGTGAAGAATCTAGTAACTATGATGACGGCGGAGGAGTTGGAACTTCAAAACCAACATTCCAATACTGCCTTTTGGATAGCATCTTCAGTAGGAAACATGAAAATGGCTATAATTATGATGGAAAAGAATCGTAGCCTGCCGGACATCCGTGGTGCTGAAGGATATTTGCCACTGACCAACGCTGCTGAAGCGGGGACGGACAGCTTAGTGAAGTATTTATACAACAATTCTCAGAAGATGAGTGGTGATCATTGGACAGATAATGATAGGAATTTGACACTCCTGCTTTGTGTGGAGCATAATTTCTTTGGTAGGTAATTCTTGTGTTTCTCATGGGGCTTGCAATAGGTAACCTGTATAAGACACGATTAGACCTGTTTAGAGAAAAGTACACCATGTGACTTTTTTAAAAATAGTTAAAGTTAGAAAGTTACAATCCATTATTTCTCCTTCTTGGTAACATAAAACATATAACTGTGTTATAGACATTGGATATAAAGTAGTTAAACGAGTCGTATTCATGTTTAAAACTTGTGTTGTTCGCGTCGTCAGAGACCTGTTAAACCCGCTAAAACAATTACTAGTTATTTTGCATATGTAAAGAAGTTATTGTCATCATATGATCACAACAATCTTTCACTTAAAAGTTAAAATGGAGCAATAATCAAGTCCACAAGTACAACATGTCATCTTGTAGTTTCAAAATCTTAAATTCTTAAGTGAATTTCATAACCTGAAGTGATAGTCATATATCTTCTATAGATGTCGCGCTCCAAATCGTGGAGGACAATCCAGAACTTTCTGGTAATACGTCTGTACTTGAAATTTTGTCGCGGAAGCCTGATGCAATTAATATGGTAGAGAAGAATATATTCAAGAGAATCATAGAACCATGTAAGTGTTAATCACGTTTATAGATTCAGGTTTTTTTTTTTACCGTGTAGTATTTGGTTGTTCCTCATTTGGCAGTTAGTTGTTTTCAGCTTTTAGATTTTTTGGTATGAAAATACAACATGAAGCTGAAGAGGATACAGATGCACTAAAATTACTAAAAACCATATGGGGACATGTTACCCGAACAATGTGCTTTAATGAGATCGAGGATATGCTCAATAAGCCTCCTACGTTCTCTACTGAAACGATACTAGAATCTTCAAGGATATTACCTGTTGCTGCTGAAAGGGGAAACACCAGATTTATAGTTGAATTGCTTCGAACCTACCCTGATCTTATGCTTTATTTAAACGAGGATGGGCTCACTGTATTTCATATAGCTGTTATGCACCGTCATCATGGTATCTACAACCTGTTGTATGAGATAGGAAAGGCTTCCACTGAAGATATATGCCAATATATAGACAAGTCGGGAAATAATATGCTGCATTTAGTTGGGAAGAGTTCAAAGGAGATGGCAGCTACAACATCTGGAGCATCTCTCCTAATGCAACGAGAATTACTATGGTTCAAGGTAATATCCCTATGCTACTTAAGTAAATGTTTTCTCTATAAATTTAAATACTAGTAACGGCATTGAAAAACAATCGTCGTAAATCAAAAAATGTGATAATATTCACCGAACTAGCAAAGAGTGTGAATGATTGAAGTGATACAAGTATAAAACACAACAAGAAATGCATAATATTCCCTGGACTAGGGAAAAATGTGAATAATTGAACCGCTAAAAGTCTAAAACATATCAACTGGAAATGGATTATTCTTGTAATTCACTTGCACAATATCTAGGGGATAATTTGTCTTGGTTAAGTATCCAAATAAGTTAATATTGCCATTACTAATAGTTCAAATTTTAGACTTTTCACCTAGTTTGGGGATATTATTAAGATTGCCCACGAAGCACACATGCATCTTTAATAGGATTCGTTCAATAAAACATAAAAATCATTAATGACAATTGTAATGACTTATTGTCTATATAACTTTCGTGTATGTTATAGGAAGTAGAGAAGATGATCCCAGCTTTTTTGAGGGAAGCAAGGAACAAAGATGGTCAAACACCATATGAGTTATTCTCCAAAGAAAATGAAGAACTTGTTTCCAAAGGATTGAAATGGATGAAAGATTGTATGGTTGTTGCCACCCTTATCGTCACCATTGGATTTGCTGTAGCTTTTACGGTTCCAGGTGGCTACAATCAAGAGTATGGTCTTCCCATTTTCATTCATGATCGTACCTTTTTAGTTTTCGTTATTGCAGATGCCATTTCTTTGTTTTCTTCCTCAACCTCACTCCTAGTGTTCTTGTCTATCCTTACATCTCCTCATAATCAACGTGATTTCATGTATTCATTACCCAAAAAGTTGATGATAGGTATACTAACGCTTTTCATCTCCGTAGCAGCAATGATGGTGACTTTTAGTGCTAGTTTCTTTGTGCTGTACCACAAGAGGTTGAAATGGGTGCCAATCTTTATTGCTGCATCTGCTACCATACCGGTCATTGTGTTTGCAGTAATGCAATTCCCTCTTGTTGTGGATATGTTTCGCTCTATGTATGATTCCCACTATTTGTTTAAGCCTAAGAAACGTATGCTTTACACCACACAACCTAGGTTACATTTGAGTCACTTGCTCCTTGTATGATTCTCAATATATGTTTTCATTACATCTTGATGTGCCCTTGGATAAGTCATATATGCATTTTGTTTAATAACTTACCATGTATTACTGACCTATTTGCCTTTTATTACCAATGGTCAGCACATTTTATATACACGTTATTGTCTGTTAATTATGTTGTAAATGCGTCATTATTGTTATAAAATATATTACATGTAGTTGTTTTTGTATTTTATAGATTTTAAAGCATGAATCCGTGTTAAAAGAGATGTTTGCTTAGGGTAGACGGAGTGGTGCGGGGAGTGCATTCGGGGACATGCTTTCACCGATCGATGATTGACCCCTCCCCTTTTTTCGGTGATTCGGTGACTCCTTTTTAGATGTATACTCACCGATTGTTTGAGCGGGATTATTGAGGAATATAGCCGTTAATCAGAAATAAAAAATAGAGTAAATTACAAGTTTTGTCCTTTATGTTTGTACCAAATTGCAGGCGGTGTCCTTTACCTCTAAAATTGATTGGTTTTGTACTTAATGTTTCAAAATCTTATACGTTCTGTCCTTTAGGTCAAACCCAGTTAATTTTTTTTTTTTGTTAAATTTAATCATATGCCTTGCACATGAGGGCAGTTTTGTCATTTCACCTTTTATGGACTAATTATGTAATAACTTAAGGCTCATTCTATACACACCCTCCCTTCCTGATTACACCCCCTTGTGAGAGGAAAACTGTCGGTCCCACGCAGGCCCCACCTGTAAGTATGTGAGAGGAGGGGGTGAAAAAAGTAAATAGGGGGTTGTGGAAAGTAGCACTCAGGCTCCATCTACCACCACCGGTAACAGCACCGCACCACTCCACCACCACTCACCCCTTTACAAAATTCTAAGATAAAATTAGTTATGAACCAGATTCTATGTATTATTTTGATTGAAAGCATCCGGATTATTTTTAGTCTTTCATCAAAGGCACCCGGTTTAAATTTTTTCCTTAATCGAAATCATACGGAATATAGGTTAGTTCTGTATCAAAAGCACCCGGATGTTCAAGTGTTTAACCACTCAAACCACCTCTAAATGGTTAACAGCAACTCCTTGAGTCTGACAAACTATCAAATTCACCAAATGTCAAAGATCCTATATTTCCCCATGTTTTCATCATCGCTAAGCACAAATGAAGTGAAAACACAAAATTCATACTTGACCACAAATGAATAAAAAAATAAGCAAAATGGTTAGAACTGTGCTCTCATATGAAAGTGTGGCAGAACATGTGTACGGTGGAAGGTACAAAAAGTTACCTATTTACACAATGGGGTGAGTCTGAAGAACGGCGGTGGGCAGTGGCAGGTGGGGCGGTTGTGGGAGGTGGTAGGTAGGGCAGATCTGAAAAACGGTGTTGGATCTTTAGAGCTGGTGCCGGATCAGATTCGACTTCTCTGCTACGCCGGTGGAGAAACCCGCATCGTCGCCGTTGACCGACGCACCACCGCCGCCACCATCTCCGCCCTCACCCACCACCTCTCCCGCACCCTCTACGGCAATCGCCGATGAGTGACGCACCATCGTTTGGGTCGATTAATTCATCTATTTCGGTTTCGATTTTGGTTCCAGTTGTGGTTGGTAAGAAGGATGGTAGTTTGATTATTTTTTTTAGAAAGGCGAATTTTATAAAAAAGCACAAGCAAGAGGTTTTGTGCAGTTGCTGCACAGAGAGGTAGAGAGAGAGAGCACAGAGAGGTAGAAAGAGGAGAGAGAAGAGTGAGAGGTTTTATTTGTTTAAGATGGGTGAAAACAAGTGGGCATGAGAAAAGACTATTCTATCCTCGTGTGCGGTGCATGTGACATCATTTAACTGATATTTCTAACTGGGTTTAGCCTAAAGGACAGAACGTGTAAGATTTTGAAACATTAAGTACAAAACCAATCAATTTTAAAGGTAAAGGACACCGCCTGCAATTTGGTATAAACATAAAGGACAAAACTTGTAATTTACTCTAAAAATAACTCAAACACTCTAAAGTGATTGAACTATAGCCTCTAATTGAGTGCAAAATGAGAAGTGGAATGGGGAGTTGACATAGCATGATAATATTGGCTAGAGAATAACTCAAACACTCTAAAGTGATTGAACCATACCCTCCACCCTTATGATTAAAGATTTGAAGACAAATGAAACAAATTATTTTAATCATAATGTCAATTACCAGTGTGGGGTTAGCCCACTTGATAGATGCTTATGCCTCTTAGAGGTGAGATGTTATGGTTAAACCGGACAGTGTTGATTAATTTAGAATTATTAAAATAATAGAGTAGAAGCAAGTGTTGCAATTAAAATGAATCATAATGTCAATTAAAGGCGTGAGCTATTATTGTTATGAAATCAATAAAAAGAAAACGTGATGTGTCAACATTAAGAAAAGGGATAATTACATATATCATTTTCTAAACCATTGTATATTTACCCAATTCATATTCAAAATTTCATATATCCCCTCACTTATTAAAAATCCACATTTATAACATTGCCCTTTCAAACTTAAAATAACCTATCTAAACTTACACATTATCAGAGGTGTTCCAAGGTTCCAAATTGACGAATCTTAAAACCATGTGTTACCGACTAACGCCCATGAGGACTAGGAAGTTATTCAGTGTTACAAACCGCTCCAAAGGGGCTTGTCAAACCCCGTACTTTTGACACCCCAAGCGTGTGACAAATCGATTGGTATCTGTTTTGAGCAGTGTTGTAGAGATCGCTAGGCGCCAGTCGGGCGGTGGAGTACCGACTAGGGATTAATCGGGATTAATCAGGATTAATCGGGATTAATCGGATCGGAATTTATATATGTAATTTTTAAATTTATATATATACACATACATTAATATCAATATAATACTTAAAAATAGTTCAAAATTCAAACAACTAAGTTTAAAACATAGCTAATCAAGTATTTAAACATTCAATACACACGTTAATATCAATATAATACTTAAAAATAGTTTAAAATTTAAACAATGAAGTTTAAAACATAGCAATTTAAGTATTTAAACATTAACATGTCAGTCATGGTCTCATGGAATATGTTTTAATGGAAAAAAAAAACATGTTTTTTTGGGCCAGGTTGGAACTAAACAAGTTGGGCCATGTATTTAATGGTTAAAAACATTTGTTTGGGCCAGATTTAAACTAAAAAAGAGTGGGCCGATTTGGTCCGACTTGGACCGACTAGGTCCGCCTTGGACCGACTAGGACCGCCTACCGATTAATGGTCCGACTAGCTCCAAATTAATCAGTTAACCGCCGACTAGCGCCTAGGCGCCGCCTAGGCGCCGATTAATTCCGATTTTTACAACACTGGTTTTGAGTAAATCGCAGCGGAAAACATTTCTCTTTCTTTTTAGAGTAAACTGCCATTTTGGTCCCTGTGGTTTGGGCACTTTTGCCATTTTAGTCCAAATCTCAAACTTTTTACATCTGGGTCCCTGTGGTTTGCATTTTGTTGCTATTTTAGTCCAAAATCCAAAAAACCTCTAATTTGACTATTGAAAACTGATTATTTTGTCCTTTAGTGCAGGGACATTTTGGTCATTTATGTTTTGTTTTTTTTTAGCAATAAAACCCAAATAAATCATCATCATCCCCAACATCACCAGCTCTCTCTCTCTCTCTCTCTCTCTCTCTCTCTCTCTTTTCTCTCTATAGCACCACCACCACCTCCTCCCTCTCTCTCTCTCTTCTCTCTCTCTATAGCACCACCACCACCGCCACCTCCTCCCCCTTCTCACCACCGCCACTCCGGCGTCGTCCCATCCTACAGTCACACCCACTCCAGCGTCGCCCCCCTTCTCACCACCGACACTACATAATCAACTCTCTCTCTCTTCTTCTCTCTCTCGCTGATGAAGGAGGTTCGAAGTTTCCCCAAATAAATCATCATCATCCCCAAATAAAACCCTAACTAGAAAGAAACTCAGCAGCAAACTGATTCTGCTATTCCAGCGACTGATTCTGCTCTTCCGGTAATGTTTCAGGCGACTGATTCTGCTATTCCGGTAATGTTTGTGGTTAATATGATGTGTTTTGATTGAATTTTTGTTGGATAAAATTGGAATTAGACTCCATACTTGTTGAATTCGGTGTATACAAGTCAATTTAGGGATGTAAACGAGCTGAGTCGGGCTGGAGTGGGCTCTGGCAGTTTGTGGTGGTGGTGGTGGCGGTGGTGGAGTTCACGGTGGTGGTGGTGTTCGACAGAGAGGAGAGAGAGAAGAGAGAGATGGGTGTTTGGAGAGAGAAAGAGAGAGTGTGTGTGTGCAGGTTTTAGAGAGAGAGAGTTCACGGGGATGGTGGTGTTGGCGGCAGTGGGATGGTGGTGGTGGGGATGATGCGGTGGTGGGGGTGGTGGTGGTGGTGGTGGTGGTGGTGGTGGTGGTGGTGTGGTGGTAGTTCAGAGCATTCACAAACTGCCAGTCAAAAAAGAACCATATGGTTCAGAGCATTCCGGTGACAGCCTAAATTCCACAAAAATGATGGAATGGATGGAATGGATGTTAAATGAAAAGCAAAATGACTAGAATACCCCTGAACTAAAAGACAAAATAGGAGGTTGCAACAGTCAAAAAATAGGGTTTTTGGATTTTGGACTAAAATGGCAACAAAATGCAAACCACAGGGACCCAGATGTAAAAAGTTTGAGATTTGGACTAAAATGGCAAAAGTGCTCAAACCACAGGGACCAAAATGACAGTTTACTCTTCTTTTTATATTAAACAAATCATGAGTTTAATAAAATAATCTTTCAAAAACTGAGATTTAATTTCCCTTGTTTCTATAAAACGTTTTCTTTACAAGAGGTAATCTTTATACATTATTTGTTGTCTCTAGATAGTGTTTACAAAATTCTCGCCACAAGCTTTTATCGTGCCTAAGGATTAATAATCCATTCAACATCTACCCTTGCTAAATACATACATTCATGAAAATCGTTTCAAAAATAATATGTTAGTGAAAAGCGGGTGAATAACATTTAATAGACACTAAGGTGTTGTTTGTTCTTTAAGAGGTATAATGTCTGCAGTCTGTGGACCACATCTGCAGACATCTGTAAAAGGAGAGATGGACCAAACCTCTGCAGTCTGCAAGAAGAAGATTGTTTGTTTTTTAACATATGTAGACTTCTAAAATAAACTGGTGGTGGTGTACGGACGGTAGTGGTGGGGGTGGTAGTGGTAGTGGTGGGTGGTGGTGGTGGACGGTGACGGTGGGTGGTGGGTGGTGGGTGGTGGGTGGTGGTGGTGATGGATGGTGGTGGGTGGTCGACGGTGGTGGTGATGGATGGTGGGGACGGTGATGGTGGTGATGGACGGTGGTGGGTGGTGGACGGTGGTGGTGGTGGTGGTGGTGATGGACGGTGGTGGTGGGTGGTGGTGATTAACCCTCTACAGACCTTAGAAGATCTTAGAAGTGCATGGGTCAAGTCTGCAACAAGAAGAGCTCGCGCAGACGTTTTTTAATGAAACGTCTTCGAAAAACAAACAGTCTGCGGGTGGCAATGTCTGCGCGTGGTCTGTGCGACGCAGACAGAAGAATCTTCGCAGAGCTTTTAAAAAAAAACAAACAGCACCTAAACAATTTTCAAGCATAGTAGTATTGAAGTTATTTAAACATGGTAGTAATCTACACATTCAGCAAGCTTTCGTGCTTGTTATACTACCGAGTTTCGTACCCTGTTTTAATTATAGTTTCATACCGTGCTTCCTACCCGGTTTTACGATTTTATAACATGTCCAAAACTTGAGCAAACTATATGTACAGTTACGTTCTGAATGCTATCTATAGAGTACAATATGAGAAAAATATATTTAACACAAACTCATATCATTTTCAAAATGTAAAACATGTCAAAATTTGTAAAGAGTTGAACGTGTTCACCTAGATAATCTTCACAATTAAACACCGCTTAACGTCTTACTATGATCCTTAATAATCCAATGATTTCTCATAATCGAAACTAAGAAGCTAAAAGCCCGCAAAAGACAAGGTCCTGGTACAAAGCATCACGCCACTTACCCAGACCTAACCGTTAAGATCAGCGGAAATATTTCTACATCAGTAGTGAACAAGCTCAAAAACCTTCTGCAAGAAAGCCAAGATGTATTTTCCTGGTGCACCGCTGACATGGTCGGGGTACCAAGACATATTGTAGAACATGCCTTAAACATCCTACCCACACATAAGCGAGTAGTTAAGAAGAAAAGAAGCCCTACCCCAGAAAGAACTTGTAGCTTGCCAAGAAGCAGAGAAGTTAGTACAAGCAGGCATCCTTCTAGAAGTGATATATTAATCTTGGGTAGCTAACCTGGTAATGGTAAAGAAGCCCGATAGCTCCTGTAATAAGTATGTGGATTTGAAGGACCTTAATATATCCTAACCCAAGGATTGTTACCCTCTTCCAGAGATTGACTCTTCCCTTATAGGTTTCCGGTTAAAATGCTTTTAACTTCCTGAATGCTTATAAGTGCTACCATAATGATGGAAATGTAAGTGTAGAATAAAGAAAAACTTATTTTTTACACCAACAAAGGTATCTTCTGCTACAAAAAAGGAGAATAATATAACAATATAGAGGAGCAATATTAATATACACGGTTTATTTGTCGGTACATTAAATAACAGCAAAAGGAACCAACATATAGTATGAAGTTAATGTAACAAGAAAGCTTGTGTAAGTTTATAATTTATTGTGTAACTTCATTGGTACTTTCTTATGGTATTATGTTGATTTATTACCAATTTGTCATGTAATACACAAGTTTGTAAGCAAAAGTATACAAAGATGATACATTTTAAAATCATAAACTCATTACCAATAATTTATCAAATATAACAAAATTAACCTTTATGTCAAAGTAGGTGGGTAATATAAAAAAGTAAATTATACTTTCCGTCCCTACGATTCGTCTAAAATAACACTATTAGTCCAATAGTTGATTTATTACACTCAGAGTCTAATAGTTTGAAGGTTTATTTCAATTTCAGTCCACACCACTAACGCTGTTAGTATGGTTCTGTTAAAGTAATGTAAAATGACGATATTACCCTTGTAATGAATACAAAATAATAGCAAATTATTACTTACATCACCGTCACAAATATCCATCATCCCCATCACAACTTATCATCATCACCACCCCATACTCTCACCAACCTAAACCCTGATTTTCCTCAACCACCATCACCTTCTACAATTATCGTCGCCTAACCACCATCCCCTGATTATGGTTTCGTTTTTGAAACCCCCAAATCAAACAAATGAAACGACTTTTGAATCGATAGTAGGAAGGACGTTCTGGATGGTGGTGAGCGGCGACAATGGTGAGCAATAGTGGTGGTTGTGGTTGTAGGTGGAGGCCGTGATGCTGAAACGAAAGAAAGGGAGATATATAGGTGTGGTGGGGTTATTATAGGATTTAAATCATTTTATTTTAATTTAATTAACAATTTAAGTCTAAGGGTAATATCGTCATTTCAAATTAATTTAACAAAACTATATTAACGGTGTTAGTGGTGTGGCTGAAATTGAAACAAACCCTAAAACTAATGAACTATGAGTGTAATAAATAAAGTATTGGACTAATAATGTTATTTTAGATAAACCACAGGGACCAAAATTATGGTTTACACTATAAAAACTAAAATTTACATGACACCTAATGCATAATCAAATAAATCAAACCTTTCATGCTAAAGCTAAACCCATAACAAAAGTCATTAATAAACTCAACAATCAATTGCCAAAATGACCATAACAAAAATGCTTAACTTGTAGATGACATGCCTATTCACAAGTATAACATACCTGTCCATGCCCAAGATTACAAGTTCATATAAGAAGATAAATGCTTACCTTGTAGATGACAAGCCTCTGCAAATACTTGTAAACTAAATTTAATCATTCGTCACCCCCTTAATTAATTATACAATTTTGTCTTGCAAAAGACCGGGATTGTCACACAATGCATGGCATCCATGTGAGTCATTCTTTTTAAGATCATTGCCAAGCTATGGCTATTTGCATTGCCCCCAGGATTGTCAATTATCATGGATAGTTAAATCAGGGCCGGCTCCATAGGCTTGGTAACCTAGGCACGGGCCTAGAGCCACCAAAAAATTAGGGCCTTTGAATTTTTAGAAAGTTTTTATATATAGTTATATGTATTAGGCCCAAATAAATACGTTCATTTAAAAACTAAACAGGTTTTTCATTGAAGAAGTCTAAAATAAATATTGTTTGGCAAAAAAGGCCAAGTTTCAAAGCCCATTTCGCATTGATTTCCAGCTATTACAACACAACCACCATCGACCTAATCATCATTATTTAGCGGCTTAAAGCCCCAAAATACAGCCGCAATCATCGTTCTCATTTCCCATAGCAACCTGCTTTCAGTTTCTAGGCTATCGGCTATCACTAGCCGAAAAAAAGTAAGGGTAATCACCCATGGCGTCGGGATTGGAGAAGAGTTTGTCGGCGAAATTAGGGCCCCCACTTTAAAGTTTGCTTAGAGTCTCCCAAAAACGTAGGAACGGCCATGAGTTAAATAGTTATTGTTGACTCGCAGGGATGCATTATCATCGGTTTTGGAGATCATATTTGTCGAGACGATGATCAAGCTTGGTTCATGGATCGAGTCATCTACCAAGATAAAGATGGAAATCATAACTATTAGAATTAATTACACGGTTAGTATCTTTGGTTTACCTATTTTGCGATTTTCATACCTATTTTTAGGAATTAATTCAATGGTACCAACTTTTACAAATTGTTTTACCACTAGCAGGGGCGAAGCTTAATGGGGGCGGGGGGGGGGGGGGGACGTCCGCCCCCCGGGATTTTTCGCTCAGTAGTGTTATATATGTAGTTTTCGTATAGAAATTTGTGGGTATATACGTTTTCACCCCCCCGGTTCTATAGAAATTTTTGGGTATATATGTTTTCACCCCCGGCCGAAAAATCCAAGCTTCGCCACTGACCACTAGTACCTATGGTTGTAGAATTACTTACATGGTTAGTACATGTGATGTACTATAAGCTTTTAGGTTGATTATTTGAAACCTTTCGGTTCCAATTGTTCTATTATATGTTTATTTTGGTATCCCTTTTATTAGATCAAACTAAAACCCTTGCAAAAAATAATCAAATAAAGCAGCTCATTTACACGACTGTAAGTTGTTATATTTAATAAAGCTTATTACTATTAACCGCCATATAAAATGTATTAAAATAAAGGATTTAATCATTTCCTTTGTAAAAGTTTCTTTTACAGTGGTTTTGTTTAGAACCGTTCTAAATAAACATTTTGATGGCTGTAAAATATTTTTTTTTTGTGTACTCATTGAAGGAGATTGATGGTGACGCGTTGGCGGGTCACCAAGGGTTGATTTTGGTAGTGAGCACAGAAAGCGATAAGATAGTTTTGGGGCAAAAATTCGTTAGGGATCGATTTAGGTTTTCATGAAGGATCGATCTATAGGGGGACCTCGGCGCAATCTTGAATCAAGAAGACTGAATAGGATGGCGTGACGAAGCCTTATCAGAATTCCCAACACTAAAGGTGGTTTCTAATCAAAGTGCATTATCGTTGACATATTGAGAACCAAAAGGTTTGGTTGTAGCGATTAAGAAAACATGCATGATGAGCTTCGTGACATTTGTTGTGTAGTTTGCTTCAAAGTTGTCTTGTCATATGAACAGGTGGGTGGAAAAAGGCGAAAGCAAGAGGTTGGTGTGGGTGAAGTACTATTCATGGTCGTTTATAAATCATATATAGTTAATTAATTAATTATAATACCAATTATGATCATGTTAGATAATCACTTGAAAAGTATTGACTTAATCACATTGTTTGCTCGACGATGGCATAAAAAATATATTTGGCTGTTTTATTTGTATTGTTTTCAATATATTCATTAATTTGTTCATTCAGGTTAAAAAAAAAAAAAAAAAAAACAAAGATGATTAGAAATTTTTTTACTATATTGAAAATTTTTGATCTACTTGTCTTTATTAAACTAATAATATGATAATTAAGAAGATGACCACTTTATCAATTCATATTTGTTTTTGATAATAATGAACTAATCACCATAAGTCAGTAATTGTCTGATACCTGATGTAAGCCACCCACATACATGATACAACTCTCTTATTAATGGATTTGTTTAACAAGTTACAACCATCCCAGGCCATTGCACATGTTCATGGAACAACAACTTCCATTTAAACAGAACTTGATAATCGTTGCAAGGATAGAATGGTCGATGATGACTCATCAACTAACCTTTCCAAAATAACGATCCAAAGAGAATATCCCGCATGAATAAAAAAGAATCATTCAAAAGCCTTGCCACCGGTTATGAATCAAACAAAAGTACACCCTCTGCTTATACAAAATGAAAATGTCACACTATATAACGCATTTCAAAAGAACACCAAGTTACGTTTACAAACAACCTATGTATATTCTAGAAAACATCATAAGGATTGTTGGTTTATACCATGGATTCATGGTCAATAGACTTTTGATGCATTTTCTATAATCTTAGCCATTTCTATATTTCCAGTTGTAGCTGCTAAATAAAAAAAAAAGCTTGTTTATCTTATTTTGAAGCTCCAAGTCTTTTTTGTAGACTAGACTCAACTAGTTTTATAAAAACCTCCCAATAGTTTGCTCGAACCTTCTGTTTCCACTAACCTCGCAACATTATATAAGGATCTTCCTTTATGTTGCTGCAATGTGAAGCGCTGTATATAACACTCCAATTAGGCGTTGCTGCAATGTGAAGTGTTGTATATAACATTCCAATCAGACGTTGCTGCAATGTGAAGCGCTGTATATATCATTCCAGTTATAGGAAACAACATCAACGCCCTCCTAATTGATGCTTCATATAGTGGAACATAAAGTTTGGAGTTCTAATTCCGACCTCCTTCAAAACCATTTACAAAAACATGTTAGTACTCTCTTCACCCTTTCCCTCACACTGTTTATCCATAAAACAATATGTTTAACTATAAATAGTATGGCCCCAAATCAAATGAATGACATATAATGGTTTCATAATGAATGCTAACAGGTAATAATACTATAGTGTTTACCAAGGATAAGGGGGCAGAAACACTTCTGCTGAATCCAATTTAACGCATTTCAAGAGAACCCATACATGATTCTGAATAATCCAAGAATCACCGATCTTTAGCCTACCATGAATCTTCATCAGGCCTTTGTACCAACTTGTTATAATCTGAGCCAATTTTGCACTTTTATCAGCAGATCCTAAACAAAACAGAGTATTGTAACTTGTAAGTCTAGCTTTTCAATCGTTTCCCCTAATTTTTCTAAATATATAAAACTAACAATTTGGTCAAAACAGGAAAAGTAATCAGATCCTAAATATGTACATGATTAGATATCTATAGAGTATAGACGATCTTTGGAATATCATAAAAGGACATAAGCGAAGTGTACCTGATTTGGATCTGCGATTTGAAGCAGCGATCTGAATAAAAGAAGAGGAGTAGAGATATCGGCGCAGTGGAAGTATGTATGGGATTAATTTATATATACTGGATTTGGAGATTAGGTCTAGGGTGTAGTGATGACTCATTGAGAAGCCTAGATTTGTTTAAACCATGTGTAGTGGAAGGGGAATTTTACGCCATGTGGTGGTTCAGTCAGTAAAGGAGTATTATTGGGCGTTTTCTAAAATGGGTGTAGTGAGGATGGGGCATTAAATAAAATAAAGAAAAAACACCTAAAAATCTTATTGGATAACAAAAAGAGAGATGAAAGATGATTGGACAAGGAGAAGGGGGCAAGGCGTGCTTCAAACCACGCCAAAGGGGGTTTTTTTTGAATTTAAAAAAAAAAAACGCCGGGTGTAATGGTATTGGGCGTTTTTAGGTGTTTTTTTTTTTTTTGAATTTAAAAAAAAAAACACCCACTACGGGGTTCTTATAGTTTTATGTCGGTGGCTTTTATGGTAACAGTTAGTTATATCATTGGAGAATCCTCAATAGCCCCCTTTTCTCTATGTTTTTCCATGTTTCTGCCTAGTTATTTGTTTTTATAAGAACGTGGGGTATGGTGGGGCTTGGGTTGGGGGCATGAGTTGACACGTGGAGTTCGAGTCCTCCACTGCCGAGTGACGTGTCCGTGAGGTATGGCGGGGTGTGGGTGCACCGTGTGGGTTGACAGGTTATTAAAAAAAATACAGAAAATTTAAAAAATACACACAACATTTAAAAAAAAAGCCTACAATTTTATTAATAAAAAAAAGCCTAAAATTACATAATTCCTAAAAATTACAAAAAAAAAAAAAAAACCTAGAGCGTTAAGTAAATTTCAAAAAGCGCGAGCTTGTCGAACGCCTTTCGCTCCTTGCCTCGAAACTCAATGTTCGCCACCGCCACCTGGTCCTCGTGGCTTAACTCACCGCTCGGAACGGCTTCGTAGTAGGCCTTGAAACGATCAAGCTTCGGCCGTAGCTCGCGCCATTTATGTTGGCACACGTTTAAGTTGTGTCGGTCGTGTCCGACGTTATGTCGGTAGCTTGCAAAGGCTTCCGGCCAATATCGTGTTTGACCGGGTTGTCGCCCCTTCATTGCGTCAACGACGCTTGTGACGAGAGCTAACTCTTCTTCGTGGGTCCAATAGACCATCTTCTTCGGGTTGGGGTAGCGGGTTCGTGGGATCAAGTGGGTTTTGGTTGGGGTAGCGGTGGACAGCGATGTTTTTGGTTGGGTAGCCGGTGGGGTTGGGGCTGTATTTATAGGGGATGTTGACTGTTGGGGGTTGGGGTGACCGCTTGGCTTGGCCAAACGGTTACAATTTAAAATTTAAACTCAAATACCCCGGTATAACATGGCCAACAAAGCGAATAGGAGGCCGCCACATCGGATCGCTAGCCCGCCCCACGCCCGGCTTCAAACACAAGCCCCAAGGGCCACACCCCAACCCAAGCCCACCCGGGGTGGTGGCTTGGGCGTTTTCGGCCAACCCACGCCCCAACCCGAGCCCCATACCCCACAGTCTAACTGTAGTGATTGTTTTTAGGAGTTGTTATTCATTTGAGTATGATTTTATAAAAAAAATGATAAAATTAAGAAAACAAGTTATTGGTGAACCTCGTGTAGTTTTATCATGAGAAAACTATATATAAATGAGAAAACTAAAAAATTAACTAAAAACGTCTAAAAAACATATCAAAATTTTTTTTTCAACTTCTTTTACAAAAAATCCCTACTTTTTATATATATATAAACATTTGTTTTTCAAAAAAAAAAAAATTTGTACTGCACATGTGTATTATATGTATATACTGTACACGTGCATTATATGCTTAAAGTTAACTTTTAACTCTAGTTTAGCTTTTAGGGTTAGATTTTTTTTGGGGTTTTGGATTAAGATTAGGTTTTTGGGTGGAGTGTTAGGTTTTTTGTGGTGTGGATGGGGGTTTTAGGTTTTTTTTTTTTTTTTTTTTTTTTTGGGGGGGGGGGGGGGGTATGTTTAGGGTTTAGTTTTAGGTTTTTTGAGAGGTGGGGTGGGGGTTATGGTTTTGGTGGGAGGGTGGATTTAGGATCATACAACAAGTACAATTCCTGTGAAAGATGAAAATCTTTAAATCTTAGAAGATATTATATACCTTAAACGTGGGAGGGAGGTGGCCAACCCCTTAGACCTCTATTGATGCATATGATGCTAAAGATTCCATAAAGAAGAAGACAAACAGAAGCAGACAAGGGACATGGGGCTGTGTCTCATGACACGGGCCGTGGTCAACTCTCAGATTTACAAATCTTGGATCGTACTGCAAGTACAATGGCCACGGGGTCGTGTTGTTGGCACACGAGGCCGTGTGAGCATCTGGACTGGCAAACTCATTAAATGAAGACAAAGAAGGAGAAGGGAATATGGACGTGCATACCAGGCACGGGGCCGGGTAAAATTTTCGGGGGTGCACCCGCCCCCTCCCAATATTTCGGTTAGAAGTGTAAAGTTTCCGTTTTTTCGTATAGGATCCCCCCTCCCAGTTATTTTGTCTAAATATTTAAAAAAAAATTGAGTCCCATGACTTTCCACTAGGATTGTTCACGAGCCGAGCCAGAGCAAAACTCAGGCTCGACTCGATTATAAACCGAGCTGGCTTGGCTCGATTATAAACCGAGCTGGCTTGGCTCGGCTCAGATTTGAAACCAAGCTGGAAATCTAAGCTCGGGCTCGGCTTGGTTTTAAATCGAGCTGGCTCGGCTCGGCTTGGTTTGACTCGATTTTGAAAAGAAAAACTAATACATGGCTTTCATAATTCAGTATTCTAAAATATTATTCAATAATGTAAAAAAACATATCTAAACTAAGCTCAACCTAATACATTTCAAGCGAAAATCAAGTTTAACAACACCAAATAAGTTCTTAATTTCTACGAAATACAATATAAGTTCATTAGCATAGTAATCAACTTTCAAATATGTTATAGATATCAAATTACACTTCTAATTACATGTAAATAATAATTAGTTTTTTTTGTGATATATTATAATATAAATAAAATATTTTAAAAGTAAGTTAATATGAGCTAAGCCGAGCCGAGCCGAGCTGGTATGCGAGCCAAACTGAGCCAATTCGGCTCGTTACGAGCCAAGCCGAGCTAGACTCCCTTTATAACCGAGCCGAGCCGGCTCGGCTCACTTTCAAACTGAGCCACATCAAACGAGCTTTATCCGAACTAAATCCGAACAAGCTTGAAGCAAGCTCCGAGCCACAAGCTTTTTAGACGGTCGTACTTTCCACCCCCGTCCCCCATCTGAAGCTTAACCTCTTCACTAGCTGAGCTGGTGTATGTCGCATGGTTGGGGTGTAAAGAGCCTCTTCCACGCCCCCATTATGTTTGATCTTATTGCTTTATATTGAATATAATAGGATTATTAGATTTTATCACCCACAACTATTGGTTATTGGCCACTGCCACCCTCAACTATCACTTTGACGTCCGTCACCCCCAACTTAACATTTAGTGTGTTCTGTCACCATGTCGTTAACTGATCACTAACTTTTGATCATGTTACTACACTTTTTGGGGTGTCATAGGGATCTTGGGAAGGTTTTAGGGATCTTAGGACACCCCCAAAAGTATAGTAATAGGATCAAAAGTTAGTGATTTGGTAACAGAACACACTAAGTGTTAAGTTGGGGGTGGCGGGCGTCAAAGTGGAAGTTGGAGGTGGCAGCGGCCAATGACCAATAGTTTAGGGTGATAAAATCCAATAACCCAATATAATACTTCATGTTTATAACCGGTAATTCTTTTACAATGTTGAATAGAATGAAAATATGGTTTTTATATATTATTTTAACATAAATAAATTTAATCACAAAAGAAATTGTGTCCAACATAATGCATTTTTTCATACTTTAAAGTTTAAAAGTAGTTTATTTGTACTATTTGAAAGTTGAATTCTCAGCTCTAAATTCTTATATGAGATTTTATTTATTGATATTTATAGCACAAAATATAAATAGGAAACATAGATTGACATAAACTTTCACCAAATCTAGTGCAAGTATATTTTCATAACCTGGCCAAAAACCAAACCAGTTAAACTATAGATCCACTAGTCAAACCAGTCGAACCGGTTTAAGTTTGGTCGAACATATAAATTTGATAAAAATAAAATAAAATTGTGGAACTGTAAAATACAATATCTTTTAACGTACGAGATGAAATTATAAAATGTGTGATTAGGTTTTACACATGCGTGATTTCTGATTTTGTACATGCGTGATTATGTTCATGCGTGATTATGGTTTTCAACATGCGTGATGTATGGTTTTTCAACATGCGTGATTAGGGTTTTGAGTTTTATAACGTGTGTAATTTCATCTCGTACACATCGTACGTTAAAGAATATTGTACGTTAACACACCCAATAAAATATATATATAGTGAAAGTGTATTGTACAATTTGCCTTAACGGTACGCGATGTGAAGTCCGCACGTTATAAACCCCATAAAAGAAACCCCGCATGTTTTAAAAACCAAAGGCCGCATGTTGAAGAAAATAGCATGTAGAAAAAAAGTCGCATGTTGTTAAAAAAACAAAAACCGCATGTTGAAGCTGCATCTCGTACGCATCGTACGTTAAGTCAATTTGTACGTTAACCACCCACATATATACACATATATATTATATATGTAAAAGTTTTTTTTTTTGAACGGCAAATTTGAATCACTGATGTACTACTGGAGTATCAACGTGCAACGAGCAGAACCACCCGATCATATCCACCTTCATTAGGCAATAATGTCTATATACCAATTCAGGAGAAAACCCAATAAATCTGGGAAAAAACCCTTGTGAGAGTCGAACCCAAAACTTAATGATCCCTAAGCCTTATCACATTCTCAAAATGTGAAACGCCCTTATTTTTCTCATTCGACTAATAACATAAAAATTCTTACACCTTTACAAAATTTTGACATGACCCGTTTGTACTAAGGACTTTTCTCCCTGCTTTTAACAAAATCATTTTAATAGAATACTACGACACTTTTTAACATAACGAAAGTTAAGACCATGAAAGGTTCGCCATGAACATTTTGTACAAACTACACAAAAGGTTTAGAATCCAAACTTCTTACTAACATACTAGACACTTACTAATTAACATTTACTACACAAAATGGTAAATTAACCCATTCAAAATAAACAACTTGGACCGGAAGCGCATAAGGTCAACGTTGCGTGTGTGTTCGGTCCAAGCGCGCCACAATTAATCATGAGATTTACCTAGCATTCATAACAACAAAACACTTGTTAGTTCATAATACATAACGATTGAAATCCTTTACTTATGTATCATTATTCGACCCGCTAACATAAGATGTACTTTACTAACATTATCACTCTCTTTCGGAAACATTCATCATACTACTTTCCGAGTCATTAATAATGAATCGCTACATACCATATATTTCAATATACTTACATCGTTTGACCCGTTATGAACAAGTCAAATTCCCAAACATTCCAACAATTATTTTACTTATCATTCCAACCCATTAGACGGGTCATTTCAAATTTACTATAATATCAACCTTCGGACATTTCTCCATATAAACTCTTTACATCTAATCATTCATGAATCACAATGAAACTTACACTAAGTTCATAGTACTAAATGTTATCATTCATAAATCTACAAGTAGAGTACATAAAGTTCATATGAACTTACAGCGATCTTGAGATGCTTGTGCGTTCGAGTGACTTGCGCCTTCTTCCTTCTTCGTGCCTATATGTCATAATCTCATATTTTAGCTTTCATAAACAATACTTTCACAATCCTTATAATACGTTATGGCGTCTACTATTCACATACATCATTATCATAAAGAAGTTGCATCAATTTTAATAAGCATTCATGTAAAAACCATAACTAAACTCACTTAGGCATTTCGTCGAACACCATGTGTGCATATCACTAGTTTAGCACAATGTACAAGCATCCTAAGCACAATTTCCATAGTTCTTCTCATTGATTAACAAAAACATCCTACTATTTTGAAATCTACCATTCAAATCATGAGCACATAGTTCTAAATCAATTATTCATAACAATTTCATGAATCAACAATCAAATCAACATACAAAACTTCACAATTGCTAAACATTACTTGACATGCAAGTGGGTTTTGCCCTAATCATGTTCATATTTGAAATTTAGCATCTGATGATGTCTAGACCTTCATAGCAACCATTAATCATGCTGAATTTTGAATTACATTTACGAATCATACAAAACCCACATAATCAAACATCATCAAATCACAAAATTTAACTTACTTTATGTTAATTTCACTTAGAGGATGAACATTCCTAACTCATGCATTGATTAACCTTCGAATTTCCCTTTCAATTTGAGAGATTTATGATGTTAGGGTTTTGACTCCCTTGGCTCCTCCCTCTCTCTCGATCGAACATACTGCCAGACAAGGCTGGCTTCTTTTTTTTTTATCTAATTTCATTTTACATTTACACATTCAACCCCTAGTTTTTATGGTGTGTTCATATTAGGGATTTTTCACACTAACTTGGTTACTTTTCTTTAGTTAACTTCAATCACATACAAGGGGTGTAACTTAGTTAACTTTCAAAATGGTAAAAATTTATATTTACCATTCTTTATCATTAAATCATCACTATTAGTTTATTATACTACGACATACGAAAATTGGGGTGTTACAAGTCTACCCTCCTTATGAAAGGTTTCGTCCCCGAAAGGTTTCGTCCCCGTACCAAATAATTCCGGGTAGTGCTCCCGCATTTCATCCTCCGCTTCCCACGTAAGTTCCGATCCCTTTCGGTGTTGCCATTGGACCAACACTTGTCGAATGGACTTGTTGCGGAGTTGCTTCACCTAAGAATCTTTTATCGCGACGGGCTTTTCAACATAATTTAATTTCTCATCCACTTCAATATCATCCAAAGGTACATATGCCGTGTCATCCGCGAGGCACTTTCGCAGTTGCGACACATGAAAAGTGTTATGAATTCCATCCAACGCAGGTGGTAATTCTAACTGATACGACACCACCCCGACCCGAGCGAGTATCTTGAATGGTCTGATGTATCGAGGACCTAGCTTCCCGCGTTTACGAAAACGAATTATCCCTTTCCATGGAGAGACTTTTAGTAACACATGATCTCCCACTTGAAACTCAATTGGTCGCCTTCGTCGATCCGCATAAGACTTTTGTCTATCTTGCGCCGCCTTAATTCTTGATCTAACCATATCAATCTTTTCATTCGTTTCGGCTACTACGTCTTTTAACGCGAGTTCGCGCAGACCCACTTCTTCCCGGCAAACCGGGGTTCTACATTTCCTTCCATAGAGCATTTCGTAAGGGGCCATTTTTATGCTGTTATGATAACTATTATTATATGAAAACTCTACCAAAGGTAGATGATCATCCCAGCTTCCTCCGAAATCCATAACACACGCCCTTAGCATATCGACTAATGTTTGAATAGTTCGTTCCGACTGACCATCGGTTTGTGGATGGTAGGCGGTGCTTATATGTAACTGGGTTCCCAATTCTTCATGAAACTTCCTCCAGTAACGGGATATGAACCGGGTGTCTCGGTCGGATACTATAGACACCGGAACCCCATGTCGAGATATAATCTCATTCATATAAACTTCTGCCATCTTTTCTGAATTATAAGTTTCCCGAATGGGTAAGAAATGTGCGCTTTTGGTCAGTCGATCAACGACTACCCATATTGCATCATGCCCTTTTCTTGTCTTGGGAAGCTTAGTCACCAAATCCATCGTTACATGTTCCCACTTCCACACCGGGATCTCCAAGGGTTGCAACTTTCCATACGGCCTTTGGTGTTCGGCTTTTACTTGAGAACATGTCAAACACTTAGCAACATACTTGACGATATCTCTTTTCATTCCCGGCCACCAATAATTCATCCTCAAGTCTCGATACATCTTCGTAGCCCCCGGATGAACGGAGTACCGAGACTTGTGAGCCTCATTCAATAGTAATTCTTTCACATCACATTCCCGAGGTATCCAGATTCGGTCATACCTCGTTTTCATACCATTTGCATTCTCTTCCAATTCATGAATAAATCCTTTCGTCCTCTCTTTCTTTGGGTCGCCAGCATTTAAAGATTTTGTTTGAGCTTCTCGAATTTCACCAAGGAGTTTAGGTGTGACTACCATCTTCATAGATTTTACCCGAATGAGGGGCGGGTACTCCTTTCGACTTAGAGCGTCCGCCACTACATTAGCCTTCCCGGGATGGTAATGAATGTCACAATCGTAATCCTTAATGAGTTCCAACCATCTTCGTTGCCTCATATTAAGATCTTTCTGCTCGAAAAAATATTTGAGGCTTTTATGATCCGAGTAAATAGTACATTTCACTCCATATAGGTAGTGCCTCCATATCTTCAAGGCAAACACGACCGCCGCCAATTCTAGATCATGAGTTGGGTAATTGCTTTCATGCTGCTTGAGTTGTCTTGAAGCATAAGCAACGACTTTACCCTTTTGCATTAACACGCAACCTAAACCTTGGTGAGAGGCGTCAGTATACACCACCAAATCATCCGTTCCATCCGGTAATGTCAACACTGGGGACTTTGAGAGCTTTTCCTTTAAAGTCTGAAACGTTTTTTCTTGTTCTTCGCCCCATATAAACTTTTCACTCTTCTTTGTTAACTTCGTCATAGGCGAGGCTATCTTGGAGAAATCTTGGATAAATCTCCTGTAGTACCCAGCCAAGCCTAGAAAACTTTTTATTTCGCTTGGATTCTTCGGGGGGTACCCAATTCATTACCGCATCTACTTTGGACGGGTCCACATGGACACCGTCCGCATCAATTATATGGCCCCAAAACTGTACCTCTCTAAGCCAAAAGGCAAACTTTGAGAACTTTGCATATAACTTTTCTTTGCGAAGCCTTTCCAATACGTGACGTAGATGGGAAGCATGCTCCGCTTCACTTCGGGAGTATATTAGTATATTGTTAATAAAAACGATTACATACTTATCAAGCATAGGTCGGCACACCCGATTCATTAAATCCATAAACGCAGCTGGTGCGTTCGTTAGCCCAAAGGACATTACTAAAAACTCGTAATGTCCGTACCGCGTTCGAAACGCAGTCTTTGGCACTTCTTCTTCTCGTACACGCAGTTGGTGGTAACCCGACCGCAGATCGATTTTCGAAAACCAACTTGCCCCTTGAAGCTGGTCAAACAGGTCATCAATTCTAGGCAACGGGTAACGATTCTTCACCGTTAACTTGTTCAACTCTCGATAGTCGATGCACATTCGCATCGAACCGTCTTTCTTCTTCACGAATAATACGGGCGCTCCCCACGGTGAAACACTTGGTTTAATAAAACCCTTATCGAGCAACTCTTGAAGTTGTGTCATCAATTCTTTCATTTCGGTTGGGGCCAACCGATAAGGAGCTTTAGCTACCGGTTTTGCATCCGGGTTAAGCTCTATCTTGAATTCCACTTCTCGTTCGGGCGGGAGCCCCGGTAAATCTTTCAGAAATACATCCGGATATTCGTTCACTACATTCACATCTTTGAGCTTTGGAACACCTCGATTGATGTCAATCACGTAAGATAGATACGCCTTACCTCCGTTCTTCACATGTTTGACAGCTTTGATTATAGAACACAATTTCGACTTGATGACCCTATCTCCTTGAACACTTACCCGTTCCCCCCCCCTGATGTTACTACATGAATGACTTTCTTTTCACATTGAATTTCAGCGTGGTTTTGGGCAAGCCAATCCATTCCTACAACTACTTTAAATTCCCCCATGTACATCGGGACAAGATCTATACTAAATTCTTAATCTTTGATTAAGATCTTACAGTTTCTACAAATATCATGTAACAAATAGCTTTTACTATCAGCAACTTCCACTTCTAAGGGTACTAACATCTTTTCAAGCTTAAACGATGGATGAACCAACAATTCATTAGAAATAAACGATCTACTAGCCCCGGAATCAAATAATACATTCATAGGCATAGAATTAACCAAGAATATACCTGAGACCACATCCGGGCTAGTCTTAGCTTCATCCGTGGTTAATTGGAACATCCTCCCACAAGCCTTGGAAGACTCATCCTTCTTTCCTTCTTTCTTTGTCCCTTGTTGGAGTTTCCAACATTCCGCTTTAATGTGCCCCGTTTGGTTACAATTGTAACACGCTTTCAAGTTTTCGGGGCACCTATAATACGGATGTCCCTCTTGCCCACATTTATGGCATCCTTTCTTTCCCAACAAACATTCACCCGAATGATGCTTCCCACATGTCTTGCAAGTCGGAATCCCACTACTTGTCTTCCCTTTCCTGTTTTGATCTTGATATTTTGCCTTTTTCGATGGGTTTGTGTTGGTAGGCTTCTCCGCCACCCTTTTCTCTCCCCGTTCAACTTGCCTTCTTAACTCGATCTCCCTATCTCTTGCCCAGTCGATTAATTCATTCAAAGTTGCACACTTGGAGGGATTTACAAACTCCCGATATTCAGCCTTTAACATAGCATGATAACGTATGATCTTCAACCTTTCAGTCCCCGCTATCTCCCCACAAAACTTCACCTTCTCGAGGAACTTATTCGTTATTTCGTAAATTATTTCATCCTTTTGTCGAAGACGTAAGAAGTCTTCTTGAATCTTATCAAGTGCGGATTGTGGGCTATGATATTTCAGAAACGGCTCCTTGAACTCTTGCCAGGTTAACGTTTGTACTTTATCATCACCCAATTCCTTCGAATGTGCATCCCACCAATCCTTCGCTTGGAGTTGTAGGAGGCTCGTAGCAAACATCACTTGATCCTCCACTTCACATCTACTTCTCACAAACACTGCCTCGGTGCTTGAAATACATCTTTGACAAGCTATCGGGTCAATTTCCCTTTTATACGGCAAGGGGTTACATGCCATGAATTCCTTGTACGTGCACCTTCGAGTACTTTTCTTCGTTTGTAGTTCACTAATCATCTCCTTTAGTTCTTCCACCTTAGTCGTTACTAGAGTATCGACTACTGCCAATACTTGACCTTCCACTTCTTGAGCTAGTTGGGAATTACTAGCTTCAATCACTTTCTCTACTTCCTCTATAATCATTGTTCTCATTTCATTTCGGCGTGCTTCATCATTATCATTTACATTCACCACATCAGCCATCTACATAAAACATTCATTAGATTTCATTTAATACTTCTCATCGTCATGTTTTAACATCATTTTATCATGACACATTCCATTCATCATTCATACTTCATGTCTTATCATCATTGACGATCGTGTCGTATCATTCTTTATTTTAAACATTCATTCATCCTTTCTAACACGTAGAAGAAATTACTCGCGACTAAATCATACTTAAACTTTCTTTGGAAACTCAACGTTTCCGACGATCAACATCATAGTATTCTTTATCCCATATACCTTGGTATCACTTTTCTTATTCCTTAAAGTCTTAATATAATGTTTTTTAATATTCCCTGTGCGATAAAAACATCAAACAGAACATTATATTTGAATTTGGCTGAAAATGGCCTCCACCGTAAGCTACGGTGGCTACCGTAGCTTACGGTGGCCCTTTTTCCTTTACGGTACAAAGCTTCTGCCTTACGGTGACTTTTTCTTCCCAGGTGCTACCGTAAGCTACGGTAGCCACCGTAGCTTACGGTGACGCCCAACGTACAATGATGATTTTTTATGTTTTTACCCCATTTTGACCCGTTCTAACTCCCAAACTGGTCCGATTCATCCCACATCTTTCCACAACATCCCGTAACCATTCCATATCATTCTGTGACTAAATTATTCGTAATACAAAGATTTCAACTTTTTAAAATACTTACTTGCCTTGCGCCGCGGAACGAACACACACTTCTCTCGAGCTTTCAGTTTGAGTTCAAGCACTCAATGCTTAAATCCCTCAAACCTAGGCTCTGATACCAACTTGAAACGCCCTTATTTTTCTCATTCGACAAATAACATAAAAATTCTTGCAACTTTACAAAATTTTGACATGACCCGTTTGTACTAAGGACATTTCTCCCTGCTTTTAACAAAATCATTTTAATAGAATACTACGACACTTTTTAACATAACGAAAGTTAAGACCATGAAAGGTTCGCCATGAACATTTTGTACAAACTACACAAAAGGTTTAGAATCCAAACTTCTTACTAACATACTAGACACTTACTAATTAACATTTACTACACAAAATGGTAAATTAACCCATTCAAAATAAACAACTTGGACCGGAAGCGCATAAGGTCAACGTTGCGTGTGTGTTCGGTCTGAGCGGCCACAATTAATCATGAGATTTACCTATCATTCATAACAACAAAACACTTGTTAGTTCATAATACATAACGATTGAAATCCTTTACTTATGTATCATTATTCGACCCGTTAACATAAGATGTACTTTACTAACATTATCACTCTCTTTCGGAAACATTCATCATACTACTTTCCGAGTCATTAATAATGAATCGCTACATACCATATATTTCAATATACTTACATCGTTTGACCCGTTATGAACAAGTCAAATTCCCAAACATTCCAACAATTATTTTACTTATCATTCCAACCCATTAGACGGGTCATTTCAAATTTACTACAATATCAACCTTTGGACATTTCTTCATATAAACTCTTTATATCTAATCATTCATGAATCACAATGAAACTTACACTAAGTTCATAGTACTAAATGTTATCATTCATAAATCTACAAGTAGAGTACATAAAGTTCATATGAACTTACAGCGATCTTGAGATGCTTGTGCCTTCGAGTGACTTGCGCCTTCTTCCTTCTTCGTGCCTATATGTCATAATCTCATACTTTAGCTTTCATAAACAATACTTTCACAATCCTTATAATACGTTATGGTGTCTACTATTCACATACATCATTATCATAAAGAAGTTGCATCAATTTTAATAAGCATTCATGTAAAAACCATAACTAAACTCACTTAGGCATTTCGTCGAACACCATGTGTGCATATCACTAGTTTAGCACAATGTACAAGCATCCTAAGCACAATTTCCATAGTTCTTCTCATTGATTAACAAAAACATCCTACTATTTTGAAATCTACCATTCAAATCATGATCACATAGTTCTAAATCAATTATTCATAACAATTTCATGAATCAACAATCAAATCAACATACAAAACTTCACAATTGCTAAACATTACTTGACATGCAAGTGGGTTTTGCCCTAATCATGTTCATATTCGAAATTTAGCATCTAATGATGTCTAGACCTTCATAGCAACCATTAATCATGCTGAATTTTGAATTACATTTACGAATCATACAAAACCCACATAATCAAACATCATCAAATCACAAAATTTAACTTACTTTATGTTAATTTCACTTAGAGGATGAACATTCCTAACTCATGCATTGATTAACCTTCGAATTTCCCTTTCAATTTGAGAGATTTATGATGTTAGGGTTTTGACTCCCTTGGCTCCTCCCTCTCTCTCGATCGAACATACTGCCAGACAAGGCTGGCTTTTTTTTTTTTTTTTATCTAATTTCATTTTACATTTACACATTCAACCCCTAGTTTTTATGGTGTGTTCATATTAGGGATTTTTCACACTAACTTGGTTACTTTTCTTTAGTTAACTTCAATCACATACAAGGGGTGTAACTTAGTTAACTTTCAAAATGGTAAAAATTTATATTTACCATTCTTTATCATTAAATCATCACTATTAGTTTATTATACTACGACATACGAAAATTGGGGTGTTACAAAATGCCACTAGGCTATAATGCCATGGGAATAAATAAGGGGTTAATGGATTTAAAGACCCTCAACTATTGTCATTTGTCCGCTTGCACTCTCAACTTTGACTTTGGTTCACACCACTTCCAACTTAACACTTGGGTTGCTGTGTCACCCCGTCGTTAAATAAACACTAACTAGGTTAGTTCTTTTTTCTGACGTGGCCATTTTGTCCAATGTGGCATGGTGACATGGCCTGTTTTTATAAGGTGATGTGTATTTTTTTGAATTCAAATGAAATAATCAGCAATAAAAAAAAACAAATATCATCTCCATCCCCAACATTTCACCACCGCCAACATCATCTCCTTCCCCCTTTCTCACCACCGCCACAATCAACCCAGCCACCACCTCCTTCTCCCTTTCTCACCACCGCCACAACCAACCCGGGCATCTTCTCGGTTACCGGCGACGAAACCTCCGACACCCACACACCCCCAACCACCCTTCACCTCCACCTTCACGTTGCAGATCGGAAGGTTATCAATTTCAATGGCGTTGCTACAGTTTATGTGCTCCGTAACGCCACTAGCACGTGCAGCAAGGTCACGTGCCATCATCGTTTCCTCTTCCCACACCGCCGTCACTGTCCCCACCACCACCGCCTTCACTAAAACAAAGATTTCTCCACCGGATTCGAACGTGCCTCTGGGTATGGAAGACTTCGTTGAGAATGGCGCTGATTTGTTCATCGTTGAATTTGACTTTAGGGTTTACAAAGACAACGAGTTCAGCCATTTTGTGTCGATTGAGACCATCGTCGTTGTTTGAATCGAATTGGTTGAAGATCCTCTTTACCTTTTTCCAATCTGGTTCCTCTGGTACCCATTTGGCTGCGATTTTGGGTTTGTGGGTGTTGATAAAGGTGGGAACTTTAACTGCAAGAAAGGGATTTAAGGTGGTGATTTGATGGATGAAGATGGGTGTTTTGAGATTTAGGTGAAAAGTAGTGTATTTTAGGGCAAAAAGATCACGATTGATGAAAAAAAATATGTGAAATTATAGAGGAAAATGAGAGAATTTTATTTGTGAAGCTTGTTCTTGTTGTTGAGTTTGGTGTGAGGATGGAGATGGGGTGAGCAAAGTGATAAAATAGCAATAGATATTTGACAATAAAATGAAAATTACAAATCAGCATGTCACGTCGGATAAAATAGCCAGGGGCGGCTATGAGGGTGTACGGGGAGGACTTCCGCACAGGGCCCGTGATTTCGAATGGCACGTGTTTTTTTTAAACTGATATATATATGCTAATAAATAGAAATCGAATCAAACAATATACATAAAATGATCTTTGGTGCAGTGGCGCGGTGAGACCCGGGTTCGAGTCCCTTGGTTCACTTCTTTTTTATTGAGTTTCATTTAACAGTTTCCAATAATTGCACAACTGGTCCCTGCACTTAAAAGTTCTAAAGAATTACCAAATCGGTCCCTTCAATTAGGAAATTAGTTCAATCTAAAATTTATAACTAGGTTATTTATTTCTTTTGTAATTATTAACGGGACTAACAAGTTTCATTCATAAAATTAATATTTAAAACCCGAAAAAACTAGTTATAGTAATTTCTAAATACGCGACATCTAATATAAATAAAAAAAAGTTCGTTTAGGATCCTGTTTTCAAAACGGATTGGTATCGGAGATCCGTTTTTGGCGGATATTACACATTGTTTATCGGATAATACGATTTTGCATTTTCGTAAATGCCTTGTTTATCGTTAAGATATAAGGGCACATTTTTTTGACCTCGAACAGGGTACATGAATTCTCAGAGACGCCACTGAAAATAGCCACGTAGGATAAAAAACTAACTGAGTTAGTGGTTGGTTAACTCCGGGGTGACACAACAAACGAAATGTCAAGTTGGGAGTGGCAGTAGTCAAAGTGAAAGTTGAGAGTGCCAGTGGCCAAACATCAATAGTTGAGGATGATAAAATCCATTAACCCAATAAATAAAAGTTAAACGATAGATTTAATACAAGTTATCAAAAATGCCATAGGAGAGGAGACCGTTTGATGAATCTTTTGAGAGTTGGGAGGCCCAACACCGAATTTATCTGGAGAATCTACCAGCCCACCAAAACAATGCTAAAGAAGTCTCGTTGGTGAGAAATATGTCACTATGTTATTTCTGGCTCAAGGACCATAAAGTTAAGCCCAATTCCCACCACCGTGTTTGTATAAACGATCATTATCAGAACAAGTCAAGAGGTGCACATAAAAACCGGGTATGGACTTGTGTCCCTATAATAAAAATCCAAAACCGGGTATTCCGTACTCCAATACCTAGGTATAGCATACCCGGTTTCATAGCCAACTCTACCAATAGGGTATAGCTTTTTAGCCTAAAAACCGAACCCGGAACCGAAGCCAAACCTGAAAGAACCCAAAATCGTACATTGGTTCCCGAAACCGGATATTATACCCTACATGAACTCGCTAAAAGAGTTTTTTTTTCTTATTCATTTTGGCCGCTATATGTTAGCATAAATAGGTAGTAGATGTTTTAATTTAATCACAACACTCAAAACACTTTCAAATCTTAAAACCGCATAAAAATGAGGGAAAAAAAGAAAAAAAACGCCAATCTAAAAAGCTCTCTAAAATACTTTGTTATTTATTTTTAATTATTTTACAATACAAAACAAGTAAAATAAATTTATCTTGTGTATATAATAAAAAAGGGTATGAATACCGCTTATATCTAAACCCGGTTCCATAACCTACCCTATTACATAGAATTGGGTTTCTTTCTTCAACGCCAGAGTCCGAACCGACCCAGGTTCTCCTAATTTCTCAATACCCAACCATACATGAACCCTGTTTCATATCTGGATACGAGTATGATAAAAATCTGAAATGTGCACCTCTAAACAAGTTATGGTTTCATAGTTAAAGACTTTATTAAATTGGGACACATTATTTATCTTTACTCGTTTGTCCTTTTTGGATTGAATTAATTAATTGTAAGACGAATTGACATATCGGTCGCCTTGGCTCCATTCCTTAAATTAACGCATAAACCCTATCCAAACTTAGATCAATTAATCGATATATGTTATATCTATGTGGCTATACCTATATCTTTATCAAATATGTGAGTCAACAATTTTTCAAACCAACCTAAACCCAGAGTAGTGGCTTGTTTTCTATCTTTAGACTACCCGGTATGGTTTAGTTAGTCCATAAAGAGACTACCCGTCATGTACTATCTTTAGACTACCCGGTATGGTTTAGTTAGTCCCTAAAGAGACTACCCGTCATGTAGGCGTCACCTCACCCAAGGGTGTGGAGGGACTACCCAACCCATAATAAAAACCAATATAATATTAATATATTAATAAAGGGGAGAGAGAAGTCAGAGAGGGGCCCACAACTTTGCCTCGTCGCCTCCGTCTTGCAGCTGCCGGGACGGACCGGGACGGACCGGGACGCGGGAGCCGACCCATACCGCGTGGTCTTACAAATCAATCTACTAACTATTCAAAGTAATCATAACTCTAAACACAAAAATCTTGATAATAGAAAAACTCTGTTCATCATTCACAAAGTGGATTTGCATAATCACCCATAAATAACAATACTTCAATGAAAAGTAATTGGGGATATTTAAACTCATCTCACTGATGAATAAAAGATGCATAAGCCAATGAATAATTAAAGACAATAAAAGATTCTTAGCTAGTGACACAAGATGTGAAGATGATGACCAAAAGGGGGAATTTAATAACAATAACAATAACAATAACAATAACAATAATAATAATGTATCCACAGAGAATGATGTGTTAATCTAAGAAAAATAACACTAAAGTAAGCATTATCTCGTCCACTTAGAATAGTACTTTTCACAAAGAGCTATCTTACTATTGAAGTCTTCAATAGTAAGTATATTCAAAATTCAAGATTTATTTCAAGGATTGTTGAACTTCTGGTAGTAGAGGATGCTGGCTGGTCAATCCCTCATTGACCCTAACTATGTATCAATTACCTATATAACTACATTGTCTGTTACTTCTCCCAAGTATGTATCAATTACTCATATATCATGTTTTACTTCTCTTAACTGCTCATCAATTACCAATATTAACTCCATTTCGACGCTTGCACCCATAATGACTATGACTCCACTTGGCTCCACAAGTATAACAGAACTCATACTTACACCTACAGGTTATATGCACACACCCCTCCGCCTTTTCCACAAAGAAGTTACAGTTCGGGCACTTCTTCCACTTTTTCTTCTTCGCAAGCGCCACTGCCATCTCATCATCGTTTTTCCCTTTCAGTTTCCCATACTCCTTGCAGCTCAACTTTGAATGCCATGGGACCCGACACACTTTACAAAATGATCGTCGGCATACTGGGCAGTTGATTTTCGTAACACCGTTGCTGGTGACATCATTGATTAGTAGAACCGAACAATCAGTAAATGGGCAGTACAATTTTTGGGATTCAGGAATCATGGATTCGCATAGGAAGTCGTCCCACTTGATGACAGTTTCTCGAGGAATGATTAGTCTCAACATGTTGGAATCGAGGGTGGAATTGCAGTTGATGCCAGGGCATGCAATGGTTTTGTGTTTTGATTGTATTTGTGTGGTTGCGTGTTTTGCAGTGCAGTCGTAACAGAAGGAATGTGAACAGGTTGAGTTTGTGAACATTTGCCAGGACTCGTGTTTCTCCAAGCAGATTTTACACACTACTTGCATCAACAATGAACTCAGTGATGGTCTTTGTGTTGAAATCTGAGAAGCTTGTAGAGCTTCTAGAACTTGTAGCTCTTCAGCGTACCTGGCGTCCTCTTCTAACATCATCGCATTCTCGTCTTCTTTGAAAAGTACTGAAACACATGTAACCATACAGACAACCAAATGACAATGAATTAGCTTTCCACTTACTCAAATCCAATAGTCAACTAATAAAGTCAACTATAAAAACTACAGATAAAAAGACCTCCATCCTTGATTTTAACTTTTAAATGTGCCCATCAGGAGCGCATGCACGATGCAATGGTGAGATCGCATCAACTGCAGCGATGTGGTGCAATATTCCAACAAATTATGCAGTTGACCAATATTCCAACAAATTAGACCCACCGATTGCAATGCAAATTCGATTGAACAAATCTGACTATCGACTGAGCAAACAGGATTTGATTTGATTTGATTTGAACAAATTAGACCATCCATTGAACAAACCCGACCTAGATGATAAAAATATCTTATTTTTTAGCGTTTAAAAGTTTAGAATTTAAAGTATCATCTATAAATGATTCTTGGTATTTTTTTTAATAACGAACGCTTCGCATAAGTTACGCATCACACATCAGCTTTTGGGATCAAAATGCATCGGATAGCCACGTGCGAGGCGTGTGACTCATGTACAAGGAACTAACAATTCACAATGAATTAGGTTTCCCTTTTACTCAATCGCAGTTCACCATCAACATTCAACAGTCAACATGAACAGAGTATGAAGAACTAAAACCAACTATCAAGTCAGCATGATGTCAGCATAGAGAAAAAAAGAGCAATTTCTTCTATTTCATGAACGATCAAGAGGAATTAAACATCCGAAACACACACGACGTCGTTTTTTGTAGTAGAAAATTCTTACCATCACTTGCAGACTTCCAGCATATTTCATCGTCGTCATATGATCTCCGCCGTTTATAAGAAACCCTAACGTCGTCAACGGTAGCTTCCTCAACAATCTCCGTTGCGATGATCTCTTCCTTCTTCTTCTTATTCTTCTTCGAGGATATTGAGTAGACAGTGAGCATCAGTAGAGCTATCACCGGAGCGACGGTGGCAGCGGCGGCGTAGCATATCTCCGCCGTGAATAATACTGAGGGTTTTGGAAGTGTGAAGTTATTGTTGATGACGCCGGTAAACATTTCAACGCGGAAACTTATCAACGACGGCAATGGAGGAAGTTACAGGTTTCATGAAAGATGAGCTTTTCTTTTATACAAACCTTTTCACATTTTTGTATAAAAAGTCTTCTTCTTCTACTTTTTATTTTGAGTAAATTTCAAAGTTCGTCCTTTATGTATGTCTAAAATATCAAAGTATGTCCTTTGTCTTTAATATCTTCAGAAAACATCCTTAATGTTTGCAAATCCTTACATGTTACGTCCTTTAGTCCTAATCCAGTTACTTTTCATGGTTAAATTTGACTAAGTCAGCCCCACATAGGGGTATTTTGGTCATTTTATCATAAATATTAAAATAAAGATCTCTCTCTCTGAACGCAGATCTCTCTCTCTCTCTCTCTCTCTTTCATCATCATCTGCACACTCAGCCAATTCATATCTAAACAAAACAACACACAAAATCAAAAGTTCTCTTGATCTACACCAACATCGCCAAGTTCAACACCGAACATGTTTCTACCGTCACCAATCGGAGTGGCGGCTGCAGCCGCTGATGTCCTGAACCATCGGCGCTACCAATCGGTAAACCACCATCACTAGCCGCCTCTATCTGCCACCTGTCCGGCAACCGGACATCACCACCATCATCGGCAGTCTACCGAACTGCCATTAATCACCTAATGAAGTAGCAGTTAACCTCCGATGTTACAGATCTGAGGAAATCAGTATTTGATCTACACACTAAGGCCTCGAAATAACTTACCGGAGTATCTTGGGAGCCAACGGTTCGTCGGAAAGTCGCGCCGTCGCAAACAGTAATCATCATCGTCCGTCACGCGCCACTGTTAACTCAGTCGTTCACCACCACTCTCGTCAGACGACCTACCATCATCATCACTCCGCCGTCGTCGCATACCCTCCGTCGTCACCCCACACCCACGGCATCATACTGAGCAGCCCCGCTACGAGCAGTCGTGGCTCTGCTATGGGTGGTGGTCGGCCACCGATTCCTTTCCCCAATCACTCTCTCCAACGGGTAGTGGCAGGTGGGTCGGTTTGGTGGTTTGGAGCAGAGTAAACTTGCAGGTGAAGTGGTGGTTGTGGCAGATCGGTGGTGGTGGTGGCGGTGGCGGTGGCAGGTGGGTTGTGGTTGTGGGGGTAGGATAATTAGAAAGAGAGAGAGGGAGAAGAATATCTGTATATATACACATATAATTCTAAATACATACATACAGACATATATAATTCTATAATTCTAAAATTGTTTTATTTATTGTTTTTATGATTATTTATTATAATATTTAGGATAAAATGACTAAAATACACTTATGTGGGGTTGACTTAGTCAACTTTAACCATGAAAACTAATTGTGTTATGACTAAAGGACATAACCTGATTGGTTTTTCAAACATTAAGTATGTTTCTTGAAGATATTAAAGACAAAGGACATACTTTGATATTTTAGACATACATAAAGGACGAACTTTGAAATTTACTCTTTTATTTTTTATTTTTTATACGTTTTATTAAGAAAGAATAAATTACACGGATGGTTATCTCGTATGTCTAACCGGTTAAAGAAAAAGTTAACCTCTTTGGGATTAATGAGCGTTAATATTCACACACATCTCTTTCATTTTATGACTCTCTATACATATATAGATATAGAGAGAGATAAAGTGAAAAGAGATGTGAAAATAAGATTTAGAGACGTGAGAATAGTGAAACCAGAATTATTTATGTTATGATTATGCATAACTTGGGAACACCTTTTCTAAGGATTATCCTGTGTAATTTATTATACAAATGTTGCTTTCTTGGTATTCATGGTCTCTTTTGTCAAAAAAAAATAATATATATATATATAGATGGTTTGAAATTTTGATTTAGTTTTTAAATACATGATAAGGCTATGAGGTGTGGATGGAGTCCCATGGGCTTTATCAAGTCCACCTAAGCTCTACGTCAGCGTCACCTAGGATCCAACTCGGCTATGTAGCCCCCTTTAAATTGCAGAGTGTGGATGGAGCCCCCTATTAACCAAAATTAAAAAAAAATCATTGGTTTAGAACATGGTCCCCACCTGAAAACGCTCCTCTTCTCTCGTTAACATGTTGGCGACACCACCATGGCGCCCCGGCATAGCGCCGGGGTGTGGTCGATGGCGGAGGGGGGGCGCTATAGGTGTCCAGCTGGCGAGGGTGGCGCCCCCACACCTTCCAGCCTAAGGGTGTAAGGGGCACTCCTCTAAGTGGGGAGTGACCTCTCTTACCCACAGCCAATCAGCACACGTCACGTCAACTCCCCACTTAACTCCCCCCACACCCTCAATTTGATGGCGGCACTCCTCTCTTGAAGGACTTGTTTTTTTATTTTTTTAATTAAGTTTTACTCACCTACCATGTGCATCCATTCAATCAAAATTATGAATCAATGTGCGGTGAATCAATGCCGCAGAGGAGTCCCCGCTTAGCCTCCCCGAGGGGTCGGCGGCGGTGTTCCCGAGCGGGGAACTCACTCACCGCACGCCACCCGAGGGCGCCCCATTCACCTTAAGGTTTGTTCGAATTTAATAGTGTCAGAAACTAAAAGTCTAACACACAAGTCTATTCAAACCAGAACCGGTGTCATGCAAATACCCAGAACCGGTTACCAGATCTATGGGTTAGCTCCACAAATGGAGACAGGTGTCAACCACAACGTTCAACTGGCGCTTGTGTTCAACTCCCCGGACACTAAATCGTCCGGTACATCTACAAAAACTCCATCTTCGAGCCTAAAAAATAAAGGGAAAAAAGTAGTTTGTTTGAAGCCAAAGCACACGAGCTTATCTTCATATATCTACCTACATACACCTTAGTCGAAAAAAACCAAAAAAGCACCGATTATTGGGAGTGTATCCATACTTATTGACGAAATAGATAACAACTTCAACCATACAAAAGAGAACTTGAAATCACATTGGCATTATATGGCCAATCCGACAAATCTTTTTTTGTGGGATACGCAACCGCCACAAAAGTGCCCATAGTGGTTACTCCGATGATACGGTCATGATCCGGGCGAAAGCGGAGTTTGAAGCCAAAGAAATAATTGGTTCCACTACGAGCATGTTTTTCGATTAGTAAAAGATGAACCGAAATGGAATACACCGGTCCCTACGATGTCAAAAAGGACAAAGGCATCCGAGTCGAGAGCGTACATATCGTCCTCTTTTGATATTGACTTGGATGAGAATGACTTCCTTCCACGGTTCAAAATTTGAATTTTAATCTCAATGATGATGATGATGAGGTTAAAGAGTTGCCTCGTCCAACGGGGCAAAAATAGTTTAAATAAGTGCGAGCTAAGTCGAGGTGGGGATCAAAACAAAAGGAGACATTGCAGCGCTTGATGAAGAGGACCCGGTGAAAATTCAAGTGCAACAATATATAGGAGAAAAAAATGGAATTGATGGATCGCGTCAAGGGTAAACTCGACCAATTTATTATGAAAAAATAATTAACCATCCTCTTTATGGAACGCTCAGGAATGGATGCGGGCATTAATACCATGTAATACCTTAACCACGTTCAATAACCTACCCTATCCAGATACATAGAATTGGGTTTGTTTACTCAATGCCAGAGCAGAACCCAACCTGGTTTCTCCCAATGCCCAATCTCTCAATACCCGGAACCAGGTATGAAAAAAACCCCCGAAACGCGTACCTCTAGAACAAGTTATGGTTTGAAAAAAACCCAGTCGTCTTGGCTCCATCCTTAGATTAATGCATAAACCATATCCAAAGTTGGGTCAAATCAAGATATGTTATATATATGTGGCAATAAAAAATTAAAAATATCTTTAATTATCATGTGAGTCAATTTTCCAAACAAACCTGATACCCAGTGTGGTTGCTTCTTTTCTATCTTTACAAATCAATCTACTATCTATAGTAATTAAGTTTTCCCATGACTTAATGACACTAGAGTAAGCATTATCCCATCCGCTTAGAATAGTACTTTTCACAAAGAACTATCTTTACTGCTAAATTATAATGCAATATCAACAGGACTTCAATAGCTATATTGGGTTTTGAGGATTGTTGACCTTCTGCTAGTAGAGGATGCTGGGTCAATACCTCATTGACCCTAACTATGCATCAGTTACCAATAACTATATTGTGTTTTTCTTCTCCTAACTACGCATCAATTACCAATATTAACTCCATTTTGACGCCTGCACCCAGAATGATTATGACTCCACTTGGCTCCACACGTATAACAGAACTCAAACTTACACCTACAAGTTATATGCACACACCCCTCCGCCTTTTCCACAAAGAAGTTGCAGTTCGGGCATTTCTTCCACTTTTTCTTCTTCGCAAGCGCCACTGCCATCTCATCATTGGTTTTCCCTTTCAGTTTCCCAAACTCCTTGCAGCTCAACTCTGAATGCCACGGGACCCGGCACACTTTACAAAATGATCGTCGGCATACTGGACAGTTGATTTTCGTAACACCGTTGCTGGTGTCATCATTGATTAGTAGCACCGAACAATCAGTAAAAGGACAATACAATTTTTGGGATTCGGGAATCATGGATTCGCATAGGAAGTCGTCCCACTTGATGAGAGTTTCTCGAGGAATGATTAGTCTCAACATGTTGGAATCGAGTGTGGAATTGCAGTTGATGCCAGGGCATGCGATGGTTTTGCGTTTTGATTGTATTTGGGTTGTTGCATGTTTGGCGGTGCAGTCGTAACAGAATGAATGAGAACAGGTTGAGTTTGTGAACATTTGCCAGGACTCGTGTTTCTCCAAGCAGATTTTACATACTACTTGCATCAAAAATGAACTCAGTGATGGTCTTTGTGTTGAAATCTGAGAAGCTTGTAGAGCTTTGAGAACCTGTAACTCTTCGGCATATTTGGCGTCTGCTTCTAACATCATTGCTTCCTCGTCTTCTTCGAAAAGTACTGAAACATATGTAACCATACAGACAACCAAATGACAATGAATTACATTTCCACTCAATCAATCTAATAGTGAACTATAAAAACTACAGACAAAAGGTCTTCCATCCTTGGTTTTAACTTTTAAACATGGTTGTAAAAGTCGCTAGGCGCTCCCTAGTCGGTCGACCGGGGAGTTGAGAGTACTCGGCCTAGGCGGAGAGTACACGGAGAGTACTCGGAGATGCCAAATTATAAAGAAATTAGCTTTCGAAAATTAAATATATGTCAAATAACATAAATTTACTAATATTTCTAACAAAATACGTGAAATTGATATTCATTCTTTAATATGATAGGCAAAGAAATTATGTTTTATTTTATTTTACGTAAAACTCGGCCCGAGTTGACCTACTAGATCCAATTTTGGCCAATGTTGACCGCATTTGATCGATTCCGAGTAATTAGTCGGAGTTGAAGAAAGTCGCCTCGGCAGTCTACCTTGTAGCGACTACTCGGGGAATACTCGGCCTTGGAGACCTTGTTTTACAACCATGCTTTTAAATGTGCGCATCATGAGTGCATGCACGATGCAATGGTGAGATCGCATCAACTGCAGCGATGTGGTGCAATTCGGTGACGCGACACATTATGCAGTTGACCAATATTCGAACAAATTAGACCCACTGTTTGCAATGCGGCTGGGTATTTCAAATTCGACTGAACAAATCTGACTATTGATTGAGCAACAGGATTGAGTATTTGAACAAATTAGACCATCCATTGACCAAACCTGACCTAGACCTAGATGATAAAAATAGGGTAAAAATATCTTATTTTTTAGCGTTTAAAAGTTAACAAATTAAAGCATTATCTATAGATGATTCTTAGTACCTTTTTAATAACAAACGCCTAGACAGTGGCGGAGCTTGAACTCAAAATCAGGGGGAATCGGACTAAAAAAAATTCCAATATTTTACGCTTAAAAAAGGAAAAATCAGAAATTTTCGGTAAAATTAACACTAAGAAACGATAAAAATCCTCCGCCCATTGCTTTGCATATGCTACGCATCACGCATCAGCTTTTGGGATCAAAATGAATCGGATAGCCACGTGCGAGGCGTGTGACACAAGGAACTAACATTCAACAGTCAACATGAACAGAGTATGAAGAACCAAAACCAAATATCAAACGTTAAGAGATTAACTACAAAGAGCGAAAGAAAGAACCAATTTCTTCTATTTCAAGAACGATCAAGAGCAATTAAACATCCAAAACACACAAACGATGTCGTTTTTCATCGTAGAAAATTCTTACCGTCACTTGCAGACTTCCAGCATATTTCATCGTCATATGATCTCCGCCGTTTATATAAAACCCTAACGTCGTCAACGGTAGCTTCCTCAACAATCTCCGTTGCAATTATCTCTTCCTTCTTCTTCGAGGATATTGAGTAGACAGCGATCATCAGTAGAGCTATCACCGGAGCGGCGGCGTAGCATATCTCCGCCGTGAATAATGAGGGGTTTGGAAGTGTGAAGTTAAAGGTGATAACGCCGGTAAACATGTCGACACGGAAACTTATCAACGACGGCAATTGAGAAAGTTACAGGTTTCATGAAAAAGACGGGCTTTTCTCCAGTGCAAAACAAAACCTATGTAGCAAAAAGCAAACCTTTTTACATTTTTTTGTATTAAAGTGTCTTTTTCTATTGTTTTTATTTTTTTTTAAGTAAAATAAATTACACGGATGGTCATGTATATCTCTAACCAGTTATCATCAGGAAAAGTTAACTTTTTAGGCTACGTCCAGTGATAAAGCCCTTTTGTGAACGTTATGCGACACGTGTCGTGCTACGTCACATAGGGGCTTTATGAGACGTTATATCACTAGAACTCGTAGTTATAAAGTCCCTACCCATCATTATCTAATTATTAATTTTCATTTTTATTAATTAACTAGTATATTTTGCCCGCCGCGCGTTGCGGCGGCGCGCGACGGGTGAAAACATATAGTAAGACAAAACACGATTCGTAAAACGCAGTGCGTGAAAGACAATTACAAAAAAAATGTGTAAAACACAAAGGTAGACAGACATAAAGTGTAAAACACAATGCCTAAGACATTTCGTAAAACACAATGCATTGGCATTTGGAAAAGTAGGAGTTGTAGTCTACGGGTTACAATTGCAATTTTTTTAAAGTTAAGCGGGTGTAAAAATGGAGTAATAGTGCAATAGGTAAAAAAAACAAAGTCTAAAAAAACAGTGTAAAAGTATAGGGGTGGTGACGAAAATGTGTAAAATATGAGGGGTGTTGGTGGAAATACAAAAGAAGAGGGTTGTGGCGTAACTGTGTAAGAGCTAAGGGGGTAATGGTGGAAAACCAAAGTAGAGGGTTGGTGCTGGCAAAGTTTGAAAGATGAAACGTAAAGTTAAAAAGTAGATGAAAACTGTAAATTGCAAAAGAAGTTAGTATTTAAGAAACAACACACAAAGCATAAGGGCCGAAAACGTAAATTAAGAAAAAAAAAAAAGAAAATTCAAATGTTGGTAGGAAAAGACAAAAAAAAAATTAAAAAAATTAAATAAATCACCGACATAGCCTTTTTATAGTATGTATAATTAAAAAAACACTTAACTATTTATGATTGGTCACGATTTTGAGATTCTCCTCCTTCACGCCGCTATGGAGATAACGCGGCATCCAAGATTTGGCCTCATAGCGCCGCCCGTCGTGGTGTGGCGGACGCTATGGGACGTTATGGCAAAAAAAACCCTTTGTGCGCCCCACTACACTAGACCTTAGGAGATTATTTGTGTTGTGAATATGTATAACTTGGGACCATATAGGCATATATATACTTTTCTTAGGACCAAAGCTAAAATTTAGACATAGCTAAAATTTAGACATACGATAGAGATCAGTTATGTAATTTATTAGACTATCGGTAGTGGGGCTCCATGTACCGCCCAAAGCACAGATAACGCCCCAAAAACGCCCGGAACACCAAAACCATCGGCGCTATGTTTCAAAAATGGGGGGAGGGCGCGAGATTTTTCGCGGCGTTATGTATGTTTGGTTAATTCATTTGGCCAATCAAAAATAGAATAGAGTTTTTATAATTAATTTATAAAATTGAAAATTAATAATTAGGTAATGATGGGTAGGGGTTTTATGACTACGGGCTCTAGTGATATAACGCCCCCGTGTGACGTGTCACGACACGTGTCGCATAACGCCCCACAATGGGCTTTATGACTACGGATGGCCTTATGCAAACGTCGCTTTTATGCAAATGTCGCTTTCTTTGTACTTTCATGATGTCTTTGTCAAAAAGTAAAATTCAGTTTTTAAATACAGGATAATGTTTGTAAGAATATAATTTGTTACTTGCTCTTTACGTTGTTTTAAACAACTGTATTTTAAATAGAGACTGGTCCCGATAATTATATACAACTTTAAAACAACTTTAGTTTTAGAGCATTTACTTTACCATTTTTTTACCTGTAACTTAACTAAATTTCATACTTTTTAAAATTTATCAATTTTAAAAAAATTTCTCACATCTCATACATCGTTTTTATATTTATCTTACTCGAAATACTTATTTGTAATATTTCTCGTTTTTATTCACTCACAATAATTTAATAAAGGATGAATAATAGCTTTACATATATGAAAACTCATTGTAGCGATTTTCAAATTATAAAAATGGATATAGATATGGTGATTCTGATATGAAATGAAAAATTATAGTTTTAAACATTTACCTTAAATTTTAAAATTAGGGAGAGTTATGAGGGACCTCATGTGAATGCTATTAAATTTGAGGAAAAATGTCTAAAGACAGAGAAAAAATCTAGGATAAATTACACTTTTCGTCCTTTATGTTTGTATCGGATTGCAATGGATGACCTTTAACTTCAATAATTACAGTCACAGTCCTTTATTTGTAAAACTCATTGCACCTTACGTCCTTTAACACTAACTTTGTCAAAATTTTCAGTTAAGTATAGCATGTGTCTTGGGTAAGTTGGTAATTTACTCTAAAATTAAATTATTTATTAAAATTAAAAAATATATATATATGAACACTCTCTCTCTCTCTCTCAACTCTCTTCCCTTTCTCTCTCAATTCCCCATCTTTAGCTTTTCTCCATCTCTTCCCTTTCTCTCTCAATTCCCCATCTTTAGCTTTTCTCCACCACCATCAGTTCCAATTCAATCTAGGGTTCCTGTAAATGGTCTGTACAACCCCAAATACACCAATAAACTCATGATTCTGAATCTCCTTCTTCTCTATTCATCTCCATATCAGTTTCCTCTCTTTGCTGCAAGTGAAGAAGAAGTTATGAGTGGTTCATCATCATGGTCTCTGTTTATACCTCTAGCGAAACTAAAACCTTCAACGGCCACCCAAGCACCCACTCACGCCGAATAAACATTCAGCCGCCATTGTGTGTTCTTGGTGTTTCCGGGTTCCTCATAGTGGGTGCGATTAGTGGGTATTGGATAAAGATTGTAAAGGGATTTGGTTTTTGATTTTTGAGAATAGTGATTGGATAAATCTACATCCTATCTACCGTCCCCATCCACGCCCTCCACATTTTTAAGAAAAAACAAACAAATCTCTTAAATTTGTTTCTCACTATTTATCCTTATATTTTTTTTAATATATTTTATGAATGGATGTTAGTGTAAGAAAAAGAAAAAAATAATAGAAAAGGAATAAAGAAGTATTACTTAATTGAATAAAGATAAATATGAAGAGTGAGATGCAGTGGGTTTTTTAAAGTGAAAAACAATTAGAAAAATAAGAATTTTAGTTAAATTATATGATTGAGGATGGGAATATGGGGTAGAGATAGTGTACATTAATTCAGAAGTGTGAAAATTGTAAGAAGTATATTATAACACTATATAACATCATATAAACACCGTATAACACTATGTAATACCATACAACACCATATAACACTATGTAACACTATATAACAATATATAACACTATACATCTATCATAGACATGCTATCAGACAAAATATAGTGTTATATAGTGTTACATAGTGTTTGTTATATGGCGTTATATGGTGTTACATCGTGTTATACGGTGTTTATATGGTGTTATATAGTGTTATAATACACTTCTCACACTTCTGGATTAATGTACATGATCCTCTACCTGAGAATATGAATGCTCTTAATGTATCAAATCATAAGTTATGTGTATAAAAAAATAATTATATGCATGGCCTCCCAATTAAGTCTAACTTCTAGAGGACCTTTAAGGGTTTTGTTTCTCTAGCATAACATAAGTTATTTAACTTACGGTAAATTACACTTTTCGTCCTTTATATTTGTATCGGATTGCAATAAATGATCTTTAATTTCAATAATTACAGTCATAATCCTTTATTCGAAAAACCTATTGCAACATACGCCCATTAACCTAATTAAAATTTTCAGTTAATTCTTATCACATAAGGATAGTTTTGTCTTTTTTACGAATTTAATTAAAAATAATATAATAGAAAAAACAAAAAACTAAATCCACCACACCACCGCTATTGGCCGGCCACCGTATTCCGGTGTCAAGCAGCCAGACCAAACATTTATCTTTCAAGCACCGGCTTACCCAACTCAAAAAGAGATCTTCACATACAAATCTTTATTCCCACCAGCTCTAATGACCTCTAACATTTTCAAATTCCCCATGTCAACATGAAAACTTCCAGTTAAAAAGTTATCAAACAAAACAAGATTTTTCAACCTTGAACAATTACCAATATGTGATGGAATCATTTCAGTAAGTTGATTAGAGTTCAATACTAGATCTTATAGGTTCAAAAGCTTACTAATTCGTAATTTCTCATCAATTCAACCTCAATTTCATCCAAATTGAACAAATTCTAAAACAGAGCATACATTCTTCAAACACGATGTCCGGATTATGGAGATGTAGGAAGCTTCGAGACTGTCATATTCATCACAAGATTACCTTCATTGCACACATCGAAGTGTGGATGGAACCGTCACCCGCTTTGAGATCTGAATTTACGGTGCTTGATGGTGTCGCCGTGTCGGATCAAAGAGGGCTACGTCTTCGTTGTCGGTGCTCTGAAACCGGCTGGTTTCCTCTCCTCTTCCATGATTCTCTTTATTTCTCTCTCTAGTCCCGTCTCTCACTCCCTCTCTCTTTCTCTCTCTCTCTCTCTCTGCGTAATGCGAAAAGAAGCAAGTGGATACGGAGGTGATTGACGGTTTGCTGGAGCTGGTGTTTCCATGTTGCGACAGTGGTCGTTGGTGGTTCTCTGGTGGTCCTTGAACTGATTTGCAGGTTGTGATCTAGAGTTTCAACTTAGATTGAAGATACAATGTTAAATAAGAAAAAGGCTGGATATATATTAACGTTTTTATTTTTTATAATTTAAATAGATTGGGGTTCAAAGACATAAATGCCCTTATGTGCAAGGCACATGTTATACTTAACTAAAAATTTTAACTAGCTTAGTGTTATAGAACCTAGGATGTAATGGGTTTTACGAATAAAAGATTGTGACTGTAATTATTGAAGTTAAAAGTCATCTTTTGCAATCGGATACAAACATAAAGGACAAAAAGTGTAATTTACCCTTTAACTTATGTATTATATGCTGGTGCGACTTGAAATCCTGATAATTAGGGGGTGAGGGTGGTCATCACTCATCACTCACTCATCACTCACAACGCCCAATCAAGTTCCGTCATGTCATCAACCATTTTTCCATCACTCACAACCTTTTTTAGTGGCAATGGTCATCACTAACAACACCAACAATAAAACCCTCACACCCCCCCCCCCCTCACATCCATTTATCACGGAATGTGCCATAACGCGTGAAGTTTATCACTCACACATTTTATCACTCGTTAAAAAGTTAGGTGGCGGTGGGAATTTGTTTGTTTTCCACGCCTGGAAGAAAGTATCACGGGAACTTTTGTTCCCCACCCCTTAGTTATTCAACTGATTATTCAAAGGAAACTAAAATTGCATGTTTTTCTTCTTTTCAATTAGTTTGTTAAGAAACAAGTTAAATACCCTAATTATTATGAGGATTTCAAGTTGCAATAGCGATATAGCACATATTGAAAATGAGAAAGATATTATAATCTTCAGGTTCGGTTAATAGAGAACTTATTTGTCTAAAGAATATTAATATAGGAGTTGTACAAATCTATATTAAATCTATCTTTAGGTGCTTTTATTATACGTCCATTGGCCATCTACTATTCCTACCATTAACACATTAATGGTATCACAGCTACTCTGACTGATGCTGCACGAACACCGAATGATCTCTCTCGTTCGATGCTGTCGCAACCCCCGTCCCCTAATCACCCGGAAACGGGCGGCCGCGAGCCAGTATCAGTGGTATCGGTGTTTTATCATTTTAGCAGCGGAAATTTCATCAGAACCGTAGTTAGGAAATATTTTATCAGAGTAAAACACCACATTTTATAATTATAAACTTATTGGGATAAAACCCAAGTTTTCATTACAAACATGTTTACAGGGATACACCCTAATTTATTGAACAAAACATCTTCGTTATTTAGGTAACTTTTATAGTCACTTTTCCAAGCCTTCAGTGTAGTCCAGCTGACTTCTATTTAGCTTTCACATTTTGTTACCTGAAACGCGTTTTAAAAACATTTGTCAGTGGGAAATACTGGTGAGTGAATCCCAATTTAATCAAAACATGTTTTATCATTTTACAGCATTGAGGGCGATCGCGCAACTACATTTGTTTCCAATTCTTACTTTAATTACCACCCACGGTACTGTCAACCCGACTTGTGGTCATGTTACTACTCACAGTGTAGTAACAAATTTTGTATACAAAACCCCAACATACCGACGATAATTGTAGAATTACAAATACTCAATCACTGTGAAATATAACTTAAAACATTGGAGGTTTTGTAAAAACAGTTTACAAAAAGGAGATTACTCACATTGCTATTTTAGACTTTTCCTTGTGGTTTCCTGGTTATAATCTAATAATTTAAACAATGCACACGTGTTAGTATAATAACCCAATATTTACATTAGTTATACCCTCCCCGAGACAGAACTCCAATGACTACGTCGGACAGAACCTCGACAGCCGTTACGCAGCACTAGATCAATCGGGCAGCGTATCTAATACGTAACCAGGGGTTATTGTAACGCCCTGCTCTTTCGTACTTTCCTTAACTAGAAAACGTGTCTTGTAATTCTATTTTCGGAAACTCGTTTCCATTCTAATCGTATTGCGTTTCAAGCTATTGTAAATCCGAGACTTGATCATAATGAAAGGAATCTTTTATATGAAATACACATCGTTTATACATTATTTATACATTGATACATACGTTTGTTTGACACATGATCCGTAATTCGCATAAACATAAGCTTAACTCGTAAACAATGATCGTGTATTCGTAATCCTTAAACCTTCATACATTCAAACACTTGGTTATTCGATTATAAGATTAAGTTGTATTTTTTTTTCACTTGATCATACCAAACTATAAACCATACATACTTGTTACATTTCATGTGTTATACACACATATGTTATCACACTTTTTGCTAAATTAAAACATGTCATTTATGCATTTTAGACCTTGTTACAAGTTACATACATACTAGACACCATGTAACACTTTATTAAACATCAAATATATACCTTCTAATGTCAAAAAAAGTAAAATAAAATAAACATTATAGGGCTGTTAACAGCCTTGCATCAGCCACCCCACCATTAACTACCATTAACTACTTCATTTATGACCCACTTAATTTTCTTGTTTTGAGTTATTTAGCCCACTAAGCACTTCCAAAGCCCAACCCAATGAAACCCTAATCCATCCCCTATATAAACCAAGCCTCCTCCAAGCATTTTTCACTTTCTAAACACTCTCCATTCACTCTCAAACACTCCAAACCGTAGCTGATTGCAGAAGTTCGAGCAGATTTATACCACTTCACTAAAGTGAGCATAACTCACTCAATTCTTATCCGATTCACTCGATTCTTTTTCCTACTACTTTGTATTGACCTTAGCTACGTTTCCATGAGTTTTCCCTGGAAAACCAGAGCCTGGAACGTTGCCAAAAGGGCTCCAAACTGGACTGATTTTTCTGTTCTTGTTTCAAACTTTGATAAACTTGAGGAAACTCATCTCAAACCTATGTCCTTATGCTTATAACCACTTCTATGGTTAGTTAGGCTTAAAAACAAGGTTGAGACATTTAAAATCAGAGGATTAATCCTCACAAACTTTCTGTTTTGTTCAAGGGTTTAACCCACAAGTGATGTTCACGTTCAAGACTTGATGTACGTGTGATTTAGGATTACCTTGGGTTGTCCTACATAAAATCCACATATTGCTTGATGATTTCTCATAGATTAGTGTTTAATATTCTTGTATTACTTGTAAGTTCATGACCCTCCTTGAATGTTTTTACATCAAGTGTAGTGGTGAACACTTAGAGGTGCCTAAATGGAAGACTTCTCTTCCTACCTCCTACATGAATTCTATGACACTTAAAGAGGTTCCTAAATGGAGGATTCATCCTCCTACCTCATGCTTGAACTATTGGACTTATTAATAACCTAAGTAATACCTATCTATACTATTCAACATTCGAACCTTTGATGGTGAATTTGTGTTCATTCGTCAAAGTGCTAGAATAACATCATCTAAGACATAAAACTTGTTATGATTCTAATGGGTATACTACTCATGAAAACATTAGAACCCTTGGGGTTTCATAGTGTCAAAAAAAGTATTTTGTGTTAAAAGATGATTACTTTTGTATACTTATGTTCTTATGTTTTAACCTCCAAATCCTTAATCTACCGTTAATCTCCGATACTCATACGCGTTGTTTACTTCGTGTAGAAGGACTTGGTGTTCCAACCTCCTAATCAACAAACAACTCACTCGCGGATTCTCAAATTCAAGACTTGCAAAATCGTGAGTACACTTGACCCATTTACTTTTAAAGACACTTTGGGTTGTAACATGTTATTACTTAAACATTCTTTATACTCTCAATCCGTTATACATGCTACTTATTTACTTAGGTTCATGCTAGAATATACATGCTATATGTCATTAACTTTGCTAAGCCATCAACTTAACATATATAGCGCTATAGGAGTAGCATACTGATGTGTGTAAAATGCAACATATAAATTATATCAAATAAGGCATAAAACTAACCCTTTTTAAGTACTAATATTGGAAAAAGAGTGTTTTTGTCTTCCTTTTGTATTTTCAGGATTAAATGAGCTCAAAAACACAAAAGAAGCAACAAGACAGCTAATTCCAACATAAATACAAGGAAAGGAACATAAGTGGACTGCCCGACCCCTCAACGGCATCTTCCCAAGCAAAATAAAGAAGGCAGAAGGCTGAACACGCCCCGTGCTCAGCCAGCACGGGGCCGTGCCCAAGAAGCAGCAGAAAAGACAAACCTATAGAAGCTTCTATTGCCCACCATGGGCCGTGCCCAGCGGACACGGGGGCGTGTCGAAAGTACAGCAGGCGCATTAATTGTAATTGCGAATTACAATTAATGAGGAGAGAGAGTGTCAGACAGGCACGGGGCCGTGCCCAGCGGACACGGGGCCGTGCCCAGCTCTCTGTTCAGCCTATAAATAGGAGTGCTTGGATTCATTTCAACTCATCCCTTGGCACACCACTTCTCTCACACTTCATCCACCATCACAACACCATCATCCACCACCATCATCCATTGTCCATCGTAGAGTGTGTGAGTCGTCTCGGGATCCAAGATTGATCGTAAGAGTTCTTGACAATCAAGGCCATGTTTGCCTAAGTCTCTTACATCACTTGGTGAAGACAAAGTGTCTAGTATAATACTTTTTATTTCTAATCTTTTGCACTTTTTATTTGATTTTGTATTAATGACTTTAATAACTAGTTACTTATGTTGAAGGTGATCTTTCCTTATCGTTTGTCCGTGGTGTCTTGGCATTATTTTACTGTCTATATAAAATAAAGGATTTTCACCATTCATATCTCCACGGTCTATATGGAGGTATGTTGGCTACCTGGTCGGGGGTTAAGGGAACGGTTTGGTAAAGGTCTTGCCATTGTTCAGCGTTTAGAGGTCCTGTAATGGACCTGGGTCAAATTTAGTAGGACCTCCTTCAATACTTCACGGTATTGGATGGCGGGGGTCCAAACTCTTTGATCCCCTCATAAGTTAACTACTATTAATACTATAACCCGGCTATTTAGGACTGTATCCCTGCTGACTCAGACTACTTAGCCGAGGGTAACGTCACCGCCAAAAGCGGGGCCTACCACAATACTGCATTAATAACTTAATTCATTATCTTCCAATAATCCACCCTTTTAGGATTGTATCCTTGCTGACTCAAACTACTGGGGTGAGGGTAACGTCACCTTCAAAAGAGGGGCCTACTACAATAACTAAGATAATCTCTTAATTATGTGCAAAAGTGCGGAAATAATCAAAGGTTATACTAGATACGAGTCGGAACCAAGTGATTCATCTTGTCTATTTGATTTTCTTTTATTTTTATTTTCAGCATTTTAGTTAGTTTTTACTTTTCTTAGTTTAAAACATTTTTCTAAACTTTTTATTTTGATTAGACGTTGAGGATAAACCGGTACTAAAAGCTCTTGTGTCCTTGGACGACCTCGGTATCTTACCAACGCTATACTACGCTCACGATGGGTGCACTTGCCCATATGTGTGTTTAGTGTTAGTAAAATATCGTGTTTTATAAATTTAAAACTTGGCTAAAATAAGTGTTAAAAAGGGCTTAAAATACACACCTAATATATACGACACTTACCGCACATCAAGTTTTTGGCGCCGCTGCCGGGGACACAAGGATTTTAAGAAAGCTTAAAATCGACGGCCTAATCAGTTTTTCATAACATTTTTTAAAAAGCGCGCACATTTTTCTGCATTTTAGTTTAGTTTTGCATTTACAGTAACCTGTACACGGGGCCGTGTTCACTGAACACGGGGCCGTGTTGCACATTTTCATAAAAACACCCAGTAACAGAAGCTTGAACACGGGCCGTGCTCACTGAACACGCCCCGTGCTCAACGAAATCAGTAAATTTAATTAAAACGCCCAGATACAGATCCTGAACACGGGGCCATGCTCACTGAACACGGGGCCGTGTCCAGCCTCTGTTTCCGTTTTTCTTTTTGTTTTCTGATCTCGAGACTCGGTTGTGGTCTGCTGAGTGATTCTTATGGATCAATACTCAGAAGGTTACAACTACACCTATGAGGAGGATGATTATAGGGGTAATTATTGCACTAATTGTCGTAATGCACGCTCGATTCAAAATAATCACTCATATCAACCATCCAATTCATACACCTACTATGAGGAGCCCAGGTACGAGCCATCAACTTCATATACATCCTATGAAGACCAAATGTATGAACCTCCTCCCTCATACTCATATTTTGATGAACCAAGGTATGAGCCCTCATACTCATACTTTGAGGAACCAAGATATGAGCCACCACCTTCATATGCTTACTATGAGGAATCATGGCGTGAACAACCCACCTCATATGAGTATTATGGAGAACAAAATTACGAACCTTATCCATCATATGCTTACAATGAAGAACAATGGTGCGAACCATCGACTTCATATGAGTATTATGAGGAACAAAGGGTCGAACAACCGGATTCAAGCTTAGAAAATTCCGATTCTTTTTCTATAACCGAAGTGACCGATAGGATATTAGAACACATTAGAGTTATCGATCGATGTATAAAAGAAGCTCGCGCAAGGGAAGAGGAGTCCCGCGCAAGAGAAGAATTAAAAAAGGAAAAGATAACTGAAAATGTAAAAATGGAAGAACAAATAAGTGAAAAACCGACACATGAGTTAAACAACGAAAAAGGTGAGTCCGACAATGTTAAAATTCAAGAAGAGTCTAATTTTGAAGAAATTAATCTCTTGTCACCTTCTTTCGAAAATCATTGTTTAGTACCCACTCATGCTAAGTTTTTAAAAGAGTTAAACACTAACACTAAAATTGACGAAACGGTAAGTGTTAAGTTAACTAATGATCAAACTTCACTAATAAAAGAAGACCCATTTGAAATTAACATCACACCGGTTCCATGTTTCTTTCAAAATTCGTTTATTAGTAACGTCACAATCGATAAAGATCTTTGTGTTAACATAATGCCTAACTACATTTTCGAAAAATTAAGTATTAGTGATTTTTCTCCACTTCAAATACCCATTTTTCTATCCAATCGGAAAGTAATAAAATCAATCGGTATAGTTAAAGATGTCTTGGTTCAAACAAATCAAATGGTAATCCCAACCGACTTTGTCATCCTAGATGACGCTCCTCTAGTGTTGGGACGACCATTTGTAAAAACTCATGAAGCTTTGAAAAACCGGAAGTTCAACAATCTACCTCTTCAATTAGGGGCATTTAAAAGAAGTGTCGATCTCGAACGATCAATGAAATATCCATTCGGCAATAATGACCCCCTAATTGAAGATGAAGATGAACCACCCGATATAAGTGAAGAGATTGACCACTTTGTTGAAGAAGAGGTCGCCATAGAACAAACTTTTAAAGTTCTTGATCGAAATGAGCAACCAAATAAGGAGTCTCCTAAAGACCCACCACTTTAGCTCAAAGAACTTCCAAAAGGTTTGGAATATGCTTTTCTAGACAAAGATGACCATGCAGCCATTCGATATCTCTTCAAGAAGCAAGACGCAAAACCACGTTTGATTAGGTGGATTCTACTCCTCCAAGAATTTGACATTGAAATCAAGAACAAAAGAGGAGCAGAAAATACTGCAGCAGATCATCTTTCACGCTTAGAAGACCCAGCTTTGGAGGCAACCAGGGACGAGCAAATCAACGAAAAATTTCCAACCGAGTCCCTGGAAATGGTGGAATACAAGGAAGAACCATGGTATGCCGACTATGCTAACTACTTAGCTAGCGATATAGTCGCAAAAGGATGGCCACATCATCAAAGAAAAAAATTCTTTGCCAATGTGAAACACTACTTTTGGGAAGATCCATATCTTTTCAAAATGTGTGCCGACCAACTCGTCAGACGATGCGTACATGGTAGTGAAGCACGAAGAATTCTCCGCCATTGTCATGAAGGTCCATACGGAGGACATCATGGTGCTGCCAGTACCGCACGAAAGGTATTCGATTCAGGATTTTATTGGCCAACCATTTACAAAGACGCTCAAAGTCTTGTAAAAACATGTGATGCTTGCCAAAGAACAGGTAATATTTCTTCCAAAAACGAAATGCCACAAAATGGCATTCTTGTTTGTGAAATTTTTGATGTGTGGGGACTCGACTTTATGGGACCTTTCCCACCATCGAAAGGAAACAAATATATACTTGTGGCAGTTGATTACTTGTCTAAATGGGCCGAGGCCGAGGCACTTCCAACAAATGATGGAAGAGTCGTGGTAAGATTTCTGAAAAAATTATTCTCTCGTTTTGGCACACCTAAAGCTTTAATAAGTGATAGAGGTACCCATTTTTGCAACCATCAACTTGAATTTTTTTTAACAAGATATGGGGTCTATCACCGGGTTTCAACAGCATATCACCCTCAAACAAACGGACAAGCCGAAGTGACTAATAGAGGTTTAAAACGAATACTCGAAAAAACCGTAGGGTTAAATAAAAAGGAATGGGCTGATAAATTAGACGATGCTTTATGGGCTTTTCGAACTGCTTATAAAACAACAATAGGTACAACCCCATATAAGCTAGTTTATGGAAAAAGTTGTCATTTGCCAGTAGAAATTGCACACAAAGCCTACTGGGCAATCAAAAATGTAAACTTAGATTTAGAATTTGCTGGTAAAAATCGATTTTGTCAATTAAATTAATTAGACGAACTTAGGAATTATGCATACTCAAACTCTGAAATTTATAAGGAAAGAATGAAAGATTTGCATGATAAACATATTAAACCTAATGAATTTCGGGTAGGGGATCTAGTTCTTTTGTTTAATTCACGACTTCGATTGTTTCCTGGTAAATTAAAGTCTAGGTGGTCAGGACCTTTTTCCATCACCCACATTTTTCCACACGGTGCAGTAGAAATTAAATCTCGAAATGGGCCACCATTTAAGGTCAATGGCCAACGGCTGAAACTCTATCAAGGATTCATTGAGGATGAGGAAAAAGAAATCTCGCTTCAAACGGTGGAAGAATAAAAACATCATGCATGGTAAGTTACGAACGATTGAGACGACAAAATAAAGCGGTAAGTTTTCAAACCATAGCTTATGGGAAAAAGGGGCATTCACACGAGCACTAAAAAAAAAAAAAAAAAAAAAAACCTGCTCGACACGAGGCCGTGTCCGCTGGACACGGGGCCGTGTTCGCGCTGCAGACGGGATAAAACCCCTTTTTCAAAACAGTTTCTTCATTCCACACGCCCCGTTTCCCCACAAAAGCTCTGGTTCCAGGCGATTTTTCGCGAAATTTCGACGTCTCCTATCGATCTAACAACGTCAAGGTATGATTCTATCACTCTTAGTAGTTAGATTAGTTACTTGCATGTAGTTAAAACACCAAAAATTTGGGGAAAAATCTAGGGTTCTTGAAGTTCATCCGGATCAAACCTCAAATTTTTGTTTAGATCTGTTTGCATTTAGTTAGATTAGTGTTGAGGAAAGTAAATACACTTGTATTGTTCATAGATTCACCCGATTTCTTACAAAAAACCCCAAACCCTTGTTCTTGAACCGAAAAAGATAAAATTGATGGGGTAAACGGGATATTTTGGGAAAAACGGTGTTTAGGGTTTCATTTTCGGGGGAAGCCGCACCTATTGGACCAAAAATTTTCAAGTTTTCGAAACCGGGTCGAAAAATGAAGTTTTTGAGTAACAGACCTCTGGACACGGGGCCGTGTCCGCTGGACACGGGGTCGTGTCCAGCCCGCTGTTTGCAGTTTTGTCCGAAAACATTTCTGTTTCGTGCTAACTTTTGGTGTATTCTTGCAGATGGCCAGGAAGTTTACAAGATTCAACGCCAATGAATTAGATGCAAGAGCTCGATACGAGCTTCTTCAAACAAGGCCGGAGGAACACCCGAGGCAGGCTTGCACAGAACTGCTAACCATGGTGAATCAAATTGACCGTTTCAACAACATTGTCACGGGACCACTCAGAGTCGCATTAACAACCCGACTCCGTTCCGTCCATGAATGCACCTTGGAATTCTACAGCACCTTTGCATTCACTTCAAGGTGCGACCCGTTCGATAATGACGGGGTGTCATTCCGGTGTGGCGGGACGAGGTATTCGATCTCCATGGCACAATTCGGGTCGATTATCGGGTTGTATGCGGAAGAGGATGCGGGAAACGAAGAAAATACAGGGGGATTGAGAGAGGTTGAAGACAACGAACGCCAAGCCATGTGGGCTCAGATTGGGGAAGGGTTCTACAATCCGAGCAGCACTAAGAGTACCAAGCTGAGGGATCCGCTATACAGATACATTCATAGGCTCCTCGGCTACTCTCTTAGCCAAAGGCATGACAGTGGTGGCGTCGTTGGGTTAAGAGATTTGCTTGTCCTCCACTGCATTCACAACCGCAGGCCGCTTGATGTTCCGTTCCTCATGCTCCGAAACATGCATCACAACCGCCTTGCTAGTGCACCAACTCCTATTTTCTTCGGGGGATGGGTGTACCGTCTCTTCAAGCACTTCGCCCACATTCCGAGGTCATTTGAGAGGAGCCCATGGTCGGGTATGGTGGATATTCACATATGCTGCTCAATGAACCTGATTTATGAGGCAGAAGACGGGACGGAAACCTTTCAAAGGATGCAAGGTCATGCATGGAACCCGCAAGAAGCGCTTGTCCTCCCAGCTCCGCAACATCATCAATACCACTACCAACCCCACGGTGATCCGGGCCAATCATCCTCCTCGGGAGGCGGTTTTCCTAACTTTCAAAGTTTGCATGATTTGTTGCAGGAAAACCTCATGTGTACTCGGAACACCTATAACATGGCGAGCAACACCTACCACCGGGTCGGAGCTATCGAGAGAAACCTATCCGAGATCCAAGACGATGTCGGATACATACGAGACCACATTGCACGCCATGGAGGGGATGATGATGATGATGATGATGATGATGACGATGCTATGGAGTAGGCGAGAGGAGCAGAGGAGGAAGCGGTTGATTAATGACTCCACAGGTTTAAGTCCCTTTATCTATCGAACAATTGGTGGCCTGCGAGCCAAATGTTGAACAATTTACTTTCCTTGACTTCTTTTATTTTCCGTTTTATTTTTCTTTTTTCTACTTTATGCTTGGAACAATTAACTATGGTAATGTAGGATGTTTATGTTGCTTGGTGTGGTATTAAGTGATGAAACAGGTACAAACCGAGGCTTGGAATGCTAAGCCTCAGCACTTATAGGACCAGGATGGAAAAACTGGGGGAAGAAACCTGTTTTTCAGGCTTTCAGACTGTCCACACGGGGACGTGTCCAGCCAACACGCCCCCGTGCTCACCTCCCAGACCTGCTGTTTGGTTACTGTCCTGCAGAATTTTTGTCAGACACGGGGCCGTGCCCACCCAACACGCCCCCGTGTTCACCTTCTGTAAGTTCTCGTTACTGGCACCTGAACACGGGGTCGTGCCCACTCAACACGGGGCCGTGTCCAGGCTGCCAGTAACACAAAATTTTTTGCTTTTTACACCTATTTACACATCTAATCAACCTAAAAATTTATTTTTGGGACACATTGAGGACAATGTGTAATTTAAGTGTGGGGGGGGGGGGGATGCTAAAACCTTGAATTTTGCAAGTCCTAAATACAAGCCTTACATAAAACTCTATTGGAACCGCTAATCACCCCAAATTTTTTTCAAAAATTTCATTTTTTTTACTTGTCTAGGTTTAACTCGAGAAATTCAAGTTCTCAAAAAGGTTATATTTTTACAAATTTACAACCGATAGCGTAGTGATAAAAAGAACCAACATAAGAAAATTATGAAAAGGCATGACAAACTTAGTTAAAATTTGATTATATATACTTGATCACATAAAAACCCATTCCCACAAAAGTGAGTTTTGAGCCTTTATTGAGCATACAATTACATATCATTAGACTAAATGCTCATTTTTCGTTTCTTGTGTGAATAGCCGCTTGGTTCTTACAACTCTAGAACTTGCCATGACGATACATTCCCGGTCCTTATCAACTTAAACCCAAGTAAGTAAATGATGGAGGCATTAGGACTAACCCTTTTTATTTGTACACCATTATTTTTCTTTTTCTTTTACCACCTACCCAAAAATCCCCCTAGTTAGCCCCCTTGAGCCTAAACCTATTCATTTCATCACCCAAACCAAAAACCCTTTTACCCACCAAAAACCTTTTTTTTATTTTTTAACCCTTTGTTTTAGTAACAAGTTCGGTTCTTTTTCGTATGATCGTTCAAAAAAAAAATAAATTTGTTGATGATGAAGCAAAAAGAAAATAAACAAACAAGTTCATCAAAAATAACTTTGTTTGAATAAAAGCTTCATCAAAATAAAACGTTACAAAAATAGAAAGTCTTACGAAAACCGACACTTGTTACGCTTTTCGCCATTTTTCTACTAACCACTAACCACTATCCCAACCACCTACCTTTAACCCAAGCCTAACCCTTAACCCACAAAGTCCTCTTGATATTTACAAAGGTATAAAAGTTAAAAAGAAGGAGGATTGATTGCTTGGCAAGCTTATGGTAGGAATAAGTTCCATGCCGCTCTCGAGTGATTCACTAAAAATACACCTTCGGCCGAGTGTGAGTGATTTCTCCCGTGAGGTATGTGAACTTGTATATAGATAGAATTTTTAAAAAGGCATGTTATGCCCAAATAAGTAATTTCTCCTATGAAACGTTCTAAATAAATCATTACGAATAGGATTGTAAATAAATAAAAATAAAACCCAAAAAGACCTTGGACATCCCGACACTCTACGACAAGCCCAAAACCTTCTCTTCTACCTATTCCATTTGGGAGTGTAAGCCACATATTAAAGAGTTTTGCTTGAGGACAAGCAAAAGTTCAAGTGTGGGGGTATTTGATGTGTGTAAAATGCAATATATAAATTATATCAAATAAGGCATAAAACTAACCCTTTTTAAGTACTAATATTGGAAAAAGAGTGTTTTTGTCTTCCTTTTGTATTTTCAGGATTAAATGAGCTCAAAAACACAAAAGAAGCAAAAAGACAGCTAATTCCAACATAAATACAAGGAAAGGAACATAAGTGGACTGCCCGACCCCTCAACGGCATCTTCCCAAGCAAAATAAAGAAGGCAGAAGGCTGAACACGCCCCGTGCTCAGCCAGCACGGGGCCGTGCCCAAGAAGCAGCAGAAAAGACAAACCTATAGAAGCTTCTATTGCCCACCACGGGCCGTGCCCAGCGGACACGGGGGCGTGTCGAAAGTACAGCAGGCGCATTAATTGTAATTGCGAATTACAATTAATGAGGAGAGAGAGTGTCAGACAGGCACGGGGCCGTGCCCAGCGGACACGGGGCCGTGCCCAGCTCTCTGTTCAGCCTATAAATAGGAGTGCTTGGATTCATTTCAACTCATCCCTTGGCACACCACCTCTCTCACACTTCATCCACCACCTACCACCATCACAACACCATCATCCACCACCATCATCCATTGTCCATCGTAGAGTGTGTGAGTCGTCTCGGGATCCAAGATTGATCGTAAGAGTTCTTGACAATCAAGGCCATGTTTGCCTAAGTCTCTTACATCACTTGGTGAAGACAAAGTGTCTAGTATAATACTTTTTATTTCTAATCTTTTGCACTTTTTATTTGATTTTGTATTAATGACTTTAATAACTAGTTACTTATGTTGAAGGTGATCTTTCCTTATCGTTTGTCCGTGGTGTCTTGGCATTATTTTACTGTCTATATAAAATAAAGGATTTTCACCATTCATATCTCCACGGTCTATATGGAGGTATGTTGGCTACCTGGTCGGGGGTTAAGGGAACGGTTTGGTAAAGGTCTTGCCATTGTTCAGCGTTTAGAGGTCCTGCAATGGACCTGGGTCAAATTTAGTAGGACCTCCTTCAATACTTCACGGTATTGGATGGCGGGGGTCCAAACTCTTTGATCCCCTCATAAGTTAACTACTATTAATACTATAACCCGGCTATTTAGGACTGTATCCCTGCTGACTCAGACTACTTAGCCGAGGGTAACGTCACCGCCAAAAGCGGGGCCTACCACAATACTGCATTAATAACTTAATTCATTATCTTCCAATAATCCACCCTTTTAGGATTGTATCCTTGCTGACTCAAACTACTGGGGTGAGGGTAACGTCACCTTCAAAAGAGGGGCCTACTACAATAACTAAGATAATCTCTTAATTATGTGCAAAAGTGCGGAAATAATCAAAGGTTATACTAGATACGAGTCGGAACCAAGTGATTCATCTTGTCTATTTGTTTTTCTTTTATTTTTATTTTCAGCATTTTAGTTAGTTTTTACTTTTCTTAGTTTAAAACATTTTTCTAAACTTTTTATTTTGATTAGACGTTGAGGATAAACCGGTACTAAAAGCTCTTGTGTCCTTGGACGACCTCGGTATCTTACCAACGCTATACTACGCTCATGATGGGTGCACTTGCCCATATGTGTGTTTAGTGTTAGTAAAATATCGTGTTTTATAAATTTAAAACTTGGCTAAAATAAGTGTTAAAAAGGGCTTAAAATACACACCTAATATATACGACACTTATCGCACATCACATACCACCCGCTGGGGTCTTGTTAAGTCTTTATTCTAAACGGTTTCGTCAGTTTTGTGGCGAGGGATGCTAAATACTAGTGGACACTTGGGTTTGACGTATTGCTATGCATGTTAGTTACCTTGTTTACAAATTGCCATGTGGATTCGAGATAATGTGTTTTATACTTATGCTATACTTATTCAAACCTTGTGTACTCGCCTTTGCTTTTGCTTTGAACTTTATTTTAAACATGTTACAGGTTGATGATGATGCTATGAAACAAAGTAGCGATGATGCCTAGATACACATTTAGACGTCTTAGGTTTAAATTGTTGTATCAAATTTTGTTTCGTTATGTTATGAACATGTTATTTGAATTTCTATGTAATGTTGACAATTTTATTATGAAACGGAAAATGCTTGATTTAAATATTGTCACAAACAGTATTATGAAGTCTCTTGCAATCTATTTCGTCCCACTCCAATGATTCCGCCATTGGTTGGGGTGTGACAGATTGGTATCAGAGCCATAACTATAGGGAATTATGTAGAATTGCCATGTTCGACCTAGTCTATAGTAGGAACCATATTTTTGACCATTCTAGATTCTTGCTTAAAATGTTATTCTTCCTACTTTGCTTCTTTCTCTTCTTTTTGGTCTTAATATTTACATAATGTCTTTCCTAAGACACTTTACATAATACACTTGAAGACACTCTTTAAAAGAGATGAATTTACCAAAATAGGCGTGAAACCCACAATTTGGTGAACGACTCTCATTCCGCTTATTCTTATTTTACACGAAATTTCGCCATTAAGCTAGGAGTGAAATCCATATCTTAATGGTAAATTTCCAATTCAAACTCTAGTGAACCCTCGTCAAAGTGTTGAAATTATATTTTGACCCGACGAGTACTAACCACATTAGGGTACGAAATCATCAAGTTTGGGGTGAAACCCGCACCTTGTCGATTAAGTCCCATTCCTCGATTTTCAATCTCGCCAAAGTTTCGATTGTTTCGATCGATTAGAGACGTGTAGTAACTGGAAGGGTAAGATACCGTTAATCGCTTCTCGACGAGAGTATCTTACCTATAGGCCAAAGCACGTTTCTCAAATTTAAAAGGACTTTCGATTCACTTTGGAATAGTCAACGTTTCTCTACCCGAAACAATCTTATGTTTTATGAGCCTCTCTTTTATGTGATTCAATTTATATGTGATTTTATACTTGTTACCCCGTTCATTTCAAAACCGTTACACAATTCGCACGTCTCGCGGAATAAAAAACGATAATAATATTCATGAACAAACTAAATTTATACTCTTTTTACGCCTTGATACGTGTTTATACTTGTTGAATACTTGTTGAATTCATGCAAATTATGTGAACTATACGTGATACATCATGCTCGCATGCTTAAACTTGCAAACTTATTTTGAATTTATGATCAAGTCTCATCCTTTTCCTTCTCTTTCGATTCCTTAGATGTCATCCAACGGTGCTTCCAAGAGAACCAAGTCCAAGAGGGGTTCCACCTCTGCCTCAATGTCCAAGAAAGATTGTATGAAGTTCATGGCCAAGAAAATGGCCAAGCTCATACCCGATATTGTGAGCAAGATTCATCCAAACACCGATTCACCGCATGGCTCTGTCGATTCGAAGGCAGAAAAAACCAAATCAACCTTCCAATTCAAGCAATTCATGGCTTGTAAACCCTTGGAGTTTACAAGCAAAGATGGCGCTACTGCCATGATGAATTGGTTCGACGCGATCGAGCTTACTTTCTTGCAAAGTGGTTGTCCTGATGAGCTACGAACCTTGAACACGACTGGAGTCTTCCGCTCGAGGGCACTCGAGTGGTGGACCACCGAACGCAACAAGAGGGGAAACGATGTTGCACATGCCATGCCTTGGGATGAGCTCAAGCAGCTCATGAAAGATCACTTTTGCCCCCCCTCACTAGCTCCAAAAATTGGAGAATGAATTTTAGAACTTAACGCAAAAAGGGAGTGACATGGATGGTCTGATCACACGCTTCAAACAACTCAGGGTTCTTTGCCCAGGACAGGTCGACTCCGTCCCCAAAACCATAGCCAAGTTCATTCATTGTGTTGCACCTTCCTTGGTTAACCATGTTGCCTCTGCTTGCCCTAAAACCATAGAGGAAGCCTTTAGCATAGCCACTGAGCTTAACAACAATTGCATTCTTCATGGAACCTATGATAAGGTTTCAACGAAGAGTGCTCACCAAGCCATCACTGATACCACCGATACTACCACCGTTGTTGAACCTTCACCCTTTCAACCACCAAAGAAAAACCGAGGCAAGAAGCTGAAGGCTTCGAGCCAGAATTGTGCGGTCGTCACTCTGCCAAACCCTCAACCCATCCAATCAGTAGCTGCCGTTAACCCCACAACCCTAGAACCGCCAAGAAGAAACTACACTGGGACATGGCCCAAGTGTAAGCGATGTTCATACCATCACCTTACTGGCACCCCATGTCGCAAATGCGCCACCTGTCACAGGCTGGGGCATTTCGCCGATTGCTGTCGCTACAACCCAAAGCCTGCCTAAGATCAGGCTATCGTTGCAAACCCTGTCCCTAATCAGGCTTAACCTCAAGCTGCTCCTGTGCGAGCATGCTTCAAGTGTGGTGATCTCAATCATTTAGCCAACATGTGTCCTCAGCGTAATCAACCTCAGCAGCAGCAACAGCAGCAGCAACAACAGGCTCAGCAACCAGCTAGGGGCCGAGCTTTTCTCCTCACCCCTGCTCAGGCTCAAAACGCGAACGACGTCATTACTGGTACGTTTCTTGTGAACCATGTTTATGATTCTTTTCTATTTGATACTGGTGCGGATAAAAGTTTTGTGTCATTAGAATTCGAACCTTTGCTTATGTGTAAACGCTCTAAGTTGCCAAGATCTTTCGCTGTCGAAGTCACCAATGGTAAATCCGTCGCTGTCGATTCCGTTCTTTCCAACTGTTCTTTGATTCTTAATGATCATACATTCTCGATCAATCTTATACCTATGCAAATGGGTAGCTTTGACATCATAGTAGGCATGGACTGGCTTAGGCGAGTTCGTGCTGAAGTTGTTTGTTCTGAAAAGTTTATCTGCCTTACTCTTCCAAACGGTGATTCTTTACACGTGTATGGCGAGAAACCTTCTCAAGGTCTCAATCTTATGTCGTGTATCCAAGCGAACAATTGCTTACGCAAGGGTACCTTCACCTTTCTCGCCCATATTGTGGAAAAGAAGGATAAAGGCCCAAGCATAAGCGACGTTCCCGTCATACACGATTTTCCTGATGTGTTTCCCGACAATCTTCCTGGTCCGCCTCCTGCTCGTTCAATCTACTTTTGCATCGATTTAGTGCCTGGCGCTACGCCCGTCGCTCAGTCTCCTTACCGTTTAGCACCCTCTGAGATGCAAGAGCTCTCGAGTCAAATTTAAGAGCTTCTTGATAAAGGCTATATATGCCCTAGTACTTCTCCTTGCGGCACTCCCGTTTTGTTCGTCAAATAGAAAGATCGGTCATTCCATATGTGTATTGACTATCGTGAGCTCAACAAGCTTACTGTCAAGAACCGATACCCTCTTCCTCGCATCGATGACCTCTTCGATCAATTGCAAGGCGCGACCTGCTTTTCAAAGATCGATCTTCGTTCTGGGTACCATCAACTTCGAGGCCTCGAAGAAGATGTACCTAAAACTGCTTTTCGTACGCGTTATGGCCATTACGAGTTCGTGGTTATGCCCTTTGGTTTGATCAACGCATCCGCTGTCTTCATGGATTTGATGAACCACGTGTGTAAAGCGTACTTGGACCGTTTCGTGATCGTCTTCATCGACGATATTCTTATCTATTCCAAGACACAAGGAGAGCATGAGCGACACTTGCTTCTTATCCTTCAACTTCTTCGTACTGAACGTCTATACGCCAAATTATCCAAGTGCGAATTTTGGTTAAAAGAGGTTCAATTCCTTGGTCATACAGTCAACGAACTTGGTATTCATGTTGACCCCGCTAAAATCGAAGCTGTGAAGAATTGGATTGCACCAAAATCTCCGTCCAAAATTCGTTCTTTCCTTGGTCTTGCTGGTTATTACCGTCGTTTTATCTCTAACTTTTCGAAGATCTCTGTTCCTTTGACCTCCTTGACTCAAAAAGAGAAACCATTTGTTTGGGGTCCCGAACAAGAGGAATCCTTTCAAACGCTCAAGGACATGCTTTGTAATGCTCCTATTCTCGCGCTTCCTGATGGAAACGACAACTTCGTCGTGTATTGCGATGCTTCAAACCTTAGCCTTGGTTGTGTGCTTATGCAACGAGACAAGGTCATCGCTTATGCGCCGAGACAACTCAAAATACATGAAAAGAACTATACTACTCACGACCTTGAACTTGGCACAGTTGTTTTTGCATTGAAGATTTGGCTACACTACCTTTATGGTATTAAGTGTGTGGTCTTCATCGACTATAAGAGCCTTCAACATATCTTTGACCAAAAGGAACTGAACATGCATCAACGTCGTTGGGTGGAACTGTTAGTCGTAAAACTCATGTGAAGAGTATCTGTTGTCTCCAACTCGTTAACGATCTTCAATGCCCGCATTCGTGAAGCTTAATATGCCTCTATTAACGAAGGTAGTCTCTCTGTTGAGATATGAGGTGCTAGGGAGCATGATCTCGTGTCCAAACCCGATGGTATTCTATACTATCTCAATCGTATCTGGATCCCTAATCGTGAAAACCTTCGAGACTTTCTAATGAACGAGGCACATAAATCGAAGTATTCCGTTCATCCTGGCGCTGACAAGATGTACCAAGATATGCGTACGTCTTACTGGTGGCCTGGAATGAAGAGGGATATCGCCTCTTACGTTTCGAAGTGTCTCACTTGTTCGAAGGTAAAAGTTGAACATCAACGTCCCTCTGGCTTGCTCGAATAGCTAGAAATTCCTGTCTGGAAATGGGAGAGCATTGCCATGGATTTATCACTAAACTTCCTCGTACTTCTTCTGGTTATGACAGTATTTGGGTGATCGTTGATTGATTGACCAAATCAACTCATTTTCTTCCCATTCGTGAAGACTTCAAAGTCGAGAAATTGGCTAGAATCTACACTGATGAGATCATCTGTCGTCATGGTATCCCCATTGACATCATTTTCGATCATGATGCTCTTTTTACATCTCGTCTTTGGCAAACCTTTCAATCTGCTATGGGTACTGTTCTTAACCTTAGCACTGCTTTCCATCCTCAGTCAGACGGTCAAACCGAGCGTACTATCCAAACATTAGAGGATATGCTTCGTTCATGCATAATAGATTTTGGTGGCAACTAGGATTCACACTTGCCTTTGATCGAATTCTCGTACAATAACAGTTATCATGCGAGTATTCAAATGGCACCTTTCGAAGCATTGTATGGTCGCAAGTGCTGTTCGCCTATTTGTTGGCACGAGATTGGTGAATCATAATTCACTGGTCCTGAGCTTATACAAGAAGCAACGGACAAGATTTTACAGGTTCGAGAAAACTTACTGAAAGCCAGGAGCCGACAAAAGAGTTACGCCGACAAGCGTCGCAAGCCCTTAGAATTCGAGACAGGTGATTTCGTACTTCTCAAGGTATCCCCTTGGAAGGACGTGGTTCGATTTGGCAAGAAAGTAAACTCGCACCTCGCTACATTGGTCCTTTCAAGATCCTCGAAAGGATTGGCAAGGTGGCGTATAGACTGGACCTACCTGAAGAACTCAACAATGTACACCTTGTCTTTCACGTATCCAATCTAAAGAAGTGTCTAGCTGACGAAGGACTACAAGTCCAGCTCGAGGACCTCCAAGTCAACGAGACCTTGCATTTTGTGGAAAAACCCGTCGAAATCATGGATCAAGGAGTCAAGTTATTGAGGCGCAGTAAAATTCCTATCGTTAAGGTTCGATGGGAAGGTAAACGTGGCGCTGAATTCACTTGGGAACTCAAGAGTGACATGAAGACGAAGTATCCACATCTTTTCACTACTTCTTCCTAAATTTTGGGACGAAATTCTCTAAAGGAGGAGAGACTGTAACGCCCTGCTCTTTCGTACTTTCCTTAACTAGAAAACGTGTCTTGTAATTCTATTTTCGGAAACTTGTTTCCTTTATAATCGTATTGCGTTTCAAGCTATTGTAAATCCGAGACTTGATCATAATGAAAGGAATCTTTTATATGAAATATACATCGTTTATACATTAATACATACGTTTGTTTGACACATGATTCGTAATTCGCATAAACATAAGCTTAACTCGTAAACAATGATCGTGTATTCGTAATCCTTAAATATTCATACATTCAAACACTTGGTTATCCGATTATAAGATTAAGTTGTATTTTTTTTTTCACTTGATCATACCAAACTATAAACCATACATACTTGTTACATTTCATGTGTTATACACACCTATGTTATCAAACTTTTTGCTAAATTAAAACATGCCATTTATGCATTTTGGACCTTGTTACAAGTTACATACATACTAGACACCATGTAACACTTTATTAAACATCAAATATATACCTTCTAATGTCAAAAAACGTAAAATAAAATAAAAATTATAGGGCTGTTAACAGCCTTGCATCAGCCCACTTAATTTCCTTGTTTTAGTTATTTAGCCCACTAAACACTTCCAAAGCCCAACCAAATGAAACCCTAATCCATCCCCTATATAAACCAAGCCTCCTCCAAGCATTTTTCACTTTCTAAACACTCTCCATTCACTCTCAAACACTCCAAACCGTAGCTGATTACAGAAGTTCGAGCAGATTTATACCACTTCACTAAAGTGAGCATAACTCACTCAATTCTTATCCGATTCACTCGATTCTTTTTCCTACTACTTTGTATTGACCTTAGCTACATTTCCATGGGTTTTCCCTGGAAAACCAGAGCCTAGAAAGTTGCCAAAAGGGCTCCAAAGTGTACTGATTTTTCTGTTCTTGTTTCAAACTTTGATAAACTTGTTTAAACTTGAGGAAACTCATCTCAAACCTATGTCCTTATGCTTATAACCACTTCTATGGTTAGTTACGCTTAAAAACAAGGTTGAGACATTTAAAATCAGAGGATTAATCCTCACAAACTTTCTGTTTTGTTTAAGGGTTTAACCCACAAGTGATGTTCACGTTCAAGACTTGATGTACGTGTGATTTAGGATTAACTTGGGTTGTCCTACATAAAATCCACACATTGCTTGATGATTTCTCATAGATTAGTATTTAATATTCTTGTATTACTTGTAAGTTCATGACCCTCCTTGAATGTTTTTACAACAAGTGTAGTGGTGAACACTTAGAGGTGCCTAAATGGAAGACATCTCTTCCTACCTCCTACATGAATTCTATGACACTTAAAGAGGTTCCTAAATGGAGGATTCATCCTCCTACCTCATGCTTGAACTATTGAACTATTGGACTTATTAATAACCTAAGTAATACCTATCTATACTATTCAACATTCGAACCTTTGATGGTGAATGTGTGTTCATTCGTCAAAGTACTAGAATAACATCATCTAAGACATAAAACTTGTTATGATTCTAATGGGTATACTACTCATGAAAACATTATAACCCTTGGGGTTTCATAGTGTCAAAACATGTATTTTGTGTTAAAAGATGATTACTTTCGTATACTTATGTTCTTATGTTTTAACCTCCAAATCCTTAATCTACCGTTAATCTCCGATACTCATACTGTAACAACCCGTGTTCGGGAAGTCAAAGTCAAAGTCAAGGTCAAAGTCAAAGGAAGAAAAGATTGCTAATAGGGATCTGTCACTCCTTGCTTAACTACGGATTTGACCACCTTGACTTATAACTAGTTGTGTAGTTAAAACGCTTTAGTTGTATTATGTGGAGTACATGTTAATAAATCGCTACTTAATCGCATATTATTCGCTAATCGACTTATCATTAATCGCATTCGCAACCCGAATTATGCGTTCAGGGTATTGTTTTACGTGTGTGTGCTTATTATGTGTTACTTGTGCATGTTTATATTAAGTAAGGTGAATCATCGAAACGCAATCGCAATTCTATCACATCGCAAATCTAATCGCAAACGCTAAAAGCAAGTTATTTATACTGATTGTATGTTAGATATAGTAGTTAGGTTAATTGTGTAACTAACGAGTATACTATCGCATCGCTCACAAGAATCGTATCGCAACGCTCAACACGCGAATCGAAATGACAAAACTCAATGCGCTGACATTTGGATCGAATGGCCACCCGATCGAGTGGCCGTCCGATCGGATTGTTGTCCGATCGGGGCGCCATCCGATCGGTGACCCGCTCGACCCTTGTGACTTTCCTTTTATGGAAACCCTATAAATACCCTCATGTCACATCATTTGTGATGTGACAGTTCTTCCTCCACTCGACCAGCTCGCTCAAGCACTCATTTCTCTCGATTTCTCATGAATTCTTGTAAGTTTCCAACCTAAATCTTATACTTCTATGATCTACACGCACTTCTTCATCTTTTTCACCCTTGAATCTTAACTTTTAACCGTGAAATCAGTGGATTTGAGGTGTTCTAGGGTGATGTCACCATGGAGTTCTTATGAACTCCAAGAGTTGGCTTCATTTCACCAAGAATAACTCAGATCTAAAGGATTTCCACATGAATAAATAAAGATCTTGCATAGATCTGAACATAACCAAGGTTAACAGGATTAAAAGATGGTTTTTCAACTTTCTTTAAACTCTTTTGCACTAAATGCACTCAAAACCGATAAAATCAGAGCTCGATCTGATCTTCTACTCGTTCTTGGTGAGGTATTGGTTCAAGATCTGATTTCTATCCACAGGACAACTGATTTCGGGTTAAACACGAACAACCATCACGAACCAGTAAACTGATCGGACTAGGGTGATTCCTGCTCGATCAGACGACTTGGGTCATGATGGGGTTCCTGTTGTTCAGCATGTTGTCATACCGTCTTGATCAGACCGCAAAACTTAACGAAACCTCAAATTGCAGAAGATCAGATCGCGGGACGGGTCACCGTCCGATCGGATTGCCATCCGATCGGATTGCCACCCGATCGAACCACAATCCGATCGGACTGCACTTAAGGATTTTCTTACTTAAACAATTTTTAACATGTTCAATGCATGGTCAATTCCAACGGACCGTCACCCGATTGGTAGACCATCCCACTAGATGTTGATCCTACTGTGAACTTGTTCTCTGAGAAATACCTCGCCGGACGGATCGCTACCCGATCGAACTGCAGTTCGATCGAACGACCTGAAGGGTAGAGATAGTTCTCTGTTTTCAAAATACTACAATGAAAACTTCAAAAGGCAAACCATCATACACAAACATATCCATCCCAAACGAGGTGTCAATCCGACCAAATGGCCATCCGAACGGATGACCATCCGAACGGATTGACATCCGATCGAATGGCCATCCGTTCGGATTGCCATCCTGCCGGATGGCCACTCGTCACTTGTTTACGTTGCACCGTTTTACGCGCCGCTCATCGTTTATGCTATCATTCTGATCAGGCTAATCTCACTCTAGCGCTCCCTTCAATCCATTAACTACCATCGCTGTGAGTATACTCGACCCCTTTTTGCTTTACGCACTTTTGGGTGTTACATACGTTACTTATTCTAAATCACATCGAACACACAACGCAAACACTATTTATACGCTGACCGCTATTGCATGTTATACGTGACTCGAAGAATGTCTGATTGTTATGTTTACACATTGATTGCTGTCTACCTGCCTTAGCAATGATAGTAATATAGTTTGGACTCAGCACCTGTTCATTCAGGGGTTGTTAAGGACAATACTTCACGTGTTCGCAGTGGTGAACATGTGATGCGCACTCGCTAATCGCAGTCAAATCGCAGTCATTGGTATTAATAGGATCTTTGTCGATAACTTACATGCTTCATATTATACGTTGTACATGCTGGTTATGCGTAAACGATTTCGAACTCTATTAAACTTGTATGCTCACCTTTACACTATGTGTATTGACCTCTATTTCAACGTATGTGACAGGTGTTTAGGATGCTTGCTTGCTACTTGATGGAACCGAGCTTAGGAGAGTCTAGAAACCAACAAAGACTATTTATTTTTATTTAAATCTGAGTTGTCGGAACATGTTTGTTTTGAGGATATCTATGTCTGTAATAACTTACTTGCTTAATAGGTTATGGTATGGGATATAATGTTAACTATTCGGTAAAGTAGTTGTTATGGAATTCTCTTGACAATCTGTTTCGCTCAGTGCCGCGACCCGATGTTTCCGCCATCGGTTGGGGTGTGACACATACGCCTGTTTACTTCGTGTAGAAGGACTTGGTGTTCCAACCTCCTAATTAACAAACAACTCACTCGCGGATTCTCAAGTTCAAGACTTGCAAAACCGTGAGTACACTTGACCCATTTACTTTTAAAAACACTTTGGGTTGTAACATGTTATTATACAAAATACACACTCACACACTTAAACATTCTTTATACTCTCAATCCGTTATACATGCTACTTGTTTACTTAGGTTCATGCTAGAATATACATGCTATATGTCATTAACTTTGCTAAGCCCTCAACTTAACATATATAGCGCTATAGGAGTAGCACACCACCCGTCGGGGTCTTGTTAAGTCTTTATTCTAAACGGTCTCATCACTTTTGTGGCGAGGGATGCTAAATACTAGTGGACAGTTGGGTTTGACGTATTGCTATGCATGCTAGTTACCTTGTTTACAAATTGTAATGTGGATTCGAGATAATGCTTTTTATACTTATGTTATACTTATTCAAACCTTGTGTACTCGCCTTTGCTTTTGCATTGAACTTTATTTTAAACATGTTACAGGTTGATGATGATGATGTTATGAAACAAAGTAGCGATGATGCCTAGATACACATTTAGACGTCTTAGGTTTAAATTGTTGTATCAAATTTTGTTTCGCTATGTTATGAACATGTTATTTGAATTTCTATGTAATGTTGAAAATTTTTGTTAGTGCATTTATGTCTATCGCCTTCGTCAATCTGAGCCGTAGCGAGAAACAGAAGAAAATAAGTCTTTATAGTGTTATAACTAGTCTAAAAGGCAAGGTGGCATAATTGTAAATAAGGAGAACCTCCTTATATCCCTTGGCCTATAAATATGAGCTTTAGAGTTAGATTAGAAACTTTATGCTCATTTGTGTTTTGGAGAGCTCTAGATCTAGAGAGAGAATCTAGAGAGAGAAAGTGATTCAAGGTGCTTGTTCTTGTTAGATTTCTAATAGAATCACGTTTATATTACATCGTGTGTGTTAGGTCACGTTCTTGTACGGTTTCCGCACGTCACTCGTTCGTTTTGCAATCGTTTCGGAGTCAAAACCGGTCCTACAAGTGGTATCAGAGCAGGAGCTCGATTGCACTAATCCAACACACATTTCCGCTCGTGATTTCATCGATTTCAGATCCAAATTCATCCAGATTTCATCTATTTCTTCATCTTTTTCATTTTTCACGTTTTTAACTGATTTTCGTCAAATTGAACGGGTTTTTACGGTCCAAATTAGCTGATTTTTGGATATGTTGTGCGAAAATACCTGATCTACAACCCTACAAAGTTTCAGATCCTAATTCAAATCCGTTTAGGAGAAATATGAGTTTTTAGGTCCGATTTTGCGTCAACAGCCTGATTTCGCTTGAAAGTGCCTTATTTCGCTTGAAATACACCTTATTCTGCTTGAAAAGTCCTAATTTCGCTTCAAATCAGAGCTAGCTTGAAATTTGTTATTTCGTTTGAAAGTGCATATTCCGTTTGAAAGGTTTCGTGTGAATGTGTTTATTTCGCTTGAACAGATCGTCATTTAGTTTGAAACAGCATGTCAACGTGTTCTCGTGAATCAAAAGTGTCAGCCCACTATAATATCGACCCAATCATATATGTTGAACACTTAATGTTGTCGACCACATTTAAAAAGGGAGGTCCAATAGAATTGTAGATCACATTAAAAGGTTATCGGCCACATCTCGTGAACTTATAAAGCCATTTATTGCATTATACACGGCCCAATACATTTGTTGATATCGAGATTGCGTGTAAATGTTGACTAATTGAAAAGGTTGTCTCGAGCCTACACATCACATTTAATAAGTGTCAATTCATTGTATGGCCCAATAAAATTGTATTGAGATTTAAATTTGTCGGCTGATAATTTTGAAATTGAAAAGTCATCACGTGATACACTTGATTTGATCAGATCTATAACATCGGCCCAATAAAATTGATGGTTAATAAAAACTTGTCTGCTATGTTAATTGAGAATATCAAAACTTCTGAATAGGTGTCAGCATAGTGTTGTCGGACAATTATTTTTGCTAATATCAAGAATTGCATGTGATACAATTTGATTGCATAAGTATACATCTCGGCCCAATTATTAAACCCACGTAAATGATTTAGTGCACCGGCCCACTAGTTATCATAGGTCCAATTAAAATTCATTGAAAGTGATTGTCAGTTTGTATAAAGTGAAAATCTCGGCCCAATCAAGTAAATGATATTGTCGCCCACTTATTCATCAGCCCAATCATATTCATTTGACAATTGATGTTGTCGGCCCAATTTGGAGAAGCATTTAATTGACAAACGGCCCATGTGATGAAATAGTTTTGATCTTACCACATTCAAAAGAAATTAAAATTGGTGAACAATAAAAAGTGTGAGAATTTGTTGAATATAAAAGAATTTTGTTTTGTTCAAGTTCAAAGTGCAACAAATCGAGTGGAAATCCGAACGGATTACCACCCGACCCTAATCATTTCATTTGTTGTTGTGATTCAGGTGATTATCAAAGCATCGGATACTCGCCTGAACGGATCCTCACCCGATTCGCCGTCATTCTATCTTTGTTATATTGTTGATTTTTGTTGACTCACTAGATCGGATACCCGTCCGATTCAAGTTGTTTGATATTGTTTAAACTGATTATGTTTGTTTGCTTGATTCAAGGTGATTCAAGAAGAAAACATCATGGCTGAAATCAAGGTGAAAACCAGAGAAGAGATTCTGAGTGAAAAAACATACCGAGAAAGAAACATTGCTTGGAACAGAATGGATGAAATGCAAGAATAGTATGAGAGTGCTGTCAGCAATAAAAGATGGGATAAGAAGCAAGAGTGCTATGTCAACAGAGAGGGTGAACCTGTCGTTCCCAAGAAAGACATAATTTTTGATGATGTTCTGTTAGAAATTCCTCTATCCGTTGAATACTATACAAATATTGGAAAGGATAAAACTTATGTGAAAAAGTTTGAAAAACATCTTAGAGATGTTATGATTTCAAGTTTGAAGAGGAGAGATGAAGAAAGATTGAAGAAAAATGTTGAATGCATGGTGGATGAGTTGAAGAAAGTTGCTGAAGAAGTTAGAGTTGAAGATGTGAAAGTTGAAAATATGAAGATTGCTGAGGATGAGAAGGTAGAAGAAAAAGAAGTTGAAGAAATTGTTATTGAAGAACAGAGAAGCTGAGAAGAAGCTGGAAAGTTCTGTTGAAGTTGAAGTGGAGGTTGTTGGTGATGTTGGTGATGGTGATGAGAAAAAGAAAGATGCTGATCAATCGGAAATTGTAGTAAACACCGAGGTGTCAATCACTGAGGTAAATTCTGATTCTGAAGTCTTAAATGAAACTGTTGAACAGTGCATGAAATGCATGGAAACGTGCAGTGCTTGTACTGAAAAACACAAAAAATTCAGAACAAGAGATCTTGAATTCTCCAAAATAGAAGAAGTTTTCAAAATTAAATATAAAGAAATGCTTGAAAAGGAAAAGGTTTTAAAAGAAAATGATGAAAAGTTTTCAGAAAAATGTAAAAATTTAGAAAAAGAAAATGAAAGTTTGAAAGAAAAAGTTTTAAAAATAACGGAAGAATGTTCACAAAAGGAAAATGTTTGTCAAGAAATGAAAAAAGAATATGATTCAATAAAATTGGCTTATCATATTACAAAAGAGTCTTATGAAAAAGTGAAAAGTGAAATGAAATTTGTTCAATCAAGATTGAATTACTGTTCTGAAACATCTAATGAGCTTAAGCGACAGTATGAAATAAAACAACAAGTTGTAAATTCTTATATTGAGGATGTTGCTAAGCTAAAGCGTCAGATTGCTGATTTAGAACAGGATAATAACAAATTAAAAAGTTATCATGCGTCATCATATGTGCTTGAAAGAATTTTCAACATAAAACCGGATGGTAAAGATTCTGAGCAAAACAAAAAGGGTATTGGCTCAGAGTTTCATCAAGTTCTACCACCGGAAAAGTTTGTATTTTTTGATGATGAAAAGGTCGAAAAAGCTTTCAACATGGTAGATCAATTGCCAGACAACATTGACGTAACCTATTCCAAATCTGATGATTCTAGTGATTCAGAGGTGGTAGGTAAGGTCGTTGAAAGTGTGTTGAAAGAAGAGTCGGTTGAAACAGGTAAATCTGAATCACAGGATGAAAATGAAGGTAATTTTCATGATGGATATCTGAAAAATTCAAAATCTGAGAAAAATTTGAATGATGATTCAAAAGGATTGGTTTATACCATGATTGGATCGGACAAATTATTTTTAGATATGGTATTCCCGATTCAGAATGTGATTTCAGAAAAGGTTGATAAAGTTTTCAAGATGGTTGAAATTGAAAAATCTGATATTTCAAAATTTGCTGGAAAAGGTCACAAAACTTTTTATAACAAACCTGGTTACAAGAAGAAAAACATGAAGGCTGGGTTGGGTTACAAGAAGAAACAAGTTGGAAGAAAAATGAAACGCAAAATTTTCAGGCAAAAATGGATTTTGTTCAAGGGACGAGTTTAGAAGAAGAAGAAAAACTCATATTTAGACAACAGTCTAATGACGAGTTCCATGTTCAGAAGAAACAACAACAACAGGTCAATGATGTGTCCAAGAGAACATGTTTCAAATGTGATCAAACAGGACATCTTGCACGCAAGTGTCCGAATCTGAAACCTGTTGATGTTGACAAAAAGAAGTCTGATAATGTTGAGAAACAGAAATCTGAGGGTGTGAAACAAAGGTCAACCAGATTTGATTCAAATCAAACTTGGAGGTACAACACAAACAAGTTTGCTTCGAATCAAACTTGGAAATCAAACCCGCATAGGTTCGATTCAAGACAGACCTGGAATTCTCACACACCCAGATTCAGAACAACACAAATTTGGAGAACAAATGTTGACACGACAAAACCAAACGAGTTTTGGAAACCAAATGTTGTTCAAAGTCAAAATATTCAAAAAGAATCACATTTTTATAAAAGAGGTACTCCAAAAGGTCAAACATGGAATGTAAAGAAACAAGTGATTTCGGTAAAAGATGAAAAAGTTGAAGTCAAAGTTGAAAAAATCTTTGATGATAAAGATTTTCCGAAACTGCATGATACATATTGTGTTGAAATGCCTAAGGTTCAACAGACCTGGGCTAAATTGTTCAAGTGATTGAATAGTTGAATGTGCAGGTGCTCAAGAAAATTGAAGATTGTAAAGATGGAAATAGGAGCAACCTAGCACAACAAGAAGAGGAGGCTGCTGAACCCTGGTTTGGTTAAAACAGGGAGTTTGTTTGTTTTCTGTATATAAATAAACAATATTTCTAAAACCCTAAAAATTGAAAATTTTGAAAAACCAAAAATATGTTTTTAGTTATGTAAAAATTTTGAAAATTCAAAAATATGTTACTTGAATATGCCGAAACCCTCACGGCGGAACAAACATGATTAATTTCACAAGATTGAAAAACGGTTTTCAAGCTGTAAAATATCAATGTGTTGTAAATCATGGGGGTAATTGCTGCTTTACATGTTATATTTTCTGCAAAACAGAGCATGAGATGTAGAAAATGGATGGCGAGACAAAGCTATCAGTGTCGGTTTGTCAAATTTTCTTTAAATGGTTTTGAATTTTAGGGGGAGTAATATTGTCAGAAAATCCAAAAACATTAGAAAATTTGAAAAAGAAAAAAAAACTCATTTTTGAATTGGAAAATATTGAAAAACGACAAAAACATGAGAAAATGAAAAGAGTTTTTTTTGTGTAAAAAGAGGAAATGATAGTACATCAGTAGACAGTTACAGTATGCTAAAGAAATGTATTGATTATATAGCGTTAAACAGTCTCACTGATGATATGCCGATAGGTTTTTATACATTTAGTAAACTTTTTCGGGATATAAACCTAAATTCAAACTTGCTTATTTTGTGGGGAACACTACTTGGATATATAGGTAACCCCTGAAATCTCGTTTGAAGGACCCCTCTTTCTGAGATACTAGGTCTTTATGCTTAGTGATATCTGGGGTATTATCCCGGGACTTCTGATTTTGCGGAAGCAATGGCCTAGTCCCCGTATAATACTTTCTGCATGCTTGAAATATAGCTCGCCCTCAGTACAAAAAATTGATGAAACATTGAAAAATACTAATCATGTGCTGTTGAAGAAAAGATTCTCTAAAGGGAATACACCTAAAGTCGAACCGTCATCTCTCTGCTGAACGGAAGTCCTGACCTGAGCTCTCATGGTCTCGCATTTAACCTTTTACAGATATCATCTAGGTATACTCACCTGTAAGACTGAATATTGGGATATGGATACGGGAGTATATTCAAGAGGTGGGACACATGAATAAGTTTAAGTTCTTAATACACCTAATTCGTATCCTGAATCAGTTGAAATTTGTGTGAAAATTTAAGTGGATCAGTATATCGACAATCTAAGTGAATTGTTTAATTCTTAAAGTGTGTAAAGCTCAACGGTACTAGTGATTTGTCATAAACTGATATGATCCTCTGACGCGAACTCAAACAAAAATATTGTTTGTAAATATGTTTGTAAATATTTCTTTACTGCTTTACATTTCAGAAAATCACAAAAAGATTTTGATTTCTGCTTTGTTTTCGACAACCGATGTCTGAGTGCTGAGTTTCAAAATCTGAGTATGCTGATTGTGTTTCTGAAAAATAAAACAAGTTCATTAATTTGAAACTTGAAGTTTTTAATCAAAAATCAAAAACAGTTTGTGATATCTCCAAGGTCATTAATTTGGACTTGGATGATTAACTGTGAGGGATTTGGATTCTTAGATTGTTAAAATCTGTTATAAAGAGTCAGTTTTCGATGTTGGATTCTTAAATACTGCCAAATCTATGAAGTTTGTTGACAGGGGGAGTGAAATTTAGAAAGTTTAATAGAGCCAGATTACAATTTCTGGAAATTCGAAGTTATTTTCATTGAGAGTTGCAGATACTAATCCAGACTACGATCCCGATAGCCGAGTCTAAGGGGGAGTCTGAAGACGAGCTCAACCCAAGAGGAAGCGTGGATTCAAGAAGCCATGTAACTATTCCAGAAGAGCTTGTATACGGAAAGCAAGGTGTCGATCCCAAAGCACGGAAGCTTGACGAAAGGGGGAGCTTGATGAAGAAAAGAGTCTAAAGAAAGGGGGAGCTGAAGCTGAAGACAGATCCACAGGGATTTTGTTCTAACTAGAGAGAGTCTACGTTGATGAAAACGTGTTAAAGCTTCAAGAAGACTCAATGAGAGAAAGAAAGACAAGACACTACGAGATTGACTGCGGCAATATCCAAGGGGGAGTCTGTTAGTGCATTTACGTCTATCGCCTTCGTCAATCCGAGCCGTAGCGAGAAACAGAAGAAAACAAGTCTTTATAGTGTTATAACTAGTCTAAAAGGCAAGGTGGCATAATTGTAAATAAGGAGAACCTCCTTATATCCCTTGGCCTATAAATAGGAGCTTTAGAGTTAGATTAGAAACTTTATGCTCATTTGTGTTTTGGAGAGCTCTAGATCTAGAGAGAGAATCTAGAGAAAGAAAGTGATTCAAGGTGCTTGTTCTTGTTAGATTTCTAATAGAATCACGTTTATATTACATCGTGTGTGTTAGGTCACGTTCGTGTATGGTTTCCGCACGCCACTCGTTCGTTTTGGAGTCAAAACCGGTCCTACAATTTTATTATGAAACGGAAAATGGTTGATTTAAATATTGTCACAAATAGGGTTATGAAGTCTCTTGCAATCTATTTCGTCCCACTCCGATGATTCCGCCATTGGTTGGGGTGTGACAGTTATGATACTTACAACGAGGCAGAACTTCGTTATTTAGGGGGTATTATGCTCGGGAATTATGTATACTATAGAGAAATCGAGAGAGAGTTCGTTATTCTGAACGAGTTGGGACTGAAGGCCGATCACCCGTATATATAGGGTCTGATCTTGAGTTCTTCGCGGCCCGCGTAAGAAACAGAAGGGGTCTTCGCGCCCTGCGACGTAGGCCGGGTAGGCCCTAGGTTGGCCCGGTCACCGGTATAGCCTCGACACGTTGTGACACGTGGCGGCTCCGGGCTTTGCCTGATGGACTATCTGTCGCGGCCCGCGTAAGCCGAAGACTATGTCTTCGCAGCCCGCGAGCGCCCTGAATTTCTGGTTTTTATTTTATTTTTAGAAAAATAAAGGTATTTAGGACCGGTTTTCATATACGCGGTGTAGTTTAGGACATATAGGGATGTTCTAAATAATTTAGGGGTATCGCAACTATTTTAGGAGGGTTGTTATATCCTCCCCACCTTGTTTTAGAACTCGTCCTCGAGGTCTACTGGAATAGGTGTGGATATTTCCTCTGCATTTCAGATTCAAGCTCCCATGTTTACTCTGGTCCTCTCTTGGAATCCCATTTTACTTTGACTAGAACTAATCTCTTGTATTTGAGGTTCTTGACTTTCCTGTCTTCAATTTGTAGAGGCTTTTCTACGAACTTAAGCTTTTCATTTACCTCTATATCCTTAAGGGGTACCACTGACGATTCATCGGCTAAACACTTTTTGAGATTACATACATGATAATTTCTTCTGGTAGTTGTAGCTGATAGGCTACTGGTCCTATTCTTGTGATAATTTCAAAGGGTCCAACATATCTGGGGCTTAGCTTTCCTCTTTTGATAAATCTTACCACTTATTTTCAAGGAGAAACTTTTAGCAATACCTTATCTCCTACCTGAAATTCCAGTGGCTTACGTCTGTTATCAGCATAACTCTTCTGTCTATCACGTGCTGCTTTTAATCTTTCCTTGACTTGAATAATCTTGTCTGTTGTCTCTTGTACTATTTCTGGTCCTGAAAGTTGCTTTTCTCCAATTTCTGCCCAACAGACTGGAGTTCGCCACTTTCGTCCATAAAGTGCTTCGAATGGTGTAGCATTGATTCTGGTATGATAGCTGTTATTGTAGGAAAACTCTATTAATGGTAAGTAATCGTCCCAATTTCCTCCGAAATCAATTACACAAGCTCTAAGCATATCTTCCATTATCTGAATTGTCCTTTCGCTTTGTCCGTACGTTTGAGGATGATAAGCGGTGCTTAGATTTAGTTTGGTTCCCATTGCTTTTTGGAAACTAGTCCAAAAATGAGAGGTAAAATGGCTAGCTCTATAAGAAACAATAGATAAAGGAATTCCATGTAATGAAACTATTTCATTTACATACAATTTGGCTAATTGTTCCATACTGAAAGTTTCCTTCATCGGTACGAAATGAGCAGACTTAGTTAACCTATCTACAATCACCCAGATTGTATCATTACCTTTTCTTGTCTTGGGTAATTTGGTAACAAAATCCATTGTTATCAATTCTCATTTCCATACAGGCATTTCCAATTGCTGCAACAAACCTGAGGGTTTCTGATGTTCAGCTTTAACCTGTGAACAGGTTAGACACTTGGCAACATAAGCTGCGATATCCTTTTTTCATTTCTATCCACCAGAAATTCTGTCTTAAGTCTTGATACATTTTATCACTACCATGATGTATCGTGTATTTAGACTTATGGGCTTCTTCTAATATTTGGTAGCGTAGGTTTCCTAGTTTAGGTATCCAAATCCTTTTCTTATGGAATCTCCAAATTCCATCTGTCCCTTTGTTCTAATTCGTTAATCATCCCTTTTAATTTTTCAGTATCATCCTTGATTACTGATTCTTGTACTTCTCTAATTTGATTATTTAAATCTATCTACAGATTTAATTTAAGAGAACATACTTTTCTTGGTTTTTCATGATACTTTCGACTTAAAGCATCAGCTACTACGTTCACTTTTCCTGCATGATACTGGATATTACAATCATAATCACTAACAAATTCCATCCAGGGTCTCTGTCTCATAGCTCTTTTTGCCCAAAAATGTACCTTAAACTCTTATGATCAGTGAAGACAACAAATTTATTTCCATATAAATAGTGTCTCCAAATCTTAAGGGCAAAAATTATGGCTCCTATTTCTAAATCATGTGTTGTATAATTTTCTTCATGATTCTTAAGTTGTCTAGAAGCATGGCTATAACCTTTTGACGTCGCATTAACACACATCCATACCCTAACTTAGAAGCATCACAATAGACTACAAAGTCTTCAGTTCCTTCTGGTAATGCTTGTATGGGTGCGTTGGTTAATCTTTGCTTAAGAATTCTAAAGGCTTCCTTCTGTTTTGGTCCCCATTCAAACTTAACAGACTTACAGGTTAGCTTAGTTAAGGGAATGGCTATTCTGGAAAAATCTCGGATAAATCGTCTATAATAACCGGCCAATCCTAGAAAACTTCTAACCTCCGTCGGTAACTCAGGGACTTTCCATTTAGTAATTGCCTCAATCTTTGTGGAATCCACATGAATCCCTTCATGATTAACTAAATTTCCAAGAAACTGTACTTCTTATAACCAAAATTCGCATTTTGAAAATTTAGCGCAAAGCTTTTCTTTTCTCAGCAAATTTAAAAGTGTATGCAGATGCGCTGCATGTTCCTCTTTATTCTTAGAGTAAATGAGAATATCATCTATAAAGACAATTATGAATTTATCCAAATATGGCTTACATATTCGGTTCATCATGTCCATAAATGCGGCACGGGCATTGGTTAGACCAAATGGCATGACAGTAAATTCATAATGGCCATACCTTGTCCTAAAAGCGGTCTTAGGAATGTCCTCTTCCTGTACTTTTAATTGATGATATCCTGAGCGTAAATCGATTTTTGAAAAGAATCGAGCTCCTTGCAATTGATCAAACAGATCATCGATTCTCGGTAATGGGTACCGATTTTTAATCGTGACTTTGTTCAATTCTCGGTAATCAATGCACATACGCATTGATCCGTCTTTCTTTTTAACAAACAAGATCGGTGCTCCCCACGGCGATGAACTTGGCTGTATGAATCCTTTCTTCAACAGTTCGTCTAACTGCTTCTTTAGCTCTTGCATTTCTGCAGGTGCCAAACGGTAAGATGCCTTGGCAATTGGTGTTGTTCCTGGTAGCAGATGAATTCTGAATTTGACTTCTCTGTCTGGCGGTAGTCCTGGTAATTCTTCTGGGAATACGTCTGAAAATTGAGATACTACGGGGATATCTTTTAATTCTTTTCCTTTAGTGTGAATGATTATAGAAATCATATACACTAGTGATCCTTTTCTTGCGCAGCTTGCTGTTTTCATCACAGAGATGAATTTTGTGGGTCTAGTTGGCTTATCTCCTTTAATTGTGATATTTTTACCTTGTGGAGAATTCACTTGTATTTACTTTTGATCACATAGAATACTGGCTTTATTGGCTACTAACCAATCCATTCCTAATACAATATTAAATCCTGCCAGATTCATTGGATAAAGATTTGCAATAAACTTTTGATTTAAAAATTTTATTTTTGCTCCCTGCAAGATTTCAGTAATCTTAATGGATTCTCCATTTGCGGTTTCTACTAAACATTCTTGTTGAAGTTTAGTTAATGGTTGGTTGAGAAGTTTGCAAAATGAAGTAATAATAAAACTTTGGTTCGCACCAGAGTCAAATAATACTTTAGCAAAAACATCATTAACTAAAAACGAACCGGCAATCACGTCCGGAATCATCTTTGCTTCTTCGGCTGTCAGAGCAAATGCCCTAGCATTCTTAGTAGTCTTGTTGTTCATGGCTGGAGCTAGTTTCGGACAATTCGGTTTGATATGCCCTTTTTCTCCACAATTGAAGCATACTCCATTACTGGGTTTCTTTCTACAGTTTTCTTCTTTGTGTCCTGGTATCTTACAGAAATTGCAGTAGGTGGAGCATCTTCCTGAATGCTTTTTCTTACAGGCTTTACAGTTAGGTGTAGAGGTAGAACCTATATTTTTCCCACGGTTGGAATTACCGTAGCGAAATTCCTGGGTAAGCTTTTGAGCTAGGTTCTTTCTTTGGTTTTCTTCTTGTGTACGTACTAGTTCATCAGTCAAGGTATTTGCTAGTTCTTCAGCTTCTTCTATGGTTTGTGGTCTAGCTTCCTTGACTACATGTCTAATTTCACTAATTAATCCCTAGACGTAACGGGAGATTAACACTGGTTCTGGTGATACTAGGGTTGGCACTATTCTATCATATTCAAAGAATGTAGTAGTGTAACCCTTGCTGTCTACTCCAGTCATTCTAATATTTAAGAATTTATTTGCTATCTGTTCTTTTTCATTGGGAGGACAAAATTTCCTTTCCACCATATTCTTAAACTCATTCCATTCCATACTATAGACCCTGCCACTTCCCCTAGTATGGAGAATAGTGTTCCACCATTCCAGAGCCGCATTCTTAAATAAATTGGAAGCAAACATGATTTTGTCTTCTTCTGCACACTTGCTTATTTTTAAGACTGCCTCAGTCTTTTCTAACCAGCGTAGAGCTGCAATGGCTCCTTCATTGCCCAAGAATTCTATTGGTTTACAAGACCAGAATTCTTTGTAAGAACAACCATAAGATATGGTTCTTCTTCTTTTTGGAATTGGCAATTGAAGTAATGGTCTATTGTTCATGCTGTGACTAGGTTCAGTACGTGATCGCTTACTTCCACTATTACTGTTATTATTTTCTGCTTCCCTAACATTTTGGATGATAGCTGGCATAGCATCTCTAATTCCTTGGGTTACTATGTGTCGAATGGCACTATTATTTATCTGGTTATCATTATTCTGCTTTTCCCGATTTGCATCGTTAGCCATCTGAATTTACAAAAATTTTCCAATTATTAATATTTCAGAGCAATACTTAATGCCAATAATCACATATCAACACATTGATCAAAATCGTCGTACATTGCGACATTTACTCTATTTTATATATTATGCGTCTATTACAAACCACAACTGGAAATTATAATACAATACTAGTATGTATCAGTAGTTATAAGATTATCTATTTTAGTTGATTATTATATTTTATTTTATATATATATATATATATATATATATATATATATATATATATTCCAAACTTACACACATACCTATATATTATTATTATTATTATTATTATTATTATTATTATTATTACTGATAGGGGTTCATCCAATATTGCATGTTGCACTCGTCATATTTCTAGACGAGTCTCTCCCCTATCTGTCTCATTCTTTCACTTCATTCTGATATCTACTCACCAAAGGTGCGGAGCTCTTGCTCATTTTCAGTGCTCCTGGGTGGTGCGAGTGCTGGTATCGGGTCAGGAAACTGGGGCATCGGTTCTTCGTGTGAGTATGGGTTCTCTAGGATCTCCCTGATATATTGGTCATTATCAAAATATGGGTCAAGAGGGTCCAAGTTGGGATAGGGTGCTACTAGGTTTTGCATGGGTTCCTCTATTTGGTAAAGTTGTTGGTAATCCCTATGGTCGTCAAACCATGGGTCATAGTCTGGAGGATGGGGTGCTGGGACCCTAGGGATTCCAGCTGGGTCAAAAGCAGGTACTGGAGGTTGGTCTACTGGTTTTTGTTCAATTTCCATAGGTTGTGTGGGGAATAGTGGTAACGGCTGGGGTGCAATGAGTTGTTCTAGATTCGGGTCAGCAGCTGTGGTAGCTAATATATGAAAATTAGCTAATCTCCTATTGAGTATATCCTGGGTTTGAACATTCATTTCTCTATTGGCTGCTGCTAAGGCCCGTTGTTGTTGCAACTTTCTAATTCTTTTTCTACGCTCATGAGCTCCCCTGCTGAACCATCCTCTCTTCTTGGGAGGGAATGGCTCTTCAGATTGTGCTTTGAACACGAAAATCTCTTCTTCGGTGTCAGCCGAATACCCCGAGGGGGTAGGCTGGGAAGAAGTTCTTTCGTCCTTAGGAAAGCTGGACAATTGACGGTAAGCGTCCGAAGGTCATTGATCACTCATATTGTAAACTAACAAATTGTCAAATAACACAAAATAATAATCTACACGCATGCACATAGTCTCATTGGTAATTTCCTAACAAAATTGACAATTTCAATGTCAGCAGAACACATCTTTGGCTTAAATCAGTGGCTGTGGCTCTGATACCAACTTCTGTCGTAACCCCCGTCCCCTAATCACCCGGGAACGGGCGGCCGCGAGCCAGTATCAGTGGTATCGGTGTTTTATCATTTTGGCAGCGGAAATTTCATCAGGACCGTAGTTAGGAAATATTTTATCAGAGTAAAACACCACATTTTATAATTATAAACTTATTGGGATAAAACCCAAGTTTTCATTACAAACATGTTTATAGGGATACACCCTAATTTATTGAATAAAACATTTTCTTTATTTAGGTAACTTTTATAGCCACTTTTCGAAACCTTCAGTGCTGTCCAGCTGGCTTGTATTTGGCTTTCACATTTTGTTACCTGAAACGCGTTTTAAAAACATTTGTCAGTGGGAAATACTAGTGAGTGAATCCCAGTTTAATCAAAACAGGTTTTATCATTTTACAGCATTAAGGGCGATTGCGCAATTACATTTGTTTCCAATTCTTACTTTAATTACCACCCACGGTACTGTCAACCCGACTTGTGGTCATGTTACTACTCACAGTGTAGTAACAAATTTTATATACAAAACCCCAACATACCGACGATAATTGTAGAATTACAAATACTCAATCGCTGTGAAATATAACTTAAAACATTGGAGGTTTTGTAAAAACAGTTTACAAAAAGGATTAACAAAAAGGAGATTACTCACATTGCTATTTTAGACTTTTCCTTGTGGTTTCCTGGTTATAATCTAATAATTTAAACAATGCACACGCATTAGTATAATAACCCAATATTTACATTAGTTATACCCTCCCCGAGACAGAACTCCAACGACTACGTCAGGCAGAACCTCGACAGCCGTTACGGAGCACTAGATCAATCGGACAGCGTATCTAATACGTAACCAGGGGTTATGATACTTACAACGAGGCAGAACTTCGTTATTTAGGGGGTATTATGCCCGGGAATTATGTATACTATAGAGAAATTGAGAGAGAGTTTTTGATTCTGAACGAGTTGGGACTGAAGGCCGATCACCCCTATTTATAGGGTCTGATCTTGAGTTCTTCGCGGCCCGTGTAAGAAACAAAAGGGGTCTTCGCGCCCCACGACGTAGGCCAGGTAGGCCCTAGCTTGGCCCGGTCACCGGTATAGCCTCGACACGTTGTGACACGTGGCGGCTCCGGGCTTTGCCTGATGGACTATCTGTCGCGGCCCGCGTAAGCCGAAGACTATGTCTTCGCGGCCCGCGAGCTCCCTGAATTTCTGGTTTTTATTTTATTTTTATAAAAATAAAGGTATTTAGGACCGGTTTTCATATACGGGGTGTAGTTTAGGACATATAGGGATGTTCTAAATAATTTAGGGGTATCAAATCTATTTTAGGAGGGTTGTTATAGATGCTCGTATCCTTTGATAGTCGATTGGCTCCCTCATTGCACCTCTATGTTCTATAATGCGAAGTCTGGTGCCATTGGTGTGGCTACAAAAGTCGCATCTTTTCATACAACCTATAAAATTACCAACACTCAAAACAACAAGTTCTCGATGGCACAAAGTGTACATACTCATTTTGGTTAATCGGTTTAGGATCCTGTAAAAAAGATGAAATTGTGAGAAAGATAAGAAAGAACATGATGAGGACACATGTCATTATTTAATTTATTAGGATAAAGGACATTAAGTAATTTAATAAAAAACCTAATTAAAGATAAAGATTATGTTGTAACCATTTTTAGAGTTATTTTAGGAATTCAAATATTTTTTTTAAGTTCAATCGTGTTTTCTATAGTGTTTTATTTTAGGAATTCTAATAGACTATGGTGTCTTGTTTTTGATGGTGTGACTGTGTATATTATATGAGATTTAATAAGATTTATGGTGTTTTTTTGTAAAAGGAAAATGTTAGCTCGTTGAATTTAATGATATTTTTTATTGCTAATGGAATGGTGTTTTTGTATACGTTTTATTGAGTGAATTTCAAATTTTGTCCTTTATCTTTATAGTGAATTTCAGGAGGTGTCCTTTATCTTTAAAATTGACAAGTCTTGTACTTAATGTTTTAAAAGCTTGCACGTTATGTCATTTAGCCCTAACCCAGTTAGATTTTTTAGTTAAATCTGGTTACCCAAGGGTATTTAAGTCTTTTTTATCTATTTTAATAAAATAAAACAAAACAAATACTAAATTCAAATTTAAATTAATTTATATATATATAAAATAAATCACTCTCTCTCTCTCTCTCTCTCTCAACTCACTGCTTCTCTCTCTATACCTGCAACTACCCTCCACCTCTATCCACACCTCTATCAACCACCGCCCTTCGTTATCTACCACCACCACCCACTAGGCCCCTCCGGTCACCACCACACCTTCACCATCGTAACGCCCCCACCGCCCCACACCACCAGCAGCCACCTTCACAAACCTGGTGCCCCAACTGCCACCACCAGCAACCACCTACCACCACCACTTGTCTCAACACACCACCAATATTTGACAGATTTGAAGATGTTAACCACAATCTACATCCGGTCCCATTTTACTGTCTCAGATCTGAAATCGCTAGCATGATATGCTTTCAATATTGAAGACACTTAGTCTACTGCAATATCTAAACAGAGAACAACTAATTTCAGTTGGTACACCAAGAGATATTTAGGACAAATCAGATGGATAAGTGACTACTCTTCTCACTGCAAGTCTTTCTTCATCACTAGTGTATCTTGCTAGTGGTACAAACTTTGCTTTTGAACTGTGTAAGAACATAGAAATTTCTTTCTATCACCAGGTGTTTGCAAAACAATCTCAGTGTCACACTTATGCTAAAACAAAATTCTCAATCAAATTCTGAATACTGTTCTCGAGCAAAAGAATTATATGATGCTCTGTTTGCTGTTGGAGTTCCAATCTCTGATGATATGCTTGTTCTACAAGATTTATATGGATTAGATCCTGAATATGATATAGTTACTCTGCAAGTTAAAAGATAGAGAGAGTGTAGGTTAGAAAGAGGAAGGGAGAGAGAGAGAGAGTAAAGATAAATTTTATATATCTTTTTCATTGTTTTATGAAAAGAGTTAATTGCCATTTTAGTCCCTGAGGTTTGTCTAAATTTGTCATTTTAGTCCAGATAGTTTTTTTCCGCCTCTGGGTCCCTGACTTTTCCCTTTTGTTGCCATTTTAATCACATACCCTAACTCCATCCAAAAACCCCATTTTTAACCATGGGTATTTTGGGGATTTTCATTTTAAATCTTTTCAATTGCCATTTTGATCCAATTCTAAAAAATCCAAAAAATTCTAAAAAGAGTAAAATGCACGGATAGTCCCTGTGGTTTTGCAAAGTTTCAGCTATAGTCCCCAGATTTTGGAAATTACACTCATAGTCCCTGTGGTTTGATAGTTTGTTACGCGGATAGTCCCTGGAGTGGATGGGGGTTAGTTTTCTCTGTTAAGTCCATGTCAAATGACAAAATTACCCCTTACTTTTAAGTCCAACATCTTTACACACCTTATAGCATAACAAACCAGCCTAATAAACACACATAAAACCTAAATAAACATCAGGCAGACAAATCTGCCTATAAAACACATTTAACCAAAAACACAACCTTGACATGATCAGGATCACAAGATGAGCTGCAAACTTGAGTAGAGCACTTGACAGATGCTAGAACATATTCATATTAAACGACGTCGTAATCGGCTGAACAGAGCAAGGAAGCTTCCATGGTTCAAGCAAAGTATCAGGAATCTCAGGAATATCCATAACCAAACCACTAACTTCTTGAGCAATATGCAAAACAGAGTTCAAAGAATGCAACCTATCAGTCAACTCAGTCAATTGAGCCCTCAAAACATTGTTCTGAGACTCAGCACCAACAAACATCTGTGTTGCCCCATCAATTTTCTTCATTATTGCATTGTTATCACTCTGCAACTTGTTGATTTCACCAAGCAACTCATCCAATCGCTGCTGCTTCTTCGCACGAGACCTGCGAGCGGATTCTCGGTTCGATATCATCCGTTTTCTTTTCCTTTCATCAAGGTTTGCATACCTTAGGTCTCCATCAGACACCAAATTTGCAGATTGTTGTTGTTTTGGTGACGTCATTGGGTATCAAAACAGAATATTCCGATTTTTGAAAAGTTTAGGTAATTAGGGTTTGTAAATTACTAGTATGATGACTTTAGGGTTCAAAATGGATCAAATAATGAGAAATTAAAGAGAATATATATATATATATATATATATATATATATATATAGATCTAAGGCAAATTCATGAAAGCTCGTGAAACCAGTAGAGAAAAACGACGGAAAACGAGTGAAGAATTCGGATCCGATGCATCAATACAGCATACGTCATGAATAAGAAAAACTCATCCAAACGATTAGTGTAACATACGCCGGAAATTAAATCGAAATCTCGATTCAAACCTTAAGAAAACCCTTCGGTGGTGGTGTGGGTTAGGTGGTGGTGTGGGGGACGGTGGTGGCAAGTGGTGGTGCTGGTGGTGGCAGGTGGTGTGGGGGGTTTCCTGAGATAGACAGAGTAGAGAGAGAGTCAGAGTGTATGTATGATTTATTCTTATATTTTAATAAAAGTAAGGGGTAATTTTGTCATTTGACATGGACTTAACAGAGAAAACTAACCCCCATCCACTCCAGGGACTATCCGCGTAACAAACTATCAAACCACAGGGACTATGAGTGTAATTTTCAAAATCTAGGGACTATAGCTGAAACTTTGCAAAACCACAGGGACTATCCGTGCATTTTACTCTTCTAAAAAATAAAAAAAAATCATAAAAATGAAAAAAAATTCTAAAAATAAAAAAAAATTATAAAAAATCAAAAAAATTCTAAAAAATCAAAAAAATTCAAAAAAATAAAAAATCTAAAAAATAAAAAAAATCTAAAAACTCAAACAAACATATTTTAAAGTTTCAAATTCTAAAAATGACGATATATTCCTCGTCCAGACGAATATATTTTCAAGTTTTATCTATTTTGTTGAGTGAATGAGTGGTCACGAATATATTTTCAAGTTTTATCTATCCGGTTGCGAACCTAGATTTGAAAATTATCCGCATATCTGAATCTGCAGGTTGTTATCAGTCCATTCGATAAACTCAGAAATGACTCCATTCGCAGAATTAATTCGAGTCCGTTCGCTGAAGTCGATTCATTTGCTGAAGTTGGTTTGCACTGCAGAATTAAATAATACTTGCAGAATCTGCATTCGCTGAAACAATGTTCGTTTGTTGTGAATATGTGCAGAACTAAAGATTGTTAATCACGAATTTGATTTTTGATTTGATGTCTATTTGCAGAATCTGTATAACAACGACATCCGCTAGTTTTTACTTCATTTGCTGTAATCAGGTTCGTATGCTAAAACAAATTGAAATTTGTCCTCAGATAGATTTATCCGCAGAATCGAGCATTGGTTCATTTGCAGACTTTAATTTGCGTAGAATCAGTTTTATTTTTTGAAAAATATATGTTCATCAACATTCATAATTGGATTTGCACTAAAATTCAGATCAAATTGGTAGTTGGTTTGTCTAGTCTATGTTATTCACTGCAGTATCATAGTCCGTTCATCGAAACAAAGCCATCCGGGACAGATTAACTCACTGCTGAATCGATACGTTGCCCAAATCGTTGCAGAATTTGTTAAAAAACAATTTCGGTTGCAGAATCATTGCATATTTTTTTTACAATTTTTTTTGATTTTTTAGAATTTTTTTGATCTTTTAGAATTTTTATGATTTTTAGAATTGTTTTGATTTTTAGAATTTTTTTTGATTTTTTAGATTTTTTTTGATTTTTTAGAATTCTTTGGATTTTTTAGAGTTTTTTTATTTTTTAGAATTTTTTGGATTTTTTAGAATTGTATCCTCGTTCCGATCAAAAGCCCTAAAATATCAGTTTGTAATTAGGAAAAAACACTTAACTCCGTTAAGCTTATTTTAATGGCAGACTATTTTACAAAAAAATTGGACGAGGTCGGATTATTATTGGCTAATAACTGACTTGGGATTATTATCGGGCAATTTCAAAAAGATGGGATTATTATTTTCTAATTTTCCTTTTTTTATTTTTTTAGATTTTTTTTTATTTTTTAGAAATTTTTGGATTTTTTTTTGATTTTTTTTGATTTTTTAGAAATTGGATTAAAATGGCAATTGCAAATATTTAAAATGAATATCCCCAAAATACCCCTGGTTAAAAATGGGGTTTTTGGATAGAGTTAGGGTATGTGATCAAAATGGCAACAAAAGGGAAAAATTAGGGACCCAGAGACCAAAAAAAAAAAAAAAAAAAAACTATTTGGTCTAAAATGACAAATTTGGACAAACCTAATGGACTAAAATGACAATTAACTCTTTTATGAAATAGTCCCTAGATATTAAAAATTTGCATAATAGTCCCTAAAATGGTGAACAGACAAATATGCCCTCATGTGCAATTCACATGACCAAATTTAACAGAAAAATTTATTTGGGTTAGGGCTAAAGGAAATAACGTACAAGATTTTAAAACATTAAGTACAAGACTCGTCAATTTGAAAGATAAAGGACACCGCCTGAAATTCACAATAAAGATAAAGGACAAAACTTGAAATTCACTCCGTTTTATTTTAGTTTCATGGTGTTTCTGTATAAGAAAATAGTAGTTTACTGAATTCAATGGTAGTTTCATGGTGTTACTGTATAAGAAAATAGCAGTTTGCTGAATTCAATGGTATTTGTAATGTTATGGTGTCTTATATACGTTCATGGTGTTTTACTTTAAAACACAACGCCTTGAATCTCAATACAATTAAAACACCATTGTATGAACATAGACAAAACACCATGGACTAAAACATCCGATCGAAACGTAATTTTTTTTCTCTATATAAGTATAGTAATATGGTATTCTTATTAAAAATAAAAAAACACTCGTTATTATGGTGTAATTTTTTTTAAAAAGTTACGTATAAAAAGTTATTGACTTTGAAAAAAGACGGAGAAACTTGTATGTGCATTGCATGTGAGTTTCTGAATTTAAAAATGTTAAATTTACATTTATACCCTTAATCTAGAAAATTAATTATTTTAATAGTAAACATTATTTACAATTTTGTCAGTGTAACCCTACCCTTTAGTCATCTGGTTAAATTCTTGTAAGCATAATACTTGATGCACAAATCTAGCACGCTCAATGGCCCTCATGTCACTGTGTAGACTTAAATCAAGAAGTCTAGTACTTTGTCAACTGGAGCTATGAGTTGAATGGGTTTGTTTATATATTGTTGATGCAAGCCTTAATGAGAAAATGGTATTGTAAAACAACTTCACCTCTAGTTCATCTGGTGTTCTTTATTATGGGACGCCTTCCCTTGTTGCGGGATCCTCAAAGCGAACTTCTCTTACTTAGATCTTGTATGGGGGTTGCAAAGTTTCCATTAGGTTTGCGAACTTGCCAGCCCCCCTTTGTGGATGATGCTGTTTCATGTTTTGATAAAGGTCTTCGGGAGGCAATAGAAGACATTGTCGTATGTGGGGGTCATTTTTTTGGTGAACTACAGTGGCGGATCGCGACATTGCCAATGCGGCTTGGTGGGTTGGGTCTTCTCTCTGCCAGGGATGTGGCTGCCTATGCCTTTGTGGCTTCCAGGTCCCAATCTTGGGAGTTGCAGGACCACATCTTACGTAACAGCGGGGTTGCTAACATTGATCCGGATTATGCCAGCGCATTGGAACGCTTGCATGAATCTCTACCTGACTTTGATCTCGGCGGTTTCTCTAACAAGGACATCGCCCCCAAAAAGCCACAGAAAACTTTGGCGAATGCTCTTTATTGTCGAATCGCACAAAGTTTGGGAGAAGATTTTCATTTGTCCCCCCGCCAGAAAGCCGTCATTGAATGCCTACAGAGGCCTCACGCTCAGGATTTCTTAACTGTCAGTCGTGGAGTACCGGTCAATCCTTAAGTATTGATGATCCACATGTTCCCGAATGATGAAACTTGCCCAGTCTGCCGTAAAGCATGCCTGGATAAATACGGGGAGCATGCGTTACACTGTAGAGAGTTGCCGGGGTTTAAGTATCGCCATGACTTTGTTCGAGACGCGTTAATGGATATTCTCAGACGAGCAGGGATCTCGGCAAAGAAAGAGGCACCGGTTAATCTTCTTACAGACCCGTCGGAGGGGAGATCCACCCTACGCCCGGCTGACGTGCTAGTTTTTGGTTGGGAGGGCGGGAAACATGCTTGTGTCGATCTCACAGGTGTATCCCCCCTAGCCGGGTTCCGGGAAAATGGGTTTGTGGCGGGGCAAGCGGTACTGAAAGCAGAGTCAAAGAAGGTGGAAAAGCACGCGAAAGCTTGTGAGGATAATCAACATGCCTTTGTCCCCCTAGCGTTTGACACGTTCGGCTCCTTGGCGCCAGAGGCAGTTCGGTTCTTGTGTAGAGTTCAGCGTGTGGTCTACAACAACTTTTCGACCCCTCAGGGGCGAGACTTTGTTTTTAGTAGATTAGGGTTTTCTATTCAGAAAGGGATGGCGGCGCAGTTTGTTGCTCGTCTACCTGCTATACTTATGTAATTTGCCCTGATGATTGGAATGAAAATGCTTTTAAAAAAAATATATGTCAATTATTAATATGTAATTTGCCCTGGTGATTTAATATGTCAGTTATTTTAGATTTGTTTTTCTAAGAAAATGGTTGTCGCGTTTAAAAAAGAAACTTTTTAATCCAAAAAAAAAAAAAATACAAAATTGAGGCTGCTGCCTGTTGTAACTGAGCTTTTAGTTGGTTTGAATTATTTTTGGAGATTTGATAATGCTAAAGCCTTGTTAAATTGTACCAGTTTCAAGAATTTGCAGCAGCATACTAGTTAAGCAAATTATTTATTTCCCTATTTCAGTCTGACCTTTTTTTTATTATAATGGGTGGGTAGTGTTTATGGTATAGATTGGTATGTGTATTAACATATTGACCAGCCCAACATATTTGTAGCAGCCCAATTTGCAACCTGAATACCCGGGTAACCCGACCTGTTTAACCCAAAATATGAAAAGCCCGAACCAGACTAACCAAATAAACATAAGAGTCAGTATTCGGTCTTGATATTAAATTTTTGAATCCCGAAAATGGATAAACTAACCCGAATAACACCCCTTTCGAATCCAACAAAATAACATGAAGTTCATTTAAACATCTCATAGTTGATAGAAACAGATTACATTATTTACATGTTACAACAACTCAATCACAAAACAAAAACATGTAAGATCTATCAAAATTAGTGAACCACTACAAAGCTAAACAAGTGTGCAACTATCATATTCCGTTTTCACTATATTCCTGGTCTAATTTACTTAAAAGCGTTCTAGATGATTGTGGATATAAATTACGACCAACAACTATCGAACTGAAGAAACGAAATAGAAATCGACAGAATACCTTATAACGTAAACAACAAAAAAATTCAACAGGCGAAGGATATTACAAGATTGTTTAAAGAGTGTCCTCATCATGATGATAAAGAATAGTTGGTGCTTAATATATAACAAGACCACAAGATCAAATTCACCCGGGGAAAACGAATGAAATAGTGAGCGACGGTCTTACTATATCTGTTAGTTGCCGAAACTTGATCGGAATAACTGGATAACGGTATCACCGATGAGGCATGAGGATCCGTATGTTAACGGATCAAAATTACTTGTCAAGAAAGATCGGAAATCATTACAGGTTAGGCCGAAATTTACCTACCTACAACGACCTTGTTGTCAACAGAACTAACCCTTAACGGTGACCTTGTTGTCAACAGAACTAGCTAATTTCAAACCCTCAACTGCTGAGTAATCAATGTGAAAGGTCCAGAACCATTAACGGCTTCAAATCAAAACGTAGAAAATGAAATAAACCTATTGTTATTAGCGTCGTAAGGCTATAGGGTATGGGGTTCGTGTTTGTAATTGAATATGAATTTGTTGTACCCTGTGCATTGTGACTTGTTCGACTAAACCATCCTCCCATACCCTCTAGTTTTGTAGGATGGACCATCCTTGGGAGGACTATAATGTGGCGCCATCATCCTCCAAGGGAAGACCATCACCATACCCTCTAGCCTTACTACTACGATAGTCATATTTGGGGGTTGTACCAGCACCGTAGTCCCTGGCCCACATTGTTCGGACGTGCTCCATTCATTTTTGTTTGCCGATTCTCCATTGTAAGGGTGGCGACGCGGTATGCTCTACTTAGTGTTTGCCTAACGGCGAGAAAGATCGTGCGGTAGCCATTTTGATTGTTTAGTAATTCACAAACGAATGGAAATTGAAAATCGAATTAGGGGCGTATTGGTATTCTCTGAGAGCGAATTGAGCGATCTCAATTTCGTAGTCATTAGAGCACCCACAATTGTTTTTACTCATTTTTGATGACACGGAGGAAAGATAATTGGTCCATGAGTAGGAGATAGGATGATGTTTAGTTTTTGACCAAAAACTACAAATGGATTTGTGTTGTGAGAGCATTCTCATCCAATCCATCAAATTATACATATATTCCACTAAAAAACAACTCCTATATTAATATATTTCCACTAAAAACAAATACTTTTTCTCTCTCTTTTTCAATTAAATAATATTATCATCACATTTTTCTCTTTCTTTCACTCACAACCACTTTCAATATATATTAAAAAAATTATACTGGGTGAACAGTGTCCCCCCAAATATACAGATGAACAGTAACATTTTCTCTCTCCTCCACTCACAACCAATTTTTTTACCCTTTACAATATAAAAACTCACCCTCACAAGTTTTGATGGATTAGATGAGAATGCTCTGAGTGAGGATAATAATGGAGGCAGGTGCCAATTGGGAAGAGCAAATCAGACCTGGTATTGGTACCGAACCGGTATCGGTATCGAATTTACCAGACCGGGTACTTTTTCGGTACCGATTCGGTACCAACTTTTAACATTTTCGGTACCGGTACGGTACCGATATTTACGGTTTTTACCCTTAAATACCGGTACCAGTACCGAACCGTACCAAAACGGGTATATTTTTTCGGTACCGGACGGTACCGAGCTCATCCCTAGGTGCCAAGTAGGATGTTTTTCGTTACCCCTCGTCGCGGATGGTCTTATATTTTAATTCAGGGGCTATTTGGCAACTTTTAAATAGTTAAGTGCTGAGCTAGTAAGGTTTGAACCATTAATTGTTGAACCGGTAAGAGGTCTAAACCATTAAGTGCTAAACCAGTAAGAGGTCTAAACCATTAAGAGCTACTATAATGCTTAAACATTCAGAGGCAAATTTCTAAACCATTCAGACATCTCCTTGCGAAACAAACAGTCTGAACCATTAAGTGTTGAACCAGTAAGAGGTCTGAACCATTAAGAGCCTCATTAAGAGGTAAACAAACAACCCCTTAATTAAATTTAAAATATATAATATAGTTTATTTTTTTTAAATAGAAAAAAATTATGGTACTTAGTGCTTAAGGTAGTGCAAAAGCTACTTAGGTACTTTTTTTTAACGGCGACTTTTATTAAAAACGCGCCTCTAACAAACCACTAGGAAGGCAAAACCAAAAAAAAAAAAAAGAACAACTTAAACAACAGAACGTTTTTTTAATTAGGTGGGATTTCTGTGTATAACTCACCTATATATATATATATATATATATAGGGGATCGCTAGAATGAGAACCACCACGAGTTGTAAGAACCACGAGAACCGCGCCCCGCGGGTGGCCGTTGACCACGAAATTTTTTTTACACCTAGATCCGTATATTTTAACACCGGGGGTAAATTTTGGGTTCAAACGGCGCGCCCGAGGGGGTAGTTTTTTACGCCCAAAGTTTGGTTAAAAAAAAAGAAAAAATTAAAAAAACCCAAACTTTGGGCGTAAAAAACTACCCCCTCGGGCGCGCCGTTTGAACCCAAAATTTACCCCCGGTGTTAAAATATACGGATCTAGGTGTAAAAAAAATTTCGTGGTCAACGGCCACCCGCGGGGCGCGGTTCTCGTGGTTCTTACAACTCGTGGTGGTTCTCATTCTAGCGGCTCCCTATATATATATATATATATATATATATATATATATATATATATATATATATATATAGAGTGAGGATCCTACGGAAAGTGTGTTTTTCCTACAAAGTGTAAAAAGTCATAAAACACAATAATTTCAGGCATAAAACACACCTAAAACTCACAAATAATAGAATGAATATTACTAAAACACCATATTCAAACTCTAATAGTCCATAAAAACTTCAAACACACTATCGTAGAACTATGAATATAAAACACACAATGCTAAACAACATAAAACACAATAATATTTGTCATTCCACAATCAGAGCCTTAACATCTAAAACACAACACAAAACCCACATACATGATGTTTTAGTAATCTTCATCATATTATTTGTGGGTTTTTTTGTGTGTTTTATGGTTGACATTATGGTGTTTTATGACTTTTTCCACATTTTAGGAAATTTGGACTTTCTGGCCAACTCCTATCCTATATATATATATATATATATATATATATATAGGGGACCGCTAGAATGAGAACCACCCCGAGTTATGAGAACCGCGATAACCACTTTATTCCGGGCGAGGTGGACCAAATTTTTTTTGAAAAACGTAGGTGCATGTATTAGAAACACATTCGTAAAAAAAAAAATTAAAAAAAAAACGCCGTGTGGGTAGTTTTTTACACCACAAAAACGTGGTTTACGAGTTCCGTAAATTTACGGAACTCGTAAACCACGTTTTTGTGGAGTAAAAAACTACCCACACGGCGTTTTTTTTAATTTTTTTTTACGAATGTGTTTGTGATACACTAATCTACGTTTTCGAAAAAAAAATTGGTCCACCTCGCCCGGAATCAAGTGGTTCTCACGGTTCTCATAACTCGGGGTGGTTCTCATTCTAGCGGCCCCCTATATATATATATAGGGCAAGGTTATTGTTAAAAAGGTTAAAAGTGTGAGAAATATTTTTTAATAGACAAGATGCAAGACAACAATCAGATTACCATATCACGAATCGTTCAGGTTTAGTATTTTTTAAATGTTTTGTTTCGCTAGGTTAATGAATTGGACAGATTTTATTCGATTAATTTTTGTTAATCGGCCAGGTTTATATGATCAGTTTTTAGTTCATCGAATATTTTATTTCAAACCGGCGGTTGATTTATGTTTGGATGCGTAACGTGTATTCATGTGCATATCAATTATTTTATTCAGTTTTGAAGCATATGTTTTTGCTGATGATTTTGATTAAAGGTCCTGAAAATACTGTGTTTTGTGTTGGTTCTATAGAATCATGCCTTGTTTATGTATTCCCAGTATGTTCTATTTTTTGTACACAGACGTAAATATCGTAAGCAACACACAGTTTGCAGGGTTCTTTTTGTATATTTTTAGTTTAGTACCAGAAGTTTTGTTGTATACACATAGGTTAATGAATGTTTTAAGTTTATATAAAAGTTGGATATACACATGTGTACTATATTATTCAGTAGTTTTATTTTTAAGATAAATTAATCTGTATAAGAAATTTTGATGTATAATAAATAATTATAGTCTTTTGTTCTCTTAATGTTCAGAGACGGTAGCTAGTAACGTATACGAGACACCCAATGGCAGTTGGTATTGGACGCTAGTTGTTCCCCCCGGTAGCAAACCCATTACAAAGGCGAGATTTAGTACGATGGAAGCCGCATTTGCAATGTATGAGGGTTACGCACAACTAGCTGGGTTTTGTACACGTTTGGGTACTTCTAAGAAAGAAAAAGTTGGCGACAAAAATAATCTGCGTTATGTCTTGTGTTCTAGAGTGAAAAAACCTAAAGATAACGACGGTTAACCTGCCGCTGTTAATACTATTTCCCCCAAACATCGCTGAAACATTAAAGTTACAGACTGTAAAGCTTGTGCCAAATATGTTATACACCAATTTTGTTTCGCCATAAAAAAACAATAAAAAACCAATAAACATAAAAATTACTAAATATACTATATGTACACAAGTTTACAACACATGTTATACACCAGTGTATTGTTTCACCATAAAAAAAACACAACATATTTTATAGGATTTAAAACATACCGCCAAATAAGTAAGCGGTCCCCTTAAATACTCATTAGGATCACTTCTGTCCCAGTCATCTTTACATGACTTTACAACATCCAAAATAAGTTGACACCAACCATGATCTTTAAACTCTTTCTCTGGTGAAAACCAATCCAACATGCTGTACATGACACTTCTGTTTTTCGTGCTAGCAATCATGGTTGATATAAACAGCAACACAAAGTTGATCTTGAACATAGTTGATGTGTGCAAAATGCAACATATAAATTACATCAATTGTGGCACAAAACTAACCCTTTTTTAGTACTAATGTTGGAAAAAGTGTGCTTTTGTCTTCCTTTTGTATTTTCAGGATTAAATGAACTCAAATTAACAAAAGAAGCAAAAAGACAGCAAAATCTAACATAAATACAAGAAAAGGAACAAATGTGACATGCCCGACCCCACGACAACATCTTCCCAAGGAAAACAAGAAGACAGAAGACTGAACACGCCCCGTGCTTAGCCAGCATGGGGGCGTGCCCAAGTGTCAGCAGAAAAGACAAAGTAGTAGAAGCTTCTATTGCCCACCACGGGGCCGTGCTCAGCGGACATGGGGCCGTGGTCAACTATAAGATTCGCACAATCCAGGCAAATCTTCATAGTACAAAGATTCTTCTGCACACGGGGTCGTGCTCAGCAGACACGAGGGCATGGTCAACTAATAAGACAAGCTGCATTAAATGAAGAAAGAGAAGGATGTGGACACGGGGCCGTGCCCACTGGACACGGGGCCGTGCCCGAGCTTCTGTTCAGCCTATAAATAGGAGTGCTTGGCTCAAGCTCAAACCATCCCTTGGCACACCACCTCTCTCACACTTCACCCACCACCCACCACCACCATAACACCATCATCCATTGTCCATCATAGAGTGTGTCAGTCGTCTCGGGATCCAAGATTGATCGTAAGAGTTCTTGACAATCAAGGCAATGTTTGCCTTAAGTCTCTTACATCACTTGGTGAAGACAAGTGTCTAGTGTAATACTTTTTATTTCTAATCTTTTCGCACTTTTTACTTGGTTTTGTATTAATGACTTTAATAACTAGTTTCTTATGTTGAAGGTGATTCTTCCTTATCGTTTATCCGTGGTGTCTTGACATTATTTTACTGTCTATATAAAATAAAAGATTTTCACCATTCATATCTCCACAGTCTATATGGAGGTATGTTGGCTACCTGGTCGGGGGTTAAGGGAACGGTTTGGTAAGAGTCTTGCCATTGTTCAGCGTTTAAAGGTCCTGCAATGGACCTGGGTCAAATTTAGTAGGGCCTCCTTCAATACTTAACGGTATTGGATGGCGGGGGTCCAAACTCTTTGATCCCCTCATAAGTTAACTACTATTAATACTATAACCCGGCTATTTAGGACTGTATCCCTGCTGACTCAGACTACTTAGTCGAGGGTAACGTCACCTCCAAAAGAGGGGCCTACCATAATTTGCATTAATAACTTAATTAATTATCTTTCAATAATCTGACCCTTTAGGATTATATCCTTGCTGAGTCAAACTACTGGGTTGAGGGTAACGTCACCTTCAAAAGAGGGGCCTACTACAATAACTAAGATAATCTCTTAAATAAGTGCAAAAGTGCGGAAATAATCAAAGGTTACACTATACACGAGTCGGAACCAAGTGATTCATCTTGTCTATCTGTTTTTATTTTTATTTTTATTTTTCCGCATTTTAGTTAGTTTTTATTTTTCTTAGTTTAAAACATTTTTCTAACTTTTTGATTTGATTAGACGTTGAGGATAAACCGATACTAAAAGCTTTTGTGTCCTTGGACGACCTCGGTATCTTACCAACACTATACTACGCTCACGATGGGTGCACTTGCCCATATGTGTGTTTAGTGTTAGTAAATATCGTGTTTTATAAATTTAAAACTTGGCTAAAAAAAGTGTTAAAGGGCTTAAAAAATACACCTAATATATATAACACTTCACACGCATCAAGTTTTTGGCGCCGTTGCCGGGGACACAAGGATTTTAAGAAAGTTAGGAATCAACGGCCTAATCTCTTTTTTTTCATTTTTTTTAGGATTTGTTTTAGTTTTTCTGTTTCTGCAGAGCTCAGCACGGGCCGTGCCTGGTCGGACACGGGCTGTGCCCAGCACTATCACTGGCAGTTTTTATTTTCCGAGTTACAGAGAGCTGAGCACGGGGCCGTGTCGGTGCAACACGGGGCCGTGTCCAACTCCCAGTAACAGGGACCCGGAGAACAATTACTGTAAATTTGACCACGGGCCGTGTTCACTGAGCACGGGGACGTGGTGAACCTTCTGACCAACATTCTTTTCTGTTTTTATCGCAGGACTTGGAACTTTGGCGCCATATTTGAACTTCCTACGTAGTGCATGAGCTCCAGTTCTAGTAGAGACATAAAAGAACCTCTAGAAGAACCCGAACGCTTTCTCAGAAAAAGACTTAAAGCTAAAAATCAAGAGAAAGTTTCAGGGGACCCACTTCCAATGGCGGACCAACGTACCCTCATGGACTACCTACGGCCCACCATAGGTAATCTCGGCGCCGCTATTAATGCACCGAATGTCGAAGCCAATAACTTCGAACTTCGACCACATTTGATACAAATGCTTCAAAACTCCGCAACCTTCCATGGGCTTGCGGACGAGGATCCCCATCTACATATTACTAATTTCTTAGAAATATGTGATACCTTTCGGATCAATGGAGCATCAAATGACGCCATCCGCCTTCGAATGTTTCCATTTTCACTAAAAGACCGAGCTAAGGCTTGGCTTAACACCCTCCCAGTTGGCTCGGTAAACACCTGGGATGAACTAGCCCAAAAGTTTCTATATAAGTATTTCCCTCCTGCTAAAACAGCTAAATTAATGACTGGAATTAATACATATTCACAAGAGGATGGGGAATCCTTATATGAAACTTGGGAAAGGTTCAAGGAGCTACTAAGAAAGTGTCCTCATCACGGTCTTGCGGTATGGCAACAAGTATCCACTTTCTACAATGGGTTGTTGCCACACACAAGACAAACACTTGATTCTAGCTCCGGGGGACTTTTAGGTAATCGTCGCCCAAACGAAATATATAATCAAATTGAGGAAATTGCTCAAACCAATTTTCAATGGCACTCTCCTCGAGGTAATAAATCTATTGCCCCGGGCGCCCATAAGGTTGATGAAAGCACTTCTTTACAAGCCCAAATCGAGGCCCTCTCTTCGAAAATCAAAAAGCTAGAAATGACAAAAATGGCCTCGGTTATGGCTTGTGAAGGATGTTGTGGGCCACATGAAAATTGGAGTTGTATGAAAGAAGTAGATGACCAAACAGAAACGGTAAACTACATTGATAATAGACCTAGGCCGTCGGGTCCACCAACGGGTACCTACAACCAAGGTTGGCGTAACCACCCTAATCTTGGTTGGAGAGATCCCAACAATAGTAGTAACCAACAAAACCAACGAACTAACTTTCAACAACCACAAAATTTTTCTCAACCACAAGGTGGAAGAGAAAGGCTTGAAGATACTGTATCTCGCCTCATCTCTGACACCGAAAAGAAAAACTCGGATCGATTTCAACAATTGGAATCGAATTTTAGAAATCAACAAGCTAGCATTCAAAACATCGAAAAACAATTAAATCAAATAGCTCAAAATTTCTCTGAGAGACCACAAGGCGCGTTACCTAGCAATACCGAAACCAACCCAAAAGTACAAGTACATCTCATCACATTGAGAAATCGAACCGTGGGTCCCGAGGAGGCTTCATTACCGCCAGATGAAAGAAGCCAGTCTAGCCAAACCACGACTCCACCCGCATCCCAACCAGAAAAGGCTTCTTTACCAAATCAAGAGCCCACCAAGACTCCTCCAATTCCGTACCCCGGTAGGTTAAATCGTCAAAAGACCGATGAGCAATTCGCAAAGTTCGAAAATTTACTAAAACAATTGCATGTTAATATTCCTTTTATTGAGGTCCTAACCCAAATGCCTAAATATGCAAAATTCATGAGGGATTTCCTCACTCACAAAAGGAAAATTGAATCATTGCAACTAGTTAACTTAGGCGAAGAATGCTCCGCCTTAGTACTCAATAAACTCCCACAAAAGAAAATTGATCCCGGAAGCTTCACAATTCCTTGCTCGATCGGGGAATCCCCCGCTCGTAATGCATTAGCCGATCTTGGGGCTAGAATTAACCTCATGCCCACATCGATGTTCAAACGCCTCGGCCTAGGAACAACAAGCCCTACAAAGATGTGCATACAACTCGCCGACAGATCCGTCAAATTTCCACAAGGTGTCGCTGAAAATCTATTGGTCAAGGTTGACAACTTCGTTTTCCCAACCGACTTTGTCATCCTAGACATGGAGGAAGACACCGATGTCCCTCTTATCCTCGGGAGGCCATTTCTAGCCACCGCCCAAGCAGTGGTGGATATGAATGACGGAACGTTAACATTGAAGTTTGGGGACAAGGAAGTGAAGTTTGAATGTGGAAAGAGAGTAGAGGACGAAGACCCGGTCAACCACATGAAGGTCATAGACTCAAGCTTGGATGACGCTCTCCGATGGTGTAACATGGGATGCAATACATCCCACCTGGGTAACATATGACCAGGCTTTGGGTCTAGCCAAGGACCCTTATAAACGTGGCGCACCACGGAGGCATTCCGCGGAACTATCCTTAGTTTAGTTTAGATTAATTTTCATGTTTTCTAGTTAGTTTTAATTTTCAGGAATAAAACACACTTGAGATGACAAAGGATACAAGGGAAACTTGAACCAGCACCCCATGCAGGAAAACAGGACCGTCCGACGATTTTCTTCGTTTACAGTAAGCTCGGCACGGGCTGTGTCCGCCCAACACAGCCCCATGCTGCACAGTCTGCAGAAAAGACCCAGCACAGGTAACTGGACACGGGCCGTGTTCACCCAACACGCCCCCGTGTCCAGGCTTCTGTTTCTCTTGATTTAATTTTGTTACTGGCACTTGAACACGGGGCCTTGCCCGGACAACACGGGGCCGTGTCCAGTGCCCAGTAACATAAATTTTTGCTTAAATCACACCTTTTACACATTCAATCAACCTAAAAATTTATTTTTGGGACACATTGAGGACAATGTGTAATTTAAGTGTGGGGGGGATGCTAAAACCTTGAATCTTGCAAGTCCTAAATACAAGCCTTACACAAAACTCTATTGGAACCGCTAATCACCCTAAATTTTTTAAAAAATTTTCAATTTTTTTTACTTGTCTAGGTTTAACTTGGGAATTTCAAGTTCTAAAAAGATTATATTTTTACGAATTTACAACCGATAGCGTCGTGATAAAAAGAACCAACATAAGAAAATTATGAAAAGGCATGACAAACTTAGTTAAAATTTGATTATATATACTTGATCACATAAAAACCCCATTCCCACAAAAGTGAGTTTTGAGCCTTTATTGAGCATACAATTACATATCATTAGACTAAATGCTCATTTTTCGTTTCTTGTGTGAATAGCCGCTTGGTTCTTACGACTCTAGAACTTGCCATGACGATACATTCCCGGTCCTTACCAACTTAAACCCGAGTAAGTAAATGATGGAGGCATTAGGACTAACCCTTTTTATTTCTACACCATTAATTTTTCTTTTTTTTTACCACCTACCCAAAATCCCCCTAGTTAGCCCCTTTGAGCCTAAACCTTTTCATTTCATAACCCAAACCAAACACCCTTTTACCCCCCAAAACCTTTTTCATTTTTAACCCTTTGTTTTAGTAACTAGCTCGGTTTTTCGTATGACTTTCCAAAAAAAAAAAAATGTGTTGATGATGAAGCAAAAGAAAATAAACAAACAAGTTCATCAAAAATAACTTTATTTGAATAATAGCTTCATCAAAATAAAAGTTACAAAAATAAAAAGTCTTACGAAAACCGACGCTTGTTACGCTTTTCGCCCTTTTTCTACTAACCACTAACCCAACCACCTACCTTTAACCCAAGCCTAACCCTTCACCCAAAAGTCCTCTTGATATTTACAAAGGTATATAAGTTAAAAATGAGGAGGATTGATTGCTTGGCAAGCCTATGGTAGGAGTAAGTTCCATGCCGCTCTCGAGTGATCCACAAAAATACATTTTCGGCCGAGTGTTGAGTGATCCCTGTGAGGTATGTGAACTTGTATATAAATAGAATTTTAAAGAGGCATGTTATGCCCTAATAAGTAATTTCTCTTATGAAAAGTTTTAAATAAATCATAACGAATAGGATTGTAAATAAATAAAAAATAAAACTAAATAAAGAATCTTGGAAATCCCGACACTCTATGACAAGCCCAAAACCCTTATTCTCTACCCATTCCATTTGGGAGTGTAAAGCCACATTATAAAGAGTTTTGCTTGAGGACAAGCAAAGATTCAAGTGTGGGGGTATTTGATGTGTGCAAAATGCACCATATATTGTGGCATAAAACTAACCCTTTTTTAGTACTAATGTTGGAAAAAAGTGTGCTTTTGTCTTCCTTTTGTATTTTCAGGATTAAATGAGCTCAAATTAACAAAAGAAACAAAAAGACAGCAAAATCTAACATAAATACAAGAAAAGGAACAAACGTGACATGCCCGACCCCACGACAGCATCTTCCCAAGCAAAACAAGAAGACAGAAGACTGAACACGCCCCGTGCTCAGCCAGCACGAGGGCGTGCCCAAGTGTCAGCAGAAAAGATAAAATGTGGTAGAAGCTTCTATTGCCCACCACGGGGCCGTGCTCAGCGGACACGGGGCCGTGGTCAACTATAAGATTCGCACAATCCAAGCAAATCTTCATAGTACAAAGATTCTTCTGCACACGGGGTCGTGCTCAGCGGACACGGGGGCGTGGTCAACTAATAAGACAAGCTGCATTAAATGAAGAAAGAGAAGGATGTGGACACGGGGCCGTGCCTACTGGACACGGGGCCGTGCCCGAGCTTCTGTTCAGCCTATAAATAGGAGTGCTTGGCTCAAGCTCAAACCATCCCTTGGCACACCACCTCTCTCACACTTCACCCACCACCCACCACCACCATAACACCATCATCCACCACCAGCATCCATTGTCCATCATAGAGTGTGTGAATCGTCTCGGGATCCAAGATTGATCGTAAGAGTTCTTGACAATCAAGGCCATGTTTGCCTAAGTCTCTTACATCACTTGGTGAAGACAAGTGTCTAGTGTAATATTTTTTATTTCTAATCTTTTCGCACTTTTTACTTGGTTTTGTATTAATGACTTTAATAACTAGTTTCTTATGTTGAAGGTGATTCTTCCTTATCGTTTGTCCGTGGTGTCTTGACATTATTTTACTGTCTATATAAAATAAAAGATTTTCACCATTCATATCTCCACGGTCTATATGGAGGTATGTTGGCAACCTGGTCGGGGGTTAAGGGAACGGTTTGGTAAGAGTCTTGCAATTGTTCAGCATTTAGAGGTCCTGCAATGGACCTGGGTCAAATTTAGTAGGACCTCCTTCAATACTTAACGGTATTGGATGGCGGGGGTCCAAACTCTTTGATCCCCTCATAAGTTAACTACTATTAATACTATAACCCGACTATTTAGGACTGTATCCCTGCTGACTCAGACTACTTAGTCGAGGGTAACGTCACCTCCAAAAGAGGGGCCTACCATAATTTGCATTAATAACTTAATTAATTATCTTTCAATAATCCGACCCTTTAGGATTGTATCCTTGCTGACTCAAACTACTGGGTTGAGGGTAACGTCACCTTCAAAAGAGGGGCCTACTACAATAACTAAGATAATCTCTTAAATAAGTGCAAACGTGCGGAAATAATCAAAGGTTACACTATACACGAGTCGGGACCAAGTGATTCATCTTGTCTATCTGTTTTTATTTTTATTTTTATTTTTTAGCATTTTAGTTAGTTTTTATTTTTCTTAGTTTAAAACATTGTTCTAACTTTTTGATTTGATTAGACGTTGAGGATAAACCGGTACTAAAAGCTCTTGTGTCCTTGGACGACCTCGGTATCTTACCAACACTATACTACGCTCACGATGGGTGCACTTGCCCATATGTGTGTTTAGTGTTAGTGAATATCGTGTTTTATAAATTTAAAACTTGGCTAAAAAGTGTTAAAGGGCTTAAAATATACACCTAATATATATAACACTTCACAAGCATCAATAGTCTTGTCTCGATAAGGATCCATCATTATTTTTTCCACTATGTTCTTAAAACAAACAGGAACCTTTGGAACCTATTAACCCATTTATCTTTTAAAGGATGACCCGGTTCATCTTTTTTTTTTCTTTACCACCCTTATATCTCCAACAGGTAAACCTAATAGTTTCCTAACAGATTCTTTGTCAACGCTTATGAACCTATCTCCAATTGTTATTCTCATTCTTTCTGTATCTAACATATCTACAACAAAATGACCTAAGTTAGCCGTAATATCGCTAACCTTCAGCCTCAACACTTTTCCAAATCCCATCTCCTTAACCATTTTTCGCTACCATGGTTTCATATTACGTACAGCCTCGTAAAGTTTATTCGGTGATGTACGAACCCGGATACTAGGTAATTCATCTTCTAACTTTGCTCGTTTCTTGGTTTTGCCCTTACCTTTCTTTGGCGACTTTTTGCTCTTCCTCTTTCGGCATTTGAATATTTCACCCATTAGGATGTCCTTATTATCTTCATCAATCACTACATTAAAATAATACGAGCAGCCTTATCAAAACAAACACACAGGATACACTATAATGATTTTCATTGTAATAAAACCCACCTATCTCTTTGTCAACTTCATTGCTGTTAGGCAGTACATCATCCGTAGGCGCGCTCTTATCCACCTTTTTAACCGACACTACAAACGGTATAAAAAATACTTAAATATTTGTAAATACACAAGTGTATACTAGTATTCTGTGCAACTCACACAAAAACGTCCTAAAACGTTCCGTAAGTAAAAACCCGAACCCGTATAACTTTACTTTTTATAAAAAACCAAGAAAAACAAAAATTTCCATATGTCGCGGGCTGCGACAGATTTAGATAGGTTCTTCGCGGGGCGCGACAGACCTAGGTGTAACACCTCGTAAAATCACGTCCAATGTTGTGTTGACACGTGTATTAAACCCCAATAAAGTCAAACATTGACTATGAGGGACTAATTTTGTGAAAGATCAAAAACTTTGATTATGGAAGGACTGGAAGCGTTTACATGCTTAAGATAAGACATTGAATAATATCTAGCGATATTCGTATTCTCAAAATTTAGCCACTTGTTGGATTATCAAAGCCGTTTGCATAATAAATCGAAAGATTTGCACGGTAAAGGGTTAGAAGCGTCAACATGTTTAACAATACCTCTGAATGACCTTTTAATGAACCTGAAACATTTTCATATCTAATCATATTCTTGAGAATGCAAAACATTGGCCATTTAGGGCTTTAATGTTGGTATATAACAATACGCACAAGATTGTGCGTTAAAAAGGGTTGAAAGTGTCAACATGTTAATTCTTACCTCTGAGTGACCTTTTAACAAACCTGAAGCATCGTAATGTTCGATAATACTCTCGGGAATGCCCAATATGGATAACATAGGGCTTTGACTCAATAAAGCGATAATACGCGCAAGTTTGTGCGTTAAAAAGGGCCAAAAGCGTCAATATTTAAAACTACACCTTTGAGCGATCATTTAAGAGAACTGGTGTGAACTAGAGTATTGTAGTACTCCATTATACTCTTGGGAATGCTTGTTAATGCTTGTTATTAACTTTGTTAGGATTTTACGCCATTTCGCATTAATACGCGCAAGTTCACAAATTAAAGGGTTAAAAGCGTCAATATGTCAAACTAGGCCTTTGACTGACTCTTTTAACATAATGAGAAGTTTATGATGCTTGGTTATACTCTTGGATATGCCTTATATTGGAAATATAAGGCCTTGTGTGCTAAAAACATCGATACGTGAGAGTTTGGAAGTGCAGGGGCCAAACGTGACAACAGATGAAACTTTGTTTTAGCTGACCTGGTCCTTACGGACCGTATGCAATAGACCTTACGGTCCGTATGCTCTTTCTAGTAACAGATTTTTCAAAAACCAGCCTTGGTTTTGCTTCTTTGTCTCACACATTTGATTCTAGGGGCCGTTGATGGTTTAGAAAACTGGTTTTACACCTGTTATGATCTTGTTACCCCTCTCTAACACATGTCATCATCCTAGCAATCCTCAAGCACTATAAATAGAGGATGAATTCATTCCACAAATTCACACATTTCTTGAGTTTTGCTCTCTATCACTCAAATCTGAGGATCCTGACCTTAGGGAACCTCCTCTTGAGTTATCTTCTGTCCTAAGGACCACTTGTAAGTGTTCCTTTCATGCTTAGTTATTTTGTTTGGCTCTTAGAGCCGAAAAGTCAAGCGTTTTCGATAGACGCTTTGAGTTTTAGTTAGACCTTGTACGGTCGAGCCATGGTTCGCAACGAACATGGCTACGTGATCGTAATTAGGTAGGTGTTAAACCCTCAAAAGGGCACCTCCTAATTACCACGTTTACTTAGTTAATTGTCGGGTCAAAGTAATTAAAATAAAAGTCAAACGGGTCAGTTTTTAAATAAAATTAATAACTGATAATATAGAAGCTATAAAATCAGTTTTATCACTTTAATAACTTGGTAAATATTAATTGAACATGTCTAAGCATGTTCAACCCGACAATTCTAAGTATAGGCCCGGTTCGCAACCGAAAGTCGCAAAGTTTGACTATTGCTTTGACTTTCAGTTCTGAACCGAATTAGCTTAGTTTAATTATGCCTTAGGGTTCCTTTGTGACCATATTATATGTTAGTATAACCCCCTGAAGTTATACTACTTGGTCCTTTAGAATTAGAGTTCATATGCATGTTTCCGTTATATGCTTAAAAGTTGACTGTTATGCCTTTTTGATATTAAAACGAGATTTTTGAAAATGTGAGAGGACAGAAACCTTTATTACTGATTTATAAACATGTCCTAAAAATTTGACATCAGTTTGAAGTCTAAATTAGGAGATATGCTCGATATCGTAAATTGTAGCCTTTTTATTAATTAAACGGCATTTTTGGCATAAAACCTATTTAAACCAAATTTTTGACACCAAACCTTTTACCCACTGATGTAATATAATATTTATGGATTTTTGAAGATTCTTTTTGAATTTTAAACTGATCATAACATAGGGTTCTTGCATTGATTCGGTAATTGACGGTTATACCCTTTTTGCTAATAAAATGAGTTTTTCACATCCCTTACATACCAAACCTTTTTCTACTGATTTTATATATTAAATAAATTATTTTAAACAGTAAAGGCTGTTCAAAATCTCAGATTTACTTATCTAACCCGAATACCGTCAAATACCGACTTTTATGCGATTTAGGCGCATAGTATGATTTAAAACCATATTTGGCACCTAATCCTTGTTACCTACTGATGTTATAAATAAATTTTTATACTTAAATAGTAAATAAAAGTTTTGAACTCAGATTTCCAAATTTGGCCCTTTTAACAGATATGAAATGACCAAAATGCCCCTACGGTGCATAGTTTGGCCATAAATGATAAATTTCACATATATATGATATCTTACTGATATAACTTATTAAAATAAATATTTTTACTGATTATGTTAGACCAGAACCTCAGATTACCATTTAACCTCTTTTATAAACTTTAGAATGACCAAAATACCCCTATGGGGCATAAATTCATTTTAAATTCGTTTTGGGCATAATGGAAGATATCCTACTGATATCACAACATATTTAAAGCATATTAACTTGTGGAACTTTTACATGACTCATTTGGTTACCCGTTATGCATATACGCATTCGGAACAGTTTATGTAACTAATTTGCATAAATTGGCCGAAACGGGTCAAACCCTATCTTTTTTACTTCAAAATCCAGAATGTGTTTAGTTTACCCATAATATACAAGTCTTCATACTTGTCGGGTCTAAATCACATTCTAATCCGGTCTTCGCATAATCTTGCGTTTTGAACCGAAAACCCTTCATTAAAACTAACCGGTCTAAGTTTAAACTTAAGTAAGACCCGTTAGGAAACTAATAGGTTAATAAAACCTTTGTTCCAGATTGAGAGCCTCAGTAGAGGTACTTGTGCTTGCTGATTTGAATATACGGCTGAGAATAAAATTACAATTTAGCTCAGGTAAATACTTTTAACTTATTTTCCCAATACGGGCTTGGGATACGGTATTATAATAATACCGCTTGGTTGGGTATTGAATGTTTAATCGATTAGTGGTTAAATTATTGAGGTAACCCGTTTTAATCTGTCTTGTTTGAAATAAAAGCCTTTGGGGGTTAATGACCATGTCCCGGATATCCTTGGCATCATTATTAAGAAATGGCCACGTCTTAAGCACGGGGTGTAGGCATACACCTGACAGTTGCATAACGGTATCTCATTCTCTTGTGGGCCTATACTTGTGGTGTGTCTGTTAATCTTGACTCGGTTTCTAATATCGGGCCCTGAATGTATAACAAACATATAAATCTGTATAACAGATTATTTTATATAATTATCCCAAGTTATAAAAGGATATTTGTGCCTTGTGCATTTAAATCAATTTTCATAAATGTTTTCAAAAGAGTCAGTTAATTGTATTTACCAGTGTAAACTGACGTATTTTCCAAAAAGATTAAGTGACAGGTACTGTACGTAATTGGCTGGGAGCTCAGGGCGTTAATAGGGAATCTTGCAAGTTCTAAACGTCTAAAGTCTGTTGAACAGTGTTTATTTTTCTGATTTAAAGATCTGCCTGTGGATCTATATACAACCGTTGCGTAATACTTTATTATACTTTCGAATCGATTTGTATTATTATTACTTTAGACTTCCGCTGTGCATTGAACTGTGATTAATTGACTATGATGATATCAAATACGTCACAATACTCCCCACCGGGCCCACTGGTAATACGTGGAAATATCGGGGTGTGACACTAGGGTTTTCGGATAATAATGATGGACACGTGTCGTTCACGTGTGAAGGCTAGGGGGTGACACGGCAGCCCTAGCAGTAGCTAGGCTGGCCCTCGCGGGGCGTGAAAGATTTCCTTTGGTGCTTCGTGGGCCGCGAGAAAGCTGCAAAACAACTATGAATTGAGCAGTTCTGTAACATTTCATGTTGCTAAAAAATTTTCTTCTGTTCACTATATTTCTGTCCAAATAATACACCCGAAGTACCAACACTCTGCTACGATAACGGGGTAATAACTCGATCACTGCTACGGTACTATATCCGATCGATTAAAACCGATCCGATGGATGTTTATGTGCTGCCTAAATTAGGCTATACTTTATCATTCGTCGTGAGGGTTTCAATCTCACGATTATCGTAAACGTTGTATTAAGTTACTAACCTAGTTTCTTTTGCATTGTATATTTAACTAGGCTTACCAGCTTAACCAGTAAGCAAGCTTTGACCATTTAAACTTGCAATGTGAGTCACTCTCTTTTTACCAGACCCTACTTGTTTTTAAAAGTTATAATTACAGTAATTAAGTCTTTGTAATCTACAATTACTGTCGGTATGTGGGGTTTTGTATACACTACTTGATAAGCTTCACCATTGGACAACAGGTTAGCCAATGTGTGATATGACCATAGTCACAGATCCGGTCGAGTGATAAATACCGATTTGGGGTAATTGGTTGATATAAACATTGTAATAGCTCTTAATACTGTATATTCTAACAATGTGTCTTTTGTATAAACTGAATGCACTCGCCAATATTTTTCGCTGATCAAATCTTTTTAAAACATGTTTCAGGTAATTTACTGTGAAGAAAAGGAAAAGTGCCGCATAGCACTCCAGCTTAAATAAAGTGGCTCAGTAAATAGAAATAAACATGTTTTCTGTAATCAGAGGATTTCCCTGTGAAATTCCTTTCTTGTAAATACGGAGTTTGTCCCAAAACTTATAATAAAATAAATCGGTGTTTTTAAAACTCTGATATCATTTTTCTGACAAACGGTCCTGTTGAAATTTCTGCTGCCAATTAAATATCGATACCACGGGTTTCTATCTCGCGGATTCCGAACCGAGCAAAACGGGTCGGGGGCCGTGACAAAAAAGGTGGTATCAAAGCCACTGATTTAAGCAATAAATTACAGTAATCAGGGATTTGGTGCTTCTGTGAAATTTATTTGCAATAATTAATATTTAATTTGGAATTTTGTGTTTCCTTATGTGTGATTAACAGTATGAATGAGTTATCGGAGGCTCTCAAAAACTTCTCGATACATTCCACTGACATGGAAACCACTGAGAACCAGACCGGGTACCAAGCTGAGCCAGATGAACCGATAGTGTTCCAAGCCCAAGAGAAACCCAAGCCAAAGAAAAGAAGGAGGCTTCTGGACTGGAAGAGGGGAAGGAAGAAGAAACCTACAGCTCAAAAGGTTAAGAAAACAGTTGAGCTAAAGGGAAAAGAAGTGTTGGGAGAAAACTCCAGTCAGGCTCCGGCTTTACCACCTTGGGAAGAACTAGACAGGAAATTAGCAAACTGCGATATTTTTGGCCCAGCTGATCAAAACCTTGTGAATGTTCCCATCCAAACTGAACTTCCTATAAACCTGGAACCAGCAATCCATGAACCTATTGTCAACCCACTACCCCTTCCTGATCCAATTGAGGAATGGTGGACGAATAATTGGCAATTCCAGAATCTCATGAATAACCCAAACCCGTACTACCCACAATTTGAACATGCCCCCGCCACTTTTCCACCTCTGAACCCGGAAAATGTTGCTGAGCTACGCCGCTACGGCGAAGAGTCGGTGGACGCGGGAAACAAATTTCGATCTGTGGGTGAAAACATCTCCTGGAAGTATGATGAACGGGAATTCCACTTTTGAAGACGGTTAACCAAAAAAATAGGTGTTTTGTGTAGTAATAATATGTGAATATATATATATATATATATAATAAAATAATAATAATGAAATAATATATAATAATAATATAAATATTACCTAATCAAATAAAACATCTGTAAATATGTAGTTTGTACGGATGCATATATGCATATATATATATATATATATATATATATATATATATATATATATATATATTTATATAGGGGATGGATCATGAGAAAAGTAGTTTAAATGAGAAAACAAAAAAACTAACTAAAAAAGCCTATAAAACATACCAAATTTTTTTTTAAATTTTTATAAAAAAATCGTAGGTTTTTATGCATGGAATTTTTTTTTCAAAAAATAAAAAAATAATTTTTTTTGTTGTATTGCACATGTGCACTATTACGGATATAGTGCACATGTGTAGTACACATATAATGCACATGTGTAGTACAACAAAAATTTTTTTTGAATTTTTTTTGTATATAAAAACTAGCGATTTTTTTATAAAAAGTTGTAAAAAAAATATTTTTTTTGATATGTTTTTTAGCTTTTTTTTAGGTTTTTTTAGTTAGTTTTCTAGTTTTCTCATTTATATGTAGTTTTCTCATGATCATCTCCCTATATATATGTATATGTATATATATATATATATATATATATATATATATATATATATATATATTAATCTAAACGTCGCAATGGTCGACAATTTTGGCTATATGTGCTGACTCAGTCTGTGTTTGTGATTGCAATGCCTTGTTTAATTGCTATCTATTTTGTGATATTAATTGGTGTATTATGTCTATAATTCAGATGGAAAACGCAGTAAATCAACCGGCAAACGAAGTAAATCACTCAGAACATAATAACTCCCTAAAAAGAGAAGAAATAGAAAATATAGTTGCTCAGGGTATAGCCAATGCTATCCCAGCAATCATAGCAGCCGTTAAAAATCCAGCCGAACCTTCCAAGGCCGATAATAGCAAACGCTACCGTGACGATAATTTCAGTTATAGCCTGAATGAAGGCAATAATAATATAATTCAAGCCCCGTTACCTAAAAAGATGAAACTTGCAACAACTGGTTGCACTTATAAAGAATTCCTCGCCTGTAAACCTACTGAATTCGCGGGTAGCGAAGGCGCTACTGCAGCACTACGATGGCTAGAAAAGACAGAAGTTTTTATCAAAATAAGTAAGTGCGCAGAAGAAATCAGGGTGATGTATGCTTCCAACCTCTTCAAAGAGGAAGCATTAGAATGGTGGAATACGGTGCTACAAGCAAAAGGAAGCGACATGGCTTATGCCATGAGTTGGTGGAATACGGTGCTACAAGAAAAAGGAAGCAAAAGGCAGCAAAAGGAAGTTCTGTCCTCCCTAGGAAAAGGAACAAATGACAAACTAGTTCTTGAACCACAGGATGGTGGATGTTAAATGCCGTGAGTATACTTTGAAATTCTTCGAGTATGCAAGAATAGTACCAACTCTGGCCTCGCCAGAACCTGCACTTATTTCTCGCTATATTTGGGGATTGATTAGCGAAATCCGTGATATAGTCAAGGCTGCTAGACCTCGGACTATCGACGATGCATTCGAATTGGCCAATACCTTGACTGACGGATTGGTTCGTACGAGAGAGGAGAATAGGAAGAAGGAATTGGCTCAGAAGATTACCCAGGGTCTTCGTTCGGGTAATAATAGTAATTACAAGAAAAAGGGAGCCGGGCAGTCTTCAGCACCGCCATTTTGCAGAAACTTTAAAAGAAAGCATTTTGGAAAATGTAAGGAATACTGCAATTTCTGCAAAATACCGGGGCACCGAGAGGAAGATTGCAGGAAGAAATCTACGATCTGCTACAATTGCGGAGAGGCAGGGCATTTTAAGCCAAATTGCCCTAAATTAGTCAAGACAACTGACAACAAAGCAAAAGCGGCCGACAAAACTAACAAGAAGAACGTAAGAGCTTTCCAGCTGACAACGCAAGAGGCACATCTGATCCCTGACGTGATCGCTGGTACGTTCCTTATCCATGACGTTTATGAAAAAGTATTATTTGACTCTGGTGCCAACCAAAGTTTTATAAATACTTCATTCTGCCAAGCTCTTAAGCGACCATTAACCAAACTTAGTCAAGTTTATACGGTAGAAACGGCCGAAGGAAACCCTATCAGTATAGATGAGGTACTTCAAGAAGGAGAAATAGAACTATCAAGACATAAGTTCTCTGCAAACCTTCTACCTATGAATTTAGTAGGATTCAACGTAGTGTTAGGAATGGATTGGTTAGTAGCCAACCATGCTCGAATCCTATGTGATCAGAATTCCGTTGAAATTCGTACGCCAACAGGAGATATGATTCTGATTACAGGAGATAAGCCCAACAAGCCAATGAAATTCATCTCAGTAATGAAAGCTGCTAGTTTCGAACGAAAGCAAGGTGTAGTGTATATGATTTCCGTGATCATTAGCACTAAGAGCAAAGAACTTAAGGAAATCCCAGTAGTATAAGAATACCCCGATGTATTCCCAGAAGATCTGCCTGGATTACCACCGGATATGGAAGTAGAATTTAGAATTAATCTAATACCTGGAACTGCTCCAATAGCTAAGGCACCCTATCGTTTAGCACCAACGGAGATTTAGAACTGAAAAAGCAATTATATGAATTGTTAGGAAAAGGATTCATACAACCCAGTTCTTCCCCTTGGGGAGCACCGGTGTTGTTTGTGAAAAAGAAAGATGGGTCAATGCGAATGTGCATTGATTATAGAGAATTAAATAAGGTTACCATTAAGAATCGATACCCATTACCTAGAATTGATGATCTTTTCGATCAACTTCAGGGAGCTAGGTATTTCTCTAAGATAGATTTGCGCTCCGGATACCATCAACTAAAAGTACAGGAAGAGGACATTCCTAAAACTGCTTTCAGAACTAGGAACGGTCACTACGAGTTTACAGTCATGCCATTCGGATTAACAAATGCTCAATATGATGAATAGAATCTGTAAACCGTGTTTGGATAAATTTGTGACTGTCTTTATTGACGATATACTTATTTATTCCAAAAGCAAGGACGAACACTGTGAACACTTGCATGCACTCTTAACCCTGCTAAGAAAAGAAAAGTTTTACGCTAAATTTTCTAAGTGTGAATTTTGGTTACAAGAGGTGCAATTTCTAGGACACATGGTTAATCATGAAGGTATTCACGTAGATCCTTCAAAGATAGAAGCTATCACAACTTGGAAAGTCCCGAAGTCAGCTACAGAAGTCAGAAGTTTTCTAGGATTAGCTGGATACTATAGGCGTTTTATCCAAGACTTTTCTAAGATAGCCGTTCCATTAACTAAGTTAACATGTAAAACTGTTAAGTTTGAATGGGGACCTAAGCAGGAAGAAGCCTTTAGAATCTTAAAGCAAAGATTAACAAATACCCCAATTCTTACATTACCAGAAGGAACGAAAGATTTTGAAGTTTACTGTGATGCTTCTAAGCTAGGATTAGGATGCGTATTAATTCAACGTAAGAAAGTGACCGCTTACGCATCAAAGCAATTGAAAAAACAGGAGGAAAATTATACAACTCATGACCTAGAATTAGGAGCAATAATTTTTGCCCTTAAGATTTGGAGACATTATCTGTATGGTAGTAAGTTTACTGTTTTTACAGACCATAAGAGCTTAAGATGTATTTTTGGGCAAAAAGAATTGAACATGAGGCAAAGAAGGTGGATGGAAATCTTAAGTGATTACGACTGTAATATTCAATATCACGAAGGAAAAGCAAATGTAGTAGCCGATGCCTTAAGTCATAAGTACCATGAGAAATAAAGACGAGTACGTGCTCTTAGGTTAAATCTGCAAGTAGATTTAATGGAACAACTGAAAATTTTTCAAGAAACATCAATCAAGGATGATACTGAAGGAATGAAAGGAAAAATAAAGGAATTAGAACAAGGAACTAATGGAATTTGGGGATTCCATATGAAAAGAATTTGGGTACCTAGACAAGGAAATATACAAAATAAAATATTAGAAGAAGCCCATAAATCTAGGTATATAATGTATCCTTGTAACAACAAGATGTATCAAGACTTGAGGAATAATTTTTGGTGGATAGGAATGAAAAAGGACATAGCTAGTTATGTTTCTAAATGTTTAACTTGTTCACAAGTTAAAGTAGAACACCAGAAACCTTCACGTTTACTTCAACAGTTAGAAATGCCAGTATGGAAATGGGAATTGATAACAATGGATTTTGTTACCAAGTTACCCAAAACAAGAAAATGTAACGATGCAATCTGGGTGATTGTGGATCGATTAACCAAATCAACTCATTTCTTGCCAATGAAGGAAACCTTTAGCATGGAAAAAAACTAGCTAAGTTATATGTGGATGAGGTAGTATCACTTCATGGAGTTCCACTCTCCATTGTATCTGACAGAGATAGTCGTTTCACTTCACATTTTTGGAAAAGTTTCCAACAAGCAATAGGGACACGATTAAACTTAAGTACAACATATCATCCCCAGATTGATGGACAAAGTGAACGGATGATCCAAACCTTAAAAGACATGCTGAGAGCATGTGTTATAGATTTCGGGTGGAAATTGGGATTACCATTTGCCATTAATAGAATTCTCCTATAACAACAGTTATCACACAAGCATCAACGCTGCCCCATTTGAAGCACTTTATGGACGAAAGTGCCGAACCCCAGTATGTTGGGTAGAAATAGGAGAAAGTCAGTTATCAGGTCCCGAAATTGTACAGGAGACCACCGACAAAATAACTCAAATCAAAGAAAGATTAAAAACGGCACAAGATCACCAAAAGAGTTATGCCGACCATCGCTGAAAGCTGTTAGAATTTCAAGTTGGAGACAAAGTACTATTAAAAGTTTCTCCTTGGAAAGGAGTAGTTTAATTTGGTAAGAAAAGAAAGTTAAGTCCAAGATATGTAGGACCTTTTAAAATCATCCAAAGGATAGGACCAGTTGCCTATCAATTACAACTATCAGAAGAATTAGCCGGTGTACATGATGTATTTCATGTATGTAATCTGAAGAAATGCTTATCTGATGAATCACTGGTAGTACCTCTTTAGGAGATAGAGGTAAATGAGAAATTAAAGTTTATTCAGAAACCTCTTCAAATAGAAGACAGAAAGGTCAAGAATCTCAAACACAAGAGATTGATTTTGGTCAAAGTAAAATGGGATTCAAAAAGAGGACCTGAATATACGTGGGAGCTATAATCTGAAATGAAAAGGAAATATCCTTACTTGTTCCAGTAAATCTCGAGTACGAGATTTTAAACAAGGTGGGGGGGATGTAACAACTCACACAAACACGTACTAAAACGTTCCGTAAGTAAAAACCAAAACTCGTATAACTTTACTTTTTATAAAAATCCATGAAAAACAAAAATTTCCATCTGTCGCGGGCCGCGACAGATTTAGATAGGTTCTTCGCGGGGCGCGACAGACCTAGGGTTTCCGGATAACGATGATGGACATGTCGTCCATGTGTCAAGGCTAGGGGGTGACACGGCAGCCCTAGCAGTAGCTAGGATGGCCCTCGCGGGGCTCGAAAGATTTCCTTTGGTGGTTCGCGGGCTGCGGGCTGCGAGAAAGCTGCAAAACAACTATAAATTGAGCAGTTCTGTAACATTTCATGTTGCTCGAAAATTTTCTTCTGTTCACTATATTTCTGTCCAAATAATGCACCCGAAGTACCAACACTCTGCTATGATAACGGGAAAATAACTCGATCACTGCTACGGTACTATAACTGATCCGATAGATGTTTAAGTGCTGCCTAAATTAGGCTATACTTTGTCATTCGTCGTGAGGGTTTCGATCTCGCGATTATCGTTAACGTTGTATTAAGTTACTAACCTAGTTTCGTTTGCATTGTATATTTAACTAGGTTTACCAGCTTAACCAGTAGGCAAGCTTTGACTGTTTAAACTTGCAATGTGAGTCATTCTCTTTTTACCAGATTGTTTTCAAAACCCTACTTGTTTTTAAAAGTTATAATTACAGTGATTAAGTCTTTGTAATCTACAATTACTGACGGTATGTGGGGTTTTGTATACACTACTTGATAAGCTTCACCATTGGACAACGGGTTAGCCAATGTGTGATATGACCATAGTCACAGATCCTGTCGAGTGATAAATACCGATTTGGGGTAATTGGTTGATATAAACATTGTAATAGCTCTTAATACTGTATATTATAACAATGTGACTTTTGTATAAACTGAATGCACTCGCCAGTATTTTTCACTGATCAAATCTTTTTAAAACATGTTTCAGGTAATTTAATGTGAAGAAAAGGAATAAGAAAAGAAAGTTAAGTCCAAGATATGTAGGACCTTTTAAAATCATCCAAAGGATAGGACCAGTTGCCTATCAATTACAACTATCAGAAGAATTAGCCGGTGTACATGATGTATTTCATGTATGTAATCTGAAGAAATGCTTATCTGATGAATCACTGGTAGTACCTCTTTAGGAGATAGAGGTAAATGAGAAATTAAAGTTTATTCAGAAACCTCTTCAAATAGAAGACAGAAAGGTCAAGAATCTCAAACACAAGAGATTGATTTTGGTCAAAGTAAAATGGGATTCAAAAAGAGGACCTGAATATACGTGGGAGCTATAATCTGAAATGAAAAGGAAATATCCTTACTTGTTCCAGTAAATCTCGAGTACGAGATTTTAAACAAGGTGGGGGGGATGTAACAACTCACACAAACACGTACTAAAACGTTCCGTAAGTAAAAACCAAAACTCGTATAACTTTACTTTTTATAAAAATCCATGAAAAACAAAAATTTCCATCTGTCGCGGGCCGCGACAGATTTAGATAGGTTCTTCGCGGGGCGCGACAGACCTAGGGTTTCCGGATAACGATGATGGACATGTCGTCCATGTGTCAAGGCTAGGGGGTGACACGGCAGCCCTAGCAGTAGCTAGGATGGCCCTCGCGGGGCTCGAAAGATTTCCTTTGGTGGTTCGCGGGCTGCGGGCTGCGAGAAAGCTGCAAAACAACTATAAATTGAGCAGTTCTGTAACATTTCATGCTGCTCGAAAATTTTCTTCTGTTCACTATATTTCTGTCCAAATAATGCACCCGAAGTACCAACACTCTGCTATGATAACGGGAAAATAACTCGATCACTGCTACGGTACTATAACCGATCCGATAGATGTTTAAGTGCTGCCTAAATTAGGCTATACTTTGTCATTCGTCGTGAGGGTTTCGATCTCGCGATTATCGTTAACGTTGTATTAAGTTACTAACCTAGTTTCGTTTGCATTGTATATTTAACTAGGTTTACCAGCTTAACCAGTAGGCAAGCTTTGACTGTTTAAACTTGCAATGTGAGTCATTCTCTTTTTACCAGATTGTTTTCAAAACCCTACTTGTTTTTAAAAGTTATAATTACAGTGATTAAGTCTTTGTAATCTACAATTACTGACGGTATGTGGGGTTTTGTATACACTACTTGATAAGCTTCACCATTGGACAACGGGTTAGCCAATGTGTGATATGACCATAGTCACAGATCCTGTCGAGTGATAAATACCGATTTGGGGTAATTGGTTGATATAAACATTGTAATAGCTCTTAATACTGTATATTATAACAATGTGACTTTTGTATAAACTGAATGCACTCGCCAGTATTTTTCACTGATCAAATCTTTTTAAAACATGTTTCAGGTAATTTAATGTGAAGAAAAGGAAAAGTGCCGCGTAGCACTCCAGCTTAAATAAAGTGGTTCAGTAAATAGAAATAAACATGTTTTCTATAATCAGAGGATTTCCCAGTGAAATTCCTTTCTTGTAAATACGGGGTTTGTCCCAAAACTTATAATAAAATAAATCGGTGTTTTTAAAACTCTGATATCATTTTTTTGACAAACGGTCCTGTTGAAATTTCCGCTGCCAATTAAATATCGATACCACGGGTTTCTATCTCGCAGATTCCGAACCGAGCAAAACGGGTCGGGGGCCGTGACATATTCTAAACCATACTTGATCCTTCCTTCCCATCAGCCTCAACGGTCAGTTTACTACTTCTTCTTACAGGTCTTGTAAGTTGACTATCTTTAACATTATCTAAACACAAAACATAGTTATATCATATATATGTATATAAACGTTGAAACGTGTCTATAAATAACTAGCAATTGCAATAACAAAATCTTTCCTTCTTCCTTGTCCGAGAAAGGAACACGAACAACTTTCACTCTTTCAAATCTTCCCTTTTTAAAAGATTTACTTTTCTTTCTACATCCTCCAATGGTCTGCTCCAAAGCCTTAATCTGCTGGCTCTCTATTTTTATGTCACCATTACTTCCTCCATTATCAACTATAGACAGGATGGCATAAGAGGTTTAGTGTGTTTAGTTAAGCTGTTAAAAACAACTATTAATATTAAAGAATAACATTCAGTTACATACCATTTTTGGGAGTTTCCTTTTGTTCGCATCTTCTATCCACCATCTTTTCCGCTTCTTTTCTATTCTATCATCACGAGTATTTTCAGAAACAGAACCTACAAGTAAAAAAATTAATAATGCGTATCCATGATAAATAAAAAAAGTCTCTTGTGTACGCAAAATTACCTTTATTTCTCTTATCCACATTATCAAGCTTTTGTACTGGGACACTATCTACACGCAACTTCAACCCATCCTTTCCATCACGTAACGGTTCCTTACGGTCCCTTTTTACTGTTGACATCTTATTTACTGTTGAAAGATAATTACGTTAAAAACACTGTTTATAAAACTATCTTGAAGGAATTATGTTAAACAAGACAAAATATAGTTTCAGCTCCATTAAAAATTAAAATTCACCTATGTTTTCCATTTCATCGTTGTCAGAACATTCAATCGGGTCATCTTTTGTATTACTAAGGCTACGGGCCTTTATACGAGCTATCCTCTCACTTTCCCCCCTACGCGAATACATAAAAATTTGTTTCTATTATTATATTTACTAATTTGTATTCCTACCATAAAACGTTGTTATTGTTAACATTCCTAAAATTTACTTCTTCTCACTGTATCCCTTTTTTGTACCTACAAAATGTACACAAGATGGGATTGCTCAAGTAGAAAACTTATATGAATGTTTTAATATTATAGGAATGTAAACAAATGAACTTTAATAGGCACAGATAAGTTTTACACAAATCATCTTTAGAAGCATGATACACAACTGTATAATCATTTTAAGATTATGCACCGAGTGTATACTAAAAGAGTAATATAAACGGAACAGACACGTTTCATCAGTATCCCAAAAAACAACCACACATAAACTATATGTACACAACTCCTAAAACTTACTTCTTCTCATTGTATCCCTTTTTGCACCTACAAAATGTACACAAGATGCGATTGCTCAAGTGCAAAACTTATATGAATGTTTTAATATTATAGGAATGTAAAATTGAGGGGATATACACATGTGTACTTCAAGACAACGTCAATCATCTAACACAATCCAAAAGCATAACATCAAAATGCAACAAATAATGCCTAAAAAACAAAGTACAATCAAAATACACTACAATCAAAACACAAGAACGACAAAATCCTTCCGATTAAACAACAAAAACAACTTCAAAATGATTTTTATACATCGGATTAAAGAAACCCTAACTTTCTGGCGACATATACACTAAACAAGTTTGATTTATACACAACCGGAAATTAATAACTGGAAACAAACTTACCACTGCTTCGATTTTGATGCTAAACCTGATCGGAATGCAACGTCGTGAGTATTAACAGAAGAAGAACCCTAATTCGCCGTCGATTAAGAGAAAGGATTTGTTAGGATCTGAGTTTGGATTGATTGTGTTTTACGTTTGAATTAAGATGAAAATGAACAAGTAGTGCAGTGGAATATAAATGGAAATAAACTTTGGACACAATCAAACAGGAGAATTGCTTTGATCAAACATTTTCACATAGAACCGAAATATTGAATTTATTTCAATTACGATTACAATGCATGCATGAAACAAACTTCCTCTCAGCCTGAGCTCATAGTATTTGTTCGTACAGGAAGAAGATTGGTGAAGAGCTAATAGAACAGTACAGGGTACTGTTCTATTTATAGGCATGGACAAACCACTGTGGCATCTTTGCTGACGTCACCATGAAAGTGATATCTAACCTCCTAACAAACTCTAACAACTGATCTATACAAACACTGCTATGCTAACAACTGTTATACAATTCATTACATAAGTAAAACTAAACTGCTGCTCTATCCTTCTGTCACGGCCCCCGACCCGGTTTGACCCGTTTCAGGAGCCGCGGGACAGAAATCCCGTGGTATTTATTTAATTGAGTTTAACAGCGGAAGATTTCATCAGGATCTTGTGAAAACTATAATTTTTCCCGATTTATTTTATTTCACAACTCGGGATAAAACCCCGGTAATTTACAATCATAAGATTTCACGGAGAAATATTTATTTTACAAAACATGTTTATTTATTTTATTATGAGCCACTTCCTTAAGCTTGTAGTGCTTCACGGCACTTTTTCTTGGATCACAACAGATCACCTGAAACATGTTTGAAAAAGGTTTTGTCAGCGGGAAATACTGGTGAATCATCCTATTTATTAAAACGACACATCTGTTATAATTTACAGTATTAAGGGTGATTACATTGTTTCTATATCAACCAACTACCCACAGTACTTGTCACTCGACATTCATCGGTAGCCTCTGAGCCCGATGGTGTCTGTGACTATGGTCATATCACCCCTTGGCCCCGTTGTCCAATGGCGACGGTTATCAAGTAATGTATACAAAACCCCACATACCGGCTGTAATTTGGTGACTACAAAGACTTAATCCCCGCAATTATAACTTTGAAAACAAGTAGAGTTTTGGGAAAGCAATTTGATAAAAAGAGAATGACTCACATTGCAGATTTAACTGAGCAGAGCCTAGCCTACTGATTAGCCTTTTGACCTAAATTTAATAACATGCACACGAACTCGGTTAGTAACTAATACAGCATTTACGATAACTCACGAGATTAAACCTTCACTACGAATGACAAAGTGCGATACTTAAACATCCATCGAATTAACGACGAATGACAAAGCATAAACCCTAATGTGGGCAGCACTTAAACATCCATTGGATAGTTTAATCGATCGGACATTGAATCGTAGCAGCGATCGAGTTAATACCCGGTATCGGAGCAGCACCCGACTAATAATATATGAAATTTTGACTTTAGAGTAGCCTGACTTCGTTTTTGAAAGTTATAATCGACACCAACAGACTGTGCAAGTGAAGGGCTATTTATAGGTAAAATTAGGACCTGTCGCGGCCCGCGTAAAACCTCAGCTCAACCTTACGCGGCCCGCGTAGCCGCCCAGTCTACGAGTTGCTTTGACCAGTCACCGGTAGGTGTGACACGTAGGCGACACTTGGACCCGGAACACTTATCCGGTCAAACATGAGTTGACGCGGCCCGCGTAAAACATCCCTTGTCTTTTACGCGGCCCGCCTGAGACCCAATATTTTGTTTTTCTTGGTTTTTAATGTAGGGTAAGGTTTCAGGGGTCCGGATTTGAACTTACGGGTATTTTTATGAAAATTTTGAGAGTCCTTACATTCTCCCCACCTTATTTAGAATCTCGTCCTCGAGATTCATTGGAATAAGTGAGGATACTTTCGCTTCATTTCCGATTCCAGCTCACAAGTGTATTCAGGTCCTCTCTTTGAATCCCACTTGACTTTGACAAGTACTAACCGTTTGTGTTTGAGAAATTTCACCTTTCTGTCTTCTATTTGAAGAGGTTTCTCAACAAATTTTAACTTTTCGTTTACCTTTGTATCTTGGAGAGGTACTACCAAAGATTCGTCTGATAAGCATTTCTTGAGGTTGGATACATGAAATACGTCATGTACTCTAGCTAATTCTTCTGGTAGTTGTAAACGATAAGCAACTGGTCCTATACATTGGATCACTGGAAATGGTCCTGTGTATCTTGTACTTAACTTTCCTTTCTTACCAAATCGAACTACTCCTTTTCAAGGTGAAACTTTCAATAGTACTTTGTCTCCAATTTGAAATTCAAGTGGCTTGAGTTGATTATCTGCATAACTCTTTTGACAATCTCGAGCAGTCCTTAGTATTTCCTTGATTTGAGAAATTTTGTCGGTGGTCTCTTGCACTATCTCGGGACCTGATAATTGACTTTCTCCTACTTCTGCCCAACAAACTGGAGTTCTGCACTTTCGTCCATACAGAGCTTCAAATGGGGCAGTTTCAATACTTGAATGATAACTATTGTTATAGGAGAATTCAATTAATGGCAAGTGATCATCCCAATTTCCACCAAAATCTATTACACATGCTCTGAGCATATCTTCCAAAGTTTGAATCGTCCTTTCACTTTGCCCGTCTGTTTGCGGATGATATGCAGTACTTAAATTTAGTCGAGTTCCCATTGCTTTTTTGGAAACTTGTCCAAAAATGAGAAGTGAAACGACTATCTCTATCTGAAACAATGGAGAGTGGAACTCCATGTAAAGATACTACTTCGTCTACATACAATTTGGCTAACCTTTCCATACTAAAAGTTTCTTTCATAGGTAGAAAGTGAGCTGATTTGGTTAATCGATCCACAATTACCCAAATCGCATCATTACCTTTCCTGGTTTTGGGCAACTTAGTAACAAAATCCATTGTTATGAGTTCCCATTTCCATACAGGCATTTCTAGTTGTTGTAGTAGACCTGAAGGTTTCTGATGTTCTGCCTTAACTTGCGAACAAGTAAGACACTTAGAAACATATCGAGCTATATCTTTTTTCATTCCTATCCACCAAAAGTTATTCTTTAAATCTTGGTACATCTTATTGTTTCCTGGGTGTATGGTATACCTAGATTTATGAGCTTCTTCTAAAATCTTATTTCTTAATTCTCCTTGCTTAGGTACCCAAATTCTTCTTTGGTGGAATCTCCAAATTCCATCAGATCCTTATTCTAAATCTTTTATTCTTCCTTTCATTCCTTCAGCATCATCCTTGATTGCTGTTTCTTGAAAATGCTTCAGTTGTTCCATTAAATCTAACTGTAGATTTAATCTAAGAGCACGGACCCGTCGTTGTTTCTCATGGTATTTACGACTTAAGGCATCTGCAACTACATTTGCCTTTCCTTCATGATACTGAATATCACAGTCGTAATCACTTAGGATTTCCATCCATCTCCTTTGCCTCATGTTTAACTCTTTTTGCCCAAATATATACCTTAAACTTTTATGATCTGTATAGACAGTAAATTTACTTCCGTATAGATAATGCCTCCAAATCTTAAGGGCAAAAATTACGGCTCCTAATTCTAAATCATGAGTCGTATAGTTTTCTTCGTGATTTTTCAATTGCGTTGAAGCATACGCAATTACCTTCTTGCGTTGCATTAGCACACATCCTAATCCTAGTTTTGAAGCATCACAGTACACTTCAAAATCTTCAGTCCCTTCTGGTAAAGCTAGGATTGGAGCATTTGTTAATTTCTACTTCAAGATTCTAAAGGCTTCTTCTTGTCTAGGTCCCCATTCAAACTTAACGGCTTTACATGTTAGCTTAGTTAATGGTACAACTATCTTGGAAAAATCCTTAATAAACCGTCTATAATATCCAGCTAAACCTATAAAACTTCTAATTTCCATTGCGGTTTGCGGAACCCTCCATTTGGTAATTGCCTTTATCTTAGCAGGATCTACATAAATACCTTCATGATTCACCATGTGTCCTAAGAATTGCACTTCTTGTAGCTAAAATTCACACTTCGAGAATTTGGCATAAAGCTTTTCTTTTCTTAACAAAGTTAAGAGTGCATGCAAATGCTCACAATGTTCTGTCTGACTTTTGGAATAAATAAATATATCATCTATAAAAATAATTACAAATTTATCCAAATACGGTTTACAAATTCTATTCATCATGTCCATGAATGCGGCAGGAGCATTCGTTAACCCAAAGGGCATGACTGTAAACTCGTAATGACCATACCTAGTCCTGAAAGCAGTTTTAGGTATGTCTTCCTCTTGTACTTTCAATTGATGATATCCGGAACGTAAGTTGATCTTAGAAAAATATCTAGCTCCCTGGAGTTGATCGAACAGATCATCAATCCTAGGTAATGGCTATCGATTCTTAATTGTAACCTTATTCAATTCTCTATAATCAATACACATTCTCATCGAACCATCCTTCTTCTTTACGAACAATACTGGCGCTCCCCAAGGGGATGAGCTAGGTTGTATGAATCCTTTGCTTAGTAATTCATCTAATTGCTTTTTTAGTTCTAACATTTCGGTAGGAGCTAACCGATAAGGTGCCTTGGCTATCGGTGTAGTTCCAGGAATTAGATGAATCCTAAATTCTACTTCCCTATCTGGTGGTAGTCCTGGTAACTCTTCTGGGAATATATCTGGGTATTCTGAGACTACAGGAATCTCCTTAAGTTCTTTACCTTTAGTACTAATGATTACTGAAATCATATATACTATTCCTTGTTTTCGTTCATAGCTAGCAACTTTCATTACTGATATGAACTTCATGGGTTTACGCGGTTTATCTCCTGTAATCCTGATTACTTCTCCGGTAGGTGCCTGAATTTCTATAGAATTTTTTATCACAAAGAATTCGAGCATGGTTGGCTACTAACCAATCCATTCCTAACACAACTTCGAATTCAGCTAATTTCATAGGTAACAGGTTTGCAGAGAATTTATGACCTAAAAGTTCTATGTTTCCTTCCCTCAAAACCTTATCTATTTTAACTGAATTCCCATCTGCCGTTTCGACTGTAAAAATATGCCTAAGGTTAATTAAAGGTAAATTAAGAGCTTGGCAGAATGAAGTATTGATAAAACTTTGGTTTGCACCAGAGTCAAATAATACTTTTGCGTAAATGTTGTGAACTAGGAACGTACCAGCTATCACATCTGGAATGAGTTCTGCTTCTTGAGTGGTCAACTGGAAGGCTCGAACATTCTTCTTGATAGCTCCGTCGACGGGCTTAGCTTTGTTGTCTGCTGGTTTAACCAATTTAGGACTTTCTGTTTTGAAATGCCCATTTTCTCCACAGTTAAAGCAGATTCTTGTTTTCTTTCTGCAATCTTCTTCACGATGTCCTACAACTTTGCAAAAGTTGCAGGTTACATTACATCAACCAAAATGTTTCTTTCTGCAATTCCTGCAGAATGGCGAGTTTGAAAATTGCCATGTTCCTCTTCTCTTGAAGCTGCTATTATTACCCGTACGAAACCCTTGGGTAATTTTCTGAGCCAGTTCCTTTTTCCTATTTTCATCTCTTGTGCGTACCAGTTCATCAGTGAGGGTATTAGCTAATTCGACTGCATCGTCAATAGTGCGAGGTCTCGCAGCTTTAACGATATTACGGATTTCGCTAATTAGTCCCCAAATATAGCGAGAAATGAGTACCGGCTCTGGCGAAGCCAGTGTTGGTACTACTCTAGCATATTCAAAGAATGTCGAAGTATAACCACGACAATCTACACCCAGCATTCGATGATTTAGGAATTTATTTGCCATTTGATCTTTTTCATACTCGGGATAGAATTTTCTTTCTACAAGATTATTAAATTCTTCCCATTTCATGGCATATGCCTCAATCCTTCTTTTAGCTTGTAATTCTATGTTCCACCATTCTAGCGCCCCTTCTTTAAAAAGATCTGACGCATACATAACTTGATCTTCCTCAGCACATTTACTTATAGTGATCACTGCCTCAGTTTTCTCTAACCAACGCAGTGCTGCAATAGCCCCTTCGTTACCTGCAAACTCAGCGGGTTTACAGGCAAGAAATTCTTTGTAAGTGCAACCATGTGTTGCAGTTTTCATTTTCTTGAAAATGGGGGCTTGCAGATCATTATTGTTATCATTAATATGATTGCCTCCTCCGTTTATACTATTACTAAAATTGTCGCCTTGTGTACGTTTACTAGGAATGATTGATTGAGGTTTAACAGGTTTCTGGGCAGCAGCAACGATTGCTGGAATAGCATTGGCTATTCCTTGAGCAACGATATCCTCGATATCTTGCCTATTTAACAATTGCTCTTCCTGATTTTGCTCAGATTGATTTACTTCATTACTGGTTCATTACCAATGTTTGCCATCTGACAATTAATTTAAATAATTAATATAGAATAAGAAACAATCCAATATAACAATTAATCACACATAATTATGTAAACAAATATACAACCAAAATTGTAACTTTTCTTTTATTTTATAGATTATATTATGCTTCCATATACATTTTTATCTTACAGCCGTTTTATTGTTTATTTTACACATACTGATTTTTATTAATATTACTGTTTATTATACAAACACAGATTCACCCACTTCTCCCTCGTCAACTTGCAATCTTTTAATAACGATGTTCCCTCTCATCATATTTCCATGAAATTTGTCCTCCTATCTCTCGGATCCTATTCCCAACATCCATTAGTTCTTCGCCAAAATGGCGGAGTTCAGCCATGTTCTCATTACTCATCGGTGGATTTGGTAGAGGTTCTGGATCAAACTGGGGAAGAAAGGAATAAGGACTGTTGAGCAGGTTTTGGAATTGCCAATCATTAGTCCACCACTCATCCATTCCTAAAGGTTGGGTGTGGATTATTGGTTCTGGGATTGCTGGTTCTAAGTTTATAGGGAGTTGATTTTTTATAGGATTAGAGTAAAAATTATTATTGATCGGCCTGACTATATCACAGCTTGCCAATGCGCGATCCAATTCCTCCTGAAATGGTAATTGATCAACTTGTCTAGAGCTTTCCCCCATTTCTAGCTGGGTTGGTCTAAAACCTCCTCCAATCTCTATTTCCTTCTGTCTAGAACCTTCTCCAAATTCCATTTCCATTTTCCTAGAATCTTCCCTAACTTCAATCCCCTTCCCTTTATCTAAGGGATTTTCTATTTTAGGAAGTCTCTTAGCTGGCTTTCTCCTACGTACACGCCTTTCCCATATAAATCTCTTTCTTTTCTTAGGTTTTGGCTTTTCCAGAGGTGGAGCGTTGAATTCCATAGGTTCTTCTATGTCTGGTATATACCTATTGAAATCCCTGGAAACCTCTATTTTTACCGGATAGAGATTTAGGTCTTGAAGGGCTTCAGACAATTCGTTCATGCTGTTTAACATATATGCAAAATACACAAAATGCTAAGTTAAAATTTTATAACAAAATTTTATGGATAACCTTTAAATTTTATCGCATACCGTGTGACTAATGTAACACAAAAGATAACTAAAAATTAAACATACTGAGATTTAATTGTAAACTTATTTATTTACTGGATAAGGTTTCTAGTTTTGTAGGTGATAAGGGTACTAAAACTTGAATATTTAAATATTTGCATTTACTGCTACAGTGGCTAGCATATAAAGATCTGCCCATTTTTCATCTAACTTGTCTTCCTATGGTGATTTACTGGTTAATTCCTGGGTTTCCTGTTTAACTTTCTTTTCTCGGGATTTCTTTAATTTCTCCTGACTTTTTCTAATAATCAAACTTCTTTTATCAGGAGAAAGTGGTTCCTCATAGTGTGCTTTACGAACAAAGATTCCTTCATCCGGATCTGTTAGGTATTTTGAGGATTTTGTTTGACCTATCTAATTTAAGATAGATATTTGAAAGCTTTTGCTTACCCATACTGTAACTAACAAATAATCAATTAATAAAACACATAATCACAGAATAGCAATTAGTAAATTTAAGTATTTTCTAAATACTTAGGCTTAAATCAGTGGCTCTGATACCACATTTTTCTGTCACGGCCCCCGACCCGGTTTGACCCGTTTCAGGAGCCGTGGGACAGAAATCCCGTGGTATTTATTTAATTGAGTTTAACGGCGGAAGATTTCATCAGGATCTTGTTAAAACTATAATTTTTCCCGATTTATTTTATTTCACAACTCGGGATAAAACCCCGGTAATTTACAATCATAAGATTTCACGGAGAAATATTTATTTTACAAAACATGTTTATTTATTTTATTATGAGCCACTTCCTTAAGCTTGTAGTGCTTCACGGCACTTTTTGTTGGATCACAACAGATCACCTGAAACATGTTTGAAAAAGGTTTTGTCAGCGGGAAATACTGGTGAATCATCCTATTTATTGAAACGACCCATTTGTTATAATTTACAGTATTAAGGGTGATTACATTGTTTCTATATCAACCAACTACCCACAGTACTTGTCACTCGACATTCATCGGTAGCCTCTGAGCCCGATGGTGTCTGTGACTATGGTCATATCACCCATTGGCCCCGTTATTCAATGGTGACGGTTATCAAGTAATGTATACAAAACCCCACATACCGGCTGTAATTTGGTGACTACAAAGACTTAATCCCCGCAATTATAAATTTGAAAACAAGTAGAGTTTTGGGAAAGCAATTTGATAAAAAGAGAATGACTCACATTGCAGATTTAACTGAGCAGAGCCTAGCCTACTAATTAGCCTTTTGACCTAAATTTAATAACATGCACACGAACTCGGTTAGTAACTAATACAACATTTACGATAACTCACGAGATTAAACCGTCACTACGAATGACAAAGTGCGATACTTAAACATCCATCGAATTAACGACGAATGACAAAGCATAAACCCTAATGTGGGCAGCACTTAAACATCCATTGGATAGTTTAATCGATCGAACATTGAATCGTAGCAGCGATCGAGTTAATACCCGGTATCGGAACAGCACCCAACTAATAATATATGAAATTTCGACTTTAGAGTAGCCTGACTTCGTTTTTGAAAGTTATAATCGACACCAACAGACTGTGCAAGTGAAGGGCTATTTATAGGTAAAATTAGGACCTGTCGAGGCCCGTGTAAAACCTCAGCTCAACCTTACGCGGCCCGCGTAGCCGCCCAGTCTACGAGTAGCTTTGACCAGTCACCAGTAGGTGTGACACGTAGGCGACACTTGGACCCGGAACACTTATCCGGTCAAACATGAGTTGACGCGGCCCGCGTAAAACATCCCTTGTCTTTTACGCGGCCTGCCTGAGACCCAATATTTTGTTTTTCTTGGTTTTTAATGTAGGGTAAGGTTTCAGGGGTCCGGATTTGAACTTACTGGTATTTTTATGAAAATTTTGAGAGTCCTTACACCTTCCACTGTTGTAACTCCAGCAGTACTTGATATAAACCAGCAGAGCTTGACCCATAGCAGTAGATTGACCAACAGAGCTTTAGTCTTCATCAGTCTTTGACTTGATCAGTAGTTGTAGGTCAGCAGTTGTAACGATCAGTGGATTGGAGGTCATCAGATGTTGAAACCACTTTCAAGGGGAGAGACTTGTATACATAACATCTGCTTATTCTGGATCCACTGCTCTGATCCAGTTTTGGCTTTAATTATCTGTTCCTCTGATAGGGTTCAATCCCAACAATCTCCCCCTGGAACAGATTACGCCAAAACCATTCATTATTTGTAGATCATTATTGCCTCATCAACAGTTCCCTTATTTGCCCTTTGAGTTGTAACTCAAAGTCTAAGGAATCTGTGTCATCTTCATCCTTGCAAAGTGGAAGATCAAGGAGATCCTGCATATCTTCAACACTTAGGCCAAGTGCTTGTTCCCTTGTTATTTTCTTCACTTCTCCACTGGACTTGATCACTGTCAGTACATGGGTCTGTTTGTCAGTTTTCCACTTTAGTACTTTAGAGTCCAGTGGGTTTCTTGGGATATTTTTATTAAATGAGGAGTTTGGAGATGCTGGCCTGGTGATAACTATTTGAACAGTGCTTGCAGGTTAATTCAATCCAAGAGTTTCTGCTATCATCCTTTTAATACCCTCTTTTACAAGGTCATCTCCTGCAATCATTTCTTCCACTGTTTCCGCATCCAACTGCTTTTGTTGTCTTCTTTTATAGATGGAAGCACCAGTTGGGGCAGTGGATCTCCTGATTTGCAGTTTGGTGGTCTTGTTGAAACCTCTGCTTCAGGATAGTCAGGTTTTTGTGGAACCCTTGGATCTTTCTTCCTTAGTTCCTCCAACCTTTTATAGGTGGTCCTGACTTTGTCTTCTTTCCATCTCATCACTTGATTTTTAGACCCATAATCAGCAGCAATTAGCTCCTCTTTCATTCTCTTCAGCTCCAATGTCTTTTCAGGTACATTCTTCTTATACTTTGCCCAATTAGGAGGAGTGTGTTTGACCATATTTTTAATAATTTCTTGAATCCTGGCTGCTTCACTTTCAAGCTCAGGAATGGTCCATTCTTTGTACAAGTGTTTTTCCCCTTTATATTTCTTATAAGCCATGATATTTTCAATGTAGTCTTTTCCCAGGGTTTCATATGCTCTTTCTGATACTTGCTTACAAACATTCTTTGCAAACTGCTCCAAAGATCTGACTTGTGTGGGCGAAAATTGATAATGCCTTTGAATTTCTTTATCAGTTTTTCCTTGTGAGTTTCTTTTGGAAATATCCTCTGCCTGTTGAGCCTTAACTTTCAAGTACTCTTCAATGTTGTTAGGCCTAGGATATCCTTCAACTGATGGCAAACTCCTTTTAGCAAGATCATCCTCATAGTAGAAGGATTTAATCTCTTCTCTGACTGCTATAAGCTCTAGAGGATATTGAAATCCTGTAGGAGTGGTGGCAGTGATTGGCTGTTGAACTTGGGCTGAAGAGAGAGGAACAGGGTTTAGAATATTGACAAGTGCATGAGATTGTGAAGATGTAGGTGGTGGTGATGGAGAATCATCATCAGGTAAAATTACCATTCTCCTTTTTAGTTTAGGAGAGGCAGGTGGTGTGTTGGATGATTGTGAAGTATTGATTTGAGTGGTGGAAGGTGGCTGACTAACAGTTGTTGAAACAACTGGTGTTTCAACCACTGTTGTCACTACAACAGATATTGTAACATCTGATGTCTTCTGCTTTTTAGCAGGAGATGATGGTGGTGAGGTTGTTTTTGGTGGTGATGGTAGTTTTGGTGGTGAAGTGATTTTTGGTAGTGGTGGTAAGGCAGTGGTTGTGGTGTGTGTGTAAGTGATGTGTGTTGAAGTGGTGGTTTTTGGTTTAACAACTGCTGAAACCACTGAAGTACCAATAATTGTTGATATAGCAGATGATTCAACAGCTGTTTGGGTGGAGGTTTGATGTTTGGAGCCTTTGGAAGGTGGTTTGGAGGCATGCTTTGTGGGTCTGGATGGTGTATGTTTGGGTTGCCTCACTTGTCTAATGGGCTTCTTCTTTTCATCCTTAGGATTTTCATCATCCATTGGCTCAGAAGGACCCTGCACATTCAGCTTCATAAAAGCTCTTTTCTCCTTAGCCTCTCTATCCCTTTTTACACTTGCTTTTGCTTCAGCAAGTGCATTTGTGGTAACATCAATCTTTTTACTACCATCTGGCAAGGGAATGTCTTTAGTCATGTTATATTTTTCTGGTTCAATATAAAGACCATCTTCAATTCCCTTCTTCTTCCACTGCTTGATTTTCTCCCCCTTTTTGGCATTATCTGGAGGTGTGTTATCAATAAAGAGAACAGTGGGAGGAGCAGTGCCAGTGGTGTTCAGTATGTGGGCCTTTATAGCCTTGATATCAGCTTGGGTGTCTTTAAACCTTGACTCCATCATGTTTCTTAGCTTTTGAACATGTATTCCTTGCTGCTGATCAGCCAATTCTCTTTGATGTTGGAGCAGTGGTTGAAATAAGTTCCATACCTCATTTGCAGCAGGTGCAGGTTGTGCAGGTGCTTGACCTGGAGCAGCAGTTGATGGCACCTTTTAAACTTTCAACAACTGTTGCAACATTTCTTTAATTTCTGCAACAGAGGTATCCAGTTTATAAATTCTACCCGTCAATTCCTGACATTTTAAATCATCACCCAAGTTAATAGGATCATCTGATTCCCCACCGGCAGTGGTTGTATCAATGTGTGATTTAGGGAATGAATTCCAAAAGTCACCCATTGATGCCCCTTGTTCTTGGTACTGGGGTCTTCTTCCTTCAACACTTGATAGCCTTTTGATGGTACCGGTGGTCATAACAAACTCACTAGTGGATATCAGAGGTGCTATGGAAGGAATTGCCTTCAAGGGAGTCTGATTAATGAAACAACTGGCCAAATGTAGATCTGTTGATCCAACATTTGTAGTTGCTGCTCCACTTGAACTACTGATTGGAATTTCAGGCAATTCCAGTAGTGTAGCCTCCTCATTTGTTGTTGGTGGGTTAACAGTGATAGAAACACAAGACTCAGTCACTTGTTGATGTATATTCTCATTGACAGGTGTTTGAGACGAACTGATTTGTGTCTGGGCAATATCAACTGCATCCAACAAGGGTTTTATGGATGGTGGAAATTGTGAATTGAAGATAGGAGTAGAAAGAGAATTTTCCCCAGGAAATGGGCGCTGTGGATGATGGAATTAAGTGATTCCAGAGCATCATAATTTGGTGTCCCTGTGCTTACAACCTAATCTTTTTGTGAAGATGCAGGAGGAGTTTGAGGCAAGGGTGGAGATCTTTCTACCATTTGCTGTGAGGAAGTAGCAGCAGTGGTTGTTGGTGACATTTGTGTTGTCACTGGCAGTTGCTTTGGGATCTCATCTTCCAGAGTTGCCTTTTTAGTGAGTTTGGGGGGTTTTTTGGATGATTTTCTTTTAGGCTTTTTGGTAATGGCAGGTGTGGGTTTCATAGCAGTGGGTGTGCTACTATGATCACCTGGAGCAGTGGGCTCAGCAGCAGATACCTGAGGAGCAGTGGTAGCTACTAAATTTTGCTCAGGGACCTCTACTTGTGTTTTGCAAGGTGTTGACATTCTTGTGAAAGGTTCAACAGTTAAGCTGTTTATTTGAAAAGAGTCACCTTGTTGTATTACATGAGCATCATCCTTACCAAATTTCTTTTGAAAGTAATAACTTAGAAATCTTGGAAAAAGTAAGAATGACTTGTTGTCAACATTTTTAACTAAATCATTAAAGATTTCCTGGGAGTAATTGAAATTTTCATCTTGGAGAATAGCATATCCCAAGTTTTGAATCTTTAATGGTATCTCATTAAAAGAAGTAGTTTTGTTTGAAACACACATTAATAGGGTATGAAATAAAAATCTTGTTGCAGGTGGAAAGTTACCTTTTTGTAAGGTATCCTTTTTATTGTATCTGCATACCCCCTTTCAAGGAAATCAGTTTTTAACTCGTTTTTGGGAAAAGAAGTTTTACCTTGCTGATCATCGAGTTCAAAGACTTCCGAGATGGATTGTGGTGTGATTTTGACTGCTTTACCCATTAGAGATGAGTTAATGGCTATGACGTCTTCTCCTTGTTTTTGAAGAGTAACATTTTTCCAAAACTCTCTCTGGGTTTTCAGGTAGATTGGAGCATCTGCTGTTAACAAAGTTTTGTACTTTGATGCAAACATAGTGACAATGATGGAATCAAAGGTATCCGTGGTGCCAGGTTTTGTAAGGAGACCCATATAATTGTGAGGAGCTTTGTATGGTATTTCGATGGGTGTGGTAGCCATTTGAGTGGCCTTTTTAGAAGATGATTTTGAAGTGGATTTTGCAGATGACTTTGATTTTGTCATTTTGACGAAGAAGAACGATGAATGATTTGAGACAGAAAGATGGAAACTGCGTTGAGAAAAGAATTTTGGAATTCAATTCGACAGTGTAAAACCCTGTTTGAGGGTTTTGATCAGGGTTTTATAAGGGAAAAAATGAATGCTGACGTGGCAGCGGTTACAAAGATCTGACCGCTATGTACTGTCCACGTGGCAACCTCTGATGAGAAGATGAATAATGGAAAACAGTTGTTTTGAAAACCACTGATGAAGCAGATACAAGTGGTTGCAACGGTCATAATGAGAACAGTGGGTGATTTTAACTATCAGTGGATAGCCTTATCAGTGGATTGAAACACTGATTTTGAACAACAGTGATTACCAAGAAAATGAGAGAACAAGGGTTGACTTTCAGCAGTGGACAATATTTAGGAAACAGATGTTTGAACAAAACAGTGGTTATAGCAGACTTTTAAGGATTTAATGAAAAATTCATTTTTAGCTATTTTTAAGGATGGATTTTTGATTTTCAGAAAACATTTTAATGCTTTTATTCATAGAAAAACAAGATTTTGCTTGTTATTCCATGTTTAGCATGCCAATCCTAGAGATCAAGCTTTCAAAGGTGGATATATCTAATGCTTTTGTTAGAACATCTGCCAGCTGATCTTTAGTTGGTACATGGTGCAGAGAAATCAAACCTTTTTCATAGCAATCCCTCACAAAGTGATGTCTGATATCAATGTGCTTGGTGGTTGAATAGGAAACTGGATTTTTGATGATATTTTCTGCTGCCTGGCTGTCCAACATAAGTGGTGTCTTTAAGGCAGTGATACCAAAATCCAGCAACTGATTTTGAAGCCAAAGCAGTTGGGCTGTACAGCTTGCAGCATCTATATACTCTGCCTCAGCAGTGGATGTGGAAACAACTGCTTGCTTTTTGCTTTGCCAAGACACTAAGCAATTGCCTAGGAATTGGCACCCTCCTGAAGTGGACTTCCTTGTCTTGTCACATCCAGCAAAGTCACTATCTGAGAAACCTGAAAGCTCAATTTTACCATCAGTTGGATACCAGATACCAAGTGTGGGAGCACCTTTTAGGTATCTGAATATCCTTTTTACAGCAATAAGGTTTGACTTTCTGGGGGCTGATTGGGATCTTGCACAAACACATGTTGCAAACATGATGTCTGGCCTAGATGCAGTTAGGTACAATAAAGACCCAATCATGCTTCTATATAAAGTTTGATCAACCAAATCATCCTTTTCATCAGACATGACAATTTTATTTGTTGCAATAGGTGTACTGCATGGCTTACAATCATCCATCTCAAATTTCTTTAAAAGTTCTTTGGCATATTTGCCTTGATGGATGAAGGTGCCATTTTGCAGTTGCTTTACTTGGAGACCAAGAAAGCACTGGAGTTCACCCATTGCACTCATTTCAAACTCAGCTGTCATGAGTTGCCTAAACTCTTCACACATTTTATTACATGTGCTTCCAAAGATGATGTCATCCACATAAATCTGGACAATCATCAAATCCTTTCCTCTCCATTTTAAAAACAATGTTTTATCTATTTTACCTCTTGTGAAACCAATGGATAATAGGAAAGTGGAAAGAGTTTCATACCAGGCTCTTGGTGCTTGTTTCAGGCCATACAAAGCTTTATTTAGCTTGTAGACATGATTTGGATTAAATGGATCCTCAAAACCTAGAGGTTGACAGACATACACCTCTTCTTGAATCTTACCATAGAGGAATGCACATTTGATATCCATTTGATACACCTTGATGTTGCGGTTGACAGCAAAGGCCAGGAATAATCCGATAGCTTCAAGTCTTGCTACAGGGGCAAATGTTTCATCATAGTCAATGCCCTCTTCCTGTCTGAACCCTTGAACCACAAGCCTAGTTTTATTCTTGACAACAATGCCTCTTTCATCAGTTTTGTTTTTGAAGACCCACTTTGTGCCAATAGGACTTACACCCTCTGGCAGTGGTACAAGTTCCCATACTTGTTGTCTTTTGAACTGTTGGAGCTCTTCTTGCATGGCTTCTACCCAGCTGTTGTCTTTTAGTGCCTCTTGGTACTTGACTGGCTGATGGAGTGATAGGAAACCAGCAAAAAGATAGATGTTTTGGGATTGGCTTCTTGTGAGCACCCCTTCACTGATGTTACCAATGATTTGGTCAGGTGGATGAAACTTCAAGAAGATTAAATATCCTTTGTATGGAACAATGGCATTGAGTGGTAAGGGCTGCAGATGTGATTCATCTGAGCTAACCACTACTGGTGACTTTGATGTTCCAGCAGTGGCTTCAAAAGGTGGTGGAATAGGAGGTAATGGTGTGGACACATGCTGACTTTTATCCACTATTTGGGTACTTTTGTCAGCAGTGTTTGATGATGTGGAAGCAGGGGTTGATGGGCTACTTTGATCAACAACTGTTGAGGTAGCGGTGGTTGAGCTTTGACAACTGTTTTGAACATCTGCTGCTCTACCATTTGATGCAGACTTTTGCTGAGGAGTGATGACTTCTTACCCATAGTCTGATGAAGAATTTTTTGATGGACCTGCATTGTTAGTCTTGACAGCAACACTTTCAAATGTGAATTTATCAAGATCAAATAAATCAGCAGGATTTGCTGGAATTTTCATTGATGAAAGTTCATTGAACTTTACATTCAAAGTATCTTCCACTGTTTTGGTCCATGTGTTAAACACTTTGTAGGCCTTAGCAGTGGTTGAGTATCCCAGATGATAACCACAATTAATTTTGGCTGCAAACTTTGAGATAGAATCTTTTAAGTTTAAAATGAAACATGGGCAACCAAAAACTTTGAAATATGAAATCAATGGCTTTATTTTATACAGCAGTTTATAGGCAGTCTTTTGATGCCTGGGGTTGATTAAAACTCTGTTTTGGACATAGCAAGCAGTGTTTACTGCCTCAGCCCAAAAAGTTAATGGCAAACCTGAATCAGCAAGCATGGTTCTGGCAGCCTTAATCAAAGTCCTGTTCTTTCTTTCAACAACCCCATTTTGCTCTGGTGTTCTTGGAATGCTGTATTGCCTCACAATTCCTTTTGACACACAGAAATCATCTAACTCCTTGTTCCTGAACTCTGTGCCATTGTCACTTCTGAAGATTTTTACTGGCAATTCAACCTGTTTCACAAAGTCTTGCAGAATGCCTGCAGTCTCATCTTTTGAGTGTAAAAAATAAGTCCATGTTAGGATCGGAGGCTCTCATGATAGTGTTTGTTTGTTTGAATATGAATGATCAATGAATATGAAAACATGTTAGGTGCAGCGGAAATGAAAACAAACTTTGTAAACACAATCAAAGGAGAAAATAGTTTGATAAACAATTGCTTCTCATAGAGTCAAAAGATTACAAATCAAAGCAAAAGATTACAGTTATGCTTACAAACTATACTCCCCCTCAGCCTGATGCCCCAAGATTGGTTGCACACAAGATGAAAGGATTAGACATGAGGAGAAGAACCCGCTCAGTCAATCAAATGTAACAGTACAGGGTACTGTTACATTTATAGGCAAACCAAACCACTGAGGTATCAAAGCTGACGTCACCATGAAAGTGACATCTAACAACCTAACAACCTGTAGACACTGTCCTTATACCAACTACTGATGTCTAACAACTGATTGTAAATAAAGTACAAAACATGAGAAAACAACTGCTTCACGTTCCACTGTTGTAGCCTAAGCACTGATGCTCAACAACAACATCAGTGCTTTCTTCAAAGGTGATCAGTCCTTGAATGAGCAGTGTTTGTGTCTTCAGCAGCACTTAAGAGAAGCAGTAGATAGAGCGACAAAGTTTGTCTTCAGCAGTCTTTAGGATTACATCAGCATTTGGATCATCAGTTGTTCTTTTGAGCAGTACTTAAGATTCATCAGCTGATAGATAACCACTGACAAGGGGAAAGCAAAGTGTAAACTGCTGCTTATTGTGAATCAACTGTTGTGACCTGGTTTTGGCTTTACATTATCTGTTCCTCTGGAAGGGTTCGATCCCAACAATCTCCCCCTGGAACAGATAATGCCAAAACCCTTCATTATTCATGACCTTTATTACTCATCAAGAGTGCCTTAGCTTATTCTTTGAATTCAGCTTCAAATTCCTTTGCACTCTGGTCATCCTCATCCCTACACAGTGAAAGTTCAAGGAGATCCTGCAAATCTTGAACACTAAGGCCTAGTGCTTCTTTCCTTGATATATACTTCACCTCTCCATTGGATCTGACCAGAGTCAATACGTGGGTCTTTTGATCAGAGAGCCACTTTAGTACTTTTAAACCCAATGGATTTCGTGGGAGAGATTTATTTGCTGATGAGTTGAAGAATGATGACCTTGAAAACACCTGCAGACTTTCAGACATTCTTTTGAAAATTTCTTCAATAACTTTGTCTGTTGCAGCTATGTCTTCTTCTGCAGTTTCTTGCTCAATAAGCTCTTGTCTTTCAACTTCTGTCTTGTCTTTTGCAGTGTTTGGAGACGCAGGTTTGTTTAATACCTTAAAAAGGCTTTGAAGCTTTGTTGAAGTTTCTTCTTTTAGACCCATTTTCGTGATGGTATCTTTGAAGTACTCTGCTTCTTTTTCAATTACCTCTTCTTCAGTCAGCTGTTCTCCCTCTTCTTGATTTGTTACAAAAGTAGACCGGAACAGTGTGTCGAGGTTTCCTATCTTCTGTTCAAGCTTTATCATTTGTTCTTGCTTCTTAGAAGTGCTTGAAACAGTTATCTTTCTTTTCTTTAGCCTTTCATAGGCTTCATCGGTCTGCTGTTTTGACCATTTTGATATGGCTTCAGCAGTATCCATTTTTGCATCCACCAGCTCCTTTTTCTTTCTTTTATACTCAGCAGTGATGTCAGCAATGAGCTTTTTGAATTTGTTCCAGTTTGGAGCATTCTTCTTCTTTGTAGGATCTTTCTTAATTCTGTCAATCCTCTCAGCCTCATGCTTTAGAGCGATTATTGGCCATTCTTCAAACTGTTTTTCTTCAGTTGGATAGAATTTTTCTTTCATAATGTAGGCAAGATATTGTTTTCTAAGCTCTTTGCGTTGTTCAGCCTTTTCTTTGATTAGTTCCTGTGCGAAATCTTCCATCTGCTTTACCTTTTCAAGGAAGAAATCCAGTCTTTTAGCAATGCCTTCTTCGCTTTAGACGTTCACGTTCACGTTCACTTTCAAATTTAGCTCCTGCTTTAGCCTGCCTTGCCTTGAGTTTGAGGTAATCATCCATATCCTCTGGTGGCATGTAGCCTATGAGTGAGGAGAATCTCCTTTTTGAAGGATCTTCTTCTATATAGAATTGCCTCATCTCATTTTTGATAGCTTCGAGTTCCAGTGGATATTTTGCAGCATTAGGATCATGTGTACCCTCATCGACAGAGATTGGCTTTCTTATTCTGTTGAAGAGCTTAGGTTGTGATGTAGAAAGGATGAGAGTAGTGGTGGATGACTTACTAACAGCTGTTGTCTCAACATCTGCTGGCATTACAACTACTGATATGTCAGCAGTTGTCTTCTGCTTTTGAGCAGGGGATGGAAGTGGTGAAGATGGTGGTGAATCAACATCTGATATGAGATTCCTTCTCCTTTTTAATGAAGAAGGAGCAGATGATGTTTTGGGTGGATCAGTGGTGGTAGATTGGATAGCAGTGGTTTGTGACAGTGATTGACTGACAATGGTTGAAACAACTGGTGTTTCAATCACTGTTGTCATTACAACAGATGTTGTAACATCTGTTGTCTTCTGTTTTAAGACATGAGGCAGTGGTGATGGTGTGATTGTAGATGATGGTGATAGAGCAGTAGATGTGGTGGTGTGTGGTAGAGTGGTGTGTGTTGATGGCATGGCAGCTGTTTGGCTACTGACAGCAGTTTTTGTAACTGCTGCTGCAGCAGTTTTTGTAACTGCTACTGTATCAGCTGTTTGACAAACAGATTTTGAGACCTGCTTTTCTTTTTCTTTCTCTTTTTCAGGCTCAACATGAAGGCCATGTTCTATTCCCATCCTATTCATTTTTCCCAACATCTTGTTATTCTCCCCCTTTTTGGCATTATCTGAAGGGGGATTTACAAGAAATGGTATGGAAGAAGGAACTTTGCCAGATGCACTTTGAATGCTAGCCTTTATAGCCTTGATATCTGCTTGAGTGTCTTTAAATCTTGATTCAACCATGTTGGTCAGCATTTGAACTTGAATAGCATGTTTTTTGTCAGCCATAAGTTGCTGTGCTTCAAGCATGGGTTGAAAAATATTCCAGAGCTCATTTGTAGCAAGTGCCTGTGGTGGAGTAGGTGCTTGAGGTGGAACTGCAGTGGATTGTGCTTTCTGAGCTTTGAGAATCTCTTGCACCATCTCCTTTATTTCAGCAACTGATTCTTCAAGTTTGTCAACTCTGCCCATCAATTCCTGATATTTTGAATCATCACCTACTTTAGTAGGATCATCTGAATCCCCACCAGCAGTGGTTATATCAATGTGTGTCTTAGGAACAGAGTCCCAAAAATCATCCATTGATGCCCCTTGTTCTCGGTACTGGGGACTTCTTTCTTCGGCACTCGATAAACCTTTGATGGTACCAGTGGTTAGATCCAACTCACTGGTGGTCACCGAAGTTGCCATGGAAGAAATTGCCTTCAAGGGAGTCTTACTTATGAAATAACTGTCCAACTGAGGATCTGTTGATCCACCAGTTGTAGTTGCTGCTCCACTTGAACTACCACCCAGAGTTACTTGTAACTCAGGGGGTGTAACTTCCTCAACTGTTGCTGGGATAGCAGGAGTAGTAGCATCAGACCCAGTCACTTGTAGGGGTATACTCTCAGTGATAGGTGATAGAGAGGAACTGGTTTGTGTCTGAGCTATAGCAGCTGCATGCAACAAAGGTAGCATGGATTGTGGCATTATTATTGGTGAGGGGATGGGAGTTGAAAGAGACATGTCCTTGGGATCAGGACTGAGGAAGATGGATCCAAGTGGATTCAGAGCTTCATATTGTGGTGTCCCTGTGCTTACAACCTGATCCTTTTGTGAGGATGCAGGAGGAGTTTTAGGCATGGGTTGAGATCTTTCTTCCAACTGCTGTGAGGAAGTAGCAGCAGTGGTTTGTGGTGACTTTTGTGTTGTCACAGGCATTTCCTCTGGGATCTCATCTTCCAGAGTTGCCTTTGTTTTGGGTTTGGTGGGTTTTCTGGATGTTTTTCTTTTGGTCTTTTTGGTTATGTCAGGTGTGGGTTTCAAAGCAGTGGTTGTGCTGCTATGATCACCTGGAGCAGTGGGCTCAGCAGCTGATACCTGAGGAGCAGTTGTAACCACTAAAATCTGCTCAGGTACCCCTGCTTTTGTTTTTATTGGTGCCATCATCCTTGAAAATGTTTCTTTTGTTAAGCTTTTTATTTGACAATGAACACCTTGTTTTAGCAAATTTAAATTTTCCTTTTCAAATTTTTGTTCAAAATAGTAACTTAAAAATCTTGGAAAAAGTAAAAATGCTTTACTTTCAACGTTTTTCACCATGTCATTGAAAATCTCCTGGGAGTAGTTGTAGTCCTTTTTATTCAAAATAGCGTAACCCAGGCATTGAATTTTCAATGGTATTTCGTTAAAAGATGTTGTTTTATTCGAAGCACACATCAGAAGCGTGTGAAATAAAAATCTTGGAGCAGAAGGAAAATAACCTTTTTGTAAGGTATCAACCTTTGATTGTTCTGCATACCCCCTGTTTACGAAATCAGTTTTCATCTCGGCTTTCTCAAAAGAGAGTTTACCTTCCTGATCGTTGAGATTAAAGACTTCGGAGATCGACTGTGGGGTTATTTGAACTGCTTTACCCTGTATTGAGGAGTTAATGGCTGTGACTTTTCCGTCTTGTTTTTCAAGCGACGCCTTTTTCCAAAACTCTCTCTGGGTTTGCAGATAGATGGGAGCATTTGCTGTCAACAAAGTTTTGTACTTTGATGCAGATAATGTATCAATGATGGTGTCAAAGGTGTGATTATCAGTAGGTTTTGTGAGTAAACCCAGATAGTTGTGAGATTGTTTGAATGGTATTTCGATGGGTTCTTTGGCCGTTTGAGCGACCTCTTTGGAAGGTGATGGTGATTTAGGTTTTGATTTTGTCATTTTTGCGGAGAAGAACAAAAGAAGATTTTGGAGATTTTGAGAAGAAGGGTTGGAAACTGCTATGAGAAGAGAATTTTGGAATTCAATTCGACAGTGTAAAACCCTGTTTGGGGTTTAGGGCAGGGTTTTATTCAAAAAAAATGATCGCTGATGTGGCAGCGATTATTAAGATCTGAGGGCTAAAAACTGACCACGTGTCAAACACTGATAAAGTGGATGAAGTATGGAAAACAGTTGTTTTAAGAGCCACTGACGTATCAAGCATCAGTGGTTACAACGGTAAAAATTATGGGCAGTGTATGATTTTTACTATCAGTGGATAAGACACTAATTTTGAGCATCAGTGCTTTTCAAGAAAATGAGGGATCAGTGATTAACTTTCAGCAGTGGACAGTGTTTAGAGATCAGACGTTGGAACAAAACAGTGGTTAGGGTAAATGGTACAAATCTGAAGAACAGGTGTTTCAGCAACAGTTTTGAGAATTTTCATTCAAGGTTTTGCCACATGTCAATTTTGAAAGACAGTGGTTTAGTACCCCAGATGATGAAAACTTTTTACTAGGGCAAACCACTTTCGTTTAATATTCAATTAAAACATGAGCACCCTAATAATTCAAGCACAGTTTGCAATCAATTTTTGATGGAAATTTTGGAGCAAGCCTGAGTATGACATGATCATGACATATGTACCATTTCCTTTTGACCCATTTATGAGGACACAGATACCACCAAAAATAAGGTATTACATCCTGACAGGAGCTGAAACTATTGCCAACAAAAACAAGCAAGAGTTCCAAATATATTATTTCAAAAAAAAATGAATAATATATCCTGGTTATTTGAGAAAATCCTTTGAAAGGAAAAAAAAATGATTAAAGGATTTTCTGAGAACAGTATCAAAAAGGATCTGGTGAATTTTAAACATAATCATATCATTCTCAAGTTTTATGAAAAATGGTCAATGGTTTGACAGCAGTGGTAAAATATTTGACAATATTTTGACTACTGTTTGGTACCATTTTCTGTGTCAGTTGATTGCAAACATGAGAACACTTGGATATATTTTTAAACATTTGTCTAGTCCTCTTTGGAGTTTATTCACTGGAATCAAAACCTTTTTCTGAACAGATGAATGCACATAGTTGCTTAATGACCATTATTACCCTAAACTTTGACTCATAAGTGTTTTATGTTTATACTCTTTTCTTTTGACTTCAAAAGTTTTGAGATAAACACACTTCTGAGTTTTTGTGAATATTAGTCCAAAATCATTTTGCAGTAATGTTTTGAGAGACTTGGTCATGTTTTCACAAGTTTTTCATCCTATCTCACATTACATATGATGCGGACTATGTTGACCCCTGTTTTCTTGATGTATTTGAACATAGTTGATTTTGTCCTTTTTAGGAACTCAACCTGTTTTCAACACATAAGATCTAAATAACTAAAGTTTTAATTTCCCTCTTTTTGTGTTAACAAAACAACAATGCTTTTATGAACATCGGTTTTGTTAATCTGAGGTTTGTGCTTTAGTATTTAATGAAAACATCACATATTCCACATCAACAGTTTAAACCAATTTAGAAAATAAAAATAATCTCATGATTTAACAGATATTGCTTTCAGATCTAGAAACCATGAGTGTCTTGTGCATGAATTTACTTGTTGTGTGAAATTTGTGTGTCATATGACATCTTGGTTGATTTACAGAGTTTTCGAATAACCATTTTGAACATGATTTACACAGTACTCTGTTTTTCAACTAAATACAACCAACCTTAGTATCAATGAAATTTGAGCCGAACTGTTATGTCAAATTGATTGTTAGATCGAATTTGACTGTCCAAGCTCTGATACCAATTGTTAGGATCGGAGGCTCTCATGATAGTGTTTGTTTGTTTGAATATGAATGATCAATGAATATGAAAACTTGTTAGGTGCAGGGGAAATGAAAACAAACTTTGTAAACACAATCAAAGGAGAAAATAGTTTGATAAACAATTGCTTCTCATAGAGTCAAAAGATTACAAATCAAAGCAAAAGATTACTGTTATGCTTACAAACTATACTCCCCCTCAGCCTGATGCCCCAAGATTGGTTGCACACAAGATGAAAGGATTAGACATGAGGAGAAGAACCCGCTCAGTCAATCAAATGTAACAGTACAGGGTACTGTTACATTTATAGGCAAACCAAACCACTGAGGTATCAAAGCTGACGTCACCATGAAAGTGACATCTAACAACCTAACAACCTGTAGACACTGTCCTTATACCAACTACTGATGTCTAACAACTGATTGTAAATAAAGTACAAAACATGAGAAAACAACTGCTTCACGTTCCACTATTGTAGCCTAAGCACTGATGCTCAACAACAACATCAGTGCTTTCTTCAAAGGTGATCAGTCCTTGAATGAGCAGTGTTTGTGTCTTCAGCAGCACTTAAGAGAAGCAGTAGATAGAGCGACAAAGTTTGTCTTCAGCAGTCTTTAGGATTACATCAGCATTTGGATCATCAGTTGTTCTTTTGAGCAGTACTTAAGATTCATCAGCTGATAGGTAACCACTGACAAGGGGAAAGCAAAGTGTAAACTGCTGCTTATTGTGAATCCACTGTTGTGACCTGGTTTTGGCTTTACATTATCTGTTCCTCTGGAAGGGTTCGATCCCAACAGTCCACGTAAACCTAGAAAAGTCATCAACAATAACAAAACAATATATTTTCTTCCTAAGACTCATGACTTTAACTGGGCCAAACAAAACCATATGAAGCATTTGCAAATATTTGGTTGTTTTGGACTCTTCAATTGATTTATAAGAGCTTTTATGTTGTTTTCCTTTTAAGCAGGAAACACAATGCTCAGAACAGGTGAACAGTTTTTGAGTTAAACCTCTTACTAACCCCTGTTTTGAAATGGCAGTGATAGTCTTGAGATTTGTGTGCCCCAATCTCCTGTGCCATAATTCTGTCTCTTTGTTTGATGCAGCTGAGAACAGACATGCATCAGTCCTGGGGCTCTCTTTTGACATATCCACCACATAAACATTGCCACTTCTTTGAGCAACAAGTTGGGTTTTTCCAGTTTTAATTATTGCTTCAATCTTTTCAACCATTTCTGGTCCAACAATCCTATAACAATCCTTTGTGAAGAAAGATCCATAACCCTTATGACTCATTTGAGAGACACTCAGGAGGTTGAATTTTAGATTTTCTATTAGATTGACATTTTCAAACTTAACTTTACCAGATTGCACAGTACCAGACCCCAGAACCTTTCCTTTACTATTATTGCCGAAGGATATATCACCCCCTCCATGAATTTTGAAATCTTTGAGAAGGGCTGTACATCCTGTCATGTGCCTGGAGCCTCCACTATCTACATACCAAAGACTATCTAAGCATGCAGAAGCTCCCTGCACATGTAGTAAAGGATTAGTTCATTAAGGTCTCCAAAGACAATATGGCTTTGGATGGGGTCTCAGCAGTGTCTAGGTTAAGTTCAGGTGGATGGGCAGTGGTTAGGTCAGGTGTTTGGACAGTTTTGGAACTGGTTATCTCTAACCACTGTTGGGGGTCTTGCCTAATTATCTGTTGGTACCCAAAGGGATGCCTGTTCACTCTTTGTTTAGAGGGCCTTTTGTAGGCCTCATAAACGTGTGGGACCCTAGGGTATGGTGGTTGTCCCTTACCTCTTCTGTATTGATTGGCAGGGGGTGCATCAGTCACCTGAACATCTCTTTTGACAGATGTTTGGTTCAGCTGTTTTGTGACAGCTGTTTGAACTGGCACAAATAGTGGTTGGTTTTTGATAAACTTGACAGATGAATTTGATGAACTCAAGGATGTTTTTGCAGTGTACTCATTCTTTTTCACATCAAAAGGTTTGAGATACACACATTCTTGAGTTTTGTGGTTTGATTTACCACAGATGGTGCAGCTTTCAGCAGGTATAATGACACTTCTTTTGTTGAGATCATATGCTTTTAGATGAAAACAATCTTTTGTTAGATGATTCTTCTTTTCACAAAATTCACAAAATAAGTTTTTGATCTTTTCTCTTTTCTTCCTCTTTTCTGACTCCTTAACAACAGAGTTTTGAACCACTGTTGGGATTTCTTTCAGAGGAATGACCTTTGCTTTAGGAGCTTTGACACCATCAGTGGTTGTGAAATCCAAGGTTTTAAAATTTTCAAGAATGTCACACTCATCAGAGCATCTGGGTTTAAATTGATATTCCTCAATCTCTTCATAAGTTGAAGAGTCCAATGGTCTTTCAAGTGTGATTTTGTTGCCATTTTTTGTCAGTAATTTTGATTTCTTGGCCATTCTTGTTTGTTGGTATGATCTCCACTGAACCAGATTCTTTTGTAGCATTGTTTTCAACTTAGTCATGCTTTCTAAAACCAACACCAAATTTTACATTGCTTTTAATTTGTTTTTCAAGCATTATTTCATAACCTTTGCAAGATTCCACCCACTTTTCACAAGTGACTTGGGTGGATTCCAACTCCTTTTTGCAAACATGATATTTTTCTATCATAGTTTGGAGTTGGGTTTTGGTAATGCTTTGCTCTTCTTTTAGACAGCAAATTTCTTTGTCTTTTTCAGCCAATTTGAATTTAAGTTCTTTTAATGACTTTTCAAATTTGACTTCATCAGTTAAGACCTTGTCTATAAGGTTTTCAATTCACCTCTTTAATGCTAGCAAATGCAATAATGCATTTGTCTGAACACAGATTTTTAAGAACCTGAGGTGATACCTTGGCAGCTGTCATCATAGCACAATCACATTGATGATCAATTTCTTCATCAGCTCTCTCTTCTTTCTCACCCTCTTTCTCCTCTTCCTTTTCTTCCTTGTCTTCTTTGGACCAAGGATCAAACAGTGGTTCAATCAGGGTTTCTGAATTTTCTCCCAGCAGTAGTTCACCAGCAAGTGCAGTAACCACTGCTTCAGCCACTTTATCCACTGTTTCAGTACTTAGCTGTTCTCCTTCAACTTCAACCCCTTCAGGTATTGACTCTAATGCCATCGGACAAAATTCATCATTAATAGTATCATTAGAAGCATAGAGTGCAAAATTTTCATCACCAAGCTCATCAGGCATGCTACTCCAGTCAACAAAGCCTTTGGTGAAAAAAACTTTGCTGAACTGGTTGAACCACTGTTGGAGCAGCTTGTTGAGGTGCAACAGGTTGCACTTGTGCCTGAGGGACAGGGGTTTGTAAATACTGAATTTGTGGAACAATGGTTTGAACATAATGCACAGGCATAGGGGTTACAACATAATGAGCAGTGTTAACATGGGCTGCAGGGGTATATTGGGTATAGTGTACAGTGCTTTGGTGTTGTGGTCTAGGGTTTGAGCTGGGATGAGTTATAATAGGACCAGTGGTTTGACTCCTGCATTCCCTAGCAAAATGACCTAGCCTATTGCACTTATAACACTTGATTTTTGATTTATCCAACCCCATTTTTAAATTCCCATGTAACCCTGGGAATTTTCTCCCTGTTCTTTTATAGAATTTGCTTGTTCTCACACTAAGCAAAGCCAACTGATGCAAAATGTCCATTTCTTCTAAGTCAGTGGGATCAAAGTGCTGTAAGTCATTGAGTTCAAAGCACAAATTATCTGAGTTCTGGCTTTCTCCATTTCCTGTGAAAGAAAAGTTGGATGAGTGAGGATTAGAGTTGAAATTACCTCCAGCAGTTATGTCAATAAAACGATCATAACTCTGATCCTTACTGCTGCCAGACTCTTCTTGACCCAGAAGAGCTGTGTTACCAAATGAATAATCATCTATAACTTTGCCAGACTCTTGGAACTTCTTTTTCTAGTTTAACTCCCTTTCATAGGTCAGGAGTCTACCATGAAGTTGGGTCAGTGTTAGGTCTTTGAACTCAGCACAATTTCTAGTCACAAACGCAATTGTATCCCATTTTTCAGGTAGTGATCTAAGAAACCTGCTATTTTGTGCAGATTTAGGAAATTCAACCTTAACAAGTCTTAGTTCACTAATGACATAACTGAACCGCTCAAACTGCTGAGTCAATGATTCACCCTTAATGTGACAAAAGGTTTCATACTGCTGATTCAGAATTTCCCTATTGTTTTCAATTACTTCTTCAGTTCCCCCAAAATGTTCCTTAAGTGCATCCCATAGTTTCTTGGCACTGTTACAATGTAACAACCCAGCATAAATTTCATTTGGTAATGCAGATGCAATGATGCTAAATGCTTTGGCATCCAGTTCGAACTTTTGAAAAGCAGTTTTAGTGGAGTTTTCATATTTTTTAGGTTCGAATTTCTTTGGATCCTCAGCACTTGGCACCATGGGAACATGGGGTCCAAATACAACCGATCCCCAACATCCAGTATTCTGTTGAGAAAGGATATGACCCATCCTTCTCTTCCAGATGTTGTACTCATGTCGTTTTAGCATAGGTGGTTTGAAAAGTGAGTCGATGGTATTCTTATCATCTTGTGATTGTGACGTCATCCTGGTTGTTTTACAGGCACTGATTAATCAACTTTGAACGTGATTAAACCTTACTCTGTTTTTCAACAAAACGAACAACTATCAGTATCAACGATTGTGAGCTGAACTATTTATGTCAAAATGATTGTTAGATCAAATTTGGCTGTCCGAGCTCTGATACCAATTGTTAGGATCTGAGTTTGGATTGATTGTGCTTTATGTTTGAATTAAGATGAAAATGAACAAGTAGTGCAGCAGAATATAAATGGAAATAAACTTTGGACACAATCAAACAGGAGAATTGCTTTGATCAAACATTTTCACATAGAACCGAAAGATTGAATTTATTTCAACTTTACAATGCATGCATGAAACAAACTCCCCCTCATCCTGAGCTCACAGTATTTGTTCATACAGGAAGAAGATTGGTGAAGAGCTAATAGAACAGTACAGGGTACTGTTCTATTTATACGCACGGACAAACCACTGTGGCATCTTTGCTGACGTCACCATGAAAGTGACATCTAACCTCCTAACAAACTCTAACAACTGATCTATACAAACACTGCTATGCTAACAACTGTTATATAATTAATTACATAAGTAAAACTAAACTACTGCTCTATCCTTCCACTGTTGTGACTCCAGCAGTACTTGATATAAACCAGCAGAGCTTGACCCATAGCAGTAGATTGACCAGCAGAGCTTTAGTATTCATCAGTCTTTGACTTGATCAGTAGTTGTAGGTCATCAGTTGTAACGATCAGTGGATTGGAGGTCATCAGATGTTGAAACCACTTTCAAGGGGAGAGACTTGTATACATAACATCTGCTTATTCTGGATCCACTACTCTGATCTAGTTTTGGCTTTAATTATCTGTTCCTCTGATAGGGTTCAATCCCAACAAGATTTTTAGATGAATTGTCTGCTATTTTTCTAGAGAGATATAATGAGATTATAGGCACTATAAAGAATTGCGATGTTTGAGGAGAAAATCTTGAACTTATCAACAAAACCTCTTCATATTCTCCTGGTTCCTAAAATTAGTTTCAGTACACAATTACATAAATGCCCCTATGCGCCCCATTTCTTTATTATATTTTATTTTATATTTACAAATTTGCCATTATCCTTAATTTTGATCATCTAACAAATGAAGGGCCCAGATCTGTTCATTTTGTTCACAAGTTAACCTTTGTTCACTCTAGAACCCTACCCTACCCTACACACACACACACACACACACACACACATATATATATATATATATATATATATATATATGCTATTTTTGTTTTATTTATTAAAACATTTAAATAAAACATGAAATGGCCATAATATCCTCATCTGACTAGATTTAACTAGATTTTTAACCTGATTAGTGCTAAAGGACGAAAGGTGTAATGTGTTTTTCAATTAAAAAAATGTGGGTGTAATTATTCTATCTATAATTAATTGTATAATAATTTATGGAAATTAACTTCCAAACAAAACCATATATTATGGGATACAATGAAAAAGTGTTCTTCCCAAAACCATATATTATTTTGCACGATGAAACAAATGAAATTATGAAAAGGGTTAATGGATTTAAACACCCCCAACTATTGCCATTTGGCCGATGGCACTCTCAACTTTCACTGTCTCAGACCACTCCCAACTAAACACATCAATTGTCATGGCACCCCCTCGTTAAATATTCACTAACCAGGTTAGTAAATTGAGCCTATGTGGCAATTTTATCTGATGTGGCATTTCCCTACGTGTCAATTATACTCTCATTCATCTTCTTTAACAATCCCTAACAAGAGCTCATTTCAAAAACCCTAATCCTAAATCATAACACAGACGCACCTTGGAGCAACTGAAACATCATACGATCCGGCCGATTTCCCTGAAGAAGAAGCCCTAATCTTGAATAAAAATGAGCTCATCATCTACATCTTCATCCACAGTATTCAAAAACCCTAAATTGTTTAAGGTTGATTTGGAGGGTAATGTGTATTGCCATCACGACGTTGTAGCAGTTATTCGAGTTGTTGGACGGAAAAGTGTGCGGCAAGGTCAACAATTTTATGGATGCTCTCATTGGCCGGTATGTTCCACCTTAACTCCAAGTATTTTGCTTGAATTGAATTGATTGATTAACTGCAGTGTTGTTGGCTTTTGCAGAGATCAGACTGCAAGTTCTTCTTATGGAATGAAGTTGTCGACAAAATGTTCAACCAACATGCATCCCAGGGCAGGTTCAGTGCTGAAGACCTGAAATATGAAAACATGGTCTTACAGAATAAGCTCTTAGTAGAAGAGAATAGGTGGTTGAAAGCAAAGATATTTGGAACAGAGTCGAAATGGAACAAGCAATATATGTTAACCTTGTTTATTGCCATTAGCATAGTGTTGTATATGTTTAAGTAGTATGAACTGTGTTCTTGTTGTAATTGTACACTTTTGATGAAATTTAATGCAAAATCCTAGTCCTTGATTGTATATATCTGCACATGTATTGATATTACCAGATTAGTCAAAATATCCAAACTGTATTTTGACCAACAAATGTCAAAAGTCATGATATAACAAGAAACATACCTCTAAATGGTCGGCACATATAGTTGCACATTTGTAATGATGATCACCGCGTATGTCCAAAACTGCAATGCATAATGGGTCTGCACATATAGCTGCACATCCGCAATGCATAATGACCAAAAGTTCAATGAGTAATGACCAAAAGTGGAATGTCTAATGACCAAAACTGGACAAAAAGGCATAGCTGCACATCTGCAATGCATAATGACCAAAAGGTTCAATGAGTAAAGACCAAAAGTGGAATGTCTTATGACCAAAACTGGACATACAGGCCTGAATTACCAAAACTTGTAGTTTGACCAATCAATGGTCAAAACTACAAGTGTCCAAACTGTACTGCACAAAACTGCAAGTGACCATATCTCCAAACTGTAGTGCACAAAACTGCAAGTGTCCAAACTCTAAACACATATAGTCTCTAATGACCAAATCTGTGTATCTTAACCAATCAATGGTCAAAACTCCATTTGTCCAAACTGTAATGACCAAATCTGCAATGTGTAATGACCAAAACTGCATAGTATAATGACCAATCAGTTTAATGCATAATGACCATAACCAAGACTTATACCATTACATAACCAACAATTATAACATCACCAAAAGTTATCCTAAAGAGTTTTAACATCACCACTAGTTATCCTAGAGAGTTATTACATAACTTAAAGTTGTCCAAACAGCCAACAACACAAAAAGGTCATAAAGACCACAAAAAAGTCAAACATGTCCAGTTATCACAAAAAAGTCAAACTATGACTTTTTAACTGCTGCCTTATATGTTCCCTTTCCATTTGACAGTTGACTTTTTAGCTGACTTCTGGCTTGAAATTTGGCTTCCCTCCTGGGTAGATGGTTGAGTTGTTCCTTGTTCCTTGTGAAGCTACTGGAGCAGATTGCTGAGTTGACTTTTGGCTTGACTTTTTGGGTCCCCTTTGTCTCTTTTTAGCAGACCCTACAATATAAAAATCAAAAGGAGTTAAAGCCTACAATATACACAGACAACTGTCACTAAAACAAGTCATTCACATGCAGCAGATTGCTGATTTCCCACTTCAGTACATTTTCTCTTGTTGTGACCTCTACCCCCACAATTACCACAAGTCATTATTACCCTATGCTTGGTAAGTTTCCCTGGTGTCTTTGGATCCTCATGAGGATCCCTCTTTCTATTCTTCTTAGGCCTCCCAGGTTGAGATCTTATTGGTGGTAGATCCATAGGGTGGTGAATCTTGGGCCAATACCTTTCACTAGGTATTGGAGGGATTGAGAATTCATAAGCCTTCATGTATGTGTCTTTGTGGTAACACACATCAACATACTCTTCTGCATTTTTATGTAAAAACCCAGCTACTGCACAAACATGTTTACATGGATACCCCCTCAAATCCCATTTCCTACATGTGCATGTTCTATTATCTAGATCAACTGAAACATCATCAAAATCCCTAACTTGAAACACATGGTATGATGAGGGATACACCTCACATCTATATGCAGCCTGTTTTGAAAAATCAAGTTTTTCTTGGATTTTAGGGCATATAACAACATCTCTGGCACTCATTTCTATTTTTTTAGTAACTAGCCTACTCATGACCTGAATCCTTATGTCCTCTAACATGTGTATAATGTGTTTTGACCTTGCATTGATGATAAAGCCATTAAAAGTTTCTGCCATGTTGTTTACTATAACATCACATTTTGTGTGAGTGTTCAGATAGCACATGTTGAACCAATTGGGATTTTGCTTCAGTAAGGCCTCTACTGCATCAGGGTTTATGGTCCTCATCTCTTCAATGGCTTGCAAGTAATCAGCTTACAATAGGCCCTAGTTGATTTCCAAAATAACTCCTTCAACTCTTCATCTTTGTATGTTTTGTGCCAGTTAGCATAGATGTGTCTTGCACAGTTTCTATGCTCTGCCTTTGGCCATACCATTGCAACAGACCCTGCAAAAGCAATACAACAGTGTCACATATAAGTGATGAATAAGCAAATTATTGGTTAGGGAGATCTACCTTTTGCTGGTCAGATATAAATGTCCATGATTCACCATCATCAGTTACTCCCAAACATTGCCTAAGCTCATCCATAAACCATATTCCCAACTCTCATTATTTTCCCCTTCAACTACTGCCCATGCCAAAGGAAACATTTGGTCATTACCATCCCTTCCCACAGCTGTTAACAACATCCCTCCAAGGAATGTTTTAAGAAAACACCCATCTAAGCACAATACCTTCCTGCATCCTGCTAAAAATCCTTTTTTGACTCCATCAAAACAAACAACAGTCTAAAGAATGTTTCACATGTGGCCTCTGGATCTAGATTAATGAAACCTGGTGGAGTAGTTTCTAACCTAAAGGTTGATGATGGATTTGATTTCTTTAGAACTTCCAGGTAAGAACCAATTTTACTGTAATGATCTCTCATTGAACCATGAAGCTTTTTGTGTGCACTTGATTTAGCCTTGTAAGCTAACCACTTAGTAATAATTACCTTAAACTTTTGTTTAACTGCTGCTTGAATTTCCTTAGTAGACCAATTTGGCTTGGCCTTGAACAAAGGAAGGAACTCATCCCCTAAGAACTTGGCAGTTAGCTCTCTATTCTTGATCATGTTTCTCTTGCAGTTGTGTTTGTTCTTCACACTTTTAATCATTTAAGACTCTTTGGCTTTGTTTAGTGAACAATATAGATAGAAGGGAAACCCTGGTACACACTTCACAACTAAACGACCTTCTTCCTTATTATCACTCTTTGCGATGATCAGATTCCTGCCGTTAGTCACAACATATCTTCTCACTGCCTCCTTAAAACGATCCCTTGATGCAAACCGTATTCTAACTTTCCATGAAAACTTTTACCAGTTGGTGTGTTCATTTACACTTGGAGCAGTTTCTTTGTACTTCTTACCTTTTATATCATCATCCTCACTCTCACCAGGAGTAGCAACATCACCATCAGATTCCTCATAACTACTGTATCCCTCTACATGTGCACACCATGCATCATTAGACTCACTCAACTTACCTTCTTTTTCATAAGGTTTAGTACACTGTTCAACTAACTTCTTTTTAGCTTCAAGTTCATCCTTATTAGCTCGTTTAATGGCATCTTGTGACTGTCTCCATTCATCATCTTCTCTGTCTGAATATGAGAAAGCTACCTCATCTTCATTACCATCCTCAAGAAAACCATCATCTTCATCTAAACTTGACTCTTCTGCCCCATTTAAGTCAGCTTTATAGTCACTGTCATCTTCATCTGCACACTCTTGTACAGTATGCTGCTTATCAAAACCACTCCCTTCTTCCACTAAAATCTCTTCTCCAATAGGCTTCTTTTGCAAACCATCTGTTTCTTTCGATACACCCTCTTGAACAATAGACTCCTCATCCAAATCAAATGCCCATGTAGCCTCTTGTACACTAGGCTGATTATTCAAACCAACTGGTTTATCAGCAACAGACTCCTTTCCTGAGGCAGTGGATCCAGATCTAGGGACTTCAAGTACAGGAGTGTTACCACTTTTGTCAGATGCCCTACTCACTCTACTGACATGGACTACTTTCTTTTTGGACTGGGTTACAGGTTTTTTAGGCCGGCCTCTTTGTTTATTGGGTGGTGAATTGGATTGGGCTTGTGGTTTACTGGGTGGTGAATAAGATTGGGCTTTGGGTTTACTGGGCTGGGACTTGAATCGGACTTCTTGTTCATGGGTAATTGGACAAACCTGAATAAATACCTCCATGAATGGTTCAGACCATGTTCGAGCCTTTAATGCAATCTCCATAACATCATTATCATTCCCAAAAAGCTTGAATTCACCAGTATCAGCATTTAATCCATACATGTAAAAATCCCTACTTTCATAACACCCAGAATCCTTTGCATACTCTAACAACTCAAAGTATGCAATGTGATCAACATCCATACGTATCAACTTAGATTGACCTCCAATATATTGAGGTTGATCAAAACTAAAATCCAATGTTCCACCATACCATAGCATCACATCGATAACCTCCATCAGTGCAATCAGTAAACAATACCAGAAATTTTTGACAGAAAACGTACCTCGATCAGATTAGGGTTTGATCGCCATTGATCGCCATTGATGAACTTGAGAGCTTCTGATATGTAATTATCTTGGTTTGAGTGAAGTGTTATGTAATTTGGGGATTATAAACTTCATCGAATCATTGGTGTTCCACATAAGCTCATGTATGACACGTAGGACATGCCACATCAGATAAAATTGCCACATATGCTCTTTTTACTAACCTGGTTAGAGAATATTTAACGAGGGGGTGCCATGACAATCGATGTGTTAAGTTGGGAGTGGTCTGAGACAAAGTGAAAGTTGAGAGTGCCATCGGCTAAATGGCAATAGTTGGGGGTGTTTAAATCCATTAACCGCTTACGAAAATGGTGCAAGCTTTCTACACAAGTGTTTTGGAATAATATTATTATAAGAGATGGGACCAAGGCAATGTCACTGTCATGTCTGGAATATTACATTGCTTACATATGAAACATACTCTCTTGTTGTGAAACACGACCATTACTGCACTGCATCATCCATATATACAAATGCTCGTTGATAGATATGCATATATCAGCCTATTTCATTACTTAACATTGTATTTTTAAATCAGCCAATCATGTCCACCAAATATCCATTTCCATCACATGTTTCTGTCCAAAGCTTTGTTACAGTGAAGGTAAGTGATATGGGAATGTATGGTTTATGGAAAACACAGATGCTATATCTCTTAGGGAGCCACGATATGCGCGGTTTCATCGATGTTGGGTTTAGTGGTTCAACGGATGATGATTACAAGTTCTGGAAGAGATCCGATGCACTTGTTAGTGGTTGGATTCTTGGTTCCCTCTATGAACACACAGCCATTAAAGTATTGAGTTATCTCAATTCCAAACTCTCTCCGCGAACAGATTTCACAGCCAAAGAGATATGGGATCAAGTGCAAATCATGTTTGGTCCAAAAGCAGGTATATACGTATTCTTGTTACTAGCATTATATTTATATATACATTTATCAATTTCCTATAGTCTTGCATGAGTAGATGCTTAACTATTTTTTTTTAATTCTCTTTTACACTTTTCCATAGTCTTGCATGAGTAGATGCTTAACTATTTTTTTTTTAATTCTCTACTAGGTTAGAACCCCGTGTATTACACGGGTTGAATAAATATAATTTTATAAACCAAATAATAAAAAATATATTTTTAAAAATCTCGTTTATTACACGAGTTGAATAAAGGCAATTTTATATACCAAATAATAAAACAATATATATTTAAAAATCACGTTTATTACATTGGTTGAATAAATGTAATTTTATATATTAAATAATAAAAAAGTTATATCTTTAAGAACATCGTGTATTGTACGGGTTGAGTAAATTAATCTTATATATTGAATAATGAAAAAAGTTACATTTTTAAGAATCTCATGTGTTATACGGGTTGAGCAAATGTAATTTTATATACCAAACAATAAAAAGTTATATCTTTATAAACCCTATGTATTTATTATATGGATTGAATAAATCTAATTTTATATACTACATAATAAAAAAGTTATATTTTTAAAACCTCATGTATTACACGAGTTGCATAAATGTAATTTTGTATAGTAAAAAATAAAAAATGTTATATCTTTAAAAAACATCGTTTATCACACGGGTTGAATGAATCTAATAAAAATTTGTATCTTAAAAAAACTAACGGATATACTCGATATACGATGGATTGGTGATTGCGGTGATGGTTCTTATAAATGTCACGTAAAAATAGTAATTACCATATTTGAGTTGAGAATTGAACATGAAAATAAAAGTATAGAACCAATAAATCATTTTTAAACATTTTTTGAAATAGGTTCTACCCTTAACTACTTTAGTTTAATAAAATAAATAAATCATTTACATTAATTTCAGGATAAATAATTTTGAAATCTGATAAATATTTTAAAATATTATATTATCTCCTATATGAATTGTTTAAATTTATATTAAATTTAATTGTATAATTATCTTTTAATTGATATAGATGGCTTCAATGAATGGCATATGTCATTCTATTGGTTTCTTTTATTATATAGTATAGAAGATTACGCCCGTTATACTTTTTTTTAATATATGTCTTTATCCAATTTAATTTTTACCTAATTTGTATTTTCGTCAAATAATTAATCTACATTTGTTAGTTCTTTTAAAAAAATAGAGTTGTGTTCGAAATAGATTTTTTTAGTGACGTAGGCTATATCAAGTACTAATATCGAGTGAACAACATTAGTAACAGTGTCGACGTTATCATTCGATCAAAATCGAACAAGTCATATATAATTTGTTTTTTTGTTAATTTACTATGTCGAACCAAACATCCAAATAAAAATGGTACTACTATTTGTTTCTACGGTTTTTTAAACTTTGCCATGCGAAGAATTTTTTGCACAGGTATTTGTTTTTCTCTATTGATTGTTATACTCAGTGTCGATAGCACACTGGTACTGTAAGTTACAGACTATAATAGACTGAAATGAACCAAACTGATACCGACAGAAAGCCTACTACAAAATGTGGGTAATCCCAGTAGTTCATAATTTAGGGATGAGCATGGTACCCGTTCGGTACCGAACCGGTACCGAATACACCTGTTTGGTACCGGCGGTACCAAATGCTCATCCCTCATTCATATGTATGTAGTACTTAATGAACCAATTCACAATGCTTTGGTTAGCTTGAACTTATATAGATCCCTATAGCACACTACCATAAAGGAGCGCAAAAAATTGCGTTAGAATTCCTACACATTTCCAACAAAATCTAATTTAATATATTTTAATTTTCGTTGGGAATGCGTGGAAACGTCTGACCCATCTTAGACATAATGAATTGTTGGAGTTCAACACTTGAGCCGGATCGCGATATGCAGCTTGTAGCCTTAGGTCGCGGCTTGCTTAAAGTTGGGCTTCTCTGTGTGTGTCTTAGATGATGACAAGCAAGATGCAGCGACTTGAGTTCGGGATCTGGGGTTGGGGCTGGGCTTTGTCGTCTCTGACTCAACAGTGAATAGGTTAATAATTTGTTTAGTTTAAATAGGTTATTTGGACGGTTTTTTGTGTGGTTTCCTAGTATACACGTTAATAAAAGAACTGGTTTCATTTATCTGGTGTTCTTGTGTTCAATCAGAGGTGTCACAGCCTACACGAATAAGAGGTGCCTCAGTAGAAAGACCTATAGATCAAGACAAAATGATGAAGGAAGTGAAAGAAAAATTCATATATAAACAAAGGGTGTATCTTGCAGCTGCGTTTGGAAGAGTAGAATATTTGTTCCACATTTTAGACAATGGAAAACTTCAAATCACAGACAGTATCAGCATTAACGGCAACACGGCTCTCCACATAGCAGCAGCCAACCGCGAAGCTGATGATGGATCTCTGGTGAGGATTCTGGAACGTTTACCAAAAGATACTAGGCTAATGGAGGTTCGAAATAAAGATGGAAGCACACCGCTTCATATAGCTGCTTCATTTGGCAATATAAATGCTGCTAAGATCTTGGTGAACAAAAGCCGGGAGCTGTTGTTTGCAAAGGATAACGATGGTCGATCGCCAGTTGACATAGTTCTTTCGGAACCTTGGAACAAGGACATGTGGATCTATTTATTGAACTCCGCAATGCCAGACATAGAACAAGATACTGCGTTTGCAGGAATTGAAGGTGACGAGCCTTTAGTTAATGCTATTTCTTACGGATATTTTGGTAAGTCACTATTTATTTGTAGGAAAATTGGATTTAAATAATCTCAACTTTCTCAATTTGTCCGATAATAATCCCAACTCATTTATTTGCCAATAATAATCTGAACTCGTCCACTTTTGGTCGATAATAGTCTGCGTTATAAATAACTTAACGGAGTTAAGTTTTTTTCCGAATTACCAACTGATGTTTTAGAGCTTTTGATTAGAACGAGCATACGAGTTGATTGATGTAAAATTTTACCTCGAAATACTGCCCCAAACGACAAAAACGGTGCTTCAATTCGGGTGTTTAAACTTCCAATTAACAAAAATCAAGCCGTTTGGAGCATCGTTTCGAGGTAAGTTTTACATAAATCGACTTGTATTCTCGTTCTGATCAAAATCCCTAAAACATCGATTTGTAATTCGGAAAAAAACTTAACTCCCTTAAACTATTTTTAAGGCGGACTATTATCGGCCAAAATCGGACCAGTTTAGATTATTATCAGCAAATAACTGAGTTAGGATTATTATCGGCCAAATTGAGAAGTTGAGATTATTTAAATCCAATTTGCCTTATTTGTATATATGAAATCCAAAGAGCACCTACAAAGTTGATATATATTGATTTTTCAGACCTTGCATATACCTTTTTACAAAGATACAATTCATTGAAGAGCAAGGCTGTGTTGATGGCTATAGCTCAACACTGTCCAGCTGATTTCAGTCTCCAAGAAATGTTCAGATATGAATGTTTGTGCAAATTACGTCTATTTTTCATATTTCTTAATAATATGCTTTCTTAATTGTATACTCACACACCCTTATTTATATTGTTCATCTTCCTAGTCTGGCGGGCATCATCAGTTTGGGAGTTCATAACCAGAGATGGCGATCTAAAGTTACGACACAAACTCCTCAGAGCGGGTATGCCATGTTGGTTACAACGAATTTAGTTTCTTGATATTTATTCATTAGTTAATTTGATATGATTCCTTTGTTTGCATAAATATCTTATTGTGATATTACAACATAACTAATAGAAAATTGTTGGTTAGAGAAGGGAAAAGAATTAAAAAGGTTTTACTTAAACACTGGATTTCTTGATTACGGATTTTAATCATTACATTCAACATACATCGACGCCCAATTTAAACCTATCGAACCAGCATGTTCCAAACAATGCATCGTGTTGAGTGTGAAGCCAAACCACTTGACAACTTGTTCAGCTGAGGTCACAATGCTGATCAAGTTGATAAGAGGATAAGGGGGCAGGGGTGAACCAATAATGCCTGTAACCCATTTCACAGGATAATGTTTTGGGACATTCTTCTCTTTCTTCAATCTCTATATAAGAGATTCATTTGTATTGTAAACTTTGTACCTCTCCAAGTATTATAAACTCCTAGTTACCCGTTGACGTAGGTCAGTTTAGATAGAACCACGTAAATCCTTTGTGTTCTTGATTGTGGCAGAGTGTGTGAGAGCAGAGAGCATGTGTGTGGTCAGAGTTCGTGTGTGTGCGTTCGATCCTAACAACTGGTATCAGAGCTCAGGGCTCTTGATCGACTCTCACGAACAGAAGAAGGAGGTAATACTGATCTGTGATACCAGAACTAGGGTTCCGGTCAGAGCCACCGCCGTCAGAATCACGGCCACCGCCGTCAGAATCGCGGCCACCGCCGTCAGAATCGCGGCCACCACCATCAGAAACGCCTCCATCGCCATTAGAAACGCCTCCACCGCCGGCAGAACCACCGGTCATCTTTCGCTGCCAGCCGCCACCGTTGTTTAGGGTTCCGATTGAACCCAGTTTGGCTCTTGTGTGACACACGAACAGGAGAGAAGAAGAAGCTGACCAGTGAGATCGAACTAGGGTTCCGATTAAACCCAGTCTCCTGTTTATCGCTGGAAGAAGAAGAAAAGAGAGAGCAGACTCCCTTTTTTTGTTCTGGTGAAATTGGGGAAGAAGAAAAGAAGTGAACGTGTTTTATTTTGGTGGAGAATCAAGGTTTCTCAATTTGATCAGAAGGCTCCTCAACTTTAAACAAAGAACAAAATTGGTTTAGTTCTTTTTATTTAACTGAGTAAACTGCCATTTTGGTCCCTGAGGTTTGGCCAGTTTTGCCACTTTAGTCCAAATTTCAAATCTTTTTACATTTTGGTCCCTGTGGTTTCGTTTTTTTGCCATTTTGGTCCAAATTTCAAATTTGGCCAAATTCCCCAACTTAAAACCTTCTATTTTGTCTTTATCCTCAAGGGTATTTTAGTCATTTTGGAATTATTATAACACATTTTTAATTAAAACAATACAAATAAAAGCACCCCATGTCTTCATCTTCCCTAAAAGCAGAAGACCACCACCGCCACCTCCTCTCTTTTTTCACCACCGCCACCTCCTCCCCCTTCTCACCACCGCCATCATCAACACCCACCCATCAACACTTGATAAAAATAAAAATGAAAATATGAAAAAGAAGAGGCTCGGATCTGTTAATAATAATCAAAACAAAGAGGAACCAATCGCCATGGCTGCAAACATCGCGTGGCGGATCCAGTTCCAACAACGATTTCAAGCACCACCACCACCACCACCGCAACCTCCTCCCTCTTCTCACCACCGCCACCTCATCCCCCTTCTCACCACCGCCATCATCAACACCCACCCATCATCATCATCGCCTCTGAAAAGCATAACTCCGTACTATCACCAACAGAACCATCCCCACCACCAATCTTAATCCCATTCTCTTCAAAACCACCCCCAACATCCACCCTTGACCCAATTTCACCAAAAAACCCTAATTCCTCTACACCTAAGTACCTACAGTACCGTTCCGCCGCCACCTGACCACCGCCGCTGCTAGATTCTTTTTAGGTTGCTTGAAAGACAGCTCCGCCGTCTATCGTCGCCGCCGCGATGGAGAGGGGTCGGCTCCCCTTCTCCCACCGCTCTCTCTCTCCTCGTACTCTCTCTTCGTTAATCTCTTTCTCTCTACTCATCTCTCTCTTCTTCGATCTCCTAACCGACACCACCCACCACAGTTGGATGGTGGTTGTTGGGGGTTTTGAGAGGATCGTGGTGTTGGTGGTTGTCCAGAGGTGGCGGCAGTTGGATAGTGGTGTTGGGGTTTCAGTGGGATGGTGGTGTTGGCGGCAGTTGGATGGTGGTGGTGGGGATGATGCGGTGGTGGGGGGTGGTGGTGTGGTGGTGGTAATTCAGAGAGAGAGAGAGAGAGCATAGTGAGAATAGGGTGGTGTGGTGTCTGTATGTGTGTGTATTTTAGGGTATTATATATATAATTAGTTATAATAATTCCAAAATGACTAAAATGCCCTTGAGGATAAAGACAAAATAGAAGGTTTTAAGTTGGGGAATCTGGCCAAATTTGAAATTTGGACCAAAATGGCAAAAAAACGAAACCACAGGGACCAAAATGGCAAAAATGTTTGAAATTTGGACTAAAGTGGCAAAACTGGCCAAACCTTAGGGACCAAAATGGCAGCTTACTCTATTTAATTCCTTGGCAGTAGTAGCCAAACTTTTATTTATCAAAGAACTAATTTTTTTTGGGGCATTAGGCAGAAGGTTTAAAATTTCAAGATCAGTTTTTTGTCCGGTTAAAACAGCAAATTTTCAGAGTATCGTTTCGTTGAAGATCGAAGAAACAGAACCGTAGACCAGTACTTATTTCGGTTGTTCCAGTTTGATTTTCGGTTTATTTATCCATTTCAGTTTCGTTTAGTCGTGTTTGAGTTATCATGGCAGAAGACAGGAAGGTGCAAATCGACAAGTTTAACGGTACAGATTTTAGTTGGTGAAAGATGCAGATTGAGGCATTATTGGTTCAAAAAGATCTTGATATTGTGTTAACATGAGTTAGACCAGAAATGGTGGAACCAGCAGATTGGGAATCAAAAGACAGGAAAGCCAGGGCAGTTGTTACATTGGCGTTATCAAAGACTGTGGCATTCAACATCATGAAGGAAACCACAACTAGTGGCATGATGTTAGCCCTATCTAACATGTACGAGAAGCCTTCGGCAGCTAATAAGTTCTTTCTGATTTCTAGAGCTAGTGTTGATACATGTATGTGGACGCGACTCGACTCGACGCGACTTGGTCCGGTTCGACCCGGTTAGGTTCGGCTCAAGCCCGACGTCACGACATTCCTCCGTCGTGCGCCCCAGAGTTCGACACGCGAAGCACGGAGAGCCGAGAATGTTTCCCGCTTGACACATCATCATGACATCATCATGATGATGTCATCAGTTGACTAAACTTCACAAATATGAAACAAGTTGGATACGTGCATGCTGTTGGTCCAATCATCTCGCATGGTTGTTTGGTCCAATCAAAATGGTTGGGCTTCTACAAACTGACTGGCCCAAAGCCCTTTATGGACGAATCACAAAGGATCTCGACGAAACAGCCATGTTTCGTCGACATGATCCATTTCCGTCGAGCATTTCTTTGTTTCGCCAAGCTTCTGATTCGCCAAGTCTGATTCGTCGAGTTTAATTCTGTTTCGTCATATGTATGTGTGTCTGTGGGTATAAATAGATGTGTTATGTTTCTGTCTCAGTAATGAACACAGAGAGAACACAGGAGAGCACACACAGAGAACACACACACACGAGAGAACTTTGAGAGTTTATAGAATACATCTGTAAACATTGAGCTTGTAACTGATCTTTTCATACGTATTAATACAGAGGTGTTAATCGGTGAAGTCTTGTGTGTTCATCATTGTCGTGTTCGATCTCGGTTTGCTATTCCGGTTGGATTCCGCACAACCGGGTTGGTTTGTACACAAGGATTAGGCGACTAGATCCTCCCCTAGCCGGACCTACAAGTGGTATCAGAGCCTTGGCTCTTCTCCTTGTTAAAACCGAGTGTTTTCGGGTGTGTGTCGGGTTTTTGAAGTTTATATTTTTCATGAAAAATCTGTTCGAATCTTCAAAAATCCTCGTATTTTGCTGGAAGTTCATATAAAAACCTTTTATTTTTCACGTTCACATGTTAAAAGTTGGTTTTTTAGTGAAGTTTTGAGCAAAGTCGCGTTTTCGGAAAATTTGTCGGCACCGGAAAATTCATAGTGTTCTTGACGTATTCAAGATGTTCTTCATGTTTTCACCTTTTTGATCTTAAAATTAACTTGTCAAAGTTGTTTATTATTGAAAATTACAACTCAGACATATATGTTGGGTATGGTGTAAGTTTGATTAAAATATTGGTAAGACATATATGTTGGGTATGGTGTAAGTTGAAAAGGTGTGTAGGGTGTCTGACATAGTTTGAATAATCTTACAAACAAAATGAATTAAAAAATTGTATAGCCATGCTTTGGTTGGTATGTTGGATATGGGCATGATGTATAATTGAAAAAGTTGTCTGTGTATGTCAGTAAAGAGATAAGGGTCAGCCGAAAGTCTCACCAACTTTTCACTAACTCTTGTTACTTTTCCAACTAAATAGACTTTTCCAACTAAATAGACATCAACGAAACAAAAACTCATTTCGCCAAAAACATACATGGGCTTTATCCGTTTCGTTTCATAGTGGGCCGCAAACTAGTTTGGGCCTGTTTCGTCATTTAGGAGCTCAAAGACATTCCTGTTTCGTAGATTATCAAGCCCAAATTAAAATTCATTTTCGCCGAAGTGTGTTAGACGAAACAAGATTGTCAGTTTCGTCATTTTTGATGTGGGCTTAGTAACTGGGCCGTTGTTTCGCCGAACAAATCTTGGGCCCATACATCATCCTGTTTCGTCAATAACATAAGGATTTCAAAATCTGTTTCGTAAAATTAACAAAGTCTGTTTCGTGGAAACATTTTGTTTCGTTGAAACACTTGTCTATTTTTAAACAGAAGGTGTTTAACTGTTTGTTTGAGGTGTGATTTTCAGGTATTCATTTTTCTTGATCAAAAATGAATTCGATGTGGGGTGTTCCGATAAATACAGATCCAAATCAAACAGCGTTTGTGTCTAGCACTAGCTTGTATGGCACTCCTCCTCCAAAAACAGACATGTATGGAAATCCGCTTGAACCAGTTCCTCAACAGCAAAGCCAACGACCTCTCAGACCAACTGATATGTTCGGAAATCCATTACCTGTTCGATCTACCGGACCAACAGACGTGTATGGGAATCCACTTCCTCCTCAATCTACCGTACCAACAGACATGTACGGAAATCCGCTTCAACCAGTTCCTCAACCAGTGCCTCAACAGCAAACCCAAAGGCCTCCTGTGACAACAGATTTATATGGCAATCCGATACAAGTTCCAGTAAAGCCAGCTCCAACAATAGACTTGTATGGAAATTCTCTACAACCAGCTCCACAACAGCAAGTCTCTCGGCCATCTACTGTAATCGCTTGTTTTGCTGAGGTTGTCAAGATTTTAAATCACGCCAGTGGTGGAGAATCTTCCATCAATGGTGATGAATCTTCGGAGGATGAAGACTCTTCTGGTTACAGTAGAAGCTCAGATGAAGAATCCTCAATTTAAGGTGATGATCATGTGGGTGACACATCAAGTACGTCAGTCGAGGCAGACGTTGATGATTTATTGGAAGAAGCTGCAGCAAGGGATGATAGAAAATCTATTCTGGTGGATCAAGCTGCTCATTCTTCTTCTTCTCTCCATTCAGCCGTTATGGCTAATGTCGACAGTTCATCAAGTCAGTTATGTGTCGATGAACCTACTGCTGTTACTTGTGATAATTGTGATAGATTGAGTGGAAAATGTGCTAATTTAGAAGCAAACATGTCTGAGTTGCAAGCCAAACATGATGCTTTACAAGCTAGTTTGTTTGACTTGCAAGACAAACATGTTTCATTGAATGATAAGTGGTGTGAGTTGCAGAGCAAACACGAGGCTTTGCAAGAGAAATATGATGTGACATTCATCCACAATCAGAAATTAACCGTGGATCTTTCTAAGTGCACAGAAGCCAACATGTTTTATGAAAACCATGAAAAGGAATTTAAAACGATGATTGAAACTTTAAGGAAAGATAAAACTGAGTTAACAAAAATGGTTTCAAGAAAACAAACTGACATCAATTTGTATATAACTCGTCTTGAGATAATGCAAAAAGAGATGGCTTGTGTTAAAACTGAAAGTGAGGCGATCCGACTTAAGTTAGACAGCTATTTAAGCTCTAGCTATGTGTTGGATCACATCATTGACGTACAGAAAGAGAAAAAGGATGTCACATGCATAGGTTACAAGAATTGTCCACCACCTGTTAGACACAATTACGATGCACTGCCTGATGAGGAGTACAGAACTCACTTTGAACCATCGGTTCCTTTGGATGTTAATGAATTTGCAGCAGGACTCGGATACAAGAAGGAAGTATCATCAGATTCGGATGTGTCAGCAGATACATTTGTAACTGCTGAACAGAATCAGGATCCTCCAGTTGTGATTGAGGATGCTGATTCTTCTGATGATGAGTCTGATGATACTGATTCAGCAAAGTCTGATGCGGTGATAAACGAAGAGGACATACCTCTTGAGAATCATATTCTGTGTGATCCTCCTGCAAAACCCACTAAGACTGTTGCAATCGAGACCTCGTCTGAAAAAGAGTCTGAAAGTGTGGATTTGCTGTACACTCTTGTTGGTGATGATAAAATCTATTCTGACAAAGATTTTCCTATTAAGAATGTTAATCAATCCTTAATCAGTAAAGTCTTTGAAAATTCGACAAGTAAGTTTTTGGGAAAGACAGGATCACATGTTACGGTAACACAGTGTCCACCTATCCCAAAGGCCGAAGTTCGAAAACAATATGGCAATAAAAAATTACCAACAGTGAAAACCCAGCAAAATCATACCAAACCAAGAGGTAAAACACCGACTCAAAGTCAAAGGAAGCCGAATCAGAAGAAGAACAAGAATGTGAACTTTGTGAAATCTAAGGGAACGGACAAAATTGAAAAGTTTGAAAATCAATCTAACTTAGATTTTGTCAAGAAAGCAACAGTGATGAAAAGGAATGAACCAAATAGTTCAAAACCTAGTACCTCGAGATCACAAAGTTCATCATCATCGGCAAGACGATCACATGATACTTCGGGGTTTGTTGAACGAAGATCATGTTTTGAATGTGGCACAATTGGACATATCATTCGAAATTGTCCGTATCTTCATAAGTTGAAAGCAAAGGTTGATGCCCCCCATGGTAACAATTACCATAAAAGATTTGTTTCACCAAAACAGGACCCTCGTCTTGTTAAACAACAAGAAGTGAAACAGAGAAAGAAACAACGGAAAAATGTTGAAAAGGTTTTAAAACCAGAGGTTATCCAAACACAGTCTGTTAAGTTAGAAGTTAAAAATGAAAAACAAAAACAGATTTGGAAACCAAAATCGCAAATTGTTTCAGGGGGAGCTACATCAATTCCGAATCATCGGGAAATGGATGTCACAATTCTCGATGATGACGGACGACCCAAGTCTGTGAAGGCTTGGGTCCCCCTCTCCAACTAATCTCTGAATGAGTGTGTAGGATGTTCCAGGAGGAACTATTGATAGTCTTAGGATTGTTGATAGTGGAGCGTCCATGCACAAGATCGGCGACACCAGGCTCCGAAACATTGTTGTATCCAAGGAGAATATTGTTGCCTTTGATGGAGAGAAATGAGAAAAGAGAGGAGAAGAGAAGAAAAAAAAAATGTCTGATGAAAGAATGTTGTTGAATGAAGTTGAAAAATTCGACATGATGAGATATGTTCCAAATTTGGTTATGGTTTTTTGATCGGGTCAACATGAAAGATTCCAATGAAAAGTACACGCCTGTAGCACGTCTGAAGCTTTTCGAAGATTCATGGATTTTTCTTCCACAAGAAGTTCAAAGTCCACAAGATGAACGTGTAGGGTACTTTTCTCTTCGGTGTGATTGAAGAAAATGTGTTGGTTGATCAAACTACACCGGGTGTGCGGATGCCTTGGCGTGGATTGAACAACCGCACACTTCCTCTCAAAGAGAAAGACAAAGACCTTCGCTGGTGCAATGTGGAAGACCAGCCGGACCCAGAGGTCTATGATCTTGTTGCTGTGAAGGGATTGAAGTAGCTACTAAATCAACTTTGAAGTCCACAACGGGTGGATATCCAGTTTGGGAGAGCGCTCAGATTCCTTGCAATGCACGAAGCAGTTGCAGGATACGGTTTTGAATTTCTAATCTCTCCTATACTTGTTGATATTTAAGCTGCTTTGTGAATTATTATCTCGTATAGCACTCTTTGACCAGACACGTTGAACTCGAATATCACCTCACACGTGATTGTTTCACTATGAAACTCGTCAATGTTGTCATGGTCCGCACCGCTTACCGACGTGCCAACTGATTTTTCCAAAATTCGATAAATCATTTCAGATTCAAAATTTAATTTTGGTAAACGGCATTGAGGTAAAACATGAGTAAAACCAACATCGGAAAATCATTTTTGTAAATACCTTTGTGTTTTAAATTTGTCTTAGTTTGTTGATTTTAGGGGGAGTAAATCCAAAATTTGAAAATCCAAAAACATCGAAAAATTTCATAAACACAAAAACAATAGAAAAACAAAAATGAGTTTCCTGGCGAGCAAAAGAGAAAATGATAGTACATCAGTGGTCTGTCCAAGCCTCTTTAAACCTTAAATGAAAAACGATAAGCAGCTCTATATAAGATGTATCGGTAGGCTCACAATCATTTTAAAGTGTGCAGGGTGATATAAACTTAAATCGACTGAAGACTGGGTGGGAACCACTCATTGGCATATGGTCTTAGTACCGAAATTTCGTTTGAGAGATTGCCGAGGTTCTGAGATATTCGGTCTTTATGCTGCTTATCATCTGGGTATCATGGTTGTATCTTTTACCGAAAAATAACGGGGACGCAAGTCTAGATCTTCCATGATACTATACATACGTGTACATATTGCATTCGACCTCAATAAGTGATCAACAATCACATGTCCAACAAAATAAGTGATAAAATATCACAGATTCTTTGCGGGAGTCAAGTTCGTCTCTCTGCTGTACGAAAGTACTGACCTGTTCACGGACTTGCTCCTGTGCCCTCATGCATCTGAAAATCAAGTTCCCCATCAATAAGTGATTCTATCACATAGGGCTTGTTTTCAAATCAAAATAAGTGAGAATCTCACATCATATACGGTCAAACAGATGATAATCGGTATACTCACCGGTAAGATGAACCCTCGTGCATACCTTGATACGGGAATGTGTCGTGATGTGGATGAACACCGGTCGGTAAGTATAAATCATACCTTAACGTATCCCCTCGCCATGATTACATCTGATAAGTTGAGCTTAAGTGGACAACAATATCGATAATCGTTATAGGATGCTTATCTTAATGTTAATTAACTGAACAACAAGAGTGTTTTGACATGACCGTACACTGATATGATTCTCTTACCCTCGAAACTCACAAAAAGAATGTCTGTAAATATTTATTTACTGCTTTAAATTTCTGCATCTTTGTATATATTTATTTACTGCTTTCTGTCTTTACATTTGAAATATTCAAAAATACCAAAAAGATTTTAAGTTTTTTTTAATATAAACTCTCTAAAAGCCAAAAAGATTTTATTTCTATTTTATTTTCGATCGTACGATGTTGGAACTCGAGTCTTCGTTACCTGAAACCTGAACGAAAACCGAAATGACTAAATCTTCATAAACGGTCGAAATTTGCAAAGTGTTGAAAGTTAAAATTGAAATTGATAAAATACATTTAACTTTCAAACTGTCGGACGGTGTTTGATTAAACAATGGTCACACGTGTGTCGTTTGTTTATGTTTACTATATTCCAAGCAGTTGTTCTCATTACGCGTTTAGATTTCTTGCATGTGCAGATTCTAAAGGCAAGGAGAACATGGTAGATGACAAGCTTTGGAATGAAGACACGACGTGAAGGCACTCAAATGATGAAGATGATCGAGTTGCCGCTGACCATCATCAACACCACAAGGATCTCAAGTACTGAAGATCAAGTCTTTCACGAGCATAACTCAAGAGGGAGCTTATGTTTAGGGGGAGTTTGTCAACACACTTCCTACATGAAACAGGGAGTTTGTTGATACACTTTCTTCTTACAAGACGTGAAGACTTTGAAGATCCTCCGACATAGAAGACATGAAAGGCGAATCTCGCGAGTAGCGTCCAAGGGGGAGTTTGTTGATACATGTATGTGGACGCGACTCGACTCGACGCGACTTGGTCCGGTTCGACCCGGTTAGGTTCGGCTCAAGCCCGACGTCACGACATTCCTCCGTCGTGCGCCCCAGAGTTCGACACGCGAAGCACGGAGAGCCGAGAATGTTTCCCGCTTGACACATCATCATGACATCATCATGATGATGTCATCAGTTGACTAAACTTCACAAATATGAAACAAGTTGGATACGTGCATGCTGTTGGTCCAATCATCTCGCATGGTTGTTTGGTCCAATCAAAATGGTTGGGCTTCTACAAACTGACTGGCCCAAAGCCCTTTATGGACGAATCACAAAGGATCTCGACGAAACAGCCATGTTTCGTCGACATGATCCATTTCCGTCGAGCATTTCTTTGTTTCGCCAAGCTTCTGATTCGCCAAGTCTGATTCGTCGAGTTTAATTCTGTTTCGTCATATGTATGTGTGTCTGTGGGTATAAATAGATGTGTTATGTTTCTGTCTCAGTAATGAACACAGAGAGAACACAGGAGAGCACACACAGAGAACACACACACACGAGAGAACTTTGAGAGTTTATAGAATACATCTGTAAACATTGAGCTTGTAACTGATCTTTTCATACGTATTAATACAGAGGTGTTAATCGGTGAAGTCTTGTGTGTTCATCATTGTCGTGTTCGATCTCGGTTTGCTATTCCGGTTGGATTCCGCACAACCGGGTTGGTTTGTACACAAGGATTAGGCGACTAGATCCTCCCCTAGCCGGACCTACAGCTAGTGAATACTAGGATGAGGGAAGGCAGTTCAGTCACAGAACACATCAACAAGTTGAATTCGATTTTGGCCAGACTTGCGTCAGTGGGCATCAAATTCGAAGATGAAGTTCAAGCTTTGCTACTGTTATCTTCTTTATCAGACAGTTGGTCCAGAACTGTTACAGCGACTTCCAGTTCATCAGGTACCAGCGGATTTACTTTTGAAGGGATTCGTGATCTTATTTTGAGCGAGGACGTCAGAAGGAGAAGTTCGAGTGGATCATCGAGTGAATTACTGAATGTTAGCAGAGGATGGAAGAATAACAGAGATAGTCGGAGCAGGAATAGAAATAGGAGTGAGTCTAGGGCTCGAGGTGATGTAACCTGTTGGAACTGCAAAGAGGTAGGACATTTTAGGAATCAATGTCCAAATGAGAAGAAAGAAGTTAACGCTGCAGTAGCCCACTTAGACGATGATGTTTTGATTTGTAGTGTGGAGAACAGTGTGGATTCCTGGGTTATGGATTCGGGTGCTTCATTTCACGCTACGCACAGCAGTGAAGCACTGCGAAATCTAAAAGAAGGTGATTTTGGTAAGGTAAGACTTGCGAAAGATGAGGTTCTTGATGTGACGAGCATGGGTGACTTAGATCTGAAGACTCCAGTCGGTTCATGGACTTTGAAGGATGTCATGATGATTCCAAGCTTAAAGAAACAGTTAATTTCTGTTGGGCAGTTGGATAAAAAGGGGCACGAGGTTAAGTTCAGGAACGAGCAGTGGAAGGTTCTAAAGGGAAATCTAGTCATAGCTCGAGGAAAGAAACGGGGTTTGCTGTGTATGGTCAGTTTACCGTCTGAGGGAGTAACCGTCCCAGTTCAGAAGAAGACCAAGATCCGGTTCACAGAATCTCGTGGGCAGAAGAAGGTTTGTTTTGCAGGAGACAAACCCAGAGCCACAGTTCAGATTCAGGTTGAACGTGCTAGGAAAGGTTCAGAGAAACCAGTCAGGGGTTTTCGTGGCAGTTGGAGCACAAGTAGTGCTTCAGTCAGAACTCCCAGACGACAGTGGGTTAAGAGAACCTGTTTTCCAGTGGTGAAAGTCTCTCCATTGAATTACCTGCTTACGATGGAGAGTGTTAGTTCTCAGGTTTTCTCAGAATCAGCAGTTCGTGTCAGTGGGAGCCGGTGGAGACAGAGAATGGGTCAGGGGCAGACTTAGCCATGACTGATGTGCTGAAGCTAATGGAAGCTTCAACGGGCATTCAGGATAATTGAAGAGAAGGCCGGGTAACTAGGAAGGAGCTAAGATCAAAAGGTTTTTACAGAAATACAGATGCACAGTTGAAGCACATGTGAAGATTATCCCGTGGCTTCAAGTGGGAGATTGTTGAGTGTGAAGCCAAACCACTTGACAACTTGTTCAGCTGAGGTCACAATGCTGATCAAGTTGATAAGAGGATAAGGGTGCAGGGGTGAACCAATAATGCCTGTAACCCATTTCACAGGATAATGTTTTGGGACATTCTTCTCTTTCTTCAATCTCTATATAAGAGATTCATTTGTATTGTAAACTTTGTACCTATCCAAGTATTATAAACTCCTAGTTACCCATGGACGTAGGTCCGTTTAGACCGAACCACGTAAATCCTTTGTGTTCTTGATTGTGGCAGAGTGTGTGAGAGCAGAGAGCATGTGTGTGGTCAGAGTTCGTGTGTGAGCGTTCAATCCTAACACATCGTTCAGGATAACCACCATTCCAAACCTCATTGACGACGTTTACATTTAACCTCAACATATCTAACCATGACCCTTATACAAAAGAATAATAATGACACAATAGTACTAAAATTTAGTTTATCGTTCAACACTCCCCCTTAAACTACATTTAGTCTAAGTAATGCTAGTTCACCATCCTCCTATCGGGTCAAGTTAACCTCCTCTTGTGTCTCTCATTTTGGACATTCATTTATGTAATGCCCACACTTGTTACACTTGAAACACCTTATGTGACTTCAATCCCGCTAGACCCGTTCACCTTCCTTAATTTTTCTGGATCTCTGACCTTTACGTAAACCATGCCCAAAGTCTTATTGGATTGAATTCCCACAATTGCAATGCTCACATTTATGGTCCTTGACCTTCTCTTTCCATCTGCTTTGCTGAATAGAAGTTTACTGGGCACGTCTCCTTCCTCGGTTAGCTTTTTTATGTGTTATTAGAATTCCTTGAATCTTCCAAAGGTTTCTTGGAATGGCATCATATTAAGGTTGGCAAAAAAAGGTTCATTTGCATAACTATTTGAATGTACTTTCTTATACTGAACCCAATAGCTTTCTATCCAATCTTTTGTTACCCAATGTATATGCTCAAGACTGCTTACTTGTGATATGCAATTTAACTATTTTTTCCACATAAACATCACGTAACTCATTTGCATTCATATTTAGAGAATCAACGTCTGACTTGAGTTATTGTATCCGCACCTCCTTAATCATGTCAACTCTGATATGCCGAATCTTTAAGGTGTCCCAAATATCTTTGGCTAAAGTATGGTTAGAAACATGCAAGACCATGTTTTCTTTAATTGTTGGGAATAGTAAAGCAATTAGTATGGTGTTCTTATTTTGAACGACATCAATTCCTAGGATTGGCTCCAGTGCTTCACAATATCCCACTACAAGAAAACCAATTTTTGGCGGCGACAAAAGTCGCTACTTAAGGCCCCCGTTGTCGTCGCGAAAAACAATAGTATAGTTTGTGGAGTTTATAATTGGGCATTGAGAATTTATTATGGTTCAGTCTTCTTGAATTGGTATAACTTCATTGTTTTAGGGTGTTTTCTTTGCCATACATAAATACTCATAGTACTAATCAGATTCTATTTAATTTGATTTGGAAGTTGATCCATACCCAATGCACGTGACCAGTTTAGAGTTGATCCATATCACATGAGTAAATTATCATGTTTGAGTTTTGTGAATAAGTCTAGGTTGTTATACTAGACCGAGTCTTATGGTTTAATGTTATGTAATCGTTGTAAGTTTGGCCATATAAGCGTGCGTAATTATTCTTGTTAAAGCAATAAACAATTTGAGTCTTCTGAGTATATGATCCTCTTTTTGTCTTTCATGATTTTATTATTGAGTTCTAATACAATCAATGGTATCAGAGCTTGAGAGAGATCCTTTTATCAATCAATATCCTCAATTCAACTAACACCCTGTAAGGATCGAACACTCTCACACACGAACACGAACCATACACACTCTCTGGTCTCACAATCTGCCACAATCAAGAACATAAGGATTTACGTGGTTCGGTCTAAACTGACCTACGTCCATGGGTAACTAGGAATTTATATTTCTTGGTGAGGTACAAGATTACAATACAAATGAATCTCTTATATAGAGATTGAAGAAAGAGAAAGCAAGTCACAAACATGATCCGGGAATAATGGGGAACAGAGAAGATTGGATAACCCTATCTTCTTATCCTCTTATCCTTTGATCAGAAAAGCTTTTCTGATGTCCACTTAATCAAGTGGCTTCATACTCAACAATCTCCCACTTGAAGCCATGGGATAATCTTCACATGTGCTTCAACTGTGCATCTGCATTTCTGTGAAAAACCTTTTGATCTTAGCTCCTTCCTAGTTACCCGGCCTTCTCTTCAATTATCATGAAGGCCCGTTGAAGCTTCCGTTAGCTCCAACACATCAGTCATGGCAAAGTCTGCCACTGACCCATTCTCTATTCCTATCGGCTCCCACTGACACGAACTACCTGATCCTGGAACATCCTGAGAACAAACACTCTCCGAATAAAGCAGATTATCAACTGGAGAGACTTTGACAGCTCGAACCATTGTTCTCTTAACCCACTGTCGTCTGGTAATTATGACTGAAGCACGTCCCGTGCTCCCACTGCCACGAATGCCCCTGGCTGGTTTTACTGAACTTTTTCCAACACGTTCATCCTGAATCTGACCTGTGGCTCTGGGTTTGCCATCTGCAAAGCAAACCTTCTTCTGCCCACGAGATTCTGTGAACCGGATCTTGGTCTTCTTCTGAACTGGGATGGTTACTCCCTCAGATGGTAAACTGGCCATATACAGCGAACCCCGTTTCTTTCCTCGAGCTACGACTAGATTTCCCTTTAGAGCCTTCCACTGCCTGTTCCTGAACTTAACCTCATGCCCCTGTTCATCCAACTGCCCAACAGAAATCAACTGTTTCTTCAGACTTGGAATTACCCGGATATCCTTCAAAGTCCATGAACCGAATGGAGTCTTCAGATCTAAGTCATCCATGCTCGTCACATCAAGAACCTCATCGTTTGCCAGTGTTACCTTACCAAAATCACCTTCTTTCAGATTTCGCAGTGCTTCACTGCTATAGATAGCGTGAAATGAAGCACCCGAATCCATAACCCAGGAATCCACACTGCTCTCCACACTACAGATCAAAACATCATCTGAGTGGTCTACTGCGGCGTTAACTTCTTTCTTCTCATTTGGACATTGATTCCTAAAATGTCCTAACTCTTTGCAGTTCCAACAGGTTACATCACCTCTAGCCCTAGACTAACTCGTCTTTCTGTTTCTGCTCCAACTATCTCTGTTATTCTTCCTTCCTCTACCAATATTCAATGATTCACTCGATGATCCACTCGAACTTCTCCTTCTGACGTCCTCGCTCAGAATAAGATCACGAATCCCTTCAAAAGTAAATCCGCTGGTACCTGATGAACTGGAAATCGCTGTAAAAGTTCCGGACCAACTGTCTGGCAAAGAAGATAACAGTAGCAAAGCTTGAACTTCATCTTCGAATTTGATGTCCACTGACATAAGTCTGGCCAAAATCGAAATCAACTTGTTGATGTGCTCTGTGACTGAACTGCCTTCCCTCATCCTAGTATTCACCAGCTCTTGAACCAGAAAGACCTTATTAGTTGCCGAAGGCTTCTCGTACATGTTAGATAGGGCTGACATCATGCCACTAATTGTGGTTTCCTTCTTAATGTTGAATGCCACAGTCTTTGATAACGCCAATGTAATAACTGCCCTGGCTTTCCTGTCTTTTGATTCCCAATCTGCTGGTTCCACCCTTTCTGGTCTAACTCCTGATAACACAATACCAAGATCTTTTTGAACCAATAATGCCTCAATTTGCATCTTCCACTAGCTAAAATCTGTACCGTTAAACTTTTCGATTTGCACCTTCCCGTCTTCTGCCATGATAACTCAAACACGACTAAACGAAACTGAAATCGAAAAATAAACCGAAAATCAAACTGAAATAACCGAAACAAGCACTGGTCTACGGTTCTGTTTCTTCGATCTTCAACGAAACGATATACTAAAAAATTGCTGGTTTAACCGGTCAAAAAACTGATCTTGAAATTATAAATCTTCTGCCTAATGCCCCCAAAAAAATCTTAGTTCTTTGACAAATAAAAGTTTGGCTACTACTGCCAAAGGATTAAATAAAAAAAGAACTAATCCCAATTTTCTTCTTTGTTTAAAGTTGAGGGGCCTCCTTGGTCAAATTGAGAAACTTTAATTTTCCACCAAAAAAAAGACATAAAGCACGGTACGTGCTTCTTCTTCCCCATAGAACAAAACAAATCTTCTCTCCTTCTTCTCTTCTCCTCTTCTGGACGCAATCAACACCCAGAAAAGGAAAGGATCGAAAACCCTAGGAAACGGCGGCTACTGGGTCAGCAAACCCTAGTCGCGAAGGTGAAGAGAATGGAGGCGGCGACGGTTCTGGCGGCTTTTGATGGCGGTGGAGGCGGTTCTGATGGCGGTGGAGGCGATTCTGACGGCGGTGGCCGTGATTCTGAAGGCGGCGGCTTCTGACCGGAACCCTAGTTCCGGTTTCACAGGTCAGTATCTTCTCTTTCCTGTACACCTTCTTCTTCTGTTCGTGTGAGTCAATCAAGAGCCCAGAGCTTTGATACCAGTTGTTAGGATTGAACGCTCTCACACACGAACACTGACCACACACACTCTCTGGTCTCACAATCTGCCACAATCAAGAACACAAGGATTTACATAGTTCTGTCTAAACTGACCTACGTCCACGGGTAACTAGGAGTTTATATTTCTTGGTGAGGTACAAATATTACAATACAAATAAATCTCTTATATAGAGATTGAAGAAAGAGAAAGCAAGTCACAAACATGATCCAGGAATAATGGGGAACAGAGAAGATTGGATAACCCTATCTTCTTATCCTCTTATTCTTTGATTAGAAAAGCTTTTCTGATGTCCACTTGAGCAAGTGGTTCATACTTAACACACCCTTCAATGGCCGATCAATCCGGTATCCTTCCCACCGCTCCTACTCTGATTCCGGTTTTCAAAGGGGAAGGCTATAATGAACACTGGAACATCAGAATGAAGAAATTCTTAAATCAAGTGATCTTTGGGAATCAGTTGAGCAAGGTGTCAATGCATCGAAAATTGATCAAACAAAACTCAAAACAGTTAGAAGAGGGATGCTCTTATTCTGGATTTCATACAAAGGCTATTCATGATCAGTTATTCTCTCGAATTCCTGCGGTTGAATCATCAAAAGAAAGCTGGAAAATTCTAAAGATGGAGTACCAAGATGATACCCAAGTTAAAACAAACTTCAAGGTTTGAGAAGAGACTTTGAGAATCTCGCAATGCAAGAAGGCGAAACTGTAGGTGAATACTTTTAAAGGGTGACGGCCTAATCAGTCAGAAAATATCATATGTAGAGGAGGTTATTGATTAGGTTATTGTTGAGAATATCTTACGAAGTCTCACCCACAGGTGTGATTTCATTGTGCCATCCATAGAAGTATCATTTTATTTAGGAAAGCTCGCCCTTGTCAAAGTGATTGGATCCCTACAATCACAAGAAGAAAGATTGAACAACAGATTAAATGACAAGCTAGACAAAGCAGAAGAACATGCATTGCAGTTTAATTTAAGAAAGCAATCGGCCAATTAATACAAGAGGAAGAGGATGTAGAACCATTACGGGTCGTGGAAGAGGAAGATCAATCAACAGAAATCGTGTTCCTCAATGTTATACTTGTAAGAAACAAGGTCACATTTCAAAAGATTGTCGGTATAATGAAGAGGCTAATGTGAATGTAACTAATTCATGTCCGTAATCAATTAAATGTTTAATCATTACAATTAAAAATTAAAATACATTATTACAATTAAAATACATTGACGTCCTATATAAACATATCTAACTAGAATGTTCCAAATGATATATCATTTTAGGAAAAACACCAATACAAACCTAATTGAAACTAATTACATGTAACCCCTACATATTGACAATATACAACTAAGAAATTTATACATAGTAATAATATTACAATTATACTAAAATTTAGTTTAATTTTCAACAATTGCATTATAACATGTTCTTTTTTTCTTTCATTCTTATTTGGTGTAGCTGTGGCGTACCCCTATAAAGTGTTTATATGGATCTGTATGAAGCTACAAGGTGATATGATTTTTTTAATTATATAATTGCTCAAAGATTCATATGAAACAAACATTTTGCATGTGAAATGTCTATATCTTTGTTGCAGTATACAAGCATTTAAAAGAGAATATGGAAAGACGACATGATGCTAGAGAAGTATTAGACATTGTTTGCGGTCTGTTAAAAATCTCAAATGACGCCAACTCTTACAAAGATTTTTTCACCGAGCCAATTCTTGAGGCTATAAGGCGAGATGCAAGTGATGTTGTCGAGAAAGTTGTGCATTGGTTTCCAGATGCGACTATGATAGAGGATGAAAATGGTAACAACATCGCTCAGGCTGCTTGGAAGAACCGTGCATTAAAGGTATATACATTAATTGTTGATGGAAAAATGGCTAACTATACAAGTCTCTCTCGGAAACTAAAAGACGACCATTATGGGAATAATTTCCTGCATTTGGCTGCAAGATTAGCGCCTGCCAGAAAACTAGATCTTATATCATGTCCGCCTTTCCAATTGCAACGCGAGTTACAATGGTTCAAGGTAAATATATTTTATGACATGACTTTTCATTTTTAATTAGAAATTTCAAAACAGATTAATGATCATACATGTAATCATCCCATGCAGCTAGCACAAGAATTAGTGCCTCAAGGCCGCGTTGAGAAAAACTGTTTCGGAGAAACGCCTGAAATGGTATTTACTAAAGAGCACAAAGAGTTGGTGATTGAGAGTGGAAATTGGATGAAGAGTGCCGCAAACTCCTACGCAATTACAGCTATATTAATCATCACAATAGTGTTTGCGGCAGCAATTACTGTACCAGGAGGAAACAATGAAAAGGACGGAGTCCCAAATTTTAACAACAAACCAGCATTCATTATATTTGAAGTATCTATTGCTATATCCATGGTGACATCTAGTATCTCTTTGTTATTGTTTTTGGCAATTCTGACTTCTCGTTTCGCAGAAGAAGACTTTGTCATCAGTTTACCTCGAGCCTTCGTAATTGCTTTGGTTAGCTTGTTCGTGTCTGCCGCATTCAGTATGTTCGCCTTCGGGGCAACATTGTTTCTTAGTTTTGGGAGCAAATATCCATGGACTCTTTGTTTGATAGCTCCATTGACATGCCTACCAATTGGTTTTTTCTACCGTTTCTACGCAAATTTCCTCATGGACTTCATACAATCCACAAATGAATATATAAGAATTCTTGGTTTCCATCGTCTCAATGTCTCTGGTCGGATCTACATATAAGTGATTTGTTAATTCAACAACCTGCTATTTGTGATATGTACGTGTGGGCATTGTTTATGAAAGTAGGAATTAATCACCATGAACTATTATTGATCCATCCCAAAGAATATATAGATTTACATAGTTGACCTATTCTATATTTGTCAATAATATACAAAATAATGACACAATATTACAAATAATTCGAATGATCTTGATTGATTCTAATACACCCCCGCAGTCGAAGCGGGAGGAGGACGAACGGTGAGGCTGGATCGAAAATCATCAAAGAGAATCTTGGGCAAGCCTTTTGTAAAAATGTCCGCAATTTGGTATCGAGACGGAACATGAAGTATCCGAACCAAACCTTTAGCGACCTTCTCACGGACAAAGTGAATGTCCATCTCAATGTGCTTTGTGCGTTGATGTTGAACGGGGTTCCTGTAAGACCCTTATTATTATTTTACGTTTTTCGTATAATTTAATCCATAATCATATGATTACAATCACAATTAAAAAGAAAATACGGGTTTGTTAAAACTTTTCTAAACTTGAAAGCAAAACAACATAGGGTAATTTAATTCATCATTTTAGAATAACGACGAAACAGCATTGCGGAAGCTTCGTTTAACGTATGTTCGGTTCTTGCTCGACGCTTGATCTTCATCCGGGACTCTCGACGTTCACCTGTGATCAAAACAACTTAAAAGTCAGTTTTGATAATTAAATAACTAGTACAACAAGGAAGATTGGGTCGAATAATCGAATTAAACAAGGAAATTCGGAAATTCCAACATTGATATCTTGATCCTAGAAACAAAGACTTGAAATTGGCCTCCACCGTAAGTTACGGTGGGCACCGTAAGTTACGGTGGCCCCTGGTATAGAATACCCCCACCGTAAGGTAGGAGGTAACTACCGTAAAGCTTTCAGCCCCCACCGTAACTTACGGTGCCCACCGTAAGTTACGGTGGACCCTGTATCAGACCCTCCCATTTTGCCGTTTTTGACACGGAAACTTTCGTATCTTCTGATCCGCTTGTCCGTTTGACCTACCGTTTCTTCCTACATGATTGTAATTTGATCCTCCATCAAATGGAGTTAAAATCCAACATCCCACATAATAAATTTTGAAACTTCTAAACCTTCGACTCCTTGCCGTTTTACCAAATTTTAACCCGTTTATGCATTTTATCGAACAAACATATTTGTTAAATCCTTATTTCACATGCACCTCTTCGGTTTAATGTTACCTACCATGTTAGGTTCTAACCACCGGTTTCTTACACAATTTCAATACGTTTTCGCTCGTATGCTTATTTTGACCCGTTAAGGGTATTTAAGCACTTTAGAACTTGAACTCGCTTTCATACATTTCTAGCATCTTATTCCTACATTCCTTACCAAGTAATCTTCCACCGCAACTATATGTGTGTTGGATTTAATGTGGATATCTATATGTTCCCAGTTTTACCCCTCGGATTTTCTTTTTACGGCAAAGACTCATATAAAGTCATTCGACCCAAGAATTTACATCTTTCACTATCTTTTCTTATTCTAAGCATTTATCTAATCACAAAACTCGTTTCCGAACCACTTGTAATGGTCGTTCATTCGAATTAACCTACAAGGGCAATTTGGTCAATTTTCATCCTTCTTTTATTACAAAGGAACTCTTAAATACTTGTTTGACCCAAAATCCGACCATTTAACTATAATCTTGTTTATAAACCATGTACTTCTAGAACACCATAATCATAACTCAATTTATTCGGTTTACCTAAAAGATAACCGAATAACTATATTTTAACCTTGTCTAACTCTTATAGAATCTCACGTTCTACATGATGAGTTGAATCATTATACATACCTGGCTCGGATCAATATATTGACCCGTTTTAATACCTTGCCTTAGTAGCCGCTAAGCAATAGCGATGTACGTATCCATTCGATAGTTATTCCTATAAGCATGTAACTCGACAAATGTTGGATCTGAGTTTCTTTTTTATTGTATTTTCGTTTGTAATTAAGATGGAAATGAAAGAGTTGTGCAGCGGAAATAAGATGAAAGCAAACTTTGCATACAATCAAACGAGAGTAATACTTTTATCAAACATCTTTACACAATGAATCGAAAGATTGAATTTGTTTCAACAACGATTACAATGATTGATGTAAGAATGCAAACTCCCCCTCAGCCAGAGCTCAGTAGTTTGTTCGTGCAAAGAAGACGATGTGATCAAAAGAGCTAATAGAACAGTACAAAGTACTGAACTATTTATAGGCACTTGCAAACCACTGAGCATCTTAGCTGACGTCACCATGAAAGTGACATCTAACCTCCTAACAAACTCTAACTACTGATCTATAAACACTGATGTACTAAACTACTGCTATTACATTACATTACATAAAAGACACTTAAACTGCTGCTGCATCCTTCCACTGCTGTGAACCCAGCAGTGCTTGTCCGGATCAGCAGTACTTGACCCAAGGCAGTAGATTAAGTCAGCAGAGCTTTGGTCTTCCATCAGTCTTTGACATTGGTCAGTAGATATAAAGCAGCAGTTGTAAGTCAGCACTTAGTATGATCAGCAGATAGGAGGTCAGCAGATATGAAACCACTTTCAAGGGGAGAGATTAGCATGAACCAACTGTAAACGTCTGCTTATTATGGATCCACTGCTTTGATCCAGTTTTGGCTTTACATTATCTGTTCCTCTGATAGGGTTCAATCCCAACAATCTCCCCCTGGAACAGATAATGCCAAAACTCTTCATTATTTGTGGAAATCTTTATTGCCTCAACAACAGCTCCCTTATCTGACCTTTAAATTGTAATTCAAAGTCTAGGGCATCTGTATCTTCATCATCCCTGCTGAGTGGAAGATCAAGGAGATCCTGCAAATCTTCAAGACTCAGGCCAAGAGCTTGTTCCCTTGATATTTTCTCCACTCCTCCACCAGACCTAAGCAAAGTCAATACGCAGGTCTGTTTGTCAGTTTCCCACTTTTGTATTTTTGAGCCTGGTGGGTTTCTTGGGAGATGTTTATTTGCAGAAGTATTTGGAGAGGCTGGCCTATTCATGACTGGCTGAGCAGCGGTTGCAGATTGTTCCAATTCAAGATCTTCCTTTATCATTACTTCTGTGCCAGCTTTTACAATGGCATCTCCGGCTAAAAGATCTTGAATTGTTTCCATGCTAAACTGGTTTTTGCTCCTTCTTTTGTAGATGGCAGCACCAGCTGGAGCAGTGGTTCTTTTGACTTGCAGCTTTGGTGGTCTTTTTGAAACCGCTGCTTTGGAATAGTCAGGCTTTTGTGGAACTCTTGGATCTTTCTTTCTAAGTTCCTCTAATCTTTTATAGGTTGCCCTGACTCTATCTTCTCCCCACTTTGTCACAGAGTTCTTTGACCCATAATCAGCTATAATCAGCTCCTCTTTCATTCTCCTCAGCTCTACCATCTTTTCAGCTTCAAATTGTTTGAATTTTTCAGGAGGAGTCTGCTTGACCTTATTTTTTATCATGTCTTGAATCCTGGCTGCTTCTTTTTCAAGCTCAGGGATGGTCCAGTTCTTGTACATGTGTTTCTCCCCCTTGTATTTCTTGTAGGTCATGATGTTTTCAATGTAGTCTTTTCTTAAGGACTCATCTGCCCTTTCTGAAATTTTCTGACATACATTTTTAGCAAAACGCTCCATAGCATTGACCTGTGAGAGTAAAAACTGATAGTTTTGTTGAAATTCTCTATCAGATTTCCCTTTTCTGTTTTTGATTGCAATATCCTCTGCTTGTTTGGCTTTGAGCTTCAAATATTCTTCAATGTTGTTAGGCCTGGGATAATTTGCAATTGATGGCAAACTCCTTTTGGCTGGGTCATCTTCATAATAAAATGATTTGATTTCTTCTCTTACTGCAATGAGTTCCAGAGGAAATGAGACACCAGCAGGAGGTAGTGGTTTTACAATTTGAGCTGAAGAGGAAGGTATGGGTTTAGGAATAGTGACAAGTGATAGGTATTTTGAAGATGTTGGTGATGGAGGTGTGTCATCATCTTTTAAAATTAGCCTTCTCCTTTTTGGTTTAGGAGAGACTGATGATGTTTTGAATGGAATAGTGGTTGTAGATGTAGTGGCAGTGGATTGTGATTGACTGACAGCTGTTGAGACAACTGGTGTTTCAACCACTGTTGTCATTACAACAGATGTTATAACATCTGCTGTCTTCTGCTGTATGTCAGCAGGTGTTGTTTTTGGTGGTGATGATGGTAAAGCGGTGGATGTTGTGTGTGTTGAAGTGGTGTGTGTTGATGGAACAACTGTTTGGCAAGCAGTAGTTTTTGTAACTCCTGTTGCATCAGCTGTTTTGTATGATGGTTTTTGAGCAGACTTTGAACGTCTGATAGGAATGGATTTGGGTTGCCTTACTTTTCTAGTAGGCCTCTTCTTTTCCTCAACAGGATTTTCATGATCCCTTGACCCAGAAGTACCCTGATCTAGATGATCCATTCTTTCCACCCTGGCTTTCCTTTTGGCCTCTCTATCCCTTTTTACACTTGCAGCTGCTTCTGCTAGTGCATTTGTTGTCACATCAATTTTCTTGCTACCATCTGGCAAAGGGATCTTTTTGGTCATGTTTGAATTTTCTGGTTCAAGATAGAGACCATCCTCTATACCCTTCCTTTTCCACTCCTGAATTTTCTCCCCCTTTTTGGCATTATCTTCTGGGAGTTGATAAATGTAGCGGACTTTTGGAGGAGCAGTGCCAGTAGTGTGTAAGATCTGAGTTTTGAGAGCCTTTAAATCAGCCTGAGTGTTCTTGAACCTTGACTCCATTGCATTTCTCAGCTGTTGTACATGTTTTTCATGTTGCTGATCTGCTAACTGTGCTTGTTGTTGGAGAAAAGATTGGAATATATTCCAGAGCTCATTTGTAGCAGGTGCCCTTTGTGGAGCAAGTGCTTGAGGTGGAACAGCAGTTGATTGTACCTTCTGAACTTGTAACACCTGTTGTAGCATATCTTTGAGTTCTGCAACAGAGTTATCAAGCTTTGCAATACGATCCGTCAATTTCTGGTACTTTAAACCATCACCCAAGTTAATGGGATCATCTGATTTCCCACTAGCAGTGGTTTTATCAGTGGTAGATGTAGGGAATATACTCCAAACATTAACCACTGATGCCCCTTTGTCTTGGTACTGGGGTCTTCTTCCTTCAACACTTGACAACCTTTTGATGTTTCCAGTAGGATAAATAAATCCACTGGTGGTTGGCAGAGGTGCTATAAAAGGAATTGCCTCCAAGGAAGTCTTATGAATGTAACCACTGTCCAAATGTAACCCAGTGGGTGTAACAGTTGTAGTGGCTGCTTCACTTGGAATACCACCAAGAGTTACTTGTAACTCAAGGGGTGTAACCTCCTCAGGTTGTGTTGGTGGGTTAGCAAAGATTGATACATCAGACCCAGTCAGTTGTTGAGGTATATTCTCATTAATAGGTGATTGAGAAGGACTGGATAATGCCTGGTTCAAATCAATTGCATCCAACAGTGGTTTTATTGGTGAGGGAAATGTGGATGTGATGGTTGGTGTAGAAATGGGATGTGTCCCGGGCATTGGACTGTGGATGATAGAAACGAGTGTTTCCAGAGCATCATGATGTGGAGACCCTATTTGTACAACCTGTTCTTTTTGTGAAGAAACAGGAGGAGTTTCGGTTATGGTTTGAGATATTTGTACCAACTGCTGTGAGGAAGTAGCAGCAGTGGTTTCTTGTAACTTTTGTGTTGTCACTGGCAGGAGCTCTGGTATCTCATCCTCCAGAGATGCCTTTTTGAGGGGTTTGGGGGGTTTTTGTGTTTTTCTTTTTGATGGCTTTTTGGTGATTTTAGGTGTGGGTTTCAAAACAGTTGTGCTGCTGCTTTGATCACCTTGAGCAGTGGGCTCAGCAGCAGATACCTGAGGAGCAGTTGTAACTGCTAAAATCTGCTCAGGCACCTCTGCTTGTGTTTTGCAAGGTGCTAACATCCTTGAAAAAGTTTCAGTAGTTAAACTGTTTATTTGAGTAGGATCACCCTGGTTTATTACAGCTAAATCATCCTTACTGAATTTCTTTGAAAAATAGTAACTTAAAAACCTTGGAAACAGTAAGAATGATTTTGTTTCAACATTATTAACCAAATCTTTAAAAATTTCCCGAGAGTAGTTAAAATTTTCTCCTTGAAGAATAGCATAACCCAGATTTTGAATCTTTAAAGGGATTTCATTAAAAGAAGTGGTTTTGTTTGAAACACATAGTAGGAGGGTATGAAATAAAAATCTGGTTGCAGAAGGAAAATAACCTTTTTCTAAGGTAATTTTCTTCATCATTGTGGATTCATACCCTCTCTCAATGAAGTCAGTTTGCAACTCGGTTTTAGTGAAAGAGATTTTACCTTCTTGATCATCGAGTTGAAAGACCTCTGAAATGGATTGTGGCGTGATTTGGACAGCTTTACCCTTTATAGAAGAGTTTATGGTGGTTGCAGTGTCTCCTTGTTTTTCAAGGGTTGCATTCTTCCAAAACTCCCTTTGGGTCGCCAAATAGATTGGTGCATCGGCGATGAACAAAGTTTTATACTTTGATTTTGCCATGATGTCAATGATGAAATCGAACACGTTGGTGGTTCCTGGTTTTGTGAGAAGACCCAGGAGATTGTGAGATGGTTTATGTGGAATTTCAGTGGAGATTGCCTTTTGGGAGGCTGTGTTCGAGGATGATTTGGATGAGGGTTTTGAAGATTTCTTTGATTTTGTCATTTTGAGGATGATTGATCGAAGAAATTTGTGAAGAAATGTGAAGAAAAACTGCTTTGAGAAGAGAATTTTTAAGAATTCAATTCGACAGTAAAACCCTGTTTTGGTGGTGAGTGAGGGATTTTATAGGGAAGAAAGTGAATGCTGAGGTGGCAGCCGTTACAAAAGGTCTGACCAATATGTACTGTCCACGTGACAACCCCTGTTGAAAGTGAAGGACAGTACTTTTGTTGAAAGTGACTGATGAAGGCAGTGGTATGAAAGCAGTGGATGATTTTTACTATCAGTGGATAGCATATCAGTGGATAAGACACTGCTTTTGAACAACATAGTTTATCAAAATAATGAGAGAGCAGGGGTTGACTTTCAGCAGTGGACAGACTTTTGAAGTTTAGCAGACTTTTGAACAATCAGTGGTTAATGGCAGACATTTAAGGACTTAATGAAAAAATTTCATTTTTAACTATTTTTAAGGATGGAGTTTTGATTTTCGGAAAACATTTTGTCGCTTTTATTCATAGAAAAACAAGATGTTGCTTGTTATTCCATGTTCAGCATCCCAATCCTAGAGACCAAACTTTCAAAAGTGGCTGTATCAAGTGCTTTTGTGAGCACATCAGCCAGCTGGTCTTTAGTTGGGACATGATGCAGAGAAATCAAACCTTTTTCATAGCAGTCCCTCACAAAGTGATGTCTGATGTCGATATGTTTGGTGGTTGAGTGGGAAACTGGATTTTTGATGATATTTTCTGCTGCCTGACTGTCCAACATGAGTGGTGTCTTTAAGGCAGTGATACCAAAATCCAGCAACTGATTTTGAAGCCACAGGAGTTGGGCTGTACAGCTTGCAGCAGCAATGTATTCAACTTCAGCAGTGGATGTTGAAACAGCTGCTTGCTTTTTGCTTTGCCAAGAAACTAAGCAGTCACCTAGAAACTGGCACCCTCCTGATGTGGACTTCCTTGTGGTGTGACATCCAGCAAAGTCACTGTCTGAGAAACCTGAAAGCTTGATGTTCCCATTAGCTGGATACCAGATACCAAGTGTGGGAGCACCTTTTATGTATCTGAAGATCCTTTTTACAGCAATGAGATTTGATTTTCTGGGAGCTGATTGACTTCTTGCACAGACACATGTTGCAAACATGATGTCTGGTCTAGATGCAGTTAGGTACAATAGAGACCCAATCATGCTTCTATAAAGTGTTTGGTCAATCAGCTCATCTTTTTCATCAGACATGACCAGCTTATTTGTTGCCATGGGTGTGCTGCATGGTTTACAATCATTCATATCAAATTTGGTTAAAAGTTCTTTAGCATATTTGCTTTGATGAATGAAAGTTCCATTTTGCATTTGCTATACTTGGAGACCAAGAAAGCATTGCAGCTCACCCATTGCACTCATTTCAAACTCAGCTGTCATGAGTTCTCTAAACTCTTCACACATTGAGTTACATGTGCTTCCAAAAATAATGTCATCCACATAAATCTGGACAATAATTAAATCCTTCCCTCTCCATTTTAAAAACAGTGTTTTATCAATGGTACCTCTTTTGAAACCATTTGAGAGTAGGAAGTTGGAAAGAGTTTCATACCAGGCCCTTGGTGCTTGTTTCAAGCCATACAAGGCTTTGTTTAGCCTGTAGACATGATCTGGATAAAATGGATCCTCAAAACCTGGAGGTTGACAAACATACACCTCTTCTTGAATTGTACCATAGAGGAAAGCACTTTTGATATCCATTTGAAACACCTTCATATTGTGGTTGACAGCAAAGGCCAGGAACAGTCTAATTGCTTCTAATCTTGCAACAGGGGCAAATGTTTCATCATAATCAATCCCCTCTTCCTGTCTGTAACCTTGAACCACAAGCCTGGCTTTATTCTTGACAACAATACCCCTTTCATCAGTTTTGTTCTTGAAGACCCACTTTGTGCCAATGGGACTAACCTCTTCTGGCAGTGGTACAAGCTCCCATACTTGTTGTCTTTTAAACTGTTGGAGCTCCTCTTGCATGGCTTCTACCCAGCTGTTGTCTTTCAGTGCCTCTTGGTACTTGACTGGCTGATGGAGTGATAGAAAACCAGCAAAAAGACAAATGTTTTGGGTTTGGCTTCTTGTGAGCACCCCTTCATTTATGTTGCCAATGATTTGATCAGGTGGATGAGATCTCAAGAAGATTAAATCTCCTTGGTATGGTATGATGGCATTGGTTGGTGAAGGCTGCAAATGTGTATCATCTGAGCTAACTACTGCTGGGGACTTTGATGATCCAGCAGTGGTTTCAAAAGGTGGTGGTATAGGAGGTAATGAGGTGGACAACTGCTGACTTTTATCCACTGTTTGAGGACTTTTGTCAGCAGTGTTTGAGGATGTGGAAGCAGTGGTTGATGGGCTACTTTGGTCAACAATTGTTGAGGTAGCAGTGGTAGAGCTTTGACAACTGTTTTGAACAGCTGATGCTTTTCCCTTTGTGGCAGACCTTTGAGGGATGATGATTTCATACCCATAGTCTGGTGTTGTATCCTCTGATGGACCTGCACTGTTAGTCTTGACAGCAGTATTTTCAAAAGTGAATTTTTCAAGATCAAACAAATCTGCAGGGTTTGCTGGGATTTTCATTGATGAAAGTTCATTGAACTTAACATTCAAAGTCTCCTCCACTGCCTTGGTCCGTGTATTAAACACTTTGTAGGCCTTGGCAGTGGTTGAGTATCCCAGATGATAACCACAATCAATTTTGGCTGCAAATTTTGAAATGGAATCTTTTAAGTTCAAAATAAAGCATGGGCAGCCAAACACTTTGAAATATGAGATCAGTGGTTTAATTTTATACAGAATTTCATAGGCAGTCTTTTTGTGCCTGGGGTTTATTAAAACTCTGTTCTGAACATAGCAAGCAGTGTTTACTGCCTCTGCCCAGAAAGTTAAAGGCAAACCTGAATCTGCAAGCATGGTTCTGGCAGCCTCAATCAGAGTTCTGTTCTTCCTTTCCACTACCCCATTCTGCTCTGGTGTTCTTGGGATGCTGTACTGCCTTACAATCCCTTTCTTCACACAGAAGGCATCCAACTCCCTATTTTTGAATTCTGTGCCATTGTCACTCCTGAAGCTTTTTACTGGAAGGTCAAATTGCTTTTCAACCTGTATTACAAAGTCTTGCAAAATGCCTGCAGTTTCATCTTTTGAGTGCAAAAAGAAAGTCCATGTGAACCTAGAAAAGTCATCAACAATAACCAAACAATATCTTTTCTTTTTAAGGCTCATGACTTGAACTGGGCCAAACAAATCCATGTGTAGCATTTGCAAACACTGGGTTGTTTTGGACTCTTCAATGGACTTATAAGAACTTTTATGCTGTTTTCCTTTTAAACAGGAAATGCAATGTTCAGGACATGAAAACAATTTATGTGGTAGGCCTCTCACCAAACCATTTTTTGAAATTTCTGTGATTGTCTTAAGATTTGTGTGTCCCAGCCTTCTGTGCCAAAGTTCTGTCTCTTTGTTAGAGGCAGCTGAGAACAGACAGGCATCAGCTCTGGGACATTCTTTTGACATGTCAACAACATAAACATTGCCACTTCTTTGAGCAACAAGTTTAGTTTGACCAGTTTTGATTATTGCTTCAATCTTTTTGACCATTTCTGGTCCAACAATCCTACAACAGTCTTTTGTGAAGAATGACCCAAATCCCTTGTCACTCATTTGGGACACACTCAGAAGGTTGAATTTTAGATTGTCTATTAGATTGACATTTTCAAATTTTACATTTCCAGATTGCACTGTACCAGACCCCAGAACCTTCCCTTTACTATTATTCCCAAAGGATATATCACCCCCACCATGGATTTTAAAGTCTTTGAGGAGGGCTTTACATCCTGTCATGTGCCTGGAGCCTCCACTATCTACATACCAAAGACTATCAAAGCATGCAGAAGCTCCCTGCACATGAAGTAAAAGGATTAGTTCATTAAGGTCTCCAAAGCCAACAAGGCTTTGGATGGGGTCTCAACAGTGTCTGGGATGGATGCAAGATGATGGACAGTGGTTAGGTCAGGGGTTTGAACTGTTTTAGGACAGTGTTTCTCTAACCACTGTTGTGGGTCCTGACCAATCATCTGCTGGTAAACAAAAGGATGCTTGTTCACTTTGGGTTTAGAGGGCCTTTTGTAGGCCTCATAAACGTGAGGAATCCTTTGGTAAGACTGTTTTTCTCTGCCTTTTCTGAACTGATTGGCAGGGGGTGCATCAGTAACCTGAACATCTCTTTTGACAGATGTTTGGTTCAGCTGTTTTGTAACAGCTGTTTGTACTGGCACAAACAGTGGTTGTTTCTTGGTGAATTTGACAGATGTTGATGATGATGATGGACTCAAGGATGTTTTAGCAATGTACTCATTCTTTTTCACATCAAAGTTTTTGAGGTACACACATGCTTGAGTTTTGTGGTTTGTTTTCCCACAGACAATGCAGCTTTCTGCTGAAACAATGACACTTGTTTTGTTTAGATCATAAGCTTTTAAGTGGAAACAGTCTTTTGTTAGATGATTTCTTTTCTCACAGAATTCACAAAACAAGTTATCAATTTTTTCTTTCTTCTTTCTCTTTTCAGATTCCTTTGCAGTAGAGGTTTTAACCACTGCTGGGATATCTTTGAGAGGTATGACTTTAGCTTTTGGAGCTTTAGCACCATCAATTGATGTAAAGTCCATTGGCTTGAAATTTTCAAGAATATCACACTCATCAGACCATTTTGGTTTAAACTGATGATCTTCAAGCTCCTTGAAAGTGGAGGAACCCATTGGTCTGTTAAGTGTGATTTTGTTACCAAGTTTGTCAGTGATTTTCACTTCTTGGCCATTCTTGTTTGTGGGGATAAGCTCAGTAGCTTCATCAGTGGTTTGAACAGAGTTTTCAAAAGCAGTGTTTTCATCATCATATTTTCTATACCCAACCCCAAACTTCACATTGCTTTTTCTCTGTTTTCAAGCATAACCTCATATCCTTTGCAGGATTCCACCCATCTTTCACAAGTAATCTGGGCAGACTCCAACTCCTTTTTTCAAACTTGGTATTTTTCTACCATAGTTTGAAGTTGGGTTTTGGTTATACTTTGCTCTTCTTTTAAACAGCTGATTTCTTTTTCCTTTTCAGTCAATTTGTTTTTAAGTTCTTTTAAAGAGCTTTCAAATTTGACCTCATCAGTTAAGATTTTATCCCGAAGGTTTTCATTCACCTCTTTGATGTTAGCAAAAGCAATTATGCAATTGTCTGAACACAGTTTTTCAAGAACTTGAGGAGATACCTTGGCAGCTGCCATCATTGCACAATCACATTGATGATCTTCATCATCATCAGCTCTTACCTTCTTTTCACCAGCCTTTTCTTCTTTCTCTTCTTCTTTGTCCTCTATGGACCATGGATCTGTCATTGGTTCAATCAGAGTACCTGAACTTTCTTCCAACAGTACTTCACCAGCCACAGCAGTGACCACTGCTTCAATCACCTCTTCCACTGTTTCAAAGCACTGTTGTTCCTCCTCAGCTTCAACCCCCTCCTGTATTGACTCTAGTGCCATCAAGAAAAACTCATCATGTGAAGAATCATTAGAAGCATAGAGTGCAAAATTTTCATCACAAAGATCATCAGGCATACTGCTCCAGTCAACAAACCCCTGAGTGAAAAAACTTTGTTGATCTGGTTGTGCTGCTACTGGAGCAGTGGTTTGAGGTGCAACAGGTTGCACTTGTACCTGTGGAACAGGGGTTTGAACATATTGGATTTGTGGAACAGTAGTTTGGACATAATGTACTGGCACAGGGGCAGCAGCATAGTGAGCAGTGTTCACTTGAGCTGCTGGGGCATATTGGGCATAGTGCACAGTGTTTTGGTTTTGAGGTCTAGGATTTGAGCTAGGATGAGTAATTATGGGACCAGTATTTTGACTCCTACATTCCCTAGCGAAATGTCCCAACCTATTACACTTGTAGCACTTGATTTTCGATTTATCCAACCCAACCCTTAGATTCCCATGCAAACCTGGGAATTTTCTCCCTGTTCTTTTGTAGAACTTGCTAGTTCTAACACTTAGCAAAGCTAGTTGGTGCAGGATGTCCATTTCCTCTAAATCAGTGGGATCAAAATGTTGCAAATCATTTAGTTCAAAGCTTAAATTATCTGACATCTGGTTTTCGTTTGCAGTGAATGCATAACTTGCAGAGTGAGGATCAGGGTTGTTAAAATTTGCACCAGCAGTTATGTCAATGAAGTGATCATAACCCTGGTCCTTACCACTGCTCCCAGATTCTTCTTGACCCAGAAGAGCAGTATTACCGAATGTGTAATCATCAACGGCTTTTCCTGACTCTTGTAACTTCCTTTTCTGGTTCAACTCCCTTTCGTAGGTCAGGAGTCGACCATGGAGTTGGGTCAAGGTCAGATCCTTGAACTCAGGTGAATTTCTGGTGACAAAGGCTATAGTGTCCCATTTTTCGGGCAGTGACCTGAGGAACCTGCTGTTTTGAGTCGAGTTTGTAAAGGTAGTATTAACAAGCCTCAGTTCACTGATGAGACAACTAAACCGCTCAAATTGTTGAGTCAGTGATTCACCTCTAACATGACAAAATGTTTCATACTGTTGGTTCAGGATTTCCCTATTGTTTTCTATGACTTCTTCAGTACCCCCAAACTGTTCCTTAAGTGCGTCCCACAATTCTTTGGCACTGTTACAGTGTAACAGTCCAGCATATATTTCATTGGGCAGCGCTGATGCTATGATGCTAAACGCTTTAGCATCTAGTTCGATCTTTTGAAAATCGGTTTCGGTGTAATTTTCAACTGGTTTTGGAACGAACTTTTTAGCATCTTCAGCGCTTGGCACTGAAGGAACATGAGGACCAAAAGTGACAGACCTCCAACAACCTGTGCTTTGTTGAGCGAGGATGTGACCCATCCTCCTCTGCCAGATGTTGTACTCATTTCTTTTTAGCATAGGTGGTTTAAAAAGTGAGCCGATGTTGTTTTTATCATCCTGAGATTGTGACGTCATTCTTGTTGTTTTACAGACACTGAGAAATCAACTTTAATGGTGATTAATCCTTGCTCTGTTTTTCAACGGACGAACAAACGATCAGTATCAACTGTTATGAGCTGAACTATTTACGTCAAAATGATTGTTAAATCAAATTTGACTGTCCAAGCTCTGATACCAATTGTTGGATCTGAGTTTCTTTTTGATTGTATTTTCGTTTGTAATTAAGATGGAAATGAAAGAGTTGTGCAGCGGAAATAAGATGAAAGCAAACTTTGCATACAATCAAACGAGAGTAATACTTTTATCAAACATCTTTACACAATGAATCGAAAGATTGAATTTGTTTCAACAACGATTACAATGATTGATGTAAGAATGCAAACTCCCCCTCAGCCAGAGCTCAGTAGTTTGTTCGTGCAAAGAAGACGATGTGATCAAAAGAGCTAATAGAACAGTACAAAGTACTGAACTATTTATAGGCACTTGCAAACCACTGAGCATCTTAGCTGACGTCACCATGAAAGTGACATCTAACCTCCTAACAAACTCTAACTACTGATCTATAAACACTGATGTACTAAACTACTGCTATTACATTACATTACATAAAAGACACTTAAACTGCTGCTGCATCCTTCCACTGCTGTGAACCCAGCAGTGCTTGTCCGGATCAGCAGTACTTGACCCAAGGCAGTAGATTAAGTCAGCAGAGCTTTGGTCTTCCATCAGTCTTTGACATTGGTCAGTAGATATAAAGCAGCAGTTGTAAGTCAGCACTTAGTATGATCAGCAGATAGGAGGTCAGCAGATATGAAACCACTTTCAAGGGGAGAGATTAGCATGAACCAACTGTAAACGTCTGCTTATTCTGGATCCACTGCTTTGATCCAGTTTTGGCTTTACATTATCTGTTCCTCTGATAGGGTTCAATCCCAACAACAAACCATTAGTCGATATTGTCAAAGGGTGATAATTTCACCTTTTGACCCGTTTATTTACCTAGTGATCTTCGTCACTTCAACTAAATGCAAATTTTCATGTATTATGCTAATTTAAAGTCTACTAGCGAAAATACAAAATCAAGCATAACGTAACGGAATCGTAGTTACGTACCTTTTAAGCACCCTTTTTCAAACGTGTATTTCCACCGGCTTGTCTACTTGACGATCTGGATTCCTCGCCTAAAGAGTTCAATTCGCAATCCGTTTAGAATCCTTTTTCAATCATTTATCGCATAATTTGCTAAATCATCACAATCATGCGTTTTAACTTTAAATTTCAATTTCGAGCCTTCTTTGGGGCATTTTTACAAACACTTAACGGGCAGAATTTTTACATCTTTTATTTTCTAATTCATGGCTTGCTACTTAGCCTTGATTAACATCAATTGAGTTATTACTTACAGAATTACACATTATATTTTCAGAAATCAGTTTCTATACATCAATTTACACTAGATTAGCATTCTACACCCTAGTGTTCATCATTTTCTCACAAAACCCATGAATGACCTTCAATGTACTCATGAAATTTCCAGAATTTAGGCATGATTTCACATGTTATTGTCTAGGTTTCACTCCTAGACACTATATCATCCTTATTCTATCCAAATAGCAAACATGCAACACCAAATTTCAGATTTCCCAAATTCATGAGAATTTCAAACATAGAATTAACATCAAATTTTACATACCTTTCAACCCCCTTGCAATGGGGATCAGTAATCTATGCTCGATTTTCGATTTTAACTTGGTTTGAGCCTTCAATTTGTGAGATTATTGAGTTGTTAGGGTTTTGAGAGTGGGGGTCGCCCTCCTCCTCCTATTGATCGAACCAGGCACCTAAATGGTGTGGTTTTAGTTTTTATTTTTATTAAACTTAATAATATAAGTTTAGATTTTAACAACATAGGCCCCTCCACTTTTATTTAGTTTATAACTTGATATTTTGTTCTTTCATTTAATTACAAGACTTGTACTAGGTTATTTATTTCCTAGTTACTTTATCCTGTTCACACCCTTTTTATTTTAAGTCCCGTTAAATCTCGGGCCTTTTACATTCGAACAAATAAAATGTATTTTTTTCTTTTCTATCGAACTATTATATAATCACATTCGTTAATGTGATCGCTACTTTTCCCAATAGCGTTATATTGAGAGTTTCCCACTTGGATAATTACCCCCCGTCCAAGTTTCCATATGAACTAATCCTATTATTTCTTTGTTATTCATCATCGTGAATAACACATGTTTCTATTAAACTTTTCTTAGAAACATCATCCTGAATAGATATCCTATTTAGGTTTTATCAGATATATGCAACCGTTATCCCCTACGTGTCTGTTGCATATTACTACTTTTGCGATTAATTTAAAAGCGTGCACCTGGTAATGCTTGTCCTCATGGGCTTCTCTTGCCACTAGCTTTGTTCGCGATCGTCACGCGATTTAGTTCTTCAATAAGTATGCTCTTCTTGTCATACCTCAGACCGTTCCACTGTCATATCCCTAATTCGTTCAACTCTCGTCATCTTCAGATGCGATTGTCCTTCAACTAAATATTTATAAAGGTTAGTAATTTCGACAATAATAAACGCCCGTATTGTAATACAAGGCTTTTTACTATACGTGTCAACGCACGTAATTTCATTAACTGTATCTATCATTTATCGATTTGACCAGGGTAACGTGTATTACGCGATAACCCTGTAAGTTGATCTCAACACTTTAGTCATTCTAAACCATTAACATACTTGTACTTACCGGATTTGCGATCAAGCCTTGAACCGAACACCGATCTTTATCAAGAGCATAAGGTTTAAGTCCAAGCATAGTTTTCCCACAATACTTGAATCTCTTAAACCAAGGCTCTGATACCAACTTGTAAGACCCTTATTATTATTTTACGTTTTTCGTATAATTTAATCCATAATCATATGATTACAATCACAATTACAAAGAAAATACGGGTTTGTTAAAACTTTTCTAAACCTGAAAGCAAAACAACATAGTGTAATTTAATTCATCGTTTTAGAATAACGATGAAACAGCATTGCGGAAGCTTCGTTTAACGTATGTTCGGTTCTTGCTCGACGCTTGATCTTCATCCGGGACTCTCGACGTTCACCTGTGATCAAAACCAACTTAAAAGTCAGTTTTGATAATTAAATAACTAGTACAACAAGGAACATTGGGTCGAATAATCGAATTAAACAAGGAAATCCGGAAATTCCAACATTGATATCTTGATCCTAGAAACAAAGACTTGAAATTGGCCTCCACCGTAACTTACGGTGTGGCCCCTGGTATAGAATACCCCCACCATAAGGCAGAAGGTAACTACCGTAAAGCTTTCAGCCCCCACCGTAACTTACGGTGCCCACCGTAAGTTACGGTGGCCCCTGTATCAGACCCTCCCATTTTGCCGTTTTTGACACGTAAACTTTCGTATCTTCCGATCCGCTTGTCCATTTGACCTACCGTTTCTTCCTACATGATTGTAATTTGATCCTCCATCAAATGGAGTTAAAATCCAACATCCCACATAATAAATTTTGAAACTTCTAAACCTTCGACTCCTTGCCGTTTTACCAAATTTTAACCCGTTATATGCATTTTATCGAACAAACATATTTGTTAAATCCTTATTTCACATGCACCTCTTCGGTTTAATGTTACCTACCATGTTAGGTTCTAATCACCGGTTTCTTACACAATTTCAATACGTTTTCGCTCGTATGCTTATTTTGACCCGTTAAAGGTATTTAAGCACTTTAGAACCTGAACTCGCTTTCATACATTTCTAGCATCTTATTCCTACATTCCATACCAAGTAATCTTCCACCGCAACTATATGTGTGTTGGATTTAATGTGGATATCTATATGTCCCTATTTTTACCCCTCGGATTTTCTTTTTACGGCAAAGACTCATATAAAGTCGTTCGACCCAAGAATTTACATCTTTCACTATCTTTTCTTATTCTAAGCATTTATCTAATTATAAAACTCGTTTCCGAACCACTTGTAATGGTCGTTCGTTCGAATTAACTTACAAGGGAAATTTGGTCAATTTTCATCCTTCTTTTATTACAAAGGAACTTTTAAATACTTGTTTGACTCAAAATCCGACCTTTTAACTATAATCTTGTTTATAAACCATGTACTTCTAAAACACCATAATCATAACTCAATTTATCCAGTTTACCTAAAAGATAACCGAATAACTATATTTTAACCTTTTCTAACTCTTATAGAATCTCAAGTTCTACATGATGAGGTGAATCATTATACATACCTGGCTCGGATCAATATATTGACCCGTTTCAATACCTTGCCTTAGTAGCCGCTAAGCAATAGCGATGTACGTATCCATTCGATATTTATTCCTATAAACATGTAACTCGACAAACCATTAGTCGATATTGTCAAAGGGTGATAATTTCACCTTTTGACCTGTTTATTTACCTAGTGATCTTCGTCACTTCAACTAAATGCAAATTTTCATGTATTATGCTAATTTAAAGTCTACTAGCGAAAATACGAAATCAAGCATAACGTAACGGAATCGTAGTTACGTACCTTTTAAGCACCCTTTTCAAACGTGTATTTCCACCGGCTTGTCTACTTGACGATCCGGATTCCTCGCCTAAAGAGTTCAATTCGCAATCCGTTTAGAATCCTTTTTCAATCTTTTATCGCATAATTTGCTAAATCATCACAATCATGCATTTTAACTTTAAATTTCAATTTCGAGCCTTCTTTGGGGCATTTTTACAAACACTTAACGGACAGAATTTTTACATCTTTTATTTTCTAATTCATGGCTTGCTACTTAGCCTTGATTAACATCAATTGAGTTATTACTTATAGAATTACACATCATATTTTCAGAAATCAATTTCTATACATCAATTTACACTATATTAGCATTCTACACCCTAGTGTTCATCGTTTTCTCACAAAACCCATGAATGACCTTCAATGTACTCATGAAATTTCCATAATTTAGGCATGATTTCACATGTTATTGTCTAGGTTTCACTCCTAGACACTATATCATCCTTATTCTATCCAAATAGCAAACATGCAACATCAAATTTCAGATTTCCCAAATTCATGAGAATTTCAAACATAGAATTAACATCAAATTTTACATACCTTTCAACCCCCTTGCAATGGGGATCAGTAATCTATGCTCGATTTTCGATTTTAACTTGGTTTGAACCTTCAATTTGTGAGATTATTGAGTTGTTAGGGTTTTGAGAGTGGAGGTCGCCCTCCTCCTCCTGTTGATCGAACCAGGCACCTAAATGGTGTGTTTTTGGTTTTTATTTTTATTAAACTTAATAATATAAGTTTAGATTTTAACAACATAGGCCCCTCCACTTTAATTTAGTTTATAACTTGATATTTTGTTCTTTCATTTAATTACAAGACTTGTACTAGGTTATTTATTTCCTAGTTACTTTATCCTGTTCACACCCGTTTTATTTTAAGTCCCGTAAAATCTCGAGCCTTTTATATACTTTGCTTTCTCAAAGTATTTCTCATCCTTTTAATAAATATTAGATTTACTTATTTAAATCCTAAAATTTACCGGGTAAGTTTTACCACTAACTGTATTTTACCCGTCCTGTAGTATTAACGTGGTTTGATTACCAAACCCGTTTTCGAGGTGTTATAGTTCCCGGTGAGATAAATTGCACTAACATTTTCGCAATAGACGATAGTTTCACGAGAAGGAGGAGTATGTAGCTCGAGTAGTAAATTTCGTATCCAACACACTTCAGAGACAACGTTAGCCACACCTCGATATTCGGCTTCGGCACTAGAACGCGATATGGTCGGTTGGCGTTTATACGACCAAGATAGCAGATTATCGCCCATGTATACACAGTATCCATATGTAGATCGTCTTGTGTCCGGACATCCGCCCCAATCCGCGTCGGTATAGGAGACGAGAGACGTGGTTGGAGACGGAGAAATATACAAGCCGAAGGAGATGGTTCCTTTTATGTACCGTAAAATCCATTTAAGAGCATTCATATGGATCGATGTTGGTGCATGCATGTGGATACACACCTGTTGGACTGCATACGAAATGTCCGGGCGTGTGAATGTGAGGTATTGAAGCACGCCAGCAAGACGCCGATATTCGATGGCATCAGGAAGAGGTGTGCCAGTTTTTGAGCTCAATTTTTGTTGGGTGTCAACCGGTGGAGCCGCAGCATTGAAGTCAGCGAGACCTGCACGTTCGAGAACTTCCATCACATACTTTTCTTGAGTGAGAAATAATGACTTGTTGGTGTGAGTCACAGCAACACCAAGGAAGTAACTTATAGGGCCTAAGTCTATCATAGCAAATTCTTTGGAGAGTAAAGCCATGAGTTTGTCTCGAAGTGTGTCTGTTGAGGTAATGAGCAAGATATCATCAACATATAATAGGATAAAAGCCATGAGGGAACCTTCTTTAAAGAGAAATAGTGAATGATCACATTGGCTGTGCCTAAGTCCCAAGGAAGAGACATAATCCGCGAACCGTGTATACCAAGCTCGTGGAGCTTATTTGAGCCCATAAAGGGACTTCTTCAACAAACAAACATGATTAGGATAAGTTGGATCCCGAAACCCTATTGGTTGATGCATGTAAACCGTTTCATGAAGATTACCTTGAAGAAACGCGTTCTTGACATCGAGTTGATGAACGGGCCAAGACCGAATGACTGCAAGACTAAGCATGGTGCGAATTGTTGCCGGTTTTACCACCGGGCTAAATGTTTCCCCACAATCGACCCCGATTTGCTGAGATCGACCGTCGCACACAAGGCGGGCTTTGTATCTCTCAAGTGACCCATCAGCATGCTTTTTATGTTGAAAGACCCACATACTTTGTACTATATTCATCCCATCAGTCCGAGGCACGAGATCCCAAGTTTTATTTAAAATAAGGACACGAAACTCATCAGTCAAGGCGTTTTTCCAGTCCGGGTTGGATAAGGCTTCGTTAGGTGTTTTCGGTAATGGTTAGATGGGAGTTGAAGCATGAAGATTAAGTGGGGCTTTTGGTTTGTAAATACCCCACATAGAGTGAGTAGTCATACGAGTAGGTGGAACATGTGAAGTTGGGGACGGGTGGGAATGTGCGGTCGGTGTGGGAGGTGGGTTCGAGTGGGTGGGAGAGGTTGGTGGGGAATATGGCATCGATTGGGAGGGTGATGTTGGTGGGGAATATGGCATCGATTGGGAGGGTGATGTGGGGGGAGAAATAGTAGGATGTGAAGAAAAGGTGGAGGGAGAGTTAGTGGCAGCAGAGTTGGAGGGAATATTAGGCGAGGAAGGATGGTCAAAGGTAGTAGTTGGTGGTGTGTCAGAAGTGGGTTCAGTAGGGGAAAACAAAAACTATGGGCTAGGATCATTAGTAAGGAAGTCATAAGTGTGAGAAACTTGATGAGAGGTAGCGAAGGGGAAGACATGTTCATCAAAGATTACATCACTGGACAGAATGATTTGACGGGTTTGTAAGTTATAACACTTGTATCCTCTATGGTTCTTAGGGTAACCAAGAAAAACACAAGGTGTAGAGCGGTCGGTTAGTTTGTGGATTGTGGAAGAAGGATGTAATAGGTAACAGAGACAACCGAAAACGCAGAGATGATTATAGGTGGGAAGGCATTGATAGATATGAAGAGTGGGAGTGGAGTTGTTAAGGACTTTGGTTGGTAATATGTTTAAGAGATATGTAGCATGTTCCAACGCGTGAGGCCAAAAGGTATGAGGAACGGAAGAGTGTGACAAAATGGTACGCATAATATTATTGATTGATCTTATTTTTTGTTCTGCTTTTCCATTTTGAGAGGACGTATAAGGACACGAAAAATGAAAAAGCATACCATTGTCTTTGCAAAATTGGTGGAAAGAGTTGTTATTATACTCACGTCCGTTGTCACATTGGAAGCATTTTATGGATGTATGAAATTGGGTGTTAATAAGTTTAGTAAATTCAAGAAAGGAAGTATAAACCTGAGATTTATGTGAGAGAGCATAATCCACAAAAAATTAGTTTTATCATCTAAGAAGAGGATATAGTAACGATATCCATTTGAGGAAAGAATCGAAGATGTCCATAAGTCACTATGGACGATGTCAAATGGTAAATTAGTGCAATTTGTGGAGTCACGAAAGGGAAATTTTATTTGTTTACCAAACACACAAGGTTGACAAACGTTCAAATCCTTAACAAATTTAAATGAAGACGACAAACAAGACTTTAAAGAACGTAAAACATTATTGCTAGGGTGTCCGAGACGATGATGCCATGTATCTTGAGACACCGAGATGAAAGTCGAGGAAGGAGAAACTGAAGCTTGATGTCTTGATGGAGGGATGACCGGGTAAAGATCACCGGTGCTATGACATCGAAGAAGTGTTGCCCGGGTCCAAAGGTCCTTCACATTAAAACCAAACGGATCAAATTCAATGGAAACATTATTATCGGTTGTGAAACAATGAACAGAAATTAAATTTTTAACTAGATTAGGTGCAAAGAGGGTGTTGTTGATTTTAAAAGGTGGAAATGGTGGTGATAGAGTATGATGGCCAATTGCATGGACAGGAATTTTATCGCCATTTCCAACGATTATGTTTCGTGAAAAACCCTTATTCAAATGAGCATTGAGATTTGAGGAGTCATTTGTTATATTACCTGTGGCTCCAGTGTCCATATACCATGGATAATCTGGTGGGTGAAGCGACATGGTGTTGAAGGCTTGATCAAGTTCAGTAGGCGTGTAGCCCGATTTAGAAGTTACGTGGGCTTGCTGTGGACGGGGGCCCAAAATTCCATTTTGGCAGTTGGTTGCAGGCCTATTGGGAACCGGTGTTGTTGGATATGGGCATGGAGGAGCAGCCCAATTATAAATGGGAGGCCAGGTGGGTCGAGGAGCCCACTGTTGGTGCTGCCCAAAGCCCATATGATGTCCTTAACTGTGGGCCGGCCCAAAGGACGAAGTAGCCCACTGTTGATAAGTTCCACCATGTTGAGCTCTGCCACGACCACGTCCCCTGCCGCGCCCGCGTCCTCGGCCACTCCGATATGTCAGATGTGTGCTGGAACCAGTTGGGCCGGAACTATTGGATCCAGAAGAAGTTGTTGGGCCTGAACTAGTTGGGCCAGAAGAAGGAGCCTGGTGCGGAACATGGGATGTGTGAAGAGTGGAATCGGTGGTGACACGATTTGCCTTGGTTGTTTCCTCGAGACATAAGGCGGATCTTGCTTCGTAAAATGCACGGAGGGGTTTCTGATTCTGAAGAATAGTGGCAATGCTTCCATAAGCTTCATTGAGACCAGTTAGCAATTGAATGACAAGTTGGTTGGAGAGAGTCTTCACTTCTTGACAGTAAGCAGACATGCTAGAGAAGGAGTCAAGTTTCACGTTTGCAAACTTACGTTGTAGTAGGACGGCTCGGGTATGTTGGTTGTCATGAAAGATACTCTTAAGGGCCACCCAAGCATTGGCTGCAGTAGAATCGGGTCGCATGATAGTACTGAGGAGATCCGGCGAAATTGTTGCATAAATCCATTAGAGGACAATAGCGTCCAAACGATTCCACGCGTCTTCACCCGCATCTTTTTCTGCTGTGTCTTTGTCTTTATCAGATTTGGCAGTGGAGGAAGAAGGAGATTCTTTTGCTTTAGGGGATAGGTGATCGAGAACTTGATAAGCCCGGCAGTGAAGTTTGAATAATTCTGCCCATGAGCCATATTGGCTGGATTCCATTTCGAGTGTGATGGAGATAAAGTTTTTTGATATTGGTGACGGTAACGGCGGGATGGATCTTTGGGTCCATATCGGTTGAGAATGGTGGCTGAGAAAGAAAACGGTGGCTGAGAATGGTGGAGATCGATCAAAGGCGGCTGGTAAAGGGGAGGAGGGTTAGTTGTGGTAGATCAGAGAATTCGCTCTGATACCATGAAAGTAGGAATTAATCTCCGTGAACTGTTATTGATCCATCCCAAAGAATATATAGATTTACATAGTTGACCTATTCTATATTTGTTAATAATATTCAAAATAATGACACAATACTACAAATAATTCGGATGATCTTGATTGATTCTAATAGTTTAATACGCGTTGAAATAATCGATTGTTCCTTTTTTGAAAAAAAGTTTCTGGATTTTATATGATAAATGCTAGTTATTGTCACACCCCGACCCGCAACGAATATGGTACAGGGCATGATGATTGTCTATAGCTTATTACACTAATATTGTTTAAATAGTTAAAGGCACTAAATTTAATTTGTCACACATGATGATAGGTTTTCCACAAAAAATCATACAATATTCGAGAGGTAAATAAATCATGAACAAATCTCCCATTTATTACTAAAGCACATCCTACGTGTCTTCAACTTCAAACCGTCTCAAGTCATGTACCTGTCTCATGCGTAAAAATGTTTTGGGTCAACAAAATGTTGGTGAATAGATCTACATTTCAAATAAAAAAAACTTTGCCCTATTATTTGATTTATTTTTGTCACACCCCGATGTTTCCACGTATTACCGGTGGGCCAGGTGGGGAGTATCGTGACGTAGTTGATATCATCATAGTCAATTAATCACAGTTTAATGCACAACGGAAGTCTAAAAGTAATTTATACAAACCGAGATTTAAAGTAACATAAAATATTACAAACGGATTGTAAGATGGATCCACAAGCGGATCAAAACAAAAGAAGTATTGTTCAACAGACTTAAAGTGATAAAAGCTTGCAAGACTCTTTATTTATTCACTCTGGAGTTCCAGCCTGTTACGCTTAGTACCTGCACTTAACCTTTTTGAAAATACGTCAGTTTACACTGGTAAATACAATTAACCGACTCTTTTAAAAACATTTATAAAAATTTGGATGCACAAGGTATAAATTCTTTTATAACTTAGGACAATTATTTAAAAATAATCTTGTTTACAGATTTATATGTTTGTCGTCCATTCAGGACCCCGGTAAGAAGAGCCGGATTAGATTAATTGACACACCACAAGTATATGTCCACCAGAGAGTGAGATACCGTTTACTGTCAGGTGTATGCCTACACCTCGTGCTTAAGCCGTGGCTATTTCTAATAAATCTGTCGAGGATATCCAGGACATGGTCATTAACCCCCCAAAGGCATTGCATCAAACAAAACAGATTAAAACGGGTTATGTAAATGTATTAATCATAATCTGATTTAAATAACTACATACCCGACCAAGCGGTATTATTATAATACGGTATCACAAGCCCGTATAACGGAAAATAAGTTAAAAGTATTTACCTGAGCAAAATATAATTTAATCTCAGCCGAATAACAATCAACAAGTGCAAATAGCTTTTACTGGGCTCCTAAATCTGGAACGAAGGTTTTAATAACCTATTAGATTCCTAACGGGTCTTACTTAAGTTAAAACTTAGACCGGTTAGTTTAAATGAAAGGCTTACGGTTCAAAACGCAAGGTTAAGCGAAGACCGGATTAGAATGTGATTTAGACTTGACAAGTATGAAGACTTGTATAATATGGGTAAACTAAACACATTCTGGATTTTGAGGTAAAAATGATAAGGTTTGACCCGTTTCGGTCAATTTATGCAAACTAGTCAAATAAACCACACCGAACGCGAAAAATGCATAACGGGTAACCAAATGAGTCATATATAGGTTTCACAAGTTAATATGCCTTAAACATCTTGTGATATCAGTAGGATACCTTCCATTATGCCCAAAACGGATTTAAAATCAATTTAAGCCCCGTAGGGGTATTTTGGTCATTTTAAAGATTATAAAAGAGGTTAAATGACAATATGAGGTTCTGGTCTAAAATGATCAGTAAAAATATTTATTTTTGTAAGTCATATCAGTAAGATATTGTATATATGTGAAATTTATCATTTATGGTCAAACTATGCACCGTAGCGGCATTTTGGTCATTTCACATAAGCTTTAAAGGTTAAAATTTGGAAATCTGAGTTCAAAACTTTTACTTACTGTTAAAGTATAAAAAATTATTTATAATATCAGTAGGTAATGAGTTTTAGGTGCCAAATATAGTTTTAAACCATACTATGCGCCTAAATCGCATAAAAGTCGGTATTTGACGATATTCGGGTTGATTAAGGAAATCTGAAATTTTGACCAGCCTTTAAGTTTAAAATAACTTATTTATTATATAAAATCAGTAGAAAAAGGTTTGATATGTAAAGGATGTGTAAAACTCATTTTATTAGCTAAAAGGGTATTATCATCAATTACCGAGCCTATGCAAGAACTCTATGTTATGATCAGTTTAAAATTTAATAAAAATTTCCAAAAATCCCTAAATATTATATTACATCAGTGGGTAAAAGGTTTGGTGTAAAAATTTGAGTTTAAGTAGGATTTATGTCGAAAATGCCGTTTAATTAATAAAAAGGCTTTCGTTTACGATATTGTGCATAACACTCATTTTAGACCATAAACTGATGTCAAACTTTTAGGACATGTTTATAAATCAGTAATAAAGGTTTTTTTCCTCTCACATTTTCAAAAATCTCGTTTTATTATCTAAAGGGCATAATGGTCAACAATTAAGCATTTAACGGAAACATACAAATGATTCGGATTTAATAGGAACCATATAGTATAAACTCAGAGGGTCATACTAACATGTAATATGGTCCTAATGGAACCCTAAGGCATATCTAAACTAAGCTAAGTCAGGTCAGAACTGAAAGTCAAAGCAAAAGTCTACTTTTGCGACTTTCGGTTCAGAACCGAGTCTAAACTCAGAATTGTCGGGTTGAACATGCCTAAACATGTTCTTATATTATTTACCAAGTTATTTTAGTGTTTAAACATGTTCCATAACTTCTATATTATCAATTACGAATTTATTTGCAAAAATGGATTTTGTTGACTTTTTAATAATAAGTTTGACCCGACAATTGACCAAGTTAGAGTGATAATCAGTAGGTGCCCTTTTAAGGGTTTATTACCTACATAATTACCAACTCGTAGCCACTTTCAATTCGAATAATGGAGGGACCATTAGTGATTAATCACTAAGTCAAAGCTTAATTACGATGGCTTTGACTTTTGGTCATTAAACTAATAAAACTTGAACTTAGGGAGCTAAGAACACTTACTAGGGTACTTAGCACGAGTATGGAACTTTAGAAAACTTCCTTGAGCTCCAGGAGGCTCCAAAGGGTGAGTTTTGAAATAAAATTTCAAGTTTGCAGATGACAAGTGAATGAACAAGGCCTTATATAGCAAAATGGAAGCTCCAAGATCTTTGCATGTATCCCTATGATGATCCCAGATGTTACCAGGTGTCCCCATTGCCTGAAAAACCATTGGCATAGTCCCTGGTATCGAATTTAGGCTTGCAAAGGCGATGGAACAGGCTGAACTTGCAGCTGTCCTTTTCTTTCTGCATCTGACACTTCTACACGGCCCGCGTAAACCCCAGAGAAGGGTTACGCGGCCCGCGAGGATCCCCTAAACCGGAAAAATCTTTCAAACCTTGCAGTTTTGGTCCCTGGTCCATTTTTAATTTAAATAACTTCCATTTATTGCACTTTTGACCCCCAAAGTTAACTATTAAGGACCTTGGGTCATAAACTAACTCCGTTAAGCTCCCAGTTAGTTGTACGATCACCCGAAAAGTCTTGTTTTCACCGAAACTCCACAAAATTAATATCCAATATTCTTGAGAGCCAAATATATAATTATTACAATGTTTTTGGGATCGTTAAAAGGTCACTCAGAGGTAACTTTTAACATGTTGAGACTTTTAATCCCTATGCTTTATAAAGTTTTGAATTTAAGCACAAACGGCTTTCAATGTCCGATAATTTTATTCACCAAAGAATACAAACATTCTATGAGGTCATTCAGAGGCACGAGTTTGGCATGATGACACGTTTAATCCTTTTATTTGCATATTTACATTGTTTGACAACTTTAGTCTCTCAAGATCAATCCATAACACGTTTAAAGTCCATGACACGTGTCTTCATCATATTAGTCATGATTTTACAAGGTGTTACATCCTCACCCCCTTAAAAGAAATCTCGACCTCGAGAATTACTAGAAATAAATGAGGGTACTTCTGCTTCATTGTGGATTCAACCTCCCACGTGTATTATGGGCCTCTACAGGCATCCCATTTAACCTTCATAATCGGTATGTGCTTCCTTCGAAGCTTCTTAACCTGTCGATCCTCGATCGACAAAGGTTTTTCAACGAACTTCAAGCTCTCATCTATCTGCACGTCCTTATGCGACATTGCTAGCCACTCATCGGCTAGGCATTTCTTTAAGTTGCAGATGTGGAATACATTATGTATCCCACTAAGTTCTTTTGGCAGATTTAGCTTATAAGCTACAGTTCCAACACATTCGATGATCTCGAATGGTCCTATATATCTTGGGCTCAACTTGCCATTCTTGCCAAAATGCATTACCCCTTTCCAGGGTGATACCTTAAGTAGCACTTTGTCACCTACCTCGAATTTTAGAGGTTTACGCCTTTTATCTGCGTAGCTATTCTGCCTATCCCTGGCAGCTTTGAGATGATCGCGTATCTGCACAATCTTATCTATCATCTCCTGGACTATATCAGGTCCTGATAGTTGGACATCTCCAACTTCCGCCTAACAAACTGGCGTCCTACACTTTCTTTCGTACAAAGCTTTAAAAGGTGCTGCTTGAATACTTGAATGATAGCTATTATTGTAGGAAAATTCAATCAACGGAAGATGATCATCCCAACTTCCACCTAAATCAATGACACAAGCTCGAAGCATATCCTCAAGTGTTTGAATTGTACGTTCGCTTTGACCATCCGTCTGAGGATGATAAGCAGTGCTGAAGTTTAATTGAATACCTAAAGATTGCTGAAAGCTTTTCCAAAAGTGAGATTTGTATCTAGTATCCCTATCCGAGATAATAGATACAGGCACTCCGTGGAGAGATACAATCTCGTCCACGTACAGCTGAGCTAACTTGTCAGAGCTGTGAGTTTCTTTAATCAGCAAGAAGAGGGCTGATTTAGTCAACCTGCCGACTATAACCCAAATAGTATCATTTCCTTGCTTTGTCTTTGGTAACTTAGTGATAAAATCCATAGTTACCATTTCCCATTTCCAGATGGGAAGTTCAGGCTGTTGTGGTAAACCTGACGGCTTCTAGTATTCGGCTTTAACTTGCGCGCATGTCAGACATTTAGCCACAAAAGTGGCTATAGACTTCTTCAAGCCTATCCACCAATAATTTGCCTTTAAATCCTGGTACATCTTATCACTACCAGGATGAACTGAGTATTTGGAGTTATGAGCTTCTTGAAGAATCACATCTCGAAGCCCTCCATAAATTGGAACCCATATTCGTCCATTCATTCTTAGGATTCCATCCTTGCCATACGATAACTGTTCAGCAGTGACGCCTAACTTCTCATTCGGATAGTTAGCTTCTAATACGACTTCCTTTTGAGCGGCTAATAATCTCTCATTCAAACTGTTCTTCAATTCAATGCTCTTAGCATTGATTCTAATAGGCTTGACACTTTCTTTCCTACTCAAGGCATCGGCGACTACATTCGCTTTGTCTGGATGATATCGGATTTCACAATCATAATCATTCAGTGTCTCCATCCATCGGCGTTGCCTCATATTTAGATCCTTCTGGTTAAACAGATGCTGAAGGCTCTTATGATCAGAATAGATCACACACTTAGTCCCATAAAGGTATTGCCTCCAAAGCTTTAGGGAAAATACAACGGCACCCAATTCTAAATTGTGGGTGGTGAAATTCTCCTCGTGTACCTTTAACTGACGGGAAGCATATGCAATAACTTTGCCCTCTGCATGAGTACACATCCCATGCCGGTGTGCGATGCGTCGCAATAAACCACAAATTCTTCAATTCCTTCTGGCAATGTCAACACAGGTGCATTGCTTAGTCTCTACTTAAGAATATCAAAGGATTCTTGCTGCTTGGGACCCCAGTCAAACTTAACATTCTTGCGGGTCAATGAAGTCAAAGGTGTAGCGATTCTTGAAATGTTTTCTATGAAACGTCTATAGTATCCTGCTAGACACAAGAAGCTGCGAATCTCTGTAGGTGTCGTAGGCTCTTGCCAATTCATAATGGCTTCAATCTTAGGGGGATCCACCTGGATACCACGCTCACTAACTACATGTCCCAGAAATTGGACTTCAAGAAGCCAAAACTCACATTTTGAAAACTTGGCGTAGAGTTTCTCTTGCTGTAGAAGTTTAAGAATACACCGGAGATGTCTTTCATGATCAGCCTGATTCTTTGAATATATAAGTATGTCATCAATAAAAACAATGACAAACTTGTCCAAGTATGGTTTGCAAACACGATTCATGAGATCCATGAACGCTGCTGGTGCATTAGTGAGCCCGAAAGGCGTCACTAAGAACTCATAGTGACCATATCGAGTCCTAAATGCAGTCTTATGTACATCTTCATCCCTGACCTTCAATTGATGGTAACCTGACCTTAAGTCAATCTTTGAAAAGTAATTTGCTCCTTGAAGCTGATCGAATAGATCATCGATCCTGGGTAACGGATATATGTTCTTGATTGTAACCTTGTTCAGCTCGCGATAATCGATGCATAGACGCATCGACCCATCCTTCTTCTTCACAAACAGAATCGGTGCTCCCCAAGGGGACAAACTAGGATGAATAAAACCTTTTTCCAACAAATCATCCAATTGAGTCCTCAATTCCTTCATCTCAGTTGGTGTCAATCGATAAGGTGCTCTTGCAACTGGTGCTGCTCCAGGAATAATATCAATCCTAAATTCCACTTGCCTGTCTGGAGGTAAACCATGTAGTTCTTCAGGGAATACTTCGGGATATTCTGAAATAATAGGGAGGTCTTCGATCTTGGGCTTTGGTTCATCAGTGGTTACTTGTGCCATATAAATGACACAACCCTTCTTTAAACACCTCAAAGCCTTAAGCATGGACACTTGCTTCGGTAACCCGTACTGAGTATCTCCTTGTATTGTCAACGGCTCACCATAAGGAGTCCTGATAACTACTTGCTTCTTATCACATACGATTTGGGCTTGGTTATGAGATAACCAATCCATGCCTATCACTATATCGAATCCAGCTAGTTTAAACGGAAGTAAGGACAACGGAAAAGAGTGATTCCTAATGGATATAAAACATCCATCTAGAATGGTCGAAGCAGTCTCTACAGTACCATCGACTAATTCTACTTCATACTTTATGCTTAGAGTTTTAACATGCAGATTTAATAACTTACAAAATGTATTATCCATAAAAGACTTATCTGCACCCTAATCAAACAATACTCTAGTGTAAACATCATTGATAAGGAAGGTACCTGTTATCACGTTGTCATTTTGCACAGCCTCCTGAGCGTTCATTTGAAAGACCCAAGCATTGGTCTTCTTAGCCTCTTCAGGCTTCTTTGCAAATTTGGGGCAATTGGTCTTAATGTGCCCCTTCTCGTTACAACCGTAACAGGTTGTGTCCTTCATCTTTTTGCAATCCAATGTCTTATGTTCCTTGGGCTTGCAGATCCCACACGCAATAGACTTTGACTGTGAATGCGATCTTGACTCAAGTCTACACTTCCCGAAATGATGTTTCTTGCAGGTCTTGCACTTGGGTTTCTCACCCGACTGATGGTTATCCTTTTTAAATCCGGAACTCTTCTTATTATCCGAGTTCCCTTTATGTTTCTTATCAGAACGGCGTGAGTTCTCCTCCTCACATTTCCGTTTTCCTTCATCGGAATTCTTAAGCGATCTCTGCCTGACCGCATCGAGAGTAAGATATAACGACAAATCAGCCACTGACCTGAATGTGGTAGGTTTAGATGCTTTCACACTTACTTTAATTTCTGGAGCTATACCTCCAATAAATCGAACTATTCGTTTTGGTTCCAGTGTGACCAGGTAAGGAACCAATCGAGACATGGTGTTGAAACTGGTAAGGTATGCCTGACAATCCAAGTTCTTCATGACCAAGGTCAAGAAGTCAGCTTTAATCCTTTCCACCTCATGCTGAGGACAGAAATTATCTTTGATCAACGCAACAAACTGATCCCAAGACATGTTGTAAAGTGGGATCTTTCCTGTAGCTTGGATTAGGGACCTCCACCAAGCTAAAGCTTCGCCTTAAAAAGATTATGAAACGAACTTCACAATGTCCTGTTCGGCACAACCACTAATATCAACCACTGTATCCATCTCATCTAGCCACGTCATGCAATCAATGGCTCCTTTCTCCCCTGTGAAATCCCTGGGCTTGCAGTAGACAAAATACTTATAAGAACAGGTTTTAACACGCGGCTCTTGAATGAGCACAATCTTCTTAGACGGGGACACTCCTTTTGTTTGATGAGTGATGAGATTCGTCCTTATGAGACACATGAGTGAGTTCTGGCGCGAGTACCACTTGATTCATTAAACTGTCTGTCGAGAGCTCAAGTAACGGCATTATCTATTAGTGCCTGCAGTTCTGCACCAGCTACATTAACTCTAGTAGTATCATTATTCTCCCTCGGGTGACTATTAACCTCATCTGATCCGGCCATGTAGCTTGATTGCTACATAAAATATTGACAATGATTCATTCAGAAGTCTATTATGGAATTGTCATTTATGGCAATTTATTAACCATGGTAATCGTAAGCCATATTGGTTAATTTAAATTTTTATTATATTTTATCCAGTTATAACTATTAAGGATAATAGGGTGGCATACAAAAGGCCTAGTCATAAGGACAATTTTAAATTATAAGCCATGATCTTATAGGATCGAGGCATTAAGGCTTGAACATAGTTCATCACCTTTTTTTTGAAAGGGAGTCGTAGACTACAACTGTCTTTTTGTCTTATAGGACAATAAGTGTGGCCCGTAGGCACTTTATCACTAATGGATGTTTAAATAATAAATAGAGAAAAGGAATTGGAAGAATCCAATATAAGGATGACTTGTGTGATTTTATCGAATCACATTTGCCAGGAGTGTTAACGTGTTTTCAGATGTTAACAAGGATTTGAATCCTAAAAAGGGACTACCATCATGGCCCTGTCTTAAAATGACACAAGGGCTAGATTTTTACCTTTAAGATTTCATTTAATAATTAATGGCAGATCAATTATAAAAAGGAATGATATTTTTGGTTTAATTTCATATATTATATTCATGCATATGATGACAAATGAAATTTTAAAATTAAAACATTCCATTAATAATAAAGAGAAGTACATAGATGCCCTAAACAGGACTTTTACATAAATAACTTACCCACGCAGGGGCTAAAATGAAAATACAAGTCCTCGCAGGGACTAGGTACATAAATAAATGTCCACACAGGGACTTAATTGAAAATAATAATTACAAAACAAATAAATAAGGAATCTTCAAAAGTCCCTCTTCTTCTTTCCCTTGATCAGATTTGCCAAACCCTTAAGAAATCCCCGGTGGCTTCTACGCTCCTCTTGAACCTCTCGTTCCACCTGGCTCAACCTCTGAAGAATCTCCTGCTGCTGCTGTGGCTGGAGTAATGGCGGCTGCTGTAGTGGAGGTTGAGGAGGTGGCGGGTATTGATACCCATATGCTTGGTACCCTGATTGGTATGAAGCTGTGAAAGGTCCTTCAGGGTGAAGAGCATTGTAGTTGGCCGCCTCGAGGTATGGGTCGACGGCGGGGGCATTGTAGTAGTTGTAGCCAGGGTAAGCTAGCTGCTCAAAAGGGTTATACGCCGCTGTACCGACGTATGAAGGAATCGGGTTATCATAACCCATGCGTGGTGGTGGTGGTGGTGCGACTGGCGCAGAGTCGACTTCTGAGACTGGGTTTGAAGGCCCACCCAGTTGTGGGTCTTCATATAGTGGTGGGTAGTGGCTGCCACTGGAGTGTTGAGGGGTGCTGAAATGGAAATCCCCTCCTTGAACGGACATCCGTGCACCTGTTCTCCTTTGCCTCGGTGGTTCTGGAGGCAGTTGTTGTACTGGCGGTGGTGGTGGCGGTGGAGTAACCACCTGAAAATGTGAATCCTCAGAGGGATCCTGCTGCTGCTGCTGAGGTGGGTCGAAAAGAGGAGTGAACTCCCAATGGTAAGTGGCCCACCTTTCGGCAAAACTATCTGGGCCCCTGTACGGTGAACCATGGAATGATGATCCGTCAGAAATCTCTATGGGATGCGTGGGCGTCCCATTTGGTGGATCGGGGGGTTCTGGATCAGGATCCTCGTCCATATCCATATCCATATCATGGGCTCCAGGAAAGTGGTCTTCAGGGCCCAATGGCTTGTGGCCCATTGGTTCTTCAATCTGATTTGCCGAGTTAAACCGACTCTGGAAGTACGGGGTCGGGTCTTGAAAAGCCCGGTGTGAGCTTGACCGCTGCAACGACAAGAAGGAGTAGTGAGAATCATTGGGCTCGTTTTCTGAATGTGGCCCAAAGGAGTGGTGGTACGAGGGTGACGAGCTAAGCGAGACAGAACACCTTGCGGGTTCCAAGTATGTCCTCCAATCCTCGTGAGGACTAGAGTTATGGGTTGCTGAGGGTGTTCGCCGGTGAGAAGGCCCGGCTTCGTGATCGTTTGGGGCAGTGATTGGTGCCTTGCCTCGTCCGCCTCTTCCTCTGAATCTTAGCGGCATTGTCTTGTTCCTATCAAAACAAACAAAAGAAACCATCAAAAGAAAGCAATAAAATTAGGATTAGTCCTATGCCGTTAGCCTAGACTCGGAAGTCAAGGAATGTGAAAACTGTGTCTTTGAGATTAAACACAAAAAGGCTAGTGTTTAATTCACTCAATGTTGGCTCTGATACCAACCTGTCACACCCCGATATTTACACGTATTACCGGTGGGCCCGGTGGGGAGTATCGTGACGTAGTTGATATCATCATAGTCAATTAATCACAGTTTAATGCACAACGGAAGTCTAAAAGTGATTTATACAAACCGAGATTTAAAGTAACATAAAATATTACAAACGGATTGTAATATGGATCCACAGGCGGATCAAAACAAAAGAAGTATTGTTCAACAGACTTAAAGTGATAAAAGCTTGCAAGAATCTTTATTTATTCACTCGGGAGTTCCAACCCGTTACGCTTAGTACCTGCACTTAACCTTTTTGAAAATACATCAGTTTACACTGGTAAATACAATTAACTGACTCTTTTGAAAACATCTATAAAAATTTGGATACATAAGGCATAAAATCTTTTATAACTTGGGACAATTATTTAAAAATAATCTTGTTTACAAATTTATATGTTTGTCGTCCATTCAGGACCCGAGTTAGAAGAGCCGGATTAGATTAATTGACACACCACAAGTATATGCCCACAAGAGAGTGAGATACCATTTATACATACGCAACTGTCAGGTGTATGCCTACAACCCGTGGTTAAGCCGTGGCCATTTCTAATAAATGTGCCGAGGATATCCAGGACATGGTCATTAACCCCCTAAAGGCATTGCATCAAACAAAACAGATTAAAACGGGTTATGTATTAATCACAATCCGATTCTAATAACTACATACCCGACCAAGCAGTATTATTATAATACTGTATCCTAAGCCCGTATAACGGAAAATAAGTTAAAAGTATATACCTGAGCAAAATATAATTTAATCTCAACCGAATAACAATCAGCAAGTGCAAATAGCTTTTACTGGGCTCCTAAATCTGGAACGAAGGTTTTAATAACCTATTAGATTCCTAACGGGTCTTACTTAAGTTAAAACTTAGACCGGTTAGTTTAAATGAAAGGCTTACGGTTAAAAACGCAAGGTTAAGCGAAGACCGGATTAGAATGTGATTTAGACTCGACAAGTATGAAGACTTGTATAATATGGGTAAACTAAACACATTCTGGATTTTGAGGTAAAAATGATAAGTTTTGACCCGTTTCGGTCAATTTATGCAAACTAGTCACATAAATCGCGCCGAATGCGAAAAATGCATAACGGGTAACCAAATGAGTCATATACAGGTTTCACAAGTTAATATGCCTTAAACATGTTGTGATATCAGTAGGATACCTTCCATTATGCCCAAAACGGATTTAAAATCAATTTAAGCCCCGTAGGGGTATTTTGGTCATTTTAAAGAGTATAAAAGAGGTTAAATGACAATCTGAGCTTCTGGTCTAAAATGATCAGTAAAAATATTTATTTTTGTAAGTCATATCATTAAGATATTGTATATATGTGAAATTTATCATTTATGGCCAAACTATGCACCGTAGGGGCATTTTGGTCATTTCACATAAGCTTTAAAGGTTAAATTTGGAAATCTGAGTTCAAAACTTTTACTTACTGTTAAAGTATAAAAAATTATTTATAATATCAGTAGGTAATGATTTTTAGGTACCAAATACAGTTTTAAACCATACTATGCGCCTAAATCGCATAAAAGTCGGTATTTGACGATATTCGGGTTGATTAAAGAAATCTGAGATTTTGACCAGCCTTTACAGTTTAAAATAACTTATTTATTAAATAAAATCAGTAGAAAAAGGTTTTATATGTAAAGGATGTGCAAAACTCATTTTATTAGCGAAAATGGGTATTATCGTCAATTACCGAGCCTATGCAAGAATTCTATGTTATGATCAGTTTAAAATATAATAAAAATTTTCAAAAATCCCTAAATATTATATTAGGACATGTTTATAAACTGATGTCAAACTTTTAGGACATGTTTATAAATCAGTAATAAAGGTTTTTGTCCTCTCACATTTTCAAAAATCTCGTTTTATTATCAAAAGAGCATAATGGTCAACAATTAAGCATTTAACGGAAACATGCAAATGATTCGGATTTAATAGGAACCATATAGTATAATCTCAGAGGGTTATACTAACATGTAATATGGTCCTAATGGAACCCACCCTAGGGCATATCTAAACTAAGCTAAGTCGGGTCAGAACTGAAAGTCAAAGCAAAGGTCTACTTTTGCGACTTTCGGTTCCGAACCGAGCCTAAACTCAGAATTGTCGGGTTGAACATGCCTAAACATGTTCTTATATTATTTACCAAATTATTTTAGTGTTTAAACGTGTTCCATAACTTCTATATTATCAGTTATGAATTTATTTGCAAAAATGGATTCTGTTAACTTTTTAATAATAAGTTTGACCCGACAATTGACCAAGTTAGAGTGATAATCAGTGGGTGCCCTTTTAAGGGTTTATTACCTACATTATTACCAACTCATAGCCACTTTCAATTCGAATAATGGCTGGACCATTAGTGATTAATCACTAAGTCGAAGCTTAATTACGATGACTTTGACTTTTGGTCATTAAACTAATAAAACTTGAACTTAGGGAGCTAAGAACACTTACTAGGGTACTTAGCATGAGGATGGACCTTTAGAAAACTTCCTTGAGCTCCAGGAGGCTCCAAAGAGTGAGTTTTGAAATAAAATTTCAAGTGTGCAAATGACAAATGAATAAACAAGGCCTTATATAGCAAAATGGAAGCACCAAGATCTTTGCATGTGTCCCTATGATGATCCCAGATGTTACCAGGTGTCCCTATTGCCTGAAAAACCATTGGCACAGTCCCTGGTATCGAATTCAGGCTTGCAAAGGTGGTGGAACAGGCTGAACTTGCAGCTGTCCTTTTCTTTCTGCATCTGACACTTCTACACGGCCCGCGTAAACCCCAGAGAAGGGTTACGCGGCCCGCGAGGATCCCCTAAACCGGAAAAATCTTTTAAACCTTGCAGTTTTGGTCCCTGGTCCATTTTTAATTTAAATAACTTCCATTTATTGCACTTTTGACCCCCAAAGTTAACTATTAAGGACCTTGGGTCATAAACTAACTCCGTTAAGCTCCCGGTTAGTTGTACGATCACCTGAAAAGTCTTGTTTTCATCGAAACTCCACAAAATTAATATCCAATATTCTTGAGAGAAAAATATTAAATTATTACAATGTTTTTGGCATCGTTAAAAGGTCACTCAGAGGTAAATTTTAACATGTTGACACTTTTAATCCCTATGCTTTATAAAGTTTTGAATTTAAGCGCAAACGGCTTTCAATGTCCGATAATTTTATTCACCAAAGAATACGAACATTCAATGAGGTCATTTAGAGGCACGAGCTTGGCATGATGACATGTTTGATCCTTTTACTTGCATATTTACATTGTTTGACAACTTTAGTCCCTCAAGATCAATCCATTACACGTTTAAAGTCCATGACACGTGTCTTCATCATATTAGTCGTGATTTTACGAGGTGTTACAATTTTACTTAGAAATCATCTAAAATATATATATACTTTAACTTGCAATTTCGTGCGTTGTAGAAACATCCATAATCACTCACCTGAAATCACCAAAATCACATCAACAAACAATCAACCACAATCACAATATAGACACAATAGAAACAATGAGATTCAATCCCCGAATAGCGAATCTGTGAAACAATGATGGTCGTGGGAAACATGAATCCACATGAAACCTGTTACAAAAAACGAGAAAACACATAGACACACGTATATGCAACAATAGAGATACCATAGAAACAATAGAAACATGATCACGATACACATAGTGACACATAGATTTTGCATGTTATATATTAGATTAGAAAACAATAGTAACAATGATACATGACACGCCCCAAAAATATTTGATGATAAAAAGGGAAGAGTAATATATTTACTCACTGGTTGTGAAGATATGATCCACGAGAGTTACCACAAGAAACGGGAGGAAACATCGAACGAATTATCCTAAAAATATGAATAAGGAAAATATGCCAAACGACCAATAAACGAAACAACAAAATTACATCCTAACACTTGGGGACTTTTGTATACGTTAATATATATATATAATAATCCTAACAATATGAATAGGTTGATATTCTAGACTAAGGGCATGTTTGGATAAGCTTTTCCATTTCTCCTTATTGACTTTTTAACATCCTTATCTCCTTTTTGGAAAAGTCACAACTAAGTAACTTTTTCATTTCTTCTTTTCAATGCCTAAAAAGCTCTTTTTCACCTTATATTACCCAAACACCATTTCACAAAAACTCCTTTTCCAAGAAGTCAATAAGTCATAAGAAGGTAAAATAAGCTCATCCAAACATGGCCTAGATAATTGTGGTTGCAACAAGATTGAATTAAACCCTAAATATATTTATATATATGTCTAAGGTGTTCTTAAGGGGCTTTCAACTCTTATGATGTTCTTAAGGGTTTTCAACTCTTATGATCAATAATAGTGTTCGGTTATGAAAATTCCTTGTATTTTCTATTAAAGCTAAAGGGAAATCTTAATTGATCCCTTAAACTAATCAGTATTTTACAATTGCTACCATTAAGTAACTTTTGGGGACTACTTATGTCAAATTGGTAAGGCAATTATTCAAATGATCTATGATCTGTAAAGCCACATTAACAAGTTATTTCCATCCTCCTACTTAGTCAAGTGATCATTATATATATATAGTGGATGGTTCAAATGAAAAACCACTTTTAACGCGAAAACTCGTAAACTAACTAAAAAACCCTAAAAAACACACCAATTCTTTTTTACAATTTTTTTATTAAAAATCGCTATTTAAACTATATAAAAAAAATTTCAAAAAAAAAAAAAAAGAATTGTAGTACACATGTGTAGTATACATACACATGTGTACTATTACACATGTGCACTACAATTTTTTTTTATTTTTTATTTTGAAAAAAATGTTTTTTATATAGTTTAAATAGCGAAAATTGGTAAAAAAATTGGTATGTTTTTTAGACTTTTTTTAGTTAGTTTTTGCGTTAACTAGTGGTTTTCATTTGAACATTCCCTATATATATATATATAGTGTGAGTTTCATTGGGGAACACTAAAAAAGTGGGGAACCGGGGAACACTCTTAAAAATTTAACTTAACATGTTAAAAATTAATTTTTTAAACATCTTTTTCGACGCTTCTCCTTATATATACTTGTAGAAGCATTTTTAATAAAAAAAATCAAAAACAAAAAATATTAAAAAAAAACAATTAAAAAAAGGCTAAAAATTTTTTTTTTAGAAAAATTATTTTTTACTCGACTAGTTTCTCCTCCTTTTTATAAAGAAAAGCGCTGAATTTTTTTAAAAAAAAAATATTTTTAACATGTTAAGTTAATTCTAGAAGATATAACTGTTTTTTAAACATTTTTTTTTATATTTTTAGTTTTTGATGTTTTTATCAAAAATGTTTCTACTTGTATTTATAAGAAAAAGCGCCGAAAAAAATTAGAATTTTTTTTTAACATGTTAAGTATAATTTTTAAAAGTGTTCCCCCGTTCCCCACTTTTTTAGTGTTCCCCAATGAACCCTCCCCTATATATATATATATATATATATGATTAGGTTCATTTGTGAACAACTTCTTGAGAGTGAACTAATATTGGCCCTTGATCATTTTTTAGATTAAAAGGGTAAGATTGACATTTGCCAAGTATATTTAATTAAAATCCCTTAGTTTTCTCATATCTTACCTCTCTCTCTTTCTCTCTCTCTCTCTCTCTCTCATTTTTAATTATATATCATTATTTTAATTATAAGAGATTGAAGTGCTAATGTTTTTTTTTAAATAAACTCTTATATTCTTTTTAAAATTAAATATCAAACCTAATTAAATTATGTTTTTTAACATATGTGTATACAAGACTTATACACTTGGTATTATTACATCTTGTTCCCACATGTCGGTATAAACCATATTTATACACTTGTGTATAATCTAATTACATATGTGTATTTAGGTCCGTACATACCATACATATACACCTGTGTATTATTCAAGTACATAGTGTATATAGGTGGGTATATACCAGACTTATACACTTGTGTATTATTACATATTGTTTTCACTATGCATCTTTTTATCAAACATTGATCTAATACATATATGTATAGAGAATGTAATTAAATATTTTTAATCGTGTTCTAGATAGAACAATATTTGATAATGTTTGTATTTTTTTTAATTTATCAAATATTAAGTTAGGTAATTTGTGAGAAAAAAAAGTATAGAAAATGTAATTAAATATTCTTTTAATTGGAAAGAGAAATCAGGAGAGAGAAAAAAATCAATAAATTAAATGAAGAGAGAAAAATACAATTAAACCCTTGTGTTTATTAAAATACATGTAAGTTACAAAAGATAATTACAATTTTGTCACTAAAGAAAAAATCTTGATCTACAAAATCAATGGTCAGGATAAGTTCATTTTGTTCACAAATATATCATTGTTCACTCATGAACCCTACCCTATATATATATATATATATATATATATATATATATATATATGGAGCCGCTAAAATAGGAACCATCCCCAGTTGTAAAAACCGTGAGAACCACTCTCCACCAATCAGAATAAAGGGTATTTTGGTCATTTCCTTCAAAATGTCTAATCTCCCTCTCTCTTCATTAATGTTAGCAGACTTTTATATTTAATCTCTCCTCTCTCTTCTCTTTTCTTTTTCATCTCTCTCATTAAATTTCAATCTCATACTATTCCTCTATGAGTGAACAATCTCATACTGTTCCTCCATGAGTGAACAATCTTAGCTCCGGCAAAAACCCAACACAAAAAATGAATAAATTAAAGGCATCTTAGCTTAAAAAATAAGTTACAGTACCTTATTTCATAACGATCAAACCCACTCTATAAAACCTTCATACAAACCTCATCTTCTGTACTTCAATGGTGTACTTGAAGAAGCTTTTAGCTGCTAAAGGTTCTAAGATTGTTCACTCAGGAGAACACTCATGGAGGAGCCGGAGCCTATACCTCTGCTTCCTCCCTCATCTCACCGGTGACCGGAGCCGGATGTAAGCCAGTACTCCGGCGCCCAGCACCTCCGACAAACCCCCAAAAACCCACCGAGCTCCCTCGTTTTCGTTCACCGGCTACTTCTCCGTCACATCCCACCATCCTCCTTCTCCCCGTTTACCGACAACCTCACCCTACAACCACCTCATCTCTCTTTTTTTCCGAGCACGCAGTGTCTCCCTCTCATTTCTGATCAGGTCAAAACGCGGGAGGAATCGGCAATGACCGGCGCCGCCGCTACGGCGGCGGTGGCGGTGAGCTTCCGACGTCAAGCGAAGAGAGAGAGAGAGAGACGGTGGCGGTGATCAAGTCTCCCGATTCAACAAGGTATTCGATTTGTTTAATCTGTTTATTGTTCTTCATCTGGATTAAGAACACCTGCACCGTTGATCTTTTTGATGCAATATCTTGTATGATTTATGTAAAGGTTTTGTTGTTGATTGGGAATTATGATGTTATTATCAGATTTAGTCAGAATGATGGTGCCCGATTGGGGGTTGAGTGGGGGTTTAGTGTTGTGGCGGCAGTGGTGGGTGACGGTGGTGCCGATGGTGCCCGTGGCGCCGATGGTGCCCGATTGGGGGTTGAGTTGTGTTCTTGATTCTGATGGGTATTTTTGGTATGTTTGGGGGTTTGAATTGTGTTCTTGATTTCTGTTTTTGATTTGTATTCTTGATTCTGTGGGTTTTGATCCGTTGGATTGGGCGGCAATGATGAAAAAAAAAACGTAGATTTTGATGACGATGGCGCGGCAAGGACGGCGGAGGGTAGGTGTTTTGAACCTGCAACCCCACTTTTGCAGCCTTTTGATTATCGGATAATCTGAGCCAAACTCCGTTTTTTTTCGAGATACACTTTGTTTTGATGTTGTTGGTTTTTTATTTTTCCCCCCCCTAGTCGATGGCGATAACAATATATCTGAGACACCTCCCGAGTTTGCGATTTCTGGGTGCGTTCGTTTTTGTGTAAAAAAGTTTTTGTTAAAAAAAAGTTAAACCGTAAACTTTTAAACGTAAAAACGTTAAACGTAAAACGTAAAACGTAAAAAGTTTTACGTAAAACGTTAAAAGTTTTTACGTAAAACGTAAAAGGTTTTACGTAAAACGTAAAACATAAAACGTAAAAAGTTTTACGTAAAACCTAAAACGTGCAAATTTTAACGTAAAACGTAAAACATAAAAAGTTTTACGTAAAACGTAAAACGTAAAAAGTTTAACATAAAACTTAAAACGTAAGAAGTTTAAAAAGTTTAACGTAAAACGTAAAAAGTGTAAAAAACGGCGTGTTAAAAAAACGTGTAAAAAGCGGCGCGTTAAAAAAACGACGCTTGAAAAAACGGCGCGTTAAAAAAAACGACGCTTGAAAAAGCCCGGCGTAAATATGGCGCTTAAAAAAATAACGCTTGAAAACGTCCGGCGTTTAAAAACCGGCTCGCAAAAAAAAATTGTCTTGTTAAAAAAAATTGAATTAAAAAATGCTTTTAATAAAAAAATTCTTTTTAAAAAATAAAAATAAAAAGTAATATAATAAAACAAAAAAGTAATAAAAAATAATAAAGACAAAAAAATGTAATTTTACTAAACTACCCTTTTGGATTAAAATATTAAAAACACAATAAGACAAAATGTATATAATATTCATTTTAGTTACTTTTAATCTCATCCATCCATCTTCTTGATCTAATGGTTAGGAACTGGTTCTCGAGGTTCTTACAACTGGAGGTGGTTTTCATTTTAGCGGTCCCCTATAATATATATATATATATATATATAATGCCCAAAAGTGTGAGAACGGTGAGAACGCATCCTGGCCCAACACGTGGCGCCGGATATGATCAGGGTCTGAGAGGTTTTATTGTCTTTTCAATCTTCTTTTATTTTCCCAATTTATGATGCGTCAACGATTTTTTTTGGGGTTAATTGTATTCATTAAATATTTGGCGTTGAATTAATTGTTTTTGTGTCACATAGATAATTTTTTTAGCGTTATAGCGTTTTCTGTTCATTTTTTTGGCGTTTTGTGGTGTTGTATAATAATTCACTACGAGTTATTAATTTTTTTCATAAGATTACAATAAGACCAAATGTTTTTATGGCATTTAGTCAATTTTTTTGGCGTTTAATACATTGACAAGGTGCTTTGCCAGAACCCATTCTCACAGTTTTCATACTACTAGCGTTTTGGTGTTTGTAGTTTTTGGCGTTTTATATAATAATGTATTTTATTTGTAGAGAATTAGATAACAAAACAACAGATAATTTGATAACAAATCAATATAAAGTGAAAAAGAAAAAAAATGGTAATCTAATTTCTCATCCAAATCTTCACTGTAATCAGCCTCTTCTACTTGAATTTGTTTTGCCGTTTTGAACCTTTGAATACCTTAGCTAGATGACAACTTTCCTACATAAACACCGTCTTTTTTAGACGAAGCTTGTTAGTGGCATTCTGTGTTTTGGTGTGATATTCTCGTTTGGTGGCATGTTATTAAAAATCAACTCTTGCTTGAATGCTATTTATAATAATGGAGTCCAAAAGAGCATTTTACACTTGTGTTGATCCCTTCATGCCATGCATATAATCATCAAGAACAAAGCTCACATGATGATATATCACTGTCATCAGTCTCTTTGTCTTGAATATTTGTCTATCTCATTCAGCAAAGATTATAGAGATAACCTCCTCAGGGAAGAATTCATTCAGTGAAAGCTTTGTCATCTGTGGTTATTTTAACTAACCTTTTTTGGCGTTTTAAACTGAGTGGTTTCTAGAGAACATGGTGTTTGTTTTTTCTGGGTGTGATCAATTCATTGTGTTTAGACCCCTCTCTTATAGGAGTTTTTGGCGCGTAGTTTAGGCGAGATTTTTTATTATAATAAACGATAGTAATAAAGTAACCGGCTTTTCAGTTACTGTTTGTATTTTCTGTTTTGTTCAGCTTTTTATCAGTTTCTAGGGTGATAGACGTCACATCTTCCAAGTTTGACGTTTTTTTAAATGGCGTTATGCGGACCAAGATTACAAAATACAATAACGGAGAAAATATTAAGAAGGAAAAATATTTTTTGTTATTTCTGGCGTTTTGTAAGCAATAACTTTTTGTAGTATTTTTTGGCGTTTTACAAATAAATAGAGAAATATTTCATTTAATTATCTTAAAAAAGAAGATTACACAGAAGAAAACTAACAAAAAAAAATAAAACTCTTCGTCATTCGGTACTTTATCCGAGAAGTATCCATCACTTGAGTCATCTTCTTCCTCGGAGTCTTCATTTGGACCTTCATACATGTCATCACCTTCACCTTCATCGGCTTCTTGTTCCTAAAGATTCTGAAGCCTCCATTTGAACATGTCTTGCATTAACGCCAATTTTGAGTCCATTTCTGTGTTCAAACAAGTGGCGTTATGCAATTCTCCCAAGAACCCAATCCCCTGCTTTGTCATGATGTTTTCAAGCCAGTAGTCTTCCTGGTCTCCGCTGTCGTATGTAACGGTCACCATGTCTGTTTCATCATCAAAATGCCATGATGTCATGACAGGGTCCGACTTTACATCTTCTTTGATTGGTCCAAATTTCCTTGTTAATGCTTTCATAAGCATATGTATTTCATGGCATTCGTTATCCAGAGCGATGCCAAGAGATAGGATACCCCTCTGTACCTCTTCTTCCATCTTCAAAATTGCCTTGATCGTCCTAACATACACCCTCCTTCTGTTGTCAAAACGCGGGACGAATCGCCTAATTGCTAGAGTGTATCTCCACCAAACGATTGTTGCCATTTTTGGCGATTTGGTTAAATTGCCGTTTTTGGTTAACGATGTTTTTGCAGAAATGATAGACTGAAGTGATTATGGAAGCGATGTTTTACGTCGTTTATATAATGATGTTTTTGGCGCGTAATTTAAGAGGGAATTTCTTCTAATAAGATAGTAGAGGAATTGGAGTGAATTCTCCTCACCTTGATTAGAAACCACGACACGCTAAGGGCAAGGTACCATTTATCCCTAACCCTCGTCCACACATCTCCCGATTTCATTTCTGGGCTAGAACAAACCGACGCGATGAACGACTAGGAGCCCGCTGCGGATCCTAGAAAGTAGTCACGAGAGTGAAATGACAAAGGAGTGCCAATCCTAAACCACGGGTTATTGGGGGGACAAACTGTTATGTCAAAACAACACGACGACTTGGTTCCACATATGAAGCAACTAAAGGCACTAGTGCTCGGAATGCGTAACAGTTTACAATGCATCCACGTGCAAAATCAAGAGTATGAAGCAACACGTGAAGCAACTAACAAAGATTAGTAGGATCGGCGACGTCATTCACATCCATTGTATTCGCGTATTTCTTTTCCCGACTTGAGTATTGAGGCTCGTTCCCTTAACCGATATATGATCTGGATTCTTGTTAGTTGTCTGAGTAAACTCTAGTATGTCTACACTACTCTATTTCCTGTTTGCTTGCCTCGAATACAAGAATGAGTACGCGGTGTGTACAACGCATGGCAGTACTGGCGATCACATCGAACTCCCGTTAATCATGAAGCTATTTCCTTCCAATTTTCCCGTTATGTGGATACTTCTTAGTCGAACCCAACTTTATACCTCGGCGTACTCCAGCTTAGTAAATTGTTATCTTTCTATATCGAATCAACGGATTCGGAGACATAGGAGAACGAAGACACGAATTAGTTAATTCACCGACGAACATGATAATCTAGACGTTTACCTTATCCCTTGATTTCAAGAACCGTTATCTTATGATAACTTTCTGATTATGTGAATCTTTTCGCTAGCATCCATATGAACCGACGTTTTACTGATTCAGAGGCGATGCCTATTCTCTATTACTGACTCGGGCGAGTCTACCATTTCCTTGTCGCGATACCACGATGTCCTCACTTCTTCATACCGAAACCCTGACCATATTTCCCTCTAGTTTGGGGAAACTCAGCAAGATCGATTTCCAGCCAATAAACTTCTTGAACCCTGAAAAATCATGACGCGTGATCCAATCGTATCCTTTCAGACATGTTTTCATTACCTTACTTGGAAGCCTTTCGACGACACAAGCACTGTTTTAGACTTATCCTCCCAACTTCGAAAGTCCATTCAAATGTGGTTACTTACCAGATTGGGAAGTAACAAGCCCATTTTTGCACACGGCTCAGCTCAGAACATCTTGATAGACGTTTCAATGAACCTTAACCCCCCCAGACCTATACGACAACCATCTTCTCTAATCATTAGTCCTTGTTGTGCCATCCTTATTGACATTGACGTAACACTCCTTATCGGCAAGGGACGTTCTTTATTCTGACCGCATACAACTTGTATACGACCAACTACCTCATCAACATTAGATAAATCCTTACTGCCAATCCCAAAACCTTTAGGCCTTGCCTCAAGTGAACGCCTTGATCTCAATTACCCCTTTTCAGCCTTTCGCGTTTATTTGTGTTATGCTTCACAAATTCTATGATCCTTATCCTACTCTATTCTGCACAAATCTCCGTTTAGGTGAATTACTTTCTACGGACGTTACTCGTTGGAGCAACGGGCCAAGGATACCCCAGAGGTAAAGGTATCGTAAGCACTGTCCTTCGAACTCGATACGATCAACACCTAGTCTCGACATTCAAATTTATCCTATCCTGTAAAAATTCAGGGCCTGTTTCTTTCGACGACATCTGAACCTACTCCGAGAACCAGAAGGAATCCGAACGACTCCTACGCCTTACCCTGGAACTTCTACGACACAAACAACCTTACGCTAAGTTTTCAACGTGCAACTTTTGACGTCGAAAAGCCCGCTTTTCTCGATCGCTTATGCAATCCCTCACGACTTAAACTCGAAAGAGTATCACCTAGCATTAGAAAGATGTTCAGGATTTCGAAATTCCAGCGATTGGAAAATAAGCTATGAGGTGCTCCTACCCTATCTTATCATGTCCAAGGCATTGGTGAAATATTTGCTCACAACAGTACGCGGTCAAAGAAGCCGACAGGTTTCCAAATCCTACAAACATCTACCTGAAGGAAGTAATTACTGGGCACGGGGCGCCGATTCCCATTGACTCTGATTCTGACTTACGTTTCTCACACGATTTGTGGCAAGCCAATCACAAATCCTTCGGCTCACGAGCACCACTTAGCCCCCCCCCCCCCCCCACACACACAACGAGTGGTCAATCTGATCACACCATCGAAACTCTAGAAGACATGCTGCAAACATGTGTTACCAGCTTTGACACCGGCTGAGAACGACATCTAGCTTCGGTAGAATTCTCGTATAACAACAGCTACCACACTAGCATTCTGGCAGAACCATTCAAGGCATTGTACGGTTGTAAATGTCGGTCACCTTTGTGTTGAGCGGAGGTTGGCGAGAGCCAAATTACCGGCCTGGAAATTGTACTTGGCACTACGGAAAAGATTGCCCAGATTAGACAACGCATGGCGATGGCTCGTGACCGTCAGAAAAGCTACGCTGATAGGTGTAGGAAACCTCTAGAAATCCCAAGTCGGCGACCAAGTTCTACTAAAAGCCTCACCTTGGAAATGGTGTAGTACGCTTTGACAAAATGGGCAAGCTTAATCCGCGTTATGTTGGACTTTTCAAAATTTCAGAGAGAACAGGTAAGGTAGCTTACAGACTAAACTTGCCTGAAGAGCCGAGCGCGGTGCACAAAGTTTTTCATGTGTCATATCTGAAGAAGTGTCAGTCAGATGAGACACTCATCGTTCCTTTTTAGGAACTCACGATTGACGATCAACTACGCTCTGCTAAGGAACCAGTTGAGACCATGGATCGAGAAATCAAGGCCCTCAAGTGTAGCAAGATGCATATTGTTTGAATTTGTTGAAACTCGCGTCATGGCCCAGAGTTTTACCTGGGAATGGGAAGACCAGATGATACGTAGATATCCCTGGTTGTTTACAAACAATACTTCCTGCACTGAGGCCACAACTGAATTTCGAGACGAAATTCCAAACCAACAGGGGGATGATGTGACAACCTGCGAAATCGTTCCTTTTTAGGAACTCATGATTGACGATCAACTACGCTCTGCTAAGGAACCGGTTGAGACTATGGATCAAGAAATCAAGGCCCTCAAGTGTAGCAAGATGTATATTGTTTGAATTCGTTGAAACTCGCATCATGGCCCAGAGTTTTACCTGGGAATGGGAAGACCAGATGATACGTAGGTATCCCTGGTTGTTTACAAACAATACTTCCTGCACTGAGGCCACAACTGAATTTCAAGACGAAATTCCAAACCAACAGGGGGATGAAGTGACACCCTGCGAAAACGTTTAAACATATTAGCTTGTCAGTGGTTGCGCGCTAAATTTCAGGGCAAAAATTTACTTGAACATGGGGATAATGTGTCACTTCGGGTTTTCCTGCATGTTCTTTGATGATATCATTAATTTCACAAAATTCTATGCTATGTGAAGTGAGTATAATCTACGTGAAACTTTATGTTATGTGAATTTACGTGCTACATGACCTTATGTGCTATGTGACTTACATGTTCGTTTTGTGAACTTTCGTGAACTACGTGTATTTACGTATGTCAAAAAAGCGTATCGCATGTCTTAGCCTAAATTTCAAGGACGAAATTCCTGTAACAAGGGGAGAATGTCACAACTCGTACTCTCGATCCTAATCATCGAGAGAAGAGTAAATTATTATTATTATTATTATTATTATTATTATTGTTATTTAAAATAATAATAACCGCGTCAAGAGGAACGTATCGTTTAAACAACTAACCCAAGCCGAACATATTCACTTTAAAAATATATATAATTTCCATTATACTTAATCGTTAATTACATGTGCCAGATCGTTAAATAAGACACACGGTTTTTTTCAGATCCGTACACACGGGCCCTAAGCCAACCCAAGTCCACCACACTCTAAACCCTACATATATGAACACCTCTCATTTCATTCTACAAAAGATAAAACCCTAATTCATCAGCCACACACCTTTTCTCCCTCATCTGATCAGAACCCTTCGGTCGCCAGAGCCGGAGTTCCAGCCAAGAGCTGGTGCTCTCTACCTATCTGACAAGCAAGCCTTAACCCCCCTTTTCTTCCTTGCACATACCTGCACCCACCCATCTCTCACCCAAAACCCTCTATCTCCTCGCTGTCGTTCAACTGATTATACACACCGATGTCCCACATATGATGAGAGGAAGAAAATGGCGAAGAGAGAGAGAGAGAGAGAGAGATGAGATGTGAAGGAAAGCCGACAATGGTGGCGGCCCCGACAACGACGACCGCACCAGTGGCGGCGGCAGTAGAAACGACCTGGGGATGATGACGAAGAGGACTGATGATGATGACCGATCGTGAATTTGGAAGACAGTGGCAGTGGTGGAGGCTTGGTCGAGATGGTGGTTGAATCGGCGACGGTAGCGGCGGACCACCGGAGCTCCGATTCACGACTGTAACAATGGCGGCGTACACCCCTTCATCTTGTGGTCCCTCGGTCAGTGAGAGTTCTTCCGATATTGTTTTGGTATTTTGTGCTTATTGACCTTGTATATAATTGTGATAGTTGGAGTGAACCAGTGTATGTTCACATTTGACATTTGGCATCTTTGGTGTAACACCTTGTAAAATCCCGATAAATTAAATCCCGACACATGTCCCACTGATCCTCGTATGCCACGTGTTAAACGAGAGGGGCCAATCAATAAGTTTAAGGGTTAAAAGCATCAACATGTTTAATTATACCTTTAGGTGACCTTTTAAACGAACCCGGAAGCTCAACGATGTTCGGTTATGCTTCCAAGATTACCTAAACCAAACTTGAAGGGCCAATAGTGCTTAAAAGGGAAGTTATTTTGAGTTATAAAGTCCAGGGACTAATCTTGCCATAAACGAAACTATTTTGGCTGAATCATGAGCGGCTCGCGGGCCGTGACCGTGTTCTCTGTGACTCTCGCGCCCCACGAGGGGACCTACTACGCCGAATGTGTTGGCCAGCTGCTGAATTGTAGTCTTGGCCACCACTCAAACCACCTTCACCCACATAATTCGAAACCATGGATTAATTTCTGGTTTTTGACACCGCCATAGCCACTTGCACTAATCTTGCAACACTCCTAACACCTGGCTTCATCTTGGGAGATCATGTATTAGTATAAAAAGAGGCCTTGTGTACCTTGAATCCTTGCTCATTTCAAATATTCTTCTCTTCTCCTCTCTTGGCAAGTTCTTGAGCAATTGGGAGCTTCCTCTGAGTTCTAAATTTTTCCTTGGATCACTGGTAAGTGTTCCAACCTTCTTCTTTTCATTTTATAGGCTTTTAAGCCAAAAGTCAAGCGTTATCGTAATAACGCTTTGACTTTCGGTTTAGACCATTATAGTCCAGCCATTGTTCGAGGCGAACTTGGCTACGTGATTGTAATTAGGTGTGTGTTAATCCCTCAAGAGGGCACCTCCTAATACCACGTTTGCTTGATCAAATGACGAGTCAAAGTTATTAATAAAAAATCAAACTGGGTCAGTTTTGAAAATAAATTCATAACTGATAACGTAGGTGTTATAAAATATGTTTTAACACATTAATAACTTTGTAATAATTGTTAGAACATGTATAAACATGTTCGGCTCATCAATTCCAGGCCTAAGGTCGGTTCGCAACCGAAAGTCGTGAAGTTTGACTTCTACTTTGACTTTCAGTTCTGAACCGAATTAGCAAGTTTAGCTACTAATTCTAAGTTGCATTGTGACCATATTATATTGTAGTATAACCCTCTGGAGTTATACTATATGGTCATGTAATAATCTGAGTTTATTTTGCAAGTTCTATAATTATGCCTTATGTTGACTAAAATGCCCTTTTTGATTAAAATGAGGTTTTAAATGCAAATGAATTACATACTGATATGTTAACTTGTTTAACTTATTTTGATGTCATAAATCTGGTCGTAGGCTGAGTTTTGTATAAATATCATAAATTATGCTTTTAAAGGACCAAAATGCCCTTTCGGCATATAAAATGGGTTTGAACATAATTTCTTCAACAAAACTCATTCCCTACTGATGTAATATCATAAGTAGGATTATTTGGGATATCAAGTCAGATTATAAACTGAGTTTACATACATGTCCTTGTATTAAGTCATTAAATGACGATAACGCCCTTACGGCATCTAAATGGGTTTTAATCATGGATTTCATATAAAACCTTTTATACCTACTGATATGTTATAATAAATAACATATCTTCATCATACAAACCTGATCATAACATCAGATTTCACTAAACATCGCTTAAATCGTCATTTAGCGACTTTGTCGCCTTTTCGGCACATAATATGGTTTAAAACCATATCTAACAATCAAAACTTGTTACCTACTGATTATAAAAATTATTTTAAATACTTTTATAGTAGGTACATGTTCTAAACTCATAATCCTAATTAAGCTATCAAAACCATGTGTGAAATGACCAAAATGCCCCTACGGTGCATAGTTTGGTCTTAAACTATAAACCACACATATATTTGATATCCTACTGATATAACATCATAAATTAACTATTTTTATAGAATGTTTATGACCATGACATCAGTTTACTTGCAAGCTCCTTTTACGAGTCGTAAAATGACCAAAACACCCTTATAAGGCTTAACTTGATTTTAAAACCTTAACGGGCATACATGTGGATATCCAACTGATATTATAACATGTTTAAAGTATAACGGCATATGGAACTTGTATATGACTCATCCGGCTACCCGGTATCGCTTATATGCGTAGCTTATATGCGTATGGTTAAGCCTACGTGACTAGTTTATGTAATTTAATCGAAACGGGTTTAACCTTATTATTTTAATCTCAAAATCCAGAATGTTATATTTTTACCTATATTATACAAGTCTTAGTACTTTTTGGGTTTAAACTACATTCTATTCCGGTCATCGCTTAATCTAGCGTATCGTATCGTACTTATTAATTTAAGCTAGCCGGTCAAAGTCTACGACTTAAATAAGACCCTTTAGCATTCTAATTGGTTATTGATACCATCATTCCAGACTAGAGCCTTCCAGTAGATTGCTATTTGTACTTGTCTTTTGATTAATGGCTGAGTTATTAAATCTTTTGAAGAATTAGCTCAGGTAAATACTTTTAACTTATTTTCCCTATATGGGCTTGGGATACGGTAAATTATTACCTCTTGGTCGGGTATGGGATCATTTTGTCGTATTGTGATTTAACTAAATCTCATAACTCGTTTTAATCTGTATTGTCTGATAACTTAAACATTGGGGGTTAACTCGACCGTGTACTGGATATCCTCGGCTCATTGAAATTACTAATGGCCACGACCTAAGCACGGGGTGTAGGCATACACCTGACAGATACTAATGCTTGATTATATTTTTATACTCCTTCGTGGGTTTTTAAGTAGTGTGTCGGTGAACCAGGTTATTCGGTTTTTGCACCGGACCCCATATGTATTGACAGACCTATAAAATTGTATACAAGATCATTTTGAATTGTCCCAAGTTATTTGTGAAATGTGCCTTGTGCACCTAAATCAATTTTTGAAATGTTTTCAAAATGAGTCGGTTAATTGTATTTACTAGTGAAAACTGACGTATTTTCAAAAGGCTAAGCTACAGGTACCAACCTGTAATAGGCTGGGAGTTGCTCGGTAGCGACGTAGAGGATTTTGCAAGTCCTTAGTTGTGCCCAAGTCTGTTGAACATCATTTTGTATATTTTATGATCTGCCTATGGATCTTATTACGAGCCGTTGTATATGTATTTTTAACATTTGAACATTACCTGGTTGTAATAGTAATTTAAATCCAAGACTTCTGTTGTGCTTTGTTGTTTGAACTCTAATAAATATCAATCTTAAGTCACGATACTCCCCACCCGGGCCCACCAGGATTTGTGCTGGAAATCGGGGTGTGACATGTTGGTATCAGAGCCAACATTCGAGTGAATTAAAGACTAGCCTTTTTGTGTTTAATCTCGAACATACACAATAGCACATTCCTTAGACTTCTGAGTCTAGACTATAACATAGGGTTACTCTCATCCTATTAAGTATACATTGTTTTTGATTTTATGTATTTCAGGAACATGTCTCCAAGCAAAGAAGCCGTTAATGGAAATTCTCTTCATTCAAAACCAAGGAATGCCAAGCTTCGTACCACGACAAGAATAACCGTGCGATCGGTATGGAGAAAGGACCTTTGTGGACCTATTCCCAAAAATTAAACCAATTGAAACTTTTAACCAGACTTCGGAGTCCATACCAGAGGTCCCTGAGGCTCAAATTTTGAAGTCTGTATCTGTGGAGTCCATACCAGAGGTCCCTGAGGCTTCAACGTCGAAGATGATACCAGTGGATGATTATGATCCAAAATTCTTACATCCAAGTTTTGGAATTCCAAAATTGGATTAGGTTTGTCAAATTCCAATCTGTGATCCATTCTATTCTTTAACCATTGAATCCTTGGATTCTACTCCTTCAACGGATCCCGATTCAGAATACTTACACTGTCTTTTTTAACCTTTGTGTCAATGTCGTGCGTGGCAAGCCGGGAAGAGGAACAACAAGTAATGAATTAAAGGAGGCATTTGAGAAACCTTCTTTCATTTGTATTTTATTTCCCTTTGAGTCCAGGTGTAGACATGTCTCTTCCTTTAGTCCCTGTGTGGACAAGTATTTATTTTAGTCCCTGCGTGGACAAGTTAGTTATTAAAAGTCCTATTTAAGGCAAATTTTGTAATATCTTATCTTTTAATGAAATTTTGGAATTTAATTCATATGTATTCATTACATCCTTTGTTCAAGCGATCGTCTCGATTTTAATTCAATCTTTATCGATCTACTATATAATTCCAAAAGATCTTCTTAATGGTTTAACCAGCCAAGTTGCACGTCCACATTTATTGGCAACCTTGATAGCTAAGGATGCTTGGCCCTTCTATCTTGATAGTTAAGGAAGATTATCCCTTCTATCCAGAGGTGGTGAACTATGTTCAAGCCTCTAAGCCTTATGGTTATCATGATCGAAAAGATCACCAGTGAGATGATCATGCTTTAACACCCTTAGTGGTGGATGGCCTATGAGCCATACTTAAACTGTCCATTTGAGACAATGACATTGTGACCTTTATGGTTCCCTGTCTAAGGTGGTGGCCTACGCCCAAGCCTCATAAAAAATATACGATCAATACAACCATGGCTTATTACTTGAAACAATTTTAAGACAATAAATCTTTGTTAACATTCAAGTAATGCTAGCACTCCTGGCAGTGTGACTTGAGGAATCACACTAGACACTAAGGTATTTGGATTATGTCTAAGCCTTATAGCCTATATATGATCGAGTTTAATCATGGCTAGTATCATCAATGCGATGATCATAACATCCCTAGTGATGATTCGCCTACGGGCTATATTATGTTGTCCATTTGAGACAGTGACAGTTGTGGTCTATGACTCCCTGTCCAGGGGTAATGAACTATGTTTAAGCGTTAAAGCCTCTTGATCATGAGATCGCGACTTATATATATATTTTATGTCCTTTTGTGACAAGGCCTTTTGTTGCCATATCTATATGTCCTTTAGCGACAACGCCTTCTGTGCCATATATATATGTGTCTTTTATGACAAGGCCTTTGTGCCATTTTTCAAGTCCTTTGTGACAAGCTTACGAGTTATCTTAAATTGTCATTTTTGACAATAACAGTTGTGACATTATGATCCACTGTCCAATAATCTATGGACTAGGGGTGTGCATGGGTCAGTTTGGTTCGGTTTTTACTATTAACTATAACCATAACCGCTAGTTCGGTTATGGAGTTTTGGTAACCATAACCATAACCAAACTTCGGTTACGGTTAATCGGTTATGAAGTCGGTTATGGTTAATTTCGGTTAAGTAACCAAGCAAGGTTTGAAATAAATAGGGTTGTTCATGATTTGAACTTAGCTTGAGCCTATTTTATAAGATAACGGAGACTAAACTTTTTGGTTAAAGTATTGGAGTTCTTTTTAATAAGGTAATTCTCAAAGAAAAAAAAATATGGCCATAACCCCTTAGTTCTTTATCAAAATAAATGGCATCTACATCAAGATCATTTTGTTACTAACATACTTTTATCTTAGTAAAAACCCTCTATATGGTTTTGTAAAACACAAATCCATTATATAAAGTTAATGTTACAAGTTCGGTTCGGTTTCGGTTATATCGGTTAACCAAAGCTTTATAACCATAACCATAACCGATTGAGCGGTTATACAAAGTTTCATAACCATAACCATTGGCTATATTGGTTATCGGTTATTAGTGGTTCGGTTATGTCGATTATGGTTCGGTTATCGGTTATGGTGGTTAATTTGCTCACCCCTACTATGGACTATGTCCATATTTCTAAAATGTCGTTGATGGTTCTTTTGTAACCTAGGCCAATTTTATTGAATTAATTTCAAAACAACATTCATTAGAAATGTTGTAACTTAGAAGCCTATATGGTATAACAATACCATGGCATATGCACAATGAGTCATCAAATGTCGCAACCCCCGACCCCTGCCTTTGAGGCGGGCGGCCGCGACCTACTCAGAGCTGGTGGTATCGGTGTTTATTTAAATTGGCAGCGGAATTTACATCAGGACTGTAGTTAGGAAATAGTTTATCAGAGTAAAACACCACATTTTTATAATAATAAATACCTGGGAAAAACCCAAGTTTCTATTACAATATTCTTTATAGGGATAAACCCTAATTTATTGAAATAAAACTTCTCTTTATTTAGGTAACTTTTTAGCCACTTTTCCAAGCCTTCAGTGCTCTCCAGCTGGCTTCTATTTGGCTTTGACATTTTTTTACCTGAAACACGTTTAAAACATTTTTGTCAGTGGGAAATACTGGTCAGTGAATCCCAATTAAATCAAAAACAAGTTTTATCATTTTACAGCATTGAGGGCAACCCGCAATTACATTTGTTTACATCTACCTTAACTACCACCCACGGTACTCTCAACTCTGACTTGTGGTCATGCTACTACTCACAGTGTAGTAACAAGTTATGTATACCGATGATAATTGTAGAATTACAAATACTCAATCACTGTTAATTATAATGTAAAACAATTTACAAAATGAATGTACTCACAAAAAGGTTTACAAAAAGAAGGATTACTCACATTGCTATTTTAGATATTCCCTAGTGACTTCCTGGTTATAATCTATTAATTTTAACAATGCACACGTGTTAGTATAATAACCCAATTTACATTAGCTATACCCCCTCCCGAGACAGAACTCCAACGACGAAGTCAGGCAGAGCCTCGACATGCATTACGGAGCACTAGATCAATCGGGTATAGTAACTAATACGTAACCGGGGGTTATAATACTTACATCGAGGCAAAGCTTCGCTATTTAGTGGGTATTATACTCGGGAATTATATTTGCTACTAAAGAAATTAAGAGAGATTTTGATTCTGAATGATTTCTCAAATGAAGCCGGTGGCCTCTATTTATAGGTCTGATCCCGGGCTTTCTCGCGCCCCGCGAAAGAAACAAGAGGGGCTGTCGCACCCCGCCAGAGTCTCTAGGGTAGGCCCTAGCTTGGCTAACTCAAGGGCTAGCTTTGACACGAGTGGGACACGTGGAGGTACCGGGTTGCGCCTGGTGGCCACCTGGTCGAGGCCCGCGACGGATATAGTCAAGGGGGTCTCGCCCCGCGAGCGCACCTTATTTCTTGTTTTTATTTAATTTTAATAAAATAAAGGTATTTCGGGTCCACTTTTCCTATACGGGGTGTATTTTAGGACGTATAGGGGTGTTATAGGGATTTTGGGAGAGTTGTTATATCCTCCCCACCTTGTTTAAGAACTCGTCCTCAAGGCCTACTTGAACAGGTGTGGATATTTCTTTTGCATCTCTGATTCAAGCTCTCAAGTGTATTCTGGTCCTCTCTTGGAATCCCATTTCACTTTGACCAGAACTAATATCTTGTGCTTGAGATTCTTGATCTTTCTATCTTCAATCTGTAGCGGTCTCTCTACAAATTTAAGTTTCTCATTTACCTCTATATCCTTAAGAGGTACTGCTAATGATTCATCTGCTAAGCACTTCTTGAGATTACATACATGAAATACATCATGTATTCTTGCCATTTCTTCTGGCAGTTGTAGTTGATAAGCTACTGGTCCTATTCTTCTAATAATCTCAAAAGGTCCAACAAACCTGGGGCTTAGCTTTCCTCTTTTGATGAATCTAACAACTCCTTTCCATGGATAAACTTTTAATAATACCTTATCTCCTACTTGAAATTCCAATGGTTTTCGCCTGTTATCAGCATAACTATTTTGTCGATCACATGCTGCTTTTAGTCTTTCCTTGACTTGAATAATCTTGTCCGTTGTTTCTTGTACTATCTCGGGTCCAAATAGTTGTTTTTCTCCAATTTCTGCCCAACAGACTGGAGTTTGGCACTTTCTTCCATAAAGTGCTTCAAACGGTGCAGCATTAATACTGGTATGATAACTGTTATTGTAGGAAAATTCTATTAAGGGTACCAATTTCCTCCGAAATTAATTACACAAGCTCTAAGCATATCTTCCATTGTCTGAATGGTCCTTTCGCTTTGTCCATCCGTTTGAGGATGATAAGCTGTGCTTAGATTTAACTTGGTTCCCATTGCTTTTTGGAAACTAGTCCAAAAATGAGAAGTAAAACGGCTATCTCTATCAGACACAATAGATAAAGGAATTCCATGTAATGAAACTATTTGATTTACATATAATTTAGCTAATTGTTCCATATTAAAAGTTTCCTTCATCGGTAAGAAATGAGCAGACTTGGTTAATCTGTGTACAATCACCCATATTGTATCATTACCTTTTCCTGTCTTTGGTAATTTGGTAACAAAATCCATTGTTATCAATTCCTATTTCCATATAGGCATTTCTAATTGCTGCAATAAACCTGAGGGTTTCTGATGTTCAGCTTTAACTTGTGAACATGTTAAACACTTAGTGATGTGTGTAAAATGCAACATATAAATTACATCAAATGAGGCATAAAACTAACCCTTTTTAAGTACTAATATTGGAAAAAGAGTATTTTTGTCTTCCTTTTGTATTTTCAGGATTAAATGAGCTCAAAAACACAAAAGAAGCAAAAAGACAGCTAAATCCAACAGAAATACAAGAAAAGGAACATAAGTGGACTGCCCGACCCCTCAACGGCATCTTCCCAAGCAAAATAGAGAAGGAAGAAGACTGAACACGCCCCGTGCTCAGCCAGCACGGGGCCGTGCCCAAGAAGCAGCAGAAAAGACAAACCTATAGAAGCTTCTATTGCCCACCACGGGGCCGTGTTCAGTGAACACGGGGGCGTGGCGAAAGTACAGCAGGCACATTAATTGTAATTGCGAATTACAATTAATGAAGAGAGAGAGTGTCAGACAGGCACGGGGGCGTGTCCAGCGGACACGGGGCCATGCCCAGCCTTCTGTTCAGCCTATAAATAGGAGTGCTTGGTTTCATTTCAACTCATCCCTTGGCACACCACCTCTCTCACACTTCATCCACCACCCACCACCATCACAACACCATCATCCACCACCATCATCCATTGTCCATCGTAGAGTGTGTGAGTCGTCTCGGGATCCAAGATTGATCGTAAGAGTTCTTGACAATCAAGGCCATGTTTGCCTAAGTCTCTTACATCACTTGGTGAAGACAAAGTGTCTAGTATAATACTTTTTATTTCTAATCTTTTGCACTTTTTATTTGGTTTTGTATTAATGACTTTAATAACTAGTTACTTATGTTGAAGGTGATCTTTCCTTATCGTTTGTCCGTGGTGTCTTGGCATTATTTTACTGTCTATATAAAATAAAAGATTTTCACCATTCATATCTCCACGGTCTATATGGAGGTATGTTGGCTACCTGGTCGGGGGTTAAGGGAACGGTTTGGTAAAGGTCTTGCCATTGTTCAGCGTTTAGAGGTCCTGCAATGGACCTGGGTCAAATTTAGTAGGACCTCCTTCAATACTTCACGGTATTGGATGGCGGGGGTCCAAACTCTTTGATACCCTCATAAGTTAACTACTATTAATACTATAACCCGGCTATTTACGACTGTATCCCTGCTGACTCAGACTACTTAGTCGAGGGTAACGTCACCTCCAAAAGAGGGGCCTACCATAATTTGCATTAATAACTTAATTAATTATCTTCTAATAATCCACCATTTTAGGATTGTATCTTTGCTGACTCAAACTACTGGGGTGAGGGTAACGTCACCTTCAAAAGAGGGGCCTACTACAATAACTAAGATAATCTCTTAAATATGTGCAAAAGTGCGAAAATAATCAAAGGTTATACTAGATACGAGTCGGAACCAAGTGATTCATCTTGTCTGTCTGTTTTTCTTTTTATTTTTATTTTCAGCATTTTAGTTAGTTTTTATTTTTTTTCTTAGTTTAAAACATTTTTCTAAACTTTTTATTTTGATTAGACGTTGAGGATAAACCGGTACTAAAAGCTCTTGTGTCCTTGGACGACCTCGGTATCTTACCAACGCTATACTACGCTCACGATGGGTGCCCATATGTGTGTTTAGTGTTAGTAAAATATCGTGTTTTATAAATTTAAAACTTGGCTAATAAAGTGTTAAAAGGGCTTAAAATATACACCTAATATATATAACACTTCACACGCATCAAGTTTTGGCGCCCCTGCCGGGGACACAAGGATTTTAAGAAAGTTAGGAATCAACGGCCTAATCATATTTTTATTTTTCTTTTTAATTTTTTTTTTAGGATTTTCTTAGTTTTTCAGCTTCTGCAGAGCTCAGCACGGGCCATGCCCGCTGAACACGCCCCCGTGCTAAATCATTGGAACTGGCAATCCTGTTTTAAGTCAGACAGTAAGCTGAACACGGGGCCATGCTCACCCAACACGCCCCCGTGCCCAAGATTCACTTACTGAAAACAGAACCGTTGGATCCCGGCGGTTGGTAATTTCTGACATAAACATAAGTGATAGTAATTGTTTTTACTTTTGGCACTCTTATGGTACGTGGTGTCAATTATGTGGAGGCGAACATAGAGAATTAGAATGCTACTTTCTAAATTATAGGCCCCACTACATGGACCCACCGACTTCTTATAACCTTAAGAGGGGCGAAAGTAAAAATAAGCCCTATCTCTCCCTCGAATGCGCCCAGCCAGATATTCTAGGGGAAATGCTCCTTGACGAGTTATTTCAACTAGAAAAGCTAATTCTAAATTGGTCAAAAGAGCTTAGGAAGGACTTTATTGATCCACCCCAAGACGATGACCATAATGAAATGCTGGAACCGCATTCCGACAACCTCGTTGCTCCCAAAAATACCTTCATACCTAGCAAAGACTTGGACGATAGTCGTCCCTGTGCCGATTGTGCCGTGAAGGACTCTCCATCGACTTCGTTCGGTGCATACATAGACCTGAGCGATTCGGCATACACCTTCTTTAACGAGAACCCGGGAAAGGGTTGGACTTGTCCACCTAGAATGAAAATAGGAATTACCCTCACCGACAACCTCTTGCGTTCTCGCCTTAGTTTAGGACAATTAAGGTATCTTAGACACTTTGGGGTTGTTCCAACCAGTAAGGAACCACCCGATATCGACGAGATCCTTAGAAGTAACAAAACTCCATAAGACAGTCTCCAAACACGGGGCCGTGTCCAGGTCAACACGCCCCCGTGCTCACCTAAAAGATTCTCTGCTGATTTTGTCAGAATACGGACAAAATGTGTCAGGATTTCATCTGCACACGGGGCCGTGTCCAGCCAACACGGGGCCGTGTCCAGTGCGCTGTCGTTTTCTTTAAATGCAGCCTGATTCCTGCTCATTTTTTACCACTTCAATAGACAGAGATTCCTGGGATCTTCACTCATACCATCCTAGGTAAGTGCTAAAAGAAGGTTCCCAAGGACCATCTTGTCCCTTCCACTTTTATTCATTTCCTCTTCTTTCAAAAATTTTCAACATTTCCTCCATGGAAGCTTGGAAATCCCATGATTCTAAACCTCTATGTGAAGTTTGCAAGATTATTTGCTAAGGATTCTTGTTTAAAGTTAGTTGTATAACTTTATTTTAAATTATCTAAGCTTAAAACCCCGCTAAAAATCATGAAAATAATTTAAAACTCCAAGAATCCTTAGCCTAAAATCCTGCAGACAAATAGACATGGGGCCGTGCTCAGCGAGCACGCGGCGTGTTCGAGGCACTGTTTTGTAAAAATTTAGCTTTCTTCGGTTTCTTTCACAGAAAATGGCAAGCAGAACAAGCGGATCATCTTCAAGAAGTAACCGACAAGGGAGGAGATCATCGACAACAGAAGACTCTCTTGTAAACTATGTTTACGCCCTAAGGGAGGCTATTGACGAAATGACGGGAGTGGAGGAAGCATTGGTCGACCGTATCAACCATTTAACAGTGGGGCTGGAGGGCTGTCTCCGAGAGGTAAACCTCTTGCACCAGAGGTTAAACCTTCTCGCCTCCCCGCCTTTGGTACCTATAATAACCTAGAGGGCGTGGAACGTGGTGCCCGAAGTCATCATTCCGGCCGAATGGTACGCCATGCACCAAGAGCCTCCGCAAAGGGTGGTGCAAGGAGTCCCGGTGAATGTTCCCCCTCAGCCACCAGTTGCTGAGGAAAATGAAGCCGCATTCTTCCTTCCTAGGGAGATCGAAGAATGGCTTTAAACAACGTTTAGGGAAGGAATCCTTCGGCTAAAAGTCCTACTATATCGGGAAACTATTCTCGAAATTTTCTTAAAATAGTAGAACTCTTTATGATAACCTTGTGTACCTCCTGACCTATTTAGTTAAGTTTTTGTTTTATCTTAATTTAGGATTATGTAAGGTCTCTCTATGAGTGCAATGAAATGATGGTTTTTAAAGTTTGGATGGTTCTTAATAAATAAAACACACTCATGGTGGTAAGGGATGAAAAAGGGAACGAGAAAAATGACCCCATGCACAAGAACAAGGCAACCCGACAAATCTCTCCATTACAGTAAGCTCGGCACGGGCCGTGTCCAACCAACACGGCCCCGTGCTGAACCCCCTGCAGAAAAATGCCCAGTTCAGGTAACTGGACACGGGCCGTGTTCACCAGACACGCCCCCGTGTCCAGGCTTTTGTTTCTTTTCTTTAATTTCTGTTACTGGCACCTGAACACGGGGCCGTGTCCGGTCTCCACGGGGCCGTGTCCAGGCTACCAGTAACATAAATCTTTGCTTTTAACGCCATTTTACACATCTAATCAACCTAAAAATTTATTTTTGGGACACATTGAGGACAATGTGTAATTTAAGTGTGGGGGGGATGCTAAAACCTTGAATCTTGCAAGTCCTAAATACAAGCCTTACACAAAACTCTATTGGAACCGCTAATCACCCCAAATTTTTTTCAAAAATTTCATTTTTTTTTACTTGTCTAGGTTTAACTCGGGAAATTCAAGTTCTCAAAAAGGTTATATTTTTACGAATTTACAACCGATAGCGTAGTGATAAAAAGAACCAACATAAGAAAATTATGAAAAGGCATGACAAACTTTGTTAAAATTTGATTATATATACTTGATCACATAAAAAACTCATTCCCACAAAAGTGAGTTTTGAGCCTTTATTGAGCATACAATTACATATCATTAAACTAAATGCTCATTTTTCGTTTCTTGTGTGAATAGCCGTTTGGATCTTACTACTCTAGAACTTGCCATGACGATACATTCTCGGTCCTTATCAACTTAAACCCGAGTAAGTAAATGATGGAGGCATTAGGACTAACCCTTTTTATTTCTACACCATTATTTTTCTTTTTCTTTTACCACCTACCTAAAAATCCCCCTAGTTAGCCCCTTTGAGCCTAAACCTTTTCATTTCATTTCCCAAACCAAACACCATTTTACCCACCAAAACCTTTTTTATTTTTAACCCTTTGTTTTAGTAACAACTTCGGTTTTTTTTCGTATGATCGTTCAAAAAAAATGTGTTGATGATGAAGCAAAAGATAAACAAACAAGTTCATCAAAAATGACTTTGTTTGAATAATAGCTTCATCAAAATAAAAGTTACAAAAATAGAAAGTCCTACGAAAACCGACACTTGTTACGCTTTTCACCCTTTTTCTACTAACCACTAACCACTATCCCAACCACCTACCTTTAACCCAAGCCTAACCCTTAACCCACGAAGTCCTCTTGATATTTACAAAAGGTATAAAGTTAAAAAGGAGGAGGATTGATTGCTTGGAAAGCTTATGGTAGGAGTAAGTTCCATGCCGCTCTCGAGTGATTCACTAAAAATACACCTTCGGCCGAGTGTGAGTGATTTCTTCCGTGAGGTTTTTGAACTTGTATATAAATGGAATTTTAAAAAGGCATGTTATGCCCAAATAAGTAATTTCTCCTATGAAACGTTCTAAACAAATCATTACGCATAGGATTGTAAATAGATAAAAATAAAACCCAAAAGGATCTTGGATTCCCAACACTCTATGACAAGCCAAAACCTTCCCTTCTACCCATTCCATTTGGGAGTGTAAGCCACATATTAAAGAGTTTTGCTTGAGGACAAGCAAAAGTTCAAGTGTGGGGGTATTTGATGTGTGTAAAATGCAACATATAAATTACATCAAATGAGGCATAAAACTAACCCTTTTTAAGTACTAATATTGGAAAAAGAGTGTTTTTGTCTTCCTTTTGTATTTTCAGGATTAAATGAGCTCAAAAACACAAAAGAAGCAAAAAGACAGCTAAATCCAACATAAATACAAGAAAAGGAACATAAGTGGACTGCCCGACCCCTCAACGGCATCTTCCCAAGCAAAATAGAGAAGGCAGAAGACTGAACACGCCCCGTGCTCAGCCAGCAATTCCACGGACTTCACTTTGGCCATCAGTTTGCGGATGAAATGCAGTGCTCAGATTCAACTGCGATCCAAAAGCGTCTTGGAAGGATTGCCAAACCCTTGATACAAATCTCCCATCTCTGTCTGAGATAATTGAGAGAGGCACTCCATGACGTGCCACAATCTCTCGCATCTAAATCTCCGCAAGTTTACTCGTGTTGTCTTTCTCTTTGATCGGCAAGAAGTGTGCAGACTTTGTTAGACGATCTACTACTACCCAGATCGTGTCATGGCCCTTGGGTGTCTTCGGCAGTTTCGTTATGAAGTCCATAGAAATTTGTTCCCATTTCCATTTGGGTATTTCAGGTTGCTGAAGGAGACCTGAAGGCTCTTGGTATTCGGCCTTTACCTTGGCGCATGTTAAGCACTTGCTAACATATACTGCAACGTCGCCTTTCATCCTTGGCCACCAATAGAAATCCTTAAGATCTTGGTACATTTTATCCGCTCCTGGATGAATTGAGTACCGTGACTTGTGAGCTTCATCGAAAATAACCTTCCTCAATCCACCAAACAGAGGAACCCAAATTCGTTTCATGATGCACAAGGTTCCTTCCTCGTTTGGTACCAATTGCTTCTCCATCCCACGGAGATATTCATCCTCGATATTCCTTTCTTTGAGAGCTTCTCTCTGCGCAGCACGAATGCGCAAAGAGAGGTCTGTCTGGACGATCATCTCCAAAGCCCTAACCCTTATGGGCTTGATCCTTTCCTTCCGACTTAGGGCATCGGCGACCACATTCGCCTTCCCTGGATGATACTTGATCTCACAATCGTAGTCGTTCAACAGTTCCACCCAGCGTCTTTGCCTCATGTTAAGCTCCTTCTGATTGAATATGTGCTGCAGACTCTTATGATCAGTGAAGATCGTACATCGTGTGCCGTATAAATAATGTCGCCAGATCTTTAAAGCGAACACCACCGCCCCTAATTCCAAATCATGGGTGGTGTAATTTTTCTCGTGTATCTTTAGTTGGCGCGAAGCATAGGCTATAACTTTCTGGCGTTGCATCAACACGCAACCCAGACCTTGACGCGAGGCGTCACAATATACCACGAAGTCTTCCGTGCCTTCGGGTAGAGATAGAATCGGTGCGTCACAAAGCTTGTTCTTCAGCAACTGGAATGCTTCTTCTTGCTTGTCACCCCAATCAAACTTCTTGTCTTTCTGTGTGAGTGCGGTCAGGGGTTGAGCTATCTTTGAGAAATCCTCAATAAACCTTCGATGATAGCCAGCCAAACCTAAGAACTGTCGAATCTCAGTTGGCGTCCTTGGAGTCTCCCAATCCTTGAATGCCTCGATCTTTGTGGGATCAACATGAATTCCTTTTCCATTTAATACGTGACCAAGAAACTGGACTTCGCGTAACCAAAAATCACACATTGAGAACTTAGCGTATAACTTCTCCTTCTTAAGTAGCTCTAGAATAGCTCTTAAGTGCTGTTCATGCTCGTCCTTTGTCTTCGAGTAGTTTAGAATGTCATCGATAAACACGATCACAAATTTATCCAGGTACGGCTTGCAAACTCGGTTCATCAGGTCCATAAAAACTGCCGGTGCGTTTGTCAATCCAAACGGCATAACCAAGAACTCTTAATGTCCATAACGAGTCCTAAAGGCCGTCTTCGGGATGCTTTCCTCTTGTATCCTTAGTTGATGGTATCCTGAGCGAAGATCGATCTTTGAATAGAAGCTTGAACCTTGCAGCTGATCAAATAGGTCGTCAATCCTCGGCAAAGGATATCGGTTCTTGATAGTCAACTTGTTGAGCTCGCGGTAGTCTATACACATACGAAAGCTACCATCCTTCTTTTTAACGAACAGAACCGGAGCTCCCCAAGGTGAGAAGCTTGGTCTGATGAATCCTTTATCCAATAGCTCCTGGAGTTGTGTTGACAACTCCTGCATCTCTGACGGTGCAAGTCTATAGGGTGCTTTGGCTACAGACGCGGCGCCTGGAACCAAGTCAATGTGGAACTCGACTTGTCGTTGTGGCGGCAATCCTGGCAAGTCTTCCGGAAAGACTTCAGGATATTCTCTTACGATCGGAATGTCTTCAATCCTGGGCTTAGCAGCTTCTTTATCCACGATGTGTGCCAAAAAGGCAACACACCCCTTCCGTAAACACTTTCTAGCTTTCAAACGGCTAATGATTCTCAGTGGCGTATCACGCTTCTCTCCGTGTACTACGATCGTCTCTTCATCCGTCATTGGGATGCGGATGGTCTTCTCGTGACAAACGATCTCGGCCTTGTTGCTCGATAACCAATCCATTCCCACTACTACGTCGAAGCTTCCCAACTCGACTGGTAGTAGATCTAGCGCAAATTCGTGTCCTCCCAGTTCTATCATACATCCTCTGATGACTTCTCCCATTTCAATTAGCTTCCCATTCGCTATTTCGATCGAGTATGGAACGTCTAACTTACTAGTCGCACATGAATCATCCAAATATAGTGTAATGTGTCTCCTATGACTGATCATTACCATTCGGAGGGTTGTTGTTGTTGTTCGAAATGTTTCCGCTTGATTCTCCTTGAGAAGCAGCATCTTGCGCAATAGCAGTCGCGATGATCCCTTGCAGTTCTGCCTGGGTAGTCGGCATGCGTGTTTCACGTCGTGGAGGCATTTTCTAGAGGATGTTTCATGTTGGTCAGGTCTTAGTAGGTAAAAATACGTATGTACTCAGCAACATCCACACATAACATCTCATGTTATAAATAAATCAATCACATAACATCTCATGTTATAAAACATAAACAAACAATTTTTTTTAACAAAGCATGTAATGAGAATACTGCAATTGGGCTTTTATAATATTAAGACCACCATACACTGTTTACAAGCTTTCCAAATGTACATACATCCAAAAGAGACTAAGGGTCAAAATGCCCTTGTCTTAACTATCTAGACTATTACAATAAGCAAAAATCACATAACCAAAGTCATCCTGTTAAAATGTGGTCTTCAAAATACTGCATAGTTTGGCCCAACTGATGTCTTCTCTTCAAAAGTACTCACTACCGGCAAAAGACTAAGGGTAGCTAAGCTGATGGCGGTGGAGGAGGTGGAGGAAAATGAGAGAAGAGTAACTGTCGCATTTGCAGCCAATCCTCCTCCATAGCGCGATGAGCTCTCTCTAGCTCCAGCACGCGGCGGATCAGCGCCTCCTGCTGCATCATAAATGAAACAAAAACATCCTCGGTAGAAGGCCCGACATGATAGGGGTGATGTGGGTCTGTGGGTGGCATAATAGGTGGTGTGGTCCAGAGAAAAGGCTCGCCAGATGGAGCAAAAGATGGTATGGCCACTGGTGCGACAGTGGATGCAACAGAAGAAAACTGGGGTGTGACTGGAACAAATGTCGGCACATGACTAACGGGATGTGCTGAAGAACCCTCCTCCGGACGTGAGGGCGAAACAAATTGTGGGAACGAAACAGGAGGGTCTGTGTGATGAGCGTCTGTGGTTTGAGGGGGAAAAAGTGGGGTACCAGATGTATGTGGTTGAGTAGACGGGATGTCGAGTGGTGCAGTAACAGGTGCGGTAGAGGGAGTAACTGGGGTCACATATGGAGGGTAGTCGTCCTCCTCGATCCACCCATTCTGGGTGTCAGCGTATCTCGGGTCGATATGGGTAGCAAACGGTGCCAGGTCATCAAAAATGGGGTCAGGTATAGGTGCTACATCTGGGATCTCAGCAGCTGGTGGTGCAATGACAGGTGCATCAGTGACAGGTGGTGCAACAACTGGTGTATCCTCTGGAATAGGGTCCAAAGCAAGAACGGGCTCTGGAATGACGGGAGCAGGCAGACGATCAGCAGGCATAGCAGGATCCTGATCATCCGGGAGAACAGGAGCCTCAGCAGGCTGCTCCTCAGGAACCAACTCATCCTGCATATATGTCTCCTCATCGTAGTTAATACGAGGGAAGTTACTGAATCCCAAGGGTGGGTAAGAGGAAGCTACTGACTCAACGGAATCTGAGGCTGACGAATCGGAATGAACCTCCATGTCAGGAAGCTCAACCATGGGGATAACGGGGTCAACAACTGGGATATCAGCATGCGGAGCATCGTCCTCCATCGGGGCCCCACCATCCTGGTCTCCCTCCGGGGGACCCTCGATGGGTAGAATGATATCGTCATCGGGTAACGCGTCGAGAAGTGGTTCCTCAAAGGGAACTGCTGCAAAAGGGAGAGGAGCAGGGATCGGGGCAAGGGGTAGGTCCTCTCCTGGCGGGCCATCAGCTAAGGGCATGTCGTCCCCGAAATCCGGTAGGGCGAAAGGCTGAAAATCATCTTCATTGTTACTCGTGTAGTCTGAAGTGTAAACTCCCGAGTCTGTGGCCATCTCGTCATCAGAAGTAAAGGCCATCGGGTCGCTCGTGTTAGATACTCCACTGCCAGAAGATGCCATGATGTCTGTAACACATCCACAACATATGCACATAAATCAGGTAAGCATGTAACAAATAACAATGTAATCATGTATGTATCCTAGTCTTCCCAGGCTATCCCTCCCCCTTTCTAAGACTGAACTCCCTAGTCTCTCAGACTACCCTGGTCTCTAAAACCAACCTCCCAGTCTCTAAGACTAATTCTTTCCCAATCTCTAAGATCGAACTCCCTCGGTCTCTAAGACCGATCTCCCTCAGTCTCTAAGACCGAACTATAATTCTTGAAAAGTGTATTTGTGCCTTTTTGTTTGTAAAAATGTTTATGCCCTGGATCTGGACGTTTAGTGCATGCAATGTAAAAGGTTTGAAAACATTTTCGTGAGAGCCCTAGTGATCATAGTCTAGACTCGAGAATGAATCCTAGTTCGCTATGATCGAGGCTCTGATACCAAGCTGTCACACCCTGGCTTTTGCGGAAGCGTGGGTTTAATTGGTGTGACTTCTTAATACCATAGCAACAATCACAACAATGCTATATGATAAAATACGGGATGTTCATCCATTTAAAATAGTTTAGAAAATGCGGAACATATTGTTTTAAAATAACAATCCCAAAACAAATTACAAAACATGACTTGTTTAAAATGAGTTCATAAGACTCAACGAAGAACTACCAACAAAATGAGGATTTAAGACACGCAACCCGTCCAGGAATGAGTTGCACTTCCAAAACCCTATGACCCTGGATGACATCCTTATCTAGTACGCAGCTAACATGCACCACTTGCCAGATCCTATTCATTCCCTGAAATACATGTAATTTGAAAAAGTCAACAAAAAGTTGAGCGAGTTCATGTGTAAGTGAGTATATAAAAGTCTTTAAAATGTCTGTATAAGTAAAAGTCCCTGGTACGTAGCAATTAAGGAAAAACCTGATCACCATTGGGTTGCAAAACCAATAGTATGTGTGAAATGATGCAGGAAGACTCAAACCTAGCAAATTTGTCTCCGGTATGAAGACATAGTCACCACTAGGGGCCGCCCCGGCCTCATGGGTGTGGGCTCGCTACACCCAAATAGATCTATCACTCATGTCCCTTGGTCCTACAATGAGGATTAATGGCCTTAAGCGTTGTACCCACCACTCACATGATCGCGTAGTAAAAACCCTCCTTAAGCTAACCATACCATAATAAATGTCTGTAAATGTCTGTATAAGTCTGTAAATGTCTGTAACATGTATTTCACCCCCGAAATGTAAAAACTGAAAATAGTTAAGAGAAAAGGGGGACATGAACTCACTGTAGTGCGTCTTGTACCGAATCTCAAACTCTGTCTGCTACACGAAAACCTACACGTACTAATATATATTAGACGAACGGGCCATGCCTTGGCTTAGAGTTTAATGTTTAGAGTTGCGTTACTTATATTGATTCGCATGATAAATATTTGTTCGTTTAATGTTCTAGTAAATTATAGTCTTAGAAGGCAAATATTTACTTAGTGTTATAATTTTCGGAAAATTTCGCCATAGCCTCCTCTGTAAATAGAGGTGTCCATGCTTAAAAGCATATCATTTTCTTTTACACATATCTCGTAGAGTGTTCCCACATAGCCAACCCGACAATCATACATGCAATGCCCTATTTACGTCTTTTCAGCTTTGTTAAACCAAACAGGACTGTTTTCGAGTATTTAAATAAAATAGTTAACCTTTTCCAAAAATTCTCAAATTTTTACAGAATGTCACATATAATCCAAAATTTATTGTGTAAAAATTTCGGGGACCATTTCATTACCAATTTTATATAAAATTCTTTTACCCGACTGCAATCAGATTTGATACTATCTGATTGCAGTTTTACCGAAAAATTCACTAAAAAACAATCGTAAGTCCGATCGATGAACTTCCAGTTGGAGGGTCACGGGAACAACAGTGACCATCTACAGTAAAAATCCCATGAGCTGATTCTGCTCAGGTTTTACGTTTTGACTCCGAATACGACACACTTTTTCAGCAGGAAAATTTCAGCTTGAGCTGCTGTCTTAAAATAATTCTTTAAAAATAGTAAACGACCTCGAAAAATTACGATTCCTGTGCCATTTGTTCGGTTATTCAAAATTACACAATTTAGACTCCAGAAATTCAGTTTTTCGATTAAAAATGACCCAGATACAGCCTGTTGAAGTTGGCTGGAAATTTCAATCAGCATGTTTATTTCAGGTTTAGTGTTTCTAAAAGCATATTAGCAAGGGCCCTAACCATGATTTATCAATAACTTAATGATCAAACACCATGCATGTATTCACCAAACTCAAACCAACCCGATAACATCATCATGCAACCCTTTTTATGTATGATTTTATGTACGGTTTCAAGTTCATATTTTTAGTGTTTTAGCTTCTTGTGATTAATCACCATCATCCTACTATGAATCATAACAAATAACAAGATGAGACAAGGGTATGAAGGGACTTACTACTAGCACAAGGCTAGGATAGAAATCTGAAATAAAGATGAAGAGATGATGAAGAATGATGGAGAGAAAGGCTTGAACAAGGCTTCCTTGAGAGCACTTCAACTTGCACCTCTATGGATCAATCTTGGAGCTTGGAATGGGGCTTTTCTGTCACACCCCGACCACGTAGAACATACAAAACGTGGCGGAAACGTCGGGGAGTGTTGTAACAGAATTAATGTTTCACAACCATGGAAATTAAAGTTTCGTTTTATTCATCAAACAAGCGAGTTACATTGTCTTTAAACAAGAAATAAAGAGTACATAACATAAATTAACTAGTTCTTGTCTCGTTTTAAGTTACTAAGGCACAGGTCCGCCTAAGTATGTCTTGATAAGTGCTATGCATCATCTCCTGAAAAACACATGTGAAAATAGGTACGTCAGCATAAAAATGCCTGTGAGATACATAGGTTTTGTGAAAAATAGGATTCATAACTTATGTTTGAGAAAATGTTTAGTCATGAACCTTGTAATTTGCTTTGTCTTGTAAATCATTTGAAAAACAATAAGATCAGATGATATGTATAAATAACTGTAAGGTTAAATGAATAACCATGTAAAATGAGTTTGTATAAGATAAGTTGTTTGTAAAACAATGTCTTGTGAAAAGTATGTTATTTGTATAAAATGTTATATGTCTCAAATTGAAATGATTCAAATAACGCTACGACATGTAATACCATACAAACACTTATATATAGGAAGTACCAGCGGCGTATCCACCATGCTTGTATCATATTACACACGCCTCGTTACTTAATCACTTACTCAAACCAAACCAAACAATGTAAGATGTCTATGTTTAAACCAACTTCCAAATGTATTGAAATAATATGTTAAAATGTTTATGTCAAGATGTAAATCATATAATGTATAACCAATGTCAAAAGTGTTTATGTGTCAAATGTAAACCATGTAATGTGTAACCAAAATGATATGTATGGCTAGTGAATTGCATCAACTAAACCATATGCACAAGAACATAATATTGAAGTAAAACTTGGTTTAAATCAAAGTTATGTCCTGTGGAAATGCATGATCAATGTAAATCATGTAATATGCATCCAAAATGTAAGCATGTGAAAACGATGCACTAAGTATGTAATCAAATGAACATACGTAGCATGAAATGTAATGTAAAACGATGTACTAAGTAATGCACACAATGGGCACACCTAGCATGAAATGTAATGTAAAACGATGTACTAAGTAATGCACACAATGGGCACACCTAGCATGAAATGTAATGAAATCATGTACTATAATGTACTAACGAACATAGCAGGTATATGATGTGAAAACAGGAAAGCACGAAAGTAACAAGTAGGCACATGTGTTTCACCCCAAAATAGTTTGGAAAACAGTAAAAGAGGGGTCTATGTACTCACTTGAGATTGTTCAGTAGTCCTAAGATGTCACGGCCCACGACCCGGTTTGACCCGTTTCAAGAGCCGCGGCAGAAAATACTGCGGTATTTATTTAATTGAGTTTTACAGCGGAAACAGGATCGCTTAAAGCTAAAATTTTTCCCCGATTATTTATTTCACAATTTGGGATAAAACCCCGATAATTTACAATATTATATTTTTACTATAAAAGTGTGATATTACAAAATCATTTATTTATTTTATATTGAGCCACTATCTTAAGCTTGAAATGCTCCACAGCACTTTTCCTGAATTACAACAGATCACCTGAAACATGTTTGAAAAAGGTTTTGTCAGCGGGAAATACTGAGTGAATCATTCTATTTTGCATAATGATGCATAATTATCAATTACAGCATAAGAGCGATTACAATGGCTTCTATCTTATTTTTATCTGGCATTCTGTCACAATGGTGACATGTCACAATGGTGACGATGGTCATACCACTATTTAGATCAATGAACCTAAATAGTGACGATTATCCCTGTAGGTCAATGAACCCAACAGTGATTATCCCGAGTAGGTCAATGAACCTAACTGGGAGAAATTAGTAATGTGCACAATACCCCACTAACCAGTAATTCAAGATATCCACGACTTAGTCCCTGTAATTATAATCTTGAAATAATTTGGAGTATTGTAAAATATTTAATAAAAATAACTCACAAACGGTGAGAATAGTTGTATAAAGCAATTTGATAAAAAGAGAGAATAACTCACAAACTGTGAGAAAAGAAGAATGACTCACATTGCAGATTTATACGGGCAGAACCTAGCCTATTGATTAGGCTTTTATCCTAATTTCAATAACAAGCACACAATTTGGAATTAGTAATCAATCCAGCATTTATGATAACTCACGAGATCAAATTCTCACAATTAATGTCAAAATGCAATACTTTGTCCATCGAATTAACGATGATCCGTTGAATTAACAACGAACGACAAGGTACAATACTTTACCCATCGAATTAACGATGATCCGTTGAATTAACAACGAACGATAAAGTATAATACTTTACCTATCGAATTAACGACAATCCGTCAAATTAATGACGAACGATAAAGTATAACCCTAATGTGGGCGGCACTTAAACATTCATTGGATATTTGAATCAATCGGACAATGAATCGTAGCAGCGATTGTGCTAATACCCTGATTGCAGCTTCAATTTAGTGCCTCTGTGTTTAATTGAAGTATATAGCAGAAAACTCGATGTAGAATTGAGAATTCTTTCGACGTTCAATGTCCAGAAATCAAGTGCCAACGTTCTGAATTTATACACCAAATTTCTCTAGCTTACGGACCGTAAGCTTAATGACCTTACGGTCCGTAAGGTAGTCTTCTTGCTTATTTTGTTGCCACGTGTGGGACTAGCTCAATTGAATCGACGATATTTAAAAATTCAGCTTCTTCTCCACGCAAATATAGATAATTCTCAACTAGGGTTTACCCCCCCTGAGTTTTAGGGGCCCTAATCCTGATTCTGAAAATTATGAAAATTTCAGGGTTTGCGTAAAATCACTTGGGTGTCTCAATTAGGGTTTCCTATTGGTCAAATTAATTTAATAATTATGACTTTTGATGAGAGTTGTTACATTCTCCCCAACTTAATAAAAATCTCGTCCTCGAGATTTACTGGAATAATTGAGAATACTTTCTCTTCCTTTTTGATTCCAGTTCCCACATATATTAGGATCCTGTCTTTGAATCCTACTTTACTTAACATTATTTGTTACCTTATATCTTGGAAAGGTACTACCAAAGATTTGTCTGATAGACATTTCTGGAGATTGGATATATAAAATAAATCATATATTCCAACTAATCTTCCTGGTAGTTGTAAACTATAAGTAACTAATCCAATACGTTGAATTTACTGGAAATGATCCTACATAATTTGGTATTAGATTTCCTTTCTTACCAAATCTAACCACTCCTTTCCAAGGAGATACTTTTAATAGTATTTTGTCTCCAACTTGAACTCCAACGACTTTTATCTATTATCTGCATAATTCTTATGACTATTTCTTGCCGTTTTCAGTTTTTTTTTTTTTTTCCTTTATGATACTGAATATCAAAATTGTAGTTACTTAGGATTTTCATCCATCTCCTTTCGCCTCAAATTCTTTTTGCCCAAAATATATATCTTAAGTTCTTATAATCCGTATAGATAGTATCCTTACTTCTATACAGATAATTTATCCAAATCTTAAGGGAAAAATTATGGTTCTAATTCTAACTCATGAGTAGTATAATTCCTTCGTACCTTTTTCAATTGTCTTGATGTATATGCAATTACCTTTTTGCATTGCTTTAAGGAATATCCAAATCCTAGCTTTGAAGTATTACCTTATACTCCAAAATCTTCAATTCCTTAATGTCTATAATACTAAAGTTACAAAATTCCTAATTTCCATTACGGTTTGCAGAATCTTTCATTTGGTAATTATTGCTATCTTAGCAGATCTAAGTGAATACCTTCATGATTCACCAGATGACCTAGCATTGTACTTCTAGCAGCCAAAATTTATTCTTCGAAAAATTTTGGAGTAAAGCTTTTCTTTTTCTTAACAACCAATATTGTGCTAATTGATAAGGTTCCTTGACTTATCGGTAAAATTCCTGGAATTAGATAAATTTTAAATTCTATCTTTATATCTGGTGGTAATCCAGGTAAATCTTCTAGAATTACATCTGGTTATTCTGAAACTACAAGAATTTCCTTAAATTTTGTATCTTTAGTATTAATGATTACTAAAATCATATATACTATTCCTTTGTTTTCGTTCATAATTAGCAATTTCCATTACTGATATGAACTTCATAGGCTTACATGGTTTATCTCCTATAATCATAATTACTTGATGGTTGATTGAATTTCTAAGAAATTCTGATCACAGATAATGATCACAACATTGAATTCAACTAATTTTATAGGTAATAGGGTTGCAGAAAACTTATAACTTATTTCTAGGTTCTGCATAACCTTATCTATTTTAACTGAATTCCCATCTGCCGTTTCTAATATATAGAAATTTATCTAATGCTGGTTAACGGTAAGTTAAGAGTTTGGCAGAGTAAAGTATTTATAAAACTTTTGGTTTGCACCAGAGTCAAATAATACTTTTGTGTAAACGTTGTAAGCTAAGAACATACCAGCTATCACATCTGGAATCATCTCGACTTCATGAGTAGTCAGCTGAAAGGCTCTCGCATTCCTTTTTGCTCCTTCTGCTGGTTGGTCTTTATTATCAAATGGTTTATTCAATTTTGGACAATCTGGCCTAAGATGTCCAGTTTCTCTACAGTTGTAGCAAACTGAAAATTTCTTCCTCCTACACTCTTCTTCTTGATGCCCTGGAATCTTGCAAAAATTGCAATATCCTTTGCATCTTCCAAAATGCTTCCTTTTGCAAAAATTGCAAAATGGACTAATAGAAGATTGCCCATTCCCTCCTTTCTTGAAATTGTGATGGTTACCCGAACGAAATTCTTGGGTAATCTTTTGGGCTACTTCTTTCCTTCTATTTTCTTCTCTTGTCCGTACTAGCTCGTCAGTCATAGTATTGGCTAATTCTACTGCATCATCAATCGTGCAAGGTTTTGCAGCTTTGACGATATTACGGATCTCGGAAATCAATCCCCAAATATAACGAGAAATAAGTACCGGTTCTGGCGAAGCCAGGGTTGGTACCACTCGAGCATATTCGAAGAATATCGTAGTATACCTTCGACAATCTACATCCACCATCCGGTGGGTTAGAAACTTATTTGCCATTTGATCTTTTTCATACTCAGGACAGAATTTTCTTTCTACAAGACTCTTAAATTCTTCCCAGTTCATAGCATACGCCATCCTTCTTCCTTTTGCTTGTAACATCGTATTCCACCATTCTAGCGCCACTTCTTTGAAAAGGTTTGACGCGTACATGACCTGATCATCCTGAGCACATTTACTTATGGCAATTACTGCCTCGGTTTTCTCTAACCAACGCAGTGTCGCAGTCGCTCCTTCATTGCCTGCAAACTCAGTGGGTTTACAAGCAAGAAATTCTTTATAAGTGCAACCAGGCGTTGCAACTTTCCTTTTCTTAGGGAGCGGAGCTTGCCGTGGTTCATTATCATGATTAACATGATTACCGCCTCCATTTACGCTATTACTGAAGTTATCTTCAGAAATGCGTTTACTAGGAACAACTTGTTGCGGTTCGATTGGATTTTTAACAACAACAATGATTGCTGGTATAGCATTGGCTATCCCTTGAGCAACTATTCCTGGAATAGTGTTGGCTATTTCTTGAGCAATAATATTTTCTATATCTTGCCTAGTCACATATTGATTCCCTGATTGTTGCTCAGATTGATTACCCTCATTAACTGGTTCATTATTAGCGTTATCCATCTGATATCTATTTTATAGATACATAATTAGTATAAAGGAAATAATCCAATGTCACAATTTAGTTGCATATAATCACATAAACGAATATACAAACAAAATTGTAACTTTTCTAATATTTCCTTATATCATGTTTCTATATACACCCGTTTTATTATTTATTTTACACATACTGATTTTACTATTACTATTACACAAACACAGTTTCATAATCCCCTATCCTTTGTCAGATGATGTTCTAGTAGCGGCGTTTCTTCTCATCGTATTTCCAGGAGATTTGTCCCAAAGTCTCTTGGATCCTATTCCCAGCATCCATGTTGTCAAAATGATGAAGTTCAGTCCTATTCTTATTACTTATTGGTAAATTTGATAAAGGTTCTGGATTGTACTTAGGAAAAAGCCTATAGGGATGGTTTTGTAACAGTATTTCATTATCCAACCATTCGTCTATATTCCAGTTATTTGAAGAATTTGGAATAGATGGTTCTAAGTTCATAAAATTATTTTCATTAACAGGTTCAATAGTATCATCGTTTGCTATTATAAAATCTAGTTCTTCTTGAGATGGTAACTCTTCAATTTGCCTAGAGCTTTCCCCAATTTCCATTTTCTTAGGCTTAGGTTTCTCGAGAGGTAAAGCGTTAAATTCTATAGGTCCTTCTATATCTGGTATATACCTATTAAAATCTCTGGAAACTTCTATTCTTACTGGATAGAGATTTAAATTCTGAAGGGATTCCGACAGATTACTCATACTGTTTAGTAACATACATACAATTACTAAGTCATAACAAAATTTTATAGAACAAAAATAGTATTTCATACTATCAAAACAAATACAAATTAAAACATACTAGGTTTTATTTGTAATTTATTTATAAATTTTCTTGACTGTAGATAATAAAAATATTAAAGAATATTATATTTATTATTACAGTGATTAACATATCAAAATCTATATACTAAATAAGTATAAAATTTATATATATTATTTAGTCATTATCATGGTGAATATTGGTTAGTGCTGCCTTGTTTAAGCATAGGTGATCAGTCCATGCCTAACTAAGGCTAGGTTATCCAATATCTGCCTTTGATAATAACCCTTAGTATTTAAAAATAATCTTAATACTACTATTATTAATATATTATTATTAATAATAAAATTATTAATAATAATTAACTAAACAAAAATTTTAAATAAAAATATACTTCAAATATAAAAATATAATTTCTTTACCACAATGTAGTAATACTATATTAGGTAATTCCATATATTAATCAAATATATAATGTTTTTCAATTAACAATATTAGAACAACAAAATAAAAATCTGCCTATATTAACATTAACAAATATCCAGTTAATAAAACACATAATTATTTAATAGTAATCAGGAAAAATTAAGTATTTCTAAATACTTAATTAGCTTAACCCAGTGGCTCTGATACCACCTTTTTCTGTCACGGCCCACGACCCGGTTTGACCCGTTTCAAGAGCCGCGGCAGAAAATACTGCGGTATTTATTTAATTGAGTTTTACAGCGGAAACAGGATCGCTTAAAGCTAAAATTTTTCCCCGATTATTTATTTCACAATTTGGGATAAAACCCCGATAATTTACAATATTATATTTTTACTATAAAAGTGTGATATTACAAAATCATTTATTTATTTTATATTGAGCCACTATCTTAAGCTTGAAATGCTCCACAGCACTTTTCCTGAATTACAACAGATCACCTGAAACATGTTTGAAAAAGGTTTTGTCAGCGGGAAATACTGAGTGAATCATTCTATTTTGCATAATGATGCATAATTATCAATTACAGCATAAGAGCGATTACAATGGCTTCTATCTTATTTTTATCTGGCATTCTGTCACAATGGTGACATGTCACAATGGTGACGATGGTCATACCACTATTTAGATCAATGAACCTAAATAGTGACGATTATCCCTGTAGGTCAATGAACCCAACAGTGATTATCCCGAGTAGGTCAATGAACCTAACTGGGAGAAATTAGTAATGTGCACAATACCCCACTAACCAGTAATTCAAGATATCCACGACTTAGTCCCTGTAATTATAATCTTGAAATAATTTGGAGTATTGTAAAATATTTAATAAAAATAACTCACAAACGGTGAGAATAGTTGTATAAAGCAATTTGATAAAAAGAGAGAATAACTCACAAACTGTGAGAAAAGAAGAATGACTCACATTGCAGATTTATACGGGCAGAACCTAGCCTATTGATTAGGCTTTTATCCTAATTTCAATAACAAGCACACAATTTGGAATTAGTAATCAATCCAGCATTTATGATAACTCACGAGATCAAATTCTCACAATTAATGTCAAAATGCAATACTTTGTCCATCGAATTAACGATGATCCGTTGAATTAACAACGAACGACAAGGTACAATACTTTACCCATCGAATTAACGATGATCCGTTGAATTAACAACGAACGATAAAGTATAATACTTTACCTATCGAATTAACGACAATCCGTCAAATTAATGACGAACGATAAAGTATAACCCTAATGTGGGCGGCACTTAAACATTCATTGGATATTTGAATCAATCGGACAATGAATCGTAGCAGCGATTGTGCTAATACCCTGATTGCAGCTTCAATTTAGTGCCTCTGTGTTTAATTGAAGTATATAGCAGAAAACTCGATGTAGAATTGAGAATTCTTTCGACGTTCAATGTCCAGAAATCAAGTGCCAACGTTCTGAATTTATACACCAAATTTCTCTAGCTTACGGACCGTAAGCTTAATGACCTTACGGTCCGTAAGGTAGTCTTCTTGCTTATTTTGTTGCCACGTGTGGGACTAGCTCAATTGAATCGACGATATTTAAAAATTCAGCTTCTTCTCCACGCAAATATAGATAATTCTCAACTAGGGTTTACCCCCCCTGAGTTTTAGGGGCCCTAATCCTGATTCTGAAAATTATGAAAATTTCAGGGTTTGCGTAAAATCACTTGGGTGTCTCAATTAGGGTTTCCTATTGGTCAAATTAATTTAATAATTATGACTTTTGATGAGAGTTGTTACATAAGATAACCACCAAGCAATACTAGAGATCACGGAATCAAACGGCACCTAATATAGGTAACTATGTTAATAAACCGGACCTAAATCGGAAGATCGGGTAGCATGAGGGTTCGTAAACCAAATGAGTATGGAGACTCGTGTAATATGTTTTAACAAAGCCTACATACTAATTGAAACCTAACATAATTGTTTACGACCCATTACGACCCGTTTAGGTAGCTTATGCTACTTTAACGCGTCGTTCGCGTGAAACGCGTTCGGACCGCTTAACTAGTCCTATGACAAGTGTTATATGCCTAAACATGTTACATAATCAGTTATGTGAAAAAAAGTTTAGGTTACATATGCTTAATTACCAATTATACATGAAAAGGGTATTCTGGTAATTTACCTAAGGCATATAAACTACCTATCATACAACTACTTAAACGTCGTGACCATAAGGTATAACCTCGGAAGGTTATTCCCTATATACTATGGTCACCTAATGTATTTGGTCGGATCCTAATGATCGACCAAATTGGGTCGGGTTCGAAGGTATAAGCGATTTATCAGATCGCTTACCCTTACGACCCTAGACAACGTGGTAATCAGTAGGCATAGTCACAAGGGACTATAACTATCGTGATTACAATCACGTTGCGAAGTTCAAACGAACTTCGCATTGACCATAAGTTGGTCAACGCTGAAAGTCAAACAAAGTTTGACTTTCGGACTCGAAAAGCAATAAAAGAATGAAAGAATACTTACGAAGGGTCCCCGAATGCTAATCGTGATCAAAATAACTCAGGTATGAAACAATGGTTCCAACTTAGAGTCTTTTTAATCAGATTCTTGTGAGTTTGAAGCAATGGGGGATGGGGTATTTATAGGAATACCCGAACCGTTAAGATCGCTTGTCGAATATCGTGCCTTAATCGCATCCGTACAAGTGTTGCAAAGTTGTGGTGGCTAAAAATGGTCCTTATCAGCTGAATAAGCCAGTTGTGAGCTTGTGGTTGTGGTTAAAACAGCTGGAATATGCTGACTGTTCGTTCTGATCTGTTCTGGGAGGCTGAGGCGGCCCGCTTCAGGATTAGACAAATCTAATGCGGGCCGCATGGCCCTTCTGATCAGCATATATCTTTCAAAAATGACAGTTTCAGCCCCTGCACGTGTTTAAGGCCATTCCCGACACTTATAAGGCCCGTAAAGCCAACTTTAAGGCCCTAAAATGATGCCTAAACATTGTGGACATGAAACATGCTCAAAAATATGTCGGATGTTGGGTCGTTTGGCCGTACGAACGCGATGTTCGCTTAATTACGACGGAATGCGCACAAGCGCGTAAAACGATCCAAATGACGCGACGAATGGATTTTTCTCATGCCAAACACTAAAATAAAATATTATAGTGCTTACATAAATTTTTGGATGTCCGGATGTATTCAGAACGTAAGTTATGCGCGAAAATGAAAACTTGTGCACTTTTTGACGCTTTTAGTCCCTGAATGACACAAAAGTTTATTTTAGCATACCAAACACCTCAAAGCCTATTTCTAAGCTATGTAAAGGATATTTATGGTATGTTTAACTTATGGCCATGTTCCGGAGAGTCTGTTACAGTTCAAATTGGCATACTTTCGCAGTTTGTCAAATTTAGTCCCTGTAAGCGAATTAGCTTGTTTTTGCCATACCAAAGCCTTCAAAACTTATTTCTAAGTTATGTAAAGGTTATTTAAGGTATGTTAAGTCTATGTCACTATTCCGGAGTGTTTGTTGCATTAAACTGGTTATATTTACGCATCGGTGTGCGTATAACCTTCCAGAAAGCGATTTAGAGTTTGGAATTGAACAAGAGTTGATATGTGCAAACGATACACATATTTTTACAAATCCCAAGTATGAAATACAATATTTCATTGGTTTGGCATTTGTTTGATGGTTGAAGTGACACAGGTGTCACAGTCTCCCCTACTTTAGGAAATTTCGTCCCGAAATTCATTCGTAGGAGTCTATCTGTGGCTTTGTGTTAAATAACCACCAAAGATATGAAAGGCATAATCCTGACATTTCCTTAACGGACATTCTTCAGAACCGAAAATGAACGAAATGAGTCATTTTCCACAACTTCTTCAGAAACGAAAATGAACGAAATGTGTCATTTTCCACAACTTCTTCAGAACCGAAAATGAACGAAATGAGTCATTTTCCACAACTTCTTCAGAAACGAAAATGAACGAAATGAGTCATTTTCCACAACTTCTTCAGAAACAAAAATGAACGAAATGAGTCATTTTTCACAACTTCTTCAGAACCGAAAATGAACGAAATGAGTCATTTTCCACAACTTCTTCAGAAAAGAAAATGAACGAAATGAGTCATTTTCCACAACTTCTTCAGAAACAAAAATGAACGAAATGAGTCATTTTTCACAACTTCTTCAGAACCGAAAATGAACGAAATGAGTCATTTTCCACAACTTCTTCAGAACCGAAAATGAACGAAATGAGTCATTTTCCACACACACGACCAAACTAGCTGTGGTTTCCGTGCACTGAATTCCATAATTATGTATGCATCCATAATTACGCAATTCCTTGCATAGTCCGCACCATTTGTTTGTAGTGTGAAGGGGAGGAAAATCAAACCTGTGATGAGTGTGACTAGACTACCATAGGGTCCTTTTAATTAGATCGACAAATGATCATTTTAATTAGGCCACCAAGGAGTCCTTTCAGCTATATCATCACATGATATTCCTAACCAGATTTTTGGATCAATCTGTTTACTTAGACCACTCAGGGGTCTAATTATGGAATGGTACAATATAATCCAAGGGTCTTTACTATTACGTACAAGCCCATTGAGGATTTAATATAGTATACAAAGATATGGAAGATTCTACCAGGATTTAGATAACAAAACTTGGATTACACAAGAACATAAAAGGGAACACATAAGCACATAATCACATAGTTGTTTAATTTGGTTATTGATTTGTTATCTTTGGACGCGGATACTTAAAGCACACCAGGAATCCAATTCGTGGATTTCATTTGGCACTTTAATCATTTCAAGAATCCATCCATGAAGATAGGATGATCTACCAAAAATTCGATTTTCGTTTTCAGGAAAACGCAATATGCGAATTAAGGTACACAATAATTTAGGACATACGGAAATACCCTTGGGTACCCTATTAAGAATTTATAGTGGTACTTGGGGTATTCGTACAGAATTATAACTTGCACCTTGTACTTCGTCTCTTTGCAAGAGATGGGTACTTAGGATCTTTGTGTAAAACGCAAGAGATTGTAAAATGGAAGAATTTTGGGGGTAGTTTGCTTTTCAAGGAATACGATTCCTTGATTGTCGGTATTGTAGGGGATATGTTGTTTATACATACAATCACATAAATACATTGCAATGTAAATAAAAGATTTATTTATAAACAATGATAACAACTGTTTCATGGACCTTGACAACAAAAGAAAATAATACATAAGACATGATTATTTCTAAAGAGTGTTGTCTTCTAGTCGGTCTGATGCTCATCTCGGTGCTGGATTAGCATTAGCAAGCTTTGGGCAATTTCTTCGGAAATGACCCATCTCGCCACACTTGTAGCAAGAACCTGGTGGAAAGCGAGCTCGAGCAGGTTTGTTGTCAGCTTGATTTAGTGCAACTGCTGCTACGCAAACTTTTGCTGTATGACCTTTACGTCCACAAATTTGGCATTCGCGGCACTTCACATTAATATGATGATAAAGGTTACATCGGTTGCACAAAGGTGAAGTTCCATTGTATGGCTTCCTAGCACGGGGTTGAGCTGGTTGTTTGGGGATGGCTTGACCATTGTGAGCGACCATGGCGAAGTTCTGAGAAGCCTTTTGCTTCTTTGACCGCTCAAGGGATCCAGTCTGTTCATCCATGGTCTTTGATTCCTCGATTGGTTTCGATTCCTCGACCGGTTTCTTGTCACCCTTTCGGAAAAGCTTACGTTTCCTGATCTGAGATTCAGTCAAAGTTGCAGATAGCTCAATGGCCTGCCTAACCGTAGTGGGGTTACTACCAGTAACAATGTCTTGAACTGAGTCAGGGAGACCATCAATGTATTTTTCGATCGCCTTATCCAAAGGCGTAACCATGGTAGGACACAACAGGCTCAGCTCCTCATATCGATCAGTGTATGCTCGATGTTCACCGCTGTCTTGCTTAAGATCATCGAATTCCCTTTCCAATGCCCTGATCTCGTGACGAGGACATAATTCATTCATCATCAGTGCTCGAAGTTCTTCCCAAGTTTGGGCCAGTGCCACTTCGGCACCCCTATCTCTCACCACACCGTTCCACCACGTCAAAGCTCGTTTCTCAAAGACACTAGATGCAAAATCTACCTTTCACTCATTTGGACATTGTACATGCCTGAAGGTGCTCTCTAGACTCTCGAACCATTTCAGAAGTGTTGTCGCTCCTTGAGACCCAGAAAACTTTGATGGCTTGGCCGAGTTGAACGTCTTGAAGCTGCAGAGGGCATTATTGTTGTTGATAGCTTGGTAACATTGAGCAACGATGGTCGGGATTGCAGAAGTTATTTGCTGTGTAATGACAGCTGCCAAATCGTCAATAGATACCGGATTTTCACGTCGTGGAGGCATTCTAAAAGTGGGAACATGAAAGGAAACGAGTGAAAGAATTAGATGAAAAGAATGAGATGAAACAAATCTGATGAAAGCAAGGATAGTGGTCATTTGTTTGTTACTACAAAGCAACAAACGACCTCGGTGATTAATCAAAGTAAATAGGTCAAAAATAATGTATCGCGAAGACATGCTCGCCTATAAGTGAACACTCATCCCAAGAATTCCCAGGTAAGCACAACTGGTCTCGCGTCTGATGAGATGTATACGAAGTGCTTGCCTAGACAGAAAACCCAGAATACAGGCATTCACCCTTCCAGTTTGCACGTGTTCACATTATTTAAAACCCAAAACCTTGACAAGATTTTTGAAAATTCAAAGGGGTTCAAAACCTTATAACTGAGGGTTCAAAACCTAGTAATCAATCATCCTAGAACAGATGATTCGTTTTCAAAGCGGTTTTGAAATTTATGTTCTTGTTGTGGTCGTCGCCTAAGGATAGGTGACGGTATTGTTTTATGACTAAACGCAAGTAAACTCACGTTAGGGTCCTAAAAAGGTTATAGACTAGGTCAAAGCATTACTAATAACCTAATTCCCTATAACCATTGGCTCTGATACCATCTTTTCTGTCACACCCCGACCACGTAGAACATACAAAACGTGGCAGAAACGTCGGGGAGTGTTGTAACAGAATTAATGTTTCACAACCATGGAAATTAAAGTTTCGTTTTATTCATCAAACAAGCGAGTTACATTGTCTTTAAACAAGAAATAAAGAGTACATAACATAAATTAACTAGTTCTTGTCTCGTTTTAAGTTACTAAGGCACAGGTCCGCCTAAGTATGTCTTGATAAGTGCTATGCATCATCTCCTGAAAAACACATGTGAAAATAGGTACGTCAGCATAAAAATGCCTGTGAGATACATAGGTTTTGTGAAAAATAGGATTCATAACTTATGTTTGAGAAAATGTTTAGTCATGAACCTTGTAATTTGCTTTGTCTTGTAAATCATTTGAAAAACGATAAGATCAGATGATATGTATAAATAACTGTAAGGTTAAATGAATAACCATGTAAAATGAGTTTGTATAAGATAAGTTGTTTGTAAAACAATGTCTTGTGAAAAGTATGTTATTTGTATAAAATGTTATATGTCTCAAATTGAAATGATTCAAATAACGCTACGACATGTAATACCATACAAACACTTATATATAGGAAGTACCAGCGGCGTATCCACCATGCTTGTATCATATTACACACGCCTCGTTACTTAATCACTTACTCAAACCAAACCAAACAATGTAAGATGTCTATGTTTAAACCAACTTCCAAATGTATTGAAATAATATGTTAAAATGTTTATGTCAAGATGTAAATCATATAATGTATAACCAATGTCAAAAGTGTTTATGTGTCAAATGTAAACCATGTAATGTGTAACCAAAATGATATGTATGGCTAGTGAATTGCATCAACTAAACCATATGCACAAGAACATAATATTGAAGTAAAACTTGGTTTAAATCAAAGTTATGTCCTGTGGAAATGCATGATCAATGTAAATCATGTAATATGCATCCAAAATGTAAGCATGTGAAAACGATGCACTAAGTATGTAATCAAATGAACATACGTAGCGTGAAATGTAATGTAAAACGATGTACTAAGTAATGCACACAATGGGCACACCTAGCATGAAATGTAATGTAAAACGATGTACTAAGTAATGCACACAATGGGCACACCTAGCATGAAATGTAATGAAATCATGTACTATAATGTACTAACGAACATAGCAGGTATATGATGTGAAAACAGGAAAGCACGAAAGTAACAAGTAGGCACATGTGTTTCACCCCAAAACAGTTTGGAAAACAGTAAAAGGGGTCTATGTACTCACTTGAGATTGTTCAGTAGTCCTAAGATAACCACCAAGCAATGCTAGAGATCACGGAATCAAACGGCACCTAATATAGGTAACTATGTTAATAAACCGGACCTAAATCGGAAGATCGGGTAGCATGAGGGTTCGTAAACCAAACGAGTATGGAGACTCGTGTAATATGTTTTAACAAAGCCTACATACTAATTGAAACCTAACATAATTGTTTACGACCCATTACGACCCGTTTAGGTAGCTTATGCTACTTTAACGCGTCGTTCGCGTGAAACGCGTTCGGACCGCTTAACTAGTCCTATGACAAGTGTTATATGCCTAAACATGTTACATAATCAGTTATGTGAAAAAAAGTTTAGGTTACATATGCTTAATTACCAATTATACATGAAAAGGGTATTCTGGTAATTTACCTAAGGCATATAAACTACCTATCATACAACTACTTAAACGTCGTGACAATAAGGTATAACCTCGGAAGGTTATTCCCTATATACTATGGTCACCTAATGTTTTTGGTCGGATCCTAATGATCGACCAAACTGGGTCGGGTTCGAAGGTATAAGCGATTTATCAGATCGCTTACCCTTACGACCCTAGACAACGTGGTAATCAGTAGGCATAGTCACAAGGGACTATAACCATCGTGATTACAATCACGTTGCAAAGTTCAAACGAACTTCGCATTGACCATAAGCTGGTCAACGCTGAAAGTCAAACAAAGTTTGACTTTCGGACTCGAAAAGCAATAAAAGAATGAAAGAATACTTACGAAGGGTCCCCGAATGCTAATCGTGATCAAAATAACTCAGGTATGAAACAATGGTTCCAACTTAGAGTCTTTTTAATCAGATTCTTGTGACTTTGAAGCAATGGGGGATGGGGTATTTATAGGAATACCCGAACCGTTAAGATCGCTTGTCGAATATCGTGCCTTAATCGCATCCGTACAAGTGTTGCAAAGTTGTGGTGGCTAAAAATGGTCCTTATCAGCTGAATAGGCAAGTTGTGAGCTTGTGGTTGTGGTTAAAACAGCTGGAATATGCTGACTGTTCATTCTGATCTGTTCTGGGAGGCTGAGGCGGCCCGCTTCAGGATCAGACAAATCTAATGCGGGCCGCATGGCCCTTCTGATCAGCATATATCTTTCAAAAATGACAGTTTCAGCCCCTGCACGTGTTTAAGGCCATTCCCGACACTTCTAAGGCCCGTAAAGCCAACTTTAAGGCCCTAAAATGATGCCTAAACATTGTGGACATGAAACATGCTCAAAAATATGTCGGATGTTGGGTCGTTTGGCCGTACGAACGCGATGTTCGCTTAATTACGACGGAATGCGCATAAGCGCGTAAAACGATCCAAATGACGCGACGAATGGATTTTTCTCATGCCAAACACTAAAATAAAATATTATAGTGCTTACATAAATTTTTGGATGTCCGGATGTATTCAGAACGTAAGTTATGCGCGAAAATGAAAACTTGTGCACTTTTTGACGCTTTTAGTCCCTGAATGACACAAAAGTTTATTTTAGCATACCAAACACCTCAAAGCCTATTTCTAAGCTATGTAAAGGATATTTATGGTATGTTTAACTTATGGCCATGTTCCGGAGAGTCTGTTACAGTTCAAATTAGCATACTTTCGCAGTTTGTCAAATTTAGTCCCTGTAAGCGAATTAGCTTGTTTTTGCCATACCAAAGCCTTCAAGACTTATTTCTAAGTTATGTAAAGGTTATTTAAGGTATGTTAAGTCTATGTCACTATTCCGGAGTGTTTGTTGCATTAAACTGGTTATATTTACGCATCGGTGTGCGTATAACCTTCCAGAAAGCGATTTAGAGTTTGGAATTGAACAAGAGTTGATATGTGCAAACGATACACATATTTTTACAAATCCCAAGTATGAAATACAATATTTCATTGGTTTGGCATTTGTTTGATGGTTGAAGTGACACAGGTGTCACACTTGTAGTGAAGGAGATGGAGATAATGGAAGGTGAGGGTGGTGGTTTTGGTTATGAAGAACCGAATTGGGGGAGAGAGGGAGAGGTGGAGTGTGTATCTTGATGAAATGATGGATATTTCTTGGAAAATAAAGAGCCACCCTACTCTAAGGTTATGATTGAAATCCTTTTGGCCAATCCACAATTAGGAGGATAACCACAAAATCAAGGCAAGATATAATGAAATGATGGGGCTGAATTTCGGTTAGGGGGGGGGTAATATGTAAAATTTTGGTAATTAGTAGGTAAGTAAATAAGAGGTTAAGGGTATTTTCTAAAATAGTGGGTGTATGACAGGTTTCTATAGTGTGTAGGGATATATTGTGACCTTGATTATTAAAGAATAATATAATAATGTTTCTGTCGAAATTTTGGTGTCCCGGGTACTGTCCGGTTGTTCGGTTACGTATCGTTCTGTTAAAGTGTTAAATTGTACTGTATAGCGTCTTTTATGCATTTTTTTACGAAAATATTCCTGGTACTTAGGAAAGTATTCAGGACCACTCTGTTATATTTGCGTATTCTACTGGTATAATAAAATGCTGAATTTAATAAAGGAAAGCAGAATTCTGTATTTAAAGTGTGTTTTAGGCACTTCCCGTCATTATATCTATCACCTAATGACGCAGTCTTTTGGTCCTCACTTCCCTACACTACAAACCAGTGTAGTACTCTATCCCTGGCTCATACTGGCCATAATAATATTGTCTGTCTAAGTGCTGGCATTGTCAGCATTATTTCTGAATCAACCGTTCAGTGTGTCAACTGTGCTGAGTGCATCAAGTATGTCACTAATGTAGGTGTGTAATGAATGGAGTGACTGTATAAATATGATGCATGTATATATGATAAGGAATCATAGAGCAGTGTAAATTATCAGTTGTAATCAAGCACAGTCATTAAGCACGTAATTTAAGATTAATTAATTTGTACAGTACCTGAAATTTTGAGGGTTGTCACATTCTCCCCCCGTTAAGAAAATTTCGTCCCGAAATTTTAGGTCCTACGCCTAGTTGTAGGGGTCTTAGGAAATAAATGTGGGTACTTGGCCTTCATACGATCCTCACGTTCCCACGTGAATTCTGGCCCATGTCTAGCGTTCCATCGAACCTTGACGAGCTTGACACTGCTCCTGCGTGTCTTGTTAATCTTCCAATCAGTGACCTCAACAGGTTCTTCAACAAAGTGGAGTGTGTCGTCGATGTGAACTTCGTCAGCAGGAATGACAACGGTGTGTTGAGTTGGACTCCGTTTCAGGTTTGATACATGGAATGTATCATGAACACCATTGAGTTCAGCAGACAGGTCCAACTTGTAGGCTACAAGCCCAATCCTTTGTAGGATTTTGAAAGGGCCAATGTAACGCGGATTCAATTTCCTACGCTTCCCAAAGCGTGCCACACCCTTCCAGGGTGAAACCTTTAACAAAACCATATCCCCAATTCCACGGACTTCCTGTTTGGATTTGCATAGGCTTTTTGTCTGTCGCAAGCCGCCTCGATGCGTTTTCGAATTTACGCAATCTTGTTTGTCGTCTCTTGAACGATTTCGGGACCAGCGAGCTGCCTATCACCTGCATCAGCCCAGCATAGTGGTGATCGACACTTGCGTCCGTAAAGAGCTTCAAATGGCACGACCCCAATACCTGTGTGGTAGCTGTTGTTGTACGAAAATTCGACCAATGGTAAATGATTATCCCAGCTCCCACCTAGATCCATTACACATGCTCTCAGCATGTCCTCCAATGTCTGAATAGTTCTTTCACTTTGGCCATCAGTTTGCGGATGAAATGCAGTGCTCAGATTCAACTGCGATCCAAAAGCTTCTTGGAAGGATAGCCAAACCCTTGATACAAATCTCCCATCTCTATCTGAGATAATTGAGAGAGGCACTCCATGACGTGCCACAATCTCTCGCATGTAAATCTCCGCAAGTTTACTCGTGTTGTCTTTCTCTTTGATCGGCAAGAAGTGTGCAGACTTTGTTAGACGGTCTACTATTACCCAGATCGTGTCATGGCCCTTGGGTGTCTTCGGCAGTTTCGTTATGAAGTCCATAGAAATTTGTTCCCATTTCCATTTGGGTATTTCAGGTTGCTGAAGGAGACCTGAAGGCTCTTGGTATTCGGCCTTTACCTTGGCGCATGTTAAGCACTTGCTAACATATACTGCAACGTCGCCTTTCATCCTTGGCCACCAATAGAAATCCTTAAGATCTTGGTACATTTTATCCGCTCCTGGATGAATTGAGTACCGTGACTTGTGAGCTTCATCGAAAATAACCTTCCTCAATCCACCAAACAGAGGAACCCAAATTCGTTTCATGAAGCACAAGGTTCCTTCCTCGTTTGGTACCAATTGCTTCTCCATCCCACGGAGATATTCATCCTCGATATTCCTTTCTTTGAGAGCTTCTCTCTGCGCGGCACGAATGCGCAAAGAGAGGTCTGTCTGGACGATCATCTCCGAAGCCCTAACCCTTATGGGCTTGATCCTTTCCTTCCGACTTAGGGCATCGGCGACCACATTCGCCTTCCCTGGATGATACTTGATCTCACAATCGTAGTCGTTCAACAGTTCCACCCAGCGTCTTTGCCTCATGTTAAGCTCCTTCTGATTGAATATGTGCTCCAGACTCTTATGATCAGTGAAGATCGTACATCGTGTGCCGTATAAATAATGTCGCCAGATCTTTAAAGCGAACACCACCGCCCCCAATTCCAAATCATGGGTGGTGTAATTTTTCTCGTGTATCTTCAGTTGGCGCGAAGCATAGGCTATAACTTTCTGGCGTTGCATCAACACGCAACCTAGACCTTGACGCGAGGCGTCACAATATACCACGAAGTCTTCCGTGCCTTCGGGTAGAGATAGAATCGGTGCGTCACAAAGCTTGTTCTTCAGCAACTGGAATGCTTCTTCTTGCTTGTCACCCCAATCAAACTTCTTGTCTTTCTGTGTGAGTGCGGTCAGGGGTTGAGCTATCTTTGAGAAATCCTCAATAAACCTTCGATAATAGCCAGCCAAACCTAAGAACTGTCAAATCTCAGTTGGCGTCCTTGGAGTCTCCCAATCCTTGAATGCCTCGATCTTTGTGGGATCAACATGAATTCCATTTCCATTTACCACGTGACCAAGAAACTGGACTTCGCGTAACCAAAACTCACACTTTGAGAACTTAGCGTATAACTTCTCCTTCTTAAGTAGCTCTAGAATAGCTCTTAAGTGCTGTTCATGCTCGTCCTTTGTCTTCGAGTAGATTAGAATGTCATCGATAAACACGATCACAAATTTATCCAGGTACGGCTTGCAAACTCGGTTCATCAGGTCCATAAAAACTGCCGGTGCGTTTGTCAATCCAAACGGCATAACCAAGAACTCGTAATGTCCATAACGAGTCCTAAAGGCCGTCTTCGGGATGCTTTCCTCTTGTATCCTTAGTTGATGGTATCCTGAGTGAAGATCGATCTTTGAATAGAAGCTTGAACCTTGCAGCTGATCAAATAGGTCGTCAATCCTCGGCAAAGGATATCGGTTCTTGATAGTCAACTTGTTGAGCTCGCGGTAGTCTATACACATACGAAAGCTACCATCCTTCTTTTTAACGAACAGAACCGGAGCTCCCCAAGGTGAGAAGCTTGGTCTGATGAATCCTTTATCCAATAGCTCCTGGAGTTGTGTTGACAACTCCTGCATCTCTGACGGTGCAAGTCTATAGGGTGCTTTGGCGACAGGCGCGGCGCCTGGAACCAAGTCAATGTGGAACTCGACTTGTCGTTGTGGCGGCAATCCTGGCAAGTCTTCCGGAAAGACTTCAGGATATTCTCTTACGATCGGAATGTCTTCAATCCTGGGCTCAGCAGCTTCTTTATCCACGATGTGTGCCAAAAAGGCAACACACCCCTTCCGTAAACACTTTCTAGCTTTCAAACGGCTAATGATTCTCAGTGGCGTATCACGCTTCTCTCCGTGTACTACGATCGTCTCTTCATCCGTCATTGGGATGCGGATGGTCTTCTCGTGACAAACGATCTCGGCCTTGTTGCTCGATAACCAATCCATTCCCACTACTACGTCGAAGCTTCCCAACTCGACTGGTAGTAGATCTAGCGCAAATTCGTGTCCTCCCAGTTCTATCATACATCCTCTGATGACTTCTCCCATTTCAATTAGCTTCCCATTCGCTATTTCGATCGAGTATGGAACGTCTAACTTACTAGTGGCCAACCCAAGTATATTCTTAAACTCTAACGATACGAAACTATAATCGGCACCAGTATCAAAAAGAACAGATGCAAAGCGTTGGTTTATAGGGACCGTACCAGTGACAACGTTTGGATCTTGGCGCGCCTCCCTCGCACCAATGTTAAAGATTCGGCCTTGCGCCTGATTAAGCTTTGGGCATTCTCTTTTGAAGTGCCCAATGTCACCACAGTTGAAGCATCCTGGCCGTCGGCCATTTCCATTACCATTCCCGCCTCGATTTTCGTTGGTTCCTCGATTTCCAGCTTGATTTGCGACATTCCCACGGTTACCATTTCCCCCATTATTCCCTTGTGGCCGGTTTCCATTACCACGGTTGTTGTTATTGAAGTCCCTTTGGCCGCCCTGGCCTGATCCAACCCAACATGTTTCCTTTGAATGGCCCGTCTTCCCGCAAGATTCACATTTTCTAAGTCGGCATGGACCGAGGTGATGGAACTGGCAAATACCACACTTGGGCAGAGTGCCCATGTAACCATTTCCTCTGTTTTCATCACCGGTTTTGGCTCTGGCCGGTGTGCTCGACTCGTCCCTCTTGCTCACATTGCTTATACCCTGCTTGAAGTTGGAAAACTTTCGTTTGTTATCACCAGCCGACTCCGCATAAGTCTCTTTCTTCTTGGGTTCAGAGATGGAGGACTTGCCCAACCTTACGGCCTCCTCCATAACTGCCACACTAACGTCGATTGCTTCCGTAATTGTTGCCGGTTTGGATGTGGTAACCATACTCAGGATTTGGGGTGCCAATCCCCAGATAAAGCGCTCAATCCGTTTGAATTCCGGTGTAACCATATAAGGTACCACATGTGACAAGTCGTGGAATCTCTGAACATATTCCGTGATTTTGGGACCGTCCATCTTTAAATGCCAAAACTCTGTTTCCAATTTCTGGATCTCAGCTCTGGAGCAATACTTCCTGCGCATCAGCTCTTTCAGTTCAGCCCAAGTCATGGCGTATGCTGCAGCCTCTCCTAGGGTTTGAACTTGGAGATTCCACCATGAGAGGGCACCGTCAGTGAAAAGCCCAGAGATGTATGTAACTTGTTGTCCCGATGCACATTTGCTCATTCTTATTGTTGTTTCAGTCTTCTCAGTCCAGCGGGTAAAAGCCACGGCACCTCCAGTGCTATCAAAGTTTAGTGGCTTGCAATCTAAGAATTGCTTGAAAGTACACCCTGTACAAGCAATGTCATTTATAGAATTATTAGCAGTCGCACATGAATCATCCAAATATAGTGTAATGTGTCTCCTATGACTGATCATTACCATTCGGAGGGTTGTTGTTGTTGTTCGAAATGTTTCCGTTTGATTCTCCTTGAGAAGCAGCATATTGCGCAATAGCAGCCGCGATGATCCCTTGCAGTTCTGTCTGGGTAGTCGGCATGCGTGTTTCACGTCGTGGAGGCATTTTCTAGAGGATGTTTCATGTTGGTCAGGTCTTAGTAGGTAAAAATACGTATGTACTCAGCAACATCCACACATAACATCTCATGTTATAAATAAATCAATCACATAACATCTCATGTTATAAAACATAAACAAACAATTTTTTTTAACAAAGCATGTAATGAGAATACTGCAATTGGGCTTTTATAATATTAAGACCACCATACACTATTTACAAGCTTTCCAAATGTACATACATCCAAAAGAGACTAAGGGTCAAAATGCCCTTGTCTTAACTATCTAGACTAATACAATAAGCAAAAATCACATAACCAAAGTCATCCTGTTAAAATGTGGTCTTCAAAATACAGCATAGTTTGGCCCAACTGATGTCTTCTCTTCAAAAGTACTCACTACCGGCAAAAGACTAAGGGTAGCTAAGCTGATGGCGGTGGAGGAGGTGGAGGAAAATGAGAGAAGAGTAACTGTCGCATATGCAGCCAATCCTCCTCCATAGCGCGATGAGCTCTCTCTAGCTCCAGCACGCGGCGGATCAGTGCCTCCTGCTGCATCATAAATGAAACAAAAACATCCTCGGTAGAAGGCCCGACATGATAGGGGTGATGTGGGTCTGTGGGTGGCATAATAGGTGGTGTGGTCCAGAGAAAAGGCTCGCCAGATGGAGCAAAAGATGGTATGGCCACTGGTGCGACAGTGGATGCAACAGAAGAAAACTGGGGTATGACTGGAACAAATGTCGGCACATGACTAACGGGATGTGCTGAAGAACCCTCCTCCGGACGTGAGGGCGGAACAAACTGTGGGAACGAAATAGGAGGGCCTGTGTGATGAGCGTCTGTGGTGTGAGGGGGAAAAAGTGGGGTACCAGATGTATGTGGGTGAGTAGACGGGATGTCGAGTGGTGCAGTAACAGGTGCGGTAGAGGGAGTAACTGGGGTCACATATGGAGGGTAGTCGTCCTCCTCGATCCACCCATTCTGGGTGTCAGCGTATCTCGGGTCGATATTGGTAGCAAATGGTGCCAGGTCATCAAAAATGGGGTCAGGTATGGGTGCTACATCTGGGATCTCAGCAGCTGGTGGTGCAATGACAGGTGCATCAGTGACAGGTGGTGCAACAACTGGTGTATCCTCTGGAATAGGGTCCAAAGCAAGAACGGGATCTGGAATGACGGGAGCAGGCGGACGATCAGCAGGCATAGCAGGATCCTGATCATCCGGGAGAACAGGAGCATCAGCAGGCTGCTCCTCAGGAACCAACTCATCCTCCATATCTGTCTCCTCATCGTAGTTAATACGAGGGAAGTTACCGAATCCCAAGGGTGGGTAAGAGGAAGCTACTGACTCAACGGAATCTGAGGCTGACGACTCGGAATGAACCTCCATGTCAGGAAGCTCAACCATGGGGATAACGGGGTCAACAACTGGGATATCAGCATGCGAAGCATCGTCCTCCATCGGGGCCCCACCATCCTGGTCTCCCTCCGGGGGACCCTCGATGGGTAGAATGATATCGTCATCGGGTAACGCGTCGAGAGGTGGTTCCTCAAAGGGAACTGCTGCAAAAGGGAGAGGAGTAGGGATCGGGGCAAGGGGTAGGTCCTCTCCTGGCGGGCATCAGCTAAGGGCATGTCGTCCCTGAAATCCGGTAGGGCGAAAGGCTGAAAATCGTCTTCATTGGTACTCGTGTAGTCTGAAGTGTAAACTCCCGAGTCTGTGGCCATCTCGTCATCAGAAGTAAAGGCCATCGGGTCGCTCGTGTTAGATACTCCACTGCCAGAAGATGCCATGGTATCTGTAACACATCCACAACATATGCACATAAATCAGGTAAGCATGTAAACAAATAACAATGTAATCATGTATGTATCCTAGTCTTCCCAGGCTATCCCTCCCCCTTTCTAAGACTGAACTCCCTAGTCTCTCAGACTACCCTGGTCTCTAAAACCAACCTCCCAGTCTTTAAGACTAATTCTTTCCCAATCTCTAAGATTGAACTCCCTCAGTCTCTAAGACCGATCTCCCTCAGTCTCTAAGACCGAAATATAATTCTTGAAAAGTGTATTTGTGCCTTTTTGTTTGTAAAAATGTTTATGCCCTGGATCTTGAAAAGTGTATTTGTGCCTTTTTGTTTGTAAAAACATATTCGTGAGAGCCCTAGTGATCATAGTCTAGACTCGAGAATGAATCCTAGTTCGCTATGATCGAGGCTCTGATACCAAGCTGTCACACCCTGGCTTTTGCGGAAGCGTGGGTTTAATTGGTGTGACTTCTTAATACCATAGCAACAATCACAACAATGCTATATGATAAAATACGGGATGTTCATCCATTTAAAATAGTTTAGAAAATGCGGAACATATTGTTTTAAAATAACAATCCCAAAACAAATTACAAAACATGACTTGTTTAAAATGAGTTCATAAGACTCAACGAAGAACTACCAACAAAAGGAGGATTTAAGACACGCAACCCGTCCAGGAATGAGTTGCACTTCCAAAACCCTATGACCCTGGATGACATCCTTATCTAGTACGCAGCTAACATGCACCACTTGCCAGATCCTATTCATTCCCTGAAATACATGTAATTTGAAAAAGTCAACAAAAAGTTGAGCGAGTTCATGTGTAAGTGAGTATATAAAAGTCTTTAAAATGTCTATATAAGTAAAAGTCCCTGGTACGTAGCAATTAAGGAAAAACCTGATCACCATTGGGTTGCAAAACCAATAGTATGTGTGAAATGATGCAGGAAGACTCAAACCTAGCAAATTTGTCTCCGGTATGAAGACATAGTCACCACTATGGGCCGCCCCGGCCTCATGGGTGTGGGCTCGCTACACCCAAATAGATCTATCACTCATGTCCTTTGGTCCTACAATGAGGATTAATGGCCTTAAGCGTTGTACCCACCACTCACATGATCGCGTAGTAAAAACCCTCCTTAAGCTAACCATACCATAATAAATGTCTGTAAATGTCTGTATAAGTCTGTAAATGTCTGTAACATGTATTTCACCCCCGAAATGTAAAAACTGAAAATAGTTAAGAGAAAAGGGGGACATGAACTCACTGTAGTGCGTCTTGTACCGAATCTCAAACTCTGTCTGCTACACGAAAACCTACACGTACTAATATATATTAGACGAACGGGCCGTGCCTTGGCTTAGAGTTTAATGTTTAGAGTTGCGTTACTTATATTGATTCGCGTGATAAATATTTGTTCGTTTAATGTTCTAGTAAATTATAGTCTTAGAAGGCAAATATTTACTTAGTGTTATAATTTTCGGAAAATTTCGCCATAGCCTCCTCTGTAAATAGAGGTGTCCATGCTTAAAAGCATATCATTTTCTTTTACACATATCTCGTAGAGTGTTCCCACATAGCCAACCCTTTTGTTCTTTTAAGCTCGTTTGGTCCTATAAATTCAAAAGGAAGAAAGAAACACGCTTTTTTCAACATTAGTACTAAAAGGGTTAGTTTTATGCCTTATTTGATGTAATTTATATGTTGCATTTTGCACACATCACAAAATTATATTTTTATACTCATTCGTGGGTTTTTAAGTTGCATGTTGGTTAACTAGGTTATTCGGTTTTTGCACCGGACCCCATATGTATTGACAGACCTGTAAAACTATATACAAGATCATTTTGAATTGTCCCAAGTTATTTATGAAATGTGCCTTGTGAACCTAAATCAATTTTTGAAATGTTTTCAAAATGAGTCAGTTAATTGTATTTACCAGTGAAACCTGACGTGTTTTCAAAATGCTAAGCTACAGGTACCAACACGTAATAGGCCGGGAGCTGCTCGGTAGCGACGTAGAGGATTTTGCAAGTCCTTAGTTGTGCCCAAGTCTGTTAAACATTATTTTGTATATTTTACGATCCGCCTATGGATCTTATTACAAGCCATTGTATATGTATTTTGATAATTTGAACATTATCGGTTTGTAATAGTAATTTATATCCAAGACTTCCGCTGTGCTGTGTTGTTTGAACTCTGATAAATATCAATCGTACGTCACGATACTCCCCAGCTTGGCCCACCGGGATTTGTGCTGGAAATTGGGATGTGACATTTGTGGCTTTTGTTTGAGAAATAAAGATACACATATGTTTGATGATTTATTGATTTATTGAATTAGGGATTTCGTGTGTAGGCCGTGACTGTGAAAGACGATGTTGGTGCATATGTCTGTTGACTTCATCTTGTATCGAGTCATCTAATAGAATAAATAGTCCAGAAAGCATGAACTGCCAGAAAGCATGAAACAGTTTCATGAGGACTGGCCAGAAAGCATGAGTTTGTGAGGGCTGGCCAGAAAGCACGAAAGTTCATGAGGAGTGGCACTCCTATAAATAGGTGGTCTTAGGCTTTCATTTGTAACTTTGCAATTCCGGTTGCGAAGCTCCGCCGAAGTGTCGGATCGATCTGTAATTTTGTCAAATCAATACAAAAGACAATTAAACTACTTTCTAGTGTAAATCAAGCTTATTCGACATCAAAACTTCTGTTTTCGCCTCTCGTTTTGATCGAAAACTCTTTTGAACGACTCGTTTAGGTTGTACAATGATCCCACAAGTGGTATCAGAGCTCAGGAAGAAGAGTTCTTACCGATTCAGCTTGATTTCATCTGAAAATCTCACTTCTACTCATTTTCTTCACATTTTTCTAAATTAAACAAGATTTTACGGTCCAAAATTGCTGATTTTTGGATATGATGTGCAAAAATACCTGATCTATAACCCTACAAAGTTTCAAATCTTAATTCAGCCTAAAAGTTGATCAATTTTGGTAAAAATCGATTGATTGGGTGACATCATCTTTCATTTCGTATGAAATGAAGTGTCATTTCGTTTGAAAAGCTCATTTCGTGTGAAACATTGTTTCATTTCGCTTGAAATTTAATTTCATTTCGCACGAAAAGCCCATTTCGTGTGAAACATATATTCATTTCGTATTAATTGAGCATTGATCTCCATTTCGCATGAAATTGCTAATTCGTTTGAAAGTTTCAGTCAACATAATCAATAAGTATATGCATTCGTAATAATCTACAACAGAAGTCACATGTGATATAGTTGCGGCCCAATGAGATTGTGATGTATGGTGATTTGTCAAGCATCGGATACCCGCCCGAGTGAATCTCCACCCGATCCGTTGTCACCTGATTTTTGTTACTCAATCGGATATTCATCTGATTCAGTTATTTGATAAAGTGGTTGAACTGGTCTTAGATTGTGTGAATTTTCGTATCGTTTGAAAAACTGTCTTTGTGAATCTTTCAATACCGAAACATGGATTCTGAGTTTTATAACTCGTTGTTCGGAAATGGTATGCCTGTTCAGACTCCAGCAAGTTTACTTAAAAAGAAGTTTGATATTTTTACGGGTATCAAGGGTGAGTCAACAAAAGAGTGGATCGAAAGGTATTGTCATTTGGTTGTAGAGATGAAGCGTTTGAACATTAACAAAAGAGATGATGAGTGGGTTGACAAGTTGGCAAATGCTTTACCGCATAATGAGTGGGGCACATATTTGTTGGTTTGGAAGAGAAAATTAGAATATGTTGGCTTCAATTTGAGCACGTTCATCGCGAAGATTGAAGCTTAAGAACTTGAACTCCGAAAGATGAGAAAAATGAAGTCTGAGTCCAAATCAGAAAATGTGGAGATCAAATCAGGAGAAAAATCAGAGTCTGAGTCCGAAGGGTTTGATAAAACAGAAATTAAAAACGAGCAAACAGAAAATGTTTTTGAAAAGATTGATCCAATTTCTGAAACACCATGCGAAAATCTTTTAAAACCCTGCATGGATTGTCTTGAAAAAGACAAAAGGTTTCAAGAGGTGAAAAAATATACCGACGAAGTAAAATATGATCTTAATGATGTGAAAGAAGCTTATGACACATTATCACGTTCAATCAAAATGATTCAAAAAGAAAGTATTGAAAATGGTAAAGCTACTAATTTGTTCAAAGAAACTGTTATGGAAAAGCAGATAGAAATTAACATTCATCTGGACACAATCGCATCTTTGAAAACAGAACTTGAATTGATGCGTATTGAAAAGGAAAGAGTTGAAAAGAAATTGATCAGTTATATTGCTTCATCTTATGTGATTGATCAAATTGTTCCTAAACTACCTGATGCTAAATCTGCTTTCAACAATGTTCCACCCCCAATATGGAATCACTATACACAGAAATATCCAGATGGGGTGGAAGCAACTTTGAATCTCAAGTTGAGAACTGTAGAGAATGAATTACCAGAAAACATTGATGTTACCTTCACAGCGTCTGATACTGATCATGAATCCGAATTAATCAAGAAAATGGTCGATCAGGTGTTGGATAAAGACGAAACCGAGGAGTCAGAGTCAAAATCAAAGTCTCATACTTCAAGTCCAACAGTTGAAAAAGAAAAAAAGGGTTTATAATAAAGAATTTCTGTTATCAAAAAATAATTTGAATGACGAAACATTCAAAGTTGCATATACTTTGAATGATTCAGACAAATTATATTCTGGTGAGGAATTTCCAATAAGAAGTGTTCAAATTGAAAAGATTAAAATGGTTTTCAAATTAACATAAATTAATATTTCTGAAATAAAAGATGTAAATCTTTCTGAAAAACCTAAAAAGTACACTTCAAGAGTTCAACAAAGAATGAACAAGAAAATGGGTTACATTTCTTGTTCGGATTTTCGAAAGAAACCAAACCATAACGGTAATTTCAAAAAGAAGGGTTTGGGTTTTGATGTTGAAAATTATAAAAATATTAAAAATTTTAATGATTTTAAACCAAAAACAGTATTTGTTTCAGGGACAAGTTCTGAAGAAGAGGAGAAGAGCTCATTCTGGAAACAATCGAACAAAGAATTCCTTGCTAAGAAGTAAGAGGGAATGAAGAATGGTTTTGCTCAGAAGAAGGAGACAAGAACCTGTTACCGATGCTACAAAGTTGGTCACATTGCCTGGAATTGTTCAAAGGCAATCAACTCACAACAGGAAGTGTCTCCTAAACTTAAAGAAAAAGTGATTGATAATGAATCACCAACAGAACAATTTAAAGTGTTTAAAAATTTAAAATTTGAAGTTGGTGAGAGTTCTAAAAGATTTTACAAACGAAATGTAAATCTTAACAACCAAACGTGGGTTGTTAAGAAATCAGATGGTAAATTTGGCGATAAATCTGACCCGTCAAAGTCATAGGAGCCACCAGTTGAACTAAAAAGAGAAAATTCAGTTCCGCCAATGGATGACGCAAACTTTCCACCATTGCGGACTGAAAATTTAAAATCAAAAGTTGGAAAAGTAGAGATTTTGAATCAATTCTATTCTGAAAAGAAAGAATTTGATGTCGAAAAAGCATTTAATGGCAAAGTGAAACATATTTTTGGAAAGATGGTCGAGGGGAAGGAAAAATGGGTAAAAGAATTTTATGAAGCTAAAAGGAATGTTCAAACCCCGAGTGAAATTGAAAAGGTCAATCCCAAAGCTGGTCAGGCTTGGGAGTCACCATTCCTTGTCTGAAAACCTGACTTGCCGGAGCTCCCAAGTTGGTAATCGTGGAGCATGAATCGGCATCTTTCTTGAAAAATGTGTATGTGAATTACCTACAAGTGGTATCTTTACAAGAGGTTTTGTCAAGATCATTAAGTTGAACTTGATTAAAACCTAATCATACAAGTGGATGAAAAACAATGTGATGAAACCCCATGTTTGTGAAACGACACACAAAACTGATTTTCCGGAAAAACCATTTTGATTAAAACAAACTTAAGTGTTTTGAAATCTAAATGGGAAAATAGTTTGTTGTCAGGGGGAGTTCTGATTGTTTAAGCCAAGTGAATGGCGATTTGAAGCAATTCGTATCAGTTTGTCATTTTACTTTGTACAGTTTGTTTTCAAATTTTCCCAGAAAATCAAAATTGAAATATATTTTGCTTTTAGGGGGAGTAGAAAATTTTAGAAATTTTGAAAATTTGAAAAATCCAAAAACATGATAAAATCCAAGAATCAAAAAGAGTTTTGTGTAAAAAGAGGAAATGATAGTACATCAGTTAGACTATCACAGTACGCTAAAGAAATGGAAAGTTAAAATGTGATAAACGGTCTTACTAAAGATGTGACGATAGGCTCGGCTAGACTAGTAGATTTGCGATAACGATACAAACTTAAATGAAAAAGTCTAGTTCTAGTGGGAAACGCGGTTGAAAGCATAGTACTTAGTTTTATCCTTTGTGACTGTGTACCTGCTCGGTAATCGCTGAATGCTAAAAGAGCATAAAAACCGGTCAGTTTGTGAACTTTCACAACTTGCTAAAAAAGTCACTGTGATTGTGCATTTCATTTTGCAAAGATTTAAACTTGTTTGATTTCTTTATTTTGCATTGGACATCCTCTGTGTATACGTGAGTATCGAACTGGATGTTAGTGCCTGAACGTTCTACTTTATTTTTCTTGGTGTTTCGTTTAAATCTTGGATCACCTCTGCGTATGTGTGAATATCGAACTGGTGGTTAAGATCTAAACATTTTCAACTTGTTTTTATTTCTTATTTTGTTTAAACATTGGACTTTCTCTATGTATCGAAAGACCGACCTGATTGATAATATTTAAACATTCTGCGTTGTTTTCGCACATATCACAGTTGATGAAAGTTTAAAGGCATTACTTGAGTCAGTGTATTGCATGATGAGGGGATATGCTGAGATCGTGGGGTCCATAAGAATTTAGTGCAAAATTAATATACCTTAACGTATCGGTAAGCAGTTCGAAAGTTTTTAGATTGAGTTTAAGAGGACAACAATATCGTCATTCTATGTGAATTGTTTAGAACTTAAAGTGTTTAAAGCTCAACGGTGCTTGTGATTTGTCAAAAACTGATATGATCCTCTTGCACAAACTCACAAAAATATTGTCTGTAAATATTTCTTTACTATCTTTCATTAAAAACAAAAACTCAAAAAGAATGTGTTAGCATAAATTTTGAAAAATCAAAAAGATTTTATTTTATCTTATTTTTCGACAACTGATGTTGAAAAGCTGATTTTCAAAATTCCGAGTGCTGAACATGATGAACAACATTGGGTTGGGAGAGTTTGTTGGAAATGTGAAATGATTTTGAAATGATAAAATGGTCCATTAATTTGAAACCAAATTTGTTTTTTCAAGAGAATTATCAGAGTTCATCTATGTCATAGTTGTGATTGATATCTACCAGTGGACTCTAAATTTGTTAAATCGTTAAAAATTGAGAAATTTACTTTTGGGTAGAGCATGTGCAGGAAAATTCCAGACAATGATCCCAGCTTATCGAAAGGGGGAGTCTGAGGACGTAAAAGCCAGGTTCCAGATCCTGTTGCTACGGAGAGCCAGAAGACGTTTTCTGAACCTGTGAAAGTTTGAAAAGCTAGATTGCGATTCTAAAAGCAAGAAGAAGAGAGAAGAGAGAGTTTGATGGATGCTTACAGAGAAAGATACTTTGGAGAGAGCGAAAAGACTGATCAAGACTGAAGACTCGTCACCAAAGACTCGTCAACATCCAAGGGGGAGTTTGTTCGTGCATATGGCTGTTGGCTTCGTCTTGTATCGAGTCATGTAATAGAATAAATAGTCCAGAAAGCACGAACTTCCAGAAAGCATGAGTTCGTGAGGACTGGCCAGAAAGCACGAAAGTTCATGAGGAGTGGCAAGTTCATGAGGAGTGGCACTCCTATAAATTGGTGGTCTTAGGCTTTCATTTGTAACTTTACAATTCCGGTAGCGAAGCTCTGCCGAAGTGTCGGATCGATCTGTAAGTTTGTCAAATCAATACAAAAGACAATTAAACTACTTTCTAGTGTAAATCAAGCTGATTCGACATCAAAACGTCTGTTTCCGCCTCTCGTTTTGATCGAAAACTCTTCTGAACAACTCGTTTAGGTCGTACAACGATCCTACAGACGATTGACTGTGTAAATGATGAATTTGAATATTATCCTAATTTGCTGCAATCCTTGTCGTATTTGAGTTTTGCTATATAGGAATGAGGTCATAATTATATATTTGGAACATTGAGCACAGACTGTTTTAATGATGATTCAAAAAGAGGATATGATGCTGCTGCTTAGTTTGAGTTTCTTTCATATATGATATATTGTTGGTGTTTATTGTGAAACTTGTTTATGCATTTTCTATTGCTTGATTTTTTAAAATATGGAAGTTGGTCTGAGTTTTTAATTGTGATAGTTGAAATTGTTTGATTCTTGTACTTGATCGATGTTCCATTTGAATGGCATGGATTAGATGTTGAACTTGGATTAGCTGAATGGTGTATTGATAAATTGATATGGCATAATGTACATTGATTGTTCAAATAGTAGAAAGGGTGTTGATGAGCCTTTATAAATCTGAAACTGATATGAATCCTGATTGATATTGTTAAATGTATGAAAAAGTGTTAGATGATGTTGTGTTAGGATATTAAAGATTAGATATGTTTGATGGGTAGTATCATGATAAAACCCTAAGGATCTGTCTGAATAGTCTAAAAATATTTGAAATGTTATGTGATTGATCTTATTTAGGGCATGTACGGAATACAAAACATGTCAAGGAATTATCATTGGTCCATACTAAAATGGATAAGATTCTAGAAACATCAGCAGAGGTTGCGAGTCGGAATCGAACGGTTGCGACTCGAGACCTTTTTAGTCACTACTCGAAACTAGACATCACACATCAGAGGACTCGAGATCGAGTTGGTTGCGACTCGAGATCTCCTTGATTTTGAGTCATAGTCTGACTCGAAACCTCAAGGTTTCGACTAATTGAGGTACAACTCGAGACCTCCTGGTTGCGACTCGAAACCTCTGTTTTCGAGCCGAGACCATCTGGTTTCGACTGGCCTGGACCACCTAGTTATTGGGCCGCTGAATGTTTGGGCCACACAGTTGAATATTACGTTCGGGCTATATGTTACCGTGCATTGTTTACTTCTTATATGATTGGGCTTATGACCCTATACCTAACATGTTACCTGACAACTTGACTTGTAAGCTACGTGTAATTTATACGTGACATTACCTGCATACGAACCTAATAAATATTAATAACTATAATAGGGTATGGTTGACCAACGTAACACAAGTAAATTGTCTGCCGAGCAAAGCAAAGGTGAGTTCACAACTTTTTACTTAAAGCATGTGTTCCCGGTGGTTGGGAAACGGTACAAACAACACTTTCCCTGGTTTAGGATTGCTTACTATCTCCTTGTGCGGGATACGCTGAACGGTAACAACAACACTTTCCCTGGTTTGGGATTGCTTACTATCTCCTTGTGTGGGATACGGTATTACTATCTCCTTGTGTGGGATACGGGTAACACTTTCCCCTTGTGTGGGACATTTTATTAATTACTATTTATATTAGATGCAACAAGTGTACTAAACGAAACTCTATCACGGAAGTCCCCACTTACATATACCAATTAGTCGTCGTGGCCTGGCGTATGGGTTATTAGTTGATAGCGTTATTTAGGTCTCACCAACCTCACACTGTGCCTGGATAGGATCGGTCTGTCACACCCCAACCGATGGCGGAATCATCGGGGCGCGGCACTAAGCGAATCAAATTTTTCAAGAGAATCTATAACAACTATTTCATGACAATATTTTAACACGTTTAATATCCCATACTATCAAACAAATAATCCAAAAATAGTCATAACAAATATCAAAATCTCTCAAACATATCAAATCCGACAACTTAGATTTCTATTTGGTGAGTTTCTAGACTTCCTATCCTTTTTGCAGCAAACATTCCATCAACTTGTCACAAATGTTAAAATAAAAGTCAATACAAAATGTAAAGGTGAGTACACAAGTTTAGCATAGATATACAATAAAAAGCGTTTAAGCATAACCAGCATGTAACACGTAACAGGCGAATCAAGTACTATCAACAATGATACAAGCTAACCACGGGACTTCGAGTAGAGTATGTGCAACACGTGTTCACCGAAGCGAACTCTTGAAGTAAAGTATGTGATCCTTAACAACCCCTGACTAAACAGGTCCTGAGTCCAAACTATAGTACTATCGTTGCTAAGGGCGGTAGGGCAAGTCATCATGTGTAACATAGCAACAAGTATTCAACTAATTAGGTATAACATGCGAGTGCGGTTAGCGATTATAAAGCGTTTAAGTGTTGGGTTTTTTTATGGAGAACGTATGTAACACCTAAAAGTGCATTAAGAGTAAAAGGGTTCAAGTATACTCAAAGTGAGTGCGTAATGAGTAACCGAGAGCGGGAATGTGGTGAGGAGAACGTCAGGTCAGCCTCCGTGCAGAAACAAAAGTGCATCAGTCTTCTAAGTTACTGAAACGGTCAAAAAGGAGAGTCGTGAGAGAAACAGAGTTTTCGTGCAAAAATGAGATTTTCGTACGAAAGGCATTGTTTTCGTACAAGATGCATTGCTTTCGTACGAAAGGCATTGATTTCGTATGAAATGCATTGGTTTCGTACGAAAATGCGTTTTCATGCGAAATTGTCTGTTCTTGTCCAAAATCGAGTGTTTTCGTGTCGTTTCTTTGGGAAATCGAGTGTTCATCCCTCCAGCCTTAAGCCACTGATCGAACCTAAGTCGGAGAGGTCTTTTGAGCAACTGAGTCTCTCGTGGAAACTTAGACTGGACCGTACGAACCCAGATGATTCGTGCGAGCCAGTCCAATTTGCACTAGTGACTGTTCTTGCATCTTCGTGCAACCGGAACTGAGTTTCTTCTTGGAACGGATGTTATTTCGAATCCATTTCAGGTTGTTTTTGACACCGTTTTGTTCCATAGTTTAGTGAACGAAACTTAGTCAGTTTTTGGTGTAAAAATCGAGTTTTGAAAAACGGTTTCTTTAGGATAAACACTTGGTGAGCTTGAAACTTCAAGGTCTCTAATTTGAGAAGCGAGAAAAACGGTTTCCTTAGGATAAACACTTGGAAAGCTTGAAACTTCAAGGTCTCTAATTTGAGAAGCCATAGCTACCTCAAATCTACTCGGTTAACTGCAAATCCCATATAAAATCAGAAAGTTTTAAGAAAAAGATGAAGATTTTTGTAAACAGAGAAGTTTTGATGAAATCAAAGTTAAACTCGTGCAAAATTATAACAACCCTCCAAAATATTTTTTCCGACGTCCTAATATATTTAAATACGCTAATATGTCCTAAAATACACCCCGTATGCAAAAAAGGACCCCGAATACCTCTATTTTTATTAAAAATTAATTAAAAACAAAATTCTATGGGCGCTCGCGGGCCGCGTAGCCCTTGGCTACTCCTTACGCAGGCCGTGACAGCCAGGCGGTCAGACGACACCCTGAGCTGCCACGTGTCACCACGCGTGTCGACCCTATAACGCCGACTAGGCCAAGCTAGGCCCTACACCCTACTACGCGGGCCGTTTAGCCCGAGGACTCACCTTACGCGGGCCGCGACAAAACTCGAAATCAGCCCTATAAATTGGGAGCTCGGGCTTCAGTCTCAAATCGCTCAACATCTCTTTCTCTCTCGAATTTTCTGATAGTAGGCATACTTCTCGGGTATAATATCCCCCTAAATAATGAAGTTCTGCTCCGTTGTAAGTATCATAACCCCGGTTAAGTATTAGATGCGCTGCCCGATTAATCCAGGGTTCCGTAACGGCTGTAGTGGTTCTGCCCGACGTAGTCGTTGGAATGCCATCTCGGGGAGGGTATCATTAATATAAATAATGGGTTATTATACTAACACGTGTGCATTTGTGTAAATTATAGATAATCTCCAGGAAACCCTTAAAGGAAACCTAAGACAGCAATGTCAGTAATCTCCTTTTTGTAAACTGTTTTTACAAAACCTTAATTATTTTACAATGTGATTAAGCAGTGATTGAGTCTTTGTAATTCTTCAATTACTGCCGGTATGTTGGAGTTTTTTATACAAAATGTGAAACACGTTACCATTGGACAAAGAGTTATAGCCAATGGGTAATATGACCCACCAGTCAGGATTGACAGTACTGAATGAGTAATTGTGTAGATATAAACATTGTAATCGCTCTCAATACTTTGTTAATTGATAAAACTCTTCTGGATTAAACTGGGATTCATTCACCAATATTTCCCACTGACAAATGTTTTTAAAACGTGTTACAGGTAACAAAATGTAAAAGCCAATTAGAAGAAAGCCAGCTGGAGAGCACTGATGGCTTAGAAAAATGTGGCTATAAAAGTTACCTAAAAGACGATGTTTTAAATTCAATAAAATAGGGTTTATCCCTATAAACATGTTGTAATAAGAAACTTGGGTTTTACCCATGTTATTATTAATACAAAATATGGTGGTTTTACTCTGATAAAACATTTTCTAACTACGGTCCTGATGAAATTTCCGCTGCCAAAATAGTAAACACCGATACCACCGACACTGATGTTTTCGGCCGCCCGTTCCCGGGATAGATAGGGGGCGGGGGTTGCGACAGAAGGTGGTATCAGAGCTAAGCCACTGATTCAGCCACAGAAGTGTTCTGTTGACACCAAGATATTATTTAAAGTGTTAGGAAATAAATTACGGAAATACGTGCATATCTGTATTTTATTGTTATGTGTTATTTGACTATTTGTTAGTTTACAGTATGAGCGACCAATGACCATCCGATGAGTATCGTCAGTTGTCTGGTTTGCCTAGAAGTGAAGGCACCTCTTCACAGCCTGCCCTCTCAGGGTATTCTACTGATGATGAAGAAGGGATATTTGTATTTAAGGCTCAATTTGAAGAGTTGTTCCCTCAGAAAAAGAGAGGATGGTTCAGTAAGGGTGCACATGAGCGTAGGAAGAGAATGAAGAAGTTGCAAGAACAACGAGTGTTAGCTACTGCTAGAAGAGAGACAGATGCCCATACCCAAGACATGCTTAATAAGAGTTTAGCAAACTTCCATATTTTAGCAACCACAGCTGCTGACCCAAACCTGGAACAACTGATAGCACCCCAACCATTACAGCCAATGGAGATAGAAAACAACCCTGAAAACCAAGTAGAAATGCATGATTTTAATCTTGAGGAGATACCTAGGGTACCAGCACCCAATCCCTTAGACCCAGACTATGATCCGTGGTTTGATGATCATAGGGACTATGTGCAACGCTACCAGCTGACAGACCTACCCATGCCAAACCTAGCAGCTTACCCAGGTCTGGACCCTCTAGATCCCTATTACGATAATGATGAATACATTAGGGAGATCTTAGAGAATCCGTATCCTCAGGAAGAACCCATGCCACAGTACCTAGATCCAGTACCCGCACCTGTACCCCCAATGAGTGCAAATAATGTGCAAGAGCTCCGAACTTTCGGAGAAGAGATTTTAGAGAGTAGTGAGAGGATGAGGCAGGTAGGAGAACGACTCGTCTGGAAGTACGACGAGCGTCATATGGATTTTTGGATGAATCCATATCCGTGAAGGTGATGAGGGAGATGGTAATAATATATATATATAATATGTGTGTTTGTTGAAAAAAAATATCGTAGTATAGACTACTTCGTGGTTAGTGATGCATAGTAGTATTGTAATTTTAATTTCTCGTTCTGGTTTGTAGTAGATGCATACTATATATATATATATATATATGTATGTATGTATGTATATATAAAATAGAGTAAGTCGGAATGATCGACGCTTTTGACCAAAATGAGTATTATGTGATTGGTTATATTACATATTATCTTATGATATTAATATGTGACAATGGTTTAAAATTCAGATGGCCAGCCAAGTAAATCAAGAGAATCTGGATAATAACCTGGAAAACCAGAATGACAATAATCTGAATAACGATAACCCGAACAATGATAACAATGGAAACCAAGTGGATAGTAGTGCCATTCAACACATAGTGGCACAAGGAATTATAGATGCAATGCCATTTATTATTCAAACTGTTAAGGAGGCGAATAATAAAAGTAAACATAGCAGTAAGCGACCAACTGAACCTGAAAACAACGTAAACAATGGACCCGTACTTCAGCGCCCATTCCCAAAAGAAGAAGAACCATGCCTTATGGTTGTTCTTATAAAGAATTCTGGTCTTGTAAACCAATGGAATTCTCAGGCAATGAAGGGGCCGTTGCAGTTCTACGTTGGATAGAGAAGACTGGGGCAGTCTTAAGAATAACCAAGTGCACAGAAGAACATAAGATAATGTTTGCTTCTAATCTATTTAAGAATTCAGCCTTGGAATGGTGGAATCCTATCCTCCAAACTAGGGGAAGTGATAGGATTTACAATATGGAATGGGAGAAATTTAAAAACATGGTAGAAAAGAAATTTTGCCCTCCCAATGAAAAAGAACAGATAGCAAATAAATTCCTAAACCTTAGGATGAATGGAGTGGACAGTAAGGGTTACACTAAGTTATTCTTTGAATATGCAAGAATAGTGCCAACCCTTGCATCACCTGAACCAGTGTTAATCTCCCGTTATATCTGGGGATTAATCGGGGAGATAAGGCATGTAGTCAAGGCCGCTAGACCCCAAACCGTAGAAGAAGCTATAGAACTAGCCAATACCTTGACAGATGAATTAGTGTGTACACGGGAAGAGGATCAAAGAAAGAACCTAGCTCAAAGGCTTACCCAAGAATTTCGCTCTGGAAATTCTAATCGTGGGAAAAATGTAGGTTCTACCTCTGCACCCTATTGCAAGTATTGCAAAAGGAAGCATTCTGGAAGATGCTCCATATACTGTAACTTCTGCAAAATATCTGGACATAAGGAAGAAGACTGCAGGAAGAAATTTAACAACAGGATATGCTACAACTGTGGAGAACATGGTCATATCAAGCCAAACTGTCCAAAGCTAGCTCCAGATGCAAATAACAAGAATACCAAAAATGCTAGAGCATTTGTTCTAACTGCAGAAGAAGCAAAGATGATCCCAGATGTGATCGCCGGTACGTTTTTAGTTAATGATGTTTTTGCTAAAGTATTATTTAACTCTGGTGCAAACCAAAGTTTTATTAATACTTCATTTTGAAAACTTCTCAACCAACCATTAACTAAACTTCCACAAGAATGCTTAGTAGAAACAGCAAATGGGGAAACCATTAAGATTTCTGAAATCTTGTAGGAAGCAAGAATAGAGTTTTTAAACCAATAGTTTAGTGCAAACCTTTACCCAATGAATCTGGCAGGATTTGATATCGTATTAGGAATGGATTAGTTAATAGCCAATAAAACCATTATTTTATGTGACCAAAAGTCAATCCAAGTAAATTCACCTAGGGGTGAAAAGATCACAATTAAAGGAAATAATCCATCTAGATCCACAAAATTCATCTCTATGATGAAAACAACAAGTTATATACGAAAAGGGTCATTAGTGTATTTGATTTCTATAATCACTAACACTAAAGGGAAAGAACTAAAAGATATTCCAGTAGTATCTCGGTTTTCAGATGTATTTCCAGAAGAATTACCAGGACAACCTCCAGACAGAGAAGTTGAATTCAGAATCCACCTACTACCAGGGACAGCACCCATTGCCAAAGCACCTTACCGTTTAGCACCCGCAGAAATGTAGGAACGGAAAAAACAGTTAGACGAATTATTAGAAAAGGGATTCATACAGCCAAGTTCATCACCCTAGGGAGCACCGATTTTGTTCATCAAAAAGAAAGACGGATCCATGCGTATGTGCAGCAATTACCGTGAATTGAGCAAGGTCACGATTAAGAATCGGTATCCATTACCAAGAATCGATGATCTGTTCGATCAGTTACAAGGAACTTGATTTTTCTCAAAAATCGATTTAAGATCAGGATATCATCAATTAAAGGTACAAGAAGAGGACATTCCTAAGACCGCCTTCCGAATGAGATATGATCATTATGAATTTACTGTCATGCCATTTGGTTTAACCAATGCCCCAGCTGCATTTATGGACATGATGAACCGAATATGTAAGCCATATTTGGATAAATTCATAATTGTCTTTATAGATGATATTCTCATTTACTCTAAGAGTAAAGAGAAACATGCAAAGCATTTGCACGCACTTCTAAGTTTATTAAGAAAGGAAAAGCTTTATGCTAAGTTTTCAAAGTGCAAATTCTGGTTAGAACAGGTACAATTTCTTGGACACTTAGTTAATCATGAAGGAATTCATGTGGATCCTACCAAGATCGAGGCAATTACCAAATGGAAAACCCCTGAGTCACCAACCGAGGTTAGAAGTTTCTTAGGATTAGCCGGTTATTACAGAAGATTTATTCGATATTTTTCTAGAATAGCCATTCTCTTAACTAAGTTAACCTGTAAATCTGTTAAGTTTGAATGGGGATTAAAACAAGAAGAAGCCTTTAAGATTCTTAAGCAATGATTAACCCACGCACCCATACTAGCATTACCAAAAGGAACTGAAGATTTTGTAATCTATTGTGACGCTTCTAAGTTAGGTTATGGATGTGTGTTGATGCAACGCCAAAAGGTTATAGCATATGCATCTAGACAACTTAAGAATCATGAAGAATATTATTCAACCCATGATCTAGAACTAGGAGCCATAATTTTTGCCCGTAAAATTTGGAGACATTACCTATACGGTAGTAAGTTTACTATTTTCACAGACCATAAGAGTTTAAGGTATGTTTTCGGGCAAAAGGAATTCAATATGAGACAAAGACGCTGGATAGATATGCTTAGTGATTAGGATTGTGATATCCGGTATCATGTAGGAAAAGCAAATGTAGTTGCTGATGCTTTAAGTCGAAAGTATCACGAAAAGCCAAAAAGGGTACGTTCTCTTAAATTAAATCTACAACTGGATTTAAATGAACAGATTAGAAAAACACAAGAATCAGTAATCAAGGATGATACTGAGAAATTGAAAGGAATGATTAAAGAATTAGAACAAGGAACATATGGAATTTGGAGATTCCATAAGAAAAGAATGTGGATACCTAAATTAGGAAACTTACGCCACCATATATTAGAAGAAGCCCATAAGTCTAAATATACGATGCATCCTGGAAGTGATAAAATGTATCAGGATTAAAAAAGAATTTTTGGTGGATAGGGATGAAAAAGGATATAGCTGCTTATGTTGCAAAGTGTTTAACTTGCTCACAAGTTAAAGCTGAAAATCAGAAACCTTCAGGTTTATTGCAACAGTTAGAAATGCCAGTATGGAAATGGGAATTGATAACAATGGATTTTGTTACTAAATTACCCAAAACCAGGAAAGGTAATGATACAATCTGGGTGATTGTAGACAGGCTAACTAAGTCAGCTCATTTCCTACCAATGAAGGAAACTTTCAGTATGGAATAATTAGCTAAATTGTATGTAAATGAAATAGTTTCATTACATGGGATTCCTTTATCAATAATATCTTATAGGGGTAGCTATTTTAACTCTCATTTTTGGACAAGTTTCCAGAAAGCCATGGGAACCAAGTTGAATCTAAGCACAGCTTATCATCCTCAAATGGACGGACAAAGTGAAAGGACAATTCAGACCATGGAGGACATGCTTAGAGCTTGTGTAATTGATTTCGGAGGTAATTGGGATGATCACTTAACATTGATAGAATTTTCTTATAATAACAGTTATCACATAAGTATCAATGCTGCACCATTCGAAGCACTTATGGACGAAAGTGCCGAACCCTAGTCTGTTGGGCAGAAATTGGGGAAAAGCAACTATCTGGACCTGAGATAGTACAAGAAACAACAGACAAGATCATTCAAGTCAAGGAATGACTAAAAACAGCATGTGATCGACAAAAGAGTTATGCTGATAACAGGCGAAAGCCGTTAGAATTTCAAGTAGGTGACAAAGTATTATTGAAAGTCTCTCCCTAGAAAGGAGTGGTAAGATTCATAAAAAGGGGAAATCTAAGTCCCAGGTATGTTGGACCTTTTGAGATTATTAGAAGAATATGACCTGTAGCCTATCAGCTACAACTGCCAGAGGAAATGGCAAGAATACATGATGTATTTCATGTATCTAATCTCAAGAAATGCTTAGCTGATGAATCACTGGTAGTATCTCTTAAGGATATAGAGGTAAATGAACAGTTAAAATTTGTAGAAAGACCTTTACAGAATGAGGACAGGAAAGTTAAGAACCTCAAGCACAAGAGGTTAGTTCTGGTCAAAGTGAAGTGGGACTACAAAAGAGGACCAGAATACACATGGGAGCTTGAATCAGAAATGCAAAGGAAATATCCACACTTATTCCAGTAGATCTCGAGGACGAGTTCTAAAACAAGTGGGGAGGATATAACAACCCTCCAAAATATTTTTCCGACGTCCTAATATATTTAAATACCCTAATATGTCCTAAAATACACCCCGTATGCAAAAAACGGACCCCGAATACCTCTATTTTATTAAAAATTAATTAAAAACAAAATTCTATGGGTGCTCGCGGGCCGCGACAGCCAGGCGGTCAGACGACACCCTGAGCTGCCACGTGCCACCACGCGTGTCGACCCAATAACGCTGACTAGGCCAAGCTAGGCCCTACACCCTACTACGCGGGCCGCGTAGACCGAGGACTCACCTTACGCGGGCCACGTCAAAACTCGAAATCAGCCCTATAAATTGGGAGCTCGGACTTCAGTCTCAAATCGCTCAACATCTCTTTCTCTCTCGAATTTTCTGATAGTAGGCATAATTCTCGGGTATAATATCCCCCTAAATAACGAAGTTCTGCTCCGTTGTAAGTATCATAACCTAGGTTACGTATTAGATACGCTGCCCGATTTATCCAGGGTTCCGTAACGGCTGTCGTGGTTCTGCCCGACGTAGTCGTTGGAATGTCGTCTCGGGGAGGGTATCATTAATATAAATAATGGGTTATTATACTAACACGTGTGCATTTGTGTAAATTATAGATAATCTCCAAGAAACCCTTAAAGGAAACCTAAGACAGCAATGTGAGTAATCTCCTTTTTGTAAACTGTTTTTACAAAACCTTAATTATTTTACAATGTGATTAAGCAGTGATTGAGTCTTTGTAATTCTTCAATTACTGCCGATATGTTGGGGTTTTGTATACAAAATGTGGAACACGTTACCATTGGACAAAGAGTTACCAATGGGTAATATGACCCACCAGTCAAGATTGACAGTACTGAATGAGTAATTGTGTAGATATAAACATTGTAATCGCTCTCAATACTGTGTTAATTGATAAAACTCTTCTTGATTAAAATGGGATTCACTCACCAGTATTTCCCACTGAAAAATGTTTTTAAAACGCATTTCAGGTAACAAAATGTAAAAGCCAATTAGAAGAAAGCCAGCTGGAGAGCATCGGCGGCTTGGAAAAATGTGGCTATAAAAGTTACCTAAAAACCGATGTTTTAAATCCAATCAAATAGGGTTTATCCCTATAAACATGTTGTAATAAGAAACTTGGGTTTTACCCATGTGATTATTAATATAAAATATGGTGGTTTTACTCTGATAAAACATTTTCTAACTACGGTCCTGATGAAATTTCCGCTGCCAACATAATAAACACCGATACCACCGACACTGATGTTCGCGGCCACCCGTTCCTAGGACAGTTAGGGGGCGGGGGTTTGTAACACCTCGAAAATTCACGTCCTATAATGTGTTGCCACGTGTCATATGTTTAAAACGTGTGAAAGAATATTATAGAAGGACTAAAGTTGACAAACATGGAAAGTATGTGAATATACGTATTCTAAATGTCAACTGTGAATAAATATAATGTACATTAACCCTACATGGTGTTTATAACATCAAACGAATAAATCATGGATCATACGAAGCTAAAAGTGAGAGATTACAAACTATAGGGGTTAAAAGTGTCAACATGTTTAAGTTATACCTCTGAGTGACCTTTTGACAAACCCGAAGCTTTGTAACTGTAAATTATGATCACTAGAATGCATGATGTAAATTTCATAAAGTTTCGTAATCGTATGAGAAAGTTATGATCAAATTCGTGTGCGAAGGGTTAAAGCGTAAACGTTGGAAGTTAGGACTTTTCGGTTAACAATAAAGTTAACCGGGGACTTAACGAAGTGGGTATATGTTTTAAAGCCCTTATAGATCAATTATGGGGGTTCATAATGCAAGAAACAAGTGCCTAATCGAAGTTTGAAGAGCCAAGGATCAAATAGCAAAAAATCAAAAATTCAGATTTTTCTGCAGACGCCGTCGTGCCACGCGAGGGGGCCCTCGCGCCACGCGAGGGACTCCCAGTTCCGTAAATTGTTGGCTGTTGTCTGCCATTGCCTTTATGCGTGCCTTTAACCGATTTTTCACATCTTGTGCGACCCCTAGACACTCCCTAAGCACTAGGAACATGTGTTGATCAGTTGTGGTGGGTTATAGACTCATGTGTCAAGGATTTGTGGTGGATTAAACACTATATAAAGGCATGATATGCAACCATTGTTCTTCACATCTTCTTCAAGCTATCTGATCATTCCTGGAGCTCAAGTCTGCTTCCAAGTGATCACTAATCAAGCTTAGGACTTAAGTAAGTTGCTAATTCTTTCTTTTATTGAGTTTAGCTTAGTTATTTAGCTAAAAGTCAAACCGTCGTAATTACGGTTTGACTTCGAGATTAATTAATAATGGCTCAGCCAAATCTCGAATTAAAAGTACCTCTAAGTAGGTAATTATGTGGGTAATAAAACCTCAAAAGGGTTTCCCCTGATTCCCACTCTAACTAGGTCTAATGTCGGGTCAAACGTGTAATTAAAAAGTCAACAGAAAGTTTAAATTGCAATTTATGCATAATTAGCAATGTAGAGCATATACAACCTGTTTGATCATTAATATAACTTGGTAATTAGTGTAAGGACATGTCTAAACATGTTCAACCCGACAATTTACTATTTAGACCCGGTTCGGAACCGAAAGTCGCATAGTTTGACTTATACTTTGACTTTCAGTTCTGACCCGTTATGGTATGTTTTAGAAATACCTAAGAGCTTTATTTGGACCAGGTTACATGCTAGTATAACCCTCTGTGATTATACACCTCGGATCATTAGTTATCCAATTAATATGCATGATTCCGTTAATTGCTCGTATGTTGACCGTTATGCCCTTTTCACCATAAAACGTGATTTTTGGAAATATAAAAGAGTAGAAACTTTAATTACTGGTATATAAACTTGCATACAAAATTTGACATCAGTTTGAGGTGTAGATTAAGAGTTATGCTCGTTAGCGTAAAATTAAAGCTTTATGTTAATTAAGCCGCGTAATTAGCATATAGCCTAGTTAAACATACTTTTTGATATCAAACTCTTTACCCACTGATGTAATATATTATTTTGGTATTTTTAAAGATTTTTAATAAATTTTAGGCTGAGCATAACTTATAGTCGTAGGCTTAATCCGGTAATTGTCGGTTTTGCCCTAACGGGCCATAAAATGAGTTTTACATATCTAAACGACTCCAAACCTTTTGCTACTGATCACATATGCTAAATAAATTATTTTAAGCCTTGTGGAAATAAGAAAATATCAGATTTATGTATCAAACCCGGCAATGGCCTCTAATCGCCTTTTTAAGCGTTTTTAACGCATAGTATGTACTAGAATTATTTTAAACATACAAGGGTTGATACCTACTGATATTAGAGGCAAATTATAATGTTTTAATATCAAGCAAAGGTTGATAAACTCAGACTTCAGTTTTGAGCTTTTCGGCTTATGTGAAATTACCAAAATACCCCTACGGGGCATAGTTTGGTTATAATTACTAAATTTCACATATATACTTTATCCTACTGTTATAACTTAGTAAAATAAGTATTTTTACTGATTACATCAGACCTGTAACTCAGGTAAATACTTAAACTCTTTTATAACCTTTTAAATGACCAAACTACCCCTACGGGGCATAGTTTGTGTTTAAATTCGTTTCGGGCATAATAAAAGACATCTTACTGATGTCACAACATATATGAAGCATATTAACTTAGGAAACCTATAAATAGCTCTCACAAATACTCGTTACCCTTATTACGCGTTTGGTTCGGTTTATGTGACTAGTTTACATAAACTAGCCTAAACGGGTCAAACCTTAACGGTTTTATCTCAAAATCCAGAATGTGAATGAAATACCCATATTAAGCAAGTCTCTGAACTTGTCGGGTCTAAATCACATTCTATTCGGTCTTCGCTTAATCATGCGTACGAACCGTATCTTTGAAACTAACCGGTCAAAGTTTAAGCTTAATTAAAGACCCGTTAGGATTCTAATAGGTTGTTATAAACCTTCGTTCCAGATTAGGAGGACCAGTAAAAGCTACTTACAATTTGCTTATTGTGATATATACTTTGCTCAGGTAAATACTTTTAACTTATTTTCCCTATACGGGCTTGGGTTACGGTATATAGCATACCGCTTGATCGGGCATCAAATCCTCCACCGTTGAGTGGGTAATTGAATAATTTGATCGACTCATTTAAACAGTCTTGTTACTTAAAGCCTTTGGGGGGTTAATGATCATGTCCCAGATATCCTTGGCATCATTTTACGAAATGGCCACGACTTAAGCGCGGGGTGTAGGCGTACACCCGTCAGTGCACAAAGGTATATTGTGGTGTGTCTATTGATCTTTAACCCGGACAAGATCCGGGCTACTGAACGCACAAGGAACATGTAATTCGTTCACAAGATTATAATATTAAATAATTCTCCCAAGTTAAATAAAATATTTATGCCATGTGCATCCAAACCAATTTTTAATCATTTTCCAAAATGAGTCAGTTGATTGTATTTACCAGTGTAAACTGACGTATTTTCCCAAAAAGATTAAATGCAGGTACTAAGCGTAATTGGCTTGGATTTCTCCTTAGCATCATTAGAAGTCTCGCAAGCTTAAGATGCCTGAAGTCTGTTGAACTATTGTTTCATATTTTATTTTCGATCCATCTGTGGATAAACATCCGAATATTGTGACATTGATATTACAATATTAAATTCGGTTGTATTATATCTTTTAAATTGCTTCCGTTGTGCATATTATATATTGTGTTGTTTGACTATTATGTTGCTAACCACGTCACGATACTCCCCACCGAGCCCACCGGTGACACGTGGAAATCGGGGTGTGACAGGTTGGTATCAGAGCCAACACTGAGTGAATTAAACACTAGCCTTTTGTGTTTAATCTCAGTGACACAATTGCACATTTCTAAACTTTCGAGTCTAGACATATAACATAGGACAAATTCTATTTTTGCTTTGTCCTTTACTTTATTTTGTATATTTTGTTATCTCATGCTATATTGACAGGATTAACAAAATGCCGCCAAGATTCTTCAGGAGAAGAGGACGTGGAAAGGGGCCAATCACCGCCCCCAATGACAATGAGGCAGGACCTTCGAATGTGCGAGCTCCTTCGACCACGGAGAGTGATGACCCCCGGCAGAACCGGAGGAATCTCTTTGAGCCGGCTAGACGGTCGGTCTCCCACAGCTCAACGCCTCCAGTGCATAACTAATATGGGCCTTACTCGGAAAATGAGCCCAACAACCCTCAACCTTCATACATACCATTGCAGCGATCTCTATCGCACAACTCTTTTGGTGACCCTACACCAGTTTTTCGGGGCCGGTTTAACCCGGCCAATTATATACAAGAACCAGTGGGTTTTAACCCATTGGGCCCGGAGGACCACTTCTCGGGAGACAACGCGGAGGATATGGACGAGGACACGAATCCCGTCGAACCCGCCAGTGGTACACCGAACCACCCGATCGAGATTTCGGATGGATCTTCATTCCACGGATCACCCTATGTTGGTCCAGATAGCTTTCAGGCGATGTTCACCAGGCACGAATGGTACTACACACCTCCTCACCATTCGTCGCCTCAGCAGCAGCAGCAGCAACAACAACAGGATCCCTCTGTGGATTCAAGATTTGTGGCAGTCACGCCACCACCTCCACCGCCGCCAGTGCAGCCGGCACCTCCACAACCGCCAAGTCGTAGGAGAACCGGTGCACGCATTTCTGGACGAGCAGGAGATTTTCATTTCAGCTCTCCTCGTCAATCCAGTGGCAGTCACTATCCGCCACATCAGGAGGACCCACAAATGGGTGGACCTTCTAACCCAGCTATACCGCAGCCACCGTCGATGGGTTTTGATAACCCAATTCCAGCATATACGGGTTCCATGGCATACAATCCGTTTGAGCCACCGGTTCACAACAACTACGGTTACGCTGAGGCCGACCCTTACATGGTAGCGGCAAATTACAACGCCCTGAACCCGGAAGGACCGTACGGAGCTCCATGGGGAGTAGGTTACCCAACACATGGGTACCAAATACCTCCAAGACCTATTATAAGGACGCAATCGCAGCCGCCATGGTTTTCTCCCCCAGAAAGGGAGGAAATTCTACAGAGGCTGGACCATGTAGAGCGAGAATATCACAGGGAACGAAGGGAGCGACAAACTTTCTTCCAAGGATTGGCAAGCTTGATCAAGGGGAAGGGTAAGACGGACCGCTAAATCCTTCAAATTGTTTGTTGTAACTTCCTTGTAACAATTGAGCCCCTCCGTGGGCATATCTTGTTGTATAAACCCCTACGTGGGTATGTATGTTGTCTATTTTGACCCCTGCGTGGGTCTATCTTTCTGTAAACCCCTACGAGGGTATGTTATTTGTGTAAGTCCCAGCGTGGACTATTATGTTTGTTATTAAGCCCCTGCGTGGGTATGTGTGTTATTAAGCCCCTGCGTGGGTAAGTACTTGTTTAAACCCCTGCGTGGGTAAGTTGTTTGCTGAAAAGTCCCGTTTAGGGCAACATGTAATCTTTTGATAATAAATGGAATGATATGTTTATAAATTTCATCTTGCTATTATATGCATAAATGTTATAAATGAAATAAATAAATAAAAAAAATCATTCCTTTTAAAGATAATCTGCCTACTTAATTATTGAATAAGAATCTTAAGAGTGAAACCTAGTCTGAGTGTCATTATAAAGACCTGACCATGATGGTAAGACTTGTTTAAAAGATTCAAATCCCTGTTAACATCTGAAAACATGTTAACACTCCTGGCAGATGTGATTCATTTAAAATCACACGCATTATTATTATGTAAGAATCTTTCAAAGATTCCAAACCCAATTAAATGATCTCTGAATCATGGGTTAAATCATCAATTAAGATGATCATATTTTTACCATACGTGGTAATATGGTGCCTACGGGCCATGCTCATTTCCATATGAGCCAAAAGACAGTGGTAGCTATGACTCCCTGTCTGATGAAGGTGATGAACTAGGTTCAGACCTTCATATTTTGATTCTCTGAAATCATAACTTATAAATTAAAAGTGTCCATGTGACTAGGCCTTTTGTGCCACAAATAAAACTGTTATTGTTTTATAATTAGGATAAATTATAATAGAAATCCTAAATAAATATGATTAATAAATTAACCAAATATGGTCTCTGTTTACCATGGTTAATGAATTACCCTAAGGGGCAATTCCATGATAAACTCCTAAATAAAATATTGTCCTTGTTTTCTGCAACAGTTCAATTCAAATGGCTGACTCAGATGAAATAAATAGTCATCTAGTGGAGAACATTAATAACGCCCGGGTTAATTTAACGGGTGCGGAATTGAAAGCGTTGGTCGACGACGCAGTTACTAAGGCATTGGAACGGCAGTACGAAGAGTATAGCGGGACTCGTAGTAGGACCCTATCTACACAGCCTTCAAAGCCACCGTCCAAGAAAGACGACCCGGAGAAGGATGATGATCGACATTCCTCAAACCACCACAGTAATCCATCACAACACATTGTATTGAACCAAGGACCCCGTGAGAAGGGTTGCTCGTATAAATACTTTGTTTCATGTAAGCCCCGGGACTTCACTGGGGAGAAAGGAGCCATTGACTGTATGACGTGGCTGGATGAGATGGATACCATTGTAGATATCAGCGAGTGCGCTGAGAGAGACGTGGTCAAGTTTGTGTCGCAGTCTTTCAAGGGTGAAGCTTTAGCATGGTGGAGATCTCTGATTCAAGCCACCGGGAAAATCCCATTATACAATATGTCGTGGGATAAATTTGTTGCCCTTATCAGGGAAAATTACTGCCCTCAACATGAGGTGGAGAAGATAGAAGCTGATTATCTATCCTTGGTGATGATAAACCTTGACTGTCAAGCTTACCTAACGAGCTTCAACACTATGTCTCGGTTGGTTCCATATTTAGTAACCCCAGAACCAAAACGAATAACTCGTTTTATCGGTGGTTTAGCCCCCGAGATCAAGGCAAGCGTGAAAGCTTCTCGGCCAGCTACTTTTAGATCAGTAGCTGACATTTCCTTATCCCTCACTCTGGATGCGGTCAGGAAAAGATCGCTGAGGAATAAGGAGGCTGAGAAGAGAAAACGTGAAGATGATGGTTCACGAAAGTCGAACAAGAAGCACCGTGGGAGCGGAGACAACAAGAAAGGATCAGAGTCAAGGAAAGATGGGCATAATTCTGGTGAGAAGCCCAAATGCAAAATTTGCAAGAAACAGCACTATGGAAAGTGCAGACTTGAGTCTAACTCGCAGACTCAGTCAAAAACCTATGCTTGTGGTATTTGCAAGTCCACGGATCACAAAACCTTGGATTGCAAGAAGATGAAAGACGCAACGTGCTACCGTTGCAATGAAAAGGGGCACATTAAGACCAACTACCCTAAATACAACAAGAAGCCTGAAGAGGCCAAGAAGACTAATGCTAGAGTGTTCAGAATGGACGCAAAGGAAGCGGTTCTAGACGACAACGTTATTACAGGTACCTTCCTTGTAAATGACGTCTATGCTAGAGTACTATTTGATTCAGGCGCTGATAAGTCGTTTGTAGATCATAAGTTTTGTAAACTGTTGAATTTACCTGTCAAAACCTTAAAAGTAAAATATGAGGTAGAGTTAGCAGATGGTACCATAGAAACCGTCTCAACTGTGTTAGATGGATGTGTTATATCCATTAAGAACCACTCTTTTCCTCTATCTCTACTTCCCTTTAAGTTGGCCGGTTTTGACATAGTTCTGGGTATGGACTGGTTATCTCACAACCAGGCCCAAATTTTCTGCAACAAGAAGCAGGTAGTGATAAAGACTCCGTCTGGTGAATCACTTACCATTGGGGGAGATACCCAGTATGGACTGCCGGAGCAGGTGACTATGCTTAAGGCTTCCAAGTGTTTAAAGAAGGGTTGTGTCATCTACATGGCGCAAGTGATTATTGATGAGCCTAAACCAAAGATAGAAGACATCCCTGTCATTTCGGAATATCCAGAAGTTTTTCTGGAAGAACTACCTGGTTTGCCACCAGATAGGTAAGTGCAATTCAGGATTGATATCATCCCCAGAGCAGCACCAGTTGCTAGAGCACCTTATAGGTTGGCACCCACAGAGATGAAAGAATTGAGGACACAGCTAGATGAATTACTAGCCAAGGGTTTCATTAAACCTAGCTCGTCTCCTTGGGGAGCGCCAGTCCTGTTTGTGAAGAAGAAGGATGGATCGATGCGTCTGTGCATCGACTATCGTGAGCTTAATAAGGTCATGATAAAGAATAGATATCCTTTGCCCGGGATCGACGATTTTTTCGATCAGTTACAAGGGGCCAGTTATTTCTCGAAGATTGATTTGAGGTCAGGCTACCATCAACTGAAGGTTAGAGATGAAGACGTGCATAAAACTGCATTTAGGACTCGTTATGGTCATTACGAGTTCCTAGTGATGCCTTTTGGGCTCACTAATGCACCGGCCGCGTTCATGGATCTCATGAATCGCGTTTGCAAGCCGCACTTAGATAAATTCGTCATCGTCTTCATTGACGACATTCTCATTTACTCTAAGAGCCAAGCTGATCATGAGAAACATCTTCGATGTATTCTCAAACTTTTACATCAAGAGAAACTCTATGCCAAATTCTCTAAGTGTGAATTTTGGCTACGAGAAGTCCAATTTCTTGGACATGTGGTCAGTGAGCGTGGTATCCAGGTGGATCCCGCTAAAGTTGAAGCTGTTATGAATTGGCAAGAGCCAAAGACGCCTACAGAGATTCGTAGCTTCCTGGGATTGGCAGGATATTACAGGCGTTTCATTGAAAAATTTTCAAGGATTGCTGCACCCCTAACTTCCTTGACTAAGAAGAAAGTAAAGTTCGTTTGGGGCCCTAAGCAGCAAGAGTCCTTTGATATTTTGAAACAGAAGTTGAGCAACGCTCCTGTGCTGACATTACCTGAAGGCACTGAAGAATTCGTAGTTTACTGCGATGCTTCACACACCGGCATGGGGTGTGTGCTTATGCAGAAAGGCAAAGTTATTGCCTATGCATCACTACCGTTAAAGGTGCATGAAAAGAATTACACCACTCACGACTTGGAATTGGGTGCCGTTGTATTCGCACTAAAACTGTGGAGGCATTACCTATATGGAATCAAGTTTGTGATCTATTCTGATCACAAGAGCCTCCATCATCTGTTTAATCAGAAGGAATTAAACATGAGGCAACGTCGTTGGATGGAGACCTTGAATGATTATGTTTGTGAAATCAAGTATCATCCCGGCAAAGCGAATGTAGTCGCTGACGCCTTGAGCAGAAAGGAAAGGGTGAAACCCATCCGAATCAATGCCAAGCGCAAGGAAATAAAGAACAATTTGATTGAAAGGTTGTTAGCTGCACAAAAGGAAGCTGTGTTGGAAGCTAACTATCCTAATGAAAAGTTAGGAGTAACTGAGGAGCAGTTAACTCTTAGCAAGGACGGAATACTAAGATTGAATGGACGAATATGGGTTCCAATTTATGGAGGACTTCGAGATGTCATCCTCCAGGAAGCCCATAGTTCCAAATACTCCATTCATCCTGGAGCTGATAAGATGTACCAGGATCTAAGGGCAAACTATTGGTGGATAGGCTTGAAGAAGTCTGTAGCCGCCCATGTAGCAAAATGCTTGACATGTGCGCAAGTCAAAGCCGAGCATCAGAAACCGTCAGGTTTGCTACAACAGCCTGAACTTCCTACGTGGAAGTGGGAAATGGTAACCATGGATTTTATTACCAAGTTACCCAAGACAAGGAAAGGAAATGACACAATATGGGTTATAGTTGATAGACTGACTAAGTCAGCACATTTCTTACCCATCAAGGAGACTTATAGCTCCGACATGCTAGCCCAGTTATATGTTGATAAGATTGTAGCCTTACATGGCAACCTGTGTCTATTATCTCTGACCGAGATACTAGATACACGTCACATTTTTGGAAGAGTTTCCAACAATCTTTGGGCACACGTTTGAATTTTAGTACGGCTTATCATCCTCAGACTGACGGTCAGAGTGAGCGTACTATTCAAACATTGAAAGACATGCTACGCGCATGTGCGATCGATTTGGGTGGTAGTTGGGATAAGAACTTACCATTAATCGAATTCTCCTACAACAATAGCTACCACACCAGCATAAAGGCTGCGCCTTTTGAGGCATTATACGGTAGAAAGTGTAGATCGCCCGTTTGTTGGGTGGAAGTTGGAGATGTCCAATTATCAGGACCAGAGATAGTCTTTGAAACGACGGACAAGATTGTCCAGATTCGTGACCGTCTCAAGGCTGCCCGAGATAGGCAGAAGAGTTACGCTGATCCAAAGCGTAAAGCTTTTCACTTCGAAGTAGGTGATAAAGTATTGCTTAAAGTATCACCCTGGAAGGGAGTGATGCGGTTTGGTAAGAAAGGCAAGCTAAGCCCGAGATACATAGGACCTTTCGAGGTTATCGAACGTGTCGGGTCAGTTTCCTATAAGTTAAACTTACCGGAAGAGCTCAGTGGAATTCACAATGTGTTCCACATCTGCAATCTGAAAAAGTGCTTCGCTGATGAATCACTGGTAATACCGCATACAGATGTGCATATAGATGAGAGCTTGAAATTTGTGGAAAAACCTTTGTCGATTGAAGATCGACAGGTAAAGAAGCTTCGAAGGAAGCATGTACCTATTGTAAAGGTCAAATGGGATGCCCGTAGAGGTCCCGAATACACGTGGGAGGTTGAATCCACGATGAAAGAAAAGTATCCTTATTTATTTTAGTAAATCTCGGGTCGAGATTTATTTTAAGGGGGTGAGGATGTAACACCTCGAAAATTCACGTCCTATAATGTGTTGACACGTGTCATATGTTTAAAACGTGTGAAAGAATATTATAGAAGGACTAAAGTTGACAAACATGGAAAGTATGTGAATATACGTATTCTAAATGTCAACTGTGAATAAATATAATGTACATTAACCCTACATGGTGTTAATAACATCAAACGAATAAATCATGGATCATACGAAGCTAAAAGTGAGAGATTACAAACTACAGGGGTTAAAAGTGTCAACATGTTTAAGTTATACCTCTGAGTGACCTTTTGACAAACTCGAAGCTTTGTAACTATAAATTATGATCACTAGAATGCACGATGTAAATTTCATAAAGTTTCCTAATCGTATGAGAAAGTTATGATCAAATTCGTGTGCGAAGGGTTAAAGCGTAAACGTTGGAAGTTAGGACTTTTCGGGTAACAATAAAGTTAACCGGGGACTTAACGAAGTGGGTATATGTTTTAAAGCCCTTATAGATCAATTATGGGGGTTCATAATGCAAGAAACAAGTGCCTAATCGAAGTTTGAAGAGCCAAGGATCAAATAGCAAAAAATCAAAAATTCAGATTTTTCTGCAGACGCCGTCGCGCCACGCGAGGGGGCCCTCGCGCCACGCAAGGGACTCCCAGTTCCGTAAATTGTTGGTTGTTGTCTGCCATTTCCTTTATGCGTGCCTTTAACCGATTTTTCACATCTTGTGCGACCCCTAGACACCCCCTAAGCACTAGGAACATGTGTTGATCAGTTGTGGTGGGTTATAGACTCATGTGTCAAGGATTTGTGGTGGATTAAACACTATATAAAGGCATGATATGCAACCATTGTTCTTCACATCTTCTTCAAGATATCTGATCATTCCTGGAGCTCAAGTCTGCTTCCAAGTGATCACTAATCAAGCTTAGGACTTCAGTAAGTTGCTAATTCTTTCTTTTATTGAGTTTAGCTTAGTTATTTAGCTAAAAGTCAAACCGTCGTAATTACGGTTTGACTTCGAGATTAATTAATAATGGCTCAGTCAAATCTCGAATTAAAAGTACCTCTAAGTAGGTAATTATGTGGGTAATAAAACCTCAAAAGGGTTTCCCCTGATTCCCACTCTAACTAGGTCTAATGTCGGGTCAAACGTGTAATTAAAAAGTCAACAGAAAGTTTAAATTGCAATTTATGCATAATTAGCAATGTAGAGCATATACAACCTGTTTGATCATTAATATAACTTGGTAATTAGTGTAAGGACATGTCTAAACATGTTCAACCCGACAATTTACTATTTAGACCCGGTTCGGAACCGAAAGTCGCATAGTTTGACTTATACTTTGACTTTCAGTTCTGACCCGTTATGGTATGTTTTAGAAATACCTAAGAGATTTATTTGGACCAGGTTACATGCTAGTATAACCCTCTGTGATTATACACCTCGGATCATTAGTTATCCAATTAATATGCATGATTCCGTTAATTGCTCGTATGTAGACCGTTATGCCCTTTTCACCATAAAACGTGATTTTTGGAAATATAAAAGAGTAGAAACTTTAATTACTGATATATAAACTTGCATACAAAATTTGACATCAGTTTGAGGTGTAGATTAAGAGTTATGCTCGTTAGCGTAAAATTAAAGCTTTATGTTAATTAAACGGCGTAATTAGCATATAGCCTAGTTAAACATACTTTTTGATATAAAAATCTTTACCCACTGATGTAATATATTATTTTGGGATTTTTAAAGATTTTTAATAAATTTTAGGCTGAGCATAACTTATAGTCGTAGGCTTAATCCGGTGATTGTCGGTTTTGCCCTTACGGGCCATAAAATGAGTTTTACATATCTAAACGACTCCAAACCTTTTGCTACTGATCACATATGATAAATAAATTATTTTAAGCCTTCTGGAAATATGAAAATATCAGATTTATGTATCAAACCCGGAAATGGCCTCTAATCGCCTTTTTAAGCGTTTTTAACGCATAGCATGTACTAGAATTATTTTAAACATACAAGGGTTGATACCTACTGATATTAGAGGCAAATTATAATGTTTTAATAGTAAGCAAAGGTTGATAAACTCAGACTTCAGTTTTGAGCTTTTCGGCTTATGTGAAATTACCAAAATACCCCTACGGGGCATAGTTTGGTTATAATTACTAAATTTCACATATATACTTTATCCTACTCTTATAACTTAGTAAAATAAGTATTTTTACTGATTACATCAGACCTGTAACTCAGGTAAATACTTAAACTCTTTTATAACCTTTTAAATGACCAAACTACCCATACGGGGCATAGTTTGTGTTTAAATTCGTTTCGGGCATAATAAAAGACATCTTACTGATGTCACAACATATATGAAGCATATTAACTTAGGAAACCTGTAAATAGCTCTCACGAATACTCGTTACGCTTATTACGCGTTCGGTTCGGTTTATGTAACTAGTTTACATAAACTAGCCTAGACGGGTCAAACCTTAACGGTTTTATCTCAAAATCCAGAATGTGAATGAAATACCCATATTAAGAAAGTCTCTGAACTTGTAGGGTCTAAATCACATTCTATCCGGTCTTCGCTTAATCGTGCGTACGAACTGTATCTTTGAAACTAACCGGTCAAAGCTTAAGCTTAATTAAAGACCCGTTAGGATTCTAATAGGTTATTATAAACCTTCGTTCCAGATTAGGAGGACCAGTAAAAGCTACTTGCAATTTGCTTATTGTGATATATACTTTGCTCAGGTAAATACTTTTAACTTATTTTCCCTATACGGGCTTGGGTTACGGTATATAGCATACCGCTTGATCGGGCATCAAATCCTCCACCGTTGAGTGGGTAATTGAATAATTTGATCGGCTCGTTTAAACAGTCTTGTTACTTAAAGCCTTTGGGGGGTTAATGACCATGTCCCGGATATCCTAGGCATCATTTTACGAAATGGCCACGACTTAAGCGCGGGGTGTAGGCGTACACCCGTCAGTGCACAAAAGTATATTGTGGTGTGTCTATTGATCTTTAACCCATACAAGATCCGGGCTACTGAACGCACAAGGAACATGTAATTCGTTCACAAGATTATAATATTAAATAATTTTCCGAAGTTAAATAAAATATTTATGCCATGTGCATCCAAACCAATTTTTAATCATTTTCCAAAATGAGTCAGTTGATTGTATTTACCAGTGTAAACTGACGTATTTTCCCAAAAAGATTAAATGCAGGTACTAAGCGTAATTGGCTGAGATTTCTCCTTAGCATCATTAGAAGTCTCGCAAGCTTAAGATGCCTGAAGTTTGTTGAACTATTGTTTCATATTTTATTTTCGATCCATCTGTGGATAAACATCCGAATATTGTGACATTGATATTACAATATTAAATTCGGTTGTATTATATCTTTTAAATTGCTTCCGCTGTGCATATTATATATTGTGTTGTTTGACTATTATGTTGCCAACCACGTCACGATACTCCCCACTGGGCCCACCGGTGACACGTGGAAATCGGGGTGTGACAGGGTTGCGACAAAAATCGTTGTAGAAATCGTTATGATTCGCGTGGAAAATCTAGCCTTCTTACTTAGAAAAGAGAAAATGAGCTAAGGATTGTTTTTCATGCAAAAGTATCAGCAAGGGGAGCATGAAGATCGAAGTGTCGTATTTATAGGTGAAGAGAAATGAGGACAACGACTGGTGACATTTCGTGCGAAATTGGCATTTCGTACGAAATGGTGGCATTTCGTATGAAAATGTATCATTTCGTATGAAATGGTATCATTTCGTACGAAATGTAGCATTTCATACAAAATGTTTGGTTTCATGCGAATTGCTCTCATTTCGCATGTCGGCTGATCGTTTGATGTTTTTGTGCAATTAGCTTAGTTAGGTTAAGTGCGTTAAGTGTTTTAGCGAGGTGTTAGGCGTTGTGTTGCAAATAAATGTGAGTTACGCAAGCGATAGTGAGAGCGAGTGCGAGCTAGTGAGCGAGTATCAACCATACAAACACACATAACACTAAAACAAATGGGTTGAAAAGAAAACGGTTTTGGTAGGTAATGGGTGTCTGTTTTGTGGGTTTTGAAATGAAAAGGTTTAGGTTCAGAGGAGTTAACTAGGGGATTTGGGTAGGTGATATAAAAGTGAAAAATAATGGTTTTCAAAGGAAAATCAGTTAGTCCTAATGCCTCTATCATTTACTTACTTGGGTTCAAGTTGGTAAGGACCGGGAAAGTATCGTCGTGGCAAGTTCTAGAGTCGTAAGAAACAAGCGGCTATTCACACAAGAAACGTAAAATGAGCATTTAGTTTAAAGATATATGTATGTATGCTCAATAAAGGCTCAAAACTCACTTGTTGTCGGAATGGGTTTATAATGTGATCAAGTATATATAATCAAATTTTAATTAGATTTGTCATGCCTTTTCATAATTTTCTTATTTGGTTCTTTTTATCACGACGCTATCGGTTGTAAATTTCTAAAAATATAACCTTTTTAGAACTTGTTATTCCCGAATTAAACCAAGACAAGTAAAAAAATGAAAAATTTTGAAAAAAATTGGGGTGATTAGCGGTTCCAATAGAGTTTTGTCTAAGGCTTGTTATTAGGGCTTGCAAAATTCAAGGTTTTAGCATCCCCCTCACAATTAAATTACACATTGTCCTCAATGTGTCCCAAAAATAAGTTTTTAGGTTGATTCGAATGTATAAAAGGTGTTGAAAAACAAGGTTTTGTGTTACTGGGAGTCTGGCCACGGCCACATGCTGGCTGAGCACGGCCCCGTGGTCAGAGTGCCAGTAACAAAAACTTACAGAAACTTGGCCACGGGGCATGCATGGTGGCCACGACCCATGGTGGGCAAGGTTCAGACAAACAGAAGGTTAGGGGTGTGGGCACAGGGGCGTGGTCACTGACCACGGCCCCGTGGTGGCAATCTGTAATTGATGATTAACAGGTTTTTGACTTTTTGTTCGGGTTTCCGGGCTTATGTAGCACTAATGCTTAATGCATCCAAGCTTCTTGTGTACCTGTTTTGCTAAACACTACACCATACATAACATAACAACATCCTAATTTACCAAAGTTCAAACATCTATCACCATAAACATAAAAATAAAATAAAATGCCGAAAAGAAAAATTGACTAGGAAAGTAAATTGTTTAAACCATGGCACGCAGGCAAGAAATTGTTCGTAGGGTAGAAAGGGTTAACTTGGAATACCGCATCCGTCACCACACCATATCACCTCCATCGCCTTCGCTCAGTCCATATCCTCATCATCGTCACCCTCTTCATCTCGATACACCATATGGTCCCGGATGTATGTGATGTCATCCTGCATAGCGGAGACGGTGCACTCCACTGATCCAACCCAGGTAAAGGTGTTGCTAGCCATATTGTATGTGTTCCGAGTGCATAGTAAGTTTTCCTACAAAAGATCATGTAAACTTTTGTAGGATCGTTGTAGGACCCGAAATGAGGCGGTCAGAGGTGTTCTATACACTATGAAAGGCGGAAACAGACATAATGCATGAATTTCAGCTAGATATACACTAATAACTGTTTTTGTATTGATTCTTAGACGATTACAGTTCTGAAGACACTTCGACAGCGCTCCGCCGTCGGAAACAACCTTCTCTAATCCCGTTTCAAATGACACACCTAGCACCTATATATAGACATTGTGATTCCGCTTGAACATGACTCAAGCGGAATATCATTCAAGCAAAATTACATACTCAAAAGAAATCACACACTCAAGCGAGATCACCAGTTCAAGAGAAATAACAGATTTCACTTGAACCTGCCATGTTTTCTCGATCTTCGAACCATGAACAATGCAAGACTCGATACAAGACGAAGTCGACAGACGCATGCACCAACAGACTCCCCCTCGAATGTTGACGAGTCTTAAGTGTCGAGTCTTCAACGTCTTCAGTCTTTATCAGTCTGAACGTGTAAGTATCCTCAAACTTTATCTATTCCTTCTCTTCAGCATCAACAGACTCTTCCTTGAATAATCTCTACTCGGATATCTTCAGACTCCCCCTTTCGATATGCTGGGATCGCAGTCTGGCATGTAGAAATTACAGAGTCCTCAGGTATCGGAACCTGTCTCTCTATCACTCAGAATTCTCAGGTATCGAAACCTGGCTAATCTGCACATTCTTAACCCAGAAATAAATTTCACAAATTTAACATTTGACAAATTTATAAATTCAGATTCCCCATCAAATTTATCCAGAATGATTTATCACCTTTAAAAAAACTTCTGATGACCATTTGTAAAATCTTTTCTTACTCAGACACACATTCCCCCTCACCACATGCTCATCATGCTTAGCACTTGGAATTTTGAAAATCAGCTCTTCAACATCAGTTGTCGAAAATCTTTTTGGATTTTTGAAAGAAATGAAATGCAGTAAAGAAATATTTACAGACAATATTTTTGTGAGTTTGTGTAAGAGGATCATATCAGTTTTTAAGACAAATCACCAACACCGTTAAGCTTTAAACATTTTAAGTTCTAAACTATTCACTTAGATTGTCAGTATACTGATCCACTTAAATTCTCACACAAAGTTCAACTGATTTGAGATACGAGATTAATGTCTTAAGCACTTAAACTTAATCGATCGTTGTAGGACCTGAAATGAGACGGTCAGAGGTGTTCTATACACTATGAAAGGCGGAAACAGACATAATGCATGAATTTCAGCTAGATATACACTAATAACTGTCTTTGTATTGATTCTGGAACGATTACAGTTCTGAAGACACTTCGACAACGCTCCGTCATCGGAAACAACCTTCTCTAATCTCTTTTCAAATGACACACCTAGCACCTATGTATATACATTGTGATTCCGCTTGAACATGACTCAAGCGGAATATCATTCAAGCGAAATTACATACTCAAAAGAACTTTCCTGTGGGTAGAGTTCTCGATAATCCCTATCGTCATCAAACCATGGGTCATAATCTAGAGGATGGGGTGCTGGGACTCTAGGGATTTCGTTTGGGTCGAAAGCAGGTAATGGAATTTGGTCTCCTGGGTTAGGTTCTATTTCCATGGGTTGAGTTGGGAACAAGGGTAATGGTTGTGGTGCTATGATTTGTTCTAAGTGTGGGTCTGCGGCAGTGATAGCTAATATGTCGAAATTGGCTAATCGTCTATTGATTATGTCCTAGGTCTGGGCATTCATCTCCCTATTTGCAGCTGCTAAAACTCTCTGTTGCTGTAACTTTTTCATTCTTTTCCTACGCTCGTGAGCTCCCCGACTGAACCATCCTCTCTTTTTGGTAGGGAATGGTTCTTCGGATTGCGCTTTAAATATAAAGATCCCCTCTTCTGTGTCAGCTGAATACCCTGAGAGGGTAGGCTGGGAAGAAGTTCCTTCATCTCTAGGAGAACTAGACAATTGACAAAAGGCGTCTGATGGTCCTTGATCACTCATACTATAAACTAACAAATTGTCAAATAACAAAATAATAATATACACGTATGCACATAGTCACATAGATTATTTCCTAACAGAATTGACAATTACAATGTCAGCAGAACACTTCTGTGGCTCAAATCAGTGGCTTTAGCTCTGATATCACTTTCTCTGTCGCTACCACCGGCCCCAATCTCTTGGGAATGGGCGGTTGCGAGCCAGTATCAATGGTATCGGTGTTTATCAATTTGGCAACGGAATTTACATCAGGACTATAGTTAGGAAATTATTTTATCAGAGTAAAATACCACATTCTTATAATGACAAACACATGGGAAAAACCTAAGTTTTCATTACAAACATGTTTTTAGGGATAAACCCAATTTTATTGAAATAAAACATCTTCTTTATTTAGGTAACTTTAATAGCCACTTTTCCAAGCCTTCAGTGCTGTCCAGCTGGCTTCTATTTGGCTTTCACATTTTGTTACTCGAAACGCGTTTAAAAACATTTGTCAATGGGAAATACTGGTGAGTGAATCCCAGTTTAATCAAGACATGTTTTATCATTTTACAGTATTAAGGACAATCTCGCAATTATATTTGTTTCCAACTCTTACTTTAATTACCACCCACGGCACTGTCAGTCCTAACTTGTGGTAATGTTACTACTCACAGTGTAGTAACAAATTTTGTATACAAAACCCCAACATACTGACGATAATTGTACAATTACAAATACTCAATCACTGTTAATTATAATGTAAAACAATTGAGTTTTTGTAAAAATAATTTACAAAAAGGAGATTACTCACAAAAAGGTTTACACAAAAAGAAGGATTAGTCACATTGCTAATTTAGGTATTTTCCTTGTGACTTCTTGGTTATAATCTATTAATTAAACAATGCAGACGTGTTAGTATAATAACCCAATTTACATTAGTTATACCCTCCACGAGACAGAACTCCAACGACTACGTCGGGCAGAGCCTCAAGAGCCGTTACGAAGCACTAGATCAATCGGGCAGCGTATCTAATACGTAACCGGGAGTTATAATACTTAAAACGAGGCAGAGCTTCGCTAATTAGGGGGGTATTGCTATGTATAAATTTAGAGAGAGAATCGAGTTTTGAACGAGTTAAAAGTGAAGCCTGAGGAGTGGGTCGCGGTCCGTGACGTCCGCTTAAGTCTTTCTCGCGGCCCGCGAGCTAGGGATATAGGGCTTAGGTTTGCTGAGTTGACTTGCTAGACTTGCCACGATCTTCACACATGGCAATACCGGGCTGCGCCTAGTGGCTAGGCGCTCGCGCCCCACGACAGCCACCCAAGGGTGTGTCGCCCCCCACCAGGAACTATTAAATTTTGTTTTTATTTCATTTTTATAAAATTAAAGGTATATTTGGGCCGTTTCTCGTATACGGGGTGTCTTTTAGGGCATATAGGGTGTTCTAAATATTTTAGGATATATATATAGGGACGTTCTAAATATTTTAGGAGGGTTGTTATACCTTTCTTGGGAACTACTTGGCAGGACTTACCCAAGGGCTATCGGAAATTGGGTAAATGAGTCTGGCGTCAAGTAGTTTGATGACTTCGTTTTTAACCACTTCTTGAACATTTGGATTTACTCTACGTTGTGGTTGTATTACCGATTTATAGTCATCATTCATTAAAATTTTGTGTGTGCACATGGAAGGGCTTATTCCCTTAATATCTACAAGCTTCCATGCGATCGCGTTTTTGTGTTTTCTCAAAAGTGTAATTAATTTTTCTTTTTCTAAACTAGTTAATTTAGAGGAAATAATTACAGGTAACTTACCATCCTTGTCGAGAAAAGCATATTCCAAACCTTTTGGGAGTTCTTTGAGCTCAAGTGGTGGGTCTTTAAGAGACTCCTTATTTGGTTGCTCATTTTGGTCGAGGACCAAAAAGGATTGTTCAATGGCGACCTCTTCTTCGATAAAATGGTCGATTTCGTCTTCCGTATCGGGTGGTTCATCTTCATCTTTAATTAGGGGGTCGTCATTGCCGATTGGATATTTCATTGATTGGTCAAGATCGACATACCTTTCGTCAGCCCCTAATTGAATGGGTAGGTTGTTTTGCTTCCAAATTGATCAATGCTTGATGGGTTTTTACAAAAGGTTGTCCCAACACAAGTGGAGCGTCATCAAGAATGACGAAGTCGGTTGGGGCTACCATTTGATTTGTTTGCACTAACACATCCTCAACTAATCCCATTGATTTTATTATTTTTCGATTAGAAAGAAAAATTGGGATTTGATGTGGAGAAAAATCACTAATACTTAATTTTTCAAAAAATATAGTTTGGCATTATATTAACACAAAGATCTTTATCAATTGTAATGTTACTAATAAAGGTGTTTTGAAAGAAACATGGAACCGATGTAATGTTAATTTCAAATGGATCATCTTTTATTAGCATAGTTTGATCGTTTGTTAACTTAATGCTTACCATTTTGTCAATTTTAGTGTTAGTGTTTAACTCTTTTAAAAACTTAGCATGAGTGGGTATCAAACAATGGTTTTTCAAAGAATGTGTTAAGAGATTAATTTCTTGAAAAATTAACTCTTTTTGAAAATTATCATTTTCGGACTTACCTTTTTCGTTGTTTGGTTCATGCGTCGGTTGCTCACTTACTTGTTCTTCCATTTTTACTTCTTCTATTATTACCTCTTTAGTACAAATTGTCTCTTCCCTCGTGCAGGATTCTTTTATATAGCGTTCGATATCTTTGAGGTGTTGTATTATTCTCTCGGCTTTGGGGAGGATAGTTAATGGTTCGTGAAATTGAGCGGGATAAGTGTCCCAAAAGCTTGAGTACGGAAGTTCAAACCTTGGTTCCTCATAATACTCATATGAGGTGGATGGTTCATACCATTGTTCCTCATAGTAAGTGTATGAGGGAGATGATTCATACCTTGGTTCCTCATGGTATGTGTATGAAGTGGATGATTCATACCTTGGTTCCTCATGGTATGTGTATGAAGTGGATGGCTCGAAAATGTCACAATATTGCACCGAGTGAGGATTACCGCAAATGGTGCAATACTCTTCTTCGTAATCATCCTCTTCATAGTAGTAATTGTAACCTCCTGAGTATTGATCCATGAGAATCACTCAGCAGATCACAAAGTCTCGGGACCAGAAAAAAAAATTAAAAACTGAAACAGAGGCCCACCACGGCCCCGTGGTCAGATCCTGTATCTGGGCGTTTTTAAAAATGTTACTGGTTATGTGCTGCACGGGGGCGTGTTCAGTGAGCACGACCCCTTGTTCAAACTACTGTTATACTAAAAATGAGAAAAAATGTGCAGCACGGGGGCGTGTTCATTGAGCATGGCCCCATGTTCAGATTACTATTATGCAAAAATTCCTAAAAAATGTGTGCGCAGTTTAGAAAAAGGTTTTGAAAAATGATTAGGCAGTCGATTTTAAGCTTTCTTAAAATCCTTGTGTCCCCGGCAACGGCGCCAAAAACTTTGTGTATGCAAAGCGTGATATGTTTGTATTAATATTTTGAGCCCATTTTACGCATTAGTCAAGTTTTGAATTTATAAAACACGATATTCTACTAACACTAAACACACACTTGGGCGAGTGCACACATTGTGAGCATAGTATAGCGTTGGTAAGATACTGAGGTCGTCCAAGGACACAAGAGCTTTTAATACCGGTTTATCCTCAACGTCTAATCAATCTAATTTTTTTAGAAAAGTTTTAAAAATAAAAACTAAAAATGCAAAGATAAATAAAATAAAAACCGATAGACAAGATAGAATCACTTGGATCCGACTCGTCTTTAATGTATCCTTTGATGATTTTTGCACTTTCGGACTTTTTAAGAGATTATCTTAGTTATAGTAGTAGGCCCCTCTTTTGAAGGTGACGTTACCCTAAAACTAGTGGTTTGAGTCAGTAGGGATACAATTCCAAAGGGTCGGAATATTGAAAGACAATTAAGTAAGTTATTAATGCGAAAAGTGGTAGGCCCCTCTTTTGAAGGTGACGTTACCCTCAGCTAAGTGGTTTGAGTCAGCAAGGATACAATCCCAAGAAGCCGGTTTAAAGTATTAATAGTAGTTTACATATAAGGGGTTCAATCAATTCGCACCCCCGCCATCCAGTACCAGTGGGTATTGAAGGAGGTCCTAGTAAGCTTGAACCAGGTCCTCGCAGGATCTATACACTTAATGAGACAAGAACTTTACTAAACCATTCCCCTAACCCCCGACAAAGTAGTCAACGTGCCTTTATATAGACCGTAAAGACACGAATGATGCAATCTTTTACTTTATATAGACAGTAAAGTAACCTCAAGATACCACGAGAAAATGATAAAGAAAATTCACCTTCAACATAAGAAACTAGGTATTAAAGTCATTAATACAAACCCAAATAAAGAGTGCCGAAAGATTAAAAATAAAAAATAATACATAAAAGACTTGTCTTCACCAAGTGATGTAAGAGGCTTAACCAAACATGGCCTTTGATTGGCAAGAACTCTTACAATCAATCTTGGATTCTGAGACTACTACACACTCTAAAGATGGATGATGGATGATGGTGGTGGGTGTTGGTGTTATAGTGGTGGTGAAGTGGTGGCAAAGTAGGAGAGTAGTGGTTTGCCAAGGGATGCCTTTCAAGTGAACCAAGCACCCCTATTTATAGCTAGTACAGAACTCTGGCCACTGCCCCGTGTCCAGCGGGCACGCCCCGTGGCCAGCATCTTCTCTTCCTTCATTAATTGCAATTGTCAGTAGAGGGCCCCACATGACCCCGTGTCCCCTGGGCATGGCCCCGTGGTCAACTCTTTGTTGTACAATCAAGATTCTGCATATCTTTGCATTGACCACGCCCCGTGTTGAGCTGGGCATGCCCCTGTGGTGGGCGTGGAAGCTTTTACAGGTTTGTCTTTTGTGCAGGTTCCTGACCAAGCCCCATGCCCAGCTGGGCACGACCCTGTGGTCAGTCTTCTGTTACCTTGTTTTTTACTTCGGGATGTTGCTGATGTGTTCAAAATGCAACATATAAATTACATCAATTGTGGCATAAAACTAACCCTGTTTTAGTACTAATGTTGGAAAAAGTGTATTTTTGTCTTCCTTTTGTATTTTCAGGATTAAATGAGCTCAAATGAACAAAAGAAGCAAAAAGGCATCTAAATCTAACATAAATACAAGAAAAGGAACAAAGGTGGCATGCCCGACCCCCCGACAGCATCTTCCCAAGCAAAATCAAGAAAACAGAAGGCTGAACACGCCCCGTGCTCAGTGAACACTGGGGCGTGCCCAAGTGACCGCAGAAAAGACAAAGCTGTAGAAGCTTCTATCGCCCACCACGGGGTCGTGCTCAGCGGACACGGGGCCGTGGTCAACTCTAAGATTCGCAGAATCTGAGGAAATTTTGATAGTACAGATTTGCTTCTGCACGGGGGCGTGGTCAACTGATGCAGACAAACTGCAATTAATGAAGAAAGTGAAGGATGTTAGACACGGGGCCGTGCCCGAGCTACTGTTCAGCCTATAAATAGGGGTGCTTGGCTCATTTGCAAACCATCCCTTGGCACACCACCACTCTCACACTTCGCCCACCACCCACCACCACCATAACACCATCATCCACCACCATCATCCATTGTCCATCATAGAGTGTGTGAGTCGTCTCAGGATCCAAGATTGATCGTAAGAGTTCTTGACAATCAAAGGCCATGTTTGCCTAAGTCTCTTACATCACTTGGTGAAGACAAGTGTCTAGTGTAATACTTTTTATTTTTAATCTTTTTGCACTTTTTACTTGGTTATGTATTAATGACTTTAATAACTAGTTTCTTATGTTGAAGGTGATTTTTCCTTATCGTTTGTCTGTGGTGTCTTGGCATTATTTTACTGTCTATATAAAATAAAAGATTTTCACCATTTATATCTCCACGGTCTATATGGAGGTATGTTGGCTACCTGGTTGGGGGTTAAGGGAACAGTTTGGTAAGAGTCTTGCCTTGTTCAGTGTATAGATCCTGCAAGGACCTGGGTCAAATTTAGTAGGACCTCCTTCAATACTTACCGGTATTGGATGGCGGGGGTCCAAACTCTTTGATCCCCTCATATGTAAGCTACTATTAATACCTTAACCCGGTTATTTAGGACTGTATCCCTGCTGACTCAGACTACTTAGCAGAGGGTAACGTCACCTTCAACAGAGAGGCCTACCATAATATGCATTAATAAATTAATTAATTATCTTTCAATAATCCGACCCTTTAGGATTGTATCCTTGCTGACTCAAACTACTGGGTTGAGGGTAACATCACCTTCAAAAGAGGGGTCTACTACAATAACTAAGATAATCTCTTAAAAAGTGCAAAAGTGCGGAAATAATCAAAGGTTACACTAAACACGAGTCGGAGCCAAGTGATTCATCTTTTCTATCTGTTTTTACTTTTATTTTATTTTCAGCATTTTAGTTAGTTTTTATTTTTCTAGTTTAAAACCTTTTTCTAACTTTTTGATTTGATTAGACGTTGAGGATAAACCGGTACTAAAAGCTCCTGTGTCCTTGGACGACCTCGGTATCTTGCCAACACTATAGTACGCTCACGATGGGAGCACTTGCCTATATGTGTGTTTGGTGTTAGTAAAATATCGTATTTTATAAATTTAAAACTTGACTAACGTGTAAGAAGGCCTTAAAATATACTTAAATATATGTCACACCACACACGCATCAAGTTTTTGGCGCCGTTGCCGGGGACACAAGGATTTTAAGAAAGTTAGGAATCAACGGCCTAATCGTTTTTTCTTATTTTTCCGTTTTTTTTAGGATTTTTTAACTTTCAGTTTCTGCAGACCTTAGCACGGGCCGTGCCTGGTCGGACACGGGCCGTACCCAGCATTGTCACTGCAGTTTTTATTTTCCGAGTTACAAAGAGTTGAGCACGTGGCCGTTTCGGTGCAACACGGGGCCATGTCCAACTCCCCAGTAACAGGGATCCGGAAAACAATCACTGTATCTCCGACCACGAGCCGTGTTCACCTGAGCACGGGGCCGTGGTGAACCTTCTGACCAACGTTCTTTTCTGTTTTTATTGCAGGACTTGGAACCCAGGCACCGCATCTGAACTTTCTACGTAGTGTATGAGCTCCAGTTCTAGTAGAGACATAAAAGAACCTCTAGAAGAACCCAAACGCTTTCTCAGAAAAAGACTTAAAGCTAAAAACCAAGAGAAAGTTTCGGGTGACCCACTTCCAATGGCGGACCAACGTACCCTCATGGATAACCTACGGCCCACTGTAGGTAATCTCGGCGCCGCCATCAATGCACCGAATGTCGAAGCCAACAACTTCGAACTTCGACCGCATTTTATACAAATGCTTCAAAACTCCGCAACCTTTCATGGGCTTGCGGACGAGGATCCCCATTTACATATTACTAATTTCCTAGAAATATGTGATACCTTTCGGATCAATGGAGCATCAAATGATGCCATCCGCCTTCGAATGTTTCCATTTTCACTAAAAGACCGAGCTAAGGTTTGGCTAAACACCCTCCCAGTTGGTTCGGTAAACACCTAGGATGAACTAGCCCAAAAGTTTCTATATAAGTATTTCCCTCCTGCTAAAACGGCTAAATTAATGACTGAAATTAATACATATTCACAAGAGGATGGGGAATTCTTATATGAAACTTGGGAAAGGTTCAAGGAGCTACTAAAAAAGTGTCCTCATCACGGTCTTGCGGTATGGCAACAAGTATCCACTTTCTACAATGGGTTGTTGCCACACACAAGACAAACACTTGATTCTAGCTCCGGGGGACTTCTAGGTAATCGTCGCCCAAATGGAATATATAATGAAAATTGAGGAAATTGCTCCAACCAATTTTCAGTGGCACATTCCCAGAGGCAATAAATCTATTGCCTCGGGCGCCCATAAGGTTGATGAAAGGACTTCTTTACAAGCCCAAATCGAGGCCCTTTCTTCAAAAATCAAAAAGTTAGAAATGACAAAAGCGGCCTCGGTTATGGCTTGTGAGGGGTGTGGTGGACCACATGAAAATTGGAGTTGTATGAAAGAAGTAGATGATCAAACAGAAATGGTAAACTACATTGATAATAGACCTAGGTCGTCGGGTCCCCCAACGGGTACCTACAACCAAGGATGGCGTAACCACCTTAACCTTGGTTGGAGAGATCCCGGAAATAGTAGTAACCAACAAAACCAACGAACTAACTTTCAACAACAACAAAACTTTTCTCAACAACAAGATGGACGAGAAAGGCTTGAAGATACTGTATCTTGCCTCATCTCCGACACCGAAAAGAAAAACTCGGATCGATTTCAGCAATTGGAATTGAATTTCAGAAATCAACAAGCTAACATTCAAAACATCGAAAAACAATTAAATCAAATAGCTCAAAATTTCTCCGAGAGACCACAAGGCGTGTTACCAAGCAATACCGAAACCAACCAAAAAGCGCAAGTACATCTCATCACATTGAGAAACCGAACCGTGGGTCCCGAGGAGGCTCCATTGCCTCCAGCTGAAAGAAGCCAATCCAGCCATACCACAACTCCACCCACGCCCCAACAAGAGAAGGCTTCTCCACCAATCCAAGAGCCCACTAAGACTCCTCCGGTTCCATACCCCGGTCGGTTAATTCGTCAAAAGACCGATGAGCAATTCGCAAAGTTCAAAAATTTACTAAAACAATTGCATGTTAATATTCCATTTATCGAAGTCATAACCCAAATGCCTAAATATTCAAAATTTATGAGGGACTTCCTCACTCACAAAAGGAAAATTAAATCATTGCAATTAGTTAACTTAGGTGAAGAATGCTCCGCTTTACTACTCAACAAACTCCCACAAAAGAAGCTTGACCCTGGAAGCTTCACGATTCCTTGCTCGATTGGGGAATCCCCCATTCGCAATGCACTAGCCGATCTCGGGGCTAGCATCAACCTCATGCCCGCATCAATGTTCAAACAACTCGGCATAGGAAAAACGAGCCCTGCAAAGATGAGCATACAACTTGCCGACAGATCCGTCAAATATCCACAAGGTGTCGCTGAAAATCTATTGGTCAAAGTCGACAATTTTGTCTTCCCGGCCGACTTTGTCATACTGGACATGGAAGAAGACGCCGATTTCCCTTTCATCCTAGGGAGGCCATTTCTAGCCACAGCCCAAGCAGTGGTAGACATGAATGACTGAACACTAACATTGAAGTTTGGGGACGAGAAAGTGAAGTTTGGAGTTGGAAAGAGAGTGGAAGACGAAGACCCGGTCAACTACATGAAGGTCATAGACTCAAGCTTGGATGACGCTCTCCGACGGTGTAGCATGGGATGCAAAACATCCCACTTGGGTGACATATGACCAGGCTTTGGGTCTAGCCAAGGACCCTTAAAAACGTGGCGCACCACGGAGGCATTCCGCGGAACTATCCTTAGTTTAGTTTAGATTAATTTTTATGTTTTCTAGTTTAGTTTTAATTTTCAGGAATAAAACACACTCGGGATGGCGAAGGATAACAAGGGAAACTTGAACCAGCACCCCATGCACGAAAACAGGGCCATCCGACACAATTTTCTTCATTACAACAATTTCAGCACGTGCCGTGCCCGCCCAACACTGCCCCATGCTGCACTGTCTGCAGAAAATGCCCAGTTCAGGTAAACTGGACACGGGCCGTGTTCACCCAACACGCCCCCGTGTCCAGGCTTCTGTTTCCTTTACAAATTTTTGTTACTGGCGACTGAACACGGGGCCGTGTCTAGACACCCAGTAACACATTTTTTTTCTTTTTAACACCTTTTGACACATTCAATCAACCTAAAAACTTATTTTTGGGACACATTGAGGACAATGTGTTAAGTGTGGGGGGATGCTAAAACTTTGAATCTTGCAAGTCCTAATTACAAGCCTTACACAAAACTCTATTGGAACCGCTAATCACCCCAAATTTTTTCAAAAATTTTCATTTTTACTTGTCTAGGTTTAACTTGGGAATTTCAAGTTCTAAAAAGGTTATATTTTTACAAATTTACAACCGATAGCGTCGTGATAAAAAGAACCAACATAAGAAAATTATGAAACGGCATGACAAGTTTAGTTAAAATTTGATTATATATACTTGATCACATAAAAACCCATTCCCACAAAAGTGGGTATTGAGCCTTTATTGAGCATACAAATACATATCTTTAAACTAAATGCTCATTTTTTGTTTCTTGTGTGAATAGCCGCTTGGTTCTTACGATTCTTGAACTTGCCACGACGATACATTCCCGGTCCTTAAACCCGAGTAAGTAAATGATGGAGGCATTAGGACTAACTCTTCTTATTTCTACACCATTATTTTTCTTTTTCTTTTTTACCACCTACCCAAAATCTCCCTAGTTAACCCCTTTGAGCCTAAACCTTTTCATTTCTTAACCCAAAAACAAACACCTTTTCACCCACCAAACCCTTTTTATTTTAACCCTTTGTTTTAGTAACAAGCTCGGATTTTCGTATGACTTTAAAAAAATGTAGATGATGAAGCAAAAGAAAAATAAACAAACAAGTTCATCAAAAATAACTTTGTTTGAATAATGGCTTCATCAAAATAAAAAAAATAAAAAGTCTTACGAAAACCGACGCTTTTTACGCCTTTCGCCCTTTTACTAACCACTAACCCAACCACCTACCTTTAACCGAAGCCTAACCCTTCACCCAAAAGTCCTCTTGATATTTACAAAGGTATATAGTTAAAAAGCAGGAGGATTGATTGCTTGGCAAACCTATGGTAGGAGTAAGTTCCATGCCGCTCTCGAGTGATTCACTAAAATACATCTTCGGCCGAGTGTTGAGTGATCCCCCGTGAGGTATGTGAACTTGTGTAAAAACAGAATTTTAAAGAGGCATGTTATGCCCTAATAAGTAATTTATCTTATGAAAATTTTTAAATAAATCATGACGAATAGGATTGTAAATAAATAAAAATAAAACTTAATAAAGAATCTTGGAAATCCTATCACTCTATGACAAGCCCAAAAACGTTCTCTTCTACCCATTCCATTTGGGAGTATAAAGCCACATTATAAAGAGTTTTGCTTGAGGACAAGCAAAGATTCAAGGGTGGAGGTATTTGATGTGTGCAAAATGCAACATATAAATTACATCAATTGTGGCATAAAACTATCACTTTTTTAGTACTAATGTTGAAAAAAAGTGTGTTTTTGTCTTCCTTGTGTATTTTCAGGATTAAATGAGCTCAAATGAACAAAAGAAGCAAAAAGGCAGCTAAATCTAACATAAATACAAGAAAAGGAACAAACGTAGCATGCCCGACCCCCCAACAGCATCTTCCCAAGCAAAATCAAGAAAACAGAAGGCTGAACACGCCCCGTGCTCAGTGAACACGGGGGCGTGCCCAAGTGCCAGCAGAAAAGACAAAGTTGTAGAAGCTTCTATCGCCCACCACGGGGTCGTGCTCAGCGGACACGGGGCCGTGGTCAACTCTAAGATTCGCAGGATCTGGGGAAATCTTGATAGTACAGATTTGCTTCTGCACACGGGGGCGTGCCCAGCGGACACGGGGGCGTGGTCAACTTATGCAGACAAACTGCAATTAATGAAGAAAGAGAAGGATGTTGGACACGGGGCCGTGCCCAATGGACACGGGGCCGTGCCCGAGCTACTGTTCAGCCTGTAAATAGGGGTACTTGGCTCATTTGCAAACAATCCCTTGGCACACCACCTCTCTCACACTTCACCCACCACCACCATAACACAATCATCCACCACCATCATCCATTGTCCATCATACAGTGTGTGAGTCGTCTTGGGATCCAAGATTGATCGTAAGAGTTCTTGACAATCAAAGGCCATGTTTTCCTAAGTCTCTTACATCACTTGGTGAAGACAAGTGTCTAGTGTAATCCTTTTTATTTTTAATCTTTTCTCACTTTTTACTTGGTTATGTATTAATGACTTTAATAACTAGTTTCTGATGTTGAAGGTGATTTTTCCTTATCGTTTGCCCGTGGTGTCTTGGCATTATTTTACTGTCTATATAAAATAAAAGATTTTCACCATTTATATCTCCACGGTCTATATGGAGGTATGTTGGCTACCTGGTCGGGGGTTAGGGGAACAGTTTGGTAAGAGTCTTGCCTTGTTCAGTGTATAGATCCTGCAAGGACCTGGGTCAAATTTAGTAGGACCTCCTTCAATACTTACCGGTATTGGATGGCGGGGGTCCAAACTCTTTGATCCCCTCATATGTAAGCTACTATTAATACTTTAACCCGGCTATTTAGGACTGTATCCCTGCTGACTCAGACTACTTAGCCGATGGTAACGTCACCTTCAAAAGAGGGGCCTACCATAATATGCATTAATAACTTAATTAATTATCTTTCAATAATCCGACCCTTTAAGATTGTATCCTTGCTGACTCAAACTACTGGGTTGAAGGTAACGTCACCTTCAAAAGAGGGGCCTACTACAATAACTAAGATAATCTCTTAAAAAGTGCAAAAGTGCGGAAATAATCAAAGGTTACACTAAACACGAGTCGGAGCCAAGTGATTCATCTTATCTATCTGTTTTTACTTTTACATTATTTTCAGCGTTTTAGTTAGTTTTTATTTTTCTAGTTTAAAACCTTTTTCTAATTTTTTGATTTGAGTAGACGTTGAGGATAAACCGGTACTAAAAGCTCTTATGTCCTTGGACGACCTCGGTATCTTGCCAACACTATACTACGCTCACGATGGGTGCACTTGCCCATATGTGTGTTTGGTGTTAGTAAAATATCGTGTTTTATAAATTTAAAACTTGACTAACGTGTAAAAAGGGCTTAAAATATACTTAAATATATATCACACCACACACGCATCAAGTTTTTGGCGCCGTAGCCGGGGACACAAGGATTTTATGAAAGTTAGGAATCAACGGCCTAATCGTTTTTTCTTATTTTTTCGTTTTTTTTTTAGGATTTTTTAACTTTCAGTTTCTGCAGAGCTCAGCACGGGTCGTGCCTGGTCGGACACGGGTCGTGCCCAGCATTGTCACTGGCAGTTTTTATTTTCTGAGTTACAGAGAGTTGAGCACCTAGCCGGGTCGGTGCAACACGGGGTCGTGTCCAACTCCCCAGTAACAGGGATCCGGAAAATAATCACTGTATCTCCGACCACGGGCCGTGTTCACCTGAGCACGGGGCCGTGGTGAACCTTCTGACCAACGTTCTTTTCTGTTTTTATTGCAGGACTTGGAACCCAGGTGCCACATCTGAACTTTCTACGTAGTGTATGAGCTCCAATTCTAGTAGAGATATAAAAGAACCTCTAGAAGAACCCGAACGCTTTCTCAGAAAAAGACTTAAAGCTAAAAACCAAGAGAAAGTTTCGGTGGACCCACTTCCAATGGCGGACCAACGTACCCTCATGGATTACCTACGGCCCACTGTAGGTAATCTTGGCGCCGCTATCAATGCACCAAATGTCGAAGCCAACAACTTCGAACTTCGACCGCATTTTATACAAATGCTTCAAAACTCCGCAACCTCTCATGGGCTTGCGGACGAGGATCCCCATTTACATATTACTAATTTCCTAGAAATATGTGATACCTTTCGGATCAATGGAGCATCAAATGACGCCATCCGCCTTCGAATGTTTCCATTTTCACTAAAAGACCGAGCTAAGGTTTGGCTAAACACCCTCCCAGTTGGTTCGATAAACAACTGGGATGAACTAGCCCAAAAGTTTCTATATAAGTATTTCCCTCCTGCTAAAACGGCTAAATTAATGACTGAAATTAATACATATTCACAAGAGGGTGGGGAATCCTTATATGAAACTTGGGAAAGGTTCAAGGAGCTACTAAGAAAGTGTCCTCATCACGGTCTTGCGGTATGGCAACAAGTATCCACTTTCTACAATGGGTTGTTGCCACACAGAAGACAAACACTTGATTCTAGCTCCGGGGTACTTCTAGGTAATCGTCGCCCAAATGAAATATATAATCAAATTGAGGAAATTGCTCAAACCAATTTTCAGTGGCACACTCCCTGAGGCAATAAATCTATTGCCCCAGGCGCCCATAAGGTTGATGAAAGGACTTCTTTACAAGTCCAAATCGAGGCCCTTTCTTCAAAAATCAAAAAGTTAGAAATGGCAAAAGCGGCCTCGGTTATGGCTTGTGAGGGGTGTGGTGGACCACATGAAAATTGGAGTTGTATGAAAGAAGTAGATGATCAAACAGAAACGGTAAACTACATTGATAATAGACGTAGGCCGTCGGGTCCCCCAACGGGTACCTACAACCAAGGATGGCGTCACCACCTTAACCTTGGTTGGAGAGATCCCAGCAATAGTAGTAACCAACAAAACCAATTAACTAACTTTCAACAACAACAAAACTTTTCTCAACAACAAGGTGGACGAGAAAGGCTTGAAGATACTATATCTCGCCTCATCTCTGACACCGAAAAGAAAAACTCGGATCGATTTCAGCAATTGGAATCGAATTTCAGAAATCAACAATCTAGCATTCAAAACATTAAAAAACAATTAAATCAAATAGCTCAAAATTTTTCCGAGAGACCACAAGGCGCGTTACCAAACAATCCGAAACCAACCGAAAAGCGCAAGTACATCTCATCACATTGAGAAACCGAACCGTGGGTCCCGAGGAGGCTCCATTACCTCCAGCTGAAAGAAGCCAATCCAGCCATACCACAACTCCACCCACGCCCCAACCAGAGAAGGCTTCTCCACCAATCCAGCCGAACCCCAGTCTGTTGGGCAGAAATTGGGGAAAAGCAACTATCGGGACCTGAGATAGTGCAAGAAACAACTGACAAGATCATTCAAGTCAAGGAACGACTGAAAGCAGCACGTGATCGACAAAAGAACTATGTCGATAACCGACGCAAGCCATTGGAATTTCGAGTAGGAGATAAAGTATTATTAAAGGTCTCTCCTTGGAAAGGAATAGTAAGATTCATCAAACGGGGAAAGCTAAGTCCCAGGTATGTTGGACCTTTTGAGATTATTAGAAGAATAGGACATGTAGCCTATCAGCTACGACTGCCAGAGGAAATAGCAGGGATACATGATGTGTTTCATGTATCTAATCCCAAAAAGTGTTTAGGTGATGAATCACTGATAGTACCTCTTAAGGATATAGAGGTAAATGAACAACTCAAGTTTGTAGAAAGGCCTCTACAGATTGAAGATAGGAAAGTCAAGAATCTCAAGCATAAGATATTAGTTCTGGTCAAAGTGAAGTAGGACTCCAAAAGAGGACTTACACATAGGAGCTTGAATCTGAAATGCAAAGGAAATATCCGCACTTGTTCGAGTAGATCTCGAGGACGAGCTCTAAAACAAGGTGGGGAGGATGTAACAACCCTCAGTAAAATCGACACCCTATTATATTTTAAAATACCCTTATATGTCTTTAAATACACCCCGTATGTGAAAAACCGAGCCCGAAATATATGAAATAGTATTAAAAATAAATAAAAATTAAAAATATAGGGCTGAGGCGGGCCGCGTAGACCCACCCCAACCTTACGCGGGCAGTATCAAGGTTAGAACCTGATTCCGTCTGATTTCTTAAGTTTAGGCGGGCCGCGTGAACCCCATCTCAATCTAACGCGGGCCGCGAGAGATCAACAACACGGCAACACCAGAGGCCGACACGTGTCGACATCGTGGCGAGTCTAGGCGATGACCCGGATCACCTAAACCCTACCCGGGCTAGTACGCGGGCCGTGTAAGCCCCTGCATACATTTACGCGGGCCGCGTGAGAACCAGATTTCAACACTATATAAAGGAGCCATCGGATTTCATTTCAGTTCGTCCCGTTTTCATTTCTCGATCACAATTTCTGAAATATAGGCTTTAGAGAGCTGGTATAATACCCCCTAATTAGCGAGGTTCTGCCCCGTTGTAAGTATTATAACCCCAGTTTCGTAATAGATACGCTTCCCGATTGATTTAGGGTTCCGTAACAACTGTCGTGGTTCCGCCCGACGTAGTTGTTGGAATGCCGTCTCAGGGAGGGTATCATTAATATTTTCAAAGGGTTATGATACTAACCTATGTACATTTGTATAAATTATAGATTATTCCCAGGAAACCCTTACGCGAAGTCTAAGATAGCAATGTGAGTTTATCCTCTTTTTGTTAATCTTTTTGTAATGTTTTACAAAACCTTAAATGTTTTACAATGCGATTAAGCAGTGATTGAGTCTTTGTAGTTCTTCAATTACTGCCGGTATGTTAGGGTTTTGTATACAAAATTTACTACCTTGTGAGTAGTAAGTCGGGACGACAATACGTTACCATTGGACAACGAGTTAGCCAATGTGTAATATGACCCACAGGTCAGGGTTGACAATACTGAATGAGTAATTGTGTAGAAATAAACAATGTGATCGCTCTCAATACTGTGTTAATTGATAAAATGTTTCTTGATTAAACTGGGATTTACTCACCAGTATTTTCCACTGACAAATGTTTTTAAAACGCGTTTCAGGTAACACAATGTGACAGCCAATTAATAAAAAGCCAGCTGGAGAGCACTGAAGGCTTGGGAAAAATGTGGCTATAAAAGTTACCTAATAAACGATGTTTTAAATCCAATAAAATAGGGTTTATCCCTATAAATGTATTGTAATAAGAAACTTGGGTTTTACCCATGTGATTATTAATATTAAATGAGGTGGTTTTACTCTGATAAACATTTCCTAACTACGGTCCTGATGAAATTTCCGCTGCCAAATTAACTAACTGATACCACCAAACTCTAAGTTCGCGTCCGCCCATTCCCGGGACAAATAAGGGATCGGGGGTTGCGACACTCAAACCTAAATATTCATTTAGTTAATTTAAATAACAAACATGGTTAATAATTTTAACACAACTAATTATATAAAATATAAAAGTGTCAAACAGAGGTAACTATATAATAAACAAACTTCAAAACAGCACACAACATTCAATAAAATACAACATAATAATTTCTAATCAATGGGCGAAACAATAGTCTCGATAAATAAAGCTCCTTTCGGATCACTGTAGTTGTCAACATGTTGGAGGTATTTCAAAACTTCATTGCTCAAATCAACTTCAACCATATATCCCCAACTTCAACTTCAATCTTATATAATTAAACTTTAGAATATAAAAAATACAAAAATATACAATTTATTAATCTTTTGTAAACAAAATAACATTTGCATTCAAGCATGTTGCTTATCCAAAAAACAATATTTTAATCCAACAGTCGTTTCAATCCCCTTCAACTTCCACAAAACACTATTTTAACCCAAGAGTGATTTTAAACCACCGTATTAACCAAACAGCAGTTTCAATCACAGTTTTCTCCACAAGACTCTGCTTTATCCTAACAGTAGTTCCAAACATCTGTTTTCATCCATTTGTTGACCAAAGTTAACAGATGTATCAACCAGTGTTTTTTTTCAAACATCTGTTCACAATAACAGAGCTTTGATCATTTAAACAGACATTTGCCAATATTACAAGCTTTTACACTCTCAAACCTAAATATTCATTTAGTTAATTTAAATAATAAACATGATTAATAATTTTAACACAACTAATTATATAAAAACTACAAGTGTCAAACAGAGATAACTATATAATAAACAAAGTTCAAAACAGCAAACAACATTCAGAAAAGTACAGCATACTAATTTCTATTCAATGAGCGAAACAGTAGTCTCGATAAATAAAGCTCCTTTCGGACCATTGTAGTTGTCAACATGTTGGAGGTATTTCAGAACTTCATTGCTCAGATCAACTTCAACCATATCCCCCCCAGATGCTTGTTATCAACCACTTGTTGTCTTCAATTATATTAGTCCTTCGGCGCCTATCTTCATAATCAACTACACGAGGATTATTGAAAGCAAACACCATCATCCAGCCTCCTTCTTCATAGCTGAGCAAATCAACAGTTAGGTTAGCAGACTTTCCAATAACAATCAAATGCAGTCTCTTTGCGATGGTCAAAAAATTCCCTTGGTAAGGATTGACTACGATACTCTCTGGAAAACGAAGCATTCTGAAAGTCTCAGAAAGAACATCAAAAGCAACGATGTTCCTCTCACCTAGTGGATACCAACAATTTGAAACCATGAAATATATGGTTTTATCAGCATAAACTCCTGTAGACCATGAATAACTGCTTGAACCATAATTATTTACACTACTGAAATTTATTGTTCTCCATGACTCACGACGTCGTGAGTAAACACAAGCAGTGGCTACATTACGGTAACATCTGATGTTCAGCACTTTCAGATCATTGAATTGATCAAAATAAATTCCACCAGTATCAAAATTTCGATCATGATTGTCATTTAAATAGTTGTCAGACAAAACCTTAGAGTGCCTGGTAGTTGGATTCCAAAGAATCAACTCACAGCAAATCCCTTCATAGCAAACTAACAACAATCCATTAAATGACGATAGAATACGTAAGAAGGTAGGGTGGACATTGTTAGGAAAACTTAACGTTTTGCTTCTAACAACATCCAAAGTACCAGCAACTACATCGTCAACGACAATTGACGTGTCTTTAAAGGAGAGCAGTTTCTTTTCTACTGAATCTCCACTTCGGAGAGCATGCATCATCTCAAATCCATGACTTGACAGTTCCCTATAAAAATTCTTGGAAAGACATTTCAAACGACTAATATCTTCTGCAGAGAGCCTTGTGAAAATTTTGTCAGCAATCACTTGGAACCCAATATTTCCATTTTGAAGTGAACCAATGCGTCTTTGAAAGCCAAAGAAATTGTAATGATATTGATAAACAAAAAACTTTTGAAGATGATTGAGTAGATGGATGAAAACGCTAATGATGAAAACCTCTGCCCAATGTATTTTATATACCCAATGAAGGCGGTTATGACTGAATACATCGTCAGACGAAAGAATATGATGCGACATTCGTTAGGCTTTTAATGCAAAACATTTGAAAAGTGTGTTTCCATGGGAAAAGTATAAATTAAACACATTATTATAATTACAATTAACCTCTTCATTTACCATAAGACGCCTTTACGATAAGACAGAAGTGAGTGAGTGACATGCATTAATTGCAAAGTACATATCCCCAAGAATTTTGAATTTAAAATTACCGGCAATTTCAAAACATCTGCTAAGATATATGTTTGCAAAAGAAAACATCTGCTAAGTTATACTTTCAAAGAGATGGCAGTGGTTTGCCCTCTTGAATGTGGGCCAGACCTTTGACATTTGAATATAGAGCAGTCGTTTGAAATTAAATGTATTTTAAGTCAAATAAAAAATTTCAGATAAAAAATCGCTTCATTTGCAATTACATATCCCTAGGAATTTTGAATTTAAATTACCGCCAATTTCAAAACATCTACTAAGATATATGTTTGCAAAAGGAAACATCTGCTAAGTTATACTTTCTAAGAGTAGGCAGTGGTTTGCCCTCTTGAATGTGGGCCAGACCTTTGACATTTTATAGAGCAGTGGTTTGAAATTAAATGTATTTTAAGTCAGATAAAAAATCGCTTCATTTGCAATCATCATTTAGTCATAACTCAGATAAAAAATCTATTCATTTAAAGACCAGCAATACTGTACATAGTAAACAAATGCTTCTGCAACTCCAGCAGACAAAGATATTACGAACATTTGTTAGGCAACAACAGATATTGCCAACAATAGCAAGTCAAATAGCCGTTAGATTAGCAGATGATGATTTAGAGCAGACATTCTCTTTTGCCAAACTTTAACTTTGATAGATCTATACACTAACAGATATTGATTCAACATCAATATAATCTAATTAAACTCAGAGACAAATTCACTTCTACATCAAAAGTAAAACAATCATCATCATCATCTGCTCAGATCATTCACAAATTTAGTCATAATAACTCAGATAAAAAAACTTTAGTCAAAATAAAAAACCAAAACAAACATAATCATATATATCACATTACCATCATCAAGGCAAACCACATATCCCCAAAATGTGTTCTGAAAGTGGGTCAGAGGGAGCTTCTGTTTTCTCTTATCCTTTATGAACAAATATCGATTATTGAGAAGAAGGGATTTGAGGGAGAGATACATTAGAAATGTGGTTAGAAATATGGTTTCTAATATGAAGAGTGAAATGAGAATATAAAGTACCGATCTGCAATAATCAAATGATATTAAAAATTACATAATAATACTTATGCACCTTAAAATTAGTAAAAATAAAATGCTCCACAAACATTAATATGATTAAAATTTAATTATGAAGATTAAAAGATCAACAATTAAATCGACTACTGAACAATGAAACTTTAAAATCTAACAACAACACCAAGAAATTTACGAATGTTTTTAGCTTCAACTCCATCGAATACCGAACTTCTCAATGTATATCTTCGACAATCACCATGAACTCCACTGAAGTACTGAATGCATCACCATCAGGTTTCTGGAAACCTGCTCTCTCGTGAACAGACCAAGATGCAGTACATGAAAATACTTCTTCAGCTGTTGAAGAGTAGCCCTATCCTCATATACTTAATCCTCAACTTGCTTCAAAAAGAGCTGCTTTAAACCAACCTTTATGCTGCTTTTAATACAAAAAAGGCAGGAAAGAACAAATCTCTAGTAAAATAAAATCTTATCTTACAGCAGTAGCAGATCCTTTCTTGCGTTTAGTAAGAACTACTGAGGGTTCTACATCATCATCATCTGCCCAAGTCAAATGTACTCATCATTTAGTCATAAGCCTAAATTATTTTAAATGTACATTTAATAATATTTCTTTGTGTTTAATTTAACTTTATGCTTCCACAAACCTAAAATAACCTGCAGATGATTGTACGAATTTCAAACAACTGTGATTAGACTGAAATATAAAGCGGAATTAGAGTATATCACTTCAAAAATAAAAATTCAAAATTTCAAAATTAGAGCAGCAAAAAAACATACTTTAAACGATGTTGGAACAATGATGTTGGAAACAACCGTAGAACAATCATCATCATCTACTCAGATCATTCACAAATTTAGTCATAATAACTCAGATAAAAAAACTTTAGTAAAAATAAAAAACCAAAACAAACATAATCATATATATCACATTACCATCATCAAGGCAAACCACATATCCCCAAAATTTGTTCTGAAAGTGGGTCAGAGAGAGCTTCCGTTTTCTCTTATCCTTTATGAACAAATGTCGAGTATTGAGAAGAAGGGATTTGAGGGAGAGATACATTAGAAATGTGGTTAGAAATATGGTTTCTAATATGAAGAGTGAAATGAGAATATAAGTCAGTTTATATAAGAAGATGATTGACAAAAGTGAGTGAGTGACATGCATTAATTGCAAATTACATATCCACATGTATTTTGAATTTGAAATTACCCGCAATTTCAAAACATTTGCTAACGTATACGTTTGCCAAAGAAACCATCTGCTACTTTCTTGTAGATGGGCAGTGCTTTGCCCTTTGGAATGTGGGCCAGACATTTTAACATTTGAATACACAAGGCAGTGCTTTGAAATTAAATTAAATGTATTTTAAAGTGATTTATATATTCCGGTTTATGATGCAGTAATAACATAAGAAAAGCATTGTTGGACAGCCTCTATGGTTGACACATCAGCTTTTCTTATGTCACTTGGTTTTCTCCTTTTATAGAAAGTATAGATAGATTATCTAGTTTAAAATTCAAGAGTTATACATCAATATCTATATCTATATCTATATAATAAATAAACCATTCATGGGACACTTGTTCCATCATATTAGGCTATGTATCTTTTAATTTTTCCGTCAATATTTTATGGATAATTATTATTTATAGATAATCATCCAACTAAATATTATTTACTTTAATCTTTTATGGATAATTATTATTTAGTCTATATTCTTCTAATTAATTATAAATGACTCTCGTATTAAATATTACTTATAACTTAGTTTAATCTATTCTACTTAATTATAGATAATTATTATTTAGTTTAAATTTAATGTATACTTTCTATTTATAATATTATTTATTTGATTTTCTATGTCATATTCTCTTCATTGTTTATATTTTCTTTTACCCAAATTATTACTTTTTTTTACAGACACCTACTTTTTATTTGTAATATACAAATTTACTCTTATTTTTTTCAATAATGCAATTATCTCTATTAAACTTTAAAATTTTACTATAATATATATAATCCATAGTAATGCTAGACATAAACTCAAATAGCTTTTTATTTGCTTCTTGAATAACATATTTGACCACTCTATCTTTTTTTCAATAATAACCTACGCAATCACCATATATATTGTGTATCGAGTATATCCATTAGTTTTTTTAAATATAATTTTCCTATTATTTGGTATGTAAAATCATATTTATTCAGCCCGTGTAATACATGAGAGTTCTTAAAGATATAACTTTTTTTATTATGTGGTAAACAATATTACATGTATTCAACCCGTGTAATACACATGGTTTTAGATATATAATTTTTTTATTATTTGCTATATAAAATTACATTTATTCAACTCGTACAATACATATGGTTGTTATAGATATAACTTTTTATTATTAAATATATAAAATTACATTTATTCAACCCGTGCAATAAATGAGGTTTTTAAAAATATATATATAGGGGAAGGTTCTATGCAGAACACAAAATATTGCGAGAACACGCAGAACACAATGAATCACCTATTTTTTGCAATCCTAAAAACCTAAAAAGTAAATGAAAATGTTGCAAATGTATGATTTTTTTGTTTCTTACACTAGAATTTAAAACAAAATATGGAAAATTTCCACTTTTTGTATAACCTACATATATGTAGGTTATGTGTAGGTTAAATTACCAACATGTATGTAAGGTACGTGTAGGTAAAAAAATATGGTTTTTTATGTATATATAATACACATATGAATGTAAAAAACATAAATTTAAAAAAAAATATGAAATTTAATCCCAAAATTTAGTGTTTTAGAGTTGTTCTTTTTGTTCTCGCAATAGTTAGTGTTCTGTAATGATCCTCATCCATCGTTTTATTATTTAGTATATAAAATTCATTTATTAAACCCATGTAACACACGGGGTTATAACCTACTTATATAATAAACTGAACAGAATTGTTGAATTGTTATATGATTTAATTATCTTGTTTAAAATTCAAGAGTTATACATTGTATATAAACTGAACAGAATTGTTGAATTGTTATATGATTTACTTATCTTGTTTAAAATTCAAGAGTTATACATTATATATAAACTGATCAGAATTGTTGAAGATTAATATTGAACAAATATATAAACTAACTAGGTTAGAATCCTGTGTATTACACGAATTGAATAAATATAATTTTATTATAGTAAATAATAAAATAGTATATCTTTAAAAACCTCGTTTATTGCACGAGTTGAATAAATACAATTTTATATATTAAATAATAAAAAGTTATATCTTTAAGAACTCCGTGTATTATGCGGGTTAAATAAATATAATTTTATATAGCAAATAATTAAAAAAGTTATATTTTTAAAAACAATTAATGTCTATGAAATAAAAACGGAAAAATAGAAAAATAAATGCTTCCAGCTCTAAAGCAGTATATTGTGTACATATATACTTACATGTTTCTTAGTTGATAGATACTTAGTACTATATTTACTTGCATGTTTCTTAGTTGATACTTGATAGATACTTAGTACTTATCCTATTGATGCTTAGTACTTATCCTAGATTGTTTACATATATTGATATAAGAGTAAATTACAAGTTTTGTCCTTTATGTTTGTCCCAAATTTCAGGTGCTGCCCTTTACCTTTAAAATTGATGAGTTTTGTCCTTAATGTTTCAAAATCTTGCACGTTATGTCCTTTAGGGCAAACCCAGTTAATTTTTTTTGTTAAATCTGATAATGTGCAAGGCACATAAGGGCATTTTTGTAATTTTGTTTTTAGGGTATTTTGTGTAATTTTATTAACTTAAAATAGATACCCACCATCAACATTTAGACACTCATCTCTCTCTCTTTCTATCCTCTCTCACAACAAACCACAGCCACCTCCACAGCCGCTCCCCCTTCCACAGCCGCTCCACCTCCACAGCCGCTCCCCCTTCCACAGCCGCTCCACCACCACAGCCGCCGTCCCCTTCACCTCCACCTCCACAACCGTTGTCACCACTCCCCACCACCGCTGCCATCCCCTTCCACAGCCGCTGGGATTATTTTGTTTAGAGATTTGCAGCTTTGTATCACCATCTCCACCACCATTCAAATCTTGTCGGGTCTAACCCCATCTCCTTCATTTTAGATACCCTTTCTCTCTCTACTTCTCACCCAATTTACACACTCAAATCCTCACAAAATCACTCAATTTCTCTTCAAATTATCTACCAGTATGTTGTTACGATGTCGCCGGAGCCGACAATTGACTCGATTGAAGGTTCGCAAGGCCGTAATTCAGTCAGATTTGGACAGATGTTTCGGATATGAGAACTAATGGTAAATTAGGTTTAATTCTGATGTCGGCTTGATCCTGGACCAGCTTCAAAACTTGTGAGATTGATGATAAAAGAGTTTACTTATTTGAGATTTGGGGATTTTTTGTTTGTTCAGATGATCTGGGTTTTTTTTTTTTTTTGTTCAGATGAATTCGTAGGGCTAGATGTTCAGATTTGGGGATTTTTTGTTTGGAGATGATTTCGGTTGAGAGAAAGAGAAAGAGAAAGAGAAAGAGGGGGGTAATTGATGAATGTTTTTGGTTTTTGGTGATGGTGGATCGAAGGGGTGGATGTTGATGGTGATGATGGAGACAGTGGAGTGTGATGGTGGGTCAGGCGATGGTGGAGATAGTGGGTGGTCGGCGGCAGGTGAGGGTGGGAGGTGGTGGTGGTCGGCGGCAGGTGAGGGTGGGAAGTGGTGGCGGCAGGTAGTGGCAAGTGGTGGGTCTGCAACTTGTGAAGATGGTGGGGTATTAATTTTATGTTAATTACACAAATTTCTCTAAAAAACAAAATTACAAAAATGCCCTCATGTGCCTTGCACATGATCAGATTTAACAAAAAAAAAATTAACTGGGTTTGTGTAACACCCCAAAAATGGGTTTGGTAATTTAAACCCGGTTAATATAAAGGAACGGGTAAAAATACCGTTAGAGGTAAAAGTGAACCCGTAAATGAATATCGACTAGGAAATTATGTTAAGACATTAAAGTGTGCAAATAGATACTTAACCATATATATTTAAGACTTAATACTTGAGGGACCAAATGTGCATAAGTTGAAAGTGGAATAATGAAAGTTAAAATATCTAAACACAACACATACATCAGACGTATGTGTGTGTGTTCAACATTAGGTGAAGCAAGAAGAACAAAACCCTAAATACTACTAATCCATCAAATTAGAAGAGAAATTGAAGTGTAAATTGATGCATGTATCCAGATTTACGATCCTCTAAGTGTGCTCAACATCAAGTAAGTTGAATTTTATGCTTTAGTGATGTTTAATGATATGGGTTATGTGTAATCCATGGATGTATTGCGAAATTAAGCATGAATGTTAGTTAATTTCAACATAAGGAAGTCGTAATGTGCTTGATTTTGACTATATTGATGGTTTGATAAGAAACGCATTTGAAATTGTGATGATATGATTAGTGATGATGATGTATGTGTTAATTCTTGATATAGTTTGATGAGTAAGGTTAATATATGCATAATGATGTTATAATAATCTGAATATTTGAAGAATTCATGTGTTTGTGATGTTTTGCCATGATTTTAGAAAAGAATTTGTAGAGATGTGCTTAATAGGCTTGTACATTTCGCTAGATAAGTAGTATGCACATAAGGTGTTCGATGAAATGCTTGAGCTGAATTGATTATGTATGAATATGAAGAATTTTAGATTTAAAAGATCTAATAATGGCGTGGAATATGAATATGAGTAATGAACGTTAGAGTGAATGATGTGAATGCGTGTAAATGATGTATAATGTGAAAACTAAATGCAAATGTGATACACCCTTTAGGGTCGAAGAAAGGAGGAGAATCAAGTCAAGCGAAAGCATTAGGAGCGCACGACTCCGGTAAGTTCTTATGAACTTCGTTTACTCTACTAGTAGGTTTATGAATGATATTATTGATAATATGAATTCGTACAATTTTCCATGGTAGATTGAAATTGATTAGATGCAAGAAATTATATTTGAAGAAGGTTTTAAAATTTATGTTGTAGCGAATATGAACCAACCCGTCTAAATGGGTTGAAATGATTAGTGGAATGATTCTCATAATGTTTATATATTGACTTGTTGGTAACGGGTCAAATAATGTAAGTGAACTCCGAACTTACCCTTTTGTTTGGTAATGTAATTATGATATATGGTAATTATTGAATGTAATATAAGAAGATATGCATAGATAGTGAATACATGCTTGAGTGAGTATTTAATTATATGCTTGAATGAATAAGATGAGTTATGTGTATTTGAGGACATGTTCATATGAAAGGAAGCTAATGATACTAACCATTTTCAATTGAGAATTAATGTGAAGCATAGGCATGTTAACAATGGAGGTGAAGGTTGACTTCGCAATCCGATGCAAGTGATCGAATGGATGGACAAAGGGGCTAGTAATAGAGAAAGCATGATATGTTGTCGCCTTATTATGCATACATTAAGATTCTGTATTTTGTCACTGGTTGCTAATGATGTGATTGGATGTGGTGACTGCAGGCTGTATAGGTTTATGGATGTTTCATCAAGAAGTGTACGCGGTTGAAGATCGAGTCAACGCATGGATTGTACGTGGGTGTGAATGTGGTCACTTAATAATTATATAAGTATGTTGGTTTTTGATTAATTTATAAAAAGGGATTAATGTATTTAAGTGAAAGAATGAATATAATGAAAGAAATTTTAAATATGCTTTTTCCGCTGCGTGATATTTGGTTAAAACGTGTTAGGGCGTTACAAGTTGGTATCAGAGCCTAGGTTTGAGCGAAATCAAGTACAAAGGAGTGAGTACTTGAACTCAAACCTGTGTGCTCTTGTGATTAATGACCCGTACAATCCAAGACTCGATCAAGACCGAAAGGTAAGATTTAATATAAGTAAGTATGCGAGATGTTACTAATAATGATGAATATTGAAAGGTGAGCTTGATGGATAATGAGGATGTTTCGCAGTCACGGCCTAGTACGAAAGCTAAGGTGTGCGATATGTCAGGAAAATGGACCCCAGGTACACAAATTTTAAATTTGGCAAGTATTAGTATGTAGCATACCCTTATATACGAGGGTGAAATCATTGAAGGATTCAAATGGGTGTGGCACGAACTTAAGACTGGTTCCCTAGACATAAAGTGATAATTCTTATGAGGACACGAGACTAGTATGTGGATTGCACGCCTGGCCAGTGTGCAAGAAGCATAGGACACTCGTGGATCATGAGGATCATCACATGTATGTCCGGACGAATCGGGAATAGGGGTCGTGTGGGATGGAAAGGGGTTCCCCGATTCTGTAAGAATCGGGTCAAACATGAGAAAGAAAGATAAAAATGAAAAGAATGTAAAGTATGAATGCTATGTTAGAATCCGCGATACGGATTCGAAACATGAAAGAAGTCAAAGTATGAATGCTATGTTAGAATCCGCGAGACGGATTCGAAACATGAAAGAAGTTAAAGTATGAATGCTATGTTAGAATCCGCGAGACGGATTCGAAACATGAAAGAAGTTAAAGTATGAATGATGTGTTAGAATCCGCGAGATGGATTAGAAACATGAAAGGAATAAAGTATGAATTACCTGTTTGAATTCGCGAGGCGGATTCAACACATGTAAGGAAGAAAAGAAGAATGAAAGGCTTGAGCCGTAAGCAGTAAACGAATCAAGTACGCGGAAAAGCGTAGTTGGATGGAAGGTAAGTAAAGCTTACGGCATTTAAATTAGTACAACTACTTATGTATTTGACTAGAAATAAGAGATGTTACTATTCAAAAAGAGATTTCGAAATAAGATGTTCCGAAACGAATCGATACGGGTCGGAACAAGTTAAAACTGGAAGTAAACCATATTTGATGGTAAAAAGGGTAAAATAGTAATTTGGTCATGGAATGATGAAAGTATAATGAGTTTTGAAAGATTTTGTTATGATGTATGCCATGATAAGTAATAAGGGTAAAACGGTAATTTAGTTACATGGATGAATGAAAATAAAGTTTAAAGAATACCCTATGGCGTAAGCGATGATAGGTTAAATGTATGGAAGAAAGGTTTAAAGATTATGACCATACGGTGAAAATCCGCAATGAGTCAAATGAGCGAAATGGCAAATCGATACCATTTTATTTAAAATGTAAAAGGTTTGGGGCGTTTAGACCAAATGGGTCAATTAATGATGATAGGATCATTTGACGATGATGACTAATGAATGTTTGTTGAAGCTTTATGCTCACAGGATGGATAGCGTATGGAAATTGCGTTGCTAATAATTAGCAACTTACTTAATGAAGTATTAAACGGGTCACAGCTTGATCCAAGCCAGGTATGTACGAATAAGATTGTAGTTAAAAAGTATGACTTTTGGTCAATTATGTATTAAGGTCCTTTGTCGTAAGAACCGGAGCATTTGTTCACCAAAACGCCCTCGAATGACAAAGCGGGTAAACAACCCTTATGGGCTATTTGGAAACAAGTATTATGATCGAGTAAGTCTTTTGAAAAGTGTAAAGGTTAAAGGTATAAGCTTTTGGGTTTTGCCGTAATAGGAGGATCCGAGGGGTAAAACTCGGATTATATAGATCACCACGTTAGATCCACCACAAATGTAGTTGTGGTGGGAAATCAATTGATAAGAAATGTGAAAATATGAAGCAAGAAGCAAATAAAGGTGATCCGTGCTTAAAATAGACTTAAATACCCTTAACGGGTCAAAATAAGCATATGAGCGAAAACGGGTTTAAGAACGTATATAAACCCGAGAAATGAACCTAGTACGATAGACAATATTGAAATTATGGAGTTCATGAGAAATGGGGATCAAACAAACATGTTTGTTTGATAAATGCATGAACGGGTCGAATAATTCTTAAAAGAATATTGAGCCGAAAGCTTGTAAGTTAAGAATTTTCTTAATCCGGACGTGGGATTTTGAGTCCATATGAAAGAGGACCAAATTTTGGTCATGTAGGAAGAAACGGGAGGTTAAACGGGTAAACGGTTCAAAAGTTATGCGCGTTTAAGTATGTAAGAACGACGGAAAATGAAACAGCAGGAAAATGAATAATCGAGGCGCCGTCGCCGACGCCCAGAAGGGCCGTCGCCGACGGCATGTGTGATCTGGATTTTGGCCGACGGCCTAACCTCCTGTCTACGGGGATTTTGGGCGACGGAGGTGCGTCGCCGACGGCCCATATGGGCGTCGGCGACGGTGCCCAGAATTTATGTTTTCTGTTTACTTCCATTTGTGATCTCGGTTGATCCAGTGCGCGTTCCGGTGCTCCGTTAAGCTTCCGAATGGGCCGAAATTAAGTTTTGATGCATTTTTGATAAAGGACTATTGTCCAGAATAAGACCCCAGCCAGGGGCTCTTCCCCTTGGACCCCGCCAGGGGCTGCCGCCCCTTGGACCCCGCTTCTCTCGGGGGCGCTGCCCCCGAACCCCCGTTACTCCCAATGAAGGATATGCACGTATGTAAGTATGTAAGAATGTATGCACATATGTAGATATGTATGAATAAATGTATGTATGTATGTATGCACGTATGAAAGCATGTACGTATGTACGATTTAGATACGTTTGAGTATTAACGTTATTAATCGTGTTTCCGTTGAGAAAACGATGCAATGCAGGTATGAGAATATTGGATGCATGAGGAATTGAAGTTGATCTCAGAAAGGGTAAAGTTACGTTATGTTACGAATTGAACCAATTATGGACCTTGTAAGGGTTTTATGAGTATGAATATTTTATTATTTTAAAGTGTTGAAGTGTTATTAACATAGTATGAAAGTTTATGGGTATTATTTATGTAAAATGCGAAGGTCCTTATAAATTTCAATTACGTAAGTTTAGGTTTTACAAATTATGTTATTTGACCCATGTACCGTATAATGCTAATACAAATTGGGAATTTGTGAAGGAACTATGGGTGAATGAACACCAAGTTAAACGCAAGTATGAAAGGAAATGTGATAACTGTTAATGTTATAAATGAGTATGATGGAATTCTTGGCTGGTGATAATAGTAGATGTGTTGAAAGGATGCTCATGATGAGAGCTCATTTTACAGACGAATGAAGTCAATCTGGTTAGAGGTCAATAAAGGAATGAAATCTTAGTTCAGTCTTAAAGTATTCAATAACGCCCATATGTGTGAATAGTAAGTAATGCATGAGAAATCACGAAGAAAATGATTTGTAATGTAATATATGAATATACATGTAAATGTACGTATGCATGAAGAAGGAATTATCATCCATGAAGGTGTGAAAGGTATGTATGAATGTACGCATGTACGTAGAGGTGTAGGAATGTATGTAATTATGTATATACATGTATGAATGTATTAAGGTATGAAGGTATCTATGAATGTATGCATGTATGAAGAGATGTAAGAATGTATGTATGTATACAAGTAGGAAGGTATGAAGGTATGAAGATACGTATGAACGTACGTATGTATGTAGGGAGATAAGGATGGTATGAATGTATGTAATAAATGTATGAAGGTACGTATGAGTGTGTGCATTATATAACGATAAGTAAGCATGTAAACATGTACGTATAGATGGTTATTGCTGCAAGTATGTTTTCGGGTGTATGTAATTAGATGTGTGAGTGTACATATATGAACGTATGTACGTATGTGTTTAAGGGGATCGAATGTGCACAAGGGAATAAAGCATGTATGTATTTATGTATGTATGTATGCATGTGTGAATGTATTCATGAAGATATGTATGTATGTATGAGCATACGTGTAAATGTAAGTATATGAGTAATATACTTGATTTAAGAAAGTAAATATAGGGCGTATAGTTATATTTGTTCATGAATGAGACCTTTTATAAGGTATGAGTAAATTCTTGCCATGGTGTGTATTGTGAATGAAATGCATGAATAACCTAGTAGTAAAGGTCATCACTAAGGAACTAACATGAGGCAAGAATTCGGAATCTAAAGATATGTGAATATATTTCAGAATTGTGTTACATAGAAGGACCGGTAAGTAAAGGATTATGGTCCCGAGGAAGTAAGCAAGGTTTCGGGGACGAAACCTCTTTTAAGGGGGGTAGACTTGTAACACCCCAAAAATGGGTTTGGTAATTTAAACCCGGTTAATATAAAGGAACGGGTAAAAATACCGTTAGAGGTAAAAGTGAACCCGTAAATGAATATCGACTAGGAAATTATGTTAAGACATTAAAGTGTGCAAATAGATACTTAACCATATATATTTAAGACTTAATACTTGAGGGGCCAAATGTGCATAAGTTGAAAGTGGAATAATGAACGTTAAAATATCTAAACACAACACATACATTAGACGTATGTGTGTGTGTTCGACATTAGGTGAAGCAAGAAGAACAAAACCCTAAATACTAATAATCCATCAAATTAGAAGAGAAATTGAAGTGTAAATTGATGCATGTATCCAGATTTCTCTTCAAATTATCTACCAGTATGTTGTTACGATGTCGCCGGAGCCGACAATTGACTCGATTGAAGGTTCGCAAGGCCGTAATTCAGTCAGATTTGGACAGATGTTTCGGATATGAGAACTAATGGTAAATTAGGTTTAATTCTGATGTCGGCTTGATCCTGGACCAGCTTCAAAACTTGTGAGATTGATGATAAAAGAGTTTACTTATTTGAGATTTGGGGATTTTTTGTTTGTTCAGATGATCTGGGTTTTTTTTTTTTTTTTTTGTTCAGATGAATTCGTAGGGCTAGATGTTCAGATTTGGGGATTTTTTGTTTGGAGATGATTTCGGTTGAGAGAAAGAGAAAGAGAAAGAGGGGGGTAATTGATGAATGTTTTTGGTTTTTGGTGATGGTGGATCGAAGGGGTGGATGTTGATGGTGATGATGGAGACAGTGGAGTGTGATGGTGGGTCAGGCGATGGTGGAGATAGTGGGTGGTCGGCGGCAGGTGAGGGTGGGAGGTGGTGGTGGTCGGCGGCAGGTGAGGGTGGGAAGTGGTGGCGGCAGGTAGTGGCAAGTGGTGGGTCTGCAACTTGTGAAGATGGTGGGGTATTAATTTTATGTTAATTACACAAATTTCTCTAAAAAACGAAATTACAAAAATGCCCTCATGTGCCTTGCACATGATCAGATTTAACAAAAAAAAAATTAACTGGGTTTGTGTAACACCCCAAAAATGGGTTTGGTAATTTAAACCCGGTTAATATAAAGGAACGGGTAAAAATACCGTTAGAGGTAAAAGTGAACCCGTAAATGAATATCGACTAGGAAATTATGTTAAGACATTAAAGTGTGCAAATAGATACTTAACCATATATATTTAAGACTTAATACTTGAGGGACCAAATGTGCATAAGTTGAAAGTGGAATAATGAAAGTTAAAATATCTAAACACAACACATACATCAGACGTATGTGTGTGTGTTCAACATTAGGTGAAGCAAGAAGAACAAAACCCTAAATACTACTAATCCATCAAATTAGAAGAGAAATTGAAGTGTAAATTGATGCATGTATCCAGATTTACGATCCTCTAAGTGTGCTCAACATCAAGTAAGTTGAATTTTATGCTTTAGTGATGTTTAATGATATGGGTTATGTGTAATCCATGGATGTATTGCGAAATTAAGCATGAATGTTAGTTAATTTCAACATAAGGAAGTCGTAATGTGCTTGATTTTGACTATATTGATGGTTTGATAAGAAACCCATTTGAAATTGTGATGATATGATTAGTGATGATGATGTATGTGTTAATTCTTGATATAGTTTGATGAGTAAGGTTAATATATGCATAATGATGTTATAATAATCTGAATATTTGAAGAATTCATGTGTTTGTGATGTTTTGCCATGATTTTAGAAAAGAATTTGTAGAGATGTGCTTAATAGGCTTGTACATTTCGCTAGATAAGTAGTATGCACATAAGGTGTTCGATGAAATGCTTGAGCTGAATTGATTATGTATGAATATGAAGAATTTTAGATTTAAAAGATCTAATAATGGCGTGGAATATGAATATGAGTAATGAACGTTAGAGTGAATGATGTGAATGCGTGTAAATGATGTATAATGTGAAAACTAAATGCAAATGTGATGCACCCTTTAGGGTCGAAGAAAGGAGGAGAATCAAGTCAAGCGAAAGCATTAGGAGCGCACGACTCCGGTAAGTTCTTATGAACTTCGTTTACTCAACTAGTAGGTTTATGAATGATATTATTGATAATATGAATTCGTACAATTTTCCATGGTAGATTGAAATTGATTAGATGCAAGAAATTATATTTGAAGAAGGTTTTAAAATTTATGTTGTAGCGAATATGAACCAACCCGTCTAAATGGGTTGAAATGATTAGTGGAATGATTCTCATAATGTTTATATATTGACTTGTTGGTAACGGGTCAAATAATGTAAGTGAACTCCGAACTTACCCTTTTGTTTGGTAATGTAATTATGATATATGGTAATTATTGAATGTAATATAAGAAGATATGCATAGATAGTGAATACATGCTTGAGTGAGTATTTAATTATATGCTTGAATGAATAAGATGAGTTATGTGTATTTGAGGACATGTTCATATGAAAGGAAGCTAATGATACTAACCATTTTCAATTGAGAATTAATGTGAAGCATAGGCATGTTAACAATGGAGGTGAAGGTTGACTTCGCAATCCGATGCGAGTGATCGAATGGATGGACAAAGGGGCTAGTAATAGAGAAAGCATGATATGTTGTCGCCTTATTATGCATACGTTAAGATTCTGTATTTTGTCACTGGTTGCTAATGATGTGATTGGATGTGGTGACTGCAGGCTGTATAGGTTTATGGATGTTTCATCAAGAAGTGTACGCGGTTGAAGATCGAGTCAACGCATGGATTGTACGTGGGTGTGAATGTGGTCACGTAATAATTATATAAGTATGTTGGTTTTTGATTAATTTATAAAAAGGGATTAATGTATTTATGTGAAAGAATGAATATAATGAAAGAAATTTTAAATATGCTTTTTCCGCTGCGTGATATTTGGTTAAAACGTGTTAGGGCGTTACAGTTTGCCCTAAAGGACATAACGTGCAAGATTTTGAAACTTTAAGGACAAAACTCATCAATTTTAAAGGTAAAGGGCAGCGCCTGAAATTTGGGACAAACATAAAAGGACAAAACTTATAATTTACTCTTTATATAACAACGTTGTGTCACTAAGTTTTCATACCTATATACAATATGAACAAACAATCGATGATAAGTAATAAAATAAATAAAATTGTTATAAACCAGATATTTTAGGCCCAACCCATTACTTATGGGCTTTAGGGTTTATATCTATGTTCATCTATATATTGTAATGTTGAATAATGAGAATTTAGTTTTATCTCTTTTCTCTTTGGTTTTTATCACATTATCAGCACGAAAATTCTCCACTGGGATTAACCGGCAATTCACAACCACATCACGGATTCATCAAACATCGTTTTTGGATTCCGAGCATATTCTTTTCCTCATAATCCGGGTACACATCTTCCTTCAATGCTTCCATGTTATTATTATTATAATCGGAACATATATCCAAAGGATGGGTCACCAATTTTACAAAAGTACAAAGTCTGTACTCCGAGAAAAAAAAAAGAAGAATACTAAGAACTTTTTCATATGCTTTCACATATTTTCACAATTTTTTTTTGAATTGGTTTTAAATTTTGATCCTTTGGAACATAACAAATGGGATTTCCGATATGGGTTTTAGATTGCCCAGGAAAGGGTTTTGTTTTTAATCAGTACTTAAGAACGACATAGGGAACAACATAGGATTTCCCTCTGATTTGAACTTACGGAAACATCGAACCCAAATTTTAAAGTATCGTTTTGAATATCAAAGAACAAATTTTTTTCCGTAACTATCAGGCGGTCACTGCCGCCACAAGCAACCGAAACAAAACATATAAATCAACCCATAATACATAAAATTTCTTACGCGAGAACCTTCCTCCGGCGATTCAACTCACCGGTTAACGGGGCGCCACAATCATCCTCATCATCATCAGCGATGACGCGGTTCCTCCGATCTCTGGCTGCTTAACCGTCGCCGATGATGACGGCTTTTTTCCCGGTGGGTCGGCGGTTACTCTCTTCGGTTGAAACGGTTTACCGGCGGTTACTCTCTTGGGTTTGGAACGGTTTACCGGTGGTTATGGAACCACCGCAGCGTTTTTCGCCGGAAGCTTTTCGTTCATATAAACCCTTATGTCATCTACTGTAATCCTCACATACAATGATCTCATATATTATTATTATTATTATAAATCCACTGAACAAGAAAACCGTCTGCGGAGAAAATTGCAGATATTGTTTCCTATTTTAAATATATAGGGTAAAAGGGTTGATTGAGTTAGACATGAAAAAAAAAACGCTAAGAATATAAATAGAGAAAATGTGTATGCTTGTGTTGTAACCATGTGCTCTAGCTGCATTGAAGCAAGTGAGCAGACTCCAAATAGAAATTAAATTTTATAAACTACATATTCTCATGTGGTCCACATTACCTCCTCGTATGGTTCTGGAATCTCACAAATATATTTACTCTTTTAACTATATAAATATCACACAAAATTGTTACAAGGATTTCACATGTGAATTTTATTTTGGGTTGATCTAAGTACACATTCTCTTTAATAATTATACTCTTCCTTGTGACAAGAAAAAGTGTGGGTCCCGTACAGACCCCACCCATAAGTATATGAGAGAAGGGTGTATTTAGTAATTAAAGGGTGTAATTAGTAACACCTTTTTATTTCCGTATTTTGTTAGAAAGTACAATCAAAGTATAATAACCTAGTCCACATCGTACGTTTCCATAACCTCCCTTCAAAAAGCTAAAGCCATTGCATTCCTTCGTCATCATCTTGATGAAGACCTAAAGAGGGAATACCTTACTGTCGAGGAACTTCTCGAGTTATGGAAAAACATTCAAGAACGATTTGACCACCTGAAGTTGGTCTTACTCTCTAAAACTCACTGTGAATGGGTTCATTTAAGGCTATGAAATCATAAAACTGTTAGTGAGTACAACTCTGCCAATTTTCGCATCACCTCTAAGTTTAAATTATACGGTGAACAAATCACTGATGAAGACATGTTAGAGAAAACTTTCTCAACGTTCCTTTCATCAAACATGTTCCTCGCGCAGTATTACAGAGAACGAAAATTTTACAAAATATACTGATTTAATACCTTGTTTGTTGGTTGCGGAGCAAAATAACAAGCTCCATCTACAAAATCAGTAAATGCGACCCATTATTTAATGTTGAAACTAATATTATGTTTCATTTAAAACCTAGTGATGTTCGATTCATAGTTGTATGATGTTTTTTTTTATCATACTCAAACATGCAATTTCTTATATTTAACGTGTTTTATTATTTCCAAAAGAAATATGTATACCAGCTCCAGCAGAGCTATTATTGGTGATGAATGTCTGGTAGATAGCGGTAGTACTAACACTATTCTCAAAGATATGAAATTTTTCTCTGAGTTGTCTCCGGCAGAGACACCGATTAGTACTATATCTGGTGTCAGTAACCTTATCGAAGGCTCCGGCAGAGCACACATAACATTATCTTCGGGTACCAAATTAACTATTGATAATGCATTATATTCTAGTAAATCCAGAAGAAATTTACTTAGCTTTAAAGATATTCGAAAACACGGTTACCACCTAAAAACAATATCTAAAAATAATATTGAATATCTTCAAATTACTTCAAACAAAAATGGCCAAGAAACAATTGTTGAACAATTAGAAGCTTTATCCTCTGGATTATATTGTACTAATATCAATCCTATCGAATCATACATGATGAGTAACCAAAAAGCTATTAGATAAAGACACATTCAATATATGGCATGACCGTCTAGGTCACCCTGGTAGCATAATGATGAGACGAATAATCAAAAGTGCAACTGGGCACCCTCTCAAAAACTTAAAAGTTTTGCTACCACAAGACTTATCATGTGCATCATGCTCTCTGGGCAAACTTATAACTCGGCCCTCACAAACTAAATTGATACATGAAACCCCATCATTTTTGGACAGAATCCAAGGGGATATTTGTGGGCCCATTCATCCTCCGTGTGGACCATTCCGCTATTTCTTGGTCTTAATTGACGCATTCTCAAGGTGGTCACACGTGAGCCTTTTAGCTACTCTAAATGTAGCATTTGCCCGGCTTTTAGCTCAAATCATACAATTGAGAGCAAATTTCCCAGATAATCAAATTAAAAACATCCGGATGGATAATGCGGGAGAGTTCACATCTCAAGCTTTTAATGACTATTGTATGTCAATTGGGATCAATGTTGAACTTTCAGTACCTCATGTTCACACACAAAACGGTTTAGCTGAATCTCTGATTAAACGATAACAAATAATTGCTAGACCACTCTTAATGAGATGTAAATTACCATCTTCTGCATGGGGTCATGCTATTTTGCATGCCGCTGCACTGATTAGATTGAGACCAACTGTTGATCATGAATACTCCCCATTGCAACTGGTCTCTGGACGAGAACCAAGTTTATCCCACCTTAGAATTTTTGGTTGTGCGGTATACGTACCAATACCGCCACCACAACGTACTACAATGGGACCCCAAAGAAGACTGGGTATCTATATTGGTTTTAACTCCCCGTCCATAATTAAATATTTAGAACCAATGACGGGAGACATGTTTACAGCACGGTATGCTGACTGTCATTTTGATGAAACAATGTTCCCAGTCTTTGGGGGAGATAAGGACAAAGAAAGACTGGTAACACAAGAAATAACGTGGAATGCATCATCGCTATCAAATCTCGACCCCCGAAGTGGTCAATGCGAATATGAAGTCCAAAAGATCAAACATTTGCAAAGAATAGCGAATGAATTACCAGATGCATTCACAGACACGAATAGAGTGACAAAATCACATGTACCAGCATCAAATGCACCTGCTCGAATTGAAGTAATCCTAGAAGCGATTACTATACAACGAAAGCGTGGGAGACCAATCGGTTCCAAAGACAAAAACCCACGAAAAGAGAAAAGTAACGCAGTTGGTGAAAACTCACAAAAGATTATAAATGAAACCCCGGTAGAGGTAAATGTCCCAGAAGAGACAACTATGAATCCAGAGGAAAATGAAGTTTCAGAAGAAACACAGGTACCGAACGAAAATGAGATCTCTATTAATTATGTGTAACACCCGTTCTTGTAAACCAAGGTTTAACGTATATTTTGAAAGATAATCATGTAATTAATCACTATCATATAGATCGGTAATACGGGTTTATTAAAACTTTTGCAAATCATAGGTTATTCCACATAACGTGGTTGAATTCGTTGTTTAAAATTTACAATGTGTCAAAGTGCGGAAGCGTGTGTCTTTATGGTGTTCGGTTCTTCGCTGAGCTTGATCGTCTTCCGGCATCCCAGAAAGTACCTACATTTCATAAACATGAAATGCTTTAGTCATACGGTGTTTAAAACGCATCTAAACGACTCCAAGAACAATCGATAACGCAAAACAAAAGTTTAAACCTGACCACCACCGTAAATTACGGTGGGACCGTAATTTACGGTGGCACCTGGATGTTAGTTCCCCACCGTAAATCAGGGGGTTTCCACCGTAGCATTTTTCATGTCCACCGTAATTTACGGTGGGACCGTAAATTACGGTGGTCCCTGCATTCCAGCTTTCCAATTTTACCGTTTCTGATACGAGAACTTCCGTATCTTTCAAACCGCTTATCCGTTTGACCTACCGTTTCTTCCTACATGTTTGTAATTTGATTCCCCATCATTTGGAGTTAAAATCCGACATCCGACTTAACAAGATTTAAGACTTTTAAGTCTTCGGCTTATTTCCCTTTTTACCAATTTTTGACCCATTCGCGGTTTTATCAAACAAACGTATTTGTTTGATTCCTATATCACATACAACTCTTTAATTTAATATTACTTACCATTTTAGGTTCTATTCATAGGTTTATTTCACAATTTAAACCCGTTTTCGCTCGTATGCTTATTTTGACCCGTTAAGGGTTCTTAAGCACTATCGAGCCTAAAATCGCTTTCAATTGCTTCTATAATTAATCTAAGTATTCATTTAATCATAAAACTCATTTCCGAACAACTTTTAAAGGTTGTTTGGTCAATTTAGCCACCAAGGGCGTTTTGGTCCATTTTAGTCCTTTATTAACAATGAAGGATTTTTTGAAAGTATATTGGACCCATAATCCCTCTTTTAACCTATAATTATGTTTGAAAAGTCATTAAGCTTTCCAAACGCCATGTTCATTACATAAAACATTTGGTTTACCTAACAATTAACCAAATGTCCGTTTTGACCTCTTTTAACACTCTTGAACCATATGTTCTAAATGAGTGTTACCTTATTTCACATACCTGGCGCAGATCAATATATTGACCCGTTTTTAATACCTTGCTTTTATAACTGCAAATTCATAGCGTTGCTAACACCAATTTGACATTTACACCTGAAATAATATAGCTCGACAATAATCATTAGTCGTTATTGTCAAAGGGTGATATCTTCACCTTTTGACCCATTTGGTCTAAGTGACCGACTATGTTGGCGAGATGATATTTATTACCATCTCATCTATACGACTCGCTTCGGTTTACACCGTGTGGCCATTTCACTTATTAATTGATTTTCTTAACGCTTTTTAGCCTGTTATGGCTTACGCCTTACAGTGTCTTTCAAAACCAATAGTTATGGTCGACGCATGACCAATTTACCTTTTTACCCATATTGTTTGTTTTGGTTTACCCTATAAGGTAACCATTCAAAGGCTCATTTTCCATTTGTCATAAAATGATCGAATTACCGATTTAATTCCTTTTTAACCATCAACATGGTTTCTTGTCGTGCTAGACTACCTTGTTCCGTACGTTTACACGTCGGAACATCATACCTCAATTATGTATTTGTCTAATACGTAACTAATACGGTAAGGGAGTATTCTAACATATAAGACTAGTGTAAGCTATACTTACCTTGCATCCGAATTATGCTTTTCCGTCATTCTTGCTTCGTTTGACCCGCTTTGTTCCCAAGCTCTCATCTAGCTTGTTAATCATCAAACTATCATCATCGTTTTCAAGGTGGTTAGTTTAATCATAATTTAATACGATTATTCCACCTTACAAATTTCATATCAAAACTACCATTTATCGGATTATAGGTCAGTTTGACTTTCAATGGTCAACTAACTTCAATCACATTATACACACAATAAGCTCAATCAACATCACGTTTCGAACCCCTATTATTCCGTATTACACGTAGTTAGTCGAGTTAGCCAATTACGCGTTTCTTTCATACTTTCGTTATGTCAACATTCATTCGGGCATTTTAACAAACACCTAGTGTGCATAATATTACTTATTTACTAACTAGTTCATAACTAGTTATCTTTACCAAGATTTACATCAACACATTTAAACTTCTAAGTCTAGTGTTCATGAACTATATCAAGAACTTATATCATCAACTCAATATTCATAAATCTTACATTCTAACATGAGTGTTCATCATATCAACATAAAACCCACTTAGCTTATCAATGGATCATCATGAATCTCATAGATTATCCAACAATCTAACATGTTATTTGACTAGGGTTTACTCCTAGACATCATATTACTTCAAGATTCACTCATGCATGACACAATCAAGCTCAATTTCAGTTTTTCACAATTAACCTAGAACTTGAGATGAATCAAAATACTAGAATTTCGCATACCTTATGATCCCTTCAGTGAGGTGATCATTAATTCGTGTTTAGAACTTGATTTGGGACTGAATTGAACCTCCAATTTCTGAGATTTGTGCTTGTTAGGGTTTGGCTCCATGGGGAGCTCCCTGATGTCGCCCCAGAACACACACTGTGTGTGTGTGTTTGTGTTTGTTTTTATTAAATAACTTTTCTAGTTATCCAGCTTTAACCCCTCGTGTTTGGTTCGTTATTAAGTAGGCCACAACCTACTTATTTCTTTTAACAATTTTCCTACTTATTAACTAGGTTAAATATTCCTAGTTAATTTAGCGGATTCGGGAATATTTATGACTAAGTTTATTTTAGGTCCCGTTAACTCGGGCCTTCTAAGCTTTTATTTCTTAAAAGCTTTTATCCACTTTTTATTTATTATTAGGATTAACTATTTAAATCCTAATATTTACCGGGTTACTTTTACCACCAACGGTATTTTACCCGTCTTTTAGTATTAACATGGGTTAATTACCAAACCCATTTTCGGGGTGTTACATTATGTACAAGATAGTACAATGTGGAACCGGAATAAAACACGTGTTGATGATATATTCACATATGCTATAGCAACGGATGTAATCAATGAAAATGATTACGTACCTAAAACTTTAGAAGAGTGCATGCACAGAAATGATTGGCCAAGATGGCAAGAAGCCATAAACGCCGAATTGAATTCGCTCGAAAAGTGACATGTTTTCGGACCTGTAGTCCGAACGCCCATAGACGTCAAACCAGTAGGTTATAAATGGGTGTTTGCAATAAAGAGAAATGAAAAGAATGAGATTGTACGATATAAGGCTCGACTTGTAGCACAAGGGTTTTCCCAAATCTCAGGAGTTGATTATGAGGAAACGTATTCCCCTGTAGTGGATGCGATAACCCTTAGGTTCCTAATCGGCCTCACAATCTCTGAAGGACTTCATATGAGACTAATAGATGTCGTCACCGCATACTTATACGGGACACTTGAAAATGACATCTACATGAAAATCCCTAAAGGATTAAAATTGCCTGAAGCATTAAAATCAACACCTCGAGATATGTGTTCTATAAAGCTCCAGAGATCTTTATATGGTCTCAAACAATTTGGTCATATGTGGTACAATCGACTTAGTGAATATCTCGAAAAGGAAGGATACAAGTCTGATGTAATCAGTCCATGTGTCTTTATAAAACGATCAATCTCAAATTTCACTATAATAGCAGTCTATGTTGACGATATCAACATCATCGGATCTCCTGAAGAGATAGAGGAAGCTGCTCAGTTGTTAAAGAAGGAATTTGAGATGAAAGATCTTGGTATGACAAAATTATGTATCGGACTACAATTTGAGTATCTGTGCAATGGCACATTTGTCCATCAATCAAACTACATCCAGAAGATGTTAATACGTTTCAATATGGATAAAGCACATCCGTTTAGCGTACCTATGGTTGTCCGACCGCTAGATCCACACAAGGATCCTTATCGCCCTCAAGAAGAAGGCGAAGAAGTACTTGGTCCAGAAGTACCGTACTTAAGCGCGATCGGTGCCCTTATGTATCTCGCAAATAACACAAGACCTGACATTGCATTTGCAGTACATGTACTAGCGAGATACAGTTCGAATCCAACACGTAGACACTGGAATGGTGTAAAACATATATTCCGGTATATTTGCGGGACACAAGACTTAGGTCTTTTCTATCAGAAAGATCAAAAGTCCCAGCTTGTTGGGTATGCTGATGCCGGATATCTATCAGATCCTCACAAAGCAAAATCTCAGACCGGTTATGTATTCACATACGGTGGCACAACAATTTCTTGGAAGTCAACTAAGCAAACACTTACAGCAACATCATCAAATCATGCTGAATTAATAGCACTATATGATACTGGTCGAGAATGTGTGTGGTTGAGATCAATGATTAATCACATACAAGAAGCATGCGGATAGGAACAAATCAAGAAGGAGCCGACAATTATTTATGAAGACAATGCTGCTTGCATAGCTCAAATCAGAGAAGGTTATATCAAGGGTGATCGAACAAAGCACATCTCACCAAAATTTTTCTCAACATATGACTTGCAAAAAGAAGGGGAAATTGATGTTCGCCAGATTAAGTCAAGTGAAAATCTAGCTGACCTGTTCACGAAATCTTTACCTAAAAGCAGTTTCGAGCAACTATCACACAAGATCGGTCTTCGTAGATTGAAAGATGTTTGTTGAATTCAGGGGGAGAATTATACACGCTGTACTCTTTTTCCCTTAACTAAGTTTTGTCCCACTGGGTTTTCTTAGTAAGGTTTTTAATGAGGCAGCATAGCTGATCCAGTAGTATCAGCTTATTTATTCAGGTCCCGAAATACCTATTTAACATCATCCTGAAGTACGTTGTTAAACTGTGTATAATTCTTATAAACCAGACATTTTAGGCCCAACCCATTACTTATGGGCTTTAGGGTTTATATCTATGTTCATCTATATATTGTAATGTTGAATAATGAGAATTTAGTTTTATCTCTTTTCTCTTTGGTTTTTATCAAAAATTTATTTTTTTGAAATTTAAACTTCATTCACACCAACACAGCAAAGTCCTCAAAACGAGGACCGCCAAAAAACATTATACAGTTGGTACTTTATCTAACTTTCCCAAGATAAGTCCTTATACATTGATCTATGCTTTAACCAAAAAAAGACAACTTTTTGATATCTCCAAAAATAAGTCTTTCCCAAGTCGCCTTACTTTGAAAAACCTTCTCGTTCCTCGCCAACCATATGCGCCAACACGACATTATATGATAATGCCATGAATAATATTCTTGACCCATTTGCCACCTGTGATATCTTTATATAATTCCAATAGCTCCTTCATCCCGAAAGTCAAAACAGGACTCAACTGGCACCATCGACCCACCGCATAGCAAACCTCCATAGTCACAGCGCAGCCTGTTAAGATATGTTCAGCAGACTCTTCTGCCCAATCACAAAACAGACACGCTAAGGACTCAACATGGATATTTCTTTTAACAAGTTCTTTCTTCACCGGTAAACGCCCTATTTCCGCTAAACTTAAAATATATCAGATTTTAAACAATGTATTCATAATTTATCTCAAAATGCTTGTAAGATTAGAAGGAAACCGGTTCGACTAAGAAATGACTCTTGGTCAAAACCATTTTCTAAATTAATCTTCATCATTATCATGATTAATTTAAGACTATTAACTAAACTTAAAATAAAAAATAAAACATACCTATAAGAATGACTTATTTTATGGAAAAATAATTACTCTTTAAAAAACATAAAAGATCAAGATTAATTTAAGGATATTAACTAAATTAGAGAAAAAATGGCGGAAAAACACTTCTGAGAATGCATAAAAATAGGACACGTGTTCTCATATGTTTACTTTATTATAGGGTATAGATAGATAGATAGATAGATATAGATATGAGTAAATTGCCATTTTAGTCCCTAAGTTTTGTCCAAATTTGACATTTTAGTCCAAATAGTTTTTTTTTTTTGCCTCTGGGTACCTAACTTTTACATTTTATTGCCATTTTGATCATTTTGTCCAACTCCATCCAAAAACCAAGTTTGTAACAGCCGTATTTTGGGGATTTCCTTAAAAAATGTTTTCAGTTGCCATTTTGATCCAATTCCAAAAAATCAAAAAAATTCCAAAAAATTCAAAAAAATCTAAAAATCAAAAAAATTTTAGAAAATCATAAAAATTATAAAATATTCAAAAAAATCTAAAAATAAAAAAAATCTAAAAAATCATAAAAAATCATAAAAATTCTAAAAAAACAAAAAAATTCTAAAAAATCCAAAAATCATTAAAAGTTTCGGCACGTACCGTTTCGACGCGAACCATTTCGAACCGAACCGTTTCGACCCGTACCGTATCAATACGGTACGGGCTCGAAACGGTTCGTGTCGAAACGGTTCAGTTCGATACGGTACGGGTCGAAACGGTTCGGTTCGAAACGGTTCGTGTCGAAACGGTACGGTTCGAAACGGTACGGGTCGAAATGCTTCGCGTCGAAACGGTACGGTTCGAAACGGTTCGGCTCGAAACGGTTCGGGTTCGAAACGGTATGGGTCGAAACGGTTCGTGTCGAAACGGTTCGGCTCGAAACGGTTCGCGTCGAAACGGTTCGCGTCGAAACGGTTCGCGTCGAAACGGTTCGGTTCGGTTCGATACGGTACGGGTCGAAACGGTTCGCGTCGAAACGGTACGGGTCGAAACGGTTCGTGCCGAAACTTTTAATGATTTTTGGATTTTTTAGAATTTTTTTGATTTTTTAGAATTTTTTTGATTTTTTAGAATTTTTTTGATTTTTAGATTTTTTTTGAATTTTTTAGAATTTTTATGATTTTTTAGAATTTTTTTGATTTTTAGATTTTTAGATTTTTTTGAATTTTTTGGATTTTTTTTTATTTTTTGGAATTTTTTTGCTTTTTGGGAATTGGATCATAATGGCAACTGAAAACATTTTTTAATGAAATCCTCAAAATTCCCCTGTTACAAACTGGGTTTTTGGATGGAGTTAGACAAAATTATCAAAATGGCAACAAAATGTAAAAGTCAAGGACCCAGAGGCAAAAAAAACTATTTGGACTAAAATGGTAAATTTGGACAAAACTTAAGGACTAAAATGTCAATTTACTCTATAGATATATATAGATGGATAGATAATCTTAATTTCTTTCCTTACATCTCAATCTGAGTTTTGAATTTTCGTTTGAAATCCCGTGAGATAAGGCATGATAGTCTACCTAATCGCATTTTTTTCTGTATGCTCCTATAAATACCGTATCTAAAAAAAATTGTATTCTCCATCTCCTCTTCTCAAAATTGAACGACCATGTAAGCCAACATTGCCGTTATTTTCTTAATGTAATGCATCCTTTTGAATTTTGATCGATGTTGATGGTGTTCGGCTCAGATTTCAAAAGATATAAAAAAAAACCATATTCTTTTTTGGTAGTGGCATTTATGATTTTATGTTTAGTTGAGGAGATAATATATTAACAACTTGAGGAGATAATATATTAACTGTTAGTGTATCCGATATGGATGATATAATTGATTTCCGCAACCATGAATTCTACATATATAGAACAAGATCGAGTGAGCAACTTGGGCCGAAGATGGTGATGAAAGATGTTGGGGACCTGAATTGACTCGAAATATGATTATGTGTTCACAGCGTATTAGTTTTCAAGGCATGGGTGAAAGATAGAAAAGAGCTTTCTGGTGGAGGAGATGATCAGGATCTTCAAAGATTCATCTCCGCGCTCTTCAATTCCACCTTTCACCCGGTCTTGAAAATTAATGCGGTGTGTAATGCATAATTATGTTTTGAGCGGATTCAGATCTGCAACATTTCTCACCACCATCTTCGGATCTCGATATTATGCTTCCAGTGAAAATCAAAGAAAACTGATATGCAACGTGGTGAAGAACTTGCAAAGAAAAGGTATGTTACATTCCGAGATATAAATGTTTTAAATTTGGGAATTATTAGCTTATTTTTTGGCTATACGTTTTTAGTATCATCACTTGCGTAAAATTAAGGTTGTGATCGGAATACATCAATTATCTATATTACTATACTAGTGGGAACCGGCGCGTGGCGGCGGGGGTCGACTATTTACAGCGTTGTACTCGTCATTCGTTTGTTTATCAATTGTTTTGGTTTTCGTTGGGTTCTAAAGATAAGTCTGCGCTTCGCGACGGGCAACATTTTTTCTACCAAAGTGTGTATAGCATAACATAAAACATAGTTTTCTAAAGGGAACCTGCGCTCCGCGAGGGGGGGGGGGGGGGTTTGTAACAAAAAATAAGTACATAACAAAAGAACAACATGCATTTGCAATCTACACTTCACTTCTAGATGTCACTCTATGTTCTCGAGTCTAATCTCTCCAATTTGGAAGGATGAATATATGGTCATATTTTCTTCCCTTTTCCCTCCCCTCAACATGGTTTTTTCATATTTTCATCTCTTTTCCTTCCTTTTCCCTCCCCTCCCCCTATTAAATGAGACTCGGGAACAGAGTGGTGATGAAATATGTTAGAAGGCTCAGACATTATGTTACTTGATTTGTACATCAAATATATACACGTACGACACTATTTTTTCTTTTTTACTATACTTCTATACTAGGTTATCACCCGGGAACTTCCCGGGTAGGAAAATTTAAATTGCATTAATCATAAGTGTATATATCAAATTAATGCAAATAAAGTGATATATTACATACATTACTAACAAAATGGATTGTATATGAAGTTTTCTTTATAAGTTGTGTACAAAAAAATCAAGAAATAAGACATATAATGTTACATTTACAATTTAATTTACTGAAAGTAACATGAGCTCGGTTCGGTTGGTGTAATACGCCCTGCCGCATCCAACATTGTAGATGCAAGTACTCTTTGATTTAACAAACACCTGAAATTTGATATCCTTGAAGTCACTTCATAAATCATAAACAAAGTGAAAATGACTATCTAATTGCTGATTATAAAAACCACAACTAAGAACACCAACCAATAAGGCAATTCTATCTTGAGCTCTTAGCTTTTCATTAACTACCACATATCAAATCGCACCAAACCATCTACTTATAAATAGATGAATTGGAGTTATGTTAGATCTTTAACAATTACCTTCAATTACAAACTTGACACTGTCAACTCGAGCTTGCCATCAAATGAAGTCCTTTTGGGTGTGATTTCTACCGAAGAATTGGAGTCTATAGCAGCATATGCATATTCTTCTTGGCACATAGACGAACTCATGAATTTATAAACCAGGTTGAAGCCTGTTTCATTTGACTTATAAAGATTTTCAATATGATTATATGAAATGTCACCTTCTGTATTTTTGAGCTATACTCTAAGCACGATCATTGATTCGCTTCTTCAACTCTTTCTACCTATTGAAATAAAAAATGGTTATTTTATTGATAAAAAGACTAAAAACACCTAAATAGAATATTATAAAAAAAAATTACCTGTCACGATGCAATCTATAAAGGGCACCCTATTATAACATCTAAATCAGTGTTGGCATGTATTATAAGGCTATCATTGCTACGCCTAACCGTTCCAATTATGCCCATCAAACAATGGTCCTTAACAAATATAAATTTGCAATCAATATTTTATATAGATATAACCCAAAGGCCATCAAATAGAAAAACTAATCCAAGAATAAAATGTTTTCTACACAATATTTAGAAGCTCTCATTGAGTGCGACATCATCCCACATTATTTTCATTTATATAATAGATAAGATGATAGAAGTAAAAAAAAGAGACTCGATTAACATTAACAATAATGATAAAAACAAATCCGATATCATACTCCACCTATCTAACACATAGGTTGGTTTAACTAAAACCATTAAATATATCCAAGAAAACATTTCTTCTTGTTTGATCATAGAACAAAAAGAAGAAATATCAAGTAAAAATCATTTTTGGCGGTTTGAAATCATAAAGAGAGCGCTAAAAGAACATCCTTTAATTTAGCAATCAACGCCTGTTGATATGATTTGATATGATGGTAGACATGTATATATGATAGTATATGCTTGTATACCAGTTCGAAGTAAACATTCAAAATCAGATTTTTTTTTTTATTAAACTGGTGTCAAAGCACCAAACATTATACAATTGACAACATCGAGAAACCGCTTGACATGATAATGATTAAGAACACATATCACAAATCACATGGCGATGAAGACCCAATTCACCACCACTCTAGCCATATGCTTATCCAAGAGACCAAATTCAACACCATTCTAGTCATATGCTTATCCAAGAAATGTGCATTGTTGTAGTGGTAATTTGACATGCTTTTTTTAGCGACCAGGGTTGGATTACCATCCCTTACATTTAATCTCCTTTTATCCTTCCTCTTAAAGGAGCTTATCAACTCACAATTCATATAGAAAATCCATTTCTTTTTTTAGAAACTCAAATAAGGGCATGTTTGGGTAAGCTTTTTGAAACAACTTATTGACTTATTGGCTTTTTAAAAAGTTATAAGCTCTAAAATGATGTTTGGCAAAGAGGGTGTATGTGAGGGGAAAAAGCCAATAAGTCAATAAGTCACAAAATCCTGACTTTTCCAAGAAGCCAATAAGTTTTTTTAAAAAGCTTACCCAAACCTGCCCTAACTTTCATTTTTCTTAAAATGGAGATTACTTCAATAACATGAGCATATGCGATACTTCCCAAGATAAGTGTTGATTTTATAGTAGGGGATCAGTTAGCAACCATTTGATAAGAAGCAATATGCCTTTTATTCACAATTTGCTAAATAATATAGACACTATTTTTGTCTTTCATAGAACTCTTAATATTAGATTCAATCGGACCGAAAGCATTCTTCACGAGTTCAATCGAGTTGAGAAAAGACTCCAACGGATCATTCCCATTCACATTCACCATCGCTGAAAACAATCAATCCTTAAACCCTAATTAATCTTAATCCAACACACTCACAAACTTCCAGGTGCAACTAATATCAACACAAAAACACCTCTTCAACGCCACAAAATATCAAAACCCTAATTTTTCACCACCAAAACCTAATAACCTAACACTGTACAGTCAAAACACATCCAAAATCAACGTTTTCCGTAACAGTCCGATGAGATTAAGAGCATCTATTGAAAACCTTACTCTAAATCCGCGATGTAGATGATATATCTATATCTATATAATATACACACACATATAATTTCATGGAAACGCTTACTGTACAGTGACGTTGAAATCGATATCTATGACATCATTTCACGATTGAAATCTGCAATCAAGATTGGATTCGAACAGTTTACCTGAAGAAGACTATGAGCGATTGCAATGAATCTTTACGATCGATGAGTGTATGTATTTAACAAAACACAGAACCTTCCATATGCTTCCATATGCAAACTGAAACTTGAAAACTGAAGGAGAGAGAAGAGGGAAGAGAAAAACAAAAGGGCTTTTCGGAGAGAGAAGAATGTAATTTGAAATTTGAATGAAAATTTTGAACGCCTAGTTTAGCCCGCCCAAATATTTCAGCAGGTTTGAAACAATTAATAATACATAAAAATTCAAAAATCTCACAAAATTACACCTAGGATAGGATGATGTGGATGGGCTAGAATTTTGATACATGAGATAGAAAAGTTTTGCTGTATTATAGTATAGATGTGTGCTTGGGGACGAAATGGATCGGTTGTGTATTATGCTTGACCCTCTCAAGATAGATATCCTTATGTGTTGCAAAATAGAGCATTGTAACGCAATGTTTCAAAAACCGGTTTTTAAATTATATCGGGTTAGATTAAAAAATGGTTCAACCGGTTAAACCAGGTTGTAACAAACGGTTCAAACGGGTTGGCTAGTTAACTCTATAATTTCATAAATTACAACATCAACTCAAAAGTTGATCCAAAAAGCATGATTACATATTAAAATATAATCCAAAAGCTACCCCATAATAAAAAATAATCCAAAAGATAATTGAAAGTCATTCAATTTTCAAACTAGTTGTTTTAAATGAAAGTGTACAATATGTTTAAGCCATTTGAGTGTTGAGGCCATGTTTGGATGAGCTTATTTTATCTCCTTATGACTTATTGACTTTTTGGAAAAAGAGTTTTTGTAAAATGGTGTTTGAGTAATAAGGTGAAAAAGAGTTTTTTATGCATTGAAAAGAAGAAATGAAAAAGTCACTTGGTTGTAACTTTTTCAAAAAGGAAATAAGGATGTTAAAAAGTCAATAAGGAGAGATGGAAAGCTCATCCAAACATGCCCTGAATACATCAAGTTCATGATCGCATAAAAGATGAAATTCACTATTATCGCTATCCTCATCAACTAGAAGATAACTATTTTCGTTTCATATAATATTCAATAAGAAGTTTTAGTCACGATATAATATATAAAATTACGCAAGATAAGTAACATATATAATAAAAATAAGTAACAACCCAAACTAGAATAACCTTAGGCCGGTACCGGTATTAAGTTTCAAACCGGTATACCGGATTTTACCGCCGGTATAAACCTTATGTCGTTTCACTTATTTACCGAGGTATTTCGTACTAGATTTACGTCTGGAAACGGTAATACCGGTATAACCGGCCAATATTTACCGATTTTTAAAACACTGTTGTAACGTACACAAATATTAGCATCTTTAAACTTGAATCATATTAAAACTAACAAACATAACTACTTTCATCAGAAACCCTATTTATAGTTTCTACACCATAAACTAACTTGTAAATCATAAAACAGTTCTTAAGTAATTATCTCAAAATTCACAATTAAAAAAAACAACTGATAAGATGAAAACAATACATTAGTGTACAAAGCAGACAAAAACAATACTAACTTGTAAATCATAAAACAGTTCTTAAGTAATTATCTCAAAATTCCATATAAATAGTCTAGTAAATAATTATAATTTCATTAAACTATAATTTCACTAAATTAATATCCATTCATAATATCTAAATTTCCAACAATCCCCTACATGAATGGAGATTGATCAAAACACACAAAGTTTCCAATGCAACCTCGACAGTTGAGTTTTGCATACGATAGGTATGTGTTACCCTTTGAACCTTCGCTCATGAAATGCACTTAGCCCACTAGCTCTGAGTAGATCTTGATGTCTTTGAACTCGTCTGCCGTTTGTGTAGACGACAATACACTTCACACAAGACTCTCCTTAGCCGGGTCATCTCCTCATAGTCGTGTCCAATAATGGTCGTGGAACACTTTCCTGGTTCTGCGAGAGCTCTAGGAATTGTGCCCTCAATTCCATTCGAAACGACCTCACTTCTCTCTAACATAGGTGATTCTCCTTAGATCATTAAAAGCATTATGGTTATCGTGATTTATCAAAATCATTTACCACATATTATGCTTAGCCTCACTCTTTGTCACTGAATATCATTGGAATAGACTAGGACGTATTTCAATACCCTTTTATACTTTGGGGGTATGTATAACCATATATACTACCTTATGCATATCATTTATGCCCCCATAGTGACCACCTTTAGGCATATGAGTTAGTTGTCCTATTGAATTTAGATCTTGGGATCTCCAGTCAACTAAGTTAGGTGTCCTTCACATACCCTTTTTTCCATGGGCTTCAGTCTCATTCCACAACTTGATCTCTAATAAACCCTTAGGTTGTTGGATCCATAACATTAACAAATAACTTTGCGTATTTGAGATCAGTTGTCATAATGTGTTCTTAACTCGTAAGTTAATTTTGCCTATTGTCAACTATTAAGACTATAACCTCAGTGACCATCTGAATCTAGTTATAATATATGTCTTTGTAAGATACGCTTATCATTTAAGGCAAACACATCTCCATTATGCACTACGACCTTTGTGTCTTCCACATAGTCGTCTGTTTGCAATGTTAGATTGGTTTAGAAAATCCTTTTTGCCAAACTTTTATGATACAAATGCAAGACACCCCCACATTTAAGTGTTATAGGATATCATCCAGATGGGGCAATTTAAAACCATTTCTACATACCCTTATAGGGTTGTTTCTAAATGGATCCTCCCCCACATTTCTTGCCATTTGATCAACATTTCCGTAACTTCACTTATGACGACATTTATACACATATGATTGAACAAGATCAGCCTCATTGTATCACTGAATTCAACTCATATTGCATTAGCTTACATAAGCTTCCGAGCTAACCAAAGCAACACATGCCATTGTCATAAGTTTGTCACCAACTTAGAATAATTATAAGTTGACACCTAGAATAAGCCTAGACAATGAGTTCTCCTCATTGGCTTTCCAAACAAACTCTTCAAAAGTTACATGTCTTTTCCTTATAATGAATGAAAATTCTCCTTCAACTTTGTCCATACACAAATTCTTTTTGTGTTCATACACATTTGAATGTTTAGAGTTAATTAGTCTCCGTCAAGACCCATAATTAACCAAGTACTAGTCTAGCATGCTTTAAACTGCAATACTTTAGCATGTGAACAATAGATGCATTTTTCTGATTCTTCACACCCCTAAGGATATCATAATATCACTTTGCAACATTCATCCCTTTTTAAGACAAAATAATGAGACTTATTCATAATCCTAAAACATCAATATTTAGGAAGGTCTCACAAATTATTGTATATAGCAAATAGCTAAATTTTATCATTCATTTAAGAGTTAAATGCTTGGTTGGTCCCTGTGGTTTGCAAAAATTACAGACTTGGTCCTAGTGGTTTACTAATTACACGTGTGGTACCAAAACTTGTCAAAAATGCACTCGGTTGGTCCCCAGCCCTAACATCAGTTAAATGTCTCTGTTAAAACACCCCATGTGCTTGGCACATTGTAACGCCCCAAAATTATAAATTCGTACATTTATGGTTATATAATATGTTACAAGTAAGTAATAACATTACTAACCTTAGTATATGAATGCTAGGATGGAAATAATAAAAATATGACTAGATCATATGTAGAATCAAGAATTATTAGAATGATGGTTAAGAATTATGAACTTTAGTTAATAGGAATAAGTCTTGGTCATTTAAAACAAATGTACATAAATGAGGGGCTGAATGTGTAAGTCATGAAAGTTGAATTACAAAACATTAAAATACACACCACACACATTCTGTGTGTGTGTGTTTGGTGTCGCCTGGAGAACAAGGAGAAGGGGAAAAACCCCTTGTCATCATAAAATCCAGCAATCAAAGAGAAGAATGGAAGATAATCAATTGCACGTTCATCAATTCTAATCATCTTAACATTCTAGACATAAGGTATGTTGAAATTTGCATTTTGGTGATCATGATTGAAATGGGTTTTAAGTGAATCCATGAGTTTGTATGAAATTAATGTGAATATGGGTTAGGAACATCTTATGAAGTATTAATTAAACACGAAATTGTTTGAATTGATTAGTGAAAGTGATAACCCATTTAATATAGGAATGTTATGAGGTGTAATGTGAAATTGGTATAGATTAGTATAGAGATTTTCGAATGATGATGTTGTTTATGAGATATTATTAAGTGAAACTGATTTAAGATGAAGATTGTATGAAATTTTGAGTAAAATTGATGTTCTTGATATTATTGACATGAACTAGCTAAGTTGTGCATATAATGCTTGTACACTATGTTTAATTAATAGCATGCACACCAAGTGTTCGTTAAAATGCTTGAATGAGATGATCAAATGAATTTACAAAGATAAATGGTTAGCGTTGGGATTTTTGTTGTTTGTTAGCATGAACATGTTAAAAAACGGAATGAAAAGAATGATAAGAGTTTAAAGTATGTGATTTTGGATTGTAGGAATTAAGGAGGAAAGCTCGAGTCGTACCGGGTCACAAACCAACAACGACAAAGGTAAGTTCCTTGCTTACAAATATGTCTATTATGTATTGATGAAAAAGGTTATTATTCTATATTCGAAGTTGTTTATTTGTAACGTGTTGGTGTAAGTCGAATACATGATATGGAGAGATGTTGAATGAGTTAAAAGGAATGATTTGCTATGTTGGAAGTTCATGTTTGGATGAAAGTTGTAAAAAGGATTTTCTTGTGGTTGACTAGTAACTTGATGTAGTATAAATTTCTTAATTAAAATGTCTAATGAGTTGGTTGAATGTAGGTAAAGCGACATGATGGATGGTGCTTCTTGGATCGAACACACACTTGTGATGCACGCTTCTGCAAAGCTACTAGTTGTGATCTAAATTGTAGTTTAATGTTTTCTTTTGTTTTAAACGGGTCTTTTGTATGTAACTTAACCCGGTAGTTGTTTGATGTTAAACTTGGGGTTAAAGGATTTTAATAGTTTGCTAGATGTTGGGTTAAAAACTCTTTTGTAACAATCTTGTTAGTAGCAAGAAGCTAAATATGGAATTCCCTTTTCTAAATTATTCGACCCGTTTAAAATTTTTAGTAAATGAAAATTTATTGGTCTCTTTTAAGGTTTGGGTCTTACAAGTTGGTATCAGAGCTTTGGACATTCAGCTTTCACATGGCCCGATTCGTTACAATTGTAGCACACCCTCTTGGGATTCGGACAGTTATAGTACGGATGCCCTTCTTGTCCGCAATTGTAACACCCCTTCCTTCCCAATAAACATTCACCCAAATGGGGTTTTCCACACATGAGGGTACTTTGGTCATTTCAGTCTAGTTGGTCCCCCTCCCCCCCCCCCCCACCCATTCTTCTTCCTTAAACCACCACCACCCCCATTTAAACATATGCTTTAATTGAAAACCTAACTGGTCCCCCCATCCTCTCGTTTTTACAGTGAAAAAAAGTTGGGGGACAATGAATCCATCCTCTCCACAATAATCAAGAAACCCTAGAACAACAATAATAATGGTGGAGTATTGATTATCCCCCAACTCAGCTACCATTCTCCCATATATCCAATTCAAATCATCACTCATTCAATTTGCTCCTGTTTCTACACTCTTCTTCATCGATTCTGTTCAAATTTGAACCTAATTTCATCCGGTTAGGATTTCAATTCCTATCGTTTCGCCGATAAATTAGGTCAAAATGTTGAAACACATGCTGTTGTGTCTATAGTTTTGTCTTGATTAATCGATTTGATTCAGCTTTTGTGACTAATTATTAATAATTAGATCAAATTGAAGTTGTTTGTGTGTTGTACTGTGTGTTTAGGTGTGGTGTATGTGTGTGTGAGAGTGAGAGAGAGTGAGAGAGAGAGAGAGGAAGTTGGTGGAATGTGAGAGTGTGGATCGCAAGTTGTAGATTGAACCGAGTTTCAACCAGTTAGGGTTCAACTGAAGCATATGTTGTTGTATCTATAGATTTGGCTCGATTAATTGATTTGATTCAGCTTCTGTAATAAATCATCAATAATTAGGTCAAATTGATCAGGATAAATTGTTGGTGCTTTATTTTTCTGTTGCACTGTGTGTTTAGGTGTGGTGTGTGAGAGAGAGAGAGGTAGGGAGGGAAAGGAATCGGGTGGAATGGGAGTGTGTGGATCGAAGGAGCAAGGATGCGTGCGAGTCAGAATAGGTTCTAGGAAGAAGAAGAAGAAGAAGAAGAAGTATGGGGATAGAGCAGATGGAGAAGCGGCACCAAGAGGCGAGAGTTCATGGGAGAAGAAGGAGAATGCAGACAGATGGTGGTGGTGGTGGTTTAGGGAAGAAGAAGGGGGTGGGGTAGGACCAACTAGACCAAAATGACCAAATTACCCTCATGTGCCAAGCACAAGGGATCTTTTAACAAAGATATTTAACTGATGTTTGGGCTGGGGACCAACCGTGTGCATTTTTGACAAGTTTTGGTACCACGCGTGTAATTAGTAAACCACTAGGACCAAGTCTGCAATTTTTGCAAACCACAGGGACCAACCAAGCATTTAACTCTTCATTTAAGGAACATAACTTGTTTACCTTTGATCTCCAACACTTTACCATTGACTCATAAGGACTTAAACATAAGTCTTAATCTAAGTCACTTGGTGAACGCATTCATAATTTCATATATTTCTAGCTTTTATAAATTCAGTTCGTATATTTCATATTTTATATCTTTATTTCATATATTGATACTTTCATTTCGTGTATTTATATCTCAATTTCATATATTTTTAGCAAAAGTTTAGTTTTTGCTATTAACTGAAATTAAATGAACCAAACAAAAAACCGTCAATCTAACCAAGTAAACCGAAGTGATTAACCAAAAACCGATTGGTTAAAAAGCCGTCAATCTAACCAAGTAAACATTTCCATTTTTCAGAAATCCTTTCATTTTTCTTAGACAAAGATAAATTAAAATAAATAAGGGGATAGTGGTTTGGGTCATGAACACATCCTTAGAGTAGTGGTTTTAGATAGTGAAATAGAAATAGATGACATGTCACTCACATAAGGACACGGTGGTTATGACCACAACATATAGCATATGATTAATAATGTTAGGGTATCCGGGGCACTCTCGGGGAGTGGGTTCGGTGACCACATGCCCCGATCGGGAACACCGCCGCCATCACCGCGGGGACCCGATTCGGGGGGTGGATTCGGCGCTTGTTCACCGCTTTGAAATGGCACAGATATTTAGGAACGGCTCTTTCTTTTGAACGGTCATAAAACAAAAAAAAAATCACTTTTTATACAAAGATAAATAACCACACCCACCACTAATTATTTACACTCTCATCAAACCACACCCACTTCACTTATTTTTTATACTCTCAAACCACACCCACTTCACAAATTTTTTATACTCTCAAACCACACCCACTTCAAACCGAGCAATGGAGAACCAACCCCGCGAAGCCAAGAAAAAAACTAAGGGACGGGGCAAGCAACCGTCTCGTGGTGGTTCGAGCGGTGCAAGTGCACAATCACAACACCCTTTCGGATATACTTCACAACCCCCGTTTTTTTCCAACAACCTTCACACCCCTCCTTTTACAACACCCAAGCAACCAACCTTCAACCCAATTTCGGCTATTTTCAAAATTTGTTATCAATGGATCCACCTCAATCCCCCGCCTTCGACCCATATGCTTTTCGTTCCCCACAAGTTCCATCTACACGAGGAAATGTTGAACGTCCTCTACCTATTCACGACGACGAGGACGAGGAGGTAGTGCCCGAAACTCAAAATTTGGGCGACGAGTACGAGGACGAGGACGATGAATATAATGTGGATGAAGACGCCGGCAACGAAGAAGATGACGCTCGGGATAAAAAGGGAAAAATGGCTAGCGAAAAATGGACAAAGGTCCAAGAAGAGGCGTTGGCGAAGGCGTGGGTACATTGCTCTACCAACAAAAAGAAGGGCAATCAACAAAACCGCGATAGTTTTTGGCATAAGATTTTAGATCATTTTAACGCCACCCTCGGTGGAAGTAACCGGACCGTGCATCAAGTACGGTCTAAATGGGGCCCGATGATGACGAAAATAAACTTTTTCAACGGCCTATACCAACAAGCGGTAAAAATTATATTTTTTAACATTGTATATTTTTTAATTTTCTTTACTAAGTTCATATTTTTTTAACACTTATTATTTTATAATATGTAGGATCGCACACGAGGAAGCGGAGTCAAGGATCTCGACGTGATGAAAGTCGCTTTAAAAGAATTTAAAGAGAGATTTCCGAACGGTTTTCAACATGTCGAGGCGTGGGAGGTCGTTCGAAAACACGACAAATGGGCCCAAGTCCCATTGTTGGGTGAGGAAGGGGAAGGTTCGAGACATAAAAGAAAGCCCGTTGAGGTGGACCCTTCCATACCCGATATGAACGAAGACCCCTCGCCACAAAGAGCACAACGGCGAGACAAGCGTCAAGCGACATCGTCCGAGGGAAGCTCGGCCGAGTTGGCGGAACAATTCAAAGAGTACACCGCCATGAAAGAAAAGAAGCACGCGATTGAATTGGAGGCGATTGAATTGAGGAAGAAAAGAGAGTCGCAGGCTCTCGAGCTCATATCGGAACAACGCGAGACGATGAAAAACTACAATTACGATCGAGATATGGAAACATTCATCAAGCCGCACGACGATGCTCCGCCAAATATGTTGCCGTTCATCCTCGCCCGAAAACGCGACATCGCTAACAAGTACGGGTGGCCGTGCGATTTCTAAAATTATTATTTTCTAGTTTGAATTTAATTTTTATTTTTATTTTCTACTTTGAAATGTCTTTTGTTAAATTTTATTTAATTTTTATTAATATTTTTTTATAAACATGCATAATTACAACAAATAAAAAAAAACCAAGTCCCCTAATAGGGGAGTGCCGCCATCAATTTAGGGTGTTAGGGGAGTTTAAGAGGGGAGTTGACGTGGCACACGAGGATTGGTTATGCGTAAGAGAGGGGCTCCCCTCTTAGGGGAGTGCCCCTCTCACCCTTATAAAAACAGGCAGACTAAAGTGAAGTCTTTTGTGTAGTTTGTGGTCCGTTAAGAAGGCACTTTCCGTATTTTCATGTGCGCTGTGTTTCACCATATATCCAGTCGGAAAACAACTTCGGTTTCATTTGCGTTGAAGGCTTTCGATCGGAGATCGGACGGATGTTCTTGGTTGGCGTCAACTGGAAATGCGTAAGTATCCAGTCACCATTTTTTTCCGTCAATCATGCACGGCTAAATTGCAAAACTGGTATGTATGGCTGGCATAATGATCAAAATGAGTCGCGTCTGGTTGTATCAATCAGTTTTTGTCTAAATAAATAAACTTCCACTAATACAAATTTAAATAAATTTGGAAGACCTTTGACCTGTTGACCCATTTGACCAGTGTCCTTTTTGTATAAATATTTTGATAAGTGTAACACAAATCAATCCATTCTCACATATTCCATAGTTCAAGATAGGGATGAGCATTTAGTATCAAATACCGATACCAAATTTCCCGTACCGGTACCGTTACTTACTTTTGGGATTTTCGTTATCGGTACCGGTAAAATACCGAATTTTACCTTCAAATACCGATACCGTATCGGTCCCGTACCGATACCATACCGTACCGTACCGAATATTTCGGTACCGGTATCGGTACCCAGTTTTGACGAAATTTGGGATCGGTACCGGTTCGGAAAGGTACCGGTACCATGCTCATCCCTAGTTCAACATGATATGCATATCCATATTCCTAAGCAGCAAGAGACAACCAGCAGATCCTCCATCAGAATTATTAAAGCCCAAGCCAATCTTTGTGGTAGCGGTTCATGCCTTCATGATTTCTCACAGGGCCCGGGTGGAAACTTAAAGCCCAAGCCAATCTTTTCACTGATTGACGTGACGCACTCTGTGATAGCAGTGGGTTCAGGTCACTCGAAACGGGTGGGCCAATGATCATGGGCTACGGTTGCAGCAAAATGGAGCCATGTTTTATTTTCTATTTTACTTCCAATTTATTTTCTTTAATTCTCATGTTTAGGTAGTTGTTTATTTTTCAGTTTTATTTAGATTAGTGGAGTTAGTGGGTAGTTATTAGTTTTTAGGAAACTCAATTGTTGGTTTATAAAGAAGAACGAGAGGAACAAAATGGTGGGAGGTTTTGAGTAAAGAATTTATTTTGGTTAATTTTCTCTCAATGGATTTTGAGGTGAATTATTTTTTTCCATTGCTAGTTTAAGTGTGGCATCTTAGACGGTGTTCTTTGGATCCTATTCGGAGCTAGGTGGTGTATCTGTATCCTATCTCGGGTTAGGTTTGCCCTATCGCTTGTTTGTGTGGTGATTTCTGTATCACAAACGGGCTTTAGATCTATCCTATATTTTATCGTTTTATTTGAACCGGTGATTCGAGGGTCATACTCCTATCACTCTGATTGGTTGATTTTTTAATTTGTCATTCTTAAGTGTTTAACCACTCCTTATTCCCTTATATCCTTCTATGAGATGAAATAATATCAGATTCTGAGTAAACGATCCTTTGTGTTACCAAATAAAGTAGTCGAATGGGACATTTTATTGTATTTTTTAATATTTTTTGCAACCAGAAGTATACTGGCTGCACTTTGTGTTATTCGTTGACCCATGTATCTATTCAATATGAAAAACAATATTTGAATGTTTTACTTGTTTCTTGCTCTTTCAAAATTGCTTATATGTCACTATCGTGGTCCAAAAAATTAAGATAGTTATATAGTTAGAACTTATTAAAGTTTAGGGTACGGTAGAAAATTAACTTATCACATTATTATTACAAAAAATTCATTTCTAAGAATAGTGCATGTAGAAATCATCAAGTATGCTAGGAGGGTTTGAAAAGTGTTTTTTTAGAAGTTTAAGTTTCAGTTTCACTTCTTATACAGTAATATATCAATTTTTTTATAATTTAATAATTTTATGATAACTTTTATTCTTTAGCTTAAAAACCTGAATTTTTTAATATTTTATATTAAAGGGATGATTGCATATTTCCCCTTAGAAAAGACCCTCAATTGCATATATACCCAAGCACAAATTAAAATTGCATATTTCTCCTTCTTTATTAAAATGACTAATTTGCCCTTTACAAAATTGTAACACCCTTGTCATCATCCTCATAAAGGAGATCGAGCTTCAAAATATACAAAGAATGACTCTTCAGTTTTTCCCTCTCAATACTTCCCACGGCCGAGTATCTCTCTCAGGCGCATTTAACAACGGTGATTCCATTCTCGGTGGTCGGCGGCTCTCTCGATCTGACGTTTCTCTATGCAGGGATTGCATGTACTTGTTACTTGCACCGCACAGGTGATTAAACCCTAATTTGGCACTTGAATTTATGCAGTAAACCAAAGAAGAGGGAGGTAGGCACGTCATTGCTATTTGCTAGGAGGATTGCCAAGGGTCGCTTCAGAATAACAACGTAGGAAACTATGTTGTATCCTTGCTAGCAAATTTATTGGGATTTTGAGATATGATAATTAGAGAAGAGTTAATTACTGTTTTCGTCCCTGAGGTTTGTCAAAAATAACGGTTTCAGTCCATTAGTTTAAAAAATGCGATTTCAGTCCAATAGTTTCATTTTCGTAACCATTTCAGTCCACTAACTTAACTCCATCCATTTATTTTGTTAACGTTGGGTGAAATGACCAAATTGCCCCTGCTAACTTAACAAATTGTAATAAAAAATGCAGTTCACAGGATTCGAACCCATGACCTTTGATTTTGAAAACAACCACTCAACCATTGAGCCATGTATTAAGTTTGTGATTTACGCCATATTGTTTTCATTTTGGTAATTGCAGGCTAATTGTCATTTCACCACCTTCAACCTCTGCAACTTACACAAACCCTAACCTAAATCACAATGTAACAATAATCTTCACACAAATTACACTGATGATGGAGACGAAGACTGATGATGTATGAATGATGAACTTGCAGTCTATTGACGATGATTGATTGAAGTGAGTTGCAGGTTGTGGTCGACAGAGGATGAAGATGGCGAGGTTTAGGTGGTTGTCGGGCACGGTGGTCTCAAATGTAAACGGTAGGTATGATGAACGTGATTATGACGATCGGAGTGGCAGATCGGGTTATGTATGAGACGATGATATCAGATGGTGAAGGTGACGGCAGCCGGTGCTCGGTGTTGACAACGATGAGTGTGAACTGATGTAACGATGAAGACGGTGACCCGAAAAAGAAATGTAACAGGTAACCGGAGACGATGATATTTCACGGTGGCAGATTGTCGGAGATGGCGGTAGTCAATGATGATAACACTAATGGAAATGATGAGCAGGTGGTTGTGGGTGGATGTCAGAGCTCGATAGAAGGTCGAAGGTGATGGTGGCCGGAGTTGACGGTATCAGTTGTAGTCGACGAGAAAGATGATGATGAGATGAAGTTGTTTGTTGTTGTAGTCGCACAAGAATACTTGTTGGATCGCACAAGAAAATTTGACGTAATCGCACAAGATCAAACGTTGAATTATGATGATTGGCCAAACTTGATTTCAGTCGTACAAGAATGATGATTCTGATCGCACAAGTTTGTCGCACGAGAATGTTCCAATCACACAAGTGAAAGTTGTTGCACACTTTGACTTTCCAATCGCACAAGTGGTGGGTTGTTAATGGTGGTGAATGAAAGGTTTGTGGAAGATGATGAATAGGTTTAGGGAAGAAGATGATGAGTAAGCTATGTTATAAGAAAGACAAATTGAATTCATTCACAATCTTAATACATGGCATATTGGTTTAACAGTTACCTTTCAAAGCAAAGGTCACAGGTTCGAAACCTATGACTAGCCTTTTTTTTAAATTTAACCATAGGGGTAATTTGGTAATTTCACCCAAAGTTAACAAAATAAATGGATGGGAGTTAAGTTGGTGGACTTAAATGGTTACGAAAATGAAACTAATGGACTGAAATCGCAATTTTTAAACTAATGGACTGAAACTGTTATTTTTGACAAACCTTAGGGACGAAAACTGTAATTAACTCATTAGAGAATTTGGGAACAGTTGTAGAAATAATATTTATTTTCTAGAGGAAATTACAAAAATCGTCATGTATGCTACTTATTGCAAACTGTGTCCTTTGTCTTCAATATATACAAGAAACGTACTTAATGTTTGCAAACTCTTGCATGTTATGTCCTTTAACCTTAACTGAGTTTATTTTCATAGTTAAATCTGAGCAAGTAGACCCCACATAAGGGTATTTTGATCATTTCACTCTAATTACTAAAATAAACAATTTTAAAAATAATAAATAAAAGAGTTTTATTTATATTATATATATACAAACACACACATACATTCTCTCTTTATCTCTACCCTCTTTCTCACTCTAACTATCCACCACTACAACCACCCGACCACCACCCATCTCTTCCACCGCACCCCCAACTAAACAGAATAACAAATACCTTAATATCCTTATTAAAAACTCCATAATCCAAATTGGACACATTAGCCTCGTTCCAGTTTCAATTCTAGAAGCCCTACCACCAGGTCCAAAACTCAGATCCACACCACCTAACATATCATGATTTTAAGCAGCAGGCAGCATCCAGTGCCTAAATCAGATGCACAAAACCTTTACAAACATCTACAACATTCCACACAATTCAACCATTAAATCAACCTGATCTAAACTAACTAATCACCCTTAGTTGCGCCATAAGGAGTAGATCTATTAACACCGTGGTTGTTGATGCGACGTGCAGGTCGTGGCCGCCGCTGTCGCCGTACTTCTTGTTGCTCTTGATTAGGTCGTCGAGTGACATATCTAAAGCAGCACCGACCATGATTAGGTGGAGAAAAGGTGGTTTGTTGAGCAAATTTGTGGGTGCGGATGAGATGGTTGAAGGTGGTGGTAGTCGGAGAGGTGGGTGGTGGATTTGGAAGAACGGTGGAGGATAAGAGAGAGTGATGGTTTGACGGCGCATCTGGATCTCCGACGATGGCGATGGCTGCTGGATCTTCGACGATGGCAACTGCTAGTGTTGACGGTGGCGGAGGTGCGGTGGTTGGGTTTGTGCAGCGGTGGTCGGCCACCGGTGGTGGGGGTTGTGCAGCAGGAGTGGAGGTGCGGTGGTGGAGGTGTTGACGGTGGTAGAGGTTGTGGTGGTGATGGTGATGGTGTGTAGATGGTGCTGGGTGTGTATGTGTGAGAGTGGTAGAGAGAGAGAGAGAGGATGAAGGAGAGCTCTAGTCATTGATGTATATATAATATATTTTTTAAACATAATTATTTATTTAGGGTAAAATGTCTAAAATACCCCCATGTAGGAACCACCTTGTCAAATTTAACTATAAAAACTAACTCAGTTAGGGCTAAAGGACATACACGCAAGAGTTTGCAAACATTGAGTACGTTTCTTGTATATATTGAAGACAAATGACACAGTTTACAATAAGTAGCATACATAAAGGATGATTTTTGTAATTTACTCTATTTTCTATATGAAGCTCCGGATATGGGTTCGAGCCTATTTCCATGATGGTTGCTCATGGTTACATAAATAAATGTGTTTCCAGTTCCCGTTTTTGGTTTGTTCTATTATTTTACAGCAGCCACATAAATTGAAAATATTAATGTATGTGAGTATAAGGACTTACTTTAATGTTGTGTGCATGAATTCTCATGTTTCTGATGTTCGTCTAGCGAAACACAATGAAAAAGGACTTAGTTTGATAATTGTTACTCTAGCTCGTGATAGACGTTGTAAAAAACCCTTTGTAAAGACACAAAAAATGAAAAAAAAAAAGCTAATTAGCGAAACATGACAAAAAAAAATTTGTGAAAAAGACACAAAAACTAGTAAAAGTAGGTAGATATGCAGTTTTTTTTTTTTTTTCATTTTAGTAAAACTAAGGGTAATATGGTCAATATATATTTTATTTCTAAAAAAATAATTCAAAATGGGTAAATTTGCAATAATATTAGTTAAGGAATGTGATATATGCAATTTTAATTTTTAATTGGGCAAATATGCAATTAACAAGTTTTAGAAGGGGAAATATGCAATTGCCCCTGTATTAAAATACAAATCCATTATCAATTAAATAAAAAATTGATTAAAGTTAGAAAGTAAAGAAAATAACTATTATTTTAATATTAAAATAATAAAAGTATTACAAAACTATATATTATTATAATATTTTAGCTTCTATTTTTAATATATAATAATAATAATAATAATAATAATTAAGCAACCAAATTCTAAGTTTGTCATTCTACTGTTCATTAACTTTGGTTTTTAATATAAGGATAATATATATATAATTTATATATGAATGTTAACAAAAACTATTATTCAGTACTGATAATAAATACCGAAATTGAACCTGTGGTGCAAAAATACTTGAAAATACTGCGATAAACTAGAATCTAAACCGAAAAACTATAAAATGAATCCTAGAACCGATTTTGTTTGACCTACATTAGTTCGACACGGTAAAAATTACTTTGTTTTTAATACAACTTAATGTGTAATGATATATTCTCGAAACTAGGAACCATAAAAAAGAAAATTGGTATCGTTTTGATGTTCGATCGATATTGGTTTGGTCCAGCAAGGAACCTAACTTGTACCCGGTATTTTTACCAATACCAAAAAATATATTTTTTAATACAACCATGTTTTCGTTAAAATTTATATCAAAATATTGACGAATAACCATTAAACATAAACGTGTATTTGAATTTTTTTTAAACGTTAATTAGGGGTTGTTTGGCAACATCTAAACCAATAAGTGCTGAATGAATAAGAGGTCTGAATGAATAAGAGGCTCTAAGTGCTGAACCAGTAAACTGTTGTTTGGTTGCACATTTGAATGACTGTGTAAAATGACATGTTTACCCCTACTTTACATCAATAAAAGGATAAAAAATCTATGTATCCGTGATTTATTCAAAGCTCAGGAAAAATCTTATCCTACTTTATATCAACCTACACATATTTGATCTCTTTATCTTCCTCTCCCCACCTGAACTCAACCATTTGACATTATTTCAATCTCAAATTCATGGCAAAATCTGATGATCATGACTCATTTAATAAACCATCAGAGTCAAACAACAAGCAGCATGAGAGTCAAACAACAAGCAGCATGAAGAAGATAGTGATGGACAGTGGGAATAGGTGGATGGACCGTGGCAGTGTGGAGGTCGGCGGCGACGCTGTGGAGAAGCAGAGGAGGTGGAGGAGGAGGAGGAGGCGGCGGCGTTGTGGAGTTGCAAAGGAGGAGGCGCCAACGATGTGGAGGAGCAGAGGAGGGGGAGACAACGGCGATGTGGAGGAGCAGTGGAGGGGGAGACGAAGGTTGTGGAAGAGGAGACGGTGGAGGAGCAGTGGATGGGGAGGAGGAGCTGTGGAGGAGACTATGTAGTTAATATCCCGATATATCGACCGATATATCAGTGATATATCGGTTATCGGTCCCCTGCCGAGATATCGGTACAAAATATCGGTCAGAATATCGGTACCAATAATATCAGTGATATTGGACCGAGATTTGACCAATATATCATTGATTTTCCCGATATCAGTACCTTTCTTCTTAGTTCTACTATCTGTCTTTTTTCTTATTGTTGCTATTAGTGTTTTAAGTCTTAATTGTTGGTTGTTATTGTTAAATGTCAGTGTTTTATTTTAAGTCTTAGTAAGTTCCAACTAACTATAATTGTTAATGTTTTGCAAGTTGGAAAAGGTTAATTTGTTAATGGTAGGAGAGTATATTGAATTTCACACATAGTTTTGAGACTTTATTTGGGATTCTGAGTTCATGACTTATACCTACTGTAAAAACATTTAAAATGGTTTATATAATCAGTAGGTAACAAGTCTTGGTTCATACATATGGTTTAAAACCATACTACGTGCCTAACCGGCGTTAATGTCGTTAAATGACGTTTTATTATGTGAAGGTTTATGAAATCTGATGTTATGACAAGCTTTGAATAGTTAAAATATTTTTTTTTCATAACATATCAGTAAGCAAAAATTTTGGTTAGATTATTACGCTTAAAACGCATTTTATGTGCCATAAGGGCATTATCGTCATTTACCGGTATTGTATACGAAATTGAAGTTAAACTCAGTTTACAATCTGACTTAGCATCCCAAATAATCCTAATTATAATATCATATCAGTACATGATGAGTTTTGTCAATAATTTATGTTTAAAACTCATTTTAAATGTAAAAGGGCATTATAGTCCTTTTAAAAGCATAGTTTACAATTATATGCGTAAACTCAGTTTATGACCAGATTATACACATAAAAATATTCTAAACATGTTTACTCATCAGTACATCACTTATTTACATGCTCATTTATATCTAAGACCTTATTTTTAAACAAAAGGGCATTATAGTCAAAGTGCGGCATAATAACGGGACATGCGCATAAACTCAGATTCCTAAACCGATCGTGTAATATAACCTTATGGGGTTATACTACATTATATTACGATCATAATGGAACCTAAAATCAGTAGCATACTAGTCTAATTCGGTTTATAACCAAAAGTCAACGTAGAAGTCAAACTACGCGACTTTCGGTTGCGAACCAACCCTAAAACGGGAATTGACGAGCCGAACATGTTTACACATGTTCTAATAATTATTACAGAATTGTTTAAGTGATAAAACATATTTTAGAATACTTCTAAACTCATATCTCAATTTATTTTAAAAATGACTCGTTGACTTTTTAAATAAATATTACGTTGACTCGTCAATTGACCAAACAAATGTGATTCTTAGGAGGTGACTTTTTGAGGGATTAACACCTACCTAATTACGATCACGTAGCCATGTTCGTTGCGAACAATGGCTTGACCGTTTAAGGTCTAACTAAAAGTCAAAGCGTTTATCGTAAACGCTTGACTTTTCGGCTTTAAGAACCAAATAAAATAACTAGCCACGAAAGGAACACTTACAAGTGTCCTAGGGATTGAAGAGAACTCAATGGTATGCTCCTAATGCTCAAGAGCTCCCAAAAGAGATAGAAAGAAGAAATGGTGCAAGTGAACTAATGAGTTCTAAGGCCTTTATATAGTTTTCAAGAAACTCTAAGATCTTGCCAGGTGTTTTTGGGATTTTAATAGGATGATTACAAGTGTATACCATGTTTTAAAAACCATTAACATCCATAGAATTGGCTAAATGGTTTGTGTGATGATCAAGTAAAAAAATAATGATAATAATAATAATAATAATAATAATAATAATATGCCCATCATGACCAATATTAGGCACACCCGGGAGTATGACCGAGCATCACGGAGTTCCCGGTTCGTTTAAAAGGTCTCTCAAAGGTGTAGATTTACACGTTGACGCTTTTAGTCCTTTTAACGCACAAACTTGTGCGTATTATCGTTTAACGACATAAGAGCCTTATGTAGCCTATATCAGGCATTTCCGAGAGTATGAGCAAACATCACGATGCTTCGGGTTTGTTAAAAGGTCATTCAGAGGTAAGAATAACATGTTGACACTTTTAACCCTTGTAACGCACAAGCATGTGCGTTTTATCGTTTAACGGCATCAAAGCCGTAAAAGGCCGATATTAGGTATTACCAAGAGTGCGATTAAACATCATAACTCTCCGGATTCGTTAAAAGGTCAATCAGAGGTAAGAATTAACATGTTGACGCTTTTAATCCTTCGACGCGCATACTTTTGAGTTTTTCACAAACGGTTTTGATTATCCAACTAGTGGCTTAATATGAGAACATGAATATCGTATAATGTCACTCAGATGTTTAGTTTAAGCATGTTGACACTTTTAGTCCTTTCGTATTCAAAGTTTTAACTGTTTGGCAAAAGTAGTCCTTCCTAGTCAACGTTTGACATAAGTAGGATTAGGGACACGTGTCGATACATTATTGGACACGATTTTACGAGGTGTTACGATTTTACGAGGTGTTACAACTGCTTAGGGAGGAGATGGGAGGGAAGATGAGAACGTGATGGGAGGGGCATGTATGTCAAGTGTCTCATTCAGTGAGTTTTAAGATCTGAACCGTTCAAATCTGAATGGAAACATTAAGAGGTAAGGGTTTTGTGAACCAAACAACCCAGCCTTTGACCGATTCAGAGGTAAGCTCTGAATGGATCCATTCAGATGTAAACAAACAGCCCCTAAGAGAAGTTATTTAGAAAAATATATTAAACGATAAAGAAAATTTTATTTAAAAGATATAAACAAAATAAAGTTTACACGGGGCGTAACCATAATGAAAAAAAAAAACAGTTCCTAAATAATAATAATAAAAATAATAATAATAATAATAATAATAATAATAATAATAATAATTTACCTATATATATTAAAAACATAATGTAATGAACAGTAATAAAAATAGAATTGAATGAATGGTATCGGGTATCGGTACCGGTATTAAATTTACCAAACCGGGTGTATTTTCGGTACCGGTTCGGCACAGGTATTCATCGGTTTTTACCCTCAAATACTGGTCTCGTACCAGTACCGACCGATACCGTACCAGGTATTTTCGGTACCGGTACCCACTTTTGGGGATTTCGGTAACGGTATTTTCGGTACCGGTTGGTACCGAGCTCATCAAATCTTGTAGCAATGCAAGTAATTGCACTGTTTAGATTATTTTTCATGCACACAGTAAGTAAATTGTATTTCGTTTGAATGAGGTTTTATATACACAACAACCTATTTTTCTTTATTTTTTGTCTTTTTCTGTAATGAATGAATTGTAGCATATAAAATTAACTCGAATATTTAGATTATTGATGAGCAAATCGTATCAAATCCTGTAATCAAACCGGTATCGTATCGGTACCAATTTACTATGCCAAATCATTTTCGGTACCAATTTGGTACCCACCTTTTGCCGTTTTCAGAATCGTTACTTTCGGTTTGACACTGGTCTAGCGCCATACCTGTATTTATTGATTTTTACCTTCAAATACCATACCGTATTGTACCGAGCATTTTCGGTGCCGATACCTAATTTCAATGATTTTCTGGATCCTTTCGTTGCCGTTATCGGTACCGAGCTCATCCATATTTTAACGTGTTAGCACCGTAATAACTGAACTGAAAACAACCGAATTTCCAACGTGTAGGACGTGTGGGTACTATTATTATATATTAGGTTGTTTAAAATCATTTTTATGACGGAGTGACTATCCTTTTCACGACATTTTTATTTATGTTTTGATATTCGGTATCTGCTTGTCGTTACTGACACCCGTTTTGCAGTCATTGGGTCCCCGCGGGCGGAAAATCAACTACTACTACTACTACTACTACTACTACTACTACTACTACTACTACTACTACTACTACTACTACTACTACTACTACTACTACTAATAATAATAATAATAATAAATATATAGGTAGAGGTTCAACTAAGAATTTAATCTTCCCTAAGTTTCCTAAGAAGCAATCTTGAGCTTACATGTGGCAATATCATTAATTTAGGTGAAAGGGTAATATTGGAAAATGCAAATTTCAAACAGATCTGTACTTAGTTTTAATCACACGATTTTCATTCCTTCTTTCATATTTTTCATTCATTCATTCATTGAGCTTCATCATCTGACCACATCTAATTCAATCGCAAATCTCAATCTCAATCCTGCTGAATCGTTCATCGTTTCATCGATTTGCCGGTACCTGCGAGATTGAGATCAATCCTGCTGAATCGTTCATCGTTTTCATCGATTTGCTGGAACCCTAGCTCCTCTGTTCATTCATTGATTTGCTGATTTATCCTCCTCTATTTTAATGATGTCTACTACTGTCGATGGTAAAATACCTTCTAGTTTTAATTTCATCTACTTTTTAGGTTTTTAGTTTTGATCTAAGTTATGCTGGTTTTTATTTAAAAGTGTAGTTCTGATGTTGTGCTGGTTTTTTTATATTACATCATATTTTAAAGTGTAGTTTTGTAAAGTTGTGCTGATATCTTTATTTTGTGCTAGTTTGCCTGGTAAAGTTGTGCTGGTTTTTATTTTAAAAGTGTAGTTCTGAAGTTGTGCTGGTTTTTTGAAGTTGTGCTAGTTTTTTTATATTACATCATATTTTAAAGTGTAGTTTTGTAAAGTTGTGCTGATATCTTTATTTTGTGCTAGTTTGTCTGGTAAAGTTGTGCTGGTTTTTATTTAAAAGTGTAGTTCTGAAGTTGTGCTGGTTTTTTGAAGTTGTACTGGTTTTTTTATATTACATCATATTTTAAAGTGTAGTTTTGTAAAGTTGTGCTGATATCTTTATTTTGTGCTAGTTTGCCTGGTAAAGTTGTGCTTGTTTTTTGTGCTATTTATTGTTAAGTTTGTGCTGATATCTTTTATTTGTTCTGGTTTTTTGATTTGTTCAGGAGTTCGTATCTGTCCAACTACTGGTAATCAGTATTATACTCCTATTGTTCCAGATTCTTCCAAACCTGTAGTTGGTATGCATTTCCAGTCAATTGATTCTGCCTTTAATTTCTATAAGAAGTATGCTAAGTTATCTGGGTTTGAGGGTCGAAAGCATACTCAATCTTCAAAAAATGGTGTTGTGATTAGAAAGTACTTTGTTTGTGCGAAAGAGGGTTCAGCGACATCCTGTGCTGTTGACACGGTAAATGATAGTGTTGGTGCTGATAAAAAGTTAAATGACCGAAGGAGGAGACCTTCTAAACGTACCGGATGTAAGGCACACATCCGTTTGTCTTTAACTCCAAAAAATACTTATAGAATTTCTCATGTATTTGAGGAGCATAATCATTCTTTTGTTGATGAAGAGGATTATCATCTTTTAGCTTCGTCTAGAAAGTTGACATTCACTGAAGAGCAACTGCTTTCTGATTTTTCTGAGATGAATATTGGTCCAGTTAGGGCATTCAACCTTATGAGAAAGATTCGTGGTGGATTTGATAAGGTTGGAGTGACGTCTACTGATTGTAAAAATTTTAAAAGAGATATTAATTTGTTCATTGGAGAGTTTGATGTGGACATGGCTGTCCAACGTCTTATGAAGAAGAAGCTGTATTTGCCGAATTTTTCTTGTGAATTTTATTGTGATGAAAAAGGTTCTCTTGCTGGATTATTTTGGGCTGATGAAGAAATGAAACTGAATTATGAGGTCTTTGGGGATGTTATGTCTTTTGATGCTACGTTCCGTACGAACAGGTATTTTATTCATTTTTTGTAGATCATTTGTTCATATTTTTATTAAACTAGCACAATTCAGCAAGCAGTTGTAATATAATCAATTCAATTTTTAGGTATGACTTGGTATTTGTTCCGTTCACTGGAATCGATAATCATCATCACAATGTCACGTTTGCTGGTTCTTTGTTAGCATCTGAAACTGCTGAATCATATAAATGGCTTCTTCAAAGTTTTTTGAAGGCTTTTGGTGTTGCACCTAAGGTGGTTGTGACTGATCAGGACGCTGCAATGAAAATTGCCATCCGAGATGTTTTCCCAGATACCAGACATCGTTTGTGTATGTGGCATATAATGATCAAAGTTTCTGAAAAGGTAACTTTCTTAAACCAGCACAGTTTTACAATGTTATAATTTTTTAAACCAGCACACTTTAAACAATCCATTTAAACCAGCACACTTTAGCATATAAATCAGCACACTTTTAAACCAGCACACTTTGGCATATAACTCAGCACACTTTTAAACCAGCACACTTTCTTTAAACCATCACAGTTTAAGCATCATAGTTTAAGTTTATACATCAACTAGGATTTTTTTGCTGTTTTAATATACTAATTATTTTTTTTGTTATAGGTTGGTACTGAGCTATCACAAGATGAGGTTTTTAAAGATGATATATGTGCTGTTGTATAGACTGATGCTCTTGAACCAGCACAGTTTGAGACACAATGGTGTGATTTAATGATTAAGTACAACCTTACTAGTAACAGCTGGCTGTCTGATATGTACAACCTCAGATCAGATTGGATTCCTGCATACTATCGTCATGAACATATGTCCGGTCTTATGCGTACAACATCTAGGTCTGAGAGTGAAAATCATTTTTTTGGTCAATTAACCAACACAAAATTGTCATTAGTTGAGTTTTTGAGCCATTTTGATACTGCAATGGAATCTCAGAGGTTTAAGCGCAGCAAACGTGATCATGATACCAGATACACAGAACCTGCCATGAAAACCAATTATGAATTGGAACGGGAAGCTGTAAAGATTTATACTCGGGGGATATTTTTTGATGTTCAAGAAGAAATTCGACTTGCTTGCAAGAATTGTATGTGCAGGCGTGAAGAAGAAGTTGGTGATTCAATTAAGTTTTATATTCTACAGGTCAATCTTCCCGGCCTTCATGAGGTATTTATTTATACCTTTAGTAGCACAAACATGTTCTGCTTTTTACAATACATTTTAAGTAGCACAGTGATTTATATTTACAATTAGAATTTTACATATATAAACCAGCACACTTTGTTATAAACTAGCACAATATAAAGCATTTGTTATTTGTGTAGGTTCTTTTTACTCCTAAGGATATGGTAATTAAATGCAGCTGCAACCGATATGAGCAGTATGGTTTGCTATGTAGGCATGCCTTTTGTGTTCTTCGTCTTTGTGGTATAAAGGAGTTCCCTAAAAAATATGTTATGGGGCGTTGGACAAGAGATGTTGTTCCAAAAAAGACAAAAGTTTCGAGTTTTGATCAAAATGCTGCTGGTAATCAAGTTGAACGTGCTTCCAGCATTGTGCGTGAGATAATGACTGCAACTGAACATATTGTTAACCGTCTTGTTACAAATATTGACCTGTTATCGTTGTTTAGAGACCAAGTGATCGAGTCGAAGTTGAAGGTTGATTCTGCTGACCTTCCTGCAGAATCACTTGACAAGAATGCAAGATTAGCTAATATTCTTCGTACTGATCAGCCATGTTCATCGTCTTCTGCTACCATTCTTCCACCTAGTGGTATTAGAAACAAGGGGTATGGTTCAAACAAACGCTTAAAGTCTTTTCGTGAGGTATCATCTTCAAGAATATCAAAGAAACCTAAAACTAGAGGTTGTTTGATATGTGGAGGTCATGGACATAATAGTCGGACTTGTAAGATGAAGACTACTGTTGCTGATTCCCAGAAGAGCAGTTAGTCGTGTGTCTTTGGAAATCATGATATTTGGATTTGTTATTTTTTTCATTTCAGTTTGGATTTCTTGTATTCTTATTATGTTTACAACATTCAACCAGCACATTATTAGTTTTTGTTGACTTTTAAATGCAATTGTCAAGAATTTGATTTTTCAACTTTCAATATACCGTTTAAAACCAGCACAATTATAAAACCAGCACAATTTTAAACTTCTTCTATGAAACCATCACATATTGTCATAGTGAAACCAGCACAATATTAATTGTAAAACCAGCACCATATTAATTGTTAAACCAGCACAAAATATTACAGACAACTACCAAACTAATAATTTTAAACTTTGTTCTTTAAAACCAGCACAATTATAAAACCAGCACAATTTTAAACTTCTTCTATGAAACCATCACATATTGTCATAGTGAAACCAGCACAATATTAATTGTAAAACCAGCATAAAATTAACTTTCCTAATATAACTGTTAAAGCAGTACAATGTAATTGTTAAACCAGCACCATATTAATTGTTAAACCAGCACAAAATATTACAGACAACTACCAAACTAATGTTATATTGTTCAACCAACACAATCAATATTTGTTGTTCAATCTGTCATTGATTTTCGTTTCCGCATTTTTCTTGCATTCCTCTTTCTTTTCAGGCTCCATCTTCTCATACTTCTCTAACATTTCCATCATTTCACCTTTCGCTACGTTGATGTCGGATAAAAGTATTTTGCTTAAATACTTGTATCTCAGTTCAACCAACTCTTTGTCTTGTTCCGGTGACTCTTTCGACAGCCCACTATCCCATTCCTTTTTGCTCACATGCTTCCCTGTGTATGTCTCCATGTGTCTCATTGCAAAGACACCACAATCTACAAAGTTCTTTTCCGTTTGCCACGACATTTTCATTATTTCTGGTTCCAAGGGCGACATCTTTGGGTGCATTGTTGGGTATTCAACTTCAAGGTAATCACATACAATTTCTTTCTGTAATTTGAAAATTTTCAAAATCAAAATCCCTAAGCATCACAAATATAATTAAAATAAACAGCACAGAATTAATGGGCATCAATATATTACCACTCTTTTAGCACGTGTCATTTTTTGTGCTTTTGCTTTCCCTTTCATGTTGTCTATAATCTTGATGTCTTCTCCCTTGAAATCAAAACATACAATGTAGTAGTGCTTGTTTTGTAGTATTGGAATGAACAACATGTCCACTTTCCTAATACTTTCGTACCCAGTAGTCATCAATGTCGCGGCAATGTTTTCTCTGAAATTTTGTGTGCAGGTCTTTTTGTTCAGTTTTGGTTTGAAATTGTTTTCTCCCTGCACAGAAACCAGCACAATGTGTTATAAACCAGCACCAGCACAATGTGTTATGAACCAGCACAATAATAGCATTTCATATATTAGACTAACCAGCTATTAATAAAACATTAATATTTCAAAACCAGCACAATGTGTAATAATCCAGCACATTTTGTTAAATGTGCTTTTTCTAATCTGTTATTAAAACCAGCACATATTAGAAAACATACCAGCATGTTGCATGGGCAGAAAACTCTTGCCGGTGAACCTTTGCTTTTGTAGACCTCTTCACTGTTTAGTACCAATGACCAAGCTGTTAGGACTTGGACATGTATGTATAAGTTCGGGTGAAGCGACTCCAGAAATACCCTTGAAAGGTTTGTGTTAAATGCTGTCTCAAATATAAACACCCTGCATTGTTGTAATACACATTAGTTTAAATACTTATTTTTATCCAATTAAGATTTTGTTGGTTTTTATACTTACCAGGGGTCGTCAACTGTCGAGAACATCCATTCGGCTATCCTTTGTTCAATTTTTTCAGTTTTTGTTTTTATTTGTACAACTCGCTGCATATATGGTGAACATAAAGGTTCGGCAGGTTGAGTTGTACGTTTGCTTTATCTTTTTTTCTTCTGGTCTCCGGCGTTTAGGTCTTCACCTATGAATTCTTGTATTTCACTGTCTTTTTTGGTTTCCTTTTCTGGTGTTTTAAAAACCTCTCCTTGCTGTGCTGGTTGACCAGCAGCCTCATTTCCTTCTTTCTTTGCTGGTTGACCAGCAGTGTCACTTTCTCCCTTTGGTGGTTCATTAGCATCTTCACCTCCTTTCTTTGTTGTTTCCCCATCAGGTTTACCATCTTTAGCCTTTTCTCCACCTGCATCCTTTTCTTCTTCACCACCAACTCCATGATCAGCACCATCTTTTTTGCTGCTTGCTGCTTGTTCTGCCTTTTCTATTTTTTTTATAATCTCTGGCCACATTGAACTGGTGATTCTGAAAGGAGTTGAATCAAATTGTGAGACCACCATTTTTTTTTGTGATTGGGTAAGTTTAACTTCATTCCCTTCTTCCTTTTCATTCCCTCCTTCTGTCTTCTCTCCACTTCCTCCTTTTTTTCTTTTCTTCATTCCCTGCTTCTGATTCTTGCTTCTCGAAATTGTACTTTTCACCATATACTACCAATCTTTTTCTCCACTCATCCACAGCATCCACAACCTCCTCACCTTTGTACTTTGTTAAACATTCTGCAATCATTTCGTGTGTTTCTTTGACATGCATGTCCAGCTCTTTTGTTTTGGATTTTATCAGACAAATCCATTCCTGAAAAGATAACCAGCACATTCTTTTTATAAAGTAGCACAAATTGTAAAAGTAGCACATTCTTTTTATAAAGTAGCACAAATTGTAAAAGTAGCACATTTTCCATTTTAATTTTTACATGCACATGATAAAAGTTTACAATAAAAGTAGCACATTTCAAACTAGCACAGTTTTACAATCCATTTAAACCAGCACACTTTAGCATATAAATCAGCACAATTTCACATTCCAAATTCTAACATTAAACTAACATATACTAGGTATAAACTAGCACAATTTAACATCCCAAACACTAAATGTCAACAAATGTCATAAAAGTAGCACATTTTTTCAATAACCATCTAAACCAGCACTTTTTTCAGTAATACTACAGATAAACACAATAAAATAGAAATTACCACTCCACTTGTTGGATTTATAGGTGGAATTTGTGAGAGTTTTTCCTGGGATTGTGGAATGTCCAAACTTTGTGTAATGTCTAGAGATTCTGGGAAGTCACTAAAGTAATGATTTCTAGCTTCATCAGTTTCCTTTGAGATTTTTTGATATGTGGATAGAGGTTGTTCAGCTGGTGCTTTTTTCTTCATCTTCAGTTTTACCTTCAAATTCTTTTGTTTTTCATTTTCTTCTGTTTCACCAGTTGTTGCTGCTTTCAAACTTGTTTTCTTCTTACTCTTCACCACCTTTTGAGTAGGTGTTTGTGTTGTCAAGGTGAGTTTCTGTGCTGGTTTCCCATCTTTTTTACTTCTCTTTCTTTTATTGCTTTCCACCACCGGACCAAGCTTTTTAATTGTATCATTTTTATGATACATTACAGCTGGTATCATCTTCTATGTTGGATTTGTTCTTTGGTATGTATCATGAGCATAAACCAACTGATTGATTTACAAGTTAGTTTTTGTTATTATGTTTGATAAAAAACAATAAATATAGATCATTTTTAGATAACTACAACATACCACTAGAAATGTTATCGGTCCGATGTAGTGTGCTGCTTTAGATTGGAACCAGCTTGTTGTCTTTCTGTTCAAGCAGTCGATCACGTAGCTGCACCAGTCAACATCCTTAATATCTACATCAGGTTGCAATGTTGGAAGGAATTTCATGTTGACGCTGCCACCGTGTGTGAGCTCTGCCATTATTGAGTTGAACATTACAAGAAAGTTCATTTGAAATAGCCTTCCACTCTCCTTCTGTTCTTTCACAACATGAATAATATGATGCATTTTTGGCAGTTCATCATCAATTTCAAATTGATTTCTAAACTCTGCAACAACTGGATCACTCATTGATGGTTTAGTCTCCGTAACCTTCACTTTACCCATTGGTATGCCAAGAACTTCTTGTACTAGGTTAGGTGTTATCACTACATTATGTGTACCTAGATTCAGTGTGTTGATTGTAGGTTCATAATTGTTAGTGAGCCAGTATCCCAGATTAGTTGGTATTTTTGTTATATCAAAGTTCTTCATGCTTTCAAATCCCATGTTATCTACTTCTGCTTTCTGTTCGTCAGATAACACTTGCATGAATTGAGCAAGGTTTTTTGGGCAGTTCCTGATTCTAATTCTTTTTTTCCTATCAAATTCCTTGAAAAGTGTTGATCGTATAGGTTCAAGGTTTGTGGCAACAACTTTTAGTGCTGTTTTTTGTTTCTTTTCCGGTTGTTCGAAGTCACTGTCTGATGAGCCTGCAAGTAATTTCAGTAGAAACATAGTAACCAGCACAAGTTATAAAGTGTACTATATATTAAAAAAACAATAACCAGTACCATTTTGATCATTTAATACATAATAAACCATGATTTTTATAATTCAAAACATCATTGTTACATAAGGTTCAGAAAAACATGATCATAATACATAACAGCATTGATAACATTAGAAAACTAAAACAAACAACATAAACATGATGATCATAGCAGGAGCTGGCTAGATTGCTACTTCCTTCCAAAATTCTTGACTGAGATTATAGGTTTTTCCTAATCTTCTTCATGTTTAGGTTGTAGGATGGGGATCTTTTGTTTTTCATCATCTTCTTCTTTTTTGGGTTGTACAACTGAGATTTCAGGTTTCTCATCAATCTCTTCTTTTATGGGATCTGAAGGTTCACCACCAGAAGTAGGATGATTGGTATAGCTTGGCCCCCAGATTGCTACTTCATTCCAAAATTTCGGACTCATATAATATTCCTTTTTTGTTGGTCTTACAACTTTGAGTGGAATGGGATGCAAAGGTTCATTATCAAAAGTAGGGATTGGTTCTCCTGGTTGTACAATTTGTAGTGGTTTGGGATTGTACAGCTCTGTTTTCACACACAAAAAAGCAACTGAAACTTATATTACTTATCTCCTGAATTTAAAAGTAGCACAGTTGGTAAACCAGCTTCTTCTAAAAAACCACTTGTGCTAGTTTCTTCTAAAACACTAAAGTAGCACAGACGGTAAACCAACTAGAATTTGTGCTAGTTTTCTAGAATTTGTGCTAGTTTCTTCTAAAACAATAAACTAGCACAGATAGTAAACCAGCACAGATTTGGAACCCAAAAAACCAACTTGAACTTTGTGCTAGTTTCTTAAAAAACACTAAACTAGCACGGAAGTTAAACCAGCACCGATTTCAAAACCATAAAACCAACCACAACTTTGTGCTAGTTTCTTCTAAAACACTAAAGTAGCACAGACGGTAAACCAACTAGAATTTGTGCTAGTTTTCTAGAAAACACTAAACGCTTTGTGCTAGTTTCTTCTAAAACAATAAACTAGCACAGATAGTAAACCAGCACAGATTTGGAACCCAAAAAACCTACTTGAACTTTGTGCTAGTTTCTTAAAAAACACTAAACTAGCACGGAAGTTAAACCAGCACCGATTTCAAAACCATAAAACCAACCACAACTTTGTGCTACATATTTCTAAAACACTAAACTAGCACATAGGTTAAACTAGCACAGAAAATAAACCAGCACAAAAAATAAACCAGCACTATTTCATTAAAACACAACGATCGATCTGTTTTATAAAATGCAGAACATGAATCAGTTTAGACATATTAAAACCCTAGAAATCTGTTCGTTTACAGATCCTTAACAAACCTTCGAAATCGTCATCAGGTTTTGTTTCTTTATGCTTCTTGCTTCTTGTAGATCTCTTAGAACCTGTGTAATCGATTTGATTTCGAAGAAACTTAGAAAAACCGTACAAAATTGAAACGAATACACCAAAATGCAAAAAAAAAAATGGAACGTACTCTCTGAATCCATCGTTGATGCTGTTTTTGTTGTTGTTTGTTCGATTTTCGTCTGTCTGATTGTCGATTTTAGGGACGTTTGTTAGCGATGGGGAAGTTTTGAGAGAGAGTGAAGAAGAACTGTGTTTGAATCGTCAATAACTGCTTTGCTTTTTGTCCAGTACTATTTTTTTGTTTATGACGAAAATACCCCCGCGCGTTATATTTTGTTTACTTATCTAGTTTAATATTAGGGATCTAATCTGGTCCATTGGTTGTTTAAAAAAATGGTGTAGATTGCTTCTTAGGCAACTTAGGCAAAATAGGCTTCTTAGGGGAACCGCCCCCTAAATATATAATATAATATAAATATTTATTGATAAATTTATCAAATTAAATAATACGATATAGTAGATGACCCTGTTGTTGGTTCAGGTCCCTCACTCAACACACAAATAACCTCTCGTATATAGCCTCGTATATGTGTAGTGAATATAAATGTGAAGATGGAAAAGAATTGAAAGGCTCACTTTATTAACTGAACAAAAAACAATATATATAACAATACATTAAATTGCACGTGCAAATAAGAAGGAATAAAATAATATTCTATGCTAAAGACTTGGTACATGGATTGATCTTTTCTGCCAACGTGCACCTTCATAATATTCGGTAAAACCGTTTATCAAATCAACGTAAACATGCAGCCAAGATCACCAAGATTTCCCACGTCTAAAACAACCATAACTGACTCTTTTACCCCTCGAACAATTCAATTCTTGACTCACAACCTGCTACTCCGAATTGAACCCGAGACCCGCGACTTGCGTGAACCGTAAATGAACCCGATTCAAAGGGGGAAGATATTAGGGTTTACTGTGCAATTCGGAGATTCGTTTTGGGGGAGGGAATGTATCCTCTCAACAGTATATTTATGCTCTTTTTTCATCCGCACGGACGGAATGAAATCTAAATTTCATCGTTTCACAAATGTGTTTGTTTTCATACATGTTTTTTTTTTCATTTAAACCTTTGAGTTAAATGCCAATATAGTCCATGTGGTTTGGGCTGTTTTGTTAGTATAGTCGAAGGGTTTTATTTTTTGCATCTGGATTTAAAAAGGTTTCATCGTTACCATTTTGGTCCAATTGACTTAACTTCATCCATGCTCCTCAGTTAGTCAAAAGGTATTTTTGTCATTTCATGTTTTCTGAATTTTATTGAAGACTAAAAAAAGGAAACAAGAATTGTTGTTGAGGAGGATCGAACCCGGGCCTCTGGCCGGTTCGCTCACGCGCACACAAGAGACTAACCAGCGAGCCATGCTTGCATTTGTGCAAGAAATGGGTCTTTATTAAATTTAGGGTAAATTACACTTTTCGTTCTTTATGTTTGTATCGAATTGCAATGGATAGCCTTTAACTTCAATATTTACAATAACAGTCCTTTATTTGGAAAACCCATTACACCTTTCGTCCTTTGGCTCTAGCCAGGTTAAAATTATCAGTTAAGTATGGCACGTGCAAGGCACATGAGGGTATGTTAGTAATTTTACTAGTTCTCTCTTCATCCAGCCCCTACCACCACCAAATCCAGCCACCACCACCACCAAATCCGACCGCCACTGTTGTATTAGAAATTACAGTACGATTAACCCTAATTTCCCAAATCAACATGAACACAAGAACCCTAGATTAAAAATCAAACGAATTAGCAAAGATTAAGCCTCTGATCATATAAATTGATATGGGGCTTTAGATCCCACTGCAACAAAACACAGAAACAAGAATTAAGGGTACAATTGCGAAGAAGTAGCAGTCCAATGAGATTGGCCGGAGTTTGTGGTTTGTAAAAGGCTCGAGCATAGGAGTACAGCAGATTAAACTGGAAGTGTGAGGAAGTTTGTAAACGCTCGACAAGGAAGTTTGTGGTTTCCGGTGACAATCCGACTAGTCTTGGTTCTTGAAACCTCTCAGCCGCCTAGACCTAACACCGACTGGGTTTTAGCACAACGTCGGTAGGTGGTGGTAGTGGTTTTATGCGTCGATTGTTCGACCGATTCAGATTGCAACGGCGGTGATGTTGGCGGTGTAGCGGTGGAGGTGGTGTAGGGACTGCAGCGGCGGCGGTGGTGTAGGGACTGCAACGGTGGTGGTTGTGTAGAGACAGCAACTGTCACACCTCGATATTTCCACGTATTACCGGTGGGCCCGGTGGGGAGTATTGTGACGTAGTTGATATCATCATAGTCAATTTATCACAGTTCAATGCACAGCGAAAGTCTAAAGGTAAGAATATTACAAACCGAATGAAATTAACATAAGTATTACAAACGGAATGTAAAAGGATCCACAGGCGGATCAAAATGAAGAAAAATATTATTCAGCAGATTTTTAAGTGATAAAGCTTGCAAGACTCTTTATTTATTCACTCAGGAGTAGCCATCCTATTTCGCATAGTACCTGCACTTAACCTTTTGGAAAATACGCCAGTTTACACTGGTAAATACAATTAACCGACTCTTTTGAAAAATGTTTAAGAAAATTGATTTAAATGCACAAGGCACAAACAATCTTTTATAACTTGGGACAATTATTATAAAAATAATCTTGTATACAGTTTTATATGTTTGTCGTCCGTCAGGGCCGGTTAGAAGAGCCGGACAAGATTAACTGACACACCACAAGTATAGTGCCCACAAGGAAAATCCTTATTGCGAGATACATTTTATACATACGCAACTGTCAAGTGTATGCCTACACCTCGTGCTTAAGTCGTGGCCATTTCAATGAATGAGCCGAGTATATCCAAGACATGGTCATTAACCCCCCAAAGGCATTGCACCAAACAAAACAGGTTAAAACGGGTTATGTAAATATATTAATCACAATCCGATTTAAATAACTACACACCCGACCAAGCGGTATTATTATAATACCGTATCCCAAGCCCGTATAACGGAAAATAAGTTAAAAGTATTTACCTAAGCAAAATACAAATTTATCTCAGCCGTATAACAATTCAGCAAGTGCAAATATCTTTTACTGGGCTTCTAAATCTGGAACGAAGGTTTTAATAACCTATTAGATTCCTAACGGGTCTTACTTAAGTTTAAACTTAGACCGGTTAGTTCTAAAGAAAGGTATACGGTTCAAAACGCAAGATTAAGCGAAGACCGGATTAGAATGTGATTTAGACCCGAAAATTATGAAGACTTGTATAATATGGGTAAACTAAACACATTCTGAATTTTGAAGCAAAAATGATAAGGTTTGACCCGTCTCGGTCAATTTATGCAAACTAGTTACATAAACCGCACCGAACGCGAATAATGCATAACGGGTAACCAAAAGAGTCATATACAGGTTTCACAAGTTAATATGCCTTAAAATTTGTTATGATATCACTAGGATACCTTCCATTATGCACAAAACGAATTTAAAATCAACTTAAGCCCCGTCGGGGTATTTTGGTCATTTTAACGATTATAAAAGAGGTTGAATGACAATCTGAGGTTCTGGTCTAAAATGATCAGTAAAAATATTTATTTTAGTAGGTTATATTAGTAAGATATTGTATATAAGTGAAATTTATCATTTATGACCAAACTATGCACCGTAGAGGCATTTTGGTCATTTCACATAAGCTTTAAGGGTCAATTCTGGAAATCTGAGTTTAAAACTTTTACCTACTATTAGAGTATCAAAATTTACTTATAACATCAGTAGGTAGTGGGCCTTAGATGTTAAACATAGTTTTAACCTATACTATGTGTTTAAAACGCGTAAAAAGTCGGTTTTAGACGATTTTCGGGTTATATTGGGAAAGCTGAGATTTTTATCAGTCCAGAAGACTTAAAATATTTTATTGAACATATGAAATCAATAGAAAAAGATTTGGTATCAAAATGTTATGTAAAACTCATTTTATTAGTAAAAAGGGTATAACCGTCAATTACCGAATCAAAGCGAGAACCCCATGTTATGATCAGTTTAAAAATAAATAAAAATATTCAAAAATTCCAAAATATTATATTACATCAGTGGGTAAAAGTTTTGGTGTCAAAATTTGGGTTTAAATAGGTTTTATGCCAAAAATGCCGTTTAATTAATAAAAAGCTTTCAATTTACGATATCGAGCATAACTCCTAATTTAGACCGCAAACTGATGTCAAATTTTTAGGACATGTTTATAAATCAGTAATAAAGGTTTTTGCCCTCTCACATTTTCAAAAATCTCGTTTTAATATCAAAAGGGCATAATGGTCAACATTTAAGCGATTAACGGAAACATGCAATGAACTAGGATTTCTATGGAACCAAGTTGTATAACCTCAGAGGGTTATACTAACATGTAATATGGTCCTAAAGGAACCCTATGTCATTTATAAAACAAGCTAAATCGGGTCAGAACTGAAAGTCAAAGCAAAAGTCTTCATTTGCTACTTTCGGTTGCGAACCGAGCCTAAACTCGGAATTGTCGGGTTGAACATGCTTAGACATGTTCTTACATTATTTACCAAGTTATTTTAGTGTAAAAACATGTTCCATAACTTCTACATTATCAGTTATGAATTTATTTGCAAAAATAGCTTATGTTGACTTTTTAATATTAAGTTTGACCCGACAATTGACCAAGTTAGAGTGATAATCAGTGGGTGCCCTTTTAAGGGTTTATTACCCTCATAATTACCCACTCATAGCCACTTTCAATTCGAATAATGGCTGGACCATTAGTGATTAATCACTAAGTCAAAGCTTAATTACGACGGCTTTGACTTTTGGTCATTAGACTAATAAAACTTGAACTTAAGGGGCTAAGAACACTTACAATGGTCCTTAACACAAAATTGGAACTTAAGAAAACTTGCTTGAGCTCCAGGAAGTTCCAAAGAATAAGTTTGAATAATTTTTGTGAATGAGCAAATGAACTATCAAACAAGAGGTAGGGCTGCAAACGAACCGAACAAACATGAACAAGACCTTGTTCGTGTTCGTTTGTTAAGAAATATATATGTTCGTGAACCGTTCACGAACACTTATCGAACGAGATTTTATGTTCGTGTTCGTTTGTTAAGGAAATGAACTTGTTCGTGTTCGTTTGTGTTTGTTTGTTAATTTTAGGCAACGAACGTTGACGAACATAAATGCACACAAACTAATGTTCATGAACACAAATGGAAACAAACGAACACAAACAATCGTTCATGAACATAATAGATAATGCACTGACACTTATTAGATATATAATTTGTCGGAATTTTGAAGTATTTAAATATATATAAAAACAAAAAACACAAATGAACTATCTAACACAAACGAACATGTTATCGAACGTTCACGAACATAAATTAACGAACACGGCCTCTGTTCATGTTTGTTCATTTAACTAAACGAACGAAATTTCCTGTTCGTGTTCGTTTGTATAATAAACGAACGAACACAAACGAACTTCCCGCCGAACGTTTGGTTCGTTTGCAGCCCTAACAAGAGGGCCTTATATAGGATTTAAAACTTCACAAGATCATTCCACACAAGCCTACAATTGATTTCTGGTGATTCCAGGTGTCCCTATGCATGAAATACTGTTGGCTCAGTCCTTGGAATCGAAAACAAGGCATGCAAAGGCGGTGCAACAGGCTGACCTGTAGCTGTGCAGATTTTTCTGCATCTGACACTCTTACGCGGCCCGTGTAAGAGTTGTCTATGGGCTACGCGGCCCGTGTCAAGGGCAGAGTCTGGTCACCAAGTTTCAGATATTGCAATTTCAGTCCCTGGTCCTTCTAAACTTGTTTTTACTTTCGTTTATTGCACTTTTAACCCCCAAACTTGACTTTTAAGGGTCTTGAGTCTTTAAATATTTAACAATAGGCCTTCGGTTAGTTACGAGATCACCCGAACGGTCTTGAAATGCAATATTAACGCATTTAACCCTTATTACTTGTAGTTAACACTTTGATTATTTACGCGCGTTGGAACTCTAAGAATTAATATCTGATATTCTTGAGATCAAAATATATAATTGTTACAATGTTTTCGGGCTCGTTAAAAGGTCACTCAGAGGTTACTTTCAACATGTTCACACTTTTAACCCCTATGCTTCGCAAGATCCTTATTTTTAACACAAACAACTTTCTAAGTTCGTTATTTTATTCATCAAGGAATACAAACGTCGTGTGAGGTCAATCAGAGGCACAAGTTAGGCATGTTGACACTTTGGATCCCTTTATTCACATATTTACATTGTTTGACAATTTTAGTCTCTCCAGATAAATCCATTACACGTTTAAAGTTCATGACACGTGTCTTTACAATATTGGTCATGATTTTTACGAGGTGTTACAGCAACGACGGTTGTTGTAGGGGCAGGTGGTTGTGGTAACAGGTGGTTGGCTTGGTGGACGTTGGTGATGGGGCTAGGTGGGCGAATTTGGTGGTGGTGGTTGCTACTGGGATATGGTTGTTGTGGAGGGGCTTGGATAGTAGGTTGAACCCTAATTTGGGAAGGAAGGTAAAAAAGGGGTTTATAAAGTGGGATGAATCAAGGGTAAAAGGACATAAATGCCCCCACATGGGAATCACGTGATACAATTTAACGTTTAGTTTTACCCTGGTTAGAGCCAAAGAACGAAAGGTGTAATGGGTTTTCCAAATAAATGATTGTGACTGTAATTATTAAAGTTAAAGGCTATCCATTGCAATTCGATATAAACATAAAGGACGAAAAGTGTAATTTACCCTTAAATTTATCCTTTAGTTCAGTTCATCATCTACACCTTTCTTCTCCCTTTATCTTACCACCGCCACTATAGCACGATTCATCTGGAAGCCACTGATTGAAACATATGTATGTACACATTCCACAAAACTTCAATTTCATCATTCTTGTTTTCTCATATTCGAACATACTCCATATGTATGTACACATTCCACACAACTATATTAGCAAAACCATACAAAACACTCAAACATACTCCATATGTATGTACACATTCCACACAGCTTCAATTTCATCACTCTTGTTTTCTCATATTCGAACATACTTCATCTGTATGCTCCAACAATTACCAATACTGAATCTAAACTCCAATCTGTTAAGCCCTAAATGGTGGTGTCTCGAAAGTCAAAATGCATTTCTTTCAACTAGAATCGATCAAAATCACACTATCTTTAAGTGTCGAATGCTTACACATCCTTTCATCATAGGCCAGAACCACACGACGTTGTTGTACAGGTGCCGATGATGAACACTGAGGTCTAGTTCCATTAATGTGATCGTGCGAAAACCCCATTGATGAATGCAGGAGAGTGAGCCAATTGAGAGATTGAAGAGGGGAGTCGTGTGGTTTGTTTCGAGGTAGGTGATGAACTGAATTAAAGAATAAAATTAATAAAGACCCAATTCTTGCAGAAATGCGAGCATGGCTCGCACTACTGATGTTGCTAACTTGTAACACCCCAAAATCAGATTATTAATTTGCTAGTTTGTTATCATGTTTAACAAAATGAGGTATAATAACTAGGTTAGTAAACCTAGTTAAATGTCTAGCAAATTAAGTAAAGGGAAGAAACTTGTGGCAACTATGATGGGTGATAAACTTGAGGGACTAGGATTGCCAAATTTGAAAATGAATTTAATTAAAACAAAAACTCACACACACAAGGTGTGTGTGTGCGTGAGAACGATCAGGAGCAAGGGGAAACCCTTCTCCTTCAACTACTTACAAGAACTCAAGAATTGAACCTGATTTTGGGGAGAAATCGGATGCATGAGCTTATATTCTTAATCATCTAGACAAGATGAACATGTGGTAAGTTGAAATTTGTGAATTTTTTATCTTACATGAAGTGGGTTATTGATTAATCCACGAATTGGTTTGAAATTAAGCGTGATTATGTGTTAGAATCGCTATATAAAACGTGTATTATGTATGATTTCGGTTAATTTGATGATTTAAGAAGAAACCCACAATGTTGAATGAAGGTAGCGACATGGGTGTTCTACCCATGTCCAATCCTTGTTTGATGTATTTGTTACTAGCTTGAAATGGGTTTGGTGATGTTAGTTTAGGGTTAATTGTATGAATGGAATGTGATTTTGAACACTCTCTTGGTGATTTAGAAGTTGGAAGTTAATGACTATGCTTGAACTAGTTGTAAACTATGCATAGTAGGTTGTACGCACACCAAGTGTTTGATAAAATGACTAGGTAAAGCTAGAAAGTGAAATTGTATGCAAGTTGTGAGTTTACATGTATAGAAAGCGATTGTGATAAAAGTAGTGGTTTACTAACTTGGAAAAATATGCTTTAGATGGTACTCGTATATAAAATCGGGTTGAAAGTATATGTCGGTCAAACTTATGCATTAGGAGCTTGTACATTGTGTTTGAACGAGTGAGGTTGCTATGCGGTCTACTAATCCTTTAGTTAGGGTGAAGATGATGACTAGAATCACCTCCTATGTTCAAGTCTTGTTGAAAGATTGATGTATTATGTGGGTATGATGAAGTATTGTTAGATGAAAGTATAGGAATATGATGATGTTATGTTTAATGTTCATTTGGAATGATACATGATGATTAGTAGTTGGTTTTGATGGGTTATGTATGAGTTTAGAAGAATTGTGCATGAAATAGTTGTACGTTATGCTTAAAAGGTAGTACTCACATCAAGTGTATGATGAAATGTATATAGTGTCGTACGTATAGTCGATTATGATGTTACGGGTATTCGATGATAAGTCGATAGTTGAGTATGGTTAATAGTTGACTTTTGAAAGTCAACTAAGTATAAGAAACATGATTTGACTCATGGTCGTAATTGTAGGTTGATGGGAAGTCGTATGGTACATGTTATAGCAATCCGTGTTAAATGTAATGACATGATGAGTTATATGAGTTTAACGTATACGGATATGATTATATGAAGTTGATTATGTATTTTAATGCTTGTTAGAAATGACTAAGGCAAGTTAAGTGTGAATTATGCAAATGATATGAATGTTACATGTACAAATGAGTATGCTAATAAGAGCGTGGTTTCGATGAAATGAAAGTATAGGAATCACGTCGTGACGGACTCAAGTAGGAGGTGTTAACGGGTCAAGATGAGGCAAGGAATCGGATACGAGCGCGGACGCATAAGGTAAGTGATTTCTATAATCACTTCTTATGTTTGGATAGGTGATATGGTGTTTTAATTTACTAAACTTGATGGTTGAGGTCAAATATGTGACGTAATCTTATGTCGTAAAGGATGGAATTTAAAGTTGACCAAAATGCCCTTGATGGGTATTTTGGGCAAACGATCTTAACAAGTAGTTTAGGAACAAGTTATTTGATGAGTATAATGTTTTGAGCAAGTATGGAAGTGAAGAGTATGGTCTTGGTATGTCATAAACCAATTAATGCGCAAATACCCATAATGGGTCAAATAATTGGAATGTGATAATAAGTCGATAAGGCGTAAGATAAGAATTTCGTTAATCCGGATGTGGGATTTTAAGTTTATATGATAGAATGTGAATTTACAAGCATGTAGGAAGAAACGGGAGGTTAAACGGGTAAACGGTTCAAAAGTTATGCGCGTTTTAGTGCGTACGGACGACGAAACGGAACTGCAGAAAAGTGCCATTTCTAGAGGTAGTCGCCGACGGGCTCTAGAAAGTTGATTTTTTTGCTGACGGGTTATTTACCTGTCTACGGGGTTTTTGGCTACGGGAAGAACCACGGGCCGTCGCCGACGGGCCTAGGGCCGTCGCCGACGACCTCCCCAAGTCTAAAAAGCTGAAATCTTGTTTCTAAGTTGATTTATGTATCGTAGGCTTCGGTTTGTTATCCGTGGACTACGGCGGACCTTCCAAACATGATTTTGATGGTTCCTTAGATGTTTATGGGTTATAAAACTAAGTCTAAGACCCATGTAAATAATGAATGATTATGTAGGAGATACACGTGATCTAATACGTGTTCGTTAAGGTATGCACGTATGTAGATATGTATGTATGTATGTATAAAGAAATGTACGAGTGTATGCATGTTTGTAACGATGTAGGAAGGGTATCTACGTATGTAGATGTGTATGTACGTATGTATAAGAATACTTATGAGTGTACGCATGTATGTAAAGATGTAGGAGAGTTATGTATGTATGTAGTTGTGTATGTACGTATGTATAAGAATATTTATGAGTGTACGCATGTATGTAAAGATGTAAGGGAGGTATGTATGTATGTAGTTGTGTATGTAGGTATGTATAAAGTCAAGAATGATTGTATGCACATTTGTAAAGTTGTAGGGATGGTAGGTACGTATGTAGATGTGTATGTATGTATGTATGTATGTATGTATGTATGTATGTATGTATGTATGTATGTATGTATGTATGTATGTATGTATGTATGTATGTATGTATGTATGTATGTATGTATGTATGTATGTATGTATGTATGTATGTATGTATGTATGTATGTATGTATGTATGTATGTATGTATGTATGTATGTATGTATGTATGTATGTATGTATGTATGTATGTATGTATGTATGTATGTATGTATGTATGTATGTATGTATGTATGTATGTAAGTACATATGTAGTCATGAATTTGACACGTTGAGCGTTAATGTTATTAATGGTGTACCTTGAGAATGAAAAGTAATGCAGGTACGTTATTGAAGCCTCACCAGGAAATGGATACGCAGATGAGATGCTTAAAGTTTCTTAAAGATCTAAATGTGAAGTGTACGCGAATGATCTTGGTTATATAATGTGTGCTAATGTTTTGAATGTATGTGGTGAGTGCAGGTTGTACGGATCACGGGCGATTATCACAAGGAAAAGAGGTCGAAGATCGAGTCACTAGAGAGATTGTGCGGGGAAGTTGAATGTAAAATGTAGAAAACATAAGCTATGTTTTTAATTAGTAAATAAGAGGATGACGGATTTATGAATAAGAGTTATGTTAAAGTTAAAGTTTAAATAAGTTGAGGTATTTATAAAGAAAGAAATTTTATGGCACGAATTTCCGCTGCGACTTTTGTCAAATACGTGTTAGGGTCTAACATAACTTCACCACCTCCAACTCTAAGAAGAGGAAGAACAATCATCAGAGGAAGGATGCTTCAAAAGTCCAAAGGCCCAATCCTAATACAAGTGCACCTTCCAGCTCTAAGAACTCCTTAGGCAGAATCCACTGCAAGTTCTGTAAAAAGGCAGGACATATGCAGAAGGAATGCCCTGACTTTAAGGAGTGGCTGGCTAAGAAAGGTAACGATTATTTTATGACACTTGAGTCCTATAATTTAAGTGTTCCTGCTAATTCTTGGTAGTTTGATTCTGGTTCTATGGTTCATGTTACCAATTCAACTCAGGGATTCCTTACAATCCGGAAGCTGGAAAGAAACCAAAGAACGCTTAAGGTTGGGGATGATCGAGAATTAGAAGTGAAGGCCATTGGAACATTACAATTATTTATGAAAACTGGTTTATGTATTAAACTTTATGATACCTTATATGTTCCTGAGGTAACTCGGAACCTTGTATCAGGACCAAAGTTAGACATGGACGGTTTTATTGTTTCCCATGGTCATCGCAAACTCTCTATCCTCTATGATTCTGTTCTTTATGGTACTGGTATTCTGGATGGTGGTCTCTATAGATTAGAACTAGATGATAATTTTTCCAAATCTTTGTTGTCATATAATATTAATGAATCACTCACAAAAATGAAAGAGAAACGAGACTTCGTCCATGTTGTGGCATCAACGTTTAGGCCACATCTCAAGAGAACGATTAAATCGTCTCGTAAAGGATGAAGTCTTACCTCCTCTCGATTTCTCTGATTTTGGAACATGTGTCAAATGTCTTAAAGGTAAAATGGCATTAGCGAATAAGAAAGGTGCCACTAGGAGCTCTAATTTATTAGAACTCATACATACTGACATTAGTGGTCCCTACTAAATCGCTGGCATAACAGGACATACTTCATTTATCACTTTCATTGATGATTATTCTCGTTACATGTACTTATATCTAATTAAGGAAAAGTCTAAATCTCTTACAACTTTTAAAGATTATAAGGCTGAAGTTGAAAAGCAATTAGATCGTCAGATTAAAGTTGTGAGATCAGATAGAGGCAGTGAATATTATGGAAGATATACTGATGTGGGTCAAGCTCCTGGTCCATTTTATGAGTTTTGTAAGGGCCAGGGGATTGTGAACCAATACACCATGCCTGGTACACCTCAGCAGAACGGTGTCGCTGAACGAAGAAACCGTACCCTTATGAACATGGTGCGCAGTATGTTAGCCAACACTAATTTACCATTATTCCTCTGGACTGAAGCGTTAAAAGCAGCTGTTCATATACTCAATAGAGTTCCTTCTAAGTATGTCCCTAAAACTCCTTATGAACTTTGGACAGGAAGGAAACCGAGTCTTAAATATATGAAAGTATGGGGCTGCATTGCTGAAGCAAAACTTTACAATCCTTTCCTAAGGAAACTTGACCCTAAAACAATTACTTGTTTCTTTATCGGGTATCCTGATAATTCAAAGGGTTATCATTTCTATTGTCCTTCCCATGTCACCCGTATTGTTGAAACCAAGCGTGCTGCGTTCCTGGAGGATTTCAAGGTCAGTGGGAGCAGTACCAACCCTTACGAAGAATTACCCGAAGTACAAGACGCGGGGGGAGAGGCTCGTCGCATACCTACTAATTGGGATGATTATGTTACCTACCTGACTGAAATAGATCCCGGAAAGCTAAATGATCCTATCTCTTATAATGAAGCCATTAGCAGTGATCAGTCTTCTGAATGGAATAAAGCAATGATTGATGAGCTTGAATCCATGAAGAAAAATGACGTTTGGGATTTGGTAGAATTACCCAACGGAGTCAAACCCGTAGGATGCAAATGGGTGTTCAAAACAAAACTGGATCCGAATGGGAATGTTGAACGCTACAAAGCGAGATTGGTTACAAAAGGCTACACTCAGAAAGAGGGAATTGATTATCAAGAGACGTTTTCACCTGTCTCTCGTAAAGTTTCATTAAGGATCGCCATGGCCCTAGTAGCTCATTTTGATTTAGAGTTGCATCAGATGGACGTTAAAACCGCTTTCCTTAATGGAGACTTAGACGAAGATGTTTACATGAAGCAACCTGAAGGCTTTAAACCTGAAGGTCAGGAACATCTAGTCTGTAAGTTGAAGAAATCCATTTACGGGTTAAAACAAGCATCACGTTAGTGGTACCTCAAGTTTGATGAAGTCATGAAGAAGCAAGGTTTTATGAAGAATCAAGTGGATCAATGCACCTACCTCAAGATGAGTGGGAGTAACTTTACTATACTTGTCCTTTACGTAGATGATATTCTATTGGCAAGTAATAGTTTAGACATGTTTCATGAGTCGAAGCGGTTACTCTCGCATAACTTCGACATGAAGGATCTCAGAGATGCTTCTTACGTCATTGGCATCGAAATTCACCGAGATAGACACAAAGGGATCTTAGGATTGTCCCAGAAGGCTTACATAGATCGTGTTCTTACATGTTATAACATGCAACAGTGCAAACCCTCCGTCGATCCAGTAGTCAAGGGAGATGTTTTCGGTTCATTCCAGTGTCCGACAACAAAGGTTGAGAAGGAACAAATGAGCCAGATACCTTACGCGTCAGTAGTCGAGAGCTTGATGTATGCTCAAGTCTGTACTTGCCCAGATATCGCTTATATTGCTGGAATGCTAGGCCGTTATCAGACTAATCCTGGCCTAGATCACTAGAAAGCAGCTAAGAAGGTACTTCGATATCTGCAAGTGACGAAAGACTATTGTTTTGGTCAAAAATTACCGAAGCAATTTAGTGATCAAATTAGTTAAGTGAGGATGAGTGCTAGAAATATGCGTGAAAAATATGTTATTCTAGTTAAGTGTAAAAACAGTTTCAGGATACGGCTCAGGATATAGAGTTGTATCTATGATCAAACAATGAGCGAAAATATAAAGGGTGACACGTGATGTACGAGGAAAGCCCTTGATCAATCTAGATCGCCGGCACAAAACCTCGGGAGCTGACAATCGCAGCTGCCTTGTTCTTCTATTACTTCAAATATCAGGATACAGTGCAGGATGTGGTGCGGATCAACTAGGTGTTACAATGTAATTTGAATACAAGTGTTTGTGTGTAGTGTTTGCAGTGAGCTAGAGAGCAAAAGTGTTCGAAAGTGTGTGTATAAGTTGTGTGCCTTAATCTGATCCGCCCCCATCTATTTATAGTAAAAGAAATGCAACAAACTATCCTAAATAACCGGGATCCGGCGAATATTCCCCACTCGAACGTTGTAGACCTGGTCTTTCGGGTTCAACGTCTCTCACATAACAGATACGCCCGAGTCTTGAGGAGAAGAAGTCCATCTGACCGTTAGTAACCCACAGCCTCTAACCTGCACGTGGTTAATTCAATTAACCTCAGGATATCGCCCAGGATGTTAGCAATATCCTAATCCAGTACCCTGATCACAGGCAAACAACCAAAAGCAGGATATTAGTCAAGATATGTACGCTTAGAAAATGACCCATAACAATTGTCCCCAAATATATCTGTTGGTATACCAATCCAACGGTTATATTTTAAAAGTTCTATCTCGTAAATCAAGGCAATTAAAAGAAACGATGGTTGAAGTGACATTGTGCCATTTTCAATGCAATATTTACTCTTTACCCCCTATATTCAGCCTATAATTAGATGAGATATTTCTCATTATTATCATTACTCTTCCAGCGATTTTCAGGTAACTATTCTCTTCTTCATCCCCTGTTTTCTTTCCAGAGTTTCTCTTAATTTGCTTTAACACTCTCCAGGGCATCACGGACAAGATCTCGTTCGGATGAACCAGTCCCAACCCTCGTGAGTCAAAATCTCATACGAGAACCAGAAAAAGAAATCTGCTACTTCAATAATGCCGATATCGCTGCCCTCAAGAATTCCGGCGCCTTTCCTGCTGGAACAGTCATTCGTCCTTTTGATCGGGAGATCCGATCAGACGTGTCATCAGACGAGTGGGTCTGTTTTTTCGCCTACCCCTTTTCTTTGGGACTCCGGTACCCATTTCCACCCTTTATCTCTCGTTTCTTCGACCTCACCGGCCTTAGTTATGCTCAGATTATGCCAATGGTCTGGCGAGTTTTGATGGTGCTAGATCAAATCAGATCTCGCCATTGCCCTGACCTGTGTATTGAAGACCTCCCCATAGCATACCGGTTGAGGTCCCATGGCGACAGCCGTTTTCTTTTGTTTTCCACCTCTAAAAGTCCTTTAGTTCTTAAGGCCACCAAGAACGAAGACTGATGGCGGCGAAAGTTCTTTTTCGTGAAAAGAGACTCTATTGACAAGGGTTTCGATCTGCCGATTAGATGGTTAACCAAGGGTAGGATCTAGGGTTTTAGGAATATCCCCAAGTGTATCCTCAAACGATATCCTAAACTTATATCCTGATGTTTTATGCAGCAAACTTCAGAGATTTAGCACCCCCAAGTGCGGAATCCAAGTCCAGGATCAAAGGAATCTACCAACTTCCTGCCAGTGAAAGAACTTTCTCCCTGTCTCTTACAGATTCAAGCCAGAAATCAAGTTCAGAGATGTCTAGTAAGCATATTCTCAGTAATTATCTTTATTTATCAAACCGATTATTTTTCAGAGGTATTATGAGTTTTAAAAATATCTTCCCTTGTGCAGTACCGGTTGTCAACCTTGAAGGCTTCCAACTTGACGAGTTGGATAGTTACTCCAACCTTGTACCTGCTAAAGAAGAATCTAAGCCGAAGTCATCTGCCACACCGAAGCCTACTACTTCAAAGACTACTACTGCTCCTAAAGCTCCTCCGGCATCCAGGACCCGGGCCTCTAGCTCCCGGAAGAGGAAGGAAATGGATTCCCCAGCCGCCTCTGAGACATTCTCTCTCGAGAATCATTGATTTAATGAAGCTACTTCATTCCTCAAGCAGGTAAAAATTCCCTTCCAATATCCTGAACATGCATGTTAGTCATTATCCTGCTCATTTTTTCACTGATACCTGTGTCCTTAACTGCAGGGCTTGGAGCGTCTCGTGCACTTGTATGAAGACGCCTGTGGGCTTAATAAGATGCTGGAAATCAAGCTTGAAAAAGCTGTAGCCACCATAGCTGATCAAGGAACAATTGCAGCTGCCAAGTCCCAGCATTATGAAGACAAATACAAGGCAATGACCCAGGAACACTAAGCTGCCCTCCACAAAGCCAATGAGGATGCTCAAGCCAAACTAGATATCGCCCTTCTCCAATACCAGCAGGATATGAGTTCTTATCGGGACAGTCTCAAAGCATCCGTTGTTATCTCCCTTCTCCAAGCCAGGTTAAGGATGGCTTATGAGGCCAAGAACTTGGGCTTCGAATGCCCCTCCTGGAATGTAAAGGCTTGGGAAGCGAAACTACAGGATCTTGGAGGTCATCCCGTTGCTCATCCTGCAAAGCATGCTGGTGAAGAGCCTTCTAAGGCGGCAGAGGAAGTGGCTAATGCTGGTGATGATGCCGAGGAAAATCCCGAGGGGGATGCTGGTGCAGATGCTGGGAAGGAAGTTGTTGATCAAGAAGGTGCTGCCCCTTAGGCAGTGAAGTGGGCGATGATAGATATACGTGCCAAGGCCGGAGCCCATTTTTTTTAAATTTCATGGTTGTATTTTGTACAAACAATTTACTTTTCCCGTCGTTGAACAATTTATATTTCCTGCATTGGAACAATTCGATGACCAAAGGTGGATGGGTCCTGGGTTTCAGGATGAAGCCCTTGGTCATCGGTTAGTATAACCTGTTTTGAATGCCGTAACGGTTGAAGGTGGACAGGTCCCGTTTTGAGATAGAACCTTTAACCGTTACACAAGTATGGTAAAGACTAATTGTGCTTTTGGTGGATGGGCCTCGGTTTGAGGTGAATCCAAAAGCACAACTTTTGACATGTTAATAATATAACTTGCTTTTGACTTATTCGTTGTTTTCTGTATTTCTTAGTGTAGATCTTAGCTTTGCAAAAATTTGGTACAACTATCTTTTGAAAATATCCTGATCAATATACTCAATGATACATTATGAAAACTTTTATTAAATATAACTCCTAAAAATTCAATCAACTTTAGAGAAAACTTTTAAAGAATAAAAGATAGTCCACTTTCTCAAACTCATTTTGACAATACTTGTTTGATCAAGGTTTTAATTTCAAACTAGTATCACTTCCAAATACTTTAATCAAATATCCTGAAACGCATCCCAAAAACACATTTTAAAGATAGATCCTGAAGATATATCCTTTTTAGGATACTTAAACCTTAACCTGGGTTATAGAATTTATGTAAAGTTTATAAAGGAAAGATCATAGCAGGAACTGAGTCTAACCCTAGTATCAATCTCCAATCCCTTTTGCGACTTCTCCTACTAAGATGTCCCCAGTTCGAGACTCTTAGCTTAACTTTGATCCTTTATGCATCATACAATTGCTTTTAGATGGAATGTCCCCTGTGCATAATGTCCTCGAATACTTAGAAATTTCCTGGAAATCAGTTCCAATTGTATAGACAGTTTCTTGTGTTACAGGGGTAAAACCCAAAATTGTACTGGAGATAAATCCCTCGTATCATGGGGGAAATCCAAAATTTTCATGCGCTACAGGCGGGAGTGTATAAACTCCAAGACTTAGAAAGGTGAAAACCTTTAAACCTTAGAGAGTATGAAAATACCCTTTCGTGAGAGAGGGTGATCAATCCTCATATACCTTTAGGATTCAGGATATAGCCAATAGTAACGAAATTGTCAGCCACTTTTACATGGACTGGTCCCGCCACCTTGAACTATTCCCGAATAACTTGCGCTTCAGGCGGGGTGTTTAAACCGAATTCGGAAGAAAGGTGAATACCTTTAAACCTTTGAAGGGATCATGATCCCTTATACGTGAGAGAGGGGGCCAATCCTCTAATCTTCAGAAGTATCCTGAGTGTGTATCCTGGTGCTATATCCCGAAGTATATTCTGCAAAACCACTAAAAGCTAAGGTGGGTGTTAGCCTGGCTAACACCCCTCCGATGCTTAAGTCAGTAATAGATTCAAAATAGCAAATAATATCAAAAGTTAATAAGAGATACAGAATTCATACTATCCTGAGTTGGAATTTAAGTTCCATACTCACTTGAAATAGAGTTTCAAATGTATAGCATTCCAAGATCTCGGTAGCATATCCCCCTCTATATTCTTGAGTCGGTACGCTCCTTTTCCTGATTCTGACTCAACCTCGTAGGGTCCTTCCCATTTCGGAGCCAACTTTCCATCAGCGGGATTAGTAGTATTCTGAAAAGCTTTTCTTAACAACCAATCTCCAACTTTGAACCTTCTAGTCCTTATATTCTTGTTGTATGCTCTGGATATCCTTTGTTGATATGTTGCCATTCTTAGCCGTGCTGCATCTCTTGTCTCATCAATAGTATCCAGCTCCTGGCATAGGACTTCAGGATTCTGCTCAGGATTCCTGAGGTTTGATCTTGCTGTGGGTATCACCATTCCCGTCGGGATCACTGCTTCTGCTCCAAATACTAAGGAAAATGGGGTTTGACCAGTTGCATTTTTTACCGTCGTTCTATCAGCCCACAAAACAAAGGGTAGTTCTTCTGCCCATCTTCCTTTCTTGGCCCCTAATCTCTTCTTCAAGTTGTTGACAATTATCTTGTTTGAGGATTCAGCTTGTCCATTTTCTTTGAGGATGTACCGGGGTAGATGTAATCATTTTGATTCCCCAACTCTTGCAGAAGTCAGTAGTCCTTTTACTTATAAATTGAGATCCGTTGTCACAAATTATCTCACCTGGTACTCCAAACCTAGTCAGGATATTCCTTTTTATGAAGGATACCACTTCCTGGTCTCTAACTTGAACAAATGCTTCTGCTTCAACCCACTTGGAGAAATAATCCGTTATTGCCAACATGAAAACCTTTCCTCCTGGAGCCTTTGGAAGCTTTCCCACTATATCCATACCCCACTTCATAAACGGCCAAGGGGAAACAATAGGATACAGCAGTTCAGCAGGCTGATGTAATATATTACTATGTCTTTGACATGCATCACATCTTCGAGTATATTCTGCGGCATCTTTCCTCATCGTCGGCCAATAATATCATGTCCTTAATATTTTCGAGAATAAGGACCTGCCCCCAGTATGGTTGCCACAATCCCCTTCATGTATATCCTGAAGTACTTCTTTGGTTTCGGGGTTCTCCAAGCACCTCAGATATGGTCCTGCAAGAGATTTCTTATACAAAACATCATTTATAATAGTGAATCGTGATACCTTCATTCTAAAGGCTTTAGGATTCTCATTCTTTGGGATGTGTCCTTCCTTGAGATATCTCATGATTGGAGCCGTCCAGGACTTAGGATCCTCCTCAGGATATTCCTCATCAGGATTTTGAATACTTAGTACTTCTTTATCCTGAGGATTCGTCGCAGGATATAGGATATGTAATATTGGTATTCGGGTCCCTTCCGGTATCCTGACCGATGATCCCAGATTTGCTAAGGCATCAGCTTCAGCATTATCCTCTCTTGGTACCTGTTCAAGAGTAAAAATAACGAAATATCCTGCTAATTTTTTGAGAATTTCGAGATACTCGACTAACTTCTCTCCTTTAACTGCATAGGTTCCATTAAAATGATTAGTGATTAACAAGGAGTCAACATATACTTACAAATTCTTGATATTCATATTTTTAGCCAACTCTAATCCTGCAATTAAAGCCTCATACTCTGCCTCATTATTAGTAGCAGGAAATTCACACCTAATAGCCTGGGGTAATATGTCCCCCTGTGGCGATTTTAGTAGTATACCTAAACCTACACCTCTTACGTTAGATGCACCATCAGTATACAATGTCCAACATTCTAAGTTTTCTCCTAGCTGCTGTACTTCTAAATCCACTTCATTTTGAATGTCACTACTGAAATCAGCCACAAAGTCAGCTAAAGCCTGAGACTTTATGGCATTTCTAGGCTCATATCCTAAATCATAAGCACTCAATTTTACTGACCACTTAGCCATCCTACCCGACATCTCTGGTTTCCTAAGCACATTTTTAACAGGATAATTGGTTCTAACATGAATCCTATGCGCCTCAAAATAATGTCTAAGTTTTGTTGATGCCATAACTAGGGCTAATATCAACTTCTCTAGATGAGAATATCTAGTTTCCGCATCTAGTAAACTTTTACTAACATAATAGACAGGATATTGCTGACCTTCATGGTCCTTTATAAGAACGGCACTTACAGCATTCCCTGATACAGCGAGGTATAGGGATAGTGGTTCACCATTTTCAGGCTTCATCAATAGAGGTGCAGTTGAGAGATATCGCTTCAAATCCTGCAAGGCTGCTTCATGCTTTGCTTCCCATTCAAACTTCTTATTCTTCTTGAGGATATCATAGAATTCCTTGCATTTTTTCGAGGATCTTGAAATAAATATGTTCAATGCTGCTACTCGGCCTGTTAACCGTTGAACATCCTTCATATTCGAAGGTGATTTTATATCCAGGATAGCACTAATCTGCTCCGGGCTCGCCTCTATGCCTCTTTTCGTCACCATATATCCTAGAAACTTTCCTGCCCCCACTCCGAAATGGCACTTAGCAGGATTCAGTTTCATGTTATACTGATCCAGGATATCAAATGCTCCCTTGATATCCTGGAGGTGATCCTCAGCCTTTTTAGATTTCACCACCATATCGTCAATATATACCTCCATGGTGTCCCCCAGCTTATCTTTGAACATCATGTTCACCAATCTCTGGTATGTTGCACCTGCATTTTTTAAACCGAAAGGCATAGAAGTATAGCAATAAATACCTGTTGGTGTCATGAAGGCAGTATCCTCCTGGTCCGAAGGCTCCATTTGAATCTGCTGGAATCCTGAGGATGCGTCCATGAATGTCAACATCTCATGCCCGGCAGTAGCATCCACCATTGCATCAATATGAGGAAGAGGAAACGGGTCTTTAGGACAAGCCTTATTCAAGTCTGTGTAATCTACACAGACTCTCCATTTCCCATTTTTCTTCTGTACTACAACTACATTTGCTAGCCATCTTCGAAACTTGACCTCCCTGATCATTTTGGACTTCAACAATCTTTCAACTTCCTCCTGGATAATTGCATTTCGTTCAGGAGCAAACTTCCTTCTCTTTTGCTGTATAGGCTTGAACGACCTGTCAATTCCAAGCTTGTGAGTAATAATGTCTTTGGATATACCTGTCATATCCTCATGCTTCCATGCAAATGTTGACATCCTGCACTTCAAAAAGTTAGTTAATTGTTCTTCAATATCCTGAGGGATATTGGTTCCTACGAGCACCGAGATACCAGGATAACTTTCTTCACATCCTGCTCTGAAGCCTCCACGATATCCCGGGCCCGCATCTTTAATTGCTATGCTGGATTAGGCTTGGTTGAGGATTTCATTGAGGATGAGTAGCATTCCTTCGCCTCCTGCTGATCACTATCAACTTTGACGACCCCCAAGGGGTAGGGATCTTGATGCACTGGTGATAAGTCGAAGGCACAGCCTTCATGTCATGGATCCATGGCCTGCCTAGTATGATGTTATAGCAGGATAAGGAGTCCATCACACAAAAGCGTTGTATCGAGTTGACCCCTTCAACATATACTGGTAACTTTATCTCTCCTACGGTATTTCTAGCTTCTCCACTGAAACCAACGAGCATAGTGGACTTCGAAGTAATGTCCATCGGAGATACATTCATCCTCTTCAATGTTTCCAGCTGAATTATGTTGACGGAGCTACCATTGTCCACCAATATCCTGCGTACAAAATGGTTAGCAACATATAATGTTATTACGAGAGCATCATGGTGTGGATCCTGGACAGTATCCCTGTCATCACTATCGAAAGTGATCACTTTATAGGTTGTAAGGGTAGTCATCCTAGCTGGTTTATCTCCCCTTTCAGTCTTAGCTTCCTTTGCATGTCTCTTGGCCGCCGAATACGAAGTCCCACAAATATCGGATCCTCCTGAAATAAAGTTAATTATTTTAGCATCTGCTGGGGGTGATGCTGCTCGTTCAGGATCCTTCTCAGGATCCTGCCCTTTATTCTTCTTTCTTCCCAGCAAATCCTTCAGATACCCTTTGCTTAATAGGTAACTAATTTCTTTCCTTAGAGCAATGCAATCCTCGGTCACATGTCCGAAATCTTTATGGAAGGCACACCATTTGGATTTATCCTTCCAATCAGCTTTCTGCTAATTCTTTCGAGGCCACCTAGCTTTGTCTCCTAAACCCTGCATAGCATACATTAATTCAGGTATATTGACAGAAAAGCAGTATTCAGATAATTCGGGATATTCTTCAGGATCCTCGTCTTCAACAACATTCACTTTCTTGTTATCATTTCTACCATATGGCTTGGAGCGATATGGTTTATACGAGGATTCTGATTTCATGTTGGTTGATTCATAGGTTGAGGTAGAATTCATCCTCTCTTGCATCTTTTTGTCATCTTCCAAGCGGATATATCTCAAAGCCCTGTTACGAGCTTCGTCGAGATTCCTGCATGGATTCATTACAAGATCCTGATAAAACTGAGAATCCTTTTGTAACCCCATCTTAAAAGCCTGCACAGCTGTTGCAACATCAAGATGTGGGATATCCAAGGATTCTCGACTAAACTTGTTCACATAATCCCTCAAGGATTCCTGAGGTCCTTGAGTTATCCTGTAAAGATCACTGGTTAGTTTCTCAAAACTCCTACTGCAAGAAAATTGACTATTAAATAAATTAACCAAATGAGCAAACGAAGTAATTGAGTGGGGAGGAACATTTAACAGCCATTTTAAGGCTGATTCTGTCAAGGTAGAACCGAAACCCTTGCATAAGCATGCTTCCTTGAGTTCCAGAGGGATAGGGTTAATTTCCATTCTTTCTCTATACTGGGCAATATGCTCTTCAGGATCCGTAGTCCTATCATACAGTTTCATGTTGGGGGTCTGAAATCTTTTTGGGATTTCAACATCACAGATAGGATACGCAAAGCAGGATATCATGTGGCTGTCTTGAGATACTTCCGGAATTGGCTGGACCACTCCAGGTACACTGGATATCATGTCCTTCAATTTCTGAAGCTCCCTAGTGAATGTTGACGTCATACCTGCATCCTGCAAAGACCCATTGTTGTTAGTAGCAAGGATATTATTATTTGACACGTTACCGGTCTGAGGATTTTGGCCATATCCTGAAGCATATCCTGAGCTCCTCACAGTTGACATCCTGACCGAGGAGGGTATCTCAGAGGTATGATTCTGAGAATGGTTTGGGACGATGTTCCCCCGGTTATCCTCAGTGTAAACTGCAGAACTGAAGTTCAAAGCCCTAGGCTGTATAGGAGTGACAGCTTCTTCAGCAGGTCTACTTGGATCGGATTTCAAGAGCTGTATTTCTCTCATCAGCATCCGATTAGTTTCCAGCTGCTGCCTCATCTGTTCCTGTACACTACCAAACAAATTCAGAATTTCATCATTAGATGCCAAAACAGGACCGGATCCCTAGGTACTGGGAGCGGGGATAACATCCCGAGCTACATGACTTTCAGCTCCGTGAGATGAAGCTTGCATTCTTGGAGGAGGAGGTGGAAGCATCGAACCAATTGTTGCAGAGGTTGTAGCAGACATGGTGGAAGAGCTCATGTTTGATCTCGAGGCCATTGAAAACAATTTAGAAAAAAGTTTTGACAAAATAAAACCGAGTAATGATTTTACTGAAGTTTTTAGCAAAAATAGCACCACTTGCCCCACGGTGGGCGCCAAATTGTTTTGGTCAAAAATTACCGAAGCAATTTAGTGATCAAATTAGTTAAGTGAGGTAGAGTGCTAGAAATATGCGTGAAAAATATGTTATTCTAGTTAAGTGTAAAAACAGTTTCAGGATACGGCTCAGGATATAGAGTTGTATCTATGATCAAACAATGAGCGAAAATATAAAGGGTGACACGTGATGTACGAGGAAAGCCCTTGATCAATCTAGATCGCCGGCACAAAACCTCGGGAGCTGACAATCGCAGCTGCCTTGTTCTTCTATTACTTCAAATATCAGGATACAGTGCAGGATGTGGTGCGGATCAACTAGGTGTTACAATGTAATTTGAATACAAGTGTTTGTGTGTAGTGTTTGCAGTGAGCTAGAGAGCAAAAGTATTCGAAAGTGTGTGTATAAGTTGCGTGCCTTAATCTGATCCGCCCCCATCTATTTATAGTAAAAGAAATGCAACAAACTATCCTAAATAACCGGGATCCGGCGAATATTCCCCACTCGAACGTTGTAGACCTGGTCTTTCGGGTTCAACGTCTCTCACATAACAGATACGCCCGAGTCTTGAGGAGAAGAAGTCCATATGACCGTTAGTAACCCACAGCCTCTAACATGCACGTGGTTAATTCAATTAACCTTAGGATATCGCCCAGGATGTTAGCAATATCCTAATCCAGTACCCTGATCACAGGAAAACAACCAAAAGCAGGATATTAGTCAAGATATGTATGCTTAGAAAATGACCCATAACAATTATAAACTGACTTATAGAAGAAGTGATCATTTAGAAGTGGTGGGCTATTCTGATTCTGACTTTGCCAAATGCAAAGATGACAAGAAATCCACTTCGGGCTATATATTTATGTTAGCAGGCGGCCCTATCTCATGGAAGAGTCATAAACAACAGTTGACCACAACTTCCACAATGATGGCAGAATATATTGTTGTTTATAACGTAACCTGTCATGGAATGTTGCTTAGAAATCTGATCACTGGACTCAAAATCGTTAATTCCATTTCTAGACCATTGAAGCTTTATTGTGATAACTCAACTGCCGTTAGTTTCTCGAACAGTAACAGTTTGACTGGAGCTGGTTTATATCTCGATACAAAATATCTGTTCGTACGTGAACGAGTTGAGGAAAATAATCTTTGTATCGAGTATATTAGTACTAAAGATATGCTTGCGGATCCGATGACTAAAGGTCTCCCTCCTAAGGTTTACGAAGAACATGTTCGGAATATGGGATTTAGTAAAGACCTTATTTGAGCATATTGTACTAGCTTATGTTTTATGATTAATGAAATTTCCTCAGTTTGATTTTGTATGTCTCTTAGAATATGTTCAACAGGTATAATGGCATATAGACAAATAAAGTTACAAATCAAACAAAGGGCTTATGCGTATTTTGATCATAACGATTAGGTTTTAAATTAAGGCTATAGTATGACTAATGGGGGTCCTAAGTCGCATAATGATTCAACGGCTGTATTTCTCTGCTATAGTACTTGTTTAAGGCTAAAATGAGTGTTAACTCCTGATCAGCCTTATCTAATACTCATAGTAAATGATTACTCGGCTAAGTAGGAGAATGTAAGATTAAATATATTATGTTTAATATTTAATCTAGTAGCCATTATAATCATTTACATTATATAGATCAAAATATATAATAACCTATTAAATAATTAGTTGGTAATTGTTGATGGACCATATTACCCTTATTAACTAATTAGGTTTCCTCTTGGGTGCTTATATAAGGAGACTTATGTGGAGGTTAAAATGTTACACAGTTAGACATAACCTAATAATCATAACATCAATATCGACCTCCTCTCCATAACCGACTCCCTTTTCGGTTTAATCATCACCATCATCAGTCAGCACCCTAAGGAGGAACCAGATCACCCTGACAAAGATGTCGAACTCCATGGCTTCTTCCATCACTGGATTCTCCTCTGCACTGTCTGCGGTGACAGGTATGTTTTCATGTTTTCCATTATGTTTAGAACATAACTGATCCAGCGTAGTTTGTTGTTTTGTATTCATTTTTTCTAGGTTATAGACCCGTGTATTACACGGATTGAATAAAGATAGTATCTTATGTAAACTGTGCAACACACAAGACTATAACCTAGTGACTTAGATAATAATAATAATTAATAGCTAGTTTAATACCCGTCCGGTGAACGGGTTACCTTGATGTATTAGGTTGTGGGGTGTGGCATCGGCAAGGGGGTCGGTCTCTCTCTCTCTCTCTCTCTCTCTCCATTGTAACAACAACAACATGAATAAACCTTTGAACACAAAGAAATAAAATAGAGTCAGATTACATAAAAATTGGTGAACATTTGTGTATCATGAAAGATCGAAACACAGAAGCTGACATCCAATCCAAAGGTTTCAGTGTTGGGATAAGCCCCAACCAGCAACGAACTGAATCTTCGGACCGAAGCTTTTTACTGTTGAGTTCCTAATAAATGGTGAACATTTTTGTTACATGCTAGCATGCTGAGTTCCTAATAAATAGTGAACATTTTTGTTACATGCTAGCATCCAGTGACTCACTTTTATATCCAATAGTTAGGAGCCCCACCCCATTGTAGAAAATTACCCATTGATACTCCTGGAGAGAAAAATCCACACCCAAAATGACGTAATTAATTGCAAACACTCGATAGACATTAACACAATCACTAAAAAAATGTGGAATTGTAAATGCTTTAGATACGGTACACATGACAGTCTAGAGAAAACCATATAATGCACGTTAATAAAACATGAGAAATATACATGAGACTTTGTTTAGTTGTCCAAGTACATTTATCTAACATACTATACAAGAAAACATCTAGCTTTATTGATAGCGCATTGTAGGGTAGTAGCAAGCCTAATAATTTCTGCAAAAAATTGTTAAAAACATATCAATACAATTTCTAAATCACTTCTATTGAATACAACAAAAGATGGGTTTCCCGTGGCTTTGTTTCCTTTTTTTTTTCTTTCAAATTATTGAATCAAAACTTGTGGCAAAAGTTTGTGGCGTTGAAATGTTGCTTCACCAAAGATATTTAAGAATTGAAATATGAAAATGTGTTCAACATGAGTGAAATTTTAAGAAGGGAAAATTCAAGATGTATGAAGAAGGTAGAGAAAAGGTATCAACCATTGTCTCATGATCTCTTAAATCACCTCTTGTAAGGCTTGATAAAAAAGAAACAATTTTTTTTATAAATAGCGTAGTTTTTGGACAAAGACCTGACCCGCCCAGTTTGACACCTCTTATATGATTTGTTGCATGAGTGAAGTATATTATTACTTGGTCAAATGTATGATGAGAGTGAAAACACTTACCAGTTGTGTTAGCAGCCTCCTGATGAAGAATCATTCATAAGGAACATGCAGAAACATACCATAAAAAGTTAGGGTGTGAAGGGTGTACTCGGTGAAGGGGTGTGCGGTGAGTATTCACCAATCGAGAACACCGCCCCTTACATCCTACACCACGCGGTAAATGGATAATCGGGGAGTAGTCACCGTGCATGGGAAGAGGAGGGGGTTTAATGGTGGGCCCCACTCTCTTCCAACCAATCATACTTTAAATTAAAAAAAAATGTTTTTTAAAGAAAAAATTATTTGAGTGGAGCACCCCTTATGTGTAAGTGTAAAATGGGAAGTGGAGAGTGGAGTTGACATGGACGCGTATGATTGGCTGGGGTGGAGAGGGGACTACTCCCCACGAGTGGAGCACCCCTTACACCCTTATATAAAAGTTGGTAAAATTTTGTTGTTATTTTGACCTGCTACCCAATCAACTCATCTTGTTATCTCTTCTTATAAGTTAATAACTAAAGGTGCTTACTAATGAGACACTTCCATCTCAATCATTTTGCCATGTGGATTCAACTGGTCAAAAGTCCTCCATAGTGTATTTTTAAGCATGTGTGATACTAAATTGCTTTATATTACACAATATAGAAATGGGCAAGGAATGTATGGGTACTCGGTACTCCTTTTAACACACGGTTTGTCTGTATGCCATAAATGCAGAGATGGGTAAAACGTGTTTCCACTCAACCCAAAGCACACCAAAATTACATGTTTTGACCAGTCACATTTAATGTTATGAAGTCTCTTGCAATCTCGTTTTCATCCCGCCCCGATGTGTCCGCCATCGGTTGGGGTGTGACATGTTTATTGGGTTTTGGAGACTTGATTTGACTAGTTATTTGGTTTAATGAAGATTGATGACATGGGAGGCTTTGGGTCGACCTTGTCCCTTTATTATAACCCATTTAGTTTTCTTGTTCAATAAGATTGTAACCCTAGATCTATCTCTATATATTATGTCTTGTACTTGTAGTATCCTCATCACGAGTGAGGCAAAGCAATAAAAGAATTACCCTGGTTGCAGTCCGTGGACGTAGATCAGCCGATCGAACCACGTAAATCTCGTGTGTTATCTTTGTTTTATTTTTCTTTTGTAGTTTGTTCATGCTTGTGTGTGTGTTGTTGATCGGAGTGTCGCACCACGGTCAAAAAAATATTTATATACCCAAATTACCCTTAACAATGTGTTAGTGATAGTAAGGGGTCGAACCACGAAGAGTTTGTGGTTTGCGATGGACGTGATTGATTTTAAACGTTGTCACTTTTCTGAAGCTTGCAAACGGTTTAAATTGAATGTTTGTTTGTTTGAAAGAGATGTCGGATTAAACCGACAAGTTTATTTTTAATTACTTTACAATGAAAACTTGAATGATTGCACGAAACTTGATTGATTGGTATAAAACAATAGTATTAGAACAAGGTTCACACCCAGTATGTAACACCCTTGTTATTATTTTAAGCTTTTCGTATAGTTTACGGAAATAAACATGTAATTATGATTACATGTATTTTGAAAAATACGGTTAATTTAAAACTTCTACAAATGAAGGTTTATATACATCGTAATAAATTTGAGTTCGTCGTTTAAAAGATAGGACGAAACGCCGTGCGGAAGCTTTTAACTTTATCGTGTTCGGTTCTTCTTCGAGCTTGATCTTCATCCGGGCACTCTTGGCGATCACCTATAATCAAAACCAACTTAAAAGTTAGTTTTGATAGATAAATAAATAGTTTAAACAAGTTACATGGGTCAAACAACAACAAAAATGAGTTTTTCTGGAACAGGGGGCGTCGCGTGACGCCTAGGGCCATCGCGTGACGCCTAGCCCCTGTTTTCACAGACTGTTGTTTAACAGTTGCTGTACATTCTCAGCACGACTTAATTTCACGGAAACGGCCATAACTTCTTCGTTATTGGTCCGTTTTACCCAATTCTTTTTCATACGCGTCTGTAATTAAATTCTCCATCTTATGGAGTTAAAATACAACATCTAACTTCACAAAATTTTAGAATTTAAGCTCTCGTCTTGAAGTTCAATTACGACACTTTTTGACCCGTTCGCGGTTTCATCTAACAAACTTGTTTGTGGCCCTTGTTTCTTTTGTAAACATATTATTATGATTATTTCCTATTGTACAGGGTTCAATTCACGAGTTATTACACATTTTTAACCCGTTTCGCTATTACTTCTATTTCGACCCGTTAAGGGTATTTATGCACTAAGGCCCCATATCATCCCTTTAATACTTATCTTAAGGATTTAATCTATCAAAACACTTATTTCCAACAACCTTTAAAGGTCGTTTGCCCGATTTACCCATCAAGGGCATTTTAGTCAACTTTAGCCCTTTATTGATGTCGAAGGGCATTTGCTACTAATTTGACCCAAAAATGTATGTTTAACCACAATCTTATTTATACGTACCTGGATCGAGTCAACCTAGTGACCCGTTTCGACACCTTGCTTTTATTACCGATATTTTTATGGCGACGCAATTACCCAAACTACTATTCGCCCCTGTAAACACATGACTTGACAACCACATTAGTTGATTATGTCAAATGGCATTATTCCCACCATTTGGCCCGTTCGACCTACATAACCCAACATTTTCATATGTAACAAAACATGGGTTTTTAATTACCAATCACACATCCGACCCATTTCGTATTTTCTCACTAGATCCCTTTTTTTTCTAAAGTCAATTTCTTATATATATATTTTAACCCATTCGGCTTACGCTATGGGTGTTCTTTCAAACCTATTTTACTTTAGTCGATACTTGACTAAATTTCCATTTTTACCCAATTTCCCATTACTAGTTACGCTATAAGGTAACTTTAAGAAAAACTCACTAGTTCTTAACCAATTCGTGACTAATTTACCATTTTGCCTCTTTCACCATTAATCATAGTTTAAAACATTTTTATTGGTTCCGACTCATTTCGTTTCGTGTCGGAACCCATGATTTGAACCTAATCCTTTATTATATTCATCGCTCATAAAATAAACACATATACTACAAGTGGGTGTAAGTTTTACTTACCTCGCATCCGAAGTACGCTTTTTCCTTCTTATTTGCTTCGTTTGACCCGCTTCCTTTCCAAGCCTCCACCTAGCTTGTCAAGCGTCAAATTATCATCATAATTCGTAAGACGGTTAGTTTAGTCATTATTACATACGACTATTCCATCTTACGAACTCTATGTCGGAATTACTATTCGACGTTAACGTTGGTTTATTTGACTTTCGATAGTCAACTAACTTCAATCATATTATACGCACAATAAGTTCAATCAACATCACGTTTAGAACCCATATTATTCCGTATTACACGTAGTTAGTCAAGTTAGCCAATTACGCGTTTCTTTCATAATTTCGAGATGTCAACAATCGGTTAAAGTATGAGAAATGCTTAATTAATTATCGAGAGCAAATGCATGGAGTTAAACTCGATAAATTATGTAAGAAAAGGTTTCGAGGACGAAACCTCTTTAAGGGGGGTAGACTTGTAACACCCCGAAAACGGGTTTGGTAATCAAACTCCGTTCATACTAAAAAACGGGTAAAGTACCGTTAGCAGTAAAAATAACCCGTTGAATATTTGGATTTAAATAAGAAATCCTAATAATTAAATACAAGCGAATCAAAGAATTTAAGAATTTAGTTTATAAGAGCCCGAGTCAACGGGACTTAAAATACAACGGGTTTTTAACTCCCGGAACCCACTAAGTTAACTAGGTAAAATTAACCTAATTAGTAATGGGTAATTAAATAATAAACTATGGGTTATAGTTTCATTTATGAATATCTAAACTTGAGGGACCAAAACCGTTAAAAAGGAAACAAGTTTTATTTAATAAAAAAAATAACACACCACACACACCAGGTGTGTGTGGATCGATCTCCAGGAGCGACCAGGAGGGTGAAAACCCTAAAGTGCCAAAATCATCAAATTGAAGGTCAATTCCTGTCCCAAATCGAAATCTGAACGTAGATTCGTGATCCTCATCACAAGGGGGTTACAAGGTATGTGAAATTAGGTGTTAATTCTCTTTTTGAATTTCTCATGAAATTGGGAAATCTGAAAATTTATGATGCATGTTAGCTATTTGGGTAGAATAAGGTTGATATGGTGACTAGGAGTAAAACCTAGACAATAACATGTGAAATCATGGCTAAATTCTGAAAAATTTCATGAACACATTGAAGGTGATTCATGGGTTTTGTGAGAAAATGATAAACATTAAGATGTAGAATGCTAATCTAGTTTAAATTGATGCATAGAAACTGATTTCTCAAAATATGATGTGTAGTTCATGAACACTAGACATAGAGGTTTGATTTGTGATGTAAATCTTGGTAAAAATAACTAGTTATGAACTAGTTAGTAAATATGTAAAATTATGCTCACTAGGTGTTTGTTAAAATGCCTAAATGAAGCTAAAATGTTGAAATTCCATGTGAAATGTGCATTTGAGTAAGTTGATAGATCAATCGACTTCTAGGAAGTCAAACTAGCCAACGATTTAATCAAGTGATAAAGTCAACATAAGACCCGTTAGATGGAGTAGTCATAATTGATAATGACTAATCTAACCATCTCATGAATTATGATGATAGTTTTATGCCTAACGAGCTAGGTGGAAGCTTGATGAGTGAGCGGGTCAAACGAATCAAGTGTGAAGTAAAAGCGTGTTTCGGATGCAAAGTAAGTAAAACTTACACCGACTTGTAGTATACGTTTTTATTTTATAGGCGATAAATACGACAAAGGATTTGGTTCAAATTGTGGGTTCCGACACGAAACGAATTGGGTCGGAACGAATAGAAACGTTTTAAACCATGATTAATGGTGAAAAAGGCAAAAATGGTAAACTAATCATGAATTGGTTAAGAGTTTAAGAGTTTTTCTCAAGGTTACCTTATAGCGTAACTAGTAATGGGAAATTGGGTAAAAATGGAAATTTAGTCAAGTATCGATTAAAGTAAATTAAAGTTCAAAAGGGGCACCCGTGGCGTAAGCCGAATGGGTAAGAATATACGAAAAGAGTTTAAGAGAAAAAGGGGTATTGTGGCAAGAATCCGAAATGGGTCGGATGAACAAATTGGTAATTAATAACCATGTTTTGCTACTTATGAAAATGCTTGGTCTTAAAAGCCAAACGGGTCAAATGGTGTGATAACACCATTTGACAATATCGATTAATATGGTTGTCAAGTCTTGTGTTAACAGGAGCAATTAGCGATTTGCTTAATTACGTCCATAGAATTGGTGATCATAAAAGCGAGGTATAAATCGGGTCAATTTGTTGACTCGAGCCAGGTACGCATCAATGAGATTACATTTTAAATGTGCGATTTGATCATAATTGTAGTGAAAGTCCTTCATCGTAAATGAAGGACTAATGTTGATAAATATACCTTTGATGGGTAAATCAGGCAAACGGCTCCTTTGGGTGGTTTGGGAATCACGTATTATAATCATGTAATCCTTATATAAGCATCAAGGTGATAGGCATAAACCTTTGTAGGTCGATTGCCTAGAAATAGGTCTTTTTCGTAATATGACAAACCGAGAAGTAAAACGCGATCTAAATAGTTTACTATATCAAATCCACCACAAACATAATTGTGGTGGAAGACCATTTGAGAACTAATGTGAAAATATGGTGCTAAAAATAAATGAGTGAGATTTATGCCAAAAAGGACATAAATACCCTTAACGGGTCAAAATAAACATTTGAGCGTAAACGGGTTTTAACTAAGTAAGAAACCCATAATTTATGGTTAATTTGATAGGAGATATTGAAATTATGATTCTCATAAGTTTATAGATCAAGTAAACATGTTTGTTTAATAAAATTGCGAACCGGTCAAAATTTGGTAAAAGGGTAATAAGGCGAAGACTTAAAAGTCTTAAATTTTGTTAATCCGGATGTTGGATTTTAACTCCATGTGATGGAGGATTAAATTACAAACACGTAGGAAGAAACGGTAGGTCAAAAGGACATGCGGATTGAAAGATACGAAAGTTGTCGCGTCAAAAACGGCAAATTGGAAAGTTCTGATACAGGGACCACCGTAACTTACGGTGTCCACCGTAAGTTACGGTGGAGACTGAAGGCTTTACGGTAGTCACCTCCTGTTTTATGGTGGGAGTATAACATATCAGAGGCCACCGTAACTTACGGTGCCACCGTAAGTTACGGTGGAGGCCTGTTTTAAATCTTTGTTTTTGGGATCAAGATATTAAGGTTGGAATCTATCGAATTCCTTGTTTAAATTGAAAATTCGCCCAATTTTCCTTGATGTACTAGTTATTTAATTATCAAAACTAACTTTTAAGTTGGTTTTGATCACAGGTGAAAGTCGAGAGTCCCAGATGAAGATCAAGCGACGAGCAAGAACCGAACACGCGTTAAATGAAGCTTCTGCAAGTTATTTTGTCGTTATTCTAAACGGCGAATTAAATCACATTATGTATAACACATAAATTGTAAAAGTTTTTAACAAACCCGTATTTCCAATGCATATGTAATCTTAATTACATGACTGTTTTTCGTTAATAATACGTTAAACCTTAAATTTTAAGAACGGGTGTTACAAGTTGGTATCAGAGCCTTGGTTTAAGAGATTCAAGTATGGTGGGGAAACTATGCTTGGACTTAAACCTTATGCTCTTAATAAAGATTGGTGTTCGGTTCGAGGCTTGATCGCAAATCCGGTAAGTACATGTATGTTAATAGTTTAGCATGCTAAAGTGTTGTAAACAACACATAGGGCTATCGTGTGATACACGTTACCCCAATTAAAATGATTGATGTAGTTGATGAAAATACGCGCGTTGACGCGTATAGTAGAAAAAGCCTTGTATTATAATACGGGCGATTATTGAAGTTGACGTTACTAACCTTTGTGAATGTTTTAATTGAAGGACACTCGCGTTTGAAGACGACGAGAGACAAACGAATTGTGGATATGATGATGGAACGGTCCGAGATATGACAAGAAGAGCATACTCATCAAGGACCTGAATCGCGTAACGATCGCAAATAAGTAATGGCAAGAAAGCCCGTTAAGGCAAGCATTACCAGGTGCACATTTTAAATATAATTGCACAAATAGTAATATGCAACAAATATGTAGAAATTGAAAGTTGCATATGTAGATTAAAAACTTGGAAAAACCTGAATAGAAAATGTGTTCGGGATATTGTTTCCAAGAGAAACAAATAGAGGCATTACTTACATAGGGCGATTGTGAAAACTATAAAAAGGTCATGCGTGTCATCTGTTAATCGCTTACTCTGGCCAAGTAAGTAGTGGCATATGATACCATGAACTTCTTATGGCGGACACGTTTACATCCGATGTAGTAAGGGCGGGGTGAATGGGACTAATTAAAAAGTACCCAAATGAATCAGATAAGCAAAATATTTGATAATAATGTAAACGCACAACCGAGTGACGGAAGCGTATTACATTAGGATAATGAGCCCGAGTGAAGGGACAAAGAAGCATGTAAAATGATGTAAGCATGTGTTGGGAGGGGGTGTACTTACACTCGAACCCGAAGAATATAAACATGTAGAATGATCAAGATATGCATTGGGAGGGGGTGTACTTACACTCGAACCCGGAAAATGCAAACATGTAAAATGATGTAAGCATGTATTGGGAAGGGGTGTACCTACACTCGAACCCGAAGAATATAAAGATGTAGAATGATCAAGATATGCATTGGGAGGGGTGTACTTACACTCGAACCCGGAAAATGCAAACATGTAAAATGATGTAAGCATGTATTGGGAGGGAGTGTACCTACACTCGAACCCGAAGAATATAAACATGTAGAATGATCAAAATATGCAGTGGGAGGGAGTGTACTTACACTCGAACCCGGAAAATGAAAATATGTCACTAAGCGGGTCGTTTTTGTAAAACGTCAAACTCGAGGACAAAGTCGGAATATAAAAATGAAGTGAGGTCTTAATGCATACCGGGAGGGTTGCAATAATAACGACTTCGGTAAAACACCCGGTTGATGGGTAAGAATTAAACACATGCGTAGACCGAGAAACGGGAACTCGGATGGAAGGTTAAAAGACTCGGGTTTTGAGTCATAACTAAAAGACAACAAGATAATGTAAGAATAGAAATTTTGAATAAATTATGTTCAACTATTTTAAAGTTGAACGGGTCGAATATAATATCATGCCGGACGACATGAGTAAACGCAAGCAGGATAATGGTATCGTTAAAAGCAAAAGAATAATGAGCCCGGTAATGGGACATAATCAAATATGAATGTATGTAAACCAGATAATAGTGAGCATTAAAGATACAAGTCTTGACACTGATAGGCGCAAGACGATATACTTGAAAAGTGATAATTTCGAAAATGAAAAGTTAATATAAATTAAACATGATGTGACAAGATCACGGTCAAGAAATGCAATGTGAAGTAGAATCACATTATAACCAAGCAAGCGGTAAAAAGTAACTGGACTAATAAGTCTAGTTAGTGAGACCGGTTAAGGTCATTTAAATAAATTTGCTCGTTGTAAGCGGTGGATTCGGTATAACTGAATCGAATAAATGAATTTGAAAACAAAAGAAATTGTTGCTAAAAGTGAAGGATTTCACTAAGGACCCTTTGAAAACAAAAGAAATTGTTGCTAAAAGTGAAGGATTTCACTAAGGACCTTTAGACGGGTCAAAGTAACGGATTCATAAAGAATTCGATAGTATATGAAAGCGATGGATATTGCTAAGTTAATTAAACTAGTGGAAATAACAAGATTATGTTATTTAAAGTCGCATTATGTCATGTAAGATACGTAGATGATTAATAACCAAAAGGATATTACCATACCTTTCTGGTAATACTAACAATCGGTTAAAGTATGAGAAATGCTTAATTAATTATCGAGAGCAAATGCATGGAGTTAAACTCGATAAATTATGTAAGAAAAGGTTTCGAGGACGAAACCTCTTTAAGGGGTAGACTTGTAACACCCCGAAAACGGGCTTGGTAATCAAACTCTGTTCATACTAAAAGACGGGTAAAGTACCGTTAGCAGTAAAAATAACCCGTTGAATATTTGGATTTAAATAAGAAATCCTAATAATTAAATACAAGCGAATCAAAGAATTTAAGAATTTAGTTTATAAGAGCCCGAGTCAACGGGACTTACAATACAACGGGTTTTTAACTCCCGGAACCCACTAAGTTAACTAGGTAAAATTAACCTAGTTAGTAATGGGTAATTAAATAATAAACTATGGGTTATAGTTTCATTTATGAATATCTAAACTTGAGGGACCAAAACCGTTAAAAAGGAAACAAGTTTTATTTAATAAAAAAAAATAACACACCACACACACCAGGTGTGTGTGGATCGATCTCCAGGAGCGACCAGGAGGGTGAAAACCCTAAAGTGCCAAAATCATCAAATTGAAGGTCAATTCCTGTCCCAAATCGAAATCTGAACGTAGATTCGTGATCCTCATCACAAGGGGGTTACAAGGTATGTGAAATTAGGTGTTAATTCTCTGTTTGAATTTCTCATGAAATTGGGAAATCTGAAAATTTATGATGCATGTTAGCTATTTGGGTAGAATAAGGTTGATATGGTGTCTAGGAGTAAAACCTAGACAATAACATGTGAAATCATGGCTAAATTCTGAAAAATTTCATGAACACATTGAAGGTGATTCATGGGTTTTGTGAGAAAATGATAAACATTAAGATGTAGAATGCTAATCTAGTTTAAATTGATGCATAGAAACTGATTTCTCAAAATATGATGTGTAGTTCATGAACACTAGACATAGAGGTTTGATTTGTGATGTAAATTTTGGTAAAAATAACTAGTTATGAACTAGTTAGTAAATATGTAAAATTATGCTCACTAGGTGTTTGTTAAAACGCCTAAATGAAGCTAAAATGTTGAAATTCCATGTGAAATGTGCATTTGAGTATGTTGATAGATCAATCGACTTCTAGGAAGTCAAACTAGCCAACGATTTAATCAAGTGATAAAGTCAACATAAGACCCGTTAGATGGAGTAGTCATAATTGATAATGACTAATCTAACCATCTCATGAATTATGATGATAGTTTGACGCCTAATGAGCTAGGTGGAAGCTTGATGAGTGAGCGGGTCAAACGAATCAAGTGTGAAGTAAAAGCGTGTTTCGGATGCAAAGTAAGTAAAACTTACACCTACTTGTAGTATGCGTGTTTATTTTATAGGCGATAAATACGACAAAGGATTTGGTTCAAATTGTGGGTTCCGACACGAAACGAATTGGGTCGGAACGAATAGAAACGTTTTAAACCATGATTAATGGTGAAAAAGGCAAAAATGGTAAACTAATCATGAATTGGTTAAGAGTTTAAGAGTTTTTCTCAAGGTTACCTTATAGCGTAACTAGTAATGGGAAATTGGGTAAAAATGGAAATTTAGTCAAGTATCGATTAAAGTAAATTAAAGTTCAAAAGGGGCACCCGTGGCGTAAGCCGAATGGGTAAGAATATACGAAAAGAGTTTAAGAGAAAAAGGGGTATTGTGGCAAGAATCCGAAATGGGTCAGATGAACAAATTGGTAATTAATAACCATGTTTTGCTACTTATGAAAATGCTTGGTCTTAAAAGCCAAACGGGTCAAATGGTGTGATAACACCATTTGACAATATCGATTAATATGGTTGTCAAGTCTTGTGTTAACAGGAGCAATTAGCGATTTGGTTAATTACGTCCATAGAATTGGTGATCATAAAAGCGAGGTATAAATCGGGTCAATTTGTTGACTCGAGCCAGGTACGCATCAATGAGATTACATTTTAAATGTGCGATTTGATCATAATTGTAGTGAAAGTCCTTCATCGTAAATGAAGGACTAATGTTGATAAATATACCTTTGATGGGTAAATCAGGCAAACGGCTCCTATGGGTGGTTTGGGAATCACGTATTATAATCATGTAATCCTTATATAAGCATCAAGGTGATAGGCATAAACCTTTGTAGGTCGATTGCCTAGAAATAGGTCTTTTTCGTAATATGACAAACCGAGAAGTAAAACGCGATCTAAATAGTTTACTATATCAAATCCACCACAAACATAATTGTGGTGGAAGACCATTTGAGAACTAATGTGAAAATATGGTGCTAAAAATAAATAAGTGAGATTTATGCCAAAAAGGACATAAATACCCTTAACGGGTCAAAATAAACATTTGAGCGTAAACGGGTTTTAACTAAGTAAGAAACCCATAATTTATGGTTAATTTGATAGGAGATATTGAAATTATGATTCTCATAAGTTTATAGATCAAGTAAACATGTTTGTTTAATAAAATTGCGAACCGGTCAAAATTTGGTAAAAGGGTAATAAGGCGAAGACTTAAAAGTCTTAAATTTTGTTAATCCGGATGTTGGATTTTAACTCCATGTGATGGAGGATTAAATTACAAACACGTAGGAAGAAACGGTAGGTCAAACGGACATGCGGATTGAAAGATACGAAAGTTGTCGCGTCAAAAACGGCAAATTGGAAAGTTCTGATACAGGGACCACCGTAACTTACGGTGTCCACCGTAAGTTACGGTGGAGACTGAAGGCTTTACGGTAGTCACCTCCTGTTTTACGGTGGGAGTATAACATATCAGAGGCCACTGTAACTTACGGTGCCACCGTAAGTTACGGTGGAGGCCTGTTTTAAATCTTTGTTTATGGGATCAAGATATTAAGGTTGGAATCTATCGAATTCCTTGTTTAAATTGATAATTCGCCCAATTTTCCTTGATGTACTAGTTATTTAATTATCAAAACTAACTTTTAAGTTGGTTTTGATCACAGGTGAAAGTCGAGAGTCCCGGATGAAGATCAAGCGACGAGCAAGAACCGAACACGCGTTAAATGAAGCTTCCGCAAGTTATTTTGTCGTTATTCTAAACGGCGAATTAAATCACATTATGTATAACACATAAATTGTAAAAGTTTTTAACAAACCCGTATTTCCAATGCATATGTAATCTTAATTACATGACTGTTTTTCGTTAATAATACGTTAAACCTTAAATTTTAAGAACGGGTGTTACAAGCACCCTCCTGGTCGATCAGAAGAACACGCACACAATGTGTGTGTGTGTATTTTTTTTTGTTTTAATAAAACAAGTTTCCCACTTGTCCATATTAGTCCCTCATGTTTTATTTTGATCAAATGAAGCTATATCTCACCATTAGTTACTTAATCACATGCTACTAACTAGGTTGATTACTCCTAGTTACTTTAACGGGTTCGGGAAGTTATAACCCGTTATGTTTTAAGTCCCATTAATTTGGCCTTTTTATATACTTCGTTTTCTCAAAGTATTTATTCCCCTTTTTAATTAATATTAGGTTTATTTATTTGAGTCCTAATATTTACCGGGTTAATTTTTACCACTAACGGTATTTTACCCGTCTTTACTATTAACGTGGTTTGATTACCAAACCCGTTTTTGGGATGTTACACAGTAATTGAAGACCTAGGGTTTCTACACATTTAAGATTCAACTCAATTGCATATATGATTAACAGATTTAGTGTCGCGTGGCGTAGGTGCCAAGAGCTATCAACGTCGTAGACGACAGACCGCAATGCCCTTTGTTACCAAGATGATGTTAATCATACCATAGAGAAGGCATAAGTGCACAAATTCATTTCGCAAAGTCAAATTTTATCATCATTCGACAATTTACAAATTCAATTCAAATACACGACAATTATCAAAGGTTTCAGAATCAAACTACAATTTGTCACAAATCAAATCTCAAAACAATTGTTCAAACCCTATAATATTACAAAAACCTACACCGGGGTGAAACCCGAGAGGATTAGCCGCTCATGGATGATAGAACTTGATCATCGGATGTTTGAAACTCGAGCACGAACATCATGAAGCTTGACGATGGAGATGAATGATGGTTAGGGTTTAGGTTTGATGGTGATGATGCTTGAATCGGTGAAATGATGGTGATGATGGTGGATTAGGTTTATGATGGATTAAGGAATGACGATTCGAGATGATTGGATGGATTGGGAATGGTTGAAGATCAAGCTCTAGGTGTTCTTGGCTCCAAGATAAAGTTCAAAAACTCCAAAATACGTAACTCCTCTCAAAAGAGCCAAAAATTGGGTTTTCAAGTCGTCAAAACTTGCAAAACAACAAAAATTCCCATCGGCTAGTAGGAGGTGGCGTCACCGACGCCCCCATGCGTCGCCGACGCCGCCTAGATCTCCCAAAAAGCTGCAGACACACTAGTCTGCTGTCTATGCCAATTCCGTCGACGCGGGTGCGTCGCCGACGACCCTAGGAGCGTCGGCGACACGCCTTGTATGGTGGCATTTCCCGTTTTGTTCATTTCACATCCCCGGTTGATCCCGTTCGCTCCTGGTGCTCCGTAAAGCTTCCAAATAGCTCCTTAAACTTCGTTAGACCTGCAAAACACAATTCTAATCAAAAGTAGGTCATTCGAAACTAAAAGTTATGTAAAAACATAAACTTAAACACCATAAACATAAACTTAATCATACAACTGCATGAGTAAAGATACGTGTATACACCAATCATAAAAACCAAGTCTTTACTTTATTATTAAACCACAATTAAAGTTCCAAAACCGAATAAGAAAACGAGTCAAAACATGGTATTCATCGACAACCTAGGTAGTGAATAAATTTTCTAGCCGACAATCATGACAAGTTGGGAATTATGTTTGGTTATAATATCCAGACCCAGCTCCAAGCTTTCTGCGAATGAGGGTCCCTCGCGCGACGCGAGGGGTATCTCCCATCAGTCTCGCGTCACCCGAGACTCATATAAGTCAAAAAGTCAAACTAGCCCCTCACGCGAGTCAAACTAGCCACAGGGTGTATTTTCCAGATTTCTTCGTTCGTTTATCGCGTAAACACCCGTTACTCGTTCAGGGCTCGAGTTTCTCCAATTTAGGCTCGTTTAAGCTTCCTTTCTCCTCCGGAGCCCTGCAAATCACAAACGACTGGATAATATACAAAAACTTAATAAAAACGACACAAGACATATAAAAAATTATACAAATTGTACATGGAAACTAGATGTATTTTGCTATACATCACAAATCGAGGATTGAAACAATATCATCCACAACTGTAGCTACAAAAATCCCAAATCCAATCACTTCATGACACTAAATCATAAACATATTGAAAGGATCATTGTGTATGAACTTTGATACATGTCTAAATGTAGAGATAGCGTTTGTTCATTTGAGTGTTCTTCAAACAAGACCGCTTTATCTACCCACCATAAAGCATTCACATCAAATCCCTTATTCTCATATATATATATATATAATTACACCAAAAATCACTACTTTTTCTCTCTCATTTTTAGTTAAATAATATTTTTTATACATTTATCATTATCTTTTATCCGTCCTTTACTCGCAACCACTGTCAAAAAATATTAACAAATTAATAGGGGTGAATAGTGTTCCCGTAAATATACATATTAATAGTAACATTTTTTTCTTATAACCATTCTTTATAAAATAAGTAACTCCCTCCCAAATATACAAAGAAACCTTTGTAAATACTCTCAGATCACCATTGAGCATTATTAAGTATGATAAGAAATTAATTAACACAAGCACAACTCATATCTCTCTGATTAATTAACATACAACAATAACAACCACCACTTGATCCACGATATCACACACAAATAAAAGAAAGTTTACACACAACTTCCACATGGCATTTACCCTGGCTCAATGTCCACCCTACCCTTACGCTTGTCTTCTCATTTTCACATGATGACAGGGGTAGCTCAAACTTGATAAACTGGCTAGAAGCACAACGTAGCTTAAAGGGTTAAAAGGTAAAAGGGTTCATAATCAACCAGCTGTCGTGAACAGCGAAAAACATAAGGCAGTGATAAGTCACATCACCCTTAGCGTGTAATCTCTCCCACTCAGCCGCAAAAGGAGCATGTGGGAAGAGACATCCTTTTACCCGCAGGTCCGAAGCCTTCAACCTCCAAGAAGGGCAAGTCCCTCACTGCACTGCTGAATCACTGCTGAATCACTAGCTCCTTCCCTATAAATGACAGCATCCTGTCATTTGAAGATCCATCTCCTGAAACCTCACTTCTCCCTCTAGAACATGTTCCTTCATGTTCTATTCTTCACTAACTCCGACACTATCACATTGCATACAAACATTCTGAGTTGTGCAATCTTCGATCCAGAATTAAAAGCAAGTGATACAAAGTGATCCAACCTCTACGTATTGCATACGTGGGGGGACCCACGACCTGCGTTAGGCAAACCGAAACCCTTGAACCCTTTTGCCTAACCAGTCTGTCCACTATCCTTGGTCTTATATTTGTTGTAGCAACACCACACATGTAGACAAATTCCTCCCTCTCTCTCCTCTCACTGCCAGAGCGCTCTAAGAATAAAAGAACTATGAGAGATAGTGGTCATTGGTTGCATTGGCGTGTAGGGAGTAGAAAGGTGCTGGCGGACAGTGATGACAAGATGTTTAACCCATATCTATAATATTATATTTTTTACAATATGTTTTATGTTATAAATTAAATATGATTTGGTTTTTGTGCTATACTTGTAACTTAAAAATAGAAACTGACATAATATTTTATGATTTTAATGTAATTTTATCATCTAATTTATGTTTTTTTTGTGTAGTAGATGTTAATTTTAATATATTAATTTGTTGGAAAAAATAAAAAATAAAAAAAATCGGGTTGAACGGGTCGGGTTCGGGTCAGCCTGCGAATATTCGGGTCAGGTTCGGGTTCATATGTATGAAACGATTTTCGGGTTCGGGTAAAATTTTTGGGTTCGGGTCGGGTTCCCGCCAACCCGCGAACACGACCCGTTTAGCACCCTAGAAAGTATATTTTGAAATAGAAGAAATTAAGTATAATGTTGAAATTGATTACATTGTAATAGTTTTTTTTCCCAGTTACAAACTAATAAATAAAATTAAAGTTTGAAACTGACAATTTCATTAATTCAAATTTCAAAGTATGATTAAAAATGTTACAAAAATAGAGCCATAAAGTCTTTTTATGTAGTTTGTGATCCGTTAAAAAAGCACTTTCCATACAAATTTCCGGAGAAAACCAATTCCATTAACCTTAAAGGGTGTACATTTGTGTAAGAACTATGATCAGTTTCTCATATTTTTACTCAATCCAATCTGAGAACACCTTCAATTTCATTAGCTTTCAAAGCTTTCGATCAGAGATGGGACGCAAGTTCTTCGTTGGCGGCAACTGGAAATGCGTAAGTATCCTATTGATTTGTTTTGAGCTTTTTTTTAGTATATATGTTTAATGTTCCATTTCTCATTAATCAAGTGTTTGTTACTTGATCTTGTGAAATTTGTTAATAATCATTGAAAATGTAATAATAATATTAGGAGTAAGGATTTTGTATGATTTGCATGATATAATATTTGTTTTATGATTCACTGATTCTGTGAATTTTGATTTCTTTAATTGGAGGGAAGCTTAATTATATCAACAATTGTATAGGATGATTCTTTACCCTTGGAAAGTTGCTTGGTTGATTAAGTTCAAAAGTGTAGATACTAATTATCTTAGATTTAGTGATTATATAATACATTTTTGTCGTTTCATATCGGTTAATCTGCTTTTCATTCGTCAGAATTAGTAAATGGGTGTCCGGATTTCATTTTGTTGGTTAAATTATTTGACAATTTTGGTTGTAGAATGGAACTAAAGACGAGGTTAAGCAGATTGTGTCAACACTTAATGGCGGTCAAGTGCCATCTGCAGATGTTGTAGGTAAGCCATTTCGGCCCATAACTGGTCAAACGAGTCGATCATTTGACATTATGATTATTGATTAGTGTGAATTTGTAAACATTTGATTAGGTATATCAATATTCATACCATTAATCCAACTAGTTTCTCCATTTTTGCAGAGATTGTGGTGAGCCCGCCGTTTGTGTTCATCCAATGCGTTAAAAGTGAACTGAAATCCCACTTTCAAGTTGCAGCCCAAAATTGTTGGGTTAAGAAAGGTGGCGCGTTCACTGGCGAAATTAGGTATATTACCACGTCATAAAGAAAGCGTTAACCTCTCCTTTAAAACGGTTTTTGATCTTCATTCATTTTATAACCTGTTTAAAGATTCTGAAATTGATATTCTTTTGTTTGTGCAGTGCAGAAATGCTTGTCAACTTGGGTATCCCGTGGGTCATTATTGGTCACTCTGAAAGGAGAGCTATATTTAAAGAAAGCAATGAAGTAATCTGCTTAACATATGAATGTTTCATGTCCACTTGTTCGTGAAGAAGTTAATACTTTATTCATTAATTTGGTAAATTCATTTTCAGTTTGTAGGAGAGAAAGTTGCATACGCGCTTTCTCAAGGTTTGAAGGTGATTGCTTGTGTTGGGGAGACTCTTGAAGAACGCGAAGCTGGAACAACTATGAAAGTTGTTGCTGCACAAACTAAAGCAATTGCAGGTATAAATATCTTTCAAAACTTTTATTGTTCAACAATCTTGATTAGTTGGTGTTGGCACATTTGGACCCGCTGTATAATTTGAGTCGCTTTATATTTTGAGTTGAACCAAATAAACCTATATACAGTGTTTGTTACACAAATCAGCCCATTCATTAAAAAATGGGTGATAATTGTCACTCTTATTAATTTAACACATTCAGATTTTGTAAATATTTTATTACAGACAAGATCTCAAGCTGGGATAATGTCGTCGTTGCATATGAGCCCGTTTGGGCTATTGGAACCGGGAAGGTTGCAACTCCAGCTCAGGCTCAAGAAGTAAGCCGAATATATGCTTTTATACTTCCTTGTATAACATCATGTGTGAGCATAAGTTTAAGAAATATAACTGTGATTAACAGGTACATGCAGAGTTAAGGAAATGGCTTGAAACAAACATCAAGGCTGATGTGGCAGCTTCAACAAGGATTATCTATGGAGGTCTGTGAATATAAAATTAAGGTTCTATTAATGGAACTTTAAAATTAAATTATTATGTAAATATTTGCAGGATCTGTAAATGGTTCCAACTGCAAGGAATTGGGAGGACAACAAGATGTTGATGGTTTCTTGGTTGGTGGTGCTTCTCTCAAGGTGAATTATATCATTTTTAAATATATTTCTTAGTTGATAGTTTATTATTTTTATTTATTTATTTATTTTTTATTTTTTTGTATTTTGTTTATGTAGCCTGAATTCATTGATATTATCAAGGCTGCTGAAGTGAAGAAAAGTGCATGAGTTTTATATCATTTATGATGTCAAATTTTGAAGAGTTCAATTTAAATTAGAAAAGATGTTTTGTCTAATAAGAGAATAAGTTGTTATGTTCATACATGATTTGTTGCTATAGAATGTTTTGGTCCATGTGCAGATTTATTCCTGACTAGCCAGTTTGTGGTATTAAATTATTAAACTTACAAGTTGAGAAGAGAAATGTTTTATAAGTTACAAATTGAAAAGACAGAAGGTTGAAAATTTATACTAAGCAGAAGGTTAAACTTATAAATTTATATTAAACCTGCATCAGTATAAAATACATGATTACTGTTTATAAAAACCTTGATAATTTCGAGTATATATCTTTTTAACACCCGAAAAGTTGATAAATTAGAATATATCATATAACGGCCTAAAAGTTTCATATAGTATTTATTGAGAAGTCTTACTTATAACGTAATTCATTTTTTTAAAATCAATCCGACCAGTTCAATAGCCGGTTACGAACCCCCTTCTTGTATCTTACAAGACTGCTAATAACAACACACGAGAATATATTAGGCTATTACGCCTCGCTTGCGGTATGCGCATATAATGTATATATGTGTGGGCCATCGGGGGGCAAAAGTAAAAGTGCACTAATTTTAACGTTATTTTACTAATTTCGTGAAAATAACGTTAAAAGTGGAGGACGGTTAATCATGCATCATGTGGTGGCGTTGATAGCTGAAAGACAAAAGGGTACATGCACTAATCGGTCTTTGTCCCGATTGCCGAGTGTTATGTGCCTTATGTCCAAGGCTTGATGCAAAACTACTATCGAGCTGGGGGTCTCACTGGAAGCAGTCTCTCTATTCCTACGGGGTAGAGGTAAGGCTGTCTACATCTTACCCTCCTCAGACCCTACCTTTGCTTTGCTATTGGTGGGATTTACTGAGTATGATGATGATGATGATGATGATGATGAGAATATATTAGGCTATGTGTAGTGTGTTAGCGCCCCACTACACATCACCTGTCACATCAGCGTTAAACCATTAAAACTTGCTATCCGTCGGGTGCCAATGGTGCTTCAACCATTGGAATGGCGAGCACCAAAGGAGAAGGGGTGGGGCCCATTGCATCTTCAACCAATCACAATTTTCTATTCTTAATTTAATTTTTAGTTAATCTACTACACAATAGTTAATATATGCTTTGGTTATTGATCTCTACTTACGTGATGCTAAAGCTAACGCTATATGAATTTTTGAGTGATTTAGTTATTCACTACACACGGTCACAATGGACACTTAAAAAACATTTCGAGTAATTACTTTTTAACTCCCTATATTTAGTGGTTTTAACCACTTGAATCCAAAATTAAAAAGTTTCCTAACCGCTCATTTGATAACGTTTTGAGCCCAATTTTGTAACACTTGTATTTAGACATAGGGAATCAAAACGTTAAAAAATGAAAGATTAGGAACTCAGAAAGTTAAACTTTCTAATTTTAGACTCAGTTAGTTAAAACCATTAAAACACGTATAAAAGTAATTTAGTCAAACATTTTTCTCATGTATGAAAACAAGAACATTCATCAACCCATGAGATTTTAAATTTTAATATTTCATTTATTTATTCCGGGCAAAGTGCGCATGAAACAAAAACGAGACGTTCCTATTCAATATTCAGGTCCCCAGGTATAACATTCCCCCCAAAAAACAAAAACAAAACAAAAGCCGAATCGAATCACCAAATTGCAAACCATCCGTAACCCCTTATTGCAACGTACCACAAATCTTTCCCCCATTTCAATTTCAACCCGAATATCCCTTTATTGTGGATGGAAAATTTGCATTCCACTACCCAAGAATCTAAACTTCTTTACTCGTTTTCTGTTCATCATCCCTATATATACCCAGATTGCCTAACCTTTCCAATGCACCAGAGTCCTTTTGGGTTTCATTCTAAATTGGATTTGCTACGGCTCTTTATACAATTTGATTCATTATATTCAGGTAATTTCTTAATAATCTCTTGAATTTGAATTTCAAATATGAAATATTGTTTTTTTATGTTAATTAGAATTTTGTTGTTATGTTTTGAAGATATTTCTATGTATTTACTGTGTGATTTGAATTCGACAAACACTGTTATATCATTCCAGAAAGTATAATTTTGACTTTTGGAAGTCAAACTTTATGAGCAATTCTTCACCCGTTCAACGTTTCCAGACCAGCTACAATACAAATATTTGTGTCGTTTATTTGTCCTTTTAAATAACTATTCATCAAGTGATTCAAGTTTCAGGTTCAAAACTTGAAAAGTAATCTATTTTATTCTTAAAAGTCAAACTTTGACCTTTATTTTCTCATGGGTACATATAAATTCTTGAAGTTGTGTTACATGATTCATAACAATTCTGAGAGTAGGAAGCATTTGTATTGTGTTCTCCAAAGCTGTAGATAATTTCGGCTCCTCGCATAACAAGATTTTTCCTTTATATGCAGGATATTTATTGTTTGATTTTATTAATCAAGATTAATAAATTTATTACAAGTTTACAACACTCCTAAGACGTAAAATATGGGCTTCCTGGGAAATGTAAGCATCTTACTTCACTTTCAATCTTTGTTCGATAATTTTCGGTTTATATATATGCTTATAACATGATATAATACGTATTGGAAATATTCGTTTTGCTTGTTTATCTCATTGTCCTTTTTGTTTTTTGATCGTAGGATCATGATGACGGTTTGCAGCAATCACAAATTGGTAAGCTTAATTATCTGTAAATTAACATTTGTTTCTCATTAAAATATTTATTAGAGTTAATTTAGCTAGCAATCACAAATTGGTTTCACGTTTAGTCCTCACCTTTTGGAAATAGCAGGTATGCTCCCTATGGGTTTGTCATTTTGTTACTCGGATAGTCCCCTGACATTTACTCGGGGGACTATCTGAGTAACAAAATGACAAACCATAGGGAGCATACCTGCTATTTCCAAACTAACTGACATCTACTCAGGGACTATCTGAGTAACAAAATAACAAACCATAGGGAGCTTACCTGCTATTTTCAGAAGGTGGGGACTAAACGTGAAAAAACGTGAAACCTTAGGGACCATCCTAGCAATTAACTCTATTTATTATCAATTATCCTAGCTAAATTTGGTCTTTTATTTGCCAGTGATACACAATGGAAGAGAAGTTTTGCTTCAGGTAACTATGGGTTAAAAATTTAAAATTGTTTAGTCCCACTGGTTAGTAGAGTATTGGTGGGCCCTCCGCAAGTTTAACTGGCGGATTCTTACGGTTACTAAAAAACACCAATGTTTATCATATTACATTCTAACAAAATGTCGCAAAATCTGTAACTTTTCAGGCTTTCAATTGGGAGTCACATAAACACGACTGGTGGAGAAATTTGGAGAGAAAAGTACCCGATATGGCAAAGTCCGGGATTACATCAGCTTGGTTGCCACCTGCAACTCAATCATTTTCACGTGAAGGTTCGTTAATATCTATCAAAAAACTATATAAACTTGTTACTGTTTTCTAATATATTTCTTACTCTTTCACAGGCTACCTTCCACAGAACCTCTATTCTCTTAACTCTTCATACGGATCTGAACATTTGCTTAAAACATTACTTAATAAAATGAAGCAGTATAATATTCGACCGATGGCTGACATTGTTATCAATCATCGTGTGGGGACCACCCAAGGACATGGCGGAAGGTATAACCGTTATGATGGGATACCGTTATCATGGGATGAACGCGCTGTTACGTCCAGTACAGGTGGACGGGTATGCACTAAAAATAAAATATTATTTCCGACCATATATGTATATATCGTGCAATATATTAAGTTTAATAATTGCTTACTTATGTTGTATTATACAGGGTAACCGGAGTACTGGAGACAACTTTAACGGGGTTCCTAATATCGATCATACGCAAGATTTTGTTAGAAAAGATATTATTGGTTGGCTAAAATGGCTAAGATATACTGTTGGTTTTCAAGATTTCCGTTTTGATTTCTCAAGAGGGTATTGCGTATAATCCTTTTTTCGTATACGTAACGTTTTTATTTAAAACTTCTGGTTGTCTAATCGGATATTTACTGATGTTACTTATAGTTATTCGGCAAAATACGTGAAAGAATATATTGAGGGTGCAAAGCCAGTATTTTGCGTTGGAGAATATTGGGACTCGTGCAACTATAAAGGCACTTACTTGGATTACAATCAAGGTTCCTTATTTTAAAATTTAAATTCTTATTCTAATTTTGAACCTTTTGTGCCGCATTTTATATGCGAGTACTGACTAATTTTACTTGCAGATAGTCATCGACAACGTATTGTTAATTGGATTGATGCCACAGGGCAGCTTTCTACAGCGTTTGACTTCACAACAAAAGGAATTCTTCAGGTACATTCCAAAAGTTGTAAATTACTTGAAAGAGTAAAGTACACGCATGGTCCCTGTGGTTTACCAAAATTTTAGATTTGATTCGTAGCTTTTCAAAAGCACACGAACGGTCCCTATGGTTTGCACTTTGTAACTTACTTAGTGCCCGACCAACAAATCTAAGGGTTACAACGGGTCCAAGTTGACGACTAAACGCGTTATTACAGTGCAAACCACAGGGAGTATCCATGTACTTATAGAAAAAAAGCTGGGGACTAAATTCGTTAACAAATGCAAACAACAGGGACCATCCGTGTACTTTTGGAAAGCAAGAGTCCAATTCCAAAAATTTGGGAAACCATAGGGACTATCCGTGTACTTTACTTGAAAGTATCAATTTAGTGGTCTTTTACTTTTACTGTAAATGTTAATGTTTTTTTATTGCAGGAAGCTGTTAAGGGGCAACTTTGGCGTTTGCGTGACGCACAAGGAAAGCCGCCAGGTGTAATGGGATGGTGGCCTTCAAGAGCTGTAACGTTTCTTGACAATCATGACACTGGTTCCACTCAGGTATGATGTTATTATGTTAATGCTCATCATGGGCATATATGTCAATACATTTATCCTTAAAAGAATATCAGAACATATGATTTAGTTGCCTAATAAATGAAGCGAATGTGTTTTTATGTTGCAGGGTCATTGGCCATTTCCTTCAGATCATGTCATGGAGGTATAGGATTCATATTTTTCTTGATTATACATTTATACTTGAAAAGTCAACTTTGACTTTTGAAGACACATTTCTATAGGTTTATTGTTTTGATTTCTAACTTGTTGACACTATTCAGGGCTACGCGTATATCCTCACGCATCCAGGGATACCCTCAATCTTCTATGACCATTTCTATGATTGGGGCAGCAGCATGCACGACCAAATTGCAAAACTGGTACGTATTGCTGCCAAAATGATCAAAACAGGCCGGGTTCGGTCGTATCCAGCCACTTATGTCCGAATTCTTAAACCTTTTCTTTCATAAATGCTAATATATAATTTAAACAAATTTGGATTACCGTTGACCTGTTGACCCGTTTGACCCGTATCCTTTTTCATTAAATATTCCGGCAGTAAGTTGCCATTTTCGTCCCTGAGGTTGGCCAGTTTTGTGACTTCCGTCTGAAGGTTTGTTTTTTCACATCTGGATCCAAAAGGTTTGAAATCTTCCCATTTTCATCCGGCTCGTAACTCCATCCATTTTTCTCTGTTAAGTCAGGGAAAAATGGATGGAGTTAACGAGCCGGATGAAAATGGCAAGATTTTAAACCTTTTGGATCCAGATGCGGAAAAACAAACCTTTGGACGAAAGTCGCAAAACTGGCTAAACCTCAGGGACGAAAATGACATTTTACTCAATATTCCGTCTTTAACCGGAGCCAATCCCATTCTCACATATTTGATAATTCAAACTAATATGCAGATTCATATTCGCAAGCAGCAAGACATAAACAGCAGATCCCCGATTAGAATCATCGAGGCCCAAGCCAATCTTTATGCAGCTATAATCGGAGAGAAACTGTGCATGAAAATTGGTAGCGGTTCGTGGTGTCCCATAGGGCCCGAGTGGAAACTTGCAGCCCATGGGCACCAATATGCAGTTTGGCATAAGTAAATCAACAGCGTTTCCTACTACGAGATGAAATAACATGAGATCCTCAATAAACGATTGAATAAAGTAGTCGATCGGACATTGTATTGTAATTTTGAATATTCTTTGTAACGGGAATTATATCGGTTGCACATTGTGGGAACTTCTACATTGACCTATGTATGATTTTTTCCAATATGTTAAACAATATTTATAACTAGTTTTCTTGTTGTTTTTGACTGTCCCCTCCTTGGCTTCAGTTTAATTATCACAGAAGTTCTTTCTTCACATATCTTCTCTAATGATCAATCGCGTACGAATTCCTTAAAAAGTAAGATTAGTAGTTTCAAATACACTAATCGAGATTCTATCTCGTATTGAATTCCTTCATCTGATTTATAACATAAGTGCCTTTCTTAATCTTCCTATTGACTAACTGCGAATCTAAAATATATATATTTAAACTGATAACTTTTCATAGATTATGCCTTGATCAATTCATATCCATAGTGCCAAAACTGTTTTCACGTAAATAACAAAGATGATAAGTTAACGAATAAACCATCAACTCTCGCTAAAGTCGAACCTTAATCTGTCTCTAGATCTTTACAACCCCGGACTTGTATAACTCAATAGTTATAAACATTTCTAAAATGTTACTTGAACATCCATGAATTTCATGGATTTAGTGAATTTTCATTTTCAAAACCTTCAAGTGTTGGTGCATACGTATGCGTCAATATTTTCCCCTAGCAGAGGTCTCAGGTTCCAATCTTTCCTCTACACATTTCCTATCATTTTCCAAATCTCGTTTATTAGCAGGGTATTGATGGTTCCTGTAAGTTTCAAATTTCAGAAAAAATGAAACTACACCTAGTTGAACATTAGTTTTCTTCTAATTTACTAACATGCAAAAGAGAAATAAATGTTCAAATCATCACTATAGTACATGCACATGGCTAATTTCATCATGTTCACACTAAATTTTTTAAGAAAATAGTTATCCTTTGATCAACTTGAAAATTAATCTGGTTAATTTTGAACCAGCCAAATTACAATAGGTTTTTTTGTGACATTTTTATATAAATTTGGCAAAGTCTACATGTTTTGGGCAATAACAATTCATTTAAAACTTAATAATACATGATGATTGTATATGTAGTATATAAGCCAAAATTCCAAAATCACAACCAACAGATTTAATGCTGTGGTAGATTGATTGAGTATGTCAGGAGTGTATTTATGAGAGATGGTTGGAGGTAGATTTCTAGCATTAAATTTACCACCCCTTTTATGTGTTCAAATCTTAAGAATGGTAACTCTTTTTGGAATGGAGCATGTTAGACCTCACATAAGATTACATTTATGAAATATATTTTGTGTTTGCAAACTAAGATTTCGAAAAGCATTTTTTTAAACTATTTTCTTTCTAAAAAAACTATATGGATTTTATGTGTATTTTTTTAAACTGAACTTCAAAAAAAAAAAACACCACAAAGACAGCAATCGCCCCCTAAAAAACAAAGGGGAAAACAAGAACAGATACCGACTAACTACATAAGCGTAAAATTACACCAATTAACCAAGAAAGCGAAGAAAGCGAATTATTCTTCGATCTATTCTTGCACTAAAGAAAGCCGAGAGACTTGATATCCTCAATTAAGCAACTCAATCTTTACCTCCCTATTGTCAAAATTCCTAGATGGATTTTAACAATCCAAACTTTAACTCATTGACCGATAACAGTATAATTTAACGACAAAGTAGCTTAGGGTGAACGGGGTGCATGAGTGGAGTGGGGCGGTGAGTGGAGTCACCGCGCAGTAACATCGCTACCGACCCCCCATTCCACGCGGTAAACCATAAAACGCGGTGACTAGTTACCGCCTGAGGGAAGAGGAGAGAGAGGGGGTTAATGGTGGACCACACTCTCTTTCAACCAATCATAGTTTTTTCTTTTTCTTTTTTTAAGAAAAAATTATTTGGGTGAACCACCCCTTGTGATTAAGTGTAAATGTGGAATGTGGTAGTGGAGAGTGAAGTTGACATGTCATGCTTTGATTGGCTTTGGTGAGAGTTTACCACTCCCCACAAGGTGACCACCCCTCTCACCCTTACTCCTAAGACTAGAGGATGGGCCGCCACGTAGGCGCCACATCACCGGCTCATGGGGGATGGGCCTCCTTCACTTTTGAGGGGGGTGGAGGATGGGGCCCCACATAATTTATAAAAACAATTAAAATATATAATTTATTTGATTATTTAGAGAGAGAGGAGAGAGAAAGAAAAGAGAGAGAGATCATGGCCCGTCGAGTTCGTCTGTGGGCTGCCGGTCAAGCCGGGATGGGGCGAGGGGGGCGGTGTGGGGGACCGGCGCCGGGCCTAAGCCGGCCCCCATACCGCTTAGTCTAACTACTCATATACCAACACCTTGAGATTTGAACCCTCACCCCATCAAGTCCTTTGGGGACGACCGATAATAATACTTAATGACGATTTGATTAATGACTCTCCTAATTATCTATTTCATGACCAAGCAAAGCCCCCTTACGAAAAACGATCCTTCCACCTTCACCACCATACCAAGTAGCCTAAAAATAAAAAGGTTTATTTTTAAATGATGAAGGTTTAAATCTCATGGTTAAAAAAAAATTGTATAATTTAGAAGTAGAATTAAAAATCCGTGAATGAAAAAAAGTTGAAAACATACGGAACTAAATTTGTTTTTTCCTTTTTTATTGGTTCATTTAATGCTTTTTTTTTTCATTAATGTTTTACAAGCAAACGAGAGAAGTAATAAATGAAAGCAGGTGGAGTTGGCAGCATCTCATCATCCATCACAGCGACGTATCACTCGACAAAATGCAACGTTGGTCTTCCAACTGCACATCACGGTTACCTTTTTCAAACTTCAATTTCTTAAATCCAACCAATTCTTTCCACAATCATGCATCAAAATATGTACATCAGTCTGTACATACCAAAATACAATTATATTTTGTCACAAAATGTTAAAACTTTGAGGCGTGTGTATCTTGATGTGGTGAATTTCGCTAGTAACTCATTTGAAGGTTTCGTTGACCGTTCAAAAAAAATATACACATTAGATGATTGAATCGACACAATTTAAGGATTCAAATTACTAAGTGGGGGACAGGGCACCCTCACCTGCACATTACAGAAGATGATTGAATCGACACAATTTAAGGATTCAAATTACTAAGTGAGGGTCGACACAATTTAAGGATTCAAATTACTAAGTGGGGGACGGGGCACCCTCACATGCACATTACAGAAGATGATTGAATCAACACAATTTAAGGATTCAAATTACTAAGTGGGGGACGGGGCACCCTCACGGGTACTTTCCCTGGGTTTGAAGTTGTGCCACAACACCGTCGTCACCCATAAAGATAGGCTTGGCGGGTTGAATCTTCGGGTAGTAGAACCCGTGTATTGTTGCAATTTTTTAGGTCAAAGATGGTCGTTAACATCTTTTGACTGTTGCTCTTTTAAAAAAAATCAAATTCAAAAAATAAAATAACTTCCTTTGTTTTAACTTATTCTATTTTAATCCAACCCATTCCACCATTTTACCACATCAAACTCTCTTAATTTTCACCTTATTTCTCTCTACAAAAATTTATCTCAAATGGTAAGGATACAATGGACTGAAGAAGAAGATATTGTTTTGGCTACATCTTGTCTCTCAATCCTTACACTATGTTCCCGAGTCTCATTTAACAGGGGGAGGGGGAGGGGAAGGAAAATGAATTAAGAGAGAAAAGGAGGGAAAATATGTGATTTTTTTCGTGTTCCCGAGTTTAATGAAATGTAAAGGGAAAGAGAAGAAATCAAACATTTTATGTGTTCCCGAATTAGGAGGAAAAGAAAAGAAAATAACAATTTTACCATTATACCCTTTAAACATAAAACATTTTACTTAGATTGGAGGGTAATTTAGTAATTTATAGGATTTTCTCTCATAATCTCTCCAATTTGGGAGGATGAATATATGGATAAATTTTCTTCCATTTTCCCTCCCCTCCCCCTGTTAAATGAAACTCGGGAACATGGTTTTTCATATTTTCATCTCTTTTCCCTCACCTCCCCTGTTAAATGAGACTCGGGAACAGAGTAGGGATGAGCATGTGGTACCGGATACCGATACCATCCCGATACCATCCCGATACCGTCCTGTACCGATACCATACCGCTTGTATTCGGTATCGGTATCGGTATTACGTTTTACCATTTTTCGGGATCGGGATTTTGCGGGATCGGTATCGGTATTTTTCGGTAATACCGAATTAATACCGATTGTGAGGTGATCCCACTTATTCCCATTTCCCACCCATAATTCCCACACTATACTTGATGCTCACCAGTCGTGTTGATCTCAACTTCTAATCTCCCTCCCTCCAGTTACGAGATATGTCTCCGGTAGGTATATGGCGTATTCACCTTCTCCCTCGCCTCATATCGCCTGTCTTCGATCCACAGCCACCGCCATCGTTGAGCAACAGGAGTATGTCGGTTAAATCTATCTCCTTTTCTGTTTCGAATACTAACTCCATATCATGATGATTGATTGACTGTCATCAGAGCGTGTTGTTCTCTTGATTTTTAGTAAACTGATGGAGAATTTGTTGCAAAGACATGTAGAAGAGTGTTTGATTGAATTTCAATTGTTATAGGAATATGTTGATTAAGAGGAAGGACTAAGGAGCAGGGTGTTTCGTAGATGATCTTCTTGTCATTGTGTAGTTTACTTGCTGTTTTTGTTGTGTATTTGATTGATATAATGAGGGTGATTCATGCTCTTTACATGTCGACAGGTATCTATCCGAGTTACTGTCTGAACGGAACAAGCATTGCCCCTTTGTGCCTGTGCTTCCCAATTGTTACCGATTGCTGAATCAGGGTGAGTTTGTTAAATACAAAACTAGTCACTCATAGCATATTATATGGTTTTTACCATTACAAACACAGCTTAATAGAGTTTTAGTAGGCAGTTTCAAGCTTTTAGTCATTGCTTTTTTTATGCTTGAAAAGGTGATTTGAAGCTCAAGTTAGAGTTAAATTAAGATGCATGCTAACTACTGTGCTTCAAAAGAAGATGGAGTATAAGTCAACTAAGTCCATTTGGATAAAAAGAGTGTATTTTCTTCATTGATGCTGTCATTATTATTTTGGAACGAATGCAGGAAAGATTATCTACAATTCGGTATTTTTCGGTATCATACCGGAAAACCGGTACCGATACCGGTACCATACCGATACCATACCGCTTGTATTCGGGATCGGGATCGGGATCAATTTTTGAGGAAAATCGGGATCGGGATTGTCGGGATCGGTATCGGCTCGGTATCGGTTCGGTACCGTGCTCATCCCTAGAACAGAGTGTTAATGATGAAGCACCTCCTGGTACAATGGCTTCGTTTTGGGACATTATTTTTCAATAGTTTTGTATTCATATGGATGAGATCAACCAAAACAAGGATGAACTTTATTCATGTGTCATGGATATCCGTGGGAAATGTGTAAGATTTGATGTGCTCTTCAACAATGTGGAAAATGTTGACGGTGAGCTCACGGAAGATGACATGATTCAAGTGGCCCTTGTCGAATACAAAGATATAATATAATATTCTCAATATTATAATACAATCAAGAGTTGAGATACTATATACATCTCCAATGTGTTCGAATTACTCTCCTTAGGATATGAGTTATACCTTTCCCTTATCTATGATCCCCGACTATCATCTTAGAGCGTCATATCGTCGTCTCATCTCATTCCTCACCTCCATCCTTGAACCTACGCTATACCCATCCCTGATCCCCACCCTTCTTTATATTATTACTAGATTATAAACTCATGTGTCACAACCCCCGATCCCACCCCAGGCGGGAGCCGTGAGCAAATACAGCAGTGGTACCGGTGTTCCTTAAATTCACAATGGAAAATTTCATTATGATCGTAGTTAGGAAAAATATCAGAGTTATAAAACACTAAAGTTTTATATATTAAACAGTTGGGATAAAATCTAAGTTACATCAAAAGGTTTTTATAGGGATAAACCCTGGTTATACAAAACACATTTTCTTTTCTTTATTTTGGTGACATGGCCACTTTATTTAAGCTTCTGGTGTTTCGTATCATTTTCCTTTCTTTCACAATAAGTCACCTGAAACGCGTTTAAAAATATTTTATCATCGAAAGGTACTGGTGAGATAATTCATTTGTATAAAACGACACCATGTTATAATTACAGTATTAAGGGTTTTTACATGTGTTTATATCTTTCAATTACTCAAATAAGTATTTGTCACACGCCTATTTCGGTGATTGTGGTCATATTACTATTGGTTAACCCGTTGTCCAATAGTAACGCGTGTCAAGTAGTGTATACAAAACCCCACATACCGGCAGTAATTTAAGAATACAAAGACTTAATCCCCTGTAATTATAAGTAATAACCGGAAAACATTTAGGGTTTTGAAAACATTTAATAAAAGAGAATGACTTACTTTGCAGAATTAAGGTTTTGATTTTACAGCCTCCTAGTACTATGCCTGGATTCCTAGTTAAACACAAAATGCAACACGTATCAGTGTAAGAAACCCAATTCAAACTTTAACGACAATCACGAGATCGAAACCTCAACGTAGTTAAAATATATTCAGGAAACACTTTGGCATCCGTTTATTGGTTTTATGATCAATTAGACAAGGATCGTAGCGATGATCAGGGTTTAGTACACTTCCTAGGGAGCAGAGTTTCGAGGTTTAGGGTTTCAGGTATTAGAACGGAAATTAGAGAGAGAATGAAGTATTGATTTCGTTCGAAACTGGTGCACTGAACTCGTCCCAGATCTGGCCTTTATATAGCCTAGTTGGACCTCTCCTGCGCATTGCGGGAAGAGACGGGGTTTTCGATTATGGTTTGTCATCGGGACAATTTTAAGGGTTGTTACACCATTTAATACATGGATTTAAAGATAGAATCATGTATTTACTGTAACACCTCGCAAAAATCATGTTCAATATAGTAACGACACGTGTCATAAGCTTTAAACGTGTAAAGAATTGATTTCGAAGGACTAAAGTCGACAAACGAAGAAAGTATATATGTGAAAGGATCCAAAGTGTCAACATTTGAAAATTTTTCCGTTCTACGACCCTACACGATGTTTATACCCTTAAATGAAAGAATTGGGAAAAGTATGAAACCGTTTGTGAAAGAAAGTGAAAGTTTACAAGACGCGAGGGTTAAATGTGTCAACATGTTAAATTAATACCTCTGAGTGACCTTTTAACGAACCCAGAGCTATGTAACGATTAATTATACTCCCAAGAACAAGTGACGAAAATTTCACAAGGTTTTGATATCGTTTGAGATAAATACATCAACTTTCATAAATAAAGGGTTAAAAGCGTCAACGAGGCAAAACTTGTGTTTTCAGTTATCGTTTAACGAAACCGGACCTATCGATGATTGGTTATATCTTATAGATCATCAAAATATAAATTTTATGGGTTAAAAGTGCTTGAAATGAAAGTTATTACGTTTTAAAAAGTCCAGGGGGTGAAACTGCTAAGTTTGAAACTTGTTTGGCTGGTAAACCACATGGTGGCGTCGCGCCACACCTCACTCCCTATGCCGTCGCGCGACGTGACGGCGTGATCTGATCAGAACTCCATGCACAGGTGCAGGTTCTGCAAGTTCTTCACCCATTTCAGCTTTAACTCGATACTAGGGACTATTTGATGGTTTTAAAAACCACTTGGGACACCTGTGATCATCAGAGAAGAGTCCTAACACCTGTAATGATCTGGTGATGACCTCTAGTAGTATAAATAGGTGAAGTTTGGGCGGCATTCTCACTTGCAAGTTCAAATTCTCATACTCTCAAACTTTCTCAAGCTTTGGAGCTTTCAAACACCTTCTCTGGAGTATCCTGACTTGGAAGGAAACTCTCTTAGTCTAAATTTTCGTGCTAAGGACTCTTGTAAGCGTTCTTAGCTGCTGTAGTTAAGGTTTTATTAGTTTAATGACCGAAAGTCAAAGTTAGCGTAATTCTGCTTTCACTTTGTGATTAATCACTAACGGTCTAGCCATTATTCGAATTGAAAGTGGCTATGTGTTGGTAATTATGTAGGTGTTAAACTCTTAAAATGGCACCTTCTAATTATCACGTTATCTCAATCAATTTTCGGGTCAAACTACTTAATAGAAAAGTCAAATGAGTCAATTTTTGCAAAATAAAACATAAGTGATAATGTAGGAGCTATAAAATACGTTTTAACACTTAAATAACTTGGTAAATAATGTAAGAACATGTTTAGGCATGTTCAACCCGACAATTCTGAGTATTAGGCTCGGTTCGCAACCGAAAGTCGCAAAAGTAGACTTTTGCTTTGACTTTCAGTTCTGACCCGATTTAGCTTAGTTTTGTTATGCCTTAGGGTTCATTTGTGACCATATTATATGTTAGGATAACCCTCTGAGGTTATACTACATGGTCCTATAGAAATCTGAGTCATTTACTTGTTTCCGTTAAATGCTTAAAAGTTGACAATTTTGCGCTTATGTTATAAAAACGAGATTTTTGAAAATATGAGATGACAAAAATCTTTATTACTGATATATAAGTATGTCCTAAAAGTTTGACATCAGTTTCTGGTCTAAAATAAAAGTTATGCAAGATATCGTAAAATGAAAGCTTTTTGTTAATTAAATGGCATTTTCAGCATAAATTATATTTAAACCCAATTTTTGGCACCAAAATTTCTACCCATTGTTAAGATATAATATTTAGGGAATTTTGGAAATTTTTGCCAAATTTTATAATGCCCTTTTTGTTAATAAAATGAGTTTAACATATGATTTGATTACCAAACCTTTTCCTACTGATATCATATGTTAAATAAAATATTTTAAGCTTCAGAGACTGATCAAAACCTCAAAATTTTATAAACATCTTGAATACCGTCAATTATCGACTTTTACGCTTATTAAGCGCATAGTATGGTTTAAAACCATATTTAACGCTTAAGACTTATTACCTACTGATTTTAAAAATAAATTTTTATACTTTAACAGTAAGTTTAAGTCTTGAACTCAGATTTCCAAATTTGACCCTTAAAGCATATGTGAAATGACCAAAATGCCCCTACGGTGCATAGTTTGGCCATAAATGATAAATTTCACATATGTATGATATCTTACTGATGTGACTTGTTAAAATAAATATTTTTACCGATTGAAACCAGAACCTCAGATTTCTATTTAACCTCCTTTATAAACTTTAAAATGACCAAAATACCCATACGGGGCTTAAATTGATTTTTAAATTCATTTTGGGCATAATGGAAGATATCCTACTGATATCACAACATAATTTAGGCATAATAACTTATGGAACTTGTACATGACTTATTCGGTTACCTGTTATGCATATACGCATTCGGTACGGTTTATGTAACTAGTTTAACTAAATTAACCGAAACGGGTCAAACCTTATCACATTTACTTCAAAATCAAGAATGTATTTAGTATACCCATTTTATACAAGTCTTCATACTTGTTGGGTCTAAATCACATTCTCATCCGGTCTTCGCTTAATCTTGCGTTTTGAACCGTAAACCTTTCAGTAAAACTAACCGGTCTAAGTTAAAACTTAAATAAGACCCATTAGGAATCTAATAGGTTACTAAAACCTTCGTTCTAGATCAGGAGCCCAGTAAAAGCTACTTGTACTTGCTGATTTGAAATACGGCTGAGAATAAAAATTACATTTTAGCTAAGGTAAATACTTTTAACTTATTTTCCGTTATACGGGCTTGGGATACGGTATTATAATAATACCGCTTGGTCGGGTATGAAATCATCGGATTGTGATTAATAAATTTCCATAACCCGTTTTAATCTGTTTTGTTTGATACAAAGCCTTTGGGGGTTAATGACCGTGTCCTGGATATCCTCGGCTCATTCATTTGAAATGGCCACGGCTTAAGCACGGGGTGTAGGCATACACCTGACAGTTGCATATGTATAAACGGTATCTCACTCGTGAGGAAACTCCTTGTGGGCCTATACTTGTGGTGTGTCTATTAATCTTGTACCGGCTCTACTATTCCGGTCCTGAACGGACGACAAACCTATAAATCTGTATATAAGATTATTTTTAAATAATTGTCCCAAGTTATAAAAGATTTTATGCCTTGTGCATCCAAACCAATTTTATAAATATTTTTCAAAAGAGTTAGTTAATTGTATTTACCAGTGTAAACTGAAGTATTTTTCAAAAAGATTAAGTGTAGGTACTACACGTAATGGGCTGGAAACTCCTAAGTATTAAATAAAGAATCTTGCAAGCTTTTAATACTTAAAGTCTGTTAAACAATACTTTCTTTCTGTTTTAGATCCGCCTGTGGATCCACTTACAACCGTTGTGTAATATTTTATTATACTTTCAATTCGGTTTGTATTATTTACTTTAGTCTTCCGCTGTGCATTAAACTGTGATTATTTGGCTATGATGATATCAACTACGTCACGTTACTCCCCACCGGGCCCACCGGTAATACGTGAAAATATCGGGGTGTGACAGGTTGGTATCAGAGCCAACATTGAGTGAATTAAACACTAGCCTTTTGTGTTTAATCTTAATGACACAGTTTGCACAATTCCTCGACTTCCGAGTCTAGGCAAAGGACTTAGGATTAATCCTAATCTTAATTGGTTTTTATCTTTTGCTGTTTTCTTTTGTTTTGATAGGATCAAAGACAAAATGCTACCAAGAGTAAGAGGTAGAGGTGGAAGAGGAAAAGCCCCAATGACTGCAAGAAACGACCATGAAGTCGGGCCATCTCACCGGCGCACTCCATCAGCAACACTTAGCTCTAGTGCTCACGAAGACTGGAGAACTTACTTGGAGCCCGCAAGACGCTCAGTCTCACTCAGTTCTTCACCGTCCTACCACCATTCTTTCGGGCCACATCAAGACGAGGAGCCCCATGATTCGCATCATTCTTTTATCCCATTGCAGCGTTCAGGTTCTCACAGCTCTTTCCAGAACCCAACTCCCTATTTCCAAAGCCGGTTCAATCCGATGAACCAGGTACAAGAACCAGAGGGTCCAAACCCTTTGGGACCAGTTGATCATTATCCTGAGACGCAGGATATAGAGATGGATGAGGATCCAGACCCCGAGCTACCACCGACTGGGACGCCGACGCATCCCATTGATATATCCAGCGGATCATCTACAGGGACCTTGACATTTTTGCTGAAAGATGGGCTACATACAAGTGAGAGTACATTCCCCCTCACCACTACTCACCACCACACTAACAGGTCCCTTCTGAGGACCCGCATTTTCAGGCGGTCACGCTACCGCCAGCGCCAGAGCAGCAACTACCTCCAGAACCACCGAGGCGAAGAAGAGGTGCACGGATGTCCGTGCGTGGGGGTTTCCATTTCAGCACCCCCCCAACACTCCAGCAACAGCAACTAACCGTCGCTGTATGAAGACCCGCAAATGGGTGGGCCTTCAAACCCAGTTTCTGAAGTCGACTCTGCTCCAGTCGCACCACCATTACCGCCCATGGGTTATGAAAACCCAATTCCTTCTTACCCCAGTGCAGCAGCGTATAACCCGTTTGAGCAGCAAGCTTATTCGGGTTACAATTACGACAATGCCCCTGCCGTTGACCCGTACCTCGAAGCGGCAAACTACAATGCTCTTTACCCTGGACCCTTTTCAGCTACGTACCCAACTGGGTACCCAGCATATGGGTATCAATACCCACCACCTCCTCAACCTCAGCAGCAACAGCCGCCGCAGCCGCCACAGATTCAACCACCACAGCAGCAGGAAATCCTTCAGCGGTTGCACGAGGTGGAGCAACAGGTAAACGAGGAGTGTAGGAGCCGCCGCGGTCTACTAAAGGGTTTGGCAAACCTTATAAAGGGGAAGAAGAAGAGGGATTATTGAAATTCCTTATTTATTTGTTTTGTAATTCTTATTTTCAATTAAGTCCCTGTGTGGACATTTTATTTATGTATTTAGTCCCTGCGTGGACTTATCTTTCTTATTTCTGTCCCTGCGTGGACAATGTTATTTATTTAAAAGTCTCGTTTAGGGCAGCTATGTACTTCTTTCAATTTATAGAATGTTTTAGTTTAAAATTTCATTTTCATTATATATATATATGAACATATTATATAAAATAAATCAAAATATCATTCCAATTTACAATTGATCTGCCATTCAATATTAAAGGAAATCTTGAAGGTATAACCTAGCCCATATGTCATTTTAGACATGGCCCTGATGGTAAAACCTTTTTAAGATTCAAATCCTTGTTAACATCTGAAAACATGTTAGCACTCCTGGCAAATGTGATTCGATAAAATCACAGTAGTCATCCTTGTATTGGATTTTTCCAATTCCTTATTCTTACCTAATTTAAATATCCATTAGTGATGAAGTGCCTACGGGCCATATTCATTGTCCAATAAGACAAAAGACAGTTGTAGTCTACGACTCCCTGTCAAGAAAAGGTGATGAACTATGTTCAAACCTTAATGCCTCGATCTTATAGGATCATGGCTTTTAATTTAAAATTGTCCTTGTGACTAGGCCTTCTGTGCCACTCTAATATCTTTAATGATTTGTAACTAAGGATAAATTATAATGAAAATCCTAAATAAATATGACTAACAAATTAACCAATATGGTTTATATTTACCATGGTTAATGAATCATCAAAAAATGATGATTCCAAAATAAACCTCTAAATAAAATATTGTCAATTGTTTTATAGCAATCAAGCTTCAGCATGTCTAAATCAGAAGAGGTTAACAGTCATCCAAGGGAGAGAAATGATACCACCAGAGTTAATGTAGCTGGTGCAGATTTACAAGCAATGATAGATAATGCTGTCACTCGAGCCATGGACAGACAGTTCAAAGAATCAAGTGGTACTCGTAGCAGGACCCAATCTGTACCTCATACAAAACAACCTTCCAAGACATGCATCTCATAAGGACGATTCTCATCATTCGTCGAATCAGAGAAGTATTCCATCCAAACGAATCGTGCTCAATCAGGAGCCACGAGTTAAAACTTGCTCTTACAAATACTTCGTCTCTTGCAAGCCAAGGGACTTTACAGGAGAAAAAATAGCCATTGATTGTATGACTTGGCTCGATGAGATGGATACTGTGGTTGATATCAGTGGTTGTGCAGAACAGGATATTGTGAAGTTTGTTTCACAATCATTTAAAGGTGAAGCTTTAGCTTGGTGGAGGTCGTTAATCCAAGCTATAGGGAAGATTCCGTTGTATAACTTGTCTTGGGATCAGTTTGTTGCATTGATCAGGGAAAATTTATGTCCTCAACATGAGGTTGAGAAAATCGAGACTGACTTCTTGACTCTGGTCATGAAGAACTTGGATTGTCAGGCGTATGTTACAAGCTTCAATACCATGTCCCGATTGGTTCCTTATTTGGTCACACCGGAACCAAAGCGCATAGCTCGTTTTATTAGAGGTCTAGCTCCAGAGATCAAGGGAAATGTGAAAGCATCCAGACTTACCACATACAGGTCAGTGGTGGATCTGTCTCTATCTCTCACACTTGATGCAGTCAGAAATAGGTCTGGCAAAGCTTCTGAGGAAGGAAAACGAAAACGGGAGGATGAGAGTTCTCACCGCTCTGACAAGAAAAGAAAGGGGAACTCAGATCATAGGAAGAGTTATGGGTTTAAAAAGGACGACCAGCAGTCAGGTGAGAAACCCAAATGTAAAATCTGCCAGAAACATCATTTTGGGAAGTGTAGATTCGAGTCGAAATCGCAGTCGCAGTCAAAGCCTAATGGATGTGGGATCTGCAAGTCCAAAGAGCATAAGACTTTGGATTGCAAGAAAATGAAAGATACAACCTGTTATGGTTGCAACGAAAAGGGGCACATTAAGACTAACTGCCCGAAAAATCCAAAGAAGCCTGAGGAGGCTAAGAAGACTAATGCTCGAGTCTTCTAGATGAATGCGCAGGAAGCGGTGCAAAATGTTAATGTTATAACAGGTACATTCCTTATCAATGATGTATATGCTAGAGTTTTGTTTGATTCCGGTGCAGATAAGTCTTTTGTAGACAATAAATTTTGTAAATTATTAAATCTGCCTGTTAAGACTCTAAGCATAAAGTATGAAGTAGAATTGGCTGACGGTACCATAGAGACTGCTTCAACAATATTATATGGATGTTTCATATTGTCACGGCCCCCGACTCGGTTTTGCCTGCTTCAGGAGCCGCGGGACAGAAACCCGTGGTATTGTTTATCTTGGCAGCGGATATTTTAACAGGATCTTTTAAAACTGAAAATGCCCAATTATTTTATTTCACATTTTTGGGACAAACCCCATAATTTACAATAAGGGTAATTTCACTGGGAAATCCCTGTTTTACAAAAAACATGTTTATTTATTTTATTTACTGAGCCACATTCTTCAAGCTGGTGTGCTACGCGACACCTTTCCTGGTTCACAGTAAATCACCTTAAACATGTTTAAAAAGATTTTTATCAGCGGGGAAATACTGGCGAGTCACTCAAGTTATAAAATGACACATTAGTTATAGATTACAGCATAAGAGCGATTACAATGGCCCCTATCTTATAATTATCTGGCCCCGTGTCACACCCTGGTGACGATGGTCATACCACTATTGGGTCCTTTCACCCAATAGTGATGATTATCACTGTTAAAAGTGAGAAATAATAGTAATGTGCACAATACCCACTTGCCAGTAAATTTAAGATAACAAAGACTTAATCCCTGTAACATATAACTGGAAAACATTTAGGTATTTGTAAAATACTTTTGACAAAAGAGAATGACTCACATTGCAAGTTTAACTGGACAGAACTTTGCCTACTGATTTAGCCTTGTAACCTAGTTAAATAACAATGCACACGAAACTAGGTCAGTAACTTAATACAACATTTACGATAAACACACGAAATCAAAACCCTCACGACGAATGACAAAGTATAGCCCGATTTCGGGCAGCACTTAAACATCCATCGGATCGGTTTCAATCGATCGGACATTGTATCGTAGCAGTGATCGAGTTAATACCCTGTACTCGTAGCAGCGTTTCCCTATGCAAAACTATGAATTTGAGCAGTATGTTTTGTCTTTTGAAAAGTTTTTCGAACACAGATGAACTGCTCATGCAAAATCAATTTATAGCAGAAAATTGGGTTTTAGGCGGCCCGCGTAAACCCTCACAACATCTTACGCGGCCTGCGAGGGCCACCTATTCTACGATTAGGGCTAGCGTGTCACGCGTAGGTCCGCCACGTGTCTGACACGTGGCCTGAATGCTTATCCGTCGAATCACCTATCTGTCGCGGCCCGGGTAAGCTTGGCTTAAGGCTTACGCGCCCCGCGAGCGACCCAAAATTTTTGATTTTTTTATTTTTATCAAGGATTAGGGTTTTAGGGGTCCGGGTTCCTACTTACGGGTCGTTTTAGGACATTTTTGCAGGTCCTTACATCCTCCCCACCTTATTTAAAATCTCATCCTCGAGATTTACCGGAATAAGTGAGGATACTTTCGCTTCATTTCCGATTCCAGTTCCCACGTGTACTCAGGTCCTCTTTTCGAATCCCATTTGACTTTAACCAGCACCAATGTCTTGTGTTTGAGAAACTTAATCTTTCTGTCTTCTATTTGGAGTGGTTTCTCAACAAATTTCAACTTTTCGTTTACCTCTATGTCTTGAAGAGGTACTAACAGGGACTCGTCAGATAAACATTTCTTGAGGTTGGATATATGAAATACGTCGTGTACTCCAGCTAGTTCTTCTGGTAGTTGTAGGCGATAGGCGACTGGCCCTATGCGTTGGATCACTGGGAACGGTCCTATATACCTTGGATTTAGCTTTCCTTTCTTACCGAACCGAACTACTCCTTTCCAAGGAGAAACTTTCAAAAGTACCTTGTCCCCAACTTGGAATTCCAACGGCTTGCGTCGATTGTCTGCATAACTCTTTTGGCGGTCCTGAGCTGTTTTCAGTCTTTCCTTGATCTGAGTTATCTTGTCGGTGGTTTCTTGTACGATCTCGGGACCTGATAATTGGCTTTCTCCTATTTCTGCCCAACAAACTGGAGTTCTACACTTTCATCCGTACAGTGTTTCGAATAGGGCAGCTTCGATGCTTGCATGATAACTATTATTATAGGAGAATTCGATTAAGGGTAGGTGGTTATCCCAGTGTCCACCAAAATCTATCACACATGCCCTGAGCATGTCTTCCAGGGTTTGAATCGTTCTTTCACTTTGTCCGTCTGTTTGGGGATGATAAGCAGTACTTAAATTCAGTCGGGTCCCCATTGCTTCTTGGAAACTTGTCCAGAAATGTGAAGTGAAACGACTATCCCTATCCGATACAATGGAGAGTGGAACTCCATGTAAGGATACTACCTCGTCTACATATAACTTTGCTAATCTTTCCATGCTAAAGGTTTCCTTCATAGGCAGGAAATGAGCTGATTTGGTTAATCGATCCACAATTACCCAAATCGCATCGTTACCTTTTCTGGTTTTGGGCAATTTAGTAACAAAGTCCATTGTTATGAGTTCCCATTTCCATACTGGCATTTCTAATTGCTGAAGTAAACCTGAAGGTTTCTGGTGTTCTGCCTTAACTTGCGAACAAGTTAGACACTTAGATACATATCTAGCTATGTCCTTTTTCATTCCTATCCACCAGAAGTTATTTCTTAAATCTTGGTACATCTTATTATTTCCAGGGTGCATGGTATATATAGATTTATGGGCTTCCTCTAAAATCTTATCTCTTAAATTTCCTTGCTTAGGAACCCAAATTCTTTTCTGGTGGAATCTCCAAATTCCAAAGGTCCCTTGCTCTAATTCTTTTATTCTTCCTTTCATTCCTTCAGCATCATCCTTGATTGCTGTTTCTTGCATGTTCTTCAGTTGTTCCATTAAATATAACTGTAGATTTAGCCTAAGAGCACGAATTCGTCTTTGTTTTTCATGATACTTACGAATTAGGGCATCAACTACTACATTTGCTTTTCCTTCGTGATATTGAATATCACAGTCGTAGTCACTTAGAATTTCCATCCATCTTCTTTGCCTCATGTTTAATTCTTTTTGCCCAAATATATACCTTAAGCTCTTATGATCTGTATAAACTGTAAATTTACTTCCATACAGATATTGTCTCCAAATCTTAAGGGCAAAAATTATTGATCCTAATTCTAAGTCATGAGTCGTATAATTCTCCTCGTGCTTTTTCAATTGTCTTGAGGCATATGCAATTACCTTTTTGCGTTGCATCAACACACATCATAATCCTAGCTTAGAAGCATCACAGTAAACTTCAAAATCTTCTGTTCCTTCTGGTAAGGCTAGAATTGGAGCGTGTGTTAACCTTTGCTTTAAAATCTTAAAAGCCTCTTCTTGCCTAGGTCCCCATTCAAACTTAACTGTTTTACAGATTAGCTTAGTTATGGCACTGCTATCTTAGAGAAATCCTTAATGAAGCGCCTATAGTACCCAGCTAATCCTAGAAAACTTCTAACTTCCGTAGCTGATTGTAGGACCTTCCATTTGGTGATTGCTTCTATCTTGGAAGGATCTACGTGAATACCTTCGTGATTCACCATATGTCCTAAAAATTGCACTTCCTGCAGCCAAAATTCACACTTCGAGAATTTGGCATAAAGCTTCTCTTTCTTTAACAGAGTTAAGAGTGCTCGTAGATGCTCACAATGCTCGTCCTGACTTTTGGAATAAATAAGTATATCGTCGATGAAGACAATTTCAAATTTATCCAGGTATGGCTTACAGATTCTATTCGTCATGTCCATAAATGCTGCAGGAGCATTTGTTAATCCAAATGGCATGACTGTAAACTCGTAGTGACCATACCTAGTTCTGAAAGCGGTTTTAGGTATGTCTTCTTCTTGTACCTTTAACTGGTGATATCCGGAGCGTAAATATATTTTAGAAAAATATCTAGCTCCTTGAAGTTGATCAAAAAGATCATCAATCCTAGGTAATGGGTATCGATTCTTAATTGTAACCTTATTCAGTTCCCTATAATCGATACACATTCGCATTGACCCATCTTTCTTTTTCACAAACAACACTGGTGCTCCCCAAGGGGATGAACTAGGTTGTATGAATCCTTTACTTAGCAATTCATCTAATTGCTTTTTCAGTTCTAACATTTCAGTGGGTTCTAACCGATAGGGTGCCTTAGCTATTGGTGTTGTTCCAGGAATTAGATGAATTCTAAACTCTACTTCCCTATCTGGTGGTAATCCTGGTAGCTCTTCTGGGAATACATCCGGGTATTCTGATACTACATGAATTTCTTTAAGTTCCTTACTTTTGGTGTTAATGATTACTGAAATCATATACACTATTCCTTGTTTTCGCTCATAACTAGCAACTTTCATTACTGAAATGAACTTTAATGGTTTGCGCGGCTTATCTCCTGTAATCATAATTACTTCTCCTACGGGTGTATGAATTTCTATGGAATTCTTATCACAGAGGATTCGAGCATGGTTGGCTACTAACCAATCCATTCCTAACACGACATCGAATCCGGCTAAATTCATAGGTAGCAGGTTTGCAGAAAATTTATGGCCTGAAAGTTCTATCTTCCCTTCCTGAAGAACCTTATCTATATTAATAGAATTACCGTCTGCTGTTTCTACCGTATAAAACTGCCTAAGTGTGGTTAAAGGTAGCTTAAGAGCTTGGCAGAATGAAGTATTTATAAAACTTTGGTTTGCACCAGATTCGAATAATACTTTCGCATAAACGTCGTGAACTAGGAACGTACCCGCTATCACGCCCGGAATCAGATCTGCTTCCTGGGTTGTCAGCTGAAAGGCTCTTGCGTTCTTCTTATTAGTTCCTTTAGCAGGTTTGGTCTTGTTGTCAGCTGGTTTGACCAGTTTAGGGCAATCTGGTCTAAAATGTCCAGCTTCTCCACAATTGAAGCAAATAGTTGATTTCTTTCTTCTGCATTCTTCTTCTTGGTGCCCCGGAATTTTGCAGAAATTATAGTACCCTTTACATTTTCCAAAAAACTTTCTTTTACAGGTACTGCAAAATGGAGCAGTGGAGGATTGCCCAGTTCCTATTTTCTTGAAGTTGCTACTAGTATTACCCCCACGAAATCCTTGGGTAATCTTTTGGGCTAATTCTTTCTTTTGTTTTCTTCCCTCGTACGTATCAGCCCGTCGGTTAAGGTGTTGGCCAACTCCACCGCATCGTCAATGGTGCGAGGTCTCGCAGCTTTAACAATATCACGAATTTCGCTAATTAAACCCCAAATGTAGCGAGAAATAAGTACCGGTTCTAGCGAAGCCAGAGTTGGTACAATTCAAGCATATTCGAAGAATTTCGAAGTATACCCTCGACAGTCAACATCCACCATTCGGTGGTTCAGGAATTTATTGGACATTTGTTCTTTTTCATATTCGGGGCAGAATTTCCTTTCCACCAGTTGCTTAAATTCTTCCCAATTCATAGCGTAAGCCATGTCACTTCCTTTGGCCTGTAATACCGTATTCCACCATTCTAATGCCTCTTCCTTGAAAAGGTGAGAAGCATACATGACCTTATCCTCCTCGGCACATTTACTTATTTGAATTACTGCCTCGGTCGTTTCCAACCAACGCAGTGCAGCAGTCGCCCCTTCATTACCTGCAAATTCAATAGGTTTACAGGCAAGAAATTCTTTATAAGTGCAACCAGGTGTTGCAACTTTCATTTTCTTAAGTATTGGGGCTTGAATTACGTTGTTGTCATTATTGCCGCCTCCGTTAACACTGTTACTGAAATTATCGTCGCGCGTGTGTTTACTGGGGTTGGCTTGCGAAGGCTCAACAGGGCTTTTAACAGCAGCGAAGATTGCTGGGATAGCATTTGCTATTCCCTGGGCAACGATATTTTCTATATCTTGCCTATTAAGAAAGTGAACCTCATTGTTTTGCTCAGATTGGTTAACTTCGTTAACTGGATCATTAACGGCATGTTCCATCTGATAATTAACAATATATATAAGTTATTGGCACAAAATAAATAACAACCAAACGCAGTGAAGCAATCACATATAATTATATCAACATGTATAGCCAAAATTGTCGACTTTACGACTTTCATATTTTATATATATATATTAGTATGCATCGATACACACTAGTTATATTACAAAACTTTTATTTGGAGTTATTTCACATGATTATATTATTATTTTTTTATTATTAAACACATAACCACACAACCACAGTCAGCTGGCATCTCAGAAACGACGCTCCCTCTCGTCGTATTTCCACGTGATTTTCTCCCCCACATCCCGAATTCTATTTCCTGCCTCCATCAGCTCCTCACCATAGTGACGGATTTTAACCAAGTTTTCTGTGCTCATAGGTGGGTTTGGTGCGGGCTCAGGGTCAAACTGGGGGAAGTAGATGTTAGGGTTATTCATGAAATTCTGAAATTGCCAGTCGTTTGTCCACCATTCTTCCAGCTCTCCAGGTAGAGGTCGGGGGTTGACAATAGGATCTGGGATAGCAGGCTCCAGATTAACTGGAAGTTGTGATTCAGCGGGGTAATTGAAGAGGTTTTCATCGGCAGGTCCGATGAGGTCACAATTCGCCAGTTTGCGATCCAGCTCCTCCCATGGTGGCATTTCCTGGGCTTGCCCAGAACTTTCCCCGATCTCTTTTCCTTTCCCTTTATCCTTCGGATCCTCAGTCTTTTTAACCTTCTATGCAGCTGGTTTCTTCCCACGCCCACGTTTCCAGTCCAAGATTCTTCTCCTCTTTTTCGGCTTTGGTTTCTCCTGGGCCTGGGCCTGGAAAGTTAGTGGTTCCTCCGTATCTGCCAAGTAGCCAGATGGGTTTCCTGTTGTATCCATATCGGTGCTATGGATAGTTAAGTTTCGGAGTGCCTCCGACAGTTCATTCATGTTGTTAGCACACATGAAGAAACACACACAAATTTAAGTTAAAATTTTGTTTATTGTAAATTAAATTTTCACAGAATGGCAATCACAAAAATTAAGTATTTCTAAATACTTAATTGGCTTAAATCAGTGGCTCTGATACCACCTTTTTCTGTCACGGCCCCCGACTCGGTTTTACCCGCTTCAGGAGCCGCGGGACAGAAACCCGTGGTATTGTTTATTTTGGCAGCGGAAATTTTAACAGGATCTTTTAAAACTGAAAATGCCCAATTATTTTATTTCACATTTTTGGGACAAACCCCATAATTTACAATAAGGGTAATTTCACTGGGAAATCCCAGTTTTACAAAAACATGTTTATTTATTTTATTTACTGAGTCACATTCTTCAAGCTGGTGTGCTACGCGACACCTTTCCTGGTTCACAGTAAATCACCTGAAACATGTTTAAAAAAATTTTTATCAGCGGGGAAATACTGGCGAGTCACTCAAGTTATAAAATGACACATTAGTTATAGATTACAGCATAAGAGCGATTACAATGGCCCCTATCTTATAATTATTTGGCCCCGTGTCACACCCTGGTGACGATGGTCATACCACTATTGGGTCATTTCACCCAATAGTGATGATTATCACTGTTAAAAGTGAGAAATAATAGTAATGTGCACAATACCTGTCACGGCCCCCGGCCCGGTGTTACTCGGTCCAGAAGCCGCGGGGCAGAAACCCGTGGTATTTATTATTTAATTTGGCAGCGGAAATGTTGACAGGATCTTTTCAACTGAAAATGCTCAATTATTTTATTTCACAACTGGGATAAACCCCATTACGTACAATAGAGGAATTTCACGAGGAAATTCACTGTTTTACAAAATATGTTTATTTATTTTACTGAGCCACATCTTCAAGCTTTAGTGCTACGCGGCACTTTTTCCTTGGTTCACAGTAAGTCACCTGAAACATGTTTAAAAAGGTTTTATCAACGGGGAAATACTGGCGAGTCATCCAGGTTATATAAAATGACATCTTAGTTATAGATTACAGCATAAGAGCGATTACAATGGCTACTATCTTATTTTTATTTGGCGCCGTGTCACACCCTGGTGACGATGGTCATACCACTATTGGGTCCTTTCACCCAAGTAGTGATGATTATCACTGTTAGGTTGGTGAACCTAACCGTGAGAAATTAGTAATGTGCACAATACCCCACTTGCCAGTGATTCAAGATAACCACGACTAAATCCCTGTAATTATAACTTTTGAAAATAAATTGAGTATTGTAAAACATTGTTGATAAAAAGAGAATGACTCACATTGCACGTTTAATTGGACAGAACCTTGCCTACTGATTTAGCTTTGTAACCTAGTTTAAATAACAATGCACACGAAACTATGTCAGTAACTTAATACAACATTTACGATAAGCTCACAAAATCAAAACCCTCACGACGAATGACAAAGTATAGCCCCAATTCGGGCAGCACTTAAACATCCATCGGATCGGTTTCAATCGATCGGACATTGTATCGTAGCAGTGATCGAGTTATTACCCTGTTGTCGCAGCAGAGGGTCGAGATTTGATGATTTTTAGAAAGATCAGAGCACAAAGTAACGTAGAAAACGAATTTTCACGTTGTAACAAACATTCCATGCAAGTGCCAAACCCCTGATATATATACTGAAAAATGGTCCCTGTCGTGTGGCGCGACAGGCTGTCGCGTGGCACGACAGGCTGTCGCGTGGCGCGACGGCTCCCTTTTTAGGGTAGGGTAGCCTCATATCCACTTAGCCCAGGTGAGTCAACATTCGACGAAATTCATGATTTACAAGCGTTTTCGTGGATAAATATCAATTAGGGAATACCCCCCTTGAGTTTTAGGGGGGCCCTGATCCTAGCTTCGATTGTTCTGAAAATTATGGGTCATGCCATGCTACTTGGGGGTCTCAATTAGGGTTTCCTAATGGGCATTAATAAAATAAGAAATAATAATTTTGGCGAGAGTTGTTACAATACCCCACTTGCCAGTAAATTTAAGATAACCAAGACTTAATCCCTGTAACATATAACTGGAAAACATTTAGGTATTTGTAAAATACTTTTTACAAAAGAGAATGACTCACATTGCAAGTTTAACTGGACAGAACTTTGCCTACTGATTTAGCCTTGTAACCTAGTTAAATAACAATGCACACAAACTAGGTCAGTAACTTAATACAACATTTACGATAAACTCACGAAATCAAAACCCTCACGACGAATGACAAAGTATAGCCCGATTTCGGGCAACACTTAAACATCCATCGGATTGGTTTCAATCGACCGGACATTGTATCGTAGCAGTGATCGAGTTAATACCCTGTACTCGTAGCAACGTTTCCCTATGCAAAACTATGAATTTGAGGAGTATGTTTCGTCTTTTGAAAAGTTTTTCGAACACAGATGAACTGCTCATGCAAAATCAATTTATAGTAGAAAATTGGGTTTTAGGCGGCCCGCGTAAACCCTCACAACATCTTACGTGGCCCGCGAGGGCCACCTATTCTACGATTAGGGCTAGCGTGTCACGCGTAGGTCCGCCACGTGTCTGACACGTGGCCTGAATGCTTATCCGTCGAATCACCTATCTGTCGCGGCCCGCGTAAGCTTGGCTTAAGGGTTACGCGCCCCGCCAGCGACCCAAAATTTTTTATTTTTTTTATTTTTATCAAGGATTAGGGTTTTAGGGGTCCGGGTTCCTACTTACGGGTCGTTTTAGGACATTTTTGCAGGTCCTTACACATATCCATTAGGAATCATTCTTTTCCGCTATCTTTGCTTCCATTGAAATTAGCAGGATTCGATATAGTGATAGGCATGGATTAGTTATCTCATAACCAAGCCCAAATTTTCTTTGATAAGAAGCAAGTGGTTATTAAGACTCCTTATGGTGAGCCACTTACGATTCAAGGAGATACTCAGTATGGATTGCCTAAGCAAGTATCTATGCTTAAGGCATCAAGATGTTTGAAGAAAGGTTGTGTCATTTACATGGCACAGGTGACCACTGATGAGCCAAAGCCAAAGATCGAAGACATTCCTGTTATTTCCGACTATCCAGGCTTTTTTCCTGAAGAGTTACCTGGTTTACCCCTAGACAGACAAGTGGAATTCAGGATCGATATTATTCCTGGAGCAGCACCTGTTGCAAGAGCACCTTATCGGTTGGCACCGACAGAAATGAAGGAATTAAGAACACAGTTGGATGATCTGTTAGAGAAAGGTTTTATTCAACCAAGCTCATCTCCTTGGGGAGCGCCAATTCTATTTGTAAAGAAGAACGATGGCTCGATGCGTCTATGCATTGATTATCGCGAGCTGAACAAAGTCACAATCAAGAATAGGTATCCATTGCCCAGGATCGACGATTTGTTCGATCAGCTTCAAGGAGCAAGTTATTTTTCAAAGATCGATCTCAGGTCGGGATATCATCAGTTGAAGGTCAGAACCGAAGATGTGCACAAGACCGCATTCAGAACACGATATGGTCACTACGAGTTCTTGGTGATGCCTTTCGGGCTCACTAATGCACCTGCAGCATTCATGGATCTCATGAATCGCGTTTGCAAGCCATATCTAGACAAGTTTGTCATTGTCTTCATTGATGACATACTTATTTATTCAAAGAATTAAGCCGATCATGAAAAACATCTCAGGTGTATTCTCAAACTTCTGCAGCAAGAGAAGCTCTACGCCAAATTTTCTAAATGTGAGTTTTGGCTTCGTGAAGTCCAATTTCTTGGACATGTAGTAAGTGAGCATGGTATCCAGGTGGATCCCGCTAAGACTGAAGCCATTATGAATTGGCAAGCGCCTAAGACACCTACGAAAATCCGCAGCTTCTTAGGTCTAGCAGGATACTACAGACGTTTCATTGAAAACTTTTCAAGGATTGTTGCACCTCTAACTTCATTAACTCGCAAGAATATAAAGTTTGAATGGGGTCCCAAGCAACAAGAATCTTTTGAGATCCTCAAGCAGAAATTAAGCAATGCTCCTGTGTTGACAATACCAGAAGGAATTGAAGAGTTTGTTGTTTACTGCGATGCATCGCACATAGGTATAGGTTGTGTGCTTATGCAGAGAGGCAAGGTCATTGCCTATGCATCCCGTCAATTAAAGGTGCACGAGAAGAATTACACCATCCATGATTTGGAATTGGGTGCTGTTGTATTTGCACTAAAGCTTTGGAGGCACTATCTATATGGAACCAAGTGCGTGATCTATTCTGATCATAAGAGCCTTCAACATCTGTTTAATCAGAAGGACCTTAACATGAGGCAGCGCCGATGAATGGAAACGTTAAATGATTATGATTGTGAAATTCGATATCATCCAGGCAAAGCGAATGTAGTCGCTGATGCTTTGAGCAGGAAAGAAAGGATCAAACCTATTAGGATAAATGCCAAAAACATTGAACTAAAGAACAACTTGAATGAAAGGTTGTTAGCCGCTCAAAAGGAAGCTGTATTAGAAACTAACTATCCGAATGAGAAGTTAGGCGTAACTGCTGATCAATTATCATATGGCAAGGATGGAATCCTTAGATTAATTGGTCGAATATGGGTCCCTATCCATGGAGGACTTTGAGACGTGATCCTTCAGGAAGCTCATAGTTCGAAATATTCAGTCCATCCTGGCAGTGATAAGATGTACCAGGTTTTAAAGACAAATTATTGGTGGATAGGTTTGAAGAAATCTATAGCCACTTATGTGGCTAAATGTCTGACGTGCGCACATGTTAAAGCCGAGCATCAAAAGCCGTCAGGTTTACTGCAACAGCCTGAACTTCCCACTTGGAAGTGGGAAATGGTAACTATGGATTTTATCACTAAGTTACCAAGGACAAAGCACGGGAATGATACTATTTGGGTTATAGTCGACAGGCTGACCAATTCAGCTCACTTCTTACCTATTAAAGAAACACACAGCTCCGATAAGCTAGCTCAGCTGTACGTGAATAAGATAGTGTCTCTCCACGGAGTGCCGGTATCTATTATTTCTGATAGGGATACTAGATACACGTATCATTTTTGGAAAAGCTTTCAGCAATCCCTAGGCACTCGTCTAAATTTCAGCACTGCTTATCATCGTCAGACGGATGGCCAAAGCGAGCGTACGATACAAACACTCGAGGACATGCTCAGGGCTTGTGTTATTGATTTAGGTGGAAGTTGGGATGACCATCTTCCTTTGATTGAATTTTCGTACAATAATAGTTATCATTCGAGCATTCAAGCAGCGCCTTTTGAAGCATTGTATGGAAGGAATTGCAGAACGCCAGTTTGTTGGGCGGAGGTTGGAGAAACCCAACCGTCAGGACCTGATATAGTCCTCGAGATGACGGATAAGATTGTTCAAATCCGTGATCGTCTGAAAGCTTCCAGGGATAGGCAGAAAAGTTATGTTGATATGAGGCGTAAACCTCTAAAATTCGAAGTTGGTGATAAAGTGCTACTCAAAGTGTCACCTTGGAAAGGGGTGATGCGTTTTGGCAAAAAGGGTAAGCTGAGCCCAAGATACATAGGACCATTCGAGATCATCGAATGTGTTGGAACCGTATCCTATAAGCTGGATCTACCCGAAGAGCTCAGTGGGATACATAATGTATTCCACATCTGCAATTTAAAGAAATGTCTAGCCGATGAATCGCTAGCAATGTCACATAAGGACGTGCAGATTGACGAAATCTTGAACTTCGTTGAAAAACCATTGTCGATCGAGGATCGACAGGTTAAGAAACTTCCAAGAAAGCAGGTGCCGATCGTAAAAGTGAAATGGGATGCCCGTAGAGGCCTAGAATACACGTGGGAGGTTGAATCCACGATGAAACAGAAATACCCTAATTTATTTCAGTAAATCTCGAGGTCGAGATTTCTTTTAAGGGGGTGAGGATGTAACACCTCGCAAAAATCATGTTCAATATAGTAACGACACGTGTCATAAGCTTTAAACGTGTAAAGAATTGATTTCGAAGAACTAAAGTCGACAAACGAAGAATGTATATATGTGAAAGGATCCAAAGTGTCAAAATTTTGAAAATTTTGCCGTTCGACGACCCTACATGATGTTTATACCCTTAAACGAAAGAATTGGGAAAAGTATGAAGCCGTTTGTGAAGGAAAGTGAAAGTTTACAAGACACGAGGGTTAAATGTGTCAACATGTTAAATTAATACCTCTGGGTGACCTTTTAATGAACCCAGAGCTTTATAACGATTAATTATACTCCCAAGAACAAGTGACGAAAATTTCACAAGGTTTCGATATCGTTTGAGATAAATACGTCAACTTTCGTAAATAAAGGGTTAAAAGCATCAACGAGGCAAAACTTGTGTTTTCAGTTATCGTTTAACGAAACTGGACCTATCGATGATTGGTTATATCTTATAGATCATCAAAATATAAATTTTATGGGTTAAAAGTGCTTGAAATGAAAGTTATTATGTTTTAAAAGGTCCAAGGGGTGAAACTGCCAAGTTTGAAACTTGTTTGACTGGTAAACCACATGGTGGCGTCGCGCCACACCTCACTCCCTCTGCCGTCGCACGACGCGATGGCGTGATCTGATCAGAACTCCATGCACAGGTGCAGGTTCTGCAAGTTCTTCACCCATTTCAGCTTTAACTCGATACTAGGGACTATTTGATGGTTTTAAAAACCACTTGGGACACCTGTGATCATCAGAGAAGAGCCCTAACACCTGTAATGATCTGGTGATGACCTCTAGTAGTATAAACTAGGTGTACACCCGCCCGACGGGCGCAGGTAGATCGTAAAAATTGAATGTAAGCCTACGTTTATATGTAAAATTTGATGTGAACTTATTTAATGAATTCACATTCACATTATACTTAAGAATACATTAACTTCAAGTACGAAGGCAAACTCTGGATAGTTCTCTTTCAACTCTTTGACATCAACTTTTGACCGACTGGTGAAATACTCTTCAGCTGTAGTTTTTATCATTTTCATGTGTTCATCAACTTTTGTGGAGACCATTTGTTTCTGTCTATCTTCAGCTGCTTGGAACTTTTGGTTAACTGCTTCCATATATTGATGGGTCCCGCGTTACTGATCTTGTAGATCGATAACGCATCATTTCAATTCTTTCTTTTTGTAGTCTGTCCAAAGATATATACACTAAATTAAAGGTTTAGTCGGGTCAGATACACAATCCCTAAACAGTAAACACAATAAACCTTTTATCAAATACTTTAGATAACGTATTGTAGATGTAATGGATAATTTATAATGTAAAACGGTAGTTTGAAACCACTGTTGGTCGAAGTTTATCCGAAGAAGATTATAGTGTTGGAGATTCTGCTATAGAGTTATCGTTAAAACAGTGTTTTTGTGGAGAAACAGTGGTTGAAACCACTGTTGGGGTGAAACGTTGGTTTGAAACCACTATTCGGTTAAAACAGTGTTTTTGTGGAGAAACAGTGGTTGAAACCACTGTTTTAACTCAACAGTGGTTTCAAACCACCGTTTTAACCCAATTGTTTTAACCCAACAATGGTTTAAAATCACCGTTTTAACCCAACAGTGGTTTCAACCACTGTTTCTCCACAAAAACACTGTTTTTAATGATAACTATGTAGCAGAATCCCCAACACTATATAATCTTCTTCGGGTGGCAGTCTCTTGCTCGATATTCGACCGAGTCTCTAAAGAATTCATTAAACGATATCTTTTCGGATAAACTTCGACCAACATAACATGAGCTTAAGATATGGATATAAACATATTAATGGTTACCCTATTGTCTTTTCTAAAATAGGCTCATCCTCATCAATCATACGATATACTTTGGTCAACACTGAATTTTTAAAACACAGATTCGTATCGAAAAAGAATTCGAGCTTGAAACCCTTGGGGTCGTCTATCCTGCACCACTTAATGTTCTTTAGATATTTGAGAGCATCTTCATCGCGTTCTGAAATCTGATGATTATGCCAAAATCAAAATCAATACTTTTTGGAAACCAAAGACGATAATAAATAAAATTGTGTAACAAAAAACGCAAATTATAAACGGGGTTGCTACCTCCTCGGCCAATATTTCATTGGTCTTCATTGCAGTAAGCCAAAAATCAGGCACAACCTTATCTGAAATAAGGTTTAAAATAAAAAAAAAAATATGTTTTAGTTCTTTTACAGATAAAAGAGATCAGTATATAAAAAAGCAGAGTTAAATCATACAGAAAGTATAGTACATTCTGCCTTTTCAGTTGCAGCTTCATCCTTTAATCCATCAACTTCAATAACACCATTAACTATATCATATCTCTGCAGTTTCAGAATATAACAATTCAGTATATACAACATCTAAACACAAATAATTGATATACCGTAACCCAGCTAACATCAAGAACATAGAAAATTGATGAAACAAACACAATAACTTTATCTGAACACAAATAATTGATTATTGTAACCATATATATCTTACATTTTTTGCACTTTTGATGGTAACCCAACTAACACCAAGAACCGATTTCATTCCGAGTTTCAACATCGCCTTTCGACTCTTCTTCCCACTCCTGCTTTGCTTTGAGCTCTCACTCCCACCTAAAAAACACATAATTGTTACAAAAGCATACAACTTGTTTCAAAACTAAAATTAATCAAGATAAACCTAAGCCGTTTCAACTTCTTTTTATGAATCTTTTTGTCTGCATATAGACCTTCATTTCCTGTTGTATTAATTGGATCTCGCATGTATATGCGATTAAAATTTTGGGTTTTGAGTGTTTGGATGAAAAAAGATGATAAGTTTTAACAGCTACTGAGAAACTGATTATGACTCGAAAGTAATGGTAAAAATGTAAAATAAGAATTTGAAGATTTTGGAAATGTAACTTACGCTGACACATTTAATTCGCCTTTCTCGTTTACAATTGTACTCCAAGAAGGAACCTTCATCAAAGCCTCTGATGGCACATGATGCTCGTTTTTCAGTACTTCTTAAATCGATTTTCATTAGGGTTTTCAGACTCGTTAATCAGAGATCCATAATTTCCAAAACTACCGAAACAATCTATGTAACGGAGAAAAGATGAATAAATTAATATATTTATTGAATTTAATACTTAATTCTAATCTTGAGAAGGTACTAATATATGCTTACATTGTCAAACTCTGCCGATATATGGGAATATCTACCCATGAACCACACCTATAATACAAAATGATAAGATCAAATAAATGGTTGACGGATCATACAAATTCATATATACGACAATTAGTTTAGGCGACGATAAAAATACCATTGAAGAAAGAGCTTTCAAGCCAGCTGAACGAAGTGGCGCAACTCGCTCATCTTCACCAACTTCTTGAGCTAATTGACAAAGTTTTGGAATAAATCCTTCCAAATTAAACATATGAGTTCCATCTTTCTGCAATATACGGTTTTGAAAGTCAAAACGATTATTCAAAAATTAGGAACGGCAAATAGGCGGGTTGCGTAACAGGTTTCAGTCAAACTTCACGTATATTGTAATTACTTTTTTTTTACTCACCAGCAGCGATTACTTACCAGTAGCTGGAAGGGGTTGTACTCTGTTCTCTATCCTCTGAATTGGTGCAAGGTTCCATGGTATTATTATACTCATCGGTTGAGAGATGAGGCCTCCGCCAAACCCAGCTCAGAATCGTGCCCACTGAACCTCTTATGAGCAACTCTTGTAACATTAATGATCCATCTGTTATAATTATATTGTGGAAAAATGTACAAATAAACTAAAGCATACATTGACTTGATCGTGAAGGAGCTTGATGTATTCAATGGCTTCATGGAGAACCGATGCCGTATCAGTCTGTAAATTCAATTTATTGTTATAACTTATAACATAATCCAATTTTTCAAGAAGATATATAAAACAATAACGATTTTTTTTAAATACAGTAAGTTTAATAGAATACCTTTCCGAAAGGCGAAACTAATTGTTGAAGCGCAGTGACTCGATCGCCTAGTTTCTCTTTTCGAACCTGTAAAACCAAATGAAACATATGAGTTCCATCTTTCTGCAATATACTGTTTTGAAAGTCAAAACGATTATTCAAAAATTAGGAACAGCAATATACTATTTTGAAAGTCAAAACGATTATTCAAAAAACGATTATACATAGCAGATAAATGATATAATTAAAGGGATATAAACCCATAATCAAGAACAAAGGCATGACCATGGTTCATTATGTGATATTATTCTAAATCACAACTGCTGAATATTAAAAAAAAACAAAGTAAATAGATACGGAATTCATACCTTCCTATTCGTTGTCGTCTTCGTCACGATAGGCATGTTCTTTCCTCCTCATGTTCTTTCCTTCGCATCTGCTCTCACAAAAATCTCTGCATTTATACCAAATTCAAAACTTTGTGTTATAGAATAACTACTCTAGAATTTGGTAAGAAATAACGTACAAACGACTAACCTGGGTTGAGGCCAGCAAAGATGCCACACCAAAGGTCATCCGTGATAAATGAAGTTGCTCTTTCAAGTGCACCAAAATATATACCAGGTCAAAGTGTTGGTCTTTCAATCATAGTGTATTATGTACATATAAACTTACTTCTAAGTCATCCTATGTAAGTTGTAGCAAACAATTTGTATCAGATCAGACCACTTTTACTTTGGAATACGAAACATCAATATCATTTGTAATTAGGGATGATAGTGTTGACCAGTACATACTACAGCATACATACTAAAGCATATGACAGACTCCAAATCAAGTTTATATAACTAAAAAGACATAATCTTGATGCAATTCAACTTGTTGATAATAGAATAAAAGCTTATAGATTTAGTAGCTGAGGATGAATGCTGAGGCAACTCAGCCACCTTCACCTTCAAATTCTCCATATTTTCAACTGATTCCAGTGTTAAAATTCCCATTTAAACCAATCATAAAAATAAAATTAACTAATTAAGATATTATATTGTTAAATAAACCTTCATTAAGATGCATATAAATGAGGTGGTTAGATTACCGGTCCTCTTTGCACACCATCTGGCTTGATAGCAATGAAAGCGCGCTCCATCTACACAAAAAAAAGGAGATACATCATGGTTCAGAGATATATCAAAATCATTTGCATTGTTGATGAGATTAGAAATCAAAGAACAACTATCTTCATATTTAATCAGCTGATAAAACAACATGAATAGTAAAAAATAAATCTTACCTTGTTGATGAGATTAGAGATCAAAGAACATGTTGGCGACGACTGAGAACTCATGTGTTTCTTCAAGAGCTGCTTGCATAAATTCAACAATCAATTGAACAAACAAACGCAGTCGCTTCATGCTGCATTTAACGCACAAATTAACCACTTAATTGAACAAACACATCAACTAATTAACAGTTTACCTCCAATCAATCGCTTCATTTTACACACAAATTTAACAAACAATTCAGAAAACAAACACACTGACTCCGTTCAATCACTTCATTTTACTCATAATTTGAAAATTAACTGAACGAACAAACACAGATCTGTTCAATCGCTTCATTTTACACACAGACTAAACAATAACACACATCGAGTAACTAACTGTTTACCTTCGTCTTTAATTGTTGCTGGTTTCTTCGATTCACCTAATTTCTAAAGACAAAAGAATCATGAGAGAGATTACACACATACTAAACAATAACACACATCGATTTTAGCAGATTACACACAGATACATATTTTGGAAAAAAGGACATAGCAATTGCAAAAGAAAGTAAAGAAAATAAACATTGATTTTATAGACATGAAGGGAAATAAGCCTAACATTCAACATTTAAGGCGAGTAGAAACCTCTCAATCCAAATCAATAATACCATCCATAATCAGTGTATCATCCGCTTCAAAAGGGAGCAAATTCCGGTCACCATTTTCCTCCAAATCCCTAAGTTCTTTCTTAAAACATGAATCCTCATGATGCTTCAATACACCTTGAAGAGAATCAACCAATGAAAAAGTCAAATAGTATTCGAGCATATTTTCCATCAAAGCTGAAAGTCAATTTCAATTCAAGAATCAACAACTACTGAAAAAGGGTTTGCAATCAGAGATAACTTACCTTGAAGCGAATAAATCAGCACAAGTTTGTGGTGGTGATGGCGGCGGCGATTAAGCAATGACGAATATTTAGGGTTTACTCTAGTTTCAGAAGGAAGGAAAGAGATAACGTACCAGAGCCAAAGAAGTAGATCCGTATTTGAGAGAGAGAGAGGTAGGTTTAAATTTTGAAAATGGAGCCAAAACTATATTTGAATAATTTAAAAAACTGATTTGTATATACTTTTAGATTAAAAAAATTCGGAGTTATGAGATCAGCGGAATGACATCAGCCGAATCTATGTGGCATCCTAGGTGGCGTAGCTAATATGATGACACATAAGCAAAGTGAGGTCAGCCTTTAAGCTCCTTTTATAGATAGTATAGATAGGTGAAGTTTAGGCAGCATTCTCACTTGCAAGTTTAAATTCTCATACTCTTAAACTTTCTCAAGCTTTGGAGCTTTCAAACACCTTCTCTGGAGCATCCTGACTTGGAAGGAAGCTCTCTTAATATAAATTTTCATGCTAAGGACTCTTGTAAAAGTTCTTAGCTCCTGTAGTTAAGGTTTTATTAGTTCAATGACCGAAAGTCAAAGTTAGCGTAATTCTACTTTGACTTTGTGATTAATCACTAATGGTCCAGCCATTATTCGAATTGAAAGTGGCTATGTGTTGGTAATTATGTAGGTGTTAAACCCTTAAAAGGGCACCTTCTAATTATCACGTTATCTCAATCAATTGTCGGGTCAAACTACTTAATAGAAAAGTCAAACGAGTCAGTTTTTGCAAAATAAAACATAACTGATAATGTAGGAGCTATAAAATACGTTTTAACACTTAAATAACCTGATAGATAATATAAGAACATGTTTAGGCATGTTCAACCTGACAATTCTGAGTATTAGGCTCGGTTCGTAACCGAAAGTCGCAAAAATAGACTTTTGCTTTGACTTTCAGTTCTGACCTGATTTAGCTTATTTTAGTTATGCCTTAGGGTTCCTTTGTGACCATATTATATGTTAGGTTAACCCTCTAAGGTTATACTACATGGTCCTATAGAAATCTGAATCATTTACATGTTTCCGTTAAATGCTTAAAAGTTGACCATTTTGCCCTTATGTTATAAAAACGAGATTTTTGAAAATGTGAGAGGACAAAAATCTTTATTAATAATATATAAGTATGTCCTAAAAGTTTGACATCAATTTATGGTCTAAAATAAAAGTTATGCAAGATATCGTAAAATGAAAGTTTTTTGTTAATTAAATGACATCAGCGTAAATCATATTTAAACCCAATTTTTGGCACCAAACTTTCTACCCACTGTTAAGATATAATAGTTAGGGATTTTTAGAAATTTTTGCCAAATTTTATACTGACCATAACATAGAGTTCTAGCATAAATTCGGTAAATGACGGTAATGCCCTTTTTGTTAATAAAATGAGTTTAACATATGATTTCATTAACAAACCTTTTCCTACTGATATCATATGTTAAATAAAATATTTTAAGCTTCAGAGACTGATCAAAACCTCAGAATTTTATAAACATCTTGAATACCGTCAATTATCGACTTTTACGCTTATTAAGCGCATAGTATGGTTTAAAACCATATTTAACGCTTAAGACTTATTACCTACTTATTTTAAAAATAAATTTTTATACTTTAACAGTAAGTTTAAGTCTTGAACTCAGATTTCTAAATTTAACCCTTAAAGCATATGTGAAATGACCAAAATGCCCCAACGGTGCATAGTTTGGCCATAAATGATAAATTTTACATATGTATGATAACTTACTGATGTAACTTGTTAAAAAATATTTTTACTGATTGTTTTAGACCAGAACCTCAGATTGCTATTTAACCTCTTATATAAACTTTAAAATGACCAAAATACCCATACGGGGCTTAAATTGATTTTTAAATTCATTTTGGGCATAATGGAAGATATCCTACTGATATCACAACATAATTTAGGCATAATAACTTTTGGAACTTGTACATGACTCATTCGGTTACCCGTTATGCATATACGCGTTCGGTACGGTTTATGTAACTAGTTTGCATAAATTAACCCAAACGGGTCAAACCTTATCATATTTACTTCAAAATCCAGAATGTATTTAGTATACCCATTTTATACAAGTCTTCATACTTATTGGGTCTAAATCACATTCTAATCCGGTCTTCGCTTAATCTTGCGTTTTGAACCGTAAACCTTTCATTAAAACTAACTGGTCTAAGTTAAAACTTAAATAAGACCCGTTAGGAATCTAATAGGTTATTAAAACCTTCGTTCTAGATTAGGAGCCCAGTAAAAGCTACTTGTACTTGCTGATTTGAATTACGGCTGAGAATAAAAATTACATTTTAGCTCAGGTAAATACTTTTAACTTATTTTCCGTTATACGGGCTTGGGATACGGTATTATAATAATACCACTTGGTCGGGTATAAAATCATTTAATCGGATTGTGATTAATAAATTTCCGTAACCCGTTTTAATATGTTTTGTTTGATACAAAGCCTTTGGGGGGTTAATGACCGTGTCCTGGATATCCTCGGCTCATTCATTTGAAATGGTCACGGCTTAAGCACGGGGTGTAGGCATACACCTGACAGTTGCATATGTATAAACGGTATCTCACTCGTGAGGAAACTCCTTGTGGGCCTATACTTGTGGTGTGTCTATTAATCTTGTACTGGCTCTTCTATTTCGGTCCTGAACGGACGACAAACATATAAATCTGTATACAAGATTATTTTTAAATAATTGTCCCAAGTTATAAAAGATTTTATGCCTTGTGTATCCAAACCAATTTTATAAATATTTTTCAAAAGAGTCAGTTAATTGTATTTACCAGTGTAAACTGACGTATTTTTCAAAAAAATTAAGTGCAGATACTACGCGTAATGGGCTGGAAACTCCTGAGTATTAAATAAAGAGTCTTGCAAGCTTTTAATACTTAAAGTCTTTTGAACAATACTTTCTTTCTGTTTTAGATCCGCCTGTGGATCCACTTACAACCGTTGTGTAATATTTTATTACACTTACAATTCGGTTTGTGTAGGTCCACCCGGAGGATCGAGTCAACCTCTATTCCTGTTTTCCGACAAACCCGAGAGTGCGGAATCCAAACGGGTAAGTTAAACCAAGTTACGAACACGTAAAACACAAGATTCACCGATTAACACTCCAATGTATTAATCTAGAAAACGGTTACAAAGCAATGTTTACAAAATGCTCTCATAAACTCTCAGTGTGTGTGTGTTTACAGTGTGTTCGCTATGAAATCTATTCAGACTTCGTTTCTGTGTGCTCTAGTGTGTTCTGTCTGTTTGTTGTGTATATATAGTAACATAAATGACGAAATCAAGTGGCCCACGAAATCACATCGACGAAATCAGGGATTTCGTCAACTATGGGGATTTCGCCATATATGGGGATTTCGCCATATATGTGATTTCGCCAAGCACCATCTTCGCCACATGTTGGGCCTTTGATTTGGGCCTGGACTTGGGCATGTTGTTGGGCTGCTTCAATGGTCCAAACAACAAACAAATAACAAACAAACATACAAACTTAAGCTAATCATGCATACTGCACACACGCAGTTGCATGTACTATCAAATGTTACAAAGTAACTAGCATACCGAGTCAAGACAGGAGGTTGTCTTGACTATGGCCTTTACTTCGAAGCCGAGTCGAACCGAGCCGAGCCGTATCCACATAATATGTATCAACAAACTCCCCATTGGATGCTGCTCGCGAGGTTCGTAATCTCGTTCTCCATCTCTTGATGGTTCAATCATTCTCAGAAAGGATCTTCAAAGACTTCACGTGTTCCACATAGAAAGTGTATCAACAAACTTCCCTTTTCAACAAACAGGAAGTACATTAACAAACTCCCCCTTTGATTATGCTCGTGAATCTTTTGATTTTCGATACTTTAGATCCTTGTGGTGTTGATGATTGATCAGCGGCAACTCGATCATCTTTATCATTTGAGTGCCTTCACGTCGTGTCTTCATTCCGAAGCTTATCATCGAACATGTTCTCTTTGCCTTTAGCATCTTCACATGCAAGAAAGCTAAACACGTAATGAGAACAACTGTTTGGAATATAGTTAACATAAACAAATAACACACATGTGACCATGTTTTCATTCAACTACCGTCCGACAATTCGTTTGAAAAGTTAACAGATTTTTCAATTTTGATTATAAACTTTCAAAACTTCCAAACTCTGACCGTTTATGAAGATTCAGTCGTTTTGGTTTTCATTCAGATTTCAGGTAACGAAGACTTGAGTTCCAACATCGGTTAATCAAAACTAAAGCAGAAATAAAATCTTTTTGACTTTTATAAAGTTTATAATAAAACACACCTAAAATCTTTTTGGCATTTTGAATATTTCAAACTTAAAGACTGAAAGCAGTAAATAAATATATACAGAGTTGCAGAAACTAAGAAAAGTAAATATATACAAACATTCTTTTTGCGAGTTTCGAGGGTAAGAGAATCATATCAGTGTACGGTCATGCCAAAACGCTCTTGTTGTTCTTTTTGTTAACATTTAGATAAGCATCCTATAACAATTATCGGTATTGTTATCCACATAAGCTCAACTTATCAGATGTAATCATGGCGAGGGGATACGTTAAGGTATGATTTATACTTACCGACCGGTGTTCATCCACATCACGACACATTCCCGTATCAAGGTATGCACGAGGATTCATCTTACTGGTGAGTATACCATTTATCATCTGTTTTGCCGTATATGAAAATGTGAGAAACTCACTTATTTGATTGAAAACAAGCCCTATGTGATAGAATCACTTATTGATGAGGAACTTGATTTTCAGATGCATGAAGGGCACAAGAGCAAGTCCGTGAACAGGTCAGTACTTTCGTACAACAAAGAGACGAACTTGACTCCCGGATAAATGTGATATATTATCACTTGTTTTGTGGACATGTGATTGTTGATCACTTATTGAGGTCGTATGCAGTATGTACACGTATGTACACGTATGTATGGTATCATGGAAAATCTAGACTTCGTCTCCGTTTGTTTCGGTAAAAGAAACAACCATGATACCCAGATGATAAACAGCATAAAGACCACATATCTTAGAACCTCGGCAATCTCTCAAATGAAATTTCGGTACTAAGACCATATGCCAATGAGCGGTTCCCACCTGGTCTTCAGTCGATTTAAGGTTTATATCACCCTGCACACTTTAAGATGATTGTGAGCCTACCGATACATCTTATATAGAGCTGCTTAACATTTTTCATTTTGCATTTTAAGGTTTAAAGAGGTTTTAACAGACCACTGATGTACTATCATTTTCTCTTTTGCTCGCCAGGAAACTCATTTTTGTTTTTCTATTGTTTTTGAGTTTTGAAATTTTTTGATGTTTTTGAATTTTTCAAATTTGGATTTACTCCCCCTAAAATCAACAAACTTACAATAAATTATAAAAACACAAAGATATTTACAAAAATGACTTTTCGATGCGGATTACTCTTGCTTGACCTTAATGCCGTTTACCAATAATAAAAAGTCAAATCGTGATTTATAAAATGCTTTGGTAAAAAGGTCGGCACGTTGGTCATCGGTATGGACCATGACACCATTGACGAGTTTCATAGTGAAACAATCACGTGTGAAGTGATATTCAAGTTCAACGTGTCAGGTCAAAGAGTGCTGTACGAGAGGATAATAATTCATAAAGCAGGTTAAATATCGACAAGTATAGGAGAGATTAGAAATTCAAAACCATATCCTGCAACTGCTTCGTGCCTTGCCAGTAATCTGAGCACTCTCCCAAACTGAATATCCACTCGGTGTGGATTTCAAGGTCGATTTTGCAGCTACTGAGAAATCTCTTCACAGCAACAAGATCATAGACCTCTGGGTCCGGCTGGTCTTCTTCATTGCACCAGCGAAGGTCTTTGTCTTTCTCTTTGAGAAGTAGTGTGCGGTTGTTCAATCCACGCCAAGGCATCCGCACACCCGGTTGGTTTGTTCAACAAACACATTTTCTTCAATCACACCGTAGAGAAAAGTACACTTCACGTTCATCTTGTGGACTTTGAACTTCTTGTGGAAGAAAAATCCATGAATCTTCGAAAAACTTCAGACGTGCTGCAGGTGCGTACATTTTGATTTGAATCTATCATGTTGACCTGATCAAAAACCATAACAACCAAATTTTGGCACATTTTTCATCTTGTCGAATTTTTCAACTTCATTCAACCACATTCTTTCATTAGACATTTTTGTCTTCTTTTCTCCTCTCTCTATTAAAGGCAACAATACTCTCCTTGGATACAACAATGTTTCGTAGCCTTTTGTCGCCGATCTTGTGCATGGACACTCCACTATCAACAATCCTAAGACTATCAATAGTTCCTCCTGGAACATCCTACACACTCATTCAGAGATTAGTTGGAGAGGGGGACCCAAGCCTTCACAGACTTGGGTCGTCCGTCATCACCGAGAATTGTAACATCCATTTCCCAATGATTCGGAATTGATGTAGCTCCCCCTGAAACAATTTCCGATTTTGGTTTCCAAATCTGTTTTTGTTTTTCATGTTTAACATTTGATTCAACAGATTTTTTTTGGACAACCTCCGGTTTTAAAACCTTTTCAACATTCTTCCGTTGTTTCTTTATCTATTTCACTTCTTGTTGTTTAACAAGACGAGGGTCGTGTCTTGGTGAAACAGATCTTTTATGGTAATTGTTAACATGGGGGGCATCAACCTTTGCCTTTCCTTTCGTGAGATATGGACAATTTCTAACAATGTGCCCATACTCACCGCATTCGAAACATGATCTCCGCTCAACAAACCTCGGAGTATCATAACTGTAAGAGCTTGATGATGAACTTCATGATCTTGAGGTACTTGGTCCTACATCACAATCGTTTGTGTGTTGTGTGTAATTGTTTTGACTGTTTCTTTTCAAAATTTTAACTTGTTTAACAAAATCCGTGTTGGATTTGTTTTCGAAAGTTTCAATTTTATCAGTCCCTCTGGATTTCACGAAGTTCACCTTCTGAATCGTCTTCTTGTTTTGGCTTTGTTTGCCTTTTCCCTTTCCTTGTTGAATGTGACCTTGCTTTCGTTGATTGTGTCGTGGTTGCAATTTTTTATTCCCATATTTCTTTCTAACTTCGGATTTTGGGATAGGAGCACACTGAGTTACTACAACTCCTCGGCTCGACTTTCCCAAAAAGTTACTGGTAGAATCTTTAAAAACTTTATCAATCAAATATTGATTGACATTCTTGATTGGAAAATCATTGTCTGAGTATATTTTATCAGATCCAATCAACGTGTAAAGCAAGTTCACGCTTTCACAGCTTCCTAATGAGGATTCAACAGACTTGGCTGTAGCAGTCACAAACGGTTTTACAGGTGGATCATAAAGAATGTAATTTTCGAGAGGTATGTTTTCCTCTTTTGTTACCGTTTCTGACTGTTCAGAGTTAGTATCATTGGATTCATCATCTGACTAATCAGCATCCTCAACAATGACTGGAGGATCCTGATTTCGTTCAGCTGTTGACACTTTCGTATTTGCTGATTTATCCGAACCTGAGGATATTTCCTTTTTGTAACCTAGCCCAAATGTGAATTCCTCAAGGCTCAATGAAACTGAGGGCTCAAAATGAGGTTTATTTTCCTCATCAGGCATCGAAGAATAATCGTGTTTAATAGGTGGTGGACATTTCTTATAACCTATGCACGTGACATCATTTTTCTTTTTCTGAACATCAATGATGTGATCCAGCACATAGCTAGAGCTTAAATAGCTGTCTAACTTGAGTCGGATCGCCTAACTTTCAGATTTAACACAAGCCATTTCTTTTTGCATTAACTCGAGCCTACTGATGTAAAGGTTTATTTCAGTTTGTTTTCTTGAAACCATTTTCGTTAGCTTGGTCTTATCCGTTTTTAATGTTTCAATTATCTTTTTAAATTCCTTTTCATAATTTTCACGAAATATGTTGGCCTCTGTGCATTTTGAAAGATCCACGATCAAATGTTGATTGTGGATATATGTCACATCATATTTGCTTTGCAAATCGTCATATTTGCTTTGCAAATCAGACAATTTAACATTTAATCCTACACACATATCACAACTATCAGATTTTGATTCATTGACACTTACCTGACTGGAATCACTCTCAGATGTTGACCTATCTGCATCAGAATCAACAACCTCCCTTGATGATTCACATTCAGATCCACCCTCGCTTGAACTTGAACTTGAAGTTGTAACATCTTCAACTGAAGTTGAAACGTCTTCAACTGAACTACTGTCATGTTCAGAATTGTCATTATTTCCCGAGGATTCACCATTGCTGGCATCTTTGACAATTTTAGCATAAAATGCCGTTTTTGTTTGACTACAGTTCCTTGGATCAAGAGATGATGGTGCTACAGTAGAACGATGGCGCTGTGAGGCAACTGGTGGTAGTGGATTTCCATACAAGTCTGTGGTTGGAGCTGGCTTTACAGGAACTTGTATCGGATTGCCATACAAATCTGTGCTTGTGACAAACGCCGTTTGAAGTGGAGCATGTGAAGCAACTGATGGTAATGGATTTCCATACAAGTATGTGGTTGGAGCTGGCTTTACAGGAACTTGTATCGGATTGCCATACAAATTTGTGCTTGTGACAAACACCGTTTGAAGTGGAGCATGTGAAGCAACTGGTGGTAATAGATTTCCATACAAATTGGTTGCTAAGTCCTTTCTCGTATACGTTTTATTTGACGGTGTGGGAGACTGAGCCCATGAAGGAGATAAACCCTTGCTCGTATACTTGCTCGCATTAGACGGAGTACCCCAATTCGGATTCATTTTGGATGTCTATTGATGAAAACCTGATCAAAACACTCAAATCAAACAGTTAACAATGAAATAAAAGGCTACTGTTAGAAATATCACAAATGTATAGGACGAAATCTAAAGGAGTTCGTCCAAAACAATAATGACGAAAACAAGAGAGTTAGTCAAGATCAAATGTGATGAAAATAGGGTGATTTCGTCGCTGACAAGTTTGATGAAAATGGTTGATTTCATCGCTGACAAGTTTGATGAAAATGGTGATTTCGTTGCTGAAAGCTGTTGATTTCGTCGCAGAAAGCTGTTTGACGAAATCAAGTGGATTTCGTCGCTGATATGTTGATGACGAAATCAGGGTGTTTTCGTCAAGAATGTGTTGATGAAATCAGGTGTTTTCGTCCAAGAATGTGTTGATGAAATCAGGTGTTTTCGTCCAAGAATGTGTTGATGAAATCAGGTGTTTTCATCAAGGGTGATTTCGTCTAAGATGATTTCGTTGACCAATGATACCAACTTGCAAGATATTTTCACCACTTGATATCTTATCCTAATCTTTTATCCTTTATCCTACTAACACAAATGACTTCCTTTTCAAACACACAAGCTTTTAGAACCTGTTATTCAACATTTCATCATTTCAATGGCAAGTAATTCAAACAAGTAATATTATATTAATAACAACACAATACTTCACCAACAAATGGATCAAACTCAGATATATGTCAAGAACAACTCATGAACACTTTGAATATCTTATGAACTTGATGAGTTTTCCGAACACAATTTTTGCGCAAATGTTCAATAAAAATCATTTCTTAACATGTATAAATGAAAACTAACAAGATTTTTATAAGAACAATCAACAAAAACACAAGATTTTCAAAGATTTAAACCTGATTTTTCTGAAAATATAAACTTTCTGTTTCAAAAATCAAGAACAAATCTGGAAACACATGAAAATCTACTTGGTTTTAACAAGGAATCGAGCCAATGCTCTGATACCAATTGTAGGTCCACCCGGAGGATCGAGTCAACCTCTATTCCTGTTTTCCGACAAACCCGAGAGTGCGGAATCCAAACGGGTAAGTTAAACCAAGTTACGAACACGTAAAACACAAGATTCACCGATTAACACTCCAATGTATTAATCTAGAAAACGGTTACAAAGCAATGTTTACAAGATGCTCTCATAAACTCTCAGTGTGTGTTTGTTTACAGTGTGTTCACTATGAAATCTATTCAGACTTCGTTTCTGTGTGCTCTAGTGTGTTCTGTCTGTTTGTTGTGTATATATAGTAACATAAATGACGAAATCAAGTGGCCCACGAAATCACATCGACGAAATCAGGGATTTCGTCAACTATGGGGATTTCGCCATATATGTGATTTCTCCAAGCACCATCTTCGTCACATGTTGGGCCTTTGATTTGGGCTTGGACTTGGGCATGTTGTTGGGCTGCTTCAATGGTCCAAACATCAAACAAATAACAAACAAACATACAAACTTAAGTTAATCATGCATACTGCACAAACGCAGTTGCATGTACTATCAAATGTTACAAAGTAACTAGCATATCGAGTCAAGACAGGAGGTTGTCTTGACTACGACCTTTACTTCGTAACCGAGTCGAACCGAACCGAGCCGAGCCGTATCCACATAATATGTATCAACAGTTTGTATTATTTATTTTAGTCTTTCGCTGTGCATTAAACTGTGATTATTTGACTATGATGATATCAGCTACGTCACGATACTCCCCACCGGTCCACCGGTAATACGTGAAAATATCGGGGTGTAACATTTACATAACCAAATTATTTTTATGATATACTTCAAACTATAGTGATTTAAATTACATATTTAAATCTATAAATATATTCACATGCTTATTCCTTGAAATTCTAGACCGTTAATAATTTCAAAACGATTATTCATAAACATAGTAATGAAAAATAAAGTTCTTATCTAAGTGTTTTAGACATCTAAATAAATATTACTTTTGATTAACATTGTTAGATGGATGTATAATCTTACAAAAATTAGAACTTATAAGATATACATTTAATAATGATGATAAATAAGATTGTAAATCTATTTAGGTATTTTTTTTTTCTATAACTTAAGTTTTGAAAGATTATTAATGATTACGATGCATAATTATTATATATTTATATAGATAAATAAACGAAAAATCTTAAGGTTATGAATTAAGAAAAAAAGTAATTTGGGACTGTGATTGATCCATGAGAAATTCATAAATATATAATATTACTGAAACTGAAAGTTGTTACGTAGATAAAAAGCTTTTGGTTACAAAATTCTAAATAAAAAAAACTTATGTTACACTTATCCATGAAATTATGTGAAACTTATTTATGGAAATTGTTGCAAATATGTAAATAACATTATTTACGTAACTAAAATAATATCAATATTTTGAAATAAAAGAAACATATGAATTATTGCGGAGAAATTGTAATAATATAATTTATATTAACTGTTTTTATCGCTAATACTTATTCAAAATATTTTGTTATTCATTCATTGCGAAAAAATAAAATATTTTGAGTATTCGAATTAAACAAATAAAAAATATATATATTATAATGAAGATATTTATATATAATATAAATATAAATATCAGGAGAAGAGATTTGATGATATTTTTAAGAGATTTATTATAATATAATAGGGATTAAGATAAGTCTAAGTGGTATTCATAAATAAATTAAAAATAAAAATAAAAATTGTGAGATTAAAGGAGCAAATGTTATGTGACATTATTTACAATTTTTTAGTAGTATTAGATGTCATATGGTGTTATTTGCAATCTTTTATTAGTATTATATTTTAAAATTAAAATAAGAGGAAAAAAAGAGATATAGAGAGGAAAAGAGCATGGGAGAGACGGGGTGTGGACATAACTACCCCATAATTGAACGGAGAAAATGGAGGTGGTGCGGGGTACCTCGCTCCCTCGACTCTCCACATCAAAGCCACCAAAGATCATAACACCCGGTCTTAGTAGGAGACCTATTAACCAACACTCTTAACAAAGTTGATAGAATGTGTCTTCTAATCCAATTTATCCATTTTTAATCACCTCCTGTTGGATTTGGGACATTATTTTGATTCAACCCACGAAATCCACTTCAAATATCAACATCTTGAACCTAACATCCTTAGGCATTATTAACAATCTCATTGCACTATATAATGTTGTGGATAAAGGATCTCGTTGTAATGTAAGTAATGTTTAGAACGTTTATATAAGGTTCTTTATCCTTATAATTTAGCTAAAAAATTACAAATATATGTATAAGTATTATTTAGCTTTTAAGAATCTTCTAGATCTAGGGTGGTTCCATTGACAAAATCAAAATCTTTAAACACTTGTTTTTGGAATGAGAGGTCTTGGGTTTAGGTCTTACAAACGACATAGATTAAAAAAAATTGTCATTCATATAAAAAAATTTAGCGTGTATTTTGAAGAAATAAAGTGTGTGTAAAATGAGGTAATTGTTTAGGTATATATAAGGTATAAAAGTATTTTTTTTTAAAGCATGCCCCCAACGGTCATAATCCACACCCCAACCCTCTATCACACACGCGATAACCATCATTTGTTTCCTCTCCATTATGCGTGATTGTACAATGCTCGTTGCGGTCAGTGGCGGACCCAGGAATTTTTTCCTAGGGGTGCGGAATATTTTCAAATATTTAGGCCCCTAGCTGTATAAAAATATCGGTTGATAGCGGGTCGGGTCGGGTCGGATCATGTAAGACAAAAGAACATCAAACTAAAATTTATAAATCATCAATGACACGTCAAACGTCATTACAAATTACAAACGTATTTAAAATTGTGCTCTACAGTTTTTTTTTTTTTTGAAATATATCCATAATATCATCTAAGGATACTAAGCACGCCATAAGTTCATTACATTCTTACTCATTGTTCCTAACACATATAATTTGCTCCATAAGTTCATAAAACAACACTAAACACTTAAACAAAATAAACAATCATGTTCAACCATAACCCATAACTTTCAATTATATTTTTAAACATTCAAGCCCTAATATTATATGTTGATTACTTGTAACTAATCATTTAAACAAACAAAACTATAAATAAAACAACAAAATCATTTAACTACAAGTCTAGAACAACAAAAAAATATAAAAATATTAAACCCTTACACATCTATATTTTCTCCTAATCATCACATAAAACAAAATAAATAAATAAATAAACCATACTAGTTCTATATTGGAATTCTGACGTAATATGGGTCGGTCCAACCGGAATTTTGGTTTTTCCGGTAAAAAAAGCCACCAGGTCGTGAGCAATGGCGTCAAGTCGCTGGGAGTTTTTTTGGGGGCGGGATTTGGAAATGGAATGGGTGGATGAGTTTGGGTTATTTTATTTAGTTCAAATTTATTTAGGTTGGGTTTTGGCTTTTGTTAATAAAAATTGATTGCAGATTGGGCTTTGATTGGATTAAATAATTAAGTGAATAAGTGGTTAATAATTATTTTTTTTCTAAGTGGGACGGTTGAAAAATTTCAAGGGGTGCGGGTGAAAAATTCCAAGGGGTGCGGTCGGGATTTCCGGCGAAAAATAACACTAAAAAATATTATTTCATGGGGTGCGCCCGCCCACCCTTGGCTTAGGGTGGGTACGCCCCTGGTTGCGGTGTACTATCACCCATCACTTACACCTATCAATTACCCACCCGGACCACCTTACATCTCATTCGTAATTCGTGGACCTTTTTCTTCCATTAACAAACAATCACAAAAAACATAGATAACAAATAGATAGTGATGGGAAATGAGAAGTGAGTCTTGATTTATTTCTAATTATATGGAATGAGACATGTTAATTTTGATCAAAACCCAAAACTTTGATTCAAATTAACACAGATTTTAGAATATGTTTCTTCAAGTCTGAATTTATTTACTTAAAAAACTTGATTGACATGAGTAAGAGCATTCACATTCTAACCATCAAATTATGTGAGGAGGGGTTTTTATATTATAAAGGGTATAAAAAGTGGTTGTGAGTAGAGGAGAGAGAAAATGTTACTGTTCATCTGTATATTTGGGGGGACACTGTTCACCCGTTATATTTTTTTAATATATTTTGAAAGTGGTTGTGAGTGGAAGTGAGAGAAAAATGTAATGATAATATTATTTAATTGAAATGAGAGAGAAAAAGTATTTGTTTTTAGTGGAAATATATTTATATAGAAGTTGTTTTTTTAGTGGAATGTATGTATAATTTGATGGTTTGGATGTGAATGCGGCCAGCTCCTCCTAAGTTCCTAACCTTACCTTTTTCATGAACTACTTTCTCACATGAAACGTATTATAACCTTCGATTTTTGTACTTTGGGTGATGGATTCCCGTTGTTCGTTGTCTAAAGACCCCAAATCCAGCCACTTTTCTTACTTTTTTATTAGATGGGATACATGTAACTTTTGCACACCCTACACTCAATCTATGTGGCAGATAGAATCTTTAGAGTGATTGATTTATGCAAAGAAGAAAAGACCCATGATTTGTTCGTTTTTACTCTCATCATAATCGTGGCAGAGACCTTGTGGTTGAATATTTTTTTTTTTTTTTTTTGAACGGCTTGTGGTTGAATAATTATGGCTAACACCTTTCTCCAACCCCTAAATCCTCAAATCCAGAAACATATCCAACTCTCTATGCATTGTGTACAACTTAACCTTTGGAAAAGAAAGAACACTACACTATTTTCAAGATTGCCATGATACCATCCACCCCTCTTAAATATTTAGACCTCTAATTTAACTGTCCTGTACCCCCTCCCCTCTCTCTCTCTCTAGATGACTTTCTGTATCCCATCATCATCATCTTGAATAAATAACACCCATCTGCCTTCTTTCTTTCAAGAACATCTTCTTTTTATGTGCACCACAGTTTGTGTGTGTTTTCTGTCTTTAGGGTTTCTTTCATGGTGGTTTAGTGAAGAGTTTTCATTGGATTCTTTTAGGGTTTTTAGGGTTTCTTTCATGGTGGTTTAATAAAGAGTTTCCAGCAGATTTCTTTGGCATTCTGTCCACCTCCCAATTCATTGATCTATATCTCCCTAGGGTTTATTGGTTTGATAACAAAAGAGAAATAATCTAGTGCAAGATTTTCTTTTGTTTTTCTTGTGTGTGTAATCTGTGTTAAGTTAAGAGTGTGGAGGTGGGCATACTGTCAATGGAGCTCTGTTGGTATCTCTTTGTAAAACCATCTTGAATCTTCTTTTTTATGATGGATCATCTTTCCACATGATCTATCACCGAAAAGTACAGTGTGTACTTGCATATTATGCTTCTCACTGTGGATAGTGTGTGTTTTTGTGTGGATCTTGTTTTGACTTGTTGATAGTGTTGAAAGCATTATGTTTTTTTTGCAGTACTGGTGTGATGATTCATCCCAAAAGCAGACGTGTGTGTGTAGATGATCATTATCAAAGGTAAAGCACTTGCCTTTTTCTGTAAGTACTCCCTTTGACCCTTCCATTCAAAGTAAAACCCTAGTTTTATATCATTTTTAAATACACACATATACGTTGATTCATATATGTATATGTATATGTATATGTTTGTGTGTATTTTTTACAACTTTATGTATTTTTTTATGTGTGCAAACAACCGAAATATTATTTGAAAGACCCAAAAAAGATCTATAATTCACATGGAACATGACCTTTTTTCTGTTTTTTTTTCTTAAAAATTATGGTTTAAGAGTTATTATATCTTGGATAAAATCCTTGGTTAAATGCATCAAGAATTAAAAATATGTATCAACATGTTTTTAGATTTTAACATAATCCAATAAAAATGAAATCCAGCTTCAAACAACGAAAGATTTTCAACTGCTTGCCAAAAAATTCAGCTTGTTTTTTGATTTTAACATCATCCGTTTTGAGATAAATTTTGTGTGTTTGGATTTATAAAACCATTAATCTTATTTATTCAACAATTTATTTATGTACGTAATACTTTTGTTTTACTAGTTTTTGGTTATAGTCATTGAGATATTTGATTTTACTCATTAACAAAGCATCGGAATAGTAACAAAGTATATGACTTACGATGGATAAAGTTTGAAACTTATTTGGGAATCTTTAAGCAATAGAAGGTGTTAAACAATAAATCAAAATCAACATCCTCGGTGCCAGAAGAGATTAAAGGAACTTGTAAGTCATTGTTTATTCGTGTATATCTTGTGGAGTTGTAGCTCGTAGTTTATCCTTGTATTGCTGCTTCTAGCTCCTTGCTATAAGTGTTGTGCTCAGTAGCGAAACTAACTAAAAAATTTAGGCTATCTCAAAAAAAATTTTGGGATCAGGTATGTCGTTTGTATAACGAAAACGGAGTTAAGGAGTATTTTTACGTTACGGAGACTTGGTTGAGGGTATTTTTATACTATGTAGATGGGGTTGAGCTGTAGTGTAGTCCATGGGGTTGAGCTGTAGTGTAGTCCATGCTATCCCAACTTACACGTTAGCTCCGCCCCTGGTTGTGCTTGTTATCCACAAAAGTAAGTTACGTGAATTTAACTTCTTAAGGATTAAGTTGTTGTAAAAATTAAGTTCAGTTAATAAACCTTGTTTGGGGATATTGATTCCAAAGTAAATAATTCTGCTATTTCGTCATTCAAAAATAATTTAAATGTATAGCTGATTTTAATCCCAAGTCAGTTGTGTAAACCCTTAGATTATTTGATGGAAAAGATTGAAGATCTACTAAAAAATGCTTTTTTTATAATTTAATAAATAAGATTTTTGGTGATAATCATGAAATGATAGGAGAACTAGTCTATGTTTAACATATAATTTTAAACTAGTTCTAAGAATTCTCTGCTCGACACACTAATCAAATATTTTCTATCAACGCCATTGTGAATCACAAAATTTGAGATTAAACTATAATATGTAATTAGTAAAGACTGATTTTAAATTTGTCGCAATATATTAAATAATTATTTGATTTTAATCAGTTATTAATTAATGTGTGGGGTTCGGCTACAAAGTCTTTTTTCGTACAAAGTGTACAAAGTCATAAAACATCACAATTTCAGTTAAAACACACTCAAAACCTACAAATAACTTAGTGAAGATCATTAAAACACAATATCCAAACTCTAACAGTCCTTAAGAGCTTCAAACATGCTATCGTACAACTATGAATATAAAACACAAGATAATCAAACATAAAACACACTAATGTTAGTCATTCGATAATCAAAACCTTATCATTCAAAACACAACACAAAACCTACAATTATGGTGTTTTAGTTATCTTTGCTATGTTATTTGTGGGTTGAGTGTGTTTTATGACTTTTTACACTTTATAAGAAAAATGGACTTTGTAGCAACTCTCACCCATTAATTATGTATATTTGTTGAGAAAGTAGTTTAATCGAATAAAATCGTATATAACGATGCATTAATTAATTTGGTATATAAAACAATGTTGGATTCTTTTAACATCTGAAGTTTAGAAATAATTTTTAGATGGAAAATATGTTTAAAAATGTTTTTTTGTTAATATATAATCTTAAAGATAGAACCTGAACCATGGCCTATGAAATTTAATATATGCACAACTTATTTGACACTTCCTGTAAATTCTTTTTACTTTTCAAGTGTTCACACTTGTAAATGAGTGGAATGGAATTTATTTACATTTATAATCTCGAAGAATAAAAGAAAGTTAGCGTAACTCTAAAAATGCAAAAATTAGTATGCCACGTGCTCTTTGTTTTTTAAATGTATTTTAAAAGATAATACATCTGTATTTTGCGGACTACATGCAGATATGTGTAGAAGAAGAGGTAGATCAAATTTCTACAGTCTACAAGAAGAGTGTTTGTTTTTTTTAACGCGTGAGATAATATGTCTGCAGTTTGCGGACTATATCTGCAGGAGAAGAGGTGGACATCGGCAGGAGAAGGTAGACCAAACATCTGCAGTCTGCAAGAAGAAGACTGTTTGTTTTTTCAACGTATGCAGACTTCTAAAATAAGTTGCTGGTGGTGTACGAACGGTGGTGGACTGGTGGACGTGGGTGGGGTGGTGGTGTTTAACCCTTTGCAGACCTTAGAAGATCTTAGATGTGGTTGGACCAAGTTTGCAACAAGAAGAACTCGTGCAGACGTTTTTTTTTAATGAAATGTCTTTAAAAAAACAAACAGTTTGCAGACAACAAAATCTGCTCGGCGAAGATAAAAGGCGAAGACGAAAGAGTCTGCGCATGTCGTTTTTAGAAAATCTACGCAACCTAAGAGTTTGTTTTAATATGAGTTGAAATATGTTAATTTGTTTGAAATAGATTATTGACCAAAATACTTATATATGTTTGAATTGAGAATAACATAGTGTTTTATATAGTGAAAAAGGAAAAGAAACATAAACATAGATGGCATACGGGCAGTAGAAATTGTGTTTTTATGTCATGTATTGTAGAGCAACCAAAACGTATATCATATATGTAACTAAAAGATATCATGTAAAAACCGCTTAAAATTTATTAAAAAAACATAACCAGTGAGAATTTTAGTATTTGTATATTAAAAAAAAATAAAGGAAATTGCCCTGTAATAATCTCACCTAAACCTTATTGGTCATTAATAATTTCACCTCAGAATATTCCCCCTACTGGTTCCACCTTTCACCTATTTTTCCTACAATGGTCCCCCGTTAAAAAAACTTAACGGAGTTAAGCTTTTTTCCAAATTACAAACAGATTTTTAGGGCTTTTGATTAGAACGACGATATGAGTCTATTGATGTAAAACTTGTATCAAAACGGTGCTTCAACGATGAAAACGACACTTCAATTCGGGTGTTTAAATTTCCAATTAACCAAAATCAAGTCACTTGGAGCACCATTTCGAAGTAAGTTTTACGTCAATGGACTCGTATCATCGTTCTGATCAAAAGCCCTAAAAAATTGTTTGCAATTTAGAAAAAAGCTTAACTCCGTTAAGTTTTTTTAACGGCGGACCACCGTAGGAAAAATAAGTGAAAGGTGGGACTAGTGGGGGGAATATTCTGAGGTGAGATTATTAATGACCAATAAGGTCTAGGTGGGATTACTACAGGCCAATTCCCAAAAAAAAAAAAAAAAATTATACATATGCTCTACTTTAATTTGAGAAACCATGAAACAAAATTTGAAAAATTATATTAACTGATTATTAGCTATTTTGTTATTATAACATAACAACACACTTTTCTTTCGCCTAATCTTAACTGTCGTATTTTCGTTTATAGAATTGAGTCGTTTAATATAATGTTGTGTCTTGTTGATTCATTTTCTATAATCAGCTGTTAAAAGCATTCATTTTCGTTAATACAATTGAGTCATTAAATACAATCGAGTCTTCAATCATTTTGAAAGTTATCATAACAAGAATTGGGATGTGGTTTCAAAGAAGAGGTCGATCTTAATATTTGATTGGGATATATGAAGATGAAACTGCTTAATATGAAACTAGGTTATCACCCGTGAATACTCACGGGTTGGATATTTATATTTTATTATTAAACAATTGTATATATACTTTAAAAAATGAATAATGTGTGAAACTTCCATTTTTTTATCACCGGTGATTGAACAAAAACTGTATATATTTTAAATAAATAACAACAAATATCATATATTTATAAAATGTACGATATGTGACGATAAAAGTTATCACCCGGGAACTTCCGTTTTCGTAGTATACCAATAATTAGAGTAGCATGTTAGACATTAGTGAAGATTATTTTGAATTAATTTTGAAAATCTAAATACTATATTTAATTATTAATTTATGGATTGATAAGTATTTGAATATGAATTAGAGTGTTATGTTTAGGATTCGTTTATAGATTTGAACATATACATTTAAACAATAAAAATCCTACAACAATATTCGAGTCACTAAGCCTACAATAACTAATCAAATTTCACGAAGTAATCAAATTTCAAAATGAATAAACCTAACCGGTTTTATGAAGTAAATAAAATGATCTTATCAAGAGTTTGCTAACGAAACTTTGGGGTGAATGAAAATCACTTTATCAATGCTATAGATGGTTGTACCCTTTTCTTAATGTAAACAATGAATGTAAAATTTATTTGAAAATGTAGTATGTGTGGGATGGTCTTGAAAATAAAGAAAAATAAAATGGAGAAAAGATTAATTTAATGTATACTTTGTCTGGAAATGAATAAGGTATTAATTTGGTTTACATAACAATTTAATTAATGTGTTTTTTTTTTGAATAAATTAAACTTGTAATTTCGAAATAGGTATTTTGTTATTCAATCGGTCACGAAGAACAACATGATGCCTATTAAAAAATAAAAATAAAAGTAGCAAATTAAACCAAATGAAGTAGCATCACACAATATATACATTCAGGTCGTCTACACCTTGTTGATTATTTTAAATGTAAACATACATGTGAGAATCCATCCTGATTAGATATAACACACATGTATGTCAACATGAAACACAACAAAATCAATTATCATAGGCTTAATATCACTTGATACAAACTCTTGCCAAATTCAATTATCATAGGCTTAATATCACTCGATTACAAACTCTTTCCAAATTCCTTAATTTTAAAACTACAAAGCAAGTAAATTTCACTTTTAAGCCACAAAACCATGAATCTACTTGATTTTTATCCTTGCATATCTGCATAATAAAACACGAAATCTCAGCTGAATCATTAAGTTAACATAGATCAAGTTGAAAACCTACCGGATCAAAGGATGATTGAGTTTGATTCTTTATGTAAAACAACAAAAACAAATGGTGTATTCTTTCATATTGAAGCTTTCACTGAATTTTAAAAACAATGAGTAACTAACAATAGACATAGGCTACCAAATTTTCCACTAAATTTTCTACCAGCCACCTCGCCATTCTCACACATTTCATAGTCTTTGGTTGCTCGAAACACCTCTCTATTCTACCCATGTGACGATGTGACCCTGATTGAATCAACTAACATTGTAAAGCTTGTTTTCCAGTCACGTGCATAAAAACGAAGCAAAGAAATCATATTGTTATAAATATAGATAGTATTCATACCATTAATGTGTTTAGAACACTTCATAAAGTTTTTTGTTTTAACCTTTTGAATGTAATCCAAAACTTCCACATGAAGTAATTTTGTTCCCATCTTGATCATTAACCTTAAAAACTATCAAAGAAACACAAAAACTTATTAAAAACTTAAAACTACTAAAATAATCGACTCGGGTTAGAAAAAAAAAAGATTAAAAACTAAAATATATACCATCCATGATCCACGCTCTATTAGAACTTATGTAAGCTTTGTGAAGATGAAATTGGTATCAGTAAGAACTTGTATAACTTCCAAAAGTATGCTATGTCTGTCAACATTATCCACCTGTTACACCAACACATATTATACAACTAATTAACAACACAAACTTGAATATGTATCATCCACTAAGTAAACAAATACCTGAATAATGGTGGCAGCTTTGCAGGATTTTTGTAAACGTATTTTCAATGTCGTATGATTAAAGATCATTGATATTCTGAGATTAAGTTATAATTTAGAGAAATATATAATACTTGTTGTCGTTTAGAAAGCTGGCATCTAACAACAGGGTGAATGATATCCTTCCTAATGCGTATATCACATTAACAAATCATGAAAACTATTTTTTGAATGCATTTTCCATGTAAAATTAAAATTAATAATAAAAAGTTAAATCATCAATTTTTATTTTAAGCATTATTTATTAATTATTATAATAAAAGCTTATATAAAAAACATGGCTCGAATTGTAGGTAAAACATTACATACATATCGTGCACATTTCTATTCACCACTACTTCCAGCCAAAATCCGTCGTGCACCCTCGCCCATCTCCGGCGACTCTCTTCGCCATCTTCTTAAGTTGTTTCCTCTTCGCTCCGGCTGCACAGATGCCAACTTGCAGCGACACCATCAGAAATGCAACTCTTTGTAATAGGAGTCGTCCCCATGGTTTAAAGCAATGATATGGAGAAGAAACATATTAATTTTTTTCAATAGAGACAACCATCTTCCTCACGCATCATATGACTATCACTGTTAGGTAAGCACCACATTGCGTGCTGCTCAATTGACATATTAACTACAAAATCCACTTTGAGTAATAAAAACCAAAAGTAAATATGCATTTCAACATATATCATATATGACCCGACTTTTCTATCTATATTTGGATGAAGAATGAAGGAAGATGTAACCAATTGATTGCTGAATCGTAAAGGTGGAAGCAGGCTTATCAAAGCAACAAAAATTGATAGGCACCAAGGAAATCATGGAGTCAACTTTCTTGTAATTTTTTGGTTAAAGATCTATATGTGTAAGTAGAAGCATAGATAAGTTTACATTCCCAAACCCCGAGTGTGAAGTTTTATATAGTATACCTTGACTAAAAAATATGTCCTGTCGTGCTTTTAGATGCTTTGCAGTTCTGAAGCAGTCGTCCTAATATTCTAAAAATTAAATAAACAACCAAAAAATTTAAAAGCCTCGTAGAACTCAATTAAGAATTAAATTCGTGTGTGGATAACAATTACATTACCTTTCGTTCTGGAGAATGAAGCACCTGTTTGTTGGTAAACATGGAGCCATGAAAGGGTTGGCTGGATTAATATCAAATCATGAGTTAATCAAATGAAGTACATGATATGATGAAATCTAAAAAGAAAAGTTGAACAAACATGCATCTCAAATGGACCATCACTTACACAAAACGGATAATACAATTGAGAAATCTTCAATAGAATGTGAATGAGAATGGGAAATATCATGTCCATAAGAAAAGTGCTCATGCATATCACCACCATGATGATCATGAGGATGAGAATGAGCACCACCTGATACACACATTAAACAATCATATATATAATTTATCTTCTTAATATCATTTCAAGATTCGAATTACATGTTTAATTATACCAAATGCATGTGGAAATTGATGAAGAAAAGCATCCCCAAACATTACTCCTGCCTAAAATACCAAATAAAGATTCATTATTATCATCTAAATCACCATCGAGAATGCTCATTCTTAAAGTTTGATCAGTTTACCCTGGTTTATTTGCTATATCCATGTGCTAATCATGCAGCAAGTATAACATTTTGTAACTCATGTACTAATAATTTATCAAAAAAACTTACCAAAACATTTCTACACAAACGATCCGATTTCACGATTCTTAACTTTCTGTATAAAAAAACTAATTTAAAAATCCAAAACAATCTCCACGAGTTTAAAGCAATATGTAAGAAATCTTCGTGTAACCCATTCCGATTAGATCATACCTGGATCGAACATCTGACCTGTTACAATCATGATCTCTTAAGTTACTTACGTCTTCCTTGTATTCATTCATGATTATAACAAAAAGAAAAAAAAATAATTAGTTGCAGTCTTCTAATAATATTTATGAATGGTGTTAATTATAAAAACAAAGCATTAATCCCTTAATGTGACATGTTTTGACCCATTACCTAACCCGTCCATTTTGCAACTTTTACTAAGCACTAAGAAGTTAATTCCCTGCATTTTATATTTTGAAACTATATAGTTACGTTTTTAGCAGCTAACAAATTTATAGTTATTTAAAAACTTCAAACCATAGGCTGCAGATTAAATCAATATATTTATAGGGAAAAAAGATTAAAATAGGATAAGGAGCAAACTAAATTTTGGTCTGTTGTGACCATAACTAATGTTTATAAGCCGAAAAACAATTCAATTACTGTTATTTTGCTGGGAGATAAATAAAACTTAACAAAAAAGAAACCAACTCCTTCACACTCTTAAGGTTGGGGTAACTGAGATTTATCAAAATTTTAATAAAAAATTACAGTAAAAAGACCAAAAATAATGGTTCAAGTGTGAGGATGCATAAACATAAGTAACATACGTCTCGACCCTATGTAGCATGTTTAATGAGGCTTTGTTGACTTTCAAGAAAACACTATTGAGGGTCTGATGATAAAAAAAAAATAATAATAAACATTTTTTATGCAATAAATGTTTGAAAAATAGCAAGGGTAGCCAACTATAGTGTTACACCACAACTCTAACTAACACTCATAGGCTCACAACAAATATAATCATAAATCAATTGTTCTATAACAAAAACTTACTTGGTTTCCAGCGATATATTTTAATAAAAAACACTCAATTAACCTGTTACTGTGCAATACTAAACCCGATTAATAACGTTTGACTAAACCAAACACCCTATCCTTAAACCCCAACGGGAAAGACTTGATAATTTTTTAAGTAGGAACGGAAATCACCTTGAACAAACACTTATTGGTACCCAGATGGAAAGCGATGGTGATCGTGTCACAGTAACCGCAATGTTTTCACCCATTTCAGTTGGATTAGTAGTTGACTTCATTCGTATAATCGGTTCTACACAAAGAGAAATAGAAAAATTATATAAATCATTATAAAAGCGAAAAGTATGACCCTAGTTTGAAAGAAAGAACCTGGTAATTGGGGATTGAAGAAGAAGATGTAGCCTTGTCCACCCCATCCGAAAACAAAAGCAAAAGTCATTCAACCACACATTCCTGTTCTTGTCTTGCTTTCATACACCTTAGTGAAGTTACTAAATTGACCTTCAGAGCATAAAAACTGTGACTATTTATCAAAATAGACCTTCCAGTATATGTAAATTATGAAATTGCCACCATTGTTTGGCTTCACTCTATAACAAACACCCTGTACATTTTCACTTATTCCCAAACACCACCTAACTCCTATAACCCTTGTTTTAATGTCTTCACATATTTCTTCCTACCCACAAAAAATGTTCAAGAAAAAAAACATAATAATCCAATTCTCCCTCGCCCAACATGTACACAAACAACTATACAACATGCCGACCCGTGATTGTCCCCCTCTCGAGCTGCTGATGTTGTAAAACTCAGCATGAACCACATCATATAGCCAACCAAACACCAATTCAAAATGATTATTGATTTATTACAACTACCATGATCTAAACACCATTCAAAAAACTTGGTTGTCAACTTAAAGACCATTAAAATTTATCAACCACCATGACACTATCATAATTATAAGCCAATTAAATAGGCATTGCCCAATGAATAGACACCCGTAAAACCAGAAAATCAACCCGATGGATAATAACTATTGTGTTAACAAAAAAAGGGATAAGGAAGGAATATACCGGCCAGCCAGAACACGATCCATGTCTTGTAAGTCAGCTTCAAGAAACCGACACCCGCGCATAAACTTTTCAGTTTGGTATGAATCATTCTTTCCTGAAACAGGATTTTGAGGTTACAAAAATTGAAGTTATATGCACTTTCCTTGCATGCTTCTTGTAATAATTAACATGTGACCATTTTACCATTCTCTTTCTTATTAAACTCCAAACTCTCATATCCTTATAACCTAATGCCAGTTTATAGGGAATGGTATAAAGTCTCAAAAGCCATACCAAGAAATAACCGTTTTTCGGCTGTCATCACGAAACACTTTTCCAGCGATTCATTTGCAGCAGCTACTATGTCAGCTTAGAGTGACGAAAAACTTTTCAACTTCTGCAAAGAATAACCACATCTTATAAGTTTTTTTTTAAAATGAAGTGTAGCTAAGGAGAGAAAGTTAATGAGATTAGTCAATGAAACGTGTGAGTTTTTTACATGTTTAGTAAAAAAACAACTTATTTATTAAGTTTTACTTAATGCATCAACAGAAGCTTCAGATGGTCCCTTGATATATCCAAGAGCTTCATCTATAAGTCTTCTATATCTTTGCTCAGGAGCAACCAAGTGAATCATATAGCTGAATTTTTGTTATTGAATCAATTGTTCATGTTCATTATTGTAAGTGAAAGTTCCAGGACCAAAGTCATTAATAGCATGGTAACAAAACTTTAGGCAAAAAGTTTTGGCGTAAGTCATTATTTTAGGTATTTTTTTAGACTCACCATTTCAAGCCCAAATGTAAAACCAAAAAATAACCCAAAACCGAACCAAACTCATGTGTGAAATCAAAACCTGAAACATATCCCCTACTAAACCGTAAAACCAAAATTTCGGTTTTGGTTCGGATTGAGCCCAAAACAGACTCATGCACACCCCTAGACTATCCAATCCGACCCGTTCCCGATTTTTATTTGCTACATTCAGTTAGGTCCAGAAAAAATAAATAAAGAGTAAGAGAGTTGAATGTACGGGGCATCTAAGATATAGTCTCTCATGACACATGACCTGGTAATTTAGCTTTTCTCACACTTTATGAATACTCTATTGGTCTATGTATACCCTGTTCTAATCCCCTTAGTGTTTTCAACCATTTATCTCTTGCGTACAGCCTAGGTTGAGGGTGTAAGTTTCACACTGGCCATCTTGATTATGCTTTCACATTGTTTAGGTGTTGCAAAACTGGGAAAGTATAGTGCTCGAGGTGTCCAGCTTAGCATGTGATAAGATTATTAGTCATATGGTAACACTGAGTCACAAACCATAACCTATGCATCAAAACTTGTTCAAGTGGGTTTAGTCCTGTGAAACTGGTGACTTCAAATAATTCATGTTTGAAAGACAGCTTTACATCAATATCCATCCTCCACTCTAGCCAAGATAACCAAATATGTTAGTTACACTTTTTTAATAAAATTTATTTTATTTTTCACCTTTTTAATCTCATTTGCTATCATGTTTTGTACACTAAAATTTCAAGAAATTCTCTCAGCCATTCTCAAGCAGTGATATATATGAAACCATGCCAATTAGAATTGAATCCATTTGATTACAGGTTCGATGGATCAGATAAAAAAAGGTTTAAAGTCGTATCACATGTATTCATATACCCGTGTCCCAGATCTTTATTTCTTAAGAATGTAAACAATTAGATATGACAATATAAAGATAAAATAAGCAAGGAATGGAGAGGATTAACTTACCACGTTTGCAACACAACACAAAGCAAAACCCTAATCGTTCCAGACATGAATAAACAGGATTATAGATACCAAAATAAAAAAAAAAGAATCATAACAAACAAACTTACCGTTGTTGAACAGATTCAAAAGGATTCTGCGGTCGAGCATTCTTCATAGTCAATCATTGCTACGAATCCAAAACCAAACAAAATTTCTCAAATCAACAAAGATTCGATTATAAAATCTATAAATACTTGATTGAAAAGGGAAGACATTAACACTAAAAATCATAGATGAATGAAATTTAGAACATACATTTGCAAATAAGAGAGATAAAGGAGAGATTGAAGGGTGCTATTGATTGTGTAATTAGGGTTTGTCTTACTGATTGATTGAGCAACATACATGTGATTATCGAGATCAATCGAAGGAACAGACGAAGCATATTTTGGATTTTGATGAAGGATTCTTGAAGTCTTGAATGAAAGAACATGATGAACAACTTTGGTGTTTAGGGTTTGCGAAGGGAGAATCTCAAAAGCGTGAGAAAGAAGAATGAGTAATAAAAAGGATATAAAGGATCCGTTTAGATCATTAGGTCACCCAAAGTCCGACCCACTTGTCAGCCGGATCCCGCGTCCAAAAATTACATTAGCTAATAATTTTGATTCCCTCCCAAAATCAACCTCCACTAAACCAATGGATGCCACATAAGCAAAATGGCTCCACCATTCAAAGACAAATGGCCCAAATCATCTCATTTATTAATATATATAGATATCTTTGTACTGTGTAAGAATAAAATGCGATTTTTGCTTATTAATAGATTTTTGGTATCAAACGTTAACATATTACAAATGCTAGATAATAATAATAATTAGAAAAAACACACTTGAGTTAGAGAAAATTCGTGTCAGTAACTTGTGAAACTTCTAAGGAAATAGAAATTTCTCCCTAAGTCATGAGAACTCCTGCATTCTAACCGATTTTTTTGTAGTTTTCTTTCCCAAACCTAATTGTATTTACGATTATTTGGAGATGTTAAAAAATTTAAAAATCTGCATGTGAATTTTTTTATACTTGCGTTTTTTTGGGTTTACATAAGGCCAAAAGGTGTGGTCATGACCCTTCTGACCACTATGATCCTCCACATAGGCGTCATGTCACCTATCTCTAATCCACAATTCAAAACTAGTACTCTAAGGATATGGTCATAATAAAGCACCCTCTAGACAATCTACTTTGCAGCGCGAAAGTCACAGGTAACTATGGATTCATGATTAGACTCGATAAGCAACTAGTGAAAGGGAAACTAATGGGATCTTCTCACAAAGTATCTAACCCTAGCATTCTAACACCAAAGACAGACCGATAATCTCTCACATCACACCTATCGAGATCAGTAGAACACTTAATCCTATTCAAAACTTCAATCACAATTACTACGGAAAACATGCATAGTAACCTTAAACTAATTGCTAACACATATTCCACGACCTACCTTGCATTCATACATGGAAGACATCTACAAAAATGTAGGTGAAACATGTAATAAAGTTCAAACAAGATGAAATACACATAAACATCTAATCATTAAAATCAAAGTTCTTTACCTTAATATTAAACCCACAATTAAATCTATAAACCAATAAAACAAAGTCAATTAAAATGTGTATTCATCATAACCTAGGCAATGATAACAAGTTTAGCCTATCATAGTATTAAAAACATAAAACAAAGTATAAACAAGTTTCCAAGACATGATCAAATCGATAAAACGAATAAAACAAGGAAAACCAAATGATTGCACCAGAGTTCTTCGATCCAAACGCCTAAAGCTTCGATCTTTTGCACTTGTATCCTCAAAATCACCTTCTTTTGCAGCTTTATTCATCCAAGGGTTCTCAATTTTCGTTCAAGTTATGTGATATCTTCATTATGATTCCAAAGTAAGGTTTAAAACATGCATGTTGAGCCGGACTCGACGATTCTGCGCCCAAAGGTCTATTTCTCTTCAGTCTCGCATCACGCGAGACCCTTACAACCAAGTTAGGTCAACATTCTGTTGATCAGTTCTGTTTTAGGCATAATGGAAATCATGAAAACATACATTTGATTGCATCAGCACAGGCCAACAGAGAATCCAGATGTAGATGTAGCAATAAGGTTTGACATGATTGTCAGCTTTGTCTGGTTCCTCCTTAGGGTGCAATCTAATGATGGTGATTATGAAAACCGAATAAGGGAGTTCGGCTATGGAGATGGAGGTCGATATTGATGTTATGATTATTAGGTTACGTGTCTAACCTTATGACCTCTACATAATTCTCCTTATATAAGCACCCAAGAGGAAACCCTAATTAGTTAATAAGGGTAATTTGGCCCATCAACAATTACCAACTAATTATTTAATAGGTTGTTATATATTTTGATCCATATAATGTAAATGATTATAATGGCTACTAGATTAAATATAAAATAATATATATTTAATCTTACATTCTCCCACTTAGCCGAGTAATCATTTACTATGAGTATTAGATAAGCCTGATCAGGAGTTAACCCTCATTTTAGCCTTAAACAAGAACTATAGCAGAGAAATACAGCCGTTGAATCATTATGCGACTCAGGACCCCCATTAATCATACTATAGCCTTAATTTAAAACCTAATCGTCATGATCAAAATATGCATAAGCCCTTTGTTTGATTTGTAACTTTATTTGTCTATATGCCATTATGTCGACTTGACATATTCTTAGAGACATACAAAATCAAACTGATGAGGAAAATTAACTAATACTTAGTCATTCATAGTACGATATGCAATTGCGCATGGCCATTAATTAATACCCGTCTATGAGCTCTCTTAATAAGACTTATGGGTAATAGCCCTTCAGTTATAGGATCCTTAAGCATATCATGAATGTATTCGATACAAAACTTAGTTTCCTCAATTCGTTCATAAACGAATAATTAATTGCGTATCGAAAATTAATGCAGCACCTCTTGAACTGTTACTATTCAAGGAGTCATGGTAGCTGACTTTATCACACTAAGTCTTCAAAACATTAATTATATGGAGTTAATAAACTTATGAGTCCACTGATAAACTTCCAACAACATTTAGTGACTATATTATGTCGTTATAACTTAGGTTGGTAATATCAGTGCATTATGACTCCTCCATGAAATAGGTTTTGTCTGCTGACATAAAGATATACCCGAAATTACATTTTGTCATCTTTGAATATCTCAAAGTTAGAGTAATAAACCGGTTTTAATTCTCACTTCTTCTTCAAATTATAGCTTCTCGTTTCTTTTAAAGATATTGTAATACTCCATTAGATGCTTCACATTAATCTAGACATATCTAGTGTGTTGCAATGTGAGTAATATCTAAACGAGTATAGACTTAAACTTACATAAGGCTTCCAATTAATGAAGCGTAAAAAATAATCTCATTTACCATATTATCCTCTGAAGGAGAGCAGTATTGATTGTTACATATGTAAGGACCCATTTAATGTTAAACTTATGGAACAGAACTAATATCCCATTGGGTCTATCTCAGTATGTTATGATATCAATCACGTAAGAGATATCTTTGAGATTTATTATATCAAAGTTTGTGTTAACAATGCTTTGACTTATGTAACATATACTTGTCAAAAGAATGTCATCTATATAGACAAGTTTATTTTAGTTGCTCCCACTCATCTTGAGGTAGGTACATTAATCCACTTGATTCTTGATGAAAATAATTACGTTAGCTTTTCATCACATTATGATGTTTGCATTAACCCATACATTGATTTTATTGGCTTACAAATAAAGTGTTCTTTAACCTTCAGTTTAGAACTTTCAGGTTGTTTTATGAACATGTAAATATGTCAGTCATTTGTTAAGGAAAATTGTTTTTAATGTTCATCTAATGTAGCTTTAAACTATTATAAGCTACTAGAAGAGTGATGATCCTCAAAGAAAACTTTGATAATTTATCTCTTCCTAAGTATAACCTTTGACAATCAATCATGTTTCTTAGTGTCTTAACGTTTGTATCAGGAATTGGTTTAGTTATGAACACTCTTAGGTAATTCAATCAAATCCCAAACGTTATACGAACACATAAAATCAGTTTTACTAGAAAACTGTTTTATTCCATTTAGAAGATTGATTGACACTAATGGCTTAATTTGAAGAGATAAGATCAGTAAACATTTCCAAAATCCATTTCAACTTCAGTTAGGGAGGTTATGTAATCATCAAAGTTAGTAGGCTTTTAAACCTAGATGACCTCCTGAGTTGATTATTGGGTTCATTAGAAGTTTCAGTTTTATGAATTAGCTCTTGGTTAGGTTGCTATCATTTTCCTTCTAAGTTTGAAAGAGTTGGTGTAGTATGGTGTACAAGAGGTGTAATCGGAGTTAAATTCGGAGTGAAATTTAATGACACTCTTCCCCCCGCCTCTTGTATTCCTTGCAAGTCATAATAAGGACTTTGACTGCTCCCACTGTCCTTAGAAATCTTTAGGAACTCGGCATGCTTAGGGTCAATATTTAACGACCAACAGATTCTAATAGAGAAAACAAATTAATTACGTTAGTCGTTGTGATTTCTCTTGTTGAGGATTATATTAGTTTATGTAAGAAATCTAAGTGTGCCCACAATTAAGCAACAATGAAACTTTTTTGTAAGAGTAGCATTAGATTTAAGGAGATAAGTTTTGATAGAACAGTGTCGTGATGGAGCGGTGTCTTGTACAAGAAGTGCAAATTGAGGTAATATAAAGTTTTCACTCCCCCACCTCTTGCAACTATTGCAAGTTATTATTAAGACACTTAATGCTCACACTGATCTTTAATATCTCTAGAAATGCTACAAGAGAAGTTTCAATGAGGTACGTGACGTGGGAACTTATCATATATACGTTAGACTTTATTTGATTTCTTTAATGTCCAGATATCATAAGAAACTTTAGGGACATATTTAATAGAAATCTTATAAAGTATGTATATGAATAGATTTCTTCTAAGACCGTGAGCCATATGTGACAAAATTTAGATACAAGTTGATAGTCTTTTAAATGATAAATGAATTATGTCTGAATATTCCATTTGGAATAAGTTCCACGAATGTCAATGAATGACTTATGATGGACCCATACTTATTCCTTAAGCCAAGTAATATTTAGGGCTATAACGGCATGATTTAAAATCACTTAGAATGAGATTAGATAAAAAAAATCCCCATTAACCATGTCATGATTACTCATGAATTTCGGTTATAATGGATGAAATTTATAAGTCTCATTTTTCCTTTTGTCAAATTCTCATTTGCATGATGACAAAAGTTGTGAAAGTGTAAGGTATCATCTAGTTTTATCTTAGTAATGTTTCAATCCAGATATTTAGAACAAATAAAATGAGAGTTTAAGGTAAGTATGACTTTATGTTGACTATGCAAACCTCACAATCTTCATAACATTGCTTAATTATGATACTATATTCTGATTAATCTTCTGAATATATAAGGTGTCGAAAAGCGTTGTTAGAAGATTGCTTATTATGGTTCCTATAGTCTTAACATTTAATTTTGTCACTAACTCTCGTGTTAGTTATTTGTCGAGTTCTGGTAAGAAAACCTATGGAACTAGAGTCAACTAATCATGTGTTAATTGGAATATTAAAAATTATCAGACTTAAATATCATTAGTAAGTGACTACCTAATTAACTTATCCAACTGTTCTTTTGAATAATGGATAGTCTCGTTGCTTATGCCTAGTCTAATGACATAATTATGCAGTGAGATTTTCCCTTGAAGAACCTTAAAGTTGGAATTAGCACTTGTAATTTGTCTATGGACCTTAGAACAATCCTCTTTTAAACTATTAGTGGTTGTAAGGTGAATAACATCTTATTTTCCAGTTTCAAACATTTATTTCTATGTACATATATTGCTTATCAACACACTCATTATACTTTGGTACTTTTGAGTGTTATAGTTGATTTATAAGGCATCAAATTGTACAAGTGAAAATCTTAGTATGTAATGTACTGGAAAAAATGTACTTATTTCCATGCGTAAGCCCTTAACTTTATGGGTCATGGTATTGTACATTATTATGTATTCACATATACCACTTAGCTTTATAGTTTATAATTTTAAATGAAGGCATGCGTCTTAGGAGTTCTAGTGATTATTCCACAATTATAGATTAGTCTTAGGAAAGACTTAATCTGGAATAACCTTTTAGTGACAACACTTATTCTTGATTATCATAAGAGACATCATGTTCGATTTATCCTAATCATCATGCTCTACTTTTCTTCTGTAGTGCTTTATCAGAAGAGAGCAACAGGATTATCGTGTCTTAAAAGATAATCAAGGATTTAATTTAAGAGCTAATTCTTATAGAAACTTTAAGCAAAACATATTAGATTTAGGAATTAGAGTGGATGAGATAGAGACTTATAGAAGAAAATTATAGTGAGTAAAATTATGGGTACTAAGAATAAGGCAGACGAAATGATCATAAAAATTAATTAAGGATCATTAATAAAAGGATCATTGTGTGAAGAGGTTGTGATATGTCTATTACTAACATCAAAATAATAGACTTATTTAAAGTTCTACTTAAACGAAAACAAATCAGCTTTGGCCAGAAGTGTAATCATTTAAGCATGTGTGCAAAGTGGTTGTAACAAATCAGCTTTGGCCAGAAATTGAGACAATCACTTTAGTTATGCACTTGTTAAGTATGCCATCTATGAAGGAATTAAATCAGCTTTGGCCAGATATTAAGACATTCATGTTTATGATGCACACTTAACATAGCTTTCGTAATACTTGGATGATAAGTAGATGCATCAAATCAGCTTTGGCCAGAAATGATACATCAGAAGCTCATTCAAGTAAAGCCATTTTGGTTTTGTGAAACATTATTTGATCCTTATTAATTAACTAAGTATTTACAAAACCAATCATTTAATAGCAAACCACCTGTTAGCGCGGATCGAACTCAGTTATGAGGTCTCGAGCTAAATCTTAGTTCACATTAAACAGCCTAAAATAATGAGGTTTCGAGTGAGATCTCGACTCAGTTATGAGGTCTCGAGTGAGATCTCGAGTCAAGTCTCGACTCAACTTGTAAAATTATGAGGTCTCGACTCATCAAGGTCTCGAGTCGCAACCTCAGTCTCGAGTCGTAATCATGGTCTCGACTGCTATGAATTATGAGATCTGGACTCCTTATGAGGTCTCGAGTCACAACCATGGTCTCGAGTTGTAGCTTTATGGTCTCGAGTCGCAACCTTATGGTCTCGAGTAATGACCTTATGGTCTCGAGTCGAGACCTTTGTCTCGAGTTGTAAAGATTTAAGCCCTTAGTCAAAACCTCAGTGGTCTCGAGTCGAGACCTTATGATCTCAAGTCGAAATCGTTGTCTCGAGTTATAAACATTTGAGAACACTTATGATTTCGAGTCGAGTTCTTGTGGTCTCGAGTCGAGACCTTGGTCTCGGGTGGTTAAAATTTATCTCGAAACTTCTGTTACAGCTATTAATGTGAAAACATAACCGAAAATTCGAATTGTTAGGGATTTTGAGATGTGGTTTCCTGTTTTAGTGATGATCTAATTTTATCATAATATTTCGAAAATTATAACTGTATATCTTTTAACAGTTTTCGAATAAACTTAACAGATTAAATTGGATCAAACAGGGAAATAACACTCAAAAATCCAAATTATATTCCAAAACATAAAGGAATTTCGAATTTTCCTAAAAACACATGATGAACCCTAAAAATAAAAACATGATTCTGGAACCCGAAACCTGAATTTTAAGGCTTTAAACAGATTTCGGTACAATTAAGATTTACCATTATGATTCCGAGTCATTTAAAAACATTCTTTTCCCGAAAAACATTGATCTCGGTACATATGACCCGAAAACAGCCGTGAGTTTTATTGAGTTTTCAAAACTTCTGTTTTCCAGATTTCAATCCCAGAATAATGGATATGAAAACTGAACTGACTAATCAACATATGCTCTGATACCACATGTTGATCAGTTCTGTTTTAGGCATAATGGAAAACATGAAAACATACCTTTGATTGCATCAGCACAGGCCAACAGAGAATCCAGATGTAGATGTAGCAATAAGGTTTGACATGATTGTCAGCTTTGTCTGGTTCCTCCTTAGGGTGCAATCTAATGATGGTGATTATGACAACCGAATAAGGGAGTTCGGCTATGGAGATGGAGGTCGATATTGATGTTATGATTATTAGGTTATGTGTCTAACCTTATGACCTCTACATAATTCTCCTTATATAAGCACCCAAGAGGAAATCCTAATTAGTTAATAAGGGTAATTTGGCCCATCAACAATTACCAACTAATTATTTAATAGGTTGTTATATATTTTGATCCATATAATGTAAATGATTATAATGGCTACTAGATTAAATATAAAATAATATATATTTAATCTTACACATTCCCCTCACGCGATGCGAGGGGATCTTCCTTCCCCTGTAGCACGATGGGACAGAGTCTTTTTCTTCGATTTCCGTTCCCATTCACATGTGATCCGTCCGGAGGCTTGGTTTTCGTCATTTATGCTCGATTTCAGTTCGTTTCTCCTCCAGAACCCTGCAAAAGACAAACGACTCGATAATAAATAGAAACACACTAAAAATGACACAACTGGACTCGATAAATATAAAACTATACACAGATAAGAGATGTAATTTGCATTACATCAGGCTGGGAACACAATACTTAAAGGCTAAGCCGGACCAAGGCTAGGCTCAAACTTCATACCGAGTTGGCTTGAGTTCAGCTCGATTAAAAATCAAGTTGGCTCGCTCGACATAATTTGGCTCGACTTTATAACTTATTTATCATAACGACCAAACAAATAACGTATTTTTGTCAAATGGCTAAATTTAAAACTTGGCTCGATTAAAAATCAAGTTGGCTTGCTCGACATAATTTGGCTCGACTTTATAACTTATTTATCATAACGACCAAACAAATAACGTATTTTTGTCAAATGGCTAAATTTGAAACTTACTTATCAGTGTGTGAAAATGGAGGAAATTGTATGGAAAAATATGCAAAAGGAACCTAGATTAGATTAATAATAAAGAGGTGGTCGTGGTGAAGGTTGTAAAGTGTCACGAGTTTTAACTAGGAGGTGAGATTACAAAAATGCCCCTAATGTTGACTGTCAACAAACGGAGGGGTATAAATCGAAGTGAAGTGTAAACGTGAATGGCTAGTGTCCAACGTTTTATTAGGGACTTGCAAACTGATTTCAGTGCCAAACTACAAGGGGAAACTGATGTTTACTTTAATAATAATAATCAAAATTTCAGATACATAATTATAAAAACAATATAAAAATTGTATGGTCAATTTACTTTAACTTTACAATTATTGGATTTAAATAATCTTAATTTTCACCATTTGGCCGGCCGATAGGACTTTCAACTGACAAATTATACCATACAACTCCCAACTTTCTACTTATCTTCCTCTGACAATCTCAAACTAACTAAACCCTTACCCAATTAGGTTTTTTTTTTTATGTGGCACTTGTATTTGGACGTGGCATTTGACATGACTTTTTTTTAATGACGTGATATCTAATGTGACACTTAGACCGGAGGGTATGGAGGGCGCCGCCGTGCCACTTCACCGCGCCACCACCCATACCGAGCAAGTTAACAGGGGGCGCCATGGGACTCTCGCCAGCATGTTAACGAAGATTTGTTGAGTTGATCGAGGAAGGTGGTCAAAGAATTGAGGGGATGGAGGGGCGCTATAGCTTAAAGGGGGCTTTATCACACACCCTGCAAGTTAAGGAAAGGGGCCTTAAAGCCCTCTTTCTGATGTGGACGTGACGTGGCGCGATAAAGCCCCAAGGGGCTTTATCCCACACCCTCCAGCCTTATTATTTAGTGACGTGAAAATCCATATATAAATAAGCAAGTTTTTTGTGCATAACCACTTGTACCTTGTGCTTTGAGAGTTTTTCAAAAAGAAAAAACTTGATTTTTCACTTTTAACCCAAATGTTTTTAGCTTTTGTATTTTAAACCCTACATAATTTGTTTTTTTTAACTTTAACCCAAAACTAAACTTGATCTTTTACTTTTAACCCAAAGGTTTTTATTATTTTGCAATTTTAACCCTACATAATTTGTTTTTTTAACTTTAACCCAAAACTTTTCATTATTTGCAATTTAACTTCACAACTTTTGTCACTTATACTTTTCATCTTTGGCAAATTTTCGTTTTACATAGTTCTAAGTTTTTCGACTTAATACAACGCAACGTACGAGTGTGGTTCAACTTTTTATGTTTTGTTTCAAATTTTGCAAGTTAACACGGCGCAACGTGCATGTGTGGTTCAACGTTTTTACCTCTATTTTTTCATGTTTGACAGGTTCGTCGCAACACGCAGATCCTAGGTCGAGTCAGTGTTGGTGGTCGATAATGACTGTGTGACATTAGTACTATTTGAGACCGTTTTACGCCCCGCCGCAACGCGGGGTGTGATTTGGGGGTTTTTTTGTAAAGAAAAAATGGTTATGCATATGGTTGTCGTGACCTTTTTGGGGGTTTTGCAAAAAAAAAAAATTGGTTTTTTTTACTTTTCACCAAAAAGTATTTCATAAATTACTTTTAACCCAAAACTATTTGTTTTTTTTTTTACTTTTAATCCAAAACTTTTTATCTTTTGCGATCTATCCTCACAGTTTTTTTTACTTTCAACTTTGGTCCTTTATAGTTTTCATTTTCCGCAAATTTTTCGTTTTATGCTTGGTTCTAAATTTTGTGACTTAACACATCGCAACGTGCGTCTTTGGTTTAACGTTTTTACGTTTCGTTCTAAATTTTGCGAGTTAACACGACGCAACGTGCGTGTATGGGTGAACGTTTTTACATCGTCTATTTTTTTCCCGTTTGACAGGTTTAACATAACGTGCGGGTCCTAAATTGACTTAGCTATAACTAAAGAATCCCCGCCGCATTACGACGGGTCTCAATTCTAGTTTTGATTACATCACATCCAATATTCATAAACCTTTAATACATGAAATAGTTATAAAACCACATTATATTACATAATCGCATGTCACACTCTCTTTCTCTTAATTAGCAAAACATTCTATAATATTATACAATATTTTTTGTATATTTATTCAATACTGATTTTATACTAAAGGGAATCGTACCATAAGCATGCATTAATGAAGATGGGAGGCAAAAGGGATGATGCGGAAGGTTTTAGGTACACCAATTTTGTCGGTGAATTCATGATCTTTCACTTGTATTTTCACTCGTATTCTTTTTGCTACTACCACTACAGTCAACTCATCATTAATGAAGCTCAAGAATAGGTTGCATCAAATGGAATATATTTTTTAACAATAATTCTTGGATTTTCTTATATATATATAAATACGCTAATATAGCATCTCTTAAGTTTTTACCATGAAACACACCCTTTAACCACATGCCACCACGATGTCCCCTAAGGCCACTGGGGGCTGATGAAGTTCAACGCGTGATGGCCATATATAACGTGTGGGTTTTCTGTAATGACCACCGCCACATCTCAATTTAACGCGTGATGGCACCACGGATTCAATTTTCGTTATTTTCTTCACGGCGTTATTGTTTTTTTTGTGAGGGCAATTGTTGGTTGGGGGAAAATTGTTGGGTGTGGTGGTGAGTGATGACCATTGCCACAAAAAAAGATTGTGAGTGATGGAAAAATAGTTGATGACATGGCGGAACTTGATTGGGTGCTTGTGGGTGATAGAATTCAATCACTAGTGACCACCCCCTCCCCCCTAAGAACAAATGAAATAGCTAAATTCATCTATTGAATTTAAATAAATAATCTAGAGAAAGAAAATTACATAACAAACAAATGTATACAACTAGTGAAATTCCCTAACGTGTTGCGGCGAGAATTCGATAGTCATCAGTTCAACTCATTAGTCGTTACAGTATTGCTACGGCAATAACACTCAGGATAGTAATCGAAAGACACACCTCTCCTATCCAAAAAAAAAATAGTAACATGCCCAAAAGAATATTAATGGCATATTTTACGTGAGTGGATAACCATCAATTACATTTGACTTGTCAAAATTTTTTGTTAACGACCAAAAGAATCAATCCTGAACACTCTTGGGGCACCCACTGGACCAAACGTAGTACTTCGAGAGTAACCCGGGTTCACCACTGATTCAGGGAAAACCCGATAGCCCACCCGCCCGTAGACACGACGGTGAAATTACCGGTAAAACCCGTTTGGCTCAAGGATCAAACTCAGGTTTCCTTGGGTCTCCTATCATTACCCATTAGTGCCTCATTCTGCACCAAGTGAGAGTTAAACCTGTATCTCTCAAGAGAAATACAAACATTCCACCACTTGATCTAGAAATCATTGAGATTTGACTTGTTAAACTCCCAACATTGATTGCAGAGCACACTACTTAACTACCTGCCAGTATAACGTCCCCTTAACGACAAATGAAATAGATAAATTCATCTTTTGAAATTAAATGACTAACTAGAAGATTCATTCGCGTGCGTTGCGTTGCGGCCAACGAAATTGACATGCTGTTGATCAGATTCACATTTACAATGTTAAATATGTTTTTGTCGGTTAAGTATGTATTACTACTTATACAAATAAGTAATTCACCAAATAAGCTCAATAAAATTAATGGTATCATAATTACTACGTTACATGACTTGTATCCATATAAATAACCTTTTCTATTAAACTCCCCGCGTTGCGGCGGGGGCGTAAAACCGTGACAAATAGCACCAATGCCACACTATAGCCAACGACCACCAACATTAAAGTGGAAAATTAGACCGACATATAAAACATAGAAAATAATAACTAACTCGATTTAGGACTCGCTCGTTATGACGAACTTATTAAACGGGAAAAAATAAACGACGTAGACACACTGAACCACACAAGTACGTTGCCCCATGTTATGGCGCAAAATTTAAAACGAAGCGTATAACAAAACGTAAAATCGTTGAACCACACACACACATTGTGCCGTGTTAAGTCGCAAAATTTAGATCTAAACGTAAAACGAAAATTTTTTCAAAATATGAAAAACATAGGGGATCAAAGTTGAAAGTAAAAAGGTTGTGAGGTTAAATTGGAAAAACTAAAAACTTTTGGAGTAAAATGCAATTTGCGTCCCTGTGGTATGTCCCAAACATCAACTTGAGCCCCTAAATACAATTTTTTGCATTCTGAGCCCCTGTGGTATTCATTTCATAACAGTATGAGTCCCTGCCGTCAGTCTTCCGTCAGTTTGACCGTTTGCCAGTTGTGAAAAGTCCATAATACCCCCAACTCCCAATATCATCATCATCAACAGCTCCCAACTCCCAATATCATCATCATCATCAACAGTCGCAAATAGCTGTTATAACATGGCGATTTTTTGGTTTGATTATACAGGTTGTGGATAATATACAGGTACAAAAATCATACAGGTTGTGGATAATATACAGGTACAAAAATGGCGACTGCTTCTTTTCTAATAATCACCTCAAGAATTCCACTTTCTTCTTCCTTAAAATGGGTGTCAATTCCCATCCTTCGTTACCCAAATAACTGTTATAACAAACAATCCAGCCTCCATAAAACCCCTTCTACATATTCCATAAACCCCACTAGAAGAAACCCTAAAACCCTAATTGTTAGAGCTGCTGAATACAAATTCCCAGACCCAATTCCTGAATTTGCTGAAGCTGTAAGCACACCCAGACCCAGTTTTGGTTTTATGCTTTATTTTATTGTTTTTCTAGAATTTGAAGGAATGCATACCAAGTGTTTGTTAAAATGTCTCTGTGTGTTTGGTGGTTTAGGAGACTGAGAAATTCAGAGATCATCTTATTGAAAAGCTGTCAAAGAAAGATGTATTTGAAGATTCTGTTGATGAAGTGGTTGAAATCTGTACTGAGGTATTATATACATCCACATATATGCAAACATTTAGGCCAGAAAGTTATGATTTTTAAGTGCTTTTTGCTTGTAAAATGATTTATTTGAAAACGGAATTAAGAAACAATGGCTTATATTTGAGTTGGGTTTGTGAATAGATATTTGCCAAATTCATGAATGAGGAATATGGTGGCCCGGGAACGCTGTTGGTTGATCCTTTTTGGGAGATGGCTGATACTATAAACGAGAGTGATTTACCTGGAGGGCCAAAAGTTGCGCGCGCCGCGGTTAAATGGGCTCAAGATCACGTTGACAATGACTGGATATCGAGTTACGGTCTTTTGTTATCGAGTCTGTAAGTTCCGGTCAACTCTACGAAGTTGGTATGACGTTTTGTCTCTGTATTGTATGTATAAAAAGTTTAGATTTAATATACAATTTAGGCTTTAATAATTTGTTAAATATAGTATAAATTTAATTATTAGATTTCTTAACAAAAAACCAAGAAAAGAATTTAGGGGCTCAGGTGGATATTTCACACATACCATAGGGACGCAAAGTGTTATTAATATATGCAAAAAGACGGTCTTACCCCTGCCTCTAACAGTCAACCTGACGGCAGGGACTCAAAGTGTTATGAAATGAATACCACAGGGGCTCAGAATGCAAAAAATTGTTTTTAGGGGCTCAAGTTGATGTTTGGGACATACCACAGGGACGCAAATTGCATTTTACTCAAACTTTTGGGTTAAAACTACAAAATCAAGTAGTTTTGGCTTTAAAGTGAAACATCATTTTTTTTAAACCCTCAAAACATGGGGTACAACACCCAATGCCTCAACCTGTTGTAAATTTATATTTATATTTATATTATATAATTTTTTGAACAAATTGGTTTAGAAAAAAAAAACAGTAAAGCAACATGTACAACTTATATATGCACAAACTTGTTACAAAATAATAGTATATAAATGTACCACTATAAAATACATAACAAATATATGTATACAACAAATGCAATTCCGTAACGCGTTGCGGCTGGAATTCAGTTGGTGTCAATTTGACTCTATATGGTATCGGTACGACAATGACTCTCGATATAGTAATCAAAAAAGAAAATGTGTTGATTCTCGATGGAAGCTTTTTCGTGCTTAGCTACTTTGCCCGCTTCCGCCTTGGCTATCGCCTGGCCCGCCACAAACCCGTGGTCCCTTAGCCCAATGAGGGGGGACACACCTGTCAAATTGACGCACGCGTGTTTCCCTCCTTCCCATCAAAAAACAAGAATTTCAGCGGGCCTTAGGGTAGATCTCCCTTCTACTAGATCGGTCAAGAAGTTTATCGGGGATTCCTTTTTTGCCAAGATCCCCATGCCCACCACAAACCCGTGGTTCGCTACCCACTAATCGAAATCCAATTTTTAACCCAAATCAATCGAACCCACTATGAGGAACCCAGACTCGTTAGATGAGTGAAATTAGATGAAATTGATGCGTCAAATTAGATGTAATCAATCGAAACACTGTAACCAGCCATCAAACTCGTTAACACCACCACCCAATAAGAATACCAAGAACACACAGTGGCAGCTGAATGTTTATTCGGCATGAGTGGGTGCTTGGGTGGCCGTTGAAGGTTTCAGTTTCACTAGAGGTATAAATAAAGACCATGATGATGAACCACTCACAGCTTCTTCTGCACTTGCAGTAAAGAGAGGAAAATGATATGGAGATGAATAAAGAAGAAGAAGAAGATTGAGAGATCTGGATGAAGATATGAGTTTATTGGTGCATTTGGGGTTGTAAAGAGCGAAATGACCATGTTGCCCTTGAAATTATAAATGTAAAAGCCATTCTTGCCCCAGTCAACTAACCATTGACTAACACTTTTTGTCAATAGGGACGTGATCGATTCCAATTGACAACCACATGGACTGGAATGATCGTTCTTTTTTTTTCTTTCAAATAGGGTCTGTAGGTGAGAACGGGTGTAAACCACATGGACGGAAATTGTACTTTACTCAAACAATAAAGAGTGGGTAGTATGCTTGTATGGGGTAGGGTTCGAACTCCAAAGCTCTTAAACATGTAGCAATTTGGGTTTAAGGAATGTAGAAATAGCTTTGGCTAGTAGTTTGTTCATGGTTAGCAACTTGTTCGTTGTCTTATATGAACTAGCTCGATAAAAAACGTACTCGAGCTGATTTGGCTTAAGCTCACTGGCCAGAGCTGAAGTTAACTCGCGGCCTATTGGCTCGTATTAACTTTGAAGGTTCAGGATCCGGCGGGTTTATACATGAGATTGGGATGGACGAGCACTTCCGTGCGGATGAGCTTGTCTGTGCGGATGTAACCGCCCGAATGTGTTACACCCGTACGAAGTTACATCCGTACGAACCTCTCTCATCCTCTCCAAAGTCATGTGTTCGTATCTCAACTATACAATATTCAACACACACTCTATGTAGTCTATTCACACAGTGGCGGACATACATAATATGCACTAACAAACTTAGCTCCTTTCCTTATATACCAATACCATAGTATCTGATAAGAACATCAACATCTGTAAGATTCCATAGTTTTGTATTTTCTATTTTTAGTAACTTGTAATCATATTTCGTTTCAATCCTTATCTTGAGACATTGATCATAATGGAAATCTACATCTTATCGATACTTATTTGTTCATGTTTGCACAATCCCAAATCAATCACGAAATTCGTGTTTTATACGAAACTAAAACATACATTATGCACACAGTACCTTTAGGTTTGTCAATCACACATACTCACACATTGTACATATTCGTAATATACCCTAAATACGTAAAAACATGTTAAAATATAAGCGTCTATCTTGAAATAACAATAAAATTAAGTTCAGGGGATAACACATGAACAAACACAACAACTTTGGGAATTCATGATCTCGCGTCACGCGAGAGCCACTTCCATCCCATGTTGCGTGTTAGGATCTGAGTTTGGTTTTTATTGTGTTTTATGTTTGAATTAAGATGAACAATGAACAAGTAGTGCAGCGGAATATAAATGGAAACAAACTTTTCACAATCAAACAGGAGAATTGCTTTCAACACACATTTTCAACAATGAACCGAATGATTGAATTTATTTCATCAACGATTACAATTGCATGCATGTAACAAACTCCCCCTCAGCTTGAGCTCACAGTGATTTGTTCGTTCAGGAAGAAGGATGGTGAAGAGCTAATAGAACAGTACAGGGTACTGTTCTATTTATAGGCACGGACAAACCACTGAGGCATCTTTGCTGACGTTACCATGAAAGTGACATCTAACCTCCTAACAAACTCTAACATCTGATCTATACAAGTACTGCTATGCTAACAACTGTTTTTACAATACATTACATAAAGACAAACTAACTACTGCTGAATCCTTCCACTGATGTGAACCCAGCAGCACGTGATATATCCAGCAGTGCTTGACCCATAGCAGCAGATTGAACAGCAGGGCTTTAGTCTTCATTAGTCTTTGACTTGATCAGCAGTTGTACCGATCAGTGGATTGGAGGTCATCAGATGTTGAAATCACTTTCAAGGGGAGAGACTTGATTATATAACATCTGCTTATTCTGGATCCACTGCTTTGATCCAGTTTTGACTTTAATTATATCTTCCTCTGATAGGGTTCAATCCCAACAATCTCCCCTGGAACAGATAATGCCAAAACCCTTCATTATTGGTAGATATTTATTGCCTCATCAACAGTTCCCTTATTTGCCCTTTGAGTTGTAACTCAAAGGCTAAGGCATCTGTGTCATCTTCATCCCTGCACAGTAGAAGATCAAGGAGATCCTGCAAATCTTCAAGTCTTAGGCCAAGTGCTTGTTCCCTTGTTATTTTTCTTCACTTCTCCACTAGACTTGATCACTGTCAGTACATGGGTCTGTTTGTCAGTTTTCCACTTTAGTACTTTTGATTCTGGTGGGTTTCTTGGGAGATTTTTATTAGATGAGGAGTTTGGTGATGCTGGCCTTGTGATGACTGTCTGAGCAGTACTTGCAGGTTGATTTAATCCAAGAGTTTTAGCTATCATTCTCTTAATGCCTTCTTTTACAAGGTCATCTACTGCCATTAATTCTGCCACTGTTTCAGTATCCAACTGTTGTTGTTGTCTTCTTTTATAGATGGCAGCACCAGCTGGAGCAGTGGTTCTCTTGATTTGCAGCTTTGGTGGTCTTGTTGAAACCTCTGTTTCAGGGTAGTTAGGTTTTTGTGGAACTTTGGGATCTTTCTTCCTTAATTCCTCCAACCTTTTGTAGGTGGTCCTAACTTTGTCTTCTCTCCATCTCATCACTTGATTTTTGGACCCATAATCAGCAGCAACTAATTCCTCTTTCATTCTCTTCAGCTCCAATGTCATTTCAGGCATATTCTTTTTGTACTTTGACCAATCTGGAGGAGTGTGTTTGACCTTATTCTTAATCATTTCTTGAATCCTAGCTGCTTCACTTTCAAGCTCAGGAATGGTCCACTCTTTTGTAACGCCCCAAAATCCGAATGTTTATAATTGACATATATTCTTATTCAATATATCCTGAAATAAATAACTAGGCTATTTACCCTAGTTAAAGGTATGGTCAAAAGTATTAAGTGATGAAGGTAGTGTTAGTTATGTTTTAAAGGCAAACCCGAGGGGCTAAAGTGGAACAAATGAAAGTTCATTTGTCTAATTAAAAAGGTCAACACACACACACAAACACACATACGTGTGTGTTCGTGAAGCTTCAGGAGCTCTTCAAGAGCTCCAAACCCTAACTCACTTAAATCACCAAATTGAAGGGTGAATCGAGGCTCAAATTCAAGAAGAAACACGGATTAATGATCACCTTCACGAGGGGATCATAAGGTATGTTAAATTTTTATGATTAATGAAGTTGAGAAATCTTGGTAATCATCACTAGTGGTGATTTATGTATGAATCATGAAGGTTATGGCCAAATTAGTGATGTATGCACGTTTAAGAACAAACCCTAAGCGATGACTCTGAGTAAATTGTGAGAATTTAGGTGGTTGGATGAATTACCACAATTAGTTAAGTGGGTTTATGTTTAATCCATGAAATGGTATGAACTTGATTAGAAATATGTGTAGTGTGTGATGCGTATTTGTATATAGAGTGATTATGGTATGGAATTTGTATGATGTTTACTTGTGATGATAAATGAAAGTGATAATTAGGATAAACACATGAAATACTTGTACATCATGCTTAGAAAGTAGTACGCACATCAAGTGTTTGATGAAATGTCTAAATGACAATAATATGTGAAATTGTATGCAATTAATGGGTAAACATGTATAGAATGTGGTAATAATGAAATTGATAGTAAACTAACATGAGTAATGCATTTTAGATATAGTTCATGAGAAGATTATGTTAGGTTGAGGTTGAGTATGCTTTATGTTTGTTTGAATTGACTAATGAAAGTCATACATGAGATATGAATTTGATATGATCGTTCATACGTACAATCATATATGCTAACAAGAATGTGAATGTAATGACATGTACGGATAGGAGTCATGTCAACACGCACATAAGCATGGAAGGACAACGGGCCAAGGATAAACACGGAAGCTATGCTTGAACTCGAATGCACGAGGTAAGTGATTTCTGTAATCACTTCTTAGTTTGTTAAGTAATATGGTGTTTTAACTAATTAAACATGATGTTTGATGGTAGTTATGTGTTGAAGTCCTTCGTCGTAAGTGTTGGGGCTAAAGTTGACTAAAATGCCCTTGGTGGGTATTTTGGGCGAACGACCTGTAAAAGATGTTTAGAAATAAGATAAATGACCAAGTGAATAATTAGGATAAGTACGGAAGCGAAATGTATGTTTTTGAGAATCAAATGCAATGAAATACAAAAAATACCCTTAACGGGTCAAAGTAAGCTTTTGAGTAAAATGAGTTTAAAGAATGCAAGATATCCGAGAATTTAATCTTTTATAATAGGCGTCATTGATATTATTAGGTATATAAGAATTTATGGTCAAATAAACAAGTTAGATGGATAAATGCATGAACGGGACAGGATATGGAAAAAGGGTAACAAGCCGAAGGCTTAAAAGTCTGGAATTTTGTTAATCTGGATGTCGGGTCTTAACTCCATAAGATGGAGAATTAAATTACGGACGCGTAGGAAAAAGAATCGGGTAAAACGGACCAATAATGAAGAAGTTATGGCCGTTTCCGTGAAATCGGATCGCGCTGGAAATATGCAGCAACCAGCTGCAATCTGTCTGTCGAATTGGGGGCGTCGCGCCACGCGACGGGGGGTCGCGCGACGGGTCAAGTTTCTTCGAAAATTGTTTTCGTGCTCCGTTTTGTCTTGGGAACTCGTTTAAACGCGTTTTAAGTTGCGTAGGACTATTTTAACTTACGTTTTTATGAGCATACGTGTATGCACATATGTAGATAGGCATGTATGTATGTTTGTATGCATCTATACACGTCTGTAGAAGTGTATGTAAGCTTGTATGTGTAAACGTATGTAAGAGTATAAATGTGAGAGCGGGTACACGCAGATTTATAAGGTGTATATGAATAGGTAAGTGTGAGTTTGGGATGATGCAAATAGGGACGTATGTATGTATGTATGTAGGTATGTATGTATGTATGTATGTATGTATGTATGTATGAATGTATGTATGTATGTAGGTGTGTATAACGCCATGAGGGTGCGTCATGATGTAGGTATGGGTGTAGGTAGATATGCATGTATTATCGTAGATGTGTTTATATGTGAGTATGTATGTAAGTTGGCATGTACGTGTGTGAGTATGTATGCAAGTAAGTATATATGCATGTGTGTACGTATGTATATGAGTATATAATATGTATGAAGTTTAGGTATGTATGTAAGTCATTCAGTATGATTAAGTTTTACGTTGTTGTGCGTGTACATGGAGTTTTAAGTGTAATGCAGGTACAGTATCGAAGACTCACCAGAGGTGAGGAAATCAGAGGGAATGTTTAATGATAAGGAATAATGGAACGGGAATAGTCCAAGGATAAATAACATTTATATTGATAACGTATTAATGTCTTGTATGTGATTGGTGAATGCAGGTTTCGAGCCAGATTATCATATTCAGGAGGAGCGATCAAAGATCGAGTCACAAGATAGATTGTACGGGAGTGTTGAGTACGTAATTGAGTGAAGCTAGGTTATGTTTTCTTATTGTAAATAAGTATAATAAATGTATTTATTGTAAAAGGTTTAACCTATGAAATGATTTTAAGCGCGTCAAGGTGTTTGTAACGTAAGAAATTTTATGGTACGAATTTTCCGCTGCGACTTTTGTCACTTACGAATTAGGGTATTACAAGTTGGTATCAGAGCCCTGGTTTGAGGGAATCAAGTACGAGAAGGTAAGTACTTGAACTCAAACTTGTGTGCTCTTTAGGTAAGAAACCCGTACAATCTAAGACTCGATCAAGATCCAAAGGTAAAAGCTAATGTAATTATGTACTTATATATACGTATAAAGAAACTGATGGTTTTGTATGTTCAAGGTAAGTATAAGTGTGTGAAGAGGATGATATGTGAATGCAGTCTAGGATGAATACTAAAGCAGGCAAAGAGGTAATAAGCCAAATTTGAATCCAGGTACATAAATTCGGTATGTGGGTATATGTAATAGTAAAACTCATTAAGGGAAGGAAAATTTTAAATTTAGGATAAGGACAGTATAGTAATGAAGTACTGAAAGTGATACACGCGCCGAAACCTAAGTCTACGAACATAAGGTGACAATTACATGAAGGCACGAAACTACTATGTGGATTGTGTACCTGGCCAGTACACGAGAAGCGTATAACGTTCGTGAGATCATGATAATTGTTACAGGTATGTCCGGTAGAGTTGGATAGCAGGCGGGAGTGTGGGTGAAATGGGAAGTAAGACTCTCGGGAAATTGAGAGTATTATGTAAGAATGAAAAACATGCCTGATAAGAATGAAGAATGTTGAATCCGTGATTAAGTGCGGATCAACAAGATATGAATGATATGTTTGAATCCGTGAGACGGATTCAGGGAATGAAAGGTATGAATGCAATGTTTGAATCCGTGCGACGGATTCAAGGAGGAAAGGCATGGATGATATGTTTGAATTCGTGAGACGGATTCAAGGGATGAAAAGGCATGAATGGAATGTTTGAATCCGTAAAACGGATTCAAGGAAATGAAATGTAGAAATGATATGTCTGAATCTGCGAAACAGATTCAACACATGTAAGGAATGAAAGATGTGAATGATAGGATTGAAATCCGTTAGATGGATTCAAAACATAGAAGTGATGAAAGGTATGAACGTTACGTTTGAATCCGTAGGACAAATTTAAAATGATAAAAAGGATGGAATTAGTCCACATCGGAACGTGTCGATAGTTTGACCGTGGTTGTGTCAAACGAGTCATATGGGTAAATGTAAAGTAAATAAACAAAAGAATGATCGTAATAGGCATGCAAAACCTAAGTTGTGAAAGGAAAGAAAGAAGTTTTGAACCAGTTAGGTGTTAAATGTGTTAGTAACAGACCCTTAGGAGTCATAATAAATGACGGGCTACGACTCGGACAATAAATTAAGTATGAGCGAAAATGATAAGTTTTGCTAACACTACCGAGATGAAGTAATGAATGTTTTTGCACGTAAGCATGAATGGAAAGAAGTACGGACGTGTGCCTCAGTACTTACACAATAATTAAGAGGTGTCAGTTAAGTTTTGTAGAGCCAAAAGAAGGTTGACGAAATAAGTAATTAGAATGAAAGAATTACATGCAAGAAATGAAATGTGTGATATGTTACAGCTTGGACGTAGGAAATTGTAGACTTATTATAAGTGGGTAATTCCCTAGTATAATGAATGTTTAAATGAAATATGCTAACCGCCAAATTTTGTTGATGAAAATGTTAGAATCATTGATGTGATGGAACCAATCGTATTGGTGAAAGAATATGCACGAGCGGAAGCTCATTATAAGAATGAATGAAACCTGGTCTGTTACGGCTAGTACTCGAGAAGATATGTTTGATCTGGGTTACGGATCGTCGGTTGTGAAATGGAAAAGAGGTTAGTAAATGTTTAACTCATGATTGGGTAGATATGAACTAGTATGACACATGTATATGTGTAAATTAAGTAATGCATGAAGTGAAAGCAATAATAATGTGAAACGAACGAAATGATTTAAAGGTAACGTAAAGGTATGCAAGGTACAAGTAGCCGTAGAAAACGTAGAATGAGGGTAACATTAGAGATAAGCACGTAGGTGTGATTATGTAATAGTAGTTTTGTTGTGATAACAAAACAAGGACTAAATGTTGTATGATATATATGTATAGAATGTAATCTTAAGAGATGAGATGGAGGTATTAGGTATGTTATAAACGAATAAAAAGGAATGTTATTAATGAGAGGTTGGAATTGTTTCAAACAAACCAAATGGTATATTGTGCGTGATGCACGATTATTGGAATGATGAATAAACCACTAGCTATGAAATGCGTTTGAACTAGTGTCAGCTAGGGAAAGCGACACTAATAAGAAATCCGGGATGGGTTCTTAAAGATAGAAGGTCGTCATTGGATGGGCTCGTGGCCAGGTTGATGAACAGGAAGAAAGGATAATTACTGTTAAATAGAAGTGAGAAAGGTTTCGGGGACGAAACCTTGTTTAAGGGGGGTAGACTTGTAACGCCCCAAAATCCGAATGTTTATAATTGACATATATTCTTATTCAATATATCCTGAAATAAATAACTAGGCTATTTACCCTAGTTAAAGGTATGGTCAAAAGTATTAAGTGATGAAGGTAGTGTTAGTTATGTTTTAAAGGCAAACCCGAGGGGCTAAAGTGGAACAAATGAAAGTTCATTTGTCTAATTAAAAAGGTCAACACACACACACACAAACACACATACGTGTGTGTTCGTGAAGCTTCAGGAGCTCTTCAAGAGCTCCAAACCCTAACTCACTTAAATCACCAAATTGAAGGGTGAATCGAGGCTCAAATTCAAGAAGAAACACGGATTAATGATCACCTTCGCGAGGGGATCATAAGGTATGCTAAATTTTTATGATTAATGAAGTTGAGAAATCTTGGTAATCATCACTAGTGGTGATTTATGTATGAATCATGAAGGTTATGGCCAAATTAGTGATGTATGCACGTTTAAGAACAAACCCTAAGCGATGACTCTGAGTAAATTGTGAGAATTTAGGTGGTTGGATGAATTACCACAATTAGTTAAGTGGGTTTATGTTTAATCCATGAAATGGTATGAACTTGATTAGAAATATGTGTAGTGTGTGATGTGTATTTGTATATAGAGTGATTATGGTATGGAATTTGTATGATGTTTACTTGTGATGATAAATGAAAGTGATAATTAGGATAAACACATGAAATACTTGTACATCATGCTTAGAAAGTAGTACGCACATCAAGTGTTTGATGAAATGTCTAAATGACAATAATATGTGAAATTGTATGCAATTAATGGGTAAACATGTATAGAATGTGGTAATAATGAAATTGATAGTAAACTAACATGAGGAATGCATTTTAGATATAGTTCATGAGAAGATTATGTTAGGTTGAGGTTGAGTATGCTTTATGTTTGTTTGAATTGACTAATGAAAGTCATACATGAGATATGAATTTGATATGATCGTTCATACGTACAATCATATATGCTAACAAGAATGTGAATGTAATGACATGTACGGATAGGAGTCATGTCAACACGGACATAAGCATGGAAGGACAACGGGCCAAGGATAAACACGGAAGCTATGCTTGAACTCGAATGCACGAGGTAAGTGATTTCTGTAATCACTTCTTAGTTTGTTAAGTAATATGGTGTTTTAACTAATTAAACATGATGTTTGATGGTAGTTATGTGTTGAAGTCCTTCGTCGTAAGTGTTGGGGCTAAAGTTGACTAAAATGCCCTTGGTGGGTATTTTGGGCGAACGACCTGTAAAAGATGTTTAGAAATAAGATAAATGACCAAGTGAATAATTAGGATAAGTACGGAAGCGAAATGTATGTTTTTGAGAACCAAATGCAATGAAATACAAAAAATACCCTTAACGGGTCAAAGTAAGCTTTTGAGTAAAATGAGTTTAAAGAATGCAAGATATCCGAGAATTTAATCTTTTATAATAGGCGTCATTGATATTATTAGGTATATAAGAATTTATGGTCAAATAAACAAGTTAGATGGATAAATGCATGAACGGGACAGGATATGGAAAAAGGGTAACAAGCCGAAGGCTTAAAAGTCTGGAATTTTGTTAATCCGGATGTCGGGTCTTAACTCCATAAGATGGAGAATTAAATTACGGACGCGTAGGAAAAAGAATCGGGTAAAACAGACCAATAATGAAGAAGTTATGGCCGTTTCCGTGAAATCGGATCGCGCTGGAAATATGCAGCAACCAGCTGCAATCTGTCTGTCGAATTGGGGGCGTCGTGCCACGCGACGGGGGGTCGCGCGACGCGACGGGGGGTCGCGCGACGCGACGGGTCAAGTTTCTTCCAAAATTGTTTTCGTGCTCCGTTTTGTCTTGGGAACTCGTTTAAACGCGTTTTAAGTTGCGTAGGACTATTTTAACTTACGTTTTTATGAGCATACGTGTATGCACATATGTAGATAGGCATGTATGTATGTTTGTATGCATCTATACACGTCTGTAGAAGTGTATGTAAGCTTGTATGTGTAAACGTATGTAAGAGTATAAATGTGAGAGCGGGTACACGCAGATTTATAAGGTGTATATGAATAGGTAAGTGTGAGTTTGGGATGATGCAAATAGGGACGTATGTATGTATGTATGTAGGTATGTATGTATGTATGTATGTATGTATGTATGTATGTATGTATGTATGTATGTATGAATGTATGTATGTATGTAGGTGTGTATAACGCCATGAGGGTGCGTCATGATGTAGGTATGGGTGTAGGTAGATATGCATGTATTATCGTAGATGTGTTTATATGTGAGTATGTATGTAAGTTGGCATGTACGTGTGTGAGTATGTATGCAAGTAAGTATATATGCATGTGTGTACGTATGTATATGAGTATATAATATGTATGAAGTTTAGGTATGTATGTAAGTCATTCAGTATGATTAAGTTTTACGTTGTTGTGCGTGTACATGGAGTTTTAAGTGTAATGCAGGTACAGTATCGAAGACTCACCAGAGGTGAGGAAATCAGAGGGAATGTTTAATGATAAGGAATAATGGAACGGGAATAGTCCAAGGATAAATAACATTTATATTGATAACGTATTAATGTCTTGTATGTGATTGGTGAATGCAGGTTTCGAGCCAGATTATCATATTCAGGAGGAGCGATCAAAGATCGAGTCACAAGATAGATTGTACGGGAGTGTTGAGTACGTAATTGAGTGAAGCTAGGTTATGTTTTCTTATTGTAAATAAGTATAATAAATGTATTTATTGTAAAAGGTTTAACCTATGAAATGATTTTAAGCGCGTCAAGGTGTTTGTAACGTAAGAAATTTTATGGTACGAATTTTCCGCTACGACTTTTGTCACTTACGAATTAGGGTATTACATCTTTGTACATATATTTTTCACCCTTACACTTCTTAAAAGCCATGATATTTTCAATGTAGTATTTTCTCAGGGTTTCATCTGCTCTTTCTGACACTTGCTTACAAACATTCTTTGCAAACTGCTCCAAAGATCTAACTTGTGTGAGCAGAAATTGATAATGCCTTTGAATTTCTTTATCAGTTTTTCCTTGTGAATTTCTTTTAGAAATATCCTCTGCCTGTAGAGCCTTAATTTTCAAGTACTCTTCAATGTTGTTAGGCCTAGGATATCCTTCAACTGATGGCAACTTCCTTTTAGTAGGATCATCCTCATAGTAGAAGGATTTGATCTCTTCTCTGACGGCAATAAGTTCAAGAGGATATTGGAAACCTGCAGGAGTGATGGCAGTGATTGGTTGTTGTACATGAGCTGATGAGAGAGGAACAGGGTTTGGGATATTAACAAGTGAAAGAGATTGTGAGGATGTTGGTGGTGGTGAAGGAGAATCATCATCAGGTATAAAAATCCTTCTCCTTTTTATTGTAGGAGAGGTTGATGATGTTTTGGGTGGATCAGTGGTGGTGATTTGAGTGGTGGAAGGTGGCTGACTAACAGTTGTTGAAACAACTGGTGTTTCAACCATTGTTCTCATTACAACAGATGTTGTAACATCTGATGTCTTCTGCTTTTTAGCAGGAGGTGATGGTGGTGAGGTTGTTTTTGGTGGTGAAGTGATTTTTGGTGGTGGTGGTGGTAAGGCAGTGGTTATGGTGTGTGTTGAAATGGTGTGTGTTGAAGAGATGGCAGGTGTTTGGCTGGCAGTTGTTGAAACTACTGAAGTATCAACAGTTGTTGATACAACATGAGTTACAACAGCTGTTTGGGTTGCAGTTTGAGGTTTGGAGCCTTTAGTAGGTGGTTTGGAGGCATGCTTTGTAAGTCTGGATGGTGTGTGTTTGGGTTGCCTCACTTGTCGAGTGGGCTTCTTCTTTTCATCCTTAGGATTTTCATCATCCATAGGCTCAGAAGGACCCTGTGCATTCAGCTCCATGAAAGCTTTCTTCTCCTGTTCCCACCTGGCTTTATCCTTAGCCTCTCTATCCCTTTTTACACTAGCTTCTGCTTCAGCAAGTGCATTTGTGATGACATACATCTTCTTACTACCATCTGGCAAAGGGATATTTTTAGTCATATTTTCTTTTTCTGGTGCAATGTAGAGCCCATCTTCAATTCCCTTCTTCTTCCACTGCTTGATTTTCTCCCCCTTTTTGGCATTATCTGGAGGGGGTTATCAATGAAGAGAACAGTGGGAGGAGCAGTGCCAGTGGTGTTCAGTATGTGGGCCTTTATAGCCTTGATGTCAGCTTGGGTATATTTGAACCTTGACTCCATCATATTTCTCGACATTTGAAAATGTTTATCATGCTGCTGATCAGCCATTTGTCTTTGTTGTTGGAGCAGGGGTTGAAATAAATTCCATAACTCATTTGCAGCAGGTGCTTATGGTGGAGCAGGTGCTTGAGCTGGAACAGCAGTGGGTTGCACCTTTTGAACTTTCAACAACTGTTGCAGCATTACTGATATAGGGTAAAATACACATATTTGTCTCGTGTAAATTGTATAGTTTTAGTTTAGTTTTTATTTATTATTTTTAGTTTTAGTATTATATTATATTATATTGTGTTTTGGCAGGTCCTGGTGCAAATGGAGCGAAAAAGAATAATAAATTAATAACTAGCCAGTTGGGCATAGTGTGTTGCCAGTGACCGTAGGAAATTCGCCGCTATTTTTCGTGATTGGGTCGAGCCCACTATCTTTATTTTATAAGCTAGAAGGGACCAAAATGGCAATACATGAAAGTTAAAAATTCATTGTGATATGGTATTAAAAAGCGAGGGACCAGAAGTAACATCATGTTGAAAGTTAATTAATTCTCAACAACAAACCAAGGAATCTTAATTCCTTGTTGACCGTACATGGCTTATAGCCTAGTGGCATTTTGGAGGTGGGATAAGACTTTGGGACCCATAGGTCCTGGGTTCGATTTCCACAAGGGGGTTTTCCCATATTTATTGGGTTTCCTCCTGAATTGGTGTATAGGCATTATGCCTAGTGGAGATGGATATGATCGGGTGGTTCCGCTGGTGGCACCGCTGGTGGCACGATGATACTCCAGTGGTCCGTCAGTGATCCAAATTTGCCGTTCAAAAAAAAAAAAAAAAAAAAATTCCCTGTTGACCGAATTAAAAAGGCAGTTGACCGAATTGTTGTGTTATTCATCCTAGGTCACGAGAATTTCTAAGAAGCCATTATTGAATTCAACAAATTACAATTCATGCTATTGCCCATCATTTATTTACTGATTTTTTGTGGAGTTGGGCCGAGAGAGTGGCTGGCCCATTTGATGGTTCATGAGACGCCTAGAATCGGGAGTTGGTATTAAAAATAAAATTGTGACACCATATTTGAGGAAGGCGGCAACATCGAACAGAAGGGATCAGCCGCACGAAGGAGATATTGAGAATTAACATCAGACGCACGGATTGGACATGGTTTGGGCCGAAGCCCATTTATTTGGGAGACATATCATCACGAACAGGAGGGTTACGCACATCGGACATTGGAACGAATATATCAGCCGACCTTGAGGACAGCAACATTACGAATTTTAGAGTTTTGGACGATCTTTGGGAACTTGGAAGTCTGATTTCAGAGGTTTTGAAGGTTCGGGATTGCTAGAAATCATCAGGGAACATTCGGGAGCACACGGGATCGGAGTTTACGGGTTCTATAATCTTGATTCTCCGTTTTTCGTTAATCTTTGATTGTTTAATGATGAATTCAGTTTTTACATTGTTTGATACTTTGTTCTTGAACATGTTTAGCGGCTAGATTTCTGTTACTACCTAGACATGGTTGAATGATTGCATATGTTTTGATTATTCTTGGATTTTTGAATGCTATGGATAGTTTATAATTTGTAAACGGTTTGTTCTATCAGTTAGATGTGTTTGCGTGCTTGATGTTATTTTATTATTGATTATTGCTTCGCTTGAATCTTGGTGACGGTCTTTATCACGGAATAGAGTCGGGCTAGGGTTTTAGGTTTTGGTGAGTGTCTATATCACATAATAAACCTTTGATCCTTTAGGGTGAAAAGTGCACAAGTAACCTTAGAAGTAATATTTGGTAATTTAATAAAATCAAGTGTTCTACTAATCGTCAATAGCTGTAAGGTGCGAGATTATTGTTAGGTCTAAGTGATTAAACCGCAAGGTGGGTCCTTCTTAGAAAGTTAACCTATTTGCTGCTGTCTAGCAAGTCTAACTGAGAAAACAAACCTATCCTAGGTTTAGGTCTCGTAAGGGAGTGAGCCTTGTAGGATATTTTTTATAAACCCCATTAGATGTCTTGTAAGGGAGTCTAAAACCGGTAGTTTAACAACCTTTAGGGGATCTTAGCGTGCTCTTGAGAGGGGTCCTTAGATTTCCCGATAGGTGAGAATTTCAAGATCCCGGTTCCATAGCAGACAACTTCCAATTATAATTATAACTAAAAGCAATCAGGATTCCTGTCTAGGTAGTTCCTTCATCATCCTTGAGTTCAGCTTTCGTGTGAGTTCGTGTCTAGTTCGTTTAGTCTAGCTAGCATTCATTATTTGCATTTTTAGGATTTTTAGAAAACCCCCCCAATCAACAAACATTTAGTTAAGTCGTATCAGTTTGAGTCTAGATAGAGTCATTAGCGTAATCAGTAGAGTCTCTTGGGTTCGATACTCGGACTTCCTTAGGCTATACTACATTGATCGGTACACTTGCCGGTTGTGTGGTTTAGGGTTTAGAGAGTCTTAGTTTTATAAATTTAAAACTTAGAGAGTCTAGAATTAGGGTAATTTAGTTGTTTTTAATTAACCCATTTTCAGCACATCAATTACTTTGATTTCTGCAACAGAGGTATCCAGTTTGTGAATTCTATCCGTCAATTCTAGGTACTTTAAACCATCACCCAACATAATGGGATCATCTGATTTCCCACTAACAGTGGTTTGAACAATGGTTGACTTAGGGAGTGTATTCCAATAGTCATCCACTGATGCCCCTTTTTCTTGGTTCTGGGGACTTCTTCCCTCAACACTTGATAACCTTTTGATGGTACCAGTGGTCAAAACAAACTCACTAGTGGTTATCAGAGGTGCTATAGAAGGAATTGCCTCCAAGGAAGTCTTATTGATGTAACCACTGTCCAAATGCAAACCAGTGGGTTCAGCACTTGTAGTGGCTGCTTCACTTAGACTACCACCAAGAGTTACTTGTAACTCAAGGGGTGTAACCTCCTCAGGTCTTGTTGGTGGGTGGGTTAGCAATGATTGATACATCAGACCCAGTCACTTGTTGAAGTATGTTCTCATTGATAGGTGAGTGAGAAGGACTGGTTTGTACCTGGTTCAGATCAATAGCATCCAACAATAATTTTGTTGGTGGGGGAATTATGGAGGTGAGGTTGGGTGTAGAAAGAGAATTGGCCCCGGGCATTGGGCTGTGGATGATGGAAGCAAGTGATTCCAGAGCATCATATTGTGGTGTCCCTATTTGTACAACCTGTTCTTTTTGAGAAGAAGCAGGAGGAGTTTCAGGCATAGGCTGAGATTTTTCTACCAACTGCTGTGAGGAAGTAGCAAGCAGTGGTTTCTTGTGACTTTTGTGCTGTCACTGGCAGTTGATCTGGTATCTCATCCTCCAGAGTTGCCTTTTTGGTAGGTTTGGGGGGCTTTTGAATTTTCTTTTGTTTTGGCCTTTTGGTGATTTTAGGTGTAGGTTTCAAAGCAGTTGTTTTGCTGCTATGATCACCTTGAGCAGTGGGCTCAGCAGCAGATACCTGAGGAGCAGTGGTAGCTAGCTAAAGTCTGCTCAGGCACCTCTGCTTGTGTTTTGCAAGGTGTTGACATTCTTGTAAAAGTTTCAGTAGTTAAGCTGTTTATTTGAAAAGACTCACCTTGTTTTGTTGTAGAAGCATCATCCTTACTAAATTTCTTTACAAAATAATAGCTTAGAAATCTTGGAAAAAGTAAGAATGGCTTTTTATCAACATTTTTAACCAAATCATTAAAGATTTCCTGGGAGTAATTGAAATTTTCATCTTGAAGAATAGCATATCCCAAGTTTTGAATCTTTAATGGTATCTCATTAAAAGAAGTGGTTTTGTTTGAAACACACATAAGCAGGGTATGGAACAAAAATCTTGTTGCAGGTGGAAAATTACCTTTTTGTAAGGTATCCTTTTTTATTTGTTCTGCATAACCCCTTTCAAGGAAATCAGTTTTTAGCTCATTTTTGGGAAAAGAAGTTTTACCTTGCTGATCATTGAGTTCAAAGACTTCCGAGATGGATTGTGGTGTGATTTTGACAACTTTACCCATTAGAGAAGAGTTAATGGCTATGACATCTTCTCCTTGTTTTTCAAGGGTAGTATTTTTCCAAAACTCTCTCTGGGTTTGCAGCTAAATTGGGCATTTGTTGTTAACAAAGTTTTGTACTTTGATGCAGACATGGTGTCAATGATAGAGTCGAATGTATCGGTGGTGCCTGGTTTTGTCAAAAGACCCAGATAATTGTGAGGTGCTTTGTATGGGATTTCGATGGGTGTAGCCTTTTGAGCGGCCTTTTTACGAGAAGATTTTGAAGTGGATTTTGCGGATGACTTTGATTTTGTCATTTTGGAGAAGAAGATTGATGAAGGTTTTGAAGGATTTGAGAGGGGGAAATGGGAACTGTTTTGAGAAAGGAATTTTTATGAATTCAATTCGACAGTAAAACCCTGTTTGGGGTTTTGAAAAGGGTTTTATAAAAGAAAAAAGTGAATGCTGACGTGGCAGCGGTTACAAAAGATCTGACCGCTATGTACTGTCCACGTGCCAATCCCTGATGAGATGAAGGACAAGTGTTTTTATAAAAACCACTGATGGAACAAGACCAGTGGTTGTAATGGTAAAAATGAAAGCAGTGGGTGATTTTTACTATCAGTGGATAGCACATCAGTGGATAAAACACTGATTTTGAACAACAATGCTTATCAAGAAAATGAGAGAACAGGGGTTGACTTTCAGCAGTGGACAGAGTTTTTAGTAGAACAGACTTTTGAACAAATCAGTGGTTATGGCAGTCTTTTAAGGATTTTAATGAAAAATTCATTTTTAGCTATTTTTAAGGATGAATTTTTGATTTTCTGAAAACATTTTAATGCTTTTATTCATAGAAAAACAGGATTTTGCCTGTAATTCCATGTTTAGCATGCAAATCCTAGAGATCAAGCTTTCAAAGGTGGATATGTCTAATCCTTTGGTTAGCACATCTGCCAGCTGATCCTTAGTTGGAACATGATGCAGAGAAATCAAACCTTTTTCATAGCAATCCCTCACAAAGTGATGTCTGATGTCAATGTGCTTGGTGGTTGAGTGGGAAACTGGATTTTTGATGATATTTTCTGCTGCCTGACTATCCAACGTCTTTAAGGCAGTGATACCAAAATCCAGCAACTGATTTTGAAGCCAAAGCAATTGGGCTGTACAGCTTGCAGCAGCTATATACTCTGCCTCAGCAGTGGATGTGGAAACAGCTGCTTGCTTTTTGCTTTGCCAAGACACTAAACAACTGCCTAGGAATTGGCACCCTCCTGAAGTGGACTTCCTTGTCTTGTCACATCCAGCAAAATCACTATCTGAGAAACCTGAAAGCTTAATTTTACCATCAGCTGGATACCAGATACCAAGTGTGGGAGCACCTTTTAGGTATCTGAATATCCTTTTTTTATAGCAATAAGGTTTGACTTTCTAGGGGCTGATTGGGATCTTGCACAGACACATGTTGCAAACATGATGTCTGGCCTAGATGCAGTTAGGTACAATAAAGACCCAATCACGCTTCTATATAAAGTTTGATCAACCAAATCATCCTTCTCATCAGACATGACTACTTTATTGGTTGCAATGGGTGTACTACATGGCTTACAATCATCCATCTCAAATTTCTTTAAAAGTTCTTTGGCATATTTGCCTTGATGGATAAAAGTGCCATTTTGCAGTTGCCTTACTTAGAGGCCAAGAAAGCACTGGAGTTCACCCATTGCACTCATTTCAAACTCAGCTGTCATGAGTTGTCTAAACTCTTCACACATTTTATTACATGTGCTTCCAAAGATGATGTCATCCACATAAATTTGGACAATCATCAAATCCTTTCCTCTCCATTTTAGAAACAATGTTTTGTCTATCTTACCTCTTGTGAAACCAATGGAAAGTAGAAAGGTGGAAATAGTTTCATACCAGGCCCTTGATGCTTGTTTCAGGCCATACAAAGCTTTATTCAGCTTGTAGACATGATTTGGATTAAATGGATCCTCAAAGCCTGGAGGTTGACAAACATAAACCTCCTCTTGAATCTTACCATAGAGGAATGCACATTTGATATCCATTTGGTACACCTTGATGTTGTGGTTGACAGCAAAGGCCAGAAATAGTCTGATTGCTTCAAGTCTTGCTACAGGGGAAAATGTTTCATCATAGTCAATGCCCTCTTCTTGTCTGAACCCTTGAACCACAAGCCTGGCTTTATTCTTGACAACAATACCCCTTTCATCAGTTTTATTTTTGAAAACCCATTTTGTGCCAATAGGACTTACACCCTCTGGCAATGGTACAAGCTCCCAAACTTGTTGTCTTCTAAACTGTTGGAGCTCCTCTTGCATGGCCTCTACCCAGCTGTTGTCTTTTAGTGCCTCTTGGTACTTGACTGGCTGATGGAGAGATAGAAAACCAGCAAAACGACAAATGTTTTGGGATTGACTTCTTGTGATCACCCCTTCATTGATGTTGCCAATGATTTGGTCTGGTGGATGAGATTTCAAGAAAATAAGATCTCCTTGGTATGGAACAATGGCATTGAGTGGGAAGGGCTGCAGATGTGAATCATCTGAGCTAACCACTGTTGGTGATTTTGATGATCCAGCAGTGGCTTCAAAAGGTGGTGGAATAGGAGGTAATGGTGTGGACACATGCTGACTTTGATCCACTGTTTGAGGACTTTTGTCAACAGTGTTTGATGTTGTGGAAGCATGGGGTTAATGGGCTACTTTGTTCAACAACTGTTGAGGTAGCAGTGGTTGAGCTTTGAGAGCTGTTTTGAACATCTGCTGCTCTTCCCATTGTGACAGACTTTTGTTGAGGAATGATGATCTCATACCCACAGTCTGGTGAAGAATCCTCTGATGGACCTGCACTGTTAGTCTTGACAGCAGTATTTTCAAAAGTGAATTTATCAAGATCAAACAAGTCTGCAGGGTTTGCTGGGATTTTCATTGATGAAAGTTCATTGAACTTTACATTCAAAGTCTCTTCCACTGTTCTGGTCCTTGTGTTAAACACTTTGTAGGCCTTAGCAGTGGTTGAGTATCCCAGATGATAACCACAATCAATTTTGGCTGCAAACTTTGAGATGGAATCTTTTAAGTTTAAAATGAAGCATGGGCAGCCAAAAACTTTGAAGTATGAAATTAATGGCTTTATTTTATACAGCAGTTCATAGGCAGTCTTTTGATGCCTGGGTGTAACACCTCGAAAATTTGTGTTCAATAAAATAACGACACGTGTCATGTAAGAAAAAAGCGTTATAAACCTGGATCTAGTTAAAGATGTATGGCATGATTTAAAAGTGTCGTCATGTTAATTTATACCTCTGAACGACCTCATTATAAATCCCAAGACCCTAACATATATTATAAACATCTGATATACTCAAATCCGGTAAATGCTAGCAATGATTGATTCATATTTGCAAGAGTGGAATCCTATGAGGATATGCACGATAAACCTTCGTTTATGGTTTTTCTTTAAAGTCCAAGACAACATTACAACATGGTAGGGTGGACATAACTATTCAAGCATGATCTAAAGGCCCCATACTGATAATTCATGGCCCAAAATCGTATTACACTAGTTGCCTGTTCGAAGCTTGAAAGGGCAAAATTTTTGCCCCTGATAAAGAGCTTACGGACCGTAAAGGACCCCCTTACGGTCCGTAAGGCTTTGCCAGCGACAGTAAATTGGACAGCTGCTGTTAGAACGTTATAACCGACTTAAAAATATATTTTCACTTCCATGGGCGACCCCTAATAGTTCCTAGGCACTAGGGACACTTGTGGATGATCCATGATCAGTTGTAGCATTGGTTGTCATGATCTAGTGAGATCAAAAGCACTATAAAAAGGCCCTCATGTTGCAACATTTTGATCATGCTTTCCACCTGCATTTGTGGAACTTCCTGGAGCATAAGATCAGTCCCCAAGCATCTCTAATCATGCATTAGACCTTGGTAAGCATCCTTGACCTTCCTTGATTGAGTTTTGCTTAGTTATTAGCTTAAAAGTCAAACCGTCGTAATTAAGGTTTGACTTATCGATTAATCATTAATGGTCTGATGTATTGTCAAATTAAAGGTAGTTATAAGTTGGTAATTATGTGGGCATTAAACCCTTAAAAGGGCACCCTCTGATTCCCGTCCTAACTTAGTCATTTGTCGGGTCAAAGTTGTTTATAAAAAGTCAACAGAAACTTAATTTGCGAATTAACATGTAATTAGCAATGTAGAAGGCATGTAACCTATTTTACCACTCATATAACTTAGTAATAAATGTAAGAACATGTCTATGCATGTTCAACCCGACAACTTTCTGTTTAGACCCGGTTCGGAACCGAAAGTCACAAAACTTTGACTTTTGCTTTGACTTCAGTTCTGACCCGTTTTAGATGGGTTTAGAAATGCCTTAGAGCTTCCTTAGGACCAGGCTACATGATGGTATAACCCTCTGTGATTGGTTCATTGATTGTCCGTTTCGTTTACACGTTTCCGTTAATTGCCTAATGTTGACCAATATGCCCTTTTTACCATAAAATGAGAATTTTGGATATGTGAGAGGATAATAATCTTTGTTGCTGAATTATAAACATGTCCCTAAAATTTCATATCAGTTAGAGGTCTAGATTAGGAGTTATGCTCAATAGCGCACTTAAAAAGCTTTTTGTTAATTAAACGGCGCAATTAGCATAAAGCCCATCTAAACCCAATTTTCGACACCAAACCTTTTACCCACTGATGTAATATAATATTTTGGGATTTTTAAATATTTTTAACCTGCTCATAACCTAAGGTTATGGCCTTGATTCGGTAAATACCGATTATACACTTTTTGTGTATAAAGTGAGTTTTACATGATATTTTGACACCAATCCAATTGCTACTGATTTTATATAATAAATGAAGTATTTTGAACTTTATAACCTAATCAGAAAACTCAGATTTCCTGTATAACCCGGAAATCGCTTAAAACGGTTTTTTACGCGTATTAAACACCTAGTATGGGTTTAAAACCATTTTGTCATATAAGACTTATCACCAACTGATATGACCTATTAAAATAAGTTATTTTACTGATGTATTTGGACCCGAATCTCAGAATTTCATTTAATCTCTTTTATAACCTTTAAAATGACCAAAATACCCCTACGAGGCTTAATTTGAGATTAAACTCGTTTTGGGCATAATGGAAGGTATTCTACTGATATCACAACATATTTAAAGCATATTGACTTAGGAAACCTGTATATGACTCTTACAGTTACCCGTTACGCTTCTTGCACGTTCGGTTCGGTTTATGTAACTAGTTTGCATAAACTAGCCGAAACGGGTCAAACCTTATCGTTTTTATCTCAAAATCCAGAAAGTGTTTAGATTACCCATATAATACAAGTCTTCAAACTTATCGGGTCTAAATCACATTCTATTCCGGTCTTCGCTTAATCGTGTGTTTGAACCGTATCTTTCCTTAAAACTAACCGGTCTAAGTTTAGACTTAATTAAAGACCCGTTAGGATTCTAATAGGTTATCATAAACCTTCGTTCCAGAATAGGAGACCCGGTAAAAGCTACACGTACTTGCTATTTGTGATTGATACTTGCAAAGGTAAATACTTTTAACTTATTTTCCCTATACGGGCTTGGGGTATGGTATATAAAATACCGCTTGGTCGGGCATTGAATCTTTAATCGAATAGAGGTTAAACCATTGATATGCTCCGTTTTGAAATGTTTTGTTTGCTTAAAGCCTTTGGGGGGTTAATGACCATGTCCCGGATATCCTTGGCATCATTTTACGAAATGGCCACGACCTAAGCACGGGGTGTAGGCGTACACCCGTCAGTGCCTAAATAAATAATGTGGTGTGTCTATTGATCTTTAACCCGGTCTACGGATCAGGCTACTGAACGCATAAGGGACATGTAATTCTTTTACAAGATTATATTCAAATAATTATCCCAAGTTATAAAAAGTTTGTGCCACGTGCATTCAAATCAATTTTATTAAACCTTTTCAAAATGAGTCAGTTAATTGTATTTACCAGTGTAAACTGACGTATTTTCCCAAAAAGGTTAAGTGCAGGTACTACGCGAACTAGGCTGGCTTTCTCCTAGCGTCCACAATAAGTCTCGCAAGCTTGGATGTCAAAACTGTTGAACAATGTTTCCTTTTTATTTTGATCCACCTGTGGATTATTTTCAACTGTTTGTGATACTTGATATTACAATTATATTCGGTTGAAATATATCTATCTTTTGCTTCCGCTGTGCATACTAAATATTGTGTTGTTTGACTATAATGATATCAACTACGTCATGATACTCCCCTACCGGGCCCACCAGCGATACGTGGAAATATCGGGGTGTGACACTGGGGTTGATTAAAACTCTGTTTTGGACATAGCAAGCAGTGTTTACTGCCTCTGCCCAAAAAGTTAATGGCAAACCTGAATCAGCAAGCATGGTTCTGGCAACCTCAATCAAAGTTCTGTTCTTTCTTTCAATAACCCCATTTTGTTATGGTGTTCTTGGAATGATGTATTGTCTCACAATTCCTTTTGACACACAGAAATCATCTAACTCCTTGTTCCTGAACTTTGTGCCATTGTCACTTCTGAAGATTTTTACTGGAAGGTCAAACTGCTTTTCAACCTGTTTCACAAAGTCTTACAGAATGCTTGCAGTCTCATCTTTTGAGTGTAAAAAGTAAGTCCATGTAAACCTAGAAAAGTCATCAACAATAACCAAACAATACCTCTTTTTCTTAAGACTCATGACTTTAACTGGGCCAAACAAATCCATATGAAGCATTTGCAAACATTTGGTTGTTTTGGACTCATCAATGGATTTGTAGGAGCTTTTATGTTGTTTTCCTTTTAGGCAGGAAACACAATGCTCAGGACAGGTGAACAGTTTTTGAGGTAAACCTCTTACTAACCCCTGTTTTGAAATGGCAGTGACTGTCTTGAGATTTGTGTGCCCTAATCTCCTGTGCCATAATTCTGTCTCTTTGTTTAATGCAGCTGAGAACAGACAGGCATCAGTTCTGGGGCTCTCTTTTGACATATCTACCACATAAACATTGTCACTTCTTTGAGCAACAAGTTTGTTTTTTCCTGTTTTTATTATTGCTTCAATCTTTTCAACCATTTCTGGTCCAACAATCCTACAACACTCCTTTTGAAAAATGATCCATACCCCTTATCACTCATTTATGAAACACTCAGGAGGTTGAATTTTAGATTGTCTATCAGATTGACATTTTCAAATTTTACATTACCAGACTGTACTGTACCAGACCCCAGAACTTTCCCTTTACTATTATTACCAAAGGATATATCACCCCCTCCATGGATTTTGAAATCTTTGAGAAGGGCTTTACATCCTGTCATGTGCCTGGAGCCTCCACTATCTACATACCAAAGGCTATCTAAGCATGCAGAAGCTCCCTGCACATAAAGTAAAAATGATTAGTTCATTAGGGTCTCCAAAGCCAATAAGGCTTTGGATGGGGTCTCAACAGTGTCTGGGATGAGTTCAGATGGATGGGCAATGGTTAGGTCAAGGGTTTGGACTGTTTTAGGACTGTTTTTATCTAACCATTGTTGGGGTTCTTGACCAATCACCTGCTGATAACCAAAAGGATGCCTGTTCACTATTGGTTTAGAGGGCCTTTTGTAGGCCTCATAAACATGTGGGATCCTTTGGTATGGTGGTTGTCCCTTGCCTCTTCTGTATTGGTTGGCAGGGGGTGCATCAGTCACTTGAACATCTCTTTGGACAGATGTTTGATTCAGTTGTTTTGTAACAGCTGTTTGGACTGGCACAAACAGTGGTTGATTCTTGGTGAATTTGACAGATGATGTTGATGGACTCAAAGATGTTTTAGCAGTGTACTATTTCTTTTTCACATCAAAGTTCTTGAGATGCACACATTCTTGAGTTTTGTGGTTAGTTTTACCACAGATGGTGCAGCTTTCAGCAGGTACAATGATACTTGTTTTGTTTAGATCATATGCTTTTAGATGAAAATAGTCTTTTGTTAGATGATTCCTCTTTTCACAAAAATCACAAAATAGGTTTTTGATCTTTTCTCTTTTATTCCTTTTCTCAGACTCCTTAGCAACAGAGTTTTGAACCACTGTTGGGATGTCTTTGATAGGAATGACCTTTGCTTTTGGAGCTGTGACACCATCAGTGGTTGTGAAATCCATGGGTTTGAAATTTTCAAGAATGTCACACTCATCAGACCATGTGGGTTTAAATTGGTATTTCTCAATTTCCTCAAAAGTTGAGGACCCCACAGATGATCTTTCTAGAGTGATTTTGTTACCAAGTTTGTCAGTAATCTTTACTTCTTGGCCATTCTTGTTGGTTGGTTTTATTTCAGTTGAACCAGCTTGTTTGACAGCAGTGTTTTCAAGATCATCATATTTTCTATATCCTATACCAAACTTGACATTGCTTTCAAGCTGTTTTTCAAGCATAACCTCATAACCTTTGCAAGATTCCACCCATCTTTCACAAGTGATTTGGGTGGATTCCAACTCCTTTTTGCAAACTTGGTATTTTTCTACCATAGTTTGGAGTTGGTTCTTGGTTATGCTTTGCTCTTCTTTGAGACTGCTGATTTCTTTGTCTTTTTCAGCCAATTTGTTTTTAAGTTCTTTCAATGACTTTTCAAATTTGACTTCATCAGTTAAAACTTTATCCCTAAGGTTTTAATTTACCTCTTTAATGCTAGCAAATGCAATAATGCATTTGTCTGAACACAATTTTTCAAGAACTTGAGGTGATACCTTAGCAGCAGCCATCATGGCACAATCACATTGATGATCACCTTCTTCATCAGCTCTGACTTCTTTCTCACCTGCTTTCTTCTCTTCCTTTTCTTCTTTGTCTTCTTTGGACCAGGGGTCAGACAGTGGTTCAATCAGGGTTTCTGAATTTTCTCCCAGCAGTAGTTCACTAGCAACTGCAGTAACCATTGCTTCATCCACTGTTTCAGCACTTAGCTGTTCACCTTCAGTTTCTGCCCCTTCTGGTATTGACTCTAATGCCATCAAGCAAAATTCATCATTAAAAGTATCATTAGAAGCATAGAGTGTAAAATTTTCATCACCAAGCTCATCAGGCATGCTGCTCCAGTCAACAAAGCCTTGGGTGAAAAAGCTTTGCTGATCTGGTTGAACCACTATTGGAGCAGCTTGTTGAGGTGCAACAGGTTGCACTTGTGCCTGAGGGACAGGGGCTTGGACATACTGAATTTGTGGAATAGTGGTTTGAACATAATGCACAAGCACAGGGGTTGCAGTATAGTGAGCAGTGTTAATATGTGTTGCAGGGGTATATTGGGTATAGTGCATAGTGCTTTGATGTTGTGGTCTAGGGTTTGAGCTGGGATGAGTTATTATTGGACCAGTGGTTTGACTCCTGCATTCCCTAGCAAAATGACCTAGCCTATTGCACTTGTAACACTTCAGTTTTGATTTATCCAACCCCACTCTTAAATTCCCATGTAACCCTGGGAATTTTCTCCCAGTTCTTTTATAGAATTTGCTTGTTCTTACACTAAGCAAAGCCAATTGATGCAAAATGTCCATCTCTTCTAAGTCAGCGGGATCAAAGTGTTGCAAATCGTTTAGTTCAAAACACAAGTTATCTGACATCTGGTTTTCACAATTTGCAGTAAAAGCATAATTTGCAGAGTGAGAATCAGAGTTGTTAAAATTTCCACCATCAGTTATATCAATAAAATGATCATAACTCTGATATTTACTGCTGCTACCAGATTCTTCCTGACCAAAAAGAGCTGTGCTGCCAAATGAATAATCATCAGCAACTTTGCCAGACTCTTGCAACTTCTTTTTCTGGTTTAACTCCCTTTCATAGGTTAGGAGTCTACCATGAAGTTGGGTCAGGGTCAGATCTTTGAACTCAGCTGAATTTCTAGTTACAAAAGCAATTGTATCCCATTTTTCAGGTAGTGATCTAAGAAACCTGCTATTTTGTGTTGAATTAGGAAATGTAACTTTAACAAGTCTTAGCTCACTAATGAGACAACTAAATCGCTCAAACTGTTGGGTTAATGATTCACCCTTGATGTAACAAAAGGTTTCATACTGCTGATTCAGAATTTCCCTATTATTTTCAATAACTTCTTCCGTTCCCCCAAACTGTTCCTTCAGTGCATCCCATAGCTCTTTGGCACTGTTACAATGTAACAGCCCAGCATAGATTTCATTGGGTAATGCAGATGCAATGATGCTAAATGCTTTGGCATCGAGTTCGAACTTTTGGAAATCAGTTTCAGTATAATTTTCAGGTTTTTTAGGTTCGAACTTCTTTTTATCCTCAGCACTTGGCACCATGGGAACGAGTGGTCCAAAAACAACAGATCTCCAACATCCAGTATTCTGTTGAGCAAGGATGTGACCCATCCTTCTCTCCCAGATGTTGTATTCATTACGTTTAAGCATGGGTGGTTTGAAAAGAGAGCCGATGTTATTCTTATCATCTTGTGATTGTGACGTCATCCTGGTTGTTTTACAGGCACTGATTAATCAACTTTGATGGTGATTAAACCTTACACTGTTTTTCAACAAAACGAACCAACTATCAGTATCAACGATTGTGAGCTGAACTATTTATGTCAAAATGATTGTTAAATCAAATTTGACTGTCCGAGCTCTGATACCAATGTTAGGATCTGAGTTTGGTTTTGATTGTGTTTTATGTTTGAATTAAGATGAACAATGAAGAAGTAGTGCAGCGGAATATAAATGGAAACAAAATTTTCACAATCAAACAGGAGAATTGCTTTCAACACACATTTTCAACAATGAACCGAATGATTAAATTTATTTCATCAACGATTACAATTGCATGCATGTAACAAACTCCCCCTCAACCTGAGCTCACAGTGATTTGTTCGTACAGGAAGAAGGATGGTGAAAAGCTAATACAACAGTACATGGTACTGTTCTATTTATAGGCACGGACAAACCACTGAGGCATCTTTGCTGACGTCACCATGAAAGTGACATCTAACCTCCTAACAAACTCTAACATCTGATCTATACAAGTACTGCTATGCTAACAACTGTTATTACAATACATTACATAGGATTGTTACCACAAGTTTACCATAGTAAAATAAGTTGGTACAACACCATTTTGAGGTCCAAAGTTTAGCTTATTTTCAGTTTCGATTAAAAACCTTTGTGTTACTTACTTTGTACAATGTTTACTTGGATCTCATTGCACAAAACCAAGCTACCAACAAGTTCCATTGTTAGGAGCCTTGTGTTAAGGTATCGATCCAGAAACTTCGAGGTTATACATCTCATATTCTATCAATCTAACTCACAAAGTAGATTTCACGTAATCCAAGTGGACAAACTACACCAAGTCTCCAGCCATTCCCATGTTGGAAGCACTCGTCTAGTTAAACCCACTTAGTTGCTTGGTGAATTAGAGGCTTTATATTTTATTCTTATGTTCATATTCATGACCATCCGTGGCATCCCTGTGATGACTTGTGCATTGGTGAATTTTCAAGGTTAAAGGATTTATCCTACCTTTGCATGACAATCTATGACTTGGACTTAAACTATGATTATATATATATATATATATATATATATATATATATATATGTATTTATATATATATATATATATTTGTGTGTGTGTGTAAATACAATATTTGATTCAAACTAAACAAATATCGCTGTAAAATATATTTTTCGGCTATCATCGGCGAATCGCCCAGTAAAAACATACCAATAGTTAAAAAAAACTTTATGGCTACCACCGACGATTCGAGTTTCGATGTGATTCATTTTCCAGCTTCATGGCTCTTCGAATTATTGGTATACAACTAGTACACGACTAATGCAAATTTATTACAACATCGCAACACAACCAATAGTCAGTTGATAATATATATAATAATAATCCATGGAAACAATCAGTCATTAACAATTTTAAACACATTTTGATTTGAAAATAAAATATAGAAGAAAAACGTGTGAACAATAAAAAATATATGATGCACTTACAAGAAAAGTAAAGAATGCACAAGAAAACTGTTGGAAATTTATTAATGGAAATTTTGTATTTTCATTAAATAAAAATAATTTAAAGAGAAATTTTGGACTATTTGGAAAAATTTGTGTTTTAGTATACAAGTTGTCCCACATCGGTGGGATGAAGAATAGGAGAGTGGTTTATAATAAAGAGTGTAAGGAAGATGATATCTTCTATACAAGTGGACACACCCAGTGGCAAGCCTGAGGGCCTGTAAGGGCCCGAACGCACCCGGGCACGGGACCGGGGGCGATGGGCGTAATGTGGCGTTTTGATGGCCGCTTGAGAGCCGCCTTATGATTTTTGACGGTTTTAGCTGGTACCTAATTACTAAACTGATTGCTGATAGAGACTGCTGAACTGCTGCACTATCCAAGTGCTGCATTATCTGATAGTGACTGTATCCAAGTGCTGCATTATCTGATAGTGACTGCTGCACTAAGTCTATGCATTATTGTTCAACTGTTGCACTATGTCTCTGCATGATTGTTAAAGATCAGTGCTGTTGTGCCTATATAAACGAGATCAGCTCATCAGTTAAAATACACCAATACACAGCAACAGAAACCAGCAGACCCAGCTCTCTGTTCTCTGATACAATTTGCATGAGTTGCAGCACCAACGATCAATCATTCTCGTCACTGAAGGAACTCTACGTCCTTGTTTCAGGTACATCTTCAGGTGCTAGGCTAGTCCCGGCAGTACTAATTGCTTCGGCTGTTGTACCCTGGGAGACAGACGGTTCAACTGGGTGACCCGAAATCTATTTTAAGGGAAGCGTGTTCTTGCGTGCCTCAGTCACCTTTCTTTCAGTTTCATTTTTTCTTGTTTATATTTTGTTATCATAATATTGTGAACGGTGCTCCTACAAAAACTTCGTGAAATCACGACTAAAACCATAATCTTTGAATATGTCGGTTAAAAACCAGTTCTTCTTTGCGTGAAATCAAACCAAAATCAAGAGGTTGTTAGATATTTTAGTGTAATCGGGGATTGACTTGGTGATCAAATCGAATAATAATACACATCAAGCAAGTTAGGAGGTGCGGGAGTGCACGCTTGTTTGAGTTATTATTATTTGAAGTGTACGGGCGGAGCCCGTACTCTACGGGGGTTCCAAGGGGGCAGCGTCCCTAGGAGCAGGGTCCAAGGGGCAGAGCTCCTTAATGAAACTGTATCAGAAAATTTTATTTTCTGGAATTTATCACATTTTCAAAATGATAAAAACGGCAGTTTTTTGGCAATTTTTGTCTGAAAAATAGAGGTAACTGCCTAATGGCAGTTACAACCCCAAAAAACAAATTCGTAGACAGTTTTGATCATATTCTTCTTCCTGGTTCGAAAAATTCACACACACTAACATACCCTGGTTCAATTTCTCATAAAATCAGAGTTGTATCCGATTGAATTTTTCGGGTGAACCACCGAAATAATTTGACCTGAGAGTGATTACACGCCTCTCTGATCATCCGGCAAAACTAAAATTCCCCAACAGAGGTTAATTAGATGAGTGGATAGTGTTTAATCGTTGCAATTTCCCCTTCTTTCTCCTAGTGAAGTGAGTTTCTAAGACCATTTTTTATGAATTGTTGGGTTTCAAGTAGGCTGTTCACGAGCCGAGTCGAACCAAGCGGACCTTTGCTCGTACTTGGCTCGTTTACAAACCGAACCGAGTGGAGCGGCTCATTTAAAACCGAGCCTCAAATGAACCGAGCAGTGAATATTCCGAGCGATCGTCGAGCGAACTTCGAGCGATTTTGACAATTGTGTCGCCCGATCGAAATATGCAGAGAGAGATAGTGATAATGTTGGGTCTCAAGTTTTTATGTTTTAAAAACATGCACAATTCATGGCATAATAAAGGATTGTGAATGTAATTATTAAAGTTAAAGGCTATCCGTTGCAATCAGGTATAAACATAAAGGACGAAAAGTGTAATTTACCCTAATATTTTTCTAATGAACAACAATGTTATTGGCAATGAAGCGATGAACATATTGCACGAACAATGACGTTGAGAGCAGAAGACGATCCACTTAGGGTAACAAAATGAGACATTGAGGCCATGAACAGACTGTCATTTAACGGTTTAGGGTTTAACTTTTAGATATGATGTTAATTTTTTATTGGTGTGATTGGGCTAGTACGTATAGATATAGTTGTAATTTGTATACATGGTTGCAAAAGTCGCTAGGCGCTCCCTAGTTGGTCGACTAGGGAGTTGAGAGTACTCGGCCTAGGCGGAGAGCACTCGAGGAGTACTCAGACATGTTAAATTATAAAGAAATTAGTTTTTGAAAATTATATATATGTCAAATAACATAAATTTACTAATATCTAGAACAAAATACGTGAAAATGATATTAATTCTTTAATATGATAAGCATAGAAATTATATTTTTTTATTTTTTAATTCAAACTCGGCCCAAGTTGACCTACTAGATACGATTTTGGCTGAGGTTGACCGCGTTTGACCGATCTCGAATAATTAGGCGGAGTCAAAGAAAGTCGGCTCGGCAACCTACCTTGTAGCGACTACTCGGGGAGTACTCGGCCTTGGAAACTTTGTTTTACAACCATGTTTGTATATAGTGGACCAAAATCTAATAGAGTAATATATATAAAACTATTAATTTAATTTATATTTTCGTATATGTATGGGTTAGGTTCATTTGTGAACAACCCTCTTGGTAGTGAACTGTGTGAACTAATCCTAGCCTTTGATTATTAATACACAAGTGTGAATCAATGGTCAGGATTTGATGATGAAAATACACTAGTGTATTTTACGATTTGATTATGTAAATCAATGGCCAGGATTTGTTCACTCAGTTCACAAATACACTAGTGTTCACTTTAGAACCCCACCCTATATGTATGTATGTGTATATACGTGTTTATATATGTATGTGTATATGTATATGTGTGTGTGTATATATACTAATTAAAAATAACAATTCGAGCCGAACCGAGCCGAGTGGACCTTTGCTCATGCTTGGCTCGTTTACAAACCGAACTGAGCAGAAGTGCAGAACGTCTCGTTTACAACCGAGCCTCAAATCAAACGAGCAATTTCCTAGCGAGCGACGAGCAACAAGCGGTTTGGACGGTCCTAGTTTCAAGGTTTTAGGAAGTGGTGGAGAAAAAGATGGATCTGAGATGATTGATAGGGTTAGGAAGTGGAAAAGGTGGGAAAATTTTTTTAAAAGATTGATCGGTTTGCAAGGACCGGTCAAAAGGTTTGTTATTTGGCGGTTTTGGATTTTTTGGACGATTTTTTGTTAAACATCGTTTATAAGTATATTGATACGGTTTGGCCTTGTGCTTATTTTCTTTGATGATTTTTAAGTTAGTGTACGTGTTTTATGCATGAGTTGGAACGAAAAATCATATTGAGAGTGTTTATATTTGACATTATATGCTTATTATCTAGTGAATATCATGCAAGTTAAATTGTAAAGTATGTATTGCAACTTGTACTTAGAAACCCGAATACCGATAAACCCAACCCGAAACGAATAACCCAGAACGACTAACCCAAATCTTATTTGGGTCGGTAAACTGGTAGGATTCTCATAACAAAATACCCGAAACCCGATTAAAAAACCCAAACAACACCCTAGATTAACCTAACCCTTAAACATGATATGATTAAAAAGATGGTATGATCCAAGCAATTTACATTGATGAACTATGACTCATGTTTACCTTCCTAATTTTTATTATTAGTACACTTACATCCTGTTTCACACAATACACCTACCATGAACATGTTACCAACTTACCATAGTTGAAAGAAGCAAAATTCTGCAAGTACATTATACTCTACATAACTAGTTAAATGTTAATCTTTCTAAAGCCTCTTCCATCGTATCGTTATTGCTCGGTGGTGAACTGTATGAAAACCGTCTCTTAGCTCGCTCTCTAATCGTCAAAGGTGAAGGACTAAAAGCTGGTGGTTCCACCATGGAAGACCATGAACTGCCACGCACAGTTGGTCTAGGATGGTGGACACTAGCGGAAGTGCCAGCTGTCGCCATGGCCCGTTTCTTGGTTGCATCGTTGACATAAAGAAGATCATCAATCCTCGCCATTAAATTGAAAGCTAAACTTTCAATCACCCTTGAGTAACTTTCGAGTATAGCTTGTCCTACGTCCTGCAAAACGAAAGTTGGAAACTTCTATCACATTAACATAGGATTGATTCGATTTAGGTTATGTTTTATCTCTAATAACATTAAAAAAAGTAAAACAAATATAAAATATAGTTTAAAATATACTTGAATGTATCAAAAGTCAGCCAAAGTATATTTTTAATGCATAAAAATTCCTAAACCGGTTTATTAACAAAAATAGATTCTTTTTAAACAATCATCACTTAAACTTGGGGCTGGCAGGCGAAACCAACTGACACGATCCAAACACGACATGAAAATAATTCGGTTTTGGGTCGGCTAATATAACCCAGTTAAAACAAGTCAACCCGAACACGACTCATTTGATAAATTGGTTAAGCCAAATATGACCCGTTTATAAAATGTGTTAACCTGTTGACTCGTTTAAGTGTTTATAAAAGTTTCTATTTAGATTTAGAGGAGGTTGTTTTATAGGTGTTAAAATTTAAAGTTCCATATGTTGCTTTTTAGTAGTTTTCAAAGTGAAATCAATTCTCCTTCTTGAAAACTTTATCATCTCTTAATTCCCAACAACTTTATTAACTAGTTCTAACTACCCGTTCTCCAATCCTTTGAAGAGTGGGAGTGAGATAAGGAAACACAAAAAGTTAAAAGACAAAAAGTTTCATTTTAGCCTGATTAATTGGTTGTTTGAACTGTTACCAAGTCATTAAGTATTACTCAAGTCATATCCGCAAATGAACATTAATCGGGTTGTCCAGAAACAAGATCCAAGACACGATTTTAAGTGTATCTGACACAACATGACACGGATAAATATATGGGTTGTGTTTAGGTTGAACACTTCAACCCGCCAACCCAACACGTTTGACGCCCCTAAAACACTAAGAATTTCTAAACAAATTATAACATCTTGATAAGAAAAAGTGGTGTAACTTTGAGATTATGTAAGTTGGTTGGTGTCTGTTGGTTTTGCCCCTTGGTTTGAGGTAGCGTTGTGAATAAAATATACATTTAAAAAAAAGGTTAACACAAACACCACATGTACCAAAAGTTTGCTTGTTAACCATTATCAACAACTTGGTACAAAGAACATACCTTATTTGATTGAATCTTGTCAAGATCCAATCTAGTTCTTGGAAGGCCAGGGAACTGGAGTTTTAAGTTCTTCAAAAGGGTATTTGCCCTTCCCGAAAGAAGTTTACTTTTTTCTTTTTCGCCACCAAGCCCCTTAACATGTCCTTTCCATGGTAGCTTTCCGGTTCCATGACTCTTTGAGCATTTTCTTGACCATATATGCATGGCTGCTTCAATCCTGTTTGCTATTTGAAGTGTGGTGCATTCTGATGACATCTCCAAGTAATCCAAAAGAGATTCGGGTGAAAACTGTGCTGTAGTTATATAACGATGGAGTGTTTCGCCTAAACAAATTTTCGCGCTCTGAAACAATTCAAAAACGCAAAAAAATATTACTGGAAAGTCATGGTTTTAGTTGGGAAAGAATGTCACAACCCGTCCTATCAACGACAAGTTAGATAATTATTGCTAACGGATCTAAATGATGACATGGCGGCTGATATGTAGTAACTTTTAATCATGACGACATTGGAGCTGAGATGTAGGTAGTGTTAATAAAAACCAATATATTTTCTTATTGTTCATGAAAAAGTTACTCATCCAAATTTTGGTGTATACTAAAGCCTTTCAACTTGTAGAAAATATACGAAAAGTCAGGAAACTAATTTTTGTATATTAAAGTCCCTAAACATATCTAAAATGCACAAACATGTGAATTGTTTTTGTAAATAATGACTTGTTAACTAAATTGGTTAAAATGATAGAGTGACATTCAACATTTTTGCAAAAAAAAAAAAAAAAAAAAAAAAAAAAAAACCATCTTATTTTGACTAATTTAAGAATTAAAGTCATTAGTTAAAAAATGATGACATGGCAGATGATATGTAGCAGTCACCTTGATCAAAAGTTTTAAAATTTCATGAATTTTTTTTATTTTTCTAGCCTTACATTGGTTTGTTACTGAAAGCAGAAATCAGTCCAAAGTAGGTAACTAACTATATATACCTTGGGCAAGGTCTCTAAATAAACGTCAGGAACTTCCATTTGCGACAACACATTGCTATTAATCGACGAAGCGGCTTTAAATATTTGATTACTACATTCCCTGCATTGTTGCAATCTCCTAACTGTATTTTCCGACAATCCGTTAGGTGGAACCTTTGGGAACGGCAGCCACCATTTCTCTTCATACTGAACCAACAAGCTATCAGATTGTGACCCGTTTGAATGTCCAACTGACCCGCGATCAACATAACAGAACTCTGAATCGTGGAACCCGTCAAGCATGGTTACCAGCATCATGTCTAGCTTTCTGAGAGCAGGGAGGTTTAGATACAAATCGGACCGCGGTCTAGTCACCATGACCTCGAAGGTCCCACCGTCTGGGAATTCTTGAAATGATGGAGTGAGTTCGACGATTGAATCGCTTACGGATAGAAGCCATTCCATTTCTTTTCTCCACATTGACTTGGTTTGTTGACTCAAGGGCTCCAGTTTCCATAGGTCACCAAACACAGTAGCTGTAAATGAAGATCAGTTTCATCATATTATGTTTTTGACTTTTGGAAGTCAAATATAGTTTTTTAATAGGCAGATTTGGATATATTTGCATAATCGATTTCGGATTTTAGCTATTTATCCAAAACTAGCATAATGTTAATTGGGAGCAGATGAAGAATGATAAACAATTGTCTGCTTTGACTTTTAGGAGTCAACTATTGTATTTGTTAAACTAAATTTTGAAATGAATTTCTTCACTTATTCACCCAATTTTTCTCTAATTGTAGTACATAATCGCATTATTTATACTTGGTATTAACTATTTCATCGAAAACTAACACGAATCATTACAATTATGAAAATTTAAAAATAAGATCTTTGACTTTGACTGTTTGGAGCCAACTACTGTATTTCTTAAACTATAATCTACTATAAATTTCTTCACTTATTCACCCATTTTTTCTCTAATTGTAGCACATAATTGCATAATTCATTCTTGGTATTAACTATTTTATGAAACTGAAAAACAATATCTTTGACTTAAACTTTGACTTTGACCGTTAAATGAGATGGAAAATGAGACAAACCAGAGAGATGTGTAATAGCATTAGAGATAGCAAGAGCAGTACAAACTCCATTCCCTCTTCCAGTCATATCCTCTCCAAGCAACAGTTTTGAAAACCTATCTTTCATCAACTGAACCTCTGCAAATAACATCAAAATTCAAGATTTACAAAAAAAAAAAAAAAAACAAAAGCCATAAATCTGCATTAGTTCCACTTTCCCATCTTAAATCCACCAGCAAATAAACACAAAATTCTTACCAAATGGCCCAATTTCCCTTCTTTTTAGGTCAAATCTACAATTATCACTTTAAAATTTAACTTAATTTAATTTAATTTTAATTCATGTAAAATACAATCACTAACAAAAACAGAGCAACCTTCAATCACCAACCATGAACTCAAAAATTCAACTTTCCCATCTTAGATTCATCAATAAAAAAACACAAAATCCTAACCAATTAGCCCAATTTCCCCTCTTTTTAAGTCAAATCTATAACTACCACTTTTTAATTCACCTTAATCTAATTTTAATTCATGTAAATTACAATCACTAACAAAACAGAGTAACTTTCAATCTTTAACCCTAAACTCAAAAATTCAACCTTCCCATCTTAAATCCACCAGCAAATAAACACAAAATCCTAACCCATTAACCCAATTCCTCTTCTTTTTAAATATAATCTATAATTATCACTTTTTAATTTAATTCAATCTCATTTATTCATGTAATTTACAATTATTAACAAAACAGAGTAACTTCCAATCTTCAACCCTAAACACAAATCTGCATACAATCAACTTTCCCATCTTAAATTCATCAATAAATTAACACAAAATCCTAACTAATTATCCCAATTTCCCTTCTTTTCAGGTCACATCTATAATTTTCACTTTTTAATTTAATTTAAACTAATTTAATTCAACCTAAATAAACACAAAATCCTAACAAATTGGCCCAATTTCCCTTCTTTTTAGGCCAAATCTATAATAACCACTTTTTAATTCAACTTAATTTAATATAATTCAGTTTTAATTCATGTAAATTACAATCACTAACAAAACAGAGTAACTCAAAACTTCCACATTACCAGTTACATTTTCATTCTCCACCTTCCCGCCATACTTTCCTCCGGCGACCGGCGGCTTGATCGGAGAAAAAACCGGCAACTTGGAAGGCCCCACCAACGGCGGGGTGCTGCGAGAAGTGGAAGCGACCGGGGAGTCAAAAGATGAGGCCCCACAACTCTCGGATTCGCTGACGTCAGCGCTGACAGTGTAATCTTCAAAGCGGGGGTGATCGGATTCGTCGCCGGAAGATGAGTTCTCCATTAATGGAATGGAATGATTATTTTGGTGAGAAGAGAATTTGGGGAGTGAAAAAAGAAGGGGAATAAAAAGTGGTAAAGCGATTAAAGGTGGGTTCTTTACAGTTATGTGTGTATAGTAACGTCAACATGGTGTTGGGAGGGTGGCCCATTATGCCGGAGGAGGTGTGTAATTATGTTTGTTTTTGTTTTATTCTTCAATGGCGACGGTGGTAGAATGAATGAATGTATGTTTTTATTTATTGTTGTTCATCAAATTAACTGCTATGGAGATATGATAGTTAGGGGTGTTCATCGGGTTTTTTCTTCGGGCTTCGGGTTTTTTTGGGTCAGGTTATTCAGGTTTTTGTCTAGGAAAAATTGACCCGACAGGGCCGTCTTCGAAAGTCGCTAAAATTTTTTTTACCCTGTGCAAGATAAAAAATTTGGGCCCTATTCATTAATCCATCATGTTTGTTTATTGATTTGGGTAAGTCATTAATCTATTACGCAATAAAACAGTTGGGCTTCTGAATGTGATTGGCAAACAGTTGGCATTCAAAACAATTGGGCTTTAACGTTTTTGGTTCATAAATACAGGCCCTTAAAGTTTTTTCTTTAAAAACATACAATTTATAAATTTTTTTGGGCCCTATTTTGATTTGGGATGAGAGCAGTCGCCCACCCGCCACTTGCTCTGGGTCGGCCCTGAAAAAAATATTATCAAACTTTTTGTCAAAAGTCTTGTGAATCATTGTTCGTCTATAGCATTCAATTCAAGAGTCGTTGATTCTTTATTGTAGTTGATCTTAGGTAACCATGCATAGTCAGGGTTGTCCTTAAGAATGCGGAGTCAAGGGCCCTATACGCATAGGAAAAATGAGCACATATATTTTCAAGTAATTACGTGTTAATCTTATTAACAAATATTGAGAATTAACAATTAAACAATTTAGTATAAGCAAAAAATTAACTTAAAGAAACATTTTAATATAAATAAAACAATTCGTGTAATAATAAGAAACATTGGTTTTAACAGTAATAATGCATTTCAATTTATTAAACTCAATCCTATGTAAATTTTGTTAAGAAATCTACATACATTGTGCACGAAAAACCATCAAGTAAAACAAATGAAAAAAACTATGTATGGGCTTCAGGGCCCAAGAATAAATGAAAAAAAAATAGAAATGAAAAAGTTGATAAAAGGTCTCGAACCAGGGACCGCTTCTTAAACATTCACACGCGAAACCACTCAGCTACAGCAACATCATTGTTCAAGTTTGAAATCATATACTCTAAATATAAATATAAAGACTTTTTTTTTCCTATTGGGCCCCAAAATTTTTTGGGCCCTGTTCGGTGGCACACCCTGCACATCCATTGGGCCGGGCCTGTGACCCGATAACCGACCCATTTAAAGTTCGGGTTTGTTGGTTTTGGGTTATTCGGGTTCGAGTTAGTTCGGGTCGGGTTGTTCGGTTTTCGATTTTAGATGTAAAATGAAAAATTTAAGTTTTTTTTTACAAGATATCATCAAAATTCATATTGCTACTTTAAAAATATCATTAAAGTTCAAACATTATTTGACAATATGCTATTATAATATTTAAAAGTCACAAAACTTAATGTTTCATATATTAAAGACTCCAAACCAAAACACTTCTATAAGAAAAAAACAATAAATGTTCAGGTTTTTTTTCGGGTTTCGTGTTTCGGGTTTTTCGGGTCGGGTTGTTCTGGTTTTTGGTAGGAAAAAAATGACCCGATAACCGAACCATTTAAAGTTTGGGTTGGTCGGGTTCGGGTTTCTCGGGTACGGGTTTTTCGGATATTCGCTAATTCGGGTTCGGGTGGCTTTGAATTCGGGTCGGGTTTTGGATAAAAATGAACAGCCCTAATGATAGTAAGTTTATTTGGCTAAAAAGTCTAGGAAGTTATTTTGACTATCTATTTAGTTAATCAAGGGCTAAGATTAAATCAGGGAAATTAAAGGGAAGAAAAGAGGCGCGTGAGTTTGTTTAGGGGTATTCTAGTCAATCTAAGCCAATAGTTTCTCTCTAATCCAATCTCCCCCCCCCCCCATTTTTTAAACGTTAATAACTCTTTCATACGACATTATTTTTTTATAAAAATTTCAACAAAAAACCGAGTGTTTTTTATCTTTAAAACGAGTATACTATTGCTATATTTTCGAAATTTTTTTTCTAAAACCAGTTGCGTAAAACGCAATGGAAAAAAACCAGTTGCGTAAAACGCAATGGAAAAAAAAACTAAAAAATGACATTTTTTCTAAAACGCAATGCACCAAAAACACAAAGAAATGTCTTATTTGTAAAACGCAATGGCTAGAAAACACAAAGAAATGTTTTATTTCTAAAACGTAATAGCCTAAAAACTCAAAAGAAAATGTACTTTCTAAAACGCAATGGACTAAAAACACATAAAAATGTGTTTTATCTAAAACGCAATGCACCAAAAACACAAACAAATGTCTTGTTTCTAAAACGCAATTGCCAGAAAACACTTAAAATGTCTGTTTTCTAAAACGCAATGGACTGAAAACACATAAAAAAGTGTTTTACCTAAAACGCAATGCACCAAAAACACAAAGAAATGTCTTATTTGTAAAACGCAATGGCCAGAAAACACTTAAAAATGTCTCATTCTAAAACGCAATTGCCTAAAAAAACAAAAGAAAGTGTTCTCTGTAAAACGCAATGGACTGAAAACACCTAAAAATGTGTTTTACCTAAAACGCAATGACTAAAAACACTTCAAGAATGTGTTTTTCTAAAACGCAATGGCCAGAAAACACATAAAAATGTTTTAGTTCTAAAACGCAATTGCCTAAAAACACCAAAGAAAGTGTTCTCTCTAAAACGCATTGAACCATGACAATAGTTTTGTCTGTGCTGTGAATTGTTTGTGCTGTGAATTGTCTGAGCTGTGAATTGTCTGAGCTGTGTGAATTGTCTGAACCAATGCAGTTTACGAATGCAGCTCAACCCCAGCCAGGGGCTCTGCCCCTTAGACCCCGCCAGGGGCTGCCACCCCTGGGACCCCGCTACCAGGGGCGCTACCCCCGGACCCCCGCCAAGATCGTAAAACGCAATGACTAAATCAAAAACCCAGATCGTAAAAATGAAATTAAAGAATTTCTTACATGGATCGAAGTGATTTCTTCAACAATTGACGAATTTTGAATGATTGAAACACTTATCAGTGCTCGAATCGAACGGATCGAGTGATTATCTTCAAAATCACCGGAAAAAACGAGATTTTGTATGAAATTAAACTGGGTTTTCTTCAAAAAAGCTGAAGAACACGTTGATCGGGTGTTTAAATCATTGATTGGTGACGAAAATCGCACTATAATGTAGTGATTATTGAGATAGAAAGTGAAGAAATGGTTGAAGATGGTGGGTTTTGAAAATGGTGGATTTTGAAGTTACTGGGTTTTGAAAAGGAAGAAGAAAGGATAAGATTGACTAAAATACCCTTCTTCTTTATTTTAAATTTTGCCACATGTCCTAATCCTATTGCTTCATATCCTTCCTAGCCAAAATAAAGTTCCTATTTGATCCCCACCCACTTAACACAATGTTTTAAAAACCGATTTTTACAACGTATCGTGTTGGATAGGAACAGTTCAACCGGTTGTTTCATGTTGTATCGTATGATTTAATCAGGTGACTAGTCAACTTTATAATTGCATAAAAATACAACTTTAACTCATAAAATAATCCAAAACTACATATAATTCTATAATCTAATATCAGTTTTCAACAAAGTTTTTTTAGATAAAAGTCTACAATAGGATTTATGGCATTGAAGAGTTGAATGTATCAAATTCATGATTGTTTAACAGACGAAATTCACTATCATCATCATCCTCATTAGCAAGAACATAACTTTTTTTGATTCCTACGATATAAAATAAGAAGTTTTAGTTACCAATGGGGAGTTTAAAACTCAAAAGTTGAACATGGGTATAAACCGTTTTATCGGTTTCAACCAGTAATACCGCATTTTCCTCGGTTTGAAAACTAAATCGGTACCCAAATTAGACCGGGCTCTATCGTATCGGTGATGTATCCGGTAGCCGATTCAACCAGTAATACTAGTAGGTTTAAAATGGTTTTTAAAACTTTGATTTTCACATGTTAAAGGGTGTTTGTGTATTTTTCTAAAATACAATTAGATATGAGTCTATGACGGCATAAGGTGTTTTGTAATAACCCAACGTAACTGCACCGTGATATTGTCCGCTTTGACAGCTAGCCCGCCCTTAGGTGCCCGCCCCTTACGGTTTTAAAACGTAACATAATGGTGAAGGTATCCATCCCATTATAAGGAAGTCTTCGTTCCCCTTACACGCTTATACCATATAACTATAATATTTAGCATGCCTGTATAGAGAAAAATACCCTTCCCCATAGAGTTAGCACGTGTACACAGGGCCTTGGGTTTATCAACCTAGGCTAAGGCCTAGGGCCACAAAAAAGGGCATCCAAATTTTTATTTTCTTTTCATATATTATACTTGTTTTGGCTCATTTAAACAACGTTTCAAGTCCCATGATTTATGATTTTACTTCAAGAGTTCACACTATCCATACACGCTTCATTCCAGAATCCATAAGCAGCGACGCAACACACCAACCCTCGTTACTTGTAGCATCTTTTGAGTAACCAATGTAAAACTGAATGCGGATTGGGCGAAATTAGGGACGACGTTAGGGGTAATCATCGTTATGGTTATTCATAGTCATAAATCTCAATCTCAATTGTAGATTCTCAACAAGTAATGATTAATTATTCATCATCTACTAATCTGTATGTGTATATATGTATTGAGTAACCCTAAAAAGCACTAAATCACTAATAAGTCTTGCGTATTGAATGATTTAATTTGTAATATTTGCTATTTTGATTTGGTGTTGGCAATTCTATTAATATATTTTTAGGGTTGTGAAGTATTCAAGAATTAAAAAAAGGATTGGACGATTGGTGATTCTTATTGTTGATTTGCTAGTTTGAAAGACACTACTCAGGTTAGTTATAGAAACTCGTTTATTTGCTGATTTTCTTTATACCAATTCAATAGGGCCCCTATTTTGTAGTTCGCTTAGCACCTCCAAAAACATTAGACCGGTCTTGCGTATACGTGTCGCATTATATATTATATATGTGTATACAAAGGTGTATCCGAAATACTTTGGTTTATGATATTTATAAAATTATTATAAAAAGTTCACCTTTCAATATATTATTATCCATTTAGGTTTTATGAACTCTTTCAATTTGTACCACCTGCCGAGTACCACGAACACCATCTACCATTAACTTATTACAAAAAAAGTTCACCTTTCAATTTATTATCTATTTAGGTTTTATGTATAAACTCTTTCAATTTGTACCACCTGCCGAGTACTACCAACACCATCTACCATTTACCATTTGTCACCACCACCTTCTACACCAACCACCATCACTATTAACCACCATCCCTTATTATTTAAATAAATACCCCACCACCTAAACTTACAAAAGTGAATCAAATACCCACATGGAGTTCATCAAGACCCCAAACCAAATGTCAAAAACATTAATAGGTTTCAATCCCCCATTAAACACAATTAAACGAAGTAACCACTATAACTAATAAGTCAAAGATCTACGGGTACGTTTTTTTAACAAATAAATTTAAAAGATTGTGAAGTCGCGACGTTTACTTTTTTAAAACTTCTTTACCAAGGGTATGTTGCAGTTTTATCACACTTCTATGACGTCTTAAAAAACAATTATTTTTATTTTGTTTGACGTCTAAATACAAAGTATTGTCTTTTTTTCTACATCTTGGTATAGGTTGCATATTCAAAATAACACGTTCTCTTTTGGCAATGACAAATTACACCTTATTTTGGATACAACTTGGTTTTTAATTATAATTATATTAAAATGTGACAGAAAAACAAAATTGTGTGTTTTGATTTTTAGAAAACTAGTTATTTTCCGTCCGCGCGTTGCGACGGGACCCAATGACTACAAAAAGCGTGTCAGTAACAGCAAACAGATACCGAATATCAAAACATAAATAAAATGACGTGGTAAGTATAGTCGCCCCGTCATAAAAAAAACGATTTTAAATAACCTAATATATAATAATAGGACCCACACGTCCTACACGTTGGAAATTCGGTTGTTTTCAGTTCAGTTATTACTGTACTAACACGTTAAAATATGGATGAGCTCGGTACCGGTAACGGCAGCGAAAATACCGATCCAGAAAATCATCGAAATTAGGTACCGGCACCGAAGATGCTCGGTACAATACGGTATGGTATTTGAAGGTAAAAATCAATAAATACAGGTATGGTGCTAGACCGGTGTCGAACCGAAAGTAACGATTCTGAAAACGCCAAAAGGTGGGTACCAAATTGGTACCGAAAATGATTTGGTATAGTAAATTTGGTACCGATACGATACCGGTTCGTTTACAGGATTTGATACGATTTGCTCATCAATATTCTAAATATCCAAGTTAATTTTACATGCTACAATTCATTTATTACAGAAAAAAGACAAAAAAAGAAAGCAAAATAAGTTGTTGTGTATATAAAACTTCATTCAAACAAAATATAGTTTACTTACTGTGTGTATGAAAAGTAATCTAAATGGTGCAATTACTTGCATTGCTGCGTTGCTACAGGATTTGATGAGCTCGGTACCAACTGGTACCGAAAATACCGTTACCGAAATCCCCAAAAGTGGGTACCGGTACCGAATATACCTAGTATGGTACGGTTCGGTACCGGTCGGTACTGGTACGGCACCGGTATTTGAAGGTAAAAACCGGTGAATACATGTGCAGAATCGGTACCGAAAATACACCGGTTTGGTAAATTTGAGACCGGTACCTATACCCGATACCATTTGCTCATCTCTTAATGATGTTACTATTCATTCTATTCTAATTTTAAATAATTCTAATTCTAATTCTAATTCTAATTCTAATTCTAATAATAAATCACTGAATGTTGTAATTCTAATTCTAATTCTAATTTTAATTTTATTTTCATTTTATTATATATAGATTATATATAGATTGGATACAACTTGCTTTTTAGTATAATAAATTATTGTTCATTCAATTTTCATTTTATTATATATAGATTATATATAGATTGGATACAACTTGGTTTTTAGTTATGATTATATTAAAACGTGATAGAAAAACAAAATTGTGTATTTCGATTTTAGAAAATGCTAGATATTAGGGTGAAGGGGGTGGAAGTGGCAAACCAAGTGGGGAGGTGATTTGCCGCGCGGTGAAGGTGCTGCCGTCCCAATATTGCCGCTCGGTGAAGGCTGTGTGCGGGGACTACTTGCCGCATGCGGGAAACATGAGGGAGAGGGTGTGATGGTGGGGCTCACTATCTTTCAACCAATCAAGTTTTTTTTTTAAATGGTTTGGGTGAAACTACCCCTTATGTTTAGAGCCGTCCCCGAAAACTCTTGAAAAAGTTTAGGCCTCGGGCGACGAAAAGAATTGGGCCCAAAATTATGGTTAATGGTAAATGAATTACAAAAATAAAAACTTAGTGATAGAGCAAATACTCGAATTTGAGACCTTTACATTATTTCGAGATGGTTTTTGCCACTACAACACCAATATTTTTTTGCATAAAAAACGGATAAATATACTAAATATATAATTTAATAAATATATACAAGCTTATAAAGACTTTTCGGGCCCTTTGAAATTTTGGGCCTCGGGCGTCGGCACGGGTTTGCCCGGCCCAGAGCCGGCCCAGCTTATGTTTTTGAGCAAGAGTTGTGTATGAGAGGGAATTGAAATGGCACATCATGATTGGGTGGGTGAAAATTTCCCCTATTTCATGAGGGGTGCACCCCTTCACCCTTACGTCTTACTATACAAAAGAAAACTAAAATAAATATTAAACAAAAACAAAAAAGAAAGAAAAATAAAACAAACTTATACGGAGAAGAGCATGTTATGATGGATTTAGCAACTGCTCATCTATAAAAAAGAACTCCCAAATCGGTTTCAAACGGACAAACCCCACCTCATAAATAATGTTGTTATTGCACCGTTCCTAGCAAACATTAGCATAAAATATACAATACTAAAGTTCTCATTGGTTATGTTTTCTTTTCTTTTTTTTTTTTTATAAATTTTAAGCAGTTTTTACATGATAATGTGATATCATTAGTTACATATATATGATATACGTTTTGAATGCTCTACATGACATAAAAACACAATTTCTACTGACCATATGCCATATATGATTATGTTTCTTTTCCTTTTTTACTATATAAAACACTATGTTATGAGTTTTTCTCAATTCAAACATATATTTTTTTAAAGGTAAATTTCATTCAAAAAACGCCACAATGGGGCCTCAAAGCAAGGACCCAAGGGCACAAAAACGACATTACATCAAGTTCAAAGGAAAATTACACCAAACATTCCAATCTATATCTTTAAATCTGGACCTATTCCGAATCCAAAAATACGATGTTTTTTATGTTCTCCACGACTTCAAGTGCTCTCCGACTTTTACCTTTGAAGATTCTATTATTTCTTTCATTCCATAACGCCCACATAGTGGTAATAATAACCCCTCTCAAGATGTATCTAGACTGCTTCGTAGTAGTTTGTAAATCCACCATCTTTATAAGGTCCGAAACTTCGAAAGCAAAAATAGGAGCCAACCGACACCAATCTTGAATCCTTGACCAAATCTCAGTCGCATAGAAACAACCAGTAAATAAGTGAAGCGTCGTCTCTTCGTCCGAGTTACATAGAGCACACACAACATTCGGCACTGGAACCCCTCGTTTGAGCAGCTCCGTCTTCGTTGGTAGACGATTAATCGTTGCTCTCCAAGCCATTATTTTGCACTTCAAAGGCACCCAACCTTTCCAACTCTTATGCCAATTGTTACTCTCTGAAGAATCGCTCAACATCAACTTTTTAGCCATGTTCACCGAGAAAAAACCTTTGTTATCTGCAGTCCACTTCCAGCCATCTGCGCCTCCTCTCCATTCAAAATCGTGTATGTCTGAAAGAAGGCTGAATAACTCGGTAATCTGCTCCGGTGTGGAAGGAGCCGCACACCAGTCCCAATTCAGCATTTTAACCCCATTAATAACTTGCAATCTGTCCGACACTGTCGCCCATTTGTTCTTTTCGATTCTGAATAGTTGAGGATAAATATTGCGAAGCGGTTCGTCATGAAGCCAAGAGTCTACCCAAAAATTAATCGTCGCCCCGTCACCCACAACACCAACAAAGTAGCTATTGAGCGTATTGCCATTCCATATTTTCTTTTCCCCTATTTTAACAATCTGTTTCCAACATCCACTTGCCGAAGGAGTACATGGCAACAAAGTCCATGTTCTACTCGACCCGTGACATCCCAAAACTACTTTCTTCCAAAGGCTTCTACCTTCATTCTTAAAACGCCACGTCCATTTAAGAAGAAGCGCATCATTAACATATTGCAACTTGGTGATTCCCAAGCCTCCCGCCTTCTTTGGAGAAGTAACAATATCCCAAGCAACCCAATTTATCTTTTTATCATCACTAGAACCGGCCCAAAGAAAACGCCTCATAATTGCTTCAATATTCTCAATAACCGCCCTAGGGGCTTTATAAAGAGAGAGGTAATAAATAGGCAAATTCTCAAGAACCGATTTAATAAGGATCAAGCGCCCCCCAATAGATAAATGTTTAGCTTTCCATGAAACCAATCGATTCTTTACCACGTCGACCACCGAATTCCAATGACTAATTCTAGACATTTTAGCTCCCACTTTAATGCCCAAATACACGAAAGGAAACGCACCTCGCTTACATCCCAAAACCTCCATCATAATATCCACCTCAACGTCATCGGTACCGACCCCGAATAAATTAGATTTATGAAGGTTTATACGTAAACCCGAACATAAATAAAAAACTCTAAGTATTCGAGCCGTACATTGAAGATTATCACGAGACCACTCTCCCATAATAAGGGCATCATCCGCATAGAAAAGATGATTGATATCCACTTCGTTCGCCGACAATCTAATACCTTTGTGTTCTCCAATATCTTTCGCTTTCTCCAACATCCACGAGAGGCATTCCATGACAATCAAGAATAAAAAAGGAGATAATGGGTCACCTTGACGAGGGCCCTTTTCACTATTAAATTGGAAAGTAGGCGACCCATTAACAAGAATAGAAGCACGACTAGAAACGAGAATACCTTTAATCCAAGTGCACCACCTCGACGGAAAATCCATTTGGTTCATCATAGATAACAAAAAATGCCAATTGACATTGTCATAGGCTTTTTTCGAAATCTATCTTCAAGAGAAAAGCCTTTTTCTTCCTTTTTTTCAACCATTCCATAATTTCATTAACCACAAGCGGACCATCAAGAATAAAACGATAAGACAAGAACGCCGATTGAGACTCCGAAATCACCTTTCCCAAAACCTTCTTAAGACGATTAGTAAGGATTTTAGAAATAACCTTGCTAATCATCCCAATGAGGGTAATAGGTCTATAATCTTTGAGTCCCACAAGCGATTTAATCTTAGGGATCAAAGTAATGAACACCGAACCGCAACCCGAATTGATGATACCCGTGTTATGAAATTCCTCCAAAATCTTACAAAAATCCTCCTCCAATAGATTCCAAAACCGCTTAACGAAGCGAAAATTAAAACCGTCTGGACCAGGCGACTTGTTAGAACCACAATCAAACACGACATCTTTAATCTCTTGTTTGGAAAACGTGCCAATCAAAAACAAACCGTCTTGTTCATTAATACGCTTCAAACCCGTGCAAAGTATACTCGGCCGAATAGTGACGTTTTCCTTGAAATGATCTCTATAAAATCTCAGAACTTCACGCTTGACGAGTGCTGGTTTGGAGATCCATTCACCTCTAACTTCAAGGCCCGGAATCGCGTTTCTCACTTGTCTACCTTTTACAACATTATGGAAAAAACTAGAATTTTCATCTCCAAGGGAAGCCCATTTTACCCGTGATTTTTGTCTGAAGTCACGGGATCTAATAAACTCAATCTCTTGAAGACACTTCGCGCATTCCGACCAAACCCATAAATCCGATTCTTCTAAAACTTGCTGTTCCATTAAAACTTCTAAATCCTCCTTCTCTTGCCTTAGTCTACTTTCATCTTCTTGTTCTTTAAGTCTGCTCTCTTTAATCCATTGTTTAAGTTTATCTCGCAGAGCTTTGAGTTTGTTTGTCAAGTTCAAATCGGCCGGACCCATATTACTCCATTCGGTCAATAATAGGTTTCAAACAAATTAACATATTTTAACTCATTTTAAAACAAACTCTTAGATTCCGTTTGGTGTAACACCTAACGAAGTTATATAATATTAATTGAAATTAAAATTAAGTAGGTCATGTTGAATTTTTAATTTCATTTATAACCATTTAAGTTATAAATAATCGTGTAGGTGGAAAAAATTAATAAAACCTTAATGAATCATTGACTTTTAAATAAATTTAATTTAATAGAATCGTTTAAGTATCTAACTAATAATATGACATAATATAAAATCAAAATTAATTCACTTGAATGTGCTTGTTGATTAATTTAATAGAATCTAATACAGTTGAATTCCCACTTGTGTTATATTGGGTGGATATAGGCAATAAAGAATTTGGACTAAGCCTTGTCTGAGGTTGTCAGTTCGGTTCCCGAGCCCAACCGGGTTTTCGTTCCACCGTGTGTTACACCAGAGAGTTCTACTTCTGCTCTTGTGGTGGCACGTCGACTGTTAAGTGGCAGCCGGCGGTATGGTTTCCTAGGAGAATGCGCAAAAAAACATAACTTTGAAACCAGCATGAGCCGGTTAAGACAACATAGTCTGACCAGAGTAGGGCAATACAGACCTTTCCTATTTAAAAAGTGTGATAATCTTATACATGAAATTCATCGTTAAAAAAATAAATAATATGACATAATATCAAATCAAAATTAATTCACTTGAATGTTCTTGTTGAAAGTAACTCACATAAACCAACCTTTAAACTATTATCAATTTAAAAAAAATATATCCAAATGCGACACTTAGTTTCATAGAAACTCGGATTTGTTTGTATTTACGAATACCACTTTTTTTAACGTAAAACTAATATATAACTACGTTTCATGAATACTAATTTTTTTAACGTAAAACTAATATAACTACTTTTCATGATTTTAACATTTCAAACTAATATACTCCTTTAATCCAAACAAGTCAAATCATTGCAAAAAGAATGACAAGTTGCTATTGGGTCATAAGCATGCTATAAACGTTTTAAACGAGTCATAAATGGGTTGGCGAGTGGTAATAAATGAGTTGTAACAGGGTTGACGTACTGACATGTTTAATAAAATGTTACGAGTCGACGTACTTAATCTTCATAAATTTGCTTGAGTGGTAACAGGGTTGACATACGGATATGTTTAATTAAACCTGACGAGTCGACCTACTTAATCTTCATAAATTTGCTGGCAAGTCGTAATAAAAGGATTACTTGGATCGGTGGATTAACTTGTTTAATTTCATAAATTGGTTGATAAGTTGTAACAAAAAGGTGGCTTGTTTAGTTAAACGTGTTGATGAGTTGATCTATTCACTTAAACGGGTTAAATGTCAACACAAGAAACACGTATTTATTCAACAAGTTATATATTACAACCTAATACCTAATCGACATGTCTCTGATGATGTAAGGGATTACCATACGCCTAAAACTATCCTTCGGTATTTTATATTTATGCATTTCTAATTATTATCTATATTAATTGAAAGTTGCGATGAACAGTAACAATAATTTATTAATTTGTTGTTATTATTATATATATTTTATTAGTCTATTATAATAATTAATATTAATAGTTATTATAACTAATTAATTTATTTTACCCTATACTATATATACTATTTAATAATTTGATTTTTATTCAATTACTTGCATTCTTTTGTTTAAAAAAAAGTTAAATATGAAGTTGTGCTTGATTTTTTTTCTCAACGTTCATGTATAAATTTCATTAAAAACGTCGTTTGTTCGAAATATGGCCTTTTTGGTATCTGGTCTCAAGTGTTGGTGTCATAGCGGTACCATGGCGAACGAAAACAACACCGACACCGACCGAGCCATGTTGATACCCATTTCGGTATTCTCGGAACCGGTATCGATATATACTTACAAAAATATATGCTTTTTACCCGTTTAGTTTTATATTATTTGATTTTCATCTGATATATCGCGTTCAAAATATTTTTTATAAAGTAGAATATGTGACTTTGTTTTAAAAAAAATCTCGCCAGCCAACCGATACAGACATTGGTATGCTTTAGTTATCATTGGAACCCACACCGGTATTCGTTTCTTTATGATTTTCAATGTAAATCACACTCTTTTATGGACATATCATGACTTTAAGCCGAGTGTCGGTACTATAATAATATGTATGGTAACAAACTGAACCGAACCGACCGAATTCCCGCCGCATTGCGCGGGCAAATCCACCTAGTTATTATATTATATTATATATATTAACACAAACTTGTGATGAATAGTAACTAGAAATTTTTTAATATTTATTTTTGTTTTTTAGTAATATTTTATCTATTATTTATTTGATATTTTAGTAATAAATAGTAATTAATTAATAATTGTTAGGCATTTGTGTTTTTAATTTTTTAGTAATCTTTCATTTAGCAATTGTGATGATAGTAACTGATTTCTTTTTTAATTTTTTTTAATGTTTATACTATTTTATCTATTATTCATTTGATTTTTTTAGTAATAAATAGTAACTGTAATTCTTAGTAGAAATTTTTTAATATTTATTTTTGTTTTTTAGTAATAGTTTATCTATTATTTATTTGATTTTTAGTAATAAATAGTAATTGATAATTGTTAGGCATTTGTGTTTTTATTTTTTTAGTAATCTTTCATTTAGCAATTGTGATGATAGTAACTGATTTCTTTTATAAATTTGTTTTATTTTTTTACTATTTTATCTATTATTCATTTGATTTGTTTAGAAATAAATAGTAACTGATAATTCTTAGGGTGTACGGTGTGGGAGTCGGCAAAGGGCGGCAAACCTATTTGCCGATCGGCAAACACCGGCGCCGACCCAGTTTGCCGCTTCCAAGTTTACCAAATCGGTGGTGTGATGCCGATGCGGTGAAGTAGAGGGTGTGTGTGGTGGGGTGGGGTCCATTCCTATCTCAACCAATCACACCTTTTTCTTTTTTATTTTAAATAGTTTACCACTTCACCAAGTGTCTAAACCATTGCCAACACTTTTCACCAAAGTTTAAACACTTTTGACTGATTGACATGACGCTCTCTGATTGGTCGGTTTTTTGGTTTGCCACTCCAAAGTGTTTAACCACTCCCTACACCCTTAGGCATTTGTTTTTTTTATTTTTTATTAGTAGCATTTTATTTAGCTATCAATTTGAATTTTTATAACAGCTTCGTTAACTTTTATTAAAAGTGTTTTAAATCTGCATCTATGTTTATTAATTTTTTTTAAATTCCAAGTTTTTTGCTGTGTATCTTTATGGTATGTTATGCGGGCATAGGATCAGTATCGATTTGGTTTGTTAAACTACCGGTACGTTTCATGCACTCAGTATAGAAATCAACACGTGTTTTACATCGACTGAAAACAGTAATAATGGACACCAGTATCCATACCGATGTTGTTTGAACGGTATAGCTCGATTCGAATTGTCACAATACTGGTATCGATATTCAATTAACGTCAAAGAGAGAGTTGTATAAATGAAAAACTATTGAAACTAGAAACTATAAACTATAAAAATGAGTATATGTATAGATAATGATGTTGTTTGGTACAACACGACAGGAGTACAATGTTAGCTTATCGAAAGTAAAAACAATAAAAATAAATACCGATAATGAACAAACGTTGTTCGTTCGGTTTCAATTCGGTTCACTAAGGTGACGACATGATATCTGTTATCAACCAGGAAACCATAAAATTATTACATACCGGTACCGATGTTGTCCAGTTTGGTACGATATGCTAGCGATACGATCTTAGTTTATCGAAAACAAAAACAATTAAAATAAATACCGTTGCCGATACAAATGTTATTCAATTGATTTCGGTTTGGTTTAGTACGATAGCGGCACAATAGTTGTTTTCAATAAGGTTTATATGACAATCTTGAAATAAACATAGAACGCAAACCAAGTGAACCAATATCAATTTAACAACATCCGTACCGGTACCGGTATCGATATTCGTTTTAGTTGTTTTCAATTGATGTAAGGTTTTCTCTTTTGATTACTATAGTGACTGTGTTATCGTAACAAATCGAACATATAACAACCGAATTCCCGCTGCGAAGTGCGGAAGAAAATCACTAGTTGAATATGAACGATGTAATTAAACAAATAAAAATGATTCATCTATCAAAATTATGTAGCAATTCACTTGATAGCATGTATGTAACATTCAACTAGGGAAATGAATCGTGTTTACGGGTTGACGGGTTAAACTTGACACAATCTCAAGCATAACACTAATACAAAAATCGTATTCCACACATGGACCATCACATGACAGGTGTATTCACATGTTGACACGAAGAAGACCCGTGTAACTCAAGTAGGAAGTTATTCAATTTTATTTTGCATATTAATACCATAAAATTCTAAATTCAGATATTATTTTTATTTTTTCTAAGCAATTTTGTTTAAACTATGCCAACGTGTTTTTAAACTCTGACATAAAAGATACCTAAAGAGTTTAAATTTGTTGCATAAAACACATTAAAAAGGCAAAAAGTAAATAAATGGGTAAACCTCATGAACCCGTCAAGTTAACAGGTACATAATACGTTTAACTAAACAACTTTAACATGAAACAAACCTGAATTCCCCGTTTAAACTTAACCCAAACTCTTGAATTTCTTGTTAGGTTCATATTAAGTAAGAAATTCACACTACGTTCGCCGCTAATACCAATCAAAATTGTTTCCTTTCCACTTGGAGCCACTTTGTTTTTAGATAGTTCGGGAAGTTGATCATCCTAAGATTCCCGACACTAAAGTGTACATAACGAACAAGTTTGTTTCTTATATAGGAACTAGGTTCACTTTTTATTAAAAATATTAAAAAAATAAATAATAACGAAACCTCGTTATTCGTGGGAAATACTAGTACAATACCGGTTACATAAACTAAATAAACAAATGTAAAAATACAATTGAATTATACCAATCTTGATTCAAGTCGATGTCTTTTGAAACTTCAACCGCACCTACGAGATGGAAACTCCGCTGCAAGACAAGTAAAATTGTTGACGGTTTTGGTTGAGGCACGCGTTCAACACGCTTCCGTTAAAACAGATTTTGCGCCTCCTCTCAGACGGTTATGTCTCCCAGGGTACAACAACCGGAACAGTATGTGTACTGCCGGAGATGACTCTCACGCCCGAGATTCCACCGGGTATAATTTGGTGTTCTTTATTTTGTAGGGAAATACTGAGTTGTGTAAAAAGACAATTTAGAGAATACTCTTCTCTAAATTTCTATGGAACAAAAGTTATTTTGTGTGTATATTTCTCTATTTAGAATGAACCTTTATGTTCATACTTATACTCACACTATTGAAAGACTTATTCAAACCTATTAAAATTGGTCATAAACAAGATAATTAATCTTGTAATAAAACCAGGTTTAAAGTCTTCATAAATGGATTTTAGTAGTTGGTCAAAAAACAACCGTTTTCATTCATGACAGAATTAAACGTTTTTTGAAACCGTTTAGACATTAACTCTAGTGGTTGACCAATATGACTGGCCGCTCGCGCGCGCATGTGAACCTGTGCCAAGGCTACTGTCGGACCGACACTTCGGCCCGCGCCATATGAAGTCCGCGTACCCGCGCTTTTCGAAAGCCGCAAGTCCTGCGCCTTCTAGACTTGCGCGCAAACTGCTCCTCCGCCATAGCCGATAATAGACACATAATGAACTTGTGTCATGCGCCTACGCCACCCAAGGTGCGCCATAAGCTGAGCCGCCACCCGCCATGTACCTGACCACGCGCTCATGGACAAAAATACAAGGCGGTGTGCAAAGTGCTAAGTGTGCCACATTGCGCCCATGGCCTACGCCACGCGTGCACATGTGCGAGGAAGGGTGCGCCACACCCTTTAGGGTCCCACTAGTTTTTGTCCAAAGGTAGACAATATACAAGGAGCCCTCCTCCTTATAAACCACTACAAGTTTTATCATCCCACCTAAGTGGGACAAGTTGACAAAACTTAATCCATTTTTCTCATCTTTGTTTGTTCCAAACATACAACTTCAAGCTTCGATATCTCATTCATCTTAGCTCTATTTGGACATAGTTTGAACACAAACCCATAAATAATTATTTATACAACACATATATAAATATTATTGATGTCCAAAATATTTAGTGAAAAACACATTTTCACTAAATTTCCAACAATCCCCCACATGAATGGAGATCGATGAAAACACCCAAAAATTCCCCGATAAAACCTCGACAGTCGAGTATTGCAGGATAGGTAGGTTTTGCCTTTGAACCTTCCTTTGTGAAGCATACTTAGTCTACTAGGGTTTTGTAGACGTGATGTCCTTGAACAACCCCCCATTTGTGTAAACGACAATATACATTCACACAATACTTTCCCTAGCCGGGTCATCCCCTCACTATCGTGTCCTATTATGGTCCTGGAACACTAGCCTGGTTCTGCGAGAGCTCTAGGATTGCGCACCCCACAATGTCATTCGAAGCGACCCTACTTCTCTCTCACATAGGTGATTCCTTTGAATCATTAAAAGCATTCTGGCTTACTATGATTTCCACAAATCAATTAGCCATATATTATGCTTAGCCTCACAACATTGTCACTGAATATTATAGGAATGGACTAGGACGTATTTAAACACCCTTTTATAGTTTTAGGGGGTATATGAACACATACACTAGCTTATACATAAACATATATATTAGCTATGCCCCCACAGTGACTACCCTTCGGTTCATGATTAAGTTTTCCTATTGAACCTAGATCTTGGGATCTCCAGTCAACTAGGTTAGGTTTCCCTCATGTCCCTTTTTCATGGGCTTTCGTCTCATTCCACAACTTGATCTCTTATCAACCCACTGGTTGTTGGATCCAAAATTATTTGTTGACTTCGCTAAGTCAACAACAATAATTTTCAGTTTAGATCAGTTGTTCTAACGTGTTCTTGACTCGCTAGTCACTTTTTCCTTTTAGTCGATTCATAAGACTTATAACTCGTGATCTCAACCTGGATCCAGTTATGTATCTTGTCTTTAGAATGACATGAAACTCAATTCATGGCTAGACACGTTTTCACCATGCCTTTGGTGTGTCATGACTGACATCTTACTAGATTTTGAATCTAACCAATTGGCATTCGAGTCCAATCTGCTCAATTGACTCCATATAACCATTGTGTACTCCACTTGGTCATGCGTTTGCAATATATGCAAGTCACCCCCACATTTAAGTGTAATTGGATAGCATCCAAATGGGGCGATGAAAGGTTCTCCCTTTCATTTCGAGTTTGAGAAAACTTCTCAACTCCCATTTCCACATTCAAATGCAAGTCACCCCCACATTTAAGTGTAATTGGATAACATCCAAATGGGGTGATGAAAGGTTCTCCCTTTCATTTCGAGTTTGAGAAAACTTCTCAACTACCATTTCTTCATACCCTAAAGGGTTTGTTTCTTAAATGGCTCATCCCCCACATTGCTTGCATTTTAATTAAGTATCCCTTTGGACTAAAATGAAGTTATATTTATAGTTTTGTGTTAGCACAAAATTCGTTCTTGTGTCATCAAATGTTTAAAGTTAATTTAATTGTCACACCCCAGATTTCCACGTATTACCGGTGGGCCCGGTAGGGGAGTATCGTGACGTGGTTGGTAACATATTAGTCAAACAACACAATATTTAAATGCACAGCGGAAGCAAAGTATAGATTCATTTCAACCAAACAATATTGTAATATTAAGTATCACAAATAGTTGAATATAAATCCACAGGTAGATCAAAGTAAAAGGAAACAATGTTCAACAGTCTATGACATCCAAGCTTACGAGACTTATTGTGGATGCTAGGAGAAAAGCCAGCCTATTACGCGTAGTACCTGCACTTAACCTTTTTGAGAAAATACTACACTGGTAAATACAATCAACCGACTCATTTTGAAAAGAGTTTAAGAAAATGGATTTAAGGCACAAGGCACAAATAATATTTTATAACTTGGGATAATTATTTGAATATAATACTTGTAAAGGATTTACATGTTTCTTATGCGTTCAGTAGCCCGGTTCGTGCCGGGTTAAAGATCAATAGACACACCACATTATTATATGAGACACCGACGGGCGTACGCCTACGCCCCGTGCTTAGGTCGTGACCATTTTGTAAAATGATGCCAGGGATATCCGGGACATGGTCATTAACCCCCCAAAGGCTTTAAGCAAACAAAACAATTTAAACGAGACATCTCAATACTTTAACCATCATACAATTAAAGATTCAATGCCCGACCAAGCGGTATTTTTATATACCGTACCCCAAGCCCGTATAGGGAAAATAAGTTAAAAGTATTTACCTGAGCAAAGTAATAATCACAATAAGCAAATGCAAGTAGCTTTTACTGGTCCTCCTAATCTGGAACGAAGGTTTATAATAACCTATTAGAATCCTAACAGGTCTTTTAGTTAAGTTTAAGCTTAGACCGGTTAGTTTTAAAGATACGGTTCGTACGCACGATTAAGCGAAGACCGGATAGAATGTGATTTAGACCCGACAAGTTTGAAGACTTGCTTAATATGGGTATATTATACACATTCTGGATTTTGAGATAAAACCGATAAGGTTTGACCCGTTTCGGCTAATTTATGTAAACTAGTTACATAAACCGAACCGAACGCGCACGAAGCGTAACGGGTAACCATAAGAGTCCTAAACAGGTTTCCTAAGTTAACATGCCTTAAATATGTTGTGATATCAGTAGGATACCTTCCATTATGCCCAAAACGAGTTTAACCTATAATTAAGCCCCGTAGGGGTATTTTGGTCATTTTAAAGATTATAAAAGGGATTAATTAAGCCTCTGTGATTCGGGTCTGAATTAATCCGTAAAATGACTTATCTTAACAGGTCATATCAGTTGGTGTTAAGTCATTTGTGACAAAATGGTTTTAAACCCTTACTATGCGCTTAACACGCTTATAAAGTCGTTTTAAGCGATTTACGGGTTAAAATAGGAATCTGAGTTTTCTTGATCAGTTCAACCGGTTCAAAATGCTTCATTTATTATTTAAAATCAGTAGCAATTGGATTGGTGTCAAAAGGATTTGTAAAACTCATTTTATGGCCTAAAAGGGTATATTTGGTAGTTACCGAATCAAGTCACTAATCCTAGCTTATGATCAGTTTAAAAATAATTAAAAATCTTCATAAATCCCAAAATATTATGTTACATCAGTGGGTAAAAGGTTTTGTGCCAAAAATTGGGTTTAGATAGGCTTTACGCTAATGACGCCGTTTAACTAATAAAAAGCTTTCTAATTACGTCATTGAGCATAACTCCTAATCTAGACCTCCAACTGACGTGAAAATTTAGGGACATGTTTATTAATCATTAATAAATATTATTGTCTTCTCACATTTCCAAAATTCTCGTTTTATAGTCATAAGGGCATTATGGTCAATATTTAAGCAATTAACGGAAATGTCGGACAATTAAGGATTCAAGTGGTATAAACGCAGAGGGTTATACAATCATGTAACTAGGTCCTAATGGAACTTTAAGGCATGTCTAAACCTATCTAAATCGGGTCAGAACTGAAGTCAAAGCAAAAGTCAAAGTTTTGCGACTTTCGGTTCCGAATCGGTTCTAAACAGAAAGTTGTCGAATCAAACAAGCTTAGACAAGTTCTTATACTTATTACCAAGATATATGAATGATAAAATAGGTTACACGCCTTTTACATTGTTAGTTATGCGTTAAATCAAAGTTTAGCATTTCTGTTGACTTTTTCTAATCATCTTTGACTCGACAAATGACCTAGTTAGGATGGGAATCAGTGGGTGCCCTTTTAAGGGTTTAATTCCCACCTAATTACCAACTTATAACTACTTTAAGTTTGCCTAATCGCTGGACCATTAGCGATTAATTAATAAGTCAACCGTTAATTACGACGGTTTGACTTTAAGACTATAAACTAAGCAAAACTTAAACAATGAAGGTTGAGGATACTTACACAAGTCCTATGAACGATTTGGAATGCTTGCGGATGGTCCTTGTGCTCCAGGAATGCTCAGATGTTGGAAGGAATGAATGAACACAAAGTTGCAACTTTGTGGGACTTTATATAGTGATCAAAACTCACTTGATTGTTGACATGTAAGTCTATAAATGTTCATGGATGTTTGCAAGTGTCCCCTATAGCCTCAAAACCAGTTTAGGAAGCCCATTGTATTGAAACAATTCACTTGGAGTCGGTTAAGAGCTGAACAGCCACCTGTGCAACATTTCTGATCAGACAAGGCCGTCGCGTAGCGCGACGGCATAGGGGTCTAGTGCTCGCGCTACGCGAGCATATGGTGACCTGCCAAACATGTTTCCATTATTTGCATTTCAGTCCCCGGTCCTCCTAAAGGTCGTTTTCACCTCTTGTTTTGCATAATGAGCCCTCTAAAATTGACATATAAGGGCTTTAAGACTTATACCTACTTTGTGAAGTCCTTGGTCACTTTGTGTTTACCCGAAAAGTCCTAAATTTCCATGTTGACGCTTCTAACCCCTCGCACACGAATTTTATCATAACTTTCTCATACGATAACGAAACTTGTTGAATTTTTTATCACACATTCTAGTGAGCATAATTAATCGTTACAAAGCTTCGGGTTTGCTAAAAGGTCACTCAGAGGTATATCTTAAACATGTTGACACATTTAACCCCTGTAGTTTGTAATCTCTCACTTTCTTTTATATTTTAGCTTCGTATGATCCATGATTTATTCGTTTGAAGGTACGAGCATCATGTAGGATTAATATACCATATATTTATTCACTGTTGACATTTAGAACCCGTATATTCACATACTTTCCAGGTTTGTCAACTTTAGTCCTTCAAGAACATTCTTACACACGTTCAAACTTATGACACGTGTCAACACATTATAGGACGTGAATTTTCGAGGTGTTACATCCTCACCCCCTTAAAAGAAATCTCGACCTCGAGATTTACTGAAACAAATAAGGGTACTTTTCTTTCATTGTGGACTCAACCTCACACGTATATTCGGGACCTCTACGGGCATCCCATTTGACCTTTACAATAGGCACATGCTTCCTTCGAAGCTTCTTAACCTGTCGATCTTCAATCGACAATGGTTTTTCCACAAATTTCAAGCTCTCATTTATATGCACATCTGTATGTGGTATGACCAGTGATTCATCAGCGAAACACTTTTTCAGATTGCAGATGTGAAATACATTGTGAATTCCACTGAGCTCTTCAGGTAAGTTTAACTTATAGGCAACCGATCCGACACCTTCGACGACTTCGAACGGTGCTATGTACCTCGGGCTTAACTTGCCTTTCTTACCAAATCGCATCACTCCCTTCCAGGGTGATACTTTAAGCAACACTTTGTCACCTACTTCGAAGTTCATAGCTTTACGCTTTGGATCTGCGTAACTCTTCTGCCTATCTCGGGCAGCTTTGAGACGGTCTCGAATCTGGACAATCTTGTCCGTCGTTTCAAAGACTATCTCTGGTCCTGATAATTGGACATCTCCAACTTCTGCCCAACAAATGGGCGATCTACACTTTCTACCGTATAAGGCCTCGAAAGGCGCAGCTTTAATGCTGGTATGGTAGCTATTGTTGTAGGAGAATTCTATCAATGGCAGGTGGTTATCCCAACTTCCACCTAAATCAATCACGCATGCTCGAAGCATGTCTTCCAAAATTTGAATAGTACGCTCACTCTAACCGTCCGTCTGAGGATGGTAAGCCGTACTAAAATTTAAACGTGTGCCCAAAGATTGTTGGAAGCTTTTCCAAAAATGTGACCTGTATCTAGTATCTCTGTCAGAGATAATAGACACAGGTATGCCATGTAAAGCTACAATCTTATCCACGTACAACTGGGCTAACATATCGGAGCTATAAGTCTCCTTGATGGGTAAGAAATGTGCTGACTTAGTCAGTCTATCAACTATAACCCATATCGTATCATTTCCTTTCCTTGTTTTGGGTAACTTGGTGATAAAATCCATAGTTACCATTTCCCATTTCCAAGTGGGAAGTTCAGGCTGTTGTAGCAAACCTGACGGCTTTTGATGTTCTGCTTTGACTTGCGCACACGTCAAGCATTTAGCTACATAGGTAGCTACAGACTTCTTCAAGCCTATCCACCAATAGTTTGCCCTTAGGTCCTGGTACATCTTATCAGCTCCCGGATGAACAAAATATTTAGAACTATGGGCTTCCTGGAGGATAACATCTCGAAGTCCTCCATAGATTGGAACCCATATTCGTCCATTCAATCTCAGAATTCCGTCTTTGCCAAGAGATAACTGCTCCTCAGTTACTCCTAGCTTTTCATTAGGATAGTTAGCTTCCAACACAGCTTCCTTCTGTGCAGCTAACAACCTTTCATTCAAACTGTTCTTAATTTCAATGCTCTTGGCATTGATTCGGATGGGTTTCACCCTTTCCTTTCGACTCAAGGCATCAGCGACTACATTCGCCTTGCCGGGATGTTATCTGATTTCACAATCATAATCATTCAAAGTCTCCATCCATCGGCGCTGCCTCATGTTTAAATCCTTCTGATTAAACAGGCGCTGGAGGCTCTTGTGATCAGAATAGATCACACACTTGATTCCATATAAATAATGCCTCCAGAGCTTCAGTGCAAATACAACGGTACCCAACTCCAAGTCATGGGTGGTGTAATTCTTTTCGTGCACCTTTAACTGTCTTGAAGCATAGGCAATAACCTTGCCTTTATGCATAAGCACACACCCCATTCCGGTGTGTGATGCATCACAATAAACTACAAACTCCTCGATTCCATCAGGCAATGTCAGTACTGGAGCATTGCTCAACTTTTGTTTCAGAATATCGAAGGATTCCTGCTGCTTAGGACCCCAGTCAAATTTAATCTTCTTACGCGTCAGCGAAGTCAGGGGTGCAGCAATCCTTGAGAAGTTTTCAATGAATCGCCTATAGTATCCTGCCAAACCTAGGAAGCTAAAAATTTCTGTAGGTGTCTTTGGCTCTTGCCAATTCATGACAGCTTCAACTTTAGCGGGATCTACTTGGATACCACGCTCACTAACAACATGTCCGAGAAATTGGACTTCTCGAAGCCAGAATTCACACTTCGAGAACTTGGCATAGAGCTTTTCTTTATGAAGTAGTTCCAGAATGCAATGAAGGTGCTTCTCATGGTCAGCTTGGTTCTTCGAGTAGATGAGGATGTCATCGATGAAGACGATGACAAATTTATCCATGTAAGGCTTGCAAACGCGATTCATGAGATCCATAAATGCGGCAGGTGCATTTGTGAGCCCAAAAGGCATCACTAGGAACTCGTAATGACCATAACGAGTCCTAAATGCAGTCTTGTGTACGTCTTCATCTCTAACCTTCAGTTGGTGATAGCCTGACCTTAAGTCAATCTTAGAGAAGAAACTTGCCCCTTGAAGTTGATCGAACAGATCGTCGATTCTGGGCAAAGGATACCTATTCTTGATAGTGACCTTATTAAGCTCACGGTAGTCGATGCACAGACGCATCGATCCATCCTTCTTCTTGACAAATAAGACTGGTGCTCCCCAAGGAGACGAACTAGGTTTGATGAAACCTTTGTTTAGCAAATCATCTAACTGCATTCTCAATTCCTTCATCTCTGTTGGTGCCAACCTATAAGGCGCCCTTGCTACTGGTGCTGATCCAGGAATAATGTCAATTCTGAATTCTACTTGTCTATCTGGTGGCAAACCAGGTAGTTCTTCAGGAAAAACTTCAAGGTATTCAGAAATGACGGGGATATCCCTAATCTTGGGCTTCGGCTCATCAATAATCACTTGTGCCATGTAGATGACACAACCCTTCTTCAAACACTTAGAGTCCTTGAGCATAGACATTTGCTCAGGCAGCCCATACTGGGTATCTCCTTGGATAGTAAGTGATTCACCAGACTGAGTCTTGATCACCACTTGCTTCTTATTGCAAACAATCTGGGCCTGGTTATGAGATAACCAGTCCATACCCAAAACTATGTCGAAACCGGCTAGTTTCAAAGGAAGTAGGGACAAAGGAAAAGAGTGGTTCTTAATGGATATGAAACATCCATCTAATAACGTTGAGGTGGTTTCTAAAGTGCCATCTGCTAGTTCCACCTCATACTTCACACTTAAGGTCTTAACAGGTAATTTCAACAATTCACTAAACTTATTATCTACGAACGACTTATCAGCGCCTGAATCAAATAACACTCTCGCATAAACATCATTTACGAGGAAGGTACCTATTATCACATTGTCGTCCTGGACGGCTTCCTTAGCATCCATCCTGAAGACCCTAGCATTGGTCTTCTTTCCTTCTTCAGCTTTCTTTGCAAACTTTGGGCAATTTGTCTTTATGTGCCCCTTTTCGTTGCAACCACAGCAGGTCGCATCCTTCATCTTTTTGCAATCCAAGGTCTTGTGTTCCTTGGACTTGCATAACCCACATGCAAAAGTTTTCGATTGTGAATGCGAGTTCGATTCATACCTGCACTTCCCGAAGTGCTGTCTCTTGCAGATTTTACATCTGGGTTTTTCACTCGACTACTGACCATCCTTCCTAGATCCTGACCCCTTCTTGTGGTCATTGTTTCCCTTATGCTTCTTGTCTGAACGTCGTGAGTTGTCATCCTCACGCTTCCTCTTTTCGGTATCGGTGTTCCTCTGCGATTTCTGCCTGACCGCATCCAAGGTAAGAGACAATGATATGTCCGCTGCAGACCGAAAAGTAGCTGGTCTGGAGGCCTTCACACTTGCCTTGATCTCTGGGGCCAAACCCCCAATGAAACGGGCTATTCGTTTGGGTTCCGGGGTTACCAAATATGGAACCAACCTTGACAAGGTGTTGAAACTGGTAAGGTAGGCCTGACAGTCTAGGTTTCTCATGATCAGCGACAAGAAGTCAGCTTCAATTTTCTCAACCTCATGCTGAGGGCAGTAGTTTTCCTTGATCAGTGACATGAATTGTTCCCAGGTCATATTGTACAACGGGATTTTCCCCGTAGCTTGGATCAAAGATCTCCACCAAGCTAATGATTCTCCCTTAAAAGACTGAGACACGAATTTCACAATATCCCTATTATCGCAACCACTGATATCCACTACCGTATCCATCTCGTCCAACCAAGTCATGCAATCTACTGCTCCTTTTTTCCCAGTGAAATCCCTGGGTTTGCACGAAACGAAGTACTTATAGGAGTAACCCTTATTACGGGGTTCTTGATTCAGTACGACTCTTTGGGATGGAGCACTCCTCTGGTTTGATGAGTGGTGAGAATTACTGTTGTGGGCAGTGTGGGTCCTGGAGGGTGTTCTAGATTGTGGTGCAGATTGGGTCCTTGTACGGGTACCACTGGATTCATGGAGCTGTCTATCCAAAGCTCGATTAACGACATTATCTATCATTGCCTGTAATTATGCACCCGCTACATTTACTCGGGCATTATCATGCTCTCTCCTTGGGTGACTGTTGATCTCGTTTGAGTCGGCCATGTAGCTTGAACTGTTACATATTGACAATAATTTATTGGTGAGTTTATTATAGAATTGTCTTTTATGGTAATTTATTAATCGTGGTAAACGTAGACCATATATGGTTAATTTTATTACTCACATTTATTTAGGATTTCTATTATGATTTATCCTAATTATAAAACAATAACAGTTTTATTAGTAGCACGAAAGGCCTAGTCACAGTGACATTTTTAAATTATGAGCCATGATTTCAGAGAATCAAGGCACTAAGGTTTGAACATAGTCCCTTACCTTTTTCTGACAGGGAGTCGTAGACTACAACTGTCTTTTGTCTCATGTAGAAATGAGCAAGGCCCGTAGGCATTGTATTACCAATGTATGGTCAAAATATGATCATCTTAATTGATGATTTAAACCCATGATTCAGAGATCATTAAGTTGGGTTAGGAATCTTTTGAAGAATCCTATTATAAGAATGACGTGTGTGATTTTGACGGATCACATCTGCCAGGGGCGTTAACATGTTTTCAGATGTTAACAGAGATTGGAATCTTTTATACAGGTCTTACCATCTTGGCCAAGTCTTATAAGGACATGTAGGCTAGGTTTTACCTTTAAGATATTAATAGGCAGATCATTTTTAAAAGGAATGAATTTTATTTTGTTTATTTCATGTATAATATATAAGTGCATAAATGACAGAAATAAAATTTTCAAACTTAACATTCCATTAAAATTTAAAAGTAGTACACTTTGCCCTAAACGAGACTTTTCACAGAAACACTTGCCCACGCAGGAGCTATACAGATAATACATGTCCTCACAGGGACTATTTACAAAAATAAATGTCCACGCAGGGACTAACAAGATAAGTCCACGTAGGGACTAAGTACAAGAAAGATGTCCACGCAGGGACTGATTTAAACAAGGAAATATAATAATACATATTGGGATTTTAACGATCCCGTTTCTTCTTTCCTTTCAGCAAACTTGCCAAGCCACTCATAAATCCCTGATTCTTCCTACGTTCTCTCTGGAAATCTCGCTCAACCCTTTCCAGTCTTTAGCGGAGTTCCTCCTGCTCCGGTGGGGAAAATCGTGGCGGCTGGTGCCGAAGTGGTGGCTGAGCAGGTACTTGATACCCACGAGCTGGATATCCCATTCCCCAAGGGGTTCCATATGGTCCTTCAGGATTATGGGCGAGGTAGTTTGATGCCACATGGTAAGGGTCCTCAGCATAGTTATATGTAGTATATGCCGGCGGCCCGAACGGATTGTATGTTGCTGGAGCAGTATATGCAGGGATAGGGTTACCAAAATCCGATGGTTGCGGCGCAACAGGTGCCGAATTCACCTCCGACACTGGAACTGAAGGTCCACCCATTTGTGGGTCTTCATATAGTGGCAGGTAGTGGCTGCCACTAGAGTGTTGAGGGGTGCTGAAATGAAAATCCCCTCCTCGTGCTGACATCCGTGCGCCAGTCCTCCTTCGTCTTGGTGGTTCTGGAGGTGCTAGATGAACTGGCGGCGGTGGAGGCGGTGGCGTGACTGCCACGAAACGTGGATCCCCAGAGGGATCCTACTGCTGCTGGTGAGGCGATGAATGGTGAGATGGTGTATAGTACCACTCACACCGGTTGAACCGTGCCTGGTGACTATCTGGACCGTGGTAGGGTGATCCGTGAAAAGATGAACCATCAGAGATCTCAAAAGGATGGTTCGGGGTTCCGGTTGCAGGCTCGACAGGATCCGTATCCTCGTCCATGTCCATCGCTTGATCACCGGAAAAGTGATCCTCCAGTCCTAGTGGGTTAAAGCCCCCTTGTTCTGGTAGGTAGTATGCCGGGTTAAACCGGCCCTGAAAGACAGGAGTAGGGTCGACGAAGGAATGGTGCGATAAGGATCGCTGTAGAGGTATGTATGAAGGTTGCGGGTTGTTGGGCTCATTCTCGGACTGAGGCCCAAAGGAGTGATGATAAGGAGGTGTTGAGCTATGCGACGTAGATTGTCTGGCAGGTTCCTCATAAGTCCTCCAAGGTTCTCGCGGATCGGCACTCCTTGTAGAAGAAGGAGTTCGTCGGTACGAAGGCCCGGCCTCGTGGTCGTTAGGGGCGCTGATTGGCCCTTTTCCTCGTCCTCCTCGCCTGAATCTTGGCGGCATTGTTAAACCTGTCAATATAAACAAAGGTAACAACAAGGAGAAATAAAGGACAAAGTTAAAATTAAAATAAAAACATTTTAGATTATTCCTAAGTTCTTTGTCTAGACTCGAAGATTTAGGAATGTGCAATTGTGTAACTGAGATTAAACACAGAAGGCTAGTGTTTAATTCACTCAGTGTTGGCTTTGATACCAACCTGTCACACCCCAGATTTCCAAGTATTACCGGTGGGCCCGGTAGGGGAGTATCGTGACGTGGTTGGTAACGTATTAGTCAAACAACACAATATTTAAATGCACAGCGGAAGCAAAGTATAGATTCATTTCAACCAAACAATATTGTAATATTAAGTATCACAAATAGTTGAATATAAATCCACAGGTAGATCAAAGTAAAAGGAAACAATGTTCAACAGTCTATGACATCCAAGCTTGCGAGACTTATTGTGGATGCTAGGAGAAAAGCCAGCCTATTACGCGTAGTACCTGCACTTAACCTTTTTGAGAAAATACGTCAGTTTACACTGGTAAATACAATCAACCGACTCATTTTGAAAAGAGTTTAAGAAAATGGATTTAAGGCACAAGACACAAATAATATTTTATAACTTGGGATAATTATTTGAATATAATACTTGTAAAGGATTTACATGTTTCTTATGCGTTCAGTAGCCCGGTTCGTGCTGGGTTAAAGATCAATAGACACACCACATTATTATATGAGACACCGACGGGCGTACGCCTACGCCCCGTGCTTAGGTCGTGGCCATTTCGTAAAATGATGCCAGGGATATCCGGGACATGGTCATTAACCCCCCAAAGGCATTAAGCAAACAAAACAATTTAAACGAGACATCTCAATACTTTAACCATCATACAATTAAAGATTCAATGCCCGACCAAGCGGTATTTTTATATACCGTACCCCAAGCCCGTATAGGGAAAATAAGTTAAAAGTATTTACCTGAGCAAAGTAATAATCACAATAAGCAAATGAAAGTAGCTTTTACTAGTCCTCCTAATCTGGAATGAAGGTTTATAATAACCTATTAGAATCCTAACAGGTCTTTTAGTTAAGTTTAAGCTTAGACCGGTTAGTTTTAAAGATACGGTTCGTACGAACGATTAAGCGAAGACCGGATAGAATGTGATTTAGACCCGACAAGTTTGAAGACTTTCTTAATATGGGTATATTATACACATTCTGGATTTTGAGATAAAACCGATAAGGTTTGACCCGTTTCGGCTAATTTATGTAAACTAGTTACATAAACCGAACCGAACGCGCATGAAGCGTAACGGGTAACCATAAGAGTCCTAAACAGGTTTCCTAAGTTAACATGCCTTAAATATGTTGTGATATCAGTAGGATACCTTCCATTATGCCCAAAACGAGTTTAACCTATAATTAAGCCCCGTAGGGGTATTTTGGTCATTTTAAAGATTATAAAAGGGATTAATTAAGCCTCTGTGATTCGGGTCTGAATTAATCCGTAAAATGACTTATCTTAACAGGTCATATCAGTTGGTGTTAAGTCATTTGTGACAAAATGGTTTTAAACCCTTACTATGCGCTTAACACGCTTATAAAGTCGTTTTAAGCGATTTACGGGTTAAAATAGGAATCTGAGTTTTCTTGATTAGTTCAACCGGTTCAAAATGCTTCATTTATTATTTAAAATCAGTAGCAATTGGATTGGTGTCAAAAGGATTTGTAAAACTCATTTTATGGCCTAAAAGGGTATATTTGGTAGTTACCGAATCAAGTCACTAATCCTAGCTTATGATCAGTTTAAAAATAATTAAAAATCTTCATAAATCCCAAAATATTATGTTACATCAGTGGGTAAAAGGTTTTGTGCCAAAAATTGGGTTTAGATAGGCTTTACGCTAATGACGCCGTTTAACTAATAAAAAGCTTTCTAATTACGTCATTGAGCATAACTCCTAATCTAGACCTCCAACTGACGTGAAAATTTAGGGACATGTTTATTAATCATTAATAAAGATTATTGTCTTCTCACATTTCCAAAATTCTCGTTTTATAGTCATAAGGGCATTATGGTCAATATTTAAGCAATTAACGGAAATGTCGGACAATTAAGGATTCAAGTGGTATAAACGCAGAGGGTTATACAATCATGTAACTAGGTCCTAATGGAACTTTAAGGCATGTCTAGACCTATCTAAATCGGGTCAGAACTGAAGTCAAAGCAAAAGTCAAAGTTTTGCGACTTTCGGTTCCGAATCGGTTCTAAACAGAAAGTTGTCGAATCAAACAAGCTTAGACAAGTTCTTATACTTATTACCAAGTTATATGAATGATAAAATAGGTTACATGCCTTTTACATTGTTAGTTATGCATTAAATCAAAGTTTAGCATTTCTGTTGACTTTTTCTAATCATCTTTGACTCGACAAATGACCTAGTTAGGATGAGAATCAGTGGGTGCCCTTTTAAGGGTTTAATTCCCACCTAATTACCAACTTATAACTACCTTAAGTTTGCCTAATCGCTGGACCATTAGCGATTAATTAATAAGCCAACCGTTAATTACGACGGTTTGACTTTAAGACTATAAACTAAGCAAAACTTAAACAATGAAGGTTGAGGATACTTACACAAGTCCTATGAACGATTTGGAATGCTTGCGGATGGTCCTTGTGCTCCAGGAATGCTCAGATGTTGGAAGGAATGAATGAACACAAAGTTGCAACTTTGTGGGACTTTATATAGTGACCAAAACTCACTTGATTGTTGACATGTAAGTCTATAAATGTTCATGGATGTTTGCAAGTGTCCCCTATAGCCTCAAAACCAGTTTAGGAAGCCCATTGTATTGAAACAATTCACTTGGAGTCGGTTAAGAGCTGAACAGCCACCTGTGCAACATTTCTGATCAGACAAGGCCGTCGCGTAGCGCGACGGCATAGGGGTCTAGTGCTCGCGCTACGCGAGCATATGGTGACCTGCCAAACATGTTTCCATTATTTGCATTTCAGTCCCCGGTCCTCCTAAAGGTCGTTTTCACCTCTTGTTTTGCACAATGAGCCCTCTAAAATTGACATATAAGGGCTTTAAGACTTATACCTACTTTGTGAAGTCCTTGGTCACTTTGTGTTTACCCGAAAAGTCCTAAATTTCCATGTTGACGCTTCTAACCCCTCGCACACGAATTTTATCATAACTTTCTCATACGATAACGAAACTTGTTGAAATTTTTATCACACATTCTAGTGAGCATAATTAATCGTTACAAAGCTTCGGGTTTGCTAAAAGGTCACTCAGAGGTATATCTTAAACATGTTGACACATTTAACCCCTGTAGTTTGTAATCTCTCACTTTCTTTTATATTTTAGCTTCGTATGATCCATGATTTATTCGTTTGAAGGTACGAGCATCATGTAGGGTTAATGTACAATATATTTATTCACTGTTGACATTTAGAGCCGTATATTCACATACTTTCCAGGTTTGTCAACTTTAGTCCTTCAAGAACATTCTTACACACGTTCAAACTTATGACACGTGTCAACACATTATAGGACGTGAATTTTCGAGGTGTTACATTAATCTCCGTCGAGCATATAAATTAACAAGTATTAGTCTAGCATGCTTTAGACCACAATACTCTAGCATGTGAACAGAAGATGCATCACTCTGATTCTTCACAGCCTTAAGAGATAACACGCTATCTCTTCCGAACATTCGTTTCTTAGTTTAGACACAATAATGAAATTTTATTTGACCATTCCAAAACCATCGGTTTTTAGGAAGGCCTTAAAACCATAGTTAACTTCATCCATTAGGATCATAACTCGTTTTGCCTTTTTATATCCAAGGCTTCACCATTGACTTCCTAAAGACTTAAGCATAAGTCTTAATCTAAGTCACTTTGATGAAAAATCTTTGTATAAAATCACTTGAGTCTTGAGATATAGCCAATTAGATTGACTCTCAACAACAAAGCATTCACGTATGCCTATAGTGATATATACATTTACGTTGTTGTTTCATTAATACCATGTATTGGGATACTCTCCCAAATTGAGGACCAAGCCTCCACATAGTTTAAACAACATTGATGGTGGTAGAAGCATCTACAAGTCCATCACTATTGTAAATTTCCATTAATAAATTTTCTAAATTTATTAAAATCATTTACAATAATAACATATATTTCTTTCATATGTTATATTCTTTGAAAACTTACATGTGCATTTCCATGTTGATGCTCTCAACATTAGATGACATATCTCGTTTTCGTGTATTTCATCTCAAACCATACACCGCATTTCTCACGATGCCGTTATGTATTTAATGTTTGATTTGTGACTTATTACATAAGTCATGATCACAACCCGCTCGTTGTGTTTGTGTAAATTACTTTTTACACTTAGTACCAAAATGTGTATCCTTTTGACAAATTATTAGTAGTCCAAAATAAAAATTTATCTTTTATTATATGTTAATCCATTTGTTTATGTAAAATAAACCAAACGGTAGTCCACCATTTTAAATAAAATAGAAGTGAACATATATAATAACGGATGCACCAATGATATCTAAACATCAAATCCCAAAGTGTTATTATCTTCAACACTTTCGACCGAAATAAACGCAATTATATCGTTCGGTGTCATGTTTTGAGGTACTCCCTCATCTTGGAACTCTAAACTTGAATAATCACAAGTTGTCCAAAATATAAAGTTGTTTACAATTAACTACTCGCAAGTAGTTAAGCAACTTATTATGTCTATAACAACATCGAGTTGTTTTTCACAAAATAGTCTTTTCAAGACTATTATATGGTTCAAGACGTTATACTTCTCATGGAAGTATCGAATCATTTATAATTCGCAAAGACATGTTTTATTCGTTCAAAACATTTCTCGTTTTTGCAAGTGTTTTAATATTAAACTATATATTTATGTTTTGATTACAAATCAAAACAATAAACCTTATAATAGTTTAATAAATAAAACAATTTCAAACTCGCTCGTTTGAAAATAAAACGAATACACCTCGTTTTAATAATTAGTTTATCATATTCAAACCATTTCTAACCGCTGTTAGATAATAACGATTACCAAACGTTAACAAAAGTGGTTTGTATGATAACCAATTCTAATATGCTAATTAGAATTTAAATGTTGAACAAACATTCAAAAATATTCGGTTTTTATAAAGTGAACCGCTTCTAACGCGCTCGTTAGAAATAAAACGAATACAATTATTCACTTTTGGTTTAAGTGAACGTTTTCTAACACGCTCGTTAGAAATGAACACAAATCTTTTTGTAACACCTCGAAAATTCACGTCCCATAATGAAATGACACGTGTCATAGGTTTGAACGTGTGAAAGAATGTTCTGAAAGGACTAAAGTTGACAAACATGGAAAGCACGTGAATATACGGGTTTAAATTATCAACAGTGAATAAATATACTTAACAAAAACCCTACATGATGCTCATACCTTCAAACGAATAAATCATGGATCATACGAAGCTAAATATGGAAGAAAGTGAGAGATTACAAACTACAGGGGTTAAATGTGTCAACATGTTTAAAGTATACCTCTGAGTGACCTTTTGACAAACCCGAAGCTTTGTAACGGTTAATTATGCTCACTAGAATGCACGATATAAATTTCATAAAGTTTCGTTATCGTATGAGAAAGTTATGATCAAATTCGTATACAAGGGGTTAAAGCGTCAACGTTGAAAGTTATGACTTTTCGGGTAACAATAAAGTTAACCGGGGACTTAACAAAGTGGGTATATGTCTTAAAGCCCTTATAAGTCAAATTGGAGGGTTCAAAGTGCAAGAAATAAAGTCGTAGCAAAGTTTCCAAGAGCCAAAGACCAAAACATAAAAATCTGAAAGTTAGATTTGGTGCAGGAGGGCTTCGCGCGACGCGAAGGCCCAGGGGGGGGTCTTCGCGTGACGCCTAGGGCTGTCTGATCCGAAAACTTTGGGTTCTTGTCTTCCATTTGCATTCTAACCAACTTATAAACGTTTTTCCTCATCTTGCACGACCCCTAGGCAACCCCTAGACACTTAGGGACATCTGGAAGTGATCCATGGCCATGCTTAGACTTGTGTGTCAACAATCCATGAGTTCTTGAGCACTATATAAAGGGCCAAGGTTGCAACCAATTCCTCACACCTTCCTTCAGCATTTCTGGAGCTCCAAAGCAGGCTCAAGTGATCACTAATCAAGCATAGGACTTCAGTAAGTATGCTTAACCTTTCTTAATTAAGTTTTTGCTTAGTTTTAGCTTAAAAGTCAAACCGTCGTAATTAACGGTTGACTTAGCGATTAATCATTGATGGTCTAGTGATTAGTCGAATTGAAAGTAGTTATAAGTTGGTAATTATGTGGGCAATAAACCCTTAAAAGGGCACCCTCTGATTCCCACTCTAACTAGGTCTAATGTCGGGTAAAACTTGTTATTAAAAAGTCAACAGCATGCTTAATTTCTAATTTATGCATAGTTAGCAATGTAGGACCCATACAACCTGTTTGATCATTAATATAACGTGGTAATTAATGTAAGAACATGTCTAAACATGTTCAACCCGACAATTTTCTGTTTAGACCCGGTTCAGAACCGAAAGTCGCAAAGCTTTGACTTTTGCTTTGACTTCAGTTCTGACCCGTTTTGGTATGTTTTAGAAATTCCTTAGAGCTTTAATTGGACTAGGTTACATGCTAGTATAACCCTCTGTGATTATACACCTTGGTTCATTAGTTATCCAATTAATATGCATGTTTCCGTTAATTGCTCATATGTTGACCATTATGCCCTTGTCACCTTAAAACGTGATTTTTGAAAATGTAAAAGTGTAGAAACCTTAGTTACTGAAATATAAACTTGTACCCAAAGTTTGACATCAGTTTGAGGTCTAGATTAAGAGTTATGCTCATTAGCGTAAATTGAAAGCTTTATGTTAATTAAACGGCGTAATTAGCGTATAGCCTATTTTAACCCACTTTTTGATATCAAACTCCTTACCCACTGATGTAATATATTATTTTGAGATATTTGAAGATTTTTAATTAATTTTAGGCTGAGCATAACTTATAGTCATAGGCTTAATCCGGTAATTGTCGGTTTTGCCCTTACGGGCTATAAAATGAGTTTTACATATCTAATTGACTCCAAACCTTTTGCTACTGATTTTAAATGATAAATAAATTATTTTAGACCTTCTGGAATAATAAAAATATCAGCTTTATGTATAGAACCCGGAAATGGCTTCTAATCGCCTTATTAAGCGTTTTTAACGCATAGTATGTACTAAAACCATTTTAAACATACAAGGGTTGATACCTACTGATATTTTAGGTAAATTATAATATTTTAACAGTAAACAAAAGTTGTTAAACTCAGACTTCAGTTTTGAGCTTTACGGCTTATGTGAAATTACCAAAATGCCCCTACGGTGCATAGTTTGGTTATAATTGATAAATTTCACATATATACTTTACCCTACTGTTATAACTTATCAAAATTAGTATTTTTGCTGATTACATCAGACCTGTAACTCAGGTTAATACTTAAACTCTTTTATAACCTTGTAAATGACCAAACTACCCTTACGGGGCATAGTTTGTGTTTAAATTCGTTTCGGGCATAATAAAAGACATCTTACTGATGTCACAACATATTTGAGGCATATTAACTTAGGAAACCTGTATATGGCTCTTACGGATACCCGTTACGCTTATTACGCGTTCGGTTCGGTTTATGTAACTAGTTTACATAAATTAGCCGAAACGGGTCAAACCTTATCGGTTTTATCTCAAAATCCAGAATGTGTATAATGTACCCATATTTAGCAAGTCTTCAAACTTGTCGGGTCTAAATCACATTTTATCTGGTCTTCGCTTAATCGTGCGTACAAACCGTATCTTTGAAACTAACCGGTCTAAGCTTAAGCTTAATTAAAGACCCGTTAGGATTCTAATAGGTTATTATAAACCTTCGTTCCAGATTAGGAGGACCAGTAAAAGCTACTTGCATTTTCTTATTGTGATTATTACTTTGCTCAGGTAAATACTTTTAACTTATTTTCCCTATACGGGCTTGGGGTACGGTATATAAAATACCGCTTGGTAAGGCATTAAATCTCCATCGTTTGGTGGCTAATTGATATTTGATCGGCCCGTTTAAATTGTTTTGTTTGCTTAAAGCCTTTGGGAGGTTAATGACCATGTCCCGGATATCCTTGGCATCATTTTACGAAATGGCCACGACCTAAGCACGGGGTGTAGGCGTACACCTGTCAGTTGCCAGATAAATAATGTGGTGTGTCTATTGATCTTTAACCCGGCACGACCCGGGCTACTGAACGCATAAGTAATCATGTAATTCTTTTTCGAGATTATATATTTAAATAATTATCCCAAGTTATAAAATGTTTATGCCACGTGCATCCAAATAAATTTTTAATCATTTTTAAAATGAGTCAGTTGATTGTATTTACCAGTGTAAACTGACGTATTTTCCCAAAAAGATTAAATGCAGGTACTAAGCGTAATAGGCTGGATTCTCTCCTGAGCATCAATAAAGAGTCTCGCAAGCTTAAGATGCCTAACGTCTGTTGAACTACTGTTTCCTATTTATTTCGATCCGTCTGTGGATAAACTTTCAACTGTTTGTGATACACGATATTACAATATTTTATTCGGTTGAAATGTATCTTTCATTTGCTTCCGCTGTGCATATTAAATATTGTGTTGTTTGACTATTATGTTGCCAACCACGTCACGATACTCCCCACCGGTGACACGTGGAATTCGGGGTGTGACACTTTTCTAACAGGCACGTTAGAAAATATATAAAACGATTACAAATCATCTTAAATAATTTATCATAGTTAACCCGGTTCAAACCCGCTCGTTAGAAATTAACGATTGTAAATCGTTAAAATAGTTGGTTATAAGATAAACTAATTCTAATACGCCCATTAGAAAATTAAACGATTATTTATCCCCATAAGCCGTTTTTGGTTTATATAAAATAAACATTTTCTTACCCGCTTGTTAGAAATAAACAATTGACAAAGTCGTTAAATTGTTTCTAACACGCTCGTTAGAAAATAAACAACTATCAAACTCTTTAAATCGTTTCTAACACGCTCGTTAGAAATGATCGTTACAAATTTGTTTCGAAGTTTATAAAAAAAATATAAACTATTTCTAATACGCTCATTAGAAATAAACAAAGAGTAAAATGCACGGATAGTCCCTGTGGTTTTGCAAAATAACACCTATAGTCCCTAACTTTTGGAAATTACACCGGTGCTCCCTGTGGTTTGATAGTTTGTTACTCGGATAGTCCCTGGCATGGATGACAGTTAGTTTTCTCCGTTAAGTGGATGTGAAATGACAAATTTACCCTTCATTTTCTCCACTCTATACAAACAAAACAAAACAACCCCACCCTAACCCCACCCACCCCCACCTTTCTCTCTGTTTCCTCCCACCATTAACCACCAACCACCACCCAAATTGGGGTTTAAGTGAAAAAATGGGTTGGTTGTAAATTGGGTTTTGAATGCTAAATGAAAAAGACGGACTTTAGTTGTGTAATTGTATGGAACTTTTTTAGTGTAAAAGGTGTGAATGACTTAGCAAAAGACTTGCATCCAGAAGCATCAGGTGAAATGGCTTAGCAATGTATACATACTACACTATCTTTCATTACAATTTGATGATGGAGGACGCTTACGCTAGATCTGTTGGTGAGATTTTGCCAAGTTAAACAAAGAAATAAGCATATTAGGCTACTATGTTCTCACCGATATCCAGGTATGCGCTGCTACTCACTCTTGGTATTTCCAAATCTCAATACTCTGCAAGTTAAACCCATTTACTGTAACTAATTTGTTTGTTGCCTCATCAAGAAAGTAAGTCTTGTTACTAACTAGCTAACCTTCATTATTTTTCTGCTCCCCCGACATTAATTTATGATTATTACTTTTTTAATAACAATATACAAGCACTCCTTTTTGGAAATTGGTTCTTAGTCAATTTGATGATAGCCGCTGCTATTGTTTCTTTTCTTTTCTTTTGGCTTTGGTTAATGGAGAAATAGCTGGGGGTGGTTGGTGGTTAATGGTGGGGGAAACAGAGAGAAAGGTGGGGGTGGGTAGGGTTGGGGTGGGGTTGTTTTGTTTTTATAGAGTGGAGAAGATGAAGGGTAAATTTGTCATTTCACATCCACTTGACGGAGAAAACTAACCGTCATCCACTTCGGGGACTATCCGAGTAACAAACTGTCAAACCACAGGGAGCACCGGTGTAATTTCCAAAAGTTGGGGACTATAGGTGTTATTTTGCAAAACCACAAGGACTATCCGTGCATTTTACTCATAAACAAATAAAATCGTTTAAACGTATGTGGAAAAAATCCGTTTCTAACTCTCTCGTTAGAAATTTAATAGTTTAGACGAAACCGTTACAAGGTTTATTACCCAAAATAATTGTCTCCAACACGCTCGTCGGTAATTATTTTAAATAATAATATTTTCTAACATGCTCGTTAGAAAATCTAAACGTATCTTTTACAAGCTAGTTTTACACAATCATCGTATCTAACAAGCTAATTAGATATAAAAGATGATATTAAAACTTATTATTCTATAAAATTCTAATACGCTCGTTAGAGATATAAAAAGTTTTAATCTTGTTATTCTTTCAACAACGTTTGTAACATGCTCGTTAGAAGATATTAAAACTAGTTATTTTATAAAATAATTATTTTCTAATATGCTAATTAGAAAATAAATATATTTCAAGACTTTTAAAACCAACATTAATATATAAATTATGGTTACTAAACGCTTGTAATAAATAAATTAAACGTTACAAACATTTAATTTGTATGGGGTTACAAAATATATATTTCTAATACGCTAATTAGAAACTTTTAGTATTTCAAAAACATATTGAAATACATATTATTTTGTATATGGTTCGGTTTATCTAAACACGAACAAAAAACATGAAATCCAAACTTGAATCGCGTTCGTTTTTGTAACACGATATTCGGATTAAAGATTGTACTCTAATCATAAAAATAATCCGACTCGTTTGTACTACATATTATTTCCCAAAAAAATATTCACAAGATTTTAACAAAAATCCATTTAAATATTTTAACTTTCGTGAACCCAAATCCTCGTAGAGAAGGGATTTAAGATTGTAGCAACAATCTTCACGAAAGTCTGTTTTAAGATTGTAGGAACTAGGTTCACTTTTTATTAAAAATATTAATAAAATAAATAATAACGAAACCTCGTTATTCGTGGGAAATACTAGTACAATACCGGTTACATAAACTAAATAAACAAATGTAAAAATACAATTGAATTATACCAATCTTGATTCAAGTCGATGTCTTTGGAAACTTCAACCGCACCTACGAGATGGAAACTCCGCTGCAAGACAAGTAAAATTGTTGACGGTTTTGGTTGAGGCACGCGTTCAACACGTTTCCCTTAAAACAGATTCCGCGCCTTCTCTCAGACGGTTCTGTCTCCCAGGGTACAACAACCGGAACAGTATGTGTACTGCCGGAGATGACTCTCACGCCCGAGATTCCACCGGGTATAATTTGGTGTTCTTTATTTTGTAGGGAAATACTGAGTTGTGTAAAAAGACAATTTAGAGAATACTCTTCTCTAAATTTCTATGGAACAAAAGTTATTTTGTGTGTATATTTCTCTATTTAGAATGAACCTTTATGTTCATACTTATACTCACACTATTGAAAGACTTATTCAAACCTATTAAAATTGGTCATAAACAAGATAATTAATCTTGTAATAAAACCAGGTTTAAAGTCTTCATAAATGGATTTTAGTAGTTGGTCAAAAAACAACCGTTTTCATTCATGACAGAATTAAACGTTTTTTGAAACCGTTTAGACATTAACTCTAGTGGTTGACCAATATGACTGGCCGCTCGCGCGCGCATGTGAACCTGTGCCAAGGCTACTGTCGGACCGACACTTCGGCCCGCGCCATATGAAGTCCGCGTACTGATGTGTGTAAAATGCAACATATAAATTACATCAAATGAGGCATAAAACTAACCCTTTTTTAGTACTAATATTGGAAAAAGAGTGTTTTTGTCTTCCTTTTGTATTTTCAGGATTAAATGAGCTCAAAAACGCAAAAGAAGCAAAAAGACAGCTAAATCCAACATAAATACAAGGAAAGGAACATTAGTGGATTGCCCGAACCCTCAACGGCACCTTCCAAAGCAAAATAGAGAAAGCAGAAGGCTGACCACGCCCCGTGCTCAGCCAGCACGGGGTCGTGCCCAAGAAGCAGCAGAAAAGACAAACCTATAGAAGCTTCTATTGCCCACCACGGGGGCCGTGCTCAGCGGACACGGGGGCGTGCCGAAAGTACTGCAGGCGCATTAATTGTAATTGCGAATTACAATTAATGAAGAGAGAGAGTGTCAGATAGGCACGGGGCCGTGCCCAGCGAACACGGGGCCGTGCCCAGGCCTCTGTTCAGCCTATAAATAGGAGTGCTTGGTTTCATTGCAACTCATCCCTTGGCACACCACCTCTCTCACACTTCATCCACCACCCACCACCATCACAACACCATCATCCACCACCATCATCCATTGTCCATCATAGAGTGTGTGAGTCGTCTCGGGATCCAAGATTGATCGTAAGAGTTCTTGACAATCAAGGCCATGTTTGCCTAAGTCTCTTACATCACTTGGTGAAGACAAAGTGTCTAGTATAATACTTTTTATTTCTAATCTTTTGCACTTTTTATTTGGTTTTGTATTAATGACTTTAATAACTAGTTACTTATGTTGAAGGTGATCTTTCCTTATCGTTTGTCCGTGGTGTCTTGGCATTATTTTACTGTCTATATAAAATAAAGGATTTTCACCATTCATATCTCCACGGTCTATATGGAGGTATGTTGGCTACCTGGTCGGGGGTTAAGGGAACGGTTTGGTAAAGGTCTTGCCATTGTTCAGCGTTTAGAGGTCCTGCAATGGACCTGGGTCAAATTTAGTAGGACCTCCTTCAATACTTCACGGTATTGGATGGCGGGGGTCCAAACTCTTTGATCCCCTCATAAGTTAACTACTATTAATACTATAACCCGGCTATTTAGGACTATATCCCTGCTGACTCAGACTACTTAGTCGAGGGTAACGTCACCGCCAAAAGCGGGGCCTACCACAATACTGCATTAATAACTTAATTCATTATCTTCCAATAATCCACCCCTTTAGGATTGTATCCCTGCTGACTCAAACTACTGGGGTGAGGGTAACGTCACCTTCAAAAGAGGGGCCTACTACAATAACTAAGATAATCTCTTAATTATGTGCAAAAGTGCGGAAATAATCAAAGGTTATACTAGATACGAGTCGGAACCAAGTGATTCATCTTGTCTATCTGTTTTTATTTTATTTTTATTTTCAGCATTTTAGTTAGTTTTTATTTTTCTTAGTTTAAAACATTTTTCTAAACTTTTATTTTTGGTTAGACGTTGAGGATAAACCGGTACTAAAAGCTCTTGTGTCCTTGGACGACCTCGGTATCTTACCAACGCTATGCTACACTCAACGATGGGTGCACTTGCCCATATGTGTGTTTAGTGTTAGTGAAATATCGTGTTTTATAAATTTAAAACTTGGCTAAAATAAGTGTTAAAAAGGGCTTAAAATATACACCTAAAATACAACACTTTACCGCACATCAAGTTTTTGGCGCCGTTGCCTCGGACACAAGGATTTTAAGAAAGTTAGGAATCAACGGCCTAATCATCTTTTATTTTTCTTTTTTATTTTTTTTTAGGATTTTTCTTAGTTTTTCAGCTTCTGCAGAGCTCAGCACGGGCCGTGCCCGCTGAACACGCCCACGTGCTCAATCATTGGAACTGGCAATCCTGTTTTACATCAGACAGTAAGCTGAACACGGGGCCGTGTCCACTCAACACGCCCCCGTGCCCAAGTTTCAGTTACTGAAAACAGAACCGTTAGATCCCGACGGTTGGTAATTTCTGACATAAACATGAGTGATAGTAATTATTTTTACTTTCGGCACTCTTATGGTACGTGGTGTCAATTATGTGGTGGCGAACATGAAGAAGTAAAATGCTACTTCCTAAATTATAGGCCCCACTACATGGACCCACGATCTTTTCACAACCTTAAGAGGGGCGAAAGTAAAAATAAGCACTATTTCTCCCTCGAATGCGCCCAGCCAGATATTCTAGGGGAAATGTTCCTTGGCGAATTATTTCAACTAGAAGAGCTAGTTCTGAAATGGATAGAAGAGCTTAGGAAGGATTTTATTAATCCGCCCCAAGACAATACCCATGAAGAAATGTTGGAACCGCATTCCGACAACCTCGTTGCTCCCAAAAATACCTTCGTACCTAGCAAAGACTTGGACGATAGTCGTCCCTGTGTCGATTGTGCCGTGAAGGACTCTCCATCGACTTCGTTCGGTGCATACATAGACCTGAGCGATTCGGCATATACCTTCTTTAACAAGAGCCCGGAAAAGGGTTGGACTTGTCCACCTAGAATGAAAATAGGAATTACCCTCACCGACAACCTCTTGCGTTCTCGCCTTAGTCTAGGACAATTAAGGTATATTAGGCACTTTGGGGTTGTTCCAACCAGTAAGGAACCACCCGATATCGGGGAGATCCTTGAATTAGCAAAACTCCATAAAACAGCCTCCAGACACGGGGCCGTGTCCAGGTCAGCACGCCCCCGTGCTCAATAAAAAGATTCTCTGCTGATTTGGTCAGAATACGGACAAAATGTGTCAGGATTTTCTCTGAACACGGGGCCGTGTCCAGTCAACACGGGGCCGTGCCCAGGGCGCTGTCGTTTTCTTTAAATGCAGCCTGATTCCTGCTCATTTTGACCACTTCAATTGACAGAGATCTCTGGAATTTTCACTCATACCATCCTAGGTAAGTGTCAAAAGAAGGTTCCAAGGGACCCTCTTGTCCTTTCCACTTTTATTCATTTCCTCCTCTTTCAAAATTTTTCAAAAGTTCCTCCATGGAAGCTTGGAAATCCTTTGATTCCAATCCTCTATGTGAAGTTTGTAAGATTATTTGCTAAAGATTCTGGGCTAAAGTTAGTTGAATAACTTTACTTTAAATTATCCGAGCTTAAAACCCAGATAACAATCATAAAAATAATTTAAAACTCCAAGAGTCTTTAGCCAAAAATCCTGCAGACAAATGGACACGGGGCCGTGCTCAACGAGCACGGGGCCGTGTCCAGGGGCTCTGTTTTGTAAAAATTTAGTCTCCTTCGGTTTTCTTCACAGAAAATGGCAAGCAGAACAAGCGGATCATCTTCAAGAAATAACCGACAAGGGAGGAGATCTTCAACAGCAGAAGATTCTCTTGTAAACTATGTTTACGCTCTAAGGGAGGCTATTGATGAAATGACGGGAGTGGAAGAAGCATTGGTCGACCGTATCAACCATCTTACCGTGGGGCTGGAAGGCTGTCTCCATGAAGTAAACCTCTTGCACCAGAGGTTGAACCTTCTCGCTTCCCCGCCTTTGGTACCCATAATAACCCAAAGGGCGTGGAACGTGGTGCCCGAAGTTGTCATTCCAGCTGAATGGTACGCCATGCACCAAGAGGTTCCTCGAAGAGTGGTGCAAGGAGTCCCGGTGAATGTTCCCCCTCAACCACCAACAGCAGAAGAAAACGAAGCCGCATTCTTCCTCCCTAGGGAGATCGAAGAATGGCTTTAAACAAAGTTTAGGAAGGAACTCGTTCGGCTAAAAGTCCTACTCTATCGGGAAATCATTCTCGAAATTTTCCTATATTGGTAGAACTTCTTATGATAACCTCGTGTACTCGCTGACCTATCTAGTTAAGTTTTAATTTTAGTTTAATTTAGGTTTATGTAAGTTCTCTCTATGATGAAATGAAATGATGGTTTTAATGTTTGGATGGTTTGTAATAAATAAAACACACTCATGGTGGTAAAGGATGAAAAGGGGAACGAGAAAAATGATCCCATGCACAAGAACGAGGCAACCCGACAGTTTTCTCCCTTTCAGAAGGTTCAACACGGGCCGTGCCCAACCAACACGGCCCCGTGTCGGACCACCTGCAGAAAACGCCCAGTACAGGTAACTGGACACGGGCCGTGTTCACCCAACACGCCCCCGTGTTCAGACTTCTGTTCCTCTTATTTCAATTTTGTTACTGGCACTTAAACACGGGGCCGTGCCCGGATAACACGGGGCCGTGTTCAGTGCCCAGTAACACAATTTTTTGCTTTTTAAACACTATTTTACACATCTAATCAACCTAAAAATTTATTTTTGGGACACATTGAGGACAATGTGTAATTTAAGTGTGGGGGGGATGCTAAAACCTTGAATTTTGCAAGTCCTAAATACAAGCCTTACACAAAACTCTATTGGAACCGCTAATCACCCCAAATTTTTTTCAAAAAATTTCATTTTTTTACTTGTCTAGGTTTAACTCGGGAAATTCAAGCTCTCAAAAAGGTTATATTTTTACAAATTTACAACCGATAGCGTAGTGATAAAAAGAACCAACATAAGAAAATTATGAAAAGGCATGACAAACTTATTTAAAATTTGATTATATATACTTGATCACATAAAAACCCATTCCCACAAAAGTGAGTTTTGAGCCTTTATTGAGCACTCAATTTCATACAATTTGACTAAATGCTCATTTTTCGTTTCTTGTGTGAATAGCCGCTTGGTTCTTACGACTCTAGAACTTGCCATGACAATACATTCCCGGTCCTTATCAACTTAAACCCGAGTAAGTAAATGATAGAGGCATTAGGACTAACCCTTTTTCATTTCTACACCATTATTTTTCTTTTTTTTTCACCACCTACCCAAAAAATCCCCCTAGTTAGCCCCTTTGAGCCTAAACCTTTTCGTTTCATCACCCAAAACAAAAACCCTTTCACCCACCAAAACCTTTTTCATTTTTAACCCTTTATTTTAGTAACAAGTTCGGTTCTTCGGAAAAAAAAAAAAAAGAAAAAAAAAAAAAAAGAGAAAAATGAAGCAAAAAGAAAATAAACAAGCAAAGTAATCAAAAATAACTTTGTTTGAATAAAAGCTTCATCAAAAATAAAAAGTTGCAAAAAAAAAAAAAAAATACGAAAACCGACACTTGTTACGCTTTTTAGCCTTTTTTTTTACTAACCACTAACCCAACCACCTACCTTTAACCCTAGCCAACCCTTAACCCACAAAGTCCTCTTGATATCTACAAAGGTATAAAAGTTAAAAAGGAGGAGGATTGATTTCTTGGCAAGCCTATGGTAGGAATAAGTTCCATGCCGCTCTCGAGTGATTCACTAAAAATACACCTTCGGCCGAGTGTGAGTGATTTCCCCGCGAGGTATGTGAACTTGTATATAAATAGAATTTTAAAAAGGCATGTTATGCCCAAATAAGTAATTTCTTTTATGAACAGTTCTAAATAAATCATTACGAATAGGAGTGTAAATAAATAAAAATAAAACCCCAAAAAGATCTTGGAAATCCCGACACTCTATGGCAAGCCCAAAACCTTCTCTTCTACCTATTCCATTTGGGAGTGTAAGCCAAATATTAAAGAGTTTTGCTTGAGGACAAGCAAAAGTTCAAGTGTGGGGGTATTTGATGTGTGTAAAATGCAACATATAAATTACATCAAATGAGGCATAAAACTAACCCTTTTTTAGTACTAATATTGGAAAAAGAGTGTTTTTGTCTTCCTTTTGTATTTTCAGGATTAAATGAGCTCAAAAACGCAAAAGAAGCAAAAAGACAGCTAAATCCAACATAAATACAAGGAAAGGAACATTAGTGGATTGCCCGAACCCTCAACGGCACCTTCCAAAGCAAAATAGAGAAAGCAGAAGGCTGAACACGCCCCGTGCTCAGCCAGCACGGGGTCGTGCCCAAGAAGCAGCAGAAAAGACAAACCTATAGAAGCTTCTATTGCCCACCACGGGGGCCGTGCTCAGCGGACACGGGGGCGTGCCGAAAGTACTGCAGGCGCATTAATTGTAATTGCGAATTACAATTAATGAAGAGAGAGAGTGTCAGATAGGCACGGGGCCGTGCCCAGCGAACACGGGGCCGTGCCCAGGCCTCTGTTCAGCCTATAAATAGGAGTGCTTGGTTTCATTGCAACTCATCCCTTGGCACACCACCTCTCTCACACTTCATCCACCACCCACCACCATCACAACACCATCATCCACCACCATCATCCATTGTCCATCATAGAGTGTGTGAGTCGTCTCGGGATCCAAGATTGATCGTAAGAGTTCTTGACAATCAAGGCCATGTTTGCCTAAGTCTCTTACATCACTTGGTGAAGACAAAGTGTCTAGTATAATACTTTTTATTTCTAATCTTTTGCACTTTTTATTTGGTTTTGTATTAATGACTTTAATAACTAGTTACTTATGTTGAAGGTGATCTTTCCTTATCGTTTGTCCGTGGTGTCTTGGCATTATTTTACTGTCTATATAAAATAAAGGATTTTCACCATTCATATCTCCACGGTCTATATGGAGGTATGTTGGCTACCTGGTCGGGGGTTAAGGGAACGGTTTGGTAAAGGTCTTGCCATTGTTCAGCGTTTAGAGGTCCTGCAATGGACCTGGGTCAAATTTAGTAGGACCTCCTTCAATACTTCACGGTATTGGATGGCGGGGGTCCAAACTCTTTGATCCCCTCATAAGTTAACTACTATTAATACTATAACCCGGCTATTTAGGACTATATCCCTGCTGACTCAGACTACTTAGTCGAGGGTAACGTCACCGCCAAAAGCGGGGCCTACCACAATACTGCATTAATAACTTAATTCATTATCTTCCAATAATCCACCCCTTTAGGATTGTATCCCTGCTGACTCAAACTACTGGGGTGAGGGTAACGTCACCTTCAAAAGAGGGGCCTACTACAATAACTAAGATAATCTCTTAATTATGTGCAAAAGTGCGGAAATAATCAAAGGTTATACTAGATACGAGTCGGAACCAAGTGATTCATCTTGTCTATCTGTTTTTATTTTATTTTTATTTTCAGCATTTTAGTTAGTTTTTATTTTTCTTAGTTTAAAACATTTTTCTAAACTTTTATTTTTGGTTAGACGTTGAGGATAAACCGGTACTAAAAGCTCTTGTGTCCTTGGACGACCTCGGTATCTTACCAACGCTATGCTACACTCAACGATGGGTGCACTTGCCCATATGTGTGTTTAGTGTTAGTGAAATATCGTGTTTTATAAATTTAAAACTTGGCTAAAATAAGTGTTAAAAATGGCTTAAAATATACACCTAAAATACAACACTTTACCGCACATCACGTACCCGCGCTTTTCGAAAGCCGCAAGTCCTGCGCCTTCTAGACCTGCGCGCAAACTGCTCCTCCGCCATAGCCGATAATAGACACATAATGAACTTGTGTCATGCGCCTACGCCACCCAAGGTGCGCCATAAGCTGAGCCGCCACCCGCCATGTACCTGACCACGCGCTCATGGACAAAAATACAAGGCGGTGTGCAAAGTGCTAAGTGTGCCACATTGCGCCCATGGCCTACGCCACGCGTGCACATGTGCGTGGAAGGGTGCGCCGCACCCTTTAGGGTCCCACTAGTTTTTGTCCAAAGGTAGACAATATACAAGGAGTCCTCCTCCTTATAAACCACTACAAGTTTTATCATCCCACCTAGGTGGGACAAGTTGACAAAACTTAATCCATTTTTCTCATCTTTGTTTGTTCCAAACATACAACTTCAAGCTTCGATATCTCATTCATCTTAGCTCTATTTGGACATAGTTTGAACACAAACCCATAAATAATTATTTATACAACACATATATAAATATTATTGATGTCCAAAATATTTAGTGAAAAACACATTTTCACTAAATTTCCAACATCTTATTCATAGTCAATGCACCCATAACGTGTTAGATTATTCTAGCTCTCTTGTAAACAAACAATTTAGGATATATCTAAGCATAACATGCCAATGTTTTTAATGAGATGCGTGGTAGAAAAGAAAATCAAAGAACTATATTTATTATCGAAGTTCACATCGACCATAAGCTATAAGTTCCTAAGTTCCTTTATGATGTGTTTTTAGCACTATGTATTATTTTTCTTTTTAAAGGCTTAAGCGTCACGTGTGTCTCCTTCAATCTGATTAATCTCAATTCAACGATAGTTGAGATCGAGCCTCCTTGAAGCTCTCACATATGTTGGGAAGTTGTGGGAGAAAGTTACGATGGCGCCAAATGTGATTCATAACATACACATTTCAAATACTACATTTAGCAGTTTGCTTGCAGATAAAGAATTAGAATACCAATATCTTACAATGATTACGAACATAGATATGCATAAGCTTTAGAAAGAACCAATTCTTTAAAAAAAGTAGGTAATATTTCTCTTTAGGAACTTCTGTCAGAATTATTTCATTTTGCTTGATAGAAAAAAGTGACATGTTGGGTAGGGTCTTGCACTGAAATCATATGTCGGATGGTTTCTATATAATTTGTAATTCATAAGATGGTAGGGTCATAATCAATTCAAAAGTAAAAAAAAGGGTAAAAAAAAAATCAAACATTAATGTAACATGTTAACATTATAATCGTAAATATAAAACTACTTGTGTAATGAGATAATTTTGATCAATATAAAGAAATTCAACACAAGTTTAATGATAGAATAGAAATCAACATGATGAAACACCGGTGAACACTTAGGTTAGCCAGCTGGATCGTCTCGTGTGTGGGGTTCAATCTCTTTCTCCACTCGTCGATAACTAGAATCCTGCAAAACAGAACACCGGTGACTCGCCACAAGGAGGGGAATAGGAGGGTTCTCCTTGTGACCACCCTCCGGCGTGAGAATAAGTACTGCTTTGAGGAGAAATATTGTGTGTTGTATGTGAAATATAAGGAGAGCCGAATGTTCTACCTGAATGAGGAAGGGTCCTATTTATAGCCAAAGGATGAAGGGGGTGGAAGACGCCTTGCCAGCTGCCACCGGGCGCCAGTTGTCCGACTAAGAGGAATATCCTTTTGGTCTCCTCTGCTGTACTCAGAGTAGTGGGTGACGTGGCGCGCCGCTATTTGTCCAGGTAAGGGAATTGTACCTGCAGCTGTCGGCCTGTCCTAGGATCGTGCTGCAGGTCCATATGGCGTCCGATCATTGGTGACACGTGTTGTCCTTTTTGTCTGGAGGAGCATCTTTGGTGCCACATGCGATAGCTTCCAGAAGCTTCTGGATACGCTTGCTGACGTAGGCGCAATGTGGATAAAAAAAGAGTGTGGTCCCTGCCATGTGTGCATGGAATTGGGACCATACCTCTTCATTACACATTACACATCATTTCTTCATTGTCTACAAAATAAAAAGAAACGACTAAACATTTAGCATAACAAATTATACATTAACATCACATCATTTTCTTCATTATTGTCGATGGCTTATTGTTTGCAAGGTATATAAACAAAATATTATTAACCTTTGGGCTTATGTTTGCAAAGTAGATGGCTTATTGTTATTTTAGGCTCTTCATCGAGCATATTTTCCAATTCTTCTTATGTCTATTCATCAAACACCTAAAACTCGGTTTTACCAATAGTTTCATAGTCAATCATGTCAAAGACTTCTAATTATCCTTATCAGCGTAATTTGAAACGTAGCATACTGGTTTTGTAACATGCCTTTCATGCTCCAACAAAACGCTCCTTTCGATCAAAACCCTCCAACCTCTCTCTCATATCTTAAAGATGTGTGACTCAAAACTAAATTTTCAATGCGAAAGTTAACACATTTCCACAGTTCATGTTATCAAAAAAAATAAAAATAAAAATTAAAGCACAATAACATAAACCATATAATAAAAATTATTACTAAAAGTTGGTCAATCTTACCTCAATGATTATTAGCCTTGCAAAATGCAAAACCAAATGGTCCACCAAAGCTATTCTCTGGTTCACGGGATTATCTTAGGGTCCTAGAGGCGTTCTTCGAGGTGGTGCAGGTAGGTTGGCAACACCGCCGCAAGGGTATTGGGTTGGGGAATTGACTACAGTCTTCGGCTACAAATACACAATTCGCCTATTGTAGAAAATCGAAGGGAAAAAGGCTTTCATGTTTGTGGGTAATTTTGGTAAAAAGATGAGGTGCCTTAGCATCATTGGTTGTTTTAATTTTGATACTTTGGGTATTTGGGTTATGCCCCTAGTACCCTCACACAACATTCCGTCCCAAAGAGTTTCAAATATATCGGTACAAGGCTTACATATTTTTTTGCAAAACAACTCTTTATCGTCTTTCTTTCCCCTATGCATAGAGGGGAACAGAAAAACCGGATATAAGCCTTACTCAAAAACCGAGTAGTAAAAAAATCAGTTCGTCTGTGACCAGTTCCATACCTGACCATATGCACCGGTTATTCATTGATTCCATACCCTAAGATTTAAAGCTGGTTCCACCCCAGTTATACCGGACCCATACTAATCAAAACCCAAAAAAACCCGGACCAAAACCTAAGAAACCCGGTTCTATACACCAACCGGTTATTGCGATACCTGGATTTTAACCCTTTTAACCATACACCCGATTTGTGCACCTCTACCTACGCATTCCTTCACACACTTAAGCTACTGAAGTTAGTTTTCCCATCAGAATCATGACCGTGAACTGATAGGCAAACTCCCACCAATTCAAATATGTTAGGCGTTGAGGGAGACGTCAGTATTATCGGACCAGCCTATGTTTAAATATGGATATTGTTACAATTCTATTATTGAATGTCCTTTAGATTATATTATGTTACGTTTTATAACATTTTATAATTATAATTATAACGTGTTGTTTTATGTTTCATATAAACATGACTGGACATGGAAGCTGTGTTCGTAGTTGGGCTAGCATTTAGAATTGGGCTTGTAGCAGTTGTAAAGGCGCTGATATTGCTGTGGGCTGGATATGGGCTTAAAGTGGATGTGGGCTTGAACCAGTTGTAACGACACCGTGAGCATGGGTCGGTTTGGGTCGGTTTTGGCCTAAAACTATAACCATAACCCCGATGTCGGTTAATGGATAACCATAACCGATCGGTTATGACGGTTATGGTTAATCGGTTTTTATGGTTATAGCGGGTTGGTTGTGGGTGGTTAACCGTGTATTTAGCCTAGCTAAAAATAGCTTATTTTTTTAACATAAAATAAATTGTTATTGCATATTTGTATATATTAGTATATTACATAGTATAAACATACATATAATCTATAATATTATTATCGAATATTCAAATAGAGTGATATGATATATTTCATAAATTCAAATAAACATTCAACAAAAACCACAAAACGATATGAAAAACTCATAAATACTAAAAATCTTCAATAAAAAACATCAAATATTACAAATATGGTGAAAAATCCTAAATCCTACAAAGATTTATTACATTTCGATTATGGTGGGTATGAAAACATTGATAACGATAAACGACCCGCTACCTTTGGTTTTAAAAAAAAAACCATTAACTGACCCACCGGTTTTAGATTTAGTTCGGTTAATTCGGTTTTTTGCACACCTCTACTTATGTCTGTATATAAAAGGGTTAATTAAGTGTGTTAGAGAAGCATTATTCCAGATATTTTCTCTTATAACTTTCACCTAACAACTTTCTCTCTCTAGACTCGTGTGTGATTAGGGTTTCTGTGATCAGATTCATCCTGAATCTGATCTTGTATAGATCTCGTCATTATGTATTCAGATTATCTCGTTGATAATCTTGTTTAGTCATTAGGGTTTGATTCAGGTTGTAATAGTTGAAGAATTTAGTGGTTTAATAAGATTTCGTTGGTTTTATCTGGTTTCTGTGTTGCTCTGTATGATTACCATGAAATTTCACTCAATATAATCATTTGGTTAAACTCATGCAATTTTTAATGGGGCTTGATAATGTTTATCAATCTGTTAGAACAAGTTTACTGATTAGAGAGCCTCTTCCAAGTATTAAAGAGGCTTTCTCTATTGTGTCTAAACCGAAGAAGATGACGACCCTGCTCTTCTATTAACAATGAGCATATGAAGAAAAGAAAAGAAGATTGATCATGTGACGTTATCAAAGAAAGAACTTGTGATGGTTCAAACGAAGACGATAAACAACCTGTGAAGGGTACAATTAAACAATCCAGTGAATGGATCAAATTGAAGAATGAGTTGTGAGATACAACATCAAAAACATGTGATACACAAAATTGTACTACTACAAAACTAATTTTTTTAAGACTGGAGGGTATGGTGATGGAGGATGGGCTGCCACATCACCGGAAGTGTGGATGGGCCTAAAGAGGATGGACCAAGGGGGTGGAGGATGGGGCTAAATATATATATATATATATATATATATGTATGTATAGCTGTGTGTGTGTGAGGAGAGAGAAGAGAGGCCCGTCGTATTCGTCGTGTGGGAGCCGGTTGGGACGAGCCGGGCATGAGGGGGGCGGTGTGGGGGACCGGCGCCGGGCCAGGCCGGGCCTAAGCCGGTCCCCCATACCCTTTAGTCTAAGCGAGTAGAAAACTCATTTTGGGCGGTGGGGGGCTCAAAACCGCTCAAAAGAAACATGGCCACGTTAATCCAAACTTAAACAACCTAAAAAATTGTTTTTCTGGGCCATGTTTAAAAACCGCCTAAAACTATACCTTTTTTTGAGCTACATTCTGAACCCCCCAGAACATTTAGGTGGTGTTTGTTTTTTTCAAAAAGAGCTTCCTGGCCTCTTCTGTCTGCACCGTGCAGATGCGGGAAGAGGTTTAGCCTCAGAAGAGTGTTTTTTTTTTTTTGAGAAATGCTTTTTACCTCTCCCCAGCCTCTTCCTGAGGAAGACATAAAACAAAGCTTCTTACCTCTTCTTGGCACCACCTCCACCTCCACCCCTGCTCCGCCACCACCACCACTGCTCCGCCGACACCACCATCATCATCATCATCATCATCATCACCACCACCACTGCTCCGCCACCACCACCACCACTACCCCAAATCGACATCACCCAAAACCCCCACCTCCGCCGACACCATCATCATCGATGGAAACAAACCCCCCCGAAACCCCCACCTCCGCCGACACCATCATCATCATCATCACCACCCCTGCTCCACCTCCGAAACCCCCACCTCCATCGACACCACCTCCACCTCCGAAACCCCCACCTCCGAAACCCTAAATCGATCTGTTAGAGAGAGAGAGAGAGTAGAGAGAGAGAGTAGAGAGAGATCAGTGTGTGGCGGTGATGACGATGGCGGTGGTGAAGTGGTGGTGATGATGACGGTGGTGAAGTGGTGGCGGTGGTGAAGTGGTGGCGGTGATGATGATGGCGGTGGTGCAGATTGTAGAGAGAGAGTAGAGAGATCAGTGTGTTGTGTGTGTGTTTATGGTGAAGAGGTTTTATATAAAAAAAAACAAACCCTCTTCTCCTTGCAGACTGCAGACATTTGGTCCACCTCTTCTCCTGCAGATGTATGCAGATGTGGCCTGCAGCAGAAGAGGTTTTCCTGCAGAAAAAACAAACAGCACCTTAAGCTTTAAGCGCCAAATATTTTTTAGTACCCCGCCCAGTTTTTTCATGAAACCCTAATACCCAAACACAATTGGATACATATGCCTTTTTCGTGGATCCTTTTATCCTCCTAGATACTTTATGAAACCCTAATCGACATCACATCTTTCATCCTTCTCAATTTGCCAGGTTCGTCCATTTTTTCACCGAAGCTAATCAACAGGTTCATTACCCTAATCGACAATACATGTTTGTCTAATTTGCTTATAATTTTATATGCTTCTACAGGTGTGAACCTAATCGGTATCATCTCTCTTAGGTTCGATTTGGAACTATGGAATGACTCTTTTTTATGGTTTGGTTGTTCTTAATCTGATAATACTCATTATATACTGTACACATTTTTGTATATAATATTATTTTTGTTTATGTATATTAGCTTCATATTAGTTATGTTTATGACCTTAATAGTAAGTCACTCGATTCAATTTCATAAACCCTAAATCATATTATTGATGATCAGTTCCCCCAAAACTCCATTGTTGGCTAACCCTACCTCTTCTTCATCATCCCCTTTGTAGAATTGATCTCTAGACAAGAGTGACGAATTGCGGTTGTTTAGTTTGATTCAACTCAAATTATCCATTTCTGTAACTCACCTTACAAAATTTGCTGGATCTTAATTTGAAGAGGATTACTGCGTTTTTAACAGGGAATTATCGGCATGAGGTAGCTTCTTCTCTCTTTTTTTATCGTTAATTACTCTAGTTAGTGTAGATTTTGTTGTTAATTTGATTTAGGGTTTTCTTTGCAATGGTAATCTTTTTGTTCACATGTGAAAATAACCTGTGAAATCTTTCTGATTCTGCTCATGTTAGATCGATAGTTGAATTTAGGTTAATGAGATACTGTTATTAATTTCAAATGTGTGAAAGTTGTTTTGTGGATGAAGTGTGAAACCTTAAAAGGTACTTTATCATCATCATCTATAATTGGTATATTATGCACATTTACAATTGTAGGTGGTGTGGTTATTTTTTCCTTTGATTGGATCTGGTACTAACATCTTGGCTCTCAGATAAATTCTTGAATTCAGCTTCAACAGAGGAGCCAGAGTTATTGAGATGAGAGGCGTGGAGCCTCTGTAACTTCCTCCAACAATCTGAAGCCAAACTTAACTACCATAGGACCAGTCTCAGTTGCCTTTGCAAACGAACCTGTTAGCATCGCCAAGGTGACCACCATATTGTAACTTCATCGATATAAGATGTTTGTCATGCTCAACTTTGTGACCTTGAGCTTTGTGATCATTATAATTTGTAATGTTTGAATGCAGCCACCGAGTGTAGGTAGTTCCTTAGTAGCTATGTCTGCCTCTCAAGCTCTTGGTATTGAATGACAATTTGTGGTTCTTTCGTTGTATAAAACTGGGGCTGGATGGGTATTGAAAGGAAAAGGACCGGCAGTGTGTCTATTCGATGATCATGATCAACAAAGCGAACGGCGAGAGATTCAGTATATTGCCACCATTGTATGGTATGATAGTATAATAAATTTGTGGTTGCCTTTTCTTCATTGAAAATAGATGAAAATGTACATTGTTTGTTTTTTATAAGTGACTTATAGCTTGTTTAGTGATGTTTTTTTTTCTTACAACTGCTGTGTGTTGGTAATAGCCAGAGGAGGTGACTGGAATTGATGAAGCTCAGCCTTTTGAAGATCTCCAATATTTCTATATAAAATCCACTGACCATGATGGTCAAATTGTAATTGTTGTTTGTTTGGATGGTCACTATCTTAGGTAACACTAAAAAAATTTAAATTATCTTTTCTAGTTTGTTGCAGTATAACATATTGTGATTTGATGATCGAACATTTATGCGTGCTTTCTGTTTTTTATATAAACACGCATGGGATTAAACATGCTTCTGTTTTGACCCGTTTGGGATTAAACCCGTTTTGTATTGAATGACCCTCTACATAGTTAAATATAAAAAATCTCTAAATTTATATCTTTTAGCTTCCAAATCTTCAAGATTTTTGTCAAAGGAAGTGCTAGCAAGTCTTTGTACTTTTTGTATGGTAAAAAACAAACGAAGGCAACATGTTTGAGTTATAGATTTTTTTCACTGAAAACTTGTTTATTCTTATTTCCAGCTTGGTCCAAGGGACTCTCTAATACGGTGCTTTATAAAGCGTAACCGAAGATCATTGTGGATCCTATTCTATATGTGGCAGATCATTGTGGTATTTAGGTCAGCAATTCCTGTTGTGCTCGTTACTGTCACACCCTGACTTTTACGGAAGCGTGATTATGGTGTGACTTTCTTAATGCCATTGCATTCAATCATAACAACAACTATATGATAAAACCATAGATTTGTCATCCATTAAATGAGTTTAAAACATAACAACATTGTTTAAAACGTAGACTTCAAATTCAAGTTTTACAAACCATACAAATTGTTTATGAGTTCACTAAGGACTCGTCAAAAGATATTAGATGTAACTAAGGTTTGAAAGACGTGTCTCGTCCAGGAATAAGACACACTGACCAAGCCCAAAGACCATGGATGACATCATTCTTCCTATCGCAGCATAAAACTTCCAACGCCCGCCAGATCCATTTACTAATTCCCTGAAATACATGTAGTTTGAAAACATCAACAAAAGTTGAGCGAGTTCATGTGTTCGTTTGTGTATGTGTATAAACCTTTGAAATCGTTGTAAGTATGTATGTAAGTTTATAAGTCCCGGTATGAAAGCAACAAGGAAACAAATCAATTAATGTGTAGCTAATACATTAATATACGTGACATGGTGCAGGAAGACTCAAACCTAGCAGACTTTGTACCGGGCTTCCGGCTGGAAGACATAGTCACCACATGGCCCATTCGGCGGACTCATGGATGGGGCTCGCTACACCCAAATAGATCTATCACTCATGCCCCTAGGTCCTTATACGAGGATTAATTGTCTCAAGTATCCGCCTACCCATTCACATGATCTATGGTACTTTCCTAGGCTAACCATACCAATTGTAATTGTATGTAATCCTTTTGTAACATGTATTTCACCCCCGAAGTTAATAAACAAAACACTTTAAAGAAAAGGGGGACATGAACTCACAGTTTTGCGTTCCTTGTATCCGATGTAACTCAAAGCTTCCTTTAGAACGCACGACTACCTACATGCGTACTACGGTCCGTTAGACGAGCGGGTCGTGCCTTGTCTTAGTATTGATTAGTGCCTTTGAATTACGTTTTAAAGTGTCCTCGTTATTATTCCTAGTATATGATTATTTGTTAAACTAATTAATATTTTAACTTAAATTATATTTATTAAATTTTGGAATAGTTGTTAAACAATATTTTTGTATTAATACTTCTCAAGTATTGTTATTCGTATTTCCTTCCCAAGGATGGGGGTATCTCATACATGTGTATTCGTATTCTTGTATTTTGCCATGTATCGGTGTCGTATTCTGGTGTATTATTCCAAATAAAAACACTGCCAATATATATTTCCAATATATATAATTTAAGGAATATCACTTAGAAAAGTTATTCATAATTTTTCCTTCGGCAAAAATATTTGTAATTCCAAAACAATATACTTTCATGTCTCACTTAGAAAGTATTTAAACTTATTTTATCCCAAAAATAATGTATTTCAAGTTTATCCAAGAAAATATATATTTTTCCCAAAAATATTATATTTCTTAATAATTCTAAGAAAACATATATATTTTTAATCGCCAAAAATTATATATTTCCTTCTTGTCAAAATATGATATAACTTTGTGATAATTGTGAAAATCCCATTTTCATTCTTTCGGTGTCCAAAATATTATTTACCAAAAATATACTTATAAACATATTTTCCGGAATATTTGGTAAATTACATTTCTTGTTCGGTTTCGCAATATTATGTGTGTAACTTGTATATTTATTCCATGAGATTTTTTGTAATATTTTGGATTGTAATTTCTTGGTATATATTAAGTTATATTATTTCAAATCCTAAAATAATATAACTATCACACAAAGTATACAAGTAATCACACACATGTGTCTTCTAAATATATATATCTTTCAAATACATATTTAGTTATTTTTATTTACAAAAACCAACCTCCAATTTTTGTATTTTGTAAATAAAATTATGGCAAGGTTTATATCGAAAACGCATGGTCAAAATACCCTTGTAAATATTTGTTTGAAAATATTTTCTAAGTGTTTATATTTTTAGAAAATTTTGCCATAGTTTCCCCTAAAAATGGAGGTGTCCATCCTTTCAAAGCATATCATTTTCTTTTTAAAATCGTCACAAGCAATCAACAATTCAATCAACACTTACCAAGTGCCAAAACAATTCTTTTTACATAACAACATGAACTTGAACTTTCATAAAAACTTGTAGTAACTTGGTAGTATGCTTATTAGGTTTAGTTACCCTTTGAAATGTATTCACTTCTTTAAAAGCTTCATCTTTAAAGAAGTTGGGTGTTTACAGCTTCCAAACATATTTCCCAAAAATGCTTCTTTATGTAATCTTCTTGTTACACAAGTGTTTCTACATTTGTTTAACCATTAAAAATAGTATTTGTTTATGTAAGAACCAAGTCTAGGTAAAACTTGTTATTTAACTTAGTTTCTTGAGAAAACTATTTTGGAATCATCCACTTACAAGACTTATATTGTGTTTAAATCATCATCTCATATAAAAACAATTTTATTATTTCAAGTTCATGTATTCATAAAGTATGATCATCTTGGTTTTTCACAAGATCATCACCTCTACTTGCTAGATCATGTGTTTAATCACAATCTAGTAAGTTCCACATGATGTCTAACATCATAAACACAAGCATCAACCATCAAGAAGCAAAACAATACTTAAATAACATAGTTCATCAAGATTACTTCATTTATTAAGCTTATGTTCATGTTTCATGATTATGTTCTTTAGTGTTCTTCAAGTATTCATCATGTATCATCTTTTAACCACTTAATATAGATGTAAAATGAAAAGTATAAGATCTTACTACTAGCACAAGGCTAGGGATGATCAAAAGGATAAATGAAGTGGATAAAAGCAAACGGTGAAGGTCCTCCAACTTCCGAAAGCTCCGAGCTTCCTAACTTAGCTCTTTACACCCTTGTATCACCTTAGAATGGTAGGATTTGAAGTGAAAATGGAGAGGTGGTGGTGGAGTGTTGTGGCCATGAGGTGGGGAAGGGAGGAGGAAGAAGATGGTGTGTTGTGAGAAATGAGATATTGTTCCTTCATATTCTTCTTATATCCATATTACTACTTAAACCTTTGGATAATATGTCCCTTAAAGTACAATACAAGATCCTTAACAAATCCAAATGAGATCAAATGATATCTTGTGAGATCAAGTAAGATCTTGATGGTGGGGCCTTTGTTTGGGTCGTAGATAGGTAGGGGGTTTAGCTTAGGTTTAAACCATTAAGTTGTAATCTAGTTTAATTTCAAGTGTAAGTTACATGTCTTGGTTATAAGATATTTTTAGTGGGTGTTATGATGTTCGGGGATCATAACTAGCTCAGTAATGTTAAAACAATGCTTCTAGTGTAATTTTTGGTGTTTCGGGTAGTGTCCGGTTGTTCAGTTAGATACCGGTTCGTTAAAGTGCTAAACTATATCGTTTAGTGTTCTTTATGCACCCTTTCATGACACTTTTAATTTCCGACACTTAGGAAAGCTCTCAGGACCATTTAGTCATGTTTCTGCATAATATTAGCATGTTGAAATGCTGATTTTTGCTGAATTCTGCACTTTATGTGAGTTTTAGGCACTTTCCGGCACTTAAACTATCACCTAGATAAGCAGTTTTGTGATCCTCACTTTCCTACACACTATACTAGTGTAAAACTTAGTTTCTGGCTCATACTGTGTCTCAAAGCAACGTCTGTCTATATACTGAATTCCGTCAGCATTTTCCCGGTTTGTCTGTTAACTGTGCTAACTGTGCTTTGTGCATCATTTATGTCAATATGTTTGCATCCAGTCAATGATGTGTCATTTGCAATATGTGATGCACATGTAAGTATACTACAGAAATCAGAAAGCAATTCAAGTCATAAATTGTAAATCAGCACAGTTATTAAGCACTAATCATCATTTAATAATTGTACGGATGCATGCAAATTTGACAGTTGTCACATTCTCCCTCTGTTAAGAAAATTTCGTCCTCGAAATTTGTACTACCTTAACTCCTTAGGGTTACATTATGCGTGTTTGTATATGAATAATACTGAGGTAGATAACCACAAAACCGAATCAAATTTTATTCATATCCGGTGACTCCAGGGATATATTTCAACAAGAACCCTGTGGTTAAAAGGTATGTGTTCTAGCATTTGACGTCAAAGGACACGAGATGTATAGATGTATAATCTAGTGTAACTCAGTTAACAGGGGTGTAACAAAAGAGTTTTGACCAATGGATTCTCAAACAATCGGTCACAATAAGCAAACGAGTTTTCACAAACCATAGCATCCACTATATGAACTCAAAATCAACCACTCGAATGTGATAGTAACATGAAAATGATCTGTCAACTTTTGAACAAATACATGGATAAAATAGTGTGTTGACATTCTTGAATTGCGAAAATACTCCGAATGGAACACAAGCGAATCTGGTATATTATTGTCTTAGTTCGTAGTTGCATTCGGAATGTTTAAATGACAAGTCAAACAAAAGTATGTGTAGTTTTGTGTGAGACGGTTGACCATGATTGACACAAGCTACAAATTTGTAATAACACCACAAGGTGTCGTAATTTGACATATTTCAACAATAGCGGTGACCGATCAAGTTCACCGTGCTTGAAATCAAAGGAAAGTGTACTGAAACAACTCTGAAAATTTGATTTAAACAGCGTCATGGGGTTTTCAATCGAATATGGAACATCAAAAAACTACTGTTTCTGATTGAAGATGAAAAACAATAAATACTGCAAGGTATTCAATTTATAATGAAAGAATCATTAGGAGGTACACCGTGTTATGAAATGAATCTAGGTACCATTATCTTAACACACAACTGTGTTGAGACCGCTTTAATCGTGATAATCAAAACGGATTTAGAGCAAGTCAATAAACAATTAAATCCGTGTATGAGGTGCGTAACGAAATTAGCGCAAGCTTCAATTTTGTGAATGTATCACCGCAAGGTGTCGAAATCAACAAACGATTTAGTGGAGTCGTAGACCAATCCACTCTACTACGACTCGAAACAAAAGAACTTTTGCAAAAATATTTGAATATGATGCTCTCAATACATCATATGGCGTCTTAAATTGAATATGCGAAATGGATAAGTTCAAGCAAATGAACTTGGTTTCAGCGCAATCTGACAATAAACGTATGTATCAACAAGGGAATCTCAGCATGGTTACGAAGATAAATCATGAATGTAACTTGAAAGAAAAGAAGTTTCAAGAAAGTGTGTTGTTTTGATAGCAAAGGGGCCAACAATTACAATAATGTAGGTTAAACCAGTAGTTAGCTTTAGCAAAATAATATTTGAACTTTAATGAAGCCTTTATTCGAAACGAACCACATGCGTAGCAAATGGTGCATGCGTGACATATAAGTAATGAATCGATGAGTATTTGCTTAAAATGAAGAAATGATCAAGTACCGAAGCAAATGTGTGTTCGTTCTCAGCGAAGAAAATTAACGCGATGCAACTACCATTATAGGGAGTAAAGATGCAAACATCTACTCGCTAGAAGGAAAAGTGGAGATTTCAATAAAAGAAATTTCAATACTTTTTGTTTGGTTAACTGAAATAGCATATATGTCAGGATAATGGGGTTTGCTTGAGTTAACAGGTGTGGTTCCTAAGCAACAACCTTTACGAGTTTGGACCTGGGTTCCCAAAGGTCCTAATTACATGTTTTCTAGATTCTCAAAGTTTCGTATTCTGTGTAAACTGTTTTGTGCATCGTGTAGGAAACACCATTTTGTGTACGTTTAAAACAAGTTATTGTCCCACAATTTCCCCGGTATACGTTCTTCCTGAATTCACAGCTAATGACACTCGATCATCCATCAGTCGTGAAATAGTAGTTGGATCCTCACAGTTAGTTAAATAAATAATTCGTTAATCCTCAGCAAGAGTTACCGACTCTTGTAGGTTAGCTCGTTCGGCTCCTGGAAGTTGATGTTCGTACGAAAGCTATCATCCTTCTTATTGACGAGCAAAAATGAGGTTACCCAAAGCGGGAAACTTGGTCTGTTATCTTCCTTCTCTATCATCTACTGAAGCTACACTGACAATCCTTGCATCTCCGAAGGTGTAAGTCGCTAAGGTGTATTGACTGCAGGCGCGGCGCCTGGAATCAAATTGATGCGAAATTCGACTTGTTGTTGAGGAGATAATTCTGGAAAATCTTCGGGGAAGACTTCAGGGTATTCCCTTATCACAGGGATATCTTCGAGTTTTGATTTTTCGGCTCCCTTGTCCACGACATGAGCCAAGAAAACAACACATCCTTTACGCAACAACTTTCGTGCCTTTAAGCAATTAGTAATTTGTAGAGGCGTATCCTGCTTCATGAGTCATGATTGTTTCTTTGTTCGCATCGGGATGCGGATATCAATCTTCGCTCGATTGCTCGACAACCAATCCATCCCAATTTCCACGTCGAAGCTTCCCTTTAACTAGTTCTATCGAGTACGGGTTATCTTACTTACTTGCTACTAACCAAGTATACTCTCAAACTCTAGAGATGCGAAGCTAAAATTGGCAACAGTATCTAGCAGCACAGATGCATAACATTGACTAATATGGGACGTACCGATATCTACGCTTGGATTCCTGGTGTGTCTCCCTAGCTTTGGTGTTGAGCTTTCATCCTTGTACCTGATTGTTTTTAGGGCAATAATTTCTGAAATGCTTTTTGCTTCCACGGTTAAAACAACTTTGAGCACGTTTTTGTTTATCACTCGTCCTGCCTTGATAACTGTCGTTTTCGTTGTTTCCTTCGTGATTTTTTCTACCATATTGGCCTTTATTTCCACGTTCAGTATCTTGCCTACAAGTTTCCTTGACATGCCACAGTTTTCACATTTTCCATATCTGCATCGCCCGATATGATAACGTAGACAATTGTCGCACTTAGGTAGAATACCCATGTATTCTTTTCCCTTTTTGGCCCTGCTCTTACTATTCGCCCAAGTACCCTTCTTGAAATTTGTGAGCTTCCTCTTGTTATCTCCAGGTGGCTCTACAGGAGTCTCCTTTCTCTTCCGAAGTGGAAAATTTTCCTAGTCTAATCGCTTCTTCAGTGAGTGCCATACTTAAGTCGATAGCTTCGATGATCGTTGGAGGTTTAGATGTTGTCACCAGGCTTAGAATCTGAGGTGCCAATCCCCCGATGAAGCGTTCGATTTTCTTAAACTCTGGTTCCACAAGATACGAAGCAACTTGTGATAAATCGTGAAATCTTTGTACATACTCAGATATCTTTGAACCTTCCATTTTCAAGTTCCACAGTTCAGTCTCCAACTTCTGGACTTCTGCCCTCGAGCAATATCTTTTACGCATCCGTTCTTTCAGTTCGTCCCACGTCAAGGCATACGCAGCAGTCTCACCCAACGTCTGAACCTGAAGGTTCCACCATGACAGAGCCCCATCTAGAAGTAGTCCAGCTATGTACGTTGCCTGATGTTCGGGGGCGCATTTACTTAATCGCAAATCATAATCCGTCTTCTCAACCCAATGCACAAAAGTTATGGCACCCCTAGTGTCGTCGAAGTCTCGAGGTTTGTAGCTCAGGAACTGCTTGTAAGTGCAGCCGTTAGGTGGGTTATTTCCTAAGGTACCTCCGCTGCGTTTGGAGCGAAGGGTCTCGTGCTGTGCGATGGCTTGTGAGATACGTTCTTGTAATTCCGCCTCTGTCGTTGGTAGGGGTTGTTGGTATCAGTGTTTATTTGAAGCGACATCTTCTAAGAAGAAGATCGGTTAGGTCAGGTCTTATTAAGGACACAAACACATAAGCACGAATAAGACCTAGGAGGTGTATTTACATGTGTATATATGCAGTCGTTATAACAAGCAATCATATAACATCATAATTATAGCACAAAATTGTAGGTGTGAATATATTTAATAAGAGCATAACAAGCAAGCACGTAGCATCACACTGATAGCACAGACACGCGGATCAACAATGTGCTTAGAGAGGACATAGCGACTGAGCTTCCATTAGTCATTGACAACAAGGTATTGTTCATGTTTTAATGGGGAATATGACGTTTGGGCTTCCATTATTTTCCGACCATAATCACATTGTCTACAAAGTGTTATCACATCAAAAGGGACACAGGGTCACCCTACCCTTGTCCAATAAGTATATCAGTGTATCAAAATCTCGTAGTCAAAAGTGGTCTTCAAAAGTCTCCACAGTCTCGGCTCTTTAGTAGTGTCCTTACTCAAAAGTAATGCAATCCGCATAAAACCAGAAACCAACTATACTGGTGACTGAGGTGGGGGAGGAAAGAAAAGCAAACTGCTAGCATGAGCGAGCTCCTCCTCAAGCTTGTATAGACGTCGAAGTAATTAACTGATCTGCTGCTTGATAGTAAGGAAACGAGCATCAAAACCTGGAAAAAGGTGTAATAGCAGCAGGCGAGCGTGCAAAAGGAATCTTCGATGAATGTGGAGGATCAAAGTTTATTGGCTGAGTTGGGGTGGAGGATATGGTGTCTGATGCGTGCGAAGTGTTATATATATTAGGTGTATATTTTAAGCCCTTTTTAACACTTATTTTAGCCAAGTTTTAAATTTATAAAACACGATATTTCACTAACACTAAACACACATATGGGCAAGTGCACCCATCGTTGAGTGTAGTATAGCGTTGGTAAGATACCGAGGTCGTCCAAGGACACAAGAGCTTTTAATACCGGTTTATCCTCAACGTCTAACCAAAACAAAAGTTTAGAAAAATGTTTTAAACTAAGAAAAATAAAACTAACTAAAATGCTGAAAATAAAAATAAAAATAAAAATAAAAACAGATAGACAAGATGAATCACTTGGTTCCGACTCGTATCTAGTATAACCTTTGATTATTTCCGCACTTTTGCACATAATTAAGAGATTATCTTAGTTATTGTAGTAGGCCCCTCTTTTGAAGGTGACGTTACCCTCACCCCAGTAGTTTGAGTCAGCAGGGATACAATCCTAAAGGGGTGGATTATTGGAAGATAATGAATTAAGTTATTAATGCAGTATTGTGGTAGGCCCCGCTTTTGGCGGTGACGTTACCCTCGACTAAGTAGTCTGAGTCAGCAGGGATACAGTCCTAAATAGCCGGGTTATAGTATTAATAGTAGTTAACTTATGAGGGGATCAAAGAGTTTGGACCCCCGCCATCCAATACCGTGAAGTATTGAAGGAGGTCCTACTAAATTTGACCCAGGTCCATTGCAGGACCTCTAAACGCTGAACAATGGCAAGACCTTTACCAAACCGTTCCCTTAACCCCCTACCAGGTAGCCAACATACCTCCATATAGACCGTGGAGATATGAATGGTGAAAATCCTTTATTTTATATAGACAGTAAAATAATGCCAAGACACCACGGACAAACGATAAGGAAAGATCACCTTCAACATAAGTAACTAGTTATTAAAGTCATTAATACAAAACCAAATAAAAAGTGCAAAAGATTAGAAATAAAAAGTATTATACTAGACACTTTGTCTTCACCAAGTGATGTAAGAGACTTAGGCAAACATGGCCTTGATTGTCAAGAACTCTTACGATCAATCTTGGATCCCGAGACGACTCACACACTCTATGATGGACAATGGATGATGGTGGTGGATGATGGTGGGTGGTGGATGAAGTGTGAGAGAGGTGGTGTGCCAAGGGATGAGATGAAATGAATCCAAGCACTCCTATTTATAGGCTGAACAGAGGGCTGGGCACGCCCCCGTGTCCGCTGGACACGGCCCCGTGCCCGTCTGACACTCTCTCTCCTCATTAATTGTAATTCGCAATTACAATAAATGCGCCTGCTGTACTTTCGACACGGCCCCGTGTCCGCTGAGCACGGCCCCGTGATGGGCAATAGAAGCTTCTATAGGTTTGTCTTTTCTGCTGCTTCTTGGGCACGGCCCCGTGCTGGCTGAGCACGGGGCGTGTTCAGCCTTCTGTTTTCTCTATTTTGCTTTGGAAGGTGCCGTTGAGGGTTCGGGCAGTCCACTAATGTTCCTTTTCTTGTATTTATGTTGGATTTAGCTGTCTTTTTGCTTCTTTTGCGTTTTTGAGCTCATTTAATCCTGAAAATACAAAAGGAAGACAAAAACACTCTTTTTCCAATATTAGTACTAAAAAAGGGTTAGTTTTATGCCTCATTTGATGTAATTTATATGTTGCATTTTACACACATCAGTGTCAGCTCAAGCTTCAAAATTTTGCGACTCAAAACCTCAAACTGTAGTTGATGTGACGGGAGCAACTCATCTCGTGTGTAGTCTCCATAATGTGAGGGATGGTAGGGGTCTGAAATCAGCATAGTGCATGGTAGGAACCATCAGAATGGCTTGTCCAGCGCTGAGGTAAACGGTGTAGCCTGTGAGGTCGGGGAAAAGCTGTTATAGCAAAAGGATCGTCATGCGGGTGCTGACCTGGAGTACCTTTCCGGGGTGCGGGTATGTCCTGTTAGGCATGTCGGTGCAATGGACGTCGGTCTCCATAGGGGAAGAGGAGCAACATCAGCGGGTGCAGGAACAAATGTCTCAACAAAAGAGAAGATCATCAGGTGCAGGTACTGGGTCAGGTATAAGGGGTGCAATGTCTGGTAAACCAAAAGAAACATGGTCGGGATCAAGAATCTGCTCAAGATCAATAGGAGCATCATCAGGCTGACCTAAAAGGAACTGGAGCTGTCTCAGGAGCAGGCTCTGGGTCGTATAAAGGTGTAGGATCTCGAGCAGGTGGTAGTGCAGCAGTCATAACGATGTCGTCGTCTGAGTCAGTAGTAGAAGGCTGCAATCCGGCTGTCGGTAAGGCTGCAGGTGTCACAGACTCATAGGAGTCTGAAATCGAGTGTATACTGGAATCAGATGATAGCTTGATAACAGGGATCTCATGAAGTGAAATTAGCAACAATGTTCTCATCTAACTTTCCATCATCATGGGCGTCATCAGGAGGACCATCGATAAATAAATCAACGTCATCATCATACAGATCATTGAATGGCCAAGCCTTGGAAAGTATGACCACAAGAGGTACGGCATCGAGGATCGGAGCCACGATGTGCTCGCCATCGGGGTAACCAATGATAAGGTGGTCATGAACCAAAACAAGAATGACGGAAGGATCCTCGTCACGGAAGCCATCAGCAAAGGTAAATCATCACCAAAGTCTGGTAGCGCGAATAGTTGGAAGTCGTCCTCGTCCTTGGTCAGCATGTCAGGGTCACTCTCAGTGTCTGACGTAAACATCTCCAGTGCAGGTGCAATCTCATCATTTGTGGCGGTGGCCATAGGGTCGTCAACGTCTGATAACTCGCTTTTTGAGGAAGGTGTCATATGCGCCGGTACATAATAATCATAGCATGTATATTCATAGTAATCACTTAGTATATTGCAAACAAGGTCAATTCATCATGTAATCATGCATTCACATTATTCTTCATGAAACTTTCTATCCTTCCTAGTCTCCCAGACTAAACCACCTAGTCTCCCAGACTAAACCAACCAGTCTCCCAGACTAAACTACCTAGCCTCCCAGACTAAACACCCAGTCTCTCAGACTGAACTACCTAGTCTCTTAGACAAACTACCCAGTCTCTCAGACTGAACTCCCTAGTCTCTCAGACTACACTTCCCAGTCTCTCAGACTGAACCATAAACATAAACCTTGAAATGTGTTCTGTGTATTTTTGTTTGTAAAAAACAAGTTTGTTTTTCCTGGATCTGGGCGTTTAGCGTATGCAATGAAAACATGTTGTAAAAATATTTTCGTGAGAGCCCTAATGATTGTAGTCTAGACTCGAGAAGGAATCCTAGTTCGCTACAATCGAAGCTCTGATACCAAACTGTCACACCCTGACTTTTGCGGAAGCGTGATCATGGTGTGACTTTCTTAATACCATTGCATTCAATCATAACAACAACTATATGATAAAGCCATAGATTTGTCATCCATTAAATGAGTTTAAAACATAACAACATTGTTTAAAACGTAGGCTTCAAATTCAAGTTTTACAAACCATACAAATTGTTTATGAGTTCACTAAGGACTCATCAAAAGATATTAGATGTAACTAAGGTTTGAAAGACGTGTCTCGTCCAGGAATAAGACACACTGACCAAACCCAAAGACCATGGATGACATCATTCTTCCTATCGCAGCATAAAACTTCCAACGCCCGCCAGATCCATTTACTAATTCCCTGAAATACATGTAGTTTGAAAACATCAACAAAAGTTGAGCGAGTTCATGTGTTCGTTTGTGTATGTGTATAAACCATTGAAATCGTTGTAAGTATGTATGTAAGTTTATAAGTCTCGGTATGAAAGCAACAAGGAAACAAATCAATTAATGTGTAGCTAATACATTCATATACGTGACATGGTGCAGGAAGACTCAAACCTAGCAGACTTTGTACCGGGCTTCCGGCTGGAAGACATAGTCACCACATGGCCCATTCGGCGGACTCATGGATGGGGCTCGCTACACCCAAATAGATCTATCACTCATGCCCCTCGGTCCTTATACGAGGATTAATGGTCTCAAGTATCCGCCTACCCATTCACATGATCTATGGTACTTTCCTAGGCTAACCATATCAATTGTAATTGTATGTAATCCTTTTGTAACATGTATTTAACCCCCGAAGTTAATAAACAAAACAGTTTAAAGAAAAGGGGGACATGAACTCACAGTTTTGCGTTCCCTGTATCCGATGTAACTCAAAGCTTCCTCTAGAACGCACGACTACCTACATGCGTACTACGGTCCGTTAGACGAGCGGGTCGTGCCTTGTCTTAGTATTGATTAGTGCCTTTGAATTACGTTTTAAAGTGTCCTCGTTATTATTCCCAGTATATAATTATTTGTTAAAATTATTAATATTTTAACTTAAATTATATTTATTAAATTTTGGAATAGTTGTTAAACAATATTTTTGTATTAATACTTCTCAAGTATTGTTATTCGTATTTCCTTCCCAAGGATGGGGGTATCTCATACATGTGTATTCGTATTCTTGTATTTTTCCATGTATCGGTGTCGTATTCTGGTGTATTATTCCAAATAAAAACACTGCCAATATATATTTCCAATATATATAATTTAAGGAATATCACTTAGAAAAATTATTCATAATTTTTCCTTCGGCAAAAATATTTGTAATTCCAAAACAATATACTTTCATGTCTCACTTAGAAAGTATTTAAACTTATTTTATCCCAAAAATAATGTATTTCAAGTTTATCCAAGAAAATATATATTTTTCCCAAAAAGATTATATTTCTTAATAATTCCAAGAAAACATATATATTTTTAATCGCCAAAAATTATATATTTCCTTTTTGTCAAAATATGATATAACTTTGTGATAATTGTGAAGATCCCATTTTCATTCTTTCGGTGTCCAAAATATTATTTAGAAAAAATATACTTATAAACATATTTTCCGGAATATTTGGTAAGTTACATTTCTTGTTCGGTTTCACAATATTATGTGTGTAACTTGTATATTTATTCCATGAGATTTTTGGTAATATTTTGGATTGTAATTTCTTGTTATTTGTTAAGTTATATTATTTCAAATCCTAAAATAATATAACTATCACACAAAGTATACAAGTAATCACACACATGTGTCTTCTAAATATATATATCTTTCAAATACATATTTAGTTATTTTTATTTACAAAAACCAACCTCCAATATTTGTATTTTGTAACAAAAATTATGGCAAGGTTTATATCGAAAACGCATGGTCAAAATACCCTTGTAAATATTTGTTTGAAAATATTTTCTAAGTGTTTATATTTTTAGAAAATTTTGCCATAGTTTCCCCTAAAAATGGAGGTGTCCGTGCTTTCAAAGGATATCATTTTCTTTTTAAAATCGTCACAAGCAATCAACAATTCAATCAACACTTACCAAGTGCCAAAACAATGCTTTTTTACATAACAACACGAACTTGAACTTTCATAAAAACTTGTAGTAACCTGGTAGTGTGCTTATTAGGTTTAGTTACCCTTTGAAATGTATTCACTTCTTTAAAAGCTTCATCTTTAAAGAAGTTGGGTGTTTACAACTTCCAAACATATTTCCCAAAAATGCTTCTTTATGTAATCTTCTTGTTACACAAGTGTTTCTACATTTGTTTAACCATTAAAAATAGTATTTGTTTATGTAAGAACCAAGTCTAGGTAAAACTTGTTATTTAACTTAGTTTCTTGAGAAAACTATTTTGGAATCATCCACTTACAAGACTTATATTGTGTTTAAATCATCATCTCATATAAAAACAATTTTATTATTTCAAGTTCATGTATTCATAAAGTATGATCATCTTGGTTTTTCACAAGATCATCACCTCTACTTGCTAGATCATGTGTTTAATCACAATCTAGTAAGTTCCACGTGATGTCTAACATCATAAACACAAGCATAAACCATTAAGAAGCAAAACAATACTTAAATAACATAGTTCAACAAGATTACTTCATTTATTAAGCTTATGTTCATGTTTCATGATTATGTTCTTTAGTGTTCTTCAAGTATTCATCATGTATCATCTTTTAACCACTTAATATAGATGTAAAATGAAGAGTATAAGATCTTACTACTAGCACAAGGCTAGGGTTGATCAAGAGGATAAATGAAGTGGATAAAAGCAAACGGTGAAGGTCCTTTAACTTCCGAAAGCTCCGAGCTTCCTAACTTAGCTCTTTACACCCTTGTATCACCTTAGAATGGTAGGATTTGAAGTGAAAATGGAGAGGTGGTGGTGGAGTGTTGTGGCCGTGAGGTGAGTAAGGGAGGAGGAAGAAGATGGTGTCTTGTGAGAAATGAGATCTTGTTCCTTCATATTCTTCTTATATCCATATTACTACTTAAACCTTTGGATAATATGTCCCTTAAAGTACAATACAAGATCCTTAACAAATCCAAATGAGATCAAATGATATCTTGTGAGATCAAGTCAGATCTTGATGGTGGGGCCTTTGTTTGGGCCGTAGATAGGTAGGGGGTTTAGCTTAGGTTTAAACCATTAAGTTGTAATCTAGTTTAATTTCAAGTGTAAGTTACATGTCTTGGTTATAAGATATTTTTAGTGGGTGTTATGATGTTCGGGGATCATAACTAGCTCAGTAATGTTAAAACAATGCTTCTAGTGTAATTTTTGGTGTTTCGGGTAGTGTCCGGTTGTTCGGTTAGATACCGGTTCGTTAAAGTGTTAAACTATACCGTTTAGTGTTCTTTATGCACCCTTTCATGACACTTTTAATTCCCGACACTTAGGAAAGCACTCAGGACCATTTAGTCATGTTTTTGCATAATATTAGCATGTTGAAATGCTGATTTTTGCTGAATTGTGCTGAATTCTGCACTTTATGTGAGTTTTAGGCACTTTCCGGCACTTAAACTATCACCTAGATAAGCAGTTTTGTGATCCTCACTTTCCTACATACTATACTAGTGTAAAACTTAGTTTCTGGCTCATACTGTGTCTCAAAGCAACGTCTGTCTATATACTGAATTCCGTCAGCATTTTCCCGGTTTGTCTGTTAACTGTGCTAACTGTGCTTTGTGCATCATTGATAGCCTGATGACGAAATGCCAAGTGACAAGACTGTTGGGGGGCTTTCAACACATTTTTTAGTGAAACATGTGCTGGAAAACACGTTTCACATGCCATTTTCGTTGACCTTGAGCCCACTGTCACCGATGAAGTGAGAACTGGTTCATACCACCAACTGTTTTTCTCGGAGCAGCTCATGTGCTGGAAGGAAGACACTGCAAACAACTTTGCACGAGGCCACTATACCAGTAAATATCACACTCTCGTTTAAATGATTATAATTTAGGTCTCCATGTGTGTGTGTATATATATATATATATATATATCTTACTTTTTTTATTTGGTTTTCTAGATTTTGAACGACGCAAGAGAGATCACACAAGCGGAAATCGACGAAGATGGTTGAAAACATCATGCATCGGTTTTTTAGTTCGGTATTTAGTGATGATAGGTAGACATAGAATTAGTTTAGTTTTTTGATAGGTAGACATAGAATTAGTTTAGTTTTTTTTTTAACAAGATGTGTTCACTATGTATGTTATAATGTAATTAAACAAGTTTTTCTGAATTTGTTTGGCTTTGTTGGTTTTTGACTGCAATGTAGTATTTTTTTTAATTCTTTTATTCTGGGCTTCCATTACTCTTTTTGGGCGTTCCATAAATACATTGTTCTAAATTCCATTTTGGGCGGTTTACTAGGTGTTTGGGCAGTACAATTTGAGTGGTTTTGGTGCTATTTTGGGCGGTGAGTCGTGTTACATTGGGCGGTTCTTTACCCGCTTAGAATACACATACACTTTTTTCCAGCGACGTTTGTTTGGCCGGTCCTAAAACCGCCCATAAACTTCAATTACACCGCCCAAACAAATACTTTTTCTAGTAGTGTGTGAGATAATCATGATCCGCGATAGATTGATGTGTTATATTTTTAAATATATTTTTAGCCCTTTTTAATAGTTTAGGCAAGTTTTAAATTTATAAAACACGATATTCTACTAACACTAAACACACATATGGGCAAGTGCACCCATCGTGAGCGTAGTATAGCGTTGGTAAGATACCGAGGTCGTCCAAGGACACGAGCTTTTAATACCGGTTTATCCTCAACGTCTAATCAAATCAAAATTTTAGAAAAAGGTTTAAACATGAAAATAAAAACTAAAAATGCTGAAAATAAAAATAAAATAAAAACAGATAGACAAGATGAATCACTTGGATCCGACTCGCCTTTAGTGTAACCTTTGATGATTTCCGCACTTTTGCACTTTTTAAGAGATTCTTAGTTATAGTAGTAGGTTCCTCTTTTGAAGGTGACGTTACCCTCAACCCAGTAGTTTGAGTCAGCAAGGATACAATCCTAAAGGGTCGGAATATTGAAAGATAATTAATTAAGTTATTAATGCGTAATGTGGTAGGCCTCTCTTTTGAAGGTGACGTTACCCTCAGCTAAGTGGTTTGAGTCAGCAGGGATACAATCCCAAGTAGCCGGGTTAATGTATTAATAGTAGTTTACATATGAGGGGATCAAGCCATTCACACCCCCGCCATCCAATACCAGTGGGTATTGAATGAGGTCCTAGTAAGCTTGACCCAGGTTCTTGCAGGATCTATACACTGAACAAGGCAAGAACCTTACCAAATCATTCCCTTAACCCCCGACCAGGTAGCCAACATATCTCTATATAGACTGTAGAGATATGAATGGTGTAAATCTTTTATTTTATACAGACAATAAAATAACGCCAAGACACCACGGACAAATGATAAGGAAGTTTCACCTTCAACATAAGAAACTAGTTATTAAAGTCATTAATACAAAACAAAATAAAAGTGCGAAAATATTAAAAATCAAAAGTATTACACTAAATGCTTGTATTCACCAAGTGATGTAAGAGACTTAGGCAAACATGACATTTGATTGTCAAGAACTCTTACTATCAATCTTGGATCCCGAGACTACTACACGCACTCTAAGATGGATGATGGATGATGGTGGTGGATGTGGGTTGTAGTGGTGGTGGAGTGTGGGTGAAGTGGGAGAGAAGTGGTTTGCCAAGGGATGCCTTTGAAGTGAACTAAACACCTCTATTTATAGCCTGCACAGAAGCCCGGACACGGCCCCGTGGCCATTGGGCACGACCCCGTGTCCATCCACTTTCTCTTTCTTCATTAATTGCAGTTTTTCTGTATTAGCTCCACACGCCCTCGTGTCCACTGGGCACGGCCCCGTGTGCAGAAGCGTATCTGTACTATCAAGATTTGCTTGAATTCTACGAATCTTAGCGTTGACCACAGCCGTGTTGAGCTGGGCACACCCCCGTGTCGGGAAATAGAAGCTTCTACAACTTTGTCTTTTCTGCAGACACTTGACCACGCCCTCGTGTCCGCTGGGCACGGGTCCATGTTCAGCCTTCTGATCTCTTGTTTTTGCTTGGGAAGATGCTGTCGAGGGGTCGGGCATGCCACGTTTATTCCTTTTCTTGTATTTATGCTAGATTTGGCTGCATTTGTGTTTCTTTTGTTCATTTACGCTCATTTCATCATGAAAATACAAAAGGAAGACAAAAGCACACTTTTTCCAACATTAGTAATAAAAAATGTTAGTTTTATGTCTCATTTGATGTAATTTATATGTTGCATTTTACACACATCATAGATCATATAGGAAAGTATGTTACCAATCAAAATGGAGGTCGTGTGAAGCGAATGAATTGCTCATCTTTGGCTAGGTCTTTGTGTATTAAATGTGCAATTATTTTGCTCTACAAGAAGTTTCTGGTCAAGCCATAGAATGGATTGTAATTGCAGTTGATAAGGTGGTTCAACTTCTCCATGAACATCTAGATGCCTTCCAGTGTCATGTTTAATTTATCAATCTTACTAGAATAACAGAATCGGGCAAAGAGAGTTTGAGTAGAGGGTTGAAGATTCTAGTCAAATTGCTTGGGCTGTGAATGTAAATTGCTAAACTATAATGGTCAGATTATTGAAAGTCTGAATGGATTTTATCTTTAAAGGATGGAGTGGGAAAGAAGAAGGGTGGGATGGGGTTGGGCTCACTTAGACCATGTGTAGTGGTAAATCAAAATAATGCCTCAATCATGGGGCATTATTCGACACGTGTCATCCTAGTCAGCATGGGCATTATAGCATAAAGTGGTGTAGTGGGGCATTATTCCAATAACGCCCATGCAATCATTTCCCAATTATTTTTTTTAATTTAAAACATAAAAAACTTCATTAATTTAAAATAAAAATTACACTACTTGAAATAAAAAAAAACCGAAAAAAAAAAACAGAAAATAAAAAAACCGAAAAAAAAATAAAGTTAAAAAAAAAAGAAAATGATCTAGAGTCCATATTTTTCTCGATTTTTTTGGTGACGCATTTGCGCAAGGATCAACGCATCGCCTTGGAGGTGGTCGATAGGTTTGGACAAAAACTCAATGTCCTTTTCCATTTGCCTCGCCTCTTGCATCTCGTTAAATCTTTTGGTTTCGGCCACTCGTTCTTTCATAATCTCATAACGTTGGTGGCCGAGGTCGCGAATGTCTTGGAGACGACGGTTCATCTCCTCGAAATCTTCCTTTAAATCGGGATCGACAGACGACTCGACCGTTTTTTTCCCAGTTCGCTTATCCTTTCTTCTACCGGGCGGTCGGGTCAACTCTTCATGAAGTTCCTCGTCAACGTCCACCACCTCATTTAAATCGACATTGCGGGCATCTGATGTCGGAGTTGAAGGGTCAACGGAGGATGATGTTTTTGACCTTTTAGCTCGACGTCTACTACCAGACGTCATTGGATTAACTAGCGCCCACTTTGGACTTTTTCGTAGTAGCTCCCAACACTTATAGTACGTGAAAGGGCATTTCGTCCTATCGAACTCCTCCAAAGTCCTCGTTAAAACCCCGACGTCACTTTCACCGCTCGGGCGATTATCGTAGTTACGTTGGTAAACTTCTTGGAACGCGTGAGACTTGTTGTTGATGTCGGTCCATTTACTAGAAATGGAATCTTTGTCCCGATGTTCGTCTTGACCCCACGTGCTATAAAAGAGTGCACGAACCCTATCACAAAAAACGGGGCCTGTTTGAAAGTTTGCTACAAATTATAAAAAAATAAAAATAAAAATATAAGTTGTATGTTAAAAATAAAAATTACACTACCTGAAAAAAAAACCGAAAAAAAAAACAGAAAATAAAAAAACAGAAAAACAGAAAAAAAAATCGAAAAAAATATAAGAGTTATTGGTTTCTTCGTCCTGTGAAATGTCGAGCCACGCCCGAGTCAACGCGAATTTCTCGTCCTTCGTCCATTTAATGGTAGTTTTTGTACGTCGAGGTTCGTCATTTTCCTTCTTCTTATGCGACCTTCTGCCGCGTTTTGATTTCTCTTGCACCGGTTCGGGTTGCGTCTCCGGCACGACATCGACATCGGGTGGCGAATCGGCTTGTTGTTGTGACGGTTGCGACCCGCCGGCTTGACCATAGCCGAAGGTGGGAGGCACAAACGGAGTGGTGCCACTCAAGTAAGCCGCGTACGAATAAAAGTTCGGGTCCATGTCTTGAAGGTTATACGGGTGTTGCGGTTGGATTGTGTTCGGGTTCGTGGGTCTTGCGGGGACACCATAAGGGGGTCGGAATGGATGCATGATTGTATAAAAAATAGGAGAAAGTGGGTTTTTTTATAAAAAAGAGGAGAAAGTAGGAGAGAAAGTAAGAGGTTTTTATAAAAAAATGGAGAAAGTGGGTTGATATATATATTGGGTAAATTTTTGAATTAAAAAAAAAATTACATTTGACCGTTTGGCAACGGTCCAATCTCGAACCCCAACACAATTTCAGCGTTTTAATTAAAACGCCAAAGTAATTTTTTTTCGAAAAAAACGCCCGGAAACGCCGGGTGTAATGGTGGCAGGGGCGTTATCCGGCGTTTTTTTTGAATTAAAAAAAAAAAAAAAAACGCCCCACTACGGGCAGTCTTATGTCTATTTTTTTATAATCTTACGGTTAAAACATACATTACACACATATTTTACTAGAAAACTTAAGATGGGTTACTGATAAGGATTAAGGATGAGTATTTGGTACTGGGTATCGCTACCGATTTTTTTGGTGTCAGTATCCGCACCTACTTTTTGGCATTTTCGGTATTGGTACTTTCAGTATCGGTACGGTACCGGTAAAACACCGAATTTTACCTTCAAATACCAGAATTTTGGTACAGGTATTTTCAGTATCCGTACTACGCTCATCCCTAATAAGAATCACCTGAGTGCGAAAATTTCAACCACTAGGACTAACTATTTAATTATTCAAGCACCGGGAACAAGTATTATTTGGAAAAAAAAATCATAAATAAATAACCCTTTTATGTCTGCATTAAATCTTTTTGTCGTCTTTACCAAAAAAAAAAAAAAAATCTTTTTGTCGTATTCCACACTAACCCCTAAATCAACCTCCATTCTTATCGTCCCAATGACTTCTCAGGCGGCAAGGAAGGCAATCTACCTCCAGAAGCTATACAACCATCTCAAACACAACAACACCCACCTTGTCATCGTCAGTGCTGACAATCTTCGTGTGAGCCAAATTCAGGCCATAAGGCAAGGACTCCGACCCCACTCATCTGTCGTCATGGGTAAGAATTCTTTCATGAGGCGCTCACTCGCCATCCATGCCCCATCTGCCGGAAAACCTGCTTTTGTTGGCGCAATTCCTCACATTAACGGCAAAGTTGGGTTGATTTTGACCGCTTCTGACCCAGAGGAAGTTAGTGAAACGGCTGCCGGATATAAGTTGCAGCCGCTGGTGTGTTCGTCCATGGATATTGGGATGTGTTCTCTTTGGCAGTGGTTGCTGGGTTTTCATATGAATTTGCTCTCCAAATGAAGTGGTTTTTTTAAAGGTTGAAGATTAATTTCAGAATAATAAGGAGATCGATAAGTTGTTTATGTGCATACTTATTATAAAATCATTGCAGTTAAGCAAATTTTATTACAATTTAGTTGAACAATTGTTGCATACCTCTGTTTGGATTGTTTCTCTCTCGGTAATCATCATTGCTGCTGTTGTTGCTTTTTTATTTCTTTTCAGGACTCAGCTGGAAGATCTAATTCAAATAGAGAATGGGGTGAGACCAAAACTATAATTTTGGAAAACACAAGAAAAGTGACTGGACTCAAATGCCATTTGAACATAGAGCGAACCTGCTTGTCTGATCTTCAGTCCACTTCTTCTGTAATCATCTGTCACCTGTATTCTATCTCGTGTATTGTAATATTTTTATTTATATTAAACACACCCATGGTATAAATTTATTACACAACAGAGTATTTTAAAGCAAAACAACAATTTTACAAATATTGTCAATTATAAGAATCTATTAAGCTTCTCTGCCTCTTTTGATCTTGGAAATCTTCACTGCAACCGCCACAATTTTACAAATATTGTCAATTATCCATGGTTACCTCTGCAATCATAAAAAGCTTCCTTCTCCATTGCTTCTTGAATGCCAAGACTCCAATAATACCCCAAAAACCTGTTGCAAATCCACACGTTATGTCCAAGTAAAACCATACCTTCCTTAGCCCATTAGCCTTTTTGTATTTGTTCTTGCTTCTTGTGGCTGGTGGGTTTTCAGGATTGGAACAATTATTTTGCAGAGGTGCACCACAGAGATCCCTGTTACCAGCATATATTGATGGGTCGATAAGTGTCTGCAGTTGTTTTCCGGTTGGAATTCTTCCTGACAGTTTGTTGTGTGACAGATTCATTGAGCTCAAATCGTTCAAAGCAGCCATGCTTGGAGGGATCCTCCCGCTTAGTTGGTTGTCTGAGAAGTCAAGAGATGCTAACGCCTTCATGTTTCCGATGCTATCTGGAATACTCCCACTCAGGTGATTATGAGACAAATTGAGACCCATCAACATAGCAAGTGCAGTTAACTCTACAGGGATTTCTCCTGTAAGTTTATTGCTTGAAAGGTCCATGTTAACAACTATATACGTTGTTTTTGTATACTCAAGCTCGATTCCTTTAAAGACTTGAATCACATCCATCAGCTTAAACTCCTCGTCGTTACGCACTTCATAATTAAATGCATCTCTTGCCTCAACCATCCCGCTCAACTCTCCAAAACAATGAGGGATGTATCCTGTTAAGTTGTTGTGTGCGATGTCTAAAATATGAAGAGATGAACATTTGCACAAAGTATGAGGAATACCTCCTGTGAAGTTGTTTTTATGCAACCTGAGAATCCTCAATTCTGAAAGTTTATCTCCAATCCATTTTGGTATGTTTCCTGAGAATTCGTTATTGCCCAAATCCAAAACTTCTAAGTTTCTCAACTTTCCCAAGTCTTGTGGTATTTGGCCATTGAAGTTATTGTCATTCAGTTTTAACCATGTTAATGATGAATTTATATTTCCTAAAGAACTTGGGAGGACTCCAGACAACCCATTTGAACTAAGTATAAGCATTTCCATGTCTTGTAGATTCTCTAGACAATCAGGAATATTTCCAGATAACCGATTTCTGGAAACATCGAGAAATTCCATGCCTGTACTTCTACACATTGACCTTGGAATTGACCCATTGAAAAGGTTGTCTTGTAGAGATAAAACCCAGGTATGTTCGCTAAATGGAAGGTTTATCAAAGATCCAATGAGTTTGTTGTGAGAGAGATCTAATGTAGAAAGCACGGGCATATTCTGAAGCCATGTTGGTGGAAGACCATATAGGCTAGCATTAGACAATACCAACTCCTCAAGCATCCTTTGATTTTGCAACCACTGTGGAAATCCATTTTCAATCTTGCAAGAACTAAGTTGAAGATAATTCAGTTGGAATGGAGGTATCCACTCATGTGAGACATTAAAAATCAACTTATGATTAGCACTTGTATCCAACGACTGCAACATCGAGAGGTTAGCAAAATGGGCTTCCATAACCACTCCTTCTAAAGAATTTTCAGAGACATCTAAGTCAACGAGTTTGGTGAGTTGCCCAACTGTAACTGGGATTGGACCTGTTAACAGGTTTGAATACAGATTTAAATGAGTTAAACCTGTTAATCTTCCCAATGATTCTGGGATTGGACCTGTTAACAGGTTTGATTGCAGATTTAAATGAGTTAAACCTGTTAATCTTCCCAATGATTCTGGGATAGAACCGCTAAATTGATTATACGAAAGGTCAAGTTCGGTAAGGTTTCCAAGGAATGTCGGAACGGGACCGGTTAATTTGTTACCACCCAGATCTAATGCTTCTAAAGATCTTAATCTCTCCAAAGCTTTAGGGATTGAACCTGTAAAACTGTTTGACTGGAGGCTTAAGACTCTTAAATTGTTTAGTTTTCCAACAGATTCTGGAATCGAACCGCTTAATTCACTTTCATATGCTTCCAACACCTCTAAAGCATAGTGGGAACATTCAGACGTGTTTGATGATGGGCCTATCATTTCTCCTCCAAAATAATTATATGATAAGCTCAATTCCTTCAGATGACATTGTCTCCATATCCCAACAAGCTCGATGTGCTCAAACTTATTAAAAGAAACATGGAGCTCTAAAAGGTTAGGCATGACAGGAATTGATGAGTTCAAATTGGTTCCTGAAAGGTCAAGGACTTTTAGGGATGTGATGTTCATTAGTTCAGATGGAAACCTACCCCCAATTGAATTAGCGCTAAGATCAAGATATTGTATGTTAGAATGGGCACTGGAATTCAAATAAGTGGGTGAAAAGGGGGCATTGTGAAGCCCACAGCTTGACAAATGCAATTCTGATAAAGAAGGGATCGTGTTTAGCAGGTTTACAGAGTTCCATGCCAGACTAAGATTATAGAATGAAAGATCAAGGAACGTTAAGGATGTCATGTTCTGAAAAAAGTGAGGGAGTTGTCCTTCAAAGCTGTTGGAGCTAAGATCCAGATGTTCAATGTTGGAAAGTATTTTACTTGAATTAAGATGGAGTCCAAGATCAACATTAGTAAGTCCACACTCACGCAAACTTAAATATGTTAATGAAGGAATCATGTAAAATACCATATCAACATTGTTTGCTTGAGAAAGATGTACGTAGGTCAAGTCAAGATGCTCAAGTGAGGAAAGGCCAGAAACCCATGCCATATCATTTGTTGTGAGCTTATGATCATGGTAAGGTGAACCGAGATCAAGAACCTTCAAATTGGAGAGATTTCCAATGTGATGGGGAATAATACCACTAAAAAATGCATTAGAGAGATTGAGGTAACTTAGCTGCTTGAAGGATCCAAAGAATTTAGGGATCCGACTTCTTTGAAAATTATTTCCGCTCAAATCCAGATGTTGCAGATGTCTTAACTCAGCCAAACATGCGTTCACCTTATCACCTTCTAAGAAGTAATCTCCTTCATAGGCGTGATTTCCTCTGAGATGAAGGCTGACAACACTTCTGGTGGCAGCATCACAAATGACTCCTTTCCATGAGCAACAATCAATGCCAACCCATGATGATAGCATTTCAAAGTCATCTTTGACGCTGTCTTTGAACTGGAGTAGTGCTAGTCTCTCTCGTTCATGGCAGCTTCTTGAATTTTGAGCGCCCAGACAAGTATATTTGGTTGCAACCAAAAACATACTTAAGAAAACGAGATGAAGCCCCCAAACCCAATGATTTCCCATGATTCAACCTCAACTTTTTAGAAGAATGTGAAGAAATATAAGTTGCTATGATGAACAAACTACATGAAGTAATAGTTGTTTGTATAGATGGACGTGAGCTAAAGGCCCATTGAAGACTTTGCAAGTCGTTGTGGAAAATCAATACACAAATAGCATCCACAAAAATCCTCCAGTTCCCAATGGATAAAATTTTGTTGTACATAAATCCTCAACTCACAATCTATAGTTAATATTCCTCATTTTTCTTACAATTTTGTTATACACCTTTAAGCAAACTTATGTAAAAAAAAAATTCCTTTTAATATAACTAATTGTTTAGAGTTGTAGCTGGGCATGCTACCTTATAAAAATTCTTTTAAGAGTAAATTACTTTATGAGTTCTGTTTTAGTGGTTTTAACCACTTGAGTACAAAATCAAAAAGTTTAACGCTCTGAGTCTCTAACTACTCATTTTATAACACTTGTACCTTTTATTTTGGACTCAAGTGGTTAAAAGCACTAAAAACACATGGACTCAAAACATTAATAAAATGAGTGGTTAGAGACTCAGAGTGTTAAACTTTTTAATTTTGTACTCAACTGATTAAAACCACTAAAAGACAAGAACTTAAAAAGTAATTTACTCTTCTTTTAATATATCTAATTGTTTAGAGATGAAAAGTCTTTCTTTAATATATATACTAGTAGTAAGACCCGTGTGAACACACGAGTAGGTTTAATAACCCATTTGAAAGTATAATTGTGCATATCCTTAAGCCCAGAGGTTGTCTTCAACCCATTTGAGATCCACATTGCGGGTTATGTCCAACCCAATAGCATTAAATTTACAAAGCCTTAATTTGGTCCCACAAAAGGCTGAAATGAGAATCCGATTCTCAGGCTTCCATATCCAAACTTGCTTTCCTTGTGGATGATCATTGGACAAATTGTATCCACATAACTGCTTCCTTCTATTAGAGTATTAGAGGTGTACCAAAAAAAATCCGGTTTGGCCTGATGAACCGGTTTATAGCCCGATTTGATAGCAAAAAAAAAAAAACTGTTGGCTCGATCCTGGTTTAAATGCTAAAACTAGTTGTGAACCCAATCCCAATTGGTTTGGGTGGGTGGGTTAGGTTTTCAACCCTTAAATCGATTCTTAACACGAACTGGTTTGAGCCCAAGGTAAATAAAATGGACCGCTTTACAACCTAAACTAGTTTGAGACCAAACCGGATATTTGTACACCTTTACCTTTTTTCGGGGGGGGGGGGGGGGGGGGGGGGGGAGGGCGTGGTTTAAGTTTGCTAGTCAAATTGCCTTTAAATGTATGAGAGTACTTAATTTTAAAATCATTCGTGCATGGGCGGCTTCTATGTGGTGAGTTCTTAGGCTCGAGCCTAGGGCCCAAATATTGTTTACACAAAATTCAATGCACACTTTTTCGCTTTGAGCATAAAATATTCAATCTTATTCCAATCTCACTTTAATGAAAAAAAATTGGGCCTAACTATTTTTACATACGTGGTTTAATCCTACTTTAGCCAATCTATTTTTTATACTTGCTCACAAAAATCTTAGATCCGATACAATTTATAACGTTAGATCTCATTCCACTCTCCATTTTGCACTCAATCACTGGCAATGGTTCAAACACCTAAAAAATGGTAAAGAATTTAAAAAAATTGTGATTGTTTGAAAGGGGTTGGGACCCACCATTAAACCCCCCTCTCTTCCTTCCCTCATCTTCCCACATTAGTGAGTAGTCACCAAAATCACCACTCCCCACTCACCGATTTGAAGCCGGAAATCATTCACCGCTAGGCAAACACACTCCCCGAAGCCTCTCCCTGAGACCATACCGAGTACCCTTAACATTTGAACAAGGGTTTTGAGTTTATACTTTGCCTTGGGCCCCAAATTGGTTGAGCCACCCTACGCTCATGACGTTGAAGTAAAGGAAATTGAAGTCAACACCTCACGCATGGTTTGTTCATGGTTTAGTCCTGCTACAGCTATATACCATGGTTTAGTCCTACTACAACTATATAGGGTGTTCATTTAGTTCAAACATTCACACACGTACATACACAAGATATATAGCGATAAAAAATATTGACTAGTTTATTAGATTAGGGTGGAAGTTGGTTACAAAGTCTATTTTTCCTACAAAGTGTAAAAAGTCATAAAACATCATAATGTCTGTCGGAAAGAAGGCAATAAGTCATAGTATAGGGGCTAGATGTGTAATATGATGTTCTATATAAACACCCTCCTTGTGTAACCCTAGAACAAGTTTTTCTCGATTAAAAAATTCAACCCCATTACAAAGTTCATTCTTTATACCAGTCAACATGGTATCAGAGCGGTGTTTCTGATCCGTGAACACTCTGTTCATCATCTACAATCAACAAAGCCAAAACCAAAATCAAACCAGAAAAACCCAAACCAAAACCATAACCAACTCCAAAAATCTGATCAAACTCCAAGAATCCAATCTATCTCCACCGCCGCCGCTGCAAGAAACCCTAGTCGCTGGGCGGATTTGTTTTTTGAAGTTGTTCATCAGTTGTGTTGAAGTGGTTCATCATTGCTCTATCGAAGTTCTGGGAGGATTTAATCTGGCCGCTATTTAATCAGTTGTTCATCGTTGTTCCTCCAGTTTAATCTGTACCTCCAGGAAACCCTAGTCGCCGTTTAATCTGGCTGATTTAATGAAGTCTTTTGCATCGTTTTTAAGCTAGCGGATTTGTTCTGGGGTATCTCAAATCTTTAACGCGAGTCTAAGTTGCCCTGCGTATTTCATAAATACACCGGTAAGATAACTTCGCTACCTAGCGTTGTTATTCCAAGTTTCTTTTGTTGTAGGTTATTGGCGTATTTGGGCGACGTTAAGATAACTTATCTACGGTTCCCGGCATATTTAACATTTTTGGCGGCTTTAAACTTTGAACATGAGTTCAAGTGTCCAGCGTATTTATACGCTGGTCAGTTATTTTGTCCGGTAATAGACAACGTTTTTGTTCAAAAAAAAAAACTCCGTGTTAGAAAAGTTAATATGGCAATCATGGTTGTAAAATAAGGTCTCCAATGCCGAGTAGTCGCTACAAGGTTGGCTGCCGAGGCGACTTTCCTCAATTCCGCCTAATTACTCGGAATCGATCAAATGCGGTCAACCTCGACTAGAATCAGACCTGGTAGGTCAATTCGGGTCGAGTTTAACTTAAAAAAAAACATAATTTTATCTTATTTAACATATATTTAATTTCCGAATGAATATCATTTTCACGTATTTTGTTATAAATATTAGTAAATTTATGTTATTTGACATATATTTAATTTCCGAAAACTAACTTCTTTATAATTTAACATGTCTGAGTACTCCTCGAGTACTCTCCGCCTAGGCCGAGTACTCTCAACTCCCCGGTCGACTGACTATGGATCACCTAGCGACTTTTGCAACCATGATGGAAATCAATCATGAAAAAATCAGATCATGGATATTTGATTCCGGTGCCACTGACACCATGACGTTTGAACCGTTGGACATGTGTTCAATGCACTCGGTATAGAAATCAACATGTGTTTACATCGACCGACACGATAAAAACGGTAGCCGGTACCGACACCGATGTTGTTCAAACGGTATGGATCGGTTCAAATTATGACGGTACTGGTACCGATATTCAATTACCGTCACAGACAAAGTTGTATAATAACTTTTTTTTGAAACCGGAAACCATAAATATGAATATGGATAACGGTACCGATGTTGTTTGGTAAAATACGCTAGCGATTCGATGTTATTTTATTGAAAGAAAAAAAACAATAAAAATAAATACCAATACCGAACTTACGTTGTTTGTTCGGTTTTGGTTCTGTTCACTACGGTAGCGACAAGATATTTGTTATCAAACAAAAAACCATAAAAATTAATACATAATGGTACCAAAGTTGTTCAGTCCGGTACGGTATGGTAGCGATACGATCTTAATTTATCGAACGCTAAAATAATAAAAATAAATACCGGTACCGATACAAATGTTGTTCAGTCGGGTTCTGTTCGGATTTGTACAATAGCAACGCAATAGTCGTATTCAATAAAGTTTATATGGCAATTTTGAAACAAAAAAACATAGAACGCAAACCAACCGAACCAATATCAACTAAACAACATCGGTGACGGTATCGATAATTGTTTTTATTGTTTTCAATCGATGTAAGGTTTTCTTTTTCGTCTACTATAGCATGTGTCGGTGCTGTAACGAACCGAACAAATACCAACCGAATTCCCGCCGCGAAGCGCGGGGAAAAATCACTAGTTATCAATTATAAAAAATCCAATTGCAACACTTAGTTTCGTAGAAACTCGATTCCTTTGTATTTATGAATACTACTTTTTTTTAACGTCAAACTAATATAACTACTTTTCATGATTTTAACATTTCAAACTAATATACTCTTTTACCTCCAACAGTCCAACATAACGTTAGAGAGGGAAGATATCTTATATCATACCATATTTCTTAGGGACATACTAGGTGTAGGGCCCGTGTGACCACACGGGTAGCTTTAACAACCATCGAAATAGATTATAATACATCATTTAAATCGTTTGTATTTAGTTACATATCTTTATAAAACAATGTTAAAGGCAATGTTTGTTAGGACATAAAAATTTTATTATTGTTTTACGAAAAAAATTATTAGTTCATGTTTGATATAGAAATTAGCTAACTAATTGATAATATATTGTCTAATAATTAAAACATGACCTAATTTAAAACACCCGTCCGATAGACGCGGGTACATCGTAAACATTGAATGTAAGACTCTTATTATCTGTTCCTCTTTAACCACTGTTACATATAACTACTACTAGCTAAACACTGATACTATTACAATAGACAAAGTAAACAACTGTTTCTTCATTCCACTGCTTCAGTCCAAGCAGGGCTTTGGTCTTTAACAGCACTTGACTTAGGGCAGTAGATTAAATAGCAGCTTTTTGTCTTCAGCAGTTGTTATTGGAATTGAGAATAATACATAATTATTGGTTTGCCAGTTACAATCATATAACTACGGCTAGCTAAACACTTCTTTTAAAAAAAGTGAACTGAATATTTCAAAACATCAAACATGACTAAATCAAAAACTAACAAATACTGAATCAAAATTAAAATTTCAAAAAAGGAAATATAGAAAGCATAAAGCTGGGGACAGCTTCCACACGGATGTTCAATGCCTAAATCTCCACCATTTCTTTATTATATGAAAATCTGATTGGCCATATGTCATAAGTATAAATAAAAGAAATACATTCTTAAATAAAATATGCAAAATGCTTCTTACGACTGAAATTATATACCACATACAACAATGACAGTAAAATAGTTTTCAAGTTGGACTGCAGTGATGTAAGGCACACCAATTCGACCTTTCATTAGTTAAAAAAATCTCAAATAGTCCTGATTTTTGATGATGATGTACAAAGAATGTTTAATGAGTGAAGAATCTAACCATGTAAAAACAAATTAAAACTAAAAAAATAGGATAAAGATATAGTAATCGCTAACTCTATTTTGCCTATATAGTAACTCGGCCCAAACTTTTACTAAAAGGATTGAGCCGAATCCAAGCAATTCAGTTACATAAGAAGAGTGTTTAAACTCTACTCGAAAAAGGAGACTATTAGTGTAAACACCACATGTTACCTATTTTGCTAATGTATCCTTCTCAGCAAGCGGGTTGTTTATAGATTTTTCTGTTCTACCAATGCCAAAAGTGAATGGGAAGAGTCTGACAAAATGATAAAACAACAAAGGTAAAAAAAAGGGTATAATCAAGGATTAAAAGAGTGGTTTAAACATCTCAAAATGTAAACCTACCTTCATCTTTGAAAGTCTTCCTTTGTTGATCAGATAATAAGATGTCTTGTCTAGTATTGAATGTAGACTTGTATATATATATGATATCATCATAAATATTTAAACATCAAATAATAAACTACAATAAAATAAAAAAAGAGTTATGAAGACATAAGAATTTCTTACTACGTCGGCTTCTTGAAGAACCTCATCACTTGCTTTCAAAAATTGACCATAAGCTGCAAATTGGTAATTAAATATTAGTTCATATATGTAAATAATCATTTTGCAAATAAATCAACAAACTATGATTAAAAGAAGATGTACCTCATGAAGCAACACATGCCCACATGCTTGAAACAAACTTCTCTAGACACGTGGCTTGGTAGAGATCGTAGTAGATTAGATTCATTTGGAACCCTTTAATCTGATAATCATGATTTAACAACATTTAAACGTGTTATGTGTCATAAACGGGTTGAACATACTTAGCCACGATTTTAATCGGATGATTAATGTATTGATCACAAGTCTATGACGCAACCCGTTTACCAAAAAATTACTCGTTTAATATCATGTCGAATCAGTCATGTACCTGTTCTGCCAAGTGCCTGAATGATTTGTAACTACAGAACCACCTAGCGGTTGAGTAGAAACAATTCCCTCACCTTCAGAAGCAGATAACATCACAGATAAAAACAGTTGTAAAAACCGAAAAATACAGCAAGCAAGATGCATAAAATCCAAAAAAAAAAAAATTAAAAAAAGTAATTTACTTTATCATGACATACCAATAATAATTCCACTTGAAGAACTCATATCTTGTCTCCTTTGCATCCTTTCTTCTTCATCTTGAATTTCTGGAAGCCTCATTCTTATTTTCGCACCGATTACCCCTTGTTCTTCCTGGATACAATCAAACATTCCAATTCAACTGTATTCAAACAGAATATTAATGATAAATTATGCTTATAATTTGCTCCAACCCCTTTTCCTCCTTAGTCTTCACCCCTCTATACTCCACAACATAATTAAAGGTATTACAAAAGAGACATCTTCAAATTGTTAAGGATATAAATCGCCGAGCATAAAAATAGAAACATATATCATTGTATATGATTTTGGTTTAAAACCGGGTAGGATGTTGTGACAGAAGTGTTGAATCAGGCTTCATCTGCATAAAACATTCTGAACAAAAAAAAACATTTGAAAATCATCATCATCATCATCTAGTGGCGGATCAAGAAACTTTTGATACATTGGGTGAACATAAGTTAGGCTAAAACGCCGGTTAAAAAACAACAAATAATAAGTAGGTTCTAATTGTTACCTAATACGTTCATAAGTTAATCGAGCTCGAGCCGGGTGACCCGGCTCGTTTGCACCCCTACCGAATACTCATTAAACTGCAAATATATCCATTAGATTTTTAATCTACTAAATTAATAAACTGCAACTATATCCATTAAACTTCAACTTAATCTACTCAACACAACAACATTAAACATCAACTTAATCTACTCAACACAACAATATGAAATAGCTTCACATGCGCGCGGGTAGGACTTGTGGTGTGGGCACAAACAACACCAAATTCACATTGACCAAGCAATATTTATCAAACTTTATTTTCAAAAACAATACTTGAACGACATTTTTTATAGTTGCATGCAGCATGTGCAAAGTTAACCAAACAACAAATTGAAGATCACATACATGAACTGCGAAAAATTTCTTAGTGGCTGTTTGTTTAGCTCTTAACGGGGCTCTTAACGGTTAAGACCTCTTACTGGTTCAGCACTTAATAGTTCAGACCTCTTACTGGTTCAGTACTTAACCATTCAAAAGTTGCCAAACAGCCTCATAGTCACATTATAAAAACATCAAATACTCCATAATTAACCAATTTTAATTGCATATGATTAACTTATGCATTAATTCAGGGATTTTAATACAGTAGAGCAATAGTGGTGAGAGAGTATCAAAACCGGTTCCCATTTAGATGGTTTGTGGGCTAAGTACTCATGACTAACAACAAATATGTCCCAAATATTAACATAATTTAATCATTTGCAACTAAAATTTATTATTTATAGAGTATTTGTGGATTTTTTTAACGTAACGAAGAAAATTTAAGAGCCCAAGTATGTGACCTCAAATTTATTGTTCGGCAAGTTTTACACAATGCATTCAAGTATAACAAAAATGTTACCCTTTAAGTATTCATGAGAAGATCATAATTGGCTTGTGCGTATGAAAACAAAATTTAATTAATATTAAGTAACAAGTTGGCGTCGACCCGCGCGTTGCGGCGGGAAGTTAATTATGAATGTCTTAGCTTCACAATAGAAGTATAGAAGATCACTTTCTATTTTTTTTTTGAACAGCATACTCTGATATATTTTAAAACAATTTTGAAAAGTTTACGTAAATGTATGCATCAGTTTAACTAAGTTAAATAATTAAAGTTATAAATTGAACCATAAGAGAAAGCCTGCCTAGAGAATCAACATGTGTTTGTCCCGTTTGCGTTTGATACATTTGGTGGTCTCGCTCCTGACGCTGTGCGACTTTTGAATCGGGTTCAAAAAGTCGTTAATAGTAATTCTTCGTCGCTAAAGGTTTCAAACTATGTATTTAGTAGAATTGGGTTTTCTATTCAAAAGGGGGTGGCGGCGCAACTTGTTGCCCGACTACCTGCCATTGCTTTGTAATTGCCCTTTTCGTGTGGAATGATATAGATGTTAAAAAAAAAATTAAATTATTTAAAAAAAAAAAAAAAATATTATTCTTTTATTGTATTTTACTATCTATTTATTTTCCGAAAAGTTGTGCAAATAAAAAGATAACGATTATGTGCATGGAAAGCTGTAAATGGAGTGGCATCAAAGGATAGTCAAATACTCACCTTTTCCCTCTGTAAACGAATACATGGAAAGTTGTAAATGGGGTGGCATCAACTTTTCTTTCTAAATTTCCAATTGATCTTGACGCCGATTTCCATTTCCTAAATCAATTCCGTAAATCTTGGAATTTTGGATCCCTTACAAATAATCGACTTCTAAAAGTTTGTCTATCCCCATCATTCAACCCTTCTTTTATCTGAAGAGGAAGAGCCAGTCGCCAGCGGTTCAAACCATGAAGTCATGTTGTGGAATCATCCATTTGATGAAACCATCATCAGCCGTCTCTTTTTGTTTAACCGGTGACTGTGGACACAGTTGAAGATCAGTGCCTAAACCGGTACCGAAAACGTTGGTGTTTTGTTGCAAATTGCTTTGCGGCCGAAGGATGTTGACCGGAGATTTTTGGTTGTGGCCGGGGTTTATTATAGGGTGTGAAGCGGTGGAAAGGACTGGAAATGGTGGTTAGAGAAGATGCGTCGGTTTGTTTATTACATGTAAACTCACAACGATATTCATTATGGTGTATAGAGTTTTAGAATAAAAACCTTTATCTGGTCGAAGATAACACGGCAAAAGGGGTAAAAGCAGTAACCGCCATTGTTAAAAAATATGTCAATTCTATTTAGGAGTTTTATATGGAGATATTGCTTAATTAATATAAGGTTCCGAATTTTTTATAAAGCCGACGAAGATGGAGAATCATGTCTGTAATCCAAAGTTACTGTCCTTGATGATATTATTTGAGATGTTAATATTTTTTTTATCACTCATCAAATAGTTTTGTTTTAGAGATGAAATATATTCATGAGATTGGATAAGCATGTCATCAATATGTCTTAAGAGTGAGAAATAAACAAAACCTGAGAAGAAGAAATCTGGGTTTAAGTTCCAGAGAGAGAGAGAGAGAAACTAAAGGTTGATTTTTCTTTTCCAATATATAAGAGGAAAAAACACAGCCACACGTTATAAATTAAATAATAGAGATGGGAGTTGCCTATGTAAGCACGTGAGCGGAGGTTTATCTCAAATGCAATTCTTCTTTGTATTAAACGGTGTGGATGGAAAGACGCAACGGTTCATTTAAGCGGAGGTGACCGAAGTTACCTTTTGTAAGATTATATAATACCAGCGTTAGCATAATTTACCCAATATGATTTTTTTTTTGTTATATGTGGCATTAGTTCTAAATCCCCAAAATATAATGTGTTATCTTAGTTATAGTTTAAGCTTTATATATAGTAAGAATTTAGAAAAAAAAAATAAGGAAATCACGGAACAAGAAACATCATTATAATTGTTTATTTTTTACAAGATAAATACAGATAAAGCATATGAGCAAAACAATACAATATCTTCTTCTAATTGGGTTGATAACGAGAAGTATGTTAAAATACTCATGTTAGTGAAGTCGATAATTGTTTAACTTTTAGATCGGTGGAAGCTTAATTCGAACTATGTAGTTAATATCCCGATATATCAACCGATATCTCAGTGATATATCGGTTATCAGTCCCCTTCCGAGATAGTGCTACAAAATATTGGTCAGAATATCGGTACCGATAATATCAGCGATATTGTCCGATATTTGACCGATATAGGACCGATATTTGATCGATAAATCGCCGATTTTCCCGATATCGGTACCCTTCTTATTTCTACAATTCATTTTTTCTTCTTATTGCTGCTATTAGTGTTTTAAGTCTTAATTGTTAGTTGTTATTGTTAAATGTTAGTGTTTTAAGTCTTAGTCAGTTCTTACTTGTTACAATTGTTAGTGTTAAATTGCTATATATATAAATTTAGCATGATATTAGAATTACCGATATCCCACCGCGATAACCGATATCTCAAATATCGGTCCTTAACCGATATACGATATTTTACCGCATTAACTACTTAGAATTCGAATAAATTCCTCATTCTTTCTCAAGTTGCTAAGCATGTTCTGGATAATAAACCAATCTCAACCGTTGCATCTAAGTCGTCATTCTATACAAGTGGTAGAGTGATTGATAAATAAAGAAACTTTCTTAAGTTAAGGCATTGATTTGCGCACAAGATTCTGATACGAAACCAGACTCAATTCAGGAGGGAAATTAGGATAGGAATAGTGGGTGAGTGGGGCTGAAAAATAGGAAGTAACTGCTGTTTAGTTTACGTTTAAATGTGTTTCTTTGTGTTTAGTTTAAGGGCAGGGGTTTTTATATTTTTAGAAAATTCAGAATTGTATTCTGTTTTGGAGACTTAATCCTTCTCGAAATGGATTAAAATCTGTAGCTGATTAGTTTAGTTTTCTGGGTTTTATCATTTGGTTCCATTGCCGGGAAATCGAATGGCACTTACAACCCAGAATTTGGCGGATCAACTAGCAACCATTGCAGCAAAATTAGATGCCATTCTGGCATCTTTGAGGGACGTCGTTGACGACATCAAATCCCAGATGATCGGAGATGGCTGTAACAATGAAGAATCAGGCAGTGATTTGAAGAAGACGGTGGAGATGGGCATAAAAAGGACCCCAACTGATGAAGAATTGAATGATCTCAAAGAAGAACCAAAGGCTGAAGTGCTTATACAGAAATCTAGAACCGTGTATAATGCTGGTAGGATCAATGTCCCTGATTGTACTCCCCAGAACTATGACCAACTTCAAAAGGACTTCCCCCAAAAATTGATTTGTCATGAGGATGAGCATGTTGTTTTAACGCAGCCACATCCTCAATTGAAAACAAATCCGGAGATCGAAGATTTGGATCCACTAAACCTCTCAAGGGAAGATTTGACCAAACATAGGGATGCGAGGTTATCACCCAGATTTTTTGGGCCATATAGAGTCTTTGGTAAGGTGGACCCAATAGTCTATGGGTGTGCGCTTCCACAGGGCTTTTGCACCCACTCTATCATTCATATTATAACGTTCAAGGCGGCTCGTAGACAACTCCCTGCTTCATTGGATACTTCCCAGCCTACTACTAAAGTTCTAAACAATAATGAGGTCCAGGAAACCGGTCAAGCTATAATGGAATGGCTCATCGCTTGGTATAACAGTCAACAAATATCAGATAAGCGACTTGAGGACAAGTCGTTTCACCGGCCAGGATGTATTGATACGAAACCAGACTCAATTCAGGAGGGAAATTAGGATAGGAATAGTGGGTGAGTGGGGCTGAAAAATAGGAAGTAACTGCTGTTTAGTTTACGTTTAAATGTGTTTCTTTGTGTTTAGTTTAAGGGCAGGGGTTTTTATATTTTTAGAAAATTCAGAATTGTATTCTGTTTTGGAGACTTAATCCTTCTCGAAATGGATTAAAATCTGTAGCTGATTAGTTTAGTTTTCTGGGTTTTATCAGATTCCTTCGGTGTACACATACGGATTTACGAGATTCTCACCTTCATGAACTACAACTATAGACATGGTTTATTCATTTTTTTAGACTTCCTAGTTTTAACAACGATGATCTTTTGGATCATAACATCAAAATTCGGAAGTATCAAATCCTAAGTGTAATACCTACAAACACCAAGTAAAGGAAAGCAAAACAATTACTTCCATAGTCTCATTGGATTAACAATAATAATCCTTTGAATATTAAAACCAAAATTAACCTAAAATTCTTAATGAAACAATAACCTCCCCGATTTTTCTATTGTCAAGATAATCAAGTTCCAATATCCCCTACTAATCAACTTAAACCAGAGTTATCAAAAGCGAGCGCTTTTGGCACCTAGGCGCTTTTTCTAGGCGACTCGCCTTAACTGCGCTTATGGTTCCTAGGTAATGATAGCGCAGACATTTCATCCCATGCGTATTTATCGTTTCATGCTTTTTATTGTTTTTAATTGGTAATTTCCACTTTTTCTGCAGTATTTATAGGGCTGTAAGTTTAAGTTCGTATATCACATTATCCCCAAGATTATTCAGTTCTTAATATCAGGACTGTTCAGTTCGTGTTATCAATATTCAGGTTTGTAATATTCCAGTTTATCTCAGTTTCTTGTCTTACGATTATGTATATCTTACTAACGAGATATATGAATATTGTTGTAACAAAATATAGAAAATGGCTGATGCTGGACCCTCAGAATACAAGAAGACTGACCCTCTTAATGAACTTTTATTTTTATATTTAAGTGCGCTTTTTTTTCTCGGGCCCACGCTTTTTTTGCGCCTATCGACTAGGCCCTAATCGGTGCCTATGCGCAGAGTGCGCTTCGCGCCTTTGATAACTATGACTTAAACTTAAACACAACCAAATCCTAACACACTACTTCACTTTTAACTTTCCTGAAGTAAACTTCAAGAACATAATCATGATCACATATTCAGGCAATCTAATAACCACTGTCAATTAAAACATCAAACCACTATCATGATCACATATTCAGGCAATCTAATAACCACTGTCAATTAAAACATCAAACCACTATATCACTAAACTATCATCAATTTTAGGTTTAACACTAGTAACAACTAACAACAACAATCACAATAAAAAAATATTATTATTATCAAAATTAAGCACTGTAAACATATGTTATGGCACAAAATCATAACCTCAGATCTAACAAATTTCTATAACAAAAACTCACAATTAAGTATCGCTAGAGAGAACACGGAGCTTTGCGGCGAAAGTACCGGTGGAATCGAGATCTGCTTCAGCGAGAAGACTACTCTTGATGTGATTCATGCGATCGGTGAGTGAATTGTGTTCTTTCTCCAAAGTGGCGGTATCGTCCTCTAGATCCTGAATTCGGTATTTTTGACCTACCGATCGCATGCTCAGCAGGAAGATTCCTGTCATGGCGAAGAACTGGATGAAGCTGTGTTTTTGTTTGATTGCGTTAGCGACGAAACCTAACGACTTTTTTGGCGTCGGAATTCCGGCGTCGGCGGCAGACGGTGGTGCCATGACGCTTTTGATCGGAGTTTTTTTTTTTAGGTAGGGTTTTATTGATGTTTATCTGCCTGCTATTTACATCGGCTTTGGCCCAATATGGGACAAAAATCGGGCCGGAAAGATAAGCCCAAACCGAAATTAACTCAATGAGTTGTGCATTTTAAACCGGGTCGGATTGTGTCAAATAATGTCATGCCCATTTTTTTTTTTTTTTAAACCAGAATCGGTTTAAAAGAGGGAAGGGATCGAGTTTGAGCGGTTTAAATCCAGGTAGAAGCCAGGATTTAACCGGTTTGGGGTTGGGTTTGACTTTGTTAACCAGTTTCAGAGTATGGGGTTATAGCCCGATTACAACCCATATGATTCGGATAAGTCTGAACCAATTTCAAAACCAGGTTCAATTCCCGACCTGGTTCTCTCTTTTTTTTCTCACCTCAGAATCAAACAAGCGCTTTTAATTTTGGTTTTTTTAAACCTTTTTAGAGTGTTTTGTTTTATATTTATATATTTTAAATGAAGGGTTGAGTTATAATACAAAGTATTTAAAAGTAAGAAGGGTAAGAAGGCACCAGAGAGTGATAAGTGTCCTAGGAGGAATTAAATGGAATGGGTAATTTTGTCTACAAGAGGAAAGAGAATATGCACATGCAAGTCACATGTTATTTCCCCCCAATTTTTAAACGTCCGTAACTTTTTTATACATCATTTGTTTTTTAAAAAAATTATACCATAAAATCGAGCGTTTTTTTTATTTTTAATATGAGTACCATATTGTTATATTTTTCAAAAAAAAATTCAAAAACCCAGTTGCATATTACACAATAGACATGATGTAAAACACAATGTATAGTAGATTAAAAACACAATCAATGACAACAGATAAAGACACAATGGACAACATACTAAAACACAATGACCATAACGTATAACACAATGGCGATAACATATAACACAATAAGTATCAGACTAAATAAAAACACAATTGATAACAACAGATAAAAGACACAATTAATGATAACAGATAAAAGACACAATGGAGAGCAGATGAAGACACAATGGAAAACAAACTAAAAACACAATACACAACAAACTAAAACACAATGAACAAAGATAATAAAAAATTGAACAAATTATTAAAACACAATGTACAACATATTAAAACACAATGAATAACATATTAAACACAATGACCTGAACTAATAACACAATTTATAGAAAACCCATAGGTTCTTATAAAAACGCAATGGATAGAACCCAAATTAACATTGTGTTATAGGTTTTGATAATAACACAATGGACATGATGTAAAACACAATGTAAAGTAGATCAAAAACACAATCAATGACAACAGATAAAGACACAATGGATAACATACTAAAACACAATTACCATAACGTATAACACAATGGCGATAACATATAACACAATAAGTATCAGATTAAATAAAAACACAATTAATGACAACAGATAAAAGACACAATTAATGACAGCAGATAAAAGACACAATTTATGACAGCAGATAAAAGACACAATAGAGAGCAGATGAAGACACAATGGAAAACAAACTAAAAACATAATACAAAACAAACTAAAACACAATAAACAAAGATAATAAAAAAAATTGAACAAATTATTAAAACACAATGGACAACATATTAAAACACAATGAATAACATATTAAACACAATGACCTAAACTAATAACACAATTTATAGAAAACCCAAATATAACACCATCTTCATTGTGTCATATATTGTGTTATAGGTTCTTATAAAAACGCAATGGATAGAACCCAAATTAACATTGTGTTATAGGTTTTGATAATAACACAATGTATAGAAACTCTACTGACCAAAACCCAGTTAAAAGACACAATGACCCGAACCTTTAACACAATGCAAAAAAACCCAGTAAAAATGGAATTTTTTATTTTATTTTTATATGATGATATGGTACTCATATTAAAGATAAAAAACGCTCGTTATTATGGTGAATTTTTTTTAAAAAAAATATCGTATGAAAAAGTTATGGACGTTTTAAATCGATTGGGGAATTGGCATGTGTCTTGCATGTGGAGAGAGAAAATCCATAAATATAAGATTCCATTTATGTCCTTCTATTATCTTCTTTTCCTTACAACTAATCTCAACCCTCCAAATCTAAGATCAATTGACTAGAATCCTTCTTACATTTCTTATTTATTTTATCATTTGTATTTGTTCCTAACCCTTTAAATGAAAACTCTTTCACAACTCATGTTGTAACGGTAGCATCATGCACGCACACATATCATATAACATGTTCTATCTATTCTATGTTGGGTGTTTTAGAGCCAAGGGTCTCGCTGGAAGTAGACTATCTATCCTTAGGAGAAAAGGTAAGGTGTGTCTACATCTCATCCTCTCCAGACCCTACCAATAGCTTTGCTATTTGTGGAATTTACTAGTTATGGTTGTTGTATATATTTTAAATGCAAAAAAATAACTTAGAATTAGCATTAAACAAACCTACATACAAGCACTATGTTTTATCAACTTTTTGTTAAACATGTCATTGTATAGTTTGGTTGGTTCATGTAAATAGAGTGTTTTGAATTAACTTCATAAATAAGTTGATTTAAACTTGCTACGTTCATATAAAAACAGATATTCTATTTCTTTTTAAAATGAAATATTATGTTTAGTTTTTTGTTACTTTTTAACATGATAAGAAAAAAAAGTTAACCTAGCTATTTTATATACAAATATATAACTTGATGTTATAATTGTCTTTATGGACTACGACGCATAACATTGGGACATAACATAGTAAACATTCACATATTAACAATGATATATTAATCGGATAAATAAATATCATGTCACAACAATGATCTCATATAAGTTTTATAACGTTGTTAACATTAGATCTTGACATCATTATTAATTCCGTACATGTAACTATCCTAAGACTACACGGTATGGGGGTTGTCCCCCTTCCGTCTTGGTCCGGCGCCGATCCAAACACCGCCCCGCCCCCTGTCTTCGTCCTCTCCGTCACTTTTGAGACGACGGAGCCTTAAGGACGGACCGAACAACACGTGGACGAACACTCTGAAGACCTCTGTTCCCCATGTCGCCGAGGACGAACATCCGTTTAAGTGCGTCTGGACGCATGACGTCATCACAGTTGACCATTATAAATACCCAGTTCAAGTACATTGCCAAGTACGATTTTCTGAACCTTCGTCCTTATTTTCTCTCTCTACTTTCTCTCTCTACCAATTCTTATCCTCACGCCGGAGGGTGGTCGCAGAGGGGCCCTCCCATCTCTGCGGCGAGCCTAACGGTTTACTGTTTTGCAGGTTTACTGCTCTTATCTCCTTCAAGATCCAAACTCCCACTTACAGGCTCCGGCCTTGTCCGACTTTGGATCTTCAATTGGCGCCATCCAATTTTCACAGCTCACAGTCCTTCACTCTGGTGAATTTCTTGAGCAACGAAACAAACTGATCTATGGCGGCCTCGAGTTCCATGAATTCGAGATCCATTGATGCTAGCATGCAAACTTCGGCTCCAACAAGTCTTACTTCCACGGTTTCAGCTCCTTTGAGCTCGGGACCAGGAACAACTTTGCCATTCATATTATTGCCAACATCATAAGCATCTGAGTTCGACGCGGAGTTCCTCGCCAAAAACGCGAGTCTCTTACGACGATTAAAAGCTCAACAAGCTAGAGATGAACAGATCCTCGGTTTACGAACCAAGCTTTTTCATGATGAAACTCCGGTAAGGACTATGGGTCCTACAATTTTCACCTCCCCCATTTTCTCCATAGTTGTTGCTTCGGAAACTTATAATGGATATGTGCAGGGTTCCTCCGGACTATCTCCGGCAATGACGATACGAAATGATCCCCAAATAGAAGGAATCAGTGATCCGGAGCTTACCAAACCATATCACCCGGTATCCATGACGGCTAAGTCCAAGTTTAGTGCCCGCATCACTCACGCCAAGCTCCTTCTGAAGCTTAAAATGCCAACTACGGTGAAAAAATATGATGGCACCACAGACCCAGACGATCACAAGTTTGATTTCGATGGGGCCGCACGTGTGGAACAATGGCCGATGCCAGCTTGGTGTTTCATGTTCGCACAGACATTAACCGGAGCCGCTTGAGTGTGGTTTGATGCGTTGAATGAAAGGGAGATCAATGATTTTGAAGAATTCCGGAGGTTGTTCCTCCAGAACTTTAGTCAACAAAGGCACTACTCCAAAGAGATAACTGAGGTACATAACATCCGAAGAAAGGATGGCGAATCATTAGACAGCTTCATCGACCGTTTCATACGAGAAAGTATGCAGATCAGCGGGGTCGTGGACCAACTGACGATATCCGACTTTTGCCATGGCGTCCGGAATAATCAGTTGGTAGAAAAGCTACACGAAAACCTTCCAAAGACGATGGAAGTACTCATGGAGCGAGCCCGAGCTTTCGCCCGGGGGAAAAATGCTTGTAATCCGGCACCTGAGACAGATCAAAAGATGTCATCCTGAAGAAAAATGGAGGGTCCGTGTTCGATAAGGCTCCTTCCGGAAGCAGAGGACGAACACACCCCTACAGTAGAAATGATCAATCTCAACGAGGAAGAAGCTCCAGGTCCAGGTTTTATAACCTATCAGACCTCTCCAAAACTCCTAGCGAGATCCTCAGTGTTGAAGCAGCAAATTTTCCAGCACCTCCAAAGCTTCGGAATCCGGGAGACAAAAATTCTAAGAAGTACTGTGACTATCACCATGCACGAGGCCACAATACAGATGATTGCTGGTCTTTGAAACAGGAGATAGAAAAGGTTGTCCGATCCGGTAAGTTATCACATCTGGTGAAAGAAGTAAAGGAAGGAAAATCTTCTGGCAATTCGATGGATAATCCGAATAACCAGTCAGCAATCTGCATGATAAGAAAAACGCATAACCAAGGCATCAAGCGGACCAATCATCATATGGCCACTTGGATGCACCAGCCGATCGCCTTCCCGCCGATCACTCTAGGAGAAATCAAAGACGGACCGATCATTGTGTCTGCGGTAATAGCAGGACACAAGGTCCGGAGAATTTATGTTGACAGCGGAAGTGCTTCCGAAATTATGTATCAACAGTGTTTCCAACAACTGGCTCCGCAAACCAAGGCAAAGCTGATACAAGTATCAATGTCGTTGGTAAGTTTCTCCAGAGAAGTGGTTCAGCCGATCGGACAAATCACGTTGCCAACTACGTTAGGTACTGGCAGTTTGGATAGAACTGTAAACCTAACATACCTGGTGGTTAGAGCTAGGTCCGTTCATAACGTTATACTAGGAAGACCAGGGATGTGTACTTTCGGCATTATCAGCTCCACCATTCATGGATCGTTGAAATTTCCCACTGAAGCCGGTGTAGCAACCTTGCATTCTGAGTCCACCATGTGCGTAGCAGAAATACGGTAAAGCGAGGGGAGTAGTGCACAACCTCCGTCTCTCCTTACGGAGGAATGGGCCATTCACCCACACTTCCCGGAACAAAAGATTGCTATCGGCGCTCAACTCCCCGAACGTACCAAGAAGCGACTGTGGAAACTGTTATCCAGTTCCCTTGATGCATTTGCTTGGCAAACTTCTGACATGGTTGGAGTCCCTCGCTATTTGGCTGAACACAAGTTAAAAGTATCGCATTCGGTGAAACCGATCGCTCAGAGGAAGAGAGACATGGCTCCAGCTATTCACAAAGCCATCGCCGAAGATGTACGTAAATTGCTAAACGCCAGAATTATCAAGGAGGTGCGGTACCAAACCTGGGTTTCTAACCCGGTAATGGTTACCAAAAAGGACGGAACTTGGAGGATGTGTGTTGATTTCTCCGACCTTAACAATGCATTTCCGAAGGATTGTTACCCTCTTCTGGAGATTGATCTAAAAATTGATTCCCTGGCAAGCTTTCGTCTAAAATGCTTCCTGGATGCATATAAGGGCTACCATCAGATACAAATGGCTTTCGTAACAAATGAGGGCCTCTTTTGTTATACTAAAATGCCGTTCGGATTAAAGAATACCGGAGCTACCTACCAGAGGCTGATGGATAAAGCATTTAAGGGTCAAATCGGAAGAAACTTGGAAATTTACGTCGATGATCTGGTCATCAAGAGTGAAGCGGAAGATAACATGATTGACGACATACTCGAAACCTTCGCTAGGCTTCGGAGTATCAATCTCAAGTTGAACCCTTGATGCGTGTGAAGTGTATATATAAGTTTAAGTATATTTTAAGCCCTTTTACACTTTTTTAGCCAAGTTTTAAATTTATAAAACACGATATTTACTAACACTAAACACACATATGGGCAAATGCACCCATCGTGAGCGTAGTATAGTGTTGGTAAGATACCGAGGTCGTCCAAGGACACAAGAGCTTTTAGTACCGGTTTATCCTCAACGTCTAATCAAATCAAAAAGTTAGAAAAAGGTTTTTAAACTAAGAAAAAATAAAACTAACTAAAATGCTGAAAATAAAAATAAAAGTAAAAACAGATAGACAAGATGAATCACTTGGTTCCGACTCGTATCTAGTGTAACCTTTGATTATTTCCGCACTTTTGCACTTTTTAAGAGATTATCTTAGTTATTGTAGTAGGCCCCTCTTTTGAAGGTGACGTTACCCTCACCCCAGTAGTTTGAGTCAGCAAGGATACAATCCTAAAGGGGTGGATTATTGAAAGATAATTAATTAAGTTATTAATGCAAATTATGGTAGGCCCCTCTTTTGAAGGTGACGTTACCCTCGGCTAAGTAGTCTGAGTCAGCAGGGATACAGTCCTAAGTAGCCGGGTTATAGTATTAATAGTAGCTTACATATGAGGGGATCAAAGAGTTTGGACCCGCGCCATCCAATACCGTTAAGTATTGAAGGAGGTCCTACTAAATTTGACCCAGGTCCTAGCAGGATCTATACACTGAACAAGGCAAGACTTTTACCAAACCGTTCCCTTAACCCCCGACCAGGTAGCCAACATACCTCCATATAGACCGTGGAGATATGAATGGTGAAAATCTTTTATTTTATATAGATAGTAAAATAATGCCAAGACACCATGGACAAACGATAAGGAAAAATCACCTTCAACATAAGAAACTAGTTATTAAAGTCATTAATACAAAACCAAGTAAAAAGTGCGAAAAGATTAAAAATAAAAAGTATTACACTAGACACTTTGCCTTCACCAAGTGATGTAAGAGACTTAGGCAAACATGGCCTTGATTGTCAAGAACTCTTACGATCAATCTTGGATCCCGAGACGACTCACACACTCTATGATGGACAATGGATGATGGTGGTGGATGATGGTGTTATGGTGGTGGTGGGTGAAGTGTGAGAGAGGTGGTGTGCCAAGGGATCGTTTGAGCTTGAGCCAATGTGACAACTCGAGTTTCCGACTTTCACTTTCGTATTTATGGCATGTTGATTTTGACCGTTGACCTTGACTATTAGTTGTTTGAATTGTAATGTACATGTTGTGTTATGATAAAGTGTTTTGTGAATTCATGAGTATGTGGTTGGTTGTGTAAGTGTAGCATGAGATGGTAACTGATTAAGCCCATTACGGTATTAAGCTCACTTAGGATTCGACGAATCAGGTGATTCGCCAATAGTGACTCGACGAAACACAAGTGTGTTTCGCCAAACCCAATCTCGACGAATCAAATGTGATTCGTCGGCCCAGTTGTTACGCGAAGCCCAGTAGAGGCCCAATGTGTTACGTCGATTTATATTAAGAAAGCTGTTTCATCCCTTAGACGTTTTGGCATTAGGAAACCCTAGCTATATCTGTTTGATAACCGACGGCAGTATCATCATCGCTCTCGAGATCCTTGCTCTAATCTTTGTACCTCTCGGTTAGTAAACGAATGATATTATATTGCTTATGAATTCATTTAGATATGTTGTGATGATTTATAGTATTGATAATATCAATGATTGCATGAATTAATAATGTTGAATGACGGTTGCCTTGTGAATATCGATGGTGATCATGGGTTTGTCAAATAAATAAGTAATCATTATGTGCCTATAGGTTAGACATAACATGCTATTGTGTGGCCATGTGATGATTAACGAAAACAATGATGATATGAAATCAGTTATGTTCATGTGCATGTAATCAGACCTTGTTGCATTCTATAGAATTGTAAATGGGTTGTTAGATCCACTACCTCGGTTCAAGAAAATTGTAATAGGATTGATGTTTGGTCAAATAGCAACATGGAATCTATCTACACTTGTCGGCCATGATGGATTATTATAATAATGATGATGAGCATGTGATTTCGGTTTGTCTTGTATGATCATTGGGTGATGATGACGGCAGAATTAGGGTTTTTACGTAACTGAATATATGACGTAACTGATGCTTGTGACGAATCACAAATTGACGAAATGGATTGTGTTTCGCCAAGGGGTAGTTGACGAAACTGATGGGGTGTTTCGCCAAGGGTTGTTGGCGAAACAGAATGTGTTTCGCCAACATGTGTTTCGCCAAAACCGTGTCTCGCCAATTTGATTACTTTGCACTGTAACTTGATTTAACTACGCCAAATGTTAACTGGATTGATTAACTGCTGTTAAGTGATATGCTTGACTTGTATGATATGGAATACATGTTTAGTACTTATGAGATTATAGTTATACGTGAACAACTTTGTAAATATGAACTGATTATCATATTCATGCATACCGTAGGACGTGATTGATTTATTTGAGCACTTACTTAGCATACCGAGCAAACCAAGGTGAGTTCATACAGCCAAGGCATGGGGTTCCCGGGTGGGAATGGGATTTGATGAATTATTGTGTATACTCAGACGGTAGAACCTAACGATAAGATACGACTAGACTAGTAACACTTATTGAACTGATCTTCGCACACCTGCCAAGGGTTGGCCGCGATATTATGACTGACTTCGCACACCTGCCATAGGAAGGCCGCGAACTAAATTTACAAATCTTCGCACACCTGCCTGGGAGGCCGCGATACAAATAAACCTAGTCTAGAATACTTGGGAAAAACATCCCCAAATATCTTCGCATACCTGCCTGGGAGGCCGCGATGGAAACTAATACGATACATGACGTAACGAACGAACATACTACTACTCACGCTGTACTATTACTGAACTGTTATCTGTGAACTCGCTCAACTAGTTGTTGACTCTCTGCTGCATGCCTTGCAGGACCTTAGGTACATTCGGAGCTTGCACAGGGAGGAGCAGGTCGTTGTGGGACATGGATCGATGATGCCATGTTAACTATCTAAACATTTGAATTTATGATTTACTTTGGGTTTACATACTTATGCTTCCGCTACATACTTGTTGACGTTTGGTTTTGAAAACACCTTTCGTATTGATGAATGATTTTACTACTTACTTATATGTTCAATATGATTGGTGGCTTGATCCTGGTCAGTCACGCCTCCAAGCGGTGATACTCCGCGGGTGGATTTTGGGGGTGTGACAGATTGGTATCAGAGCCATTGGTTATAGAGAACTCGGTTTTAATAAAGGGAAAACGATTTTGTTAAAACCAGACTATAACCAGAACAGTGCTCTCAACGATCCACAACGACGCTTCGCTCCACGTGCGAGGCTCAACATCATAGGTACTACTATTCATGATACTTTACCTACTTGCTAGAATTACATAGAACTTTGCTCGTGGTATGCTTAGATTACAGAACCTACTATATGTTACTGTTTGAGAATGCTTGTGTGCTCACTCTCTTCTGTCATCGCACTATTCGCGAACCTATCTCACTTACGTTATCTTTACTATGAAGATCATGTCTGGACGTATCAACATGACCCATGACCAGTTGACGGCCCTCATTAACGAACGAGTTACTGCGGCAGTTGCAGCCGCTCAAGCAGGAGGTATACCCTGCAGTTACAACTCACGCTAGTATCCTTAGATCCTACAATCTTAAGCCAAATCTTGTGTTTAACCTTACTTTGATTCTTACACACCAGGTCAACCACCTGTTTGCACTTTCAAAACTTTCATGGACTGTCGTCCAACTACTTTCAGCGGCACTGAAGGAGCCGTAGGTCTTCTCCACTGGTTCGAGAAGCTAGAGTCTGTATTCGAAATGTGTGAATGCCCCGAGGCACGCAGGGTGAAATATGCTACTGGCACTCTCGAGGGTTTAGCCCTCACATGGTGGAAGGCTCAGGTCCAAATACTAGGGTTGGTTGCTGCTAACGCCACCCCATGGAACAATTTCAAGGAAATGATCAAGCAAGAATACTGCAGTCGTGACGACATTCATAAGCTGGAGGTCGAGTTTTTCAACCTCAAGATGACGGGGTCGGAGATTGAGGCGTACACCAAGAGATCGAATGAGCTTGCATTACTGTGTCCTACTCTGGTGGACAAGCGTATCGAACTTTATCTTAAGGGTCTAGTTCCGGAGATCCAAAGTAATGTGACTTCAGCAAACCTTGCCACCTACCAGCAGGTTGTCCAGTTGGCTCACCGTCTCACGGATCAGGCGGTGGAACAGAACAAGCTGCCAAAACGCATCAGTGCTACCACTACTGCTGTCACTACTTCTGCTACTCCTAGTGACAACAAGAGAAAATGGGAGGGGGATTCCAGCAAGGGATCAGTTTCTGTTCAGTCTCAAGCACAGCATCGCAAGACAAATGACTACCAGAGTCCGAATCAGCAATCATCAGGTAGTCAAGGGCAGAGTGGATATCGGGGAGTTCACCCATGGTGTAGTAGGTGCAACAAACACCATAGTGGAAGATGTCGTAGGGAACGTTGTCAAAGATGCCTCAAGATGGGTCATGAGGCTAAGGATTGTAGAAGCTCACGGCCAGTAAATCAGAACCAGCAACTCCCACCGCCAGCTCCACAGAACCAGCAGCAGCAGCCACAGCGTGGAAACCGGGGATGTTTCCAGTGTGGGGCTGAAGGCCACTTCAAACGTGATTGCCCTCAATTGAACCAGAACCAGAATCGCAACAACAACAATAACCAGGGCAACGGGAACAACAACAACGGGGGAAACAACAACAACAATGGCAACGAAGCTCGGGGTCGTGCTTTTGTGCTGGGTCGGGGCGACGCAATGAATGATCCCAATGTGGTTATGGGTAAGTTTCTTCTCGACGATATTTATGTTACTGTCTTATTTGATTCGGGTGCGGATACCAGTTATATGTCTCTGAAAGTTAGTCAAATGCTTAAACGCGCACCAACGCTTTTGAACACCAAACATGTTGTAGAGTTAGCTAACGGTAAAAGTTTAGAGGCCACACACATAGTTCAAGGTTGTAATCTTATCCTCGCTAGTCAGACATTCTCCATCGATCTCATTCCTATAACTCTGAGTAGTTTCGACATCGTCATCGGTATGGATTGGTTATCCCAACAACAAGCAGAGATCCTATGCAAGGAGAAGATCATTCGTATTCCCCGTTCTGGCAAAGAACCTCTCGAAGTTCAAGGAGACAAGAGTGGTGTTGTGAGTGGCATCATATCCTTCTTGAAGGCTCAGAAGTGCTTACGAAAGAGCCACACAGCTGTTTTAGCTCTCGTTACGGATACATCGAAGAAAGAGAAAAAGATTGAGGATATTCCTGTGGTACGCGACTTTCCTCAAGTGTTTCCAGAAGAGTTACCTGGGTTACCGCCTCATCGTCAGGTTGAATTTCAGATCAAGCTCGCTCCAGGAGCAGCACCCATAGCTCGAGCGCCTTATCGCTTAGCTCCAACGGAACTGGAAGAACTGTCTAAGCAACTACAAGAACTCTTGGAAAAGGGTTTCATACGTCCTAGCTCTTCGCCTTGGGGAGCTCCAGTACTATTTGTAAAGAAGAAGGACGGTACCTTCCGCATGTGTATAGACTACCGCGAATTGAACAAGGTGACTGTGAAGAATCGCTATCCTCTTCCACGCATCGACGATTTATTCGGCCAGTTGCAAGGGTCGAGCTATTACTCGAAGATTGATCTAAGGTCTGGGTATCATCAACTGAGAGTCCGGGATGAGGACGTCTCCAAGACAGCATTCAGAACACGCTACGGCCACTACGAGTTTCTGGTCATGCCTTTCGGGTTGACGAACGCGCCCGCGGTTTTCATGGATCTTATGAACAGGGTGTGCAAACCTTATCTTGACAAGTTCGTCATTGTTTTCATCGATGACATACTGATCTATTCGAAGAGTCGGGAGGAACACGAGCAGCACTTACGACTCATTTTGGAACTCCTTCGAACTGAACAACTATACGCTAAGTTTTCAAAATGCGACTTCTGGCTCCGTGAAGTCCACTTCTTAGGCCATGTGGAAAACAAGGATGGGATTCATGTCGATCCATCCAAGGTGGATTCGATCAAGAACTGGCCTGCACCTCGCACACCAACAGAAATACGCCAATTCTTGGGTTTGGCGGGTTATTACAGAAGATTTATCAAAGACTTCTCAAAGATTGCTCAGCCACTTACACTACTGACGCAGAAGGGTGTTGTTTATCGTTGGGGTAATGCACAGGAAACAGCGTTTCAGCACTTAAAGGATAGGCTTTGTAGTGCACCTATCCTCTCATTGCCGGAAGGCACGGATGATTTTGTAGTCTACTGCGATGCATCTATCCAAGGTCTTGGATGTGTATTGATGCAAAGGGATAAAGTCATTGCTTATGCTTCGCGCCAACTTAAGATTCACGAACGGAATTACACTACGCATGATTTAGAGCTGGGAGCGGTTGTTTTTGCACTTAAGATATGGCGACACGATTTGTATGGTACCAAATGTGCTATCTACACTGACCATAGAAGCCTCGAACATATATTCAAACAGAAGGAACTGAATATGCGACAACGACGATGGGTCGAACTGCTAAACGACTACGAATGCTCAATCAGGTACCATCCAGGCAAAGCCAATGTTGTGGCTGACGCCCTCAGTCGAAAGGACACCGCGCCTAAGCGCGTGCGAGCTTTACAACTCACTATACAGTCTAGTCTTCCTTCCCAGATACGAAATGCTCAGGTAGAAGCATTGAAACCAGACAACGTCAGGGCTGAAGCCCTACGTGGCTCAAGGCAACGCTTAGAACAGAAGGAAGATGGTGCTTATTACGTAACAGGACGCATCTGGGTCCCACTCTATGGTAACCTACGCGGGCTTGTAATGGATGAAGCTCATAAGTCTCGCTACTCGGTACATCCAGGTTCGGATAAAATGTACCACGATATCAAAACTACATACTGGTGGCCTAGCATGAAGGCCCACATAGCAACATACGTTAGCAAATGCTTGACTTGTGCGAGAGTCAAGGCGGAATATCAGAAACCGTCAGGACCACTTCAACAACCTGAGATACCACAATGGAAATGGGAACAAATTTCCATGGATTTTGTTACTGGCTTACCTAGATCTCAGCGCGGAAATGATACTATTTGGGTGATCGTGGATCGACTCACAAAGTCTGCTCACTTCTTGGCTATCAAAGAAACAGACAAGTTCTCTACCTTAGCAGACATTTACTTAAAAGAAGTGGTCTCGAGGCACGGGGTGCCCACCTCCATCATCTCTGATCGTGACGCACGATTTACTTCAGAACTATGGCAAGCAATGCACAAATCGTTTGGCTCTCGTTTAGACATGAGTACAGCTTATCATCCTCAGACGGATGGGCAGTCGGAGCGCACCATTCAAACTCTAGAAGACATGCTTCGGGCGTGCGTAATTGACTTTGGCAATGGTTGGGAAAAACATCTGCCACTTGTGGAATTTTCATACAATAACAGCTACCACACCAGCATTAAAGCTGCACCATTCGAGGCATTGTACGGGCGTAAATGCCGGTCACCTCTCTGTTGGGCAGAGGTGGGAGATAGTCAAATTACAGGTCCAGAAATGGTAGTTGATACTACTGAAAAGATTGCTCAAATACGACAACGCATGGCGACAGCTCGTGACCGTCAGAAAGCATACGCTGATAAAGACAGGAAACTACTCGAATTCCAGGTTGGGGATCGAGCGCTACTTAAAGTTTCACCCTGGAAGGGTGTGGTTCGTTTTGGCAAACGAGGCAAGCTCAATCCGCGTTATGTCGGACCTTTCGAAGTCACAGAGAAAATAGGCAAAGTGGCCTACAGACTGAACTTACCACCTGAACTTAGTGCAGTTCACAACGTCTTTCACGTGTCGAATCTGAAGAAGTATACGTCAGATGAGACCCACATAGTTCCCTTAAAGGAACTCACTATCGACGAGTGGTTGCACTTCGTCGAGGAACCTGTTGAAATCACGGACCGGGATGTTAAGGTCCTCAAGAACACGAGAATCCCTCTTGTACGAGTTCGTTGGAACTCCCGCCGCGGCCCAGAGTTCACCTGGGAGCGTGAAGATCAAATGGAACTCAAATATCCCCAGTTATTCGGAACCAATGCAACTACTACTGAGGCTGAAGCTACCAATACAGAATTTCGGGACGAAATTCCAAATCAACGGGGGGATGATGTGACACCCCAAGAAAACCAGTAATTTTCGCAAACCTGCTCGGGGAGCCGCGATACAATACAGGTAAACAACGTCACACCATTAGCTTTCCTCAGTAACCGCATGCTAAATTTCGGGATGAAATTTCTTTCAAGTTGGGGATAATGTGACAACTCGAGTTTCCGACTTTCACTTTCGTATTTATGGCATGTTGATTTTGACCGTTGACCTTGACTATTAGTTGTTTGACTTGTAATGTACATGTTGTGTTATGATAAAGTGTTTTGTGAATTCATGAGTATGTGGTTGGTTGTGTAAGTGTAGCATGAGATGGTAACTGATTAAGCCCATTACGGTATTAAGCTCACTTAGGATTCGACGAATCAGGTGATTCGCCAATAGTGACTCGACGAAACACAAGTGTGTTTCGCCAAACCCAATCTCGACGAATCAAATGTGATTCGTCGGCCCAGTTGTTACGCGAAGCCCAGTAGAGGCCCAATGTGTTACGTCGATTTATATTAAGAAAGCTGTTTCATCCCTTAGACGTTTTGGCATTAGGAAACCCTAGCTATATCTGTTTGATAACCGACGGCAGTATCATCATCGCTCTCGAGATCCTTGCTCTAATCTTTGTACCTCTCGGTTAGTAAACGAATGATATTATATTGCTTATGAATTCATTTAGATATGTTGTGATGATTTATAGTATTGATAATATCAATGATTGCATGAATTAATAATGTTGAATGACGGTTGCCTTGTGAATATCGATGGTGATCATGGGTTTGTCAAATAAATAAGTAATCATTATGTGCCTATAGGTTAGACATAACATGCTATTGTGTGGCCATGTGATGATTAACGAAAACAATGATGATATGAAATCAGTTATGTTCATGTGCATGTAATCAGACCTTGTTGCATTCTATAGAATTGTAAATGGGTTATTAGATCCACTACCTCGGTTCAAGAAAATTGTAATAGGATTGATGTTTGGTCAAATAGCAACATGGAATCTATCTACACTTGTCGGCCATGATGGATTATTATAATAATGATGATGAGCATGTGATTTCGGTTTGTCTTGTATGATCATTGGGTGATGATGACGGCAGAATTAGGGTTTTTACGTAACTGAATATATGACGTAACTGATGCTTGTGACGAATCACAAATTGACGAAATGGATTGTGTTTCGCCAAGGGGTAGTTGACGAAACTGATGGGGTGTTTCGCCAAGGGTTGTTGGCGAAACAGAATGTGTTTCGCCAACATGTGTTTCGCCAAAACCGTGTCTCGCCAATTTGAATACTTTGCACTGTAACTTGATTTAACTACGCCAAATGTTAACTGGATTGATTAACTGCTGTTAAGTGATATGCTTGACTTGTATGATATGGAATACATGTTTAGTACTTATGAGATTATAGTTATACGTGAACAACTTTGTGAATATGAACTGATTATCATATACATGCATACCGTAGGACGTGATTGATTTATTTGAGCACTTACTTAGCATACCGAGCAAACCAAGGTGAGTTCATACAGCCAAGGCATGGGGTTCCCGGGTGGGAATGGGATTTGATGAATTATTGTGTATACTCAGACGGTAGAACCTAACGATAAGATACGACTAGACTAGTAACACTTATTGAACTGATCTTCGCACACCTGCCAAGGGTTGGCCGCGATATTATGACTGACTTCGCACACCTGCCATAGGAAGGCCGCGAACTAAATTTACAAATCTTCGCACACCTGCCTGGGAGGCCGCGATACAAATAAACCTAGTCTAGAATACTTGGGAAAAACATCCCCAAATATCTTCGCATACCTGCCTGGGAGGCCGCGATGGAAACTAATACGATACATGACGTAACGAACGAACATACTACTACTCACGCTGTACTATTACTGAACTGTTATCTGTGAACTCGCTCAACTAGTTGTTGACTCTCTGCTGCATGCCTTGCAGGACCTTAGGTACATTCGGAGCTTGCACAGGGAGGAGCAGGTCGTTGTGGGACATGGATCGATGATGCCATGTTAACTATCTAAACATTTGAATTTATGATTTACTTTGGGTTTACATACTTATGCTTCCGCTACATACTTGTTGACGTTTGGTTTTGAAAACACCTTTCGTATTGATGAATGATTTTACTACTTACTTATATGTTCAATATGATTGGTGGCTTGATCCTGGTCAGTCACGCCTCCAAGCGGTGATACTCCGCGGGTGGATTTTGGGGGTGTGACAGCCAAGCACTCCTATTTATAGGCTGAACAGAAGCTCGGGCACGGCCCCGTGTCCAGTGAGCACGGCCCCGTGTCCACATCCTCTATTTCTTCATTTATTGCAACTTGTCTTTATTAGTTGACCACGCCCCCGTGTCCGCTAAGCACGACCCCGTGTGCAGAAGCATATCTGTACTATCAAGATTTGCCTGGATTCTGCGAATCTTATAGTTGACCACGGCCCCGTGCCCGCTGAGCACGGCCCCGTGGTGGGCAATGGAAGCTTCTACCACTTTGTCTTTTCTGCTGACACTTGGGCACGCCCCCGTGCTGGCTGAGCACGGGGCGTGTTTAGTCTTCTGTCTTCTTGTTTTGCTTGGGAAGATGCTGTCGTGGGGTCGGGCATGTCACGTCTAGTTCCTTTTCTTGTATTTATGTTAGATTTTGATGTCTTTTTGCTTCTTTTGTTAATTTGAGCTCATTTAATCCTGAAAATACAAAAGGAAGACAAAAGCACACCTTTTCCAACATTAGTACTAAAAAAGGGTTAGTTTTATGCCACAATTGATGTAATTTATATGTTGCATTTTGCACACATCAAATATCCCCACACTTGAATCTTTGCTTGTCCTCAAGCAAAACTCTTTATAATGTGGCTTTACACTCCCAAATGGAATGGGTAGAAAAGAAAGTTTTTGGGCTTGTCATAGAGTGTCGGGATTTCCAAGATTCTTTATTAAGTTATGTTTTTATTTATTTACAATCCTATTGGTCATGATTTATTCAAAACTTTTCATAAGATAAATTACTTATTAGGGCATAACATGCCTCTTTAAAATTCCATTGATATACAAGTTCACATACCTCACGGGGATCACTCAACACTCGGCCGAAGATGTATTTTAGTGGATCACTCGAGAGCGGCATGGAACTTACTCCTACCATAGGCTTGCTAAGCAATCAATCCTCCTCCTTTTTAACTATATACCTTTGTAAATATCAAGAGGACTTTTTGGGTGAAGGGTTAGGCTTGGGTTAAAGGTAGGTGGTTGGGTTAGTGGTTAGTAAAAGGGCGAAAAGCGTAAAAAGCGTCGGTTTTCGTATGACTTTTTATTTTTGCAACTTTTATTTTGATGAAGCTTTTATTCAAACAAAGTTATTTTTGATAAACTTGTTTGTTTATTTTCTTTTGCTTCATCATCAACACTATATATATATATTTTTTTTTTGAAAAGTCATATGAAAAACCGAGCTAGTTATTAAAACAAAGGGTTAAAAATGAAAAAGGTTTTGGTGGGTTAAAGGGTGTTTGGTTAGGGTTAAGAAATGAAAAGGTTTAGGCTCAAAGGGGCTAACTAGGGGGATTTTGGGTAGGTGGTAAAAAAAAAGAAAAATAATGGTGTAGAAATAAAAAGGGTTAGTCCTAATGCCTCCATCATTTACTTACTCAGGTTTAAGTTGGTAAGGACCGGGAATGTATTATCGTGGCAAGTTCTAGAGTCGTAAGAACCAAGCGGCTATTCACACAAGAAACGAAAAATGAGCATTTAGTCTAATGATATGTATTTGAATGCTCAAATAAAGGCTCAAAACTCACTTTTATGGGAATGGGTTTTTATGTGATCAAGTATATATAATCAAATTTTAACTAAGCTTGTCATGCCTTTCATAATTTTCTTATGTTGGTTCTTTTTATCACGACGCTATCGGTTGTAAATTTGTAAAAATATAACCTTTTTAGAACTTGAAATTCCCAAGTTAAACCTAGACAAGTAAAAAAATGAAAATTTTTGAAAAAATTTGGGGTGATTAGCGGTTACAATAGAGTTTTGTGTAAGGCTTGTATTTAGGACTTGCAAGATTCAAGGTTTTAGCATCCCCCCCACACTTAAATTACACATTGTCCTCAATGTGTCCTAAAAATAAGTTTTTAGGTTGATTGAATGTGTAAAAAGGTGTGAAAAAGCAAAAATTTTGTGTTACTGGGCACTGAACACGGCCCAGTGGTGTCCGGGCACGGCCCCATGTTCAAGTGCCGGTAACAAAATTAAACCAAGGGAAACAGAAGCCTGGACACGAGGGCGTGTTGGGTGAACACGGCCCGTGTCCAGTGTACCTGAACCGGTTACTTTCTGCAGACTGTGCAGCACGGGGCCGTGTTGGGCGGACACGACCCGTGCCGAACTTACTGTAAACGAAGAAATTTGTCGGATGGTCCTGTTTTCCTGCATTGGGTGCTGGTTCAAGTTTCCCTTGTTTCCTTTGCCATCTCAAGTGTGTTTTATTCATTTCAATACCATCCAAACACCAAATTAACTAAAACCATCATTCATTAAGTCATAGAGAGAATTACAAAATAGTCCTAAAAATTAAAATACTAGATAGTCAGGTCAAAGAAACACAAGAAATCTAAACCAAGAAGTTCTAGCCTACTACTTATTCTATTAGCAAAATTTCCGAAAAGGTAAATCCCTCGGTTAAATGTGGCTTGAAAAACTTCTTTCTCCGGTCATGGGTTTCTCACACGTCGGCGAGCCACTCTTCTATCTCCCTAGGGAGAAGAAAAGCGGGCTCATTGGCATTGGTTTGAGGAGGTGCAACTTCCACCGGGACTTCTTGTAGATCTTCAAGAGGAGGTTCCGCTGGAATGTCGTCCCAACCGGTAGGATTGTGGATTCCAAGTGCTAGGTTCCAATCCTCTTGAGGGAGGATTGGTTCCATGGGAGGTGTCACAAGAATGTTTAACCTCTGGTGCAAGAGGTTTATTTCTTGAAAACTGTTTTCCAACCCCACCAAAAGATAATTTATACGGTCTATTAGGACCTCCTCTACCGAAGTCATCTCGTCAAGGGCTTCACGTAACGCCATCACGTATCTTATGAGAGTTGTTTCAATTGATGGCCTCCTTTCCCTTCGACTGTTTCTGGAGTGCGCAGAAGAGGTTCCACTGTTTTGGCTAGACATTCTACGAAAACAAACAAAAAATAGTTCGTTTTAATGAAACAGTACCACGGACACGGCCCCGTGCTCAATGAGCACGGCCCCGTGTTCAACTTTCTGCAGGTTTTTAGAATAAGGGATCTTGGAGTTTCAAATTATTTTCCCAACTTATGAAGCGTTTTTGAACAGAAATAACTTAAAACAATGTTGTGTAACTTATTTTTAACAAGATTCCTTGAACAAAACTTCAACAAACATCACAATAAAGCTTGAAATCAAGCTTCAATGGAGGTGTTGTTGCAAGAAAGATGAAGAAGAAGGTAATGGATAAAAGAGGAAAGGACAAGATGTTTGTTAGAAACTTCTTTTAGAACATACCTAGGATGGTAAGTTAGAAAATCCTCTCAAATCTCTGTCCCTGGATGGTCCAAATGTGCAGGATTCTTGGCTGCATTTATAGAAAACGACAGCATGCTGGACACGGCCCCGTGTCGGCTGGACACGGCCCCGTGTGCAGGCAAGATCCTGACACGTTTTGTCCGTATTCTGACAAAAGTCAGGAGGGAATATTTTGGTGGACACGGGGGCGTGTTGACCTGGGCACGGCCCCGTGTCGGAAGGCTGTTTATGAAGTTTGTCTATTTTTAAGGAACTTTTCCGGATCGGGCGGTTCCTTACTGGATGGAACAACCCCAAAGTGCCTAAGATACCTTAATTGATCTAGATTAAGACGAGAATGCAAGAGGTTGTCGGTGAGGGTGATTCCTATGCTATAAGTAGGTGGACAAGTCCAACCCTTTTCCGGGCTCTCGTTAAAGAAGGTGTATGTCGAATCGCTCAGGTCTATGTATGCATCGAAGAAGTCGATGGGGAGTCCTTCACGACACAATCGACACAGGGACGACTATCGCTCAAGTCCTCACTAGAGTTAGGAGTATCGTCCGAAACAATGAAGTTGTTTGAATGCGAGCCCAACATTTCTTCTTGGTTATTGTCTTGGGATAGATCATTAAAATCCTTCCTAAGTTCTTTTAACCAATTAAGAATTAGATCTTCTAATTGAAATAATTCATCGAGAAGCATTTCTCCTAGAAAATCCGGTTGGGAGCATTCGAGGGAGAGATAGGGATTATTTTTACTTTCGCCCCTCTAAAGGATACAGGAAAACGATGGGTCTATATAGTGGGGCATATAATTTAGAAAATAACATTCTAATTCCTTGTGGGAGCCACCACATAATTGACACCACGTACCATAAGAGTGCCGAAAGTAAAAAGTATCAGTATCACTCATGTTTGTGTCAGAAATTACCAACCGTCGGGATCTTACGGTTCTGTTTTCAGTAACTGAATCTTGGGCACGGGGCGTGTTGAGTGGGCACGGCCCCGTGTTCAGCTTACTGTCTGACTTAAAACAGGATTGCCAGTTCCAATGTTTGGGCACGGGGCGTGTTCAGCGGGCACGGCCCGTGCTGAGTTCTGCAGAAGCTGAAAAACTAAGAAAAATCCTAAAAAAATGAAAAATAAGAAAAAAACGATTAGGCCGTTGATTCCTAACTTTCTTAAAATCCTTGTGTCCCCGGCAACGGCGCCAAAAACTTGATGCGTGTGAAGTGTATATATAAGTTTAAGTATATTTTAAGCTTTTTTACACTTTTTTAGCCTAGTTTTAAATTTATAAAACACGATATTTACTAACACTAAACACACATATGGGCAAGTGCACCCATCGTGAGCGTAGTATAGTGTTGGTAAGATACCGAGGTCGTCCAAGGACACAAGAGCTTTTAGTACCGGTTTATCCTCAACATCTAATCAAATCAAAAAGTTAGAAAAAGGTTTTTAACCTAAGAAAAATAAAACTAACTAAAATGCTGAAAATAAAAATAAAAGTAAAAACAGATAGACAAGATGAATCACTTGGTTCCGACTCGTATCTAGTGTAACCTTTGATTATTTCCGCACTTTTGCACTTTTTAAGAGATTATCTTAGTTATTGTAGTAGGCCCTCTTTTGAAGGTGACGTTACCCTCACCCCAGTAGTTTGAGTCAGCAAGGATACAATCCTAAAGGGGTGGATTATTGAAAGATAATTAATTAAGTTATTAATGCAAATTATGGTAGGCCCCTCTTTTGAAGGTGACGTTACCCTCGGCTAAGTAGTCTGAGTCAGCAGGGAAACAGTCCTAAGTAGCAGGGTTATAGTATTAATAGTAGCTTACATATGAGGGGATCAAAGAGTTTGGACCCCTGCCATCCAATACCGTTAAGTATTGAAGGAGGTCCTACTAAATTTGACCCAGGTCCTTGCAGGATCTATACACTGAACAAGGGAAGACTTTTACCAAACCGTTCCCTTAACCCCCGACCAGGTAGCCAACATACCTCCATATAGACCGTGGAGATATGAATGGTAAAAATCTTTTATTATATATAGACAGTAAAATAATGCCAAGACACCACGGACAAACGATAAGGAAAAATCACCTTCAACATAAGATACTAGTTATTAAAGTCATTAATACAAAACCAAGTAAAAAGTGCGAAAAGATTAAAAATAAAAAGTATTACACTAGACACTTTGTCTTCACCAAGTGATGTAAGAGACTTAGGCAAACATGGCCTTTATTGTCAAGAACTCTTACGATCAATCTTGGATCCCGAGACGACTCACACACTCTATGATGGACAATGGATGATGGTGGTGGATGATGGTGTTATGGTGGTGGTGGGTGAAGTGTGAGAGAGGTGGTGTGCCAAGGGATCGTTTGAGCTTGAGCCAAGCACTCCTATTTATAGGCTGAACAGAAGCTCAGGCACGGCCCCGTGTCCAGTGGGCACGGCCCCGTGTCCAGTGGGCACGGCCCCGTGTCCACATCCTCTCTTTCTTCATTTATTGCAACTTGTCTTTATTAGTTGACCACGCCCCCGTGTCCGCTGAGCACGACCCCGTGTGCAGAAGCATATCTGTACTATCAAGATTTGCCTGGATTCTGCGAATCTTATAGTTGACCACGGCCTCGTGCTCGCTGAGCACGGCCCCGTGGTGGGCAATGGAAGCTTCTACCACTTTGTCTTTTCTGCTAACACTTGGGCATGCCCCCGTGCTGGCTGAGCACAGGGCGTGTTCAGTCTTCTGTCTTCTTGTTTTGCTTGGGAAGATGCTGTCGTGGGGTCGGGCATGTCACGTCTAGTTCCTTTTCTTGTATTTATGTTAGATTTTGATGTCTTTTTGCTTCTTTTGTTAATTTGAGCTCATTTAATCCTGAAAATACAAAAGGAAGACAAAAGCACACTTTTTCCAACATTAGTACTAAAAAAGGGTTAGTTTTATACCACAATTGATGTAATTTATATGTTGCATTTTGCACACATCAACCCTAAAAAATGTTCTTTCGGTTTAGAAGAAGATAAGTTTCTGGGTGTATGGATAACTCAATCCGGAATCCAAGCGCATCCGGATAAAATTCAAGCCGTGATCTCCATGCAGCCTCCAAAATCGGTAAAAGAAATCCAATCTTTGAATGGCAAGCTAGTGGCTCTTCACCGCTTCATTTCCAAGGCAGCTGACCGCACCATTCCTTTCATGAATGTGCTAAAAAAGCGTACCGGTAAGGGTCAAATAGAATGGACGACAGAAGCTGATTCCGCATTTCAGGAATTAAAAGTTTGTCTTGGGTCCTTACCCACATTAACCGCGCCGATCACCTGGGAAACCGTCACCGTGTATCTCTCCGCTTCTCACTTTGCTATCAGCGCAGTACTCGTGGTACACCGAAACCAAGCACAAATACCGGTTTACTATGTGAGCCGCATCTTAAAAGACTATGAGACTCGGTACCCGATGATAGAAAAGTTGGCACTTGCCTTGGTATATGCATCCAGACGACTCCGAAGGTACTTTCAGGCCTTCAACATAGAGGTGCAAACTAATCTCTAAATTCAGCAAATCTTGAGAAAACCGGAGGTCTCCGGATGACTTACCAAGTGGGCGATTGAGCTCAGTGCCTTCGACATTACCTACCGAACCCGAGGTCCGGTAAAAGGCCAAGCGGTGGCAGATTTTCTAACGGAGGTCCCTACTGGAGAAAGCACCAAGGAAAAACCCATTCTTCCAAAAGTTTGGAACCTGTACACAGACGGAGCCTTTAGCAAGGAAGGGTCCAGAGCTGGTTTAATCCTGATAGATCCGGAAGGGATAGAGTACACCTATGCTCTGCGTTTCGAGTTCAAGGCCTCAAACAATGAAGCAGAGTACGAAGCCCTTTTGGCCGGACTCCAAACAGCAGCCAAAGCCGGCGCCAACTCCGTCTTAGCTCATGTTGATTCATTGTTAGTCGCCAATCAAGTCAGCAGGGAATACGAGGCACGAGAAGAGAACATGATTCGGTATTTAAACCAAGTCAATAGTTTGATGTCTACTTTCAATTCATGCAAAATAGTTCATATACCGAGAAGCAAGAATAAAAAAGCTGACGCTCTGAGTAAGCTTGCATCCGTTGCATTCTGTCACCTGTCTAAGGAGGTACTGGTTGAAACCTTGCAAGTCCCGGCTATCAATCAACCGGAGGCCGTAATGTCAATCTCCATACAAGAAAAATCATGGATGACCCCGATCCTAGACTATTTGAAAAACGGCACACTCCCGGAGGATAAAGCTCAAGCACGAAATATGAAAGTACAAGCGCTTCAGTATCAAGTTCACGACAAAAAGCTTTATCGAAAGACGTTCTTAGGGCCGCTCCTGAGATGCCTAACTCCAGAAGAAGCCAGCTATGTTATAAGGGAAATCCATTGGGGGATCTGCGGCATACATTCCGGACCAAGGATGGTTGTGGCCAAAGCAATGAACGCCGGATATTTTTGGCCGGGCATGCATCAGAGCGCCGTTAGCGAGTTACAAGCATGCAAAGACTGCCAGTGGCACGCCCCAATCAGCCATCGAGCATAGAACGATCTTGTACCCGTAACCTCGGCTTGACCCTTCCAAAAGTGGGGAATCGACATCGTCGGTCCTTTCCCCGTCTCCACCGAAGGAGTGAGATTCCTGTTGGTCACCATTGATTACTTCACAAAATGGATCGAGGCCAAACCTCTCTGAACCATCATCGGAGATCAGATACTGAGGTTCGTCTGAGAAAATATAGTGTGCAGATACGGAATGCCGCTTTGCATTATCAGTGACAATGGGAAGCAGTTCGCAGAGAAACCGTTCAAGACTTGGTGCGAAAGAATGCACATTGAGCAAAATTTCGCTTCGGTTGCCCATCCCCAAGCTAACGGATAAGTAGAAAGGGCCAACCGCAGCATCCTGGATGGTATAAAAAAGCGTCTGGGGAAGGAAGGTGTTTCCTGGGAAGATGAACTTCCACACGTCCTATGGGCACTCAGGACGATGCCAAAGACATGCACAAGGGAAACTCACTTCAGCTTGGCGTATGGCTCGGAAGCGGTCATTCCAACCGAAGTTGGCATCCCTACTCCCCGCATGCAGCAGAACGAAGAAGAAAATGAACAGCAACTCTGTCTGAACCTTGACCTAGCCGAAGAACGAAGAGAGCTCGTAGCTATCCGCGAAGCAAAATACAAAAAAGAGTTGGAAAAACATTACAACTCAAAGGTCAAAGAGGTCCGGTTTAAAAAAGGAGAATATGTCATGAGAAGAAACGATGCTAGCTTGGCCGAAGGAACAGGAAAGATGGCTCCGAAGTGGGAGGGACCCTACGTGGTCAAAACCTCCGGAAAGAATGGTGCCTACACGCTTACCAAGATGGATGGAACCCCCGTTCCCCGTACCTGGAACGGGATGCACCTCAAAAGATGCTTCCTGTGAGGAAAAGCCTTGAAAGTTTTTTTAATAAATTTGTAATGCAGAGGCTATGGCCCGACTTTTCTGCCTTTCATGTATTGCGGAGTGTATTACCCGCATCTTTTTACTTTCCATGTATTGCGGAGGGTATTACCCTCACTTATTGAACGTTTTTACCGGTATGTACTATCCGGAGAATATACTCCGGAATATTTAAATAGAATACATGAATTTTCTATCATTAACAAGTTGCAACATAAAAATTGTCATCGGCCGAATCAGGGATGCTAACCCTAAAAAGTAAGGACGGACTGGCATCGTTCACATCTTTACTTTCACTTAAAAATTATCCTAAGTATAAGTAAGACGGATCCGCACATCAATAAGAACGTTCTAAAGAAAGAAAAAATGTAATCATAAAGACATGGACGCATGTAAAAAACAAAATGATCACATCAAAAATAGCCGGATTAATACATCCGGAATTCATTCTACCCATTCACAAAATTAAGGATAATTGTCAAGACATACAAACGGTAAGAACGATAATCATTACAAAAATAAGGTGCATATCCCAAGTGACCGGATATGTCCACCTAAAAGTTTAACCAACTAAAACTTACACAGGTGCATACCCCAAGGAACCAGGTATGTCTACCTCATTCTTTCGAAGATTCCCCTCCAACAAAGAAAAGAGCATCTTTAATCTTGGAGAGTGGTTCATGGATAAGCTTCGGAAGATCATCTACCACCAGGAAAGTTAAGGATTCATAGCAAGCCACGGCCGTGCTCAAGTCGGCTTCAGCGTTCGGATTCAACAGAGGGACTTCCGCATAAGGGGTTTTCTTCTTAAGCGCATGAACGTACCCTTGATGTAGACCGGTGTTAACCCCAATGGAGCTCATGGCATTATTTACTGCTCCCATGGCCGCAGTCATCTCCGGTCCTCTGTGAACATTTTTCGCCAATAGCTGTGCTCCCTCAGACAAAAGCCACGCTTTCGTTGCCTGCAAATCCTCGACCTTCGCCGATAGATCAGCACTCTCCAGCTTAAGTTCCTCGATCTCAGCTTTATGATGCCCCTTCATCTCCTCAATCCGAGCCTTTAGATTGGCCTCCCCTGTTTTAAGGGCATCACGCTCTGACCAATGTGTTAGAAAAATTTAAAAGATGAGAAAAAATTAAATCAAGTAAAGGATGAACCTGCCATCATCTTCTCACAAGCCGAACGAGCATTCGAAACCGACTCTTCCATCTTGGCTAGGACTTCCTTGTGCTCCTCATCCTTCTTCTTAGAAGATTCGGCAAAACTCCGCAACTCCGCTGAAATTTTGTCCCGTTCCTCCACGGCAGAAGCAGCTGTAGCCTGAGAGGATTGATTCTGAGTAGTCAGAGATTTAACCTTCTCCTTCTGAGCCTGAAGGTCCCGAGAGAGTTGGAAAAGCTTCTTCTCAGCATCCGGAGTTCTTTGAATTTTACGTTTCAAAGAAAGAGTCTCCTTCTCCAGGTTTTCCCTCACTGACTCCGCTTCGACCCATCGGCGGTATAATTCCATCACATAAACGTTAGATTGGGCCTGATTCAATAGCACCACTGCACCAAGATCTTGATTTTTCATCTTCCGGCTTCGGGCATGGTCAAGAGGAGTGCTAATATTGAAAAGAAACGTCCTGGCAACAAGGTCATCCATCACCGTGTCCTTATTCCGGATATTCCACTCTGGTATGAACTTTTCATGGGCCGTTGCCGGATCGATCTCCATGTCATCCGAAAACACATCTGCATATCGAAAAAAGGACATCAACTCAGGTCCGAACCAAGACGGAGGAAGAGAAGATACTTGATCTTCCTCATCATCAATAAAACAGTCCGGACCCAAAGATGAGTCCAAAATCATACCTAAAAAGGTTACCATCTTAGGCTCACTTTGAGTTTTTCCATCCCCTTTGTTCGTAATCACCGGATTCTCCACTTCCATGTTTTCAGCTTCATTAACGGGGAGAAAACCTCCGGAAAAAGTGGGGGTGGTGCAGAACGGGCCCGGGCGGCCTCCTCCCTTGATGACTTCCCAGCAGAAAGGTGTTCATCAAATTCAGTCATCACATCGCCGCTAGAGTGGGAAGAACTTTTCTTGTTTTTCTTCATCTTCGGCATGGGAAGAGGATCGGAAGAACGGATTTGAAGAGACTCATTCTTTCTCTTACGGATAAAACCCTTCGGCTCAACATCAGAAAAAACACCTTTGCTTTTTAGGGAGCCAGAAGAAGGTTGATATTCCAAGGCTTCGTCCAAACTCCGAACCTCCGGATCACTATCCACGTCATCAATATGGATCCCCTCCTAACTTGTGATCCAGAAGAACCGGCAACTTCTTTAGCTGATTTATCCATGGCAGATGTGGCATCAGTGGGAGGAAGCTCTAAAACATTTTGTTCAGGACGAATCTCGAGAGCTGCTGAAGCAACCTGCTGCATAAAGGGGACTTCACCTTCAGCTTGTTCATCAAAGTCAAAATCTAGAACGTTAAAGTTCGAACCTTCAGTGCGTCCCTCAAAGACATCCCAGTTCTTGCACTGCAGAAAATAAAACAAGTTAGAAACAAAAAAACGAAAGAAGAAGTGCCGAAGGGAAGGTAAAGGGCCGGAGACTTACGCTCACGCTTTGTGTGGATAACCCGCCAATCCCTATCCCCTCGGCCCCAGGAAAAACAAACCCGTCCCCATAAAAGAAAATGTTCGGGAAGGGGACGGATCGGGGACTTATGCTCGATTAGGGCACGGGCCAGTTCTTTATTAAAAACAAAGTCTTCCCCCAGGTCGAAAGACATCGTCTAATCTTTAAATCGCCACACCATCTCCACCGAAAGACAACGATCGTCTAACCAGAAAAAATTGTCTTTCCAATTTTTCAAGCTGGAACGCTCATCTCCGGAAGGAGAAGGAATGCCCTTCCGGTGGGCGAAAGTGTACCAGTCACCAGCAGTAAATAAAAGTATCGGAAAACATCTAAATCTGGCCTCTGACCCTGGGCCCTACAGGAGATTTCAAAATGGTTTATGCAGCTAAGACCGAACGGGTTAACTTGGCAGATATGAACCCGGAAAAATCGAAAGTTCCTAATTAAAAACTTCGAGAACGGAACCCGGTAATTCGAAAAATTACGTACACGGGTGTATAAGGGGAACTTCCCCTGACGAAAGGGGTATATGGTTTCGTTTTTTGAAGGGAGGACCGGATGGAGATCTAGAGGGATTCGGTACTCTTGAACAAACTTATCCAACTGCCGTTGGGTAAGAATGCTCACACTCTCCGAGAGGTTATCTTTACCAGGAGCCATAAGGAAAAACCAAGAAAAAGGAACGCACCTTGTAGAAGAAGAAAACGGATGGATAAAGAGGGTAACAAGAGAAGAAGATTAGAGAGTAAAAGGTAAAAATGAAAAGTGAAAAAGGGTTTTTATAGGGAAAGTTTAAGTCGGTTGGGGTCTGTCAAATCAAACCGTCCCATCAAGGGGCGATTACGATTCCCCAAGAAGGGTTTCATAACCGTCACCTGCCGGTGACTGACAGTCAACACATTTACATCACCCACGCCACGTCAGGACCAATCAAACAACGCCACATCATCCGGATAGAAGCACTCGGTGAAAAACATTTTATCAAGTCCTTTACAGGACTTAAGGACGGACCGAACAACACGTGGACGAACACTCTGAAGACCTCCATTCCCCATGTCGCCGAGGACGAACATCTGTTTAAGTGCGTCTGGACGCATGACGCCATCACATTTGACCATTATAAATACCCAGTTCAAGTACATTGCCAAGTACGATTTTCTGAACCTTCGTCCTTATTTTCTCTCTCTACTTTCTCTCTTTACCAATACTTATCCTCACGCCGGAGGGTGGTCGTAGAGGGACCCTCCCATCTCTGCGGCGAGCCTAACGGTTTACTGTTTTGCAGGTTTACTGCTCTTATCTCCTTCAAGATCCAAACTCCCACTTACAGGCTCCGGCCTTGTCCGACTTTTGGATCTTCAATCTCATATAAGTTTTATAACGTTGTTAACATTAGATCTTGACATCATTATTAATTCCGTACATGTAACTATCATAAGACTACACGGTATGGGGGTCGTCCCCCTTCCGTCTTGGTCCGGCGCCGGTCCAAACACCGCCCCGCCCCCTGTCTTCGTCCTCTCCGTCACTTTTGAGACGATGGAGCCGCTCCACAAGAAGACAAAAACCAGCCCTCCCCCTCTCTCACACACCTATACATACAATATATACATATACATTTTAGGTCCATCCCCCCATTTCCACACCTCCATCCTCTTTGCCCCATCCTTACACCCATCCTACGTGGCGGATCATCCTCCAAGGGAGAACCATCACCATACCGCATAGCCTAACATCACTTTATTTTTCTTTCAACTATTCTTCTTCTAAACTTATGTTTACTAGTTACACATAAAATTTAGTGACAACAACTCAAAAATATAATCAAAAGCTCACATACAAGTATACAATCTGTAGATACAAATAATTATGCTAAACATAGTTACATTGATCGGCTTAGAATTTTATGTTTATGTTTTTTATTCTCGGCACTAACTATGAACTTTAGCCTATAATTTGTCAGCCAGTTATTATTGATTTTTTTGGATTTATTTTTATAAAACGACAAGAAATGTTCTGTTGTGAGTACAAGAATGATTTATTACTGTTTTTTAAGAATTGCTTTACTTATTATTTTATTACTAAAACTTTTTATAAATGGTTGAAAAGAATCAAACCTTACCGAATTTGATGATTAGAATGTTTAGTTTCAAAAAAATATTAGATTTATAAGTTAAAACTTATAGAATATTGCAATCCTGAATAGATGATCCTTAAAGTTTTATAAGGTCGATTTTTGCGAGAATATTACAATTCTGAATAGACGATCCTTAAATGTTTATAAGGTAGATTGTTGCGAGTTTAATAAATACTCGAATTTAAGTAGAGAACTGCACCACAATTTAATACATTGGTACGCAATTTTTTGAAAACGAGATAGACACCTGTATAACTCTGTTGGGATTATTATCGGCCAAAAAAGTCGGTTCAGATTATTTAAACCCAATTCATCATATTTAGTAACTTGTAGTCTAACGGTACGAAAGTGTTGAAAATGTATCCTTTTTTTTTGAACGTCCAACATAAGAATCGCCGGGTACTTCATAGGCGGCACCCATTGGCCGAAAGGTAGCCCCCGGCAGCCCAACCTGCACGCACGGAGCCCCTAGCCCACCATGCCACCAGTCCCGGGAAAACCCGACCCTGCATCCGCCCAAGGGCACGACAATGCAGAGCCGGTAAAACCCGGGTGGATCAGGAATCGAACTCGAGACCATTCGACCAGAAGTCTTTCCCTCATTTCCCCATAACCACTGAGCTATAAGCCCAGGGTTTGAATTCTGTGGTAAACACATTAGTAGATTTGAATTATGTGGTAAAAACATAAGTGGGTATGCTTTTTAGCCGTTAAAAAGTTGAAACTTTCTTATATAATTTATATTTTATGCAAAATCAATTAAGCTAAATAAAACATTTATTGGCAATACGCATTGGCGCAGGTTAGAAGGGTTGGGGGCGCTCGACCCTTCGAACTTTTCGCTAAGTAGTGTTATATATGTAGTTTTCGTATATAATTTTTTGGTATATGCTTTTTCGACCCCCGATTCTATAGAAATATTTGATTATATACGTTTTCAACCGCCTATCGGAAATCTCAAGTTTTGCCAACCGCGATACGTATTCGACTCTTTTTTTTTGAAAGGTGTAATTCACAACAGACGGTTAATACACACCCGCAAGTCGCAGGCCCGCCCCATTTCTGTCCCAAGGACTATGTTGTCTTAACGGGCCCACGCCTCGGTAGAAATGGGACATAGCTTTCCCCGAGAAAATTTCCGACCCCCTGCCACTTGACAGGAGTTGCACCCTCCACACGAATCGACCGCCTGTTGTGACAGAGCGACCCGCTGGAGTAAATGCGCCGTAATAGAAAACTCGGGTTCCCTCAGGCTTGAACCGGAGTCCTTGCCATCCTTGGGTTGGGAATAACCCCAATGCCTCACCTTTTGATGGAGATGGGGATCAAACCTGAGACCACTCACATGGCCCAAGTCCTTTCCACCACTACACCAAAGGATCATTGGCATACGTATCCGACTCTTAAGCATAAAACGTCAAACAAACGGCAGGTGGTCACAACTGATTATGGGCCCACTCATCACCTATCCCCATAGTGAAACACTAGCCACGTGGCACTTCTTAACCGCTATAAAACTTTAAAACAGAATTCCAAAATCCAAACAGCACCACACTAGTGTGACAAACAGACAAGAAAATAATCGGTGCCAAACTGTCACTATGGTCGGAAATAGCTTCAGTAATACCGCCGGCAAACCTATCCGCTGCAAAGGTAGAACCTCTAGTTAATCAATTCGGTTTATTTGGTTAAAAAAAAAATTTCGTCAAGACCGGAAAATTAACTGAACAGAATTCAGAAACTGAATTTATATTCATTTTGGTATTCAGTTTTCCATGGAATAAATAAACTGAATAAATTCTTTTCAATTTATTTAGAGTAAATTGCCAAATTCGTCCCTAAGGTTTGGGCATGTTGTCAATTTCATCAAAAACAACTTTTTTGTACCATATTACCCTTCACTTTTGAGACTTTTTGTCATTTTCATCCAAACTTTCAAATTGTTATATTTTTTCCGTCAAACATTTGGATGAAAATGACAAAAGTTCCAAATCTCAGGGACGATTTTGACAAAAAAGTTAGAAGTTTGTATGAAAATGGCAAAATTTCTCAAAAGTGAAGGGCAATATTATACAAAAAAGTTGTTTCGGATGAAACTGACAAACATGTCCAAACCTCAGGGACGATTTTGGATATTTACCCATTTATTTTTTTAATGTTTTATACTGGTGTTTGTTATTGGATTGGGTCGGGTTGGACTAGATAAGAATAGGATAAAGTAGTAACTGCGAGTTAAATGAAAAAAACTAAAATAAGCACTGTTGATATTCAGTTAAATTATAGATTTAAAAACGATAGAAAAATGCAGGTAAACGGGCAACAAGTTGTGTCGCAACCCCTTTTGAATAGCACTATTTGATATTTAGTTTATTCGTTTTAATCAGTTTGAAACAGAATAATGAACACTTGTAGTTGTTGGCAATGGCAGCTGCGATTGTTCGGAAACCAGGGGAGCCGCTGGTGATTGAGGAAGTGATAGTTGCCCCGCCAAAACAACGCGAAGTTCGAATTAAAATCATCTGTACTTCCCTTTGTCATAGTGATCTTAGCTTTTGGAAATTGACGGTAAATGGTCATAGATTTTGAGCCAAATTTGAATCCAATCTAATGTTTAGTTGATGTTAATTAACTGATTTTTCTTTTTGTTCATGAAGGATCCTCCTGCTATTTACCCCAGAATACTTGGTCATGAAGCAGTGGGGTAAATATTATTTTATCACTGGATTAAGTAATCTGGCATTTTAAGTTTGTAGAGTTTGGTTTGTGTATGTGTGCATGCCTAATTTTGATTTATTTGATATGTTTCTTTGTAATTTATCTTAACTGAACTATGCCTAGTGGAGATGGATATGATCGGGTGGTTCTACTGGTGGCACGATGATACCCCAGTGGTCCGTCAGTGATCCAAATTTGCCGTTCAAAAAAATAATAATAATAATAATAAAGATGCATTTATTACTGTAAATCATATAAGTCAGATTATAACTACTTCATTATGTGACACTAAAGGATTGTAGAGAGTGTTGGAGAAGGTGTACATGAAGTTGTTGAAGGAGACACTGTGATCCCAATCTTTTTGGCGGATTGCGGTGAATGCACTGATTGTTTGTCCGAAAAAAGCAACCTATGCTCAAAGTTTCCTTTCAGTCTTTCTCCTTGGATGGAAAGAGAAGAGACAAGCAGGTTCACAGACATTAATGGAGAAACTTTATACCACTTCTTGAGTGTATCGAGTTTTAGTGAGTACACTGTGGTTGACATTGCACATTTGACTAAAATCGATCCAGCAATCCCACCAAACAGAGCTTGCCTCTTAAGTTGTGGAGTATCAACTGGTAAATCATACTCCTCGTATACTTTTCTAACCATTTACTTTTCGGTTAATTTCATGTTAAGCAACCAACTATTATATCGTTGTTAATTTGGATAACGGGCTTTTTCTACACGGGTCACTGAATTTTCACTGTCTGCTATATAGGTACTCAAATATCTATTTTTTTTTTCTTTTTTTGCTTGTGTGTCTATCATTTATTTTGTCATCTGAGTCGCCATGTCACATGCCAGTATGCCACTGCTTGACATGGAGATTTGGATGAGAACAAAATAATAGTTTAGTGAACTACCGAGCAAAAAAATTGAAGTTTAGTGCCTGCCCTATGCAAAAAAAAAAAAAAGCAGTTAGCTAACTATATAAATTTAACAAATAAGTACATTTTGATTTTTGAGCCTATAAGATTCAACTTCACCGACATAGATTTTAGGATTTTCTGATAAGGTTTGTCAAACGCACTAAGCTAATTCTTAGAATGAGAATATGTAGGTGAAAGTTGATAGAATCCATATAAGTTTCGACTTTGGGAGGTTCTAAGTTTGACCTTTGACTTTTGAGGTCAAGCATTCTAAGAATAAAGTTCAACACCGAAAAGAATCCTTATAGCTACTGCTTAGAATATGATAACCACATTATGTATAATTGAGCTAGTACTACAAAATGAATATAGTAGAGTAGTAAAATAGTAATATGATCTACCAAGCTAGATTTTTAAAAAAGTGTCAAGTTTGACCTAAAAAGTCATTACACTTTCAGGGGTGGGTGCTGCTTGGAAAACAGCCAAGGTGGAAGCTGGAACAACTGTTGCTATATTTGGACTCGGTGCCATTGGCCTAGCGGTATGATTTTGTAACTAGATGCTTTACAAAACTGATAATTCGATTATGAACGAGCTAGTAAAGCTTTTGTGACATTCATCATTTTAAATTATTTCAAGATTAAGAAAGCTTACATTGTTATCTTGACATATGTCTTGATTATGAAATGTTTTAACTTTTTACAGGTAGCCGAAGGAGCGAGGCTGTGTGGAGCTAAGAGGATCATAGGTGTAGATGTGAACCAGGACAAGTGTGAAATAGGTCATTTCTAATTTGGATCTTTATAAGAATATGGTAACTTTCGACTTATAAAGATCGTATGTGGAGTTAGGTTTACATTTTTCTTTTATAAATAGGAAAGAAATTTGGAGTGACTGATTTTGTGAACCCTGGTAATTGTGGGGACAAAACTGTGAGCCACGTAACAAAATCATGGTTAAATCATTATTCTTGAAGATTAGATATTACATACATGATCAATGATAAAATTAGGAATTAATGATATGATATTTTGAGTCAGATAATAATGGAGATGACTGGAGGTGGTGCAGACTATTGCTTTGAGTGTGTTGGTATGAAGTCACTTGTGCATGAGGCTTATGCTTCTTGTAGAAAGGTCGGTTTTATCTTTACTTTTGTTCGGCTTTTTTCAGACGGGCTAATGAATTGTATGTGTTTTATCGTCTTCCAAACTCATTTAACGCGCTAATTGAAGTTTCTGCAACTGTGAATGTTTTCTTTAGGGATGGGGAAAAGTAGTCGTGTTGGGAGTTGACCACCCACAATCTATGTTGACTTTTAATTCTTTTGAGGTTCTTCATAGCGGGAAATCAATCATGGGATCCTTTTTTGGAGGTCTTAAACCAAAATCCGACATTCGTATCCTTGAAAAACGCTATATGGATAAGGTAAAGAATACTGTCTCTTTGCTTTTCCATCTTTGCGTTTGACTTTTTGAGGTCAAAGTCAAACCAACGAATTCTTTCGATCCAAATTGATATGGTTTAAAGTACATAAAGGATTCATAGTTTCATACCAAATTTCAATAATAATTCATGGTGAATTCAGGAAATACGTCTGGATGAATTTGTGACACATGAAGTTGACTTCAAAGACATCAACAAGGCTTTTGACTTGATGACTGAAGGGAAGAGTTTAAGGTGTGTAATCTGGATGAACAAATGATTAAACTTCATTTTAACTTTCATGAGTTGTTGTTACTGTTTGCATCACTTGTAAATGTAAATAAAGATGACAACTTTGTTAAGTTCATGATTAAAATCTTTATAACAAATAATACATGTGATGTCTGCAATATGTGGCTATTATGATTAATTATGATCAGCTGGAATCTGTGTATGCCATTATAATCATTCAAGTTTCATCATTGTTCTTCAAAATAAATAAAGTTATATGTTTAAGCTAGGATTGTTGGCTTGCTCTCGTATCTAATTCTTCACAAAGTGACAGGAGCTGCGACCGTGGCTGTTGTCGAGGCCGCACCATAGGTCGTGGGTGCATCTGGCCCTAGAGGTGTACAAAAAAACCGGTTTTAGGACCGAAACCGGGAAAAAAAAAACCGAAACCGGTTTTTTGTTTCAACCTGAACCGAACCAGCAGTTAGTATACTGGTTAGGATCCTTGAACAAAAAACCGGTTTAAAAACTGAAATCGGTTTTAAAAATGTGGTTTAAACCAGTTTTTTTATCCAAATCGGTTTTTAAACGAACCGAATTGATTAGTACCAGTTATGGTTCCCACCATGTAAAACCGGTTTTTTTAAAAACCTTTTTTTTCTCCACCAAAGGAACCGGTTCTGTTAAAAACGGGACCGGTTTAAAAAAAAAAAAAAAAAAACCAATTTGTACACCTGTATCTGGACTTGGTTCTGGACAACATGTAACACCAAATTGGGCTTCTTTTTACCCCCTTGGGCTGGCCCACCTGGTGGGTTCACCAATTCTTGGCCATAGTGAAGTGCAACTCCACCGTGGCTTTAGCCATCTACTCCTAGGCCCAATAACCCAAACCAAGGTATCCTTCCTAGGCCTAAGACCACAACAAAACTACATTAAATCAACGAATGAGAACCTACATGTTGAATCGACCAAACGACATCCAATATGCTATTGTCACATTTATGTAGAACCAAGTGGATTCTTCAATGTGGCTGGCTGGTCTGAATTTGGAAATTTCCATTCAACAGCTAAGACTTCCAATGTTCTTTGCGGGCATGGTGGTTGTGTCTGCGAGGATGGTCCATAACACATGCGTTAGTAATTTCTTAGTTATTTGATCATCTACAGGTTTCCAAAATGCCTTATGTACTGGAATCTTTGAAGAGCTAATCAGCTAATCCTAATTAATGGTTCGGGTAAAATTAAGGGATGAGATAAACCGAAGAAAAGACAAAGATAAATTATTAGTTTGAAGTAATAGGTTTATCTTCTTGTTTTATTTATTGATTGATTAGGTATTAGAGTTCGTATTGGTTTAGGATAGCTTGTTTAGCAAGTAATTAGTTTAATATAAATAGATGGGTTAGATTATGTAATTATTTGGTTGTTTTTGTTTTGGTTGGATAGTATATAGGGTTGTAAACGAACCGAACGATCACGAACAGGCCCGGCTTTGTTGGCTGGGCAGCCCGGGAAGACGCCAAGGGCCCAAAAGGTTTATAGGGCCCAACAAAAATTTAGGGTCAAGATTTTTAAATGAGCACTGTTATCTTAAATGTTTAATAAATGACTTCAGAAACAAAAATGAAACTGGTTCAATAATTAAGATACTCAAATATGAAAACCAAGGTCATGAGTTCTAAACCCTTCCTTTACATTTTTATTTCCTAAACAATTTTAAGTTAATCCCATGCATTTTTTTATTTCCTAAACTGTTTTGAACTATCAATTCACTTAATTAATTGACTCTTCGATCTTGTTAACAAAATGATTATATGATTAATTAGTTAATGTTTTGGGTTATAATTTTGAGGTCATGAGTTCAAACCCCACGATTAGCATGTCGTATTGTGGTTTCTTGATATATATTTGATAAGTTTATATTATACCAATTTTTTTGTTTCGCCCAGGGCCCAATTTTTTTTATCATTCTTGGAGACGGCCCTGTTGTTCGTGTTCGTTTGTTAAGGAAATAAATGTGTTCACGAACGGTTCATGAACACTTACCGAACGAGATTTTATGTTCATGTTCGTTCATTAAGGAAATGAGCGTGTTCACGAACGGTTCACAAACACAAATAAATTTGGTGAACGCAACGATGGATAAGGGTGGATGGCCCAAAGAGCAGCACTAGAACTTGAATCCCTTATTGTGGAACGAGGGTCAATCGTGTTCGTCGATGTAAATAATGAGAAAGGAAAGGGGAATGATGCATAAATAAGGTGAAATAGGGTTTTCTAGTTTAATTGTTAGGGTAATAAAATAAATAAAAATTTAATAATATAAAACGTATAGATAAAATACATGAAAGTACAAAAATCTTCAATTGAAACACAAACAAACGAACATAAACGAATGCAAATGAATGAATGTTCACGAATACCTTACCGAACGTTCACGAACACAACTGAACGAACGAGACATTTGTTCATGTTCGTTCATTTAACTAATCAAACGAAATTTCTTGTTCATGTTCGTTCGTTTATCGAACACAAACGAACTTCCCGCCGAACGGTTCACAAACTGTTCGTTAAACGTTCAGTTCGCTTAAAGCCCTAGATAGTAATAAAGAAGATGTTAGATATGTAGGCTTTGCAGTTGCAGAATGAAGTATAGATGCTCTAACGGTAGATGCTCTAATGATAGATGCTCTAATCTGATGCTATATGCGCTATTATGGAACAAATACGAATATGCCCTATTTTTGTTAAGCCTGATATACCGTTTCCTATTTTACCTTTTCTTGGTCAACAAGTTGTAAACCCTAGTTTGGGTATTATAAATAGTTGAGAGGTCCTTTGTAATTGGTATCACCTAAGAAATAAAATCATAACCCTAGTTGCAACCCGTGGACGTAGGTCACCTTAACCAAACCATGCAAATTCTCGTGTTCTTTATTTTCTTCTATTGTGTGTGTTTGTTCCGTTTCCTAACCCTAGTTGCAACCCGTGGACGTAGGTCACCTTGAACGAATTACGTAAATTCTCGTGTTCTTTATTTTCTGCTATCATGTGTGTGTTTGTGTCGCTTCTGCTCGAACCTACTCTGATCCGATAACCTAACATAAGAAAGATTCGTGATCGAGTTGATCACAAAATCCTTGTATGTTTTGCGGTTTTGATCCATTTATTTCCAACAATCTTGTATGCTACAAGTCAATGGTGCGACGGGTGCCTAGACTTGGATGACGTGAATTTTGAAAAAAAAAAATATATTTTAAGTGTAGAGTGTTGAATAAAAAACTTATGTATTCATGACATGACAATGATAAACTTAATTATTATTCTACTTGGATGATGTGAATTTTGAAAAAAAAAATATTTTAATTTTTTTTTTTGAACAACAATGACTATATATAAATATAGCGGCCAGCCAGAAGCTGAAAATACAAAAGGTTCAAACAAACAACAAAACGACAATCATACAAAGATGTCAAATTCTAACCATTTTTTCCAATCCAAAACGCCCCCAGCGGCTCTACTTTTCACCCACATAAACGTCTCCTCCTTAATAAGCTCCAAGATCTTCTGCACCGGCATCATGTTTCTATTGAATTCCTTTTCATTTCGGGCAAGCCAGAGTCTCCATATATAAGCATCCGAACGTCACCATTTGAGATATTTTTTCCATCTTTTTGAACCCACTTGAGCATTCACATGTCCCAACAAACTGTTAACTGAAGTGTCATCATATACTGTCGTGATTTTCAGCCACCTAAAAACATTCCACCAAACGCTTCTTGCCCAAGGGCAATTGACGAAAATATGGTCAGTTGATTCTTCAGCGAGACCACATCTACTACATAGAATACTCGGTATTGGCATGCCCCTAGCGACCAGAGCCAACTTCGAAGGAAGCTTTCGCAAATCTATTTTAAGTGTAGACTGTAGAGTGTTGAATAAAAAACTTATGTACTCATGACATGATAAAATAATGATAAACTTAATTATTATTCTACTTATATATTAATTTATTAGTCATTGTTCTTGTATTTTATAGCACTCTCTTTCATTTAAAGAATACATACACTGCGTTTTCATTCAGTGTTACATGCTGTGTGTGAGAGGAGTGTACAACCATGTATTTTGATATGGTCAAATGGGTCAATTAGTTACTTTTAACTGTTTGTTGTATTGTTGAATAGTTGAGGGACTTAATTGTAAGAAAGTATAATAGTTGTTAGGTCGTTGTATGTTGTTAAATACCGGTAATAACGGAATGAGAGATACTGTTTTGATTGAGCTAAACCTTCTTTCTGTTGTTCTTCCCCAATTCTCACAATCACACACATCAATTGGTATCAGAGCTTTCCGATCCTCGGAAGATCTGTATCAATTTCGTTTCAATTCCAGTCAGAATCAATCATTTGTTCGATTGATTCCGTTCGATTCAATTCAATACGTCGAATTGATCAATTGTTTGATCAATTCATACTCGATTCATTTCAATTCTTTCAGAATTAATCATTTGATCGATTAATTCTATCTCAAAAACCAAGAATCAAAGATGACGTCTACCAGAAGTCAATCTGAATTAGAAAGGGTGATAAAGGATCATACTACATCTCTGTTGAAATTCGAAGCTTTTGTTGAGAAAGCTGAACAATCTTTCATGGATATTAGGCAAATTCTTGAGAAATTGGCCAGTAATCAGTCAAATACAAGTGGTGATACTTCATTTTCTCATCAAGAAATCAACAGCAACAATAAAGGTGACAGGCTATTTTGATTAGGCAAAATCGAATTTCCAAAGTTCAATGGGTCTGAGGTAGAAGATTGGGTCTGTAGATGTGAACATTTTTTTGATGTGGATGAAACACCGGAGACCTTTAAGGTGAGATACGCAGCTATCAACCTGGAAGGGAAGGCTATGAAATGGCACTCATCATATCTTAAGACATTGGTCAAGCCTATTTCTGAGGTAACTTGGTTGGAATACTCTAGAACAATTATTGACAGATTTTCTACTACATTGTTTCATGATGCAATGGGAATACTTACTTCTACTGTCCAAACTGGTTCATTAGAAGATTATTGTGAAAAATTTGATGCAAACTTGTTGAGGGTCACAATATGTGAAGAATATGCAGTGAGTATTTTTTTGAATGGACTTAAACCTGAATTAGGCTGTCCTGTAAGAATGTTTGAACCTAAAAACATGAAAGAGGCATATAAATTTGCCAAGAAACAAGATGCTGCTAACTTAGCATTATCAAACAAGCCTAAATTTCATACAAACTATAGTGGGAAGTATTATCCACCAAATTCGAATTCTGTTCATAACCCTACCCCTGTTTCTTCTATTAAACCTCCTGCCAACACAGCTCATTTACCTCTTTTACCTTCACCTCCTATAACTCAGAAGTTCACAAACACCAAATCATTAACCAACAGAGAGATGGCAATGAAAAGATCTAAAGGGGAATGTTTCTGGTGTAATGACAAATTTACCCCTACACATAAATGTCCAAACAAACAGTTGTATAGCATAGAATTGAGAGGTGAGGAAGAGGAAGAAGTGGGTATCCTACAAGAGCATGAAACTGAAACTGTGATAGACACAACTCTTACTGATCCACTTATCTCTATACATGCTTTAACGGGGGTACCATCTTTTTCAACAATGCAAGTGGTGGGAAATATTGGAACAAGACAAGTACAAACATTGGTTGACTTAGGGTCAACTCATAACTTTCTTAATGAAAAGTTGGCAAGAAGAATTAATTGTCCCTTGAAAGATATTAAACCCATGAAGGTTGGGGTTGCAAATGGTATTCCCTTGATGTGTGATAAGATGTGTACCGATTTTCAATGGCAAATGCAAGGGCTATGGTTTAAAGCTGATGTATTGGTGATACCTTTGGATAGTTATAACATGGTCCTAGGGGTTCAATGGTTACTACCCTTAGGAGATATTGTATGGAATTTCAAGGAGCTCACAATGCAATTTAAGGTTGATGATGAGGTCTATCAGTTAAAGGGCAGTAATACTAATAAAATTACCTTGTGTTCCATGGAAATCATGAATGAGCTGCTTAATGATGAGCACCAGTTAGTGCAGGGTCAACTGTTTAGTCTGCAAATGGAAGGTACAGAAGGGCTGTTTCAGCATAAAACCATGATCAATGATGCAGGGCAACATGCAGCCATAGATATTCTGTTAGACTCTTTTTCTGATGTATTCCAAGTTCCATCATCATTACCTCCTTCAAGACCTTATGATCATAAAATTTTGCTTAAAAATGAGTCAACGGTGATAAATTTGAAGCCGTATCGATACCAAATGGCTCAAAAAGATGTGATAGAAGCTATGACTAAAGAGTTATTGGATACCGGGGTTATAAGAGGAAGTACAAGTCCCTTTGCAGCTCCAGTTGTGTTGGTTAAAAAGAAGGATGGTAGTTGGAGGATGTGCATTGATTATAGAAGACTTAATGAAGCTACTATTAAAAACAGCTACCCTATTCCTTTAATTGAAGAGTTATTGGATGAGTTGGGGGGAGCTTCTATTTTTTCCAAATTGGACTTGAGGTCCGGATACCATCAGATCAGAATGTGTCCAGCAGATGTGCATAAGACAGCTTTTAGAACACACGAAGGCCATTTCGAATTCTTAGTCATGCCCTTTGGGCTGACAAATGCACCTGCTACGTTCCAAGCATTAATGAATCATACATTCAAACACTTGTTAAGGAAGTCAGTGTTAGTGTTCTTTGATGATATATTGGTTTTCAGTAAAACACTGGATCAACACTTAGTACATTTGAAGGAAGTGTTGGAATTATTCAGGCAGAATCAACTGTTTGCTAAAAGGAATAAGTGTTCATTTGGGGGTGCGTCGGTTGAATATTTGGGGCATATAATCACTAAAGATGGGGTCTCTACTGATCCTAAGAAAATATCAGCAATCAAAGCATGGCCTACTCCTGCAAACATTAAACAGTTGAGAGGTTTCTTGGGTTTATCAGGTTATTACAGGAGGTTTATTAAATCCTATGGGGTGCTGGCAAAACCTCTTACAAACTTACTAAGAAAGGATTGTTTTGTGTGGAATGAGGAGGCAGATAGGGATTTTCTAATTCTAAAAGAAGCTCTATGTTCACCACCAGTTTTAGCTCTGCCCAATTTCTCTAAAACGTTTGTACTTGAAACGGATGCCTCTTCTAAAGGAATTGGGGCAGTTTTGATGCAGGATTCCCATCCCTTGGCTTTCATTAGTAAGGCTCTTTCCCCAAGGCAACAAGCTTACTCTGTGTACGAAAAGGAATTATTGGCCATCATTTTTGCTGTCAAACACTGGCAACATTACTTATCTGTTGGTCATTTCATTATAAAGACAGATCAGAAGAGTCTTAAGCACCTGTTGGAACAGAAGTTAACCACTCCATTACAACATGTATGGCTTTCTAAACTGTTGGGATTTGATTATGAGATCGTATATAAGAAAGGGGCAGAGAATACAGTTGCAGATGCATTATCCAGAGTTCAAGGACCAACATTGTTTACAATCACTCTATCTACCTTGGATCCTTCATTGTTTGACAGAATCAAGGCTTCCTGGCAACAAGATCCTACCTTGTTTTCCATATTACAAAGATTGCAGCAGGGAGAGTCAATCAATCATTATAATTGGAATGGTACATTATTCACAAAAAGAGGGAAGGTTTTGGTAGGGAAGGATGCAGATTTACAAAGGGATATTATTCATATGAGTCATAATTCTGCTATGGGTGGTCATTCAGGAATGCATGCAACTATTCAAAAAATTGCTAGTTTTTTTAAGTGGAAGGGCTTAAACAAACATGTCAGACAGTTCATCAGGACTTGTGACATTTGTCAAAGAACAAAATCTGAAAATGTGGCTTATCCAGGTCTTATGCAGCCTTTACCAGTTCCCAAATATGTCTTTTCTGACATATCAATGGATTTTATAGGGGGCTTTCCTAAGGTACAAGGCAAAGATTCTATTTTGGTGGTTATTGACAGGTTGACTAAATATGGTCATTTTATACCTTTGGGTCATCCATACACTGCAGAAACAGTAGCTCAACTATTCCTGGATAATGTATTCAAGCTACATGGTTGGCCCCAGACCATAGTTTCTGATAGAGATCCACTATTCTTAAGTAATTTTTGGAAGGCCTTTACTAAGATGCAAGGGATACAATTGGCTCTATCTACAGCTTATCATCCTCAGTCTGATGGACAGACTGAGGTCGTTAATCGGTGCATTGAATCCTATCTCAGAAGCATGACATTAGCAACAAACACTGCTTGGTTGAAATGGGTATCACTTGCTGAATATTGGTACAATACTCACTATCATTCTTCACTCAAAACCACACCATTTCAAGCCCTATATGGTTATCCTCCTCCTCTTTTCATTCCGTATATTCCTAACGACTGTTCCAATGAAGCAGTGGATCGCATGTATATTGACAGAGAAGAAGCTATTAAAGAACTCAAACATTCACTATGTATGGCCCAAAATCGTATGAAGCAATTGGCGGATAAACATAGAACTGAACGAGAATTTAAAGTTGGTGATTGGGTTTTCTTAAAGCTCAGGCCTTTCTGTCAGAATACTCTCAGGCATTCAAAACCCAATAAACTCAGTCCAAGGTATTATGGTCCTTTTTTAATAGTGGAAAAAGTTGGGAGGGTAGCATATCGATTAGACTTACCAGAAGAAGCGCAGATGCATCCCACTTTTCATGTGTCCTTGCTCAAATTAGCCAAAGGAGATCATTCCACTGTTCTGCCATTACCTACACAACCAAGATTTAAGTTCACTCCAGCTGCGATAATTGAGAAACGAATGGTCAAAAGGCATAATCGAGCTAGAGTGGAGGTTTTAGTAAGATGGAAGGATCTACCTGTTTGTGATGCTACATGGGAAGATTTAGCAGAATTACAGCTCAGGTTTCCTGATTTTGAATCTCAATTTTGAGGTCAAAATTCGTTTAAAAGGGGGAAGTATTGATATGGTCAAATGGGTCAATTAGTTACTTTTAACTGTTTGTTGTATTGTTGAATAGTTGAGGGACTTAATTGTAAGAAAGTATAATAGTTGTTAGGTCGTTGTATGTTGTTAAATACCGGTAATAACGGAATGAGAGATACTGTTTTGATTGAGCTAAACCTTCTTTCTGTTGTTCTTCCCCAATTCTCACAATCACACACATCATATTTTGTAAAAAAGGACCTTTTTTTGGTTGAAAAAAAAAATCATGTTAAGTTTCGAGATGAATATAAAATTGACAGCCGCCAACGTGTATCGCATTAACTTTGAATTTTTTTCTTTATTCGCATTAACTTTGAATTTTTTTCTTTATTCGCATTAACTTTGATTTTTTTCGTTATTAACAACTGTAGGTATACCACACAATATTAAGGGTTGTTTGTTTAGTTTTTAATAAGACTCTTAACGGTTTAACCGTCTGGTTCAGCACTTAATAGTTCAGACTGTGCCTCTAAATGGGTAAGTATTATACTGAATCTGAATACTGACTCTTAATGGTTTAGACCTCTTACTGTTTAGACCTCTTACTAGTTTAGCATTTAACCATTCAAAAGTTGGAATTTTTTGCAAAAGTAGGTGTCTTGAGCCAGAAAAGAGTGCCATTAGGTGGTCACCAACATTGTTTACATATCTAGGTAAATAGTTGTTTCATTCAGCGACCTTGAAGATCATTTTCTGCAAAAAGTTAGAGGTTCTGCAAAAGCTACACAAAGTTTAGAAAGTCGCTGATTCATATAACAACCTTCTGAAAGTCGCCGAATGATATAACAATCTTGCTGAAAGTCGCTGATTCATAAAACAATCCTTCTGAAAGTTGCCATTTCATGTAACTTTCTTGCTGAAAGTCGCTGATTCATATAATTTTCTTGTTAATGGTCGCTGATTGGTAGGACAATGTTAATGAAGGTTGCTGTTTCATAAAACAATGTTAATGAAGGTTGCTGATTCATAAAACAATGTTAATGAAGGTTGCTGATTCATCTTACAATGTTAATGAAGGTTGCTAATTCATCCTACAATGTTAATGAAAGTTGCTGAGTCAATTTTATAATTGTTCTGAATTGTTCAGTATGCATTTTATAACCCAAATATAATAAAAACAGATGCACCACAATTCGTCTGTAACATAATGTGTTTGTTAAAATTATATAATGTTGATTTTGCAATTGTGTCTGTATGATGTTCTTTAAAAAAGATGTTCGTTGCTTGATATTTCTGGCGATACGAAAATTTGTCAATGTATCATCATGCTCTTGGATCATTCGGGACCTCATTCATCATGATGTTTTTCTCAGTTTTAATTTTCGTATACCAAGTGGGAAGATCTTGTGTGGAGGAGAACGATCATTCTCATCTACCATCTCCTCCCGTAAGGTGTACGAGGATAATAAAAACTGCTGCTGTGGATGCTTCTACGGCTGCTATTGAGTCTTCTTAAAGATTTAGCAGCCGCTGAGGTTGTTCTCATCTACCACCTCCTCCCGTAAATTATTCTGCAACTTCTGGTGGGGGCATCACCCCCGTTTTCGGTAGGAGATTTAGATCCTATTGTAATGTTGTTCGCCGAACATCACCGAGGTTGCAGAATTCTCAGCATCCTTAACCTTAGACCTCTCATTTCCTTTCGCAAAAAAAGTTGCATCAGGAAGCTCGATGTCACGACCCCCGACCCCACCCTAGGAGCGAGAGCCGTGAACCAGTCGGATGGTATCGGTGTTTATTAGATACGCAGCGGAAAATTTTCATCAGGATCGTAGTTAGGAAATAATTTCAGAGTTTGTAAAACACCAACTTTTAATATTAAATAAATGGGCAAAACCCATATTTAATTCAATTGTTTTTATAGGGATAAACCCAAATAAATAAAACATAATTTTCTTCTTTTATTCAGGTGTTTATAGTCACTTTATTTAAGCCTTCAGTGCTCCATAGCTGGCTTCTACTATCCTTATAGCAAGTTACCTGAAACACGTTTTGAAAACATTTTATCAGTAATAAATATTGGCGAGTTCATTCCATTTTTATAAAACATATTTTTATACTTTACAGCATCAAGGTTTTTATATTTATTTATATTTACCTAACTCAATCAGTATTTGTCACATGGTGGCAGTTCCGAAGTGACCGTGGTCATATCACTCATTGGCTCACTTTCATCCAATAGTAAATTTATCAAGTAATAAATATAAAATATATCTTATTATGATTCAATGGTATCGGTCACTAGGCGATTCCCAGGACGGGGGTCAAATCACTATTGATCATTCTTTCAACTAGTGACTGGGGTCGTATCACTGTTGATCATTCTCTCAACTAGTGACTCTGGTCATATCACTGTTGATCATTTGATCATTCTTTCAACTAGTGACGGGGGTCGTATCACTGTTGATCATTCTCTCAACTAGTGACTCTGGTCATATCACTGTTGATCATTCTTTCAACTAGTGACTCTGGTCAAATTTCTGGTCATATCACTGTTGATCATTCTTTCAACTAGTGACGGGGGTCGTATCGCTGTTGATCATTCTCTCAACTAGTGACTCTGGTCATATCACTGTTGATCATTCTTTCAACTAGTGACTCTGGTCAAATTTCTGGTTATATCACTGTTGATCATTCTCTCAACTAGTGACTCTGAACTTCCCAGGACATTATTTTGTCAAACATATTTTCAATGGCACAAAACCAATTAGCTCAGAAAATGAAATATATCATTTTCTGTTAAATTAATAGCTATAACTTTATCAAATATAATATATTAATTAAATATTTGTGATATTATTCTTTAATATATTAACGTAACTAAGATTAAAATATAATCTTAGTATATTAAAAGTAGAATATATTATTTTTGACATATCTATATACTACTATATTAAACAAACTGGGTTTTTGCCCTTTTGGTAATTTTACAATGTGTACAAATTTTAAAGCCAAATGTATAAATGAAGGAAGCCATTTTAGAGGGGGGAAATTGGAACAAATTCCAAACTTTTAAGACACTTTAAGGGTAATTTAGAGATTTCATCCAAAAGCTACATTTATGTCAATGAAACAAAAGGTCGGAGATTAATGGAAGAAAGAACACCATTATTAAGAAGATTGAATGTACAGTATTTACAATATTATTAAGGAGATTCAATGTAATTTTCCCCAAGCGAATTAGTGGGCAAAATCATCAGTTACCGCCATTAAAATACCCAATTGAATGTAAGATCAGTTACAAATCCCCTCAACTACAAATCCATCAAAGTAAGGGATTCATCGAATCGCACCAGCCACCTTAACTGTCAGAATTGATTTTCTCATTTAACTCATCCTTCAATTGAGACTTTAAGTAGGGTCTGCGATTGAGCTTTGCCCTCTCAAGTCAATATTATATATATACACACACACATAAGTAGTTTGTGATTTTCGGTGCGTTTCATCCCCTCTCGAAATCCTTTCATTCAATCAATTTTCTTCTTCTTCCAACAACAATTTCGATTCACATGCTTCTATTCCTCCCTCGGAATTGATGCTTCAGCCCCGAATATGTATTCATTGGAGAATTTGGTGAATTATGTTGATCACTTTCTTCGTGAAGCTTTGCAAAACCCTAGGTAGCGCATTTCAGGTATCTGTTTATGTTTTTTAGGGTTGTCTTGCGGTTTTGTGGTTTTTATGGGTTGTATTAATGATGTTATATGTTCTTAGGTCAACTTTTAATGAATTTCAATATTATTACCATTAGTACTGAAAACTGAGAAAGTATAGTATATCTAACAATTGCATCGATTCTTGCAGATTTTTGTAGGTGCTTTCTTGGACAATGGGATTCTCTATAAACTGTAGGTTTGTTAATTGTTATCTTTGTTTTAAATGGTTACTTGTATCATCATGTTGAACACAAATGGTGTATCTAAATAAGAGTAGGAAATGTTGCAAAATCAAGTCGAACAGTGGTCTTCGGCAACTACAGTGGTGTATCTAAACATGAGCAAGAGCAGGTACCTGTACTCATTAATGTTTGGTTTTCGATTTTTTTCCGACTCCAAATAGCTGGTTTCTTGGTGAAGTGGGTAAGACAGGATGATGTAAACAATAAAGCAAATGGCTTCTGTTGGAACAAGATTGCAACACCGAAGATGAATCTTTTTTCCTGAAGGGTGGTGGAAGGGACCGCTGACCATGTGGTGGAAGGGACCGCTACTGAAGACAAAAACAGGGGTATAAACATCCAATCAACTATGTGGGGTCTTAGTGGGATTGATGAAGAGACCGCTGACCATGTGTTGCTGAACTGTTCGGTAGTGGACATGGTACGAACACATGTATTATCCTGGTTAATAACAATCAAAATGATATATTACTTTTTCCATAATATATTAGTTTTTCCATCTAAATATTAGAATGATTTAGAATTACTTAGTTAATAACAATCAAAATGATTAATGTTCGGTTATTTACATGTGTAAGGTGGCACATTGTGCACGGTTAATGTTCAATGTTGTCCACAAAAGTGCAGTTTGAGAAATGAGAACCATAAGTATGTAAGTGTAGCTTAGGACATCGAATTATAAGTATAAATAAAAGGACGGCACAATGGTTATCAACAATATTGCATATAGTGCATCATAATGGTTATGAACAAAAATGCAGCCTAAAGGCATTTACATAAAGTGAAATTTATTGCATAACCAGTATCTAACAAAATGAGAGCTGTTTGGAAGTAGTCCTTGGTGTTCTGCCCCAACGCTATTTACATAGGGTGTTATATGTTCATAACGTAGAGCCAAAAGTATTACTATTTATCAAAAGGAGGGCGCCATATTTGCATGTGCCTTGGTTTGTTCGTCAGCTTATATGGTAGATGTGCTCCCAGTTAGTTATACACACAGACGATTGCCTTGGTTTGTTCCAGAACTAACATAAACGAGTATCACGTTAATTTTACACAATTTCTCGGATGGCAGATGAAAAGGCCCATGCTAAATTTGCTACTCCGTATTTTTGTTCCATCCCTACCCCTCCTCGACCCATCTTAGCGCCCTCATTGAAACCCAATATGGGTTGGTTCGTAATAGAAATCATAACACCCGCTGCAACGCGCGGGCATTCCCACTAGTTTCATTATGATATACATTTATGTCAAATATAACATGTAATAATTTAGTATATTACATATTATATTATATTTGTAGAAAATATATGATGTTTAATAATCTAGTAAAATATATTTAAGTCGCCTTCTTTTTCATTATTTATATATAAGTTTATTTATCATGTCAATTTGATTTGACAAACTTGGCCTAGCCAGGTGTCCCAAACCAACCGCAGAACATTGCCCATTCCATATATCTTATATAAATTTATAAGACATATTCAATATTTTAAAATAGTAATGTAAAAATAATATTAGTTATAGGCTATGGTTACTGGGGCATAATTCCCCCGTGCTTGTGGTCATGCTACTATTGGCTAACTTTTTGGCCAATAGTAACGAGGGTCAAGTAATGTATAAAAATCCCACATAGTGGCAATTATTGTATAATATAAAAACTTAATCACTGTAAGTATATCTAATAAACATTTAGGGTTTTTGAAAAGCATTTTTAAATATAACTGTATTGCAAAAAATGTGATAAAAGAAGAATGACTCACAAACGGTGAGAAAAGTAGAATGGACTCACTTTGTAACTTTATGGTTCAACTAGAAAGTATCCTGGTAGAATCTTGGGTATATCTTCTGAGCTATTTTAAATATATATATATATATATATTTGCACTCGTGTTAAATATAGTAACCCTAATTTAACCTTATCCCTATGTCACGAGACAGAACCCCAACGAACTTAGTTGGGCAGAGCCTTGACATGCGTTATGGGGCTCTAGATCAATCGGAAAGGGTAGCGGTGATCGTGAGTTAAAACACTTAAAACGGGGCAAGACTTTATTATTATTATTATTAGACAATGAATTAAATTAATATATATATATATATATGAAAAGAAAGAGGGGGGGGGCGATCAAGAGACCAAAGAAAAACAGTTTCAATTGTAAGTCACTCCTCTATATATACTAAAGTGGCTTTAGCTTTAAACTCACGCAGTGAAGTCACGTATCCATCCAAATTTTAGATTTGAGTTGCTTTGGTTTTCCTCCATGCACACGTACACCTATGAGGTGTTGTTTTAGTTTTTTTTTTCTTTTATTATTATTTTATTATTTATATATTATAATTAATTCACCTGCTTCACTTATTTGGCGCGTATAACTTCTAAAATATAACGTTTTACGAAACAATGAATATGTCATTAGAACGAGAATATTTGTATCTATATTTTGAACCAAGTTTCATTGAAAACGGAGTAGGTTCAAATACAATGTATTTTTATAATTTAATTATTAAACGGCTCGTGGGTCCATCTAGGTACTTTATATTTCTAACAGTCAACTTACCCGTAATCTACCTGTCTAATTATATAAGTTTTTATATACTTTTATTTTAATAGAAAGGTCGCCCATATACAGGCCAATTAATTAGTAGAACATTCCAACCAACTATATATATAAAATAGTTTTTAAAACTATTTGGGTCGGATAATTATATTAAAAATAAAACTAGTTACTAGTGGTTAATAAATTTAAACAAACCTATAATTCTTATATAAAAAAATTGATATGTTACATCCTCCCCACCTTGTTTTAAATCTCGTCCTCGAGATTTGGGCTACAATGTCTCCTTTAGGGTTATGTCACGTCTTGGTCAATAAGAACAGTATTAAGGTAAATGATACAGAATCAAAACATCAAATTTTGTGAATACAAGTTGTACAATAAATAGGACTCAATAATTCAACTGAATCAATTCAAGAAATCGATGTCAAACGAATGAGATGAAATGATAAAATTTTCAAGGTGACTAGGTTCAAGTCAAAAGAGATATATGATCAATAGATATCTAAATTGAATGTTTACAAGTTGTAAATGGCTTTAGAATCAATAGAATTCACTTGCCAAAGGAAAACTTACTTCGATTGTCAACTGAGAAAGACTTAGAATCAACAAGCTCAAATGAAATAAACGCACGAAAGTGATTGGTCAATTATCGAACCATAACATGAGAAAAATCAATATGTTGACATTTATTGAATTGCAAGGATACACCAAAATACAACAGAGTTTAGTGTATCATTGTCTTAATACATAATTGCATTAAGGCTATTTTCATTGATGAGTCAAACGAAAGACATATGTGGTTTTGAATGATTGTATGATTATGATTAGCCCAAGCTACAAGTTTATACCGACGCCGCAAGGTGTCGTAATGATTGAAATGTTTGATAATTACGGTGACCGAACAAATTCACCGTTTTTTTAAATCAACTGAAAGTTTTGATGAAATAAATTTGGATATTTATAGAATTTTCAATTGATGATGAAAGACCAAATGAATATCATAAAATTTTCGATCAATGATGAAAGAATCTTTAGAGGTACACCGGAATATAATACGAATTCGTGTACTCTCATCTTAACACATAATTGTGTTAAGACTGTTTTAAGATAATAAATCAACATAAATTAAATAAATAAATCTGTATATCAGGTGTGAGAATGGAATTAGCTCAAGTTTCAAGTTAATGAGAACGCCACCACAAGGTGTCGTAACCAATTAAATGATTCAATGAAAGTGAAGACCAAACAATATTATGGTTCTGAATAGATGAAGTATTTGACAGGATGCATTTATTTAAAAACTTTTATTTATACTAGGGTCAAATAATAACTTAACTTAGATATTACATATCAGCGATTACGTCTGGAATCATTTCTGCTTCTTGCGTAGTAAGTACGAATGCTCGCGCGTTCTTCTTAGCTCCGTTTGTTGTTCTGGCCTTGTTGTCAGGTGCTTTAGTCAGTTTCGGGCAATATGGTTTGATGTGTCCCATCTCTCTGCAATTGTAACAAATATTAGTCTTCCTTCTACACTCTTCCTCTATATGCCCGGTCATCTTGCAGAAGTCACAGTAGGGTGTTCTCCTAAAACGACATCTTCCTGAATGCTTTTTGTTACAGCTTCTGCAGTTAGGTTGTTCCAATGGCGGTTCAGTTCCTTTCTTCTTGAATTCTTGAGAAATTTTATGGGCCAACTCTTTCTTCTTGTTTTCTTCTCTTGTGCGGATTAGTCCATCTGTCAGGATGTTAGCTAGTTCAACTGTTTCTTCAATAGTCTGTGGTCTGGCAGCCTTGACCATGTCTCGGATTTCGCTAACTAATCCCCAAATATAACGAGAAATTAGTACGGGTTCTGGCGAAGCCAGAGTTGGTACCATTCTTGCATATTCGAAGAACGGTGTCGTATATTCCCGACAATTTACATCTATCATTTTATGATTTAGGAACTCGTTAGCCATTCGTTCCTTTTCATAAGGGGGAAAAATTTTTCTTTCTGTCATTTCCTTGAATTTTTCCCAGTTCATGTTATAAGCCATGTCACTTCCTTTTGCCTGAAGAATTGTATTCCACCATTCTAAGGCTTCTTTCTTAAAGAGGTTGGAAGCATACATCACCTTATCTTCTTCGGCACATTTGCTGATTTTAAGAACAGCTTCCATCTTTTCCAACCATCGCAGAGCAGCCGTGGCTCCTTCACTGCCGGCGAACTCAGTTGGTTTACAAGCTAGAAATTCTTTGTAAGTACACCCGAGAGTCATTGCCTTCATTTTCTTGGGAAATGGGGTGTTGATAATATCATCATTGCTTCCGTTGACACTATGGCTAAAACTGTCGTCGCGAGTACGCTTGCTACTCACAACTTTGGTGGGTTCTACGGGGGTTTTAACAGCTTTAATTATTAAAGGTAAAGCATTAGCTATTTCTTGGGCTATTAGATTTTCTATAGCATTTTTATCCAAAGGATTTTCATTATTAGCATGAACTTCTGGATTATGTGATACTTCATTCGACATCTGAATTGCAAATATTTTCAATTATTAATATCACAGAATTATTAAAACAAAACAATACTTCCAGGAATCATATGTGCATATCTACATATATATATTCATATATTTAAATCTACAAAAATAACACATATGTTGCTTTGTATTAATTTCCTAACTTTATTGTTTTCAGATTAGGTATTAAAAGAACACCTAAATAGCTTAAACAAGTGGCTCTGATACCACCTTCTGTCACGGCCCCCGACCCCACCCTGGGAGCGAGAGCCGTGAACCAGTCAGATGGTATCGGTGTTTATTAGATACGCATCGGAAAATTTTCATCAGGATCGTAGTTAGGAAATAATTTCAGAGTTTGTAAAACACCAACTTTTAATATTAAATAAATGGGCAAAAACCCATATTTAATTCAATTGTTTTTATAGGGATAAACTCAAATAAATAAAACATAATTTTCTTCTTTTATTCAGGTGTTTATAGCCACTTTATTTAAGCCTTCAGTGCTCCATAGCTGGCTTCTACTATCCTTATAGCAAGTTACCTGAAACACGTTTTGAAAACATTTTATCAGTAATAAATACTAGCGAGTTCATTCCATTTTCATAAAACATATTTTTTATACTTTACAACATCAAGGTTTTTATATTTATTTATATTTACCCAACTCAATCAGTATTTGTCACATGGTGGCAGTTCCGATGTGACCGTGGTCATATCACTCATTGGCTCACATTCGTCCAATAGTGAATTTATCAAGTAATAAATATAAAATATATCTTATTATGATACAAATGGTATCGGTCACTAGGCGATTCCCGGGACGGGGGTCAAATCACTGTTGATCATTCTTTCAACTAGTGACTGGGGTTGTATCACTGTTGATCATTCTCTCAACTAGTGACTCTGGTCATATCACTGTTGATCATTCTTTCAACTAGTAACTCTGGTCAAATTTCTGGTTATATCACTGTTGATCATTCTTTCAACTAGTGACGGGGGTCGTATCACTGTTGATCATTCTCTCAACTAGTGACTCTGGTCATATCACTGTTGATCATTCTTTCAACTAGTGACTCTGGTCAAATTTCTGGTCATATCACTGTTGATCATTCTTTCAACTAGTGACGGAGGTCGTATCACTGTTGATCATTCTCTCAACTAGTGACTCTGGTCATATCACTGTTGATCATTCTTTCAACTAGTGACTCTGGTCAAATTTCTAGTTATATCACTGTTGATCATTCTCTCAACTAATAACTCTGAACTTCCCAGGACATTATTTTGTCAAATATATTTTCAATGGCACAAAACCAATTAGCTCAGAAAATGAAATATATCATTTTCTGTTAAATTAATAGCTATAACTTTATCAAATATATTATATTAATTAAATAATTGTGATATTATTCTTTAATATATTAACGTAACTAAGATTAAAATACAATCTTAGTATATTAAAAGTAGAATATATTATTTTTGACATATTTTATTATGATATACATTTATGTCAAATATAACATGTAATAATTTAGTATATTACATATTATATTATATTTGTAGAAAATATATGACGTTTAATAATCTAGTAAAATATATTTAAGTCTTTTTCTTTTTCATTATTTATATATAAGTTTATTCATCATGTCAATTTGTGTAACAACCCGCACTTTTGTGCGTTGTTACTATTCGATTTACTCGTTACGCCTAGCACCAGAGATTCGGATCATAATGTAACTATATCGCATACATCGCTATTCGAAGGATAATCGCATATTTTCGAAATACAATATCGCTATACTATACCACACCACAAACACTAACACTCACGAAGACATTGAGTGAGGACCTATTCTACCCTCATCGGTGACCGTGATGTGTCGAAACGCAGATAATTAACGCTAACAAAGACTCTCGGGTGAGTGCTATAGCTCCAGCAGTCGTGACGATGATGACAATATGAGTGAGTGGTACCCCGTCAGTCTTTGTGGCACAAAACACAATAACATTCACGATGACATCGAGAAAGGACCTATACTACCATCCTTGATGGCCGTGAAACGTCACTAATAATCGCATACTCGAATCGAAATCCGATTATTGTATCGCAACTTTGAAGTATGGATACGTATATACGACCTATTTGTGATTAAATTATAATAAATATACATATAAATGGGTATGAAAATGTGTAACCAAACTATCGCAACGCTTAACGATCAAAACGAAACGCCAAAACTCAACTCGCCGGAGGCATTTGATCGAATGGCAATTCGATCGGACAACCATCCGATCGGACAGTCGTCCTGTCGGACAGCCGTCCTGTTCGATCGGACAGCCGTTCTGTCGGACAGCCGTCCTGTCGGACAGCCGTCCGATCCGACTCACTGCACCACCTCCTCTCCGCTCTTGCCTATAAATACCTCCACTTTCACATCAATAGCCTTGATGTGGAGCTCTCACTCGACCAGCACGCTCTCCTCACTTTTCTTCAGATTTCTCACTATTCCGGTAAGATCTCGTCCTAAATCTTGTACTTTCATGATCTGCACGCACTCCTCCACCTTTCTATCTTTTGAATCTCAACTTTTAACCATGAAATAAATGGATTTGAGGTGTTCAAGGATGATGTCATCATGGAGTTCTTATGAACTTCAAGCTTTGGCCTCATTCCACCAAGAACAACTCAGATCTGAAGAATTTCCACATGATTAGACAATGTACTCGCATAGAATTACACGTAATCATGGTTAAAAGGACTGAAAGATGGTTTTCCAGCTTTCTTTCAACTCTCTTACACTTAGTGCACTCAAAACCGATAGAATCGGAGCTTGTACCGACCTTCTACTCATACTTAGTGTTGCGCTGGTTCAAGATCTGGTTTCTATCAAATAGGCGACCGATCAAAACTGTAAAACCTTCAAAAATAATCAGGTGCCAAAGACGATCAGATCGTTGGGACGGAGTGCCGGCTGATCGGACAGCCGTCCTATCGATCGGACAGCCGTCCTATCGGACAGCCGTGCTATCGGACAGCCGTCCTATCCTAATCAATCGGACAGCCGTCCTATCGGACAGCCATCCTATCCTATCTATCGATCGGACAGCCGTCCTGTCGGACGTTACCATTCGACACTTGTTTCCCCGCCGCCGTTTAACGCATTGTTTGGCGCTTATGCTATTAACCTGTAATCAGGCAAATCCCAGACGCGCTCTCAATCAATCCAATCAAGTTGTGTTTACTTGCTGAACACGCACTGTGAGTATACTTGAATCCTTTTTAATCGCATTTTGGGTGTAACATACGTTTCTAACAAATCGAACTTATCAAACGAACTACTCAATCAATCGAATTATCACTTGCAAATAACTGTTATGCATAGATATACGTGATGCTAGTTGCATATGTGCTAGGGCTTATACTCGCGACGTCCCACCACGACTAGTATAGTACTATTGCGCCCGACGGGGTCTAGTTTGCCTTCGCATATTCGAGCATCGAGGACTTAGTTGGTAGTATCAGCTTTGTGAGTATATATGTCGTGTGTTACGTTTATGCATATGGAAATTCGCTACACAATTTAATCTATTATGCTACTTATCAAACCTGTATACTCGCCAATACTTTGTATTGACAAATATTTTAACGTATGTTGCAGGTTAGATCGCAGACTATATCAAATCAAGCTAGGAGGTCTAGAAACTCAACTAAAATCTAGGTTGTCGGATTTGTATTGTTCGAGAGGACAAGAAATCTGTGATAACTTATGTGATTGTATTATTTGTTAGTATGGGATAACGAATGTATTAAATATTATCGCAATATAGTTGTTATGGATTCTCTTGAGCAATCTGATTCGCCTAGTGCCGCGCCCCGATGATTCCGCCATCGGTTGGGGTGTGACAGATTGGTATCAGAGCCATAACTATAGGGAATTAGGCAAGACTCGACCTAGTCCGGGTCGACGTCTTAGAAATTGACCTAGTCTATAGTCTAAGTACCAATAGGCCGACTCGTACGAACCCCGTAGGGTTTGTATCGGGCCTACTTGATACTCTCGATCGAAATTGCTAAAAGCCACAACTTTGTGTGAACACCGCGTACTACAGCTTCACGCGAAGAAGCCTTTCCTAAGGCCTGAATACTACTTAGCCTTTCCTAAGGCCAACATAATACACGTGTTTTCGAAAATACTCGCATAACGAAACCGTGTGATCCAGTCGAGACCAGGTGTGAAAACCAAGAACTCTCGACGAGATCGCTCACTCAGCGCATTTTCTTCTCGCACGAGAACCTTTCGTTGATTTAGGAATGACATCCATATCTCGACGAGAGTCTCCATTTCGAAATCTAGTGGAACTCACGAATTTATTCGAAGAGCATAACCACAATTAGGAACGAAGCTGTTAAGTCAGGGGTGAAACCCGTACCTTAATAAACCGTTCCACTCTCTATAAATTGGTTTTCAAAAAGCTCTCACCAAGGACTCGACTATCACAATAACTCGAGCCACGCGATGACTAGGAAGACGAATGCCATGAGCTGCATCCCAGTGGAAGCATGAAGTCTTCTAGGTCAACGCGCATGCTCAAACTTGTTGAATATAGTTGGGTTACCTTGGGTAGTCGACGCCTAAACACCCAAGGCACTCTATCATACGACCTGCCGATTTTGCAACTGGTTGGAACTTATTTACGTTGGTGTGTTTTGAAACTTTACGCTTTATCGATTTCTCGATTTAACTCCCTGCTTTATAAACGCACAATTCGCACAGCCATCGCAATCTAAAACGAAACCCGAATGTTCGCGACAAAACTAATGCATAATCTATCGCTTTCGCTCTTGTTTTCTCACCGCAACGCGTCCTCGCTTATTCTAAATCGACCAGTATGTGTATGATTACAAATTACATCTATATAAATATATATATATATATATATATATATATACGTATAAACAAACAAGTCGTTGTGTGAGAACTTAGGAATTTCGTGTTTCCTATGTGGCTCCTACGTGATTCGCATTACTAATATACTATCGCATCAAGTTGTGAACGCGCTCAATCCCATCGCGAAACTCAAAAATCATTATGATCGAATCTCACTCCAAGTCTCTTCCTGTCTAGATGCCTTCCAACGACTCTACCTCGAGACGAACAGCTAGGAGAAGAGCCAAACGAAGCGCCGATAAGAGGATTGCATCACTTGTGACCAAAGAAGTGGTAAAGCTCATTCCTCGAATTGCCGCTCAAGTGCACTTTCTCAGCAACTCTCGAGCCTCGGAAGACTCCAAGACGGAAACGCCGCAATCTATCTTTCTTTACAAACACTTCAAAGCCTGTGACCCGATGGAATTCACGGGTGAAGGAGGTGTGACTCAAATACTCCAGTGGTTCGATTCTATCGAAGTTACCCTTCGTCAAAGTGGGTGTCCCGATAGTTTCCGTACTACTTGCACTACCGGAGTATTTCAATCACGAGCACTCGACTGGTGGACCGCCGAACGTAACAAACGTGGAATCTCTGCAGCTTACGCTCTCTCTTGGAATGAGCTGAAAGAGCTCATGAAGAAAGAGTACTGTCCTCCTTACGAAATTCAGAAACTGGAAGACGAATTCTGGAAAATCAAGCAATTCGAAAGTGACAACGCTGGCTACACCGCAAGGTTCAAACAGCTTAGCATAATCTGCCCAAGACAAGTCAACACTTCAGAAAAAGCCATTTCGAAGTACGTTCGCGGCTTGCCTGAGTGTGTGGGTGATTTTGTCGAAGCTGCAAGACCTGCTACCATCGAAGAAACCTACCGCTTAGCCGCAGAAATCAACAACAAACGACTCATGGAAGGGTTCTTCTAAAAGAATCATGTCAAGCAAGCTTATCAAGCAATCGCCATTAATTCTTCAGGCGATCCTGTCGACGATTCTTCTGACGAATCTGCTGGCGATTCTTCTGAAAAATCTGCCGACGGTTCTTCTGACGGATCTGCTAACGATTCTTCTGACGAATCTGCTAATGATTCTTCTGACGAATCTGCCAACGATTCTTCTAACAAATCTGCCGACGGAACTTCCGACAAATCGGCCAAGGATTCTGCAAGTGAGTCCTCGGACGAATCCATCAACGACGACACATCTTCGCAAGACACCGACAAACCCAGCCGCAAACGAAAGACTTCAAGCCCGAACTCATCAACCACCGAACTGCCGCAGCCGAAGCTTCTTCAAGCAGTCCCGGTGATCCCAAAATGAGCTTACACTGGAGCTCATCCTCAGTGTTACTCGTGTACCTATCATCACCCAGTTGGGGCTGACTGTCGCTATTGCAATAACTGCAATCGTTACGGTCACTTCACCCGCAACTGCCGCATCGAACCGCGAACTTGAGTACAACAACAACAGCTCCAGCAAAAGTCTTCAGCATCAAACATCTACCAAGCGTAGGATAAAGTTGTAATGATACAATTTTCGAAGTTAATTTCTAAGTTTTGAACCTGCTCTATTACTCGATGTTGCCACTATGCGTATTCTCTTCCATACTCTAGTCGTCGCACTTAGACTAGAGTCACACACATACTATATACTATATCACGAAATAATGTGTTTTACCCCCACTACACTCTTAGAACGAGGTACGATAAACGTGCAAGGAACGACTAATCACGGGTGCACACGGGATTATTTGGGCCAGTGCACGGAGATCGTAGTAAATTCTAAGGTGCCATAAGCGTCTCAACAAAGTATGACACCGAAACACGAGATTTAAGTAATAGGGGTAACGCAAGGTGTGCTTTACCATACTACCGAAGTTTCGTGCAGAAAGTGCCATGTGGAGTTGAACGTTATTATACCTATTATACTATTGTGATTATTTTCAACACACTACACTCAATCGCAAGGCGTAACAACTGAATCGCATCATCGCAAGACTTGTCGTAAGTCTGCAAACGCAATGCAATCACTTCATCGATGGACTCTGGGGAGTCTACCTCGCAGGGCAATTGCATCGACGCAAGGCTGGTCGTAAGTCTGTTGCAACAAATCTCGTCAGGTACATAAACGCTCACGATATTGTTGGGTGAGGACCTATTCTACCCTCCTCGATAACCGGGATGTGTCGCAACGTAACGTTAAGCTTATTCGAAACAAAACTCGGCTAATCGCAATCGCTTGTCATGTGTACCTCGCAATCTCTACCGCTTATTATGTGAATCTAAATCGTTTGCTGTATATCAATCTATCGCTATACCGTTATCTATGATATTTGTGTTAAGTTAGCACGCATGACCTCGCTTCACGAGATGAAGCTCATATGGTTAAAGCAAGGTGTTTTAGTCATATCAGCGGGCTTTCGTGGAAAAAGGCCGTATGGGGCCCGATGTTAGTAAACTCTGTGGTGTTAATCAATCAAATCGAACCGCATAAGTCGCGCATACCTCCATCGCTTGCAACGCAACAACTGCTGCTTATCGTAATTCCATTATCGTCGCTCTCGTTACTAGTGTTGTGTTCATGATATTCTCTTAATCACCTAATCGCTTATCGCTTACCGTGTATAGTCTACCGCTTATTTGCTTATCGCGTACCGCTTATCGCTCGCTTGGTGTTCATTGCAGTCTGTGTGGTATTAGTACGCATGACATCGCTTCACGAGGCAAAACTAACCTGGTTAAACGTGGTGTTTCACCATGTTAGCAAACTCTCGTGGAAACATGCCATGTAGGTTCAATGTGGAATTTAATCGACATCGCGCTAATCGCTTATCGTCTACCGCTCGATGCCTACCCAGACACGACACATAAGCATTTCGTGTCATCAGGCTACTCGCACACGCTGTTGTAGCTACGTTCGCAATTCAACTCGCTGGCTTAACCTATTCGATTCTATCTTATACTCGGTCTGACCTTCTGTTGGGGCCGAGTAAGTGCAATTCTATCCGTATCGTATCGGCGCACATGACACCGCCTCACGAAACGGAAGTAATATGGGAGGAACATGGTGGATACGCCGCTAGTACTTCCAATATATAAATGTTTTAATCATATTAACGAACTTCCGTGGGAAGGTGCCAAGTGGGGCCCGATGCTAAATTGTCCTTTTCAAACGGCTAAAACTGATTTTTTATAAAACTTTTATTAAAAAAGAAAAACCATGGGACAAGTGAAATTCCTCACAATGTGGAGGTAACATCGAATCAGCTTAACTCCATGACCGAGAGGAGCTTTCATGAGTCCAATTTTTCCTTAAAACCTTTTGCAATATCAAAAACAAGACCTTCTTGAGACGTTGGTTTAACATCGAGTTCAGCTGAACCCATGTCGTAGGAGAGTTTTCGTAACCCCAGTCTTCATCTTCAAATTCCTCAAAATGTTTAAAACATAAACTTCCTGGCAACGTTGGTTAACATCGACTCAGTTGACCTCACGTTAAGAGGGAATTTTTCAAAATTTCCACCCAAGATTCCTTTTTTTAACATCTTAAAAGGAACGTTTCTTGTAACGTTGGTTAACGATCAACTCAGTTAATTCTACGTCATGAGAAACCTTTCCAGTGCTTTAAAATTTCAATCTCATCGAACTAACGAATTCTTCACGACACAAGGCACCGTGGAACAACAACTTGTGGAATATTACTTTTGTCCTTACGTCGCCATCTCGCTATCGCAATCGATCTCTCTTATTCGAAACGCTCTCGCTTGTCAACTCTCGGTCAAATCATTCGCTGTATCGCTACTTACGTGGGATTAACTCTCAAAGGTCTACCTATTGGATTAATTTCGGGACAAATTTCCTAAAGTAGGGGAGACTGTAACAACCCGCACTTTTGTGCGTTGTTACTACTCGATTTACTCGTTACGCCTAGCACCAGAGATTCGGATCATAATGTAACTATATCGCATACATCGCTATTCGAAGGATAATCGCATATTTTTGAAATACAATATCGCTATACTATACCACACCACAAACACTAACACTCATGAAGACATTGAGTGAGGACCTATTCTACCCTCCTCGGTGACCGTGATGTGTCGAAACGCAGATAATTAACACTAACAAAGACTCTCAGGTGAGTGCTATAGCTCCAGTCGTCGTGACGATGATGACAATACGAGTGAGTGGTACCCCGTCAGTCTTTGTGGCACAAAACACTATAACGTTCACGATGACATCGAGAAAGGACCTATACTACCCTCCTTGATGGCCGTGAAACGTCACTAATAATCGCATACTCGAATCGAAATCCGATTATTGTATCACAACTTTGAAGTATGGATAAGTATATACGACCTTTTTGTGATTAAATTATAATAAATATACATATAAATGGGTATGAAAATGTGTAACCAAACTATCGCAATGCTTAACGATCAAAACGAAACGCCAAAACTCAACTCGCCGGAGGCATTTGATCGAATGGCATTTCGATCGGACAGCCATCCGATCGGACAGTCGTCCTGTCGGACAGTCGTCCTGTTCGATCGGACAGCCGTTCTGTCGGACAGCTGTCCTGTCGGACAGCCGTCCTGTTCGATCGGACAGCCATCCTGTCCGATCGGACAACCGTCCGATCCGACTCACTGCACCACCTCCTCTCCCCTCTTGCCTATAAATACCTCCACTTTCACATCAATAGCCTTGATGTGGAGCTCTCACTCGACCAGCACGCTCTCCTCACTTTTCTTCAGATTTCTCACGATTCCGGTAAGATCTCATCCTAAATCTTGTACTTTCATGATCTGCACGCACTCCTCCACCTTTATATCTTTTGAATCTCAACTTTTAACCGTGAAATAAATGGATTTGAGGTGTTCTAGGATGATGTCATCATAGAGTTCTTATGAACTTCAAGCTTTGGCCTCATTCCACCAAGAACAACTCAGATCTGAAGAATTTCCACATGATTAGACAATGTACTCGCATAGAATTACACGTAATCATGGTTAAAAGGATTGAAAGATGGTTTTCCAGCTTTCTTTCAACTCTCTTACACTTAGTGCACTCAAAACCGATAGAATCGGAGCTTGTACCGACCTTCTATTCATACTTAGTGTTGCGCTGGTTCAAGATCTTGTTTCTATCAAATAGGCGACCGATCAAAACTGTAAAACCTTCAAAAATAATCAGGTGCCAAAGACGATCAGATCGTTGGGACGGAGTGCCGGCCGATCGGACAGCCGTCCTATCGGACGGCCATCCTATCCTAATCAATCGGACAGCCGTCCTATCGGACAGCCGTCCTATCCTATCGATCGGACAGCCGTCCTGCCGGATTACCATTCGATACTTGTTTCCGTGCCGCCGTTTAACGCATTGTTCGGCGCTTATGCTATTAACCTGTAATCAGGCAAATCCCAGACGCGCTCTCAATCAATCCAATCAAGTTGTGTTTACTTGCTGAACACGCACTGTGAGTATACTTGAACCCTTTTTAATCGCATTTTGGGTGTAACATACGTTTCTAACAAATCGAACTTATCAAACGAACTACTCAATCAATCGAATTATCACTTGCGAATAACTGTTATGCATAGATATACGTGATGCTAGTTGCATATGTGCTAGGGCTTATAATCGCGACGTCCCACCACGACTAGTATAGTACTATTGCGTCCGACGGGGTCTAGTTTGCCTTCGCATATTCGAGCATCGAGGACTTAGTTGGTTGTATCAGCTTTGTGAGTATATATGTCGTGTGTTACGTTTATGCATATGGAAATTCGCTACACATTTTAATCTATTATGCTACTTATCAAACCTGTATACTCGCCAATACTTTGTATTGACAAATATTTTAACGTATGTTGCAGGTTAGATCGCAGACTATATCAAATCAAGCTAGGAGGTCTAGAAACTCAACTAAAATCTAGGTTGTTGGATTTGTATTGTTCGAGAGGACAAGACATCTGTGATAACTTATGTGATTGTATTATTTGTTAGTATGGGATAACGAATGTATTAAATATTATCGCAATATAGTTGTTATGGATTCTCTTGAGCAATCTGATTCGCCTAGTGCCGCGCCCTGATGATTCCGCCATCGGTTGGGGTGTGACAATTTGATTTGACAAACTTGGTCTAGCCAGGTGTCCCAAACCAACCGCATAACATTGCCCATTCCATATATCTTATATAAATTTATAAGATATATTCAATATTTTAAAATAGTAATGTCAAAATAATATTAGTTATAGGCTATGGTTACTGGGGCATAATTCCCCCGTGCTTGTGGTCATCCTACTATTGGCTAACTTTTTGGCCAATAGTAACGAGGGTCAAGTAATGTATAAAAATCTCACATAGTGGCAATTATTGTATAATATAAAAACTTAATCACTGTAAGTATATCTAATAAACATTTAGGGTTTTTGAAAAGCATTTTTAAATATAACTGTATTGCAAAAAATGTGATAAAAGAAGAATGACTCACAAACGGTTAGAAAAGTAGAATGGACTCACTTTGTAACTTTAGGGTTCAACTAGAAAACCTCCTGGTAGAATCTTGGTTATATCTTCTGAGCTATTTTAAAAATATATTTATATATATATATATTTGCACTCGTGTTAAATATAGTAACCCTAATTCAACCTTATCCCTATGTTACCAGACAGAACCCCAACGAACTTAGTCGGGCAGAGCCTTGACATGCGTTATGGGGCTCCAGATCAATCGGAAAGGGTAGCGGTGATCGGGAGTTAAAACACTTAAAACTGGGCAAGACTTTATTATTATTATTATTATTATTAGAGAATGAATTAAATTAGTATATATATATATAGGGGACCGCTAAAATGAGAACCACCTCGAGTTGTAAGAACCGTGAGAACTACACCGTACGGGGCGAGGTGGACAAAATTTTTTTTCATAAACGTAGATGCGTGTATTATAAACACATTTGTAAAAAAAAAATTCAAAAAAAAATGTCGTGTGTGTAGTTTTGAGCACCACAAGTTTGTGTTTACGGGTACCGTAAATCCTACCGGAAAATTTACGGTACCCGTAAAACACAAACTTGTGGTGCTCAAAAAAAAAAAATTTTGAATTTTTTTTTACAAATGTGTTTATAATACACGCATCTACGTTTGTGAAAAAAAATTTTGGTCCACCTCGCCCCGTACTGTGTAGTTCTCACGGTTCTTACAACTCGAGGTGGTTCTCATTTTAGCGTGATCCTATATATATATATATGAAAAGAAAGAGGGGGGCAATCAAGAGACCAAAGAAAAACATTTTCAATTGTAAGTTACTCCTATATATATACTAAAGTGGCTTTAGCTTTAAACTCACGCAGTGAAGACACGTATCCATCCAAATTTTAGATTTGAGTTGCTTTGGTTTTCCTCCATGCACACGTACACCTATGAGGTGTTAGTTTTAGTTTTTTTTTTCTTTTATTATTATGTTATTATTTATATATTATAATTAATTCACCTGCTGCACTTATTTGGCGCGTATAACTTCTAAAATATAACGTTTTACAAAACAATGAATATGTCATTAGAACGAGAATATTTGTATCTATATTTTGAACCAAGTTTCATTGAAAATGGAGTAGGTTCAAATACAATGTATTTTTATAATTTAATTATTAAACGGTTCGTGGGTCCGTCTAGGTACTTTATATTTCTAACAGTCAACTTACCCGTAATCTACCTGTCTAATTATATAAGTTTTATTTACTTTTATTTTAATAGAAAGGTCACCCATATACAGGCCAATTAATTGGTTGAACATTCCAACCAACTATATATATAAAATAGTTTTTAAAACTATTTGGGTCGGATAATTATATTAAAAATAAAATTAGTTACTAGTGGTTAATAAATTTAAACAAACCTATAATTCTTATATAAAAAAATTGATATGTTACACTCGATATACGAAGAAATGGGACGTGTTTAAATTCACTGTATTTCTATTCTAGTTGGAAGCCCGACAAACAGTCTTGCAATTAGAAATGATTTGTTAAAATAGTACGAAGTGAAGTAACATTGTATTTCTGCCTGTATGTAATTAAAATAGTACTGCATTTATGTTATTTGCGAGTTTGATAGATCCTATTGTAATGTTGTAATGTTGTTGAATTACCTAATAAATAACCTTGTTAAATTTTGTGTTGTAACATGCCTTGTTGTTGCGAACTCGTTGTAAACATAATTATTATATGTATTTTAAAAATAATTATTATATGTATATTAACCCACAAGATGGTGGGCTCCACCAACTATCTGGTTCCTCCAACACTATAAATACCAATTGGATTAGGTTCTCAACCCACAGACAGATACTAAACGAAATCCGGCTTACACAACCCACTCATCCTTAACATTTCTTAACATTTCACTTTCTTAGATCATGGATTCTTTTCGGCCATACCCCGTAAGAATATATTGGGGCGGTGTGTTTTCCTTTGTTAACGGGGCTGTTCAGTTTGACCAATCCATGCTAACAACCTCTTTCCTTATGCGACATAAATCGTCGTATGACCAATTGGTGGATCCAATCTGTAATCATGTTCAACTACAGAAAGAATCGGTGTGCCTTTCATTGTTACTAGGGTACACGTTTCAGGGCATATCTCAGACAACAAAAATTTTCAACGATGATGGTGTTGAAATGATGAACTATTTAGCAGAAGTATCGGATAGCAACTTCATTGCCGATATCTATGTTCAGTGGGAGGCAGTCAATCCTGTCCAACACATGAGTTTCACAAACCTTCTGCATGACATTACACAACGTAATGTTGTTGACACCCAAGATTCCGATGAAGATGACGAGGGATACGGGCAAACAACTCAAGAACACCACTTCATGCCTCCTGTTGATAACATACTAGGTCCGTCCTCCCAGTTTCTGGTCGGTGACAACAATAATGACGGTTTTGATGATTCGGAAAGTTGCAGCACCGAAGAAAGTTCTGAGAGTGAAGAGGCACCACCATCCGACGATGGCACTTCTGACGACGAGGCTGCAGTCAACCAACACATTGAGTTGACCCTGGCTCAGCCGAGGCCTATCATTCCAGGGACACATGACGACCCAGACGAGGACGAGGAACTTAGGGATTACATGTGTCCGGATTTTGAAGATAATCCAATGGACGTATGGAATCCAAAAGTAAAACAGATACGTCTCGACATGTATTTCAAATCAAAACAGGAGGTGGACCTTGCTGTCCGAGAATGGAACATTTGCCGTGGAAGGGAAATTTTTGTGATGGATAGCAAACCAACTTTATACAAAGTTAAATGCTACACCAGAAACAAAAATTTTAAAAACCCTTTCCCTCATGCTCGTTTGTGTGAATGGCGTGCAACGACATCAAAACAGAAACACCAACACCTGTGGCAAATTACCAACTGGGCGCCTGCCCACAGTTGTTATTCCATGGTGGTAGCAACAACAACAGGTTCCTTAGATCTAAGGATATCGCTGCACACATCCTGCCACAAATTCATACATACATTGCGTTGAAGGTGAAACACATCAGGACGCATATAAAGCAAGCGATGCCTGTCGATGTTACGTATACAAAGGTGTGGCGTGGACGAAGAAATGCAATTGAGAGGATATATGGAACCTGGGAAAGCAACTTTCAGGAGCTGCCAAAGTGCGTGTTACGACTTCAGTCTCGAAACCCTGGTACGGTGGTTTCATGGTTTCATCACCCGCACTCGGCTCCAGGACATCCAACATTCAAATATGTTTTTTGGGCATTTGGTCCTTCTATTCGCGCGTTTCATCTTTGCCAGCCTGTCATCTCTGTGGACGGCACACACTTGAAAGGAGGGTATCGTGGTAAGTTGTTGGTTGCGGTAACCAAAAACGCCAACAACTACATAATGCCAGTGGCATACGCTCTAGTTGACGAAGAGACGGTTCATAGTTGGTGTTGGTTTTTCCAAAATTTGAGGGAATACGTCACCAGAGACTGTAACAGTAGAATTTGTGTTTTATCAGACCGTCATGCCGGGATAATTAATGCGATGGAGAACCTTCTGGATTGGAGGGAACCAAACGCCTACCACCGTTATTGTCTTCGGCATGTAAGAAGCAATTTTAGTGGTAGGTTCAAGACCAAATCTCTTAGGAAGCTGTGTTGGATGATCGGGAGCACAAGTCAATGCAGAAAGTATGTTTGGGCTGTGAGGGAAATGCGAATGTTAAATCTGGATGCTTGGAACTACCTGAACGATATCGACAAAAGCAAGTGGACTATTGTGCATGACCGCGGAAACCGACGTTGGGGTAACCTTACGACGAACATATCCGAGTCTATGAATAATGTCTTACGTGAAGCAAGACTCCTGCCAGTAAAAGCCTTGATTCATTATACGTTCACCAAGGACATATCAGAGTATGCTCGGCACGCGCAGATGGCCCAAAGCTGCAATACCCCTCTACCCCCTCGAATTTGGTCCAGGTTTAACAAGTTGCATTCCGTAGCCATGCAACATGAAGTGTCCGTCTACGATGTCAGAGAAGGTCGCTACGCGGTAGTTTCAAAGGAAGAAACCAATGATGACGGTGGAAACGAGTACACCGTTGAATACAGACGCAGGCGGTGCTCATGCGGGTAATGGCAAATGCTTAGATTCCCTTGTTCCCATGCTATCGCCGTTTGCGCTTGGAGAGGTGAGAAATCACATGACGTTAGCAATTCCATATTCCACACCACCACCTATCAGGAGCAGTACAGCGGTCATTTTTTCACCCTAGGACACAAAGATGAGTGGGAACAAGCGTACTGGACAATTCAAGAGGACCCTTCGAGGGTCACAACACATCGAGGCAGGGTTCGTTCAAGAAGAATTCAAAATGAGATGGATGTTAACTACCACGATGAACCCCAGGCCCGTCGATGCAGCAGATGTGGAGAAACAGGGCACAACAGGAAGACCTGTGGCCGACGTTAAGTTAGTATCTTGTTGTGGTTTTTACTGTTAACTGTTTGGTGTATCCTCCTATGTTTTGTGTTTGGTATTTCTGTTTGAATTCTCAGTTGGTGTAATTTAACAATTAAGACATTTGTTCCAAAATTCACTAAGAAACATTAAACACAACAACACACATATTATTGAATTGAAAATACATAAGACAGCAGCTAAGGTAGAATATGGTGGGGTTCAAAAAGATGAATCAGAATCGCTATCGTAATTCTAATACTGCTCCCATGGATCATCACTAACCACTGCGTCATCTGATAACGCGTTTGAGTCTCGATCGCTGTCGAATGACTCAGTATGCCTACATTAGTAGTGGTTTCCATCCCTGCATAGTGTTGTCAATATGGCTGCCCCTCTTTCCACAACTGAGATATACGGGCTGCTAGGGTTTTGTGGTGCTGCCATGAAGGATGTTTAATTTTGATTTTGCTTACTATGATGATCTGGACAGTAACGACGTTGTTCTAGCGTTGAAGGCCTGGGAGGGGCCTGCAGCTGTTCAGTAGAGGGGAGCACATTGTTAGGGTTTGGTTGTCGAGCAATATGGTTACGGTTGGTTTGGGGTTGAAGAAAGTTACGGTTGGGTTGTGGTTGAACAGAGCTACGGTTGGGTTGTGGTTGAACAGAGTTACGGTTGGGTTGTGGTTCAACATTTGCAGGGTTTGGCTCCCCTTCATGTATATGCAAATGAAAATGAATGTGTAATTCGTTATCACCATCTGCCATTCGAATGACTTTTGAGGTGAGGTGAAGATGTGAAGACATATTGGTTTGCATTGGTGGTATTTATAGACATGAGAAGTGTAGGGGTGGGTAGTTATTAGAATACTAGTAAACATAACCTACTGATACAATAAAGGAGAATAACCTTCCACCAAAGACAATCCAAATGAGGACATAGAGTGCTGATACAAGAAACGACAAAAAACATTCAACTAAATACCACTACAAGAAACATCCTGCAACAAAACGAGCAACCCTATTTCCAATGGCAGTCACCTCTAGATGATAGTTCCGAGTCTGACTCTTCTCCAGAATATGGGTTGTGCCAAACACAGGACCAATCTTCTTCTTCTTCCTCATAGTTCCAAGCATCCTTCAGGACTTCTGGGTCGTAATCCTCCTCTGGGTTAGGGTTGAAATCAAACTGTTGAGTGTCATAGGTCCAAACTTTTTTAACAACGGGGATTTCTTCAAGCTGTTTCTCTTTTCCAAGAATGTCCTTCTGTTTCGCCAGTTGATGATTCACAACAGCACCGGAAGGCGATCCTCCTTCCTCGACAGGTTCAGATTTTTTCGATTTCTTTCCTTCCTCCAAATCAGGAAGCTTTGGGGGTAGTTCCCATTCCAAACAAGCTTTGATGTCTTCTTCACTCATGCAATTGTTTTGAAAGTGGGAGAAAGGAGGTAACCGTTTCTTACCATTGCGCTTATCCATTACTGAGAAATGGTATTGCAAAGAAGAGTGATGAGGACCGATGGAGGGGTGTTTTCCAAGGGACTTTTTATAGATGAAACATCGACCTAGTAGAAGATTTCTGGATGAAACAGCGACCTAGTAGAAGATTTCTGGATGAAACAGCGACCTAGTAGAAGATTTCTGGATGAAACAGCGACCTAGGATAACATCTCTGGATGAAACAGCGACCTAGTATAAGATTTCTGGATGAAACAGCGACCTAGGATAACATATCTGGATGAAACAGCGACCTAGGATAAGATCTCTGGATGAAACAGCGACTTAGTAGAAGATTTCTGGATGAAATAGCGACCTAAGATAAGATCTCTGGATGAAATAGCGACCTAGGATAACATATCTGGATGAAACAGCGACCTAGTATAACATCTCTGGATGAAACAACGACCTAGTATAACATTTCTGGATGAAACAGCGACCTAGTATAACATTTCAGCATGAAACAACGACTTTACTACTTTGATTGTTCATTCATAAATAGTGACTCATACCCCCATCTCGAATTGCACCAACCACACACAATAAATGGAAGATCCGGAAGACTCGTTCTTGGAGCTGGAGGAAGTTCCCGATACCCCCCCTGAAAAGATCCCCCCAAAGACACGCTGGTATTATTACCCAACAGAAGAGTCTAGATCATGGTCAAAAAATGTAATGACGTTCTATCATAACGGCGATTCTTCTTTCTCTTATAGCGGATTCCTTGGAAGGAGACAACTCGGGACCGAGTTTTGGGGTGCCCTACTTGGATACGAGAACTACGGTTACTTGTCGCCACTGGTAAGGAGTATAAATATAGGTTCTCCAAAAATTATGTTTTATTCTTATGTTATAAAACTTTCCCCGTTGTAGCATGTGTGTGGATGGGTGACGAGAATGATGAGGTTCAGATGGATTTTAATAAAAAAATCCAGAAAACCAGAACAACTGTATCCATGGACGATTCTCCCACCGCAATTCCTGGACCTTTTGGGTGAGAATCCGAACCACCGTGCGTTACCTTTTGCCATTGGATTAAAGGAACATTACCCTCCATTTTGGGACATCAATACGGTAACACTTATATCCCCCACTGTTTATTTTAAACCAAATATGTTTAACTTATATATTTTTGTCTCAGGTTTATATTCCAATCTGTGTTGACCTTCAAGACTGGTTCATGGTTCGTGTTGATATGCGGACACTTCCCCTTACCTTGTATTTTACTGGGACGTGTGCTTCAGGTGTTTCTGATGGGTCAAGCTTGATTCAAGTTAGGGTATACCCGACCCTAATAAAATTTGAATCGTTAATCAAAACATTTTTGGAACAAATCGCCTACAGGGAACATTCTGGACGCCCATATGTGGAAAAGACAATGGTGACACATACTGAAGTTTGCCAACATCAGAAGGAAAACCCAGGACCTGATTCAGGGGTGTTAGTTTGTATGTTGTTAACTAAACTGGTTAATGACGAGGAGGTCGGGATTGGGGGAGATCTTGTCGAGGCATGCGCGAAATACAGACGAGAGATGGCGGATGAGTTTTATACAGCTCGTTTTTCACCCCCAAACATGTAATAAAACATGCAATTCTTTATCGTACTTGTATTAGCTTTAAATTATTAAATATCGTGTTCCGGCACTTTTTTATGTCAAAAAGTAAAAAATGGCTTTTAGGCCGTTTTGCCCCCCCCCCCCCCTAACGAGAGGAAACGACCTCCGGCGAGACGACGCCAGTCGCCCAAGACCTTATTCACCCAAGCATAGGACACGGAGAAACCCGGTGACAGTGACTTGCGACGCACCAGTGAGATAACAGACCCAGAAAAGGGAAGCATGGCCCTTTTTGTCAAAAAGCAAAAAAGGGGCCGTTTTGCCCCCCCCCCCCCCCCCCCAACGAGAGGAAACGACCTCCGGCGAGACGACGCCAGTCTCCCAAGACCTTATTCACCCAAGCATAGGACACGGAGAAACCCGGAGACAGTGACTTGCGACGCACCAGTGAGATAACGGACCCAGAAAAGGGAAGGATGGCCCTTTTCGTCAAAAAGCAAAAAGGGCTTTTAGGCCGTTTTGCCCCCCTCCCCCTAACGAGAGGAAACGACCTTCGACCAGACGACGCCAGTCGCCCAAGACCTTATTCACCCAAGCATAGGACACGAAAAAACCCGGTGACGGTGACCTGCGACGCACCGGTGAGATAACAGACCCAGAGAAAGGGAACGATGACCCTTTTTGTCAAAAAGCAAAAAAGGGCTTTTAGGCCGTTTTGCCCCCCCCCCCCCCCCCCCCCCAACGAGAGGAGACGACGCCAGTCGCCCAAGACCTTATTCACCTAAGCATAGGATACGGAGAAACCCGGTGACAGTGACCTGCGACGCACTGGTGAGATAACAGACCCAGAAAAGGGAAGGATGGCTCTTTTGTCAAAAAGCAAAAAGGGCTTTTAGGCTGTTTTGCCCCCCCCCCCTAACGAGAGGAAACGGCCTCTGGCGAGACGACGCCAGTCACCCAAGACCTTATTCACCCAAGCATAGGACACGGAGAAACCCGGTGACAGTGACTTGCGACGCACCAGTGAGATAACATACCCAGAAAAGGGAAGGATGGCCCTTTTTATCAAAAAGCAAAAAAGGGCTTTTAGGCCGTTTTGCCCCCCCCCCCTAACGAGAGGAAACAACCTCCGACGAGATGACGCCAGTCGCCCAAGACCTTATTCAACCTAGCATAGGACACGGAGAAACCCGGTGACGGTGACCTGCGACGCACCGGTGAGATAACAGACTCAGAAAAGGCAACGATGGCCCTTTTTTTGTCAAAAAATATAAATGCAAGAATATGAGGAAACATTAAACTTTTATTATAAAGATAGTACGAAAGCACAATTCATAAACCAAAACAACATTCATCCTACATACAACGCCATCTATAAAGCTCGTTAGCCATGTGGCGACGATAGTTGATACAAGCCTCTTCTACGTCACTTTCATCAATGAGCGACTTGCCTCTTACAAGGTTCTCCATCATCATACAGACAAGCACCCTTGAATTAGCAATGTTACCATTGTCCTGAGGCACACCATCTTGAACAAAACCAAATGAAACTTTTTTCTTTGTGCAGTATCTCGAGTTTCGCCAATAGTGGATTTGGTCAAGAAAATGCTTGAAGAAAATTGGAAAAATGTCCATGACATTTTCAACCAGCCGTCGTTTTTCATTTCCCCATCTTTTATCAGTCCAATATTTTGTTATTTCCATGTTAAACATATCAACACGGAATAGTAACCAGTCCTCCTGCTTAATTCATATCGGAATATACAAATAATCAACCTCCCAAAATGGAGGGTACGGTTCCTTCCTTCCCGCCATGTCTACCGCTCTTAAACAATCCTTCGTATAACACACGTCTTCAAAAAATTGCGGAGGTAAAACCGTCCAACGCAATTTCCTTGACGGGTCTTTTAAAAGTTTAGACTGTCGTAGCCGCATCAGCCTTAACGTCCATGCTTGAACATGCTGCCATAAAAATAATATATCTAATCAGTGATTTGTATAATAAAAATTAATAGTGGTAGGATTGGAATTACAATGTCATTTAGGCATGCATTAGATTCGTAGCCTAGTAGGCTACCCCAAAAGCTTCTAGGTAGTTGTATTTCCCCTAAAAAGCGAGAATAACAAAAAGGGGAATCCCCCTTTAGGTAAAAATCAACAGCATCCCTTGACCAATTTTCGGACTTGTCGCTTGGAAATGCAAAAATTTTTATTTCTGGAGGGCTGCCAGCAGGTTTACTCGACTTAGCGGACAACCCGGGGTTATTTAGGATAACGTTTCGGGGCGGCTTTAGAAAAGACGAAGTGTTAGAACGACCGCTTGGACGTCTTAATTTGTTTAGAATCGAAAATGAGGTTCTCTGGACCACATGCGAATTGTTTTGCTCATCAGCTACTTGATTGTCACCTTGGTTTGCCATAAAGGTGGTTGTGGTTTTTGTGGAGTTCTCATTCCCTATGGTGGGGGTATTTATAGTGGGTGGAAATTCAATTAAAAATCATTTATCTTTTTGAGAAAAATGCATATTGGTTATAAATTGTGAAATGTCCTTTATACCCTTAATGATAAACAGATATAAATACCTCATTCCCTAAATCGATCCAACCGATTTACTTCTCTTCTTTTGTGGCTCCCTGATTTCATACGACAACAACAATAATAGTAAAATATATTGCAGAAATAACAACAACAAAAAACACAATATATTAATTCGAAAATGTATTACACTATTAAACCAGTTAACTATGGGTCATTCGGTGGAAACAGGTTCAAATCGAGACGCCAGTCTAAGGGGTTTGGTTCAACATTTTGATAACGGTTCTGGTGATCTCCGTTACTTTGGTTAGGGGCCCAGTACTGATAGTCTGTGTGGGTCTCCGGCATAAAGGTGATCGTCTGTGACGCGGGGGTAACAAACCCTGCCTGACTTATGTTGGGGTCCATGATATGTGGCGAGGGGCTAAGAAACCTTGCCTGACTTATGTTTGGATCCACAAACTCATTGTTGTTGTTGTTACCCATATCATTTTCTTGGAGGTCCAATAAGTCGGTGACGTCATACCCGCCAGAGTTGCATGCCGTAGCCAACATTGACTGCCATAACTCAGTATTATCATTGTTTGCGGCTAGATTAGCGTCCATAAACATAGTGCCAACGTTTTGTGACCCACCAAAGTTTCCCACAAAATTTTCATTTTCGTTAACACCGGATCCTGATCCCCCCTGTTTCGAAGTTTGTGCCCCAATTTGATGTCCCGGGCTCTTGAACGTTTCTACCACCACGACCACGACGTCGTGGCCTCCCTAACCTCTGTGTACGAGGATATGAAACAAGGTCCACCGGCTCCTGTGTCAGATGAGTCGGATATTGTGTGTATTCTGTAACATTAGACATCTCAAGGGCCCGATACGCCGCACCCTGAATAACGTCCAGATCTTGAGATCGGTGAATTAGACCCATCGTCTCCGACTGCAAAAAAAAATTAATAATTAATTTTTATACTAACAATAATAAAGGTAACTTTGAATAATTTTAAACTTATATATACCATCATTTGGACCCTTGCTCCTTCGTCTTGAAAACCGCTCGTAGGGCCAGCTGGCAACTGTGGGTTCGTCAGATATAACACGGTATGTTGCATGTACCATGGCATGTAATCATTGGCAATGGAAACAGGTGTGATGAGTTCCTCGGTGACCAAGCTTTGATGACGTGCCTCCCACCCACGAACATACGGATCGTGACGAGTTGTCCACTTCCACCCGGTTTTCCCGCACCAGTTCAGGGAATGAAGCCTGGCATGCTCAGTATTATCTATGGCAATTGGGTTAGGTATATACTGGAACATGCCAAACTGTCTCATCACTCGTTAAGGATAGTGATGCTCCACAACCGAGTAGTATAGCAGAGGGCAACAACTCCGCCAAATTCCCATACCACTCTGACATATATCGGGGAGTCTACCCACAATGTCGTCGTATGGTCTCCAATTAAACTGAAACAAAAAAAAAATTCAATCTTTAGAAACGTGTTCAAACAAACTTAACTTTTATATGTCAACAACTAACAACCATACCGTTGCCTCGGTCATAAATTGCAGCTGAGATCTATATGTTCTCAGGTAATGTGTGGGAACGTCTGTACATGTTAAGCTTCCCTTCCACCTACAAAGATAAATAATAAATTAACATAGTGTTATATACATACCAAAAAATAAATTTATGTTTTTTTTCCAATTCAGTCTACCGAGCAGCTAACGGGGCATTGTAGTGGAACTCGGCAATAGCAGGAGCAAAACAACGTAACCTCTTCCAAACCCACACTTGTAGAAGCGCAACTGGGCCAGTAACGGCTATAGCATTAGGTGCTGCAACGTTACAAAGGTTTCTGTAAAGGTGAGATAACACAGCACTGCCCCAACTATATCCCGAACATGTGGGCAAGTCTTCAAGAAACTCTAAAAATTTTATATCAATCAGGTGGTTTGCATTATCAGGTAAGACTGTGCACCCTATCAAATAAAATATTATTTGACGTGCACGAAAAAGGCAGTCTTGATCTGATGCTTGGTTTTCAAAAAAATTCAACTTTATTTCTTGTAAAACTCGCGTCGACTTAACCCTTTTGCCCTTCACTTCAGCTTCCTCAGGGGTAAACCCCAACACCTCTTGACACTTGGATCTTACAGTATACATTGTCATACCAGTGTCAGCCCCAGATATAGGCAACCCATCTATTGGTAGCCCCCACATCACGTTGACATCCTGTAATGTCACAGTGGTTTCGCCAAAAGGAAGGTGAAACGTGTGAGTTTCTGGCCTCCACCTCTCAACCAACGCAGTTATTAAGGCGTGGTCTACATACCGGTACCCAATTTCCAGTATCCCACTGAATCCTGCTGCACGTATTAAACCTTCTACTCTTGGACCAACCGGATTTTTTTTCATATGCTGCCAGAACGATCGATCTGATCGTTTAATATTTATTGGGTTACTATACTTTTCTGGATTTTTGAATACCTCAAACGCCCGGTGATCCTTGTTCAAAAACAACACTGATGCATTAAGAGGTCCAGGATGACATTCAAAACTCATCTTCGGCAGATCAAAGTTCACAGAAAATTTATTGGTAACGTAAGGTTTGAAGCTTCGTTTGATAGGTGTTTGAAACGAAATGTGGTATCTCGAGTACTTTGCTTTATGTTCAAATTTAAAGACTTGTTTCTGTGCTTCAATTTCCGAATCCATACCGGAGAACAGTGGATTTCTTACACTACAGTGGAATCCTTACACAATGAAATTCAACTTTGCAGCCTATAGTCATTTCATGTCATAAGAATGCATGCAGGGGTACTATATATTGCATGCAGTCTTGAACGATGGCCACAAATTCAATTCACAACTCACATGTGACTCCCTGCAAAAAGACAAGGTCAAACAGTGACTCCTGCAAACAACAGTTGCATGTAATCGTAGCCCCAATTTGAAATTATAACTCACATGTGACCACTGCCTGCTGCACCATTTAACATGAAAGTTATATGAATTGGCGACTTTCAGCAAAAAAGTTATATGAATCAGCGACCATTAACAAGAAAATTATATGAATTTGCGACTTTCAGCAAGAAAGTTATATGAATTTGCGACTTTCAGCAAGAAAGTTATATGAATCAGCGACTTTCAGCAAGAAAGTTACATGAAATGGCGACTTTCAGAAGGATTGTTTTATGAATCAGCGACTTTCAGCAAGATTGTTATATCATTCGGCGACTTTCAGAAGGTTGTTATATGAATCAGCGACTTTCTAAACTTTTTGCAGCTTTTGCAGAACCTCTAACTTTTTGCAGAAAATGATCTTTAAGGTCGCTGAATGATAAAACTATTTACCTAGATATGAAAACAATGTTGGTGACCACCTAATGACACTCTTTTCTTGCTCAAGACACCTACTTTTGAAAAAATTTCCAAAAGTTGACTAACAGCCCTTAACTTATTAACCAAACGTTGCCGACAATACGTTTACATTATTTGCCCTTTAAAAAAGAAAAGCAAAAGTTTATATTCGGGTAACATGGATGTTCCCATGCATAAAATGATAAAAGGTTAAGGATACAGACGGTTGTTGTCCCACTCATCACCAACTCCACAGGGTGAAACACAACCTACGTAGCACTCCTTAACCACTATATAGCTTCAAACATAAAATATTAAACATCCCGACAACATACAAGAAGAAATTAGGTGTCAAACACTCATTATGGAATCAAATGGCTCCAGTAATACCGCTGGCAAACCTATCCAGTGCAAAGGTAAGTTTCTACTGAAAACCGAACATGCTTTGGTTTAATCTGTTTGAAACCGAATAATGAACACTCCCAGTACTTGTTGGCACTGGCAGCTGCGATTGTTCGGATACCAGGGGAGCCGCTGCTGATTGAGGATGTGATAGTTGCTCCCCCAAAACGTTGCGAAGTTCGAATTAAAATCATTTGTACTGCCCTTTGTCACACTGATCTTACCTTTTGGAAAGTTAAGGTAAATAGTCATTTTTGAACAACTGAATAATTTTTTTTTTTTTTTTTTTTTTTTTTGAGTTAAATTTTAATCCAATCATATGTTAACTAATTTGTTTTTGTTCCCGAAGGATCCTCCTGCTGTTTTCCCTAAAATACTTGGTCATGAAGCAGTGGGGTAAAATCTGAATACTTTTTTTTTTTCGAATCTATGTTTGTATTCGTGCGCACGCTTGATTTTGATTTTGAACATTATTTGATATGTTTTTTTTTTTTTTTTTTTTTTTTTTTTGTAGTTTTGATTTATTTTGAATATCATTTTGTAAATCATGTTGCTGTTATGGGTAAAAATATAAAACTATGTTGCTATTATTGGAACATTTATTTTGACCTCAATGGAAGATTTTAAGTGTAGATTAGTGGTTCAAAAGATTGTCCCATGTTTTCTTCTAATTTATAGTAATAAGTTTATGTGTTAAATAATAAAGATGCATTTATTACTCCAAATCATATAAATAACTACTTTATTATGTGACACTAAAGGATTGTAGAGAGTGTTGGAGAAGGTGTACATGAAATTGTTGAAGGAGACACTGTGATCCCAATCTTTTTGGCTGATTGCGGCGAATGCACTGATTGTTTGTCTGAAAAAAGCAACCTATGCACAAAGTTTCCTTTGAGTGCTTCTCCTTGGATGAAAAGAGAAGAGACAAGCAGGTTCACAGACATTAATGGAGAAACTTTATACCACTTCTTGAATGTATCGAGTTTTAGTGAGTACACGGTGGTTGACATTGCACATTTGACTAAAACCGATCCAGCAATTCCACCAAACAGAGCTTGCCTCTTAAGTTGTGGAGTATCGACCGGTAAATTATACTCTTCCTATACTCTTTTTAGTGTTTATGTTCGGATTTTTAAATGATATAGTACCCAACGATTATTTTGTTGCTGATATGGGTAGGCGCATTCTATTCTCACATCCCAAAATCTTATTTACACATCTTTTTCACTTTATCTCTCTCTATATATATATCTATGTATATATAGAGAGATATAGAGGAGAAGGTGTGTGAATATCAACACCCATAACCGGCAATGTTTTCGTATATGTCACCTAATTAACTATCTTTTTCTAATATGTAGGTCTCTAAAATAACTTTTTTTTTTTGCTTTTAGTCACATGTCAACTATCTAACTTTTTGTCATCCAAGTATCACAGGATGGGAATATAATGATAGTTTAAGGACCTACATTACCTAAATATCTAAAAATGAAGTTTAGCGACCTACTTAGGAAAAAAATGAAGTTTAATGCCCTATACAGAAAAAAAAAAGGGTGGGAGAGGGGAGGGGGTAGCCATTAATAAGATTCAACTAGTTTGTTTACCCGACGCGCGTTGCGGCGGCTTCGTACACGAAATAATAACTTATAAACTACAATCCACCAGACTCGTTTCCGAACTAAATTAACGTCAAAACGCATGATAACTCAAATTTATACGGTCGAATCAAACCGTATTACATTTGACCCGATTTGTTTTCAAACAAAATTTACGTCAAAACGTACATAAAAACATTTTATAATTGACCCAACTCATTTCAAACAAAAAGTACGTTATCGCGTAGACAAACTCGAATTTATGACGAGACGTAGTAAAAAAATGTAAGAAATTAGTTTTAGGGTAAGCTCGAAACTTTAGAAACTTAACGGGTTCAAAGTGACATTTACAACGTTAGAGGGTTACCATTGATATTACAGCTGGGTTTGAGGATAGAATGGGTTATATGTCAAAACTTTAAGAGTTAAAGAGAAGTTAGAAGGTATGGGGGCCTTTTTTTGTCAAGTTAGAAAGTATGAGGGCCATTTTTGTCCAGTTAAAAGTTGATTTTTATCAAGTTATAAGTTTGAGGGGTGAATTTTGTCAATTGGTTGGGTGTGACTTTTGTCAAATCAGAAAGGTTGCCGACCTTTCAGTTTAAGATTATATAGAATTAACTTTGGATGTTTTGTCTCAATTGTTAAGTGTTATGTGCCTTATGTCCAAGGCTTGATGTAAAACTCCTATCGAGTCGGGGGTCTCACTGGAAGCAGTCTCTCTATTCCTACGGGGAAGAGGTAAGGCTGTCTACATATTACCCTCCTCAAACCCTACCTTAACTTTGCTATTGGTAGGATTTACTGATTATGATGATGGTGATGATGATGAACCTTGGATGTTTTGGCAAGGCTTGTTAAATGATGCTTGTAACGAGAATACGTAGGTGAAAGTTGTTAGGCCCAACGGAGTGGGAGTCGGTTTCATTCGGTAAACCAATGCCATCAACCCTTTTACCGAACAAGGGGGAGCAATGCGGTGAACCTTCATCGATTCAGTGAAGGTGAAGGAAAGGGGGAGAGAGAGGGTGTGTGGTGGGGTCCAATTCTTCTCAACCAATCACATAATTTTTCTTTTAAATAGTTTACCTAAACCCCATTAGGTAAACCACCGCCAGCGTTTTTGAGCAATAGATAAAGAAAATGGTAAAATGACGTGGCACTATTTGATTGGGTGATTTGGGAGTTTACCTATTTCAAGTGTCTAACCACTCCTTTCACCCTTACACCTTTGAGGTAAAACATTCTAAGAATACACTTCAACAATGATATGAGATATCAATATTATATTTTTGAACTAGTACTACAAAAAATAACAAATGTGGTAAATTAGTGATAACATCTATCAAATTTGAATTTGGAAAGTACCAAGCTTGACCTAAAAAGCCATTATGCTTTCAGGGGTGGGTGCTGCCTGGAAAACGGCCAAGGTGGAAGCTGGAACAACCGTTGCTATATTCGGACTAGGTGTCATTGGTCTAGCGGTATGATTTTGTAATTGCATGTTTTAAAAAACAGATAACTCGATTATGAACTAGCCGAGTCACGTTTATGGTTTTAACTTATATAAAGAAAAGTTTTTACAGGTAGCAGAAGGAGCGAGGCTATGTGGAGCTAAGAGGATCATAGGAATTGATGTGAACCAAGACAAGTTTGAAATAGGTAATTTCTAATTTAAATATTATTATGATATGGTAATTCCACTCATAAGGATCATAGGTACTTAGTTTTAGATTTTCTTTAATTTTTTTTCTTTTAAATCAGGAAAGAAGTTTGGAGTAACTGATTTTGTAAACCCTGGTAACTGTGGGGACAAAACTGTGAGCCAGGTAACTTAACCATAGTTAAATCACCATTTGACATGATAAGATATCACTTGATCAATAACAGAATGAGGATTAAATGATGTCATCTTGGGTCAGATAATAATGGACATGACTGGAGGTGGTGCAGATTATTGCTTTGAGTGTGTTGGTATGAAGTCACTTGTGCATGAAGCTTATGCTTCTTGTAGAAAAGTCGGTTTTATCTTTAATTTTGTTCGACTTATTTCAAACGGGTTGATGATCTGCATGCCTTTCATCATCATCATCATCATCATCATCCATACTCGGTTAATGCTCTAATTAAATTTCTTTGCATGTGTGAATGTAATCGTTAGGGATGGGGAAAAGTAGTCGTGTTGGGAGTTGACCAACCGGGGGCTATGTTAACTTTTAGTTCTTTTGAGGTACTTCATAGCGGGAAAGCAATCATGGGATCCTTTTTTGGAGGTCTTAAACCAAAATCCGACATTCGTATCCTTGAAAAACGCTATATGGATAAGGTAAGAAGAATAGTGTCACTTTGGTTCTCCATCTTTGGCTTCTGAGGTCAATCCAACTTGATATGGTTTATAGTACAAATTAGGACTACTGCATGTTATGAAATTATTCAAAAAATAATAAATGTATTCTTTCACCAAAAGTTTATTATAATTCATGACCAATTCAGGAACTTACTCTTGACGAATTTGTCACACATGAAGTTGACTTTAAGGACATCAACAAGGCTTTTGACTTGATGCTGGAAGGAAAGAGTTTAAGGTGTGTAATCTGGATGAACAAGTGATTAAACTTCATTTTAACTTTCATGAGTTGTTACTGTTGCATCTGTTGTAAAGATAGATTACAACTTTGTCAAGTTTTTTATTAACTTTTATTGTATTATAATATAATATAATGATGCGTGTGTTGGACTATTGTCTACAATGATTGGTTCATCTTCCCTAATTATTAGGGTATGTGTAGTGGGGCGGTATGCCCAATCATAGCGCCGGTATGGCGCCAGAAACACCAAAACTGACGGCGCCATGTTTGGAAATTTTCGAACGGCGCGATGTTGATAACTGCGCGATGAAATGGAAATTTGTTATTTTTGACCGTTGGTAAACGGTCATTTCCTTAAAAAAAAAACAAATTTTTTTCAAACTTTCTTTTATAAATACCTCCTTTCCTATTTTTTTTACCATACACACTCAGACACTCTTTATCTCTTCCACTTTTTTTTAGAAATCCTTATATTTTATACAATGCATCCATTCAACTGTGGCTTCATTCCTCCCCGATCAAGTGCGGACCCAAACCAAAGTGGTAATCCTACTCGCCCCGTGTCGCCGGTTCCCACTCGACCCAACCCTTTCGGCTCCGGTTTTCTCGACTACAATCAACAAAATCCCGGGTTCATGAATCTTTTGAACCAACCGCTATCATGTGACCCGAATCTCTATGGGTGGAACCCGAATCAAAACACCGACGGAATGGGGTCGTCTCAAGCCTTCGGGTCAGCTCAAGCTTTCGGCTCCCCACAACACGAACCCGATGTTGTTCCGGAAACACAACCCGAAGGAGCGGAGACGCAAAAAGGAAAAGGAAAAGCAAAAGCAAAACAGCCACATAAAAAGAAAGCGGAAACCACCACCCGAGCGAAAAAAATGTGATATCGTGGGAGTCCGATGAGGAGTATGCGTTAACCCGCGCTTGGATCGATGTGTCGGAGGACCCGGTTATAGGTATATTTTTTAAATTTCTTTATTTTTTCTGTTTTTCCGTTTTTTTTTTCTTTTTTTTTTTTTCTGTTTTTTGCATTTTTTTTAATTATTTTATGTTTTTTTTTTCTGTTTTTTTTCTGTTTTTTGCATTTTTTTTAATTATTTTCTGTTTTTTTTTTTCTGTTTTTAATTTTAGACTAATTAATTATATCTTTTTTTTTGTAGCAAACAATCAAGATAAATCAGTTTTTTGGCGCCGAATACGAGTGCTTTTTTCGAGCTAATTGGTAAAGATGACGAATACCGCCCACCGGACTCTATATCGGGAAAGTGGACCGATATAAACAAAAAATGCACGAACTTTCAAACCGTGTACCAACGCAATTTTGCCGGATGGAAAAGTGGAAGCAAGGACGAGGACATCACGCAAGCGGCGTTGGTCGAGTATACGGATGCTAATGGCCATTTCCCGTACATGAGGTGTTGGCAAATCCTTCGCCATAGCCCCAAATGGGCCACCATATCTACTCCGAGTGGTCGCTCGGGAAATAAACGGCCGTCAAAGAGGTCCAAAACAAACGAGTCGGGTGAACCCGAAACGGCAACCTCCGACGCTCGAAACACCGACTTGAACGAGGATATTCCGGATGACGAGCCGGTGGAGGAGCTACCAAGACCGCCTGGAAGAAGTAGGCGGGCGAAAAAGCCCGAGTCGTCATTGATATCTATGGGAACGGATATGAGTGACGCATTTTCGGAGATAAACAAGCGACTTCAAGACATACACGAACTCGGTAGTAAACCTATGGAGGAGAACCGCGAAGTTACGGAGATTATGCGGGATAGACAATGGGCTCACGACTTTGAGTTCAACTCGAAACCGCAAGACCACCTTACCGGAAAAGCTTTGAAGATGGCGTTGGCCCAAAAGGAAAGGATCGAAAAAAAATATAATCTTTGAAGTGTTGTTTTTTTTATTTTTTTAGTCCAACTTTTTTTTTTAGTGGAACCGTTTTTTTTTTTTTTTTTAAGTGTAATGTTTTTTTTTTTTTTTTTTTAGTGTAATGTTTTTTTAATTTAATGAAATGAATTTTAATTTTATAAAGTTAGAAAATAATCATTAAAAAATAGAAATTAATAATTGAGTAATGATTAGGCGGGGGCTTTATGACTACGGGCTTAAAATGCATAACGCCCCATAACGCCCACCCGCACACGTGGCGCGCCACGTGTCGCATAACGCCCACAAAGGGGCGTTATGACTACACATGGCCTTAGTTGGAATCCTGTTATGCCATCTTAATCACTCATGTTTCATAATTATTTTTTGAGTTAATTGCCATTTTCGCCCCTGAGGTTTGGGCACATTTGTCATTTTCGTCCAAAATGACAGTTTGGTATTATTTAGCCCCCCACGTTTGTCACTTTTTGACATTTTCATCCAAATGCCTAACCTAGTTACCCAAATACCCAACTAGGTAACTTTTTACCCAATTTAGGGTATTTTTGAAATTTGAAAATGATAAGGGGGTAAATTGTAAAGTGGCCAATGCATACATACCCTTATATACACTCGTTCACAGATCATTCACCTCCCTCACCACCACCCCCACCCCCACTACACCACTACCGCCACCACACCACTACCGCCACCATCCCCACCACCGCACCTCCACCGCCTCCACTACACCGCCACCACCCCCACGCCCACTAATTATAAATCCTCTCTCTCTCTAAACCTCTTCACACTCTCTCTGTGTGAGAGTTCAGCGCCACCGGCCACACCCCTTTTTTCTCCGGCGAAGGACAATGGACGCACACCCAAACTACACCCGCTTTCTTCACCGGTGGAGGGTTTTGCGGCATCGATTTCAGGCAAGACCGGGTTGATTTCAGGCAAGATCTGAAACGATCGCAGAAGAGATAGAGAAGAGAGAGAGATGGGCCGGAGTTGCAGGTTGTGCCGTCGTTGTTTAGATCTAGAGTGAGAGATGGGGCCACCACATACAGATTTGAAGCCATTTCCGTCGTTGTCGGAGTTGCAGGTTGTGCAGGTTGTGTCGTCGTTGCTGGAGATGGTGTAGAGGAGGAGGTTGTCGGATTTGCAGATGATGAAGATGGTGCAGATTATGAAGGGATTTTCTGGTGTTTCGGAATTTGTTCTTGATTTGGGATTTTCTGGGTTTTAGATGTTCTTGAAGATGATGTTCTTGATTTTCTGGGTTTTGATGATGATGTTTGAAGATGAACGATGTCTGGGTTTTGATGATGATGTTCTTGAAGATGATCTTGATTTCTGGGTTTTGATGAACATCATAGCAAATAATCTGTAATACTTCTTACAAATGAAATATTTATATTTCATTTGTTACAGATTATTTGAAAATATTTATATTTCATTTGTTACATAAACTTTACAGATCATTTGTTACGGTATAATCTGTAATACTTCTTGATCTGTAATACTTCTTGAAGATGATCTTGATTTATGGGTTTTGATGATCATATTTAAATTTCATTTGTTACATATTATTTACAAGTTACCCCCTTACCATTAACAAATTTCAAAAAATACCCCATCTGACGGTATAAACTGACTAGGTTAGGCATTTGGATGAAAATGGCAAAAAGTGACAAACGTGGGGGGCTAAATAATACCAAACTATCATTTTGGATGAAAATGGCAAATGTGCCCAAACCTCAGGGGCGAAAATGGCAATTAACTCTTATTTTTTCTAATATATTATAGAAATATTGGATTTTAATAATCCCAACTATTCGTTGTCGGCTGCCAACAGTACCAACTTCAAAAATAACCACTGGCAGTCCCAACTATTGACATTAGAGGGGGCAATCTTGACCCAAAGCCATCCAAGTGGGTCACTTTGGGTTGCTTTTAAAATTATATGGGTTGGTTTGGGTAAGATATTTTAACTAAATGGGTCACAATGGGTCACTTGAAATTCCATCTTGTTATTTTCGGGTCAAAGCGGGTCGACAACATTAAAGAAATGGGTCGATGTGGGTTAGTGTCTTAAAGAAACGGGGCAGGTTTCAGATCGGAATGGGTTTCGAGCAGCACAAGTATCCACACGAGAAGAGTTACGACACGAAACGGGTTTTGGATCGGAACGGGTTCGGTTCAAATTGAGTTTCGGGCCGAGACGGGTTTCGGCACGACGCATGTTTTGGATCGGAACGGGGTCGATTCGGGTCAGGTCGGGTTTCGGGCCAACATGGGTTTCTGCACGGGATGGGTTTCGGATCGCGACGGGTTTTGGGTCAACACGAGTTTCCGCACGAGACGAGTTTCGGGTCGGGACGAGTTTTGTACTGTTTCGACCCGTACTGTTTCTACACGAACCGTTTCGAATCGAACCGTTTCGACGTGAACCATTTCGACCCGTACCGTTTCGACCAGTTCGTTCCGAATCGAACCGTTTCGACCAGTACCGTTTCGAATCGAACCGTTTCGACCCGTACCGTTTCGACCAGTACCGTTTCGAATCGAACCGTTTTGACGCGAACTGTTTCGACCCGTACCATTTCGAATCGAACCGTTTTGACGCGAACTGTTTTGACCCGTACCATTTCGAATCGAACCGTTTCGACCAGTACCGTTTCGAACCGAACCATTTCGACCCGAACCGTTTCGAATCGAATCGTTTCGACGCGAACTGTTTCGACGTGTACCGTTTTGACCCGTACTGTTTCGACGCAAACATAAACATGAATTAATACGCAAACCTAAACACTTTATCTTTTAGTAAATTGGATATACGATATCAATCTTGCCCTTGTACAGCTGACTAGAATTTGATAGCATTATTGCTATTTACCACCATTGTAGACTTGTAATACATTACAAGAATTGATAATAACATTTCTGCTGAAGTGACCTGAAATGTTATTTACATAAAGCAATTCATGAAGCCTCAAATATGCCTGTTATTTGACGATGATGCAACCTAGAGATATATGCTGGGACATCCTTTTTATTTGCGTATTACGGTATTATCTTTGTTTTGCACCTACTGTATTACATTAAACAAAATTGCCCCTTGATGTACAATCTCTTTAAAAAACATTTTTAACCAACGACCCAAAACCCGTTTCAACCCGAAACCCGTTTCAACCCGAAACCCGTTCCGACCCGAACCCATTCCGACCCGAACTCGTTCCCACCCGAACCCATTTTGACCCGAACCAAAACAACCCCCTTTTTTAATTGACCCGTTCTGACCCGAACCCATTTTGACCCATGACCCGACCCGACCCGTTTGCCAGGTCTAATTGACATATTGGCCACCAATGGACCCTGACTAACAAAATTCTAACGCTATTAGTCTCCGGTGGTCGCAAAAACTGTTTTTGTCCAGAAAAAAAGTTTCTAAAGGTCCAATCTAAGGTTACAAAGAGGTTAGGGACAAAAATGTTGAGTTTTCCGGCTAAAAAGTTGAGTCTTCTGGCGAAAAAGAAGTTTTCCAGCGACTTTAATAATTTGGGTTTTACTAGAAAAAGGTTCCCAAAGGTCCATAAGACCGTGGGGTATGTTGGGGCGAGGGTTTGGGGCATGGGTTTACATGTGGACTTCGAACCCCCCCCCCCCCCCGCGCTGATGAGTGACGTGTTGGGTCGGTTTAGCGGGCCGTGGCTAGCCCGCGTGGGTTGGCCAGTTTTATAAAAATAAAAAAAGCCTAAAATTAAAAAATACACACAAAATTAAAAAAAAAAAGAGCCTAAAATTATTATTAAAATTTCCTAAAAATTACAAAATTCTATAAAAAAAAAAGGATTACAAAATAAAATAAAAAACAGCCTAAAGCGTTAGGTAGATTTCGAACAGGGCGAGCTTGTCAAACGGCTTCCGCTCCTTGCCCCGGAATTCGATGTTGGCCACCGCCACCCGGTCTTCGTGACTTATATCACTGCCCAGGACGCTGTCGTAGTAGGCTTTAAAACGGTCGAGCTTCGGTCGTAGCTCGCGCCACTTGTGTTGGCACGCGTTTAAATTGTGCCGGTCGTTCCCCACGTTATGCCGGTAGCTAGCGAAAGCTTCCGGCCAGTAACGGGTCTCACCGGGTTGGCGGCCCTTCATCGCGTCCACGACGCTCGTGACAAGTGCTAGCTCTTCCTCGTGCGTCCAAGAGGCCATTGATCAAGTGTGGGTAGCGATGTGGACAGGCGGTGGGGTGGGGGGTTTATAATGACTTGGGTGAACCGTTTGGATTGGCCAAACGGTTATTTTTTAAAATTTAAACATAGCCGCTATGACCTTGCCAACCCAGCCAATGAGAGCCGGCCACGAAAGCCCGCTAGGCACGCCCAATGCCCGGGCTGAAACCCCCGCCCAAGGGGCCACGCCGAAACCCAAACCCACCCGGGGTGGTGACTTTGGCGTTTGTACCCAACCCACGCCCCAACCCCAACCCCTGCCCCATACCCCATAGTCTAATAAGGTTACAAAGAGATTCGGGACAAAAATGTTGAGTTTTCCGGCAAAAAATGAGTTTTCCGGCCAAAAGACGTTTTTTCGGCAACCGGAGACTAACGGCGTTAGGGTTCTGTTAGTCCGAGTCCATTGGATGCCAATATGCTAAAAGTTAGGACTTCCAGTGGTTATTTTTAAAGTTTGCACTATTGGCGACCAACAGCGAATAGTTGAGATTATTAAAATCCAATATTCATATATTATGTTTTGGAGGTTGTTTGGATATTTCCAAACTATAAATTATTAACAAATTTATGCTTTATGTGGTTGAAATATAGGCATTAAGAGTTTTTCAAAAAAAACTTTTGCATTTTTCACTTTTAATCCAAAGATTTTAATATTTTCATTTTAACCCCTTTGACTTTTTTACTTTTAACAAAAAGTTTTTCATCTTTTACAATTTAACCCCCAAAACTTTTTTATTTTCAACTTTGGTCTCCCATACTTTTCATCTTTTGCAAGTTTTCCGTTTTAAGTTTCGTTATAAATTTTTCGAATCAACATGCGTGTAGGGTTCAACATATTTTCGTCTGTTTTTCCTGTTTGACAGGAAGTAGCAACGCGTCTATTTTTCTTCGTTTGACAAGTTCGTCACAACACGCGGGTCCTGGATCGACTTAGTTATTATTTTATACGTTTTACATGTATGTCTATTTTTTTGTATTAACACGCTGCAATGTACGTGCGTTGTTCAACGATTTTACGTATGTTTTTCGTTTGGTGTTATTTTTTACCTTTTATTTATTTTTTTACGAGCTCTTCTGATGTTGGTGGTCGCTGGCAGTGTTGTGGCATTAGTGCTACTTGGCATGATTTTACGAACGTATTTAGCCTATTAAGTTTTTTTACTAATAATTCATTTTGAGTTTACAGCTATATCTCCTTTACTTAAGAAAAACTAATTTTTTATGTGCATATTTTTAGGTACGTGTCGATATAAATTATATGTACTCTACGTTTCGACGTAAACTTTTTATGGAAACGAGTCTAGTTAAGTATAATATGTTTTAGTTTAAAAAAACAATTTTTATGTACATATTTTTATTTACGTTCGGTATAAATTGGATTTGGTGTATGTTTTGACGTAAACATTTTGAAAAACGAGTCAGGTCAAATATAATATTTTTTTGTGATTTTATGAATGTTTTGTAAATTTTGTTTCTATCCAATTGGAATCAAATTGCGGTTTTTTTCCTTTTTTATAAAGCTCTAATTAATCTCATTTGATTATACGTGTAAACATTTCCATTATAACAATTACATTTTCTATGTATGACTCAGACCACATATAACATGTTATAATTATACGGTATAAATTTGATTTCTTCATGTTTTAATCCAATCGCAATCCTTATATAGGTTGCATTGAGTTAATAAGATATATTAAAACATGTGTTTACAATGCATTGAGTTAACAACATACGTCAAAACACGTGTTTACGATATACTCTTCTTACTAGTTATTAATTCATTTGGATCCTTTTTTATTATTATCCCAAACCCAAATTATCGTTCCACTTGTGGTGAAATAAATCCCCAAATCGTGAAAACCCTAGCAACTGATATCATGAGTTCGAAATCAAAATCAAGATGTGAAACAACGTGCCTTTCGAGATCCAAGAGCAAATCATCAAACATCTCCCTGTAAAATCACTCATTCGTCGCCGACCAGTCTCCAAATCATGGAAATCTCTCATCATCGGTAGCTCCAAATTTATCACTCTTTACTACAGGTCCCAACAGCAACACCTACTTATATTTATTTATTATCGCTGATTCGATTCTCTTTCTTTCTTTTATTATTTCCAAAATCTGCTGCAGTCGGTGCACGTGCCATTTGCCCCACCTCCCCTCCCCTGTTTTTCTTCTTTCTTTCTCAATTCATTAACTCGGATTTTGTGAATTTCTTTGAAAGGAGATCTGGGTTTGGGAGAAACCTGAAGATCCGACCAAACCCTAATCTGGTTAAGTGTATGATGGGTAGCAATAGTTTGGTTTGCCCAATACTTGGATTTGCATCCATCCTTGTATTTGTTTACTTGTCTTTTGGGGGTTTGTTGAGTGTAAATTACAAAAATGACCCCAAGATGAGTTTTGTGGAGAGGAATGGGACTAATTTTGTTGTGGATGGGAAAGTGTTGTATGTGAATGGATGGAATTCATATTGGTTTATGGAGCATGCTGTTGTTGATCATAGCCGCCCAAGGATCAGGGAGATGCTTCAGGCTGCAGCCAAAATGGGCCTCACTGTCTGCAGAACTTGGGCTTTTAATGATGGTGACTATAATGCCCTTCCGGTTGCTCCTGGACAGTTTGATGAGAGAGTTTTCAAGGTACACAAACAAACAAACACATTCATCATTCTTCTTCTTGTTTTGTTGGGAAAAGTTGATAAAATCTAGAGTTTCTTGATTGGCTGCAGGCCTTAGATTATGTGATTGCTGAAGCAAGACAAGTTGGAATCAGGCTTTTGTTTAGTTTGGTTAATAATCTCCAAGCATATGGTGGCAAGACCAAGTATGTGAAATGGGCATGGGATGAAGGTGTTGGCTTGAGTGCCTCCAATGACTCATTCTTCTTTGATCCATCAATTCGCCTTTATTTTAAGAATTATGTCAAGGTACTCTATTTACTTTCCCATTCACTATTGTCCTTTTAAATATGCTCATCTGCTTTGCTTTGCTTTGCTTTGTAGACCATCTTGACTAGAAAGAACACCATCACTGGAGTCGTATACCGCGACGATCCCACCATTTTTGGGTGGGAGTTGATCAACGAGCCCCGTTGCATTACTGATGCATCCGGTGATACTCTACAAGTAACTCATCTCTTTTACGCCTTTGTTCTTCAATTTTATAATTAGTTACATATGAATAATTACAACATAAAATCGGCTCATTTATTAGCCCATGTGTAGTGGTCACCCTCTTTACCCCAACATAACCCTCCATATCATGTGTGTAGTGGATGGAGCCCCATTTAGTTATATATATATAGGGTTGAGTTCTTTGCAGAACTCACATTTTACGCAGAACTCTTAAGAACTATTTAGAGCCATACTAATCAAAACCCAAAAAACCCGGAACCAAAACCTAAGAAACCCGGTCACATTCTCTTCAAAACCCGGTTCTATACACCAACCGGTTATTGCGATACCTGGATTTTAACCCTTTTAACCATACACCCGATTTGTGCACCTCTACCTATGCTTCCTTCACACACTTAAGCTAGTTTTCCCATCAGAATCATGACCGTGAACTGATAGGCAAACTCCCACCAATTCAAATATGTTAGCCATTGAGGGAGACGTCGGTATTATCAGACCAGGAGAGATGGGTCAATCATGATTCAATTACATTCAAGTAGGTTTGTATGGTCTTTTAAGATGACCTCCTGGGTCAATCTGGATGTGGAAATTTTGAGATAAGGGTTAGAATGGGTTGGAATGAAACTGGTTTTTTAAAACGGGCCAGAATGGGTTGATGTATAGCGAGGAAAGGGTCAGAATGGGTTGAATAAAAACTAGGGAAAGGGTTAGAATGGATTGTCAAGCACTCTTCCTCTTAACTGAAAAATCATCTACCTTGATGTGATGCCACCGTTATCCGACCACCCATGTAAGCAACTCTCGCCACCACCGCCATCGTAACGAGCACCAACATTCACCGTCATGACAACGGTCGTCAACCACCGCCACCACCATCCCTCACCGCCACCACCACACGCGGTTGCACAAGACCAACTATTTAATAAGGATCACCTGAATAAGGATCAGCTGAATGCGAGAATTACAGCCACTAAGACCAACTATTTAATTATTGAAACACGGGGAACATGCAATATTTTCAACATATACAAAGAAGATGGGCGGTAATAGTGCTTTTCGCCTATTGGGTTAAATGGGCGGTGGAGGGAATAGTGCCAGGCAGCTGCCTGGCACTCCCCTATTGCCCCAACAAATTTTCGATTTTATCCCGCTTTAAAATTACGATTTTGCCATTAGTTCAAAATTATGTTTTTACCACCACTTAAAAATAAATTTACGCTTTTACTCCCAGCTTAAAATTTCAATTTTGCCTTGGGTTCAAAATTACGACTTTGCCCCATTTAAATTTGCAGTTTTACCATTAGTTTTTTCCCTTATAATTACGATTTTGCCATCAGTTCAAAGTTATGTTTTTAGCCCGACTTAAAAATAAATTTACGATTTTGCTCCCAGCTAAAAATTTCAATTTTGCCCTTGGTTCAAATTTACGATTTTGCCTCGTTTAAATTTACAGTTTTGCCATTAGTTTTTTTTTCTCACAGCCAGCCACGTTACGATTTTCCCCTCAAACTAAATTTACATTTTCTTCATCGTTTTTGTTTGTTTTCCTGTTTAAATTACAAATTCCCCCAGTGTAAAATTACAGTCATGTTGGCAGCTGTCTAACACTCCCCCATTGGTCCATTTGTTTTACGATTTTATCCCTGAATTAAAAATATGATTTTGCCCTCACTTAAAAATTACGTTTTTCCCATCGTTTTAGTTTTTTTTTTTTGCAAAAGTAGATTTTTTTTTGTTTTATTTTGTTGACTCGATTTAAATTTTTTTCCGTGTCAAGGAGCTGCCTAACATTCGCTCATTAGTCCTGAAAAATTACAGTTTTTCCCTGAGCCGAAAAATACGGTCTTATCATCGTTTTAGTTTTTTTCTACCAAAATTATAGTAGTGTTTTTTTAATTGATTGAGAATTATTCGGCTATCGCCTCGCAACGCGGGCGGGGCATCAACTAGTTTGGAAACAAAAAGAAACTCATCGATTTCTTCTTATGTTTGCAAAGCAGATGGCTTATTGTTATTTTAGGCTCTTCATCGAGCATATTTTCCAATTCATTATAATCAATTTCTTCTTATGTCTATTCATCAACCACCTAAAACTCGGTTTTACCAATAGTTTCATAGTCAATCATGTCAAAGACTTCTAATTATCCTTATCCGCGTAATTTAAAACGTAGCATACCAGTTTTGTAACGTGCCTTTCATGCTCCAACCAAACACTCCTTTCGATCAAAACCAATGTTTTAAAAACCGGTAAATACCGGCCGGTTATACCGGTATCACCGTTTTCAGATGTAAATCCGGTACGAAACACCCCGATAAATAAGTGAAACGGCATAAGGTTTGTACCGGCGGTAAAATCCGGTATACCGGTTTGAAACGTAATACTGGTACCGTCCCAGGGTTATTTTAGTTTGGGTTGTTACTTATTTTTATTATATATGTTACTTATCTTATGTAGTTTTCATATATTATGATTATTCGTAACTAAAAGTTCTTATTTAGTATTGTACGAAACGAAAATAGTTATCCTCTAATTGATGAGGATGACGATAATAGTGAATTTCATCTTTTATGCGATCGTGAACTTGATGTATTCAACACTCAAATGGCTTAAACATATCGTACACTCTCATTTAAAAGAGTTTGTTGGAAAATTAAATGATTTTTGATTATCTTTTGGATATTTTTTTTATTATGTGTTTTCTTTTGGATCATCTTTTAATATGTAATCATGTATTTTTGGATTAACTTTGGAGTTGATGCTGTAATTTACGAAATTATAGAGTTGGTAGTCAACCCGGTTGAACCGCTCGGTACAACCTGGTTCAACTGGCTGAACCATTTTTTAGCCTAATCCGGTTTGTTTTAAAAACCGGTTTTTAAAACATTGATCAAAACCCTCCAACCTCTCTCTCATATCTTAAAGATGTGCGGCTCAAAACTAAATTTTCAATGCGAAAGTCAACACATTTCCAACGTTCATCTTATCAAAAAAAAAAAAAAAAAAAAAAATTAAAGCACAATAATATAAACCATATGATAAAAGTTAGTCAATCTTACCTCAATGATTATTAGCCTTGCAAAATGCAAAAGCAAATGGTCCACCAAAGCTATTCTCTAGTTCATGGGATTATCTTAGGGTGCTAGAGGCGTTCTTCGAGGTGGTGCAGGTAGGTCGGCAACACTGCCGCAAGGGTATTGGGTTGGGGAATTGACTACAGTCTTCGACTGCAAATACGCAATTCGCCTATCATAGAAAATTGAAGGGGAAAAGGCTTTCATGTATATGGGTAATTTTGGTAAAAAAAAAATAAGGTGCCTTAGCATCATTGGTTGTTTTAATTTTGATACTTTGGGTATTTGGGTTATGCCCCTAGCACCCTCACACAACATCCCGTCCCAAAGAGTTTCAAATATATTGGTACAAGGCTTACATTTTTTTTTTTTGCAAAACAACTCTTTATCGTCTTTCTTTCCCCTATGCATAGAGGGCAACAGAAAAACCGGATATAAACCTTACCCAAAAACAGAGTAGTAAAAAAATCAGTTCGTCTGTGGCCAGTTCCATACCTGACCACATGCACCGGTTATTCATTGATTCCATACCCTAAGATTTAAAGCTGGTTCCAACCCAGTTATACCGGAACCATACTAATCAAAACCCATAAAACCCCGGACCAAAACCTAAGAAACCCGGATTTATACACCAACCGGTTATTGTGATACCTGGATTTTAACCCTTTTAACCATACACCTGATTTGTGCACCTCTACCTACGCATTCCTTCACACACTTAAGCTACTGAAGTTTGTTTTCCCATCAGAATCATGACTGTGAACTGATAGGCAAACTCCCACCAATTCAAATATGTTAGGTGTTGAGGGAGACGTCGGTATTCTCGGACCAGGAGATGTTAAAATATGCATATTGTTACAATTCTATTATTGAATGTCCTTTAGATTATATTATGTTACGTTTTATAACATTTTATAACGTGTTGTTTTATGTTCCATATAAACATGACTGGACATGGAAGCTGTGTTCGTAGTTGGGCTAGCATTTAGAATTGGGCTTGTAGCAGTTGTAAAGGCGCTGATATTGCTGTGGGCTGGATATGGGCTTAAACCAGTTGTAACGACATGTGTTTTATATCTAAATCATCTCTTGTGTCTGTATATAAAAGGGTTAATTAAGTGTGTTAGAGAAGCATTATTCCAGATATTTTCTCTTTATCACTTTCACCTAACAACTCTCTCTCTAGACTCGTGTGTGATTAGGGTTTCTGTGATCAGATTCATCCTGAATCTGATCTTGTATAGATCTCAGTCATTATGTATTCAGATTATCTCGTTGATAATCTTGTTTAGTCATTAGGGTTTGTTTCAAGTTGTAATAGTTGAAGAATTTAGTGGTTTAATTAGATTTCGTTGGTTTTATCTGGTTTGTGTTGCTCTGTATGATTACCATGAAATTTCACTCAATATAATCATTTGGTTAAACTCAAGCAATTTTTAATGGGGCTTGATAATGTTTATAAATCTGTTAGAACAAGTTTACTGATTAGAGAGCCTCTTTCAAGTATGAAAGAGGCTTTCTCTATTGTGTCTAAACCGAAGAAGATGACGACGCTGCTCTTCTATTAACAATGAGCATATGAAGAGAAGAAAAGAAGATTGATCATCTGACGTTATCAAGAAAGAACTTGTGAGTGGTTCAAACGAAGACGATAAACAACCTGTGAAGGGTACAATTAAACAATCCAGTGAATGGATCAAATTGAAGAATGGGTTGTGAGATACAACATCAAAAACGTGTGATACAAAATTGTGTGAGATATTCATGATCCGCGATAGATCATATAGGAAAGTATGTTACCAATCAAAACGGAGGTCGTGTGAAGCGAATGAATTGCTCATCTTTGGCTAGGTCTCTGTGTATCAAATGTGCAATTATTTTGCTCTACAAGAAGTTTCTGGTCAAGCCATAGAATGGATTGTAATTGCAGTTGATAAGATGGTTCAACTTCTCCATGAACATCTAGATGCCTGCCAATGTCATGTTTAATTTCTCAATCTTACTAGAATAACATAATCGGGCAAAGAGAGTTTGAGTAGAGGGTTAAAGATTCTAACAGAATCGGCTTGCCCCTTGGCGTTGGGATTATGGGAGAAAATTAGCTTGTGGTGTCGGGTCATGAATTTTTATGTCTTTTCTTTACGAGACCTTTTGGAAATTCATGAAGAAGGTAGAAGAGGGGTGTCGGAAAGAAAGGCGTTGCATGGAATTATCGTTGCTTCGTGTTGGTTCTTATGGATGGCCAGAAACAATCTTAGGTTTATCGGAAAGAGGAGTAATGTCGAAGAGGTCTTTAGTGAAGTTAGGTAATTAGTTATTTTTTGTTCAAGCATAGGGCTAAAAATGGTTGTTTGATTGGGGGATTGGTGTAAATTAAAATATGTAGTTGGTTTTATTTGATTGTTGCCGTCCCGGTTTTCGGGCTCGGTGTTTCTTAATGAAGTTCACGTTTCAAAAAAAATGGTTAGATTATTGGAAGTCTGAATGGATCTTATCTTTAAAGGATGGAGTGGGAAAGAAGAAGGGTGAGATGGGGTGGGACTCATTTATGTCTATTTTTTTTTATAATTTTAAGGGTAAAACAAACATTACCACACACATTTTACTAGACAACTTAACATGGGTTAGTGATAAGGATTAGGGATGAGCCTTTGGTACTGGGTACTGGTACCGAATTTCCTGTACCGATTTTTTTCGGTATCAGTACCGGTACCCACTTTTGGCATTTTCTGTATTGGTGCTTTCGGTATCGGTACGGTACCGGTAAAATATCAAATTTTACCTTCAAATACCGGTACCGTACGGGTACCTAGTTTTGACAAATTTCGGTACCGGTATTTTCGGTATCGATATCACGCTCATCCCTAATAAGGATCACATGAATGCGAAAATTGCAACCAGTAAGACCGACTATTTAATTATTGAAGCACGGGGAACATGCAATATTTTCAACATATAAAATTCTCATGGCGGGAATAGTGGTTCGCATCCATTGGCTGGAATGGGCGGCCGCCCCTCCCCTATTGGACCAACCAATTTATTATTTTATACACTCTTTAAAATTACGGTTTTGCCCCGAAATAGTGTTTCTCTGCCATTGGTTCAAATGGGAAGCGAGCAATACACACTGGACCAACCAGTTTATTATTTTATACCCACTTTAAAGTTACGGTTTTGCCCCCCGTTAAAAAATACGGTTTTGCCCCAGCTTCAAAATACATTTACCCTTTTGCCCCGAGCTAAAAAGTACGATTTCGCCCTCGGTAAAAAAAATTGCACTTTTACCCTCAACCTAAATTACGTTTTCGCCCCAGTTCAAAAAAAAAATTTTGTTTTTCCCCCGGCTCAAAATTACGAATTTACACCAGTTTATTATTTTATACTTACTTTAAAATTACGGTTTTGCGCACAGTTTAAAATTACGTATTTGCCCCCAGTTCAAAATAAATTTATGTTTTTGCCCCCAGCTAAAATTTACGAATTTCACTCGGTTCAAAATTACGATATAACCGTCAATTCAAAATTATGTTTTTGCCCCCCGTGAAAAATAAAAATATGGTTTTCCCCTAACTAAAAATTAGGATTTTACCCTCGGGGAAAAAAAAATGATTTTTCCCTCAAGTAAAAATAAAATGACTTTGCCCCCAATTAAAAATTGTGTCAAAAAGCTAACTAACCCTCTTTTTACTTTTTATTTCTATTAAAACTATAGTACTGTTTTTTTTTAATTGATTGAGAATTGTTCAGCCATTGTCCCGCAACACGGGTGAGACATCACCTAGTTTGAAAAAAAAAAAAAGAACTAATAAATAAATAACCCCATTCAAAAATATTCCACACTAAACCCCTAAATCAATCTCCATTTTCATCGTTCCCCATGGCTTCCAAGGCGGCAAGGAAGGCAATCTACCTCCAGAAGCTACACAACCACCTCAAAGACAATAACAAACATCTTGTCATCGTCAGTGCCGACAATCTTTGTGTGAACCAAATTCAGGCCATAAGGCAAGGACTCCGACCCCACTCATCTGTCGTCATGGGTAAGAATTCTTTCATGAGGCGCTCACTCGCCATCCATGCCCCATCTGCCGGAAAACCTGCTTTTGTTGGCGCAGTTCCTCATATTAACGGCAAAGTTGGGTTGATTTTGACCGATTGTGCCCCAGAGGAAGTTAGTGAAACTGTTGCGGGATATAAGTTGCAGCCGCTGGTGTGTTCGTCGATGGATATTGGGATGTGTTCCCTTTGGCAGTGGTTGCTGGGTTTTCATATGAATTTGCTCTCCAAATGAAGTGGTTTTTTAAAGGGTGAAGATAAATTTCAGAATATTAAGGAGATCGATAAGTTGTTATTGTGCATACCTATTTTCAAATCATTGCAGTTAAGCAAATTTTATTACAATTCAGTTTATACGGTTTTTAGTTAGCTTTTTTTTTCATTATCTGTATAATCTTATTGTGTTTATGAATGGTTTGGTACTTCTTGATGATCAATTAGGATTATGTACAGATAATGAAAAGGTCTACTGATAGATAACTGTGGCTACCTATTTTTTGTTGGTCATGAGAGCGGTGAGTTGGATTGTTGTTCTAATATCTGTTTGTTATTAATAAGCTTTCTAATTAAAAATTCAAAATAATAATTAGAAATGTTTATACGGCCTTTTCCAAACTGACACAGTTAAACCGTCAAACCCGAATCGTATGAATCCTTAAACCAGATGACTGGCTTCGGTTTAAGCAGTTCAGTCGATTTTATGAAGTACTCTTCATCAACTAAGTTATCTTTTTAAATAGCTGTGGTGAGTGTTTCCCCACATGAATAAGAAAATCCCCTTACATTTCCCCCGAGATATGAAAACTCGCAAACTCTACTAGTGAAACTATCGGAACTAACTTGATACCATGAGCAACAGTCATCCGCAACCCATGATGACAACATTATGAAATCATCTTTGACACTATCTGTATTTAAACTTGAGCAGAGCTAGCCTCTTTTGTTCATAGCAACCCAAAATAATATATTGATATTTAGTTGTAAATTGAAACCAAAACCAAGATTAAAAAAGGTAAGATGCTTGATATTTTAATACCATCTAGTTCCTTAAACAAATCCATTAGACCATCTGTAATGGTTAATGCCCCCTAAGGGGCAATTTCCGCCACATCAGCATCATAACGCTTCTTCAAAAAAAGTTTAATGGTTGACGCCCATTTAATGCCCTTTCATTACTTTCCATTTTGTTTTCCTATCATTTGGCGTTATCCCCTCCCTCTTCATGCCTCTATAATGCCCCGGGATGGGGGGTGATGCTAGCAACACGTCTTCATATGCTTTTGAAGTCAACAAAGTAACTCCTTATCCAAGACTTTTGAAACTTACAGTCTAGTCATTCTAATGACTTTGTATTATGTATAGATTTTGCAGATTCTAATGACTTTGTATTATGTAAAGATTTTGCAGGAAAGACTACAGAACGAGAAGGAATCTAAAGAACGAAAAACAATCAGAGATTTGTTATCTGAACTACAGTTGTTTGTATCACTTACTGAACAATTGTTGCATACCTCTTTTTGGATTGTTTCTTGGTAATCATCATTGCTGCTGTTGTTGCCTTTTTATTTCTTTTCAGGGCTCAGCTGGAAGATCGAATCCAAATAGAGGATGGCATTTCAACATAGAGCGAACCTACTGTCATCACATGATTTTCTACCCATTGGTAAGTTGTGCATATCTAATCTTTCGTCCACTTCTTCTATCACCTGTATTCTATCTCATGTATTGCAATATTTTTATTTTTATAAAACACAACCATGATACATATATATAGCACAACATAAGTACTTAAAAGCAAAACAACAATTTTACAAATATTGTAATTTATAAGAATGCATCAGGCTTCTCTGCCTCTTTTAATCTTGGAAATCTTCACTGCAACTGCCACATATACTTTATCCATGGTTACCTCTGCAATCATAAAAAGCTTCCTTCTCCATTGCTTCTTGAATGCCAAAACTCCAATAATACCCCAAAAACCTGTTGCAAATCCACATGTTATGTCCAAGTAAAACCATACCTTCCTTAGCCCATTAGCCTTTTTGTATTTCTTCTTGCTTGTTGTGGCTGGTGGGTTTTCAGGATTGGAACAATTATTTGGCAGAGGTGCACCACAGAGATCCCTGTTACCAGCGTATATTGATGGGTCGATAAGTGTTTGCAATTGATTTCCCGTTGGAATTCTTCCTGACAGTTTGTTGTGTGAGAGATTCATCGAGCTCAAAAAGTTCAAAGCAGCCATGCTTGGAGGGATCGTCCCGCTTAGTTGGTTGTCTGAGAAGTCCAGAGATACTAACGCCTTCATGTTTCCGATGCTATCTGGAATACTCCCACTCAGATGATTGTGAGACAAATTGAGACCCATCAATGAAGCAAGTGCAGTTAGCTCTAGAGGGATTTCTCCTGTAAGTTTATTGCTTGAAAGGTCCATGTTAACAACTAAGCCCATCGTTGTTGTATATTCAAGCTCGCTTCCTTTAATGACTTGAATCACATCAATCACAGTAACGTCCTCGTAATCCTGTTGATAGTATTGTGTTACGTCTTTCATCTCACTCAACTTTCCAAAACAATGAGGGATGGATCCTGTTAAGTTGTTGTGTGCAATGTCTAAAATATGAATATTTGAACATTTGAACAAAGAATGAGGAATATCTCCTGTGAAGTTGTTTTTATGCAACCTGAGAATCCTCAATTCTGAAAGTTTATCTCCAATCCATTTTGGTATGTTTCCTGAGAATTCGTTATTGCCCAAATCCAAAACTTCCTAAGTTTCTCAACTTTCCCAAGTCTTGTGGTATTTGACCATTGAAGTTATTGTCATTCAGTTTTAACCATTTTAACGATGAATAAATATTACCAAAAGAACTTGGGAGGACTCCAGACAACCCATTTGAACTAAGTATAAGCATTTCCATGTTTTGTAGATTCTCTACACAATCCGGAATACTTCCAGATAACCGATTGCTGGAAACATCGAGAAATACCAAACTTGTAATTCTACACACTGACCTTGGAATTGACCCATTGAAAAGGTTGTCTTGTAGAAGTATATACCTGGTATATACGTTAAATGGAAGGTTTATCAAAGATCCAATGAGTTTGTTGTGAGAGAGATCTAAATAAAAAAGCCTGGGCATATTCTGCAACCATGTTGGTAGAAGTCCATTTAGGCTAGAATTAGACAATATCAGATACTCAAGCTTCCTTTGATTTTGCAACCACTGTGGAAATCCATTTACAATCTTGCATGAACCAAGATGAACATTCCTCAGTTGGAATGGAGGTATCCACTCATGTGAGATATTAAAAATCAATTTATGATTCCCAGTTGTATGCAAGTCCTTCAACATCGAGAGATTAGCAAAATGGGCTTCTAGAACCACTCCTTCTAAAGAATTTAGAGAGACATCTAATTCTACAAGTTTGGTGAGTTTTCCAAGGAATGACGGAATTGGACCGGTTAATTTGTTTTCAGACAGATATAATGCTTCTAAAGATCTTAATCTCTCCAAAGCTTTAGGGATTGAACCTGTAAAACTGTTTGAAGAGAGACTTAAGGACTCTTAAATTGTTTAGTTTTCCAACAGATTCTGGAACAGAACTGTTGAATCCATTTCCGATTGATTCCAACACCTCTAAAGCATAGTGGGAACATTCAGACGTGTTTGATGATGGGCCTATCATTTCTCCTCCAAAATAATTATATGATATGCTCAATTCCTTCAGATGACATTGTCTCCATATCCCAACAAGCTCGATGTGCTCAAAGTAATTACCAGAAACATCGAGCTTTAGAAGGTTAGGCATGACAGGAATTGATGAATTCAAACTGTTGTATGAAAGGTCAAGGACTTTTAGGGCAGTGATGTTCATGAATTCAGATGGAAATCTACCACCAATTGAATTCCAGCTAAGATCAAGATATTGTATGTTGGAATGGGCACTTGAATTCAAATAAGTGGGTGAAAAGGGGGCATTGTGAAGCCCACACTCTGACAAATGCAATTCTGATAAAGAAGGGATCATGTTTAGCAGGTTTACAGAGTTCCAGGCCAGACTAAGATTATACAATGAAAGATCAAGGAACGTTAAGGATGTCATGTTCTGAAAAAAAGTGAGGGAGTTGACCTTTAAAATGGTTGGAGCTAAGATCCAGATGTTCAATGAAGGGAAGCGTTTTACTTGAATTAAGGTGAAGACCAAGATCAGAATTAGAAAGGTCACAGCGTCTCAAACTTAAATATGTTAATGAAGGAATCATGTAAAATACCATATCAACATTGTTTGCTTGAGAAAGATTTACGTTGCTCAAGTCAAGATGCTCAAGTGAGGAAAGGCCAGAAACCCATGCCATATCATCTGGTGTGATATAATTTGAACCAAGATCAAGAACCTTCAAATTGGAGAGATTTCCAATGTGATGGGGAATAATACCACTAAAACCTGCATGAGAGAGATTGAGGTAACTTAGCTGCTTGAAGGATCCAATGAATTTAGGAATCTGACTTCCATAAAAAATATTCCCACTCAAATCCAGATGTTTCAGATTCCTTAACTCAGCCAAATATTCATTCACCTTATCACCTTCTAAGAAGTAATCTCGTTCATAGAAATTTCCCCCAAGTTGAAGGCTGACAACACTTCTGGTGGCAGCATCACAAATGACTCCTTTCCATGAGCAACAATCACTGCCAACCCATGATGATAGCATTTTAAAGTCATCTTTGACGCTGTCTTTGAACTGGAGTAGTGCTAGTCTCTCTCGTTCATGGCAGCTTCTTGTTGAATTTTGAGCGCCCAGACAAGTATATTTGGTTGCAACCAAAAACATACTTAATAAAACGAGATGAAGCCCCCGAACCCACTGATTTCCCATGATTCAACCTCAACTTTTTAGAAGAATGTGAAGAAATATGATGAACAAACTACATGAAGTAATAGTTGTTTGTATAGATGGACGTGAGCTATGGATCATGGAAGACTTTGCAAGTCGTTGTGGAAAATCATTACACAAATATCATCCACAAAAATCCTCCAGTTCCCAATGGATAAAATTTTGTTGTACATAAATCCTCAACTCACAATCTATAGTTAATATTCCTCATTTTGTTATACACCTTTAAGCAAACTTATGTAAAAAAAAATTCTTTTAATTTAACTAATTGTTTAGAGTCGTAGCTGGGCATGCTACCTTATAAAAATTCTTTTAAGAGTAAATTACTTTTTGAGTTCTGTTTTAGTGGTTTTAACTACTTAGTCCAAAATCAAAAAGTGTAATGCTCTGAGTCCCTAATCACTTGTTTTATAACACTTGTACTTTTTATTTTGAACTCAAGTGGTTAAAAGTACTAACAGCACATTGACTCAAAACGTTATAAAATGAGTGGTTAGGGACTCAGGGCGTTAAACTTTTTGATTTTGGACTTAACTGATTAAAACCACTAAAACACAAGGACTTAAAAAGTAATTTACTCTTCTTTTAATATATCTGATTGTTTAGAGTTGAAAAGTCTTTCTTTAATATATATTTTAATATATCTGATTGTTTAGAGTTGAAAAGTCTTTCTTTAATATATATTTGAAAGTATAAGTGTGCATATTCATAAGCCCACAGGTTGTCTTCAACCCATTGAGATCCACATTGCAGATTATGTCCAGCCCAATAGCATTAAATTTACAAAGCCTTAATTTGGTACCACAAAAGGCTGAAATGAGAATCCGATTCTCAGGCTTCCAAATCCAAACTTGCTTTCCTTGTGGATGATCATTGGACAAACTGTATCCACATAATTGCTTCCTTCTATTTGAGTATTAGAGGTGTACAAAAAATCCGGCAGTTTTATATAGGTTTAAGATTTTTGTGTTAAGAATCATTTTCAACCCGAACTGTTTTGAGCCCAAAAATAAACCGATAAAAACTGGTTTAAATGCTAAAACTAGTTGTGAATCCAATCCCAATTGGTTTGGGTGGGTTAGGTTTTCAACCCTAAAATCGGTTCTTAATACGAATCGGTTTGAGCCCAAGGTAAATAAAATGGACTGCTTTACAACCTAAACTAGTTTGAGACCAAACCGGATATTTGTACACCTTTACCTTTTTTTCTTAGGGGGGGGGGGGGGGGGGGAGGGACATGGTTTAAGTTTGCTAGTCAAATTGCCTTTAAATGTATGGGAGTACTTAATTTTAAAACTCGTCTGCAAGTGTTCATTCATGCATGGCCGGCTTCTTTGTGGTGACTTCTTAGGCTCGAGCCTAGGGCCCAAATATTGTTTACACATAATTCAATGCACACTTTTTGGCTTTGAGCATAAAATATTCAATCTTATTCCAATCTCACTTTAATTAAAAAAATGAGCCTAACTATTTTTACATACGTGGTTTAATCCTACTTTAGCCAATCCATTTTTTATACTTGCTCACAAAAATCTTAGATCCGATACAATTTATAACGTTAACATTTGAACAAGGGTTTTGAGTTTATACTTTGCCTTGGGCCACAAATTGGTTGAGCCACCCTACGCCCATGACGTTGAAGTAAAGGAAAGTGAAGTCAACACCTCACGCATGGTTTGTTCATGGTTTAGTCCTGCTACAGCTATATACCATGGTTTAGTTCAAATGTTCACACACGTACATACACAAGATATATGGCGATAAAAATATTGACTAGTTTATTAGATTAGGGTAGGAGTTGGCTACAAAGTCCATTTTTCTTACAAAGTGTAAAAAGTCATAAAACACACTAAAAAACCCACAAATAACAAAGTGAAGATTACTAAAACACCATATTTGTGGGGTTTGTGTTGTGTTTTGTATGATAAGGTTTTGATTATCGAATTACTAACATTAGCGTGTTTTATGTTGATTATCATGTTGTGTTTTATATCCATAGTTCTACGATGATGTGTTTGAAGTTTTTATGTATTGTTTTGGATATTGTGTTTTAGTGATCTTCACTCTGTTATTTGTGGGTTTTGAATTTGTTTTATGGCTGAATTTGTGGTGTTTTATGACTTTGTACATTTTGTAGGAAAATGAACTTTGTAGCCGAACCCCACCCATTAGAATATATATATATATATATATATATATATATAGGGCCAGGATCATTTCAGAACCATAAATATTTACAGAACTCGCAGAACTCCTAATAAACAATCTTTTTATTTATATATTTTTATGTTGAGGATAATTTTATCATTTATTATGTGTATTTTTACGATTACATACATGTTACGAGTAATTTTATCATTTTTTATATGTAGTTTTATAATTACACATATGTAAACTAGTTTTTTTACATATATGTAATTAGTTATGACACATATATATAATTTTGGCAATTAAACATATGTAAACTACTTTTAACATGTATGTAATCAAAGAAATACATATAATAGATGATAAAAAGATCCTAAATACAAAAACTTATATATAAAATGATTGTTTATTAGGAGTTCTGAAAGTTCTGTAGTTATTTAGAGTTCTGAAAGTTCTGTAGTTATTTAGAGTTCTGAAATGAACTCAACCCTATATATATATAGGGAGGGGCTCATGCGAGAACCACCCTTATTGTGAGAACCTTGATAACCAATGTGAACACAACCTAAAATAGCTAAAAAAAAACCTAACCCCCCCCCCCCCCCCAAGCTAAATGCTAAAAAAAACCTAAAAAAAAACCTAACCCCCCCCCCCCCCCAAAAACCTAAACCCCCCTCCCCCCACCCCCCCCCCCCCCCACCCCCAAGCTAAAATGCTAAAAACTAAACCCCCAAAAAACCTAAAAAAATCTAAAAAAAATCTAAAATTTTTTTTTTGAATTGTTTAATATTTTTTATGTTATAAAATCGCTACTTTTAGAAGCAAAAAAAAAAAAAAAAAAAATTTTTTTGGCTTCGAAAAGTATCGATTTTTTTATAAAAAATATTAAAAAATTCAAAAAAAAAAATTTTATGTGATTTTTAGCTATTTTTAGGCATTTTTGGTGTGTTCACATTGGTTCTCGCGGTTCTCACAATAAGAGGTGGTTCTCGCATGATCTTCTCCCTATATATATATATATATATATATATGAGAAGAATCTGTTAGGAACCACCCTTTATTGCGAGAACCGCGAGAACCAATGTGAACACCACCAAAATAGCTAAAAAACACACAAATTTTTTTTAACATTTTTTATAAAAAAAATCGCTACTTTTAGTAGCAAAAAAAAAAAAATTTGCAACTAAAAGTAGCGATTTTAATGAAAAAAATATTAAAAAAACAATTTTTTGTGTGTGTGTGTTTTTTTTTATTTTTTTAGGTTTTTGGGGGTTTAGTTTTTAGCATTTTAGCTTGGGGGGTTAGGTTTTTTTTTTTTTTTTTTTTTTTTTTTTTTTTTGGGTGGGGGGGGGGGGGGTTAGGTTTTTTTAGCTATTTTAGGTTGTGTTCACATTGGTTCTCGCGGTTCTCGCAATAAAGGTGGGTCTCGCATGAACCTTACCCTATATATATATATATATATATATATATATATATATCACTTTGGTTGGTGAGTTTAGGGCTATATAGTACGGCGGCGACCATTTACAACGCGATACTCGCCTTCTGTTAGTTTATCAATCCGCTCGGGATATATTGTACAGTGGCAAAGCTTGAACGAAAATTCACGAGATGTGGGCTCTCAAATTCCAAATTAGCGGGCTGGACTCTCAAAATCCAATATATTACACTACAAAATAAAATTTTGAAAATTTTGGTAAAACTAACACTACAATACGAAAAGGGGACGCCCCTTCCCCCAATGAAGTTTTAGCTCTTCTATATAGAAAACAAACAAAATCTTGTAAAAGCGCATTGATGATTTTATGATATAAAATAAATTCTATACACACACATCAATGAGTAATTTTATTACTTCATATATGCCAAAATATTGCCTGGTTACATAGCATCACTTAAAGAAACAAATAAATCAATCTTCAACAAGTGATATGATTGAAGCATTATTAACAGTGGCGGATCCAGGGTTTTTTTTTCAGTGGGTTCACTATTTTTAGATGTTCCAATTTCATAGGACTGGACATCAACTTTTTGGGTCGGTTCGACGGTTCCGGTCGGATAAGGTTTAGGGGCGGCTCAATCATTTTGAGAGCCTAAGGCGAATTAAAAATATTAGGCCCTCGATTTATGAACATAAGAAAATTAGTAGCCAAAATTTTCGCATGCAAAATTAACAGACATGATCTTCGATTCACAGTGCAAACAAAAATTAAGTTAAACAAAATCTGAATTACAGAAACATGAACCACATCAATTAAAAGTCAAAGACTTGATTAAACTCGATTCTCAAAGTGAAACAAAATACATATTATGTTATACTTGATTTAGTTAAAGGATTCATTTAGAAACCAAACACCATATAGATGTAAAAGATAAAAATCAAATTGAACACAGATTCAAAATAAATATACCAAAAAAAAGGAAAAAAAATAACATAAACGTCTTTAAAGAATCACATATTCAAAATAAAGATACCACAAAAAAGAAAAAAAATGTAACATAAACATCTTCAAAGAATTAAGAAGGCTTAGAAATTGAAGTCAAGTGGTTGTTTCAGAATAAATAAATGTGAGGGATCTATTTTCATACGACACGAATTCGAAAGATTTGAGAGTGACGAAGGCTTGAAGGGAATAGGGCTTAGATTTTGAAGTTTTAGAAATGGGTCATGGGGAGAAAAACTTCAAAAAAATAACTACAGGAGGGGTCGAACCCATGACATCAAACATGGAAGGGAATGACTTAACCAGTAAGCCATCTTTCAATTTCATCAATGGGTTCATCCAAACTTTCTTTTATGGGTTCATCTAAATTTTTCTATTAACACTTCTACTAAAAATTTAAAACCGAGTGGGTTCGTGCGAACCCGTCACTCTCAACGTAGATCCGCCCCTGATTATTAATTACTATTTGACCGTAACAATTTCACATTAAATAAGTTTTGGGACAGAGCTCGAGCTTAGTTGTACTACTAACAATGCTAACACATATAAACCTCATTCAATAAATTTAACTTCTAAAATTTTATATTATCCTATGCAATCATTTTATTTACAAAGTTTAAAAAGATTTGGTTGTATTTCATGGTGATATCCAACATTTATTAAAAGTTTTGTAGTTCAACTTCACTTTATTAGACCGTCTTCTAAGGATGAGCAAATGGTACCGGATACCGGTTCGGAACCGGTACCAAACCGATACAGAATTTCCTGAACCGAGTTGATTTTTGGTACTGATTCGGTACCAACATTTAGCGTTTTCAGTACCGGTATTTACCGAATTTTATCGTCAAATACCGGTCCGTACTGGTACCGAACCGTACCCAGTATTCTCAGTACCGGTACCCTTTTTTGGGAATTTCGGTAATGATTGGTACCAAGCTCATCCATACCGTCTTCAACCCACTTCTCACAGTTCCATGAATCATTTCCTCTATGTATATGATTTTCTTCTATCTCCAACTTATATTATTAGATTTAGAGTTTTGTATTGTTAATTAATTTATTATTAAAATTGTTATGTACATTCTGGTAATTAATTGAAAAATAAATATATTACAACATACTCGTTAAATTCTCTTATGTGCCAATAGGGCTTGTCGGCTTGAACACAAAGGCACCACATACTCGTTACAAGTTACAACATGCTCATTACATTCTGTTATGGCCAATTTGGGAAGGGTGACTCATAACATGTTTTAGGAAACACAATAATCAATCAAAAAAAAAAAAAACAGGCATTTATGTGTTACCCACAACGACCACATACTCGTTACAACAGTTGATCTATGCATGTTAATTCACACAAAGGGATGGTGCTAAAATTAGTTTATCAGGCATTTATGTGTTACCCACAACGACCAAAATGTTTAGCGGGCTCATCCACGAACATCCTACACTCGTCTACCTTTGACAAATCAGCAAACATGAAAAGAAAATCCAGAGAGCCAAGTTCACGAGCTCTATGTGCTACTTGCTCAAGTCGACTCTCTGGTTTATTTCTGGCTATAATCGCGAGATACGCTCCTAGTTTTGCATATTCATATGCGATAAGCTGCCATTTTATAATACAAACTAAAGAAATCTTCCATTTTTTAATAAAAGATAACAAATCGTGTTATACGTACCTCTCTAAGTCCAGATGAAGCACCAGTGATCAAGACCACTTTTCCGGACATGTTTTCCTTACATCAGAAACCTGAAGGAACAGTTTTGTTTCCAAGGGAATGTCCATGAGCACCTTTAACGAAACCTGCATATGTCTGTCAAAGAAACAATTGATCCAGAATATTTTGCTCGAATTCCATCTACCTGTATTATTTTTAAAAGGGCAACATGTAGATTACGCAACTGAAGGCATATATCAACTTGACAGCTGGAAAGTAAGTTTAAGTAGTACCTTCTCCTGTATTTCAAAAAGCAACTTAATATTTTCATCTGTGACAATACTTGGTGGTTTCATATGCGCACCTTGAGGTTTGGTTGCCAATAGAAGCTGTAAAATGTTAAGCATAGAACATTTTAAAAAGAGTAAATTGCCATTTTAGTCCCTGAGTTTTGTCCAAATTTGCCATTTTGATCCAAATAGTTATTTTTTTGCATCTGGGTCCCTGACTTTTCCCTTTTGTTGCCATTTTGATCACTTTGCCTAACTCCATCCAAAAACTCCATCTTTAACCAGGGGTATTTTGGGGATTTTCATTTTAAATGTTTTTAATTGCCATTTTGATCCAATTCCAAAAAATCAAAAAAATTCCAAAAAATCAAAAAAATTCCAAAAAATTCTAAAAAATAATAAAAATTCTAAAAAATCATAAAAAATTCTATAAAATCCAAAAAATCCGTTTCGGCGCGAACCGTTTCGACCCGTACCGTTTCGAAGCTGAACCGTTTCGACGCGAACCGTTTCGACGCGAACCGTTTCGACCCGTACCGTATCGAACCGAACCGTTTTGAGCTGAACCGTTTCGAACCCGAACCGTTTCGAGCTGAACCGTTTCGACGCGAACCGTTTCGACCCGTACCGTTTCGAAGCCGAACCGTTTCGACCCGTACCGTTTCGACCCGTACCGTTTCGACCCGTACCGTTTCGAGCCGAACCGTTTCGACGCGAACCGTTTCGACCCGTACCGTTTCGAAGCCGTACCGTTTCAAGCCGAACCGTTTCAAGCCGAACCGTTTCGACCCGTACCGTTTCGAACCGAACCGTGCCGTATCGAACCGAGCCGTTTCGACCCGTACCGTTTCGAACCGAACCGTGCCGTTTCGACCCGTACCGTTTCGAACCGAACCGTTTCGACCCGTACGGGTCGAAACGGTACGGGTCGAAACGGTACGGGTCGAAACGGTTCGGCTCGAAACGGTACGGGTCGAAACGGTTCGGCTTCGAAACGGTACGGGTCGAAACGGTTCGCGTCGAAACGGTTCAGCTCGAAACGGTTCGGGTTCGAAACGGTTCGGGTTCGAAACGGTTTGCGCCGAAACGGTATTTTTGGATTTTTTAGAATTTTTTGGATTTTTTAGAATTTTTATGATTTTTTAGAATTTTTATTATTTTTTAGAATTTTTTGGAATTTTTTTGATTTTTTGGAATTTTTTTGATTTTTTGGAATTGGATCAAAATGGCAATTGAAAACATTTAAAATGAAAATCCCCAAAATACCCCTGGTTAAAGATGGAGTTTTTGGATGGAGTTAGGCAAAGTGATCAAAATGGCAACAAAAGGGAAAAGTCAGGGACCCAGATGCAAAAAAAACTATTTGGATTAAAATGGCAAATTTGGACAAAACTCAGGGACTAAAATGGCAATTTACTCTTTTAAAAAAGAAACTAATATTTTTCAGATCATGATTTCAGGTGAAACGATCATGTATGTAGATATCGCCCCACCTGCTCGATTCTGTAGAACGGTGCCAGGTGGCTGTCGAAGTATTGTTTCTCTTCTGCTGCTCTACTCCCATGAACCGCCATATTCTTTGTTTACAGGATTGATATAAGGATCTGGAAGTACAAATACAACCCCAGGTAAACCTGTTCATGGAAGAATGAGCTTATATCAATCAATAGCAAACGGCGTCATCAGTTGTCAAAGGAAAAAGAAACTACACTTTTGAACTGCTCTGAAACTTCCTCTGACACCTCGACCTGAAATCCGTTGTATGTAGTTGTGCTACACGCATAGATTTTCTTCTTAGCTTCTTCCACACTGAAATTATAAAATGTCGGAGTCAAACAACCGATCAGAAAATCACAATACCTTCATTTACAGTATTACCACAATACTGAAGCACTGTTAAAAACTGAACTGACATAAACTATAAGTACGTTAACCAAACTGATTACCATACATAATAACATGTGAAAGGATAATATCTTATGAACTCATTGCAGCGGAGGACATTATGTCAAATCCCTAATGTTTACAGATATTCACAAAAAACTGTTAAAAACCAAAATGCCACAAACATTAAGTACTTTTCACAACGAACCCGATTAACATATCATAAACCTAACAAAAGCACAAGTAAATAAATAATAACATAGTCATTAAAGCGTGAGTCATTATATCAAAGCCCTATTGTATATAGATATTATATACTAACACATTGTAAACGCTAACAAAATCAAGCGTCATATGTCAAATCCCTATTGTATACAAATATTATACACAAACACTTTTTGAAACCAAATTGACATGAACATTAAGTAATCATCACAAGCAAACCGATTAACGTATGTATACAGATATCATACAGTCAAGAGTACATACACTATACAAAGCCCTATAGTATCATCATCATCATCATCATCATACTCAGTAAATCCCACCAATAGCAAAGCTAAGGCAGGGTCTGAGGAGGGTAGATGTAGACAGTCTTACCTCTACCCCGTAGGAATAGAGAGGCTGCTTCCAGTGAGACCCCCGGCTCGATTGTAGTTTTGTATCAAGCCTTGGACCTAAGACACATAACACTCAAACAATCGGGACAAAGACTGATTGGTGCATGTACCCCCATGTCTTTCAGCTATCAACGTCACCACATGATGAACGATTAACCATCCGCTACTTTTAACGTTATTTTCACGAAACTAGTAAAATAACGTTAAAGTTAGTACCATTTCACTTTTGTCCCCCGAGCGCCCACACATATATACATTATATGTGCACACCGCAAGCGGGGCACACAAAGCCCTATAGTATAAGGATATTAAACCCTAAAACACTGTTAATAAGCTAACTGAAATGAACATGAAGTATTTTTTCACCACCAATCCGATTAACATATCGTAATTCGTAAACCCTAACAATGTAAACCACATGTAAGAAGAATTTTAACATCTTAAAAACTTATTAAAGCACAGGTCATCATGTCAAAGCCCAAAATATATACAAACGCTCAAATAAAAACATAACCTTCCGAGAACTTTCCCGATATTTGTTAGTGGATAATCTGCATAAACACATGTTTAATATGCAAACAAAATTACAAAAGCTGATTATTTGTGACAATCCGTTTTCATCGGTAAAGATTTTTGGATGAACTGAACTTACCAAGTGGTCGTGGTCAGAACCCTAGCCGCCGCATGCTGTTGATGCCGGGGCCACCCATTTTCATCGAGTCTCCACACACGCAGCTCCCGTACACCCTTGTCACATTCACTACCGCCGCCAGAGAAGATACCTCAGCCAAGTGGAATCACGAGATCCGTCAAATAAAACCCTCAGACATGAGATATAAAACCCTAGATCTGTTGATTCAAGGTAGAGTTTACCTCAGACATGAAAATAAAACCCTAGATCTGCAAGTTTAAAGCAGATACAAACATCGGATTCAAAAACTAAAAGGGCATGATCTAAACAAATCAAAGAAGGTTGTCGGACTTACTTCGGGTTGTTGGAACTTGCCTCGACCACTATTATAGACCACGACATTGTTGGATCTGGTGAGATCTGGCTCATACCACAGGAGGCAAGAAACCCTAAGTTGAAAATCACCAGAGAGAAAGAAGGAGAAGCGGCTGGATGAAATGAATTAGGGTTTAGAAAGAGAGATAGAAACATTATACTAGATCCATCAGAGGTAAAACGGGTCAAAGTGATCCGGCTAAGATTCATGCGGCTTCACAGCATGTTAAAACAACTTTTCAACAAATTCATGCTTAAAATGCTTGTACAATGTGCTTGAAATGCTTGTACAATGGCAAATGACCATTTCTGCCCTTCGAATATGCTTTTATATATAGTATAGATATAGATATAGATATTTTATATATAGTATAGATATAGATATAGATATAGTATAGATATATAAGTGAATTATTCGATGATATTATGATACATGTGTCTATGTATGGTTTGTACGTTGGATTGGTTGATAGGCAATATTTAATCTATACTACCTTATTAAGTAAACTAGGTTTTCTACCCTTATAGTAATTTTACATTGTGTACACATCTTCAAGCAACATATATAGGAGAGCAAAGCCATTTTAGAGGGGTTGAAGCTGAACATTCTTCAAAGATTTAAGACGTCTAAGGGTCGTTATACGGATTTCATCCATGGAATTAGGAGAAGCCTACATTAATTATGTCAGACTTAAACCGTCCAGAGAAGGAGAGGGGGAGAGAACCAGAAAAGAGAGCGAGTAGCGGGGTTAGAGAGTGAAAGAGCGACGGGAGAGGGAATGGGGAGACCAAGCACAGCCTCCGGCCACCTTAAACCTACAATAACGACGGCAGCGATGTGATGGTGTCACTTGGTTAGAGCACGATGGGGGTTCCGGTGATTGAGGTTGAAAGTGAATCCCAATCGTTCCTCTTGCACCGTCATTGAATGCCAATCGTCGCCTCCTTCACCGCGCTAAAGGTGTCGTCGATTAGGTAGTGAAACCCATTGTCGGGGTTTCTGAATCGACTTTATGTCTACCGTATGGCGAATGTGAATCACCCCTTCGTTCAATTCTAACATCGTCTGCAACGTATGGTTTATATATATTTGCTCTCCCCAGCCAATGATATATTAAGCTGATTATGAATCCATTGTTTTTGCAGGGACATAGGGTTCTTCGGCTTATCATGTACATAGGGAGACGTCGGTATTATCGGACCAGGAGAGATGGGTCAATCATGATTCAATTACATTCAAGTGAACCCGGGTACAACTCAGATGTGAAGAACTTTGAAGCCCATGCAACCCCAAGACATCATGTAGTAACTTGTTTTTAGTTTCTAATTTTATCACATGCAATTTTATTTCTAAGTTACTTTATTTTATTTACCTTTTCAAAGTTAGGTTTTCCACTTCCCTAAGATGTAGCAAAATAGGCTGTACCGGAATTTTATTACCTATGTATTGCGATTGAATGAATGAACATAGGCAGAGTGAAACTATTTAGAATTTGTTAATTCTCTTGTTCTTGAAATTTCCTTTCCAATGCTATCTTATTTTGGCCGATTAAGAGGTGATCTTTGGAATCCCGACTTGAATTACATGGTATTTTCTGTATCGTAATTCAGCTTTGGAGTGCCCAACGGATGGAAAGAGTGGTAATTTTCTGTATCTCGAATCTATTTACAATCAAGAACCATCTAGTTGTGGAAACACTTGAACAATTCTACATTCAAGATAACAAATCTAACTTTATTCCAAAACCTTCTTACAGGCATTAAGAGGTGATCATGACTTGCAAATCATATTTATGATCATACAAGCTTTCAAGACAATGAATGTGGTACCAAAACAAGTAGCACCTAGGCAAATGACTTCTGTCAACCAAATCTTGACCAATCTAAAGACCATTTGTGATTATTGATTAAAGTAAATTTTGGATATGTGAATGTAAATCTCTTGCAAAATCTTTATACTTCGGAGATGAAGATGGAAACAATTCATACAGTTGATATTAGCAACACAGTCACCATCTTCTAGTTAGTCCAAATCATCAGCCACATCTTCTAGAGTTCTAGTCGTAGTTCATCAGTGCATGTAGGTGAGAATTTTGTAAATCCATTGGCGTAGACATATGTAATTATGTGAACAAATCAATGACTCGATGTAAGAGTTTCTAGAGTGGAGATACAATAGGAAGTTAATTTGGCTAAGAAAGCTAGGAAGTGATCTTGACCATCCATTTAGTTAATCAAGGGCTAAGATTAAATGATGGAAATTGAAGGGAAGAAAAGAGGCGCGTGAGTTTGTTTAGGGGTATTCTAGTCAATGCAAGGCAATAGTTTCTCTCTCCTCCAATTCCCCCCCATTTTTTAAACGTTAAAAACTCTTTCATACGACATTATTTTTTTATAAAAATTGCACCAAAAAAACGAGCGTTTTTTTATCTTTAAAACGAGTATACTATTGCTATATTTTCAAAAAAAAATAATTAAAAACCCAGTTGCGTAAAACGCAATAGAAAAACCCCCAGTTACGTAAAACGCAATGAAAAAAAAACCTAAAAAATGACATTTTCCTAAAACGCAATGCACAAAAAACACAAAGAAATGTCTTATTTGTAAAACGCAATGGCCAGAAAACACAAAGAAATGTCTTATTTCTAAAACGCAATAGCCTAAAAACTCAAAAGAAAATGTACTTTCTAAAACGCAATGGACTAAAAACACATAAAAATGTGTTTTACCTAAAATGCAATGCATCAAAAACACATACAAATGTCTTATTTCTAAAACGCAATGGCCAGAAAACACTTAAAATGTCTGTTTTCTAAAACGCAATGGACTGAAAACACATAAAAAAGTGTTTTACCTAAAACGCAATGCACCAAAAACACAAAAAAAAAATGTCTTATTTGTAAAACGCAATGGCCATAAAACACTTAAAAATGACTCATTCTAAAACGCAATTGCCTAAAAAACAAAAGAAAGTGTTCTCTGTAAAACGCAATGGACTGAAAACACCTAAAAAAGTGTTTTACCTAAAACGCAATGCACCAAAAACACTTCAAGAATGTGTTTTTCTAAAACGCAATTGCCAGAAAACACATAAAAATGTTTTAGTTCTAAAACGCAATTGCCTAAAAACACCAAAGAAAATGTTCTCTCTAAAACGCATTGAACCATGACAATAGTTTTGTCTGTGCTGTGAACTGGTTGAACCAATGCAGCTCAACCCCAGCCAGGGGCTCTGCCCCTTGGACCCCGCCAGGGGCTGCCGCCCCTGGGACCCCGCTACAAGAGGCGCTGCCCCCGGACCCCCGCCAAGATCGTAAAACGCAATGACTAAATCAAAAACCCAGATCGTAAAAATGAAATTAAAGAATTTCTTACATGGATCGAAGTGATTTCTTCAACAATTGACGAATTTTGAATGATTGAAACACTTACCAGCGCTCGAATCGAACGGTTCGAGTGATTATCTTCAAAATCACCGGAAAAAACGAGATTTTGTATGAAATTAAACTGGGTTTTCTTCAAAAAAAGCTGAAGAACACGTTGATCGGGTGTTTGAATCATTGATTGTTGATGAAATCGCACTATAATTTAGTGATTATTGAGATAGAAAGTGAAGAAATGGTTGAAGATGGTGGGTTTTGAAAATGGTGGGTTTTGAAGTTACTGGGTTTCGAAAAGGAAGAAGAAAGGGTTGGATTGACTAAAATACCCTTTTTCTTTATTTTAAATGTTGCCACATGTCCTAATCCTATTGCTTCCTACACTTCCTAGCCAAAATAAACTTCCTATTTGATCATTTCCCAGAGTTTCTATATTTATCAATAATTCTATCACTAATATCGAAAGCCGACTCATAAGCAGTTGTTGGAATTAGAATTCCTAAAACATGCTTTAATATGTGAAAAATGAAAAAAAATTCAGCGAAATTAGCTTTCTACCAACCTAAAACATCAAACGTACCATCCCCTTTGATCTTTCTTTTTTTGCAGCCTCATCGCACAAATATATATCTAGTTCAATGTTATCAAATTAAAGGAAGACAAAGTACTAGTTAGCTCATTTAATTTATCTATATTCATTGTATGATGATTAAAACTCCAATTATACTTCTTTCAGTTGGTCGTCGATTTCCTTATTTTTCTTACAAATCATAATTCATACATCTTAAGCTTACACAATAATTAAGATAATACATTTTATTTCGGGTATCTAAAACTAATAGCACAAACAACAACAAATTCACATTGACCAAAATTATCGCAATATTTATCAAACTTTATTTTCAAAAACAATACTTGAACGACATTTTTATAGTTGCATGCATTGTGCAAAGCTTACCAAACAACAAATTGAAGATCACATATATGAACTGTGAAAAATTTCTTATGGGCTGTTTGTTTAGCTCTTAACGGGGCTCTTAATGGATCAGACCTTTTACTGGTTCAGCACTTAGACTGTTTGTTTCACGAGCAGATGTCTGAATGGTTCAAACATTTGCCTCTGAATGGTTAAACATTATACCGAGTCTGAATGGTTAAGACCTATAATTTGAATTGGTCAGATATTTGCCTCTGAATGTTTAGGCATTATACTGGCTCTTAATGGTTCAGACCTCTTACCGGTTCAGCACTTAATGGTTCAGACCTCTTACTGGTTCAGTACTTAACCATTCAGAAGTTGCTAAACAAGCCCATAGTCACATTATAAAAACATCACATACTCCATAATTAACCAATTTTAATTTCAAACGATCAACTTATGCATTAATTCAGGAATTTTAATACAGTAGAGCAATAGTGGTGAGAGAGTATCAAAACCGGTTCCCATTTATATGGTTTGTGGGCTAATTACTCATGACTAACAAGAAGTATGTCCCTAATTTAATCATTTGCAACTAAAATTTATTATTTATAGAATATTTGTGGATTTTTCTACGTAACTAAGAATATTTAAGAGCCCAAGTATGTGACCTCAAATTTATTGTTCGGTAAGCTTTACACAATGCATTCAACTATTACAAAAATGTTACCCTTTTAGGTATTCATGAGAAGATCATAATTGGCTTGCGCGTATGAAAACAAAATTTAATTATATTTAATAATACCAGCGTCAGCATAATTTACCCAATATGATTTTTTTTGTTGTATGCAGCATTAGTGATAAATCCCCAAAATATAATGCGTTATCTTAGTTATAGTTTAAGCTTTATATATAGCATATGAGCAAAACAAGGTACAAGAAACATCATTATAATTCATAATTGTTTAATTTTTATAATTATAAGACAAATACAGATAAAACATATGAGCAAAACAATGTTGATAACGAGAAGTATGTTAAAATACTCATGATAGTGAAGTCGATAATTGTTTAATTTTTAGATTGGTGGAAGCTTAATTCGAATAAATTCCTCATTCTTTCTCAAGTTGCTAAGCATGTTCTGGAAAATTAACCAATCTCAACCGTTGCATCTAAGTCATCATTCAATACAAGTGGTAGAGTGATTGATATATAAAGAAACTTTCTTAAGTCAAGGCTTTGATTTGCGCACAAAATTCCTTCGGTGTACATAAACGGATTTACAAGTTTCTCACCTTCATAAGCTAAAACTATAGACATGGTTTATTCATTTTTTTTAGATTTCCTAGTTTTATTGGATTAACAACAATGACCTTTTGGATCATAACATCAAAATTCTGAAGTATCAAATCCTAAGTGTAATACCTACAAACACTAAATAAAGGAAAGCAAAACAATTACTTCCATAGTCTCATTGGATTAACAATAATCATCCTTTGAATAATAAAACCAAAATTAACCTAAAATTCTTAATGAAACAATAACCTCCTCAATTTTCCTATTGTCAAGATAATCAACTTCCAATATCCCCTACTAATCAACTTAAACACAACCAAATCCTAACACACTACTTCACTTTTAACTTTCCTGAAGTAAACTTCTAGAACATAATCATGATCACATATTCAGGCAAACTAATAACCACTGTCAATTAAAACATCAAACCACTATATCACTAAACTATCATCAATTTTAGGTTTAACAATAGTAACAACTAACAACAACAATCACAATAAAAAAGTATTATTATTATCAAAATTAAGCACTGTAAACATATGTTATGGCACAAAATCATAACCTCAGATCTAACAAATATCTATAACAAAAACTCACAATTAACTGTCGCTAAACAGAACACGGAGCTTTGCGGCGAAAGTACCGGTGGAATCGAGATCTGCTTCAGCGAGAAGACTACTCTTGATGTGATTCATGCGATCGGTGAGTGAATTGTGCTCTTTCTCCAAAGTGGCGGTATCGTCCTCTAGATCCTGAATTCGGTATTTTTGACCTACCGATCGCATGCTCAGCAGGAAGATTCCGGTCATGGCGAAGAACTGGATGAAGCTGTGTTTTTGTTTGATTGCGTTAGCGACGAAACCTAACGACTTTTTTGGCGTCGGAATTCCGGCGTCGGCGGCAGACGGTGGTGCCATGACGGTTTTGATCGGAGTTTTTATTTTAGGTAGGGTTTTATTGATGTTTATCTGCTGTTTACATTGGGCTTGGCCCAATAGGGGACAAGAATTGGGCCGGAAAGATAAGCCCAAACCGAAATTAAATCAATGAGGTGTGCATTTTAAACCGGGTCGGATTGTATCAAACAATGTCATGCCCAGTTTTTTATTTATTTATTTATTTTTTTAACCAGAATCGGTTTAAAAGAGGGAAGCAATCGAGTTTGAGCGGTTTAAATCCAGGTAGAAGCCGGGATTTAACCGGTTTGGGGTTGTGTTTGACTTTGTTAACCGGTTTCAGAGTATGGGGTTATAGCCCGATTACAACCCATATGATTCGGATAAGTCTGAACCAATTTCAAAACCAGGTTCAATTCCCGACCTGGTTCTCTCTTTTTTTCTCACCTCAGAATCAAACTAGCGCTTTTACTTTTGTTTTTTTAAACCTTTTTAGAGTGTTTTGTTTTTTATTTATATATTTTAAATGAAAACTCTTTCACCACTCATGTTACAACGGTAGCATCATACACGCACACATATCATATAACATGTTCTATCTATTCTATGTTGGGTGCTTTAGAGCCAAGGGTCTCGCTGGAAGTAGACTCTCTATCCTTAGGAGAAGAGGTAAGGTGTGTCTACATCTCATCCTCTCCAGACCCTACCAATAGCTTTGGTATTTGAGGAATTTACTAGTTATGGTTCTTGTATATATTTTAAATGCAAAAAAATAACTTAGAATTAGCATTAAACAAACCTACATACAAGCACTATGTTTTATCAACTTTTTGTTAAACATGTCATTGTATAGTTTGGTTGGTTCATGTAAATAGAGTGTTTTGAATTAACTTCATAAATAAGTTGATTTAAACTTGCTTGTTAGGATCGGAGGCTCTTATGATTGTGTTTGTTTGTATGTTTTGAACAAATCAAATAGATATGAACAGTTTAAGTGCAGCGGAAATGGAAACAAACTGTGTAAACACAATCAAAGGAAGAATAGTATGATAAATAATTGCTTTCCATAGAGTCAAAAGATTTACAAATCAAAGCAAAAGATTACAGATATGCTCACATACTAAGCTCCCCCTCAGCCTGATGCCCCAAGGTTGGTTGCACACAAGATGAAAGGATTAGACATGAGGAGAAGAACTCGCTCAGTCAATCAAATGTAACAGTACAGGGTACTGTTACATTTATAGGCAAACCAAACCACTGAGGAATCTCAGCTGACGTCACCATGAAAGCGACGTCTAACAGCCTAACAAACTATATCTACTGTCCTTACACAAACTACTGATGTCCAACAACTGATTGTAATAATAATACAAAACATGAGGAGACAACTGCTTCACGTTCCACTGTTGTAGCCTAAGCACTGATGCTTATCAACAACATCAGTGCTTTCTTCAAAGGTGATCAGTCCTTGAATGAGCAGTGTTTGTGTCTTCAGCAGCACTTAAGAGACAGCAGTAGATAGAGCAACAGAGTTTGTCTTTAGCAGTCTTTAGGATCATATCAGCAGTTGAAAGGGCACAGCAGTTGATTACAGCAGCAGTTAGAAATCATCAGATGTTATAACTCACTTTCAAGGGGAGAGCAAAGTGTAAACCGCTGCTTATTGTGAATCCTCTGTTGTGACCTGGTTTTGGCTTTACATTATCTGTTCCTTTGTTAGGGTTCAATCCCAACAATCTCCCCCTGGAACAGATAATGCCAAAACCTTTCATTATTCAGGACCTTTATTACTCATCAAGAGTGCCTTAGCTTGTTCTTTGAATTCAGCTTCAAATTCCTTTGCACTCTGGTCATCTTCATCCCTGCACAGTGTAAGCTCAAGGAGATCCTGCAAATCTTGAGCACTAAGGCCTAGTGCTTCTTTCCTTGATATATGCTTCACATCGCCATTGGCTCTGACCAAGGTCAATACGTGAGTCTTTTGATCAGACATCCACTTTAGTATTTTTAAGCCAAGTGGGTTTCTTGGGAGAGACTTATTTGAAGATGAGTTGAGGGATAATGGCCTTGAAAACAACTGCAGACTTTCAGACATTCTTTTGAAAGCTTCTTCAAAGACTTTGTCAGCTGCAGCTATATCTTCTGAAGTTTCTTGTTCAATAAGTTCTTGTCGTTCAGCTTCCGTCTTGTCTTTAGCAGTGTTTGGAGTTGCAGGTTTGTTTAATGCCTTAAAAAGGCTTTGAAGCTTTGTTGATGTTTCTTCTTTTAGACCCATTTTTGTGATGGTATCTTTGAAGTACTCTGCTTCCTTTTCTTTTACCTCTTCTTCAGTCAACTGTTCTCCCTCTTCTTGATTTGTTGCAAAAGTAGACCGGAACAGTGTGTCGAGGTTTCCCATTTTCTGTTCAAGCTTCATCATTTGTTCTTGCTTTTTAGAAGTGCCTGAAACAGTTGTCTTTCTTTTCTTCAGCCTTTTGTAGGCTTCATCAGTCTGCTGTCTTGACCACTTTGATATGGCTTCAGCAGAGTCTATTTTAGCATCCACCAGCTCCTCTTTCTTTCTTTTATACTCAGCAGTGAAATCAGCAATGAGCTTTTTGAATTTGTTCCAGTTTGGAGGATTTTTCTTCTTTGTTGGATCTTTCTTAATTCTGTCAATCCTCTCAGCCTCATGCTTTAGAGCGATTATTGGCCATTCTTCAAACTGTTTTTCTTCAGCAGGATAGAATTTTTCTTTCATAATGTAGGCAAGATATTGTTTTCTTAGCTTTTTGCGTTGTTCAGCCTTTTCTTTGATTAGTTCCTGTGCAAATTCTTCTATCTGCTTTACTTTTGTTAAGTAGAACTCCAGTCTTTTAGCAATGCCATCTTCGTTTAACTTTTCTTTTTCACTGTCAACATTTGCTTGTACTTTGGCCTGCCTTGCCTTGAGTTTGAGGTAATCATTCATATCTTCTGGTGGCATGTAGCCTATGAGTGAGGAGAATCTTCTTTTTGAAGGATCCTCTTCTGTAAAGAATTGCCTCATCTCATTTTTGACAGCTTCAAGTTCCAGTGGATATTTTGCAGCATTAGGATCATGCATACCCTCATCGGCAGTGATTGGCTTTCTTATTCTGTTGAAGAGCTTTGGCTGTGAAGTAGAAAAGGTGAGAGCAGTGGTGGATGACTGACTAACAACTATTGAGACAACTGGTATCTCAACATCTGTTGTCATTACAACTGCTGATATGTCAGCAGTTGTCTTCTGCTTTTGAGCAGGGGATGGAAGTGATGGTGGTGATGGTGGTGATGGGGGTGGTGAATCATCATCTGATATGAAATTCCTTCTCCTTTTTAATGAAAAAGGAGCAGATGATGTTTTGGGTGGATCAGTGGTTGTAGATTGTATGGCAGTGGATTGTGGTTGACTGACAGTGGTTGAAACAACTGGTGCTTCAACCGCTGCTGTCATTACAACAGATGTTGTAACATCTGTTGTCTTCTGTTTTATAACAGGAAGCAGTGGTGATTGTGTGATTGTAGATAATGATGATGGTGGAGCAGTAGTTGTAGTGGTGTGTGGTAGAGTGGTGTGTGTTGGAGGTGTGTGTGTTGATGGGATGGCAGCTGTTTGGCTACTGACAGCAGTTTTTGTAACTGCTGCTGCAGCAGTTTTTGTAACTGCTGCTGTATCAGCTGTTCGGCTAACAGGTTTTGAGACCTGTTTTTCTTTTTCTTTTTCTTTTTCAGGTTCAATATGAATGCCATGTTCAATTCCCTTTTTCTTCATTTGCTTCAATATCTCCCCCTTTTTGGCATTATCTGCAAGTGGGTCATCAAAGAATAGTAAAGTTGAAGGAGCCTTGCCAGTGGCAATTTGGATACTGGCCTTAATAGCCTTGATGTCTGCTTGAGTATCCTTGAACCTTGATTCCATCATGTTGGACAGCATTTGTACTTGAATGGCATGCTTTTTGTCAGCCATTTGTTGCTGTGCTTCAAGCATGGGTTGAAAAATATTCCAAAGCTCATTTTCAGCAAATGCATGTTGTGGAGCAGATGCTTGAGCAGGAACAGCAGAGGATTGTGCTTTCTGAGCTTTTAAAATCTCTTGCACCATCTCCTTTATTTCAGAAACTGATTCTTCAAGTTTTTCCACTCTGCCCGTCAATTCCTGATATCTTGAATCATCACCCATTTTACTGGGATCATCTGAATCCCCACCTGTGGTGGTTATATCAATGTGTGACTTAGGAACAGAGTCCCAAAAATCATCCATTGATGCCCCTTGTTCTCGGTACTGGGGACTTCTCTCTTCAGCACTTGATAAATCTTTAATGTTACTAGTGGACAAAATAGCCTCACTAGCGATTTTCAGAGGTGCTATGGAAGAGATTGCCTTCAAGGGAGTCTGACTGATGAAACAACTGTCCAAATGTAGACCTGTTGATCCAACATTTGTAGTTGCTGCTCCACTTGAACTACTGACAAGAGTTACTTGTAACTCCTGCAGTGTAACCTCCTCAACTGTTGCTGGGAAAGCAGAAGTATAAGCATCAGACCCAGTCACTTGTGGATGTATACTCTCAGTGATAGGTGATAGAGAGGAACTGGTTTGTGTCTGTGCAATAGCAGCTGCATGCAACAGAGGTAGCATGGATTGTGGCATTATTATTGGTGAGGGGATGGGGGTTGAAAGAGACATGTCCTTGGGATCAGGACTGAGGAAGATGGATCCGAGTGGATTCAGAGCTTCATATTGTGGTGTCCCTGTGCTTACAACCTGATCCTTTTGTGAGGATGCAGGAGGAGTTTCGGTTATGGGTTGAGATCTTTCTTCCAACTGCTGTGAGGAAGTAGCAGCAGTGGTTTGTGGTGACTTTTGTGTTGTCACAGGCATTTCCTCTGGGATCTCATCTTCCAGAGTTGCCTTTGTTTTGGGTTTGGTGGGTTTTTTGGATGTTTTCTTTTTGGTCTTTTTAGTGGTGGCAGGTGTGGGTTTCAAAGCAGTGGGAGTGCTGCTATGATCACCTGGAGCAGTGGGCTCAGCAGCTGATACCTGAGGAGCAGTTGTAACCGCTGAAGTCTGCTCAGGTACCCCTGCTTTTGTTTTTATTGGTGCCATCATCCTTGAAAATGTTTCTTTTGTTATGCTTTTTATTTGACAATGAACACCTTGTTTGAGCAAATTTACATTTTTCTTTTCAAATTTTTGTTCAAAATAATAACTCAAAAATCTTGGAAAAAGTAAAAATGCTTGACTTTCAACGTTTTTCACCATGTCATTGAAAATCTCCTAGGAGTAGTTATAGTCTTTATTATACAAAATAGCGTAACCCAGGTTTTGGATTTTCAATGGTATTTCGTTGAAAGATGTTGTTTTATTTGAAGCACACATCAAGAGTGTGTGAAATAAAAACCTGGGTGCAGATGGAAAATAACCCTTTTGTAGGGTATCTACCTTTGGTTCTTCTGCATAACCCCTTTTCACGAAATCAGTTTTCATCTCGACTTTTTCAAAAGAGAGTTTACCTTCCTGATCGTTGAGATTAAAGACTTCGGAGATCGACTGTGGGGTTATTTGAACCGCCTTACCCTGTATCGAGGAGTTTATGGCTATGACTTTTCCGTCTTGTTTTTCAAGCGACGCCTTTTTCCAAAACTCTCTCTGGGTTTGCAGATATATGGGAGCATTTGCTGTCAACAAAGTTTTGTACTTTGATGCAGATAATGCATCAATGATGGTGTCAAAGGTGTGATTATCAGTAGGTTTTGTGAATAAACCCAGATAGTTATGAGATTGTTTGAATGGTATTTCAATGATTTCTTCAGCCGTTTGAGCGGCCTCAGTTGAAGGTGGTGGTGATGTAGGTTTTGATTTTGATTTTCCTTTTGACTTCGTCATTTTGATGAAGAAGAATCGGAGAATGATTTTGAGGGTTTTGAGAGGAAGGGTTGAAAACTGTTATGAGAAGAGAATTTTTGGAATTCAATTCGACAGTGTAAAACCCTGTTTGGGGGTTTAGGGCAGGGTTTTATTTAAAAATGATCGCTGATGTGGCAGCGGTTATTAAGATCTGAGGGCTAAAAACTGACCACGTGTCAAACACTGATGAAACGGATGAAGTATGGAGAACAGTTGTTTTAAGAGCCACTGACGTATCAAGCATCAGTGGTTACAACGGTAAAAATTATGAGCAGTGCATGATTTTTATTATCAGTAGATAGCATATCAGTGAATAAGACACTGATTTTGAACATCAGTGCTTTTCAAGAAAATGAGGGATCAGTGGTTAACTTTTCAACAGTGGACAGTATTTAGAGATCAGACGTTAGAACAAAACAGTGGTTAGGGTAAATGGTATAATTCTGAAGAACAGGTGTTTCAGCAACAGTTTTGAGAATTTTCATTTAAGGTTTTGCCACATGTCAAGTTTGACAGACAGTGGTTTAGTACCCCAGATGATGAAAACATTTTACTAAGGCAACTCATTTTCGTTTAATATTCAATTAAAACATAAGCACCCTAGTAATTCAAGCACAGTTTGCAATCAATTTATGATGGAAATTTAGGAGCAAGCCTGAGTATGACATGATCACGACATATGTACCATTTCCTTTTGACCCATTTACGAGGACACAGATACCACCAAAAATAAGGTATTACATCCTGACAGGAGCTGAAACTATTGCCAACAAAAACAAGCCCGAGTTCCAAATATATTATTCCAAAAAAAATGAATAATATATCCTAGTTATTTGAGAAAATCCTTTGAACAACAAAAAAAATAGTTAAAGAATTTTCTGAGAAAAGTATCAAAAAGGATCTGGTATAACTTCAATAGAGTATATAATCATATCATACGCCAGTTTTTGAAAATGGTCAGTGGTTTGACAACAATGGTAGGAAACTTTTGGATACATTTTGACCACTGTTTGAAACCATTTTCTTTGTCAGTTGATTGCAAACCTGAGGACACATGGAGAAAATTTTGAACATTTGTCTAGTCCTCTTTGGAGTTCATTTACTGGAATCAAAACCTTTTTCTGAACAGATAAATGCACATAGTTGCTTAATTACCATTATTACCCTAAACTTTGACTCATAAGTATTTTATGTTTATAACACTTCTGAGTTTTTGTGAAATTCCTCAATGTATTTTAACAAAGTTGATTTTGTCCTTTTGAAGGACTCAACCTGTTTTAACACATAGGATCTGAATGACTAAAGTGTTAACTTCCCTCTTTTAGTGTTAACAAAACAACAATGCTGTTATGAACATAGGTTTTGTTAATCTGAGGTTTGTACTTTAGCATTTAAAAGGGTGACATCACAATTGTCATAACAACAGTTGAAATCAATTTAGAAAATACGAAATAGTCTCATAATTTGACAGATATACTTTCAGATCTAGAAACTATGAGTGTATTATGCATGAAATCACTTGTTGTGTGAAATTTGTGTGTCATATGACATCTTGGTTGATTTACAGAGTTTTTGATTAACCATTTTGGACATGATTTACTCAATACTCTGTTCTTCAACTAAATACAACCAACCTTAGTATCAATGAATTTTGAGCCGAACTGTTATGTCAATTTGACTGTTAAATCGAAATTGACTGTCCAGGCTCTGATACCAATTGTTAGGATCGGAGGCTCTTATGATTGTGTTTGTTTGTATGTTTTGAACAAATCAAATAGATATGAACAGTTTAAGTGCAGCGGAAATGGAAACAAACTGTGTAAACACAATCAAAGGAAGAATAGTATGATAAATAATTGCTTTCCATAGAGTCAAAAGATTTACAAATCAAAGCAAAAGATTACAGATATGCTCACATACTAAGCTCCCCCTCAGCCTGATGCCCCAAGGTTGGTTGCACACAAGGTGAAAGGATTAGACATGAGGAGAAGAACTCGCTCAGTCAATCAAATGTAACAGTACAGGGTACTGTTACATTTATAGGCAAACCAAACCACTGAGGAATCTCAGCTGACGTCACCATGAAAGCGACGTCTAACAGCCTAACAAACTATATCTACTGTCCTTACACAAACTACTGATGTCCAACAACTGATTGTAATAATAATACAAAACATGAGGAGACAACTGCTTCACGTTCCACTGTTGTAGCCTAAGCACTGATGCTTATCAACAACATTAGTGTTTTCTTCAAAGGTGATCAGTCCTTGAATGAGCAGTGTTTGTGTCTTCAGCAGCACTTAAGAGACAGCAGTAGATAGAGCAACAGAGTTTGTCTTTAGCAGTCTTTAGGATCATATCAGCAGTTGAAAGGGCACAGCAGTTGATTACAGCAGCAGTTAGAGATCATCAGATGTTATAACTCACTTTCAAGGGGAGAGCAAAGTGTAAACCGCTGCTTATTGTGAATCCTCTGTTGTGACCTGGTTTTGGCTTTACATTATCTGTTCCTTTGTTAGGGTTCAATCCCAACATTGCTACGTTCATAAAAAAACAGATATTCTATTTCTTTTTAAAATGAAATATTATATTTAGTTTTATGTTACTTTTTAACATGATAAGAAAAAAAAGTTAACCTAGCAATTTTATATACAAATATATAACTTGATGTTATAATTGTCTTTACAGACTACGATGCATAACATTGGGACATACCATAGTAAACATTCACATATTAACAATGATATATCAATCGGATAAATAAATATCATGTCACAACAATGATCTCATAAATAAATAAATATTAACATTAGATCTTGACATCATTATTAATTCCGTACATGTAACTATCCTAAGACTACACAGTATCGGGGTCGTCCCCCTTCTGTCTTGGTCCAACGCCGGTCCAAACACCACCCCGCCCCCTGTCTTCGTCCTCTCCGTCACTTTTGAGACGATGGAGCCGCTCCACAAGAACACAAAAACCAGCCCTCCCCCTCTCTCACACCCCTATACATACAATATATACATATATATTTTAGGTCCATCCCCCATTTTCATACCTCCGTCCTCTTTGCCCCATCCTCACACCCATCCTACGTGGATCCTACGTGACGGATCATCCTCCAAGGGAGGACCATCACCATACCTCATAGCCTAACATCACTTTATTTTTCTTTCAACTATTCTTCTTCTAAACTTATGTTTGCTAGTTACAGATAAAATTTAGTGACAACAACTCAAAAATATAATCAAAAGCTCACATACAAATATACAATCTGTAGATACGAATGATTATGCTAAACATAGTTACATTGATCGGCTTAGAATTTTATGTTTATGTTTTTTATTCTCGGCACTAACTATGAACTTTAGCCTTTAATTTGTTAGCCAGCTATTATTGATTTTTTTGGATTTATTTTTATAAAACGACAAGAAATGTTCTGTTGTGAGTACAAGAATGATTTATTACTGTTTTTTAAGAATTGATTTACTTATTAGTTTATTACTAAAACTTTTTATAAATGGTTGAAAAGAATCAAACCTTACCGAATTTGATGATTAGAATGTTTAGTTTCAAAAAAAAATATTAGATTTATAAGTTAAAACTTATACCATATTACAATTCTGAATAGATGATCCTTAAATTTTTATAAGGTCGATTTTTGCGAGAATATTATAATTCTGAATAGACAATCCTTAAATGTTTATAAGGTAGATTGTTGCGAGTTTAATAAATACTCGAATTTAAGTAGAGAACTGCACCACAATTTAATACATTGGTACGCAATTTTTTGAAAACGAGATAGACACCTATATAATTGTTTCATATATTTATAGATTAAACAAAAAGATTTTTTTAGATTGGTAATTTACATGTTCTCTAACCTACTTCTAAATATATAAGAATGAACATTTTTATCCTTTGGTAGTTAATATAAGATAAATTGGATTTAAATAATCCGAATTGACTATTTATCCATAGTGGTCTGAACTTTTCCTTTTTTTTTTTAAATAGTCCGCTGTTAAAAAAACATAATGAAGTTAAGTTTATTTTCTTCCAAATTACAAATCGATGTTTTCGGGCTTTTGATTAGAACGAGGATACGAGTCGATTGATGTAAAATTTACCTCGAAACAGTGCTTTAAACAACTTGATGTTTGTTAATTAGAAATTCAAACACCCGAATTTAAGCACCGTTCAAGTCGTTTAGAGCATTGTTTCGAGGTAAGTTTTACATTAATAGACTCGTATCTTCATTCTGCTCAGAAGCCCAAAAACATCGGTTTGTAATTTGAAAAAAAAAGCTTAACTCTGTTATGTTTTTTTTAACGACGGACTATTTTACAAACAAAATGGAAAAGTTCAGACAGTATAGATAAGTAACTGAGTTGGATTATTATCGGCCAAAAAGAGCCGATTCAGATTATTTAAATCCAATTTACCATATTAAATAACTTATAGTCTAACGGTATAAAAGTGTTAAGAAAATGTGTCCTCATGTTAAGACTTGAATTCTGTAGTAAACACATTGGTAAACACATAAGAGGGTATGTTTTTTAGCCGTTAAAAAGTTGAAACATTCTTAAATAATTTATATTTTATGCAAAATCAATTAAGCTAAATAAAACATTTGTTGGCAATACGCTTTGGCGCATGTTAGAAGGGGTTGGGGGCGCTTGACACTTCGAATTTTTTGCTGAATAGTGTTATATGTAGTTTTTTATAGAAATTTTTTGGTATATACTTTTTCGACCCCCGGTTCTATAGAAATTTTTTGGTATATACGTTTTCGACCCCTGTCGGAAATCTCAAGCTTCGCCAACGGCGATACCGTCGGAAATCTCAAGCTTCGCCAATGGGATACGTATCCGACTCTTAAGCATAAAACGTCAAACAAACGGCAGGTGGTCACAACTGATTGTTGGCCCACTCATCACCTATCCCAATATTGAAACACTAGCCACGTGGCACTTCTTAACCGCTATAAAACTTTAAAACAGAATTCCAAAATCCAAACAGCGCCACACTAGTGTGACAAACAGACAAGAAAATAACCGGTGCCAAACCGTCACTATGGTAGGAAATAGCTCCAGTAATACCACCGGCAAACCTATCCGTTGCAAAGGTAAGTTTCTGAACCTCAACTTAATCAATTCGGTTTATTCGGTTTAAAGTTTTTTTTTTTCGTCAAGACCAGAAAATAAACTGAACAGAATTCAGGAAGTTCAAAACCGATCTGAAACTGAATTTATATTCATTTTGGTATTCAGTTTTCCATGGAATTAATATCATATGCTATTAGCATATGATATTAGGAATAAATAAACTGAATAAATTGTTTTTAATGTTTTATACTGGTGTTTGTTATTGGATTGGGTTGGACTGATAAGATTAGGATAAAGTTGTAACTGGGAGTTAAATGAAAAAAACTAAAATACGTTATATTATAGATTTAAAAACGATAGAAAAATTACATAAGAATGGGCGCCACAACCCTTTTGAATAGCACTATTTGATATTCAGTTTATTCGGTTTAATCAGTTTGAAACCGAATAATGAACACTCGTAGTTGTTGGCACTGGCAGCTGCGATTGTTCGGAAACCAGGGGAGCCGCTGTTGATTGAGGAAGTGATAGTTGCCCCACCAAAGCAACGCGAAGTTCGAATTAAAATCATCTGTACTTCCCTTTGTCATAGTGATCTTAGCTTTTGGAAATTGACGGTAAATGGTCATAGATTTTGAGCCAAATTTGAATCCAATCTAATGTTTAGTTGATGTTAATTAACTGATTTTTCTTTTTGTTCATGAAGGATCCTCCTGCTATTTACCCCAGAATACTTGGTCATGAAGCAGTGGGGTAAATATTATTTTATCATTGGATTAAGTAATCTGGCATTTTAACTTTGTTGAGTTCTGTTTGTGTATGTGTGTATGCCTAATTTTGATTTATTTTGGACATTATTTGATATGTTTTTTTTTGTAATTAGTCTTAACTGAACTCCCACCCATTTACCATAAGAAAAAAAAAACATATTTTGTATATCATATTATCATAAAAATAAAGTATTTTGTTATTTTGAACATTTAACTTTTTATTTGTTTTATGATGATTTAAAGTTATTAATTGCATCTCAATGGACCATTTTTAAGTTGCAGATAGTCCCATGTCGTTTTCTTCTTTATAATAATAAAATTATGTGTTAATAAAGATGCGTTTATTACTGCAAATCATATAAATTACCAGATTATAACCATTTCATCCTGCTACACTGAAGGATTGTAGAGAGTGTTGGAGAAGGTGTACATGAAGTTGTTGAAGGAGACACTGTGATCCCAATCTTTTTGGCCGATTGCGGTGAATGCACTGATTGTTTGTCCGAAAAAAGCAACCTATGCACAAAGTTTCCTTTCAGTCTTTCTCCTTGGATGGAAAGAGAAGAGACAAGCAGGTTCACAGACATTAATGGACAAACTTTATACCACTTCTTGAGTGTATCGAGTTTTAGTGAGTACACAGTGGTTGACATTGCACATTTAACTAAAATCGATCCAGCAATCCCACCTAACAGAGCTTGCCTCTTAAGTTGTGGAGTATCAACTGGTAAACTATACTCTTCATATACTTTTCTAACCATTTACTTTTGCGTTAATTTCATGTTAAGCAACCAACTATTATATCGTTGTTAATTTGGATAACGGGCTATGTTTTCTACACGGGTCACTGAATTATCACTGTCTGCTATATAGGTACTCAAATATCTATGTTTTTTATTTTCATTTTTTGCTTGTGTGTCTATCATTTATTTTGTCATCCAAGTCGCCATGTCACATGCCAGTATGCCACTGCTTGACATGGAGATTTTGGGAGGTTCTAAGTTTGACCTTTGACTTTTGAGGTCAAACATTCTAAGAATACAGTTCAACACCGATATGAATCCTTATAGCTACTGCTTAGAATATGATAACCACGTTATGTATAATTGAGCTAGTACTACAAAATAAATATAGTAGAGTGGTAAAATAGTAATATGATCTACCAAGTTAGATTATTAAAAAGTGTCAAGTTTGACTTGACTTAAAAAGTCATTACACTTTCAGGGGTGGGTGCTGCTTGGAAAACAGCCAAGGTGGAAGCTGGAACAACCGTTGCTATATTTGGACTCGGTGCCATTGGCCTAGCGGTATGATTTTGTAACTACAAAACTGATAATTCGATTATGAACGAGCTAGTAAAGCTTTTGTGACATTCATCATTTTAAATGTTTTTGACATATGTCTTGATTATGAAATGGTTTTACTTTTGACAGGTAGCCGAAGGAGCGAGGCTGTGTGGAGCTAAGAGGATAATAGGTGTTGATGTGAATCAGGACAAGTGTGAAATAGGTCATTTCTAATTTGGATCTTTATAAGAATATGGTAACTTTCGACTTATAAAGATCATATGTGGAGTTAGTTTTATATTTTTCTTTTATTAATAGGAAAGAAATTTGGAGTGACTGATTTTGTGAACCCTGGTAATTGTGGGGACAAAACTGTGAGCCAGGTAACAAAATCATGGTTAAATCATTATTCTAGAAGATTAGATATTACATTCATGATCAATGATAAAATTAGGAATTAATGATATGATATTTTGAGTCAGATAATAATGGAGATGACTGGAGGTGGTGCAGACTATTGCTTTGAGTGTGTTGGTATGAAGTCACTTGTGCACGAAGCTTATGCTTCTTGTAGAAAGGTCGGTTTTATCTTTCCTTTTGGTCGGCTTATTTCAAACGGGTTGATGATCTAAATGCCTTTCATCATCATCCATACTCGGTTAATGGTCTAATTAAATTTCTTTGCATGCGTGAATGTAATCGTTAGGGATGGGGAAAAGTAGTCGTGTTGGGAGTTGACCACCCACAATCTATGTTGACTTTTAATTCTTTTGAGGTTCTTCATAGCGGGAAATCAATCATGGGATCCTTTTTTGGAGGTCTTAAACCAAAATCCGACATTCGTATCCTTGAAAAACGCTATATGGATAAGGTAAAGAATACTGTCTCTTTGCTTTTGACTTTTGGAGGTCAAAGTCAAACCAACGAATTCTTTCGATCCAAATTGATATGGTTTAAAGTACATAAAGGATTCATAGTTTCATACCAAATTTCAATAATAATTCATGGCGAATTCAGGAAATACGTCTGGATGAATTTGTCACACATGAAGTTGACTTCAAAGACATCAACAAGGCTTTTGACTTGATGACTGAAGGGAAGAGTTTAAGGTGTGTGATCTGGATGAACAAATGATTAAACTTCATTTTAACTTTCATGAGTTGTTGTTACTGTTTGCATCACTTGTAAATATAAATAAAGATGACAACTTTGTTAAGTTCATGATTAAAATCTTTATAATAAATAATACATGTGGATGTCTGCAATATGTGGCTATTATGATTAATTATGATCAGCTGGAATCTTTGTATGCCATTATAATCATTCAAGTTTCATCATTGTTCTTCAAAATAAATAAAGTTATACGTTTAAGCTAGGATTGTTGGTTTGCTCTGGTGTCTAATTCTTCACAAAGTGACAGGAGCTGCGACCGTGGCTGTTGTCGAGGCCGCACCATAGGTCGTGGGTGCATCTGGACCTAGAGGTGTATGTTGATACATATTTTGTGGACGCGACTCGGCTCGGTTCGACTTGGTTCGGTTCGACCCGGTTAGGTTCGGCTCAAGCCCGACGTCACGACATTCCTCCGTCGTGCGCTCCAGAGTTCGACACGCGAAGCACGGAGAGCCGAGAACGTTTCCCGCTTGACACATCATCATGACATCATCATGATGATGTCATGATGATGTCATCTTTGACTAAACTTCACAAATATGAAAACAAGTTGAAGTCTGTACATACCTTTGTGTTTTAAATTTTATCTTAGTTTATTGATTTTAGGGGGAGTAAATCCAAAATTTGAAAATCCAAAAACATCGAAAAATTTAAAATCACAAAAACAATAGAAAAACAAAAATGAGTTTCCTGGCGAGCAAAAGAGAAAATGATAGTACATCAGTGGTCTGTCTAAACCTCTTTAAACCTTAAATGAAAAATGATAAGCAGCTCTATATAAGATGTATCGGTAGGCTCACAATCATTTTAAAGTGTGCAGGGTGATATAAACTTAAATCGACTGAAGACTAGGTGGGAACCATTCATTGGCATATGGTCTTAGTACCGAAATTTCGTTTGAGAGATTGCCGAGGTTCTGAGATATTCGGTCTTTATGTTGCTTATCATCTGGGTATCATGGTTGTTTCTTTTACCGAAAAAATAACGGGGACGCAAGTCTAGATCTTCCATGATACCATACATACGTGTACATATTGCATTCGACCTCAATAAGTGATCAACAATCACATGTCCAAACAAATAAGTGATAATATATCACATTTTTCCGGGAGTCAAGTTCGTCTCTTTGCTGTACGAAAGTACTAACCTGTTCACGGACTTGCTCATGTGCCCTCATGCATCGAAAATCAAGTTCCTCATCAATAAGTGATTATATCACATAGGGCTTGTTTTCAAATCAAAATAAGTGAGAATCTCACATCATATACGGTCAAACAGATGATAATTGGTATACTCACCGGTAAGATGAACCCTCGTGCATACCTTGATACGGGAATGTGTCGTGATGTGGATGAACACCGGTCGGTAAGTATAAATCATACCTTAACGTATCCCCTCGCCATGATTACATTTGATAAGTTGAGCTTATGTGGACAACAATATCGATAATTGTTATAGGATGCTTATCTAAATGTTAACTAAAAGAACAACAAGAGCGTTTTGGCATGACCGTACACTGATATGATTCTCTTACCCTCGAAACTCGCAAAAAGAATGTCTGTAAATATTTATTTAATGCTTTCAGTTTCTGCATCTTGGTATATATTTATTTACTGCTTCCTGTCTTTACATTTGAAATATTCAAAAATTCCAAAAAGATTTTAGGTGTGTTTTAATATAAACTTTATAAAATACAAAAAGATTTTATTTCTATTTTATTTTCGATCGTACGATGTTGGATCTCGAGTCTTCGTTACCTGAAACCTGATTGAAAACCAAAACGACTAAATCTTCATAAACGGTCGAAATTTGCAAGTTTTGAAAGTTAAAAACTAAAATTGACAAATTTGTTAAACTTTCAAACTGTCGGACGGTAGTTGATTGATATATGGTCATACGTGTGTTGTTTGTTTATACTAACTATATTCCAAGCAGTTGTTCTCATTACGCGTTTAGATTTCTTGCATGTGCAGATTCTAAAGGCAAGGAGAACATGGTCGATGACAAGCTTCGGAATGAAGACACGATGTGAAGGCGCTCAAATGATAAAGATGATCGAGTTGCCGATGACCTTCATCAACACCACAAGGATCTCAAGCATTGAATATGAAAAAGTTTCACGAGCATAACTCAAGGGAGAGCTTATGTCAAGGGGGAGTTTGTTAACACACTTCCTTCATCAAAAGGGAAGTTTGTTGATACACTTTCTGCTTACAAGACGTGAAGACTTTGAAGATCCTCCGACTTAGAAGACATGGAAGATGAACCTCACGAGTAGCGTCCAAGGGGGAGTTTGTTGATACATATTATGTGGTCGCGACTCGGTTCGGTTCAACTTGGTTCGGTTCGACCCGGTTAGGTTCGGCTCAAGCCCAACGTCACGACATTCCTCCGTCGTGCGTCCCAGAGTTCGACACGCGAAGCACGAAGCGCCGCGAGCCGGTTCCCGCTGCCACATCACCATGACATCATCATGATGATGTCATGATGATGTCATCAGTTGACTAAATATTACAAATCTTCAGATGTGACTTACGTAGAACATGCACTCACATGGGCCAATCATTAATGCATGTTTGGGCTTCTACTTAGTTGGGCCGAACCCCATATTTGCTGAAATGTAGGTCGACGAAACAAGTGTGTTTCGTCGACTTTGAAGACTTTTTAATGTGTTTCGTCGACAACAGTCTTGATTCGTCGACTCCTGTTCTGTTTCGTTGTTGCTGGCACTATATAAACAGAGCATATCACAGGAGTGAAATAGAAGACACAAGAACAGAGCACACACAGAACACACACGAGAGAGAGAGTTTACAGAATAGATTTGTAAACATTGAGCTTGTAACTGATCTTTTCATTCGTATTAATACAGAGGTGTTAAACGTTGAATATTGTGTGTCGTTATATTGCGTGTTCGATCTCAGTTTGCTATCTCGGTTGGATTCCGCACAACCGGGGTGGTTTGTACACAAGGATTAGGCGACTAGATCCTCCCCTAGCCGGACCTACAAGTTTTGCAAACTCTCTCAAAACTCTCGTGTGTGTGTGTGCTCTCTCTTTTGTTCTCCACTTGTGTCTTCTACCTTTCTTATCCACAGACTGACTATATATATAGTCATAGCACCACGAAACAGAACAGACACGGCGAATCACAATTACAATTGACGAAATGGAAACATGGACGACGAAATGGAGCCTTGATCGACGAAACAGCCTTGTTTCGTCGACTCCATTGTTGTTTCGTCGCATATGGGCTTAGGCCCAACTTGTTGAAGAAGTTGATTGGTCTAAGCTTCATGCACATGTGATCAAATGAAATGGGCCGTAAATGCATGTTTGTATTTTTTTTTGGGTCATTCACATTTGGAGCATATAATAGTGTTTGACAAATTATGTCTTGGGCCGAATTGGTATAGATCAACAAAACTTGTTACAAGTTCAAATTGGGCCAGGGGTACAAGATTGGTTTTGTTGTGGGCTCCATTTAAGAACTTGGATTATTAGAGGTCGGGAGTTCGCGAAGTTGATTTGAACCGCGCTTCTAAATGTCAGCGTCAAAATTCGTACGGGTTCGGGAGCGCACGGAATCACTCTAGAATGATGAAAACAGATGATGAAGCTTGATGAAAGCATGATTTTTTTTAAAATGTGGGGTAGTCACGGTTACCGACGCAAACGTCAAATTTGGTACTTGACTACTATGGGCCAAAAACAAAACGGTATGTTCACATCCGCATGTCAATATTTATGATTGTTATCGGTTATTCGTAAATGTTCGAAAGCATTTTGTTTATTGTCATATTCTCGCATTTGAAAACGAACGTATGAACCTGGAACGTCAATACCGGTCCTAACGAGTTCACAAAGTCTTTGGAGGGATACAAGTCGGATCCTACGGGGTACTAGGCGAAATTTCTTTATCAACTAGAATATGCAACGAAGAAATCTTTTTGTTTATTGTCATATTCTCGCATTTGGTAACGAATGAATGAACCTAGAATGTCAATACCGGTCCTAACGAGTTCACAAAGTCTTTGGAGGGATACAAGTCGGATCCTACGGGGTACTAGGGGACGTTCTTATTCAACTAGAATATGCAAAGAAGAAAGTCGTTTTCGTGATTTTTCGGAACCGAGAACATTCAATGAAGATTGACGACAGTTCCGCTAAGTGAAGGGAATTGGTGAACATTTGAAAGTTGACGACAGTTCCTTTAAAGTGGAAGGAATCTGTTAAGGTTTAGAGATCTTACCAAAGAAATGGGGGAATAAAAATTTTCGTATGTTGAATTTCTTCGGTAAATTTCTAAACGCAATCACAGGTGGTAGAGTTTGTGATTTTCTGGTGATACTAAAGGTTCGGCGTGGAATGTTTTGCACAGACACATATTTGAGGATTTTAATTAATTCTCCAGCCAGCGTGAAGGGTTTTGCACGGAAACATACAGGTATCTAAAGTCGACAGTTGTTTCAAAGCGCTGTTTACTGAAGACCTGGGGGAATCTTTATGAAAGCTGATAGTTCTAGACTGAAGACCTGCAGGATTCGGTTTTGGGTTTGATGTTTCTTTGGGATTTTACAGGGATCTGGGGGTAACTCAATTCGTTGAGTTTGCAAACGATGTACTTGGTCTAGCTGACTTCCTGAGTACTGATGCTGAAGATCCGTAGTGCATTACGTGGTCAACTTCACAAAGGCGAGACAATGAGATCTGGATGTAGTTCAACTAAGCGTGCCGTTTGGTTGAGCTTGCAAGGGATACACTTGGTCTAGCTGACTTTCCTGAGTGTTGATGCTGAAGATTAAAGTGCATTACTTGGTCGATTCCACAAAGACGGTTTACAGAAGACAGTTCACCAGAAATCTCTATCAATGTAGTATGCTTGTATGAAACAGAGTTCTTATGACAAGATCAAGACTTGATGCAGTTCTTAAAGATTGGAACCCTTATCAAATGCCGGTTGGAGTATTGGAAGATCAGCGGAAGATCGGTCAATTGAGGAAATTGCACAACACCCAACACGGATACGCGTACTTTAAGGGGGAAATATTTTACAAGGAGCGTCAAGATACTACTTACCTGGATCATCGGTCAAGGGGGAATTTGTTAACACAGAGAAGATGAATACTGTCACACCCCGACCACGTAGAACATACAAAACGTGGCGGAAACATCGGGGAGTGTTGTAACAGAATTAATGTTTCACAACCATGGAAGTTAAAGTTTCGTTTTATTGATTAAAAGTGTTACAATGTCTTAACAAACAAGGAAATACAACATAATTAACTAGTCTTGCATCTTTTATTGTCACTAAAGCCCAAGTCTGCCTATGTGTATCTTGATCATCTTATGCAACAGTTCCTGAAAAACACATGTGAAAATAGGTACGTCAGCATAAAAATGCCTGTGAGATACATAGGTTTTGTGAAAATAAGATTTTATGACTTATGTTTGAGAAAATGTTTAGTCATGAACCTTGTTATTTGCTTGTCTTTTAAATCATTTGAAAAACGATAAGATCAGATGATATATATAAATAAATGTCAGGTTAAATGAATAATCATGTAAAAATGTGTTTGTATAAGATAAGTTGTTTGTAAAACAATGTCTTGTGAAAAGTATGTTATTTGTATAAAATGTTCTATGTCTCAAACTGAAATGATTCAAATAACGCTACGATATGTAATACCATACAAACACTTATATATAGGAAGTACCAGCGGTGTATCCACCATGTTTGTATCATATTACACACGCATCGTTACTTAATCACTTACTCAAACCAAACCAAATCAAATAATGTAAGATGTCTATGTCAAATATCCATGTCAAAGGTCTATGTCAAATATCCATGTCAAATGTCTATGTCAAATATCCATGTCAAATGTCTATGTCAAATATCCATGTCAAATGTCTATGTCAAATATCCATGTCAAATGTCTATGTCAAATATGTCATGTCAAATGTCTATGTCAAATATCCATGTCAAATGTCTATGTCAAATATGTCATGTATGGCAAGTGAAATGTCTCAACTAAACCATATGCACAAGAACAAAGTATTGAAGTAAAACTTGGTTTAAATCAAAGCTATGTTTTGTGTAAATGCATGCAAATATTTAATATGAACATTTATGCGGTATTGTGAATATGCATACATCCAAGCCTTGCGACTGAGGTGATAAACCCTTTAAACAAATTAAAGGTCTATCTGTCTTAATATCATCGAATTCGGTCATTCCTTTCATCCCCTTTCCCTGGGACGTCCGGAACGGGAGTTGTCAATTCCTATGGTACCACTACCTACTAACGAACGGCATGATCGGTGTTAATGAATGTATTGTCCCATGTAAACAAACCAAATGTCATACCAAAATGTAAGCATGTGAAGAAAACAATGTACTAAGTATGCACGCAATGTACATACATAGCATAAAATGTAAATGTAAAACGATGTACTAAGTAATGCACAAAATGGGCATACCTAGCATGAAATGTCATGTAAAACGATGTACTAAGTAATGCACAAAATGGGCATACCTAGCATGAAATGTCATGTAAAACGATGTACTATAATGTACTAACGAACATAGCAGTATATGATGTGAAAACAGGAAAGCATGAAAGTAACAAGTAGGCACATGTGTTCCACCCCAAAACAGTTTGGAAAACAGTAAAAGAGGGGTCTATGTACTCACTTGAGATTGCTCAGATGTCCTAAGATAACCACCAAGCAATGCTAGAGATCACGGAATCAAACGGCACCTAATATAGGTAACTATGTTAATAAACCGGACCTAAATCGGAAGATCGGATAGAATGAGGGTTCGTAAACCAAACGAGTATGGGAACTCGTGTAATATGGTTTAACAAAGCCCACATACTAAAACGAAACTTAACCTAAGCGTTTGTGACCCATTACGACCCGTTTAGGTAGCTTATGCTACTTTAACGCGTCGTTCGCGTGAAACGCGTTCGGAACGCCTAACTAGCCCTATGATAAGTAAAATATGCCTTAACATGTCTAATATTGTTGCCAAATCAGTTTAGATACCAAAAGTTATGTTACATATGCTTAAAACGAATTTTGGCATCATAGGGGTATTTTGGAAATTTACCTAAGGCATATAAACTACCTATCATACAACTACTTAAACGAAGCGACCATAAGGTATAACCTCGGAAGGTTATTCCCTATATACTATGGTCACCTAATGTGCTTGGTCGGATCCTAATGATCGACCAAATGGGTCGGGTTCGAAGGTATAAGCGATTTATTAGATCGCTTATCCTTTCGACCCTACAACGTGGTAATCAGTAGGCATAGTCACAAGGGACTATAACCATCGTGATTACAATCACGTTGCGAAGTTCAAACGAACTTCGCATTAACCATAAACTGGTCAATGCAGAAAGTCAAACAAAGTTTGACTTTCAGACTCGAAAAGACTCGAAAAGCAATAAAAGAACGAAAGAACACTTACGAAGGGTCCCCGAAAGCTAATCTCGATCCAAATAACTCAGGTATGAAACAATGGTTTCAACTTAGAGTCTTTTAGATCAGATTTGTGAGGAATGAGTGAAGTGGGTGTTGGGTATTTATAGTAAATGGTCCACCGTTAGGATCGTTTGTCGAATATCGTGCCTTAATCACATCCGTACATGTGTCGGAACCTTATGGTACCCAAAATGGCCACTCACCATAAGAGATCAACATGTGGCAAGGGGTTAGGGAGTGGTTAACAGCTGTTAACAGCTGTAAAAAAAATCATTTTGCTGCATTTAGCCCCTACTTAGGGACCTAGTTTGGCAGATTTACAGTTTCAGTCCCTGCAACCCGTTTAAGCGATTTTCGATGCGTTTGAACCCCGTTAACCTCATTTCAAGGCTCTAAAATGAAGTTAAAGTATAGGGAACTCAAAACATGCTCAAAAATATCTCAGATGTCGGTTCGTTTGGCCGTACGAACGCGATGTTCGCTTAATTACGACGGAATGCGCATAAGCGCGAAAAACGATCCAAATGACGTGACGAATGGATTTTTCTTATGGCAAACATTAAAATATAATGTAGTCATGCTTACATAAATTTTTAGATGTCCGGATGTATTCAGAACGTAAGTTATGCGCGAAAATGCAAACTTGTGCACTTTTTGACACTTTTAGTCCCTGAATGACCCAAAAGTTTATTTTAGCACACCTAACCCCTCAAAGCCTATTTCTAAGCTATGTAGAGGATATTTAAGGTGTGTTTAACTTATGGTCATGTTCCGGAATGTTCGTTACAGTTCAGATTGGCATACTTTCGCAGTTTGTCAAGTTTAGACCCTGTAAGCGAATTAGCTTGTTTTTGCCATACCAAAGCCTTCAAAACTTATTTCTAAGTTATGTATGGGCTATTTAAGGTATGTTAAGCCTATGTCACTATTCCGGAGTGTTTGTTGCATTAAACTGGTTATATTTACGCATCGGTGCGCGTATAACCTTCCAGAAAGCGATTTAGAGTTTGGATTTGAACAAATATTGATATGTGCAAATGATACACATATTTTTTACAAATCCCAAGTATGAAATAAAATATTTCATTGGTTTGGTATTTGTTTGATGGCCGTGGAGGCACAGGTGTTACAAATACTTGACTGAAGATCGATTGCAGTTGCATTTTCAGCATTCGACAGCAACGGACAAGGGGGAATTTGTTGATGCAGATTTTGTGTCCGATGCTTGTCGAATAGATTAGTTTTATTTTATGCTGAATTTGTAATAGTTAGTGAAACGGTCTATCGAACGTGTATAGACCCGCTCGTTTGAAGTGGTCAAACGAGAGGGTTATCCGGTTGACCGTGTGTGTTTGCAAGACAAGGGGTGTGACTATAAATAGAAAACTCTTGCCATTTCAAACACTTGGAGATTTTAGGAGGTTCAAGTCCTCACCAGGGAGAGATCACCACTTGGTCTCTCCCCGGATGTATACTTCTTTGGTATTAGTTAGGTTATCATGTAATCGGGCCGATTTGTAATGTTATACTACCAATTAATACAAAGAAGTTGTTCGTTTATGTCTCTAATCTCTCCCGTCTTGAACCGATCTCACACGAATCACGGTTTCGGTCAAGAAACTCGGTCCTACAATTGGTATCAGAGCCCATTTCACTAGATCCTCCCCTTTCGTCAACACTATTTATAATTTCTGTTTTGTCAACAATACAAGGCCCATCTGTTTCGTCCATATTCAAGAGTTGGGCTCTGTTTCGTTAATTTGCAAACCCAAAAGTGTTTCGTCAATTATCAAGCCCAAAGTGTCAAACCTGTTTCATTGTCTGGGAGCCCAACTTTATAAACTTGTTTCGTCACAAAACAAAATTCTATTTCGTCAACACTGTGTTTCATCAAGACACTTGTAATTTTAAACAGAAGGTTTGAAGAAGGTATTTAACTGTTTGTTTGAGGTGTGATTTTCAGGTATTCATTTTTCTTGATCAAAAATGAATCCGATTTGGGGTACTCCGGTAAATACAGATATGTATTATGGTACTCCGTCTCCGGATAGCGGAAAGTATAGAAACACGAGCTTGTCATCTTCGTGGGCCGAATCTCCCGCACCGAAACGATCTATCAGAGCAACTGATATGTTCGGAAATCCATTACCTGTTCGATCTACCGGACCAACAGATCTGTACGGAAATCCGCTTCAACCAGTTCCTCAACCAGTGCCTCAACAGCAAACCCAAAGGCCTCCTGTGACAACTGATCTATATGGCAATCCAATCCAAGTTCATGTAAAGCCAGCTCCAACCACAGACTTTCATACAGGAACTGCGTTTTATGCCGAAATTGTTAAAGATGCCAGCAATGGTGAATCATCGCGAAACGATGACAGTTCTGAACATGACAGTAGTTCAGATGAAGATGTTTCAACTTCAGTTGAAGACGTTTCAACTTCAGTTGAAGATGTTACAACTTCAAGTTCAAGTTCAAGCGAGGATGGATCTGAATGTGAATCATCAAGGGAGGTTGTTGATTCTGAAGCATATAGGTCAACATCTGAGAGTGACTCCAGTCAGGTATGTGTCGATGAACCAATTGCTATTAATTGTGATAATTGTGCTAGATTAAGTGATAGATGTGCTGATTTGGATGCAAACATGTCTGAGTTGCAAGGCAAACATGATGCTTTACAAGCTAGTTTGTTTGACTTGCAAGACAAACATGTTTCGTTGAATGATAAGTGGTGTGAATTGCAAAGCAAACACGAGGCTTTGCAAGAGAAATATGATGTGACATTCATCCACAATCAGAAATTGACCGTGGATCTTTCGAAGTGCACTGAAGCCAACATGTTTTATGAAAACCATGAAAAGGAGTTTAAATCGGTAATTGAGAAATTTAAGAAAGATAAAACCGAGTTAACAAAAATGGTTTCCAGAAAACAAACTGACATTAATTTGTATATAACTCGCCTTGAGATAATGCAAAAAGAGATGGCTTGTGTTAAAACTGAAAGTGAGGCGATCCAACTTAAGCTAGACAGTTATTTGAGCTCTAGCTATGTGTTGGATCACATCATTGACGTTCAGAAAGAGAAACGGGATGTCACATGCATAGGCTACAAGAAATGTCCACCACCTGTGAGACACAATTATGATGCCATGCCTGATGAGGAAGATAGAACCTACTTTGAGCCATCTGTTCCTCTAGACATTAAGGAATTTGCAACAGGGCTTGGATACAAGAAAGAAGTATCATCCGTTTCAGATGTGTCAGCAGATACATGTGTGTCTTCTGCTGAACCGAATCAGGATCCTCCAGTTATTATTGAGGATGCTGATTCTTCTTCTGATGAATCCGATGATACTCACTCAGCAAAGTCTGATGCGGCAATCAAAGAAGAGGACATACCTCTTGAGAATCATATTTTATGTGATCCTCCAGCAAAACCCGCTAAGACTGTTGCAATCGAGTCCTTGTCTGCAAAAGAGTCGGAGAGTGTGGATTTGCTGTACACTCTTGTTGGTGATGATAAAATTTATTCTGACAAAGATTTTCCAATTAAGAATGTTAATCAATCCTTAATCAGTAAAGTCTTTGAAAATTCGACAAGTAAGTTTTTGGGAAAGACAGGATCAAACGTTGTGGTAACACAGTGCCCTCCGATTCCAAAGGCCGAAGTTCGAAAACAATATGGCAATCAAAAGTTACCAACAGTGAAAAGGCAGCAAAATCATACCAAACCAAAAGAAAAGACACCGACTCAAAGTCAAAGGAAGCCGAATCAGAAGAAGAACAAGAATGTGAACTTTGTGAAATCAAAGGGAACGGACAAAATTGAAACGTTTGAAAACAAATCTAACTTAGATTTTGTTAAACAAGCAACAGTGTTGAAAAGAAATGAACCAAACTGTTCGAAACCTAGTACCTCGAGATCACAAAGTTCATCATCATCGGCAAGACGATCACATGATACTTCGGGGTTTGTTGAACGAAGATCATGTTTTGAATGTGGCACAATTGGACATATCATTCGAAATTGTCCATATCTTCATAAACAAAAAGCCAAAGTTGATTCCCCCCATGGTAACAATTACCATAAAAGATCTGTTTCACCAAGACAGGACCCTCGTCTTGTTAAACAACGGGAAATGAAACAGATAAAGAAACAACGGAAAAATGTTGAAAAGGTTTTAAAACCAGAGGTTGTCCAAACACAGTCTGTTAAGTTAGAAGTTAAAAATGAAAAACAAAAACAGATTTGGAAACCAAAACCAGTAACTGTTTCAGGGGGAGCTACATCAATTCCGAATCATCGGGAAATGGATGTCACAATTCTCGATGATGACGGACGACCCAAGTCTGTGAAGGCTTGGGTCCCCCTCTCCAACTAATCTCTGAATGAGTGTGCAGGATGTTCCAGGAGGAACTATTGATAGTCTTAGGATTGTTGATAGTGGAGCGTCCATGCACAAGATCGGCGACACCAGACTCCGAAACATCATTATATCTAGGAGTTGTTGCCTTTGATGGAGAGAAATGAGAAAAGAGAGGAGAAAAGAAGACAAAAATGTCTGGTGAAAGAATGTGGTTGAATGAAGTTAAAAAATTCGACCAGATGAAAAATGTGCCAAAATTGGTTGTTATGGTTTTTGATCGGGTCCTCAGGAAAGATTCAAATGAAAAGTACGCGCCTGTAGCACGTCTGAAGCTTTTCGAAGATTCATGGATTTTTCTTCCACAAGAAGTTCAAAGTCCACAAGATGAACGTGTAGGGTACTTTTCTCTATGGTGTGATTGAAGAGAATGTGTTTGTTGAACAAACCAACCGGGTGTGTGGATGCCTTGGCGTGGATTGAACAACTGCACACTACCTCTCAAAGAAAAAGAGAAAGACAAAGACCTTTGCTGGTACAATGTGGAAGACCAGCCGGACCCAGAGGTTTATGATCTTGTTGCTGTCAAGAGATTTCTCAGTAGCTACAAAAATCGACTTTGAAATCCACACCGGGTGGATATCCAGTTTGGGAGAGCGCTCAGATTCCTGGCAATGCACGAAGCAGTTGCAGGATACGGTTTTAAATTTCTAATCTCTCCTATACTTGTCGATATTTAAGCTGCTTTATGAATTATTATCATCTCGTACAGCACTCCTTGACCTGACACGTTGATCTCGAATATCACCTCACACGTGATTGTTTCACTATGAAACTCATCAATGTTGTCATGGTCCACACCGATGACCAACGTGCCGACCTTTTTACCAAAGCATTTGACAAATCAAGATTTGACTTTTTATTATTGGTAAATGGCATTAAGGTCAAGCAAGAGTAAAACCAACATCGGAAAATCATTTTTGTAAATACCTTTGTGTTTTAAATTTATCTTAGTTTGTTGATTTTAGGGGGAGTAAATCCAAATTTGAAAATCCAAAAACATCGAAAAATTTCAAAAACACAAAAACATAGAAAATCAAAAATGAGTTTCCTGGCGAGCAAAAGAGAAAATGATAGTACATCAGTGGTCTGTCTAAACCTCTTTAAACCTTAAATGAAAAATGATAAGCAGCTCTATATAAGATGTATCGGTAGGCTCACAATCATTTTAAAGTGTGCAGGGTGATATAAACTTAAATTGACTGAAGACCAGGTGGGAACCATTCATTGGCATATGGTCTTAGTACCGAAATTTCGTTTGAGAGATTGCCGAGGTTCTGAGATATTCGGTCTTTATGCTGCTTATCATCTGGGTATCATGGTTGTATCTTTTACCGAAAAATAACGGGGACGCAAGTCTAGATCTTCCATGATACCATACATACGTGTACATACTGCATACGACCTCAATAAGTGATCAACAATCACATGTCCAAACAAATAAGTGATAATATATCACATTTATCCGGGAGTCAAGTTCGTCTCTCTGCTGTACGAAAGTACTGACCTGTTCACGGACTTGCTCCTGTGCCCTCATGCATATGAAAATCAAGTTCCTCATCAATAAGTGATTATATCACATAGGGCTTGTTTTCAAATCAAAATAAGTGAGAATCTCACATCATATACGGTCAAACAGATGATAATCGGTATACTCACCGGTAAGATGAACCCTCGTGCATACCTTGATACGGGAATGTGTCGTGATGTGGATGAACACCGGTCGGTAAGTATAAATTATACTTTAACGTATCCCCTCGCCATGATTACATCTGATAAGTTGAGCTTATGTGGACAACAATACCGATAATCGTTATAGGATGCTTATCTTAATGTTAACTAAATGAACAAACAAGAGCGTTTTGGCATGACCGTACACTGATATGATTCTCTTACCCTCGAAACTCACAAAAAGAATGTCTGTAAATATTTATTTAATGCTTTCAGTTTCTGCATCTTTGTATATATTTATTTACTGCTTTCTGTCTTTACATTTGAAATATTCAAAAATTCCAAAAAGATTTTAGGTGTGTTTTAATATAACCTTTATTAAAGCCAAAAAGATTTTATTTCTTTTTTATTTTCGATCGTACGATGTTGGATCTCGAGTCTTCGTTGCCTGAAACCTGAACGAAAACCAAATTGACTAAATCTTCATAAACGGTCGAAATTTGCAAGTTTTGAAAGTTAAAGACTAAAATTGACAAATTTGTTAAACTTTCAAACTGTCGGACGGTGTTTGATTAAATACGGTCATACGTGTGTCATTTGTTTATACTAACTATATTCCAAGCAGTTGTTCTCATTACGCGTTTAGCTTTCTTGCATGTGCAGATGCTAAAGGCAAGGAGAACATGGTCGATGACAAGCTTCGGAATGAAGACACGACGTGAAGGCACTCAAATGATGAAGATAATCGAGTTGCCGCTGACCATCATCAACACCACAAGGATCTCAAATTATAATGATCAAGTCATTCACAAGCATAACTCAAGGGGGAGCTTATGTTAAGGGGGAGTTTGTCAACACACTTCCTACATGAAACGGGGAGTTTGTTGATACACTTTCTGCTTTCAACACGTGAAGACTTTGAAGATCCTCCGACATAGAAGACAAGAAAGGCGAATCTCGCGAGTAGCGTCCAAGGGGGAGTTTGTTGATACACGGTTTGTGGACGCGACTCGACATGACGCGACTCATCTTTGCAACGACCCTCCTCCGTCGTGTGTAAGGATTTCAAGTGGGCCAAGATAAACAATGATGGACAAAGATACATCAAGAGCCTTGATCAAAGTCCTTGGGCTTCAAACAAGTGGACGAAACAGAGGTTGGGCCACATCAGTTGGGCCAAAGCCCAGAGTTAACGAAACATAAGGGAAGTCGACGAAACACATCAGTTTCATCGACAAGGTCCCTGTTTCGTCGCATGCTTCACTGTTTCGTCGAGCAAGGTTGTGATTCGTCATGATCTGTTTGTCTTGTAGTGTCTGTGGGTATAAATAGAGTTCATTACTTCTGTTTTAGACAGGGTGGAACACAGAGAGCAAAAACATACACACACGAGAGAACTTTGAGAGTTTACAGAACATATTTGTAAACATTGAGCTTGTAACTGAACCTTTCATACGTATTAATACAGAGGTGTTAATCGGTGAATATTTTGTGTCGTGTATTTGCGTGTTCTATCTCGGTTTGCTTTCCCGGTTGGATTCCGCACAACCGGGTTGGTTTGTACACAAGGATTAGGCGACTAGATCCTCCCCTAGCCGGACCTACAAGACTCTCAAAGTTCTCTCGTGTGTGTGTGTTCTCTATTCTCTCTTCTTCTTGTGTCTTACATTTTCAGTCTAACTACTGTCTATTTATAGCACCAGACACAACGAAACAGAATCAGATCGACGAATCAGAACTGTTGTCGACGAAACACATTAAAATGTCTTCAAAGTCGACGAAACACACTTATTTCGTCGACCCACATGTTTATCCAGTAGGGGTTCGGCCCAGGTGTAAGATTTCAGCCCATGTGACTTAGTTCATGACATGCACGATGATTGGCCCATGTACATTCACGTGAATTCTGATAATTAATTATGCAAAGATTAGTCAACATAGTGACATCATCATGACATCATCATGATGATGTCATGATGATGTGGCGACGGGAACCGGCTCCCGGCGCTTCGTGCTTCGCGTGACGAACTCTGGGGCGCACGACGGAGGAATGTCGTGACGTCGGGCTTGAGCCGAACCTAAACGGGTCGAACCGAACTGAGTTGAACCGAACCAAGTCGCGTCCACATAATATGTATCAACAGTGTACAAAAACCCAGTTTTAGGACCGAAACCGTTTTTTTGTTCCAACCCAAACCGAACCAGCGGTTAGTATACTGGTTAGGATCCTCGAACAAAAAAAACCGGTTTAAAAACCGAAGTCGGTTTTTAAAAATCTGGTTTAAACCAGGTTTTTTGGCCCAAATTGGTTTTTAACCGAACCGAATCGATTAGTACCAGTTATGGTTCCCACCATGTAAAACCGGTTTTTTTTAAAACCTTTTTTTTCTCCACCAAAAGAACCGATTCTGTTAAAAACCGGACCGGGTTTTTAAAAAAAAAAAACCTATTTGTACACCTGTATCTGGACTTGGTTCTGGACAACAACAGGTAACACCGAATTGGGCTTCTTTAGACTATCCGGTATGGGGGCCGGCCCTGCCCCGGCGAGCCCCGGCGCTGCACCCCCACACCGCCCCCCTTATGTCTGTCCCGTCTTCTCCGTCACCCAGCAGACGGACTCGCCGGCCCACCTCCTTCACACACATACCTATACATACATATATATATATATAGGGTCAGGATTTAGAGAAAACGGTGAAAAGTGTGAGAACGGTGAGAACGCTTATGGATCGTCCGATCAAAACAATCCATGGACTAGATTGCGTGGTGGCGTTTTCGTAAATAACATCAATTTTATTATGTGGGACGCGCTTCATTAAGGGTAAAAGGGTCTTTTACCGCTCATATTTAAAGCGCCATCAAATGATAAACGCCATACAAAAAATAAAACGCCATTAAAAACAAAACGTCAAAAACTAAAAATAAAATGCGTTGAATATTACAGGAAGATGAAACAACACAAATAACTGAATTTCAGTTATTAACATTTATTAAAATAAATTCCCCCTAAATTACGCGCCAAAAACATTATTATATAAACAAACGTAAAAACATAGCTTCCATAATCACTTCAATCTATCCATTTTCTGCAAAAAAAAAAAAAAAAACATCTTTAACCAAAAACGCCAAATTAAACAAAACGCCAAAAATGGCAACAATCGTTTCGTGGAGATACACTCTGGGAATCAGGCGATACGTCCTCCATTTTGACAACAGAAGGAGGGTGTATGTTAAGACGGTCAGGGCTATTCTGAAGATGGAAGAAGAGATACAGAGGCAAATCTTATCCATTGGCATCGCTTTAGACAACGAATGCCATGAAACGCATATGCTTATGAAAGCATTAACCAGCAAATTTGGGTCAATCAAAGGAAATGTGAAGCCAGACCCTGTCATGACATCATGGCGTTTTGATGATGAAACAGACATGGTGACGATTACATACGACAGCGGAGAGCAGGAAGTCTACTGGCTAGAGAACATCATGACAAAACAGCGACTGGGTTTCATGGAAGAATTGCATAACGCCACTTGTACCAACCAAGAAATAGACTCAAAATTGGAGTTAATGCAAGACATGTTCAGGTAGAGGCTTCAGAATATTCAAGAACAAGAAGCTGATGAAGGTGAATATGATGACATGGATGAAGATCAAGATGAAGACTCCGAGGAGGAAGAAGATGACACAAGTGATGGATACTATTCAGATAAAGTACCTTCTGCCGAAGGATTTTAATTTTTTTTCCTCTTTTTTTTCTTCTATGTAATCTTCTTTTTTTTTAAAGATAATTAAATAATATATTTCTATCTTTATTAGCAAAACGCCAAAATAATACTAAAAAATGGTTAACCCTAACAAAACGCCAAAAATAACAAAAAAAAAATTTCTTACTCCGTTATTGTATTTTGACATGTTGGTCTGCATAAGGCCATTTAAAAAAAAACGCCAAACTTAGAAGATGGAATGTCTATAACCTATAAAACTGATAAAAGCTGATCAACTCAGTAAATACGAAAAACAGAAACTGAAAAGACAGTTACTTTATTACTATCATTTATTACAATAAAAAGTCCCGCCTAAACTACGCGCCAAAAAACTCCTATAAGAGAAGGGTCTATACGCAATAAAATTAAACACACCCAGAAAAACACAAAAACGCCATATCCTCTAGAAACCACTCCCCTTAAAACGCCACAGATGGCAAATCTTTCACTGAAATGCATCCTTTTTTCTAAGGGGGTTAACTCAATAATATTTTGTTGAATGAGATGGACAAATATTCAAGAAAAAGAGACTGATGACAGTGATATGCCATCATGTGAGCTTTGTTCTTGATGATTATTTGAATGGAATAAAGAGATCAACAAAAGGGTAAAATGCTATTTTGGACTCCATTATTACAAATAGTATCAAGCAAGAGTTGATCTTTAATGACATACCACCAAACAAGAATATCACACCAAAAAACAGGTTGCCACTAAGCAGCTTCTACTAAAAAAAACGGGGTTTATGAAAGAAAGTTGGCATCTAGCTAAAGTATTCAAAAAAGGTTCAAAATGCCAAAAACAAATTCAAGAAAGAAGAGGCTGACGACATTGAAGATTCGGAAGAAAAATTAGATTACTATTTTGTATTATTTTTGTTTTCATTTTATATTGTTTTGATATCAAGTTATATGTTGTTTTGTTATCTAATTCTCTATAAATAAAATACATTATTATATAAAACGCCAAAAACTACAAACACCAAAACGCCGGTAGTATGAAAACTGGGAGAACAGATGCTGGCCAAGCACCTTGTAAAAAGGGTATTAAACGCCAAAAAAATTGGTCTTCTGTAATCTTATGCAAATTTTAATGACTCGTAGTGAATTATTATACAAAACGCCAAAAACGCCAAAAAATTAACCAGAAAACGCTATAATGCCAAAAAATTATATATGTGACACAAAAACAATTAATTCAACGCCAAAAAGTTTAAAAAAATACAATTAACGCCCAAAAAAAACTTAGACGCCACAAAATATTATACCACATGCGAAATTGTTACAAAAAAACAACCTGCTATTTCATCAAAATTATCACATGCGAAATTGAATTACCACATGCGAAATTGTTTACAAAAAAACAACCTTCTATTTCATCATAATTATCACATGCGAAATTGAATCACCACATGCGAAATTGTTACAAAAAAACACCTGCTATTTCTGATACGTGGTTGAAAAATCGGTGATCGTTTATGCTTAAGTTGATGTTTTACGTAGCTTTTAATCGTGAATAGCCTACTTTTAATGGGATTTGTGTTTTACAGGTCTAAAAGAGTTTAAGGAGCTAATTGGGAGCTAAACGGAGCACCGGGAGCGAACGGGATCAACCGGGGATGTGAAATGAACAAAACCGGGTTAACCACGAAGATTAGATGAGTTTTTGGGGGATGTTAATGGATTTAAAATGAATATATTGGAAGATGGCATGATAGAGGGCTGAATTACGAGTACGTGGGCGAAAACGGTGAGTAAAACGGAGCTATAACGAAGAAGTTATGAAGAAAACAGTTTCGGACAAAACTGGAAAAACTAGAGGTCGTCGCCGACGGGCTCTAGGCCGTCGCCGACGGGCTCTAGAAACACCCGTCGGCCAGAAAAACGCGTATACAGTCGGTTAAGCCGTCGGATGGTTTCAGCACTTAGGGAGGTCGTCGCCGACGGGCCCCAGGTCGTCGCCGACGGGCAGCAGATCTCTGAAACGCGAATTTCATTTATTTGGGTGATGGGAACGGTTCTAATGGGTGGTTTTTGCATTGATTTCGGGGAGTTACACTTGTGTTGAGTTTGAAACCTGTTCTGGGAGCCATTACCATCTATCCTTCACCTACCATTTTCAACTATTCCATCTCTACAACCCGAATCATCATCATCCAACACACGAGCAATCATCAAACCCTAGTTCACCAATCCATCATCCTTCTCATCATCACCATTCCATAAACCCTAATTCTCCATCATTCCTTCATCCTACAAGCTTCAAGATGACTCCATCCGCATTCCAAGCATCCGGTGATCAAGTTGCATCAACCATGAGCGGCTAATCATCTCGGTTTCACCCCGGTGTAGGTAGTTGTTAATTTTAGGGTTTCAATTTGTTCTTGTTTCATCTTAGTGACAATTTGTATTTGGTTTTTGAAACTTTTGACAATAGTATTACATTTGTTACGAATTCGTGAATTGTCGAGCGATGTTAAAAGTTATGACTTTGCGAAACGGTGATATGTAATTGTACGTTGTCTTTGTTAGGATTTACTTGTGTTGATTACAAAGTGTCTTTTTGTCCGTTCTTCGGGGCGTTGATAGCTAGTAGCACCTAAGTCACGGTACACTAAATCCGTTAATCGAATGCATTTGAGTTGAAACTAAAACTTGTAGAAATTCTAGGTTAATAATTACTGAAACCGGGTGTGATTCCTTTTTATCATTATTGTTCTAGTAACCATTTTTCTTGCAATCATTAAGTAGTAGTTGTTAACCATTCGCATCAATTCATTTAGTTAAAAATCATATCCCTCCATTAAACGAAAATACAAAAATACTTTAGCAAGCTTCATAAATTGTGACAACTGTTTTAATTCATCCGAATCCACACACAAACCACATACTCTTCGTGGTTCGACCCCTTACTACCACTAACACATTGTTAAGGGTAATTTGGGCTTATAAATATTATCTTTGACCGGAGCGCGACACTCCGATCAATTTCATCAAAATTATCACATGCGAAATTATTACAAAAAAAAAACAACATGCGATTTTCATTGCGGGAAGATGATCTGACGGCTGAGATTGTAGCGTACGTAATGTACGATAAGGGAATTTGTACAGTACCCTTTACCTATATATATATATATATATATATATAGGGAGAAGATCATGCGAGAACCACCTCTTATTGCGAGAACCGCGAGAACCAATGTGAACACAACCAAAAATGCCTAAAAATAGCTAAAAATCACACAAACTTTTTTTTTAATATTTTTTATATAAAAATCGCTACTTTTCGAAGCTAAAAAAAAAAAAAAATTTTTTGCCCACTAAAAGTAGCGATTTAAGCATAAAAAATATTAAAAAAAAAATTTTAGATTTTTTTTTTTTAGATTTTTTTAGGTTTTTTTGGGGTTTAGTTTTTAGCATTTTAGCTTGGGGGTGGGGGGGTTTAGGTTTTTTTTTTGGGGGGGGGGGGTGGGGGTTAGGTTTTTTTTAGCTATTTTAGGTTGTGTTCACATTGGTTCTCGCGGTTCTCGCAATAAGGGTGGTTCTTACATGAACTCCTCCCTATATATATATATATATATATTTAGCCCATCCTCCACCCCCTTGGTGTCACACCCCAACCGATGGCAGAAATATCGGGGCATGGCACTGAGCGAAACAGATTGTCCAGAAGTTTCCATAACAATTATCATTACCAATTAATTTGAAGTAACATGTCCCACACCATGTCTTAAAAGGCACACAAATTATTACAGACAAATCTAGTCAAGTAGTTCTGTTCCGACAACTCAGGTTTATACATAGATAGTTTATTTATTGGTTTCTAGGACCTCTTTTCCTAGCTTCGATTTCATCACAGCACAGAGAGCATCCTAGACCTTTCCTAGCCTCAAGTTCACAGCAAGCTAAGCATAGAAACAACTTAAGCACCTGTCACATACGTTAAAGTAAAAGTCAATACACATAGTGTAAATGTGAGCATACAAGTTTGATAATAGCATATAAAGTTCGAAATCGTTTACGCATAACCAGCACGTACACATAGTGAAATGAAGCACGTTAGTTATCGACATAGATCCATCGATACCAATGACTGCGGGTTGACTGCCTGAGGCAGTTCGCAATACATGATTACCAACATAATCCATGCAAGTAATTGTCCTTAACAACCCCTGCGAACAGGTGCTGAGTCCAAACTATAGTACTATCGTTGCTAAGGCAGGTAGACAGCATTCCATGTGTAAACATAACAAACAAGCATTCATAAGCCACGTATAACATGCGATAACGGTTAGCGCTTAAACAGTATTGAGTAGTGTGCTTGTTATGATTTGAATATTCGTAACACATGTAACACCCAAAAGTGCGTAAAGCAAAAAGGGATCGAGTATACTCACAGCGATTGATGGATTGAAGGGAGCACTAGAGAGTAGGGTTAGCCTGATCAGAACGATAGCATAAAGATAAGCGACGTGTAAAACGATGCATGGTGTAAGTGAGTCGGACAGCGGTTCGATCGAATGGTAATCTGATCGGACGGCCAGTCGTGCGAGTGGCAATCCGTTCGGATGGTTGTCCGGTCAGACGGTAGCCCGGTCGGATGACTGTCCGAGTGGATTGTTTCTTCCTGTGAGAAGGATGTGTTTGTGTATGATGGCTTGACTTTTGAAGTTTTCGTTGTAGTATTTTGAAAACATTGAAGTATCTCTACCTTTCAGGTCGGTCGATCGGACGGTTGTCCGATCGGACGGCAATCCGATAGGTTGGCACTTCAGTGAAAACAGAACCTCAGTAAGGCGGTCACTCGGTCGGATGTCCATCCGACCGGGTGGCAACCCTGTCACTGAACATGTTGAAAATTGTTTAAATTTTAAATGAATCAAGATGCAACCCGATCGGACGATGGATCGAGCGGATGGCAACCCGGTCGGACAGCAGTCCGGTCGGATGACAACTCGTCCCAACGACTTGATCGTGCTGTTACTTGAACTTGCTTGAAGTGTTGCAACTTGAGCGAGACGTTGTGATGACCGGTTTAAACAATGGGAACCCCATCTCGTCTGATGTGTTGAAAAACACCGTTATTTTCCCCTTGTATTTTGTATATTATTTTAATAGTTTAGAGTCGTTTTATTAGTTATATTGTATGCTTTATTATTTTGTTATTATTACATATCCCGGTGAGAAAAGTAATAAAAAAGGGTTAAATGAGAGAAACCGGGAGTGATATAATAATAGAGTGGGGGGACCAGAATTAATAAAGCTAAAATCTTGAAGGGTCAAACTGAATAATACCGAGGGTTGTTTAAAAATAGTTATTGAAACTTGAGGGTCTAAACTGCCAAAAAGCTTAAAGTGGAAATTAATTCTTGGCATTAAAGAAAAAAATTAAAGATTTGCATCTCTGTGGATTGACCGAATTTTAAAGACGTTGACTAAAGATTGAAAATAAAAAAAATAAAAACATGTGCCATATATTTGTTATTTTGGGTTGGTTAGCAGCACATGGAGCTAGGCCCATCATTTTGATGGTTTAGTAATTTACATGATAGACCCACACTAGGCCCAAGTCGGGGTGTTAGAGTTGATTTGTGATTCAATTGGTGCAGCTACTAGGGAGGAATAAATACGGCTGATTAGACATCATATTGGAGAGACGGCAGAATATACGAGAAGTGGGGGTGAATTCGAGAAGAATCAACAAGTTAGACGGCAGTTTTGGTTGGGAGTAAGCTGCGATCAAGAGAGAAGAAAAAAAGATTGGTTTGAGGGTTCAAGTCGCGATCAAGATTCTAGTCCGGGTTTGATATTTATGAGTATTCAATTTTGTTAAGACTTTGTGTTTTCAGATTTGATACTATGACGTATTTATTATTTGAGACTTGTTTCTTTTTCTTGACTATGATTCTTGACTAAACTTTTCATGCTACCTGGGTTGAGATGAACTTCATGCTACCTGGGTTGAGATGAACTTGATGATTGTAATGCGATTTTGACATGATTATGGTTATTTGATGTGATTTACATAACTTTGCCTTGTGATTGATCTTGATATTGCATGTTGGAGTGTTTTGATTGATTATTGGTTGATGAATTTAGCGGTTTAGGCACATAGAAATATCCCCTAGACTTAGAGTTTAATTTGAATCGTTGATCTTAGGGTTTTCGGTTTGAATATTGAGTTGAGAAATTGACCAATTCGATTAATAATTAAAATCAATATACTAAAACTTGCATCCTCATCTTGTGACTCGAAAGACGATTAGGGTGAGCTAGGTTATTAGCTAATCATTGGTGGGTAGATTGGGTGACCGATAGCTCGGGCTCGTTTATTACATCGTGGTTAAGGTTTCCTAGGATTTCAATCTTCATGGTTTGGTTTGCTTTGCGTTTTTGGGATCTTCTCTTAACATAATTGTCTCTGAGGTCAAAAGGATTCTATTTTCGTGGGATTTGGTATCGATAGGCCGAGCCAGTTCGTTCTAGCACTTCGCATTTCGTCCTTATCTTTCGTTTGATACATCTCTAGCAGGGGGTTAATCAAGGGAGTAGGATATTTAACCATTGCCATAGTCAAGATAGCGTTGCATGATTCTAGGGATTCGACACCTAGGTAGTCTTTTCTCATCATATTTGATTTACACCTAGCTCCCGAGTTCGTGTTTGTTTTACGTTGCTTGTCTTGTTTGCCACATTTTCTTATTTAATTAGATTATTAGTTTAATTAGTTAAAACCTCAAATCCAAACACAAATTAAAACCAGTTAAGTAATTAGTTGAGTCAGAGTCTAGTTAGCGTCGCTAGTGTCTCGTGGGTTCGATACTCGGACTTCATTAGGCTTTACTACGTACGATAGGTACACTTGCCTGTCAGTGGTCTAGCATTTAGAGAGTCTTAGTTTATAAATTTAAAACTAGGGTGTCTATATTAGGTTTAGTTTTTACAGACCACATTCAGCACATCATCGTCCCCAATGGCCTGACCGAACAGGAATCACCCTAGTCCGTCGGTGCACGGTTCGAGACGGTTGTTCGTGTCCAAACCTGAAACCACTATCTTTTCAAATGGAACTTGGATCTAGCACTGATACATCACTAAGAAGGAGTAGCCGATCAGCATTAGATCTGGTTCCATTGGGTTTGAGTGCATTGAGTGTAAAAGAGTTGAAAGAAAGTTGGAAAACCATCTTTCAATCCTTTTTATTGTGAATATGTTTAGACCTATGAAAGATCTTTGTATGTTAATGTGGAAATCGATTAGATCCAAGTTATCCTTGGTGGATTGAGGCCAAAACATGAAGTCTTTCAAGAACACATGATGACGTGATCCTATAACAACTTGAATCTTGATGATTTCACGGTTAAAAGTTAAGATTCAAAAGGTAGAAAGGTGTAGAAGTGCGCGTAGATCAAGGAAGTACAAGATTTAGGACGAGATCTTACCGGAATTGCGAGAAATCGAAGGAAAAAGCGAGTAGGAGCACGGGTCGGGCGTCACTTGCCAAAAGTGGAAAGAATGAAAGTGACAAGGGGTATTTATAGGATTCCCAAAGTGGAAAGGGGCTGGTCGACCGGATGGCTTCTTGCCCGGATGGCAGCCCGGTCGGATGTCACTTCGATCGGATGGCAATCCGGTAGGCTGGCACCTGGTTCGAGTGCTCGGCGCGACGAGTTTTGCTGTTTCGATTCGCGCGTAGCGCTTTGTGATGCGATTCGAGTGAACGATGCGATAGAGTTGCTTGTCAAATTACTTTTAATCCCAACCACTCATATCTCGCACTATCTCTTCTCCACTAGTTATCATACCGTTTCGATTGCGATTGAGTTCGATTGCGTTTCGATTTATCACCACATAAACATAAATAAGCATGCACAAGTAACACATAGAAGGCACACACACAAATATACAGTATCCAAAACGTGTAATCCGAGTTGCGATTCATATCATGATTCGATGTCGATTTGATTAGCATAGTTTGATTATCGTTTAATTAACTTTATCGTATTGTTACTTCCTATAGTTTACAGTCGTAAGTCGATTAGATAGTGAATAACACACGTCGATTACTGCGATTATTGATAGTTACTCCACATAGTACAACTAAAGCGAAAACAAAATAGACTAATTATAAGTCAAAGAAGTCAAACAGGAATTGAGCAAGGAGAGACAGATCGCAATTAGCAATCTTTTCTTCCTTTAACTTCAATCTTGACTTTGACTTTGACTTTTGAAAACACGGGGTGTTACAGCCTCCCCTAGTTGAGGGAATTTCGTCCCGAAATTAGGTCGAAGCCGTAACAAACAACTGCGGGTACTCCGCCTTCATGTCGCTTTCGAGTTCCCAAGTGAACTCTGCGCCTCGTTTGCCTTCCCAACGGACTTTCACAATAGGAATGCGCGAGCGTCGGAGCTGCTTGGTTTGGCGATCCATGATTTCGACAGGCTTCTCCACCAAGTGTAGTGTTTCGTTTACTTGGAGGTCATCGAGAGGTACAATTAAATCATGCTCAGCTAGGCACTTTCGGAGGTTTGACACATGGAAAGTCGGGTGGATGTTACTAAGTTCCTCCAGTAGTTCGAGTCTGTATGCAACTTTTCCGATCCATTCCAGAATCTTAAAAGGTCCAACATATCGAGGCGCTAGTTTCCCTTTCTTGCCGAATCTGACTACACCCTTCCAAGGTGATACCTTTAGGAGTACGTAGTCACCAACGTCAAATTCAAGGGGCTTGCGTCGTCTATCGGCGTAACTTTTCTGTCGACTTCGAGCTTTCAACAAGTTGTCTCGAATTTGGAGGACTTTGTCAGTTGTTTCTTGCAATAGCTCAGGACCGGTTAATTGCGAGTGACCGCTCGTGCCACACAATAGGCGATCGACATCTTCTTCCGTATAAAGCCTCGAATGGTGCCATCTGAATGCTGGAATGATAACTGTTGTTGTACGAGAATTCGACTAACGGCAGGTATGTATCCCAATTACCACCGAAATCTATGACACATGAACGGAGCATGTCTTTAAGAGTACGGATCGTTCTTTCAGTCTGACCGTCGGTTTGAGGGTGGAATGCGGTACTCAGATTAAGCGTAGTACCGAGAGCCGCTTGAAACGTTTCCCAAAGTCACGAGGTAAACCGAGCATCACGGTCAGAGATGATGTCGCGAGGCATTCCATGATTACAAATGATCTCATTGGTGTAGATTCGGGCTAATCGTTCTACTTTGTAGTTTTCCCGTATTGGCAAAAAGTGAGCTGATTTGGTTAAACGGTCAACAACAACCCAAATGCTGTCGTGACCTGATGACGTGTGTGGAAGCTTTGTTATGAAGTCCATAGCTATACTCTCCCACTTCCACATAGGGATCGGTGGTTGCTCGAGTAAGCCAGAGGGTCTTTAGTGTTCAGCCTTGATCCTTGCACAAGTCAGGCACTTTCCAACGTAGAGAGCAATATCCCTCTTCATGCCCGGCCACCAGTACTTGTAGCGAAGATCCTGGTACATCTTATCGGCACCGGGATGAATAGAATACCGGGATTTGTGGGCTTCGTCCATCAGTATCTGTCGCAAATCGGTCCGTTTGGGGATCCAAATTCGGTCCAGATAATGGAATATCCCATTCGGCTTATTCATAAGTTGGGCTCCATCGTGGTAGATTCGTTCCTTCTTCAGAGTGCGTTCATTAAAACAGGCATGCTGGGCTTCGCGAATGAGAGTATCGAGGTCGTATTGGGCTTGGACATTACGAATGATGAGCAAATAACTCCATCTGCTGAGAGCGTCAGCAACGACATTTGCTTTGCCTGGGTGATAACGAATCTCACAGTCGTAATCGTTGAGAAGTTCTACCCATCGGCGTTGATGCATATTGAGTTCCTTTTGATCAAAGATATGTTGTAGGCTCCTATGATCGGTGAAGATCGTACACTTGGTACCATACAGGTAATATCGCCAAATCTTTAACGCAAAAACAACTGCGCCTAGCTCGAGATCATGGGTTGTATAGTTCTTCTCGTGGATTTTGAGCTGACGAGATGCGTAAGCTATAACCTTGTCCCGTTGCATAAGAACACAACCAAGACCAAGGTTGGAAGCATCACAGTAGACAATGAAGTCGTCGTTTCCGTCGGGTAGAGTGAGAACTGGAGCATTGCAAAGCATGTGCTTGAGGGTTTGGAAAGTAGACTCTTGTTCGGTTCCCCAAACAAAAGGCTTGTCTTTGTGGGTGAGAGCGGTAAGCGGCACAGCGATCTTTGAGAATCCTTCGATAAATCATCAATAATAGCCCGCCAATCCGAGGAAAGAACGGACTTCAGAAGGGTTCTTGGGTGTAATCCAACTCTTGACTGCTTCAATCTTCGCAGGATCAACGTGAATACCTTGACTATTGACAACGTGACCCAGAAACTGAACCTCCTCCAGCCAAAATTCACACTAGGAGAACTTGGCATAGAGTCGATTCCCCTGGAGTAACTCGAGTACCAAACGTAGATGTTGCGCGTGTTCGGCCTTTGATTTGGAATAGATCAAGACATCGTAGATGAAAACGATGACGAAAAGGTCGAGATATGGTTTACACACGCGATTCATCAGATCCATGAAAACCGTGGGTGCGTTGGTTAAACCAAATGGCATAACAACGAATTCATAATGACCATATCGGGTACGAAACGCGGTTTTGGGTATATCCTCCTCTTGAATACGTAGTTGGTGATAGCCTGAGCGTAAATCGATCTTTGAGAAACATGTAGCACCTTGTAGCTGATCAAACAAATCATCAATGCGAGGCAAGGGATAACGGTTCTTGATAGTTAACTTATTCAATTCCCGATAGTTGATGCACATCCTGAACGACCCAAGGAGAGGTGCTCGGGTGAATGAAGCCATTATCAAGTAATTCCTGGAGCTGATTTGAGAGTTCACGCATTTCGGACGGTGCGAGTCGGTAAGGAGCCTTGGCCACAGGGTTGGCTCCAGGAATGAGGTCGATACGAAAGTCGATATCACGACTGGGCGGGAGTCCTGGGAGATCATCAGGGATAACGTTGGGGAATTCGCAAACAACAGGTACCTGGTCTACCGCCTTTTTCTTTCTTTTCCTTCTCCGCTACTATAATGTTAGCCAAGAAAGCTCTGTATTCCTTGCGGAGATACTTGCTAGCTTGGACACACGACATGAGTTTGAGACCCTTCGAAGCAGTTTCGCCATAGACGCACAATAAATCACCATTCGCGAGTGAGAATCGAATCATCTTATCAAAGCATACAATTTCAGCATGGTTTTCACGAAGAAAGTCTATGCCTACTATGGCGTCAAAACTTCTGAGTTGTATCGGAATAAGGTCGATTGGGAAGATGTGATTGTTGAGCTCAAGTGTACAATCACGAAAAACAGAATTCACGGCGATAGTTCTTCTAGTGGCGACTTCAACATCGAACGTCGAGGAGAGATGGGAGCGTTTATGACTAAGAAGCTTCTCGAATTCGAACGACACAAAGCAATTATCGGCTCCAGTATCAAATAAACGTGAAGCATAAATACCATTCACAAGGAACGTACCATTAACTACGTTGTTGTCGGCCTGGGCTTGGCGCACGTTGATGTTGAAAGTTCGTGCGCGTGCTGCTTGTTGCTGTTGCTGCTGATGTTACTGATGCTGAGGCTGCTGCTGCTGGGGCTCTTGTTTCACAACCCTGTTCGGGCACATGTTAGCGAAATGGTTAGGATCGCCATATGCGAAGCAGGCTCTGGCGTTGACCGCGGGTGCCGGAGGAGCTTGTTGACCCTGAGGGGCGGTGAGAAGAGTTTGATGAGCAGGAGCTTGTCGAGCACGGCAGTTGGTAGTGAAATGGCCGTACATATTGCAATGAGCACAAAAACGGCAAGCGATGGTAGTCGGGTGGTGGTAGGTGCAGGTAGGGCAAAGCGGGTGTGGCCCAGTGTATGCACGCTTAGGAGGTGGTGCATTTGCCACAGGCGCCGCTACTTGACGCTGTTGCTGTTGAGCTGGTACAGCTTGAATTGGTGCAGCAGTGATTGCACAGTTCTTGTTGCTGGAGTTGCTCTTTCTTTTGTTCTTCCTCTTGCTGCTCGATGCGGTGGTGATTTCAACAGTTGGTGCGGCGGTGGTAGCTTGATGTAGGTGCTTCGAAGTTTTATCCCAGACACCAGCCTTGACCCGCTTGTCGTTGATTTCAGCGGCCAGTAGGTAAGTCTCCTCGATCGTCGTAGTCTTAGCCGCTTGCACGAAATCTGCAACACAGTCGGGTAGGGCTCAGATGTATTTCTTGATTGCCATGTCGGACGTCTTCACTTGATCAGGGCATATGATACGGAGCTGCTTGAATCGAGCAGTTAGAGCAGCGTTTTCACCATTCTTCTGCTTTATGTGCCAGAATTCATCTTCTAACTTTTGGCGTTCATGAGGAGGGCAGAATTCTTCCAGCATGACCTCCTTGAGTTCGTCCCACGACAGACCGTAGGCTGCATCGTTTCCATGTTTTTTCCTCTCAGCCGTCCACCAGTCCAAGGCGCGGGACTGGAAGACGCCAGTTGCGTTGAGAGTGCGGAGATCGTCGGGGCAACCGCTCTGTCGTAGAGTGACCTCAATGGAATCAAACCATTGGAACAATGATGTAGGGCCTTCCTCGCCAGTGAATTCCTTTGGTCCACAAGACTTGAACTGCTTGAAACTGAAGGCATCTTTGGGGGTAGCTTTAGGAGCTTCGGTTCTGGATTCTTCAGACGATTTGCTCACATTCTCGTATACTTCACTCATGGCTTTTGCTACTTGCTTAGCGATGATAGCAGCCAGACGTTTGTCTCTCTGTTCTTGACGAGAAAGTGGTGGGTGACGGGATCCAGATGATTGTTCAGTTGACATTGTCTGCAACAGATATCGTCATAGGTCTCAGACACGTCATAATCGAATCTCACCTCACACGTCTAGTATCACTAAAGCTCGGGAACACAGTCGCATAATCATATTCTTGCATAATCACAGATTCATATAAGCACAGAGGCACATAAACACATAAGCACGTAGGGCACAGAATCACAGTAGCACATAAGCATATACATATGTAATCACCAGATGCATATAAAGGTACGTAGAGCATTCTGACTGCATCTATCATCTAAGGCCTACGCACGTTCTAGAATAGCGATCGCGAATAACTTGTAGAGTAGCATAGTATAAGCGTGTAACATAGCATAAGGTCGTCTATAATTTAGCGATTTGCTAGCGTTTTGAGATAGAAATGCATTGCGAGTCGTGTGTGTCGATCGAAGTGAAAGCATAAATCGAATAATATTTTTTCCAAAAATAATATTTTCCAAAATTAAACACATAAACAGGTAAACTGATGTGTGCAAAATGCAACATATAAATTACATCAAATGAGGCATAAAACTAACCCTTTTTTAGTACTAATGTTGGAAAAAGTGTGCTTTTGTCTTCCTTTTGTATTTTCAAGGTTAAATGAGCTTAAATGGACAAAAGGAACAAATATACAACCAAAACCAACATAAATACAAAGAAAGGGAAGAAACGTGGCATGCCCGACCCCTCGACAGCATCTCCCAAAGCAAAAAACAAGAAGAAAGCTGAGCATGGGGCTGTGCCCAGCTCAACACGGGGGGTGCCCAGCGGACACGGGGGCGTGTTCAGGTGTCTGCAGAAAAGACAAAGTTGTAGAAGCTTCTATTCCCGAGACGGGGGCGTGCCCAGCTCAACACGGGGCCGTGGTCAACGCTAAGATTCGCAGAATCCAAGCAAATCTTGATAGTACAGATACTCTTCTGAACACGGGGCCGTGCCCAGCGGACACGGGGGCGTGATCAACTAATGCAGACAAACTGAAATTAATGAAGGAAGAGAAAAGGGTGGACACGGGGCAGTGTACAGCGGACACGGGGCCATGTCCAGGCTTCTGTGAAGGTTATAAATAGGGGTGCTTGGTTCACTTCAAAGGCATCCCTTGGCACACCACCTCTCTCACACTTCACCCACCACCCACCACCACCATAACACCATCATCCACCACCATCATCCATTGTCCATCATAGAGTGTGTGAGTCGTCTCGGGATCCAAGATTGATCGTAAGAGTTCTTGACAATCAAGGCCATGTTTGCCTAAGTCTCTTACATCACTTGGTGAAGACAAAGTGTCTAGTGTAATACTTTTTATTTTTAATCTTTTCGCACTTTTTACTTGGTTATGTATTAATGACTTTAATAACTAGTTTCTTATGTTGAAGGTGATTTTTCCTTATCCTTTGTCCGTGGTGTCTTGGCATTATTTTACTGTCTATATAAAATAAAAGATTTTCACCATTCATATCTCCACGGTCTATATGGAGGTATGTTGGCCACCTGGTCGGGGGTTAAGGGAACGGTTTGGTAAAAGTCTTGCCTTGTTCAGTGTATAGATCCTGCAAGGACATGGGTCAAATTTAGTAGGACCTCCTTCAATACTTAACGGTATTGGATGGCGGGGGTCCAAACTCTTTGATCCCCTCATATGTAAGCTACTATTAATACTTTAACCCGGCTACTTAGGACTGTATCCCTGCTGACTCAGACTACTTAGCCGAGGGTAACGGCACCTTCAAAAGAGGGGCCTACCATAATATGCATTAATAACTTAATTAATTATCTTTCAATAATCCGACCCTTTAGGTTTGTATCATTGCTTACTCAAACTACTGGGTTGAGGGTAATGTCATCTTCAAAAGAGGGGCCTACTATAATAACTAAGATAATCTCTTAAAAAGTGCAAAAGTGCAGAAATAATCAAAGGTTACACTATACACGAGTCGGAACCAAGTGATTCATCTTGTCTATCTGTTTTTACTTTTATTTTATTTTCAGCATTTTAGTTAGTTTTTAATTTTTTTTAGTTTAAAAACCTTTTTTCTAACTTTTTGATTTGATTAGACGTTGAGGATAAACCGGTACTAAAAGCTCTTGTGTCCTTGGACGACCTCGGTATCTTACCAACACTATACTACGCTCACGATGGGTGCACTTGCCCATATGTGTGTTTAGTGTTAGTAAATATCATGTTTTATAAATTTAAAACTTGGCTAAAAAAGTGTAAAAGGGCTTAAAATAAACATTAAAACCATAACCCACTTCACGCACATCATAAACACACATACAAACACATAAAATCGACGAATTATTAGAGTCAGCAGTTGCGGGCTCAGAATCGAAACACATAAAAATCGAGAAGTAGATTGTCTGCGGCTATTAGACATCGACTACCCAAAGTGATTCGACTATTCTCAAGGACTTGTTGTACACACTTTGACCTTTAGGACTGTGCTTTTGCCTCGATTCTTGGGCTTGGCACGCATCCTTTCAGTCATACCGTGACTTCAGGTCGTTGGTGTCCGTCGAGACTTTGGTGACAGTTTTGGAAAACCAGGTAAAGGTTGGAACAAGTCGTCAAGGTTAGGGTTTCACCCCTGGCTTAACAACTTCGTCCCTATTTTTGAGAAAATAGAGGAAATTATTCGTCGAAGTATGGATTTCACTCCTGATTTGGCATAATTCTCCCTGTTTGTAGATAAAAATGCGGGTTGATCAAGCAACTTAGTCGAGAGTTTACGGTTTTCACACCTAATCTCGACTTAATCGCCTATTTGTAATTGAAAATTCGAGTGCAGTGATAGTGTAGCATAGGCGAGAATGGCGTGAAATAGCGAGTACGCTCACGCATAATCCCTATTGGTCATGCACGAGTCGGTCTGTTGGTTCTTAACTATAGACTAGGTCTCTAAGACTTCAACCCGGACTAGGTCGAGTCTTGCCTAATTCCCTATAGTTATGGCTCTGATACCAATCTGTCACACCCCAACCGATGGCGGAAACATCGGGGCATGGCACTGAGCGAAACAGATTGTCCCGAAGTTTCCATAACAATTATCATTACCAATTAATTTGAAGTAACATATCCCATACCATGTCTTAAAAGGCACAAAAATTATTACAGACAAATCTAGTCAAGTAGTTCTGTTCTGACAACTCAGGTTTATACATAGATAGTTTATTTATTGGTTTCTAGGACCTCTTTTCCTAGCTTCGATTTCATCACAGCACAGAGAGCATCCTAGACCTTTCCTTGCCTCAAGTTCACAGCAAGCTAAACATAGAAACAACTTAAGCACCTGTCACATACGTTAAAGTAAAAGTCAATACACATAGTGTGAAGGTGAGCATACAAGTTTGATAATAGCATATAAAGTTCGAAATCGTTTACGCATAACCAGCACGTACACATAGTGAAATGAAGCACGTTAGTTATCGACATAGATCCATCGATACCAATGACTGCGGGTTGACTGCCTGAGGCAGTTCGCAATACATGATTTTCACCGTAATCCATGCAAGTAATTGTCCTTAACAACCCCTGCGAACAGGTGCTGAGTCCAAACTATAGTACTATCGTTGCTAAGGCAGGTAGACAGCATTCCATGTGTAAACATAACAAACAAGCATTCATAAGCCACGTATAACATGCGATAACGGTTAGCGCTTAAACAGTATTGAGTAGTGTGCTTGTTATGATTTGAATATTCGTAACGTATGTAACACCCAAAAGTGCGTAAAGCAAAAAGGGATCTAGTATACTCACAGCGATTGATGGATTGAAGGGAGCGCTAGAGAGTAGGGTTAGCCTGATCAGAACGATAGCATAAAGATAATGGACGCGTAAAACGATGCATGGTGTAAGTGAGTTGGACAGCAGTTCGATCGGATGGTAATCCGATCGGACGGCCAGTCATGCCAGTGGCAATCCGTTCGGATGGTTGTCCGGTCGGACGGTAGCCCGGTCGGATGGCTGTCCGAGTGGATTGTTTCTTCCTGTGAGAAGGATGTGTTTGTGTATGATGGCTTGACTTTTGAAGTTTTCGTTGTAGTATTTTGAAAACATTGAAGTATCTCTACTTTTCAGGTCGGTCGGTCGATCGGACGGTTGTCCGATCGGACGGCAATCCGATAGGTTGGCACTTCAGTGAAAACAGAACCTCAGTAAGGCGGTCACTCGGTCGGATGTCCATCCGACCGGGTGGCAACCCTGTCACTGAACATGTTGAAAATTGTTTAAATTTTAAATGAATCAAGATGCAACCCGATCGGACGATGGATCGAGCGGATGGCAACCCGGTCGGACAGCAGTCCGGTCGGATGACAACTCGTCCCAACAACTTGATCGTGCTGTTACTTGAACTTGCTTGAAGTGTTGCAACTTGTGCGAGACGTTGTGATGACCAGTTTAAACAATGGGAACCCCATCTCGTCCCCAATGGCCTGACCGAACAGGAATCACCCTAGTCCGTCGGTGCACGGTTCAAGACAGTTGTTCGTGTCCAAACCTGAAACCACTATCTTTTCAAATGGAACTTGGATCTAGCACTGATACATTGCTAAGAAGGAGTAGCCGATCAGCATTAGATCCGGTTCCATTGGGTTTGAGTGCATTGAGTGTAAAAGAGTTGAAAGAAAGTTGGAAAACCATCTTTCAATCCTTTTTATTGTGAATATGTTTAGACCTATGAAAGATCTTTATTTGTTAATGTGGAAATCGATTAGATCCAAGTTATCCTTGGTGGATTGAGGCCAAAACATGAAGTCCTTCAAGAACACATGATGACGTCATCCTAGAACAACTTGAATCTTAATGATTTCACGGTTAAAAGTTAAGATTCAAAAGTAGAAAGGTGTAGAAGTGCGCGTAGATCAAGGAAGTACAAGATTTAGGATGAGATCTTACCGGAATTGCGAGAAATCAAAGGAAAAAACGAGTAGGAGCACGGGTCGGACGTCACTTGCCAAAAGTGGAAAGAATGAAAGTGACAAGGGGTATTTATAGGATTCCTAAAATGGGAAGGGGCTGGTCGGCCGGATGGCAGCCCGGTCGGATGTCACTTCGATCGGATGGCAATCCGGTCGGCTGGCACCTGGTTCGAGTGCTCGGCGCGACGAGTTTTGCTGTTTCGATTCGCGCGTAGCGCGTTGTGATGTGATTCGAGTGAGCGATGCGATAGAGTTGCTTGTCAAATTAATTTTAATCCTAACCACTCATATCTCGCACTATCTCTTCTCCACTAGTTATCATACCGTTTCGATTGCGATTGAGTTCGATTGCGTTTCGATTTATCACCACATAAACATAAATAAGCATGCACAAGTAACACATAGAAGGAACACACACAAATATACAATATCCAAAACGTGTAATTCGAGTTGCGATTCATATCACGATTCGATGTCGATTTGATTAGCGTAGTTTGATTATCGTTTAATTAACTTTATCGTATTGTTACTTCCTATAGTTCACATTCGTAAGTCGATTAGATAGTGAATAACACACGTCGATTACTGTGATTATTGATAGTTACTCCACATAATACAACTAAAGCGAAAACAAAACAGACTAATTATAAGTCAAAGAAGTCAAACAGGAATTGAGCAAGGAGAGACAGATCGCAATTAGCAATCTTTTCTTCCTTTGACTTCAATCTTGACTTTGACTTTGACTTTTGAAAACACGGGGTGTTACACTTGGTCCATCCCCTTTAGGCCCATTCTCACTCCCGGTGACATGGCGGCCCATCCTCTTGGGGATGAGCCTCACCATACCTTCTAGCCTTATACCCCCTTGGGCTGGCCCACCTGGTGGGTTCTCCAATTCTTGGCCATAGTGAACTGCAACTCCACCGTGTCTTTAGCCATCTACTCCTAGGCCCAATAACCGAAACCAAGGTATCCCAGGCCTAAGACCACAACAAAACTACAACGCAAACTATGCTCTGAAAGACATTGAGCAAGCACTCTACACCATGTCATTAAATCAACGAGAACCTACATGGAAGGCTGACAGTGGCGGATCTAGGAATTTTTTTCTAGGGGTGCAGATGAAGGGTTTAAGCATATTTTCAAGGGGTGCAATCGAGTTTTTTGCCTAAAAATACACTATTTTTTTTCAAGGGGTGCGCTCGCCCACCCACCCGTAAAGGTACGTCCGCCAATGATGGCTGACACAGGCCGGGGCTACAAGACACATGACAAACAATTCTGGTACACTCTCGTCTAATTTTAATAATGGCATTTTACCAAAGATTATCGTCACCTTACCTCACCCTTTAAAGTAAATAATAATGTTCTGATAACAAATGGTATTGATGATTATAATCAATTGAAAGTTTACAAGACAGAAGTTGGATGTATGGAGTCACCCAATTTGTTGAAATAAAAAAAGGGATACAATGAATCAAAAGATGAAAACAAAAGAACAGAACTGAAACTTATGTTCTGAACAAAATTGTATATGAAACTTTTGTGTATGAGAGACTGTGTAATCTTGTGCACTTTCTTCAATGTCTTGACTCCTATATATATATATATATATATATATGAGAAGTGTAGCCCAGAAGAGAAGAACACGGCAAGGAATGAGCTGTTAAATTGAGACCAAAAAAGAAATTTTCCAGTGACACTTTAAAGATTAGCAATCACAATCTTCATTCAAATTGACAGGGAGGATAAATGAAAGAAGGGCATCTTCCTTTCTTGATAATTTGCGTGAAGAATGAACAGAGGTCAAAGACCTAGATAGACTTCATATGCATCCCTATAAAACCAATGCAAGACCTAAGCAATCCTTGAATAAAGGAGCCCATTTACCTCACAAACAATAGAAAAAAAAAACAATTAGAAAAAATAAAATAAATTTATTTTTATAACATTGGATTGAATATTTTAACATGCCCCCTCAATCCAACCCTTAGAATGCATCAAATAATTTCAACTTTTTGCAGAGAAAATCATGTTGAGATATGCTCAACCCTTTAGTAAACACATCTGCAGGTTGCTGTAACGTATCTATTTTTAAAACCTTTAAAACTCCAGCAACAACCTTTTCTCTCAAGAAATGAAAAGATCAATTTCAAAGTGTTTCATACGATCATGAAAGACGGGATTGGAGGAAATAAGCAGGGCAGCTTTATTGTCGCAAAAAACATTGACTGGCAGACTATATTGAACATTTAGACCATTTAAAACTTTTTGAAGCCAAATGATTTTAACATCCAACTAGAGCCATTGCTCTATACTCTGCTTCAGCAGAAGAGCGATATACAATGGGTTGTTTTTTACTTTTCCAAGATATTAGATTATTACCAACAAACACATAATAGCCAGATATACACCTTCGTGTAGATAAGCACTTACCCCAATCCAGTGGCGGAACTAGCCTGCTAAATAAGGGGTGTCCTAATTTTTTTTATCGTGCAATCATACAATAGATAATAAAAACAACAATAACGAAGGTCGAAGAATGCAGCGTCTGAGTCTGAGCGAGAGGCCAGAGCTACATTTGGTTTTCTTCCAGGTTGCTGCCATACGTAGTTGTGTTTTTTTTTGGGCTAATCTAATCAATTGGGCCAGTGTTTCAATCGAACTCCCTTATTTTATAAGTTTGAGTTGGTTAGACCATACGGTGTGGATGGGCTTGAAGATGGGACATTATGTGACACGTGGACCACGCATTAGAACGGGGCGTGGTGTTAAAACGGACGGTGTGGCATGGGGCGTGTAAACGTGGCTTTTTTCGACACGTGTCACACACCATTTGTATTATTTTATAATTAAAATTATATAAAATGTATTAAAAACTTATAAAAATATTACTAGTAAGTAAACAAATACATAACACTAAAAAACATTACATAAATTTTAAAAACATTGCATAAAATAAAAATACGAGACGGATTGTCCTAAAAGGATATGAGAGGGAGTCGACGGTTCGGTTATTCTCACCCGTATAGGCTTGAAAGTGTTGTCGGGTTGTCCTCCAAAAAGGACCGCTCGAGCGCCTATCCGACATGTGGTGGCTCAAAGCTTCGACCCACGACTCGCAATCTTCTTCGGTCCACACAACGACTCTCATCCTCGTTTTTTTTTTGTGAAGTGGAATGACATTGAGAGTTTGTATAAATTTAGGTGAAGTGGTGGAGTTTGTAATTTAAAAATGAAGAAGTGGGTTGTATTTATAGTGGTAAAATTAGAATTTTTAAAAATGGTAAGTTTTTTTAAATTTTAAAAAGTTAACCGTCGGGGTTAAACGACTAACATCCACGTACATTAACCACATGCCACGTCGATGCCAAAAACTCTTCCACGCCGGTGGAGATTCCCCGGCCTAATCAATAATGCCGTGGACGGGACAGTGTGAACGGCGTTGAGCAACAACAACGCCTTTTTTTAAACGCCCACACCGTGTGGTCTTAGGGGTATCCTCGTATTAATTTAGGTGTATCCTTTGTATAAAACCGAAAAAAATGCACTACGAATCTAGATTTATATTAGTTCCGCCCCTGCCCCAATCAAAATATGCATATCCCCTTAATTGGAAGTTATCACTTTTAGAAAATAAATTTCCGTTTCTACGGGATTTTTTCAAATACCTAAGTAACTTTAAGGCAACTTTCAAATGTGAAACCAAGGGACTTAAACACCTAACTGTATAGGAAATATCAGGTCTGGTGTGAGTTAAATAAATCAGTTTTCCAATTAACTTTTGATACTCGGTTATATTTTCTAATTCATAGTCTGAACTGTTTGAGTTTCTTTTATCAGTAATGACAAGATTTTGTTCAATTGGAATATTGACAGATTTTGACCCCAACATTCCAAACTCATCAAGTAATTCCAAGAAATATTTCCTTTGAGATAATACAATACCCTGATCAGTTTCTAGTACCTCTATTCCCAGAAAGTATTTAAGTTTTCCCAAGTCTTTAATCATAAATTTAGAGCTTAGCCGTGATTTAACACGATTTAATTCTTCTAGACAAGGAATAGTCACTGTTACTTTGTTTAAAGCCAGCCTCGACAAGCGTGTTTGTTAATTTTTCATTCCATTGACGTGGTGCCTGTTTTAAGCCATATAGGGACTTAATGTAACACCTCGAAAATTCACGTCTTATAATGTGTTGACACGTGTCATAAGTTTGAACGTGTGTAAGAATGTTCGTGAAGGACTAAAGTTGACAAACCTGGAAAGTATGTGAAAATACGGGTTCTAAATGTCAACAATGAATAAATATATATTACATTAACCCTACATGATGCTCATACTTTCAAACGAATGAATCATGGATCATACGAAGCTAATTGTGAAAGAAAGTGAGAGATTACAAACTACAGGGGTTAAATGTGTCGACATGTTTAAAGTATACCTCTGAGTGGCCTTTTAACAAACCCGAAGCTTTGTAACGATTAATTATGCTCACTAGAATGGGTGATAAAAATTTCACCAAGTTTCGTTATCGTATGAGAAAGTTATGATAAAATTCGTGTGCGAGGGGATAAAAGCGTCAACGTTGAAATCTATGACTTTTCGGGTAATCAAAAGTTAACCAAGGACTTAAAAAAGTTGGTATAAGTCTTGAAGCCCTTAGAATTCAATTTAGAGGGCCCAAAGTGCAAGAAATAAAGGTAAAAATCAAGTTTGGAAGTCCAGGGGTCAAACTGTCAACATTTGAAAGATCATTGTGCTGGCCAAGGGCTTGCGCACCTCAACACTTTTGGTGTTACGGTGCGCAAGCATGTCCCAGATGCAGAAAAACCCACAGGTGGCTGTTATAACACCTTAACCGACTCCAAATGACTTGTTTCAATACAATGGGCTTCCTAAACTGGTTTTGAGGCTCTAGGGGGCACTTGGATGCATCTTGTATCAATTGTAGCCTTGCATGTCAACAATCTAAGGAGTTTTGATCAATATATAAAGCTCCTAAGTTTGCAACATTCATACATTCATCTCATCTGCATTTCTTGAAGACTTCTAGAACTCAAGAGCCTTTTCTAAGCCTTCCTAATCGTTCATTAGACACTTGTAAGTATACTCAACCTTCCTTGTTTAAGTTTTGCTTAGTTTATAGCCTTAAAGTCAAACCGTCGTAATTAACGGTTGACTTATTAATTAATCGCTAATGGTCCAGCGATTAGGCAAACTTAAGGTAGTTATAAGTTGGCAATTATGTGGGCTTTAAACCCTTAAAAAGGCACCCACCGATTCCTATCCTAACTATGTCATTTGTCGAGTCAAAGATGATTAGAAAAAAGTCAACAGAAATGCTAAACTTGATTTAACGCATAACTAATAATGTAAAAGGCGTGTAACCTATTTTATCATTCATATAACTTGGTAATAAGTATAAGAACTTGTCTAAGCTTGTTTGATTCGACAACTTTCTGTTTTGGATCGATTCGGAACCGAAAGTCGCAAAACTTTGACTTTTGCTTTGACTTCAGTTCTGACCCGTTTTAGATAGGTTTAGACATGCCTTAAAGTTCCATTAGGACCTAGTTACATGATTGTATAACCCTCTGCGTTTATACCACTTGAATCCTTAATTGTCTGACATTTCCGTTAATTGCTTAAATATTGACCATAATGCCCTTATGACCATAAAAAAAGAATTTTGGAATTATGAAAGTACAATAATATTTGTTGCTGATTATTAAAATGTCCCTAAATTTTCACATCAGTTGGAGGTCTAGATTAGGAGTTATGCTTAATGACGTAATTAGAACGCTTCTTAGTAATTAAACAGCGTCATTAACGCAAAGCCTATCTAAACCCAATTTTTGACACCAAAACTTTTACCCACTGATGTAATATAATATTTTGGGATTTTTGAAGATTTTTAATTATTTTTAAACTGATCATAAGCTAGGATTAGTGCCTTGATTCGGTAAATACCGAATATATCATTTTCGGCCATAAAATGAGTTTTACAAGTCCTTTTGCTACCAATCCAATTGCTACTGATTTTAAATATTAAATGAAGTGTTTTGAACCTTATGAAATGACCTGGAAACTCAGATTCCTATTTTAACCCGTAAATCGCTTAAAACGGCTTTATAAGCGTATTAAACGCATAGTAAGGGTTTAAAACCATTTTGTCACAAATGACTTAACACCAACTGATATGACCTGTTAAGATAAGTCATTTTACTGATTAATTCATACCCGAATCACAGAAGCTAAATTAATCCCTTTTATAATCTTTAAAATGACCAAAATACCCCTACGGGGCTTAATTATAGGTTAAACTCGTTTTGGGCATAATGGAAGGTATCCTACTGATATCACAACATATTTAAGGCATGTTAACTTAGGAAACCTGTTTAGGACTCTTATGGTTACCCGTTACGCTTTGTGCGCGTTCGGTTCGGTTTATGTAACTAGTTTACATAAATTAGCCGAAACGGGTCAAACCTTATCGGTTTTATCTCAAAATACAGAATGTGTATAATATACCCATATTAAGCAAGTTTTCAAACTTGTCGGGTCTAAATCACATTCTGTCCGGTCTTCGCTTAATCATGCGTTCGAACCGTATATTCCTTTAAATCTAACCGGTCTAAGTTTAGACTTAATCAAAGACCCGTTAGGATTCTAATAGGTTATTATAAACCTTCGTTCCAGAATAGGAGACCCGGTAAAAGATACTTGCACTCGCTGATTGTGATTTATACTTGCTCAGGTAAATACTTTTAACTTATTTTCCCTATACGGGCTTGGGGTACGGTATATAAAATACCGCTTGGTCGGGCATTGAATCTTTAATTGTATGATGGTTAAAGTATTGAGATGTCTCGTTTAAATTGTTTTGTTTGCTTAAAGCCTTTGGGGGGTTAATGACCATGTCCCGGATATCCCTGGCATCATTTTACGAAATGGCCACGACCTAAGCACGGGGCGTAGGCGTACGCCCGGCGGTGTCTCATTTAATTAATGTGGTGTGTCTATTGATCTTTAACCCGGCTCGAACCAGGCTACTGAACGCATAAGAAACATGTAAATCCTTTACAAGAATTATATTCAAATAATTATCCCAAGTTATAAAATATTATTTGTGCCTTGTGCCTTAAATTCATTTTCTTAAACTCTTTTCAAATTGAGTCGGTTGATTGTATTTACCAGTGTAAACTGACGTATTTTGTCAAAAATGTTAAGTGCAGGTACTACGCGTAATAGGCTGGCTTTTCTCCTAGCATCCACAATAAGTCTCGCAAGCTTGGATGTCATAGACTGTTGAACATTGTTTCCTTTCATTTTGATCTACCTGTGGATTTGTATTCAACTATTTGTGATACTTAATATTACAATATTGTTTGGTTGAAATGAATCTATACTTTGCTTCCGCTGTGCATTTAATTATTGTGTTGTTTGACTAATATGTTACCAACCACGTCACGATACTCCCCTACCGGGCCCACCGGTAATACGTGGAAACCTGGGGTGTGACACTTAACTAGTTTGCACACCCTTTTTCATATTTGTCATAATAACCTTCCGGTAAGGTCATGTAGACATCCTCTGATAAGGTTCCGTACAAAAAAGCATTGTTAACATCTAGTTGAAACAAGGGCCAATTGTTTTGGACGGCTAGACTTATTACACATCGAACCGTAACCATTTTTACAACCGGAGAATATGTTTCATCGAAATCTAGACCCTTTCTTTGGCTATAGCCCTTAGCAACTAACCTAGCTTTGTATCTTTCTATCTGGCCAACAGACTTGTATTTAATCTTGTAAATCCATTTACACCCTATAGGTTTTCTATCACTAGGTAAATCAGCTAGAATCCAAGTACCATTTCTCATAAGTGCTTCCATTTCCTCATTCATGGCTAAAACCCAATTGGGATCTAAGAAAGCTTCCTTATATGTTATTGGTTCTATGATTTTATTAAGAGAAGAAATGAATGAGAAATTTTCTGAGTACAATTTAGAATAGTTAACTGCCTTCTCTAACCCGTACTTAACCTTCCCTTCTATAACAAAATCCTCTAGCCTTCTAGGAGCAACTGAAGTTCGGGTTGACCTTCTCAAGTTAATAGGATCATTCTTATTACCCTCAGGAAGAGTACTATCTTCATTAAGAATCTCAATGTTTTGAATTTCACCGGCATCCTTGATAGTGATATCTGGACCATGAGGAACATCTTGACCAGTTGATATGTTCTTATCATTGGATCTGTTCTCATCATTTGTCAAGATATCATCCTCTTGATTCCTAATATCACTCGTGCTACCAGGTGGATCAAAGCCATTAGCTTCAGATTGTACAGTCCTACCAACATCATCGGGTATTGGTTGTCTAAAATTTTCATTTTGAAGAAAGAAGTTATACATGTCAAAACTGTTTTAATTTGAATTTTCAGAATATTTGTCTAACTTGAAAGGATAGATTTGTTCATAAAATCTCACATCACGTGAATATAAAACAGTTTTATTTTCCAAATCCCACATTTTGTAACCTTTTTTTTTTCATTTGAATAGCCTATAAAAACACATTTTATTGCAGGACTATCAAACTTGTTTGAAGGATTTAAATTTGTGCAAAAAACTAGACAACCAAAATTTCTAAGGTGACCAAGAGGAGGCTTACACCCAAACATCAGCTCATAAGGAGACCTACCACTCAAGACAGAAGAAGGAGTACGATTGATAAGGTAAGCGGCAGTTAACACACACTCAGTCCGCATCGATATAGGTAACCCCCCCTGAAACATAAGAGATCTAGCAGTGTTAATAGATGGCGATGTTTTCGTTCAACAATCCCATTATGCTGAGGAGTACAGGCACAGGAAGTTTGATGTATGACACCCTTAACCCTTTTTTTCAAAAAATGATTGCAAGTTTTTGTTAACAAACTCAGTACCATTATCAGATCTACACACTTTGATTCGTTTACCAAACTGAGTTTCAATTAATGAAAAAAAGGATTCAATATTCGTAAACACTTGATCTTTGGATTTTAAAAGATATAACCAGACTGCACGGGAGTAATCATCCACCACAGTTAGGAAGTATTTGAAACCTTCACGACTAGTGATTTTAAATGGTCCCCACAAGTCTAAACGAATTAAATCACCTACCTCATTTACCTACCTCATTTGACTTATGGTTGCAAAGAGAAAAAGATGTACGAGTTTGTGTAGACATATGATAAATTTCGCATGGTTGAGTTAAGTTTTTGTTGTTTAAGATTAAGTCTTTATTAAGAACACGTAAAACTTGTTCAGAGGGATGCCCAAGGCGACTGTGCCATTACTCAGCAGAGACGGTACATGAAAACATACCACTATTACAACTAAAACCCTTACCTTTGCCTAAAGAATCTAACACATAAAGACCGCCATGTTCTCAACAAGTCATCACAAGTTTCTTTTAAGATAAGTCCTGAACATAACAGTGTGACTCAGTAAAGAAGGAATATAATTTATTATCTTTGGCCATTTTATTTACTGAGATTAAGTTAACACAGTAATCAGGAATAACCATGACGTCTTTTAAAATAACATCTTTTTGACTTTTAGGTTACCAATTTTCTTTATTTGAGCTTTAGTACCATTTGGATGACGAATAGTTTGGTTCAGATTAGAGACATCTAAACCATTAAATAGGTTTGAGTCACTTTTAATCATGTTGACTATGGAAGAATTTGTAGAATTGGAAGAGTTTGTAGAATTGGAAGAATTTGTAGAATTGTCAGAGATTAAGGACATAATTCATGCAATCTGATCAGGAGTGAATGGCTGGGATGAAGAATTGGAAGCTTCAAAGGTGTTAGGTTTATCGCTGGAAGCATTTGACTTGGCTTGTGTCACACCCCGACCCGCAGCGGAAAGGTATGGGGCATGATGATTGCCCGTAGCTCATGACAACTAATTATTGTTTCAATATTTAAAGCATAACCATTTAAATAGTCACATAACATATAATAGTCAAAATTGTTCATACATTGTTCAAAACAAATATATCAAGATTTCAATTTAAATTCCTAAGACCCATGCTACGTGTCCACATCACTTAATCATCAACTTTGAAAACCTGCACCACGTTAGAAAAATATATTTTTGGGTCAACAAATATGTTGGTGAATAATTTCCTCTGTTTTATAGAAAACAGTTTTATATTTATTTCTTAAAAAAATATTTTTAAGATGCACCTCAAGGTTAGTGTGTAAATAGTCTCATATCATCAACATAGTCAACATATCCATAAATCCAAATTTACCAAACAAGAATACACAATTAAATAACAACACAAACAACCAAAATAAATAGACTCCTGATAATAGCGTGCATTAGGCTCAAGCCCCGAGGAGCGAGTCTAATACCGTTGGCGATACTAGGCTACAACCCATGGCCGTGGGGAACCTAGTCAGCCGTGGATCCACTAGACATAATAGCATGCAATAGACTTGACATCCGATAACATATAGAATAATAGAATACACATAAGACGTTCACATAATAACACTTGATCATAGCATGTTAAGTAAATCGAAAAGTGTAACGTGATGCACCCCAAAATTTGAAAAAAGTTAAAAAGGGGAAAGTTGAAGAAATTACTCACAGGTTGCGAAGAGTTAATCCACGAGAATTATCGCACGAGTACACGAGGTATAACAATTGACTAAAACACCCTAGAATAAATATCACCAAGATTCTAAATAACGAAATACTTGAACGAAAGGACAATATATTAATTTTAGGAAATTGGGTTCTCCTATTTGGGGACTTTAAATTATATAAAATAACTATTTGACAAAATAACCAAACCAATATAATTTTATGTACATATAGATTTCTATAATTATTTACCATGAGATATTCTTAGAATTATCAATTTAATAGGGTTTAATAGTTTTGTAAATGCCCATATTTAAACAAATTCAATAAAACCATCTAATAATTTTTATATCGCCGAATAAATGATTGTCACATAAAATGGTTAATTATATAAAGGAATTTACTTTGTTTAATATTTCCATAACTTCTTTACTTAAATGATTATCTAAAATTATGGAAGATTTATATAAAATTCCCACTATGATTATATAATCTATAGAGATCAGTAAAAATATTCATAGAATTTATTTGTGAAAATCTAGTATTTTTTTAAATAATTAAATAATGTATAAATCTGAAGGGGTAAGGTCCCAAAAACCTCATAAAAGGGATTTGAGACCATACCACAAACCAACCTTTTTAGCCTTTCGACCTTGCGCGGCCGCGCGGCCGCGCATCGGTCTTACAAAGAAGGAAAAGTCAGCGATTCACAATCGCGCGCCCAAAAGGAAAACATGAATCCTTGCGCCTTCTCCCATTTAACAAAGGATTAAAATCCTTTGTTCAATACCTCCGCCTAACCCTTTTATGCGGATTCAAACCCCCTAACTATCTCGGTTCCGACCATTTAGTTAGTGTTTCTTCAAAATCCAAATTAAATTTCATGAATTCCCAAAAATTAAGGAAAAAATTTATAGAAATTCCCTAATGTTGATATAGTCTGAAATAATCAATAAAAATATTTATTGAGTTTATTTAAAATTATCTTGTATTTTTATTTGATTTATCTAGTGATTAAAACATAAATAATTCACCAAAATTCCAATTGATATCTAAAAATTCTCAAAATTTACAAACAATACACTAGTATGATATATAACAGTATTATACTTTCAATTTCATCAAAATACAAGTCTAAATCTAAAAGCCCCAAATTCTATGCATGAAGAACCCTAATTTCAACTAAAATTAAATTTAGATAAATTAGCCTTCTATCACTGAAATTGATAGAGGGCTTTTGTAAAGCACGAAAAATTAAGCAAGTTGGGCTTTGGAATCACCTGAAAAGGTTCAGAATTGTAGGAGATATCATCCGCACAAGTTACAAGCCCTAGAATATTCTTCGATCAAATTCATGTTATGTGGTTGGTGAAAAGGATAAATTTCAGTGGGGTTTTGTGTGGAATTAGAAGAAGAATCGAATGATGTGAGTTTTGTAAGTTAAGTTTTAGGAATTAGAGTAAACCCAAATGATGTTCATGAGAACTTTAATGGTGGACTTGAATGGATTTGATTTTGATTAATTGCTTTAGTAACGGAACGTTTCAAAGGGGTGTTTCATATTACACCAAAATTTCGTGTTTGAGAGGACCTGAATGAAACTTAAACGTCGCAAAACAGATTCAATCGATCAGGTTGAGTTGGCTGTGTTTATAGCGAAGAAGAAAGAAACTGATTCTCGGTTTCAATGTAGGTTTAAAAGAAATACGTTAAGGGATAAATCTGAAAACATGAGTTGGTCTGGTGCTGCGCGTGTGTTTGTTGTGCTGAACTGACCGGGTTCGAGTCCCTAGTGCCAAAAGGATATATAGGGAGCCCGTTCCCTAGCCTCCCACCAATTCAGGGTGTAGCTGAGTCGTGTTTAGGATGTTTGTTGATGGTGAGGTCACTGGTTCGAACCCGTGTGCTCCCACGTTTTTACTTGTTTTTAATTATACTTTCATAACTCACATAACCAGTCCCTCAACTTAACTTTCCAAATGTGACCAGTAAGCCCCTCCACTTTTATTACAAATCATGAGGGTTAACTTGGTTATAATTAATAATTAACTTAACTAACTTAGTTAATCGAGTTTCTAATAAAATCTAACCCCATTAGTTGACTTGCATATTTTATAGTTTCTATTAATTACAAATCAATCCCTTGACTTGTAACTTTGATATTTTGACGGTTTAAATCATTTTAAGTTAAAAACTTGTTTTAACCACCAATTTTAACGTATTTAATTATTTCCCTTATATCTATTAACCGAGTTAACTGAGTCTCGCTTATAAACCTCCATTTTTATTCCGATTTTTAAACCAACGAAATATGTGGTGGTTTAATCTAATAGTATAATATTGAAATTATTAAAAATCCTTAATTTTATTTACTTGAAAAGGGTTTGGTTTTGAAATCCGGGTCGGATTTCGGAGATCCGATTTTGGCGGATGTTACACCTTGAGCTCTTTGAAGATTGTTTTTTTTTTCTTATAGTTAGGAGGGTAGCCAACTAATTCAAAACATTTCTCAATAGAGTGGCCAATAAGATTGTAGTGAGTGCATCTCAAAGGGTGATATTTGTTTGATTTTTTCTTATTGGGTCATAAAACCTTGAATGAAAAGCAGTAGCTTGAGATTTAGTATAAGGATTCACACCTTGGTGTGATTCTTCAGCATAAATAACAGCAAAAGCATTCTTAACAGTTGGAAGGGGGTCTTTGGAAAGTAAATTTGATCTTAAAGGTTGATAAACATCATCCAATCCCATTAGGAATTGCATTAATTTTATTTGGTTATTAAAAGCGGTGATCTGAAGTGAGGAATTACATGTGCATTGTGGTAGCTTTGTAATGGTTTTATATTGTCTCCAAAGAGAGTTTAGTTTATGATAGTAATCCAAAACAGAAGAACCATTTTGAGTGGTAGAATTGATTTGTTTGTATAGGTTGTAAATAACTGACCCATCAATTTGGTATAGGTTTCCTTCGGTTCATTTCATACATCAAAAGCATTTTTTGAAAAAAATTGTCCCACATACAATTCCTCGCATATAGAGTTCAAAATCCAAGATAGTACTACTGAGTTGCATCTATCCCATTGTTTGCTTAAAACTTGATTATCAAGATCCTTTTTAATTGACCCATCTATAAAACCCAACTTGTTTTTTTACTTGAAGAGCAAGTTCCATGGCATTAGCCCAGATATTATAATTTTTGATGCCTTTAAGTTTTATACTGATGACAGATATATTACTAGTATCACTTGGATGGAGAAATAAAGGATCACTAAAATCCATATTATTAAAAGTTTGATTATTGACGGATGATGAAGAATCATCATCAGACCTTTTTTTATTTTATTTTATTTTTTTAAAACCAGAATGCAAAAAGATAATTACACACCAGAACAAGCACCAATAAAAAAATATAACATAGGGTGTCCGGTGTGGGTGCGGCAAAGGGTTCGGCAAAGGCTTTTGCCGCGCGGCAAACACCGCCGTCGACCCTTCAAGAAACGAAGATCCAAGGGATATAACACACAAATTCGAAGAGTACAAGGCCATGAAAAAAGATATAATGGAAATTAAACGTATACGAGAAGAAAAATACTTGACCTTGGCAGATGAGCAACGAGAGGCGTTGCGACAAACAATGTACGACAAGGACTTTGAGACGTTTAATAGGCCTACCGACAATGTTCACCCTGCGATGTTGGAAATCACACTCGTTAGAAAACGTGAGATCACAAAAAAATATGGATGGCCTTGTGATTTTTAGTTTTTTTAAACTTAGATTTTATTTAAAATGTAATTCTTTATTTTTATTTATAAAACGTTGACGTTTTTTTTCCATTTTATCTTAAATTAAAAAAAAAAAAAACAGAAAATAATTTTTTTTACTAGTTCAACAAGTGTCTAAACCATTACCAATACTTTTCATCAAAGTTTAAACACTTTTCACTGATTGACATGATGCACTCTGATTGGTTGTTTTTTTGGTTTGCAACTCTAAAGTGTTTAACCACTCCTTACACCTTTAAAGCACAAAGAAGCAATTATTCTCCTAGAGCAGCCTATTAGAAGTAGTAGGAGAAATAAAAAGGAACGTTTTACCAGTTATCACGAGTAGCAGCAGTAGCGTATGAATTGAAGGAACTTCAGCAGGTATAATTTCGCCCAGAATCAGCAAGTTATCAACAGCAAAGATCTGAATTTAGCACCAATTTCCTCACACTTGGTAACCAAGACTTTGAGTCTTGTAGCCCTAATTTCTTGCGACAGCAGAAGGAACAAATTTGACTGATAAAACAGCGATTGAAACTAGCAATTTTGACCAGGGGCAGGAGACACCAACAACCAACAATTTAAAGCAGCGGAATTGAATTAATGCTAAGATCAAGATATTGTATGTTAGAATGGGCATTGGAATTCAAATAAGTGGGTGAAAAGGGGGCATTGTGAAGCCCACACCTTGACAAATGCAATTCTGATAAAGAAGGGATCATGTTTAGCAGGTTTACAGAGTTCCATGCCAGACTAAGATTATAGTATGAAAGATCGAGGAATGTTAAGGATGTCATGTTTTGAAAAAAAGTGTGGGAGTTGGCCATTAAAACAGTTGAAGCTAAGATCCAGATGTTCAATGAAGGGAAGCGTTTTACTTGAATTAAGGTGAAGACCAAGATCAGCATTAGAAAGTTCACTGCCTCTCAAACTTAAATATGTTAATGAAGGAATCATGTAAAATATCTTATCAACATTATTTGCTTGAAAAAGATCTACGTTATTCAAGTCAAGATGCTCGAGTGAGGAAAGGCCAGAAACCCATGCCATATCATTTGGACTGAGAATATAATCAGATGAAGATGAATCAAGATCCAGAACCTTCTAATTGGAGAGATTTCCAATGTGATAAGAAACTGAGGTAACTTAGGGGGCGTTTGGTTCACGGAATGTGTAGGAATTGGAATTGGAATCCCTTTGGGAATTGGAATTTGAATTGGAATTTGATGGATTACTTTGAAATCCATAGATGTGTTTGGTTGATAAATGTATTAATTTTTTTTAATAAATATTTATATTCATAGTTCCATGAAACAAATTACACCAAGATAGCCGGTAAGCGGGCAACAAGCTGCGCCGCTACCCCCTTTTGAATAGCGAAACCTAACCTAGTAAAAACGAAACCCCGATCTCTAGGAGACGAAATGTTGCTGTGAACAACCCGTTGGACCCGTTCAAGAAATCTGATGGCTTCTGAGGCTAGCGAGCCAAAGGTATCAAAGGCAAAAGGGATAAAAGAATGTTGATTATCCTCGCAGGCTTTTGCATGTTTGTCCATTTTCTTCGCTGTCGCCCTTGCAATCGCCTGACCAGGGACAAAACCTGTATCCCGAAAGCCTACAAGGGGGGAAACCCCGGTAAGATCAACACAAGCGTGTTTACCTGCATCCCACCCGAAAACTAAAACGTCCGCGGGGCGCAATGTGGATCTTCCTTCCCTCGGATCTGTCAAAAAGTTTACGGGGGCTTCTTTCTTCACCGAGATCCCCGCCCGTTTGAGGATGTCCCCTAAGACATCCCGCACCCAGTCGTGCCTATACTTAAAACCTGGCAGTTCTTTACAGTGCAGAGCATGCTCCCCAAATTGGTCTAAGCAAGCTTTCCGGCAAATCGGGCATTGCTCATCATCAGGGAACATAGGAATCATGAGCCGATATTTTAAGATAGCACGGTATTCAACGGCTGACATCTTTTGGCCTAAGCCCTCGATGGGGATGACCGATAGAAAATCTTGGGCGTGGGGGCCCCGCAAGCATACGACAAAACAGAGCACTCGCCAAAGTCTTCTGGGTCTTCGGTGGGGCGGTGTCCCTGTTAGCGAAACCGCCAATATCCAAATCCGGGAGGTGTCTATGCAACTCCCCCAGAGCCATGTCATAATCCCCATCCATTCCAACAACCCTACTCTCGCGCAAGATGTGATCTTGTAGTCCCCATGATTGAGCACGCGAGGCAACAAAACCGTAAATGGAGACATCCATGGCCGATAGAAGCCCCAGCCCTCCCATCTTACAGGGCAGAGAAGCAACCCGCCACTGAAAATCCCCAAAAAACGGCCCCCCACACACCACAATGTCCTCAATAGCCCCCCATAGTCCTTTATCGAATAAGGATACCGCCTCCTTTACAAACACAGGTTGACAAGTTCGCAGACCAAAAAGGAGCTTGGCGACACCCATGCAAGAGCGCAGCAGGAGAAGCTCACTTTGCGGGTCTCGGAGTTGCGAAAGGCTACTCATAAGGTCCACTGCCCGGGAAGCTCGCCGCGCAGCCAAAGCACTAATGAAACCGGGGTCCCGGCTTACAGCTCCCCCAAGGAGTCTCACGCCCCCCGTTGGTCTTCCAATCTCATTCGGGAATAAACTAGCCTCCAATTTTTCTCCATTGCAAGACGACCAATATACCTCTGTTTTTTTTATATTAAGCCGGAGCCCCAAAGGTGGCCCCTTAGATTGAAGGATCCCCCTGCTGGACCCCCGTGGACGACCCAATACAGTCATTACCCACATAAAGCCTAGCGGTTTGCCCATAAAGAAAATGTATCCACGGAAATATAGATGGGCATCGAATCCCAACCTCCCGCAGAAGAGCTGTGCGATCCACTAGGTTGAAAGCATTGGAGAAGTCAACGGTAAGCATGGCGAAGGCCCCATCATTGTGAAAGGCGTTAAGGAACCTGTTCGCGCTATGGAGGATAGCTTCAGCCCCATCTGGTGTCCCAACCCCGAATTGATGATCCCCCAGGTACCTAACCATCTCTTTCCCTACCTTTTTCATCGCTATCTTGGAGACCAGCCTACGCCAAATGGCCCCGACCGCAATAAGACGGATCCCCCCATCAGGTTTCAGCAAGGGGGTCAGAGGAGCGGAGGCAACGAACTCAGCAAGAGACCTGGGGCATAACCCCCCCCCCCCAAGAAGACATTGACTACCCCGGTGATGGCTAAAACTAAACCCGAGGAAGTTGAGGACCCCTCTCCACAAAAGCTATCCAGTAAGTGTTGCGCCCTGCGCCCATCTCTCTCGCACGAAGTTCCTTTGGGGAATGACTTAATGCACCCCAAAACGCACTCCGCATCAACAGTTAAGAGTGCCTGAGGGATTGTGTCTGCCGGCACAACCGGAGGGAGCGTAACCGGGTGTTTCTCCGCGAGGGCCTCCATAGTGGAGGGCCCAAAGGGGGCAACGCCAGAAGAGGACAACACCTTGACCGCAGCTGTGAAATGACCATCTGCCACTTTACGAAGGCACTGCTTAACATTGGTTCGGTCCTCCCGACCTTCGGGAAACGGGTCGGACCCATATACCGCCCCTTTCTCCTTTACATCCTGAAAGAGGGAAGCAACTAGCTCGCTAATCCTTTCCCCGTCTTTCCAGACAGAAAGAGCCCGTTGGATGCTAAAGCACTGTAACGTTTTCCTGTTCCCGGACCGACGTTCCTGCCTATTGGCAGGGCGCACAACTTTTAAAGTACAGCGAGGCAACAAGAGTAGCTTAACCCAATATTCAACCGACCCAGGGGTAGCAATCACCTTCCGCATAGCCGATGTTAAAGCTTGCGCGAACGCCATTCGACAACTAGGAGGAATGCTCTTGACTGTCGTGATGGGAAGAGAAAAAAACCGCTCCAAAAGGGAGCCATCCACACCGACAGAGGCAATGCCTTCCCCTGAAACCCCCCCTCCCGAAACTTGTGGTTTGGGAATCCCCACAATAAAGTCCTCGGTCCCCCTCGAGCTAGGGATGAATTTAACAAGGTCATCAACATGATAACACCCCCGGCTAAGAGCATGCACAACCATACGCTCCCCGCACAGCCAGTTGTTAAGCGTTTTCAAAGTTTCTCCCACGTCCTCATATAAGTCGGGATCCTTAGCAATCGCATCCCGTAAAGTATCTTTCCTGTTATCTGACTTGAGGTGGTCCCGTTGGAAGTGAGAGAGCAGTCTCGCGTATCCTTTGGACCCTACAAAACCATCTTTGCAAGAGTGGAAATTCCTGAAGGGGCAAGGCCTAACACCCTCAGGGCCTCCCCCCTACACAACACCTTTCACCATACACCTAAGAACAATAACCCCACTCGAGTGAAGTAGGGGGATGCGCCAAAAACTAAAACTCCCTGCCGGGAGGAAGGAGGGGGAGCAACCACGAGTTGCCTGCCCCCCTTACGGGGTTAGGACCCCACGCTTTAAGCCATGGGTGGTAGGGAGAGCAATCAATTCAATTGCTGAAATTTCAAAGGATTTATCTCACAGAGACAATAAAAAACACAAGAGTATGCAGAATTACATATCATATAGATGTAGATAAGGGCTTACGAGTACTGTCTGATTGGTGAGTCTGTGATTATGGAGGTAGGCGTTGTAGCTTTGATTTATATCGTAGTTTTGTTAATTTGGGGATTAGGGTTTTTGTGTCGATCAGAGCCCAAATCTAAATTATTTGATGCACAACACAGCCTAGAGTGTAACTGATTTGTAGATCCGTAACAAATATCCAAAATCCCCAAATCGGGATAGAAATAGGATGATGCAATTGCAGTGAATAAGAAGAAGAAGCCCTTTCAGTACAAGAATCAGAGTATTTTGTAGATTACTGGAGGATGTTAATCGAGAACTCGCATTTAGTTGCAAAAATCGCCTGATTATGCGATGGAGACGATGAGGATGCAATTACCGATACGAAAGTAAAGAAGTCGATGAGTTTTTCCGATGAACTTCGATCTTCAAAATCGCCTCTTATCGATTTTGATGAGTTTTTCCGATGAACCAATTGAGATGCTTCGGAAAACTTCGGTAGAACAAACACAGAACAGAACAGTTCAATGGTCGCTCCTGATGTCTTCGGCTACATACATCGGTATGATTAACGGCAACCGTAGGACTCTGTTTTCTAACCCTAACAAGATGAATCCTAAAAAGACAAAATTACCCCTAGTTATAAACAATTGGCAAAAGCTTTAAAAACAACTATCTTAGATAAAAATTCAAAAAAAATTTAAAAAATCAATAAAATTATAAAAAATTATAAAAATTCAAAAAAACTCTAAAAAATCCAAAAAATTCAAAATTATCAATAAAATTAAAAAATCAAAAAATAAATAAAAAGTTCAAAAAATTTTAAAAAATCAAAAAAAAATTCTAAAAAATAAAAAAAAAATTTTAAAAATAAAAAAAAATCTAAAAAATCCAAAAATTCATAAAAATTCAAAAAAAATCTAAAAATAATAAAAAATCCAAAAAATTCGAAAAAATACTAAAAAAAAACTAAAAATTCAAAAAAAATCTAAAAAATAATAAAAAAAAAACCAAAAAATTCTAAAAAATAATAAAAAAATCCTAAAAATTCAAAAAAAAATCTAAAAAATCCTAAAAAATTCTAAAAAATAATAAAACATCCAAAAAAAAATTCTAAAACATAATAATAAATTCTAAAAAATCAAAAAAATTCTAAAAAATAATAAAAAAATCCAAAAAATTCTAAAAAATCGAAAAAAATTAAAAAATTATTTTTTTGAATTTCTTTGAATTTTTGAATTTTTTGATTTTTTTGTATTTTTTATTATTTTTTAGATTTTTTTAATTTTTAAATTTTTTTTTGGTTTTTTAGATTTTTTTGGGGTTTTATAGATTTTTTATTATTTTTTGGATTTTTTAAATATTTTTGTTTTTTAGAATTTTTTGGAATTTTTTTATTTTTTGGATTTTCTATTATTTTTTGCCTTTTTAGAATTTTATAGATTTTTATTAGAGTTAATTACATAGTTAGTCCTTGTGGTTTGCACAAAGTAACATACTAAGGTACTAATAGTTTAAAATTACATAGTTAGTCCTTGTGGTTTGCACAAAGTAACATACTTAGGTACTAATAGTTTAAAATAACATGCTAGGGTATTAACTTTGCACAAAGTAACATACTTAGGTACTAATAATTTTTTTGATTTTTTAGAATTTATTATTATTTTTTTGATTTTTATTATTTTTTTAATTTTTTGAGTTTTTTTATTTTTTATAACTTTTTGGATTTTTTATTATTTTTTGGTTTTGTTAGAAATTTTTTGATTTTTTGGATTTTTTTTATTTTTTAGAATATTTTGGATTTTTATTATTTTTTTCATTTTTTAGAATTTTTTTATATTTTAGAATTTTTGGATTTTTTATTATTTTTTTCATTTTTTTTTGGATTTCTTAGAATTTTTTGGATTTTTTATTATTTTTTTGTTTTTTTAGAATTTTTTTATTTTTAAAATTTTTATTGTTTTTTTAGAATTTTTTGGGATTTTTTATTATTTTTTTGATTTTTTCGATTTTTTTTTTTGATTTTTTAGAATTTTTTGGATTTTTAGAATTTTTTGATTTTTCAGAATTTTTTGGATTTTTTATTAATTTTTTGATTATTTAGAGTTTTTTTATTTTTTAGAATTTTTTTTATTTTTTAGATTTTTTTGGATTTTTTATTATTTTTTTGATTTTTTAGAATATTTTGGATTTTTTATTAGTTATTTGATTTTTTAGAATTTTTTTATTTTTTAGAATTTTTTGGATTTTTATTATTTTTTTGGATTTTTTTGTATTTTTTAGAATTTTTTGATTTTTTTATTATTTTTTGGTTTTTAGACAAAAATGAAAGAGGCAAGGGGTTATTTCCGTAACTTTGGAAACATTCCCGTGGTTTTTTAAATTTTCCTTTGAAATTTTGAAGGAATCTGAATTCCATTAAGTAAGGGATTTTGTTGGAATTGAAATCCAATTCTCTTCAACTAATTTGTCTAACCAAACACACAAAGGAATGGAATTCAAATTCCAATTCCCTTGAAATCCTATGGATCAACCAAACAGGCCCTTAGCTTCTTGAAGGATCCAATGAATTTAGGAATCCGAATAAGTAGTTCAATTTTTTGAAAATGTGATTCTCATGTAGGCGGATTCCAAAGGGCTTGTAAGTGTAGCGATACCAAGATGTGTAGTAAAGGCGTTCCTAGATTCTAGTCCCGTGGACATTGGTGTAGATTTAATTAGGAGTAGGTCTAGAGGGTTTGTGAGTAGGTCTAGGCGGATATTGTTGTTAAAAAATGTCAAAAAGCGTCCTGTGGGGTTATTAGTGTCATCTATTTCCGATTGGAAACATTGAACAACTGGTTTCATTTCTTTTTGAAATTATATGACACAATTTTTTGTATCTCTTTGATAGGAAGTAAATGACTGAACTGACACCAGTTGGTGTCAATGAAGATGACAATGTGGCCCTAGAGTACAACTGTAACAATGTCAAGAAAGCAAAGCTCAATTCAACACTAGCTGCACTCCTTGATGATCATGTGCTTGCAGATGCACCAAAGAAGCCAACTCTATCACATGTTGACAATTGACACCCTGATCAGCTTGGAACTTGGGAGTGCTATGCGTGTTTCTGTACTTAAATTAGACTGCACATCTTTTGGTATATGATTATGCTTGCTTAGTTTCTTATTTTCAGCTCAGTATATTATTTAATGATTGTTGGTTGCTTGTATTGGACACAGATGTTGCTGTGATCAATTCTGCAACAGTCAAGGATTTGAAACCTGTTGTCGAGAAAAAGTCAATGAAATGGAGCAGTCAAAGATGGGTCATCGCCATATTTCCTGGTATTTCTCTTTGTTTTCTGTTACATAGTAGTTTTTCATCTGTGCTTGCGTTATTCTTGATCAAGCTTAGACATTTAAAATGGTGATACGGGCAGGTCGGGCATTCGGTCAAAATTGGTCACCTTTATGTGATCCGGTAATTAAAATTTTGTGAATATTCAATTATTGAATGCGATTACAAACAACTTAAGACGTTGTATACGTTTAGTTTCATTTTTAGGGAATTTTAAATCTAATCTGTTTGACCCGTTATCAATCAAATCCGACCCGAATTGGCCAGATTTCGTATAAATGGATTAAAATTTCCACCTTTATGGTACTACGTTTCTCATGAATCAATTATTCAAAAACAAATACTCTTTTCCATTGCTATTTTCAAAAACAATGAAAAGCTTCTGAATGATGCTGCAGTTCTTCAAGATCATGGTTTACGAAATCACTCTCAGGTACTTGTAATCTGCATCAATCATGTTTAGTCTTGTTGCATAATAGTAGGGTCTCTAAATCAGACCATGTTACACCAAATAGAAATATATATATATTTTTTTGTTTTTCTAGTGTTTGTTTAATTAACTGGGATCTTTCGTCATGTAGGTGAATTTTATCCCATATGTAATGTCGAGAACCTCAAAACGCCATTCACGAAGGAGAAAACATAGGTTTTTTCATGGTCTTTTCAACAGAAGGGTTTTTCATTGTAATTGCAGTTGATAAGGTGGGTACAACTTCGCCTGCCAGTGTCATGTTTAATTTCTCAATCTTACTAGAATAACAGAATCGGGCAAAGAGAGTTTGAGTAGAGGGTTGAAGATTCTAGTCAAATTGCTTGGGCTGTGAATGTAAATTGCTCAAGTATAATGGTCGGATTATTGAAAGTCTGAATGGATCTCATCTGGGAAGAAGAAGGGTGGGAGGGGTGGGGCCACTTATTTCTATTTTTTTTATAACCTTAGAGATAAAACTGACATTACACACACATTATATTATATAGAGTAAATTATGTTATATAGAGTAAATTACGTTTTTGGCTCCTGTGGTTATATCACTTTTACTATATTAGCCCAAAATAAGAATTTTTAACATATGTGCCCTCGTGGTCTCTATAACTAACTATTTTGGCCTCTGAGTCTAACCAATTCAAAATCGCCATCGTTAGTCAACCGCAAGTAAATAAAAATAAGATCAAATTGTTCAGTGGGTTGAAATGTTGAATCACTCATCATACCTCAAGAAACTCAGCTCCCGGTTTGAGATCAGACTCTTTAAGTTGACGAGTATTACCGCCTCCTTCGTATAAGTTTCTTGCAAGCGAGATGCTACGAACAATAACGTTTCTCTTTTGCTCCAATTCTTTATCAAGTTTTAAAGATGTCGGTACCCTTTTTATGATATTAACCTTCTTTTGATATGTTAAAACCACCTTCACAAATTCCTGCAATCATGTTACAGTCAATTTCAATACACGATCGCTTATAAAACTCACGTTTAAAAAATAATAACTAATTGGAAATGGATAAAATGTATACCTTGTAAGCAGCAGTGCATCCAGGATAGTCGAATTCGTCTAAATTCGCCTTCCTCATCCGCTCAGGATGGAACTGTAAGCCCATTATAAACTTACCCTAAATTGATTTGGGGGTTTTCTTGGAGAAGATGATGGGAATTTAGGGGTTTTGTGGTGTAAATGAGAATTAATTTGTTTTTAATATGTGTCATTTAAAAAAGGGAGGGGAAACTACCATTTTAGACATCATGTGCTTGTCATGTGAGTAATAATTAACCAGAGTTTGAGGTTTGGTTAGACTCAGGGGCCAAAATAGTTAGTTATAGAGACCATGGGGGCACATATGTTAAAAATTCTTATTTTGGACTAATATAGTCAAAGTGATATAACCACAGGGGCCAAAAACGTAATTTACTCTATTATATAACCCTATAAAAAGTAACTTAAGATATGATGGTTTGGATCATACCTTTTCAAAAAGTCACAACCCTTCAAACTACAACTTAAGGTATGATGGTATGGATCACACATCTTCAAAAAGTCACAACCCTTCAAACTACTTTTATATGTATATATCATATATATACATACAAAAAGTGACTTGGGTTATATCTCTTTAGTTAAAAGACACGTCTGTTAGAAAATCTATTACTCTTTCATTTAAAAGTCGCGTCGATTAGAAAATTATATTATATATTAGTCATATCCTATGGATCATACTCTTTTACTTAAAAGTCGCATCCATTGGATAATTATATTATATATTTAGTCATATATATTAGTCATATCTATGGGTCATACCCTGTCGCTTAAAAGTCATGTCGGTTAAAAAGTTATATTATATATTAGTTATAACATATGGGTTGTCTCTTTTCTTTAAACATCGTCTCTGTTAAAAAATTTATTTAAGAAAAAACATATACTTTTTGAAACATTGCGTACTTCAAATATCAACAGAACCAAACAATTATTGAAGAGGGAATTTAAAATCACGTCACTTAATATTCACGCCTTTCTAAAATGAAGGGGTGTGTTTTTAGTTGTGTCTATATAATTACTCTTAAGCGCCGCCTTTCTAAAATAAATAGGTGTGTTTTTTATTTAATCCATAATTTATATATATTTACGTAATTAATGGTATCCACAAATAAGAAAGATGAAAAGTGAAACCATCAAAGGGATGTGTGTTTTAATAACGATGATCATCACGTTTCAAGTTATAGTATAATATTATATTCTATACCTTCTTAAAATAGAAAGTCGGTGGCTTTTGCCACCGACCACCTTCTCCCTTGCCGTTGTTATATATAAATTTTGCGTGTTAGGAGTCAACTTTTTAGTTTGCTCTGGTGGTTGGTATATTTTAAGTATATACAAAATAGTTGGGGTTCGATTCCTCCTTTTTCCCCTTTGTCTTTTTATTATTTTTTTTAACTGCAAGTGGAATTCTATTCTACCCTTTCTTTTGTTTTGTAACTAACTTTTATGCGAAAGTGTTGCTGTTGTTTTTGGTTTCTTTAAATTATTTTTTTATTATGTGAAAGTGTTGTTTTTAGTTTCTTTAAATTATTTCTCTTATTAACTACTTTAAATTATGTGAAAGTGTTGATTTTGGTTTCTTTAAATTATTTCTCTTATTATTAACTACTTTAAAAAAAATATTTTTACTTGCAAGTAATTGAAGTAACTTCTAATTGACAAAAACAACTCCTAAGGCTAAACTTTGTAAAAACTTCCTAAATTGTCATTTTCATCATATTTGGGATATTAGCTTTTCAAATTTACCCGATGATTTTTATTTCTTAGCTTAAAATAAAAAAAAATTGTTTTCTAACGTGGTGATTTTTATGTTCATCGCGGTATAAATTCACGTTCCTGCGTTAAGTTTTCCGAAAACGAGTTGGGTTAAATACAATACGTTCTCATTCAACTCGGGTTCGATTATGTCGCAATGCTTTAGATCAGTACGTCGAAACACGTGTTTTTATATGGTTAATGCATCACATAAAATGTCGCCAGCTATAAACAGCCAGCTAAACAACTGAGGCGTTGCCGCCGCAACGCGCGGCCTATGGCAACAATACAATCTGAAAGGAGAAAGTCGGTGCAATAGTGCACCGACAAAATTACAAAAATGCAAAATTACATAATTGCAATCTGCAAACAACATTTTCCTTCTTCGTCTATCTAGGGCTAGACTTCCGATTATACAACCAAGACACAACCACCAACAAGGTTCGTAGAAACATGGTGAACGAAGCCAGCCCTCACGGCGACGCTGTGTGAGCTTCGTTACCTATTATTGCTAAAACATGATGCCAAACAACTGGTTCGACTCCGAATTCGCTCTTCTTGAAACTATTCGCCGTCATTTGCTAGACGATTCAACGATAAACTCAGGTGATAGTTTCCCGCCTATGCACTGCAGGAGCAATGACAAGTTTCTTTACCTGTCGGACGCTTAGGGTGAATTGCCCTTTGAACATAATGATTCTGATGACATGCTCATCGCTTGGTTTCTACACGAAACGTTGGAATTTGAGTGTCTGTCGATGAATACATTGGAAAATTACACGACAACACATGGTTCTGGACAACAACAGGTAACAACGAACTGGGCTTCTTTTTACGCCCTTGGGCTGGCCCACCTGGTGGGTTCACCAATTCTTGGTCGTAGGGAACTGCAACTCCAAAGTGTCTTTAGCCATCTACTCCTAGGCCTAGGCTGTAAATGAGTCGAGCCAGGGTGGGGTCGAGCTCAAGCTCGAAATTATTTCAGGCGGTTAAACTTGGCTTGAGCTTTACGTCGGAGTTAAACGAGCCTAAGAACGACTCGAGCTGGGCTTGGTTACAAAATGAGCCAGCTTGGTTCACGTCATCTCAAATTGAGTTTTTTTTAGCTAGTTTTTATTGAGCCTCTTTCGAGCGAGCTACGAGCCGAGCTACGAGTCGCGAGCTTTATGAACAGACCCAAACCAAGGTATCCTAGGCCTAAGACCACAACAAAACTACATTAAATCAACGAGAACCTACATGTTGAATCGACCAAACGACATCCAATATGCTATTGTTGCATTTATGTAGAACCAAGTGGATTCTTCAATGTGGCTGGCTGGTCTGAATTTGGAAATTTCAATTCAACAGCTAAGACTTCCAATGTTCTTTGTGGGCATGGTGGTTGTGTTAGCATTAATATCCTCTGCGAGGATGGTCCATAAGACATACGTTAGTAATGTAGGAATCCGTTCGTGTAAAATAAATAAAATAATTTATTAACTTGAAATACAAGAACAATAACAGAATTACAACTGAAAGTAAGTACAATTACAACTGAAGAAAGGGAAAAACAAAGACAGAAAACTCGAACAGAAAAACTGTTCTTGGCTGAGGATCGTGTTAGACACGGGTCCCTTAAAACAAATTTCGTGTCTCCCAGGAGAACACGTTTGTTTCCAGGATACAACAGCCGCAAGCAGTTGCACTGCCGGTCTTGACTCCAACCCGAAGGTATACCTTGAACTCTTGAAGAAGATGAAGATTTCTGTGAGAGAGGAAGAAGAGAGCTTTGTGTGTTTCGGTATGTTTTCCTGCAATAGGGTAGCACCCTATTTATAGTTGCAGGTCTAGGCGAAACTGAAAAAACGAATTAAATGGAGAATTAAACTGCATTAGACGTCTTTAATGCACTTTAATTCGTCACTTAATTCTCAGTCAAACGCATTAACTTTGTCAGTTTCGAATGCTGAAATGTAACTGCACAGCATTAACTGCTGCTGAAAGCTTCTGCGCGCGCGTGCGCGTAAGTCACACTGGTGCGCGCGCGCCCAGGTCTGCACGTTCCATGCGCGGTGCGTCCACTTGGCTCACTGCCATGTGCGCGTGCGCCATACTCACTCAGGTCCATGCGCGCCTGCGCACGTGTGCCACGTCACCTGTGAGCCTCTACGAGCACGCCACACAGTCGCTCCGTTTTGGCTCACTTTGGTGCGCCGCGCACGGCACATCATGCCCATGCACCATGTGCCTCCATGTCATGTGTACTCGCGCGCGGACTGCCACGTCACGCGCCTCGAACCTTCACACCACCTGGTCCTTGCAGCCTCTGTGATCCACCACGCGCAAGTGGTAAAAAATACAAAGGCGGCGATGCGAAGTGCAAAGTGCGCCATCAAAGCGCCACATTGCGCCTCATCGCCCACGCCACGCGCGCGCGCGTGTGCGAGTTAGGGTGCTCCGCACCCTTCGCGAGTACACTAGTGAGTGCTTCCATGAAACAATAAGGATGGAGAGTTCCCACTTAAATACCCCTTTAAGTTCCATCTCTCATCCGATGTGGGACAAAGTGCCACTTTCCCACTTTTTCAGCATTCAAGTTTCAAACACCAAACTTTGAGCATCGATATCTCATTCATCTTAGCTCCGTTTTGGACGTGGTTTAGTTCGTTACGAAGCCCTTCCAACATAGAACACAAACCCACAAATAAATATATAAAACCCGCTCATTTTATTATATTTATTTCTAGTCCAAAATAGGAAAAAAATCATTTTCCTATATTTGTGAAAAATGCTATTTTCACAAAATTTCCAACAAGTAATTTCTTAGTTATTTGATCATCTACGGGTTTCCAAATTCCAAAATGCCTTATGTACTGGAATATTTGAAGAGCTAATCCTAATTAATGTTTCGGTAAAATTAAGGGATGATATAAACCGAAAGAAAAGACAAAGATAAGTATTAGTTTGAAGTAATAGGTTTATCTTGTTGTTTTATTTATTGATTAATTAGGTATTAGAGTTCGTATTGGTTTAGGATAGCTTGTTTAGCAAGTAATTAGTTTAATATAAATAGATGAGTTAGATTATGTAATTATTTGGTTGTTTTTGTTTTGGTTGGATAGTATATAGGGTTGTAAACGAACCGAACGATCATGAATAAGGTCTTGTTCGTCAGGCCCGGCTTTGTGGGCTGGGCAGCCCGGGCAGACGCCAAGGCCCAAAAGGTTTATAGGGCCCAACAAAAATTTAGGGTCAAGATTTTTAAATAAGCACTCTTATCTTAAATGTTTAATAAATGACTTCAGAAACAAAAAAGAAGCTGGTTCAATGGTTAAGATACTCAAATTTGAAAACCAAGGTCGTGAGTACTAAACCCCATAATGATTATATGATTAATTAGTTAATGTTTTGGGTTATAATTTTGAGGTCATGAGTTCAAACCCCATGATTAGCATGTCGTATTGTGGTTTCTTGATATATATTTGATAAGTTTATATTATACCGATTTTTTTGTTTCGCCCAGGGCCCAATTTTTTTTATCATTCTCGGAGATGACCCTGTTGTTCGTGTTCGTTTGTTAAGGAAATAAATGTGTTCACGAACGGTTCATGAACACTTACCGATCGAGATTTTATGTTCATGTTCGTTCATTACGGAAATGGGCGTTTTCACGAACACAAATAAATTTGGTTAACGCAACGATGGATAAAGGTGGATGGCCCAAAGAGCAGCACTAGAACTTGAATCCCTTATTGTGGAACGAGGGTCAATCGTGTTCGTCGATGTAAATAATGAGAAATGAAAGGGGAATGATGCATAAACAAGGTGAAATAGGGTTTTATAGTTTAATTGTTAGGGTAATAAAATAAAATTTTAATAATATAAAACGTACAGATAAAATACATGAAAGTACAAAAATCTTCAATTGAAACACAAACAAACAAACATAAACGAATGCAAATGAATGAATGTTCACGAACACCTTACCGAACGTTCACGAACACAACTGAACGAACGAGACATCTGTTCATGTTCGTTCATTTAACTAATCAAACGAAATTTCTTGTTCATGTTCGTTTGTTTATTAAACGAACGAACACAAACGAACTTCCCGCCGAACGGTTTACAAACTGTTCGTTAAACGTTCAGTTCGTTTAAAGCCCTAGATAGTAATAAAGAAGATGTTAGATATGTAGGCTTTGTAGTTGCAGAATGCAGTAAAGATGCTCTAATGGAAGATGCTCTAATCTGATGCTATATGTGCTATTATGGAACAAATACGAATATGCCCTAATTTTGTTAAGCCTGATATACCGTTTCCTATTTTACCTTTTCTTGGTCAACAAGTTGTAAACCCTAGTTTGGGTATTATAAATAGTTGAGAGGTCCTTTGTAATTTGTATCACCTAAGAAATAAAATCCTAACCCTAGTTGCAACCCGTGGACGTAGGTCACCTTAACCAAACCATGCAAATTCTCGTGTTCTTTATTTTCTTCTATTGTGTGTGTGTTTGTTTCGTTTCCTAACCCTAGTTGCAACCCGTGGACGTAGGTCACCTTGACCGAACTACGTAAATTCTCGTGTTCTTTATTTCTGCTATCATGTGTGTGTTTGTTTCGCTTCTGCTCGAACCTACTCTGATCCGATAACCTAACATAAGAAAGATTCGTGATCGAGTTGATCACAAAATCATTGTGTGTTCTGCGGTTTTGATCCATTTATTTCCAACAATCTTGTATGCTACAAGTCAATGGTGCGACGGGTGCCTAGACTTGGATGATGTGAATTTTGAAAAAAAAAAATATTTTAAGTGTAGAGTGTTGAATAAAAACTTATGTATTCATGACATGACAATGATAAACTTAATTATTATTCTACTTGGATGATGTGAATTTTGAAAAAAAAAAAAAAAAAAACTATTTTAAGTTTTTTTTTTTAACAACAACGTGTAGGAATCCGTTCGTGTAAAATAAAATAAAACTTTATTAACTTGAATTACAACAGAAAATAGGAAATCATAAAGATACAGTACTGGCTAGAACTGAAACAAAATTGAAAACAAGAACATAATTGCGAACAGAAAAACTGTTCTTGGCTGAGGATCGTGTTAGACACGGGTCCCTTAAAACAAATTTCGTGTCTCCCAGGAGAACACGTTTGTTTCCAGGATACAACAGCCGCAAGCAGTTGCACTGCCGGTCTTGACTCCAACCCGAAGGCATACCTTGTAGCTTGAAGGAAGATGATAAGAATTCTGCAGTGGAGAAGATTGTATTTTCGCTGTTAGTTTCCGGTGTATTTGGTTCTGCAGCAGGCTCCTCTATTTATACTGTAGGTGTGAAGTTTGAAACTTAAAAATGAATTAAATGGGCGAATTAAGTTGCAATGAACGTCTTCAATGCACTTTAATTCGTTATTTAATTCACAGTCAAACGCATTAACTTCTTCAGTTTCGAATGCTGAAGTGTAACTGCCCAGTGTAACAGCACTGTCATAAATGCTGGAAGCTTCTGCGCACGCAAGTCTGCACGCTCATGCGTGCGTAAGCCATTTTGGCTCATTTCCATACGCGCGTGCGCCATCTTGGCTCAAACCCATGCGCACCTTGTAACACCTCGTAAAATCACGTCCAATAATGTGTTGACACGTGTATTAAACCCCAATAAAGTCAAACATTGACTATGACGGACTAATTTTGTGAAAGATCAAAAACTTTGATTACGGAAGGACTGGAAGTGTTTACATGCTTAAAATAAGTCTTTGGATAATCTCTCACAATATTCATATTCTTAAATTAAGCCACTTGTTGGATTATCGAAACCGTTTGCATAATAAATCGAAAGATTTTCACGGTAAAGGGCTAGAAACGTCAACATGTTTAATAATACCTCTGAATGACTTTTTAATGAACCCGAAACATTATTATATCTAATCATATTCTTGGGAATGCAAAACATTGGCCATTTAGGGCTTTAATGTCGATAAACAACAATACGCACAAGTTTGTGCGTTAAAAAGGGTTAAAAGTGTCAACATGTTAATTCTTACCTCTGAGTGACCTTTTAACAAACCCGGAGCATCGTAATGTTTGATAATACTCTCGGGAATGCCCAATATGGATAACATAGGGCTTTGACGCAATAAAGCGATAATACGCGCAAGTTCGCGCGTTAAAAGGACCAAAAGCGTCAATATTTAAAACTGCACCATTGAGCGACCATTTAAGCAAACTGGTGTGAACTGGAGTGTCATAATACTCCATTATACTCCATTATACCCTTGGGAATGATTGTTATTAACTTCGTAAGGCTTTTACGCCATTTCGCGTTATTACGCGCAAATTCGCACATTAAAGGGGATAAAAGCGTCAATATGCCAAACTAGGCCTCTGACTGACCCTTTTAATATATCGAGAAGTTTATGATGCTTGGTTATACTCTTGGATGTGCCTAATGTTGGAAATTTAAGGCCTTGTGTGCTAAAATCATCGTTTCGGAAGAGTTTGGAAGTGCAGGGGCCAAACTTGTCAACAATTGAAAAATGTGGTGAGCTGGTCTGCTCCTTACGGACCGTATACCTGGACCCATACGGTCCCTATGCTATTGCCAGTAGCAGATTTTTCAAAAACCAGCTTTGGTTTGCCTCCTTGTCTCACATAATTGATTCTAGGGGCCTTTGATGGTTTAGAAAAATGGTATTACACCTGTTATGATCTTCTTATACCTCCCTAACACTTGTCATCATCCTAGCAATCCTAAATCACTATAAATAGATGTGGGTTTTTGGCTCATAACTTGCACATTCACTTCCTTTCTTGCTCTCTTCTCAAATCTGAGGATCCTAATCAATTGGAACCTCCTTCTGAGTTTATCTCAGTCCTAAGGACCACTTGTAAGTGAACCTTTCATGCTTAGTTATTTTGTTTGGCTCTTAAAGCCGAAAAGTCAAGCGTTTTCGATAAACGCTTTGACTTTTAGTTAGATCTTGTATGGTCAAGCCATTGTTTGCAACGAACATGGCTACGTGATCGTAATTAGGTAGGTGTTAAACCCTCAAAAGGGCACCTCCTAGTTACCATGTTTACTTAGTTAATTCTCGGGTCAAAGTAACTAAAATAAAAGTCAAACGGGTTAGTTTTAAATAAAATTCATAATTGATAATGTAGAGGCTATAAAATCAGTATTATCACTTTAATAACTTGGTAAATATTAATTGAACATTTCTAAGCATGTTCGACCCGACAATTCTGAGTTTAGGATAGGTTCGCAACCGAAAGTCGCAAAAGTTAACTTTTGCTTTGACTTTCAGTTCTGCCCGAATTAGCTTAGTATAGTTATGCCTTAGGGTTCCTTTGTGACCTTATTATATGTTAGTATAACCCTCTGTGGTTATACTACATGGTCCCTTAGAAATTAGAGTTCATATGCATGTTTCCGTTAATTGCTTAAAAGTTGACTATTATGCTCTTTTGATATTAAAACGAGATTTTGAAAATGTGAGAGGACAAAAACCTTTATTACTGATTTATAAACATGTCCTCAAAATTTGACATCAGTTTAAGGTCTAAATTAAGAGTTATGCTTAATATCGTAAATGAAAGCGTTTTTATTAATTAAACGGCATTTTCGACATAAATCCTATTTAAACCCAAATTTAGACACCAAACCTTTTACCACTGATGTAAAATAATATTTTGGGATTTTTGGAAATTTTAATTAAATTTTAAAATGATCATAACATAGAGTTCTCGCATAGGCTCGGTAATTGACGATAACGCCCTTTTTGCTAATAAAATGAGTTTTATACGTCCTTTACATGTCAAACCTTTTTCTACTGATTTTATATAATAAATAAGTTATTTTAAACTGTAAAGGCTTGTCAAAATCTCATATTTCCTTATTTAAATCGAATATCGTCAAATACCGACTTTTATGCGATTTAGGCGCATAGTATGGTTTAAAACCATATTAGGCACCTAAAGCTTGATACCTACTGATGTTATGAATACGTTTTTTATACTTTAACAGTAAATAAAAGTTTTTGAACTCAGATTTCCAAAATTAACCCTTAAAGCATATATGAAATGACCAAAATGCCCCTACGGTGCATAGTTTGGCCATAAATAATAAATTTACATATGTGAGATATCATACTGATATAACTTGATAAAATAAATATTTTTACTGATTATTTAGACCAGAAACTCAGATTATTATTTAACCTCTTTTTATAAACTTTAAAATGACCAAAATACCCCTATGGGTTGGGAGTGGACTATTGGGTCTGGAATTGCTGGTTCCCAATTCATAGGGAGTTGGTTTTCAAGAGGATAATTATAAATATTATTATTATTATTATTACTATTATAATTATTGACAGGCTGAATGGTTTCACAGCTTGCCAATAGGAAATCTATCTCATCTTGAAAAGTCCTTTCCTGGTTTTGATTGGAGCTCTCTCCGATTTCTATCTGAGTTGGTCTAGAGCCTTGCCCAACTTCCATTACTATTTCTTTAGTACCTTCCTCCATCTGTATTCCTATCTCCTTAACCTCCTCCTTGTCTTCAGTTTCCATTTGCTTAGAATCTTTCTCTACTTCAGTTTTCTTCTCTTGGAGTCTAGAACTTTTCCTGGTTATAATTTCTTTCCCTTTTTCTAAAGGATTGTTTATTTTGGGAAGTTTTGTGGCTGGCTTTTTCTTACGTATACGACTTCCCCACACGTAATTCTTCTTTTTCTTTCGTTTTGGCTTGTTCAAAGTTGGAACCTTGAATTCTACCGGTTGTTCTATATCGGGAAAGTATCCAGTAAATTCTTTGGACACTTCTATATTCACCGGGTAAAGATTAAGGTTCTGAAAGGCTTCAGATATCCCACTCATGCTGATGTAGCATATATGCAAAATGCATAAAATACTAAGTTAAAATTTACAAATAACCGTTTAATTTATTACATATTGTGTACTAATTTATTACAAAGATAACTGAAAAACACACTTAAAGTTTCAAATTTTATTTATTGCACAGGGCTTCTAGATTATAAGGGTAAGGTGCTAAAACTTTAAAATATTTAAAGATTTATATTTTCTGCTACTGTGGCTAGCATATATAAATTTGCCCATTTCTCATCTAGCTTATCTTCCCAAGGTGATTTATCAATTAATTCCTGGGTTTCTCGTTTAATCTTCTTTTCTCGGATTTTCTCTTTACTTTTCTTAAGAATCATCTCCCTTTTCTAGGAGAAAGTGTTTCCTCGTAATGTGCCTTTCGCACAAATATTCCTTCTTCAGGAATTTCAGCCTGATTCGAGGATTTGGTTCGGGATGAACTTCCCTTCTCTTTGGATGATCTATCTAATTTAAGATAGATACTTGACAGCTTTTGTTTACCCCTACTATAACTAACAAATAATCAGTTAATAATACACATAATAACATAATAGTAATCAGGAAAAATTAAGTATTTTTAAATACTTAATTAGCTTAACTCAGTGGCTCTGATACCACCTTATTTCTGTCACGGCCCCCGACCCGGTTTGACCCGTTTCAGGAGCCGCGGGACAGAAATACTGCGGTATTTAATTGATTAAGTTTAACAGCGGAAGTTTTCATCAGGATCGTTTAAAGCTAAAATTTTCCCCGATTATTTTATTTCACAATTCGGGATAAAACCCCGATAATTTACAATATTATGTTTTTACTATGAAATCGTGATATTACAAAACTTATTTCTTTATTTTATAATGAGCCACTATCTTAAGCTTGAAATGCTCCCCAGCACTTTTCCTGAATTATAACAGATCACCTGAAACATGTTTGAAAAAGGTTTTGTCAGCGGGAAATACTGAGTGAATCATTCTATTTACTAAAATGACACATTTGTTATAATTTACAGTATTAAGAGCGATTACAATGTTTCTATTATCAAACCAATTACCCACGGTATTTGTCACTCGACCGAATCTGTGACTATGGTCATATCCCCCAATTGGCTGCCCCAATGGTGACGATTATCAAGTAATGTATACAAAACCCCACATACCGGCTGTAACTTGGTGATTACAAAGACTTAATCCCTGTAATTATAACTTTGAAAATAAACATGATTTGAAAAGTAGTTTGATAAAAAGAGAATGACTCACATTGCTGATTTACTACGGACAGAGTCTAGTTTATGAATTAGCCTTGTTAACCTAATATAAATAACAATGCACACAAAACTAGGTTAGTAATCAATCCAGCAATTACGATAACTCACGAGATCAAATTCTCACAACGAACGACAAAGTGCAATACTTCATCCATCGAATTAACGATGATCCGTCAAATTAATGACGAACGATAAAGTACAATACTTCATCCATCGAATTAACGATGATCCATCAAATTAATGACGAACGATAAAGTATAACCCTAATGTGGGTGGCACTTAAACATCCATTGGATATATTGATCGTCGGAAAATGAATCGTAGCAGCGATTGTGCTAATACCCTGTTTTGCGGCAGAATTTCGAGACCCTGGGTGAAATTTGGAATATTCAGAGTGTATCTTCGTGTGTGATGGAAATTATTTCAACGTAAAATGTTCAGAATTCGAATGCCACAGCCTGCTATTTATACACAAAATTTGACTAGCTTACGGACCGTAAGCTTACCAATGTTGAGGTCCGTATGACTGCTTACGGACCGTAAGCTTGATAGTGTTGCGGTCCGTAAGGAATCAAAATAGACTATAGGGTAGCCACGACTGGGACTAGCTTAGCTGAGTTGACACTATTTGATAATTCCTTGCTGCCAACGTTTTTAAGTGGATAATCGTCCACTAGGGTTTATCCCCCCTTGAGTTTTAGGGGCCCTAATCCTGATTCCGATTATTCCAAAAATTTTAGGGTTTGTGCGGAATCACTTGGGTGTCTCAATTAGATTTTCCTAATAATCAATTAAAGTAATAATTAAGACTTTTTAGTGAGAGTTGTTACATTCTCCCCACCTTAATAAAAATCTCGTCCTCGAGATTTACTGGAATAAATGTGGATATTTTCGCTTCATTTCTGATTCCAGTTCCCAAGTGTATTCAGCTCCCCTCTTTGAATCCCACTTGACTTTGACTAAAACTAGTCGTTTGTGTTTGAGAAACTTGATCTTTCGATCCTCAATTTGAAGAGGTTTCTCAACAAATTTCAGCTTTTCGTTTACTTCTATATCTCGAAGAGGTACTACCAGTGATTCATCTGATAAACATTTCTTGAGATTGGATACATGAAATACATCATGTACTCCTGCTAATTCTTCTGGTAGTCGTAAACGATAAGCGACTGGTCCTATACGTTGGATCACTGAAAATGGTCCTACGTATCTTGGACTTAGCTTTTTTTTCTTACCGAATCTAACAACTCCTTTCCAAGGAGAAACTTTCAACAGTACTCTGTCTCCAACTTGGAATTCTAACGGCTTGCTTCTATTGTCTGCATAACTTTTCTGGCGATCTCGAGCCGTCTTCAGTCTTTCCTTGATTTGAGTAATCTTATCAGTCGTTTCTTGCACAATTTCAGGTCCTGATAATTGACTTTCTCCTATTTCTGCCCAACAAACGGGAGTTCTGCACTTTCTTCCATATAGTGCCTCGAATGGAGCAGTATCAATGCTTGAATGATAACTATTGTTATAGGAGAATTCGATCAGCGGTAAATGATCATCCCAATTCCCACCAAAATCTATCACACATGCTCGGAGCATGTCTTCAAGAGTTTGGATTGTCCTTTCACTTTGTCCGTCTATTTGGGGATGATATGCAGTGCTTAGGTTCAGTCGAGTTCCCATAGCTTGCTGGAAACTTTTCCAAAAATGGGAAGTAAAACGACTATCTCTATCCGAAACAATGGAGAGTGGAACTCCATGTAAGGATACAACTTCATCTACATACAATTTAGCCAGTCTTTCCATGCTAAAGGTTTCTTTCATAGGTAGAAAGTGAGCAGATTTGGTTAATCGATCCATAATTACCCAAATCGCATCATTACCTTTTCTGGTTTTGGGTAACTTAGTAACAAAATCCATTGTTATAAGTTCCCATTTCCACACTGGCATCTCTAACTGTTGTAGTAGACCTGAAGGTTTCTGATGTTCTGCTTTAACTTGTGAACAAGTAAGACATTTAGAAACATATCTTGCTATATCCTTTTTCATTCCTATCCACCAAAAGTTCTTTCTTAAATCTTGGTACATCTTATTGTTTCCTGGGTGCATGGTATACCTAGATTTATGAGCTTCTTCTAAAATCTTAGGTCTTAAGTCTCCCTGCTTAGGTACCCAAATTCTATTTTTGTGGAATCTCCAAATTCCATCTGCTCCTTGATCTAATTCTTTGATTCGTCCTTTCATTCCTTCAGCATCATCCTTGATTGCTGTAGTTTGAATATTCTTCAATTGTTCCATTAAATCTATTTGTAGATTTAATCTGAGAGCACGAACCCTTCCTTGTTTCTCATAATACTTACGACTTAAGGCATCTGCAACTACATTCGCCTTTCCCTCATGATATTGAATATCACAGTCGTAGTCACTTAGGATTTCCATCCATCTCCTTTGCCTCATGTTTAACTCTTTTTGCCCAAATATATATCTTAAACTTTTGTGGTCTGTGTAGACAGTAAATTTACTTCCGTAAAGATAATGTCTCCAAATCTTAAGGGCAAAAATTACGGCTCCTAATTCTAAATCATGAGTCGTATAATTTTCTTCGTGCTTTTTCAATTGCCTTGATGCGTACGCAATTACCTTCTTGCGTTGCATAAGCACACATCCAAATCCTAATTTTGAAGCATCACAGTATACTTCAAAATCTTCAGTTCCTTCTGGTAAGGCTAAGATTGGTGCATGGGTTAGTTTCTGTTTCAGAATTCTAAAAGCTTCTTCTTGTTTAGGTCCCCATTCAAACTTAGTAGCTTTACAGGTTAGCTTAGTTAATGGTACAGCTATTTTGGAAAAATCCTTAATAAACCGTCTATAATACCCAGCTAATCCTATAAAACTTCTAATTTCCATTGCAGTTTGAGGAACCTTCCAATTGGTAATCGCCTCTATCTTAGCAGGATCTACATGAATACCTTCATGGTTCACCATGTGTCCTAAAAATTGCACTTCTTGTAACCAAAATTCACACTTCGAGAATTTGGCATAAAGTTTTTCTTTTCTTAACAAAGTTAAGAGTGCATGCAAGTGCTGACAATGTTCGTCCTAATTTTTGGAATAGATAAGTATATCGTTTATGAAGACAATTATAAATTTATCCAAGTACGGTTTACAGATCCGATTCATCATGTCCATAAATGCTGCAGGTGCATTTGTTAATTCGAAGGGCATGACTGTAAACTCGTAATGACCATACCTAGTTCTGAAAGCAGTCTTAGGTATGTCTTCTTCTTGTACCTTTAATTGATGATATCCGGAGCGTAAATCTATCTTAGAAAAATATCTAGCTCCTTGAAGTTGATCAAAAAGATCATCAATCCTAGGTAATGGGTATCGATTCTTAATTGTAACCTTATTCAATTCTCTATAATCGATACACATTCTCATTGAACCATCCTTTTTCTTTACAAACAACACTGGCGCTCCCCAAGGGGATGAGCTAGGTTGTATGAACCCTTTACTTAGTAATTCATCTAATTGCTTTTTCAGTTCTAACATTTCTGTGGGTGCTAACCGATAAGGTGCCTTGGCTATCGGTGTAGTTCCTGGAATTAAATGAATCCTAAATTCTACTTCCCTGTCTGGAGGTAATCCTGGTAAATCTTCTGGAAATACATCAGAATATTCTGAAACTACTGGTATTTCCTTAAGATCTTTATCCTTAGTGCTAATGATTACCGAAATCATATACACTATTCCTTGTTTTCGTTCATAATTAGCAACTTTCATTACTGATATGAACTTCATGGGCTTACGTGGTTTATCTCCTGTAATCCTAATCACTTCTCCGGTGGGTGATTGAATTTCTATGGTATTTTGATCACAAAGGATTCTAGCATGGTTGGCTACTAACCAATCCATTCCTAATACAACATCAAATTCAGCCAAATTCATCGGCAATAGTTTTGCAGAGAATTTATGTCCTAAAAGTTCTATGTTTCCTTCTTGCAAAACTTTATCTATTTTAATTGAATTTCCGTCTGCTGTTTCAACTGTAAAAATCTGCCTAATATTGGTTAAAGGTAAACTAAGAGCTTGGCAGAATGAAGTATTTATAAAACTTTGGTTTGCACCAGAGTCAAATAATACTTTTGCGTACACGTTGTGAACTAAGAACGTACCCGCTATTACATCCGGAATGAGTTCTGCTTCTTGAGTGGTCAGCTGAAATGCCCTGGCATTCTTCTTAGTAGTTCCTTCGGTCGCCTTAGGTTTGTTGTCTACTGGTTTGACCAATTTAGGACATTCTGTCTTATAATGCCCTGCTTCTCCACAGTTAAAACAGATTACTGTTTTCTTTTTGCAGTTTTCTTCACGATGTCCTACAGTTTTGCAAAAATTGCAAGTGATATCGCATCTTCCATAATGTTTCTTTTTGCATTTCCTGCAAAATGACGGAGCTGGAGATTGCCCTGTTCCTTTTCTTTTGAAATTATTGCTATTACCCGCCCGAAATCCTTGGGTAATTTTCTGAGCTAGTGCCTTTTTCCTATCTTCATCTCTTGTGCGCACCAGTTCATCGGTTAGAGTATTGGCTAATTCCACCGCATCATCAATAGTGCGAGGTCTCGCAGCTTTAACAATATTGCGGATTTCGCTAATTAGCCCCCAAATATAGCGAGAAATGAGTACCGGTTCTGGCGAAGCCAGTGTTGGTACCACTCTAGCATATTCAAAGAATGTCGAGGTATAACCACGACAATCTACACCCATCATCCTATGATTTAGAAACTTATTCGCCATCTGTTCCTTTTCATACTCGGGACAGAATTTTCTTTCCACCAAACCCTTAAATTCTTCCCAAGTCATAGCATAAGCTATTACTCTTCCTTTTGATTGTAACACAGTGTTCCACCATTCGAGTGCTCCTTCTTTGAACAGATTGGATGCATACATGACCTGATCCTCTTTACCACATTTACTTATTGCAATGACTGCTTCGGTTTTCTCTAACCAACGCAGTGATGCAGTTGCTCCTTCATTGCCTGCAAATTCAGTGGGTTTACAAGCAAGGAATTCTTTGAAAGTGCAACCAGGCGTTGCAGTTTTCATTTTCTTGGGTAATGGAGCTTGATGTGGTTCCTTATTATGATTAACATGATTATTGCCTCCATTTACACTATTACTGAAGTTATCTTCAGTAATCTGTTTACTAGGGACAATTTGTTGCGGTTCGATTGGATTCTTTATAGCAGCAACGAATGCTGGAATAGCATTGGCTATCCCTTGAGCAACAATGTTTTTGATATCTTGCCGAGTCATATATTGATCTCTTGAATGTTGTTCAGACTGATTAACTTCATTTATAGGTTCATTACCACTGTTTGCCATCTGATAATATATATATAAATTTTATTAGTATCTGTTAAATAATAATTACATACAAACAATCAGAAAATTTTATAATACAGATATAGTCAAAACAATCGATTTCTCGATTTCATTTTATATCTATTATAGTATGCATCATTACTCACAAATATCATACAGAGTTTTATTTGTTATTTACAGACTAACTTTACTATTACTATTATACAAACACCGTTTTACCATCCTACTATCTCTCGTCACTTGCCGTTTTAAAAACGCAGTTCCCTCTCATCGTACTTCCAGGCAATTTGTCCCCCTATTTCCCTGATTCTAGTTCCAGCATCAAACAACTCTTCACCAAAGTGGCGAAGTTCAGCCATGTTTTCATTACTCATGGGTGGATTAGGTAAGGGTTCTGGATCGAATTGTGGAAGAAAAGAGTAAGGATCGTTGACAATATTTTGAAATTGCCAATCGTTCGTCCACCATTCGTCCATTCCTATGGGTTGGGAGTGGACTATTGGGTCTGGAATTGCTGGTTCCCAATTCATAGGGAGTTGGTTTTCAAGAGGATAATTATAAATATTATTATTATTATTATTACTATTATTATTATTGACAGGCTGAATGGTTTCACAGCTTGCCAATAGGAAATCTATCTCATCTTGAAAAGTCCTTTCCTGGTTTTGATTGGAGCTCTCTCCGATTTCTATCTGAGTTGGTCTAGAGCCTTGCCCAACTTCCATTACTATTTCTTTAGTACCTTCCTCCATCTGTATTCCTATCTCCTTAACCTCCCCCTTGTCTTCAGTTTCCATTTGCTTAGAATCTTTCTCTACTTCAGTTTTCTTCTCTTGGAGTCTAGAACTTTTCCTGGTTATAATTTCTTTCCCTTTTTCTAAAGGATTGTTTATTTTGGGAAGTTTTGTGGCTGGCTTTTTCTTACGTATACGACTTCCCCACACGTAATTCTTCTTTTTCTTTCGTTTTGGCTTGTTCAAAGGTGGAACCTTGAATTCTACCGGTTGTTCTATATCGGGAAAGTATCCAGTAAATTCTTTGGACACTTCTATATTCACCGGGTAAAGATTAAGGTTCTGAAAGGCTTCAGATATCCCACTCATGCTGATGTAGCATATATGCAAAATGCATAAAATACTAAGTTAAAATTTACAAATAACCGTTTAATTTATTACATATTGTGTACTAATTTATTACAAAGATAACTGAAAAACACACTTAAAGTTTCAAATTTTATTTATTGCACAGGGCTTCTAGATTATAAGGGTAAGGTGCTAAAACTTTAAAATATTTAAAGATTTATATTTTCTGCTACTGTGGCTAGCATATATAAATTTGCCCATTTCTCATTTAGCTTATCTTCCCAAGGTGATTTATCAATTAATTCCTGGGTTTCTCGTTTAATCTTCTTTTCTCGGATTTTCTCTTTACTTTTCTTAAGAATCATCTCCCTTTTTCTAGGAGAAAGTGTTTCCTCGTAATGTGCCTTTCGCACAAATATTCCTTCTTCAGGAATTTCAGCCTGATTCGAGGATTTGGTTCGGGATGAACTTCCCTTCTCTTTGGATGATCTATCTAATTTAAGATAGATACTTGACAGCTTTTGTTTACCCATACTGTAACTAACAAATAATCAGTTAATAATACACATAATCACATAATAGTAATCAGGAAAAATTAAGTATTTTTAAATACTTAATTAGCTTAACTCAGTGGCTCTGATACCACCTTATTTCTGTCACGGCCCCCGACCCGGTTTGACCCGTTTCAGGAGCCGCGGGACAGAAATACTGCGGTATTTAATTGATTAAGTTTAACAGCGGAAGTTTTCATCAGGATCGTTTAAAGCTAAAATTTTCCCCGATTATTTTATTTCACAATTCGGGATAAAACCCCGATAATTTACAATATTATGTTTTTACTATGAAATCGTGATATTACAAAACTTATTTCTTTATTTTATAATGAGCCACTATCTTAAGCTTGAAATGCTCCCCAGCACTTTTCCTGAATTATAACAGATCACCTGAAACATGTTTGAAAAAGGTTTTGTCAGCGGGAAATACTGAGTGAATCATTCTATTTACTAAAATGACACATTTGTTATAATTTACAGTATTAAGAGCGATTACAATGTTTCTATTATCAAACCAATTACCCACGGTATTTGTCACTCGACCGAATCTGTGACTATGGTCATATCCCCCAATTGGCTGCCCCAATGGTGACGATTATCAAGTAATGTATACAAAACCCCACATACCGGCTGTAACTTGGTGATTACAAAGACTTAATCCCCGTAATTATAACTTTGAAAATAAACATGATTTGAAAAGTAGTTTGATAAAAAGAGAATGACTCACATTTCTGATTTACTACGGACAGAGTCTAGTTTATGAATTAGCCTTGTTAACCTAATATAAATAACAATGCACACAAAACTGGGTTAGTAATCAATCCAGCAATTACGATAACTCACGAGATCAAATTCTCACAACGAACGACAAAGTGCAATACTTCATCCATCGAATTAACGATGACCCGTCAAATTAATGACGAACGATAAAGTACAATACTTCATCCATCGAATTAACGATGATCCATCAAATTAATGACGAACGATAAAGTATAACCCTAATGTGGGTGGCACTTAAACATCCATTGGATATATTGATCGTCGGAAAATGAATCGTAGCAGCGATTGTGCTAATACCCTGTTTTGCGGCAGAATTTCGAGACCCTGGGTGAAATTTGGAATATTCAGAGTGTATCTTCGTGTGTGATGGAAATTATTTCAACGTAAAATGTTCAGAATTCGAATGCCACAGCCTGCTATTTATACACAAAATTTGACTAGCTTACGGACCGTAAGCTTACCAATGTTGAGGTCCGTATGACTGCTTATGGACCGTAAGCTTGATAGTGTTGCGGTCCGTAAGGAATCAAAATAGACTATAGGGTAGCCACGACTGGGACTAGCTTAGCTGAGTTGACACTATTTGATAATTCCTTGCTGCCAACGTTTTTAAGTGGATAATCGTCCACTAGGGTTTATCCCCCCTTGAGTTTTAGGGGCCCTAATCCTGATTCCGATTATTCCGAAAATTTTAGGGTTTGTGCGGAATCACTTGGGTGTCTCAATTAGATTTTCCTAATAATCAATTAAAGTAATAATTAAGACTTTTTAGTGAGAGTTGTTACAGTACTACAGCTCGAATTAGCATACAACCAGTATGGAGAAAGGACCTTTTGAACCCATTAACCGTATTTCAAATTCTGTACTCAAGACTTTTGAAACTTCAAATGAGAAGCCAACATTGGAGGAGTTCATACCAGTTGTCCCTGAAACTCCCACTCCAAAGATAATACATATGGGCCCAAAGGACTCATATTTCTTACCTCCAAGTATTGGAATCCTAAACTTGGATTATACCTGTCCTGACCTTATTTGTGGTCCGTATTATACATTAACCATAGAATCCTTGGATTCCACTTTTGCAAAGATTCCTAAAATAGGAGATTTTGACTACATGCCAAAACCCTCAGATTCATACCACACACAGAGAACCAAGGAGAGAATTTCCAGAATTAAAGTGAAGAAGAAACTCTTTTTGTTGCATTCCATTTCTTTATTAGTCCTTATAAGGACATATTTATCTTTTAGTTCCTATGTGGATAAATTTCTTAAAAATCCCGTTAGGGCATCTATGTACTTTTTCCATTTAAGGGAATGTTATAATTTAAGGTTTCATTTGTTCTTATATGTATAAATATAAAATAAATCAAAATATCATTCCTTCTGTATTGATTTGCCTTTGAATATTGAAAGAAAATCTTGGAGGTATAACCTAGCCTATATGTCATTTAGACATGGCCTAGATGGTAAAACCTTTTTAAGATTTAAACCCTTGTTAACATATGAAAACATGTTAGCACTCCTGGCAAATGTGATTCGATAAAATCACACAAGTCATCCTTATATTGAATTCTTCCAATTTCTTATCTCGCCTAGTGATTTAGAAATCATGGCTCAAATCATCAGATAAGATGATCATATCATAAACATCCCTTAGTGATGAAATGCCTACGGGCTATATCTATCGTCCTAAAAGACAAAAGACAGTTGTAGTCTTTGACTCTTTGTCAAGAAAGGTAATGAACTATGTTCAAACCTTAATACCTCGATCCTATAAGGTCATGGCTTATAAATTCAAACTGTCCTCGTGACAAGGCCTTTTGTGCCATTTCAATATCCTTAATAGTTTATAACTGGGATAAAATATAATAAAATTTAAATAGATTAAATTAACCAATATGGCTTAAAATTTCCATGGTTAATGAATTGCCATAAATGACAATTCCATAATAGACTTCTGAATAAATCATTGGCAATATTTATGTAGCAATCAAGCTACATGGCTGGGTCTGATGAGGTTAACAGCCACCCGAGGGAGAATAATGATAATACCAGAGTTAATATAGCTGGAGTAGAACTGCAGGCGTTAATAGATAATGCCATTACTCAAGCCCTTGACAGACAGTATAATGAATCAAGTGGAACTCGCGCCAGAACTCAGTCTGTACCTCATACAAAACCACCTTCCCAAACGCATGTATCTCATAAGGACGATTCTCATCACTCATCGAATCAGAGGAGTGTTCCGTCTGGACAGGTTGTGCTTAATCAAGAGCCACGTGTTAAAACCTGTTCATATAAGTATTTTGTCTCCTGCAAGCCCAGAGACTTCACAGGAGAAAAGGGAGCCATCGATTGCATGACGTGGCTCGACGAGATGGACACCGTTGTTGATATTAGTTGATGTGCAGAGCAAGACATTGTGAAGTTTGTTTCACAATCTTTTAAAGGAGAAGCTCTAGCTTGGTGGAGGTCACTAATCCAAGCTACAGGGAAGATCCCGTTGTACAACTTGACTTGGGATCAGTTTGTTGCTCTTATCAAAGGAAATTACTGTCCTCAACATGAAGTTGAGAAAATTGAGACTGGTTTCTTGACATTGGTCATGAAGAACTTAGATTGTCAGGCATATCTTACAAGTTTCAATACCATGTCTCGATTGGTTCCTTACTTGATCACACCAGAACCGAAGCGTCTAGCTCGTTTTATTGGGGGTCTAGCCCCAGAAATCTAAGCAAGTGTGAAAGCATCTAGACCTACTACGTTCAGGTCAGCGGTAGATCTGTCACTATCTCTCACACTTGATGTGGTCAGAAACAAGGCTGCCAAAGCTTCTGATGATGGAAAGCATAAAAGGGAGGATGAGAATTCTCATCTCTCCGATAGGAAGAAAAAGGGGAACTCTGATCATAAGAAGAGTTCCGGGTTTAAGAAGAACAACCAGCAGTCGGGTGAAAAGACCAGGTGCAAAACCTGTAATACCACCTCGGGAAATGCAAATTTGAATATCAGCCTCTACCGTGTGGGATCTGCAAGTCTAAGGAACATAAAACCTTGGATTGCAAGAAGTTGAAAGATGCAACCTGTTATGGTTGCAACGAGAAGGGGCATATCAAGACTAACTGCCCTAGAAATCAGAAGAAGCCTGAAGAGGCCAAGAAAACAAACGCCTGAGTCTTCCAGATGAACACCCAGGAAGGAGTGCAGAATGATACCATCATAACAGGTACCTTTCCTTATCAATGATGTTTATGCGGGAATTTGTTTGATTCTGGCACAGATAAGTCTATTGTGGACAATAAATGTTGTGAACTGTTGTATCCACCTGTTAGGACCCTAGACATATAACGCGAGGTAGAATTGACCAATGATACATTAGAGACTGCTTCAACAAATCTTAGATAGATATTTTATATCTATTAGGAATCACTCTTTTCTGATATCCTTATGGCAAGCTTTCAAGCTATCCAAATTCATCAATATAATAAAGACAGATGTGACATTTTAATCCCCTGTCAAAAAGGTGATGGACTAGGTCCAAACCTTAAATGCCATTGATGGTCTTTTTATGGCCTAGGCTAAGTATAATTGATATATATTTAAATAACATTCAGTAAGAATGTTCGTACTATATTAGCCTGTACGGTTTATTGATACCATGGTTAGTATATGTTAGGTCATCAGGATGATGAATAGCGGTTACTGGATTGCAACAAAGTAAGTGTTTCATTTGGTGTTAGGAACCAAGTCTCGAGTATGACAAACTCGGATAAGACAACTGTCAATCGCGTCATTGATGATGCGGCGCATGCTAATGATGCTACAATTGTGAACCTCAAAATTGACAAAAATGTTCTCCAAGCTATGATAGACACAGCTGTTGGAAAAGCTGTGAGAAAGGTCGTGAAAAAGTTCAAAGAGCCCAATGCTACTTGCTCCAAATCCCATTTAAGACTACACTCCCTTACTCACGAGAAGGATCTTGTTCATACCTTGGATGCAAAGAATGAACTACAAAGGAAAAGGGAGAAAGATAACTCCCATATTTCTAAGAAAGAGGGTAAGCTTGAGCATAAGGAGAACAAACAAAAGTCCAACAAGAAACCTGTATGCAAGACCTGCAATAAGCGCCATCTAGGGAAGTGCAGGTTCGAATCAAAATCCCAATTTCAGCCTAGGGCTTGTGGGATCTGCAAATCAAGGGAGCATAAAACGTTGGATTGCAAAGACATAAAGGATGCGGTCTGCTTCGGCTGTAATGAGAAAGGCCACGTCAAGACTACATGCCCTAAATCTGTCAAAGGAAATGCGGCTAATGATAGAAAGCCTAAGAATGAAAGCGCTTAAACTCTCCTGATAAATGCTTAAGGCAGTTCACATCAATAATGACTTCAGGTACATTCCATATCATTTATCAGCAATAGAAATGCTAAGAGTTCAGTTTTGATTCGGGTACCAATAAATCCTTCATAAATTGTAAGTATAGCAAACTTTTAAAATCTTCCATAAGAACCCTAGATATTAAGTGTAAGGTAAAACTTACAGACTAGAATCATAGGAACCATTTCTTCTGTTCCTGTCAGAAATCTTCAGTCGTAAAATTCTAGAGTACCCTCTCTCCAGATGAAGTACGTCAGCATATGAAGTTCATATCTCTTTGATCTCTATCGTTTGCGAATACCAGACGGTATGACAAAAGCGCCATATGAGGATTGGTGTATCTTAATATGTTCCATAGATTGCTTTCATGCCTGATCAGTATGGAGGTTTAATGCATGGAACCACAAAGATATTCCAAAGATCATATGGTACTAAAGTCAGCTAATGGTATTCAAAGAAGATATCCAGAATGAAATTGTCCAAGTAAGTGTCTCTGATTAGGGAATCCGTGGACTCGTAACATAAATGTGCCACTTATCTGACACAGGCAATGATAGATGAACTAGAGCCTGAGATTTGGAAAATCTCTGTAATCTCCTTGCGTATTGATTATCCTCTCTTAGGACTACCCTGTTTACCTCCTGAAAGGCAAGTAGAGTTAAGATTTATATCCCGCACATGGCTTCATTATTGTGAAATCTTCACGACAATTAGCACCATCATTATTGGAAGAATTGAAACCCTGATTAAATGAATTTTAAGATAAAAGTTCATAAAGCCTAATTCAATATTCAGAGAATTCGGTATTATTTAAGAAAGACGGTTCATTTTGCTTATGCATTGAATACCGCAACCCTATTTAGGCAACAATTAAGAATCGCCATCAGCTGCCCAGGATCGTTGATTTATTCGACTAACTGTAAGGATTAGCTATTCCTTAAGATTGGTTTTAGGCAGTAATTGAAATAACTATTTCACCTTAAATAAGCTCTCCTATGACTATTAGTTAGTATATAAGCTTCAAGGCTACTCTTTTGAAGACCTTGTATGGATGGAATATAAAAAGTCCGTTGTTGGACAGGAGTTTGGTAAGTCCAAACTAGCAGGACCTGAAATTATCATGGAAACAACGGATAAGGTCATATAAATCCATAATCGTATGAAAGTTGCCAATAGTCGGCAGAAAACCAATGATTGATAAGAATCGCAAACCTTTTAAGTTCTTAATAAGGGATAAGATTCAACAGAAAGTATCACCTTAGAAAGGTGTACTACATTTTTATGTAGCGGGCAAATTAAACACTGGATAAATAGTACCATTCAAGAAAAATCAAATACGTCAAGATCAGTAGCTTATAAACTAAAATTTACTTAAGGACCTTGATAGAACTCGCAATGTGTCCCACACTTGCGATTTAAAGATATGGCTAGACAATATGGCTATAGCAATGTCACATGAAGATGTGAGGATTAATAAAAACTTATGTTTATTGAGAAATCAATATCGATTCAGGATAGATAAGATTAGAAACTCTGAAAGAAGACCTGTACCTATTATAAGGGTCAACTTGGGTGCTTTAGAGGCCCAAATATGTTGTGGAAGATTAAGTCCATTATAAGACATAAAGTACTTCCATCTTGTGAGAAAATCTCAAGGTCGAGATTTCTTTTAAGGGGGTGAGGATGTAACACCTCGTAAAATCACGTCCAATAATGTGTTGACACGTGTATTAAACCCCAATAAAGTCAAACATTGACTATGAGGGACTAATTTTGTGAAAGATAAAAAACTTTGATTATGGAAGGACTGGAAGTGTTTACATGCTTAAAATAAGTCTTTGGATAATCTCTCACGATATTCGTATTCTTAAATTAAGCCACTTGTGGGATTATCGAAACCGTTTGCATAATAAATCGAAAGATTTTCAAGGTAAAGGGCTAGAAGCGTCAACATGTTTAATAATACTTCTGAATGACCTTTTAATGAACCCGAAACATTATTATATCTAATCATATTCTTGGGAATGCAAAACATTGGCCATTTAGGGCTTTAATGTCGATAAATAAGAATACGCACAAGTTTGTGCGTTAAAAAGGGTTAGAAGTGTCAACATGTTAATTCTTACCTCTGAGTGACCTTTTAACAAACTCGGAGCATCGTAATGTTTGATAATACTCTCGGGAATGCCCAATATGGATAACAAAGGGCTTTGACGCAATAAAGCGATAATACGCGCAAGTTCGCGCGTTAAAAGGACCAAAAGCGTCAATATTTAAAACTACACCATTGAGCGACCATTTAAGCAAACTGGTGTGAACTGGAGTGTTGTAATACTCCATTATACCCTTGGGAATGATTGTTATTAACTTCGTAAGGCTTTTACGCCATTTCGTGTTATTACGCACAAATTCACACATTAAAAGGGATAAAAGCGTCAATATGCCAAACTAGGCCTCTGACTGACCTTTTTAATATATTAAGAAGTTTATGATGCTTGGTTATACTCTTGGATGTGCCTAATGTTGGAAATTTAAGGCCTTGTGTGCTAAAATCATCGTTTCGGAAGACTTTGGAAGTGCAGGGGCCAAACCTGTCAACAATTGAAAGATGTGGTGAGCTGGTCTGGTCCTTACGGACCGTATACCTGGACCCATACGATCCGTATGCTATTGTCAGTAATAGATTTTTCAAAAACCAGCTTTGGTTTGCCTCCTTGTCTCACATAATTGATTCTAGGGGCCTTGGATGGTTTAGAAAAATGGCATTAAACCTGTTATGATCTTGTTAAACCTCCCTAACACTTGTCATCATCCTAGCAATCCTAAATCACTATAAATAGATGTGGGTTTTTGGCTCATAACTTGCACATTCACTTCCTTTCTTGCTCTCTTCTCAAATCTGAGGATCCTAATCAATTGGAACCTCCTTCTGAGTTTATCTCAGTCCTAAGGACCACTTGTAAGTGTTCATTTCATGCTTAGTTATTTTGTTTGGCTCTTAAAGCCAAAAAGTCAAGCATTTTCGATAAAAGCTTTGACTTTTAGTTAGACCTTGTATAGTCAAGCCATTGTTCGCAACGAACATGGCTACGTGATCGTAATTAGGTAGGTGTTAAACCCTCAAAAGGGCACCTCCTAATTACCACGTTTACTTAGTTAATTGTCGGGTCAAAGTAACTAAAATAAAAGTCAAACGGGTCAGTTTTAAATAAAATTCATAATTGATAATGTATAGGCTATAAAATCAGTATTATCACTTTAATAACTTGGTAAATATTAATTGAACATGTCTAAGCATGTTCGACCCGACAATTCTGAGTTTAGGATCGGTTTGCAACCGAAAGTCGCAAAAGTTGACTTTTGCTTTGACTTTCAGTTCTGACCTGAATTAGCTTAGTATAGTTATGCATTAGGGTTCCTTTGTGACCTTATTATATGTTAGTATAACCCTCTGAGGTTATACTACATTGTCCCTTAGAAATTAGAGTTCATATGCATGTTTTCGTTAATTGCTTAAAAGTTGACTATTATGCCCTTTTGATATTAAAACGAGATTTTAAAAATGTGAGAGGACAAAAACCTTTATTATTGATTTATAAACATGTACTCAAAATTTGACATCAGTTTAAGGTCTAAATTAAGAGTTATGCTCAATATCGTAAATGAAAGCGTTTTTATTAATTAAACGACATTTTCGACATAAATCCTATTTAAACCCAAATTTGGACACCAAACCTTTTACCACTGATGTAAAATAATATTTTGGGATTTTTAGAAATTTTTATTAAATTTTAAAATGAACATAACCTAGAGTTCTCGCATAGGCTCGGTAATTGACGATAACGCCCTTTTTGCTAATAAAATGAGTTTTATACGTCCTTTACATGTCAAACTTTTTTCTACTGATTTTATATAATAAATAAGTTATTTTAAACTGTAAAGGCTGGTCAAAATCTCATATTTCCTTATTTAAACCGAATATCGTCAAATACCGACTTTTATGCGATTTAGGCGCATAGTATGGTTTAAAACCATATTAGGCACCTAAAGCTTGATACCTACTGATGTTATGAATAAGTTTTTATACTGTAACAGTAAATAAAAGTTTTTGAACTCAGATTTCCAAAATTAACCCTTAAAGCATATGTGAAATGACCAAAATGCCCCTACGGTGCATAGTTTGGCCATAAATAATAAATTTACATATGTGAGATATCTTACTGATATAACTTGATAAAATAAATATTTTTACTAATTATTTAGACCAGAAACTCAGATTATTATTTAACCTCTTTTTATAAACGTTAAAATGACCAAAATACCCCTATGGGGCATAAATTGGTTTTAAATTCGTTTTGAGCATAATGGAAGGTATCCTACTGATATCACAACATATTTAAGGCATATTAACTTGTGAAACATGTTCATGGCTCATTTGGTTACTCGTTATGCACTTTACGCGTTCGGTACGGTCTATGTAACTAGTTTACATGAATTAACCGAAACGGGTCAAACCTTATCATCTTCACTTCAAAAATTCAGAATGAGTTTAGTTTACCCAAATTATACAAGTCTCCATACTTTTCGGGTCTAAATCACATTGTAATCTGGTCTTCGCTTAATCTTGCGTTTTGAACCGTAAACCTTTCCTTAAAACTAACGGTCTAAGTTACAACTTAAATAAGACCCGTTAGGAATCTAATAGGTTAATAAAACCTTCGTTCCAGATTGAGAGCCCCAGTAGAGGTACTTGTGCTTGCTGATTAGAATATACGGCTGAGTATAAATTGCATTTTAGCTCAGGTAAATACTTTTAATTTATTTTCCCTATACGGGCTTGGGATACGGTATTATAATAATACCGCTTGGTCGGGTATTGAATGTTTAATCGGATTGTGATTAAATTATTGAGGTAACCCGTTTTAATCTGTCTTGTTTGAAATAAAGCCTTTGGGGGTTAATGACCATGTCCCGGATATCCTTGGCATCATTATTAAGAAATGGCCATGTCTTAAGCACGGGGTGTAGGCATACACCTGACAGTTGCCTAGGAAAAACGGTATCTCACTCTCTTGTGGGCCTATACTTGTGTTGTGTCTGTTAATCTTGACTCGGTTTCTACATCGGGCCCTGAATGTATAACGAACATGTAAATCTGTCTACAAGATTATTTTTATATAATTATCCCAAGTTATAAAAGGATATTTGTGCCTTATGTATTTAAATCAATTTTCATAAATGTTTTCAAAAGAGTCAGTTAATTGTATTTACCAGTGTAAACTGACGTATTTTCCAAAAAGATTAAGTGACAGGTACTGTACATAATTGGCTGAGAGCTCAGGGCGTTAATAAGGAATCTTGCAAGTTCTAGACGTCTAAAGTCTGTTAAACAATGTTATCTTTCTGTTTTAAGATCCGCCTGTGGATCCATCCTACATTCCGTTTGTAATTTTGATGTTACTTTCGAATCGGCTTGTAATGTATTTACTTTAGACTTCCGCTGTGCATTGAACTGTGATTATTTGACTATGATGATATCAACTACATCACGATACTCCCCACCGGGCCCACCGGTAATATGTGGAAATATCGGGGTGTGACACACGTCACCTGTGAGCCTCTACGAGCATGCCACACAGTCGCGCCGTTTTGGCTCACTTTGGTGCGCCGAGCACGTCACTTCAGTGCCCATGCTCCATGCGCTGGTGTGCGTCACCATGCCACGTGTACTCGTGCGAGTACGCGCATGACTGCCACGTCATGTGCCACTGCGCGCTGACCCACCAGGGTCATGCACCTCCATGCACGTCACCAAACCACCTGATCCTTGCAACCCTTGTGTTACACCACGCGCATGTGGTCAAAATACAAAGGCGAGTGCAAAGTACGCCATCAAAGCGCCACATTGCGCCTCATCACCCACGTCTAGAAAGAACAAAATTGTCCGATTCAAACACCAGACGAAATCCAAACTTGTTGAGCATCCATGTCACACCCCGATATTTCCACGTATTACCGGTGGGCCCGGTGGGGAGTATCGTGACGTAGTTGATATTATCATAGTCAAACAACACAATTTTAATATGCACAGCGGAAGTAAAAGATAGATTTATTTCAACCGAGTAAATTGTAATATTAAGTATCACAAAATAGTTGAAACAGATCCACAGGCGGATCAAATAAAAAGGGAACGTAGTTCAACAGACTTAAATGCATCCAAGTTTGCGAGACTCTTATTGATGCAAAGGAGAGGCCACCCTATTTCGAGTAGTACCTACACTTAACCTTTTTGGGAAAATACGTCAGTTTACACTGGTAAATACAATTAAGTGACTCATTTTAAAAGGTTTAAAAATTAATTTGAATGCACATGGCACAAAACTTTTTATAACTTTGGATAATTATTTATACATAAACTTGTAAAAGAATTACATGTTTGTTATACGTTCAGTAGCCCGGATTGACGCTGGGTTAAAGATTAATAGACACACCACATGATATAGTCTCGCGGCGGGTTATTCCCGTAACCGGCGGTTATACCTCATTATTTATATATGCACTAGCGGGTGTACGCCTACACCCGCGTGCTAAGGTCGTGGCCATTTCTTGAATGATGCCAAGGATATCCGGGACATGGTCATTAACCCCCCAAAGGCTTTAAGCAAACAAAACAATTTAAACGGGACATTTCAATAAATTAATCTTCATACAATTAAAAATTCAATGCCCGACCAAGCGGTATTTTATATACCGTACCCCAAGCCCGTATAGGGAAAATAAGTTAAAAGTATTTACCTGAGCAAAGTATAAATCACAACAGTAAGTGTACGTAGCTTTTACTGGGCTCCTAATCTGGAACGAAGGTTTTAATTAACCTATTAGATTCCTAACGGGTCTTTCTTAAGTTTAAACTCAGACCGGTTAGTTTTAAAGAAGGTATACGGTTCAAAACGCAAGATTAAGCGAAGACCAGATTAGAATGTGATTTAGTCCCGACAAGTTTGAAGACTTGTATAATATGGGTAAACTAAACACATTCTGGATTTTGAGGTGAAAATGATAAGGTTTGACTCGTTTCGATCAATTTATGCAAACTAGTTACATAAACCGAACCGGACGCGAATAACGCATAAAGGGTAACCAAATGAGTCATGAATAGGTTTCCTAAGTTAATATGCTTTAAATATGTTGTGATATCAGTAGGATACCTTCCATTATGCCCAAAACGAGTTTAATCTCAATTTAAGCCCCGTAGGGGTATTTTGGTCATTTTAAAAATTATAAAAGAGATTCAATGTAATTCTGAGATTCGGATCTGAAATAGTCAGTAAAACTACTTAACTTAATCGGTTATATTAGTTGGTGATAAGTCTTATATGACAAGAATGGTTTTAACCCATACTATACGTTTAAAACGCGTAAAAAGTCATTTTAAACAATTTCCGGGTTATAACAGGAAATCTGAGTTTTCTGGTCAGTTTATAAAGTGTCAAATACTTCATTTATCATATAAAATCAGTAGTAAAAGATTTGGTGTCTAAATTTTATGTAAAACTCATTTTATAAGCAAAAGGGTATAATCGGTATTTACCGAATCAAGGCAATAACCCTAGGTTATGATCAGTTTAAAAATAATTAAAAATCTTCAAAAATCTCAAAATATTATATTACATCAGTGGGTAAAAGGTTTGGTGTCAAAAATTGGGTTTAGATAGGCTTTATGCTAATTACGCCGTTTAATTGATAAAAAGCTTTCTAATTACGCTATTGAGCTTAACTCCTAATCTAGACCTCAAACTGATGTGAAAATTCAGGGACATGTTTATAAATCAGTAACAAAGATTATTGTCCTCTCACATTTCCAAAATTCTTGTTTTAAGGTCAAATGGGCATTATGGTCAACATTAAGCAATTAACGGAAACATACACATGAGTCGGACAATCAACGAGCCAAGAAGTATAATCACAGAGGGTTATACTATCACATAACCCGGTCCTAATGGAACTTTAAGGCATGTCTAAACCAATCTAAATCGGGTCAGAACTGAAAGTCAAAGCGAAAGTCAAATTATGCGACTTTCGGTTCCGAACCGAGCCTAAACTGAAAATTGTTGGGTTGAACATGCTTAGACTTGTTCTTGCATTAATTACCAAGTTATATGAGTGGTAAAACAGGTTGTATGTCTTCTACATTGCTAATTATGTGTTAATTCAAAAATTATGTTTCTGTTGACTTTTTATAATTAACTTTACCCGACAAATGACTTAGTTAGAGCGGGAATCAGAGGGTGCCCTTTTAAGGGTTTATTGCCCACATAATTACCAACTTATAAATACTTTTAGTTTGACTAATCGTTGGACCATTAGTGATTAATCATTAAGTCAAACCTTAATTACGACTGTTTGACTTTAAGCTTATAAAATAAGTAAAACACGATTAAGGAAGGTGAAGGAAGCTTACCAAGGTCCTATGCACGACTAGTGATGCTTAGGAAGTGGTCTTGAGCTCCAGAAATCTTCAGGAGTTGAGATGGAATGAATGATCAAAAGTTGCAACAAGTGCTTCTTTATATAGTGATCTTTGATTGATCAAGATGATGCCAAACAAGTCTAGGATGGATCCCTGATCAATACAAGTATCCCTAGAGCCTAAAAACTTGTTTGTGCAGCACATGATATTGAAATCAAGCAATTTGAGTCGGTTAAACGGGCTAGGTAGACACCTGTCATGTTTTTCTGGTGCTGGGGAACTCAGGCGGCTCGCGTCAAGGACCTGCCTGGTCTTACGCGCCCCGTGTGAGGCCTGGGTTCAGGTTAACAAGTTTTCAATTATTGCATTTTTGGTCCCCGGTCCTTCTAAAAGTTGTTTTAAACTTGTTTCTTGCAATTTCAACCCTCTAACTTGACTTATAAGGGCTCCAAGACATATACAAACTTTGTTAAGTCCTTGGTTAACTTTTGATCACCTGAAAAGTCATAAATTTCAACGTTGACGCTTTTAACCCCTCGCATACGAATGATAGCATAACTTTCTCATACGGAATCGAAACCTTGTGAAATTTTTATCACTTATCCTAGTGAGCATAATTAATCGTTACAAAGCTTCGGGTTCGCTAAAAGGTCACTCAGATGTATAAATTAAACATGTTGACGCATTTAACCCCTGTAGTTTGTAATCTCTCACCTTCTTTCACAAACGGCTTCATACGCTTCGTAATTTATTCGTTTAAGGGTATGAACATCGTGTAGGGTTATTGAAAGATATATTTATTCATTGTTGACACCTTGAATCCTTTTATTCATGTACTTCCTTTGTTTGTCAACGTTAGTCCTTCTAAAGTAATCCTTTACACGTTTAAAGTTCATGACGCGTGTCGATATAATATTGGACATGAAATTTTGAGGTGTTACATCCTCAGCCCCTTAAAAGAAATCTCGACCCCGAGATTTACTGGAATAAATGAGGGTACTTTTCTTTCATTGTGGACTCTACCTCCCACGTGTACTCGGGACCTCTACGAGCATCCCATTTTACTTTTACGATCGGTACATGCTTCCTTCGAAGCTTCTTAACCTGTCCATCCTCGATCGACACAGTTTTTTCAACAAACTTCAAGCTCTCATCGATGTGCACATCTGTATGTGGTACGACTAGTGCTTTATCGGCTAGACATTTCTTCAGATTGCAGATGTGGAATACGTTATGAATACCACTGAGCTCTTCAGGCAAATTTAACTTATAAGCCACTGATCCGACACATTCGATGATCTCGAATGGTCCTATGTATCTGGGGCTTAACTTTCCTTTCTTGCCAAAACGCATTACCCCTTTCCAGGGTGATACCTTAAGTAGTACCTTGTAACCTACCTCGAATTTCAGAGGTTTACGCCTTAAATCCGCGTAGCTTTTCTGCCTATCCCTGGCAGCTTTGATACGATCGCGTATCTGCACAATCTTATCTGTCGTCTCCAGGACTATTTCAGGTCCTGTCAGTTGGACATCTCCAACTTCCGCCCAACATACGGGTGTTCTGCACTTTCTACCGTACAAGGCCTCGAAAGGCGCAACCTTAATGCTTGTATGATAGCTATTGTTATAGGAGAACTCGACTAATGGCAGGTGGTTATCCCAACTACCACCTAAGTCAATTACACATGCACGAAGCATGTATTCCAAAGTTTGGATTGTACGCTCACTCTGCCCGTCCGTCTGAGGATGGTAAGCCGTACTAAAATTTAAGCGCGTGCCCAAAGATTGTTGGAAACTTTTCCAAAAATGTGATGTGTATCTAGTATCTCTGTCAGAGATAATAGACACTGATACGCCATGCAGAGATACAATCTTATCTACGTACAATTGGGTTAACATGTCGGAGCTATAGGTCTCCTTAATGGGTAGGAAATGTGCTGACTTAGTCCACCCATATAGTATCATTTCCTTTCTTTGTCTTTGAAAACTTGGAGATGAAATCCATTGTCACCATTTCCCACTTCCACGTGGGAAGTTCAGGCTGTTGTAGCAAACCTGACGGCTTCTGATGTTCAGCTTTGACTTGCGCACACGTCAAACATTTAGCTACATAGGCAGCTATAGACTTCTTCAAGTCTATCCACCAAAAATTTGCTTTCAGATCCTGGTACATCTTGTCAGCTCCAGGATGAACAGAGTATTTAGAACTGTGGGCTTCCTGGAGGATGACATCCCGAAGTCCTCCATAAACTGGAACCCATATTCGTCCGTTTAACCTCAGAATTCCGTCATTGCCATAGGATAACTGTTCTTCAGTTACTCCTAGCTTTTCATCAGGATAGTTAGCTTCTAGCACAACTTCCTTCTGCGCAGCTAACAACCTTTCGTTCAAACTATTCTTTATCTCAATGCTCTTGGCATTGATTCTTATAGGCTTCACTCTTTCCTTTTGACTTAAGGCATCGGCGACTATATTCGCCTTGCCAGGATGGCATCTTATTTCACAATCATAATCATTCAAAGTTTTGATCCAAGGTCGCTGCCTCATGTTCAAGTCCTTCTAATTGAACAGATGTTGAAGGCTCTTGTGATCAGAATAGATCACACACTTAGTTCCATACAAGTAGTGCCTCCAAAGTTTTAGTGCAAATACAATGGCACCCAACTCCAAGTCATGGGTGGTGTAGTTCTTCTCGTGCACCTTTAACTGTCGAGAAGCATAGGCAATAACCTTGCCTTTCTGCATAAGCACACATCCTATACCGGTGTGTGATGCATCACAGTATACCACAAAATTCTTCAATCCCTTCAGGCAATGTCAACACTGGTGCATTGCTTAGCTTCTGTTTAAGGATATCAAAGGATTCTTGTTACTTCGGTCCCAAGTCAAACTTAATATTCTTCCTAGTCAAAGAAGTTAGGGGTGCAACAATCCTTAAAAACTTTTCAATAAAACGCCTGTAATATCCTGCCAATCCCAAGAAGCTGCGAATCTCTGTGGGCGTCTTCGGCTCTTGCCAATTCATGACAGCTTCAACCTTAGCGGGATCTACCTGGATTCCGCGTTCACTAACCACGTGTCCAAGAAATTGGACTTCACGAAGCCAAAATTCACACTTAGAGAATTTGGCGTAGAGCTTTTCTCGATGAAGCAGTTTCAGAATGCAATGGAGGTGCTTCTCATGGTCAGCTTGATTCTTCGAGTAAATAAGAATATCCTCGATGAAGACGATGACAAATTTATCCAAGTAGGGCTTACAGACGCGGTTCATGAGATCCATGAATGCGACTGGTGCATTAGTGAGTCCAAAAGGCATCACTAAGAACTCGTAGTGACCATAACGAGTCCTAAATGCAGTCTTATGTACATCTTCATCCTTGACCTTCAGTTGATGATATCCTGACCTTAAGTCGATCTTGGAAAAGTAACTCACTCCTTGAAGCTGATCGAACAAGTCGTCGATCCTGGGCAATGGATACCGATTCTTGACGGTAACTTTGTTAAGTTCTCGATAATCGATGCACAGACGCATCGACCCATCCTTTTTCTTCACAAATAGGATTGGTGCTCCCCAAGGAGATGAGCTAGGTCTAATAAATCCTTTGGCTAACAAATCATCCAGTTGAGTTCTCAACTCTTTCATCTCCGTTGGTGCCAATCTGTAAGGCGCTCTTGCAATAGGTGCTGCTCCAGGAATAATGTCAATCCTGAACTCCACTTGCCTATCTGGGGGTAAACCAGGTAGTTCTTCAGGGAATACTTCTGGATATTCATAGATAATAGGTATGTCTTCGATCTTAGGCTTTGGTTCATCAATAGTTACTTGCACAAACACCTTGATGCCTTAAGCATGGACACTTGCTCAGGCATTCCGTACTTAGTATCTCCTTGAATTGTCAGAGGCTCGCCATGAGAAGTTCTGACAACTACTTGCTTCTTAGCACAAACGATCTGGGCTTGGTTGCGAGACAACCAATCCATGCCTATTACTATATCGAAACCGGCTAATTTCAAAGGAAGTAAAGACAATGGAAAAGAGTGGTTCCTAATGGATATAACACATCCATCTAACACGGTTGATGCTGTTTCTACGGTTCCATCGGCTAATTCCACCTCATATTCCACACTTAAGGTTTTAACAGGTAAATTCAGCAACTTACAAAACTTATTATCTACGAATGACTTATCAGCTTCTGAATCGAATAGCACTCCTGCATAAACATCATTTATGAGGAAGGTACCTGTGATCACATTGTCCTCCTGAATAGCTTCCTTTGCATCCATCCGGAAGACCCTTGCATTGGTCTTTTTCCCATCCTCAGTCTTCTTTGCAAGTTTTGGGCAGTTGGACTTGATATGCCCTTTTTCCTTGCAGCTATAGCACGTAGCATCCTTGATTTTCTTACAGTCTAGGGTCTTGTGCTCAGAAGACTTGCAAATCCCACATGCCCTTGGCTGTGACTGGGATTTCGACTCATATCTGCACTTCCCGAAGTGATTTTTCTTGCAGATCTTACATTTGGGTTTATCACCCGACTGATGACCATCTTTCTTAGATCCAGAACCCTTTTTGTGGTCATTGTTTCCCCTATGTCTCTTATCCGATCGCCGTGAGTTATCATCCTCACGCTTCCTTTTCTCAGCATCAGTGTTTCTCAGCTATCTCTGCCTGACCGCGTCCAGAGTAAGAGATAATGCTATATCAGCTGCAGACCGGAGGTAGCTGGTCTAGAGGCTTTCACACTGGCCTTAACTTCTGGGGCTAAACCCCTGATGAATCGAGCTATCCTCTTGGGTTCCGGTGTCACAAGATAAGGAACCAACCTTGACATGGTGTTGAAGCTTGTAAGGTAGGCTTGACAATCCAGGTTTTTCATAACCAGTGACAAGAAATCAGCTTCAATCTTTTCAACCTCATGCTGAGGGCAGTAGTTCTCCTTGATGACAGTAACAAATTGATCCCATGTCAGATTGTACAATGGAATCTTCCCGGTAGCTTGAATCAACGACCTCCACCAAGCTAACGCCTCGCCTTTGAATGACTGAGATACAAACTTTACCACATCCTTATCAGCGCACCCGCTGATATCTACCACAGTGTCAATCTCGTCGAGCCATGTCATACAATCGACGGCTCTCTTTTCTCCCATGAAGTCTCTCGGCTTGCAGGAGACAAAGTACTTATACGAACAGGTCTTGACCCGAGGCTCTTGGTTGAGCTCAACCTGCTTAGACGAGACACTTTTCTGATTTGAGGAGTGATGAGATTCACTCTTTCGAGCGGAATTAACTTTGGAGGGTGCTTTAGATACGGTCTTGCTATGCGTACCACTTGATTCATTGTCCCTTCTATCCAGAGCTCGAGTAATGGCATTGTCTATCAATGCCTGCAGTTCTGCACCAGCTATATTAATTCGGGTATTATCATGGTTTTCCCTTGGGTGACTGTTGATCTCATCCGAGTCAGCCATGTAGCTTGAACTGTTACATAAAATATTGACAATAATTTATTTGGGAGTTTAGTATGGAATTGTCTTTTATGGCAATTCATTAACGATGGTAAACATAGACCATATTTGGTTAATTCGTTAATCATATTTATGTAGGATTTTTATTATAACTTATCCTAATTATAAAACAATAACAATATTATTAGTGGCACAAAAGGCCTAGTCACAAGGACATTTTTAAATCATAAGCCATGATTTCAGGGAATCAAGGCGTTAAGGTTTGAACATAGTTCCTTACCTTTTTCTGACAGGGAGTCGTAGACTACAATTGTCTTTTGTCTTATTTGACATTCATTATGGCCCGTAGGCACTACATCAACAATGGATGTTTAATATGTGATCATCTTAATTGTTGATTTAAACCCATGATTTATAGATCATCAGGTTAGGGTAGGAATCTTTTGAAGAATCCTATTATAAGAATGACGTGTATAATTTTAACGAATCACGTATGCCAGGAGTGTTAACATGTTTTCAGATGTTAACAAGGATTTGAATCTTTTTAAACATGTCTTACCATCTTTGCCAAGTCTTATAATGACATGCAGGCTAGGTTATACCCTTAAGATTCTCAATTAATATTTAATAGGCAGATTATTTTAAGAGGAACGATTTTTAATTTATTTATTTCATGTATAATATATTTATGCATATAATGACAAAAGGAAATTTTTTAATTTAACATTTTCATTAAATATTAACAGGAGTACACATTGCCCTAAACGGGACTTTTAACAGAAATAACTTGCCCACGCAGGGGCTAAACTGATAATACAAGTCCTCGCAGGGATTGACTACTAAGATAGATGTCTACGCAGGGACTAAAAAGACAAGTCCACGCAGGGACCAAAGAAAGACAAGTCCACGCAGGGACTAAGTACATAGATAAATGTCCACGCAGGGACTTGATTGAAATAAGGAAATACAACAATACATATAGGGATTCAATGATCCCTCTTCTTCTTTCCTTTTAACAAGCTTGCTAGGCCTTTGAGAAATCCTCGGTTGTTCTTACGCTCTTCTTGAAATTCTCGTTCCACCCTGTTTAGCCTTTGGAGGATTTTCTCCTGTTCTGGTGGGGAAAACCGTGACGGCTGTGGCTGGTGCTGAAATGGAGGTCGAGCAGGTATTTGATACCCATGAGCTGGGTATCCCACTCCCCAGGGGGCTCCATATGGTCCTGCTGGGTGGAGGGCATTGTAGTTTGCCGCTACAAGGTATGGATCGGCTTCGGCATAGTTGTAGTTAGTGTGGGCCGACTGCTCTAATGGATTGTACGCCGTTGAACCGGCGTATGTAGGAATCGGGTTACCAAAACCCAATGGTGGCGGCGCAATAGGTGCAGAATCTACCTCTGAAACTGGATTTGAAGGCCCACCCATTTGTGGGTCTTCATGTAGTGGCGGATAGTGACTGCCACTTGAGTGTTGGGGGTGCTAAAGTGAAAACCCCTTTCTCGCACAGACATTCGTGCGCCTATTCTTCTACGCCTCGGTGGTTCTGGAGGTGCTAGCTGTACTGGCGGCGGTGGTGGCGGTGGCGTGACTGCCACGAAACGCGAATCCTCGGAGGGATCCTACTACTGCTGCTGCTCGTGAGGCGATGAAGGGTGAGAGGGTGTAAAATACCATTCATACTGGTTGAACCTTGCTTGGTAGCTGTCAGGACCACGGTAGGGTGATCCATGGAAGGATGACCCATCAGAAATCTCGATGCGATGAGTAGGTGTCCTAGAAGGTGGTTCAACAGGATCTGTGTCTTCATCTATATCCATTCCCTGAGCTTCGGGGAAATGGTCTTCAGGGCCCAATGGGTTAAAACCCACTGGTTCTCCAATGTAGTTTGCTGGGTTGAACCGGCCTTGAAAATACGGAGTTGGGTCCTGGAAGGCCCGGTGTGAGGTTGACCGCTGCAACGGTAAGAAGGAGTGGTGTGAATCTTCGGGCTCGTCCTCTGATTGTGGTCCAAAGGAGTGGCGGTAAGGAGGCGTTGAGCTTATCGAGGCAGATCGCCTAGCGGGCTCTGAATAGGTCCTCCAGTCTCCTTGAGGACCGGTACTCATGGTAGCAGAAGGAGTTCGCCGGTGTGAAGGCCCGGCCTCGTGATCGTTGGGGGCGTGGATTGGCCCCTTGCCTCGTCCTCCTCTTCAGAATCTCGGTGGCATATTTCCTGTCAAACAAAAGAAAGAAACAACAAAGAAAACAATAAAGGACAATATAAAACAATTTAGGATTTGTCCTAAGTTCTTTATCTAAACTCGGAAGTCGAGGAATGTGCAACTGTGTCATTGAGTTTAAACACAAAAGGCTAGTGTTTAATTCACTCAATGTTGGCTCTGATACCAACGTGTCACACCCTGATATTTCCACGTATTACCGGTGGGCCCGGTGGGGAGTATCGTGACGTAGTTGATATCATCATAGTCAAACAACACAATTTTAATATGCACAGTGGAAGCAAAAGATAGATTTATTTCAACCGAATAAATTGTAATATTAAGTATCACAAAATAGTTGAAACAGATCCACAGGCGGATCAAATAAAAAGGGAACATAGTTCAACAGACTTAAATGCATCCAAGCTTGCGAGACTCTTATTGATGCTAAGGAGAGGCCAGCCTATTTCGAGTAGTACCTGCACTTAACTTTTTTGGGAAAATACGTCAGTTTACACAGGTAAATACAATTAACTGACTCATTTTAAAAGGTTTAAAAATTAATTTGAATGCACATGGCACAAAACTTTTTATAACTTGGGATAATTATTTATACATAAACTAGTAAAATAATTACATGTTTGTTATACGTTCAGTAGCCCGGATTGACGTCGGGTTAAAGATTAATAGACACACCACATGATATAGTCCCGCGGTGGGTTATTCCCGTAACCAGCGGTTATACCTCATTATTTATATATGCACTAGCGGGTGTACGTCTACACCCGCGTGCTAAGGTCGTGGCCATTTCTTGAATGATGCCAAGGATATCCGGGACATGGTCATTAACCCCCCAAAGGCTTTAAGCAAACAAAACAATTTAAACGGGACATTTCAATAAACTAATCTTCATACAATTAAAAATTCAATGCCCGACCAAGCGGTATTTTATATACCGTACCCCAAGCCCGTATAGGGAAAATAAGTTAAAAGTATTTACCTGAGCAAAGTATAAATCACAACAGCAAGTGCACGTAGCTTTTACCAGGCTCCTAATCTGGAACGAAGGTTTTAATTAACCTATTAGATTCCTAACGGATCTTTCTTAAGTTTAAACTCAGACCAGTTAGTTTTAAAGAAGGTATACGGTTCAAAACACAAAATTAAGCGAAGACCGGATTAGAATGTGATTTAGTCTCGTCAATTTTGAAGACTTATATAATATGGGTAAACTAAACACATTCTGGATTTTGAGGTGAAAATGATAAGGTTTGACCCGTTTCGGTCAATTTATGCAAACTAGTTACATAAACCGAACCGGACGCGAATAACGCATAACGGGTAACCAAATGAGTCATGAACAGGTTTCCTAAGTTAATATGCTTTAAATATGTTGTGATATCAGTAGGATACCTTCCATTATGCCCAAAACGAGTTTAATCTCAATTTAAGCCCCGTAGGGGTATTTTGGTCATTTTAAAGATTATAAAAGAGATTCAATGTAATTCTGAGATTCGGGTCTGAAATAGTCAGTAAAACTACTTAACTTAATCGGTTATATTAGTTGGTGATAAGTCTTATATGACAAGAATGGTTTTAACCCATACTATACGTTTAAAACGCGTAAAAAGTCATTTTAAACAATTTCCGGGTTATAACAGGAAATCTGAGTTTTCTGGTCAGTTTATAAAGTGTCAAATACTTCATTTATCATATAAAATCAGTAGTAAAAGATTTGGTGTCTAAATTTTATGTAAAACTCATTTTATAAGCAAAAGGGTATAATCGGTATTTACCGAATCAAGGCAATAACCCTAGGTTATGATCAGTTTAAAAATAATTAAAAATCTTCAAAAATCTCAAAATATTATATTACATCAGTGGGTAAAAGGTTTGGTGTCAAAAATTGGGTTTAGATAGGCTTTATGCTAATTACGCCGTTTAATTGATAAAAAGCTTTCTAATTACGCTATTGAGCTTAACTCCTAATCTAGACCTCAAACTGATGTGAAAATTCAGGGACATGTTTATAAATCAGTAACAAAGATTATTGTCCTCTCACATTTCCAAAATTCTTGTTTTAAGGTCAAATGGGCATTATGGTCAACATTAAGCAATTAACGGAAACATGCACATGAGTCGGACAATCAACGAGCCAAGAAGTATAATCACAGAGGGTTATACTATCATATAACCCGGTCCTAATGGAACTTTAAGGCATGTCTAAACCAATCTAAATCGGGTCAGAACTGAAAGTCAAAGCGAAAGTCAAATTATGCGACTTTCGGTTCCGAACCGAGCCTAAACTGAAAATTGTTGGGTTGAACATGCTTAGACTTGTTCTTGCATTAATTACCAAGTTATATGAGTGGTAAAACAGGTTGTATGTCTTCTACATTGCTAATTATGTGTTAATTCAAAAATTATGTTTCTGTTGACTTTTTATAATTAACTTTGACCCGACAAATGACTTAGTTAGAGCGGGAATCAGAGGGTGCCCTTTTAAGGGTTTATTGCCCACATAATTACTAACTTATAACTACTTTTAGTTTGACTAATCGTTGGACCATTTGTGATTAATCGTTAAGTCAAACCTTAATTACGACGGTTTGACTTTAAGCTAATAAACTAAGTAAAACACGATTAAGGAAGGTTAAGGAAGCTTACCAAGGTCCTATGCACGACTAGTGATGCTTAGGAAGTGGTCTTGAGCTCCAGAAATCTTCAGAAGTTGAGATGGAATGAATGATCAAAAGTTGCAACAAGTGCTTCTTTATATAGTGATCTTTGATTGATCAAGATGATGCAAAACAAGTCTAGGATGGATCCCTGATCAATACAAGTGTCCCTAGAGCCTAAAAACTTGTTTGTGCAGCACATGGTATTGAAATCAAGCAATTTGAGTTGGTTAAACAGGCTGGACAGACACCTGTCATGTTTTTCTGGTGCTGGGGAACTCAGGTGGCCCGCGTAAAGGACCTGCCTGGTCTTACGCGCCCCGTGTGAGGCCTGGGTTCAGGTTAACAAGTTTTCAATTATTGCATTTTTGGTCCCCGGTCCTTCTAAAAGTTGTTTTAAACTTGTTTCTTGCAATTTCAACCCTCTAACTTGACTTATAAGGGATCCAAGACATATACAAACTTTGTTAAGTCCTTGGTTAACTTTTGATCACCCGAAAAGTCATAAATTTCAACGTTGACGCTTTTAACCCCTCGCATACGAATGATAGCATAACTTTCTCATACGGAATCGAAACCTTGTGAAATTTGTATCACTTATCCTAGTGAGCATAATTAATCGTTACAAAGCTTCGGGTTCGCTAAAAGGTCACTCAGAGGTATAAATTAAACATGTTGATGCATTTAACCCCTGTAGTTTGTAATCTCTCACCTTCTTTCACAAACGGCTTCATACGCTTCATAATTTATTCGTTTAAGGGTATGAACATCATGTAGGGTTATTGAAAGATATATTTATTCATTGTTGACACCTTGAATCCTTTTATTCACGTACTTCCTTTGTTTGTCAACGTTAGTCCTTCTAAAGTAATCCTTTACACGTTTAAAGTTCATGACACGTGTCGATATAATATTGGACATGAAATTTCAAGGTGTTACAATCCATCCCGACATGAAATTCTTCCTTATCTCTGGCTCAAACCCATGCGCACCTGCGCGCGTGTGCCACGTTACCTGTGAGCCTCTACGAGCACGCCACACAGTCACGCCGTTTTGGCTCACTTTGGTGCGCTGCGCACGTCACTTCAGTGCCCAAGCTCCATGCGTTGGTGCGTGCCACCATGCCACGTGTACTCGCGCGAGTACGCGCATGACTGCCACGTCATGTGCCACTGCGCGCTGACCCATCAGGGTCATGCACCTCCATGCCACATCACCATACCACTCGTATGTGGTCAAAAATACAAAGGCGGCTCTCAAGCGGCTCGCGGCGATGCGAGAGTGTGAAGTGCAAAGTGCGCCATCAAAGCGCCTCATCGCCCACGTCACATGCGCGTGCGTGCGCGTGCGAGTTAGGGTGCTCCGCACCCTTCGCGAGTACACTTAGTGAGTGCTTCCATGAAACAATAAGGATTGAGAGTTTCCACTTAAATACTCCTTTAAGTTTCATCTCTCCTCCTATGTGGGACAAGGTGCCACTTTCCCACTTTTTCAGCATTCAAGTTTCAACCACCAAACTTTGAGCATCGATATCTCATTCATCTTAGCTCTGTTTTGGAAGTGGTTTAGTTCTTTGCGAAGCTCTTCCAACATAGAACACAAACCCACAAATAAATATATAAAACCCGCTCATTTTATTATATTTATTTCTAGTCCAAAATAGGAAAAAATCATTTTCCTATATATGTGAAAAATGCAATTTTCACAAATTTCCAACAATCCCCCACATGAATAGAAATCGATCTATCAAGTTTCAACGATACATGTTCAACAGTTGAGTATTGCAAGATAGGTAGGTGTAACCTTTGAACCTTCTTTTGTGAAGCATACTTAGCCTCCTAGGGTCTTGTAGACGCAGTGTCTTTGAACAATCCCCCATTTATATAAGCGACAATATACATTCACACAATACTCTCCCTAGTCGAGTCATGTCCTCATGGTTGTGTCCGTTTATGGTCATGGAACACGTTCCTGGTTCTGCGAGAGCTCTAGGATTTGCGCCACCCCACAAATCCATTCAAAGCGACCCCACTTCTCTCTAACATAGGTGATTCCTCTGAATCATTAAAAGCATCATGGTTAATTTGGATTTCCTCAAAATCCTTAACCTCAACATACTTAACCTTTCCTTCATGTCACTGATTGGAATGGACTAGGAAGTATACAACTCCTTTATTAATTTTGGGGCACCCCCCACAGTGACTCCCTTTGGGTTTATGATTAAGTTTGCCTATTGAACCTAGATCTTGGGATCTCCAGTCAACTAGGTTAGGTTTCCCTCATATTCCCTTCATCTATGGGCTTTAGTCCCATTCCTCTTGACGACTTATACACCTTATCTTTGCTTAAGCCTTTTGTTAACGGGTCCGCAATGTTCTCCTTTGACCTCACATAGTCAACTGAGATAACACCCGTTGAGATAAGTTGTCGTACCGTGTTGTGTCTACGCCGACTGTGCCTTGATCTACCATTGTACATCGCGCTTTGTGCTCTAACAAGCGCTTATTGATTATCACAATGTATGCAGATCACCGTCAACGGCTTTGGCCATCTTGGAATATCTTCCACAAATTGACGTAGCCACTCCGCCTCTTCCCCGCTTTTATCTAAAGCGACGAATTCGGATTCCATCGTGGATCTAGCTATAACAGTTTTCTTGGAAGACTTCCAAGCTATAGCTGCTCCCATAAGTGTAAACACATATCCACTTGTCGATCTATGATCTTTTATATCTGATATCCAGTTCGCGTCAGTGTATCCTTCGATCACTGCTGGATCACGGGTATAATGTAATCCATAGTCTCTTGTGTATCTTATGTATCTAAGCACCCTCGTGATAGCTTTCCAATGTTCCGCACATGGATTACTGGTGTATCTACTTAGCCTGCTCACAGCATACGCTAAGTCGGGTCTAGTACATGTCATTAGCTACATTAGACTACCAATGATCCTTGAGTACTCTAACTGAGCAACACTCTCGCCTTTATTCTTCCTTAGGCGTTGGGTATTATCAACTGGAGTTCAAGCTATACTCGTATCGTCCGAATTGAATTTCCCAAGGATCTTGTCCACGTAGTGAGATTGACTCAACACAAGACCATTTTGGGTTCTAGTGATTTTTACTCCAAGAATCGCATCCGCGAGACCCATGTCTTTCATGTCAAACATCGATTTCAAGATGTCTTTCGTTGAGTTGATCATGTTATCATCCCTCCCAATGATAAGCATATCATCTACATAAAGACACAAGATTACATAACCTCTTGGTGTGTCTTTAAAATAAACATATTTGTCGCACTCGTTTATTTTGAAACCATTGTCAATCATGACATGATCAAACTTTTGGTGCCATTGTTTTGGAGCTTGCTTCAAGCCATACAAAGACTTGACCAATTTACATACTTTGCCCTCGTTTCCTGGGGCAGAAAAACCCTCAGGTTGTTTCATGTAAATTTCTTCTTCTAAATCGCCATTTAGAAATGCGGTCTTTACATCCATTTGGTGAACTTCCAAATTTCTTAGAGCCGCAATTGCAAGAACCAATCGTATAGAGGTTATTCGCGTTATAGGCGAGTAAGTATCAAAGTAGTCTAGACCCTCCTTTCCTCTAAATCCTTTGATCACTAACCTTGCCTTGTATTTATCAATACTTCCGTCGGCTTTCATCTTCCTTTTGAATATCCAACGATATCCAAGTGGTTTACAACCAGGTGGAAGATCTACTAACTCCCAAGTATGATTTTGCAATATAGAATCAATTTCATTCTTAATTACTTCTTGCCATTGAGGTCCTTCTGCGGAGGGCGCCAAATTGTTTTGGTCAAAAATTACCGAAGCAATTTAGTGATCAAATTAGTTTTGTGAGGTAGTGTGCTAGCAATGTTTGTAGAAAATATGTAGGTTTGTTAGTTTGTAAAAACAGTTTTCAGGATATAGCTCCGGATACCCAGCTATATTAATAATCAAACAATGAGCAAAAATGTAAAGGTTGACACGAGATATATGAGGAAAGCCCTTGATCAATCCAGATCTCTAGCATAAAACCTTGGGAGCTGACAATCATCGGCTGTCTTGTTCTTCTTATTACTTAAAATTCAGGATACAGTGCAGGATATGGCTCAGATCGATGCTAAGTGTTACAATGATTGCAAGTGATGAGTGTTAACGTGTGATTGTTGCTGGAAAGAAGAGTGTGAGAGTTAGAGAGCTCGAATTGTGTGTTTCCTATGATCTGGCCATCCATGGAATATTCCCTTCTGAACGTTAGGGACTGTTTCAACTCATTCTCCACGTGCGTATTAACTATAAATCCGGGATTTAAGCTCCCATAACCGTTACAACATTAATAGCATTGACCAGCATTCGTAACTCCCATAAAATATGCCTTTCTTCAATGCTGACCATTACAAGACCCATTCTTCCGCCATCAATGTCTTTATCCTAACCAATTTGAGCGAGTCTTCAGGGTGACTTGGTCCTCATGAACGTTAGTCCCTCGTAGCCAACGTTTACAAGCAAATTGTTCGTAATAGTCAGGATACTGCCTCAGGATGTTACCAGTATCCTGGTGCGGTATCCTGATCGCAATCAACTATCATAAAATCAAGATATAATTCAGGGTATAGGCTCATAATTTCACCCATAACACCTACATAGCTAAAAATGATGTTTAGCGACCTACATAGGAAAAAAATGAAGTTTAATGCCCTATACAGAGGGGGGGGGTAGCCACTAATAAGATTCAACTAGCTTTTTTACCCGATGAGTGTTGCGGCGACTTCATACGCGAAATAATAACGTATAAACTACAATCCACCAGACTCGTTTACAAACTAAATTTACGTCAAAACGCATGATAACTCAAATTTATACGGTCGAAGCAAACCGTATTACATTTGACCTGATTTGTTTACAAACAAAATTTACGTCAAAACGTACATAAAAACATTTTATAATTGACCCAACTCATTTTCAAACAAAAAGTACGTTATCGCGTGGACAAACTCGAATTTATGCCGACACGTCCATAAAAAGTAAAAAACGTAAGAAATTAGTTTCAGGATAACCTCGAAACTTTAGAAACTTAAGGGGTTCAAAGTGACATTTACAACGTTAGAGGGTTACCTTTGATATTACAGCTGGGTTTGAGGATAGAATGGGTTATATGTCAAAACTTTAAGAGTTAAAGAGAAGTTACTTTTTGTCAAGTTAGAAAGTATAAGGGCCATTTTTGTATAGTTAAAAGTTAATTTATATCAAGTTATAAATTTGAGGGGTGAATTTTGTTAATTTAGAAAAGTTAGGGGTGACTTTTGTCAAATCAGAAAGGTTGCCGACCTTTAAGTTTAAGATTATATAGAATTAACCTTGGATGTTTTGTCTCAATTGCTTGAGTGTTATGTGCCTTATGTCCAAGGCTTGATGCAAAACTACTATCGAGTCGGGGTCTCACTGGAAGCAGCTTCTTTATTCCTACGGGGAAGAGGTAAGGCTGTCTACATCTTACCCTCCTCAAACCCTACCTTAGCTTTGCTATTGGTGAGATTTACTGAGTATGATGATGATGAACTTTGGATGTTTTGGCAAGGCTTGTTAAATGCGCTAAGCTAATGCTTGTAATGAGTATGGATAACAATCGAACCCGAACCCGATGGGTAAACCCGAAACCCGACACATCTGGGACGGGTTTGGGGTCGGTTAATCGGGTTTGGGACGGGTTGGGGACTAGTTTTTATTTTTTTCGCGGGTTTGGGATGGGTTTGGGATTCGATGATATACCCGTTTACCCGACCCAATTACCCAATAAAGTAAACCTGTTTACCCGATTGTATACCCGATATCATATCTTTTATATTTTTAAATATGTAAATATATAATACATCTTTTTTCTATACACATAGCTATTTTATCTCGTATACATTATAGTTATTTGATATATTTCTTTAGTGATAGTACTAAATGTAATTGATTAGTAGTTACCTGATAGATTTTGGGTCGGGTATACCCAACGGGTAAACTTTTTAAAATTAATGGGTTACCCGAAACCCACAGGTATACCCGATACTCGATGGGTATTTACCCGCTAGAAACCCGACGTGTTTTGGGACGGGTTTGGGACAAGCCTTTCTAATCGGGTTTGGGGTTGGGATTACCTAAACCCATCCCAAACCCGACCCATTGCCATCCCTAGTAACGAGAATACGTAGGTGAAAGTTGTGTGACCTTTGAGGCAAAACATTCTAAGAATACATTTCAACAATGATATGAATCCTTATAGGTTCTGCTGTTCTTGTTAGAATATGATATCGATATTATATTTTTTAATTAGTACTACAAAAAAATTACAAATGTGGTAAATTAGTGATAACATCTATCAAAGCTTGACCTAAAAAGTCATTATGCTTTCAGGGGTGGGTGCTGTCAGGAAAACAGCCAAGGTGGAAGTTGGAACAACCGTTGCTATATTCGGACTAGGTGTCATTGGTCTAGCGGTATGATTTTGTAACTGCATGTTTTAAAAAACGGATAACTCAATTATGAACTAGCCGGTCACATTTATGGTTTTAACTTACCTTAAAAAAAGTTTTTACAGGTAGCCGAAGGAGCGATGCTATGTGGAGCTAAGAAGATCATAGGAATTGATGTGAACCAAGGCAAGTTTGAAATAGGTAATTTCTAATTTGAATATTATTATGATATGGTAATATCCACTCATAAGGATCATATGTAGTTAGTTTTAGATTTTCTTTAATTTTTTTCTTTTAAATCAGGAAAGAAGTTTGGAGTAACTGATTTTGTAAACCCTGGTAACTGTGGGGACAAAATTGTGAGCCAGGTAACTTAACCATAGTTAAATCACCATTTGACATGATAAGATATCACTTGATCAATCAGAATGAGGATTAAATGACGTTATCTTGGGTCAGATAATAATGGAGATGACTGGAGGTGGTGCAGACTATTGCTTTGAGTGTGTTGGTATGAAGTCACTTGTTCATGAAACTTATGCTTCTTGTAGAAAGGTCGGACATGCGTTACGGAGCTCTAGATCAATCGGGCAGAGCCTTGACATTAGCTATACCCCCGAGACATAACTCAATTAAACAATGCACACGTGTTAGTAAGATAACCCAATTGCTATACCCCCGAGACAGAACTCCAACGAATGAGTCAAGCAGAGCCTTGACATGCGTTACGGAGCTCTAGATCAAGCGGGCAGAGTAACTAATATGTAACCGGGGGTTATAATTCTTACAACGAGGCAGAGCTTCGCTTTTTAGGGGTATTATTCCGGGCAATATTACACTATTATAGGGACAGAGAAAAGAAATGAATTGAGCGACGGAAACTAAGGTCGAAGCCTCCTTATATAGGCTAAACATAGGGCGGCTCGCACCCCGCGACTGTTTGATCAACTTCTTTCACGGCCCGCGAGGTCACTAGGCTAGGGTCTAGCTTGGCTGAGTCGAGGAGTAGGCTTGACACGAGACTGGGATATGTGGCGCAACCGGGTGCGGCCTGGTGTCACTAAGTCGCGGCCCGCGACTCCTTGGCTTAACTGGGTCGCTCCCCGCGAGCGGCCATAGATATTTGTTTTATTTGATTTTTAATAATATAAAGGTATATTAGGTGCGTTTTTCATATACGGGTGTATTTTAGGACGTATAGGAGTATTTTAATGGTTTTGGGAGAGTAGTTATACTTGGACATTATGCCTATGAATGTCCAAATAAACATAAGGACAATAAATCCTTTTTTAGTTCAAACAGAACAAGATGACGACCCTACTCTTCTATTAACAATGAGCATATGAAGAGAAGAAAAAAAGATTGATCATGTGACGTTATCAAAGAAAGAACTTGTGAGTGGTTCAAATGAAGACGATAAACAACCTGTGAAGGGTACAATTAAACAATCCAGTGAATGGATCAAATTGAAGAATGGGTTGTGAGATACAACATCAAAAACATGTGATACAAAATTGTGTGAGATAATCATGATCCGCGATAGATCATATAGGAAAGTATGTTACCAATCAAAATGGAGGTCATGTGAAGCGAATGAATTGCTCATCTTTGGCTAGGTCTCCGTGCATTAAATGTGCAATTATTTTGCTCTATAAGAAGTTTCTGGTCAAGCCATAGAATGGATTGTAATTGCAGTTGATAAGATGGTTCAACTTCTCCATGAACATCTAGATGCCTGCCAATGTCATGTTTAATTTCTCAATCTTACTAGAATAACATAATCGGGCAAAGAGAGTTTGAGTAGAGGGTTGAAGATTCTAACAGAATCGACTTGTCCCTTGGCGTTGGGATTATGGGAGAAAATTAGCTTGTGGTGTCGGGTCATGAATTTTTATGTCTTTTCTTTCCGAGACCTTTTGGAAATTCATGAACAAGGTAGAAGAGGGGTGTCGGAAAGAAAGGCGTTGCATGGAATTATCGTTGCTTCGTGTTGGTTCTTATGGAAGGCCAGAAACAATCTTAGGTTTATCGGAAAGAAGAGTAATGTCAAAGAGGTCTTTAGTGAAGTTAGGTCGGTTAGGTATTTTTGGTTCAAGCATAGGGCTAACAATGGTTCGTTTCATTGGGGGATTGGTGTAAATTTGTTAATATATGTTGTTGGTTTTGTTTGTTTGCTGCCGTCCCGGTTTTCGGGTTCGGTGTTTCTTAATGAAGTTAACGTTTCAAAAAAAAAATGGTCAGATTATTGGAAGTCTGAATGGATCTTATCTAAAGGATGGAGTGTAGGCTTGTAAACGAACCGAACGAAGACGAACATAGGCATGCTCGTGTTCTGTAACACCCTGAAAATATAAAATCCTTTATTATAAACATGTTGTCAGTAAATAAACAAAATGAACTAACTAGGAATAGAAAATAACCTAGTTAGAGGAAAAAGTCTTGTAATAACATGCTAGTGGGTTAAAACACCTTAAATAAAAACTTAAAGATAATCGAGGGACCAAAGGTGTTAAAACTGAAACTAAGTTTATTAAAAACAAAGTTTTAAACAACAAACACACACAAGTGTGTGTGTCTGGTCGATCAAACACAGGGGGCGACCAAGAGCTCACCTCCAAAACCCTAGTTCTTGCAAATTAGCCAAATTGAAGGATTAAATCAGTTCCAAAACGAAATCAGAGCATAGTTTAGTGATCTCCTCAGCGAAGGGATCATAAGGTATGTAAATTTTATAGAAAATCCCCATCTAAATTTCTGGATGAACTTAGGAAATTCGAAATTTATTGTTGCATGATTATTGTATAGATGAAATTGTAATGATATGGTGTCTAGGGATAAACCCTAGACAATCATTTGTTGAAATCATACTTATTTCTTGTGAATTCACAATCACCATTGTAGGTGATTAATGGGTTTTGTAGAAACATGATAAACACTAGGATTATGATCGTTGTTCTAGTGTAATCTGGATTCTATGAAGTAATTTCTGATTTGTTGATGTTAAAATTGATGTGAATTTGCCTAAATGATGTTAATCTTAGCCAAATGACAAGTATTGAATTTGATTATAAATTGTGAGAAATTATGCCCTTAAGGTGTTTGTAAAAATGCCTAAAAGAAGGCTTAAAACTGGAATTTTGAGTTAAAATGCATGTTTGTAAAATTATGGCGAACTATGTGTTATAAGTAAGAAAAGAGTTCTAAATGGTTTGCGGTTGAACTCTATAGGAAAGGAAACTGGAGCGTCAAGTGGACAAGCCGGTGGTGACGCGCGTTTGAAGGGTGTGCTTTGAAGGTATGTAACATGTCCCGTTACATTATGTAAATTTGATATTTTAGACATTTAAAGTTGCGTTTTAGAATAAGAAATCGTATTAGTTGATGTGATGATGATCACTACTTAATTGAACGAATCAAATTAGTATAGAAAACGTTTGGTGGTCATTAGAAATGGAGGATTCCATAAATGAGCCGAACGGGTCGAATAATTGTCTAAGTAAGTAGTAAAAATGTGTTTTGGATAGCATTTGGCGATGATGGGTCACAAGAGCGTGAAACCATAGATTTGGTAATGAAACGCTGGTGATCGTAAGCCCCGGATGTTGGGTAAATGCGCCTTGAGGTTACAATAACATTGATGGTAGAATTGGTGCGAACTATGTGGGTTGAATAAGAAAAATAGTGATTTTAGATGTTCTGTCCATAAACTCAAATTTTGGTAAAATAAATGTAATAGACTCGTTGGTAATTAAATTACAGACGCGTAGGAAAAAGAATCGCCTAAAACGGACCTTTGAATCAAAAGTTATAAGCATTTGAAGTTTAAATTGCGAAAAACGTAGCTGGGCAGGAAATGAATGTCACAAACCTGCACCTGCTGGAAAACAGGTTCCCCCGCGGCACGCGACAGGAACTAGTCAATCTGGCGCGACACGTGAGAGCTCTCGCGGCACGCGAAGGATTGAAAGAGATCTGTCGCGTGGCGCGACAGACTCAAATTCGAAATTTGGTTTTCTTTTTGATTGTTTGATTTCAAAACTTGTTTATGCGTATTTTAACAATGTCAAAACTAACATATGACGTGGTTTTGACCCTAGGTGATGTTGGACCCAATCCGGATGGCGATCAAGCATGTTTTCAAGAACCGAACACAATCTTTTGAAGCTTCCGCGATTAATTAACTTTGTTAAAGACAATGTTCATTTTGTAGACACTTAAATATTTGTTTTTGGGATGTTTAAACTAGTTAGTAGTTAACTAGAATGCTAATATTATGCAAACTTCCGTTGGTTTAAAGTTATTAAATGAAATATTTTGGTTTTAAAAATATTTATTTTATACTAAATTCTTATATAAATGAGACGGGTGTTACATGTTCAATCATTTAACTTTAACCGAACACGAACACGAACACGAACATGTAATCGAACACCTTTTTCTGTTCGTGTTTGTTCATTAAGAAATCGGACATGTTCGTGTTCGTTTATGTTTGTTCGTTTAAAGCCTAAACGAACAGTTCACAAACATAAACGAACACAAACGAACGTGATTGAACAAATATAAACAAACACAATTTAACATTAGTGAACACAAACAAACAAGTCTAATATATTACAGTTTATCCGAAAATACATCTAAATTTGGGTTCATAGATGCTAAAATTAAGTAGGTTTTTATATAAATATTAAGTAAGTGATCTGTTATGATCTAAGAAAAAGTTTAATTTTTTTTACTAGAAAATTTAATTACTAATTAGTTATATTTATATAAGTAGTTATAGAAAGTAATATTTAAATATAACTATTTATGTATTTACTAAAATTTAAATGAACGTTCACGAACATAAATGAACGAACATAAACAAACATTCACGAACATTAATGAACGAACACGAGGTGTGTTCATGTTCATTCATTTAACTAAACGAACAAATTTTTTTGTTCGTGCTCGTTCGTTTATTAAATAAACGAACTTCCTGTCGAACAAATTCACGAACAGTTCATGAACGTTCGGTTCATTTACAGGCCTAATGTAGTGGGAAAGAAGATGGGTGAGATGGGGTGTGGCTCATTTATGTCTATTTTTTTATAATCATAAGGGTAAAACAAACATTACACACACATTTTACTAGAAAACTTAACATGGGTTAGTGATAAGGATTAGGGATGAGCATTTGGTACTGGTACTGGTACCGAATTTCCCCCTACCGATTTTTTTGGTATCAGTACCGGTACCCACTTTTGGCATTTTCTGTATTGGTGCTTTCGGTATCGGTATGGTACAGGTAAAATATCGAATTTTACCTTCAAATACCGGTACCGTACGAGTACTTAGTTTTGACAAATTTCAGTACCGGTATTTTTGGTATCGATATCACGCTCATCCCTAATAAGGATCACCTGAATGCAAAAATTGCAACCAGTAGTACCAACTATTTAATTATTGAAGCACAGGGAACATGCAATATTTGGAAACGAAAAAGAACTCATAAATAAATAACCCCATTATATCTGCATTAAATCTTTTTGTCGTATTCCACACTAACCCCTAAATCAACATCCATTTTCATCGTTCCCATGGCTTCCAAGGCGGCAAGGAAGGCAATCTACCTCCAGAAGCTACCCACCCACCTCAAAGACAATAACAAACATCTCCTCATCGTCAGTGCCGACAATCTTTGTGTGAACCAAATTCAGGCCATAAGGCAAGGACTCCGACCCCACTCATCTGTTGTGATGGGTAAGAATTCTTTCATGAGGCGCTCACTCCAGATCCAAGCCCCATCTGCCGGAAAACCTGCTTTTGTTGGCGCAATTCCTCACATTAACGGCAAAGTTGGGTTGATTTTGACCGATTGTGACCCAGAGGAAGTTAGTGAAATGGTTGCGGGATATAAGTTGCAGCCGCTGGTGTGTTCGTCGATGGATATTGGAATGTGTTCCCTTTGGCAGTGGTTGCTGGGTTTTCATATGAATTTGCTCTCCAAATGAAGTGGTTTTTTAAAGGTTGAAGATAAATCTCAGAATAATAAGGAGATCGATAAGTTGTTTATGTGCATACTTAAGTTATTTTAATATCTATGCATTTAAGCAAATTATATTACAATTCAGTTGATATGGTTTTTTTAATTAGTTTTTTTTTCATTATTTATATAATCTTATTGTGTTTATGAATGGTTTGGTACTTCTTGATGATCAATTAGGATTATGTACAGATAATGAAAAGGTCTACTGATAGATAACTGTGGCTACCTATTTTTTGTTGGTCATGAGAGCGGTGAGTTGGATTCTTGTTCTAATATCTGTTTGTTATTAATAAGCTTTCTAATTTAAAATTCAAAATAATAATTAGAAATGTTTAAACTGCCTATTCCAAACTGACACTGTTAAGCTGTCAAACCCGAATTGTATGAATCCTTAAACCGGATGACTGGCTTCGGTTTAAGCAGTTCAGTCGATTTTATGAAGTACTCTTCATCAACTAAGTTATCTTTTTAAATTGCTGTGGTGAGTGTTTCCCCCACATGAATAAGAAAATCCCCTTACATTTCCCCCGAGAGATGAAAACTGGCAAACTCTACTGGTGAAACTATCGCAACTAACTTGATACCATGAGCAACAGTCATCCGCAACCCATGATGACAACATTATGAAATCATCTTTGACACTATCTGTATTTGAACTTGAGCAGAGCTAGCCTCTTTTGTTCATAGCAACCCAAAATAATATATTGATATTTTAATACCATCTAGTTCCTTAAACAAATCCAGTAGACCATCTGTAATGGTTAATGCCCCCTAAGGGGCAATTTCCGCCACATCAGCATCATAACGCTTCTTTAAAAAAGTGTAATGGTTAACACTCGTTTAATGCCTTTTCATTACTTTCCATTTTGTTTTCCTTTCATTTGGCGTTATCCTAGAAATGCCCCTCCCTCTTCATGCCTCTATAATGCCCGGGGGTGGTGTTAGGGCGTTATCAAGCCCCTTCATGCATTTATAATGCCCCATTATGCATGGCCTTAGGTGATGCTAGCAACAAGTTTTCATATGCTTTTGAAGTCAACAAAGTAAACTCCTTATTCAAGACTTTTGAAACTTACAGTCTAGTCATTCTAATGACTTTGTATTATGTATAGATTTAGCAGATTCTAATGAGTTTGTATTATGTAAAGATTTTGCAGGAAAGACTACAGAACGAGAAAGAATCTAAAGAACGAAAAACAATCAGAGATTTGTTATCTGAACTACAGTTGTTTGTATCACTTACTGAACAATTGTTGCATACCTCTTTTTGGATTGTTTCTTGGTAATCATCATTGCTGCTGTTGTTGCCTTTTTATTTCTTTTCAGGACTCAGCTGGAAGATCGAACTCAAATAGAGGATGGCATTTCAACATAGAGCGAACCTACTGTCATCACATGATTTTCTACCCATTGGTAAGTTGTGCATATCTAATCTTTCATCCACTTCTTCTATCACCTGTATTCTATCTCATGTATTGCAATATTTTTATTTTTATAAAACACAACCATGATACATAAATATAACACAACATAAGTATTTAAAAGAAAAACAACAATTTTACAAATATTGTAATTTATAAGAATGCATCAGGCTTCTCTGCCTCTTTTAATCTTGGAAATCTTCACTGCAACCGCCACATATACTTTATCCATGGTTACCTCTGCAATCATAAAAAGCTTCCTTCTCCATTGCTTCTTGAATGCCAAAACTCCAATAATACCCCAAAAACCTGTTGCAAATCCACATGTTATGTCCAAGTAAAACCATACATTCTTTGGCTCATTAGCATTTTTGTGTTTGTTCTTGCTTGTTGTGGCCGGTGGGTTTTCATGATTGGAACAATTATTTTGCAGAGGTGCACCACAGAGATCCCTGTTACCAGCATATATTGATGGGTCGGTAAGTGTTTGCAATTGATTTCCAGCTGGAATTCTTCCTGACAAGTTGTTGTGTGACAGATTCATCGAGCTCAAAAAGTTCAAAGCTGCCATGCTCGGAGGGATTGTCCCGTTTAATTGGTTGTCTGAGAAGTCAAGAGATGCTAACGCCTTAATGTTTCCAATGCTATCTGGAATACTCCCACTCAGATGATTATGAGACAAATTGAGACCCATCAATGAAGCAAGTGCTGTTAGCTCTACAGGGATTTCTCCTGTAAGTTTATTGCTTGAAAGGTCCATGTTAACAACTATATATCTCGTTTTTGTATATTCAAGCTCGCTTCCTTTAAAGACTTGAATCACATCCATCTGATCAACCTCCACCGTGTAAATCAGATGATAATCAAATGCATCTATTGCCTCAACCATCCCGCTCAACTCTCCAAAACAATGAGGGATGGATCCTGTTAAGTTGTTGTGTGCAATGTCTAAAATATGAAGATTTGAACATTTGCACAAAGAATGAGGAATACCTTCTGTGAAGTTGTTTTTATGCAACCTGAGAATCCTCAATTCTGAAAGTTTATCTCCAATCCATTTTGGTATGTTTCCTGAGAATTCGTTATTGCCCAAATCCAAAACTTCTAAGTATCTCAACTTTCCCAAGTCTTGTGGTATTTGGCCATTGAAGTTATTGTCATTCAGTTTTAACCAACTTAATTGTGAATTAATATTTCCTAAAGAACTTGGGAGGACTCCAGACAACCCATTTGAACTAAGTATAAGCATTGTCATCTGGTGTAGATTCTCTAGACAATCAGGAATATTTCCAGATAACCGATTTCTGGAAACATCGAGAATTACCAAGCTTGTTCTTCTACACATTGCCCTTGGAATTGACCCATTGAAAAGGTTGTCTTGTAGAGATAAAAACAAGGTATGTTCGCTAAATGGAAGGTTTATCAAAGATCCAATGAGTTTGTTGTGAGAGAGATCTAAATAAAAAAGCCTGGGCATATTCTGCAACCATGTTGGTAGAAGTCCATTTAGGCTAGAATTAGACAATATCAGATACTCAAGCTTCCTTTGATTTTGCAACCACTGTGGAAATCCATTTACAATCTTGCATGAACCAAGATGAACATTCCTCAGTTGGAATGGAGGTATCCACTCATTTGAGATATTAATAATCAACTTATGATGGGAAGATATATCCAAGCTCTTCAATATTGAGAGGTTAGCAAGATGGGCTTCCATAACCTCTCCTTCTAAAGAATTTTCAGAGACATCTAAGTCAACGAGTTTGGTGAGGTGCCCAACTGTAACTGGGATTGGACCTGTAAACAGGTTTGATTGCAGATTTAAATGAGTTAAACCTGTTAATCTTCCCAATGATTCTGGGATTGGACCACTAAATTGATTATAAGAAAGGACAAGTTTGGTAAGGTTTCCAAGGAATGTCGGAACGGGACCGGTTAATTTGTTATGAGGCAGATCTAATTCTTCTAAAGATCTTAATCTCTCCAAAGCTTTAGGGATTGAACCTGTAAAACTGTTTGACGAGAGACTTAAGACTCTTAAATTGTTTAGTTTTCCAACAGATTCTGGAATCGAACCACAGAATCCATTTCCGATTGATTCCAACACCTCTAAAGCATAGTGGGAACATTCAGACGTGTTCGATGATGGGCCTATCATTTCTCCTCCAAAATAATTAGCTGATAAGCTCAATTCCTTCAGATGACATTGTCTCCAAATCCCAACAAGCTCGATGTGCTCAAACTTATTAAAAGAAACATCGAGCTTTAGAAGGTTAGGCATGACAGGAACTGATGAGTTCAAATTGTTTCCTGAAAGGCCAAGGAATGTTAGGGAAGTGATGTTCACTAATTCAGATGGAAATCTACCCTCAAATGAATTCAGGCTAAGATCAAGATATTGTATGTTGGAATGGGCACTGGAATTCAAATAAGTGGGTGAAAAGTGGGCATTGTGAAGCCCACACTCTGACAAATGCAATTCTGATAAAGAAGGGATCATGTTTAGCAGGTTTACAGAGTTCCATGCCAGACTAAGATTATAGTTTGAAAGATCAAGGAATGTTAAGGATGTCATGTTTTGAAAAAAGTGAGGGAGTTGACCTTTAAAGCTGTTGGAGCTAAGATCCAAATGTTCAATGGTGGGAAGTATTTTACTTGAATTAAGGTGAAGACCAAGATCAGCATTAGTAAGGTCACAACGTCTCAAACTTAAATATGTTAATGAAGGAATCATGTAAAATACCATATCAACATTGTTTGCTTGAGAAAGATTTACGTAGGTCAAGTCAAGATGCTCAAGTGAGGAAAGGCCAGAAACCCATGCCATATCATTTGACGTGATATCATATGAACGAAGATCAAGAACCTTCAAATTGGAGAGATTTCCAATGTGATGGGGAATAATACCACTAAAACCTGCATGAGAGAGATTGAGGTAACTTAGCTGCTTGAAGGATCCAATGAATTTAGGAATCTGACTTCCATAAAAATTATTCAAACTCAAATCCAGATGTTGCAGATGTCTTAACTCAGCCAAACATGCGTTCACCTTATCACCTTCTAAGAAGTAATCTCCTTCATAGGGGTTATTTCCCCTAAGATGAAGACCAACAACACTGCTGGTGGCAGCATCACAAATGACTCCTTTCCATGAGCAACAATCACTGCCAACCCATGATGAGAGCATTTTAAAGTCATCTTTGACGCTGTCTTTGAACTGGAGTAGTGCTAGTCTCTCTCGTTCATGGCAGCTTCTTGTTGAATTTTGAGCGCCCAGACAAGTATATTTGGTTGCAACCAAAAACATACTTAATAAAACGAGATGAAGCCCCCAAACCCACTGATTTCCCATCATTCAACCTCAACTTTTTAGAAGAATGTGAAGAAATATAAGTTGCTATGATGAACAAACTACTTGAAGTAATAGTTGTTTGTATGGATGGACGTGAGCTAATGGCCCATGGAAGACTTTGCAAGTCGTCGTGGAAAATCAATACACAAATATCATCCACAAAAATCCTCCAGTTCCCAATGGATAAAATTTTGTTGTACATAAATCCTCAACTCACAATCTATAGCTAATATTCCTCATTTTTCTTAAAATTTTGTTATACACCTTTAAGCAAACTTATGTAAAAAAAAAATTCTTTTAATATAACTCGATCACTGGCAATGGTTCAAACACCTAAAAAATGGTAAAGAATTTAAAAAAAAAATTGTGATTGTTTGAAAGGGGTTGAGACCCACCATTAAACCCCCCCTCCTCCTTCCCTCCTCTTCCCGCATCGGTGAGTAGTCACCAAAATCACCACTCTCCACTCACCGATTTGAAGCCGACAATCATTCACCGCTAGGCAAACACACTCCCCGAAGCCTCTCCCTGAGACCATACCGAGTACCCTTAACATTTGAACAAGGGTTTTGAGTTTATAATTTGCCTTGGGCCCCAAATTGGTTGAGCCACCCTACGCTCATGACGTTGAAGTAAAGGAAATTGAAGTCAACACCTCACGCATGGTTTGTTCATGGTTTAGTCCTGCTACAGCTATATACCATGGTTTAGTCCTACTACAACTATATAGGATGTTCATTTAGTTCAAACATTCACACACGTACATACACAAGATATATAGCGATAAAAAATATTGACTAGTTTATTAGATTAGGGTGGAAGTTGGTTACAAAGTCTATTTTTCCTACAAAGTGTAAAAAGTCATAAAACATCATAATGTCTGTCGGAAAGAAGGCAATAAGTCATAGTATAGGGGCTAGATGTGTAATATGATGTTCTATATAAACACCCTCCTTGTGTAACCCTAGAACAAGTTTTTCTCAATTAAAAAATTCAACCCCATTACAAAGTTCATTCTCTATACCAGTCAACATGGTATCAGAGCGGTGTTTCTGATCCGTGAACACTCTGTTCATCATCTACAATCAACAAAACCAAAACCAAAACCAAAATCAAACCAGAAAAACCCAAACCAAAACCATAATCAACTCCAAAAATCTGATCAAACTCCAAGAATCCAATCTATCTCCACCGCCGCCGCTGCAAGAAACCTTAGTCGCTGGGCGGATTTGTTTTTTGAAGTTGTTCATCAGTGGTGTTGAAGTTGTTCATCATTGCTCTATCGAAGTTCTAGGCGGATTTAATCTGGCCGCCGTTTAATCAGTTGTTCATCGTTGTTCCTCCAGTTTAATCTGTACCTCCAGGAAACCCTAGTCGCCGTTTAATCTGGCTGATTTACTGAAGCCTTTTGCATCGTTTTTAAGCTAGCGGATTTGTTCTGGGGTATCTCAAATCTTTAACGCGAGTCTAAGTTGCCCGGCGTATTTCATAAATATGTCGGTAAGATAACTTCGCTACCTAGCGTTGTTATTCCAAGTTTCTTTTGTTGTAGGTTATTGGCGTATTTGGGCGACCTTAAGATAACTTATCTACGGTTCCCGGCATATTTAACATTTTCGGCGGCTTTAAACTTTGAACATGAGTTCAAGTGTCCAGCGTATAAATACGCTGGTCAATTATTTTGTCCGGTAATAGACAACGTTTTTGTTCAAAAAAAAAAAACAACTCAGTGTCAGAAAAGTTAATATGGCAATCATGGTTGTAAAACAAGGTCTCCAATGCCGAGTACTCTCCGAGTAGTCGCTACAAGGTTGGCTGCCGATGCGACTTTCCTCAATTCCGCCTAATTACTCGGAATCAATCAAACGCGGTCAACCTCGACTAGAATCAGACCTGGTAGGTCAATTCGGGTCGAGTTTAACTTAAAAAAAACAACATAATTTTATCTTATTTGACATATATTTAATTTCCGAATGAATATCATTTTCACGTATTTTGTTATAAATATTAGTAAATTTATGTTATTTGACATATATTTAATTTTCGAAAACTAACTTCTTTATAATTTAACATGTCCGAGTACTCTCCGCCTAGGCCGAGTACTCTCAACTCCCCAGTCGACTGACTATGGATCACCTAGCGACTTTTGCAACCATGATGGAAATCAATCATGAAAAAATCAGATCATGGATATTTGATTCCGGTGCCACTGACACCATGACGTTTGAACCGTTGGACATGTGTTCAATGCACTCGGTATAGAAATCAACATGTGTTTACATCGACCGACACGATAAAAAAGGTAGCCGGTACCGACACCGATGTTCAAACGGTATGGATCGGTTCAAATTATGACGGTACTGTTACCGATATTCAATTACCGTCACAGACAAAGTTGTATAATAACTTTTTTTTGAAACCGGAAACCATAAATATGAATATGGATGACAACGGTACCGATGTTGTTTGGTAAAATACGCTAGCGATTCGATGTTATTTTATTGAAAAAAAAAAAACAATAAAAATAAATACCAATACCGAACTTACGTTGTTTGTTCGGTTTTGGTTCTGTTCACTACGGTAGCGAGAAGATATTTGTTATCAAACAAAAAACCATAAAAATTAATACATACTGGTACCAAAGTTGTTCAGTCCAGTACGGTATGGTAGCGATTGGATCTTAATTTATAGAACGCTAAAATAATAAAAATAAATACCGGTACCGATACAAATGTTGTTCAGTCGGGTTCTGTTCGGATTTGTACAATAGCAACGCAATAGTCGTATTCAATAAAGTTTATATGGCAATTTTGAAACAAAAAAACATAGAACGCAAACCAACCGAACCAATATCAACTAAACAACATCGGTGACGGTATCGATAATTGTTTTTATTGTTTTCAATCGATGTAAGGTTTTCTTTTTCGTCTACTATAGCATGTGTCGGTGCTGTAACGAACCGAACAAATACCAACCGAATTCCCGCCGCGAAGCGCGGGGAAAAATCACTAGTTATCAATTATAAAAAAATCCAATTGCAACACTTAGTTTCATAGAAACTCGATTCCTTTGTATTTATGAATACTACTTTTTTTTAACGTCAAACTAATATAACTTTTCATGATTTTAACATTTCAAACTAACTAGTAATTAGACCCGCGCGCGTTGCGGCGCGGGTACATTGCAAATATCGAACGATTTTGTCCAAGCATTGTGTGATGTGCACACAATATGAATACGCGCGTTTTGACATATTCGAGCTATAGAGAATGGGATAGATTCATTAAGTATACAACCCCTTTTTCAAGAAGTAAACATAGTTAACAAAAACGTTGCCTAGTAAACTAACACAATAGCGAATAGACAACTAAACAGAACAAAGCAAATACAAATCACATTTCGGACTAACCTAAATCGCCCGGCTTGCGGTATGCGCATATAATGTATATATGTGTGGGCCATTGGGGGCAAAAGTGAAAGTGCACTAATTTTTAACGTTATTTTACTAGTTTCGTGAAAATAACGTTAAAAGCTGAGGACGGTTAATCATGCATCATGTGGTGGCGTTGATAGCTGAAAGACAAAAGGGTACATGCACTAATCGGTCTTTGTCCCGATTGCTGAGTGTTATGTGCCTTATGTCCAAGGCTTGATGCAAAACTACTATCGAGCCGAGGGTCTCACTGGAAGCAGCCTCTCTATTCCTACGGGGTAGAGGTAAGGCTGTCTACATCTTACCCTCCTCAGACCCTACCTTTGCTTTGCTATTGGTGGGATTTACTGAGTATGATGATGATGATGATGATTTCGGACTAACCTAAGTGGATGATAGCAGCTAAAAACCTGAAACGTCAATGCAAAAACCATTAGTATAGAGCATTCAGTAGATGTTTATACCCAGAATCGTAAGACAAGTATAAAATGACGAAATGAAAGACAGAGATTCAACCGCTGTATTAGTGATCAGATTATGAGTTTTACCTAACCAATGGCTTTGACATGGTAGGACCAGAAGTTGTATCCCATGTTGAATTTCAGTTAAAAGTTATGTTATACATTGGATGATCGATGCGGTAATAGCAACAGTGTTAAGGAGATCAAAAAACTATAACCAAGTTATTAAATTAATACTACAATGAAAAAAAGTTTTTTAATCAGTTTACACCATCAAGCAAAATATGTATTTCACCATGTTCTTGATACACTCACTCAAGAGCAGGGGAGGGGCGGACTTACTTGAGAGCCTGGGTGGGCGGGCGGGCGCACCACTTAAAAAGATATTTTTAGTGTATTTTTTAGATTAAAATCCCGATCGCACCCCTTGAAATTTTGATTGAACCCCTCATTCGCAACCCCAAAAAATAATTCCTGGGTCCGCCACTGCTCAAGAGTAAATATGATCAGTAATAATATTATGTCTCTTGCTGACACTATTTCATGCCCGTTTATTTAGTTTATCAAAGTTGAGTATATGGAAAAATATTTACAATTTCGAAGCGGATCCTAAACAGGTATATCGTTGGTGTTCCGGGAGACCAGATTCTTACCTGGTTGGATAAATATATTGGTGATGGTCCATTATGCAATAGATTCCCATTTCTGTTGTCCCTTGCACTGAATCAACACATAAACCACCTTTAGTATGTGTACAATCAATCTGCATCATTGAGAACTTAACCTTCATAGGTACCTTTGAATCCTCAACCACAAAATTACCTACATGATAAAGATTCCACATCCCAGGTGAGGTCTCAAGTTGCATTCAGATACTGCTTCTTGACCATTAGAAGTTGTCAGCTGAAACCTCACCGGTTTTCGGTCCCACCCATGAATCCGATGACAGTTGCACACCCGCCGCCCAAACCGCTTCCATATCCGCCCAAGTTGTAGGCGAAACGACAGGCTGTATGTTCCCACCGCGAACGGGAACTCCACCTCTCTGGAAACTTCAAACCACCAAATTTGTTGCAAATAGGCCACTGAATGAAATCTACATCCACAAAAAAAAAAAGAACAAACAAACAAACAATTCAATGTTTCATTCAAACACTAAAACGTTGATCCAATATCAAGAAACTATCATGGTGTTTTACCTTGATTCTTCGGTGGGAATCCGACTCCAGTATCTACGATCATCGATGCCAGTTATCGTTAAACCGTTAAAAGATATCAACACACATGGTTTTCCTTTGCCCTTATGCAACCAAACTTTCTGTAAAAATGAAATTATTATCAGTAAACATAGCCAATATTTCATCCTTTTATTGTCTTACATATATTCTTTTAATTATCAAAGTCAAAAGTTATAATGTGTTAATTAGGGTTGTTAAACGGGTCGTATTCACAGGTTGTAGATCAAATTTGACACAAACCCGAAAATCGTGTCACCCACTTGAATCGAACATGACAAGTGTATTCAGGAATTAAAATGAACACCTACATTTAAACCAGAAAAAAGAAGTATTTTTTATTTTTTACTTTTATTTTTGTGAAATTTAGTGCTTCAACGTACTATATTTAAATCTTTATTTTAGAAATTATGTTTAAAATTTGTCATTTTATGTTTAGACTTTTTAAACTTTAGCGTCGAAAACACACAAATAGTTAAAGTTATTACCTAAACACATTTGAAAAATAAACGAAAAATGGCTTAAACGGGTCAACCCGTAAACCCGTCGGATTGAAACAAACAGGACCCGTTTGAACTAAAAGTGTTTACGGATCCGACTGGAAACTCAAACCGGTAAAAACTAAACCCAAACTCACGAATTCCATACATAATAACATCTTCTATCAGATCAGATTAGTGATGCAATTCTGACCGCAAAATATGTAATCATTTCAATTAACAATTGTTCATACAAAACCAAATCATTACCTTCGTGTCTCCATCAATAGAATTAGCTCTTCACAATCTTGCATAAATATCTTTTTTTACAGAAATTTGATCCAAATTTATCATCATGATCATCATCAAACACCCTGGATATATTTATATCCATTTGATTTTCGATATCAAGTCCAACTTTGTTAGGTTGTTACTGTTTTGCAATCACAAAAAGTGATTTCTTCCAAAAAGTATCTCTCTATTGTATCGTTTCAATAATATTTCAGATTATGTTTTTTATTTGATAAAACATTTTAACATAAAAGAACTAAAAAATTTCAACAACAAACATAAAACACACACATCAGCAGAAAGCCCTGATTCATAAAATCACACCACAAAATAAACAAAATATACTCACAGATTCATTAATTGGACCAAATATCTCATCAACTTTACCAATCTGAGTCTTATTCTGAAGATAAATCGGAGCATTAGAGTACGGTATCTTCTCATTAGTGAGCTTCGTAACCGCATCTCCCTCACACGCATGAACAAAAGATGAAACCTCTGCATAATTAGCAATCAAGTTGTGTTTGAATGTGTAAATTAGGGTTTTGGTACGCATGAACAAATGATGAATACGAACCTACAAGTCGTTCCGGTGGACCTTCATTGAACCGGTCGCCGCCGAATCGGCCACCTCCGCGGTGTCCGCGACGCTCCGCCGTCCCTGCCGACCCTGAAACCGCCGCCTCCGCGACCTCTGCTACCAAATCCGCCGGCTGTATTGCGGTGGTGAAAGCACATCGCTATTGTACGTAGGAGGGACAATGGTAAGGGCCAAAGTATAAAATAGCAAGCAAAGGATACAGACTCACGATTGAATCAAAGAATTGGGGAGTATTGTCGGTGGCGAAGGCCACCGACTTTGTACTTTAAGATATATGATAATATACTCTTTTACCTCCAACAGTCCAACATAACGTCAGAGAGGGAACATATCTTATATCATACCATATTTCTTAGGGACATATGCCCGCTACTAAGCATGGATATCAATGATTTGAGTTGGTGGGCTGCTTGGTTTTAGGTGAGCGGGTTAAATCGTTGAACCCAAACATGGCCTATATATCTATTAATTTCAAAGCCATCGGTTCTACCTTGAACATACTTTAATCGTGTAGCCTCAACCAAACCCGTTTAACTTATTAACCCAAACAAGTCAAATCATTGCAAAAAGAATGACAAGTTGCTAATGGGTCGTAATCATACTAAAAACGTATTAAAAGAGTCATAAATGGGTTGGCGAGTGATGATAAATGAGTTGTAAAAGGGTTGACGTACTGATATGTTTAATCAAACATGACGGGTCAACCTACTGTTACTTCATAGATTTGTTGGCAAGTCGTAATAAAAGGATTACTCGGGTCGGTGGATTCACCTGTTTAATTTCTTAAATTGGTTGATAAGTTGTAACAAAAAGGTGGCTTGTTTAATTAAACGTGTTGATGAGTTGACCCATTCACTTAAATGGGTTAAATGTCAACACAAGAAACACATATTTATAAAACAAGTTGTATATTACAATCTAAAACCTAATTGACGAGTCTCTAATGATGCAAGTGATTACCATACGCCTAAAACTATCATTCGTAGTTTATTTTTATGCATTTCTAATTGAATATGACCGGTGTAATTAAACAAATAAAAATGATTCATCTATCAAAATTAGTTAGCAATTCACTTGACACGATCTGTTTGTGGGTTAACGGGTTAAACCTGACACGATCTTAAGCATGACACGAATACGAAAATCGTATTCCACACATGGACCGACTTTAATTACATGGTGTTTTCTGTATCGTAATTCAGCTTTGGAGTGCCCAACAGATGGAAAGAGTGGTGATTTTCTGTATCTCAAATCTATTTACAAACAAATCTCGTTCGACCTTTGAACCACCAACCCTCTTGCTATCAAGAACCATCTAGTTGTGGAAACACTTGTCCATTCAAGATAACAAATTTAACTTTATTCAAAAAACCTTCTTACAGGCATTAAGAGGTGATCATGACTTGCAAATCATATTAAAGATCATACAAGCTTTCAAGGCAATGAATGTGGTACCAAAACAAGTAGCACCTAGGCGAAAGACTTCTGTCAACCAAGTCTTGACCAATCTAAAGACCATTTGTGATTATTGATTAAAGTAAATTTTGGATATGTGAACGTAAATCTCTAGCAAAATCTTTATACTTCGGAGATGAAGATGGAAAAAATTCATACAGTTAATATTAGCAACACAGTCACCATCTTCTAGTTAGTCCAAATCATCAGCCACATCTTCTAGAGTTCTAGTCGTAGTTCATCAGTGCATGTAGGTGAGAATTTTGTAAATCCATTTGCGTAGACCTATGTAATTATGTGAACAAATCAATGACTCGATGTAAGAGTTTCTATATTTATCAATAATTCTACCACTAATATCGAAAGCCGACTCATAAGCAGTTGTTGGGATTAGAATTCCTAAAATATGCTTTAACATGTGAAAAATGAAAAAAAAAATCAGCGAAATTAGCTTCTACCAACCTAAAACATCAAACGTACCATCCCCTTTTATCTTTCTTTTTTTGCAGCCTCAATGCACAAATATATATATATCTAGTTCAATGTTATCAAATTAGAAGAAGACAAAGTACTAGTTAGCTCATTTAATTTATCTATATTCATCGTATAATGACTAAAACTCCAATTATACTTCTTTCAGTTGGTCGTCGATTTCCTTATTTTTCTTAAAAATCATAATTCATACATCATAAGCTTACACAATAATTAAGATAATACATTTTATTTCGGGTATCTAAAACTAATAGCACAAACAGCAACAAATTCACATTGACCAAAATTATCGCAATATTTATCAAACTTTATATTCAAAAACAATACTTGAACGGCATTTTTTATAGTTGCATGCATTGTGCAAAGTTTACCAAACAACAAATTGAAGATCACATATATGAACTGTGAAAAATTTCTTATGGGCTGTTTGTTTAGCTCTTAACGGGGCTCTTAATGGTTCAGACCACTTACTGGTTCAGCACTTAATGGTTCAGACTGTTTGTTTCACGAGCAGATGTCTGAATGGTTCAAACATTTGCCTCTAAATGGTTAAGCATTATACCGAGTCTGAATGGTTAAGACCTGTAATCTGAATTGGTCAGATATGTGCCTCTGAATGTTTAGGCATTATACTGGCTCTTAATGGTTCAGACCTCTTACCGGTTCAGCACTTAATGGTTCAGACCTCTTACTGGTTCAGTACTTAACCATTCAGAAGTTGCCAAACAAGCCCATAGTCACATTATAAAAACATCACATACTCCATAATTAACCAATTTTAATTTCAAACGATCAACTTATGAATTAATTCAAGAATTTTAATACAGTAGAGCAATAGTGGTGAGAGAGTATTAAAACCGGTTCCCATTTATATGGTTTGTGGGCTAATTACTCATGACTAACAACAAGTATGTCCCTAATTTAATCATTTGCAACTAAAACTTATTATTTATAGAGTATTTGTGGATTTTTCTACGTAACTAAGAATATTTAAGAGCCCAAGTATATGACCTCAAATTTATTGTTCGGTAAGCTTTACACAATGCATTCAACTATTACAAAAATGTTACCCTTTTAGGTATTCATGAGAAGATCATAATTGGCTTGCGCGTATGAAAACAAAATTTAATTAATATTTAATAATACCAGCGTCAGCTTAATTTACCCAATATGATTTTTTTTGTTGTATGCGGCATTAGTTCTAAACCCCCAAAATATAATGTGTTATCTTAGTTATAGTTTAAGCTTCATATATAGTACAGGAAACATCAGTATAATTAATAATTGTTTAATTTTTATAAGACAAATACAGATAAAGCATATGAGCAAAACAATTTTGATAACGAGAAGTATGTTAAAACACTCATGATAGTGAAGTCGATAATTGTTTAACTTTTAGATTGGTGGAAGCTTAACTCGAATAAATTCCTCATTCTTTCTCAAGTTGCTAAGCATGTTCTGGAAAATTAACCAATCTCAACCGTTGCATCTAAGACGTCATTCAATACAAGTGGTAGAGTGATTGATAAATAAAGAAACTTTCTTAAGTCAGGGCATTGATTTGTGCACAAGATTCCTTCGGTGTGCACAAACGGATTTACAAGATTCTCACCTTCATGAACTAAAACTATAGACATGGTTTATTCATTTTTTTAGATTTCCTAGTTTTATTGGATTAACAATAATGATCTTTTGGATCATAACATCAAAATTCTGAAGTATCAAATCCTAAGTGTAATACCTACAAACACCAAATAAAGGAAAGCAAAACAATTACTTCCATAGTCTTATTGGATTAACAATAATAATCCTTTGAATAAATAATAAAACCAAAATTAACCTAAAATTCTTAATGAAACAATAACCTCCTCAATTTTCCTATTGTCAAGATAATCAACTTCCAATATCCCCTACTAATCAACTTAAACACAACCAAATCCTAACACACTACTTCACTTTTAACTTTCCTGAAGTAAACTTCTAGAACCTAATCATGATCACATATTCAGGCAATCTATCTAATAACCACTGTCAATTAAAACATCAAATCACTAAATTATCACAATTTTAGGTTTAACAATAGTAACAACTAACAAGTGACTATTACTAACAACAACAATCACAATCAAAAAAATTATTATTATGACTGTAAACATATGTTATGGCACAAAATCATAACCTCAGATCTAACAAATTTCTATAACAAAAACTCACAATTAACTGTCGCTAAACAGAACACGGAGCTTTGCGGCGAAAGTACCGGTGGAATCGAGATCTGCTTCAGCGAGAAGATTACTCTTGATGTGATTCATGCGACCGGTGAGTGAATTGTGTTCTTTCTCCAAAGTGGCGGTATCGTCCTCTAGATCCTGAATTCGGTATTTTTGACCTACCGATCGCATGCTCAGCAGGAAGATTCCGGTCATGGCGAAGAACTGGATGAAGCTGTGTTTTTGTTTGATTGCGTTAGCCACGAAACCTAACGACTTTTTTGGCGTCGAAATTCCGGCGTCGGCGGCAGACGGTGGTGCCATGACGGTTTTGAGCGGAGTTTTTTGTTTTTAGGTAGGGTTTTTGTTGATGTTTATCTGCTATTTACATTGGGTTTGGCCCAATAGGGGACAAAAATCGGGCCGGAAGGATAAGCCCAAACCGAAATTAAATCAATGAGGCGTGCATTTTAAACCGGGTCGGATTGTGTCAAATAATGTCATGCCCAGATATTTTTTTTTTAGAGTTAAATGCCCTGATAGTCCCTGTGTTTTGGTCTTTTTTCACCTTTAGTCCTTAACTTTCTAAAATTACAGCTATAGTCCCCAACTTTTTCTATTTCGTTCCCGGATTGTCCCTGACGCGGATGGTAACACCTTTTCAGTTAAGTGGGTGTGAAATGACATAAATACCCTTACTATTAAAAAATAAACTTTAAATCAATAACCACCTTCAATCCAAACACACCTCATCTTTTTCATATTCAGATTCATCTTTAATCCAAACACACCTCTTCTTCCTAATTCTTCACCACCACCACCACCACCACCATCTCCATCTCCACCTTTCACCACAACTATCATTCACCTTTGAGCACCGTACCTAACCCTTCACTCTGGAAACAAAAGCACATACTCAAATCTTCATCAACACATCCATAATTAACATCAAGAAGACTATAACTAAAAGGACATTGATGAACCTGCAACAAAATGATCTTCATACGCATACACCCAGTAACATAACTTCAAAACCCACCAAAATTAATGCATCAATTATAAAATAAATAAGAAAAATAGCCTCCATTAAGATCGAGTTCCCATTACCTGCAACCATTAATCATGTTATTACCCCATAATCCATCATCCAATCTTTCTTCGATTTCAACATCTCTAAGCAGAAGCTGAAACGAGTTCCCGATGTTGCCAGCAAAGAATAAGCGTCGATTGTCTCCTTTCAATGTGAAATCCCCAAATCGGAGAGCTTGATGATGTGTTTGCTTGTAGCGGGACCGATGATTTGATCTACATTCAGAGCTACGGTGCGCCGGCTGATCTTCTCGTATTTGATTTGAAGAAGAATCAATGGAAATGGTCGCAAAAATACCCGGTTACAAAACGGTTTCCACTCCAACTGTTTTCCGGATTCTGCTTCGAGCCGAGACTCAAAATCTCACCCTGGTTGTGACCAACGGGCTCGTGTCGGGGTCGGTTTCGGGCTTGTTATTGATTTCTGCAACAACCACCGTCTATTCTCTCTAGCTATTGCTCTTTTCGCCGGCTATGTTTATTTCTCCCTCTCTGTATCGCTCTCTTGTCTCTCTATCTACATCCTCTCTCTCTCTGTGTTTCTGTGTTCTCTCTCTCTAGATATACAGGGAAGAAGATGAATATAGGTAGGGGTAATTGGGGGTATATACAGGGAAGAAGATGAAGATAGTGGGGGTAATTGGGGGTGGGTTGGGGTAATGAAGGTGGCTTATAAAAATAATATTTATTTAATGTTTTATTTTATTATATTTATTTAGTAAGGGTATTTTAGTCATTTCATACACATTTAACTGGACAAACTAACTGACATCCACTCCAGGGACTATCCGGGAACGAAATTAAAAAAGTTGGGGACTATAGAGGTAATTTTAGAAAGTTAGGGACTAAAGGTGAAAAAAGACCAAAACACAGGGACTCTCCGGGCATTTAACTTTTTTTTTTTTTAAATCAATGAGGTGTGCATTTTAAACCGGGTCGTGTGTCAAATAATGTCATGCCCAGTTTTTTTTTTAAACCATAATCGGTTTAAAAGAGGGAAGGGATCGAGTTTGAGCAGTTTAAATCCAGGTAGAAGCCGGGATTTAACCGGTTTGGGGTTGGGTTTGACTTTGTTTACCGGTTTCAGAGCAGTGGCGGATCTAGAAAATCCTTCTAGGGTAACGTTTAAGAAAAAATGGGTAACGAAATCGAAAAAACGTCAAATTTTTCTAAAATTTACACTACCGCCGGAGCGTCAATGGGTAGCGGTGGCTACCCCTTATTATAAGGTAGGTCCGCCCCTATTTCAGAGTATGGGGTTATAGCCTGATTACAACCCATATGATTCGGATAAGTTTGAACCAAGTTTTCTCAGCCGGTTTCAAAACAAGGTTCAATTCCCGACCTGGTTCTATCTTTTTTTCTCACCTCAGAATCAAACTAGCGCTTTTTTTTTTGTTTTTTTAAACATTTTTAGGGTGTGTTGATTTTTATTTATATGTTTTAAATGGAAACTCTTTCACCACTCATGTTGTAATGATAGCATCACACACAGATATCATATATCATGTTCTATCTATTCTTTGTTGGGTGTTTTGGAGCCAAGAGTCTGGTTGCAAGCAGCTTCTCTATTCTTAGGAGAAGAGGTAAGGTGTATCTACATCTCATCCTTCCTAGACCCTACCAATAGCTTTGCTATTTATGGAATTTACTAGGTACGGTTGTTGTTTATATTTTAACTGTAAAAAAATTAACATCGAATTTGCATTAAACAAATCTACATAAGAGCCCAATGTTTTATCAACTTTTTGTTAGGCCATTGTATATATTTTAAATGCAGAAAAAATAACTTCGAATTAGCATTAAACAAACCTACATACTAGCCCTATGTTTTATCAACTTTTTGTTAAACATGTCATTGTATAGTTTGGTCGGTTCATGTAAATAGAGTGTTTTGAACTAACTTCATATATAAGTTGGTTTAAACTTGCTACGTTCATATAAAAACCGATTTTCTATTTCTTTTTAAAATGAAACATTATATTTAGTTTTATGTTTTTAACATGATAAGAAAAAAAGTTAACCTAGCTATTTTATATACAAATATATAACTTGATGTTATAATTAAAATAATAAAATGAAATACTATATTTAGTTTTAAGTTTTTTACATGATAAGAAAAAAAAAAAGTTAACCTATATATTATATACAAATATATAATTAACTTGATGTTATAATTGTCTTTACGGACTACGATGCATAACATTGGGACATAACATAGTAAACATTCACATATTAATATTAACAATGATATATCAATCGGATAAATAAATATCATGTCACAACAATGATCTCATATAAGTTTTATAACGTTAACATTAGATCCTGACATCATTATTAATTCCGTACATGTAACTATCCTAACATCACTTATTTTTCTTTCAACTATTCTTATTCTAAACTTATGTTTGCTAGTTACAGATAAAATTTAGTGACAACAACTCAAAAATATAATCAAAAGCTCACATACAAGTATACAATCTTTAGATACGAATAATTATGCTAAACATAGTCAGGGGTGGACCTACCCTTTGGTCAGGGTGGGCGGCCGCACCCCTTAAAAAAAATTAGTGTATATTTTAGGAAAAAAACTCTACCGTACCTCTTAAAAATATAGTTGAACACCTCATTCGTACATCCAACAAATAATTTCTGGGTCCGCCGCTCAATATAGTTACATTGATCGGCTTAGAATTTTATGTTTATGTTTTTTATTCTCGGCACTAACTATGAACTTTAGCCTTTAATTTGTCAGCCAGTTATTATTGATTTATGATTGATTTATTTTTTTAAAACGACAAGAAATGTTCTGTTGTGAGTGCAAGAATGATTTATTATTGTTTTTTAAGAATTGCTTTACTTATTATTTTATTATTAAAACCTTATATAAATGGTTGAAAAGAATCAAACCTTACCGAATTTGATGATTAGAATGTTTTAGTTTCATTATAAATGGTTGAAAAGAATCAAACCTTACCGAATTTGATGATTAGAATGTTTAGTTTCAAAAAAATATTAGATATATAAGTTAAAACTTATAGAATATTACAATTCTGAATAGATGATCCTTAAATGTTTATAAGGTCGATTGTTACGAGAATATTACAATTCTGAATAGACGATCCTTAAATGTTTATAAGGTAGATTGTTGCGAGTTTAATAAATACTTGAATTTAGGTAGAGAACTGCATCACAATTTAATACATAGGTACACAAATTTTTGAAAACGAGATAGATACCTATATAATTGTTTCATATATTTATAGATTAAATAAAAATATTTTTTTAGATTGGCAATTTACACCTTCTCTAACCTACTTCTAAATCTATAAGAATGAACATTTTACAACATACCGCTATAAGTCCTTTGGTAGTTAATATAAGACAAATTGGATTTAAATAATCCGAACTGACTCTTTTTTACCGATAATAACCTCAACTCGGTTATTTTTCCACAGTGATCCGAACTTTTCCATTTTTTATTTGTAAAATAGTCCGCCGTTAAAAAAACATAACGAAGTTAAGTTTTTTTCTTCCAAATTACAAACTGATGTTTTCGGGCTTTTGATCAGAACGAAGATATGAGTTGACTGATGTAAAACTTACCTCGAAACAGTGTTTTAAACGACTTGATTTTTGTTAATTAGAAGTTCAAACACCCGAATTTAAGCACCGTTCAAGTCGTTTAGAGCATTGTTTCGAGTTAAGTTTTACATTAATAGACTCGTATCATCGTTTTGATCATAAGCCCGAAATTATCGGTTTGTAATTTGAATAAAACTTAACTTTGTTATGTTTTTTTTTAACGGCGGACTATTTTACAAACAAAATGGAAAAGGTTGGACACTATAGATAAGTAAGTGAGTTGGGATTATTATCGGCCAAAAAAAGCCGGTTCAGATTATTTAAATCCAATTTTCCATATTAAATAACTTGTAGTCTAACTGGATGAAAGTGTTAAACACATTAGTAGATTTGAATTCTGTGGTATTCACATGAGAGGGTATGCTTTTCTCCTGTAGTCTAATGTTTCTTTTAATGAAGGATATAACTTCCTTTTCTCTGACTTGAGCAAAGGCTTCAGCCTCTATCCACTTAGAGAAGTAATCAGTCATAGCAAGCATGAATACTTTTCCACCAGGTGCCTTAGGAAGCTTTCCTACTATATCCATTCCCCATCTCATGAATGGCCAGGAAGAGGATATAGGATGCAAGAGCTCTGCTGGTTGGTGAAGGATATTACTATGCCTCTGGCAAGGATCACACTTCTTGGCATACTCCACAGCATCCTTCTTCATAGTGGGCCAGTAGTATCCTGTCCTCAGGATCCTTGAGAATAATGTCCTGCCCCCAGTGTGGTTTCCACAATCTCCTTCATGGAAATCCTTTAGGACTTCTTGGATTTCAGGATCCTCAATGCATCTTAGATATGGTCCTGCAAGAGATCGTTTATACAACATATTATTTAATATTGTAAATAGAGATACCTTAATTTTGAAAGCCCTTGGGTTTTCTCCTGTAGGAATCTCTCCATGTTGAATATATCTCATGATTGGGAGGATCCATGATCCTGGATGAAATTGAGTATCATCACTAGGGATGACTGCAGAATCTTCTCCTATCTCCATAGCTACATGATCCTCGATAGCAGGGGTCAGGATATGGATAATAGGGATCTTGATATCCTCAGGGATCTTCAAAGATGATCCTAGATTGGCTAATGCATCAGCTTCTGCATTCTCTTCCCTTGGTACCTGTGTCAAACTGATCCTCATATGCTTTGCAATTTGCAAACCAGCTATCAAGGCTTCATACTCAGCCTCATTGTTGGTAGTTTGAAATTCACAAGCTATGGAGTGGGGTATTATGTCCCCCTTGTGGCGATTTTAGTAGTATTCCAAGCCCTGTTCCTTTCACATTAGAGGCTCCATCAGTGAAGAGTATCCAAGGATCCTTAGTTTCTTCTAGCTGTTGGACTTCTAACTCAGCTTCCTTTTGCAAATCACTACTAAAATCTGCCACAAAGTCAGCTAAGGCTTGGGATTTGATGGCAGTCCTTGGTTCATATCTTATATCATATGCACTTAGCTTCACTGCCCACTTAGCCATTCTTCCCGACATTTCAGGTTTCCTGAGAACATTCTTAATTGGAAAATTAGTCTTAACAATAATGGCATGAGTCTCAAAATAATGTCTTAATTTAGTGGATGCCATAATTAATGCAAGGATAAGTTTTTCTAAATGTGAATACCTGGATTCAGCATCAAGTAAGCTCTTATTTACATAATAAACAGGATGTTGTGTACCTTGGTGATCCTTAACAAGGACCGCACTTACTGTTTTTGAGGATACTGCTAGGTACAAGGATAATACATCCCCTTTTTCTGGTTTCATCAAAGCTGGGGCTGAGGATAGGTAATCTTTAAGAGCTTTGAGGGCACCTTCATGCTTCTCAGTCCGTTCAAATTTCTTGTTCTTCCTCAGGATATCATAGAATTCCTTACACTTTTCTGAGGATTTGGATATGAATCTGTTCAAGGCTACGATCCTGCCCGTCAATCTTTGCACATCCTTAGCATTGGCAGGAGATTTGATATTCACAATAGCCTTAATTTATTCTGGACTTGCTTCAATGCCCCTCTTTGTTACCATATATCCTAAGAATTTACCTGCCTTAACACCAAAATGACACTTAGAAGGATTTAGTTTCATATTAAATTTATCAAGGATATTGAATGCTTCCTCCAAGTCTTTAAGGTGATCCTCAGCTTTCTTGGACTTAACCACCATGTCATCAATATAGACTTCCATAGTGTGTCCAATTTGTTCCTTGAACATCATATTGACAAGCCTTTGGTAAGTAGCACCTGCATTCCTTAGTCCAAATGGCATAGCAATATAACAATATATACCAGTTGGGGTCATAAAGGCTGTATCCTCTTGATCAGATGGTTCCATCTGAATTTGTTGAAATCCAGATGAAGCATCCATAAAAGTCAACAACTCATGACCCGCGGTAGCATCCACCATGGAGTCAATGTGGGGTAATGGGAAAGGATCCTTGGGACATGCCTTGTTTAAATCAGTAAAATCGACACATACCCTCCACTTTCCATTCTTCTTTTGAACAACAACCACATTGGCTAACCACCTTGGATACTTAACCTCTCTTATCATACCTGCTCAAAGTAGCTTATCTACCTCTTCCTGGATAATAGCATTTCTTTCAGGTGCAAACCTTCTCCTCTTTTGATGTATAGGCTTGAATGACCTGTCAATGCCAAGTTTATGAGTAATTATATCCTTAGATATACCTGTCATGTCTTCATGTTTCCAGGCAAAGGTGGATTTCCTTCTCTTAAGGAAGGATACTAGCTCCTGTTCAATGTTGCTAAGGATCCCTGATCCTATGAAGATCTTGGATTCAGGATCCTCAGGATCCGTAAGGATTTCCTTCAAATCCAATTCTCTTGCCTCCAAGACATCTCTTGAAGGATACTTTAATTGCTATTGCTCCCTTGGTCTTGAAGCTGGCTTCATTGATGAGGTATAGCAATTCTTAGCTTCTTGTTGATCGCTCTCAATTTTCACCACTCCCCAAGGACTTGGAAGCTTTACACATTGATGATAGGTAGATGGAACTGCCTTCATATCATGTATCCATGGCCTGCCAAGGATAACATTGCAACATGATAAGCAATCTATAACACAAAATTTTTTATAAGAATGCAATCCTTCAATATAGATTGGGAGTTTGATGTCCCCCAATGTATTCTTAGTTTCTCCACTGAATCCCATAAGTACTGAGGATCTTGGGATAATATCAGACTCTAGGATATTCATCTTCTTGAGAACATCAAGCTGAATGATGTTCACAGAGCTTTCTCCATCTATAAGGATCCTGCGAACAAAGTGGTTAGAAATAAACAATGTAATCACAAGACCATCATGATGAGGATCCTGGACATCAACATGATCATCCTCATCAAAAGTTATAACTTTATCCTGGGTGACAACGGAGGTCCAGACGGGTCTGTCTCCATTATCTATCTTGGTTTCCTTAGCATGTCTTTTTGCTGCTGAAAAGGAGGTACCACAGATATCTGATCCACCGGATATGAAATTTATGACTTGTGCATCTGCGGGAGGAGCAGGAGCCCTTTCTGGGATCCTTTCAGGATCCTGGATCCTTGACTTCTTCCGTCCCAAGAGTTCCTTCAAATGCCCCTTGCTCAACAAGTAACCAATTTCCTTTCTCAGTGCAATACACTCTTCAGTGAGATGCCCAAAATCCTCATGATATGCACACCACTTGGACTTATCCTTTGTAGCAGCTGGTTTATCACTCTTCCTTGGCCACCTAGCTTTCTCACCTAAATTCTGCATTGCAAGGATTAGTTCATTGTTATCAACAGAGAAACAGTATTCAGAAATAGGAGGATAATCCTCATCATCCTCTTCTTGTTCCACTGAATGCACGTTCTGATTGTCAGACTTATTGTAGAACTTGGATTTGTTGTTCCTGAAGTAGGATCCTTGTTTCACCTGTTTTGAGGATCATGCTAATCTATCCTGGATCCTTTTGTCATCCTCTAGGCGGATGAACCTAAGGGCCCTGGTTCTTACTTCATCAAGATTCCTGCAAGGTGTCATGACAAGATCATCATAGAATAATGAATCCCTAAGTAATCCCATTTTAAAGGCTTCTACAGTCGTAGCAATATCCAAGTTAGGAATATCCAAGAATTCTTTACTAAACTTAGTGATGTAATCTCTAAGTGATTCATTTTGACCTTGTGTTACCCTATATAGATCGCTAGTTAATCGTTCAAATTTCCTACTACAAGAGAATTGGCTATTAAACAAATTAACTATATTAGCAAATGAAGTAATAGAGTAAGGGGGAAGACTTAGCAGCCATTTAAGAGCAGATCCTGTGAGTGTGGATCCAAATCCCTTGCATAGACATGCTTCTTTTAACCTTTCAGGAATTGGATTGATCTCCATCCTCTCCCTGTACTGAGCTACATGCTCCTCTGGATCCGTTGAACCATCATACAGCTTCATAGATGGTATCTGGAATCTTTTAGGGATCTCAGCATCACACAAGGGTGGTGCAAAACGAGATATCCTATGGCTACCATCTGCAATTTCAGGAATGGGTTTAACCACTCCCGGTACACTGGATATCATATCCTTAAGCTTCTGTAGCTCTCTAGCCATAGCCTGATTAATACCTGTATCCTGCATTAAGCCATGGTTAGTGTTATATGAATTATTAAAAATGTTACCTCCCACAGGATTCGTGTTTGGAATTGCGGATGTGAATCCATATTGTCGAGACTCTGGCATGATTGAAGGACCAGAGGGAGCAATGGTCTGCATTGGTATGAAGTCTCCTTGATGAATGTCTGAGCTCTGAAGCTGCATACTTCTCAAAAATCCTTGATCCTGAAGGACGTTGGATCCTTGAAGTTGAGATGATCCTTGAACCTGAAAGGATCCTGGAACCAGAGAGGATCCTGGGACAAAGGAGGATCCTTGGACCTGGGAGGATCCTTGGACCTGGGAGGATCCTTGGACCTGGGAGGATCCTTGAACTGCATGCATTCCCAAATATCCTCCTGACGTATAGTATCCCTGATGCTGAGAAGAGGATCCTGATGGTTGAGAAGAGGATCCTTGAGGCTGGAAGTGAGAGCCAAATGCCTGAATCATAGTTGCTGTTCCATAACGCCTTCCTGGTAATTCACCCAAGTATTGCACGTCCGGAACTGCTAAGTGTTGGGAAGTTATAACTGGAGTGTCGAAGTTCAGCGACCTTGGCATCAGAGGGGAGTGATCCTCCACTGATTTCTTCTGTTTCTTGATCTCATCGATCTCCCGGAGGATCCTTTCGTTGGTTTTGTCCTGCTCTTGTGCATGATTCCTCATCTGCAAAATCAGAGTGTAAAGATCATTAGTAGTAGGATTAGTTGAAACAGAAGAAGTTGGTGGTTTTTGGAAAATGGGGGTTGGTTTCTTCGCAGCATTCTCAGCATTCTTCTGGGATCCAGAAGGTGGTGGAGGCAAAGGAGGAACGCCTTGTGAAGAACTGAATGATGGCATCAAGTTTGAGGTGTTCTTCGCTGAGGAAGCCATCTGCCTGGTTGTTATGAACCGAAATAACCGCAAAGATATGAATCTTCTTAGGAATGAAGCACCAATTGCCCCATGGTGGGCGCCAAACTGTTTTGGTTAAAAATCAAGCAATGATAACGCAACCAAACTTTCTGCTGTGAGGTATGATGCTTGAATTGATGAACAACAATAAGGATCACTATGAAATGTAATGAACAAGTGACACGAAGATTTATATGAGGAAAAAGCCCTTGATCAATGAATGATCTCCGGCATAAAAAACCTCGGGTGATGGAAACTACCGATCACCAACTCAAATAAAACAAGAAACGTAATACAACTTCGGATGATAGCGAGCTAAGTACAAGGATCACTATAGTGTATTGTGTAAAAAAGTGTGTAATCGCCACGTGAGTTAACGAGAGCTGGTGAGAGCAGTTGTAAGAGTGTGTGTGTAGCCAAAAATAGCCAAGTGTTTTCTAATTAGCTCGCTACCCCTTTAAAAATGGAAAATATCTACACTAACTAACATTCCGCAAATGGTGCAAGTCCTCCACGACTCCATAACGTCCACTTTTGGCCAGGCACGTGCGGAATAAACATAGAATATACTCCAGGAATATCGCCAAGACCAAGTCCAAGCTGGTACTCCTGCAAAACAGTTTCGAATTCAAAGTAGACAACCGTTAGTACAAGGATCCTTATGATGATCCATGATCCTGCAACACTTATGAGGATCACTACTTCAGACAGAATTGAGGATCACTAAACCCAACAGTCAATGAGGATCACTGATCATTGAGAAATCCTCCCCTAACAGGGATATCATGTCCTTCAATTTTTGAAGCTCCCGAGTAAATGTTGACATCATACCTGCATCCTGCAAAGATCCACTATTGTTAGTAGCATGAATATTATTATTTGACACGTTACCAGTCTGAGGATTCTGACCATATCCTGAAGCATATCCTGAGCTCCTCACAGTTGACATCCTGATCGAGGAGGGTATTTCAGGAGTATGATTCTGGGAATGACTAGGCACAATATTCCCCCTATTATCCTCAGTATACACAGCCGAACTGAAGTTCAAAGTCCTGGGTTGTAAAGGAGTAACAATATCCTCAGTGGATCTGCTTGAGCAAGCTTTTAAGAGTTGTATTTCTCTTAACAGCATTTGGTTAGTTTCCTATTGCTGCCTCATTTGTTCCTGCACACTTCCAAATAAGGTTAGAATTTCATCATTAGAAGCTAAAACGGGAGCAGATCCCTGAACACTCCGAGTAGGGATAATATCCTGAGGTTGTGAAAAAGATGGCATCCTTGGAGGAGGTGGTGGAAGCACCGAACCAGTAGTAGCAGAAGTTGTAGCGGACACAGTGGAGGAGCTCATGTTTGATCTTGAGGCCATTGTGGACAATGTGGCAAAAAGTTTTGAAAATAGAAAACCGATTAACGATTTTACAAAGATTTTTAGTAAAGATAGCACCACTTGCCCCACGGTGGGCGCCAAATTGTTTTGGTCAAAAATTGCCGAAGCAATTTAGTGATCAAATTAGTTAAGTGAGGTAGTGTGCTAAAAAGTGTGTTGGAAATATGCTGGTTATGCTGTTTGTAAAAACAGTTTTCAGGATACGGCTCAGGATATTGAGCTGTATCTGCGATCAAACTATGAGCAAAAAGTAAAGAAAATGACACGAGATGTACGAGGAAAGCCCTTGATCAATCTAGATCGCCGGCATAAAACCTCGGGAGCTGACAATCGCAGCTGCCTAGTTCTTCTTATTGCTTCAAACGTCAGGGTACAGTGCAGGATATCGACCAGATCGCTAAGTGTTACAAAGCTTTGTGTGAAAGTAAAAATTGCAAGAGAACAAGTGTGAGAGTGTAATGAGTGTAGCTGTGATGTCCTATTCGATCTGATATACCCACCTATTTATAGTAACAAAATACAAACTAAAATTCCTATAAATATGGGATGCTCCCGAATATTCCATTGTTAACGTTGTAGACCGAGTAATGCGGCTTCAATGTCTTCATTTGAACGACTTGGACCGAGTCTCCCGGAGAAAGGGTCTTCGTGAACGTTGGGCATCTGGACGCGTACTCCTGCACACAACCCGTTAGTAATCCTGAGGATATCATTCAGGATGTTACCAATATCCTGAACGAGCATCCCGGATATGAGCAGATATCATACAATCAAGATATAATTCAAGATATTTCCCAGGATATGGGCTCAGAATTTTACCCATAACAGTTACTTTGTTTGCACACCCTTTTTTCATATTTGTCATAATAACCTTCTGGTAAGGTCATGTAGACATCCTCTGATAAGGTTCCGTACAAAAAAGCATTGTTAACATCTAGTCGAAACAAGGGCCAATTGTTTTGGACGGCTAGACTTATTACACATCGCACCGTAACCATTTTTACAACCGGAGAAAATGTTTCATCGAAATCTAGACCCTTTCTTTGGCTATAGCCCTTAGCAACTAACCTAGCTTTGTATCTTTCTATCTGGCCAACAGACTTGTATTTAATCTTGTAAATCCATTTACACCCTACAGGTTTTCTATCACTAGGTAAATCAGCTAGAATCCAAGTACCATTTCTCATAAGTGCTTCCATTTCATCATTCATGGCTAAAACCCAATTGGGATCTAAGAAAACTTCCTTATATGTTCTTGGTTCTATGCTTTTATTAAGAGAAGAAATGAATGAGAAATTTTCTGAGGACAGTTTAGAATAATTAACTACCTTCTCTAACCCATACTTAACCTTCCCTTCTATAACAAAATCCTCTAGCCTTCTAGGAGCAACTGAAGTTCGGGTTGACCTTCTCAAGTTAATAGGATCATTCTTATTACCCTCAGGAAGAGTACTATCTTCATTAAGAATCTCAATGTTTTGAATTTCACCGGCATCCTCGATAGTGATATCTGGACCAGGAGGAACATCTTGACCAGTTGATATGTTCTTATCATTAGATCTGTTCTCATCATTTGTCAAGATATCATCCTCTTGATTCCTAATATCACTCGTGCTACCAGGTGGATCAAAGCCATTAGTTTCAGATTGTACAGTCCTAGCAACATCATCGGGTATTGGTTGTCTAAAATTTTCATTTTGAAGAAAGAAGTTATACATGTCAAAACTGTTTAAATTTGAATTTTCGGAATATTTGTCTAACTTGAAAGGATAGATTTGTTCATAAAATCTCACATCGCGTGAATATAAAACAGTTTTATTTTCCAAATCCCACATTTTGTAACCTATTTTTTCATTTGAATAGCCAATAAAAACACATTTTATTGCACAACTATTAAACTTGTTTGAAGGATTTAAATTTGTGCAAAAAAACAGACAACCAAAATTTCTAAGGTGACCAAGAGGAGGCTTACACCCAAACATCAACTCATAAGGAGACCTACCACTCAAGACAGAAGAAGGAGTACGATTGACAAGGTAAGCGACAGTTAACACACACTCAGTCCGCATGGATATAGGTAACCCCCCTGAAACATAAGAGATCTAGCAGTGTTTAGCAGATGGCGATGTTTCCGTTCAACAATCCCATTATGCCGAGAAGTACAGGCACAGGAAGTTTGATGTATGACACCCTTTTAGGGATGGCAATGGGTCGGGTTCGGGTCGGGTATTGGTAATCCCATACCCGGTTATAAAATCGTGTCCCATACCCAACCCAATACCCGTCGGGTATTTGTCGGGTAATTACCCGTCGGGTATCGAGTATACCCGCGGGTATCGGATGTACCCATTAGTTTGTTAAAAGATATACGTTGGGATTTCTAAATACATTTTTTACTTTTATAATTATTATATAATTTTATTTATACAACAACTATTATAAATTAAAAAAAATGTACATTAGATAATTTATAAGTTTTATCATAAATAAATAATAACTTTATAATACTTATACAATTACATGTATATACTTCACAACATACAATATATAAATACTACTATCAAATCCATATACTAAAAGAAAATTTATTTTTTCACATTATGAACATACTAAAATAAATACCGATAGACAAGGGTTAATGAAAAATATAAATATAAATTTAAAAAATCGGGTATATAGTTCGGGTAAATGGGTATGTGGTTTTGGGTAATCGGCTCGGGTATCACCTAATCCCATACCCGACCCATACCCGCGAAATTTTTTAAAACTAATCCCATACCCGGCCCAATAACCGTCAGGTATCGGGTATACCTGTCCCATTTGTGTCGGGTTTCGGGTATACCCATCGGGCTCGGGTATTTTTGCCATCCCTACACCTTTTTTTTCAAAAAATGATTGCAAGTTTTTGTTAACAAATTCAGTACCATTATCAAATCTACACACTTTGATTCGTTTACCAAACTGAGTTTCAATTAATGAAAAAAAGGACTCAATATTCGTAAACACTTGATCTTTGGATTTTAAAAGATATAACCAGACTGCACGGGAGTAATCATCCACCACGGTTAGGAAGTATTTGAAACCTTCACGACTAGTGATTTTAAATGGTCCCCACAAGTCTAAATGAATTAGATCACCTACCTCATTTGACTTATGGTCGATAAGAGAAAAAGATGTACGAGTTTGTTTAGACATATGACAAATTTCGCATGGTTGAGTTAAGTTTTTGTTGTTCAAGATTAAGTCTTTATTAAGAACACGTAAAACTTGTTCAGAGGGATGCCCAAGGTGACTGTGCCATAACTCAGCAGAGATGGTACATGAAAACATACCACTATTACAACTAAAACCCTTACCTTTGCCTAAAGAATCTAACACATAAAGACCGCCTTGTTCTCTACCAGTCATCACAAGTTTCTTTTGAGATAAGTCCTGAACATAACAGTGTGACTCAGTAAAGAAGGAATATAATTTATTATCTTTGGCCATTTTATTTACTGAGATTGAGTTAACACAGTAATCAGGAATAACCATGACGTCTTTTAAAATAACATCTTTTTGACTTTTAGGTTACCAATTTTCTTTATTTGAGCTTTAGTACCATTTGGATGACGAACAGTTAGGTTCAGACCAGAGACATCTAAACCATTAAATAGGCTTGAGTCACTTTTAATCATGTGCTAATTGGCTCCAAAATCGATTATCCACATAAGTGAGCCATTCAAGTCATGATTACTATTAGAACAAAAAACTTCGTTTAACCTACAATTCAAACTAGACGTATTAAAGTTACCTGACATGTTGACTATGGAAGAATTTGCAGAATTATCAGAGATTAAGGACATAATTCTTGCAATCTGATCAGGAGTGAATGGCTGGGATGAAGAATTGGCAGCTTCAAAGGTGTTAGGTTTATCGCTGGAAGCATTTGACTTGGCTTGTGTCACACCCCGACCCGCAGCGGAAAGGTACGGGGCATGATGATTGCCCATAGCTCATGACAACTAATTATTGTTTCAATATTTAAAGCATAACCATTTAAATAGTCACATAACATATAATAGTCAAAATTGTTCATACATTGTTCAAAACAAATATATCAAGATTTCAATTTAAATTCCTAAGGCCCATGCTACGTGTCCACATCACTTGATCATCAACTTTGAAAACCTGCACCACATTAGAAAAATATATTTTTGGGTCAACAAATATGTTGGTGAATAATTTCCTCCGTTTTATAGAAAAAAGTTTTATATTTATTTCTTAAAAAAATATTTTTAACATGCACCTCAAGGTTAGTGTGTAAATAGTCTCATATCATCAACATAGTCAACATATCCATAAATCCAAATTTACCAAACAAGAATACATAATCAAATAACAACACAAACAACCAAAATAAATAGACTCCTGATAATAGCGTGCATTAGGCTCAAGCCCCGAGGAGCGAGTCTAATACCGTTGGCGATACTAGGCTACAACTCATGGCCGTGGGGAACCTAGTCAGCCGTGGATCCACTAGACACAATAGCATGCAATAGACTTGACATCCGATAGCATATAGAATAATAGAATACACATAAGACGTTCACATAATAACACTTGATCATAGCATGTTAAGTAAATCGAAAAGTGTAACGTGATGCACCCCAAAATTTGAAAAAGTTAAAAAGGGGAAAGTGAAAGAAATTACTCACAGGTTGCGAAGAGTTAATCCACGAGAATTACCGCACGAGTACACGAGGTATAACAATTGACTAAAACACCCTAGAATAAATATCACCAAGATTCTAAATAACGAAATACTTGAACGAAAGGACAATATATTAATTTTAGGAAATTGGGTTCTCCTATTTGGGGACTTTAAATTATATAAAATAACTATTTGACAAAATAACCAAACCAATATAATTTTATGTACATATAGATTTCTATAATTATTTACCATGAGATATTCTTAGAATTATCAATTTAATAGGGTTTAATAGTTTTGTAAATGCCCATATTTAAACAAATTCAGTAAAACCATCTAATAATTTTTATATCGCCGATTAAATGATTGTCACATAAAATGATTAATTATATAAAGGAATTTACTTTGTTTAATATTTCCATAACTTCTTTACTTAAATGATTATCTAAAATTATGGAAGATTTATATAAAATTCCCACTACCATTATATAATCTATAGAGATCAGTAAAAATATTCATAGAACTTATTTGTGAAAATCTAGTATTTTTTTAAATAATTAAATAATGTATAAATCCAAATTAAATTTCATGAATTCCCAAAAATTAAGAAAAAATTTTATAGAAATTCCCTAATGTTGATATAGTCTGAAATAACCAATAAAAATATTTATTGAGTTTATTTAAAATCATCTTGTATTTTTATTTGATTTATCTAATGATTAAAACATAAATAATTCACCAAAATTCCAATTGATATCTAAAAATTCTAAAAATTTACAAACAATACACTAGTATGATATATAACAGTATTATACTTTCAATTTCATCAAACTACAAGTCTAAATATAAAAGCCCCAAATTCTATGCATGAAGAACCCTAATTTCAACTAAAATTAAATTCGGATAAATTAGCCTTCTATCACTGAAATTGATAGAGGGCTTTTGTAAAGCACGAAAAATTAAGCAAGTTGGGCTTTGGAATCACCTGAAAAGGTTGAGAATTGAAGGAGATATCATCCGCCCAAGTTACAAGCCCTAGAATATTCTTCGATCAAATTCGTGTTATGTGGTTAGTGAAATGGATAAATTTCAGTGGGGTTTTGTGTGGAATGAGAAGAAGAATCGAATGATGTGAGTTTTGTAAGTTAAGTTTTACGAATTAGAGTAAACCCAAATGATGTTCATGAGAACTTTAATGGTGGACTTGAATGGATTTGATTTTGATTAATTGCTTTAGTAACGTAACGTTTCAAAGGGGTGTTTCATATTACACCAAAATTTCGTGTTTGAGAGGACCTGAATGAAACTTAAACGTCGCAAAACAGATTCAATCGATCAGGTTGAGTTGGCTGTGTTTATAGCGAAGAAGAAAAAAACTGATTCTCGGTTTCAATGTAGGTTTAAAAGAAATACGTTAAGGGACAAATTTCAATGCATGAGTTTGTCTGGTGGTGCGCTTGTGTTTGTTGTGCTGAACTGCCCGTGTTCGAGTCCCGTTAACTGCAGTTTTGAGCATTTATTTTTTTTCTTATTTAATTCGTTCCAAAACGATCGATATATAGGGAGGCCGTTCCCTAGACTCCCACCAATTCAGGGTGTAGCTGAGTGGTGTTTAGGAAGTTTGTTGATGGTGAAGTCACTGGTGCGAACCCGTGTGCTCCCACCTTTTTACTTGTTTTTAATTATACTTTCATAACTCACATAACCAGTCCCTCAACTTAACTTTCCAAATGTGACCAGTAAGCCCCTCCACTTTTATTACAAATCATGAGGGTTAACTTGGTTATAATTAATAATTAACTTAACTAACTTAGTTAATCAAGTTTCTAATAAAATCTAACCCCGTTAGTTGACTTGCATATTTTATAGTTTCTATTAATTACAAACCAATCCCTTGACTTGTAACTTTGATATTTTGACGGTTTAAATCCTTTTAAGTTAAAAACTTGTTTTAACCACCAATTTTAGCGTATTTAATTATTTCCCTTATATCTATTAACCAAGTTAACTGAGTCTCGCTTATAAACCTCCATATTTTTAAACCAACGAAATATGTGGTGGTTTAATCTAATAGTATAATATTGAAATTATTAAAAATCCTTATTTTTATTTAAGTTAAAAACTTGTTTTAACCACCAATTTTAACGTATTTAATTATTTCCCTTATATCTATTAACCGAGTTAACTGAGTCTCGCTTATAAACCTCCATATTTTTAAACCAACGAAATATGTGGTGGTTTAATCTAATAGTATAATATTGAAATTATTAAAAATCCTTATTTTTATTTACTTGAAAAGGGTTTGGTTTTGAAATCCGGGTCGGATTTCGGAGATCCGATTTTGGCGGATGTTACAGCTTGAGCTCTTTGAAGATTGTTTTTTTTCTTATAGTTAGGAGGGTAGCCAACTAATTCAAAACATTTCTCAATAGAGTGGCCAATAAGATTGCAGTGAGTGCATCTCAAAGGTTGATATTTGTTTGATTTTTTCTTATTAGGGTCATAAAACCTTGAATGAAAAGCCGTAGCTTGAGATTTAGTATAAGGATTCACACCTTGGTGTGATTCTTCAGCAGAAATGACAGCAAAAGCATTCTTAACAGTTGGAAGGGGGTCTTTGGAAAGTAAATTTGATCTTAAAGGTTGATAAACATCATCCAATCCCATTAGGAATTGCATTAATTTTATTTGGTTATTAAAAACGGTGATCTGAAGTGAGGAATTACATGTGCATTGTGGTAGCTTTGTAATGGTTTTATATTGTCTCCAAAGAGAGTTTAGTTTATGATAGTAATCCAAAACAGAAGAACCATTTTGAGTAGTAGAATTGATTTGTTTGTATAGGTTGTAAATAAGTGACCCATCAATTTGGTATAGGTTTCCTTCGGTTCATTCCATACATCAAAAGCATGTTTTGAAAAAAAACTATCCCACATACAATTCCTCGCATATAGAGTTCAAAATCCAAGATAGTACTACTGAGTTGCATCTATCCCATTGTTTGCTTAAAACTTGATTATCAATATCTTTTTTAATTGACCCATCTATAAAACCAAATTGTGTTTTTACTTGAAGAGCAAGTTCCATGGCATTAGCCCAGATAGTATAATTTTCGGTGCCTTTAAGTTTTATACTGATGACATATATATTACTAGTATCACTTGGATGGAGAAATAAAGGATCACTAAAATCCATATTATTAAAAGTTTGATTATTGACGGATGATGAAGAATCATCATCATACCTTTTTTATTTTATTTTATTTTTTTTAAAACCAGAATGCAAAAAGATAATTACACACCAGAACAAGCACCAACAAAAAAATATAACTTAGGGTGTCCGGTGTGGGTGCGACAAAGGGTTCGGCAAAGGCTTTTGCCGCGCAGCAAACACCGCCGCCGACCCTTCAAGAAACGAAGATCCAAGAGATATAACACACAAATTCGAAGAGTACAAGGCCATGTAAAAAGAGATAATAAAAATTAAACATATACGAGAAGAAAAATAATTGACCTTGGCAGATGAGCAACGAGAGGCGTTGCGACAAACAATGTACGACAAGGACTTGGTGACGTTTAATAGGCCTACCGACAATGTTCACCCTGTGATGACTGTCGTAAGGGTCATGCAAAAACCTAATTAAACTACGTAGATAGCGTAAGTAGGGTATCGTATCCACGGGGAATTTGTGGTTAGCGTTAAAGAAATTAATTAAAACTAAATTATCTAAATTGGGGGTTTGTTTGTTTAATTGTAAAGAAAACACAATTAGTCACGAAAAGTGTTATCAAGATGAGAAGAAGCAACCTCCACCCGGAATCCCGAATACCCATTTTAATATAAAAATCCGTTTTCTGATTCAAAACACCACATAGACATGGCATCGGAATTAATGAATTTGATTAGTTAATAGGGATAGTTTTGAAGATTCACTATGCAACCTAATAACCCGTTTGATTGTATCAATTACCCACCAATTTACCAACACGCTAACAACGCAAGAAAGTTGCCAATACGCTTAATAAATGACAAGTAATTCAAACACAAGAAACGTTTACCAATAATCCAACACAAGTGGTTAAGATATATCAGTTTACAAGAATCAGAAAAAACGAATAATTAAGTCAAACCGCGTAAACGTTCATCCGGGCAGAAGTCACAAGAAGTTTAGCCGTGCATGGTGATCTTTGCCGCTTCGGTTGTCATCCCAAAGTGCTTGGATATCATAAAACAGCCTTGAGAGATGTGAAGTATGCTGCCGATTCGTCCCTCTATTCGTATTCGATATATGACGGCTGCGAATTTAGAATTATGAATATTATATATGTGATCCAATCTTCTCTTCCCCAAAAGTCCTCCTGCCGTCCCTTTTTGATATACCCCCAATTCGTCCCTCAACTCAAGTCAACCCAAAATAGAAGTCCACTTGACTTGTCCTATGATAATTTTCGGCCCACTCCCTCTCTTTGATTTCGTGAATATATGGCCCAATATCACACCAATATTCTTTTCTTGTTCCTGAAACAATTAAAAGCAAACTAATTTATATGACAATCATGCACCTACAGGGGCGGACCCACCACCAAGCCAAGGTGGGCGGGCGCACCTTCGAGAAAAAAAAAATTAGTGTAATTTTCCGAAGAAAATCCCGTCCGCACCCCTTGGAATTTTTCGTCCGCACCCCGTGGAATTTTTCGGTCGCACCCCTTGAAATTTTTCATCCGCACCCCTTGGGTAAAAAAATATTATGGATTTATATTATAATTTTTTTTAGTAAAGTCTGATTTTTTATAAAAAAAACTACCATTATACTACTTAAACCTAAACCAAAGCTTAACCCATTAGTCCATTAGTCCATATCCATTATCCAATACCCAACAATAAACAAAAGCCCAATAGTCCATTAGTCAATTACCCAATACCCAACAATAAACATTAACAATTTGCCCAAAAACCCCTTCAATATCCTCCCGCCCTTCTGTTTCTGTTCCACGACATCCTGCCCAGCGACTTCATCACCAAGCCAGCAGCAACAGCAGCCAGCGACAATCAAAATTCCGGCCAGAAACTAACCGGAATCCGGCCAGGCAGCAGCAACACAGCAGCGACGTCATCAAGGTTAGTTTTTTGGTTTTTTTTTAATGATTTTACTTGATGATTTACTGCCATAGATGATTTTTATGATGGTTTTTTTGATGATTTTACGTGATGATTTACTGCCTTAGATGATTTTTTTGATGATTATGTTATTTAGATGATTTTTAGTGGTGATTAAACAATTCTAGGGCTTGATGATTATGTTATTTAGATGATTTTTAGGGGTGATTTTTAGATGATTTTTGGAACGATGAATTTATGGTCATGGATGAGGGATCGATATGATTGTGATAGAAACCATGAGTAGAGACGTTATGGCGCGATTTCTCAAGCTGAAAGTGGATACATCTTCCGAACTAATTGATTTGGATACTCTTCCTTCGGAATCCGACCCGACCCGATACAACCGATTTTTTTACAAAGTTTGACGTGTTTGCGAAATATATAAATTTAGTTTGATGTTCTTTTGACTTACATGACCCGACCCGATACAACCGATTTTTTTACTTATGTACCTAGGGGCCTAAAATTTTTAAAAATCTTCCGCACCCCCATGGAAAAAATCCTGGGTATCAATTCATTCCATTTAATTGTTTTCTCTTGATTCTCTACGTTGACAAAGTTCATAACAACTAAATTAATGGCTATTAAAATCAATTCATTCTTTATAATCACATGAATAATAAATTCAATCCATTTTTAACTCCTTTTCTCCATAACCCACAAAACATAAGAACCGTTTATGTAGTATCTTTTGTAACAATATCGATGCATTTAGATTATAAAATATATTAAATAAAGTGTACCTAAAATGCACCGATCACCCTGCGATGTTGGAAATCACACTCGTTAGAAAACGTGATATCGCAAAAAAACATGGATGGCCTTGTGATTTTTAGTTTTTTTAAACTTAGATTTTATTTAAAATGTAATGCTTTATTTTTATTTATAAAACTTTGATGTTTTTTCCATTTTATCTTAAATTAAAAAAAAAAACAGAAAATAAAAAAAAAAGTTTACCACTGGAGCAAGTGTCTAAACCATTACCAACACTTTTCATCAAAGTTTAAACATTTTTCACTGATTGACATGACACTCTGTTTCTGAGACTCATTTAACAGGGGGGGGGGGAAGAGATGAAAATATGAAAAACCATGTTCCCGAGCTTCATTTAACAGGGGGAGGAGAGGGAAAAGGGAAAAAAATATAACCAAATATGACCATATATTCATCCTCTCAAATTGGAGAGATTAGGAGAGAAAATTTTCCTTCCCCTCCCCTCCTCTAACCTCCCCTGTTAAATGACTCGGGAATATATTAAAGCACAAAGAAGCAATTATTCTGCTAGAGCAGCCTATTAGAATTAGAAGTAGTAAATAAAAAGGAACTTTTTACCAGGTATCATGAGTAGCAGCAGTAGCGTATGAATTGAAGGAACTTCAGCAGGTATAATTTCGCCCAGAATCAGCAAGTTATCAACAGCAAAGATCTGAATTTAGCACCAATTTGTTCACACTTGGTAACCAAGACTTTGAGTCTTGTAGCCCTAATTTCTTGCGACAGCAGAAGGAACAAATTTGACTGATAAAACAGCGATTGAAACTAGCAATTTTGACCAGGGGCAGGAGAGTACACCAACAACCAACAATTTAAAGCAGCAGAATTGAATTAATGCTAAGATCAATGAATTTAGGAATCCGAATAAGTTGTTCAACAATTTGCTCACACTTGGTAACCAACAATTTTGAGAAACTGAGGTAACTTAGCTGCTTGAAGGATCCAATGAATTTAGGAATCCGAATAAGTAGTTCTATTTTTTGAAAATGTGATTCTCATGTAGGCGGATTCCAAAGGGCTTGTAAGCATAGCGATACCAAGGTGTGTAGTAAAGGCGTTCCTAGATTCTAGTCCCATGGTGGACATTGGTGTAGATTTAGGAGTAGGCCTAGAGGGTTTGTGAGTAGGTCTAGGCGGATATTGATGTTAAAAAAATGTCAAAAAGCGTCCTGTGGGGTTATTAGTGTCATCAATTTCCGATTGGAAACATTGAACAACTGGTTTCATTTCTTTTGAAATTATATGACACAATTTTTTGTATCTCTTTGATAGGAAGTAAATGACTGAACTGACACCAGTTGGTGTCAATGAAGATGACAATGTGGCCCTAGAGTACAACTGTAACAATGTCAAGAAAGCAAAGCTCAATTCAACACTAGCTGCACTCCTTGATGATCATGTGCTTGCAGATGTACCAAAGAAGCCAACTCTATCACATGTTGATAGTTGACACCCTGATCAGCTTGGAACTTGGGAGTGCTATGCGTGTTTCTGTACTTAAATTAGACTGCACATCTTTTGGTATATGATTATGCTTGCTTAGTTTCTTATTTTCAGCTCAGCATATTATTTAATGATTGTTGGTTGCTTGTATTGGACACAGATGTTGCTGTGATGAATTCTGCAACAGTCAAGGATTTGAAACTTGTTGTCGAGAAAAAGTCACTGAAATGGAGCAGTCAAAGATGGGTCATCGCCATATTTCCTCGTATTTCTCTTTGTTTTCTGTTACATAGTTGTTTTTCATCTGTGCTTGCGTTATTCTTGATCAAGCTTAGACATTTAAAATGGTGATACGGGCAGGTCGGGCATTCGGTCAAAACTGGTCACCTTTATGTGATCCCGTAATTAAAATTTTGTAAATATTCAATTATTGAATGCGATTACAAACAACTTAAGACGTTGTATACGTTTAGTTTCATTTTTAGGGAATTTTAAATCTAATCTGTTTGACCCGTTATCAATCAAATCCGACCCGAATTGGCCAGATTTTGTATAAATGGTTTAAAATTTCCACCTTTATGGTACTATGTTTCTCATGAATCAATTATTCAAAAAGAAATACTCTTTTCCATTGCTATTTTCAAAAACAATGAAAAGCTTCTGAATGATGCTGCAGTTCTTCAAGATCATGGTTTACGAAATCACTCTCAGGTACTTGTAATCTGCATCAATCATGTTTAGTCTTGTTGCATAATAGTAGGGTCTCTAAATCAGATCATGTTACACCAAATAGAAAAATATATATATTTTTTGTTTTTCTGGTGTTTGTTTAATTAACTGGGATCTTTCGTCATGTAGGTGAATTTTATCCCATATGTAATGTCGAGAACCTCAAAACGCCATTCACGAAGGAGAAAACATAGGTTTTTTCATGGTCTTTTCAAAAGAAGGTTTTTTCATTGTAATTGCAGTTGATAAGGTGGTACAACTTCTCCATGAACATCTAGATGCCTGCCAGTGTCATGTTTAATTTCTCAATCTTATTAGAATAACAGAATCGGGCAAAGAGATTTTGAGTAGAGGGTTGAAGATTCTAGTCAAATTGCTTGGGCTGTGAATGTAAATTGCTTAACTATAATGGTCAGATTATTGAAAGTCTGAATGGATCTCATCTGGGAAGAAGAAGGGTGGGAGGGGTGGGGCCACTTATTTCTATTTTTTTTTAGAGTAAACTGCAATTTTATCCCCTGGGGTTTAGGTCAATTGGCACTCTGACCCCCCCTAACGAAATAATTGCAATTTTACCCCCTAACGTTTGTTGTTATGTCGCAAGTTTACCCCCTGCCGTCAAATAAGTTAACAGATCTGTTAACTGGAATGTGAAATGACTATAATGCCCTTTCATATTACCCCCTGTGTTTGTTCTCCTCTGTAATATTACCCCCTGCCACCACTGCCACCGCCATTCACCACCACAACCACCACTGCCACCTCCAGCCACCACCCTCAACCACCTCCAGCCACCACCCCTCTTCACCCACCCCCACCCCCACCACCTCCACCACCACTCTTCAAACTCCACCACCACCACCACCGCCCCACCGGTTCAATCATAACCTGCATAGAAAAGAATGGTTCTTTCACCTCAAACACCAATAAAAACACTCAAAGAACCTTATTCCCAGGTGGGTACAAGAGGCCAGAGATCAAGATCCCCAATGTTGTCCTGCAACTGAACCCTGAACAAGTTCTTGATGGTGGGAAGATGGTTCTTGATGTTGTTGATAAGGCTGTTTCTGGGGTTGTTGGGGTGGTTGTGTTGAATTGTGGTGATGAAAATGGGAGGGTGCTTTATGATGTTGCTTGTTTGTTGAAATCTGTTGTTAGAGATAGAGTTTATTTGTTGGTTTCTGAAAGGGTTGATGTTGCTACTGCTGTTAATGCTAGTGGTGGTGTTGTTTCTGATCAAGGTTAGATTTTTATTTTTATTTTATTTTTTCTGAATATTTGACTTTGCCCTAATTTTGAAATTTTGTAATTTTTTTTTTGTGGATTCATCATTTTTTTTGTGGATTGAGGTATTATGTCAAAAATCACACTTTGGGAAAAATTATGACCCGTTTAACCCGTTTCCATATATGCTATAGCTGATTTTTTTTAAATAACATGCTTATATATTCTATACTTTGAAAACAGGTTTAACTGCCATTGTTGCAAGAAATACCATCATGGATTCAAAATCCGACTCTGTATTTCTTCCACTAATCGGAAGAAAAGTGCAAACGTCAGATGTTGCGATGAACGGCTCTAGTTTTGAAGGTGCTGATTTTCTAATCTACGAGAACAATAACGAACAAATCACAGAGGAACCATTAATTTCCGCAATCAATCAAATTAAAATTCCAGTATTTGTATCTGTTGATTCAATAAATGAAGATAAATTATTCAATGAGATGTCATACGCATTACAATCTGGAGCAAGTGGTTTAGTTGTTTCAGGGTTGAAGTTGTTGGGGAATGATGGTTTGAAAAAGATATATAGCATGCATGCATCTGATAAGAAAACCGAAGCTTTTGATAGCGGGTTGGAGTTTGACCGGTCAAACGGGTTTCCAACTGAAAAGGGGTTTGCGGGTTTTGTCAATTTGGTGGATCGAGAAAGGGAGTTGATACAAACCGAGAGGTCGTTACTGCTTGGAGGGTGGTGGCTGGAGGTGGTTGAGGGTGGTGGCTGGAGGTGGCAGTGGTGGTTGTGGTGGTGAATGGCGGTGGCAGTGGTGGTAGGGGGTAATATTACAGAATAGAACAAAACACATGGGGTAATATGAAAGGGCATTATAGTCATTTCACATTCCAGTTAACAGATCTGTTAACTTATTTGATGGCAGGGGGTAAACTTACGACATAACAACAAACGTTAGGGGGTAAAATTGCAATTATTTCGTTAGGGGGGTCAGAGTGCCAATTGGCCTAAACCCCGTGGGGTAAAATTACAGTTTACTCTTTTTTTTAAATCTTAGAGGTAAAATAGACATTACACACACATTATATTATATAGAGTAAATTACGTTTTTGGCCCCTGTGATTATATCACTTTTACTATATTAGCCCAAAATAAGAATTTTTAACATATATGCCCCCATGGTCTCTATAACTAACTATTTTGGCCCCTGAGTCTAACCAATTCAAAATCGCCATCATTAGTCAACCACAAGTAAATAAAAATAAGATCAAATTGTTTAGTGGCTTGAAATGTTGAATCACTCATCATACCTCAAGAAACTCAACTCCTGGTTTGAGATCAGACTCTTTCAGTTGACGAGTACTACCGCCTCCTTCGTATAAGTTTCTTGCAAGAGAGAAGCTACGAACAATAACGTTTCTCTTTTGCTCCAATTCTTTATCAAGTTTTAAAGTTGTCGGTACCCTTTTTATGATATTAAGCTTCTTTTGATATGCTAAAACCGCCTTCACAAATTCCTGCAATCATGTTACAGTCAATTTCAATACACGATCGCTTATAAAACTCACGTTTAAAAAATAATAACTAATTGGAAATGGATAAAATGTATACCTTGTAAGCAGCAGTGCATCCAGGATAGTCGAATTCGTCTGAATTCGCCTTCCTCATCCGCTCAGGATGGGATGGAACTGTAAGCCCATTATAAACTTACCCTAAATTGATTTGGGGGTTTTCTTGGAGAAGATGATGGGAATTTAGGGGTTTTGTGGTGTAAATGAGAATTAATTTGTTTTTAACACGTGTCATTAAAAAAAGGGAGGGGAAATTACCATTTTAGACATTATGTGCTTGTCATGCGAGTAATAAGAGAAAATTGCTAAATTCGTCCCTGAGGTTTTACACAAATTGCTAAATCAGTCCAAAATCAAGATTTGTTGCTAAAACAGTCCAAAATCAAGATTTGTTTTGCTAATACAGTCAAAAAAACAAACGCCGTTAAATTAGCCTTGTTTTGTTTTGCTAAATTTCTCCCTGAGGTTTTACACAAATTGCTAGATCAGTCCAAAATAAAGATTAGTTAATTGAACGAACATGAACAGAGGTCTCGTTCGTTCGATTGTGTTCGTGAACGTTCGGTAAGGTGTTCGTTAACGTACCTTTCTGGTATTCCATCACCCCGTCCATTCATCCTCATGTTCCAAATGCAAGCAACAGTATGCCTACATGGCATGGCAGTTGAAATGCTAAAAATGTTTTCTTTAGGTGTCTCGTCTTGGTTCTAGCATAAGCATTACGGATATGATGTACATGGGAGGTTTTTTGTTGATGTGGATAATATGATTTTTTACCCTTTTAAGTACAAACTCATATTATTTTTATACTGTGTTGTAGTAAATGTGAAAAGTGAAAAAATAGCGAGTCACGTAGGCTGTGTAGGCTGTATGGGATATTACCTTTCACACTCACCTTTGTGTTATGGATTATGTGAAATGTGAAATATGGTGATGCTCACCTATGTGTTATGGATTATGTGAAATATGGTGTTGGGTGGAAGTGACTCTAAATAATATGGTTATACTTCATTTATTATTCGAAAAAATACAAGTTACACAACTATCTTGGCCATGAAAGAAAATGCAATCTATAGTAGTTTTGGTACCAGAAAGTTGTTGGAACCCAACACTTTGTCGAAGATTGTAATGCAATAGGGATGAAGGTGAAGCCCAGCTGGTGAAGAAACAAGCCCACGTATGTAGGGCTGTAAACGAACCGAACGAACACGAACAAGGCCTTGTTCGTGTTCGTTCGTTAAGGAAATAAATGTGTTCATGAACACTTACCGAACGGGATTTTATGTTCGTGTTCGTTCATTAAGGAAATAAGTGTGTTCGCGAACGGTTCACAAACACAAACAAATTTGGCGAACTCGACGAAGGATAAAGATAGATGGCCTAGAGAGTAGCACTTGAACTTGAATCCCTTATTGTGAAACGGGGGTCGATTGTATTCGTCGATGTAAATAATGATAAATGAAAGAGAAATGGTGCATAAACAAGGTGAAAGAGGGTTTTCTGGTTTAATTGTTAGGGTAATAAAATAAATAAAAGTTTAATAATATAAAAAGTACACATAAAATATATATAAGTACAAAGATTGTAACACCTGTGCCTTCACGGCTATCAAACAAATATCGAACCAATGAAATATTATATTTCATACTTGGGATTTGTAAAAATATGTGTATCATTTGCACATATCAATTTTTGATCAATTCCAAACTCTAAATCGCTTTCTAGAAGGTTATACGCGCACCGATGCGTAAATATAACCAGTTTAATGCAACAAACACTCCGGAATAGTGACATAGGCTTAACATACCTTAAATAACCTTTACATAACTTAGAAATAAGTTTTGAAGGCTTTGGTATGGCAAAAACAAGTTAATTCGCTTACAGGGACTAAACTTGACAAACTGCGAAAGTATGCCAATTTGAACTATAACAGACTTTCCGGAACATGACCATAAGTTAAACACACCCTAAATATCCTTTACATAGCTTAGAAATAGGCTTTTAGGGGTTCGGTGTGCTAAAATAAACTTTTGTGTCATTCAGGGACTAAAAGCGTCAAAAAGTGCACAAGTTTGCATTTTCGCGCATAACTTACGTTCTGAATACATCCGGACATCCAAAAATTTATGTAAGCACTAAAATATTTTATTTTAGTGTTTGGCATAAGAAAAATCCATTCGTTTCGTCATTTGGATCGTTTTTCGCGCTTATGCGCATTCCGTCGTAATTAAGCGAACATCGCGTTCGTACGACCAAACGAACTGAAATCCGACATATTTTTGAGCATGTTTCATGTCCACAATTTTTAGGCATCATTTTAGGGCCTTAAAGTTGGCTTTACGGGCCTTAGAAGTGTCGGGAATGGCCTTAAACACGTGCAGGGGCTGAAACTGTCATTTTTGAAAGTTATATGCTGATCAGAAGGGCCATGCGGCCCGCATTAGATTTGTCTGATCCTGAAGCGGGCCGCCTCAGCCTCCCAGAACAGATCAGAACGAACAGTCAGCATATTCCAGCTGTTTTAACCACAACCACACACTCACAACTGCACATTCAGCTCATTTAGACCCATTTTTAGCTACCATGAGTTTCCGACAAGTGTACGCATGAGATTCGAGCACGGTTTCCATGAAACGATCTTAACGGTTACCCGAAAACTATAAATACCCCACCCCACAACTTTAAAAACCACTAGAATTTTGATCTTAGAAACTCTAAGTTGAAACCATTGTTTCATACCTGAGATTCTTGGATCGAGATTAGCATTCGGGGACCCTTCGTAAGTATTCTTTCGTTCTTTTCTTTCTTTTATTGCTTTTCGAGTCAGAAAGTCAAACTTTGTTTGACTTTCAGCGTTGACCAGCTTATGGTCAATGCGAAGTTCGTTTGAACTTCGCAACGTGAGTGTAATCACGTTGGTTATAGTCCCTTGGGACTATGCCTACTGATTACCACGTTGTCTAGGGTCGTAAGGGTAAGCGATCTAATAAATCGCTTATACCTTCGAACCCGACCCATTTGGTCGATCATTAGGATCCGACCAAATACATTAGGTGACCATAGTATATAGGGAATAACCTTCCGAGGTTATACCTTATGGTCGCTTCGTTTAAGTAGTTGTATGATAGGTAGTTTATATGCCTTAGGTAAATTATCAGAATACCCTTTTCATGTATAATTGGTAATTAAGCATATGTAACCTAAACTTTTGTCACATAACTGATTATGTAACATGTTTAGGCATATAACACTTGTCATAGGACTAGTTAGACGGTCCGAACGCGTTTCACGCGAACGACGCGTTAAAGTAGCATAAGCTAGCTAAACGGGTTGTAATGGGTCGTAAGCACTTATGTTAGGTTTCATTTAGTATGTAGGCTTTGTTAAACCATATGACACGAGTCTCTATACTCGTTTGGTTTACGAACCCTCATTCTATCCGATCTTCCGATTATAGGTCCGGTTTATTAATGTAGTTACCTATATTAGGTGCCGTTTGATATCCGTGATCTCTAGCATTGTTTGGTTGTTACTCAAGGACTACTAGGCAATCTCAAGTGAGTACATAGACCCCTCTTTTACTGTTTTCCAAACTGTTTTGGGGTGAAACACATGTGCCTACTTGTTACTTTCATGCTTTCCTGTTTTCACATCATATACTTGTTATGTTCATTAGTACACTATTAGTACATGATTTACATTACATTTCTGCTATGTATGTTGACTGATAGCATGCTAGCACATTGATTTACATGACTTTTCTACTTTGTATGTTAACTTAGCATACTTAGTACATCATTTTACATTGCATCTCTGTTGCATATGTTCCAGTAACATATGGACACATTGTTTTACAGCTCTACCTTGTATGTTTACTCTAGCATACTAGGTACATTTGTTATTCATCACATGCTTACATTTTGGTATGACATTTGGTTTGTTTAAATGAGACAATGCACATTCATTAACACCGATCATGCCGCTCGGTAGTAGGTAGTGGTACCATAGGACTTGACAAATCCCATTCCTGAAATCTCGGGTTTGTTTGGACGTAAGGAATGACCGAATCCAAATACATATTCTTTTGATAACTCACTTTTACATAGTTATCCGACTGTCTCAAGGCTTGGATGTATGAATTTTCACAATACCGCATAAATGTTCATATTCAGTATAGCATGCATATATTTTACAAAACATAACTTTGATTTAAACCAAGTTTTACTTCAATACTTTGTTTTGTACATTTTTACTTATGGTTTAAGTAGTCTTATTTTACTTACCATACATAAACATTTGTTACACATTACTTGACTACTTTTGGACTATCAACATTTGACATGGTTTATACAAGGACTTTTGACATAAACATTTGACATAGACATTAGACATTTGATTATACATAAACATTTTACTTCGGTGGTTTGGTTTGAGTAAGTGATTTAAGTAACGAGGCGTGTGTAATATGATACAAGCATGGTGGATACGCCGCTGGTACTTCCTATATATAAGTGCTTGTATGATATCACATATTGTAGCGTTATTTGAATCATTTCAATTTGAGACATATAACATTTTATACAAATAACATACTTTTCACAAGACATTGTTTTACAAAACAACTTATCTTATACAAACTCATTTTACATGGTTATTCATTTAACCTTACATTTATTTATACATATCATCTGATCTTGTCGTTTTTCAAACGACTTACAAAACAAAGCAAACTAAAAGGTTCATGACTAAACATTTTCTTAAACATAAGTCATGAATCTCATTTTCACAAAACCTATGTATCTCACAGGCATTTTTATGCTGACGTACCTATTTTCACATGTGTTTGCAGGAGATGATGCATAGGACTTATCAAGATACACTTAGGCGGACTTGGGTCTTAGTGACAATAAAAGATGCAAGACTAGTTATTTATGTTATGTTTCTTTGATTGTCAAGACATTGTAACTCTTTTATTTAATAAAACAATATTTCAACTTCCATGTGTTATGAAACAATGATTCTGTTACAACACTCCCCGATGTTTCCGCCACGTTTTGTATGTTCCACGTGGTCGGGGTGTGACAGAAAAGTTGGTATCAGAGCCAATGGTTATAGGGAATTAGGTTATTAGTAATGCTTTGACCTAGTCTATAACCTTCTTAGGACCCTAACGCGAGTTTACTTGCGTTTAGTCATAAAACAATACTGTCACCTATCCTTAGGCGACAACCACAACAAGAACATAAATTTCAAAACCGCTTTGAAAACTAATCATCTGTTCTAGGATGATTGATTGCTAGGTTTTGAACTCTCTATTATATGGTTTTGAACCCCTTTGAGTTTTCAAAATCTCGTCAAGGTTTTGGGTTTTAAGTAATGTGAACACGTGCAAACTGGAAGGGTGAATGCCTGTATTCTGGGTTTTCTGTCTAGGCAAGCACTTCGTATACATCTCATCAGACGCGAGACCAGTTGTGCTTACCTGGGAATTCTTGGAATGAGTGTTCACTAATAGGCAAGCATGTCTTCGCGATACATTATTTTTGACCCATTTACTTTGATTTGTCACCATCTCATTTGTTTGCCTTAGGTAACAAACAAATGATCACAATTTTCATTCGTTACCATTCTGTATTGATTATCCAATAACCTTTCACTTGTTTCTTCCTATGACTTTCATTTCCTTCTATAATGTCTATTCCTCTCAGCACTGGTCAAATGTCTGAGCGAACAGCCAAATTTGTCCAGCAAATAGGCGAAGTGATTCAGAAGACTGTGGATTTAGGCATTGCCATGGCTCGTCTCAACAATGAAGCCTCCCGTCTCGACAATGAAGCCACTCAAGAGCCACCAAAGGAAGCAGAAGTCAAGCCAGCACCAAAATCAAGGAAGCGTAAGGCTTCAAGGAAACCCGCAGCGGTTACACCTAATCAAGCGGGACCTAGCCAAGTGGCAAGGCCACCAGCTAGGAAGCCATACTTAGGAACTGTTCCTAGGTGCAAGCGATGTAACGGTCATCATTCAAACCTCATACCCTGCTTCAAATGTACCTACTGTGGACGGCGGGGACATTTGGTCAACACATGCCGCTTTGCTATCCAAAACAAAGCTGCTATAAACCTTGCTGCTACCCAACTCCAAGTCGACCCTACCCAAGCTCGCTTTCCGCCTGGATCGTGCTACAACTGTGGCGATACGAGCCATTACAGGAACAACTGCTCGAAGATTTTCAGTGCAAATCCAACCCTTGGATGAGCATTCGGCTGAACAAAGGATGTTGCTGTCTTATGCCTTTGTTTCGTTTGTTTTCGTGTATTGTGAAACAATATGTTTTGTTTATAAATAAAAGTTGTTGTTCGCAATTCTGATATACAAGCGTAGTTACATGAGTGTATGGAAATTCTCTATAATACCTGTACTAAGGAACTATGTTCCTTACAAACTACTCTTGTGATTCTCTCTTTCAAATGATCGCTCATGAGTCCCTCGAAAATTTTAAGTACTCGTTTCATTCTAAGATACGAAGTACAGAAAATAAAGTGACATTATGAGTAATCATGCTTCAGCACATCTTTACCTTTAAATCCTTGGTTAGATAACTAAGGGTATTTTCAAATCTCATACCCATTACGTTTAGATTTTTTTAACATACCCAGTACAAGTATTTCAAAATAATCTTCATGATCTCAAAACATTTCATATAGTTTGAAAACAATTTTTCTAGATACATTGTCTATGTTATTTCAAAAACATTGGCCATGTTATCAAAACCAACCTTTCTAATTTCAAAATATTTCATATAGTCTGAAGACAATATTAACACAATACATTTTCTTATCAAGTGCATGATTTCGAAAAGCATCATTCATGTCTTTCAAAAACCTTATACATAATTTCAAAATTCATCTCGCAGGATTTTAAAACATTTTTGTAAATATATCTATCTAATACACCTACTTTATGATTTCAAAAGTATTATATATAAGGTTTCGAAAACGTTAAACACATTTTTCTTAAAGGAACCCCATGCATAGTTTTCAAAAATATTTTCCTCATACATTGACTTAACCTTCAAATTCTGCTTCATATGTCGCCTTGACATATCAAGCATCACAACTTCATAAGCATTTTTACTTCATGTTTTGACATAAGCACATCCAGTGCAAGATTTCAAAACATCTTCAAACTTCTAAAATCCATATGGGATTTTTTTTATCTTCACATTTAGATCCTTGTGGATGATTATCATCCAAAATCAGAGTCCTTGATTTGATTCCTTATGTACCTTAATTCGAACATTTCGGTTCCTTAAAATCGAAATCGAATTTTCTTTTTGAATCTTTCTATCTTTATAGTTGGATTCTTGATAACGTTTAAAGTACCAAATGAAATCCACGGAATGGATTCCTAGTGTGCTTTAAATGCTTGTACGCAATTTACAAGACAAATTTACAAACAATTTTGTGGTTATGTGACTATGTGTTTATTCATCTTATGTTTTCTTTTATGCATTTTTGTGTTTTTGTATACTCTGGATATTCGTTATCCAAATCCTCGCAGGATCTTTTATATCTTCATATGAGGGATTCGTAGTAGGATATTCAAAAAGGTACTACCTTAAATCCTTAATGGCTTCTATGTAATAGTTAAGACCCTTGGATTATATAGTACCACTCCATGATTCATAAGAGACCCTTTAGTGGTCTAGTAAAAAAGATTGATTCACAATTTGGTTAAAGAACGACGTCTAGTGATGTAGCTGAACAGACTCCTTGATAGTCTATTTAGATCATTTATTGATTTAATTAAAAGGATTCTATGGCGGTCTAGTCACACTCATCACAGGATTGTTCATTTGGTTTTCCCCTACACATTATAAAATAGACTGTGTGAACTGTGCAAGGAATTGTCTGATTATGGACGCGTACATAATTATGAAATTTAGTGCACAGAAACCCAGTAAGGTTTATTATGTGTAAGAACCGATAGTGATAACAATAACAAAATGAGAACGATGTAATGGAGGTACGGTGGACGCACCAATGACGCTTCATATACTTGTATATAAGTATCCCTCTTACATTGCAAGCATGATGTTATTAAAGTTACTAGAAGTTCAGAACCCAAACCAATGTTGTTCGATCTTTTTCAACTTTATGTTTTAAACTCTCACAGGTTTCCTCTAAATAAATTTCGGGACGAAATTTCCTAAAGTAGGGGAGACTGTAACACCTGTGCCTTCACGGCTATCAAACAAATACCGAACCAATGAAATATTATATTTCATACTTGGTATTTGTAAAAATATGTGTATCATTTGCACATATCAATTTTTAATCAATTCCAAACTCTAAATCGCTTTCTGGAAGGTTATACGCGCACCGATGCGTAAATATAACCAGTTTAATGCAACAAACACTCCGGAATAGTGACATAGGCTTAACATACCTTAAATAACCTTTACATAACTTAGAAATAAGTTTTGAAGGCTTTGGTATGGCAAAAACAAGTTAATTCGCTTACAGGGACTAAACTTGACAAACTGCGAAAGTATGCCAATTTGAACTGTAACAGACTTTCCGGAACATGAACATAAGTTAAACACACCCTAAATATCCTTTACATAGCTTAGAAATAGGCTTTTAGGGGTTCGGTGTGCTAAAATAAACTTTTGTGTCATTCAGGGACTAAAAGCGTCAAAAAGTGCACAAGTTTGCATTTTCGCGCATAACTTACGTTCTGAATACATCCGGACATCCAAAAATTTATGTAAGCACTAAAATATTTTATTTTAGTGTTTGGCATAAGAAAAATCCATTCGTTTAGTCATTTGGATCGTTTTTCGCGCTTATGCGCATTCCGTTGTAATTAAGCGAACATCGCGTTCGTACGACCAAATGAACTGACATCCGACATATTTTTGAGCATGTTTCATGTCCACAATGTTTAGGCATCATTTTAGGGCCTTAAAGTTGGCTTTACGGGCCTTAGAAGTGTCGGGAATGGCCTTAAACACGTGCAGGGGCTGAAACTGTCATTTTTGAAAGTTATATGCTGATCAGAAGGGCCATGCGGCCCGTATTAGATTTGTCTGATCCTGAAGCGGGCCGCCTCAGCCTCCCAGAACAGATCAGAACGAACAGTCAGCATATTCCAGCTGTTTTAACCACAACCACACACTCACAACTGCACATTCAGCTCATTTAGACCCATTTTTAGCTACCATGAGTTTCCGACAAGTGTACGCATGAGATTCGAGCACGGTTTCCATGAAACGATCTTAACGGTTACCCGAAAACTATAAATACCCCACCCCACAACTTCAAAAACCACTTGAATTTTGATCTTAGAAACTCTAAGTTGAAACCATTGTTTCATACCTGAGATTCTTGGATCGAGATTAGCATTCGGGGACCCTTCGTAAGTATTCTTTCGTTCTTTTCTTTCTTTTATTGCTTTTCGAGTCAGAAAGTCAAACTTTGTTTGACTTTCAGCGTTGACCAGCTTATGGTCAATGCGAAGTTCGTTTGAACTTCGCAACGTGAGTGTAATCACGTTAGTTATAGTCCCTTGGGACTATGCCTACTGATTACCAAGTTGTCTAGGGTTGTAAGGGTAAGCGATCTAATAAATCGCTTATACCTTCGAACCCGACCCATTTGGTCGATCATTAGGATCCGACCAAATACATTAGGTGACCATAGTATATAGGGAATAACCTTCCGAGGTTATACCTTATGGTCGCTTCGTTTAAGTAGTTGTATGATAGGTAGTTTATATGCCTTAGGTAAATTACCAGAATACCCTTTTCATGTATAATTGGTAATTAAGCATATGTAACCTAAACTTTTGTCACATAACTGATTATGTAACATGTTTAAGCATATAACACTTGTCATAGGACTAGTTAGACGGTCCGAACGCGTTTCACGCGAACGACGCGTTAAAGTAGCATAAGCTAGCTAAACGGGTTGTAATGGGTCGTAAGCACTTATGTTAGGTTTCATTTAGTATGTAGGCTTTGTTAAACCATATGACACGAGTCTCTATACTCGTTTGGTTTACAAACCCTCATTCTATCCGATCTTCCGATTATAGGTCCGGTTTATTAATGTAGTTACCTATATTAGGTGCCGTTTGATATCCGTGATCTCTAGCATTGTTTGGTTGTTACTCAAGGACTACTAGGCAATCTCAAGTGAGTACATAGACCCCTCTTTTACTGTTTTCCAAACTGTTTTGGGGTGAAACACATGTGCCTACTTGTTACTTTCATGCTTTCCTGTTTTCACATCATATACTTGTTATGTTCATTAGTACACTATTAGTACATGATTTACATTACATTTCTGCTATGTATGTTGACTGATAGCATGCTAGCACATTGATTTACATGACTTTTCTACTTTGTATGTTAACTTAGCATACTTAGTACATCATTTTACATTGCATCTCTGTTGCATATGTTCCAGTAACATATGGACACATTGTTTTACAGCTCTACCTTGTATGTTTACTCTAGCATACTAGGTACATTTGTTATTCATCACATGCTTACATTTTGGTATGACATTTGGTTTGTTTAAATGAGACAATGTACATTCATTAACACCGATCATGCCGCTCGGTAGTAGGTAGTGGTACCATAGGACTTGACAAATCCCATTCCTGAAATCTCGGGTTTGTTTGGACGTAAGGAATGACCGAATCCGAATACATATTCTTTTGATAACTCACTTTTACATAGTTATCCGACTGTCTCAAGGCTTGGATGTATGAATTTTCACAATACCGCATAAATGTTCATATTCAGTATAGCATGCATATATTTTACAAAACATAACTTTGATTTAAACCAAGTTTTACTTCAATACTTTGTTTTGTACATTTTTACTTATGGTTTAAGTAGTCTTATTTTACTTACCATACATAACCATTTGTTACACATTACTTGACTACTTTTGGACTATCAACATTTGACATGGTTTATACAAGGACTTTTGACATAAACATTTGACATAGACATTAGACATTTGATTATACATAAACATTTTACTTCGGTGGTTTGGTTTGAGTAAGTGATTTAAGTAACGAGGCGTGTGTAATATGATACAAGCATGGTGGATACGCCGCTGGTACTTACTATATATAAGTGCTTGTATGATATCACATATTGTAGCGTTATTTGAATCATTTCAATTTGAGACATATAACATTTTATACAAATAACATACTTTTCACAAGACATTGTTTTACAAAACAACTTATCTTATACAAACTCATTTTATATGGTTATTCATTTAACCTTACATTTATTTATACATATCATCTGATCTTGTCGTTTTTCAAACGATTTACAAAACAAAGCAAACTAAAAGGTTCATGACTAAACATTTTCTTAAACATAAGTCATGAATCTCATTTTCACAAAACCTATGTATCTCACAGGCATTTTTATGCTGACGTACCTATTTTCACATGTGTTTTCAGGAGATGATGCATAGGACTTATCAAGATACACTTAGGCGGACTTGGGCCTTAGTGACAATAAAAGATGCAAGACTAGTTATTTATGTTATGTTTCTTTGATTGTCAAGACATTGTAACTCTTTTATTTAATAAAACAATATTTCAACTTCCATGTGTTATGAAACAATGATTCTAGTACAACACTCCCCGACGTTTCCGTCACGTTTTGTATGTTCCACGTGGTCGGGGTGTGACAAAGATCTTCAATTAAAACACAAACATACGAACATAAACGAATGCAAATCAACGAATGTTCACGAACACCTTACCGAACGTTCACGAACACAATCGAACGAACGAGACCTCTGTTCATGTTCGTTCATTTAACTATTCTTGATTTTCGACTGATCTAGCAATTTGTGTAAAACCTCAGGGACGAATTTAGCAAAACAAAACAACGCTAATTTAACGGCGTTTGTTTTTTGGACTGTATTAGCAAAACAAATCTTGATTTTGGACTGTTTTAGCAACAAATCTTGATTTTGGACTGATCTAGCAATTTGTGTAAAACCTCGGGGACGAATTTAACAATTTTCTCGAGTAATAATTAACCAGAGTTTGAGGTTTGGTTAGACTCAGGGGCCAAAATAGTTAGTTATAGAGACCATGGAGGCACATATGTTAAAAAATCTTATTTTTGGCTAATATAGTAAAAGTGATATAACCACAGGGGCCAAAAACGTAATTTACTCTATTATATAATCCTATAAAAAGTAACTTAAGATATGATGGTTTGGATCATACCTTTTCAAAAAGTCACAACCATTCAAACTACAACTAAAGGTATGATGGTATGGATCACACATCTTCAAAAAGTCACAACCCTTCAAACTACTTTTATATGTATATATCATATATATATACATACAAAAAGTAACTTGGGTTATGTCTCTTTAGTTAAAAGACACGTTTGTTAGAAAATCTATTACTCTTTCATTTAAAAGTCGCGTCGATTAGAAAATTATATTATATATTAGTCATATCCTATGGATCATACCCTTTTATTTAAAAGTTGCATCCGTTGGATAATTATATTATATATTAGTCATATCTATGGGTCATACCCTGTCACTTAAAAGTAATGTCGGTTAGAAAGCTATATTATATATTAGTTATAATATATGGGTTGTGTCTCTTTTCTTTAAACATCGTCTCTATTAAAAAAATTTATCTAAGAAAAAACAAATACATTTTTAAACATTGCGTATTTTAAATATCAACAGCACCAAATAATTATTGAAGAGGGAATTTAAAATCACGTCACTTAATATTCACGCCTTTCTAAAATGAAGGGGTGTGTTTTTAGTTGTGTCTATATAATTACGCCTAAGCGCCGTCTTTCTAAAATAAAGAGGTGTGTTTTTTATTTAATCCATAATTTATATATATATATATTTACCTAATTAATGGTATCCACAAATAAGAATGATGAAAAGTGAAACCATCAAAGGGATTAAAAGGGATTAAAACGATGATCATCACGTTTTAAGTTATAGTATAATATTATTAAATAATTAATGGTATCCACAAATAAGAAAGATGAAAAGTGAAACCATCAAAGGGATTAAAACGATGATAATCACGTTTTAAGTTATAGTATAATATTATTAAATAATAAGGGGCATGGAAAATTACATCAAGTGGCGCGACTCATTCGCGAATAGAGGTGTCCATTTGCAATTTGGCGCACATAATTAACGTAAATGAGAAAAAGTTGACGGTTCAACATTTTAACATAATTAAAATTCATGAACGACCATACCATATTCTTTGATTGTTTTTTGTTTTATAACGGCCATGAGAAACCTCGCATCACTACGAAACACACCTTTTTAACCAACACGAATTACACGTCACAACGGTTCGAAGATGCACCATTAAAATTATATATAGCGATTGTCACTAATGGGTTTATACTTCTGCGTAAACGATATACAGTATATGTTTTAGCGACATATTAAATCCAGTTAATTTTTTGGTTCCGACATCATACACGACAAATCGAAAGGAGTACTCGGTATTTGGTTATCTAAACTCAATTTATTTTTGAAATATTACTGTGGCAAATGAGAAATTATAATCAGCACCCCGCCGCAACGCACAGGTTAACGTCAACTTGTTTAACTAGAAAACTTAACATGAGTTAGTGATAAGGAATAAGGATCACTCGAGTGCAAAAATTTGAACCACTATGACCAACTCTTTATTTATTGAAGGACTGTGAACAAGTTTGCAATATTTGCAAACCAAAAAAAAACTCAAAAATAAATAACCCCATTATATCTGCTTTAACACTGTGTTCCCGAGTCTCATTTAACCCGCGGGGGGGGGGGGGGGGGGGGAGGAAATTGAATTAAGAGAGAAAAGGAAGAAAAAGATGTGATTTTTTTCGTGTCCCTGAGTTTAATGAAAAGTAAAAGAAAAGAAAAGAAATCAAACATTTTATGTGTTTCCGTGTTAGGAGAAAAATAAAGGAACAATTTTACCGTTATACTCTTTAGACATAAAATATTTTAATTGTCTCAAAACTGTTAGTTTGTGCTTTCTAAAAAGATGCTGATAAACATATTGATAACTGCATATTTTAAAATTCAAAATAATAATTAGAAATGTTTTAATGGCCTATTCCAAATTTCAAACTGACACTGTTAAACCGTCAAACCCGAATCGTATGAATCCTTAAACCGGATGACTGGCTTCGGTTTAAGCAGTTCAGTCGATTTTATGAAGTACTCTTCATCAACTAAGTTATCTTTTTAAATTGCTGTGGTGAGTGTTTCCCCCCATGAATAACAAAATCCCCTTACTGTTTCCCCCGAGAGATGAAAACTGGCAAACTCTACCAGTGAAACTATCGCAACTAACTTGATGACAACATTTTGAAATCATCTTTGACGTTACCTGTATAATTGAACTTGAGCAGAGCTAGCCTCTTTTGTTCATAGCAACCCAGACTAGACAAAGGTGATATGCTTCCTATTCTAATGCCAACTGGTTCCTTAAACGAGTCCATTAAGTGATGCTAGCTACAAATCTTCATACGCTTTTGAAGTCAACAAAGTAAACTCCTTATCCCAGACTTTTGGAACTTACAGTCTATCAATTCTACGTAGCTTTGTATTATGTATAGGTTTTGCAGATTCTAATGACTTTGTATTCTGTAAAGATTTTGCAGGAAACACTACAGAACGAGAAATAATCTAAACAACGAAAAATATACCTCTTTTTGGATTGTTTCTCTCTCGGTAATCATCATTGCTGCTGTTGTTGCTTTTTGATTTTATTTCAGCACTCAACTGGAAGATCTAATTCAAATAGAGAATGGGGTGAGACCGAAACTATAATTTTGGAAAACACAAGAAAAGTGACTGGACTCAAATACCATTTGAACATAGAGCGAACCTGCTCTGCCATCACTTGATTTTCTACCCATTGGCATGTCTAATCTTCAGTCCCCTTCTTCTGTAATCTGTCACCTGTATTCTTTCTCGTGTATTGTAATATTTTATTTGTATTAAACACACCCGTGGTCTAAATTTATTACACAACAGAGTATTTTAAATCAAAACAACAATTTTACAAATATTGTCTATTATAAGAATCTATTAGGCTTCTCTGCCTCTTTTGATCTTGGAAATCTTCACTGCAACCGCCACATACACCTTATCCACGGTTACCTCTGCAGTCATAAAAAGCTTCCTTCTCCATTGCTTCTTGAATGCCAAGACTCCAATAATACCCCAAAAACCTGTTGCAAATCCACACGTTATGTCCAAGTAAAACCATACCTTCCTTAGCCCATTAGCCTTTTTGTATGTGTTCTTGCTTGTTGTGGCTGGTGGGTTTTCAGGATTGGAACAATTATTTTGCAGAGGTGCACCACAGAGATCCCTGTTACCAGCATATATTGATGGGTCGTTAAGTGTTTGCAATTGATTTCCGGTTGGAATTCTTCCTGACAGTTTGTTGTGTGACAGATTCATTGAGCTCAAAAAGTTCAAAGCAGCCATGCTTGGAGGGATCGTCCCGCTTAGTTGGTTGTCTGAGAAGTCAATAGATGCTAACGCCTTCATTTTTCCGATGCAATCTGGAATACTCCCACTCAGATGATTATGAGACAAATTGAGACCCGTCAACATAGCAAGTGCAGTTATCTCTGGAGGGATTTCTCCTGTAAGTTTATTGCTTGAAAGGTCCATGTTAACAACTATATATATCGTTTTTGTATATTCAAGCTCGCTTCCTTTAAAGACTTGAATCACATCCATCATATTAATCTCCTCATTCCAAGGCAGTTGATAATCAAATGCATCTCTTGCCACAACCATCCCGCTCAACTCTCCAAAACAATGAGGGATGGATCCTGTTAAGTTGTTGTGTGCGATGTCTAAAATATGAAGAGATGAACATTTGCACAAAGAATGAGGAATACCTCCTGTGAAGTTGTTTTTATGCAACCTGAGAATCCTCAATTCTGAAAGTTCTTTTCCAATCCATTTTGGTATGTTTCCTGAGAATTCGTTATTGCCCAAATCCAAAACATTTAATTGTCCCAACTTTCCCAAGTCTTGTGGTATTTGGCCATTGAAGTTATTGTCATTCAGCTGTAACCATGTTAAAATATAAATATTTCCTAAAGAACTTGGAATGACTCCAGACAACCCATTTGAACTAAGTATAAGCATTGTCATGTCTTGTAGATTCTCTAGACAATCAGGAATATTTCCAGATAACCGATTGCTGGAAACATCGAGAATTGCCAACCTTCTTCTTCTACACATTGACCTTGGAAATGACCCATTGAAAAGGTTGTCTTGTAGATATAAAAACATGGTATATTTGCTAAATGGAAGGTTTATCAAAGATCCAATGAGTTTGTTGTGAGAGAGATCTAGATAAAAAAGCCTGGACATATCCTGAAACCATGTTGGTGGAAGACCATATAGGCTAGCATTAGACAATACCAACTCCTCAAGCATCCTTTGATTTTGCAACCACTGTGGAAATCCATTTTCAATCTTGCAAGAACCAAGTCGAACAAGCCTCAGCTGGAATGGAGGTATCCACTCATGTGAGATATTAAAAATCAACTTATGATTAGCATCTGTAATCAAGACCTTCAACATCGAGAGTTTAGCAAAATGGGCTTCTAAAACCACTCCTTCTAAAGAATTTTCAGAGACATCTACGTCAACGAGTTTGGTGAGTTGCCCAACTGTAACTGGGATTGGACCTGTTAACAGGTTTGATTGCAGATATAAATCAGTTAAACCTGTTAATCTTCCCAATGATTCTGGGATAGAACCACTAAATTGATTATAAGAAAGGTCAAGTTTGGTAAGGTTTCCTAGGAATGTCGGAACGGGACCGGTTAATTTGTTATCAGACAGCTTTAATTCTTCTAAAGATCTTAATCTCTCCAAAGCTTTAGGGATTGAACCTGTAAAACTGTTTGACTGGAGGCTTAAGACTCTTAAATTGTTAAATTTTCCAACAGGTTTTGGAATCGAACCACTTAATTCACTTCCATCTACATCCAACACCTCTAAAGCATAGTGGGAACATTCAGACGTGTTTGATGATGGGCCTATCATTTCTCCTCCAAAATAATTACCAAACACTCTCAATTCCTTCAGATGACATTGTCTCCAAATCCCAACAAGCTCGATGTGCTCAAAGTAATTACCAGAAACATCGAGCTTTAGAAGGTTAGGCAAGACAGGAATTGATGAGTTCAAACTGTTTGATGAAAGGTCAAGGACTTTTAGGGAAGTGAAGTTCATTAATTCAGATGGGAATCTACCCCCAATTGAATTACCGCTAAGATCAAGATATTGTATGTTAGAATGGGCACTGGAATTCAAATAAGTGGGTGAAAAGGGGGCATTGTGAAGCCCACACCTTGACAAATGCAATTCTGATAAAGAAGGGATCATGTGTAGCAGGTTTACAGAGTTCCATGCCAGACTAAGATTATATCTTGAAATATCAAGGAACGTTAAGGATGTCAAGTTCTGAAAAAAGTGAGGGAGTTGACCTTTAAAGCTGTTGGAGCTAAGATCCAAATGTTCAATGGTGGGAAGTATTTTACTTGAATTAAGGTGAAGACCAAGATCAGCATTAGTAAGGTCACAACGTCTCAAACTTAAATATGTTAATGAAGGAATCATGTAAAATACCATATCAACATTCTTTGCTTGAGAAAGATTTACGTAGCTCAAGTCAAGATGCTCAAGTGAGGTAATTTGCTAAATGGAAGATTTATGCCAGAAACCCATGCCATATCATTTGACGTGATATAATTTGAACCGAGATCAAGAACCTTCAAATTGGAGAGATTTCCAATGTGATAGGGAATAATACCACCAAAACATGAATAAGAGAGATTGAGGTAACTTAGCTGCTTGAAGGATCCAATGAATTTAGGAATCTGACTTCCTTGAAAATTACTCAAACTCAAATCCAGATGTTTCAGATTCCTTAACTCAGCCAAATATTCATTCACCTTATCACCTTCTAAGACGTAATTTCCCCTAAGATGAAGACTGACAACTCTTCCGGTGGCACCATCACAGCGGACTCCTTTCCATGAGCAACAATCAATGCCAACCCATGATGATAGCATTTTAAAGTCATCTTTGACGCTGTCTTTGAACTGGAGTAGTGCTAGTCTCTCTCGTTCATGGCAGCTTCTTGTTGAATTTTGAGCCCCCAGACAAGTATATTTGGTTGCAACCAAAAACATACTTAATAAAACGAGATGAAGCCCCCAAACCCACTGATTTCCCATGATTCAACCTCAACTTTTTAGAAGAATGTGAAGAAATATAAGTTGCTATGATGAACAAACTACTTGAAGTAATAGTTGTTTCTATAGATGGACGTGAGCTATGGATCATGGAAGACTTTGCAAGTCGTTGTGGAAAATCATTACACAAATATCATCCACAAAAATCCTCCAGTTTCCAATGGATAAAATTTTGTTGTACATAAATCCTCAACTCATAATCTATAGTTAATATTCCTCATTTTTCTTACAATTTTGTTATACACCTTTGAGCAAACTTATGTAAAAAAAAATTCTTTTAATATAACTAATTGTTTAGAGTCGTAGCTGGGCATGCTACCTTATAAAAATTCTTTTAAGAGTAAATTACTTTTTGAGTTATGTTTTAGTGGTTTTTTAACCACTAGAGTCCAAAATTAAAAAGTTTAGCATAACCACTCATTTTATAACACTTGTACTTTTTATTTTGGACTCAAGTGGTTAAAAGCACTAAAAACACATGAACTCAAAACGTTATAAAATGAGTGGTTAGGGACTAAAAGCGTTAAACTTTTTGATTTTAGACTCAACTGGCCTTAATATGGTCCACAAAAGGCTGAAATGAGAATCCGATTCTCAGGCTTCCAAATCCAAACTTTCTTTCCTTATGGATGATCATTGGACAAACTGTATCCACATAATTACTTCCTTCTATTAGAGTATTAGAGGTGTACAAAAATCCGGTTTGGGCCTGATGAACCGGTTTATAGCCTGATTTGGTAGCCAAAAAACGGTTGGCTCGACCCTGATTTGGCAGTTTTGTATAGGTTTAAGATTTTTGTGTTAAGAATCATTTTCAACCCGAACCGGTTTGAGCCTAAAAATAAACCGATAAAAATTGGTTTAAATGCTAAAACTAGTTGTGAACCCAATCCCAATTGGTTTGGGTGGGTTAGGTTTTCAACCCTAAAATCGATCTTAACATGAACCGGTTTGAGCCCAAGGTAAATAAAATGGGTCAAATTGCCTTTAAATGTATGGGAGTTCTTAATTTTAAAACTCGTCTGCAAGTGTTCATTCATGCATGGGCGGCTTCTATGTGGTGAGTTCTTAGGCTCGAGCCTAGGGCCCAAATATTGCTTACACATAATTCAATGCACACTTTTTCGCTTTGAGCATAAAATATTCAATATTATTCCAATCTCACTTTAATGAAAAAAAAGTGGGCCTAACTAATTTTACATAGGTGGTTTAATCGTACTTTAACCAATCCATTTTTTGTACTTGTTCACAAAAATCTTAGATCTGATACAGTCATACAACTTATAACGTTAACATTTGAACAAGGCCTTTGAGTTTATACTTTGCCTTGGGCCCCAAATTGGTTGAGCCACCCTATGTTCATGACGTTGAAGTAAAGGAAAGTGAAGTCAACACCTCACACATGGTTTGTTCATGGTTTAGTCCTGCTACAGCTATATAGGGTGTTCATTTAGTTCAAACATTCACACACGTACATACACAAGATATATAGCGATAAAAAATATTGAGTAGTTTATTAGATTAGGGTGGGAGTTGGCTACAAAGTCCATTTTTCTTACAAAGTGTAAAAAGTCATAAAACACACTCAAAACCCACAAATAACAAAGTGAAGATTACTAAAGCACCATATTTGTGGGGTTTGTGTTGTGTTTTGTATGATGAGGCTTTGATTATTGAATTACTAACATTAGTGTGTTTTATGTTGATTATCATGTTGTGTTTTATATCCATAGTTCCACGATTATGTGTTTGAAGTTTTTATGTACTGTTGGAGTTTAGATATTGTGTTTTAGTGATCTTCACTCTGTTATTTGTGGGTTTTGAATGTGTTTTATAGCTGAATTTGTGGTGTTTTATGACTTTGTACACTTTGTAGAAAAAATGGACTTTGTACCCGAACCACACCCATTAGATTATACACATGTGTACATCGCATTTAAACAGAGCAAGGATAATGAATTTAAAATAGGAAAGATATTATGGATAATGAATTAAAATAGAAAATATGTAACTGATTTCAATTATTAAGATAATGATTTAAATCTAATTTTTTATAAAATTACTTTCCTATTTAATTTATGAGAGAGAACATGATTTATGCAATCAATTTAAGATGAATATTACACATATACCCTTTTTGCATTTAATTAAAAGGAAAAAATTAACCACAAAATTACAATCATGCCACTCATCTAAATCTCAAGATCATAGAAATCAAGGGTCAAGATGAGTTCACACAGTTCACAACTGAGGGGGGTGTTCACTCTTGAACCTAATCCTCTCTCTCTATACATATATATATAAAAGTGAATTATTCGATGATATTATGATATATGGGTATATGTATGGTTTATACGTTGGATTGGTTGATAGGCAATATTTAATCTATACTACGTTATTAAGCAAACTAGGTTTCCTATTCTTATGGTAATTTTACATTGTGTACACATCTTCAAGCAACATATATAGAAGAGCAAAGCCATTTTAGAGGGGTTAAAGCTGATCATTCTTCAAAGATTTAAGACGTCTAAGGGTCATTATAGGGATTTCATCCATGGAATTAGGAGAAGCCTACATTAATTATATCCGACTTAAACCGTCCAGAGAAGGAGACGGAGAGAGAACCAGAGAAGAGAGCGAGTAGCGGGGTTAGAGAGTGAAAGAGCGACGGGAGAGGGAATGGGGAGACCAAGCACAGCCTCCGGCCACCTTAAACCTAACGACGACAGTGATGTGATGGTGTCACTTGGTTAGAGCACGATGGGGGTTCTGGTGATGAGGTTGCAAGTGAATCCCAATCGTTCGTCTTGCACCGTCGTTGAATGCAAATCGTCGCCTCCTTCACCACGCTAAAGGTGTCGTCGATTAGGTAGTGAAATCCATTGTCGGGGATTCTGAATTGACTTTATGTCTACCGTATGGCGAATGTGAATAGCCCCTACGTTCAATTCTAACATCGTCTGCAACGTATGGTTTATATATATTTGCTCTCTCCCCAGCCAATGATATATTAAGCTGATTATGAATCCATTGTTTTTGTAGGGACATAGGGTTCTTCGGCTTACCATGTACATAGGGAGACGTCGGTATTATCGGACCAGGAGAGATGAGTCAATCATGATTCAATTACATTCAAGTGAACCCGGGTACAACTCAGACGAGAAGAACTTTGTAGCCCATGCAACCCCAAGACATCATGCAGCAACTTGTTTTTAGTTTCTAATTTTATCACATGCAATTTTATTTCTAAGTTACTTTATTTTATTTACCTTTTCAAAGTTAGGTTTTCCACTTTCCTAAGATGTAGCAAAATGGGTTGTACCGGAATTTTATTACCTGAGTATTGCGATTGAATGAATGAACATAGGCAGAGTGAAACTATTTAGAATTTGTTAATTCTCTTGTTCTTGAGATTTCCTTTCCAATGCTATCTTATTTTGGCCGATTAAGAGGTGACCTTTGGAATCCCGACTTGAATTACATGGTGTTTTCTGTATTGTAATTCAGCTTTGGAGTGCCCAACGGATGGAAAGAGTGGTAATTTTCTGTGTCTCGAATCTATTTACAATCAAGAACCATCTAGTTGTGGAAACACTTGAACAATTCTCCATTCAAGATAACAAATTTAACTTTATTCCAAAACCTTCTTACAGGCATTAAGAGGTGATCATGTAAGCTTTCAAGGCAATGAATGTGGTACCAAAACAAGTAGCACCTAGGCGAATGACTTCTGTCAACCAAGTCTTGACCAATCTAAAGGCCATTTGTGATTATCGATTAAATTAAATTTTGGATATGTAAATGTAAATCTCTAGAAAATCTTTATACTTCCGAGATGAAGATGGAAACAATTCATACAGTTAATATTAGCAACACAGTCACCATCTTCTAGTTAGTCCAAATCATCAGCCACATCTTCCAGAGTTCTAGTCGTAGTTCATCAGTGCATGTAGGTGAGAATTTTGTAAATCCATAGGTGTAGACCTATGTAATTATGTGAACAAATCAATGACTCGATGTAAGAGTTTCTATATTTATCAATAATTCTACCACTAATATCGAAAGCCGACTCATAAGCAGTTGTTGGGATAGAATTCCTAAAACATGCTTTAACATGTGAAAAATGAAAAAAAAAAAAAATTCAGCGAAATTAGCTTCTACCAACCTAAAACATCAAAGGTACCATCCCCTTTTATCTTTCTTTTTTTGCAGCCTCATCGCACAAATATATATCTAGTTCAATGTTATCAAATTAGAAGAAGACAAAGTACTAGTTAGCTCATTTAATTTATCTATATTCTTCGTATAATGATTAAAACTCCAATTACACTTCTTTCAGTTGGTCGTCGATTTCCTTATTTTTCTTAAAAATCATAATTCATACATCATAAGCTTACACAATAATTAAGATAATACATTTTATTTTGGGTATCTAAAACTAACAGCACAAACAACAACAAATTCACATTGACCAAAATTATCACAATATTTATCAAACTTTATTTTCAAAAACAATACTTGATTGGCATTTTTTATAGTCGCATGCATTGTGCAAAGTTTACCAAACAACAAACTGAATTGGTAAGATATTTGCCTCTGAACGGTTAGTTAGACATTATGCTGACTCTTAATAGTTCAGACCTCTTACCAGTTCAGCACTTTATGGTTCAGACCTCTTACTGGTTCAGTACTTAACCATTTGCCAAACAGCCCCATAGTCACATTATAAAAACATCAAATACTCCATAAATATAATCAACCAATTTTAATTGCAAATGATTAACTTATACATTAATTCAGGAATTTTAACACAGTAGAGCAATAGTGGTGAGAGAGTATCAAAACCGGTTCCCGTTTAGATGGTTTGTGGGCTATGTACTCATGACTAACAACAAATATGTCCCTAATATTAACATAATTTAATCATTTGCAACTAAAATTTATTATTTATAGAGTATTTGTGGATTTTTTTAACGTAACTAAGAAAACTTAAGAGCCCAAGTATGTGACCTCAAATTTATTGTTCGGTAAGCTTTACACAATGCATTCAACTATAACAAAAATGTTACTCTTTAAGTGTTCATGAGAAGATCATAATTGGCTTGCGCGTATGAAAACAAAATTTAATTAATATCTAATAATACCAGCGTTAGCATAATTTACCCAATATGAATGTTTTTGTTGTATGTGGCATTATTTCTAATGCCCCCTAAATATAATGTGTTATCTTAGTTATAGTTTAAGCTTTATATATAATAAGAATTTAGAAAAAAAAAAAAAGGAAATCAAGGAACAAGAAACATCAGTATAATTGTATAATTTTTATAAGATAAATACAGATAAAGCATATGAGCAAAACAAACAATACCAATAACTTCTTCTAATTGGGTTGATAACGAGAAGTATGTTAAAATACTCATGATAGTGAAGTCGATAATTGTTTAATTTTTAAATTGGTGGAAGCTTAATTCGAATAAATTCCTCATTCTTTCTCAAGTTGCTAAGCATGTTCTGGATAATTAACCAATCTCAACCGTTGCATCTAAGTCGTCATTCAATACAACTATACAAGTGGTTAAGTGATTGATAAATAAAGAAACTTTCTTAAGTCAAGGCATTGTTTTGCGCACAAGATTCCTTTGGTGTACACAAACGGATTTACAAGATTCTCACCTTCATGAACTAAAACTATAGACATGGTTTATTCATCTTTTTAGATTTCCTAGTTTTATTGGATTAACAACGATGCTCTTTTGGATCATAACATCACCTGAAGTATCAAATCCTAAGTGTAATAACAATTACTTCCATAGTCTCATTGGATTAACAATAACAATCCTTTGAATAATAAAACCAAAATTAACCTAAAATTCTTAATGAAACAATAACCTGCTCAATTTTCCTATTGTCAAGATAATCAACTTCCAATATCCCCTACTAATCAACTTAAACACAACCAAATCCTAACACACTACTTCCCTTTTAACTTTCCTGATGTAAACTTCTAGAACCTAATCATGATCACATATTCAGGCAATCTAATAACCACTGTCAATCAAAACATCAAACCACTATATCACTAAACTATCATCAATTTTAGGTTTAACAATAGTAACAACTAACAAGTGACTATTACTAACAACAACAATCACAATCAAAAATATTCTTATTATTATCACTGTAAACATAAGAAATCTGGAGAATGACTGATTATATACAAGAAAGCACATTAACAAATGTAATTTCCCTATCAAATGTTGACAGTGACTTAAGGGGAAAGAAAGATACATAGGTCATCGATCATAAGTGCCTTCCACCTCCCTTTGTAGTTCGAGGTCTTGAATTTTTGTCAATATAGGATATTAAATTTAATAAATATTTGTGATTAATTAACATAATAAATCTGCAATTAAAATGAAAATAGTAAAACCCACAAACCTTTGCCTTCCATGGATCCTTGACCTCGGGGTTTGGAATAGTTAGACTATCCCGTCACAATCTCCCCCATCATCCCAATCTTTTGGCTGAAGTTTAAGCACATTTTAATTAGTAATTTATTAACAATCAAGTAAATCTAGAATGTGATGAAAATTGCATACCTTTTTGGCATATGGGTCATAACACTGAAATCATAAAAAAAAAAAAAAAAAAAAAACATTCAGTTTTGTATTCCATTTGGATTGTGGGAGAAAACCAAAACCTATGGATGGTCTTACTACCTCAGGGTCATGAATGAACTCCTTCTCAAACAAATTTTCATGCTGCAATAAAAAAAAATTGAAACTAAATTAGCTTACAATTTACAAGTTAAGGATGAGACTAACATCTTTTCATTGCCAACATAAGCCCATGAAAAAAGTTTTATATTTCAACATTGTAATCAGAAATTACAATAAGAATTTTTTTGTAGATTAAGAAATTAATTTCTTCTCATTAGTTTAGATACAATGTCAAATTCCAGTCTCTCAATTGAATCGGGCACTTGACCATCCAACATGTTGATGCTTAGGTCCCTACAAACAAATGGTTCAAATATATAAATAAAAATAAGAATGGTCAACATTATTCTTGAAGATCAGTGTTAGTGATTTGACTCACAAGTTTTTGAATTCAATTGTCCATCCTATGTAGTCAGTTACTTACTGAGCATGTAAGCATACATCCTCAAATACCTGCAACAAAACTAAAAAGACAAAATAAACTAACTTTCCATAAATAGTCTAACCATGAATTCAACTCATAGTCTAATCATGCTAGTCATATTTTGTGAATCAGGAAAGCTTGAACTGGGTCCGGTGAAATATGTTATCATTCTAAGAACCGTCATACAACCATAAAGTTATATATATGCTCAAATCTAACTTGGTGTTCGAGTAAAGAAGAAAAGTGTAACAATCTTACAAAATATATGAAGAAATTATTAAACTTTCCTTTCTTCGCATCCCATATCCTAATTCCATCACTACTCATTCTTTGTCCTTCTTTATAAAACTACAACAAACAACAAATCTTTCGAGAAAACAACTTACTACGGTTAAGGAAACCTGTCGGTCAAAGAAAATAAGGACTACTTATCAAGATTCAAGAACATAGAATAAAGTTTCACCATGGAAACAATCTATAGATTTGCTAAACAATTTCATTTGTTTCAGAGAATCATTAGAAGTTGTTGAGATCTTTAAAAGCCCTAGACATACTATCAAACAGTTGGTGTGCAGAATTTGATATTACTTCAACCATATTCTACCCTTTAAAAACATGACATCTGGAAATCAAATTAACCAATCAGATGAAAAACCAACAAAACCCCTAACTCAGATCATACAGATTTTAAGTTCATAACCACAATCAGAAAAAAAAAAAAAAAAAAAAAAAAACCCTCAGACATGAAGAGGAATAACTAAATTCACTAAAAGATTATCAAAAATGTGAAATTACCTTGAAACCTTGGTTTTAAATTGCGCGATGCGCTCCGATGCGTTTGGTCCAAAAATCTGATGCGTGATGCGAGCGCATCAAGTATACTAAAATTATTTATACATAACAACTTATAAAAACATACTAAAACTAAAACAATTGTCGTAGTAAGAAGATAAAGAGTTGTGCTTTTAAGTTCAAATCAAGCATCCTAAAATGGTTCTAGAACCATAAAAAGTGTTTAGGAACCATAATGGTTCAATTCAAGCATGCTAAAATATTAAGTATTGAAAAAACCCAACCCATTTTATGAAATCTGGGAAAAAAAACATAAAAAACAATGATGCGTGCATCATGGCGCATTTTGCGACAGGCGCATTATGCGAAATTGTCGCAATATCATCGCATCATGTAAACGCAACGCATCAGGTGTTGCGATGCGCTCTCATTAGCGCAACGGGCGCATCACGCATTATGCGCGCATTTTAAAACCAAGCTTGAAACTGCATCCCATAATCGAGTTTTAAGAGTTGAATCAAGGAACCAGTAATTTATGTCCTTCGCTACATGATTTCAGGAGTTTGGGTGATGGAGAGAGAGGCGAATTTACGCTTGTGTTGCAGAGAGGCTATGTAGGGATTGGTGGATTTTATGGGATTGGCGGGTTAGGGGGAAGATGAAGTGAAGCGGGTAATCCCCTCCGGCTTCTTTTATTAGGGTTCTAAATGAAGATGGCAAATTACCGATTATACCCTTTGGTGTCTTAAAACTTTGGGTTAAAATAGCTTATACATCCTTGTACATGATGCTTGATAACTTGTATGTATGGTAAAATTACTATCTTGTACATCACTTTTCCTTTATAATATATTATAGATATGAAAGTATAATTGTGCATATCCTTAAGCCCACAGGTTGTCTTCAACCCATGTGAGATCCACATTGCAGATTATGACGTTGAAGTAAAGAAAAGTGAAGTCAACACCTCACGCATGATTTGTTCATGGTTTAGTCCTGCTACAGCTATATACCATGGTTCAGTCCTACTACAGCTATATAGGGTGTTCATTTAGTTCAAACATTCACACATGTACATACACAAGATATATAGCGATAAAAAATATTGACTAGTTTATTAGATTAGGGTGGGAGTTGGCTACAAAGTCTATTTTTCTTACAAAGCGTAAAAAGTGATAAAACACCATAATGTCAACCATAAAACACACTCAAAACCCACAAATAACAAAGTGAAGATTACTAAAACACCATATTTGTGGGGTTTGTGTTGTGTTTTGTATGATAAGGCTTTGATTATCGAATTACTAACATTAGTGTTTTATGTTGATTATCATGTTGTGTTTTATATCCATAGTTCTACGATGGTGTGTTTGAAGTTTTTATGTACTGTCAGGGTTTAGATATTGGTGTGTTTGAAGTTTTTATGTACTGTCAGGGTTTAGATATTGTGTTTTTGTGATCTTCACTCTGTTATTTGTGGGTTTTGAATGTGTTTTATGGCTGAATTTGTGGTGTTTTATGACTTTTGTACACTTTGTAGGAAAAATGGACTTTGTAACCGAACCCCATATATATATATATATATATATATACACACACAAGTGAATTATTCGATGATATTATGATGTATATGGGTATATGTATGGTTTGTACGTTGGATTGGTTGATAGGCAATATTTAATCTATACTACCTTATTAAGCAAACTAAGTTTTCTACCCTTATGATAATTTTATATTGTGTACACATCTTCAAGCAACATATATAGGAGACCAAAGCCATTTTAGAGGGGTTAAAGCTAAACATTCTTCAAAGATTTAAGACGTCTAAGGGTCATTACAGGGATTTCATCCATGGAATTAGGAGAAGCCTACATTAATTATGTCAGACTTAAACCGTCCAGAGAAGGAAAAGGAGAGAAAACCAGAGAAGAGAGCGAGTAGCGGGGTTAGCAGTAGTGCTGTTTGATCCTGAGGCCATTATGATTTCTAAACAGAAATCAAGTTGCAGAGAGAATAGAAGGAAAAAGAGGAAGACAGCGGCTGATATGTTAAAAGACAGCGGCTGATTATTAGGGTAAAGAAGTAGGGCCTCATTTAAACCCTATTTAAAGACTATTGGGCCTAAAAGATGGCCCAAATGTGACCTGATTGGGCTGAAGCGTCGCTTCAAACCATCATCGCTTCGCGCTTAAAGCTCGCTTCAAAACGCTTCACGTGTTGTAACGCTTTAGACCAAAAAAAGCGCTTTTCCAAACGCTTCAGCGCTTCACGCTTAAAGCTCGCTTTTTTAAACACAGCTCCTAGCCATCCCCGTGCTTCATAGTTAGGCACTATATTGGCTCTTAATGGTTCAGACCTCTTACCACTTCAGCACTTAATGGTTCAAACCTCTTACTGGTTCTGTACTTAACCATTTAGAAGTTGCCAAACAGCCTCATAGTCACATTATAAAAACACCAAATACTCCATATTCCATAATGAACCAATTTTAATTGCAAATCATTAACTTATGCATTAATTCAGGACTTTAATACAGTAGAGCAATAGTGGTGAGAGAGTATCAAAACCGGTTCCCATTTAGATGGTTTGTGGGCTAAGTACTCATGACTAACAACAAATATGTCCCGAATATTAACATAATTTAATCATTTATTTATAGAGTATTTGTGGATTTTTTTAACGTAACTAAGAAAATTTAAGAGCCCAAGTATGTGACCTCAAATTTATTGTTCGGTAAGCTTTACACAATGCTATAACAAAAATGTTACCCTTTCAGTATTCATGAGGAGATCATAATTGGCTTGCGCGTATGAAAACAAAATTTAATTAATATTTAATAATACCAGCGTCAGCATAATTTACCCAATATGATTTTTTTTGTTGTATGCGGCATTAGTTCTAAATCCCCAAAATATAATGTGTTATCTTAGTTATAGTTTTAGCTTAGTGTATAGTATATGAGCAAAACAAGGTACAAGAAACATCATTATAATTCATAATTGTTTAATTTTTATAAGACAAATACAGATAAAACATATGAGCAAAACAATGTTGATAACGAGAAGTATGTTAAAATACTCATGATAGCGAAGTCAATATTTGTTTAATTTTTAGATTAGTGGAAGCTTAATTCGAATAAATTCCTCATTCTTTCTCAAGCTGCTAAGCATGTTCTGGATAATTAACCAATCTCAACCGTTGCATCTAGGTCGTCATTCAATACAAGTGGTAGAGTGATTGATAAATAAAGAAACTTTCTTAAGTCAAGGAATTGATTTGCGCACAAGATTCCTGCGGTGTAAACGGATTTACAAGATTCTCACCTTCATCAACTATAACTATAGACATGGTTTATTCCATTTTTTTAGATTTCCTAGTTTTATTAGATTAACAACAATGATCTTTAGGATCATAACAGCAAAATTCTGAAGTATCAAATCCTAAGTGTCATACCTACAAATACCAAATAAAGGAAAGCAAAACAATTACTTCCATAGTCTCATTGGATTAACAATAATAATCCTTTGAATAATAAAACCAAAATTAACCTAAAATTCTTAATGAAACAATAACCTCCTCAATTTTCCTATTGTCAAGATAATCAACTTCCAATATCCCCTACTAATCAACTTAAACACAACCAAATCCTAACACACTACTTCCCTTTTAACTTTCCTGAAGTAAACTTCTAGAACCTAATCATGATCACATATTCAGGCAATCTATCTAATAACCACTGTCAATTAAAACATCAAACCACTAAACTATCATCAATTTTAGGTTTAACAATAGTAACAACTAACAAGTGACTATTACTAACAATCAACAACAATCACAATAAAAAATATTATTATTATAACTGTAAACGTATGTTATGGCACAAAATCATAACCTCAGATCTAACAAATTTCTATAACAAAAACTCACAATTAACTGTCGCTAAACAGAACACGGAGCTTTGCGGCGAAAGTACCGGTGGAATCGAGATCTGCTTCAGCGAGAAGACTACTCTTGATGTGATTCATGCGATCGGTGAGTGAATTGTGTTCTTTCTCCAAAGTGGCGGTATCGTCCTCTAGATCCTGAATTCGGTATTTTTGACCTACCGATCGCATGCTCAGCAGGAAGATTCCGGTCATGGCGAAGAACTGGATGAAGCTGTGTTTTTGTTTGATTGCGTTAGCCACGAAACCTAACGACTTTTTTGGCGTCGGAATTCCGGCGTCGGCGGCAGACGGTTTTGATCGGAGTTTTTCGGTAGGGTTTTATTGATGTTTATCTGCTATTTACATTGGGTTTGGCCCAATAGGGGACAAGAATCGGGCCGGAAAGATAAGCCCAAACCGAAATTAAATCAATGAGGTGTGCATTTTAAACCAGGTCGGATTGTGTCAAATAATGTGATGCCCAGTTTTTTTTTTTTTTTCTTCTTTTTTTTTTTTTTTTTAACAGAATCGGTTTAAAAGAGGGAAGGGATGGAGTTTGAGCGGTTTAAATCACGGGTTTGGGGTTGGGTTTTACTTTCTTAACCAGTTTCAGAGTATGGGGTTATAGCCCGATTACAACCCATATGAGTCGGATAAGTCTGAACCAAGTTTTCTCAACCGGTTTCAAAACCAGGTTCAATTCCCGACCTGGTTCTCTCTTTTTTTCTCACCTCGGAATCAAGCTATCACTTTTATTTTTGTTTTTTAAAACTTTTTAGGGTGTGTTGTTTTTTATTTATATATTTTAAATGAAAACTCTTTCGCCACTCATGTTTTAATGGTAGCATCACACACACATAGGGCTGGCATATCGTGTATACCTATACACGATAATACACGATACACGAAATCCCATACACGAACACGACACGATAAGGTTTCGTGTCCAGTTTTCCACACACGAACACGAAATATTTTTTAACAGATATACACGATAATTACCTGTTAATACCTGTTTACTAATGTTTCAATAATTACATATCTAGAAACCTGTTTAGTGAATAAAATGTTGCCAAAAGTTCACAATAGGCTTAAATAATGCATAAACACAAGTTCACATGGGTCTTTCTTCTCAAATCTTCAATTCAAAGTTCACATGGGTCTTTCTTCTCGACGGCCGGTGGTTGGGGCGGTGTCACTGGGAGTGGGGCTGGAGAAGGGAAGAATTAGGGTTTTTTAATATGTCCATTGGAATGGTAACGGGCCGGAAGGGTTGGGGAAACTAGAGAGATAAGTAATAAGATGAGGTTTTCAAATCACACAGTCCTACTAAATTATAGTTTTTATTATATTAAAATTGTTAACATGTATTAACAGGTACTAAACAGGTAAACATGTATTTTACCTGTTTAGACACGAAAATTAAGAGGTATTTTCGTGTCTACCTGTTTAGTACCTGTTACCTGTTAAGGCCATACATGATACTTGTTAACTTCGTGCAGATTCGTGTCGTGTATTCGTGTACGTGTCTAAAATTGCCAGCCCTACACACACATATCATATATCACATGTTCTATATGTTCTTTTTTGGGTGTTTTGGAGCCAAGGGTCTCGCTGGAAGCACCCTCTACATATCCTACCAATAGCTTTGCTATTTGTGAAATTTAAATTGTATGGTTGTTTATATTTTAAATGCAAATAAATAACTTTGAATTTGCATTAAACAAATCTACATACGAGCCCATTGTTTTATCAACTTTTTGTTAAACATGCCATTGTATATATTTTAAATGCAACAGTGTTTTGAAATTTGAATTAACTTCATAAATAAGTTGATTGGGTATGTTTGGCAAAACTAGCTGGTGGCTGATAGCTGAAGCTGGTGGCTGGAAGCTGATAGCTGGTAGCTGGAAGCTGGTAGCTGTTAGCTGTAGCTTTTTAGATATTAAGGCGTTTGGCAGAGTAGCTGGAACTTTTAATAAAATGCATAAAATGACCAAAATGGGCATAAATAAAAAAATAATAATACTAAACGTAACCACACACACAAACACACACACACACACACATATATATATACATATATATGATGCGTGTGGGGTGTTATATATTTTTATGTATATTTTTAGCCCTTTTTAACCACTTTAGTCAAGTTTTAAATTTATAAAACACGGTATTTACTAACACCAAACACACATATGGGCAAGTGCACCCATCGTGAGCGTAGTATAGTGTTGGTAAGATACCGAGGTCGTCCAAGGACACAAGAGCTTTTAATACCGGTTTATCCTCAACGTCTAATCAAATCAAAAGTTTAGAAAAAGGTTTTAAACTAGAAAATAAAAACTAAAAATGCTGAAAATAAAAATAAAATAAAAACAGATAGACAAGATGAATCACTTGGATCCGACTCGCTTTTAGTGTAACCTTTGATTATTTCCGCTTTTTTGCACTTTTTAAGAGATTATCTTAGTTATAGTAGTAGGCCCCTCTTTTGAAGGTGACGTTACCCTCAACCCAGTAGTTTGAGTCAGCAAGGATACAATCCTAAAGGGTTGGATTATTGAAAGATAATTAATTATGTTATTAATGCATAATGTGGTAGGCCCTTCTTTTGAAGGTGACGTTACCCTCGGCTAAGTAGTTTGAGTCAGCAGGGATACAATCCTAAGTAGCCGGGTTAATGTTTTAATAGTAGTTTACATATGAGGGGATCAAGAAATTCGGACCCCCGCCATCCAATACCAATGGGTATTGAAGGAGGTCCTACTAAGCTTGACCCAGGTCCTTGCAGGATCTATATACTGAACAAGGCAAGACTCTTAACAAACCATTCCCTTAACCCCCGACCAGGTAGCCAACATATCTCCATATAGACCGTGGAGATATGAATGGTGTAAATCTTTTATTTTATATAGATAGTAAAATAACGCCAAGACACCACGGACAAATGATAAGGAAGATTCACCTTCAACATAAGAAACTAGTTATTAAAGTCATTAATACATAACCAAGTAAAAAGTGCCAAAAGATTAAAAATAAAAGTATTACACTAGACACTTTGTCTTCACCAAGTGATGTAAGAGACTTAGGCAAACATGGCCTTGATTGTCAAGAACTCTTACGATCAATCTTGGATCCCGAGACTACTACACACACTCTATGATTGATGATGGATGATGGTGGTGGATGTGGGTTGTGATGGTGGTGGTGGGTGGGTGAAGTGTGAGAGAGGTGGTTTGTCAAGGGATGATTTGCAAGTGAGCCAAGCACCCCTATTTATAGCCTGCACAGAAGCCCAGACACTGCCCCGTGTCCATTGGGCACGGCCCCGTGTCCATTGGGCACGGCCCCGTGTCCACCCATCTTCTCTTTCTTCATTAATTGCAGTTTGTCTGCATTAGTTGACCACGCCCCCGTGTCCGCTAGGCACGGCCCCGTGTGTAGAAGCGTATCTGTATTATCAAGATTTGCTCAGATTCTGCGAATCTTTGCGTTGACCACGGCCCCGTGTCCGCTGGGCACCCTGTGTTGGGTGATAGAAGCTTCTACAACTTTGTCTTTTCTGCAGACACTTGGGCACGCCCCCGTGCTCGGTGAGCACGGGGCTTGTTTTGCCTTCTGTTCTCTTCTTTTTGCTTGGGAAGATGTTGTCGAGGGGTCGGGCATGCCACGTTTATTCCTTTTCTTGTATTATTGTTTGATTTAGCTGTATTTTTGCTTCTTTTGTTCATTTAAGCTCATTTAATCCTGAAAATACAAAAGGAAGACAAAAGCACACTTTTTCCAACATTAGTACTAAAAAAGGGTTAGTTTTATGCCTCATTTGATGTAATTTATATGTTGCATCTTTGCTTGTCCTCAAGCAAAAGCACACTTTTTCCAACAAAAGCACACTTTTTCCACTTGAATCTTTGCTAGTCCTCAAGCAAAACTCTTTATAATGTGGCTTACACTCCCAAATGGAATGGGTAGTAGAGAAGGTTTTTGGGCTTGTCATAGAGTGCCGGGATTCCAAGATTCTTTATTAGGTTTTAGTTTTATGTTATTTACAATCCTATTCGTCATGATTTATTTAGAATATTACATAAGAGAAATTACTTGTTTGGGCATAACATGCCTCTTTAAAATTCCATTTATATACAAGTTCACATACCTCACGGGGGATCACTCAACACTCGGCCGAAGATGTATTTTTGTGAAACACTCGAGAGCGGCATGGAACTTACTTCTACCATAAGCTTGCCAAGCAATCAATCCTAGAACTTCATGAAAGGCTCTACTAATAATCTCACCAGAACGTTGAAAACGCTCCCCAACATCCCTGTTAGATAAACTCAATGCCAACGTATACAAAAATATCCCCACCTTCTCACAAATTAACATTCTATCACTCGACTGCAATCCATAGTTTGATTCAAGCTCTCTACATAATTTCGTAAACACGTTTGGATGCATTCTGAATGCATTTACACATCGTATAGGATTGCCATTTAAAACTTCCATCATCCAAGCTTGTCCCGTTTGAGGTGATGTCATGCATGGTTCCTTGTACATATGCTTATAATAGTATGCAGCAACTAGATCACATGTATAGGTTGAATCCAACAAAAAATTATAGTGTAACACCTTGAAAATTTGTGTCCAATAAAATAAAGACATGTGTCACATAAGATAAATGTGTCATAAATTTAGGATCAACTTAAAGGATGTAAGGTATGATTTAAAAGCGTCGACATGTTAATAAATACCTCTGAGCGACCTATGTATAAATCCCAAACCTTAACCTGTGTTATAAACATCTGATAAACATCCTAATCCGGTTAATGCTAGTAATAATTGATCCAAATTGCAAGGATGGGATCCTATGAGAATGGGTACGACAAACCTTCATGCATGTTCCCTTTCAAAAGAATCCAAGACATTTTTTAAGCATGGCAAGTTGACATAACTGTTCAAGCATGTTCAAGAGGTCCCATACTGATAATAAAGGTCCAGATTCGAAGTTGTAAAGTTGCATGATCAAAGCTTGAAAGGTTACAAATTTTTGTTTTCTGGTGAAGGCTTACGGACCGCAAAGGATACCCCTTACGGTCCGTAAGGCAGTCCCAGCATCAGAAAACTTGACAGGTGCCTGTTATAACAAGTTTAACCAACTTATATTGCCATTTTTCAATACTATGTGCAGCACAAACTAGTTCTTAGGCACTAAGGACACTTGTAATTGATCAGGGATCAACCTAGAGTTGTTTGGCATGATCTTGATCAATCAAGATCACTATATAAAGACCCACATTATTTCAATTTTTGATCATTCATTCACACTCAACTTCTGATCATTTCTGGAGCACAAGAGCCTTCCCTAAGCATCATTAGTCGTGCATAGGACCTTGGTAAGCTTCCTTGACCTTCCGTAATCGTGTTTTACTTAGTTAATTAGCTTAAAGTCAAACCGTCGTAATTAAGGTTTGACTTATCGATTAATCACTAATGGTCTGGTGATTTGCCAAATTGAAAGTAGTTATAAGTTGGTAACTAGGTGGGAAATAAACCCTTAAAAGGGCACCCTCTGATTCCCGCTCTAACTAGGTCAAATGTCGGGTCAAACTTAATCCGAAAAAGTCAACAGAAACTTAATTTTCGAATTAACACATAATTAGTAATGTAGAAGACATGTAACCTGTTTTACCACTCATATAACTTGGTAATCAATGCAAGGACATGTCTAAGCATGCCCGACCCGACAATTTTCAGTCTAGGACCCGTTCGGAACCGAAAGTCGCATACTTTGACCACTGCTTTGACTTTCAGTTCTGACCCATATTAGCATGATTTAGAAATGCCTAAGAGTTTCATTAGGACCGGGTTATATGATAGTATAACCCTCTGTGATTGGTTCGTTGATTGTCCGATTCGTTTACACGTTTCCGTTAATTGCTTAATGTTGACCTTAATGCCATTTTGACCATAAAATGAGAATTTTGGAAATGTGAGAGGACAATAATCTTTGTTACTGATTTATAAACATGTCCCTAAATTTTCACATCAGTTTGAGGTCTAGATTTAGAGTTATGCTCAATAGCGTAATTAGAACGCTTTTTATTAACTAAACGACGTAATTAGCATAAAGCCTATCTAAACCCAATTTTTGACACCAAACCTTCTACCCACTGATGTAATATAATATTTTGGGATTTTTGAAGATTTTTAATTATTTTTAAACTGATCGTAACATAGGGTTATAGCCTTGATTCGGTTATTACCGATTATACCCTTTTGCTTATAAAATGAGTTTTACATAACAATTTGATACCAAATATTTGGCTACTGATTTTATGTGATAAATGAAGTATTTTGAACTTTATAACCTGATCAGAAAACTCAGATTTCCTGTTATAACCCGGAAATCGCTTTAAACGACGTTTTACGCGTATTAAACACATGGTATGGGTTTAAACCATTTTGTCATATAAGACTTATCACCAACTGATATAACCTATTAAATTAAGTTGATTTACTATTTATCTCAGACCCGAAACTCAGAATTATAATTAATCTCATTTGTAATCTTTAAAATGACCAAAATACCCCTACGGGGCTTAAATTGAGATTAAACTCGTTTGGGGCATAATGGAAGGTATCCTACTGATATCACAACATATTTAAAGCATATTAACTTAGGAAACCTGTTCGTGACCCATTCGGTTACCCGTCATGCGTTATTCGCGTCCGGTTCGGTTTATGTAACTAGTTTGCATAAATTAGCCGAAACGGGTCAAACCTTATCATTTTTATCTCAAAATCCAGAATGTGTTTAGTTTACCCATATTATACAAGTATACAAACTTGCCAGGTCTAAACCACATTCTAATTCGGTCTTCGCTTAATCGTGCGTTTGGAACCGTATATCTTCCTTTAAAACTAACCGGTCTAACTTTAGGTTTAATTAAGACCCGTTAGGAATCTAATAGGTTATTAAAACCTTCATTCCAGATTAGGAGCCCAGTAAAAGCTACTTGCACTTGCTGGTTGTGATTTATACTTTGCTTAGGTAAATACTTTTAACTTATTTTCCCTATACGGGCTTGGGGTACGGTATTATAATACCGCTTGGTCGGGTATGAAGTCGTACAATCAAATATTGATTAAAAATATGCATAACCCATTTTATTCTGTCTTGTTTGATGCAATGTGTAACACCTCGAAAATTCACGTCCTATAATGTGTTGACACGTGTCATAAGTTTGAACGTGTGAAAGAATGCTCTGGAAGGACTAAAGTTGACAAACCTGGAAAGTATGTGAATATACGGGTTCTAAATGTCAACAGTGAATAAATATACCTTACATAAACCCTACATGATGCTCATACCTTCAAACGAATAAATCATGGATCATACGAAGCTAAATATGAAAGAAAGTGAGAGATTACAAACTACAGGGGTTAAATGTGTCAACATGTTTAAGTTATACCTCTGAGTGACCTTTTAGCAAACCCGAAGCTTTGTAACTGTTAATTATGCTCAGTAGAATGCACGATATAAATTTCATAAAGTTTCGTTATCGTATGAGAAAGTTATGATCAAATTCGTATGCGAGGGGTTAAAAGCGTCAACGATGAAGTTTAGAACTTTTCGGGTGACAATAAAGTTAACCGAGGACTAAACAAAATGGGTATATGTCTTGAAGCCCTTATACGTCAAATTGGAGGGTTCAAAATGCAAGAAATGAAGTCGAAACAAAGTTTTGAAGGGCCAAGGATCAAAACATAAAAATCTAAAAGTTTGATTTGATGCAGAAGGGCATCGCGCAACGCGAGGGCCCCTATGGGGACCTACGCATGACGCCTAGGGTCATCTGATCCAAATGTGTATAATATACCCATATTAAGCAAGTCTTCAAACTTGTCGAGTCTAAATCACATTCTATTCCGGTCTTCGCTTAATCGTGCGTACGAACCGTATCTTTAAAACTAACCGGTCTAAGTTTAGGCTTAATTAAAGACCCGTTAGGATTCTAATAGGTTATTATAAACCTTCGTTCTAGAATAGGAGGACCAGTAAAAGCTACTTGCATTTGCTATTTGTGAATTATACTTGCAAAGGTAAATACTTTTGACTTATTTTCCCTATACGGGCTTAGGGTACGGTATATAAAATACCGCTTGGTCGGGCATTAAATCTTCCATCGTATGGTGGTTAATTGATATTGATCGGCCCGTTTAAATTGTTTTGTTTGCTTAAAGCCTTTGGGAGGTTAATGACCATATCCCGGATATCCTTGGCATCATTTTACGAAATGGCCACGACCTAAGCGCGGGGTGTAGGCGTACACCCGTCAGTGCATAAATAAATAATGTGGTGTGTCTATTGATCTTTAACCCGGCACGATCCGGGCTACTGAACGCATAAGGAACATGTAATCCTTTTACAAGTTTATATATTTAAATAATTATCCCAAGTTATAAAATGTTTATGCCACGTGCATCCAAATCAATTTTCAATCATTTTTAAAATGAGTCAGTTGATTGTATTTACCAGTGTAAACTGACGTATTTTCCCAAAAAGATTAAATGCAGGTACTAAGCGTAATAGGCTGGATTTCTCCTTAGCATCAATAGAAGTCTCGCAAGCTTAAGATGCCTAAAGTCTGTTGAACTACTGTTTCCATTTTCTTTGATCCACCTGTGGATAAACTTTCGACTGTTGTGATACTCGATATTACAATATTTTATTCGATTGAAATATATCTTTCGTTTGCTTCCGTTGTGCATATTAAATATTGTGTTGTTTGACTATTATGTTGCCAACCACGTCACGATACTCCCCACCAGGCCCACCGGTGACACGTGGAATTCAGGGTGAGACAGGTTGGTATCAGAGCCAACTTTGAGTGAATTAAACACTAGCCTTTTGTGTTTAATCTCAATGACACAATTGCACATTTCTAAACTTTCGAGTCTAGGCAAATAACATAGGACAAATTCTACTTTGTTTTATTTTGATTTGTCCTTTATGTTATATATTCTTGTTGTTATCTCATGTTATATTGACAGGACTAAACATGCCGCCAAGATTCTTCAGACGTAGAGGACGAGGCAAGGGGCCAATCACCGCCCCCAATGATCACGAGGCCGGGCCTTCGCATATGCGAGCTCCTTCCACCACTGCGAGTGCTGACCCTCGAGAGAACAGGAGGAACCTTTTTGAGCCTGCGAGGCGATCTGTTTCACACAGTTCGACACCTCCCTTTCATAACTCTTATGGGCCACAGTCAGAAAATGAGCCCGATAACCCTCAACCTTCCTATATACCTCTTCTGCGATCCTTATCGCACAATTCTTTTGGAGACCCCACACCTATTTTTCGGGGCCGGTTTAACCCGGCGAACTACATACAAGAACCAGTGGGTTTTAACCCATTGGGGCCAGAGGATCATTTCTCCGGCGATCATGCGGAGGATATGGACGAGGACACGGATCCCGTCAAACCTGCAAGCGGTACACCCAACCATCCCATAGAGATCTCGGATGGATCTTCTTTTCACGGATCACCCTACGGTGGTCCAGACAGCTTTCAAGCACGGTTTAACCAGCACTAATGGTACTTCACACCTTCTCATCATTCATCACCTCACCACCAGCAGCAGGATCCCTCTGGGGATTCACGATTTGTGGCAGTCACGCCACCGCCTCCACCACCACCAGTTAATCAGGCACCTCCGGAACCGCCGAGGCGTAGGAGGACAGGCGCACGTATGTATGCGCGAGCGGGGGATTTCCATTTTAGCTCCCCATGTCAATCAAGTGGCAGTCATTACCCGCCACTTCAGGAAGACCCACAAATGGGTGGGCCTTCACACCCAGTTGCACCGCAACCACCACCGATGGGTTTTGATAACCCGATTCCGGCATACACTGGTTCGATGGCGTACAACCCGTTTGAGCAGCCGGCTCACACCAACTATAATTACGCTGAAGCCGACCCATACTTGGTAGCGACCAACTATAACGCTCTTCATCCGGAAGGACCATATGGAGCTCCTTGGGGAGTAGGTTACCCAACTCATGGGTACCAAATACCTGCAAGACCTATAATCCGGCAACAATCGCAGCCGCCATGGTTTTCCCCACCCGAGCGGGAAGAAATTCTTCAAAGGTTGGACCAAGTCGAGCGAGATTTTCACAGAGACCGCAGGGAGCGACAAAGTTTCTTCCAAGGATTGACAAGCCTAATAAAAGGGAAGAGCAAGAAGGACCATTGAATCCTTCCACCATTGTTGTAATTTCCTTGTATCAGTTGAGCCCCTGCGTGGGTATGTCTTGCTGTATTGACCCCTGCGTGGGTATGCTTGTTTGTTTTGACCCCTGCGTGGGTCTATCTTTCTGTTAACCCCTACGAGGGTATGTTGTTGTTTAAGTCCCTGCGTGGACTAGTATGTTGTTAAGCCCCTGCGTGGGTAAGTTTTTGCTTAAACCCCTGCGTGGGTGATTTGTCTATTAAAAAGTCCCGTTTAGGGCGATATGTAATCTTTTAATAAATTAATGGAATGTAAGTTTATAAATTTCATTTTTGCCATTATATGCATAAATAAATTATATATGAAATAAATAAATTAAAATCATTCCTTTTAAAAATAAGCTGCCTATTTTAAAATGTTAATTAAGAATCTTAACGGTATAACCTAGCCTCTGTGTCATTATAAGACCGGGCCAAGATGGTAAGGCCTATTTAAAAGATTCAAATTCCTGTTAACATCTGAAAACATGTTAACGCTCCTGGCAGAAGTGATTTGTTAAAAATCACACACATCATCTTTATATAAGGATCTTTCCAAAGATTCCTAACCCAACTTAATGATCTATGAATCATGGGTTAAATCATCAATTAAGATGATCATATTTTGACCATACATTGGTAATATAGTGCCTACGGGCCCTGCTCATTTTCATATGAGACAAAAGACAGTAATAGTCTATGACCCTGTCTGAAAAAGGTAAAGAACTATGTTCAAACCTTCATGCCTTGATTCTCAGAAATCATGGCTTATAATTTAAAAATGTCCTTGTGACTAGGCCTTATGTGCTAATATATAATGTTATTGTTTATAATTAGGATAAATTATAATAGAAATCCTAAATAAATGTGAGTAACAAATTAACCAAATATGGTTTATGTTTACCATGGTTAATGAATTACCCTAAGGGGCAATTCCATAATAAACTCCCAAATAAACTATTGTCATTGTCTTATGTAACAGTTCAAATTAAAATGGCTGACTCGGACGAAATTAATAGTCACCCAAGGGAGAATAATGATAACGCCCGAATTAATATAACGGGTGCTGAACTGAAAGCGTTAGTAGACGACGCTGTTACAAAGGCCTTGGAGCGGCAGTACGAAGAATATAGTGGGACTCGAAGTAGGACCCTATCTACACCGCATTCGAAGCCACCTTCCAAGAAGGAAGAACCAAAGAAAGATGATGATAGACTTTCCTCAAACCACCACAGTGCTCCCTCTCAACAGATTGTACTAAATCAAGAACCCCGTAATAAGGGTTGCTCCTACAAATACTTTATTTCATGCAAACCCAGAGATTTCACTAGGGAAAAAGGAGCCATTGACTGCATGACGTGGTTAGATGAGATGGACACAATAGTGGATATCAGCGGGTGCGCTGAGAGGGATATAGTCAAGTTTGTGTCACAATCGTTTAAAGGCGAAGCCTTAGCCTGGTGGAGATCACTGATTCAAGCCACTGGGAAGATCCCATTGTACAACATATCATGGGAACAATTTGTTGCCCTTATCAGGGAAAACTACTGCCCTCAACACGAGGTTGAAAAGATCGAGTCTGATTTCCTATCGTTGGTTATGCAGAACCTTGACTGCCAAGCTTACCTCACGAGCTTCAACACAATGTCCCGATTGGTTCCGTATCTGGTGACCCCGGAACCAAAAAGAATAGCTCGTTTCATCGGGGGTTTAGCCCCAGAAATAAAGGCAAGCGTGAAGGCCTCTCGGCCAGCTACTTTCAGATCTGTAGCTGACATATCCTTGTCACTCACACTGGACGCGGTCAGACAAAGATCGCTGAGGAACAAGGATGCTGAGAAAAGGAAACGTGAAGATGACAATTCACGTAGGTCAAGCAAGAAGCACCGAGGGAGCAACGACCACAAGAAAGGGTCTGAGTCAAAGAAGGATGGGCATCAGTCTGGTGATAAGCCCAAGTGCAAGATCTGTAAGAAACAGCACTTCAGGAAGTGCAGGTTAGAATCAAACTCGCAGACTCAGTCAAGAACTTTTGCCTGTGGTGTATGCAAGTCTAAGGAACACAAGACCTTGGATTGCAAAAAGTTGAAGGATGCAACCTGCTACAGCTGTAATGAGAAGGGGCATATCAAAACCAACTGCCCAAAACTCGCAAAGAAAGCTGATGAAGGAAAGAAGACCAATGCTAGGGTCTTCAGAATGGATGCAAAGGAAGCAGTACTGGATGACAATGTGATAACAGGTACATTCCTCATAAATGATGTCTATGCAAGAGTACTTTTTGATTCAGGCGCAGATAAATCATTTGTAGATAATAAGTTTTGCAAATTGCTGAATTTACCTGTTAAAACCTTAAGTGTGAAATATGAGGTGGAGTTAGCAGATGGCACCATAGAAACCGCCTCAACCATATTAGATGGATGTCTCATATCCATTAAGAACCACTCTTTTCCTTTGTCCCTACTTCCTTTGAAGTTAGCCGGTTTTGACATCGTTTTAGGCATGGACTGGTTATCTCTTAACCAGGCCCAGATTGTCTGCGATAAGAAGCAAGTGGTGATCAAGACTCCATCTGGTGAACCACTTACCATTCAGGGAGATACCCGGTATGGACTGCCTGAGCAAGTGACTATGCTCTAGGCCTCTAGATGTTTGAAGAAGGGTTGTGTCATTTACATGGCACAGGTTACTATTGATGAGCCAAGACCTAAGAAGGAAGACATCCCCGTCATCTCTGAATACCCTGAAGTTTTTCCTGAAGAACTACCTGGCTTACCACCAGATAGGCAAGTCGAATTCAAAATTGACATCATCCCTGGAGCAGCATCTGTTGCTAGAGCGCCTTACAGGTTAGCACCAATAGAGATGAAGGAATTAAGAGCGCAACTAGATGAATTGCTAGCCAAAGGTTTCATTAAACCTAGTTCGTCTCCTTGGGGAGCACAGTCTTGTTTGTCAAAAAGAAGGATGGATCGATGCGTCTGTGCATCGATTACCGTGAACTTAATAAGGTCACAATAAAGAATAGGTATCCTTTGCCCAGGATCGACGATTTGTTCGATCAATTGCAAGGGGCAAGTTATTTCTCGAAGATTGACTTAAGGTCAGGCTACCACCAACTGAAGGTTAGAGATGAAGACGTACACAAAACTGCATTTAGGACTCGTTATGGTCATTACGAGTTCCTAGTGATGCCTTTTGGGCTCACTAATGCACCTGCCGCATTCATGGATCTCATGAATCGTGTTTGCAAGCCGTACTTAGATAAATTCGTCATCGTTTTCATCGACGACATTCTCATTTACTCAAGGAACCAAGCTGACCATGAGAAACACCTTCGCTGTATTCTTAAACTTCTACATCATGAGAAACTCTACGCCAAATTTTCCAAGTGTGAATTTTGGCTTTGGGAAGTCCAATTCCTTGGACATGTGGTTAGTGAGCATGGTATCCAAGTGGATCCCGCTAAGGTTGAAGCAGTTATGAAATGGCAAGAGCCGAAGACGCCCACAGAAATTCGTAGTTTCTTGGGATTGGCAGGATACTACAGACGCTTTATCGAAAATTTTTCAAGGATTGCTGCACCCCTAAATTCCTTAACTAGGAAGAAGATAAAGTTTGATTGGGGCCCTAAGTAGCAAGAATCTTTTGATATTCTGAAGCAAAAGTTGAGCAATGCTCCTGTACTGACATTGCCTGAAGGTACCGAAGAATTCGTAGTTTACTGCGATGCATCACACACTGGCATGGGGTGTGTGCTTATGCAGAAAGGCAAGGTTATTGCCTATGCTTCAAGACAGTTAAAGGTGCATGAAAAGAATTACACCACCCATGACTTGGAGTTGGGTGCCGTTGTATTTGCACTGAAGCTCTAGAGGCACTATTTATATGGTATCAAGTGTGTGATCTATTCGGATCACAAGAGCCTCCAGCACCTGTTTAATCAGAAGGATTTAAACATGAGGCAACGCCGATGGATGGAGACTTTAAATGATTATGATTGTGAAATCAAATACCATCCCGGCAAGGCGAATGTAGTCGCTGATGCCTTGAGTCGAAAGGAAAGGGTGAAACCCATCCGAATCAATGCCAAGAGCAATGAAATAAAGAACAGTTTGAATGAAAGGTTGTTAGCTACACAGAAGGAAGCTGTGTTGGAAGCTAACTATCCTAATGAAAAGCTAGGGGTAACTGAGGAGCAGTTATCTCTTAGCAAGGATGGAATCCTGAGATTAAATGGACGAATATGGGTTCCAATTTATGGGGGACTTCGAGATGTTATCCTCCAGGAAGCCCATAGTTCTAAATATTCCGTTCATCCTGGAGCTGATAAGATGTACCAGGATCTGAAGGTAAATTTTTGGTGGATAGGCTTGAAGAAGTCTATAGCCACCTATGTAGCTAAATGCTTGACATGTGCGCAAGTAAAAGCTGAACATCAAAAGCCGTCAGGTTTGCTACAACAACCTGAACTTCCCACTTGGAAGTGGGAAATGGTGACGATGGATTTCATTACCAAGTTGCCAAAGACAAGGAAAGGCAATGATACTATATGGGTGATCGTAGATAGACTGACTAAGTCAGCACATTTCCTACCCATTAAGGAGACTTATAGCTCCGACATGTTAGCCCAATTATACGTTGATAAGATTGTAGCTCTACATGGAGTGCCAGTGTCTATTATCTCTGATAGGGATACTAGATACACGTCACATTTTTGGAAGAGTTTCCAACAATCTCTGGGCACGCGTTTGAATTTTAGTACGGCTTACCATCCTCAGATGGACGGCCAGAGTGAGCGTACTATTCAAACGTTAGAAGACATGCTTCGTGCATGTGTGATTGACTTGGGTGGTAGTTGGGATAACCACCTACCGTTAATCGAATTCTCCAACAACAATAGCTACCATACCAGCATTAAGGCTGCGCCTTTCGAGGCCTTATACGGTAGAAAGTGCAGAACGCCCGTTTGTTGGGCGGAAGTTGGAGATGTCCAATTATCAGGACCGGAGATAGTCTTTGAAACGACGGACAAGATTGTCCAGATTCGTGACCGTCTCAAAGCTGCCCGATATAGGCAGAAAAGCTACGCAGATTTGAAGCGTAAACCTTTTAACTTCGAAGTAGGCGACAAAGTGTTGCTTAAAGTATCACCCTGGAAAGGAGTGATGCGATTTGGTAAGAAAGGCAAGCTAAGCCCGAGATACATAGGACCTTTCGAGGTCATCGAATTTGTCGGATCAGTTGCCTATAAGTTAAACTTACCTGAAGAGCTCAGTGGTATTCACAATGTATTCCACATCTGCAATCTGAAGAAGTGTTTCGCTGATGAATCACTGGTAATACCACATACAGATGTGCATATAGAAGAGAGCTTAAAGTTTGTTGAAAAACCTGTGTCGATCGAGGATCGACAGGTTAAGAAGCTTCGAAGGAAGCATGTACCAATTGTAAAGGTTAAATGGGATGCCCGTAGAGGTCCCGAATACACGTGGGAGGTTGAATCCACAATGAAAGAAAAGTACCCTCATTTGTTTCAATAAATCTCGAGGTCGAGATTTCTTTTAAAGGGGTGAGGATGTAACACCTCGAAAATTCACGTCCTATAATGTGTTGACACGTGTCATAAGTTTGAACGTGTGAAAGAATGCTCTGGAAGGACTAAAGTTGACAAACCTGGAAAGTATGTGAATATACGGGTTCTAAATGTCAACAGTGAATAAATATACCTTACATTAACCCTACAAGATGCTCATACCTTCAAACGAATAAATCATGGATCATACGAAGCTAAATGTAGGTCCCCTATTCGTATGGATCTTTCACAGAATTGTCTTTCCAATCAAGAGTGCGGAATCCTCTTGATCAGAATATCACAGAAACAAGTAGAAGAACAGCAATCACTTTCAAACTGGGTTTCTATTGATTATCGATTACAAGAATTACAATCAATCAAACCCTAACCAATCACAATTTCGTCCAAGCCTTATCACTCTCCCGAAATTCTCACTCAAACTGGTTTTGGCTGATTAACCTAAACCCTAAAGCCTAACCTTGTTTATATAACACAAGGTTACTACTTGGGCCAAGGTTTCCAACATGGACTGCGAATTGGACAGGCCTAATTCGCCCCACATCCCCATAAGTATGGGTTTGTTTAGCCCAAACTCTATTATCTCACTAATACAAAGCTAAACCCGCTAACTGTTTATCGTTTAACTAATTACCAGATATCCAAAGACCAAATCTAAGCTGTTGTTACAAACATGCACCAACAAACTCCCCCTTGACAATAGCTTCATAAAATAACTTTGTCTTCAATCATCTTGCAATCTTCATGTAGTCTTGCACTGTCTTTGGTCTTTGGATAGCTTCAGCTTCAACAACTTCTGTCAGCAACAGACTCCCCCTAAGCTGATGCATCCAATCACCAAATCTTCAAAACTTTAGCGTTTGAGTAAACTCCAGTTCAGCATTTGAATAGCAATCTTCAAACTCTTCAACTTTGTCTGCAATATAGAAAGGAGGTTCTACCATGCATCCAATCAAACTCTCATCTTCACAGCAACTTCTCACTCTAACTTCTCAGCAACATACTGCTTCAATCTGTATACTATAAAATAAACATCTCGAGAAACCATAAGAATTTTTCAACGTAAGTTAAACAAATCATTATTATTCAAGAGATAGTTAAACTGTAACACAGATTAAGCATTTTCCAATTCAACACCAACACGCACAATTTTTTAAACAAACACCCCATAACCTGCATCATTTCAAAATTTTGAACCCACTTACTAACACCGTCTCCCCCTATCAGTAACAATTCCTCCAAGAATAACAGTTTTTCGTACGTTAAGAATTTTAAACAGAAAAAGACACTATTTTTGGATTTTTATAATTTTCTGAAAGCAAGTAAATAACAAAAACAATAAACACTCTGTTTTTGTGAGAATCACTGGTAAGAAGATCATATCAGCACAACCAAACTGTTTTCACACTATTAGATAATTCTTTATTTAATTTTTCATGAAAAACAGTCCAAGACGATTACCAGTATGTTTGTCCACTTAAACAAAATGCATGAACATTTCAAGTACCATTACCGTATGATACGTTAAGGTAATTTTATTTTCTGATATACTAGTGTGTCCCACTTCAGGATATACCCCCACGATCAAGGTATGCACAAAGATTCATCGTAGTAGGTAAGTATACTGAAGTCATCCTTTAAGATATCCTGACAATGTCTAGGTCTGCATATAATCTGTTTTATCATGTTTTGATTTCTTAACAATGAACACCCAAATAAATACTAATCAAATCCTGGAAATATAAACAACACACTCTATCATGCAAGTATCTTCCCTACCACATATTTCACAAGTCCAATCCAGGTTTCTGAAATCTTAACTGGGAATAGGTTGAGAAGAGAACAGAATAGATCTTTAGTAGAGATGGTATAATATACAGATCAAATGAGTTTTTCTCAGTTTGATATAGGTTTATTGGGTTTGTTTTGGGCACTAGAGGGCCTCTTTCGGGTGTATTAGATCTATAGCGCGACAACGTACAGCTAGGTCAGCATATATCTGGATGCAGCAGAAGCTGTCGTTGCCTAGCACCTCCAGGTTAGCATATATCTGGATGCAGCAGAGGAGGTACACGACTTTTTTCAGAGAAGATTTCAGAATCAGATCAAAATTGTGTGTATCGGGACAACATACAGACATTCAAATAGAAATGAGCTAATTCCAAGTGACTTTCTTTCCTGGGGTCATGTACAATTTTAGTTCTGAACAGAAAGACAGTCAAGATATCCCCAGATGAAATAACAGTATAAAGACCCAAAACTTCAGATTTTGGCAATCTATCAACGCAAGATTTAAGGTCATTAAACCATACACCACTGATGTGTTCCCCACTCATACACATTTCATTTATGTTTATATCACATTGGTAAGTTGATTATTTCATGCTTTTTGCCTACTGATACATCATATAATGAAGTTGCTATCACACTTAAGCAATTTAATTTCATTTTCAGTGTGACAGTCTAACTTGCCAATGTACTATCATTTCTCCTTTTTCACACAGTGATAACTCATTTTTGATTTTCTATTTTTTTTATGTTTTTGATTTTTCAATGTTTTTGTATTTTTGATTTTTAAGAAAAGCAGTAAACTATTTACAAAATTCTTATGAAAAACCAGTTATTCAGGATTCCTCATCCCGTTGAGTTCGACTAAATGTTCAAAGCGAGCCCTGTCAAAAGCTTTAGTATAAAGATCTGCCAGGTTATCTAGTGTGTCAACTCAGCACTTTGAACTTCAATTTAAAACAATCAATATAAATATATCAACATTCTCACATCCCCCTTCATGTGCCTAGAGCAGCCACTATCAACATAAGTTGATAATCCTCCTTAGCAGCTCCTGCACACACCAACTAAGAAATTAGTTAGATTGGGGGACCCAAGCCTTAATGGTCTTGGGTCGTCCAAATTCACCAACTATTTGAACATCCATCCAATATCCATTACTCCTAACTGGAGTCTTGGATGTTTTACCCGTTGTTGAACAAGATTTATAACTTCCACTAGGTCTTTGATCACGAGAGTTCCAATAAAATCTCGGATTTTCTGACCTTTGAAAATTATTATCTTGAAACCTTCTTCTCCCATTATTATACCATGAATTTTGGAAAAATTTTGGATGTTGTTGAACATTTGAGTTACTAAAACCCCTATGTTCGTTTCTTTGTTGAAAATTTCGATTACCAGAAGTCTGGTATCGATTTTGATATCCAAAATTTCTATTTTGACTTTGAAACTGATTTGATTTACCATTATAATAACTAAATTGTGGAGAATTACTTCTTGGTCTATCAAATCTTTTCGAAGTTGAAGGTTTTGATTGAAATCCAGGTTTATTTGTCTGACAACTAGATTTTACACTATTGCTTGACCCAACCTGATTCCCATCCTTGACCTCATCAACCTTTTGTTTACCTTTCTTCAAAGGACAACAACTCGCCACGTGCCCTTTGTTGTGACATTTAAAACAAGATCTTTTCTTATAAGTTTTCTTTTTGTTTGATCCCTTTTTAAATGTGTTGGTCTTTTTGTCTTCAGTATCCTCATCCACTTTATGAGGTGTACTGTTAGACCCAACAGATTCTTTCAAAGAAACTGGACTATTTGGCAAGTCCACAACTATCGGATCCACTACCTCTTGTGCAGTGGTTACAAAATCAATTAGCTCTTCTTCATTAGGTAGAAAAGGGTAGTCTTGATTTTCAGAAGATGAAGCTTTAGTAAACCCCACCCCTGTTTTATCATTACTCCTTTTTAAACCTTTTTGAATTTGAGTCCTGACTAACGAAGAATTTCCAAAATTGTTTAACTTCCCCTGAAGTTCAACAATTTTGGCTTGTGCATCAGCCAATTCTGTGCACTTTTCTGAAAGCTCGTTAGTCTTTTCTTTCACAGTTTCACGAGCCAAATCAATGACCTGTAACAGTTCATTGACTTTGCTTGTTAAACTGCTAATTTCTTGTTCATTTGATTTGAGTTTTTCTAAACTATTTGACTCTCTTTTAATCAAAAGAACATTTAACTCTTTTCGGTTTTCCAAATCAGCTAACAGAATTTTGTTTTGCTCCGATAGTCTGTTAATTTTACCATGTAGTTCAGTGCAATTTAGACATGTAAGACTTACAGAATCTGATGATACCTTTACCTCTGATGTAAGTCCATTCACATCCTTCAAGCCCTTTGAAACTTCTGCATCTTTCTTCTCAGCAGTTTCCTTATCAACTTTCTTCTTTTCCTCTACCTCAGCAGCTACTTCTCCTATATTCACAGCTGCAAGCTCAGCTACACATGTTTGATCACATGTATTCAATCTTGAAGGAATCTGATAACGTTTTTCCAAAGCTTCCCACAGCTCTTGAGAAGTTCCATACTTAGTAAAGGTATGTTTAACGCCCTCAGGCAAGGACTTCTTTATTGCTGCTAAAGCTTTCTTCTCAGCATCAACCACTCGTTTCTCAGATTCATTCATCTTGTCATAAGACATCACTATAACTCTTCCATCAACACGACGTGTTGGAGCAAAGTATCCATCAATCATACATGTCCACATTTCAGTATCTTCACTTTTCATAAACAACTCAAACTTCTCTTTCCAGTCGGCATATTCTTTGATGTTTGTAAGCTTTGGCCAATTCTTAATAGTTTCACTGAACTTATCCATTCTGACCATCTTTAAACACGTTTTACCGTAACCGTACCGATAAAAACCGTACAAAATATCTCCGAAATCAGTGGTTACTAAATTACACCGTTAGAATCGTCTCGAAAAGACAAATCCAATGATATATAATGTCGAAAACCGAATTTGGGATTTTCCAGAGTCCTTTTTTTTTTTTTTAACCCTAAAAATCCAAGGAATTCAACGGTCCAAACGGTTCTGTCTAACGACCTACGGATCAATTTCTATTTGCAAAACTGTTAAATTTTATCGACGCTTGCTAACTGAAATTCCACCACAGCTATGCTACTAATTTCGCTTGTTACTGATTAAATTCGCTGGTTGCTGATTAATTTCGCTGGTTACTGATTAATTTCGCTGGTTGCTGATTAATTTCGCTACTTATTTTCGCTGGTCAAATTCACTGCTGAATTTCGCTGAAACCGTGATAATTTCGCTGAAGAAAATTATACGGTTACCAAAGTCGCCTTTGGATTTAACTTCGCCGGTCACCGAGTAATCAAGTCACAAATTCGCTGGTGTGTTAATTTCGCTGGTCAGTCAGCAAAATAAATCAAATTCGCCAGTTAAGTTTGGAAACTTGATCTGATTGAAATTTTGAAGATTTTTCTTATTCTCTAACACGAATCTGCAAAATCAAAACAAGCAAATCAGCAACGTAAAACCGAAAATTGTGAAGAACTGATTGAATAAACACGAAAAACACGAAGAACAGTCTTCGAATCTTCAAGTCTATCAGCCGAAAACTTTTCCAGAATCAACCGAATCTTTCCAGAAATCCTGCAAACCACCAAACAAACAAACCAGAAGATCAAAACAGCCAAAAAATTTTTCGAAAATTATATCAAAAACAGCCAAAAATTCGAAACCCTAATTTGCAAAAAATTTCAAAAATCCTTCCTGTTTCTGCAGCCAACAATTCCGAACCGAGCCTTCAAGAGCCTAACGCTCTGATACCAATTGTAGGTCCCCTATTCGTATGGATCTTTCACAGAATTGTCTTTCCAATCAAGAGTGCGGAATCCTCTTGATCAGAATATCACAGAAACAAGTAGAAGAACAGCAATCACTTTCAAACTGGGTTTCTATTGATTATCGATTACAAGAATTACAATCAATCAAACCCTAACCAATCACAATTTCGTCCAAGCCTTATCACTCTCACGAAATTCTCACTTAAACTGGTTTTGGCTGATTAACCTAAACCCTAAAGCCTAACCTTGTTTATATAACACAAGGTTACTACTTGGGCCAAGGTTTCCAACATGGACTGCGAATTGGACAGGCCCAATTCGCCCCACATCCCCATAAGTATGGGTTTGTTTAGCCCAAACTCTATTATCTCACTAATACAAAGCTAAACCCGCTAACTGTTTATCGTTTAACTAATTACAAGATATCCAAAGACCAAATCTAAGCTGTTGTCACAAACATGCACCAACACTAAATATGAAAGAAAGTGAGAGATTACAAACTACAGGGGTTAAATGTGTCAACATGTTTAAGTTATACCTCTGAGTGACCTTTTAGCAAACCCGAAGCTTTGTAACTGTTAATTATGCTCACTAGAATGCACGATATAAATTTCATAAAGTTTCGTTATCGTATGAGAAAGTTATGATCAAATTCGTATGCGAGGGGTTAAAAGCGTCAACGATGAAGTTTAGAACTTTTTGGGTGACAATAAAGTTAACCGAGGACTAAACAAAATGGGTATATGTCTTGAAGCCCTTAAACGTCAAATTGGAGGGTTCAAAATGCAAGAAATAAAGTCGAAACAAAGTTTTGAAGGGCCAAGGATCAAAACATAAAAATCTAAAAGTTTGATTTGATGCAGAAGGGCATCGCGCGACGCGAGGGCCCCTATGGGGACCTACGCATGACGCCTAGGGTCATCTGATCCGAAAACTTTGGGTTATTGATGCGTTGTCGAGTGTTATATATATTAGGTGTATATTTTAAGCCCTTTTAACACTTTTTAGTCAAGTTTTAAATTTATAAAACACGATATTTACTAACACTAGACACACATATGGGCAAGTGCACCCATCGTGAGCGTAGTATAGTGTTGGTAAGATACCGAGGTTATCCAAGGACACAAGAGCTTTTAGTACCGGTTCATCCTCAATGTTTAATCAAATCAAAAAGTTAGAAAAATGTTTTAAGCTAAATAAAAACTAACTAAAATGCTGAAAATAAAAATAAAAGAAAAAAAAACAGATAGACAAGATGAATCACTTGGTTCCGACTCGTATCTAGTGTAACCTTTGATTTTTTCCGCACTTTTGTACTTTTTAAGAGATTATCTTAGTTATTGTAGTAGGCCCCTCTTTTGAAGGTGACGTTACCCTCACCCCAGTAGTTTGAGTCAGCAAGGATACAATCCTAAAAGGGTGGATTATTGGAAGATAATTAATTAAGTTATTAATGCAAATTATGGTAGGCCCCTCTTTTGGAGGTGACGTTACCCTCGACTAAGTAGTCTGAGTCAGCAGGGATACAGTCCTAAGTAGCCGGGTTATAGTATTAATAGTAGTTAACTTATGAGGGGATAAAAGAGTTTGGACCCCCGCCATCCAATACCGTTAAGTATTAAAGGAGGTCCTACTAAATTTGACCCAGGTCCATTGCAGGACCTCTAAACGTTGAACAATGGCAAGACCTTTACCAAACCGTTCCCTTAACCCCCGACCAGGTAGCCAACATACCTCCATATAGACCGTGGAGATATGAATGGTGAAAATCTTTTATTTTATATAGACAGTAAAATAATGCCAAGACACCACGGACAAACGATAAGGAAAGATCACCTTCAACATAAGAAACTAGTTATTAAAGTCATTAATACAAAACCAAGTAAAAAGTGCCAAAAGATTAAAAATAAAAAGTATTACACTAGACACTTTGTCTTCACCAAGTGATGTAAGAGACTTAGGCAAACATGGCCTTGATTGTCAAGAACTATTACGATCAATCTTGGATCCCGAGACGACTCACACACTCTACGATGGACAATGGATGATGGTGTTATGGTGGTGGTGGGTGGTGGGTGAAGTGTGAGAGAGGTGGTGTGCCAAGGGATGGTTTGAGCTTGAGCCAAGCACTCCTATTTATAGGCTGAACAGAAGCTCGGGCACGGCCCCGTGTCCACATCCTTCTCTTTCTTTATTTAATGCAGCTTGTCTTATTAGTTGACCACGCCCCCGTGTCCGCTGAGCACGACCCCGTGTGCAGAAGAATCTTTGTACTATGAAGATTTGCCTAGATTGTGCGAAACTTATAGTTGACCATGGCCCCGTGTCCGCTGAGCACGGCCCCGTGGTGGGCAATAGAAGCTTCTACAACTTTGTCTTTTCTGCTGACACTTGGGCACGCCCCCGTGCTGGCTGAGCACGGGGCGTGTTCGGTCTTCTGACCTCTTGTTTTGCTTGGGAAGATGCTGTCGTGGGGTCGGGCATGTCACGTCTTGTTCCTTTTCTTGTATTTATGCTAGATTTTGATGTCTTTTTGCTTCTTTTGTTAATTTGAGCTCATTTAATCCTGAAAATACAAAAGGAAGACAAAAGCACACTTTTTCTAACATTAGTACTAAAAAAGGGTTAGTTTTATGCCACAATTGATGAAATTTATATGTTGCATTTTGCACACATCAGTTATGGTCTGCCATTTGCATTCTAACCAACTTATAAACAATTTTTCACATATTGGACGACCCCTAAACAACCCCTAGACACTTAGGGACATCTGGAGATGATCCATGGCCATTGGTAGGCTTGTGTGTCAATGATCCATGAGATTTAGAGCACTATATAAAGGCCTTATGTTGCAACATTGCAACCACACCTTCCTTCAGCATTTCTGATCATTTCTGGAGCTCCAAAGTAGACTCAAGTGATCACAAATCGTGCATAGGACTTCAGGATGTTTGCTTAACCTTTCTTAGTTAAGTTTTTGCTTAGTTTTAGCTTAAAAGTCAAACCGTCGTAATTAACGGTTGACTTAATGATTAATCATTGTTGGTCCAGTGATTATTCGAATTGAAAGTAGTTATAAGTTGGTAATTATGTGGTCAATAAACCCTTAAAAGGGCACCCTCTGATTCCCACTCTAACTAGGTCAAATGTTGGGTCAAACTTGTTATTAAAAAGTTAACAGAATGCTTAATTTTCAATTTATGTATAATTAGCAATGTAGAACCCATACAACCTGTTTGATCATTAATATAACTTGGTAATTAATGTAAGAACATGTCTAAACATGTTCAACCCGACAATTTTCAGTAGAGACCCGGTTCGGAACCGAAAGTCGCATAATTTGACTTTTGCTTTGACTTTCAGTTCTGACCCGTTTAAGCATGTTTTAGAAATGCCTTAGAGCTTTAATTGGACCAGGTTACATGCTAGTATAATCCTCTATGATTATACACCTCGGTTCATTAGTTATCCGATTAATATGCATGATTCCGTTAATTGCCTATATGTTGACCATTATGCCCTTTTCACCATCAAACGTGATTTTTGAAAATGTAAAAGAGTAGAAACCTTAGTTACTAATTTATAAACTTGCACCCAAAATTTGACATCAGTTTGAGGTGTAGATTGAGAGTTATGTTCATTAGCGTAATTAGAAAGCTTTTTAGCGATTAAACGACATAATTAGCGTATAGCCTATTTAAACCCACTTTTTGGTATCAAACTCTTTAGCCACTGATGTAATATATTATTTTGGGATTTTTGAAGATTTTTAATTAATTTTAGGCTGAGCATAACTTAGGGTCATAAGCTTAATTCGGTAATTGTCGGTTTTGCCCTTTCGGGCTATAAAATGAGTTTTACATATTTTTTGACCCCAAACCTTTTGCTACTGATTTTAAATGATAAATAAATTATTTTAAGGCTTCTGGAATAATAAAAATATCAGCTTTCTATATAGAACCCGGAAACGGCTTCTAATCGCCTTTTTAAGCGTTTTTAACGCATAGTATGTACTAAAACTATTTTAAACATACAAGGGTTGATACCTACTGATATTTTAGGTAAATTATAATATTTTAATAGTAAGCAAAAGTTGTTTAACTCAGACTTCAGTTTTGAGCTTTTCGACTTATGTGAAATTACCAAAATGCCCCTACGGTGCATAGTTTGGTTATAATTGATAAATTTCACATATATACTTTACCCTACTGTTATAACTTATTAAATTGAGTATTTTGCTGATTACATCAGACCTGTAACTCAGGTTAATACTTAAACTCTTTTATAACCTTGTAAATGACCAAACTACCCCTACGGGGCATAGTTTGTGTTTAAATTCGTTTTGGGCATAATAAAAGATATCTTACTGATGTCACAACATATTTGAGGTATATTAACTTAGGAAACCTATAAATGACTCTCATGGTCACCCGTTACGCCTCTTGCACGTTCGGTTCGGTTTATGTAACTAGTTTGCATAAATTAGCCGAAACGGGTCAAACCTTATCGGTTTTATCTCAAAATCCAGAATGTGTATAATATACCCATATTAAGCAAGTCTTCAAACTTGTCGGGTCTAAATCACATTCTATTCCGGTCTTCGCTTAATCGTGCGTACGAACCGTATCTTTAAAACTAACCGGTCTAAGTTTAGGCTTAATTAAAGACCCGTTTGGATTCTAATAGGTTATTATAAACCTTCGTTCCAAAATAGGAGGACCAGTAAAAGCTACTTGCATTTGCTGTTTGTGAATTATACTTGCAAAGGTAAATACTTTTGACTTATTTTCCCTATACGGGCTTAGGGTACGGTATATAAAATATCGCTTGGTCGGGCATTAAATCTTCCATCGTATGGTGGTTAATTGATATTGATCGGCCCGTTTAAATTGTTTTGTTTGCTTAAAGCCTTTAGGAGGTTAATGACCATGTCCCGAATATCCTTGGCATCATTTTACGAAATGGCCACGACCTAAGCGCGGGGTGTAGGCGTACACCCGTCAGTGCATAAATAAATAATGTGGTGCCTCTATTGATCTTTAATCCGGCACGATCTGGGCTACTGAACGCATAAGGAACATGTAATTCTTTTACAAGTTTATATATTTAAATAATTATCCCAAGTTATAAAATGTTTATGCCACGTGCATCCAAATCAATTTTCAATCATTTTTAAAATGAGTCAGTTGATTGTATTTACCAGTGTAAACTGACGTATTTTCCCAAAAAGATTAAATGCAGGTACTAAGCGTAATAGGCTGGATTTCTCCTTAGCATCAATAGAAGTCTCGCAAGCTTAAGATGCCTAAAGTCTGTTGAACTACTGTTTCCATTTTCTTTGATCCACCTGTGGATAAACTTTCGACTGTTGTGATACTCGATATTACAATATTTTATTCGATTGAAATATATCTTTCGTTTGCTTCCACTGTGCATATTAAATATTGTGTTGTTTGACTATTATGTTGCCAACCACGTCACGATACTCCCCACCGGGCCCACAGGTGACACGTGGAATTCGGGGTGTGACACAATGCCTTTGGGAGGTTAATGACCGTGTCCTGGATATCCTCGGCTCATTCATTAGAAATGGCCACGACTTAAGCACGGGGTGTAGGCATACACCTGACAGTTGCGTATGTAAAAAGGTAGTCCACAAGAAGGGTATCTTCTTGTGGGTATTATACCATGTGGTGTGTCTATTAATCTTATTAAACCTGCTCTTCTAACTGGGTCCTAACTGGACGACAAACATGTAAAACTGTATACAAGTTTATTTTTAAATAATTGTCCCAAGTTATAAAAGATATTTTGTGCCATGTGCATTCAAACTAATTTTCTTAAACTCTTTCAAAATGAGTCAGTTAATTGTATTTACCAGTGTAAATTGACTTATTTTCCAAAAAGGTTAAGTGCAGGTACTATACGAAATAGGCTGGCTACTCCAGGCATCAATAATCAAGTCTTGCAAGCTCTAGATGTTAAAGTCTGTTGAACAATGATCTTATTTATATTTGATCCGCCTGTGAATCTTTTACAATCCATTGTAATACTTTGATATTACTATTTATTCGGTTTGTAATGTGATTCATACCTTTTGCTTCCGTTGTGCATTTATAATTTGTGTTGGTTGACTATGATGATATCAACTACGTCACGATACTCCCCATCGGTAACACGTGGAAATATTGGGGTGTGAAAGGTTGGTATCAGAGCCAACACTGAGTGAATTAAACACTAGCCTTTTGTGTTTAATCTCAGTTACACAGTTGCACATTCCTAAATTTTCGAGTCTAGACAAAGAACTTAGGACTAATCCAAATTGTTTCTAATTCTAACCTTGTCCTTTATATTTTCTTTGTTGCTTTCTTTCCTTTGTTTGACAGGAAGTATGCCACCGAGGTTCCGAAGAGGAGGACGAGGCAAGGGGCCAATCCACGCCCCCAACGATCACGAAGCCGGGCCTTCACACCGGCGAACTCCTTATACTACCATGAGTGCCGGTCCTCAAGGAGACTAGAGGATCTATTCGGAGCCCGCTAGGCGATCTGCCTCGTCTAGCTCAACGCCTCCTTATCGTCACTCCTTTGGGCCGCAATCAGAGAACGAGCCTGAAGACTCACGCTACTCCTTCTTGCCGTTGTAGCGATCCATGTCGCACCATTCCTTTGGCGACCCCACTCCTGTCTTCCAGGGCAGGTTCAACCCGGCAAACTATATTGAAGAACCAGTGGGTTTTAACCCATTGGGCCCTGAAGACCATTTCCCCGAAGCTCAGGGAATGGATATAGATGAAGACACGGATCCTGTTGAACCACCTTCTGGGACACCTACTCACCCCATCGAGATTTCGGATGGGTCATCCTTCCACGGATCACCTTCCCGTGGCCCTGACAGCTACCAAGCAAGGTTCAACCAGTATGAATGGTATTTTACGCCCTCTCACCATTCGTCGCCTCACTAGCAGCAGCAGCAGCAGGATCCCTCCGAGGATTCGTGTTTCGTGGCAGTCACGCCACCGCCACCAGTACAGCTAGCACCTCCAGAACCACCGAGGCGTAGAAGAACAAGCACACGAATGTCTGTGCGAGAAAGGGGTTTTCACTTTAGCACCCCCCAACACTTAAGTGGCAGTCACTATCTGCCATTGCATGAAGACCCACAAATGGGTGGGCCTTCAAACCCAGTTTCAGAGGTGAATTTTGCACCAGTTGCACCACCACCGCCACCATCGGGATTTGGTAATCCAATTCCTACATACGCCAGTTTGACGGCGTATAATCCATTTGAGCAGCCGGCTCACACTCACTACAACTATGCTGAAGCCGACCCATACCTCGTAGCGGCAAACTACAACGCCCTTCATCCTGAAGGACCATATGGAGCTCCCTGGGGAGTGGGATATCCAGCTCATGGGTATCAAATACCTGCTCGACCTCCGGTTCAGCACCAGTCACAGCCACCATGGTTTTCCCCACCGGAACAGGAGGAAATCCTCCACAGGCTAAACAGGGTGGAACGAGAATTTCAAGAAGAGCGTCGGAACAACCGAGGATTTCTCAAGGGCCTAGCAAGCTTGTTGAAAGGAAAGAAGAAGAGGGATCATTGAATCCCTATATGTATTATTGTATTTCCTTATTTCAATCAAGTCCCTGCGTGGACATTTATCTAAGTACTTAGTCCCTGCGTGGACTTGTCTTTCTTTAGTCCCTGCGTGGACATCTAGCTTAGTAATCAGTCCCTGCGAGGACATGTATTCTCAGTATTAGCCCCTGCGTGGGCAAGTTGTTTCTGTTAAAAGTCCCGTTTAGGGCAATATGTACTCCTTTTAATGTTTAATGGAATGTTAAATTTAAAAATTTCATTTTTGTTATTTTATGCATAAATATATTATACATAAAATGAATAAATTTAAAAATCATTCCTCTTAAAATAATCTGCCTATTTAAATATTAGAAAAGAATCTTAAGGGTATAACCTAGCCTACATGTCATTATAAGACTTGGCTAAGATGGTAAGACCTGTTTAAAAAAGATTCAAATCCCTGTTAACATCTGAGAACATGTTAACGCTCCTGGCAGACGTGATTCGTTAAAATCACACACGTCATTCTTATAATAGGATTCTTCAAAAGATTCATATCCTAACCTGATGATCTATAAATCATGGGTTTAAATCATCAATTAAGATGATCATATATTAAACATCCATTGGTGATGTAGTGCCTACGGGCCATCATAAATGTCAAATAAGGCAAAAGACAATTGTAGTCTACGACTCCCTGTCAGAAAAAGGTAAAGAACTATGTTCAAACCTTAATGCCTTGATTCTCTGAAATCATGGCTTATGATTTAGAATGTCCTTGTGACTAGGCCTTTTGTGCCACTAATAATACTGTTATTGTTTTATAATTAGGATAAATTATAATAAAAATCCTAAATAAATGTGATTAACGAATTAACCAAATATGGTCTATATTTACCATGGTTAATGAATTGCCATAAAAGACAATTCCATAATAAACTCCCAAATAAATTATTGTCAATATCTTATGTAACAGTTCAAGCTACATGGCTGACTTGGATGAGATCAACAGTCACCAAAGGGAGGATCATGATAATACCCGAATTAACATAGCGGGTGCAGAACTGCAAGCATTAATAGACAATGCTGTTACAAAAGCTATAGAGCGGCAGTATAATGAATATAGCGGGACTCGAAGTAGGACCCTATCCGCACCGCATTCCAAGCCTAAGACTCATTCAGAGGCTCACAGCAAACCGCCCTCTAAGAAAGATGATGATCGACACTCCTCAAACCAAAACAGTGTTCCATCCAAGGGGATAGTATTTGATAATAAACCACGTACCAAGTCCTGTATTTATAAGTACTTCGTTTCCTGCAAACCCCGGGATTTCACTGGGGAGAAGGGGGCAATTGACTATATGACTTGGTTAGACGAAATGGACACCGTGGTCGACATCAGCGGTTGTGCTGAAAGGGATGTAGTGAAGTATGTATCCCAATCATTCAAGGGAGAGGCATTAGCATGGTGGAAGTCTCTCATTCAAGCAGCCGAAAAGATCCTACTCTACAATCTGACATGGGATCAGTTTGTTGCTCTTATTAAGGAGAATTACTTCCCTCAGCATGAGGTTGAAAGAATTGAGTCAGATTTCTTATCGTTGGTTATGAAAAACCTAGATTGCCAAGCTTATCTTACAAGCTTCAACACGATGTCAAGATTGGTTCCTTACCTTGTAACACCGGAACCCAAGCGAATTGCTCGCTTCATTGGGGGTTTAGCCCCAGAGATTAAAGCCAGTGTTAAGGCTTCAAGACCTGCTACTTTTAGATCAGCAACTGATCTATCTTTGTCTCTTACCTTAGATGCAGTCAGGTTAAGATCGCTAAAGAGTTCTGAAGAAGGTAAGAGGAAGCGTGAGGATGATAACTCACGTCGTTCAGACAAGAAACACAAGGGGAACCATGAGAACAAGAAAAGTTCAGGGTTCAACAAAGGTAACCAACAGTCGGGTGAGAAACCCAGATGCAAGGTTTGTCGAAAACATCACTTTGGGAAGTGTAGATTGGAATCGAACTCGCAGACACAATCAAGGACTTTTGCATGTGGGATATGCAAGTCCAAGGAACACAAGACCTTGGATTGCAAAAAGTTAAAGGATGCGACCTGCTACAACTGTAACGAGAAGGGGCACATCAAGTCGAACTGCCCAAAGTAGGCAAAGAAATCGGAAGAAGTTAAGAAGACTAATGCTAGGGTCTTCAGAATGGATGCTAAGGAGGCAGTGCAGGATGATAACGTGATAACAGGTACCTTTCTTATAAATAATAAGTTTTGTAAGTTGCTGAATTTATAGATAATAAGTTTTGTAAGTTGCTGAATTTACCTGTTAAAACCCTAAGTGTGAAATATGAGGTGGAATTAGCTGATGGTACCTTAGAGACCGCCTCAACCGTGTTAGATGGATGTTTCATATCCATTAGGGACCACTCTTTTCCGTTATCCTTACTTCCTTTGAAGTTAGCTGGTTTCGATATAGTAATAGGCATGGATTGGTTGTCTCGCAACCAAGCCCAGATCGTTTGTGCAAAGAAGCAAGTTGTTGTCAGAACTCCTCATGGCGAGCCTCTGACAATTCAAGGAGATACTAAGTACGAAATGCCTGAGCAAGTGTCCATGCTCAAGGCATCAAGGTGTTTGACGAAGGGTTGTGTTATTTACATGGCGCAAGTAACTATTGATGAACCAAAGCCTAAGATCGAAGACATACCCATTATCTCTGAATATCCAGAAGTATTCCCTGAAGAACTACCTGGTTTACCCCCAGATAGACAAGTGGAGTTCAAGATCGATATCATTCCTGGTGCGGCACCTGTTGCAAGAGCACCTTACAGATTGGCACCAACGGAGATGAAAGGATTGAGAACCCAACTGGATGATTTGTTAGCCAAAGGATTTATTAGACCTAGCTCATCTCCTTGGGGAGCACCAATCCTGTTTGTGAAGAAAAAGGATGGCTCGATGCGTCTGTGCATCAATTATCGAGAGCTTAACAAAGTTACTATCAAGAATCGGTATCCATTGCCCAGGATCGACGACTTGTTCGATCAGCTTCAAGGAGCAAGTTACTTCTCCAAGATCGACCTGAGGTCAGGCTACCATCAACTGAAGGTTAAAGATGAAGATGTACATAAGACTGCATTTAGGACTCGTTATGGTCACTACGAGTTCTTAGTGATACCCTTTTGACTCACTAATGCACCAGCCGCATTCATGGATCTCATGAACCGTGTCTGCAAGCCTTACATGGATAAGTTTATCATCGTTTTCATCGATGATATTCTTATTTACTCGAAGAATCAAGCTGACTATAAGAAGCACCTCCATTGCATTTTGAAACTACTTCATCGAGAAAAGCTCTACGCCAAATTCTCTAAGTGTGAATTTTGGCTTCGTGAAGTCCAATTTCTTGGCCATGTGGTTAGTGAACGCGGAATCCAGGTAGATCCCGCTAAAGTTGAAGCTGTCATGAATTGGCAAGAGCTGAAGACGCCCACAGAAATTCGCAGCTTCTTGGGATTGGCAAGATATTACAGGCGTTTTATTGAAAATTTTTCAAGAATTGCTGCACCCCTAACTTCTTTGACTAGGAAGAATATTAAGTTCGACTGGGGACCGAAGCAACAAGAATCCTTTGATATCCTTAAGCAGAAGCTAAGCAATGCACCAGTGTTGACATTGCCTGAAGGGATTGAAGAATTTGTGGTATACTGTGATGCATCACACATCGGTATGGGGTGTGTGCTTATGCAGAAAGGCAAGGTTATTGCCTATGCTTCTCAACAGTTAAAGGTGCACGAGAAGAACTACACCACCCATGACTTGGAGTTGGGTGCCGTTGTATTTGCACTAAAACTGTGGAGGCATTATTTGTATGGAACCAAATGTGTGATCTATTCTGATCACAAGAGCCTTCAACATTTGTTTAATCAGAAGGACCTAAACATGAGGCAACGAAGTTGGATGGAAACTTTGAATGATTATGATTGTGAGATAAGATACCATCCCGGCAAGGTAAATATAGTCGCCGATGCCTTGAGTCGAAAGGAAAGAGTGAAGCCTATAAGAATCAATGCCAAGAGCATTGAGATAAAGAATGGTTTGAACAAAAGATTGTTAGCTGCACAGAAGGAAGCTGTGCTAGAAGCTAACTATCCTGATGAAAAGCTAGGAGTAACTGAAGAACAGTTATCCTATGGCAAGGACGGAATTCTGAGGTTAAATGGATGAATATGGGTTCCAGTTTATGGAGGACTTCGGGACGTTATCCTCCAGGAAGCCCATAGTTCTAAATACTCCATTCATCCTGGAGCTGACAAGATGTACCAGGATCTGAAAGCAAATTTCTAGTGGATAGGCTTGAAGAAGTCTATAGCTGCCTATGTAGCTAAATGTTTGACGTGTGCGCAAGTCAAAGCCGAACATCAGAAGCCGTCAAGTTTGCTACAACAGCCTGAACTTCCCACTTGGAAATGGGAAATGGTAACTATGGATTTTATCACTAAGTTACCAAAGACAAAGAAAGGAAATGATACTATATGGGTGATAGTAGATAGACTGACTAAGTCAGCACATTTCCTACCCATTAAGGAGACCTACAGCTCCGACATGTTAGCCCAATTGTACGTAGATAAGATTGTATCACTGCATGGCGTACCAGTGTCTATTATCTCTGACAGAGATACTAGATACACATCACATTTTTGGAAAAGTTTCCAACAATCTTTGGGCACGCGCTTAAATTTTAGTACGGCTTACCATCCTCAGACGGACGGGCATAGTGAGCGTATAATCCAAACTCTGGAAGACATGCTTCGTGCATGTGTGATTGACTTAGGTGGTAGTTGGGATAACCACATGCCCTTAATCAAGTTCTCTTATAACAATAGTTATCATACAAGCATTAAGGCTGCGCCTTTCGAGGCCTTGTATGGTAGAAAGTGCAGAACGCCCGTTTGTTGGGCGGAAGTTGGAGATGTGCAACTGACAGGACCTGAAATATTCCTGGAGACGACATATAAGATTGTGCAAATACGCGATCGTCTCAAAGCTGCCAGGGATAGGCAGAATAGCTACGCGGACTTAAGGCGTAAACCTCTAAAGTTTGAGGTTGGTGATAAAGTTCTACTTAAAGTATCACCCTGGAAAGGGGTAATGCGATTTGGTAAGAAAGGTAAGTTAAGCCCCAGATACATAGGACCGTTCGAGATCATCGAATATGTCGGATCAGTGGTGTATAAGCTAAATTTGCCTGAAGAGCTCAGTGGTATTCATAACGTATTCCACATCTGCAATCTGAAGAAATGTCTAGCTGATGAATCACTAGTCATACCACATACAGATGTGCACATCGATGAGAGCTTGAAGTTTGTTGAAAAGCCTGTGTCGATCGAGGATCGACGGGTTAAGAAGCTTCGAAGGAAGCATGTACCGATTGTAAAGGTTAAATGGGATGCCCGCAGAGGTCCCGAGTAAACGTGGGAGGTAGAGTCCACAATGAAAGAAAAGTACCCTCATTTGTTTCAGTAAATCTCGAGGTCGAGATTTCTTTTAAGGGGGTGAGGATGTAACACCTCGAAAATTTGTGTCCAATAAAATAAAGACACGTGTCACTGTTGGTGCACTTAGTGTCTGTTAACTTTGTCGTATACAAGTCTTTTGTCTAGATAGGTTGAATGAACACACAACAGAGTTGAAATTAGGGTTTATACATGTTTTAGGAAGGTATTTCACTTGAATATGTATATGTGCCAGTTCAAGCGAAACCCTATCATTTGAGTTCGCTTGAACATGGTTGTGATCAGTTCAAGCGAAACCCCATAGGTAGACATGTTCAAGCGAAACCTAGTGTGCCTATAAATAGGGCTGTGTGTTGTTCATTTGAAGCGGTCATGTGTGTGTGTGTGAGCGAAGGTGCTACCGGATTTTTGTCAGAATACATTGTAAAAGCTCACATTCAGTAATAGAAAGAAATTTAAAAGGATACAAGCTGTTTTTGACTTCGTTTACGTTGATTCCGCCCTCGTATTTGAAGATGAACTGCCTTAACTGACTTTAGGGTAACCGAACACGATCCAACAAGTGGTATCAGAGCTCAGGACGAGGAGTTCATACCATAGCAGCTTGATTCTACCGGATTTTCTATTTTCTACTCACTTCTTTTCATACTTTTCTGATTTGAAAGAGTTCTAACGGTTGAAATGGCCTGAATTTCACATATATTGTGTAAAATATAGTTTTAACAAAGCCTACAAAGAATCAGATTAAAATTCGGATAAAAAATGGTAAAAAATGGACTAAAACAGCCTTTCGCTTGAAAGTGTTCTTCGTAGTTTCGCTTGAATATCATCGTTTCGCTTGAAAGTTGCTGAAATTATGACCATTTCGCTTGAAAAATATCAAGCGAACTAGTTTAGTTGGTTTTCGCTTGAACTGTTGAACTTGTATCAGCATTTTCGCTTGAAATCTCAATCGAAACAGGGCATTTCGCTTGAACATTGATAATACAAGCTGTTTCACTTGAACAGCTTTCGCTTGAAATTGATATTTTTTTCAAAATCAAAATTTTTCTAAGTGTTTGATTGTTTTTCAGGTACGTTCAAGATGGATGATTTCAATCCATTTTATGATATGTATGCATTTGCTGGAGACGGTTGAAATGATACTTCTTCGAGTAACATCAATGAGAACACGCCGAATCCAAAGAAAAAGTTATCGGATGCATTGGAGGTTGAAAGTGCTTTTGGAACTTACAACAAACCCCCAAAGTTGATGGCTATAGAAGATTACAGTCGGTGGGCAAAGAAATTTGAAGATTGGTTGATGGCCTTTGCTTTTCCCAGCTGGAAAAGTCTGAAAAATGGTTACAATAATGGATGCAAAAGTGGCGAAACCTTAACAACACCTGATGAAATAGAATCATTTGTTGCTGAGCAAAAATGTATTGCGTTGTTGTTTCAGTCCGTCAGAGAAGATATCATATCTTTGATCGAGTACTCTAGTGCTACAGATCTCTGGAACAAATTGAAAAACAAATGTATAGGAAGCGAAGAAATTGTGAAAAACAAAAAGAAACTTCTTAGAAAAGAGTTTGATTTGTTTGGGTGTTTAAAGAATGAATCAGTTTTTAAAATGATTGAGAGGTTTGGGCATCTGAAGCTGGAATTGGCGAGACATAAAATTTCCTATTCTCGAGAAGAGCTAGTCGACAAACTGTTTGATGCACTGCCAGATGAGATGGATTGGCAATATTATGCTTTGATGCTAAAGAATACTATTAAGCCACCAGAAGCGTTAACAGTCGACTTGCTGATTGAAAGATTAGAGAGTCACGAGTTGGAATTAAAGAAGACGTACAAAGTCAATCACTCATCATACCAACAAAACTTGGAATTGTATTATCCAAAGAGCATGATGCCAAAGAATACATCTCCCAAAACTGCGTTTTCTGCTGAGAATGTTTCCACTACAAGCAAAGAAAGTCATAGCAGTGGATATCACAGTGGGTCTTCATCAAATTCAAACCAGTCTGATGCAAAGAATTTATTTCAATGCAACATTGCTGTAGATTTAAAGAACGCTCAGAATTTCAGCAAGGAGTCAGCAAAGCAACAGATGGTTTTCTTAGCATCTGTGCTAGAATCTTATGAAAGTCTTGTAGCAGGGAAGATAGGTAACACCAATCTGACAAAAGAAGACTATGATCAGATTGATCCTGAGGAGATGGAGCTGATCGACATAAGGTGGTGTATGGCCAGTGTAGTTCGTCGAGCACAGCGTTTCATGGAGATAACAGGGAGGAAGTCAATTGGTGGACCATCTACCAAGTTGGGCTTTGATAAGTCTAAAGTGACGTGTTTCAAATGCAAACAGAAATGTCACTTTAAGCGTGAATGCAGAAACGCGTATGCTGATGAATCTGAGAACGCGTTCAGAGAAGATTACTACAAGAAAGCGATTTATCATCAGAATAAATCGGAGCCACCAAGAATGAAGCAGATTGAAGATAATAAAGAAAAATCTAGAGCTCTTGCGGTGATTCACGACGATGAAGGTTTTGACTGGAGCGAGTTGTTACCTAAGGAGGATGCGGTTGGATATGCATTCATGGCAAATTCTGAACCTAAACCTTGGAAAGATAACAGAACTGAAGAACAAAAGTATAATTACAGAAGGATGTTAGCCACGAACAAATTGATCAGAATATCTGGTATTTTTTCTGAGGCAAAAAGAGCAAAGAGATGGGATCTAGACAGGGAGTGTTATCTTGACCCCTATGGAAACATTGCTGTGGATCATAACACTCTTGATGTGGAAACCATAATTCAAGAATATAAAATTGAAGATGATTATTGGCAGAAGAAATGGTGGGGAAGTGGTGAAGATGAAGAGAAAGAAAAGAAGGAGAAAGAAGAGATAGAAAAGTCAAAGAAGATTGATACTGGGATTATTGACACGACACAGGAGTTGAATGATGAAAACATGGGAAAGATGGCTGACAAGGTGCTGGCAGCTAAAGCTATTGAGGTAGATTCTAAATCCGTTTCTGAGTCTAAAAGCCAAATCAGTTCAAATGCGTCAACGACTGAGTCAGGTAAGAAGGTCAGTGGTAATGTTGACTGCAAAAATTGCATCAAAGAGTGCAAGGTTTGTAGTACAAACACTTATCTCAAAGGTAAGAAGATTGAGGATCTGACTGCTAAAATCAGAAGTGTTGAGGATCAAATCCTTGATCGTGACAAAATGGTGAAAGCTTCAACTGAACGATTAAAGGAATTAACTAATAAAATTGAAACTGATAAAATTGATCAGGAAAAGGTTAGGAAAGAAAATGAAAGGTTAGTTCTTGAAAATCGTCAGATCACTGAAAAATTTGAAAAACTTAAAAGCACGATTAAAGATAATGATGATCGAAATGGTAAAACTTACAAAGAAAATTGCCAATTGCAATGTGTTTTGAGAATCAAAGAAGAATTAATAAACACACAATTGGATGAGATTGCTAAATTGAAACTTCAGTTTGAAGAAGCCAAGATTGAGAATGAACGGATAAATTTGAAATTGAACAGTTACAGCTCTGCAAGCTTTGTTTTGCAACACATCATTCCCAAACCCATTGGTAAAGACAAAGCAGGCGAAGATGTATACTGTGATGGAACTGGGGTGGGTTTTCATCAAGTTCCACCACCAGTTCTTGAAAATTATTCGAAAAAGCAATCTGGGCTGGTTAATCTTGAGGAAGAAAATGAAGTGAAACTTCCTGATTCAATTAATGTTACATTTTCTTCATCATCATCTGATGATAGTGTTCAGACAGAGATTGTTAAAGGCATGGCTGAAAGTGTTTTGGATAGTGATTCAACTGGAGATGATTAATGTTTTCTGGACAAGTACATTCAGAAACCAAAATCCAAAAACAACTTAGGTGATGAACCGGGTCTTGTGATGTACAAGAAGGCTGGATCTGATAAGTTGTATTCGGATTCTGAGTTTCCCATTGAGAATGTTAATGTGAAAAAGTTGACAAATGTTTTCAAATTGGTTGAAGTTGAGTTGTCAGAAGTAAACAGTTTGAGTCAAACAAAGAGACAAATGAATTTTGAGAAAGATAAAGCTTACTACAAGAAACCTATAGTTCCACCGCGTTTTTATAATAACAATCGAAATAATTGGTCGGGTGGTTATCAGGGTGGTAAGAGTTATCAGAAAAGGAGTTTTCAAAACAAAAGGTTTATTGAAAAGAAGGTGTTTGTGAACAGTTCAAGTTCACTTTCTGATGAGGGAAATGAAATCTTTTCAAAATCAAATGAAGAATTTTTTGAGAAAAGGGCCTCACAACCTCAGTCTGAAGGCAAAAGTCGAGTAATTGATACTCGTACATGTTTTAGATGTAACAAAGTTGGTCACATTGCAAGAAATTGCATCAACTCCAAGCCCAAGACTGAAGTTGTTGAAAGTCATAAGAAGAAGGTTGATACTAAAGGCAAAGCTCCAATTGTTGTTGAGAAAATTTTGAAAAATGAGAAAACAAAAGTCAAAATTGAACCTGTTAAGAACTTGGTAACTAAAAATGACAAATTTTATAAACGGGTTGCATCATCTCAACAAACATGGAAGCCAAAAGTTGTTGATAAACCAAAGGTTTCAGTGTCGGAAAAACAATCGTCTTCTACCACACCGGTAAAGATGAATGTTCCTTTGGATTATTATGAAAAGTTGGAAAAACAATCTTCTTCTTCACCAGAGAAGAAGAATGTTCAAAAGAAAAATCAACCAACAGGTCAGCTTAAGATAGATGAGTTTTTCTTATACAAAAAGGTTGAGGATGGATCAGATGAAAGGTTGAAAATGAATGATAAAATTTTCCGCCACTTTACACTGCTAAAACTCACATTAAAGTCAAGTTACCCGAGTCAAAAGAGGCTTGGGTAGCATCAAAATCTCACTAAAGATTCTGGACTTGCCGGAGCTTCCTAGTTGGTAATCGTGAAGCATGAATCGGCATCTTTGTTGAATTGTTTGTGATATGTGCAGGAACTTCCGAGAGCTATTTCAAGATGGATTATGGATAGCGGAGCGTCTCGACATATGACAGGGAAGACTGCATTGTTGTATGATGTTAGAAATTTCAATGGAGGATATGTGGGTTTCGCAGGAAACCAAGGTGGTAGGATTATTGGTGAAGGAACGTTATCCAATGGGATTGTTACGTTTGAGAGAGTTAACTACATTGCTGAGCTGGAGAATAATCTGCTAAGCATTTCACAGATTTGTGACAGGATGTATACCACTCACTTTACTGACAAAGAATGTTTGATATTGAAGCCAGGATTTGTTATCCCTGAAGAATGGATTATCATGAGGGCACCTAGAGTGAATGATCTATATGTGTTGGACATGAGTGTAGCAACTACAACTACTGGTCAAGCACATTGTTTTGTATCTAGAGCAACAGAGAAAGAATCGAAGTTGTGGCACCGAAAGATGGGGCATATACATCTTAGAAAAATGAATCACTTGGTGCACAATGATTTAGTTCTTGGAGTTAATATCAAAGGTTTTCATCTGGAAGGGGAGTGCATTAGTTGCATCAAAGGCAAGCAGAAGAAAAAGTCACACCCTAAAAAGCAAGTTAATTCAGTTTCCAGACCGTTAGAGAGACTACATATGGATCTGTTTGGTCCAGTAAACGTTAAAAGTATTACAGGGGATCTCTACTGTCTTGTGGTTACTGATGATTATTCCAGATTTTCTTGGGTATCATTCTTGAAGTCGAAAGATGAAACGTTTGACAGTTTGATGGCGTTGTTCAAAAAGATTGAAAATTTGTACCAAAGGCGTATCAAAAGAATTAGAAGTGATAATGGTACTGAGTTCAAGAACAACAAGATGGAAGAATATTGTGATGAAAGAGGTATATTGCATGAGTTTAGTGCTCCGTACACTCCGCAGCAGAATGGAGTTGCAGAACGTAAAAACAGGACGGTAATCGAAACGGCTAGAACAATGCTTGCTGATTCAAAGCTACCGATAAATTTTTGGGCAGAAGCAGTTTCCGTCGCATGCTATACGCTCAACAGGGTTCTCACTGTCAAGAAATTCAACAAAACATGCTTTGAGTTGATCAATAACCGCAAACCGAATCTGAAGTATCTTGAACCGTTTGGGTCTCTCTGTACTGTTCTAGAGCCTTTTGGAAAGTTTGGTCCGAAGAGTATTGAAGGGATATTCATAGGTTATGCAAGTCTATTACAACGTGTCTTCGTTCCAAGTCTGAAGCGGATTATTGAAGCTTCTAGTGTTGAATGTCAAGGTTATACAATGCCGCCGCAGAATCCTGGAGATTCATGGCGTTATCATTACGACAAGTTGTGGGATTCGTTTGACATGATGGAAGAACAAGAAGAAGAAGAATATTTCTTTGATGAGTTGGATATTTTGCGAGAGTATGAGTCATTGCTGGAAAGGTTCCCAGCTGAGTATTCAAGACGACCACAACGAGCATCAAATGACGATGAAGCAGGTCCAAGCAATGCTAGTGAACATGATGATGTCCAACAGAATGAAGTTGCTCAAGATAATCAGTCGGCACAGAATGATAATCAAGAATCTGAGAACATGCCAGTATTTGATCGTGGTGATTCAGATTCTGAGGGGGAGCAAATTCAGATTTCAAGTCAAACAAACCCAGTCGGTGAACAAGGTGCAAATCAGAATGTTACTAATCTGGAAGGCGATGTAGATGTTTCAGGCGAAGTAATGCCACGAACTCTTTCATATTATCCAGAGGAATTGATCATTGGAGAGTTGCAGACAGGCGTTCGCACTCGAAGACAGATTGATAAAGGGCTTACATGTTTTTATACAAAAGTTGCTCCTTTGCAAACTGAATTCTCATTGAGTTGTTTTATCTCGCAGGTTGAACCAAGAACTTACAAAGAGGCGCTTACTGAAGATTCTTGGGTCAATGCAATGCAGGAGGAACTTAGCCAATTTGAAAAGTTAGGAGTGTGGAAGTTAGTGGATTTACCTGATGGTCAGAGGAAGATAAACACCAAGTGGGTGTTCAAGTGCAAGAGAGACGATAGAGGAGTTGTGGTTCGTAACAAAGCTCGACTCATTGTCCAGGGTTTCTGTCAGCAGGAGGGTATAGATTTCACTGAAGTGTATGCTCCAGTTGCTCGACTAGAAGCGATCAGAATCTTTTTAGCATTTGCATCTTGGAAAAACTTCAAAGTATATCAGTTAGTTGTAAAATCGGCTTTTCTCTACGGAAAGGTAAAAGAGGAGGTTTAAGTCGGTCAGCCACCGGGCTTTACCGATCCACACCACAAAGACAAGGTCTACTTACTAGACAAAGCACTGTATGGTTTACACCAGGCCCCGAGAGCTTGGTACGAGACATTGTCTCAACACCTGCTAGCCAACAGTTTCATTCGTGGAAAAGTGGATGCCACTCTCTTCACCAAAGAAGTCGACGGTCATCTTCTGATAGTTCAAATATACGTGGACGACATCATATTTGGGTCAACAAATGAGGATCTATGCAAAGATTTTGAACGTGTTATGAAGCAGAAATTCGAAATGTCATCGATGGGTGAGATGAAATTCTTTTTGGGACTGTAGGTTGATCAACTACCCAAAGGAATTTTCATACATCAAACGAAGTACGTTCATGATATCTTGGAGAAATTCGAGATGTCAGGTACTACTCCAGCAGCCACCCCGTTAGCAACGAATCATGGGATAAACCCTGATCTCACCGGAGAGAAGGTAGATGAAACGATGTATCGTTCCATGATCGGTTCGCTGATGTATTTGACAGCTTCAAGACCCGATATTATGTACCCAACCTGCCTCGCAGCAAGATTTCAATCTAACCCGAGAGCATCGCACATGATTATTGTAAAAAGGATATTGCGCTACCTGAAAGGAACTCCATCATTGGGGTTGTGGTATCCAAGAGAAGGCGATTTCACGCTCGAAGGGTATTCCGATTCCGATTTCGGATGCTGCAAAGTTAATGCTAAATCAACAACAGCAGGGTGTCAATTCTTTGGATCACGATTGATCACTTGGCAATGCAAAAAGCAAACCTCTGTGGCTTTATCCACATGTGAAGCAGAGTATGTATCTGCTAGCAGCTGCTGCTCACAGATCTTGTGGATCCAGCAACAGATGCGCGACTACGGTTTGCAATTTCTAAACACCCCTATCTTTGTTGATAATGAGGCAGCGATTAACATTACTAAAAATCCAGTTCATCACGCTAAAACCAAACATATTGAGATTCGTCATCACTTCATCCGAGATTGTTTCGAGAAGAAGTTGATACGTATTGAGAAAATTCACACTAACGATCAAAAAGCTGATTTACATACCAAAGCATTTGACAAAACACGTTTTCAGTATTTGCTAAAACTGAATGGTATGAAGCTTTTATCGGTGTTGGAGGAGATCATTGGCGTTGATGAAGGAGACATTGTACATGATGTTGAGAAGCAATCTGCAATGGTTTGTCGATTTTTTACATGTTTTGGTATTTAGGGGGAGGTATAGGGTAAATATTTTCAGAAAATACAAAAACAATAAAAAATGACAAAAATACAAAAACATGTGATATTTTCAAAATCCAAAAACAATAGAAAACCAGGAAAAGAGCTTGTGTAAAAAGGAAAAATGATAGTACATCGGCTTGACAGTCACGGTATGCTAAAGAAATGTAATGGTTAAAAGGTTAAACAGTCTCGCTGATGATGTGTCGATAGGTTTTTACACATTTAGTAGGTTTGTTCGGGATATAAACCTAAATCTTACTTGCTTATTTCATGGGGAACACTATTTGGATATATAGGTAACCCCTGAAATCTTGTTTGAAAGATTCCTTTTTCTGATATACTAGGTCTTTATACTCAGTGATATCTGGGGTATTATTCCGGTACTTCTGCTGAACGGTAGTTCTGACCTAGTCCCCGAATAATACTTTCCGCAATGCTTGAAACATAGCATCACCCTCAGCATATATGATAAGACAATAAAATTGCTTAGCAATGCTGTTGTAAAAAAGATCCTCTAAAGGGGACACACCCGCAAGTTGAGTAATGATATCTCTGCTGAACGATGCTTCTGACCTGAGCTCTCATGATTCTTCATAATTTATTAACCCTTACAGATATCATTTGTCTTATAATTACCTGTAAGACTGAATATTGGGATCTGGATACGGGAGTATATTCAAGAGGTGGGACACACGTATAAGTTTAAGTCTTTAAAACACTAAATCCGTATCCTGGACAGATTGAAATCTGTGTGAGAATTTAAAATGGATCAGTATATCGACAATCTACGCGAATTGTTTAATTCTGAGTATGTAATCACAGCTTAACGGTACTTGTGATTTGTCGAATAGCTGATATGATTCCCTAACACGCTCATCAAAAATATGTTTGTAAATAGTTTACTTTTATTGCATTTTAGTTATGTATTTCATTTCTAGTATAGAAACTTTGTTAAAATCCAAAAAGATTTTACATTTCTGTTTTATTCTTGACAAACCAAAGTGGAGAGTTGATCTTCAGATTCGAATTCTGAAAGATGAAAGCAGATGCAGGAAGGTTTCTGGACTGGATGATGAGTCGTGAGCTAAAACATGATAAGTTTGTGAAAATTGGAAAGTTAAAGCAAGTTCATTAACTTGAAACTTGTAAATTTTCAGAGAATGATTGAACAAGAAGTCAGTGTGATTTATCTCAGATCAACCAAGGTTATTAAATTGGACTTGGTAGATAAATTGAGTAATCAGGGTCATTAACTTGGACCTGAGTACTTAAGTGGATTTTTATTAATGAAGGTTAGATGGTAAATTTGGATTGAAATTGTTATTATCATATATCTTATATTTGGGTAGAGTTTATACAGGAATCTCCATGGTGATGAATTTCAAAGTTTGAATCAGAATTTGAGCCCTAGCTTATTGAGAGGGGGAGTCTGTGAAAGGGGGAGTCAGAATTCTGGATTAACAGTCAAAGGGGAGATTGAAGATTAAAGTTTGAAGATAAAGATTGAAGAGAGCTTTACAATGATTGGAGAATGATAAAGACAAAGACTTGAAGCCAAAGACTTCGTCAACATCCAAGGGGGAGTCTGTTGGTGCACTTAGTGTCTGTTAACTTTGTCTTATACAAGTCTTTTGTCTAGATAGGTTGAATGAACACACAACAGAGTTGAAATTAGGGTTTATACATGTTTTAGGAAGGTATTTCGCTTGAATATGTATATGTGCCAGTTCAAGCGAAACCCTATCATTTGAGTTCGCTTGAACAGGGTTGTGATCAGTTCAAGCGAAACCCCATAGGTAGACATGTTCAAGCGAAACCTAATGTGCCTATAAATAGGGCTGCGTGTTGTTCATTTGAAGCGGTCATGTGTGTGTGTGAGCAAAGGTGCTGCCGGATTTTTGTCAGAATACATTGTAAAAGCTCACATTCAGTAATAGAAAGAAAGTTAAAAGGATACAAGCTGTTTTTGACTTCGTTTACGTTGATTCCGCCCTCGTATTTGAAGATGAACTGCCTTAACTGACTTTAGGGTCACCGAACACGATCCAACAGTCACATAAGATAAATGTGTCATAAATTTAGGATCAAGTTAAAGGATAAGGTATGATTTAAAAGCGTCGACATGTTAATAAATACCTCTGAGCGACCTATGTATAAATCCCAAACCTTAACCTGTGTTATAAACATCTGATAAACATCCTAATCCGGTTAATGCTAGTAATAATTGATCCAAATTGCAAGAATGGGATCCTATGAGAATGGGTACGACAAACCTTCATGCATGTTCCCTTTCAAAAGAATCCAAGACATTTTTGAAGCATGGCAAGTTGACATAACTGTTCAAGCATGTTTAAGAGGTCCCATACTGATAATAAAGGTCCAGATTCGAAGTTGTAAAGTTGCATGATCAAAGCATGAAAGGTTACAAATTTTTGTTTTCTGGTGAAGGCTTACGGACCGCAAAGGATACCCCTTACGGTCCGTAAGGCAGTCCCAGCATCAGAAAACTTGACAGGTGCCTGTTATAACAAGTTTAACCGACTTATATTGCCATTTTTCAATACCATGTGCAGCACAAACTAGTTCTTAGGCACTAGGGACACTTGTAATTGATCAGGGATCAATCCTAGAGTTGTTTGGCATGATCTTGATCAATCAAGATCACTATATAAAGACCCACATTATTTCAATTTTTGATCATTCAGTCACACTCAACTTCTGATCATTTCTGGAGCACAAGAGCCTTCCCTAAGCATCATTAGTCGTGCATAGGACCTTGGTAAGCTTCCTTGACTTTCCGTAATCGTGTTTTACTTAGTTAATTAGCTTAAAGTCAAACCGTCGTAATTAAGGTTTGACTTATCGATTAATCACTAATGGTCTGGTGATTTGCTAAATTGAAAGTAGTTATAAGTTGGTAATTAGGTGGGCAATAAACCCTTAAAAGGGCACCCTCTGATTCCCGCTCTAACTAGGTCAAATGTCGGGTCAAACTTAATCCGAAAAAGTCAACAGAAACTTAATTTTCGAATTAACACATAATTAGCAATGTAGGAGACATGTAACCTATTTTACCACTCATATAACTTGGTAATCAATGCAAGGACATGTCTAAGCATGTCCGACCCGACAGTTTTCAGTTTAGGACCGGTTCGGAACCGAAAGTCGCATACTTTGACCACTGCTTTGACTTTCAGTTCTGACCCATATTAGCATGATTTAGAAATGCCTAAGAGTTTCATTAGGACCGGGTTATATGATAGTATAACCCTTTGTGATTGGTTCGTTGATTGTCCGATTCGTTTACACATTTCCGTTAATTGCTTAATGTTGACCATAATGCCCTTTTGACCATAAAATGAGAATTTTGGAAATGTGAGAGGACAACAATCTTTGTTACTGATTTATAAACATGTCCCTAAATTTTCACATCAGTTTGAGGTCTAGATTTAGAGTTATGCTCAATAGCATAATTAGAATGCTTTTTATTAACTAAACGGCGTAATTAGCATAAAGCCTATCTAAACCCAATTTTTGACACCAAACCTTCTACTCACTGATGTAATATAATATTTTGGGATTTTTGAAGATTTTTAATTATTTTTAAACTGATCGTAACATAGGGTTATCACCTTGATTCGGTTATTACCGATTATACCCTTTTGCTTATAAAATGAGTTTTACATAACAATTTGATACCAAATCTTTGGCTACTGATTTTATGTGATAAATGAAGTATTTTGAACTTTATAACCTGATCAGAAAACTCAGATTTCCTGTTATAACCCGGAAATCGCTTTAAACGACGTTTTACGCGTATTAAACACATGGTATGGGTTTAAAACCATTTTGTCATATAAGACTTATCACCAACTGATATAACCTATTAAATTAAGTTGATTTACTGTTTATATCAGACCCGAAACTCATAATTATAATTAATCTCATTTGTAATCTTTAAAATGACCAAAATACCCCTACGGGGCTTAAATTGAGATTAAACTCGTTTGGAGCATAATGGAAGGTATCCTACTGATATCACAACATATTTAAAGCATATTAACTTAGGAAACCTGTTCGTGACCCATTCGGTTACCCGTCATGCGTTATTCGCGTCCGGTTCGGTTTATGTAACTAGTTTGCATAAATTAGCCGAAACGGGTCAAACCTTATCATTTTTATCTCAAAATACAGAATGTGTTTAGTTTACCCATATTATACAAATATACAAACTTGTCGGGTCTAAACCACATTCTAATCCGGTCTTCGCTTAATCGTGCGTTTGGAACCGTATATCTTCCTTTAAAACTAACCGGTCTAAGTTTAGGCTTAATTAAGACCCGTTAGGAATCTAATAGGTTATTAAAACCTTCATTCCAGATTAGGAGCCCAGTAAAAGCTACATGCACTTACTGGTTGTGATTTATACTTTGCTCAGGTAAATACTTTTAACTTATTTTCCCTATACGGGCTTGGGGTACGGTATTATAATACCGCTTGGTCGGGTATGAAGTCGTACAATCAAATATTGATTAAAAAGATGCATAACCCGTTTTATTTTGTCTTGTTTGATGCAATGCCTTTGGTAGGTTAATGACCGTGTCCTGGATATCCTCGGCTCATTCATTAGAAATGGCCACGACTTAAGCACGGGGTGTAGGCATACACTTGACAGTTGCGTATGTAAAAAGGTAGTCCACAAGAAGGGTATCTTCTTGTGGGTATTATACCATGTGGTGTGTCTATTAATCTTATTAAACCGGCTCTTCTAACCAGGTCCTAACTGGACAACAAACATGTAAAACTGTATACAAGTTTATTTTTAAATAATTAACCCAAGTTATAAAAGATATTTTGTGCCATGTGCATTCAAACTAATTTTCTTAAACTCTTTCAAAATGAGTCAGTTAATTGTATTTACCAGTGTAAACTGACGTATTTTCCAAAAAGGTTAAGTGCATGTACTATACGAAATAGGCTGGCTACTCCAGGCATCAATAATCAAGTCTTGCAAGCTCTAGATGTTAAAGTCTGTTGAACAATGATCTTATTTATATTTGATCCGCCTGTGAATCTTTTACAATCCATTGTAATACTTTGATATTACTATTTATTCGGTTTGTAATGTGATTCATACCTTTTGCTTCCGCTGTGCATTTATAATTTGTGTTGTTTGACTATGATGATATCAACTACGTCACGATACTCCCCACTGGGCCCACCGGTAACACGTGGAAATATCGGGGTGTGAAATATAGCAATGCAGTTTGTGTTTCTTCTTACTTGTTTCATTATTCATTGTAACCCTGATAATAAATTCAATATCAGCTTAAGCTTAATATATAAACACTTTAATAGCTAAAATTAAATTGATAAATAGCTTAACATACAGTCATGTCACTAAAACATCAAGGTAAAAAACAATAAATCAATCCAAAAGCAATAAATTTCAAACAAATAGAAACAATAATGTCTTCGTAACATGTCCTCAAAGAAAACTTTAGTTGGTGAGCCTTTGCTTTCGTTGCAGCCACGCTAACCTACCATGATCATGTGGCACATTTATAAACATTTCTCTTTTCACGGGATCTTCAAATAAATCCATTGCAAATAACCACAACTCCTCATCTTCTCTCATTAATCCTGCATCTACCATCCGGCTAAGCAAACCCATAGCAGCTTCAATACTAAACTTAGTAATTTGACTGAGTTTGGAAGAATCTGATTCTAATATTTCTAGAGCACGTTGTTGATTCAGGCTACTTTGAGTTAAATGTTCTTTAAGTATTGAAGCTCCCATTGATTCTCTTCCTTTACGTTTCATCTTAACTGGTTTAGGCTTAGTGTTTACTTTTGTAGACTTTTCAAAATTTTTTGCAACCTCACTTGGGCTTAATGTTGATGCATCATGTTGACTTACTTCATTCAAAAAGTCACCAAAGAAATTGTTACCTCCCTCAACATTGTCATCCTCAAGGTTCTCAACATTGTCATCCTCAAGGTTCTCAACATGTACCTCATTGAATGTAGTTGGATCCATAGAGGGTGCCACACAATTTTCCCCACTAGCAACTACATCTCCAAATAACTGATCCCATTCTTCTTGTAGTTGTATAGATAGTTGGTTATTTTGAATTGCTAGAACTTTCGGATTTTCCTACACAACATAATGGTGAATCTTTAGTTATCATTATGACTGGAATATTATATGGTATTTAAATTTCGAATGAGTTATATTATGTCACCTGAATTTTTCTTTTCCACCATTCATCAGAACAATTAAGTTGCTTGGTACTTTCATTCCAACCTAGACCAGTCTTTCCATTCTTAAGTGACTTCCAAAGGTTGTACTCTTTTCTCATACTGTCATACTTGTTCTTCATAGCTTTGTCACTGGCGATTTTATGATTTATAACTTTTTCAAACTCTGGCTGAAGAGTGACCCATTTGAATGGGGAAGTTCGACCATGCTTCGTGATATATTTGTTTAGGAACCGACATAATTCTAAAACCATTTCTTTTGACCAAATTTCTCTTCTCCCTTTCTCTTTTTTAGAATCCATCTAGCAACCATGCATACATACATATGTACACAATTGCAAAATAAGTATTATGTTTTAAAAAATAATATTAAATGAAAGGGGATGGTATAGTACGTGTCATTAATCCCAAATTTTGAAGAACGCATCTATTATATATAATAAATGAAAGTTATTTGGGCCATGTGTCACTTAATTAGGGCATCGTTTTTCCTCTTTTCCCGCCCAACAGTACCACTACCCTCTTCTATTTATATCCTCCCTCATTTACTCATTTAGAGCTTCTTGCTTTCTCTCTCCCTCTGCTCTACTCTATTCCGATCGATGTTCAGATCCTCTTTCTCTCTGATGTTCATCCTTCTTCTTCTTCTTCTTCTTCTCATATTCATCTCCTCAACAACGTACGGCAGAGGTTACTTCTATTGGATACATCTGCGTTTGAAACCCTAAATCATGTACCATCGAGTGGTTGAAGAAGAGAATAATCATGTAAGATCTATTTTTTCATTCAGAAATTTTATTTCATTTTATCTATTTTCTCATACTCAGCACGATGAACCCTTTTGTACCCTCAGAAGAAGAAGCAGATCTCCTAGGGTTTCTTATCGTACTCGATGAACGCTTTTGTACAAGCTCCTCTTAATCGGTGACTCTGGTATGTTCTAATAATCTTTTTATTATTGTATATATCTTAAATTTATAGTTTTTCCCAAGCTTTTTTGTTCATTTATAGAGTTTGTTGATTAGAAGCTACCTCTGCCGGACGGTTGTTGTGGAGATGGAAATGTGAAAGGTGATACCAGGTCTGTTAAGAAGGTGCTTTTGTCATGGACATCAAAGTAATTGCACAACACCAAGGTAACTTCAATTGGTGTGATTTATTTTTTTTGGTATTTGTAACGTTTTGATTTACCGTTTATTGGTGCATTGATTCATTTGTAATCCCTTGCACATCTCCCGTCATCTCAATTTGAGCAATTAAACGTAGTTTTCTTACTCACCATCAGTGTTTTAATTACTAGCAGTGCTTAAAAGTTTTCCATCAGCTGTTTGACTTAACAGTAGTTTGCGTTATTCATTCTAAATTCATCAGTTGTTGTAGGTAAACTGAAGTTTTTCCTACAATAAGCACTGCCCAACTAAGTTTCCTACAATGACAGTGGTTATAACAAGTTAATATGGCAAAACCCTGATCTGCCTAACAACTGTTGGATATAACGATGGTTGTACATAAAGTCTGATGAACATCATCCACTGTTCAATTACGAAACCACTGATCAAGACCAAAGTCCTGTTGAAGACAAGCACTGATCAACTAAATGTGAAACACTGTCTAACAACAAAAGTGGTGCAGCATCAACATTAGTTATTCTATGTTTGTTTATGTTAACAGTGTTTATATGTAACAGTGTTTTTCACATCAGTGTTTTATAGTCTGTTAGGTTGTTAGATGTCATCACCTCAGTGTTTTGTATGTAACAAATTTTATGACATCAGTGTTTATATATAACAGTGTTTACATGTGACAGTATTTATCCCATCACTTCAGTGGTTTGATCTGTACTATAAATTGAACAGTTGTTTCATCTTTATACTAATAAATAAAATTCCTATACACTTGGATGATTATTAAGCTCCTCATCTTGATTGTTTGGGTATAGTATTCTTGAAATTGGTTCAAACATTTGATTGTTCAAAGTTATCCACTGCTGAAATACAACCTCTGTTTCTTCAATCTCTATGTTGACCACTATCTCACCAAACATCAGTATTTCGAAAACTGGTGGGTATCCACTGATAGGAAAAAATAGCCACTTCTCACTTTTACATTGTTGACATCCACTGATATTGACCATCAGCGGTTTCCCTAAAAAATAGTCACTGCTCACATTTTTATTATTGATGTTGTTAATTATTGATATATTGAAATTATCAAATGAAAACTAGAATTACAATCAAATTACCATTTTACCTAATCTTTACATTCCAATGACATAAGAGTTCCTCCAACATTATTTTCATGATAAAATATAAAGTTAAATTAAAAATAAAAAATATTCTTGATGTCTATTTGTTCCCAATCAAATCAGTAATTAATGCTAATTTCTTGAGCTTTGGACATTTAATTAAGCCAAATTTGAATTTCAAATTGACGGTTATTATATCTTAATTAAAGTTAAAATAAAATTTAAAAAAGTCATTATGACATTTGCTTTCAAATCAAGTCAGTAGTTACTGATAATATCAGTAATTTTGAAATTCAAAATATGCAAAATGGTAATTTAAAAATGTCGTTCTCTCTCTTTTTTTTTTTCCTACTTTGCATATCATTTCTAATATTTAATTACTTTAATAAAGCAGCATATAAGAATATCCACTACTTACCTTTGAAATTAAATCTGAAATTTATGACGTCCAACAACAGTGTCAAACAACAACAGTTGTTCAGCATCAACTTTAGTTATTCTATGTTTGTTTATGTTAACAGTGTTTTATATGTAACCATTTTTATGGCATCTGTCTTTATATGTAACAGTGTTTATCACAACAGCTGTTTATATGTAACAGTATTTGTCACATTACTTCAGTGGTTTGATTTATACTATTAATTGAACAGTAGTTTCATCTTTACATTACAATGACATAAGAGTTCCTCCAACATTATTTTCATGATAAAATTTAAAGTTAAATTAAAAAATAAAAAATATTCTTGATGTCTATTTGTTCCCAATCAAATCAGTAATTAATGCTAATTTCTTGAGCTTTGGACATTTAATTAAGCAAAATTTAAATTTCAAATTGACGGTTATTATATCTTAATTAAAGTTAAAATAAAATTTAAAAAAGTCATTATGACATTTGCTTTCAAATCAAGTCAGTAGTTACTGATAATATCAGTAATTTTGAAATTCAAAATATGCAAAATGGTAATTTAAAATTGTCGTTCTCTCTCTTTTTTTTTCCTACTTTGCATATCATTTCTAATACTTAATTACTTTAATAAATTAGCATCTAAGAATATCCACTACTTACCTTTGAAATTAAATCTGAAATTTATGACGTCCAACAACAGTGTCAAACAACAACAGTGGTTCAGCATCAACTTTAGTTATTCTATGTTTGTTTATGTTAACAGTGTTTTATAGTCTGTTAGGTTGTTAGATGTCATCACCTCAGTGTTTTATATGTAACCATTTTTATGGCATCAGTCTTTATATGTAACAATGTTTATCATAACAGTTGTTTATATGTAACAGTATTTATCACATCACTTCAGTGGTTTGATCTGTACTATTAATTGAACATTTGTTTCATCTTTATACTAATAAATAAAAATCAAAATACACTTGGATGATTATTAAGCTCCTCATCTTGATTGTTTGGGTATAGTATTCTTGAAAGTGGTTCAAACATTTGATTGCTAAAAGTTATCCACTGCTGAAATAGAACCTCTGTTTCTTCAAACTCCGTGTTGAGTGTTGACCACTGACTGACCAAACATCAGTGTTTCAAAAACTTTTGGGTATCCACTGATAGGAAAAAATAGCCACTGCTCACTTTTTAATTTTTGACGTCCACTGATATTGACCATCAGCGGTTTCCCTAAAAAACAGTCACTGCTCACATTTGATTTATTCATGTTGTTAATTAGTGATAGGTTGAAATTATCAAATGAAAACTAGAATTACAATCAAATTACCATTTTACCTAATCGTTACATTCCAATGACATAAGAGTTCCTCCAACATTGTTTTCTTGAAAAAATTTAAATTTAAATTAAAAAATATAAAAAATTCTCGATGACTATTTGTTGCAAATCAAATCAGTAATTAGTGTTAATTTCTTGAGCTTTGGACATTTGAATTAAGCAAAATGTGAATTTCAAATTGACGGTTATTATCTCTTAATTAAATTTAAAATAAAATTTAGAAAAGTGATTATGACAATTGCTTTGAAATCAAGTCAGTAATTACTGATTAGATCAATAATTTTGAAATTCAAAATATACAAAATGGTAATTTAAAATTGACGTTCTTTCTCTTTTTTTTCTTACTTTGCATATCATTTCTAATATTTAATTACTTTAATAAAGCAGCATATAAGGATATACACTCCTTACCTTTGAAATTACATTTGCCAATGCATTCAATTAAAGTTTTTATTGGAGAATCGGTAAGCTTGAATTCCAATCTTGATATTTTTTTAAGAACATCCATGCTTATTGTATTATCATATTACGTTTAGCAATAGTTATATTTTGTTTATTCTTTTTTTTATATACAGTCTTCAAATGGAGGTTGCAAAGGTTAGCATGCTTAATGATCTTAATACATTCTCAAACAACTATTCTATTAGAGTGAAGATTGTTAGCATTTTGAAGAAGATGATGAATGATAACAAAAATGAAATATATCGTCTTGATATGATCTTCATGGATGAGATGGTACCGTATATATTTGTCTTATATTTTTTTTGGACATATGAATATCCAAATGTTATATAACACGGTTTTTATTTAATCGGATGTTTCATATACTTAGGGAACTATGATACAAGCCAGCTGTTTGCATAAGATGCTAGGAAAATTCAAAGACTTCCTTCAGATGGATGAATGTCTTCTTATCACCAAACCGTCTCTTGCTACTAATAAGTCATCTGCTAAGTATACCAAGAGAAATGACAAAATATCACTGTATTTCTATACTTCTGTTGAGAAATGCCTTGACTGGTCTGGACCGAAATACCGTTTTAATTTCGTTAACCTCAAGGATGTTGTTAAAAATAAAATTGAAGTTAATACAGTTATTGGTATGTAAATCACTACATGATATATATCTATTTTTTTGTCTTATTGTTTTTTTTTTTTTTTTTGTTATCTCTTCTTAATGCTATTTTCTTTTAACAATATATTTTTGTTTATAGATTGGATTGGTTATGTGGATGTATGTTTCAATCTAGAGGATACATCAAAGAAGGATGGGAGCAAGGGCAAGAGACTTAATCTTAGACTTGAAGACCTTGAGTGAGTTCTTTTTATTAAGTTGTTGCATTTTGACGTTTAAAGCATTACAAGGTTGCTTGATGTTATTATGTTTTATGTTAATATTTTAGAGGCCAAAAGTGTCCGGTTACTTGTGGGATGGTTTTGCTATTGACATGTTTGCTTACATGAATGATAAGAAACGAGAGAAATATGTTGTTATCCTTTGTCATTTTGGTATGGTCAACCTTTACAAAGGTACAATTTAAACTTAATTAGTTTAATTTTTTTTTATTTTTAGTAATTTATCTTTATATTTATTTATATATTTTAAATTTGACACTATTTATATTGATCTACATTTGTTTTTATTTTTAAATTCAGGCAAGCGTGGAGTTGCAAATGGGTTTGAGCTGAGCAGACTTTTTATTGACACCGACATTGAAGAGATATCCTCTTTTAGGAAGAGGTATAGTTAGTAATATGCATATAAACATTGAACAGTATTATTTTGTACTTACATTTAATTTTTACGTTTTAATTTGATCACATGAATCTGTTTAGGTATGTAGAGAAAAATTCTGCTTCATCTTCATCTAATGAGCATGTTGGTTCAAATGTTATCTCAAGTGTTGAAGATGAGTTTCTTAATAACCCTGATTTCATGCTTATTGGTTTCCTTGGAACGATATCAACGGTGTGTATTTTCTTATAAGTACTCTACATGCTGAGTTTTTTTATACTCTTTTCTAAGTGTTATTATTTTTGTTTGATATTGATAGACAAAGAAGGTTTTTGTTCTTGGCACAATCACAGCTATATGCACTGATAAACTTTGGTATTACAATGGTTGTAACCACTGTAAGTCAGGTGTGGAGGAAAGATTTGTAACGAAAGAAAATGCGGATGGTTCATTTGATGTTGATCATGCAAAATCGTTGGTGTGTACAAATGATAAATGTGAAGGAGTCGACATCTATTCTATTCCGCGGTTTAAGATTACAGTTTTATTTCCTTATACTAAATACTAATATAAACCACCCTTTTGTTATTAGTAATACTAATGTTTTCATTTGTTTTTAACTTTGATAGGTTCAAGATACCTATTAGGGTGCAAGACTCTCCCGGTACTATGTCTTTGACACTGTTTGATTTCGAAGCTTACAAGATTCTTAAGAAAACTGCCAAAGAGTTACTTTCAATCCAAGATCAGGTAACAAATACATGCATTCAGTTATTTGGCCATGTAGTTAATATAATTTAAAATTATTTTTTATAAATTTGTATGTTCTCAATTATGGAATCATTCTGCTCATTGTAGTTTATATTAATTTTGATAAAATCATAGGTTGTTAATTCTGGAGAGATACCGAATGTAACAATACTCACCAAAACTATTATTTCTTATTATATTTTGTCTAATAGGAAACCCTAATTAAGACCCCCAAGTGATCCTGCATGAACCCTAAAATTTTCAGAACAATCGAAATCAGGATCAGGGCCCCTAAAACTCAGGGGGGGTAAACCCTAGTTAGTATTATCCAAACAGTTTAGTGTGTAAATCGAAATTGAACGAGCGACCAACTCAGCTGAGCTAGTAAGACACGGGGCTACCCTAAAATAGGGTGGTACCCCTCGCGCCACGCGAAGGCCCCTCGTGCCACGCGAGGGAGCCCTTTTTCAAGTATAAATAGTAGACTGTGGGACTTGAGTTCCTGCTTTGATTCGCGTACACTGAGATATAGTAGAAACAGTCCAAAAACACACACGATCACGAAACGCTACCGCTAAAACAGGGTAATAACTCGATCGCTACTACGATTCAATGTCCGATCGATTGAAACTATCCAATGGATGTTTAAGTGCTGCCCACATTAGGGTTATGCTTTGTCATTCGTCGTGAATTCGATGGATGTTTAAGTATCGCACTTTGTCATTCGTTTTGAGGGTTTAATCTCGTGAGTTATCGTAAATGCTGTATTAGTTACTGACCTAGTTTGTGTGCATGTTGTTTAAATTTAGGTTAAAAGGCTAATCAGTAGGCTAAGCTCTGCCCATATAAATCTGCAATGTGAGTCATTCTCTTTTTATCAAAAGTATTTTACAATACTCCATTTTCAAATGTTATAATTACATGGAGTAAGTCGTGGTTATCTTAATCACTGGCTAGTGGGGTATTGTGCACATTACTAAATTTTCTCTCGGTTAAGGTTCATTGGCCTAACAGGGATAATCATCACTACTTGGGTGACAGGACCCAATAGTGGTATGACCATCGTCACCATTGTGACACGGCGCCAGATAAAAATAAGATAGAAGCCATTATAATCGCTCTTATGCTGTAATTTATAACTATGTGTCATTTTATGCAAAATGAGTGACTCGCCAGCATTTCCCCACTGATAAAATATTTTTAAAACATGTTTCAGGCAACCTGCTGTAAATCAAGGACACGTGCTACGGAGCACTAACAAGCTTGAAGAGGTGGCTCAGTTAAAATAAATAAACATGTTTTAAATAAATCAGGGAATTTCCTAGTTAAATTCCTCTATTGTAAATTACGGGGATTATCTCCAAATTATGGAATAAAATAATTGGGCATTTTGAGTTTTAAAAGATCCTGTTGAAAATCTTTCGCTGTCACATCATAAATACCACAGGTTCCTGTCCCGCGGCTCTTGACCGGGTAAAACCGGGGCTGGGTTCGTGACAGGAAAAGGTGGTATCAGAGCCACTGATTTAAGCCGATTAAGTATTTAGAAAATACTTAATTTTACTGATTGTCATTTTCATGATTACGTGTTTTATTATTTGAATGTTTGTTTACAGTATGGGTAAGCAAAGACTTTCAGATATCTATCATAAATTAGATACTTCACCGAAAGAAAAAGGAACTTCATCCTCAAAATACCCAACAGATACTGAGGAAGGAATACTTGTTCGAAAGGCACAATATGAGGAACCACTTTCTCCTAATAAAAGAAGTTTGATTATTAGAAAAAGTCAGAAGAAAATAAAGAAATCTCGACCAAAAGAAATGAGAGTTAATCCGAAAACCCAGGAATTTGATAGTAACCCTCCATGGTAAGACAAGTTAGATGAAAAATGGACAGATCTTTATATGTTAGCCACTGTAGCAGTAAATGAAAATCTTTAAAATAATTGACTCAGTTATAGCCCCATATCACCTACAAACTAGAAACTTTACCCAGTAAATAAATAATTTTACAATAAACCCTAGTATGTTTTAATTTTCAGTTATCATTTGTATTAAATTAGTTACACATTATGCAATAATACTTGAAGGTTATCTGTGAAATTTTGTTATAAAAATTTTAACTTAGCATTTGGTGTGTATTTTGCATATATGCTAAACAACATGAATGAGTTATCTGAAGCCCTTCAAAATCTCAATCTCTATCCGGTGAAAGTAGAAGTTTCCAAAGACTTTACTGGTTACATACCCGATGTGGAAAAACATATGGAATTCCATGCTCCACCTCTGGAAAAACCAAAATCTAAGAAAAAGAGAAGATTTGTAGGCTGGAGGCGTGTGCGTAGGAGGAAACCAGCAACTAGAAAGGTTCCCAAAATAGAAAATCCCATAGATAAAGGAAAAGGGATTGAGACTGAGGAAGGTTCTAGGCAAACAGAAATGGAAATTGGAGAAAGCTCGAGACAAGTCGAGGAGTTGCCATTTCAGGAGGAACTGGATCAAATACTGGCAAGCTGTGATATCCTTAGGCCTGTCAATACAAACCTTTATCCTTATCCTGCCGAAACTCAACTTCCAATAAACTTAGAACCAGTAATCCCAGAACCTTTAATCCATACTCAACCTTTAGGAGAAATGGACGAGTGGTGGACGAATGATTGGCAGTTTCAAAACCTCCTTAATAACCCTTATACCTTTTTCCCTCAGTTCGATCCAAAACCTATACCAAACCCACCAATGAGCAATGAAAATTTAGCTGAACTCCGCCATTTTGGCGAAGAGCTGATAGGTGCAGGAAATAGGATTCGGGAGGTGGGAGAGCAAATCTCCTGGAAGTACGACGAGAGGGAGCGTCGTTATTAACATATTAAGCAGAAAGGATGGTGTGAGAAAGTAGCTGTGATTGTATAATAATAATAATAATAATAATAATAATAATAATAATAATAATAATAATAATATAATCTTGTAAAATAAAAATAAAACTTTGTAACATAACAGTGTGTACGGATGCATAATATGATATATAAAAAGGGAAATCAAGGAATCGATAATTTTGGATATATATATGTGTGTTGTGAAATTTATATGATTGTTTTGTATAATTGTTATTTATTTTATACTAATAAATTATATATATTAATTATCAGATGGAAAATGCTAATAATGAACCAGTTAACGAAGTTAATCAATCTGAGCAACACCAGGAGGATCAATTTATGACTAGGCAAGATATAGAAAATATCGTTGCTCAAGGAATAGCCAATGCTATTCCAGCAATCCTTGCTGCTGCCCAGAAACCTGTTGAACCTCAACAAATTATTCCTAGTAAACGTACCCAAGGAGATAACTTCAGTAATAGTGTAAATGGAGGCGGTAACCATACTAATCATGATAATGATCCACGGCAGGCCCCACTCCCTAAGAAAATGAAAGCTGCAACGCCTGGTTGCACTTACAAAGAATTCCTTGCTTGTAAACCCGCTGAATTTGCAGGCAATGAAGGGGCAACTGCAGCACTGCGTTGGTTGGAAAAGACCGAAGCAGTTATTATAATAAGTAAATGTGCTGAAGAAGACAAGGTTATGTATGCGTCAAATCTTTTTAAAGAAGGGGCGTTAGAATGGTGGAATACGGTACTTCAAGCCAAAGGAAGAAATTTGGCCTATGCCATGAGTTGGGAAGAATTTAAGCAACTAATGGAAAGAAAATTCTGTCCCGAGTATGAAAAGGAACAAATGGCAAATAAGTTCCTGAACCATCGGATGATGAATGTAGACTGTCGAGGGTATACATCGACATTCTTCGAGTATGCGAGAGTAGTACCAACCCTGGCTTCGCCAGAACCAGTACTTATTTCCCGCTATATTTGGGGATTGATTGGTGAAATCCGTAATATCGTCAAGGCTGCAAAACCCTGCACGATTGATGATGCGGTGGATTTAGCCAATACTCTGACTGACGAACTGGTACGGACACGAGAAGAGAATAGAAAGAAGGAAGTGGCCCAAAAGATTACCCAAGGATTCCGTATGGGTAACCGTAACAATTTCAAGAGAAGAGGAATTGGGCAATCTTCCACTGGTCCATTTTGCAATTCTTGCAAAAGGAAGCATTCTGGAAGATGCAAGGGATATTGCAATTTCTGCAAAATTCCGGGGCATCAAGAGGAAGATTGCAGGAAGAAAAGATTCACAGTCTGTTACAACTGTGGAGAAGCTGGACATCTTAGGCCAGACTGCCCGAAATTGGTCAAACCAGCTGATAATAAAGCCAAGCCTGCAGAAGGAACTACCAAGAAGAACGTAAGAGCCTTCCAACTTACTACTCAGGAAGCAGAGCTAATCCCGGATGTGATAGCTGGTACGTTCCTAATTCACAACGTTTATGCAAAAGTATTATTTGAATCTGGTGCAAACCAAAGTTTTATAAATACTTCATTCTGTCAAGCACTTAAGTTACCCTTAAACCAACTTAGACAGATTCTTACAGTCGAAACGGTAAACGGAAATTCCGTTAACATAGATAAGGTTGTGCAAGAAGGAAAGATAGAACTTTCAGGTCATAAATTTCATACAAACCTCTTACCTATGAATTTAGCTGGATTCGATGTCGTGTTAGGAATGGATTGGTTGGTAGCCAATCATGCTCGAATCCTTTGTGATAAGAATTCCATAGAAATTCATACACCCACAGGAGAATTAGTGGTGATTACAGGAGATAAGCCACGAAAGCCACTGAAATTCATTTCAATAATGAAATTGGCCAGTTATTCCAGAAAACAAGAAATGGCGTATATGATTTCAGTAAACATTAACACGAAAAGTAAAGAACTTAAGGACATTCCAGTAGTATCAGAATATTTGGATGTATTCCCAGAAGAACTACCTGGATTACCACCTGATAGGGAAGTAGAATTTAGAATTCATCTAATTCCTGGAACTACACCGATAGCCAAATCACCCTATCGGTTAGCACCCACTGAAATGTTAGAATTGAAAAAACAATTAGATGAATTACTAAGTAAAGGATTTATACAACCTAGCTCATCCCATGGGGAGCGCCAGTGTTGTTTGTAAAGAAGAAAGATGGTTCGATGCGAATTTATATCGATTATAGTGAATTAAATAAAGTTACAATTAAGAATCGATACCCATTACCTAGGATTGATGATCTTTTCGATCAACTCCAGGGAGCTAGATATTTTTCTAAAATAGATTTACGCTCTGGATATCATCAATTGAAGGTACAAGAAGAAGACATACCTAAAACTGATTTCAAAACTAGGTATGGTCATTACGAGTTTACAGTCATGCCCTTTGGGTTAACAAATGCTCCTGCAGCATTTATGGACATGGTGAATCACGAAGGCATTCACGTAGATCCTGCTAAGATAGAAGCAATCACCAAATGGAAGGTTCCGCAATCAGCAGTGGAAATTAGAAGTTTTATAGGTTTAGCCGGATATTATAGACGGTTTATTAAGGATTTTTCTAAGATAGCCGTGCCATTAACTAAGCTAACCTGTAAATAAGTTAAGCTTGAATGGTGACCCAAACAAGATGAGGCTTTTAAGGTTTTAAAACAGAAATTAACCAATGCTCCATTTCTAGCTTTACCGGAAGGAACAGAAGATTTTGAAGTATATTGTGATGCTTCAAAGCTAGGATTAGGATGTGTGCTTATGCAATGCAAGAAGGTAATTGCGTATGCATCAAGGCAATTGAAAAAGCACGAGGAAAATTATACAACTCATGACTTAGAGTTAGGAGCCATAATTTTTGCCCTTAAGATTTGGAGACATTACCTGTACGGAAGTAAGTTTACTATCTATACAGATCATAAGAGTTTAAGATATATATTTGGGCAAAAAGAGTTAAACATGAGGCAAAGGAGATGGATGGAAATCCTAAGTGATTACGACTGAGATATTCAATATCACGAAGGAAAAACAAATGTAGTTGCTGACGCTTTAAGTCGTAAGTATCATGAAAAACAACGACGAGTTCGTGCTCTTAGATTAAGTTTACAATTAGATTTAATGGACCAACTGAAAAGCATTCAAGAAACAGCAATCAAGGATGATGCTGAAGGAATGAAAGGGCGAATTAAAGAATTAGAACAAGGTAATGATGGAATCTGGAGATTTCATAAGAAACGGATTTGGGTACCTAAGCAGGGAGAATTAAGAGATAAGATTCTTGAAGAAGCTCATAAATCTAGGTATACCATGCATCCTGGCAACAATAAAATGTACCAAGATTTAAGGAATAACTTCTGGTGGATAGGAATGAAAAAGGACATAGCTAGATATGTTTCTAAATGTCTAACTTGTTCACAAGTTAAGGCAGAACACCAGAAACCTTCAGGTTTACTACAACAACTAGAAATGCCTGTATGGAAATGAGAACTTATAACAATGGATTTTGTTACTAAGTTACCCAAAACCAGAAAGGGTAATGACACGATTTGGGTAATTGTGGATCGATTAACCAAATCAGCTCATTTTCTACCTATGAAAGAAACCTTTAGCATGGAAAGGTTGGCAAAGTTGTATGTAGATGAAGTTGTATCCTTACATGGAGTTCCACTCTCCATTGTATCAGATAGGGATAGTCGTTTCACTTCCCACTTCTGGACAAGTTTCCAAGAAGCTATGGGAACCCGACTAAATTTAAGTACTGCATATCATCCACAAACAGACGGACAAAGTGAAAGGACAATCCAAACTCTGGAAGACATGCTTAGGGCATGTGTGATTGATTTTGGTGGAAATTGGGACAACCATTTACCCTTAATTGAATTCTCCTATAACAATAGTTATCATTCAAGCATTGAAGCTGCCCCGTTTGAAGCACTGTATGGACGTAAATGTAGAACTCCAGTGTGTTGGGCAGAAATAGGAGAAAGTCAATTATCAGGTCCTGAAATTGTGCAAGAAACTACCGACAAGATCACTCAAATCAAGGAAAGACTAAAGACTGCTCGAGATCGCCAAAAGAGCTATGCCGACAATCGACGCAAACCACTAGAATTTTAAGTCGGAGATAGAGTACTCTTGAAAGTTTCTCCTTGGAAAGGAGTTGTTCGGTTTGGTAAGAAAGGAAAGCTGAGTCCAAGATACGTAGGACCATTTTCAATAATCCAACGTATAGGACCAGTTATATATTGCTTACAACTACCAGAGGAGCTAGCTGGAGTACATGATGTATTTCATGTATCTAACCTCAAGAAATGTCTATATGACGAATCTTTGGTAGTACCTGTTCAGGATATAGAGGTAAATGAAAGATTAAAATTTGTTGAGAAACCTCTTCAGATAGAAGACAGAAAGATTGAGTTTCTCAAACACAAACGGTTAGTACTTGTCAAGGTCAAGTGGGATTCCAAGAGAGGACCCGAATACACTTGGGAGTTGGAATCAGAGATGAAGCGAAAGTATCCCTACTTATTCCAGTAAATCTCAAGGACGAGATTTTTATTAAGGTGGGGAGAATGTAACAATACTCACCAAAACTATTATTTCTTATTATATTTTGTCCAATAGGAAACCCTAATTAAGACCCCCAAGTGATCCTGCATGAACCCTAAAATTTTCAGAACAATCGAAATCAGGATCAGGGCCCCTAAAACTCAGGGGGGTAAACCCTAGTTAGTATTATCCAAACAGTTTAACGTGTAAATCGAAATTGAACGAGCGACCAACTCAGCTGAGCTAGTAAGACACGGGGCTACCCTATAATAGGGTGGTACCCCTCGCGCCACGCGAAGGCCCCTCGCGCCACGCGAGGGAGCCCTTTTTCAAGTATAAATAGTAGACTGTGGGACTTGAGTTCCTGCGTTGATTCGACGTTCAAAGTTATTTCGTACACTGAGATATAGTAGAAATAGTCCAAAAACACACACGATCACGAAACGCTGCCGCTAAAACAGGGTAATAACTCGATCGCTACTACGATTCAAGGTCCGATCAATTGAAACTATCCAATGGATGTTTAAGTGCTGCCCACATTAGGGTTATGCTTTGTCATTCGTCGTGAATTCGATGGATGTTTAAGTATCGCACTTTGTCATTCGTTGTGAGGGTTTAATCTCGTGAGTTATCGTAAATGTTGTATTAGTTACTGACCTAGTTTGTGTGCATGTTGTTTAAATTTAGGTTAAAAGGCTAATCAGTAGGCTAAACTCTGCCCATATAAATCTGCAATGTGAGTCATTCTCTTTTTATCAAAAGTATTTTACAATACTCCATTTTCAAATGTTATAATTACAGGGAGTAAGTCATGGTTATCTTAATCACTAGCTAGTGGGGTATTGTGCACATTACTAAATTTTCTCTCGGTTAAGGTTCATTGACCTAACAGGGATAATCATCACTACTTGGGTGACAGGACCCAATCGTGGTATGACCATCGTCACCATTGTGACACGGCGCCAGATAAAAATAAGATAGAAGCCATTATAATCGCTCTTATGCTGTAATTTAGAACTATTTGTCATTTTATGCAAAATGAGTGACTCGCCAGCATTTCCCCGCTGATAAAATATTTTTAAAACATGTTTCAGGCAACCTGCTGTAAATCAAGGACACGTGCTACGGAGCACTAACAAGCTTGAAGATGTGGCTTAGTTAAAATAAATAAACATGTTTTAAATAAATCAGGGAATTTCCTAGTTAAATTCCTCTATTGTAAATTACGGGGTTTATCTCCATATTATGGAATAAAATAATTGGGCATTTTGAGTTTTAAAAGATCCTGTTGAAAATCTTCCGCTGTCACATCATAAATACCACAGGTTCCTGTCCCGTGGCACTTGACCGGGTAAAACCGAGGCTGGGGTCGTGACACCGAACCCATATCCTGAGATCTTTGACACATTGATTGGAAAGAGGTATGCGTTCATCATAAGTGTTAAAGACTATAACATTAAGCATCAGGTTGAAAACTATGGTATTTCAATGGCCACTAACGATGATGAGATCCTTGCCGCGCTTTCCGCCAAATTCAATCTTAACCAGGTTTAAATCTTCATTATGTCATTCTTTTAATTTCATAGTCATATCGTTTTGAATTACGTTTATACCATTGTGTGTATTTTATGTTATTGTGTATTTTGTACTTAAAGCATGAGCAGTTCGAATCGTTGGATGTTCTAGATTCCTGCAGTTTGTCTACTCCTGTTGACCTTATGAAGGTAATATGAGAATTTGGTTATTTGTACTAAATTTTTTGAAACGTTAGTACTTATTGTCTTTTTATATCAGGATGAGATTTCATGCTGTGGTGACAATGTTACCCCTGCATCCCAAGCACTTATAGGCACTAAGAATCCCTCTTCAGATGAAACAAAACGTAATATTCGTGAAGTGTTCGATGTGGATGATGCATTAGGTTGCTCCTCGACAAAGCGCCGCATCAGTGATGAACTGTGTCAGGATGAAGATGCTGGTGTTTCGACGCTTTTGATTCCAAAGACTGAGAAATAGTTTTTTCAGTATTTTCAAATACATTTACGTGTTGATTTCATATGATGTTGCCATGTTGAACTTATGGTTTTCGTTTTGTTGTTTTTGGGTGTTTGGTGGGTTATGTTTTGGACTGATTGTGTGGTTTTGAATTCCTGAAAACTTATCTGCTTATTATACTGTTATGTTCTAATATTATAATGACTATGACCTTTCTTTGCATATTATAATGTATATTGTTAAATAAATATTGAGATGTTCAATAGTCAATATTTAAGTTTAAAATTTATGTGTAAGAATAGGAGCAACAATTTATAATATATATTGTATAAACCCTAATAACAACTTTTTTATCTACAAACATTTGTAATCTTTAAGCAATTTTAATCTTATTATCTTATCTCATAATTTATATAGGATTATCAGTGGATGTGGTTGTTCTTTATTGGTTTTTACCGTTATCCCTGCCCACTAAGATTTAATAAGTATCCATCATATGTTACAGTTTAAAAAAAATATTTAATTTGTGCCTGTTTCTCCCGTTAACTTATTTAAGTAATCTCATTCAATAGCTTTTTTATATACTTCAAATTTTGTCTAAGTCGTTCAAAGTATGTTGTTCAGAAAAATCGTAACCAAGTATGAAGCGTAAATTCAAACCCATTTTATTTGGTTTTTTGTTCGGCTTATCGATCCACGTTTTATTTTATTTGTTTTGTTTGGTTTATTTGGATAACTGAAAAAAATACAGTTTAACTTAATTATTTATTAAATAAAGATTAATTATTTATTAAATAAAGATAATAATATTTTATTTTAAAAATAATATACAAATAAACCATAAACCTAACCGATGAACATCCGATTTACATTTCACAAAGATTACAAAATTTGTTGTTAAGTTTTTCATCAATGTAATAGATTGCTTGGGATAATTTATTCAATAATTTGAAACAATTCTATTTTGCTTTTCATGAAATGATTTTTAATTACAAAATGATAAAATGGAATATTATAATTTATTGAGGTTATGTCAATCCCTAGGTATGACATATTGTAATTCAAAATTTAAAAACCACTGTTTTCTTCTATTTTTTTAATGTTCCTGATCTTTTACTCTTTCTTCTTTTGAAAGCATCTCCTTTTTTCTTGTACGCAATGTCAAAGAATTCACGTTCATCTTCTACAGCTGCTAATTCATCTCAACGAAATTTACATAGTAAGTGAAATTATAACTTCTTAACTCATCATTTCCCAAATCAAAATCAGCTTTCAGATTAAAATCATAATTCTACTTGGTTTTTTTGTAGGTCCTCTTATGAGAACTCCTGTTTCAGATATCTCTAACAGATCTCCTCTTTCAGATATCACAAATGGTAATAGCTCTTAAATTTGATTATAAGTATACTTTTTTCCGTTTTATGTTTCTAAGTGGACTGATTCTTGTGTTTCGTACATATTATACTTTCTCTGTTATTTAGTTACTTCACCGAATGAAAGGCGTAAGCTTCGAAAATTAATACTTGATAATAAGAAATTAAAGAATGCATCGTCATCATCAACGAATGTTCGTAACATCTTTTCTGACAATGCAAATTTGGTTGAATGTTCTGATACTACGGATCAACATATGTACTCCATTGCGTGTCGAGCAGTTAGAAATGCTACTAGTTCTTTAATTTCAACTACACCAGGTTTGTATTTTGTTTCTTTATTATTTGTTTTGATAAATACATTACTAAACCACATACCGGTACTAACATGAATGTTTTAATATTGGATGTTCATATAACGACATTAACATAGGTACACCTCTAGATAGCAACCGTCGATATTCCATTACTTCTAGCATTATTAGCAGTAACAATCAGCCGATATTGGGTAGTAACTCTACGCTTACACGTCTGTCTTCTGGTAAACGTAACCTCGAGCGCAAGAAGCGTGATAATACTCCTGTACCTATGCTCTCTTTGGATTCAGATCAAGACAATGTGTTCTTATGCACTGATGAAGATCCTTATAAAGGGATATCTAAAGGTTTTAATTTATTTTATTGTTTTAGGACAATTGTTGTGTTCCACATGTAATATAACTCTCAATCATTTGTGAACATATTATTTGGACCATGGTGACCAAGTGCTTATATGTCAGCTTTGTAGAGCAAACTTATGGACATTAGAAGGTGGAAAAGGTCGTTTAACTTTAAATAAGCTATGTTATAGTATGTGTTGTGTGTATGGTAAAGTTCAGCTACCGCCTTTAAAGGATGCACATCTGTCTTATCAAAATTTGTTTTCTTACTCAAATGCAAAAAGCAAGTTCTTCCTGAAGAATATAAGTCGATACAACTCTATATTCTCTTTTACATCTATGGGTGGAAAGCTTGATTCTAATATCAACAAGGGCAATGCTCCATTTATATATCGTATCAGTGGCTAAAACTATCATTGCATGGGGAGTCTCAAACCTCCAGCTAGAAATGAAGCTAAGTTTTGTCATCTATACATACATGATACTGAAAATGAAATAACAAACAGACAGGCATTATTCAGGTACGAGTGATTTCTAAGTTCCATTTTTATTCTATTAAAGAACAACTAGAAATTTAACCATTTGTAGTTCACTATTAGTTGTTAAATACCACCACTTAATCCTTAATCACTGATTCTCTATCCACTGATTACTACAACAGCAGTTGTTAACCATTAGTAGCTCACTATCAGTTGTTAAGTACCATTAGTGTTTTAATCACTAGCAGTGCTTACAAGTTTTTCATCAGCTGTTTCACTTAACAGTAGTTTCACTTATTCATTTTAAATTCATTTTAAATTCATGATTACAATTAAAGCCAACATAAATGCACACTTGCATTATGTTAAACATACAATACGGACACAAAACGTCAAACCAAGAAAGATAGAAGGATATCCAACTTGGTAGACTTGACGGAAATTACAGACTCGATAACAAAAGACCGTAACATACAACGAGTTTTCCAATTTCTTCGTGATGAAAACTCAAGGAGTGAGTGGTGCACTTCGGAATGTAGCTGATAACCCCCTTTAGTGTAGCTCTTCGATTTTCTTTGAAATTCCAAAGCTCGCTAATTTCATGTCTGCCACTGGGTTATATTCATTCATATGCACCAATCAGCTTATCTTTTAGCAATTGATCGTTCTGATCAATCACTTCCTTATGTGCACCGCACTAACTTCTAGGAGGTTGTCAAGTATTCTCGCCAATGTTTTCGTAGTTGGTGTTTTGCGTATCTTTACATCCGCATCCATTCTGTACAATAAAAACATCCATAGTAAGACGGCTGATACAATACTTTCATAATGCATATACGTATACATATATGAGGAACCCAAAACACAGTTGATCTCATAGGAAGAAAACACATTTTAATGACCAATACGAGGAACCCAAAACATATAGTCTTTAACCAACTTTATATGAGAAACAAAACAACAACCATACCCAGATTTCAACATGAACAGCAGAGACTTAAGAAACCCAGATTTCAACATTAACAGCAGATACTTAAGAAACCTGACCCTGTTTTAATCGATTGTATATTTTAAACATTTCAAACAAACTATAACACAAACACAATCTTTGATTAACGCCAAAAACCAAAAACCCAGTATTAATAAACAGAGAAAACCAAAAACATCACAAACAAACCTTTATAATAACCAAAACCCAAACCTCTGTTTTGATACCCGAGCCAAAATCCCACAATAATCAAACAATATTTTCACACAAAACCTGTTACATTCTAGCATATCAAAAACATATACAGATAAGAAGTGTAAAAACATCAGTGGTGAAAATGAGATATCATTAAACATCATTAAACATCAAGTTACATAGGGTTACACAAGCATCTAAGAAGAACAGAGGATAAACCATAGTGTCGATCATATTTTAGGTATGTGATTTTACCTTGGATTGTTATAACAACAAATAGCCGGTGAGGAGATTCAATGAAGATGAAGATGACAAAGATGAAGATGATGATCGGTGTTGGGAGAAGAGATTTTCAGATATTTTTGAGAAGTATGATTGGTGTTAGGGAATTAGGGATTATATGTGTTTATCATTAAGGGTATAAAGGATATTTCACAATTGTCAAACAGTCAACAGAGTGAAGTGTGAAGGAGGGACTCAAACTGTTATGAATTTATAAGATCAGGGTCTCTAAAAACCAAAAAATGAATTTAGGGGCTCAAGTTGATGTTTCACACATACCACAGGGACGCAAATTGCATTTTTCTCTAAACTTAAATGTTACTTTTTCTCAACATGTTTTATAAGTTTTGGGCTGATATCAGCAGATGTTAACCACTGTTCTTCCTTAACACTTAATCCTTAATCCCTGCTTCTGTATCCACTGTTCACTGCACCAGCAGTTGTTAACAATCTGTAGTTCACTATCAGTTGTTAAGTACCATCAGTGTTTTAATCACTAGCAGTGCTTAAAAGTTTTCCATCAGCTTTTTGACTTAACAGTAGTTTGCATTATTAATTCTAAATTCATCAGCTGTTGTACGTAAACTGAAGTTTCCTACAATAAGCTCTGCCCAGCTAAGTTTCCTACAATGACATTGGTTATAAGAAGTTAATAAGGCAAAATACTGATCTGCCTAACAACTGTTGGATATAATGACGGTTGTACACAAAGTCTAATTAACCCCATCCAATGTTCAAGACTAAACCACTGAAGAAGACCAAACCACTGAAATGTTACTTTTTCTAAACATACTCTAAAAGTTTTGAGCTGGTATCAACAGTTGTTTACAAGGTTTTCATCAGTTGTTTGACTTAGTACTAAACTATTTTTCCTTAACACTTAATTATTAATCACTGATTCTCTATCCACTGCTTATTACAATAGTTATGTTATGTTAATGTTTTGTTGTTTTTTTTTTCTTTTAACAGCAAAAGAACCAAACCTTCATCGCCTGCTGATAAAGAACTTGATGTTGAAATGATAGAGTATTTGAGGGCTTTATTAGATTCACAAAATATGTTGGTTAAGACATATAGGATGGTCAGAAACCATTTTCACCAATCTCCAGATGCCAACCTTAGTCTGCGACTAATTTATAGAAGAGAAAAAGACGACAGGACATATAACTTACCCACCACATCTGAAGTTGCTGCTTTGGTTGTCGGAGACATAGATAAAGCTATAGACCATCGTGATATTGTTGTCGAGACTCAGTCGGGAATGCTGCAGCGTATTAGCGAATTACACCCATCGTATCTTGCTCTGCAATATCCGTTACTTTTCCCATATGGTGATGATGGTTATAGAGTTGATATTCCTCATAGAGATTTTATGTCCACACAAAAGAAAATAAAACCAAAGTGAACAATGAGAGAATTTTTTTCATATAGGATCCAAGATAGAACTTATGGCTTTTCCTTAATTTTAAATGGGCGAAGGTTGTTACAACAGTTTTTGGTTGATGCGTACACAATGATTGAGAGCGAAAGATTAAAGTACATCCGTAGGCAACAAGCGGACCTTCGCTCTGAAACATTTGAGAATCTTCAAAAGTATAAATCTAAAGGTAAGGAAGTTTTAACTGATAATGGAAAGCCTGTTATACTTCCTTCTTCATTTACTAGTGGTGCAAGATTCATGCAACAAAATTACCTTGATGCAATGGCCTTATGTAAGTGGTATGGGTACCCTGATTTCTTCATAACTATAACATGTAATCCTAAGTGGCCTGAAGTAAAAAGATTTCTAAATGATTCAACCATCAAAGCCGAAGATAGGCCTGACATATTGTGTCGATTGTTTAAAATGAAGCTTGATTCCTTACTCAAAGATTTTAAGGATTCCAAGTATTTTGGTGAGATTAACGCTGGTATGTTATTTTGTTTTCACATCTTATCCTCTAATGTATATTTTGTAATCAAGGTTATTATCTGATAAATCTATTTATTTTTCCTTTTTATTTAGTTGTTTATACAATAGAATTTCAAAAGTGTGGTCTACCTCATGCACATATATGCTTATTCATGAAGGTCAATCACAAACTTCCAACCATAGATCACATAGATCCATTTATTTCTGCTGAGATTCCCGATAAAAAAGAAGATCCTGAACTTTATTCTCTTGTGACTGATTGTGGGAATGCTAATTTGAATTGTCCTTGCATGGTTGATAAAAGATGTTTAAAAAACTTTCTGAAGAAATTCATACCACATACAACTATTGATTCAAGTGGTTTTCCTGTATACAGAAGAAGAGATTCAGGTCATACAGTTATAAAATCTGGTGTTAGATTAGACAATAGAAATGTTGTTCCTTATAACAAAAGGCTTTTGAAAAGATATCAAGCACACATTAATGTTGAATGGTGTAATCAAGCCGGTTCAGTGAAATATTTGTTCAAGTACATTAACAAAGGTCCTGATATGGCTACTGCGGTAGTTTCTGGTGATACACGTTCAACCATCAAAGAAAAGCCAAAAGACGAGATCAAGGAGTATTATGATTGTAGATATATTTCAGCTTGTGAAGCATCCTGGAGAATATTCTCTAATGAGGTTCATTACAGGTATCCTGCTGTTATGAGGCTTCCCTTTCATTTGCCCGGCCAACAGAATGTTGTGTATGGTGCGGATGACGATATTGATAATGTTTTAAGCAAGCCTTCTGTTGCTTCTTCAATATTTGTGCAATGGATGAAGTTGAAGAGACAAATGAAGATGCTAGAAAGCTGACTTATGTTGAGTTTCCTTCCAAATTTGTTTGGATAGTTAAAGATAGATGTTGGCAGATACGTAAGACGTACCAGTGTGTTGGCCGTATTCATTCTGTATCTCCTGCATTGGGTGAACCTTGTTTTTTGAGGATACTACTCAATAAAGTTAAAGGGCCTAGATCATTCGAGGAGATACGTACAGTTAACGGTCAATTATTCCCGACTTTTAGAGATGCTTGCTATGCGATGGGACTCTTAGATGATGACAATGAATATGTTGAGGCCATTAAAGAAGCAAGTTTTGAAGGACATGCTGGGTATCTTCGAGCGTTATTTGCTACCCTGCTTTTGTCAAATACTCTATCTCGGCCAGAATTTTTTTGGGAGAATACGTGGAAATACTTAGCTGATGATATTGTTTATAGACGTCAAAAAGAAACAAATATTTCAGGTTCTGATCTATTTTTTTTATTTCACATACTACATTTTGATTTTTTATTTAATAATGTTAATTTTTTGATTTGCTAGGTTTAGTGCTTCCTGAATATCAGATTAAGAACCTTACTTTGTTGAAAATTGAAAACTATTTAATTTCCAATGGTTCATCATTACGAAGGTTTGTCACTATGCCGTACCCTGATGACGATTCCTTACGTGATGCTTCTAATCGTCTGATCAATGAAGAGCTGTCACATGACCTAGATGAAGTACAAGCTGAGTTTAACAGGTTGCATCAATCTCTTACAGATGAACAACGAGCGGTTTTTGACGAAATAATGGAAGCAGTTGTAGGGCGAAAAGGAGGCCTTTTTTTGTCTATGGTTACGGTGGAACTGGAAAAACCTTTTTTATGGAAGACTTTGGCTTCAGCTGTTCGATGCAGAAATGGAATAGTTTTAAATGTGGCTTCAAGTGGTATTGCTTCATTATTACTTTCCCGTGGAAGGACAGCTCATTCTTGGTTCCATATCCCCATTAATCTAACAGAAGATTCAATGTGCAACATTAAGCCAAATAGTGATATTGCGAGATTATTAAAGGAAACCCAATTAATCATATGGGACGAAGCACCGATGGTACACAAACATGCCTTTGAAGCTTTAGATAGGACGATGACCGACGTATTTTCGGAAGGTAGGAGTATTCGTTCGGATATTCCTTTTGGAGGTAAAGTTATTGTATTTAGTGGTGACTTTAGACAAATACTACCTGTTATTCCTAATGGTACTAGACAAGAAATTGTTAGTGCATCTTTAAGCTCTTCATACATATGGGCAAAATGCAGACTCTTACGGCTGACTAAAAACATGCGTCTAACTATTGGAGCTGAAAGTTCGAATATGAAGTCTATCAGAGAATTTGCAAAATGACTTATTGATATTGGTGAAGGAAACGTTGGAGATGTTAATGATGGTGACGCCATTATAGATATACCAGATGATTTACTAATCACCGATATTTGTGACCCGATACAAAGTTTAATTGACTTTGTATATCCTTCAATTATTGAACAATTTAGGATTCCTGGATTTTTTCTAAGCGAGCAATTCTAGCACCCAAAAATGAGGTAGTTCATGAAATTAATGATCGATTGCTTTCGTTATTTCCTGGTGATGCAAAAGAGTATCTGAGTTCTGATAGTATATGTCAAACTGAACAAATTCTTGATTCTTTTCAAGAAAGCTTATACTCAACAGAAAATTTGAATGCTCTTAAGATTTCTGGCTTGCCTAATCACAGATTAGTTCTTAAAGTTGGTGTTCTTGTGATGCTTCTTCGAAACCTTGATCAACAGAAAGGGTTATGTAACGGTACAAGGCTTCAAATTACTTTTCTTGGTAAACGAGTTATAGAAGCTGAAGTTATATCTGGTGGGAACATTGGCACGAGAGTTTTTATTCCAAGGATTAATATGATCCCGTCTGACAAAAAAATACCTTTTCAATTTCAACGAAGACAATTTCCGTTATCAGTTTGTTTTGCGATGACAATTAACAAGAGTCAAGGACAATCGTTATCAAAGGTTGGTCTTTATTTGAAAGATCCTGTCTTCACTCATGGTCAGTTGTATGTTTCATTATCAAGGGTGAAGACCAGAGAAGGCGTTAAAATACTAATATTCGACGCTGATGGAAAACCAACAAATAAGACTTCTAATGTTGTTTACATAGAAGTTTTTACTAGCTTGTAATCATTGTGAGCAATGTTAAAACGCTGTTTGACCAAAGTCAAGCTACTTATGTTAAAAGCTAATTATAATAGATAAAACACTGTTTGAGCAATGTTAAAACGCTGTTTGACCAAAGTCTGTTTGACCAAAGTCAAACTACTTTTGTTAAAAGCAACTTATAACAGATAAAACACTGTTTCAGCATGGTTAAAACGCTGTTTGACCAAAGTCAAACTACTTATGTTAAAAGGTACTTATAATAGATAAACCTAGATTTTCACCCGGCATTGCTTCTCGAGGTCATTAAACTTACTTATGTTATAACCTAATTATGATTAATACATGATTTAAAGCATTGAAAGTATATGATATGTTAATGGTTTTGCTATAAGAAAAATTATTTTTCTTTGTTAATTTGAATACCAAATCAATTCAACTAATCATCTACTTTACTCTTGTATCTCAATGTAAATGTAAATAACAAATTCAATAAGGGGTGTATGTGTAAATATTTTTCATCAGTTGAAAATATGGGAAGAGAAAAACACAACCGTCATTACTTCTTCATCATCATTACACATCAAACATCTATCATCTCTTCTTTCAAAAATCTCTTCTTCCCAGTCATTTTCTAGGGTTTCAATTTTCTTATCCTCCGTCTTCTACACTTCAATCACCTGAGGTTTTATTATTTTTTTCTTCAGCAACTGGTATGTACATTCCTATTGTAATGAACTTTATATTGTTTAATCGATCTTAATTTAAATCCTATCTTGCTACTAATACGATTTTAAATGTTTATTGGTATACATTCAAGAAGGGTTTACTTACGTGTTTGAATCATTTGTTGAGAACATGTTAAAATAATTATTATTTGCATAAAATTTTTAACTCATACTCTGTTTCTATGATTAATTTCACTACATACTCTCTTAATACAAAAAGTTAATGTTCATTTTCGAAGCCAACTTTTTAATTATAATCTTTTAACATCTTTACTGATTCAGGTTTTATGATGTATACTACATTTGTTAAGTTTCTTGATAACCCAGAATCTTTGAAACTGGTATGACATGTTTTTACATACATAATTTATTTTTATTGAGATATATATTTAACAGTTCTTATGGTTTATATTTTCTTACACTTTTTAAAAATTATATACAGGATGTACCTATATTCTTTGCTAATCAAAAGTGGGGAGATTGTTGGCAAAAAAATAGGTTGCGAATATATCATGAGTCTGGTAAAAAATGGGTTGTGAGGGTTAGAACAGAAAATTCAACGCCGATAATAACTGACGGTTGGGACAATGTTGTTAAAGATCTCAATTTACCGAGGGATACTTTGTTGGTTTTCAAACTGTTAGGTGGTTTTGCACTTGAACTTTCATGTTATGGTAATGGCATGTGTGGGGAATCTTATTTCACCTTTAATCGTTATGCAAGATTTGGTTTTACGGTATGAGTAGTGATCTTAACTTCAATTCTTTTGCATCTTTAACGTGTTAACATTTATTCTCATAAGATACATACTTCACGTATAGTATTCATTATTTTTTATTTTATGCAGGTAATTGAAGACTGCTTCATTAAACAATTTTACGTAAACAGCCCACTAAGTGGCAAATTTCAAATCTGTTATAAGGGTTCCTACTGGAATGTTGAGGCGTCTAAGGTTGATACCAACTTTGTATTTTCTAGAGGATGGCCGGAAATGTGCAACGATGTTGGGATATTGGAGGATTATTTGCTTGTGTTTAGCAGAATTGATGATGTTGTTTTTGAGGTAGTAGTTTATAGAGATGAGACTGAGTTTGCTTTTTGAAGAAACCTGAATCTGATGATGATAGTGTACTTGAGATATCGAAGGCTGGTTATGTTGATAATGCATTCAAGGTACGTAAGTATTTAGCATTAGCAATAAAAGTTTTAAAAATTTTAGCATTATATTAATTATTTCATTAATGTTGACCAGGACATTAATGAGGATGAAGAAGTTGTGTCTGTAGGTGAAGGTACAACCGTTACTCAGGTACTTGCTAAATTATTAAAATTATTTATTTTTAATTTAACACATATAAGAATTTAATGTTTTTAAAACTATTAGTAATGTTGTTTACTGATGTTATATTTATCCAATAATGTATTATCTACAAGAACTTACCAATCAATGCCGAATGCACGTCGAAGAGACGCATGTCTTCACGATTGAACAAAACCCAAGATGTAAGCTTACCATCTTAAAGATTGTTATATTACTATTGTTATTAAAGTTACTCTATGACAACAGGTTAAGAAGAAAGGCAAAGTTACTTCTGAGAGAAAGGAGATGGTCAAGAATAGGACTAAGGGAAATGCTGCCTTACCTGTCGACACAAGTGATCATATTGGATGCTCTTCTTCTGTTCATAAAGTTAAGGTATCTATACTTGCCAGTTAATTAGTATATGTTATATAAACTGTTTTTTGTGTGCATATATTCAACATTCCTTTAATTCACATGTATATGTTTACTTTTTCATCAAGGGGAAGAGATCCGCCAACGTTCACAAAAAGCTTAACCGTAGAAATAAGATTGCAAAGACTGCAAAAAACATTCTGGACATCCTCTCGACCCTGAGTTCTTTCATTTTGATCACAAAGGAGACTATAGGCTGGTATACCATTTTTTATAACAAACTAATGATTTATGTTTATTTGTCTGACTATTATTTTTTTCCACACAATACATGTAGCGTCTTCCTGCTGAAGTTGCCAGACAAGCAGGTCTTTCTCTTGATCTTTATCCTTTGAAAGTTCAAAACATGGTTGGAGTTGTGGAGGTTTAAGATGTTAAGTCGGAGTTAAATGAATTGAACCCACGTTATGCGTTGGACGGTTGGCGAAAGTTTATGACTGACAATAACTTGAGGTTTGGTGATATGTTGCACTTCACATACGTGTCTTCGCAACAGAAGATTGTATTAAATCAAGTTACATCAGTTTAACAAACACATTTAAGTCTGTTCTGATATCAGATACTATAACTATGAATTTTTTGATGGTGATGTTGTATGTTTTTTTTTAATTATTAACTTGATGATTTGTTGCTATGTGTCACGACCCCCGACCCACCCTGGACGGAATCGGGAGCCGCGAACAGCCAAGTGGTACTGGTGATTATTTTGAAAAATATTGCAGCGGAAATTTTATCAGGATCGTGAGTTAAGAAAAATATCAGAGTTTAGAAAACACCGGATTTTATTTATTAAATAAATGGGATAAACCCATGTTTTACAAAGGTAGCTTTAATAAGGGATAAACCCAATTACATAAAACAATATTTCTTAATTTGATTTGATTAATAAAATAAGCCACTTCTTGAAGCCTTTCAGTGCCGTATCCAACTCTTACTCCAATCTACTGTAATTACCTGAAACGCGTTTTAAAAAGGTTTTGTCAGCAGGAAATACTGGTGAGTTCATTCATTTTGCTTAAAACGACGCATTTGTTATAATCTACAGTATTAAGAGCGATTACAATGTTTCCTGATATCAACCAACTACCCACAGTACTTGTCACTCGACATTCATCGGTAGCCTCTTAGCCCGATGGTGTCTGTGACTATGGTCATATCACCCCCTGGCCCCGTTGTCCAATGGTGAAGTTTATCAAGTAATGTATACAAAACCCCACATACCGGCTGTAATTTGGTGATTACAAAGACTTAATCCCTGTAATTATAACCTTGAAAATAAACATGCTTTTATAAACAAATTTGATAAAAAGAGAATGACTCACATTATAAGCATGCAGATTTATACAGGCAGAGCTTAGCCTATTGATTAGTCTTGTAACCTAGTGCACACGAACTTGGTAAGTAACTAATACAGCATTTACGATAACTCACGAGATTAAAACCCTCACGACAAATGACAAAGTGCAATCACTTAAACATCCATCGGATTCACAACGAATGACAGAGTATTTCCCGAGATCGAGTGGTACTCAAACATCCAGTCGGAATCACGACTAATGACAAAGGATAGTACTTAAACATCCTGTCGGATAGTTTCAATCGATCGGATATTGAATCATAGCAGCGATCGAGTTAATACCCGGTATCGTAGCAGTACCCCACTACTTTGAAAGTGAAATTCGAGCAGAGTGAGAATGATTTTGAAAGTTTTGTCGACACAGAATGAAAGATCCTGAGCTAGGCTATTTATAGCTGAAATTGGGTTCCCTCGCGGCCCGCGTAAGCCTCAGGCCAAACCTTACACGGCCCGCGTGGGAGTGTGGATCATATCGAAGGTTGCTGAGTCACCGGTAGTCGCGACACGTGTGACGACACGTGGATCCGGATACTTATCCGGTCAAACTGAAGTTTGACGTGGCCCGCGTAAGGTATGCTTAACCTTTACGCGCCACGCGAGAAGACCCATATTCTAAATTTCTTGATTTTTGATATGGATTGGGGTTTCAGGGGTCCGGGTTTTTACTTACAGATTAATTTGGGACCTTTTTTAATAAAATTATATCACAAGGAAAAAGGGAATAAAATAGTGAGAAAAGAGAATGGACCCACTTTGTATATTTAGGGTTCAACTAGAAAGTCTCATGGTAGAATATTGGGTATAACTTCTGAACTATTTAAAAATATATAATGCACTCGTGTTAAGTATAGTACTCCTCATTCAACCTTGTCCCTATGTCACGAGACAGAACCCCAATGAACTTAGTCAGGCAGAGCCTTGACATGTGTTATGGGGCTCAGATCAATCGGAAAGGGTAACGGTGATCGGGAGTTAAAACACTTAAAACGGGGCATAGCTTTATTATTATTACGAGTGAAAAAAATAAAAATAACAAAATAGAAAGAGACGATAGCGATAGAGACTGAAAGGAATGTTTAGCAGTTTGTTAGAGCTCATAGCTCTTTCTATTTATATGGATTTATTGAATTGGAGTGCACACTACTTTTTCTTTTACCTTGATGACACGTACACACCTATGTGTTTGTATGTAAGGTTTCGTTGTACTATTATTATTTTATTCCTTTCTTATCTTTGGTTTTCTTTCATGTAGGCAAATATTTTGATTTTAATATTTTATTTATAAGGTATACATAGAATTAAATGTCTTTCGTTTTAGATTTTATATTATATTATTATTATAATTAATTTAACTGCTTCGCTTATTTGGCGTGTATAACTTCTAAAATATAACGTTTTATAAAATAATGAATATGTCTTTAGAACGACTATATTTTTGTCTATATTTTGAACCAAGTTTTATTAAAAATAGAGTAGGTTCAATTATAATGTATTTTTACAATTTAATTATTAAACGGTTCCTGGGTCCGTCTAAATACTTCATATTTCTAGTAGTCAATTTACCCGTAATCTACCCGTTTATTTATATGAGTTTTTATATACTTTTATTTTAATAGAACAGGTCACCCATATACAGGCCAATTAATTAATATAATATTTCAACCAACTATATATAAAATAGTGTTTAAACTATTTGGGTTGAATATTTATATTAAAAATAAACTAGTTACTAGTGATTAATAAATTTAACCAAACCTATAATTCTTATATAAAAATAGGAATGTTACATCCTCCCCACCTTGTTTTAAATCTCGTCCTTGAGATTTGGGTTACGATATTTATTTTAGATTTATGTTATATTTTAGTCAATAAAAACAATATTAAGGTAGATGACATAGAATTAAAATATCAAATTTTGTGAATACGAGTTGTACAATAAGTAGGATTCAATGGTTCAACTGAATTAGTTCAAGAAATCGATAATAAACGAATGAGATGAAATGATATAATTTCCAAAGGTGACTAGGTTCAAGCCAAAAGACATATGATTAATAGATATTTAAAATGAATGTGAAGGATTTTTAGAATCAATAAAATTATTTGTCAAAAGAAAGCTTACTTTGATTGACAACTGAGGAAGACTTAGAATCGACAGGTTCAAAATGAAATAAAAGCATGAAAATGATTTGTCAAATATTAAATTATGATATGAGAAAATCAATGTGCTGAAATGAGTGAATTGCAAGGATACACGAAAAGACAATAGAGTTAGTGTATTATTGTCTTAATATAAAATTGTATTAAGACTTTTTGCGTCCGTACCTTAAGCGATGATCGTGAGATAATAGATTACGTCTAGACGATCGTGAAATCCTATAATATTGTTATAACCATATTTAGATATGTTAAACTCTAATTAGTATTTTGTTCATTAAATTTTCGGCTACCTTAAGACTAAAATTTTAATTGGCTTGTTAGTTTTACACAATTAATATGAGTCCTCTGCAAATTTTATAATAAACTTAATATAGAAAGTCATATGAACTAAATCTGTGAAGGTAACAAATTTATTAAATTTATATATACGCACACTAAATCATATGTATAACTAAAAAAAATATATATATATATACAGAAAGTTATACTTAGGTATTTTATTCTTATTACTATATAATAGAATAGTTAAAATAAATAGTAACTATACGTAAAAGTAAATTTGAAAATCTAAACATAGATTTATCAAATATAAAATTCATTTTATGAGATTTTATCAAAATTTTACTTCTTCTTTTAATTTTAATCAATTAATAATTGAAATACGTTTTTAAAATTAAAAGTAGTTTTTTTTTTTTTTTTTTTTTTTTTTTTAAGATTAGAACTTTGAAAAGACAATAAGAATCCTTATAAACTTTTATGTGATACTATATTTATTTTATTTACTTTAGATAGTAATTTATGTATATGGTTGTAAAATAATAATATTTTTATAATATATAAAGTAATTCTACTACACATGTAACTTTCATAAGCTAAATATAAGAGAACCAAAACAAAATTTAGTATTATTATTATTATCCTTTTTAATATGAGCTACAAGTTTTTACCAATACCGCAAGGTGTCGTAATGATTTGAAATAATTTAATAATTATGGTATTTGAACAAATTTACCGTACAATCAACCGAAAGCTCTTAATAAAAACCCTAGGGGTTTATGTTTCTGATCTGCATAATTTTTTTGTCGATCTTGATACATAATACTTCTATAAGTATTTAATAGTTGTGGAATATTAAACAAGATGAACGATTACTTATAAGTATAAAATGTCTTGTCTATGAATACTTAGACAGTTATTTAGATAATTTTATTCATCCCTCTAATTCTTGTATTGTTTTATGAAAATATGTCTTTTCCTTACAGTACAAAGTATATATATATTTTTATATATAATTAAAATTTACTAAATAAGTATGATGACTTAATTTATATACATTAACTAGTTATTATCATGGTTGGATATTGGTTAGTGCTGTCTTGTTTAAGCATAGGTGATCAGTCCATGCCTAACTAAGGCTAGGCTACCCAATACTTGCTCCTGACAATAACCCTAGTACTTAAAAATAATTCTAACACTATTACTATTAATATATTATTACTAATAATAAAACTAATATTAAATAATATAAACTTAAATGAGAGTATACCTCTAACATGATTTTATAAAAATATAAATTCTTCACCTTAATGTTTAAATTTTTTTTAATCATAGATAATTTAATTAAATCATTTAAAATAAACCTATTTGAACAATATAATTTTACATAATTCGTGAGTAAAGCATTTAATATATTATCTTAGTAATTCTTTTTAGAAAAAAAAAATCCTTATGACATCACATGACCACTGCCTGAAACTCTAAAAATAAAGACTAAAAGTACTTTTTGACTTTTGAACCACAAACCATTATCAACACTGACCATATTTATGGATCCCAACATGACTATAGTTACATAACCAAATCTTTTATTTCGGGGAATTTTTTTTTTTTTTTAGTATAGTAATACTATATTGTAAATTAGGTAATTACTTATGTAAGTTTCCATATATAATCAATTAAATTTATATAATGTTTTAAATTTATTGACTCGATATCAAAGAGTCATCGTTTTTCAATAATGCGGTTCACAGTGCAAAAAGTGGAATAATATTTTGAGTTTGGATAAAATAACAAATCGGAATGAAGGCCTCCAGTGGTCTTCATAAATCAAACGAACCACATGCGTAACAAACAGTGCATGTGTAACGTGTGGATTTACCAAGAAATGAAATAGATCAATATTTACTACTATGAAAGAAATCCTCGGTATGATGACCATTAGAGGAAGTAGAAACACGAAAGTCAACTCTTGATATGCAGAAGTCAGAATTTCAATGAAAGAAATATAAGAACTTTATCTGAATTTTCGTGTGATAACCGTTGTTAAGTGACATTACCAAGGAATGTTGAATGAAATGAAATAGGGGAGTTGCAAAGGTATATGACTTCTTTTGTAGTGCTAATAATTATGACTCTGATTAGACTGTGCACCGATGGTTGTGAAATATTTGTTCCAACGTACCTCAGCGAGATTCATGTCGTTTGTAGGATTATGTGGCAAAGTGCCGCTTTTTTATCAGTAGTTCTCCCATTGCTGGGATGCATTGTTGTTTTGCCCAATCATATTTTCCAAAGGTCTTGACTTGAAAGTCGTGTGTGATATATTTCGATGTCTGTGTATAATTAAATTTTCATGTGTTTTCTTGTGCACTAGCATAATTTTACATGCTTCTTACTTGCGTTAATAATTTATGATAACGTATTGGAAATTCTTATATTTTTTATGGCGTCCCAACTTAAAGGGTTCTCATTGCACGAGTTACGAGGTAGATGATCAAACGAAATAATGTTTGATATTGATATATGTAAGAGATTCTTGATAAAGGAATCTAGATTTATTATTGACACATATGCTTGTGCTTTATTCCTAATTGACTTTTGGAATTTCTTATAGATATACATATCTATATAATCATATATTTCACATGCTGTAATATACATACCCTCTATAAGGTCAATGTATTTAACAGATTCATATTTCCAAAAGCAAGTCAGATATCAGGTCATGATACTATTTAGGGAAATCTTGTCACTTGTTTGACATATATACCCCGTCTTATCCGGTTCTCGCTGGAGAGGTAATCAGTATATCCGGACAAGCTGGAGAGTCTGCTACACCATACCCAGTCTTGTCAGAGAAGAAATTTATATTTCCCAATAAATAGTATTTTTAAAAGTGCCTCTTTTATTTTAAGGCTTTCATTCTGAATCAAGGAACTTTGTATTCCCATAACATATTTTATTCTAGACCAAGTAATATCAATAAGCAAGGATTAATAGCAATTAAGTGTTATTGCTTATTTATCGTACCTTGCAATGTTCTAATCACCATTCTTATGGCATACCAATATTCATCACATTAAACTTATATAAGTAATTTATCTTGAAGCTTATATTAAGGCAAAATTCTTAAGTTCAAGTCTAAATATTATCCTGAGTGCTACCAGATAATATTAAGTTCCTAACTCTCCGTTTAAACTTAGGTATTATTACAACACCTAATTGCTTAAATAAGTGGCTTAGCTTATACTAAGGCATCTTTCTTAAGTTCAAGTCTAAATGCTATCAGGTGTGCTACCAGTTAATAGCAATCTCCTAACTCTTTTATTTAAATTTAGGTATTATTATCACAACACTTATAGGCTTAAAGCAGTGGCTCTGATACCACCTTCTGTCACGACCCCCGACCCACCCTGGACGGAATCGGGAGCCGCGAACAGCCAAGTGGTACCGGTGATTATTTTGAAAATATTGCAGCGGAAATTTTATCAGGATCGTGAGTTAAGAAAAATATCAGAGTTTAGAAAACACCAGATTTTATTTATTAAATAAATGGGATAAACCCATGTTTTACAAAGGTAGCTTTAATAAGGGATAAACCCAATTACATAAAACAATATTTCTTAATTTGATTTGATTAATAAAATAAGCCACATCTTGAAGCCTTTTAGTGTCGTATCCAACTCTTACTCCAATCTACTGTAATTACCTGAAACACGTTTTAAAAATGTTTTGTCAGCAGGAAATACTGGTGAGTTCATTCATTTTGCTTAAAACGACGCATTTGTTATAATATACAGTATTAAGAGCGATTACAATGTTTCCTGATATCAACCAACTACCCACAGTACTTGTCACTCGACATTCATCAGTAACCTCTTAGCCCGATGGTGTCTGTGACTATGGTCATATCACCCCTTGGCCCCGTTGTCCAATGGTGAAGTTTATCAAGTAATTTTTACAAAACCCCACATACCGGCTGTAATTTGGTGATTACAAAGACTTAATCCCTGTAATTATAACTTTGAAAATAAACATGCTTTTGTAAACAAATTTGATAAAAAGAGAATGACTCACATTATAAGCATGCAGATTTATACAGGCAGAGCTTAGCCTATTGATTAGTCTTGTAACCTAGTGCACACGAACTTGGTAAGTAACTAATACAGCATTTACAATAACTCACGAGATTAAAACCCTCACGACAAATGACAAAGTGCAATCACTTAAACATCCATCGGATTCACAACGAATGACAGAGTATTCCCCGAGATCGAGTGGTACTCAAACATCCAGTCGGAATCACGACTAATGACAAAGGATAGTACTTAAACATCCTGTCGGATAGTTTCAATCGATCGGATATTGAATCGTAGCAGCGATCGAGTTAATACCCGGTATCGTAGCAGTACCCCACTACTTTGAAAGTGAAATTCGAGCAGAGTGAGAATGATTCTGAAAGTTTTGTCGACACAGAATGAAAGATCCCGAGCTAGGCTATTTATAGCTGAAATTGGGTTCCCTCGCGGCCCGCGTAAGCCTCGGGCCAAACCTTACGCGGCCCGCGTGGGAGTGTGGATCATATCGAAGGTTGCTGAGTCACCGGTAGTCGCGACACGTGTGACGACACGTGGATTCGGATACTTATCCGGTCAAACTGAAGTTTGACGCGGCCCGCGTAAGGTATGCTTAACCTTTACGCGCCCCGCGAGAAGACCAATATTCTAAATTTCTTGATTTTTGATATGGATTGGAGTTTCAGGGGTCCGGGTTTTTACTTACGGATTAATTTGGGACCTTTTTGAATAAAATTATATCACAAGGAAAAAGGGAATAAAATAGTGAGAAAAGAGAATGGACCCACTTTGTATATTTAGGGTTCAACTAGAAAGTCTCCTGGTAGAATATTGGGTATAACTTCTGAACTATTTAAAAATATATAATGCACTCGTGTTAAGTATAGTACTCCTCATTCAACCTTGTCCCTATGTCACGAGACAGAACCCCAATGAACTTAGTCAGGCAGAGCCTTGACATGTGTTATGGGGCTCAGATCAATCGGAAAGGGTAGCGGTGATCGGGAGTTAAAACACTTAAAACGGGGCATAGCTTTATTATTATTACGAGTGAAAAAAATAAAAATAACAAAATAGAAAGAGACGATAGCGATAGAGACTGAAAGGAATGTTTAGCAGTTTGTTAGAGCTCATAGCTCTTTCTATTTATATGGATTTATTGAATTGGAGTGCACACTACTTTTTCTTTTACCTTGATGACACGTATACACCTATGTGTTTGTATGTATGGTTTAGTTGTACTATTATTATTTTATTCCTTTCTTATCTTTGATTTTCTTTCATGTAGGAAAATATTTTGATTTTAATATTTTATTTATAAGGGTAGAATTAAATATCTTTCGTTTTAGATTTTATATTATATTATTATTATAATTAATTTAACTGCTTCACTTATTTGGCGTGTATAACTTCTAAAATATAACGTTTTATAAAATAATGAATATGTCTTTAGAACGATTATATTTTTGTCTATATTTTGAACCAAGTTTTATTAAAAATAGAGTAGGTTCAATTATAATGTATTTTTACAATTTAATTATTAAACGGTTCCTGGGTCCGTCTAAATACTTCATATTTCTAGTAGTCAATTTACCCGTAATCTACCCATTTATTATATGAGTTTTTATATACTTTTATTTTAATAGAACAGGTCACTCATATACAGGCCAATTAATTAATATAATATTTCAACCAACTATATATAAAATAGTGTTTAAACTATTTGGGTTGAATATTTATATTAAAAATAAACTAGTTACTAGTTACTAGTGATTAATAAATTTAACCAAACCTATAATTCTTATATAAAAATAGGAATGTTACACTATGTATGGCTAAGATGATAAAACACTGTTATTAGCACTTTATGTTTTATATTTGCCCAATTAGATTATGTGTTAAATTATAGTTCTTTAAGTAATTGTTTCATTTTCTTTAATTCTATCTAATTTTGTAAAAAAAGTTCAATAACAAACAGTGGTTTGAACATCTGTATGCCTTTTGGTCAATAGTTAATGGAAACCCATGTTAGGTTGAACAATCTTTTTAAGAGGAAAACCGTGTGAGAAGATAGTAGATCTTAATAAGTTAAACATCTGTTAAGGCTTAAACAGATATTTGGCCTTTAACAGATGTTTAGGCTTTTATATCAGTTGTTTGGACTTAAATAGTTGTTTGACCTTAAACAGATGTTTGATCTTAAACAGATGATTTGCCTTAAACAGATGTTTCGCCTTCTATATCAGATATTTGGACTTAAACAGATGTTTGACCTTAAACAGATGTTTGGCCATAAACAGATGTTTGGCCTTAGACCAAACATCTGTTTAAGCTCAACATCTGTTTGACTATTTGTCAACATCTGATTGACTTTTGGTCAACATCTGTTATAAAGAAGTACAAAAACAAAGATTTTTACAAAATCCCAAATCACCCTATCATGTAAGTGCATTGAAGTAAAAGTGGAAATGATATTATTCATATGGTCCTGTTGTGCTTTTGTTTGTCCTCTAATATGATTTCATTGTCTAATCTGGTGATTTGAAGACGTTGTTGAATCGAATGAGATGGTTGATGTAATGAGGTTGTATTAGTAACAAATAGTAATTAATATAACTGAGTTTCCCGAGCCCGAGAAGCAATCCCGGGTAAAAACCTAGTTACTAATATATGAAAGTTATTGAAAAAAAGAATAAATCAGAAATCTGGTCCCTGAACTTGTATCCAATCTACAGGTTTAGTCCATAGACTTGTTTTCATTTGCACTTACAATTCTAAAACCTAATTAATTCATAACTATCAAGCATGTTACTCTAATGCTATTATTTGGAACCATGACATAACAGTATCTGCTTGCAAGTTGCAACACAGCAATATAATAGTGTAAACATCTAAATTTGGGAACCGGCAAATCTATATAATTAAAGAGAGAGGGGAATATCTGCATAAGCCACCGACTTAATTGACTAAGCGGCCAGTAGGGGTGCTAAACGGGTCGTGTTTATGGTTTGGCAGGTTCAACCCAATCCGAACCTGAAAAGTATAGACGAACACGAACACGAAAATCGTGTCATACATATGAACCCGAACCGATCCGAATATTTGCATGTCGACCCGAACCCGACCAGTTCAACCAGAATTTTTTACTTTTTTTATTTTTTCAGCAATCTAATATATTAAAATTAACATCTACTATAAAAAAACACAAAATTATATAATAAAATTACATTAAAATCTTATGTCAAATTTCATTTTTAGTTATAATTATAGCATAAAATACACACCCAATTTAATTTATGACATAAAAAAATATTGTAAAAAAGTATAATATAATATAAATGGGTTAAACAGGTCAACCCGCCAACCCGACCGGGTTGACCCGAACCTGACCTTTTTAGCTAAACAGGTTCGCGGGTTCAACCTGAAACTGACCCGAACCCGTTTAGACTAAACCCAACAGTGGCGGACATAAGGCTTACCGGGGGTCAACCTCCGCTACGGCTTGGCGCGGAAAAATTTGGAAAAATTAGTGTAAATTTTGGAAAAATTAGTGTAAATTTTGGAAAAATTTGACATTTTTTCGATTTCGTTACGGCTTATTTATAAAACGTTACGGCTTAGTTTCGTTTCTAGATCCGCCACTGAAACCCAAACCCGCGAATTTCGTGTTAGGTTCGTGTCATATTTTCGGGTCGTGTCAGAAATCCACACCCCTATCGGCCACTATCTTCTCAATTCTTTGAACCGTCGTAACTTATAAACATCTATAAGGAAAACCATAAGTAAAGCTCTTTTGTGTTCTCTCCTACATATTCAAACAAGTATGCATGCATAGTCCATCTGAATATAGTGTTAAGAGTCCTTGTCTCATCCTACATTACATACACCACCAGTATTTGTTGTGATGGTGCTAAGTTACACGCTATGGGAAAAATTTACCGCATAAAATATTTAACACACGAAGACGGATTGAACACAGTAACCCTTATTTTTATTCAAAATACTTGACCTAAGTAAACCTCACATAAAATCCAGCCCAAGAATTGAAATTTTGACACTACCAAACAAAATCTGGGTCATTTACATATTAAAGTAGAGGGAAAAGCATAAAGGCATTAAGATGCAACCAACTTGGCTACGCTTTCACTAAAATACAAAGATTACTAGTGTCAGTAGCTTCAACCTTCTTTTACCAAGACCACCAATATTTGTAGTCTTTTATTCAATGATTATGCTTCCAAGTTGGTTCCATCTATGTGAACAAACTAGGGTTCACCATTCATCTTTTTGCTTTTGTGTGAAGGTAGGCGAAATACTTTGCAAATAAAATCATTTTTTTACAGCTTATCCTTTCTGTTATTTAATTGCCCAGCCAATTGCATATATATGACGGTGACCATCCTATAACCCTATAACATATTCAGATCACAATCATATTATTCGTTTTTGGATGAACTAGTCAAACAAATCATTAAATATAAACTAACGATCATTTACAAATTCGACGAATTAAACACTAAATACGATTTCGAACACGTAGAATTCACCTTAACGATTCAGATAACGACTGTTTCACGTATATATTATAGCATGAAGATGAAATATGAGATCGAAGAATACAAATTGAGCGAATTAATTACCAATCAAATAAATATATACAGAACATGCGTACCTGGCGTTTACATGCAATCGATCCTTTCTTCAGTATGGGATGATGAGAATTGTAGGTTATTTAAGTAATTTAAACCCTAAAAGCTTGTAGGTTTTTTTAAACGCTACTTCCACCAGCGTTTCAAAAAGAGCTTTTCAACTAATCTAAAAGCCTGAAGCCTGTTTCAACCAAACAAGGCTTTTATTGGGCCTGTAGCTTTTTCTTTAAAGCCGGAAGCTTGAAGTTCCTAAAAGTTTGTTGCCAAACATACACTTGCTATGTTCACATAAAAACCGATATTCTATTTCTTTTTAAAATCTATACTATATAATAAAAGAAACCAATGGAGGGACACATGTCATTCATTGGAGCCATCTATTTTTTTAGTTTTTTCATCCTTATCTCATATTTAATTATAATTAATATTAATTAAAAGATAATTATAAAATAAAATTTAATATAAATTTAAACTATTCGTATAGGAAATAATATAGTCTTTTGAAATATTTATTAGTACACTAAATATAAATTAGAGTAAAATGCACAGATAGTCCCTGTGGTTTTGTAAAATAACACCTATAGTCCCCAACTTTTGGAAATTACACCGGTGCTCCCTATGGTTTGACAGTTTGTTACTCGGATAGTCCCTGAAGTGGATGGAGGTTAGTTTTCTCAGTTAAGTGGATTTGAAATGACAAAACTACCCTTACTATTAAATATAATAACTTAAACATTAAAAGAAATATATATCTTTTTATTATTTATTTAATCAAGTGAGCCACCATCCTTATCTTCATCAACCCAACCCACCCCCAATATAACCCGCACCAAAGCGGCAAAGCCCCCACCATTGACAACTATGGCTGTAACTCTGGCCGACCATCCTAACGGCGGCGATGTTGACCACCACCAAACCAACCATCTTTTTCGCTTCCTAAGCTGGCAGTTTTTCTTGATTCTGTGACCAAATCTTGTTGATTTCTCACAACAAACCCATATTCTGGTTGTTTGATTCATGGGCTTTGTTGATCATGTTTCTTCCACACAGTTAATGAGTAAGCTCTCTCTTTTTTTAATTAAAAATCAAACTTTACAATCTTTATATACAAATATGATCTGGGTTTGTGACTATTGAACAATTTGTTGTTACAGAGGATGTGTATACTCTCTTTTTCAATAAAAATCTAAAATTTACAATTTAAAAAAAAATATCATCTGGGTTTATGATTTTATTAAAATCTTTCATTAAAAATCTAAAATTTTCAATCTTTATTAACAAATATGATATGGGTTTGTGATATTATCAAATCTTATTATTACAGAGGATGCAATTAACCAACAGGAAAGAAAATAAGAAGCAAGTAATAAGAAAATCAAGAAAGCTTCAAAAGCATCTGCAATAGAAAGTTTTCGATCACTAACAACCTGGATCGGTACGGTATCGTACAGTTTCCGATCTGGAATGAAGTGAAGGAAGACGGATGTATGATGACGTGTGTGTTGACGTTTGAGTGCAGAGAATGAAAAAAGGAATGGAGGTGGTGGTTGTGGTGGAGGTTGTTGATGGTTGTGGGTGGTAGGTTGAGGAGGAAGATGCCTGGTGGTGGTGGTAAGTGAAGGTTGAAGATAACTAGATTGTGGGTGGGTTCCACAACTAAATTATAATAAAATAACATAAATTACTTTTTATATATTAGATGGGTAATTTTGTCAATTCACACTTACTTAACGTCACAAACTAACCTATATTCATGCCAGGGACTATCCGAGTAACAACCGAGCAAACCACAGGAAGTATGAATGTAATTTTTAAAAGTTAGGGACTAAAGGTGAAACTTTACAAAACCACAGGGACTATCCGTGCATTTTACTCTATAAATTAATATAGTGTAAAGAGTTAAATGTCATTTTAGTCCCTGTGGTTTGGGTCATTTTGTCAATTTAGTTCAAAGGTTTTATAATGCACAAGGTTTATAAAGATATAACTTTTTATTGATTGATATATAAAGTTATATGTGCTCAACCCATACAATACATGAGGTTCTTAATATTTTTTTTTTTTTACTTTGCTTTATTTTATTTATTATCAGGTTAGATAATAATCAGAACGATTCTAAAGATATCGTTATTATAACTCAACATCCATAAGTCAAATTAATCGAAAATTTGTACATATCAACTGTGGTCTAGAAATTCCATAACTTATAAAGCGCAATTTATTTTTTATATGTTAAAAAAAACACTTAAAAATAATTTTAGAACTCAGAGCCTTCACTTTATCGTTTTTATATAAGTATAATGAAGTTTAAAGGCTACGTTATAATTCAGTTAAATGTTTGCAAATCTTACTATACTAATAAAAATCTTTTTTGGACATGCATCACTTTCTTGTGTTTTCTCATCTTATTTTCTTATTTATCTCTCATATTAAATAATAATAATTTTAAACAAAAAAGTAGAAAAGGATAAACGTCTGGTTTTATTATGATCATATTAAATAATAATAAAAATAATTTTAAATAAAAAATTAGATAAGAATAAATATTTGTTTTTTCTATAAAGAATTTTAAACAAAAATTTAGATAATGATAAACGTTTGTTTTTATTATGTACTTAATAATATTTTTTTTTCATTTGCTATAATTAAATAATTATTCTAGGTTGGGCGTATGCTTTTATCAAATTGCAAGTGTTTTTAGGCGCATCACTGTAATGGTCCGGACTCACCATTATAATCGCACAATTCTTTCAAATGTCAAATTCAGACAACTTAGTTTCAACTATGTAATGTTAGATGTACTGTTATAATTTGTTTAAACCTATCAGTTATCGCACATTGCATCAACATGTAGAAAGAACACCATTTTTAGATATAACAATTCTCGATTTTACGGTATGACATTATATTTTATTCAACAGGTGCAACATTATATTTATGCAACCCGTGTAATACACGGGGTTCTAACCTAGTAAAATATTATATTTAGTTTTATGTTTTTAACATGATAAGAAAACAAGTTAACCTAGCTATTTTATATACAAATAACTTGATGTTATAATTAAAATGAAATACTAAATTTAGTTTTAAGTTTTTAACATGATAAGAAAAAAAAAAGTTAACCTATATTTAACCATTATAAATAAACAATAAGTTTGAGCTTAGTTGGTTGTACTCTTAGCTTTGGGTGATTTTTAAAAAAAATTGAATTATGTGATTTTAAATGTTTATAAATTAGAAAATGAAGTGCATTATTAATAAACTAAAATATACATAATCTATTATTTCTCTAATATTTGTTAGTTCCAAATATGTAATTAATAATAAATAAAAAGTAAAACAAAGAATTATAAAATTCAACATATATAACTTTATGTTTTAGAAAATATTTATGTAATTATAAATAAATAAAATATGTCTACTTAATTTTAATTACCCAATAAATATTGCCAATGAGTGGAGTGGTTGGAGAAAGAATTGGTGTTCTTTGTGACTCAGATTCGATTCCCACTCTCCTCATTATTTTCTGCGGCATCCAAGTGAAGAGCAAATACGGGTGGCACTGGTTCGACTTGGATGGGAGGCGAGGTTTTACCGATTAATCCACTGTCGTGCATTCGGGCGGGTGGAGGTCGGGTTTCCGCACATTTGGGGAGAGCCAAGGGGCTGGCGGCAATCGAGTATCCACCTTGGCTACAACGCCCGGTGTCACGGAAGAAATACAAGATGAGAGGAGCAGGACATTGTCATGTGTAGCCGTGAGCTGTGTGTGTCTACCACTCTGCTCGCCTCCGCATCATTGTCTGATCTTGATAATGGGATCAAGATAGGACACCGGTCGTTCTACAATGGGAGCTCACATTATGACACGGCCCAGTACAACGAAGACATGATCAAATTTAGAAAAATTGCTTTGGGCACACAAGACTAGGCCAATAGTGAGTACAACCGGCCCAGGAGTGAATACATATTGCACCCATCTGGGTTAAGTAGTGAAGGGCCGAATACTCGCAAAATGGAGACGGTTAGGTTGCGGTATGACAATCGTGGCTCGAGTGAGGGGTTCTAATGATAATTGTATAAAAAGTATGCTATTTTTTTTCTTTTTTTTTAAATTCGATTTAATGAGTTCGTGTACAATTATTGAAGTTGAAAGATTCAAAGGGTTTTGGTTAAATTGGTGAGATTTATGGTCATTTGACAATTGGTTTGAAAGTTATTTTAAAGGTTTGACAAAATAACATGTGTACACAATGGATTTGTTATAATCGGCACCACATTGGCACCAGGTTTGACAAAATAGTTGTCGTTTGGCATGTTTGCTGTCAACTGGCAACACATTTTTCGGCCACATTTTTCGGCTTCTGGATGATATGTAGAATGCTATGCCACGAATAGTTATTCTTACTAATATGTGTACACAATGGATTTGTTATAATCCGCACTAAACAAAAGCTGAGAGACGCAACGACTCGGCTCGATTAAGTATGACGTCTGCGCACGCTTTAACGTGATGTCCGCACATGTTGTCCGCGGTGCAACGCCCGCGGAGTATTATCCTAGTTATATACAATTATATAACTTGATGTTATAAATGTCTTTACGGACTACGATGCATAACATCGGGACATAGTAAACATTCACATATTAACAATGATATATCAATCGGATAAATAAATATCATGTCACAACAATGATCTCATATAAGTTTTATAACGTTGTTAACGGCCGAAGGTTAGAAGGGGACGGGGGGGGGGGGGGGGGTCCGACCAACTTTTCGCTCAATAGTGTTATGTATGTAGCTTTCGTATAGAAATTTTTGGGTATATACGTTTTCGACCCTCCCCTTCCCCAGTCAGAAATCTAAAGTTTTGCCACTGGTTAACATTAGATCTTGACATCGTTATTAATTCCGTACAAGGGTGAGGATCAAATAGGAATTTATTTTGGCTAGGAATGATAGGAAGCAATAGGATTATGACACGTGGCAAAATTTAAAATAAAGAGGAAGGGTATTTTAGTCAATCGTATCCTTTCTTCTTCCTTCTTCTCCCCAGTAACTTCAAAACCCACCATTTTCAAAACCCACAATCTTCAACATTTTCTTTACTTACAATCTCAATAATCACTACATTATAGTGCGATTTTCATCACCAATCAATGATTCAAACACCCGATCAACGTATTCTTTAGTTTTTTTTTTAAGAAAACCCAGTTTAATTTCATACAGAATCTCGTTTTTTCCCGTGATTTTGAAGATAATCACTCGATTCGTTCGATTCGATCGCTGATAAGTGTTTCTATCATTCAAATTTCGTCAATCGTTGAAGAAATCGGCTTCGATCCATGTAAGAAATTCTTTAATTTCATTTTTACGGTCTGGGTTTTTGATTTAGTCATTGCGTTTTACGATCTTGGCGGGGGTCCGAGGGCAGCGCCCCTGGTAGCAGGGTCCAAGGGGCGGCAGCCTCTGGAAAACTGCATTCGTAGACAGCTTTTGATCTCCTACTTCCTGGTTCGGACAATTCACAGACAAAACTATTGTCCAGGTTCAATGCGTTTTAGAGAGAACTTCTTTGGTGTTTTTAGGCCATTGCGTTTTAGAATTAAGACATTTTTATGTGTTTTCTGGCCATTGCATTTTAGAAAAACACATTTTTGAAGTGTTTTTAGTCATTGCGTTTTAGGTAAAACATATTTTTATGTGTTTTCAATCCATTGCGTTTTAGAGAGAACACTTTCTTTTGTTTTTTTAGGCCATTGCGTTTTAGAAAGGAGACATTTTTAAGTGTTTACTGGCCATTGCATTTTATAAATAAGACATTTCTTTGTGTTTTTGGTGCATTGCGTTTTAGGTAAAACATATTTTATGTGTTTTCAGTCCATTGCGTTTTAGAAAACAGACATTTTAAGTGTTTTCTGGCCATTGCGTTTTAGAAATAAGACATTTCTTTGTGTTTTTTGTGACATCTGTGTCTCTACGACCATCATACGAATACAAAACCAATGAAATATTGTGTTTCATACTTGGGATTTGTATAAATATGTGTATCATTTGCACACATCAATTCTTGTTAAATTTCGAGCTTTAAATCACTTTCTGGAAAGTTATACGCGAACTGATGCGTAAACGTAATCAATTTAATGCGACAAACACTCCGGAATAGTGACATAGGCTTAACATACCTTAAATAACCTTTACATAACTTAGAAATAAGTTTTGGATGGTTTGGTGTGTCGAAATCAAGTTTATTCGATCGCAGGGACTATTTGCGTCAAACAGCGAAAGTCTGCCGATTCGTACTGTAACAAAGGTTTCGTAACATGATCATAAGTTAACCATACCCTAAATATCCTTTACATAGCTTAGAAATAGGCTTTGAGGGGTTCGGTATGCGAAAATAAACTTTTTTGATCAACAGGGACTAAAAGCGTCAAAAAGTGCATAAGTTTGTATTTTCGCGCATATCTTACGTTCTGAACATATCCAGACATCCAAAAATTTTTGTAATCATTAAAATATTTTATTTTAGTGATTGGAATGCTAAAACTTCATTCGTTTCGCAATTTGGATCGTTTTCGCGTCTATTACGATTTCAGTCGTAATTAACCGAACAACGCAACCGTGCAGCCAAACAAACTAACATCTGTGACATTTCTGAGCATATTTCAAGTTCTCTATGTTTTAACATCCTTATGGAGCTTAAAAATGGGCTTGACGGGTGTTAGAAGTGCCAAAACGCATCAAAAATCAAGTTTGGAGTCACAGGGGCTTGTTTTGGCAATTTTGAAAAGTTACTGCCAGCACCTAGGGTCCTTACGGACCGTATGGGACCTCTTAAAGTCCGTAAAGGAGTCCCAGACCAGCAGAAATGTAGAAACATTGAACCTGGCTTTCACAGCCTGCTCCAATGGTTTTTAACCCCAGATTTTTGATACAATGGACTTGTTTTGAGTTCCCCTAGTATTGTAAACTATGTGCCACAAGTGTATGGTGAGATTTGAGCTTTGATTCTTGCAAGAGCACATGTCAAGATCTTGTAAACTCAATTTTTCCTATAAATACCCACCTGATCTTCACTCATTTCTCACACATTTGATCTGAATTTGCTCTAAGTTGAAGCCTTAGCTTCATACCTGAGTATTTCAGATCAAATTCTTCATTGCTTGGACATTTTGTAAGTTTCTTTCATGCTTGTTATTGCTTTTAAGCATGAAAGTCAAACAGTGTTTGACTTTTTGCTTTGACCAGTCTTTGGTCAACACAAAGTTCGTTTGAACTTTGCAACGTGAGCGTAATCACGATGGTTATAGTCCCTTGTGACTATACCTACTGATTACCACGTTGATTAGTTGAAGTGACGAGTCAAAGTTTCGGTCAAAATGCCATTTATGCGCATTTTGAGACGAAACAATTTTCGGATATCAAAACACTTTGTTTTGATATCAAAACCTGTTTTCTAACTTAGTTAAACATGTCTTAATATGTTTAACTCGTCACTTTTAGTCTAGTGCTTGTATAGGGTCGTAAGATAAGCGGTCTTAACCACCGCTTAGACTTTCGAACCCGACCCGTTTGGTTGATCATTAGGATCCGACCAAGCACATTTAGTGACCATAGTTATATAGAGAATAACCTTCCGAGGTTATACCTTATGGTCACTTAGTTTAATTAGTTGTATGATAGGTAGTTTATATGCCTTAGGAAAATGACCAAAATGCTCTTTTCATGCATAATTGGATTTTAAGCATATGTAACTTAAATTTTGTCACTTAAACTGATTATGCAACATATTTAAACATGTTAGGGCATATAATACTTGTCATAGGACTAGTTAGGCATCTCGAACGCGCTTTTACGCGAACGACGCGTTAAAGTAGCGTAAGCTACCTTAATGGGTCGTAACGGGTCGAAAGCACTTAGGATCGGTTCCGACTTAGAATGTAGGCTTTGTTAAGCCATATCATATGAGTTCCAATACTCATTTGGTTTACGAGACCTCATTATATCCTATCTTCCGATTTAGATGTTGATTTATTAACTAGCGATCTGATTAATAGGTGCTACCTGAATTCTCTGGTTTACTCGAGCTTCGCTAAGTTCTTTAGATCAAGGATACTTTCCAATTCGATGTGAGTACATAGTTCCCCTCTTTTACCGTTTTCAACTGTTTTGGGGTGATTCATATGTGCTAAACGATTTCGAGTTTTCTAAACAAATGCTATGGTTTATATTAAACTATGTGAACTAATTGAACTTTTTGAACCACTGGAACTATCTGAACTATTTGAACCACTGGAACTGTCCGAACTATGTGAACTATTTTGAACTATTTGAACCATTGGAACTATTTGATCTATGTGAACTATTTGAACTATTTGAACCGTTGGAACTATTTGATCTGTGTGAACTATTTGAACTATTAAACGATTGGGTTATGGTAAGTGATTAGGTAACGGGGCGGGTGTAATGTGATAAAAGCGTGGTGGATACGCCACTGGTACTTCCTATATATAAGTGCTTTTAACACATTACATATCGTTGCGTTATCTAGATCACTTGGGCAAATGTTTTCAAAACGGAGTTACATTACAAGGTTTTTCTAACAATATAAACCATTCGAGTTTTATTACGAAAACGATTTACGATTTGGGTTTACATAAACAAATGTTTTGAGTTAAGATTCATGGCATCGAGGTTTTATAAACTATAACTAATCTGTTTTGACTTGGTTATTCAATTTACAATACAAACATTTTACAAAACTAGGTTTTCTAATATCGATTAACAAGTTGTTCGAGTTATTTCAACATGTAAACGAGCCATGAATCTAACACTCACACAAAACCTATGTACTCACCGGCATTTTTATGCTGACGTATTTTCACATATGTTTCAGGTACCATAATTGATGATGTTTGATGATGATATTGATGCATGCTCACATAGGAATGAACAAGGCCTTAGTGACTTAATAACAATGAAGGACAAAATGTTCATGTTTAGTTTTTAACATTCAAGACAATGTAACAAACTTAATTCATTAAAACGAAACTTCAATCCATTTGTTATGAAACGATGATTCTGTTACGACACTCCCCGACGTTTCCGCCACGGTTTATTGTTTTAACGTGGTCGGGGTGTGACAGAAAAGTTGGTATCAGAGCTCATGGTTATAGGGAATTGCGTTTAGTCTTAAAACAATACCGTTGCCTATCTTTAGGTAACAACCGCAACAAAAACACGAAATACGAATCCGATTTGAAAACTAATCATCTCCTCTTAGATGATTTATTATAAGGTTTTGAACCTTCAAAGTTTTCAAAAATCTCGTCAAAGTTTGGGTCTTATTAATGTGAACACGTGCAATCTGGAAGGGTGGGTACCTGTATCCTGAGTTTTCTGTCTAAGGCTAGAGTGTTCGTACAAATCCACATAATCAGACCAGTCACTCTTACCTGGGAACTCTTGGGATGAGTGTCCACTTATAGGCTAAAGCATGTCTTCGCGATACATTATAAGGACCTATTTACTTTGTTCAGCCATTTTGCGTCGTTTGTTTATTCGAGGTAACGAACGAATGATCGCCTTCTCTATGTTTTGTCACTATCTTCGATACCCCTTTTTTTGTCCATCCAATTGTTAATCTCACATGTTTCTTATATTTTCTTGTTAGAAAATGTCTCCTCGACGCGACAATCAGCTACCTAATGCCAAACTAGCAGCTATTATTGCGCAGCAAATGGCTGCTGCACTCCCAAACATCATTGCTCAAGTTAACCAAGCCAACAATAACAATAATGCTCCATGTAACTTCAAAACATTCAATTCAGCTAAGCCATCGAAATTTTCTGGGTCTCAAGGAGCAACTGCGCTCCTACAATGGTTCGAGAGTCTAGAAAGCACATTCAGACATGTTCAGTGTCCAAACGAGCGAAAGGTTGAATTCGCATCTAGTGTTTTTGAGAAACGAGCTTTAACATGGTGGAATGGCGTGATGAGAGATAGGGGTGCCGATGTGGCACTGGCTCAAACTTGGGAAGAGCTTGGAGCTCTAATGATGAAGGAATTATGTCCTCGTCATGAAATCAGGGCATTGGAAAGGGAATTCGATGATCTTAAGCAAGATAGTGGTGAGCATCGAGCCTACACGGATCGATATGAGGAATTAAGTCTGTTATGCCCAACCATGGTTACGCCTTTGGATAAGGCAATCGAAAAGTATATTGACGGCCTCCCTGACTCAGTACAAGACATTGTTACTGGTAGCAACCCTACTACAGTTAGACAGGCCATTGAGCTATCCACTACCTTGAGTGAATCTCATATCAGCAAAGGTAAACTTTTCCGAAAAGGCGACAAGAAACCAACCGATGAAGCTAAACCAAAGGATAAGCAGACTGAGTCTTCTAAGAAGTCTAAGAAGCGTAAGGCTTCTCAGAACTTCGACGTGGTTGCTTAAAACGATCAAGTTGTCCCTAACCAACCAGCTCAACCCCCTGCTAAGAAGCCATACAACGGAACTGCACCTTTGTGCAACCAATGCAACCTTCATCATCATGCTAGTGTGAAATGCCGCAAATGCCTAAATTGTGGACTTACTGGTCATACAACTAGGGTTTGTCGAGCTGCAGCTGCACCAAATCAAGCTAACAACAATCCTGCTCAAGCTCGTTTTCCACCAGGTTCTTGCTACAACTGTGGCGAGATGGGCCATTTTCGAAACAATTGCCCAAAACTTGCTATTGCAAATCCAGCACAAGGATGAGCATTCGACTGACTGGAAGACGATGCTGTTTAGAAACAATTGAACTTTATTTATTATTTTCTTTTGTTATCAAGGTCTATGAAACAATTATTTTGGTTTATAAATAAATCTTTTATTTACATTACGATGTACAAATGTGATTACATGTATGAACGACATATTCCCTACGATACTGGTGATCAAGGAACCGTGTTCCTTGTAAAACAAACTACTCTCGAAATTCTTCCATTTTTTGATCACTTGCGATCTCCACGAAAATCCTAAGTACCCGTTTCTTCTAAGGAAACGAAGTACAAGGCGCAAGTTACAACTCTGGACGAATACCCAAAGTACCACTTTAATCCTTAAAAAGGATACCCAAGGGTACTTCCGTAAGCCCTTGATTGGTCTTACATATCATATCTTCCCGACTTCACGATATTTTACACAGCATACGATTTCAAAAGATTAAGCATGTTTTCGAAAACCTCATACATGTTTTCAAAATCATCTCACATGGTTTTTAAAACATTTCATCAAAATGTTTACCTAATATACTTAGTGCATGATTTCAAAAACATTACAAAAAAGGTTTTCAAAATCATATTTTTAACAATTCTTTCAAAAAACAATTTTGCTCGTATGTTGCCTTAACATACGTAGCACGCGATTTCCAAGAACACCCTGCTTCGTACGCCGACTTAGCATATCTAGCACCTCGATTTCATAAACACTATGCTTCGTATGTTGCCATAGCATACCTAGTACAAGATTCCTAAACTCTTCCCGCTATACGAATTCCAAATCCTTATAGGATCTTCTTCATAGTTAGATCCTTGTAGATGTTTAAAGCACAAAATCAAAGTCCTTAATTGGATTCTTGGTATGCTTTAATACGAATATTACGATTCCTTGTAAACGAAACAGAACTCTTATAAGATCATCCTATCTTTACAGATAGATTCTTGAGGATGTTGAAGTCCATTGACTGGATTTCCTGGTGTACTTTATATACCCATGTATAAATCGACAACAAGTTAATAACAATTAATAACAAACTGATAACAGATTAATAACCAAGTGAACAATTATGTGCTTATGTGTTTATGTGTTGACCTAATCAAAGTTATCTCAAGCTTGTTCAACAAATTCTATCCCTTACACATTATAAAACAAACTGTGCGGACTGTGCAAGGAATTACGTAATTATGGATGCATACATAATTATGGAATTTAGTGCACAGAAACCACAACAAGTTTTGTCATGTATCTAAAGTTAACTCTATTCATTTCCATTTCTGATGAAGTACCCACTGAGGAAAGATGAACTAGCTATTCATTTTTCACTTCTGAAAGAAATACCCACTGAGGAAATGAATAATCTATTCATGAACCGTGTTCATTTTCATTCCTTATAAAGTACCCCCCCCCCTCCCTGAGGAAAATGAATCATCCGTTCATTTTCGCTTCTGAGAAATACCCACTGAGGAAAATGAACAAATTCATTTTCATTTCTGATAAAGTACCCACTGAGGAAGATAAACCATCCGTTCATTTTCACTTTTGAAGAAATACCCACTGAGGAAAATGAATAAATTCATTCCATTTCCGACAAAGTACCCGCTAAGGAAAATGAATTGATCATTCATTTTCACTTCTAAAGAAATACCCGCTGAGGGAATGAATAATCCTGCGTTAATTCTGTCATTTCCACTTCTGACGAAGTACCCATTGAGGAAAATGAATCATCCATTCATTTCCGCTTCTTAAGAAATATCCATCGGGGGAAATGAATATCTTTTCAATTATTCCTTCATTTCCACTTCTGACGAAGTACCCATTGAGGAAAATGAATCATCCATTCATTTTCACTTCTGAAGAAATATCCATCAGGGGAAATGAATATCTTTTTAATTATTCCTTCATTTCCATTTCTGACGAAGTACCCATTGGAGAAAATGAATCATCCATTCATTTTCGCTTCTGAAGAAATATCCATCGGGGGAAAATGAATATCTTTTTGATTATTCCTTCATTTATACTTCTGACGAAGTACCCACTAAGGAAAATGAATCATCCATTCATTTTCGCTTCCGAAGAAATAACCATTGAGAAATAAACAGCTTACCCATTCCTTCGTTTCCGTTTCTGATAAAAGCATCCATTGGAGAAAATGAATTATCCATTCGTTTCCGCTTTTAAAGAAATACCCGTTGGAAACGAATAACCTATTCATCTTTCATTTCCACATCTGACGAAGAATCCATTAGAGAAAATGAATCATCCATTCATTTTCGCTTCAAAGTATATCCACTGGGGAATGACAAGGTTATGCCTTGCATGGAAATCTTTGATGGGTTACTCTACACAAATAGATGACACCCTAGATTCCATGCAAGACAATTGTTTAACACAACGTTACAGACACACTCCTACGAATAAATTTTCGGGACGAAATTTCCTAAAGTAGGGTAGACTGTGACATCTGTGCCTCTACGACCATCATAAGAATACAAAACCAATGAAATATTGTGTTTCATACTTGGGATTTGTATAAATATGTGTATCATTTGCACACATCAATTCTTGTTAAATTTCGAGCTTTAAATCACTTTCTGGAAAGTTATACGCGAACTGATGCGTAAACGTAATCAGTTTAACGCGACAAACACTCCGGAATAGTGACATAGTCTTAACATACCTTAAATAGCCTTTACATAACTTAGAAATAAGTTTTGGATGGTTTGGTGTGTCGAAATCAAGTTTATTCGATCGCAGGGACTATTTGCGTCAAACTGCGAAAGTCTGCCGATTCGTACTGTAACGAACGTTCTGTAACATGATCATAAGTTAAACATACCCTAAATATCCTTTACATAGCTTAGAAATAGGTTTTGAGGGGTTCGGTATGCGAAAATAAACTTTTTTGATCAACAGGGACTAAAAGCGTCAAAAAGTGCATAAGTTTGCATTTTCGCGCATATCTTACGTTCTGAACATATCCAGACATCCAAAAAATTTTTTAATCATTAAAATATTTTATTTTAGAGATTGGAATGCTAAAACTTCATTCGTTTCGCAATTTGGATCGCTTTCTCGTCCATAACGATTTCCGTCGTAATTAACCGAACAACGCAACCGTGCAGGCAAACGAACTAACATCCGTGATGTTTCTGAGCATATTTCAAGTTCCCTATGTTTTAACATCCTTATGGAGCTTAAAAATGGGCTTGACGGGTGTTAGAAGTGCCAAAACGCATCAAAAATCAAGTTTGGAGTCACAGGGGCCTGTTCTGCCAATTTTGCAAAGTTACTGCCAGCACCTAGGGTCCTTACGGACCGTATGGGACCTCTTACAGTCTGAAAAGGAGTCCCAGACCAGCAGAAATGTAGAAACATTGAACCTAGCTTTCACAGCCTGCTCCAATGGTTTTTAACCCCAAATTTTTGAAACAATGGACTTGTTTTGAGTTCCCGTAGTATTGTAAACTATGTGCCACAAGTGTATGGTGAGATTTGAGCTTTGATTCTTGCAAGAACACATGTCAAGATCTTGTAAACTCAAGTTCTCCTATAAATACCCACTTGATGTTCACTCATTTCTCACACATTTGATCTGAATTTGCTCTAAGTTGAAGCCTTAGCTTCATACCTGAGTATTTTAGATCAAATTCTTCATTGCTTGGACCTTTTTTAAGTTTCTTTCATGCTTGTTATTGCTTTTAAGCATGAAAGTCAAACAGTGTTTGACTTTCTGCTTTGACCAGTCTTTGGTCAACACAAAGTTCGTTTGAACTTTGCAACGTGAGCGTAATCACGATGGTTATAGTCCCTTATGACTATACCTACTGATTACCACGTTGATTAGTTGAAGTGACGAGTCAAAGTTTCGGTCAAAATGCCATTTATGCGCATTTTGAGACGAAACTATTTTCGGATATCAAAACACTTTGTTTTGATATCAAAACCTGTTTTCTAACTTAGTTAAACATGTCTTAACATGTTTAACTCGTCACTTTTAGTCTAGTGCTTGTATAGGGTCGTAAGATAAGCGGTCTTAACCACCGCTTAGACTTTCGAACCCGACCCGTTTGGTCGATCATAAGGATCCGACCAAGCACATTTAGTGACCATAGATGTATAGGGAATAACCTTTCGAGGTTATACCTTATGGTCACTTAGTTTAATTAGTTGTATGATAGGTAGTTTATATGCCTTAGGAAAATGACCAAAATGCCCTTTTCATGCATAATTGGATTTTAAGCATATGTAACTTAACTTTTGTCACTTAAACTGATTATGCAATATATTTAAACATGTTAGGGCATATAATACTTGTCATAGGACTAGTTAGGCATCTCGAACGTGCTTTTGCGCGAACGACGCGTTAAAGTAGCGTAAGCTACCTTAATGGGTCGTAACGGGTCGAAAGCACTTAGGATAGGTTCAGACTTAGAATGTAGGCTTTATTAAACCATATCATATGAGTTCCAATACTCATTTGTTTTACGAGACCTCATTCTATTCGATCTTCCGATTTAGATGTCGATTTATTAACTAGCGATCCAATTACTAGGTGCTACCTGAATTCTCTGGTTTACTCAAGCTTCGCTATGTTCTTTAGATTAAGGATACTTTCCAATTCGATGTGAGTACATAGTTCCCCTCTTTTACCGTTTTCAACTGTTTTGGGGTGATTCATATGTGCTAAACGATTTTGAGTTTTCTAAACAAATGCTATGGTTTATATTAAACTATGTGAACTAATTGAACTTTTTGAACCACTGGAACTATCTGAACTATTTGAACTGTTTGAACCACTGGAACTATCTGAACTATCTGAACTATTTGAACCACTGGAACTGTCTGAACTATGTGAACTATTTTGAACTATTTGAACCATTGGAACTATTTGATCTATGTGAACTATTTGAACCATTGGAACTATTTGATCTGTGTGAACTATTTGAACTATTAAACGATTGGGTTATGGTAAGTGATTAGGTAACGGGGCGGGTGTAATGTGATAAAAGCATGGTGGATACGTCGCTGGTACTTCCTATATATAAGTGCTTTTAACACATTACATATCGTTGCGTTATCTAGATCACTTGGGCAAATGTTTTCAAAACGAAGTTACATTACAAGGTTTTTCTAACGATATAAACCATTCGAGTTTTATTACGAAAACGATTTACGATTTGGGTTTACATAAACAAATGTTTTGAGTTAAGATTCATGGCATCGAGGTTTATAAACTATAACTAATCTGTCTTGACTTGGTTATTCAATTTACAATACAAACATTTTACAAAACTAGGTTTTCTAATATCGATTAACGAAGTTGTTCGAGTTATTTCAACATGTAAACGAGCCATGAATCTGACACTCACACAAAACCTATGTACTCGCCCGCATTTTTATGCTGACGTATTTTCACATATGTTTCAGGTACCATAGTTGATGATGTTTGATGATGATATTGATGCATCCTCACATAGGAATGGACGAGGCCTTAGTGACTTAATAACAATGAATGACAAAATGTTCGTGTTTAGTTTTTAACATTCAAGACAATGTAACAAACTTAATTCAATAAAACGAAACTTCAATCCATGTGTTGTGAAACATTGATTCTCTTACGACACTCCCCGACGTTTCCGCCACGATTTATTGTTTTAACGTGGTCGGGGTGTGACATTTTTGGTGCATTGCGTTTTAGGTAAACACATTTTTATGTGTGTTCAGTCCATTGCGTTTTAGAAAGTACACTTTCTTTTGTGTTTTTAGGCTATTGCGTTTTAGAAATAAGACATTTCTTTGTGTTTTCTGGCCATTGCGTTTTACAAATAAGACATTTTTTTGTGTTTTTTGTGTATTGCGTTTTAAAAAAAATGTCATTTTTAGGTTTTTTTTCTATTGCGTTTTACGCAACTGGGTTTTTTCAATTGCATTTTACGCAACTGAGTTTTCGAATTTTTTTTGAAAATATAGCAATAGTATACTCGTTTTAAAGATAAAAAACGCTCGTTTTTTGGTGCAATTTTTATAAAAAAATAATGCCGTATGAAAAAGTTATTAACGTTTAAAAAATGAGGGGGTATTGGAGGAGAGAGAAACTATTGTCCTGAATTGACTACAATACCGTTACACAAACCCACGTGTCTCTTTTCTTCCCTTCAATTTCCATCATTTAATCTTAGCCCTTGATTAAATTAATTGATAATCAAGATTACTTTTTAGCCTTTCTCGCCAAATAAACTTACTATTATATCCTAACTCTTCCGTACAAACATCACTTTATTTTTCTTTCAACTATTCTTCTTCTAAACTTATGTTTGCTAGTTACAGATAAAATTTATTGATAACAACTCAAAAATATAATCAAAAGCTCACATACAAGTTTACAATCTGTAGATACGAATAATTATGCTGAACATAGTTACATTGATCGGCTTAGAATTTTATGTTTATGTTTTTTATTCTCGGCACTAACTATGAACTTTAGCCTTTAATTTGTCAGCCAGTTATTATTGATTTATTTGGATTTATTTTTATAAAATGACAAGAAATGTTCTGTTGTGAGTGCAAGAATGATTTATTATTGTTTTTTAAAAATTGCTTTACTTATTATCTTATTATTAAAACCTTATATAAATGGTTGAAAAGAATCAAACCTTACCGAATTTGATGATTAGAATGTTTAGTTTCAAAAAATATTAGATATATAAGTTAAAACTTATAGAATATTACAATTCTGAATAGATGATTCTTAAATGTTTATAAGGTCGATTGTTGCGAGTCTAATAAATACTCGAATTTAAGTAGAGAACTTCACCACAATTATCCTACATATACATTTACCAAATCGGGGAATAATGTCAGGCAGCTGCCTGACACTCTTCCATTGGACCAACAAGTTTACTATTTTATATTCATTTTAAAATTACGTTTTTGCTTCTGCTTAAAATTACCGTTTTGCCCCCAACTCAAAATAAAATTTCGCTTTTGTCCTCATCTCAAATTATGATTTTGCCCTCACCTCAAAATTACGATTTTGCCTGGCACTCTCCCATTGCACCAACCAGTTTATTATTTTGTATCCATTTTAAAATTATGTTTTTGCCCCCAGCTCAAAACAAAATTACACTTTTGTCCCCAGGTAAAAATTACGATTTTTCCCTCGATTCAAAATAAAATTGTAGTTTTACCCTCATCTCAGAATTACCTTTTCGCCCCCCAGTTCAAAATAAAATTTTGTTTTTGTCACCAGCTAAAAATTACGATTTTGCCCTCTATTCAAAAATGTGATTTTTCCCCGTTTAAAAAATTATGATTTCGCCCTCAGTTCAAAATTACGTTTTCCCCGGTTCAAAATAAAATTATGCTTTTACCTCCAACTCAAAATTACGATTTTGCCATCGGTTAAAAAAAAGTGGTTTTGCCTCCAGTTGAAAATTACGATTGTGCCCTTAGTTTAAATTTATATTACGCTGTTACCCCAAGTTAAAAATTATGAATTTGCCCCTGGTTCAAATTTACAGCACTGCCATCACTTAAACTTTTGGGAAATTACGATTTTACCCAAGTCAAAAAATACAACTTTCCCTCAGTTAAAAATTACAATATTGCCATTGTTTTAGTTTTTTTTTTTTAACCAAAACTATAAAAGTCTTTTGTTATAATTGGTTGACTCGATTTAATTGTTTTCCGTGTCAATGAGCCGCCTAATACTCGCTCATTATTCGGCCATCGCCCCGCAACGCGGGCGGGGCATCCACTAGTTATCCTACATATACAAAAAGGAGTTGAGGGAATAGTGCCAGGCAGCTTGCCTGGCACTCCCCTATTGGACTAACCAAATTATCCTACATATACAAAAAGGAGTTGAGGGAATGGTGCCTTTTAAAATTACTGTTTCATCCTCAGTTTAACGTTTTTGCCCTAGATTTAAAATAAAATTACGATTTTGCCTTCAGCTAAATACTACGCTTTTGCCCTCGGTTCCAAATTACGCTTTTATCCCTGGTTTAAATTTACCATTTTTCCCGAAGCTCGAAATTACGTTTTGCCCCAAATTCAAAGTATAATTACGATTTTGCCTTCAGCTAAAAAATACGCTTTTGCCCTCGGCTCCATATAACGATTTTATCCCCAGTTTAAATTTACAATTTTTCCCGAAGCTGGAATAACGTTTTTGCCCCAAATTCAAAATAAATTATACTTTTGCCCCCAGCTAAAAACAAAGATTTTGCCTTCGGTTTACAATTATGATCTTGCCCCCAGGTCAACATAAAATTATGGTTTTGCACCAGCTTAAATTATGATTTTGCACTCAGTTCATTTTCAACATATACAAAGAAGATGGGCGGTAATAGTGCTTTTCACCTATTGGGTGAAATGAGCGGTGGAGGGAATAGTGCCAGGCAGCTGCCTGGCACTCCCCTATTGGCGCAACAAATTGTCGATTTTATCCCGCTTTAAAATTACGATTTTGCCATTAGTTCAAAATTAAGTTTTTACCACGACTTAAAAATAAATTTACGTTTTTACTCCCAGCTAAAAATTATAATTTTGCCCTGGGTTCAAAACTACGACTTTGCCCCGTTTAAATTTACAGTTTTACCATTAGTTTTTTTTTCTCTTATAATTATGATTTTGCCATCAGTTCAAAGTTATGTTTTTACCCCGACTTAAAAATAAATTTACGATTTTGCTCCCAGCTAAAAATTTCAATTTTGCCCTCGGTTCAAATTCATGATTTTGCCCCGTTTAAATTTACAGTTTTGCCATTAGTTTTTTTTCTCACAGCCACGTTACGATTTTCCCCTCAAATGAAATTTACATTTTCTCCATCGTTTTTGTTTGTTTTCATGGTTAAATTACCATTTTCCCCCCAATGTAAAATTATAGTCATGCTGGCAGCTGCCTTGTAACACCCCGTGTTTCGAAAGTCAAAGTCAAAGTAAAGTTTGACTGTTTTGACTTGTAGATAATCTATTTATTTTATCACATTAGCTGTATTATGTGGAGTACTTATTAATAATTGAGGTTTAATCGCTATTTATCGCATGTGTATCGCTCATCGTAATCGCAACTCGCAACTCGAATTACGCATTTTGGATATTGTTTTATGTGTGTGTGCCACTTATGTGTTACTTGTGCATGTTTATGTATTTATGTTTATGTTGTGGTGATCAATCGAAACGCAATCGTAACGCTATCGCAATCGAATCGCAAACGCTAAACGCAAGTTAATTAGGATGAATGTATGTTAGATATAGTAGTTGGGATTAATGATCTAGTAGTTAATTCTATCATATCGCTCACTCGAATCGCATCGCAACGCTCAACACACGAATCGAAACGATAAAACTTGTCGCGCCAAACTCTAGGGTCGAGTGACCAACCGATCGGATAGCCATCCGATCGAGTTGTCACCCGATCGGGCCGCCACCCGATCGGACAGCCCTTTCCATTTTGGGAAACCTTATAAATACCTCACTTGTTACCACCTTTGATGGTGACATTTCCTCTCACTCGATCCAGCCGCACTCAAGCACTTTTCTCCCGATTTCTCTCAAATCTTGTAAGTTTTCAACTTAAATCGTGTACTTTCTTGATCTACATGCACTCCTACACATTTCTATCTTTTGAATCTTAAATTTTAACCGTGAAATCACTAGATTTGAGGTGTTCTAGGATGATGTCAGCATGGTGTTCTTATGAACTTCATGTTTTGGCCTTAATCCACCAAGAACAACTCGGATCTGAACGATTTCCACATGAATAAACAAAGATCCTGCAAGGATCTGAACATATTCACGATGAAAAGGATTGAAAGATGGTTTTTCTAACTTTCTTTCAACTCTTTTACACTCAATGCACTCAAACCCGATGGAATCGGAGCTTGTTCTGATCGTCTACTCGTTATTGGTGATGTATCAGTTCTAGATCCGAATTCTATCCGAGAAATAATTGATTTCGGGTTTGAACATGAACAACCGTCTTGAACTATGCACTGGTCGGACAAGGGTGATTCCTGTTCGGTCGGGTCACTTAGGACGAGATGAGGTTCCTATTGTTTAAACAAGCAATCATAACGTCTCATTCAAACTACAACACTTCAAACAAAATCAAGTGACAAGACGATCAGATCGCCGTCCGATCGGACGGCTGTCCGATCGATCGGCTGGCTGTCCGATCGATCGGCTTTCCGATCGTGTTGGACCATGGTTTATCACTTAACCAATTTTCAATATGTTCAATGCATTACCAGTTCTAGCGGATTGTCACCCGATCGGTAGACCATCTGATGGGATGATAAAACTGCTGTGAACTTGTTCTCTGGGAAATGCCTCACCGAACAGGTCACCGTCCGATCGAATCATCGTCCGATCGACCGACCTGAAGGGTGGGGATACTTCTCTGTTTTCAAAATACTACAACAAAAACTTCAAAAGTCAAACCATCATACACAAACACATCCTCACCAAACGAGATGACAATCCAATCGAATGGCCACCCGATCGGATTGCTATCCGACCGGATTGCTGTTTGAAACTTGGTTCATTGCATCGTTTTACGCGCCGCTTATCGCTTATACCATAGTTAACTGTTCAGGCTAAACTCGCTCTAAGCACTCCCTTCAATCCATCATCGCTGTGAGTATACTCGAACCCTTTTTGCTTTACGCACTTTTGGGTGTTACATACGTTACTTATTCTAAATCACATCAATCACACTACACAATACTTTAAACGCTAATCGCTACCGTATGTTATACGTGACTCGATGAATGCTTGTTTGTTATGTTTACACATAGATTGCTGTTTACCTACCTTAGCAACGATAGTACTATAGTTTGGACTCAGCACCTGTTCACTCAGGGGTTGTTATGGACAATTATTTTACATGGATCACAGTGGTGATTATGTATTACGAACTGCCTTGGGTAGTCAACCCGCAGTCATTGGTATCGATAGGATCATGTCGATAACTAACATGCCTCACGTCACACGTTGTACGTACTGGTTATGCGTAATCGATTTCGAACTCTATTATGCTATTATTAAACTTGTATGCTCACCTTTACACTATGTGTATTGACTTTTACTTTAACGTATGTGGCATGTGCATAATATGCTAGGACGCCTTGTTTGCTGTGTGATGAAATTGAGGCTAGGAAAGAGTCCTAGAAACAAATAAATAAACGAATTGTCTGTACTTGAAATCTGAGTTGTCGGAACAGAACAATTTGACTAGATTTTGTCTGTAATAATTATGTTACTTTTTATGTCATGGTATGGGACGTGATGCTTTAAATAATTGATAATCATAGTTGTTATGGAAACTTCTGGACAATCTGTTTCGCTCAGTGCCACGCCCCGATGTTTCCGCCATCGGTTGGGGTGTGACATGCCTGACACTCCCCCATTGGTCCATTTATTTTACGATTTTATCCCTGAATAAAAATTATGATTTCGCACTCAGTTCAAAATTACGTTTTTCCCATCGTTTTAGTTTTTTTTTTTCAAAAGTAGAAATTTTTTTTGTTTTATTTGGATGACTCGATTTAATTTTTTTCCGTGTCAAAGAGCTGCCTAACACTCGCTCATTAGTCCTGAAAAATTACAGTTTTGCCCTGAGCCGAAAAATACGGTCTTATCATCGTTTTATTTTTTTTTCCTAGCAAATTTATAGTAGTGTTTTTTTTAATTGATTAAGAATTATTCGGCCATCGCCCCGCAACACGGGCGGGGCATCAACTAGTTTAATACATTGGTACGCAATTTTTTGAAAACGAGATAGACACCTATATAATTGTTTCATATATTTATAGATTAATAAAAATATTTTTTTAGATTGATAAATCTATAAGAATGAACATTTTTACAACATACCGCTATAAGTCCTTTGGTAGTTAATATAAGACAAATTCGATTTAAATAATCTAAACTGGCTCTTTTTGGTCGATAATAATCTCAACTCAGTTATTTATCCACAGTGGTCTGAATTTTTCCATTTTTTTTGTAAAATAGTACGCCGTTAAAAAAAAATAACGAAGTTAAGTTTTTTTTTCTTCCAAATTACAAATCGATGTTTTCGGGCTTTTGATCAGAACGAGGATACGAGTCGATTGATATAAAACTTACCTCGAAACAGTGCTTTAAACGACTTGATTTTTGTTAATTAGAAGTTCAAACACCCGAATTTAAGCACCATTCAAGTCGTTTAAAGCACTGTTTCGAGGTAAGTTTTACATTAATAGACTCGTATCATCGTTTTGATCAAAAGCCCGAAAATATCGGGTTGTAATTTGAAAAAAAAAAACTTAACTTCATTATATTTTTTTTAACGGCGGACTATTTTACAAACAAAATGGAAAAGTTCGGACACTATGGATAAGTAACTGAGTTGGGATTATTATCTGCCAAAAAGAGCCGGTTCGAATTATTTAAATCCAATTTGCCTATTAAATAACTTACGGGGCGTTTGGTTCGCAGAAATTCAGTGGGATTTAAAGGAATTGGAATTGGAATTCCATCTCTTAAAATGTTTGTTTCACAAAATTTGATGGAATTGAAATCCCAATTCCAATCTTCACGTGTTTGGTTGACAATGGAATTGGAATTAGACATGAATTCCTTCAAATTCCTTTAACTAAAGGAACTCAAAATCCTTCCTATATGTGAAGGAATTAAAGTGAATTTATTGGAATCTTCGACCGTTTCGACTCGCACCATTTCAACCCGTACCATTTCGATCCGAACCATTTCGACCCATACTGGTTTCAACCCGTACCGTTTCGACGCGAATGGTTTCAACTCGTACCGTTTCGACGCGAACGGTTTCGACCCGTACCGTTTCAAATCGAATCGTTTCGACCCGAACCGTTTTGAATCGAACGCGAACCGTTTCGACCCGAACCGCTTCGAATCGAACCGTTTCGTCCCGTATCGTTTTGACCCGTACTTTTTCGACCCGTACCGTTTCGAATCGAACCGTTTCGACGCGAACTGTTTTGACCCGTACCGTTTCGACCCAAACCGTTTCGACGTGAACCGTTTCGATCCGAACCGTTTCGACGCGAACCGTTTCGACGCGAACCGTTTCGACCCGAACCGTTTCGATGCGAACCGTTTCGACCCGAACCGTTTCGATGCGAACCGTTTCGACCTGAACCGTTTCGACCCGAACTGGTGGTTGTGGGTGCCGGGGTGATGGATTCCAATTAATTTGACAACCAAACACAACAAAAATGGAAATGAGATTCCCATTGGAATCTTTAAATTACAAATCCAATTTCAATTCCAAATCATTCCGCGAACCAACGGGTAAACACGTAGGAGGGTATGCTTTTTAGCCGTTAAAAAGTTGAAACATTCTTATATAATTTATATTTTAGGCAATATCAATTAAGCTAAATAAAACATTTGTTGGCGATACTTATCGGACTCTTAAGCATAAAACGTTAAACAGACGGCAGGTGATTGTGGGCCACTCATCACCTATCCCCAATAGTGAAACACTAGCCACGTGGCACTTCTTAACCGCTATAAAACTTTAAAACAGAATTCCAAAATCCAAACAGCACGACACTATTGTGACAAACAGACAAGAAAATAACCAGTGCCAAATAGTCACTATGGTTGGAAATAGCTCCAGTAATACCGCCGGCAAACCTATCCATTACAAAGGTAAGTTTCTGAACCTCTAGTTAATCAATTCGGTTTAAAGTTTTTTTCGTCAAAACCGGAAAATAAACTGAACAGAATTCAGGAAGTTCAAAAATAAAAACTGATCCGAAAACTGAATTTATATTCATTTTGATATTCGGTTTTCCATGGAATAAACTGAATAAATTGTTTTTAATTTATTTATTTTTAATGTTTTTATACTGGTGTTTGTTATTGGATTGGGTTGGACTAGATAAGCACTATTTGATATTCAGTTATATTATAGATTCTAAAACGATAGAAAAATTACATAAGAATGGCAGGTAAACGGGCAACAAGCTGCGTCGCAACCCTTTTGAATAGCACTATTTGATATTCAGTTTATTCGGTTTAATCAGTTTGAAACCGAATAATGAACACTCGTAGTTGTTGGCAATGGCAGCTGCGATTGTTCGGAAACCAGGGGAGCCGCTTGTGATTGAGGAAGTGATAGTTGCGCCGCCAAAACAACGCGAAGTTCGAATTAAAATCATCTGTACTTCCCTTTGTCATAGTGATCTTAGCTTTTGGAAATTGACGGTATATGGTCATAGATTTTGAGCCAAATTTGAATCCAATCTAATGTTTAGTTGATGTTAATTAACTGATTTTTCTTTTTGTTCATGAAGGATCCTCCTGCTATTTACCCCAGAATAATTGGTCATGAAGCAGTGGGGTAAATACCCATTTTAAGGAACATTAAACTTTTTATTTGTTTTATGATGATTTAAAGTTATTAATTGCATCTCAATGGACCATTTTTAAGTTGCAGATAGTCCCATGTCGTTTTCTTCTTTATAATAATAAAATTATGTGTTAATAAAGATATGTTTATTACTGCAAATCATATAAACCAGATTATAACCATTTCATTCTGCAACACTGAAGGATTGTAGAGAGTGTTGGAGAAGGTGTACATGAAGTTGTTGAAGGAGACACTGTGATCCCAATCTTTTTGGCGGATTGCGGTGAATGCAGTGATTGTTTGTCCGAAAAAAGCAACCTATGCACAAAGTTTCCTTTCAGTCTTTCTCCTTGGATGGAAAGAGAAGAGACAAGCAGATTCACAGACATTAATGGAGAAACTTTATACCACTTCTTGTCTGTATCGAGTTTTAGTGAGCACACAGTGGTTGACATTGCACATTTAACTAAAATCGATCCAGCAATCCCACCTAACAGAGCTTGCCTCTTAAGTTGTGGAGTATCAACTGGTAAATCATACTCTTCATATACTTTTCTAACCATTTACTTTTGGGTTAATTTCATGTTAAGCAACCAACTATTATATCGTTGTTAATTTGGATAACGGGCTATGTTTTCTATACGGGTCACTGAATTTTTACTGTCTGCTATATAGGTACTCAAATATCTATTTTTTTTTCTTTTTTTGCTTGTTTGTGTATCATTTATTTTGTCATCCGAGTCACCATGTCACATGCCAGTATGCCACTGCTTGACATGGAGATTTGGATGAGAACAAAATGATAGTTTAGCGAACTACCGAGCCAAAAAAATTGAAGTTTAGTGCCCTATGCAAAAAAAAAAAAAAAAAAAAAACAGTTAGCTGCCCAAATTAGAAACGGGTGATAGTTGGCCGCTAACTTACTATACCATGCAACTAACTATATAAATTTAACAAATAAGTACATTTTGATTTTTGAGCCTATAAGATTCAACTTCAGTACCGACATAGATTTTAGGATTTTCTGATAAGGTTTGTCAAACGCACTAAGCTAATTCTTAGAATGAGAATACGTAGGTGAAAGTTGATAGAATCCATATAAGTTTCGACTTTGGGAGGTTCTAAGTTTGACCTTTGACTTTTGAGGTCAAACATTCTAAGAATACAGTTCAACACTAATATGAATCCTTATAGCTACTGCTTAGAATATGATAACCACATTATGTATAATTGAGCTAGTACTACAAAATAAATATAGTAATATGATCTACCAAGTTAGATTTTTAAAAAGTGTGAAGTTTGACCTAAAAAGTCATTACACTTTCAGGGTTGGGTGCTGCTTGGAAAACAGCCAAGGTGGAAGCAGGAACAACTGTTGCTATATTTGGACTCGGTGCCATTGGCCTAGCGGTATGATTTTGTAACTACATGCCTTACAAAACTGATAATTCGATTATGAACGAGCTAGTAAAGCTTTTGTGACATTCATCATTTTAATGTTTTTGACACATGTCTTGATTATGAAATGTTTTTACTTTTTACAGGTAGCCGAAGGAGCGAGGCTGTGTGGAGCTAAGAGGATCATAGGTGTAGATGTGAACCAGGACAAGTGTGAAATAGGTCATTTCTAATTTGGATCTTTATAAGAATATGGTAACTTTCGACTTATAAAGATCGTATGTGGAGTTAGTTTTATATTTTTCTTTTATTAATAGGAAAGAAATTTGGCGTGACGGATTTTGTGAACCCTGGTAATTGTGGGGACAAAACTGTGAGCCAGGTAACAAAATCATGGTTAAATCATTATTCTAGAAGATTAGATATTACATACATGATCAATGATAAAGTTAGGAATTAATGATATGATATTTTGAGTCAGATAATAATGGAGATGACTGGAGGTGGTGCAGACTATTGCTTTGAGTGTGTTGGTATGAAGTCACTTGTGCACGAAGCTTATGCTTCTTGTAGAAAGGTCGGTTTTATCTTTAATTTTGTTCGACTTATTTCAAACGGGTTGATGATCTGTATGCGTTTTATCATCTTCCAAACTTATTTAACGCGCTAATTGAAGTTTCTGCAACTGTGAATGTTTTCTTTAGGGATGGGGAAAAGTAGTCGTGTTGGGAGTTGACCACCCACAATCTATGTTGACTTTTAATTCTTTTGAGGTTCTTCATAGCGGGAAATCAATCATGGGATCCTTTTTTGGAGGTCTTAAACCAAAATCCGACATTCGTATCCTTGAAAAACGCTATATGGATAAGGTAAGAAGAATACTGTCTTTTTGCTTTTCCATCTTTGCTTTTGACTTTTTGAGGTCAAAGTCAAACCAACGAATTCTTTCGATCCAAATTGATATGGTTTATAGTACATAAAGGATTCATAGTTTCGTACCAAATTTCAATATAATTCACGGCGAATTCAGGAAATACGTCTGGATGAATTTGTCACACATGAAGTTGACTTCAACGACATCAACAAGGCTTTTGACTTGATGACTGAAGGGAAGAGTTTAAGGTGTGTGATCTGGATGAACAAATGATTAAACTTCGTTTTAACTTTCATGAGTTGTTGTTACTGTTTGCATCACTTGTAAATGTAAATAAAGATGACAACTTTGTTAAGTTCATGATTAAAATCTTTATAATAAATAATACATGTGTTGTCTGCAATAGGTGGCTATTATGATTAATTATGATCAGCTGGAATCTTTGTATGCCATTATAATCATTCAGGCTTCATCATTGTTCTTCAAGTTATATGTTTAAGCTAGGATTGTTGACTTGCTCTCGTGTCTAATTCTTCACAAAGTGACAGGAGCTGCGACCGTGGCTGTTGTCGAGGCCGCACCATAGGTCGTGGGTGCATCTGAACCTAGAGGTGTACAAAAAAACCGGTTTTAGGACCGAAACCGGGAAAAAAAAAACCGAAACCGGTTTTTTGTTTCAATCCAAACCGAACCAGCAGTTAGTATACTGGTTAGGATCCTTGAACAAAAAACCGGTTGAAAAACCGAAATCGGTTTTAAAAATCTGGTTTAAACCAGTTTTTTTTGGCCCAAATCGGTTTTTAACCAAACCGAATCGATTAGTACCAGTTATGGTTCCCACCATGTAAAACCGGTTTTTTTAAAAACCTTTTTTTTCTCCACCAAAGGAACCGGTTCTGTTAAAATCTTTGAAGAGCTAATCCTAATTAATGGTTCGGGTAAAATTAAGGGATGAGATAAACCGAAAGAAAAGACAAAGATAATTATTAGTTTGAAGTAATAGGTTTATCTTGTTGTTTTATTTAGAGTAAAATTCCGTTTTGCTCCCTGTAGTTTGGTCACTTTAACGGTTTTGTCTCAGACCTTTAAAAATAGCCATTTTCCTCCTATAGTTTGCTATGGTTTTTCCATTTTGCTCCATGCGGGGAGCAAAATAGAAAAACAGATAATTTGGATGGAGTTAGAGGCGGGGAGTAAAATGGAAAAACCATAGCAAACTATTGGAGGAAAATGACTATTTTTAAAGGTTTGGAGTAAAACCGTTAAAATGACCAAACCACAGGGAGCAAAACGGAAGTTTACTCTTTTATTTATTGATTAACTAGTCTAAGTACCCGTGTAATACACGGGTGGCTACACAAAAAAAAAAAATATACTTTAACAGTGTTGATGTAAATAATTTAATTATATATACATTCAAATACTAACATAAATGATAGAGAGTACATCAACTAATTGAAATACATGAATACCATAAAATTTCACAACTCATTGAAGATCTCTTTATATACAACATAGTCTAAGTACCCGTGTGTTACACGGGTTATTCAAAGTAAAATATATAATATTTAATGGTGTTGAGATAAAATTTGAAATGATAGAAACGTTCCATTTCTTATGTAAATATTCAGTTACAATGAACCGAAAAAAATGAGTGAGAAAAAATCACAAGTCGTTAAACAAATACACATTGTATTCCTATATTATGACTAAAATCTAGAACCGCAAGCATAATATACAAAAATACTTTAAAAAACAACAAAGAATAATTTATATATATAAAAAAAAGAATGAAACAACATTTTACTCCAAACTTGAGGTTCAAAGTAACTATTCGGTCCTTGATGAGAGACAATAGGGAGTAGATAACAATTGTAACACCTTGCTACATCGTTCCCGAAAGCTGCATGATATAATATATAGATAAATGTTGGTCGTAATTTGTAAATTTGCTCAGATGAACTAACAACAAAGAATAATTGAAATCAAACAATAAGCTATAATAAACCGACTATGAGGATGGTGTTTTTTTTTTTTTTTTTTGAAAAGTAACTTTCATTAACAAAAGCCGACCCAAACCGGGCCGACAAAACAACACAAAAACAATCTTACATATTTACAAAAGAAACCCACTCTTTCCACTCTATCCCTTTATGTTTAGATCTGGTAGAAAACCAAAGATACCCGAGAGATTTAACCTCGCTCATAATGTTTTGAATTCTAACCGGAGTATTGGAGAACTTAATACTATTCCTAGCGCGCCAGATACTCCAACAGGCAACTCTTATAATACCACGAATCGCATCCTTTTTCCTCTCAGATCCATCTATATCTTTGTGAATGCCGATCAGATCCTTGACAGAAAAAGCAAATATTTGCGGGATCTTGCACCAAGTGCTAATCCCATTCCAGACCACCGCCGCCACTTGACACGCTGTAAACAAATGAACAGCCGATTCTTCAACTTCATTGCACAGCAAACATAAATCTTCACTGACCTGTATGTTCCTTTTCTTCAGCCCAATAGCCGTGGGAATGCTTTCCGAGATCGCGCGCCACATATGAATGTTAACTTTACCTGGAGACCATGAACACCACTCCATAATAAATTCGTTTCCTTGCTCCGAATCACTATGTAACAGTTTCTTGACTTCTTTGACCGTGAAATCACCCTTCGGGTATGCATTCCACTTCCACCTGTCCATATGAACCGAGAGATGAGCTCCATTCAGCAAAGAACACAACTGTTCAAAGCTGTACATTAACTCCGACGGCAGAGAAGACGAATTCCAGCTCCAAGACCAAACCGATACCTCTTCATTGTTGTGAACCTTGTCCGCGACCAAACACCTCTTGTTCAATTCATGCCTAAACAATTCAGGAAATCGGATTTTTAGAGGCTCGTCTATGAGGATGGTGTTTGGATGTGTTTTCTTAAAGTTGTAATAATCACATAAGTAAATGTTTGAGTGGGGTGGGGGTTGGATTTAATTGGCAAAACCATTGGAGTTAAGGTGTTGTTATCCATAAGGTCAAGGGTTCGAGCCCCACTGAAGACGGATTTAGTGTAATTTAAGCCGTTAAAAAAAGTAAATGTTTGAGCATTTGGCAAATTTTGCTTGTTTAATAAATTACTAAACATGATGACCAAACGTGACGTTTTTGTGAAAATGAAAATGAAGTTGGAGTCTCTTAAATTGTTAAAAGTAACTGGTAAATTAGTAATCTTAGTGTACTATTAGATAATGAGTTTTTTTTTTTTTTTTTTGCAGCTGGTGTTGAATTGTTTATTTGAACCTTATATAATCACATTTCTAGAAGCATTATACGTTCATCGGAACATATTACTTGATTATTGCGACTTCAAGTCACAACAATCAAATAATTAGTTTTGATGGAAAGTCCAAACATAACACATTTATAAAAGATTGTAATCTTTAGTCTATTGGGTGACTTTCAACCCATCTGACTTGTTCTCTTATTCTTTTTTTAATTTGACAACCAGTTTGAGATGAAACACAATCACACAAGCCAAATATATTTACTCTTAAGTAAACGGGTTTAAATTGTCACCTCTAAAAGCGTAACAAATGAACAATAATACCTTACGAACTGACTTTGGCGCAGTAGCAATCACCGCCATTACTGGAACATCTGAATTTTTTTGCTTAAGACATCCCTGGTACTCTATAATATGGACAAAATCATGTCCCCATTGGCTGATGGACAAAAATGATAAAAAAAATATATTAAGTGTTTATAAGTATGTATCCTTTTCGAAAAGAAAAAAGAAAAACATATACGTTGGCTAAAGAGTCAAAAGCTCATAAGCAAAAGTCATAGTTTCCAATGGCGTAAGGCTCAAGGTGGCGTGTCCAACTCGCCTCAATCAAGTTGCACCATTATTCAATATATTATATTATTATTGATATAAGATAACTTTGCAGTAACTTTACATACATCTTTCTAAAAGTTTAAGTTTTCATGTATATCCTTTTAAGTTTCGGAAACTCTCACAATATCATTTTTACCCGTTCTATAGTAGATAAATCAAATCAAATAGGAAAACAATGATAGTATTGAGAATCATCTCTCCTCATGTTGTTCTCATAGTTTATAAAGTTGATCATATGAATTTAACACAGAATGGGTAGATATAATATTTTGAGATTTAGAAAGGATACATTTTAATTTTAAATTTTGAGAACGATACACACACATATTGGGATGAGCATATAGTACCGGGTAGTACTGATACCGAATTTCCCGAAACGGTTCGATTTTCGATGCCGATAATTAGTGTTTTCGGTACCGGTCTGGTACGATAGGTATTTACCTTCAAATATCAGTCAATAGATACCGAACCGTATCGTACCGTGTATTTTCGGTTCCGATACTGGTACCCATTTTTTGGGATTTTCATTACAGGTATTTTTGGTTCCGGTATCGATCCGATACCGAGCTAATCCCTACAGGCATATAAGATTGGCCATATACCTTTTGTTCTATAACTAGTTGGATGCCCCGCCCGCGTTGCGGGGCGCTAAGCCGAATATTTCCTAGTTTAATAACATGTACGCATGTATTTTAGTTACTTGTGCATACTACTCATAAGACGATCTCAAAAAAATTACATCGACTCAACCAATTAAACCAAAAGACTGCCATAGTTTTGCTAAAGAAAAGATGGCAAGCTTGAGTTGGGGGCAAAATAGTAAATTGTCAAAAACAATGAGCGAGTGTCAGACACCTACTTGACAAAAAAGTTAAATTGAGTCAACCAAGTAAAATAAAAACTACTATAGTTTTGAAAAGAAAAAACTAAAACGATGGCAAGAATACAGATTTTAACTGGGGGCAAAATCATAAGTTTTTAAAAGAGGGCAAACTCATAATTTTAAACTGAGAGCAAATTCGTAATTTTTAGCTGGGGCAAAACCAGAATTGTGTTTTGAAATGGGGCAAAATCGTAGTTTTGAACTAAGGGCAAAATCGTATTTTTTAGCTAGGGACCAAAACATAAATTTATTTTAAACTGAGGGCAAAAACTAAATATGAACTGTAGGCGAAATCGTAATTTTTAAAAGGGGCAATTATAATTATATTATATTATACTAACATTAAAAAAATAATAGGGCAGCCGCCCATTTTCCACCAATTGGGTGACAGAACTATTGCCGTCTAGAGTTATGCGCCGCCCGCGTTGCATGGCGCTAAACCAAAAATTTATTAGTTTAATGACATGTACGCATTTATTTCGGTTAGTTATACATGCTACTTATCAACAATATAAAAAAAGATGCATCGAGTTAACCAAATAAAGAAAAACACTATCATAGTTATGATAAAAAAAATAACTAAAACGATGGCAAGCGTGTAATTTAGAGTTGGGGGCAAAACAATAATTTGTCAGGACCAATTAGCGAGTGCTAGGCAGCTGCTTGGCACGAATAAAAACTAAATTGGGTAAACCAACTAAAATAAAACATTACTATAGTTTTGGCCCAAAAAAACTATGGCAACATTGCAATTTTTAGCTTGGGTAAAATCGTAATTTTAAAATGGAGGTAAAATAATATTTTGAACTGAGTGCAAAACAATTTTTTTATTTTGAATCGGGGGTAAATGCGTAATATTTTTACTGAGGGCAAAATCGTTATTTTTAGCTGTCAAAATCGTAAATTTAAGCTTGGGGCAAAGCATAAATTTAATTTCTAACTGGGGGCAAGATCGTAAATTTAAACAGGGGATAAAATCGTAATTTGACAGGACCTATAAATAACTATTTTATACAAAAGAGAAAAAAAAACATAAAGCTGCCGCCACTTTTGGCCAACAATTTGATTTCACTATTCCCGCTGACATCATCAAACTTGTGTTTGTATGTATTGAAAATACTTTACACAATCCACAAAACTGAAAAATATATGACCAGGCATGTTTCAACCTACACACCAGGACGTTATTATTTATTATAATGACATCACACTAAAACTTGCTTGTCACATCCCAACTGATGGCGGAGACATCGGAGTAAAACGAAATAGATTACTTGAGACGTCATAACACTAGTCGCGACAAGTATTTAATAATTACTTTTTTACATTGCTTGAACTAGAACACCACAAGTTTAAAATAAATAATATATAACAAGTATCCAAGTAAATAAATTTCATTTCATTGATAATGATTTGATACAAGTATTGGAAACAAAATACAAAAGGATTGAAAGTAATTTACAATACAACAAGTATTAAAGTTTGAATGCGTTTCTAGGCAATCCAACTCGATTCATTTCAACGTCAAATCCTGCAACATGTAATAAAATCATGGATCAATACAAAAGTACTGGCGAGCATACAAGTTTGAATATAAGTATATGTTTTAAAGTTTATCTCAATCCAACACGAAAATTCTTATTCAAGTTGAATCTAGCACACATGGACATACTAAGCATAACAAATAACATCGATGTACAAGTCGAAACTAACACGCATACACAACCTAAGCATAACAATTAGCATGGGTGAACAAGTTGGACTAACAGGCGTAAACATCCTAAGCATACAATATTCAGTTGTGTAAAGTGGATTTTGTAGTTGTTACATGTTGCACCCAAAATGCGATTAAAGCGTAAAAGGGTCGAGTATACTCACAGTTTCGCAAAGCTTCCTTTGGTAATCCTGTGGAGAGTTGATGGTTGAATGATGGAACACCGAGTCTTGTCCTTGCAAATGCAAAGAATTAGAGAGAATTCGGAGATTATAGTAGTAATGTTAAAATAAATATAAATGAAATAAATATACATTTATACTTATTTTTATAAAAATTAATTGAATCCGTTAAGCTTCGTTTTATAATTTTAACGCATTATGAATTATGGATTTTTTTTACGAAAATCGGGCAGAGTTTCCTCTGTTTTAGGACGATCCCGACAATCTCAGTGTCGATATACTCGTCAAAACTCAACAATTAATCATAATCTAAATATAAACAATGTATATTTTATGCAACGATGTCGGTTCGGTTTCATGATTACAGTAATAATTAAATATAAAACATGAATAATATTCGTGTAACATAATTTTACCCCAATCTTGTGCCGAATCGATGACCGGGTTGACTGTGTTGACTGCAGTTGACCACAGTTGACCAGTTTGACCACGTTGGCCCGAACACCAAAACTGAAGTGAACCGAAACACTAGCCAAGTCTCAAGCCACCCGAGACTGAAACGAGATAGAACCCGAAACCCGTGTTGACTGTTTGACCGTTCACTGTCACACCCCGACCCGCAGCGGAAAGGTACGGGGCATGATGATTGCCCATAGCTTATGACACTATTATAAGTTTAATATTTAAAGTCACCAAATTAAATTTGTCACACATAACATATAATTCAAATATTAATGTCAAGTTACAAAAACAAATAAATAAAAGCAACATATCATAGCCGGTTTATTACTAAGGCAATCCTACATGTCTTCATCTCAAAATCCGCCTACCCTTGTGTACCTGTATCACGCGTAAAAGAGTTTTTGGTCAACAAACATGTTGGTGAATAGATTCGGTTTTTTTATTTAAAAACGTTTTTGCTTTATTAATTTTAGAAAACTTTACTTTTATAACATGCATTATCAAATGTGAAACTAGGTCTTTCAATATAATAATAATTCAACACATAACTCATAAACCACAACAACATAACAATATTAGTAACCATAGACACATAGAGATTCAAGCCCCGAAAGGCGAATCTGCGAAACAATGATGGCGATACCGAGTTCGACCCATGGCCGTGGGGAACCGGTCAGCCAGGTGGATCCACGCGAAACCTGTGACACAAAGCGAGTAACACATAGATGCACGTATAGAGAAACAATATAAATTATCAACAAGTGACACATAGAAACACATCGAATAACATGTTAACAATTTAAATAACAAATTTGAAATGAAGCACGAGATACACCCCAAAAAGAGTTAATGACAAAAAGGGGAAAAAGAATCGAATATACTCACAGGTTGCGTTCCTGCTTAGTCTTGTGAAACACCGCACGACAAGAACCGGATTATATCTAAAATGATAATCACCCTAAAATGAATAACGGAATCCTAAGCAAACGGACAATATATATAAATTTTAGGAAATTGGGTTCTCCTATTTGGGGACTTATATGAGTTTTCAAAATAATATATAAATCGGTATTTTGTGTAAATTGTCATGATTAATAATAACATCAATTCATTACGTTATCATATTCCATAAATGCTTCAAATTCAAATAAATTAGCATAACAAATTAATAAATTAGACTTCATGATTATCACATATATTAATTTAAATCAATAACTTTTATAAAGGAAGTTTTATTTATTTAGCAAATTCCATAAATCCTTTAATAAGATAATTATTTAAAATTATGAAAAGACCATATAAAAGTCCTAATATAACTATATAAATGTATAGAAATCAGTAAAAATGTATATAGAATTCATGTGAAAACCTTGTATTTTTATGTAAATAAACATGTATAGATCCAAATTAAACTCATGATTTCCCAAAAAAAAAAAAAAAAAAAAAAAAAAAAAAAAAAATTAAGGAAAAATTTATATAATTCCCAAGTGTTGATATAATCTGAAATAACCAATAAAAATATTTATTGAATTTATTAGAGATTATCTTGTATTTTTATTTGATTTATCTAATGATTAAAACATAAATAATTCACTAAAATTCCAATTGACATCTAAAAATTCCTAAAAATTTACACACAATGTGATAATATGATATATAATAATACTAGGTTATAACCCGTGAATACTCACGGGTTGTTAATCTATCTTTGTAAAAAAAATAATACATACATATATATTAATAAATGAAAAATTGCATGATGAATAAGGTGGATGAATAAATGATAAGAACGTCTATATGAGTAAAAATTAATAAAATGTAATACCAAGAACAACAAACTTCTCTTTTACTCGTTCATAATCATAGCATAAAGAACACTAAACAATTTAAGCAACACCTTCTTCATTAACTTTTTTTTTAACATCTACTTTAACACGTCCAAGATCTCGTTCAGGAATACGGACCAAAGCTTCTGTCCCTCTAAAAACCATCATATCAAATTTTGACTCAGAAATCATATCGAAGATAATAAAGTGTTCATCTTCAATTTTCATGTCTTCTTTAATGCGATCCCATCCGGTAGTCATATAAAAATTGTCACCATGTTTTTCCATAACAACCAACCATGTACGGTTAGGAAAAGAGGTTATAGTAACATGTTTCGTAGGTAGTATATTATTCAACTTATGATGAACAAAAAATCTATCGATAAGCTGCAAGTACAAAAAAAATATTTTATATTAAAGAAAGTTTTGTAAAATTTGTCAAATACCACTATAGTACAAACATAAAAAAAAAAAAAAAAAATTACCAAATGATCTTTATGTTCAGAGAATTGTGATGTTTGGCAATGTAAGAAATCACCTTGAGCAAGTGCAAAATCTTGATAGAAGTATATCAATCTAAAAGTTAGACTACCTTCGTACTGAAACATAAGCAATGAATTCTTTGGTAATAGTAGTGACTGAATCATATTGAACCATCCGTCGTGAAAAAAGTATGAAGAACCTGCTTTTCTAATTTTGACATTAAAAATTCTTTCATTAAGTGTAATGATTTGAACCATACCATCAGTAACTAACTTGAAATCAGCTACCTAGTTGTGGTAACTCCTCGGTAAAATCTATATGCAAAGTAAGAATTAATACAAACATATAATAAAGAAATAAAAATAATTGTAACATCAACATACCCAATAATTCATCTTGTTGTTTGATAGAAAACGTAAAAAACAGTTAAGCATCTTCACTGATAATAAAACTTTGAATTAAATGAAGATGCTTTAGGTATTATCTATATTTATAAGAAAAAGTTATTTAAAGACAAATAATATGTAAAAACATGGTTATTCTATTTTCCATATATAATGAAAATTGTTAAACTTTTATTACACATATTTAACAAATTTCTTTAAATATATAGATACAAATCTATGATGCAATTATCATTAATAAGTAAATGTAAATAATTACTATAATTAAAAATCGACAAAAAAAATGCAACCGTTTGTATTAGAAGATTATAAAATAAATAAATGAATGTTAACTTTATAGGTAATAGATATTTCATCATTACAATCTACATTTATCAACACATCCATCAACTCACCAATCTTCATCATCTCTATTGCAAGAAAAAAAATCTCCCTTCACCGTCGTTTGGATTCCGGTAAACTTCCTTCCAAAATCCGATTAGCTAAAGGTCGATTTTTTTGTGAAATTCAGCAACTAAACATGTTTTAGTTAGTATATGCAGAAGATACGGTGTTTTGTATGAGACTAAATCGGTGTTAGACATGAAATTGAATTTTAGGGTTCAATCATCTGGAAGCTTTGATAAATTTGGTATGTTTGTCATCTAATGTAGATATTTCGTGTGATTTACATTGTGGATTATATATTTAATTAAAACGATATATTCGGATTTTGTAATGAATCATAAAGGAAGGAAAACATATATGTTATTATAAATTCATTGATTAAAACGAATTTTTGTTTAGTTGTACTCAAATAAGATGATACATCATCAAAGTCAAAGAAGTTGGCAAGTATCGTTGAGAAGTGTAAGCGGGGAATCCGTTATCACTGACGGATGGGGTAATGTCGTAAGGGATCTTGAGTTGACAAAGAGGACGTTCTTGCTGTTTAGGATAATCGAAGATAAAAATATTGAAATTGGTTATTTCGTAGAAAACATATGTGGTGAATGATTTGTGACAGTAAACCGTTACGGAGTTCTAAAGATAATAGTAAGTATACTAACATGTTTGATTCAATATTTATTTTGTTACACTTGTCAACTAAATGGTATACATATATATCTAACAATAAAATGATACATAACTTTTCAGGTGATTCCAGAAGCTTATATCACAAACTGTTACTCTTACTCCCCAGTCAATGATTGTTATAACATATATGTAGCATGTCAGACTTGGAAAGTTGAGACCGACAAAATCAATGATAATTATGTTTTTACAAAAGGTTGTCCGAAATTATTTGATGATCTTGAAATAGAAGAGGAGGATATGCTATTGTTGATGAAGATGGACACCGTTACATTTGAGTTAAAATTTTATCGTAGAGGAGTTGAGGTAGTTTTAAGCAAGAAGGAAGAAACTGAAGATGACTCTCTGCTGGAAATACCTAAAGAAACATACTATGAAAACGTTAACTTTGTAAGTATTTTGAATTAAAGTAGCATGGTTTACTACAAAATACGACTTAGTTACGCATATTATTGTATAACAGACCTTGTCTGAAGACGAAGCCTCAATAGATCAGTTGATTTCTGAGGTAATAAGTTTACATGTATATAGATTGGAATACATTACAATAAGATTTTGTGGATTTTATTAATTATCATACACAGATGCATGAAGCTGCTAACAAAGAAGAGGTGAATAAGAACATTGGTGGAAAACAAAAGTCGAAGGTATGAATAAAGAGTTTGAGGATGGAAGAGAGAAACAACCCAAGAAAAGAAAATGTAATTATTTCAAACATAATAATAGATCAGTAATTTCATTCATATATGTAGACATATTTAGTTAATGATTGTTGGTTAATATTATTTAACTTTAATCATTGTATTAACAGTTTAAAAAGAAAGGGAAACAGATTGCGGCATATTGTAATCCAGACGATAGTAAGCAGTTGATATGCGGAATAGAAGTGGAAATGCCAAACGTCTCAACATTTAGACGGAGAACTCGCAGTCGGTTGGCATGTATAGAAAAAGTTAACAACATTTACTTATAAATATTTGTTATACATTAATGGATAAAATATACTACTCTAAATATAATGTGTATCTGTAATAATAAGGTTAACGAAAATGGAAAGAGATATGCTAATGCATTGAAAATATTGGATGTTGAACCAAAACGTGTTGCAAGGACAAATAATGTTGAAAAAACTGATAATTATGAATTCACAAAGAAGGGAAAATACCGCATGGTATGCTTTTTTACACTAATCATTCATTAAGAGTAAAAGTATAACAATCATAAGCCTGATTTAACTGTTAATTCTCGTATACATGCAGAGAATGCCTGCTGATGTTGTAAGAATTGTCGGATTCAAAAATAAAGTGCATGAGTTGAAAGTGAAGAACATGAATGGAAAAACCATCGATATGAATCTTAGGCGTCAGAAGAATGGAGATGGTGTAAGGTATGCAATCGAAGGTTGGTCGATGTTCATGAAGGAGAATGGCCTTTGTGCGGGTGACACAATGCATTTCACATTTGTAAGTTCAGGAAATCTCCTGATCTTATCACACGTGGATGCAGTTAATGTAGGTTAACAGGTAATCTTATAAGCTAATGTTGAAGGTGTTTAAATTTTGACGAAATCATGAGTCTTTTGTGCTACTGATTTTATGTATCTTTTTTTGGACATGCACGTTCTCTTCTTATCATGTTCAATTTTCGTCGTTGGTAGTTTAAGCTTGAAAACAATTAGTGGTATGTTATCATGACAGATACCATATTTTTGAATATAACTAACAATGGTATCGACTATAAATGCTTGTTGATTATCGATGTTAAAATATATATATTTACAAATTAAGATGATGTTTATATGTGATTTGCATTTATTATATAAGTTCTAACTCATATTTACTAACAATTTAATGTAACCTTAAATGTTGAAGTAAACAGTAAAGATGAATTCCATAAAAAAATCAACGAAGAAAAATAAAAGTTGGAAATTACTATTAAAATACTGAAAGTATAAATTTCAGAATATCTCTTTGTAGACTACATTGGTAATTTTATTAGTAATGTTCCCATCACTGTCTAAATATTAACATCTTTAAGCCATCCATACTTTTGAATCTTGAAAGCGTCACATATACTTGTCCGTGAGTGTTCAATATCTATTCAAAGAACCTTGAAGATGTTTGAAAGTGTGTAAAGTATCTGTATTTATAGACATAAGCTATAACTTATTTATGTAATTAATAATAAAGATTACTAAAATCAGTTGCAATCAAATTCATGGTCTGAAATATGGAAACAGTTTTATATTTATAAGTTTGGGAAATTAAAGAGAATGTGTCAACACTAAAATCGAGTTGCTATAATTACGATATTTATTAAAATAACTATAGAAATGTAACTGAATTGTATAAATATTTAAACAAATGATTAATGTTCATTTCATGAAAAGTAATTCATTAAGGTCAAAAGTAATATGTAATTTTTCATTTTTCTTATTTTTATATTATCGGATGATTAAGTTATGATACAATAAATAATAAATGTAGTCTTATAAAATAAGGAACATAACCAAACATGATTTCCAACCAAAAATAGTAAAGAATAAGTCAAAATGTCATAATATATAGGGAAACCATAAAAATGTATTCAAACATCAAAAATTAAAAACCACAAAACAAAATTCCAATAGTCCAATAACAAATAAATTGTTTTTATTGTAACCACCATTTGCAAAATCTCGTTTATCAATTCTTGCCTAAATCTTTGTCAAGATCATTGTTCTCAACACACATGCAGGCTTACTTGCTGCCGACCCCAATCCCTCTTCAATCACATAAACATCACCAAGGTTACGCTTCAAATCAGAAGATGATTGCTTCAAGTCACCCACGTAATCCTTTGAAACAGGTGTGGAGTTATCCCTAGTGTAAGAATCACCATCCTAGAAAAATAAACAATTTATAATAACACAACTATTAAAAGTATATATCAGTATAGTTTTAAAGTTAAACCTTAGATCATTCACCACCAGCATATTGGAACTTAGACTGACTCATACCAAACGAATCAGAGACATCAAGCTGTAAAAAAATCGAAAGCAAGAGACAAAGTGTTTAAACATATAAATATAACATGAAGTAATTAATAGCATCTATATAATATATAAAAAAACTTATAAAAAAATATTACATGACATTGAGAGGTAGCAGACGGAGTCTCTTTCAAAGCATCATTCTTTGTATTCCAACCATCATTGAACTACATAAAAGAAAATAGTAGCACAATTTAATAGTGTACTTATCTAATAGATATAACAAGATCTGTTAATAATTTGAACATATACACTTACCAGCTTCTTAGCATCTTCCATCTCAATTAGAGCAGCTATATGTCGATCAAAATTGTAGTCGTCAGTATCCTAAAAATTGACATCATAAATATAAAAATATAAGAATACAACAATGTATTGGTTGTTAAAGTTTGTTAATATATATTAAAACATAGTTACATACATTAAAAATATACTCAAAATTTTGAAGTTGAACGTGACCAACACTATCCCCAGCAACACCTTCTTCAACATGACTTTCGGTAGTCTGTGGCTTCTCCTTCGAATACAGATAAAAAGTCCACATTAGTAACAATGTTAAATAAAGTTCAACTAATAAGATCGTATCAATCAACTTTAACAACGAAGGAGCATTGTTTTTAGGATCTATAACTACAAAGGAAGTAATCAATGTTTTTAAAAAATATAACGGTAATCTATTTATAGAAAGAATGTCTATTTACAGAAACCGAATAATAATTCCGAATACAAAAAATTAAACTTAAAACAGTAATTTGTTTATAGAAACAAAAAAACCTTTAAAAAGAAATTAAAGGTATCCTTAAAGAATTAACAACTAACTAAATAGAAAAAAATATAATTGATAAAACAAACCATATGAACTTCAAAAGATAATCACATAAACTTTCAAAATAAAGCATAAAGACAAAACTTAAAACCAAAGACTATAGAAATCAATAAACAAACAACACCAAAAAAATTGAACTAACCTGTTTTGGTTGACGAACACTCTGAGTTCGATTGTCACAAAAGATGGAGGGTTCACCATGAGAAAAACAAACCATAAATCATTCAGAACATATATTATTAATTTTTGAAAAAAAAAACCGAACAGAAAGGATAAAATCAAATATTATAAACTTAAAAAAGAGAAAACAACTATAACATTCAACTAACCTCTGTTGTTTGTTCAATGATCGTTTGTCCGATTGTTATCCAAGATTTAGGGATTCACATGAAAATCAAAATAAACCAAAATCAGTAAGTTTGATAAATGCCTAAGACATGATTAACGTTCATAGATATTACATAAATCAGAGAATGTAGATGATGATAACAAACCTCCGATCTTGATATTGTTTGCAAAAAACAGTGATTAAATCGGATAATGTATATCATAAAGAACAACACAAAAAATACAGAGAAATCTTCAAAAATTGGGATTAAACACTTACAATACATAATAATCTAATATAGAATCAATTTATTTATAGAAACAAAATCAATATTCTGGAAAAACATATCAGACCATAAATAAAATAAAATAAACAAAATCTTTAATGGATTGGTAATTAATACAATACAAAATTTATTACTAACAAAAAAAAAAAAACGTAATCTGTTTATAGAAACAATGTCTAATTACAGAAACCGAGTTATAATTCCAAATACAAAAATTAACCTTAAAAAGTAATATGTTTATAGAAACAAAAAACAACTTTATTGAGAAATTAAAGGTATCTTTAAAGCTAAATTGAAAAAATGATAACTGCCAAATAAACCATATGAACTTCAAACCATAATCACATAAAGTTTCAAATTAACACTAAACACAAAATTTACTAAGAAAAAGAAAGAATTTACATATCAAAAAACAAACAATACAAAGAACATGTAACTAACCTATTTTGGTGGACGAAAAGTCAGAGTCCGAATTTCACAAAAGATTGAAGGGTTCACCCTGAGAAAATACAAACAATAAAACATTCAAAACATATATTACTAATTAAAAAAACTGAACAGAAAGGATAAAATCAAATATCACAAACTTAAAAAAGATTAAAGAACTATAACATCACATAGAGTTTCAAATTAACACTAAACACAAAATTTACTAAGAAAAGGAAAGAATTTACATATAAAAAAACAAACAACACGAAGAACATCTAACTAACCTGTTTTGGTGGACGAAAAGTCCGAGTCCGAATTTCACAAAAGATTGAAGGGTTCACCATGAGAAAATACAAACAATAAAACATTTAGAACATATATTACTAATTAAAAAAAAAACTGAACAGAAAGGATAAAATCAAATATCACAAAATTAAAAAAGATTAAAGAACTATAAGATTTAACTAACCTCTGTTGTTTAACGAATGATGAGATTCCGATTGTAATCACAGAGTTAGGGATTCACATGAAAAACAAAATCAACAAAAAAATTTGAAAATGTTCAATCGCTTACATTAAAGATGAAAATTAAATCACTAACATCCAATCCCGTAAATTAGCATACTAAAAATTATCATACTAAAAATAAATCACCATTTATTTATAGAAATAGAAACCTTAATTCCGGAAAATTATCATACTAAAAATAAATCACTAAAATTTAAATTTGAGGTTTCAAAAATAAATCACAAACGAAATTTAAAATTGCTCAAAATTTTAAATTTAAAATTTGAATTCCGGAAATAGAAATAAAAACCTTAATTCCGGAAAATTATCATACTAAATAAATCACTAACGAAATTTAAAATTGCTCAAAATTTTAAATTTAAAATTTGAATTTCGGAAATAGAAATAGAAACCTTAAAATTTTAAATTTGAGGTTTCAAAAAACGTAACACCATTTATTTATAGAAATAGAAACCTTAATTCCGGAAAATTATCATACTAAAAATAAATCACTAACGAAATTTAAAATTGCTCAAAATTTTAAATTTTAAATTTAAAATAGAAACCTCAAAATTTAAAATTTAAAATTTGAATTCTGAAAATTAAATCACTAACATCCAATCCAATAAATTATCATACTAAAAATTATCATACTAAAAATAAATCACCATTTATTTATAGAAATAGAAACCTTAATTCCGGAAAATTATAATACTAAAAATAAATCACTAAAATTTAAATTTGAGGTTTCAAAAATAAATCACTAACGAAATTTAAAATTGCTCAAAATTTTAAATTTTAAATTTAAAATAGAAACCTCAAAATTTAAAATTTAAAATTTGAATTCTGAAAATTAAATCACTAACATCCAATCCCATAAATTATCATACTAAAAATAAATCACCATTTATTTATAGAAATAGAAACCTTAATTCCGGAAAATTATCATACTAAAAATAAATCACTAAAATTTAAATTTGAGGTTTCAAAAATAAATCACTAACGAAATTTAAAATTGCTCAAAATTTAAAATTTAAAATTTGCATTCCAGAAATAGAAATAGAAACCTTAATTCCGAGAAATTATCATACTAAAAATAAATCACTAACGAAATTTAAAATTGCTCAAAATTTTAAATTTAAAATTTGAATTCCGGAAATAGAAATAGAAACCTTAAAATTTTAAATTTGAGGTTTCAAAAAACGTAACACAATTTATTTATAGAAATAGAAACCTTAATTCCGGAAAGTTATCATACTAAAAATAAATCACTAACGAAATTTAAAATTGCTCAAAATTTTAAATTTAAAATTTAAAATAGAAACGTCAAAATTTAAAATTTAAAATTTGAATTCTGAAAATTAAATCACTAACATCCAATCCCGTAAATTATCATACTAAAAATAAATCACTATTTATTTATAGAAATAGAAACCTTAATTTCGGAAAATTATCATACTAAAATAAAGGAAATAACAAAATCTTTAATGGATTGATAATTAATACAATACAAAATTTATTACTAAGAAAACAAAGACATTCAAATTTCAAAAAATATCATAGTTAGATTTTCAAAAATAAAAAATAATAAAAATAACTAAAAGATTATACAGATTAGCATAAACGATTTAACCTATAACAATTATCGGATCAAAAAACACCAAAACAACCATAAAATTAAACTCACCTCTTCTGTTCGACGAAGATTTAGAGTCCGGCAGTTGCATAAAATTTAGGGTTTCTCATGAAAAAACAAAAACCAAAATAAAAAAATCACTAACAACATCACTCTTTGAAGACATCAAGAATAGATCTATTCATAAGATTAGAATCGAATAATTAAAATCATCATCAACAACAAAAAAATTACAGAAAAATGATAAAAAAAAGTGCGATTAAGCATTTACAATACATAACAATCTAATATAATTTACATACCTGCAGAATAAGTGGAATGATCTAAAAAAAAAGAACAACAATAATCATTAGCATTTTCCGAATGGGTTTTGACAAAAAACAACCTACTATACGATCGAAGAACAAAAATAAAGAGTATTTCGCTGCGATCATGTAGTTTACCTTTGATTTGTGAAGGATTCTTGCTTTAAGTTTATGATAGGAGAAGGTAGGTAGAAGAGAGAGAACAGAGAGAAAGAACTTGTTTGTAGGAAGATGTTTATGAAGAATAATTGAGTCAAAATAATAAATAGGATCCATATTCAAAATGGGTTTTTTGGAAAACCGGAATAAACCGACCCAAATAATTCGAATCCCGCGTGGAAGTAAGTTTTGGTTTGTGTTTTGTGAATTTGGTTTGTTTATAGAGAATTCCCTCCCAAAATCACTCTCTACTCAACCAATGGTTGCCACATCATCAAAATGGCTTCACCATTCAAGGACACATAGCCCACGTCATCTCATTTATTAATATATATAGATTATACTTTCAATTTCATCAAAACACAAGTATAAATCTAAAAGCCCCAAATTCTATGGTTGAAGAACCCTAATTTCAACTAAAATTAAATACGGATAAATTAGCCTTTTATCACTGAATGATAGAGGGCTTTTGTAGAGCATGAAAAATAAATAATATTAGGCTTTGTAATCACCTGAAAATGTTGAGAATTGATGGAGATATCGTCTGTGGAAGATACGAGCCCTAGATTGTTCTTCGATTAAATTCGCGAGATGTAGTTGATAATATGAAGAAATTTCAGCGGGGTTTTACATGGTTTTATCAGAGCTTTCAAGTGGTACAAGTTTCGTCAGCCAATTTTACGATTTGGTTAAAAACCCATTTGATGTTCATGAAGTTCTTTAATGGTGTGCTAATCTTAGAATTTACGTTATCAAAATAGGATGTAATAGATCTATTGGACATTACCATCATTATGGCGTCATAAATCTGAGGTGAGTGGAACGAATCAGAAGTTTAAACGTCGAAGAAACTGAATCGATTTGGTTTGGGTCAGGTATGCGGCGGGAGGAGAAGGGGGAAAGGTTTCAGGTCGCCGCAGGTTATGTATTTAGGAAAAACAGAACCTGATTCATCACGCAACTGAGGCGCAGGTCAGCTGTTTCCGCAGGTTGTTTTGTTAACGAGAGACCCTTGGTTCGAGTCTCCCCGTGTCCCGTTATTAGATCCTTTTTTTTTTATTTGAGAAGGTGCTAGCGCGTAGGGTTAAATAAAAACTGAACTAACTTTATGTGCATAAAGTGTAGTAGCCAGCAAGTGTTCGGTTTCGTAGTGAACCGGGTTCGAGTCACGTGTCTGGCTATGCTTTTTTATACATAAACTATTAACAGTTTGTGTATTTACAACTTCAGTCCTTGTTCATTTACACAAATTGCTAACTGATCTAACTCTATTAGGGGGGGGGGGGAGGGGAAGGAGGGGTTGTCACTAGTGATACAATTCCATCACTCACAATTTTTTTTAATTTTTTATTTTAAATTAACAATAAAACACTAAAATTATAAATTTCAATTAAATTAAAACATACTACTTCAATTTAACATACTAGAAATATTTTAGGCTACAATTTAAAAAAAAAAACCTACTCCTCGTCCGACTCATGAAACTCCAAACCTAGAGAACCTACTAGTTCGATTAAATCGTATCTCAACCGAAAGTGAGTTTCTTCATTACGCAATTCTAGTTGGATATTTTGTGGAACTTGAACTTGTGTAGGAGGATCCGGCACCCAAACCGGGGATATTGCACGTCCGTCTTCTTTGATTATCATATTGTGCAATATGATACATGCATACAATATGCTATGTATTGTTTTCTTGTTCGTCGCACGAACCGGTCGGTGTAGTATACCCCATCTACCCTTTAAAACACCAAATGCCCTCTCAACATCTTTTCTTGCCGATTCTTGCAATTTTTTGAACACGATTTCTTTAGCCTCGACAGGAAATGAGGGAGCTTTCACAAAAACAGACCATGACGGGTAGATACCATCCACAAGAAAAAAGCCTCGTTTGTAATGTCGTCCGTTAACATAGAAAGGAGAGGAAGGTGCGGTACCATCCGTTACGGTTTGAAACAACGGCGACATGTGCAAAACATTGATGTCATTGTTTGAACATGGAACACCGAAATACGAATGCCAAATCCATAAATCATTCGACGCCACCGCTTCTAGTATGATGGTTGGTCTTTTGATGTCTCCCCTAACATACGCCCCTCGCAACTCTCTTGGACAATTTTTCCACTCGATATGTGTACAATCGATGCTACCAAGCATCCCTGGAAAATGCCATCTAGCCTCATGTGCGGCGTAAATACGTGAGATGTCGTGGCTCGTCGGTTTACGTAAAAACTCTTTAACATACAACTTAATGACCGCGTTGCAAAAAAATCGCAAACATTCACGTGAAGTTCTGGCCGACGTAGCTAGGTATTCATCATATTGATCGGGAGGGTTAACTGTCGCTAGTTGGCGAATGGCGGACGTGCATTTTTGTATCGGCGTGAAACTTGGTTTGCCTCTCGCATCGTAACCTTCTTGAAACCATTCCTCGCGTGCTTCGATGTCTCCAACAATCTTTAAAAATAATTCTTTGGGTAAACGAAACCGATCTCTAAACGTTTTGGCATTGTAGAGCGGATTTTCCACAAAATAATCGTTCATTAACACTTCGTTGGTACGTATACGATCACGGTCTACCATCTTCTTCTTTGGGCGGGATGACTTGGCATCAAGTTCGTTATACACCGACACAAAATATTTTAGCGTCTCATTGTCGGAAGACGACTCGGTATCGCTATCGCTAGACATCGGAAACGTCGAATCCGTAGGGAACTCCATTTGAGAAAGATGTAGATTGTGTGAAATTGGTTTATGTTTTGGTGTGTGTAAAATGGTTTAAAATGGAGATATATATATATATATAAAAGGTTAAAGGTTAATTTTTTTTTATTGAAGTTTACCGTTGAATAACGGTCAAATACCAAGCAACGTTCGAATTTTTTAAACTTTCAACGCGTGACCAATTCAACGCGTTTAAAATATAACGTGTGAAAAATAGGGGGCGGCGGTGTTCGTGATGTTATAACTCGTGGTCGGGCGTCCATCACGGACCGCCCCGCCTGGCCTTACTAACTAACCTTGTTAATTAACATTATAAAATAAATACTAACTAATTTAGTTAGTTAACATATAGTTTCCATTAATTACAAAAAGAACCTCTTAACGTGTAACTTTGATATTTTGACGTTTTAATCCATTTAAGTTAAAAACTTGTTATTAACCACCAATTTTAAAGTAGTTAATTATTTCCCTTATAACTATTAGCCGAGTTAACAGAGTCTTGCTTATAATCTCCACTTTTATTCTTGTTTTAATCCATCGTGATACGTGACGATTACTTAAAAAAATATTAATTGAAAAGGATCCGGTTTTGCAATCCGGGTCGGATTTCGGAGGCCCGATTTTGACAAATGTTACATTCACCACCACCGTCGTCGGAGAGAGGTGACCCGAACAGATACAACCCCAAAACAAAACCCGGATTGAAACAACCCAAGCCAAACCCGAAGCTGAAAAAAATGACCCAAATATAGAACTGTATACTACCTGAATCAACCCAGCTGAACTGACACTTTGAACCCACACTTAAGCCGGCTGAATCTGACACGCGAATCGCCGCCGCCATCGTGGCTCTGCCGCCAATGGTGGACCGTCGCCGGAAACGGAATCTCCGCCGTTTCTCTCTCTCTCTCATCTGCCTCTCTGTCTCGTCTCTTTGACTTCATCGCCGACCGTTCATCATCGTGTAACACGGGGGTGTTGCCGTCGTTCCGAGTCACCACCGCCGCTGCCGTGAGCGGCGGCGCCTTATTCATTCAGTCGCTGGTTTAGGGGAATCAGAGAAGAGGGGAGTTGCAGGTGGAACGTCGGCCGGTGTCGACGTCGGTGTCGCTGATTGTCCGGCCGTCGGTCATCAGGACCACCTTGTAGTCTGCCGGTTTGAAATCGAGGGGGAGGAGAGGTGGTTATCATTCCTGTGGTATAGACTTTGAGAGTTTGTAGAGATGAAAGGGTCTTCATGTGTGTGTAGGTTTGATTTAGAGAAGTTGAAGTTCATGTGTTTGTGTGTATGTTCTTAAAATTGCAGTGAAAATGGATTTGGGAGGGAAGACAATTGTGAGCGGCTGATTAAAGTGAGACTACTAGGGTTTGACTTCTTTATATACATAGGGTTTTTTTCAAGTGGGCTTGGGCTTGGGCCCAAGGCCCACAAGCTCAATCTCGTGTTTTAAGTGGCCTACCAACTCCTACGAACCCGTTTTCAAAGCCCGAACTCCATAAAATGTCGTAAATTAGTGTTTTAAAATAAAAGGCATAAAATAGTGTCATTTTTTAACGTTGGACACGTTCGTTTGTCGGTTGCGCAAAAATCACAAAAAATTGCGTCGATGGCCGTGTTAATTCGTTTTTTTCGGTCCGATTTCGACTGCGGATATTAACATAGAAAGTGAATACGAGTTTTCTAAAAAAAATAGAAATGCGGAAATACGAGGTGTTACAGTCTCCCCTACTTTAGGAAATTTCGTCCCGAAATTTATTCAAGAGGAAGACCTTGGGAAGGATGGCATTCTCGAAGTGTGTGTGGGTATAACCGAGAAATAGATTGTGAGTGATCAAAGTTTGTATTCAATAAGGTATGGGGAAACACTGAACTTCTCATGACATGTTTTTACGAAAGTTTGGTAGTATGGTAGGAACACTTATATATAGGAAGTACCAACGGCGTATCCACCATGTTCATACCATATTACGTCCGTTTCGCTATTCGATATCATGTTACGTTCCGTGGTATGATACACAGTAGAACCTACTTTGGTTCTCATGCATCTACTAATATAATCCCGTATGCATCCGCGGTTATTTTGGTATGTGCATGATCCGCATAGTTTGTACTAGTAGTGTACGGGTCAGGGTACATTATCGTATTACGAGTATGAATGTGTTCGTGTGATAACGTATAAAGATTTAAGTATGTAAGCATGATTGTGTCAAAGTACGTGAATGAATTCCAAGTATGACCACCAAGTAGTGCGAATGTATAAGTTAGAGTATGAGTATGAGTAAAAATATTTGAACAATCCACAAGACATACTTAGGTGCTGTTTGTTTTTTCTGCGTGAAAAGGTCTGCGGTCTGCGGACCACATCTGCAGGCATCTGCAGGAGAAGAGGTGGACCAAATGTCTGCAGTCTGCAAGGAGAAGAGGGTTTGTTTGTTTTTCCTTCTACAAAACCACTTTTCCCACACAACACACACTCTCTGCCTCAACCCTCTCTCTCTACTCTCTCTCTACAATCTGCAGACCACCACCGCCCATAGCACCACCACCACCGCACCACCTCCGCCTTCACACCACCGCCATCATCTTCGTCGTTCAACCACCACCACCGCCTTCGTCGTTCAACCACCACCACCGCCTTCATCTTTCAACCACCACCACCGCACCACCTCCGCCATCTCACCATCGCCATCATCTTCGTCGTTCAACCACCACCACCGCCTTCGTCGTTCAACCACCACCACCGATCTCCGATCTAGGTTCGATTTGGGGTTTTTGGTTCGATTTGGGGGTTTTCGTCGTTCAACCACCACCACCGATCTCCGATCTGGGTTTGATTTTGGTTTTTTGGTTCGATTTGGGGGTTTTCGTCGTTCAACCACCACCACCGGTCTCCAATCTCTCTCACTCTCTCTACGGTATCTCTCTCACTCTCTCTCTCTGGGTTCGATTTAGGGGTTTTTGGTTCGATTTGGCAGGGATGTGGTGGTGGAGGTGGTGGCAGGGATGTGGGGGTGGAGGTGTGGAAGAAGAGGTCTGTGCCAAGAAGAGGTTCCAAGAAGACATGGGTGAATGTATGTATGGTGAAGAGGTCTCGCAGACCTTTTTTAATGAAAGGTCTGCGAGAAAACAAACAAGCTGCGGACTCCAAACCTCTGCGCGCGTCTGCGCGGCGCAGACATAAGTGGCCAGAAGTGCTTCTGGCCAAAAAACAAACACCACCTTAGTTTAACAAGATTAACGTATTACTGGCATGTGAATAAACAGGTCAATCCATCGTGTACCGCAAAACGTCTTAACATGACCTCAAGAATACGAGTGGGCGTTACTCCTATAGCACTACACAAGCACTATACATGTTAAGTTGTGGCCTGATCAAAGTTAATGACTAATTGTCAATCCATCGTGTACCGCAAAATGTCTTAACATAACCTCAAGAATACGGGTGGGCGCTACTCCTATAGCGCTACACAAGCACCATACATGTTAAGTTGTCGCTTTCATCAAAGTTAATGACAAGTTTATCACATAAGAATGTCCCAGTAATCCCGAATCAAGTGTAACTATTAGTATGTATGTATTGGACGGTTGAATGATAAATCGATTCTAGTATAACATTGGTTTTGAAACGAACGAGATAACAAGTATTAAATCACATAGGAATTGAGATAGCATAAAAGAGAGGTTTCATAAAATATTGGAACGTTTCGGGTTTAGAAACTTCGACTATTCCAAAGTGACTCGTAAGTCCTTTCGAATTAGGGGGACACGCTTTGGCCTAATAGGTAAAATACTCTCGTCGACAGGCGATTAACGGTATTTTACCCTTCCAGTTAATACATGTCCCTAATTTGATCGAAAATACGAAACTTTGGCGAGATTGAAAATCGAAGAATGGAACCAGTCATCAAGGTGTGGATATCAATCCTAGCTTGACAATTTCGTCCCCAAAATGTGGTTTATTGAACGAAACAATATATAATCTCGAGTCGTCAACAGGGATCCACTAGAATATGAAGTGGAAATTCCCATCCAGATATGGATGTCACTCCTGACTTGATGGTAAATTTCGTGCAAAATAACATGACAGATGGATTGAAATTCGTCACCAAAGGCGGGAATCACCCCTATTTTGATGAGTCATTTCGATTGCGGAATATGAGTGTCTTCAAGTATCTACTATGTAAAATGTCTTAGAAAATACACATTGTATATTTAGACAAAAGGAGAGGGAGAAGCAAATAGGAAGAATTAAAGATTAAGCAAGTATCAGGAATGGTCGAGTTTTGGTACTTAGACTATAGACAAGGTCGAACATGGCAATTCTACCTAATTCCCTATAGTTATGGCTCTGATACCAATCTTTCACACCCCAACCGATGGCGGAAACATCGGAGTGAGACGAAATAGATTGCTCAAGACGTCATAACACTAGTCGCGACAAGTATTTAATAATTGCTTTTTTTACATTGCTTGAACTAGAAACACCACAAGTTTAAAATAAATAATATATAACAAGTATCCAAGTAAATAAATTTCATTTCATTGATAATGATTTGATACAAGTATTGGAAACAAAATATAACAGGATTGAAAGTAATTTACAATACAACAAGTATTAAAGTTTGAATGCGTTTCTAGGCAATCCTACTCGATTTCTTTCAACGTCAAATCCTGCAACATGTAATAAAATCATGGATCAATATAAAAGTACTGGCGAGCATACAAGTTTGAATATAAGTATATGTATAAAAGTTTATCTCAGTCCAACCCAGAAATTCTTATTCAAATTGAATCTAGCACACACGGACATACTAAGCATAACAAATAACATGGATGTACAAGTCGAAACTAAAACGCATAGACAACCTAAGCATAACAATTAGCATGGGTGAACAACTTGGACTAACAGGCATAAACATCCTAAGCATACAAATAACATATTCGATGGATTGAGTGCTTGAATATATACAATTGTGTAAAGTGGATTTTGTAGTTATTACATGTTGCACCCAAAATGCGATTAAAGCGTAAAAGGGTCGAGTATGCTCACAGTTTCGCAAAGCTTCCTTTGGTAATCCTGTGTAGAGTTGATGGTTGAATGATGGAACACCGAGAACACATTTTAGTTAATGTAGAATTCGAGTCTTGTCCTTGCAAATGCAAAGAATTAGAGAGAATTCAGAGATTATAGGAGTAATGTTAAAATAAATATAAATGAAATAAATATACATTTATACTTATTTTTATAAAAATTAATTGAATCCTATAAGCTTCGTTTATAATTTTAACGCATTATGAATTATGAATTTTTTTTACGAAAATCGGGCAGAGTTTCCTCTGTTTCTGGACGATCCCGACAATCTCAGTGTCGATATACTTGTCAAAACTCAACAATTAATCATAATCTAAATATAAACAATGTATATTTTATGCAACGATATTGGTTCGGTTTCACGATTACAGTAATAATTAAATATAAAACATGAATAATATTCGTGTAACATAATTTTACCCCCATCTTGTGCCGAATCCATGACCGGGTTGACTGTGTTGACTGGAGTTGACCAGTTTGACCATGTTGACCCGAACACCAAAACTGAAATGAACCGAAACACTATCCAAGTCTTAAGCCACCCGAGACTGAAACGAGATAGAACCCGAAACCCGTGTTGACTATTTGACCGTTCACCACCACCGGAGAGAGGTGACCCAAACAAAAACAACCCCAAAACAAAACCCGGATTGAAACAACCCAAGCCAAACCCAAAGCTGAAAAAAATGACCCAAATTCAGAACTATATACTACCTGAATCAACCTAACTGAACTGACACTTTGAACCCAAACTTAAGCCGGCTGAATCTGACACGCAAATCACCACCGCCGCTGCGGCTTTGCTGCCAACGGCGGACCGTCGCCGGAAACGGCATCCCCGCCGTTTCTCTCTCTCATCTGCCTCTCTGTCTCGTCTCTCTGACTTCATCGCCGGTCGTTCATCATCGTGTAACAGGGGGTGTTGTCGTCATTCCGAGTCACCACCGCCACCGCCGTGAGTGGTGGCGCCTTCTTCATTCAGTCGCCGGTTTAGGGGAATCAGATAAGAGGGGAGTTGGAGGTGGAACGTCGTCCGGTGTTGACGTCGGTGTCAGTGTCGCTGATTGTCCGGCCATCGGTCATCAGGACCACCTTGTGGTCTACAGGTTTGAAATCGAGGGGGAGTAGAGGTGGTTATCGTTCCTGTGGTATAGAATTTGAGAGTTTGTAGAGATGAAAGGGTCTTCATGTGTGTGTAGGTTTGATTTAGAGAAGTTGAAGTTCATGTGTTTGTGTGTATGTTCTTGAAATTGCAGTGAAAATGGATTTGGGAGGGAAGACAATTGTGAGCGGCTAATTAAAGTGAGACTACTAGGGTTTGACTTCTTTATATACATAGGGTTTATTTCAAGTGGGCTTGGGCCAAAGGCCCACAAGCTCAATCTCGTGTTTTAAGTGGCCCACCAACTCCTACGAACCCGTTTTCAAACCCCGAACTCTATAAAATGTCGTAAATTAGTGTTTTAAAATAAAAGGCATAAAATAGGGTCGTTTTTCTTAACGTTGGACACATTCGTTCGTCGGGTGCGTAAAAATCACGAAAAATTGCGTCGTGGCCGTGTTAAATTGTTTTTTTTTTGGTCCGATTTCGACTGTGGATATTAACATAGAAAGTGAATACGAGTTTTCTAAAAATAATAGAAATGCGGAAATACGAGGCGTTACATTGCTCCTCGTATATTTTGTTTTATTATTATTTACTGAAATATATCTGAAATCAAATATCATCGACCACATGTTTATTGGCTACATGGGGAAGCTCGTCAGATCTCTCCTCCAATTTCATCAACGACTTCTATTGAATCAATAAAGTTCATACTACTTAAACGTAATCCGTTTCTCAGTTCCATTAAAGTTCTTAACTTCTTAGGATTTGATTAATTTTATTTTGATTACATGTGCTTGATCATCTCAAATCTTAATTTATGGTCCTACTTGAGATGAATAAAAAAGGTTTTTCAGATTCAATGACGAATTAATGATCGGTTGAATTGACTCAAATCAGACAGAAACATTACCTTGCGGTGTGACTGTGTCGAACACTAGGCGTTTTTCCAAAGTGCTTGGATGCCTCACGAGCAATCTTTGGAGCTCTAAGTAGAACCTGCAACAACCATATGTTCAAGAACCATCCAATATCTGCATGAGATGCACTTAAAATCACAGCACATCTGCAAAAAAAGTACCATACCGTGTTCTGTCCAAGTGGAGCTCTAAGAGCCAGCGCTCAAATGTTAAACATTCACCATCAGCCTTCTCAAACCTTGCCCTAGCAGTCGTTGTCCTTTAGCAGCTGCAAGACTCAAATAATTTTAATTTTAAAAAACTAATCTTGTAAACAAATATATGGTTCCAAACAACATTATAATCTGCATCCACACACTGACCATTCTTCCATGGAACATTTATATTATATCCAACACTAGGTCCCTTGCCAATCATGATGTGTGAACCATCATCACTCGTCTAAGTGTTTGGTACCCCTTGAAAGACATATAATTAATGATAACACAAAACTTGAAAAGGACCTACGTCCAGGTAAGTCTTGCACAGTGTTGGTAAACGTCCGGTTCGGTTTACACAGTAGGTGTTCCAAACTTAATAGCAAGATGCCAAAATTGGTTATGCATACCTCTTTCTGCTACTGAAGACGCTTGCGATAAAGTGTTTGTTTCCTCCGAAGTTCCACTCAAAAGATTTGAAGATCAATGGTTAGAGACCGCTGCGCGTTTTTTCAAACTGTTGAATCCTCAAAAGGCCCACAAGCAGATAGTTTTCTTAACCTCTTCTCTGACCATGTAGAAGACTAGCTACTTCATAGGTGAGAGCCTCAATTATGTGTTGATCACAAAAAAAAAAAAAAAAAATCTAAAACCTCATGTAAAATTTGGTACAAATGGCAACTCTCTCTCTCTCTAACTTCAAACCCCTAGCGACAACCATCTTCATCCGACAAATAAACCCCTGACCACTCCTAGCAGCTACCTCAAATGCCCTCTAGCACACTAACAACCTCATCCCCATGACTCGTCCAGATAACTTGTTTATCACCCATACTTTGACCCCCAAACAACTTGCTAGAAACATTAAAAACCTCAATCACCATCCTACAATACACATGTTTTCTTCAATTGCAACTTCCCCACCCAACTTCTTTGAGCACAGCCCCACCGTAGCCTCCCTAACGATTTTGCTCAGTTTACTCGGCCACCACTGTTGTCGCCTCACCAAAAAAGGTGCAACGCCGACCGTCTGGTTAAACCGTCAGATCTACGTTAAAACCACCTCACGCCACTGCTAGATTTGTGAATCAGCGACACTTTCACTGCTAGATCTGTGGACGGTCATAACAGGTTGAGACAAAGACGGTGTTGATGGTCTTGGGGGAGAGTTTCAGAGAGTTCCGGCAACGGAAATTGATTGAGGTATGCATTTTTTGAACCGAGAAAGAGAGATAGAGAGTTCAAACAACGCAGCAGTATGCATTGCTTTAACTGATTTGTGGTCACTGGAATAGATCGATTGAGGTTTTTAGTGGCCTGGTTTGCTGGGCGTTGGTGGTGGTGCTCACAGGTTTTGGAGAGTATAGAGAGCTAGGTTCAAAGAGCGAGAGGTCGATTGGTAGATATATTTGGATCTGATGTTTATTATTACATTTAGGGTTGGGGTTGGGGTTGAGGTTGAGAAATTTGGGAAGATGATGCTTTTATATATGTAATATTTTTTGTTTTATTTAATAATGAACATTTTAAATAAAAGAATGAAATGACCAGAATACCCTTAAGTGGATAGACATAACTGAAATTTTTAACTTAGTTAGTGTTAAAGGACGAAATGTGTAATGCGTTTTCCAAATAAAGGATTGTGACTGTAATTATTGAAGTTAAAGACTATCCATTGCAACCCGCTACAAACATAAAGAACGAAAAGTGTAATTTACCCAATTAACTATTTCACATTGTTTATACACGCTTCATTCCAGAATCCATAAGCAGTGACGCAACACACTAACCATCGTTACGTGTTGCGTCATTTGAGTAACTAATGCGGATTGAGCGAAATTAGGGCCGACGTTAGGGGTAATCATCGTTATAGCTATTCATTGTCTTAAATATCAATCTCAATGGTAGATTCTCAACAGGTAACAACTATTTTTTCATCGTCTACTAATCTATAACTGTATATATGTATTGAACAACTCTAAAAAGCACTAAATCACTAATCAGTCTTGCGAATTGAATGATTTAATCTATAATATTTGGGATTTTGTTTTGGTGTTGGCAATTCTATTAATATTTTTTTTTTAGAGTTGTCAAGTATTCAAGAGTTAAAAAAGGGATTGGACGATTGATGATTCTCATTATTGATTTGCTGGTTTGTAAGACACTACTCACGTTAGTTATAGAAAAATGGTTGATTTGTTTATTTTCCTTATACCAGTTCAATAGCCCCCTACTTTGTAGTTTGCTTAGGACCTTTAAAAACGTTAGACCGGTCTTGCTTATACGTGTCGCATTATATATTATATATGTGTATACAAAGGTGTATCCCAAATACTTTGGTTTATGATATTTTTAAAATTATTATAAAAAGTTCACCTTTCAATTTATTATTATCCATTTAGGTTTTATGAACTCTTTCAATTTGTACCATCTGCCGAGTACCACGAAGTCACGAACACCATCTACCATTAAATTATTATAAAAAAAAAAAAAATTCACCTTTCAATTTATTATCCATTTAGGTTTTATGTATAAACTCTTTCAATTTGTACCACTTGCCGAGTACCACCAACACCATCTACCATTTGTCACCACCACCTTCTACACCAACCACCATCACTATTAACCACCACCCCTTATTATTGTAATAATTTGTAAATACCCCACCACCTAAACTTACAAAAGTGAATCAAATACCACATGGAGTTCATCAAGACCCCAAACCAAATGTCAAAAACTCTAATAGGTTTCAAACCCCAATTAAACACAATAAAACGAAGTACCCACTATAACTAATAAGTCAAAGATCTACGGGCACGTTTTTTTGAAACAAATAAATTTAAAAGATTGTGAAGTTGCGATGTTTACTTTTTTAAAACTTCTTTACCGAGGATATGTTCTACTATGACGTCTTAAAAAAATTATTTCTATTTTGTTTGAGGTCTAAATACAAAGTTTTGTTTTTCTACATTTTGGAATAGTTGTATTTAAATAACACGTCCTCTTTTGGTAATGACAAAAGATACAATGATTTGGATACAACTTAGTTTTTAATTATAATTATATTAAAATGTGACAGAAAAACAAAATTGTGTATTTTGATTTTTAGAAAATTGGATACAACTTGGTTTTTAGTTATGATTATATTAAAACGTGATAGAAAAACAAAATTGTGTATTTCGATTTTAGAAAATACTAGATATTAGGGTGAAGAGGGTGGAAGCGGCAAACCAAGCAGGGAGGTGATTTGCCGCGCGGTGAAGGTGCTGCCGTCCCAATATTGCCGCTCAGTGAAGGTTGTGTGCGGGGACTACTTGCCGCATGCGGGGAACATGAGGGAGAGGGTATAATGGTGGGGCTCACGATCATTCAATCAATCATGTTTTTTTAAATGGTTTGGGTGAAATCATCCATATGTTTTTGAGCAAGAGTGGTGTATGAGAGGAGAATTGAAATGACACATCATGATTGGGTGGGTGAAAATTCCCCCATTTCAAGAGGGGTGCACCCCATTCACCCTTATGTCTTACTATATAAAAGAAAACTAAAATAAATATTTAATAAAACCAAAAAAGAAAGAAAAATAAAACAAAGAGTTAATTGGCTGGATAGTCCCTATGGTTTATCATTTTTTCATCTTTAGTCTCCAACTTTCTAAAATTACATGTATGTTCCTTGTGGTTTGACAACTTGTTACTCGGATAGTCCTCTAAGTGGATGACTGTTAGTTTGTTTAGTTAAGTCCAGTGGCGGATCTAGAAAAAACCTAAAGGGGCAACGTTTCTATAAAAAGGGGCAACGAAATCGAAAAAACGTTAATTTTTTCTAAAATTTACACTACCGCCGGAGCGTCAAGGGGCAACAGGGGTTGCCCCATGTTCTATGCAAGGTCCGCCCCTGGTTAAGTCCATGTAAAATGAATAAATTTCCGTTAACGAGGGTCATGCTATTCTCACACGGTGAAAATTATTTTCACACCCCAAAGCGCCGCGCTATGGCCATAGCGGGGCGCTTTGGTTGACAAAAGTTGATTTGACTGACGTTGGAAACATAAGTTGCAGAGACATAAAGGTGATACGATGTTGCAGTGTCCCGTGAACCCTAAGCGCCGCGCTATGGCCAAAGCGCGGCGCTTCGACCCCAAATTTTCATTATTTAAACCTGCATAGACAGAACATTTAGCATTCGAGGGTATTCGGTGATTTTGTTGTTTGTCGATTTTCTTTGCTCTATTAGTTACATGTCTTGAAAAAACGATGTCGTAGTTAAGCAACTATCTTTTCGGTCAATATTCTAACGAGTCAGTTGTTCCTGATTCTTACGAGGGGACCGCTATTTCTGACTCGTATGAGAAACCGGTCTCGTCCAACTTGAGGGAGGTAGAGGTTGTATCTGGCATTCGTTATCGTGATAACACGGTGAAGCTGGATTTGAATACCCCTGTGGAGGACCCTTACGCACAACAAGGTTATTCGAATTTCGGTTACGGTGGCGAGCAAAGCTTTGTACAGCAGGAGTGTTATCCAAACCACAGTTACGGTTGTGAACAGAGCTTTGAACATCAAGTCTATTCGAACCTCGGTGACGATGGTGAGCCGGAGGATGTGTCTGTTGACGAGGAAGGCTGTTACCCAGTTACATTTTCGTTTGATACAACGCAGACCTTTTCGTCACGTAAAGAGTTGGTGCGTTGGGTACAAGACACGGCAAAAGACAATGGTTACCTCATTGTGATTAAGAGGTCGAATAAAAGAGGAGAGAATTACAAGATTTGGTTTCAATGTACTTTTGGTGGGGAGCATAAGAGTATAGCTACACAGAGGAAAACGGGTAGCAAGAAAATAGCCTGCCCGTTCGAGATGATCGGGTTTTCGGAATCACCCGGAAGTGTTTGGAGGATCGAGGTGACGAAGGCGAAGCATAACCACACTCCTATTGAAAACTTAGAGGGTCACGCGTATGCGAGAAGGCTTTCTTCGGAGGATAAAAAACTGGTTAAGGAGCTGGCAGAGCAAGATATTCCCAACCAAAGTATCTGGCGAACGCTGACAAAAAACAATCCGGCTAGAAAACTTATTCCGAAAGATATACACAACGCTGTTCAGAAGATCAACGCCGAAAAAAATGTCGGTAAGTCTCCGATGCAAAAACTTGAAAACATTCTTCTCGAAAAAGATTACACTTATTACATGCGCACGAATGAGATATCGAACGAAGTTGAAGATGTCTTCTTTGTTCACAAAAAATCATTCACTATGTGGTGTGCCTTCCCGCATGTGCTAATGATTGACGCCACCTACAAAACGAACATGTACAACCTGCCATTTGTTCAGGTCGTAGGCATGACGTCGACAAACAAATCGTTTACGGCTGCTTGTGCGGTAATTTCCGCTGAGAAGTCAGAGAACTACCTATGGGTGTTGCAGAGGATCAAGTCTATGCTGGTAGGATGTATGGAACCGCGCGTGATTTTAACAGACAGGGATTTTGCGCTAATGAACGCGTGTGAACAAGTTTTTCCAAAAGCGCATAAGTATCTTTGTCGGTTCCATATTCAACAAAATATTAATAAGAACAGCAAGAAGAAATTCTCTGACAAGGAGTGGAAAGAATTCGTACGTACATTTTGGATATTGTGCGAGTCTACGACCGAGGAAATATACAGGTATAACTTGGAAAACCTTGAAGCACAGCTGAAAGAAGATGACCGTGAACGTGGGTATTTCTTACATAATTATGTTCAAATTTTATATAATAACAAAAAGGGGAAATATCACAGAAATGTAACAAAGTTTGTCAATTGTTCCAATTAAGTCATTCAAACTTTTTTTGTCTCTTTAAACTGACTAAACTTTAAGTTAGTGTCCTAATAGTATGTAATTACCAGGTCATCAGGTTATTATTATTTTTTTCTTATTTTTTTTCATTTTAATGCTTAAATGGATATTATTTAGGGTAGATGAATTTTATATAAATCAAAACATATTATTAACCCTAACAACCCTGGAACCTTTAAACCTTCAAACGTTTCAATTTTGTAATCGTCAATCAAACGTGTGAACGAAACGTCATCTTCAACCTAAGCAGTACTTCGACGACCGACCAACCTCCAAACCTCTGTAAAACGTCAACTTCACCAAACGTTCAATCATGTCTGCCTAATTCGTTCGATTTTGTGATTTTGATGGAAAATCGAGATCGCCGTTTCCGATTTCCATTTTATATTATATGAATTTGAAAAAGAAACTTCGTTTCACCTTTGATTTCCGAGGGGTCTGCTTCGATTTCGATTTTCGATTTCTGATAGGGCAAGTTCTGATTCTCATCAAAGATTCACGAAATTTCAATAACAGACTACGTAAATGCAAGATTCAAAATTGAAACTTGAAATAAAGAAATTAAAACCCACAAAAATCTTTAACTATTTTGCACTTTTGCTCGTTAAGGCTGAATCTTAAAATAATAGGCTGCTTGCAATATATTTCCCATGTTTGTAATAGCAAATTAGGATGAATAAAAGTGCTCTGTTTTTCTCGTTATAGTGAAGAACACACAACACACAGTAAAAACACTATACTAGACACACACTAAAAGCAAAGGAATATTGGGCTTTATGAATAATAAATGCGTTTTTCTTTAATTTTAAAAACTAAAAACAATATAATTTTATGATTTAAAATATAAAAAAAGCAATTTTTAAACTTAAAACCAACTAAAGACAAATGATTTTATAATTTTTTAATAAAAAAGTGAATTTTTTAATTGAAAAATCCATATAATTATTTATATTTTCCACATCATATAAAAAAATAAAAAATGTAATGAAACCTGACACGTCATCATTGGTAACCTGGTAACCTAATAATTACATACTATTAAAACAGTAAATTAAACTTTAATGACTTTAGAGATACAAAAATAGTTTTGATGACTTAATTGGAACAGTTGGTAAACTTTGTTACATTTCTACAAAGTTACCCCTAACAAAAACTGACTATTTACATTTTTTAATTTTAGAGGTTTTTGATTATTTGAAGAAATCCTGGTTGGATCCGTACCGTGAAAAGTTTGTATCTTGCTGGATTAACAAAACTATCAACTTTCACCAAACTACGACCAACAGGGTTGAGGGCATGCATGCAACACTAAAAAATCGCAACACACTGGATAAACTTGTACTGTATGTTGATCATGTTGTTGATAGACAATACCCCGAGATTAGAAGTAGCTTTGAAACAAGCCTCCGAAACGTGATGACGCACCACAAGAATCAGCCCATGCTTGCATATATTCTCAGAAAGGTTTCAATATATGCGATTGAGCTTTTGAGTATGGAACTAAAACGTAAGGAAGACGGGTTGAGAGCCTACGGTGCAAGCTGTGGTTGCCAACTTTTTACCAGCTGTGGTTTGCCATGTGCCTGTCGTTTGGAAAAGTTGGAAAATAACGGTAATTAATATCTTTGACCTTTCTCGTTATGATTTTGCCACCTAATTTGTTTTCATCCACAGGTCAGCAACTCCGGATCACACACATAGACGTGTTCTGGAAGAAGCTTGACTTCAAGCCTGCAAGGAATAACATAGAGGATATCGATGTAGACGCGAAATTTGAAAAATTGAAACAACAGATCGATCCAACACCCCCTCAAGTGAAAAGGAGCTTCTTTGAAAAGTTTCAGCAAATCCTCAATCCAGGGAACAATAACAAAAAACCTCCTGCTGTTCTGAAGAAAACTCGTGGTCGCCCAACATTGAAAACGCAGGAAGAAAGAAAGGTTGAAGCCGCTAGAAAAGGCTCGTACATTCCGTCAGAAGAAACTTGGGTCGAGGCCTCAGACGATCTTCCCCGTCACAGCTCGTACATATCACCCGAAGATTCTAGAAGACAAAAGAATACCAAACCGCTCAACCTACACCCTGATTTCCGGATGATCAAGCTCGGTCCTAAGACGGATATAGCGATCCGCAACTACGCATCTCAGATTCCCAAAGTGATCCATCCATACATCGTTAGAATAAAGGACGTGAAACCAGATGGTCATTGTGGGTTTCGATCGGTGGCTGTTGGGTTAGGAGTGAAACAAAATTCATATTTGATGATCCGGAAACAACTTATAAAGGAGTTACGTATGAACGAATCGCTTTGGAGGCAGGTTTTCGATCCGGAAAACATAGGACATTATGATGCGCTGGTTAGACGGATCGATTTCAAGGGGGTGGGACGAGCAGGTATCGAAAATTACATGTCGATGCCTGAGACGGGGTTTCTTATTGCCCAACGATAGGTGTGATTGTTCACACCTTCGACATTCGTGGGAGCGATACAATTTTCCCTCTGTTGGGCGGGCCAAACGAAGCTGAGGAACCTCACCTGGTGGTTGCGGTCGTGTTCGTCGACGATGGGCATTTCAGACATGTAGAGCTTGGAGGTTGTTATCCAATGCCTCCCCCAAACCTACTCTGGACAGCGAACAGAACAGAGCGCGCAGCAGCCTGGCATACATTATACAGGGATTAGATCAACGCGTATGAAATGCTTACGTATCGTGCCCCTGACCTTAATGTAACCCCATATGTTCACGATGTATGTTAAATGTGTTTAATAATAATCACGTTTGTGTTTGTTCAATATATGCGTTACATCACGTTAAAAACCGAATGTCACCGACACGACCCAATCAGATTCAATACGCACTTGTACGACCCAAAATGACAATATACATCATAATACTACAATTAATGAAAAAATACGTCATGTTCATGTACGGTAGGCGGCTGATACACATAACACTTCTCACAGGAGTACTTGTGCTTTCAAGCCAAAATGATACGATATAACGGAATAAGACATCACACGTAACCGATTTGATCCGGAACTTGCAGTATAGTCCATATATATTAAAAAATGATGTATAATGGAAAAAACGTAAAATTTAGACTATTATCGACGCGTTTGTGAATTAAAAACAATTTTAAAAAATTTAAAAAAGGCCCAAAGCGCCCCGCTGAGGCCATAACGCAGCGCTTTGGCCCCGAAGCGCCCCGCTTAGGCCATAGCGCAGCGCTTTGGCCCCTCGTTAAACCTGAAGCGGGGCAGGCTTCTCCCCCATTTCATCAACAAACAAAACACACACACAAAGGTGCGATTACACACACTAGGGCGAAGATCTTCTTTTTCCAGATTTCAAACGCTATTAGGTAGGATCGAACTTCATTTATTGTTTTGGTTCAAGTTATATGTTTGATTTTGATTTGATTTGGGCCGATTTGATCGAGTTGCTGGGCCTGTTCTTCATAACGAAGAACCAAAGCGCCGCGCCGAGGCCAAAGCGGGGCGCTTTGGTTCATGTTTATTTTTTTTTATATATTATTTGTTTATTATTATTATTTGTTTATTTAATATTATTTGTTTATTATTATTATTTGTTTATTTAATATTATTTGTTTATTATTATTATTTGTTTATTTAATATTATTTTTATATTATTTTTTTATTTAATATTATTTTTATATTATTTGTTTATTATATTATATGTTTATTATTATTATTTGTTTATTTAATATTATTTATTTATTTAAATTGTTTAATAATATTATTTGTTTATTTAATATTATTTGTGTATTTAAATTGTTTAATAATATTATTTGTTTATTATCTTTTATTTAATATTATTTGTGTATTTGAATTGTTTAATAATATTATTTGTTTATTATCTTTTAAACGTGCAAGGATGGATTCCGATGACGAGATTGAGCATATGGACGCTGAGGGAGAGGTGGGAGATGTGGGAGAGGTGGGAGAGGAGGGAGAGGAGGGAGAGTCGGCATGTCCGTACCTGCAGTTTCCGCAGGGGTCACGGGCGAGGAGGAGATGCGCTAGGTTGCGTACCATAGAGATTGGGGGGCATGTAGGGATAGACTGGGACCTGCTGGAGACCGTGGGAGAGGCCGCGCGGGCGCGTGATATAGTTGGACTAGATACTCCTTGGTCGCGCCTATTTCAGATAGCGATGGAGGACTCGTACCCTGAGCTTACGGTCGAGTTTCTTTCCACGTTTACATACGCACCGCATCCGGCGGATTACGTGGAGGACCCGGATTTTCCAGTCCACGAGGTTACATTCCGTCTCGCCGGTCAGCAGTTTCAGATGAGTGTGCGGGAGTTTGCTGTCCATACAGGTTTGTACACAGAGCCCGAGCTTGATACTGATTTATATACGCAGGCGGTTACGGCGATGGACAGGCAGACGCTTATCAGTTTCTGGAGGGCCATTTCCAGGGTTCCCTTTGGGAAATCCTGGCAAAAGGCCACCACCATTAGAGACCCCTTGTACCGATACCTGCACCATGTTATCGCGTCATCTATCGTGCCGCGGGGTACCAGCAGGGAGAAGGTCAACCTCAGTGACCTTTTCTTTCTATACTGCCTACTTCGCCGCCAGGCCTGCGATCTAGCAGCCTGCCTGGCAGATTACTTTGCCACAGCATACCACCGGCAGCTCCGCGGGCAGCTGCACACTGGCTCATACATCACCGCCATTGCACGCTCGCTAGGGCTCGTGCCCGAGACTGATCCGGAGCTGTCCGATCCGATCCCGTCAACCAGGTTGGGCCGCGCGTCAGTATCTAGCATGCAGATCACCCGTACCTTTTGCCTGGCAGATTACTTTGCCACAGCATACCACCGGCAGCTCCGCGGGCAGCTGCACACTGGCTCATACATCACCGCCATTGCACGCTCGCTAGGGCTCGTGCCCGAGACTGATCCGGAGCTGTCCGATCCGATCCCGTCAACCAGGTTGGGCCGCGCGTCAGTATCTAGCATGCAGATCACCCGTACCTTTGATGTTGGTCTGAGGTTTAAGGGCCGTGACGGGCTGATTTGGCATCCGGAGGTGGTGCCGGAGGTCATCCCGGTTGTTATTGAGGTGAGGCCTGGAGTGTTAGCCCCTCCTCCTGTTCAGGAGGCCGCTCGGCAGGCTCAGCTGCAGGCTCTGGGCCTCGATCAGTACCCGGGCCAGCCTCAGGATCAGGCTCAGGCTCAGGCTCAGGCTCAGGCTCAGGCTCAGCCTGTATTCGAGGATCCGGCTCAGGAGGAGCATGTCGAGGAGATCCCGGTACCACCAGTTCAGCCAGCTCCTGAGCCGCCACAGTACCCGCAGCACGTGTACGCTGACCTGCCTCTGGCAGTGCGTGAGGTGGCTCGGGACTTCGACCGGCGCCTCAGACGCCAGGGCGCACACATTGACTGGATCGTCGAGACGCTCGTTGCTCTACGAGAGCTCGCTGGGTTGCCTGCACTTCCCCTCCCACCGTCCCCACCGCACGAGGATTAGTACCTTAGTTTGTTTGTTTAGTGTTTTGTTATGTATTATGTACTCAGTTGTACCTTTTTGTTTTGTATGTACAAACTGATATATATTGCAGTTAATCTTCTATTTACATCACGTTGGTTTTGGATTGTTTACGTTTAATTCTTATGGCTTTCTGTACATTTTATTTAACGTGTTCGTTTAATTTAACAAAATAAACTAGGTTAAGAACTTATATTATATACGTTCTATAAAAATAATGACGTAATAACGTAATTGCAAAACAACTATGAATTATATATAATAAAACTCAAATAAAAATTTTTCCTCCAAAAAAACCCTACCAAACTAATCCAACCAAAAATCCCTACCAAACTAACCCACATCCCACCTGTTTCCAAAAAAAAAAAAAAAAAAAACATCCAAAGCGCCGCGCTTTTCTGTCAGTCCTTGTCTGTTGACCAAGACCAAAGCGCCCCGCTTTGGCCATAGCGCGGCGCTTTGGATGTGCAAAAAGACAAATGGCGTGTGCGAATAGAACAGGCCGTTAACGATGAAACAAGTTAAACCAAATAAGTATACTTATTAAATATATGGCTCATTCTATACGCACCCCCCCTCTTTCCTGATTATACCCCCCTTGTGAGAGGAAAACTGTCGGTCCCACGCAGGCCCCACCTGTAAGTATGTGAGAGGAGGGGGGGTGAAAAAAGTAAATAGGGGGGGGGGTGTAGAAAGTAGCACCCTAAATATATATGTGTGTGGGGCCTACTTATTGTCTTCACCCATATTCTTCTCCGGTAACTTTCGTTTTTCCAGCCACCTTGCCGGCGACCACAGTACCACACACCACCGCAGCCCTCCTCCACACCACCACCCACATTTGTCAACGTCGAGGAATTCCGGTCCCCACCACCAGCCACCGCTTCCGAGTTCCGACCAACCCATATTTAGTATCTACATATTTTTGCCCATGGTTACATACTGTTGACACCGGGAATCTCATTGATCCTCTCCATACCCAAGAATTCTTTTCCAGATTTTGATTCTGATGCTCAAAAGCCAAACATATAAAGCCAGATGTATATAGCTAACTTAAATCATTAGGTCCAAACATATTTATCTTTATGAGTAAATTTCAAAGTTCGTCCTTTATGTATGTCTAATATATCAAAGTATGTCATTTATCTTTAATAAGCTCAGAAAACATCCTTAATGTTTGAAAAACCAATCAGGTTATGTCCTTTACCCTAAACCTTGTTTGTTTTTCCAGTTAAGTCAGGTCACATGTAAAGCACATGAGGGCATTAATGTCATTCTACCTACCAATATATATATGCACCCACACATACATACAGAACACACACTCTCATCTTTCTCTTTGCTCTCTCTCTCTACTACCAGCCCCCCTCTCTCTCTCTCACTCTCTACGAAAACTCAAACCCTACAATCCTCTTCAATTTCAAGTTTCTGCAAACTATCATCTCTCTACAAAACAAAAAGAAAAACCCTGTCTTTCTAATCTAACGGTTGTGGTGGTGAAATTTGGGGATTTTTGTTGACCTAAAAAAACCTCGAATCTTCAGCCAAATCAACAGCAGCAAAATTACCGGTGGCGAAATTTGGGGATTTTTTGTTGACGCCCGGACCACAGAAACGAGCGGTGGCGACCGCTCGTTAAGTCCCTAAAATTACCGTCCACCAACTGTTCGACATCTTGCCTCAATGAATCTTCAGCCAAATCAACAGCAGCAAATCTCAACAATGTGTCGTTAAACACCGGTGCACGTCTTTTCTCCACCACGACGTCGTTCCGGTACCCAATTCCCCACCGGAGGAGACGCCAGAAACCATGATTCGGAAACAGAGTGTGGCGGCGGCTGCAATAATACACACAACACTGAATATAGGACGGATTGACCTATTCATGTTAACGGTTAAACCCTTTTTTAGTCAGCGGTGAGTCAACTCAGATCCGGTGATGAATCGGAATGAAACCCGTTTGATAACCCACATGAAGATGTGAGTAATGATGAGATTGGATCGGAGAATTTGGAGATTTGGTGAATCTAGCAAGTGGGTGTTTGAGGGTAGAAATAATAAGGGGTGAAAACTAAAACTGAAACTGAAAAACCAGAGGGTGTTGTGAAGTAGATGGATTATTTGTGAAGAAATAATGTATGTTTTTACATTTGGGTTTAAAACCGAACCGCTGTTCTCCTCCCCCCCTACGTCTCGCTATCTCTCTCTCTCTCTTTCCGTACCGTCGCCGCCATATGCCACCACCATCTGGTGGTGGCTATCGTCAATCGGAAATCGGAGGGGGGTGTCGCCCCCGGATTGGGGAACCGAGGAGGGGAGTGGAGATCGAGAGGTGGGGGTGTTTGGCAGTGGATTTGTGTGAGTGTGTGATTTCTCTGTGTTTGATTTGGGCTATGATTGTGTGTATGTTGTTTATAAGTTGCAGACTATGAAGAAGATGGATGGGTGATGTAGAGAAATGAAATTGTGAAAGGGCTTGGTAGGTAGAATGACATTAATGCCCTTATGTGCTTTACATGTGACCTGACTTAACTGGGAAAACAAACAAGGTTTAGGGTAAAGGACATAACCTGATTGGTTTTTCAAACATTAAGGATGTTTTCTGAGCTTATTAAAGATAAAGGACATACTTTGATATATTAGACATACATAAAGGATGAACTTTGAAATTTACTCTATCTTTATTAACCACTTTAAAAAATTTAATCTGAAGACTACAAATGCAAATTATTTAATTCAGAGTTGTAATGCAGTATTGTTGCCGGTTTTCGATTGGATTGGAGATGTAGTATCGTTGCCGGTTTTCGATTGGATTGGATGACACGTTAATCCTCTGCCGGAACCTCTGTATGGTCGCCAGAATAATTGTAGGTGTTGTTGTTAGTGAGGTGCAGTCATGATCGGTTGAGGAGGCAGGGGATGTATCGGTCTCAAATCTGTTGAGTTCATCGGAGGATCTGTTAAGGTAGCAGGGGACGTTGTTGTAACCCCCGTATCGTTGCCGGAATTAGTTTCATCGGTGTCAAATCCGTCTGTTACATCGAGTTCATCAAATCCATTGTATATGGTAGTGATATTTTCTCAAAAAGGAGTGATCGTGGACCGAAGTTGCAGTAAATGTGGGGTTGGAGGTGGGTTTATAATTCATCGAATTTATCAAATTTACGGCCGGAACATAAACAAGTGTGTCGGAGAAGAAAAGATAAGGTGGGGTGGGGATGGGGTGGGTAGGAGTTAGATTAGAAGAAGTGGGATCCACGGTTACTTTTCTTTTAGTTTTGAGTTAATTGCCCGGATGGTCCCTGTGGTTTCACGTTTTTCATGTTTAGTCCCCACCTTTCGGAAATAACAGGTATGCTCCTTATGGTTTGTCTTTTTGTTACTCGGATAGTCCCCTGACACTTACTCAGGGGACTATCCGAGTAACAAAATGCAAACCATAGGGAGCATACCTGCTATTTCCAAACTAACTGACATCTACTCACGGGAGTATCAGAGTAATAAAATAACAAACCATAGGGAGCATACCTGCTATTTTCAAAATGTGGGGACTAAACGTGAAAAAACGTGAAACCACAGGGATTATCCGGGCAATTAACTCTTTAGTTTTTAAACTATTATTTTATATGTAAGGGTAGTTTAGTCATTTTACATTGACTTAACTGAACTGAACAAACTAACAGTCATCCACTTAGGGGACTATCTGAGTAACAAATGATCAAACCACAGGGAACATATATGTAATTTTAGAAAGTTTGGGACTAAAGGTGAAAAAATGGCAAACCAATAGAACTATCTGAGCAATTAACTCTAAAACAAACTTATACGGAGAAGAGCATGTTATGATGGATTTAGCAACTGCTCATCTATAAAAAAGAACTCCCAAATAGGTTTCAAGCGAACAAACCCCACCTCATAAATAATGTTGTTATTGCACCGTTCGTACTTCGTAGCAAACATGGTAAGCATAATAAATTTTGAAAATAGAAGCTTTTGTCTTCATTTACATTAGCATAAAATATACAAATACTAAGGTTCTCATTGGTTATTATTATTATTATTATTATTATTATTTTTATAAATTTTAAGCGATTTTTACATGATAATGTGATATATATGATATACGTTTTGGATGCTCTACATGACATAAAAACACAATTTCTACTGCCCATATGCCATATATGATTATGTTTCTTTTCCTTTTTTTACTATATAAAACACTATGTTATGAGTTTTTCTCAATTCAAACATATATTAAGTATTTTGGTCAATAATCGGTTTCAAACAAATTAACATATTTTAACTCATTTTAAAACAAACTCTTAGATTCCGTTTGGTGTAACACCTAACGAAGTTATAGAATATTAATTGAAATTAAAATTAAGTAGGTCATGTTGAATTTTTAATTTCATTTATAACCATTTAAGTGATAAATAATCGTGTAGGTGGAAAAAAATAATAAAACCTTAATGAATCATTGACTTTTAAATAAATTTAATTTAATAGAATCGTTTAAGTATCTAACTAATAATATGACATAATATCAAAACAAAATTAATTCACTTGAATTTGCTTGTTGATTAATTTAATAAAATCGTCTAAGTATCTAACTAACAATATGACAAATTCCTCCACTTGTGGCCTAGTGGTAGGAGACTTAGGTTTTCCAATGGAGACTCAAGTTTAATTTTCACTTGTGTCATATTGGGGTGGATATAGGCAATGAATGATTTTGATTAGGTTTTGTGTGAGTTTGTTAGTTCGATTCCCGAGCCCAACCAAGTTTTCGTCCCACCGTTTGTTACGCCAAAGAGTTCTGCTCTTGTGGTAGCACAACGACTGTCAAGTAGCAGTCGGCGGTATGGTTTCGTGGGGGAACGCCCAAAAAAGCCAAACTTTGAAGCTAGCGTGGGCCGGTTAAGATAACATAGTCTGACCAGACCAGAGTAGGGCAATACAGGCCTTTCCGATTTAAAAAGTGTGATAATCTTATACATCGTTCAAAAAAATAAATAATATGACATAATATCAAATCAAAATTAATTCACTTGAATGTTCTTGTTGAAAGTAACTCACATGAACCAACCTTTAAGCTATTATCAATTTACAAAAAAAAAAAAAAAATCCAAATGCGACACTTAGTTTCATAGTCTATAGAAATTTTTTGGTATATACGTTTTCGACCCCCCCATCATTCGGGTCAAGCTTCGCCACTGTTCATAGAAACTCGGATTTGTTGTATTTATGAATACTATTTTTTTTTTTAACGTAAAACTAATATAACTACTTTTCATGAATACTAATTTTTTAAACGTAAAACTAATATAACTACTTTTCATGATTTTAACATTTCAAACTAATATAGTCCTTTACCTCTCGAATAAAGTAAGAGACAGAAGGAGGAGATATCTTATCATCATACCATATATCTTAAAGGACATATGCCCGCTACTAAGCGTGGATATCAATGATTTTGAGTTGGTGGGCTGCTTAGTTTTAGGTGAGTGGGTTAAATTGTTGAACCCAGACATGGCCTATATATCTATTCATTTCAAAGCCATCGATTCTACCTTGAAGATACTTTAACCGTGCAGCCTCAATCAAACTTGTTTAACTTGTTAATCCAAACAAGTCAAATCATTGCAAAAAGGATGACAAGTTGCTATTGGGTCGTAATCATGGTATAAACATAAACGTGTTAAAAGAGTCATAAATAGGTTGGCGAGTGATAATAAATGAGTTGTATCAGGGTTGACGTACTAATATGTTTAATAAAACGTGACGATTCGACCTACTTAATCTTCATAAATTTGCTAGCAAGTCGTAATAAAAGGATTACTTGGATCGGTGGATTGACTTGTTTAGTTTCATAAATTGGTTGATAAATTGTAACAAAAAGGTGGCTTGTTTAATTATGATGAGTTGATCTAGTCACTTAGACGGGTTAAATGTCAACGCAAGAAAGACGTATTTATTCTACAAGTTATATATATTACAACCTAATACCTAATCGACATGTCTCTGATGATGTAAGTGATTACCAATTTACCATACGCCTAAAACTATCCTTCGTATTTTATATTTATGCATTTCTAATTGAATATTACCGATGTAATTAAACAAATAAAAATGATTCATCTATCAAAATTAAGTAGCAATTCACTTGATAGCATGTATGTAACATTCAACTAGGGAAATGAATCGTGTTTACGGGTTAAACCTGACACGATCTCAAGCATGACACGAATACGAAAATCGTATTACACACATGGACCGCCACATGACAAGTGTATTCACATGTTGACACGAACAAGACCCATTTAGTCCAAATAGGAAATTATTCAATTTTATTTTGCATATTAATACCATAAAATTCTAAATTCAGATGTTATTTTTATTTTTCTAAGCAATTTTGTTTAAACTATACTAACACAAATTTAAACTCTGACATAAAAAATACCTAAAGAGTTTATATTTATTGCATAAAACACATTAAAAAGGTAAAATGTAAATAAATGGGTAAACCCCGTGAACCCGTCAAGTTAACAGGTACATGACACATTTAACTAAACAGGTTTAATGTGAAATGAACCTGAATTCTCGTTTAAACTTAACCCAATCTCTTGAATGTCTTGTTAGGTTCATATTAAGTAAGAAATTCACACCCCCTACGTTCGCCACTAATACCAATCAAAATTGTTTGCTTTTATCCACTTGGAGCCACCTTGTTTTAGATAGTCCGGGAAGTCGATCATCCTGAGATTTCCGACACTAAAGTGTACATAACGAACAAGTTTGTTTCTTATTCATAGTCAATGCACCCATAACGTGTTAGATTATTCTAGCTCTCTTGTAAACAAACAATGTTTTAAATGAAACGCGTGGAGGAAAATAAAATCAAAGAACTATATCTATTATCGAAGTTCACATCGACCATAAGCTATAAGTTCCTAAGTTCCTTTATGATGTGTTTTTAGCACTATGTATTATTTTTCTTTTTAAAGGATTAAGCGTCGACGTGTGTCTCCTTCAATCTGATTAATCTCAATTCAATATGTTGGGAAGTTGTGGGAGAAAGTTACGATGGCACCAAATGTGATTCATAACATACACATTTCAAATACTACATTTAGCAGTTTGCTTGCAGATAAAGAATTAGAATACCAACATCTTACAATGATTACGAACATAGATATGCATAAGCTTTAGAACCAATTTTTTAAAAAAAAGTACGTATTATTTCTCTTTAAGAACATCTGTCAGAATTATTTCATTTTTCTTGATAGAAAAAAAGTGACATGTTGGGTAGGGTCTTTTTTTTTTTTGAGTTAAATGCTATTTTAGTCCCTGTGGTTTGGGCCATTTTGCCAGTTTAGTCCAAAGGTTTCATTTTTAACCTCTGGGTCCAAAAAGGTTTCACAGTTGCAATTTTAGTCCACTTGGTTAACTTCATCCATTTTTTCTGTTAACGAGAAGGCCAATTCGGTCATTTTGTCTGTAATTCTGTTAACTAAAAGGGCAATTCAGCCATATAAAATGACCGAATTGGCCTTCTCGTTAACAGAAAAAATGGATGAAGTTAACCCAGTGGACTAAAATGGCAACTGTGAAACCTTTTTGGACTCACAGGTTAAAAATGAAACATTTGGACTAAACTGACAAAATGGCCCAAACCACAGGGACTAAAATGGCATTTAACTTTTTTTTTTTTGGAAGGTGACTTTCTATGTACTGGACCAGTGGTCACCGGGTTCATGTCGAAGACAATCCCCCGTCAGCCCCGCGCTCTCGGACGCGATGTTCGATCGGGCCCCGGCCGGTGCGTAAGCTGACTTCCGCCCGGAAACCATACTGCCCCCACACGAGAGACTTGCTGGGGTAACAGCTGGGTAAAACCGGGTTTCCCTCAAGACCGCACCATGCCTCGGTAGGATACGATCTATCATTGGGACGTCCCCCCCCCCTAAGACCACAAGTGGGAGTCGAACCGGTGACCTCCAAGGAGGGCCGGCCGACTTAACCCAAGTGGGGATACCCACTGGGCCACGAGGGGAGGATTCATGTTGGGTAGGGTCTCGCACTGAAATCATATGTCGGATGGTTTTTATATAATTTGTAATTCATAAGATGATAGGGTCATAATCAATTCAAAAGTAAAAAAACGGGTTAAAAAAATCAAATATTAATGTAGCGTGTTAACATTATAATAAGAGTAAACTTCCGTTTTGCTCCCTGTGGTTTGGTCATTTTAACGGTTTTGCTCCAATAGTTTAAAAATAGCCATTTTCCTCCCTGATCTTTCGAGTTTGTCGCCAGTTTGCTCCCTAATCTTTCGAGTTTGTCACCAGTTTCCTCCCTGATGGAGTTAGAGGCTGGGAGCAAAATGAAGATAAGTTAGAAAAATCATGGAGGAAAATGGCTATTTTTAAACTATTGGAGCAAAACTGTTAAAATGACCAAACTACAGGGAGCAAAACGGAAGTTTACTCTTATAATAATCGTAAATATAAAACTACTTGTGTAATGAGATAATTTTGATCAATATAAAGAAGAGTAAATTACTTTTTGAGTCCCTGTGTTTTAGTGGTTTTAACCACTTGAGTCCAAAATCAAAAAGTTTAACGCCCTGAGTCCCTAGCCATTTATTTTATAACGGTTTGAGTCTAATTTTGTTCATTCTATAACGATTTGAGTCCAAAAAATTGGACTTAAAAGGTTAAAATTTGGACTCAAAAGGACTCAAATGGTTAATGAAAATGCTATAGGGACTCAGGTCGTTAAACTTTTTGCTTTTGGACTCAACTAGTTAAAACCACTAAAACACAGGGACTCAAAAAGTAATTTACCCTATAAAGAAAGAAATTCAACACAAGTCTAATGATATAAAACTACCGGTTTTGTAACATGCCTTTCATGCTCCAACCGAACGCTCCGTTGATCAATTCTTTTAAAAACCTCTCCAACCAATCTTTTAAAAAACCGGTTTTTAAATCATGCCGGATTTGGTTTAAAGATGGTTCAACCGGTTGAACCGGGTTGTACTGGGTGGTTCAACCGGGTTGACTAACTAACTACATAATTCCATAAATTACAATATTAACTCAAAAAATAATCCAAACATACATTATTACATATTAGATAAACATACTATATAAACATCAATTATATAAATATACTGCATAACAATTAACAAAACTTCTACATCATTTATATAAGGGGAAATGGACTGTATCACCCTCAACTATGCAAAGTTGGCCGATATCACGCTCAACTTTCAAGTTGGCTCCCACCACCCCCTACTCGATAAGTTGGTGTCACTGACACCCCTTCGTTAAAAAAATACTAACTGAGTTAGTTTTTTAAGCCTATGTGGCATGCAGATAATGACTTGGAAGCATACGTGGACAAAGCCTCAATAAATACCCTATTTCCCTCTCTAATCAGTTGCATATCATCAAAACCCAGTTCACCAGTCCACTTCGATGTTGGCGATCAAACCCTAGTTCCTTGATCATCGTCGATTGCAGGAAAAATTCAGACTCCCAAGAGGTAAGGTTTATGTTAGTGTTGATTGCATTGTGATTTTACACACTGATTTAACTTATGGAGCGTATAGATGTTATGCTTTGGTACGGTGGTTGTCTTGATTTCTCATTTGATCAACCTCAGTATATTAATGGTTATTCTAAGTTAATCCAAATGGATTTTGATCATATCGCATACTTTGAACTGGTTGATTATGCACTGGAAACCAAAGAGTATGAAAGTAGGAATTTTTATATGTATGGGAATAATGGTGATTTTAAACTGTTTCGTGATGATAAAGATGTGTTGGAACTTGCAATGAAGGCTAAAAATTGGAGTGAACCGTTCATTGAAGTCTTTGTTCAACATAGCCCAATTATGTCTGAACATAAGACTCACCACTGTTCCCAACCCAGTAAACCACAGGCCCAGTCCAGTTGCCAGTCCAGTACCCAGCCCATTAAACCTAAGTCTAGTTCCCAGCCCATTAAACGACAAGCCCAACCCAAAAAACTAGTACCCAAGCCCAGAAAAAAAGTAGTACACGTGAAAGTGGGTAGGGCATCTGGTAAATGTTTTACAACTCCTGAAGTCCCTAGATCTGGAAGTACATCAGGTGTAGAACCAATTGTTAAACAGGTTGTTGAAGAACATGTACATGAGGCTTCATGGGCATTTGATATAGATAAGGAAACAAATCTTAAAGAGGTTGTGAAAGAATCAGTAAAAGAGGTTGTACAGGAAGAAGTCATTGGTCAAGATAGTGATAAAGATGCTGATTTAGAACAGGACAGTGAAGACAGTGATTGCAATGAAGAATCCAGTTGTGATGATGATGAGGATTGTTATTCTGATGAGGATGAGGTTTTGGAAGAATTGGTTGGCTTAGATTCAGACAGAGAAGATTTTGAATGGAAACAATCACAAGATGCAATTAAACAAGCTACCAAGGAAGAACAAGCAGCCACAAAGAAGATACTTGAAGAGTGTATCAAACATAATGAAAAAGAAGGTAATTTGCATGAATCTAATGATGCAGGTTGTGCACATGTAGAGGGATACAGCAGTTATGAAGAATCAGATGGTGATATTGCCACACCAGGTGATAGTGAAGAAGATGATGTTCGAGGAAAAAGGTTTAGGGAAACTGTTCCTAGTGTAAGTGCAGAAACTAACTGGAAGAAGTTTGTTTGGAAAGTTGGGACAAGGTTTGCTTCAAGGGATTCCTTTAAGGAGGCAGTTAGAAGATATGTTGTGTCTAATGGCAGGAATCTTTTCATAGCAAAGAGTGATAGCAAACAAGAAGGTCGTGTAGTAGTCAAGTGTGTAGCAGGGTGTCCTTTCTATCTATTTTGTTCAATGCACACAGGGAAAGAGTGTTACATGATTAAAAGTGTGAAAAACCATCACACTTGCCAAAGAAACATGATAAAGAACAGGCAACTAACTGCTAAGTTTATAGGTGATGAGTTCCTACCTTTATTTAAGGCCAAACCACACTGGTCTGCTAAGGAAATCATAAATGCTGTCAGACAAAAGTACAAGGTGATTATAAGTAAGTGGTTGGCTTATAAGGCTGAAGTTATATGTGATCTTTTGTGTTTGTGGCACTGTTATGTATGACTTAGTTAAGTAGGCAATGTTATGTATGACTCTAATATTTTGTCTAAAAACAACTTCTAGTAATGTGGGACCAGTTAAGTAGTCAATGTATGACTTTTCAGTGTTGTTTGACTCTTTCTGTGTTGTTTGACTTTTTCTGTGTTGTTTGACTTTTGTTGTTGATTGAGTCACACATCGGTGTACATATTCCATTATGGTCATTGTGTACACTTTAATAGGTTGACTCAAAAAATTGATGACCATGCTGTTTGGTTTGGTGATTCTGCTGTTTGGTTTGGTGATTCTGCTGGTTGGTTTGGTGATTCAGCAGTTTGGTTTAGTGCTTCTGCACTTTGGTCTGCTGTTTCTGCAAGTGGACTTGCATTTTGGTTCAAAATATGGCCAATTCTGCACCTAGTGACAGTTTGACTGCAAATTGGTCAAACTTTGGCCAATTTTGCACCTAGTTATGCAGTTTGAGTCACTTGCAAGTGCAGTTGCACTTTGGTTCATACTTTGGCCACTTTTGCTTTACATAGTTTGTTAATTTTGGTTCAAACATTGGCCATTTTGACTGCATATGCAGTTTGAATCACTTGCAAGTATGGTCAACATGTACATTAACTTAGATGTCTAGTTGAGTCAAAGTAACAAAACACTTCATTTCATAACAAGTGGGCACAAATGGTTACAAACACTAAATACCACAACAGTTCATTATCTATAAATACTAATTCCACAAATACAACAATATGGCAATTGCAATTACAAAGGTTAGCACAAATGGTTTCTTCGACTTCGTCTTTGTGTCAAATCTCATTGCTTTCAAGTTCTTGTTCTCTTCTATTAACAACATATTGAGTAATTGAAGGTTCTTTATCTTCATGTCTTTAAACGTCACTTGAGCTGAGGTGCCGTATGAACGTTCAACGAACATCTTATCAACATCTTCTTTCCAGAGGAAGAATTTGCAATCCCCTCTCTACAAAACACAACAACTATAAGGAAATTGCAATGGAATATCTAAATAACACCAAATTGATATGCAAATTCAACTTACAGGCCAGTGAGAACAGCCGTAAAATTCTTCACCATGTCTTTCACTTTTAAGACCAGCTACACGAAGAACAGCAACAATGTCGTGATGACAGTACACATTTCCATCCAAATCGACCTTGAAGACTTTAGGTTTTCGAATTAGACCAGAGGTAGAAGACGACGACATGTTGACTGAATGTTTCAATGGGCAATTAGGGCAAGAACGACTATGGGGAGGAGGTATTAGGGCAAGAACGGCGATGATCGTCTACCTGCAATTGATCTTCGTCTGCAATTGATGGGGAGAAGATGACTTTGTTTGGGAATTAGGGTTAAATGGTTAAATTGATGTTAAACAGATGATATATCAAGTTCCTGTCCACGTATGCTTCCAAGTCATCATCTGCATGCCACATAGGCTTAAAAAACTAACTCAGTTAGTATTTTTTTAACGAAGGGATGTCAGTGACACCAACTTGTCGAGTAGGGGGTGGTGGGATCCAACTTGAAAGTTGAGCGTGATATCGGCCAATTTTGCATAGTTGAGGGTGATACAGTCCATTTCCCCTTTATATAAACATACTGTGTTACTATCCTTTCTAAAATTTATAAGTAAATAATTTATACACTAAATACGAGTATACAAATCATCATCAACCTCATAATTCAATCGTAGGAGATGAAGTGATGATGCTTTTGAATTTTGATTGTTCATGGATGGGTTTTACGTAAGGGAAGACTGAAAGGCGTTTTAGCCTCCAAAACGTTTTAAAAAATGTAAAAATCCAAAGTTTCAAACCATAAAATTACCTTGGGCTAGTACCGGTATTACGGTACAAACCGGTATACCGGATTTTACCGCCGGCACAACTCTTGTGCCATTTTACTAATTTACCGGGGTGTTTCGTATCGGATTTACATCTGTTATCGATAATACCGGTATTACCGGCCTGTATTTACCGGTTTTTAAAACATTGCCTCCAACCTCTCTCTCATATATTAAAGATGTGTGACTCAAAGCTAAATTTTCAATGCGAAAGTTAACACATTTTCATCTTATCAAAAAAATAAAAAATAAAAATAAAGCACAATAATATAAACCATATAAGACCGCCCGTACTGGGGCGTTTGTTTTAAAAAAAATAAAAAAAAAAAAACGCTCGAACACGCCCCCAAACCACTACACCCCGGCGTTATTGAGCGTGTTTTGAGAAAAAATTGTTTCGGCGTTTTTTAAAACACGCCAAAGTTGAATTGGGGATCGAGTTGACCGTTGGCAACGGTCATTTGTTTATTTTTTTGATTTTTTTTAATTCCAATATAAACACACTATATATATTACCCACTTGTTCATCATTTTTTATAAAAAACTCACACACTATCAAACTTTCTCTCTACTACTTCTACAATTTATAAAAAGATGAACCCATTCCGACCCCCATTTGGTGTCCCCTCAAGACCCATGAACCCGAACACAACCCAACCGTAACAAGCCTTTAACCTTCAAGACGTGGACCCGAACATGTTATCGTACGCGGCTTACTTGAGTGGCGCTACTCCATTCGTGCAACACACTTTCGGCTTTGGTCAAGCCGGCGGCTCGCAACCTTCACAACAACAAGCCGAACCCGATGTGGATATCGTGCCGGAGACGCAACCCGAACAGGAGCGAGAGATATCCAAACGCGGCCGAAGGTCGCATAAGAAGAAGGAAGCGAACGAACCTCGACGTAAGCATTTTTACCTTAATTGGACGAAGGACGAGGAATATACGTTGGTTCGGGCGTGGGTTGAGGTTTCGGAGGACCCAAATATTGGTAACTTTTATATATTTTTTTTACTTTTTATTTCGTACACGTCTATTTTGTTTTATTTTTAACGTACAACTTTATATTTCAATTTGTAGCAAACTTTCAAACGGGCCCCGATTTTTGGAATATGATTCGTGCACTCTTTTATAGCACATGGGGTAAGGGCGAGCATCGTGACAAAGATTCCATTTCTAGCAAATGGACCGACATCAACAACAAGTGTCACTCCTTCCAATAAGTGTATCAACATAACTACAATAATCGCCCGAGCGGAGAAGGAGACGTCGGGGTTTTAACGAAGGCTTTGGAAGAGTATGAGAGAACGAAAAGCGCTTTCCCGTACTATAAGTGTTGGGAACTACTACGAAAAAGTCCAAAGTGGGCGGGCGTAGTGACCATGACGTCGAGTAGTAGACGTCGAGCTAAACGGTCAAAAACATCAACCTCCGTTGACCCTGAAACACCGACTTCCGATGCCCGCAATGTCGATCTAAATGATGTTGTGGACTTTGACGAGCAACTTGAAGAAGAGTTGGCCCGACCGCCCGGTAGAAGAAAGTATAAGCGAACCGGAAAAAAACCGGTGGAGTCGTCTTCCGATCTCGAGTTGAAGGAAGATTTCGAGGAGATGAACCTTCGTCTCTAAGACATTCGAGACTTCGGCCACCAACGTTTGGAGACTATGAAAGAACGCGTCGCCGAAACCAAAAAGTTTAACGAGATGCAAGAGGCGAGGCAAATGGAAAAGGACATTGAGTTTTTGTCCAAACCGATCGACCACCTCCAAAGCGACGCGTTGATCCTTGTGCAAATGCATCGCCAAAAAATTCGGGAAAAATACGGACTCTAGATCTTCATCTTTTTTTTTTTTAACTTTATTTTTTTATTTCTGTTTTTTATTATGTTTTTTTTTTTTTATTTCTAGTAGTGCAATTTTTTTTTAAATTAATGAAGTATTTTTAGTTTTAAATTTAAAAAAATAAATAATTGTGTAATGATTGCATGAACGTTATTGGGCATTATTCCCACTACGGCATTTTTGTAATAACGCCCAATAATGCTCCCATGCTGACTGGACTGCCACATGGCAGAAAATGCCCCATGGTGGGGGCATTATTGAGCTAACCACTACACATGGTCTAATAAAATTATTACTAAAAGCTGGTCAATCTCACCTCAATGATTAGCCTTGCAAAATGCAAAAGCAAATGGTCCACCAAAGCTATTCTGTGGTTCACGGGATTATCTTAGGATGCTAGAGGCATTCTTCTAGGTGGTGCAGGTAGGTCGGCAACACTGCCGCAAGGTTATTGGGTTGGGGAATTGACTATAGTCTTCGACTACAAATACGCAATTCGCCTATCATAGAAAATCGAAGGGGAAAAGGTTTTCATGTATATGGGTAATTTTGGTAGAAAAAAAATGAGGTGCCTTAGCATCATTGGTTGTTTTAATTTTGATACTTTGGGTATTTGGGTTATGCCCCTAGTACCCTCACACAACATCCCATCCCAAAGAGTTTCAAATATATTGGTACAAGGCTTACATTTTTTTTTTTTTTTGCAAAACAACTCTTTATCGTCTTTCTTTCCCCTATGCATAGAGGGGAGCAGAAAAACCGGATATAAACCTTACCCAAAAACCGAGTAGTAAAAAAATCAGTTCGTCTGTGGCCAGTTCCGTACCTGACCATATGCACCGGTTATTCATTGATTCCATACCCTAAGATTTAAAGCTGGTTCCAACCCAGTTATACCAGACCCATACTAATCAAAACCCAAAAAACCCCGGACCAAAACCTAAGAAACCCGGTTCTATACACCAACCGGTTATTGCGATACCTGGATTTTAACCCTTTTAACCATACACCCGATTTGTGCACCTCTACCTACGCATTCCTTCACACACTTAAGCTACTGAAATTAGTTTTCCCATCAGAATCATGACCGTGAACTGATAGGCAAACTCCCACCAATTCAAATATGTTAGCCATTGAGGGAGACATCGGTATTATCGGACCAGGAGATGTTAAAATATGCATATTGTTACAATTCTATTATTGAATGTCCTTTAGATTATATTATGTTATGTTTTATAACATTTTATAACGTGTTGTTTTATGTTTCATATAAACATGACTGGACATGGAAGTTGTGTTCGTAGTTGGGCTAGCATTTAGAATTGGGCTTGTAGCAGTTGTAAAGGCGCTGATATTGCTGTGGACTGGATATGGGCTTAAAGTGGATGTGGGCTTGAACCAGTTGTAACGACATGTGTTTTATATCTAAATCATCTCTTGTGTCTAGGGGTGTGCCGTGTGCATGGGTCGGTTTGGGTCGGTTTTGGCCTAAAACTATAACCATAACCGCGATTTCAGTTAATGGATAACCATAACCATAACCGATAGGTTATGACGGTTATGGTTAATCGGTTTTTATGGTTATAGCGGGTCGGTTGTGGGTGGTTAACCGTGTATTTAGCCTAGCTAAAAATAGCTTATTTTTTTTAACATGAAATAAATTGTTATTGCATATTTGTATATATTAGTATATTACATAGTATAAACATGCATATAATCTATAATATTATTATCAAATATTCAAATAAAGTGATATGATATATTCCATAAATTCAAATAAACATTCAACCAAAACCACAAAACGATATGAAAAACTCATAAATACTAAAAATCTTCAATCAAAAACATCAAATATTACAAATATGGTGAAAAGTAGAGGTGGTAAACGGGTCGTGTTCGCGGGTTGGCAGGTTTAACCCGACCCGAACCCGAAAATTTTACATAAACCCGAACCCGAAAATCATATCATACACATGAACCCGAACACGACCCGAAGTTTCGTGGGTTGACCCGAACACGACCCGTTCAACCCGAATTTTTAATTTTTTTTCTGAAATTAATATATTAAAGAGTTAACTGCCATTTTCGTCCCTGTGGTTTGGTCACTTTGGACATTTCAGTCCATTTTTAAAAAATGCCCCATTTTCCTCCCCGACGTTCTGGAAAGGTGCCATTTCAGTCCAAAAATCATAACCCAGTTAAGTCGGTTTGTAAATAAGGACTGATTGTGTAAATTTGTAACATAAAGGACTGATTGTGTAAATTTGTAACACCACCACCACTAGCCCTGCCACCACCACCACTCCGCTGCCACCACCACCACCACCGCCACCACAGCCGCTGCCACCACCACCACCACCGCCACCACCGCCGGAACCACCACTCTCTCTCTCTATGCTGGAGATGTAGTTTGATCGGAGAAGAGGATGTCACGGTGAACAGGGTGGTTCAACGATGATGAAGAAGATTAATGGAAGATGTGAAAACCTCTTTCAACTCTGTGATGATGGTGATCGGCTGTGAGGCTATGAACTCGAAACCGGCACTCGAAATCTGAACTTGAAAATTCAAATGGAGATGATGATAGTTGCAGGTTTGGTCGCCGGTGGGAGTGAATCGGAGAATACGGAGATGAAAATGAATGGTCTGCAATCACCACCACCATCAAAACAGTCAATGAAAATTCAAATATTTGAGCATGTTACTGTTCATCGTCTTCCCCAAAACAGTCAACGAAAGTCAAACCCGATCCGATTTCGATTCAAAACATGATTATAATGTAATTAAACTTGCAGAAACATAATATAAGTAATAACATACTGATTTAACAAGTAAAACCGATCCGGTATCGTTTGGAATGGCGGCTCGACTAAGCTCCGGCGATGGTTTTTTCGGCGAGACTTGCAGAGGTGATCAGAAGGTCTTTTCGAGTGTTAGAGGATTTTGAAGAGTGTGAGAGTTTCGTATGGGTTCAGGGAAACTAAATAACATCACAATCGAATCGATTTCGACATAACTCAGTGGATTTAAACTCCACTTCGGTTAAATTATAAAAACCGATTTTCGACGATGTCAGGCACTATCTGGGTTGAATAAAACGCGTGGGTGTGTTGTTTTTAATGCAGAGCATAGAGAGAGAGTAGACAGAGTGAAGGTGATGGTGGTGGTGATTGCAGAGCATAGAGAGAGAGTAAAGAGAGCAGATCGGAGTGGTGGTGGTGGCAGTGGCTGTGGTGGCAGTGGCTGTGGTGGCGGTGGTGATCAAACTACATCTCCAGCATAGAGAGAGAGAGTGGTGGTTCCGGCGGTGGTGGCGGTGGTGGCGGTGGCGGTGGTGGTGGTGGTGGCAGCGGCTGTGGTGGCGGTGGTGGCGGTGATGGCAACGGAGTGGTGGTGGCAGCGGAGTGGTGGTGGTGGCAGGGCTAGTGGTGGTGGTGTTACAAATTTACACAATCAGTCCTTTATGTTACAAATTTACACAATCAGTCCTTATTTACAAACCGACTTAACTGGGTTATGATTTTTGGACTGAAATGGCACCTTTCCAGAACGTCTGGGAGGAAAATGGCGCATTTTTGAAAAATAGACTGAAATGGCCAAAGTGACCAAACCACAGGGACGAAAATGGCAGTTAACTCCACACACAAATATACATACAACATATACATATATATTTTAGGCTCATCCCCCATTTCCTTAGGTCAATCCTCTTTGCCCCATTCTCACACCTATCCCAGGGGCGGATCTACCTTGATGTAAGGGGTAGCCTCCGCTACCGCTTGGCCGGAAAATTTTTGACGTTTTTAGTGTAAATTTTGGAAAAATTTGATGTTTTTTTCGATTTCGTTACCGCTTATTTATAAAACGTTCCCGCTTGGTCGGAATCCTAGATCCGCCACTGACCTATCCTACATGACACTAACGTGGAGGCCCATCCTCCATCAACCACACCGAGTAGCCTAATCCTTATCACTAACCCATCTTAAGTTTTCTAGTAAAATATGTGTTTAATGTATGTTTTACCCTAAGATTATAAAAAAAATAGACATAAGTGAGCCCCACCCCATCCCACCCTTCTTCTTTCCCACTCCATCCTTCAAAGATAAGATTCATTCAGACTTCCAATAATCTGACCATTATACTTGAGCAATTTACATTCACAGCCCAAGCAATTTGACTAGAATCTTCAACCCTCTACTCAAACTCTCTTTGCCCGATTCTGTTATTCTAGTAAGATTGAGAAATTAAACATGACATTGGCAGGCATCTAGATGTCCATTGAGAAGTTGAACCATCTTATCAACTGCAATTACAATCCATTCTATGGCTTGACCAGAAACTTCTTGTAGAGCAAAATAATTGCACAGTTAATACACAGAGACCTAGCCAAAGATGAGCAATTCATTCGCTTCACACGACCTCCATTTTGATTGGTAACATACTTTCCTATATGATCTATCGCGGATCATGATTATCTCACACAATTTTGTATCACACGTTTTTGATGTTGTATCTCACAACCCATTCTTCAATTTGATCCATTCACTGGATTGTTTAATTGTACCCTTCACAGGTTGTTTATCGTCTTCATTTGAACCACTCACAAGTTCTTTCTTTGATAACGTCACATGATCAAACTTCTTTTCTTCTCTTCATATGCTCATTGTTAATAGAAGAGTAGGGTCGTCATCTTCTTCGGTTTAGACACAATAGAGAAAGCGTCTTTCATACTTGGAAGAGGCTCTCTAATAAGTAAACTTGTTCTAACAGATTGATAAACATTCTCAAGCCCCATTAAAAATTGCTTGAGTTTAACCAAATGATTATATTGAGTGAAATTTCATGGTAATCATACAGAGCAACACAGAAACCAGATAACACCAACGAAATCTTATTAAACCACTAAATTCTTCAACTATTACTACTTGAATCAAACCCTAATGACTAAACAAGATTATCAACAAGATAATCTGAATACATAATGACTGAGATCTATACAAGATCAGATTCAGGATGAATCTAATCACAGAAACCCTAATCACACACGAGTCTAGAGAGAGAAAGTTGTTAGGTGGAAGTGATAAGAGAAAATATCTGGAATAATGCTTCTCTAACACACTTAATTAACCCTTTTATATACAGACACAAGTAGGGGTGTGCAAAAAACCGAATTAACCGAACCATAACCGAATTAACCGACAAAACCGAACCGAAAAAACCCAACCAAATCTAAAACCGGTGGGTCGGTTAATGGTTTTTTTGAAAACCGAAGGTAGCCGGTCGGTTATGGTTATCAATGTTTCCATACCCACCATAACCGAACCGAACCGACAAGTAATAAATCTTTGTAGGATTTAGGACTTTTCACTAGGGGTGTGAATTTCTGACACGACCCGAATACCCGACACGAACCTAACACGAAATTCGCGGGTTTAGGTTTAGTCTAAACGGGTTCGGGTCAGTTTCAGGTTGAACCCGCGAACCAGTTTAGGTTAACGGGTCGGGTTTGGGTCAACCTGGTCGGGTTGGCGGGTTGACCCATTTAACACATTTATACTATATTATATTTTTTTACAATATATTTTATGTCACAAAATTAAATGGGGTGTGTATTTTATGCCATAATTATAACTTAATAAGAGAAATTAACATAGATTTTATAATTTAAATATGATATTATTATATACATTTGTGTTTCTTATGTAAATTTTAATTTTAATATAGAGTTAACTGCCATTTTCGTCCCTGTGGTTTGGTCACTTTGGCCATTTCTGTCCATTTTTCAAAAATGCGCCATTTTCCTCCCCGACGTTCTGGAAAGGTGCCATTTCAGTCCAAAAATCATAACACAGTTAAGTCGGTTTGTAAATAAGGACTGATTGTGTCAATTTGTAACATAAAGGACTGATTGTGTAAATTTGTAATACCACCACCACTAGCCCTGCCACCACCACCATCACTCCGCTGCCACCACCACCACCACCGCCACCACCGCCGGAACCACCACTCTCTCTCTCTATGCTGGAGATGTAGTTTGATCACCACCGCCACCACAGCCACTGCCACCACCACCACTCCGATCTGCTCTCTCTACTCTCTCTCTATGCTCTGCAATCACCACCACCATCACCTTCACTCTCTCTCTATACTCTGCATTAAAAACAACACACCCACGCGTTTTATTCAACCCAGATAGTGCCTGACATCGTCGGAAATCGGTTTTTATAATTTAACCGAAGTGGAGTTTAAATCCACTGAGTTATGTCGAAATCGATTCGATTGTGATGTTATTTAGTTTCCCTGAACCCATACGAAACTCTCACACTCTTCAAAATCCTCTAACACTCGAAAAAGGCCTTCTGATCACCTCTGCAAGTCTCGCCGGAAAAACCATCGCCGGAGCTCAGTCGAGCAACCATTCCAAACGATACCGGATCGGTTTTACTTGTTAAATCAGTATGTTATTACTTATATTATGTTTCTGCAAGTTTAATTACATTATAATCATGTTTTGAATCGAAATCGGATCGGGTTTGACTTTCGTTGACTGTTTTGGGGAAGACGATGAACAGTAACATGTTCAAATATTTGAATTTTCATTGAATGTTTTGATGGTGGTGGTGATTGCAGACCATTCATTTTCATCTCCGTATTCTCCGATTCACTCCCACCGGCGACCAAACCTGCAACTATCATCATCTCCATTTGAATTTTCAAGTTCAGATTTCGAGTGCCGGTTTCGAGTTCATAGCCTCACAGCCGATCATCATCATCATAGAGTTGAAAGAGGTTTTCACATCTTCCATTAATCTTCTTCATCGTCGTTGAACCACCCTGTTCACCGTGACATCCTCTTCTCCGATCAAACTACATCTCCAGCATAGAGAGAGAGAGTGGTGGTTCCGGCGGTGGTGGCGGTGGTGGTGGTGGTGGCAGCGACTGTGGTGGCGGTGGTGGCGGTGGTGGTGGTGTTACAAATTTACACAATCAGTCCTTTATGTTACAAATTTACACAATCAGTCCTTATTTACAAACCGACTTAACTGGGTTATGATTTTTGGACTGAAATGGCACCTTTCCAGAACGTCTGGGAGGAAAATGGCGCATTTTTGAAAAATGGACTGAAATGGCCAAAGTGACCAAACCATAGGGACGAAAATGGCAGTTAACTCTTGTGTGTGAGAAGAAGATGCACAAATTTTTGTCCTTTACCTCCTGTCTCCATCGTCCCACTGCCGACGTTCATGACGAGGACGAGCCACCCGGGATGGTGTTTGGGGGTGTCGCCGGGCCTGGACGACCCCCACACCGAGCGGCCTTAGGGATGAGCATTTGGTACTGGGTACCAGTACCGAATTTCCCGTTTCGATTTTTCGGTACCTGTACCGGTACCCACTTTTTGGCATTTTAGGTATTGCTACTTTTGGTATCGGTACGGTACCGGTAAAATACCAAATTTTACCTTCAGATATCGGTACCGTACCGGTCTCGTACCGGTACCTAGTTTTGACAAATTTTTGTACTGATATTTTCGGTATCTGTACCACGCTCCTTCCTAATAAGGATCATCCGAGTGCGAAAATTGCAACCACTAGAACGAACTATTTAATTATTGAAGCATTGAAAAAAAAAACTCATAAATAAATAACCCCATTATATCCGACTTGAATCTTTTTGTCGTATTCCACATGAACCCCTAAATCAACCTCCATTGTTATCGTCCCCATGGCTTCTAAGGTGGCAAGGAAGGGAATTTTTTGCAATAATAGGTGGTTTAAACCACAAAAGAGTGGCATTAGGTGTTCTGGCATATTGTTTACACTTTTAGGTAAGTTGCAAGATCATACAGCGACCTTCTATGGCATTTTCTGCAAAAAACAGAAGTCAGGTAAAAGCTACAGCAAGTTCTGAATGATATTAAAGGTCGCTGTTTCATATATCAACTTTGATAAAGGTCGCTGTTTGATCTTGCAACCTTTGAAAAGTCGCTGTTTCATCTTACAAGCTTATTAAAGGTCGTTGTTTGATCTTGCAAGCCTGATAAAGGTCGCTGTTTCATCTGTTAACCTTGTTAAAAGTCGCTGTTTCATAGGACAAGCTTATTAAAGGTCGCTGTTTCATATTACAAGCTTGTTTAAAGTCGCTTTATGGTTCTGCTTTGTTGTTTAAGGTCGCTGATTGATAGTGCTTTCTTGCATAAAGTCGCAGAATGATATAGTGTTCTTAATAAAATAACTTTCATGTTTGCAGAATTTACATGCAACTTTCGTTTGCTAGTAATAGGGTGAATAAGGACTTGGCTTTTTGACAAAAAAAGTGGAAAATGATATTTAATAATTTAATACAAGTACGATAAACAATTGCACGTTTTATTACATATTTGGGGGTGAAAAACGAGCTGCATAAAACTCATCCGCCATCTCTCGTCTGTATTTCGCGCAAGCCTCGACAAGATCTCCCCCACTCCCGACGTCCTCGTCATTAACCAGTTTACTTAACAACATACAAACTAACACCCCTGAATCTGGTCCTGGGTTTTCCTTTTGATGTTGGCAAACTTCAGTATGTGTCACCATTGTCTTTTCCACATGTGGGCGTCCAGAATGTTCCCAGTATGCGATTTGTTCCAAAAATGTTTTGAATAACGATTCAAATTTTATTAGGGTTGGGTATACCCTAACTTGAATCAAGCTTGACCCATCAGAAACACTTGAAGTACACGTCCCAGTAAAATACAAAGTAAGGTGAAGTGTCCGCATATCAACACGAACCATGAACCAGTCTTGAAGGTCAACACAGATTGGAATATAAACCTGAGACAAAAATAAATAAGTTAAACATATTTGGTTTAAAATAAACAGTGGGGGATGTAAGTGTTACCGTATCGATGTCCCAAAATGGAGGGTAATGTTCCTTTAATCCAATAGCAAAAGGTAACGCACGATGGTTAGGATTCTCTTCCAAAAGGTCCAGAAATTGCGGTGGGAGAATCGTCCATGGAAACAGTTGTTCTGGTCTTCTGGATTTTTTTTGTTAAAATCCATCTGAACCTCATCATTCTCATCACCCACCCACACACATGCTACAACGGTGAAAGTTTTATAACATAAGAATAAAACTAAATATTCGGAGAACCTATATTTATACTCCTTACCAGTGGCGACAAGTAACCGTAGTTCTCGTATCCAAGTAGGGCATCCCAAAACTCGGACCCGAGTTGTCTCCTTCCAAGGAATCCGCTATAACAGAAAGAAGAATCTCCGTTATGATAGAACGCCATTACATTTTTTGACCACGTTCTAGACTCTTCTGTTGGGTAATAATACCAGCGTGTCTTTCTGGGGATCTTTTCAGGGGGGTATCGGGAACTTCCTCCAGCTCCAATAACGAGTCTTCCGGGTCCCCCATTTGTTGTGTGTCGTTGGTGCAATTCGAGATGGGGGGTATGACTGACTATTTATTCAGAGATGTTATACTAAGTCGCTGTTTCATTCAGAGATGTTATACTAGGTCGCTGTTTCATACAGAGATGTTATACTAGGTCGCTGTTTCATACAGAGATCTTCTACTAGGTCGCTTCATCTATAAAAAGGCCCTTGGAAAACACCCCTCCATTGATACCACCGCATCACTCTTCTTTGCAATACCATTCCGTAGTAATGGATAAGCGCAATGGTAAGAAACGATTACCTCCTTTCTCCCACTTTCAAAACAATTGCATGACTGAAGAAGACATCAAAGCTTGTTTGGAATGGGAACTACCCCCAAAGGTTACGGTTCTGGAGGAAGGAAAGAAATCAACAAAATCGGAACCTGTCGAGGAAGGAGGATCGTCTTCCGGTGCTGTTGTGAATCAGCAACTGGCGAAACAGAAGGACGTTCGTGGAAGAAATAAACAGGTTGAAGAAATCCCCGTTGTTAAAAAAGTTTGGACCTATGACAATCAACAGTTTGATTTCAACCCTAACCCGGAGGAGGATTACGACCCAGAAGTCCTGAAGGAAGCTTGGAACTATGAGGAAGAAGAAGAAGATTGGTCCTGTGTTTGGCACAACCCATATTCTGGAGAAGAGTCAGACTCGGAACTATCATCTAGAGGTGACTGCCATTGGAAATAGGGTTGCTCGTTTTCTATCATGATGTTTGTTGTAGTGGTGTTTACTTCTCCTGTCTATAAATACCACCTAGCTGCTGTCTTATGTATTTTCAATTCAATAATATGTGTGTTGTTGTGTTTAATGATTCTTAGTGAATTTTGGAACACATGTCTTAATTGTTAAAATACACCAATTGACAATTCAAACAGAAATACCAAACACAAAACATAGGAGGATACACCTAACAGTTAACATTAAAACCACAACAAGATACTAACTTAACGTCGGTCACAGGTCTTCCTGTTGTGCCCGGTTTCTCCGCATCTGCTGCATCGACGTGCCGCTGGTTCATCGTGGTAGTTAACATCCATCTCATTTTGAATTCTTCTTGAATAAACCCTGCCTCGATGTGTTGTGACCCTCGAAGGGTCCCCTTGAATTGTCCAGTCTGCTTCTTCCCACTCATCTTTGTGTCCCAGGGTGAAAAAATGACCGATGTACTGTTCCTGATAGGTGGTGGTGTGGAATATGGAGTTGGTAACGTCATGTGGTTGCTCACCCCTCCAAGCGCAAACGGTGATAGCATGGGAACAAGGGAATCTAAGCATTTGCCATTTCCCGCATGAGCACCAGTGGCGTCTGTATTCAACGGCGTACTCGTTTCCACCATCATCATTGGTTTCTTCCCTTGAAACTACCGCGTAGCGACCTTCTCTGACATCGTAGACGGACACTTCATGTTGCATGGCTACGGAATGCAACTTGTTAAACCTGGACCAAATTCGAGGGGGTAGAGGGGTATTGCAGCTTTGGGCCATCTGCGCGTGGCGAGCATACTCTGATACGTCCTTGGTGAAGGTATAATGAATCAAGGCTTTTACTGGCAGGAGTCTTGCTTCCCGTAAGACATTATTCATAGACTCGGATATGTTCGTCGTAAGGTTACCCCAACGACGGTTTCCGCGGTCATGAACAATAGTCCACTTGCTTTTGTCGATGTCGTTCAGGTAGTTCCAAGCACCCCGATTTAACATCTGCATTTCCCTCACAGCCCAAACATACTTTCTTCGTTGACTTGTGCTCCCGATCATCCAACACAGCTTCCTAAGAGATTTGGTCTTGAACCTACCACTAAAATTGCTTCTAACATGCCGAAGACAATAATGGTGGTTGGCGTTTGGTTCCCTCCAATCCAGAAGGTTCTCCATCGCATTAATTATCCCGGCATGACGGTCTGATAGAACACAAATGCTACTGTTACAGTCTTTCGTGACGTATTCTCTCAAATTTTGGAAAAACCAACACCAACTATGAACCGTCTCTTCGTCAACTAGAGCGTACGCCACTGGCATTATGTAGTTGTTGGCGTTTTTGGTTACCGCAACCAACAACTTACCACGGTACCCTCCTTTCAAGTGTGTGCCGTCCACAGAGATGACAGGCTGGCAAAGATGAAACGCGCGAATAGAAGGACCAAATGCCCAAAAAACATATTTGAATGTTGGATGTCCTGGAGCCGAGTGCGGGTGATGAAACCATGAAACTACCGTACCAAGGTTTCGAGACTGAAGCCGTAACACGTACTTTGGCAGCTCCTGAAAGTTGCTTTCCCAGGTTCCATATATCCTCTCAATTGCCTTTCTTCGTCCACGCCACGCCTTCGTATACGTAACATCGACAGACATCGCTTGCTTTATATGCGTCCTGATGTGTTTCACCTTCAACGCAATGTCTGTATGAATTTGTGGCAGGATGTGTGCAGCGATATCCTTAGATCTAAGGCACCTGTTGTTGTTGCGTACCACCGTGGAATAACAACTGTGGGCAGGCGCCCAGTTGGTAATTTGCTAAAGGTGTTGGTGTTTCTGTTTTGATGCCGTTGCACGCCATTCACACAAAGGAGCATGAGGGAAAGGGTTTTTAAAATTTTTGTTACTGGTATAGCATTTAACTTTGTATAAAGTTGGTTTGCTATCCATCACAAAAATTTCCCTTCCACGGCGAATGTTCCATTCTCGGATAGCAAGGTCCACCTCTTGTTTTGACTTCAAATACATGCCGAGACGTATCTGTTTTACTTTTGGATTCCATACATCCATTGGATTATCTTCATAATCCGGACACATGTAATCCCTAAGTTCCTCGTCCTCGTCTGGGTCGTCATGTGTCCCTGGAATGATAGGCCTCGGCTGAGCCAGGGTCAACTCAGTGTGTTGGTTGACTGCAGCCTCGTCGTCAGAAGTACCATCGTCGGATGGTGGTGCCTCTTCACTTTCAGAACTTTCTTCGGTGCTGCAACTTTCCGAATCATCAAAACCGTCATTATTGTTGTCACCCACCAGAAACTGGGAGGACGGACCTACTATGTTATCAACAGGAGGCATCAAGTGGTGTTCTTGAGTTGTTTGCCCGTATCCCTCGTCATCTTCATCAGAATCTTGGGTGTCAACAACATTACGTTGTGTAATGTCATGCATAAGGTTTGTGAAACTCATGTGTTGGACAGGATTGACTGCCTCCCACTGAACATAGATCTCGGCAATGAAGTTGCCATCCGATACTTCGGCTAAATAGTTCATTGTTTCAACACCATCATCGTTGAAAATTTTTGTTGCCTGAGATATGCCCTAAAACGTGTACCCTAGTAACAATGAAAGGCGCACCGATTCTTTCTGTAGTTGAACATGATTACAGATTGAATCCACCAATTGGTCATACGACGATTTATGTCGCATAAGGAAAGAGGTTGTTAGCATGGATTGGTCAAACTGAACAGCCCCGTTAACAAAGGAAAACACACCGCCCCAATATAGTCTTACGAGGTATGGCCGAAAAGAATCCATGAACTAAGAAAGTGAAATGTTGAGAAATGTTAAGGATGAGTGGGTTGTGTAAGCTGGATTTCGTTTAGTATCTATATGTTTTAAGGAAAGTTATTGTGGGTTGAGAACCTAATACAACTAGTATTTATAGTGTTGGAGTAACAAGATAGTTGGTGGAGCCCACCATCTTCTGGATTAATATACATATAACTAGTATTAATATGCATCTGTTATGTAACACAGAACATTTCAAATTTCATGTCATGGTAAGACCTATTTGAATTTAAAACTCACTGATGCACAATTTAACAAGAAAGTGATATGAAACCGCGACCTTTAACAAGATTGTTATATCATTCAGCGACCTTAAAGAAGAATGCAGAACCATACAGCGACTTTTAACAACCTTGTTATATGAAACAGCCACGGAAAAGGCCACGTTGGACGTTTTTTGACCAGACGCCCCTGGTCCCCGGATAAATTTACCCCTCCTTATAAGTTAGAGACAAACGAACCCGGTGGTGGGAGCCACACGGGTGAGGAAACGGCAACGGAAAAGGCCGCGTTGAACGTTTTTTGACAAGCCAAAAAATGACTTTTTACGACTTTCGGGCCCCCCTGAATGACCCGAAATGCATTCCGCCGACCAGACGCCCCTGGTCCCCGGACAAATTTACCCCTCCTTATAAGTTAGAGACAAACGAACCCGGTGGTGGGAGACACACGGGTGAGGAAACGGCCACGGAAAAGGCCACATTGGACGTTTTTTGACAAGCCAAAAAATGAGTTTTTACGACTTTCGGGCCCCCCTGAATGACCCGAAATGCATTCCGCCGACCAGACGCCCCTGGTCCCCGGACAAATTTACCCCTCCTTATAAGTTAGAGATAAACGAACCCGGTGGTGGGAGCCACACGGGTGAGGAAACGGCCACGGAAAAGGCCACGTTGGACGTTTTTTGACAAGACAAAAAAATGAGTTTTTACGACTTTCGGGCCCCCCTGAATGACCCGAAATGCATTCCGCCGACCAGACGCCCCTGGTCCCCGGACAAATTTACCTCTCCTTATAAGTTAGAGACAAACGAACCCGGTGGTGGGAGCTACACGGGTGAGGAAACGGCCACGGAAAAGGCCACGTTGGACGTTTTTTGACAAGACAAAAAAATGAGTTTTTACGACTTTCGGGCCCCCCTGAATGACCCGAAATGCATTCCGCCGACCAGACGCCCCTGGTCCCCGGACAAATTTACCCCTCCTTATAAGTTTGAGACAAACGAACCCGGTGGTGGGAGCCACACGGGTGAGGAAACGGCCACGGAAAAGGCCACGTTGGACGTTTTTTGACAAGACAAGAAAAATGAGTTTTTACGACTATTAATTTAAGAAAAATTCACGAACACAAAACACAAAATTCACAATCTTTTACATTGACCATCATAATAATATACACATCAAAGAACATTACGCGGTTTATTTTAATTTAGGAGAATTCACGAACACAAAATACATCTACCAATACAGGAACCCCTAAGTCACTAACGATGGCATCATCTGATAACGCATTCGAGTCATGCTCTGGAATCAAAAGGATGAATCAGAGTCACTGTCAATCTTGTGATATTGTTCCCATGGATCATCACTAACGACGGCATCATCTGATAACGCATTAGAGTCACGATCACTGTCGTATTGGTGGTAGCACAGGCTATGGTAGATGCATCCAAACCTACATATCGGGGGGTATGGTTGTAAAACACTTGACGATGCAGGGTTAGGGTTCTGCACAATCCAAGGACGTTGAGGTCGTTGCATAAAGGAGGTAGGATTTCGATTTTGATGTTCAACATATGGTGGTGGGTGAGGATGTTGGTCGAGGGGTGAAGGGCCAGGACGGTTCGCCTGGTGTCCAGCGAAGAACAAAGCACTATTGTCATTGGGAAGAGGATCACCGGAGTAACGGAGGGATTGTGGGGGGAGTGAGTTATTGTTGGGTTGTGGTACAACAGAGTTACGGTTAGGTTGTGAAACACTTGACGATGCAGGGTTAGGGTTAACATTAGCGGGGTTTGCTTCCGATTCGTGTATGTGCACATGAAAGTGAATGTGGAGTTCATTATCACAGTTTGCCATCAGCACAATGTTGGAGAATAAGATGATGTGCAAAAACACTTGTGAAGTGAAGGTATGCAAATCTATGGCTGTGATAGGGGGTATTTATACTAGTTATTATGAGTTATTTTAAAGTTTTTACAACCTCGCATAATGGTTAAAAATTGTGAAATGTCGTTTATACCCTTAATGATAAACAGATATAAATACCTCATTCCCAAAAACGATCCAACCGATTTTTACTTCTCTTCTTTTGAAGTAAATGATGTTTTTTTTTGTTTTGTTAAAGTATCAGTTTGATTTGAACAATAAAATAAACGTAAAATATATTGCACAAATAACAACAACAAAAAACACACTATATTTATTCAAAAATGTATTACACTATGCAAACTATGGGTCATTTGATGGAAACATGTTCAAGTCGAGAGTCCAATCTAAGGGGTTTGGTTCAACATTTTCATATCGGTTCCGGTGGTCTTCGTTACTTTGGCTTGGGGCCCAGTACTGAAAGTCTGTTTGCGTCTCCGGCATAAAGGTGATCATCTGTGACGCGGGGGTAACAAACCCTGCCTGACTTATGTTGTGGTCCATGATATGTGGCGAGGGGCTAAAAAACCCTGCCTGACTTATGTTTGGATCCACAAACTGATTGTTGTTGTTGTTACCCATATCATTTTCTTGGACCTCCAATAAGTCGGTGACGTCAATACCGTCGGAATTCACGGCCGTAGCCAACAATGACTCCCATGGCTCAGTATTAACATTGTTTGCCGCTAGATTAGCGTCCGCAAACATAGTGCCAGCGTTTTGTGACCCACCAAAGTTTCCTGGAAAATTTTCATTTTCGTTGACACCGGATCCTGACCCCCCTCTGTTTCGAAGTTCGTGCCCCAATTTGATGGCCCGGGCTCTTGAACGTTTCTACCACCAAGACCACGACGTCGTGGCCTCCCTAACCTCTGTGTACGAGGATATGAAACAAGGTCCACCGGCTCCTGTGTCAGATGAGTCGGATATTGTCCATATTCTGGAACATTAGACATCTCAAGGGCCCGATACGCCGCACCCTGAATAACGTCCAGATCTTGAGATCGGTGAATTAGACCCATCGTCTCCGACTGCAAAAAAAAATTAAATTAATAATTAATTTTTATACTAACAATAGTAAAGGTAACTTTGAATAATTTTAAACTTGTATATACCATCATTTGGACCCTTGCTCCTTCGTATTGAAAACCCCTCGTACGGCCATCTTGCAACTGTGGGTTCATCAGATATAACACAGTATGTTCCATGTACCATGTCATGTAATCATTGGCAACGGAAAAAGATGTGCTGAGTTCCCCGTTGACCAAGGTTTGATGACGTGCCTCCCACCCACGAACATACGGTGCGTGACGAGTTAACCAGTTCCACCCGGTTTTCCCGCTCCGGTTCATGGAATGAAGCCTGGCATGCTCAGTATTATCCATGGTTGCAAAAGTCTCTAGGCGCTCCCTAGTCGGATTCGGGAGTACTCGGGAGTATTCGGGAGTACTCGGGGAGTAATTGGCCTGGGAGAAGAGTACTCGTGCCTCGGCAACCTACCTTGTAGCGAGTACTCGGGGAGTACTCAGAGCCTAGGCGGGACTTTTACAACCATGGTATTATCTATGGCAATTGGGTTAGGTATATACTGGAACATGCCAAACTGTCGCATCACTCGTTGAGGATAGTGATGCTCCACAACCGAGTAGTATAGCAGAGGGCAACAACTCCGCCAAATTCCCATACCACTCCGACATATATCGGGGAGTCTATCCACAATGTCGTCGTATGGTCTCCAATTAAACTGAAACAAAAAAAATTCAATCTTTACAAACGGGTTCAAACAAACTTATATTTTATATGTCAACAACTAACAACCATACCGTTGCCTCTGACATAAATTGCAGCTGAGATCTATATGTTCTCAGGCAATGTGTGGAAATATCTGTACACGTTAAGCTTCCCTTCCACCTAAAAAGATAAATAATAAATTAACATAGTGTTATATACATACCAAATAATAAATTTAATTATTTCCAATTCACACTACCGAGCAGCTAACGGGGCATTGTAGTGGAACCTTCCAATAGCAGGAGCAAAACAGCAAAACCTCTCCCAAACCCACACTTGTAGAAGCGCAACTGGGCCAGTAATGGCTATAGCATTTGGTGCTGCAGCGTTACAAAGGTTTCTGTAAAGGTGAGCTAACACAGCACTGCCCCAACTATATCCTGAACATGAGGGCAAGTCTACAAGAAACTCTAAAAATTTGACATCAATCAGGTGGTTTGCATTATCAGGTAAGATTGTGCACCCTATCAAATAAAATATTATTTGACGTGCACGAAAAATGCAGTCTTGATCTGATGCTTGGTTTTCAGAAAAATTTTTAGTTATTTCTTGTAAAACTCGGGTGGCCTTAACCCTTTTGCCCTTCACTTCAGCTTCCAAAGGGGTAAACCCCAACACCTCTTGACACTTGTCTCTTACAGTATACACTGCCATACCAGTGTCAGCCCCAGATATAGGCAACCCATCTATTGGTAGCCCCCACAGCACGTTGACATCCTGTAATGTCAAAGTGGTTTCTCCAAAAGGAAGGTGAAACGTGTGAGTTTCTGGCCTCCACCTCTCAACCAACGCTGTTATTAAGGCGTGGTCTACATACCGGTACCCAATTTGCAGTATCCCGCTGAATCCTGCTGCACGTAGTAAACCTTCTACCCTTAGACCAACCGGATTTTCTTTCATATACTGCCAGAACGTTCTATCTGATCGTCTAATACCTATTGGCTCATCATACTCTGCTGGATTTTTGAATACCTCAAACGCCCGGTGATTCTTGTTCAAGAACAACACCGATGCATTAAGAGGACCAGGATGACATTCAAAATTCATCTTCGGCAGATCAAAGTTGACTGAATATTTATCGGTAACGAAAGTATTGAAGCTTCGTTTGAGATTGAAAATGTTGTGCTTTGCTTTATGTTCAAATTTAAAGGCTTCATTCTGTGCATCAGTTTTCGAATTCATATTGAAGCACAACATTTTTCTTACACCACAGTTGATTTCTTACACAAACCTATTCAACTTTGCAGGCTTGATTCCAATTAATGTGAGAGACCCTATGCTTTAGTCATTGCATCTATACATGCAAGGTTACTGTTTGGCCATAAATAGAATTTCACCACTCACATTTGCTGCTGCAAAAAAGACAAGGTCAAAAGTACTAGCAAACAAAAAATGCATGTCATCGTAGCCCATAGCCCCAATTTAAAATTATAGCTCACATGTGACACTGCCATGCACCATTAAACGAATTTGCAACCTTTATTAACAAAGTTATATCATTCTGCGACTTTATGCAAGAAAGCACTATCAAATTGCGACTTTAAACAAGATTGTTTGATAATTCAGCGACTTTCTGCAAGAAAGCCGATGCAAGAAAGCCGGATGAAACAGCGACCATAAACAAGAAAACAGGACCATACAGCGACCTTAAACAACAAAGCTCCACCATATAGCGACTTTCTGCAAGAAAGCCTGATGAAAAAGCGACTTTAAACAACATTGTGTGATCATTCAGCGACTTTCAGGAGGTTGGATTCTCATTCTGCGACTTTCAATAGGCTTGTAAGATGAAACAGCGACTTTTCAAAGGTTGCAAGATCAAACAGCGACCTTTATCAAAGTTGATATATGAAACAGCGACCTTTAATATCATTCAGAACTTGCTGCAGCTTTTACCTGACTTCTGTTTTTTGCAGAAAATGCCATAGAAGGTCGCTGTATGATCTTGCAACTTACCTAAAAGTGTAAACAATATGCCAGAACACCTAATGCCACTCTTTTGTGGTTCAAACCACCTATTATTGCAAAAAATTCCAAGGAAGGCAATCTACTTCCAGAAGCTACACAACCATCTCAAAAACAATAACACCCACCTCGTCATCGTGAGTGCCGACAATCTTTGTTTGAGCCAAATCCAGGCCATAAGGCAAGGACTTCGACCCCACTCATCTGTCGCCATCCATGCCCCATCTGCCGAAAAACCTGCTTTTGTTGGCGTAATTCCTCACATTAACGGCAAAGTTGGGTTGATTTTGACCGATTGTGACCCAGAGGAAGTGAGTGAAACGGCTGCAGGGTATAAGTTGCAGCCGCTGGTGTCTTCGTCGATGGATATTGGGATGTGTTCCCTTTGGCAGTGGTTGCTGGGTTTTCATATGAATTTGCTCACCAAATGAAGTGGTTTTTTTGAAGGTTGAAGATAAATTTCAGAATAATAAGGAGATCGATAAGTTGTTTATGTGCATACTTCTTTTAAAATCATTGCAGTAAGCAAATTTTATTACAATTCAGTTGTTTTTGTGAATGAGTGGATACTTCTTGATGATCAATTAGGATAGGGATGAGCTCGGTACCGAAAATGACGAAAGTCGGGTACTAGTACCCGGTACCATTTGCTCATTCCTACTGAAAGATAACTGTGGCCACATATTTTTTTGTGTCTGTTTACCAAAATGGTTTGAACTGGATTCTTGTCTTAAAACTGTTAGTTTGTGCTTTCTAAAATGATGCTGATATGAAACATATTGATAAACCGTCAAACCCGAAACGTATGAATCTTTAAACCGGATGACTGGCTTCGGTTTAAGCAATTCAGTTGATTTTATGAAGTACTCTTCATCAACTAAGTTATCTTTTTAAATTGCTGTGGTGAGTAATAATCAGAGACTTGTTAGCTGAACTACAGTTGTTATTATCACTTTTTGAACAATTGTTGCATACCTCTTTTTGGATTGTTTCTCTCTCAGTAATCATCATTGCTGCTGTTGTTGCTTTTTTATTTCTTTTCAGCACTCAACTGGAAGAATGCCATTTGAACATAGAGCGAACCTGCTGCCATCACATGATTTTCTACCCATTGGCATGTCTGATCTTCAGTCCACTTCTTCTGTAATCATCTGTCACCTGTATTCTATCTCGTGTATTGTAATATTTTTATTTGTATTAAACACACCCATGGTATAATTATATTACACAATAGAGTATTTTAAATCAAAACAACAATTTTACAAATATTGTCTATTATAAGAATCTATTAGGCTTCTCTGCCTCTTTTAATCTTGGAAATCTTCACTGCAACCGCCACATACACCTTATCCATGGTTACCTCTGCAATCATAAAAAGCTTCCTTCTCCATTGCTTCATGAATGCCAAGACTCCAATAATACCCCAAAAACCTGTTGCAAATCCACACGCTATGTCCAAGTAAAACCATACCTTCCTTAGCCCATTAGCCTTTTTGTATTTCTTCTTGCTTGTTGTGGCCGGTGGGTTTTCATGATTGGAACAATTATTTGGCAGAGGTGCACCACAGAGATCCCTGTTACCAGCATATATTGATGGGTCGATAAGTGTCTGCAGTTGTTTTCCGGTTGGAATTCTTCCTGACAGTTTGTTGTATGACAGATTCAAAGAGCTCAAAAAGTTCAAAGCCGCCATGCTTGGAGGGATCGTTCCGTTTAATTGGTTGTCTGAGAAATCGAGAGAATTTAACGCCTTCATGTTTTCAATGCTATCTGGAATTCTCCCACTCAAGTGATTATGAGACAAATTGAGACCAATCAATGAAGCAAGTGCAGTTATTTCTGGAGGGATTTCTCCTGTAAGTTTATTGCTTGAAAGGTCCATGTTAACAACTAAACCCATCGTTTTTGTATATTCAAGCTCAATTCCTTTAATGACCTGAATCACATCCATCAGCTTAGACATCTCCTCGTAAAACGGTCGATTATTAAATGCATCTCTTGCCTCAACCATCCCGCTCAACTCTCCAAAACAATGAGGGATGGATCCTGTTAAGTTGTTGTGTGCGATGTCTAAAATATGAAGATATGAACATTTGCACAAAGAATGAGGAATACCTCCTGTGAAGTTGTTTTTATGCAACCTGAGAATTTCCAATGATGAAAGTTCTTTTCCAATCCATTTTGGTATGTTTCCTGAGAATTCGTTATTGCCCAAATCCAAAACATTTAATTGTCCCAACTTTCCCAAGTCTTGTGGTATTTGGCCATTGAACTTATTGTCATTCAGTTTTAGCCATGCCAATGTATAAATATTTCCTAAAGAACTTGGGAGGACTCCAGACAACCCATTTGAACTAAGTATAAGCATCCTCATGTCTTGTAGATTCTCTACACAATCAGGAATATTTCCAGATAACCTATTGTTGGAAACATCGAGAATTACCAAGCTTGTTCTTCTACACATTGACCTTGAAATTGACCCATTGAAAAGGTTGTCTTGTAGATATAAAAACCAGGCTTGTTCGCTAAATGGAAGGTTTATCAAAGATCCAATGAGTTTGTTGTGAGAGAGATCTAATGTAGAAAGCACGGGCATATTCTGAAGCCATGTTGGTGGAAGACCATATAGGCTAGCATTAGACAATACCAACTCCTCAAGCTTCCTTTGATTTTGCAACCACTGTGGAAATCCATTTTCAATCTTGCAAGAACTAAGTCGAACACTCCTCAGTTGGAATGGAGGTATCCACTCATGTGAGACATTAAAAATCAACTTATGATTGGAAGATATATCCAACCACTGCAACATCGAGAGGTTAGCAAAATGGGCTTCCATAACCACTCCTTCTAAAGAATTTTCAGAGACATCTAATTCAACGAGTTTGGTGAGTTGCCCAACTGTAACTGGGATTGGACCTGTTAACAGGTTTGAATGCAGATATAATTGAGTTAACCCTGTTAATCTTCCCAATGATTCTGGGATTGGACCTGTTAACAGGTTTGAATGCAGATATAAATGAGTTAACCCTGCTACTCTTCCCAATGATTCTGGGATTGGACCTGTTAACAGGTTTGAATACAGCTTTAACTGAGTTAAACCTGTTAATCTTCCCAATGATTCTGGGATTGGACCGCTAAATTGATTATAAGAAAGGACAAGTTTGGTAAGGTTTCCAAGGAATGTCGGAACGGGACCGGTTAATTTGTTATCATACAGATCTAATTCTTCTAAAGATCTTAATCTCTCCAAAGCTTTAGGGATTGAACCTGTAATGCTGTTTGACCAGAGACTTAATACTCTTAAATTGTTTAGTTTTCCAACAAATTCTGGAATCGAACCGTTTAATTCATTTACTTCTGCTTTCAACACCTCTAAAGCATAGTGGGAACATTCAGACGTGTTTGATGATGCGCCTATCATTTCTCCTCCAAAATGATTACCATAAACACTTAATTCCTTCAGATGACATTGTCTCCAAATCCCAACAAGCTCGATGTGCTCAAACTTATTAGAAGAAACATCGAGCTTTAGAAGGTTAGGCATGACAGGAATTGATGAGTTCAAACTGTTGTGTGAAAGGTCAAGGACTTTTAGGGATGTGATGTTCATTAGTTCAGTTGGAAACCAACCCCCAATTGAATTATCGCTAAGATCAAGATATTGTATGTTGGAGTGGGAACTGGAATTCAAATAAGTGGGTGAAAAGGGGGCATTGTGAAGCCCACACCCTGACAAATGCAATTCAGATAAAGAAGGGATCATGTTTAGCAGGTTTACAGAGTTCCATGCCAGACTAAGATTATAGAATGAAAGATCAAGGAACGTTAAGGATGTCAAGTTCTGAAAAAAGTGAGGGAGTTGACCTTCAAAGCTGTTGGAGCTAAGATCCAAATGTTCAATGTTGGGAAGTATTTTACTTGAATTAAGATGAAGTCCAAGATCAGCATTAGAAAGTCTACACTTTTGAAGACTTAAATATGTTAATGAAGGAATCATGTAAAATACCATATCAACATTATTTGCTTCATAAAGATCCACCTCGCTCAAGTCAAGATGCTCAAGGAGGAAAGGCCAGAAACCCATGCCATCTCATTTGAGGTGATTAGCCAAGGCTCATCATTTGAACTATAATATAATTCAAATGAACCAAGATCAAGAACCTTCAAATTGGACAGGTTTCCAATGTGATGGGGAATAATACCACTAAAACCTGCATTTGAGAGATTGAGGTAACTTAGCTGCTTGAAGGATCCAATGAATTTAGGAATCTGACTTCCTTGAAAATTATTCCCACTCAAATCCAGATGTTTCAGATTCCTTAACTCAGCCAAATATGAGTTCACCTTATCACCTTCTAAGAAGTAATCTCCATCATCGTAATTTCCCCTAAGATGAAGGCTGACAACACTTCTGGTGGCAGCATCACAAATGACTCCTTTCCATGAGCAACAATCACTGCCAACCCATGATGATAGCATTTTAAAGTCATCTCTGACGCTGTCTTTGAACTGGAGTAGTGCTAGTCTCTCTCGTTCATGGCGGCTTCTTGTTGAATTTTGAGCCCCCAGACAAGTATATTTGGTTGCAATCAAAAACATACTTAATAAAACGAGATGAAGCCCCCAAACCCAATGATTTCCCATGATTCAACCTCAACTTTTTAGAAGAATGTGAAGAAATATGATGAACAAACTACATGAAGTAATAGTTGTTTGTATAGATGGACGTGAGCTATGGATCATGGAAGACTTTGCAAGTCGTTGTGGAAAATCATTACACAAATATCATCCACAAAAATCCTCCAGTTCCCAATGGATAAAATTTTGTTAATTTTGTTGTACATAAATCCTCAACTCACAATCTATAGTTAATATTCCTCATTTTTCTTACAATTTTGTTATACACCTTTAAGCAAACTTATGTAAAAAAAAATCTGAGTCGTAGCTGGGCATGCTACCTTATAAAAATTCTTTTAAGAGTAAATTACTTTTTGAGTTCTGTTTTAGTGGTTTTAACCATTTGAGTCCAAAATCAAAAAGTTTAATGCTCTGAGTCCCTAACCACTTGTTTTATAACACTTGTACCTTTTATTTTGGACTCAAGTGGTTAAAAGTACTAAAAACACATGGACTCAAAACGTTATAAAATGAGTGGTTAGGGACTCAGAGCGTTAAACTTTTTGATTTTGGACTTGACGTTAAACTTTTTAATTTTAGACTTAACTGATTAAAACCACTAAAACACAATGACTTAAAAAGTAATTTACTCTTCTTTTAATATATCTAATTGTTTAGAGGTGAGAACTCTTTCTTTAATATATTATTATTATTATTATTATTATTATTATTATTTTTATTATATATTATTACTATATATTATTATTATTATTATTACTATATATTACTAAAAGAATTAAAATAAATAGTGATTTTAATATTATAATAATATATAGTTTTTTTAATACTTTTATTATTTTAATATTATAATTATAATAGTAGTTATTTTCTTTATTTTTTAACTTTAATCCTTTTTTTAATATCAAGGGTTGGGATAAGCTTAGTGTCAACCGGTATCGAACCAGTACTAGTATCGAAAATACCGGTACGGTCCTGTTCGGTATCAGTACATGAAGGTAAAAACCGGCACTAATACAGAAAATGCCAAAAGTTGGTGGTGCCGAATTGATATTGTAAATCTTTTGGTTCGGGAAATTCATTGCGTCTACCCGGTACCATTTGCTCATCCCTGATCACGGTTACCGTACGAACAACGGTACCGTACAACTTTTTTTGTTGATTTTCTTCAACTTTTAATTTTTTCTTTTTTAGTTTCAGGGGTAGGGATGTGCTCGGTGCCAACCGATACAGAATCGGTACTGACACCGAAAATACCGGTTACAGTACCGGTATATGAAGGTAAAAAACGGTAGTGAACCGGTACCAGGAACACCAAAAGTGGGTACCGAATTGGTACTTAAGATCTTTCGGTTCAGCAAATTTGGTGCCACTACCCAGAACAATTTGCTCATCTCTGACCACGGGTTTCATACGAACAACATCGTTACCATACAACTTTTTTGGTTGATTTTCATTCGGTTATCTTTTAGTGTTTTCTTCTACATTTTCTTTTTATTCTTGTCAGCAGTTCTGTTCGCAACACGCTTGTAGTGATTTTAAAACACATATAAACACAGACTAAATAACAAAAGAAAGTTGCGGCGAACTTCTTTAAACCTAGTTTATTTGAGAGTATAATTGTGCCTATCCTTAAGCCCACAGGTTGTCTTCAACCCGTTGAGATCCACATTGCAGATTATGTCTAGCCCAATATATAGCATTAAATTGACAAAGCTTTAATTTGGTCCCACAAAAGGCCGAAATGAGAATCCGATTCTCAGCCTTCCAAATACAAACTTGCTTTCCTTGTGGATGATCATTGGACAAACTGTGTCCACATAATTGCTTACTTCTATTAGAGTATTAGAGATGTATAAAAAAAAATCCGGTTTGGGTCTGATGAACCGGTTTATAGCCCGATTTTAAACAGTTTTGGTTTCTTTATTGAGTCAAAAAACTGAGATACAATGATCATGGAAAGGAGAATAAATAGCCAAAGACAAATTGTAAAAATGGATGGCAGTAAATCAGGAGCACAATATGTTCCAAGAAATTAGGAGCCAATTATGGAGGAAATTCTATACTCCCCCTCAAGCTGGAGCGTGTAAGTTTCGCATGCCCAACTTGACAAGCAAGAGTTCTAGTTGTCGTTGACCCAACGCCTTTGTAAATAGATTAGCGATTTGCATTTTCGTGTCAACGTATAGTGGTTCAATTTCTTGAGATTCGACCCGTTCCCTGACAAAATAACAGTCCATCTCAACATGTTTCGTCGTTCATGAAATACCGAGTTATTAGCAATATGTCGGGCAGCTTGATTATCGCAATAGAGAGGGGTTGGCCCATTTTGTTCTACTTCCAAGCCCTTTAGAAGCCAACGCATCCATAGGATTTCACTAGTGGTGGTGGCCATGGCTCGATATTCAGCTTCGGCTGAGGAGCGGGAAACAACCGACTGTTTCTTCGATTTCCATGATACCGGGGCTCCACCTAAGAGAACGACATATCCGGTTCATGACCTTCTTGTGAAGGGCCAACCTAACCAGTCGGCATCGCAATATGTGACCAAGTTTATCCCTCCGTCTTTAGGAAAGAAAACCCTTTGTCCCGGTGTAGCCTTTAGATATCGGAGAACTCTCATGGCTGCGTCCAAATGACTTTGTCACGGATTGGACACAAACTGGCTTAGGACATTTACCGAGTATGTGAGGTCCAGTCTTGTAGCCTGGAGATACAACAATCTTCCCACCAATCGTCTATACGTACTTGCATCAACACGAGCATCTTTATCGTCCTCTTCAAGCTTCACATTTCGCTCCATAGGGAACGAGCATGGCCTACACCCTAGCATTCCACAGTCCTCCAAAATATCTAGGGTGTACTTTCTCTGACTTAGGACTAAACCATCCTTTGTTCGTGCTACTTCGATTCCCAAGAAGTATTTCAAAGGGCCAAGATCTTTTATTGAGAAACTTGTATCCAAGTGTGTTTTTACCTCTTGAATTTTGTCTTGGTCATTTCCCACTATAATGACATCATCTACATATACGAGAGCACAAATAAACACCTTTCCTTCCTTGTAGATGAAGAGTGAATGGTCAGCATAGGATTGTTTGAAACCAAGCTCGAGTAAAGCCAGTGTAAATTTATTATACCAGTTTGTTGAAGCTTGTTTTAAACCGTACAGTGATTTCCTCAGTCTACAGACCTTCGTTCATCCCCCTTTTTCGTAACCTTTGAGGGATCTTCATATAGACTTCTTCGTTCAAGTCCCCATGTAAGAATGCATTATTAACATCTAATTGATGAATTATCCATTCTTCCTTGACGGCAATAGCAAGTAGACTTCTAACTGTGACCAACTTGGCTACCGGAGCAAACGTGTCGTGGTAATCAATGTGTAACACCCCGAAAACGGGTTTGGAAATCGAACCACGTTAATACTACAGGACGGGTAAAATACAGTTAGTGGTAAAACTTACCCGGTAAACTTTAGGAATTAAATAAATAAATTTAATATTTATTTAAAAGGATGAGAAATACTTTGAGAAAAGCAAAGTATATAAAAGGCCCGAGATTTAACGGGACTTAAAATAAAACGGGTTGAGAACAAGATAAAGTAACTAGGAAATAAATAACCTAGTTAGTAATAAGTCTTGGAATAATAAGAAAAGCAGGGTTAAAACACCCTTTTATGCAAACTTGTGTGAAGTAGAAGGACTCAAGGTGAGAAGATGGAAACCAGTTTTATTTAATAAAACATTAACACCAAAACACACACTCTAAGTGTGTGTTCTGGTCGATATTTCCCACAGGAGCAAAGGAACTCCTTTGTTCAACCCTAACTTGTCTAAATCCAAGAAATTGAGAGCCAAATCAGTCCCAAATCGAAATCCAAGCATGGATTAGTGATCACCTTGCTGAAAAGATCATAAGGTATGCAAAAATTTGATGTTTTGATTCATCTTAAATTCTAGGTTAATGATGAAAAATCGAAATTGAGCTTGATTGTGTCATGCATGAATGAAATTAGAAGGGATATGGTGTCTAGGGATGAACCCTAGGTGAAATCTTGTTAAAAGATTTCATGTTAATTATAGAGTTCATAATCACCATTGTAGGTGATTAGTGAACTTGAAGAAAACTTGATAAACCCTAGAACTATGATCTTGTTCTAGCATAATCTGAATTTAAGAGTAAATTTCAGAAATATGGATGCTAAGACATGTGTAGAATTGTCTAATCGAAGTTAATTTAGATGATAATTACAAGTCATAAACTTGGTTTTGATGATATAAAAATCTGACCCGCTAGGTGTTTGATGAAACGCCTAAGTGAGGATTAAAATGCTAAAAGTTGGGTAAAAACGCAGACTTGATTATTACAAAGAATTATGCGTTAAAGCTTATAAAAAAGGGGGTTCTAAATACTATGTTGATTTAGACTTAATGATGTAAACCATGTGATTGAAAGTAGTTAACTTTGATAAACTAAGTTAACTAAGCATGAAGTCGAACAGTAGCTTTGACATAGAAAATAAGTGAGGTGGAATAGTCGTGATTGTTAATGACTAATTTAACCGCCTTGTAAATGATTGACATTAGTTTGACGCGTAACAAGCTAGGTGAAAGCTTGGAGGAGGGAGCGGGTCAAACGGAGCAAGTACGAAAAGAAAACGTTGCTTGGATGCTAGGTAAGTTAAAGCTTACACCTTTTATTAATATCTATTGGATTTATAGATTATGAATAATCTAAAGTCATATTTGACTTATGATGTTTCGACCCGACATGTGCGGTTCGGAACAAAAGACAATAACGATAAACCATGTTGAATGATTAAAAAGAGCTAATAAGATCATTTAGTCATGCAATGACTAATAAATAACGAGTTTTGAATGATTACATTGTAAGGTAAATCAATACAATTAATAAGGGTAAAACGGTAATATGGTCACACGTTGACAATAACCGTTGGTTTCAAAAAGACTCTTTTCCGCGTAAGACATAAAGAGCCGAAAGTGGTAATAAACGGTTTATAAGTAAAATGACCGTACGGTATTAAACGCAACGAGTCATGTATATGAGATGATGATAAATATCATCTCGCATAGTTACACGGTCATATAGACCAAACGGGTCAAAAGGTGAAAATATCACCCTTTGACAATATCGACTAATGTTTTGTCGAGTTGCATGATTACAAGAATAAATATCGATTGAATGATGACATCGCTATTACTTAGCGCCACTAAGGCAAGGTATCGTAACGGGTCAATACATTGATCCGAGCCAGGTTTGCGTAATGATTCAACTCATCATATAGAATTTGAGGTTCTCTAAGAGTTAAATAAGGTCAAATTGGATATTTGGTTATCTTAAAGATAAACCGAATAATTCAAGTTATAAATGTAGTGTTTTAGAAACATAATGGTTTCTAAACAAGGTCATAGTTAGAAGACCGGATTTTTGGGTCAACAAGTATCTGAAAGTCCTTTGTCGTAAAAGAAGGACCAAAATTGACCAGAACGCCCTTGTAGGCTAAATTGAACAAACAACCCTTAAAGGTTGTTTGGAAACGAGTTTCATGATTAGATAAATACTTAGAATAAGTGTAGAAGTTGAAAGATGTAATACGATTAGTCAAATGGCTCTATTTGAGTCTTGCCGTAAAATAATAATCCGAGGGGTAAAACTCGGAACATATAGATATCCACATTAGATCCAACACACTTATAGTTGTAATGGAAGATTACTTGATAAGAAATGAAGGAATAAGATGCTAGAAATGAATGAAAGCGATTTCAAGCTTTAAAGTGCTTAAATACCCTTAACGGGTCAAAATAAGCATACGAGCGAAAACGGGATTAAATTGTGTAATAATCCTATGATTAGAACCTAATATGGTAGGTAACATTAATTTGAAGAAGTGTATGTGATATAGGAATCAAACAAATACGTTTGTTTGATAAAATGCACAAACGGGTTAAAATTCGGTAAAAAGGTAACGAGTCAAAGGCTTAGAAGTCTCAAAATTTCTTATGTTGGATGTAGGATTTTAATTCATAAGATGGAGGATTAAATTACGGACGCGTAGGAAAAAGAATCGGGTAAAACGGATCAATAACGAAGAAGTTATGGCCGTTTCCTTAAAAACAGGCATAGCTGAAAATGCAGGACCCAGCTCCAGACCTGCTGGAAACTAGTTTCCCCCGCGACATGCGAAGGAACAACCTGGATCCACCGCGACACGCGACGGAACCCTGTTTTGGCGAGAATTTTTTATTTTAATCAGTTTCGCTTCCCGGACTCGTTTAAATACGTTCTAAGTTACATATGACTAATCCAACTCATGTTTTATGAGTTTCAGGTATGATTTTAGCACCGGAGGACGATCAAGCATAATGAAGAACCGAACATGATCAAGAAATAAGCTTCCGCACTATGTATCGTTGTTTTGTTAAATGACAAACTCAAACATGTTATTTTGTATAGTTTTAATTCTGTAAATAAAGTTTAATGAAACCCGTATTTTCAATGTATTGAAATTCTAATTACCCGTTTATTTTCGTAAATTATACGAAAATCGTTAAATAATAATAAGGGTGTTACAAGTTGGTAATCAGAGCTCAAGGTTGTTGACAAATGTGTTCGGTTCGAGGCTTGATCGTAAATCCGGTAAGTACATGTATTTTAATAGTTTAGCATGCTAAAGTGTTGTAAACAACACATAGGGCTATCGTGTGATACACGTTACCCCAATTAAAATGATTGATATAGTTGACGAAAATACGCGCGTTGACGCGTATTGTAGAAAAAGCCTTGTATTATAATACGGGCGATTTTTGAAGTTGACGTTACTAACTTTTGTGAATGTTTTAATTGAAGGACACTAGCATTTGAAGACGACGAGAGTCAAACAAATTGTGGATATGATGATGGAACGGTCCGAGATATGACAAGAAGAGCATACTCATCAAGGACCTAAATCGCGTAACGATCGCAAATAAGTAATGGCAAGAAAGCCCGTTAAGGCAAGCATTACCAGGTGCACATTTTAAATAATCGCACAAATAGTAATATGCAACAAATAAGTAGAAATTGAAAGTTGCATATGTAGATTAAAAACTTGGAAAAACCCGAATAGAAAATGTATTCGGGATATTGTTTCCAAGAGAAACAAATAGAGGCGTTACTTACATAGGGCGTGATGTGAAAACTATAAAAAGGTCATGTGTGTCATGTGTTAATCCATTACTCTGGCCAAGTAAGTAGTGGCATATGATACCATGAACTTCTTATGGCGGACACGTTTACATCCGATGTAGTAAGGGCGGGGTGAATGGGACTAACTTAAAAGTACCCAAATGAATCAAATGAGCAAAATATTTGATAATAATGTAAACGCACAGCCGGGTGACGGAAGCGTATTACATTAGGATGATGAGCCCGAGTGAAGGGACAAAGATTAATGTAAAAGGATTAAGGTATGCAATTGGGAGGGGTGTGCTTACACTCGAACCCGGAGAATGCAAATATGACTCTTACCGGCCGATTTTGTAAAACACCAAATTTGAGAACAAAGTAGGAATATAAAAGCGAAACGAAGTCATAATGCATACCGTAAGGGTTGCAATAATAACGACTTCGGTAAAACACCCGGTTGGTGGGTAAGGATTTAAACGCATGCGTAGACTGGGAAACAGGAACGCGAAATAGAAAGTCAAAAGACTCGGAATATGAGTCATGACTAAAAGATGACAAGAATTTTCGCAAACATAAATTTTGATAAAAAAATTACGTTCGACTAGTTAAAAGTCGAACGGGTCGAACAAAGAATGAAATTTGACGTTCACCAGTGATGAAATTTCACACGAACAAGTCAAACGAATTAAATAAATGATGACGCTTGCTAATGTAAGTAGGCGCGGACTGAATAAGTAAAAGTGTGAGATGTTAACTAACCTATGTAAAGGGTTATGGGCGTTAAGAACGTTAAGACAAAAGAACCCGGGTAATGGGTTGTATAGAAGTATAAGTATGAACCGGGTAACGGTAAGCGTAAGACAAACCAACGTGTAAACGACGTTAGAAATCATAAAGTCGGAAAGATAATTCGAAAGAAAACAAATGTAGCCTTAGACTACGGTCAAGGTCAAATGAAATCCAAAAATGCAAAAGTAAATAATTCTAAACATAAAAAGGGGTGCTTTGACGCCATGTACATATATAAACATATATATATTCATTTGAATAGAAACTCGAATAAAGTATGATCTACGGGATCATCATAACCTACGGGATAATAATGTAAAACAAGAAAACTGGTTATAACTCCCCGCGTAAAATGATAACGGGAGGTAAGGTTAGTATTTAAGTGATGGGTTTCGCTAATTTAATTGAATGGGTTAAAGCGAAGAGATTATGAAAGGTCTACGAGACTAAAACGACCCACGGGTCATGATTAGAAATAAATTATAAGGACTTCGCCCTAAAGAGGTGGAAGTCTAATCAAAATAGCCCATAAGGCTAAGTGATAAAACCTACGGGTTAAATTAGATAAAGCGAGGGAATCAGTTAAGAATCCCCGCATAAAACTAAGACTGTAAAAGAATAAATTATGGACTGTCAATATCCTGGTATGGATAATTGACGAAAGTTAAAGAAAAGATCCTAAAACTAAAACTTCGGTTTTGGTAAGAAATAACATTTTTACAAATACAAATTCTGATAAGAATTTGAATAGTAAGCATGAAAGATTCAAGTCCTGACACTGATAGGCGCAAAACAATATATTCGAAAAGTGATATTTTCGAAAATGAAAGGTTGATATAAATTATACATGATGTGACACGATCACGGTTAAGAAATGTAATGTGAAGTAGATTCACATTATAACCAAGCGAGCTGTAAAAAAAAAAGTAACTGGACTAATAAGTCTAGTTAGTGAGACCAGTTAAGGTCAGTAATTCAAATCAAGAAATTTGGTCTGCTTGTAAGCGGTAGATTCGGTATAACTGAACCTAATAAATAAATTTGAAAATAAAAGAACTTGTTGCAAAAAGTGAAAGATTTCACTAAAGACCTTAAAACGGGTCAAAGTAACGGATTCATAAGAAATTCGATAGTATATGAAAGCGATGGATATCGCTAAGTTAACTAAACTAGCGGAAATAACGAGATTACGTTATTTCAAGTTGCACTATGTCGTATGAGATATGTAGACAATTAGTAACCAAAAAGATGTTACCGTACTTTTCGGGTAATACTAACGATTGGTTAAAAAGTATAAGTAATGTTTAAAATATTTCTCGGATCGAATACATTGAGTTTAAAGTCAATGAATTATGTAAGAAAAGGTTTCGAGGACGAAACCTCTTTAAGGGGGGTAGACTTGTAACACCCTGAAAACGGGTTTGGAAATCGAACCACGTTAATACTACAGGACGGGTAAAATACAGTTAGTGGTAAAACTTACCCGGTAAACTTTAGGAATTAAATAAATAAATTTAATATTTTTTTAAAAGGATGAGAAATACTTTGAGAAAAGCAAAGTATATAAAAGGCCCGAGATTTAACGGGACTTAAAATAAAACGGGTTGAGAACAAGATAAAGTAACTAGGAAATAAATAACCTAGTTAGTAATAAGTCTTGGAATAATAAGAAAAGCAGGGTTAAAACACCCTTTTATGCAAACTTGTGTGAAGTAGAGGGACTCAAGGTGAGAAGATGGAAACCAGTTTTATTTAATAAAACATTAACACCAAAACACACACTCTAAGTGTGTGTTCTGGTCGATATTTCCCACAGGAGCAAAGGAACTCCTTTGTTCAACCCTAACTTGTCTAAATCCAAGAAATTGAGAGCCAAATCAGTCCCAAATCGAAATCCAAGCATGGATTAGTGATCACCTCGCTGAAAAGATCATAAGGTATGCAAAAATTTGATGTTTTGATTCATCTTAAATTCTAGGTTAATGATGAAAAATCGAAATTGAGCTTGATTGTGTCATGCATGAATGAAATTAGAAGGGATATGGTGTCTAGGGATGAACCCTAGGTGAAATCTTGTTAAAAGATTTCATGTTAATTATAGAGTTCATAATCACCATTGTAGGTGATTAGTGAACTTGAAGAAAACTTGATAAACCCTAGAACTATGATCTTGTTCTAGCATAATCTGAATTTAAGAGTAAATTTCAGAAATATGGATGCTAAGACATGTGTAGAATTGTCTAATCGAAGTTAATTTAGATGATAATTACAAGTCATAAACTTGGTTTTGATGATATAAAAATCTGACCCGCTAGGTGTTTGATGAAACGCCTAAGTGAGGATTAAAATGCTAAAAGTTGGGTAAAAACGCAGACTTGATTATTACAAAGAATTATGCGTTAAAGCTTATAAAAAAGGGGGTTCTAAATACTATGTTGATTTAGACTTAATGATGTAAACCATGTGATTGAAAGTAGTTAACTTTGATAAACTAAGTTAACTAAGCATGAAGTCGAACAGTAGCTTTGACATAGAAAATAAGTGAGGTGGAATAGTCGTGATTGTTAATGACTAATTTAACCGCCTTGTAAATGATTGACATTAGTTTGACGCGTAACAAGCTAGGTGAAAGCTTGGAGGAGGGAGCGGGTCAAACGGAGCAAGTACGAAAAGAAAACGTTGCTTGGATGCTAGGTAAGTTAAAGCTTACACCTTTTATTAATATCTATTGGATTTATAGATTATGAATAATCTAAAGTCATATTTGACTTATGATGTTTCGACCCGACATGTGCGGTTCGGAACAAAAGACAATAACGATAAACCATGTTGAATGATTAAAAAGAGCTAATAAGATCATTTAGTCATGCAATGACTAATAAATAACGAGTTTTGAATGATTACATTGTAAGGTAAATCAATACAATTAATAAGGGTAAAACGGTAATATGGTCACACGTTGACAATAACCGTTGGTTTCAAAAAGACTCTTTTCCGCGTAAGACATAAAGAGCCGAAAGTGGTAATAAACGGTTTATAAGTAAAATGACCGTACGGTATTAAACGCAACGAGTCATGTATATGAGATGATGATAAATATCATCTCGCATAGTTAAACGGTCATATAGACCAAACGGGTCAAAAGGTGAAAATATCACCCTTTGACAATATCGGCTAATGTTTTGTCGAGTTGCATGATTACAGGAATAAATATCGATTGAATGATGACATCGCTATTACTTAGCGCCACTAAGGCAAGGTATCGTAACGGGTCAATACATTGATCCGAGCCAGGTTTGCGTAATGATTCAACTCATCATATAGAATTTGAGGTTCTCTAAGAGTTAAATAAGGTCAAATTGGATATTTGGTTATCTTAAAGATAAACCGAATAATTCAAGTTATAAATGTAGTGTTTTAGAAACATAATGGTTTCTAAACAAGGTCATAGTTAGAAGACCGGATTTTTGGGTCAACAAGTATCTGAAAGTCCTTTGTCGTAAAAGAAGGACCAAAATTGACCAAAACGCCCTTGTAGGCTAAATTGAACAAACAACCCTTAAAGGTTGGTTGTTTGGAAACGAGTTTCATGATTAGATAAATACTTAGAATAAGTGTAGAAGTTGAAAGATGTAATACGATTAGTCAAATGGCTCTATTTGAGTCTTGCCGTAAAATAATAATCCGAGGGGTAAAACTCGGAACATATAGATATCCACATTAGATCCAACACACTTATAGTTGTAATGGAAGATTACTTGATAAGAAATGAAGGAATAAGATGCTAGAAATGAATGAAAGCGATTTCAAGCTTTAAAGTGCTTAAATACCCTTAACGGGTCAAAATAAGCATACGAGCGAAAACGGGATTAAATTGTGTAATAATCCTATGATTAGAACCTAATATGATAGGTAACATTAATTTGAAGAAGTGTATGTGATATAGGAATCAAACAAATACGTTTGTTTGATAAAATGCATAAACGGGTTAAAATTCGGTAAAAAGGTAACGAGTCAAAGGCTTAGAAGTCTCAAAATTTCTTATGTTGGATGTAGGATTTTAACTCCATAAGATGGAGGATTAAATTAAGGACGCGTAGGAAAAAGAATCGGGTAAAACGGATCAATAACGAAGAAGTTATGGCCGTTTCCGTAAAAACAGGCATAGCTGAAAATGCAGGACCCAGCTCCAGACCTGCAGGAAACTGGTTTCCCCCGCGACACGCGAAGGAACAACCTGGATCCGCCGCGACACGCGACGGAACCCTGTTTTGGCGAAAAAATTTTATTTTAATCAGTTTCGCTTCCCGGACTCGTTTAAATACGTTCTAAGTTACATATGACTAATCCAACTCATGTTTTATGAGTTTCAGGTATGATTTTAGCACCGGAGGACGATCAAGCATAATGAAGAACCGAACACGATCAAGAAATAAGCTTCCGCACTATGTATCGTTGTTTTGTTAAATGACGAACTCAAACATGTTATTTTGTATAGTTTTAATTCTGTAAATAAAGTTTAATGAAACCCGTATTTTCAATCTATTGAAATTCTAATTACTCGTTTATTTTCGTAAATTATACGTAAATCGTTAAATAATAATAAGGGTGTTACACAATGCCCTCCATTTGTGTGTAGCCATTTGCAACAAGTCTCGCCTTATACCTTTCTATTTCCCCATTCGGTTTGTATTTTATTTTGTAGGCCCACTTCGAATCTATGGCTCTCTTCCCGATAGGTAAATCTTCCACGGTCCAAGTTTCGTTTTCTTCGAGTGCCTTTATTTCACTTTGCATTGCATCCCTCCATTTTTGATCCTACATGGCTTGTTGATAACTTTTTGGCTCATCATGAGCACTGATGGCCGCCAAGAAGGCTTTGTGTGAGTCAAAAAAATTATCATAAGAGACAAAATTTGACAAGGGACATACCGTTAAGGATTGTTGATCAGAGGCGGGACGTGCATGGTCTATGGATGGGGGAGTTGTACGACATGATCTTTAAAATGTGTGGGCCTCGACCGACTTCGCTTGTCCCTAGCTTGCCCAGCATTGTTTTCAAGTTCAGTGCCATTCATAGGGTGTGGATCTTCATGACTTGATTCTTGGTTGATGTTATTTTCGCTAGGTTCTGGATCGCCAGTAGCATCAATCCCATTCATGGGATGTGGGTCTTCATGTCTCACGGGTTGCTCAGTTGGGTCATTAGAGCCTAGGCTCCCCATTTTGGAGGGGTCTTCACTTGCTTCATTTGGCTTGCTAGGCCCATCAATACTTTCTGCTTCTCCGACGAAAGGATACCGAAACACATCTTCATCATCATGTTCTTTTTCTTTTATCTTTGACATAAAAGGAAACACCTTTTCAGCAAATTTTACATCTCTAGACACAATAATTTTGTTGTGACTTGGGTCATAGATTTTATAACCTTTCATGCCCGGTGGGTATCCTATGAAAACACCCGGCCTTCCTCTCATTTCGAACTTATCGCCCTTCGTTTCGATGCTCCAATAATAGGTTAGACAACCAAGAATTCTCATATGATCATAATCCGGTTTTTGACCATATAATAATTCATACGATGTCTTATCTTGAATCACCTTAGACGGTAGTCTATTGATGATGTATGCTGCTGTATGCTGCTGTTAAGATACACTCGCCCCAATTGGAAGGTTTGCTTCAATCTTGAGTGCTCGAGCCATTTCTAGCAGGTGTCTGTGTTTTCGCTCAACTACTCCATTTTGTTGTGGAGTATGTGGGCACGTTGTTTCCAAAAGAATTCCTTGATCGGCATAGAAATTCAACATCCGATTTGAGGTGAACTCCCCACTGTTGTCACATCTTATTCTCTTAATGCTTCTTTTAAATTGTATTTTAACCATCTTATGAAAATCAATTAGGCACGTGTTTGCCTCATGTTTGTGCTTGAGTAGAAAAACCCAAACGACTCTACTATAATCATCGACTATTGTTAGAAAATAACTAGCCCTTGAGAAAGAGGGTGTTCGATACTTTCCCCACAAGTCACAATGCAATAAATCAAAGCATGCACTGGTTTTGGTAGTGCTAGTAGGAAAAGGTTGCCTTGTCATTTTAGATTTAACACAAGAATCACAAATGTTGTCATTGTTTTTGAAAGATAAATTACTAAGAAAACTTATTTGAGATAATTTTTCATCTCCAGCGTGCCCTGGCCTCTTATGCCACACGCCCACTGTTGTCATCATAGCTTTTCTTTGACTCCCAAACATCCCCATCTGATATAGACCATCTTTGCACCTACCCGCTCCAATCAATTTCCTCGAACGCAGTCCCTGCATAACAAAGAATTTAGGAAAAATGTCACTGCACACTTTAGATCCTTTGAAAGTTTACTGACTGAAAGTAGATTGCAAGTAAATTTTGGAACATGCAAAACTCCTTACAATTTTGTTCCATTCGGCAAAGTGTGAATGCCGCTCCCTTCCACCGGTATAGATTCTCTATTCGGGATAGCAACAGGTGCCTCATTGATCAAGATGGTCTTTCTTTCAAGAATGTCTTCCCTGGGAGTTATGTGTTCTGTACATCCAGAATCAACAATCCATGTATTGTCATGATAAAGTTTACCTGCCACGTTTGCCGAACATGGAGCTTTATTTTCTGTTGTCTTATCTTCAGGTGCAAAATGGGTCAGAAATTGCTCATATTGTTCCCTCGTTAGACCCGCAATTGGGCTGGCTTCGACCTCGGCGCAGGCTGCTCGTGGCTTCCCTTTCTCTCGCTTATTTTTACCCGGCCACCACTCAGGATAACCAATCACTTTGAAGCATCCATCCCGAGTATGGCCATCTCTACCGCAAACAACACAATGACCTGCAGGCTTCACATCCTTTTAAACAGTTTTCTTCGGACCACCATTACGGTTTTGTGCAGCTTGGAAGGCAGCAGTTTCGGCGATCGGTCTCCTCCCATTGGATATCAACCTTTGTTGCTCATCTTCTGCAACCAAATGGTAGGCGGTTCCTAAGGAAGGAATAGGCTTTTTGGCTAAGATTTGAGTTCTAATAATTGAAAACTCATTATCCAAGCCCATCAAAAATTCATAAAGCTGCTCCTTTTCTTTGAGTTCATTGAGAGACTTTGCAAGACCACAAGTACAACCATTGCATTTGCATTTTGGAGCAGGAAGAAGGCACTGCATCTCATCCCATAGTCCTCGTAGCCTTGTGTAGTATGCTGACACCATCGTTCCGTCTTGCTTCGTGTTGGAGATTGATTGTTTCAATTCATACGCACGGGATGCGCTTTCCTTGCCAAACCTTTCTTGAAGATTTGACCAGATCTCTGCAGCGGAATTTGCATGTTTTACACTTCCTCGTATCTTCTTTTCCATGGTTGTGATAAGCCATCCCTTGACCATCGCATCGCACCGTAACCAGGCCATGTGATTAGGATCAGTTTTTTTCGGATTTCTTGATGGTTCCGTCAATGAAGCCTATCTTGTTTTTAGCGAACAAGAAATTCTCCATCTCCGTCAGTCAATGCATCGTTAACGTGCATTTGCCTTGGATAATCCGACGGGTGTAGATAGTAAGGAGACGTGTAATCAGAAGCACCTCCATCGTTCTTGGTACTCTTTTCGGTTGCGTCGTTACCGGCCATCGGCAAATCGGTTGTTTTGGATCGAGCGTGTTACTGCTCTGATACCATAAACAGTTTTGGTTTCTTTATTGAGTCAAAAAACTGAGATACAATGATCATGGAAAGGAGAATAAATAGCTAAAAAACAAATCGTAAAAATGGATCGCAATAAATCAGGAGCACAATATATTCCAAGAAATTAGGAGCCAATTATGTAGGAAATTCTATAGATTTGGTAGCCAAAAAAAAGGTTGGCTCGACAGTATTGTATAGGTTTAACATTTTTGTGTTAAGAATCATTTTCAACCTGAACCGGTTTGCGCCCAAAAATAAACCGATAAAAACTGGTTTAAATGCTAAAACTAGTTGTGAACCCAATCCCAATTGGTTTGAGTGGGTTAGGTTTTCAACCCTAAAATCGATTCTTAACACGAATTGGTTTGAGCCCAAGGTAAATAAAATGGACCGCTTTACAACCTAAACTAGTTTGAGACCAAACCGGATATTTGTACACCTTTACCTTTTTTCCTGCTTGGGGGGGGGGGGGGGGGAGTACTTAATTTTAAAACTCGTCTGCAAGTGTTCATTCATGCATGGACGGCTTCTATGTGGTGAGTTCTTAGGCTCGAGATTAGAGCCCAAATATTGTTTACACATAATTCAATGCACACTTTTTTCGCTTTGAGCATAAAATATTCAATCTTTTTCCAATCTCACTTTAATGGGAAAAAAAATTGGGCCTAACTATTTTTACATACGTGGTTTAATCCTACTTTACCTAATCTATTTTTTATACTTGCTCACAAAAATCTTAGATCCGATACAATTTATAACGTTAACATTTGAACAAGGCTTTTGAGTTTATACTTTGCCTTGGGCCCCAAATTGGTTGAGCCACCCTATGCTCATGACGTTGAAGTAAAGGAAAGTGAAGTCAACACCTCACGCATGGTTTGTTCATGGTTTAGTCCTGCTACAGCTATATACCATGGTTTAGTCCTACTACAGCTATATAGGGTGTTCATTTAGTTCAAATATTCACACACGTACATACACAAGATATATAGCGATAAAAAATATTGACTAGTTTATTAGATTAGGGTGGAAGTTGGCTACAAAATCAATTTTTCTTACATAGTGTAAAAAGTCGTAAAATACATAATGTCAACCATAAAACCATAAAACACACTCAAAACCCACAAATAACAAAGTGAAGATGTAAGTCCCGTGAAACGGATCTTTCAATGATATCAAACAACACCAAGTTTGTGCGGAATCCAAACTTGATGTGATTCAAGAATAAACACGAAAAATATGAAAATCGAAGAACAAAACCGAAACACTTTCAACACTTGCACACGATTCTATTACTATCAACTAGCAAAACCGTCTAGTACAAGTGCTCACCAACAATCGCCTTCCTCTAGCTCTCTCTAGGAATTCTATAACAATGAGGTTCAAACCCTAAAACAAGTTAAAAACTTGTTTATATACTAACTCAAGCCCACTTCCCTACATGGGCTCCCCTTGGGCCTGCTTGGCCCACATGGCCTAAAGCTTGGCCCAAGTGACCTATAAAGGTCCAAAACCTAATATAACTAACCCGGTAAAGCCCAGTTCGTAACCATAACCCGTTGTGTTAATTTGATGCGTCAGTCTCACACTTTAGGGCCTAACAATCTCCCCCTAGACTGATGCCATCAAATTGTCTTCATAACTTGAATTCAGCAACGTCTTCAACGAAATCTATGGTTGTCACTATGATGCAGATGTTGTGGAAGTTTTTGACTTCTGAACTCTCAGCACTGGGTCTCTTTCTTCAGATTTTGTGGTTAGCTTCATATTAGGATCACGATCAGCATTTGCTTGAAAATCTTGTCAAAAAGAATGTGAGAGGAGGATTCTCAACAGCTCTTTTCTTCTTCAATATTTGTCTTTCAAGCAGGTTCATGGTACTTCTTCAAATGTACTTTCACTGTCAGATGGCGTTTCGTATCCAGTTCTTCTGACTCAAGTACACCTTGTTGTTGAGCTGCTCCAGGCTTCTTTAGCAACTAACAGCATCTCAGTCTTCATCAATCCCTGTTCTTGATTGAAACCAAGTTCTGCACATGCTCACAAACTTTTAAGCAAACATTTCTTATGCAACAGGGAGAGTACCATATGAACACTAGGTACATCCAAGTACTTGTACTCGGATTTCACAATTCAAACTCTTTCAACTTTTTATGATCAGTCAAATCTTCAAGAACGGTTATAATTTTTTAATTTTAAGAAAAACAATTAAAAAACTCTATTTTTGGATTTTTGGTTTTATAGAAAAACAAGACACTATTTTTTGTATTTTTGTATTTTTTTTATTTTTTAATTTTTAAATTTTAAGATCAAGAAACAAATAAGAACTCAAAATATAAACAACTACCATAATATACAATTACAATTGCAATGTGATCAAAATTCGTTCTCAGGCAGACTAAGGAACACTTTTCAGTACGAGCCTAATCAAACTGGTCTATGCGATTGCCAATATGTTTGTCCACTTAAACTTTAACGCTCAACTTTCAATTTTTCAACTTCGTGATATGCTTTAGGTAATATTATACTATTATACCCATGTGTCCCATTCCAAGACATACCCCCGCGATCAAGGTAAGCACAACGATTCATCGTAGCAGGTGAGTATACTGATGTCATCTTTTAAGATATCCTGACTGTGTCTAGGTCTGCATATAATCTGTTTTATCATGTTTTGATTTCTTAACAATGAACACCCAAATAAATACTAATCAAATCCTGGAAATATAAACAGCACACTCTATCATGCAAGTATCTTCCCTACCACATATTTCACAAGTCCAATCCAAATCTCTGAAATCTTAACTGGGAATAGATTGAGAAGAGAACAGAATAGATCTTAAGCAGAGATGGTATAATATACAGATCAAATGAGTTTTTCTCAATTTGTTATAGGTTTCTTGGGTTTCTTTTGGGCACTTGAGGGCCTCTTTCGGGTGTTTAATTGATCTACAGCGCGACAACGTACAGCTAGGTCAGCATGTATCTGGATGCAGCAGAAGCTGACGTTGCCTAGCACCTCCAGGTCAGCATATATCTGGATGCCGCAGAGGAGATACACGACTTTTTCAGAGAAGATTTCAGAGTCAGACCAAAATTGTGTGTATCGGGACAACATACAGACATTCAAATAGAAATGAGCTAATTCCAAGTGACTTTCTTTCTTGGGTTCATGTACAATTTTAGTTCTGAACAGAAGGACAGCTAAGATATCCCCGGATGATTCAACAATATAAAGACCCGAAACCTCAGATGTTGGCTATCTATCAACGCAAGATTTAAGACCATAAAATCATACGCCGTTGGTATGTTACCCACATGGTACATAGTTCGTTATGTTTATATCACTTAGTATCTTTTATCATTTTGAGAGTCAAGCCTATCGACATATCGCAGTAGATCCTAGTCTTTTCAGCTATGGCACCTTACATGTGTTAGTCAAACCCTTTAACACAAACATTTATTTCACTTCCCATATCATGCAATCTTTCTTTTTGGCTTTTTCATTTTTCTAATGTTTTTGTATTTTTCTCATTTTCTCCCCCTAAAACAATACATATTTACAGCAAACTCTTTTTGTATTTTCTGAGTTTTCTCCTCCTAAACTCTATATCTATCTATATGTTCCTCTCCCCCCTAAATTTGTGCATAAATCTTGTATTTTTGCGCAAATTTACCATTTACTAGAGAAAGGACAATTTATATACAAAGTATAAACTAAGAAAAAGAGAGAAATATTTTTGCTTAACCGTTCTGTCATCAGATTGAAGACTAATCAAATTCAAATCAAAGTACTGAATTTAAACGGTACCTTTTGCTGATTATTTCTTATTTCTCTAATCTCCTCCAAAGGAAACATATCATCTGTAAAAAAAATTTGAACTTTTTGCAACAGTGAAATGTTACCCGTTTTTATCACTGGAACAACCGCTATCAACATTTCAGAGATTGTCAACAGCTCCTCCTTGGTTGTTCCTGAAAGGTAAGGAGATTAGTAAGACATGGGTACCCAGGCCATCGTGGTCCTGGGATTTCCTGAAGCATCAAAATAAGACACTTCCTTTAAACATAGGTCCCCTTTGGTTTCAAGGATTGGAAATATTTCTGCTTTGGATTTGGGTTTCCAAATCTGTTTCGGTTTAACAAACGTGTTTGTTGCCTTCGGTTGATCAATTTTAGCTAATTCAGGCTTGTTAGTTTTAGAAAAACGTTTTGGTTCTTGAACAGCCTTGCGTTTGTTTTTAGCAGCGTTCCAATCCCCATCAGAAGGTTTAACCTTGGGATTCACATTCTTCATTGCCTTAGGTGATGAAACCTTCATTGGCTTAGAATGGTAGTTATCCTTAGGTGTAACCCTCTGATTTTGAGCATAATACGGTTCATGGGGATGATTTGTGCAGTTCCGAGCAATGTGACCAACAATGCCGCAATTGAAGCATGTTTGTCTCTTCACATAGAAGGCATTATGATCATCTTGTGTAGCTCTTGCAGGCCCTGAAGGATGAACTAGTCCTTTTTGTGCTTGTTTTCCTTGCACATTTCTTGCAAACGAGGATGAATTTGGATGTCTGTACTTGTCGTTTGCTGGGGTCTTCTGTGGTGGAGATTTCTTTTGATTCTTCTTGTTTTGTTTAGACTGCAAGTCTTGTTCAGAAATCTCACCAGTCTTTCCGAAAGCTTTGTTAGCACAGTCAAATGCATATTTCTCACATTTGCCATTACTGACTGGCTTAACAAAAGCATTTTTCACGTCACGGGTCTTTTGAGGACTATTACTGCCCGTTGAGTACTATGGAGAGCCTGATCGTCTGTGATGTTTAGGCTTCTTCTTTTCGCATCCTTTGCCTGCTCGCTTCGGCTCTTGTTGCTTGATATGAACCTTTTCGTTACTTACAGAAGGTTCAGATTGTTCAGCTTGCGTACTTGGAGCCTTTTTCACGTCTATCTTCTCTTCATTCTTCATGTCATCAGCTTTGACAGAATCAGAGAGTTCTGGTTTGTCGGAAGAAATACCAGAAACTTTAGCAGAAACTTCAGCTGAAACATTTGACGAATTTTCAGCACAAGACGGTTTTGCACATGACACCTTTGAGCTAAATCCGCTAGAATCAACTGATTCTAATTTCTCAGAATCAGCTGCTTCAGATGATTCACATTTGGAATCAGATGGTTCAGCTGGCTCATTCGTTTCATTTTCCGATTCAGTCTCTGTTGCACAAGCATCAACGTTTTCGCCCAAATCATCAGGCCTGAAATTAATCATAGAGCGAAAAACCTTAAAAAAATCAAACGTCGAAATAGAGTCTGGATTAGGTTCATTTATTAAATTTTCAGAAGAATCAGACTCTGATTCTTGTTCATCCCCAACTACATTTTCAACTTTTACTTCAACTGCTTCATCTGCAGGGGAAGACGAAGCATTGGGATCAAAAGTACCCTTTGAAACGAAATTTACCGAAGGACTCGTTCGTTTATCAACAGGTCTGCTGTTGATTGATGACTTATCAGTTTTAGGACCATAAGCCATCTTATCCTCATTCATCAATTCCTCCTTAGGCATGGGTAAATATGTGTAGTTATCATTGTAAGGAGGAGAAGCCTGATTGTAACCCAATCCACGCCCTTTCTTTTCCTTGTATGCGAGCTGTTGATCACACAAATTTTTTACTAATTTGCTGGAAGAATCAAATTTCTTAATATTAAGCTCATTTATTTTATATCTATCTCTGATATCTTCCAGTTCCTTAGTCACAGTGCACAGTTTCTCCTGAACATAGAAGAGTTGAGTTGATTTCACACTTACATCATCCTTGAGTTTGACAATGTCTTTTCGCTGAGCTTCAATCTTTTCTTTATAAAGTTTTTCGTTTTTTGATAAAGTAAAGTTTTTATTTTTGATATCTTGATAATCTTGAATTAGCTCAGCGTTGTGTATTCTATAAACTTCAACTCTTTGTCTACACTCAGGAGTACAGAAAGCAGAAAGTACATCTTCAACATTCATTTCTTGAACCACAGGCTTGTGAAATATGAATGCCATAATTTCAGCGGGTGGTTGATAATTTTGTTTTTCTCCTCAAAACACAAACCAAACGAGAACCCGTGTACTTGCTAACTCAAACCCGTAAACCCGCTTTCTGAACTGCACATCAAAATCTGTCAAAAACGTTATCACAAACAAACCCTTTTTTTTTTAATTTTTTTTATTTAATTAGAAAAGTATACTAATAGTTATTATTATTATAATTAATGATTGTATAATGATGACAAAATGATTATTATTATTAATATTATTAAAACCTAAAAAATATTAAAAAAACAAAAAGATGACAGTATGTCTTCCTCGTTTGAACAAAACACCCAAAACCCTATTTTCTTTCAGCCGCCAAAATGGTGATCTGATGAGTGGTGGTCGGAGGATCAGACGATGTATGACGGAGATGAATGATGGTTGGTCGTGTTCGGACGTTGAAGTGGAGGTGATGCACGGTGGTCGTTCAAGGGTGGAGGAGGTTATGAGTGACGGTGGTACGCGGAGATGGTAACCAGAGGTCATCGGGAGTTAAACGGAGGTGGTTGCCGGAGATATGATGGCCGGTGAATCGTGAGGTGGTGAACGACGACGACCAGAGATGATGGAAGCGACACAATCTGTTATCGGGGGATGGTTATGATGGAGATTTCCGGCGACAAAAATTGGAGATGATGGATGGTTTTGAACGGTGATCTATGGAGTTGCAGGTGGTGAATATGATGATGACGACAGTGGTGGAGTCGAAACCGTAACTCGAAACCGTGGTTGCGACTCAAAAATGAATGACTCGAGACCTCAGTCGAAACAAGTGTTGCGACTCGAGACCTTGAAACCATGAAGAGTCGAGACCTTTTGAAAAATGTGAAGTCGAAACCGTGATTGCGACTCGAGACGGTGAAGCTTGCAACTCGAGACCGTGTGAGGGTGATGAGTCGAGACTGTGATGATGATGATGATGAGTCGAGACCGTGGATGAAGTTGATGACTCGAGACTGATTGTTGATGACTTGAGACCAATTGAGACTGGTCCACTCGAGACCTTCTGAGTCGAGACCGTGATTGGATGAGACTCGAGAATTCCTTTTGTGGCGATACTTCCTGAAAAAGTGGAGACACCTGTTGACTCGAGACCTTGTAGAGATAAACTCAAATCTCAAATGATGACGATAGGACACGAAAACAGATGTGATATTTCAAAATATATGTTTTTGGAAATGTTTTTAATATTAACAAAAAACTCGAGATTTCAGCAACCAAAATCTTTTTGAAATTTATCAATATTTTTTTTTAAAACTTTTAACACATTTCCAAACAGATCGAAAAGCATAATATGACAAATTTTCAACAAAAACCAATGAATACTATGAAGAACACGAAGAACGCGAAGAACACCAACCCAAAAATAACAAAGATCTTGAATCTTTGATATCACACCGAGCCTAGAAATAGGTTCTAATGGCTCTGATACCACTTGTAAGTCCCGTGAAACGGATATTTCAATGATATCAAACAACACCAAGTTTGTGCGGAATCCAAACTTGATGTGATTCAAGAATAAACACGAAAAATATGAAAATCGAAGAACAAAACCGAAACACTTTCAACACTTGCACACAATTCTATTACTATCAACTAGCAAAACTGTCTAGTACAAGTGCTCACCAACAATCGCCTTCCTCTAGCTCTCTCTAGGAATTCTGTAACAATGAGGTTCAAACCCTAAAACAAGTTAAAAACTTGTTTATATACTAACTCAAGCCCACTTCCCTACATGGGCTCCCCTTGGGCCTGCTTGGCCCACATGGCCTAAAGCTTGGCCCAAGTGACCTATAAAGGTCCAAAACCTAATATAACTAACCCGGTAAAGCCCAGTTCGTAACCATAACCCGTTGTGTTAATTTGATGCGTCAGTCTCACACTTTAGGGCCTAACAGAAGATTACTAAAACACCATATTTGTGGGGTTTATGTTGTGTTTTGTATGATAAGCTTTGATTATTGAATTACTAACATTAGTGTATTTTATGTTGATTATCATATTGTGTTTTATATCCATAGTTCTACGATGGTGTGTTTGAAGTTTTTATGTATTGTTAGGGTTTGGATATTGTGTTTTAGTGATCTTCACTCTGTTATTTTGTGGGTATTGAATGTGTTTTATGGATGAATTTGTGGTGTTTTATGATTTTGTACACTTTGTAGGAAAAATAGGCTTTGTAGCTGAACCCCACCCATTAGATTATACATACATACATACATATATATATATATATATATATAGGGAGATGATCATGAGAAAACTACATATAAATGAGAAAACTAGAAAACTAACTAAAAAAGCCTAAAAAACCCTAAAAAACATACCAATTTTCTTTTACAATTTTTTATAAAAAAATCGCTAATTTTTATATACAAAAAAAATTCAAAAAAAAAATTGTACTGATGTGCATTATGTGTACTATTATATGTGTACTACACATATGCATTACATGCTTAAAATTAGCCTTTGAGTTTAGTTTAGCTTTTTGGGTTAGGTTTTTTGGAGGTTTAGGATTAGGATTAGGTTTTTGGGGGTGGGGGTTTAGGTTTTTGGGGGGTGTCGGTGGGGGTGGGTTAAGTGATTTAGGCTTTCCGTATTAGTTCACATGTGCAGTAAAAAAAAATTTCTGAAATTTTTTTTTCATAAATAAAAAATAGCAATTTTTGTATAAAAAATTGTTAAAAAAATTTTGGTATGTTTTTTTGGCTTTTTTAGTTAGTTTTTTGGTTTTCTCATGATCCATCCCCTTATATATATAGGGGGCCGCTAAAATAAAAACCACCCCCAGTTGTAAGAACCGAGAGAACCGCTTTTCAACCATTAGATCTTCAAAATGGATGGATGAGATTAAAAGTAATTAAAACTAATACTAAATATTTTTTTGTCTTATTATATCTATAATATTTTAATCCAAAAGGTTAGTATAGTAAATTTACTCAATTTTGTCTTTTTGTCTTTATTATTTTTTATTACTTTTTTTGTATTATTATATTACTTGTTTTTTTAAAACATAATTTTTTATTAAAAACCATTTTAGATCCAGATTTTTAAACCAAAACACTTTTATTTTTATGTTAAAAAGTTTACGTTTTACGTTAAAAAGATTACGTTAATGTACAAAATCATGGTAAGGAGAGTCTTTGGTGATCGCCAAATACCCAACGAAGCTTTTATTTATTTTTTCATTTTATTGGCAAGTATTGTTTTAGATTGTTAGGGTTGTTTACAAACCGAATGTTCAGCGAACAGTTCGTGAACTGTTAAACGGGAAGTTCGTTTATGTTCGCTCATTTAATAAATGAACAAATGCGAACAAGAAATTTCGTTTGTAAGTTAAACGAACGAACATGAATAGAGGTTGTGTTCGTTCGTTTAAGTTCGTGAATGTTCGGTAATGTATTCATTTATGTTTGTGAACGTTTAGAAAATATGTTCATTTATGTTCGCTCATTTTTGTTTCTTTGTGTTCACTCATTTAAAGGTTTACGTTTTACGTTAAAAAGTTGACGTTTTACGTTAAAAAGTTTACGTTTTACATTAAAAAGTTTATGTTTTACGTTAAAAAATTTACGTTTTACGTTTTACATTAAAAACTTTACGTTTTACGTTCTACGTTAAAAAAATTACGTTTTACGTTAAAAAGTTTACGGTTTTAACCTTTTTTTTACAAAAACTTTTTTACACAAAACGAACGCACCCAAAAATCGCAACTCGGTAGGTGTCTCAGATAGATTGTCATCATCATCGACTGGAAAAAAAATATAAAAACCAACAACAAAAATCAAAACAATGTGTGGATTCTTGAAAAAAACGGGTTTGGCTCAGATTTTTCGATAATCAAAGGCTGTAAGGTGGGGTTGCCGGTTCAAAAATCTACTATCCACCAACCTTGCCACGCCATCGTCATCATAATATACGTTTTTTTTTTTTTTTTTTGCATCATCACCGCCCAAATCCAACAGATCAAAACCCACATAGTTCACTGTTCAAAATCTACCAAAAAAGACACCCAAAATCCTGCAAATCCATACCAAACATAAAAAATCATACAAAACTCAAGAAACCCCCATTTTTACAATAGATCAAACCCACATAGTTCACTGTTCAAACTTCCAAAAAGACACCCAAAATCCTTCAAATCCATACCTTCATTTAACCAACAAAAAAAACATCAATATATACAAAATTCAAGATTCTCACCAAGAAACTCAAAACAATTGTTTCCAGGTTAAAACATTCAAAAGCACCAGCAAACCCTTACTGTCACACCCCCAAAATCCACACGCGGAGTACCACCGCTTAGAGGCGTGACTAACCAGGATCAAGCCACCAATCATATTGAACCATGTTATTAATAAATGTAAATCAACCAAACAATATGAAAGGTGTTCGAAAACCAAAGTATAGTATCCATGTTTAGCGGAAGCATAAATGTAAAACCCAACATAAGTATAAGTATGAAATGTTATAATGGTTAACAAAGTATTCACGATCCATGTCCACAACGACCGTGCCTCCCGTGCAAGCTCCATGTGTACCTATGGTCCTGCAAGGCATGTAACAGAGAGTCAACAACTAGTTGAGCGAGTTCACAGTTGGTTGTTCAGTTATAGTAATTGTATTGTAAACCGTATGTTCGTTTAGTAACCCATATATCGTATGTACTTGAATCGCAGTCTCCCAGACATGTGTGCGAAGAATGTGGGGGGTTTCCCATGTTTTCTAGACTAGGTATATTTGTATCGCAGCCCACCCGGCATGTGTGCGAAGTTCAAAGTATGGTTCGCAGCCATCCCAGGCATGTGTGCGAAGATCAGTCATATTATCGCAGCCAACCCCGGCGTGTGTGCGAAGATCAGTCATATTATCGCAGCCAACCCCGGCGTGTGTGCGAAGATCAGTTCTATAAGTATCACTAGTCTAGTCGTATCTTATCAATAACCCTTCCTCACCCGAGAACCATATAACTAAGTTCCATAAGCTAGGTAAGTACAAGTAAATAATCCAAACCCATTCCCACCCTGGGAACCCCATGCCTTGGTTGTGTGAACTCACCTTGGTTTGCTCGGTATGCTAAGTTAAGTGCCCACAAGAAATCAGTCAAATCCTATAGTGTGCACGTATACCCAATCAGTTATGTTTGCAATAGTTCACATGAAACTAACATCCCAGTAATAACACAGAGTGTGCTTAGCAATTAGCGTCTTGTGTTATGTAAACAGTTAATCAAACTCATGCAACTTCATGTTTCACATAACAGCTTTCTCAATAAAATCTAACATGGATTATTCGTTAACAGCGTTAATCAGGACTAATGGAAATAACATACATAATGAAGTTTCATATTTAACGTAGTTAATATACATAGCAGGGTTATCTCACTAACAACATTAATCAACTAACAAGATTATTAACATGGTTAACGGATTTAGCAGGCTAATATATTAACACAGTTAAACGAACTAACAGAGTTAAATTATTTAACTGACATAATAGTTTGGCCGAAATCCACATAGTGAAGAAAACCCACTTGGGCCGAAATCCCTGGGCCGAAATCACTGGTGATTTCGTCGAGTCGTATTAAAATGGGGTGGGGGTTTTCGTCGGCTATATCATCGTCATCAACACATCAGTTGCACAAATTAAATCGTGACATCAATTCATTCACCACACAATCATATTGCGCATGTATATATATATTGTTATATAAAAAAAATAGTCGACAAGAACTGCTGTACATGATAGTTCCCCACATGAACTTGATAAACACTTCTGACAACACATGTGTGATTTGACCATTAGAAAGTATAAGGCTGGCCACTTATTAGGTAGTCACATGTATTGGTAATGATCATGCTATCCATTTATCATGTTCACAATTTCCTACAACTTGTTAGTGGATCACATGCACACAATTCATCCTCCCTAGCATGTATTACATGTAAACAGATCATTGATTCACATAACCATATTATCCATCAATATAATCTGAATCATCATTCAAGTGTTATATATACAGCATCATCATACAGTTACATACAAACCCTACTAATCAGTTTATCTAACAGTTACTCACATAATCCTCCCGACTTCTTATCACAGTTCATGCACATGATTATGCCATTATCAACGTGACTTCTAGCATAGGGGAAAACCTGATTCGTTTATAATTCAAATCATCACAACTTCAACACATACGTATATATGATCAGTCCAAGAAACAATTAACTAATACTATAAGATCCATCATTATCACGCAAACATGAGATCGAGTAGCAAGAATTACTAACCTAGGATCTGCTTAATCGAGATGCAAACACAAACAGGAGGGAGTCTTGTTACTGCCGTCGCACAAAAGGGAACTCTAGGGTTTTGCGATTTATCTCATACGTATATAGGTCGAGAGCAAAATATTAAACATACTACTAATGGGCCAAAGGCCCAACTTATTTTTGTTGGCAACATGGTGGACCCGGCCATGAGGTGTTTTCATGGGGTATTGGTTTTCTACTAGGGGTGTTAGGCAATGTCCCATGTTTTGAATAATTAAACAAAATTCAAATATGTAAACGTGCAATACATATCACAAATAACACTTATATTGCACCTCAACATCATTATTAAACATACTTAGCACATACGTATATAATCGGATAGAGACCTTGAAAACTCGGGTTGTCACATTATCCCCAACTTGAAAGAAATTTCGTCCGGAAATTTAGCATCCGGTTACTGAGGAAGCTAGTTGTGTTGTGTTATTTTCCTGATTTCCCTGGGGTGTCACATCATCCCCCCATTGATTTGGAATTTCGTCCCGAAATTTTGTAGTAGCTTCAGCCTCAGTATTGGTTGCACTGTTTTCGAATAACTGGGGATACTTGAGTTTCATTTGATCTTCTCGTTCCCAGGTATACTCTGGGCCACGACGGGAGTTCCAACAAACTCGAACAAGAGGTATTTTGGTGTTCTTGAGGACCTTGACATCCCGGTCCGTGATTTCAACTGGTTCCTCGACGAAATGCAACTGTTCGTCGATAGTGAGCTCCTTCAAAGGAACTATGAGGGTCTCATCTGACAGACACTTCTTCAGATTCGACACGTGAAATACGTTGTGAACTGCACTGAGTTCAGTAGGTAAGTTCAGTCTGTAAGCCACTTTGCCTATTTTCTCAATGATTTCGAATGGTCCGACATATCGCGGATTGAGCTTGCCTCGTTTGCCAAAACGAACCACACCCTTCCAGGGTGAAACTTTGAGTAGCACTCGATCCCCAACCTGGAACTCGAGTGGTTTCCTGTCTTTATCGGCGTATGATTTTCTGACGGTCACGAGCTGCCGCCATGCGTTGTCGTATCTGAGCAATCTTTTCTGTAGTATCAACTACAAGTTCTGGACCCGTGATCTGACTATCACCCACCTCTGCCCAACAAAGAGGTGACCGGCATTTACGTCCGTACAATGCCTCAAATGGAGCGGCTTGAATGCTGGTGTGGTAACTGTTGTTATACGAGAACTCCACTAATGGGAGATGTTTTTTTTTTCAGCCGTTGCCGAAATCGATTACACATGCACGAAGCATGTCTTCTAGAGTTTGAATAGTGCGCTCACACTGCCCATCCGTCTGAGGGTGATAAGCTGTGCTCATGTCTAAACGAGAGCCAAAAGATTTGTGCATTGCTTGTCACAGCTCTGAAGTAAAACGTGCATCACGATCAGAGATAATAGAGGTGGGCACCCCGTGCCTCGATACAACTTCCTTAAAATATACGTCGGCTAGAGTGGAGAACTTATCCGTTTCCTTGATAGCCAAGAAGTGTGCAGACTTTGTGAGTCGATCCACGATCACCCAAAATAGTGTCATTTCCGTGCTGGGATCTAGGTAGGCCAGTAACGAAATCCATGGAAATTTGCTCCCATTTCCATTGTGGTATCTCTGGTTGTTGAAGTAGGCCCGATGGTTTCTTATATTCAGTCTTGACTTTCGCACAAGTCAAACACTTGCTAACGTAAGTTGCTATATGAGCTTTCATGCTAGGCCACCAATATGTGGTTTTCAAGTCGTGGTACATCTTATCCGAACCAGGATGTACTGAGTAGCAAGACTTATGAGCTTCATCCATTACAAGCTCGTGTAAGTTACCATAGAGTGGGACCCAGATACGTCCTGTTACATAGTAGGTGCCGTCTGCCTTTTGTTCTAACCGTTGCCTTGAGCCGCGTAGAGCTTCAGCCCTGACGTTTTCTGGTTTCAATGCTTCTACCTGAGCATCTCGTATCTGAGAAGGAAGACTAGACTGAATAGTGAGTTGCAACGCTCGTACACGCCTAGGTGTAGTATCCTTTCGACTGAGGGCATCGGCCACCACATTGGCTTTGCCCGGATGGTACTTGATGGCACATTCGTAATCGTTCAGTAACTCGACCCATCGACGTTGTCGCATGTTCAACTCTTTCTGTTTGAAGATATGCTCGAGACTCCTGTGGTCAGTGTAGATGGTGCATTTGGTGCCATACAGGTAATGTCGCCATATCTTGAGCGCAAAAACAACAGCTCCCAGCTCTAAATCGTGCGTAGCGTAATTCCGTTCGTGAATCTTAAGTTGGCGCGAAGCATAAGCGATGACTTTATCCCGTTGCATCAACACACATCCAAGACCTTGGATGGATGCGTCGCAGTAGACTACAAAATCGTCCGTGCCTTCAGGCAACGAGAGGATAGGTGCGCTACAAAGTCTATCCTTTAAGTGCTAAAATGCTGTTTCCTGTGTATTACCCCAACGGTAAGCAACACCTTTCTGTGTCAGTAGTGTAAGCGGCTGTGCAATCTTTGAGAAGTCTTTGATGAATCGTCTGTAATAACCCACCAAACCCAAGAATTGGCGTATTTCGGTTGGTGTGCGAGGTGCAGGCCAGTTCTTGATCGAATCTACCTTGGATGGATCAACATGAATCCCATCCTTGTTTACCACATGGCCTAGAAAGTGGACTTCACGAAGCCAGAAGTCGCATTTCGAAAACTTGGCGTATGATTGTTCTGTTCGAAAAAGTACCAAAATACGTCGTAAATGCTGCTCGTGTTCCTCCTGACTCTTCGAATAGATCAGGATGTCGTCTATGAAAACAATGACGAACTTGTCAAGATAAGGTTTGCACACCCTGTTCATAAGGTCCATGAAAACCGTAGGTGCGTTCGTTAGCCCGAATGGCATGACTACGTTCTGAATGCTGTTTTGGAGACGTCCTCATCCCGGACTCTCAGTTGGTGATATCCTGACCTCAGGTCAATCTTCGAGTAATAGCTCGACCCTTGCAACTGGTCGAATAAGTCGTCGATACGTGGAAGAGGATAGCGGTTCTTCACGGTCACCTTGTTTAGTTCGCGGTAATCTATGCACATGCGGAAGGTACCGTCTTTCTTCTTCACAAATAATACTGGAGCTCCCCAGGGTGAAGAGCTAGGACGTATGAACCCTTTTTCCAACAGTTCTTGCAATTGCTTAGACAGTTCTTCCAGTTCTGTTGGAGCTAAGCGATAAGGTGCTCGAGCTATGGGTGCTGCTCCTGGAGCTAGCTCGATCTGAAATTCGACCTGACGATGAGGCGGTAGTCCAGGTAACTCTTCAGGAAATACTTGAGGAAAGTCGCGTACAACAGGAATATCCTCTAACTTCTTCTCTTTCGTCGATGTATCTGTAACGAGTGCTAGTATAGCAGTGTGGCCCTTTCGCAAACACTTCTGTGCCTTCAAGAAGGAGATGATGCCACTCACGACACCACTCTTGTCGCCTTGAACTTCGAGAGGTTCCTTGCCAGAACGGGGAATATGAACAATCTTCTCTTTGCATAGGATCTCTGCTTGCTGTTGGGATAACCAATCCATCCCCATGACGATGTCGAAACTACCCAAAACTATAGGAATGAGATCGATAGAGAAAGTCTGACCAGCTAAGACGAGGTTACAACCCTTGACTACGTGACCACTGTGGTGTCTGTTGCATCTATTGCACTTTGGGTGATTTCCTCGATATCCACTCTGCCCTTGACTACTAGAAGAGTGCTGACCAGGGCTCTGGTAGTCATCAATCCTACGCTGCTGTGCCTGGGACTGAACTGAAGTCAAACCCTTGCTAGAGGTTCCATCCCGTTTTAGTTTGTTGTCACTGGGAGTAGCAGAAGTAGTAGTAGTAGTAGCACCAATGCATCTAGGCAGCTTGTTCTATTCCACTGTCTGATCTGTGAGGCGATGAGCAAGATGAGTAACATCCTAGATAGTAGCGAGGTTGGTCGATGTCACATGACTTTGAATCTCTGGTACTAAGCCTTTGAGGTCCATCTCAATGCGCTTGATGGGAGGATCCACCATAGTTAGACACGATACTGCCGATTCGTTGGATCGTTTCGTGTACGCTTCTATCTCTGACCCCGTCATCTTCAGGTTAAAGAACTCCACTTCCAACTTGTGGATGTCGTCACGACTACAGTATTCATGTTTGATCAGTTCCTTAAAATCATTCCATGGGGTGGCATTAGCAGCCGCCTGCCCCAGCATCTGAACTTGCGCGTTCCACCAAGTTAGCGCAGTGCCTTCGAGAGTACCAGTGGCGTACTTCACCCTACGAGCCTCAGGGCATTCACACATCTCGAAGACCGATTCGAGCTTTTCAAACCAATGGAGGAGTCCAACTGCTCCTTCCGTGCCACTAAAGGTAGTAGGACGACAGTCCATAAAAGTTTTGAAACGTGCACACAAGTGGCTGAGCGTGTTGACCTGTCGTGTGCGTAAGAGTAAACATACTTGAGCACGAGTGTTGGTTTACGAGAGTAGGGTCTAAAGATCCTAGAGTAAGTGGTGATGGTAGGTTACACCTCCTGCCTGGGCAGCTGCGAGTGCTGCAGTAACTTGTTCAGTGATCGAAGCCGCCAACTGGGCTTGAGTTAGGTTAACGTGTCCGCTCATGATCTTGATATCAAGGAGAACATGAGTGAGAGAGGTTCGCGAAAGTGCGATGACAGAAGAGAGTGAGCACACAAATATTCTCAAGCAATAGGGGTTATGTGTATCTAAGCAAACCATGAGCAAAGTTCAATGTAATCTAGCAAGTAGGCAATAAAACATATACCATATTACCTAGAATGTTGAGTCTTGCACGTGGAGCGAGGCGTCGTTGTGGATCGTTGAGCACTGTACAGGTTATAGTCTGGTTTTAATAAAAACGTTTTCCCCTTATTAAAACCAAGTTCTCTATAACCAATGGCTCTAATACCAATCTGTCACACCCCCAAAATCCACACGCGGAGTACCACCGCTTGGAGGCGTGACTGACCAGGATCAAGCCACCAATCATATTGAACCATGTTATTAATAAATGTAAATCAACCAAACAATATGAAAGGTGTTCGAAAACCAAAGTATAGTATCCATGTTTAGCGGAAGCATAAATGTAAAACCCAACATAAGTATAAGTATGAAATGTTATAATGGTTAACAAAGTATTCACGATCCATGTCCACAACAACCGTGCCTCCCGTGCAAGCTCCATGTGTACCTATGGTCCTGCAAGGCAGGTAACAGAGAGTCAACAACTAGTTGAGCGAGTTCACAGTTGGTTGTTCAGTTATAGTAATTGTATTGTAAACCGTATGTTCGTTTAGTAACCCATATACCGTATGTACTTGAATCGCAGTCTCCCAGACATGTGTGCGAAGAATGTGGGGGGTTTCCCATGTTTTCTAGACTAGGTATATTTGTATCGCAGCCCACCCGGCATGTGTGCGAAGTTCAAAGTATGGTTCGCAGCCATCCCAGGCATGTGTGCGAAGATCAGTCATATTATCACAGCCAACCCCGGCGTGTGTGCGAAGATCAGTCATATTATCGCAGCCAACCTGTTGATGCAGATTTTGTGTCCGATGCTTGTCGAATAGATTAGTTATTATTTTACGCTGAATTTGTAATAGTTAGTGAAACGGTCTATCGAACGTGTATAGACCCGCTCGTTTGAAGTGGTCAAACGAGAGGGTTATTCGGTTGACCGTGTGGGTTTTGCTAGACAAACAGTTAGATTATGGTTGTATAATGTTTTGCGTCGAAGGATAAGGCATCGAAGGATTGTGTATATCCTTCGATGAGCTCGAAAGATATCCATCGATAGATGAAGATGGACCTCGAAGGATATGTCATCCTTCGAGGTATATGTGTATCTTTCGATAACTGGATGATCGACAGATGATCTATCGATCGGTCAGTTTGATCCTTCGACCATACAACCTGTGTTGGGTATAAATACCAACACTTTGTCATTTGCAAACCTAAGAGAGTGTAAGAGAGTGAGAGGAGGTTTGAGACCTCACCCAGGGAGAGATCACCACTTGATCTCTCCCGGAATGTATACTCCTTTGGTATTAGTTCGGTTATCATGTAATCGGGCCGATTTGTAATGTTTTACTACCGGATTAATACAAAGTTGTTTGTTTATCATTGCTAATCTCTTCCGTCTTTGAACATAATCACAAGAATCACGGTTTCGGTCCCCAAACCCGGTCCTACAATTGGTATCAGAGCCATGGTGCCCGATTTAGTAAATCTAACCGTTTACTAAGTCACATGTGCTCTAGATCTGTGATTTTTGTGCTCTTTGTTCAAGATGTAAAAATGGTGAAAATCAAGAAAAACTCAGATCTGGACCCGAATATTCAGATCTGTGCTGAAACGTGTGTTGGGTTTTATGTTTTTCACCTATATAATCAAGTTATCATCATCAAAAATAAAAAAATACAATGTTTTCGTCAAAAATCTGCAAAATAAACAGCGCTGTGTTCTTGATGTTCTTGGCGGCGCTTAAAGAAACTAGGGTTTCTTCATATCCCGAAAGATGAAAAAGGTGCTCGAAGGATGTTCTTTGGGTCGAAGAATCCAGATCTGGATCGAAAGATACCAGATATTTGTGGGAACTCTCAACAACTTCGAAAGATGATTCTCGAAGGATATCTTTCCATCTTTCGACCTGATATCTTTCGACCTGCTGTTTGTTCATCGAAAAGATGATTCTCGAAGGATATCTTTCCATCTTTCGACCTGATATCTTTCGACCTGCCGTTTGTTCATCGATTGGGTTCTGATGTTTGTTAATCGAAGAGAAGAAGATGATATTAGCTGCTGCTGCGATGTTGTTCTGATTTGGGTTTATCAGATGTAGCTGAATTGGTTTTGGTTGTTGTGTATCGAAGAGGGAAAAGGAGATAGATGTTGGTTGTTGGCTCTTGGTTCTTGGGGTTTGGATGAACTTCATCGCAGGAGAGAGAAAGAAGAGTAGATGGCTTCACTAGTTTTGATTGTTTGAAGGTAATTAAAAAAAAAAAAAAAAAAGGATGGCTGTTGCTGCTCTTGTTATCGCGAAGAGAGAGACACAAGCATTTTGTGTTTTGGTAAAGTTTGTCTGCTCCAGTTTTGGTTGGTATCGAGATAAAAGAAAGAAAGAAGTTTGACTGGGTTGTGGATGTTGTGTGTAGGTGAGATATGCAATTAATAAAAAATATATATATATATATATATTAAATAAGTGAAAGAAGATGTATGTCGGCAGATAGGATTGTTGACTTTTTGGGTAATATTGAAGATGGGGTATGGATGTGGTTTCGAGATATTGATGGCTGTACAATTGGATGATGGGCCAAAGTGTTATGGGCTCATCTAAAATTGATAACTCTTATTTGGGCAAAGGATATTTGGGTTTCAAGTGTTTAATCCTAAAGTGTGGTTTAATTTTGGGTCATGAGTTCAAGATTGTTTTTGGGCCAATTATTTTGCATGGTTTGCAAAGTGGGAGTCGGGTATTCGCGGAGTTGATTTGAATCGGGCTTCCAAATTTTAACATCAAAATTGGTACGAATTTCGGGAACGCGCGGGATGATGCGGAATGATGAAAACATTTTGATTTAAAAAAAAAAAAAAAAAAAAAAAAAATGATGAGAACTTGATTTTATTTGAAAAATGTGGGGTAGTCACGGTTACCGATGAAAATGTCAAAAATGGTGACGCGACTATTATGGGCCAAAAACGGGATGGTATGTTCACTTCCGCACGTCAATGTTTATGATTGTTACCGGTTATTCGTAAATGTTCGAAAGCATTTTGTTTATTGTCATATTCTCGCATTTGAAGACGAACGTATGAACCTTGAACGCCAACACCGGTCCTAACGAGTTCACAAAGTCTTTGGAGGGATACAAGTCGGATCCGACGGGGTACTAGGCGATATTGCTTTATCAACTAGAATATGCAACGAAGAAATCTTTTTTGTTTATTGTCATGTTCTCGCATTTGGTAACGAATGAATGAACCTAGAATGTCAACGCCGGTCCTAACGAGTTCACAAAGTCTTTGGAGGGATACAAGTCGGATCCTACGGGGTACTAGGGGACGTTCTTATTCAACTAGAATATGCAAAGAAGAAAGTCGTTTTCGTGATTTTTCGGAACCGAGAACATTCAATAAAGATTGACGACAGTTCCGCTTAGTGGAGGGAATTGGTGAACATTTGACGACAGTTTCTTTGAAGTGGAAAGAATCTGTTAAGGTTTAGAGATTTTACCAAAGAAATGGGGGGATAAAAATGTTGAATTTCTTCGGTAAATTTCTAAACGCAATCACAGGTGGTAGAGTTGTGATTTTCTGGTGATACAATCGGTTCGGCGTGGAATGTTTTGCACATACACATATTTGAGGATTTTAATTAATTCTCCAGCCAGCGTGAAGGGTTTTGCACGGAAAAATACAGGTTTCTAAAGTCTACAGTAGTTACAAAAGCGCTGTTCACTGAAGACCTGGGGAATCTTTATGGAAGCTGATAGTTCAAGGCTGAAGACCTGCAGGATTCGGTTTTGGGTTTGATGTTTCTTTGGGATTTTACAGGGATCTGGGGGTAACTCAATTCGTTGAGTTTGCAAACGATGTACTTGGTCAAGCTGACTTCCTGAGTACTGATGCTGAAGATCCGTAGTGCATTACGTGGTCAACTTCACAAAGGCGAGACAATGAGATCTGGATGTAGTTCAACTAAGCATGCTGGTTGAGCTTGCAAGGGATACACTTGGTCTAGCTGACTTTCCTGAGTGTTGATGCTGAAGATTAAAGTGCATTACTTGGTCGATTCCACAAAGACGGTTTACAGAAGACAGTTCACCAGAAATCTCTATCAATGTAGTATGCTTGTATGAAAGAGAGTTCTTATGACAAGATCAAGACTTGATGCAGTTCTTAAAGATTGGAACCCTTATCAAATGCCGGTTGGAGTATTGGAAGATCAGCGGAAGATCGGTCAATTGAGGAAATTGCACAACACTCAACACGGATACGCGTACTTTAAGGGGGAAATATTTTACAAGGAGTGTCAAGATACTACTTACCTGGATCATCAGTCAAGGGGGAATTTGTTAACACAGAGAAGATGAATACTTGACTGAAGATCGATTGCAGTTGCATTTTCAGCATTTGACAGCAACGGACAAGGGGGAATTTGTTGATGCAGATTTTGTGTCCGATGCTTGTCGAATAGATTAGTTATTATTTTACGCTGAATTTGTAATAGTTAGTGAAACGGTCTATCGAACGTGTATAGACCCGCTCGTTTGAAGTGGTCAAACGAGAGGGTTATTCGGTTGACCGTGTGGGTTTTGCTAGACAAACAGTTAGATTATGGTTGTATAATGTTTTGCGTCGAAGGATAAGGCATCGAAGGATTGTGTATATCCTTCGATGAGCTCGAAAGATATCCATCGATAGATGAAGATGGACCTCGAAGGATATGTCATCCTTCGAGGTATATGTGTATCTTTCGATAACTGGATGATCGACAGATGATCTATCGATCGGTCAGTTTGATCCTTCGACCATACAACCTGTGTTGGGTATAAATACCAACACTTTGTCATTTGCAAACCTAAGAGAGTGTAAGAGAGTGAGAGGAGGTTTGAGACCTCACCCAGGGAGAGATCACCACTTGATCTCTCCCGGAATGTATACTCCTTTGGTATTAGTTCGGTTATCATGTAATCGGGCCGATTTGTAATGTTTTACTACCGGATTAATACAAAGTTGTTTGTTTATCATTGCTAATCTCTTCCGTCTTTGAACATAATCACAAGAATCACGGTTTCGGTCCCCAAACCCGGTCCTACACAACCCCGGCGTGTGTGCGAAGATCAGTTCTATAAGTATCACTAGTCTAGTCGTATCTTATCAATAACCCTTCCTCACCCGAGGACCATATAACTAAGTTCCATAAGCTAGGTAAGTACAAGTAAATAATCCAAACCCATTCCCACCCTGGGAACCCCATGCCTTGGCTGTGTGAACTCACCTTGGTTTGCTCGGTATGCTAAGTTAAGTGCCCACAAGAAATCAGTCAAATCTTATAGTGTGCACGTATACCCAATCAGTTATGTTTGCAATAGTTCACATGAAACTAACATCCCAGTAATAACACAGAGTGTGCTTAGCAATTAGCGTCTTGTGTTATGTAAACAGTTAATCAAACTCATGCAACTTCATGTTTCACATAACAGCTTTCTCAATAAAATCTAACATGGATTATTCGTTAACAGCGTTAATCAGGACTAATGGAAATAACATACATAATGAAGTTTCATATTTAACGTAGTTAATATACATAGCAGGGTTATCTCACTAACAACATTAATCAACTAACAATATTATTAACATGGTTAACGGATTTAGCAGGCTAATATATTAACACAGTTAAACGAACTAACAGAGTTAAATTATTTAACTGACATAATAGTTTGGCCGAAATCCACATAGTGAAGAAAACCCACTTGGGCCGAAATCCCTGGGCCGAAATCACTGGTGATTTCGTCGAGTCGTATTAAAATGGGGTGGGGGTTTTCGTCGGCTATATCATCGTCATCAACACATCAGTTGCACAAATTAAATCGTGACATCAATTCATTCACCACACAATCATATTGCGCATGTATATATATATTGTTATATAAAAAAAATAGTCGACAAGAACTGCTGTACATGATAGTTCCCCACATGAACTTGATAAACACTTCTGACAACACATGTGTGATTTGACCATTAGAAAGTATAAGGCTGGCCACTTATTAGGTAGTCACATGTATTGGTAATGATCATGCTATCCATTTATCATGTTCACAATTTCCTACAACTTGTTAGTGGATCACATGCACACAATTCATCCTCCCTAGCATGTATTACATGTAAACAGATCATTGATTCACATAACCATATTATCCATCAATATAATCTGAATCATCATTCAAGTGTTATATATACAGCATCATCATACAGTTACATACAAACCCTACTAATCAGTTTATCTAACAGTTACTCACATAATCCTCCCGACTTCTTATCACAGTTCATGCACATGATTATGCCATTATCAACGTGACTTCTAGCATAGGGGAAAACCTGATTCGTTTATAATTCAAATCATCACAACTTCAACACATACGTATATATGATCAGTCCAAGAAACAATTAACTAATACTATAAGATCCATCATTATCACGCAAACATGAGATCGAGTAGCAAGAATTACTAACCTAGGATCTGCTTAATCGAGATGCAAACACAAACAGGAGGGAGTCTTGTTACTGCAGTCGCACAAAAGGGAACTCTAGGGTTTTGCGATTTATCTCATACGTATATAGGTCGAGAGCAAAATATTAAACATACTACTAATGGGCCAAAGGCCCAACTTATTTTTGTTGGCAACATGGTGGACCCGGCCATGAGGTGTTTTCATGGGGTATTGGTTTCTACTAGGGGTGTTAGGCAATGTCCCATGTTTTGAATAATTAAACAAAATTCAAATATGTAAACGTATACACATATACAATACATATCACAAATAACACTTATATTGCACCTCAACATCATTATTAAACATACTTAGCACATACGTATATAATCAGATAGAGACCTTGAAAACTCGGGTTGTCACATTATCCCCAACTTGAAAGAAATTTCGTCCCGAAATTTAGCATGCGGTTACTGAGGAAGCTAGTTGTGTTGTGTTGTTTTCCTGATTTCCCTGGGGTGTCACATCATCCCCCCATTGATTTGGAATTTCGTCCCGAAATTTTGTAGTAGCTTCAGCCTCAGTATTGGTTGCACTGTTTTCGAATAACTGGGGATACTTGAGTTTCATTTGATCTTCTCGTTCCCAGGTATACTCTGGGCCACGACGGGAGTTCCAACGAACTCGAACAAGAGGTATTCAGGTGTTCTTGAGGACCTTGACATCCCGGTCCGTGATTTCAACTGGTTCCTCGACGAAATGCAACTGTTCGTCGATAGTGAGCTCCTTCAAAGGAACTATGAGGGTCTCATCTGACAGACACTTCTTCAGATTCGACACGTGAAATACGTTGTGAACTGCACTGAGTTCAGTAGGTAAGTTCAGTCTGTAAGCCACGTTGCCTATTTTCTCAATGATTTCGAATGGTCCGACATATCGCGGATTGAGCTTGCCTCGTTTGCCAAAACGAACCACACCATCTAGAGATTGAACTGTGTGAACTAATCTGGGCCATTGAATTACATCATCTAGAGATTTTTATGCAATGACAAGATTGTAATTATAATGTTGTAACTTCCCTTTAAAATAAATGACATAAGGGTATTTGCGTCTTTTGTAAATTGCATTTATTAAACAATATAATCAAAATTCCTAAAATTTTGCTAGTTTCCGTATATACAAGATACACAACTGTTAGTGTATACATATGTGTACAGTCTCGCTACTATCAGTTTTTACAAGATACACAAATGTTAGTTTATACACATGTGTACAGTCTCACAAACTATCAGTTTATACGAGATACACAGCTGTTAGTTTATACACATGTGTACAGTCTCGCTAGTAATCAGTGGATATACAGCTGTTAGCTTATACACATGTGTACAAACTTTTATACATCTGTGTATTATATTCAGAAATGGTTACATATGTGTATATTATGCATGCACACCAGTATGTTCATATAAAAATAATGAAATTAATGAAAATGAAACAAGTCACATGTATGCAAAAATAAATAACTTCATCACATATTTAATGAAAAGTTATTGTCCAAAAATAATTACAATTTCAATCTCAGAGAATTTTTCTAATATTTATTGAAAATTATAAAAGTTAAAAACAATATATTATGATATCTATATATACGGATAATAAAAGAAAAATAATATTTAAGTTAAAATTAAAACAAAATCTATGGATAAATAAATGAGTGCTACGAATATTTGGAAATTAAATAATTTTTAAACAGAATATTTCCAAAAAAAAAAAACAATTGAAAAAAATAATAGTTTTGTCTTTATCGTTTTCTTGAGTGATAAGAATACTTGCAGTATTCATTAATCAACTTCAACCTATGAGCTGATTATGTAAAATGATAATGTTGTAATCCATGACGGTCTAACAAATTTAAAGCCCTTCAATTTCCTATAATTAAAATAATGGAGAAATAATTAAAAATGAGAGAGAGAGAGAGAGAGAGATAAGAGATGAGAAAATTAAGAGATTTTAATTAAATATACTTGGCTAATGCCAATCTTACCCTTTTAATCTAAAAAATAATCAAGGGCCAAGATTAGTTCACTCAGTTCACTCTTAAGAAGTTGTTCACTCTTGAACTTAATCCTATATATATATATATATATATATAGGGTAGGGTTAATGCGAGAACCGCGAGATCCAATGTTAACACAACAAAATAACCTAAAAAAACCTAACCCCCAACCCCCCCCCCCCCCCAAACCAAAGCTAAATGCTTAAAAAAAAAACCCCAAAATATCTAAAAAACTCACAAATTTTTTTTATAATATTTATTATGTAAAAGTCGCTACTTTTAGTAGCAAAAAAAAAATTATTTTTTTTTTAATTTTTTAATTACGAAATCCAACGATTTTTCATTAAAAAAATATTAAAAAAATTGTGTGTTTTTTTAGCTATTTTTATGTATTTTTGGTTGTGTTCACATTGGTTCTTACGGTTCTCACAATAAAGGATGGTTCATAAATGATCCTTCTCCTAGAGTGAACACCATTGTATTTGCGAACTGAGTGAACAAAACTTGGCCATTGATTTACACAAGTGGATGGCTAGGATTTCATCATCAAATCGTAAAATACACTAGTGTATTTCATCATCAAATCCTGATCATTGATCTACACACATGTATGGCCATGATTTGTTCACTCAGTTCACAAACTACACTAGTGTTCCCTCTTGAACCTAATCCTATATATATATATATATACATATATATATATATATAAGTGAATTATTTGATGATATTATGATATATGGGTATATGTATGGTTTGAACGTTGGATTGGTTGATAGGCAATATTTAATCTATACTACCTTATTAAGCAAACTAGGTTTTCTACCCTTATGGTAATTTTACATTGTGTACACATCTTCAAGCAACATATATAGGAGAGCAAAGCCATTTTAGAGGGGTTAAAACTGAACATTCTTCAAAGATTTAAGACGTCTAATGGATTATAGGGATTTCATCCATGGAATTAGGAGAAGCCTACGTTAATTATGTGAGACTTAAACCATCCAGAGAAGGAGAGGGAGAGAGAACCAGAGAAGAGAGCGAGTGGCGGGGTTAGAGAGTGAAAGAGCGACGGGAGAGGGAATGGGGAGACCAAGCACGGCCTCCTGCCACCTTAAGCTTGCAATAACGACGACAGTGATGTGATGGTCTCACTTGGTTAGAGCACGATGGGGGTTCCGGTGATGAGGTTGCAAGTGAATCCCAATCGTTCCTCTTGCACCGTCGTTGAATGCTAATCGTTGTCTCCTTCACCGCGCTAAAGGTGTCGTCGATTAGGTAGTGAAACCCATTGTCGGGGATTCTGAATCGACTTTATGTCTACCGTATGGCGAATGTGAATCGCCCCTTCGTTCAATTCTAACATCGTCTGCAACGTATGGTTTATATATATTTGCTCTCTCCCCAGCCAATGATATATTAAGCAGATTATGAATCTTTTTTTTTTTTTTTGCAGGGACATAGGGTTCTTCGGCTTACCATGTACATAGGGAGAGGTCGGTATTATCAGACCAGGAGATATGGGTCAATCATGATTCAATTACATTCAAATGAACCCGGGTACAACTCAGACGTGAAGAACTTTGTAGCCCATGCAACCCCAAGACATCATGCAGCAACTTGTTTTTAGTTTCTAATTTTATCACATGCAATTTTATTTCTAAGTTATTTTATTTACCTTTTCAAAGTTAGGTTTTCCACCGCTCACCGGCAAAGTGTAAGTATATCTTCTCCCTCTATCTCTCTCTCTCTCCTCTCCACCACCTCGCCTACTCCGTATCTCGCTTTCAACTACCACCGGCGACCAGGTACAACCCTCCGAGTAAATCTCCGGCGAGCAGGTTAATCCCCGATCAGGTACCACTACTAGAAAACTACATTTTTTCCTACAAAAGTTTCCTACAAATTTCCCCCAACTCAATTTTTTTTACAATTTTCCTACAATTTTTTGACAAAAAAGAAATACAAAAAAAAAAAAAAAAAAAACCAAAACTTATCCACAATTTTCCTACAAAATTGCCACACAACAAGCATTTGTAGCAAAATATATTATCTTTGTGACAAAATTCCTACAAAATAAATAAGAAATTTAAATTATTTGTTACTATAGCAAAATAAATAATTTAAAAAATAAATTTTCTAAATTTGTCGGAAATTTGTAGCAACAAGCTACAAATTTGCGACAAGCGTAATTTATTTTATTTTTCGAGTCTGAATTTCAGTAAAATAAATAATTAAATAACATAAAGTGTTAAATCTGTCGAAAATTTGTAGCAATTTGACCTTATTTGCTACAGTTTTTCGACAAAAAAGGGTCAAATTATTTGTTATTTCTTAACTTAGTTAAATAAAAAAAATTAAAAATAAAATGCTAAATTTGTCGAAAATTTGTAGCAAATTGACCTCGTTTTCTACAATTTTCTTACAAAAAAAAGTTATTATATTTGGAATGTCTAAATTTTTGCAAAATAACTAAATAAAAAAATTAAAACTTAAGTTGTAGCAAATTTGTAGCAAGTTGCTACGGATTTCCTACAAAAATGTTATTTTATTTGTTAATTTATCAATTTTAGAAATAAAATGTTAAATTTGTTGGCAATTTGTAGCAAACTAACACACCAGTAGCTACAGATTTCCTACAAAAACATATTGATTATAAAAACATATAGTTTTGAAAATAAAATTTTACATTTGTCGATAATTTGTAGGAAATTGACCATATTTGCTACAGTTTTTCGACAAAAAAGGGTCAAATTATTTGTTATTTCTTAACTTAGTTAAATAAAAAAAATTAAAAATAAAATGCTAAATTTGTCAAAAATTTGTAGCAAATTGACCTCGTTTTCTACAATTTTCTTACAAAACAAAAAAGTTATTATATTTGTAATGTCTGAATTTCTGCAAAATAAATAAATTAAAAAATTAAAACTTAAGTTGTAGCAAAATTTGTAGCAAGTTGCTACGGATTTCCTACAAAAATGTTATTTTATTTGTTAATTTATCAATTTTAGAAATAAAATGTTAAATTTGTCGGCAATTTGTAGCAAACTAACACACTAGTAGCTACTGATTTCCTACAAAAACATATTGATTATAAAAAACATATAGTTTTGAAAATAAAATTTTACATTTGTCGATAATTTGTAGGAAATTGACCTTATTTGCTACAGTTTTTCGACAAAAAGGGGTCAAATTATTTGTTATTTCTTAACTTAGTTAAATAAAAAAAATTAAAAATAAAATGCTAAATTTGTCGAAAATTTGTAGCAAATTGACCTCGTTTTCTACAATTTTCTTACAAAAAAAAGTTATTATATTTGTAATGTCTAAATTTTTGCAAAATAAATAAATTAAAAAATTAAAACTTAAGTTGTAGCAAATTTGTAGCAAGTTGCTACGAATTTCCTACAAAAAAGTTATTTTATTTGTTAATTTATCAATTTTAGAAATAAAATGTTAAATTTGTCGGCAATTTGTAGCAAACTAACACACCAGTAGCTATAGATTTCCTACAAAAACATATGGATTATAAAAAACATATAGTTTTGAAAATTAAATTTTACATTTGTCGATAATTTGTAGGAAATTGACCTTATTTGCTACAGTTTTTCGACAAAAAAGGGTCAAATTATTTGTTATTTCTTAACTTAGTTAAATAAAAAAAATTAAAAATAAAATGCTAAATTTGTCGAAAATTTGTAGCAAATTGACCTCGTTTTCTACAATTTTCTTACAAAAAAAAAAGTTATTATATTTGTAATGTCTGAATTTCTGCAAAATAAATAAGAAAATTTAAGAGCCCAAGTATGTGACCTCAAATTTATTGTTCGGTAAGCTTTACACAATGCATTCAACTATAACAAAAAAGTTACCCTTTAAGTATTCATGAGAAGATCATAATTGGCTTGCGCGTATGAAAACAAAATTTAATTAATATCTAATAATACCAGCGTTAGCATAATTCACCCAATATGAATTTTTTTGTTGTATATGGCATTAGTTCTGAATCCCTTAAATAAGCTTTATATATAATAAGAATTTAGAAAAAAATAAGGAAATCAAGGAACAAGAAACATCAGTATAATTGTTTAATTTTTATAAGATAAATACTGATAAAGCATATGAGCAAAACAATAGAATATCTTCTTCTAATTGGGTTGATAACGAGAAGTATGCTAAAATACTCATGATAGTGAAGTCGATAATTGTTTAATTTTTAGATTGGTGGAAGCTTAATTCGAATAAATTCCTCATTCTTTCTCAAGTAGCTAAGCATGTTCTGGATAATTAACCAATCTCAACCGTTGCATCTAAGTCGCTTGGTTTAAAAAAGCGCGCCTTAAGCGCGATTAAGCGCGAAGCGCACCTAGGCGCAAACTAGATCCCCTTGTGTGACATAAGGCGCAGGGTGTACAAGAAGCGCAGCTGAGGCGCGCTTTTTAGGGGGAAAATCGACATGAGGCGCAGCTGAGGCGCGCGCTTTTTGTACGAGTGTTTCTATGCAGCCAGAGTTGTACAACAGGCTTTTTATGTTGTACATTTATGTTTTTTTCATTTTAAACATATATAAAGCTTAATTATAGCTAAATCATAGGTATTGGATGCTAAAAACTTATGGGATATATAAAATAAATTATATAACCGCTTTGCGCTTTGCGTACGAAAAGCTCACCGCTTTTGCGCTTCGCTTTTAAAAAATCGGTTTTAGACCTCATCGCTTTTGTGTGCTTCCCGCTTTTTTAAACCAAGCTAAGTCGTCATTCAATACAAGTGGTAGAGTGATTGATAAATAAAGAAACTTTCTTAAGTCAAGGCATTGATTTGCGCACAAGCTTCCATTGGTGTACACAAACGAATTTACGAGATTCTCACCTTCATGAACTACAACTATAGACATGGTTAATTCATTTTTTTAAATTTCCTAGTTTTATTGGATTAACAACGATGATCTTTTGGATCATAACATCAAAATTCTGAAGTATCAAATCCTAAGTGTAATACCTACAAACACCAAATAAAGGAAAGCAAAACAATTACTTCCATAGTCTCATTGGATTAACAATAATAATCCTTTGAATAATAAAAACCAAAACTAACCTAAAATTCTTAATGAAACAATAACCTCCTCAATTTTCCTATTGTCAAGATAATCAACTTCCAATATCCCCTACTAATCAACTTAAACACAACCAAATCCTAACACGCTACTTCACCTTTAACTTTCCTGAAGTAAACTTCTAGAACATAATCATGATCATATATTCAGGCAATCTAATAACCACTGTCAATTAAAATATCAAACCACTATATCACTAAACTATCATCAATTTAAGGTTTAACAATAGTAACAACTAACACCAAGTGACTATTACTAACAACAACAATCACAATCAAAAATATTATTATTATTATCACTGTAAACATATAAAAAACACTAATAACCAGCATAAAATAACCTCAAATCTTCAATTCTTTGGCAGCCTGCACTTCCATCCAGCAGCCATCCATCTTGAACTCTAGTCTTCATCCGCAGCAAGCAGTTCCTTCCATCCAGCAGCCTAGTTACGTTATCTTCAAATATTTATTCTTCACCGGTTCTCCAGCCACCGGCCGGCCTTCCCACCGCCCGACCACCGCTCACCGGCAAAGTGTAAGTATATCTTCTCCCTCTATCTCTCTCTCTCTCCTCTCCACCACCTCGCCTACTCCGTATCTCGCTTTCAACTACCACCGGCGACCAGGTACAACCCTCCGAGTAAATCTCCGGCGACCAGGTATAAGCCTCCGAGCAGGTTAATCCCCGATCAGGTACCACTACTAGAAAACTACATTTTTTCCTACAAAAGTTTCCTACAAATTTCCCCCAACTCAATTTTTTTACAATTTTCCTACAATTTTTTGACAACCCTCCATCGACTTTTTGTTGTCGGTTTTGGTCTTCGATTCAGATCCACAAACGAAGGTCAGTATTAAGGTTTGTTGTCGGTTTTGATTCTCTCAAACGAAGGTCAGTAATTGATTATTGACTTCTGATTGATTTTAACTGTTGTGAATTTAGGGGATAAGAATCGGACCGGAAAGATAAGCCCAAACCGAAATTAAATCAATGAGGTGTGCATTTTAAACCGGGTCGGATTGTGTCAAATAATGTCAGGCCCAGTTTTTTTTTTTTTTTTTTTTTTTAAACCAGAATCGGTTTAAAAGAGGGAATTGATAGAGTTTGAGCGGTTTAAATCCAGGTAGAAGCCGGGATTTAACCGGTTTGGGGTTGGGTTTGACTTTGTTAACCGGTTTCAGAGTATGGGGTTATAGTCCGATTACAACCCATATGATTCGGATAAGTCTGAACTAAGTTTTCTCAACCTGTTTCAAAACGAGGATCAATTCCCGACCTGGTTCTCTCTTTTTTTTCTCACCTCATAATCAAACTAGCGCTTTTATTTTTGTTTTTTAGACCTTTTTAAGGTGTGTTGTTTTTTTATTTGTATATTTTAAATGGAAACTCTTTCACCACTCATGTTGTAATGGGTAGCATCAGAGACACATATTCATGTTCTATCTATTATTTGTTGGGTGTTTTGGAACCAAGGGTCTCACTGGAAGCATCCTCCACAGACTCTATCAATAGCTTTGCTATTTGTGGAATTTACTAGGTATGGTTGTTTATATTTTAGATGCAGAAAATTAACTTCGAATTTGCATTAAACAAATCTATATACAAGCCCAATGTTTTATCAACTTTTTGTTAAACATGCAATTGTATATATTTTAAATGCAAAAAAAAAAAAAAAAAAAAAAAAACTTTGAATCTATACTATATAATAAAAGAAACCACTTTCGGGACACTTGTCATCATATTAGGGCATCTCTTATAGATAATTATTATTTTAATTTAATCTTTTCTAATTAATTATAGATAACTCTCCTATTAAATATTATTTAGTTTAATATCTTATGGATAATTATTATTTAGTTTAATATTCTTCTCATTTATAATATTATTTAGAGTAAATTACGATTTTGGCCCCTATGGTTATATCACTTTTACCCTTTTAGCCCAAAAAAGAATTTTCTAACATTTTAGCCCCTAACGTCTTCTTTTCTAACCCTTTTGGCCCCTAACACCAACCCCATTCATTAAATGTTAGGGGCCAAAAGAGTTAGAAAAAAAGACGTTAGGGGCCAAAAAGGTTAGAAAAAAAGACGTTGGGGGCTTAGATGTTAAAAAATTCTTTTTTGGGCTAAAAGGGTAAAAGTCATATAACCACGGGGGCCAAAATCGTAATTTATTCTATTATTTATTTGAATTTTATTATATAGTATAGATTAATTATTACTTTTATATTTATCTATTTACTTCAAATTCAAACTTAATTATCTAATTTGATCTTAACTATATATTTGAACATTTTGTTTAGTTTGGTATCAAACAGGTTTTACGAAACTTAAAATAAAATTAACTAATATTATTTATCATTTATACATTTACGGAGTTTTAAATAAAGGGTTAAATTTATTGAGACTTCGTTAACAAATTTTGCAACAACAGAATAATGTATTTTTATCACGAAAACCAAACTTTGTGTTAATATATTAAATATTTTTATTTTTCACTATACAAAATTACATTTACTCGACCTATGTAATACATGAGGTTTTTTAAGATATAACTTTTTATTAGAGTAAAATGCATGGATAATCCCTGTGGTTTAATGAAATTTCACATTTAGTCCCCAACTTTTCAGAATTACACTCTTACTCCCTGTGGTTTGATAAGTTGTTACTCAGATAGTCCCTAAAGCGGATGAAGGTTACTCGGCTAGTGTTGGTGCACTATATGTCTGCTGATTTCGTCATAATCAAGTCTTGTGTCTAGATAGGTTGAATGTACACACAACAGGGTCTTATTTAGGGTTTTATATGTTAACTTGATGATTTAGCTTGAACTGGTTCAAGGGAAATCATGATTTAGCTTGAAATGTTTCAAGGGAAATCATGATTTAGCTTGAACTGGTTCAAGGGAAATCATGATTTAGCTTGAACTAACTCAAGCGAAATCTTAGGGTTATAAATAGGGTTGTGTGGTTCATTTGTAGTGGAGATGGTCATTGTATGAGAGACAAAGTGCTGCCGGATTTGTATCAGAATACGTTGTAAAAGCACGAATATCAATCAGAAAAGAAGGATTAAAAGGATAATAGCTGTTATGACTTTGTTTATGTTGATTCCGCCTTCATACTCAAAGATGAACTGCCTTAACTGACGTTTAAAGGTCGTAGAACGGTCCAACAAGTGGTATCAGAGCTCAGGACGAGGAGTTCATACCATAGCAGCGGATTCTCTTCTTTCTACTCATTTCTTTTTATACTTTTCTGATTTGAACGAGTTCCAACGGTCGAAATGGTCTGATTTTCGAGTATATGGTGTAAAACATAGTTTTAACAAAGCCTACAAAGATTCGGACTAAAATTCAGTTTAAAACTTGTTAAAAATGACCTAAAACTAAATTTCGCTTGAAAAGTGTTCGAAGGTTATAGATTAATTTCGCTTGAATACATAAGATTTAGCTTGAAAATCAGAAGATTTCGCTTGAATAGTTCAAGCGAAATTGAGTTGTTAAGGATTTCGCTTGAATAATTGACTTATTTTTGAGGATTTCGCTTGAAACAGTTGAAGCGAAATTGATCATCTGGATTTCGCTTGAAACTGTTTGACTAGCTTATATCAGATTTCGCTTGAAACAGGTTGAAGCGAAATTGATTGCTGGTTTTCGCTTGAAACTGTTGATATTGATCTGATTGGTTTTCGGTTGAATATATTGGTCAGTTGAAGCGAAATTGTATTGCTGGATTTCGCTTGAAACACTTGGATCAGATTTCGCTTGAATAGTTTAAAGTGTTGATTTCGCTTCAAACTATTCAGTTTCGATTGAACTTGCTGATTTTTCAAAACTTAAAAATTTTTCTAAGTGTTTGCTGATTTTACAGGAATATTCACGATGGATGATCTGTTCATGAACCCGTTTAGCGACATGTACGCGTTCGCTGGAGATTCCAGAAACAATGATACGTCGTCAAGCAATGTGAATGATAACCCACCAAAAGAGAAGAAAAAGGAAGCTTGGGAATCGGAAAGTGCTTTCGAAACGTTCAATAAACCTCCAAAGCTAATGGCTATTGAGGAGTATAGTCGGTGGTCAAGAAAGTTTGAAGACTGGTTGATGGCATTCGCATTTCCCAGCTGGAAGAGTTTGAAAAATGGTTATGAACATGGAAAGAAATATGGTGAAACTTTAAGAGCAGCCGAGGAGATTGAGTCGTTCGTAGCTGAACAAAAGTGTGTGGCATTGTTATTTCAGTCAGTCCGGGAAGACATTATTGCTTTGATCGATTATTCAAATGCAAAAGATCTTTGGGAAAAGTTAGAAAAGAAATGTATAGGTAGTGAAGAAATTAAGAAAAACAAAAAGAAACTTCTTAGAAAAGAGTTTGATCTGTTTGGATGTTTAAAGAATGAGTCTGTTTGTAAAATGATAGAAAGATTTGGTCATCTGAAGCTGGAATTAGTAAGACATGATATCGACATTCCTGAAGAAGATCTTATCGACAAATTGTTCGATTCGTTACCTAATGAGATGGATTGGAGATATTATGCGCTGATGCTGAAGAATACTATCAAAGAACCAGAAAAGTTGACATTAGATTTGCTGATTGAGAAACTCGAGAGTCACGAACTGGAATTGAAGAAGACGTACAAAGTTAATCATTCATCTTATCAACAGAATTTGGATCTATATTATCCAAAGAGCATGATGCCAAAAGCAACTTCTCCAAAAACTGCGTTTTCTGCTGAAAATGTGTCGACAGCTGGCAAAGAAAGTCAAAGCAGTCAAAGCAGTGGAAGTCACAGTGGTTATCATAGTGGATCTTCATCTAATGGAAATCATCCAGATGCAAAGAATCGTTTTCAATGTAACATCGCGATAGATTTGAAGAATGCTCAGAACTTTGATGAGGAATCGGCCAAACAGCAGATGATCTTTCTAGCATCGGTGTTGGAATCATATGAAGGGTTAGTAGCTGGGAAGATAGGCAATACCAATCTGAAGAAAGAAGATTACGATCAGATTGATCCGGAGGAAATGGAACTGATCGATATTCGTTGGGCTATGGCAAGTGCTGTTCGTCGAGCACAAAGATTTATGGAAATTACCGGCAGAAAAACAATTGGTGGTGCATCTACCAAGCTGGGGTTCGATAAGTCCAAGGTGACATGCTTCAAGTGTAAGCAGAAAGGTCACTTCAAACGAGAATGCAGAAACGCTTATGCTGATGAGTCGGAGAACCCTTTTAGAGATGATTACTACAAGAAGGCAATCTATCATCAGAATAAATCCGAGCCGCCTAGATTGAAGCAGATTGAAGACAACAGAGAGAAATCTAGAGCTCTTGCGGTGATTTACGATGATGAGGGTTATGACTGGAGTCAAGAGGTTCTACCAGAAGAAGATGCGGTTGGTTACGCATTCATGGCGAAAAATGACGATCCTATTCCGTGGAAAGACGATCGAACTGAAGAACAAAAGTATAGATACAGAAAAATGATAGCTGAAAACAAAATCATTAGAATATCTCGTATCTTTCTGGAAGCAAGGAGAGCCAATAGATGGGATCCAGATAGAGAGTGCTATCTTGATGAGTATGGAAATATTGCAATTGATGATAGTACACTTGATATTGAAGCCATAATCCAGCAATACAAAGAAGATGATGAGTATTGGCAACACAAATGGTGGGGAACTCCAACAGAGAAAATGAAAGAAGAAGAGAAAGAGAGAAAAGAGAAAGAAGAGATCGAGAAAGCAAAGAAAGTTGATACTAGAGTTATTGACACAACGCAGGAGTTGACTGCTGAAAATCTTGGAAAAATGGCTGACAAAGTGCTGGCTGCTAAGGCACTTGAGGTAGACTCTAACTCCGTGTCTGAGTAAAAAAGCCAGGTCAGTTCAGATGTGTCAACAAATGTGTCAGGTAAGAAAATCGATGGAAATGCTGATTGCAAAAATTGCAACAAAGAGTGCAAATTTTGTAGCACAGTCACGTATCTCAACGGGAAGAAAGTTGATGATCTGACAGCAAAGGTCAGAAGCGTTGAGAATCAGATTCTTGATCGTGACAAAACAGTTAAAGCTTCAACTGAACGGATAAGAGAATTAACTAAACAAATTGAAAATGATAAAATTGATCATGACAAAATTAAACAAGAAAATGAAAAGTTGATTCTTGAAAACCGTCAGATTTCTGAAAAATTTGAAAAACTCAAAAGCACAATGAAAGATTGTGATGATCGAAATGGTAAAACTTTTAAAGAAAATGAACATTTAAAAGCAGTGCTTAGAGTCAAAGAAGAATCAATCAACCAACAACTGGATGAAATCGCTAAATTGAAACTTAAAGTTCAAGAGGCTGTAATCGAAAACGAGCGAATCCAGTTGAAGCTTAACAGTTACAGCTCCGCAAGCTTTGTTTTGCAACATATCATTCCCAAACCCATCGGGAAAGACAAAGCGGGCGAAGATGTGTATTGTGATGGAACTGGGGTGGGGTTTCATCAAGTTCCACCACCTGTTCTTGATAATTACACTAAAAAGCAGTCTGGGTTGGTTGAAATTGAGGAAGAAAGTGAAGTTAAACTTCCAGAGAACATTGATGTCACATTCACATCTTCCAATGACGATAGTGTCCAAAATGATATTGTAAAAGGTGTTGTTGAAAATGTGCTAAAAATGGATAGTGATACTACTGAGGAAGATGGGTGTTTCTTGGACAAGTACATTCCGAAACCAAAATCCAAAAACAACTTAAGTGATGAACCGGGTCTTGTGATGTACAAGATGGCTGGATCTGATAAGTTGTATTCGGATTCTGAGTTTCCGATTGAGAATGTTAATGTGAAAAAGTTGACAAATGTGTTCAAGTTGGTTGAAGTTGAGTTGTCAGAAGTGAACAAGTTCAGTCAAACAAAGAGAAAAATGAATTTTGAGAAAGATAAATCATACTACAAGAAATTTGTTAATCCACCACGTTTTTATAATAACAATCGAAACAATTGGTCGGGTGGTTATCGGGGTAGTAAGAGTTATCAGAAAAGGAGTTTTCAAAACAGAAGGTTTGCAGAAAAGAAGGTGTTTGTGAACAGTTCGAGTTCACTTTCTGATGAGGAAAATGAAATTTTTTCAAAATCAAATAAAGAATTTTTTGAGAAAAGAGCTTCACATTATCAGTCTGAAGGCACAAGTCGAGTTGTTGATACTCGAACATGTTTCAGATGTAATCAAGTTGGTCACATTGCACGAAAGTGTACCAATGTGAAGCCTAAGACTGAAAATGTGAAGATTCAAAAGAAGAAAGTTGATGTGAAGGGTAAAGCACCAATCGTTGTTGAGAAAAAGAGTATGAAAAATAACAACATCAAAGTGAAAAATGAACCCGTAAAGAAAGTGGTAACTAAAAACGACAAGTTGTATAAACGGGTTGAATTATCTCAACAAGTTTGGAAACCAAAAACTGAAATGAAAATTTCAACTTCTGAAGTGAAAAAGGCTGAAGAATCAATTTCGGTTGATTATGATGCAAATTTTCCACCTTTGAAGGCTGAAAATTTCAAAATTCAAATTGCGAGAGTCAAGGTTACACCTAAGGCTGATGAGGCCTGGGTGGACACCATGTTCGAATAAGCAGTTTGAATTGCCGGAGCTTCCTTGTTAGCGAAGCATGAATCGGCATCTTTATTGAAGTGTTTTAAAATCAACTTGTGGTATGTGCAGGATCTTCCAAGAGCCATTTCAAGATGGATCATGGATAGTGGCGCATCTCGACATATGACAGGAAAAACTGCATTACTGTATGATGTGAAGAATATCAATGGTGGTTATGTGGGATTTGCAGGTCATGAAGGTGGTAGAATTGTTGGTGAAGGAACGTTATCCAATGGGATTGTGACGTTTGAGAGAGTTAACTACATCACTGAGCTGGAGAACAATCTGCTTAGTATCTCGCAGATTTGTGACAATATGTATACTACTCACTTCACTGATAAAGAATGTTTGATTTTGAAACCTGGTTTTGTTGTTCCTGAAGAATGGATTATCATGAGGGCACCTAGAGTGAATGATTTATATGTGTTAGATATGAGTGTAGCAACTACAACTACTGGTCAAGCACATTGTTTTGTGTCTAGAGCAACTGAGAAAGAATCAAGATTATGGCACCGCAAGATGGGGCATATTCACCTAAGGAAGATGAATCACTTGGTGCACAATGATTTGGTATTGGGAGTTAATATCAAAGGTTTTCATCTGGAAGGGGAGTGCATTAGCTGCATCAAAGGCAAGCAGAAGAAAAAGTCACACCCTACAAAGCAAGTCAATTCAGTTTCGAGACCGCTGGAAAGACTTCACATGGATTTGTTTGGTCCTGTGAATGTCAAAAGTATTACAGGAGATTACTAATGTTTGGTCGTTACTGATGATTATTCCAGATTTTCGTGGGTTTCTTTCTTGAAGACGAAAGATGAAACATTTGACAGCTTGATGGGGCTGTTCAGGAAGATTGAGAATTTGTACCAAAGGCGTATCAAGAGAATTCGAAGTGATAATGGTACTGAATTCAAGAACAGCAAGATGGAAGAATTTTGTGATGAAAGAGGTATTTTGCATGAGTTTAATGCTCCGTATACTCCGCAGCAGAATGGAGTCGCAGAACGTAAAAACCGGACACTAATCGAGACGGCTAGAACTATGCTCGCAGATTCAAAGTTACCGATAAATTTTTGGGCTGAAGCTGTTTCCGCCGCATGCTATACGCTCAACAGGGTTCTCACTGTCAAGAAGTTCAACAAAACATGTTTTGAGCTAATCAATAATCGCAAACCGAATTTGAAGTATCTAGAACCATTCGGGTCACCCTGTACGGTTATAGAGCCTCATGGAAAGTTTGGTCCGAAGAGCATTGAGGGAATTTTTGTTGGTTATGCAAATCCGTTGCAACGTGTCTTCGTTCCAAGTGAGAAGCGGATTATTGAAGCTGCAAATATGGAATGTCAAGGTTATACTATGCCGCCACAGAATCCTGGTGATTCATGGCGTTATCATTATGACATACTTTGGGATTCGTTTGACATGAGAGAAGAATCAGAGGATGATGAAGATTTCTTTGATGAGTTGGATATTTTGCGTGAATATGAGTCGCAGCTAAGGTTCCCAGCTGAGTATTCGAGGAGACCACGGGAAACTTCAAATGACGATGAAGCAGGTCCAAGTAATGCTGGTGAACATGATGATGTCCAACAGAATGAAGTTGCTCAGGATAATCAGTCAGCTCAGAATGATAATCTAGAAGCTGAAAACATGCCAATATTTGATCATGGTGATTCAGATTCTGAGGGGGAGCAAATTCAGATTTCAAGTCAAATAAACCAAGTTGGTGAACAAGATGCAGAACAGAATGTTACTAATCTGGAGGGAAATGTAGATGTTCCAAGCGAAGTGATGACGCGAACTTTTTCATATCATCCAGAGGAGTTGATCATAGGAGAATTGCAGACAGGCGTTCGCACTCGAAATCAGATTGATAAAGGGCTTACATGTTTTTATACAAAAGTTGCTCCTTTGCAAACTGAATTCTCATTAAGTTGTTTTATCTCGCAGGTTGAACCAAGAACTTACAAAGAGGCGCTTACTGAAGACTCTTGGGTCAATGCAATGCAGGAGGAACTTAGTCAATTCGAAAAATTGGGAGTGTGGAAGTTAGTTGATTTGCCGGATGGTCAGAGAAAGATTAACACCAAGTGGGTGTTCAAATGCAAGGGGGACGATAGAGGAGTTGTTGTAAGGAACAAAGCTCGACTCGTTGTTCAGGGATTTAGTCAACAGGAGGGGATTGATTTTACTGAAGTCTATGCTCCTGTAGCACGACTAGAGGCAATCAGAATTTTCCTAGCATTTGCGTCTTGGAAGAACTTCAAAGTTTATCAGTTGGATGTTAAATCGGCGTTTCTTTATGGGAAGGTTAAAGAGGAGGTTTATGTCGGTCAGCCACCGGGCTTCACCGATCCAATCCACAAAAACAAGGTCTACTTATTGGACAAAGCGCTGTATGGTTTACACCAGGCCCCGAGAGCTTGGTACGAGACTTTGTCTCAACACTTACTAGCCAACAAGTTCATTCGTGGAAAAGTGGATGCCACTCTCTTCACTAAAGAGGTCGATGGTCATCTTCTGATAGTTCAGATTTATGTGGACGATATAATCTTTGGGTCGACAAATGAAAATCTATGCAAAGATTTTGAATCAGTGATGAAGCAAAAGTTTGAAATGTCATCAATGGGGGAGATGAAATTCTTTCTGGGTTTAAAAGTTGAACAACTTCCTGAGGGAATTTTCATTCATCAGTCAAAGTACGTTCATGATATTCTAGAGAAATTTGGGATGTCAAGTTCTACTCCAGCTGCTACCCCACTTGCAACAAATCATGGGATTCACCTAGATCTCACCGGAGATAGGGCTGATGAAACGTTTTATCATTCCATGATAGGTTCTTTAATGTACCTAACTGCTTCACGTCCTGATATAATGTACCCAACGTGCCTCGCAGCAAGATTTCAGTCTAACCCGAGAGCATCGCATATGATCATTGTGAAGAGGATATTGCGCTACCTGAAAGGAACTCCTTCATTGGGGTTGTGGTATCCTAGAAAAGGCGACTTTACGCTCGAAGGGTATTCCGATTCAGATTTCGGATGCTGCAAAGTCAATTCAATATCAACAACTGCAGGATGCCAGTTCTTTGGTCCTAGATTGGTTACCTGGCAGTGTAAGAAACAAACGTCTGTGGCGTTATCTACTTGTGAAGCGGAGTATGTTTCTGCTAGCAGTTGCTGCTCTCAGATCTTGTGGATACAGCAACAGATGCGCGACTACGGTTTGCAGTTTCTTAACACACCTCTTTTTGTTGATAATGAGGCCGCAATAAATATAACAAAGAATCCAGTACATCACGCTAAAACTAAACACATAGAAATTCGTCATCACTTTATTCGTGATTGTTTTGAGAAAAAGTTGATACGAATTGAGAAAATCCACACTGACGAACAGAAAGCTGATTTACATACCAAAGCTTTTGATAAAAATCGGTTTAAATATTTGTTAAAACTGAATGGTATGAAGCTTCTTTTGGTGTCGGATGGAATTGTGGGCGTTGATGAGAGTACTGTTGCGGATGAAGACGAGAAACAATCTGCAATGGTTTGTCGGTTTTTTACTTGTTTTGGTATTTAGGGGGAGTAGATTTGTATATAGTTTATATTTTCAGAAAATACAAAAACAGTAAAAAATGAAAAAATACAAAAACATGATAAAATCTAAAAAAGAGCTTGTGTATATAGGGAAAATGATAGTACATCGGCTAGACGATTACAGTATGCTAAAGATTTGTAAAGTATAAATGAGTTAAACAGTCTCACTGATGATGTGTCGATAGGTTTTCGCACATTTAGTAGATTTATTCGGGATATAAACCTAAAATTCAAACTTGTGAATTTCGTGGGGAACACTACTTGGATATATAGGTAACCCCTGAAATCTCGTTTGAAAGATCTCATAATCTGATATACTAGGTCTTTATACTCAATGATGTCTGGGGTATTATTCCGGGACTTCTGCTGAACGGTGGTTCTGACCTAGTCCTTGGCTAATACTTTCTGCAATGCTTGAAACATAGCATTAAACCCTCAGCATGCCGATGAAACAATAAAATTGATAGTCGCTGCTGTTGTAAGCAAAAAGATCCTCTAAAGGGGATATACCAAAAAGTCGAAGCTGATATCTCTCTGCGCATACGAAAGTATCGACCTGAGATCCCTCGGCCCTCGCATACCTAATTTATATACAGATATCATTGTAGTATTCTCACCTGTAAGACTGATTATTGGGATTCTGGATACGGGAGTATATTCAAGAGGTGGGACACATGAATGAGCTAAGTTCATAATTCATCTAATTCGTATCCTGAGTAAATTGAAATTTGTGTGGGAATTTAAGATGGATCAGTATATCGACAATCGAGGTGAATTGTTTAAGTCTGAGTATGAAATGAAGCTTAACGGTACTTGTGATTTGTCAGAGAAGCTGATATGATTCCCTGACATGCTCGCCAAAAATATGTTTGTAAATAGTTTACTTTGTTTACTTTCTGCAATTTAAATTTTCTGTATTTCATTTCTTAGTTTAGAACAATTTGATAAAATCCAAAAAGATTTTATTTCTGCTTTATTTTCTGACAAACCAAAGTGGAGAGTTAATTGTTGGATTCTCAGATGATTGAAGCAGATGCAGGAGATTCTGGACTGAAGAATGAGGAGAGCTTACTTTGATGAAGTTTGAATTGTTTGAAAAGTCAAAAACAAGTTCATTAACTTGATACTTGTTATTTTCAGAAAATGTTTGAAATTGTTGTTTTAAAATCAGTATTGATTCGTCAAAAGATCAACCAAAGTCATTAATTTGGACTTGGAAGATTAATCAAGTGATCAGGGTCATTAACTTGGACCTGAATACTTGAGTGGATTGTTAAAACTGATTGAGTTAGTGAGTTATTGTTGAAAAGATAGAATTGTAATGTTTGTTGGTTGAGTAACAGGTTTGGATTTCATTATTCCCAACGGAAGCTAATTGTCAAAGCTTGAACCAGATATCTCAAATTTTAGTATATCGAGAGGGGGAGTCTGTGAAAGGGGGAGTCTGGATCAACGGTCAAAGGGATGATTGAAGTTTAAAGTTTGAAGATTGAAGATAAAGATTGAGGAAAGTTTTTACAATGTTTGAAGAATGATAAAGACAAAGACTTGAAGACAAAGACTTGAAGCCAAAGACTTCATCAACATCCAAGGGGGAGTCTGTTGGTGCACTATATGTCTGCTGATTTCGTCATAATCAAGTCTTGTGTCTAGATAGGTTGAATGTACACACAACAGGGTCTTATTTAGGGTTTTATATGTTAACTTGATGATTTAGCTTGAAATGGTTCAAGGGAAATCATGATTTAGCTTGAACTAACTCAAGCGAAATCTTAGGGTTATAAATAGGGTTGTGTGGTTCATTTGTAGTGGAGATGGTCATTGTATGAGAGACAAAGTGCTGCCGGATTTGTATCAGAATACGTTGTAAAAGCACGAATATCAATCAGAAAAGAAGGATTAAAAGGATAATAGCTGTTATGACTTTGTTTATGTTGATTCCGCCTTCATACTCAAAGATGAACTGCCTTAACTAACGTTTAAAGGTCGTAGAACGGTCCAACAGCTAGTTCCTGTAGTTTGACAAGTTGTTACTCGGATAGTCCCTGTGGTTTGAAAAGTTGTTACTCGGATAGTCCTTGTCATTTCACACTCACTTAACCAGAAAAACTAACGTCCATCCGCTTTGGGGACTATCCGAGTAACAACTTGTCAAATCACAGGGACTAAGAGTGTAATTTTGAAAAGTTGGGGACTAAAGGTGAAATTTCACCAAACCACAGGGACTATCCGTGCATTTTACTCTTTTTATTATTTGATGTGTAAAATTAGATTTATTCAATTCGTACAATATACAGAGTTTTTTAAGGATATATATATATTTTTTTATTTACTACAGCAAATTACATTTATTCAAACCGTGTAATACGCATATTTTAAAAGATGTATTTTTTTTATTATTTGGTATATAAAATTACATTTATTCAACCCGTGTAATAAATGATGTTTTTTTTTTTAAAATGTATTATTTTATTATTTGGTAAACAATATTACATTTATTCAACTCGTGTAATACACGTGGTTTTAAAGATATAATTTTTTTATTTGGTATATAAAATTACGTTTATTCAACCCGTACAATATTGTTCTTATAGATATAACTTTTTATTATTTAATATATAAAATTATATTGAGTAAACTGCTATTTTGGTCCCTGAGGTTCGGGCAGTTTTGCCACTTTAGTCTAAATTTGAAACTTTTTACATCTGGGTCCCTGTGGTTTCATTTTTGTTGCCATTTTGGTCCAAAAATCAAATCAGGTCAGATTTCTTAAAAAAAAAAACCCTAGTTTTTTGTCCTTTTCCTTAGGGGCAAAATTGTCATTTTAAAATAAGCCTTTTTCTCTCTCTATAAATACCCCCTGTCTCTCTCTCTTCTCTCTCTCTTGAGCAACACCACTGCCACCTTCTCTCTCTTCAATCAACCTCCACCACATTCGTATCCCAGGCAACTTCCACCACCACCACCTCCTCCCTTAGCGGCGATGGCTGGTGGTTTCTATCCGGATGGTGATGATGACGGCAGAACCAGATCCACCGCCGACCTTGGGTGGTGGTTTCTAAAAAGTAGAGGTCGTACAGGGCAGCGGCGGACAAGTGTCAGAGCAGTTGAACTCCGACGAACCCTCACTCTCTCTCTTTAATCAACGCCGGGCAAGTGTCAGAGAAGTTGAAGAGTATGTGGAGCCGTTGAAGGTTTATTTGGGAAAGTACAGGGCAACGACGGCGGAGGAGGTGGTTGGGGCAGCAGCAGCGCCGGCGGCGGAGGTGCTTGGGGCAGTGGTGGTGGTGATGAGACCCGGAACTGTAACATCATGTTCTCCAAAACCCCATCTCCTTGGGCTGAGCCACCGGAACATCATCTTCTCGAATCGCCTGAACAGGATTAAATCAGGCCATATTTCTCGAATCCACCTCCATCAATCTCCCCTCTACCATGGTAATGCTAGTGGACTGAGCTTCGAGGAGCTTTATAGGTTTTGATTGTTTTTGTTTTTGTTTAGGTTATAATCTGGTAATTAGAAATTGTTTGATTTATGTTGTAGATTGGTAGAGAAGAGTGATTGATTTAGGTTTTTGTTGTGTATGCACATATTATTTAGATTTTTTTTTGGCTCTGAGAATATGAATTTGCATATTTTGATTGCTTGTGTTGGACTGGATTGAAATGTTGGTGAAATGAGTGGTATAATTTGCTTGTGTTGGACAGTGACGGAGAGAGGATGTAACACCTCGAAAATTCACGACCTATAATGTGTTGACACGTGTCATAAAGTTTGAACGTGTGAAAGAATATTATAAAAGGGTTAAAGTTGACAAACATGGAAGGTACGTGTTTGTACGTATTCTAAGTGTCAACAGTGAATAAATATACTTCATAATAACCCTACATGATGTTCATAACATCAAACGAATAAATCATGGAGCATACGAAGCTAAAAGTGAGAGATTTCAAACTACAAGGGTTAAATGTGTCAACATGTTTAAAGATATACCTCTGAGTGACCTTTTGACAAACCCGAAGCTTTGTAAATGTAAATTATACTCACTTGAATGCACGATTAAAATTTCATTAAGTTTCGTTATCGTATGAGAAAGTTATGACCACATTCGTGTACGAGGGGTTAAAGTGCAAACATTGAAAGTTAAGACTTTTCGGGTTAACCGAAAGTGTTCGGGGACTTGGGAAAGTGGGTATAAGTCCTAAGGCCCTTGTGGGTAAACATAAGGGGGTCAAAATGCAAGAAATAACCCTAGTTGCCCCTTCGTGAAGCCAAAGGTCAACCTGGAAAACAAATAAAATCAAAATTCTGATTTCGCTTGGCCAAGCGGCCCGCGTGGGACTTATTGGACTTTGAGGCGGGCCGCGTGGGAGGCCCAGATGCAGAAAAAACTTGCTGTTGCCTGTTTTACGCAATTTTAACCCACCAAGCCGGTTTTTCTTGCATGTGAAGGACCCTTAGACTTCCCTAGGCACTAGTAACAAGTGTTGGATGATTGTGGAGAGTTGTAGACTTTGTTGTCATCAATTCATGGCGCCATGAACACTATAAAACCCACATAAGTTGCAACTCCATGATCATTCCTTTCACAATTCAAGTCTGATCAATTTAAGGAGCTTCCAAGCAGATCAAAGGCCTTCCTAATCATCATTAATCACTTTGTAAGTTGCTAATCCCTTCTAAATTAATTCTAGCTTAGTAATTAGCTTAAAAGTCAAACCGACGTAACTACGGTTTGACTTCGCGATTAATTAATGATAGCTCAGTCGTATCACAAATTAAAAGTACCGTTAGATAGGTAATGATATGGGTATTAAACCCTTATAAGGGCACGTACTGATTCCAGACCTAACTAGGTCGTTTGTCGAGTCAAACGTTGACCGAAAAAGTCAACAGTTATGTAAATTACGAATTAATGCACGATTAGCAATACGTGATGCGTGTAACCTGTTTTAAACTTAATATAACTTGGTAATAAGTGTACGGTCATGTCTAGGCACGTCCGACTCGACAACTTTCAGTTCTGAACCGGTTCGGAACCGAAGAGTGCAAAACTTTGACTTTTGCGTTGGCTTCAGTTCTGACCCGCTTTAGTATGATTCGGAAATGCCTTAGAGCTTCCTTAGGACCAGGCTACATGTTAGCATAACCCTCTGTGGTTGGTTCATCGATTGACCCATTCGTTTACGCGTTTCCGTTAATTGCTCATATATTGACCATTATGCCCTTTTGACTATAAAACGTGATTTTTGAAAAGGTAAAAGTGTAGAAACCTTAATTACGGATATATAAAATTGTACCCAAAATTTGGCATCAATTCGAGGTCTAGATTAAGAGTTATGCTCATTAGCGCAAATTGAAAGCTTTATTTTAGTAAAACGGCGTAATTAGCGTATAGCCTAGTTAAGCCTACTTTTTGGTATCAAACTTAATACCCACTAATGTAATATATTATTTTGGGATTTTTGAAGATTTTTAATTAATTTTAGGCTGAGCATAACTAGTAGTCGTAGGCTTAATCCGGTAATTGTCGGTTTTGCCCTTACGGGCCATAAAATGAGTTTTACATATCTAAACGACTCCAAACCTTTTTCTACTGATTAGATATGTTAAATAAATTATTTTAAGCCTTCTGGAAGTATAAAAATATCAGCTTTATGTATCGAACCCGTAAACGACACTTAATCGCCTTATTTAGCGTTTTTAACGCATAGTATGTATAAAAATTATAATGAACATACCCGGGTTGATACCTACTGATATTTTAGGCAACTTAGAATGTTCTAACAGTGAACAAAGGTTGATTAACTCAGACTTCGGTTTTGAGCTTTTCGGCTTATGTGAAATTACCAAAATGCCCCTTCGGTGCATAGTTTGGTTATAATGGGTAAATTTACATATATACTTTACCCTACTGTTACAACTTATTGAATTGAGGATTTTTACTGATTTCATCAGACCTGTAACTCATATAAATACTTAAAATCTTTTATAACCTTTTAAATGACCAAACTACCCCTACGAGGTCTAGTTTGTGTTTAAAAACGTTCCGGGCATAAGGAAAGACATCTCACTGAGGTCACAACATATTTGAGGCATAATTAACTTAGGAAACCTGTTTAGGACCCATATGGTTACCCGTTACGCCTCTGGCGCGTTCGGTTCGGTTTATGTAACTAGTTTGCATAAATTAGCCGAAACGGGTCAAACCTTATCCTTTTTATCTCAAAATCCAGAATGTGTTTAGTTTACCCATATTATACAAGTCTTCAAACTTGTCGGGTCTAAATCACATTCTATTCCGGTCTTCGCTTAATCATGCGTTTGAACCGTAAACCTTCCTTAAAACTAACCGGTCTAAGTTACGACTTAAATAAGACCTGTTAGGAATCTAATAGGTTAATAAAACCTTCGTTCCAGATTGAGAGCCCCAGTAGAGGTACTCGTGCTTGCTGATTAGAATATACGGCTGAGTATAAATTGCATTGCTAGCTCAGGTAAATACTTTTAACTTATTTTCCCTTATACGGGCTTGGGATACGGTATTATAAAAATACCGCTTGGTCAGGTGTAGAAACTTTTTAATCGGAGATGATTAAATTGCATAATCTCGTTTTAATCTGTATTGATTGATAACAAATAACATTGGGGGTTAATGACCGTGTCCTGGATATTCCTTGGCTCATTTTAAAAAGTGAATGGCCACGACGTAAGCACAAGGTGTAGGCAAAACACCTCCTGTTGCATATGTATAACGTATACTCACTCGTAAGGGTATCTTCTTGTGAGATTATATTTGTGGTGTGTCGATTAATCTTGTTCGGCTTGTATTGTATAATCACCGGCCCTAAATGTTGGACAACCATGTAAATCGGATACAAGATTTTTATTAATAAAATTGTCCCAAGTATAAAAGATTAATTTTGCCTCTGTGCATTTTAATCAATGTGTCAAGATATTTTGTGCCGTTTGCACTCGATTCACTTTTCAAACTCTTTTTCCAAAATGAGTCAGTTAATTGTATTTACCAGTGTAAACTGACGTATTTTCCAAAAGGTTAAGTGACAGGTATTATGCGTAATTGGCTGGGAGCTCAGGGCATCACTAGGGAATCTTGCAAGTTCTAGATGCCTAAAGTCTGTTGAACAGTTTTCTTTTATTGATCCGCCTGTGGATCCTGTACCTTCCGTTGTAATACTTTGACATTACTTATATTCGGAATGTAATATATTTATCTTTTGCTTCCGCTGTGCATTATTATATTGTGTTGTTTGACCATGATGTTGCCAACCACGTCACGATACTCCCCCACCGGGCCCACCGGTGACACGTGGAAAAATCGGGGTGTGACAGAGGAGGAGAGGCAGAAGATGAAGGAGCGGAGGGGTGTTTAGAGAGAGAGACAGAGGGGTGTTTTTAGAGAGAGAGAGAGAGTATGTGCAGAGAGAAAGAGGTAGAAGAAGTGGGTATTTATTTTCTTAAAATAAAATTTAAAATAAAAAAATGACCATTTTACCCCTGAGCAAAGGACAAAATAGCAGGGTTTTTTTTTGAGAAATCTGACCTGATTTGCTTTTTGGACTAAAATGGCAATAAAAGTGAAACCACAGGGACCCAGATTTAAAAAGTTTGAGATTTGGACTAAAATGGCAAAAGTGCCCAAACCACAGGGACCAAAATGGCAGTTTACTCAATTATATTTATTCAACCTTGCAATAAAGAAGATTTTAAAGATATATTGTTTTATTATTTAGTATATATAATTTATTTATTCAATCCGTGTAATACACGGGGTTATAGCCGTTAGCTACCCAAATTAGAAACGAGTGATAGTTGGCCACTAACTTACTATACCATGCAAGTAACTAAATAAATTTAACAAATAAGTACATTTTGATTTTTGAGCCTATAAGATTCAACGTCAGTACCGACATAGATTTTAGGATTTTCTGATAAGGTTTGTCAAACGCACTAAGCTAATGCTTAGAATGAGAATATTTAGGTGAAAGTTGATATAATCCATATAAGTTTCGACTTTGGGAGGTTCTAAGTTTGACCTTTGACTTTTGAGGTCAAACATTCTAAGAATACAGTTCAACACCGATATGAATCCTTATAGCTACTGCTTAGAATATGATAACCACATTATGTATAATTGAGCTAGTACTTGTGTTGATCAGTTCTGTTTAAACATAATGGAAAACATGAATAACATACCTGTTACAACAGGCAGGCTAGTAGAGAATCCAATCAGAGATGCAACCATTGAGTTCGACATACTTGTCAGGATGATCTGGTTCCTCCTTAGGGTGTAAAGTGATGATGGTGATGAACCGAAAGTAGGGAGGTTTCGGTTATGGAGAGAGAGGGACGAATTGTGATGTTATGTTATTAGGTTGTGTGTCTGACCTTTTACCTCTCTAATAATCTCCTTATATATACACCCAAGAGGAAACCCAATTAGTTAATAAGGGTAATATGGTCCATCAACAATTACCAACTAATTATTAATAGGTTATTAATATATTTTGATCTATATTATATAAATGATAATGATGGCTACTAGATTAAATATAAATAAATAAATATTTAATCTTACATTCTCCCACTTAGCCGAATAATCATTTATCATGAGTATAGCAGAGAAATACAACCGTTGAATCATTATGCGACTCAGGACCCCCATTAGTCATACTATAGCCTTAATTTAAAACCTAACAGTTATGATCAAAATAAGTAAACCCTTTAACGTTTGATTTGTATTTATAGTTGTCTATATGTCATTACACCGGCAGAACATATGTAAGAGACATACAAAATCAAACTGATGAGGAAAATTGATTAATAGTTAGTCATTCATAGTACGATATGCAGTTGTACATGGTCATCAATTAAAACCCGCCTCTTTTATGAGCACTCTTAATAAGACTTATGGGTAATAGACCTTTAGTTATAGGATCCTTAAGCATATCACGAATGCATTCGATACAAAGATTTAGTTTCCTCAATTAGTTCATAAACGAATAATTAATTGCGTATCGAAATTTAATGCAGCACCTCTCGAACTGTTACTGTTCAAGGAGACATGGTAGCTGACTTTATCACAACAAGTCTTCAATATATTAATTATATGGAGTTAATAAAGTCATGAGTCCACTGATAAATTTCCAACAACATTTAGTGACTATATTATGTCGTTATAACTTATGTTGTTGATATCAGTCCATTATGACTCCTCCATGAGATAGGTTTTGTCTGCTGACATAAAGATATACCCAAAATTACATTTTGTTATCTTTGAATATTACAAAGTTAGAGTAATAAACCGGTTTTAATTCTCACTTCTTCTTTAAAATATAGTCTCTCATTTCTTTTAAAGATATTGTAATACTCTATTAAATGCTTCACATTAATCTAGACATATCTAGTGTGTTGCAATGTGAGTAATATCTAAACGAGTATAGATTTGAACTTACATAAGGCTTCTAATTAATGAAGCATAAGTAAATAATCTCGTTTATCCTATTATCCTCTAAATGAGAGCATTAATGTTTGTTACATATGTAAGGACCCATTTAAGGTTAAACTTATGAAACGATACTATTTTCCCATTGGGTCTATCTCGGCATGTTATGATATCTATTACATAAGAGATATCTCTGAGATCTATTATATCAAAGTTTGTGTTAACAATGCTTTGACTTATGTAACATCTACTTGTCAAAAGAATATCATCTATATAGACAAGTTTATCTTAGTTGCTCCCACTCATCTTGAGGTAGGTACATTATTCCACTTGGTTGTTGATGAAAATAATTGCGTTAAGATTTCATCACATTATGATGTTTGCATTAAACCATACATGGATTTTATTGGCTTATAGACAAACTATTCTTTAACTTTAAGTTTAGAACTTTCAGGTTGTTTTATGAACATGTAAATATGTCAGCCAGTTGTTAGGGAAAGCTGTTTTAACGTTCATCTAATGTAGCTCAAAACTATTATAAGCTACTAGAACAGTGATGATCCTAAAAGAAATCTTTTGTTAGATATGTAATAAAGATTCTTTAATAATTTATCTCTTCCTGAGTACAACCTTTGACAATCAATCATGCTTCTTTGTGTCTTAACGTTTATATCAGGATTTGGTTTAGTTATGAACACTCTTAGGCTATTCAATCAAATCCCAAACGTTATGCGAACACATAAAATCAGTTTTGCTAGAAAACTGTTTTATTCCATTCAGAAGATTGATTGACACTAATGGCTTAATTAGAAGAGATAGGATCAGTAAACTTTTCCAAAATCCATTTCAAATCCAAATTAGGGAGGTTATGTAATCATCAAAGTTAGTAGGTTTTTAAACCTAGATGACCTCCTGAGTTGATTATTGGGTTTGTTAGAAGTTTCAGTTTTATGGATTAGCTCTTGATTAGGTTGCTATCATTTTCAGGATTCTAAGTTTGTAAGAGTTGGTGCAGTATGGTGTACAAGAGGTGTAATCGGAGTTAAATTTGGAGTGAAATTTAATGACACTCTTCCCCCCGCCTCTTGTATTCCTTGCAAGTCATGATAAGGACTTTGACTGCTCCCACTGACCTTAGAAAACTTTAGGAACTCAGCATGCTTAGGGTCATATATTTAACGACCAAACAAAATTCTAATAGAGAAAACATATTAATGACGTTAGTCATTGTAGTTTCTCTTGTTGAGGATTATGTTAGTTTAGATAAGAAATCTAAGTGTGCCCACAATTAAGCAACAATGAAGCTTTTGTAAGAGTAGCTTTAGATTTTAAGGAGACAAGTTATGATAGAACAGTGTCAAGATGGAGCAGTGTCTTGTACAAGAGGTGTAAATTGAAGTAATATAAAGTTTTCACTCCCCACCTCTTGCAACTATTGCAAGTTATCATTAAGACACTTAATGCCCCACTGATCTTTAATATCTCTAGAATGCTACAAGAGAAGTTTCAATGAGCTACGTGATGTGGGAACCTATCACATATACGTTAGACTTTATTTGATTTCGTTATTGTCCAAATATCATAAGAAACTTATGGACATATTTAATAGAAATCTTATTAAGTACATACATGAATAGATTTCTTCTAAGAACGTGGGCCATATGCGACAAAATTTAGATACAAGTTGATAGTCTTTTAAATGATAAATGAATTATGTATGAATATTCCATTTGGAATAAGTTCCACGAATGTCAATGAATGACTTATGATGGACCTATACTTATTCCTTAAGCCAAGTAATATTTAGGGCTATAACGTCATGATTTAAAATCACTTAGAATGAGATTAGATAAGAAATCATCCTCATTAACCATGTCATGATTTCTCATGAATTTTGGTTATAATGGATGAAATTTGTAAGTCTCATTTTCCATTTGTCAAATTTTTCATTTGCATGATGACAAAAGTTGTGAAAGTGTAAGGTATCATCTAGTTCCATCTTAGTAATGTTTCAATCCAGATATTTAGAACAAATAAAATGAGAGTTTAAGGTAAGTGTGACTTTATGTTGACTATGCAAACCTCACAACCTTCATAACATTGCTGAATTATGATACTATATTCTGATTAATACTCAGAATATATGTACGGTATCGAAAAACGTTGTTAGAAGACTGCTTATTATTGTTCTTATAGCCTTAACATTTAATTTTGTCACTAACTCTCATGTTAGTTATTTGTTAACTTCTGGTAAGGAAACGTTTAAAAACTAGAGTCAACTAATCATGTGTTAATAGGAATATTATAATTAGTAGACTTAAATATCTTTAATAAGTGACTATCTAATTAATTCATCCAACTGTTCTTTAAAATAATGGATACTCTCGTTGCTTATGTCTAGGCTAATGACATAATTATGCAGTGAGATTTTCCCTTGAAGAACCTTAGAGGTGGAATTAACACTTGTAATTTGTCTATGGACCTTAGAACAATCCTTTTTTTTAAGGTTTTAAGTGGTTGTAAGGTGAGTAACAACTTATTTTCCAGCTTCAAACATTTATTTCTTTGTACATATGTTGCTTATCAACATACTCATTATACTTTGGTATTTTTGAGTGTTATAGTTGATTTATAAGGCATCAAATTGTACAAGTGAAAATCTTAATATGTAATATACTGGAAAATGTACTTATTTCCATACGTAAGCCCTTAACTTTATGGGTCATGGTATTGTACATTATTATGTATTCACATAGACCACTTAACTTTATAGTTTAGAATTTTAAAAGAAGGCATGCATCTTAGGAGTTCTAGTGATTATTCCATATATAAGAGATTAGCCTTAGGAAAGACTTAATCTGAAATAACTTTAATGATAGCATTATGTTAGAGAGTTCTTGATTATCATAAGAGACATCATGTTCGATTTGTCCTAATCATCATGCTCTAATTTTCTTCTTTATAATCTTTATCAGAAGAGAGCAATAGGATTATCGTGTCTTAAGAAATAATCAAGGATTTAATTTAAGAGCTAATTCTAATAGAAACTTTAAATAAAGCAAACATTTTAGGTTTAGGAATTAGAGTGGATGAGATATATGTAGAAGTAATTATAGTGAGTAAAATTATGGGTACTAAGAATAAGACAGACGAAATGATCATAAAATTAATTAAGGATCATTAATATAAGGATCATTATGTGAAGAGATTGTGATATGTCTATTACTAACATCAAAATAATAGACTTAGTAAAATTCTACTTACACAAAGACAAATCAGCTTTGGCCAGAAGTGTAATCATTTAAGTATGTGTGCAAAGTAATCGTGACAAATCAGCTTTGGCCAGAAATGAGACAATCACTTTAGTTATGCACTTGTCAAGCATGCTAAACATAAATGAATTAAATCAGCTTTGGCCAGAATTAAGACATTTCACGTGTGTAATGCATACTCAACATAGCCTTTTATAATACTTGAACAATAAATAGATGTATTAAATCAGCTTTGGCCAGAAATGATACATCAGAAGCTCATTCAAGTTAAGCTAGTTTGGTTTTGTAAAACATTATTTGATCCTTATTAATTAACTAAGTATTTACAGAACCAATTTTTTAATTGCGAACCACCTGTTAGCGCGGATCGAACTAACAGGTTAAAATAATGAGGTTTCAAGTCTTGTGCGATCAGTAATGCCCAAGTTTTGTGCGATCAGTAAAGCCCATAACTTGTGCGATCATTAAGGCCCAATAACTTGTGCGATCCGTAAGGCCCAATAACTTGTGTGATCAGTAATGCCTTGTGCGATCCACAAGTCTTGTGCGATCCACAAGTCTTGTGCGATCCACAAATCTTGTGCGATCCACTAATCTTGTGCGATTATGCAGTCTTAACTTGTACAATATGCTTAATTAGTTGTACAAATCTTGTGCGACTGTCTTGTGCGGTTTCCCTTGTGCGATCAGATCATATCTCATGTGATCTGATCTTGTGCGAATGTCTTGTGCGATCAGATCATATCTGATCTGATCTTGTACGACTGAAGGGAACTTGTGCGATTAGTTACATTTATAATTTCGAAACCACTGTTAAGGCATTTTTTGAAAAAAACTTGTCCCACATACAATTCCTCGCATATAGAGTTCAAAATCCAAGATAGTACTACTAAGTTGCATCTATCCCATTGTTTGCTTAAAACTTGATTATCAAGATCCTTTTTAATTGACCCATCTATAAAACCCAACTTGTTTTTTTACTTGAAGAGCAAGTTCCATGGCATTAGCCCAGATAGTATAATTTTCGGTGCCTTTAAGTTTTATACTGATGACAGATATATTACTAGTATCACTTGGATGGAGAAATAAAGGATCACTAAAATCCATATTATTAAAAGTTTGATTATTGACGGATGATGAAGAATCATCATCAGACCTTTTTTATTTTATTTTTTTAAACCAGAATGCAAAAAGATAATTACACACCAGAACAAGCACCAATAAAAAAATATAACTTAGGGTGTCCGGTGTGGGTGCGGCAAAGGGTTCGGCAAAGGCTTTTGCCGCGCGGCAAACACCGCCGTCGACCCTTCAAGAAACGAAGATCCAAGAGATATAACACACAAACTTGAAGAGTACAAGGCCATGAAAAAAGAGATAATGGAAATTACACGTATACGAGAAGAAAAATACTTGACCTTAGCAGATGAGCAATGTGACAACCCTCAAATCCCATGTATTCCGTACAATTCATTAATGATAATTAAAGTGCTTGACGACTGTGTGGAATTACTTAACTGCTTTCTGATATCTGTGTTATACTTACATGTATTTGTTAACATACTAGTAGGATACAGAAAAGTTACTAAATAGTCCGGTATGCCTTCCTGAGTGTTAAAAATTAAAACCGTTGCAAAAATATATATATATATATATATATATATATATATAAGACACTTTACAGATTAATTAAGCACTTTAACGGAACAGTGTCAAACCGAACAACCGGACTTTACCCGGGACATGAAAATATTGTCAATGACATTGTTTTTCTTTTTCTGAGCTAGTTAGGGTACCCGAACACCCTAACACCCGTTATAATCCATGACACACTAGTAACTAACTTAAACCCCTAACTACACATAACTAGTTACTAACTAATCAATTGAAACCAAACCATATACCCACCCCCCATAAACCAAACGGTTCCCCCATGTGGGACACCCACCCTCATTTGTTTGATTTTTTTTATCACATTGCTAGATATCTAGGGGACACTTTGTATAATGGATAATAGGAAATTGGTTATAAATAAAACACCAAAGTCAAGAACTCTCACCCAATCACCAACTCAAACTTGCAGCTCTCTCTCTCTCCTTCTTCCTTTGATTCGGAAGCCATCAACCACCACCATACTACCACCCTCACTTCATTTTCCAAGCAATCCACATACATCTAGAGGTGCAAGAGATCATACAACGACGCTCGGTGCTCTCGGAAGTGGAAGGACCTTCTCTATTCGCTTTTAACCACCACTTTTCTACACTCGAACTCCCCTAGCCTTGAGCTAGTGGTAAGAACTTAGATCCGTTCATTCTTCATGTTATTTAAGTGGTTAATAAGTGATTTGATGATTAAAGTTATGAAACACTAAAGAACTTGCACTAAAGTCTTGAACATATGGAATAAAAGATGGATAAAGAGAAGACATGTGTGTAAATCATGTAGATCTTGTGTTGTTATGATTCTTGCTGATTTTCTGATGATTTTGCTTGTTAGTATTGATGTTTGATGTTGTTGTGATCAATAAACTTGTTAACGGAATCAATCGAACGCGTCTTAGAAGATTAAAGAATGAAAACAGAATCTGTCCAAGTTTTACAGCCAACTTCAGTTGGCTGTAAATAGGTCATAAACTCAACGAAAAACTGATATTTTGGATCTAAAACGTGTTATTATGAAATATGGTTCTAATGGCACCGGAATCGTAATTTTTGGACTTCGTTTACTATTTTTAAAGCGTCATTTCGTAACAGCAGCTAGAGCTGCATTTTTCTGCTGAAAATATGTGCTTTGTTTTCTGTCATAACTTGGGTTCTGTGTAGAGTTGGATCATGAAACTTGTACTGTAGATGACCACCGATGTATTTGTAATTACCTCACTGGAATTTCGTAAATCGGGCGCTAGATGAATTTTAAATAAATTATCCCGTGGACTGTGGTCAGAAAAATATAAATCTGAGTTCAGTCCGGAAAATGAATTTTTATAAAATATTAGTAATGAACCGGACCCCAATATTTTTACACAATAAAATTTGGAACGTTTAAGACATTCTGTAAAAATTTGGGAATTTTTTGAATAAGTTAACTATTTTATTAAAATGTCCGAAAACAGCCCGGTTTTGAATATTTATGCTGAAATGACATAAGTTGTAATTTGCATGTCTAAATGTCGGGTAGGTTATCTGTGAATGATATGACGTGTTATATGTGTTATGTGCATTATCGTATGTTTGTTTATAAGTGGGGAATGGATGGGAAACTTATATGGTCATAAACCGTTAAAGTGATGCATGTTATATAATAGATACGTGTAGGAACTCTGTGCTCTATTTGGAAACCACTAAATGGCTAACTGGTAAGTTATACTAGGACGTGATTGACCGACCTTGACTGATAGCTATATTTGAGAGTCTAACCGAGCAAACCGAGGTGAGTTCACACCCTTACTAAGGCATGGGATTCCCGGTGGTTGGGAATAGGATTGAATAAATATTTATATTATCAACACTACTAGACTACCTACTACTGTCCTCGGATTGAGAAGGGCACGTACGTAAAACCTACGTACACTCACACTTACTACTGTCCTCGGATTGAGAAGGGCACGAGCGTAAAACCTACGTACATTCATACTTACTACTGTCCTCGGATTGAGAAGGGCACGTACGTAAAACCTACGTACACTCATACTTACTACTGTCCTCGGATTGAGAAAGGCACGTACGTAAAACCTACGTACACTCATACTTAACACCGTCCTCGGATTGGGAATGACACTTATGGATACGCCTAGTCTAGTAACATACATAATGGGAAGCCCCTACTAAATATCGTAAAGGTTTGGGAATCAAGGATAATGGGTAATACATGGCTATGAAACGAACTTACGATTTCTGATACGAACTCATTAACTGAACAACCAACTGTGAACTCGCTCAACTTTGTTGTTGATTTGTTGTTACATGCCTTGCAGGTCGTTAGGTACTTACGGAGCTTGCGCGAGGAGGAGGTCGTTGTGGAATAGGGACTGTTATGTCCCGTGCCTAATAAATAAACTTTATGAACTTATGATTTGGATTTATGTTTTATGCTTCCGCTGTTAACCTAAAGTCGGTTACTTATCTTTTGGTCACCAATTGTATTGCGATTGGCTTTATTAACTTAAATTACGTTGTTCAATATGATTGGTGGCTCGATCCTGGTCATGTCACGCCTCCAAGCGGTGACGCTCCGTATGGTGGATTTTGGGGGTGTGACAAGCAACGAGAGGCGTTGCGACAAACAATGTACGACAAGGACTTGGAGACGTTTAATAGGCCTACCGACAATGTTCACCCTGCGATGTTGGAAATCACACTCGTTAGAAAACGTGAGATCGCAAAAAAATATGGATGGCCTTGTAATTTTTAGTTTTTTTAAACTTAAATTTTATTTAAAATGTAATGCTTTATTTTTATTTATAAAACTTTGATGTTTTTTCCATTTTATCTTAAATTAAAAAAAAATAAAATAAAATAAAAGTTTACCACTTCAGCAAGTGTCTAAACCATTACCAACACTTTTCATCAAAGTTTAAACACTTTTCACTGATTGACATAAGGCACTCTGATTGGTTGTTTTTTTGGTTTGCAACTCTAAAATGTTTAACCACTCCTTACACCCTTAGGGTGGAGGGTATAGGGCTCGGGGACACGTGCGGGGAACGGATATCACCGAGCGGTGACTATACCGTGGGTTTGAAGGTGAGCGGTGACCAAGAGAGAGGCAATAAAAATCGGTGATTGTTCACCGAATTGGATTGAGTGTGATTGAGAGGAGAGGAGAGAGGAGAGACCAATCAAGTTTTTTTTTTTTTTCTTTTAATTGAGGGGTGTTTGACTATACCTAGTGATTGAGTGTAAAATGGGGAGTAGAATGAGGAGTTGACATGACATAGTATTATTGGGTAGGATTTTACTCAAACACTCTAGGGTGATTGACTATACCCTCCACCCTTAAAGCACAAAGAAGCAATTATTCTCCTAGAGCAGCCTATTAGAAGTAGTAGGAGAAATAAAAAGGAACGTTTTACCAGGTATCACGAGTAGCAGCAGTAGTGTATGAATTGAAGGAACTTCAGTCAGCAAGTTATCAACAGCAAAGATCTGAATTTAGCACCAATCTGCTCACACTTGGTAACCAAGACTTTGAGTCTTGTAGCCCTAATTTCTTGTGACAGCAGAAGGAACAAATTTGACTGATAAAACAGCGATTGAAACTAGCAATTTTGACCAGGGGCAGAAGACACCAACAACCAATAATTTAAAGCAGCGGAATTGAATTAATGCTAACATCAAGATATTGTATGTTGGAATGGGCACTGGAATTCAAATAAGTGGGTGAAAAGGGGGCATTGTGAAGCCCACACCCTGACAAATGCAATTCAGATAAAGAAGGGATCATGTTTAGCAGGTTTACAGAGTTCCATGCCAAACTAAGATTATAGTATGAAAGATCGAGGAATGTTAAGGATGTCATGTTTTGAAAAAAAGTGAGGGAGTTGACCTTCAAAGCTGTTGGAGCTAAGATCCAAATGTTCAATGAAGGGAGGCGTTTTACTTGAATTAAGGTGAAGACCAAGATCAGCATTAATAGAAAGTTCACAGCCTCTCAAACTTAAATATGTTAATGAAGGAATCATGTAAAATATTTTATCAACATTATTTGCTTGAAAAAGATTTACGTTATTCAAGTCAAGATGCTCGAGTAAGGAAAGGCCAGAAACCCATGCCATATCATTTGGACTGAGAATATAATCAGATGAAGATGAATCAAGATCCAGAACCTTCAAATTGGAGAGATTTCCAATGTGATGTGGAACAATACCAATAAAACCTGCATTTGAGAAACTGAGGTAACTTAGCTGCTTGAAGGATCCAATGAATTTAGGAATCCGAATAAGTAGTTCTATTTTTTGAAAATGTGATTCTCATGTAAGCGGATTCCAAAGGGCTTGTAAGCATAGCGCTACCAAGGTGTGTAGTAAAGGCGTTCCTGGATTCTAGTCCCGTGGTGGACATTGGTGTAGATTTAGGAGTAGGTCTAGAGGGTTTGTGAGTAGGTCTAGGCGGATATTGTTGTTTAAAAAATGTCAAAAAGCGTCTTGTGGTTATTAGTGTCATCTATTTCCGATTGGAAACATTGAAAAACTGGTTTCATTTCTTTTGAAATTATATGACTCAATTTTTTGTATCTCTTTGATAGGAAGTAAATGACTGAACTGACACCAGTTGGTGTCAATGAAGATGACAATGTGGCCCTAGAGTACAACTGTAACAATGTCAAGAAAGCAAAGCTCAATTCAACACTAGCTGCACTCCTTGATGATCATGTGCTTGCAGATGTACCAAAGAAGCCAACTCTATCACATGTTGACAGTTGACACCCTGATCAGCTTGGAACTTGGGAGTGCTATGCGTGTTTCTGTACTTAAATTAGACTGCACATCTTTTGGTATATGATTATGCTTGCTTAGTTTCTTATTTTCAGCCCAGCATATTATTTAATGATTGTTGGTTGCTTGTATTGGACACAGATGTTGCTGTGATGAATTCTGCAACAGTCAAGGATTTGAAACTTGTTGTCGAGAAAAAGTCAATGAAATGGAGCAGTCAAAGATGGGTCATCGCCATATTTCCTGGTATTTCTCTTTGTTTTCTGTTACATAGTTGTTTTTCATCTGTGCTTGTGTTATTCTTGATCAAGCTTAGACATTTAAAATGGTGATATGGGCAGGTCGGGCATTCGGTCAAAACTGGTAACCTTTATGTGATCCCGTAATTAAAATTTTGTGAATATTCATTTATTGAATGAGATTACAAACAACTTAAGACGTTGTATACGTTTAGTTTAATTTTTAGGGAATTTTAAATTTAATCTGTTTGACCCGTTATCAATCAAATCCGACCCGAATTGGCCAGATTTCGTATAAATGGTTTAAAATTTCCACCTTTATGGTACTATGTTTCTCATGAATCAATTATTCAAAAACAAATACTCTTTTCCATTGCTATTTTCAAAAACAATGAAAAGCTTCTGAATGATGCTGCAGTTCTTCAAGATCATGGTTTACGAAATCACTCTCAGGTACTTGTAATCTGCATCAATCATGTTTAGTCTTGTTGCATAATAGTAGGGTCTCTAAATCAGACCATGTTACACCAAATAGAAAAAAATATATATATATATTTTTTTGTTTTTCTAGTGTTTGTTTAATTAACTGGGATCTTTCGTCATGTAGGTGAATTTTATCCCATATGTAATGTCGAGAACCTCAATACGCCATTCACGAAGGAGAAAACATAGGTTTTTTCATGGTCTTTTCAACAGAAGGTTTTTTCATTGTAATTGCAGTTGATAAGGTGGGTACAACTTCGCCTGCCAGTGTCATGTTTAATTTCTCAATCTTAGTAGAATAACAGAATCGGGCAAAGAGAGTTTGAGTAGAGGGTTGAAGATTCTAGTCAAATTGCTTGGGCTGTGAATGTAAATTGCTCAAGTATAATGGTCGGATTATTGAAAGTCTGAATGGATCTCATCTGGGAAGAAGAAGGGTGGGAGGGGTGGGGCCACTTATTTCTATTTTTTAGAGATAAAACTGACATTACACACACATTATATTATATAGAGTAAATTATGTTATATAGAGTAAATTACGTTTTTGGCCCCTGTGGTTATATCACTTTTACTATATTAGCCCAAAATAAGAATTTTTAACATATGTGCCCTCGTGGTCTCTATAACTAACTATTTTGGCCCCTGAGTCTAACCAATTCAAAATCGCCATCGTTAGTCAACCGCAAGTAAATAAAAATAAGATCAAATTGTTCAGTGGGTTGAAATGTTGAATCACTCATCATACCTCAAGAAACTCAGCTCCCGGTTTGAGATCAGACTCTTTAAGTTGACGAGTATTACCGCCTCCTTTGTATAAGTTTCTTGCAAGCGAGAAGCTACGAACAATAACGTTTCTCTTTTGCTCCAATTCTTTATCAAGTTTTAAAGATGTCGGTACCCTTTTTATGATATTAAGCTTCTTTTGATATGTTAAAACCGCCTTCACAAATTCCTGCAATCATGTTACAGTCAATTTCAATACACGATCGCTTATAAAACTCACGTTTAAAAAATAATAACTAATTGGAAATGGATAAAATGTATACCTTGTAAGCAGCAGTGCATCCAGGATAGTCGAATTCGTCTGAATTAACCTTCCTCATCCGCTCAGGATGGAACTGTAAGCCCATTATAAACTTACCCTAAATTGATTTGGGGGTTTTCTTGGAGAAGATGATGGGAATTTAGGGGTTTTGTGGTGTAAATGAGAATTAATTTGTTTTTAGTATGTGTCATTTAAAAAAAGGGAGGGGAAACTACCATTTTAGACATCATGTGCTTGTCATGTGAGTAATAATTAACCAGAGTTTGAGGTTTGGTTAGACTCAGGGGCCAAATAGTTAGTTATAGAGACCATGGGGGCACATATGTTAAAAATTCTTATTTTGGACTAATATAGTAAAAGTGATATAACCACAGGGGCCAAAAACGTAATTTACTCTATTATATAACCCTATAAAAAGTAACTTAAGATATGATGGTTTGGATCATACCTTTTCAAAAAGTCACAACCCTTCAAACTACAACTTAAGGTATGATGGTATGGATCACACATCTTCAAAAAGTCACAACCCTTCAAACTACTTTTATATGTATATATCATATATATACATACATACAAAAAGTAACTTGGGTTATGTCTCTTTAGTTAAAAGACACGTCTGTTAGAAAATCTATTACTCTTTCATTTAAAAGTCGCGTCGATTAGAAAATTATATTATATATTAGTCATATCCTATGGATCATACCCTTTTATTTAAAAGTCGCATCCATTGGATAATTATATTATATATTAGTCATATATATTAGTCATATCTATGGGTCATACCCTGTCGCTTAAAAGTCATGTCGGTTAAAAAGTTATATTATATATTAGTTATAATATATGGGTTGTGTCTCTTTTCTTTAAACATCGTCTCTGTTAAAAAATTTATTTAAGAAAAAAACATATACTTTTTGAAACATTGCGTACTTCAAATATCAACAACACCAAACAATTATTGAAGAGGGAATTTAAAATCACGTCACTTAATATTCACGCCTTTCTAAAATGAAGGGGTGTGTTTTTAGTTGTGTCTGTATAATTACTCCTAAGCGCCGCCTTTCTAAAATAAAGAGGTGTGTTTTTTATTTAATCCATAATTTATATATATTTACCTAATTAATGGTATCCACAAATAAGAAAGATGAAAAGTGAAACCATCAAAGGGATGTGTGTTTTAATAACGATGATCATCACGTTTCAACTTATAGTATAATATTATATACTATCTTAAAAAGAAAGTCGGTTGCTTCGGCCACCGACTACTTTCTCTTTTTGTCTACATACATATGTCGGTGGTATCTTCTCACCATGTGCAATTCACGGCCCACCATATCATCCTCTATATATAAACATTTCTTTCTTTTTTTCTTCTACGTGTATTCTTCAAAGTCTGCCACTTTCATCCCACCTTTATCACCCTTGTATATGTGTACCTTGAGAGAAAGAGGGAGTGACAACCAAAATCACTAAGTAAGATTTTGATATGCTGTTGTTCTGTAAAGTTGCAACTTATTGAACTAAATTAAGGTTTAAGAATTAGAACAAAAAAAGGGGTTTGGGAGGGTATATTGGATTAGCAAGAACATAGAAGATGCAAACGACACTATTGGTGTTGCAATTGTTCTGAAGTTTGGGTTTTCTCCATCACTGTTTACTGCTTTTTTGGGGTGACCACAATAATTTTTTAGCTTAGATCTCATCTGGGTTTTCGTAATTATGGAGAAAAAACAAGGCCTTTTTTGGACATTAAAGGATGTAGTTAGAGGGTTATCTCCAAGAAGATCAAAGAACAGATGTATTGTGGGCTTGGGCCGAGTACGACAAGAAGAAAATGAATACTCTAACTTTTTAATTTTTTATTCTGGAAAAACGAGAAATGAAAATAGATTTTAACTACCTAATGGGATTATTGTATAATTAACTTTTTTATTATTCTGGTATCTCTTAAAATACAAAGTTGGTGATATTTACCACTTAACCCCCTCTAATTTAAAAACTTTTAATTTTAACCCTTGTACTACTATTTTGTGTTAACACACTTTTACTTTTGAAAATTACAATTTTAACTCTAGCCTATTGCTTCATTTTACAATTTTTATAACTTTTAAAATTTGCATTTTTAACCCATGCACTATTGCTTCATTTTACACCCTCTCAATCTTTTAACCCTCAAATTTGAATTCTAACACCACCCAACTTTTAAGTTTTGTGTTTTTATCCCTTGCACTGTTACTCCATTATTAACGCCACCACCCCCCTCGATTTTAAACTTTGTGTTTTTACTCCTTCATTATTACACCCTCAAGTTTTAAACTTTGCGTTTTTATACCCTTGCACTATTACTCCATTTTTAACGCCACCACCCCGTCAGGTTTTAAACGTTGTGTTTTTTAGTCATTGCATTATTTCTCCATTTTTATCGTCACCACCCCTTCAAGTTTTAAAGTACACGTTTTTACTCTTTGTACTATTACTCCATTTTTACACCTTCTCAGTTTATAAATTTCATATGGTTAATGTATCACTTAACGGTAAAACTAATATATTCGTTATTTGCAATGTACCTGAGCCGCAACGCGCGCGGGTCTAATTGCTAGTTATTAAATAATAAGGGGCATGGAAAATTACATCAAGTGGCGCGATTCATTCGTGAATAGAGGTGTCCATTTGCAATTGGCGCACATAATTAACGTAAATGGGAAAAAGTTGACGGTTCAACATTTTAACATAATTAAAATTCATGAACGACCATACCATATTCTTTGATTGTTTTTTGTTTTATAACGGCCATGCGAAACACCGCATCACTACGAAACACACCTTTTTTAACCAACACGAATTACACGTCACAACGGTTCGAAGATGCACCATTAAAATTATATGTAGCGATTGTCACTAATGGGTTTATACTTCTGCGTAAACGATATACAGTATATGTTTTAGCGACATATTAAATCCAGTTAATTTTTTGGTTCCGACATCATACACGACAAATCGAAAGGAGTACTCGGTATTTGGTTATCTAAACTCAATTTATTTTTGAAATATTACTGTGGCAAATGAGAAATTATAATCAGCACCCCGCCGCAACGCACAGGTTAACGTCAACTTGTTTAACTAGAAAACTTAACATGAGTTAGTGATAAGGAATAAGGATCACTCGAGTGCGAAAATTTGAACCACTATGACCAACTCTTTATTTATTGAAGGACTGTGAACAAGTTTGCAATATTTGCAAACCAAAAAAAACTCAAAAATAAATAACCCCATTATATCTGCATTAACACTGTGTTCCCGAGTCTCATTTAACGGGGGGAAATTGAATTAAGAGAGAAAAAGAAGAAAACTCTGTGATTTTTTTTCGTGTCCCTAAGTTTAATGAAAAGTAAAAGAAAAGAAAAGAAATCAAACATTTTATGTGTTTCCGAGTTAGGAGAAAAATAAAGGAACAATTTTACCGTTATACCCTTTAAACATAAAATATTTTATTATTTTAATTGATATGAGGGTAATTTAGTAAATGATAAAAAATTTCTCATTTCCCCTCCCCTTCAGTCCTTGAAAAATTTTGAGAACATGTTTTGTTTTTTTTTTTGTCGTATTCCACGTTAACCCCTAAATCAACAACCTCCATTCTTATCGTCCCCATGGCTTCCAAGGCGGCAAGGCAGGCAATCTACCTCCAAAAGCTACGCAGCCATCTCAAAGACAACAACAAACATCTCGTCATCGTCAGTGCCGACAATCTTTGTGTCAACCAAATTCAGGCCATAAGGCAAGGATTGCGACCCCACTCATCTGTTGTCATGGGTAAGAATACCTTCATGAGGCGCTCACTCGAGATCCATGCCCCATCGGCCGGAAAACCTGCTTTTGTTGGCGCAATTCCTCACATTAACGGCAAAGTTGGGTTGATTTTGACCAATTGTGACCCAGAGGAAGTGAGTGAAACTGTTGCGGGATATAAGTTGCAGCCGCTGGTGTGTTCGTCGATGGATATTGGGATGTGTTCCCTTTGGCAGTGGTTGCTGGGTTTTCATATGAATTTGCTCACCAAATGAAGTGGTTTTTTAAAGGTTGAAGATAAATTTCAGAATAATTGTTGGTATCATCGTCATCGGAAACCCAGGACCAGTCGGAACGGATCGAGTTGTGACCGCATACACAATCATTCTCAAACAAACGACAACCATTGCAATACTTCATCATGAATTAAACTAACTGAAACTTTCTGAATGATAAACATCTAACCGTAACAAAATCTGAAACGAACTTGAACTTCTAATAATCACAAACTTGCATTACAGAATACGTACTGGAACAAGAGATTCGGAACCGTATTTATACGCAGCAACAGGTACGTCTTGAGAAGTCACAACGTTTGACAAAGGGAGGTGTCGTTTCCCTCATAACCGCTCGTGCAGTTATCCCAGACGTACCGCTTCGTTATTCACGGCCCAACCTACTTGTTATCCAACATTACATTAACATAATGGACTCACTAATTGTTCGACCCACTGGACATGGCCTCCGGCCCAAATTCTAGACATAAACAATAAACAGTAAATGTTTGACCCATTAACAAACTAATCGACATAAGTAAACTACCGGCCCGAAACCGAATCGGATGGACTTGATTATATTTGATCTTCAATAATAAGGAGATCGATAAGTTGTTTATGTGCATACTTATTTTAAAATCATTGCAGTTAAGCAAATTTTATTACAATTCAGTTGATACGGTTTTTAATTAGCTTTTATTTTTCATTATCTATATAATCTTATTGTGTTTGTGAATGAGTGGATGCTTCTTGATGATCAATTAGGATAGGGATGAGCTCGGTACCGAAAATGTCGATAGGCGGTACCGGTACCGGTACCATATGCTCATTCCTACTGAAAGATAACTGTGGCTACATATTTTTTTTGTGTCTGTTTACCAAAATGGTTTGAACTGGATTCTTGTCTCAAAACTGTTAGTTTGTGCTTTCTAAAAAGATGCTGATAAAACATATTGATAACTGCATATTTTAAAATTCAAAATAATAATTAGAAATGTTTAAATGGCCTATTCCAAATTTCAAACTGACACTGTTAAACCGTCAAACCCGAATCGTATGAATCCTTAAACCGGATGACTGGCTTCGGTTTAAGCAATTCAGTTGATTTTATGTACTTAAGTAATCTTTTTAAATTGCTGTGGTGAGTGTTTCCCGACATGAATAAGAAAATCCCCTTGCATAAAACTGGCAAACTCTACTGGTGAAACTATCGCGACTAACTTGATACCAAGAGCAACAGTCATCCATAACCAATGATGACAACATTTTGAAATCATCTTTGACGTTATCTGTATAATTGAACTTGAGCAGAGCTAGCCTCTTTTGTTCATAGCAGCCCACTATAGTATATTGATATTTAGTTGCAACCGAAACCAAGATTAGACAAAAGGTAATATGCTTCCTATTCTAATGCCAACTGGTTCCTTAAACGAGTCCATTAAGTGATGCTAGCTACAAATCTTCATACGCTTTTGAAGTCAACAAGGTAAACTCCTTATCCCAGACTTTTGGAACTTACAGTCTATCAATTCTAGTAGCTTTGTATTATGTATAGATTTTGCAGATTCTAATGACTTTGTATTCTGTAAAGATTTTGCAGGAAACACTACAGAATGATAAAGAATCTAAAGAACGAAAAATATACCTCTTTTTGGATTGTTTCTCGGTAATCATCATTGCTCCTCTTGTTGCTTTTTTATTTCTTTTGTGGACTCAACTGGAAGATCTAATTCAAATAGAGAATGGGGTGAGACCGAAACTATAATTTTGGAAAACACAAGAAAAGTAATAGAGAATGCCATTTGAACATAGAGCGAACCTGCTGCCATCACTTGATTTTCTCCCCATTGGCATGTCTAATCTTCAGTCCACTTCTTCTGTAATCATCTGTCACCTGTATTCTATCTCGTGTATTGTAATATTTTTATTTGTATTAAACACACCCATGGTCTAAATTTATTACACAACAGAGTATTTTAAATCAAAACAACAATTTTACAAATATTGTCAATTATAAGAATCTATTAGGCTTCTCTGCCTCTTTTGATCTTGGAAATCTTCACTGCAACCGCCACATACACCTTATCCATGGTTACCTCTGCAATCATAAAAAGCTTCCTTCTCCATTGCTTCTTGAATGCCAAGACTCCAATAATACCCCAAAAACCTGTTGCAAATCCACACGTTATGTCCAAGTAAAACCATACCTTCCTTAGCCCATTAGCCTTTTTGTATTTGTTCTTGCTTCTTGTGGCTGGTGGGTTTTCAGGATTGGAACAATTATTTGGCAGAGGTGCACCACAGAGATCCCTGTTACCAGCATATATTGATGGGTCGATAAGTGTCTGCAGTTGTTTTCCGGTTGGAATTCTTCCTGACAGTTTGTTGTGTGACAGATTCAGCGAGCTCAAAAAGTTCAAAGCTGCCATGCTCGGAGGGATTGTCCCGTTTAATTGGTTGTCTGAGAAATCGAGAGAAGTTAACGCCTTCATGTTTCCGATGCTATCTGGAATACTCCCACTCAGGTGATTATGAGACAAATTGAGACCCATCAATGAAGCAAGTGCAGTTAGCTCTACAGGGATTTCTCCTGTAAGTTTATTGCTTGAAAGGTCCATGTTAATAACTATATACATTGTTTTTGTATATTCAAGCTCGCTTCCTTTAAAGACTTGAATCACATCCATCATATCAACCTCCTCCACGTAATAATCAAATGCATTTGTTGCCTCAAGCATCCCGCTCAACTCTCCAAAACAATGAGGGATGGATCCTGTTAAGTTGTTGTGTGCGATGTCTAAAATATGAAGAGATGAACATTTGCACAAAGAATGAGGAATACCTCCTGTGAAGTTGTTTTTATGCAACCTGAGAATCTTCAATGCTGAAAGTTTATCTCCAATCCATTTTGGTATGTTTCCTGAGAATTCGTTATTGCCCAAATCCAAAACTTCTAAGTTTCTCAACTTTCCCAAGTCTTGTGGTATTTGGCCATTGAACTTATTGTCATTCAGTTGTAACCATGCTAATTGTGAATTAATATTTCCAAAAGAACTTGGGAGGACTCCAGACAACCCATTTGAACTAAGTATAAGCATTGTCATGTATTGTAGATTCTCTAGACAATCAGGAATGTTTCCAGATAACCGATTGCTGGAAACATCGAGAATTACCAAGCTTGTTCTTCTACACATTGACCTTGGAATTGACCCATTGAAAAGGTTGTCTTGTAGAGATAAAAACAAGGTATGTTCGCTAAATGGAAGGTTTATCAAAGATCCAATGAGTTTGTTGTGAGAGAGATCTAAATAATTAAGCATGGGCATATTCTGTAACCATGTTGGTGGAAGACCATATAGGCTAGCATTAGACAATACCAACTTCTCAAGCATCCTTTGATTTTGCAACCACTGTGGAAATCCATTTTCAATCTTGCAAGAACTAAGTCGAACATGCCTCAGCTGGAATGGAGGTATCCACTCATGTGAGATATTAAAAATCAACTTATGATTAGCACTTGTATCTAACTCCTTCAACATCGAGTGGTTAGCAAAATGGGCTTCCAAAACCACTCCTTCTAAAGAATTTTCAGAAACATCTAAGTCAACGAGTTTGGTGAGTTGCCCAACTGTAACTGGGATTGGACCTGTTAACAGGTTTGATTGCAGATTTAAATGAGTTAAACCTGTTAATCTTCCCAGTGATTCTGGGATTGGACCGCTAAATTGATTATAAGAAAGGACAAGTTTGGTAAGGTTTCCAAGGAATGTCGGAATGGGACCGGTTAATTTGTTATAAGACAGGTCTAATTCTTCTAAAGATTTTAATCTCTCCAAAGCTTTAGGGATTGAACCTGTAAAACTGTTATGGAAGAGACTTAAGACTCTTAAATTGTTTAGTTTTCCAACAGATTCTGGAATCGAACCGCTTAATTCACTTTCATATGCTTCCAACACCTCTAAAGCATAGTGGGAACATTCAGACGTGTTTGATGATGGGCCTATCATTTCTCCTCCAAAATAATTACCAGATACGCTCAATTCCTTCAGATGACATTGTCTCCAAATCCCAACAAGCTCGATGTGCTCAAACTTATTAGAAGAAACATCGAGCTTTAGAAGGTTAGGCATGACAGGAACTGATGAGTTCAAACTGTTTGATGAAAGGTCAAGGACTTTTAGGGATGTGATGTTCACTAATTCAGATGGAAATCTTCCCTCAATTGAATTATAGCTAAGATAAAGATATTGTATGTTAGAATGGGCACTGAAATTCAAAGAAGTGGGTGAAAAGGGGGCATTGTGAAGCCCACACCCTGACAAATGCAATTCTGATAAAGAAGGGATCATGTTTAGCAGGTTTACAGAGTTCCATGCCAGACTAAGATTATAGGTTGAAAGATCAAGGAACGTTAAGGATGTCAAGTTCTGAAAAAAGTGAGGGAGTTGACCTTCAAAGCTGTTCAAGCTAAGATCCAGATGCTCAATGTTGGGAAGTATTTTACTTGAATTAAGATGATGACCAAGATCAGAATTAGAAAGTCTACACTTTTGAAGACTTAAATATGTTAATGAAGGAATCATGTAAAATACCATATCAACATTGTTTGCTTGATAAAGATTTACGTAGCTCAAGTCAAGATGCTCAAGTGAGGAAAGGCCAGAAACCCATGCCATATCATTTGCACTGAGCATATCAATACTTCGACCAAGATCAAGATCAAGAACCTTCAAATTGGAGAGATTTCCAAAGTGATGGGGAATAATACCACCAAAACCCGCTTTTGAGAGATTGAGGTAACTTAGCTGCTTGAAGGATCCAATGAATTTAGGAATCAGACTTCCTTGAAAATTATTCCCACTCAAATCCAGATGTTTCAGATTCCTTAACTCAGCCAAATATTCATTCACCTTATCACCTTCTAAGTAGTAATCTTCATAGTAATCTTCATAGTAAATACCGTTGTAATTTCCTCTGAGATGAAGACCAACAACACTGCTGGTGGCAGCATCACAAATGACTCCTTTCCATGAGCAACAATCACTGCCAACCCATGATGAGAGCATTTTAAAGTCATCTTTGACGCTGTATTTGAACTGGAGTAGTGCTAGTCTCTCTCGTTCATGGCAGCTTCTTGTTGAATTTTGAGCGCCCAGACAAGTATATTTGGTTGCAACCAAAAACATACTTAATAAAACGAGATGAAGCCCCCAAACCCAATGATTTCCCATGATTCAACCTCAACTTTTTAGAAGAATGTGAAGAAATATGATGAACAAACTACATGAAGTAATAGTTGTTTGTATAGATGGACGTGAGCTATGGATCATGGAAGACTTTGCAAGTCGTTGTGGAAAATCAATACACAAATATCATCCACAAAAATCCTCCAGTTCCCAATGGATAAAATTTTGTTGTACATAAATCCTCAACTCACAATCTATAGTTAATATTCCTCATTTTTCTTACAATTTTGTTATACACCTTTAAGCAAACTTATGTAAAAATAATTCTTTTAATATAACTAATTGTTTAGAGTCGTAGCTGGGCATGCTACCTTATAAAAATTCTTTTAAGAGTAAATTACTTTTTGAGTTTTGTTTTAGTGGTTTTAACCACTTGAGTCCAAAATAAAAAAGTTTAACGCCCTGAGTCCCTAACCACTCATTTTATAACACTTGTACTTTTTTATTTTGGACTCAAGTGGTTAAAAACACTAAAAACACATGGACTCAAAACGTTATAAAATGAGTGGTTAGGGACTCAGGGCGTTAAACTTTTTGATTTTGAACTTAAGTGATTAAAACCACTAAAACATAAGGACTTAAAAAATAATTTACTTTTCTTTTAATATATCTAATTGTTTAGAGTTGAAAAGTCTTTCTTTAATATATATTTGAAAGTATAATTGTGCATATCCTTTAAGCCCACAGGTTGTCTTCAACCCATTGAGATCCACATTGCAGATTATGTCTAGCCCAATAGCATTAAATTTACAAAGCCTTAATTTGGTCCCACAAAAGGCTGAAATGGAAATCGGATTCTCAGGCTTCCAAATCCAAACTTGCTTTCCTTGTGGATGATCATTGGACAAACTGTGTATCCACATAATTGCTTACTTCTATTAGAGTCTTAGAGGTGTAAAAAAAATCCGGTTTGGACCTGATGAACCAGTTTATAGCCCGATTTGGTATCCAAAAAAACGGTTGGCTCGACCCTTATCTGGCAGTTTTATTATATAGGTTTAAGATTTTTTGTGTAAAGAATCATTTTCAACCCGAACTGGTTTGAGCCCAAAAATAAACCGATAAAAACTGGTTTAAATGCTAAAACTAGTTGTGAACCCAATCCCAATTGGTTTGGGTGGGTTAGGTTTTCAACCCTAAAATCGATTCTTAACACGAACCGGTTTGAGCCTAAGGTAAATAAAATGGACCGCTTTACAACCTAAACTAGTTTGAGACCAAACCGGATATTTGTACACCTTTACCTTCTTTTCGGGGGGGGGGGGGGGGGGGGGTTAAGTTTGCTAGTCAAATTGCCTTTAAATGTATGGGAGTACTTAATTTTAAAACTCGTCTGCAAGTGTTGATTCATGCATGGGCGGCTTCTATGTGGTGAGTTCTTAGGCACGAGCCTAGAGCCCAAATATCGTTTACACATAATTCAATGCACACTTTTTCTCTTTGAGCATAAAATATTCAATCTTATTCCAATCTCACTTTAATGGAAAAAAAATTGGGCCTAACTATTTTTACATACGTGGTTTAATCCTACTTTAGCCAATCCATTTTTTATACTTGCTCACAAAAATCTTAGATCCGATACAATTTATAACGTCAACATTTGAACAAGGCTTTTGAGTTTATACTTGTGGGCCCCAAATTGGTTGAGCCACCCTATGCTGATGACGTTGAAGTAAAGGAAAGTGAAGTCAACACCTCACGCATGGTTTGTTCATGGTTTAGTCCTGCTACAACTTTTTTTTTTTTGAACGGTAAACTTCATTAAAACTGGCCGGCCTGACAAAAAACACAAAACCGCGCCACCACCAACTACAACATATACAAAGGATAATTACACCATTCTCTCCAAACCAGATTGCTATGTTTGGACATACAATTTAACCAAAAAAAACCTAAAGACTTAACTTCCCCAAAAATCTCGTCACTGTCGCCTCTTCCGTTTGAGAAAATCTTCGAGTTCCTAGCTTTCCAAATACACCAACATGACACCACAATGAGACCGCGGACTATCTCCTTTTTATCTCCCCCGAAACTTTTATGAAACTCCAGGATATCCTTGAATGAGAAAGCAAAAAAAGGAGGAAGTCTTGCCCATTCACTTAACCGATTCCAAACTCTAATCGACGTGTTGCAAGCCGTAAACAGGTGTTCCACAGACTCAATCCCTTCGGCACAAAGGGCACAGACCTCCGTTTCAACCCGAACATTCATCCTAACCAGAGCTTGTCTAGTCGGAATCCGATCTAACGCCGCTCTCCAAACAAAGATATTGCACTTGGACGGCATGTAACATCCCGAAAATATAAAACATTATATCAGAATTATAAAGCCTAAATAAATGGGAGTTTACTAACTAGAAATTTTAACCTAGTTAGTTAACTAGTCTAGAAATAGCTTATAGAGTGATTAAAAAACTATCAAACTATATGTTGAACAAAATAGAGGGACCAAAGTTGTAAACTCTAAAACTTAATTAAGGTTTATCAAATAAAAATAAACCAAACACCCCAAACCAGGGTGTTGGTCGATCAAGAAAAAGGCAGGGGGCGACACCCCCATCCCAAAAACCTAAAATCTCAAAATCCTGCAAATTGAAGGATTAATACAAGTAGAAATCAAGAATTGAGCCTGGAATCGTAATCCTCTTTTCAAGGGGATTCTAAGGTATGTGAAATTTGATGAAATCTATCAACTTGAAATTCTCATGATTCTGAAAATTCTGAAATTAGATGCTTGCATGTGTGTTATTTGGTCGGATTAAAGTTGATTAGGTGTTTAGAAGTAAAACCTAACTAACTATTGGAGAAATCATGCCCAAATTCAGAGAATTCTATGAATCCATGGAAGCTAGGTTATGGGTTTTATAAGATGATGATGAACACTAGGATTTGAATGATAATTCTAGTATAAATTTCATCATAGGAGGTAATTCCTGTGATATTGATGTTAAAATATGTGCAAGGTTACTAATTTAAAGTGAAATTTGAGGTTTAAATTGCAAGTCATGAACTTGGAAATAATGGTAGGAAATCTGACCCGTTAGGTGTTTGTAGAAATGCCTAAGTGAGGACTTTTAATGTTAAATTTGATGAGAACGCAGATTTGATCATGTTTCACAATGATATGAATATGGTCATGGAAAGAGTTCTAAACAAGTTGTAAAACTGAATTTTCTAGGCAAAGAGTCCGGATCATCAAGCGGACAAGCCGAAGGGAATTCACGGGGGAAAGGAGTGCTCTAAAGGTACGAAATTACCATTTCGTTACATTATGAATTAATTAATAGATTTATGTTGTTGTTTCGAAAACATGGTAAACAATATAGTTCAATATATCACGGAAGTGACCTTCGTCTTAGTCAAGTGAGACGGGTCAAAACAATTGTTAGAAAATTTACGTATGTAACTTGACCCGTTACATTTATTAGGTATGATGATTCTAATGTGTAATTGAATCCTTGAATAAGAGTTGTTTGAATTAAGCGACGAAAGTGTGTAATTGATTTATTGATTAAATTCGTTTGGAAAGAGTTGGTAGTCGTCATGGAGGAGGATTTCCGTAGACGAGCCAAACGGGTCAATTAATCAAGTAAAACTTGATTAAGGTTTCGGAATATGATGAATTGCTTTTTGATATGGCTTAACATATAACATGCTAAAAATTGCTAGAATTTAACATGGTAGATGTTAGAAAAGTAAATTCCAGGAATTGGATTTGAGTAAAATGATCAAAACAAACAAGACAGGAAATTTCCAGGTACCACCGTAAATTACGGTAGTACCGTAATTTACGGTGAAGTATATATATGTTACGGTGTAGATCTACTGATTTACGGTGATCAATCCAATCCAAGTCTCACCGTAAATTACGGTGATACCGTAATTTACGGTGGACAACAAGATAAGTTTATTATTTTGCTAGTTCGAATTTGATGTTAAATCTATTAAATTTTATAATATAATAACATCAAAACTAACGTTTTCAATGGTTTAAAAGCATAGGTAAATTGGTGTTTCATACGGGTGGCGATCAAGCGATTAATGAAGAACCGAACACTCCATTTTGAAGCTTCCGCTATGTGTTAAACTTATTAAGTACTTGTAATTGGGTTGTAAACATAATTCTAAATCAACTTTTGTATGTTCAAACTTAGTCATTAGATGTCTAAGGTATATGATACATTTATAAACTTATGTCTTAAATTTATCTTTTGGTATAAATTAGAAATTAATTCAAGTATAAATTTAAGGGTGTTACAAGTTGGTAATCAGAGCTCAAGGTTGTTAATAAGTGTTCGGTTCAAGCTTGATCGATCGTCCGGTAAGAATTAACTTGTTTTGGTTAGTAAATTATGTACTATGTATAAAATAAGAAATGAACAATATGCATGAAAAGAGTGTGTAAGCTCACTCAAGAACAAGAAATGCATGAAACAAGAATGATTAAATCAAGTTACGGACTTGATTAAATAGAAACAAGAATGATCAAATCAAGTTACGGACTTGATTAAATAGAAACAAGAATGATCAAATCAAGTTACGGACTTGATTAAATAGAAACAAGAATGATCAAATCAGGTTACGGACTTGATTGGATAGAAACAAGAATTATTAAATCAAGTTATGAACTTGATTGAGTTAAAACAAGAATGATTAAATCAAGTTACGAACTTGATTAAATCAAAACAAGTAAAGCATGTGTTATAAATGAAATGTTTAACAATCTATGTAAACATTTCAGAAATCGAGATGGCTGATGGAGATAATGATAATGCGGTGCCAAGAGTCACCGAACAAGTGAGGGAAGTGATTGCCGAAGAGGTTGGAAAGGCGATCGAAAACAGTTTGTCGGGCTTTATTGATAAAATCCAAAACACGGTTTTATCAATAGTAGAAGATAGAATCAAGAAACTGGAAGATGATTCAAATGTAACAAAGGAAAAGCGAGGAGGACGAAAGCCTTGTTCATACAAGGAATTCATGGCTTGTAAGCCACCAACATATAATGGGGAGGTTGACCCAATAGTGTGCCAACGATGGATAAGTGACATCGAAGGGGTATTCGAGAGAACCCATTGTGACGAAGAAGACTACGTAGCCTTTGGTACGGGTCAACTAAGGAATCAAGCGAAAGATTGGTGGGACAACCAAAAGAAGGAGATTGGAAGTGAAGCGGCTAAGGCCATGACTTGGGAGGAGTTTAAGACGCCGTTTCTTAAACACCATAGTCCCAAAGCGGTCATAAACAAAATCAAGGAAGAGTTCATGCAACTCAGACACAAAGGTGAATCCATAGACAAGATCACGGGAATGTTTATGGACAAGATGAAGTTCTGTGATGACTTGATAACGAACGAAGAGCAAAAGGTCTATTATTATCATAACATGCTAAGCGCGGAATATAGAGAGTTCATAACCCCTTCAAAGTATGAGACCCTTACCGAGATTGTCAATGCTGCTCGGGAAAGGGAGATTGAATTGAAGAAGAGTATAGAACGGGGTGAACGAAGGGCACAAGATGTGAATCCAAGCCCTGCCAAGAAAGCAAGAACGAATGAATCCGCAAAGAAATCAGATGCTAAAGGTAGTACATCAGGTTGCAAAATTTGTGGGAAGAATCATAAGGGCGAATGTCGTTACAAGGATAAGCCTTGTCCCATATGCAAGAAAAAGGGACACATGGCTATGTCATGCCCAGAGAAGGTGACGGTTTGTTACAATTGTTATCGAACGGGTCACAAAAAGTCGGAATGCCCGGAACTGGTGGGAAAGAAAGATGGGCAAGAATCGAAAGGTGAAGCCCCGAAAGCAAAGGCAAGATCTTTCCAACTAACTGCCGCAGAAGCGAAGATTGAACCTGATGTGGTCTCAGGTATATTTGCTGTAAATTCAATTCCCGCACACGTGTTATTTGATACGGGTGCGAATAAATCCTTTGTTTCATATGGGTTTATTCGACATCCTTCATTTATTTTAACAAAATTACCTGTGCCTTTAGAAGTAGAGATAGGTAATAACAAAAGCTTTATTGTTTGTGATGTATGTGAAAATTGCAAACTGAGCATCGACGATGAAGAATATTTGATAAATCTAATCCCGATGTCGATGGGAGAATTCCAAGTAGTCGTGGGGATGGATTGGCTATCTCAATACCATGCAAAGGTCGTGTGTTTTCGCAAAGAGATTAAACTAACATCTCCGAGCGAAAAACACGTCACCATTTATGGCGAAAAACGAGGCAACCCCATAGTATGTTCGATGTTGAAGGCTCACAAGCTCATGAAGCGAGGATGCAAGGCATTCATAATTTATGCAAATGAGACCGAGAAAGAATCACGGAAGATTGGAGATGTACCGATAGTACGGGATTATGAAGATGTTTTTCCGGAAGATTTACCGGGGGTACCGCCTGAACGGGAAGTAGAGTTCGGGATCGAATTGATTCCGGGCGCGAAACCTGTGGCAAAAGCCCCGTACCGACTTGCACCGTCGGAATTACAAGAGCTGATGTCCCAAATTCAAGATTTTCTTGATAAAGGATTCATAAGGCCGAGTGTGTCTCCTTGGGGCGCACCGGTGTTGTTTGTGAGAAAGAAGGACGGGAGTATGCGCATGTGTATCGATTATCGGGACTTAAACAAACTCACGGTAAAGAACCGATACCCGCTCCCGAGGATAGACGACTTATTTGACCAACTACAAGGCGCAAGTTGGTTCTCAAAAATTGACCTTAGGTCGGGGTATCACCAACTAAAGGTCAAAGAAGAAGATGTGCCGAAGACGGCTTTTCGCACAAGATACGGACATTACGAATTTCTCGTGATGTCATTTGGGCTAACAAATGCGCCCGCGGCATTCATGGACCTCATGAACCGGGTTTGCAAGCCAATGTTGGATAAGTCGGTCATCGTGTTTATCGATGATATCTTGGTGTATTCGAAAAGTGAAGCCGATCACGCACGCCACTTGCAAGAAGTGTTAGAGACACTTAGACGAGAGAAGCTTTATGCAAAATTTTCTAAATGTGCCTTTTGGTTACGAGAGGTACAATTTCTCGGTCATGTCATAAGTGCCGATGGAGTTTTGGTGGATCCGTCAAAGATAGAGGCGGTGTCAAAATGGAATCCCCCGAAGAACCCTTCTGAAATTAGAAGCTTTTTGGGGCTTGCTGGATATTATAGGAGATTCATTCAAGATTTCTCCAAGATTGCATCGCCGCTAACAAAGCTAACTCAAAAGAAAGCAAAGTTTGTTTGGGGAGTCGATCAAGAAAAAGCGTTTCGGACGCTAAAAGAAAGGCTAACTCAAGCTCCGGTACTGACATTGCCGGACGGAGTCGAAGACATGGTGGTCTATTCGGATGCTTCGTTATCGGGGCTCGGTTGCGTGTTGATGCAACGGGGCAAGGTAATAGCCTATGCCTCGAGACAATTGAAGATGCACGAGAAGAAATACCCCATGCACGATCTCGAATTGGCAACGGTAGTGTTTGCATTAAAAATATGGAGACATTACTTGTATGGGGTAAAGTGCACCATATTCACCGATCACAAAAGTTTGAAATACTTCTTCGATCAGAAGGAGTTGAATATGCGGCAAAGGCGATGGCTAGAGACGGTGAAGGACTACGACTGTGAGATACATTATCACCCCGGAAAAGCAAACGTGGTAGCGGACGCTCTAAGTCGAAAAGCGGACTATGTCCCAATACGAGTGAGGTCAATGCAACTCGTGGTGACTTCGGGTATACTTGAACGTATTCGAGAGGCGCAGTTAGAAGCAGTGAAAGAAGAGAATTGGAAGAAAGAAAGAATAATTGGTCAATTGAAAGATTTGACGGATGGGAATCATGGGTTGAAGACTCGATCCGGAAGGATATGGGTCCCACATACCTGTGGAGTAAAGGCGCTTCTACTTGATGAAGCTCATAAATCCCGTTATTCAATTCATCCGGGTGCGACCAAGATGTACAATGATTTGAAACAAAATTATTGGTGGCCCGGAATGAAGAGGGACGTGGCGAAATATGTGGAAAAATGCTTGACATGTTTACAAGTCAAGGCGGAGCACCAGAAACCATACGGTAAACTCCAACCGTTAGAAATTCCGGTTTGGAAATGGGAACATATTACAATGGACCTGTTAACCAAGCTGCCTAAGACAAATCGTGGTTTTGATGCCATATGGGTAGTGGTGGACAGATTGACGAAAAGTGCTCACTTCATTCCGATTCGTGAGACTTATACGTCAGAAAAGATGTCAGAAGTCTATACCAATGAAATCATAGCACGTCATGGAGTGCCGGTGTCCATCGTGTCTGATAGGGATACCCGGTTTACTTCGAATTTCTGGCGTGATTTCCAAGAACAAATGGGGACCAAATTGTTCATTAGCACTGCGTACCATCCTCAAACAGATGGACAAAGTGAAAGAACGATACAAATATTGGGAGACATGCTACGGGCATGCATAATCGACTTTGGAGGCAGTTGGGATGTTCACCTACCGTTAGTCGAGTTTTCGTATAACAACAGTTACCAATCTAGTATTAAAATGGCACCATACGAACTGCTTTACGGTAGGAAGTGTCGAACCCCGGTTTGTTGGGGTGAAGTGGGTCCACGTGAACTTACCCACCAAGACATAGTACGAGCCACGAACGAAAAGATCGATAAAGTTCGGGCACACTTGAAAGTGGCTCAAGATAGGCAAAAGGCGTATGTTGATAAAAGGAAAAGGCCAATTGAATTTCAAGTCGGTGACATGGTCATGCTAAAAGTGTCCCCATGGAAAGGTGTTATTAGATTTAGAAAGAAGGGGAAGTTAAGCCCAAGGTTTATCGGGCCATTTAAAATTATCGGAAGAGTTGGCAAGGTAGCTTACCGTCTTGAACTACCGGAGGAGCTGAGTGGGATCCATGGCACGTTTCATGTATCGCAATTAAGAAAGTGCCTAGCGGACGAAACGACATATATCCATTACGACGATATCTAAGTGGATAATAGTCTAAATTATGTGGTGAGACCGGTTGAAATTTTAGACAGAAAGGTCAAACGTTTACGAAATAAACAAATTGATCAAGTCAAAGTCAAATGGGAGCATAGGAAAGGTTCGGACATTACATGGGAGTCCGAAGAGGAGATGCGACGTCTTCACCCTACATTATTTGGTACGTACTTTGGTTTCGGGGACGAAACCCTTTTAAGGGGGATGGACTTGTAACATCCCGAAAATATAAAACATTATATCAGAATTATAAAGCCTAAATAAATGGGAGTTTACTAACTAGAAATTTTAACCTAGTTAGTTAACTAGTCTAGAAATAGCTTATAAAGTTATTAAAAAACTATCAAACTATATGTTGAACAAAATAGAGGGACCAAAGTTGTAAACTCTAAAACTTAATTAAGGTTTATCAAATAAAAATAAACCAAACACCCCAAACCAGGGTGTTGGTCGATCAAGAAAAAGGCAGGGGGCGACACCCCCATCCCAAAAACCTAAAATCTCAAAATCCTGCAAATTGAAGGATTAATACAAGTAGAAATCAAGAATTGAGCCTGGAATCGTAATCCTCTTTTCAAGGGGATTCTAAGGTATGTGAAATTTGATGAAATCTATCAACTTGAAATTCTCATGATTCTGAAAATTCTGAAATTAGATGCTTGCATGTGTGTTATTTGGTCGGATTAAAGTTGATTAGGTGTTTAGAAGTAAAACCTAACTAACTATTGGAGAAATCATGCCCAAATTCAGAGAATTCTATGAATCCATGGAAGCTAGGTTATGGGTTTTATAAGATGATGATGAACACTAGGATTTGAATGATAATTCTAGTATAAATTTCATCATAGGAGGTAATTCCTGTGATATTGATGTTAAAATATGTGCAAGGTTACTAATTTAAAGTGAAATTTGAGGTTTAAATTGCAAGTCATGAACTTGGAAATAATGGTAGGAAATCTGACCCGTTAGGTGTTTGTAGAAATGCCTAAGTGAGGACTTTTAATGTTAAATTTGATGAGAACGCAGATTTGATCATGTTTCACAATGATATGAATATGGTCATGGAAAGAGTTCTAAACAAGTTGTAAAACTGAATTTTCTAGGCAAAGAGTCCGGATCATCAAGCGGACAAGCCGAAGGGAATTCACGGGGGAAAGGAGTGCTCTAAAGGTACGAAATTACCATTTCGTTACATTATGAATTAATTAATAGATTTATGTTGTTGTTTCGAAAACATGGTAAACAATATAGTTCAATATATCACGGAAGTGACCTTCGTCTTAGTCAAGTGAGATGGGTCAAAACAATTGTTAGAAAATTTACGTATGTAACTTGACCCGTTACATTTATTAGGTATGATGATTCTAATGTGTAATTGAATCCTTGAATAAGAGTTGTTTGAATTAAGCGACGAAAGTGTGTAATTGATTTATTGATTAAATTCGTTTGGAAAGAGTTGGTAGTCGTCATGGAGGAGGATTTCCGTAGACGAGCCAAACGGGTCAATTAATCAAGTAAAACTTGATTAAGGTTTCGGAATATGATGAATTGATTTTTGATATGGCTTAACATATAACATGCTAAAAATTGCTAGAATTTAACATGGTAGATGTTAGAAAAGTAAATTCCAGGAATTGGATTTGAGTAAAATGATCAAAACAAACAAGACAGGAAATTTCCAGGTACCACCGTAAATTACGGTAGTACCGTAATTTACGGTGAAGTATATATATGTTACGGTGTAGATCTACTGATTTACGGTGATCAATCCAATCCAAGTCTCACCGTAAATTACGGTGATACCGTAATTTACGGTGGACAACAAGATAAGTTTATTATTTTGCTAGTTCGAATTTGATGTTAAATCTATTAAATTTTATAATATAATAACATCAAAACTAACGTTTTCAATGGTTTAAAATCATAGGTAAATTGGTGTTTCATACGGGTGGCGATCAAGCGATTAATGAAGAACCGAACACTCCATTTTGAAGCTTCCGCTATGTGTTAAACTTATTAAGTACTTGTAATTGGGTTGTAAACATAATTCTAAATCAACTTTTGTATGTTCAAACTTAGTCATTAGATGTCTAAGGTATATGATACATTTATAAACTTATGTCTTAAATTTATCTTTTGGTATAAATTAGAAATTAATTCAAGTATAAATTTAAGGGTGTTACACGGCACCCACCCACAGCTCTTCACCGTAACACAACCTTCCGAAACCAACAGGTCCGAGGCAAAAACTTTAAAGGATTTAGTAGAAAATTGTACTGAAGCATCCAGCGACCACATCCATCTATCCTTGACCGACAAGCAAAAGAAACCCTTCAATGAAGCCGTGCACTCGCTCAAGTCGACCAACTCCTCCGGAGATAACGGGGTTCGGGTCCAACTCCACTTCAGGTTAATGCTCTCACCCACAGCCTGCACCCGATCCCTGTCCCAGCAAGACTTATTAATCTCTAACGCGAACAGCCTCGGCCATTTGAACATAAGCGGGCAATCACCAAACCAATGATCAATCCAAAAACGAATACTTTAGGGACAAGAGCAATGAACAAGGAACTGCACCCCCTCTCTATCGAACCTGTCTCGTAGAAATGAGCCATAACCTCTTTCAAGTCATCCTCAAAGAACTTCCAGAAATGCTTTAAAATTTTGAAATTGAACCCGTCCGGACCCGGGGCTTTACCTGACCCACAATCGAACACCGCGTCTCTAATCTCTTTGGCCATGAACATCCCTGCAATGCTATCAGCTTCCTCCGAAGACAATCTTTTCACCCCAGGACAGGTCAACCCGGGCCTGACACTGACTTTCTCCGTGAAATGATTTCTGAAAAAACCAAAGATTTCTTTCTTAACCTGCTTAGGGTCAGAAACCCAAATGCCCCGGACGTTTAACCCCTGAATACTATTTTTACTCTTTCTATTATTGATGAGCCTATGGAAAAAGGCTGAATTCTCATCCCCGTCGACCGCCCAACGGCACCGAGATTTCTGCTTCAAATCCATGGCCGACAACCGCTCCCTTTCTCGGATATTTTTCAAACATTCCTCCTTGATCCAAACTTCCTCTTCAGAGAGCTCCCTGGATTCACATAGGCCATCCAAATATTCCAGTTCCTCTGTGTCCCTTAATCTATCCTCCTTTTCTTTGTTAGACATCTCGCTCCTCCAAATTTTAATTTTGTTTCTGATGTGTCTAAACTTGTTAGCCAGGACCACGTCTGGCCGAGAACCACTCTTAACGAAAGACTCCACTGTGTTTTCCACCAACAAATCAAAACCCTCCTTCTCGAGCCAAGAGTAAAAAAACCTGAACGGTTTAGCGCCAAAATCCAATCGATTTGTTACCAAAATCACCGGGCAGTGGTCCGAGTGCAACCTCGGTAAAGCTCTAAGACATGCATCCGGCCACCGCTTGAAAAAACCATTGCAAACCAGCACTCTATCGATTTTACTGAGTTTGTTGGAATTCGGGGCAAGGAAAGTGATTTTTCGGCCTTTCATATTGTATTCCACTAAACCAGACTCTTCAATAAATTCGTTAAATTCCTTAGCGCATGTATTGTTAAACACCGAGTTCAGCCTATCTTCTGGAACTCTAACCGCATTAAAATCCCCAAGGAGAACCCAATGCCCTGAAGGAGGATCGAGGACCCAATGCCATGGTTTAGTCCTACTACAGCTATATAGGGTGTTCATTTAGTTCAAACATTCACACATGTACATACACAAGATATATAGCGATAAAAAATATTGACTAGTTTATTAGATTAGGGTGGAAGTTGGCTACAAAGTCCATTTTTCTTACAAAGTGTAAAAAGTCATAAAACACCATAATTTCAATCATAAAACACACTCAAAACCCACAAATAACAAAGTGAAGATTACTAAAACACCATATTTGTGGGGTTTGTGTTGTTTTTTTGTATGATAAGGCTTTGATTATCGAATTACTAACATTAGTGTGTTTTATGTTGATTATCATGTTGTATTTTATATCTATAGTTCTACGATGGTGTGTTTGAAGTTTTTATGTACTGTTAGGGTTTGGATATTGTGTTTTAGTGATCTTCACTCTGTTATTTGTTGGTTTTAAATGTATTTTATGGCTGAATTTGTGATGTTTTATGATTTTGTACACTTTGTAGAAAAAATAGACTTTGTACACTTTAGGATTAGGTTCAAACGTGAACAAAATCCCAAGAGTGAACTGCGTGAACTGATCTGGGCCCTTGATTTTTATGATCTTGAGATTAAAGTGAGTGGCATGATGGTAATTATTTGGTTAATTTTTTTCATTTAATTAAATACAAAAAGGGTATATGTGTAATTTCAATCTTAAATTGATTGCATAAATCTCTCACAAATCAATAATCAATTATCTTCTTAAATTGATTGCATAAATCTAGCACAAATCAAATCAAGGATTAGGAAAGATGTAACTTAATTCAATTATTAAAATAATTATTTGTTTAAATGCGATATACACATGTGTATTCTGATTTTGTCCTCTTTTTAATGCGATGTACACATGTTTATGTCGTCTATTTTTGTGATATCTCAGAATTTTTTTTGTATTGAATGTTGATGTACACCTGTGAATTACTGTACACATATGTACGATGCTGAGTACACATGTGTACTGTTCTATTTATATCCAAGTACACATGTGTATACTGTTGAAATATAAAGGTTACGTGGATCTTAAAAATCAAAATTTGAATTCTGGTGATGAAATCTGAAATAAAAATTAAAATTGAAATCTGGTGATTTGTTGTTTGTTTTGATAATTATCTTATTAATAAATAAACATAATGTGGATAATTACTTTAAATTAGGAAAGATGTAACTTATTCAATTATTAAAATAATAATTTAAATCTAATTTTTTATATAATTACAATCCTACCCTTAACAACTAAAAAGGAAATCAAGGGTCCATATATGTTCACGCAGTTCACTCTTGGGAGGTTGTTCACGCTGGAACCCTACCCTATATATATATATATATAGGGCCATGATCATTTCAGAACCATAAATATTTACAGAACTCGCAGAACTCCTAATAAACAATCTTTTTATTTATATATTTTTATGTTTAGGATAATTTTATCATTTATTATGTGTATTTTTACGATTACATACATGTTAAGAGTAATTTTATCATTTCTTATATGTAATTTTATAATTACACATATGTAAACTAGTTTTTTTACATATATGTAATTAGTTATGACACATAGGATGATGATCATTTCAGAACTAAAAATAATTTCAGAACTTGCAGAACTCATCTCAACCATTTAACTATTAGATCAATGGCTCAAATCAAAATGGCTTTTTAGTAATTATCTAAAATTTCGAGGAGATTAAACAAATCTGATAAGGGTAGTATAGGTATTTTATTTCATCCATACCATAACAAATCCAAGTTTCTCTCCATATATCTCTCCTTCTATCTCGGTTCAACAAAAAGATTAACCCAAGCACTTTTCTATATTCATCAAATCAGTGTTGCGTAGAACAAATGTGCTAGTCGGTGTGTTTTGGGTAAGATTTTGTGTGTTCTGGGTAGTATAGGTATTCACACATGTATACCCTTTAATTGTTTGGATGGTGAAACTGAATTTTGAAATGAAAAATACATTTTCCATAGTCATGTGTTTGAGGAATAAAATGGTTTTTCTTTACACGGGAATTACATCAATAACTAGTTTAGGTTTTATTTTTTATTTTTTTGGTTCTTATATTATGAACATATCGTATTATTTACATATATGTAACATATGTAAAATAAAGTTTCATGAAGAAATAGTTAGTCTGTCAACTTAAGTTTGTTATTGATTTAAATATTGTATAACTATTTAATTAAAACTGTAATTTTATTTATTATTTAACAAACAAAGATTAAAGTTTTAATATTAAAGTTGTTTAGATTGACCGATATATTCTTTATGTAACATCCCGAAAATATAAAACATTATATCAGAATTATAAAGCCTAAATAAATGGGAGTTTACTAACTAGAAATTTTAACCTAGTTAGTTAACTAGTCTAGAAATAGCTTATAGAGTGATTAAAAAGCTATCAAACTATATGTTGAACAAAATAGAGGGACCAAAGTTGTAAACTCTAAAACTTAATTAAGGTTTATCAAATAAAAATAAACCAAACACCCCAAACCAGGGAGTTGGTCGATCAAGAAAAAGGCAGGGGGCGACACCCCCATCCCAAAAACCTAAAATCTCAAAATCCTGCAAATTGAAGGATTAATACAAGTAGAAATCAAGAATTGAGCCTGGAATCGTAATCCTCATTTCAAGGGGATTCTAAGGTATGTGAAATTTGATGAAATCTATCAACTTGAAATTCTCATGATTCTGAAATTCTGAAATTAGATGCTTGCATGTGTGTTATTTGGTCGGATTAAAGTTGATTAGGTGTTTAGAAGTAAAACCTAACTAACTATTGGAGAAATCATGCCCAAATTCAGAGAATTCTATGAATCCATGGAAGCTAGGTTATGGGTTTTATAAGATGATGATGAACACTAGGATTTGAATGATAATTCTAGTATAAATTTCAGCATAGGAGGTAATTCCTGTGATATTGATGTTAAAATATGTGCAAGGTTACTAATTTAAAGTGAAATTTGAGGTTTAAATTGCAAGTCATGAACTTGGAAATAATGGTAGGAAATCTGACCCGTTAGGTGTTTGTAGAAATGCCTAAGTGAGGACTTTTAATGTTAAATTTGATGAGAACGCAGATTTGATCATGTTTCACAATGATATGAATATGGTCATGGAAAGAGTTCTAAACAAGTTGTAAAACTGAATTTTCTAGGCAAAGAGTCCGGATCATCAAGCGGACAAGCCGAAGGGAATTCACGGGGGAAAGGAGTGCTCTAAAGGTACGAAATTACCATTTCGTTACATTATGAATTAATTAATAGATTTATGTTGTTGTTTCGAAAACATGGTAAACAATATAGTTCAATATATCACGGAAGTGACCTTCGTCTTAGTCAAGTGAGACGGGTCAAAACAATTGTTAGAAAATTTACGTATGTAACTTGACCCGTTACATTTATTAGGTATGATGATTCTAATGTGTAATTGAATCCTTGAATAAGAGTTGTTTGAATTAAGCGACGAAAGTGTGTAATTGATTTATTGATTAAATTCGTTTGGAAAGAGTTGGTAGTCGTCATGGAGGAGGATTTCCGTAGACGAGCCAAACGGGTCAATTAATCAAGTAAAACTTGATTAAGGTTTCGGAATATGATGAATTGCTTTTTGATATGGCTTAACATATAACATGCTAAAAAATTGCTAGAATTTAACATGGTAGATGTTAGAAAAGTAAATTCCAGGAATTGGATTTGAGTAAAATGATCAAAACAAACAAGACAGGAAATTTCCAGGTACCACCGTAAATTATGGTAGTACCGTAATTTACGGTGAAGTATATATATGTTACGGTGTAGATCTACTGATTTACGGTGATCAATCCAATCCAAGTCTCACCGTAAATTACGGTGATACCGTAATTTACGGTGGACAACAAGATAAGTTTATTATTTTGCTAGTTCGAATTTGATGTTAAATCTATAAAATTTTATAATATAATAACATCAAAACTAACGTTTTCAATGGTTTAAAATCATAGGTAAATTGGTGTTTCATACGGGTGGCGATCAAGCGATTAATGAAGAACCGAACACTCCATTTTGAAGCTTCCGCTATGTGTTAAACTTATTAAGTACTTGTAATTGGGTTGTAAACATAATTCTAAATCAACTTTTGTATGTTCAAACTTAGTCATTAGATGTCTAAGGTATATGATACATTTATAAACTTATGTCTTAAATTTATCTTTTGGTATAAATTAGAAATTAATTCAAGTATAAATTTAAGGGTGTTACACTTTAGCTTTTGAATATGCTGTTTAACCTTTTATTTATAATTAGTATAAAGATTTGCATGTATGTAATGAGAAGACCAGTTTATAGAAAAAGATAATTAACATGAAGATTTACATACACGCAAATAAAGTTTCATCTTTGAAAAAAAAATGATGAAGAGTTTGAAACTTTACATATATGTAAGGATAAATTACACTTTTCGTCCTTTATGTTTGTAGCGTATTGCAATGGATGACCTTTACCTTCAATAATTACAGTCACAGTCCTTTATTTGGAAAACGCATTACACCTTTCATCCTTTAGCACTAACTCAGTTAAAATTTCCAGTTATGTCTATCCAGTTAAGGGTATTCTGGTCATTTCATATTTTTATTTAAAATATATATTAATAAATAATCATAAGAAATTGATTGCAATAGAAATAAACTTTATTTTAGGGGATTCTGCAGATCCATTTCTTGAACCATATCAGATCTAGGGTATTCATATGGATATAGAAATAAGCTGCCTCTCCCTCAGCCGCTTCCTCTCACCTCCGCCACCTACCTACCACCTCCCTCCGCCACCGTCTCAATAACCACTTCTCCAAACACCTACCATCACTCTCACTCTCAATTACCTCAACAAAACCCTACATCACTCTATTACCTAGGGTTTCCAAATCAGACACCAATTCTCCACCAGAATCATCCGAAATCGACTGTGTAGGAACCGAAACCGATGTGGAATGCGTGTATCCACCGGAAGGAACTGGCGATTACGGAATCGAATCACCTGAAACGGCGTCGTTGAGTGACCTAATTTGGGGATGGACGTTGCTGATTTCACCGTTTTTCTTTTGGGGAACGGCTATGGTGGCTATGAAGGAGGTTAAAGCCCCTGACACACATCTGTAATGGTTTGTAAAATATGTACGTATTGTCATATATCATTCACGGCTTCACGTACGACTGCAATAATATAGATGCTCTCTTATATATTATTGATGCTGAATGATGCACATTTGTCAAAATTTAAATAACACACTGCTGTCTGCGAAATTATTTAACAGGAAAACGAGTCGCTAAAGCAAAACTCATTCGTCTTATTTGCGACTTTATCTCATATCTATTGCTTTAGTTCCTAAAGGGAAATTTGATGAGATTTGGTTCTTTTAGGGTGAAAGAAGAAAAAAGATTGGTGGGTTTGTGTGGAATATGAAGAAAATTGATTAGAAGATGGGAAAAATCTGACCTTTGAGAGTTTATATTATGAAGAACATAGGCGGAGAAGACGAGTTGCAGGGTTTCTTGCCATTGATGGTTGTGCTGATAGTTGAGGGAGAGAGTTTGTTGAGAGAGAGGATGATTATTTTAGTTGTTTTAATCTTATTTATTAAATGTATTTTAAATGAATTAATAAAATTACCAATCTACCCTCATGTGTCTTGCACATGGCTGGATTTAACTGAAAATTATAACCTGGTTAGGGCTAAAGGACGTAGAGTGTAATGAGTTTTCCAAATAAAGGACTGTGACTGTAATTATTGAAGGTAAATGTCATCCATTGCAATACGCTACAAACATAAAGGACGAAAAATGTAATTTATCCTATATGTAAACAATATAATTATACATATGTAAATAGAAGATCATTAGTTAGGGCTTGTTTGGCTAAGCTTTTCAAAATGACTTATTTGCTTATTTGCTTTTCTGAAAAGCAAATAAGTCAATAAGCTGTTTTGAAAAGCTTTAAAATGGAGCTTTTCAAAATGACTTATTTGCTTATTTGCTTTTCAAAAAGCAAATAAGCAAATAAGTCATTTTGAAAAGCTCAGCCAAACAGCCCCTTAGTTTGATTAGTTATCAGGTTAGAAAAAATAAAAGATCATATAAATGAGTTTAATAATTAACATACATGTAATGGGTAGAGGGGAGGAGGAAAAGGAGATAGAGAATTAACTAATTAAATAATTAATTAACAAGAGAGAGAAATTATTTAAAAGATTACTATTCTACCCGTTATTATTTATTTTAAAACTTTTATGACTAAAAACAATTAGTGGTTCAAATTGGTTCTGTAAGTTCTCATTAAAAGTGGGGTTCTGAAAGGAACCCAACCCAAACCAATGTGAACACAACAAAATAACCTAAAAAAATCTAACCCCCCCCCCCCCCCACCCAACCTAAATGATAAAAATAAAACCTCCAATAAACCTAAAAAAAATCTAAAAAACACACAAATTTTTTTTATATATTTTTTATGTAAAATCGCTACTTTTAGTAGCCAATTTTTTTTTTTTTTTGAGTAAATTACTTTTTGAGTCCCTGTGCTTTAGTGGTTTTAACTATTTGAGTTCAAAATCAAAAAGTTTAACACCCTGAGTCCCTAACCATTTATTTTATAACGTTTTAAGTCCAATTTTGTTCATTTTATAACGGTTTGAGTCCATTTTTGTTAAAAAAAAAATTGGACTTAAAAGGTTAAAATTTGGACTCAAAAGGACTCAAATGGTTATAAAAAACCCTTTAGGGACTCAGGGCGTTAAACATTTTGATTTTGGACTTAAATAGTTAAAACCACTAAAACACAAGGACTCAAAAAGTAATTTACTCTTTTTTTTAATAACGAAATCCAGCGATTTTTCATTAAAAAATATTAAAAAAATTTGTGTGTTTTTTAGCTATTTTTATGTATTTTTGGTTGTGTTCACATTGGTTCTCGCGGTTCTCGCAATAAAGGGTGGTTCCTAAATGATCATTCTCCTATATATATATATATATATATATAAGTGAATTATTCGATGATATTATGATATATGGGTATATGTATGGTTTGTACGTTGGATTGGTTGATAGGCAATATTTAATCTATACGATCTTATTAAGCAAAATAGGTTTTCTACCCTTATGGTAATTTTACACTGTATACACATCTTAGAGGGATTGAAGCTGAACATTTTTCAAAGATTTAAGACGTCTAAGGGCCATTATAGGGATTTCATCCATGGAATTAGGAGAAGCCTACATTAATTATGTCAGACTTAAATCGTCCAGAGAAGGAGAGGGAGAGAGAACCAGAGAAGAGAGCGAGTAGCGGGGTTAGAGAGTGAAAGAGCGACAGGAGAGGGAATGGGGAGACCAAGCACGGCCTCCGGCCACCTTAAACCTGCAATAACGACGACGGTGATGTGATGGTGTCACTTGGTTAGAGCACGATGGGGGTTCCGGTGATGAGGTTGCAAGTGAATCCCAATCATTCCTCTTGCATCGTCGTTGAATGCCAATCGTCACCTCCTTCACCGCGCTAAAGGTGTCGTCGATTAGGTAGTGAAACCCATTGTCGGGGATTCGACTTTATGTCTACCGTATGGCGAATGTGAATCGCCCCTTCGTTCAATTCTAACAACGTCTGCAACGTATGGTTTATATATTTGCTCTCTCCCCAACCAATGATATATTAAGCTGATTATGAATCCATTGTTTTTGCAGGGACATAGGGTTCTTCGGCTTACCATGTACATAGGGAGACGTCGGTACAGGGGCGTACCCACATGTATGTTAAGGTGGGCGGGCGCACCCCTTGAAAAAATAAAATTTAGTGCTAAATTCCCGGTAAAATCCCGACCGCACCCCTTGAAAATTTTCATTCGCACCCCTTGGAGATTTTCGACCGCCCTCTTAGGAAAAAAATCTTATGAATTTGTAAAAAAATTACATAAACACTGATTTTTTTCTAAAATACAACCTAATTAACTTTCCACTTAACTAATTAGCTTTCACTTAACCCAATTAACTTTCTCTTAACCTTTAACCCAATAACCTAATTTGAACTAAAATATAATAATCCAACCCACTGCAATTTCGGCCACCAAACTCACGAAAACACCATCTCATCACTATTTTCGGGTATGGTTCGATTATTTTTTTGTTTTCTTGTTTTATTTGGATTTTTAGGAGAAATACAATGGTTAAAAATGTTTGAAATTTTAGTTGTTTTGTTGTTTTTTGAAACTTTAGTTGGTTGATTTTGTTGTTTTAGTTAAAGTTTAGTGTGTTTAAATGGTTAGTTAGAAGGAATCAACAATTAAACTAGGGCTTGATTTTAAAGTTGAAAATTATGAAGTTTGGTGATGATTGTTTAAGTGTTAGTGTTGAAATTAGTTGTATATGTTATATAGAGAAAGACTTGCTTAGAAAAAGTAGCTCTAAATGTTTTGATAGATTTCAAAAAATGAAAACCCGTAGAGAGACATTTTAAATATGTTTGTAACGACGTTTGACATGTTTTTGATAGTTATATAAATTTTAGCTTGATATTATTTTGTGTTACATGACCCGACCCGATACGACCCGATATGAACTGAATTTTTTTATATACCTAGGGGCCTAAAATCTTTAAAAATATTCCGCACCCCCATGAAAAAATTTCTGAGTCCGCCGCTGCGTCGGTATTATCGGACCGGGAGAGATGGGTCAATCATGATTCAACGACATTCAAGTGAACCCGGGTACAACTCAGACGTGAAGAACTTTGTAGCCCATGCAACTCCAAGACATCATGCAGCAACTTGTTTTTAGTTCCTAATTTTATCACATGCAATTTTATTTCTAAGTTTTTTATTTTATTTACCTTTTCAGAGTTAGGTTTTCCACTTCCCTAAGACCCCTTGTAGTGGGACGTTTTGTGGCTGGCTTTTTGCCCCATAGCGCTATATAGCGCCTGGAACACCACGACGAAGGGTCTTATGGGTCCAAAAAAAAAAAAATAACCAGCGCCATCACCTTCGCGGCGTGATGGTTTGTAAGATTTTTGGTTTATACACAATTGGACCCTGCAAATTGGAGAAGAAGACAAATTGGTCCCTGCAAGCCCGCCAGAAAGCTGCCGGAAAATCGGTAAAGATCGGAGAAGAAGACAAGGAGGCGACTTAATTTTGAAATTTTTTGGTTTATACACATTTGGTCCCTGCATTTTCTCAAATATCTAAAATTTGTTTTTTAAACTTGGTTTTTAAAATTAGTTTTTAACATATTTGGTCCCTGCAGTTATAGAAACTTATTTTATTTAATGTTTTTTTATTTAATGTAATGGTTATTAATTTAAAAAAGTTAGAAATTAATTTAAAAAATTGAAAATTAATTAATTGAGTAATGATGAGGTAGGGACTTTATAACTACGGGCTCTAGTGACATAACGCCCCATAAAGCCCCGGTGTGACGTGACACGACACGTGTCGCATAACGCTCCCAAAGGGGATTTATGACTACGGATGACCTAAGATGTAGCAAAATGGGTTGTACCGGAATTTTATTACCAGTGTATTGCGATTGAATGAATGAACATAGGCAGAGTGAAACTATTTAGAATGTGTTAATTCTCTTGTTCTTGAGATTTCCTTTCCAATGCTATCTTATTTTGGCCAGGGCCGGCCCGTTAGGGTAATTGTGCTAGGCGACGGCTAAGGGCCTCCGAATTTAAAAAATAAATATATATTTATAAAAAAGAATATATTTACGGTGATACTTGTTTAACATTAATACAAGTGTAGTCTGGCGGTAAGAACAAGATTTGGTTTTTGTAGAGGGCTGGGTTCAAATCCCACCTACTACCCATTTTCAAAATTATTAATTACCCCACTCACTCTTTTAATAGAGGGTTATAAATGCATCTTTTTTAATCACCTCTCTTAATTTAAAAAGTTAAAATATTTTGTCCACACATTTTTTAACATGATACGTCCATGTAAAATTTAATCTAAAAAAAAATCGTTTCTAACTAATAACAATAGTATACTTAAAATAAGTAGCATGTTTTAACTCTTTTCACACATAATGTAAGTTGTTATTTGTTAGGTTAAATTCTTTTGACCAACTTAGATTTGATTTATGTATTAGATCTCAACATTATTTGATTAGGGAAATCATCTAGTTTATATAATGGTTAAGTGCTTTATAAGTTTCTTCCTAGTATATTATGTCCGACACAAACCGAAATTACGAGCCTAAAAAAACTAAAAATGGCCTTGAATTTTTAATTCGCTTTTGGCCTCCAAAATTCTAGGACCGGCCCTGATTTTGGCCGATTAAGAGGTGATCTTTGGAATCCCGACTTGAATTACATGGTGTTTTCTGTATCGTAATTCAGCTTTGGAGTGCCCAACGGATGGAAAGAGTGGTAATTTTCTGTATCTCGAATCTATTTACAATCAAGAACCATCTAGTTGTGGAAACACTTGAACAATTCTCCATTCAAGATAACAAATTTAACTTTATTCCAAAACCTTCTTACAGGCATTAAGAGGTGATCATGACTTGCAACTCATATTTATGATCATATAAGCTTTCAAGGCAATGAATGTGGTACCAAAACAAGTAGCACCTAGGCGAATGACTTCTATCAACCAAGTCTTGACCAATCTAAAGACCATTTGTGATTAGTGATTAAAGTAAATTTTGGATATGTGAATGTAAATCTCTAGCAAAATCTTTATACTTCGGAGATGAAGATGGAAACAATTCATACAGTTGATATTAGCAACAGTCACCATCTTCTAGTTAGTCCAAATCATCAGCTACATCTTCTAGAGTTCTAGTCGTAGTTCATCGGTGCATGTAGCTGAGAATTTTGTAAATCCATCAGCATAGAGCTATATAATTATGTGAACAAATCAATAACTCGATGTAAGAGTTTCTATATTTATCAATAATTCTACCACTAATATCGAAAGCCGACTCATAAGCAGTTGTTGGGATTAGAATTCCTAAAACATGCTTTAACATGTGAAAAATGAAAAAAAAAAAAATCAGCGAAATTAGCTACTACCAACCTAAGACATCAAACGTACCATCCCCTTTTATCTTTCTTTTTTTGCAGCCTCATCGCACAAATATATATCTAGTTCAATGCTATCAAATTAGAAGAAGACAAAGTACTAGTTAGCTCATTTAATTTATCTATATTCATCGTATATTGATTAAAACTCCAATTATACTTCTTTCAGTTGGTCGTCGATTTCCTTATTTTTCTTAAAAAACATAATTCATACATCATAAGCTTACACAATAATTAAGATAATACATTTTATTTCGGGTATCTAAAACTAACAGCACAAACAACAACAAATTCACATTGACCAAAAATATCGCAATATTTATCAAACTTTATTTCAAAAACAATACTTGAACGGCATTTTTTATAGTTGCATGCATTGTGCAAAGTTTACCAAACAACAAATTGAAGATCACATACATGAACTGTGAAAAAATTCTTAGGGGCTGTTTGTTTAGCTCTTAACGGGGCTCTTAATGGTTCAGACCTCTTACTGGTTCAGACTGTTTGTTTCACGAGCAGATGCCTGAATGGTTCAGACATTTGCCTCTGAATGGTTAAGCATTATACCGAGTCTGAATGGTTAAGACCACTAATCTGAATTGGTCAGATATTTGCCTCTGAACAGTTAAGCATTATACTGGCTCTTAATGGTTCAGACCTCTCACTTGTTCAGTAATTAACCATTCAGAAGTTGTCAAATAGCCCCATAGTCACATTATAAAAACATCAAATACTCCATAAGTAACCAATTTTAATTGCAAATGATTAACTTATGCATTAATTTCGGAATTTTAATACAGTAGAGCAATAGTGGTGAGAGAGAGTATCAAAACCGGTTCCCATTTAGATGGTTTGTGGGCTAAGTACTCATGAATAACAACAAATATGTCCCTAATATTAACATAATTTAATCATTTGCAACTAAAATTTATTATTTATAGATGTGGATTTTTTAACGTAACTAAGAAAATTTAAGAGTCCAAGTATGTGACCTCAAACTTATTGTTCGGTAAACTTTACAGAATGCATTCAACTATAACAAAAATGTTACCCTTTAAGTATTCCTATGTAGTTAATATCCCGATATATCAACCGATATATCAGTGATATATAGGTTATCGGTCCCCTGCCGAGATATCGGTACCGATAATATCAGCGATATTGACCGATATTGAACCGACCAATATATCACCGATTTTCCCGATATCAGTACCTTTCTTCTTAGTTCTACTATCTGTCTTTTTTCTTATTGTTGCTATTAGTGTTTTAAGTATTAATTGTTAGTTGTTATTGTTAAATGTTAGTGTTTTAAGACTTAGTAAGTTCCTACTTACTACAACTGTTAATGTTTTGCAAGTTGCAAAAGGTTAATTTGTTAGTGGTAGGAGAGTATACTGAATTATTAGTGTTAAATTGCTATATATATATAAATTTAGCATGGAGTAAAATGCACGGATAGTCCCTGTGGTTTGGTGAAATTTCACCTTTAGTCCCAAACTTTTCAAAATTACACTCTTAGTCCCTGTGGTTTGACAAGTTGTTATTCGGATAGTCCCCAAAGCGGATGGAGGTTAGTTTTTCTGGTTAAGTGAGTGTGAAATGACAAGGACTATCCGAGTAACAAACAACTTGTCAAACCACAAGGACTATTCGAGTAACAACTTGTCAAACCACAGGGACTAAGAGTGTAATTCTGTAAAGTTGGAGACTAAAGGTGAAATTTCACCAAACCACAGGGACTATCCGTGCATTTTACTCTTTAGCATGATATTAAAATTACTGATATCCCACCGATATCCTACCGCGATAACCGATATCTCAAATATTGGCCCTTGACCGATATCCGATATTTTACCGCATTAACTACTCAGAAGTATTCATGAGAAGTTCATAATTCGCTTGAGCAAATAAAAACAAAATTTAATTGATATTTAATAATACCAGCGTTAGCATAATTTACCCAATATGATTTTTTTTGTTGTATGTGGCATTAGTTCTAAATCCCCAAAATATAATGTGTTATCTTAGTTATAGTTTAAGCTTTATATATAGTAAGAATTTAGAAAAAAATAAGGAAATCAAGGAACAAGAAACATCATTATAATTGTTTAATTTTTATAAGATAAATACAGATAAAGCATATGAGCAAAACAATACAAAATCTTCTTCTAATTGGGTTGATAACGAGAAGTATGTTAAAATACTCATGATAGTGAAGTCGATACTTGTTTATTTTTTAGATTGGTGTAAGCTTAATTCGAATAAATTCCTCATTCTTTCTCAAGTTGCTAAGCATGTTCTGGATAATTAACCAATCTCAACCGTTGCATCTAAGTCGTCATTCAATACAAGTGGTAGAGTGATTGATAAATAAAGAAACTTTCTTAGACCATGTGTAGTGGTTATACACTATAATGCCCCCACCATGGGGCGTTTTGCGCCATGTGGCGTCCTAGTCAGCAAGGGGGCATTATAGCAAAAGTGGTGTAGTGGTATAATGCCCCATAATGCCCCATTCAATCATTTTACAATCATTTCCCAATTATTTTTTTTTAATTTAAAACATAAAAAAACTTCATTAATTTAAAAATAAAATTACATTACATGAAAAAAAAATAAAAAAAAAACCGAAAATAAAAAAAAACTGCTAAAAAAAACCGAAAATAAAAAAAAAACAGAAAAAAAAATACAATACTAGAAAAAAAAAACTAGTTTTCGTCTTCGCTTTCTTCACCCTCGCCAACTTCGTCTTCCTCGTCCTCCGTTTCTTCCTCTCCCTCAGGTGGTACGTACCGAACCGACCATGCGTGGTGTAGCAAATCAACCATTAACTGGGAATGGTACGGTTCGTAACGCAACTCTCGCGCATTACTCACTCTTTCTTCCATTGACGCCTGTGGATGCTCCTCTTGAACGGCTTCTGGCACATAATTCTGGCATATCGCCTTTCCTTCGTCTTCCAAGATCATGTTGTGCATGATTATACACGCGTACATAGCATCTCTCATTTTTTGCTTGCTCCATGCACGACAAGGATTTCTCAAATATTGCCAGCGTTGTTTAAGAACCCCAAAGCATCTCTCAATGTCTTTTCGTGAAGACTCTTGAACCTTTTTAAAGTATGCTCTTTTTTCATCAAAAGGATCACTATACGTCTTCACGAAAATCGAATACCTAGGATAAATTCCGTCGCTCAAATAATATCCATGAGGGTAGTAGTTTCCATTTGCGTAAAACGACGCTTTTGGAGCTTTGCCAGAAATCCACTCCTCTAACAGCGGAGATTGTTCAAAAACATTTATATCATTGCATGACCCGACCACGCCAAAGTAAGCCGACCAAACCCAAAGGTCCTGTGAAGCAACCGCCTGAAGAATAATAGTGGGTCCTTTTTGGTCACCACGTGTGTGTTGGCCTCGCCATGCAGTCGGGCAGTTATCCCAACGCCAATGCATGCAATCTATGCTCCCGATCATACCAGGCAAACCATGCTCGGCATTATGTACCTCGTAGATCTTTTGAAGGTCCTCCCATGTAGGCGTTCTAAGATAACGCGCACCGTACACATCAATTATACCTTTATAAAAAAAATATAGACAAACATAAGATTCAAAAAAAAAAAAAAATTCTAAGCATACGCGTCGTTTAAAAAAAAATAAAAGTAAAGTATAAGAATTGTACCGCGACAAAAATGTTCCAAGCTATCTCGTGTTGTTTTCTCCGCCATTTTTAGATACTCGTCGTTGATGTCGGTAGTGTTACCATAAGCAAGGATTCGTAATGCCGACGTACACTTTTGGATACCGGTGAATCCAAGTTCCCCTCTCGCATCCGGTTTTTGTTTAAAATAATCGTAGTTGGCTTCCAAGTCGTTGACTATGCGTAGAAACAACCGTTTACTCATCCGGAAACGACGCCTAAAAAGTTCGTTTGAAAATGTCGGCGCCTCGTCAAAATAGTCTTTCATCAAACGCTCGTGTGCCGCGCGTCGGTCTCGTTCAACATAGCCTCTTTTATTTTTTGGGGCTTCGGGCCGACGAGAATGGTTGACATATCGCACCGCTAGTTGACATGCACTCGTAACCGCCTCTTGCTCAAGCTCCTCATCGGTCGAACCATCGCCATCCGCAAAATACTCGTTGTAGTAAAAATTTATCATGGATGAAGAACTAGGAGAATCCATCAAGTTTTTTTAAAAAATGTGGGATTTTTTAGAGAGGTTTTGAGATTGTTTTTGTTGAAAATGGATGAGTTTTGATTGTTTATATATATATATATATATATTTAATATTTAAAAAAAAATTAAATCAACTAGCCGTTGGAGAACTAGCCGTTGATTGGGTGGTCAAAGGTTGAGGAGCGTTTTAATTTAAACGCCGGGACGAATTTTTTTCAAAAATCACGCCCTATAACGCCTACCATAATGGTAGGCGGGGCGTTATAGGGCGTTATAAAGCAAAAAATTTTTAAAAACACGCCCCGTTACGCATGGTCTTATTTGTGCACAAGATTCCTTCGGTGTACAGTACACAAACGGATTTACAAGATTCTCACCTTCATGAACTAAAACTATAGACATGGTTTATTCATTTTTTTAGATTTCCTAGTTTTATTCGATTAACAACGAGGATCTTTTGGATCATAACATCAAAATTCTGAAGTATCAAATCCTAAGTGTAATACCTACAAACACCAAATAAAGGAAAGCAAAACAATTACTTCCATAGTCTCATACTCTCATTGGATTAACACTAATGATCCTTTGAATAATAAAACCAAAATTAACCTAAAATTCTTAATGAAACAATAACCTCCTCAATTTTCCTATTGTCAAGATAATCACCAACTTCCAATATCCCCTACTAATCAACTTAAACACAACCAAATCCTAACACATTACTTCACCTTCAACTTTCCTGAAGTAAACTTCTAGAACATAATCATGATCACATATTCAGGCAATCTAATAACCACTGTCAATTAAAACATCAAACCACTAACAATAGTAACAACTAACAACAAGTGATTATTACTAACAACAACAATCACAATCAAAAATATTATTATTATCAACATTAAGTACTGTAAAACATATGTTATGGCACAAAATCATAACCTCAGATCTAAGAAATTTCTATAACAAAAACTCACAATTAACTGTCGCTAAACAGAACACGGAGCTTTGCGGCGAAAGTACCAGTGGAATCGAGATCTGCTTCAGCGAGAAGACTACTCTTGATGTGATTCATGCGGTCGGTGAGTGAATTGTGTTCTTTCTCCAAAGTGGCGGTATCGTCCTCTAGATCCTGAATTCGGTATTTTTGACCTACCGATCGCATGCTCAGCAGGAAGATTCCGGTCATGGCGAAGAACTGGATGAAGCTGTGTTTTTGTTTGATTGCGTTAGCGACGAAACCTAACGACTTTTTTGGCGTCGGAATTCCGGCGTCGGCGGCAGACGGTGGTGCCATGACGGTTTTGATCGGAGTTTTTGTTTTTAGGTAGGGTTTTATTGATTTTTACCTGCTATTTACATTACATTGGGTTTGGCCCAATAGGGGATAAGAATCGGGCCGGAAAGATAAGCCCAAACCGAAATTAAATCAATGAGGTGTGCATTTTAAACCGGGTCGGATTGTGTCAATAATGTCATGCCCGGTTTTTTTTTTAACCAGAATCGGTTAAAAGAGGGAAGGGATCGAGTTTGAGCGGTTTAAATCCAGGTAGAAGCCGGGATTTAACCGGTTTGGGGTTGAGTTTGACTTTGTTAACGGGTTTTAGAGTACGGGGTTATAGCCCGATTACAACCCATATGATTCGGATAAGTCTGAACCAAGTTTTCTCAACCGGTTTCAAAACCAGGTTCAATTCCCGATTTCGTTCTCTCTTTTTTTCTAACCTCAAAATCAAACTAGCCCAAACACATCATATATCATGTTCTATCTATTCTTTGTTGGGTGTTTTGGAGTCAAGGGTCTCGCTGGAAGCAGCGTCTCTATCATTAGGAGAAGAAGTAAGGTGTGTTTACATCTCACCTCCCCATACCCTACCAATAGTTTTGCAATTTGTGGAATTTACTAGCTATGATTGTTGTTTATATTTTAAATGCATAAATTAACTTCGAATTTGCATTAAACAAATCTACATACGAGCCCAATGTTTTATCAACTTTTTGTTAAACATGCCATTGTATATATTTTAACTGCAAAAAAAAATAATAATAATAACTTCGAATTAGCATTAAACAAACCTACATAGGAGCCCTATGTTTTATCAACTTTTTGTTAAACATGTCATTGTATAGTTTGGTTGGTTCATGTAAATAGAGTGTGTTGAATTAACTTCATAAATAAAGTTGATTTAAACTTGCCACGTTCATATAAAAGCCGATATTCTATTTCTTTTTAAAATGAAATATTATATTTAGTTTTATGTTTTTAACAGAGCCGGCCCTGAGAATTCGTGTACTCTGTTCGAGCTTGAAAAAATGTGTCCTTAGGCCTTAACGAAATTGGGTATTAAGCTCACTAGAGGTCTAAACCTAATGTCAAAGGGGTTAATAACTAATCTAAATCATAAAAATAGTTTTGTAAGAGGGCCTATGTTAGTGTTTGTACGGGTGTACCTCTAAAAAATATTTTTACATATACATGTAGGGTTTTTTCATAAAAAAAACGTGCCCCTCGAAATATCGGGCCCTGGCCGGTGGTCTTCCCCGCTCACCCCCAGGGCCGGCCATAGTTTTTAACAGTGGTGGACTAGAAAATCTTTATATGGGCAACGTTTCATATAAAAGGAGGTAACAAAATCGAAAAAACATCAAAATTTTTAAATATTTTTCAAAATTTTACCCCTAGTAACATGCTAGGTCCGCCCCGGTTTTTAACATGATAAGAAAAAAGTTAACCTAGCTATTTTATATACAAATATATAACTTGATGTTATAATTGTCTTTACGGACTACGATGCATAACATTGGGACATAACATAGTAAACATTCACATATTAGGGTGTTACTTTCTACACCCCCCCTAATTACTTTTTTCACCCCCTCCTCTCACATACTTACAGGTGGGGCCTGCGTGGGACCGACAGTTTTCCTCTCACAAGGGGGGTATAATCAGGAAGGGGGGTGTGTATAGAATGAGCCACATATTATTATTAACAATGATATATCAATCGGATAAATAAATATCATGTCACAACAATGATCTCATATAAGTTTTATAACGTTGTTAACATTAGATCTTGACATCATTATTAATTCCGTACATGTAACTATCCTCACATCACTTTATTTTTATTTCAACTATTCTTCTTCTAAATTATGTTTTCAAGTTACAGATAAAATTTAGTGACAACAACTCAAAATATAATCAAAAGCTCACTGTTAAGTATACAATCTGTAGATACGAATAATTATGCTAAACATAGTGACATTGATCGGCTTAGAATTTTATGTTTATGTTTTTATTCTCGGCACTAACTATGAACTTTAGCCTTTAATTTGTCAGCCAGTTATTATTGATTTTTTTAGATTTATTTTTATAAAACGACAAGAAATGTTCTGTTGTGAGTGCAAAAATGATTTATTGTTGTTTTTTAAGAATTGCTTTACTTATTATTTATTATTTTATTATTAAAACCTTATATAAATGGTTGAAAAGAATCAAACCTGGCCGAATTTGATGATTAGAATGTTTAGTTTCAAAAAATATTAGATATATAAGTTAAAACTTATAGAATATTACAATTCTGAATAGATGATCTTTAATAGACTCGTATTCTCGTTCTGATCAGAAGTCCGAAAACATCGGTTTGTAATTTGAAAAAAAAAATTTAACTCCGTTATATTTTTTTAACGGCGGACTATTTTACAAAAAAAATGGAAAAGTTCGGACACTATGGATAAGTATATGAGTTGGGATTATTATTGGCCAAAAAGAGCCCGTTCAGATTATTTAAATCCAATTTACCATATTCAATAACTTATAGTCTAACGGTATAAAAGTGTTGAAAATGTGTCCTCATGTTAAGATTTGAATTATGTGGTAAACAATAAGAGGGTATGCTTTTTAGCCGTTAAAAAGTTCAAACATTCTTATATAATTTATATTTTATGCAAAATCAGTTAAGCTAGATAAAACATTTCTTGGCGATACTTATCCGACTCTTAGGGTGTACGCGGTGGGTTAGGCAAACCCTTCGGCAACCCCCTTTTGCCGCACGGCATCTCCACCGCCAACATTATCTTGCCGATCAGTAAAAGTATTTTCGGGGAAACCATGCTGCATGCGGCAAAGATGAGAAGAGGGGATAAAGGTGGGGCCCACTACTTCTCAACCAATCATATGTTTTGTTTGTTTGTTTGTTTTTTTTTTAAATTAGTTTGCCTAATCTCATTTTAGGCATGCACCCCATATGGTGTACGGGGTGGGTTAGGCAAACCCTTCGGCAACCCCTTTTGCCGCACGGCATCTCCACCGCCAACATTATCTTGCCGATTAGTAAAAGTATTTTCGGGGAAACCATGCTCCATGCGGCAAAGATGAGCAGAGGGGATAAAGGTGGGGTCCACTACTTCTCAACCAATGAAATGTTTTGTTTGTTTGTTTTTTTTTTTTAAATTAGTTTGCTTAATCTCATTTTAGGCATGCACCCATATGTTTTTTTGGGGCAAGAGTGAAGAATAAGAGGGAAAATGAAATGACACAATATGATTGCGTGGGAGAAAAGTTTGCCTAACCTCATTAGCCATGCATCTCTTACACCCTTAAGCATAAAACGCCAAACAAACGGCAGGTGGTCACAACTGATTGTGGGCCCACTCATAACCTATCCCCAATATGAAACACTAGCCACGTGGCACTTCTTAACCGCTATAAAACTTTAAAACAGAATTCCAAAATCCAAACAGCACGACACTAGTGTGACAAACAGACAACAAGATAACCAGTGCCAAACAGTCACTATGGTCGGAAATAGCTCCAGTAATAGTAATACTGCCGGCAAACCTATCCGTTGCAAAGGTAAGTCTCTGAACCTCAAGTTAATCAATTCGGTTTATTCGGTTTAAAGTTTTTTTTTCGTCAAGACCGGAAAATAAACTGAACAGAACTCAGGAAGTTCAAAACCGATCCGAATAGGATAAAGTTGTAACTGCGAGTTAAATGAAAAAAAAACTAAAATAAGCACTATTTGATATTCAGTTATATTATAGATTTAAAAACGATAGGAAAATTACATAAGAATGGCAGGTAAACGGGCAACATGTTGCGCCACAACCCTTTTGAATAGCACTATTTGATATTCAATTATTCGGGTTAATCAGTTTGAAACCGAATAATGAACACTCGTAGTTGTTGGCACTGGCAGCTGCGATTGTTCGGAAACCAGGGGAGCCGCTTGTGATTGAGGAAGTGATAGTTGCGCCGCCAAAACGTTGCGAAGTTCGAATTAAAATCATATGTACTTCGCTTTGTCATAGTGATCTTAGCTTTTGGAAATTGACGGTAAATGGTCATAGATTTTGAGCCAAATTTGAATCCAATCTAATGTTTAGTTGATGTTAATCTAATGTTTAGTTGATGTTAATTAACTGATTTTTCTTTTTGTTCACGAAGGATCCTCCTGCTATTTACCCCAGAATACTTGGTCATGAAGCAGTGGGGTAAACACCCATTTTAAGGAATATTAAACTTTTTATTTGTTTTATGATGATTTAAAGTTATTATTTGCATCTCAATGGACCATTTTTAAGTTGCAGATAGTCCCATGTTGTTTTCTTCTTTATAATAATAAAATGAGTAAACTGTAATTTTATCCCCTGAGGTTAGGGGTGATTGGCACTCTTACCCCCCTAAGGAAATAATTGCAATTTTACCCCCCACCGTTAACTCTTATGTCGCAACATTACCCCCTAAGCTCAGTCAAAGGTAGTTTGACCCTAATAGTTGAGGGTATTTTGGTAATCTTACCCTTATTTATTATTATATTATTATTTTTTATTATCTGTTGGCCATATAATTTGCACCACCACCATTTCTCCCTGAAACCCTTTTCACCACCTTCTTCTTCACTCCCCCCACCGCAGAGACCACCACCACAACCTACCCTTCTTCTCCATCCTCAACCTGAATAACCTCAACCTCCACAACCCACAACCATCCTTACACCACAATCGTTCATCAATCTCCGTCCAACTAATGTTCATCAATCATCCCCAATTACAAACCCTAACCCTAGCCTTTCAAATCTCCTGAACCATGAAAGTTCATCAATCTCCGTCCAATCGAAACATCACACTCCGTTACGACACAACCGCCGCTAACGGCCATCAAAAAAAGCTCCGGCGACTCCCACACATCTTCGCTAAAGTCCTGGAGCTCCCATTCGCCGATGTGTCGGTTCAGGAAACCGCTAATTCCTTCAGATTCGTCGTCGATACGGACGATGACGTCGGCTCTGACGTCACGGCTCACACCATTGAGATTGTTTAATTTTGATTTGCTTGTGTAGACGTGGTTTGAATTGGTTATATGTGGCTTTGATTTTGTTGAAATCTGTAATTGTTTGCTCAAATTTGTGTTTCTGCTGTTTGATCTTGTTTTGATCTAATTATGTGTTTGAATTTGGTACAATTGGAAGAAATTTGTTGAAGTGTTAATATGAGACAGAATACTAGCATTGGAAGCGTTTGAATGTTCTTTATAAGCTGACATTGTTTTTGATATCTACAGGATTGTTGTGATGGAATTAGGTAAATTAGTTGGTAAAATTTATGTTCATTATGCAATCGACTTGATTTTAGCGTAAATTTTTTACGATTTGGGTGACTTTTTGGTGAATTAGCTGTTTTAATTTGAATAATGGTTTGATGTTGGTGGTGGTTGTCGACATATGGTGGCCAGAGGTGAGGAAAAATAGCGTAAACTGCAACCAGTGATTCATCTCAAGTAATATTTGAACGGGTGGTGGGTTTTTTAGAGAGAGAGAGAGAGAGGGGGGGGGAGGAAGAAGATGGCAGTGGTGGTGAATGGCGGTGGCAGTGGTGGCTGGAGGTGGCGGTGGTGGCTGGAGGTGGCAGTGGTGGTTGTGGTGGTGAATGGCGGTGGCACTGGTGGCAGGGGGTAATATTACAGAGTAAACAAAGCACAGGGGGTAAAATAAAAGGGTATAATAGTCATTTCACCACCAAGTCAACAGATCAGTCAACAAAATTGAGCTTAGGGGGTAATGTTGCGACATAAGAGTTAACAGTGGGGGGTAAAATTGCAATTATTTCCTTAGGGGGGGTAAGAGTGCCAATCACCCCTAACCTCAGGGGGTAAAATTGCAGTTTACTCTAATAAAATTATGTGTTAATAAAGACGCGTTTATTACTGCAAATCATATAAACCAAATTATAACCATTTCATTCTGCTACACTGAAGGATTGTAGAGAGTGTTGGAGAAGGTGTACATGAAGTTGTTGAAGGAGACACTATGATCCCAATCTTTTTGGCGGATTGCGGCGAATGCACTGATTGTTTGTCCGAAAAAAGCAACCTATGCACAAAGTTTCCTTTCAGTCTTTCTCCTTGGATGGAAAGAGAAGAGACAAGCAGGTTCGCAGACATTAATGGAGAAACTTTATACCACTTCTTGAGTGTATCGAGTTTTAGTGAGTACACGGTGGTTGACATTGCACATTTAACTAAAATCGATCCAGCAATCCCACCTAACAGAGCTTGCCTCTTAAGTTGTGGAGTATCAACTGGTACATTATACTCTTCATATACTTTTCTAACCATTTACTTTTGGGTTAATTTCATGTTAAGCAACCAGCAATTACATTGTTGTTAATTTGGATAACGGGCTATGTTTTCTATACGGGTCACTGAATTTTCACTGTCTGCTATATAGGTACTCAAATATCTATGTTTTTTTTTTTTTGCATTTTTTGCTTGTGTGTCTATCATTTATTTTGTCATCCAAGTCGCCATGTCACATGCCAGTATGCCACTGCTTGACATGGAGATTTTGGGAGGTTCTAAGTTTGACCTTTGACTTTTGAGGTCAAACATTCTAAGAATACAGTTCAACACCGATATGAATCCTTATATCTACTACTTAGAATATGATAACCACATTATGTATAATTGAGCTAGCACTACAAAATAAATATAGTAGAGTGGTAAAATAGTAATATGATCTACCAAGTTAGATTTTTAAGAAGTGTCAAGTTTGACTTGACCTAAAAAGTCATTACACTTTCAGGGGTGGGTGCTGCTTGGAAAACAGCCAAGGTGGAAGCTGGAACAACTGTTGCTATATTTGGACTCGGTGCCATTGGCCTAGCGGTATGATTTTTTAACTACATAACTGATAATTCTATTATGAACGAGCTAGTAAAGCTTTTGTGACATTCATCATTTTAAATTATTTCAAGATTAAGAAAGCTTACATTGTTATCTTGACATATGTCTTGATTATGAAATGTTTTTACTTTTTACAGGTAGCCGAAGGAGCGAGGCTGTAGATGTGAATCAGGACAAATGTGAAATAGGTCATTTCTAATTTGGATCTTTATAAGAATATGGTAACTTTCGACTTATAAAGATCGTATGTGGAGTTAGTTTTATATGTTTCTTTTATAAATAGGAAAGAAATTTGGAGTGACTGATTTTGTGAACCCTGGTAATTGTGGGGACAAAACTGTGAGCCAGGTAACAAAATCATGGTTAAATCATTATTCTAGAAGATTAGATATTACATACATGATCAATGATAAAATTAGGAATTAATGATATGATATTTTGTGTCAGAAAATAATGGAGATGACTGGAGGTGGTGCAGACTATTGCTTTGAGTGTGTTGGTATGAAGTCACTTGTGCACGAAGCTTATGCTTCTTGTAGAAAGGTCGGTTTTATCTTTAATTTTGTTCGGCTTTTTTCAGACGGGCTAATGAACTGTATGCGTTTGTTTTATCATCTTCTAAACTCATTTAACGCGCTAATTGATGTTTCTGCAACGGTGAATGTTTTCTTTAGAGATGGGGAAAAGTAGTCGTGTTGGGAGTTGACCACCCACAATCTATGTTGACTTTTAATTCTTTTGAGGTTCTTCATAGCGGGAAATCAATCATGGGATCTTTTTTTGGAGGTCTTAAACCAAAATCCGACATTCGTATCCTTGAAAAACGCTATATGGATAAGGTAAAGAATACTAGTAGTCCCTTTGCTTTTCCATCTTTGCTTTTGACTTTTTGATGTCAAAGTCAAACCAACGAATTCTTTCGATCCAAATTGATATGGTTTAAAGTACATAAAGCATTCATGGTTTCAAACCAAATTTCAATAATAATTCATGGCAAATTCAGGAAATACGTCTGGATGAATTTGTGACACATGAAGTTGACTTCAAAGACATCAACAAGGCTTTTGACTTGATGACTGAAGGGAAGAGTTTAAGGTGTGTGATCTGGATGAACAAATGATTAAACTTCATTTTAACTTTCATCAGTTGTTGTTACTGTTTGCATCACTTGTAAATGTAAATAAAGATGACAACTTTGTTAAGTTCATGATTAAAATCTTTATAATAAATAATACATGTGTTGTCTGCAATATGTGGCTATTATGATTAATTATGATCAGCTGGAATCTTTGTATGCCATTATAATCATTCAGGCTTCATCATTGTTCTTCAAGTTATATGTTTAAGCTAGGATTGTTGGCTTGCTTTCGTGTCTAATTCTTCACAAAGTGACAGGAGCTGCAACCGGGGCTGTTGTCGAGGCCGCACAATAGGTCGTGGGTGCATCTGGACCTAGAGGTGTACAAAAAAACCGGTTTTAGGACCGAAACCGTTTTTTGTTCCAACCCGAACCGAACCAGCGGTTAGTATACTGGTTAGGATCCTTGAACAAAAAAAAACGGTTTAAAAACCGAAATCGGCTTTAAAAATCTGGTTTAAGCCAGTTTTTTTGGCCCAAATCGGTTTTTAACCGAACCGAATCGATTAGTACCAGTTATGGTTCCCACCATGTAAAACCGGTTTTTTTACCTCCACCAAAGGAACCGGTTCTGCTAAAAACCGGACCGGTTAAAAAAAAAAACCGATTTGTACCCCTCTATCTGGACTTGGTTCAGGAGAACAACAGGTAACACCGAATTGGGCTTCTTTTTACCCCCTTGGGCTGGGTTCACCAATTCTTGGCCATAGTGAACTGCAAGTCGAAAGTGTCTTTAGCCATCTACTCCTAGGCCCAATAACCCAAAGCAAGGTATCCTAGGCCTAAGACCACAACAAAACTACATTAAATCAACGAATGAGAACCTACATGTTGAATCGACCAAACGACATCCAATATGCTATTGTCACATTTATGTAGAACCAAGTGGATTCTTCAATGTGGCTGGCTGGTCTGAATTTGGAAATTTCTATTCAACAGCTAAGACTTCCAATGTTCTTTGTGGGCATGGTGGTGGTTGTGTTAGCATTAATATCCTCTGCGAGGATGGTCCATAACACATGCGTTAGTAATTTCTTAGTTATTTGATCATCTACAGGTTTCCAAAATTATGTACTGGAATCTTTGAAGAGCTAATCCTAATTAATGGTTCGGGTAAAATTAAGGGATGAGATAAACCGAAAGAAAAGACAAAGATAATTATTAGTTTGAAGTAATAGGTTTATCTTGTTGTTTTATTTATTGATTAATTAGGTATTAGAGTTCGTATTGGTTTAGGATAACTTGGCAAGGAATTAATTTAGTATAAATAGATGGGTTAGGTTATGTAATTTTTTGGTTGTTTTTGTTTTGGTTGGATAGCATCGTAGTAATAAAGAAGATGTTAGATATGTAGGCTTTGCAATTGCAGAATGCAGTATAGATGCTCTAATGGTAGTAGATGCTCTGCGCTATTATGGAACAAATACAAATACGCTTTAATTTTGTTAAGCCTGATATACCGTTTCCTATTTTATCTTTTCTTGGTCAACAAGTTGTAAACCCTAGTTTGGGTATTATAAATAGTTGATAGGTCCTTTGTAATTGGTATTACCTAAGAAATAAAATCCTAACCCTAATTGCAACTCGTGGACGTAGGTCACCTTGATCAAACCATGTAAATTCTCGTGTTCTTTATTTTCTTCTATTGTGTGTATGTTTGTTTCGCTTCCTAACCCTAGTTGCAACCCATGGACGTAGGTCACCTTGACCGAACCACGTAAATTCTCGTGTTCTTTGTTTTCTGCTATTGTGTGTGTTTGTTTCGCTTTTGCTCGAACCTACTCTGATCTGAAACCCTAACAGAAGAAAGATTCGTAAGATCACAAAATCCTTGTGTGTTCTGCGGTTTTGATCCATTTATTTCCAACAATCTTTTATGCTACAAGTCAATAGTGCGACGGGTGCATAGACTTGGATGATGTGAATTTTGAAAAAAAAAAAAAAAAAAAAAAACTATTTTAAGTGTAGTGTGTTGAATAAAAAACTTATGTATTCATGACATGACAATGATAAACTTAATTATTATTCTACTTGGATGATGTGAATTTTGGGGAAAAAAAAAACTATTTTAAGTGTAGACTGTTGAATAAAAAACTTATGTATTCATGACATAACAATGATAAACTTAATTTTTATTCTACTTGGATGATGTGAATTTTGAGAAAAAAAAATTTAAGTGTAGAGTGTTGAATAAAACACTTACGTATTCATGACATGACAATGATAAACTTAATTATTATTCTATTTGGATGATGTGAATTTTGAAAAAAAAAAAAAAAAACTATTTTAAAGGTAGAGTGTTGAATAAAAAACTTATTTATTCATCACATGACAATGATAAACTTAATTATTATTCTACTTATATATTAATTTATTATTCATTGTTCTTGTATTTTATAGCGAGTAAACTGCCATTTTGGTCTCTGTAGTTTGGGCAGTTTTGGCATTTTAGTCCAAATTTCAAACTTTTTTAAATCTGGGTCCCTGTGGTTTCACTTTTATTGCCATTTTAGTCCAAAATTCAAAAACCCTCATTTTTTACTGTTCCAACATGCCTATTTTGTCTTTTTGTGCAGGGGCATTTTGGTCATTCTGATTTTAATATAACATATTAATAATTAATAAACTAAATTAATATTAAGTTTATGTAATCCATTTTTGTTCAGATCATCATCTTGCCAAAACCAGAGATTTCTCCGATGGAACACCACCTGCCACACCCCTCTCACACCACCCCCACCACCACCTGCACCAAAACCAGAGATTTCTCCGGCTCCATTTCGCCCAACCGATTCAGATCCGAATCACACCAATTCAATCAAACCTGATTCAATCAACAATGAGGTAACTTATGACACAAATCTGATTCAATCAACAATGAGGATTCACACGAATTCAATCAAACCGGCGTCATCATCTTCATCATCGACATCATCCTCATCATCGGCATCATCCTTATCACCGGCGTCGAAACCCTAACCCCCAATTTCGTGTCGAAACCCTAACCCTAACCCTAACCCCCAACTTCCCCGGTGACGCGGCGGAGGTGTTGGTGTCAAATCTGAGATATATGTTCCGATTGTAGTCTGCACCGTAGATCTGAACTACCGATTCACTCACAAATTGATTCTCTCTCTTAGTCTGATGGTTACTCAAAGGTGTCGCTGGGTGTGACAGGTCATTGCAGGTGGTTAGGTTGTGATGGGTGGTTGCAGGTGTCGCCGCTGTTCCTTGGGCGTCATCGGAGTTTTGGTGTAGTGGTGGTGCGGTGGGGATGGTGGTGGTGCAGAGGGGGTGGAGAAGATGATGGTCTGCGGTGAACTCTGTGTGAAGAAGATGTTGGTCTGAAGAAGAAGATGATGGTCTTTTATGTATTATAATAATTGTATAATAATTTCAAATGACCAAAATGCCCCTACACAAAAAGACAAAATAGACATGTCGGAACAGTAAAAAATGAGGGTTTTTGAATTTTGGACTAAAATGGCAATAAAAGTGAAATCACAGGGACCTAGATTTAAAAAGTTTGAGATTTGGACTAAAATGGCAAAACTGCCCAAACCACAGGTACCAAAATGACAGTTTACTCTTTTATAGCACACTCTTTCATTTAAAGAATACATACACTGCGTTTTCATTCAGTGTTACACTAGGTTAGAACCCCGTGTATTACACGGATTGAATAAATGTAATTTTATATATTAAACAATAAAAAGTTAGATCTTTATGAACCCCGTATATTGTACGGGTTAAATAAATGTAATTTTATATATCAAATAATAAAAAAAGTTAAATCTTTAAAAACCATGTGTATTACACAAATTAAATAAATGCAATTTTGTATACTAAATACTAAAAACGTGGTATCTTTAGAAAACCCGTCTATAATCGGGTTGAATAAATCTATCAAATAATAAAAAAATTACTTCCTTAAAAACCTCATATATTACACGTGTTAAATAGATCTAAAAAGAGTTATATCTTTAAAAATCATGTGTATTACACAGATAAACAAATGTAATTTTGTATATTAGATACTAAAAACGTCGTATCTTTAAAAAACCCATGTATAGTCGGGCTGAAAAATCTACCAAATAATAAAAAAAAACATATCCTTAAAACCCGTGTATTACACGTGTTGATTAAATCTAAATTTATGTTGATTAAATTTAATTTTACATAGCAAATGATTAAAAAATTTATCTTTAAAAACTTCGTGTATTACACGGGTTATATAAATGTAACTTTGTATAGTAAATAAGCACGTGTTGAATAAAATATAATGTCATATGTTAACACTTACAGTCGTCAGGATTTATCTTTTAAAAATGAACTTTGGTGTACTATTCACTTATTATAACATTTCAGTTTTAAATCGGAACCTTTGATTCCTAGTTTACCATAATTTCAATCACCGAACTCCAAACTATATTGTGGACTCGGGTTACTCTCGGAGTACTCCATTTGGTCCAGTGGGTGCCCCGAGAGTATTCATGGTTGATTCTGTTGGTCGTTCAAAAAAAAAACTCGGGATGTAACTTTATAATTATATAAAAAACAAACGTTTATTCTCACCTAAATATTTGTTTAAAATTATATATAGAAAAACAAATATTTATTTTTATGTAATTTTGTTTAAAAATATTATTATTATTATTATTATTATTTAATATAAGAGATAAATAGAAAAATAAGATGAAAATACCGGAAAGTAACTCAGAAATTTTTTTCATTGTATGGGAAGCATATTTCATTTGATCACTTGAGATTTTTTTATTTATTACTTTTTATATGTTAATGTTAAGTTAATTAATCATTTGTCTACATAATTATTTCAATTTGAATTTCTTATTTTCAAACTTGTGATCACATATCGGTTCAATGGTATTTTCAAATAGTATAATATTTTTATTTTAATTATTATTTGTATAGATATAAATAATAGTTATCTATACTTAGGTAGAAGAGATTAAATTAAATAATATTTCGTTGGAGATTATCTATAACTAATTAGAAAATATTAAACTAAATGATAATTATCCATAGAGTAGATGGCCTAATATGATGACAAGTGTCCCAAACATGGTTTCTTTTATTATATAGTATAGAAGATGCTGTGTGTGAGAGGAGTGTACAACCATGTATTTTGTAAAAAAGGACCTTTTTTTCGTTGAAAAAAAAAAACCATGTTAAGTTTCGAGATGAATATAAAATTAACACCGCCAACGTCTATCGCATTAACTTCGAATTTTTTTCTTTATTTGCATTAACTTTGACTTTTTTTCTTTATTAACAATTGTAGGTAAACCACACAATATTAAACAACTGCTTGTTTATCTTTTAATGGTTTAGATTTTTTACCGATTCAGCATTTAATGGTTCAGACTGTGCTTCTGAATGGTTAAGTATTATAATGAGTCTGAATATTAAGACCTCTAACATGAATTCGTCAGACATTTGCCTCTAAACAGTTATGCATTATACTGACTCTTAATGGTTCAGACCTCTTGCTAGTTTAACATTTAACCATACAGCCCTTAAGTTATTAACCAAACGTTGCCGACAATACGTTTACATTATTTGCCCTTTAAAAAAGAAAAGCAAAAGTTTATATTCGGGTAACATGGATGTCTCCATGCATAAAAGGTTAAGTATACAGACGGCTGTTGTCCCACTCATCACCAACTCCGCAGGGTGAAACGTAACCTACGTAGCATTCCTTAACCATTATATAGCTTCAAACATAAAATATTAAACATCCCGACAACATACAAGAAGAAATTAGGTGTCAAACACTCATTATGGACGCAAATGGCTCCAGTAATACCGCTGGCAAACCTATCCAATGCAAAGGTAAGTTTCTACTGAAAACCGAACATGCTTTGGTTTAATCTGTTTGAAACCGAATAATGAACACTCCCAGTACTTGTTGGCACTGGCAGCTGCGATTGTTCGGATACCAGGGGAGCCGCTGCTGATTGAGGATGTGATAGTTGCTCCCCCAAAACGTTGCGAAGTTCGAATTAAAATCATTTGTACTGCCCTTTGTCACACTGATCTTACCTTTTGGAAAGTTAAGGTAAATAGTCATTGATTTTGAGTTAAATTTTAATCCAATCATATGTTAACTAATTTGTTTTTGTTCCCGAAGGATCCTCCTGCTGTTTTCCCTAAAATACTTGGTCATGAAGCAGTGGGGTAAAATCTGAATACTTTTTATTTCCGAATCTATGTTTGTATTCGTGCGCACGCTTGATTTTGATTTTGAACATTATTTGATATGTTTTTTTTTTGTAGTTTTGATTTATTTTGAATATCATTTTGTAAATCATGTTGCTGTTATGGGTAAAAATATAAAACTATGTTGCTATTATTGGAACATTTATTTTGACCTCAATGGAAGATTTTAAGTGTAGATTTGTGGTTCAAAAGATTGTCCCATGTTTTCTTCTAATTTATAGTAATAAGTTTATGTGTTAAATAATAAAGATGCATTTATTACTGCAAATCATATAAATAACTACTTTATTATGTGACACTAAAGGATTGTAGAGAGTGTTGGAGAAGGTGTACATGAAATTGTTGAAGGAGACACTGTGATCCCAATCTTTTTGGCTGATTGCGGCGAATGCACTGATTGTTTGTCTGAAAAAAGCAACCTATGCACAAAGTTTCCTTTGAGTCCATCTCCTTGGATGAAAAGAGAAGAGACAAGCAGGTTCACAGACATTAATGGAGAAACTTTATACCACTTCTTGAGTGTATCGAGTTTTAGTGAGTACACGGTGGTTGACATTGCACATCTGACTAAAATTGATCCAGCAATTCCACCAAACAGAGCTTGCCTCTTAAGTTGTGGAGTATCGACCGGTAAATTATACTCTTTTTAGTATTTATGTTCGGATTTTTAAATGATATAGTACCCAACGATTATTTTGTTGCTGATCATGGGTAGGCTCATTCTATTCTCACATCCCAAAATCTTATTCACACATCCTTTTCACTCTATCTCTCTCTATATATAACTATGTATATATAGAGAGATATAGAGGGGAGGGTGTGTGAATATTAACACCATAACCCATAACCGGCAATGTTTTCGGTATATGTTACCTAATTAACTATCTTTTTCTAATATGCAGATCACTAAAATATTTTTTTTTTTGCTTTTATTCACATGTCAACTATCTAACTTTTTGTCATCCAAGTATCACAGGATGGGAACATAATGATAGTTTAAGGACCTACATTACCTAAATATCTAAAAATGAAGTTTAGCGACCTACATAGGAAAAAATGAAGTTTAATGCCCTATACAGAAAAAAAAGGGTGTGTGTGTGTGGGGGGGGGGGGGGGGGGGTAGCCATTAATAAGATTCAACTAGTTTTTTTACCCAACGCGCGTTGCGACGGCTTCGTACACGAAATAATAACGTATAAACTACAATCCACCAGACTCGTTTCCGAACTAAATTTACGTCAAAACGCATGATAACTCAAATTTATACGGTTGCATCAAACCGTATTACATTTGATCCGATTTGTTTTCAAACAAAATTTACGTCAAAACGTACATAAAAACATTTTATAATTGACCCAACTCATTTCAAACAAAAAGTACGTTATCGCGTAGACAAACTCGAATTTATGCCGAGACGTAGTAAAAAATGTAAGAAATTAGTTTTAGGGTAAGCTCGAAACTTTAGAAACTTAACGGGTTCAAAGTGACATTTACAACGTTAGAGGGTTACCTTTGATATTACAGCTGGGTTTGAGGATAGAATGGGTTATATGTCAAAACTTTAAGAGTTAAAGAGAAGTTAGAAGGTATGGGGGCCTTTTTTGTCAAGTTAGAAAGTATGAGGGCCATTTTTGGCTAGTTAAAAGTTGATTTTTATCAAGTTATAAGTTTGAGGGGTGAATTCTGTCAATTGGTTGGGTGTGACTTTTGTCAAATAAGAAAGGTTGCCGACCTTTCAGTTTAAGATTATATAGAATTAACTTTGGATGTTTTGTCTCAATTGTTAAGTGTTATGTGCCTTATGTCCAAGGTTTGATGTAAAACTCCTATCGAGTCGGGGGTCTTACTGGAAGCAGTCTCTCTATTCCTACGGGGAAGAGGTAAGGCTGTCTACATATTACCCTCCTCAAACCCTACCTTAACTTTGCTATTGGTAGGATTTATTGATTATGATGATGATGATGATGGTGATAATGATGAACCTTGGATGTTTTGGCAAGGCTTGTTAAATGATGCTTGTAACGAGAATAGGTAGGTGAAAGTTGTTAGGCCCAAAGGAGTGGGAGTCGGTTTCAATCGGTAAACATGTTTACCGATTCGGTAAACCAATGCCATCAACCATTTTACCGAACAAGGGGGAGCAATGCGGTGAACCTTCATCGATTCAGTGAAGGTGAAGGAAAGGGGGAGAGAGAGGATGTGTGGTGGGGTCCAATTCTTTTCAACCAATCACACAATTTTTCTTTTTCTTTTAAATAGTTTACCTAAACCCCATTAGGTAAACCACGGCTAGCGTTTTTGAGCAATAGGTAAAGAAAATAGGTAAAATGACATGGCACTATTTGATTGGGTGATTTTGGAGTTTACATATTTCAAGTGTCTAACCACTCCCTTCACCCTTAGACCTTTGAGGTAAAACATTCTAAGAATACACTTCAACAATGATATGAGATATCAATATTATATTTTTGAACTAGTACTACAAAAAATAACAAATGTGGTAAATTAGTGATAACATCTATCAAATTTGAATTTGGAAAGTACCAAGCTTGACCTAAAAAGCCATTATGCTTTCAGGGGTGGGTGCTGCCTGGAAAACGGCCAAGGTGGAAGCTGGAACAACCGTTGCTATATTCGGACTAGGTGTCATTGGTCTAGCGGTATGATTTTGTAATTGCGTGTTTTAAAAAACGGATAACTCGATTATGAACTAGCCGAGTCACATTTATGGTTTTAACTTATATAAAGAAAAGTTTTTACAGGTAGCAGAAGGAGCGAGGCTATGTGGAGCTAAGAGGATCATAGGAATTGATGTGAACCAAGACAAGTTTGAAATAGGTAATTTCTAATTTAAATATTATTATGATATGGTAATATCCACTCATAAGGATCATATGTGTAACACCCCGTGTTTTCACGAGTGAAAGTCAAGTCAAGGTCAAAGTCAACGACCGATTTCGCGCGACGTGACTCGTAGAATTGTTTCTATTATATTTAGATTATGTGGAGTAAATGTTGTACATTACAATAATCAAGCCTCACCAATCATATTTCAATCGATCTACGACTGTGAACGATAGGAAGTAACAATGCGATAAAGTTAATCAAGCAAGCTAAACAAATCGACACCAAATCGTAACTCGAATTACGTATTTTATTTGTCAGTTATACGTGTGTGTGTGCCTTACGTGTTACTTGTGCATGTTTATTTTATGTTGTGTGGTGATAATCAAGCGAACTCAATCGAACTCGAAGTCTAACTCGAATATGACCGAACCCGAACCCGAACACCGAATCGAACCATATAAGAAGTAGTTGGGACAGAAAGTAATTTGATTAGGAAACCCTATCGAATCACTCGCAAAATAGAAGCCAAATCAACATCGCGCCGAACTCACTATGGTAGGCGGCATCCGCACGGATGGCCCATCCGCACGGATGGCCAATCCGCACGGATTGCCAGTCCGCACGGATGGCCAGTCCGCGCGGATAACCTGCCCGGGTGCGTGCCATGCGCACGGCTCACCCCCTTTCCCTTTTTGGCATCCTATATATACACGGGTCACTCTCCACTTTTTCTACTTTTGGCAAGTGACGTCCGAACCACCCGGATTCTTCACCTTTTTCCAGATTTCTCTCAATCCAGGTAAGATCTTGCACCAATTCTTGTACATCTTTGATCACTACACCATCCTACACATTTCTATCCTTCGAATCATCGATTTTAACCATGAAATCATCCGGATTCGAGGTATTCACGGGTGACGTCATCATGAAGGTCAAAAACTTCATGCTTGGCTTCATTCCACCAAGGATATCTCAGATCTAAACGATTTCTACAAGTTTTTACAATAATTTCACCTAGATCTAAAACTTTTCTAAGGATAAAAGAGTTGAAAGAAATAAATCTAATGTTCTCTCCTTCTTTTACCCTTAAAACCGGTACAAATCCGATCAGTCCTAGCGTTTTACTCGTCAATAGTGATACCCTAGTTCCAGATCTGGAGTTGTACCATAGACAACTGATTTCGAGGTTAACCGGGATGACCGTTCTGAGTCGCCGGCAGGCCGAGTTAGGGTGGTTCCTGACCGGTCTAGTCACGCGGGTGAGGACACAACTCCAAGTGGTTGCCACGTAATCAGAACGTCTCGATAAACGACAACAGAAACCAAGTGTAGACGAACGGAACAACCAGAGCAGTTGTCCGTACGGACAAAGCTACCCGCACGGACTAGCCATCCGCACGGACAAGCTGTGCGCACGGATTACCATCCGCACGCACAGGTCATACGCACGGGTTGTCACCCGCACGGACTATCCTTGGGACCCACCTTCCAAACAAAGGTTGGAGTATCGACGAACGAGCAATCCGAACGGACGACCTCTGAATGGATTACTCATCGGATCATGAGATACTAAGGCCTTAAAACGAAAATCGAACAAACTTCACCCGCACGGCCAAGCCGTGCGCACGGACAGGCTATCCGGACGGATTGTCTCTGGCCGCGCGCACAGGCTGTCCGCACGGACTACCACACGCACGGACCGCCGTCCGCGCGGCCGGCTTGAAAGGTAGAAACACTTTGGTGTTTTCTAAATGCTACAACGAAAACTCCAAAGCACAAGCCATCATACACAAACACATCTTAGGAAGAAACAATCCACTTGAACAATTATCCACACGAGCAATCTAACCGTACGGATAAGTCGCCCGCACGTGTAACTAGTCCGCACGGGTTGCCACCCGCACGGACAGTCACACGCACGGATGACCTATCCGGATGGGACACCGTCCGCACGCATCACCATCCGCACGCATCACCATCCGTACGGGTAGATCATGCGCACGGATGACCCTATTCACGGACAACTGATCCGCACGATCAGTCATCCTACCCACTCTCGCTTGTACTGTTTTACGCGTCACTTAACGTTACGTTATCGAATCTATTCAGGCTAACCGAACTCGCTGAAAAGCGCTCCCTTCAATCCATACCACTGTGAGTATACTCGAACCCTTTTTGCTTTTAGCACTTTTGGGTGTTACATACGTTACAACTATTCAAACTACAACAATCACACTACTCAAGTTATTTTAACGCTTAACCATTATCGCATGTTATACGTGACTTATGAATGCTTGTGGTTATGTTTACACATGGAATGCTGTCTACCTGCCTTAGCAACGATAGTACTATAGTTTGGACTCAGCACCCGTTTCCACGGGGGTTGTTAAGGATCTTTTACTTGCATGGATTACGGTGGTAATCGTGTATTGCGAACTGCCTCGGGCAGTCAACCCGCAGTCATTGGTATCGATGGATCTATGTCGATAACTAACGTGCTTCATTTCACTATGTGTACGTGCTGGTTATGCGTAAACGAATTCGAACTCTATATGCTATTATCAAACTTGTATGCTCACCTTTACATTTTTATGTATTGACATTATTTTAACGTATGTGACAGGTGCCTAGGTTGTTTATATGCTTCTCGGGCTGTGATGAAATCGAAGCTAGGAATTGGAGTCCTAGAAACCAATAACCAAATTCGTTATGTTTAAATCTGAGTTGTCGGAACAGAATATTTGTTTAGTTTTTGTCTGTAATAACTTGTTTTACTATTTGAGACATGGTATGGGACGTGTTAACTTAAATTAAATGGTAATGATAGTTGCTATGGAAACTTCTGGACAATCTGTTTCGCTCAGTGTCGCGCCCCGATGATTCCGCCATCGGTTGGGGTGTGACAGATTGGTATCAGAGCCATAACTATAGGGAATTAGGCAAGACTCGACCTAGTCCGGGTCGAAGTCTTAGAGACCTAGGCTATAGTTAAGAACCAACAGACCAACTCACGCGTATGCGTAAACTCACCACTATCACTCACTCTTTTCTAGCACTACACTCAAGTTTTCAAGTTGTGAACAGGCGATGAGGCCGAGAATAGGTGTGAAAACCGCAAACTCTCGACTAAGTTGCCTAGTCAGCTGGCGTTTTTAGCTACAAACGAGGAGAATTATACCAAATCAGGAGTGAAATCCATATTTTGATGAATAATCTCCTCAATTTTTATCAGAAACGAGGACGGGAGTTGCGAGATAGGGGTGAAACCCTAACCTTGACGACTCGTCCCGCTTTTATACAAAACTCCACCAAAGTTCGATGGACTCCAACGGTCTAAAGACACAACCTAACCAATAGGAATTGCGCCAGCGCCCAAGAATCGAGGCAAAGGCATAGTCCTGGAGGTCGTTGTGCAGGATCCTTGAGAATAGTCGAGCTACTTTGGTTAAGTCGAAGTCTGTTAGCCACAGACAATCCACCTTCGATCATCGATCTTTATGAAAATTTTATGCTTTTTCTGTTATTTGTTAACGTTTTGAGATATTATTGGTTTCGACCCAACACTATTGCTTCTGCTAAAACACAAAACTCACACCACTCCTCGCTAGCCACTCAACACTGGGGACAATTAGGACACTTTGTACGCTCGTATATGCTTTTAGTGACTAAGATTATGTGCTTCTTGCTTATTGTGCTCATATAATTAGGGATACTGTAATTATGTGCTCTATATGTCTATGTGATTTTGTGCAACTCTGTAAATTAGTGACTATATGCGTTTACATGGTACGTGTTACTGAGCTTTAGTAATCCTAGACGTGTGAGGTGAGATTCGAATACATATGTTGAGTTTCCATGGCGGTGTCTATTGCAGACAATGTCGTCTGGATCCCATCATCGGCTCTCTCGTCAGGAAAAGAGGGACAGACGCCTTGCGTCCATCGTCGCGAAAGCGGTAGCAAAGGCTGTGAGCGGTGTCTGCGAGAATGCCAGCAAGTCATCCGAGGAATCAAGGACTGAGGGTCCCAAAGCTGCTGCGAGACCTTTCAGTTTCAAACAATTCAAGTCATGTGGACCGAAAGAATTCACGGGCGAAGGAGGTCCTACTGCCCTATTCCACTGGTTTGACTCCATCGAGGTTACCCTGCGACAAAGTGGTTGCCCTGATGACCTTCGGACTCTGAACGCTACCGGCGTCTTTCAGTCCCGTGCATTGGACTGGTGGACGGCCGAGAGGAACAAGAGAGGGAATGATGCAGCTTACGGGTTGTCGTGGGATGAGCTCAAGGAAGTCATGCTGGAGGAATTCTGCCCTCCTCACGAACGACAAAAGCTTGAAGATGAATTCTGGCACATACATCAGAAGGATGGAGACAATGCTGGTCTTACCGCTCGCTTCAAACAGCTCAGCATTATCTGTCCCGATCAAGTCAAGACTCCTGAGATCACCATCAAGAAATACATCAGAGCTCTGCCCGACTGCGTTGCTGATTTCGTGCAAGCGGCTAAGACTACCACGATCGAAGAAACCTATCTACTGGCCGCTGAGATCAATGACAAAAGGGTCAAAGCTGGGATGTGGGATAAGACCTCCAAGCATCTACATCAAGCCACTGCTGCTACACCAACTGCTGAACCCACGTCATCAAGCAACAGGAGAAAGAACAAGAGAAAGAACAACTCCACCAACAAGAACTGTGCGATTTCTGCTGCACCGATCCAAGCGGTACCTGCTCAGCAGCGTCAAGTAGTGGCGCCTGTGGCCAATGCACCGCCTGCAAAGCGTGCATATACTGGACCACACCCCCTCTGCCCTACTTGCACCTATCATCATCCAACTGCTATTCAATGCCGCTTCTGTGCTCATTGCAACGTCTACGGCCACTTTACTGCCAACTGCCGTATTCGTCAAGCTCCTGCCAATCAAGCTCTACTCGCTGCCCCACAGGGTCAACAAGCTCCTCCGGCACCCGCAGTCAAAGCCAGAGCATGCTTCACATGTGGCGACCCGAACCATTTCGCCAACATGTGCCCGAACAGGGTGGTGAAACAAGAACCCCAGCAGCAACAGCAGCAACCGCAGCAACAGCAACAGCAGCAGCAACAGGCCGCACGTGCCAGAACTTTCAATCTCAACGTGCGTCAAGCCCAGGCCGACAACAACGTGGTCAATGGTACGTTCCTTGTGAATGGTATTTATGCTTCATGTTTGTTTGATACTGGAGCCGATAATTGCTTTGTGTCACACGAATTTGAGAAACTCCTTGGTCGTAAACGTTCTCGACTCTCCTCTGCATTCGAAGTTGAAGTCGCTACCGGGAGAACCGTCGCTGTAAACTCTGTTATTCGTGATTGCACACTCGAGCTCAACAATCACATCTTCTCAATCGATCTCATCCCTATGCAACTAGGAAGTTTCGATGTCATAGTAGGCATGGACTTTCTTCGTGAAAACCATGCCGAAGTTGTGTGCTTCGATAAAATGATTCGTTTTTCGCTCGCCAACGGGGATTCACTGTGCGTCTATGGAGATACTACTTCGAAGGGTCTCAAACTTATATCGTGCCTACAAGCCAGCAAGTATCTCCGTAAGGAATACAGGGCTTTCTTGGCTCATGTCGTAGCAGCGGAGAAGGAAAAGAAAGAGAAGAAGAAAGTGAAGGACGTTCCAGTGGTCCGAGAATTTCCTCAAGTCTTTCCCGAGGATCTTCCCGGACTACCTCCAAAGCGTGATATCGATTTTCGCATTGATCTTATTCCTGGAGCAAACCCTATTGCCAGAGCTCCCTACCGACTTGCACCGTCCGAAATGCGCGAACTCTCAACCCAACTCCAGGAATTGCTTGAAAAAGGCTTTATTCGCCCGAGCACCTCTCCGTGGGGCGCACCAGTCCTTTTCGTCAAAAAGAAGGATGGGACGTTCCGGATGTGCATCGATTACCGGGAATTGAATAAGTTGACTATCAAGAATCGCTATCCTCTGCCTCGAATCGACGATTTGTTTGATCAACTACAGGGCGCTACGTGTTTCTCGAAGATCGACCTGCGTTCCGGATATCATCAGCTACGTATACAGGAGGAGGATATTCCCAAAACAGCGTTTCGCACCCGTTACGGCCATTATGAATTCGTTGTCATGCCATTTGGCCTAACCAATGCACCAGCAGTTTTCATGGATCTGATGAATCGAGTGTGTAAACCGTATCTTGACCGTTTCGTCATCGTGTTCATCGACGATGTCTTGATCTATTCCAAAACGAGATCCGAACACGCGCAGCACCTACGTTTGGTTCTCGAGTTACTCCAGGGAAACCAACTCTACGCTAAATTCTCCAAGTGCGAATTTTGGTTGGGGGAGGTTCAATTTCTGGGTCACATCGTAAATAGTCAAGGTATTCACGTCGATCCTGCGAAGATTGAAGCTGTTAAGAGCTGGGTTACGCCTAAGAACCCGACTGAAGTCCGCTCCTTTCTCGGACTAGCGGGCTATTATCGACGATTCATCGAAGGATTCTCGAAGATTGCCGTACCACTCACTTCTCTCACTCATAAGGACCAGCCCTTTTTCTGGGGAACCAAACAAGAGTCTGCCTTTCGAACCCTCAAATACATGCTTTGCAATGCCCCTGTTCTCACGCTACCCGACGGAAACGATAATTTCATTGTCTACTGTGATGCTTCTAACCTTGGTCTCGGTTGTGTCTTAATGCAACGAGACAAGGTTATTGCTTACGCATCCCGACAGCTCAAAATCCACGAGAAGAACTATACAACCCACGATCTCGAACTAGGCGCAGTTGTCTTTGCATTAAAGATTTGGCGACACTACCTGTATGGTACCAAGTGTACGATCTTCACCGATCATAAGAGCCTACAACACATTTTTAATCAGAGGGAACTAAATATGCGTCAACGCCGATGGGTAGAACTTCTCAACGATTACGACTGCGAGATTCGTTATCACCCAGGCAAAGCAAATGTTGTTGCCGACGCACTTAGCAGACGGAGTTATCTGCTTAGCACTCGAAATGTTCAAGCCCAGCACAATCTAGAAGCTCTCATCCGCGACGCCCAGCATGCATGTTTCAACGAGCGCACCTTGAAGAAAGAGAGAATCTACCACGATGGAGCCCAACTTGTGAGCAAATCAAACGGGATATTCCACTTCTTAGACAAAATCTGGATTCCCAAGCGAACCAACCTGCGACAGATCATCATGGACGAAGCCCACAAATCCCGATACTCTATTCATCCCGGTGCTGACAAAATGTACCATGACCTTCGATATAGGTACTGGTGGCCGGGCATGAAACGGGATATCGCTCTCTACGTCGGAAAATGCCTAACCTGTGCTAGAGTTAAGGCCGAAAATCAACGACCCTCTGGCTTACTCGAACAACCTCCAATCCCCATGTGGAAGTGGGAAAGCATAGCTATGGATTTCATAACCAAGCTTCCAACCACGTCATCAGGTCACGACAGCATTTGGGTTGTTATTGACCGTTTGACCAAATCAGCCCACTTTCTGCCAATACGAGAAGACTACAAGGTGGAACGATTAGCCCGAATCTACACCGACGAGATCATTTGTCGACATGGGACGCCTCGTGACATCATCTCTGACCGTGATACCCGATTCACGTCACGATTGTGGGGAACGTTTCAAACGGCACTGGGTACAACGCTTAATATAAGTACTGCGTTCCACCCACAAACTGACGGTCAGAGCGAAAGAACGATTCGTACGCTTGAAGACATGCTCCGTTCATGTGTCCTAGACTTCGGTGGTAATTGGGATAGACACCTTCCGTTAGTCGAATTCTCGTACAACAACAGCTACCAGGCTAGCATCCAGATGGCACCTTTTGAGGCCTTATACGGGAGAAGATGTCGATCGCCTATTGTGTGGCACGAGATCGGTCACTCGCAACTAACCGGTCCGGAACTGCTACAAGAAACGACAGACAAAATCTTCCAAATTCGGGACAATCTAGCGAAGGCTCGAGATAGACAGAAGCTTCTTGCCGATAAAAAGCGCAAGCACCGTGAGTATGGCATTGGTGACTACGTACTCCTAAAGGTATCACCTTGGAAGGGTGTAGTCCGATTTGGCAAAAAGGGGAAACTTGCGCCTCGTTATGTGGGACCTTTTAAGATTCTGGAAAGGATCGGAAAAGTCGCCTACAGACTCGAGTTACCGGAAGAACTTAACAATGTCCATCCAATCTTCCACGTGTCAAACCTCCGAAAGACCATCTACGAACCAGCCGTACATGTTCCTCTAGATGATTTACGAGTGAACGAAACATTGCACTTCGTGGAAAAGCCTGTCGAAATCATGGATCGCCAAACCAAAGAACTCAGGCGCTCACGCATTCCCATTGTGAAAGTCCGGTGGTAAGGCAAACAAGGCGCGGAGTTCACTTGGGAACTCGAAAGCGACATGAAGGCAAAGTATCCACAGCTGTTTAACGAAGAAGCAACGTCCAGCTAAAACAGCGAGTATTCGAGAGAGTTTTTCAGAAAATTTGAAATATGATAACATGTATGGAAGCCAACAAAAACCGCTGAAACTACTGAAGATCGAATAATGTAAATAAGAGAAAGTGACATCGTGATTCAGGTGTTTGTACGATTTCGTATCAATCAATAGAATCACCAATTATATTAGAGAGATAATCCTAGATAGAGAAAGTCTAGATAGAGTAAGTCGCTCACGTGATTTTCGAAGCTTGTAATCGTCAGATTATCACTAGAATCACGCCCTTAGTACATTCTCGTGCATCGATCTCACTCGTGCACGAATTCCGCACGTCGTACGAGTCGAATCGCAATCGAAGCGAATTCAAACTAGAACCCACAATTATCAAGGTTTTGAAAGAAAAAGAAAAAGATTTTGAAAATAGAAAATTAAAGATCGAAAAAGATTTCTCTCAAACGACTTCATAGGCTTCTAAATCAGCCGATTTTAACCGTAAAACCCTGGTTAATTTGGCGATTCTCCACACGTGATTCATGAACTAGTTACAGCTTCCGGCTTAATTTCGGGACGAAATTTCCTAAACAAGGGGAGGCTGTAACACCCCGTGTTTTCACGAGTGAAAGTCAAGTCAAGGTCAAAGTCAACGACCGATTTCGCGCGACGTGACTCGTAGAATTGTTTCTATTATATTTAGATTATGTGGAGTAAATGTTGTACATTACAATAATCAAGCCTCACCAATCATATTTCAATCGATCTACGACTGTGAACGATAGGAAGTAACAATGCGATAAAGTTAATCAAGCAAGCTAAACAAATCGACACCAAATCGTAACTCGAATTACGTATTTTATTTGTCAGTTATACGTGTGTGTGTGCCTTACGTGTTACTTGTGCATGTTTATTTTATGTTGTGTGGTGATAATCAAGCGAACTCAATCGAACTCGAAGTCTAACTCGAATATGACCGAACCCGAACCCGAACACCGAATCGAACCATATAAGAAGTAGTTGGGACAGAAAGTAATTTGATTAGGAAACCCTATCGAATCACTCGCAAAATAGAAGCCAAATCAACATCGCGCCGAACTCACTATGGTAGGCGGCATCCGCACGGATGGCCCATCCGCACGGATGGCCAATCCGCACGGATTGCCAGTCCGCACGGATGGCCAGTCCGCGCGGATAACCTGCCCGGGTGCGTGCCATGCGCACGGCTCACCCCCTTTCCCTTTTTGGCATCCTATATATACACGGGTCACTCTCCACTTTTTCTACTTTTGGCAAGTGACGTCCGAACCACCCGGATTCTTCACCTTTTTCCAGATTTCTCTCAATCCAGGTAAGATCTTGCACCAATTCTTGTACATCTTTGATCACTACACCATCCTACACATTTCTATCCTTCGAATCATCGATTTTAACCATGAAATCATCCGGATTCGAGGTATTCACGGGTGACGTCATCATGAAGGTCAAAAACTTCATGCTTGGCTTCATTCCACCAAGGATATCTCAGATCTAAACGATTTCTACAAGTTTTTACAATAATTTCACCTAGATCTAAAACTTTTCTAAGGATAAAAGAGTTGAAAGAAATAAATCTAATGTTCTCTCCTTCTTTTACCCTTAAAACCGGTACAAATCCGATCAGTCCTAGCGTTTTACTCGTCAATAGTGATACCCTAGTTCCAGATCTGGAGTTGTACCATAGACAACTGATTTCGAGGTTAACCGGGATGACCGTTCTGAGTCGCCGGCAGGCCGAGTTAGGGTGGTTCCTGACCGGTCTAGTCACGCGGGTGAGGACACAACTCCAAGTGGTTGCCACGTAATCAGAACGTCTCGATAAACGACAACAGAAACCAAGTGTAGACGAACGGAACAACCAGAGCAGTTGTCCGTACGGACAAAGCTACCCGCACGGACTAGCCATCCGCACGGACAAGCTGTGCGCACGGATTACCATCCGCACGCACAGGTCATACGCACGGGTTGTCACCCGCACGGACTATCCTTGGGACCCACCTTCCAAACAAAGGTTGGAGTATCGACGAACGAGCAATCCGAACGGACGACCTCTGAATGGATTACTCATCGGATCATGAGATACTAAGGCCTTAAAACGAAAATCGAACAAACTTCACCCGCACGGCCAAGCCGTGCGCACGGACAGGCTATCCGGACGGATTGTCTCTGGCCGCGCGCACAGGCTGTCCGCACGGACTACCACACGCACGGACCGCCGTCCGCGCGGCCGGCTTGAAAGGTAGAAACACTTTGGTGTTTTCTAAATGCTACAACGAAAACTCCAAAGCACAAGCCATCATACACAAACACATCTTAGGAAGAAACAATCCACTTGAACAATTATCCACACGAGCAATCTAACCGTACGGATAAGTCGCCCGCACGTGTAACTAGTTCGCACGGGTTGCCACCCGCACGGACAGTCACACGCACGGATGACCTATCCGGATGGGACACCGTCCGCACGCATCACCATCCGCACGCATCACCATCCGTACGGGTAGATCATGCGCACGGATGACCCTATTCACGGACAACTGATCCGCACGATCAGTCATCCTACCCACTCTCGCTTGTACTGTTTTACGCGTCACTTAACGTTACGTTATCGAATCTATTCAGGCTAACCGAACTCGCTGAAAAGCGCTCCCTTCAATCCATACCACTGTGAGTATACTCGAACCCTTTTTGCTTTTAGCACTTTTGGGTGTTACATACGTTACAACTATTCAAACTACAACAATCACACTACTCAAGTTATTTTAACGCTTAACCATTATCGCATGTTATACGTGACTTATGAATGCTTGTGGTTATGTTTACACATGGAATGCTGTCTACCTGCCTTAGCAACGATAGTACTATAGTTTGGACTCAGCACCCGTTTCCACGGGGGTTGTTAAGGATCTTTTACTTGCATGGATTACGGTGGTAATCGTGTATTGCGAACTGCCTCGGGCAGTCAACCCGCAGTCATTGGTATCGATGGATCTATGTCGATAACTAACGTGCTTCATTTCACTATGTGTACGTGCTGGTTATGCGTAAACGAATTCGAACTCTATATGCTATTATCAAACTTGTATGCTCACCTTTACATTTTTATGTATTGACATTATTTTAACGTATGTGACAGGTGCCTAGGTTGTTTATATGCTTCTCGGGCTGTGATGAAATCGAAGCTAGGAATTGGAGTCCTAGAAACCAATAACCAAATTCGTTATGTTTAAATCTGAGTTGTCGGAACAGAATATTTGTTTAGTTTTTGTCTGTAATAACTTGTTTTACTATTTGAGACATGGTATGGGACGTGTTAACTTAAATTAAATGGTAATGATAGTTGCTATGGAAACTTCTGGACAATCTGTTTCGCTCAGTGCCGCGCCCCGATGATTCCGCCATCGGTTGGGGTGTGACAATATGTCCTTAGTTTTAGATTTTCTTTAATTTTTTTCTTTTAAATCAGGAAAGAAGTTTGGAGTAACTGATTTTGTAAACCCTGGTAACTGTGGGGACAAAACTGTGAGCCAGGTAACTTAACCATAGTTAAATCACCATTTGACATGATAAGATATCACTTGATCAATAACAGAATGAGGATTAAATGATGTCATCTTGGGTCAGATAATAATGGAGATGACTGGAGGTGGTGCAGACTATTGCTTTGAGTGTGTTGGTATGAAGTCACTTGTGCATGAAGCTTATGCTTCTTGTAGAAAGGTCGGTTTTATCTTTAATTTTGTTCGACTTATTTCAAACGGGTTGATGATCTGCATGCCTTTCATCATCATCATCATCCATACTCGGTTAATGCTCTAATTAAATTTCTTTGCATGTGTGAATGTAATCGTTAGGGATGGGGAAAAGTAGTCGTGTTGGGAGTTGACCAACCGGGGGCTATGTTAACTTTTAGTTCTTTTGAGGTACTTCATAGCGGGAAAGCAATCATGGGATCCTTTTTTGGAGGTCTTAAACCAAAATCCGACATTCGTATCCTTGAAAAAAGCTATATAGATAAGGTAAGAAGAATAGTGTCACTTTGGTTCTCCATCTTTGGCTTCTGAGGTCAATCCAACTTGATATGGTTTATAGTACAAATTAGGACTACTGCATGTTATGAAATTATTCAAAAAATAATAAATGTATTCTTTCACCAAAAGTTTATTATAATTCATGACCAATTCAGGAACTTACTCTTGACAAATTTGTCACACATGAAGTTGACTTTAAGGACATCAACAAGGCTTTTGACTTGATGCTGGAAGGAAAGAGTTTAAGGTGTGTAATCTGGATGAACAAGTGATTAAACTTCATTTTAACTTTCATGAGTTGTTGTTACTGTTGCATCTGTTGTAAAGATAGATGACAACTTTGTCAAGTTTTTTATTAACTTTTATTGTATTATAATATAATATAATAATGCGTGTGTTGGACTATTGTCTACAATGATTGGTTCATCTTCCCTAATTATTAGTTGGAATCCTCTTATGCCATCTTAATCACTCATGTTTCATAGTTTCATTTTCTAATATATTATAGAAATATTGGATTTTAATAATCTCAACTATTCGTCGTCGGCCGCCAACAGTCCCAACTTCAAAAATAACCACTGGCAGTCCCAACTATTGACATTAGAGAGGGCAATCTTGACCCAAAGCCATCCAAGTATGTCACTTTGGGTTGCTTTTAAAATTATATAGGTTGGTTTGGGTAAAGACATTTTAACTAAATGGATCACAATGGGTCACTTGAAATTCCATCTTGTTATTTTCGGGTCAAAGCGGGTCGACAACATTATAGAAATGGGTCGATGTGGGTTAGTGTCTTAAAGAAAAGGGGCAGGTTTCAGATCGGAATGGGTTTCGAGCCGGCACAAGTATCCGCACGAGATGGGTTACGGCACGAAACGGGTTTTGGATCGGAACGGGTTCGGTTCAAATTGAGTTTCGGGCCGAGACGGGTTTCGGCACGACGCATGTTTTGGATCGGAACGGGGTCGGTTCGGGTCGGGTTTCGGGCCGACATGGGTTTCTGCACGGGATGGGTTTCGGATCGCAACGGGTTTTGGGCCAAAACGAGTTTCCGCACGAGACGAGTTTCGGGTCGGGACGAGTTTTGTACCGTTTCAACCCGTACCGTTTCGAATCGAACCGCTTCGACGCGAACCATTTCGACCCGTACCGTTTCGACCAGTTCGTTTCGAATCGAACCGTTTCGACCAGTACCGTTTCGAATCGAACCGTTTCGACCCGTACCGTTTCGACCAGTACCGTTTCGACCCGTACCGTTTCGACCAGTACCGTTTCGAATCGAACCGTTTCGACGCGAACTGTTTCGACCCGTACCGTTTCGAATCGAACCGTTTCTAACTGAACCGTTTCGACCCGAACCGTTTCGAATCGAATCGTTTCGACGCGAACTGTTTTGACGCGTACTGTTTTGACCCGTACCGTTTCGACACGAACGTAAACATGAATTAATACGCAAACCTAAACACTTTAGCTTTTAGTAAATTGGATATACGATATCAATCCTGCCGTTGTACAGCTGACTAGAATATGATAGCATTATTGCTATTTACCACCATTGTAGACTTGTAATACATTACAGGAATTGATAATAACATTTCTGCTGATGTGACTTGAAATGTTATTTACATAAAGCAATTCATGAAGCCTCAAATATGCCTGTTATTTGACGATGATGCAACCTAGAGATATATGCTGGGACATCCTTTTTATTTGCGTATTACGGTATTACCTTTGTTTTGGTATTACCTTTGTTTTGCACCTACGGTATTACATTAAACAAAATTGCCCCTTGAGGTACAATCTCTTTAAAAAAACATTTTTAACCAACCCGACCCGAAACCCGTTCCGACCCGAACCCATTTTGACCCAAACCAAAACAACCCCCTTTTTTAATTGACCCGTTTTGACCCGAACCCGTTCTGACCCGAACCCATTTTGACCCATGACCCTACCCGACCCAACCCGACCCGTTTGCCAGGTCTAATTGATATATCGGCTACCAATGGACCCTGACTAACAAAATTCTAACGCTGTTAGTCTCCGGTGGCCGCAAAAACTGTTTTTGTCCAGAAAAAAAGTTTCTAAAGGTCCAATCTAAGGTTACAAAGAGGTTAGGGACGAAAATGTTGAGTTTTCCGGCTAAAAAGTTGAGTCTTCTGGCGAAAAAGAAGTTTTACAGCGACTTTAATAATTTGGGTTTTACTAGAAAAAGGTTCCCAAAGGTCCATAAGACCGTTGGGTATGGTGGGGCGGGGGTTTGGGGCATGGGTTGACACGTGGACTTCGAGTCCCCCCGCTGGTAAGTGACGTGTTGGGTCGGTATGGCGGGGCGTGGCTAGCCCGCGTGGGTTGGCCAGTTTTATAAAAATTAAAAAAAAAGCCTAAAATTAAAAAATACACACAAAATTAAAAAAAAGCCTAAAATTATTATTAAAATTTCCTAAAAAATACAAAATTCTACAAAAAAAGGATTACAAAATTAAAACAAAAAAAAGCCTAAAGCGTTAGGTAGATTTCGAACAGGGCGAGCTTGTTAAACGGCTTCCGCTCCTTGCCCCGGAACTCGATGTTGGCCACCGCCACCCGGTCTTCGTGACTTATATCACTGCCCGGGACGCTGTCGTAGTAGGCTTTAAAACTGTCGAGCTTCGGTCGTAGCTCGCGCCACTTGTGTTGGCACGCGTTTAAATTGTGCTGGTCGTTCCCCACGTTGTGCCGGTAGCTAGCGAAAGCTTCCGGCCAGTAACGGGTCTCACCGGGTTGGCGGCCCTTCATCGCGTCCACGACGCTCGTGACAGGTGCTAGCTGCTTCCTCGTGCGTCCATGTAACACCCCGTGTTTCTGAAGTCAAAGTCAAAGTCAAAGTCAAGATTGAAGTCAAAGGAAGACAAGATTGCTAATTGCGATCTGTCTCTCCTTGCCCAATTCCTGTTTTGACTTCTTTGACTTGTAGTTAGTCTATCTTATGCTTTACGTTAGTTGTATTATGTGGAGTACTTATTAATAATCGAGATTTAATCGCCATTTATCGCATGTTTAATCGCTTTATCGCTATCGCAATCGCACTCGCAACTCGAATTACGCATTTTGGTTATTGTTATACGTGTGTGTGCGCCTTATGTGTTACTTGTGCATGTTTATTTATGTTATGGCGTGATAATCAATCGAAACGCAATCGAAACAGTATGATAATTAGTGGAGAAGAGATAGTGCAAGATATGAGTAGTTGGGATTAAAAATAATTTGACTAGGAAAATCTATCGCAACGCTCGCAATCGCAATCGAAACATCAAAAATCGTCGCGCCGAGCACTCGAGCCAGGTGCCAGCCGACCGAACAGCCACCCGGCCTGACAGCCACCCGAGCGAGGTGCCATCCGACCGAGGTGCCACTCGGCCGGGCTGCCACCCGGGCGAGATGCCATCCGACCGACCAGCCCTTTCCACTTTGGGCATCCTATAAATACCCCTTGTCACTTTCAAACTTTCTACTTTTGGCAAGTGACGTCCGACCAGCTCGTTTTCCTCACTTTTCTTCAGATTTCTCGCGATTCCGGTAAGATCTCGTCCTAATTCATGTACTTCCTTGATCTACACGCACTCCTACACCTTTCTATCTTTTGAATCTTAACTTTTAACCGTGAAATCATCAAGATTCAAGGTGTTCTAGGATGACGTCATCATGTGTTCTTGAAGAACTTCATGTTTTGGCCTCAATCCACCAAGAACAACTTAGATCTAACCGATTTCCACATAAACAAACAAAGATCTTTCATAGATCTAAACATATTCACAAGAAAAAGGATTGAAAGATGGTTTTCCAACTTTCTTTCAACTCTTTTACACTCAATGCACTCAAAACCAGTGTTTTCGCAACCGGTTCGGACCGGCCGGTCAAACCGGTCGGGCCGGGAATCGGACATGTCACCGGTCCGGTTGAGCATGTTTGGTCGTTTTCCGTTTGGGCCGGCCGGTTTGTGCGAGCGATGATTGAACCGGCGGCCGGTGACCGCCGATCGGACCGGAAATCCTGATTTCTTTTCATCTTATTTGCTAAATACCCATGAAGATTACCTAAATCAGAGTCTTCTTTACACTGTAAAATCCATATCGAAAGAAATAAAGTAAAAGAAATGGATACATACAACTTAAAGGTTAATGATGAAGAAGGTTATGTGTAAAGAGAGACATAATATACAAGTGCATACAAAAAAGAAACACCACAGATGTACAAATTCGTGTTAACGGCTGTGTGTTGTGTAAAAGTAAATTAGGTATTGAAGTCACTAAGTGGAACTAGGGTTTTGTGAAGCAGAATGTATATTTGAGAGTAATGGGCTTTATTTTAGGTATTAAATTTCTTGAACGGCCCACATATTTTTTCAAGCTTCATTTCTTGAATATAAATTAATTGAGACCATTTTATTTAATGTATTTAAAGTGTTAGATTTTTACAAACTCTAGGTAAACAAACTTAATGTTATTTTTAATATTTTAGTATTTTTATATTGTGGGAGAAGTAATATGTAGCCATATTTTAAATACTCACTGTATATAATTTGTAATTTCATCCGGTTCTTAAATCCGGTCGGACCAGTGAACCAGTAAGGCTTCCGGTTCGATATTCGGTCCGGTTCTGAAAACATTGCTCAAAATCGATAGAATCGGAACTTGAGCCGGCTTACTACTCATTATTGTGGTTGTGTTGATTCAAGATCCGTATTCTATCCACGAGATTACTGATTCCGGGTTAAACGTGGAACATCGTCTCTAACCGTCCACTGATCGGGTTTGGGTGATTCCTGTCCGATCAGGAGCACCAAGTATTGACGATGTTTCTGTTGCTTAACACGTTATCAAAATATCTCGATAAAAAGACAAACTATAAAAAACGACCAAGTGTAAGACGAACAGGTTAACCAGGACGGATGACCGTCCGGACGGACTGCTGTCCGAACGGACAGCCACCCGACCGACCGGCCACCCGTACGGCTTACACCTTGGCCCCACTTTTAATTTTCAAATCAAGCTCCGAGAGTTTTGGGACACCGAACGGATTGCAGTCCGATCGAGTCACCACCCGGTCGACCAACCATCCGAATATGTGATGTTTCAAAGCTTCAACACTTAAACAATTTTCAACATGTTCAATGCACAAGGGATGCCACCCGACCGAACGACCGTCCGATCGAGTGACACCCTGCTGTGAACTTGCTCTCACTGAAGTGCCCAACCGAACGGGTTGCCGTCCGATCGAACGACCGTCCGATCGACCGACCTGAAAGGTAGAGATACTTCAATGTTTTCAAAATGCTACAACGAAAACTTCAAAAGACAAGCCATCATACACAAACACATCCTTCTCAAAGGAAGAAACAATCCACTCGAACAGTCATCCGACCAGATGACCGTCCGTAGGGCTGAGCATTTGAGAGGAACCGGACCGACTCGACATTTAACCGACTCGACCCGATACCCGATGACAGCGAAAAATTGGAACCGAATCTTGTACCCTATATAATAACCGGGTATCAGTTCTTACCCTTATCGGTCTTCTCGGTTCCAAGGTACTACCCGAACCCGATAATCACTGCTGATAAAGTTTCCAAATCTGATCAAATTCCAGCTGATTTACATGAACCTGTGGCTGTTATACAACATCCTCTTGGATGTTTATGATGAACTTCCAGCTGATTACATGATTCTCTGTTCCAAGGTAATCCTCTTGATTTCGATCTTCATATGAAATTGTTTTGATTGTTATGAAATTGATGTATGATGTTTAACGTTTTATCGAATATGAAATTGATTGTTTGGTTATGCTTCATTGAAATAGTCTTGTATCTAAGGTTGAAATTTATGCACACCACGTGTTCGATAAAATGTCGAAGTGAAATAACTAGTATCATAACTAATGCTTCTAACTCTAATCTCCTAAAAGGGCAGGTTAAACTTCAAATGAACTAGACATATAATTACACATGTTAACTGTATACATCGATTAAAAAAGAGTAATAATGCTAAATTCTACATATTAGAAGACTGGTTTCAAGATCAATTCCCGTTGACGTTCCACAGTGTGATCAAACTCATACCCATAGTGCTTCCTGACTGCTAACCAAGCTTATAACCTCATTGTTAAATTTTGTATCCAAACACACTAAGGAAGTAAACTAAAAAACTGCAAGAGTTTTGCAAGAAAATATGTGCATGTAAAATTTACTGTCAAAGAACTGTGAACTTTGAATTTTTTTTTAAAATCAGAAAGTTTTCTATTATGAGGAATAACAGTTAATGCCCAAAGCACAGTAGCTTTATGCTAAAAAGAGTAGCTGAACTTCCATTATTATCCCAACAATAACATCCATGCTTATTTTAGTAAACTATAAATTTTAGCTGCTTTTAGTATTTCATCTTATAGACTATTTGAGTTCTAGGTAAACCTGGTGGTGCTTAGTATTCCAAACCATAGTAGATTTACATGTTTTTTTTCCATAATTCAGAGGTCTTAATTAAGTATTTTTAAAGTTAACATAATCACTAAACCACTTCTTTCTGACTCCGACTGTCCCTATGGTTCATTGGCGCAGCATAGTGGGTGCGGGGAGGGGCACCCGACCCCCCGAACTGTCCCTATCGATTATCTGTTTATTAATTCGTATACTCTAATTACTTATAAAATTCAAAAACTATTAAGAACTTCAAACATAATCCAAAATGAATGTAAGAAATCCAAACAAAATCCAACAAATCCAAAGCAAACGAACTAAAACCGATACTACTTTAAGTCCTTTCTCCTTTTTCCGTATCCATCTCCAGCCATCCGTTAATCGACATCGATGTTCATGTGATCCGGTTCCACTTTATCATAAATTTCTACACGAAAAAAATATATATATAGTGATAAATACAACGTAAACAACAAACTAAGGATGTGTATCGGTGTATGTCAAAATTACCTTTTCCAATGTCATCGAACTCTGCCGAATCTTCGATGTAGATTTTCTTTTTAATTGTTGCACGAATCCAATCCTCTGTACATATTAATGCCTCGACAATCGGAGTTGACAAAGAAGTTCGATAAGTATCGACAACTCTTCCGCCTGTACTAAACGCCTCCTCAGAAGCAACACTGGATACCGGGATAGCCAATATGTCTATAGTGATAGGAAGAAAATCTAATTAACACTATCGTATTATTATAAGTAATAAAAATAAACTACAAATTAGTAAACATACCTTTCGCCATTTTCGCTAGTACCGGGTATTTTGAAGATGCAGCCTTCCACCAACCCAGAATATCAAATCCCTTGTAATGGGCCTCCTCTCCGTCGTCTAGGTACCTCTCAAGTTCTGACTTGGTGTTATAAGATGTAGAACCGCCATCCGCTTTAAATTCTGTAACAAAATCACTCTCTCCTTGTGATGATGGTTTAAAGTTCTCCTGACTTGGTGAAACTTTATCTGAAGCTTGTTTTCCACTGCTTGATGCATAATGCTCATACAAAAGCTTCAATTCATCCTTTATACTATTAACTACAATTTTAACTCGTTTCTTCAAGTCATCTTCTGTCTCATTGTCTTTTTTTTCGCCCTGAATATTCTCTCAAATCCAAACTGAATAACACGAACCTTTAACCTCAGATCTAAAATTGCAGCAAAATACAGAATGTAATTAAATGATCTGCCAGTCGGTAGATTTCTCCAGTACTTGTCGAACTTCAGGTGCATCTTAGCACCCATAAGTCTACCTTCCAAGTCAGATCCGTCTTTCATATTCCTTAAATGCTTGTCTATATCCATAACCTCGTTAAAAAATAAATTAACGGTAACTGTTTTTGTAGCAGAAGCGTTGGCAGTTTTACGCTGAAACAATTCTAACACACTTGCCAATTGTCTCGCGTAGTTCCAGTCACTAACTCTAGGAGCATCATCACCCATATCATTTTTATAATTTGGGTCATCCAGATCATATCTGTTAAACGCCTTCTCAAATTTTTCTGCCTTGTCTAACATCTCCCAAGTCGAGTTCCATCTTGTAGTCACATCTACACCGATGAATGCCTTGCTTTCGATCTTTTCTGCCTTAACACATTTTTTAAAAGTGTCTATTCGCTGAGGAGACAATCTAATATAGCGAATTGCATCTCTGATACGATCTATGCATGTTGACCCATCACGTAAGCCGTCTTTCACAATCAGATTGATTATGTGTGCCATACATCGGATGTGCAAGTATCTCCCTTCGAACAAGAGGTTGTTTAACCTACTTTTTAGAAACTGTATGGCAACATCATTAGCTGACGCATTATCTAATGTAATGGTCAGCACATTTTCAATATCCCATTCTTTTAAACATTGAATAAGGGACCTACCTATCTCGTCTCCCTTGTGGCTGAATATTTGCTTGAAGTTGATGATCCTTTTGTGTAACACTCAGTTGTCGTCTATAAAATGAGCTGTAACACACATATAGTTAACCCGCTGACTTGAAGTCCACGTGTCTGTGGTTAGACACACCCGTGTGCTATTCTTTGCAAAAAATGACTTCAACTTCCCCTTTTCCTCTAAAAATATCTCCCCAATATCCCTCGCAATCGTAAACCTACTTGGCATCTTAAAAGTCGGATTAAAACTTTCTATAACCCTTCTAAATCCCTGATGCTCAACGGTTGAAAACGGGACCTCGTCTATTAATACCATCTCTGCAATGGCTCTTCTACTCGCTTTCGCACAATACTTCCATGCCTTTACCTCACCACTACCGCCCTCGCCATCATCGCCTTTTTTCAAGAAAATATTGCTTTGGTTTTTTAATCGGTCCGGATGCTTTTCACATCTCCTACTGTGTTTACTCAATGCCGATGTGCCATTTTTATACGGGTCCGCAGCCAAATCTTTCGAGCAATGTTTGCATCTTGCCCGTTGGTTTCCGTCCTCATCTTTATACTTCTCAAAATCAATCCAAACAGTAGATTTTCCCGATGTTTTAGAACCTGTCGTTTTCTTCGTTGTTGTGGTTTTAATTTTCTTTTTTGCGGTTTGTTTTTCGACATTTTGTGACTTCCTCTTTCCGGTTCTGTCTCCGTGAGAGTCATCGCTTGATACATTCTCGATGTCGACATTTGATGAATCCATCTACAGTTTATCATAAAACATACAATCAATTACATAATCATTAAACGGGTAATTGTGTCGAATATGAGGCTGCTTATTGAATGACTTTGATTAATATATGAGGCTGCTTAATGAATGACTTTGATTAATATATATAAGGTGGTGGGGGGGGGGGGGTTGGGGGGTTGAGTGGGTGACAATCTAGCACTATGAGATATATGGAACTTCTGTATCGTAATATAATCTGTTTAGAGGATATATATGTTGTTCATGCTGCATGTATGAGACTGTTCGCAGCCGGACCGACTGCTGCTAGTCTTGAAATTTTCTATAAATGATTATCTTGTTTAAACTAATTTTCGACATCCAAACGCTAGGAACTGATTATATGTACTACAACATCAATAGTCAGATAACCAAAACCTTTTATTTATCTATAAATGATTATTTAGTCAAAACTAGTTTCACTGCATCCAAACACTAGGAACTCATTATATGTAACCAAATCCGGTACTGCTAGTCTTTAAATTATCTATAGAGGATTATATACAGTCAAAACAAGTTTCACTGTATCCAAACACTTGGAACTCGTTATATGTGGCTACAATACAGTCAAAACTAGTTTCACTGTATCCAAACACTTGGAACTCGTTATATGTGGCTACAACATCAATAAACCGATAACAAAAACCGGTACTGCTAGTCTTTAAATTATCTATAGAGGATTATATACAGTTGATAATAGTTGCAGAAAAATGGAGCGTACCTGGACGACTTGAAGCTGCTATTCTGTCTCTGTCGTAGGCTTTAGAACTATCAGGTATTATCAAATCTACGTATTATATTTTTTTACTGATAATCTTAACAAAAAGATATATTTTTTTATAAAATTGGGTTTAATAGATAAGTATATCTTCAGTTTGTTATGTGTTTTAAAAGTTCAGATATACTAGATTATCATCCATCAACCTACATGACATGTTTAGATAAATGATTTTAAGATATCGTATTTGAATTACCGGGTTTTAAATATGTGTGTTATAGTTAATGTTAAACACACCCGTAAACCCATAACCCATCAACGTGCCTAGTTTTAATAAAGCTATGGATTTGATACACATGAAATTGGGTATTCTTCATACTCAAGCCTACTGGATTGGTTTAGAAAGTCATACCCATTGACCCTTCCTGAAATATTTACAATATCAAACTTATCATCATACTAAATTACAATCTATTGATAATAATTTTCACTTAATTCTTGTTCATCCGTACAACGATAGTCGTATCATAATTCATAAGGTATTTTTAATTGATTGTAAATTTTTTGGTTCAAAAATCGAAATTATATATAATGAGTCTAAATTTGTGAAATAAAAAAAAACATATCATATAATTCAAGTACATCCAAATACGAATTCAACACAGTAAAACAAAACATAAAAAAAAAAACAATGAAATATTAAAGGCTTCATCAGTTCACGTCTTGATGTTTTGCATTTTCAGCCACAATCGTCCCTAATTGTCATTATTTTCTGCAAAAAAAACATAATATAATTGATTTTAATTATATAGTGTAAACGAATAACGTAAAGTAAACCAGTAAATTGGTTCGATCATGTAAATAATGTAACTACCAGGACGTTGCCGACATCTATTAAGATGCATTGATATCAATGCGGTTATTCCGTTTTTTACCCGGTCTGCAGCAACGACCATTGCACAGTGTTTGCATCTTGCCTTTTGATTCCCATGATCATCCGAAAACTTCACAAACTCATCCCAAACTCTATAATAACTTCTCCTTCTAGCCATCTAAGTTTAACCAACAATAAAAACTAATATAATTCTGATAACATGTTATTTGTTTGTTATATTCAACATTGATCATTGAAGTGTTTTATAAACTAATCACTGATCATTAATGCTTTCAGGGAACCATACCTCAATCTCGTGAACTAGCTGCAGCAACAGTTACAAAATTGATGAAAAGTATTGAAGATTTATTGGAGAATTGGATTTTGTTGTGATATACCTTACTTATTGTTTCTTATATCACGAAATAGGTTAACGTATTATGATGGGCTTTGGCCCAGATTAGTTATTTGTTCAGAATCAAATATACTAAATCGGTTCCAACATGTTTGGCTTCGGTTCTTTGTTGTACCCTACCCGACCCGACCCGATACCCGATATAGTTGATTTACAGGAACCGAACAAATACCCTATACCCTATATTAGGGTCGGTTTCGGGTATTTTTCGGTTCGGTTCTCGGTTCTAATCGGGTCGGACCTATTTATGCTCACCCCTAACCGTCCGAACGGACAACCACCCGAACAGGTCAACATCCGCACGAATGACCGACCGGCCGGATCACCATCCGACCGGATCACCATTCTGCACTTGGTGACTTCTCTCGTTTTACGCGTCGCTTATCTTTTATGTTATCGTTAACTGTTCAGGCTAACCCTGCTCTCTAGCGCTCCCTTCAATCCATCATCGCTGTGAGTATACTCGATCTCTTTTTGCTTTACGCACTTTTGGGTGTTACATACGTTACTTATACAAAATCACATCGAACACACTACGCAATACTTTAAACGCTAACCGTTACCGCATGTATTACGTGACTAAATGAATGCTTGTTTGTTATGTTTACACATGGAATGCTGTCTACCTGCCTTAGCAACGATAGTACTATAGTTTGGACTCAGCACCCGCTCACGCGGGGTTGTTAAGGACAATTATTTGCATGGATTACAGTGGTGATCATGTATTACGAACTGCCCTGGGCAGTCAACCCGCAGTCATTGGTATCGATAGGTTCATGTCGATAACTAACATGCCTCATTTCACTCTATGTACGTGCTGGTTATGCGTAACGCTTTCGAACTCTATATGCTATTATCAACTTGTATGCTCACCTTTACACTATGTGTATTGACTTTATTTTAACGTATGTGACAGGTGCTTAGGATGCTTATCTGCTAGGAGATCGAGGCTAGAATAAGGTCTTAGAGGCCAACAAATAGTTGTCTGTACAAATGAAATCTGAGTTGTCGGAACAGAACTATTTGCCTAGATTTTGTTTGTAATAATTGTATTATCTTTTAAGACATAGTATGGGACATGTTACTTTAAATTAATTGGTAATGATAATTGTTATGGAAACTTCTGCACAATCTGTTTCGCTCAGTGCCATGCCCCGATGTTTCCGCCATCGGTTGGGGTGTGACAGTCCAAGAGGCCATTGATCAAGTGTGGGTAGCGATGTGGACATGCGGTGGGGTGAGGGGTTTTATAGTGACTTGGGTGAACCGTTTGGCTTGGCCAAACGGTTATTTTTTAAAATTTAAACATAGCCGCTATGACCTAGCCAACCCAGCCAATGAGAGCCGGCCACGGAAGCCCGCTAAGCACGCCCAACGCCCGGGCTGAAACCCCCGCCCAAGGGGCCACGCCGAAACCCAAGCCCACCCGGGGTGGTGACTTGGGCGTTTGTACCCAACCCACGCCCCAACCCCCGCCCCATACCCCATAGTCTAATAAGGTTACAAAGAGATTCAGGACAAAAATGTTGAGTTTTCCGGCAAAAAATGAGTCTTCCGGCCAAAAGACGTTTTTCCGGCAACCGGAGACTAACGGCGTTAGGGTTCTGTTAGTCCGGGTCCATTGGAGGCAAATATGCTAAAACTTAGGACTTCCGGTGGTTATTTTTAAAGTTTGCACTGTTGGCGGCCAACAGCGAATAGTTGAGATTATTAAAATCCAATATTCCTATATTATGTTTTGAAGGTTGTCTGGATATTTCCAAACTATAAATTATTAACAAATTTATGCTTTATCTGGTTGAAATATAGGCATTAAGAGTTTTTCAAAAAAAACTTTTGCATTTTTCACTTTTAATCCAAAGATTTTAATCTTTTCATTTTAACCCCTTTGACTTTTTTACTTTTAACAAAAAGCTTTTCTTCTTTTGCAATTTAACCCCCAACACTTTTTTATTTTCAACTTTGGTCTCCCATACTTTTCATCTTTTACAAGTTTTCCGTTTTAAGTTTCGTTATAAATTTTTCGAATCAACATGCGTGTAGGGTTCAACATTTTTTCGTCTGTTTTTTCTGTTTGACAGGAAGTAGCAACACGTCTATTTTTCTTCGTTTGACAAGTTCGTCGCAACTCGCGGGTCCTGGATCGACTTAGTTATTCTTTTATACGTTTTACATGTATGTCTATTTTTTTGTATTAACACGCTGCACTGTACGTGCGTTGTTCAACGATTTTACGTCTGTGTTTTCGTTTGGTGTTATTTTTTACCTTTTTATTTATTTTTTACGAGCTCTTCTGATGTTGGTGGTCGCTGGTAGTGTTGTGGCATTAGTGCTACTTGACAGGATTTTACGAACGTATTTAACCTATTAAGTTTTTTTACTAATAATTTATTTCGAGTTTACAGCTATATCTCCTTTACTTAAGAAAAACTATTTTTTATGTGCATATTTTTAGGTACGTGTCGATATAAATTATATCTGCTCTACGTTTCGACGTAAACTTTTTATGGAAACGAGTCTAGTTAAGTATAATATGTTTTTATTTATAAAAACAATTTTCACGTACATATTTTTATTTACGTTTCGGTATAAATTCGACTTGGTGTATATTTCGACGTAAACATTTTGAAAAACGAGTCAGGTCAAATATAATATGTTTTCGTGATTTTATAAATGTTTTGTAAATTTTGTTTCGATCCAAGTGGAGTCAAATTACGGCTTCTTTTTTTTCTTCTTTTTTTAATGCTATAATTAATCTCTTTTGATTATACGTGTAAACATTTCCATTATAACAATTACATTTTCTATGTATGACTCGGGCCACATATAATATGTTATAATTGTACGGTACAAATTTGATTTCTTCATCTTTAAATCCAATCATAATGCCTAAATAGGTTGCATTGAGTTAATAATATATGTCGAAACACGTGTTTACGATGTACTCTTGTTGCTAGTTATTAATTCATTTGGATCCTTTTTTTTCTTATTATCCCAAACCCAAATTATCGTTCCACTTGTGGTGAAATAAATCCCCAAATCGTGAAAACCCTAGCAACTGATATCATGAGTTCGAAATCAAAATCAAGATGTGAAACAACGTGCCTTTCGAGATCCAAGAGGAAATCATCAAACATCTCCCTGTAAAATCGCTCATTCGTTGCCGATCAGTCTCCAAATCATGGAAATCTCTCATCATCGGTAGCTCCAAATTTATCACTCTTTACTACAGGTCCCAACAACACCACCTACTTGTTATATTTATTTATTATCGCTGATTCGATTCTCTCTCTCTTTCTTTCTTTTATTATTTCCAAAATCTGCTGCAGTCGGTGCACGTGCCATTTGCCCCACCTCCCCTCCCCTGTTTTTCTTCTTTCTTTCTCAATTCATTAACTCGGATTTTGTGAATTTATTTGAAAGGAGATCTGGGTTTGGGAGAAACCTGAAGATCCGACCAAACCCTAATCTGGTTAAGTGTATGATGGGTAGCAATAGTTTGGTTTGCCCAATACTTGGATTTGGATCCATCCTTGTGTTTGTTTACTTGTCTTTTGGGGGTTTGTTGAGTGTAAATTACAAAAATGACCCCAGGTTGAGTTTTGTGGAGAGGAATGGGACTAATTTTGTTGTGGATGGGAAAGTGTTGTATGTGAATGGATGGAATTCATATTGGTTTATGGAGCATGCTGTTGTTGATCATAGCCGCCCAAGGATCAGGGAGATGCTTCAGGCTGCAGCGAAAATGGGCCTCACTGTCTGTAGAACTTGGGCTTTTAATGATGGTGACTATAATGCCCTTCAGGTTGCTCCTGGACAGTTTGATGAGAGAGTTTTCAAGGTAAACAAACAAACACATTCATCATTCTTCTTGTTTTGTTGGGAAAAGTTGACAAAATCTAGAGTTTGTTGATTGTTTGCTGCTGCTGCAGGCCTTAGATTATGTGATTGCTGAAGCAAGACAAGTTGGAATCAGGCTTTTGTTTAGTTTGGTTAATAATCTCCAAGCGTATGGCGGCAGGACTAAGTATGTGAAATGGGCGTGGGATGAAGGTGTCGGCCTGAGTGCCTCGAATGACTCATTCTTCTTTGATCCGTCAATTCGCCTTTATTTTAAGAATTATGTCAACGTACTCTACTTAGGGTGTGTTTGGGATTCCTTTTCCACTTCTCCTTCTTCAAAAGTCCTTTTCAAAACAATAAGCAGGAAATTCTTACTTCTCCATTTTGACTTATTGAAGGCATAATTGGAGCTAGAAGAACTTATTTCATGGTGTTTGGGATTCCTTTTCTCTTCAAAAGGACTTCTCAGATGATGTTTGGGATTCCTTCTCCTTCTCAAAAGGACTTTTGGGGCTAAAAGGATTTTTGAAAAGGAATCCCAAACACCCACTTACTTTCCCCTTCACTATTGTCCTTACTTTACATTTTTAAATATGCTCATCTGCTTTACTTTGCTTTGCTTTGTAGACCATCTTGACTAGAAAGAACACCATCACTGGAGTCGTATACCGCGACGATCCCACCATATTTGGGTGGGAGTTGATCAACGAGCCCCGTTGCATTACTGATGCATCCGGTGATACTCTACAAGTAACTCATCTCTTTTACGCCTTTGTTCTTCAATTTTATAATTATCCTACATATACATTTACCAAGTTGCAGTTCTAAGGTGTGTTTCGTTTGTATGTAAGTAGCTTTGTTATTTAATAAAGATGATCACTTTCCTTTGATACCGGTGGGTTTAAGCAATTAGGCTTAATATCATTGTCATGCTCTGTTTTTTGTTTTTGGAATTGTTATTAGACCATGTGTAGTGGAAGGGGAAAATAATGCCCCCACCTTAGGGCATTTTACGCCATGTGGTGGTCCAGTCAGCAAAGGGACATTATTGTGCGTTTTCTAAAATGGGTGTAGTGGGGATGGGGCATTATTGGGGCATTAAATAAAATAAAGAAAAAAAAGAAAAAATCTTATTGGATAAGGATAGGGGAGATGAAATCTGATTGGACAAAGAGAAGTGTGTTGGGCGTGGTTTAAAAAACGCCAAAGGGGTTTTTTTTTGATTTTTTGCTTAAAAAAACGCCCCATGTAATGGGGAATGGGCGTTTTCGGGCGTTTTTTTTTTAATTTAAAAAAAAACGCCCCACTACACATGGTTTTATGGATATCGAGATTAGGGGAGGGGGGGTGGTCACTAGTGACCATTTTTCCATCACTCACAATATCCAATCATGTTCCGCCATGTCAGCAACCATTTTTCCATCACTCACAACCTTTTTTAGTGGGGGTGGTCATCACTCACCACCACACCCAACAATTTCCCCCAACCAACAAATACCCTCACAAAATAAATCATCACGCGTTGAAAAAATAACGAAAATCGGATTTCGTGATACAATAACGCGTTAATGTTTATGGCGGCGGTGGGAATTGTTATTGTATAACGCTTTATATCGATCAATCACGGAAAAATAACGTAGTGGCCCGCCTCCCCTTATGGTGGAATTTAATAATTTATGATATCTTGTTCGTTGGATTAATGTTTGGTAATGTTCTCACCTATGACGTCAGATTCAATCGCAATAAAATTAAACTCAAATTCGACTCGATTATAAACAACTAAGCAAGTTTCATCAGATTAGTTGTAAGTTTGATCAAACAACTTTTTTAGTTACAGCTTCCATTTGTTTAGACAGAGTGGATTGCATTTTCTTGTGTGCAAGATTAGTAGTATATGTTACCAGGCAAGTTGTTCAACATTAGTATTGTGATGATGGGGTTTGCAGTGGCGAAGCTTGACAATGAAGAAGGGGGGTTGAAAACGTACACACCCAAAAATTTCTGTAGAACTGGGGGGTCGAAAACGTATATACCCAAAATTTTCTATACGAAAACTACATATATAACACTACTGAGCGAAATGTTCGGGGGGTCGAGTTCCCCCGGCCCCTCTTAAGTTGCGCCCCTGCCGGGGTTGGGATTGGGTAGGGTTGACTGGACGACCGACGATCTTGACGAAGGGAAGAGTGAGTAGTAGGGGTGGCCTGGTGGGATTAGTTTTATTTTATTAATTTATATTTGTTTTTATAATTTACAGAAACAAACCCTCAATAATGTTAACTACATAAAAGACCCCTATTTAAATATGGTTGATTGCGAAAATAAACCCTTTGATTTTTAAAGGGCATTTAAGTCATTTTAGTAAGACCTAACAAAAAAATTAACAATGGTTGGCCTTAGTACTCAACATTGTAACAAATTAAAATGTTTTTACCTGATTTTGCAACAAAAAACTATTAATACCCGACATTGAAACTTGGCAAAAACCACAAGGATGAACGGTGTAATATTTTCAAAATAGAATCATTGTGGGGATGCCCGGTAAAGTCATGAATTACCAATTATCTCAAGATCACATGTGGTGCGTGTACTACTATAAAAAACAAGATAAAATTTGGGCTTATATATAACTTAGAGGGTTGAGTTATTCAACAAAGAAGTATAAAACTAAGAAGGGTAAGAAGTCATTGTAGAGTGATAAGTGTCCCAAAAGCAATCAAGTGGGAAGAGTAATTTTGTCAAAGAGAATAAAAAGATTATGCGCATGCAAATAACATGCTATTTCCTCCTATTTTTTAAACGTTTATGACTTTTTTATACGGCATTTGTTTTTAAAAAAATTATACCATAAAATCGAGCGTCTTTTTATTTTTAATATGAGGAACATATTGTTATATTTAGGAAAAAAAAATCGAAAACCCAGATATGTATTACACAATGTACATAACATACAACACAATGCGTATCAAACTAAAAACACAATGGAAAGTAGGCAAAAAACACAATCGATGATAACAGATAGAGTAAATTGCCATTTTAGTCCCTGAGTTTTGTCCAAATTTGCCATTTTAGTCCAAATAGTTTTTTTTTTTTTGCCTCTGGGTCCCTGACTTTTACATTTTGTTGCCATTTTGATCATTTTGTCTAACTCCATCCAAAAACCCAGTTTGTAACAGGGGTATTTTGGGGATTTCCTTAAAAAATGTTTTCAGTTGCCATTTTGATCCAATTCCAAAAAATCAAAAAAATTCCAAAAAATAAAAAAAAAATTCCAAAAAATAAAAAAAAAATTCCAAAAAATTCAAAAAAATCTAAAAATCAAAAAAATTCTAAAAATTCTAAAAAATTCAAAGAAATCTAAAAATCAAAAAAATTCTAAAAAATCAAAAAAAATCTAAAAAATCAAAAAAATTCTAAAAAATCCAAAAATCATTAAATGTTTCGGCACGAACCGTTTCGACCCGTACCGTTTCGAACCGAACCGTTTCGACCCGTACCGCATCGAACCGAACCGTTTCGACGCGAACCGTTTCGAACCGTACCGTTTCGACCCGTACCGTATCGAACCGAACCGTTTCGACCCGTACCGTTTCGAACCCGAACCGTTTCAAGTCGAACCGTTTCGACGCGAAGCGTTTCGACCCGTACCGTTTCGAACCGTACGTTTCGGCGCTAACCGTTTCGAACCGAACCGTTTCGACGCGAACCGTTTCGAACCGAACCGTTTCGACCCGTACCGTATCGAACCGAACCGTTTCGACGCGAACTGTTTCGAACCGTACCGTTTCGACCCGTACCGTATCGAACCGAACCGTTTCGAGGCGAACCGTTTCGAACCCGAACCGTTTCGAGCCGAACCGTTTCGACGCGAAGCGTTTCTACCCGTACCGTTTCGTACCGTACGTTTCGACGCGAACCGTTTCGAACCGAACCGTTTCGACGCGAACCGTTTCGAACCGTACCGTTTCGACCCGTACCGTATCGAACCGAACCGTTTCGACGCGAACCGTTTCGAGCCGAACCGTTTCGACGCGAACCGTTTCGACCCGTACTGTTTCGAGCCGAACCGTTTCGACGCGAAGCGTTTCGAAGCGAAGCGTTTCGTCCCGTACCGTTTCGAACCGTACCGTTTCGACGCGAACCGTTTCGAACCGAACTGTTTCGACCCGTACCGTATCGAACCGAACCGTTTCGATACGGTACGGGCTCGAAACGGTTCGCGTCGAAACGGTTCGGTTCGAAACGGTTCGAAATGGTACGGGTCGAAACGGTTCGTGCCGAAACATTTAATGATTTTTGGATTTTTTAGAATTTTTTTGATTTTTTAGGATTTTTATCATTTTTTAGAATTTTTTTTATTTTTAGATTTTTTTGAATTTTTATGATTTTTTAGAAATTTTATGATTTTTAGATTTTTTTTGAATTTTTTGAAATTTTTTTGATTTTTTGGAATTTTTTTGATTTTTTGGAATTGGATCAAAATGGCAATTGAAAACATTTTTTAAGGAAATCCCCAAAATACCCCTGTTACAAACTGGGTTTTTGGATGGAGTTAGACAAAATGATCAAAATGGCAACAAAATGTAAAAGTCAGGGACCCGGAGGCAAAAAAAAACTATTTGGACTAAAATGGCAAATTTGGACAAAACTCAAGGACTAAAATGGCAATTTACTCTAACAGATAAAAGACACAATGGATAGTAGACTAAACACAATGAGTATCAAATTAAAAACACAACTGATGACAACAAATAAAAGACACAATGGACAACAGACTAAAACACATTGAACAACAGATTAAACACAATGCGCAACAAAACAAAAAACACAATGGACAACATATTAAAACACAATCGATAGCATAATAAACACAATGACTAGAACATATAACACAATGTATAGAAAACTTAAATATAACACTATCTTCATTTTGCCATACATGGTGTCATAGGTTCTGATAAGAACGTAATGGACTAGGGGTGAGCAAGTTTAGGTCCGGACCGAAAATAACCGAGAACCGAGCCGAAAATATACCCAACCTGACCCGAACCCAAGTACCTAGGTATTTAGATCGGTTCCAATTTTTTACATAAAATAGGGTCGGGTCGGTTCTCGGTTCTTTTCATGGTGAAACCCGACTTGGACCTATGGACCGGAACCGACCCTATATTTAGGGTAGTGAATCGGTTCTATATTTTATGTTTGATCAGTTCTCGGGTCGAGTCGTGTCACACCCCGACCACGTATAACATACAAAACGTGGCGGAAAACGTCGGGGAGTGTTGTAACAGAATTAATTGTTTCATAACCATGGCATACAAAGTTGTATTTTATTTATCAACATAAGAGTTACATTGTTTTAAACAGGAATCAAAGAGTTTATAACATAATTATACTAGTCTATCTTCATTTTTATTCTCTAAGGCACAGGTCCGCCCTAGTGTCACGATCATCATCCTACGCAAAAGCTCCTGAAAACACATGTGAAAATAGGTACGTCAGCATAAAAATGCCTGTGAGATACATATGATTTGTGAAAATAGGATTCATGACTTATGAGTTTAGGAAAAGTTGTTTAACAAAAGTCAGTCATGAACCTTGTAAGTTGTTTTGTTTTGTAAATCATTCAAAAAGCAATGATATGTATAAATAAGAGAATAATGTAAGGTTAAATGAATAACCAAGAAAAATGAGTTTTGTATAAGATAAGTTGTTTTGTAAATCAATGTCTTGTGAAAATAAGTTGTTTATGTAAAACGTAATATGTCAAATATTGAAATGATTTAAGTAACGCTACGACATGTAATGTCATACAAACACTTATATATAGGAAGTACCAGCGGCGTATCCACCATGCTTGTATCATATTACACACGCCTCGTTACTCAAATCACTACTCAAACCAACCACCAATGTAAATTGTTTATGTATGGATGAATTGTCATGTGTTAATGTGTAAACCATATCGAAATGTCTATGTCCAATGTAAACCACTAAATGTGTATATAAATGTCAAAATGTTTATGTTTAATGTAGATCATGTAATGTGTACCCAAAAATATCATGTATGGTAAGTGAAATATATCAACTAAACCATATGTAAAATGCACAAAAACAAGGTATTGAAGTAAAACATGGTTTAAATCAAAGTTATGTTTTGTGGAACAAATGCATGCTATACTGATACAAACATTTATGCGGTATTGTGAAAATGCATACATCCAAGCCTTGAGACTGTAGCGATAAACCCTTAAACAAATTAAAGGTTTATCTAAGTTATGTGTATCGAATTCGGTCATTCCTTTCATCCAAACCTACCCAGGATGTCCGGAACGGGAGTTGTCAATTCCTATGGTACCACTACCTACTAACGAACAGCGTAGCTAATGTTAATGAATGTATATTGTCCCATTTGAACAAACCAAATGTTATACCAAAATGTAAGCATGTGAAAAAAATGCACTAAGTATGTAATCAAATGAACATACATAGTGTGAAATGTAATGTAAAACAATGTACTAAGTATGCACACGATGGACATACATAGCATGAAATGTAATGTATAACAATGTACTAAATATGCACACAATGGGCATACATAGCATGAAATGTGATGTAAAACAATGTACTAAATATGCACACAATGGGCATACATAGCATGAGATGTAATGTAAAACAATGTACTAAATATGCACACAATGGGCATACATAGTATGAACACAATGAAATCATGTACTATAAGTGTACTATTGAACATAACAAGCATATGATATGAAAACATGGAAAAGCATGAAAGTAACAAGTAGGCACATGTGTTTCACCCCAAAATGTTTGAAAAAGGCCAATTGGATTTTAACACCTTTAACTTTGAAGAATTGGCCGATAACACCCGCAACTAACACTTTGATCTGTGACACCCAAAACTTTTACTTTCGTTTGTCATTTCACCACTCAGTTAAAAACTCAGTAACTGAGTTAGTGTTCAATCCTAGGTGGCATCCTACATGGCTTCATTAATCCTACATGGTGACCTACGTGGCTAACACATGTTATAAGAAGCAAAACACTGAACTTCATTGCATTGTTCTGTTCGTTTTGGAGGGAAAGATCAAGGGCGACTACATACGTGACCTAGCTTCTCAATCTATCAAGTTTAAACTCCGATCAAGGTACGATTTCACATGATTATGCAATGGTTGAAACGATTGATGTCATGCTTTGGTATGGTGGTTACATTGAGTTAGGTTTTGGTCTTCCACAGTATGTTGGGGGTGCACATAGGTTAATTAAAGTTGATATAGATCACATTTCATACTTTGAGCTAGCAGATTATGCACTGGAAACGAAATGCTATAAATCAAGGAACTTTCATATGTATGGGTTGGATGCGGATGATGGTCAAATTAGGCATTTTCGTGATGATAGAGATGTGTTGGAGTTGGTTAGGAAGGTTTTTAGTTGGAGTGAAACATTTATGGAAGTATTTGTTCAAGATCGTCAATTGAGTGCCAATGAAGCCCACTCCAGTTCTAGGCCAAGTAAACCTGTTACCCAGCCCAGTAACCCTGTTACCCAGCCCAGTAAACCTGAAGCCCAATCCAGTAAACTAAAAGCCCAATCTTCTAGGGTTTCCCCTGGATGCAGCTCTAACTCAATAGCTAAGCAAGCATACGAAGACAGTGAAGATAGTGAGTTCAGTGTGGAAGATGAAGAGTCAAATTCTGATGATGAAGATTATGATGAACTAGTTGAGGAAGCTGCGGATGATGTACTAGGATTAGAGTCAGACAGAGAGGATGTTGAGTGGATACAGTCACAACATGCAGTTAGAGAGGCAACCAAGATAGATTTGGAAGCCAAAAAAAAAGTGCTTGATGAGGTAGTACATGAAAGACAAACAGAGGGTAATTTGCATGAAACAGAGGGTGATTTGCATGAAACTGAAGATCCAAGGGTAGATGGAAACAGTAGTTATGAGGAATCTGACGGGGACATTTTAACACCTGGTGATAGTGAGGATGATGATATCAGGGGCAAGAAGTACAAGGAAGCAGCCCCATCTGTAGGTGAACATACAAATTGGAAGAAATTTAGTTGGAAGGTGGGAATAAGGTTTGCATCAAGGGAGGCCTTTAAAGAGGCAGTGAGGCAGTACTCAGTAGCTAATGGTAGGAACTTGTACCTTGCAAAGAGTGAAAAGACAGCTAACTGTGGCCGTATTGTTGTCAATTGTGTTAAAGGTTGTTCATTCTTTATACATTGTTCACTTCATAAGGGGAAAGAGTGTTACTTGGTAAAAAGAGTGAAGAATATACATACCTGCCAAAGAAACATGGTAAAGAATAGACAGCTAACTGCAATGTTCATAGCTAATGAGTTCCTGCAAGTGTTTAAATCCAAGCCCAACTGGTCGGCTAAGGAAATCATATTGGCTGTGAAACAAAAGTATAAACTCATAATCACCAAGTGGCTGGCCTACAAGGCTAAATCATGTGCCCATAAGAAACTTCATGGATCAATGAGGGATCATTATAGCAAAATTGGTGCATACATGGATATCTTGCAAAAAGTAAACCCAACATCAACTTTTGTGCTTGTTACTGCACCACCAGGTTTCATTAACTTAGATCCCACAGCCACATGTGAAACTTTTTTCAGACTCTTTGTGTGTTTTGATGGTGTGAAAAGAGGATTTCTAGCTGGATGTAGGAAGGTCTTGTGTCTAGATGGTTGTTTTCTAAAGACCTTCCTAGGAGGGATGTTGTTAACTGCAGTTGGCAGAGATGCTAATGATCAGATGTATCCATTGGCATGGGCAGTTGTAGATGGTGAAAATAACGATAGCTGGGAATGGTTTATGGAAGAGCTCAGGAAGTGTTTGGGTGTAAGTGATGGTGGTGAGGCATGGACATTCATCTCAGATCAACAAAAGGTAGTAGCCATTGTCAAATTTTACAATTATCTTGTGCTATAATATCTAAGGTTAATAATCATTTATCTGCAGGGTCTGTTAAATGCTGTGGCACTTATTTGGCCAAGAGCAGAGCATAGAAACTGTGCAAGGCACATCTATGCGAATTGGCACAAGAATTTTAAGGATGAGGAGCTCAAGGAGTTGTATTGGAAAGCTGCAAGAGCATACTGTGAACCTGATTACCTCCAAGCCATTGATGAAATGAGGGCCATAAACCCTGATGCAGTAGAGGCAATCTTAAAGCAGGATCCCAAGAGTTTTAACATGTGCTACTTGAAAACTCACACTAAATGTGATGTCATAGTAAACAACATGGCAGAAACATTTAATGGTTATATCATAACTGCAAGGTCAAAGCATATTATATACACGCTAGAGGACATTAGGGTTCAAATCATGAGTAGGTTAGTCATCAAAAGAACTGAAATGGAAGCCAAAGATGTGGTCATTTGCCCCAATATCCAGGCGAAACTTGATTTCTCAAAAGATGCAGCCTTTAGGTGTGAGGTATACCCCTCATCTTATCAGGTTTTTCAAGTTAGAGATGTTGATGATGTTACAGTTGACTTGGTAAATAAGACCTGCACATGTAGAAAGTGGCAATTAAGGGGGTATCCTTGTAAGCATGTGTGTGCTGTGGCTGGATTTTTGCATAAGAATGCTGAGGATTATGTTGACCCATGTTACCACAAAGAAACATACATGAGAACTTATGAAAACTCAATCCCACCATTGCCTAGTGAAAAGTTTTGGCCCAAGGTTGATTATCCATTGGATCCACCTCCAATCAAAAAGGCACCTGGTAGGCCTAAGAAAAACAGAAAGAGGGACCCTCATGAGGATCCCAAGAAACCAGGCAAACTGACTAAGCATGGGGTGGTAATGACATGTGGGATTTGTGGAGAAAGGGGTCACAACAAGAGAAAATGCACAGTTAAAGGTGAACTCAATAGATTCAGTTGGTTTATTGATTACAGGCCTTGATTATATTATTGTTTCCTAAATTTGTTTACTGTTAACAGATTCTCAAAATGCAGCACAAATTGGAAGGAAAAGGGGAATGCCAACTAAAAGGGGAAGGCCAACTAAGAGGGGAAGGCCAACAGAGAAGGCTGCAGTTAGTTAGTCTGTTATGAATGGTTAATCTTTTGTTGGTTGTGTAATGACTGTGTAAACTTAAGACTATGTAAACTTATGACTGTTGTGCTGAATCTTTTGAATGGTTGTGTAATGACTATGTAAACTTATGACTGTTGTGCTGAATCTCTTGAATGGTTGTGTAATGACTATGTAAACTTATAACTGTGTATGGTGACAGGGGTAGAATGGTCATTCTGCACACTTGTATGTTAAACAGGTCTGCTTATATGGTCACAGGGGTAAAATGGTCATTCTGCACACTTGTATGTTAAACAGGTCTGCTTATATGGTCACAAGGGTAAAATGGTCATTCTGCACACTTGTATGTTAAACAGGTCTGCATATATGGTCACAGGGGTAGAATGGTCATTCTGCACACTTGTATGTTAAACAGGTCTGCTTATATGGTCACAGGGGTAAAATGGTCATTCTGCACACTTGTATGTTAAACAGGTCTGCATATATGGTCACAGGGGTAGAATGGTCATTCTGCACACTTGTTTTGGTCTCCATATATGGTAGTTGTTTGTAAGGGCAGTTTCAAATGGTCTGCACACTTGTTGGTCTGCATATATGGTCATTCTGCACATGTGGTTTCAATGGTCTGCACAATGGTAGTTATTTACTTGTTTTTCAAAGTCTGCAAATGGTCTGCACATATGGTACTCAATCCATTCATGGTCTGCATATGTGGTTTCAAATGGTTTGCACACTTGGTTTCAAATGGTCTGCACACTTGTTGGTCTGCATATATGGTCATTCTGCACACTTGTTCTGGTCACATGGGTTTTGGTCTGCAAATGGTCTGCACATATGGTACTCAATCCATTCATGGTTTGAAATAAAGACTACATTCATTCATTCATGTGTTCAAAGAACGTACAATCAAAAACAAGTTATATTCGATACACTACGTAAAACAACATGCCAATGATTACAAACAAACTAAAGACAAACTGCTGCTTCAACATGAATTCTTTCGCACAAATTTGCCGTTTCAACATATTGTTCTCTTGAGATAGCAAGTTGTTCCGCAATTGCAAATTATATTCATTGCCGGTCATAGCATCGCTTCTTGTAACTGCACTTGAGCTGCAAGTTGAATGAACTTCGAATAATTTGTTGAAATCTTTTTTCCACATAAAGAACTTGCAGTCGTCTCGCTACAAACCAACATCATGTCGTCAGTTCAAAAACATGTTAAATTCAATACACAGGACTTACCGGCCATTGTGAGCAACCGTAAAATTCAGCACCACATCGAACACTTCTCCTTCCTGCTACGCGAATAACAGCTCTGATTTCGTGATGACAATACAACTTCCCATCCATGTCCACCTTCAATATTTTAGGGATTCGGTTCGTATTACATGAAGAGTTGGAAGAAGTAGACATGTCGATCAGATCATAAGTTGAAGAACAGCTCTGAACTCGTGATGAGCAAATTAGGGTTTGAATTTGGGTCGATTGAAGAACATCTCTGCTAATTAGGGTTTCCCAATTCTTTGTGCAGGGGGTATCGAAGAAGAAGAACTTTTATAAGCATGAATGGGCCATGTAGGATTAATGAAGCCATGTAGGATGCCACCTAGGATTGAACACTAACTCAGTTACTGAGTTTTTAACTGAGTGGTGAAATGACAAACGAAAGTAAAAGTTTTGGGTGTCACATATCAAAGTGTTAGTTGCGGGTGTTATCGGCCAATTCTTCAAATGTTATACCAAAATGTAAGCATGTGAAAAAAATGCACTAAGTATGTAATCAAATGAACATACATAGTGTGAAATGTAATGTAAAACAATGTACTAAGTATGCACACGATGGACATACATAGCATGAAATGTAATGTATAACAATGTACTAAATATGCACACAATGGGCATACATAGCATGAAATGTGATGTAAAACAATGTACTAAATATGCACACAATGGGCATACATAGCATGAGATGTAATGTAAAACAATGTACTAAATATGCACACAATGGGCATACATAGTATGAACACAATGAAATCATGTACTATAAGTGTACTATTGAACATAACAAGCATATGATATGAAAACATGGAAAAACATGAAAGTAACAAGTAGGCACATGTGTTTCACCCCAAAATGTTTGAAAAACAGTAAAAGAGGGGTCTATGTACTCACTTGAGATTGCTCAGAAATCCTAAGATAACCACCAAGCAATGCTAGAGATCACGGAATCAAACGGCACCTAATATAGGTAACTATGTTAATAAACCGGACCTAAATCGGAGGATCGGATAGAATGAGGGTTCGTAAACCAAACGAGTATGGAGACTCGTGTAATATGGTTCAACAAAGCCTACATACTAAATGAAACCTAACATAAGTGCTTACGACCCATTACGACCCGTTTAGGTAGCTTATGCTACTTTAACGCGTCGTTTGCGTGAAACGCGTTCGGACCGCCTAACTAGTCCTATGACAAGTAGAATATGCCTTAACATGCCTAATATTGTCGCCAAATCAGTTTAGATGTCAAAAGTTATGTCACATATGTTTATAATGAATTTTGGCATCAAAGGGGTATTTTGGTAATTTACCTAAGGCATATAAACTACCTATCATACAACTACTTAAACGTCGTGACCATAAGGTATAACCTCGGAAGGTTATTCCCTACCTACTATGGTCACCTAATGTAATTGGTCGGATCCTAATGATCGACCAAATGGGTCGGGTTCGAATGTATAAGCGATTTATTAGATCGCTTACCCTTACGACCCTAGACAACGTGGAAATCAGTAGGCATAGTCACAAGGGACTATAACCATCGTGATTACAATCACGTTGCGAAGTTCAAATGAACTTCGCATTGACCATAGACTGGTCAATGCATAAAGTCAAACAAAGTTTGACTTTCGGACTCGAAAAGCAATAAAAGAACGAATGAACACTTACAAAGGGTCCCCGAATGCTAATCTTGATTCAAGTAGCTCAGGTATGAAACAAAGGTTTCAACTTAGAGCTTCTCAAATCAGATTCTTGTGAGGAATGAGTGAAGTTGAGGTGGGTATTTATAGATTTCGGTTCACCGTTAGGATCGTTTCTTGGAGAAGAGGGAATGATCACATCCCTACACTTGTTGGAATGTTGTGGTAGCTCATTTTGCCCCCACCACAAGAGTTTGACAAGTGGCATTGGCCTTTGGGCAGTTGAAGGGCTGTTACCAGCTGTTTAAACACTGAATCTGGTCCAGAAGGGGCCTCGCGTGACGCCTAGACCCCTCGCGTCACGCCTAGCCCTTATTTCTGCAGAATTTGCAGAAATGGTCCCTGCACATGTTTCGTTGCGTAACGGCACTTCTAACACCCGTCAAACCCAACTTCAAGCTCCACAAGGATGCCTAAACATTGTGGACATGAAACATGCTCAAAAATATGTCGGATGTTGGTTCGTTTGGTCGTACGAACGCGATGTTCGCTTAATTACGACGGTATGCGCATAAGCGCGAAAAACGATCCAAATTGCGCGACGAATGGATTTTTCTCATGCCAAACACTAAAATAAAATATTTTAGTGCTTACATAAATTTTTGGATGTCCGGATGTATTCAGAACGTAAGTTATGCGCGAAAATGCAAACTTGTGCACTTTTTGACGCTTTTAGTCCCTGAACGACCTAAAAGTTTATTTTAGCACACCGAACCCTTCAAAGCCTATTTCTAAGCTATGTAAAGGATATTTATGGTATGTTTAACTTATGGTCATGTTCCGGAATGTCTGTTACAGTTCAAATTGGCATACTTTCACAGTTTGTCAAGTTTAGTCCCTGTAAGCGTATTAACTTGTTTTTGACATACCAAAGCCTTCAAAACTTATTTCTAAGTTATGTAAAGGTTATTTAAGGTATTTTAAGTATATGTTGATGTTCCGGAGTATTTGTCGCATTAAACTGATTACGTTTACGCACTAGTTTGCGTATAACTCTCCAGAAAGCGATATAGAGTTTGAAATTGAGCAAAAGTCAAAACATGAAAAATGTAAAACACAACCAAACAAACATTGGGATCAAATAACATTGTTTTATTGATAATTGAACTGTTCACAATGATTACAAGCACAGATGTTACAGTCTCCCCTACTTGTGGAAATTTCGTCCCGAAATTTATTTAGAGGAAACTCGTGGGAAAAGATGCGGATATTTCGCCTTCATTTGATCTTCGCGTTCCCAAGTAAACTCGGGTCCACGTTTAGCTTCCCAGCGAACTTTGACCAAAGGAATGCGCTTGCGTTTAAGCCACTTGACTTCACGTTCCATGATTTCCACTGGCTTCTCAACAAATTTCAGTGTTTTGTCAACACGAATTTCGTCAAGCGGTATGTGGAGGTTCTCATCAGCTAAACACTTCTTGAGATTGGATACGTGAAAGGTTGGATGAACATTTCCAAGTTCAGGAGGTAACTCAAGTCTGTAGGCTACCTTACCGATTCTTTCGACGATCTTGAATTGTCCAACGTATCTAGGTGCAAGTTTTCCTTTCTTTCCAAATCTGATCACACCTTTCCAAGGTGAGACCTTAAGTAATACTCGATCACCGACTTGAAATTCCAAGGGTTTGCGTTTTGGGTCCGCGTAACTCTTTTGACGGCTTCTAGCTGTCTGAAGGTTATCACGAACTTTCTTAATCTTGTCAGTTGTCTCTAAAATGAGGGCAGGTCCAGTAAGCTGAGCTTCGCCGATCTCATTCCAGCAGACTGGTGAACGACATTTTCGACCATAGAGAGCCTCGAAAGGAGCCATTTTGATGCTGGTGTGATAACTGTTGTTGTAGGAGAATTCAATTAACGGAAGATGTGAATCCCAACTACCACCAAGGTCGATCACACAAGCTCTAAGCATATCCTCCAGAGTCTGGATTGTTCTCTCAGATTGACCATCCGTTTGCGGATGATAAGCTGTGCTCAGGTTAAGTTGGGTCCCCATAGCAGATTGCATGGTTCTCCAAAAATGAGAAGTGAAACGAGCATCTCTGTCAGAAATGATGTTCAAAGGAACACCATGTCGAGCTACAATTTCATCCACATAGATTTTAGCAAGTTTGTCAGCAGGAAAATCCTCACGGATTGGCAAGAAATGTGCTGACTTAGTAAGACGATCAACAACTACCCAGATGGCATCATGACCTTTCTTTGTGCGTGGAAGTTTGGTAACAAGATCCATAGTAATGTTTTCCCATTTCCAAACTGGGATCTCTGGTTGCACCAATAAACCAGAAGGACGCTGATGTTCAGCCTTAACCTTAAGACAAGTAAGGCATTTTGATACATATAAGGCAATGTCTTTCTTCATACTAGGCCACCAATAGTGAATACGAAGATCCTTATACATCTTATCTGAGCCAGGATGAACAGAATAACGAGACTTATGGGCTTCATCCATAAGCAAGGTGCGAAGGTTATCTTGGCTTGGGACCCACAAACGGTCCATGAAGTAATACGATCCATTGTCCTTCAGTTCCAGATCAGGTGTTATGTGATAGGGAAATTCCTTATCCATTAAACCTTGTGAAACACAAGATTGTTGAGCCTGAGAAATGCGTGTTTGGATATCAGATAGAGCTTGAATAACCGATTGAACACGAACACAATGAAGCTTAGTACGTTCCTTACGACTCAAAGCATCGGCTACGACATTCGCCTTACCAGGATGGTAGCGAATTTCACAGTCATAGTCGTTTAGAAGCTCGACCCAACGTCGTTGCCTCATGTTGAGTTCTTTCTGATTGAAGATATGCTGAAGACTCTTGTGGTCCGTGAAAACCACACATTTTGTTCCGTACAAATAGTGTCTCCAGATCTTAAGAGCGAAGACAACTGCACCTAACTCAAGATCATGAGTGGTGTAGTTTTTCTCATGTATCTTCAACTGCCTCGATGCATATGCTATGACTTTGTTCCTTTGCATCAGAACACAACCAAGACCCAAGATGCATCGCAATAAACGACGAAATCATCATTGCCCTCAGGCAAAGTTAGAACAGGCGCGTCGCAAAGTTTTTGTTTTAAGTTTTGAAAGGCTTCCTCTTGTTTGAATCCCCAATCAAAGGGTTTGTTCTTCTGAGTCAGAGCAGTTAGAGGAACTGCAATCTTTGAGAATTTCTCAATGAAGCGGCGGTAATAACCCACAAGACCAAGAAAAGAACGAACTTCAGTAGGAGTAGTAGGCATATCCCAATCCTTGATCGCACTGATCTTGGAGGGATCTACATGAATACCTCGTTCGTTAAAAATATGTCCTAAGAATTGAGCTTCTTTAAGCCAGAATTCACACTTGGAGAATTTGGCGAAAAGTTGCTTTTTCTTTAGGAGTTCCAGAGTAAGACGAAGATGTTGCTCGTGATCAGCTCGCGTCTTAGAATAAATCAAGATGTCATCAATAAAAACAATGACGAATTGATCCAAATAAGGCTTGCAGACCCTATTCATTAAGTCCATGAAAACAGCAGGAGCATTAGTCAATCCGAATGGCATGACTGTGAACTCATAATGCCCATAACGAGTACGGAACGCTATTTTGGGAATATCTTCTTCATGCACACGAAGTTGATGATATCCGGATCGCAGATCAATCTTTGAAAAATAAGAAGCGCCCTGTAACTGATCAAAGAGATCATCGATACGAGGTAGGGGATATCGATTCTTGATGGTAAGCTTGTTAAGCTCACGGTAATCGATACACATCCTAAAAGATCCATCCTTTTTCTTGACAAAAAGAACGGGAGCACCCCAGGGTGAAAAGCTAGGACGGATAAAACCTTTGTCAGAGAGCTCCTGAAGCTGCTTAGACAACTCTTGCATCTCAGATGGTGCAAGACGATATGGAGCTCTGGCAATGGGATTTGCACCAGGTACGAGATCAATACGGAACTCGACTTGGCGTGCTGGAGGTAGACCAGGTAAATCTTCAGGGAATACTTCAGAATAATCCCGAACAACGGGAATATCTTGGATAGACTTACCTTTGCCTTTATCAGCTGTGACATGTGCCAAGAAGGCCACATAATTCTTTCGCAGATACTTCCGAGCTTTAAAACAAGACATGAGCTTGAGGCCACCAGACGGTTTCTCACCTTGAACCTGTAGGATCTCGCCTGTCGAAAGTGGCACACGAACAATCTTCTCAAAACAAACTACCTCTGCGCGTTGCTTGGATAACCAATCCATTCCCACAATAACGTCGAAGCTTCCAAGTTGCATAGGCGTGAGATCAATAGGAAAAAGATGGTCGTTAAGGTTCAACTGGCAGTTGCGAAGAACAGAATCAAGAACAATGGGTTCACCATTAGCAACCTCTACTGTCAAGGGTTTTCCTAGTTTCGTTCTAGACACGCGAAGTAATGGCTCAAAAGATAATGACACAAAACTCTTATCGGCACCCGAATCAAAAAGAACAGATGCAGGCTGATTATTAATAAAGAACGTACCGTTCACCACTTCATTGTCTTCCTGTGCCTCTTGCGCATTCATGTTGAAGACTCGACCTCGAGCCTGAGCCTGATTCTGATTTGGATTCTGATTCTGGTTCGCATTCACCAATCTTGGGCACTGGTTACGGTAGTGGGTCAGATCCCCACAGTTATAACAAGCACCTGGTGGGTAGTGTGGTCGTGCAGCTTGACCCTGTTGCTGAGCAGGAGGCTGAGCAACTGGTTGAGCCGGGTTCTGGACTGCCCGATTCTGAGCAAACCGACAAACATTGGCAAGATGACCCGACTTCCCACAGTTATTACAGAAACGGCACGGATGTTGCGGCTGATGGTGACTGTTGCATCTATTGCACAAAGGTGCATTCCCTGAATAGGGCTTCTTCACTGGAGGCTGTGCGGGTTGGTTGGGAGCTGCCTGGTTAGCTTGGGCAGTGACAGCAAAATTTTGGGAAGTCTTACGCTTCCTTGACCTTTTCGAAGAACCATAATCCTTACCCTTCTTGTTTTGACCTTTCTCGCTATCTTCCTTGTCAGACGACTGTTTCTTGCCCTTGTCACCCTTCCTGTGTAACTTATTCTTTCGAATCTGCGACTCAGTCAATGTCGCTGCTAACTCGATAGCCTGACGGAGTGTGGCAGGGTTACTACCAGTAATGATGTCTTGCACTGAGTCAGGTAGGCCGTCGATGTATCTTTCGATAGCCTTGTCGAGTGGGGTAACCATCGTTGGGCATAGCAAACTCAGCTCCTCAAACCTGTCCGTATAGGCCCAATGCTCACCACTATCTTGTTTCACGTCATCGAACTCTCTCTCCAAAGCTCGCTGTTCATGACGAGGACAAAACTCCCTCATCATAAGGGCCCTAAGTTCAGCCCAAGTTTGTGCTAGAGCAACTTCTGCACCTCGATCTCTCATAACCCCGTTCCACCATGTGAGAGCCCTCTTTTGAAACACACTCGAAGAAAACTCAACATTGCGGTTGTCAGGACACTGCACGTGGCGGAAAGTATTCTCAATGCTCTCGAACCATTGAAGAAGCCCAGTCGCTCCCTCAGAACCACTAAACTTGAGTGGTTTAGCCGAGTTAAAATCCTTGAATTTGCATGGAGAATTGTTGTTGTTGTTGGCTTGGTTCCATTGAGCAAAGAGATTTGGAAATTGAGCAGCCATCTGCTGCGCAATGATTTCTGCCAGCTCGGCAGTCGCTATCTGGGTTTCGCGTCGAGGAGGCATTCTAAAAGAGGAAATCATGAAAGGAAACGAGTGAGATGATTGGATGAAGAGAATGAGATGAAACAAAATGAACAAAAGCAAAGATGGTGGTCATTTGTCCGCATTACCAAGCAAACAAACGACACACAGTGACTAATCAAAGTAAATGGGTCAAAAATAATGTATCGCGAAGACATGCTCGCCTATAAGTGAACACTCACCCCAAGAGTTCCCAGGTAAGAGTGACTGGTCCGATTATGTGGATTTGTACGAATACTCTAGCCTTAGACAGAAAACCCAGGGTACAGGCATTCACTCTTCCAGTTTGCACGTGTTCACACTATTTAGAACCCAAAACTTTGACGAGATTTTGAAAATTTGAAAGCCACAAGGCCAAAAATCAAACTGGAAGGGTTCAAAACCTTACAACAGAGGGTTCAAAACCTTACAATAGAGGGTTCAAAACCTTGTAATAAATCATTCAAAAACAGAGGATTGTTTTTCAAAAATCGTTTCGGAAAAATTTGGTTTTTTTTTGTTTTGATAATCACCTAAGGATAGGTGATGTGCATGTTTTAAGATCTAAACACAAGATAACTTGTGTTAGGGTCCTAGAAAGGTTATAGTCTAGGTCAAAGCATTACTAATAACCTAATTCCCTATAACCATTGGCTCTGATACCAACTCTTCTGTCACACCCCGACCACGTATAACATACAAAACGTGGCGGAAAACGTCGGGGAGTGTTGTAACAGAATTAATTGTTTCATAACCATGGCATACAAAGTTGTATTTTATTTATCAACATAAGAGTTACATTGTTTTAAACAGGAATCAAAGAGTTTATAACATAATTATACTAGTCTATCTTCATTTTTGTTCTCTAAGGCACAGGTCCGCCCTAGTGTCACGATCATCATCCTACGCAAAAGCTCCTGAAAACACATGTGAAAATAGGTACGTCAGCATAAAAATGCTTGTGAGATACATAGGATTTGTGAAAATAGGATTCATGACTTATGAGTTTAGGAAAAGTTGTTTAACAAAAGTCAGTCATGAACCTTGTAAGTTGTTTTGTTTTGTAAATCATTCAAAAAGCAATGATATGTATAAATAAGAGAATAATGTAAGGTTAAATGAATAACCAAGAAAAATGAGTTTTGTATAAGATAAGTTGTTTTGTAAATCAATGTCTTGTGAAAATAAGTTGTTTATGTAAAACGTAATATGTCAAATATTGAAATGATTTAAGTAACGCTACGACATCTAATGTCATACAAACACTTATATATAGGAAGTACCAGCGGCGTATCCACCATGCTTGTATCATATTACACACGCCTCGTTACTCAAATCACTACTCAAACCAACCACCAATGTAAATTGTTTATGTATGGATGAATTGTCATGTGTTAATGTGTAAACCATATCGAAATGTCTATGTCCAATGTAAACCACTAAATGTGTATATAAATGTCAAAATGTTTATGTTTAATGTAGATCATGTAATGTGTACCCAAAAATATCATGTGTGGTAAGTGAAATATATCAACTAAACCATATGTAAAATGCACAAAAACAAGGTATTGAAGTAAAACATGGTTTAAATCAAAGTTATGTTTTGTGGAACAAATGCATGCTATACTGATACAAACATTTATGCGGTATTGTGAAAATGCATACATCCAAGCCTTGAGACTGTAGCGATAAACCCTTAAACAAATTAAAGGTTTATCTAAGTTATGTGTATCGAATTCGGTCATTCCTTTCATCCAAACCTACCCAGGATGTCCGGAACGGGAGTTGTCAATTCCTATGGTACCACTACCTACTAACGAACGGCGTAGCTAATGTTAATGAATGTATATTGTCCCATTTGAACAAACCAAATGTTATACCAAAATGTAAGCATGTGAAAACAATGCACTAAGTATGTAATCAAATAAACATACATAGCGTGAAATGTAATGTAAAACAATGTACTAAGTATGCACACGATGGACATGCATAGCATGACATGTAATGTATAACAATGTACTAAATATGCACACAATGGGCATACATAGCATGAAATGTGATGTAAAACAATGTACTAAATATGCACACAATGGGCATACATAGCATGAGATGTAATGTAAAACAATGTACTAAATATGCACACAATGGGCATACATAGCATGAACACAATGAAATCATGTACTATAAGTGTACTATTGAACATAACAAACATATGATATGAAAACATGGAAAAGCATGAAAGTAACAAGTAGGCACATGTGTTTCACCCCAAAATGTTTGAAAAACAGTAAAAGAGGGGTTTATATACTCACTTGAGATTGCTCAGAAGTCCTAAGATAAACACCAAGCAATGCTAGAGATCACGGAATCAAACGGCACCTAATATAGGTAACTATGTTAATAAACCGGACCTAAATCGGAGGATCGGATAGAATGAGGGTTCGTAAACCAAACGAGTATGGAGACTAGTGTAATATGGTTTAACAAAGCCTACATACTAAATGAAACCTAACATAAGTGCTTACGACCCATTACGACCCGTTTAGGTAGCTTATGCTACTTTAACGCGTCGTTTGCGTGAAACGCGTTCGGACCGCCTAACTAGTCCTATGACAAGTAGAATATGCCTTAACATGCCTAATATTGTCGCCAAATCAGTTTAGATGTCAAAAGTTATGTCACATATGTTTATAATGAATTTTGGCATCAAAGGGGTATTTTGGTAATTTACCTAAGGCATATAAACTACCTATCATACAACTACTTAAACGTCGTGACCATAAGGTATAACCTCGGAAGGTTATTCCCTACCTACTATGGTCACCTAATGTAATTGGTCGGATCCTAATGATCGACCAAATGGGTCGGGTTCGAAGGTATAAGCGATTTATTAGATCGCTTACCCTTACGACCCTAGACAACGTGGAAATCAGTAGGCATAGTCACAAGGGACTATAACCATCGTGATTACAATCACGTTGCGAAGTTCAAACGAACTTCGCATTGACCATAGACTGGTCAATGCAGAAAGTCAAACAAAGTTTGACTTTCGGACTCGAAAAGCAATAAAAGAACGAATGAACACTTACAAAGGGTCCCCGAATGCTAATCTTGATTCAAGTAGCTCAGGTATGAAACAAAGGTTTCAACTTAGAGCTTCTCAAATCAGATTCTTGTGAGGAATGAGTGAAGTTGAGGTGGGTATTTATAGATTTCGGTTCACCGTTAGGATCGTTTCTTGGAGAAGAGGGAATGATCACATCCCTACACTTGTTGGAATGTTGTGGTAGCTCATTTTGCCCCCACCACAAGAGTTTGACAAGTGGCATTGGCCTTTGGGGAGTTGAAGGGCTGTTACCAGCTGTTTAAACACTGAATCTGGTCCAGAAGGGGCCTCGCGTGATGCCTAGACCCCTCGCGTCACGCCTAGCCCTTATTTCTGCAGAATTTGCAGAAATGGTCCCTGCACATGTTTCGTTGCGTAACGGCATTTCTAACACCCGTCAAACCCAACTTCAAGCTCCACAAGGATGCCTAAACATTGTGGACATGAAACATGCTCAAAAATATGTCGGATGTTGGTTCGTTTGGTCGTACGAACGCGATGTTCGCTTAATTACGACGGTATGCGCATAAGCGCGAAAAACGATCCAAATTGCGCGACGAATGGATTTTTCTCATGCCAAACACTAAAATAAAATAATTTAGTGCTTACATAAATTTTTGGATGTCCGGATGTATTCAGGACGTAAGTTATGCGCGAAAATGCAAACTTGTGCACTTTTTGACGCTTTTAGTCCCTGAATGACCTAAAAGTTTATTTTAGCACACCGAACCCTTCAAAGCCTATTTCTAAGCTATGTAAAGGATATTTATGGTATGTTTAACTTATGGTCATGTTCCGGAATGTCTGTTACAGTTCAAATTGGCATACTTTCGCAGTTTGTCAGGTTTAGTCCCTGTAAGCGTATTAACTTGTTTTTGACATACCAAAGCCTTCAAAACTTATTTCTAAGTTATGTAAAGGTTATTTAAGGTATGTTAAGTATATGTTGATGTTCCGGAGTATTTTTCGCATTAAACTGATTACGTTTACGCACTAGTTTGCGTATAACTCTCCAGAAAGCGATATAGAGTTTGAAATTGAGCAAAAGTCAAAACATGAAAAACGTAAAACACAACCAAACAAACATTGGGATCAAATAACATTGTTTTATTGATAATTGAACTGTTCACAATGATTACAAGCACATATGTTACAAGTCGGGTAATGGTCGGGTAGGGTCGGGTTTTTCCTTTTGCTTACCCCTACAATAGACATAACCCAAATTAACATTGTGTTATAAGTTTTGATAATAACACAATGTATAGAAACATTAGTAAAAACGTAAAGACCAAACCCAGTTGAACGACCAAATGATCAGAACCTTTAACACAATATAAAGAAAACCCAGTAAAAACGAAAGTTTTTGTTTTATTTTTATATAACAATATCATACTCATGGGTGGGGTTCGCCTACAAAGTCCATTTTTCCTACAAAGTGTACAAAGTCATAAAACACCATAATTTCAGCCATAAAACACACTCAAAACCCACAAAATAACAGAGTGAAGATCACTAAAACACAATATCCAAACAATAACAATCCATAAAAACTTCAAACACACCATCCTAGAACTATGAATATAAAACACAACAGGATAATCAACATAAAACTCACTAATGTTAGTAATTTGATAATCAAAGCCTTATCATCCAAAACACAACACAAAACCCACAAATATGGCGTTTAGTAATCTTCACTATGTTTTTGGGGGGTTTTGAGTATGTTTTATGGTTGACATTTTGGTGTTTTATGACTTTTTACACTTTGTAGGAAAAATAGAATTTGTAGCCAACTCCCACCCTCATACTCATATTAAAGATAAAAAAACACTCGTTATTATGGTGATTTTTTTTTAAAAAACAAATGTCGTATGAAAAAGTTATGGACGTTTTAAATTGACGGGGGAATTGGCATGTGCCTTACATGTGAAGAGAGAAAGTCAAAAAATATTAGATTTTTTTTATGTCCTTCCATTATTTTATTTCCCCTTAAATTAATCTCAACCCTACAAATTTAAAATTAACTAGCACAAGTGGATTTTATCCCAAGACATCAAATTACTTATACTCTTGCATAGTTTATGTTCTATATGGTGATTCTAATACATATACATGATTAATTTCATACAATTTCGTGGATTAAACATAAACCCACTTCATTCAAGATCACCAAATTACAAATTTCAACTTACCACATGTTTATATTATCTAGATAATTAAGAATCTACACTCATGCATCTGATTTAGCTCCAAACTCCATCCTAATTTGATCAATTTGGACCATTCTTGAGTTGAAGAGGGTTTCTCCTCTTCTCCATAATAAACATATTCCAAACCTATACTCAATGTTGTAGAAGGTGCTAGGCGCTAGTCGGGCGGTGAGGTACAGCCTAGGGATTAATCGGGATTAATCGGAATTGGATTTTTATATGTATTTTTTTAAAATTATATATATATACCCAATAATATAAAAATAATACTTCAAAATTCACATAAATACTTCAAGTTTCAGATGGTATGGTTCGATTTTGACCAATTTTGACCGCCTAGGACCGATTTTTATGGGTTTAAAGGTCAAAAAATGGGTTTAATGGGCTGCAAAAGAGTGGACCGATTAGTCCGATTACTTCCGCCTAAGACCGATTTTTACCGATTACGACCGACTAGGACCGACTTTGACCAAAACCGATTAATACCACCGACTAGGTAAAAATTAGTCAGTAGTCAACCGCCTAGCGCCTAGGCGACGATTAATCGGCCGCCTAGGCCGATTTCTGCAACACTGCCTATACTACATGATAAATTTTTAAAAATAGTTTTTGCTTAAAAAATAAACGAATTCTTTTATTAAACTTTGTTAAAACTATGATTAAATGTATACAAAAAATGTAAAAAAAAAAAACTAAGCAATACGACCTGTATAGGTCCAGCAAGCCACCAGACAAGAACTGACACATACAGATTTGACTTTTGACTTTTAAACATATACGACCCGTATAAGCCTATACGACCCGTATAAGCCTATACGACCTATATTAAAAAAAAAAAGTATACGAATAGATTGACTGGTATACCAATAAAATTCCCGATACAAAACATGGATTTGTAAGAATGTGATTTAAGATGTGATAGAAGATCATGTGGATGGGATAAGACTACACTACCCTACTACCTCCAGATCATTATTTCCCTACAGGCTGCAACTCTACTTTGCTTTCTTCTTGTGCCATTTCAGTCCACTGAAGAAAGAAAAAACAAAAGTTTATATTTTATTTACTTTTTAATAATATCTGATAAAGAATTTATATGCCTTAAGTCAGCATCTTTGTTCTTTTTTTCTCTAAAAGTCATTAAGGTTATCGTATAATAATATCATATATTTTGAACTTGTTCATACAAATCTTCTTATACATATTTTAGTTTTTAAAGAAAAAACAATGATTTGTTTAATAACTTTTTACATCCAAACATCACTTAACTTTATACTTGTAAGAACTTAATTACACAACACTTTTACCACTAAACCACTAAGTTGTGATCGAATAAACACATAGTTTAAATAAGTTTAATCGATAACTATTACGGTCAATAAACACGGTCGTAGAGTTTTGGGATTAGGTATTCAGGGAGGATGTTCAACTATAAATTAACACATTTTTTGTATTTTCTCATAAAAAATCCCTTTACAATTTTTTAAACATAAAAAATAACATACTTATTTTTTTTCATGGAAGTCTCTTAACATGATTTTGCACATAAATATCCCTATAGATACTCAATTTAAACAAATTTGTGATTTTTTTCACTTGTTAATATTAATAGGAGGAAAGAATTGGGATGAATTAATGTTCTAAATTGGATGCTGTAACTTAAAATAAAATAAAAAAAACTAATAACATATTAAATGGTTTATACAAATTTAAAAATCTTAAAAACAATATAAACAAATGATATTTATCGATATTTTAATGTACTTTGTCAAATAATATTTTTCATGATTCCACCCAATCATAAACAAAAAGGTTTTTTTTTTTCTGCAATTATGGGACTTTTATGATAAGATAACATAGAGTATGTCTGTTTTTATGTGCATAATATTTGTTAAATGATTTTCACAAGAAAAACTGAAAGCATTTTTATGTCCACAATATTTATTAAATGATTTTCACGAGAAAAAAATTGAAAGCATGTTGGTTTTTTATATGCAAAAGTTTATTAAGTGATTTTTAAAGAAAACAAATATTATGTAAGTTTTTTAAAAGTAGAATTACCACCCGCCGCAATGCGGCGGGGGATTCGTTAGTTATATATCATATTAGAAGAAAGACAAATGTTTCTTACATGACTGTGAGCCTGTGTGTAAAACATAGAAAAGAATAACTAAGCCGATCTATGTCCCGCGCATTGCGACAGACCTATCAAATGGGGAAAAATAGACGCGTTGTGACGGGCCTGTCAAACAGGATAAAGTAGATGAAAAAAAGTTGAACACGCTAGTTGTGGCATGTTAACTCGGAAAATCTAGAAAGAAACGTTAAACACAAAACTTGCGAAAGATGAAAAGTATAAGGGGTCAAAGTTGCAAAAGATGAAAAACTTTGGGTTAAAAGTAAAAAAAATCAAAGTGGTTAAATCATAAAAGATGGAAAATTTTGAATTAGAAGTGAGAGTTCAAATTAATCAAAGGGGTTAAATTGTATAAGATGAAAACTTTTGAATTAGAAGTGAAAAATCAAATTAATCAAATGGTTTAAATTACCAAAGATTAAAACTTTAAACTTAAATTGTCAAAGATTGATACTTTAGGGTTAAAAAAGAAAATTCCAATTTTTTTTAAAAACTCCCAAAGCTAAAAGTACAACACATGTGTGTAAAACATAGAAAAGAATAACTAAGCCGATCTATGTCCCGCGCGTTGTGACAAACCTATCAAACGGAGAAAAATAGACGCGTTATGACGGGCCTGTCAAACAAGATAAAGTAGATGAAAAAACGTTGAACACGCTAGTTGTGGCATGTTAACTCGGAAAATCTAGAACGAAACGTTAAACACAAAACTTGCGAAAGATGAAAAGTATAAGGGGTCAAAGTTGCAAAAGATGAAAAGCTTTGGGTTAAAAGTAAAAAAATCAAAGTGGTTAAATTGTAAAAGATGAAAAATTTTGAATTAGAAGTGAGAGTTCAAATTAATCAAAGGGGGATAAATTGTATAAGATGAAAATTTTTGAATTAGAAGTGAAAAATCAAATTAATTAAAGTGCTTAAATTACCAAAGATTAAAACTTTAAACTTAAATTGTCAAAGATTGATACTTAGGGTTAAAAGTACAACACATCTATGCATAAATAAGTTGCTAATTTATAGGTTTATAATAATGGCCTAGAATGGTTCTTACCATTCTTATTTATTTGATCGAAATCCATAACTTTAACATAGTTTGAGGACCTCTATATAATTCTTCAACTATTTGGGAAGTTAAACAATTTGGTCCAGTGATTCGGTGAAGGACCTGAAATAATGGTCTCAGAGTTGGAAAGTCACAAAAATCCATCGAAAAGCAAACGAATGTAGGAAAGAAGTTCGATTCTTATCCGTCAAGTTAGGTTTTGGTGAAGCCGAAGGAGTTGAACTACAGGTTAAGCCTATGTGACATACAATTAAAATTGATATGCTATATATGTAAAATTGTTCTCTTTTTGGTATCAGTTCTGATTCCTGAATGTGTAACTTGAATTGATCGAGTCCTTTTAACGGTTTGGTAATTGTTGTGGTTCATGCACATAAGGTGTTTGATGTATTGCCCCACTGAGTTTCTTAGCTTATGGCATCGTTTTGAAGTGAAAACAGCCCCAATGCCCGATGCCCAATGTGTTATTTTTTGGATTTGGTTCATTTGTTCATCAATAATATGAATTCTCCTCTCCCCAATAATGAATTTGGAGTCAGGTTTATAAGTAGTTCTGATTTTGAAAATGTGATTCTCATGTAGGCGGATACCAAAGGGCTTGTAGCATAGCGATATAAAGGTGTCTAGTAAAGGCGTTCACATGGTTTAAAAAAAACGTTTGAGGCGTGCGCCTCAAGGCTCGCCTCGAGACGAAACGACCAAAAAACGAATCTGAGGCGCGCCTCATGGTGTTTTTAATGTATATGCGCCTCAGAGGGGCTGAGGCGCTAAGAAAGCTGCGCCTCAGGTAAATGCCTGAACCAAAGTTCGTTGGTGTGTATGAGGATGATAACGTGGTCCTAGAGTAAAATGGTAACAATGTCAAGAAAGCAGGGATCCATTCAACACTAGCTTCACTCCTTGATGATCATGTGCTTGCAGATATACTCTCTATCTGATGTTGACACCCTGATCAGCTTGGAACTTGGGAGTGCACATCTTTTGGTATGTGATTAATTGATTATACTTGCTTAGGGTGTCCGGGGCGTACTCGGGGAGTGGGTGCGGTGACCACTTTCCCCGATCGGGAACACCGCCGCCATCACCGCGGGGACCCGAATCGGGGAGTGGTTTCGGCACTTGTTCACCGCGTGGAGTTGGCACAAGGTTTGAGGAATGGTCATGTTTGCAACGGTCGGTTTTAAAAAAAAAAAAAAAAAAATCACTTTTTAAACAAATATAAATAACCACACCCACTTCTCACTAATTTTTTACACTCTCATCAAACCACACCCACTTCTCACTAAATTTTTTATACTCTCAAACCACACCCACTTAATTTTTTATACTCTCAAACCACACCCACATCTAACCGAGCAATGGAGAACCAACCCCGCGAAGCCAAGAAAAAAACTAAGGGACGGGGCAAGCAACCGTCTCGTGGTGGTTCGAGCGGTGCAAGTGCACAATCACAACCCCCTTTCGGATATACTCCACAACCCCCGTTTTTTTTCCAACAACCTTCACACCCCTCCTTTTACAACACTCAAGCAACCAACCTTCAACCCAATTTCGGCTATGGTTTTCAAAATTTGTTATCAATGGATGCTCCTCCTCACTCCCCCGCCTTCGACCCATATGGTTTTCGTTCCCCACAAGTTCCATCGGTCCAAGAAAATGTTGAACGTCCTCTACCTATTTGGGACGACGAGGACGATGAGGTAGTGCCCAAAACTCAAAATTTGGGCGACGAGGACGATGAATATAATGTGGATGCAGATTTGGGCAACGAAGAAGATGACGCTCGGGAAAAAAAGGGAAAAATGACGACCGAAAAATGGACAAAGGTCCAAGAAGAGGCGTTGGCGAAGGCGTATGTACATTGCTCTACCGACAAAAAGAAGGACAATCAACAAAACCGCGATAGTTTTTGGCGTAAGATTTTAAATCATTTTAACGCCACCGTCGGTGGAAGTAACCGGACCGTGCATCAAGTACGGTCTAAATGGGGCCCGATGCAAACGAAAATAAACTTTTTCAACGGCCTATACCAACAAGCGGTAAAAATTATATTTTTTAACATTGTATATTTTTTATTTTTCTTTACTAAGTTTATATTTTTTTAACATGTATATTTTTTATTTTTCTTTACTAAGTTTATATTTTTTTAACATGTAGGATCGCACACGAGGAAGCGGAGTCAAGGATCTCGACGTGATGAAAGTCGCTTTAACAGAATTTAAAGAGAGATATCCGAACGGTTTTCAACATGTCGAAGCGTGGGAGGTCCTTCGAAAACACGACAAATGGGCCCAAGTCCCATTGTTGGGTGAGGAAGGGGAAGGTTCGGGAAATAAAAGAAAGCCCGTTGAGGTGGACCCTTCCATACCCGATATGAACGAAGACCCCTCGCCACAAAGAGCACAACGGCGAGACAAGCGTCAAGCGACATCGTCCGAGGGAAGCTCGGCCGAGTTGGCGGAACAATTCAAAGAGTACACCGCCATGAAAGAAAAGAAAAACGCGATTGAATATAAGGCGGTTGAATTGAGGATGAAAAGAGAGGAGCAGGCTCTCGAGCTCATATCGGAACAACGCGAGACGATGAAAAACTACAATTACGATCGAGATATGGAAATATTCATCAAGCCGCACGACGATGCTCCGCCAAGTATGTTGCCGTTCATCCTCGCCCGAAAACGCGACATCGCTAACAAGTACGGGTGGCCGTGCGATTTCTAAAATTATTATTTTCTAGTTTTAATGTAATTTTTATTTTCTAGTTTGAATGTAATTTTAATTTTTCTAGTTTGAATGTAATTTTTATTTTTCTAGGTTGTTTTTTTTTTAATTTAATGAAATGTCTTTTATTTAATTTTTATTTTTATTAATATTTTTTTAATTTATAAACATGTATAATTTTACAACAAATAAAAAAAAAAAAAAAAAACCCAATTCCCCTAAAGAGGGGAGTGCCGCCATCAAAATGGGGTGTTAGGGGAGTTTAAGAGGGAAGTTGACGTGGCACTATCTGATTGGAGGTGTGTAAGAGAGGGGACTCCCTTCTTAGACCATGCGTAATGGGGCGTTTTTTTTAAAAATTTTTGCCCTATAACGCCCTATAACGCCCAACCCCCCATTACAGGGGGCGTTTTCGGGCGTTATATTTGAAAAAAATGGACACCGGCGTTTTAAAGAAAACGCTTAAGTTTGGTTTATTTTCTGACATACTTTTGTTTTTTACCAATGGGAGTTTCTTCAAGTCTGACACCCCACATGCATTGTGTTTGACCACTACCCCACTTTTGGTTTCTTTTTTTTTTTTTTAATGATTGAATGGGGCATTATGGGGCATTATACCCACTACACCACTTTTGCTATAATGCCCCCTTGCTGACTAGGACGCCACGTGTCGTATAATGCCCCATGGTGGGGGCATTATAGCCTTCTACCACTACGCATGGCCTTAGGGGAGTGCCCCTCTCACCCTTAGTTTCTTATTTTCAGCTTAGCATGTCAATAATGACAGTTGGTTTCTTGTGTGGGACACAGATGTTGCTGTGATGAATTCTGCTACAGTTAAGGATTTGAAACTAGCTGTCGAGAAAAAAGTCAATGAAACAGAGCAGTCAAAGATGGGCCATCGCCATATTTCTTGGTATTTTTCTCTCTCCTTTTTTTTCCTTCTGTTACTTAGTTGTTTCTCATTTGTGATTGAGTTATTCTTGTTTAAACCTATACATTTGAAATGGTGATAGGGGCAGGTAGGGTATTAGGTCAAAACGGGTCACCTTTATCCACGTGTCTTAACTGGACCAGCCAACGCTTTGTGTTCCATTTTTTTTTATTTCGTAAATATTCAGTGTGTTGAATGTGATTACAAACAACTTAAGAGGACATATACATTTGGTTTTGTTTTTAGGTTATTTTGAATACATAATCTGTTTGACCCTTTATCAATCATATCCGCCCCGTAATAACCGGTTTTCAAAAGTAAATACTTTTTCCAATGCTTGCTTGGTTTTTTATTTTCAGCTTAGCATATCATTAATGAATTGTTGGTTGCTTGTATTGGACACAGATGTTGCTGTGATGAATTCTGCAACAGTCAAGGATTTGAAAATTGCTGTTGAGAAAAAAGTCAATGAAATGGAGCAGTCAAAGATGGGTCATCGCCATAGTTCTTGGTATTTCTCTGTGTTTCTGTTACCTAGTTGTTTTTCATCCGTGCTTGCGTTATTCTTGATCAAGCACATTTGCAACGGTGGTACGGGCAGGTCGGGTATTGGGTCAAAACAGGTCACCTTTATACGCGTGTCATAACTGGTTGTGTTTGGTTTCGTTTTTAGGTTATTTTGTATGATTAATCTGTTTGACCCGTTATCAATCATATCCAATCTGTATTAACGGGTTTTCATTAAAAGGCTTGAATTTGCTACCTTTATGTATACTAGTTATGATTTTCTGGTTTAGTCATGACTCGGTACCATGAATTACTTGCTGTTTCTCATGTGTTTTGGGAATACTATGCTTCTTATTAATTTTTTTATTCAAATATATATATATATATATTTTTTTTTTTGAAAAAAAGTTGAAAAAAATAGTTTTTACATTTTAGAGCTTCCATTTCTTGGTTGTGTTTTCAGGGAGCACGTGTGGCAAAAACATTAGTCTCTCATAACACAATGAAAAGCCTGCATATCTTCAAGATCATGGTGTAGGTAATCACTCCCAGGTACTTGTAACTTGCATCAATTATATTTTGTTTTGCTGCTTAATCGGGTCTCTAAATCAGACTGTGTTACATCATCTAAAAAATATTTTTGCTTTTCTGGTTTTGCTTAATTAACTGGGATTCTTCGTCATGTAGGTGCATTTTATTCCATGTGTAATGTCAAGATCTTCAAGGCGACATTCACGAAGGGAAAAAACCTAGGTTTTTTCATGGTGTTAACAAAAGGGAATGAGTTGATCTTTAACCACATTTATGTGTTTTAAATGTTCTGTTTAAAGATGAAAATTGACCGATAATTGTAATATTTAGTTATTTACATATACAAGTAGTTAAACAACCTCAAACCTTTGCCTTTCTACATTCAAATACGTATAATATCCTTATACATGCAAATACAAAATGGTTGAAATTTTATTAGAAAATGGTTTAGATCCCTTTTGTGCAACATGTCCATGTGATACATGTATGCACTTATAGTGTTGCGCACTTCGTTTTTTTTTTTTTTTTTTTTTTTTTTTAATCTTTTAGAACTGGTTCTGGGTTGGAATCTCCTAATCAACAGAGTTAATAACCGATATTGGTAAAATCAGATTGGGTATGGAACCTTTTTTTTGAGAGGAGAGTGATTAGTTTGGTTCCGATTATGTTTTCTTTTCTCAGGTTTTTACTAGTTTGGATCAGGTATAATTGTGCTTGGATCCGGTTTCAAAGCATAGGGCTACAACCCAATGCCTACCCAGGGGGTACGCTCGGGTATGAAATCGGTTCCTTAATATATCCGTTTTCTCTTGATTCTCGGTTCCACATTTTTTGTTAGGGACGGTCAAGGAGCCGTTTTCTGTGCACACCTACCCACATAGTGCATCACATACTAAACAACACAAGACTTTTGGAACTTACAGTCTATCAATTCTAGTAGCTTTGTATTATGTATAGGTTTTGCAGATTTTAATGACTTTGTATTCTGTAAAGATTTTGCAGGAAACACTACAGAACAAGAAAGAATCTAAAGAACAAAAAATATACCTCTTTTTGGATTGTTTCTCTCTCGGTAATCATCATTGCTGCTGTTGTTGCTTTTTTATTTCTTTTCTGGACTCAACTGGAAGATCTAATTCAAATAGAGAATGGGGTGAGACCCAAACTATAATTTTGGAAAACACAAGAAAAGTGACTGGACTCAAATAGAGAATGCCATTTGAACATAGAGCGAACCTGCTGCCATCACATGATTTTCTACTCATTGGCATGTCTAATCTTCAGTCCACTTCTTCTGTAATCATCTGTCACCTGTGTTCTATCTCGTGTATTGTAATATTTTTATTTGTATTAAACACACCCATGGTATAATTATATTACACAACAGAGTATTTTAAATCAAAACAACAATTTTACAAATATTGTCAATTATAAGAATCTATTAGGCTTCTCTGCCTCTTTTAATCTTGGAAATCATAGAAAAAATGAGATATTGTATGAAATTAAACTGGATTTTTAAAAAAAAGTTGAAGAACACATTGATTGGGTGTTTGAATCATTGATTGGTGACGAAAATCGCACTATAATGTAGTGATTATTGAGATAGAAAGTGAAGAAAAGGTTGAAGATGATGTGTTTTCAAAATGGTGGGTTTTGAAGTTACAAAGAGAAGAAGAAAGGAGAAGATTATGTAAAATTGACTAAAATACCTTCATCTTTATTTTAAATTTTGCCACATGTCATAATTCTATTGCTTCCTATCATTTCTAGCCAAAATAATCTTTCTATTTGATCCTCACTCCTACATGAAAACTATAAACAAATTATATCAAACGAAAAATCATCTACCTTGATGCCACAGTTATCCGACCACCCATGTAAGCAACTCTCGCCGCCACCGCCACCGTAACCAGCGCCAACATTCACCGCCACGACAACGGTCGTCAACCAACGCCACCACCATCCATCACCGCCACCACCACACGCGGTTGCACAAGACCAACTATTTAATAAGGATCACCTGAATGCAAAAATTGCAACCACTAAGACCAACTATTTAATTATTGAAGCACGAGGAACATGCAATATTTTCAACATATACAAAGAATATGGGCGGTAATAGTGCTTTTCGCCTATTGGATGAAATGGGCGGTGGAGGGAATAGTGTCAGGCAGCTGCCTGGCACTCCCCTATTGGCCCAACAAATTTTCGATTTTATCCCGCTTTAAAATTACGATTTTGCCATTAGTTCAGAATTATGTTTTTACTACCACTTAAAAATAAATTTACGCTTTTACTCCCAGCTAAAAATTTCAATTTTGCCCTGGGTTCAAAATTACGACTTAGCCCCATTTAAATTTACAGTTTTACCTTTAGTTTTTCTCTTATAATTACGATTTTGCCATCAGTTCAAAGTTATGTTTTTTACCCCGACTTAAAAATAAATTTGCGATTTTGTTCCCAGCTAAAAATTTCAATTTTGCCCTCGGTTCAAATTTACAATTTTGCCGTTTTACCATTAGTTTTTTTTTTTTTTTTTTTTTTTCTCACAGCTCTCAAATTAAAATTAAATTTTCTCGGTCGTTTTTGTTCGTATTCCACATTTCCACACTAACCCCTAAATCAACCTCCATTTTCATCGTTCCCCATGGCTTCCAAGGCGGCAACGAAGGCAATCTACTTCCAGAAGCTACACAACCATCTCAAACACAATAACACCCACCTCGTCACGGTGAGTGCCGACAATCTTTGTTTGAGCCAAATTCAGGCCATAAGGCAAGGACTCCGACCCCACTCATCTGTTGTCATGGGTAAGAATTCTTTCATGAGGCGCTCACTCCAGATCCATGCCCCATCGGCCGGAAAACCTGCTTTTGTTGGCGCAATTCCTCACATTAACGGCAAAGTTGGGTTGATTTTGATCGATTGTGATCCGGAGGAAGTTAGTGAAACTGTTGCGGGATATAAGTTGCAGCCGCTGGTTTGTTCGTCGATGGATATTGGGATGTGTTCCCTTTGGCCGTCGTTGCTGGGTTTTCATATGAATTTGCTCTCCAAATGAAGTGGTTTTTTAAAGGCTGAAGATTAATTTCAGAATAAGGAGATCGATAAGTGGTTTATGTGCATACTTCTTTTAAAATCATTGCAGTCAAGCAAATTTTATTACAATTCAGTTGATACGGTTTTTAATTAGCTTTTTTTTTTCATTATCTCCATATTCTTATTGTGTTTGTGAATGAGTGGATACTTCTTGATGATCAATTAGGATAGGGATGAGCTCGGTACCGAAAATGTCGAAAGGCGGTACCGGTACCATATGCTCATTCCTACTGAAAGATAACTGTGGCTACATATTTTTTTGTGTCTGTTTACCAAAATGGTTTGAACTGGATTCTTGTCTCAAAACTGTTAGTTCGTGCTTTCTAAAAAGATGCTGATAAACATATTGATAACTGCATATTTTTAAAATTCAAAATAATAATTAGAAATGTTTAAATGGCCTATTCCAAATTCCAAACTGACACTGTTAAACCGTCAAACCCGAATCGTATGAATCCTTAAACCGGATGACTGGCTTCGGTTTAAGCAGTTCAGTCGATTTTATGAAGTACTCTTAATCAGCTAAGTTATGTTTTTAAATTGCTGTGGTGAGTGTTTCCCTACATGAATAAGAAAGTCCCCTTACAAAGTAAACTCCTTATCCCAGACTTTTGGAACTTACAGTCTATCAATTCTAGTAGCTTTGTATTACGTATTGGTTTTGCAGATTTTAATGACTTTGTATTCTGTAAAGATTTTGCAGGGAACACTACAGAACGAGAAAGAATCTAAAGAACAAATACCTCTTTTTGGATTGTTTCTCTCTCGGTAATCATCATTGCTGCTGTTGTTGTTTTTTTATTTCTTTTCTGGACTCAACTGGAAGATCTAATTCAAATAGAGAATGGGGTGAGACCGAAACTATAATTTTGGAAAACACAAGAAAAGTGACTGGACTCAAATAGAGAATGCCATTTGAACATAGAGCGAACCTGCTCTGCCATCACATGATTTTCTACTCATTGGCATGTCTAATCTTCAGTCCACTTCTTCTGTAATCATCTGTCACCTGTGTTCTATCTCGTGTATTGCAATATTTTTATTTGTATTAAACACACCCATGGTATAATTATATTACACAACAGAGTATTTTAAATCAAAACAACAATTTTACAAATATTGTCAATTATAAGAATCTATTAGGCTTCTCTGCCTCTTTTAATCTTGGAAATCTTCACTGCAACCGCCACATACACCTTATCCATAGTTACCTCTGCAATCATAAAAAGCTTCCTTCTCCATTCCTTCTTGAATGCCAAGACTCCAATAATACCCCAAAAACCTGTTGCAAATCCACACGTTATGTCCAAGTAAAACCATACCTTCCTTAGCCCATTAGCCTTTTTGTATTTGTTCTTGCTTGTTGTGGCTGGTGGGTTTTCAGGATTGGAACAATTATTTGGCAGAGGTGCACCACAGAGATCCCTGTTACCAGCATATATTGATGGGTCGTTAAGTGTCTGCAATTGATTTCCGGTTGGAATTCTTCCTGACAGTTTGTTGTGTGACAGATTCATTGAGCTCAAATCGTTCAGAGCAGCCATGCTTGGAGGGATCGTCCCGCTTAGTTGGTTGTCTGAGAAGTCAAGAGATGCTAACGCCTTCATGTTTCCGATGCTATCTGGAATACTCCCACTCAGATGATTATGAGACAAATTGAGACCCATCAACATAGCAAGTGCAGTTATCTCTGGAGGGATTTCTCCTGTAAGTTTATTGCTTGAAAGGTCCATATTAACAACTATATATCTCGTTTTTGTATATTCAAGCTCACTTCCTTTAAAGACTTGAATCACATCCATCATATTAATCTCCTCCATGAAAAGCAGTTGATAATTAAATGCATCTCTTGCCTCAACCATCCCGCTCAACTCTCCAAAACAATGGGGGATGGATCCTGTTAAGTTGTTGTGTGCTATGTCTAAAATATGAAGATTTGAACAATTCTGAAAGTTGTTTTTATGCAACCTCAGAATCCTCAATTCTGAAAGTTTTTCTCCAATCCATTTTGGCATGTTTCCTGAGAATTCGTTATTGCCCAAATCCAAACTTTCTAAGTATCTCAACTTTCCCAAGTCTTGTGGTATTTGGCCATTGAACTTATTGTCATTCAGTTTTAACCATTCCAATGATGAATTAATATTTCCTAAAGAACTTGGAATGACTCCAGACAACCCATTTGAACTAAGTATAAGCATTGTCATGGCTTGTAGATTGCCTACACAATCAGGAATATTTCCAGATAACCGATTGCTGGAAACATCGAGAATTTCCAAGCTTGTTATTCTACACATTGACCTTGGAATTGACCCATTGAAAAGGTTGTCTTGTAGATATAAATAGCTGGTATATTTGCTAAATGGAAGGTTTATCAAAGATCCAATGAGTTTGTTGTGAGAGAGATCTAATAAATAAAGCATGGGCATATTCTGAAACCATGTTGGTGGAAGACCATATAGGCTAGCATTAGACAACTCCAACCGCTCAAGCTTCCATTGATTTTGCAACCAGTGTGGAAATCCATTTAAAATCTTGCAAGAACTAAGTTGAACATTCCTCAGTTGGAATGGAGGTATCCACTCATGTGAGACATTAAAAATCAACTTATGATTAGCACTTGTATCCAACCACTTCAACATCGAGAGGTTAGCAAATTGGGCTTCCATAACCACTCCTTCTAAAGAATTTTCAGAGACATCTAAGTCAACGAGTTTGGTGAGTTGCCCAACTGTAACTGGGATTGGACCTGTTAACAGGTTTGATTGCAGATATAAATGAGTTAAACCTGTTAATCTTCCCAATGATTCTGGGATTGGACCTGTTAACAGGTTTGATTGCAGATTTAAATGAGTTAAACCTGTTAATCTTCCCAATGATTCTGGGATTGGACCACTAAATTGATTATAAGAAAGGACAAGTTTGGTAAGGTTTCCAAGGAATGTCGGAACGGGACCGGTTAATTTGTTACCACCCAGATCTAATTCTTCTAAAGATCTTAATCTCTCCAAAGCTTTAGGGATTGAACCTGTAAAACTGTTAAACCGGAGACTTAAGACTCTTAAATTGTTTAGTTTTCCAACAGATTCTGGAATCGAACCGTTTAATAAATTATCATTTAATTCCAACACCTCTAAAGCATAGTGGGAACATTCAGACGTGTTTGATGATGGGCCTATCATTTCTCCTCCACAATAATGACCAGATACGCTCAATTCCTTTAGATGACATCGTCTCCAAATCCCAACAAGCTCGATGTGCTCAAACTTATTAAAAGAAACATCGAGCTTTAGAAGGTTAGGCATGACAGGAATTGATGAGTTCAAACTGTTTGATGAAAGGTCAAGGACTTTTAGGGATGTGATGTTCATTAGTTCAGATGGAAACCTACCCTCAATTGAATTCCAGCTAAGATCAAGATATTGTATGTTAGAATGGGTACTGGAATTCAAATAAGTGGGTGAAAAGGGGGCATTGTGAAGTCCACAGTATGACAAATGCAATTCAGATAAAGAAGGGATCATGTTTAGCAGGTTTACAGAGTTCCATGCCAGACTAAGATTATAGCCTGAAATATCAAGGAACGTTAAGGATGTCAAGTTCTGAAACAAGTGAGGGAGTTGACCTTCAAAGCTGTTGGAGCTAAGATCCAGATGTTCAATGTTGGGAAGTATTTTACTTGAATTAAGATGAAGACCAAGATCAGCATTAGTAAGTCCACACTCACTCAAGCTTAGATATGTTAATGAAGGAATCATGTAAAATACCATATCAACATTGTTTGCTTGAGAAAGATTTACGTAGCTCAAGTCAAGATGCTCAAGTGAGGAAAGGCCAGAAACCCATGCCATATCATCTGGCGTGAGCATATCATTTGAACCAAGATCAAGAACCTTCAAATTGGAGAGATTTCCAATGGGATGGGGAATAATACCACTAAAACCCGCATCTGAGAGATTGAGGTAACTTAGCTGCTTGAAGGATCCAATGAATTTAGGAATCTGACTTCCTTGAAAATTATTCACACTCAAATCCAGATGTTTCAGATGCCTTAACTCAGCCAAACATGCGTTCACCTTATCACCTTCTAAGTAGTAAACTTCTTCATAGTATGGATTGTCGCCCAAATTTCCTCTGAGATGAAGACCGGCAACTCTTCCGTTGGCACCATCACAGCGGACTCCTTTCCATGAGCAACAATCACTGCCAACCCATGATGATAGCATTTTAAAGTCATCTTTGACGCTGTCTTTGAACTGGAGTAGTGCTAGTCTCTCTCGTTCATGGCAGCTTCTTGTTAAATTTTGAGCGCCCAGACACGTATATTTGGTTGCAACCAAAAACATACTTAATAAAACGAGATGAAGCCCCCAAACCCACTGATTTCCCATGATTCAACCTCAACTTTTTAGAAGAATGTGAAGAAATATAAGTTGCTATGATGAACAAACTACATGAAGTAATAGTTGTTTATGGCCCATGGAAGACTTTGCAAGTCGTTGTGGAAAATCAATACACAAATAGCATCCACAAAAATCCTCCAGTTCCCAATGGATATAATTCTGTTGTACATAAATCCCCAACTCACAATCTATAGTTAATATTCCTCATTTTTCTTACAATTTTGTTATACACCTTTGAGCAAACTTATGTAAAAAAAAAAGAGTAAATTACGTTTTTGGCCCCTGTGGTTATATCATTTTTACTATATTAGCCCAAAATAAGAATTTTTAACATATCTACTCCCATGGTCTCTCTAACTAACCATTTTGGTCCTTAAGTCTAACCATTTTAGTCCCCCATGGTCTTTATAACTAACCATTTTGGACCCCATGATCTCTAGACTTAGGGGCCAAAATGGTTAGTTATAGAGACCATGGGGGTAGATATGTTAAAAATTCTTATTTTGGACTAATATAGTAAAAGTGATATAACCACAGGGGCCAAAAACGTAATTTACTCAAAAAAAAAAATTCTTTTAATATAACTAATTGTTTAGAGTCATTGCTGGGCATGCTACCTTATAAAAATTATGTTAAGAGTAAATTACTTTTTGAGTTGTGTTTTAGTGGTTTTAACCACTTGAGTTCAAAATCAAAAAGTTTAACACCCTGAGTCTCTAACCACTCATTTTATAACACTTGTACTTTTTATTTTGAACTCAAGTGGTTAAAAGCACATGGACTCAAAACGTTATAAAATGAATGGTTAGAGACTTAAGGCGTTAAACTTTTTGATTTTGGACTCAACTGATTAAAACCACTAAAAGACAAGAACTTAAAAAGTAATTTACTCTTCTTTTAATATATCTAATTGTTTAGAGTTGAAAAGTCTTTCTTTAATATATATTTGAAAGTATAATTGTGCATATCCTTAAGCCCATAGGTTGTCTTCAACCCATTGAGATCCACATTGCAGATTATGTCCAGCCCAATAGCATTAAATTTACAAAGCCTTAATTTGGTCCCACAAAAGGCTGAAATGGAAATCGGATTCTCAGGCTTCCAAATCCAAACTTGCTTTCCTTGTGGATGATCATTGGACAAACTGTATCCACATAATTGCTTCCTTCTATTAGAGTATTAGAGTATTAGAGGTGTACAAAAAATATGGTTTGGGCCTGATGAACCGGTTTATAGCCCAATTTGGTAGCCAAAAAAACGGTTGGCTCGACCCTGCTATGGCAGTTTTATATAGGTTTAAGACTTTTGTGTAAAGAATCATTTTTCAACCTGAGTGATTAGGGTATACGGGGCACCAGCGGGGAGTGGCTTCGGTGACCCAATTCCCCCAGCGAGAACACCGCCGCCATCCCTGCGGTGAGTGAATTCGGGGAGGGGGGTTGGGGAGAGTTCACCGCACAAGGTTTGCACAATGATCGATGGTATACGTTGGGCAACGGCCACTTTTAAAAAAAAAATCAATTTTAACAATATAAATAACCAACTTAATCTAATTTTTTACCACACCCATTCTCAAACTCACTCTAAAAATCTATCAAATTCAACACAAAGCCAAACCAATCTTTAAAAAAAATGGATTCCAAGTTCCCATTTTTTTCTCCCATACCCGACTTTCCCGACGATGAAGATTCATCATCAAGCGATAGTAGTTTAATTTTCTTCCAAAATCTCATCCAACAAGCGGAGCTACTAGACACGGCATCGTCTAGTAAAAAAAAATTGTCCGTCGAGATCGTGTGGGAGGCCACGAAACACTCATGGCCGATTATTTTGTCGAAAATCCAAAATTTAATGCCGATATTTTTCGTCAGAGGTTTCGTATGTCCAAGTCTTTGTTCCTAAAAATTGTTAGTGACGTGGAAGCGAATAACGAGTGGTTTCAAGAGGGCTTGGACGGGAGAATGAAGAAAAGTTTCACGCCGTTGCAAAAGGTTACTTCTGCGATTAAACAACTTGCAACCGGTAACCCACCAGACGAAAACGACGAGTATTTAAATATGGCTGAAAGGACATCTCGTGAGTGCCTTGAATATTTCTGCGAGACGGTCTGTACAATGTATGCCGGTGAATTCTTACGTAGACCAACGAGCCACGACGTTGCGTAGTCTGGATTGTACACACTTCGTCTGGAGAATGTGCCCCACAGAATTGCGTGGACAGTATATGAGAGGCGATCATCAATACCCGACAGTTATGTTAGAGGCGGTGGCGTCTCAAGATTTGTGGGTTTGGCATGCTTTTTGTGGCCCGGCGGGTTCACAAAACGACATCAACGTGCTCCAACAATCTCCGTTATTTCTTACTCAACGAAACGGAACGGCGCCAAATTGTCCGTTTCAAGTGAACGCCCACTTATACAAACGCGGGTATTATCTTACAGATGGGATCTACCCTAGCTGGTCCGTGTTTGTGAAGTCTTTTCCATATCCTCACATCCCGAATGAAAAAAAGTTCAAGAGGCAACACGAGGCCGCAAGAAAAGATGTGGAACGGGCGTTTGGTGTGTTAAAGGCGAAGTGGGGAATACTAAATCGTCCAATGCGTTCCAAAACGGTGAAAAAAATAAGGTCCATCGTGTATACGTGCATTATTTTACATAACATGATTATAAAAGACGACGGGAGGGCGATAGCACCGGTACACATTCAAGATCCTCCAGTCGAACCCGTCTTCGATGATACAGCTTATAGCGAGCTCATTGACGAAGTGAGTTCCGACGACAAGTAGTTTGTTTTTATATTTTTCTAGTTTGAATGTAATTTTTATTTTTCTAGTTTGAATGGAATTTTTAGTTTTAATTTAATGAAATGTCTTTTATTACATTTTATTTAATTTTTATTAATATTTTTTTTAATTTATAAACATGCATAATTACAACAAATAAAAAAACAAAAAAATAAAATAAAAAAACAAGTCCCCTAAGAGAGGAGTGCCGCCATCAAATTGGGGTGTGAGGGGAGTTTAAGAGGGGAGTTGACGTGGCATAACCTGATTGGGTGTGCGTAAGAGAGGGGAGTGCCCCTCTCACCCTTAATAAATAAATAAAACTTTCTTAAGTCAAGGCATTGATTTTCGCACAAGATTCCTTCGGTGTACACAAACGAATTTACGAGATTCTCACCTTCATGAACTAAAACTATAGACATGGTTTATTCATTTTTTTTAGATTTCCTAGTTTTAACAACGATGATCTTTTGGATCATAACATTAAAATTCCGAAGTATCAAATCCTAAGTGTAATACCTACAAACACCAAATAAAGGAAAGCAAAACAATTACTTCCATAGTCTCATTGGATTAACAATAATAATCCTTTGAATAATAAAACCAAAATTAACCTAAAATTCTTAATGAAACAATAACCTCCTCAATTTTCCTATTGTCAAGATAATCAACTTAAACACAACCAAATCCTAACACACTACTTCACTTTTAACTTTCCTGAAGTAAACTTCTAGAACATAATCATGATCACATATTCAGGCTATCTAATAACCACTGTCAATTAAAACATCAAATCACTAAAATATCATCAATTTTAGGTTTAACAATAGTAACAACTAACAACAAGTGACTATTACTAACAACAACAATCACAATCAAAAATATTATTATTATGACTGTAAACATATGTTATGGCACAAAATCATAACCTCAGATCTAACAAATTTCTATAACAAAAACTCACAATTAACTGTCGCTAAAGAGAACACGGAGCTTTGCGGCGAAAGTACCGTTGGAATCGAGATCTGCTTCAGCGAGAAGACTACTCTTGATGTGATTCATGCGATCGGTGAGTGAATTGTGTTCTTTCTCCAAAGTGGCGGTATCGTCCTCTAGATCCTGAATTCGGTATTTTTGACCTACCGATCGCATGCTCAGCAGGAAGATTCCGGTCATGGCGAAGAACTGGATGAAGCTGTGTTTTTGTTTGATTGCGTTAGCCACGAAACCTAACGACTTTTTTGGCGTCGGAATTCCGGCGTCGGCGGCAGACGGTGGTGCCATGACGGTTTTGATCGGAGTTTTTGTTTTTAAGTAGGGTTTTATTCATGTTTATCTGCTTTTTTACATTGGGTTTGGCCCAATAAGGGATAATAATCGGGCCGGAAAGATAAGACCAAACTGAAATTAAATCAATGAGGCCTGTGCATTTTAAACCGGGTCGGATTGTGTCAAATAATGTCATGCCCAGTTTTTTTTTTTTTTTTTTTTTTTTTTTTTTAAACCAGGATCGGTTTAAAAGAGGGAAGGGATCGAGTTTGAGCGGTTTAAATCCAGGTAGAAGCCGGGATTTAACCGGTTTGGGGTTGAGTTTGAATTTGTTAACCGGTTCAGAGTATGGGGTTATAGCCCGATTACAACCCATATGGTTCGGAATTCGGATAAGTCTGAACCAAGTTTTCTTAACCGGTTTCAAAACCAGGTTCAATTCCCGACCTGGTTCTCTATTTTTTTTCTCACCTCAGAATCAAACTAGCGCTTTTATTTTTATTTTTTAAACCTTTTTGAGTTTTTTCCCAAACTAAGGGAGTTAGGAAACTTATTTCCCAAATTGGGTGATTTGAAAAATAATTACCAAAATGGGTTTTTTTAACAAATCCCATCTCCGGCGAGTCTCCGGCGAAGAAAAGGAACGGCGTGTTTCCACGGTAAAGGAACGGCCGGCCACCACCATGGTGGCGGCGCACGTGGTGGCCGTCTCGGGTCAGTTCAGACCTACAATTGAATGTATCTGAGGTTTTTCCTATTTCTTCTTCCTCCCTTTTCGTCTCTCTGTTTCTTCTTCCTCTTTTGCTCACAATTTTTCATTTTTATGGAGTAAATTTTGGGCCTTTTTTATTTCCCTTGTTCAAGATTCATCTTTTTCACTTTTCATTTTTAAGTGGTAATCGGAGAAGTTGTTATGCCGTTGACGATGAAGATACAACCGGTCGATTGTTCTTCGCCTGAGTGTTTCGAGTCGGTGAAGACGGTGCAGAAGTCTCGGTTGAGACGTTTGTTCGATTTCTCGAGCTTTTTGAGGTCATCGGCGGTTGCGGACAGGTCCGGTGCCGGCGAAACGCATTGCGGCAAGGATGTTGTAGATGAATTCGAGCCGAGCTCTGTTTGTTTGGATAAAATGGTTCAGCATTTCATAGAGGAAAGCACCGAGAAAGAAAAACAGTCTGTTTGTTTGAACAAGTGTGGCCGGTGTAATCATCGCCGGTTTAATTCCACCACCATGGCTGGTCCGGCTGCTGTCGCCGGTAATCGTCGCCGTGAGCGACGCTGCTGCTGTCGGAAAAACGGGGAGGTCGCTGGAGATGCCGGCTCCCCTCTCTCCTGCCGCTGCTCTCTCTCTCTCTCACTCATCCATCTCTCTCTCGCTCGAACCTGCCGTCACCGATCGTGGCTCAGCGACCACCGCTGTGCGCCGCCACCATGGTGGTGGCCGGCCGTTCCTTTACCGTGGAAACACGCCGTTCCTTTTCTTCGCCGGAGACTCGCCGGAGATGGGATTTGTTAAAAAAAACCCATTTTGGTAATTATTTTTCAAATCACCCAATTTGGGAAATAAGTTTCCTAACTCCCTTAGTTTGGGAAAAAACTCACCTTTTTAGGGTGTGTTGTTTTTTATTTATATATTTTAAATGGAAACTCTTTCGCCACTCATGTTGCAATGGTAGCATCACACACACATATCATATATCATGTTCTATCCGTTCTTTGTTGGGTATTTTGGAGCCAAGGGTCTCGCTGGAAGCACCCTCCACAGACCCTATCAATAACTTTGCTATTTGTGAAATATACTATGTATGGTTATTGTTTATATTTTAAATGCAAAAAAAAAAAAATAATAACTTCGAATTTGCATTAAACAAATCTACATACGAGCCCAATGTTTTATCAACTTTTTGTTAAACATGCCATTGTATATATTTTAAATGCAAAAAATAACTTCGAATTAGCATTAAACAAACCTACATACGAGGCCTATGTTTTTTCAACTTTTTGTTAGACATGTCATTGTATAGTTTGGTTGGTTCATGTAAATAGAGTGTTTTGAATTAACTTCATAAATAAGTTGATTTAAACTTGCTACTTCATATAAAAACCGATATTCTATTTCTTTTTAAAATGAAATATTATATCCAGTTTTATATTTTTAACATGATAAGAAAAAAAGTTAACCTAGCTATTTTATATACAAATATATAACTTGATGTTATAATTAAAATGAAATCTGTATTATATTACACTATAACTTAAAAAAGAAAAGAACACAAATAAATCTAACAGAGATCAACACGTTGAAAGAATACAAAAGAGTATCAAGTCAACTTTTGCTTTTGTAACTCATTACCCTCAATTTTGACATTTTGATTTTTAACCCTTAAACTTTGAAAGTTTGCTTTCTAACCCTCAAGTTTGAATTTTGCCACCTCCCCCTTCAAGTTTTAAGCTTTATAATTTACCCTTTGCACTATTACTTCATTTTTTACGCCATCACGCCCTCAAGTTTTAAACTTTGTGTCTTTACCCCTTCCACTATCACCCTCTCAAGTTTTAAACGTTGCGTTTTTACTCCTTGCACTATTACTCCATTTTTACTGCCACCACCCCCTTAAGTTTCAAACTTTGCGTTTTTACTCCTTGCACTGTGTTACTCTATTTTTACACCTCCTCAACTTTGAAAATTTCAAAAGGCTAACGCATCATAAAGCGTTTGGACTAATTCATTTGATGTTTGCAATGTACACGCGCGGGTCTAATTACTAGTTTAGTTTTAAGTTTTTAACATGAAAAGTTGTACCTATATTATATACAAATATATAACTTGATGTTATAATTGTCTTTACGGACTACGATGCATAACATCGGGACATAACATAGTAAACATTCACATATTAACAATGATATATCAATCGGATAAATAAATATCATGTCACAACAATGATCTCATATAGGTTTTATAACGTTGTTAACATTAGATCTTGACATCATTATTAATTCCGTACATGTAACTATCCTAACATCACTTTATTTTTCTTCCAACTATTCTTCTTCTAAACTTATGTTTGCTAGTTACAGATAAAATTTAGTGACAACTCAAAAGTATAATCAAAAGCTCACATACAAGTATACAATCTGTAGATACGAATAATTATGCTAAACATAGTTACATTGATCGGCTTAGAATTTTATGTTTACGTTTTTTATTCTCGGCACTAACTATGAACTTTTGCCTTTAATTTGTCAGCCAGTTATTATTGATTTTTTTGGATTTATTTTTATAAAACGACAAGAAATGTTCCGTTGTGAGTACAAGAATGATTTATTATTGTTTTTTAAGAATTGCTTTACTTATTATTTTATTTTTAAAATCTTATATAAATGGTTGAAAAGAGTCAAACCTTACCGAATTTGATGATTAGAATGTTTAGTTACAAAAAATATTAGATATATAAGTTAAAACTTATAGAATATTACAATTCTGAATAGATGATCCTTAAATGTTTACAAGGTCGATTGTTGCTAGAATATTACAATTCTGAATAGACAATCCTTAAATGTTTATAAGGTAGATTGTTGCAAGTTTAATAAATACTCGAATTTAAGTAGAGAACTCCACCACAATTTAATACATTGGTATGCAATTTTTTGAAAACGAGATTGACACCTGTATAATTGTTTCATATATTTATAGACTAGGTTTTTACCCGGGATTGCTTCCCTGGCTCGGGAAAGTTATTTAGATTAATTACCATTTGTTATTAATACGACCACATTACATCAACCATCTCATTCGATTCAACAACATTGTCTTAAAATCACCGAATTAAATCATGAACCCATATTATAGATCAAACAAAAGCACAACAGGACCACATGAATAACATCATTTCCAATTTTACTTCAATGCACTTAAATGATGGGGTGATTTGGGATTTTGTAAAAATGTTTGTTCTTGTACTTCTTAACAAAATTATATAGAATGCAAGAAAACAAAACAATGACTTAAAGAACTATAGTTTAACACCCAATGTGAATAGATGTTGACCAAAAGTCAAACAGTTGTTGACCAAAAGTGAATCAAATGTTCAACCAGATCCAATGTCTTCTTATATTTTAGGACTGTTTTCCTCTTCAAAACACTGTTCAACCTAACATGGGTTTCCATGAACTGTTGACCTAAAGTCAAACAGATGTTAAAACCACTGTTTGAGTGATTCAAACGTCTGTTGAATGCTAAATGAGATGTTGACCAAAAGTCAATCAGATGTTTACCAAAAGTCAAACGGAGTATACTGTCTTTAGTTCACATCTCCACATTCTTTCCGTTAGACATGGACCTAATAATTTACATGCACATATATAGTTTTAGAATCACAACTTCAAAACTAAACAAACAAGTCTAGTATCAGTTTCGAAAAGCAAACAACTACAACCCAAAAACTTGGTTCAATGTATCCTTCTGCATTTGCCTTCTTCAACCCAAGAACATTCATCCGAACATAAAAAAGATTTTTACCTTTCACAAAGTTAAGTGTAAATGCTTGACCTGGAACCATGCCTTTATCTCTCACAAACTTTCTCATTCCTTGCAGATAGTATCTTGGTTGACCTCGAGATGAACTTATAGCAGCTTGAATATTCCAAACATCACCTACCACGTCCACAATCTTCAAACCCATCTTACGATTCAGTCCAAGATCTTCAGCCTGTTTTTTAAAAAGGCGTTGTAACAAACAACGAACAATTCAATAAACAAAGAATTAACACATCTTTAAAATCTGAATAAAGTATTATATATTAGTAAACTCATCATCACAAACTTACAAAATGACCGTCCACACGGAAAGAAATAGGTACGATCTGATTATCTTCATTCCCAACAACCATACCACTTTCATTGACATTAACGATGTCCTGTACAGCTTCAGTATCTGAACTCAAGACAATCTCTTCTATCACCTTTTCTTTAACAACAGCACAAACCTCCGGGGGAAGCACTAAATCACATGTAGCACAATTGAAAACCGTGATATGAAAAGTCTGAAGATCTATCATCTCAAAGACAATGAGATGATCAGCACTTAATGACAATTCATTCTTTATCTCCTTCCATCCGGTAATTATGTAAAGTTCATTGTTGATATCTTCCATCCCTACAGACCAGTTCTGGTTTTCAGATCCTTTAATAAGAACCGGATATGAAGGAATAGTGTTTAACATCTTGTGATGAACAAAACAACGATTAATACTCTACAATCATAATAAAACACATTATATAGTACATTAGTAAAAATATATCAGAAAATTAAGTAAAAAAAACACAACAATTAAACAACTGTATCTCCAAAAAAATTACATGATGAATAGTATTCGAAGTTACATACCACATAATCTTCGTTACCAGATGGTTTGTAGTAAAACTCTTCACAAGGAGCAAGAGCAATGTCTTGATAAAAATACAATATTCTGAAACTTTGTAATGCTTCTTGATAATGAAATATCAACCATGAATATGAAGGTATTTTCAATCTGTCTACCAACTGACACCAACCATTATAAAAATAATATCTGCCATTTGTCATGGCCCTTGTCCTGGTGTTACCTGGTCCAGGAGCCGCGGGACAGAAAACTCGTGATATTTATTATTTGAGTTGACAGCGGAAGTTTAACAGGATCGTTGAAACTTGAAATTTCCCAACTATTTTATTTAATAATTTGGGATAAACCCCGTAATTTACAATAGAGGAATTTCACAAGGAAATTCCCTGTTTTACAAAACATTTTTATTTATTTTACTGAGCCACCTCTTCAAGCTTGTTAGTGCTCCGTAGCACTTTTCCTTGATTCATAGTAGGTCACCTGAAACATGTTTAAAAAGGTTTTATCAGTGGGGAAATACTGGCGAATCACTCGATTTCAATAAAACGACTCATAGTTATAAATTACAGCATAAGAGCGATTACAATGGCTACTATCTTATTTTTATCTGGCGCCGTGTCACACCCTGATGACGATGGTCATACCACTATTGGGTCCTTTCACCCAAGTAGTGATGATTATCACTGTTAGGTTTGTTAACCTAACCGTGAGAAATTAGTAATGTGCACAATACCCCACTTGCCAGTGATTTAAGATAACCAAGACTTAATCCCTGTAATTATAACCGAAAAATAATTTGAGGTATTGTAAAACACTTTTGATAAAAGAGAATGACTCACATTGCAAGTTTAGACGGGCAGAGTTTAGCCTACTGATAAGCCTGATAACCTAATTTAAATGACAATGCACACGAAACTAGGTCAGTAACTTAATACAATATTTACGATAAGCTCACGAAATCAAAACCCTCACGACGAATGACAAAGTATAGCCCTAATTTGGGCAGCACTTAAACATCCATCGGATCGGTTTCAATCAATCAGACATTATATCGTAGCAGTGATCGAGTTAATACCCTGTATCGTAGCAGCGTTGTGACCCCTTAATACTTGTTTTCAACAGAATATGGACGTTTTGAGATGAAATTTTCGAGTACTGAAGCAAGTCCCATGCACAAGCTACTTATAGCCACATTTTAAGTTTTACGCGGCAACCGTAAACATTAACAAAGGTTTTACGCGGCCCGCGAGGACCCCTATCCTACGTGTCGGGCTGGGGTGTCACGAGTAGGGTTGCCACGTGTGTGACACGTGGACTGGAAAGCTTATCCGGTCAACTTTAAGTTGACGCGGCCCGCGTAAGCCAAAGCTTACAATTTACGAGGCCCGCGTGAAAACCAAAAATCTTGTTTTCTTGGTTTTTCATGCACATTAGGGTTTCAGGGGTCCGGGTTTTCACTTACGGGTCGTTTAAGGACAATTTTGCAGGTCCTTACATCCTCCCCACCTTATTTAAAATCTCGTCCTCGAGATTTATTGAAATAAATGAGGATATTTTCGCTTCATCTTCGATTCCAGCTCCCAGGTGTATTCAGGTCCTCTTTTTGAATCCCCCTTGACCTTGACTAGTACCAATCTTTTGTGTTTGAGAAACTTAATCTTTCTGTCTTCTATTTGAAGCAGTTTCTCCACGAACTTCAACTTTTCATTCACCTCTATATCTTGAAAAGGGATTACTAGCGATTCGCCCGATAGACATTTCTTAAGGTTAGATATATGGAATACATCATGCACTCCAGCTAACTCTTCCGGTAGTTGTAAGCGATAGGCGACTGGTCCTATTTTCTAGATTACTGGGAATGGTCCTACGTATCTTGGACTTAGCTTTCCTTTCTTACCAAACCGGACTACTCCTTTTCAAGGAGAAACTTTCAAGAGTACCCTATCTCCAATTTGAAATTCTAATGGCTTACGTCGATTGTCGGCGTAACTTTTATGACGATCTCGAGCCGTCTTTAGTCTTTCCTTGATTTGAGTGATTTTGTCGGTGGGTTCTTGTACAATCTCGGGACCTGATAATTGACTTTCTCCTATTTCTGCCCAACAGACTGGAGTCCTACACTTACGTCCGTATAGTGCTTCAAACGGGGCAGCTTCGATGCTTGAATGATAACTATTGTTATAGGAGAATTCAATTAAAGGTAGGTGATTATCCCAGTTTCCACCAAAATCTATTACACATGCCCTGAGCATGTCTTCCAGGGTTTAGATCGTCCTTTCACTTTGTCCATCCGTTTGGGGATGATATGCAGTACTTAAATTTAATCGCGTCCCCATGGCTTCTTGGAAACTTGTCCAAAAGTGTGAAGTGAAACGACTATCCCTATCTGATACAATGGAGAGTGGAACTCCATGTAAAGATACTACTTCGTCTACATACAACTTTGCTAACCTTTCCATGCTAAAGGTTTCCTTCATGGGTAGAAAATGAGCTGATTTGGTTAATCGATCCACAATTACCCAAATTGCATCGTTACCTTTTCTAGTTTTAGGAAACTTAGTAACAAAATCTATTGTTATTAGTTCCCATTTCCATATAGACATTTCTAGTTGTTGCAGTAGACCTGAGGGTTTCTAATGTTTCGACTTAACTTGGGAACAAGTTAAGCACTTAGAAACGTCTTTAGCTATGTCCTTCTTCATTCCTATCCACCAGAAGTTATTTCTTAAATCTTGGTACATCTTATTATTACCAGGATGCATGGTGTATCTAGATTTATGGGCTTCCTCTAAAATTTTATCTCTTAAGTTTCCTTGCTTAGGTACCCAAATCCTTTTCTTGTGGAATTTCCAAATTCCATCACTTCCTTGCTCTAATTCCTTTAATCGTCCTTTCATTCCTTCAGCACTATTCTCGATTGCTGTTTCCTGAATGTTCTTCAGTTGTTCCATTAAATCTAACTGTAGATTTAATCTCAGAGCACGAGTTCGTCGTTGTTTCTTATGATACTTACGACTTAGGGCATCTGCTACTACATTTGCCTTTCCTTCGTGATATCGAATATCACAGTCGTAATCACTTAGAATTTCCATCCACCTTCTTTGCCTCATGTTTAATTCCTTTTGCCCAAATATGTACCTTAAACTCTTATGATCTGTATAGACAGTAAACCTACTTCCGTACAGATAGTGTCTCCAAATTTTAAGGGCAAAAATTATGGCTCCTAATTCCAAGTCATGAGTCGTATAGTTTTCCTCGTGCTTTTTCAATTGCCTTGAGGCATACGCAATTACCTTCTTGCGTTGCATCAGCACACATCCTAATCCTAGTTTAGAAGCATCACAATAGACTTCAAAATCTTCTGTCCCTTCTGGTAAGGCAAGGATTGGGGCGTTTGTTAACCTTTGCTTTAAAATCTTAAAAGCCTCTTCTTGCTTAGATCCCCATTCAAACTTCACTGCTTTACAGGTTAGCTTAGTTAATGGTACAACTATTTTGGAAAAATCCTTAATAAACCGTCTATAGTATCCGGCTAACCCTAGAAAACTTCTAACTTCCATGGCTGATTGCGGGATGTTCCATTTTGTGATTGCTTCTATTTTGGAGGGATCTACGTGAATGCCTTTGTGATTCACCATGTGTCCTAAAAATTGCACCTCTTGCAGCCAAAATTCACACTTCGAGAATTTGGCGTAAAGCTTATCTTTTCTTAACAAAGTTAAGAGTACATGTAAGTGCTCATAATGTTCCTTCTGGTTTTTGGAATAAATAAGTATACCGTCGTTGAAGACAATTACAAATTTATCCAAATACGGTTTATAGATTCGATTCATCATGTCCATGAATGCTGCAGGAGCATTTGTTAATCCAAAGGGCATGACTGAAAACTCGTAGTGACCATACCTAGTTCTGAAAGCAGTTTTAGGTATGTCTTCTTCTTGTACTTTCAACTGATGGTATCCGGAGCGTAAATCTATCTTAGAAAAGTATCTAGCTCCTTGCAATTGATCAAAAAGATCATCAATCCTAGGTAATGGGTATCGATTCTTAATTGTAACTTTATTCAATTCCCTGTAATCGATACACATTCGCATCGAACCATCTTTCTTTTTCACAAACAACACTGGGGCTCCCCAAGGGGATGAACTAGGTTGTATGAATCTTTTGCTTAATAATTCATCTAATTGCTTTTTCAGTTCTAACATTTCGGTGGGTGCTAACCGATAAGGTGCCTTGGCTATCGGTGTAGTTCTGGGAATTAGATGAATTCTAAATTCTACTTCCCTATCGGGTGGTAATCCGGGTAGTTCTTCTGGGAATACATCTGGGTATTTTGATACTACAGGAATTTCCTTAAGTTCCTTACCTTTAGTGTTAATGATTACCGAAATCATATACACTATTCCTTGTGTTCTTGAATAATTGGCCACTTTCATTACTGAAATGAATTTCATTGGTTTACGTGGCTTATCTCCTGTAATCACCACTATTTCTCATGTGGGTGTATGAATTTCTATGGAATTCTTATCACAGAGGATTCGAGCATGGTTAGCTACTAACCAATCCATTCCTAACACAACATCAAATCCAGCTAAATTCATAGGTAACAGGTTTGCAGAAAATTTATGGCCTAAGAGTTCTATATTTCCTTCTTGCAAAACCTTATCTATGCTAACAGAATTTCCATCTGCCATTTCTACTGTAAAGATTTGTCTAAGGTTGGTTAAGGGTAGATTAAGAGCTTGGTAGAATGAAGTATTTAAAAAACTTTGGTTTGCACCAGAGTCAAATAATACTTTCGCATAAACGTCGTGAACTAGGAACGTACCAGCTATTACATCAGGGATTAGTTCTGTTTCCTGGGTAGTTAGTTGGAAGGCTCTTGCATTCTTTTTGGTAGTTCCTTCTGTAGGTTTGGCTTTGTTATCAGCTGGTTTGACCAGTTTAGGGCAGTCTGGTCTAAAATGTCCATCTTCTCCACAGTTGAAGCAGATTGTTGATTTCTTCCTTCTGCAATCTTCTTCTTGATGCCCTGGAATTTTGCAGAAATTGCAATATCCTTTGCATCTTCCAAAATACTTTCTTTTATAGGTGCTGCAAAATGGAGCAGTGGAAGGTTGCCCGGTTCCCTTCTTCTTGAAATTATTACTATTACCCACACGGAATCCTTGGGTAATCTTTTGAGCTACTTCCTTTTTCCAGTTTTCTTCTCTTGTGCGTACCAGGCCGTCAGTTAAGGTGTTAGCTAATTCCACTGCATCGTCAATTGTGCGAGGTATCGCAGCTTTAACGATGTCACGGATTTCGCCAATCAATCCCCAAATATAGCGAGAAATAAGTACCGGTTCTGGCGAAGCCAGGGTTAGTACAATTCTAGCATACTCGAAGAAAGTCGAAGTATACCCTCGACAGTCTACATCCACCATCCGGTGGTTCAGGAACTTATTTGTCATTTGTTCCTTTTCATATTCGGGACAGAATTTTCTTTCCACTAGACTCTTAAATTCTTTCCAATTCATGGCATACGCTACATCACTTCCCTTGGCTTGTAGTACCGTATTCCACCATTCTAGTGCCCCTTCTTTAAAAAATGTGACGCTTACATGACCTTGTCTTCCTCGACACATTTACTTATTTTAATTACTGTTTCGGTTTTTTCTAACCAACGCAGTGCAGCAGTTGCCCCTTCATTGCCTGCAAATTCGATTGGTTTACAGGCAAGAAATTCCTTGTACGTGCAACCAGGCATTGCAGCTTTCATTCTTTTAAGAAATGGGGCTTGCATCACATCATTATCATTATTATTAATGTTGCCGCCTCCATTTACACTATTATTGAAATTGTCGTCGTGAGTACGTTTGCTGGGAGTAGTTGGTTTAGGTTCAACTGGATTTCGGGCAGCAGCAAGGATTGCTGGAATAGCATTTTCTATTCCCTGGGCAACGATGTTTTCTATATCTTGCCTATTAAGAAATTGGTCTCCGTTGTTTTGTTCGGATTGATTATCTTCGTTAACTGGTTCATTGACAGCGTGTTGCATCTGGTAATTATCAATATATAAATTATTGGAACAAAATAAATAATAATCAGTCACAATAAATAATCACACATAATCAAGTTAACACGTATAGCCAAAATTGTCGACTTTGCGACGTTCATATTTTATATATTAGTATGCATCCATACACACCAGTTATATTACAAAAGTTTTATTTTAAGCCATTTTACATGATTATATTTTTATTAATATTTATTATTATTAAACACATAACCACATACGATCCTTGTCAGCTGGCACTTCAGAAACGACGTTCCCTCTCGTCGTATTTCCAAGATATTCTCTCCCCCACTTCTCGGATTATGTTTCCTACGTCCACCAGCTCTTCACCATAATGGCGGAGTTCAGTCAAGTTCTCGGTGCTCATCGGTGGGTTTGGTGCAGGCTCAGGGTCAAACTGGGGGGAAAAGGTGTTAGGATTATTCAAGAGATTCTGAAATTGCCAATCACTTGTCCACCATTCCTCTAGCTCTCCGGGTAGAAGTTGGTGGCTGACAATGGGATCTGGGATAGCAGGTTCCAAATTAACTGGAAGTTGTGATTCAATTGGGTAATTGAATAGGTCTTCATTGGCAGGTCCAATGAGGTCACAATTTTCCAGTTTACGATCCAACTCTTCCCATGGTGGCATTTTCTGGGCTTGCTCTGAACTTTCCCCAATTTCTTTTACTTTGCCTTTGTCTTTTGGTTCCTCAATCCTTTTAATCCTTTGGGCAGCTGGCTTCTTCCTCCGTGCGCGTCTCTAGCCTACAATTCTCCTTCTTTTCTTCGTTTTGGGTTTCTCCTGGGCTTGAGCCTGGAACTCCATAGGTTCTTCAGTGTCGGCCAAATAATCGGAAAAGTCTCTGGAAACTTCCATACCAGCAGAATGTATATTGAGATTCTGAAGAGCTTCAGACAACTCATTCATGCTGTTTAGCAGATATAGAGAAAACACAAAATCCTAATTAGAAAGTTATATATTGCAAATTAAATTTCACAGAATCACAGTGTGGCAAATTTGAGAAATTAAGTATTTCTAAATACTTAATTGGCTTAAATCAGTGGCTCTGATACCACCTTTTTTGTAACACCTCAAAAATTCACGTCCTATAATGTGTTGGCACATGTCATATGTTTAAACGTGTAAAAGAATGTTATAGAAGGATTTAAGTTGACAATCATGGAAAAAATGTGAATATACGAGTTCTAAATGTCAACAGTGAATAAATATATTTTACATTAACCCTACATGATGCCCATACCTTCAAACGAATAAATCATGGATCGTACGAAGCTAAAAGTGAGAGATTACAAACTACAGGGGTTAAATGTGTCAACATGTTTAAGTTATACCTCTGAGTGACCTTTTGACAAACCCGAAGCTTTGTAACGGTTAATTATGCTCACTAGAATGCACGATATAAATTTCATAAAGTTTCGTTATCGTATGAGAAAGTTATGATCAAATTCACATGCGAAGGGTTAAAAGCGTCAACGTTGAAGTTTAGGACTTTTCGTGTGACAATAAAGTAAACCGAGGACTAAACAAAGTGGGTAAATGTCTTGAAGCCCTTATATGTCAATTTGGAAGGGTCAAGGTGCCATAAATAAAGTCTAAGCAAAGTTTTGAAGAGCCAAGGATCAAAACGCAAAAATCAAAAATTCAGATTTTGTTGCAGAAGGGCTTAGCGCGACGCGAGGCCCAAGGAGGGGGGGTCTTAGCGTCACGCGAGGGGCTGACTGATGCGAGTTATTTGGGTTTTTGCCTGCCATTTGCATTCTAATCGACTCTTGAACGATTTTCCTCATCTTGCTTGACCCCTAAGTGCCTCCTAGAACCTTAGGGACATGTGTTGATGATTCATGGTCCATGATAGCTTGAGTTGTCAACAATCTATGGTGATTTGATCACTATATAAAGCCATGAAGTTGCAACTCATTCTTCACACCTTTCTCTTGCATTCCTGATCATTTCTGGGGCTCCAAAGCAGGCTCAAGTGGTCTCTAATCGTTCAAAGGACTCTTGTAAGTTTGCTAATCCTTTCTTAGTTAAGTTTTAGCTTAGTTTTAGCTTAAAAGTCAAACCGTCGTAATTAACGGTTGACTTTAAGATTAATCACTAATGGTCCAGTGATTAGTCGAATTAAAAGTAGTTATAAGTTGGTAATTATGTGGGTAATAAACCCTCAAAAGGGTTCTCCCTGATTCCCACTCTAACTAGGTCAAATGTCGGGTCAAACTTGTTAAGAAAAAGTCAACAGGATACTTAAATTCTAATTTATGCATGATTAGCAATGTAGAACACATACAACCTGTTTGATCATTAATATAACTTGGTAATTAGTGTAAGAACATGTCTAAACATGTTCAACCCGACAATTTCCTGTTTAGACCCGTTTCGGAACCGAAAGTCGCAAAGCTTTGACTTTTGCTTTGACTTCAGTTCTGACCCGTTTTGGTATGATTTAGAAATACCTAAGAGCTTTATTTGGATCAGGTTATATGTTAGTATAACCCCCTGTGATTATACACCATGGTTCATTAGTTAACCGATTAATACGCATGATTCCGTTAATTGCTCATATGTTGACCATTATGCTCTTTTCACTTTAAAACGTGATTTGTGAAAATGTAAAAGAGTAGAAACCTTTGTTACTGATATATATACTTGTACCCAAAATTTGAGATCAATTGGTGGTGTAGATTGAGAGGTATGCTCATTAGCGCAAAAATGAAAGCTTTATGTTAATTAAATGGCGTAATTAGCGTATAGTCTAGTTAAGCCTACTTTTTGATATCAAACTTATTACCCACTGATGTAATATATTATTTTGGGATTTTTGAAGATTTTTAATTAATTTTAGGCTGAGCATAACTCATAGTCGTAGGCTTAATTCGGCAATTGTCGGTTTTGCCCTTACGGGCTATAAAATAAGTTTTACATATCTAAACGACTCCAAACCTTTTGCTACTGATTCTAAATGATAAATAAATTATTTTAAACCCTCTGGAATAATAAAAATATCAGGTTTCTATATAGAACCCGGAAACGGCTTCTAATCGCCTAATTAAGCGTTTTTAACGCCTAGTATGTACTAGAACCATTTTAAACATACTAAGGGTGATACCTACTGAGGTTTGAGGTAAATTATAATATTTTAACAGTAAGCAAAAGTTGTTAAACTTAGACTTCAGTTTTGAGCTTTTCGGCTTATGTGAAATTACTAAAATGCCCCTACGGTGCATAGTTTGGTTATAATTGATAAATTTCACATATATACTTTACCCTACTGTTATAACTTAGTAAAATAAGTATTTTTGCTGATTATATCAGACCTGTAACTCAGGTGAATACTTAAACTCTTTTATAACCTTTTAAATGACCAAACTACCCCTACGGGGAATAGTTTGTGTTTAAATTCATTTCGGGCATAATAACTGATATCTTACTGATGTCACAACATATTTGGAGCATATTAACTTAGGAAACGTGTATATGGCTCTCATGAATACCCGTTACGCTTATTACGCGTTCGGTTCGGTTTATGTAACAAGTTTACATAAATTAGCCGAAACGGGTCAAACCTTATCGGTTTTATCTTGAAATCCAGAATGTGTATGAAATACCCATATTAAACAAGTCTCTGAACTTGTCGGGTCTAAATCACATTCTATCCGGTCATCGCTTAATCGTGCGTATGAACCGTATCGTTGAAACTAGCCGGTCTAAGCTTAAGCTTAACTAAAGACCCGTTAGGATTCTAATAGGTTATTATAAACCTTCGTTCCAGATTAGGAGTACCAGTAAAAGCTACTTGCAATTTGCTTATTGTGATTATTACATTGCTCAGGTAAATACTTTTAACTTATTTTCCCTATACGGGCTTGAGTTACGGTATATAGAATACCGCTTGATCGGGCATCAAATCTTCCATCGTTGGGTGGTTAATTGAATAATTTGATCGGCTCGTTTAAACAGTCTTGTTACTTAAAGCCTTTGGGGGGTTAATGACCATGTCCCGGATATCCTTGGCATCATTTTACGAAATGGCCACGACTTAAGCGCGGGGTGTAGGCGTACACCCGTCAGTGCACAAAAGAATAATGTGGTGTGTCTATTGATCTTTAACCCGGACAAGATCCGGGCTACTGAACGCACAAGGAACATGTAATTCGTTCACAAGATTATATATTTAAATAATTATCCCAAGTTAAATAAAATGTTTATGCCACGTGCATCCAAATCAATTTTCAATCATTTTTAAAATGAGTCAGTTGATTGTATTTAACAGTGTAAACTGACGTATTTTCCCAAAAAAGATTAAATGCAGGTACTAAGCGTAATTGGCTGGGATTTCTCCTTAGCATCAACAGAAGTCTCGCAAGCTTAAGATGCCTATCGTCTGTTGAACTATTATTTATTTTTGATCCTTCTGTGGACAAACCTTCAACTGTTGTGATACACGATATTACAATATTATTAAAGTTGAATTATATTTCTCATTTGCTTCTGCTGTGCATATTTATATATTGTGTTGTTTGACTATTATGTTGCCAACCACGTCACGATACTCCCCCACCGGGCCCACCGGACAAGTGGAAATCAGGGTGTGACAGGTTGGTATCAGAGCCAACACTGAGTGAATTAAAAACTAGCCTTTTTGTGTTTAATCTCAGTTACACAGTTGCACATTCTTGAGTCTAGACGAGAACATAGGACTAATCCAAATTCGTTTCATTGTCTTTTAATTACTTCCTTGTTATTTTTCTGATTAGCCTTTGCATGGGCAAGTCATTTTATTAGAAGTCCCGTTTAGGGCAGCCATATACTTGTTTAAATTTTAAAGGAACGATTATATTTAAAATATCATTCCTATATTATAAGATCTACCATTATAATAAAATGGCAAAATCTAAAAAGGACAAGACCTAGCCATGTGTCACATTAAGACAAGGCCAAGACGGTAGTTCCACAATTAGATTCAGATCCTCGTTAACATTTCAATTTAGGATTGCTCTGCGTTAAATAATAAAAGAATCTTAAGAGTGAAACCTAGCCTGAGTGTCATTATAAAGACCTGGCCAAGATGGTAAGACCTGTTTAAAAGATTCGAATCCCTGTTAACATCTGAAAACGTGTTAACGCTCCTGGCGGACGTGATTCATTAAAAATCACACACGTCATTTTTATATAGGATTCTTCAAAAGATTCCTAACCCAATATATATTGATCTCTGAATCATGGGTTTAAATCATCAATTAGGATGATCATATTTTGACCATACATTGGTAATATAGTGCCTACGGGCCTTGCTCATTTCTACATGAGCCAAAAGACAGTGGTAGCGATGACTCCCTGTCCGAGAAAGGTAATGAACTATGTTCAAACCTTCATGCATTGATTCTCTGAAATCGTAGCTTATAATTTATAAATGTCCTTGTGATTAGGCCTGTTGTGCTGATATACCTTCATGCTTTGATTCTCTGAAATCATAGCTTATAATTTATAATTGTCCTTGTGACTAGGCCATTTGTGCTATTAGTAACACCTTAATACCTCGATTCTCTGAAATCATGGCTTATAAATTAAACTTGTCTACGCGACTAGGCCATTTGTGCTATTATTAACTTATAAATTAGGATTATGATAAAAATCCTGAATAAAATAAATACCATTCCTTTCCTGCCAGTATAAATATTAAAAAGAATCTTAAAGGTACGACCTAGCCTATATGTCATTCCAGACGAGGCCAAGATGGTAGAACCTATTCAAAGGATTCAAATCCTTGTAACATTATAAATATGATGACACTCCTGGCAACAGTGATGCGATAGAATCGCACTTGTCACCTTTATATTAGGAAATTTTTCCAAACCCCTTATTTTAGCATAAATCATGACTAATAAACGTTGAACTTGATGAATACATCAAAACATCCAAGAGATGAATACCTACGGGTAAAAGATGAATACATGAAAAAGATAGTTTTATTTCATAACTTCTTGTCAAGACAATGAACTATGAAATTTTCCGATCCAAAGGAATCATCGATTATGTTTTAAAATTTTCCCTAGTGACAAGGCCTCTGAGCCATCATAAGTCCTTTGGAACAAGCCCTTGTGCTATATATAAAAGATGTCAGTATGACATTGGCAGTCGTGACTTATGTCCCTTGTCTAATAAATATAAAGGATTATATTCCGCTTAAATGCCAAAAGGGGTTTATTTAAAAACTTAGGCAAAACATAATCAAATAAATTAAATACTATCTATTGGCCTATATGGTTTAATTGCACCATGGCTATTTATTCATCAAATTCGACAATTCGCTATATGATTAAACAAATTGTTTCTGCTTGGATAGTAGCCTTCAAAGCTTCACCATGGCTGACTCCTCTGAAGCTCACCATCATCCAGTTGACCAGAATGATGATGCAAGACTGAACTTAACAAGCACCGAGTTTCAGGCTATGATAAATACAGCCGTAAACAACGCTGTGGACCGTGTGTTGAAGGATCATAAGCGAAAGAGCAATAAAACCCCAAATAGGAGTTACAAAAAGGGTAAGACCGGTTCAAGCTATAACCAGTCCGAACCAAAGGAGGCAAAACCCGAATGTAAAACCTGCAAAAGAAGACACTGGGGACAGTGTCGATCAAATCAAAAGATAAAGCAATGTGGCATCTGTAAAAGAGCTGGCCACCAATCCCACGAATGTAGGGACATAAAGAATGCAAACTGTTTCAGCTGCGGCGAAAAGGGCCACATCAGTACTAATTGCCCTAATGCTGCTAAGGAAGGAGCAACTAAGTCTGGGAAGGATTTGAAGGACAAACAGCAGACCAGTGAAAAGACCAGATGCAAAACCTGTAGGAAATACCACCTCGGGAATTGTAGATATAAATCTCAGCCTCTATACTGTGGAATCTGCAAGTCCAAGGAGCATAAGACCTTGGATTGCGAGAGATTGGGAGACGCAACCTGCTGTGGTTGCAATGGAAAAGGGCACATTAAGACCAACTGCCCTAAATACGCTAAAAAGCTTGAGGAAGTTAAGAAGACCAAAGCTGGAACCTCTAAGATGAATGCTCAAGAGGCTATTCAGGATGACAATGTCACAACAGGTAATTTCTTTATCAATAACGCTCATGCTAGAGTATTAATTGATTCAGGTTCAGATAAGTCTTCCGTAGACAATAGATTTTGTAAGTCATTAAATCTGCCTGCTAAAAAAAAAAAAAAAAAAACTCTAAGCGCTAAATGTAAAGTAAAATTTACCGATGGTACCTCAGAGACTGCTTCAGCAATATTATATGGATGTTTTATATCCATTAGGAATCATTCTTTTCTGCTATCCTCGTTTTCATTTATATAATAAAGGACTCGATATGGTGATAAGAATGGGTTGGTCGTCTGATAGCCAAGCCCATATTACGGATGATAAGAAGCAAGTAGTTATCAAAACTCCTTACGGTGAGCCTTTGACCACTCAAGGAGATACGTTGGGTTAAGATGCAGATAAGTCTCTCATAAGATCTTAAGCTTAGCAAACTTTTTGAAATTTTCCCATAAAAAAAACCCCAGATATTAAGTGTAAGGGAAAAAGTTACAGACGAAATCAGAGGAATCATTTCTTTTGTTCCTATCAGAAACCTTCAGTCGTAAAGTTCTCGAAATGTCCTCTCTCTAAGAGGAGGTGCGTCAACATATATAGTTGATATCTCTTTAATCTCTATCGATTCCGAATCCCAGATGGTATGATAAAGCGCCATATGAGGATTGGTGTATCTTACTAAGTTCCATAGATTGCTTCCATGCCTGATCAGTATGGGGGTTTAATGCATGGGACCACAAAGATATTCCGAGAGGTCATATGGTACTAAAGTAAACTAATGGTATTCAAAGGAGATATCCAGAATGGAAATGTCCCAGTAAATGTTTCCGATTAAGGAATTCGTGGACTAGTAACATAAAGGTGTCACTTATTTGACACCAGCAATGATGGGTGAACTGGAGCCTGAGATATGGAAATCTCTGTAACCTCCTTGTATCTTGATTATCTTCTCCTAAGATTACCCTGTTTACCCCGGGAAGGCAGGTAGAATTAAGATTTATATCCCATTAAGGCTGTATTACTATGAAATCTCCAAGACGACTAGTATCATCATTGGAAGAATCGAAACCCTGATTAACTAAGTTTAAAATAGAGGGTTCATATAGCCTAACTTAATATTCTGAGAATTCGATATAGTTAATTGTGAAAGACGGTTCATTTTGCTTATGCATTATTACCGCAACCCTAATTAGGCAATGATTAAGAATTTCCATCAGCTACTCAGGATCGTCGAGTTATTCATACTAGCTATAAGGATTAGCTATTCCTTAAGAATAGTTTTAAGCAATGGTTGGGATAACCATCTCACCTTAAGATAAGCTTTTCCTAAATAGTTGTATATAAGTATCAAGGTGGCTCCTTTGAAGACCTTGTATATATGAAATGCTAAACGCCTATTGATAGGACAATAGATTGGTAAGTCCAATTATCAGGATCTGAAAGTTGCATTAGAAACAACAAATAAGATCACGCAAATACATAATCATCTGTAAGTTGCCAGTATTCGGCAGAAAATAAAGAATTAATGAAAATGGTAAATCTCCTAAATTCTTGTTAAGGAATAAGGTTCAACAAAAGATATCACCTAGGAAGGGTGTGCCAAACTTGTTAAATTATCAGACTAGTTAAGCTCTGAATATATAGAATCATTCGAAGGAAATCGAATGTATCATGATTAAATAGCTTACGAGCTAAGACCTAATTAAGGAGCTTGGTGGATCGCGCAATGTGACCCACACTAATGATTTAGCGACGTATCACCAATAAGTCGAAAAGCACTATCACATAATGTTATGCAGATCGATGATAGTATGAGCAACCTATGTCGATTGAAAATCGACGGGTTAAGGAGCTCCAAAAGAAAGCATGTGCCTATTGTAAAGGTCAAATGGGATGCCCGTAGAGGTCCCGAATACACGTGGGAGGTTGAATCCACGATGAAAGAAAAGTACCCTTATTTATTTCAGTAAATATCGGGTCGAGATTTATTTTAAGGGGGTGAGGATGTAACACCTCGAAAATTCACGTCCTATAATGTGTTGACATATGTCATATGTTTAAACGTGTAAAAGAATGTTATAGAAGGATTTAAGATGACAATCATGGAAAGTATGTGAATATACGAGTTCTAAATGTCAACAGTGAATAAATATATTTTACATTAACCCTACATGATGCCCCTACCTTCAAACGAATAAATCATGGATCGTACGAAGCTAAAAGTGAGAGATTACAAACTACAGGGGTTAAATGTGTCAACATGTTTAAGTTATACCTCTGAGTGACCTTTTGACAAACCCGAAGCTTTGTAAAGGTTAATTATGCTCACTAGAATGCACGATATAAATTTCATAAAGTTTCGTTATCGTATGAGAAAGTTATGATCAAATTCACATGCGAAGGGTTAAAAGCGTCAACGTTGAAGTTTAGGACTTTTCGGGTGACAATAAAGTTAACCGAGGACTAAACAAAGTGGGTAAATGTCTTGAAGCCCTTATATGTCAATTTGGAAGGGTCAAGGTGCCATAAATAAAGTCTAAGCAAAGTTTTGAAGAGCCAAGGATCAAAACGCAAAAATCAAAAATTCAGATTTTGTTGCAGAAGGGCTTAGCGCGACGCGTGGCCCAAGGGGGGGGGGTCTTAGCGTCGCGCGAGGGGTTGTCTGATGTGAGTTATTTGGGTTTTTGCCTGCCATTTGCATTCTAATCGACTCTTGAACGATTTTCCTCATCTTGCTTGACCCCTAAGTGCCTCCTAGAACCTTAGGGACATGTGTTGATGATTCATGGTCCATGATAGCTTGAGTTGTCAACAATCTATGGTGATTTAATCACTATATAAAGCCATGAAGTTGCAACTCATTCTTCACACCTTTCTATTGCATTCCTGATCATTTCTGGGGCTCCAAAGCAGGCTCAAGTGGTCTCTAATCGTGCAAAGGACTCTTGTAAGTTTGCTAATCCTTTCTTAGTTAAGTTTTAGCTTAGTTTTAGCTTAAAAGTCAAACCGTCGTAATTAACGGTTGACTTTAAGATTAATCACTAATGGTCCAGTGATTAGTCGAATTAAAAGTAGTTATAAGTTGGTAATTATGTGGGTAATAAACCCTCAAAAGGATTCTCCCTGATTCCCACTCTAACTAGGTCAAATGTCGGGTCAAACTTGTTAAGAAAAAGTCAACAGGATACTTAAATTCTAATTTATGCATGATTAGCAATGTAGAACACATACAACCTGTTTGATCATTAATATAACTTGGTAATTAGTGTAAGAACATGTCTAAACATGTTCAACCCGACAATTTCCTGTTTAGACCCGGTTCGGAACCGAAAGTCGCAAAGCTTTGACTTTTGCTTTGACTTCAGTTCTGACCCGTTTTGGTATGATTTAGAAATACCTAAGAGCTTTATTTGGATCAGGTTATATGTTAGTATAACCCCCTGTGATTATACACCATGGTTCATTAGTTAACCGATTAATACGCATGATTCCGTTAATTGCTCATATGTTGACCATTATGCTCTTTTCACTTTAAAACGTGATTTGTGAAAATGTAAAAGAGTAGAAACCTTTGTTACTGATATATATACTTGTACCCAAAATTTGAGATCAATTGGTGGTGTAGATTGAGAGGTATGCTCATTAGCGCAAAAATGAAAGCTTTATGTTAATTAAATGGCGTAATTAGCGTATAGTCTAGTTAAGCCTACTTTTTGATATCAAACTTATTACCCACTGATGTAATATATTATTTTGGGATTTTTGAAGATTTTTAATTAATTTTAGGCTGAGCATAACTCATAGTCGTAGGCTTAATTCGGCAATTGTCGGTTTTGCCCTTACGGGCTATAAAATAAGTTTTACATATCTAAACGACTCCAAACCTTTTGCTACTGATTCTAAATGATAAATAAATTATTTTAAACCCTCTGGAATAATAAAAATATCAGGTTTCTATATAGAACCCGGAAACGGCTTCTAATCGCCTAATTAAGCGTTTTTAACGCCTAGTATGTACTAGAACCATTTTAAACATACTAAGGGTGATACCTACTGAGGTTTGAGGTAAATTATAATATTTTAACAGTAAGCAAAAGTTGTTAAACTTAGACTTCAGTTTTGAGCTTTTCGGCTTATGTGAAATTACTAAAATGCCCCTACGGTGCATAGTTTGGTTATAATTGATAAATTTCACATATATACTTTACCCTACTGTTATAACTTAGTAAAATAAGTATTTTTGCTGATTATATCAGACCTGTAACTCAGGTGAATACTTAAACTCTTTTATAACCTTTTAAATGACCAAACTACCCCTACGGGGAATAGTTTGTGTTTAAATTCATTTCGGGCATAATAACTGATATCTTACTGATGTCACAACATATTTGGAGCATATTAACTTAGGAAACCTGTATATGGCTCTCATGAATACCCGTTACGCTTATTACGCGTTCGGTTCGGTTTATGTAACAAGTTTTCATAAATTAGCCGAAACGGGTCAAACCTTATCGGTTTTATCTTGAAATCCAGAATGTGTATGAAATACCCATATTAAACAAGTCTCTGAACTTGTCGGGTCTAAATCACATTCTATCCGGTCATCGCTTAATCGTGCGTATGAACCGTATCGTTGAAACTAGCCGGTCTAAGCTTAAGCTTAACTAAAGACCCGTTAGGATTCTAATAGGTTATTATAAACCTTCGTTCCAGATTAGGAGTACCAGTAAAAGCTACTTGCAATTTTCTTATTGTGATTATTACATTGCTCAGGTAAATACTTTTAACTTATTTTCCCTATACGGGCTTGAGTTACGGTATATAGAATACCGCTTGATCGGGCATCAAATCTTCCATCGTTGGGTGGTTAATTGAATAATTTGATCGGCTCGTTTAAACAGTCTTGTTACTTAAAGCCTTTGGGGGGTTAATGACCATGTCCCGGATATCCTTGGCATCATTTTACGAAATGGCCACGACTTAAGCGCGGGGTGTAGGCGTACACCCGTCAGTGCACAAAAGAATAATGTGGTGTGTCTATTGATCTTTAACCCGGACAAGATCCGGGCTACTGAACGCACAAGGAACATGTAATTCGTTCACAAGATTATATATTTAAATAATTCTCCCAAGTTAAATAAAATGTTTATGCCACGTGCATCCAAATCAATTTTCAATCATTTTTAAAATGAGTCAGTTGATTGTATTTAACAGTGTAAACTGACGTATTTTCCCAAAAAAGATTAAATGCAGGTACTAAGCGTAATTGGCTGGGATTTCTCCTTAGCATCAACAGAAGTCTCGCAAGCTTAAGATGCCTATCGTCTGTTGAACTATTATTTATTTTTGATCCTTCTGTGGACAAACCTTCAACTGTTGTGATACACGATATTACAATATTATTAAAGTTGAATTATATTTCTCATTTGCTTCCGCTGTGCATATTTATATATTGTGTTGTTTGACTATTATGTTGCCAACCACGTCACGATACTCCCCCACCGGGCCCACCGGACACGTGGAAATCAGGGTGTGACAGGTTGGTATCAGAGCCAACACTGAGTGAATTAAAAACTAGCCTTTTTGTGTTTAATCTCAGTTACACAGTTGCACATTCTTGAGTCTAGACGAGAACATAGGACTAATCCAAATTCGTTTCATTGTCTTTTAATTACTTCCTTGTTATTTTTCTGATTAGCCTTTGCATGGGCAAGTCATTTTATTAGAAGTCCCGTTTAGGGCAGCCATATACTTGTTTAAATTTTAAAGGAACAATTATATTTAAAATATCATTCCTATATTATAAGATCTACCATTATAATAAAATGGCAAAATCTAAAAAGGACAAGACCTAGCCATGTGTCACATTAAGACAAGGCCAAGACGGTAGTTCCACAATTAGATTCAGATCCTCGTTAACATTTCAATTTAGGATTGATCTGCGTTAAATAATAAAAGAATCTTAAGAGTGAAACCTAGCCTGAGTGTCATTATAAAGACCTGGCCAAGATGGTAAGACCTGTTTAAAAGATTCGAATCCCTGTTAACATCTGAAAACGTGTTAACGCTCCTGGCGGACGTGATTCATTAAAAATCACACACGTCATTTTTATATAGGATTCTTCAAAAGATTCCTAACCCAATATATATTGATCTCTGAATCATGGGTTTAAATCATCAATTAGGATGATCATATTTTGACCATACATTGGTAATATAGTGCCTACGGGCCTTGCTCATTTCTACATGAGCCAAAAGACAGTGGTAGCGATGACTCCCTGTCCGAGAAAGGTAATGAACTATGTTCAAACCTTCATGCATTGATTCTCTGAAATCATAGCTTATAATTTATAAATGTCCTTGTGATTAGGCCTGTTGTGCTGATATACCTTCATGCTTTGATTCTCTGAAATCATAGCTTATAATTTATAATTGTCCTTGTGACTAGGCCATTTGTGCTATTAGTAACACCTTAATACCTCGATTCTCTGAAATCATGGCTTATAAATTAAACTTGTCTACGCGACTAGGCCATTTGTGCTATTATTAACTTATAAATTAGGATTATGATAAAAATCCTGAATAAAATAAATACCATTCCTTTCCTGCCAGTATAAATATTAAAAAGAATCTTAAAGGTACGACCTAGCCTATATGTCATTCCAGACGAGGCCAAGATGGTAGAACCTATTCAAAGGATTCAAATCCTTGTAACATTATAAATATGATGACACTCCTGGCAACAGTGATGCGATAGAATCGCACTTGTCACCTTTATATTAGGAAATTTTTTCAAACCCCTTATTTTAGCATAAGTCATGACTAATAAACGTTGAACTTGATGAATACATCAAAACATCCAAGAGATGAATACCTACGGGTAAAAGATGAATACATGAAAAAGATAGTTTTATTTCATAACTTCTTGTCAAGACAATGAACTATGAAATTTTCCGATCCAAAGGAATCATCGATTATGTTTTAAAATTTTCCCTAGTGACAAGGCCTCTGAGCCATCATAAGTCCTTTGGAACAAGCCCTTGTGCTATATATAAAAGATGTCAGTATGACATTGGCAGTCGTGACTTATGTCCCCTGTCTAATAAATATAAAGGATTATATTCCGCTTAAATGCCAAAGGGGGTTTATTTAAAAACTTAGGCAAAACATAATCAAATAAATTAAATACTATCTATTGGCCTATATGGTTTAATTGCACCATGGCTATTTATTCATCAAATTCGACAATTCGCTATATGATTAAACAAATTGTTTCTGCTTGGATAGTAGCCTTCAAAGCTTCACCATGGCTGACTCCTCTGAAGCTCACCATCATCCAGTTGACCAGAATGATGATGCAAGACTGAACTTAACAAGCACCGAGTTTCAGGCTATGATAAATACAGCCGTAAATAACGCTGTGGACCGTGTGTTGAAGGATCATAAGCGAAAGAGCAATAAAACCCCAAATAGGAGTTACAAAAAGGGTAAGACCGGTTCAAGCTATAACCAGTCCGAACCAAAGGAGGCAAAACCCGAATGTAAAACCTGCAAAAGAAGACACTGGGGACAGTGTCGATCAAATCAAAAGATAAAGCAATGTGGCATCTGTAAAAGAGCTGGCCACCAATCCCACGAATGTAGGGACATAAAGAATGCAAACTGTTTCAGCTGCGGCGAAAAGGGCCACATCAGTACTAATTGCCCTAATGCTGCCAAGGAAGGAGCAACTAAGTCTGGGAAGGATTTGAAGGACAAACAGCAGACCAGTGAAAAGACCAGATGCAAAACCTGTAGGAAATACCACCTCGGGAATTGTAGATATAAATCTCAGCCTCTATACTGTGGAATCTGCAAGTCCAAGGAGCATAAGACCTTGGATTGCGAGAGATTGGGAGACGCAACCTGCTATGGTTGCAATGGAAAAGGGCACATTAAGACCAACTGCCCTAAATACGCTAAAAAGCTTGAGGAAGTTAAGAAGACCAAAGCTGGAACCTCTAAGATGAATGCTCAAGAGGCTATTCAGGATGACAATGTCACAACAGGTAATTTCTTTATCAATAACGCTCATGCTAGAGTATTAATTGATTCAGGTTCAGATAAGTCTTCCGTAGACAATAGATTTTGTAAGTCATTAAATCTGCCTGCTAAAAAAAAAAAAAAAAAAAACTCTAAGCGCTAAATGTAAAGTAAAATTTACCGATGGTACCTAAGAGACTGCTTCAGCAATATTATATGGATGTTTTATATCCATTAGGAATCATTCTTTTCTGCTGTCCTCGTTTTCATTTATATAATAAAGGACTCGATATGGTGATAAGAATGGGTTGGTCGTCTGATAGCCAAGCCCATATTACGGATGATAAGAAGCAAGTAGTTATCAAAACTCCTTACGGTGAGCCTTTGACCACTCAAGGAGATACGTTGGGTTAAGATGCAGATAAGTCTCTCATAAGATCTTAAGCTTAGCAAACTTTTAGAAATTTTCCCATAAAAAAAAAACCCAGATATTAAGTGTAAGGGAAAAAGTTACAGATGAAATCAGAGGAATCATTTCTTTTGTTCCTATCAGAAACCTTCAGTCGTAAAGTTCTCGAAATGTCCTCTCTCTAAGAGGAGGTGCGTCAACATATATAGTTGATATCTCTTTAATCTCTATCGATTCCGAATCCCAGATGGTATGATAAAGCGCCATATGAGGATTGGTGTATCTTACTAAGTTCCATAGATTGCTTCCATGCCTGATCAGTATGGGGGTTTAATGCATGGGACCACAAAGATATTCCGAGAGGTCATATGGTACTAAAGTCAACTAATGGTATTCAAAGGAGATATCCAGAATGGAAATGTCCCAGTAAATGTTTCCGATTAAGGAATTCGTGGACTAGTAACATAAAGGTGTCACTTATTTGACACCAGCAATGATGGGTGAACTGGAGCCTGAGATATGGAAATCTCTGTAACCTCCTTGTATCTTGATTATCTTCTCCTAAGATTACCCTGTTTACCCCGGGAAGGCAGGTAGAATTAAGATTTATATCCCATTAAGGCTGTATTACTATGAAATCTCCAAGACGACTAGTATCATCATTGGAAGAATCGAAACCCTGATTAACTAAGTTTAAAATAGAGGGTTCATATAGCCTAACTTAATATTCTGAGAATTCGATATAGTTAATTGTGAAAGACGGTTCATTTTGCTTATGCATTATTACCGCAACCCTAATTAGGCAATGATTAAGAATTTCCATCAGCTACTCAGGATCGTCGAGTTATTCATACTAGCTATAAGGATTAGCTATTCCTTAAGAATAGTTTTAAGCAATGGTTGGGATAACCATCTCACCTTAAGATAAGCTTTTCCTAAATAGTTGTATATAAGTATCAAGGTGGCTCCTTTGAAGACCTTGTATATATGAAATGCTAAACGCCTATTGATAGGACAATAGATTGGTAAGTCCAATTATCAGGATCTGAAAGTTGCATTAGAAACAACAAATAAGATCACGCAAATACATAATCATCTGTAAGTTGCCAGTATTCGGCAGAAAATAAAGAATTAATGAAAATGGTAAATCTCCTAAATTCTTGTTAAGGAATAAGGGTCAACAAAAGATATCACCTAGGAAGGGTGTGCCAAACTTGTTAAATTATCAGACTAGTTAAGCTCTGAATATATAGAATCATTCGAAGGAAATCGAATGTATCATGATTAAATAGCTTACGAGCTAAGACCTAATTAAGGAGCTTGGTGGATCGCGCAATGTGACCCACACTAATGATTTAGCGACGTATCACCAATAAGTCGAAAAGCACTATCACATAATGTTATGCAGATCGATGATAGTATGAGCAACCTATGTCGATTGAAAATCGACGGGTTAAGGAGCTCCAAAAGAAAGCATGTGCCTATTGTAAAGGTCAAATGGGATGCCCGTAGAGGTCCCGAATACACGTGGGAGGTTGAATCCATGATGAAAGAAAAGTACCCTTATTTATTTCAGTAAATATCGGGTCGAGATTTATTTTAAGGGGGTGAGGATGTAACACCTCGAAAATTCACGTCCTATAATGTGTTGACATATGTCATATGTTTAAACGTGTAAAAGAATGTTATAGAAGGATTTAAGATGACAATCATGGAAAGTATGTGAATATACGAGTTCTAAATGTCAACAGTGAATAAATATATTTTACATTAACCCTACATGATGCCCCTACCTTCAAACGAATAAATCATGGATCGTACGAAGCTAAAAGTGAGAGATTACAAACTACAGGGGTTAAATGTGTCAACATGTTTAAGTTATACCTCTGAGTGACCTTTTGACAAACCCGAAGCTTTGTAAAGGTTAATTATGCTCACTATAATGCACGATATAAATTTCATAAAGTTTCGTTATCGTATGAGAAAGTTATGATCAAATTCACATGCGAAGGGTTAAAAGCGTCAACGTTGAAGTTTAGGACTTTTCGGGTGACAATAAAGTTAACCGAGGACTAAACAAAGTGGGTAAATGTCTTGAAGCCCTTATATGTCAATTTGGAAGGGTCAAGGTGCCATAAATAAAGTCTAATCAAAGTTTTGAAGAGCCAAGGATCAAAACGCAAAAATCAAAAATTCAGATTTTGTTGCAGAAGGGCTTAGCGCGACGCGTGGCCCAAGGGGGGGGGGGGTCTTAGCGTCGCGCGAGGGGCTGTCTGATGCGAGTTATTTGGGTTTTTGCCTGCCATTTGCATTCTAATCGACTCTTGAACGATTTTCCTCATCTTGCTTGACCCCTAAGTGCCTCCTAGAACCTTAGGGACATGTGTTGATGATTCATGGTCCATGATAGCTTGAGTTGTCAACAATCTATGGTGATTTAATCACTATATAAAGCCATGAAGTTGCAACTCATTCTTCACACCTTTCTCTTACATTCCTGATCATTTCTGGGGCTCCAAAGCAGGCTCAAGTGGTCTCTAATCGTGCAAAGGACTCTTGTAAGTTTGCTAATCCTTTCTTAGTTAAGTTTTAGCTTAGTTTTAGCTTAAAAGTCAAACCGTCGTAATTAACGGCTGACTTTAAGATTAATCACTAATGGTCCAGTGATTAGTCGAATTAAAAGTAGTTATAAGTTGGTAATTATGTGGGTAATAAACCCTCAAAAGGGTTCTCCCTGATTCCCACTCTAACTAGGTCAAATGTCGGGTCAAACTTGTTAAGAAAAAGTCAACAGGATACTTAAATTCTAATTTATGCATGATTAGCAATGTAGAACACATACAACCTGTTTGATCATTAATATAACTTGGTAATTAGTGTAAGAACATGTCTAAACATGTTCAACCCGACAATTTCCTGTTTAGACCCGGTTCGGAACCGAAAGTCGCAAAGCTTTGACTTTTGCTTTGACTTCAGTTCTGACCCGTTTTGGTATGATTTAGAAATACCTAAGAGCTTTATTTGGACCAGGTTATATGCTAGTATAACCCCCTGTGATTATACACCATGGTTCATTAGTTAACCGATTAATACGCATGATTCCGTTAATTGCTCATATGTTGACCATTATGCCCTTTTCACTTTAAAACGTGATTTGTGAAAATGTAAAAGAGTAGAAACCTTTTTTACTGATATATATACTTGTACCCAAAATTTGAGATCAATTGGTGGTGTAGATTGAGAGGTATGCTCATTGGCGCAAAAATGAAAGCTTTATGTTAATTAAATGGCGTAATTACCGTATAGTCTAGTTAAGCCTACTTTTTGATATCAAACTTATTACCCACTGATGTAATATATTATTTTGGAATTTTTGAAGATTTTTAATTAATTTTAGGCTGAGCATAACTCATAGTCGTAGGCTTAATTCGGCAATTGTCGGTTTTGCCCTTACGGGCTATAAAATAAGTTTTACATATCTAAACGACTCCAAACCTTTTGCTACTGATTCTAAATGATAAATAAATTATTTTAAACCCTCTGGAATAATAAAAATATCAGGTTTCTATATAGAACCCGGAAACGGCTTCTAATCGCCTAATTAAGCGTTTTTAACGCCTAGTATGTACTAGAACCATTTTAAACATACTAAGGGTGATACCTAATGATATTTGAGGTAAATTATAATATTTTAACAGTAAGCAAAAGTTGTTAAACTCAGACTTCAGTTTTGAGCTTTTCGGCTTATGTGAAATTACCAAAATGCCCCTACGGTGCATAGTTTGGTTATAATTGATAAATTTCACATATATACTTTACCCTACTGTTATAACTTAGTAAAATAAGTATTTTTGCTGATTATATCAGACCTGTAACTCAGGTGAATACTTAAACTCTTTTATAACCTTTTAAATGACCAAACTACCCCTACGGGGCATAGTTTGTGTTTAAATTCGTTTCGGGCATAATAACTGATATCTTACTGATGTCACAACATATTTGGAGCATATTAACTTAGTAAACCTGTATATGGCTCTCATGAATACCCGTTACGCTTATTACGCGTTCGGTTCGGTTTACGTAACAAGTTTACATAAATTAGCCGAAACGGGTCAAACCTTATCGGTTTTATCTTGAAATCCAGAATGTGTATGAAATACCCATATTAAACAAGTCTCTGAACTTGTCGGGTCTAAATCACATTCTATCCGGTCATCGCTTAATCGTGCGTACGAACCATATCATTGAAACTAGCCGGTCTAAGCTTAAGCTTAACTAAAGACCCGTTAGGATTCTAATAGGTTATTATAAACCTTCGTTCTAGATTAGGAGTACCAGTAAAAGCTACTTGCAATTTGCTTATTGTGATTATTACATTGCTCAGGTAAATACTTTTAACTTGTTTTCCCTATACGGGCTTGAGTTACGGTATATAGAATACCGCTTGATCGGGCATCAAATCTTCCATCGTTGGGTGGTTACTTGAATAATTTGATCGGCTCGTTTAAACAGTCTTGTTACTTAAAGCCTTTGGGGGGTTAATGACCATGTCCCGGATATCCTTGGCATCATTTTACGAAATAGCCACGACTTAAGCGCGGGGTGTAGGCATACACCCGTCAGTGCACAAAAGAATAATGTGGTGTGTCTATTGATCTTTAACCCGGACAAGATCCGGGCTACTGAATGCACAAGGAACATGTAATTCGTTCACAAGATTATATATTTAAATAATTCTCCCAAGTTAAATAAAATGTTTATGCCACGTGCATCCAAATCAATTTTCAATCATTTTTAAAATGAGTCAGTTGATTGTATTTACCAGTGTAAACTGACGTATTTTCCCAAAAAAGATTAAATGCAGGTACTAAGCGTAATTGGCTGGGATTTCTCCTTAGCATCAATAGAAGTCTCGCAAGCTTAAGATGCCTATCGTCTGTTGAACTATTATTTATTTTTGATCCTTCTGTGGACAAACCTTCAACTGTTGTGATACACGATATTACAATATTATTAAAGTTGAATTATATTTCTCATTTGCTTCCGCTGTGCATATTTATATATTGTGTTGTTTGACTATTATGTTGCCAACCACGTCACGATACTCCCCCACCGGGCCCACCGGACACGTGGAAATCGGGGTGTGACATTTTTCTGTCACGGCCCTTGTCCTGGTGTTACCTGGTCCAGGAGCCGCGGGACAGAAAACCCGTAATATTTATTATTTGAGTTGACAGCGGAAGTTTAACAGGATCGTTGAAACTTGAAATTTCCCAACTATTTTATTTCAAAATTTGGGATAAACCCCGTAATTTACAATAGAGGAATTTCACAAGGAAATTCCCTGTTTTACAAAACGTGTTTATTTATTTTACTGAGCCACCTCTTCAAGCTTGTTAGTGCTCCGTAGCACTTTTCCTTGATTCATAGTAGGTCACCTGAAACATGTTTAAAAAGGTTTTATCAGCGGGGAAATACTGGCGAGTCACTCGATTTCAATAAAACGACTCATAGTTATAAATTACAGCATAAGAGCGATTACAATGGCTACTATCTTATTTTTATCTGGCGCCGTGTCACACCCTGGTGATGATGGTCATACCACTATTAGGTCCTTTCACCCAAGTAGTGATGATTATCACTGTTAGGTTTGTTAACCTAACCGTGAGAAACTAGTAATGTGCACAATACCCCACTTGCCAGTGATTTAAGATAACCAAGACTTAATCCCTGTAATTATAACTGTAAAATAATTTGAGGTATTGTAAAACACTTTTGATAAAAGAGAATGACTCACATTGCAAGTTTAGACGGGCAGAGTTTAGCCTACTGATAAGCCTGATAACCTAATTTAAATGACAGTGCACACGAAACTAGGTCAGTAACTTAATACAACATTTACGATAAGCTCACGAAATCAAAACCCTCACGATGAATGACAAATTATAGCCCTAATTTGGGCAGCACTTAAACATCCATCGGATCGGTTTCAATCAATCATACATTATATCGTAGCAGTGATCGAGTTAATACCCTGTATCGTAGAAGCGTTGTGACCCCTTAATACTTGTTTTCAGAAGAATATGGACGTTTTGAGATGAAATTTTCGAGTACTGAAGCAAGTGCCATGCACAGGCTACTTATAGCCACATTTTAAGTTTTACGCGGCCACCGTAAACATTAACAAAGGTTTTACGCGGCCCACGAGGACCCCTATCCTACGTGTAGGGCTGGGGTGTCACGAGTAGGGTTGCCAAGTGTGTGACACGTGGACTGGAACAACTAGTAGACCTTGTCTAAGTTGACGCGAGCCGCGACAGATCATGAAACGCGGATACACCAGAGGTCGACACGTGTCGACATCGTAGCAGACCTACTAGCTGACCCAGCTAAGCTATTATGTTGACTGGTGTTGACGCGGGCCACGTAAGGCTTAGCCTTACCTTACGCGGGTCGCCTGAGAGTCAATATCAGCAACTATATAAGAAGGCCATCAGTCTACGTTTTTCGTCGCTCACAATCTCAATTCTCAATCTAAATTCTGTAGCGAAGTTATAATACACGGGTATTATACCCCTAATTAGCGAAGTTCTGCTCCGTTGTAAGTATTATAACCCCAGTTTCGTAATAGTTACGCTGCCCGATTGATTTAGGGTTCCGTAACAACTGTCGTGGTTCTGCCCGACGTAGTTGTTGGAATGCCGTCTCGGGGAGGGTATCATCAATAATTTCAAAGGGTTATGATACTAACCAATGTACATTTGTATAAATTATAGATTATATCCAGGAAACCCTTACGAAAAGCCTAAGACAACAATGTGAGTTTATCCTCTTTTTGTTAACCTTTTTGGTAATGTTTTACCAAACCTTAAATGTTTTACTATGAAATTAAGCGGTGATTGAGTCTTTGTAGTTCTTCAATTACTGCCGGTATTATGGGGTTTTGTATACAAAATTTACTACGAGTAGTAGTTAGTCTGAATGACAGTGCATTACCATTGGACGACGAGTTAGCCAATGGGTAATTTGACCATAGCCATAGATCCGGTCGAGTGGCAAATACTGAATGAGTAATTGTGTAGAAATAAACAATGTGATCGCTCTCAATACTGTTTTATTTGATAAAATGTTTCTTGATTAAACTGGGATTCACTCACCAGTATTTCCGACTGACAAATGTTTTTAAAACGCGTTACAGGTAACACAATGTGAACAACCAATTAGTGAAAAGCCAGCTGGAGAGCACTGAAGGCTTGGAAAAAATGTGGCTATAAAAGTTACCTAATAAACGATGTTTTAAATTCAATAAAATAGGGTTTATCCCCATAATGTATTGTAATAAGAAACTTGGGTTTTGCCCATGTTATTATTAATATAAAAGAAGGTGGTTTTACTCTGATAAACATTTCCTAACTACGGTCCTGATGAAAATTCCGCTGCGAGATTAAACAACCTGATACCACCAAACTCTGAGCTCGCGTCCGCCCGTTCCCGGGAAACAGGGATCGGGGGTTGCGACAGAAGGTGGTATCAGAGCCTAGCCACTGGTCTGAGCCAAAGAAGTGTTCTGCTGACACTTAAAATTCTGAAATTTGTGTTAGGAAATAAATTATGAAAGTATATGCATAACTGTAATTATGTGTTATGTGTTATTTGACTATTTGTTAGTTTTCAGTATGAGTGATCAAGGACCATCAGACGTGAATCGTCAGTTAGCTGATTCACCTAGGAGTGAAGGTACATCATCCCAGCATGCCCTTTCAGGGTATACTGCTGATCAGGAGGATGGAATATTTGCTTTTAGAGCTAAATCTGAAGAGCCATTTTCTAATAAGAAACGTGGATGGTTCAGTAAAGAAGCTTTTGCTCGTAGGAAGAGAATGCGAAAATTTCAACAGCAAAGAGCGTTAGCATCTATTAAGCGAGAGACAGATGCCCATACTCAAGATATGCTAAATAGAAGCTTAGCTAATTTCCATATCTTAGCTACGACTGCTGCTGACCCAAGTTTGGAACAACTAGTAGCCCCACAACCACAAAACCCAGAACAACCTATGGAGATAGAAAACCAGGAAAACCAAGAGGAGATGTACGAATTTAACCCAGAAGAAATCCCTCGGGTACCTGCACCAAACCCCCTAGACCCGAATTACGACCCCTGGTGGGACGATAATAGGGACTTTGTGCAACGTTATCCTATCCAGGTTTATCCACCTATACAGAATATAGAAGCTTACCCAGGTATGGACCCTTTAGATCCCTATTACAAAGATGATTATATTAGGGAAATATTAGAGGATCCTTACCAATTTCAGGCACCTACACCCCCATATCAGGAGCATGCACCCCAGATTCCAAATCTAGTCCGAGAACCTGCACCCCCAATGAGTGCAGAAAACGTTCAAGAACTTAGGACTTTCGGGGAGGAAATTTTAGAAAGCAGTGAGAGAATGCGTCAGGTGGGAGAGCGTCTCGTATGGAAATACGATGAGCGCAATATGGATTTTTGGATAAATCCATATCCGTGAATGTGAATGGAGGAAATGGTAGTAGTAATAATATTATAATAAAATATGTGTGTACGGATGCATATTACTATTTTATTTCTGTTGGTGTTGTAATCTTTATTTCTGTACTAGTGTGTAATAGGCGCATAGTATATGAAAAAGAGTATAGTCGCAATGATCGACGGTTTTGGTAAAAATGCGTGTCATGTGATTAACTATATTAAGATATTAATTGTGATATTAATATGGATACTTGTTTAAAATTCAGATGGCCGACGAAGGAAATCAAGGAAATCTGAATAATGATAACCAGAGTAACATTAACGTGGTTAATGAGAATCCAAGCATCAATAACAATAACAATCAAGTGGACAATAGTGCTATCCAACACATTGTAGCACAGGGAATTATAGATGCAATGCCATTTATACTTCAAACTGTTAAAGATGCCGACAATAAAAGTAAGCATAGCAGTAAGCGACCAAGTGAACCAGAAAACAGCGTGAACAATGGACCTGTACTTCAAATGCCCATTCCCAAAAGAAGAAGAACTGTGCCTTACGGTTGTTCTTATAAAGAATTCTGGTCTTGTAAACCAATGGAATTCTCGGGCAATGAAGGGGCCATTGCAACCCTACGCTGGATAGAAAAGACTGAGGCAGTCTTAAGGATAAGTAAATGTGCTGAAGAAGATAAGATAATGTTTGCTTCTAATCTGTTTAAGAATGCAACACTAGAATGGTGGAACACTATCCTCCAAACAAAAGGAAGTGATAGAACCTATAATATGGAATGGGAAGAGTTTAAGGATAAGGTAGAAAGGAAATTCTGCCATCCAAATGAAAAAGAACAGATAGCAAACAAATTCCTAAATCTTAGGATGACTGGTGTGGATAGCAAGGGGTACACAAAGTTATTCTTTGAATATGCTAGGTTAGTACCAACTCTTGCTTCACCAGAACCAGTGTTAATTTCCCGTTATATTTGGGGATTAATTGGAGAAATAAGACACGTAGTCAAGGCAGCTAGACCTCAAACCATAGAAGATGCTGTAGAACTAGCCAATACCTTGACTGATGAATTAATCCGTACCCGAGAAGAAGATCAAAGAAGGAACCTAACCCAGAAGTTGACTCAAGAATTTCGTTCTGGAAATTCTAACCGTGGGAAAAATATAGGTTCTACCTCTACACCCTACTGTAGGTATTGCAAAAGAAAGCATTCAGGAAAATGCTCCATATATTGTAACTTTTGCAAACTATCGGGACACAAAGAAGAAAACTGCAGGAAGAAAGCTAACAGCCGGGTATGTTACAATTGCGGAGAACAAGGTCACATCAAGCTAAACTGTCCAAAATTAGTCCCAGCCGCAGACAACAAGAATACTAAAAATGCTAGAGCATTTGTTATGAATGCAGAAGAAGCCAAGATGATTCCAGATGTCATAGCTGGTACGTTTTTAGTTAATGGTGTTTTTGCTAAAGTATTATTTGACTCTGGTGCAAACCAAAGTTTTATTAATACATCGTTTTGCAAATTTCTAAATCAATCATTAACTAAACTACCACAAGAATGCTTAGTAGAGACAGCTAATGGGGAAACCGTTAGAATTTCTGAAATCTTGCAGGGAGCAAGTATAGAAATTTCAAATCAGAAATTTATTGCAAATCTTTATCCCATGAATCTGGTAGGATTTGATGTTGTTTTAGGAATGGATTGGTTAATAACCAATAAAGCCAATATTTTGTGTGATCAAAAGTTAATTCAAGTAAATTCACCAAAAGGTAAAATGATCACAATTAAAGGAGATAAAACCTCTAAATCCAATAAATTTATCTCTGTGATGAAAACTGAAAGTTGTATAAGAAAAGGTTCTATAGTGTATTTGATTTCTATAATCACTAACACTAAAGGAAAAGATTTAAAAGATATTCCAGTAGTATCTCAGTTTTCAGATGTCTTTCCAGAAGAATTACCAGGGCAACCTCCAGATAGAGAAGTTGAATTTAGGATTCATCTAATACCAGGAACATCACCGATTGCCAAAGCACCCTACCGTATGGCACCCGCTGAAATGCAATATCTAAAGAAACAATTAGATGAATTGTTGGAAAAGGGATTCATACAACCAAGTTCATCGCCATGGGGAGCGCTGATACTATTTGTTAAAAAGAAGGACGGATCAATGCGTATGTGCATTGACTACCGTGAATTAAACAAAGTTACGATTAAGAATCGGTACCCATTACCGAGAATCGATGATTTGTTTGATCAACTGCAAGGAGCTCGATTTTTCTCTAAAATCGATTTAAGGTCAGGATATCATCAATTAAAAGTGCAGGAAGAGGACATTCCTAAGACCGCTTTTAGAACAAGGTATGGACATTATGAATTTACTGTCATGCCATTTGGTTTAACCAATGCCCCAGCTGCATTTATGGACATGATGAACCGAATATGTAAGCCATATTTGGATAAATTCATAATTGTTTTCATAGATGATATTCTAATTTACTCTAAGAGTAAAGAGGATCATGCTAAGCATTTGCACGCACTTTTAAGTTTGTTAAGAAAGGAAAAGCTTTATGCTAAGTTTTCAAAGTGCGAATTTTGGTTAGAACATGTACAATTCCTTGGACACCTAGTCAATCATGAAGGAATTCATGTAGATCCAACAAAGATTGAAGCAATTACGAAATGGAAAACCCCGGAGTCACCAACCGAGGTTAGAAGTTTCTTAGGATTGGCTGGTTATTATAGAAGGTTTATTAGAGATTTCTCTAGAATAGCCATTCCCTTAACTAAGTTAACCTGTAAATCTGTTAAGTTTGAATGGGGAATAAAACAAGAAGAAGCATTTAGAATCCTTAAGCAAAGATTAACCCATACACCTATATTAGCATTACCAGAAGGAACTGAAGACTTTGTAGTCTATTGTGATGCTTCTAAATTAGGTTATGGATGTGTGTTGATGCAACGACAAAAGGTTATAGCTTATGCATCTAGACAACTTAAGAATCATGAAGAAAATTATTCAACCCATGATTTAGAATTAGGAGCTATAATTTTTGCTCTTAAAATTTGGAGACATTACCTTTATGGTAGTAAGTTTACCATATTTACTGATCATAAGAGTTTAAGGTATATCTTCAAGCAAAAGGAATTGAATATGAGACAAAGACGTTAGATGGAATTTCTTAGTGATTATGATTGTGATATCCGGTATCATGAAGGAAAAGCCAATATAGTGGCAGATGCTTTAAGCCGAAAGTATCATGAAAAACCAAAAAGGGTACGTTCTCTTAAATTAAATCTGCAAGTAGATTTAAATAATCAAATAAGAGAAGCACAAGAATCAGTAATCAAGGATGATTCTGAAAAATTAAAAGGTATGCTAAAAGAATTAAAACAAGGAACAGATGGAATTTGGAGATTCCATGAAAAGAGAATGTGGATACCTAAATTAGGAAATCTACGCCATAGTATATTAGAAGAAGCTCATAAGTCTAAGTATACGATGCATCCAGGAAGTGACAAAATGTACCAGGATTTAAGGAAAAATTTCTGGTGGATAGGAATGAAAAAGGACATAGCAGTCTATGTTTCTAAATGTTTAACTTGTTCACAAGTTAAAGCTGAACACTAGAAACCCTCAGGTTTGTTACAGCAATTAGAAATGCCAGTTTGGAAATGGGAATTAATAACAATGGATTTTGTTACTAAATTACCCAAAACTAAGAAAGGAAATGATACAATCTGGGTGATTGTAGATAGACTAACCAAGTCAGCTCATTTCTTACCAATGAAGGAAACAATTAGTATGGAACAATTATCTAAATTGAATGTAAATGAAATTGTTTCTTTACATGGCATTCCTTTATCAATTGTTTCTGATAGAGATAGCCGCTTTACATCTCATTTTTGGTCAAGTTTTCAAAAGGCAATGGGAACCAAGTTAAAGTTAAGTACAACTTATCACCCACAAACAGACGGACAAAGTGAAAGAACAATTCAGACGATGGAGGACATGCTTAGAGCTTGTGTAATTGATTTTGGAGGTAATTGGGATGATCACTTACCTTTAATAGAATTTTCTTATAATAATAGTTATCACACAAGTATCAATGCTGCACCATTCGAAGCACTTTATGGACGAAAGTGTCGAACCCCAGTCTGTTGGGCAGAAATTGGGGAAAAGCAACTATCTGGACCTGAAATAGTGCAAGAAACAACCGACAAGATTATTCAAGTGAAGGAACGACTAAAAGCAACACGTGATAGACAGAAAAGTTATGCTAATAACAGGTGAAAACCATTGGAATTTCAAGCAGGAGATAAAGTATTATTGAAAGTCTCTCCTTGGAAAGGAGTGGTAAGATTCATCAAACGGGGAAAGCTAAGTCCCAGGTATGTTGGACCTTTTAAGATTATTAGAAGAAAAGGACCAGTAGCCTATCAACTACAACTGCCAGAGGAAATGGCAGGAATACATGATGTATTTCATGTATCAAATCTTAAAAAGTGTTTAGCTGATGAATCATTGATAGTACCTCTTAAGGATATAGAGGTAAATGAACAACTCAAGTTTGTAGAGAGGCCTCTACAGATTGAAGACAGGAAAGTCAAGAATCTCAAACACAAAAGACTAGTTCTAGTCAAAGTGAAATGGGATTCCAAAAGAGGACCTGAATATACATAGGAGTTCGAGTCAGAAATGCAAAAGAAATATCCTCATTTATTCCAGTAGATCTCGAGGACGAGCTCTAAAACAAGGTGGGGAGAATGTAACAACCCTCAGTAAAACCAATATTCTCATAATATTTCCGACCCTCTAAAATATTATAGAATGTCTCAAATATGTTTTATATTACATCGTATGTGAAAACCGAGCCCTAGTTATGTTATAATTATAAAAATAAAATAAAAATCTGAATTAAGAGCTGAGGCGGGCCGCGTAGGATCCCACCTCAAACTCACGCGGGCCGTATTAAGACCAGACTTTGACTCCGCTGACTTCTTTAGTTCAAGAGGGCCGCGTAAGACCTCGTCTAAGTTGACGCGGGCCGCGACAGATCATGAAACGCGGATACACCAGAGGTCGACACGTGTCGACATCGTGGCGGACCTACTAGCTGACCCAGCTAAGCTATTATGTTGACTGGTGTTGACGCGGGCAGCGTAAGGCTTAGCCTTACCTTACGCGGGCCGCCTGAGAGTCAATATCAGCAACTATATAAGAAGGCCATCAGTCTACATTTTTCGTCGCTCACAATCTCAATTCTCAATCTAAATTCTGTAGAGAAGTTATAATACACGGGTATTATACCCCTAGTTAGCGAAGTTCTGCTCCATTGTAAGTATTATAACCCCAGTTTCGTAATAGTTACGCTGCCCGATTGATTTAGGGTTCCGTAACAACTGTCGTGGTTCTGCCCGACGTAGTTGTTGGAATGCCGTCTCGGGGAGGGTATCATTAATAATTTCAAAGGGTTATGATACTAACCAATGTACATTTGTATAAATTATAGATTATATCCAGGAAACCCTTACGAAAAGCCTATGACAGCAATGTGAGTTTATCCTCTTTTTGTTAACCTTTTTGGTAATGTTTTACCAAACCTTAAATGTTTTACTATGAAATTAAGCGGTGATTGAGTCTTTGTAGTTCTTCAATTACTGCCGGTATTATGGGGTTTTGTATACAAAATTTACTACGAGTAGTAGTAAGTCTGAATGACAGTGCATTACCATTGGACGACGAGTTAGTCAATGGGTAATTTGACCATAGCCATAGATCCAGTCGAGTGGCAAATACTGAATGAGTAATTGTGTAGAAATAAACAATGTGATCGCTCTCAATACTGTTTTAATTGATAAAATGTTTCTTGATTAAACTGGGATTCACTCACCAGTATTTCCGACTGACAAATGTTTTTAAAATGCGTTACAGGTAACACAATGTGAACAACCAATTAGTGAAAAGCCAGCTGGAGAGCACTGAAGGCTTGGAAAAAATGTGGCTATAAAAGTTACCTAATAAACGATGTTTTAAATTCAATAAAATAGGGTTTATCCCTATAATGTATTGTAATAAGAAACTTGGGTTTTGCCCATGTTATTATTAATATAAAAGAAGGTGGTTTTACTCTGATAAACATTTCCTAACTACGGTCCTGATGAAAATTCCGCTGCGAGATTAAACAACCTGATACCACCAAACTCTGAGCTCGCGTCCGCCCATTCCCTGGAAACAGGGATCGGGGGTTGCGACAAAGAGCTTGGCAGAATGAAGTATTTATAAAACTTTGGTTTGCACCAGAGTCAAATAATACTTTCGCATAAACGTCGTGAACTAGGAACGTACCAGCTATTACATCAGGGATTAGTTCTGCTTCCTGGGTAGTTAGTTGGAAGGCTCTTGCGTTCTTTTTGGTAGTTCCTTCTGTAGGTTTGGCTTTATTATCAGCTGGTTTGACCAGTTTAGGGCAGTCTGGTCTAAAATGTCCAGCTTCTCCACAGTTGAAGCAGATTGTTGATTTCTTCCTTCTACAATCTTCTTCTTGATGCCCTGGAATTTTGCAGAAATTGCAATATCCTTTGCATCTTCCAAAATGCTTTCTTTTATAGGTGCTGCAAAATGGAGCAATGGAAGGTTGCCCGGTTCCCTTCTTCTTGAAATTATTACTATTACCCACACAGAATCCTTGGGTAATCTTTTGAGCTACTTCCTTTTTCCGGTTTTCTTCTCTTGTGCGTACCAGGCCGTCAGTTAAGGTGTTGGCTAATTCCACTGCATCGTCAATTGTGCGAGGTCTTGCAGCTTTAACGATGTCACGGATTTCGCCAATCAATCCCCAAATATAGCGAGAAATAAGTACCAGTTCTGGCGAAGCCAGGGTTGGTACAATTCTAGCATACTCGAAGAAAGTCGAAGTATACCCTCGACAGTCTACATCCACCATCCGGTGGTTCAGGAACTTATTTGTCATTTGTTCCTTTTCATATTCGGGACATAATTTTCTTTCCACTAGACTCTTAATTTTTTCCCAATTCATAGCATACGCTACATCACTTCCCTTGGCTTGTAGTACCGTATTCCACCATTCTAGTGCTCCTTCTTTAAAAAGATGTGACGCGTACATGACCTTGTCTTCCTCGGCACATTTACTTATTTTAATTACTGCTTCGGTTTTTTCTAACCAACGCAGTGCAGCAGTTGCCCTTTTATTGCCTGCAAATTCGATTGGTTTACATGCAAGAAATTCCTTGTACGTGCAACCAGGCGTTGCAGCTTTCATTCTTTTAAGAAATGGGGCTTGCATCACATCATTATCATTATTATTAATGTTGCCGCCTCCATTTACACTATTACTGAAATTGTCGTCGTGAGTACGTTTGCTGGGAGTAGTTGGTTTAGGTTCAACTGGATTTCGGGTAGCAGCAAGGATTGTTGGAATAGCATTTGCTATTCCCTGGGAAACGATGTTTTCTATATCTTGCCTATTAAGAAATTGGTCTCCATTGTTTTGTTCGGATTGATTATCTTCGTTAACTGGTTCATTGACAGCGTGTTCCATCTGGTAATTATCAATATATAAATTATTGGAACAAAATAAATAATAATCAGTCACAATAAATAATCACACATAATCAAGTTAACACGTATAGCCAAAATTGTCGATTTTGCGACGTTCATATTTTATATATTAGTATGCATCCATACACACCAGTTATATTACAAAACTTTTATTTTAGCCATTTTACATGATTATATTTTTATTAATATTTATTATTATTTTATTATTATTAAACACGTAACCACATACGATCCCTGTCAGCTGGCACTTCAGAAACGACGTTCCCTCTCGTCGTATTTCCAAGATATTCTCTCCCCCACTTCTCGGATTCTGTTTCCTGCGTCCACCAGCTCTTCGCCATAATGGCGGAGTTCAGCCATGTTCTCGGTGCTCATCGGTGGGTTTGGTGCAGGCTCAGGGTCAAACTGGGGGAAAAAGGTGTTAGGATTATTTAAGAGATTCTGAAATTGCCAATCACTTGTCCACCATTCCTCTAGCTTTCCGGGTAGAAGTTGGTGGTTGACAATGGGATCTGGGATAGCAGGTTCCAAATTAACTGGAAGTTGTGATTCAATTGGGTAATTGAATAGGTCTTCATTGGCAGGTCCAATGAGGTCACAATTTGCTAGTTTACGAACCAACACTTCCCATGGTGGTATTTTCTGGGCTTGCTCTGAACTTTCCCCAATTTCTTTTCCTTTGCCTTTGTCTTTTGGTTCCTCAGTCCTTTTAATCCTTTGGGCAGCTGGCTTCTTCCTCCGCGCGCGTCTCCAGCCTACAATTCTCCTTCTTTTCTTCGTTTTGGGTTTCTCCTGGGCTTGAGCCTGGAACTCCATAGGTTCTTCAGTGCCGGCCAAATAATTGGAAAAGTCTCTGGAAACTTCCATACCAGCAGAATGGATATTGAGATTCTGAAGAGCTTTAGACAACTCATTCATGCTGTTCAGCAGATATAGAGAAAACACAAAATCCTAATTAGAAAGTTATATATTGCAAATTAAATTTCACAAAATCATAGAGTGGCAAATTTGAGAAATTAAGTATTTCTAAATACTTAATTGGCTTAAATCAGTGGCTCTGATACCACCTTTTTTCTGTCATGGCCCTTGTCCTGGTGTTACTTGGTCCAGGAGCCGCGGGAAAGAAAACCCGTAATATTTATTATTTGAGTTGACAGCGGAAGTTTAACAGGATCGTAGAAACTTGAAATTTCCTAACTATTTTATTTCATAATTTGGGATAAACCCCGTAATTTACAATAGAGGAATTTCACAAGGAAATTCCCTGTTTTACAAAACATGTTTATTTATTTTACTGAGCCACCTCTTCAAGCTTGTTAGTGCTCCGTAGCACTTTTCCTTGATTCATAGTAGGTCACCTGAAACATGTTTAAAAAGGTTTCATCAGCGGGGAAATACTGGCGAGTCACTCGATTTCAATAAAACGACTCATAGTTATAAATTACAGCATAAGAGCGATTACAATTGCTACTATCTTATTTTTATCTGGCGCCGTGTCACACCCTGGTGACGATGGTCATACCACTATTGGGTCCTTTCACCCAAGTAGTGATGATTATCACTGTTAGGTTTGTTAACCTAACCGTGAGAAATTAGTAATGTACACAATACCCCACTTGCCAGTGATTTAAGATAACCAAGACTTAATCCATGTAATTATAACTGGAAAATAATTTGAGGTATTGTAAAACACTTTTAATAAAAGAGAATGACTCACATTGCAAGTTTAGATGGGCAGAGTTTAGCCTACTGATAAGCCTGATAACCTAATTTAAATGACAGTGCACACGAAACTAGGTCAGTAACTTAATACAACATTTACGATAAGCTCACGAAATCAAAACCCTCACGACGAATGACAAAGTATAGCCCTAATTTGGGCAGCACTTAAACATCCATCGGATCGGTTTCAATGAATCAGACATTATATCGTAGCAGTGATCGAGTTAATACCCTGTATCGTAGCAGCGTCGTGACCCCTTAATACTTGTTTTAAGCAGAATATGGACGTTTTGAGATGAAATTTTCGAGTACTGAAGCAAGTCCCATGCACAGGCTACTTATAGCCACATTTTAAGTTTTACGCGGCCACCGTAAACATTAACAAAGGTTTTACGCGGCCCGCGAGGACCCCTATCCAACGTGTAGGGCTGGGGTGTCACGAGTAGGGTTGCCACGTGTGTGACACGTGGACTGGAACGCTTATCCGGTCAACTTTAAGTTGACACGGCCCGCGTAAGCCTAAGCTTACGTTTTACGCGGCCCGCGTGAAAACCAAAAATCTTGTTTTCTTGTTTTTTCATGCACATTAGGGTTTCAGGGGTCCGGGTTTTCACTTACGGGTCGTTTAAGGACAATTTTGCAGGTCCTTACACCATTGCTTAGAGGATAGATCTTGACTTTAAAAACATTTCCAGTTGTGGTCCGGATGTTTGTATTTCCCATTGGATAATTAAACTGTTGAATCCAATTTTGATACTGTTTAGGCAAAATCTAAGCATAAATAAAAGAAAGACTTTTATTGCTAAATATCATACCAAAAAATTAAAATTAAGTGTTAAACTAAGATCGGATAAAATTACTAACCAAACATTTCCTTTTACTGTTTTCAAGGTAACACGGAAATCCATATATCATTCTCACATAAAACTTTAACAGTATCAATCGTATAGAATAAAAATCAATAACATTAACAAACAAATGAATACAATCCATTAAGGTATGCAATACATCTAAATAAAAGATGATACAACTAATATATATCAAAATAACAATAGACAACATCAAAAAGGTGAGAATATATGTAATTTCTTATCTTATCGAAATATATATATTTTTTACATCAAATCATATAATTAAAACTTAAAACCTACTTTTCGGATTAAGTATCACAAATAGACATGGATGATCATCAGCTGAATAAATTGTATAGAAAAACAGAATAGTGAGTTGTGTCTATTCCAAACAAAAACTTAAAAACAGTATACCAACTACTAATCAAAATAAGTTCAACTTTTCAAATACACGTGAGAATACATCATATAAAATCAGAAATTTATATTATACTTCAGAATAACACGTTACATGAACAACTTTATAAACAACTTTACAAATAAACGTGACAATACATTGGTAAAGATTGAAATTTTATATCATACGTGAGAATCACAGCAACAACTTTATAAATAACTTTACAAATACAAATGAGAATACAACAGTAAAGATCGAAATTTTATATCATAAATCAGAATAAGATAAATACATGAGCAAAGTAAAATCCAATAAAATCAACAATGGATAAGACAAAAGGTAGATACAGGAAATGCAGATCACTTTTTTTAAGGGGGGGGGGGGTTGGGATTCCTTCTCAAAAACAACTTATTAACTTATATAAGTCATAAGTTATAAGTTAGAATTTCTAACTTCTGAAAAACAACTTTTTCACACACAAAAACAACTTAAATCAGTTAAACCAAACATTATAAAAACAACTTATTAACTTTTATAACTCAATAAGTTATAAGTTGCTCCAAAATAAGCTAACCCAAACACCCACTTAGAATCATATATGTCTATTATAACATGCATAATAACTACATAGTAATCGGATATACAAAAAAATTAGGACTATCAGAAATTGTTCCAGTATAAGCTGCAACAATAAACGCAATCATAACCAACAATGGATTGAAAAAAAAAACAGGGAGATACATGAATACACCACCGTCGATTACAACTTCTACATTAAAATAGCAAGAACCATAATCGGCTATAGAATTCAAAACTAAAAGAATAAACATGAAAAAATACAAAACAAATCAGATTATTTAACAATACCTTTATTATTATACAAGATGATATTGATGAAGTTCGGAAGAAATCGAAGAAGATGACAGAGTTTGTTGGAGAAAGTGTAGAAAGAAACGTGGAGAGAGAAACGAACCAAGATTTTGTGAGGATCTTTAAAAAGTTAGAAGTTTAAAAATATCCTATGTAACCGGGTTGGATCATCCCATTTAGTTTTTCGTCAACATCTGTTTGACTTTTGGTCAACAGCTGTTTGAGTTTTGGTCAACATCTCATTTAGTATTCAACATAAATTTGAATAAGTCAATCAGTGGTTTGAAAATTTGTTTGACTTTTAGTCAACAGATGGATGGAAACCCATGTTAGATTGAACAGTGTTTTCAACAGATGTTTAAACATCTGTTTATACTTAAACAGATGTTGGGGCTTAAACAAATGTTTGGCGTTCTATATCAGTTGTTTGGACTTAAACAGATGTTTGGATTTAAACAGATGTTTGGCCATAAACAGATGTTTGGCAATAAAGATATGTTTGGCCTTAAACAAATGTTTAAAGTTGAACAGATGTTTGCTCATAAAGAGATATTTGGCCTGAAACCAAACATCTGCTTAAGGTCAACATCTGTTTCACTATTCGGCAACATCTGTTTGACTTTTGGTCAATATCTGTTAACATATAAACACTGTTAACATAAATTACAAATAATTAGCTAATAGACGACACACAATTGGCATCTTAAATCATCAAGACCCTTAACAATTTGACCATATGATTTAATCGTGTGTTTTATCTTAGATGGGACAACTGGAAAAGAAAATTCACTAAAAGGATAACATATTAAACGGCTCAAAAAAAAGCTCAAAGAGTATTTTACTGCAAATCAGGATTAACAAACAATGCCAACAGTCAAGTCAACCATGTTTCTTTGACCTTTGACTTTCAAAGTCAATTAAGTTACTTACCAAATTCACAAATACATAAAATTTCTTATATAACCGCAAACATTAACACACCTAATAATCTTAACTCTGCAATAAACTGTAAAACACAAACCCAAATATCATATTTCCATTGGGAATCTTTATTGCCTCATCAATAATTCCCTGACTTGCCCTTTGAATTGTAATTCAAAGTCCAAGGAATCTGTATCATCCTCATCCCTGCACAGTGTAAGATCAAGGAGATCTTGCAGATCTTCAACACCCAGGCCCAATGCTTGTTCCCTTGATATTTTCTTCACCTCACCACTGGATTTGATCAGAGTCAATACTTGTGTCTGTTTGTCAGATATCCACTCTAGTATTTTTTATTCCAGTGGGTTTCTTGGGAGAGGTTTTATCGATGATGAGTTTGGAGATGGTGGCCTGGTAATGACTGGCTGAGCAGTATTTGTAGTTTGTGTCAATTCAAGTTTTTCTCCTATCATCTGCTTAAGGCCTATTTTTACAACGTAATCCCCTGCTGCTTTATCTGCTTCTGTTTCTGCATCCATCTGCTTTTGTTTCCTTGTTTGGTAAAGGATGGCAGCAGGTGGAGCAGTGGATCTCCCGATTTGTATCTTTTTTGGCTTAGCTGGAACCACTGCTTCAGGGTAAACAGGCTTTTGGGGAACATTAGGATTTTTCTTTCTTAATTCTTCCAGCTTTTTGTAAGAGGCGAACACTTTATCCTCTTTCCACCTTGCCACTTGGTTCTTTGACCCAAAATTAGCTGTTATTAACTCTTCTTTCATTCTCTTCATCTGCAGAGTCCTATCTGGTACATTTTTCTTAAACTTTGCCCTGATAGGAAGAGTCTGCTTCACCTTGTTTTTGATCATATCTTGAATTCTTGCTGTTTCACTTTCTAGCTCACTGATGGTCCATTCTTTGTACTGGTACTTTTCTCCCTTGTATGTTTTGTAAGCCATAAAATTATCAAGATAATCTTTCCTCAAGGTTTCATCAGCTCTTTCTGATAATTTTTTACAGAGATCTTTTGAAAACTGCTCCAAAGTTTTGACTTGGGTTAGCAGATGTTGGTAGTTTATTTGAATCTCTCTGTCAAATTTTCCTTCTGTATTTCTTTTGGAGATATCCTCTGCTTGTTGAGCCTTTAACTTCAAGTATTGTTCAATGTTATTAGGCCTTGGATATCCTTGAACAGATGGCAAGTTCCTTTTAGCAGGGTCATCTTCAGAGTAGAAGGATTTGATCTCCTCTCTAACTTCTTCCAGATCTAATGGATACTGGACTCCTGCAGGAAAAATGACAGTGTTTGAATTTGAGACTTGTGCTGAAGAGAGTGGGACAGGATTGGGAATGGTAACAAGGGACAGTGGTTGAGTGGATGTTTGCGGTGGTGAAGGGTCAACATTCAGAATTATCCTTCTCCTTTAATGTTTTGGAGAGGTTGGTGGTGTTTTGGTGGGTTGAGTGGTGGTGATTTGAGTGGTAGATGGTTGACTAATAGTTGTTGAAAGAACTGGTGTTTCAACCACTGTTGCCATTACAATAGATGATGTGTCACCTGAAGTATTTTGCTTTTTGGCAGGTGGTGTTGGTGGTAATGAGGATGTTTTTGATGGTAATGTGATTTGTGGTAAGGCAGTGGATTGAGTGTGTGTTGAAGTGGTGGCAATTGTTGGTGTAACAGATGTTGAAACCACTGAAGTACCAACAGCTGTTGATACAACAGGTGTTTTAACATCTGCTCGTTTGGAGGTTTGATGTGTGGAGCTTTTGGGAGGTGTGGATTTGGGTTCCCTCACTTTTCTAGTGGGCTGTTTTCTTTTAGGCTCAGGATTTTACTCATTCTTGGGCTCAGAAACACCCTGCTCATCCTTCTCCATAAAAACTCTTTTTTCCTGTTCCCACCTTGCTTTATCCTTTGCCTCCATATCCCTTTTTACCCTTGCTTTTGCATCAGCAATGGCATTTGTGGTTACATCAACCTTTTTAGTACCATCTGGCTTAGGTATGTCTGCAAGCATACTGGATTTGTCTGGTGCAACGTACAAACCATCTTCATATCCCTTTTTCTTTAGCTGTTTCATCTTCTCCCCCTTTTTGGCATCAGCTGGTGGTGGGTTGTCCACAAAGATGATAGTAGGAGGAGCAGAATTCGTGGTTTTCAGCAAGTGGGCCTTGATTGCCTTTATGTCTGCTTGTGTATCCATGAACCTAGCTTCCATCATATTTCTGATCTTTTGAACCTGTATTTCCTGTTGCTGATCAGCATATGCCCTTTGTTGGTGAAGCAGAGGTTGAAATAAACTCCAAAGCTCAGTGGGAGTAGGAGCAGATGATGGAGCAGATGTTGTATTTGGTGCAGCAGTGGGTGTTGCCTTTTGTGCTTGTAACAACTGTTGCAGCATTGACTTAATATCTGCAACAGATGTGTCCAATTTGTCAACCCTCTCCGTCAATTCCTGGTACATTAAACCATCACCCAAGTTAATGGGATCATCTGATTTCCCACTGGCAGTGGTTGTATCAACAGTTGACTTAGGGAAAGTTTCCCAAAAGTCATCCACAGATGCCCCTTTTTCTTGGTACTGGGGACTTCTTTCCGCATCAATTGACATCCTCTTAATAGAACCAGTGGTTGGAACAAAGACACCAGCGGATATCACAGTTTCTGGAGAGGAAATTGCCTTCAAGGGAGTCTTATTGATGAAACAACTGGCCAGGTGTAGATCAGTGGATCCAACACCTGTAGTTGCTGCTCCAATTGAACTACTGACAGGAAGTACTTGTATTTCCTGCAGTGTAACCTCCTCAGTTGTTGGTGGGTTAGCAATGATTGAGACACCAGACCCAGTCACTTGTTGAGGTATATTCTCATTAACAGGTGTTTGAGAATAACTGGTTTGTGTCTGGGCTAAATAAACTGCATCCAACAAAAGTTTTGTTTGTGGGGGAATTTGAGAAGTGAGGATAGGTGTAGAAAGCGAATTTGCCCCGGGCAGTGGGCTGTGGATGATAGAATCAAGTGATTCCAGAGCATCATAATTTGGTGTCCCTATTATTACAAACTGCTCTTTTTTAGAAGAAGCAGGAGGAGTTTGAGGCTCAGGTTCAGATCTTTCTTCCAACTGCTGTGAAGAAGTAGCAGCAGTGGTTATTGGTGACTTTTGTGTTATCACTGGTAGTTGCTCTAGGATCTCATCTTACAGAGTTACCTTTGTTTTGGGTTTGAGGGGCTTTTGTGATTTTTTCTGTTTTGGTCTTTTGGTGGTTTTAGGTGAGGGTTTAACAGCAGTTGTTTGGTTGCTGTCATCACCTTGAGCAGTGGGCTCAACAGTAGGTGCCTGAGGAGCAGTGGTAGCTGCTGAAGTCTGCTCAGGAACCTCTACTTGTGTTTTGGAAACTTTTGACATCCTTGTAAAGGTTTCAGAAGTGAGGCTCTTAATTGAAAAATGATTGCCCTGGATAAGCACATGGGCATTATCTTCTGAAAATTTCTTTTTAAAATAGTAACTTAAAAACCTTGGAAAGAGCAAAAATGCCTTTTTATTAACATTTGTAACAAGATAATTGAAGATTTCCTGGGAATAGTTAAAATTTTCACCATGTAAGATAGCATAACCCAGATATTGAATCTTCAATGGGATTTCATTGAAAGCAGTGGTCTTGTTTGAGACACACATCAATAGGGTATGAAACAAAAACCTTGTGGCAGGAGGAAAACTGCCTTTTTCTAAAGTGTCTTTTTTAATTTCCTCTTCATAACCCTTTTTTCTGAAAAATGTTTGATACTCTTCTTTAGGGAAAGATGTTTTACCTTGAAGATCATCGAGTTCAAAAACCTCCGAAATGGTTTGAGGTGTTATTGTGACTGGAACATCCTTTATAGAAGAATTGATGGCTAAGGGCTTTTTATCCTTAGTTTCCAACTTAGCATTTTTCCAGAATTCTTGCTGGGTATCCATGTAGATCGGAGCATCACAAGTCAACAAAGTTTTGTACTTTGAAGATGACAGAGCATCAATGATGGAATTGAAGGTTTCGGTGTGACTGAGTTTTTCAAGTAGACCCAAGTAGTTATGTGTGGATTTGTGTGGGAGAGACATCGTGATTTGATTATGATTGCGAGAGGAAGAAGATGATGAAGAGGATCAGTGATTTTAAGAGAAATGGATGATAACTGCTTTGAGAAAGGTATTTAGAATTCGATTCGACAGTAAAAACACTGTTTGGGGGTTTTGATCAGGGTTTTTTTTGGTGAAAAAGTGAATGCTGACGTGGCAGCAGTTACTAAAAGATCTTACCGCTATGTACTGTCCACGTGCCAACCTCTGATGATAATGGAGGACAGTTGGTAGGAAACCACTGATGGAACAATATCAGTGGTTTGCAACCGTTACAAATGAGAACAGTGACTAACTTTAAGCTAGTAGTGGATAGCCAACAGTGTGTTAAAACACTGATTTTGAACAACAATTTTTTTTATTTTTTATTTTTTATTTTAACTTTAATTTTTATCACCAAAACAATATTTGAGGAACTCTTATCTCATTCGAATGTAACGATTAGGTAAAATTGTAATTTCATTGTAATTCTAGTTTTCATTTAATAATTTCATTCTATAATTAATTAACCACATCAACAATAAAAATGTGAGCAGTGGATGATTTTTAGAAAAACCAATGATTGTAAATATCAGTGCATGTCAACAATAAAAAGGTGAGCAGTGACTATTTTTTAACTATCAGTGGATATCCAACAGTGATTGAAACACAGATGTTTGGTCAGTCAGTAGTCAACATGAAGAATGAAGAAACGGAGTTTGGCCTTCAGCAGTGGATAACATTTAACAATCACATGTTTGCGCTTAATCAAATGTTTGACATTAAAAAGAAGTTGGCCCATAAACAACTGTTTGCAAGAAAACACAAATTTCAAGAATACTATACCCAAACAATCAAAATGAGGAGCTTAAAAATCATCCAAGTGTACTTCATTTTTATTCAGTGGATGTCAACTAACAAAATGTGAGCAATGGCTGTTTTTTAACTATCAGTGGATAGCCAACAGTCATTGAAACACTGATATTTGGAGTTAAATAGATGTTCAGTATGTTATTTATGTAATAATTGGACTTTTAAGGTCATGAATAAATGAATAAATTTTAATCTTATGAATCTATGTTGCGCTTGTAGGAAAAAAAAGAGCGAGAATGTCAATTTTAAATTACCACTTTGCATATTTTGAATTTCAAAAGTTATGGATATTGTCAGTAATTACTGATTTGATTTGAAAGCAATTGTCATCATGACATTTCTAATTTTTATTTTAACTTTAATTAAAAGAAAAACACCGTTTCGTTGAAATTCCCAGTTTGTATATTTTCAATGTCCAAAGCTCAAGAAATTAACATTAATTACTGATTTGATATGCAACAAAATGTTATCGACAGTTATTTTTATTTTTTATGTTAACTTTATTTTTTATCAACAAAACAATATTGGAGGAAGTCTTATCTCATTGGAATGTAACGATTAGGTTAAATGGTAATTTCATTGTAATTCTAGTTTTCATTTGATAATTTCATACTATAATTAATTAACCGCATCAATTATAAAAATGTGAGCAGTGGATGTTTTTTAGGAAAACCAATGATGGTCAATATCAGTGGATGTCAACAATAAAAATGTGAGCAGTGACAATTTTTTAACTATCAGTGGATAGCCAACAGTGATTTAAATTACCATTTTGCATATTTTGAATTTCAAAAGTTATCGTTATTGTCAGTAATTACTGATTTGATTTGAAAGCCATTGTCATCATGACATTTCTAATTTTTATTTTAACTTTAATTAAGAGAAAATAACTGTCGATGTCCAAAGCTGAAGAAATTACCATTAATTACTAATTTTATATGCAAAAAAATGTCATCAACAGTTATTTTTTATGTTAACTTTAATTTTTATCACCAAAACAATATTGGAGGAACTCTTATCTCATTGGAATGTAACAATTAGATTAAATGGTAATTTCATTGTAATTCTAGTTTTCATTTGATAATTTCATTCTATAATTAATTAACCACATGAACAATAAAAATGAAAGCAGTGGATGTTTTTTAGGAAAACCAATGACGGTCAATATCAGTGGATGTCAACAATAAAAATGTGAGCAGTGACTATTTTTTAAATATCAGTGGATAGCCAACAGTGATTGAAACACTGATGTTTGGACAGTCAGTGGTCAACATAAAGAATGAAGAAACAGAGGTTGTCTTTCAGCAGTGGATAACATTTAACAATCAGATGTATGAACCAAAACAGTGGTTGTAACAGACTTTTAAGGATTAATGAAAACTATCATTTTTAACTATTTTAAATATCTTTGACCTTAAACAGATATTTTACCTTCTATATCAGTTGTTTGGAGTTAAACAGATATTTGACCTTAAACAGATGTTTGGACATAAACAGATGTTTGCGCTTAAACAAATGTTTGACCTTAAAAAGAAGTTTGCCCATAAACATCTGTTTGCAAAAAAAGACCAATTTCAAGAATACTATATCCAAACAATCATAATGAGGAGCTTATTTAACATCCAAGTGTACTACATTTTTATTTAGTAGTATAAAGATCAAACAACTGTTGTATTTATAATACAGATCAAACAAATGAGGTGATGTGATAAATACTGTTACATATAAACACCTCAGTGATATGACATCTAACAATCTAACAGAGTATAAAACACTGATGTGATAAATATTGTTACATATAAACACTGTTAACATAAACAAAGGTAGAATATCTGCTGTTGACGCTGCACCACTGTTGTGGATAGGCAGTGGTTCTTCATTGGGTTTTAAAGGGTTTGTCTTGACAGATAAATTCTAGCGAACCATTGCTATACTAAACACGGTTACATAAGAAACACTGATAATTAAATACTAAAGTTGAATCCGTTGTAGATGCTGAACCACTACTGCTACTGAACAGTCGTTTTCCTTTGGTTAATCAAACTCTACATACATAAGTGCTTGTCTTTAACAGGGCTTTGTCTTCAACAGTGGACAGGCCTCATCAGTCTTTAAGTCCATCAGTCTGTATAAGGAGCAGTGGTTAGTTATAACAGTCCTTAGCATGATCAGCTGTTATAACCACTCCATAACCCTTTGAGAGGAAGCAAGTGTCGGTCTATTTAACTGAAAAGAATGATTGCAGTACATCCCTGTTGAAAAACAGAGTCGATAAATTTAGGGAAAATGAGGTTGAAAGATGATAAGCCAACAGTGGACGATATCATTCTACAGTTTCGATAAATTCAGGGGTATTCTCAAATAATACTTCCTAGATGCTTCAAAAGAAGCAGCACTTTGGACATTTGTCGGTCTTCAAACATCTATTATCTATTTTCTACTATCTATTATCTATTATCTATTATATATAATAAATGAAAGTTGATTGCTCCACATGGCCCAAAGTGGATCAATCAACTTTCATCTATTATATATAATAGATAATAGATATTAGATATTAGATAATAGATAATAGATGTTTGAAGGCCGACAAATGTCCAAAGTGTTGCTTGTTTAGAAGCATCTAGGAAGCATTATTTAAGAATACACCTGAATTTATCGAAACTGTAGAATGATATCGTCCACTGTTGGCATATCATCTTTCAACCTCATTTTCCCTAAATTTATCGACTCTGTTTTTCAACAGGAATGTACTGCAATTATTACCTTATTTAAGATACCATCAACTGCATCTTCTGATAAATCCACATTCATTTCACTGAAAACATATGTTCAACTGCATCTTCAATCATGAACTATTTAGAGAAATGGATGAAATCATCCAAAAATACCCAAAATAAAACTAATTCAACCATCCAACCATAAGATACTTGCGGTATTAGAATGGCCATTTTTACCTTATTTCAACAGGGATGAAATCATGAACTATTAGAATAGCCATTTTTACCTTATTTCACAAATTTCATGAGTAAAACATAAAAAAAATGAAACCAAACACCTGCTATTTGTCGTCCAAATCTTTTAGTTGGTCCTCATAGTCCTACAACCTTTCAAAGTCGTTGGAGTCGGTAGATAATGCCAGCAGCTAATTCACAAACAACAATAGCAAGTCACCAAACAATCGACCTGAAAATCATATAAAAGGCCAAAAATAAAACAAACCCTAACCGAAAACTCAAGATGGAAAAATGAAAAAATCTCAAATCCATTACAGCATAACCAAGAGAAATGCAGGACGCAGAGCCGACAGCCTCTGATCATCTCCGTCATCAAGTCAGCAGCGAAACCCTAGCCAAAGCACAACAATAAGTAAATACGCATGAAGATCAAATGAGTGAACAATGAAAACAAAGATTGACACTTATAGAACGGAAGTTATTGATAATCTAACCTTGATTCGGAGCATTAATCTGAACATCGATCGGAATAGAGCAGAGCAGAGGGAGAGAGAAAATGGGAAGCCCTAAATCAGTAAATGAGGGAGGATATAAATAAAAGAGGGCAGTGGTACTGTTGGGCGGGAAAATGGGAAAAACGATGCCCTCATCTACTATCTATTGACACGTGGCCCAAATAACTTTCATTTATTATATATAATAGATTAAAGAGTAAAATGCACGGATAGTCCCTGTGGTTTTGCAAGGTTTCAGCTATAGTCCCCAGATTTTGGAAATTACACTCATAGTCCCTGTGGTTTGACAGTTTGTTACGCGGATAGTCCCTGGAGTGGATGGGGGTTAGTTTTCTCAGTTAAGTTGGTGTAAAATGACTAAAATACCCTTAGGATTAAATTAAAACATTAACCCTTTAAACCCTTGTATCTCTTTCATCTCACGCACACACAAACACTCACTCACCAGTCACCACCATCTGTCGCCACCACTTACACCAGCCGTCACCACCTGCCACTCCACCACCATCAACATCTCTACCACCTTAATTCCCTCCTCCATTTCAGAACTCACCATCAACCACATTTAAAGAGAGAAATGACAAGAGAGGGAGACAAATCAATCAGGAGAGAGAGAGACAGATCAATCAGAGAGAGAGAGAGAAGCATAAAAGGCCCTAGAAGATGGTTGGAGATGGTGGTAACTGTAGCAGTGGTCGGATCTATCTGCAGCAGCGATGGATGGATCTGATTTGTTCATAGGGTTTCCAGTATTGGTGAACAGGAAGGTGATGATGGGTGCTAATGTTAACATAAAAGGTAAATTCAGTCGATTAACAGGTAAATTCGATCGATTACGTACTGAATTGATTGTTTTTTCGGTGAGATCGGATCAGTTTTGGTAGATTTTCAGTTTGTTTCGAATAGAGTTTTGAACATTTTGATATGTTTCAGACTGATTTGATCAAGTTTCCAATTGTTTCAATGTATTGTTTGTGAATGTTAGACACGTTTCATTGATATTCAGTTTGTTTTGACAAGTTTCGATTTGAATCGGTAAAGTTTTGAAATTTTCTATTGATTTCGAACAAGATCAGATTTGAAAAGAATTCATAAATGAGTCAATTGTTTCAGATCTGAAAATAAACATGATAAGGATGAGTTTCAGATCTAAAAGTAAGTGTGTGTATATACATATATGTTTTATATATTTAATACTTGATTTGTTTATTTTTTTTTATTTTATATTAAGGGTATTTTAGTCATTTCACACCAACTTAACTGAGAAAACTAACCCCCATCCACTCCAGGGACTATCCGCGTAACAAACTGTCAAACCACAGGGACTATGAGTGTAATTTCCAAAATCTAGGGACTATAGCTGAAACTTTGCAAAACCACAGGGACTATCCGTGCATTTTACTCTAGATTAAATAAAAAGATTTTTTTAGATCGGTAATTTACACGTTCTCTAAACTACTTCTAAATCTATGGAATGAACATTTTTACAACATACTGTTATACTCAGTGGCGGAACTAGCCCATTAAATTAGGGGTATCCTAAATTTTTTTTACCGTGCAATCATATAATATTAAAAAAGTAGACAATAATAAATAAATAAAGTAAACAAATAACTAATAGATTTGGCTTCTTCTTTTTTCATAGATTGAAATCGTTCCATCACATCGTCGTCATTTATTTTATGAAAAAAATCTTTTTTCGACGGCACAAACATGGCATTGTTAAAAAATTACGGGCTCATTTGATTGCGTAAATCCGTCTTGATAATCTTCAATTTTCAAAAAAACATCTTTCAACGGTTGCGGTTGCAACCGGTAAAACCAAAGCTAGTTTCACTACCCAATAAACCAAAGGACAAGAACTATATGTTCCTATTTTAACCGTAAAATGCACAAGATCACTTATTCTATTATATGAGCTTTATTAGTTATTACAATTTGGGCTTAATTATCATAAAACTAATTATTAGGCTTTGTTACTAAACATGTTTTGGGCTTAATGAATAATATCAAGTTTCATAATTTTCTCTTAGGGGTATCCTCGTATATATTTTTGAGTAGGCTATGTATAAAATCAAAAATAAATTACACTGCGAATACGAATCCGGGGTTGAGCCGTAGCTCGTGCTACGACTCATTCTTAATTAGTTCCGCCCCTGGTTATACTTCTAAATCCATAAGAATGAACATTACAACATAACGCTATACTTCTAAATCTATACGAATGAACATTTTTACAACATACCGCTATAAGTCCTTTGGTAGTTAATATAAGACAAATTGGATTTAAATATTCCGAACTGACTCTTTTTGCCGATAATAATCTCAACTCAGTTATTTATCCACAATTGTCTGAACTTTTCCATTTTTTGTTTGTAAAATAGTCTGCCGTTAAAAAACATAACAAAGTTAAGTTTTTTTTCTTCAAAATTACAAATCAATGTTTTTGGGCTTTTGATCAGAATGAGGATATGTCATAGGAGTCGATTGATGTAAACTTACCTCGAAACAGTGCTTTAAACGACTTGATTGTTGTTAATTAGGAGTTCAAACACCCGAATTTAAGCATCATTCAAGTCGTTTAGAGCACTGTTTCGAGGTAAGTTTTACATTAATAGACTTGTATCCTCGTTCTGACCAGAAGCCCGAAAACATCGGTTTGTAATTTGAAAAAAAAAACTTAACTCCGTTATGTTTTTTTAACAGCGGACTATTTTAGAAACAAAATGGAAAAGTTCAGACACTATGGGTAAGTAACTGAGTTGGGATTATCATCGGCCAAAAAAAGCCGGTTTCAATTATTTAAATCCAATTTACCATATTAAATAACTTATAGTATAACGGTATAAAAGTGTTAGAAAATGTGTCCTCATGTTAAGATTTGAATTTTGTAGTAAACACATTAGTAGATTTGAATTCTTTGGTAAGGCTATGGGGTATGGGGACCGTCCCCATCCCCGTTTTGGTTCGGCGCCGGCTACAACCCATCCCGCCCCTCCCCCGTCGAGCTCCGTCCCCGTCTTCAACGTCGAGGAATGGACGTTCAGGACGATCCTCCAATGGTGGGCCCCCCTTCAAGTGGTGGCATTTGGAGACCAAGAAGTAAGGGTTTCTCCATCTGGGTCTAAAAAAGATTTGATTTTTATGAGGGTTGAAAGCTCTGATTTTTGTTGGTCTTTTGCTAGGGTTTGCAATGAGGGGTTGAGCAGAAGAACAAGAAAGGTAGAGAGAGAAGAGGGGTTTCTCCGTCTGGGTCTAAAAAAGATTTGATTTTTATGACGGTATTGTTGTTGGAGTTTAAATTAGTTGCATTTAGACCCTTGTATGTTTGCGTTTATGTCAATACTAGCGGTAATTTTAGTGTAATTATGGATTCACCGGTGTTAAAAAAACATGTAAGCTCCAAATTATATATGTTAGTTTATTTGTTAAATGTTAAAAAAAAGTAGAAGATTAAAAAAAAAAAACATAAAAGTGGTGGGGAGGACTATGACTAGGACCATCCTCCATACCCTCTATTTTTGTGGGATGGACCATCCTTGGGAGGACTATGACGTGGCGCCTACGTGGCGGATCATCCTCCCTTAGAGGACCATCACCATACCCTCTAGTCTAAACACATAAGAGGGTATGTTTTCAGCCGTTAAAAAGTTGAAACATTTTTATATAATTTATATTTTATGCAAAATCAATTAAACTAAATAAAACATTTATTGGCAATACGCAACGGCGATACGTATCCGACTTTTAAGCATAAACGTCAAACAAACGACAGGTGATCATAACTGATTGTCCCACTCATCACCTATCCCAATAGTGAACCACTGGCTCTAGCCCAGTGGCCAGCAACAATGAAGGGGAGAGCTGGGGGCTGAAAGGTCACCGGTTCGAACCTGAGGAGCGCCCGAGTTTTCTATTACAGTGCATTTACTCCGGAGAGTGTCAGCTCTTGCGGAGGGTGCAACTCCTGTCAAGTGGCAAGGGGCTGGAAATTTTCTCGGGGGAAGCCAAGCCAAACTCTAATGCACCAAGCGTGGGCCCGGTTAAGACAACATAGTCTTGGTTGTGGGAGTGGGGCGATGGTAGCTACCGTTGGTAGTGAGGGACCTTGCCGTCTGTTGTGAAAGTCACCTTCCAAAAAAAAAAAACCTATCCCAATAGTGAAACACTAGCCACGTGGCACTTCTTAACCGCTATAAAACTTTAAAACAGAATTCCAAAATCCAAACAGGAGGACACTACTGTGACAAACAGACAAGAAAATAACCAGTGCCTAACTGTCACAATGGTCAGAAATAGCTCCAGTAATACCGCCGGCAAACCTATCCGTTGCAAAGGTAAGTTTCTGAACCTCAAGTTAATCAATTCAGTTTATTCGGTTTAAAGTTTTTTTTTTCGTCAAGACCAGAAAATAAACTGAACAGAATTCAGAAACTGAATTTATATTCATTTTGGTATTCAGTTTTCCATGGAATAAATAAACTGAATAAATTGTTTTTAATTTATTTATTTTTAATGTTTTATACTTGGTATTCAGTTTTCCATGGAATAAATAAACTGAATAAATTGTTTTTAATTTATTTATTTTTAATGTTTTATAATGGTGTTTGTTATTGGATTGGGTTGGACTAGATAAGAATAGGATAAAGTTGTAACTGCGAGTTAAATGAAAAAAAAACTAAAATAAGCACTATTTGATATTCAGTTATATTATAGATTTAAAAACGATAGAAAAATGACATAAGAATAGCACTATTTGATATTCAGTTTATTCGGTTTAATCAGTTTGAAACCGAATAATGAACACTTGTAGTTGTTGGCAATGGCAGCTGCGATTGTTCGGAAACCAGGGGAGCCGCTTGTGATTGAGGAAGTGATAGTTGCCCCGCCAAAACAACGCGAAGTTCGAATTAAAATCATCTGTACTTTCCTTTGTCATAGTGATCTTAGCTTTTGGAAATTGACGGTAAATGGTCATAGATTTTGAGCCAAATTTGAATCCAATCTAATGTTTAGTTGATGTTAATTAACTGATTTTTCTTTTTGTTCATGAAGGATCCTCCTGCTATTTACCCCAGAATACTTGGTCATGAAGCAGTGGGGTAAATATTATTTTATCATTGGATTAAGTCTTAACTGAACTCTCACCCATTTACCATAAGAAAAAAAAAACATATTTTGTATATCATATTATAATGTTGTTACGGGTAAAATGGGTGCCGCTAAAGAAACCCAACCCCCCCCCCCCTCCCCCTCTCGCAAAACATGGTGGGCCCTCCCTCTTCCCTTCTCACAAAATATCCCTCTCATACTTAGGGTACGTTATATAGGGGTGGGGTCATGAATAGCCATGATACACTAAATAAATCATGAAAATAATCATTGATACATTTTCTTAAATTTGTTAAGTTGGCCGTTACAAAATCTTTTATCAAGTGAAACCCACGCAATACGGGACGCGTGGAACATTTTTGTGCAAAACTTAGTTACTTTTGCTCTGATTAGACTCACAAGCAATAACACAATGATACGCGTCATAATTGTTGCAAAAGTTATTATTTGCATCTCAATGGACCATTTTTAAGTTGCAGATAGTCCCATGTAGTTTTCTTCTAATTTATAGTAATAAAGTTATGTGTTAATTAATAAAGATGCATTTGTTAAAATAAGGCATTTCTTCTATTTTACTCAATTCTATTATGTCCACTTATTACTTAAGAATGGTCTGTTTTATGTTTTACATGGTCTGGGCTTGGGCCTGTTGCTGCTGGACTTGGGCCTGTTGCTGTTACAAGTTCAAGACTGCTGTTGCTATTCAAGATATAAGTCAGATATGCTGTTACAACTGAGAGGGTTACAAGTGGATCCGGGTTATTCAGATAGTTCAACCGGGTCGTCCTATATAAAGATTCTTCTGGATCCGCGAGCTAATAACTTGTCATTTTGTGATCATCTTTTCAGTCCTGTTATTGTTCTCCCCGTTTTAGGCGATTAGGGTTTGGTCCTCAGTGAATCTCTTTGATTCACAGAGTTGATTTACTTGTTATTGTCTAGCAAATTATCTTGTTGATAATCTGCAAGTGAGAGAAGGTCTGTGAGTGATTTGTGTCAAGTTCTTTGTTTCACAGTTGTATCATATTTGGGAATAAAACATTTTGGTTTGGGTATTTGAGTTAGATATTTAGATTCTTGGCAGATATCATGTTATTTTGACAGCATTTATTACTGCAAATCATATAAATCAGATTATGTGACATAAAGGAGAAGGTGTAAATGAAATTGTTGAAGGAGACACTGTGATCCCAATCTTTTTGGCGGATTGCGGTGAATGCACTGATTGTTTGTCCGAAAAAAGCAACCTATGCACAAAGTTTCCTTTCAGTCTTTCTCCTTGGATGGAAAGAGAAGAGACAAGCAGGTTCACAGACATTAATGGAGAAACTTTATACCACTTCTTGAGTGTATCGAGTTTTAGTGAGTACACGGTGGTTGACATTGCACATTTAACTAAAATCGATCCAGCAATCCCACCAAACAGAGCTTCCTCTTAAGTTGTGGAGTATCAACTGGTAAATTATATTCGTATACTTTTCTAACCATTTACTTTTCGGTTAATTTCATGTTAAGCAACCAACTATTATATCGTTTGTTAATTTGGATAACGGGCTATGTTTTCTACATGGGTCACTGAATTATCACTGTCTGCTATATAGGTACTCAAATATCTATTTTTTTCTTTTTTTGTTTGTGTGTCTATCATTTATTTTGTCATCCGAGTCGCCATGTCACATGCCAGTATTCCATTGCTTGACATGGAGATTTGGATGAGAACAAAATGACAGCTTAGCGAACTACCGAGCAAAAAAATTGAAGTTTAGGGACCTATGCAAAAAAAAAAAAAAAAAAAAAAAAAAAACGCAGTTAGCTAACTATATAAATTTAACAAATAAGTACATTTTGATTTTTGAGCCTATAAGATTCAACTTCAGTACCGACATAGATTTTAGGATTTTCTGGTAAGGTTTGTCAAACGCACTAAGCTAATTCTTAGAATGAGTATATGTAGGTGAAAGTTGACAGAATCCATATAAGTTTCAACTTTGGGAGGTTCTAAGTTTGACCTTTGACTTTTGAGGTCAAACATTCTAAGAATACAGTTCAACACTGATATGAATCCTTATAGCTACTGCTTAGAATATGATAACCACATTATGTATAATTGAGTTAGTACTACAAAATAAATATAGTAGAGTGGTAAAATAGTAATATGATCTACCAAGTTAGATTTTTAAAAAGTGTCAAGTTTGACCTAAAAAGTCATTACACTTTCAGGGTTGGGTGCTGCTTGGAAAACAGCCAAGGTGGAAGCTGGAACAACTGTTGCTATATTTGGACTCGGTGCCATTGGCCTAGCGGTATGATTTTGTAACTACATAACTGATAATTCGATTATGAACGAGCTAGTAAAGCTTTTGTGACATTCATCATTTTAAATTGTTTTTGACATATGTCTTGATTATGAAATGTTTTTTACTTTTTACAGGTAGCCGAAGGAGCGAGGCTGTGTGGAGCTAAGAGGATCATAGGTGTTGATGTGAATCAGGACAAGTGTGAAATAGGTAATTTCTAATTTGGATCTTTATAAGAATATGGTAACTTTCGACTTATTAAGATCGTATGTGGAGTTAGTTTTATATTTTTCTTTTATTAATAGGAAAGAAATTTGGAGTGACTGATTTTGTGAACCCTGGTAATTGTGGGGACAAAACTGTGAGCCAGGTAAACAAAATCATAGTTAAAATCATTATTCTAGAAGATTAGATATTACATGATCAATGATAAATTAGGAATTAATGATATGATATTTTGAGTCAGATAATAATGGAGATGACTGGAGTTGGTGCAGACTATTGCTTTGAGTGTGTTGGTATGAAGTCACTTGTGCACGAAGCTTATGCTTCTTGTAGAAAGGTCGGTTTTATCTTTAATTTTGTTCGGCTTATTTCAGACGGGCTAATGAATTGTATGCGTTTTATCATCTTCCAAACGCATTTAACGCGCTAATTGAAGTTTCTGCAACTGTGAATGTTTTCATTAGGGATGGGGAAAAGTAGTCGTGTTGGGAGTTGACCACCCACAATCTATGTTGACTTTTAATTCTTTTGAGGTTCTTCATAGCGGGAAATCAATCATGGGATCCTTTTTTGGAGGTCTTAAACCAAAATCCGACATTCGTATCCTTGAAAAACGCTATATGGATAAGGTAAAGATACTGTCTCTTTGCTTTTCCATCTTTGCTTTTGACTTTTTGAGGTCAAAGTCAAACCAACGAATTCTTTCGATCCAAATTGATATGGTTTAAAGGACATAAAGGATTCATAGTTTCATACCAAATTTCAATAATAATTCATGGCGAATTCAGGAAATATGTCTGGATGAATTTGTGACACATGAAGTTGACTTCAAAGACATCAACAAGGCTTTTGACTTGATGACTGAAGGGAAGAGTTTAAGGTGTGTGATCTGGATGAACAAATGATTAAACTTCATTTTAACTTTCATGAGTTGTTGTTACTGTTTGCATCACTTGTAAATGTAAATAAAGATGACAACTTTGTTAAGTTCATGATTAAAATCTTTATAATAAATAATACATGTGTTGTCTGCGATATGTGGCTATTATGATTAATTATGATCAGCTGGAATCTTTGTATGCCATTATAATCATTCAAGTTTCATCATTGTTCTTCAAAATAAATAAAGTTATATGTTTAAGCTAGGATTGTTGGCTTGCTCTCGTGTCTAATTCTTCACAAAGTGACAGGAGCTGCGACCGTGGCTGTTGTCGAGGCCGCACCATAGGTCGTGGGTGCATATGGACCTAGAGGTGTACAAAAAAACCGGTTTTAGGACCAAAACCGTTTTTTTGTTCCAACCCGAACCGAACCAGCGGTTAGCATACTGGTTAGGATCCTTGAACAAAAAAACCGGTTTAAAAACCGAAGTCGGTTTTTAAAATCTGGTTTAAACTAGGTTTTTTGGCCCAAATCGGTTTTTAACCGAACCGAATCGATTAGTACCAGTTATGGTTCCCACCATGTAAAACCGGTTTTTTTAAAAACTTTTTTTTTCTCCACCAAAAGAAACCTATTTGTACACCTGTATATGGACTTGGTTCCGGACAACAACAGGTAACACCGAATTGGGCTTCTTTAGACTATCCGGTATGGGGGCCGGCCCTGCCCCGGCGCCGCACCCCCACACCGCCCCCCTCATGTCCGCCCCGTCTTCTCCGTCACCCACGGACTCACCGGCCCACCTCCTTCACACACATACCTATACATACATATATATATATATATATATATATATATATATATTTAGCCCCATCCTCCACCCCCTTGGTCCATCCCCTTTAGGCCCATTCTCACTCCCGGTGAAGTGGCGGGTGACGTGTGTTGTCTGTCATTAGTGACATGCAAAAACCGAAATAAACTAGGTAGCTAGAGTAAGTCGGATATCGAACCACAGGAGGATTGTGGAAAGTGTTGTAATGAAAAGTATTAATTAACTACTATTACAAAAAATAAAACTCAGTTGTGTATTTGATTGATTAAGAGAATTATCTAAGTTAACAAACAAAAACTAAGATTTGAATCAATAGGTGAGAAAATGGTTCCTCCAGATTTCAGGTTTTACAGTTAACTTCAACTATGTGTTTAATCGCTACCTACATAGACATAGGTATTAATTTCGATTAACTAATTGTGATAATCAACGACTAAGTACTCCGGTCAATACATAACGGGAGATTATCGATTGATTATCAATTACAATTTACAAACCTAACCCATGTCAAATATATCCCAATTAATAGAACTCTCGGGAACTGAATGCTTAGAAATTAAGGTTTAAATAAATGTAACTGTTTACAACCAATAAATCAAATCAATTGTGAAAAGCATCGAATGCTTAGATCACCAAATTAAAACGATTGTATCAAAAACATAGTATCAATTAACTTACAAAAACCCTCCATCCGGAGGAAACCACAAAAGTTTATCCGCTCATTAGGGTGGGATGATCTTCATAGGCTCGAACCATGGTTGAAACCCTTGTCTGCCGTCTGCATGCGAATGATATTAGATTGTTGCCGCCCTTAACCTTAATTCTCGTATGTGGGCCTCTTGTCCCTCATTGATGATGTCGGCCCAAATTTCCAAGTCTGCGAGCCCAATTCCTTTTTCCAAGATGTGCTGCCAAAAGAGTCCACGTGACTCTCTCTTCATTTTCGATGATGTTGATTAAATTAATTGCCCTCCAAAAGTCCAACTAGGCTGCCAAAATCCTTAGAGTTCGGCCCATGTCTGGCCCACTATGGCTGCATTTTTGTTCCTCTAAGTCCAAGTGTGTTGATGTAATATTGGGCCCTTATCTCTCCATCCAAGAAGTCAAAAAGTCTGCACACCTCTCTTTGTCCAACTGTATGCGTGTATTTGTGTATGTAGTGGTGAGGATTGATGATGTGATGATGATGATTTGACTTTATTATTTTCTCCTCCAACAAGTCACGTGAAAGGTCTTGGGTTTATAGCCTAGTGGTATTTTGGTGGTGGGATAAGACTTTGGGACCAATAGGTCTTGGGTTTGATTCCCACAAGGGGGTTTTCCCATATTTATTGGGTTTCCTCCTGAATTGGTGTATAGGCATTATGCCTAGTGGAGATGAATATGATCGGGTGGTTCCACTGGTGGCACGATGATACTCCAGTGGTCCGTCAGTGACCAAATTTGCCGTTCAAAAAAAAAAAAAAAAAAAAACAAGTCACGTGAAAACTTCCCACAAGCCGCCAAATATTGATGATGATGATAATATTCTCCCCCCACATGTAAAATAACATATGCGCTGCTTTACGTTCAACCATAGCTTACGGAATTAAACCGTAGGTTACGTTTTTAACCTGTTGTACACACTTTAATTTGATACTAGTAGGGTGCCCGCGCGATGCGGCGGGGGCGGCACTTTGCATTGCGGCACTCATTTCTGGTAGTTTTCTTATTCGTATAATATTTTTATTACTGTGGTGGATATATGTCATAGGTGTTACATATGTCTAGAATTTTAATTATACCCTAATTCAAGAAACCATTGGTGTAATAAAGTAACACACGAATAAGAAAAAAAAATCTTAAACATGTGGTGGATATATGTCATAGGTGTTACATATGTCTAGAATTTTAATTATACCCTAATTCAAGAAACCATTGGTGTAATAAAGTAACACACGAATAAGAAAAAAAAAATCTTAAACATAATTAAAAGTTATATAAAGTAGCACACAAATAAGGAAAGATAAGTCTTAAACATAAATGTTGAAAACTAAAAGCTCAAATGTCAAGTACTTGCATGACGAGGTTAAAAATTTAGTGATCATATGGCTTAGGGGCTGTTTTGTAGCCTCTTAATGACCATTCAGATGCTACCTCTTAATGGTTTAAAACCTCTGAATGAATAAGAGGTAACCTCAAGTCTGAATGGTTAAGAGGTAACATCTGAATGGTAAATCATCACATGTCACATTGTTCTACCTTCTCATTGGTAAAATTCTTAATGGTTCCATTAAGAGGTAGTCTCTTAATGACCATTCAGAGGCTACCAAACAGCCCCTTAAACATCTCAAGGATCTCATCCATATTGTCACGCCACCATTTCTCATCATCAAGATCAACGTCCTCTAGAATTTCTTGTATCTCTTCCTGTTTGATTGTTACATCTTTTGGAGGATGAGTTTCTTCTTTGATCTCCTCTTTTACTGATACATCAGTAGTAGCTGCTGGAGCAGTTTGGGGAACTGAAAGAAATGATAAGATTTTTTGAAGTAAAAAAAAACTAATGAAAATGAGCTGTATATATAGCACTTTTAAACTAACGAATTCTTAATAACCTGTAGTTTGTTTCAACTAACTAATCTTATCTATTATGAGTTTAATTTTAACTAATAATCCCTGAAAAAATGTAAACACAATCTAGTTATAAGTTAGAATCCATAAAAGATGTATCTAGTCAACATATAAGAGTTTTTTTGAAACTTGCTAATCTAATCTATAAGAACATAGTTAACTTATAATCCCTAAAACCTTGCAACAAAATTTAGTATTTATATAGTTAACTTAATGATAGAGAAAGCACTAAATTCTACAAAATTAAATATTATTTTGTCAATTCTCATATATTTTTTATTATTATTAATAAACTTGGTACTATAAAGTTATAGCAATTATTTTTATAAAACTTTTAGGTAGGGTCGAGATATGTTGTCTCCCTTTTTTTTCGTATGCATTAAAAATTTGTTTTATAAAACAGAATAATACACAGTATATTATACGGTACAAATTTTTGATACAATAAAGATGTTAAAATTTGTATTAGAAAGTTATAGCAATAGTTTTATATAACTTTTGTGTTGTGTGGAGTAGATATATGTCGTTATACGGTACATCTATATAAGTAAAAATTTTCAATGCAATAAAGGTGTTAAATTTTCACATTAATCCAATAAATGTTTACTGATTGAATCATTAATTGATTTAGATTTTAGTAAGTTTATGGATTTGTGTTAAAGAGAAATTTATGAGTATAAATTTACAAAATTACGTTATAATATAAGGAAGATGTATACAGGACTTCTAAAATTTGGTAGAATATGATATTTACCCACTACCAGATTATTTAATTGTATATAACTATTTTTAAAAATTTAAACTTATCATCATCTCATCACTACCAGATTATTTAATTGTATATCTTTTCTTTTCAAACGACAGACATGTGTATTGTAACCTATATGAATTGTTATCACCGTTTTCCTTTTCGAATGGCACATAGATACACATTACGAGAAGGTAAAGTTTTACAAAGAATATATATGGTCTCTAATGCAGTAAAAATATATAAATAAATTGAAGTTTAATATATATTTATTATTATGAAAATATAGCTATGCAAATGGAGCTGGATACCTTTTTGCGGATTGGTTTTTCTTTTTCTTTTTTTTTATTACTGTAACTGCAATAATTGTTCACTGGATTTAAGAGGATGTGGGAATTCAAACACTGAAAATTTAAAATATAAAATAAACTTTATTAGACTGCATTAATTCTAAAAAAACTGAAAATGACAACTGAAAATGAAAACAAAACAAGTGAAAATGAAATTGTCTAGATCAAACATAACTAAAAATGAAAAAAAAAAGCACTTGAAAGATTTCATATTATGCTGAATGAAATCTATTCCTCTTCTGAATTGACACTTGAGGAATTTTTAATTCGGTTTTCTTCTTTGCGCTTGAATCAGTTGTGTCTTCTAGTTCTTCTTCTTTGTCATCTTCTTCAGAATCATCTAAATTGATAACTTGACTCCATTTCCATTCCGAGAGTCTCTTATATCTCTTCCTTTGAGCTTCACATGTTCGATCCTTAAAAAAAGACAAAAACTGAATAAATTCGATCCTTAAAAAAAAGACAAAAACTGAATAAAAAAGTTAAAAAAAGATTAAATAAACCCTAAAATTACCTCTTCAGTAAATTCACGTTGAAGATGAGACTTGTACGGGCTGAACATGTGACCGTAACTGATTATCTCAACAGATTTATCACCATCATCCTGCAAAAAACCTGTTAATATGAACAGCTCGTTATTTAATCAAACAACTTGTTATGAACAGCTCGTTATTTAATCGATGTTTGAACAGAAAAAATTAATAAAACAATCAAAATTGAAACCTTAGAAGCGGGAGCTGCAACTGGATTGTTTAAATCGGCGCGTTCACCTTCCAACTGAAACGAAAAAATAACATAACAACTCGTTATTTAATCGATGTTTGAACATAAAAAATTAATAAAACAATCAAAATCGAAACCTTAGAAGCGGGAGCTGCAACTGGATTGTTTAAATCGGCGCGTTCACCTTCCAACTGAAACGAAAAAATAACATATATTATAAAATTAAAACAGAATTTATAAATTGATACGAATTAACAATCTAACCTTTGAAAGTACAACATCATATGATTGTTTTTTCGCAATCACTGGATTCGAAATTGGATCCATAATCAAATGTTAAGCAATAGAAATGGGTGCCCTACTATAATAGTATTTATAGTAGGAATATAGAGGTGAATTAGGGTTATTTTGAAATCTGGCACCCTTTTGTTTAGAAAGTTAGTTGCATCTATTTAATTTTGAATCTACCAATCTTTAAAAAAAAAACAAACGTGCATAAAATAATAATAATAATTGTATCTAGTAACTTACAAATCACAACAGGATTGTATTATGCGTTTAGCTATTTATTTAGAATTTATGGGCAGCCCATTTGAAGTCTTTATGTTTATATTTTGAGTTAAGATTTAAATATTAAGGTATCATTCCGTTGTTATTTCCTTTAGTGTGTATTTTATGTCTTAGATTTTCTATTCTCTATAGTTAAAAAAAATAATAAGAAACTGGTACCTATAAAGTTGTGAATCCTTTCTTCTATATCCACAAATGGCCCCAAATGCTTATGGTTATGAGTCTTAAATAGTGGGGGATTCAAACAATCAAAGGACGACTCAAGTATCAAGCTCAGAAAGGTATTTTGATTTCATTTTGTGTTAACCGGAAACATACAACATACATCTCTATATGTACAAGTTACAACTAACTATGAAATAATAATTATATGTATTGTTACTTTGAACAAAATAATTATATATACTTTGATTTGTTAAAAATTCATATTAATGGTTTTCGTCTTGCAGATTAATGAAGTACCGCGGTGCCGATTTATCATCTTGGAGTTGAGCTGAATAGAAAATATCGAAGGAAAAAAAAAAGATAAAGGAAACTAAAATATAAGAAATGATGTTGCTATTACTTGGCTTTCAAGATAGGGGTAAAGGGAATTATATAAGTGTTGGCACCGAGTTGAAAATTAAGAAGTTTGTTTTGTAATTATATAATTGTCGGATACACGTGATTATTTATGTTATATATTAACGTATTTGTATGCATGTATGGTGGACTTGGTATTTTTACAGTAAGCTAGATCGATTGTGATTGTTTTAGCTTATTCTAGTTTGTTATCATATTATGTTTAATTCTTATTGATTAATTTAATTAATTATGTTTGAATTGATCAATTTTGACTTTATTAGCCATTACTATAAAATGAAATTTGTTTGTATTAATCACCAACACATCATCCACTTATCACTATGTTTTTATTTTAGTCCAAAATGAAGACATGTGGCTGTGTTTTCAGCCCACCCACTTATCACTATGTTTTTATTTGTTTAAGATAAAGGTTAAATAGTAAGAATAGAAAATATCGAAGGAAAAAAAAAAGAAATATGATGCAAAAGTATTAAATAATAAGTGTAATAAATACGTGTGTGTTGCAACATTAAAGATTCTTTTGAATTATAAAGAGGGAGGAAGTCTAACTAATTACCTATAATTATGTTAAATATCAAGGATTTAAATGTAATAGATTGAGGGACTAAAAAATAATTATGGTTTAAAAGACCACTTTACTGTCACACCCCTTTCTACGGCGGAAGCACGAGGTGTGATCATGAAAGGTTCTCATTGCATACGAAGAGTAAACATGCTACATGCTCGTAAAATAACATTCAAATACCATAATTTGAAACATACGTTAGCGTTTACATCGCTAAGTCGCATAAAACATTGTCTTAAAAGTTTGCAACTTTATTCAAAGTTAAACACAAGCGACATCCACGAGCATAAGCAAGACCACGCGCACATCCATCCTAGTTACCTGAAATACATGTGAGTTTTTGGAAAAACGTCAACATAAAGTTGGTGTGAATTCATGCTGTTTTGTATTTCATGTTTGTATACTTTGTATGAAAACATAGTTTGTGAGTAAATCAAGTTTTCATATGTAAATCCAGTTTCATGTGTACACCACGTACATCTGTATAATTCAATTTCTTCTTGAGTACCCCACGTACTCAAGTTTAATTCTCATTCTCTTGAGTACCCCACGTACTTCAAGTATAATTCAATCTTCTTGAGTACCCCACGTACTTCAATTTATATATCAATTCTCTTGAGTACCCCACGTACTTCAAGTTATTTATCACTTTTTGTATGGTATGAATTTTATGTAAATACAGTATTTCTGTAATTATCAGATTGTTAATGGGTTGCAAAGCCATTAACCTGTGGCACGTCATAGGAAGTCACCAAACCTAAGGCATTTAATTGGTATATTCTGAGACACAAAAGCACCACTCGATTCTCGCCCCGACCGAGTGTGAGGCTGCCAGGCACCTGTTAGATCTAACCTTTTGTTCTGCGGTCTAGGTATATTGTTGATTAATGGTGCTTCTGTACCCTATTCGTGACACTATTTCTCATAACGCCTCCTACTTGGTTCTCGTTCTCACCAAGCGCGTTTCTTGTTATCATTTCTCATAGCGCCTTATACTTGGTTCTCGTCTCACCAAATGCGCTTCTCATATTCATATATTTCGTCACACTTGGTTCTCGTTCTCACCAAGTGTACTTCTTGTATTTATATCATACCATTTATAAATATTGTACTTTTGTACATGTATTTCACCCCCGAAGTTATAAAAACTGAAAACAGTTAAAGAGAAAAGGGGGAGCATGAACTCACAACTTTGCGTTCCTAGCGTCGTAAACTCCACCGGATTTGCTTAATTAACGTCGTAACCTATACGCGTTTTCTTAACGTTAGTCACTAGACTTGCGTCGCACAAGTTCAGTCACTCTCTTGTATATTTTCTTGTGTTAAAAATATTCTATATTTTTAACTACGTATCTTACTTATATTATTTTCTCCAAAAATAAATATAAGTCTTTTGTGTTTTGCACTTTGCACCCGAGTTATGTTTCTTGTATGTTGTATGTGTATTTTTTTATATTTCTACTCCTCATGAGTATTTAGTGTATTTTTAAGTCTTAATACACTAGCACGTATAACACATACTATATACACTTAACACACAAGTTGGTGATCAAATAATATATATTTTTCTCTCAAAAATATATATACATAATATCCATTTTTATTCTTCAAGAAATCACCATTTCTTATCATCAAAAATTAGGGAAACCTTGTTAATGTTTTGAGGTATATTTTTAGGGGATAAGTTTCTCAAAAACTTACATTTTTCTAAGTGTCAAAATTTATAAAAATTTTGACAGAGTTTCCCCTAAAAATGGAGGTTTCCCACGTTTTCAAAACGTGTGTTTATTTTCTTTTAAATCATCATCAATCATCAACAACAATTATCAACAATAATCGTCAACAATAATCACTAATTTCATGAACTTGCATATTTACAAAAATGTGTAGTAACTTACTAGCACATTTAGTAAGTCTTGTTATCTTTAAAAATAAGTTTAACTTCTTAAAAACTTTATTTTTAAAGAATATGAAGTTTTACAACTTCTAGTCGGTTTTTACGAAAACTATTTCTTCGTTAACACTTTTGTTACACAAGTATCCACACACTTGCTTATTCACAAAAACCACTTTTGTTTGTGTAAGATCCGGTTTAGAACATGTGATCTCTTGGACACTTGGTCCTTTGAAAATACCGCTTGTAGATACGTAGATCTACTAGTTTTAAACACTTTTGTACAAGTTAAAACATTTTTACACAAGTTCATGGTTTATGTGTGGTAGGGTTTCACCTTTTAACCCTTGTTACTTCTAAAATAGCTTTATGTTAAGATCCATGATCTTACCAAACCGGGTTAAATGATGATTCGAGCTACCATAACATAGATCGGGTCCAAACAATCATACATTTCAAATACTACAACATTTACACAACATATATGCTATTAACCACCATTTTATGTGTTTTTAGTAGACTTTTGTGCATCATCTTGCATGTTAACGAGTTTTATCCGATAAAAATCCTTTTAACCACTTTAGAATAGTTTAAATACGAGTTCTAAGTGTTATACCTCTAGCTCAAGGCTAGGGAAGGATCTATGCGCAAAAGAGGTGGATAAAAGCAAAGTAGAGAGGTCCTTCGCGTTCCGCTTGCTCCAAGCTTCCTAATACGTGATCCTTGTTGCTTGAATGATCTTGGAATGGCAAGAATCAAACTTGAAAAATTGATGGATGGATGTGTGTGTGTGGCCGTGAGCTTGAGAGAGCAAGAGAGAGAGTTCTTGTTGAGTGTTGTGAAGTGTAAGTGTTAAGTGTGCTAACCTTTGATCTTATAGGCAATCTTAGTGTGCATTAACCAAAGGTTCATGTGTAGGCTAGATCTTATACACATGATTAAAATAATTACACAAGGACAAGGTATGTCCCCCTAAGGGGATGGTTTCGGTTGAGAGGGGGGGGGGGGGGGGTCCTTGGTTGGTTTGTAACTAGATAATTAGGATAAAGGTTAGGTTAAGTAGGTTAGTTAAGTGTTTAACCCCGTTACTAATGTGAAGCGTGTTATGACGGGTTTTAGGGTAATCAGGGACCCTAACTAGCTTAGAAAAGATAAATAATGTTATTAACAATATTTTCATGTTCCGGGTATTGTCCGGTTGTTCGGTTAGACACTGATTCGTTAAAGTGCTAAATTACACTTTTTAGTGTCTTTTAAGTACCTTTCTTGTACCCTTTCAATTCCCGTCACTTAGGGAGATATCCTGGATAATAAAACGACATTTCTGCATAATATTTATATGTTCAAATGCTGAATTATTGCTGATTTGTATAAATTCTGCACTTAAAGTGCGTTTCGGGTGCTTTTTAGTGCATATTTTTGCTTTCGCAATGTCCATAAATTAAACCCTTACACATACTCTAGGGTTTTAATGTATTTTTGTCGTCGGACCTACACCTAGGCCTCAATTCTGATGTCTAACTGCTTTCTGCAGTTCTGTTGACACATTGTGTCTTACCGGTGAGTTTACTATTATTCTGACGCAACGCTCTCGTTTATGCATAAAGCAATATTTTGTAGTATACAACGTGCATGAATTCACTTGTTTAATCATGTGTTCAGACATTGCTGAAACTTAAACTCATAATTGCAGTCATTAAGCAATAATTAATGTGTACGGAAATTACCGGTTTGGGCCAGTTGTCACAGTCTCCCCCCGTTAAAAGAATTTCGTCCCGAAATTCAGACTGAACTAACTCTCGCTGGAGTCTTCTTGAATAGGTGGGGATACTTTTTCTTGAACTGGTCTTCACGTTCCCATGTGTACTCGGGTCCGTGTTTTGAGCTCCAACGTACTTTGACAAGTTTCACACTGCTCCTCCGGGTCTTGTTGACTTTCCAGTCAGTAACCTCAACGGGTTGTTCTGTAAATCGGAGGGCTTCATCAATATGCACTTCATCCAACGGGATGGTCACGTTTTCTTGCGTTGGACTCTTCTTCAGGTTGGATACATGAAACGTATCATGTACTCCATTAAGTTCTGCCGGTAACTCCAACTTGTATGCCACGGTACCAATTCTCTTCAAAATTCTGAATGGTCCGATATATCGTGGATTCAGCTTTCCACGCTTTCCAAATCTGACTACGCCCTTCCATGGTGAGACTTTTAACAACACTTTGTCTCCCACTTCGAAATCTACCGATTTTCTATTTGGATCCGCGTAGCTCTTTTGTCGCTCTCGAGCCGCCCTAATGCGCTCTCGGATCTGCGCAATCTTATCGGTTGTCTCTTGTACAAGTTCAGGACCAACCATACGTTTATCTCCGGCATCTGCCCAACATAAGGGCGATCGGCATTTGCGGCCATACAGAGCTTCGAACGGCGCGGCTTTTATGCTTGTATGATAGCTGTTATTGTAGGAAAACTCAACTAAAGGTAGATGAGTATCCCAGCTGCCGCCTAGGTCCATGACACATGCGCGAAGCATATCTTCTAACGTTTGTATAGTCCGTTCGCTCTGGCCGTCTGTTTGCGGATGGAATGCCGTGCTCAGATCTAACTGAGATCCAAAGGCTTCCTGAAATGATTGCCAGATTCTTGAGACAAAGCGTCCATCTCTGTCTGAAATGATTGAGATTGGCACTCCATGTCGTGCCACAATTTCTCTTAAGTATATCTCTGCAAGCTTTCCAGTGCTATCCTTCTCTCGGATTGGTAGGAAATGCGCAGACTTCGTCAATCGATCAACTATTACCCATATCATATCGTGCCCTCTCGGGGTCCTGGGTAATTTCGTTATGAAGTCCATCGAGATTTGTTCCCACTTCCACACGGGAATCTCTGGTTGTTGTAGTAGGCCGGACGGTTTCTGATATTCCGCCTTAACCTTAGCACAGGTTAGGCATTTTCCAACATAGACAGCAACGTCGCTTTTGAGTCTCGGCCACCAATAGTATTCTTTCAAATCTTGATACATTTTGTCCGATCCTGGGTGGATCGAATATCTCGATTTGTGGGCTTCATTAAGGATGACTTCTCGTATGCCACCATAGAGTGGAACCCAAATACGCTTCTTAAAGTATAAGGCTCCCTCTTCGTTTGGCACTATGTACTTCAATGCACCCCGGAGGTATTCAGCTTTACGATTCTCTTCTTTAAGAGCTTCTTGTTGTGCATCCCGAATGCGTGCAGTGAGGTTCGTTCGAATCGTCATTTCCAATGCTCGAACCCTTAGGGTCTTAACCCTTTCCTTTCGGCTCAACGCGTCTGCTACAACGTTTGCCTTTCCAGGATGGTACTTAATCTCACAGTCATAATCGTTCAGCAGCTCGACCCAACGTCGCTGGCGCATATTCAATTCCTTCTGATCAAATATGTGTTGTAAGCTTTTGTGATCTGTGAAGATTGTACATCGAGTACCATATAAGTAATGTCGCCAAATCTTCAAGGCGAATACCACTGCGCCCAGCTCTAGGTCGTGAGTGGTATAGTTTCTCTCATGAACCTTCAGTTGTCTTGAAGCATAAGCGATGACTTTTTGGCGTTGCATGAGCACGCAACCCAAGCCTTGTCGTGAGGCGTCACAGTATACCACGAAGTCTTCAGTGCCTTCGGGTAACGATAGTATCGGTGCATCGCAGAGCTTGTTCTTAAGTAGCTGAAAGGCTTCTTCTTGTTTGTGACCCCAGTCGTACTTCTTGTCTTTCTGAGTCAGGGTCGTTAGCGGTTGAGCTATCTTCGAGAAATTCTCAATGAATCGCCGATAGTAGCCCGCTAAGCCCAAAAATTGACGAACTTCAGTTGGGGTCTTGGGAGCTTCCCAATTCTTTATTGCTTCAATCTTGGACGGGTCTACATGAATGCCTTTCTCATTCACCACGTGACCAAGAAATTGTACTTCGCGAATCCAGAATTCGCATTTCGAGAACTTTGCATAAAGCTTCTCTTTCTTCAGTAGTTCCAAGATGGTTCTGAGATGTTGCTCGTGCTCTTCTTTCGTTCGCGAGTAAATTAGGATATCATCGATAAATACAATCACGAATTTATCGAGATATGGTTTGCACACGCGGTTCATTAGGTCCATAAAGACCGCTGGCGCGTTCGTCAATCCAAACGGCATCACAAGAAATTCGTAGTGCCCATATCGCGTTCTGAATGCAGTCTTTGGCACGCTTTCATCTTGGATTCTCAGTTGATGGTATCCAGACCGAAGGTCGATCTTGGAATAGTAGCTTGATCCTTGCAATTGATCAAATAAGTCATCAATCCTTGGTAGCGGATACCGATTCTTGATTGTGAGCTTGTTCAGTTCCCTGTAATCGATACACATCCGCAGTGTTCCATCCTTCTTCTTCACGAATAATACTGGAGCTCCCCAGGGTGAGAAGCTTGGCCTTATGAATCCTTTATCCAACAACTCCTGGAGCTGTGTAGATAATTCTTGCATTTCGGATGGAGCAAGTCGATAGGGTGCCTTGGCTACAGGAGCAGCTCCTGGAACCAAGTCTATACGGAATTCGACTTGTCGTTGCGGAGGTAATCCTGGCAGATCTTCGGGAAAAACATCAGGAAATTCATTCACCACAGGAATGTCTTCGAGTTTTGGCTCCACAGCCTTCTTGTCTATAACGTGTGCTAGGAAAGCGACACATCCTTTCCTCAAGCACTTCTGTGCCTTCATACAGCTGATGATTCAAAGAGGCGCGTCTCGTTTTTCCCCATGTACAATGAGAGTTTCATCATTCGCTAGAGGGATGCGAATGATTTTCTCATGACAGATAACTTCAGCTCTGTTCTTGGACAACCAGTCCATTCCGACCACTACATCGAAGCTACCCAATTGAATAGGTAAGAGATCGATGCTAAAATTCCGTTCGCCAAGTTCTAGTGTGCAGCCTCTAACAACTTCGCCCGATTCAACAAGTTTACCATTGGCTAGTTCTATGGAATAAGGAATTTCTAATCTACTAGATTCTATTCCGAGTATGCGTTTAAATTCCACAGACATGAAGCTATAATCGGCGCCAGTGTCGAATAATATGGATGCAAAGTGATTGTTAATGAGAAACGTACCGGTGACCACGTTAGGGTCCTCGCGTGCGTCTCTTGCTCCAATCACAAATGCTCGAGCCGGAGCGTTGTTTCTCTCTGGGCAGTTTTTCATGAAATGATCATTGCTTCCACACTTGAAGCATCCTTGCCCTTTCCCGTTGCCATTCTTGTTACCAGCACCGTTCCCATTTCGGTTCCTTCCTTTTCCCCAACAGTCTTCTGTTTGATGACCCAATTTACCACAATTGTCGCACTTTGGAATGCGACAAGCTCCATCATGATGATACTTACATTTTTGGCATCTAGGCATGGAGCCTTGGTATGCTTTGGTTGCATGGGTTTTCGTCTCCTGAGGCGGATTAGTGTCGCGCTTCTTGTTGAAACCCTTGTTGTTGCGAGTAGCTTGGTTCAAACTTGTATGCTTCCTCTTTTTGTCACCGGACGACTCAGCATGTGTCTCGGTCTTTTCTGTTGGGTTCAATGATAGCTTCTTCATTCGAACACAATCTTCAGTAAGGCTGACAGCCAGAGTTACAGCCTCGGTGATTGTTTGTGGTTTGGCCGACGTCACCATGCCACGAAACTCTGAGGCCAGTCCCCAAATGTAGCATTCCACACGCTTAAATTCAGGAGTCACCATGTAGGGAAGCACTCTAGACAGATCGTGGAACCTTCGAGTATAACCATTAATGTCAGCACCCACCATGGTCAAGTGCCAGAACTCCGTTTCCAGCCTTTGGATTTCAGCACGAGAGCAGTACTTCTCTCTCATCCTTTCCTTCAGTTCCTCCCAAGTGAGGCCATAAGCGGCGTCATCACCCAAAGTTTGGGCTTGCAGGTTCCACCAAGTCAGAGCTTCATCGACAAACAACCCAGTAGCAAAGGTGACTTGTTGATCCGCAGTACACTTGCTCATGCGGAAAGTAGCTTCAGTCTTCTCCGTCCAGCGCACAAATGCTACTGCACCTCCTGTGCCGTCATAGTTCATCGGCTTGCAGTCGAGGAACTGCTTGAAAGTGCAGCCTGGAATTGATTCAACCAATTCATATGTGAGCAATCGAAGAAATAATGAAACAAAGACCGTTCATAAATTTCCTCATGCTTAGTACAGTGTCTCAAGGTTACCTTGAGCTGCATTGCCTCCAGACGAATCTCCATTCCCATTACCCCTAGCGTTGCTTGGTCCTCCACTGTCTTGGGTTCGGTTCGCCTCGTACTGGGCGATAGCAGCGGAGATCCTTTCCTCTAGCAAAGCGTTCAGCTCTTCAGCAGTTCTTGGCAGTGGGGGAGGAGGAGGTAGATCGTCATTGCGAGCATTCACAGTTTTCCTGGGTGCCATGTTCTGACAGAACATAACACAGCAGGGTTAGGCATTTGTTTGATATCGTCATACTAGGCCGTAGTAGTATATATATATACACAGGCATATACCACATAAGTGACGTCAAACAATTGTTACTCTAGCAGAGTATTTAGTAGGCCTGCACTGAGGGAATCTATACGTGACAAGACTTGCTGTGATTTCTGTGCACTGAATTCCATAATTATGTATGCATCCATAATTACGTAACTCCTTGCACAGTCCGCACAGTTCGTTTCATCCTCGTATTTCTTCCTTCAGATGGGCCATCGCTATTCAGATAAAGTCACGTATACTCGTGACATTCTACTTCTAGTACATGCCAATTATCACACATAATTGCAAGTAATTTCTAGTCAACGACAAGTGCTACTCAAGTGCACTCTAAGTCTCGTAGTGTCTTTTCTAGACTCATGTAGACAGTTTCAGGTAGTGGATGTCGCGGGACGTTTTATGCAATGAAAACTCTTTGAAAATTGTTTTCGTGAATGGATCCTAGAGATTGTAGACTAGACTCGAGAAGGAATCCTGGTTCACTACAATCGCAGCTCTGATACCAATCTGTCACACCCCTTTCTACGGCGGAAGCACGAGGTGTGATCATGAAAGGTTCTCATTGCATACGAAGAGTAAACATGCTACATGCTCGTAAAATAACATTCAAATACCATAATTTGAAACATACGTTAGCGTTTACATCGCTAAGTCGCATAAAACATTGTCTTAAAAGTTTGCAACTTTATTCAAAGTTAAACACAAGCGACATCCACGAGCATAAGCAAGACCACGCGCACATCCATCCTAGTTACCTGAAATACATGTGAGTTTTTGGAAAAACGTCAACATAAAGTTGGTGTGAATTCATGCTGTTTTGTATTTCATGTTTGTATACTTTGTATGAAAACATAGTTTGTGAGTAAATCAAGTTTTCATATGTAAATCCAGTTTCATGTGTACACCACGTACATCTGTATAATTCAATTTCTTCTTGAGTACCCCACGTACTCAAGTTTAATTCTCATTCTCTTGAGTACCCCACGTACTTCAAGTATAATTCAATCTTCTTGAGTACCCCACGTACTTCAATTTATATATCAATTCTCTTGAGTACCCCACGTACTTCAAGTTATTTATCACTTTTTGTATGGTATGAATTTTATGTAAATACAGTATTTCTGTAATTATCAGATTGTTAATGGGTTGCAAAGCCATTAACCTGTGGCACGTCATAGGAAGTCACCAAACCTAAGGCATTTAATTGGTATATTCTGAGACACAAAAGCACCACTCGATTCTCGCCCCGACCGAGTGTGAGGCTGCCAGGCACCTGTTAGATCTAACCTTTTGTTCTGCGGTCTAGGTATATTGTTGATTAATGGTGCTTCTGTACCCTATTCGTGACACTATTTCTCATAACGCCTCCTACTTGGTTCTCGTTCTCACCAAGCGCGTTTCTTGTTATCATTTCTCATAGCGCCTTATACTTGGTTCTCGTCTCACCAAATGCGCTTCTCATATTCATATATTTCGTCACACTTGGTTCTCGTTCTCACCAAGTGTACTTCTTGTATTTATATCATACCATTTATAAATATTGTACTTTTGTACATGTATTTCACCCCCGAAGTTATAAAAACTGAAAACAGTTAAAGAGAAAAGGGGGAGCATGAACTCACAACTTTGCGTTCCTAGCGTCGTAAACTCCACCGGATTTGCTTAATTAACGTCGTAACCTATACGCGTTTTCTTAACGTTAGTCACTAGACTTGCGTCGCACAAGTTCAGTCACTCTCTTGTATATTTTCTTGTGTTAAAAATATTCTATATTTTTAACTACGTATCTTACTTATATTATTTTCTCCAAAAATAAATATAAGTCTTTTGTGTTTTGCACTTTGCACCCGAGTTATGTTTCTTGTATGTTGTATGTGTATTTTTTTATATTTCTACTCCTCATGAGTATTTAGTGTATTTTTAAGTCTTAATACACTAGCACGTATAACACATACTATATACACTTAACACACAAGTTGGTGATCAAATAATATATATTTTTCTCTCAAAAATATATATACATAATATCCATTTTTATTCTTCAAGAAATCACCATTTCTTATCATCAAAAATTAGGGAAACCTTGTTAATGTTTTGAGGTATATTTTTAGGGGATAAGTTTCTCAAAAACTTACATTTTTCTAAGTGTCAAAATTTATAAAAATTTTGACAGAGTTTCCCCTAAAAATGGAGGTTTCCCACGTTTTCAAAACGTGTGTTTATTTTCTTTTAAATCATCATCAATCATCAACAACAATTATCAACAATAATCGTCAACAATAATCACTAATTTCATGAACTTGCATATTTACAAAAATGTGTAGTAACTTACTAGCACATTTAGTAAGTCTTGTTATCTTTAAAAATAAGTTTAACTTCTTAAAAACTTTATTTTTAAAGAATATGAAGTTTTACAACTTCTAGTCGGTTTTTACGAAAACTATTTCTTCGTTAACACTTTTGTTACACAAGTATCCACACACTTGCTTATTCACAAAAACCACTTTTGTTTGTGTAAGATCCGGTTTAGAACATGTGATCTCTTGGACACTTGGTCCTTTGAAAATACCGCTTGTAGATACGTAGATCTACTAGTTTTAAACACTTTTGTACAAGTTAAAACATTTTTACACAAGTTCATGGTTTATGTGTGGTAGGGTTTCACCTTTTAACCCTTGTTACTTCTAAAATAGCTTTATGTTAAGATCCATGATCTTACCAAACCGGGTTAAACGATGATTCGAGCTACCATAACATAGATCGGGTCCAAACAATCATACATTTCAAATACTACAACATTTACACAACATATATGCTATTAACCACCATTTTATGTGTTTTTAGTAGACTTTTGTGCATCATCTTGCATGTTAACGAGTTTTATCCGATAAAAATCCTTTTAACCACTTTAGAATAGTTTAAATACGAGTTCTAAGTGTTATACCTCTAGCTCAAGGCTAGGGAAGGATCTATGCGCAAAAGAGGTGGATAAAAGCAAAGTAGAGAGGTCCTTCGCGTTCCGCTTGCTCCAAGCTTCCTAATACGTGATCCTTGTTGCTTGAATGATCTTGGAATGGCAAGAATCAAACTTGAAAAATTGATGGATGGATGTGTGTGTGTGGCCGTGAGCTTGAGAGAGCAAGAGAGAGAGTTCTTGTTGAGTGTTGTGAAGTGTAAGTGTTAAGTGTGCTAACCTTTGATCTTATAGGCAATCTTAGTGTGCATTAACCAAAGGTTCATGTGTAGGCTAGATCTTATACACATGATTAAAATAATTACACAAGGACAAGGTATGTCCCCCTAAGGGGATGGTTTCGGTTGAGAGGGGGGGGGGGGTCCTTGGTTGGTTTGTAACTAGATAATTAGGATAAAGGTTAGGTTAAGTAGGTTAGTTAAGTGTTTAACCCCGTTACTAATGTGAAGCGTGTTATGACGGGTTTTAGGGTAATCAGGGACCCTAACTAGCTTAGAAAAGATAAATAATGTTATTAACAATATTTTCATGTTCCGGGTATTGTCCGGTTGTTCGGTTAGACACTGATTCGTTAAAGTGCTAAATTACACTTTTTAGTGTCTTTTAAGTACCTTTCAATTCCCGTCACTTAGGGAGATATCCTGGATAATAAAACGACATTTCTGCATAATATTTATATGTTCAAATGCTGAATTATTGCTGATTTGTATAAATTCTGCACTTAAAGTGCGTTTCGGGTGCTTTTTAGTGCATATTTTTGCTTTCGCAATGTCCATAAATTAAACCCTTACACATACTCTAGGGTTTTAATGTATTTTTGTCGTCGGACCTACACCTAGGCCTCAATTCTGATGTCTAACTGCTTTCTGCAGTTCTGTTGACACATTGTGTCTTACCGGTGAGTTTACTATTATTCTGACGCAACGCTCTCGTTTATGCATAAAGCAATATTTTGTAGTATACAACGTGCATGAATTCACTTGTTTAATCATGTGTTCAGACATTGCTGACACTTAAACTCATAATTGCAGTCATTAAGCAATAATTAATGTGTACGGAAATTACCGGTTTGGGCCAGTTGTCACATTTACCCTCATTTTAGGGGTTTATTTATAAATAAGGGGGGAAGAAGTTCTTAACTTTTGGGAATCCCTCCCTCATGCATTATAATATAGTATAGATATACTTCAACCGTAGGCTACACTAGAGAAGCCGTAGCCTACGTCTCTTCTTGTAAATCCATACATTGTTGCATTTTAACTTTCAACACATGATATTCAGACCCCTGGACTTCATTCATGCACATTTTTCTTGTTCCTTCGAGCTATCTTTTGACCCGAACAACTCCCGTTTAACGTGATATCTCTTTAATAATCACCCGTTCTTGTTCCGTTTCATCACTAACTATTTTAAATTCACCGAATTAAGTGATTAACCTGCACAATCTCACATAGTTATCATATTCAAAGCATATAATCACGTAAACGACACTAACATACGTAACATAACACACTTTAAGGCACGGGTTTCACTCTCTCCATCAACGTGGCGGCCCATCCTCTTGGGGATGAGCCTCACCATACCTTCTAGCCTTATACCCCCTGGCCCACCTGGTGGGTTCACCAATTCTTGGCCATAGTGAACTGCAACTCCACCGTGTCTTTAGCCATCTACTCCTAGGCCCAATAACCCAAACCAAGGTATCCCAGGCCTAAGACCACAACAAAACTACAACACAAACTATGCTCTGAAAGACATTGAGCAAGCACTCTACACCATGTCATTAAATCAACGAGAAACTACATGGAAGGCTGACAGTGACGGATCTAGGAATTTTTTTCTAGGGGTCAGATGAAGGGTTCAAGCATATTTTCAAAATTGTATATGAACCTTTTGTGTATGAGAGACTATGTAATCTTGTGCACTTTCTTCAATTCTTGAATCCTATATATATATATATGAGAAGAGTAGCCCAGAAGAGAAGATCACGGCAAGTAAGGAGCTGTTAAATTGAGACCAAAAAAGAAATTTTCCAGTGACACCTTAAAGATTAGTAATCACAATCTTCATTCAAATTGACAGGGAGGATAAATGAAAGAAGGGCATCTTCCTTTCTTGATAATTTGCGTGAAGAATGAACAGAGGTCAAAGACCTAGATAGACTTCATATGCATCCCAATAAAACCAATGCAAGACCAAAGCAATCCTTGGATAAAGGAGCCCATTTACCTCACAAACAATAGAAAAAAAAATTAGAAAAAATAAAATAAATTTATTTTTATAACGTTGGATTGAATATTTTAACATGCCCCCTCAATCCAACCCTAAGAATGCATCAAATAATTTCAACTTTTTGCAGAGAAAATCATGTTGAGATATGCTCAACCCTTTAGTAAACACATCTGCAGGTTGTTGTAACGTATCTATTTTTAAAACCTTTAAAACTCCAGCAACAACCTTTTCTCTCAAGAAATGAAAAGATCAATTTCAAAGTGTTTCATACGATCATGAAAGACGGGATTGGAGGAAATAAGCAGGGCAACTTTATTGTCGCAAAAAACATTGACTGGCAGACTATATTGAACATTTAGACCATTTAAAACTTTTTGAAACCAAATGATTTTGAAATCCAACTAGAGCCATTGCTCTATACTGTGCTTCAGCAGAAGAAGAGCGATATACAATGGGTTGTTTTTTACTTTTCAAAGATATTAAATTATTACCAACAAACACACAATAGCCAGATATACACCTTCGTGTAGATAAGCACTTATCCCAATCCAGTGGCGGAACTAGCCCGTTAAATCAGGGGTGTCCTAAATTTTTTTTATCGTGCAATCATACAATATTAATAAAAACAACAATAACGAAGGTCGAAGAATGCAGCGTCTGAGTCTGAGCGAGAGGCCAGAGCGACGTTTGGTTTTCTTCCAGGTTGCTGCCATACGTAGTTGTGTTTTTTTTTTGCTAATCTAATCAATTGGGCCAGTGTTTCAATCGAACTCCCTTATTTTATAAGTTTGAGTTGGTTAGACCATACGGTGTGGAAGGGCTTGAAGATGGGATAATATGCGACACGCGGACCACCTTTTGTATTATTTTATAATTAAAATTATATAAAATGTATTAAAAACTTATAAAAATATTACTAGTAAGTAAACAAATACATAACACTAAAAAAACATTACATAAATTTTAAAAACATTGCATAAAATAAAAATACGAGACGGATTGTCCTAAAAGGATATGAGAGGGAGTCGACGGTTAGGTTATTCTCACCCGTATAGGCTTGAAAGTGTTGTCGGGTTGTCCTCCAAAAAGGACCGCTCGAGCGCCTATCCGGCATGTGGTGGCTCAAAGCTTCGACCCACGACTCGCAATCTTCTTCGGTCCACACAACGGCTCTCATCCTCGTTTTTTTTTGTGAAGTGGAACGACATTGAGAGTTTGTATAAATTTAGGTGAAGTGGTGGAGTTTTTAATTTAAAAATGAAGAAGTGGGTTGTATTTATAGTGGTAAAATTAGAATTTTTAAAAAAGGTAAGGTTTTTTTTTAAATTTTAAAAAGTTAACCGTTGGGGTTAAACGACTAATATCCACGTCCATTAACCATGTGCCACGTCGATGCCAAAAACTCTTCCACGCCGGTGGAGATTCCCTTGCCTAATCAATAACGTCGTGGTAACGCCGTGGATGGGACAGTGTGAACGGCGTTGAGCAGCAACAACGCCTTTTTTTAAACGTCCACACCGTGTGGTCTTAGGGATATCCTTGTATTAATTTTGGTGTATCCTTTGTATAAAACCGAAAAAAATGCACTACGAATATAGACTTGAGCCGTAGCCCGTGCTACGGCTAGATTTATATAAGTTCCGCCAATGCCCCAATCAGAATCTGCATATCCCCTTAATTGGAAGTTATCTGTCACACCCCGATATTTCCACGTATTACCGGTGGGCCCGGTGGGGAGTATCGTGACGTAGTTGATATCATCATAGTCAAACAACACAATATACAAATGTACAACGGAAGCAAAAAAATAAATATATTACAATCCGAATATAAAGTAATATCAAAGTATTACAACGGAAGGTAAAGGATCCACAGGCGGATCTTAAAACATAAACATTGTTCAACAGACTTTAGACGCCTAGAACTTGCAAGATTCCTTATTAACGCCCTGAGCTTCCAGCCAATTACGTTCAGTACCTGTAACTTAACCTTTTGGAAAAATACGTCAGTTTTCACTGGTAAATACAATTAACCGACTCATTTGAAAAGAGTTTAAGAAAATTGATTTAGATGCACCAGGCACAAAAATATCTTTTATAACTTGGGACAATTATATTTATAATCTTGTATACAGATTTACATGTTCGTTGTACGTTCAGGGCCCGATGTAGAAACCGAGTCAAGATTAACAGACACGCCACAAGTATAAGCCCACAAGAGACTGAGATACCGTTTCCCTTTAAGAAACTTTCAGTGTATGCCTACACCCCGTGCTTAAGACGTGGCCATTTTATAAGACAATGATGTCAAGGATATCCGGGACATGGTCATTAACCCCTTGTCACACCCCCAAAAATCCACACGCGGAGTATCACCGCTTGGAGGCGTGACTGACCAGGATCCAACCACCAATCATATTGAACATGCATGTAAGTAATTATAAAAACCCAACCAATATAATTGGTGTCCAAACAAAACATAGTTTAAGTTGCAAGCGGAAGCATAACGTTTAAAACCAAAACAAAATATAAGTTCAAAGTTTCACATGGCACACAGTTGTCCATGTCCCACAACGACTCTTCCCCATGCAAGCTCCAGCTAAGTACCTATTGACCTGCAAAGCATGTAGTAACGAGTCAACAACAATGTTGAGCGAGTTCACAGTTGGGTGTTTGTTTTAAGTTGTTTCGAAAACGGTTTCCTTTAACTGGCATCCTTGCCGTGGGGGTTACCCCATAGTTGAAAACGTGTTTTGTTTATCCCATTTAGTCTGGCAATCCAGCCGTGGGGGCTACCCCATGTTTAGTTATCTGGCTTTTCGGCCGTGGGGGTTACCCCATGTATATACTACTAGACTCGTTACCATATCGACTGCTGACTGTAGTCATGTTTATGTGCCCTGAACTGTCAATGTCTATCATCAATGACGTGCCCAGATCCATTAGTTCACGCCCGTTCTCTGCGGCACGGTGTGAGGCTTGTCAGACCTAAATAGCGCTATCTAACTAATGACCCGCTCACCATTGGCCCGATGATTAAGTCGATATAAAAAGGAGGGACTTCGTGATAGAGTTTTGGTCTAGTAAAAGTTAACTGTCCATGAGGACGAGGAATTATATTCCTGAACCAGTACTGTCCTACCCAAGAAAGGACGAGGAATCCATGTTCCTTAACCCCATTCCCAACCCCTGGGAATCCCATTCTTTGTAGAAAGTGTGAACTCACCTTGGTTTGCTCGGTATGCTAAACTATGTGCTCGTAAACAATCAATCAATCAATCAATCAAGGCCTAAGGTAATGCATTTACACACAGTCAGTTCATGTTGGTCAAATTTCACATACAATCTATGTCACAAAGTGCTTGGCAGTTAACATCATGTATCACGTAAGCAATTTATCAAATTCATGCAATGCATGCTTCATATAATGTCTTTCACAGTATGTTCTACCTTAGTTAATCATTAACATGCTTGACAGGGTTAACAGTTCAATAAGGTTAACATACTTAACAACGTTAGCCAGCTTAACAGGAAATAACAGTTAACAATGTAAATCAACTAACAGAGCTAACAAACCATGAGAGTTACCTACTTAACTGAGTTAATAGAGTTAACAGAGTTAATAAACTAGTAATGTTATATACTGAACATAATTAACATATTTAACAGCGTTAATAAACTTAACAGGTTTAATGTGTCAAGCATTGAACAAAATCACGAGTACGGCGAAACCCCTAACAGACAACGAAATCCAAAGGATGAAATCACTTTTGGACGAAAACCCCAGGCGACGAAATCCAAGGGTTTTCGTCGGGTCTTGAGTGTGACAAAAACACAAAAGTGTTTTCGTCTGAATCATGTATTTTCATTGGGAGACGCAACAGTTAGGTACAATCATCTGGTAACCCCTAACCATATCATCATCAACAGCAGTTACAAAACACAACAACCCTAATGGTTGTCTAATAATTATATTGGCTGCAACAATCATGTATTTAATCAGATCTATTCATTCAAATCATCAATCATGGCCGACAACTGTTAATCAAGATCACACATATACAAAATCATCACATGGAGATTCATATACACTCGGTTCAGTTAACAATTAGTTCATGTAATATAATAATCAAACAAGTCATGCAATTTATCATTCCTATAATCAATCATGGCCATAACATCAGCGATTAAATAATCATCACTTTCACATGGCAATTTTGTTTAGTCAAAAAGTGGTCAGATCGCAAATCAGTTTGAAAAGTCCCTATTGTTTCATGTGGCCGATTACTTTTCTGATTCATTGTTATCCACTTCTATCAACCCATGAATCTACAAATCTATTGGACCAATATCTCAAGTAACATGATTGCAATCATATATATACAACATTGATTAAAAACATTCACATGCTCACTTACAACCAACATAATTAATAGGAATAATATTAACACTAACCGAGGGTGGGGGTCATGATGCAATACGGACTCGAGGGATGGAGTTTCGCGAAAGAGCTGTTGCCGTCGAGTTCAAGGACTCCTAGGGTTTCTTTATCAGTTCTCGTATTCAGGCACAGGTTAAAACAAATTTTATATTTAATCGCTATTGGGCCAAAGCCCATGAGTTGTTTTTCTGGCCCCCCTATGGGCGAAAACACAAAGTGTTTTCACCACCAGGGGTGTTTTTGGCTAATGATGATTTCGTAGGAGGGGTGGGTTTTCGGGTGTAGGGTGTTTGGCACAAGTTCCAAATTTTATTAACAATTAATCAAACATCTTATTAATGCAACTTATGAAACAAACACACAATACACTTATATTGCACATCCAATAATTATTAAACACACTTGGCAAATAAGTACGAAGTTAAATTGGATGAAGACCTTGAAAACTCGGGTTGTCACATTATCCCCAAATTGAAAGAAATTTCGTCCCGAAATTTAGCACGCGGTTACTGAGGAAGCTAGTAGTGTTGCATAGTTTACTGATTTTCCTGGGGTGTCACATCCTCCCCCCGTTGATCTAGAATTTCGTCCCGAAATTCTGGGGTAGCTTCAGCCTCAGTAGTGGTTGTATTGTTTGCGAACAATTGGGGATACTTTTGTTTCATTTGATCTTCGCGTTCCCAGGTGAACTCTGGGCCACGACGTGAGTTCCAACGAACTCGAACAAGAGGTATTCTAGTGCGCTTGAGGACCTTAACATCCCGGTCAGTGATTTCAACTAGTTCCTCGACGAATCGTAACTGTTCGTCGATAGTGAGCTCCTTCAAAGGAACTACGAGGGTCTCATCTGACAGACACTTCTTCAGATTCGACACGTGGAAAACATTGTGAACTGCACTGAGTTCTGTTGGTAGGTTCTGTTTGTAGGCTACCTTGCCTATTTTCTCTATGATGTTAAATGGTCCAACATATCGTGGATTAAGTTTGCCTCGTTTACCAAAACGAACAACACCCTTCCAGGGTGAGACTTTGAGTAGCACTCGATCCCCAACCTGAAACTCGAGTGGTTTCCTGCCCTTATCGGCGTAGCTTTTCTGACGGTCACGGGCTGCCACCATTCGTTGTCGTATTTGAGCAATCCTTTCTGTTGTGTCTACCATAAGTTCTGGGCCAGTGATCTGACTATCCCCCACCTCTGCCCAACAAAGAGGTGATCGGCATTTACGCCCGTACAATGCCTCAAATGGAGAGGCCCGAATGCTGGTGTGGTAACTGTTATTATACGAGAACTCCACTAATGGGAGATGCTTTTCCCAGCCGTTGCCAAAATCGATAACACATGCCCTAAGCATGTCTTCAAGGGTCTGGATGGTGCGTTCAGACTGCCCATCCGTTTGCGGGTGATATGTTGTGCTCATATCTAAACGTGAGCCAAAGGACTTGTGCATTGCTTGCCACAGTTCAGAAGTAAAACCTGCATCACGATCAGAGATAATAGAGGTGGGCACCCAGTGCCTCGAGACAACTTCCTTCAAGTAAACGTCTGCTAAAGTGGAGAACTTATCCTTTTCTTTGATAGCCAAGAAGTGTGCGGACTTTGTGAGTCGATCCATGATCACCCAGATAGTGTCATTTTCGCGCTGAGATCTAGGCAGGCCAGTAACAAAATCCATGGAAATTTGCTCCCATTTCCATTGTGGTATCTCTGGTTGTTGGAGTAGGCCTGAGGGTTTTTGGTATTCGACTTTGACTCTCGCACAAGTCAAACACTTGCTGACGTAAGTTGCTATGTGGGCCTTCATGCTAGGCCACCAATACGTAGTTTTGATATCGTGGTACATCTTATCCGAACCAGGATGTACCGAGTAGCGAGGCTTGTGTGCTTCATCCATCACAAGCTCTCGTAGGTTGCCATAAAGTGGGACCCAAATGCGTCCTGTTACGTAGTAAGCACCGTCTTCCTTTGGTTCTAATCGTTGCCTTGAGCCGCGTAGGGCTTCAGCCCTGATGTTTTCTGGTTTTAATGCTTCTGCCTGAGCGTCTCGTATCTGTGCAGGAAGACTAGATTGAATAGTGAGTTGTAAAGCTCGTACGTGCTTAGGCGTAGTGTCCTTTCGACTGAGGGCGTCAGCCACAACATTGGCTTTGCCTGGGTGGTACTTGATTGCGCATTCGTAATCATTTAATAACTCGACCCATCGGCGTTGACGCATGTTTAACTCCTTTTGCTTGAAGATATGCTCGAGACTGTAGGATCGAATTCGGACCTAAACGAATTGCGTAGAAGAGTTTATCTCAGTTTGAACGGCGGAAACAGACAAACCGAGTACAATTCAGCAAGTATACACACTAAACTGTCGATATTATTGATCTGGACAATGTTTACAACCTGTCGACACTTCAGCAGCACTTCGTGGCTCACCGGAAGACAACACCTAGAACTACTAGTGTGATTCCGCTTATGTGACCTTTATATAGGCAACATGATTTCGCTTTTACATACCTGACACATAAGCGAAATCACTCGATTGACATAAAAGCGAAATAACATGTTGACTAATAAACGAAATCAACATATTGACTAATAAGCGAAATCAACAATTGACAAAAGAATGAAATCAGAATTATCATTTGAAAGCTTTTGTCTTCTTGTGAGATGATGTCATGGATGATGTCATATTGATGATGTCATCAACTTGAAACATATCCGCAACGAACTGAGACTCGATATAAGACGAAGTTGACAGATGAATGCACTAACATACTCCCCCTCAGATGTTGACGAGTCTTAAGTGTCGAGTCTTCTCAGTCTTCAGTTCTATATCAGCTTCAGGCTCCCCCTTTCATCAAGCTTCCGTGCTTTGGGATCGACACCTAGCTTTCCATCTACAAGCTTCTCTTTGCTTCAAGCTTGTCTTCAGACTCCCCCTTAGACTTTGCTCTCAGGATCGTAGTCTGGACTATCTGTAACACTCAAACATCTATAAATACAATGTTTTCGTATTATCAATCAAATTCTCTAATCCACTCCCCCTATCAACAAACTGTATAGATTTAGCAGTATTAAAGAATCCAACTCCCTCACAGTTAATCATCCAAGTTCAAGCTAATGATCTTGGAGATATCACAAACTGTTTTTGAAATTTTAAATTTTAATTCAAGTTTCAATTTAATGAACTTGTTTTATTTTCAGAAACACAATCAGCTTACTTAGATTTTGAAACTCAGCACTCAGACATCGGTTGTCGAATATAAAGCAGAATCAAAAATCTTTTTGTATTTTCTGAAAATATAAAGCAATAAAGAAATATGTACAAACATATTTACAAACAATATTTTTGTTTGAGTATGCGTCAGAGGATCATATCAGTTTTCGACAAGTCACAAGTACCGTTGAGCTTAAAATCACATTATGCATTAAACAATTCACTTAGATTGTCGATATACTGATCCACTTAAATTTTCATACAAACTTCAACTGATTCAGGATACGAATTAGGTGTATTAAGAACTTAAACCTATTCATGTGTCCCACCTCTTGAATATACTCCCGTATCCAGAATCCCAATAATCAGTCTTACAGGTGAGTATACTACAATGATATCTGTATATAAATTAGGTATGCGAGGGCCGAGGGATCTCAGGTCGATACTTCCGTATACGCAGAGAGATATCAGCTTCGACTTTACGGTATGTCCCCTTTAGAGGATCTTTTTGCTTACAACAGCAGCGACTATCAATTTTATTGTTTCATCGGCATGCTGAGGGTTTAATGCTATGTTTCAAGCATTTCAGAAAGTATTATTCAAGGACTAGGTCAGAACTACCGTTCAGCAGAAGTCCCGGAATAATACCCCAGACATCATTGAGTATAAAGACCTAGTATATCAGATTATGAGACCTTTCAAACGAGATTTCAGGGGTTACCTATATATCCAAGTAGTGTTCCCCACGAAATAAGTAAGTTTGAATTTAGGTTTATATCCCGAAAAAGTTTACTAAATGTATAAAAATCTACCGACACATCCACGGTGAGATCGTTTAACACATTTAAACTTTCCATTTCTTTAGCGTACTGTAACTGTCTACTGATGTACTATCATTTCCTCTTTTTACACAAAACTCATTTTTTTAGATTTTATCATGTTTTTGACTTTTTCAAATTTTCAAATGTTTTTGGATTTTCTAACAATATTACTCCCCCTAAAATTCAAAATCATATAAAGAAAATTTGACAATCAACACTGATAGCTTTGTCTCGCCATCCATTTTCTGCTAAAAATGCTCTGATTTGCAGAAAATAATGTACCCCCATGATTTACAACCCATTGATTTTCGACAGTTTGAAAACCGTTTTTCAATCTGGTGAAAGTAATCATGTTTGTTCAGCCGTGAGAGTTTCGGCATATTCAATCAACACATATTTTTGTATTTTTGAATATAAATTAAAAACAAACATATTTTTGGTTTTTCAAATTTTTCAATTTTTAGGGTTTTTGAAAATATTGTTTATTTATTTACAGAAACCATATAAACTTCCTGTTTCAAACAACACAGGATTCAGCAGCCTCCTCTCCTTGTTGTGCCAGGCTGCTCCAACCTCCATTCTCACAATCTTTGAATTCCATGAGCACCTGCACAAACAAACTACTCAATTACTTGAACAATTTAGCCCAGGTCTGTTGAACCTTAGGCATTTCAACACAATAATTTTCATTCAATGCTGGAAATTCTTTGTCATTTTTTACAAAAACTTTCTCAATTTTAACTTCAACTTTCTCATCTTTTACCAAACCAACATGTTTATTAACACTCCATGTTTGACCTTTTGGTGTTCTTCGTTTGTAAAAATGTGAAACTTTTTGACCATTTTGATTTTTATCAACAACTCTTGGTTTCCAAAACTCTTGAGGTTTTGTCATATCAACTGTGGTTTTCCAACTCTGTGTTGTTCTGAATCTGGGTGTGTGAGAATTCCAGATCTGTCTAGAATCGAACTTATTCGGGTCTGATTTCCAGTTTTGATTCGAAGCAAACTTGTTTGTGTTGTACCTCCAAGTTTGTTTGGAGTCAAATCTGGTTGACCTTTGTCTCACATTCTCAGATTTTTGTTTCTCAGCATCAATCTTCTTTTGATCAACATCCACAGGTTTTAGATTAGGACACTTGCGTGCAAGATGTCCTTTTTGATCACATTTGAAACATGTTCTCATGGACACATCTTTGACCTGTGGTTGTTGCTTTTTCTTTAGAGCAAAGAATTCATCATTAGACTGTCTCATTTTAAGTTCTTTTTCTTTTTCTAAACTGTCTCCTTGAACAAAACTCAATTTTTCCTGAAAATTTGGCATTTCATTTTTGTTTCGATTCTGTTTCTTCTTATAACCCAACCCAGCCTTCATGTTCTTCTTTTTGAAACCAGGTTTGTTATACGAACCTTTATGACTCTTACCAACAAACTTTGAAATCTCAAACTTCTCAATTTCAACCATTTTGAAAACTTTATCAACTTTTTCTGAAATCACATTCTGAATCGGGAATACAACATCTAAGAACAATTTGTCCGATCCAATCATGGTATAAACCAATCCTTTTGAATCATCATTCAAACTTTTCTCGGATTTTGTGTTTTTCAGATATCCATCATGAAGATTTCCTTCATCTTCATCCTGTGATTCAGATTTACCTGTATCAACCGACTCTTCTTTCAACACACTTTCAACGACTTTACCTACCACCTCTGAATCATGAGAATCATCAGATTTGGAATAGGTTATGTCAATGTTGTCTGGCAATTGGTCTACCATGTTGAAAGCTTTTTCAACCTTTTCCTCATCATAAAATGCAAATTTTCCCGGTGGTGGAACTTGATGAAACTCTGAGCCAATACCTTTCTTGTTCTGCTCAGACTCACCATCACCCGGTTTTATATTGAAAATTCGTTCAAGCACATATGACGACACATGGTAACTCTTTAACTTGTTGTTATCCTGTTCTAAATCAGCAATATGTCGCTTTAACTTAGCAACATCCTCAATATAGGAATTAACAACATCTTGTTTTATAGCATACATTCGTTTAAGCTCTTTAGTTGTTTCAGAAGGATAATTCATTCTTGATTGAGCATATTTCATTTCGTCTTTTACTTTATCATATGACTCTTTTGTAATGTGATATGATAATTTCATTGAGTCATATTCCTTTTTCATTTCTTGACAAGCAATTTCTTTTTGTTCACATTCATTTGTCATTTTCAAAACATTTTCTTTCAAAATTTCATTTTCTTTCTCTAATTTGTTACATTTTTCTGAAAGTTTTTCATCATTTTCTTTAAAAAACTTTTCTTTTTCTAACATCTCTTTGCATTTTTCTTTGAAAATGTTTTCTATTTTTGTGAATTCAAGATCTCTTGTTCTGAATTGCTCATCTTTTCAGTACAAGCTCTGCACGATTCCATGCATTTCTTGCACTGATCAATCAGTTTCAAGTTATCAGAATCAGAATTTACCTCAGTGATTGGCACTTCGGTGTTTTCAGCAGCTTTTGTCTGCATCAGATCAGCATTATCTTGCTTTTTTTCAACACTAACTTCATCACCAGTATCACCAGCTTCCACATTCTCATTCTTTTCTTCTTTCTTCACCTCTTCTTCAATCTGCTGTTTTTCAGTAACAGCTTTTTCAACCTCTTCAGTCACAACAACTTCTTCACTTTTGATTTCCTTCACAGCTTCAACTTCAACAGTTTCTGCTTTAACCTCTTCAGTAGCTTTCTTCAGATTGTTCACCATTTCTTCAACATTCTTCTTCATTCTCTCCTCATCCCTTTTTCTCAGACATGATAACATAGCATATCTGATCTCTTTTTCATACCTCTTAACGTATGTGTCATCTTTCAATACATTTCTATAGTATTCAGCTCTCAACGGGACTTTGAGAAGAACATCATCGAAGATTATGTCTTTCTTGGGAACAACCGGTTCTCCTTCTCTGTTATAATAACATTCTCTCTTTTTATCCCATCTTTTGCAACCGACAGCCATCTCATACTCCTCCTGCATGTCATCCATTCTGTTGTAGACCACATTTCTTTCTCTGTAAGTCTTCTCACTCAAGATCTCTTCTCGAGTTTTCTCTTTGATCTCAACTTTTTCTTCACTGATTTCAGCAGTATCTTTGTCTTTGTTTTCATCTTGAATCTTAGCAACAAAAACAAACTTTCTTTCTTCTGTCATAGCTCTCCCGTGAGCTGTTTTACGAACATTCTCTAAACGATCTTCTTCTGGACAAACTGTGCTCCAGTCAAATCCTTCATCAGGATAGATTACTGCATATGCTCTTGTTTTTTCTCTCGGCTTATCTTCAATCAACTTTGGTTCTTCTCTGCTTCGATGGTAAATCGCCTTTCGATAATAATCATCGTTGAAAGGACGTTCACTTCCTTCACCAACTTCAGAGTTTCTGCATTCTCTTTTGAAATGACCCTTTTGCTTGCATTTGAAGCAGGTCACTTTAGATTTGTCGAATCCAAGCTTTGTTGAAGCACCTCCAAGCGATTGTTTCCCGGTAATCTCCATATACCTCTGAGCTCTTCGGATACAACTAGCTAAACACCAACGGATATCAATGAGCTCCATCTCTTCCGGATCAATCTGGTCGTAGTCTTCTTTGGTCAATTCAAAATTTCCAATTTTTCCAGCTACTAGACCTTCATATGACTCCAGAACAGATGCAAGGAAACTCATTTGCTGCTTCGCTGCATTTATGCTCATTGCAGGAGAATTCTTCAGTTTAAGAGCAATGTTGCACATAATTTCTTCAGAATCATCAGTATTTGTCTTTGAAGATGAATGATATCCAGAATGATGACTTGTTGACATTGTTGGTGGTTCTTTCATCTTTTCACCACTAAATGTTGTTTTTGGTGAACCAACGCCTTTATCAGAAGGCACACTGCCTTTGTAGTACAAGCCAACGTTTTGTTGATGTGAAGAATCAGTCATCTTGTTTTGCTTTTGTAGCTCCAGATCATGACTTTCAATCTTTTCAAACAAAGCATCAAGAGTAATTTTATCATACAAAGCATCATTTTTCAAAATAAAAACAAACGTTTGCCACTGATCACCTCGTGGTAACGCTTCAATCACTTTATCTATAAGTTCCTCTCTTGTTTTATTTATCTCTAATCTCTCCAATTCAATTTTAAGATGACAGAATCTCTCAATCATTTGTCTCACTGTCTCTCCTTTAATATTATCAAACAGATCAAATTCTTTCTTTAATAAAGCGATTTTGTTCTTTTTAATTTGTTTACCCCCCTCAGCTTTAATTCGTAAAGCTTCCCAAACAGATTTAGATGACCCGTCATGAGTTAGTAAAGCAAAAATATCATTTCTGATTGCTGACTGGATCAATGTTATCATTCTCTGTTCAGCTCCGTATTCAGCTTTATCTTCTCTGGAAAACTTCTTGAATACAAGATCTTCGCCTTTATCATCTTTTGTTTTTTCATATCCATACTCCAGGCAGAACCAGCTTTCATGAGCATACGCTTTTGCCCAGTTGATGAAACGTTCTTTCCACCAGGTATAATCTTCAATGCTTTCCAGAGTTGGTGGCTTTGAGTGAGTTCCGTAAAAGTTATCGTGCTTGATGTTCTCATTGAGCACCTTAGTGATGGTTTTTGGTGTAACATTTGCAACCTCGGATGATTCGGATGTGAATGCGTTGAAAAACATGTTGTAGAATTCCTCAGCCATGATGTAAACCTTGAATCACAAGAAAACAAACAAACAAACAATCAGTTTAAACAAACTGTATACGTAAAAGTGTGTGACGGTTGAATCAATCTAGGACTCGTGTTGAAAATTCGCAGACTCGTTTCAATGTAATCCGTAAACTAAATGAATGGGCTTGGGCTGACAATACACAATGATGATTGAGCCGATCACTATATAATATCGAAACTTGGGCCTTTGAATTACTTGGACTAACAACACACTTAATAATTTCACCAATCTTGACTTTAGTGGGCCGAATGATGGGCTGACTACAAACAATGTCGAACACAATAAATGTTGCTTTAAATCTTGGGCCAACAACTTTGCAATTAATGGATTCAGGAACCGACAACTTTAATGTTTACCCTATTCTCATTGGACCTCAAAGTCAGTCAATCACTTTAACATATCTCGATCACATGAACTGATATAATATGCAATTCACATATGTCAACAAATTGTTTAAATGAAACAAGTAGTGGCCGACAACAATTAATATTCACAACTTGAAATCTCAGATTTTCATTGACAAAGTCCGACTCTCAGTTTTATCATCAAATTATAACAGGACCGATGATCTTTAATCACGTGAACTGACAAGCTATTATTACTGAACTGTTCGATAATCTCAACACACCACACAACCACAAGAGCGAACCAGACAAAGTCACAATGAGTAGGAGCGGAACTTGTAGGATCGAATTCGGACCTAAACGAATTGCGTAGAAGAGTTTATCTCAGTTTGAACGGCGGAAACAGACAAACCGAGTACAATTCAGCAAGTATACACACTAAACTGGCGATATTATTGATCTGGACAATGTTTACAACTTGTCGACACTTCGGCAGCACTTCGTGGCTCACCGGAAGACAACACCTAGAACTACTAGTGTGATTCCGCTTATGTGACCTTTATATAGGCAACATGATTTCACTTTTACATACCTGACACATAAGCGAAATCACTCGATTGACATAAAAGCGAAATAACATGTTGACTAATAAACGAAATCAACATATTGACTAATAAGCGAAATCAACAATTGACAAAAGAACGAAATCATAATTATCATTTAAAAGCTTTTGTCTTCTTGTGAGATGATGTCATGGATGATGTCATATTGATGATGTCATCAAGTTGAAACATATCCGCAACGAACTGAGACTCGATATAAGACGAAGTTGACAGATGAATGCACTAACAGAGACTCCTGTGATCGGTGTAAATGGTGCACCTGGTACCGTACATGTAATGTCTCCTTATCTTGAGTGCGAAAACAACAGCTCCCAGCTCCAAATCATGCGTAGTGTAGTTCCTTTCGTGAATCTTAAGTTGGCGTGAGGCGTAAGCAATAACCTTGTCACGTTGCATCAGCACACACCCAAGTCCCTGAATGGATGCGTCACAATAAACCACGAAATCGTCTGTGCCTTCAGGCAATGAGAGGATAGGGGCGCTACAAAGTCTATCCTTTAAATGTTGAAACGCAGTTTCCTGTGCATCACCCCAACGATAGGTGACGCCTTTCTGAGTTAGTGAGGTGAGAGGTTGCGCAATCTTGGAGAAATCCTTGATAAACCTCCTGTAGTATCCCGCCAAGCCCAAGAATTGGCGAATTTTCGTTGGTGTGCGAGGTGCAGGCCAGTTCTTAATCGAGTCTACCTTAGATGGATCAACATGAATCCCATCCTTGTTTACCACGTGGCCTAGAAAGTGGACTTCACGAAGCCAGAAGTCTCATTTTGAAAACTTGGCGTACAGCTGTTCTGCTCGAAGGAGTTCCAAAATGAGTCGTAAATGCTGCTCGTGTTCCTCCAGACTCTTCGAATAGATCAGGATGTCGTCGATGAAAACAATAACGAACTTGTCAAGATAAGGTTTGCACACTTTGTTCATAAGGTCCATGAAGACTGCTGGCGCGTTTGTTAACCCGAATGGCATGACCAGAAACTCGTAGTGGCCGTAGCGAGTTCTGAATGCTGTTTTGGAGACGTCCTCATCCCGGACTCTCAGTTGATGGTAGCCTGACCTCAGATCAATCTTTGAATAGTAGCTCGACCCTTGCAGCTGGTCGAACAAGTCATCAATGCGTGGAAGAGGATAGCGGTTCTTTACGGTCACCTTGTTTAGTTCGCGATGATCCATGCACATATGGAAGGTACCGTCTTTCTTCTTCACAAACAACACGGGAGCTCCCCAGGGCGAAGAGCTAGGACGAATGAAACCCTTTTCCAAGAGTTCTTGTAGTTGCTTAGACAGTTCTTCTAGTTCGGTTGGAGCTAAGCGATAAGGTGCTCGAGCTATGGGTGCTGCTCTAGGAGCTAGCTCGATCTGGAATTCGACCTGGCGATGAGGCGGTAGCCCAGGTAAATCTTCAGGAAACACTTGAGGAAAGTCGCGTACAACTGGAATATCCTCTACCTTCTTCTCTTTCGTTGATGCGTCAGTAACGAGTGCTAAAATAGCAGTGTGGCCCTTTCGCAAACACTTCTGGGCCTTGAGAATGGAGATGATGCCCACCACAGCACCACTCTTGTCGCCTTGAATTACCAAAGGTTCTTCACCAGCACGAGGAATGCAGACGATCTTTTCTTTGCAAAGAATCTCTGCTCGTTGTTGAGGTAGCCAATCCATACCAATAACGATGTCGAAACCATCACAACGTTGGGGTCATTCCTAACATCACCCTGACCAATCACGAACACTCGACCCCTGGCACCATTGCCGTCGTTATTACCCCCGTTGTTATTCCCGTTGCCCTGATTATTGTTGTTGTTGTTCTGATTCTGGTTTAACTGAGGGTAGTCCCGCTTGAAGTGGCCTTCAGCACCACACTGAAAGCATCCCCTATTACCTCGCTGTCGCTGCTGGTTCTGTGGAGCTGGTGGTTGTTGTTGTTGGTTCTGAGTCACAGGTCGTGAGCTCCTACAATCCTTAGCTTCATGACCCATCTTGAGACACCTCTGGCAACGACCCTTGTTGCACTGACCATTGTGGTGTCTGTTGCATTGGTTGCACTTCGGGAGGTTTCCTCGATATCCACCCTGCCCTTGACCACCAGAAGATTGCTGACCAGGACTCTGGTAGTCATCAATCTTTCGCTGGTGTGCCTGGGACTGAACTGTAGTTGAACCCTTGCTGGAGGCTCCATCCCATTTCCGCTTGTTATCACTGGGAGTAGCAGGAGTAGTAGTAGTAGTAGTAGTAGTAGCACTGATACGCTTAGGCAGTCTGTTCTGTTCCACTGCCTGGTCTGTGAGACGATGGGCAAGACAAGTAACATCCTGGATGGTAGCAAGGTTAGCAGCAGTCACATGACTTTGAATCTCTGGTACTAAGCCCTTGAGGTACAGCTCAATGCGTTTGATAGGAGGATCCACCATAGTTGGACATAACACTGCCAGTTCGTTGGATCGTTTCGTGTATGCTTCTATCTCTGACCCCGTCATCTTCAGGTTAAAGAACTCCACTTCCAGCTTATGGATGTCATCACGACTACAGTATTCACGTTTGATCAGTTCCTTAAAATCATTCCATGGGGTGGCATTAGCAGCCGCCAGCCCCAGCATCTGAACTTGCGCGTTCCACCAAGTTAGCGCAGTGCCTTCGAGAGTACCAGTGGCGTACTTCACCCTACGAGCCTCAGGGCATTCCACATTTCAAAGACCGATTCGAGCTTCTCGAACCAGTGGAGGAGTCCAACGGCCCCTTCAGTGCCACTAAAAGTAGTGGGTCGGCAGTCCATAAAGGTTTTGAAGGTGCACACAGGTGGCTGAGCATGTTGACCTGTTGTGGGTGTAAGAAAGGACAAAGTTTAACACAAAGGTAGGTTCATGAGAGTAGGACCTAAAGATCCTAGAATGAGTTTAAACTGCAGGGTATACCTCCTGCTTGTGCGGCTGCAAGTGCCGCAGCAACCTGTTCGTTAATCAGAGCCGTCAACTGGGCTTGTGTCATGTTAACGCGTCCAAACATGATCTTCATATCAAGGGAAACATGTGTGAGAGGGGTTCGCGAAAGTGCAATGACAGAAGAGAGTAAGCACACTCGTGTTTTCAATTAACAGTGACTACGTTTATCTAAGCATACCATAAGCAAAGTTCTATGTAATCTAGCATGTAGGCAATAAAACATAAACCATATCACCTAGAATGTCGGGCCTTGCACGTGAAGTGAAGCGTCATTGTGGATCGTGGAGCACTGTACAGGTTATAGTCTGGTTTTAACAAAACTTTTTCCTTTATTAAAACCAAGTTCTCTATAACCAATGGCTCTGATACCAATCTGTCACACTCCCAAAAATCCACACGCGGAGTATCACCGCTTGGAGGCGTGACTGACCAGGATCCAACCACCAATCATATTGAACATGCATGTAAGTAATTATAAAAACCCAACCAATACAATTGGTGTCCAAACAAAACATAGTTTAAGTTGCAAGCGGAAGCATAACGTTTAAAACCAAAACAAAATATCAGTTCAATGTTTCATATGGTACACAGTTGTCCATGTCCCACAACGACTCTTCCCCATGCAAGCTCCAGCTAAGTACCTATTGACCTGCAAAGCATGTAGTAACGAGTCAACAACAATGTTGAGCGAGTTCACAGTTGGGTGTTTGTTTTAAGTTGTTTCGAAAACGGTTTCCTTTAACTGGCATCCTTGCCGTGGGGGTTACCCCATAGTTGAAAACGTGTTTTGTTTATCCCATTTACTCTGGCAATCCAGCCGTGGGGGCTACCCCATGTTTAGTTATCTTGCTTTTCGGCAGTGGGGGCTACCCCATGTATATACTACTAGACTCGTTACCATATCGACTGCTGACTGTAGTCATGTTTATGTGCCCTGAACTGTCAATGTCTATCATCATTGACGTGCCCAGATCCATTAGTTCACGTCCGTTCTCTGCGGCACAGTGTGAGGCTTGTCAGACCTAAATAGCGCTATCTAACTAATGACCCGCTCGCCATTGGCCCGGCGATTAAGTCGATATAAAAAGGAGGGACTTCGTGATAGAGTTTTGGTCTAGTAAAAGTTAACTGTCCATGAGGACGAGGAATTATATTCCTGAACCAGTACTGTCCTACCCAAGAAAGGACGAGGAATCCATGTTCCTTAACCCTATTCCCAACCCCTAGGAATCCCATGCTTTGTAGAAAGTGTGAACTCACCTTGGTTTGCTCGGTATGCTAAACTATGTGCTCGCAAACAATCAATCAATCAATCAAGGCCTAAGGTAATGCATTTACACACAGTCAGTTCATGTTGGTCAAATTTCACATACAATCTATGTCACAAAGTGCTTGGCAGTTAACATCATGTATCAGGTAAGCAATTTATCAAATTCATGCAATACATGCTTCATATAATGTCTTTCACAGTCTGTTCTACCTTAGTTAATCATTAACATTCTTGACAGGGTTAACAGTTCAATAAGGTTAACATACTTAACAACGTTAGCCAGCTTAACAGGAAATAACAGTTAACAATGTAAATCAACTAACAGAGCTAACAAACCATGAGAGTTACCAACTTAACTGAGTTAATAGAGTTAACAGAGTTAATAAACTAGTAATGTTATATACTGAACATAATTAACATATTTAACAGCGTTAATAAACTTAACAGGTTTAATGTGTCAAGCATTCAACAAAATCACGAGTACGGCGAAAACCCCTAACAGACAACGAAATCCAAAGGATGAAATCACTTTTGGACGAAAACCCCAGGCGACGAAATCCAAGGGTTTTCATCGGGTCTTGAGTGTGACGAAAACACAAAAGTGTTTTCATCTGAATCATGTATTTTCATTGGGAGACGCAAATCATCTGGTAACCCCTAACCATATCATCATCAACAGCAGTTACAAAACACAACAACCCTAATGGTTTTCTAATAATTATATTGGCTGCAACAATCATGTATTCAATCAGATCTATTCATTCAAATCATCAATCATGGCCGACAACTGTTAATCAAGATCACACATATACAAAATCATCACATGGAGATTTAGATACACTCGGTTCAGTTAACAATTAGTTCATGTAATATAATAATCAAACAAGTCATGCAATTTATCATTCCTATAATCAATCATGGCCATAACATCAGCGATTAAATAATCATCACTTTCACATGGCAATTTTGTTTAGTCAAAAAGTGGTCAGATCTCAAATCAGTTTGAAAAGTCCCTGTTGTTTCATGTGGCCGATTACTTTTCTGATTCATTGTTATCCACTTCTATCAACCCATGAATCTACAAATCTATTGGACCAATATCTCAAGTAACATGATTGCAATCATATATATACAACATTGATTAACAACATTCACATGCTCACTTACAACCAACATAATTAATAGGAATAATATTAACACTAACTGAGGGTGGGGGTCATGATGCAATACGGACTCGAGGGATGGAGTTTCGTGAAAGAGCTGTTACCGTCGAGTTCAAGGACTCCTAGGGTTTCTTTGTCAGTTCTCGTATTCAAGCACAGGTTAAAACAAATTTTATATTTAATCGCTATTGGGCCAAAGCCCATGAGTTGTTTTTCTGGCCCCCCTATGGGCGAAAACACAAAGTGTTTTCACCACCAGGGGTGTTTTCGGCTGATGATGATTTCGTAGGAGGGGTGGGTTTTCGGGTGTAGGGTGTTTGGCACAAGTTCCAAATTTTATTAACAATTAATCAAACATCTTATTAATGCAACTTATGAAACAAACACACAATACACTTATATTGCACATCCAATAATTATTAAACACACTTGGCAAATAAGTACGAAGTTAAATCGGATGAAGACCTTGAAAACTCGGGTTGTCACACCCCTAAAGGCTTTTATTTCAAACAATACAGATTAAAGCGGGTTACTTCAATAATTTAATCACAATACGACTAAACATTCAATACCCGACCAAGCGGTATTATAATACCGTATCCCAAGCCCGTATAAGGGAAAATAAGTTAAAAGTATTTACCTGAGCTAGCAATGTAATTTATAATCAGCCGTGTATTCAAATCAGCAAGCACAAGTACTTCTACTGGGGCTCTTAATCTGGAACGAAGGTTTTATTAACCTATTAGATTCCTAACGGGTCTTTAATTAAGCTTAGACTTAGACCGGTTAGTTTTTCAAAAGGAAGACACGGATCAAACGCATGATAAAGCGAATACGGGTTTAGAATGTGGTTTTGACCAGACAAGCTCGTAAGCTTGCTTAATATGGGTAACTTAAACACATTCTGGATTTTGAGACCAAAAAGATATGGTCTGACCCGTTTCGGCTAATTTATGCAAACTAGTCACACAAGCCGATCCGAACGCGACAAGTGCGTAGCGAGTAACCAAAAGAGTCATATACAGGTTTCCTAAGTTAATATGCCTTAAATATGTTGCGATATCAGTAGTATACCTTCCATTATGCCCAAAACGAGTTTAATCTTAAAATAAGCCCCGTAGGGGTATTTTGGTCATTTTAAAGGTTATAAAAGAGTTTAAATGAAGTTCTGAGATTCGGATCCGAATACATCGGTAAGATAACTTATTTTAATAGGTCATATCAGTTGATAATAAGTCTTATATGGCAAAATGGTTTTAAACACGAACTATGCGTTTAATACGCGTAAAAAGTCATTTTAAGCGATTTCCGGGTTATACAGGAAATCTGAGTTTTCTGATCAGCTTTTAAAGTTCAAAATACTTTATTTATTATATAAAATCAGTAGCAATTGGATTGGTGTCAAAATACTATGTAGAACTCATTTTATGACCGAAAAGGGTATAATCGGTATTTACCGAATCAACGCCATAACCTTAGGTTATGAGAAGGTTAAAAATATTTAAAAATCTTTAAAAATATCAAAATATTATATTACATCAGTGGAAAAAAGGTTTGGTGTCAAAATTTGGGTTTAGATAGGCTTTATGCTAATTGCGCCGTTTAATTAACAAAAAGCTTCTTAAATGCGCTATTTAGCATAACTCCTATTCTGGACCTCGAACTGATATGAAACTTTAGGGACATGTTTATAATTCAGTAACAAAGGTTATTGTCTTTTCACATATCCAAAATCCTCGTTTTATGGTCAAAAGGGCATTATGGTCAACATTAAGCAATTAACGGAAACATGTAAACGAATCGGATAATCAATGAACCAACCACAGAGGGTTATGCTAGCATGTAGCCTGGTCCTAAGTAAGCTCTAAGGCATTCCCAAATCATACTAAAATGGGTCAGAACTGAAGTCAAAGCAAAAGTCAAAGTTTTGCGACTTTCGGTCCGAACCAAACAAGCTTAGACCAGTTATTATACTTATTACCAAGTTATATGAGTGATAAAATAGGCTATACGCCTTCTGCATTGTTAATTATGCTTTAATTCGAAGATTAGCATTCTGTTGACTTTTTCTAATCAACTTTGACTCGACATTTGATCTAGTTAGAGTGGGAATCAGAGGGAGCCATTTTAAGGGTTTAATGCCCACATAATTACCAACTTATAACTACCTTCAATTCGACTAATCACTAGACCAACAATGATTAATCGCTAAGTCAAACGGTAATTACGACGGTTTGACTTTTAAGCTAAAACTAAGCAAAAACTTAACTAAGAAAGGTTAAGCATACTTACTGAAGTCCTATGCACGATTAGGAAGGCTTAGGGTCTGCTCTTAAGCTCCAGGAAGCTCCAGAAATGCAGAAGTGAGGTGTGATCAATGGTTGCAACATAAGGGCCTTTTATAGTGCTCAAATCTCATTAGATTGTTGACAACTAAGGCTACAACTGATCATGGATCACCCACAAGTGTCCCTAAGTGCCTAGGAATGTTTAGGGGTCGCCCATGGTTGAGAAAACATCTTCTTAAGTCGGTTCCAAGGCTGAACAACCAACTTTCACGTTTTTCTGCATCTGGGGGTCTGACGCGGCCCGCGTAAAGTTTTGTTAATCTTTATGCGGCCCGCCTAAGGTCTGTTTTCATGTAAAACCTTTTTAGCCTTTGCATGTTGGCTCTTGGTCCTTCGAAAGGTCATCCAACCTTTATTTCTTGCATTTTGAGCCCCTTAAATTTACTTATAAGGGCTTCATGACTTATACCCACTTTGTTAAGTCCTTGGTCACTTTATGTTTACCCGAAAAGTCATAATTTCCAACGTTGACGCTTTAACCCCTCGTATACGAATTTGATCATAACTTTCTCATATGATAACGAAACTTTATGAAATTTTTATCACGCTTTCTAGTGAGCATAAGTTATCGTTACAAAGCCTCGGGTTTGCTAAAAGGTCACTCAGAGGTACACTTTAAACATGTTGACATATTTAACCCCTGTAGTTTGTAATCTCTCACTTTCTTTCATATTCAGCTTCGTATGATCCATGATTTATTCGTTTGAAGGTATGAGCATCATGTAGGGTTACTGTAAAGTATATTTATCCCTTGTTTGACATTTTGAACCCTTATTTTCACATACTTTCCATGTTTGTCAACTTTAGTCCCTCTAGAGTATACTTTCACACGTTCAAGCTTATGACACGTGTCAATACATTATAGGACGTGAATTTTCGAGGTGTTACATCCTCACCCCCTTAAAATAAATCTCGACCTCGAGATTTGTTAAAATGATGGAAGTACTTTTTGTCGTATAATGGACTTAACTTCTTTAGCATACCTGGAACCTTTCCAAGCTCCCAAGTTGACCTCTATAGTAAGTACATGTATCCTTTTTGGAGCTTCTTAACCTGACAATCCTCAATCGATACAGCATGCTCCTTACATCATAAATCTTCATATTATTATGTGATAGTGTTTCTTGACTTTTTGGCGAAACACATCCTTCAGTCACTAGTGTGCAATGTATTGCGAGCTCCGCCAAGCTCCTTAAATAGGTTTTAGCTTATAAGCTACTTGATCTTGATACATTCGATTTCCTTTGAATAATTCTATATATTCAGAGCTTAACTAGCCTGATAATTTAACAAATTTGGCACACCCTTCCTGATAATTCTATATATTCATACAGCGGTTTTGTCATACCATTTGGTATTCGTAATCAAAAGGGATTAAAGAGATATCAAGTTCATGCGAATGTCCTTTATCTATAGAGAGGGTACATTAGAATTTTATGACTTAAATATTTCTGACCGGAACAGAAGAAATGGTTCCTATTACTAAATGAATCAATTTCTTGGTTGTGATCCGACAACTGCTACTCCTTATCCTCATGGCCTTATATACTAACCATGGGTTCATTAAACCATACAGGCCAATATAGTATTAACATTCTTAATGAACGTTATTTAATATATATCAATTATACTTAGCCTAGGTCACAAAAGACCATTAATGGCATTTAAAGTTTGGTCCTAATCCATCATCTTTTTGACAGGGAATCAAAATGTCACATCTGTCTTTATTATAGTGATGAATTTGGATAGCTTGAAAGCTTGTCATAAGGGTATCAGAAAAGAGTGATTCCTAATAGATATAAAATATCAATCTAAGATTTGTTGGAGCGTTTTCTCAAGTATCATCGGCCAATTTCTACCTCGCATTAAATGACCGGAGTCCTAATCAGGCGGAGACAACAGTTCTCAACATTTATCATTCCTTATAGAATCATATGTGCCAGTATTAAATAAATTTCTGCATAAACTGCTTGATAAGGAAAGGTACCTGCTATGTAATTGTCATTCTGCACCATCTCCTGGGCGTTCATCATGCGTTTATTCTCTTGGCCTCTTCGGGCTTCTTCTGATTCCTAGGGCAGTTGGTCTTGATATGCCCCTTCTCGTTGCAACCATAACAGGTTGCGTCTTTCAATTTCTTGCAATCCAAGGTTGTATGTTCCTTAGACTTGCAAATCCCACATGGTAGAGGCTGAGATTCAAATCTGCATTTCCCGAGGTGGTATTTTCGACAGGTTTCGCACCTGGTCTTCCCACCCGATTGCTGGCTGTCTTTCTTAAACCCGGAACTCTTCTTATCCTCAGAGCTCCTCTTCATATCGGAGCGATGAGAATTCTCATCCTCCCTTTTACGCTTTCCATCTTCAGAGGCTTTGGCAGCCTTGTTTCTGACCACATCGAGTGTGAGAGATAGCGACAGATCTGCCGCTGACCTGAATGTAGTAGGTCTTGAAGCCTTAACACTTGCTTTGATTTCTGGGGCTAAACCCCCAATGAAGCGAGCAATTCTCTTGGGTTCTGGTGTTACTAGGTAAGGAACCAGTCTGGACAGGGTATTGAAACTGGTGAGGTAAGCTTGACAATCTAAGTTTGTCATAACCAATGATAAGAAATCTGACTCAATCCTCTCAACCTCGTGTTGAGGGCAGTAGTTCTCCATAATGAGAGCAGCAAACTGTTCCCATGACATGTTGTAAAGTGGGATCTTCCCAGCAGCTTGAATGAGAGCCTTCCACCATGCTAGTGCCTCTCCCTTGAACGATTGGGATACATACTTCACTACATCCCTCTCAGCACAACCGCTGATATCGACAGTTGTGTCCATTTCATCCAACCAGGTCATACAATCGATTGCCCCTTTCTCCCCAGTGAAATCCCGGGGTTTGCAGGAAACAAAGTATTTATAGGTACAGGACTTGGTACGTGGTTCATTATCGAACACTATCCTCTTGGATGGAACACTGTGTTGAATAGATGAATGTCGATCATCATCCTTCTTTGACTCATCTTTCTTTGAGGGTGGCTTGCTATGAGCCTCAGAATGAGTCTTGGGGACAGACTTAGAGTGGGGTACAGATGAGGCTTTACTATGAGTCCCGCTATACTCCCTAAATTGCTCCTCTACAGCTTTAGATACAGCTGTATCAATCAGTGTACGAAGTTCTCCTCTGGTTATATTAATCTTATCATTCTCATTATTCTCCAGGGGATGACTGTTGATCTCGTCAGAGTCAGCCATGTAGTCTTAATTACTACAAAAAAAAGAAAAAAAGAAAAATAAGGGCAAGGTTTATTTAGAAGCCCATACAGTACCATCGTTCTTGACGATTTATTAACCATGGTAATATAAACCATATTGGTTAATTTGTTAGTTATATTTAATTAGCATTTTCATTATAATTTATCCTAGTTATAAAACATTAAGGATATTAAGGTGGCGCAAAGGGCCTAGTCACAAGGACAGTTTTAAATTTACAAGCCATGATTTCAGAGAATCGAGGCATTAAGGTTTGAATCAAAGTTCGTTACCTTTTCTTGACAGGGAGTTGTAGGCTACCACTGTCTTTAGTCTCAGAGGACATTAACTATAGCCCGTAGGCACTTCATCCTTAAAGACGGCCTGTGTGACTTTAACGATTCACAGTTTGCCAAAAATGTTAACATACTTACAGATATTAACAGGGATTGGAATCTTTTGGATAGGTTTTACCGTCTTGGCCATGTCTGAAATGACATTTCGGCTAGGTTTTACCTTTAAGATTCTTTTAATATTTAACTCAGAACAATCCTAAATTGAGATGTAAACAAGGATCTGAATCTAATTGTGGAACTACCGTCTTGGCCCTGTCTTAAAACGACACATGGCTAGGTCTTGTCCTTTTTAGATTTTGCCATTTTATTATAATGGTAGATCTTATAATATAGGAATGATATTTTAAATATAATCGTTCCATTAAAATTTAAACAAGTATATGGTTGCCCTAAATGGGACTTCAAACTGAAAATGACTTGTCCATGCAAGGGCAAATCAGAAAAATAACAAAAGAAACAATTTAACAGACAATGAACGAATTAGGATTAGTCCTATGTTCTTGTCTAGACTCAAGAATGTGCAACTGTGTAACTGAGATTAAACACAAAGGCTAGTGTTTAATTCACTCAGTGTTGGCTCTGATACCAACCTGTCACACCCCGATATTTCCACGTATTACCGGTGGGCCCGGTGGGGAGTATCGTGACGTAGTTGATATCATCATAGTCAAACAACACAATATACAAATGCACAGCGGAAGCAAAAAAATAAATATATTACAATCCGAATATAAAGTAATATCAAAGTATTACAACGGAAGGTAAAGGATCCACAGGCGGATCTTAAAACATAAACATTGTTCAACAGACTTTAGACGCCTAGAACTTGCAAGATTCCTTATTAACGCCCAGAGCTTCCAGCCAATTACGTTCAGTACCTGTAACTTAACCTTTTGGAAAAATACGTCAGTTTTCACTGGTAAATACAATTAACCGACTCATTTGAAAAGAGTTTAAGAAAATTGATTTAGATGCACCAGGCACAAAAATATCTTTTATAACTTGGGACAATTATATTTATAATCTTGTATGCAGATTTACATGTTCGTTGTACGTTCGGGCCCGATGTAGAAAACGAGTCAAGATTAACAAACACGCCACAAGTATAAGCCCACAAGAGAATGAGATACCGTTTCCCTTTAAGCAACTTTCAGTGTATGCCTACACCCCGTGCTTAAGACGTGGCCATTTTATAAGACAATGATGTCAAGGATATCCGGGACATGGTCATTAACCCCTAAAGGCTTTTATTTCAAACAATACATATTAAAGCGGGTTACTTCAATAATTTAATCACAATACGACTAAACATTCAATACCCGAACAAGCGGTATTATAATACCGTATCCCAAGCCCGTATAAGGGAAAATAAGTTAAAAGTATTTACCTGAGCTAGCAATGTAATTTATACTCAGCCGTGTATTCAAATCAGCAAGCACAAGTACTTCTACTGGGGCTCTTAATCTAGAACGAAGGTTTTATTAACCTATTAGATTCCTAACGGGACTTTAATTAACCTTAGACTTAGACCGGTTAGTTTTTCAAAAGGAAGACACGGATCAAACGCATGATAAAGCGAATACCGGTTTAGAATGTGGGTTTGACCCGACAAGCTTGTAAGCTTGCTTAATATGGGTAACTTAAACACATTCTGGATTTTGAGACCAAAAAGATATGGTCTGACCCGTTTCGGCTAATATATGCAAACTAGTCACATAAGCCGATCTGAACGCGACAAGTGCGTAGCGAGTAACCAAAAGAGTCATATACAGGTTTCCTAAGTTAATATGACTTAAATATGTTGCGATATCAGTAGGATACCTTCCATTATGCCCAAAACGAGTTTAATCTCAAAATAAGCCCGGTAGGGGTATTTTGGTCATTTTAAAGGTTATAAAAGAGTTTAAATGAAGTTATGAGATTCGGGTCCGAATACATCAGTAAATAACTTATTTTAATAGGTCATATCAGTTGATAATAAGTTTTATATGGCAAAATGGTTTTAAACCCAAACTATGCGTTTAATACGCGTAAAAAGTCATTTTAAGCGATTTCCGGGTTATACAGCAAATCTGAGTTTTCTGATCAGGTTTTAAAGTTCAAAATACTTTATTTATTATATAAAATCAGTAGCAATTAGATTGGTGTCAAAATACTATGTAGAACTCATTTTATGACCGAAAAGGGTATAATCGGTATTTACCGAATCAACGCCATAACCTTAGGTTATGAGCAGGTTAAAAATAATTAAAAATCTTTAAAAATCTCAAAATATTATATTACATCAGTTGAAAAAAGGTTTGGTGTCAAAATTTGGGTTTAGATAGGCTTTATGCTAATTGCGCCGTTTAATTAACAAAAAAGCTTCTTAAATGCGCTATTTAGCATAACTCCTATTCTGGACCTTGAACTGATATGAAACTTTAGGGACATGTTTATAATTTAGTAACAAAGGTTATTGTCTTTTCACATATCCAAAATCCTCGTTTTATGGTCAAAAGGGCATTATGGTCAACATTAAGCAATTAACGGAAACATGTAAACGAATCGGATAATCAATGAACCAACCACAGAGGGTTATGCTAACATGTAGCCTGGTCCTAAGGAAGCTCTAAGGAATTTCCAAATCATACTAAAACGGGTCAGAACTGAAGTCAAATCAAAAGTCAAAGTTTTGCGACTTTCGGTCCGAACCGGGTCTAGACAGGAAATTGTCGGATCAAACAAGCTTAGACCAGTTATTATACTTATTACCAAGTTATATGAGTGATAAAATAGGTTATACGCATTCTGCATTGTTAATTATGCTTTAATTCGAAGATTAGCATTATGTTGACTTTTTCTAATCAACTTTGACCCGACATTTGATCTAGTTAGAGTGGGAATCAGAGGGAGCCCTTTTAAGGGTTTAATGCCCACATAATTACCAACTTATAACTACCTTCAATTTGACTAATCACTGGACCAACAATGATTAATCGCTAAGTCAAACGGTAATTACGACAGTTTGACTTTTAAGCTAAAACTAAGCAAAAACTTAACTAAGAAAGGTTAAGCATACTTACTGAAGTCCTATGCACGATTAGGAAGGCTTAAGGTCTGCTCTTAAGCTCCAGGAAGCTCCAGAAATGCAGAAGTGAGGTGTGATCAATGGTTGAAACATAAGGGCCTTTTATAGTGCTCAAATCTCATTAGATTGTTGACAACTAAGGCTACAACTGATCATGGATCACCCACAAGTGTCCCTAAGTGCCTAGGAATGTTTAGGGGTCGCCCATGGATGAGAAAACATCTTCTTAAGTCAGTTCCAAGGCTGAACAGCCAACTTTCATGTTTTTCTGCATCTGGGGGTCTGACGCGGCCCGCGTAAAGTTTTGTTAATCATAAGTTTTATCATAAATTAATAATAACTTTATAATACTTATACAATTACATGTATATACTTCACAACATACAATATATAAATACTACTATCAAATAAATAAAAGAAAATTTATTTTTTCACATTATGAACATACTAAAATAAATACCGATAGACAAGGGTTAATGAAAAATATAAATATAAATTAAAAAAATCGGGTATATAGTTCGGGTAAATGGGTATGTGGTTTTGGGTAATCGTTTCGGGTATCACCTAATCCCATACCCGACCCATACCCGCGAAATTTTTTAAAACTAAACCCATACCCGGCCCAATACCCGTCAGGTATCGGGTATACCTGTCCCATTTGTGTCGGGTTTCGGGTATACCCATCGGGCTCGGGTATTTTTGCCATCCCTACACCCTTTTTTTCAAAAAATGATTGCAAGTTTTTGTTAACAAATTTAGTACCATTATCAGATCTACACACTTTGATTCGTTTACCAAACTGAGTTTCAATTAATGAAAAAAAGGACTCAATATTCGTAAACACTTGATCTTTGGATTTTAAAAGATATAACCAGACTGCACGGGAGTAATCATCCACCACAGTTAGGAAGTATTTGAAACCTTCACGACTAGTGATTTTAAATGGTCCCCACAAGTCTAAATGAATTAGATCACCTACCTCATTTGACTTATGGTCGCTAAGAGAAAAAGATGTACGAGTTTGTTTAGACATATGACAAATTTCGCATGGTTGAGTTAAGTTTTTGTTGTTCAAGATTAAGTCTTTATTAAGAACACGTAAAACTTGTTCAGAGGGATGCCCAAGGCGACTGTGCCATAACTCAGCAGAGACGGTCATGAAAACATACCACTATTACAACTAAAACCCTTACCTTTGCCTAAAGAATCTAACACATAAAGACCGCCATGTTCTCTACCAGTCATCACAAGTTTCTTTTGAGACAAATCTTGAACATAACAGTGTGACTCAGTAAAGAAGGAATATAATTTATTATCTTTGGCCATTTTATTTACTGAGATTGAGTTAACACAGTAATCAGGAATAACCATGACGTCTTTTAAAATAACATCTTTTTGACTTTTAGGTTACCAATTTTCTTTATTTGAGCTTTAGTACCATTTGGATGACGAACAGTTAGGTTCAGACCAGAGACATCTAAACCATTAAATAGGTTTGAGTCACTTTTAATCATGTGCTGATTGGCTCCAAAATCGATTATCCACATAAGTGAGCCATTCAAGTCATGATTACTATTAGAACAAAAAACTTCGTTTAACCTACAATTCAAACTAGACGTATTAAAGTTACCTGACATGTTGACTATGGAAGAATTTGCAGAATTGTCAGAGATTAAGGACATAATTCTTGCAATCTGATCAGGAGTGAATGGCTGGGATGAAGAATTAGCAGCTTCAAAGGTGTTAGGTTTATCGCTGGAAGCATTTGACTTGGCTTGTGTCACACCCCGACCGGCAGCGGAAAAGTACGGGGCATGATGATTGCCCATAGCTCATGACAACTAATTATTGTTTCAATATTTAAAGCATAACCATTTAAATAGTCACATAACATATAATAGTCAAAATTGTTCATACATTGTTCAAAACAAATATATCAAGATTTCAATTTAAATTCCTAAGGCCCATGCTACGTGTCCACATCACTTGATCATCAACTTTGAAAACCTGCACCACATTAGAAAAATATATTTTTGGGTCAACAAATATGTTGGTGAATAATTTCCTCCGTTTTATAGAAAAAAGTTTTATATTTATTTCTTAAAAAAATATTTTTAACATGCACCTCAAGGTTGGTGTGTAAATAGTCTCATATCATCAACATAGTCAACATATCCATAAATCAAAATTTACCAAACAAGAATACACAATCAAATAACAACACAAACAACCAAAATAAATAGACTCCTGATAATAGCGTGCATTAGGCTCAAGCCCCGAGGAGCGAGTCTAATACCGTTGGCGATACTAGGCTACAACCCATGGCCGTGGGGAACCTAGTCAGCCGTGGATCCACTAGACACAATAGCATGCAATAGACTTGACATCCGATAGCATATAGAATAATAGAATACACATAAGACGTTCACATAATAACACGTGATCATAGCATGTTAAGTAAATCGAAAAGTGTAACGTGATGCACCCCAAAATTTGAAAAAGTTAAAAAGGGGAAAGTGAAAGAAATTACTCACAGGTTGCGAAGAGTTAATCCACGAGAATTACCGCACGAGTACACGAGGTATAACAATTGACTAAAACACCCTAGAATAAACATCACCAAGATTCTAAATAACGAAATACTTGAACGAAAGGACAATATATTAATTTTAGGAAATCGGGTTCTCCTATTTGAGGACTTTAAATTATATAAAATAACTATTTGACAAAATAACCAAACCAATATAATTTTATGTACATATAGATTTCTATAATTATTTACCATGATATATTCTTAGAATTATCAATTTAATAGGGTTTAATAGTTTTGTAAATGCCCATATTTAAACAAATTCAGTAAAACCATCTAATAATTTTATACCGCCGATTAAATGATTGTCACATAAAATGATTAATAATATAAAGGAATTTACTTTGTTTAATATTTCCATAACTTGTTTACTTAAATGATTATCTAAAATTATGGAAGATTTATATAAAATTCCCACTACGATTATATAATCTATAGAGATCAGTAAAAATATTCATAGAATTTATTTGTGAAAATCTAGTATTTTTTTAAATAATTAAATAATGTATAAATCCAAATTAAATTTCATGAATTCCAAAAAAATTAAGAAAAAAATTTATAGAAATTCCCTAATGTTGATATAGTCTGAAATAACCAAAATAAATATTTATTGAGTTTATTTAAAATTATATTGTATTTTTATTTGATTTATCTAGTGATTAAAACATAAATAATTCACCAAAATTCCAATTGATATCTAAAAATTCTAAAAATTTATAAACAATACACTAGTATGATATACAACAGTATTATACTTTCAATTTCATCAAAATACAAGTCTAAATCTAAAAGCCCCAAATTCTATGCATGAAGAACCCTAATTTCAACTAAAATTAAATTCGGATAAATTAGCCTTCTATCACTGAAATTGATAGAGGGCTTTTGTAAATCACAACAAATTAAGCAAGTTGGGCTTTGGAATCACCTGAAAAGGTTGAGAATTGAAGGAGATATCATCCGCACAAGTTACAAGCCCTAGAATATTCTTCAATCAAATTCGTGTTATGTGGTCGGTGAAATGGAAAAATTTCAGTGGGGTTTTGTGTGGAATTAGAAGAAGAATCGAATGATGTGAGTTTTGTAAGTTAAGTTTTACGAATTAGAGTAAACCCAAATGATGTTCATGAGAACTTTAATGGTGGACGTTTCAAAGGTGGTTCATATTACACCAAAATTTCGTGTTTGAGAGGACCTGAATGAAACTTAAACGTCGCAAAACAGATTCAATCGATCAGGTTGAGTTGGCTGTGTTTATAGCGAAGAAGAAAAAACTGATTCTCGGTTTCAATTAGGGGGGCAATTCTGACCTAAATGCATAAACATGGGTTATTTTAGACCCTAATTTAATTATTATATGGGTTAAATTGGGTCTCCTTGCAATAATTCGCGGGTCCAATTGGGTCAGAACTAAACTGGAGAAATAAGTTGGAGGGTCAATTTGGGTTTAGAAGGAAAAAGGGACGGGTTGAACGGGTTATTAGAAGAAAAAAGGAACGGGTTCTCTAGGGTTTCTTCTCAGTTCTACTCAGACTGAAGGGAGTGGGGCGACTCCCACCCCCAAGTCGCCCCAGGTCGCCAGGAACACCGCCTCCGGAGGCGACTTGGGTGGCGTCCCGCCGTCTCCTCCGCCACAAACCCACATCGTCTTTGACGTCTCCTCCGGCACAAACCCCCACCGTCTCCGCCATCATCTCCTCCGAGCGCCGCCACCATCAGGTATGTATTTGTCTCGTCATTCTTTCTCTCTACCGATGTCCCGAGACACCAATCGATCCCCCGGTGACAACTGACAACACACCCGAACCAACCCACATCCTCAGCTAACCGGCTAACCCAGACACCGATTTAAGTCGAACCCCTGTTACCGGCCCCGAACAGTTCTATGGAATTGAAATTAATCTTGAATAAATTTAGTTTCTAAGTGTAGCAGGTGTATTTGAAGTTTTGAGTTTCTCTAGAGTTTTAAGTTTCTGGGGTGAGTTTTACTGTTTTAGTTTGAATGTGGAGTACTTTTGTGCTGTTTACTTACCGGTAACTTGTAGTTTTGGGCCTGTTTGCAGCTTCATTTTGGTGATACTCTTTGTTGATTCAATGTGCCTTTTTTTCTGAGCACCAAGTGCTTGATGAAATTCCCCAATGAGAGTAAAGTTTCAAAAAATGATACTTTCATGTATGGTTTTCAGTATATTTCACTGTTTTATTGAATCAAGAGTTGTGCTTGTTGACAGAATATGCTATGCTAGTATGTTGCGTTGCTTTGTAATTATAAATGATTGTAGGCTTGATGCCATACATTTAGGTTGCATCCTGGTTCTTACAACTAAACTGGACATACATCTGGTGGTCATGTATCACAGTTTTTCTTCAATTTTATTATTTTCATGCTCATTAGACCATGTGTAGTCATAAGGCCCCTTAGGGGGCGTTATGCGTCAAGTGGCGAAACACGTAAGAGAGGTTATATATGTATGGAGCTTTATATATATGTATGTATATATATGTGTATGGAGCTTGGTTTGAACCAAAAGCACAACTCTTATCTTCTTATTACGTCAGTTTGTTTTAGTTTAACTATGTTTTTATAAGCTTTTATGTATAAATAATTTTTTAGTATTTATTACGTCAGTTTGTTTTAGTTTAACTATGTTTTTATAAGCTTTTATGTATAAATATTTTTTTAGTATTTTTTATAAAGAGCACATCGCATACACATCGGAGCACATCACACAATTTTAAACCAAGTTACCAAGTTTATCCGAGTGATATAGTAACTTTGTTGGCTACATTAGTATGCAGTAGAAATATACTTTTATTAGTATATACTTTTATTTGAGTGGTGATTTGTTAATAACAAGTGAGAAGACAAATCATATTCATTAGTTCATATGGTCTGCAGTGATGTCGTCTATAAGGGTATATGATCCATTTACATAAAGCATTGTTTGTTGGGAGATCCTAAAAGATGTGTCTCACTTGAACCTGATGAAATAACTAACAATCTGCTAATCTTATCTTTTTCTCAAGGTAAGTTCAGATACCCTTAGAGGATATGATTTCTAGGTGATCTTTAGCATATTGTTTTTTGTTATATTTGTTCAAAGTTTCTTGAATGTAGACATGTATTTTTGAATCTTGAGAATAGAATTTGTTATATCAGTGACAAAAACTCTCTCAAGCATATCTATCACATCATTCTTTCATGCAATTATAATTGACCCGTTTTGACCCGAACCCGTTTTGACCCATGACCCAACCCGACCCGTTTGCCAGGACTAGTTTCAATGTAGGTTTAAAAGAAATACGTTAAGGGATAATTCCAAAACATGAGTTTGTCTGGTGGTGCGCGTGTTTTTGTTGTGCTGAACTGGCCGGGTTCGAGTCCCCTTAACTGCGGTTTTGAGCATTTATTTTTTTTCTTATTTAATTCGTTCCAAAAGGATATATAGGGAGCCCGTTCCCTAGACTTCCACCAATTCAGGGTGTAGTTGAGTGGTGTGTAGGATGTTTGTTGATGGTGAGGTCACTGGTTCGAACCCGTGTGCTCCCACTTTTTTACTTATTTTTAATTATACTTTCATAACTCACATAACCAGTCCCTCAACTTAACTATCCAAATGTGACCAGTAAGCCCCTCCACTTTTATTACAAATCATGAGGGTTAACTTGGTTATAATTAATAATTAACTTAATTAACTTAGTTAATCGAGTTTCTAATAAAATCTAACCCCGTTAGTTGACTTGCATATTTTATAGTTTTTATTAATTACAAACCAATCCCTTGACTTGTAACTTTGATATTTTGACGGTTTAAATCCTTTTAAGTTAAAAACTTGTTTTAACCACCAATTTTAACGTATTTAATTATTTCCCTTATATCTATTAACCGAGTTAACTGAGTCTCGCTTATAAACCTCCATTTTTATTCCGATTTTTAAACCAACGAAATATGTGGTGGTTTAATCTAATAGTATAATATTGAAATGATTAAAAATCCTTATTTTTATTTACTTGAAAAGGGTTTGGTTTTGAAATCCGGGTCGGATTTCGGAGATCCGATTTTGGCGGATGTTACAGCTTGAGCTCTTTGAAGATTGTTTTTTTTTCTTATAGTTAGGAGGGTAGCCAACTAATTCAAAACATTTCTCAATAGAGTGCCCAATAAGATTGCAGTAAGTGCATCTCAAAGGTTGATATTTGTTTGATTTTTTCTTATTGGGGTCATAAAACCTTGAATGAAAAGCAGTAGCTTGAGATTTAGTATAAGGATTCACACCTTGGTGTGATTCTTCAGTAGAAATGACAACAAAAGCATTTTTAACAGTTGGAAGGGGGTCTTTGGAAAGTAAATTTGATCTTAAAGGTTGATAAACATCATCCAATCCCATTAGGAATTGCATTAATTTTATTTGGTTATTAAAAGCGGTGATCTGAAGTGAGGAATTACATGTGCATTGTGGTAGCTTTGTAATGGTTTTATATTGTCTCCAAAGAGAGTTTAGTTTATGATAGTAATCCAAAACAGAAGAACCATTTTGAGTAGTAGAATTGATTTGTTTGTATAGGTTGTAAATAAGTGACCCATCAATTTGGTATAGGTTTCCTTCGGTTCATTCCATACATCAAAAGCACTTTTGGAAAAAAAAATTGTCCCACATACAATTCCTCACATATAGAGTTCAAAATCCAAGATAGTACTATTGAGTTGCATCTATCTCATTGTTTGCTTAAAACTTGATTATCAAGATCCTTTTTAATTGACCCATCTATAAAACCCAAATTGTTTTTTTTACTTGAAGAGCAAGTTCCATGGCATTAGCCCAGATAGTATAATTTTCGATGCCTTTAAGTTTTATACTGATGACAGATATATTACTAGTATCACTTGGATGGAGAAATAAAGGATCACTAAAATCCATATTATTAAAAGTTTGATTATTGACGGATGATGAAGAATCATCATCAGACCTTTTTTATTTTATTTAATTTTTTTAAAACCAGAATACAAAAAGATAATTACACACCAGAACAAGCACCAATAAAAAAATATAACTTAGGGTGTCCGGTGTGGGTGCGACAAAGAAGCAATTATTCTCCTAGAGCAGCCTATTAGAAGTAGTAGGAGAAATAAAAAGGAACGTTTTACCAGGTATCACGAGTAGCAGTAGTAGCGTATGAATTGAAGGAACTTCAGCAGGTATAATTTCGCCCAGAATCAGCAAGTTATCAACAGCAAAGATCTGAATTTAGCACCAATTTCCTCACACTTGGTAACCAAGACTTTGAGTCTTGTAGCCCTAGTTTCTTGCGACAGCAGAAGGAACAAATTTGACTGATAAAACAGCCATTGAAACTAGCAATTTTGACCAGGGGCAGGAGACACCAACAACCAACAATTTAAAGCAGCGGAATTGAATTATCGCTAAGATCAAGATATTGTATGTTAGAATGGGCACTGGAATTCAAATAAGTGGGTGAAAAGGGGGCATTGTGAAGCCCACACCCTGACAAATGCAATTCTGATAAAGAAGGGATCGTGTTTAGCAGGTTTACAGAGTTCCATGCCAGACTAAGATTATAGTCTGAAAGATCGAGGAATGTTATGGATGTCAAGTTCTGAAAAAAATGAGGGAGTTGACCTTCAAAACTGTTGAAGCTAAGATCCAGATGTTCAATGAAGGGAGGTGTTTTACTTGAATCAAGGTGAAGACCAAGATCAGCATTAGAAAGTTCACAGCCTCTCAAACTTAAATATGTTAATGAAGGAATCATGTAAAATATCTTATCAACATTATTTGCTTGAAAAAGATTTACGTTATTCAAGTCAAGATGCTCGAGTGAGGAAAGGCCAGAAACCCATGCCATATCATTTGGACTGAGAATATAATCAGATGAAGATGAATCAAGATCCAGAACCTTCAAATTGGAGAGATTTCCAATGTGATGTGGAATAATACCAATAAAACCTGCATTTGAGAAACTGAGGTAACTTAGCTGCTTGAAGGATCCAATGAATTTAGGAATCCGAATAAGTAGTTCTATTTTTTGAAAATGTGATTCTCATGTAGGCGGATTCCAAAGGGCTTGTAAGCATAGCGATACCAAGGTGTGTAGTAAAGGCGTTCCTGGATTCTAGTCCCGTGGTGGACATTGGTGTAGATTTAGGAGTAGGTCTAGAGGGTTTGTGAGTAGGTCTAGGCGGATATTGTTGTTAAAAAAATGTCAAAAAGCGTCCTGTGGGGTTATTATTTTCAGCTCAGCATATTATTTAATGATTGTTGGTTGCTTGTATTGGACACAGATGTTGCTGTGATGAATTCTGCAACAGTCAAGGATTTGAAATTTGTTGTCGAGAAAAAGTCAATGAAATGGAGCAGTCAAAGATGGGTCATCGCCATATTTCTTGGTATTTCTCTTTGTTTTCTGTTACATAGTAGTTTTTCATCTGTGCTTGCGTTATTCTTGATCAAGCTTAGACATTTAAAATGGTGATACGGGCAGGTCGGGCATTCGGTCAAAACTGGTCACCTTTATGTGATCCGGTAATTAAAATTTTGTGAATATTCAATTATTGAATGCGATTACAAACAACTTAAGACGTTGTATACGTTTAGTTTCATTTTTAGGGAATTTTTAAATCTAATCTGTTTGACCCGTTATCAATGAAATCCGACCCGAATTGGCCAGATTTCGGATAAATGGTTTAAAATTTCCACCTTTATGGTACTATGTTTCTCATGAATCAATTATTCAAAAACAAATACTCTTTTCCATTGCTATTTTCAAAAACAATGAAAAGCTTCTGAATGATGCTGCAGTTCTTCAAGATCATGGTTTACGAAATCACTCTCAGGTACTTGTAATCTGCATCAATCATGTTTAGTCTTGTTGCATAATAGTAGGGTCTCTAAATCAGATCATGTTACACCAAATAGAAAAATATATATTCTTTTGTTTTTCTGGTGTCTGTTTAATAGAAAATAAACAAATAGATTAACTTTATTTATTTATTTACTAGATTTATCACCCGCCGCAATGCGGCGGGGATTCAATAGTTATATATCATGTTAGATGAAAGGCAAATGTTTCTCACATGACCATGAGCCTGTGTGTAAAACCGAGAAAAAAATAACTAAGTCGATCTCTGACTCGCACGTTGCAACATACCTATCAAACAGGGAAAAATAGATGCGCTGCGACGGACATGTCAAACAGGAAAAAATAGATGAAAAAACGTTTAACTCCACACGCACGTTGCGGTGTGTTAAGTCAGAAATTTAGAACGATACGTTAAACAGAGAACTTATAAAAGATGAAAAGTATATAAGAGACTAAAGTTGAAAGTAAAAAAAATGTTCAGATTAAATTGCAAAGGATGAAAAGTTTTGGGTTGAAAGTAAAAAAAAATTAAAGGGGTTAAATTGCAAAAGATGAAAACTTTTGGATTAGAAGTGAAAAATCAAATTAATCAAAGGGGTTAAAATACCAAATATTGAAACTTTAGACTTAAATTGCCAAAAATTGAAACTTTAAGTAAAAAAATGTTGAGATTAAATTGCAAAGGATGAAAAGTTTTGGGTTGAAAGTAAAAAAAAAAATTAAAGGGGTTAAATTGCAAAAGATGAAAACTTTTGGATTAGAAGTGAAAAATCAAATTAATCAAAGAGGTTAAAATACCAAAGATTGAAACTTTAGACTTAAATTGCCAAAAATTGAAACTTTAGAGTTAAAAAAGAAATCAATTAAACAAAAGAGATAAATAGATTTATTATTATTTAATAAAAGAGATAAATAAAAAATAAGGGTGAGAAATTACCAGAGAATGACACGTGTCCAAAAAAGATTTTTGTTTATTAGTATAGAAAGATTTATTTTTTACAAAGTTTCTTTCATTCCAATCACAAGGGGAAATTTTCTTTAGAATTAAATGCCATTTTAGTCCCTGTGTTTTGGGTCATTTTACCAGTTTAGTACAAAGGTTTCATTTTTCACATGTGGGTCCAAAAATGTTTCATCGTTGCCATTTTAGTTCACTGGGTTAACTTCATCCATTTTTTCTGTTAACGAGATGGGCAATTCGGTCATTTTATATGGCTGAATTGCCCCTGTAGTTAACATAATTACATATAAAATGACCGAATTGGCCTTCTCGTTAACAGAAAAAATGGATGAAGTTAACCCAATGGACTAAAATGGCAACGGTGAAACCTTTTTGGATCCACAGGTGAAAAATGAAACCTTTGGATTAAACTGGCAAAATGATCTAAACCACAGGGACTAAAATAGCATTTAACTCTTTTCTTTAATTAACGGGGATCTTTCGTCATGTAGGTGAATTTTATCCCATATGTAATGTCGAGAACCTCAATACGCCATTCACGAAGGAGAAAACATAGGTTTTTTCATGGTCTTTTTAACAGAAGATTTTTTCATTGTAATTGCAGTTAATAAGGTGGTACAACTTCTCCATGAACATCTAGATGCCTGCCAGTGTCATGTTTAATTTCTCAATCTTACTAGAATAACATAATCGGGCAAAGAGATTTTGAGTAGAGGGTTGAAGATTCTAGTCAAATTGCTTGGGCCGTGAATGTAAATTGCTCAACTATAATGGTTAGATTATTGAAAGTCTGAATGGATCTCATCTGGGAAGAAGAAGGGTGGGAGGGGTGGGGCCACTTATTTCTCTTTTTTTTATAATCTTAGAGGTAAAACGACATTTCACACACATTATAATATGTAGAGTAAATTACGTTTTTGGCCCCTATGGTTATATCATTTTTACTATATTAGCCTAAAATAAGATTTTTTAACATATGTGCCCCCATGGTCTCTATAACTAACTATTTTGGCCCCTGAATCTAACCAATTCAAAATCGCCATCGTTAGTCAACCGCAAGTAAATAAAAATAAGATCAAATTGTTCAATGGGTTGAAATGTTGAATCACTCATCATACCTCAAGAAACTCAGCTCCCGGTTTGAGATCAGACTCTTTAAGTTGACAAGTATTACCGCCTCCTTCGTATAAGTTTCTTGTAAGCGAGAAGCTACGAACAATAACGTTTCTCTTTTGCTCCAATTCTTTATCAAGTTTTAAAGATGTCGGTACCCTTTTTATGATATTAAGCTTCTTTTGATATGCTAAAACCGCCTTCACAAATTCCTGCAATCATGTTACAGTCAATTTCAATACATGATCGCTTATAAAACTCACGTTTAAAAATAATAACTAATTGGAAATGGATAAAATGTATACCTTGTAAGCAGCAGTGCATCCAGGATAGTCGAATTCTTCTGAATTCGCCTTCCTCATCCGCTCAAGATGGAACTGTAAGCCCATTATAAACTTACCCTAAATTGATTTGGGGGTTTTCTTGGAGAAGATGATGGGAATTTAGGGGTTTTGTGGTGTAAATGAGAATTAATTTGTTTTTAATATGTGTCATTAAAAAAGGGAGGGGAAATTACCATTTTAGACATCATGTGCTTGTCATGTGAGTAATAACTAACCAGAGTTTGAGGTTTGGTTAGACTCAGGGGCCAAAATAGTTAGTTATAGAGACCATGGGGGCACATATGTTAAAAATTCTTATTTTGGGCTAATATAGTAAAAGTGATATAACCACAGGGGCCAAAAACGTAATTTACTCTATTATATAACCCTATAAAAAGTAACTTAAGATATGATGGTTTGGATCATACCTTTTCAAAAAGTCATAACCCTTCAAACTACAACTTAAGGTATGATGGTGTGGATCACACATCTTCAAAAAGTCACAACCCTTCAAACTACTTTTATATGTATATATCATATATATACATACAAAAAGTAACTTGGGTTATGTCTCTTTAGTTAAAAGACACGTCTGTTAGAAAATCTATTTGAAGAAACACGGAACTAATTATGAGGTTAATCAGTTTCGTTTATGTTCCTATCATAGTGGTTAATCTTCTTATGGCTTTCTGAGCTCTGTAAAGATCTTCTAATCCTACAAAACAGAACACCGTTACTCGTTAAGAGGGGAATATGGGGGTTTCTCTCTTAACAGGGCTTCGGCGTGAGAATAAGCGACTGCTTTATGGAGATAATTAAGTATTAAGAGAGAGTGGAGGGAGTAGAATGCCTTAACCTGTGAACTAAGGTCTCTATTTATAGCCGGAGAGGTGTAGAGGATGTGGGCCGATGGGCCTTGGGCCGGAAGGCGACAACGTAGTGGATATGCTCCCTGTCTCACTAGTGTCGACCGTTAGTGGCTTCTAGAAGCTTTCCGGTGCTGGCACACCATGATAGGAGCCACGTGTCACTGTTGTCGGCCTCGTTGTCCCTCTGCCATCAGCAGGTAAGTGGAGATCGTGGGACAGGTGTCTCTGCCCTGTGATTGGTGCCACGTAGGCGTCCTTAAGTACTTTCTGTCTCCTGCATGTCAGACGATCGTGGAGCACGATTGGGAAGGACCAGAAGGACGCCGATTGGCCCTTTCATTCTGCCACTTGTACCTTGTGTACTATCTGAAATAGCCTTGCGCCGTAGTCACGCATGATTCTTGCTGAACACGTAACTACGCCGCGCAGGGCATGAGTTACTGAACGTTCTTTCAGAATGCTAAGTGTTGAAAGTGGAGCTTCCTATTGCTCAGACCTCGCGCCGGATCAAAGAATGGTGAAGTAGCCCGCGCGAGGTTGGCAATAAGCAATGTTTTGAATAAGGAGTATGGTCCTTCGCGCGACCTGAATAGAGGTTTGCGCGGCTTTTTTGGGACCACACCCCTTCACTATTACTCTTTCATTTAAAAGTCGCGTCGATTAGAAAATTATGTTATATATTAGTCATATCCTATGGATCATACCCTTTTATTTAAAAGTCGCATCGGTTGGATAATTATATTATATATTAGTCATATCTATGGGTCATACTCTGTCGCTTAAAGGTCATGTCGGTTAAAAAGTTATATTATATATTAGTTATAATATATGGGTTGTGTCTCTTTTCTTTAAACATCGTCTCTTAAAAAATTTATTTAAGAAAAAAACATATACTTTTTTAAACATTGCGTACTTTAAATATCAACAACACCAAATAATTAATAAAGAGGGAATTTAAAATCTCGTCACTTACTATTCACGCCTTTCTAAAATGAAGGGGTGTGTTTTTAGTTATGTCTATATAATTACTCCTAAGCGCCGCCTTTCTAAAATAAAGAGGTGTGTTTTTTATTTAATCCATAATTTTTATATATATATTTTTTTTAAAGGAAAACTTCATTAAAACACACTCCCACACCCGAAAACCGGGGGGGACAAAACTACAAGAGGCTACATAAATACAAATTTACACCAATCACACCAAGAAAACATACTATGCTTCGACCTATGCTTGAACCATAAAAAGCCTAGCGATCTAACTTCACTGAAGACGTCTTCCACTTTGACAGTGACATCAGAGAAAATCGCCCTATTCCGGGCCAGCCACAAACACCAACAGGAAACAAAAATAATACCTTGAATGATAGTTTTATCCTTTGCATTAATAGAGCTCCCTTTATGAATTTCCACCAAATCCTTAAACGAGAACGCATAAATCGGAGGGATTCGGCACCACCGACTGATTTTTTGCCACAACACAACCGCCGTAACACACGAAGTAAACAGATGCTCCACCGTTTCCATCTCCGACTTGCAAACTGGACAGAGGTCATCAGCCACCATTATGTTCCTTCGGCGCAAAGAATCGGCAGTGGGGATTTTGTTAAGGACCGCTTTCCATATGAACAAGTTACATTTGAGCGGAACCCATGTATTCCAATCCAAAACGTACCTGGAGCTAGCAGCATTGACACTTTCCAAAACTTGCTTTACCGATTTAACCAAGGAGTTAACAGGGTCCGGAAGCCAAATCCAGCCGTCTTGACAGTCATTCAGACTGACCGAAGCAACAGCAGCTTCCAGGGTACTCAATTCGAGCAGTTCGTCGGCCATGGTCGGCTCGTGTCTCCACAGCCAAACGCCAAGCATCCTATCCCTAATTTATATATATTTACCTAATTAATGGTATCCACAAATAAGAAAGATGAAAAGTCAAACCATCAAAGGGATGTGTGTTTTAATAACGATGATCATCACGTTTTAAGTTATAGTATAATATTATTAAATAATAAAGGGCATGGAAAATTACATCAAGTGGCGCGATTCATTCGCGAATAGAGGTGTCCATTTGCATTTTGGCGCACATAATTAACGTAAATGGGAAAAAGTTGACGGTTCAACATTTTAACATAATTAAAATTCATGAACGACCATACCATATTCTTTGATTGTTTTTTGTTTTATAACGGCCATACGAAACATCGCATCACTACGAAACACACCTTTTTGAACCAACACGAATTACACGTCACAACGGTTCGAAGATGCACCATTAAAATTATATATAGCGATTGTCACTAATGGGTTTATACTTCTGCTTAAACGATATACAATATATGTTTTAGCGACATGTTAAATCCAGTTAATTTTTTGGTTCCGACATCATACACGACAAATCGAAAGGAGTACTCGGTATTTGGTTATCTAAACTCAATTTATTTTTGAAATATTACTGTGGCAAATGAGAAATTATAATCAGCACCCCGCCGCAACGCACAGGTTAACGTCAACTTGTTTAACTAGAAAACTTAACATGAGTTAGTGATAAGGAATAAGGATCACTCGAGTGTGAAAATTGCAACCACTATGACCAACTCTTTATTTATTGAAGGACTGTGAACAAGTCTGCAATATTTGCAAACCAAAAAAACTAAAAAATAAATAACCCCATTATATCTGCATTAACACTGTGTTCCCGAGTCTCATTTAACAGGGGGGGGGAGGAAATTGAATTAAGAGAGAAAAGGAAGAAAAAGATGTGATTTTTTTCGTGTCCCCGAGTTTAATGAAAAGTAAAAGAAAAGAAAAGAAAAGAAATCAAGCATTTTATGTCTTCCTGAGTTGAGTTAGGAGGAAAGTAAAGGAACAATTTTACCGTTATACCCTTTAAACATAAAATATTTTATTATTTTAATTGATATAAGGGTAATTTAGTAATTGATAAAAATTTTCTCATTTCCCCTCCCTTCTGTCCTTGAAAATTTTTGAGAACATGTTTTTTTTTTGTTCTGTTTTTGTTTTTTTTTTTTTTTTTTTTTGGTCGTATTCCACGTTAACCCCTAAATCAACAACCTCCATTCTTATCGTCCCCATGGCTTCCAAGGCTGCAAGGAAGGCAATCTACCTCCAAAAGCAACGCAGCCATCTCAAAGACAATAACAAACATCTCCTCATCGTCACTGCCGACAATCTTTGTGTCAACCAAGCTCAGGCCATAAGGCAAGGACTGCGACCCCACTCATCTGTCGTCATGGGTAAGAATTCTTTCATGAGGCGCTCACTCGAGATCCATGCCCCATCTGCCGGAAAACCTGCTTTTGTTGGCGCAATTCCTCACATTAACGGCAAAGTTGGGTTGATTTTGACCGCTTCTGACCCAGAGGAAGTTAGTGAAACGGCTGCGGGATATAAGTTGCAGCCGCTGGTGTGTTCGTCGATGGATATTGGGATGTGTTCCCTTTGGCAGTGGTTGCTGGGTTTTCATATGAATTTGCTCTCCAAATGAAGTGGTTTTCTAAAGGTTGAAGATTAATTTTGAGAATAATAAGGAGATCGATAAGTTGTTTATGTGCATACTTATTTTAAAATCATTGCAGTTAAGCAAATTTTATTACAATTTAGTTGAACAATTGTTGCATACCTCTTTTTGGATTGTTTCTCTCTCGGTAATCATCATTGCTGCTGTTGTTGCTTTTTTATTTCTTTTGTGGACTCAACTGGAAGATCTAATTCAAATAGAGAATGGGGTGAGACCCAAACTGTAATTTTGGAAAACACAAGAAAAGTAATAGAGAATGCCATTTGAACATGGAGCGAACCTGCTCTGCCATCACATGATTTTTTACCCATTGCATGTCTAATCTTCAGTCCACTTCTTCTGTAATCATCTGTCACCTGTATTCTGTCCCGTGTATTGTAATATTTTTATTTGTATTACACACACCCATGGTATAAATTTATTACACAACAGAGTATTTTAAATCAAAACAACAATTTTACAAACATTGCCAATTATAAGAATCTATTAGGCTTCTCTGCCTCTTTTGATCTTGGAAATCTTCACTGCAACCACCACATACACCTTATCCATGGTTACCTCTGTAATCATAAAAAGCTTCCTTCTCCATTGCTTCTTGAATGCCAAAACTCCAATAATACCACAGAAACCTGTTGCAAATCCACACGTTATGTCCAAGTAAAACCATACCTTCCTTAGCGCGGTTGTTAGTTGACATTACCATGGAATGTCGAACATAGCGTATTCGTCGTTAACTGATATAGGGGGATGCGGAAACATACGTCTTCTTCCTTGGAGTGATTCGTGTCGTTGTTGGACCGCGTGCCAAACTGCCGCTTCCTGGTCGATAGTTCTCCTGCTGACAGGAATCTAGCGTCGTCGTTGAATTGCGCCATCGTTTCTTCTCAAAGGCCTCGCCTCGATAGTCGTATGTGACGTGCTTCAACCTCCATTGACGTACATATTGAGTTTCGCGTATACCTGTGCACTTGCGTTTCGTTCCGCGTAGAATGTGATGTACCCCGACATCCGTTGACGTAAAATTTAAGTTCCATGTATTCTCGTGCACTAGCGTTTCATTATGCGTAGGCTGCCTACTCGGGAAGTTAAAATATCATAGACAATATGGATAATAGTGTGCGCCCAAGTTAATATTCGCGTTTCCTACGTGATGACCTTTAATGAACTTCAACATAAGTTTCCGAAGGTCTTAAATGCATGTTTCCTAAATTCTCAGAGTTTTGTGTACTGTATGTAATTGTTTTATGCACCGTGTATGAAACACAACTTTAGCGTATGCTTAAAAACAAAATTTTGACTGTTTGTTTTTCGGCAACGGTTGGAGACCATATTCGAGTACTAGGCGTTCTGTATGTATTCAGGTTTTAATATTCTAAGTTCCCAGAAGAAAGTGAGGTTAGAGCCTAGGTATCTCTACAGAAACCCTATTCGTTGTAACCAATAGCTCTGATACCAATCTGTCACACCCCGAATTTATCAGAGCTGGCGTGACTGGACTGGTATCTACATTGCACAGCGGAAGCATATATGTTAAGTCTTTTAGAAAATGAACGCCACTAAGTACTCGACTCCACATGGTTCTCCTATTCCAACCGTGCCTTAACTTTGAAATGCAACCTGAGAAAGAAACATGCGAAAAAGTGAACATAAAGTTGAGCGAGTTCATAGTTTGTTTGTAAAAGATTTGAAATAAATCTTTTGAATAACCGGTTTGTGAAATAATATTGAGAAAACGAATTTAGAAATCATTTTCTTGCCAAGTTATATGGAAACTTTGTATTTGTAACGCATTATATTCGTAAAACCATGTATTGTAAACTCTTGAATTTGTAATGTCCGTATAACCGTCAATGCCCACCCTGACTTTGACTCCATGCCCGCATAATCCTATGCCTTGAATTTGTATAAAACATGGTATTTAATTTGTATAAATCAAGTATTTCTGTAAGTATGTATGTAAATCCCGGTATGAAAGCAAACAAGGAAAAGATCACCAATGGTTTGCAAGGCCACTGATATGTGTGACGGTGTAGGAAGACTCAAACCTAGCAGACTTTGTACCGGGCTTCCGGCTGGAAGACATAGTCACCACATGGCCCATTCAGCGGACTCATGGATGGGGCTCGCAACACCCAAATAGATCTATCACTCATGCCCCTCGGTCCTACAAGAGGATTGATGGCCTCAAGTATACGCCTACCCAATCACATGATATATGGTTCTTTCCTAGGCTAATCATACCAATAATATTGTGAATAATCCTTTTGTAACATGTATTTTACCCCAGTCTCTAAGACTGAACCTCCCCAGCCTCTAAGGCTGAACCTTCCCAGCCTCTAAGACTGAACCTCCCCAGCCTCTAAGGCTGAACCTCCCCAGCCTCTAAGACTGCACCTCCCCAGCCTCTAAGGCTGAACCTCCCCAGCCTCTAAGGCCAACTCCCCAGCCTCTATATTATCACCAGACGATCCATCCCTAGTCATGAAAATCATTCACATTTCGATAATACGCATTTGTTTTGTAAAAACCGGTATATTTAATATGATTCATTCGTAAACCATTTGAGTTCCTTGAAATCCGTTCGTAACATGTCTTAAAAATATGAGTTTTCGTTCATTCAAAACCTCGTATGTTCTTGCAAAACGTGCTTTGTCTAAAATATGCGGTCTTTGTTCGTCGAAAACTTTGTGTGTTTTCTGCAAAACGTATATGTCTTTCCACCCCGAAAACACTTATAAAAATGTAAAACCGTAAAAAGGTGGAGTTATGAACTCACCTGAATATTCCTGTGCAAAGCTAGCTATGTACGACTTCGTAATGTCGTTTCCAAAATGAGACTCGCTAGCGTGCATTCTACAATATTCCTAACACGGAATATCTTATAAGTTTCTAAATAAACGCAGTAACTAAGCTACGTGTCACCGAGCTCTACCAAATCGTTGACCGAACGATTCGACGGTTAAGTTGTTAAGTTAATGGAAATGACTAAGTTAAACTTTGTAGCCCCGAGAAGTCGTTTGTGTATATAGGAATATTCGTACGAAAGTAATATATAATAAACTTGTATTATATATAATGCGTCTTGGATATATTTTCCATAATATACGTATACGCCGTTTCGGCGTTTGTAATAAATATAAAAAGTTATATTTATTCTTTAAAATTGTCATCGAGTTGTGTTCGAAAATAAATATATAAATATATTCATTTTTATACAAGAATTCGAGTCGTTTGAAATAAATATGTATACTATATTTATTTATAAAAAGATTCGAGTTTATCGTTTGAAATAAATATAATAACTATATTTATTTTGTATAACAGTTTGCGTTATCGTCGTTTAAAACAATACAAGTTTTTATAAAAGTTTTGTAAAATATTCAAGTTTTAAAATATATATAATAACCACATTTATTTGTTTTAAATAATTTCCGAATGGTCGTTTTCGAAAGTCGCAAAGTGCCGTTTAAAGTATAATGCATTCGTGTATGCATTCATTTGATAGTTTCGTTTTATAATAACACGCGTTTTGGTTTCGGATTTTCTCGAAAAACGGGCAGAGTTTCTTCTGTTTTTGGACGCCCCGACAACACAAGTTGTCGTTAATCTTTCAAAATTCAATCAATTTTCAATAACCAATATAAATATCACTTGTAAAAACGACAAAATATAAAGTAAATACTAGTCTGTTCGGTTGGAGCTCGATGTCGCGTATTTAACAAAACTATATAAAATAAAACAACGTTAATAGTCGCGACTTAAACATTTACCATCTTTAGTGTCGAAAAGTCAAACCGCCTAGCTGAGTTGACCGAGTCGACTCACTGTTGACCTGAGTTTGACCGAGTCGACCCGGATTGACCGAGTCAACCCAAACCATGAAATTTCTGACCGTTGACCAGGCTTGACCCGAACCTGAGAACCGAGCCGAACTAAAACCCATTGACTGTCTTGTACCGAGAACCCGAACCGAGTTAACTCGGTTTAACCGAGTTGTCTCGAACATCAAACTGATCTCTACATCTGGACCGTCTCCTGAACTGGAACCGTTAACCCATTGTTCAACTGTTGACCTGAACTGGAATCAACCCGTTGACCCAAACATTGAGTTGACTCGGTTTGACCGAGTCAAACCGAGCCGTGTCGTGTCGTCTGACCGCGAACCGAATGTGAATATTTCACGAACGTGAGCCGTCGGACGCCGCTAGAACCACCGCCGCGCCGCCACTGCCGCTCATCTCAGTCGCTCTTTCTCTCTCACTTCATCTCGGTCTCTCTCTCTCTCTCTCTTCGGTTTTGTAGCTGCCATCGCACCACCACCGGACGGTGGTGGTGATGATCCGTCTCGTAAATCGAAAAAAAGGGGGTTGTGAGGTGAGGGTTGTGTGTGTGGTTGCCGGAGGTCGCTGCCGGAGAAACAGGGCCGGCACCGGCCGATGTTCGGCCTGAACAGAAGCTCGAGAGGGAGAGAGGGGATCCAAGGTGTAGCTGAAGTTTTGAGAGATGAGTTGCAGATGAAGGTTCTGTGGTTTGGAATTGTGAAGATGGGGATTCCCTGTGTTTTAATGAAATCTAGAGATGAGAGGAAGAAAAATATGGGTTTTGTGTGTAGAAATGAAGGAGGGTATGGGTCTTATTGGGATATTGAGATCTCTAAGGATCTTGTGTAGATTTTGACAAGATTTAGCAAGATTTCATGAGATTTTGTAGATTTTTGTAAAGATTTTCTGTAGATCATGAAGAGATTTTGGGACCGATTTACAAGAAAAATCTTGTAGTAAAGATCTAATATATTATGTGCAGGTTTAGGCTTGCGGGTTTTGGGCTTGGGCCCAGGGACCACAAGCCCATCTCGTGTGTAAGTGGCCCGTAATTCCTACGAGACCCGTTGTCAAAACCCGAACTCCGTTTAACATCAAAAGATAAAATTTTAGTATTAAAATACATAAAATACAGTCGGTAGTCGTTGTTTGCACGCCCGTTCGTCGATTACGGTAATAATCGCGAAAAATTGTATCGTTGTCGTCTTTAATCCGTTTTTCGATCCGGTTTCGACTGTAGTCACTAAAATATAATTACGAAGCTAAAATATATCGTAAAAATTTAATATTTGTCGGCGTTGTCAGTATTCTGTTCGGTTTCAATCCGTCGCTTATCATTCAGCAGATTTTTCCGTAAACCACCGTTCACGCCCTGTAAAGTTGGTTAGCCGTTTCTAGGCACTCCAAAGGCCTAATTAAGTTAATTTGCGTCTTAAACACTATTTATTGTCGCGTTAATCATCTGTTAATCACGAAATTAAGGGTCGTAAATCACCGGTTGTCACATTCTCCCCCTGTTACAGAAATTTCGTCCTCGAAATTTAGACTATGTTATCTCCTCATAATTGTGTTGTTCGCAGGTAAGTCCGAATAATAACAAAGCGAATGACCGCGTAATCGAAACAAGACTTATTCGAATCATGTGAATTTAATGACATTCCTCAACCATAAGAACCCAATGGTTTACAATAAATGTGTTTCAGCAAATCGATGTCAAAGGAAACAAGTCGTATAGATACAGTCACTAGTGTGACTAAGTCAACAGGGACCCAACAATGAACAGGAACTTCGACCTATCGAATTCCATATGAACGTTTACAACCTGTAAATGAGTTCTAAAAGCAATAACATCCACTGGATGAACTTAGAATCAACAATCTCAAATGTACTAGTTTGCATGAAACGCTCGATCGTGATCAGCACAAGCTGCAAGTTATACCGACGCCACAAGGTGTCGCAATGAATGAAACAATTCAATAATAGGGGTGATCGAACAAGTATCACCTGTGTTTTGCAGTCAATTGAAAGCGCAATGAAGTAAATATGAAAATTTGTTCCTAACAACATCAAAAGATTTTCAATTGAAAATGGAACATCAAAGAAATAATGTTTTCGATCGAAGATGAAGAAGCAATGAATATCGCGAAATATTCGATTGATGTCGAAAGAACCGTTAGTAGGTACACCGGAATATGAAATGAATTTTGTGTACCCTTGTCTTATCACAAGATTGTGTTAAGACTGTTGTAATGTGATAAATCAAAGAGGATTGAAAGCAATCAATAATTAAATATTTAAATCCGTGCATGAGATGTGTAAACGAGATTAGCGCAAGCTCTAATTTAGTGAAACACCACCACAAGGTGTCGAAGTTAACAAACGACTTAATGGAGTCGTAGACCAAACAAATCTACTACGACTCGAAACAAATGAAGCGCTTGTTAAAACGAAGTTGAATATGATGTGTTCAATACATCATATGGTGTCTTGGATTGAATATGTGTAATGGGCAAGTTCAAACAATTGAACTTGGTTTTAGCACAATCCGACAATAAATACATGTATCGACAAGAAAATTTTCGGCATGGTCGCAACGAAAAACCATGTATGTAACTTGAAAAGAAAAGAAATTTCAAGGAAATGTGTTGGCTTGATAACAAAGGAGCCAACAATTACAATAATGCGGGTCATTCGAATCACAAATCGATAATAAGATTTAGCAAAATAATATTTGAACCTTGATGAAACGCTTACTTGAAACGAAACCACATGCGTAAAAAACGATGCATGCGTAACATGTGAGTTTTCAAAAAATGAAGCAATAAGTATTCGCTATAACTAAAGAAACGATCGTGATACAATGACCATTAAGAGGAGTAGAGATACCAAAATCTACTCAGTAAATGTGAAAGTCAAAATTTCAATAAAAGAAATTTAAGGACTTTACCTGGGGTTTCCTGTGATGACCGGTTGTTAGTTGACATTACCATGGAATGTCAAACATAGCGTATTCGTCGTTAACTGATATAGGGGGATGTGGAAACATACGTCTTCTTCCTTGGAGTGATTCGTGTCGTTGCAGGACCGCGTGCCAAACTGCCGCTTCCTGATCGATAGTTCTCCTGCTGACAGGAATCTAGCGTCGTCGTTGAATTGCGCCATCGTTTCTTCTCAAAGGCCTCGCCTCGATAGTCGTATGTGACGTGCTTCAACCTCCGTTGACGTACATATTGAGTTTCGCGTATACCTGTGCACTAGCGTTTCGTTCCACGTAGAATGTGATGTACCCTGACATCCGTTGACGTAAAATTTAAGTTCCATGTATTCTCGTGCAATAGCGTTTCATTATGCGTAGGCTGCCTGCTTGGGAAGTTAAAATATCATAGACAATATGGATAATAGTGTGCACCCGAATTAATATTCGCGTTTCCTACGTGATGACCTTTAATGAAGTTCAACATAAGTTTCCGAAGGTCTTAAATGCATGTTTCCTAAATTCTCAGAGTTTTGTGTACTGTATGTAATTGTTTTATGCACCGTGTATGAAACACAACTTTAGTGTATGCTTAAAAACAAAATTTTGACTGTTTGTTTTTCGGCAACGGTTGGAGACCATATTCGAGTACTAGGCGTTCTGTATGTATTCAGGTTTTAATATTCTAAGTTCCCAGAGGAAAGTGAGGTTAGAGCCTAGGTATCTCTACAGAAACCCTATTCGCTGTAACCTATAGCTCTGATACCAATCTGTCACACCCCGAATTTATCAGAGCTGGCGTGACTTGACTGGTAACTTCATTGCACAGCGGAAACAAATAAGTTAAGTCTTTTAGAAAATGAACGCCACTAAGTACTCGACTCCACATGGTTCTCCTATTCCAACCATGCCTTAACTTTGAAATGCAACCTGAGAAAGAAACATGCGAAAAAGTCAACATAAAGTTGAGCGAGTTCATAGTTTGTTTGTAAAAGATTTGAAATAAATCTTTTGAATAACCGGTTTGTGAAATAATATTGAGAAAACGAATTTAGAAATCATTTTCTTGCCAAGTTATATGGAAACTTTGTATTTGTAACGCATTATGTTCGTAAAACCATGTATTGTAAACTCTTGAATTTGTAATGTCCGTATAACCGTCAATGCCCACCCTGACTTTGACTCCATGCCCGCATAATCCTATGCCTTGAATTTGTATAAAACATGGTATTTAATTTGTATAAACCAAGTATTTCTGTAAGTATGTATGTAAATCCCGGTATGAAAGCAAACAAGGAAAAGATCACCAATGGTTTGCAAGGCCACTGATATGTGTGACGGTGTAGGAAGACTCAAACCTAGCAAACTTTGTACCGGGCTTCCGGCTGGAAGACAAAGTCACCACATGGCCCATTCAGCGGACTCATGGATAGGGCTCGCAACACCCAAATAGATCTATCACTCATGCCCCTCGGTCCTACAAGAGGATTGATGGCCTCAAGTATACGCCTACCCATTCACATGATCTATGGTTCTTTCCTAGGCTAATCATACCAATAGTATTGTAACTAATCCTTTTGTAACATGTATTTTACCCCAGTCTCTAAGACTGAACCTCCCCAGCCTCTAAGGCCAACTCCCCAGCCTCTATATTATCACCAGACGATCCATCCCTAGTCATGAAAATCATTCACATTTCGATAATACGCATTTGTTTTGTAAAAACCGGTATATTTAATATGATTCATTCGTAAACCATTTGAGTTCCTTGAAATCCGTTCGTAACATGTCTTAAAAATATGAGTTTTCGTTCATTCAAAACCTCGTATGTTCCTGCAAAACGTGCTTTGTCTAAAATATGCGGTCTTTGTTCATCGAAAACTTTGTGTGTTTTCTGCAAAACGTGCATGTCTTTCCACCCCGAAAACACTTATAAAAATGTAAAACCGTAAAAAGGTGGGGTTATGAACTCACCTGAATATTCCTGTGCAAAGCTAGCTATGTACGACTTCGTAATGTCATTTCCAAAATGTAACTCGCTAGCGTGCATTCTACAATATTCCTAACACGGAATATCTTATAAGTTTCTAAATAAATGCAGTAACTAAGCTACGTGTCACCGAGCTCTACCAAATCGTTGACCGAACGATTCGACGGTTAAGTTGTTAAGTTAATGGAAATTACTAAGTTAAACTTTGTAGCCCCGAGAAGTCGTTTGTGTATATAGGAATATTCGTACGAAAGTAATATATAATAAACTTGTATTATATATAATGCGTCTTGGATATATTTGCCATAATATACGTATACGCTGTTTCGGCGTTTGTAATAAATATAAAAAGTTATATTTATTCTTTAAAATTGTCATGGAGTTGTGTTCGAAAATAAATATATAACTATATTCATTTTTATACAAGAATTCGAGTCGTTTGAAATAAATATGTATACTATATTTATTTATAAAAAGATTCGAGTTTATCGTTTGAAATAAATATAATAACTATATTTATTTTGTATAACAGTTTGCGTTATCGTCGTTTAAAACAATACAAGTTTTTATAAAAGTTTTGTAAAATATTCAAGTTTTAAAATAGATATAATAACCACATTTATTTGTTTTAAATAACTTCCGAATGGTCGTTTTCGAAAGTCGCAAAGTGTCGTTTAAAGTATAATGCATTCGTGTATGCATTCATTTGATAGTTTCGTTTTATAAGAACACGCGTTTTGGTTTCAGATTTTCTCGAAAAACGGGCAGAGTTTCCTCTGTTTTTGGACGCCCCGACAACACAAGTTGTCGTTAATCTTTCAAAATTCAGTCAATGTTCAATAACCAATATAAATATCACTTGTAAAAATGACAAAATATAAAGTAAATACTAGTCTGTTCGGTTGGAGCTCGATATCGCGTATTTAACAAAACTATATAAAATAAAACAACGTTAATAGTCGCGACTTAAACATTTACCATCTTTAGTGTCGAAAAGTCAAACCACCTTGCTAAGTTGACCGAGTCGACTCACTGTTGACCTGAGTTTGACCGAGTCGACCCGGTTTGACCGAGTCAAACCAAACCATGAAATTTCTGACCGTTGACCAGGCTTGACCCGAACCTGAGAACCGAGCCGAACCAAAACCCGTTGACTGTCTTGTACCGAGAACCCGAACCGAGTTAACTCGGTTTAACCGAGTCGTCTCGAACATCAAACTGATCTCTACATCTGGACCGTCTCCCGAACTGGAACCGTTAACCCATTGTTCAACTGTTGACCTGAACTGGAATCAACCCGCTGACCCAAACATTGAGTTGACTCGGTTTGACCGAGTCAAACCGAGCCGTGTCGTCTGACCGCGAACCGAATGTGAATCTTTCACGAACGTGACCCGTTGGACGTCGCTAGAACCACCGCGGCGCCGCCCCCGTGAGCCGCGGCGCCGCTCATCTCCGTCGCTCTTTCTCTCTCTCTTCATCCCGGTCTCTCTCTCTCTTCGGTATTGTAGTCGCCGCACCACCACCGGACGGTGGTGGTGGTGATCCGTCTCGTAAATCGAAAAAAGGGGGGCTGTGAGGTGAGGGTTGTGTGTGTGGTTGCCGGAGGTCGCTGCCGGAGAAACATGGCCGGCACCGGCCGATGTTCGGCCTGAACAGAAGCTCGAGAGGGAGAGAGGGGATCCAAGGTGTAGCTGAAGTTTTGAGAGATGAGGTGTAGATGAAGGTTCTGTGGTTTGGAATTGTGAAGATGGGGATTCCCTGTGTTTTAATGAAATCTAGAGATGAGAGGAAGAAAAATATGGGTTTTGTGTGTAGAAAGGAAGGAGGGTATGGGTCTTACAGGGATATTGAGATCTCTAAGGATCTTGTGTAGATTTTGACAAGATTTAGCAAGATTTCATGAGATTTTGTAGATTTTTGTAAAGATTTTCTGTAGATCTTGAAGAGATTTTGGGACCGATTTACAAGAAAAATCTTGTATTAAAGATCTAATATATTATGTGCAGGTTTAGGCTTGCGGGTTTTGGGCTTGGGCCCAGGGACCACAAGCCCATCTCGTGTGTAAGTGGCCCGTAATTCCTACGAGACCCGTTGTCAAAACCCGAACTCCGTTTAACATCAAAAGATAAAATTTTAGTATTAAAATACATAAAATACAGTCGGTAGTCGTTGTTTGCACGCCCGTTCGTCGATTACGGTAATAATCGCGAAAAATTGTATCGTTGTCATCTTTAATCCGTTTTTTGATCCGGTTTCGACTGTAGTCACTAAAATATAATTACGAAGCTAAAATATATCGTAGAAATTTAATATTTGTCGGCGTTGTCAGTATTCTGTTCGGTTTCAATCCGTTGTCGCTTATCATTCAGCAGATTTTTCCGTAAACCACCGTTCACGCCCTGTAAAGTTGGTTAGCCGTTTCTAGGCACTCCAAAGGCCTAATTAAGTTAATTTGCGTCTTAAACACTACTTATTGTCGCGTTAATCATCTGTTAATCATGAAATGAAGGGACGTAAATCACCGGTTGTCACACTAGTTTTTTTTTATTTTGTAATCGTTTTTAGGTTTTTTTGTAATTTTTAGGTTTTTTTTTTATTTTGTAATCGTTTTTAGGTTTTTTTTTATTTTGTAATTAATTAAATTTTAGGCTTTTTTTAATGCTGTGTGTATTTTTTTAATTTTTTGTATTTTTTTTTAATAAAATGCCAAGCCACGCCCCAACCCAAGCCCCGCCATACCCCACGGACACGTTATGTGACAACCCGCACTAAACCAGGTATCCGTACGACTTAATTAATGATTAATTACTGCTTAATTACTGTGCTTGCTTGAACTAGCTGATGAACTGCTACTTGATATCTGATACATGTACTTACTTGCATCATACTTTACTTATCGTCACTACATTATTTACATACGGCACCTTAGTGACAAACATGATGCACAAAGAGCACAGTAGCACAATACACGGATAACCTATTGAACATGCTGATAAAGCCAGCATCAGGCAAACACTGCCTCTAAGGCCTGTATGAGCCAGAAATATTTTGCTACACTAATGGTGAGTGTAGGGATATAAGGGTTGTGGAACTGCGTCTCTAGGGATAAGTCACTATGACTGGATGTGCCTAAAACGTACTTAAAGTACAAAACTCAGCACTTTAATAAACAATTCAGCTTCTAGCTAACTAATAAAGTGCCAATACATGAGAAAATATTCCTGACACTTTGAAGGAATAAGTTGTGTCACTAAAAATGTTAATAACGACACTTTAAAGCTTTGTTAACGCTTTAACGGATTACTATCCAACCAAACAACCGGACTATACCCGGAACATGAAAATATTGTTATTTTCACTATTTATATTTTTCTGAGCCAGTTAGGGTCCCTGATTACCCTAACACCCGCCATAACGCATAACATACAAGTAACTAAGTTTAACACTTAACACTTAACTTAACTTAGTTTAACATAACTAACTACCTAATTACTAGTTGAGATCGAACTAGACCCCCCCCCCTTTCTCTAACCGGCCCCAAACCATGGGGAACACAATTGTACACTATTTGATTATTTTAATCCTCTTGTCCCATATCTAAACAACACATAATCCATTGGATTAAAACCTTTAAACTTGTCTATAAGTTCTTAGCTAAACACTAGAGATCATTCACTTCACAACATCCCAACCTCAAACTCTCTCCCTCTCTTTATCACTTTCGGCCGAGACCCCCACCCACATCCATCATACTTTCGGTTTTGGTTCTTGCCATTCCAACATCATTCAAGCATCAAAGGTCACGTATTAGGAGCCTTGGAGCAAACGGAACGCGAAGGACCCCTCCGCTTTGCTTTTATCCACGCCATTTTCGTCAAGAATCTTCCCTAGCCTTGAGCTAGAGGTATAATACTTAGAACTCGTTTTTAAACTATTCTAAAGTGGTTAAAAGGAATTATATCGGTTAAATCTCGTTAAAATGCTAAGTGATGCACAAAAGTCTACTAAAAACATGAAAAATGGTGGTTAAAGGCTCATGTGTTGTGTAAATGTTGTAGTAATTGAAAGTTGTGTTTATTTAGACCCGATCTATGATTGTGGTAGCTCGGATCATCGTTTAACCCGGTTTGGTAAGATCATGGATCTTAACATAAGCTTGTTTTGGATAATACAAGGGTTAAAAGGTGAAACTCTACCACACATGAAACATGAACTTGTGTAAAAATATTTTATTTGGGTAAAAGTGTTTTAACTTGTACAATAGTGTTTAAAACTAGCAGATCTACGTATCTGCAAGTGGTATCTTCAAAGGACCAAGAGTTAAAGAAATCATGTTTTCTAAAAGACGGATCTTACACTAACAAATATGATTTTTATAAACCACAAGTGTGTAAACACTTGTGAAATGAAAAGATCCGACAAATAACCGTTTTTGTAAAAGATGACGAGAAGTTGTAAAGATGGATTTCTCTAAGAACAAGGTTTTTACGAGGTCAAAATTACTTTATATAAAGATCCACAAAATATAATGGGATTTACACTATAGTTTTCGGGAAAAACTACAAGTTCATGCGATTATGCGATTTACATACTTGTCGACTAGTTTGATGTGTCGGAAATTGTTTGACTGAATAAGGAAGTTGTTGGAAATTGATTTTGTAAAAGAAAATGATACGCTTGAAAGCGTGGCCACCTCCAGTTACAGAGGAAACTCTGGCGAAATTTTTCTAAAAACCTAACACTTAGAATTATTTACATTACAAGTGTTAGAATTATTTTTGACATGTTTTCGAGATATGAATTTCGCCATGACTTTATTTACTAAATATTCGGAGGTGGGATTTTCACAAAATTTAACGTGATAAATATATATTTTCCACACACTGTTTATGATTATTTTGTGAAAATGCATAAATATTATTTTTAGAGTAAAAATAATATTTACAAACGTTAACGATCCCAAAATAATACGAACGCTTTCACCATAAATATATAAGTTACACCGGTAATTATATTACCACTCGATTGTTAAAACGTAACTTACGCACTTACGGAAATATTTATGAACGCACATGTATTGAATCCCCCATCCTTGGGAAGGAGATTAACTACCGAGTATATACAAAATGTAAACACGAAATAGTTGTCTAACTATTTCCCAAAAACTTAGACAATAAAGCTAAGGCACGGCCGTCCGTCTAATAGAATTAGCACTTGTAGGTCGTCGCACAGCTTTCTGATTTGGAGATACTTGGTAGAGACGCTTCACTGTGAGTTCATGTCCCCCTTTTCTCTAACTGTTTTCAGTTTTCTTAACTGCGGGGGTGAAATACATGTTACTTTGTTTACAAGTACTTTATATACGGAATGGATAGCGTAAGGAGGTTTATTACTCAGATCATGTGAGTGGGTAGGAGCAATATGAGGCCATTAGTCCTCATGTCGGGACCGAGGGACAGGAGCGGTAGATCTATCTGGGTGTAGCGAGCCCAACCCCAGGCCAAACTAGAAACGGACCTTGGGGTGACTTTGTCCACATACAAATGCCGTGGCGAAATCTGCTAGGTTTGAGTCTCCCTATTTGCACTTCACATATATTAGTGGCCTTGCAAACCATTGGTGATCACAAGTCCCCTTATTGGCTACATACCACGACTATTTTTATACTCACAAAGGTTTACTTACTCACTTACACATGAACTCGCTCAACATTATTGTTGATTTTTCAACTTACATGTATTTCAGGAAATTAACGAGATCTGGCACGGTATGGCATGTTTTCCGCTGCACTAGTTTCCGAGGTCATCCGGGGTTTAGGGGATGTGTCTCTTTCCTGGACAAGACACAATCCTTAAACCATGTTTATGTTATGTTTTAAGTTTGTAATGTCTGTTGAACAAGGTTGTGGTTGTTAGGGTACGTTCCCGTTAAAACAATGGTACTGTATTTGGTTTTCAAAACTTAATGGATGATCTTGCATGTTTTTACTTCATATAGCTTTGTTATGATTAAGCTATGGTATTGAGAAGTCACACCAAATTAACCACGTTTCCGCAAAAGCCAGGGTGTGACAGCTTGGTATCAGAGCTCTGATCATAGCGAACTAGGATTCCTTCTCGAGTCTAGACTATGATCACTAGGGCTCTCACGAAAACATTTTTCTGCATACCACTTAAGTCCAGATCCAAAACTTTTTACAAACAAATGTTGAGCACATTTTATTATTTATAGGCTCAGCCTGGAGGGCTGAGGCTCGATCTGGAGGATCGAGGCTCGGTCTAGGTGACCGAGGTAGTTGAGCACGTTGATTTATTATAGGCTCAGCCTGGAGGGTTGAGGCTCGGTCTGGAGGATCGAGGCTCGGTCTAGGTGACCGAGGTAGTGGCTAGCAAGGCTAGGAAGAGTAGGCTCAGTCATGAAGGCTGAGGCTCGGTCAAGGGGACCGAGGCTCGATCTAAGTGGTCGAGGTGGAGGAAAGAGCAGTCTAGGAAGACTGGGAGGCTAGTGAAACTAGGAGAATTATGTGATATCTTACTTGGTGACTTATGTGATTATCTGATTGTATGATTGATTATTTGAGCATATTTGTGTTACAGACTCATGGATTCGGCTGGTACTGACGATTCGGGCACCACAGGACCTATACCCACTGTATCTGATGACCTTACACCCTCCGAGCACGAGGTGTACACGTCCGACTATACCAGCACAGATGAGGACGATTTCCAGCCCTTCGCACTACCCGATGGTGCTGATGAGCTTGCAGATGACCTTCCTGCTGAGTACCTACCTTTAGTGGAAATTCCTGCTCCCGTACCACTTGCTTCATACCCTGTCCATGGTTTGTTTCTCGACGACGGAGATGATGACGACATCGATCTACTCGATGACGAGCCTTTAGAGGAGGATGCTCAGGGCGAGGCCCTTCCTGTTGCTGATGATCTCTTGATGATCGCAGATGCTCCCGCCGCGGAGTCACCTGCTCATTCACCTGTCCCAGACTCCTTCGAGTCTGTGGCATCCGCACCTTCTCATACTTTGAGCGCACATCACCTTGTGCACGATTCTGATCCTGACCAGGCATCATCTGTTGCACCTATTCCCAGCTTTATGTTTGACCATGATGACATAGAGGATTCTGACCCTATCTTTCCCCCGGGATACGACCCAGATCGTGATATCGAGTTCATACCTATGGATCAGCCCATGGAGGATCTAGCTGACCCAGTAGATCCTATTGACCCAGAGTTTGACTTCGAGATGGCATTTGATGACCCTGAGCCTGCCGTCGCCTTTGAGCAGGCAGCCGCTCTAGACCCCATGCTTGAGCATGATCCCGTACATGCTGATATACCTTTTGAGCCTGTTATAGCAGATCCACTTGTTGGCGATCTCCCCGTGGATGTTCCTTTGTTAGAGGGCGATCATGTTGTTGTTGATCCTGTTGTTCCCTTACCTGTTGTTGATATACCTATTGACCATCCTGTTGAGCACATTGCACCTGTTCACCCTTTGGTTGCACCTGATCCCGTTCCACTAGAGCCCGAGCATGCACTGTTCGCAGCGCGCATGGATCCACCAGATGAGCACGCACAGCACGGTTGGATACCTGCTGATGAGGATGTTCCACCGTTTCCCCCTCATATCCCTGATACACGACATGTTGATTTTTCTTTTCAGGTTCCTCAGTTTGTACCTCCAGCGAGGGCTGGAGAGGGTTCTTCAGCCCATCCTTTTGGGCATGTACCGATGTCTATCCCTTTCATGCCCCCGATGTCATCTGTCCCACCCTCTGTTGCTCCATTTCGTGTGGCACCTTTTGACCCCACCCGTGAGCCGTTTCTTTGGGCACCAGACTCTGGTACGCCACCTACTGACCCCTACCATCGTTTCCACATGGGGTATACTATCGAGGACGTTTTGATGTCCTTTGTCGCCCAGCACGAGTCGCACACGCAGCGCATCCAGGAGCTTGAGAGAGCTCAGCTGCCACCTTGCCAGTGTCATGGTCGGACACACTCTCCTCTGCAGCCATTTCGACCTTTACCCCCAGATTATGCTGCCCGTCTCTTTACACTAGAGCAGCAGGTTGCTTCTATCATTCGTACTCAGCAGACTATGGAGGCGGACTGGCTCCAGTTACGTCGTTTGTTTTACACCCACTTTCCCCCTCCTCCACCACCATCTGTATAGAGCTCATCAGTGCTGTTTGGGAAGACGAGGATGAGAAGACGGCGATTGTCGGACTGCACAGCATTTTTGGAGACTACTTTATGATCCTGACTTTTGTTGACATATTTGATGTTGTATTTGACACTGACATGATATAGTTTTTGGACAGGGGTGATGTAGCCCCTAGTTGTTTGATGATTGTATGACACAGGGATGTACTGATACACTTACTATGTGGTCTCGATATATGGCAATCGCAGTATTCTCATCATATTTGATTCGCTTGATTGCTTATTTATATTTTTATGACATGGGATGTTGTGTGATTGATATTTGTGATAGATTGATAACATGAGATATTATGTGCTATTACTATCGTTATATACGTACGCTATATTATGACCTGACTTACGTATTATAACATGGGATTTTTACTATGGCCTGACCAACTTAAACCATCTTTTAGAAGATGCCGCCAAGACGTGAGACACGTATGCCTACTACTGAGGCAGAACTACAACAAGTCATTGCTGCTTCCATAGCACAGTATGCAGCATCTCAGCCCGGAACGAGCGGGAGTATTAACCAAGGCAATAACAATCCCCCTCACGGATGCACTTTCAAGCAGTTTCTAGACTGCAAACCGGTCAACTTTGATGGCACTGGAGGTGCTGTCGCCTTTGTTCGTTGGGCTGAGAAAACCGAATCTGTTCTACGCATGAGCAAGTGCGCGCTGGATCAGCAAGTCACCTATATCTCAGGGCTATTTCTAGATGGAGCCCTATCCTGGTGGAATCTACAAGTACAGACACTGGGCGAAGCTGCCGCCTACGCGCTGACCTGGACCGAACTAAAGGAACTCATGCGCAAAAAGTACTGTTCCCGCTTAGAGATCCAGCGATTGGAGACCGAGTTCTGGCACTTGAAAATGGACGGTCCAAAGATAGCAGAGTACGTTCAAAGGTTCCATGACTTATCTCATGTGGTACCCTACATGGTCACTCCTGAGTTCAAGAGAATTGAACGCTTCATTTGGGGACTAGCTCCTCAAATCATAAGCATGGTAACCTCATCCAAGCCTGCGACTATTACTGAGGCGATCGATTTGAGCGTAGCTCTCACCGAGGAGGCTATTCGTTTGAACAAGTTTGATGAAGCTGAACCAAAGAAGAAAGAGACTCACGTCGAGTCGTCAGGAGGTAGCAAACGGAAGTTCTCAAACTTCAAGCAAGGCGCCAGTGTGGCGGTTAAGAAAGGAGGATCAGCTAGCAGCGGGAAGAAAGGAAAAGGATACCAGGGCACCCAGCCCAAGTGTAATACCTGTCAACGCCACCATACTGGCCATTGTAGTGTGAAAATATGTGAAGCATGTGGAAAGCTGGGCCACTCAAAAGATTCATGTTGGGCTAGTGCTGGCCGAGGAGGCCAGGGAGGATTTGGGAATAGGAATAATAACCGTGGTGGTATTGGAAATCGCTCACAAGGAAACAATGGAGGAGACGGGAATCGAGGCAACAATGCTAACCAAGCAGGCGCCGTGAATCGTAATCAGAGGAATGATCAAGCTGGTGGAAACGGGCAAAGACTGGGATGTTATAACTGCGGAGATATCGGGCATTTCAAGAAGAACTGCCCAGAGTTAAACCAAGCCCGTGGAAGAGTATTCCAACTCGAAGCTAGGGAAGCGCGCCAGGACCCCAATGTCGTTACTGGTACGTTCCCTATAAATCAACGCTATGCATCCGTTTTGTTTGATACTGGTGCCGATTATAGCTTCGTATCGTTAGAGTTTAAGAATATGCTTGGCTTAGCCGCTAATAAGTTAGATATTCCCTACTAAATCGAATTGGCCAATGGAAAGTTAGTAGAAGCCAATGAAGTTATTAGAGGTTGTGTGATCGAATTAGGAGAGCGAGAGTTCGCTCTAGATCTACTACCAGTCCAGTTGGGAAGCTTCGACGTGGTGGTAGGATGGATTGGTTATCAGGCAACAAAGCAGAGATCGTTTGTCATGAAAAGGTTGTTCGTATCCCAATCGAAGATGGCGAGACAATTGTGGTTCACGGAGAGAAGCGTGATACGCCGTTAAGGATTATCAGCTGCTTGAAAGCAAGGAAGTGTTTGCAGAAAGGATGTGTTGCCTTTCTGGCACACATTGTGGATAAAAAGGCTGCTGAGCCAAAGATCGAAGACATCCCTGTCGTGAGGGAATACCCAGAAGTCTTCCCAGAAGACTTACCTGGACTGCCACCTCAGAGGCAAGTAGAGTTTCACATTGACTTAGTTCCAGGCGCCGCGCCTGTGGCTAAGGCACCATATAGACTTGCTCCGTCTGAGATGCAAGAACTGTCGACACAGCTCCAAGAGTTGTTAGACAAGGGTTTTATCCGACCAAGCTTCTCGCCTTGGGGAGCTCCGGTCCTGTTTGTCAAAAAGAAGGACGGTAGTTTTCGTATGTGCATCGACTACCGGGAGCTGAACAAGCTGACGATCAAGAATAGGTATCCTCTGCCAAGAATCGATGATCTGTTTGATCAACTGCAAGGCTCAAGCTTTTATTCAAAGATCGATCTTCGATCTGGATACCATCAGTTAAGAATACAAGAGGAAAGCATTCCGAAGACAGCCTTCAGAACTCGTTACGGACACTACGAGTTCCTTGTTATGCCGTTTGGTTTGACAAACGCACCTGCAGTCTTTATGGATTTGATGAATAGAGTTTGCAAGCCGTACTTGGATAAGTTCGTAATTGTATTCATCGATGACATTTTAATTTATTCAAAGACGAAGGTTGAACACGAACAACATCTTAGAGCCATTCTAGAGCTGCTAAAGAAGGAACAGCTGTATGCCAAATTCTCCAAGTGCGAATTTTGGCTACGTGAAGTCCAATTCCTTGGGCACGTGGTAAATGAAGATGGAATCCACATGGATCCAACCAAGATCGAGGCGATCAAGGATTGGGAAACGCCAAAGACGCCAACCGAGATTCGGCAATTCTTGGGTTTGGCTGGCTACTATCGAAGGTTCATCGAGGATTTTTCGAAAATCGCTCAACCATTGACGCTCCTCACCCAGAAAGATAAGACGTTTGATTGGGGAATCAAACAGGAAGAAGCATTCCAGGTATTGAAAGATAAGCTCTGCAATGCGCCTATCTTAGCTCTACCAGAAGGTACAGATGATTTTGTGGTATACTGCGACGCATCGCGTCAAGGACTGGGTTGTGTGTTGATGCAACGCCAAAAGGTTATTGCTTACTCATCGCGTCAACTGAAAGTGCATGAAAAGAACTATACCACACACGATTTGGAGCTTGGCGCAGTGGTTTTTGCTTTAAAGATCTGGAGACACTACCTTTATGGTACGAAGTGTACAATCTTTACAGATCACAAGAGCCTACAACATATATTCAACCAGAAGGAGTTGAATATGAGGCAAAGACGATGGGTTGAGTTGCTAAACGATTACGACTGCGAGATAAAGTATCATCCAGGGAAGGCGAACGTGGTCGCCGACGCCCTAAGTCGTAAAGAGAGAATCAAGCCCATAAGGGTTAGGGCCTTGGAAATGATTATTCGAACCGATCTTTCCTTGCGCATTCGTGCCGCGCAGAAAGAAGCCCTCAAAGAAGGAAACCTGGAAGGAGAATATCTCCGAGGGATGGAGAAGCTATTGGTACCAAACGAGGAAGGAACGTTATGTTTTGAGAAAAGGATTTGGGTTCCTCTGTTTGGTGGACTAAGGAAAGTTATTTTCGACGAAGCGCACAAGTCACGGTACTCTATCCACCCTGGATCGGATAAAATGTACCAGGATCTCAAAGATTACTATTGGTGGCCTAGGATGAAAGGCGATGTTGCTGTTTACGTGAGCAAATGTTTAACGTGCGCTAAGGTTAAAGCGGAATACCAGAAGCCTTCAGGACTTCTGCAACAGCCTGAAATTCCCAAGTGGAAATGGGAACAAATCTCCATGGATTTTATTACGAAATTGCCAAGAACGCCAAGAGGCCATGATATGATTTGGGTGATAGTTGAACGCCTAACAAAGTCCGCACACTTTCTGCCAATCAAGGAGAAAGACAGTACTAGTAAACTTGCGGAAATATACATGAGAGAGATTGTCGCACGCCATGGAGTACCTCTCTCAATCATCTCTGATAGAGAAGGAAGGTTTGTGTCAAGGATATGGCAATCCTTCCAAGAAGCCTTTGGCTCACAATTGAATCTGAGCACTGCATTTCATCCGCAAACTGACGGCCAGAGCGAGCGCACGATACAGACTTTGGAAGACATGCTAAGGGCGTGTGTTATGGATTTGGGCGGTAGCTGGGATAAATACTTACCTTTGGTCGAATTTTCATACAACAACAGCTACCACACCAGTATTGGTGTTGCGCCATTTGAAGCCCTTTACGGACGCAAGTGCCGATCACCTCTTTATTGGGCTGACGCAGGTGATAGGCAACTCGCTGGTCCCGAAATCGTCCAAGAGACGATAGACAAAATCGCGCAGATCCTTAAACGCATCGAAGCAGCTCGCCACAGACAAAAGGCCTATGCGGATCCAAACCGGAAACATGTGGATTTCCAAGTTGGAGAAATGGTGTTATTGAAGGTTTCACCCTGGAAGGGTGTGGCACGCTTCGGAAAGCGTGGGAAGTTAAATCCGCGCTACATTGGTCCTTTCAGAATTCTGGAAAGAATAGGACTAGTAGCATACAAGTTGGACCTACCTGCTGAACTGAATGGTGTTCACGATACATTTCATGTATCCAATATAAAGAAAAGTCCAACTCAAGTGGACGTTGCCATTCCCACCGACGAGATTCATGTTGACGACACGCTCCACTTCGTTGAAGAACCTGTCGAGGTCACGGATTGGAAAGTTAACAAGACCCGCCGGAGCAGTGTCAAGCTCGTCAAGGTTCGTTGGAATGCCAGACATGGTCCTGAGTACACCTGGGAACGTGAAGACCGGATGAAAGAGAAATACAAGAAAAATCTTGTAGTAAAGATTTTCGGTAGATCTTGAAGAGATTTTGGGACCGATTTACAAGAAAAATCTTGTAGTAAAGATCTAATATATTATGTGCAGGTTTAGGCTTGCGGGTTTTGGGCTTGGGCCCAGGGACCACAAGCCCATCTCGTGTGTAAGTGGCCCGTAATTCCTACGAGACCCGTTGTCAAAACCCGAACTCCGTTTAACATCAAAAGATAAAATTTTAGTATTAAAATACATAAAATACAGTCGGTAGTCGTTGTTTGCACGCCCGTTCGTCGATTACGGTAATAATCGCGAAAAATTGTATCGTTGTCATCTTTAATCCGTTTTTTGATCCGGTTTCGACTGTAGTCACTAAAATATAATTACGAAGCTAAAATATATCGTAGAAATTTAATATTTGTCGGCGTTGTCAGTATTCTGTTCGGTTTCAATCCGTTGTCGCTTATCATTCAGCAGATTTTTCCGTAAACCACCGTTCACGCCCTGTAAAGTTGGTTAGCCGTTTCTAGGCACTCCAAAGGCCTAATTAAGTTAATTTGCGTCTTAAACACTACTTATTGTCGCGTTAATCATCTGTTAATCATGAAATGAAGGGACGTAAATCACCGGTTGTCACACTAGTTTTTTTTTATTTTGTAATCGTTTTTAGGTTTTTTTGTAATTTTTAGGTTTTTTTTTTATTTTGTAATCGTTTTTAGGTTTTTTTTATTTATTTTGTAATTAATTAAATTTTAGGCTTTTTTTAATGCTGTGTGTATTTTTTTAATTTTTTGTATTTTTTTTTAATAAAATGCCAAGCCACGCCCCAACCCAAGCCCCGCCATACCCCACGGACACGTTATGTGACAACCCGCACTAAACCAGGTATCCGTACGACTTAATTAATGATTAATTACTGCTTAATTACTGTGCTTGCTTGAACTAGCTGATGAACTGCTACTTGATATCTGATACATGTACTTACTTGCATCATACTTTACTTATCGTCACTACATTATTTACATACGGCACCTTAGTGACAAACATGATGCACAAAGAGCACAGTAGCACAATACACGGATAACGTATTGAACATGCTGATAAAGCCAGCATCAGGCAAACACTGCCTCTAAGGCCTGTATGAGCCAGAAATATTTTGCTACACTAATGGTGAGTGTAGGGATATAAGGGTTGTGGAACTGCGTCTCTAGGGATAAGTCACTATGACTGGATGTGCCTAAAACGTACTTAAAGTACAAAACTCAGCACTTTAATAAACAATTCAGCTTCTAGCTAACTAATAAAGTGCCAATACATGAGAAAATATTCCTGACACTTTGAAGGAATAAGTTGTGTCACGAAAAATGTTAATAACGACACTTTAAAGTTTTGTTAACGCTTTAACGGATTACTATCCAACCAAACAACCGGACTATACCCGGAACATGAAAATATTGTTATTTTCACTATTTATATTTTTCTGAGCCAGTTAGGGTCCCTGATTACCCTAACACCCGCCATAACGCATAACATACAAGTAACTAAGTTTAACACTTAACACTTAACTTAACTTAGTTTAACATAACTAACTACCTAATTACTAGTTGAGATCGAACTAGAACCCCCCCCCCCCCCCTTTTCTCTAACCGGCCCCAAACCATGGGGAACACAATTGTACACTATTTGATTATTTTAATCCTCTTGTCCCATATCTAAACAACACATAATCCATTGGATTAAAACCTTTAAACTTGTCTATAAGTTCTTAGCTAAACACTAGAGATCATTCACTTCACAACATCCCAACCTCAAACTCTCTCCCTCTCTTTATCACTTTCGGCCGAGACCCCCACCCACATCCATCATACTTTCGGTTTTGGTTCTTGCCATTCCAACATCATTCAAGCATCAAAGGTCACGTATTAGGAGCCTTGGAGCAAACGGAACGCGAAGGACCCCTCCGCTTTGCTTTTATCCACGCCATTTTCGTCAAGAATCTTCCCTAGCCTTGAGCTAGAGGTATAATACTTAGAACTCGTTTTTAAACTATTCTAAAGTGGTTAAAAGGAATTATATCGGTTAAATCTCGTTAAAATGCTAAGTGATGCACAAAAGTCTACTAAAAACATGAAAAATGGTGGTTAAAGGCTCATGTGTTGTGTAAATGTTGTAGTAATTGAAAGTTGTGTTTATTTAGACCCGATCTATGATTGTGGTAGCTCGGATCATCGTTTAACCCGGTTTGGTAAGATCATGGATCTTAACATAAGCTTGTTTTGGATAATACAAGGGTTAAAAGGTGAAACTCTACCACACATGAAACATGAACTTGTGTAAAAATATTTTATTTGGGTAAAAGTGTTTTAACTTGTACAATAGTGTTTAAAACTAGAAGATCTACGTATCTGCAAGTGGTATCTTCAAAGGACCAAGAGTTAAAGAAATCATGTTTTCTAAAAGACGGATCTTACACTAACAAATATGATTTTTATAAACCACAAGTGTGTAAACACTTGTGAAATGAAAAGATCCGACAAATAACCGTTTTTGTAAAAGATGACGAGAAGTTGTAAAGATGGATTTCTCTAAGAACAAGGTTTTTACGAGGTCAAAATTACTTTATATAAAGATCCACAAAATATAATGGGATTTACACTATAGTTTTCGGGAAAAACTACAAGTTCATGCGATTATGCGATTTACATACTTGTCGACTAGTTTGATGTGTCGGAAATTGTTTGACTGAATAAGGAAGTTGTTGGAAATTGATTTTGTAAAAGAAAATGATACGCTTGAAAGCGTGGCCACCTCCAGTTACAGAGGAAACTCTGGCGAAATTTTTCTAAAAACCTAACACTTAGAATTATTTACATTACAAGTGTTAGAATTATTTTTGACATGTTTTCGAGATATGAATTTCGCCATGACTTTATTTACTAAATATTCGGAGGTGGGATTTTCACAAAATTTAACGTGATAAATATATATTTTCCACACACTGTTTATGATTATTTTGTGAAAATGCATAAATATTATTTTTAGAGTAAAAATAATATTTACAAACGTTAACGATCCCAAAATAATACGAACGCTTTCACCATAAATATATAAGTTACACCGGTAATTATATTACCACTCGATTGTTAAAACGTAACTTACGCACTTACGGAAATATTTATGAACGCACATGTATTGAATCCCCCATCCTTGGGAAGGAGATTAACTACCGAGTATATACAAAATGTAAACACGAAATAGTTGTCTAACTATTTCCCAAAAACTTAGACAATAAAGCTAAGGCACGGCCGTCCGTCTAATAGAATTAGCACTTGTAGGTCGTCGCACAGCTTTCTGATTTGGAGATACTTGGTAGAGACGCTTCACTGTGAGTTCATGTCCCCCTTTTCTCTATCTGTTTTCAGTTTTCTTAACTGCGGGGGTGAAATACATGTTACTTTGTTTACAAGTACTTTATATACGGAATGGATAGCGTAAGGAGGTTTATTACTCAGATCATGTGAGTGGGTAGGAGCAATATGAGGCCATTAGTCCTCATGTCGGGACCGAGGGACAGGAGCGGTAGATCTATCTGGGTGTAGCGAGCCCAGCCCCAGGCCAAACTAGAAACGGACCTTGGGGTGACTTTGTCCACATACAAATGCCGTGGCGAAATCTGCTAGGTTTGAGTCTCCCTATTTGCACTTCACATATATTAGTGGCCTTGCAAACCATTGGTGATCACAAGTCCCCTTATTGGCTACATACCACGACTATTTTTATACTCACAAAGGTTTACTTACTCACTTACACATGAACTCGCTCAACATTATTGTTGATTTTTCAACTTACATGTATTTCAGGAAATTAACGAGATCTGGCACGGTATGGCATGTTTTCCGCTGCACTAGTTTCCGAGGTCATCCGGGGTTTAGGGGATGTGTCTCTTTCCTGGACAAGACACAATCCTTAAACCATGTTTATGTTATGTTTTAAGTTTGTAATGTCTGTTGAACAAGGTTGTGGTTGTTAGGGTACGTTCCCGTTAAAACAATGGTACTGTATTTGGTTTTCAAAACTTAATGGATGATCTTGCATGTTTTTACTTCATATAGCTTTGTTATGATTAAGCTATGGTATTGAGAAGTCACACCAAATTAACCACGTTTCCGCAAAAGCCAGGGTGTGACAGCTTGGTATCAGAGCTCTGATCATAGCGAACTAGGATTCCTTCTCGAGTCTAGACTATGATCACTAGGGCTCTCACGAAAACATTTTTCTGCATACCACTTAAGTCCAGATCCAAAACTTTTTACAAACAAATGTTGAGCACATTTTATTATTTATAGGCTCAGCCTGGAGGGCTGAGGCTCGATCTGGAGGATCGAGGCTCGGTCTAGGTGACCGAGGTAGTTGAGCACGTTGATTTATTATAGGCTCAGCCTGGAGGGTTGAGGCTCGGTCTGGAGGATCGAGGCTCGGTCTAGGTGACCGAGGTAGTGGCTAGCAAGGCTAGGAAGAGTAGGCTCAGTCATGAAGGCTGAGGCTCGGTCAAGGGGACCGAGGCTCGATCTAAGTGGTCGAGGTGGAGGAAAGAGCAGTCTAGGAAGACTGGGAGGCTAGTGAAACTAGGAGAATTATGTGATATCTTACTTGGTGACTTATGTGATTATCTGATTGTATGATTGATTATTTGAGCATATTTGTGTTACAGACTCATGGATTCGGCTGGTACTGACGATTCGGGCACCACAGGACCTATACCCACTGTATCTGATGACCTTACACCCTCCGAGCACGAGGTGTACACGTCCGACTATACCAGCACAGATGAGGACGATTTCCAGCCCTTCGCACTACCCGATGGTGCTGATGAGCTTGCAGATGACCTTCCTGCTGAGTACCTACCTTTAGTGGAAATTCCTGCTCCCGTACCACTTGCTTCATACCCTGTCCATGGTTTGTTTCTCGACGACGGAGATGATGACGACATCGATCTACTCGATGACGAGCCTTTAGAGGAGGATGCTCAGGGCGAGGCCCTTCCTGTTGCTGATGATCTCTTGATGATCGCAGATGCTCCCGCCGCGGAGTCACCTGCTCATTCACCTGTCCCAGACTCCTTCGAGTCTGTGGCATCCGCACCTTCTCATACTTTGAGCGCACATCACCTTGTGCACGATTCTGATCCTGACCAGGCATCATCTGTTGCACCTATTCCCAGCTTTATGTTTGACCATGATGACATAGAGGATTCTGACCCTATCTTTCCCCCGGGATACGACCCAGATCGTGATATCGAGTTCATACCTATGGATCAGCCCATGGAGGATCTAGCTGACCCAGTAGATCCTATTGACCCAGAGTTTGACTTCGAGATGGCATTTGATGACCCTGAGCCTGCCGTCGCCTTTGAGCAGGCAGCCGCTCTAGACCCCATGCTTGAGCATGATCCCGTACATGCTGATATACCTTTTGAGCCTGTTATAGCAGATCCACTTGTTGGCGATCTCCCCGTGGATGTTCCTTTGTTAGAGGGCGATCATGTTGTTGTTGATCCTGTTGTTCCCTTACCTGTTGTTGATATACCTATTGACCATCCTGTTGAGCACATTGCACCTGTTCACCCTTTGGTTGCACCTGATCCCGTTCCACTAGAGCCCGAGCATGCACTGTTCGCAGCGCGCATGGATCCACCAGATGAGCACGCACAGCACGGTTGGATACCTGCTGATGAGGATGTTCCACCGTTTCCCCCTCATATCCCTGATACACGACATGTTGATTTTTCTTTTCAGGTTCCTCAGTTTGTACCTCCAGCGAGGGCTGGAGAGGGTTCTTCAGCCCATCCTTTTGGGCATGTACCGATGTCTATCCCTTTCATGCCCCCGATGTCATCTGTCCCACCCTCTGTTGCTCCATTTCGTGTGGCACCTTTTGACCCCACCCGTGAGCCGTTTCTTTGGGCACCAGACTCTGGTACGCCACCTACTGACCCCTACCATCGTTTCCACATGGGGTATACTATCGAGGACGTTTTGATGTCCTTTGTCGCCCAGCACGAGTCGCACACGCAGCGCATCCAGGAGCTTGAGAGAGCTCAGCTGCCACCTTGCCAGTGTCATGGTCGGACACACTCTCCTCTGCAGCCATTTCGACCTTTACCCCCAGATTATGCTGCCCGTCTCTTTACACTAGAGCAGCAGGTTGCTTCTATCATTCGTACTCAGCAGACTATGGAGGCGGACTGGCTCCAGTTACGTCGTTTGTTTTACACCCACTTTCCCCCTCCTCCACCACCATCTGTATAGAGCTCATCAGTGCTGTTTGGGAAGACGAGGATGAGAAGACGGCGATTGTCGGACTGCACAGCATTTTTGGAGACTACTTTATGATCCTGACTTTTGTTGACATATTTGATGTTGTATTTGACACTGACATGATATAGTTTTTGGACAGGGGTGATGTAGCCCCTAGTTGTTTGATGATTGTATGACACAGGGATGTACTGATACACTTACTATGTGGTCTCGATATATGGCAATCGCAGTATTCTCATCATATTTGATTCGCTTGATTGCTTATTTATATTTTTATGACATGGGATGTTGTGTGATTGATATTTGTGATAGATTGATAACATGAGATATTATGTGCTATTACTATCGTTATATACGTACGCTATATTATGACCTGACTTACGTATTATAACATGGGATTTTTACTATGGCCTGACCAACTTAAACCATCTTTTAGAAGATGCCGCCAAGACGTGAGACACGTATGCCTACTACTGAGGCAGAACTACAACAAGTCATTGCTGCTGCCATAGCACAGTATGCAGCATCTCAGCCCGGAACGAGCGGGAGTATTAACCAAGGCAATAACAATCCCCCTCACGGATGCACTTTCAAGCAGTTTCTAGACTGCAAACCGGTCAACTTTGATGGCACTGGAGGTGCTGTCGCCTTTGTTCGTTGGGCTGAGAAAACCGAATCTGTTCTACGCATGAGCAAGTGCGCGCTGGATCAGCAAGTCACCTATATCTCAGGGCTATTTCTAGATGGAGCCCTATCCTGGTGGAATCTACAAGTACAGACACTAGGCGAAGCTGCCGCCTACGCGCTGACCTGGACCGAACTAAAGGAACTCATGCGCAAAAAGTACTGTTCCCGCTTAGAGATCCAGCGATTGGAGACCGAGTTCTGGCACTTGAAAATGGACGGTCCAAAGATAGCAGAGTACGTTCAAAGGTTCCATGACTTATCTCATGTGGTACCCTACATGGTCACTCCTGAGTTCAAGAGAATTGAACGCTTCATTTGGGGACTAGCTCCTCAAATCATAAGCATGGTAACCTCATCCAAGCCTGCGACTATTACTGAGGCGATCGATTTGAGCGTAGCTCTCACCGAGGAGGCTATTCGTTTGAACAAGTTTGATGAAGCTGAACCAAAGAAGAAAGAGACTCACGTCGAGTCGTCAGGAGGTAGCAAACGGAAGTTCTCAAACTTCAAGCAAGGCGCCAGTGTGGCGGTTAAGAAAGGAGGATCAGCTAGCAGCGGGAAGAAAGGAAAAGGATACCAGGGCACCCAGCCCAAGTGTAATACCTGTCAACGCCACCATACTGGCCATTGTAGTGTGAAAATATGTGAAGCATGTGGAAAGCTGGGCCACTCAAAAGATTCCTGTTGGGCTAGTGCTGGCCGAGGAGGCCAGGGAGGATTTGGGAATAGGAATAATAACCGTGGTGGTATTGGAAATCGCTCACAAGGAAACAATGGAGGAGACGGGAATCGAGGCAACAATGCTAACCAAGCAGGCGCCGTGAATCGTAATCAGAGGAATGATCAAGCTGGTGGAAACGGGCAAAGACTGGGATGTTATAACTGTGGAGATATCGGGCATTTCAAGAAGAACTGCCCAGAGTTAAACCAAGCCCGTGGAAGAGTATTCCAACTCGAAGCTAGGGAAGCGCGCCAGGACCCCAATGTCGTTACTGGTACGTTCCCTATAAATCAACGCTATGCATCCGTTTTGTTTGATACTGGTGCCGATTATAGCTTCGTATCGTTAGAGTTTAAGAATATGCTTGGCTTAGCCGCTAATAAGTTAGATATTCCCTACTAAATCGAATTGGCCAATGGAAAGTTAGTAGAAGCCAATGAAGTTATTAGAGGTTGTGTGATCGAATTAGGAGAGCGAGAGTTCGCTCTAGATCTACTACCAGTCCAGTTGGGAAGCTTCGACGTGGTGGTAGGATGGATTGGTTATCAGGCAACAAAGCAGAGATCGTTTGTCATGAAAAGGTTGTTCGTATCCCAATCGAAGATGGCGAGACAATTGTGGTTCACGGAGAGAAGCGTGATACGCCGTTAAGGATTATCAGCTGCTTGAAAGCAAGGAAGTGTTTGCAGAAAGGATGTGTTGCCTTTCTGGCACACATTGTGGATAAAAAGGCTGCTGAGCCAAAGATCGAAGACATCCCTGTCGTGAGGGAATACCCAGAAGTCTTCCCAGAAGACTTACCTGGACTGCCACCTCAGAGGCAAGTAGAGTTTCACATTGACTTAGTTCCAGGCGCCGCGCCTGTGGCTAAGGCACCATATAGACTTGCTCCGTCTGAGATGCAAGAACTGTCGACACAGCTCCAAGAGTTGTTAGACAAGGGTTTTATCCGACCAAGCTTCTCGCCTTGGGGAGCTCCGGTCCTGTTTGTCAAAAAGAAGGACGGTAGTTTTCGTATGTGCATCGACTACCGGGAGCTGAACAAGCTGACGATCAAGAATAGGTATCCTCTGCCAAGAATCGATGATCTGTTTGATCAACTGCAAGGCTCAAGCTTTTATTCAAAGATCGATCTTCGATCTGGATACCATCAGTTAAGAATACAAGAGGAAAGCATTCCGAAGACAGCCTTCAGAACTCGTTACGGACACTACGAGTTCCTTGTTATGCCGTTTGGTTTGACAAACGCACCTGCAGTCTTTATGGATTTGATGAATAGAGTTTGCAAGCCGTACTTGGATAAGTTCGTAATTGTATTCATCGATGACATTTTAATTTATTCAAAGACGAAGGTTGAACACGAACAACATCTTAGAGCCATTCTAGAGCTGCTAAAGAAGGAACAGCTGTATGCCAAATTCTCCAAGTGCGAATTTTGGCTACGTGAAGTCCAATTCCTTGGGCACGTGGTAAATGAAGATGGAATCCACATGGATCCAACCAAGATCGAGGCGATCAAGGATTGGGAAACGCCAAAGACGCCAACCGAGATTCGGCAATTCTTGGGTTTGGCTGGCTACTATCGAAGGTTCATCGAGGATTTTTCGAAAATCGCTCAACCATTGACGCTCCTCACCCAGAAAGATAAGACGTTTGATTGGGGAATCAAACAGGAAGAAGCATTCCAGGTATTGAAAGATAAGCTCTGCAATGCGCCTATCTTAGCTCTACCAGAAGGTACAGATGATTTTGTGGTATACTGCGACGCATCGCGTCAAGGACTGGGTTGTGTGTTGATGCAACGCCAAAAGGTTATTGCTTACGCATCGCGTCAACTGAAAGTGCATGAAAAGAACTATACCACACACGATTTGGAGCTTGGCGCAGTGGTTTTTGCTTTAAAGATCTGGAGACACTACCTTTATGGTACGAAGTGTACAATCTTTACAGATCACAAGAGCCTACAACATATATTCAACCAGAAGGAGTTGAATATGAGGCAAAGACGATGGGTTGAGTTGCTAAACGATTACGACTGCGAGATAAAGTATCATCCAGGGAAGGCGAACGTGGTCGCCGACGCCCTAAGTCGTAAAGAGAGAATCAAGCCCATAAGGGTTAGGGCCTTGGAAATGATTATTCGAACCGATCTTTCCTTGCGCATTCGTGCCGCGCAGAAAGAAGCCCTCAAAGAAGGAAACCTGGAAGGAGAATATCTCCGAGGGATGGAGAAGCTATTGGTACCAAACGAGGAAGGAACGTTATGTTTTGAGAAAAGGATTTGGGTTCCTCTGTTTGGTGGACTAAGGAAAGTTATTTTCGACGAAGCGCACAAGTCACGGTACTCTATCCACCCTGGATCGGATAAAATGTACCAGGATCTCAAAGATTACTATTGGTGGCCTAGGATGAAAGGCGATGTTGCTGTTTACGTGAGCAAATGTTTAACGTGCGCTAAGGTTAAAGCGGAATACCAGAAGCCTTCAGGACTTCTGCAACAGCCTGAAATTCCCAAGTGGAAATGGGAACAAATCTCCATGGATTTTATTACGAAATTGCCAAGAACGCCAAGAGGCCATGATATGATTTGGGTGATAGTTGAACGCCTAACAAAGTCCGCACACTTTCTGCCAATCAAGGAGAAAGACAGTACTAGTAAACTTGCGGAAATATACATGAGAGAGATTGTCGCACGCCATGGAGTACCTCTCTCAATCATCTCTGATAGAGAAGGAAGGTTTGTGTCAAGGATATGGCAATCCTTCCAAGAAGCCTTTGGCTCACAATTGAATCTGAGCACTGCGTTTCATCCGCAAACTGACGGCCAGAGCGAGCGCACGATACAGACTTTGGAAGACATGCTAAGGGCGTGTGTTATGGATTTGGGCGGTAGCTGGGATAAATACTTACCTTTGGTCGAATTTTCATACAACAACAGCTACCACACCAGTATTGGTGTTGCGCCATTTGAAGCCCTTTACGGACGCAAGTGCCGATCACCTCTTTATTGGGCTGACGCAGGTGATAGGCAACTCGCTGGTCCCGAAATCGTCCAAGAGACGATAGACAAAATCGCGCAGATCCTTAAACGCATCGAAGCAGCTCGCCACAGACAAAAGGCCTATGCGGATCCAAACCGGAAACATGTGGATTTCCAAGTTGGAGAAATGGTGTTATTGAAGGTTTCACCCTGGAAGGGTGTGGCACGCTTCGGAAAGCGTGGGAAGTTAAATCCGCGCTACATTGGTCCTTTCAGAATTCTGGAAAGAATAGGACTAGTAGCATACAAGTTGGACCTACCTGCTGAACTGAATGGTGTTCACGATACATTTCATGTATCCAATATAAAGAAAAGTCCAACTCAAGTGGACGTTGCCATTCCCACCGACGAGATTCATGTTGACGACACGCTCCACTTCGTTGAAGAACCTGTCGAGGTCACGGATTGGAAAGTTAACAAGACCCGCCGGAGCAGTGTCAAGCTCGTCAAGGTTCGTTGGAATGCCAGACATGGTCCTGAGTACACCTGGGAACGTGAAGACCGGATGAAAGAGAAATACAAGAAAAATCTTGTAGTAAAGATTTTCGGTAGATCTTGAAGAGATTTTGGGACCGATTTACAAGAAAAATCTTGTAGTAAAGATCTAATATATTATGTGCAGGTTTAGGCTTGCGGGTTTTGGGCTTGGGCCCAGGGACCACAAGCCCATCTCGTGTGTAAGTGGCCCGTAATTCCTACGAGACCCGTTGTCAAAACCCGAACTCCGTTTAACATCAAAAGATAAAATTTTAGTATTAAAATACATAAAATACAGTCGGTAGTCGTTGTTTGCACGCCCGTTCGTCGATTACGGTAATAATCGCGAAAAATTGTATCGTTGTCATCTTTAATCCGTTTTTTGATCCGGTTTCGACTGTAGTCACTAAAATATAATTACGAAGCTAAAATATATCGTAGAAATTTAATATTTGTCGGCGTTGTCAGTATTCTGTTCGGTTTCAATCCGTTGTCGCTTATCATTCAGCAGATTTTTCCGTAAACCACCGTTCACGCCCTGTAAAGTTGGTTAGCCGTTTCTAGGCACTCCAAAGGCCTAATTAAGTTAATTTGCGTCTTAAACACTACTTATTGTCGCGTTAATCATCTGTTAATCATGAAATGAAGGGACGTAAATCACCGGTTGTCACACTAGTTTTTTTTTATTTTGTAATCGTTTTTAGGTTTTTTTGTAATTTTTAGGTTTTTTTTTATTTTGTAATCGTTTTTAGGTTTTTTTTATTTATTTTGTAATTAATTAAATTTTAGGCTTTTTTTAATGCTGTGTGTATTTTTTTAATTTTTTGTATTTTTTTTTAATAAAATGCCAAGCCACGCCCCAACCCAAGCCCCGCCATACCCCACGGACACGTTATGTGACAACCCGCACTAAACCAGGTATCCGTACGACTTAATTAATGATTAATTACTGCTTAATTACTGTGCTTGCTTGAACTAGCTGATGAACTGCTACTTGATATCTGATACATGTACTTACTTGCATCATACTTTACTTATCGTCACTACATTATTTACATACGGCACCTTAGTGACAAACATGATGCACAAAGAGCACAGTAGCACAATACACGGATAACGTATTGAACATGCTGATAAAGCCAGCATCAGGCAAACACTGCCTCTAAGGCCTGTATGAGCCAGAAATATTTTGCTACACTAATGGTGAGTGTAGGGATATAAGGGTTGTGGAACTGCGTCTCTAGGGATAAGTCACTATGACTGGATGTGCCTAAAACGTACTTAAAGTACAAAACTCAGCACTTTAATAAACAATTCAGCTTCTAGCTAACTAATAAAGTGCCAATACATGAGAAAATATTCCTGACACTTTGAAGGAATAAGTTGTGTCACGAAAAATGTTAATAACGACACTTTAAAGCTTTGTTAACGCTTTAACGGATTACTATCCAACCAAACAACCGGACTATACCCGGAACATGAAAATATTGTTATTTTCACTATTTATATTTTTCTGAGCCAGTTAGGGTCCCTGATTACCCTAACACCCGCCATAACGCATAACATACAAGTAACTAAGTTTAACACTTAACACTTAACTTAACTTAGTTTAACATAACTAACTACCTAATTACTAGTTGAGATCGAACTAGAACCCCCCCCCCCCCCCCCCTTTTCTCTAACCGGCCCCAAACCATGGGGAACACAATTGTACACTATTTGATTATTTTAATCCTCTTGTCCCATATCTAAACAACACATAATCCATTGGATTAAAACCTTTAAACTTGTCTATAAGTTCTTAGCTAAACACTAGAGATCATTCACTTCACAACATCCCAACCTCAAACTCTCTCCCTCTCTTTATCACTTTCGGCCGAGACCCCCACCCACATCCATCATACTTTCGGTTTTGGTTCTTGCCATTCCAACATCATTCAAGCATCAAAGGTCACGTATTAGGAGCCTTGGAGCAAACGGAACGCGAAGGACCCCTCCGCTTTGCTTTTATCCACGCCATTTTCGTCAAGAATCTTCCCTAGCCTTGAGCTAGAGGTATAATACTTAGAACTCGTTTTTAAACTATTCTAAAGTGGTTAAAAGGAATTATATCGGTTAAATCTCGTTAAAATGCTAAGTGATGCACAAAAGTCTACTAAAAACATGAAAAATGGTGGTTAAAGGCTCATGTGTTGTGTAAATGTTGTAGTAATTGAAAGTTGTGTTTATTTAGACCCGATCTATGATTGTGGTAGCTCGGATCATCGTTTAACCCGGTTTGGTAAGATCATGGATCTTAACATAAGCTTGTTTTGGATAATACAAGGGTTAAAAGGTGAAACTCTACCACACATGAAACATGAACTTGTGTAAAAATATTTTATTTGGGTAAAAGTGTTTTAACTTGTACAATAGTGTTTAAAACTAGCAGATCTACGTATCTGCAAGTGGTATCTTCAAAGGACCAAGAGTTAAAGAAATCATGTTTTCTAAAAGACGGATCTTACACTAACAAATATGATTTTTATAAACCACAAGTGTGTAAACACTTGTGAAATGAAAAGATCCGACAAATAACCGTTTTTGTAAAAGATGACGAGAAGTTGTAAAGATGGATTTCTCTAAGAACAAGGTTTTTACGAGGTCAAAATTACTTTATATAAAGATCCACAAAATATAATGGGATTTACACTATAGTTTTCGGGAAAAACTACAAGTTCATGCGATTATGCGATTTACATACTTGTCGACTAGTTTGATGTGTCGGAAATTGTTTGACTGAATAAGGAAGTTGTTGGAAATTGATTTTGTAAAAGAAAATGATACGCTTGAAAGCGTGGCCACCTCCAGTTACAGAGGAAACTCTGGCGAAATTTTTCTAAAAACCTAACACTTAGAATTATTTACATTACAAGTGTTAGAATTATTTTTGACATGTTTTCGAGATATGAATTTCGCCATGACTTTATTTACTAAATATTCGGAGGTGGGATTTTCACAAAATTTAACGTGATAAATATATATTTTCCACACACTGTTTATGATTATTTTGTGAAAATGCATAAATATTATTTTTAGAGTAAAAATAATATTTACAAACGTTAACGATCCCAAAATAATACGAACGCTTTCACCATAAATATATAAGTTACACCGGTAATTATATTACCACTCGATTGTTAAAACGTAACTTACGCACTTACGGAAATATTTATGAACGCACATGTATTGAATCCCCCATCCTTGGGAAGGAGATTAACTACCGAGTATATACAAAATGTAAACACGAAATAGTTGTCTAACTATTTCCCAAAAACTTAGACAATAAAGCTAAGGCACGGCCGTCCGTCTAATAGAATTAGCACTTGTAGGTCGTCGCACAGCTTTCTGATTTGGAGATACTTGGTAGAGACGCTTCACTGTGAGTTCATGTCCCCCTTTTCTCTATCTGTTTTCAGTTTTCTTAACTGCGGGGGTGAAATACATGTTACTTTGTTTACAAGTACTTTATATACGGAATGGATAGCGTAAGGAGGTTTATTACTCAGATCATGTGAGTGGGTAGGAGCAATATGAGGCCATTAGTCCTCATGTCGGGACCGAGGGACAGGAGCGGTAGATCTATCTGGGTGTAGCGAGCCCAGCCCCAGGCCAAACTAGAAACGGACCTTGGGGTGACTTTGTCCACATACAAATGCCGTGGCGAAATCTGCTAGGTTTGAGTCTCCCTATTTGCACTTCACATATATTAGTGGCCTTGCAAACCATTGGTGATCACAAGTCCCCTTATTGGCTACATACCACGACTATTTTTATACTCACAAAGGTTTACTTACTCACTTACACATGAACTCGCTCAACATTATTGTTGATTTTTCAACTTACATGTATTTCAGGAAATTAACGAGATCTGGCACGGTATGGCATGTTTTCCGCTGCACTAGTTTCCGAGGTCATCCGGGGTTTAGGGGATGTGTCTCTTTCCTGGACAAGACACAATCCTTAAACCATGTTTATGTTATGTTTTAAGTTTGTAATGTCTGTTGAACAAGGTTGTGGTTGTTAGGGTACGTTCCCGTTAAAACAATGGTACTGTATTTGGTTTTCAAAACTTAATGGATGATCTTGCATGTTTTTACTTCATATAGCTTTGTTATGATTAAGCTATGGTATTGAGAAGTCACACCAAATTAACCACGCTTCCGCAAAAGCCAGGGTGTGACACGTTACTCAACGATGGGGGGGCTCCAACTCCACGTGTCAACTCATGCCTCCAACCCAAGCCCCACCATACCCCACTGTCTTATAAATGAATTAGGCAGGTTGAACCGTTAGATACGTTTTTAAGCGAGACATTAACATGTTGACTAGTTAATGACCCTAACCCATTTAATTCTTGTCAAGTCATGTCGTGTTAGTGACCCGATCTAACCCGATGCATTTAACACAACTAAATATAAGCATTTCAATAACACAAATGACATGATGACATGTCGCACTTGTTATGGTAACTCACTTAAACATTGTTAATAAAGAACAAGAAGTAATTAGCATGATAAACAAAACGGTTACAAAAAAATCTCAAGCTATAAAATCCTTAAAAGCAATCTGTAACACAACTAGCTAAAGGTGTTATGCGTGTCATAAACAAATTCGGCAGGTTAAATACATTTAGACATGCTTTTAAGCAAATTATTTATGTGTTACCCATTTAACTTCGTGTCGAGTCATGTCATGTTAGCTAGTCGTGCTAGTTGTAATAACCAGTAGCGTTTTTTTGGCAAATAACTGTGTTGCTGCCTCTTGAGACGTTGCTCTCGCATCGTAAACACTTTGTCTTGCTGTCAAAATTCATAAAATGACACTTAAACAAGATATATCAAAGTTCACAGGTTAAAAAACTATTTCCAAATAACTAATGGAGCATCGTTACGAGTATAAGATGGTGTTAAAAATTTTTTTTTGGTTGTTCACGTTTATACAAATTATATATTTCGACAAAATGCACTTTACATCAATATCGCAGGTAAGCGAGCAACAAGCTGCGCCGCTACCCCTTTCTGGATAGCAAACCCTAGCCTATTAAAGACAAACCCCTGCCCCCCTGTTGATCACATAACTAATGTGATCACATAACAAGTTTAAACAAAAAGGTAAATCAACCTTCTAACCCTACTTGGTGATGATAGGGGTTTTAAACGGGTCGTGTTAGCGGGTTGGCGGATTTAACCCGAACCCGGAAATTTGACACGAAACCAAACCCAAAAATTGTGTCATACATACGAACCCGAACCCGACCCGAATATTCGTGGGTTGACCCCGAGCAAGACCTGTTCAACCTGAATTTTTTAATTTTTTTAAGTTTTTTCCACAAATTAATATATTTAAATTAAAATTTACTTTCAAAAGACAAATGTGTATAATACAATTACATTTAATTTATAAAATTTATGTGAATCTCTTTTTAAGTTATAATTATGACATAAAATACATACAAAATTTAATTTATGACATAAAAATACTCACAAAAAATATAATATAATATAAAGGGGTTAAATGGGTCAACCCGACTGGGTTGACCCGAACCCGACCCGTTTAGCTAAATGGGTTCGCGGGTTTAACCTAAAACTGACCCGAACCCGTTTAGACTAAACATAAACCTACGAATTTCGTGTTAGGTTAGTGTTGTGTTTTCGAGTCGTGTTAGAAATTCGCACCCCTAGGTGATGATAGATAAAAACATGTTAGCATAACATTAATCGGAGACTTGAGAATCAATTGTTGCAGTTCCATAAACCACTTACTATTTCTTATATTTTTGTGGATATTATGTCTTCTCGTTAATTAATTATTTAAAAAATATTACTGATAAAAGTAGAATGTTAAAAATAGAAAAGAAAAATTTACACCGTTGGTCCTTGTGGTTTCTATTAAATTTCAATGTCGGTTACTAATAGTTTTTTGTTGTAAAATCAGGTAGTAACATTTTAATTTGTTACAATATTGAGTACTAAGGCCAAATCCTTGTTAACTTTTTTGGTAAGTCTTACTAAAATGACTAAAATGTCCTTTAATAACTAGAGGGTCAATTTTTGTAATTAAATATATCTGATCACAGGGGCCATTATTGTAACTTATAAACTTCAATGATTGTTTTATAATTTCCTAAAACTTGAAATAAACTAGTCTTATGCTCCCAGCGTTGCAGGGGTGTAAAACCATGCTAAGTAATAACCCAACGATGACCAAAACAGGGAAAAAGGTAAGATAAAAACACAATTTTTAACACCATGTGACGTAAAAAGTAGACGAATTTGAATTTATACCGACACATATTAGAAAGCCGATGGGGTAAAAAAACCGAGGGACTAAATTTGACTATCAAACACCGTGCTACATAGTAACTGAACGAAAGAATAGAAAACCTGAGTGACCAAATGTGACCACTAAAAATCGTGCTAAGTAGCAACAAAACAATTACCAAATCCACGAAAAAGTATAGAACAAAAACTCATAAAAAAACTAAACTTGTTTAACTTTTACGGCAAATATATAATAGAATCAAAGGGGTTGTTACAAAAAAAGAAAAAAAAAACCCTCTAAAGTTTACTTTGTAAAGAAAACCAAAACAAATAAATAAAACAAAACCACCAAAAGAGGTTGTGACTAAAACAAAAAGTAAAGAACATTAGTAAAGTGTACTTGCAAATTAATGAGTAAATTGCCATTTTAGTCTCTGAGTTTTGTCCAAATTTGCCATTTTAGTCCAAATATTTTTTTTTTTGCCTCTGGGTCCCTAAGTTTTCCATTTTTTTGCCATTTTGATCACATACACTAACTCCATCCAAAAACTCCATCTTTAACCAGTGGTATTTTGGGGATTTTCATTTTAAATGTTTTCAATTGCCATTTTGATCCAATTCCAAAAAATCAAAAAAATTCCAAAAAATCAAAAAAAATTCCAAAAAAATCTAAAAATAATAAAAATTCTAAAAAATAATAAAAATTCTAAAAAAATCATAAAAATTCTAAAAAATCCAAAAAATCCGTTTCGGCGCGAACCGTTTCGAACCCGAATCGTTTCGAGCTGAACCGTTTCGACGCGAATCGTTTCGACCCGTACCGTTTCGACCCGAACCATTTCGAGCTAAACCGTTTCGACCCGTACTGTTTCGAGCTGAACCGTTTCGACGCGAACCGTTTCGAGCCGAACCGTTTCGAACCGAACCGTTTCGACGCGAACCGTTTCGACCCGTACCGTTTCTACCCGAACCGTTTCGAGCTGAATCGTTTCGGGCTCGAAACGGTTCAACTCGAAACGGTACCGTTTCAAGCTGAACCGTTTCGACGCGAACCGTTTAGAACCCGAGCCGTTTCGAGCTCGAAACGATTCAGCTCGAAACGGTTCAGCAAGAAACGGTTTGCGTCGAAACGGTTCAGCTCGAAACGGTACGGGTCGAAACGGTTCGCGTCGAAACGGTTCAGCTCGAAACGGTACGGGTCGAAACGGTTCGCGTCGAAACGGTTCAGCTCGAAACGGTTCGGGTCGAAACGGTACGGGTCGAAACGGCGGTTCGCGTCGAAACGGTTCAGCTCGAAACGGTTCGGGTCGAAATGGTACGGGTCGAAACGGTTCGCATCGAAACGGTTCAGCTCGAAACGGTTCGGGTTCGAAACGGTTCGCGCCGAAACGGATTTTTTGGATTTTTCAGAATTTTTTAGAATTTTTAGAATTTTTATTATTTTTTAGAATTTTTATTAGTTTTTAGAATTTTTTGGATTTTTTGGAATTTTTTTGATTTTTTGGAATTGGATCAAAATGGCAATTGAAAACATTTAAAATGAAAATCCTCAAAATACCCCTGGTTAAAGATGTAGTTTTTGGATGGAGTTAGTGTATGTGATCAAAATGGCAACAAAAGGGAAAACTTAGGGACCCAGAGGAAAAAAAAACTATTTGCACTAAAATGCTAAATTTGGACAAAACTCAGGGACTAAAATGGCAATTTACTCCAAATTAATACATATATATGAATAGGTTTAAACTTGTTTTAAAGATCAAGGTCCTTTTGTGTTAATTGTCAAAAGCTTTTTAAAACTCAAGCAAACCAACTGCCTTCTTCACCGTTTACCAATCTATCTCCGGCGAAATTATCGCACAGTGTGGCCGGCGATGGTGGGTCTCAACCGAGCAGTGATAACGGTTACTCGGAAGGCGAGACACGCGGCGGAACAAACTCAGGTGCGACCGGATCTGGTGGTTTATGATAGAATGGAAAGCAAAGGGTGTCAGAGTGGGTTTAATCGGTGGTGACAGTGGCCGTGAGGGTTCGATTGGGGCTGTGAAGTGTTATGAACGGTTGCAAGCAATAGATTTGGAAGTGTTGAATGACGATGCAGGTGGGTCTCGAGGGTTGTGGTGGTTTGCGGTTGTGCCAACGGCAGTTCTAAGGTGTGTTTCGTTTGTATGTAAGTCGCTTTGTTATTTAATAAAGATTATCACTTTCCTTTGATACCGGTGGGTTTAAGCAATTAGGCTTAATATCATTGTCATGCTCTGTTTTTTGTTTTTGGAATTGTTCTTATGGGTATCGAGATTATGGTGGAATTTAATAATTTATGATATCTTGTTCTTTGGATTAATGTTTGGTAATGTTCTCACCTATGACGTCATCAGATTCAATCGCAATAAAATTAAACTTAAATTCGACTCGATTATAAACAACTAAGCAAGTTTCATCAGATTAGTTGTAAGTTTGATCAAACAACTTTTTTAGTTACAGCTTCCATTTGTTTAGACAGAGTGGATTGCATTTTCTTGTGTGCAAGATTAGTAGTATATGTTACCAGGCAAGTTGTTCAACATTAGTATTGTGATGATGGGGTTTGTAGTGGCGAAGCTTGACAATGAAGACGGGGGGTTGAAACGTACACACCCAAAAATTTCTGTAGAACCGGGGGGTCGAAAACGTATATACCCAAAATTTTTCTATACGAAAACTACATATATAACACTACTGAGCGAAAAGTTCGGGGGGTCGGGCGCCCCCGGCCCCTCTTAAGTTGCGGCCCTGCCGGGGTTGGGATTGGGTGGGGTTGACCGGACGACCGACGATCTTGACGAAGGGAAGAGTGAGTAGTAGGGGTGGCCTGGTGGGATTAGTTTTATTTTATTAATTTATATTTGTTTTAATAATTTACAGAAACAAACCCTCAATAATGTTAACTACATAAAAGACCCCTATTCAAATATGGTTGATTGCCAAAATAAACCCTTTGGTTTTTAAAGGGCATTTAAGTCATTTTAGCAAGACCTAACAAAAAAATTAATAATGGTTTGCCTTAGTACTCAACATTGTAACAAATTAAAATGTTTATACCTAATTTTGCAACAAAAAACTATTAGTACCCGACATTGAAACTTGGCAAAAACCACAAGGACGAACGGTGTAATTTATACAATATAAATTAGCAACCATTTTGTGCATTAGGAGGTGTACTCCTAGCTTAGGGTGTGTTTCAAACAAATTTTTGATTTTTCACTTTTAACCCAAGCATTTTCGTATTTTAACCCCTTTTAATTTTTTTTACTTTTAAAACAAAGTTTTGCATCTTTTATAATTTAACCCAATACTTTATTATATACAACTTTGGTCCCTCATACTTTTTATCTTTCGCAAGTTTTTCGTTTTACGTTTCGTTCTAAATTTTGTGAGTTAACATGTCGTAGCGTGCATGTGAGGTTCAATGTTTTTTGCTCTATTTCTTCGAATTTGATAGGCCCGTCGCAACGTGTCCATTTATCCCCTTTTGACAAGTTCGCCTCAACGGGCGGGTCCTTGATCGACTAAGTTATTATTTTCTACGTTTTACGTTTCTGTTTAATTTTTCTGCATTAACACACTGTAACGGGTGTGCGTGGTTCAACGATTTTAAGTCTGCTTTTCGTTCGGTGTAATTTTTTCCATTTTATCTATTTTATTTTTACGAGTTTTTCCAATGTTGGGAGTCGATGTCGGTGTGGCATTGGTGCTACTTGGCATGGTTTTACGAACGTTTTTAACCTATTAAATTTTTTACTAATATTTTGTTTCGGTTTACCCTTATACTTTCTTTACTTAAAAACTATTTTTTACGTGCATATTTTATGTATAGGTAGGTATAAATATGATTTGTTATACATTTCGACGTACACTTTTTTTATAAAGAACTCTAGGTCAAATATAATACGTTTTCGTTTAAAGAAACCATTTTTACGTGCATATTCTTATGTACATTTCGGTATAAATTTAAGTTGTTCTACGTTTCGACGTAAACTTTTTTGGGAAATGATTCAGGTCAAATATAATATGTTTATGTGTTTATTTTATGTATATTTCGTAAAGTTTGTTTCAAACCGAGTGGAGTCAAATTATGGTTTCTTTTTTTCCCTTTTATTCGAAAGCTCTAATTAATCCCTTTCGATTACATGTGTCAGATTTTCCTTTATACCTGTTACGTTTTTTATGTATGAGTTGGGTCACACATAATACGTTATGATTGTTCGATAGGAATTTGATTTACTTTTCGTTTGATCCAATCACAATTCTTATACAAGTTACACTGAGTTCAACTGGATATGTCGAAATACGTGGTTTCATATGGTTAATGCATCATATAACGTTTGGACTAACTCATTCAATGTTTACGATGTACCCGCGCCGCAACGCGGGCGGGTCTTAATCCTAGTTTTTTCAAAATAGAATCATTATGGGGATGCCCGGTAAAGTCATGAATTACCAATTATCTCAAGATCACATGTGGTGCGTGTACTACTATAAAAAAACAAGATAAAATTTGGGCTAATATATAACTTAGAGGGTTGAGTTATTCAACAAAGAAGTATAAAACTAAGAAGGGTAAGAAGTCATTGTAGAGTGATAAGTGTCCCAAAAGCAATCAAGAGGGAAGAGTAATTTTGTCAAAGAGAATAAAAAGATTATGCGCATGCAAATAACATGCTATTTCCCCCTATATTTTAAACGTTTATAACTTTTTTATACGGCATTTGTTTTTAAAAAAATTATACCATAAAATCGAGCGTCTTTTTATCTTTAATATGAGTAACATATTGTTATATTTAGGAAAAGAAAATCGAAAACCTCAGATACGTATTACACAATGTACATAACATACAACACAATGGGTATCAAACTAAAAACACAATGGAAAGTAGGCAAAAAACACAATCGATGATAATAGATAAAAGACACAATGGATAGTAGACTAAACATAATGAGTATCAAACTAAAAAATACAACGGATGACAACAAATAAAAGACACAATGGACAGCAGACTAAAACACAATGGACAACAGACTAAAACAAATTGAACAACGGATTAAACACAATGCGCAACAAAACAAAAAACACAATGGACAACATATTAAAACACAATCGATAGCATAATAAACACAATGACTAGAACCTATAACACAATGTATAGAAAACCTAAATATAACACTATCTTCATTTTGTCATACATGGTGTCATAGGTTCTGATAAGAACGTAATGGACTAGGGGTGAGCAAGTTTATGTCCGGACCGAAAATAACCGAGAACCAAACCGAAAATATACCCAACCCGGCCCGAACCCAAGTACCTAGGTATTTAGATCGGTTCCAATTTTTTACATAAAATAGGGTTTGGTTGGTTCTCGGTTCTTTTCATGGTGAAACCCGACTTGGACCTATGGACCAGAACCGACCCTATATATAGGGTAGTGAATCGGTTCTATATTTTATGTTTGATCAGTTCTCGGGTTGAGTCGCGTAATGGTCGGGTAGGGTCGGGTTTTTCCTTTTGCTCACCCCTACAATGGACATAACCCAAATTAACATTGTGTTATAAGTTTTGATAATAACACAATGTATAGAAACCTTAGTAAAAACGTAAAGACCAAACCCAGTTGAAAGACCAAATGATCAGAACCTTTAACACAATACAAAGAAAACCTAGTAAAAATGAAAGTTTTTGTTTTATTTTTATATAACAATATCATACTCATGGGTGGGGTTCGACTACAAAGTCCATTTTTTCTACAAAGTGTACAAAGTCATAAAACACCATAATTTCAGACATAAAACACACACAAAACCCACAAAATAACAGAGTGAAGATCACTAAAACACAATATCCAAACAATAACAATCCATAAAAACTTCAAACACACCATCCTAGAACTATGAATATAAAACACAACAGGATAATCAACATAAAACACACTAATGTTAGTTATTCGATAATCAAAGCCTTATCATCCAAAACACAACACAAAATCCACAAATATGACGTTTAGTAATCTTCACTTTGTTTTTGGGGGGTTTTGAGTATATTTTATGGTTGACATTATGGTGTTTTATGACTTTTTACTTTGTAGAAAAAATAGACTTTGTAGCCAACTCTCACCCTCATACTCATATTAAAGATAAAAAAACACTCGTTATTATCGTGAATTTTTTTAAAAACAAATGTCGTATGAAAAAGTTATGAACGTTTTAAATTGACGGGGGAATTGTCATGTGCCTTACATGTGGATAGAGAAAGTAAAAAAATATTAGATTTTTTTTATGTCCTTCCATTCTTTTATTTCCCCTTAAATTAACCTCAACCCTACAAATTTAAAATTAATGGCCTAGAATCGTTATTACCATTCTTATTTATTTGATCCAAATCCATAACTTTAACATAGTTTGAGGACCTCTATATAATTCTGCAACTATTTGGGAAGTTAAAACAATTTGGTCCAGTGATTCGGTGAAGGACCTGAAATAATGGTCGCAGAGTTGGAAAGTCACAAAAATCCATCGTAAAGCAAACGAATGGAGGAAAGAAGTTCGATTTTTATCCGTCAAGTTAGGTTTTGGTGAAGCCGAAGGAGTTGAACTACAGGTTAAGCTATTTTACTTTGAGCCACCCGGGACCTATGTGACATACAATTAAAATTGATATGCTATATATGTAAAATTGTTCTCTTTTTGGTATCAGTTCTGATTCCTGAACGTGTAACTTGAATTGATTGAGTCCTTATAACGGTTTGGTAATTGTTGTGGTTCATGCACATAAGGTGTTTGACGTATTGCCCCACTGAGTTTCTTAGCTTATGGCGTCGTTTTGAAGTAAAAATAGCCCCAATGCCCGATGCCCAATATGTTATTTTTTGGATTTGGTTCATTTGTTCATCAATAATATGAATTCTCCTCTCCCCAATAATGAATTTGGAGTCAGGTTTATAAGTAGTTCTGATTTTGAAAATGTGATTCTCATGTAGGCGGATACCAAAGGGCTTGTAGCATAGCGATATAAAGGTGTCTAGTAAAGGCGTTCACATGGTTTTAAAAAAACGTTTGAGGCGTGCGCCTCAAGGCGCGCCTCGAGACGAAACGACCAAAAAACGAATCTGAGGCGCGCCTCATGGTGTTTTTAATGTATATGCGCCTCAGAGGGGCTGAAGCGCTAAGAAAGCTGCGCCTCAGGTAAATGCCTGAACCAACGTTCGTTGGTGTCTATGAGGATGATAACGTGGTCCTAGAGTAAAATGGTAACACTGTCAAGAAAGCAGGGATCCATTCAACACTAGCTTCACTCCTTGATGATCATGTGCTTGCAGATATACTCTCTATCAGATGTTGACACCCTGATCAGCTTGGAACTTGGGAGTGCACATCTTTTGGTATGTGATTAATTGATTATGCTTGCTTAGTTTCTTATTTTCAGCTTAGCATGTCAATAATGACAGTTGGTTTCTTGTGTGGGACACAAATGTTGCTGTGATGAATTCTGCTACAGTTAAGGATTTGAAACTAGCTGTCCAGAAAAAAGTCAATGAAACAGAGCAGTCAAAGATGGGCCATCGCCATATTTCTTGGTATTTTTCTCTCTCCTTTTTTTTCCTTCTGTTACTTAGTTGTTTCTCATTTGTGATTGAGTTATTCTTGTTTAAACCTATACATTTGAAATGGTGATACTGATAGGGGCAGGTAGGGTATTGGGTCAAAACAGGTCACCTTTATCCACCTGTCTTAAGTTCTTAACTGGACCAGCCAACGCTTTGTGTTCCATTTTTTTTATTTCGTAAATATTCAGTGTGTTGAATGTGATTACAAACAACTTAAGAGGACATATACATTTGGTTTTGTTTTTAGGTTATTTTGAATACATAATCTGTTTGACCCTTTATCAATCATATCCGCCCCGTAATAACCGGTTTTCAAAAGTAAATACTTTTTCCAATGCTTGCTTGGTTTTTTATTTTCAGCTTAGCATATCATTAATGAATTGTTGGTTGCTTGTATTGGACACAGATGTTGCTGTGATGAATTCTGCAACAGTCAAGGATTTGAAAATTGCTGTTGAGAAAAAAAGTCAATGAAATGGAGCAGTCAAAGATGGGTCATCGCCATATTTCTTGGTATTTCTCTGTGTTTCTGTTACCTAGTTGTTTTTCATCCGTGCTTGCGTTATTTTTGATCAAGCTTAGACATTTGCAACGGTGGTACGGGCAGGTCGGGTATTGGGTCAAAACAGGTCACCTTTATACGCATGTGAAATGTGTGATAACTGGTTGTGTTTGGTTTCGTTTTTAGGTTATTTTGTATGATTAATCTGTTTGACCCGTTATCAATCATATCCAATCCGTATTAACGGGTTTTCATTAAAAGGCTTGAATTTGCTACCTTTATGTATACTAGTTATGATTTTCTGGTTTAGTCATGACTCGGTACCATGAATTACTTGCTGTTTCTCATGTGTTTTGGGAATACTATGCTTCTTATTAATTTTTTTATTCAAAAATATATATATATATATATATATATATATATATAGGGGAGGGTTATTTTGAGAACGCTAAATATTGCGAGAACCGTGAGAACAAATGAAAAAAACAATCAAAACCGAATTTTTTTAATACAAACCTCATTGTAATAAAAATACAACATCAAAAAAGAATTTACAACGTCAAATAATTCATTTCTCCTCTCAAAATCACTCTTACTAGATTTTTTACACATGTGTAAATATAACAAATTTACACATGTGTAAATGGCAAACCTACACATGTGTAAATTTTCTTTATTTACGAATTCACGAAAATTTAAACGTGTAAATTTAATTTCTAACATTGTATTCGAATAATAATGATAAGTGTAAAAAGAAATTTTGAATTTGAATTGTTTTTGACCAAGTTCTCGTGGTTTTTTCATTCGTTCTCACGGTTCTCGCGATATTTAGCGTTCTCATTTAAACCCTCCCCTATATATATATATATATATATATATATATATATATATATATATATTTTTAAGGATTTTTTTTTTTTTGAAAAAAACTTGAAAAAAATAGTTTTTACATTTTAGAGCTTCCATTTCTTGGTTGTGTTTTCAGGGAGCACGTGTGGCAAAAACATTAGTCTCTCATAACACAATGAAAAGCCTGCATATCTTCAAGATCATGGTGTAGGTAATCACTCCCAGGTACTTGTAACTTGCATCAATTATATTTTGTTTTGCTGCTTAATCGGGTCTCTAAATCAGACTGTGTTACATCATCTAAAAAATATTTTTGCTTTTCTGGTTTTGCTTAATTAACTGGGATTCTTCGTCATGTAGGTGCATTTTATTCCATGTGTAATGTCAAGATCTTCAAGGCGACATTCACGAAGGGAAAAAACCTAGGTTTTTTCATGGTGTTAACAAAAGGGAATGAGTTGATCTTTAACTACTTTTATGTGTTTTAAATGTTCTGTTTAAAGATGAAAATTGACCGATAATTGTAATATTTAGTTATTTACATATACAAGTAGTTAAACAACCTCAAACCTTTGCCTTTCTACATTCAAATACGTATAATATCCTTATACATGCAAATACAAAATGGGAGAAATTTTATTAGAAAATGGTTTAGATCCCTTTTGTGCAACATGTCCATGTGATACATGTATGCACTTATAGTGTTGCGCATTTCGATTTTTTTTTTTTTTTTTTTTTATTATCTTTTAGAACTGGTTCTGGGTTGGAATCTCCTAATCAACAGAGTTAATAACCGGATATTGGTAAAATCAGATTGGGTATGGAACCATTTTTTTGAGAGGAGAGTGATCAGTTTGGTTCCGATTATGTTTTCTTTTCTAAGGTTTTTACTAGTTTGGATCAGGTATAATTGTGCTTGGAACCGGTTTCAAAGCATAGGGCTACAACCCAATGCCTACCCAGGGGGTACGCTCGGGTATGAAATCGGTTCCTTAATATATCCGTTTTCTCTTGATTCTCGGTTCCACATTTTTTGTTAGGGACGGTCAAGGAGCCGTTTTCTGTGCACACCTACCCACATAGTGCATCACATACTAAACAACACAAGAACCCTAATTCAAACCAACCTCCATTCTCATCGTTCCCATGGCATCGAAGGCGACAAGGAAGACAAACTACCTCCAGAAGCTACACAACCACCTCAAACACAACAACACACGCCTCGTCATCGTCAGTGTCGACGATCTTAGTGTGAACCAAATTCAGGCCATAAGGCAAGTACTGCGACCCCCCTCATATGTTGTAATGGGTAAGAATTCTTTCATGAGGCGCTCACTCGCCATCCATGCCCCATCTGCCGAAAAACCTGCTTTTGTTGGCGCAATTCCTCACATTAACGGCAAAGTTGGGTTGATTTTGACCGATTGTGACCCAGAGGAAGTGAGTGAAACGGCTGCGGGATATAAGTTGCAGCCGCTGGTTTGTTCGTCTATGGATATTGGGATGTGTTCCCTTTGGCAGTGGTTGCTGGGTTTTCATATGAATTTGCTCACCAAATGAAGTGGTTTTTTAAAGGTTGAAGATTAATTTCAGAATATGGAGATCGATAAGTTGTTTATTTTCAAATCATTGCAGTTGAGCAAATTTTATTACAATTCAGTTGATACGGTTTTTTTAATTAGTTTTTTTCATTATTTATATAATCTTATTGTGTTTCTGAATGAGTGGGTGCTTCTTGATGATCAATTAGGATAGGGATGCACTCGGTACCAAAAATGTAGAAAGTCGGTACCATTTGGTCATTCCTACTGAAAGATAACAGTGGCTACATATTTTTTTGTGTCTGTTTACCAAAATGGTTTGAACTGGATTCTTGTCTTAAAACTGTTAGTTTGTGCTTTCTAAAATGATGCTGATATTAAACATATTGATAACTGCATATTTTAAAATTCAAAATAATAATTAGAAACGTTTAAATGGCCTATTCCAAATTTCAAACTGACACTGTTAAACCGTCAAACCCTAATCGTATGAATCCTTAAACCGGATGACGGGCTTCGGTTTAATCAATTCAGTCGATTTTATGAAGTACTCTTCATCAACTAAGTTATGTTTTTAAATTGCTGTGGTGAGTGTTTCCCTACATGAATAAGAAAGTCCCCTTACAAAGTAAACTCCTTATCCCAGACTTTTGGAACTTACAGAATTTAATGACTTTGTATTCTGTAAAGATTTTGCAGGAAACACTACAGAACGAGAAAGAATCTAAAGAACAAATACCTCTTTTTGGATTGTTTCTCTCTCGGTAATCATCATTGCTGCTGTTGTTGCTTTTTTATTTCTTTTGTGGACTCAACTGGAAGATCTAATTCAAATAGAGAATGGGGTGAGACCGAAACTATAATTTTGGAAAACACAAGAAAAGTGACTGGACTCAAATAGAGAATGCCATTTGAACATAGAGCGAACCTGCTGCTGCTGCCATCACTTGATTTTCTACCCATTGACATGTCTAATCTTCAGTCCACTTCTTCTGTAATCATCTGTCACCTGTATTCTATCTCGTGTATTGTAATATTTTTATTTGTATTAAACACACACATGGTATAATTATATTACACAACAGAGTATTTTAAATCAAAACAACAATTTTACAAATATTGTCAATTATAAGAATCTATTAGGCTTCTCTGCCTCTTTTAATCTTGGAAATCTTCACTGCAACCGCCACATACACCTTATCCATGGTTACCTCTGCAATCATAAAAACCTTCCTTCTCCATTGCTTCTTGAATGCCAAGACTCCAATAATACCCCAAAAACCTGTTGCAAATCCACACGTTATGTCCAAGTAAAACCATACCTTCCTTAGCCCATTAGCCTTTTTGTATTTGTTCTTGCTTGTTGTGGCTGGTGGGTTTTCAGGATTGGAACAATTATTTGGCAGAGGTGCACCACAGAGATCCCTGTTACCAGCATATATTGATGGGTCGGTAAGTGTTTGCAGTTGATTTCCGGTTGGAATTCTTCCTGACAGTTTGTTGTGTGACAGATTCATTGAGCTCAAAAAGTTCAAAGCAGCCATGCTTGGAGGGATCGTCCCGCTTAGTTGGTTGTCTGAGAAGTCAAGAGATGCTAACGCCTTCATGTTTCCGATGCTATCTGGAATACTCCCACTCAGATGATTATGAGACAAATTGAGACCCATCAACATAGAAAGTGCAGTTATCTCTGGAGGGATTTCTCCTGTAAGTTTATTGCTTGAAAGGTCCATATTAACAACTATATATCTCGTTTTTGTATATTCAAGCTCACTTCCTTTAAAGACTTGAATCACATCCATCAGATCAACCTCATCATCGTAATCCAGTTCATAATTAAATGCATCTTCTGCCTCAACCATCCCGCTCAACTCTCCAAAACAATGAGGGATGGATCCTGTTAAGTTGTTGTGTGCGATGTCTAAAATATGAAGAGATGAACATTTGCACAAAGAATGAGGAATACCTCCTGTTAAGTTGTTTTTATGCAACCTGAGAATCCTCAATTCTGAAAGTTTATCTCCAATCCATTTTGGTATGTTTCCTGAGAATTCGTTATTGCCCAAATCCAAAACTTCTAAGTCTCTCAACTTTCCCAAGTCTTGTGGTATTTGGCCATTGAAGTTATTGTCATTCAGTTTTAACCATGTTAATGATAAATACATATTTCCTAAAGAACTTGGGAGGACTCCAGACAACCCATTTGAACTAAGTATAAGCATCCTCATGATTTGTAGATTCTCTAGACAATCAGGAATATTTCCAGATAACCGATTGCTGGAAACATCGAGAATTTCCAAGCTTGTTCTTCTACACATTGACCTTGGAATTGACCCATTGAAAAGGTTGTCTTGTAGAGATAAATAAACGGTATATTCGCTAAATGGAAGATTTGTCAAAGATCCAATGAGTTTGTTGTGAGAGAGATCTAAATTATCAAGCATGGGCATATTCTGCAACGATGTTGGTGGAAGACCATATAGGCTAGCATTAGACAATACCAACTCCTCAAGCATCCTTTGATTTTGCAACCACTGTGGAAATCCATTTTCAATCTTGCAAGAACTAAGTCGAACACTCCTCAGTTGGAATGGAGGAATCCAATCATTTGAGATATTAATAATCAACTTATGATGGGAAGATATATCCAAGCTCTTCAACATTGAGAGGTTAGCAAGATGGGCTTCCAAAATCACTCCTTCTAAAGAATTTTCAGAGACATCTAAGTCAACGAGTTTGGTGAGTTGCCCAAGTGTAACTGGGAGTGGACCTGTTAACAGGTTTGATTGCAGATTTAAATCAGTTAAACATGTTAATCTTCCCAATGATTCTGGGATTGGACCTGTTAACTGGTTTGATTGCAGATATAAATCAGTTAAACATGTTAATCTTCCCAATGATTCTGGGATTGGACCTGTTAACAGGTTTGATTGCAGATATAAATCAGTTAAACCTGTTAATCTTCCCAATGATTCTGGGATAGAACCACTAAATTGATTATCAGAAAGGTCAAGTTTGGTAAGGTTTCCAAGGAATGTCGGAATGGGACCGGTTAATTTGTTATGAAACAGATCTAATTCTTCTAAAGATCTTAATCTCTCCAAAGCTTTAGGGATTGAACCTGTAAAACTGTTTGACCGGAGGCTTAAGACTCTTAAATTGTTTAATTTTCCAACAGATTCTGGAATCGAACCACTTAATTCACTTCCATCTGCTTCCAACACCTCTAAAGCATAGTGGGAACATTCAGACGTGTTTGATGATGGGCCTATCATTTCTCCTCCAATATAATAATTATATGATAAGCTCAATTCCTTCAGATGACATTGTCTCCAAATCCCAACAAGCTCGATGTGCTCAAAGTTATTATAAGAAACATCAAGCTTTAGAAGGTTAGGCATGACAGGAATTGATGAGCTCAAATTGTTTTGTGAAAGGTCAAGGACTTTTAGGGAAGTGATATTCATTAATTCAGATGGAAATCTACCCTCAATTGAATTCCAGCTAAGATCAAGATGTTGTAAGTTAGAATGGGCACTGGAATTCAAATAAGTGGGTGAAAAGGGGGCATTGTGAAGCCCACACCCTAACAAATGCAATTCTGATAAAGAAGGGATCATGTTTAGCAGGTTTACAGAGTTCCATGCCAGACTAAGATTATAGTCTGAAAGATCAAGGAATGTTAAGGATGTCATGTTCTGAAAAAAGTGAGGGAGTTGACCTTCAAAATTGTTGAGGCTAAGATCCAGATGTTCAATGTTGGGAAGTATTTTACTTGAATTAAGATGAAGTCCAAGATCAGCATTAGAAAGTGTACAGAAACTCAAACTTAAATATGTTAATGAAGGAATCATGTAAAATACCATATCAACATTGTTTGCTTGAGAAAGATCCACATGACTCAAGTCAAGATGCTCAAGTGAGGAAAGGCCAGAAACCCATGCCATATCATTTGACGTGATATCATTTGACGTGAAATCATTTGAACCAAGATCAAGAACCTTCAAATTGGAGAGATTTCCAATGGGATGGGGAATAATACCACTAAAACCTGCATTTGAGAGATTGAGGTAACTTAGCTGCTTGAAGGATCCAATGAATTTAGGAATCTGACTTCCATAAAATTTATTCCTACTCAAATCCAGATGTTGCAGATGTCTTAACTCAGCCAAACATGCGTTCACCTTATCACCTTTTAAGTAGCCCAAAGTTCCTCTGAGATGAAGACTGACAACTCTTCCGGTGGCACCATCACAGCGGACTCCTTTCCATGAGCAACAATCAATGCCAACCCATGATGATAGCATTTTAAAGTCATCTTTGACGCTGTCTTTGAACTGGAGTAGTGCTAGTCTCTCTCGTTCATGGCAGCTTCTTGTTGAATTTTGAGCCCCCAGACAAGTATATTTGGTTGCAACCAAAAACATACTTAATAAAACGAGATGAAGCCCCCAAACCCACTGATTTCCCATGATTCAACCTCAACTTTTTAGAAGAATGTGAAGAAATATAAGTTGCTATGATGAACAAATTACATGAAGTAATAGTTGTTTGTATAGATGGACGTGAGCTATGGATCATGGAAGACTTTGCAAGTCGTTGTGGTCCTGTGGAAAATCAATACACAAATATCATCCACAAAAATCCTCCAGTTTCCAATGGATAAAATTTTGTTGTACATAAATCCTCAACTCATAATCTATAGTTAATATTCCTCATTTTTCTTACAATTTTGTTATACACCTTTGAGCAAACTTATGTAAAAAAAAATTCTTTCAATATAACTAATTGTTTAGAGTCGTAGCTGGGCATGCTACCTTATAAAAATTCTTTTAAGAGTAAATTACTTTTTGAGTTATGTTTTAGTGGTTTTTTAACCACTAGAGTCCAAAATTAAAAAGTTTAGCGCTCTGAGTCCCTAACCACTCATTTTATAACACTTGTACTTTTTATTTTGGACTCAAGTGGTTAAAAGCACTAAAAACACATGAACTCAAAACGTTATAAAATGAGTGGTTAGGGACTAAAAGCGTTAAACTTTTTGATTTTAGACTCAACTGGCCTTAATTTGGTCCACAAAAGGCTGAAATGAGAATCCGATTCTCAGGCTTCCAAATCCAAACTTTCTTTCCTTATGGATGATCATTGGACAAACTGTATCCACATAATTACTTCCTTCTATTAGAGTATTAGAGGTGTACAAAAATCCGGTTTGGGCCTGATGAACCGGTTTATAGCCCGATTTGGTAGCCAAAAAACGGTTGGCTCGACCCTGATTTGGCAGTTTTGTATAGGTTTAAGATTTTTGTGTTAAGAATCATTTTCAACCCGAACCGGTTTGAGCCTAAAAATAAACCGATAAAAATTGGTTTAAATGCTAAAACTAGTTGTGAACCCAATCCCAATTGGTTTGGGTGGGTTAGGTTTTCAACCCTAAAATCGATCTTAACATGAACCGGTTTGAGCCCAAGGTAAATAAAATGGGTCAAATTGCCTTTAAATGTATGGGAGTTCTTAATTTTAAAACTCGTCTGCAAGTGTTCATTCATGCATGGGCGGCTTCTATGTGGTGAGTTCTTAGGCTCGAGCCTAGGGCCCAAATATTGCTTACACATAATTCAATGCACACTTTTTCGCTTTGAGCATAAAATATTCAATATTATTCCAATCTCACTTTAATGAAAAAAAAGTGGGCCTAACTAATTTTACATAGGTGGTTTAATCGTACTTTAACCAATCCATTTTTTGTACTTGTTCACAAAAATCTTAGATCTGATACAGTCATACAACTTATAACGTTAACATTTGAACAAGGCCTTTGAGTTTATACTTTGCCTTGGGCCCCAAATTGGTTGAGCCACCCTATGTTCATGACGTTGAAGTAAAGGAAAGTGAAGTCAACACCTCACGCATGGTTTGTTCATGGTTTAGTCCTGCTACAGCTATATAGGGTGTTCATTTAGTTCAAACATTCACACACGTACATACACAAGATATATAGCGATAAAAAATATTGAGTAGTTTATTAGATTAGGGTGGGAGTTGGCTACAAAGTCCATTTTTCTTACAAAGTGTAAAAAGTCATAAAACACACTCAAAACCCACAAATAACAAAGTGAAGATTACTAAAGCACCATATTTGTGGGGTTTGTGTTGTGTTTTGTATGATAAGGCTTTGATTATTGAATTACTAACATTAGTGTGTTTTATGTTGATTATCATGTTGTGTTTTATATCCATAGTTCCACGATTATGTGTTTGAAGTTTTTATGTACTGTTAGAGTTTGGATATTGTGTTTTAGTGATCTTCACTCTGTTATTTGTGGGTTTTGAATGTGTTATATAGCTGAATTTGTGGTGTTTTATGACTTTGTACACTTTGTAGAAAAAATGGACTTTGTACCCGAACCACACCCATTAGATTATACACATGTGTACATCGCATTTAAACAGAGCAAGGATAATGAATTTAAAATAGGAAAGATATTATAGATAATGAATTAAAATAGAAAATATGTAACTGATTTCAATTATTAAGATAATGATTTAAATCTAATTTTTTATAAAATTACTTTCCTATTTAATTTATGAGAGAGAACATGATTTATGCAATCAATTTAAGATGAATATTACACATATACCCTTTTTGCATTTAATTAAAAGGAAAAAATTAACCACATAATTACAATCATGCCACTCATCTAAATCTCAAGATCATAGAAATCAAGGGTCAAGATGAGTTCACACAGTTCACAACTGAGGGGGGTGTTCACTCTTGAACCTAATCCTCTATATATATATATATATAAAAGTGAATTATTCGATGATATTATGATATATGGGTATATGTATGGTTTATACGTTGGATTGGTTGATAGGCAATATTTAATCTATACTACGTTATTAAGCAAACTAGGTTTCCTACTCTTATGGTAATTTTACATTGTGTACACATCTTCAAGCAACATATATAGAAGAGCGAAGCCATTTTAGAGGGGTTAAAGCTTTACATTCTTCAAAGATTTAAGACGTCTAAGGGTCATTATAGGGATTTCATCCATGGAATTAGGAGAAGCCTACATTAATTATATCCGACTTAAACCGTCCAGAGAAGGAGACGGAGAGAGAACCAGAGAAGAGAGCGAGTAGCGGGGTTAGAGAGTGAAAGAGCGACGGGAGAGGGAATGGGGAGACCAAGCACAGCCTCCGGCCACCTTAAACCTAACGACGACAGTGATGTGATGGTGTCACTTGGTTAGAGCACGATGGGGGTTCTGGTGATGAGGTTGCAAGTGAATCCCAATCGTTCGTCTTGCACCGTCGTTGAATGCAAATCGTCGCCTCCTTCACCACGCTAAAGGTGTCGTCGATTAGGTAGTGAAATCCATTGTCGGGGATTCTGAATTGACTTTATGTCTACCGTATGGCGAATGTGAATAGCCCCTACGTTCAATTCTAACATCGTCTGCAACGCATGGTTTATATATATTTGCTCTCTCCCCAACCAATGATATATTAAGCTGATTATGAATCCATTGTTTTTGCAGGGACATAGGGTTCTTCGGCTTACCATGTACATAGGGAGACGTCGGTATTATCGGACCAGGAGAGATGAGTCAATCATGATTCAATTACATTCAAGTGAACCCGGGTACAACTCAGACGAGAAGAACTTTGTAGCCCATGCAACCCCAAGACATCATGCAGCAACTTGTTTTTAGTTTCTAATTTTATCACATGCAATTTTATTTCTAAGTTACTTTATTTTATTTACCTTTTCAAAGTTAGGTTTTCCACATTCCTAAGATGTAGCAAAATGGGTTGTACCGGAATTTTATTACCTGTGTATTGCGATTGAATGAATGAACATAGGCAGAGTGAAACTATTTAGAATTTGTTAATTCTCTTGTTCTTGAGATTTCCTTTCCAATGCTATCTTATTTTGGCCGATTAAGAGGTGATCTTTGGAATCCCGACTTGAATTACATGGTGTTTTCTGTATCCTTTCCAATGGTATTTAAAGTTCAATATTTTGATTTTCCTATTTTCCCACTTACTAGTAATTTTTAAAGTGAAATAATTTCCGTCTTGAAAACTTTATCATCTCTTAATTTCCAACTACTTTATCAACTCTTTGAAAACCAAGTTTATTAATTGGGAATGAGATAAAGAAACAAATATAATTAAAAGGACACCAACTACAAAACCTTTTCATTTACTATGTCACTAGGTATTACTCATATTTGCAAATGAACATTAAACGGGTCAACCCAAAATGATCCAAACACAAAACACGATTTAAGTGTGTTGTGACACGAATAATTGTATCTGCCCTGTTCGGGTTGAACAACTCAACTCACAAACCCGACACGTTTGACGCCCCTAACTTAAACACTAACACTTTCTAAAAAAAATATAACAATCTCGACAAAAAGTACTTCAGGTTAACACAACCACCACATGTACCAAAAATTTTGCTTGTTAACCATTATCAAGAACATGGTACAAAGAACATACCTTATTTGATTGAATCTTGTCAAGATCCAATCTAGTTCTTGGAAGGCCAGGGAACTGGAGTTTTAAGTTCTTCAAAAGGGTATTCGCCCTTCCCGAAAGAAGTTTACTTTTTTCTTTTTCGCCACCAAGCCCCTTAACATTTCCTTTCCATGTTAGCTTTCCGGTTCCATGACTCTTTGTGCATTTTCTTGACCATATATGCATGGCTGCTTCAATCCTGTTTGCTATTTGAAGTGTGGTGCATTCTGATGACATCTCCAAGTAATCCAAAAGAGATGATAGGTTTCGCCTAAACAAACTTTCGCGCTCTGAAACAATTCAAAAACACAAAAAAATATTACTGGAAAGTCATGGTTTTAGTTGGGAAAGAATGTCACAACCCGTCCTATCAACGACAAGTTAGATAATTATTGCTAACGGATCAAATTGATGACATGGCGGCTGATATGTAGTAACTTTTAATCATGATGACATGGCAGCTGAGATGATAGGTAGTGTTAATACCATAAAAACCAATATATTTTCTTATTATTCATGAAAAAGTTACTCATCCAAATTTTGGTGTATACTAAAGCCTTTCAACTTGTAGAAAATACACGAAAAGTCAGTAAACTAATTTTTGTATATTAAAGTCCCTAAACGTGTCTAAAATGCACAAACATGTGAATTGTTTTTTGTAAATAATGACTTGTTAACTAAATTGGTTAAAATGATAGAGTGACATTCAACATTTTTGCAAAATAAAAAAAAACCATCTTATTTTGACTAATTTAAGAGTTAAAGTCATTATTTAAAAAATGATGACATGGCAGATGATATGTAGCAGTCACCTTGATCAGAAGTTTTAAAATTTCATGATTTTTTTATTTATTTTTCTAGCCTTACATTGGTTTGTTACTGAAAGCAGAAATCAGTCCAAAGTAGGTAACTAACTATATATACCTTGGGCAAGGTCTCTAAATAAACGTCAGGAACTTCCATTTGCGACAACACGTTGCTATTAATCGACGAAGCGGCTTTAAATATTTGATTACTACACTCCCTGCATTGTTGCAATCTCCTAACTGTATTTTCCGACAATCCGTTAGGCGGAACCTTTGGGAACGGCAGCCACCATTTCTCTTCATACTGAACCAACAAGCTATCAGATTGTGACCCGTTTGAATGTCCAACTGACCCACATAACAGAACTCTGAATCGTGGAACCCGTCAAGCATGGTTACCAGCATCATGTCTAGCTTTCTGAGAGCAGGGAGGTTTAGATACAAATCGGACCGCGGTCTAGTCACCATGACCTCGAAGGTCCCACCGTCTGGGAATTCTTGAAATGATGGAGTGAGTTCGACGATGGAATCGCTTACTGAAAGAAGCCATTCCATTTCTTTTCTCCACATTGACTTGGTTTGTTGACTCAAGGGCTCCAGTTTCCATAGGTCACCAAACACAGTAGCTGTAAATGAAGATCAGTTTCATCATATTTTTTGACTTTTGGAAGTCAAATCTAGTTTTTTTATAGGCAGATTTTGATATATTTGCATAATCGATTTTGGGTTTTAGCTATTTATCCAAAACTAGCATAATGTTAATTGGGAGCAGACGAAGACTGAGAAACAATAGTCTGCTTTGACTTTTAGGAGTCAACTATTGTATTTGTTAAACTAAATTTTAAAATGAATTTCTTCACTTATTCACCCAATGTTTCTCTAATTGTAGCACATAATCGCATTATTTATACTTGGTATTAAATATTTCATCGAAAACTAACACGAATCATTACAATTATGAAAATTTAAAAATAAGATCTTTGACTTTGACTGTTTGGAGCCAACTACTGTATTTTCTTAAACTAAAATCTACTATAAATTTCTTCACTTAATCACCCAATTTTTCTCTAATTGTAGCACATAATTGCATAATTCATTCTTGGTATGAACTATTTTATCAAAAACTAACATGGATCATGATAGTTAAGAAGTTGATAAACAAGATCTTTGACTTAAACTTTGACTTTGACCATTACATGAGATTGAAAATGAGACAAACCAGAGAGATGTGTAATAGCATTAGAGATAGCAAGAGCAGTACAAACTCCATTCCCTCTTCCAGTCATATCTTCTCCAAGCAACAGCTTAGAAAACCTATCTTTCATCAACTGAACCTCTGCAAATAACATAAATAAAAATTTCAAGAATTACAAAAACACAAATCCCATGTTAATTCACCAGCAAATAAACATAAAATCCCAACCCATTAACCCAATTTCCCTTCTTTTCAGCTCAAACCTATAATTCCCACATTATAATTCAACTTAATTTAATTTTAATAATTCATGTAAATTTACAACTACTAACAAAAACAGAGTAACTTCCAACCATCAACCCTAAACTCAAAAATTCAACTTTCTCATCTAATATTCACCACCAAATAAACACAAAATCCTAACCCATTAACCCAATTCCCCTTCTTTTTAAGTTAAATCTGTAATTATCACTTTTTAATTTAATTCAGTTTCATTTAATTAATGTAATTTACAATTACTAACAAAACAGGGTAACTTCAAAAAAAAAAACAAAGAAAAAACTTCCAGTTTTCAACCCTAAACACAAATCTGCATATAATCAACTTTCCCATTTTAAATTCATCAATAAATTAACACATAATCCTAACTAATTATCCCAATTTCCCTTCTTTTTAGGTCAAATCTAAAATTTTCACTTTTTTATTTAATTTAAACTAATTTAATTCAACCTAAATAAACACAAAATCCTAACCAATTGGCCCAATTTCCCTTCTTTTTAGGCCAAGTCTATAATTACCACTTTTTAATTCAACTTAATTCAAAATAATTCAATTTTAATTCATGTAAATTACAATCACTAACAAAACAGAGTAACTCAAAACTTCCACATTACCAGTTACATTTTCATTCTCCACCTTCCCGCCATACTTTCCTCCGGCGACCGGTGGCTTGATCGGAGAAAAAACCGGCAAGTTGGAAGGCCCCACCAACGGCGGGGTGCTGCGAGAAGTGGAAGCGACCGGAGAGTCAAAAGATGAGGCCCCACAACTCTCGGATTCGCTGACGTCAGCGCTGACAGTGTAATCTTCAAAGCGGGGGATTCGGCTCGTGGGATGGGTCTCCTTCACTTTTGAGGGTGGAGGATGGGGCTACCCCACCTTAATATTTATAATTTCTTAATTCTTTTATTAACTTAATAAAAACTTTATAAAAATTAAAAAATACAACATAAATAAATTCATTTCATAACATAAAAAAAATTACATTTCCTAAAAATAAGAAGAATAAAAACATTTCCGAAAAAAAAAATTACATTTTCTAAAAATAAAAAACTACACTACTCGTCTTCGTCTCTGTCACCATCCCCGACGTTTACGTTGTTCCATATATGTTCTACCAAATCCTGTTGAAGGTTTGCATGCGTGAAGTCGTTGGTTAGCGCGAACGAGTTTAAATCATGTTGCGTCGGATCTACCGGGACAGTATTCCCGTAAGATGCATTCTCATCATACTTACAAATCTCCCGACCTTCGTCTTCAATAATCATGTTATGGAGCAAAATGCAAGCGTACTTACAAAGGCGCAACCTCTTCGGTGTGAACGCACGTGCCGGTTGTTCAAGGATGGCCCTTTTTTTTCAAAACACCAAAAGCACGTTCGATGTCTTTTCTTACAGCTTCTTGACGCTTGGCGATTTTTTTCCTTTTTTCGTCCTCGGGAAATGAAATAGTCTTGACAATTGTAGACCAAGACAGATATATTCCGTCAGCAAGATAATACCCGCGTCTATACTCAACCCCTGAAACTGTAAAACGGGTGTCCGGACCGATTCCATTAACGACATCGCTAAAGATCGTCGATTGGTATAGTACGTTGAGGTCGTTGAGTGAACCAGGGAGCCCAAAGAAAGAATGCCAGATCCACAAATCTTGTAACGCCACGGCCTCAAGTATTAAGGTTGGATGGTCGTGATCACCTCGCGTGTATTGGCCTCGCCACGCAGTCGGGCAGTTATGCCACGCCCAATGCATACAATCAATGCTACCAAGCATTCCCGGAAACCCGTGCCTTGCTTCATGAGCTTGGTACAACTGTTGAACATCGTACACGTTTGGTTTCCGCAAATATTGTTTGCTATACAGTTTCACCACATTATGGCAAAACGATACAAACATTCCCGCGAAGTTCTTGCCGACATCTGTAAGTACTCGTCCAAAGCGTCAGCCACCTTCCCGTACGCGAGTTGGCGAATAGCCGCAGTACACTTTTGTAACGTGGTGAACCCTTCATAATTCCGAGCATCGGGCCGTTGCGTGAAAAACGGGTCTAGCCCCGCCAAATCATCAGCAATCCGTGTGAATAACCGGCGACTCGTTCGGAACCTTCATTTGAAAATGTCGGCATTGTAAAGGGGTGCATCCGAAAAAATAATCGTTCACCAATTTCTCGTGCGCTCCTGTCGTAAAAAATATATAAATACGAGGAAATATATAAATATATAAAATTTATTAATGACAAACCTTCGCGGTCTCCGTTAATCCGTATTCGTCTGGTAATAACGTTTTCAGACGAGCCATCTTCCTCTTCCTCCTCCAAAAGAATCTCCGCCGCCTTTACCACAGCGTTTGCGAAAAACATCTCCTCTTCGTCCGAAGAAGACGAGGACCACCAAGATTAGATGCCATTGTGGATGAAAAGATATTTTTTTTATAAAAGATTGGTATAAAAATGGGAGTGTTTTTTTATAAAAATGGATGAGAATGGGAGAAGAATGGGTGAAATATTGAGGAAATGGTATAAAGAATGGGTATATATTTAAAGTGATTTTTTTTTTTTTATAAATCTAGCCGTTATGTAACGGCTATATGTTTGAAATGTGGCACGGCGAGCTCGGCTGTGGGGAGCTGGGGACGACGGAACGAAGGGAGGGGGCGGTGTGGGGGACCGGCGCCGGTCCTAGCCGGGCCTCAGCCGGCCCCCATACCTTCTAGTCTAACGTCAACATGGTGTTGGAAGGGTGGCCCTATGCTGGAGGAGGTGTGTAATTATGTTTGTTTTTGTTTTATTCTTCAATGGCGACGGTGGCGGAATGAATGTATGTATGTTTTTATTTATTATTGATCATCAAATTAAAGGCTTTTTGGCTGAGCTTTTCAAAACAGCTTATTTGTTTTCTGAAAAGCAAATAAGTCAATAAGCTGTTTTGAAAAGCTCCATTTTAAAGCTTTTCAAAACAGCTTATTTGCTTATTTGTTTTCTCAAAAGCAAATAAGCAAATAAGTTGTTTTGAAAAGCTCAGCCAAACAGTCCCTTAGACTGCGGGGAGTGGGAGCGTTTATGGGGTGGGGGAAGTCGGGCAACGTTGGTTAACCCACTCTCGGCTAACGTTGGTTTTGGCGTTGCCTAGCCAGCGTCGCTTTGAAACCCGGCGTAGGGCGAGGGTAGAGAGCGGGGGTTTGAGCTGGGTAGCTAGGATTGGATGTTCAATTTTGGACCGTTAGCCATAGTCGTTGGGCATGACGATTTCAATGGTAAAAATCAAATTTTTTTAAAAACTTACAAATTTTTACCTATAAATACCCCCCACACCTACAAATTTTTACAAAACTTCTTAAACCAATCTCAAACCAAACTTTTTTTTTTCAATCAAACAACAAAAACGAAAATGGTGCATTGGACGGAGGAGGAGGAGATCGCGCTTTTCACTTTGATCGCTGATGCACAACGTACATTTCAATGCGGTCAAACCGCGCATTGGGGACAAGCGTTCCAACAATACCAACAACACGTTGGTAACACTCACCACAATTTAAACGACTGCCAACACAAGTGGCGTGAACTAAAACCGAAGCTGGATCGGTTTAAAGTTTGTTTCGACCGTTTCCTGCGGGGGACTTGAGCCACAACGATAGAATGGAGATCGCGAAGATCGAGTGGAGGCACGACGGGAATCCGAAATTTAAGTGGGTTCCCCACTTTAACATTTATAGAACTTTGTAATAATTTTCTATGAATCATTAACTACTTTTTAAAATTTTTTAGGATTTAATAAGTAGCTTTTTTTTAATTTTTAGGATGTTATGTAATTTTTCTTTTTAAAAAATAATATAAGTTTGTATTTTATTTTATAAATCTCAAGTATATAAAAAAATATAAAGCCAGCCATTATGGTACCCCAACGCCGCTTCCACACCCCACTTTTTTTGAGGTGGTCTGGTGGAGCCCACAATCGCCATGTGTCGAGAAAAGCCCTCAACCCAAGCCCCCACACCCCGCAACCTTAACTACTTAACACAATGTTTTAAAAAACCGGTTTTTATAATGTATCGTGTTGGACATAAACAATTTAACCGGTTGTTTCATGTTGTATCGTATGATTTAACCAGGTGACTAATCATCTTTATAATTGTATAGAAATACAACTTTAATTCATAAAATAATCCAAAACTACATATAATTCTATAATCAAATATCAGTTTTCAACAAAGTTTTTTTAGATAAAAGTCTACAATAGGATTTATGGCATTGAAGTGTTGAATGTATTAAATTTATGATCGTTTAACAAACGAAATTCACTATCATCATCCTCATCAGCAAGAACATAACTTTTTTTTGTTTCCTACGATATAAAATAAGAAGTTTTAGTTACCAACGGGGAGTTTAAAACTCAAAAATTGAACATGGGTATAAACTGTTATATCGGTTTCAACCAGTAATATCGCATTTTTCGGCGGTTTGAAAACTAAACCAGTACCCAAATTAGACCGGGCTTTATTTTACCGGTGATGTATCCGGTAGCCGATTCAACCAGTAATACCGTACCATTATATTGTCTGCTTTGACAGCTAGCCCGTCCTTTGGTACCCGCCCCTTACGGTTTTAAAACACGACATAATGGTGAAGGTATCCAACCCTTTATAAGGAAACCTTCGTTCCCCTTCACAATCGATGTAGGATATTACAATCCACCCCCTTAAGGGGTCCAGTGTCCTCGCAGGACCTTGCACCATAGGTCCGGCCCTGGCTCTGATACCGTCTATAACAGTCAAGCATAATCTCACCATGATATTGTCCGCTTTGGCAGCCAAGCTCTTAGGCACCCGCCCCTCACGGTTTTAAAACCCGTCATGATGGTAAATGTATTCAGCCCCTTATAAGGAAGCCTTTATTCCCCTTCACAACTCATGTGGGATATTACATGTTTTAAGTTTGGTTTAACCTGTTCGAGTAGTAGTAGTATGGTCAGTTTAAAAAGACATAATCTACCACACGAAAATTGTATTGATTTGTCATTATAGTGTGCGGAAACTTTGTTGACTTGCAATTGTAGCTGTGTTATTTTACTATCACAGAGTTCTAATCCCGTAGTAGAAAGCTGTGTAGATTTGGGAATATGATTAATGTGTGTGCGTGAGTTAGTTTAATTAAAAAGAAATCATAGTTGTGGAATTATACAATTATAATAACACAGTTATATGATATAACATTATAGATATATGGTATGATTTCACAGTTTTAAAATAGTAAACTTGCACGCTTATACCATATAACTTTAATATTTAGCATGCCTGTATAGACAAAAATACCCTTCTACATAGAGTCAGCACGTGTACGCAGGGCCTTGTGCTTATCAACCTAGGCTAAGGCCTAGGGTCACAAAAAAGGGTGATGACGGGGGTAGCCCAAGACCAAATAAAATGACTTAAATACATGAATGCTCAAAAGGTTAAAAGGTTGGAAATCCGGGAGACTAGATAAAATAGTACGTGAACAGTAGGCAGTCACATCTCTGATTGCATCACAAAACTCTCTAGCCGCAAAAGTAGCACGAGCTCACAGAGCTCAGACTTTTACCCGCAGGTCAAAAGGCTTCCATCCCAAAAAGGGTAAATCCCCCACTGCAAGCAAATTCATTAGTCAACAGCTTCCTCTTTGGGCCAATGTTTTCCCTATAAATGGGACACTTCATTAAGTGTGAAAAAACATTCTTAGACCAGTTCTGATTCCTGAAATCTCTGGTCATTCTTCTTGAGTACTTGCTTTGCGTAAGTCACTTTCTTTCACATTCAACACACACATTCCTTTTGCTCATACATTCGAAACTGAACATACTTCAGCGGAGGATCTCGAGCAAACAACAAAATTAAACTAGTGAACCTCTCTCCACGTCTTGCAAACGTGGGGGGACCCCACGACCTGCGTTAGGCAAAGTTGAACCCTTTAACCCTTTTGCCTAACCAGCCCAGCTACTATCCTTGGTCTATTATTTGTTGCATCAACAAGTTGGCGCCCACCGTGGGGCTATGCCGCTTACTTTATCTTAAAGACCAGTTGTGTATCTCCATTTTCTCTTTACATCATGTCAGAAAGTAGATCCCCGGCAGAAGTGAATCAGGTTCCAAATGTCACACCCCTTTCTAAGGCGGAAGCACGAGGTGTGATCCTAAAAGGTTCTCATTGCATACAGAAGGTAAAGATGCTACATGCTCATAAATTAACTCCAAATGCCATTACATTACATAATTTAAGTGTTTACATCACAAGACAACATATTGTTTAAAAGTTTACAACTTTAATTAAAAGATAGACATCAAGGTTTTGGTTCTTATATCACTACGTGGAATGGGACATAACAACCAAACCCAGCAAAACGGGCATAGGAGTTTTGATACATAGTAACTAAAAACACAAACAACATCCGAGAGCAAGAGTGAGACTGTGCGTACATCCACTTTAGTTACCTGAAATACATGTAAGTTTTGGAAAAATCATCAACATAATGTTGGTGTGAATTCATGCAGTTTTTGTATTGAATGTTTATATACTTGAATGAAAACATGGTATGTAATTTGATGAAACAAGTATTTCTGTAAATGTAAAGAATACGAGATCGCTAATGTTTCGCGAGGACATTAACATAGGTCACGACATAGGAAGCCACCAAACCTAGGCATTTTTGTTGAGATCGACTAAGACACAAAAGCACTCATTGGTAGAAGTAGGCCAAGAGTGGGGTTGCCTGAAACCCATTAGATCTAACCTTTCTGTTCCGCGGTCTAAATGTATACGTTGATTAATGGTGCTTATGGTACCCTATTCGTCAAGTGATCTATGTGTCATTCCTTAGTTTTGTGTAATCAACATACCATAACACATGTATTTTCCCTAAGTTTAGAAAACAAGTAAAAGTTTAAAAGTGGGAACATGAACTCACAAATTTGCGTTTCCTGCGTCGTAAACTTCACCGGGTTTGCTCAGAGCGTCGTATTACTACCTACACACGTACTATGTCTTATTAGACGCTTAGGTCGTGTAACGACTATTAGTCTTAGTTTTTTTATTAAAACTTATTTGGAAACATTGGTATATTTTGAGTTAAATCCTTGATGTACGGTATAATTCCGAAGTTCGTTTTCCCAAGCATAGGAATGCTTGTATTTGTGTATGTTAATACTTGTGTAGTTTGCCAACGATTGGTGGTGTATTCCGGTATGCATTTATTCGTATGAAGGTACGTGTCTTCTTGTATTCATTAAGTATTCTATACTTAAATTGTGATTATTTTTCTGGAACATTATCTTTAGATAGCTAAAAATATCCAATTTATATCCTCAAAATTATACACATTTTGAGTGGGTTTTTATAGAAAAATATCTATAAGTTTATTCGGCAAAAATAAGTATATCTTCATATAAATCTCAAAAATAATATATTTTTAAGATTAGCTTTAGAAAATATATATATTTCTAGTTTTCACTCAAAATAGTATATTTCTAACTTGTGTAAAAATATATCTTTTCTTCATCAAAATAATACATTTTCTATTTGCCCAAATATGTTATATTTTGTATTACTTGTAAAAATGCATATCTTGCCAGTTTCAAAATACCGTTCGCTACATCTGTTAAGTTACGGATTTGTTTCTGGAATATATTTACTTATAGTTCATAAGTCTGTTTGTCCGATTGTCCGATATTCGGGTATAATTCGTATATGTATTTTCTTGTAATTTGGTAGTATTTGAATTCCAAATTTTTGGTGTATTAGTGTGTTATATTATTTTTGAGTTTCTAGAATAATATAACTACTTCACATAATATACAAGTAACACACATATTGTGACAACTAAATATATTTTCCCTAAATATATATATGCTTAGCCGCTTTTATTTATCAAAAATCAACCTCCAATGTTCATAATTTTTGTAATAAAAATTATGGCAACTTTTGTATGAAAACCATGTTCAAAATTTTCTTATAAACACTTGTCTAAAAATATTTTTGTAAAAATTTGCCATAGTTTCCCCTTAAAATGGAGGTTTCCATGCTTTCAAAGCATATCATTTTCTTTTAAAATCAACATCAATCATCAACAATTAAATCAAGACTTACCATAAGCCAAGATCATGTAAATTACACTACATCATGAACTTGAAGTTTTTGTAAAAACTTGTAGTAACTTACCATGTTATTTAGTAGGTTTAGTTACCCCTTAAAACATATTTATTTGTTTCTAAATCACATTCTTGAAATATTTAGTCATTTACAACTTGTAAGATGATTTTCCTAACAATATTTCTTTTGTATTTTTCTTGTTACAAACATGTTTCTAGTCTTGTTTAAACACTAAAAATATAATTAGTTTACTTAAAAACCATGACTTTGTAAATCTTGTAAATAAACTTGGTTTCTTAAGAAAATTATTTTTGTAATCATCTATTTACAAGACTTTTAACATGTATCAACCATCATCATACTCTAAAACATTTTTATTTTCAAGTTCATGTGAGACAGAAAGGATGATCATTATGCTTTCTTCAAGATCCATCCTTATACTTGCTAGATCATGTGTTTAATCATCATCTAGCAAGGTTATTATGATGATCATCATCATAGACACAAGAATTCCACAAACAAGTTTCATACGTTCACTTTATCATTTTAGATTTCATGTTATTTAGCTTTATGTTAATGATCATATTCTTATTTCTTTGTGATCTTTGAGTTTAACCATTTATATAACACTTTAACCATTATGATTGGAAGTAAAAACAAGATCAAGAAGCTTACTACTAGCTCTAATGGCTAGGGAAGAACTCAAGATGATGAAGATGAGAAACTAGGTAGATAAAAGCTTATGGTGAAGGTCCTTCAAGTTCCAATGCTACCAAGCTTCTTAATCAAGTTCCTAGAACCCTTGAATCACCTTAGAATGGTTGTTAGTGGGTTGAAAATGGTGGTGGTGTGGTGGTGACTTGAGGCCGAGAATGGAGGAGAGGAAGAAGGTGTGAAGTTGTGATGAAGATGAATGATGGTTCAAGACTTGTGGTTAATCTTATAATCTTCCAACACTTCATAATCCATTGGTTAATATGTCCACATAGTACATAACAAAATCTAATAAAAAATTGAAATAAAATCTTCCAATTAGGCCATGTGGCCGATTACATAGGTGGGGGGGGGGGGGGGTATTAGCTTAGGTTAAACTAGATTAGTTACCATTTAGTTGAAAACCAAGTGTTTGTTACATGTATTAGTTAGTAGATATTTTTAGTGGGTGTTATGATATTCGGGGATCATAACTAGCTTGGAAACATTAAAACAATGCTTCTAGTGTAATTTTGATGTTTCGGGTAATGTCCGGTTGTTCGGTTGGTTACCGGTTCGTTAAAGTGCTAAATAGCGCAGTTTAGTGTGCTTTATGTTCCCTTTCATGGCAGTTTTGATTCCCGACACCTAGGAAGGTATTCTGGATAATAAAACATGAATTCTGCATGATATTTCAATGTTAAAATGCTGATTAGAGCTGAAATATTGCTGAAATATGTAAAATTCAACATTTAAAGTGTGTTCGGGTGCTTTTTAGTGTATAGTTTAGCTTCCGGGAAGTTTGTATGTTAACCCTTGCATCCATACTTGGGTTTTAATGTGTTCTAGGTGTTGTACCTACTCCTGGGCCCTAATTCTATTGTCTGACTGTTTTCTGTCGAATGCTGACACGACGTGTCTTATCGGGGAGTTTACTAGTCTCTCTGACGCAATGCTTAAAGTAATGCACAAAGCAATAATTAAAGTATAAAACATGCATGAATTCATATGTATAGTAAGAAATCAGATAATGTTGACATTTAAGCACATAATAAATCATATTAAAATAGTACGTAAATTACCGGTTTTGCGCCAGTTGTCACACCAAACACCTCTACTCTAGGTACTAGCCAAACTCATGTGGCTATACCAACTTCTTTCTCGACACTGGGAAGCACTCACGAGTTTCTCACTTTCAATACTCCAACTCCATCCAGATCCGGGGTCCCTTCCCCTAATGTTGGTGTCTCTGGAACCCCATCACATGTTGAACTTACTCCTGAGGGGGTCGCCAACAATTTCCTTGAGTTGAGGTCTCTCCTTAACCAATATGTGAGTAGGGAAAGGGACAAGGGAGTGAGGATTCGTTTAGAATATGATGAGCCGGAGCCAACACTATCTCCAGGACCCCCTATCCCTTATTTTGCAAACTCCCAACCTTTTGTATCTAGGGATGAGGCTGGTCCCAGTAATCCTCCTCCAAACCCTAACCTATATCTGTTCACAAGGCCAAATCCTACAACGATCCCCCTCTTTTCGTCCTAACCAGCTACAAACGGTGCTCCTTTGGGCCATGAGCTGACCCTTGACCAGCTCCTATAGTCCCCAGTGGCGAGTCTTCCACCCTCAACAACAACTTCATGGGAACAAGCTCTGTCCGTACTCCCCTTGGCACGAAATGCTGTTATGAGCACTCCCTTGGGAGTTAGTTGCCCAGTTGCACCTGGAAGCCTTCAAGGCTTCAACCTTATGCCCTAGATGATGGCCCAGATAATGGCCAGCTTCCCGTGGCAGCACTTTATTAATCAGGTGCTAGCCACTCAAGGGAACAACAATAGTAACAACGTGGGTGTAAGGGTTGAAGAAGATTTGGCCAAACCTCACAAGCCGAGTAACCTCTCATGCTTCTCACAGCAAATAGCCGATTATGATTTTCAGACGAAGATTAAGATCCCATCCCACATCAAGACATATGATGGGACTGAAGATCCTGAAGACCATCTTCAGATCTTTATTGGTGCTGCAAGAATTGAGAAATGGTCAAATGCTGAATGTTGTTTAATGTTCATGCAAACCCTTGTCGGATCAGCCAGAATCTGGTTCAATGATTTACCTGCTCGAAGCGTTCGAAGCTTCGATGACCTCAGTAAGGGGTTCCTGGCCAATTTCTCCCAGCAAAGGCGATACGTAAAAGATGCTACAGTAATCTTTCAGATAAAACAAAGGGATGATGAAAGCCCCCGAGAGTTCATAGAAAGATACAAGAAGGAAGGTCTAACATATGTAGGGGCAGATGAAAAAATGAGAGTGGTCGTGTAACAACTCTCATCAAAAGTCATATTTATTAAATTAATTAGTCCAATAGGAAACCCTAATTGAGATACCCAAGTGATTCTGAACAAACCCTAAAATTTTCAGAATTTTCAGAATCAGGATTAGGGCCCCTAAAACTCAAGGGGGGTTAAACCCTATTGACGATTATCTAAATTGTGAGCTGTAGAAATCAAATTTTCGAATTCCACCAACTCAGCAAGCCTACCCATGCACGTAGCTACCCTATGAAAATAGGTTGGCAGTCGCGTAGCGCGACGACTAAGGGGGTAGGCAGTCGCGCTACGCGACGGGGTAAAATTTTCAGTATAAATAGGTTGGTTTGGGACTTGAATTCTGTCTTTGGAACGACGTAAATTGGAGTTACGTAGACTGAGTTATCACTGATACAGTCCACTAAACACACACAATCACGAACCGACGCCGCAATCAGGGTAATAACTCGATCGCTATTACGATTCATTGTCCGATCGATTAAACTATCCGAGGGATGTTTAAGTGCTGCCCACATTAGGGTTATGCTTTGTCATTCGTTGTGACTCCGATGGATGTTTAAGTGATTACACTTTGTCATTCGTTGTGAATCCGATGGATGTTTAAGTATCGCACTTTGTCATTCGTTGTGAAGGTTTAATCTCATGAGTTATCGTAAATGCTGTATTAAGTTACTAACCATATTATGTAATTTAGGATAAAAAGGCTAATCAGTAGGCTAGGCTCTGCTTAAATCTGCAATGTGAGTCATTCTTTCTTTTTATCAAATCTATTTACAAAATCATGTTTACTTTCAAAGTTATAATTACGGGGATTAAGTCTTTGTAATCACCAAATTACAGCCGGTATGTGGGGTTTTGTATACATTACTTGAAAATCGTCACCATTGGGGCAGCCAATTGGGGGATATGACCATAGTCACAGATTCGGTCGAGTGACAAATACCGTGGGTAGTTGGTTTGATATTAGAAACATTGTAATCGCTCTTAATACTGTAAATTATAACAAATGTGTCATTTTAGTAAATAGAATGATTCACTCAGTATTTTCCGCTGACAAAATCTTTTTCAAACATGTTTCAGGTGATCTGTTGTAATTCAGGAAAAGTGCTGAGGAGCATTTCAAGCTTAAGATAGTGGCTCACTATAAAATAAAGAAATAAGTTTTGTAATATCACTATTTCGTAGTAAAAACATAATATTGTAAATTATCGGGGTTTTATCCCGAAAAGTGAAATAAAATAATCGGGAAAATTTTAGCTTTAAACGATCCTGTTAAATAAACTTCCGCTGTTAAACTCAATTAAATGAATACCGCAGGATTTCTGTCCCGCGGCTCCTGAAACGGGTCAAACCGGGTCGGGGGCCGTGACAGAAATAAGGTGGTATCAGAGCCACTGAGTTAAGCTAATTAAGTATTTAGAAATACTTAATTCTTCCTGATTACTATTATGTGATTATTTGTTTTATTATCTGACTATTTGTTAGTTACAGTATGGGTAAACAAAAGCTGTCAAGTATCTATCTTAAATTAGATAGATCCTCCAAAGAAAAGGGAAGTTCATCCCGAACGAAATCCTCGAATCAGGCTGAAATTCCTGAAGAAGGAATATTTGTGCGAAAGGCACATTACGAGGAATCACTTTCTCCTAGAAAGAAGGAAATGATTATTAAGAAAAGTAAAGAGAAAATTCGAGAAAAGAAGATAAAAAGGGAAACCCAGGAATTAACCAGTAAATCACCCTGGGAGGACAAATTAGATGAGAAATGGGCAGATTTATATATGCTCGCTACAGTAGCAGAAAATGCAAACCTCTAAAAAAAATAGTTTTAGTACTTATTCAGTAAATAAATAAGTTACAATAAATTATAGTTGTCGGTTGTTTTACGTATGGTTTGCAATAAAATTTAAAGGGTTATCTATGAAATTGTTATGTGATTTTAACACTTGGTATGTATTTTGCATATATGCTAAACAGCATGAATGAGATATCCGAAGCTTTAGAAAATCTTAACCTCCATCCCGTTAAGATAGAAGTTTCCAAGGAATTCACCGGTTACTTCGCTGATACAGAAGAAGAACCCATGGAATTTCGATCAAACCCACTGACAAAACCAAAACCTCAGAAAAGAAGGAGATACGTATGGGGAAGTCGCACGCGTAAGAAAAAGCCAGCAACAAGAAAGGTTACCAAAACTCAAGATCCAAAAGATAAAGGGAAAGGGGTAGAAGTTGAGGAAAATATTAATCAAGTAGAGATAGAAGCTAAAAAGAATTTTAAACCAACAGAAAGAGAAGTCGGAGAGAGTTCTAGACAGACACAGAAAATGACTCCCTGGGAAGCTTTAGATCACAAACTAGTGATGAGTGACCTCATCGGACCTGCCGATGAAAACCTTGAACCAGCCAATCCAAACTTTATATTCACTGAAGAAGATCTTTTTAGCTACCCACTAGAAGCTCCAATTCCAATCAATCTGGAACCTGCTATTCCAGATCCTATTGTCCAACCTCAACCACTACCAGTAGAATTAGATGAATGGTGGACTACTGATTGGCAATATCAAAATCTTTTAAACAACCCTGATACATTTTTCCCACAAGTTGACCCAGAACCTCCACTATACCCAGCTATGAGCTCGGAGAATCTGGCTGAACTTCGTCTCTGGGGCAAAGAGTTAATTGATGCAGGAAATAGGATTAGGGATGTTGGAGAAAGAATTACTTGGAAGTATGACGAGAGGGAGCGTCGTTTTTAAAAGAAATTAACTGATCAGATAATGGGAGTTGAAAGAATAGTTGTTAATAAATAAAGAACCAGTATGTGTAATAACTTAACAATAAGACGTTGTATGATAATCGTGTGTACGAGGCATTCATATAATATATAAAAAATGAAACTCGGGAAACCGATAACTTTTGGTTGTACATGTAAATGTGATTATGTGCAAATTGTTTTATTATAATTAATATATTTGTACTAATTATTTATATAAAACTTATTACCAGATGGCTAATGTTGGTAATGAACCAATTGAGGAAGTTAATCAATCTGAGCAACAACCGGGGGATCAATATATGACTAGGCAGGATATAGAAAATATTGTGGCTCAAGGGATAGCCAATGCTATTCCAACATTCATTGCTGCTGTTAAAAATACAATCGAGCCTCAACAAATCGTTCCAAGCAAACGAATTTCTGAAGATAACTTCAGTAATAGCGTAAACGGAGGCAATGATCGTGTTAATCATGATAATGAACCACCGCACGCACCACTCCATAAGAAAATGAAAGCTGCAACGCCTGGTTGCACTTTCAAAGAATTTCTTGCCTGTAAACCCACTGAATTTGCAGGCAATGAAGGAGCAACGGCATCACTACGTTGGTTAGAGAAAACTGAGGCAGTAATTGCCATAAGTAAATGTGCTCAAGATGATCAGGTCATGTACGCGTCAAACCTTTTCAAAGAAGGAGCACTAGAATGGTGGAACACGGTGTTACAAACAAAAGGAAGGAAGAGGGCGTATGCTATGAATTGGGAAGAATTCAAAAGTTTGGTAGAAAGAAAGTTCCGTCCTGAGTATGAAAAGGAACAAATGACAAACAAGTTCCTAACTCATCGTATGACGGGTGTAGATTGTCGCGGTTATACTTCGACATTCTTTGAATATGCTAGAGTAGTACCAACACTGGCTTCGCCAGAACCGGTACTCATTTCCCGTTATATTTGGGGATTGATTGGTGAAATCCGCAATATCGTTAAAGCTGCGAGACCTCGCACTATTGACGATGCAGTGGAATTAGCTAATACCCTAACTGACGAACTTGTACGCACGCAAGATGAAAACCGAAAGAAGGAACTAGCCCAGAAAATTACCCAAGGATTCCGTACGGGTAATAATAACAGCTTTAAGAGAAGAGGAACGGGGCAATCTCCAGCTCCGTCATTCTGCAGGAAATGCAAAAAGAAACATTATGGAAGATGCGATATCACTTGCAATTTTTGCAAAACTGTAGGACATCGTGAAGAAAACTGTAAAAAGAAAACCGTAATCTGTTTTAACTGTGGAGAAGCGGGGCATTATAAAACAGAATGTCCTAAATTAGTCAAACCAGTAGACAACAAACCCAAGGCGACCGAAGGAACTACAAAGAAGAATGTCCGAGCTTTTCAGTTAACTACTCAGGAAGCCGAGATGATTCCAGATGTGATAGCTGGTACGTTCTTAATTCACAACATTTACGCCAAAGTATTATTTGACTCTGGTGCAAACCAAAGTTTTATCAATACTTCATTCTGCCAAGCTCTTAAGTTACGTTTAACCAATATTAGGCAGATTTTTACCGTTGAAACGGCTGATGGGAATACAGTTAAAATAGATAAGGTTTTGCAAAATGTAGAAATAGAACTTTTAGGTCATAAATTCTTTGCAACCTTATTACCTATGAAATTAGCCGAGTTTGATGTTGTGTTAGGAATGGATTGGTTAATAGCCAACCATGCTCGAATTCTGTGTGATAAGAATTCCATAGAAATTCAATCATCCACCGGAGAAGTGATTAGGATTACAGGAGATAAACCACGTAAGCCCATGAAGTTCATATCAGTAATGAAAGTTGCTAATTATGAACGAAAACAAGGAATAGTGTATATGATTTCGGTAATCATTAGCACTAAGGGTAAAAATCTTAAGGAAATACCAGTAGTCTCAGCATATCCTGATGTATTTCCAGAAGATTTACCGGGATTACCTCCAGACAGGGAAGTAGAATTTAGGATTCATCTAATTCCAGGAACTACACCGATAGCTAAGGCACCTTATCGGTTAGCACCCACAGAAATGTTAGAACTGAAAAAGCAATTAGATGAATTACTAAGTAAAGGATTCATACAACCTAGCTCATCCCCTTGGGGAGCGCCAGTGTTGTTTGTAAAGAAAAAGGACGGTTCAATGAGAATGTGTATCGATTATAGAGAATTGAATAAGGTTACAATTAAGAATCGATATCCATTACCTAGGATTGATGATCTTTTTGATCAACTTCAGGGGGCTAGATATTTTTCTAAAATAGATTTACGCTCTGGATATCATCAATTGAAGGTACAAGAAGAAGACATACCTAAAACTGCTTTCAGAACTAGGTATGGTCATTACGAGTTTACAGTCATGCCCTTCGGGTTAACGAATGCACCTGCAGCATTCATGGACATGATGAATAGGATCTGTAAACCGTATTTGGATAAATTTGTGATTGTTTTCATAGACGATATACTTATTTATTCCAAAAGTCAGACAGAGCATTGTGAACATCTTCATGCACTCTTAACTTTGTTAAGAAAAGAAAAGTTGTACGCCAAATTCTCGAAATGTGAATTTTGGCTAAAGGAAGTGCAATTTTTAGGACACATGGTAAACCATGAAGGTATTCACGTAGATCCTGCTAAGATAGAGGCAATTACCAAATGGAAGGTTCCACAAACAGCAATGGAAATAAGAAGTTTTATAGGATTAGCTGGGTATTATAGACGGTTTATTAAGGATTTTTCCAAAATAGCTGTACCATTAACTAAGCTAACCTGTAAAGCCACTAAGTTTGAATGGGGACCCAAACAAGAAGAAGCTTTTAGAATTTTGAAACAGAAATTAACTAATGCACCAATCTTAGCATTACCAGAAGGAACTGAAGATTTTGAAGTATACTGTGATGCTTCAAAATTAGGATTTGGATGTGTGCTTATGCAACGCAAGAAGGTAATTGCGTACGCATCAAGGCAATTGAAAAAGCACGAAGAAAACTATACGACTCATGATTTAGAATTAGGAGCCGTAATTTTTGCCCTTAAGATTTGGAGACATTATCTTTACGGAAATAAATTTACTGTCTACACAGACCACAAAAGTCTAAGATACATATTTGGGCAAAAAGAGTTAAACATGAGACAAAGGAGATGGATGGAAATCTTAAGCGACTACGACTTTGATATTCAATATCATGAGGGAAAGGCAAATGTAGTTGCAGATGCCTTAAGTCGTAAGTATTACGAGAAACAACGACGGGTTCGTGCCCTCAGATTAAATCTACAAATAGATTTAATGGAACAATTGAAGAATGTTCAAACTACAGCAATCAAGGATGATGCTGAAGGAATGAAAGGACGAATCAAGGAATTAGAACAAGGAGTAGATGGGATTTGGAGATTCCACAAAAGTAGAATTTGGGTACCTAAGCAAGGAGACTTAAGACCTAAGATTTTAGAAGAAGCTCATAAATCTAGGTATACTATGCACCCAGGAAACAATAAGATGTACCAAGATTTAAGAAAGAATTTCTGGTGGATAGGCATGAAGAAGGATATAGCTAGATATGTTTCTAAGTGTCTTACTTGTTCGCAAGTTAAAGCAGAACACCAGAAACCTTCAGGGTTACTACAACAATTAGAAATGCCGGTATGGAAATGGGAACTTATAACTATGGATTTTGTTACTAAGTTACCCAAAACCAGAAAAGGTAATGATGCGATTTGGGTAATTGTGGATCGATTAACCAAATCTGCTCACTTTCTACCTATGAAAGAAACTTTTAGCATGGAAAGACTGGCTAAATTGTATGTAGATGAAGTTGTATCATTACATGGAGTTCCACTCTCTATTGTTTCGGATAGGGATAGTCGTTTTACTTCCCATTTCTGGAAAAGTTTCCAGCAAGCCATGGGAACTCGACTAAACCTAAGTACTGCTTATCATCCACAAACAGATGGACAAAGTGAAAGAACGATCCAAACTCTAGAAGACATGCTCCGAGCATGTGTAATAGACTTTGGTGGAAGTTGGGATGATCATTTACCATTAATTGAATTCTCCTATAATAATAGTTATCATTCAAGCATTGATACTGCTCCATTTGAGGCACTGTATGGAAGAAAGTGCAGAACTCCCATTTGTTGGGCAGAAATAGGAGAAAGTCAATTATCAGGTCCTGAAATTGTGCAAGAAACAACTGATAAGATTACTCAAATCAAGGAAAGGTTGAAGACGGCTCGAGATCGCCAGAAGAGTTATGCAGACAACAGAAGCAAGCCGCTAGAATTCCAAGTGGGAGACAAGGTACTATTGAAAGTTTCTCCTTGGAAAGGAGTAGTCAGATTCGGAAAGAAAGGAAAGCTAAGTCCAAGATACGTAGGACCATTTCCAGTGATCCAACGTATAGGACTAGTAGCTTATCGTTTACAACTACCAGAAGAATTAGCAGGAGTACATGAGGTATTTCATGTATCCAATCTCAAGAAATGTTTATCAGATGAATCACTGGTAGTACCTCTTCGAGATATAGAGATAAACAAAAAGCTGAAATTTATTGAGAAACCTCTTCAGATTGAAGATCGAAAGATCAAGTTTCTCAAACATAAACGACTAGTTTTAGTCAAAGTTAGATGGGATTCAAAGAGAGGAGCTGAATACACTTGGGAGCTGGAATCAGAAATGAAGCAAAAGTATCCTCATTTATTCCAGTAAATCTCGAGGACGAGATTGTTATTAAGGTAGGGAGAATGTAACAACTCTCATCAAAAGTCATATTTATTAAATTAATTAGTCCAATAGGAAACCCTAATTGAGATACCCAAGTGATTCTGAACAAACCCTAAAATTTTCAGAATTTTCAGAATCAGGATTAGGGCCCCTAAAACTCAAGGGGGGTTAAACCCTATTGACGATTATCTAAATTGTGAGCTGTAGAAATCAAATTTTCGAATTCCACCAACTCAGCAAGCCTACCCATGCACGTAGCTACCCTATGAAAATAGGTTGGCAGTCGCGTAGCGCGACGACTAAGGGGGTAGGCAGTCGCGCTACGCGACGGGGTAAAATTTTCAGTATAAATAGGTTGGTTTGGGACTTGAATTCTGTCTTTGGAACGACGTAAATCGGAGTTACGTAGACTGAGTTATCACTGATACAGTCCACTAAACACACACAATCACGAACCGACGCCGCAATCAGGGTAATAACTCGATCGCTATTACGATTCATTGTCCGATCGATTAAACTATCCGAGGGATGTTTAAGTGCTGCCCACATTAGGGTTATGCTTTGTCATTCGTTGTGACTCCGATGGATGTTTAAGTGATTACACTTTGTCATTCGTTGTGAATCCGATGGATGTTTAAGTATCGCACTTTGTCATTCGTTGTGAAGGTTTAATCTCGTGAGTTATCGTAAATGCTGTATTAAGTTACTAACCATATTATGTAATTTAGGATAAAAAGGCTAATCAGTAGGCTAGGCTCTGCTTAAATCTGCAATGTGAGTCATTCTTTCTTTTTATCAAATCTATTTACAAAATCATGTTTACTTTCAAAGTTATAATTACGGGGATTAAGTCTTTGTAATCACCAAATTACAGCCGGTATGTGGGGTTTTGTATACATTACTTGATAATCGTCACCATTGGGGCAGCCAATTGGGGGATATGACCATAGTCACAGATTCGGTCGAGTGACAAATATCGTGGGTAGTTGGTTTGATATTAGAAACATTGTAATCGCTCTTAATACTGTAAATTATAACAAATGTGTCATTTTAGTAAATAGAATGATTCACTCAGTATTTTCCGCTGACAAAATCTTTTTCAAACATGTTTCAGGTGATCTGTTGTAATTCAGGAAAAGTGCTGAGGAGCATTTCAAGCTTAAGATAGTGGCTCACTATAAAATAAAGAAATAAGTTTTGTAATATCACTATTTCGTAGTAAAAACATAATATTGTAAATTATCGGGGTTTTATCCCGAAAAGTGAAATAAAATAATCGGGAAAATTTTAGCTTTAAACGATCCTGTTAAATAAACTTTCGCTGTTAAACTCAATTAAATGAATACCGCGGGATTTCTGTCCCGCGGCTCCTGAAACGGGTCAAACCGGGTCGGGGGCCGTGACAGGTCGGTTTTATGAACGCCATTACTTCCAAATATCTCACAAGAGATTTCAACAAATCCCTACCCAAGACCTTGGAAGAAGCTCTGGAAAGGGCTGAAGCCCACATCCGGGGAGATGAGGCAGTAGACATTAAAGAGCAAAGGAAAAGGGGATTCAGCTGGCAAGGCCACAACCCAGCTAGAAAAAGGGGGAACTTTAACTCCTATGACATACGCCAAAAGGGTTCAGAGCAACGAAGGTCTGAAGGCCGGAACCCTTCTAGCAGGGAGAAAGGCATAAGTTTCACACCCCTTACCAAGACCCCTTAAGAAATCCTTGCAACAGAAGAAGTCAAGCAAAACTTTCGGCCTCCTAGGCCTCTCCCCAAAAGCAGGAAGAACGAAAATACCACACAATACTGTGAATTTCATGAAGAAAAGGGGCACCACCCCAATGATTGCTTCCAGCTTAAGAAAAGGATCGAAGAAGCCGTTAAGTATGGGGAACTTGCTCACTTGGTGAAGAGAGTAAGGGACAAAATGGCCGAAGGAAAGGGCAAGGAAGTCAATATGGTGGAGTTTGATGGAAAGGTTCCGCACAAAAGGAAACGGTTGGAAGCTTGGGAGCTGCAGTGTGTTTGCTTCCCTCCAATGGAGAAAGACCCTCTTTTAAACCCTCTTGTGGTTGAAGCTACTGTGGGAACATTACAAACAAGCAGAGCATACATAGACACTGGCGCTGCCACCGAAATCATGTTTGAAAAGTTCTTCAACCGTTTGAGCAATGAAGAACGTTCAAGGCTTCAACCCTCCGGGACCTCCATAAAAGGTATTGCCGACATACCCTTAAGCCTTTAGGGAAACTGACCCTTAATGTTCGTTTCAACGAAGGTCAGAAGGAGAGAGTCCAAGCACTCACCTTTGTGGTTATCAATATACCTTCAAACTATGATGTGATCATTGGAAGGCCGGGGCAGTGTGCATTCTATGTGGCTGTGTCTGTTGGCCATGGCATTGTCAAATTTCCTACCGAGAGGGGAATAGCAACCCTCCAACCTACTCAGGAAGCCTACATGGTTGAAGGTGAAAGTTCCAAAAGTGAAGAAGACAAGCAAAGGCTAATTATAAACCCTAAGTACCCTGAGCAGAGGATAAGGGTCAATCCAAGCCTTTCACAAGAAACTCTCTCATATCTTGAAAATTTGTTGACACATTATAGCGATGTCTTTGCTTGGTGCCCGGAAGATATGACAGGCATCCCTTGAATCATTGCTAAACACGAGTTGAAAATACCACCCGATGTCAAGCCTGTTGTCCAAAAGAAGCGAAGTTTAGCACCTGAAAGAAGCTTGGCTGCATGCCAAGAGGTTGAAAAGCTTGTATCAGCCGGCATTCTCCGAGAAGTCAAGTATCAATCCTGGGTTGCAAACCCAGTCATGGTTCGAAAGCCGGACAACTCTTGGAGAATGTGCATAGAATTCAAAGATCTTAACAAGGCTTATCCCAAAGATTGTTACCCGTTGCCAGAAATTGATCTCAAGGTTGACTCCCTCACCGGTTACCCGTTCAAGTGTTTTCTTGATGCCTACAAGGGTTACCATCAAATCCTCATGAAGGAAGAAGATGAAGAAAAGACCGCCTTTCACACGGACAAAGGGATCTTTTGTTACCAAAAGTTGCCTTTTGGCCTCAAGAACGTTGGAGCAACCTACCAACGCCTAGTTGACAAGGCCTTTGCAAGTCAAATTGGTAGAAACATGGAGGCATATGTCGACGACTTGGTGATCAAAAGCAAAACGGAATATCAAATGCTCGATGACATCCAAGAAACTTTCAAGAACCTAAGGAAGGTCAACATGAAACTCAACCCCGAGAAATGTTCATTTGGGTTTGAGGAAGGTAAATTCCTGGGGCATATTGTGGGAAAACAAAGCATTAAGGCTAATCCAAACAAGGTGAAAGCTGTTCTTGAAACCAAACCACCGAGAAGCAAAAAGGAGGTTGAAAGCTTAAACGGGAAGCTTGCAGCCTTGAAGCGTTTTACCTCAAAATTGGCTGAAAGGTCTTTACCCTTTTTCAAAACGCTCAAGGGTTACTCCGATAAGAAAGACTTCAAATGGACTGAGGAGGCCGAAGAAGCTTTCAACCAGATGAAGCAACACCTAGCTTCCCTACCTGACATTGCAGCCCCAGAAACGGGAGAATTGATCTCGGTATACCTTTCAGTTGCTGAAAAAGCAATAAGTGCGGTCCTCACCATTGAACGAGACAAGGTTCAGGTACCCGTCTATTTCTTCAGCAAAACTCTAAAATTGGCTGAAATCAAATATTCTCCCCTGGAAAAACTTGCTCTAGCCCTAGTTTAAACGGCTAGAAGGTTTCGAAGGTACTTTCAGTAACACCCGATACAAGTGGTCACTGACTAACCTATTAAGAATGTGCTTGAAAAACAAGAAAATTCCGGACGATTAGCCAAATGGGTTTTGAAAACTAGGTGAACATAAAATCACCTATGTCCCGAGAAAAGCTGTCAAAGCCCTTGTCCCAGCTGACTTCATCATAGAAGTCCCTAAAGAAGTCACAACGGAAGTCAATACAACCTCCACTGAACCCTCCGACCCCCATACCTAGAAGCTCTTTACCGACGGAGCTTCCAGCATTGAAGGGTCAGGAGCAGGGCTAGTTCTAATTGATCCTAACGAATTGGAATTCACGTATGTCCTTCGTCTTGAATTTCAGACTACAAACAACGAAGCTGAGTATGAAGCATTGATTTCTGGGCTCAAGCTTGCAAAAAATATAGGTGTCAAAAGGCTTCAAGTCTTCACAGACTCGTTGCTTATTTCAAACCAAGTAAGTGACAACTACATAGCCAAAGAAATGGGGGTTCAAAAGCTTCAAGTCCCCACAGACTCTCTCAAGCTAAGACAATAACAACTACATAGCAAAAGAACCCAATATGTATTAGTACCAAGAGAAATCAAAGGAATTGATGAACATATTTCAAACATGTTCCATCAAAAAAGTTCCAAGATCTCAAAACAAGAGAACTAATGCACTAAGCAAACTTGTATCTCCTACATTTGCCCACCTCACAAAGAAGGTACAAATTGAGGTATTAAAACCCCCATCCATCCAAAAACTTGAGGTTCAAGATGTGATCACTAAAGAAGGGCCAAATTGGATGACTCCCATTGAAAAGTTCCTCAAAAATGGTGAATTACCTGATGACCAAACTAAGGCTGAAACGGTTTGTACCAAGTCAAGGAAGTACGTGTTACAAGGAGATATCCTTTACAAAAAAGGATACCTTGCACTACTACTTCGATGCGTTGGCCCAAAACAAAGCCAATATCTGATCAAAGAGTTTCACAAAGGGATATGTGGAGCTCATTGTCGCCCAAAATCGGTAGTGTCAAAGTTGATGAACCTCAGACACTTTTGGCCTTCCATGCATCGAAATACCTTCGAACAACTACGAAAGTATGAAGCTTGTCAGTTACATGCTCCGGTACCCAAAAGCCCCAAACATGACCTCGTTCCCATCTCATCGGCTTAGCCATTTCACAAGTAGGGAATGAACATCGTTGGTCTATCCCCACTAGCCAAATGAGGGGTCAATCTCTTATTGGTAGTCATGGATTACTTCACCAAGTGACCATAAGTAAAACCATTGGCAAAAATCTCAGGGAAACAAGTCATTAAAACTAAAGCCAAGTCACTCTAAGTAAAACCATTGGCAAAAATCTAAGGAATAACACAACAACTTGAACAAAAAGTTATAAAACTCAAGGATACAAACCAAGTCATGAAACTAAAGCCAAGTCACGAAACTAAGAAGCCTTGAAGGCTTCAAGCTACATATGTGACAACCAGAAGCCTCAAAGGCTTCGACCTACATACAAGATAGCCAGGAGGCTTGAAGGCTTGAAGCAAACCAAACTGCCTTAACAAAATGGACACAAGCATAAAAAACACAACACAAGGCAAATAGTTAAACATAAATAGCATAACAAAGAAATTCTTAGCAGACTTCCTAATATCCAAACAGAGTTAAAGCAAGCCTTAGTGGCTTGCAGGCCTAAGAAATTATTCAAAAGGCCATCCAGGCCTAATAACAACCACATAACAGGAACCTTAAGGGTTCCTGCAAACCCTAAAATTGTTTAAGTTAACATTACAAACCATGAATTGTTTTAAAGGTGCTAGGAAAGCTATGAATATCATGCATCGGTGGAAGGCTTAGAAGCCCCAGAACTGTTACCTTTGACCTTTTTGGTCTTCTTGATCTTCTTAGCCTTCGAGCCACCATCACCACCGACTGCTGAACCCTCCAAGCTTGCGTCTTTGATAGCATCAAGTTCTCCCGAGAAGGTATCATCGTTATCTCCTGAATAGGAACGTTTCCTTGAAAGAGAACCAAGCACTTCGGTACATACCTTCTCATTAAGACCATCCAGTTTTAGTTCCCGCAAGACGGAGAGGGGCTTACCAAAATAAGAAGCAACCTGGCTCACATACGGGTACGTCAGCCTCTCCATCTGCTCAACAGAATCCTTGAAGACTTCAGAAGCTTCAGGACGGTACAAAGGATATTTTTCCAAAGGATGGCCAGACTCATGAAGCTTATAACCTGCGATAAGACCTTGATGTTTCCCCAAGTTGAGCAGTTTAGTGTAAACTTCACCAAGAGCAGAATTTAACTCTTTAGAGTGATGAAGGTAGATAACAACTTGGTGGAAACCCTGCTCAATAAGCCACTGGTTATCACCAGTGGCTTGAGCACCCAAAGCCTTTAAGCCATCTTTTTCTTCATCAAAAACCTTCTATTGCACAGCCAAGGCCTCACTATCAGATTTTAGCTTCAACCGGTCAGCTTCGAAACCTTTTTTGAGATCATTCATCTCAATCTCGTGTCTCCTCGTCAACTTACCCACTTTCTTGACCCAAGCTAGTTCCTTCTCAGAAAAACTATCAATCTCTTTCTTCATAGCGGCCATTGAAGTTTTCATCTTCTCCTTCTTCTTGGAGGCCTCCTCATATTCCTGCATGCCCTTGGCAAAACGGGTAACACCTTCAGCCAACAAAGCTGAAAGGTTACAGGAACTCAACATCATCCTAGAAATAAGATGATCAGCCTCCATCTCAGAAATAGCACTTCAAACACCGGGAGGAGCAAAATGAGCTAGGGCTTCAGCACAAACAGCCGGATCTTTGAAGTTATCTCCATCTTTAACCCCCCAGTTGGGTACATAAACCTATTCACCCTCTGAACCTTCGAAGCTCTCAACGCTTTTGACAGACGAACCCTGAATAACAGGAGTGCTACCTTTCTTAACCAACTTCTTCTTTTTACCAGAAATAATCAACTCCTTCTCATTACCCTTGTCAACATCAATAGCTTGCTCTGCAGAAACCTTAATATCATCACTAACATCAATGGGCTCCGAACCAGATGGTTGATCAGCACCTTTCAAATACCGTTTTGAACGACGGACCGAAGCCTTGGAACCAGCAGCCTTGGTAAAACCCTTGACATTGGGGACATATACATACCCAGAACCCTCGAACCTATAATCAGAACCCCTAACAATCGCATCCTCGCCCGGAGTAGCAGCAACATCATCAAAGGCAACGTCAGAAGTGTCATCACTTTTGATAAAATTGAGTGCAGACATAACTGCAAAACAAACGCAAAAACATATCAGAAAACAGGAAACAGGAACATAACAACACAAGAAGAGTAAAGGCATACCCTTCCCATCTCTCAAAAGCACCGGGTCTCGATCACGTTTTTCCCACAACTTACTAAGACCCAATAACACCAACAAATGCTAGGGAAAGGGACGAAGCCTTGAAAGGCACTCCCTAAGAATTTCTAAAAAATGAGCATTTATATCAGAGGCATCTGGCTCAGGCTCATTCAAAACGACATCCGGGTGCCTCCAAACAAGTTTAAAAGGAACAATTTCCTCGGACACCCAACCGGTCCTTCCAGATACCAAGGGTAGAAACCATAGACGGAATCAAGCAAGTGTCAACTTGAGTGGTCTCGAAGGTAAACTAGTCGCCATTTTTAGCCAATCGGAAAAAAACGACGGAATGACAAAAGAGTTGGGTCATACCTGGAAGCCCGGCACAAAACTTCAAAATGTAAAACCATAGCCATGCCGAGGGGGTGGATCTGACCGAAAGATATGCGATAGTACTCCAAGATATTCAAAACAAAGTTTGAAAATGGGTGACAAAGATTGGAAAACTCAAAGTGTCGACAATACAAAGCAATCGAAACAGGGGGACATTGATCAATAAATTTATCACAAGCCGGCGCAACCGGTTTAAACTTCATCCCAATCCCCCATTCTAAACAGAAATTTTCAACCTCTTCTTGAGTTAATCGAGAAAATGATTTTGCTAAATCCTTACGGGCACCCATGATAATAGAAAACGAGAAGAAAATAAGCAATCGGAACTAACCTGATCCAAAAAGGGGAAAACTTGAAAGAGAGCAAATGAGTTTCTTCTGAAAAATGTATGTAAATTAATGAATTAAGAAATAATATAATTAAAGGGAACAATTAAAACCGCCACTTGACATAAAGAAAAACTGCCACAAGTCCTATCAACTGTCTTGTCAAAATTCAAAATTCAAAAAGCCCAACAGTTTTCAACCCTTCAAGCCTCGAAACCTTGAAGCCCTTAAGCAAATACATGTGTAAAAGTCAGAAGTCTTTGAGCTCATTTCCCAAAAACCTCTGACTTGGGGGGCTGATGACGGGGGTAGCCCAAGACCAAATAAAATGACTAAAATACATGAATGCTCAAAAGGTTAAAAGGTTCGAAGGTTGGAAATCCGGGAGACTAGATAAAATAGTATGTGAACAGTAGGCAGTCACATCTCTGATTGCTTCACCAAACTCTCCAGCCGCAAAAGTAGCACAAGCTCACAGAGCTCAGTCTTTTACCCGCAGGTCAAAAGGCTTCCATCCCAAAAAGGGTAAATCCCCCACTACAAGCAGATTCACTAGTCAACAACTTCCTCTTTGGGCCAATGCTTTCCCTATAAATGGGATACTACATATGCAACTTTCAATCTCTACGTATTTGTTGCATATTACTATTTGTGCGATTATATTTAAAAACACGCACCTGGTAATGCTTGCCCCGACAGGCGTTTCTTGCCATTAACCTTGTTCGCGGTTGTTACGCGATTTAGTCCTTGGTGAGCATGCTCCTCTTGTCATACTTCGGACCGTTCTTCTGTCATATCCGTAATTTGTTTAACCCTTGTCACCTTTAAATGCAAGTGTCCCTCAATTAAGACATTCACAAAAGTTAGTAATGTCAACTTTACCAAACGCCCGCATCATAATACAAGGCTTTTCTACTATATGTGTCAACGCACATAATTTTGTTAGCTATATCTATCATTTAATTAGGGTAACGTGTATTACACGATAACCCTATGTGTTGTTTACAACACTTTAATACGCTAAACCATTAACATACATGCACTTACCGGATTTGCGATCAAGCCTCGAACCGAACACCAATCTTTGTCAAGAGCATAAGGTTTAAGTCCAAGCATGGTTTTCCCCACCATACTTGAATCTCTTAAACCAAGGCTCTGATACCAACTTGTAAGACCCTAGTTACTATTTAACGGTTTTACTTGTAATTACCAACAACTAGATGTGCAGTTAAGACTACACATACTATAAAAATACGGATTTATTAAAACTTTTACAAATCATAAGTTATTCAACATAACGTGATCGAATTCGCCGTTTAAAATTTGCGACGGGGCAATGTGCGGAAGCATGTATCTTTATCGTGTTCGGTTCTTCGATGAGCTTGATCGTCTTCCGGCATTCAAAAAGGTACCTACATTTCATAAACATGAAATGCTTTAGTCATACGGGGTTTAAATCGTGTCTAAACGAGTCCGGGAAACAAAACTGAACAAAATACATTATGTTGCAGGGTCTATCGTAAATTACGGTGGCTACCGTAATTTACGGTAGCCCCTGAATATTGATTCTAACACCGTAAAACACGGGGTTTATGACGTAAAGACTTTAAGGCTACCGTAAGTTACGGTAGCTACCGTAACTTACGGTGGCCTCTGCAGGATTTTTCAAGTTTGCCGTTTTCTAAAACGGAAACCTTCATAACTTTTAATCCGCTTGTCCGTTTGACCTACCGTTTCTTCCTACGTGTTTGTAATTTGATCCTCCATCATATGGACTTAAAATACAACATCCGGATTAACAAAATTTAATACTTTTAAGTCTTCGGCTTAATACCCTTTATACCAAATTTTGACCCATTCGGGATTTTATCAAACAAACAAGTTTGTTTGACCTTATTACTCATAAACTTATTAAATTCAATGATGTTTAACATATTAGGTTCCAATTACATGTTCATATACCTTCTTAAACCCATTTTCACTCATATGCTTATTTTGACCCGTTAGGGGTATTTAAGCATATTTTAAGCACAAATCGTTTTCATTCGTTTCTAAATACATGTGTCCACATTTCTTATCAAATGATCTCCCACCACAACTATATTTGTGGTGGATTCAATGCGGTGATTTATATATTCCAAATTTTACCCTTCAAATCATTATTTTACGGCAAGACTCTTTATAGAGTTATTTGACCAATATTTTACATCTTTCGCTTTTCATACTTATTCTAAGTATTGACTTGATTATAAAACTCGTTTTCAAGCGACTTCTAAGGGTTGTTTGCTTAATTTTAATTGCAAGGGCGTTTTGGTCATTTTTAACCCTTCTTTTACGACGAAGGGCTTGCTTAAGCCATGCACACCCAAAATCTCATTTTTAACCAAATCTTGTTTTCAAAACGCTCTGTCTATAATTTAAATCCTTCGGTTTACCTTTTAAGGTAACCGAATGTCCCTTTTACTTTGCCTAAGTCTCATAGACCTCCAAGTTCTAAATGAGGAGTTGATCTATTATACATACCTGGCCCGGATCAACTTATTAACCCGGTTTTAATACATTGCTTTATAATCGCTGATTAAGAACGATGCGAGTATCCATTGGATATCTATTCCTGTAAGCATATAACTCGACAAAAGAATCATTAGTCGATATAGTCAAAAGGTGATGTCTACACCTTTTGACCCGTTTGGCCGAATTGACCGTTTATCTTTGCGAGAGGATATTTATTATCATCTCATCTACATGACTCGTTCCGTTTAACACCGTACGGTCATTTTACTTATAAACTGTTTATTACCAGTTTCGACTCCATATGTCTTACGCGGAAAAGCGTCGTTTTAAAACTAACGGTTATTGTCAACGTGTGACTAAATTACTGTTTTTCCCTTATTATTTGTTTTGGCTTACCATAAAAGGTAACCATTAAAAGTTCATTTTTCCTTTCGTCATAATATGACCGGGTTATCGATTTACTTCTTTTTAACCATTACTATGGTTTCCTTTATCTTTGATTATCTTGTTCCGTACGACTACATGACGGAACATCATTTTTCAATTGTTTAGTTACCTCATTCTTAATTTATATGATAAGAAAATATTCCACAATTTAAGACTAGTGTAAGCTATACTTACCTTGCATCCGAATTATGGTTTTCCTCCATTTCTTGATTTGTTTGACCCGCTTACTTTCCCAAGCCTCCACCTAGCTCGTTAGGCGTCAAACTATTTTCAATCATTTACAAGGCGGTTAAATTAGTCATAAAAATCACGACTATTCCACCTCACTTATTTTCTATGCCGAAGCTACTATTCGACTTCATGATTAGTTAACTTACCATATTTAAAGTTAACTACTTTTTGATCACATGGGTTACAACATTAAGTCTAAATCAACATAATATTTAGAACCCTTATCACTTCATATTACGCGTAATTGCCATATCATTCAAATACACATTTTCACTCTAATTTCAACACTTTAGTTCTCATTCAGGCATTTTAACAAACACCTAATGTGCATAAATTTTTACACATTTACAACTAGTTCATAACTAGTTATTTCTACTAAACATAAACATAATTTCAATTCCATTATGTCTAGCATGCATACTATTCTCAGATTCATCTCATGGAAATCAGTTAACACCATTTTAATAGTCATAATTCTAGGGTTCATCTTATCTCTACAAAACCCATTTAACACATAAATGGAAAATCATGAAATTCACAATTATGAATCTCAATTCAACAAGTAAATGACTAGGGTTTACTCCTAGACATAAAATCATTCCTAATTTCATCCTTGGATCATAATCCATCAATTTATTTGCAAGTAACCTACTTGTCTCAAATTTCAACTTCAACCAATCTAGGTTTTGTGACATACCTTGTGATCCTCGTGACTTGGTGATCGTTTCTACGCGTTCATGCATCGATTTGGGTCTTGGATTGACCTTCAATTTGGTAGTTTTGATGAAACTAGGGTTTTGCTCCATGGGAGCTCCCTGATGTCGATCCAGAACACACACTTCAAGTGTGTGTTTTGTTTTGATTTTCCTTTTATTAAATAACTTTGTTAAGTTATCCCATTTTAACCCCTCGTGTTTGGTTCATTATTAAGTAGGCCACAACCTACTTATTTCTAACAATATTCCTATTTATTAACTAGGTTAAACATTCCTAGTTAAATTAGTGGGTTCGGGGAATCTATAACTCAGTTTATTTTAAGTCCTATTAATTCAGACTTCTTATAAACTTTATTTACTTAAAAACATTTATTCACGTTGTATTTAATATTAGGATTATTTGTTTAAATCCTAATATTTATCTGGTTACTCTTACCACTAACGGTACTTTACCCGTCTTTTAATATTAACGGGGTTTGATTACCAAACCCGTTTTCGGGGTGTTACAAGTCTACCCCCCTTAAAGAGGTTTCGTCCTCGAAACCTTTTCTTACATAGTTTATTGAGTTTCAAACCCAGTGTACACAAACTGAGTAACCTTCTAAGCATTACTCACACTTTGACCATTTGTTAGTGCTACCAGACAAATATGGTAACATCTTTTAATTACACAACATATGTGTCATTTATGCGAATTAACGCAACTCAGGATAACGCCATCTTGTTATTTCGACTTGTTTGATTAACTTAGCGAAATCCATCACCTTTATACTTTCGGATTCTTTGTGAATCCGTTATTTTCACCCATTTGGATGTTTCTAGTGAGATCTTTCACTTTTTACAAACAGACCCTTTCCTTTACGAACTTATTCATTTGGTTCATTCATACAGAATTCGCCGTAAAAATGAATTTCCTGATTTTATCTTATTTATTTAGCACTATCTAGATGTGCTATTAACGAAATTCTACAAGGCATATTACCACATGCCTTTCGGCTTTATCCTTTTATCGTGCTTTTACTCAAACTGACTTCCCAACACTTTGCTTGTGTTGTCTTGTGATCGCTCAGTATAGGCGACCAATACTTTTCGTTATTATGACCTCATGGACCATCACTGCCGTTTTGTACTCACTTACCTTTATTGTTTGGCTTGACTGAGTAGCCACTTGGCCACTTGGTCATACACGCTTATCAACTATGTTTATTTCACGCTAATCTTAATATAAATAGCGTGTTGAACATTTTCTTAATTTAAATATTGACCTTAACCGGTCTTACTGACTAGACTTATTAACCCAGTTACTTTATACCCATCTCTCAGGCTACTATGTGATTTTATTCCACATAACTTTCCTGGCCGTGATCGCGTCACGTCGTGTTTTAGGTTTATTTCCCAATCATCTTATAGTATATATGTTTAATAAAACGTTGTTTTTGACTAAAACTGAATTTTAGTTTAACGTTTTATTTATACCCATCGTGTCCCGTAGACCTTTACACTGTTTATACCCGAAGGTTATAATGATCCCGTAGATCGTCCTTTTTATGTTCGAAAATCATTTGTTTTCGCATCAAAATTTCGTTCACTCCGACTGTGATTTGTAACTGCAATCATTTCATATATAATTCCGACCCATTACATGGGTTCATTAATATCTCGCGCTTTCCTTTATTCGGTTTACGCCTATATTTGTATTCAATCTCGTCCCATTACCGGGCTCATTATCCTTTTCAATATTACGTTTTATCTAACCTGTTTAACTTGTTCGTGTGAGTTTCACCACTTTTGATAGTCAACTTTATCCTCTATGCCTTAGCATTCTTAGTGGTCAGTTTGTATTTTCATTTACTTGATTATTGTCCCTTCCCTTGGGCTCGTTATACTAACGTAATACGCTTCCGTCTTCAGGCTTGCGTTTACGTTTATTATCAAATATTTTACTTATTTGATCCGTTTCGGGTACCTTTTCGATTCGTCCCATTCATCACGTCCTTACTACATCGGATGTCGATGTGTCTGTTATAAAAAGTTCATGGTATCATATGCCACTACTTACTTGGCCAGAGTAAGCGATTAACACATGACACACATGACCTTTTTATAATTTTCACATCACACCCCATGTAAGTAATACCCCTATTTGTTTCTCTTGGAAAAAATATCCCGGATAGATTTTCTATTCGGGTTTTTCCAAGTTTTTAATCTACATATGCAACTTTCAATCTCTACGTATTTGTTGCATATTACTATTTGTGCGATTATATTTAAAAACACGCACCTGGTAATGCTTGCCCCGACAGGCGTTTCTTGCCATTAACCTTGTTCGCGGTTGTTACGCGATTTAGTCCTTGGTGAGCATGCTCCTCTTGTCATACTTCGGACCGTTCTTCTGTCATATCCGTAATTTGTTTAACCCTTGTCACCTTTAAATGCAAGTGTCCCTCAATTAAGACATTCACAAAAGTTAGTAATGTCAACTTTACCAAACGCCCGCATCATAATACAAGGCTTTTCTACTATATGTGTCAACGCACATAATTTTGTTAGCTATATCTATCATTTAATTAGGGTAACGTGTATTACACGATAACCCTATGTGTTGTTTACAACACTTTAATACGCTAAACCATTAACATACATGCACTTACCGGATTTGCGATCAAGCCTCGAACCGAACACCAATCTTTGTCAAGAGCATAAGGTTTAAGTCCAAGCATGGTTTTCCCCACCATACTTGAATCTCTTAAACCAAGGCTCTGATACCAACTTGTAAGACCCTAGTTACTATTTAACCGTTTTACTTGTAATTACCAACAACTAGATGTGTAGTTAAGACTACACATACTATAAAAATACGGATTTATTAAAACTTTTACAAATCATAAGTTATTCAACATAACGTGATCGAATTCGCCGTTTAAAATTTGCGACGGGGCAATGTGCGGAAGCATGTATCTTTATCGTGTTCGGTTCTTCAATGAGCTTGATCGTCTTCCTGCATTCAAAAAGGTACCTACATTTCATAAACATGAAATGCTTTAGTCATACGGGGTTTAAAACGTGTCCAAACGAGTCCGGGAAACGAAACTGAACAAAATACATTATGTTGCAGGGTCTACCGTAAATTACGGTGGCTACCGTAATTTACGGTAGCCCCTGAATATTGATTCTTCCACCGTAAAACACGGGGTTTATGGCGTAAAGACTTTAAGGCTACCGTAAGTTACGGTAGCTACCGTAACTTACGGTGGCCTCTGCAGGATTTTTCAAGTTTGCCGTTTTCTAAAACGGAAACCTTCATAACTTTTAATCCGCTTGTCCGTTTGACCTTCCGTTTCTTCCTACGTGTTTGTAATTTGATCCTCCATCATATGGAGTTAAAATCCAACATCCGGATTAACAAAATGTAAGACTTTTAAGTCTTCGGCTTAATACCCTTTTTACCAAATTTTGACCCATTCGTGATTTTATCAAACAAACAAGTTTGTTTGACCTTATTACTCATAAACCTATTAAATTCAATGATGTTTAACATATTAGGTTCCAATTATAGGTTCATATACCTTCTTAAACCCATTTTCACTCATATGCTTATTTTGACCCGTTAGGGGTATTTATGCATATTTTAAGCACAAATCGTTTTCATTCGTTTCTAAATACATGTATCCACATTTCTTATCAAATGATCTCCCACCACAACTATATTTATGGTGGATTCAATGCGGTGATTTATATATTCCAAATTTTACCCTTCAAATCATTATTTTACGGCAAGACACTTTATAGAGTTATTTGACCAATATTTTACATCTTTCGCTTTTCATACTTATTCTAAGTATTGACTTGATTATAAAACTCGTTTTCAAGCAACTTCTAAGGGTTGTTTGCTTAATTTTACTTGCAAGGGCGTTTTGGTCATTTTTAACCCTTCTTTTACGACGAAGGGCTTGCTTAAGCCATGCATGCCCAAAATCTCATTTTTAACCAAATCTTGTTTTCAAAACACTCTGTCTATAATTTAAATCCTTCGGTTTACCTTTTAAGGTAACCGAATGTCCCTTTTACTTTGCCTAAATCTCATAGACCTCCAAGTTCTAAATGAGGAGTTGATCTATTATACATACCTGGCCCGGATCAACTTATTAACCCGGTTTTAATACATTGCTTTATAATCGCTAATTAAGAACGATGCGAGTATCCATTGGATATCTATTCCTGTAAGCATATAACTCGACAAAAGAATCATTAGTCGATATAGTCAAAAGGTGATGTCTACACCTTTTGACCCGTTTGGCCGAATTGACCGTTTATCTTTGCGAGAGGATATTTATTATCATCTCATCTACATGACTCGTTCCGTTTAACACCGTACGATCATTTTACTTATAAACTATTTATTACCACTTTCGACTCCTTATGTCTTACGCGGAAAAGCGTCTTTTTAACGGTTATTGTCAACGTGTGACTAAATTACTGTTTTGCCCTTATTATTTGTTTTGGCTTACCATAAAAGGTAACCATTAAAAGTTCATTTTTCCTTTCGTCATAATATGACCGGGTTATCGATTTACTTCTTTTTAACCATTACTATGGTTTCCTTCATCTTTGATTATCTTGTTCCGTACGACTACATGACGGAACATCATTTTTCAATTGTTTAGTTACCTCATTCTTAATTTATATGATAAGAAAATATTCCACAATTTAAGACTAGTGTAAGCTATACTTACCTTGCATCCGAATTATGGTTTTCCTCCATTTCTTGATTTGTTTGACCCGCTTACTTTCCCAAGCCTTCACCTAGCTCGTTAGGCGTCAAACTATTTTCAATCATTTACAAGGCGGTTAAATTAGTCATAAAAATCACGACTATTCCACCTCACTTATTTTCTATGCCGAAGCTACTATTCGACTTCATGATTAGTTAACTTACCTTATTTAAAGTTAACTACTTTTTGATCACATGGGTTACAACATTAAGTCTAAATCAACATAATATTTAGAACCCTTATCACTTCATATTACGCGTAATTGCCATATCATTCAAATACACATTTTCACTCTAATTTCAACACTTTAGTTCTCATTCAGGCATTTTAACAAACACCTAATGTGCATAATTTTTTACACATTTACAACTAGTTCATAACTAGTTATTTCTACTAAACATAAACATAATTTCAATTCCATTATGTCTAGCATGCATACTATTCTCAGATTCATCTCATGGAAATCAGTTAACACCATTTTAATAGTCATAATTCTAGGGTTCATCTTATCTCTACAAAACCCATTAACACATAAATGGAAAATCATGAAATTCACAATTATGAATCTCAATTCAACAAGTAAATGACTAGGGTTTACTCCTAGACATAAAATCATTCCTAATTTCATCCTTGGATCATAATCCATCAATTTATTTGCAAGTAACCTACTTGTCTCAAATTTCAACTTCAACCAATCTAGGTTTTGTGACATACCTTGTGATCCCCGTGACATGGTGATCGTTTCTACGCGTTCATGCATCAATTTGGGTCTTGGATTGACCTTCAATTTGGTAGTTTTGATGAAACTAGGGTTTTGCTCCATGGGAGCTCCCTGATGTCGATCCAGAACACATACTTCAAATGTGTGTTTTGTTTTGATTTTTCTTTTATTAAATAACTTTGTTATGTTATCCCATTTTAACCCCTCGTGTTTGGTTCGTTATTAAGTAGGCCACAACCTACTTATTTCTAACAATATTCCCATTTATTAACTAGGTTAAACATTCCTAGTTAAATTAGTGGGTTCGGGGAATCTATAACTCAGTTTATTTTAAGTCCCATTAATTCAGACTTCTTATAAACTTTATTTACTTAAAAACATTTATTCACGTTGTATTTAATATTAGGATTATTTGTTTAAATCCTAATATTTATCTGGTTACTCTTACCACTAACGGTACTTTACCCGTCTTTTAGTATTAACGGGGTTTGATTACCAAACCCGTTTTCAGGGTGTTACAATAAAACTAACTCTTTTTTAGTACTAATGTTGGAAAAAGTGTGTTTTTGTCTTCCTTTTGTATTTTCAGAATTAAATGAGCTCAAATGAACAAAAGAAGCAAAAATACAGCTAAATCTAACATAAATACAAGAAAAGGAACAAACGTGGCATGCCCTACCCCCCGACAGCATCTTTCCAAGCAAAACAAGAGAACAGAAGGCTGAACATGCCCCGTGCTCAGTGAACACGGGGGCGTGCCCAAGTGCCAGCAGAAAAGACAAAGCTGTTGAAGCTTCTATCGCCCACCACGAGGTCGTGCTCAGTGGACATGGGGCCGTGGTCAACTCTAAGATTCAGAGAATCTGGGGAAATCTTGATAGTACAGATTTGTTTCTGCACACGGGGGCGTGCCCAGTGGACACGGGGGCGTGGTCAACTGATGCAGACAAACTGCAATTAATGAAGAAAGAGAAGGATGTTGGACACGGGGTCGTGCCCAATGGACACGGGGCCGTGCCCGAGCTACTGTTCAACCTATAAATAGGGGTGCTTGGCTCATTTGCAAACCATCCCTTGGCACACCACCTCTCTCACACTTCACCCACCACCATCATCCACCACCATCATCCATTTTCCATCATAGAGTGTGTGAGTCGTCTCAAAATCCAAGATTGATCGTAAGAGTTCTTGACAATCAAAGGCCATGTTTGCCTAAGTCTCTTACATCACTTGGTGAAGACAAGTGTCTAGTGTAATACTTTTTATTTTTAATCTTTTCGCACTTTTTACTTGGTTATGTATTAATGACTTTAATAACTAGTTTCTTATGTTGAAGGTGATTCTTCCTTATCGTTTGTCCGTGGTGTCTTGGCATTATTTTACTGTCTATATAAAATAAAAGATTTTCACCATTCTTATCTCCACGGTCTATATGGAGGTATGTTGGCTACCTAGTCGGGGGCTAAGGGAACGGTTTGGTAAGAGTCTTGTCTTGTTCAGTGTATAGATCCTGCAAGGACCTTGGTCAAATTTAGTACGACCTCATTCAATACCCACCGGTATTGGATGGCGGGGGTCCAAACTCTTTGATCCCCTCATATGTAAGCTACTATTAATACTATAACCCGGCTATTTAGGACTGTATCCCTGCTGACTCAGACTACTTAGCCTAGGGTAACGTCACCTTCAAAAGAGGGGCCTACCATAATATACATTAATAACTTAATTAATTATCTTTCAATAATCCGACCCTTTAGGATTGTATCATTGCTGACTCAAACTACTGGGTTGAGGGTAACGTCACCTTCAAAAGAGGGGCCTACTACAATAACTAAGATAATCTCTTAAAAAGTGCAAAAGTGCGGAAATAATCAAAGGTTACACTATACACGAGTCGGAGCCAAGTGATTCATCTTGTCTATCTGTTTTTCTTTTATTTTATTTTTAAGCATTTTAGTTAGTTTTTATTTTTCTAGTTTAAAACATTTTTCTAACTTTTTGATTTGATTAGACGTTGAGGATAAACCGGTACTAAAAGCTCTTGTGTCCTTGGACGACCTCGGTATCTTACCAACACTATACTACGCTCACGATGGGTGCACTTGCCCATATGTGTGTTTAGTGTTAGTAAATATCATGTTTTATAAATTTAAAACTTGGCTAAAAAGGTGTAAAAGGGCTTAAAATAAACATTAAAACCATAACACACTTCACGCACATCAATTATCAACACGTAACGATTAATTATTCATTATCTACTAAACTGTTTGTGTATATATGTATTGAGTAACCCTAATAAGCACTAAATCACTAATAAGTCTTGCGAATTGAATGATTTAATTTGTAATATTTGCTATTTTGATTTGGTGTTGGCAATTTTATTAATATTTTTTTTAGGGTTGTAAAGGTTTCAAGAGTCAAAAAGGGGATTGGACGATTGGTGATTCTTATTGTTGATTTGTTGGTTTGGAAGACACTACTCAGGTTAGTTATAGAAAATGGTTGATTTGCTAATTTTATTTATACCAATTCAATAGGGCCCCTATTTTGTAGTTCGTTTAGAACCTACAAAAACGTTAGACCGGTCTTACGTATACGTGTCGCATTATATATTATATAAGTGTATACAAAGGTGTATCCCAAATACTTTGGCTTATGATATTTTTAAAATTATTATAAAAAGTTCACCTTTCAATTTATTATTATCCATTTAGGTTTGATGAACTCTTTCAATTTGTACCACCGGCCGAGTACCACGAACACCATCTCCCTTTCAATTTATTATCCATTTAGGTTTTATGTATAAACTCTTTCAATTTGTAACACCTGCCGAGTACCATCAACACCATCTACCATTTGTCACCACCACCTTCTATACCAACCACCATCACTATTAACCACCATCCCTTATTATTGTAAATACCCCACCACCTAAACTTACAAAAGTGAATCAAATACTCACATGGAGTTCATCAAGACCCCAAACCAAATGTCAAAAACCCTAATAGGTTTCAAACCCCCATTAAACACAATTAAACGAAGTAACCACTATAACTAATAAGTCAAAGATATACGGGTACGTTTTTTTGAAACAAATAAATTTAAAAGTGTAGGATCGTGAAACGACCTAACGAGTCGATCAGAAGAGTGCTCAGACTGAATCAGAGGCGGAATTCATTGATTCGGTCTTCGTTTAGCTTGTATTCACTAATAAATGTCTTGTTTATTGATCTTGAACGATTTACAGTACAGAGACACTTCGACAGCACCTCGGTGTCGGAAATCAGAAAGTTACAAATGATGACAGTTTGAAGGTATTTATAGGCTAACCCTGACCGTTTGAAGATGGCATGACATGCTTCAAACGGTCACCCCTTCAAACCGTGACCCTCTCAAACGGTCAGCCTATTTCAAACTGTTACATGCACAAACAATTATAAATTTGACTTTCAAACTGTTACATCTAGAATTTAGTTTTGTCTTCACTTGATGATGCATATGATGATGTCACATATATGATGTCATCATCATGTATGATGACATCACTCTTGTTCAGCAATGCAACGAACCCGAGACTCGACATAAGACGAAGACGACAGATGAATGCGCCAACAGACTCCCCCTCAGATGTTGACGAGTCTTAAGTGTCGAGTCTTCGCATCTTCAGTCTTTATCAGTCTCTTTTCTTTCTTAGCATATACCAGGATCTGTTCTTTGGCTCTAGCCTCGTCAGACTCCCCCTCTCATCATGATGGGATCGCTATCTGGAATTAGCTATCACCTTGAGATCAAACACTGGCTTTATCTCTGTTCAATTCATCTCCCGCACACATTTTCTCACCACCACATAAGTTTTTACTTAAAACAATAAGAAAAACTTACTGGAAATAGTTACATCAAGTTCAAATTAATGATCTTGATTAACTAATCAAACTTTCTTTCTCAAAATCAGTTTCTCAATTCAGTACACACACTCCCAAACCTGTTCATCATATTCAGCACTTGGAATTTCGAAAATCAGCTCTTCATCATCAGTTGTCGAAAATCTTTTTGTATTTTTCAAAAAAATTTATGCTAAAACACTCTAAAATCTTTTTGGATTTTTGATAACAGAGGAATGCAGTAAAGAAATATTTACAGACAATATTTTTGTGAGTTTGTGTAAGAGGATCATATCAGTTATGTGACCAATCACTAGCATCGTTAAGCTTTAAACATTTTCAGTTCTAAAGGATTCACATTGATTGACAATATTGTTGTCCACTTAAACTCAATCTAAAAACTTTCGAAATGCTTACCGATACGTTAAGGTATATTAAGATAGCACTAAGTTCTTATGGACCCCACGATCTCAGCATATCCCCTCATCATGCAATACACTAACTCAAGTAATGCCTTTAAACTTTTATCAACTGTGATTTGTGCGAAAACAACTCAGAATGTTTAAACATTAACAATCAGGTCGATACTTCCGTATACGCAGAGAAAGTCCAATGTTTAAACAAAATAAGAAAAATAAAATAAGTTGAAGTTGTTTAGGCTTTAACCACCAGATCGATACTCCCGTATACGCAGAGGAGGTCCAAAGCTTAAACGAAACACCAAAGAAAATAAAGCAGAACGTTTCGACAACAACATCCAGGTCGATACTCACGTATACGCAGAGGATGTCCGATGCTTAAACAAAATAAAGAAATAAGACAAGTTTAAATCTTTGCAAAATAAAATGCACAATCACAGCGACTTTTTAGCAAAGTTGTGAAAGTTCACAAACTTAACCAGTTTTATGTCTTTTGACAATCAGCGATTACTGAGTAGGCACACAATCAAGAAGGACAAAACTAAGTACTATGCTTTCAACCATGTTTCCCACTAGAACTAGGCTTTTTCATTTAGGTTTGTATCGTTATCGCAAATCTACTAGTCTAGCTGAGCCTACCGTCACATCTTTAGTGAGATCGTTTATCACATTTTACTTTCCATTTCTTTAGCATGCTGTGACAGTCCAACTGATCTACTATCATTTCCTCTTTTTCACAACAAAACTCATTTTTGCATTTTTTAATGTTTTTGACATTTTCAAATTTTCTAATTTTTTAAAGATTTTTACTCCCCCTAAAATCAAAATATGTCTCAATTTTGATTTTCTGGGAAAATTTGAAAATGAACTATACAAGAAATATGACAACATGATGAGAATTACTTCAATTCTCCATTCACTTGGCTTGAACAATCAGAACTCCCCCTGACAACAAACTATTTTCTCATAGTGATTTCAAAACACTTAAGTTTGTTTTAATCAAAATGGTTTTTCCGGAAAATAAGTTTTGTGAGTCAATTCTCAAATTTGGGGATCATTCATCACCTTGTTTTCTTCAATCACTTGTAAAAACTAACATTTTTAAGATCAATCCTCAAACATCACTTGTAGAAAATCAAGTACAACTTAATGTCCCTGATTTACCACTTGTAAGTCGAAATATCACAAACGTGAATTTCTCAAGAAAAATGCCGATTCATGTTCCACGCTTACCAACCTGGGAACTCCGGCAAGTCAGGTTTTTTCATTTAAACAGATTCACACAAGCCTGACGGTCCTTGGGTGCTTTTGAATTCTTGTTCAACAATGGTGGAAAATTTGCATCATCCATTGTTAGACCAGAATTCTCAATTTTTACCTCAACAACTGGCTCTTCTGGTTTTACCATACCAGAATCATTGCCTGAATGTGGCTTGTCTAACTTTGATGAGCCAGATTCATCGCCGACATGTAGCTCCTTTGTTTCCAAAGAAAGAAACTCATCGCCACAAACTTTCTTCTTCTTCTTTTCCTCTTTCGTCCTCATATTTGTATCTGATGAATCCGTTTTGCTAGATTTGTCATTCTTTGGAGAGCAAGATGACTTATCAGAACTTTTATCTGTTTTACCAGCTGTATCTGAGGACAAAATCTTCTCTAGATACTCTCTGGCCTTCTTTCTCTTTTTCCTCAGTCTGTCTTTTTGCCCCTGAGAAAGCTTTACTTTCTTTTCTTGAACTTTAGGTTCTTGAACCTTCTGTTCTTTGGGCTTGACCTTGACTGATTTCTTCACCTGCTTCTGAGATTCAGCCCTCAATCTTCTCATTGATCTCATTGAGCAATCTCTAGCAATATGGCCAATGATGTTGCAGTTAAAGCATTTCCTCGTCTCATAACTCCAACTCTGGCAGTTAACAGCAATGTGTCCTTGATAGCCGCATCTGTAACACACTCTGTTATCGTACCAATCACCATTTTTAGTCCAAACATTTAGATCAAAGCACTGTTTGGCTTGGTGATAATCTTTCCTCCTCTTGTTTGCTGGATTTGGCCTTTGAGCTCTGTGGTCCGACCTGCACCACTCATTACCAACAATTTTTGAATTTTCATTTTTTACTTTTTGTAATTTTTGATTGCGATTGGATGATTGATCTGATGAACTTTTATTTTATTTTTGAATATTTTACAAAATTTTCTCTTTTTGTTTTTGTTCCACTTTCTTCTTCAAAGGTTTTTGCTTAGAGCATTCTCCCTTTTCAGTTGATTGTGGAACAGTTTCTTGAAACTTTTCTTTTAACTTCAAAAATAAATTCTTTTTCTTAATTTTTTCATTTTCATCATCAGATTTCTCATCGCAATCTTCAACTTTGACTTTGTCAAAGTTTGTGACATTGTCACTTATTGGAACTGAATTAATAGGTTTTGGACAAGGAATAGCTGAAGTATTCACAAAAACCTTCAACTTTTCTTCCCATTCCCTGATTTTACCTTCTAACTCTTTGATTTTCTTTTGAGCACATTCAGCTTCTTTTTCAAGTCGAATAATCTTTTCAAGATGAGAATTGATTGCAATTTGTTTTTCAAGATTGTTTTTACCAAACAAATCTCTCTCATCTTCTAAAATTTTTATTTGACTTTGAAAATCTTTCTCAATTTTTACTTTTTCATTTTCCAAATTGTGTATTTGATTTTTCAAAACATTTTCTGATTTTTTAAGATTTTTGTTTTCTAATGACAAACTCTCAACTTCCTTCAAGAGTTTATCATTTTCAGATGTTAACTTCTCACAATTTTTCAGCAAAACAAAAATCTGTTTATCATCAGCTCTTGTCTCAACCTTTAAAGCTGAAATATTTTCAACCTGTTTCTTTTTCTCATGAACACTTTCATCCTTACTCTCTTTTTCTAATGAATGATCAAAGATAGGTGCATCTTCTGCAACCTCTTTCTTTAAATCTGGTTCAGGATTCACAGATACAGGTTTTTCAGATTCTACTTTCTCAACCTTGACCGATGGAACTTGTTCAATCTGCTCAGCTCTGATCTCTTCTTTAACAATAACTGCCTTTTGATTCTTTCTTTTTGCATCTTGTTTTTCTTTCAATTTTTCAATTTTATCAGCATAAAATAACTTTCCACTACGTTGATCAGATGGAAGTTGTTGTTTAAGATATTCAAGTTCTCGGATTTCTTCTTCATAATTGTCACCCTCTTCATCAGACGAATGATCAAAAACCGGAACTTTTTCAACAACTTCTTTTGCTGAGACTGTTTCTTCATTAGCCTGAAAATAACTCCTGTTGAGATACATAATAATACAACATTATATCTTCAACAGATTCCATTCTTTGGCAACAATTTCACACAACAAACACTATTCAAACAAACTGAGGAACCTTTAAACACTTTGAACTCCAAAACGTGTGACCTGTAGACTTAATACACACTGAACAATTTAAAATAACTAGTCGACAATCTTTAAAGATTCTATGATTGGGCCGCAACTTTATTATATTAATGAATTGCAAATGGGCCGATGAACTCACATGCAAAGTCTTTATAAATCCAATACACTATTTCAGTCAAGACTCAAAAGCCGACAACAACTTTTAATGATTACTTTTAATTTGACCACACAAAAATATCACTTCACACAATCAGATTACATTTAAAACCACTATCACGTGAATTCAAACATAATGGCCGACAACTGTTTACAGCTCACGTTATCTTGATACTCACAAGATGAAATCACATGCAATCTGATTATTTCAATTTACTAGACCTTGAGCTTTTCAAACAAAATGATAATATCACATGCAAGACTTCTTGAAACAATTAATCCACATTCACGTGTACTGACAAAACACTTAAAGTCACTTTAATTCACATGCAAATGTAATGGTCTTGGATTATAATAGAACTTGTGATTGTGTCAACAACCCAAAATCACATGCAAACTGACACGTTTTTGAATGACCTGTACAACTTTTACGTGATAACGTTTCAAACGGTGACACCCTCAAATGAGATGGCTGCTTTCAAACGGTCACAATGGCAACTTTCAAACGGTCATGTCACGTTTCAAACGGGAAGGTGTAACTTTCAAACGGTCAGGTGCAGTTTCAAACTGTAGGGTGCAAATTTCAAACTGTCAAGGTCAATTTCAAACGGACAGGTGCTGGTTTCGTTCAAACGGTCACCAGTTTTCAAGCCATTTTTACCACTTTTACTTTGAATTTTAAGCTGAAACTTTCAAGGGTTTGTTAAAACACAATTACGCACACATTGTGAAAGTTTTAGCCGATTTTAACCGTGAAAAGTATCAATTTTGTGAAAGAAGGTGTAGAAAATCAGAATTTGCTAGCGAAAACGAGCTTAACGGTAAGAACACTTCTTCCTGAGCTCTGATACCACTTGTAGGATCGTGAAACGACCTAACGAGTCGATCAGAAGAGTGCTCAGACTGAATCAGAGGCGGAATTCATTGATTCGGTCTTCGTTTAGCTTGTATTCACTAATAAATGTCTTGTTTATTGATCTTGAACGATTTACAGTACAGAGACACTTCGACAACACCTCGGTGTCAGAAATCAGAAAGTTACAAATGATGACAGTTTGAAGGTATTTATAGGCTAACCCTGACCGTTTGAAGATGGCATGACATGCTTCAAACGGTCACCCCTTCAAACCGTGACCCTCTCAAACGGTCAGCCTATTTCAAACTGTTACATGCACAAACAATTATAAATTTGACTTTCAAACTGTTACATCTAGAATTTAGTTTTGTCTTCACTTGATGATGCATATGACGATGTCACATATATGATGTCATCATCATATATGATGACATCACTCTTGTTCAGCAATGCAACGAACCCGAGACTCGACATAAGACGAAGACGACAGATAAATGCACCAACAAAAAGACTGTGAACTCGCGAAGTTTACTTTTTTTTAAACTTCTTTACCGAGGGTATCTTGCAGTCTTATCACACTACTACAACGTCTTTAAAACAATTATTTTTATTTTGTTTGTCGTCTAAATACAATAGTTTTTTTATTTTTTTTTGTTTTTCTGCATCTTGGTATAGGTTGCATATTCAAAATAACACATTCTCTTTTGGTAATGACAAAACACACATTATTTTGGATACAACTTGGTTTTTAATTATAATTATATTAAAATGTGACAGAAAAACAAAATTGTGTATTTTGACTTTCAGAAAATTGGATACAACTTGGTTTTTATTTATGATTATATTAAAACCTGATAGAAAAACAAAATTGTGTATTTCGATTTTAGAAAATGCTAGATATTACGTCTTACTATATAAAAGAAAACTAAAATAAATATTAAAAAAAGAGAAAAATAAAACAAACTTATAAGGAGAAGAGCATGTTATGATGGATTTAGCAACTGCACAACCCCCAAATCGGTTTCCAACGGACAAACCCCACCTCATAAATAATGTTGTTATTGCACCTTTCTTAGCAAACATGGTAAGCATAATTTTTTTTGAAAATAGAAGGTTTTGTCTTCATTTACATTAGCATAAAATATACAAATACTAAAGTTCTCATTGGTTATGTATTTTTTTTTTTTTATAAATTTTAAGCGGTTTTTACATGATAATATGATATCATTAGTTACATATATATGATATACGTTTTGGATGCTCTACATGACATAAAAACATAATTTCTACTACCATATGCCATATATGATTATCTTTCTTTTCCTTTTCTACTATATAAAATACTATGTTTTGAGTTTTTCTCAATTCAAACATATACAAGTATTTTGGTCAATAATCGGCTTCAAACAAATTAACATATTTTAACTCATTTTAAAACAAACTCTTAGATTCCGTTTGGTGTAACACCTAACGAAGTTATAGAATATTAATTGAAATTAAAATTAAGTGGGTCATGTTGAATTTTTAATTTCATTTATAACCATTTAAGTGATAAATAATCGTGTTGGTGGAAAAAATAATAAAACCTTAATGAATCATTGACTATTAAATAAATTTAATTTAATTTAATAGAATCGTTTAAGTATCTAACTAATAATATGACATAATATCAAATCAAAATTAATTCACTTGAATAGCCACACACGCACGTTGTGCCCGGCTAACTTGCAAAATTTAGAACAAAGCGTAAAGCGAAAAAATTAGCGAAAGATGAAATGTATATGGGACCAAAGTTGAAAGTAAAAAAGTTTGAGGTTAAATTTGAAAAGATGAAGAGTTTTGGGTTAAAAGTAGAAATTAAAATAGTTTGGGTTATAAGTAATTTTTCAAATACTTTTGGACTAAAACTAAATAATCAAATTTTTTTTGAAAGACTCCCCAAACATTACTTACAACACCTAGATGCATATATGAGTTGCTAATTTATGGTATTTAAATTTAAAATATATAGGATAATTATGATATAAAATGCACTAATGATACCGAACCAGAGCATACCAGTATCTTCGATACCAGTGCCGGTTGACACCAGCCTTATCCAACTAAAAAAGTAAAGAAATTTTTTATATATTATTATAATATAAATATAAATATTACTATTCATAAGCTTGTATTATTAATATATGATATATATAATATAAAAATTACTATTCATAAGGTTGTATTATTAATATATAGGATAATGTGCTTGTTGATTAATTTAATAGAATCGTCTAAGTATCTAACTAATAATATGACAGATACCCCACTTGTGGCTTAGTGGTAGGATACTTAGGTTTTCCAATAAAGGCTTAAGTTCAATTCTCACTTGTGTCATATTGAGGTGGATATAGGCAATGAAGGATTTGGACTAGGCCTTTTGTGAATTGTCAAGTGGCAGCCGTCGTTATGGTTTCCTGGGGGAATGCCCAAAAAAGCCAAACTTTAAAACTAGCATGGGCCCGTTAAGACAACATAGTCTGGTCAGAGTAGGGCAATACAGGCCTTTCCAATTTAAAAAGTGTGATAATCTTATACATCGTTCAAAAAAATAAATAATATGACATAATATCAAATCAAAATTAATTCACTTGAATGTTCTTGTTGAAAGTAACTCACATGAACCAACCTTTAAACTATTATCAATTAAAAAAAATCCAAATGCGACACTTAGTTTCATAGTCTATAGAAATGTTTTGGTATATACGTTTTCGATCCTCGGTTCTATAGAAATTTTTTGGTATATACATTTTCGACCCCCCGTCATTCGGGTCAAGCTTCGCCACTGTTCATAGAAACTCGGATTTGTTGTATTTATGAATACTACTTTTTTTAACGTAAAACTAATATAACTATTTTTCATGATTTTAACATTTCAAAGTAATATACTCCTTTACCTCTTGGATAAAGTCAGGGAGAGAAAGACAAGATATCTTATCATTATACCATATTCCTTAAGGGTAGGGATAATGTACATTAATTCAGAAGTGTGAGAAGTATGAGAAGTGTATTATAACATTATACTAGTGGGGTGCCCGCGCGATGCGGCGGGGGCGACATTTGCATTGCGGTAGTTGTTTCGAATGATTTATTTTGTAATTTTTGCGAAAGGTTTTACGTAAGTAACTTCATTGTGGTAGATAGTCGTTTACCCCCGCGATGCGGCGGGAAACATATCACTTAGGTTGGTGAGTTAAGGGCTAGGTACGGGGATGTAGTTTTCGATGTGGCGTGCGACGACGATGGTGGCAGTGTAGCAGAACGTGAGAGTCGGTTGCGGCCTTCTTCAGCGGCGGAGAATCAGCGGTGTGAGGTGATTCTCACCCAAGAATGTTCAAGGCCTTTGAAATTTAAAATCCCACCCAAGAATTGAGAGTGTTGTTTGAAAGCCAGAAATCCCACCCAAGAGATTGAGGGTATAAAGGGTATTGTTGGAAAGGTATAAAGGATATTGTGCTTTAGATGTTGGTTAATGAATGAGGTTTCAACTAACAAGTGTGAACTTCCATAAGAATTTATCAATTCTTGACCGCAAATAGCCTCAGTTTAATTATACAAGTAGTGAAAAATTTAGGGCAAATGCCATATGAGCAAAAGTTGCAACCAACATAAAAAGATTGTACGAGATGTTGTATTATACTATATCACAATATGTTTCACAAATTCAATGATCATGTGTGTTGAATCACAGCATCTTAGTACAGATACAGATTATAACAAAACTACAATCTAACCATCAGATCTTTAGCAATTATCAAATCAATTGAGAGAAACACATGGTCACACGCACATGCGCACGTTGACCATTTCAAAACTTAAGGGCTATGAAGATATCAAACCTTATAAAAGGCACCAATCCCCTCGTTCTTCATCATAGTTTTTGTGACCTCGCCTGCAGATCCTTGTCCCAATTGAATCCTCACCTATAAATAGCACATCACATCACACGAATAAGTTAACACATTATACAATTCAAATCAAAGAACAAAAAATTCATCAAACTCAAAGAACAACATATCGACAAAGTTAATACATGGTCCTGATTCTCACAATTTCCCCCTCTTTTACAGATTTATAGTGTCAATCCAAGCATGTTCATCTGTTTGGTACTTTCCAAATAAGATCTACAATTCAGGAATCATACTACTTTGGTTATAAAGACCAGATAATAGTAATTTACATATAAAATGGGATGAATTAGTTATAATAAATATTCACCTCTAGAGGAGCAAAAGATAAATAGCTTAATAGAGGCTATAAATTCGAATATAAATCAACAACATATAGTTTTTATTTTTAAACCTGAATTTGTGATGCGTACATATGTGACTTATGATAAAGATGTCTTGAATAGTTAAATGTACTATGGCATTAACCATATCCCCAAAAGGCCTAAAAAATGGTGTAAGTTCAAAAAACTTATAAATTAGAAATTAAAGATTATAAAACTAACATATTTCTTATTTCATATATGATTTGTGTGGGGTAATATTGATGTCTTATTTGATTAACATTTTGTATGCATATGCACCCAATTAGCCAACATTCTGCAACTAAGTTTTTAATGCTAGTTAACTTAGATATCACACAATTATGCACTTTTAATCAAATTCATCATAAGGTACCTTGATTTTGTGGAACTCTGACTTGCTCTACAGTTTGTACCACCACAAGAACTCTTCCTCTACGGTCTCCACCTACAAACAGTCGCCACCACCAGATAGGGTTGTTCATGAGCCGAGCCGAGCTAAAGCAAGCTCGGGCTCGGCTCGATTATAAACCAAGCCATATCGAGCAGCCGAGCTAAATCCGAGCGAGCTTTGAGCGTGAGCGTTTTGAACGACCCTACCACCAGAACTCCACCACCACCATTGCTACTCACCAAAATCAATAACTAAAAAACACATTATGAATTCAAATAGCCATGAAAATTTCAAATTTAAACCTGGAAATTCAATATCCCAAATCAAATTGAAAGTGCCCGTCTCAACCCACATCCATTTAGATAGAAACCCGTCCAGACCCAAACCAAAAAAAAATATTTTTTGGAACAACCCTTTCTGACCATAACCCATTATAACCCGAACCCGTTTTGACTGGGACCAAATTATACTGAACAATTAAAAAAACTAATTTTGGCGCTCTGTATATGATTCAGATGTAATTTTCCAAATTAGAAGAAAACCCACCCATAATCTTCATCAATTTGAATATAAACACATAGAAAAAATGAAAATATAAAAAAAATATGTTTCTGGTTTTGGGGTTTACTTTGAGAAGAAAGAAACAGAGAGTGAGGAACGTTACCTCGCGTTTCAGAAAAACCAAAACTTCCAATAGATAAGAAATGCACGACTTGCTGATGATATCGATTGATGAACCTAATACTCATCTCATATATGGCAGTGAGAAACCCTAAAACACAAAGAGAGAAATAATTAGAAATGACGAAGCTTTATTGTAAGGCTGGTGAACCACAATTGCTAAAACCCTAATAAAATTACCTGTTAAAAACTCAACAAAACTTATCCCTCAAATCAACGAACAAAAAAAGGGGATTTGAGCCCGCTCCGGTAACATTTAGACATTTAGCTCGTAGTCATCCAAATGTTAAGGCGATTAGGTAGATTAGAAATCAACGTCAAAATCAAACCCTAAACTAAATCTAGAAAACACGAAACAATCAAAGTAAAACAAATGGAAAACAATTTTACATACCCGAAAGCCATATGTGAGAACTGTAAATTAAATTTATTGTGAAACGCCACTCATCCCGATCGACATTTCCGTTATATATGCGTTCAGTGTTCGTCATCTCTGTTTTAACTTCCAAAACCGACGACACCGTCTGTGTTGCCTTCCATAACGCTGGTCGTTGTCCACGTCTGAAAATGACCACACAACCACAGGTCGGTGGTTATTTACCATTTAAACAAACGGGAACTCGATTAGGGTTTGGAGGTTTACCTTAGCCGGAGTACCTTCAGATCTAATCAGATCTAATCTGGAAACGAACTGATGCTCTTTTTCTTCTTCGGTTTAAGGATGGAGAGAGAGAGAGAGAGAGAGAGAGAGAGAGAGCAGATCGAGATCCTGGTTATCATCTGAGAGAGAGATGTGGTTTTGAAATTCAAAATATGATTAGGGGTTTTTCTTGTCCCACCTAACTGTGCGTTTTTTATGGGAAGGGTTTTATGACTTTTTCCTAATTTGATGTGCTTGAAATGCTTGCACATGACTTTTTCCTAAAGGTTCGTATGTATTAAAAGTTAATAAAGTAAAAAGTTTCTTATATCTTAGTCTTCTGTGGCATTGAGAGTTTATAAATTGATGCAAATTAACAATCTAACCTTTGAAAGTACAACATCATATGATTGTTTTTTCAGCTAGTAAAATTAGGGAATATTTTAGTTTATTAATGTCGTTCAAAACAAAAAACTTGTACAGAGTCAGTTTGTTAATGCACGGTAGCTAGGTAATGGTCAAAGCGGGCTTGGGTAAAAAACAAATGTTGGCTTTAATCAATTATACATTTACGCATCGGCTATTTGTACTTTATGAACGCACGGCGAAACTAAAAAAGACAACTATCGAAACGTTTAAAAAAATGTGCCGATCGTCATGGTACCTTCGAATTTTTTTAAAACATTACAGGTTGTAAGATATCGCAGGAATACGTTAAAGAATTAAAGAGGGGGGGGGGGAGTGTAACTAATTACCCATAATTATGTTAAATGTCAAGGATTTAAATGTAATAGATTGAGGTACTAAAAAATAATTATGGTTTAAAAGACCACTTTACCCTCATTTTAGGGGTTTATTTATAAATAAGGGGGGGAAGAAGTTCTTAACTTTTGGGAATCCTTCCCTCCTGCATTATAATATAGTATAGATATAACACTATATAACAACATATAAACACCGTATAACACTACGTAACACTATATAACACTATACATCTATCATAGACATGCTATCAGACAAAATATAGTGTTATATTTGTTATATAGTGTTACATAGTGTTATATGGTGCTACATAGTTTAATACGGTGTTTATATGGTGTTATATAGTGTTATAATACAATTCTTACACTTCTGGATTAATGTACAGAATCCTCTACCTATTCCTTAAAGGACATATGCCCGCTACTAAGCATGGATATCAATGATTTTGAGTTGGTGTGCTGCGTAGTTTTAGGTGAGAGGGTTAAATTATTGAACCCAGATATGGCCTATATATCTATTCATTTCAAAGCCATCGATTCTACCTTGAATATACTTTAACCGTGTAGCCTCAACCAAACTTGTTTAACTTATTAATCCAAACAATCAAATCATTGCAAAAAGAATGACAAGTTGCTGTTGGGTCGTAATCATGCTATAAACGTGTTAAAAGAGTCATAAATGGGTGGCGAGTGGTAATACATGAGTTGTAACAAGGTTGACGTACTGATATGTTTAATAAAACGTGACGAGTCGACCTACTTAATCTTCAGAAATTTGCTGGCAAGTCGTAATAAAAGGATTACTTGGATCGGTGGATTGACTTGTTTAATTTCATAAAATAGTTGATAAGTTGTAACAAAAAGGTGTCTTGTTTAGTTAAACATGTTGATGAGTTGATCTAGTCACTTAAACGGGTTAAATGTCAACACAAGAAAGACGTATTTATTCAACAAGTTATATATTACAACCTAATACCTAATAGACATGTCTCTGATGATGTAAGTGATTACCATACCAATCCATACGCCTAAAACTATCCTTCGTATTTTATATTTATGCATTTCTAGTTGAATATGACCGATGTAATTAAACAAATAAAAATGATTCATCTATCAAAATTAAGTAAGCAATTCACTTGATAGCATGTATATAACATTCAACGAGGGAAATGAATTGTGTTTACGGGTTGACGGGTTAAACCTGACACGATCTCAAGCATGACACGAATACGAAAATCGTATTACACACATGGACTGCCACATGACAAGTGTATTCACATGTTGATACAAACAAGACCCATTTAGTCCAAGTAGGAAGTTATTCAATTTTATTTTGCATATCAATACCATAAAATTCTAAATTCAGATATTATCCTATATATTAATAATACAACATTATGAATAGTAATTTTTATATTATCCTATGAATAGTAATTTTATATTATAATAATATATAATTATTTTCTTTACTTTTTTAGTTGGATAAGGCTGGTGTCAACCGGCACTGGTATCGAAGATACTGGTATGCTCTGGTTCGGTATCATTAGTGCATTATCCTATATATTAATAATACAACCTTATGAATAGTAATTTTTATATAATAATAATATATAAATTTTTTCTTTACTTTTTTAGTTGGATAAGGATGGTGTCAACCGGCACTGGTATCGAACATATTGGTACGCTCTGTTTCGGTATCATTAGTGCATTTTATCCTATATATTAATAATACAACCTTATGAATAGTAATTTTTATATAATAATAATATATAAATTTTTTCTTTACTTTTTTAGTTGGATAAGGATGGTGTCAACCGGCACTGGTATCGAACATATTGGTACGCTCTGTTTCGGTATCATTAGTGCATTTTATATCATAATTATCCTATATATTAATAATACAACCTTATGAATAGTAATTTTTATATTATATATATCATATATTAATAATACAAGCTTATGAATAGTAATATTTATATTATAATAATATATAAATTTTTTTGTTTACTTTTTTAGTTGGATAAGGCTGGTGTCAACCGGCACTGGTATCAAAGATACTGGTACGCTCTGGTTCGGTATCATTAGTGCATTTTATATCATAATTATCCTATATATTTTAAATTTAAATACCATAAATTAGCAACTCATATATGCATCTAGGTGTTGTAAGTAATGCTTGGGGAGTCTTTAAAAAAAATTTGATTATTTAGTTCTAGTCCAAAAGTATTTGAAAAATTACTTATAACCCAAACTATTTTAATTTCTACTTTTAACCCAAAACTCTTCATCTTTTCAAATTTAACCTCAAACTTTTTTACTTTCAACTTTGGTCCCATATACATTTCATCTTTCGCTAATTTTTTCGCTTTACGCTTTGTTCTAAATTTTGCAAGTTAGCGGGGTACAACGTGCGTGTGTGGCTCAACGTTTTTACGTTTCGTTTTACACTTCGTTCTAAGTTTTGTGAGTTAACACGACGCAACGTGCGTGTGTTGTTCAGCGTTTTTACGTTGTCTATTATTTCCCGTTTGACGAGTTCGTCAAAATATGCAGGTCCTAGATCGACTTAGTTATTATCTTCTATGTTTTACATTACGATCTAATTTCTTAGCATTAACACACCGCAAATTCAGTGTTGGTGGTCGATCACGGTGGTGTGACATTGATACTATTTAGCACTGTTATAGGCCCCTGCCGCAACGCGGCAGGTGCTTAATACTAGTTATTTTTATTTTTCTAAGCAATTTTGTTTAAACTATGCTAACTCAATTCTAAACTCTGACATAAATAATAGCTAAAGAGATTAAATTTATTGCATAAAACACATTAAAAAGGTAAAATGTAAATTAATAGGTAAACTCGTCAAGTTAACAGGTACATGACTCATTTAACTAAACTGGTTTAATGTGAAATGAACGTGAATTCTCGTTTAAACTTAACCCAAACTCTTGAATTTCTTGTTAGGTTCATATTATAAGAAATTCACACCCCTAGTTCGCCACTAATACCAATCAAAATTGTTTGCTTTTATCCACTTGGAGCCACTTTGTTTTTAGATAGCCCGGGAAGTCGATCATCCTGAGATTTCCGACACTAAAGTGTACATAATGAACAAGTTTGTTTCTTATTCATAGTCAATGCACCCATAACGTGTTATAGAATATTCTAGCTCTCTTGTAAACAAACAATTTAGGATATATCTAAGCATAACATACCAATGTTTTTAATGAAATGCGTGGTAGAAATGAAAATCAAAGAACTATATTTATTATCGAAGTTCACATCGACCATAAGCTATAAGTTCCTAAGTTCCTTTATGATGTGTTTTTAGCATCGACCATAAGCTATAAGTTCCTAAGTTCCTTTATGATGTGTTTTTAGCACTATGTATTATTTTTCTTTTTAAAGGATTAAGCGTCGATGTGTGTCTCCTTCAATCTGATTAATCTCAATTCAAATTCATTACTAATCTTTATTCACCGTGGATCATTGTTCCACCTTCATCGTACTGCAAGGCAGTAACTTTAAGTGCGTCATCAAGGCGGGTGACCATAACGTCAAGTAAGCTCATCTACAAGTGTGTTTGTTGTTGCGACAGGATTCTCCCTCTGCTTGGTGTCAATATTACTCAAAATACGCTCTCACATGGCCGAGATCATATACTATGGTTGGATCGTGTTTCTTCATAGTTAGTTGAGATCTTCTCACATAGAGTAAACTGCCATTTTGGTCCCTGTGGTTTGGCCAGTTTTGCCACTTTAGTCCAAATCTCAAACTTATTACATCCAGGGCCCTGTGGTTTGCATTTTGTTGCCATTTTAGTCCAAAACTCAAATTTGACCAGATTTCCCACTTTTGACCCCCTTGTTTTGTCCTTATCCTCAGGGGTATTTTGGGTATTTTGTAATATTATATCTCAAATTTAATAAATATAATGCATCATCATTTTCAACATATCATCATCTTCAACATTCAACAGACATCTCTCTCTCTCTCTCCACTCTTCATCATCTTCAACACCATCGTCTCATCTTCATCATCAACATCACCGTCCCCGCCATCTTCATCACCATCATCTCACCACCGTCGCCGCCAACACCACCGTCGCCAACACCACCGTCGCCTCCATCTTCATCACCATCATCTCATCTTCATCACCATGGCAGTTTCATATCTGAATCGAAATCAGGGGTTTGAGCTTTGAGTTTCAGCTTTGAGTTTTGAGTTTGAGTTTCAGATCTGAATCGAAATTAGATGTGTTTGATTGTTTGATTGTTTCTGATTGATTCGGTATTCTGATGTTGTTTGATTGTTTGATTTTCAGATCTGGTTGATTCGGTATTCTGATTGATTCGGTTTCTGATTGATTCGGTATTCTGATGTTGTTTCAGATCTGAATCGAAATTAGATGTGTTTGACTGTTTGATTGTTTGAGTTTCAGATCTGAATCGGTATTTTGATAGGAGAGAGAAGCAGATCTGGTTGATTCGGTATTCTGATGTTGTTTGATTGTTTCTGATGTTTTCATTTCAAATTAGGCTTGTTCACCATGAGGCTGTGATGATTTCACCTAATCCGAGCTTGGCGTGGCAGAATCGGAGGAGGGCAAGTGCGCTTGCAACCTCTGTTTGCAGCCATGGCGGTTTTACAGATCTGAGCCTCGTTTTTTCTTGAAGATGTTCTTGATTTTCTGGGTTTTAATGATGAACTTTGAAGATGTTCTTGATTTTCTGGGTTTTGTTGTTGTTGAAGAAGATGTTCTTGATTTTCTGGGTTTTGTTGTTGTTGTTGAATTGCTTTAAATAAAACATAAATGACCAAAATACCCCTGCACTAAAGGACAAAATAGGCAGCTCTCAACAGTCAAAAAGGGGGTTTTTTGGATTTTGGACTAAAATGGCAACAAAATGCAAACCACAGGGCCCTGGATGTAATAAGTTTGAGATTTGGACTAAAGTGGGAAAACTGGCCAAACCACAGGGACCAAAATGGCAGTTTACTCTCTCACATATGTTGGGAAGTTATGGGAGAAAGTTATGATGGCGCCAAATGAGATTCATAACATACACATTTCAAATACTACATTTAGCTGTTTGCATATAAAGAATTAGAATACCAACATCTTACAATGATTACAAACATAGATATACATAAGCTTTAGAACCAATTCTTTAAAAAAAGTACGTATTATTTCTCTTTAAGAACATCTGTCAGAATTATTTCATTTTTCTTGATAGAAAAAAGTGACATGTTGGGTAGGGTCTCGCACTGAAATCATATGTCGGATGGTTTTTATATAATTTGTAATTCATAAGATGGTAGGGTCATAATCAATTCAAAAGTAAAAAAAAGGGTAAAAAAAATCAAACGTCAATGTAACATGTTAACTGTTGATGTCGGATGGTCTTCATAGTGCGAACAGGTTCCTTAATGAGTACCACCAAGATGGGTCTCTTGCTATGCTTACTGTTGATTTTTCGAACGCTTTTAATTTGGTTGATAGGACAGCCCTACTGTACGAGGTAAGGAAAATGTGTTGTGACAACTCGAATATTCAGGTTAGCACTACATAAATTCCGCAACCCTTCAACGTGTATCCTTACGTTTGATTCATTAAATGTTTGTGTGCGGGTAATCATTAATGAAACTACTTATACTTGAACCCTTTATGTGTATTGTTAGTCTTTTGGACTGGGCCGCAAACCCACTTGTAACACACTTCATGGCCGTTTGGGCCTCTCTCGTCTGGCCCACATAGTATAACAGGCCCGAAACCATATATGTTATAAATGGGGGCGGGTATTTGGGTTACTTGTAGTCCACTCCTAAACCATGAACTTATGTAAATGGGCTCAAGCCCATTCCAGTTTAATGTAACCGCCCAAACAAGTGTATAATACGTATTGTATTAGGTTGATTATGATCATAAACTAAAACAAACCCTATTGCTCCTTCATAATTTACGTACGGCAACAGTAGCAGACCTCCCCCCTCGCTAGACATCATTCTTTTGGATCAAGTGTGCGGTTAGTGAATCATTCTTTTGTTATCATAGTTCTTTGGTTGTGATTAGCTGCTCGAGTAGGTGTTAATTAAATAAGGTGTATGTGATTTATGAGTTTAAATACATGATATGATACTATGAGTTGGGTCACATGCTTGAGATGTCCAGAACAAATTAGTTGGCCGTTATGAATCAATATTAGTGGGTATGTATAATTGTTAGGTATAATTATTATAGAATCCCTAAATCGTTAATTTAAATCAAGAAGTGAAGTAACCATTGTTGATTGATTTAATATGAATAAGGGTGAATGCTTATGTGATAAACTGTTTATTATTGTCAATTGGTCATGCAAATCAAATAGATGAATTCTAAAAAGTGGATCGTATACACACATGGAACTGGATTGCATGATACCTTTAATGAACACCCGTATGTGATGTGGCCTGGTGTGTAGATGGGCCGCACACATAACTGGGCCGTACATGTGAACCGGGCAGCCGAGCAGTGTAACAGCGATAGGCTGGGCCAGTTGGGCCAGCCGGCTCCTCCAATATGGGCTGTTCATTGACTAGAGTTATTTTTGGGCCTGTTAGGAACTCGTGACCCATAAATACATCTTGTACGCATCTGTAGTTGGGTTGCATAGCTTAGGACACTTCAGTCGGGCTTAATTATGCATTGGGCCAACTCCTTTTCATACACTTGGGCCGGGTAGTGCGGTTTGGACTGAATGGGAAGGGTGAGTTGTATAACATTGGTTTGGGTCTTGTGCTGTTGGGCCGGGTATAGTGTGCGGGTAGAATAGGATGTGCATAATTGGGTTTGGTAGTTTGGTACTAACAATATGGATGTTTTTGAGTATTGCTGGTCTATGTTCGGATGATAATACATGATAGATAAATTGGTTTGTTATAACTAAAAGATTATAGAATATTGTGAATGGTGGTCATTATATGCATGTTCAATTGATTGAGGATTTGACTGTTACTACGTGTTATTGTGAGATATGATCCTGTAATGTGAGAATACTTATGGCCCGAATGCTCGTTATAACTTGCATGATATTATATGATGTCTACTTGTGTAAGGTGTGTGTAGAATATAAAGATTTAAGCGATACACCACTAAATGTTAATGGTATCCATGTTAGGATCGTTTAGAGCAATTTGATCATGTAACTAGTCTTACCGAGCAAAACCAAGGTGAGTTCACTGCTCTTTTTCCAAGCATGTATCCCGGGGAGGGATATCGGGTAACGTTCCGGGGAGGAACGCTTGTTTATTGGGATGTTTATTATTATACTCAGTTTCTATCACATAAGACCCCTTACGTCTACCGACATTTGCTGGGGAGGCAACGAGGTTATTAGTTAATAGCGCTATTAGGTTTGGCACCCTCACACCATACCGGGGAGGACGTGCGTGAACTAATTTCCTTAAAGCATGACCAATGTTTTGATAGAGACATTGGGGTTGGGCAAATACATCTTGTAGCCATTACGATAATCGAGTTAATAACAACATCAAACCAAATTGTTAAACTGTGTTATGCATATATCTGGTAACTAAACTCGTTAACAAAACTTTGAACTCACCAGCGTCATCTGACACACTTGTTTGCATGCTTGTAGGTCGTTAGATGTCTTGCGTTGGAACTTGCTGTCTGGAGTAGCTGGAGTTGTCATGGGTCGACTGGAGGGATTCATGTTATTGATTTCTTGATACTATATATTGGTTTGAAACTGTTTAACTTTGGTTTGTCATTTGCTTCCGCTGAACATGTTGGTTTTCATTTAAACTCGTTGATGGTACTTTACATTAATAATTAAGGATTTTATTTTGAAACCTGTACGCATTCAATGTAATTAGTGGCTCGTTATTGGTATGTCACTCGCCTAACCGGGACATTCCCTAGGTGGTATTTTGGGGGTGTGACAGTTTGGTATCAGAGCCACTGGTTATAGTGAACTAGGTTTTAAAACGTTTTTATAAAACCAGACTATAACCGAACACTTCGAAAATCGACCATGACACTCAACTCCATATTGCAAGGTTCGTCTTCTGTCACTTTATGCATTACTTGTTTAGCAGTCACACACTCACAACTTACATGAAACGACATACTAGATGTTATGGTGATTTGATAGAGTAACACTACTCTTCGACTTTTGCGAATCATAATCCTGTAGTACCCACTGCTTTACTATTTGAATGAGGGGGAAACTTTTAGCGCAAGTTAAGAGGCACTGAGATGAGCTTGCAAATTGCCTTATTATTATGGGTGCACACATAATAATAGCGTAAGATGCATGTAAGTCCCAGTGAGGCTTAACGAGCGTGAGAAGGGTTCTGCCCTATTGTGTGTAAACTTGATAGTTAGTAGATTTCAACGTGATACTTGACCTTTACCCCATTTCGACTCTTAAGTTGGTTCCCTTCTCTTATATAGAATCATGAGTGGACGTGGAGGAGGCCGAGGTGGCGGACGTGGCCACATTGCTATGACACAGGCTGAATTAACCAACTTAATCAACACTCGTGTAGCTGAAGCCCTAGCGGCTTACCAGGCTGGTACGATATGTGCCAATTACTCTCTATCCTTGTGTCGTATACTCGAATCTTACCTGTGCGTTGTACGTTCTTCTATTTTAGGTCAACCTGCGAATCAAAACAATCCACCTGCTCCACCTGCTTGTACGTTCAAGACGTTCATGGATTGTAAGCCACAGACCTTCAGTGGGACTGAAGGGGCTGTAGGACTCCTGCGATGGTTTGAGAAGGCAGAATCGGTATTTGAGATGTGTAACTGTCCTGCTGGGGACAGAGTGAAGTATGCTACGGGCACGCTTGAGGATGGTGCCCTGACATGGTGGAATACCCAGGTTCAGATGTTGGGTATCGAAATGGCAAATGCCACCACTTGGGAAAACTTTAAGGAGTTGATGAGGGAGGAGTATTGTCCTCGTGATGAGGTTCAGAAACTAGAGAACGAGTACTACAATCTGAAAATGGAGGGATCTGAGATTGAAGCATTCACAAGGAGGTCTAATGATTTAGCAACTTTATGCCCTAACCTGTCTCGACCCCCACATCGGCGAATTGAGTTGTATCTCAAGGGCTTAGCACCAGCTGTTAAGGGGTACATTACTACTGCAAACCTAGATAATCTGCCGCGCATCGTCCATTTGGCACATAAGATTACTGACCAAGAGGTCGAACGTGGCAACTTGCCGCCACGTGTTTCTGCTACTACCTCGACTGCTACAGCTACCACACCTGCTAGTGATAACAAGCGCAAGTGGAACGATACTGATAAAGCAACCAGTGCCAGTCAATCTCAGAAAAGGCCTGATAACAGCAACAACCGCAGTTTCAGTCAGTCTTCTTCAGTTAATCAAGGCCAGGGCAGCAGTCAGAATCAGGGCTCTTATGTTGGAAAGAAGCCACAATGCAACAAGTGTGGCTATCATCACTATGGACAGTGTGTCCGGACTTGCCGTAGGTGTGAGAAAGTGGGCCATGAGGCCAAAGACTGTAGAGCCCCGCAGCCAAAGCAGCAGCAACAGCAAAATCAGCAGCACCAGCGACAGCAAAGGCAACAACCTCAGCAGAATCAGGGTTTTAAGAAAGGGTGTTTCCAGTGCGGGGATGAGGGCCACATCAAGCGGGACTGCCCTCAGCTGAATCAGAATGCCAATAACAACAACAATGCTGGGAACAACAACAACGGAAACAATGGGGGCAACGGTGCTCGTGGAAGAGTATTCACGATCGGTGCTGGTGATGCTAGGAGCGACGGCAATGTCGTGACTGGTACGTTTTCTGTGAACAACTTTATTGCTTCTGTGTTATTTGATTCTGGTGCCGATTTGAGTTATGTGTCCCTATAGTTTAGTTAGCGATTAGGGTTAACTCCAACACCTTTAGAGGTTAAGCACGTAGTAGAATTAGCCGATGGTAAAACGATAGAAGCTTCGCATGTCCTTTTGGGGTGTAAACTAGATCTCGTGGGTCAAGCATTTGATATTGATCTCCTTCCTGTTACCCTCGGTAGTTTTGATATAGTGGTTGGTATGGATTACCTGTCTAAACACCAAGCTGAGATTCTGTGTAAGGAAAAGATCGTACATATTCCTCTCCCTGGTGGAGAGTCATTATGGGTTCTGGGGCATCGTAGTGGTGCAATGGTTGGTATTATCTCAGTGATGAAGGCTCAGAAGTGTCTGCGTAAGGGCTAGCCTGCTATTTTAGCTCTTGTTACTGACTCGCAGCCTGATGAGAGAAGGATCGAGGACCTTCCAGTGGTTCGTGAATTTCCCGATGTATTTTCTGAAGAACTCCCTGGTTTAACTCCGCATCGTCAGGTGGAATTTCAGATTGACCTCGTGCCAGGAGCAGCCCCGATTGCTTGCGCTCCTTATCGTCTTGCGCCAGGAGAGTTGCAGGAGTTGTCGAATCAACTCCAAGAGGTGTTGGATAGAGGTTTTATTCGACCCAGCTCTTTGCCTTGGGGAGCCCCAGTGCCGTTTGTGAAGAAGAATGATGGGTCCTTTCGGATGTGTATAGATTATCGTGAGCTCAACAAGGTGACAGTCAAGAATCGCTATCCTTTACAGCGCATTGACGACTTGTTTGACCAGTTGCAAGGGTCCAGTTTTTACTCGAAGATTGACTTAAGATCGGGATATCATCAGGTGAGAGTCCGAGAGGAGGATGTTCCTAAAACGGCTTTTAGGACGCGTTATGGGCATTACGAGTTTTTGGTTATGCCGTTCGGATTGACAAACGCACCCACAGTCTTCATGGATCTCATGAACCGCGTGTGCAAACCGTATCTCGACGACTTTGTTATCGTTTTCATCGAAGACATTTTGATCTACTCCAAAAGCAAGGAAGACCACGAGTGACATTTACGCCTTATCTTGGAGCTCCTGAGGAAGGAGCAGCTTTACGCGAAGTTTTTCTAAGTGTGATTTCTGGATTCGGGAAGTTCACTTTCTTGGGCATATTGTTAATGAATTGGAGATACACGTGGATCCTGCAAAAGTTGATGCTGTCAAGAATTGGGCAGCACCAAAGAATCCTTCTGAGGTGCGACAATTTCTTGGTCTCGGTGGGTATTATCGAAGGTTTATCAAGGATTTCTTGAAGATCGCTCAATCTCTGACCTCATTGACACAGAAAGGCGTGGTATATTCTTGGGGAACAAAGCAGGAGGATGCGTTCCAACTACTGAAGCAGAAACTCTGCAGTGCGCCGATCTTATCTCTACCTGAGGGTACCGAGGATTTTGTGGTTTATTGTGATGCTTCCATCCAGGGTCTTAGTTGCGTGCTGATGCAACGCAACAATGTGATAGCTTACGCTTCTCGACAGTTGAAGGTTCATGAGAAGAATTACACGACTCACGATTTAGAATTGGGGGCTGTGGTTTTCGCGTTGAAGATCTGGAGGCACTATCTGTACGGTACCAAATGCACCATCTACACCAATCACAGAAGCCTTCAGCATATCTTCGACCATAAGGAATTGAATATGCGACAGCGTTGCTGGGTAGAACTATTGAATGACTACGATTGCGCCATCAAGTATCACCCGGGTAGAGCTAACGTTGTAGCTGATGCCCTTAGCCGAAAGGAGACGAAACCCAAGCGTGTACGAGCATTGAAGCTCACTATTCACTCAAATGTTCCTGATCAGATTCGTTCGGCTCAGACAGAAGCATTGAAGGAAGAAAACTATGAAGCTGAATACTTACGGGGTATGGAGAAACGACTTGAAAAGAGATCTGATGGTATTCTCTACTGCATGGAGCGGATATGGATTTCCTTGTTCGGTAACCTTAGAGCACTTGTAATGGATGAAGCGCACAAGTCTCGATACTCTGTTCATCTGGGGTCAGATAAGATGTATCAGGTCCTCAAATTTTTGTATTGGTGGCCGAAGATGAAAGCTGATATCGCAACGTACGTGAGTAAATGTTTGACCTGTGCGAAAGTCAAGGTGTAGTATCAGAAACCCTCAGGCCTGCTACAAAAACCGGAAATACCCATGTGGAAATGGGAGCAGATAGCAATGGATTTTGTCACTGGTTTACCGAGAACCCAAAACGGAAACGATACCATCTAGGTGATCGTCGATCGTCTCACGAAATCAGCACATTTTCTAGCAATCAAGGAAACGGATAAGTTCTCTCAATTGGCTGCTGTTTATCTGAAAGAAGTGGTTTCTAGGCATGGAGCGCCAACTTCTATTATTTCTGATTGTGATCCGCGTTTCATATCTGATTTATGGCAGTCGATGCATAAATCGTTCGGCTCACGTCTTGACATGAGTACTGCATATCACCCACAGACGGATGGTCAGAGCGAGCGAACCATTCAGACACTTGAAGACATGCTGCGAGCGTGTGTGATTATGATACGTATTGTATTAGGTTGATTATGATCATAAACTAAAACAAACCCTATTGCTCCTTCATAATTTACGTACGGCAACAGTAGCAGACCCCCCCCCCCTCGCGAGACATCATTCTTTTGGATCAAGTGTGCGGTTAGTGAATCATTCTTTTGTTATCATAGTTCTTTGGTTGTGATTAGCTGCTTGAGTAGGTGTTAATTAAATAAGGTGTATGTGATTTATGAGTTTAAATACATGATATGATACTATGAGTCGGGTCACATGCTTGAGATGACCAGAACAAATTAGTTGGCTGTTATGAATCAATATTAGTGGGTATATATAATTGTTAGGTATAATTGTTATAGAATCCCTAAATCGTTAATTTAAATGAAGAAGTGAAGTAACCATTGTTGATTGATTTAATGTGAATAAGGGTGAATGCTTATGTGATAAACTGTTTATTATTGTGAATTGATCATGCAAATCAAATAGATGAATTCTAAAAAGTGGACCGTATACACACATGGAACTGGATTGCATGATACCTTTAATGAACACTTGTATGTGATGGGGCCTGTTGTGTAGATGGGCCGCACACATAACTGGGCCGCACACGTGAACCGGGAAGCCGAGCAGTGTAACAGCGATAGGCTGGGCCAGTTGGGCCAGCCGGCTCCTCCAATATGGGCTGTTCATTAACTAGAGTTATTTTTGGGCCTGTTAGGAACTCGTGACCCATAAATACATCTTGTATGCATCTGTAGTTGGGTTGCATAGCTTAGGACACTTCAGTCGGGCTTAATTATGCATTGGGCCAACTCCTTTTCATACACTTGGGCCGGGTAGTGCGGTTTGGACTGAATGGGAAGGGTGAGTTGTATAAAATTGGTTTGGGTCTTGTGCTGTTGGGACAGGTATAGTGTGCGGGTAGAATAGGATGGGCATAATTGGGTTTGGTAGTTTGGTACTAACAATATGGATGTTTTTTAGTATTGCTGGTCTATGTTCGGATGATAATACATGATAGATAAATTGGTTTGTTATAACTAAAAGATCATATAATATTGTGAATGGTGGTCATTATATGCATGTTCAATTGATTGAGGATTTGACTGCTACTACGTGTTATTGTGAGATATGATCCTGTAATGTGAGAGTACTTATGGCCCGAATGCTCGTTATAACTTGCATGATATTATATGATGTCTACTTGTGTAAGGTGTGTGTAGAATATAAAAATTTAAGTGATACACCACTAAATGTTAATGGTATCCATGTTAGGATCGTTTAGAGCAATTTATCACGTAACTAGTCTTACCAAGCAAAACCACGGTGAGTTCACTGCTCTTTTTCCAAGCATGCATCCCGGGGAGGGATATCGGGTAACGTTCCGGGGAGGAACGCTTGTTTATTGGGATGTTTGTTATTATACTCAGTTTCTATCACATAAGACCCCTTACATCTACCTACAGTTGCCGGGGAGGCAACGATGTTATTAGTTGATGGCGCTATTAGGTTTGGCACCCTCACACCGTACCGGGGAGGACGGGCGTGAACTAATTTCCTTAAAGCATGACCAATGTTTTGATAGAGACATTGGGGTTGGGCAAATACATCTTGTAGCCATTACGATAATCGAGTTAATAACAACATCAAATCAAATTGTTAAACTGTGTTATGCATATATCTGGTAACTAAACTCGTTAACAAAACTTTGAACTCACCAGCGTCGTCTGACACCCTTGTTTGCATGCTTGTAGGTCATTAGATGTCTTGTGTTGGAACTTGCTGTCTGGAGTAGCTGGAGTAGTCATGGGTCGACTGGAGGGATTCATGTTATTGATTTCTTGATACTGTATATTGGTTTGAAACTGTTTAACTTTGGTTTGTCATTTGCTTCCGCTGAACATGTTGGTTTTCATTTAAACTCGTTGATGGTACTTTACATTAATAATTAAGGATTTTATTTTGAAACTTGTACGCATTCAATGTAATTAGTGGCTCGTTATTGGTATGTCACACGCCTAACAGGGACTTTCCCTAGGTGGTATTTTGGGGGTGTTACATGTGTCCTTCTATTTCTACGTGGGTCGATTTTTTATATGGTCAACCAGCTAGATTATATGTGGGGGTTGAGTATATTTGGTCTTCTACTGGCGCTCAGCAGGGGGACCCCTTGGGGCCCCTCCTTTTTGCCCTTGTTCTACACCCCCTTGTTCACCGAATAAGGGATCGCTGCAAACTTCTATTTCACGCCTGGTACCTAGATGACGGAACGCTTATTGGAGATGCCACCCAAGTGGCTAATGCTTTAGATATCATCAGAGCTAAGGGTCCTTCCTTAGGGCTTCAACTTAATATAAAGAAAACTGAAGTTTTCTGGCCAACCTGCAATGGTGAAAAGGTTCAGGAGTGCTTATTCCCTCTGGGGATTGGGAGGCCGGTGCTGGTGTGAAACTCCTGGGGGGTGCCGTTAGTCGTGATGCAGAGTTTATTAGTGGCATGGCTCTTAAAAGAGCGAACTGTACAGTCGAGCTGATGAGGTGCCTTAAACGCCTACGGGACCCTCAGAGCGAGCTCCTCTTGCTTCGTTCTTGTATGAGTGTTGCTAAATTATTGTTTTGTTTTCGAACGTGTCAACCTTCTTTAGTCGGGGGAGATGTCTCTGTTTTTGATGAAGGCCTCCGGGGAGCATTAGAGGATATTGTTGTTTGTGGGGGTGCCTTTTTTTGGTGATCTCCAGTGGAGGTTGGCTTCTCTCCCGACCCGGTTCGGAGGCTTAGGGATTTGTACGCCGAGGATGCCTCTTCATATGCTTTCGTGGCTTCAAGGGCCCAATCGTGGGGTTTACAAGACCACATACTCCGAGAATGTGGTGGGGATGTTTTAGACTCCGATTACAGGAGTGCGTTGGACCTTTTGCATAGTTCTCTTCCCGACCTTGATATTGGCGGTTTCTACATTAAAGACACCGCCCCTCCTAAATCCTAGAAAATTCTGGCGAATGCCTTATATGGCGAAACTGTCAAGAGGTTTGAAGAGAAGTTTGTTTTATCCCCTCGGCAAAGAGCTGTGTTTGAATGTCTACGTGCCTCACATGCTCATGATTTTCTGTCTGTCGCACCTATTGAAGGCTTGCGGCAACACATGTCGGCTGTGGAATACCATGCTATCCTTAGATACCGAGTGATGATTCCTTTGTTCCCAGTTGACGAGCCATGTCCAGTATGCCGCAAAGCGTGTTTGGATTCTTTCGGCGACCACGCGATCCACTGTAAAGAGCTACCAGGGTTTAAATATCGGCATGATTGGGTGAGAGATGTGTTATGTGATGTTCTTAAGCGGGCCGGGATCTCTGCCAAAAAGGAGGCTCCAGTAAATTTCCTGACTGACCCCTTAGAAGGGAGGTCCACTTTACGCCCGGCGGACATTCTTGTGTTTGGATGGGAAGGGGGGAAACGCGCTTGTGTAGATCTAACTGGAGTCTCCCCCTTGTCGGGCTCAAGGATAAGGGCTTTGTCGTAGGGCAAGCGGTGCTCAAGGCAGAGGCAAACAAAGTGGCAAAACATGAGAAAGCCTGCCGGGAGAATCAACATGTGTTTGTCCCGTTTGCGTTTGATACCTTTGGTGGTCTCACTCCTGACGCTGTGCGACTCTTGAACAGGGTTCAAAAAGTCGTTAATAGTAATTCTTCGTCGCTAAAGGATTCAAACTTTGTATTTAGTAGGATTGGTTTTTCTATTCAAAAGGGGGTGGCGGCGCAACTTGTTGCCTGACTACCTGCCATTGCTTTGTAATTACCCTTTTTCGTGTGGAATGATATTACTAGAAATTAAAAAAAATGTTAACATTATAATTGTAAATATAAAACTACTTGTGTAATGAGATAATTTTGATTAATATAAAGAAAGAAATTCAACACATGTAATGAGATAATTTTGATTAATATAAAGAAAGAAATTCAACACAAGTCTAATGATAGAATAGAAATCAACACATTACTCATCATTTCTTCATTGTCTACAAAATAAAAAGAAACGACTAAACATATATATAGCATAACAAATTATACATTTAACATCACATCATTTTCTTCATTATTGTCGATGGCTTATTGTTTGCAAGGTATATAAACAAAATATTAACCTTTGGGCTTATGTTTGCAAAGTAGATGGCGTATTGTTATTTTAGGCTCTTCATCGAGCATATTTTCCAATTCTTCTTCTTATGTCTATTCATCAAACACCTAAAACTCGGTTTTACCAATAGTTTCATAGTCAATCATGTCAAAGACTTCTAATTATCCTTATCAGCGTAATTTGAAACGTAGCATACTGGTTTTGTAACATGCCTTTCATGCTCCAACAAAACGCTCCTTTCGATCAAAACCCTCCAACCTCTCTCTCATATCTTAAAGATGTGTGACTCAAAACTAAATTTTCAATGCGAAAGTTAACACATTTCCACAGTTTATCTTATAAAAAAAAATTAACCATATAATAAAAATTATTACTAAAAGTTGGTCAATCTTACCTCAATGATTAGCCTTGCAAAATGCAAAAGCAAATGGTCCACCAAAGCTATTCTCTGGTTCACGGGATTATATTAGGGTGCTAGAGGCGTTCTTCGAGGTGGTGCAGGTAGGTCGGCAACATCGCCGCAAGGGTATTGGGTTGGGGAATTGACTACAGTCTTCGGATACAAATACGCAATTCGCCTATCATAGAAAATTGAAGGGGAAAAGGCTTTCATGTATGTGAGTAATTTTGGAAAAAAACGAGGTGCCTTAGCATCATTGGTTGTTTTAATTTTGATACTTTGGGTATTTGGGTTATGCCCCAAGTACCCTTACACAACATTCCGTCCCAAAGAGTTTCAAATATATCGGTACAAGGCTTACATTTTTTTTTTGCAAAACAACTCTTTATCGTCTTTCTTTCCCCTATGCATAGAGGGGAACAGAAAACCGGATATAAACTGATAAGAATGGGTTGTAAGAGCAGAAACAGGCTTGATTTTATTAGAAACAAAAATGATAGTGGCCCGATTCGAGAGGGGCAAAGTCTCCGATTACAAAGGTAAAATGAACATAAACAACTTTAATAAAAAAGTGATGAACAAGCCTGGATTTATAATATCCAATTTCTAAATTAAGGTAGTGATCTGCTCCCTAATTTCCTGGGATTGATTTGACCGAGTATAATCAGCCAATTTACCATCAATTGTCTTGACCGAGTGGATTCAACCAATTCCCAAAAATAACATCCAGCTGTCAGCTGTCCCATATTGCCAGCTGTAACTTGATTCCTTTTTCTTGATTACACTTTCAGTGGACCTTTATCATTACTTCCCTCCTGGTAAAACGCCTTGTCCTCAAGGCGAAATGCAGGAAATTGCTCAGCTACCAGATCATAGGTTTCCCATGTAGACTCTTCTACCGGTTACACCAAGTGATCAACAATTCCAGGTTGGGGTGGCCAGCTTCATAGACCCAGCGGTGAGTGATGACGGAGCTTGGTTGCAAGTCAATTTCCCAGTCTTTGGTGATGGGTATTGGTGCAGTTGGAACCGAGGGAAAAGAACCATGGGCAGGTTTAAGCATTGAAACGTGGAAGACTGAATGGATTTTAGCTTCGGGTGGTAATTCCAACTCATAGGCAACTGGACCAACTATTCGTTTAACACGATATGGTCCAAAAATCTTGGGGAGAGCTTCTCGTACCGACGTTTGGCCAGACTTTTTTGACGATAAGGTTGAATCTTCAAGAAGGCATAATCGCCAACCTGAAACGTGACTTCCCGACGCTTCAAATTTGCTTGGTTTCGCATTCGATCTTGGGCCTTTTGGAGGTTTTGTCGAAGCAGCTTCAGCATATCATCTCGATCGATTAACTGCTGTTCCAGTTCTGCATTTTTAGTTTCCCCTAGAACATAAGGAAACAATGAAGGTGATTCCCTGCCATAGACAACAGAAAATGGGGTTGTACCGGTAGATGTGTGATATCCGGTGTTATATGAATATTCGGCCCATGGTAAGTAAGTACTCCATTTGGTTGGTTGCTCACTAGCAAAGCAACGTAGGTAAGCTTCTAAGCAATGATTTAGAACTTCGGTTTGGCCGTCCGTTTGAGGGTGGTAACTTGTGCTTAGTTTTAACTTAGTCTGGCACAATCGAAACAGTTCTTGCCAAAAGTTGCTAAGGAAGACCACATCTATTCTGAAACGATGGAACGGGGAAACCCATGCAACCTGATTATTTCCTTACAGAATAACGCAGCTACTCCTTTGGTCGTGAAAGGATGAGATAAACAAAGGAAATGACCATATTTGCTTAGACGATCCACCACAACTAGAATAGTATCGAAACGACTTGACGGGGGTAAACCGACAATAAAATCCATGGAAATATCCTCCCAAATTCGATTGGGGATGGGTAAGGGCTAAAGCAAACCGGCTGGAGACAGAGTTTGGTATTTCTGTTGTTGACATATCACACATTGCTGGACAAACAGCCTGACATCTTGTTTCATCCTGAGCCAATAATAATGAGAAGAAAGACGTTTATAAGTTTTTAAAAAACCCCATGGCCACCACTTGGGGTGTCCTGCGCTTCTTGTAACAACTTATGTCTGAGGGAAGACACCTCTGGTATTACCAAACGCCCTTGATAAAACAGAAATTGGTCCACAAAAGAGAAATCCGTGGGTGACGAAGGATCCTCTTGTAACTTCTTGATCAGATCCCTTGTAAATGGGTCGGCTTTCAGCCCTGCTTTGATATCAGCCACCTCGACACAGTAAGGAACAATGAGTGTCAATAATTCTCCAAAATGGGGTCGACGAGACAAAGCATCCGCCCCTCGTTCTCTTTTCCAGCCTTGTGAACAATGGAAAAATCGTAAGGCATGAACTTAAGTAGCAATCTTTGTTGCTCGGTAGTGGTAATACGCTGCTCTAGTAAAAACTTAAGGGTATAGTGATCAGTGAGGATGAGAAAATGTCGACCCAACAAGTAGTGACTCTATTTTTGTACCGCCAGGACTAATGCCAACAGCTCCCTATCGTAAGCCGATTGAAATCGGTTAGATGGGGAAAACCCTTTGCTGAAATAGGCCACAGGGTGGTCCTCTTGAGATAATATTGCTCCTACTCCATCTGATGATGCATCATATTCGATAACAAAGGGTTTTGAGAAGTCTGGTAACCTCAAAACAGGTGTAGTCAGCAGCGCCTGTTTCAGGTTATTAAAGGCCTTAAGGGCTGCCTCTGACCAAAGAAACCCGTCCTTCTTGGTCAATGCAGTAAGCGGTCGAGCTATAAGCCCATAATTTCAAACAAAACGCCGATAATAGCCTGTTAACCCGAGGAAACCTCTCACCTCTTTTACTGTTGAGGGAATGGGCCATGACTTAACAGCTGAAATCTTTTCTTCCTCCACACTAACTCCTTCCGAGCTGATTACATGTGCCAGAAACACCACTTGTTCTTGCCCAAAACAACACTTCGATAATTTTGCAAAGAATCGGTTGTCATGCAGTAGTTTTAGGGCCTGTTCTAGGTGGAACTTGTGCTGCTCCATACTTGAGCTGTAAATTAAAATATCATCAAAGAACACAAGTATAAAACGTCGTAAATAAGGACAAAATAAATCGTTCATAACAGCCTGAAACGTGGAGGGAGCGTTAGTTAAGCCAAAAGGCATAACCTTGAACTCGTAATGACCCGAATAGGTACAAAAAGCTGTCTTTTCAATATCCGGGGCTGTCACTCTGATTTGATAATAGCCCGAACGCAAATCGAGCTTTGAAAATACCTTAGCACCATACAATTCATCAAGTAACTCGTCAATGTTAGGTATAGGGTATTTATCGGCTATAGTTATCTTGTTAAGGGCCCGGTAATCGACGCACAATCGCCACGTATTGTCCTTCTTCTTCACTAGTAAAACTGGGCTTGAGAAAGGACTGGTGCTTGGTTGTATAAAGCCGGCTGTCATTAATTGCTCTACTTGTTTCTCTATCTCAGTTTTTTGAGAGTAGGGGTAACGGTAAGGGCGAATATTAGGTGGAGTCGAATTTGGCAGGAGAGGAATTAAATGATCTTGTGATCTAACCGGGGGTAGGTCTTGAGGTTCTTCAAAAACAGCAGTGTATTGTGTGACAATAGGCTGTAGTGGGGCTGGTATGCAAGGTAAAATTTCTAGATCAATGGCTAGGTGTTGAAAGCTAGATGATTTTTGGGGCCCAGATGCGACACCTTGTAATTTGTATCGCTTCCCATCTATTGAAAAAATCATGAACAACTCTTTCCAATTAGCTTTAATTGTATTTAATGTTGCTAACCATTGAATACCCAAAACCAGATCCGCTCCACCAAGGGAGAAAGGATGGAAGTCTTGAGTGATCTTGAGATCATTAACCTGCACAGCAAGATCTTTGCAAATATGGCCATATCGAATTACATCCTCATTACCGATTTGGACATCAAAAGGTTCTACCGGTTGAGAAGCCAGCTTAAGTTCACTCACCAATAATTCAGAAATAAAATTGTGTGTAGAACCACCATCAACTAAAATTAAAACTTCAGTAGAATGAAGCATACCTTGGACCTTCATCGTAGTAGGGTGTGGCTTGCCCAAGATAGCATGTAGACTGATTTCAGCAGTCTCTTCCTGGTCAGAATCGGGGCTGGTTGGAATAGTTATAGGTGATTCATCAACATCATCTGCTTCCAGAACCTTGAAGGTACCGATTTTGCAACGATAACCCGGCCCGTATTTATCGCCACATCTGAAGCATTCTCCTTTTAAGAATCGGGTTTGTTTCTCTGTCTCAGAGATTCGGTAAGTATTTTTTGGTTGGGTTGAGGTTTGGGCTGAAGTGAAGGTCATTGGCTTGGAATCCGGCTGTGAGGATTTCGAGGATGGGGTCCAAGAGGTGCTTTTTCCCGGGAGTTGAGGGTTGAGTTTAGATTCAAACTCCAGAGCCAGGCTCATAGCATTATATACTATACGGGGCTTGTGAATTCTTACATCGGTTTTAATTCATCTTTAAGACCATTTAAGAATACCCCCAAAAGACAATGATCGGGCCAGTTTGAAACCCGAGAGAATCTCTTAGCAAACTCCTGCCGATATTCTTGGACCGGCCCAGTTTGTTTGATGTTACAAAGGAACTCATCCGGGTTTTGGAACTCTGCCGGACCAAAATTTGTGGTAAACGCTTGAACCAATTCTTCCCAGAAAGTGACAGGTTGGTCGTTAGAGAGCCAAGAAAAGAGGTCCAGGCATCACCTTCTAAGTGCATTGAAGCCACTTCAACTTTCTCCTCATCAGGTATTTGATAATACCTGAAATATTTGTCGGCCTTCAATAGCCATCCGCGAGGGTCTCCTCCGCTAAAGATCGGGAAATCGATTTTGTTGTAGGGCCTATATGGCTGTCGACCCCTCCAAGAGCTTTCCCCTTCATCATTCTTGCTGCCTCGAGGTCGTTCTCCTGCCTTCAGGGCTGCTATATCTTCCTTCATTGTTTCAAATGACTCCAACTTCGCGGCTAGGGCAGCCAAGTGAACTGCAATGGGGTCAAGTGGGTTTCCTTCGCCTGAGCTATTCCAGGTTTGCACCATTTCGATTTCCCGACAATGGAACCAAATGATAAGAATGGGTTGTAAGAGCAGAAACAGGCTTGATTTTATTAGAAACAAAAATGATAGTGGCTCGATTCGAGAGGGGCAAAGTCTCCGATTACAAAGGTAAAATGAACATAAACAACTTTAATAAAAAAGTGATGAACAAGCCTGGATTTATAATATCCAATTTCTAAATTAAGGTAGTGATCTGCTCCCTAATTTCCTGGGATTGATTTAACCGAGTATAATCAGCCAATTTACCATCAATTGTCTTGATCGAGTGGATTCAACCAATTCCCAAAAATAACATCCAGCTGTCCCATGTTGCCAGCTGTAACCTGATTCCTTTTTCTTGAATACACTTTCAGTGGGCCTTTATCATAAACCTTACCCAAAAACCGAGTAGTAAAAAAGTAAGTTCGTCTGTGGCCGGTTCCATACCTGACCATCTGCACAGGTTAATCATTGATTCCATACCCTAAGATTTAAAGCTGGTTCCAACCCAGTTATACCGGACCCATAATAATCAAAACCCAAAAAACCCGGAACCAAAACCTAAGAAACCCGGTCACATTCTCTTCAAACCCGGTTCTATACACCAACTGGTTATTACAATACCTGGATTTTAACCCTTTTAACCATACACTCAATTTGTGCACCTCTACCTATGTTTCCTTCACACACATAAGCTAGTTTTCCCATCAGAATCATGACCGTGAACTGATAGGCAAACTCCCACCAATTCAAATATGTTAGCCGTTGAGGGAGACGTCGGTATTACCAGACCAGGAGAGATGGGTCAATCATGATTCAATTACATTCAAGTAGGTCTGTATGGGTCTTTTAAGATGACCTCCTGGGTCAATCTGGATGTGGAAATTTTGAGATAAGGGTTAGAATGGGTTGGAATGAAATTGGTTTTTAAAAGGGGTCAGAATGGGTTGAATAAAAACTAGGGAAAGGGTTAGAATGTATTGTCAAGCACTCTTCCTCTTAACTGAAAAATCATCTACCTTGATGCCACCGTTATCCGACCAACCATGTAAGCAACTCTCGCCACCACCGCCACCGTACCCAGCACCAACATTCACCGCCACGACAACGGTCGTCAACCAACGCCACCACCATCCATCGCCGCCACCACCACACGCGGTTGCACAAGACCAACTATTTAATAAGGATCACCTGAATGCTAAAATTTCAACCACTAAGACCATCTATTTAATTATTGAAGCACGGGGAACATGCAATATAGGGGTGTGCAAAAAACCGAATTAACCGACAAAACCGAACCGAAAAAACCGAACCAAATAAAAAACTAGTGGGTCGGTTAATGGGTTTTTTTTTGAAAACCGAATGTAGCGGGTCGGTTATGGTTATCATTTTTTTCATACCCACCATAACCGAACCGAACCGACATGTAATAAATCTTTGTAGGATTTAGGACTTTTCACCATATTTTTAATATTTGATGTTTTTGACTGAAGATTTTTGGTACTTATGGGTTTTTCATATCATTTTTGTGGTTTTTGTTGAATGTTTATTTGAATTTATGGAATGTATCATATCACTTTATTTGAATATTCGATAATAATTGGTATTAATTAGGGGTGAGCAAGAAAACCGAAATAACCGAACCGTAACCGAATAACCAAAATAACCGAACCGAAAAAACCGAACCGAAACAAAAACCGACGGTTCGGTTTTCGGATTTTTAATAACCGAAAATTTCGGTTCGGTTTTTGGATATCCATTTCCAATAACCGACAAAAACCGAACCGAACCGATAGGTTACAAGGCCCAATCCATATGTTTTATGTTTAAGTTGGATCTATTAGCCTTAAGCCTTTAACCCATACTAGTTGTTAATATGTTAGCCTTCAATCCATACTAGTAGCCCAGCCCAATACATAACATTAGAAATCTGTACCCTGTAGCTGCAACCCCCTCCTAAAAATATTAAAAGAACAGCTTTTAAAAAATTAAAAAGAACGCTTTTAGAACATAAATTTATAAAGTGCTGTTAATATTCATAATAAACACGCTGACTACATCTATTCAACCATTAATTAACTAATAAAAATGCAACAGAATGATAAAATAAAAAAGAAGTATTGATATACAACCAGTGAAAAATGAAGAGATGGTTAACCTTATTTGTAAGAGTTGTTGTCTACAACCTAAGAAACAAAAGCCTGGTGTTCTTTTAGTTATTAGTTTCTAGTAATATTGCATATCAAAGTTTCCCAGCAACAACACAGTGAAACTCAATAGGAGAAAGAAAAAAAAACGTTTATTTAACCGAAACCGAACCGAAACCGAAAAATAACCGAAAAAAACCGAACCGTAATAACCGAAACCGATCGGTTATAGAATGTAAAAACCGATTATAGCGGTTACGGTTTCGGCTCAAAACCGAACCGAACCGGTCCGTGCACACCCCTAGTATTAATATTATAGATTATATATATTTTTTAATACTATGTAATATACTAATATATACATATATGCAATAACAATTTATTACATGTTAAAAAAATTAAGCTATTTTTAGCGAAGCTAAATACACGGTTAACCACTCATAACCGACCCGCTATAACCATCAAAACCGAATAACCATAACCACCATAACCGATCGGTTATGGTTATGGTTATCTAATAACCGACATCACGGTTATGATTATAGTTTTTAGTCAAAACCGACCCATACACACCCCTAATCCAATATTTGGAAACAAAAAGAAACTCATAAATAAATAAGCCGATTATATCTGCATTAAATCTTTTTGTCGTATTCCTCACTAACCCCTAAATCAACCTCCATTTTCGTCTTCTTCCCCATGGCTTCCAAGGAGGCAAGGAAGGCAATCTACCTCCAAAAGCTACGCAGCCATCTCAAAGACAATAACAAACACCTCGTCATCGTCAGTGCCGACAATCTTTGTGTGAACCAAATTCAGGCCATAAGGCAAGGACTCCGACCCCACTCATCTGTCGTCATGGGTAAGAATTCTTTCATGAGGCGCTCACTCGCCATCCATGCCCCATCTGCCGGAAAACCTGCATTTGTTGGCGCAATTCCTCACATTAACGGCAAAGTTGGGTTGATTTTGACCGATTGTGACCCAGAGGAAGTTTTTTTTTTTTTGGGTAAAGACCTAGAGGAAGTGAGTGAAACGGCTGCGGGATATAAGTTGCAGCCGCTGGTTTGTTCGTCTATGGATATTGGGATGTGTTCCCTTTGGCAGTGGTTGCTGGGTTTTCATATGAGTTTGCTCACCAAATGAAGTGGTTTTTTAAAGGTTGAAGATTAATTTCAGAATAAGGAGATCGATAAGTTGTTTATGTGCATACTTATTTTCAAATCATTGCGGCAAGGAAGGTAATCTACCTCCAGAAGCTACACACCCACCTCAAAGACAATAACACCCACCTCCAAACTCAGGCCATAAGGCAAGGACTGCGACCCCACTCATCTGTTGTCATGGGTAAGAATTCTTTCATGAGGCGCTCACTCAAGATCCATGCCCCATCTGCCGGAAAACCTGCATTTGTTGGCGCAATTCCTCACATTAACGGCAAAGTTGGGTTGATTTTGACCGATTGTGACCCAGAGGAAGTTTTTTTTTTTTTTGGGTAAAGACCCAGAGGAAGTTAGTGAAACGGTTGCGGGATATAAGTTGCAGCCGCTGGTTTGTTCGTCGATGGATATTGGGATGTGTTCCCTTTGGCAGTGGTTGCTGGGTTTTCATATGAATTTGCTCACCAAATGAAGTGGTTTTTCAAAGGTTGAAGATTAATTTCAGAATAAGGAGATCGATAAGTTGTTTATGTGCATACTTCTTTTAAAATCTTTGCAGTTAAGCAAATTTTATTACAATTCAGTTGATACGGTTTTTAATTAGCTTTTTTTTTTCATTATCTATATAATCTTATTGTGTTTGTGAATGAGTGGATATTTCTTGATGATCAATTAGGATAGGGATGAGCTCGGTACCGAAAATGTCGAAAGGCGGTACCTGTACCATATGCTCATTCCTACTCAAAGATAAGGGTGAGAGGGGCACTCCCCTAAGGGTATCCGGGGCACCAAGCGGGGACCCCATCGGTGACCACTATCCCCGATCGGGAACACCGCCGCCATCGGTGCGGGGACCCGAATCGGGGTGTGGTTGCGGTACTTGTTCACCGGTTTGAAAATGGCACGCATATTGATGAACGGTCATTTAACGGTCGATTTTTAAAAAAAAAATTCACTTTTTAAACAAATATAAATAACCACACCCACTTCACTATTTTTTATACTCTCAAACCACACCCACTTCTTATTTTTTATACTCTCAAACCACACCCACTTCTTATTTTTATACTCTCAAACAACACCCACTTCACTAAATGGATCCCAGGTTCCCGATTTTTCCTCCCCTACCCGACTTTCCCGACGATGAAGGTGAACCATCAAACGATAGTAGCTTAATTTTCTTCCAAAATCTCATCCAACAAGCGGAGCTACTAGACACAGCATCGTCTAGTAAAAAAAAGTTGTCCCTCGCGATCGTCAGGGTGGCCACGAAACACTAATGGCCGATTATTTTGTAGAAAATCCAAAATTTAATGCCGATATTTTTCGTCAGAGGTTTCGTATGTCCAAGTCTTTGTTCCTAAAAATTGTTAGTGACGTCGAAGCGTACGACGAGTGGTTTCAAGAGGGCTTGGACGGGAGAATGAAGAAAAGTTTCACGCCGTTGCAAAAGGTTACTTCTGCGATTAAACAACTTGCAACCGGTAACCCACCAGACGAAAACGACGAGTATTTAAAGATGTCTGAAAGGACCTCTCGTGAGTGCCTTGAATATTTCTGCCAGACGGTCTGTGCAATGTATGCCGGTGAATTCTTACGTAGACCAACGAGCCACGACGTTGCGCTATTGTATCAGGCTCATGAGGAGAGACATCACCTACCTGGTATGTTGGGTAGTCTGGATTGTACACACTTCGTCTGGAGAATGTGCCCCACAGAATTGCGTGGACAATATATGAGAGGCGATCATCAATACCCGACGGTTATGTTAGAGGCGGTGGCGTCTCAAGATTTGTGGATTTGGCATGCTTTTTGTGGCCCGGCGGGTGCACAAAACGACATCAACGTGCTCCAACAATCTCCGTTATTTCTTACTCAACGAAACGGAACGGCGCCATATTGTCCATTTCAGGTGAACGACCACTTATACAAACGCGGGTATTATCTTACTGATGGGATCTACCCTAGCTGGTCCGTGTTTGTGAAGTCTTTTCCATATCCTCACATCCCGAATGAAAAAAAGTTCAAGAGGCAACACGAGGCCGCAAGAAAAGATGTGGAACGGGCGTTTGGTGTGTTAAAGGCGAAGTGGGGAATACTAAAGCGTCCAATGCGTTCCAAAACGGTGAAAAAGATAAGGTTACTCGTGTATACGTGCATTATTTTACATAACATGATTATAAAAGACGACGGAAGGGCGATAGCACCGGTACACATTCAAGATCCTCCAGTCGAACCCGTCTTCGCTGAAACAGCTTATAGCGAGCTCATTGACGAAGACACGCATTGGAGACTAAAACATGATCTCGTTGAGCATCTCGGACGTTTAGATCTACCTCACCTTGAAGTGAGTTCCGACGACGAGTAGTTTGTTTTTATATTTTTCTAGTTTGAATGTAATTTTTATTTTTCTAGTTTGAATGTAATTTTTATTTTTCTAGGTTGTTTTTTTTTTAATTTAATGAAATGTCTTTTATTTAATTTTTATTTTTATTAATATTTTTTTAATTTATAAACATGCATAAATAAAAATAAAAAAATAAAAAAAACCCAAGTCCCCCTATTAGGGGAGTGCCGCCATCAAAATGTGGTGTTAGGGGAGTTTAAGAGGGGAGTTGACGTGGCACTATCTGATTGGTGGTGTGTAAGAGAGGGGACTCCCACTGTGTCTGTGGCTACATATTTTTTTTTTGTGTCTGTTTACCAAAATGGTTTGAACTGGATTCTTGTCATAAAACTGTTAGTTTGTGCTTTCTAAAATGATGGTGATATTAAACATATAGATAACTGCATATTTTAAATTCAAAATAATAATTAGAAATGTTTAAATGGCCTATTCAAATTCCAAATTGACACTGTTTAACTGTTAAACCGTCAAACCCGAATCGTATGAATCCTTAAACCGGATGACTGGCTTCGGTTTAAGCAGTTCAGTCGATTTTATGAAGTACTCTTCATCAACTAAGTTATCTTTTTAAATTGCTGTCGCGAGTATTTCCCCTGAGAGATGAAAACTGGCCAACTCTACCAGTGAAACTATCGCAACTAACTTGATGACACCATTTTGAAATCATCTTTGACGTTACCTGTATAATTGAACTTGAGCAGAGCTAGCCTCTTTTGTTCATAGCAACCCACTATAGTATATTGATATTTAGTTGCAACCGAAACCAAGATTAGACAAAGGTGATATGCTTCCTATTCTAATGCCAGCTGGTTCCTTAAACGAGTCCATTAAGTGATGCTAGCTACAAATCTTCATACGCTTTTGAAGTCAACAAAGTAAACTCCTTATCCCAGACTTTTGGAACTTACAGTCTATCAATTCTGCGTAGCTTTGTATTATGTATAGGTTTTGCAGATTCTAATGACTTTGTATCTGTAAAGATTTTGCAGGAAACACTACAGAACGAGAAATAATCTAAAGAACGAAAAATATACCTCTTTTTGGATTGTTTCTCGGTAATCATCATTGCTCCTGTTGTTGCTTTTTTATTTCTTTTGTGGACTCAATTGGAAGATCTAATTCAAATAGAGAATGGGGTGAGACCGAAACTATAATTTTGGAAAACACAAGAAAAGTGACTGGACTCAAATGCCATTTGAACATAGAGCGAACCTTCAGTCCCCTTCTTCTGTAATCTGTCACCTGTATTCTATCTAGTGTATTGTAATATTTTTATTTGTATTAAACACACCAATGGTATAATTATATTACACAACAGAGTATTTAAAATATATTACACAACAGAGTATTTTAAATCAAAACAACAATTTTACAAATATTGTCTATTATAAGAATCTATTAGGCTTCTCTGCCTCTTTTTATCTTGGAAATCTTCACTGCAACCCCCACATACACCTTATCCATGGTTACCTCTGCAATCATAAAAAGCTTCCTTCTCCATTGCTTCTTGAATGCCAAGACTCCAATAATACCCCAAAAACCTGTTGCAAATCCACACGTTATGTCCAAGTAAAACCATACCTTCCTTAGCCCATTAGCCTTTTTGTATTTGTTCTTGCTTCTTGTGGCTGGTGGGTTTTCAGGATTGGAACAATTATTTGGCAGAGGTGCACCACAGAGATCCCTGTTACCAGCATATATTGATGGGTCGGTAAGTGTTTGCAATTGATTTCCGGTTGGAATTCTTCCTGACAGTTTGTTGTGTGACAGATTCATTGAGCTCAAATCGTTCAAAGCAGCCATGCTTTGAGGGATCGTCCCGCTTAGTTGGTTGTCTGAGAAGTCAAGAGATACCAACGCCTTCATGTTTCCGATGCTATCTGGAATACTCCCACTCAGATGATTATGAGACAAATTGAGACCCATCAACATAGCAAGTGCAGTTATCTCTGTAGGGATTTCTCCTGTAAGTTTATTGCTTGAAAGGTCCATGTTAACAACTATATATCTCGTTTTTTTATATTCAAGCTCGCTTCCTTTAAAGACTTGAATCACATCCATCAGCTTAATCTCAATGTTGTAACGGAGGTGATAATTAAATGCATCTCTTGCCTCAACCATCCCGCTCAACTCTCCAAAACAATGAGGGATGGATCCTGTTAAGTTGTTGTGTGCGATGTCTAAAATATGAAGATTTGAACATTTGCACAAAGAATGAGGAATACCTCCTGTGAAGTTGTTTTTATGCAACCTGACAATCCTCAATTCTGAAAGTTCTTTTCCAATCCATTTTGGTATGTTTCCTGAGAATTTGTTATTGCCCAAATCCAAAACTTCTAAGTTTCTCAACTTTCCCAAGTCTTGTGGTATTTGGCCATTGAAGTTATTGTCATTCAGTTTTAACCATGTTAATGATGAATACATACTTCCTAAAGAACTTGGGAGGACTCCAGACAACCCATTTGAACGAAGTATAAGGAATGACAGGTCTTGTAGATTCTCTAGACAATCAGGAATATTTCCAGATAACCGATTGCTGGAAACATCGAGAATTACCAAGCTTGTTCTTCTACACATTGACCTTGGAATTGACCCATTGAAAAGGTTGTCTTGTAGAAGTATAATCCTCCCGCTTAATGGAAGGTTTATCAAAGATCCAATGAGTTTGTTGCGAGAGAGATCTAAATAAAAAAGCCTGGACATATTCTGAAACCATGTTGGTGGAAGACCATATAGGCTAGCATTAGACAACAACAAATACTCAAGCATCCTTTGATTTTGCAACCACTGTGGAAATCCATTTTCAATCTTGCAAGAACTAAGTTGAAGATTATTCAGTTGGAATGGAGGTATCCACTCATGTGAGATATTAATAATCAACTTATGATTTGAAGATATACCCAACCACTTCAACATCGAGAGGTTAGCAAAATGGGCTTCCATAACCACTCCTTCTAAAGAATTTTCAGAGACATCTAAGTCAACGAGTTTGGTGAGTTGCCCAACTGTAACTGGGATTGGACCTGTTAACAGGTTTGATCCCAGATCCAACTCAGTTAAACCTGTTAATCTTCCCAATGATTCTGGGATTGGACCTGTTAACTGGTTTGATTGCAGACTTAAAAGAGTTAAACCTGTTAATCTTCCCAATGATTCTGGGATAGAACCACTAAATTGATTATTAGAAAGGTCAAGTTTGGTAAGGTTTCCAAGGAATGTCGGAACGGGACCGGTTAATTTGTTATGAGACAGATCTAATGCTTCTAAAGATCTTAATCTCTCCAAAGATTTTGGGATTGAACCTGTAAAATTGTTGAGCTTGAGACTTAAGACTCCTAAATTGTTTAGTTTTCCAACAGATTCTGGAATTGAACCGTTTAATTCACTTTCATCTGCTTCCAACACCTCTAAAGCAGAGTGGGAACATTCAGACGTGTTTGATGATGGGCCTATCATTTCTCCTCCAAAATGATTACCAGATACGCTCAATTCCTTCAGATGACATTGTCTCCAAATCCCAACAAGCTCGATGTGCTCAAACTTATTAAAAGAAACATCGAGCTTTAGAAGGTTAGGCATGACAGGAATTGATGAGTTCAAATTGGTTTCTGAAAGGTCAAGGACTTTTAGGGAAGTGATGTTCATGAATTCAGATGGAAACCTACCCCCAATTGAATTACGGCTAAGATCAAGATATTGTATGTTAGAATGGGCACTGGAATTCAAATAAGTGGGTGAAAAGGGGGCATTGTGAAGCCCACACCTTGACAAATGCAATTCAGATAAAGAAGGGATCATGTTTAGCAGGTTTACAGAGTTCCATGCCAGACTAAGATTATAGTCTGAAAGATCAAGGAACATTAAGGATGTCAAGTTCTGAAAAAAGTGAGGGAGTTGACCTTCAAAACTGTTGAAGCTAAGATCCAGATGTTCAATGTTGGGAAGTATTTTTCTTGAATTAAGATAAAGTCCAAGATCAGCATTAGAAAGCCAACACTCACTCAAACTTAAAAATGTTAATGAAGGAATCATGTAAAATACCATATCAACATTGTTTGCTTGATAAAGATTTACGTAGGTCAAGTCAAGATGCTCAAGTGAGGAAAGGCCAGAAACCCATGCCATATCATTTGACGTGATTAGCCAAGGTTCATATAGAAATGAACGAAGATCAAGAACCTTCAAATTGGAGAGATTTCCAATGTGATGGGGAATCATACCAATAAAACCTGAATAAGAGAGATTAAGGTATCTTAGCTGCTTGAAGGATCCAATGAATTTAGGAATCTGACTTCCATAAAATTTATTCCCACTCAAATCCAGATGTTGCAGATGTCTTAACTCAGCCAAACATGCGTTCACCTTATCACCTTCTAAGTAGTACTCTCCATCTACATCGAGCTCAAACCCAGCATAATTTCCTCTGAGATGAAGACCGGCAACTCTTCCGTTGGCACCGTCACAATGGACTCCTTTCCACGAGCAACAATCACTGCCAACCCATGATGGTAGCATTTTAAAGTCATCTTTGACGTTGTCTTTGAACTGGAGTAGTGCTAGTCTCTCTCGTTCATGGCAGCTTCTTGTTGAATTTTGAGCGCCCAGACAAGTATATTTGGTTGCAACCAAAAACATACTTAATAAAACGAGATGAAGCCCCCAAACCCACTGATTTCCCATGATTCAACCTCAACTTTTTAGAAGAATGTGAAGAAATATAAGTTGCTATGATGAACAAACTACTTGAAGTAATAGTTGTTTGTATGGATGGACGTGAGCTAATGGCCCATGGAAGACTTTGCAAGTCGTTGTGGAAAATCAATACACAAATATCATCCACAAAAATCCTCCAGTTCCCAATGGATAAAATTTTGGTAATTTTGTTGTGTACATAAATCCTCAACTCACAATCTATAGTTAATATTCCTCATTTTTCTTACAATTTTGTTATACACCTTTGAGCAAACTTATGTAAAAAAAATTCTTTTAATATATCTAATTGTTTAGAGTGTAGCTGGGCATGCTACCTTATAACAATTCTGTTAAGAGTAAATTACTTTTTGAGTTTTATTTTAGTGGTTTTAACCACTTGAGTCCTAAATCAAAAAAGTTTAACGCCGTGAGTCCCTAACCACTCATTTTATAACACTTGTACTTTTTATTTTGGACTCAAGTGGTTAAAAGCACGAAAAACACATGGACTCAAAACGTTATAAAATGAGTGGTTAGGGACTCAGGGCGTTAAACTTTTTGATTTTGGACTTAACTGATTAAAACCACTAAAACACAAGAACTTAAAAAGTAATTTACTCTTCTTTTAATATATCTGATTGTTTAGAGTTGAAAAGTCTTTCTTTAATATATATTTGAAAGTATAATTGTGCATATTCTTAAGCCCACAGGTTGTCTTCAACCCATTGAGATCCACATTGCAGATTATGTCCAGCCCAATAGCATTAAATTTACAAAGCGTTAATTTGGTCCCACAAAAGGCTGAAATGAGAATCCGATTCTCAGGCTTCCAAATCCAAACTTGCTTTCCTTGTGGATGATCAATGGAAAAACTGTATCCACATAATTGCTTCCTTCTATTAGAGTATTAGAGGTGTACAAAAAATCCGTTTTGGGCCTGATGAACCAGTTTATAGCTCGATTTGGTAGCCAAAAAAATGGTTGGCTCGACCCTGATCTGGCAGTTTTATATAGGTTTAAGATTTTTGTGTTAAGAATCATTTTCAACCTGAAACTGTTTGAGCCCAAAAATAAACCAATAAAAACTGGTTTAAATGCTAAAACTAGTTGTGATTAAGTTTGCTAGTCAAATTGCCTTTAAATGTATGGGAGTACTTAATTTTAAAACTCGTCTGCAAGTGTTCATTCATGCATGGGCGGCTTCTATGTGGTGAGTTCTTAGGCTCGAGCCTAGGGCCCAAATATTGTTTACACGTAATTCAATGCACAGTTTTTCGCTTTGAGCATAAAATATTCAATCTCATTCCAATCTCACTTTAATGAAAAAAAATTGAGCCTAACTATTTTTACATACGTGGTTTAATCCTACATTAGCCAATCCATTTTTTATACTTGCTCACAAAAATCTTAGATCCGATACAATTTATAATGTTAACATTTGAACAAGACTTTTGAGTTTACACTTTGCCTTGGGACCCAAATTGGTTGAGCCACCCTACGCTCATGACGTTGAAGTAAAGGAAAGTGAAGTCAACACCTCACGCATGGTTTGTTCATGGTTTAGTCCTGCTACAGCTATATACCATGGTTTAGTCCTACTACAGCTATATAGGGTGTTCATTTAGTTCAAACATTCACACACGTACATACACAAGATACATAGCGATAAAAAATATTGACTAGTTTATTAGATTAGGGTGGGAGTTGGCTACAAAGTCCATTTTTCTTACAAAGTGTAAAAAGTCATAAAACACCATAATGTCAACCATAAAACACACTCCAAACCCATAAATAACAAAGTGAAGATTACTAAAACACCATATTTGTGGGGTTTGTGTTGTGTTTTGTATGATAAGGCTTTGATTATCGAATTACTAACATTAGTGTGTTTTATGTTGATTATCATGTTGTGTTTTATATCCATAGTTCTACGATTGTGTGTTTGAAGTTTTTATGTACTGTTAGGGTTTGGATATTGTGTTTTAGTGATCTTCACTCTGTTATTTACTCTGTTATTTGTGGGTATTGAATTTGTTTTATGGCTGAATTTGTGGTATTTTATGACTTTGTACACTTTGTAGGAAAATGGACTTTGTAGCCGAACCCCACCCATTAGATTATATATAGGACAAAGATCCGTTAGGAACCACCTCTTATTGCGAGAACCGCGAGAACTAATGTGAACACAACCAAAAATGCCTAAAAATAGCTAAAAATCACACAAAATTTATTTATTTTTTAATATTTTTTATAAAAAAATAGCTACTTTTCGAAGCAAAAAAAATTAAAAAAAAAAATTTTTGGCTACTAAAAGTAGCAATTTTAACATAAAAAATATTAAAAAAAATTAGATTTTTTTTTTTGATTTTTTTAGATTTGTTTTTGTTTTTTTTTAGGTTTTTTGGGGGTTTAGTTTTTAGCATTTTAGCTTGGGGGGGGGGGGTAGGTTTTTTTTTTTTTGGGGGGGGGGGGGGGTAGGTTTTTTTAGCTATTTTAGGTTATGTTCACATTGGTTCTCGCGGTTCTCGCAATAAGGATGGTTCTCGCATGAACCTTACCCTATATATATATATATATATATATATAGAATAAGTATAATGTACAAAAAGCCTTATCCTACATTATCGTACGCGACAACTATAGAACTTGCGTAATTATGTTCCATGCGTTATTATCAGCAAGGTTTGCCAAAATGTACATGCGTAATAATGTTCCAATGCGTGATTAGGTCAAAAAAAAAGGATCCCATGCGTTATTTTGTGTCCCATGCGTGATTAGTGCCTGATCGGACGGTTACGCGCGTAGCGTACATGATGTACGATAAGGGTTTTTGTATGATAACCTTTCCCTATATATATATATATAAGTGAATTATTCCATGATATTATGATATGTGTATATATGTATGGTTTGTACGTAGGATTGGTTCATAGGCAATATTTAATCTATATTACCTTATTAAGCAAATTAGGTTTTCTACCCTTATGGTAATTTTACGTTGTTGTGTACACATCTTCAAGCAACATATATAGGAGAAAAAAGCCATTTTAGAGGGGTTAAAGCTGAACATTCTTCAGAGATTTAAGACGTCTAAGGGTCATTATAGGGATTTCATCCATGGAATTGGAAAAAGCCTACATTAATTAGGTCAGACTTAAACCGTCCAGAGAAGGAGAGGGAGAGAGAACCAAAAAAGAGAGAAAGTAACGGGGTTAGAGAGTGAAAGAGCGACGGGAGAGGGAATGGGGAGACCAAGCACGGCCTCCGGCCACCTTAAACCTGCAATAACGACGACAGTGATGTGATGGTGTCACTTGGTTAGAGCATGAAGGGGGTTCCGGTGATGAGGTTGCAAGTGAATCCCAATCGTTCCTCTTGCACCGTCGTTGAATGCCAATCGTCGCCTCCTTCACCACGCTAAAGATGTCGTCGATTAGGTAGTGAAACCCATTGCCGGGGATTCTGAATCGACTTTATGTCTACCGTATGGCAAATGTGTATCGCCCCTTCGTTCAATTCTAACATCGTCTGCAACGTATGGTTTATATATATTTGCTCTCTCCCCAACCAATGATATATTAAGCTGATTATGAATCCATTGTTTTTGCAGGGACATAGGGTTCTTTGGCTTATCATGTACATAGGGAGACGTCGGTATTATCGGACCAAGAGAGATGGGTCAATCATTATTCAATTACATTCAAGTGAACCCGGGTACAACTCAAACGTGAAGAACTTTGTAGCCCAGGCAACCCGAAGACATCATGCAGCAACTTGTTTTTAGCTCCTAATTTTATCACATGCAATTTTATTTCTAAGTTATTTTATTTACCTTTTCAAAGTTAGGTTTTCCACTTCCCTAAGATGTAGCATCATGGGTTGTACCGGAATTTTATTACCTGTGTATTGCGATTGAATGAATGAACATAGGCAGAGTGAAACTATTTAGAATTTGTTAATTCTCTTGTTCTTGAGAACCATCTAGTTGTGGTAATTTTCTGTATCTCGAATCTATTTACAATCAAGAACCATCTAGTTGTGGAAACACTTAACAATTCTCCATTCATGATAACAAATTTAACTTTATTCCAAAACCTTCTTACAGGCATTAAGAGGTGATCATGACTTGCAAATCATATTTATGATCATACAAGCTTTCAAGGCAATGAATGTGGTACCAAAACAAGTAGCACCTAGGCAAATGACTTCTGTCGACCATGTCTTGACCAATCTAAAGACCATTTGTGATTATTGATTAAAGTAAATTTTGGATATGTGAATGTAAATCTCTAGCAAAATCTTTATACTTCGGAGATGAAGATGGAAACAATTCATACAGTTAATATTAGCAACACAGTCACCATCTTCTAGTTAGTCCAAATCATCAGCCACATCTTCTAGAGTTCTAGTCGTAGGTCATCAGTGCATGTAGGTGAGAATTTTGTAAATCCATCGGCGTAGACCTATGTAATTATGTGAATAAATCAATGACTCGATGTAAGAGTTTCTATATTTATCAATAATTCTACCACTAATATCGAAAGCCGACTCATAAGCAGCTGTTGGGATTAGAATTCCTAAAACATGCTTTAACATGTGAAAAATGAAAAAAAAAAATCAGCGAAATTAGCTTCTACCAACCTAAAACATCAAAGGTACCATCCCCTTTTATCTTTCTTTTTTTTGCAGCCTCATCGCACAAATATATATCTAGTTCAATGTTATCAAATTAGAGGAAGACAATTCATAATTTATCTATATTCATCGTATAATGATTAAAACTCCAATTATACTTCTTTCAGTTGGTCGTCGATTTCCTTATTTTTCTCAAAAATCATAATTCATACATCATAAGCTTACACAATAATTAAGATAATACATTTTACTTCGGGTATCTAAAACTAACAGCACAAACAACAACAAATTCACATTGACCAAAGTTATCGCAATATTTATCAAACTTTATTTTCAAAAACAAGACTTGAACGGCATTTTTTATAGTTGCATGCATTGTGCAAAGTTTACCAAACAACAAACTGAAGATCACATACATTAACTGTGAAAAATTTCATATGGGTTCTTTGTTTAGCTCTTAACGGGTTCCTTAATGGTTCAGACCTCTTACTGGTTCAACACTTAATGGTTCAGACTGTTTGTTTCACGAGCAGATGTCTGAATGGTTCAGACATTTGCCTCTGAATGGTTAAACATTATACCGAGTCTAAATGGTTAAAACCTCTAATCTGAATAGGTAAGATATTTGCCTCTGAACGGTTAGGCATTATACTGGCTCTTAATGGTTCAGACCTCTTACCGGTTCAACACTTAATGGTTCAGACCTCTTACTGGTTCAGTACTTAACCATTCAGAAGTTGCCAAACAGCCCCATAGTCACATTATAAAAACATCAAATACCCCATAAATATAATTAACTAATTTTAATTCAGGAATTTTAACACAATAGAGCAATAGTGGTGAGAGAGTATCAAAACCGGTTCCCATTTAGATGGTTTGTGGTCTAAGTACTTATGACTAACAACAAATATGTCCCTAATATCAACCTATTTTAATCATTTGCAACTTAAATTTATTATTTATAGAGTATTTGTGGATTTTTTTTAACGTAACTAAGAAAATTTAAGAGCCCAAGTATGTGGCCTCAAATTTATTGTTCGGTAAACTTTACATAATGCATCTTCTATCTACTATAATAAAATAAACCAACTTTGGGACACGTGTCACTCAATGAGCCTTTGATTAAATAGGTATTGAATGCGGATCTAAACCCTGACCCAGATAGAAACATCTGGATCCTATATAATCTCTCATAACCCGTTTCCTAAGCCCTATTTTTCATCACCTCCTGTTTCCCTTTTCATCTTCTTGGGGAAACCCTAATGTCAAATCGTCAATCGCACGACATCCCTTTTCATCTTCTATGCGGAATCTAGATCCCTTCCGGCACGATTAATCCCACAAACAGCGTTAATGAGCTTCTTGAATGCCCTGTTTGGAGAGACTGATTGTACCCTTTGATTCATCAGGTTTTTGTTTCGTTTTAGCCTTCTCAATGGTTGTATGAAATGGTAGATTTGACTATTGACTTTTTATTTTGTAGATGTTATCTTAGGCAAATCTTCATAAGAAACCAATCAAATTGTGGGTATTTCAAAAACCTATTTTCTTGATAATCATGTGGTCTCTGGTAAAAATTGGTTCTTAATTTAGGTTTGAATCTTTTTGGCACTCTCACTCTTTTTAGGGCTTATTTGCAGGATTATATTCCAACACTAATTGACAATCTCGGTGCCAATGTGGCTGTTGATGGAAATATAATAAATCTGGGACTTTGGGATACTACTGGTATGTATTAAAGATTCAAAATTTAATGTCTTTGTTAGCTTGCCTTTTTTCTGGCAATGAAGTTTTGATTTTAAAGTCAAGAAGGTTATATCAGATTGAGAATTAAGCTACAAAGGTGCAAACACTTAGGTAAAGATCCAAAATTTAATGTCTTTGTTAGCTTACCTTTTTTCTGACAATGAAATTTTGATTTTAAGGTCAAGAAGGTTATATCAGATTGAGAATTAAGCTACAAAGGAGCAAACAATTAGGTAACTTGGGTAAAAAAAAATTCTAAGAAGGTAACCTCTCTTATTGTCTTCCTACCCATTAAATAAGTAACTTGGGTAAAAGAATTGTGCTAAAGCTTAATTTGTGAAGGTATACAAACTGAAAAGTTCAACTCATGCTTATAGCATTGTTTCGGTTCCGTTTGGTTATGGCGGTTGGTTAATGTATGTATAAGTATAACCGGAAATGATCCGTCGATTAATCCTATTTGTTAAAACCGAACCATTAGTTAAGTTGGTTATTTCGGAAGGAAACCTGATCCAAATAACAAAAACTGTTGGTACGATAGAGGAGCGAAAACATTTCAAGCTGACAAGTACAGAAAGGGTGCATGTGAAAACTGTGGTGCCATTACACACTAGCAAAACCTGCATGGAAAGAGCCCGCAAGGCTGGAGCGAAATTAACCGGTAATAAATATAGCACCTGATGAGAAGATCGAGACTTTTGAGCTCGATTATGATGGCAAAAGGGACCCGTGGAATGGGTATGATGCAGCGTCGTATGTTCATTTGATTGATCGATATGAAGCTCGTGATGAAGCGCGGAAAAAGTATTTAAAAGAGCAGCAGTTGAAAAGGCTTGAAGAAAAGAACAATGGTGATGATGAATCCCCTATTTACGGACCGTATTTAGTGAAGTGTTTTTTCGCCTGAATGTGTGCATTTAATCTTTTTTTTTTGCGCACTTGACTTATCGAAATGTTTATTTCAGTGGCCTTTAAGTCCCGAGAGGATCACAGGAAGCAGATGGAGCTGGAAGAAACCGTCTGTGAGATATGATGTTCGAAGGCTTATTCGTGGTGTTTCATCATCTAGAGAGGTATTATATATTATATAGATCGTTCAGTCATGTTTTATTAATTTGTGAGCCTTTGTTGTGCGCGTTCTTTTGCAGGGTGTAAGGCAAGGATTTGCATTGGGTTTGACTATGTTAGTTGGTGAGGTTTCAAGTATTTCATTATACTCGCTGCTGAAACTAATTGTTGACTTATTGGAAGTATCTTCTTCAATGAAGGGTCAGGTGAGATAGGAACCAGTAATTAACTAGCGGAGCTAACTTTCCTGAATATGAATCTGCCAGGTTATTGTTTATCTAAGGATTTGTATACTTCTTTATGCCATACTGGAAAGCAAAGACTGTCTTTTAGGTTGTTTGTTTGCTTATGGGTTTCTTGCACGAACAGGAAGACTAATTCAATAAAGTGATGATGATTCAGAGCATGTAAAAGCATTCACTAGCTCTGTTATTTCATTAGCCACTAATAAACGCTATCTTCAGGCGCCTGCTGTCGAGATTATCTCGTAGTTAAGTGAAAAGGTACTAGATAGATAACTTAGAGGATGGAACAAAATTTTAAACCTTTAAAGAATATTACTATGATAACTGAAGTTATATTATATATAGTATGTGTGAACTGAAGTTATTTGGATTGCAGTTACCTGTTGAAGCTGTGTTGTAGCAAGTTCTAGAAGCTCCGGGTCTCCATGAATGGTTTGAAGGAGCCATAGAAGCTGGAAATCCCGAGGAGATGTTTTGAAAGAAGTTGGTGTGACTCAAACCTTTTTCTTATTGCTTCTTTGTATCAATGAATTTATATTTTATTAAATAGAATGTGACACCCGTTCTTTCACTAAAGTTTGATTAGGTGTTGCTTTTGATTACTTGGAATTAGCTCTTTAGAAGTCTGAAGGTTCATTCTTTTTCTTTGAGATCTCAAGATAGGAGGATATGGCTAAAGACATGTAGTGATTGGGCTCATATATCTGCTTTGATGTCGTGACTAGCAAGCTTGATGAAAGTATATCTATCTTGGAGTTAGGCAAAAGGTATACACAATTAACTTAAATAAGTCTCAATTAATCTCAGCGGTGTACTATGACTCTGATATGGTTAGAGATCCAATGAATTTGGTGATGTTCTTCTTTACAATCAAGCTTTGGGAGGTATTGCAATACCTATGGTAAGAATAGCTACAGCGTTTATTTTTTTTCTTGAAATGCATGCGTAGACACTTAATAATTTGTTTTATATATGCATCTTTTTAGCTTTCTCTTGAACAAAAGGCAAGATTGGAATTGGTCATCTGATACCAATAAATAAGAATTATATTACATGCTTCTTATGATTATTGATGTATTTTATAATACTAACACCCTGGTTGTATTTGGCTAGAAAAATTGAACATTTCTTTTCCCCTTAATAAATTCTTGAACCACCAAGTGAGGAGGAGGTTTCTCTAATTCTGAAAAGTTTTGGACAACTATATTTTAACATGTTTTATAGGAGTTTACATTGTCACGTACTTGTATGAACCAAATTCAGGCCATAAGGCAAGGACTCCGACCCCACTCATCTGTCGTCATGGGTAAGAATTCTTTCATGAGGCGCTCACTCGCCATCCATGCCCCATCTGCCGGAAAACCTGCATTTGTTGGCGCAATTCCTCACATTAACGGCAAAGTTGGGTTGATTTTGACCGATTGTGACCCAGAGGAAGTTTTTTTTTTTTTTTGGGTAAAGACCCAGAGGAAGTGAGTGAAACGGCTGCGGGATATAAGTTGCAGCCGCTGGTTTGTTCGTCTATGGATATTGGGATGTGTTCCCTTTGGCAGTGGTTGCTGGGTTTTCATATGAGTTTGCTCACCAAATGAAGTGGTTTTTTAAAGGTTGAAGATTAATTTCAGAATAAGGAGATCGATAAGTTGTTTATGTGCATACTTATTTTCAAATCATTGCGGCAAGGAAGGTAATCTACCTCCAGAAGCTACACACCCACCTCAAAGACAATAACACCCACCTCCAAATTCAGGCCATAAGGCAAGGACTGCGACCCCACTCATCTGTTGTCATGGGTAAGAATTCTTTCATGAGGCGCTCACTCAAGATCCATGCCCCATCTGCCGGAAAACCTGCATTTGTTGGCGCAATTCCTCACATTAACGGCAAAGTTGGGTTGATTTTGACCGATTGTGACCCAGAGGAAGTTTTTTTTTTTTTGGGTAAAGACCCAGAGGAAGTTAGTGAAACGGTTGCGGGATATAAGTTGCAGCCGCTGGTTTGTTCGTCGATGGATATTGGGATGTGTTCCCTTTGGCAGTGGTTGCTGGGTTTTCATATGAATTTGCTCACCAAATGAAGTGGTTTTTCAAAGGTTGAAGATTAATTTCAGAATAAGGAGATCGATAAGTTGTTTATGTGCATACTTCTTTTAAAATCTTTGCAGTTAAGCAAATTTTATTACAATTCAGTTGATACGGTTTTTAATTAGCTTTTTTTTTTCATTATCTATATAATCTTATTGTGTTTGTGAATGAGTGGATATTTCTTGATGATCAATTAGGATAGGGATGAGCTCGGTACCGAAAATGTCGAAAGGCGGTACCTGTACCATATGCTCATTCCTACTCAAAGATAAGGGTGAGAGGGGCACTCCCCTAAGGGTATCCGGGGCACCAAGCGGGGACCCCATCGGTGACCACTATCCCCGATCGGGAACACCGCCGCCATCGGTGCGGGGACCCGAATCGGGGTGTGGTTGCGGTACTTGTTCACCGGTTTGAAAATGGCACGCATATTGATGAACGGTCATTTAACGGTCGATTTTAAAAAAAAAAAAAATTCACTTTTTAAACAAATATAAATAACCACACCCACTTCACTATTTTTTATACTCTCAAACCACACCCACTTCTTATTTTTTATACTCTCAAACCACACCCACTTCTTATTTTTTATACTCTCAAACAACACCCACTTCACTAAATGGATCCCAGGTTCCCGATTTTTCCTCCCCTACCCGACTTTCCCGACGATGAAGGTGAACCATCAAACGATAGTAGCTTAATTTTCTTCCAAAATCTCATCCAACAAGCGGAGCTACTAGACACAGCATCGTCTAGTAAAAAAAAGTTGTCCCTCGCGATCGTCAGGGTGGCCACGAAACACTAATGGCCGATTATTTTGTAGAAAATCCAAAATTTAATGCCGATATTTTTCGTCAGAGGTTTCGTATGTCCAAGTCTTTGTTCCTAAAAATTGTTAGTGACGTCGAAGCGTACGACGAGTGGTTTCAAGAGGGCTTGGACGGGAGAATGAAGAAAAGTTTCACGCCGTTGCAAAAGGTTACTTCTGCGATTAAACAACTTGCAACCGGTAACCCACCAGACGAAAACGACGAGTATTTAAAGATGTCTGAAAGGACCTCTCGTGAGTGCCTTGAATATTTCTGCCAGACGGTCTGTGCAATGTATGCCGGTGAATTCTTACGTAGACCAACGAGCCACGACGTTGCGCTATTGTATCAGGCTCATGAGGAGAGACATCACCTACCTGGTATGTTGGGTAGTCTGGATTGTACACACTTCGTCTGGAGAATGTGCCCCACAGAATTGCGTGGACAATATATGAGAGGCGATCATCAATACCCGACGGTTATGTTAGAGGCGGTGGCGTCTCAAGATTTGTGGATTTGGCATGCTTTTTGTGGCCCGGCGGGTGCACAAAACGACATCAACGTGCTCCAACAATCTCCGTTATTTCTTACTCAACGAAACGGAACGGCGCCATATTGTCCATTTCAGGTGAACGACCACTTATACAAACGCGGGTATTATCTTACTGATGGGATCTACCCTAGCTGGTCCGTGTTTGTGAAGTCTTTTCCATATCCTCACATCCCGAATGAAAAAAAGTTCAAGAGGCAACACGAGGCCGCAAGAAAAGATGTGGAACGGGCGTTTGGTGTGTTAAAGGCGAAGTGGGGAATACTAAAGCGTCCAATGCGTTCCAAAACGGTGAAAAAGATAAGGTTACTCGTGTATACGTGCATTATTTTACATAACATGATTATAAAAGACGACGGAAGGGCGATAGCACCGGTACACATTCAAGATCCTCCAGTCGAACCCGTCTTCGCTGAAACAGCTTATAGCGAGCTCATTGACGAAGACACGCATTGGAGACTAAAACATGATCTCGTTGAGCATCTCGGACGTTTAGATCTACCTCACCTTGAAGTGAGTTCCGACGACGAGTAGTTTGTTTTTATATTTTTCTAGTTTGAATGTAATTTTTATTTTTCTAGTTTGAATGTAATTTTTATTTTTCTAGGTTGTTTTTTTTTTAATTTAATGAAATGTCTTTTATTTAATTTTTATTTTTATTAATATTTTTTTAATTTATAAACATGCATAAATAAAAATAAAAAAATAAAAAAAACCCAAGTCCCCCTATTAGGGGAGTGCCGCCATCAAAATGTGGTGTTAGGGGAGTTTAAGAGGGGAGTTGACGTGGCACTATCTGATTGGTGGTGTGTAAGAGAGGGGACTCCCACTGTGTCTGTGGCTACATATTTTTTTTTTGTGTCTGTTTACCAAAATGGTTTGAACTGGATTCTTGTCATAAAACTGTTAGTTTGTGCTTTCTAAAATGATGGTGATATTAAACATATAGATAACTGCATATTTTAAATTCAAAATAATAATTAGAAATGTTTAAATGGCCTATTCAAATTCCAAATTGACACTGTTTAACTGTTAAACCGTCAAACCCGAATCGTATGAATCCTTAAACCGGATGACTGGCTTCGGTTTAAGCAGTTCAGTCGATTTTATGAAGTACTCTTCATCAACTAAGTTATCTTTTTAAATTGCTGTCGCGAGTATTTCCCCTGAGAGATGAAAACTGGCCAACTCTACCAGTGAAACTATCGCAACTAACTTGATGACACCATTTTGAAATCATCTTTGACGTTACCTGTATAATTGAACTTGAGCAGAGCTAGCCTCTTTTGTTCATAGCAACCCACTATAGTATATTGATATTTAGTTGCAACCGAAACCAAGATTAGACAAAGGTGATATGCTTCCTATTCTAATGCCAGCTGGTTCCTTAAACGAGTCCATTAAGTGATGCTAGCTACAAATCTTCATACGCTTTTGAAGTCAACAAAGTAAACTCCTTATCCCAGACTTTTGGAACTTACAGTCTATCAATTCTGCGTAGCTTTGTATTATGTATAGGTTTTGCAGATTCTAATGACTTTGTATCTGTAAAGATTTTGCAGGAAACACTACAGAACGAGAAATAATCTAAAGAACGAAAAATATACCTCTTTTTGGATTGTTTCTCGGTAATCATCATTGCTCCTGTTGTTGCTTTTTTATTTCTTTTGTGGACTCAATTGGAAGATCTAATTCAAATAGAGAATGGGGTGAGACCGAAACTATAATTTTGGAAAACACAAGAAAAGTGACTGGACTCAAATGCCATTTGAACATAGAGCGAACCTTCAGTCCCCTTCTTCTGTAATCTGTCACCTGTATTCTATCTAGTGTATTGTAATATTTTTATTTGTATTAAACACACCAATGGTATAATTATATTACACAACAGAGTATTTAAAATATATTACACAACAGAGTATTTTAAATCAAAACAACAATTTTACAAATATTGTCTATTATAAGAATCTATTAGGCTTCTCTGCCTCTTTTTATCTTGGAAATCTTCACTGCAACCCCCACATACACCTTATCCATGGTTACCTCTGCAATCATAAAAAGCTTCCTTCTCCATTGCTTCTTGAATGCCAAGACTCCAATAATACCCCAAAAACCTGTTGCAAATCCACACGTTATGTCCAAGTAAAACCATACCTTCCTTAGCCCATTAGCCTTTTTGTATTTGTTCTTGCTTCTTGTGGCTGGTGGGTTTTCAGGATTGGAACAATTATTTGGCAGAGGTGCACCACAGAGATCCCTGTTACCAGCATATATTGATGGGTCGGTAAGTGTTTGCAATTGATTTCCGGTTGGAATTCTTCCTGACAGTTTGTTGTGTGACAGATTCATTGAGCTCAAATCGTTCAAAGCAGCCATGCTTTGAGGGATCGTCCCGCTTAGTTGGTTGTCTGAGAAGTCAAGAGATACCAACGCCTTCATGTTTCCGATGCTATCTGGAATACTCCCACTCAGATGATTATGAGACAAATTGAGACCCATCAACATAGCAAGTGCAGTTATCTCTGTAGGGATTTCTCCTGTAAGTTTATTGCTTGAAAGGTCCATGTTAACAACTATATATCTCGTTTTTTTATATTCAAGCTCGCTTCCTTTAAAGACTTGAATCACATCCATCAGCTTAATCTCAATGTTGTAACGGAGGTGATAATTAAATGCATCTCTTGCCTCAACCATCCCGCTCAACTCTCCAAAACAATGAGGGATGGATCCTGTTAAGTTGTTGTGTGCGATGTCTAAAATATGAAGATTTGAACATTTGCACAAAGAATGAGGAATACCTCCTGTGAAGTTGTTTTTATGCAACCTGACAATCCTCAATTCTGAAAGTTCTTTTCCAATCCATTTTGGTATGTTTCCTGAGAATTTGTTATTGCCCAAATCCAAAACTTCTAAGTTTCTCAACTTTCCCAAGTCTTGTGGTATTTGGCCATTGAAGTTATTGTCATTCAGTTTTAACCATGTTAATGATGAATACATACTTCCTAAAGAACTTGGGAGGACTCCAGACAACCCATTTGAACGAAGTATAAGGAATGACAGGTCTTGTAGATTCTCTAGACAATCAGGAATATTTCCAGATAACCGATTGCTGGAAACATCGAGAATTACCAAGCTTGTTCTTCTACACATTGACCTTGGAATTGACCCATTGAAAAGGTTGTCTTGTAGAAGTATAATCCTCCCGCTTAATGGAAGGTTTATCAAAGATCCAATGAGTTTGTTGCGAGAGAGATCTAAATAAAAAAGCCTGGACATATTCTGAAACCATGTTGGTGGAAGACCATATAGGCTAGCATTAGACAACAACAAATACTCAAGCATCCTTTGATTTTGCAACCACTGTGGAAATCCATTTTCAATCTTGCAAGAACTAAGTTGAAGATTATTCAGTTGGAATGGAGGTATCCACTCATGTGAGATATTAATAATCAACTTATGATTTGAAGATATACCCAACCACTTCAACATCGAGAGGTTAGCAAAATGGGCTTCCATAACCACTCCTTCTAAAGAATTTTCAGAGACATCTAAGTCAACGAGTTTGGTGAGTTGCCCAACTGTAACTGGGATTGGACCTGTTAACAGGTTTGATCCCAGATCCAACTCAGTTAAACCTGTTAATCTTCCCAATGATTCTGGGATTGGACCTGTTAACTGGTTTGATTGCAGACTTAAAAGAGTTAAACCTGTTAATCTTCCCAATGATTCTGGGATAGAACCACTAAATTGATTATTAGAAAGGTCAAGTTTGGTAAGGTTTCCAAGGAATGTCGGAACGGGACCGGTTAATTTGTTATGAGACAGATCTAATGCTTCTAAAGATCTTAATCTCTCCAAAGATTTTGGGATTGAACCTGTAAAATTGTTGAGCTTGAGACTTAAGACTCCTAAATTGTTTAGTTTTCCAACAGATTCTGGAATTGAACCGTTTAATTCACTTTCATCTGCTTCCAACACCTCTAAAGCAGAGTGGGAACATTCAGACGTGTTTGATGATGGGCCTATCATTTCTCCTCCAAAATGATTACCAGATACGCTCAATTCCTTCAGATGACATTGTCTCCAAATCCCAACAAGCTCGATGTGCTCAAACTTATTAAAAGAAACATCGAGCTTTAGAAGGTTAGGCATGACAGGAATTGATGAGTTCAAATTGGTTTCTGAAAGGTCAAGGACTTTTAGGGAAGTGATGTTCATGAATTCAGATGGAAACCTACCCCCAATTGAATTACGGCTAAGATCAAGATATTGTATGTTAGAATGGGCACTGGAATTCAAATAAGTGGGTGAAAAGGGGGCATTGTGAAGCCCACACCTTGACAAATGCAATTCAGATAAAGAAGGGATCATGTTTAGCAGGTTTACAGAGTTCCATGCCAGACTAAGATTATAGTCTGAAAGATCAAGGAACATTAAGGATGTCAAGTTCTGAAAAAAGTGAGGGAGTTGACCTTCAAAACTGTTGAAGCTAAGATCCAGATGTTCAATGTTGGGAAGTATTTTTCTTGAATTAAGATAAAGTCCAAGATCAGCATTAGAAAGCCAACACTCACTCAAACTTAAAAATGTTAATGAAGGAATCATGTAAAATACCATATCAACATTGTTTGCTTGATAAAGATTTACGTAGGTCAAGTCAAGATGCTCAAGTGAGGAAAGGCCAGAAACCCATGCCATATCATTTGACGTGATTAGCCAAGGTTCATATAGAAATGAACGAAGATCAAGAACCTTCAAATTGGAGAGATTTCCAATGTGATGGGGAATCATACCAATAAAACCTGAATAAGAGAGATTAAGGTATCTTAGCTGCTTGAAGGATCCAATGAATTTAGGAATCTGACTTCCATAAAATTTATTCCCACTCAAATCCAGATGTTGCAGATGTCTTAACTCAGCCAAACATGCGTTCACCTTATCACCTTCTAAGTAGTACTCTCCATCTACATCGAGCTCAAACCCAGCATAATTTCCTCTGAGATGAAGACCGGCAACTCTTCCGTTGGCACCGTCACAATGGACTCCTTTCCACGAGCAACAATCACTGCCAACCCATGATGGTAGCATTTTAAAGTCATCTTTGACGTTGTCTTTGAACTGGAGTAGTGCTAGTCTCTCTCGTTCATGGCAGCTTCTTGTTGAATTTTGAGCGCCCAGACAAGTATATTTGGTTGCAACCAAAAACATACTTAATAAAACGAGATGAAGCCCCCAAACCCACTGATTTCCCATGATTCAACCTCAACTTTTTAGAAGAATGTGAAGAAATATAAGTTGCTATGATGAACAAACTACTTGAAGTAATAGTTGTTTGTATGGATGGACGTGAGCTAATGGCCCATGGAAGACTTTGCAAGTCGTTGTGGAAAATCAATACACAAATATCATCCACAAAAATCCTCCAGTTCCCAATGGATAAAATTTTGGTAATTTTGTTGTGTACATAAATCCTCAACTCACAATCTATAGTTAATATTCCTCATTTTTCTTACAATTTTGTTATACACCTTTGAGCAAACTTATGTAAAAAAAATTCTTTTAATATATCTAATTGTTTAGAGTGTAGCTGGGCATGCTACCTTATAACAATTCTGTTAAGAGTAAATTACTTTTTGAGTTTTATTTTAGTGGTTTTAACCACTTGAGTCCTAAATCAAAAAGTTTAACGCCGTGAGTCCCTAACCACTCATTTTATAACACTTGTACTTTTTATTTTGGACTCAAGTGGTTAAAAGCACGAAAAACACATGGACTCAAAACGTTATAAAATGAGTGGTTAGGGACTCAGGGCGTTAAACTTTTTGATTTTGGACTTAACTGATTAAAACCACTAAAACACAAGAACTTAAAAAGTAATTTACTCTTCTTTTAATATATCTGATTGTTTAGAGTTGAAAAGTCTTTCTTTAATATATATTTGAAAGTATAATTGTGCATATTCTTAAGCCCACAGGTTGTCTTCAACCCATTGAGATCCACATTGCAGATTATGTCCAGCCCAATAGCATTAAATTTACAAAGCGTTAATTTGGTCCCACAAAAGGCTGAAATGAGAATCCGATTCTCAGGCTTCCAAATCCAAACTTGCTTTCCTTGTGGATGATCAATGGAAAAACTGTATCCACATAATTGCTTCCTTCTATTAGAGTATTAGAGGTGTACAAAAAATCCGTTTTGGGCCTGATGAACCAGTTTATAGCTCGATTTGGTAGCCAAAAAAATGGTTGGCTCGACCCTGATCTGGCAGTTTTATATAGGTTTAAGATTTTTGTGTTAAGAATCATTTTCAACCTGAAACTGTTTGAGCCCAAAAATAAACCAATAAAAACTGGTTTAAATGCTAAAACTAGTTGTGATTAAGTTTGCTAGTCAAATTGCCTTTAAATGTATGGGAGTACTTAATTTTAAAACTCGTCTGCAAGTGTTCATTCATGCATGGGCGGCTTCTATGTGGTGAGTTCTTAGGCTCGAGCCTAGGGCCCAAATATTGTTTACACGTAATTCAATGCACAGTTTTTCGCTTTGAGCATAAAATATTCAATCTCATTCCAATCTCACTTTAATGAAAAAAAATTGAGCCTAACTATTTTTACATACGTGGTTTAATCCTACATTAGCCAATCCATTTTTTATACTTGCTCACAAAAATCTTAGATCCGATACAATTTATAATGTTAACATTTGAACAAGACTTTTGAGTTTACACTTTGCCTTGGGACCCAAATTGGTTGAGCCACCCTACGCTCATGACGTTGAAGTAAAGGAAAGTGAAGTCAACACCTCACGCATGGTTTGTTCATGGTTTAGTCCTGCTACAGCTATATACCATGGTTTAGTCCTACTACAGCTATATAGGGTGTTCATTTAGTTCAAACATTCACACACGTACATACACAAGATACATAGCGATAAAAAATATTGACTAGTTTATTAGATTAGGGTGGGAGTTGGCTACAAAGTCCATTTTTCTTACAAAGTGTAAAAAGTCATAAAACACCATAATGTCAACCATAAAACACACTCCAAACCCATAAATAACAAAGTGAAGATTACTAAAACACCATATTTGTGGGGTTTGTGTTGTGTTTTGTATGATAAGGCTTTGATTATCGAATTACTAACATTAGTGTGTTTTATGTTGATTATCATGTTGTGTTTTATATCCATAGTTCTACGATTGTGTGTTTGAAGTTTTTATGTACTGTTAGGGTTTGGATATTGTGTTTTAGTGATCTTCACTCTGTTATTTACTCTGTTATTTGTGGGTATTGAATTTGTTTTATGGCTGAATTTGTGGTATTTTATGACTTTGTACACTTTGTAGGAAAATGGACTTTGTAGCCGAACCCCACCCATTAGATTATATATAGGACAAAGATCCGTTAGGAACCACCTCTTATTGCGAGAACCGCGAGAACTAATGTGAACACAACCAAAAATGCCTAAAAATAGCTAAAAATCACACAAAATTTATTTATTTTTTAATATTTTTTATAAAAAAATAGCTACTTTTCGAAGCAAAAAAAAGTAAAAAAAAAAATTTTTGGCTACTAAAAGTAGCAATTTTAACATAAAAAATATTAAAAAAAAATTAGATTTTTTTTTTTTATTTTTTTAGATTTGTTTTTGTTTTTTTTTTTAGGTTTTTTGGGGGTTTAGTTTTTAGCATTTTAGCTTGGGGGGGGGGGGGTAGGTTTTTTTTTTTTGGGGGGGGGGGGGGGTAGGTTTTTTTAGCTATTTTAGGTTATGTTCACATTGGTTCTCGCGGTTCTCGCAATAAGGATGGTTCTCGCATGAACCTTACCCTATATATATATATATATATATATATAGAATAAGTATAATGTACAAAAAGCCTTATCCTACATTATCGTACGCGACAACTATAGAACTTGCGTAATTATGTTCCATGCGTTATTATCAGCAAGGTTTGCCAAAATGTACATGCGTAATAATGTTCCAATGCGTGATTAGGTCAAAAAAAAAGGATCCCATGCGTTATTTTGTGTCCCATGCGTGATTAGTGCCTGATCGGACGGTTACGCGCGTAGCGTACATGATGTACGATAAGGGTTTTTGTATGATAACCTTTCCCTATATATATATATAAGTGAATTATTCCATGATATTATGATATGTGTATATATGTATGGTTTGTACGTAGGATTGGTTCATAGGCAATATTTAATCTATATTACCTTATTAAGCAAATTAGGTTTTCTACCCTTATGGTAATTTTACGTTGTTGTGTACACATCTTCAAGCAACATATATAGGAGAAAAAAGCCATTTTAGAGGGGTTAAAGCTGAACATTCTTCAGAGATTTAAGACGTCTAAGGGTCATTATAGGGATTTCATCCATGGAATTGGAAAAAGCCTACATTAATTAGGTCAGACTTAAACCGTCCAGAGAAGGAGAGGGAGAGAGAACCAAAAAAGAGAGAAAGTAACGGGGTTAGAGAGTGAAAGAGCGACGGGAGAGGGAATGGGGAGACCAAGCACGGCCTCCGGCCACCTTAAACCTGCAATAACGACGACAGTGATGTGATGGTGTCACTTGGTTAGAGCATGAAGGGGGTTCCGGTGATGAGGTTGCAAGTGAATCCCAATCGTTCCTCTTGCACCGTCGTTGAATGCCAATCGTCGCCTCCTTCACCACGCTAAAGATGTCGTCGATTAGGTAGTGAAACCCATTGCCGGGGATTCTGAATCGACTTTATGTCTACCGTATGGCAAATGTGTATCGCCCCTTCGTTCAATTCTAACATCGTCTGCAACGTATGGTTTATATATATTTGCTCTCTCCCCAACCAATGATATATTAAGCTGATTATGAATCCATTGTTTTTGCAGGGACATAGGGTTCTTTGGCTTATCATGTACATAGGGAGACGTCGGTATTATCGGACCAGGAGAGATGGGTCAATCATTATTCAATTACATTCAAGTGAACCCGGGTACAACTCAAACGTGAAGAACTTTGTAGCCCAGGCAACCCGAAGACATCATGCAGCAACTTGTTTTTAGCTCCTAATTTTATCACATGCAATTTTATTTCTAAGTTATTTTATTTACCTTTTCAAAGTTAGGTTTTCCACTTCCCTAAGATGTAGCATCATGGGTTGTACCGGAATTTTATTACCTGTGTATTGCGATTGAATGAATGAACATAGGCAGAGTGAAACTATTTAGAATTTGTTAATTCTCTTGTTCTTGAGAACCATCTAGTTGTGGTAATTTTCTGTATCTCGAATCTATTTACAATCAAGAACCATCTAGTTGTGGAAACACTTAACAATTCTCCATTCATGATAACAAATTTAACTTTATTCCAAAACCTTCTTACAGGCATTAAGAGGTGATCATGACTTGCAAATCATATTTATGATCATACAAGCTTTCAAGGCAATGAATGTGGTACCAAAACAAGTAGCACCTAGGCAAATGACTTCTGTCGACCATGTCTTGACCAATCTAAAGACCATTTGTGATTATTGATTAAAGTAAATTTTGGATATGTGAATGTAAATCTCTAGCAAAATCTTTATACTTCGGAGATGAAGATGGAAACAATTCATACAGTTAATATTAGCAACACAGTCACCATCTTCTAGTTAGTCCAAATCATCAGCCACATCTTCTAGAGTTCTAGTCGTAGGTCATCAGTGCATGTAGGTGAGAATTTTGTAAATCCATCGGCGTAGACCTATGTAATTATGTGAATAAATCAATGACTCGATGTAAGAGTTTCTATATTTATCAATAATTCTACCACTAATATCGAAAGCCGACTCATAAGCAGCTGTTGGGATTAGAATTCCTAAAACATGCTTTAACATGTGAAAAATGAAAAAAAAAATCAGCGAAATTAGCTTCTACCAACCTAAAACATCAAAGGTACCATCCCCTTTTATCTTTCTTTTTTTTGCAGCCTCATCGCACAAATATATATCTAGTTCAATGTTATCAAATTAGAGGAAGACAATTCATAATTTATCTATATTCATCGTATAATGATTAAAACTCCAATTATAATTCTTTCAGTTGGTCGTCGATTTCCTTATTTTTCTCAAAAATCATAATTCATACATCATAAGCTTACACAATAATTAAGATAATACATTTTACTTCGGGTATCTAAAACTAACAGCACAAACAACAACAAATTCACATTGACCAAAGTTATCGCAATATTTATCAAACTTTATTTTCAAAAACAAGACTTGAACGGCATTTTTTATAGTTGCATGCATTGTGCAAAGTTTACCAAACAACAAACTGAAGATCACATACATTAACTGTGAAAAATTTCATATGGGTTCTTTGTTTAGCTCTTAACGGGTTCCTTAATGGTTCAGACCTCTTACTGGTTCAACACTTAATGGTTCAGACTGTTTGTTTCACGAGCAGATGTCTGAATGGTTCAGACATTTGCCTCTGAATGGTTAAACATTATACCGAGTCTAAATGGTTAAAACCTCTAATCTGAATAGGTAAGATATTTGCCTCTGAACGGTTAGGCATTATACTGGCTCTTAATGGTTCAGACCTCTTACCGGTTCAACACTTAATGGTTCAGACCTCTTACTGGTTCAGTACTTAACCATTCAGAAGTTGCCAAACAGCCCCATAGTCACATTATAAAAACATCAAATACCCCATAAATATAATTAACTAATTTTAATTCAGGAATTTTAACACAATAGAGCAATAGTGGTGAGAGAGTATCAAAACCGGTTCCCATTTAGATGGTTTGTGGTCTAAGTACTTATGACTAACAACAAATATGTCCCTAATATCAACCTATTTTAATCATTTGCAACTTAAATTTATTATTTATAGAGTATTTGTGGATTTTTTTTAACGTAACTAAGAAAATTTAAGAGCCCAAGTATGTGGCCTCAAATTTATTGTTCGGTAAACTTTACACAATGCATCTTCTATCTACTATAATAAAATAAACCAACTTTGGGACACGTGTCACTCAATGAGCCTTTGATTAAATAGGTATTGAATGCGGATCTAAACCCTGACCCAGATAGAAACATCTGGATCCTATATAATCTCTCATAACCCGTTTCCTAAGCCCTATTTTTCATCACCTCCTGTTTCCCTTTTCATCTTCTTGGGGAAACCCTAATGTCAAATCGTCAATCGCACGACATCCCTTTTCATCTTCTATGCGGAATCTAGATCCCTTCCGGCACGATTAATCCCACAAACAGCGTTAATGAGCTTCTTGAATGCCCTGTTTGGAGAGACTGATTGTACCCTTTGATTCATCAGGTTTTTGTTTCGTTTTAGCCTTCTCAATGGTTGTATGAAATGGTAGATTTGACTATTGACTTTTTATTTTGTAGATGTTATCTTAGGCAAATCTTCATAAGAAACCAATCAAATTGTGGGTATTTCAAAAACCTATTTTCTTGATAATCATGTGGTCTCTGGTAAAAATTGGTTCTTAATTTAGGTTTGAATCTTTTTGGCACTCTCACTCTTTTTAGGGCTTATTTGCAGGATTATATTCCAACACTAATTGACAATCTCGGTGCCAATGTGGCTGTTGATGGAAATATAATAAATCTGGGACTTTGGGATACTACTGGTATGTATTAAAGATTCAAAATTTAATGTCTTTGTTAGCTTGCCTTTTTTCTGGCAATGAAGTTTTGATTTTAAAGTCAAGAAGGTTATATCAGATTGAGAATTAAGCTACAAAGGTGCAAACACTTAGGTAAAGATACAAAATTTAATGTCTTTGTTAGCTTACCTTTTTTCTGACAATGAAATTTTGATTTTAAGGTCAAGAAGGTTATATCAGATTGAGAATTAAGCTACAAAGGAGCAAACAATTAGGTAACTTGGGTAAAAAAAAATTCTAAGAAGGTAACCTCTCTTATTGTCTTCCTACCCATTAAATAAGTAACTTGGGTAAAAGAATTGTGCTAAAGCTTAATTTGTGAAGGTATACAAACTGAAAAGTTCAACTCATGCTTATAGCATTGTTTCGGTTCTGTTTGGTTATGGCGGTTGGTTAATGTATGTATAAGTATAACCGGAAATGATCCGTCGATTAATCCTATTTGTTAAAACCGAACCATTAGTTAAGTTGGTTATTTCGGAAGGAAACCTGATCCAAATAACAAAAACTGTTGGTACGATAGAGGAGCGAAAACATTTCAAGCTGACAAGTACAGAAAGGGTGCATGTGAAAACTGTGGTGCCATTACACACTAGCAAAACCTGCATGGAAAGAGCCCGCAAGGCTGGAGCGAAATTAACCGGTAATAAATATAGCACCTGATGAGAAGATCGAGACTTTTGAGCTCGATTATGATGGCAAAAGGGACCCGTGGAATGGGTATGATGCAGCGTCGTATGTTCATTTGATTGATCGATATGAAGCTCGTGATGAAGCGCGGAAAAAGTATTTAAAAGAGCAGCAGTTGAAAAAGCTTGAAGAAAAGAACAATGGTGATGATGAATCCCCTATTTACGGACCGTATTTAGTGAAGTGTTTTTTCGCCTGAATGTGTGCATTTAATCTTTTTTTTTTGCGCACTTGACTTATCGAAATGTTTATTTCAGTGGCCTTTAAGTCCCGAGAGGATCACAGGAAGCAGATGGAGCTGGAAGAAACCGTCTGTGAGATATGATGTTCGAAGGCTTATTCGTGGTGTTTCATCATCTAGAGAGGTATTATATATTATATAGATCGTTCAGTCATGTTTTATTAATTTGTGAGCCTTTGTTGTGCGCGTTCTTTTGCAGGGTGTAAGGCAAGGATTTGCATTGGGTTTGACTATGTTAGTTGGTGAGGTTTCAAGTATTTCATTATACTCGCTGCTGAAACTAATTGTTGACTTATTGGAAGTATCTTCTTCAATGAAGGGTCAGGTGAGATAGGAACCAGTAATTAACTAGCGGAGCTAACTTTCCTGAATATGAATCTGCCAGGTTATTGTTTATCTAAGGATTTGTATACTTCTTTATGCCATACAGGAAAGCAAAGACTGTCTTTTAGGTTGTTTGTTTGCTTATGGGTTTCTTGCACGAACAGGAAGACTAATTCAATAAAGTGATGATGATTCAGAGCATGTAAAAGCATTCACTAGCTCTGTTATTTCATTAGCCACTAATAAACGCTATCTTCAGGCGCCTGCTGTCGAGATTATCTCGTAGTTAAGTGAAAAGGTACTAGATAGATAACTTAGAGGATGGAACAAAATTTTAAACCTTTAAAGAATATTACTATGATAACTGAAGTTATATTATATATAGTATGTGTGAACTGAAGTTATTTGGATTGCAGTTACCTGTTGAAGCTGTGTTGTAGCAAGTTCTAGAAGCTCCGGGTCTCCATGAATGGTTTGAAGGAGCCATAGAAGCTGGAAATCCCGAGGAGATGTTTTGAAAGAAGTTGGTGTGACTCAAACCTTTTTCTTATTGCTTCTTTGTATCAATGAATTTATATTTTATTAAATAGAATGTGACACCCGTTCTTTCACTAAAGTTTGATTAGGTGTTGCTTTTGATTACTTGGAATTAGCTCTTTAGAAGTCTGAAGGTTCATTCTTTTTCTTTGAGATCTCAAGATAGGAGGATATGGCTAAAGACATGTAGTGATTGGGCTCATATATCTGCTTTGATGTCGTGACTAGCAAGCTTGATGAAAGTATATCTATCTTGGAGTTAGGCAAAAGGTATACACAATTAACTTAAATAAGTCTCAATTAATCTCAGCGGTGTACTATGACTCTGATATGGTTAGAGATCCAATGAATTTGGTGATGTTCTTCTTTACAATCAAGCTTTGGGAGGTATTGCAATACCTATGGTAAGAATAGCTACAGCGTTTATTTTTTTTCTTGAAATGCATGCGTAGACACTTAATAATTTGTTTTATATATGCATCTTTTTAGCTTTCTCTTGAACAAAAGGCAAGATTGGAATTGGTCATCTGATACCAATAAATAAGAATTATATTACATGCTTCTTATGATTATTGATGTATTTTATAATACTAACACCCTGGTTGTATTTGGCTAGAAAAATTGAACATTTCTTTTCCCCTTAATAAATTCTTGAACCACCAAGTGAGGAGGAGGTTTCTCTAATTCTGAAAAGTTTTGGACAACTATATTTTAACATGTTTTATAGGAGTTTACATTGTCACGTACTTGTATCATTCTTGTATTTTTGCAGTTGCTGCATGAAAGATTGGATAATATGTGCTAAAAGTGAGATTGTGAGCTAGCTTGAAAAAATTGAAGTAGCCACAGCTGCATGAAAGGAGTAAAAGGAGTAAGTATGAATGATCATTATGTGTGAATGTGTGATTAACCATTTAATAAACATGTCCTATTTTGGTTGACAAGCATAATCCTTTTAATTAAACGTGTTGTATTTGGGTCAACACGTTTAACCCATTTTATTAAACAGGTCGACCTGCTGACACGTTCAAAATTTGGAATAAAAAAATCAAAAAGAAAAAATAATAGGTCAAACCGCAACCCATTATAACCGTTTATAAGCAAATTGATTTGGGTTATATTTATTTTTGATTGGCCAAATTGGTTAAGCTTATATGACTAACTAAATAGGAAATGGGCCAAATTCATTCATATTGTATTTTTTAACATATGAGTTACATTTCAGGTTCAATAAAACAACTAAAAGAACTGCTTGCAGATAAGTCGAATATTTGTTTTGTTGATTTATAATTGTTGAAATATGAATAAACAAATTGCTTTTGAAAAGGATAAATAATGTGAGATTGGTGGCTAATGGGTTTAGGGTTTGAAGTTTGAACAGAGTTGGTACTGAACTCTGCTACTTATTAAGAGTTTAAAATTTCAATTTTAATTCTGGTAATCTCTGATCGTGGGTGGATGAAATGTGGGACATTAATGTTTTTTTAATGTGTTACACACATCGAGTTAGTTACGTTTTTTAACGGCAAGGAACGACGTGCCAATCACCGTGACACCGGGCGCTGTGACCAAGTTTGACTACTCGACCGCTGCTAGCCCCTTGGCTCTCCCAGATGCGTGGAAACCCGACATCGAGTTACTTACTAATCCAAGAGGTTAAGAACAAATGTGCTTTGTAGTTTTGTATCTTATTAAATTGTAGATTGATCACTGATGGTTTGTTTTATTTATATTTAATTTATTTTCATTTAATTTTGATTAAATCTTAACAAATTTAAAGTGATTTTATTTGTTAAGCCGTGTGTACACGCGGGCTCTAGCCTAGTTCAACTATAAAAAAATGTTACCCTTTAAGTATTCATGAGAAGATCATAATTGGCTTGCACGTATGAAAACAAATTTAATTAATATTTAATAATACAAGCGTTAGCATAATTTACCCAGTGGCCAATATGATTTTTTTGTTGTATGTGGCATTAGTTCTAAATCCCCAAAATTTAACGTGTTATCTTAGTTATAGTTTAAGCTTTATATATAGTAAGAATTTAAAAAATAAGGAAATCAAGGAACAAGAAACATCATTATAATTGTTTAATTTTTATAAGATAAATACAGATAAAGCATATGAGCAAAACAATACAATATCTTCTTCTAATTGGGTTGATAACGAGAAGTATGTTAAAATACTCATGATAGTGAAGTCGATAACTGTTTAATTTTTAGATCGGTGGAAGCTTAATTCGAATAAATTCCTCATTCTTTCTCAAGTTGCTAAGCATGTTCTGGATAATTAACCAATCTCAACCGTTGCATCTAAGTTGTCATTCAATACAAGTGGTTGAGTGATTGATAAATAAAAACTTTCTTAAGTTAAGGCATTAATTTGCGCACAAGATTCCTTCGGTGTACACAAACGGATTTACAAGATCCTCACCTTCATGAACTAAAACTATAGACATGGTTTATTCATTTTTTTTAGATTTCCTAATTTTATTGGATTAACAACGATGATCTTTTGGATCATAAGTCATTACATCAAAATTCTGAAGTATCAAATCCTAAGTGTAATACCTACAAACACCAAATAAAGGTAAGCAAAACAATTACTTCCATAGTCTCATTGGATTAACAATAATAATCCTTTGAATAATAAAACCAAAATTAACCTAAAATTCTTAATATCCCCTACTAATCAACTTAAACACAACCAAATCCTAACACACTACTTCACTTTCCTGAAGTAAACTTCTAGAACATAATCATGATCACATATTCAGGCAATCTATCTAATAACCACCTTCAATTAAAACATCAAACCTCTATATCACTAAACTATCATCAATTTTAGGTTTAACAATAGTAACAACTAACAAGTAACTGTTACTAACAACAACAATCACAATAAAAAATATTATTATTATTATCAGCATTGAGCACTGTAAACATATGTTATGGCACAAAATCATAACCTCAGATCTAACAAATTTCTAAAACAAAAACTCACAATTAACTGTCGCTAAAGAGAACACGGAGCTTTGCGGCGAAAGTACCGGTGGAATCGAGATCTGCTTCAGCGAGAAGACTACTCTTTGATGTGATTCATGCGATCGGTGAGTGAATTGTGTTCTTTCTCCAAAGTTGCAGTATCGTCCTCTAGATCCTGAATTCGGTATTTTGGCCTACCGATCGCATGCTCAGCAGGAAGATTCCGGTCATGGCGAAGAACTGGATGAAGCTGTGTTTTTGTTTGATTGCGTTAGCGACGAAACCTAACGACTTTTTTGGCGTCGGAATTCCGGCGTCGGCGGCGGACGGTGGTGCCATGACGGTTTTGATCGGAGTTTTTTGTTTTTAGGTAGGGTTTTATTGATGTTTATCTGCTATTTACATTGGGTTTGGCCCAATAGGGGACAAGAATCGGGCCGGAATAATAAGCCCAAACCGAAATTAAATCAATGTGGTGTGCATTTTAAACCGGGTCGGATTGTGTCAAATAATGTCATGCCCAGTTTTTTTTTAACGAGGATCGGTTTAAAAGAGGGAAGGGATCGAGTTTAAGCGGTTTAAATCCAGGTAGAAGCCGGGATTTAACCGGTTTGGGGTTGGGTTTGACTTTGTTAACCGGTTTCAGAATATGGGGTTATAGGTATACAAGTAGTTAAACCGTACAAAACCCACATCAAATTATTTTCTTTATTTTGACAACAACTTTTTTTCCTATAAAGTATAAACCTACAAGTTTGATTCACAAGACCGATTTACAAAAACCGTAGTGTGCGGCAATGTTTTAAAAACCAGTTTAAACCGGCCGGTAGTACCGGTTGAACCGTGCAGTATAACCGGTTAAACCATTTGATACACTCAGTTAAATCGCCCGATACACTGGGTTAAACCGTTTCTGAACCCAATCCGGTACGATATAAAAACTGGATTTTAAAACATTGGTGTGCAACTAGATCGATGAACCAGGAATCAGATCCTTTGTCATTCAGTTTGTACGAGTTAAAATGTTACTAGTTGGGCTGGTAGGGTTTTGACAAAGGACAATTGAACTAGTTACCGGCTTGACGGTTAGACAAGTTTTAAATAAGTTCTTAGAGTCTTAATTAAGCATATTATATAAATGTTAAAGGGTTTGTCTACTAGTAAATTTCGTCTAAAATTAAACCCAACCTAACAATAACATGTTTATTGGACTTGGAACATGTTTGTTAGGAGTTTAAAAAAAAGTAAAACCATGTAGTATTATTTTGTTTATTTAAGAACTGCAATTTTTAGTTGGCATAGTTTTAAGTATAAGTAAATGTCATAATTCTTTGTTTTTATAGTGTGTTATTGTAACATCCTCATCGCAACCATAATATTGTATAAGTTGCCCAACTAGTTTACAATTTTTGTTGGTGATAATTGACGACCCTATGAAATCTTCCTAATAGGTCACATGTCCTTGTAGTATTGTCACACCAACATGCTTAATTGTGGAAGTTTGATGGGATGTATGTGACCCCAAACGTGTCAATCGTCATGTCGTGTAAGTTGGTGCAGTTTATTTAACGCACCATCATTGGTTTTATGGTCATCGTGAGACTCATCTAATGTGGTACCCCCCCCCCCCCCCCCCCCCCGCCTCGCGTGGCCACCGCACCCACCCACCCACTCACACACACATCCTAAGGCACACACGTGGTTGATGAGGTTTCCCACTATAATCAACGACATGCAAGTATCCATATTGCAATATCTCCAACGCAAATATCCACTTTGCTCACTAGCTTAGGTTTTGTTCTTGGTGAAATCACGGGGAGTTTTAGGAGGTTGCTTATTCGCATAGTACACTCAAACCAGCATGCTTAACTGCATGATTCTGATAGAATATGTTGCGTATGTAGCAGTGGCGGACATAGAGTGTTAATAGGGGTAGCACGGGCAACCCCTCAACCCCGTCTCTATAGTGTAAAAATACCCCTTAACTCCATTTTTGTAGTGTAAAAATACCCCTCAAATCCGTTTCTGTTATATAAAGGATACCTCTGATCCTAAAAAAAACTAGGATACCCCTAACTTTTTAGGCTAGTTCCGCCACTGGCCCGATTACAACCCATATGATTCGGATAAGTCTGCACCAAATTTTCTCAACCAGTTTCAAAACCAGGTTCAATTCCCGACCTGGTTCTCTCTTTTTTTCTCACATCAGAATCAAACTAGCACTTTTATTTTTGTTTTTTAAACCTTTTTAGGGTGTGTTGTTTTTTATTTATATATTTTAAATGGAAACTCTTTCACCACTCATGTTGTAATCTAATCTAATCTAATACTAGTAAAAGGGTCACCTTAATGCCACATGGCATTCTTTTATAACAAAAGATTTTACTATAAAAGACTACTAGTCTAAGTGCCCGTGTGTTACACGGGTGGACAACAATAATTAATATTATTCAACACCATCTAAGTAAACATCTTAATTAAATAAACGTTGAACTACAAATCGATTACGTTTAAGACTGTTACTTGGAGATACCTCATTGTCTTTATCTGTTTCCAACGTGCGACTCATGCCGGTAAAAGAAATTGGCGTTACATTATCACCGACGCAAGAGATGGAAACCTGTGAGAGATAATAATGTTAACAATAAACAATTGTAATTTCGCGGATGGACTAACACACAAATATATAACTTAAAAATGTTAAAATAATCCTTTAAATGAAATAATCGTTGAAGTAACGAAATCCATCCCTCTACCCGCGGGTACGTAATGTATCAAACGCAGTTAACAATGATTGAAATATACAACAGAAATCGAGATTGTTCACCTGAGATCGAAATGAAATTCAACAAACAATGTGCTAAATCAACAATGAATCATCAACGAATTTAAAGTGTCGAACTTTATAAAGCAACAAATAAGCCGAGAGACCTGCAAAATTGTGACCTGTAAGCACTTTGTTTGTCCTCGCACCCAAGTTAAAAGGGTCAAAATTTTAGAAAATTTAGATCTATAGTCTAAGCATTGTATGCACCCGTTTTATTCAATGTTGAGTCTTGATCAATTTGAAAAACATCATTACTTTTAGTGACTTGTTAACTCCTATCCAGCCTAAGTATACATATTGGAACCATTTTAAAGGCTGTAACTTAACTCAAAATGTAACAGGAAAAGTATGAAAAAGCCATCCAATACACACCAAAACGCATAAAACCTTCCAAACGGTTTTAATATGAAAAAAGTTCAAATGATTATAGTAATCATCTAGCTTTCATAATAACAATGAATTGTAATCATTTATACATTTTATAATTTTTTTAACAATATAGTGTTTATGAGTTAATATGCTCGACTTGTTTTGACTTGTTACCCAACCCACCTGCAACACTGCAACACCTTGTAGGCTTGTACAGTCATTCACACTCAAAAGAAAGAGAAAATATTACCAGCACCTCACTTGTTGCAGCAGAATAGACGTCCTAATCAGCCCTGATTGACCCGAAAACTAATAAATATAAGAGCATTATTGCATGGTGAAGATGTAATATTATATAATATGGCAATGGTTGACTTGAATAAGTGTATCAAAATGTGAGTAGGCATTTGAATCCGCAACAGCTTCAATTGCACTTCTTTGAAAAAAAGATCAAGCATGACATGTACTGTTAGTGAAGTGTGTTAAGATGTCATGGAAAACAATATAGTCAACCAAAGTATGGTGGTAAGGTTTCTATAACTACTTTGGATGTTATCTTATGTGTAATCTTTCACAACTTTATATGTGTTACAAAAGAAAGATGGCAAAAGGGCATGCATGCAATAATTTTGAATGTGTCAAGTAAAGAAGGAAAACACTACCCCTTTAGATTACCAACTAAACCTTATTTGAAATCAATATTTGTTGGTCATATAGAGTATTGGTCACTCTAATGATATAAGGTGCTTGCACACAATAATGGTGACAACACTTAGTTAAGTTTGAGCTTCATCCATACTTTTTTGATAGCTTAGTTATCAATCCTATTTAGAAGTTCTTAGAAAAAAAAAATCAAAGAATATTAAATTCAGAAAACACTTGCATCCGTTTTAAGACACCTTGTTTGTTTACCTTTAACTTCAAGCCAATTTCTTGACATTTTGTCAAGTAGAAGCCACATCCATCTTTGGGTTAGGCATTTGGTTTAAGAGCTTCCGAAATATTCAAGACGATCTCTGTAAATGCTACGAAGCCACATCCACCAAAAGAATATCAGTCACAAATCAATAACTAATTGAGTATTAGAAGACGAAATCCAGATTTCGCAAGTTTGATAATTAGATTACTCAAGTTCAGTCACAAATCAATAACACAAGCCAAAAATGACCCGTTTATAATTAAAATCTCTATCTACATATAAATGAATAGAAATAATATAACCTTTATCGCAACCTCAAGGTGTGCAAACAGCTTTTGCATAGGCTAAACACATTATCAACAAACTTATAAAAAATAGAAAAAATATCAATTAAAAACCAATTTAAATTACTTAAACTTCCCACAAAATGATACGGGGAAGTGGGTACCTCGAAAGAGAAGTTATTGTAATATTATCATAATCAAAATGCAAGATGTTAATTCACTTATGTTCCGTCTCTAAAACATGGAAGTTTCTATGATCAATAACTCTTATTTCATTGCTCATAATAGCACCGGCATGATGAAATATAATGATCCATTTGAGATTGAGCAAAGTTACATTCCAATTGTTTTTTTTATTGATGATGATACTTTCCCCGAACGGAAAGTTTTCAAGACTATTCCGTTAATGGTCTAGAGAACTTTCTGTTGAGAGAACATACCATCATATGCAACTCAAACTTATTTTACACAGAACAACTGAATTATTATACTTTAAAAGTAATGTTCCAGTTCTCTGTTGGAGGCATAGAGCTTGATTCCAATGGTTTCTTTGTTAACCTCATCTGCCATTGCACTAAAGGAGCAAAACAATGTGCAAATTTTAGTTTCAATATTGATATCCAGCCTTTTTTTTTTCTTATAGATGCCTATTATTAGTAAAATGAAACTTTATAACATACTTATGTAACACCTCGAAAATTCGTGTTAAATAATAAAACGACGCGTGTCATGTAAGACAAAACGCGTTGTAAACCCGGATTAAATAAAGACGTATTGGCAGGATTTAAAAGTGGCGTCATGTTAATTTTTACCTCTGAACACCTCATTTATAAATCCCAAGACCCAAAGTTTTTACATATTAAACATCTATCATGCCTAAAATCCAGAAATGGATTGCAAATAATAAATCGGAAGTGCATGATAAGATCCCACAAAGAAAAGAATGGTAAACCTTAACTTTCGGTACTTGTTTTTGGTTTCAAAGTGAAACAAATTGAAATGGTAGGGTATGCAACTGATAATTGAAGTCCCACATGGTAAATAATAAGCCCACAATTCGTTTATACCCACTTGACCCTTCAAAACGTCAAAGAACAACAATTTTCCGCATCAGACAGCAGGCTTACGGACCGTAAGCCATCCTTTACGGTCCGTAAAGATGTGCCCAGCGACTAGAAACCTTCTGTTGGCTGTTTTGCGCGATTATGACCTGTTGCACCGGTTTTTCTCATCATTTAAAGACCCTAAACTATCCTAGAAGCACTAGGACAAGTGTTGGATGGTTGTGGTTAATCCTAGAGTGAGTTGTCAACCAATCATGGTGAGTTCTTCACTATATAAAGCACAACATGTTGCAACATTCATTCTCACACTTGCAACTGATCATTGGAGCATTTCTGGAGCTAAGGAACTCTCCCATCTGATCATAATTCGTGCATTGGACTCTTGTAAGTCTGCTAGTCTTGTTTAGTTGTGTTTAGCTTAGTTAATTAGCTAAAAGTCAAACCGTCGTAATTACGGTTTGACTTCGATATTAGTCACTAATGACTCAGTCTTATCTCGAATTAAAAATAGTTTTAGAATGGTATTTATGTGGGAAATAAAACCCCAAAAGGGTTTCCCCTGATCACCATCCTAAACAGGTCAAATGTCGGGTCAAACCTTTACTTAAAAAGTCAACATATTGCTTAAAATGTCATTTATGCATAATTAGCTATCTAGAACATGTATAACCTGTTTGAACATTGTTATAACCTAGAAATAAGTGTAAGAACATGTCCCAACATGTTCAACCCGACTATTTCCTGTTTAGACCCGGTTCAGAACCGAAAGGCACATAGTTTGACTTTTCTGTTGACTTTCAGTTCTGACCCGTTTGGGCATATTTTAGAAATGCCTCAGAGCTTTAATTGGATTAGGATACATGTTAGAACAACCCTCTGTGATCATGCACCTTGGTTCACTAGTTATCCAATTAATATACATATTTCCGTTAATTGCTCATACGTTGACCGTTATGCCCTTATTACCTTAAATCATGATTTATGAAAATATAAAAGTGTAGAAACCTTAGTTACTGATATATAAACTTGTATGCAAAGTTTGACATCAGTTTGACTTATAGATTAAGAGTTATGCTCATTATCGCTAAATTAAGGCTTTATGTTAACAAAATGGCGTAATTAGCGTAAAGCCTAGTTAAACATACTTTTTGATACCAAATCTTTTACCCACTGATCTTATATATTATTTTGAGATTTTTAAAGATTTTTAATTAATTTTAGGCTGAGCATAATTAGTAGTCGCAGGCTTAATCCGGTAATTGTCGGTTTTGCCCTTACGGGCCATAAAATGAGTTTTACTTATCTAAACGACTCCAAACCTTTTGCTACTGATCACACATGTTAAATAAATTATTTTAAGCCTTCTGGAAATATAAAAATATCAGATTTAAGTATAGAACCCGGAAATGGCCTTTAATCGCCATAATTAGCGTTTTTAACGCATAGTATGTCTTAGAATCATATTGGACATACCCGGGTTGATACCTACTGATATATGAGGCAAATTAAGATATTTTAACAGTAAGCAAAGGTTGATAAACTCAGACTTCGTTTTTGAGCTTTCCGGCTTATGTGAAATTACCAAAATACCCCTACGGGGCATAGTTTGGTTAAATATGATAAATTTCACATATATGACTTAGCCTACTGTTATAACCCATCAAAATGAGTATGTTTTCTGTTTACATCAGACGTGTAACTCAGTTGAACATATAAACGCTTTTACAAACTTTAAAATGACCAAACTACCCCTACGGGGCATAGTTTGTGTCTAAATTAGTTCGGGGCATAACGAAAGACATCTTACTGATGTCACAACATATTTGAAGCATATTAACTTAGGAAACCTGTATATGGCTCTTGCGGATACCCGTTACGCTTATTTCGCGTTCGGTGCGGTTTATGTAACAAGTTTACATAAATTAGCCGAAACGGGTCAAACCTTATCGGTTTCATCTCAAAATCCAGAATGTGAATAATAAACCCATATTAAACAAGTCTTCAAGCTTGTCGGGTCTGAATCACATTCTATCCGGTCTTCGCTTAATAGAGCGTACGAACCGTATCATCGAAACTAGCCGGTCTAAGCTTAAGCATAATTAAAGACCCGCTAGGATTCTAATAGGTTATATTTAACCTTCGTTCCAGATTAGGAGAAACAGTAAAAGCTACTTGCTATTTGCTTATTGTGACTATACTTTGCATCAAGGTAAATACTTTTAACTTATTTTCCCTATACGGGCTTGGGTTACGGTACATAGCGTACCGCTTGATCGGGCATCAAATCTCCACGCTTAGTGGGTAGTTGAATAATTTGATCGGCTCGTTTTAAACAGATTTGTTTACTTTACAGCCTTTGGGGGGTTAATGACCATGTCCCGGATATCCTTGGCATTATCTTACGAGATGGCCACGACCTGAGCACGGGGTGTAGGCGTACACCTGTCGGTGTATAACTCATTATTGTGGTGTGTCTATTGATCTTTAACCCGGATACGTTCCGGGCTACTGAACGCATAAGTAACATGTAAATCGTTCACAAGATTATAATATTAAATAATTCTCCCAAGTTAAATAAAATGTTTATGCCACGTGCATCCAAACCAATTTTCAATCATTTTACAAAATGAGTCAGTTGAATGTATTTACCAGTGTAAACTGACGTATTTTCCCAAAAATATTAAATGCAGGTACTAGGCGAAATAGGCTGGGATTCTCCTAAGCATCATTAGAAGTCTCGCAAGCTTTAGATGCCGAAGTCTGTTGAACCATAAACAATATTTTTATCATTCGATCCTACTGTGGATAAACACCGGATATTGTGACTTTGTTTACAATAAATAAATTCGGTTGTAATATATTTTAAATTTGCTTCCGCTGTGCATTATTATGTTGTGTTGTTTGACTATTACGTTGCCAACCACGTCACGATACTCCCCCACCGGGCCCACCGGTGACACGTGGAAATCGGGGTGTGACAGGTTGGTATCAGAGCCAACACTGAGTGAATTAAACACTAGCCTTTTGTGTTTAATCTCAGTTACACAATTGCACATATCTAAACCTTCGAGTCTAGACTTATAACATAGGACAAATTCCACCTTATTTGGTTTTTGTTTTGTCCTTTAAATTTTTATATTTGTTATTGTTATCTTATGCTCTATTGACAGGAATAACAAAGATGCCTCCAAGATTCTTGCGTACACGAGGACGCGGAAAGGGGCCGGTAGCCGCCCCCAACGACCACGAAGCAGGGCCGTCTAACACCCGAGCTCCAACTGCGACGGAAAGTGAGAATCCATGACGGAACAGGAGAAACCTGTTCGAACCAGCGAGACGATCTGTTTCGCACAGCTCTACCCCTCCGGTCCGCAATTCATATGGACCACCATCGGAAGACGAGCCTAACAACCCTCTGCCCTCACACATACCACTGCAGAGGTCTATGTCCCATCATTCCTATGGGGACCCCACACCTATCTTTAGAGGCCAGTTTAATCCGGCCGATTACCTACAAGAACCCGTGGGTTTCAACCCACTAGGGCCAGACGACCACTTCTCCGGTGATCAGGCTGAGGACATGGACGAGGATACGGACCCCGTCATGCCTGCTAGTGGCACTCCAAATCATCCGATTGAGATCTCCGACGGATCGTCCTTTCACGGATCACCCTACGGTGGTCCAGACAGTTTCCAAGCCCTGTTCGAACCACACCAGTGGTATTATACACCATCACACCACTCGTCGTCTCATGGGCAGCATCAGCAGCAGCAGCAGCAGCAGGAGCCACAGCCACAGCCGCATCATCAAGATTCATCCGAGGATCACCGATTTGTGGTAGTTACGCCACCACCTCCACCGCCACCAGTTCAGCCAGCACCTCCTCAACCGCCAAGGCGTAGGAGAACCGGTGCCCGCATATCAGTACGACCGGGGGGTTTCACTTTCGATTCCCCACGTCAGTCTAGTGCTAGTCACTACCCACCGCACCATGAGGACCCGCAAATGGGTGGACCCTCTAACCCTGCCGTACTACAGCCGCCTCCAATGGGTTTTGAAAACCCGATACCAGCATACACGGGTGGTATGGGCTACAACCCGTTTGAACCCCCAACGCATCATAACTATGGTTACGGAGAGGCTGATCCATACATGGTAGCAGCGAACTACGGTACTCAAGGACCATATGGGGATCCTTGGGGAGTGAGTTACCCGACTCAGGGATACTCGATACCTCCTCGACCCATTATCAGGACGCAGTCGCAGCCACCACGGTTTTCTCCCCCAGAAAGGGAGGAAATTTTGCAGAGGTTGGAGCAGGTGGAACGGGAAGCTCACGCGGAACGAAGGGAAAGGCAAACATTCTTCCAAGGACTGATGGGTCTGATCAAGGGGAAGAATAAGAAGGATCGTTAAATTCTTCCATTGCTGATGTATAAGCCCCTGCGTGGGTGTATTTGATATGTCTGGTTTGAGCCCCTGCGTGGGCATGCATGCATGTTTGTTTGTTTCAACCCCTACGTGGGTGTGTGGTTTGAATAAGTAGTCCCTGCGTGGACATGTATTATATTTAGCTCCTGCGTGGGCATGTGTGTTATTTAACCCCTGCGAGGGTAAGTATCTGTTTAACCCCTGCGAGGGTAAGTTTGTATTTGGAAGACCCGTTTAGGGCAAATGTGTAATATTCTAAATGAATTAATGGAATGATTATTTTATAAATTTCATATTGCCATTATGTGCATATATAAACTATAAATGAAATAAATAAATTAAAAATCATTTCCTTTTCAAAATAATCTGCCTATGTAATTATAAATCTTAAATGGGTAAAACCTAGTCTAGTGTCAAATATAAGACCGAGCCAAGATGGTAAGACCGTTTAAAAGATTTAAATTCTTGTTAACATCTTAAAACATGTTAGCACTCCTGGCAGAAGTGATTCATTAAAAAAAAAAATCACATGTCATTTTATATGTATAAGGAGTCTTTAGAAGATTCCAAAACCCAGTTTAATGATCTCTGAATCCTGGGTCTACATCATCAATTAAGATGATCATATGGTACCATACGTTGGTAATATAATTCCTACGGGCCTTGCTCATTTCCATATGAGCCAAAAGACAGTGGTAGCATTGACTCCCTGTCAAATAAAGGTAATGAACTAGGTTCGAACCTTAAAAGCCTTGATTCTCTGAAATCATAGCTTATAATTTATATTGTCCACGTGACTAAGCCTATTGTGCCAATATACTGTAATGTTTTGATTCTCTGAAATCATAGATTAAATTAAGAACGTCCACGTGACTAGGCTTTTTGTGCCACAAATAAAACTATTAATGTTTTATAATTAGGATAAATTATAATAAGAATCCTAAATAAATATGATTTATAAATTTACCCAATATGGTCTCTGTACCATGGTTAATGAATTGCCATGAAAGACAATTCCATAATAAACTCCATAGTAAAATATTGTTCTTGTTTTCTGCAACAGTTCAATTCAAATGGCTGAATCAAATGAAGTAAATAGCCATCCCGTGGAGCCAAATGTGAATGCCCAGATTACATTAACGGGCGCTGAATTAAAAGCAATCATAGATGGTGCTATCACAGAGGCTTTGGATAGGCAGTATGAGGAGTACAGTGGTACTCGAAGTAGGACCCACTCTGCATCACATTCGAAGCCCAGGACCCATTCTGAGGCTCATAACAAGCCTCCTCCCAAAAAGGATGGACCAAAGAAAAACAGTGATGATCGCCAGTCCACCAACCACCAAAGTAATCCATCTCAGCATTTAGTACTGCATCAAGGACACCGTAACAAGGGTTGCACATATAAGTACTTTGTGTCTTGTAAACCCAGGGATTTTACGGGGGAGAAAGGAGCCGTCGACTGTATGACGTGGCTGGATGAAATGGACACGGTCGTGGACATCAGCGGATGTGCTGAAGGTGATGTGGTTAAATTTGTCTCACAGTCCTTCAAAGGTGAGGCGTTAGCTTGGTGGAGATCTCTGATGGAGGCCTCCGGAAAGATTCCATTGTATGGTATGTCGTGGGATCAATTCATCGCCCTAATCAAGGAAAATTTCTGCCCTCAACATGAGGTGGAAAAGATCGAATCAGACTTTCTATCACTGGTGATGAAGAACCTCGACTGTCAGGCGTATCTGACAAGCTTCAATACACTATCCCGGTTGGTACCTTATCTGGTAACCCCGGAGCCTAAAAGGATCGCTCGTTTTATTGGTGGTTTAGAACCCGAGATCAAGGCCAGTGTAAAAGCTTCTCGGCCAGTTACCTTCAGGTCGGTAACTGACCTTTCCTTATCCCTCACACTGGATGCGGTCAGGCAGAGATCGCTGAGGAATAAGGATGCTGAGAAGAGGAAGCGAGAAGATGATGGTTCGCGTAGATCGAACAAGAAGCACCGTGGGAGCGGTGATCACAAGAAGGGATCGGAGTCAAAGAAAGATGGGCATCGTTCTGGAGAGAAGCCCACATGCAAAACTTGCAAGAAACAGCACTTTGGAAAGTGCAGACTCGAATCAAACTCGAATAACGAGTTAAGGTCTTTTGTTTGTGGTTTGTGCAAGTCCAAGGAACACAAAACCTTGGATTGCAAGAAGATGAAAGATGCAACGTGCTACCGTTGCAATGAAAAGGGCCACATAAAGACTAACTGCCCTAAGTACAACAAGAAGCCTGAGGAGGCTAAGAAGACTAATGCCAGAGTCTTCAGGATGGATGCGAAGGAGGCTGTGCAGAATGATAACGTCATAACAGGTACTTTCCTTGTAAATGATGTTTTTGCAAGAGTACTTTTTGATTCAGGCGCAGATAAGTCTTTCGTAGATCATAAATTTTGTAAATTGTTAAATTTACCTGTCAAAACCCTAAAAGTGAACTATGAGGTAGAGTTAGCAGATGGTACCATAGAAACCGTCTCTACTGTGTTAGATGGATGTGTTATATCCATTAAGAACCATTCTTTTCCTCTGTCTCTACTTCCTTTTAAGTTGGCTGGTTTTGACATAGTTCTGGGTATGGACTGGTTATCTCATAACCAGGCCCAAATCGTCTGTAACCAGAAACAAGTGGTAATAAAGACTCCGTCTGGTGAATCACTTACCATTCGGGGAGATACCCAGTACGGACTGCCTGAGCAGGTGACTATGCTCAAGGCTTCCAAGTGTTTGAAGAAGGGATGTGTCATCTACATGGCGCAAGTGATCATTGATGAGCCCAAACCGAAGATAGAAGACATTCCTGTCATCTCTGAATACCCAGAAGTGTTTCCTGAAGATCTACCTGGTTTGCCACCGGATAGGCAAGTGGAATTCAGGATCGACATCATCCCCGGAGCGGCACCAGTTGCTAGAGCTCCATACAGATTGGCACCCACAGAAATGAAGGAGTTGCGGACGCAGCTAGATGAATTGCTGGCTAAGGGTTTCATTCGACCTAGTTCATCTCCTTGGGGAGCGCCAATCCTGTTTGTCAAGAAGAAGGATGGGTCGATGCGTCTGTGCATCGACTATCGCGAGCTTAATAAAGTCACGATCAAAAATAGGTATCCTCTGCCCAGAATCGACGATCTGTTCGATCAACTTCAAGGGGCAAGTTACTTCTCAAAGATTGATTTGAGGTCAGGCTACCATCAGCTGAAGGTCAAAGATGAAGACGTACACAAGACTGCATTTAGGACTCGTTACGGTCACTACGAGTTCCTAGTGATGCCTTTTGGGCTCACCAATGCACCGGCCGCGTTCATGGATCTCATGAATCGCGTTTGCAAGCCGCACTTAGATAAATTCGTCATCGTTTTCATCGACGACATTCTCATTTATTCTAAGAACAAAGCTGACCACGAGAAACATCTTCGATGTATTCTCAAACTTCTGCATAAGGAGAAGCTCTATGCCAAATTCTCCAAGTGTGAATTTTGGCTTAGAGAAGTTCAATTTCTTGGACATGTGGTCAGTGAGCGTGGTATCCAAGTGGATCCCGTTAAGGTTGAAGCAGTGATGAACTGGCAAGAGCCGAAGACGCCTACGGAGATTCGTAGATTCCTGGGATTGGCAGGATATTACAGGCGTTTCATTGAAAAATTTTCAAGGATTGCTGCACCCCTAACCTCCTTAACTAAGAAGAAGGTTAAGTTTGTTTGGGGCCCTAAGCAGCAAGAATCCTTTGATATTCTGAAGCAAAAGTTGAGCAACGCCCCGGTACTGACACTGCCAGATGGAATTGAAGACTTTGTGGTTTATTGTGATGCTTCGCACACTGGCATGGGGTGTGTGCTTATGCAGAAAGGCAAGGTGATTGCCTACGCTTCAAGGCAATTGAAAGTGCATGAAAAGAATTACACCACCCATGACTTGGAGCTGGGTGCCGTTGTATTCGCACTGAAGCTTTGGAGGCACTATCTTTATGGTGTCAAATGTGTGATCTACTCTGATCACAAGAGCCTCCAACATCTGTTTAATCAGAAGGAGTTGAATATGAGGCAACGCCGTTGGATGGAAACATTGAACGATTATGATTGTGAAATCAAATACCATCCCGGCAAGGCGAATGTAGTCGCCGATGCATTGAGTCGGAAGGAGAGGGTTAAACCTATCCGAATCAATGCCAAGCGCATGGAATTAAAGAACAGTCTGATGGAAAGGTTGTTAGCTGCACAGAAGGAAGCTGTGCTGGAAGCTAACTATCCTAATGAAAAGTTAGGAGTAACTGAGGAGCAGTTGACTCTTAGCAAGGACGGACTTCTAAGGTTGAATGGACGAGTATGGGTTCCAATTTATGGAGGGATTCGTGATGTCATCCTCCAGGAAGCCCATAGTTCCAAGTATTCCGTTCATCCTGGTGCTGATAAGATGTACCAGGATCTAAGGGCAAATTATTGGTGGATAGGCTTGAAAAAGTCTGTAGCCGCCCATGTAGCAAAATGCTTGACATGTGCGTAAGTCAAAGCCGAGCATCAGAAACCGTCAGGTTTGCTACAACAGCCTGAGCTTCCTACGTGGAAGTGGGAAATGGTAACTATGGATTTTATTACCAAGTTACCCAAGACAAGGAAAGGAAATGATACGATATGGGTTATAGTTGACCGACTGACTAAGTCAGCTTATTTCCTACCCATCAAGGAGACTTATAGCTCCGACATGTTAGCCCAGTTATACGTTGATAAGATTGTAGCCTTACATGGCATACCTGTAGCTATTATCTCTGATAGAGATACTAGGTACACGTCACATTTTTGGAAGAGCTTCCAGCAATCTTTGGGCACACGCTTGAACTTTAGTACGGCTTACCATCCTCAGACAGACGGTCAGAGTGAGCGTACTATTCAAACGTTGGAAGACATGCTACGTGCATGTGCGATCGATTTGGGAGGTAGCTGGGATAAGAACCTACCATTAATCGAATTCTCCTACAACAATAGCTACCATACCAGCATTAAGGCTGCGCCTTTTGAGGCATTATACGGTAGAAAGTGTAGATCGCCAGTTTGTTGGGCGGAAGTCGGAGAAGTCCAGTTATCAGGACCAGAGATCGTGTTCGAAACGACGGACAAGATTGTCCAGATTCGTAACAATCTCCAAGCTGCCCGGAATAGGCAGAAGATTTACGCTGATCCAAATCGTAAGGACTTTCACTTCGAAGTAGGTGACAAAGTCCTACTTAAAGTGTCACCCTGGAAAGGAGTGATGCGGTTTGGTAAGAAAGGCAAACTAAGCCCGAGATACATAGGACCTTTCGAGGTTATCGAACGTGTCGGGTCAGTTGCCTATAAGTTGAACTTACCAGAAGAGCTCAGTGGAATTCACAATGTGTTCCACATCTGCAATCTAAAGAAATGTTCCGCTGACGAATCACATGTCATGCCACATACAGATGTGCAGATAGACGCGAGCTTAAAATTTGTTGAAAAACCTTTGTCGATTGAAGATCGACAGGTAAGGAAGCTTCGAAGAAAGCATATACCTTTTGTAAAGGTCAAATGGGATGCCCGTAGAGGTCCCGAATTCACGTGGGAGGTAGAATCCACGATGAAAGAAAAGTACCCTTACTTGTTTCAGTAAATCTCGGGTCGAGATTTATTTTAAGGGGGTGAGGATGTAACACCTCGAAAATTCGTGTTAAATAATAAAACGACACGTGTCATGTAAGACAAAACGCGTTGTAAACCCGGATTAAATAAAGACGTATTGGCAGGATTTAAAAGTGGCGTCATGTTAATTTTTACCTCTGAACACCTCATTTATAAATCCCAAGACCCAAAGTTTTTACATATTAAACATCTATCATGCCTAAAATCCAGAAATGGATTGCAAATAATAAATCGGAAGTGCATGATAAGATCCCACAAAGAAAAGAATGGTAAACCTTAACTTTCGGTACTTGTTTTTGGTTTCAAAGTGAAACAAATTGAAATGGTAGGGTATGCAACTGATAATTGAAGTCCCACATGGTAAATAATAAGCCCACAATTCGTTTATACCCACTTGACCCTTCAAAACGTCAAAGAACAACAATTTTCCGCATCAGACAGCAGGCTTACGGACCGTAAGCCATCCTTTACGGTCCGTAAAGATGTGCCCAGCGACCAGAAACCTTCTGTTGGCTGTTTTGCGCGATTATGACCTGTTGCACCGGTTTTTCTCATCATTTAAAGACCCTAAACTATCCTAGAAGCACTAGGACAAGTGTTGGATGGTTGTGGTTAATCCTAGAGTGAGTTGTCAACCAATCATGGTGAGTTCTTCACTATATAAAGCACAACATGTTGCAACATTCATTCTCACACTTGCAACTGATCATTGGAGCATTTCTGGAGCTAAGGAACTCTCCCATCTGATCATAATTCGTGCATTGGACTCTTGTAAGTCTGCTAGTCTTGTTTAGTTGTGTTTAGCTTAGTTAATTAGCTAAAAGTCAAACCGTCGTAATTACGGTTTGACTTCGATATTAGTCACTAATGACTCAGTCTTATCTCGAATTAAAAATAGTTTTAGAATGGTATTTATGTGGGAAATAAAACCCCAAAAGGGTTTCCCCTGATCACCATCCTAAACAGGTCAAATGTCGGGTCAAACCTTTACTTAAAAAGTCAACATATTGCTTAAAATGTCATTTATGCATAATTAGCTATCTAGAACATGTATAACCTGTTTGAACATTGTTATAACCTAGAAATAAGTGTAAGAACATGTCCCAACATGTTCAACCCGACTATTTCCTGTTTAGACCCGGTTCGGAACCGAAAGGCACATAGTTTGACTTTTCCGTTGACTTTCAGTTCTGACCCGTTTGGGCATATTTTAGAAATGCCTCAGAGCTTTAATTGGATTAGGATACATGTTAGAACAACCCTCTGTGATCATGCACCTTGGTTCACTAGTTATCCAATTAATATACATATTTCCGTTAATTGCTCATACGTTGACCGTTATGCCCTTATTACCTTAAATCATGATTTATGAAAATATAAAAGTGTAGAAACCTTAGTTACTGATATATAAACTTGTATGCAAAGTTTGACATCAGTTTGACTTATAGATTAAGAGTTATGCTCATTATCGCTAAATTAAGGCTTTATGTTAACAAAATGGCGTAATTAGCGTAAAGCCTAGTTAAACATACTTTTTGATACCAAATCTTTTACCCACTGATCTTATATATTATTTTGAGATTTTTAAAGATTTTTAATTAATTTTAGGCTGAGCATAACTAGTAGTCGCAGGCTTAATCCGGTAATTGTCGGTTTTGCCCTTACGGGCCATAAAATGAGTTTTACTTATCTAAACGACTCCAAACCTTTTGCTACTGATCACACATGTTAAATAAATTATTTTAAGCCTTCTGGAAATATAAAAATATCAGATTTAAGTATAGAACCCGGAAATGGCATTTAATCGCCATAATTAGCGTTTTTAACGCATAGTATGTCTTAGAATCATATTGGACATACCCGGGTTGATACCTACTGATATATGAGGCAAATTAAGATATTTTAACAGTAAGCAAAGGTTGATAAACTCAGACTTCGTTTTTGAGCTTTCCGGCTTATGTGAAATTACCAAAATACCCCTACGGGGCATAGTTTGGTTAAATATGATAAATTTCACATATATGCCTTAGCCTACTGTTATAACCCATCAAAATGAGTATGTTTTCTGTTTACATCAGACCTGTAACTCAGTTGAACATATAAACGCTTTTACAAACTTTAAAATGACCAAACTACCCCTACGGGGCATAGTTTGTGTCTAAATTAGTTCGGGGCATAACGAAAGACATCTTACTGATGTCACAACATATTTGAAGCATATTAACTTAGGAAACCTGTATATGGCTCTTGCGGATACCCGTTACGCTTATTTCGCGTTCGGTGCGGTTTATGTAACAAGTTTACATAAATTAGCCGAAACGGGTCAAACCTTATCGGTTTCATCTCAAAATCCAGAATGTGAATAATAAACCCATATTAAACAAGTCTTCAAGCTTGTCGGGTCTGAATCACATTCTATCCGGTCTTCGCTTAATAGAGCGTACGAACCGTATCATCGAAACTAGCCGGTCTAAGCTTAAGCATAATTAAAGACCCGCTAGGATTCTAATAGGTTATATTTAACCTTCGTTCCAGATTAGGAGAAACAGTAAAAGCTACTTGCTATTTGCTTATTGTGACTATACTTTGCATCAAGGTAAATACTTTTAACTTATTTTCCCTATACGGGCTTGGGTTACGGTACATAGCGTACCGCTTGATCGGGCATCAAATCTCCACGCTTAGTGGGTAGTTGAATAATTTGATCGGCTCGTTTTAAACAGATTTGTTTACTTTACAGCCTTTGGGGGGTTAATGACCATGTCCCGGATATCCTTGGCATTATCTTACGAGATGGCCACGACCTGAGCACGGGGTGTAGGCGTACACCTGTCGGTGTATAACTCATTATTGTGGTGTGTCTATTGATCTTTAACCCGGATACGTTCCGGGCTACTGAACGCATAAGTAACATGTAAATCGTTCACAAGATTATAATATTAAATAATTCTCCCAAGTTAAATAAAATGTTTATGCCACGTGCATCCAAACCAATTTTCAATCATTTTACAAAATGAGTCAGTTGAATGTATTTACCAGTGTAAACTGACGTATTTTCCCAAAAAGATTAAATGCAGGTACTAGGCGAAATAGGCTGGGATTCTCCTAAGCATCATTAGAAGTCTCGCAAGCTTTAGATGCCGAAGTCTGTTGAACCATAAACAATATTTTTATCATTCGATCCTACTGTGGATAAACACCGGATATTGTGACTTTGTTTACAATAAACAAATTCGGTTGTAATATATTTTAAATTTGCTTCCGCTTTGCATTATTATGTTGTGTTGTTTGACAATTACGTTGCCAACCACGTCACGATACTCCCCCACCGGGCCCACCGGTGACACGTGGAAATCGGGGTGTGACAACTTAATATTAGTGCTAAATTATAAGTTGAAAATTTTGATTTAATCCTATTTGAGAGATTAAACCCAAAACGAATTGACCCGTTCTTAATTAAATGAAATTAGATTAAAAATGAAACAAATAAAATTTAACAAATATCCGATCAAACCAAGAAAAAATTACCGTATTTACCTGCAACTGATAGAGCATCTGATTTGATTCAGTGCAAGGGGAACAAATCCTGATTTAAAAACAAACATTAGGGATTTGGATTCAATATATACGAAATAAGAGTTTGGATTCACCGTAAAGGGACCAAACCCTAGATTGACCAGCAAACAAAAACTAAAAGAATTAACTAATTAACCTGTTTTGAAGAATGAATAATCAATGTCAGATTTAGGGTTTCAATATGAAAAAAAAGAAAAAGAAACACTATTAGCATCTGTAAATGAAAAATTCATAAACGAAAAATAGAAACACCATACCTATTATATAAATCACAGAGTGCATCTGATCGTTGGAGTTGCTGTAAATAGCAAAACCTGCAATTTTTATCTTCTTGAATCACAACCTGCAATTTCTTTCAAATTATGCAACCAAAATTGCTCTTGGCTCCATTCATCTTCAGCTTCATCAATTGCCAACAACAATAGAAACAGTGATGTGATATATGAATTGTAATTAACAACTATATTGTTCTCTTCTTCTTCGATGTAACAATAAAAACCTGCAATTCAACACTTTCTACAAAATTGATATTCAAGATGTCAAAAATAGATCTAAAATCGATTCATAATCAACAAAAATTTCGATCTCATGTTTTATTACTGTTTTTGTGTGAATTAACAACTGAAAAAGATGAAGAAGAAATCGATGAACTTGTGACGGCGGATGAATGCGGCAAACAAAAATTGTCAAAGTGGAACGATCACCTTAGATTAGGGTTTGTGATGAGGAGATTATTGAAAGGAATGATCTTCAAGAATAAGAATATGGAATGTATTTATTTTTGGAAGATGATTTGAGAGAAGATGAGAGGATGATTGAGAGGGATTTGGGAATTCTTCTAGTGTAAGATTATGAAACCTAGAATAGGAAGAGTCTATTAAATTTACCGCTCAAAGGGAAAAAAGAGGAAACAATAAAATGCCACGTGGCATCTATTAGCTTAAGTTCATGCCAAGTGGCCTAAGATTGTTTTGTTTTATTATAAGGTATAGATGTGTCAATTTATTATATTACCTCATTCATAATAAATAAGTAAATTAATATAAAGTCTATTAAATGATTGAATTTAATATATATTAAAATAATCTTATATTCATGATTTCTCTTCACTATTCTTAATATTAGTTATTTATTTACCTATACTTTAATATAATATCTCTACTTTAATAAATAAAAACATACTTTTCAAAAGAAGACGGGATAACAAAAAATATATACACCCATCCATCACCATTTGATGTAACCAAAACTTTTAAACCTCATCATGGTTATAATTTTTTATTATCATTTTCATAAATGTTAAACATATATATAAACTATATATATATATATATATATATAGGGTCAGGATTTAGAGAAAACAGTGGAAAGTGTGAGAAACGGAGAGAACGCATATGGATCGTCAGATCAAAACAATCTATGGACTAGATGACGCAGTGGCGTTTTCGTAAATAACATCACTTTTATTAGTGTGGCGCGCTTCATTAAGGGTAAAAGGGTCTTTTGATTTCTCTACACAAAACGTCAAACTCACGAATAAAACGCTATTAAAATCCCCGCCTTAACACACATAGCACACTTTATCCTAATCTAAACGCCATTAGATATAAAACGCCAAACTTTGTTTTTAACCGATAAAGCTGAACAAACAGTACTGAAACGACGGAACTTAATTACTAGCATTTACTATAATAAAAATCGCGCCTAAAATACGCGCCAAAAACTTCCTATATAAACAACCTCTCAGAACTACTAAAATCCACACCAAAACCCCAAACGCCATATTTTCCTTTATACCATTCATAATAGAAACGCCAAAAAAAAGCCAAATATCAAATATTCCAATTCATGTTTCTTTGATATACACTATTTTCTCAGTAAACTTTCGCTCGATGTAATGAACAAGATCCTCAATATAAACACCAAAACATACAAAAACCACAAAAATTCAAAAACGCCATTTCATCGAGATTCAGTTTTGTTCTCAATAAAGTTTAGCTAAACGGGATGGACAACATTGTTAGACATCTTTCTTGACTGAGGATTAACAATGTTTTCCATCTCGTTCAGCAAAACATTATTGAGTTTAGCATGACCAAAATTAGAGGTTTATGGTAGTTTTTTTTAGTGGCGATGTTTTTTTGTTTTGGCTTTTGATTTGCTTGTCCGATCTTATACTGTTTGTTACGTAACTTCGAAGTAGCATGTTATGAACAAATAGGTCGAAAAAAAAAAGATGGAAAAAATGATGTATAAAAATGATGTAAAATGCCAAACTGAGATCTGTCTGTGTTCTATAGAAATAAAATATACAAAATGAAAAACTACTCTACACAGGCTCTCGAAGACCATCTGTATGTGTTCTGTAAGAATGAAAAATACAAAACGCCAAACTACTCTTCACTAGCTCTCGAAGACATTGTCGATCTTCTTTTAATTACGGCTTGTTTGCATGTCGATGCGTAGTGTCCATAGCCTTTGTAGTTCTGACACTGTCTTTCTTTGGCCCCGGGTTTCGACTTTGATTTCTTTTTCTGGATTGCTATCTCCTGTTTAGATTTCAGGCGCTTCCGGAACCAGAACCTTTGGATTTATACCCAACAGGGACTCTTATCGGATTCTTGTCATTTTTATATTTGACTTGTTATCTCGGCAAATCTATCCCTAGTACTAGCAGGAGGAGCAACAATCTGCATATCTTGAACCTTCTTCATATAAGATTGAACATGATCCTTGTATAAGGATAGCTCCTCTTTATTACCAGATAAACGGTTCAAAGTATATTCCTTTGAAAAAAATAATATCTCGCATCATACTTTGCACATCAGGATCAAGCTGGGTCAATATTCACGTCTAATTGAGTATTCAAGAGAGCAATTTGGGGAAGCCTCTTTGCGCCATCTATTCAGAATGCATTGTTTTGGAAATTCCCTAATGTCCATAATTCTCAAAACATAGAATATATGTCTACATAGCAAACCAAACTGTTCAAAACGCCTACATGAGCAACTGCATGTGCAATCAGACTTACGGAACATTACCTGAAAAACGCCAAAAACAATATATCTATAACGCCATGCAGAGAATGTTTGTCTAAAAAAATAAAAAACATATTGGATATGATAAAACGCCATTAACAGAAAACATCATAAAAAAAAACGCCATTGTTTACCTCAAATAAGGATGTACAAGGCTGCTAGAAGTCATTTATGTAAAACTTAACAACCCATCGGGCTGATCTTCATAACGTTGATTTATGCAATCCGCAATTCCAATAAGCTCAGCTTGAACGTCACAAAAAATACTTTTTGTGTATAAGTCAACAGCTTGCCCTTCCAACAATTGGTAATTACTCTTCAACTGGGGTCGTTTGTATCGAGATTCATGATCATTTTTTCGGTGTGTGTGTGTGACGATGTGCTTCTATTGCAGTCTCGTAATGAGTCATGAACTCAACAAGAGTAGCTTTCGAATTGCACACTTGACCAAGAAAATGATTCTCACTCTCCGACCTCGATGTCGTTCGCGTAAGACCTGACATCTCCTCCATTCTATAGTATGCAGGGATCCAAGATTCCCTGAGTGCAAAAATATCAAATAGCCAGTCATTATCTGCTAAATTGAACTCTGCGATAACTGCTTCCCATTCTGATTCAAACTCTTCAGGTATGAGAATATCCGTCCACACAACACCACAAATACGTTCTTTAAAATTGGTGGAATTGCATAGCCTAACACTAACCTATGTATAACACGAAAATGCCATGCATAAAAAACATATAAATTACAAAAAGACAAAACTTAATTAAAAAAACAGTAACAAGGTACAGAACGCCATGTATTTTAAAAAGCAGTGTATCCTAAAACGCCAAAGGTAAAAATAAGCATACCAACCTTCAGAGAAAGTTTATGCATCACATGCCACATGCATAACCAATGCCTCGTGTCAACAAATACAACAGAAATAGCCTTCTTTATTGCTGGATCTTGGTCAGTGACAACAACTTTTGGTTGAGAACCAATAGCTTTTAGAAAAACTCTCAACAACCAAATATACGTATCAGCAGTTTCCGACGCCAATAATGTTGCACCAAATGTAACATTGCAGTGATGATTGTCTATACCAGTGAACGGTACAAACACCATAGAGTATCTGCATATGAAAATGCCATGAGAACTGAAACAATAATAAAACGCCATTGGATGTAAACTTATAAAACGCCATTGCATGTAAACTAATAAAACACCATTGCATGTAAACTAATAAAATGCCATATCATGTAAACTAATACAAACGACATTGCATGTAAACTCATAAAACGCCAAAAACAGAAGAAGTTGAATTATAAAATATTACTTGTTGGAACGATACGTGGCGTCAAACGAAATCACATCACCAAACACGTGGTAATTACGTTTGGCTTGATCGTCACACCAAAAAAGTCCCTTCAAACGATTCTCTTCGTCTGTGAAGTAATCATACGAGAAATTAGGCTGGGAATGTTTTTTTTCATTCAAATGTCACACAACCATATCGGCGTCATATTCCCCTATAAACAAGTTAATTTGCCTCTTATAGTTCTTAAATTCAACTTTACTTGCACCCACATCTTCAAAACCGCCAAAACAAGTCTTCATAACAATAAACGCCTTGACGGGACCCAAATTCAGCTTAGACATGCTGTGTATAACATGCTTCTGGAGCTGAGTGAGGTGTCATTCAGTTGGAAGAAAATGCTTATCAGGACGTTCAACAAGATCATGGTTGTGCTCCTCGACAAACTTATACACCTTCCATGATCCAGCCTCAAAAAGTACACATAACAGTACACCACAATCAGTCCTCTTTGAAAAGTTGGATCGCACTAATCGATCCTTTTGATTGGGGTCCAACGTATCTGTCACACCCCAACCGATGGCGGAAACATCGGGGCGCGGCACTGAGCGAAACAGATTGTCCAAGAGAATCTATAACAACTAAAATTACCAGATATTTAACGCTACATCCCATACCATAACATATCAAATAAAAGCAGTTATTACAGACATAGTTGTTCTCACAGACAAGTCATAGTTTCGACAACTCAGATTTTATTAGATTTGTTTCTAGACTCCCCTAGCTTGATTCCAGCAAAAAGAGCAAGCATCCTAAACACCTATCACATACGTTAAAATAAAAGTCAATACACATAGTGTAAAGGTGAGCATACAAGTTTAATAGTATAATAGCAGCGAAAGCGGTTTACGCATAACCAGCATGTAACACGTAGAAATGTGAAGCAAGTAGGTTATCGACAATGAAATATGCACAGACGTGACTGCGAGTTGTAGAATGCGCAACACATATCACCACTGTGACACGTGAAGAAAAGCCCTTAACAACCCCTGTCCACGACAGGTGCTGAGTCCAAACTATAGTACTATCGTTGCTAAGGTGTCAGGTATAACACGTATAACATGCGAGAGCGGTTAGCGTATGAAAAGTGTTTGCATAGTGTGATCGATGTGATTTGATATAAGTAACGCATGTAACACCCAAAAGTGCTTAAAGCAAAAAGGGATCGAGTATACTCACTGAGCGTGTTTAACGGGTAAACACAGTCTTGGATTGAAGGGAGCGCTGGGAGATTAGCCTGAACACAGTACGACAGTATGAGCGTTGAACAGTGCGTAAAACAGTGTCGAGTGGGGTAGGCGACGGAAGGTGATCCGGTCGGATGGCCGTCCGGACGGATGACCATTCGGTCGGATGGTCATTCGTCTGGGATGAGTGTGTTTGTGTATGATGGAACTTTGAAGTTTTCATTGTAGCATTTTAAAAGACATGGAATGTCTCTACTCTTCAGGTCGTCCGGTCGGACGGTAATCCGGACGGATGGCAATCCGAGTGGAGACTTTATTCCTCGAAACTTTTGAAATCGTTTAAGTGTTTGAATAATAACACCACAGGTCATCTGGTCGAATGGTCGTTCGATCGGATGGCAATCCGTTTGGTAACCTGTTCGTTTGTAAAACTCGTAAAAATTTGTTAAGTTAAAAGTTCAACGTTGAAACGAGACGGTATGACAACGTGTCAAACAACAGAAATCCCATCCAGTCTAAGTCATCCGATCGGATGGGAATCACCCCATTTGTTCAGTAACTGTTCTTGGTGGAACTTCATGTTTAACCCGTTCAGTCGGTCCTCTCTTCGATAGTAATCCATTCTCAGACCGACACTTTACTAGAAAATGAGTAAAAGGTCTGACCGAGCTCAGATTCTATCGGTTTTCGAGTGAAAAGTTAGGAACATTGAAGAAAAGTAGAAATCAGTTGGAAAATGTTTAGATTATGACGAAATCTATGTTTAAACATGTTGAAATCACTTAGATCTGAGTTGTTCTTGGTGGAATGAGGTCACACTTTGGTGTTCATGAGAACCCATGATGACATCATCCGAGAACAGCCCAAATCCATAGATTTCATGGTGAGAAATTGGGATTTGTTGGTGAAATTGACGAGAAAGTGTGTGTAGATGATAGAAGTACAAGATTTGAGGTAGAAACTTACAAGAATCGCGAGGAATCGAGAGAAAATAGGTCAGGAGTGTGCTGGTCGAACGAGAGCTGTCATATCACATGAACAGTGATGTGACAGGTGTTATTTATAGGCAAGAAGAGGAGAAAGGCGGTGTAAGTGAGACGGATCGGAGGGCCTTCTGATCGGATGGTAATGACCATTTGATCGAATGGTCCTTCGATCGGATGGTTCTCGCGAGTTGGTTTTCAACTTTTCGTTTCGTGCGTTGAGCGTTGCAATGCGTTGTGATTAAGCGATGCGATAGTATTAAGCAATAGTTACACAAATAACCTAAATCCTAAATGACATACAGGTAAACCTTTAATTTCAAGTTCGTGATGAGATTGCGTTGTGATAGAGTTTGCGATTGCGTTTGCGACTAATCACCGAAAAACAAATATAATCATGCACAAGTAACACATAAGGCACACACACGTAAAACAATATCCATAACCTGTAATTCGAGTTGCGATGCGATAGTGATGTGATAGCGTTAAGTAGATTAGCGGTTAACTGCGTTTATTGCAAGATAACTCCACATAATACAACTAAGTTACCATAAATTAAAGTATTGATTAACGAGACAAGAAGTACAAGTAATAATTAAGCAAAGATTGATAAATCGAATTAGCAATCTTTCTCCCTTTGACTTTGACTTGTACTTTGACTTTCAAAAAGTCGGGTTGTTACAGCCTCCCCTACTTTAGGGAATTTCGTCTCGAAATTAAGGCGCAGGTGTAACGAAGAGCTGTGGATACTTAGCCTTCATGTCACTTTCGAGTTCCCAGGTAAACTCGGCACCACGTTTGTCTTCCCAACGAACCTTCACTATGGGAATGCGTGAGTGTAGGAGTTTCTTGGTTTCTCAGTCCATGATCTCGACAGGCTTTTCCACGAAGTGTAATATTTCGTCCACTTATAGATCCTCAAGTGGTACTTATAAATTCTGCTCGGTTAGACACTTTCTGAGGTTCGAGACGTGGAAAGTCGGGTGGACGTTGCTAAGTTCCTCTGGTAGTTCGAGTCTGTATGCCACTTTGCCAATTCTTTCCAGAATCTTAAAGGGTCCAACATATCGAGGCGCGAGCTTTCCTTTCTTTCCGAATCTGATCACCCCTTTCCAAGGTGAAACCTTTAGTAGTACGTGATCGCCAACGTCAAATTCAAGGGGCTTGCGACGTCTATCGGCGTAACTCTTTTGACGACTCCGAGCTTTCAAGAGGTTGTCTCGGATTTAGAGGATCTTGTCAGTCGTTTCTTGCAACAACTCAGGACCGGTAATTTGCGCGTCTTCGATCTCGTGCCATACAATAGGCGATCGACATTTTCTTCCGTATAATGCCTCAAATGGTGCCATTTGAATGCTAGAATGATAACTGTTATTGTACAAGAATTTGACTAAGGGTAAATGCGAATCCCAATTACCTCCAAAATCTATGACACACGAGCGAACCATGTCTTCAAGTGTACGAATCGTTCGTTCAGTCTGACCGTCGGTTTGGGGATGGAAAGCGGTACTTAGATTAAGAGTAGTACCGAGAGCAGATTGAAACGTTTCCCAGAGGTACGAGGTAAACCGACCATCGCGGTCAGAGATGATATCATGAGGCATCCCATGTCGACAGATTACTTCATCGGTGTAGATCCGTGCTAATCGTTCTACCTTAAAGTCTTCTCGTATCGGCAGAAAATGAGCAGATTTAGTAAGACGATCAATGATAATCCAGATGCTATCGTGACCTGATGGCGTGCGCGGAAGTTTCGTTATGAAATCCATGGCTATACTCTCCCATTTCCACATAGGGATCTCGGGTTGCACAAGTAAGCTAGAGGGACGCTGTTGTTCAGCCTTAACCTTCGAGCAGGTTAGGCATTTCGAAACATAGATAGCGATATCTTTCTTCATGCCCGGCCACTAGTACTTGCAGCGAAGGTCCTGGTACATCTTATTGGCACCAGGATGAATAGAATATCGAGACTTGTGGGCTTCGTTTAGCAGAATCTCCCGTAGATTAGTGCGTTTGGGAATCCAAATTCGGTCTAGGTAATGAAATATCCCATTTGATTTATTAACTAGTTGTTCGCCGTTATTGATAATCCCTTCTTTCTTCAAGGTGCGTTTGGTAAAACAAGCATGTTGAGCGTCACGTATAAGAGCTTCGAGATTGTGTTGAGCTTGAGGGTTACGAATGCTATGTAAATAGCTTCGTCGACTGAGAGCATCGACAACGACATTTGCTTTGCCTGGATGGTAACGAATCTCACAGTCGTAATCGTTGAGAAGTTCAACCCATCGACGTTGGCGCATGTTCAGTTCTTTCTGGCTCAAGATGTGTTGTAGGCTCTTGTGGTCGGTGAAGACCGTACACTTGGTACCGTACAGGTAGTGTCACCAAATCTTTAACGCAAAAACAACTGCACCAAGCTCGAGATCGTGGGTTGTATAGTTCTTCTCGTGGATCTTGAGCTGACGAGAGGCGTATGCGATAACCTTGTCCCGTTGCATGACACAACCGAGACCTAGGTTAGAGGAATCGCAGTAGACTATGAAGTCATTGTTTCCGTCAAGTAACGCGAGGACGGGAGCATTGCAAAGCATGACCTTCAGGGCTTGAAAGGCTTCCTCTTGTTCGGTTCCCCAAAAAAAAGGTTTGTCCTTGTGCATGAGAGAAGTAAGCGACACAGCGATTTTAGAGAATCCTTCGATAAATCGGCGGTAATAGCCCGCTAGTCCGAGAAACGAATGGACTTCAGACGAGTTCTTTGGTGTAATCCAGCTCTTAACAGCTTCAATCTGCGTGGGATTGACGTGAATACCTTGACTGTTGACAATGTGACCGAGGAATTGAACCTCCTCTAGCCAAAATTCACACTTGGAGAATTTGGCATAGAGTCGATTCCCTAGGAGTAATTCGAGAACCACGTAGATGCTGCGCGTGTTTGGCTTTCGACTTTGAATAGATCAGGATATCATCGATAAACACGATAACGAAGCGGTCGAGAAAAGGGTTTACACACGCGATTCATCAGATCCATGAAAATTGCGGGTGCGTTGGTTAATCCAAAGGGCATAACAACAAATTCATAGTGACCTTATCGAGTTCGAAAAGCAGTTTTGGGTATATCTTCCTCTTGAATTCGTAATTGTTGATAGCCTGAGCGTAAATCAATCTTCGAGAAACATGTAGCACCTTGCAACTGATCAAACAAATCATCGATTCGAGGTAAAGGATAGTGATTCTAGATCCTAAGCTTATTCAATTCCCTGTAGTCGATGCACACCCGGAACGATCCGTCCTTCTTTTTGACAAAAAGGACAGGCGCGCCCAAAGGAGAGGTGCTAGGGAGAATGAAGCCTTTATCAAGCAATTCCTAGCGACAGGATTTGCTCCAGGAATGAGGTCAATTTGAAAGTCAATATCACGAGTTGGTGGTAAACCAGGTAAATCATCAGGAAAGACGTTAGGAAAATCACGAACCACAGGCACCTTATCCATTGTCTCCTTTTCCTCCGTTACTACGATGTGTGCCAAGAAAGCTTGGTATTCTTTGCGGAGATACTTGCTAGCTTGGACACACGACATGAGTTGTAATTTCTTCGAAGCGACTTTGCCATAGACACACAATTGGTTGCCGTTTGCGAGAGAAAAACGAATCATTTTATCGAAACAAACAGTTTTAGCATGATTCTCCCGGAGGAAATCCATGCCTACTATGACATCAAAGCTACCGAGCTGCATTGGGATGAGGTTGATTGGGAAAACGTGACTGTTGAGCTCAAGAGTACAATCACGTAGAACGGAACTAACAGTGGCGGTTCTTCCAGTGGCAACTTCTATGTCGAATGTTGACAGGAGGTTAACGCGTTTACAGTTTAGGAGCCTTTCGAATTCAAACGATACAAAACAGTTATCGGCTCCAGTATCAAACAAACACGAAGCATATATACCATTTACGAGAAACGTACCATTAACCACGTTGTTGTCTGCTTGGGCCTGACGGGCGTTGATGTTGAAGACTTGCCATCGGGCCGCTTGCTGAGCTGGCTACTGTTGCTGCTGCTGTTGGTGTTGTTGCTGCGCTGGCTGCTACTGTGGCTCTTGCTTTACCACTCTGTTCGGGCAGACATTTGCGAAGTGGTTGGGATCGCCACACGCATAGCAGGCTCTTGCGTGAGCAGCGGGAGCAAGAGCTGCTTGTTGTCCCTGAGGAGCTGGTAGAGCAGGAGCTTGACGGGGACCAGTACGGCAGTTGGCAATGAAGTGACTGTAGAGATTGCAATGAACACAAAATCGACATGCAATCCCAATAGGATGGTGATAAGTACAGGTAGGGCATAGCGGGTGTGGACCAGTATATGCACGCTTGGCCGGAGGTGCATTGGTCACTGGTGCTGCTACCTGGCGGTTCTGGTTTTGGGGTGGAGCAGGCACTGCATTGAGTCGAGCGGCGGTGACAACACAATTCTTGTTGTTGTTGTTCTTGCGCTTTCGGCGTGAAGACTTGGAAGCTTGCGGTGCGGGGGTTTCAGCGGTGGGAGCAGCGGTAACTTGGTGAAGACTTTTTGCGGTTTTATCAAAGTAACCAGCCCGAACTCGCTTGTCATTAATCTCGACAGCGAGTAGGAAGGTTTCCTCGATTGTTGTAGTCTTGGCCACTTGGACGAAATCAGCAACACAATCCGGTAAAGCACGGATGTATTTCTTGATGGTGATATCGGGAGTAGAGACTTGGCCGGGAAAGATGATACTCAGCTGCTTAAAGCGGGCAATTAGACCAGCTTTGTCGCCACCCTCTTGCTTGATATGCGAACACTCGTCCTCCAGCTTCTGAAGCTCATGGGGAGGGTAGAGTTCCTTTATCATGATTTCCTTCAACTCTTCCCAAGTAAGCCCATAGGCTGTATCATTCCCTCGCTTGTTTCTTTCGGCAGTCCACCAGTCAAGAGCCCTGGACTGAAAAACGCCAGTGGCATTAACAGTGCGAAGGTTATCAGGACAGCCGCTTTGGTGCAGAGTGACTTCAATCGAATCGAACCATTGAAACATGGCAGTAGGCCCGTCTTCTCCAGTGAATTCTTTGGGGCCGCATGCCTTAAACTGCTTGAAGCTAAAAGGAGCACGGGGAGAGTCGGTCCTAGATTTCTCAGAGGACTTGCTAGCATTTTTGTTAAGCTCGCTGACAATTTGCGGAATGACCTTAGCCATTTGCTTTGCGACTAGAGAAGCGATACGCTTGTCAGCGTGGTTTCGTCGAGCGGCGCAAGAAGAGTGAGTTCCGAATGACGACATTGTCTGCAACAGACATCGTCACAGGACTCAGACATAAGTAAGTCGAGTATAGTCTATTATCTCACTCAAAGCTACTTTATGTAAAGAATAGGAACACATCAACACATAGACGCATAATCATGTATGCACATAAGCACATACTCCACGTAAACACTTAAGCACGTAATCCACGTAATCATGTATTTAGCACATATTCACCTTCCTATTTTGCACGTATTCACCTATATGCACTGAACATGTTCCCTTATCTTGCAAAGTTGCGATTGCGATAGAGAATTGTTGTCACACCTTGATTTCCACGCGTCACCGGTGGGCCCGGTGGGGGAGTATCGTGACGTGGTTGGCAACATAATAGTCAAACAACACAATAATTATTATGCACAGTGGAAGCAAATTTAAAAAGATGTAATACAACCGAATTTAATATTGTAATATCAAAGTCACAATATCCAGAAGTTTATCCACAGTCGGATCGAAATTAAAATATGAAACAATGGTTCAACAGATTTCAGGCATCTTAAGCATGCGAGACTTCTAATGATGCTAAGGATAAATCCCAGCCAATTACGCTTAGTACCTGCATTTAATCTTTTTAGGAAAATACGTCAGTTTACACTGGTAAATACATTCAACTGACTCATTTTGGAAAATGATTGAAAATTGGTTTGGATGCACATGGCATAAACATTTTATTTAACTTGGGAGAATTATTTAATATTATAATCATGTGAACGAATTACATGTTCCTTGTGCATTCAGTAGCCCGGATCTTGTCCGGGTTAAAGATCAATAGACACACCACATTATTCTTTTGTGCACTGACGGGTGTACGCCTACACCCCGCGCTTAAGTCGTGGCCATTTCGTAAAATGATGCCAAGGATATCCGGGACATGGTCATTAACCCCCCAAAGGCTTTAAGTAACAAGACTGTCTAAACGAGCCGATCAAATTAGTCAATTACCCACTCAACGGTGGTGGATTTGATGCTCGATCAAGCGGTATGCTATATACCGTAACCCAAGCTCGTAGAGGGAAAATAAGTTAAAAGTATTTACCTGAGCAAAGTATAATTCACAATAAGGAAATTGCAAGTAGCTTTTACTGGTCCTCCTAATCTGGAACGAAGGTTTTATAATAACCTATTAGAATCCTAACGGGTCTTTAATTAAGCTTAAGCTTAGACCGGTTAGTTTCAAAGTTACGGTTCGTACGTACGATTAAGCGAAGACCAGATAGAATGTGATTTAGACCCGACAAGTTCAGAGACTTGTTTAATATGGGTCCTTCATGCACATTCTGAATTTTGAGATAAAACCGATAAGGTTTGACCCGTTTCGGCTAATTTATGTAAACTTGTTACATAAACCGAACCGTACGCGTAATACGCGTAACGGGTATCCGTAAGAGCCATATACAGGTTTCCTAAGTTAATATGCTTCAAATATGTTGTGACATCAGTAAGATGTCTTTTATTATGCCCGAAACGAATTTAAACACAAACTATGCCCTGTAGGGGTAGTTTGGTCATTTTAAAGGTTGTAAAAGAGTTTAAGTGATAACCTGAGTTACAGGCCTGATGTAATCAGCAAATATACTCAATTTTCTAAGTTATATCAGTAGGTTAATGTATATGTGTGAAATCTATCATTTATAACCAACTTTGGACCGTAAGGGCATTTTTGGTAATTTCACATAAGCCGAGAAGCTCAAAACCGTGGTCTGAGTTAATCAACCTTTGCTTACTGTTAAAACATTCTAATTTGCCTAAATTATCAGTAGGTATCAACCCAGGTATGTTCAATATAATTTTAATACATACTATGCGTTAAAAACTCTAAATAAGGCGATTAAAGGCCATTTCCGGGTTCGATACTTAAATATGATATTTTTATATTTCCAAAAGGCTTAAAATAATTTATTTATCATATGTGATCAGTAGCAAAAGGTTTGGAGTCGTTTAGATATGTAAAACTCATTTTATGGCCCGTAATGGCAAAACCGACATTTACCGGATTAAGCCTACGACTATTAGTTATGCTCAGCCTAAAATTAATTAAAAATCTTTAAAAACCCCAAAATAATATATTACATTAGTGGGTAAAGAGATTGATACCAAAAAGTAGGCTTAACTAGGCTATACGCTAATCACGCCGTTTTATTAACATAAAGCTTTAAATTTACGATAGTGAGCATAACTCTCAATCTACAATTCAAACTGATGTCAAACTTTGCATACAAGTTTATATATCAGCAATTAAAGTTTCTACTCTTTTATATTTCCAAAAATCACGTTTTAAGGCAATAGGGGCATAATGGTCAACATATGAGCAATTAACGGAAACATGCATATTAATTGGATAACTAATGAACCAAGGTGTATAATCACAGAGGGTTGTACTAACATGTATACTAGTCCAATTAAAGCTCTGAGGCATTTCTAAAACATGCCTAATCGGGTCAGAACTGAAAGTCAAAGTGAAAGTCAAACTATGCGACTTTCGGTTCCGAACCGGGTCTTTACAGGAGATTGTCGGGTTGAACATGTTTAGACATGTTCTTACACTTATTACCAAGTTATAACAATGATCAAACAGGTTGTATAGGATCTACATTGCTAATTATGCATAGATTGTAATTTAAACATCCTGTTGACTTTTTCTTAGCAAGTTTGACCCGACTTTTGACCTAGTTAGAGTGGTAATCAGGGGGAACCATCTTAAGGGTTTATTACCCACATAATTACCAACTTATAACCACTTTTTATTCGACTAACCATTAGTGATTAATCTTAAAGTCAACCGTTAATTACGACGGTTTGACTTTTAAGCTAAAACTAAGCTAAAACTTAATTAGAAAAGGTTAAGCATACTTACACGTGTCTAATGGATGGTTAGGAAGTCTTGGAATCAGCTTTGGATTTCCAGAGATGATCAGAAGTGAGTGCAAGAATGTTTGTAACTTGGAGGCTTTATATAGTGTTTGTAAACACCATAAATTTTTGACAACTAAGTCTACAATTGACCACAATTGTCCCACAAGTGTCCCTGGGGTCTAGGAACATTTTAGGGGTCGCCCATGAGTGAAGAAATACCAACAAGATCGGTCAAAATCATGCAAAACAGGCTGCAGCCGGTTTTCTGTTCGCTGGCACCCCCTTACGGACCGTAAGGGGGTGGCTTACGGTCCGTAAGCCATGTGCTGAAGACAAAAATCCTTGTTCTTTCAGGCATTCGAAGGGGCAACCTCATATTCCATATTTGGGACTTATTTTTACCAGTTTGGGGCCTCTATTATGGGTCTTGAATAGTTCTAAACCCCACCACTTTGGTATGTTTTAATGAATGCTTAAAGGAAGTGCCGAACAATAAGGTTTACCGTAGAAATTTCCATACGAACCTATCATGCACTTTGAATCAAATTATTTTCAACACATTCCTGGATTTATAAATATATTAGATGTTTAATATACATATACTTGGGTCTTGGGATTTATAAATGAGGTCGTTCAGAGGTAAAAATTAACATGACGCCACTTTTAAATCCTGCCAAAACATCTTTATTAAATCCGGGTTTACAACGCGTTTTGTCTTACATGACACGTGTCGTTATATTATTGAACACGAAATTTTCGAGGTGTTACAATTGTGAATGCGAATACCGGGTAGCGAGTGCGAGTAACATAAGTGATTTTGTTAGCGTGTTGAGGTAAATGTATAAAACGAGTTGTGTGTGTTTATTGAAGCGAAAAGCGTATAAATTTCCAAAATCGAAGCACAACCACATAAACACATAAAATTTTCACATAAAATGAGGAATCAGCGGTTGCGAGTCCAGAATCGAAACACATAGAAGTGATAAAGCGTAAAAATCTGTGAAAATCTGAATGTCTTGGGTGTGCTAGACTTTGACTACCCAAAGTGATTCGACTATTCTCCAAGTCCTTAAGTAAACGTGTTGGCTTATTAGACTGTGCTCTCGCCTCAACCCGAGCGTTCGGCACGCATCCTTTCGGCAATTACGTGACCCAGTCGTTGGAACCCATCGAGAATCTGGTGAGAGTTTGTAAAACCAAAATAAGGAGTGGAACAACTCATCAAGATTCGGGTTTCACCCCTAACTTAATAACTTCATTCCTGTTTGTGTGATAAAATCATGAGATAGAGAGGGAGACTTGCGTCGAAGTATGGATTTCACTCCTGATTCAACGCAAATTCTCGTGTTTATAGTAAAAAAATGCATCGAACGAGCGATTTGACCAAGAGTTTGCGGCTTTTACACCTAATCTCAACCAGATCATTCGTTTGTGCGTGTGTTGCCAGCCTTAGGAAAGGCTGACCTTGCACGAAACGGTAGTATGCGATGTCCGCGCAAGAGTATAGTGTTCAGCGAATTCGAGCGAGAATATCGAGTAAGTTCGTACACAACCCTTACCGGGTTTGCACAAGTCAGTCTGTTGGTACTTAGACTATAGACTAGGTTAATTCTAAGACTTCGACCCGGACTAGGTCAAGTCTGGCCTAATTCCCTATAACTATGGCTCTGATACCAATCTGTCACACCCCAACCGATGGCGGAAACATCGGGGAGCGGCACTGAGAGAAACAGATTGTCTAAGAGAATCCATAACAACTAAAATTACCAGATATTTAACGCTACGTCCCATACCATAACATATCAAATAAAGCAGTTATTACAGACAGAGTTGTTCTCAAAGACAAGTCATAGTTTCGACAACTCAGATTTTATTAGATTTGTTCTAGACTCCCCTAGCTTGATTCCAGCAAAAAGAGCAAGCATCCTAAACACCTGTCACATACGTTAAAATAAAAGTCAATACACATAGTGTAAAGGTGAGCATACAAGTTTAATAGTATAATAGCAGCGAAAGCGGTTTACGCATAACCAGCATGTAACATGTAGAAATGTGAAGCAAGTAGGTTATCGACAATGAAACATGCACAAACGAGACTGCGAGTTGTAGAATGCGCAACATATATCACCACTGTGACACGTGAAGAAAAGCCCATAACAACCCCTGTCAGACAGGTGCTGAGTCCAAACTATAGTACTATCGTTGCTAAGGTGTCAGGCAACAATCACTGTGTAAACATAAACTACAAGCATTCATCGAATAACACGTATAACATGCGAGAGCGGTTAGCGTATGAAAAGTGTTTGTGTAGTGTGATTGATGTGACCCAAAAGTGCTTAAAGCAAAAAGGGATCGAGTATGCTCACTGAGCGTGTTTAACGGGTAAACACAGTCTTGGATTGAAGGGAGGGCTGGGAGATTAGCCTGAACACAGTACAACAGTATGAGCGTTGAACAGTGCGTAAAATGGTGTCGAGTGGGGTAGGTGACGGAAGGTGATCCTGTCGGATGGACGTCCGGATGGATGGTCATCTGGACGGATGACCATTCGGTCGGATGGTCATTCGTCTGCGATGGATGTGTTTGTGTACTATGGAACTTTGAAGTTTTCGTTATAGCATTTTAAAAGACATGGAATGTCTCTAGCCTTCAGGTCGTCCAGTCGGACGGTCATCCGGACGGATGGCCATCCGCTCAGATGGCAATCCGAGTGGAGACTTTATTCCTCGAAACTTTTGAAATCGTTTAAGTGTTTGAATAATAACATGACAGGTCATCCGGTCGAATGGTCGTTTGATCGGACGACAATCCGATCGGACGGCAATCCGTTTGGTAACCTGTTCATTTGTAAAACTCGTAAAAATTTGTTAAGTTAAAAGTTCTACAGTTCAACACGTTCGTTCAGTAACTGTTCTTGGCGGAGCTTCATGTTCAACACGTTCAGTCGGTCCTATCTTCGATAGTAATCCATTCTCAGACCGACACTTCACTAGAAAATGAGTAAAAGGTCTGCCCGAGCTCAGATTCTATCAGTTTTCGAGTGAAAAGTTAAGAACATTGAAGAAAAGTAGAAATCAGTTGGAAAATGTTTAGATTATGACGAAATCTGTGTTTAAACATGTTGAAATCACTTAGATCTGAGTTGTTCTTGGTGGAATGAGGTCACACTTTGGTGTTCATGAGAACCCATGATAACATCATCCTAGAACAACCAAATCCACAGATTTCATGGTCAAAAGTTGAGATTTGTTGGTGAAATTGACGAGAAAGTGTGTGTAGATGATAGAAGTACAAGATTTGAGGTAGAAACTTACAAGAATCGCGAGGAATCGAGAGAAAATAGGTCAGGAGTGTGCTGGTCGAACGAGAGTTGTCACATCACATGAACAGTGATGTGACAGGTGCTATTTATAGGCAAGAGGAGGAGAAATGCGGTGTAAGTGAGACGGATCGGAGGGCCTTCCGGTCGGATGGCCATCCGATTGGATGGTCATCCGGGCAGATGACCATTCGATCAAATGGTCCTTCGATCGGATGGTTCTCGCGAGTTGGTTTTCAACTTTTTTTTTCGTGCGTTGAGCGTTGCAATGTGTTGCGATTAAGCGATGCGATAATATAAGCAATAGTTACACAAATAACCTAACTCCTAAATGACATACAGGTAAACCTTAAATTTCAAGTTAGCGATGAGATTGCGTTGTGATAGAGTTTGCGATTAATTACCGCAAACCAAATATAATCATGCACAAGTAACACATAAGGCACACACACACGTAAAACAATATCCATAACCTGTAATTCGAGTTGCGATGCGATAGTGATGTGATAGCGTTAAGTAGATTAGCGATTAACTGCGTTTATTGCATTATAACTCTACGTAATACAACTAAGTTACCATAAATTAAAGTATCGATTAACGAGTCAAGAAGCAAGTAATAATTAAGCAAAGATTGTCAGATCGAATTAGCAATCTTTTCTCCCTTTGACTTTGACTTGTACTTTGACTTTCAAAAAGTCGGGTTGTTACAGTATCAACCTTCTTGTCCTTGTATAACCCAGATCACGTACACAAGTAATACTGAATACGTAAGACACCTTTAGAGTTTGTCTTTGTAGTCCCTTTCCTGACTGAAAACCCACACTCCTTGGCATACTTAACATACATTGAATAACAATCATCGAGGCTTGAGAATACCATGTCCATTGTGGGCTTTATTTCTTCACTGACGTCAGGAATGATAAATGGTAATCCAGTTTTGGGGCAAAGCCTTTGACTCAAGGAAGCAACTTCGTCTGAGAAAACATAGTGAGGAACAGAAAAATCAGAAAAACGCCATTAAAAATAGAAAATGTCTCATAATAACATTATAGATTAAAACGCCATTAATTGAATAATAAAAAAGACATAATAAACACATAATTTAAAAACGACATGAAAAAAACGACATGAGATGAATAATTAAAAACACTTAACAACATAAATAATTAACAAAATATAACATCATAATGAAAACGGCATAATTAACAAAACTGATGTTTACACAAATTAAGAAATAGTAATAACTGATGTTCACAAATACTACTAAATAAAATTAAAAACTAATCAAATAGATGTAAAACACCAATGATCGTAAAAACATAAGAAATATACTAGATCGTAAACGACAATTAAAATTAATATTGAAAACTTCAATTATCAGTTCTTAGTAATTGTTTAAATACCAATTAAAACGCGATTAAATTGCATAATTGAATAACTCCATTGAAAATCATACAACACATTATAAAATACTAACATAAAAAAACAATGAAACAATCATAAAAGAACAAAACGCCATATCTGTTGCATGATTTGCTGGAACAAAAATAGAAAACGCCAACGAATTTTACTTTGTCGAACAAAAATTGAATATCACTTTTTAAAATAACAAAATATTAATTTGAAATAAAATACACTAATCCTTATGTATTCAAAAACAAAATTCTTACTTTGTAAACGCATCATTTAAAATGAGTAATGTTATATCTTTTTTCTTTAATTTTGTATGTATAGTTCATATTAGGTGTCACACCCCGACCGCGTAAAACAACAAACCGCGGCGGAAACGTCGGGGAGTGGAGCGACACAATTATTGTTTCACAACCATGGTATTTAAAGTTTCGTTTTATTTATTAATTTTGATTACATTGTCTTAAAATAAATAAAACATAACATAAATTAAACTAGTCTTGCATCTTTTATTGTCACTAAGGCCCGAGTCCGCCTAAGTGTATCACGATCCACCTTATGCATTAGCTCCTGAAAACACATGTGAAAATAGCTGCGTCAGCATAAAAATGCCTGTGAGATACATAGGTTTTGTTGAAGTAGGATTCATGAATCTTGTAAAAATGTTTTCTTTTATAAATCATACGAAAATCGATAAGAAAATCAAATGATATATAAAGAAAGGTGTATGGTTAAATGAATAACCAAGTAAAATGAGTTTGTATAAAATATGTCGTTTGTAAACCAGTGTCTTGTGAAAATGTGTCGTTTGTATAAAATGTATTATGTATTTGTTTCTGTCAAAGTGGTTTAAATAACGCTACGATATGTAATATCTTAAAAGCACTTATATATAGGAAGTACCAGCGGCGTATCCACCATGCTTTTAACATATTACACACGCCTTGTTACTTAAATCACTTACCAATAATTACCAAAAATGTCTTGTCAAACCAACGTCAAATGTTTATGTATAACAATTGTTTAATGTCTAAATATCTTGTATAGTAAATGTCAAGTAACAAATAGTGTCTTGTATGGTGAATAATAAGAACTACTCAAACCATATGTACGTGTCAATGCATAATCAAATGTCATTTGAAACCAGTAAAAGAGGGGAACTATGTACTCACTTAATATTGCTTAATAGTCTTGAATAACAACCAAGTAACGCTCGAAGGATCACGGAATCAAACGGCACCTAATATAAGTAACTATGTTAATAAACCGAACCTAAATCAGAAGATCGGATAGAATGAGGTCTCTAAACCAAATGAGTATTGGAACTCATATGATATGGTTTAACAAGGCCAATATTCTAAATCTACGTGGTAATCAGTAGGTATAGTCACAAGGGACTATAACCATCGTGATTACGCTCAAGTTTCAAAGTAAACGAACTTTGTGTTGACCAAATCATGGTCAAAGCAGAAAGTCAAACACTGTTTGACTTTCATGCTTGAAATGCATAACCAAGCATGAAGGAGACTTACAAAGGGTCCAAGCTTGGATCAAGAACAAGAATACTGAAGAATGGAGCCTTCAACCAAGAAGGGATAGCCCCAATAGCAGATTAGAGAAGAAAATTTGGAATGAGCAAGTGAAATTGGCAAACTTTGATGGGTATTTATAGGAATTCAAGCTCCACAAGATCATTCCAAGTGTAATTGAGTTAATCAAAGCATGATCCTAGCCATACACTTGTTGAACATGGATTAGAGAACTTGATAAACACACAAACCAGCCCACAAGTTGCTAAAACAAGGATTAAAAACCAGTTCAGCAGCTGATTTGGAAAGTTCTGAAAAACGGCGCTATCGCGCCACGCACCAGGAGCACCTGGGTCTGGCGTGTGGCATGAGGGAGCCTGTTTCTGCAAAAGTTTCATGTTTTGGCAGAATAGGTCCCTACATGCTATAAAGTTGATTTTTGACGCGTTTAAGCCCCGTTAACCCATTTTCAAGGCTCTACAATGAAGTTAAAGTATAGGGAACATGAAATATACTTGAAAATATCACGGATGTCGGTTTGTTTGGCTGTACGGTCATGTTATTCAGTTAATTACGACGAAACACGAACGGACGCGAAAAACGATCCAAATTATGATTCGAATGAATTTTTAGCATTCCAATCACTAAAATAAAATATTTTAATGATTACAAAATTTTTGGATGTCCGGATATGTTCTGGACGTAAGATATGCATGTAAATGCAAACTTATGCAGTTTTTTTGACGCTTTTAGTCCCTCTTTGATCAAATAAGTTTATTTTCGCATACCGAACCCCTCAAAGCCTATTTCTAAGCTATGTAAAGGATATTTATGGTATGTTTAACTTATGATCATGTTCCGGAGTGTACGTTACTATACGAATCGGCAGACTTTCGCAGTTTGTCGCAAATAGTCCCTGTGAGCGAATAAACTTGTTTTTGCCATACCAAGCCCTTCAAAAGTTATTTCTAAGTTATGTAAAGGTTATTTAAGGCATGTTAAGCTTATGTTGGTATTACGGAGTGTTTTTTGCGTTAAACTGATTACGTTTACGCATTAGTTTGCGTATAACTTTCCAGAAAGCGGTTTAGAGTTTAAAATCAAACAAAATCATAATATGCAAAAATATCAAACATAAATAAAAAAATATTGGGATCAAAACACATTGTTTTATTGATAATTAAATTGTTCAAAATTATACAATGATTACACAAGCACAGATGTCACAGTCTCCCCTACTTTAGGAAATTTCGTCCCGAAATTTATTTAGAGGAAACTTGTGAGAATAGATGTGGATATTTCGCCTTCATTTGATCTTCATGTTCCCAAGAAAATTCTGGACCATGTTTAGATTCCCAGCGAACTTTAACAATAGGTATGCGCTTGGGTTTGAGTCGTTTGACTTCACGTTCCATGATTTCCACAGGTTTCTCAACGAAATGCTTCGTGTCATCAACACGAATTTTATCAAGTGGTATGTGGAGGTTATCATCAGCTAAACACTTTTTAGATTGGACACGTGGAAGGTTGGATGAACATTTCCAAGTTCAGGAGGTAACTCAAGTCTGTAGGCCACCTTTCCGATTCTTTCAACAATCTTGAATGGTCCAACATATCTAGGTGCAAGTTTTCCTGTCTTTCCAAATCTGATTACACCTTTCCAAGGTGAAACCTTGAGTAAGACGCGATCACCGACTTGAAATTCTAAGGGCTTGCGTCGTCTATCCGCGTAACTCTTTTGACGGCTTCTAGCTGTCTGAAGGTTATCGCGAATTTTCTTGACTTTATTTGTAGTCTCTAGAATGAGATCAGGTCCAGTAAGCTGAGCTTCACCAATCTCATTCCAGCAGATTGGTGAACGAAATTTTCGACCGTATAAAGCCTCGAAAGGAGCCATGTTGATGCTGGAGTGATAACTATTGTTGTAGAAGAATTCAATCAACGGTAGATACGAATCCCAACTACCATAAAAATCGATCACACAAGCTCTAAGCATATCCTCCAGTGTCTGGATTGTTCTTTCAGATTGACCATTCGTTTGAGGATGATAAGCTGTGCTCAAATTAAGTTGGGTTCCCATAGCAGATTGCATGGTTCTCCAAAAGCGAGACGAGAATCGAGCATCTCTTTCAGATATAATGTTCAAAGGAACGCCATGACGGGATACAATTTCATCTACATAGATTTTAGCAAGTTTATCAGCCGATAGATCCTCACGGATTGGCAAGAAATGTGCTGACTTGGTTAGACGATCAACAACTACCCAAATGGTGTCATGACCTCTTTTAGTGCGTGGCAACTTGGTAATGAGATCCATAGCAATGTTTTCCCATTTCCAAACTGTTATCTCTGGTTGCTCCAATAATCCAGAGGGATGTTGATGTTCAGCCTTAACCTTGAGACAAGTAAGGCATTTGGATACGTATAAGGCAATGTCTTTCTTCATACCCGGCCACCAGTACTGGGTTCGAAGATCCTTATACATTTTGTCTGCACCAGGATGAATAGAATAACGAGACTTGTGAGCTTCATCCATTAGCAAGGCGCGAAGATTATCTTGACTTGGGACCCACAAACGGTCCATGAAATAATATAACCCATTATCTTTCAGTTCAAGATCAGGCTTAATATGATATGGTAATTCCTTACCCATCAAGTCTTGTGTAACACAAGTATGTTGAGCCTGAGAAATGCGGGTTTGAATATCAGATCGAACTTGTATACAATGAATCTTCACACGCTTACGACTTAATGCATCAGTCACAACATTTTCCTTACAAGGATGGTAGCGAATTTCGCAATCGTAGTCGTTTAGAAGTTCAACCCAACGTCATTGCCTCATGTTTAGTTCCTTCTGATTGAATATATGCTGAAGACTTTTGTGGTCAGTAAAAACAACACATCTTGTACCATACAGGTAGTGTCTCCAGATTTTGAGAGCAAAAACTACTGCACCTAACCCAAGATCATGAGTTGTGTAGTTCTTCTCGTGTACCTTCAACTGTCTCGATGCATAAGCTATGACTTTGTTTCTTTGCATGAGAACACAGTTAAGGCCTAAATTGGATGCATCATAATATACAACAAAGTCATCGTTGCCCTCAGGCAAAGATAGAATAGGTGCATCACGGAGTTTCTGTTTCAAGGTCTGAAAGGCTTCTTCCTGTTTGGATCCCCAATCAAAAGGTTTATTCTTCTGAGTTAATGCAGTGAGAGGAACTGCAATCTTGGAGAAATTTTCAATAAAGCGGTGGTAATAACCAGCAACACCAAGAAATGAACGAACTTCGGTAGGAGTAGTAGGTGTATCCCAATCCTTAATTGCACTGATCTTGGCGGGATCTACATGAATACCTTGTTCGTTGACGATATGCCCCAAAAATTGAACTTCCTTAAGCCAAAATTTGCACTTGGAGAATTTGGCGAATAACTGTTCTTTCTTTAGGAGTTCCATTGTAAGACGGAGATGTTGTTCATGATCGGCTCGTGTCTTGGAATAAATCAGAATGTCATCAATGAAAACGATGATGAATTTATCTAAATAAGGCTTACAAACCCTATTCATCAAGTCCATGAAAACAGCAGGTGCATTAGTTAAACCGAATGGCATAACAATGAACTCATATTGCTCATATCTTATGCGAAAAGCTGTCTTGGGAATATCTTCCTCGAATACACGAAGCTGATGATATCTAGAACATAGATCAATCCTTGAAAAACAAGTAGCACCCTGTAGCTGATCAAAGAGATCATCAATGCGAGGTAGGGGATATCGATTCTTGATTGTGAGTTTGTTGAGCTCACGATAATCGATACACATCCTGAAAGAGCCATATTTCTTCTTTACAAAAAGAACGGGAGCACCCCACGGTGAAAAGCTAGGACGAATGAAACCTTTGTCAGAAAGCTCCTGAAGCTGTTTAGATAACTCTTGCATCTCAGAAGGTTCAAGATGATACGGATGTTTAGCAATAGGATTAGCACCAGGTACAAGGTCAATACGAAACTCAACTTGGCGTGCTGGGGGTAAACCAGGTAACTCTTCAGGAAATACTTTAAGATAATCCCGAACAACAGGGATGTCTTGAATAGACTTACCTTTTCCTTTCTCCTCTAGGACATGTGCCAAGAAGGCCACATAATTCTTTCGTAGGTACTTTTGAGCTTGAATACACGTCATGAGTTTAAGACTACTAGCAGGTTTCTCACCATGAACCTCTAAGATCTCACCAGTCGAAAGCGGTATACGAACAATCTTTTCAAAACAAACTACCTCAGCGTGGTACTTGGCTAACCAATCCATTCCCACTATAATGTCGAAACTTCCAAGTTGCATCGGTGTGAGGTCGATAGGAAAAATATGGTTATTAAGATTCAACTGGCAGTTTTGAAGAACAGAATCGAGTACAACGGGTTCACCACTAGCAACTTCTACTGTCAATGGCTTTCCTAATTTTGTTCTAGTCATGCAAAGCAAAGGTTCGAATGATAATGACACAAAACTCTTATCGGCACCCGAATAAAAAAGAACAGATGCAAGCTGATTATTAACAAAGAACATACCATTCACCACTTCGTTATCTGCACGCGCCTCGTTTAAGACTCGTCCACGAGCCTGAGCGTGATTCACATTTGCCAACCTTGGACATTGGTTTCTGTAGTGGGTCAAATCCCCACAATTGTAGCAAGATCCAGGCGGATAGTGAGGTCGTGCAGCTTGTGCTGGTTGTTGAGCAGGCTGTTGGGCAGGTTGCTGAGCAGGGTTTTAAGCTGCTTAATTCTGGGTAGGAGGAAGACGACATGTGTTGGCAAGATGACCAGATCTCCCACAGTTGGTACAATAACGACATTGAACGTGCGGTTGATGGTGGCTGTTACACCTGTTGCACAAAGGTGCATTGCCAATGTACTGTTTCTTGGCAGGTGGTTGCGCGGGCTGATTAGGAGCTGCCTGTTTGGCTTGTGCTGTAACAACAAAATTCTTGGAAGCCTTGTGCTTTCTAGACCTCCTTGAAGACTCAGCTTTCTTACCTTTTTGTTTCTCACTCTTGTCGGACTGATTCTGTTTCTTGTCACCCTTCCTGTGGAGTTTACCTTTCCTGATTTGTGACTCAGTCAGGGTTGCAGCTAGCTCAATGGCCCGACGAACAGAGGTAGGGTTGCTACCAGTGACGATATCTTGCACAGGGTCAGGCAGGCCATCGACATACCTTTTGATAGCTTTATCAAGCGGGGTAACCAATGTGGGACATAGTAAACTCAACTCTTCATACCTATCAGTATAAGCACGGTGTTTGCCACTGTCTTGTTTCAGATCATCAAATTCCCTTTCTAATGCCCTTTGTTCATGAAGAGGACATAATTCCCTCATCATTAGAGCTCTAAGGTCTTCCCAGGTTTGACCCAAAGCAACATTGGCACCACGGTATCTCATTAACCCATTCCACCACGTAAGAGCCCTCTTTTGAAATACACTAGAAGCAAACTCGACTTTACGATTATCAGGACACTGAACATGGCGAAAAGTACTCTCGATACTCTCAAACCACTGTAGGAGCCCAGTTGCTCCTTCAGAACCACTAAACTTGAGTGGTTTACCCGAATTGAAGTGTTTAAAATTGCACGGAGCAGGTGCATTAACATTGTTGTTGTTGGCTTGGTTAATTTGAGTGATGAGATTTGGGAGTGCAGCAGCCATTTGTTGCGCTATGATAGCCGCCAGTTCGGCGTTAGGTGGTTGTGCGTCTTGTCGAGGAGGCATTCTAAAAGAGGAAAACATGAGAGAAAACGAGTGAGATGATATGATGAAAAATGAGATGTTACAAATATCGACAAAAAGTAAGGATGGTGGTCATTTGTTCGTTACCACAAAGCAAACAAATGACACACAATGACTAATCAAAGTAAATGGGTCATAATAATGTATCGCGAAGACATGCTTTAGCCTATAAGTGGACACTCACCCCAAGAGTTCCCAGGTAAGAGTGACTGGTCTGATTATGTGGATTTGTACGAACACTCTAGCCTAGACAGAAAACTCGAGATACAGGCATCCACCCTTCTAGATTGCACGTGTTCACATTATTTAGACCCAAACTTTGACGAGATTTTGAAAACTTGGAGGGTTCAAAACCTTATAACAAATCATCTAAAAATGGATGATCGATTTTCAAAATCGTTTTGGAAATTTGTGTTCTTGTTTTGGTAATCACCTAAAGATAGGTGACGTGTATGTTTTAAGATCTAAACACAAGATAACTTGTGTTAGGGTCCTAGAAAGGTTATAGTCTAGGTCAAAGCATTACTAATAACCTAATTCCCTATAACCATGAGCTCTGATACCAACTCTTCTGTCACACCCCGACCGCGTAAAACAACAAACCGCGGCAGAAACGTCGGGGAGTGGAGCGACAGAATTATTGTTTCACAACCATGGTATTTAAAGTTTCGTTTTATTTATTAATTTTGATTACATTGTTTTAAAACAAAGAAAACATAACATAAATTAAACTAGTCTTGCATCTTTTATTGTCACTAAGGCCCGAGTCCGCCTAAGTGTATCACGATCCACCTTATGCATTAGCTCCTGAAAACACATGTGAAAATAGGTACGTCAGCATAAAAATGCCTGTGAGATACATAGGTTTTGTTAAAGTAGGATTCATGACTTGTAAGTTAAAAGAAATGTTTAACTAAAAAGTTAGTCATGAATCTTGTAAAAATGTTTTCTTTTATAAATCATACAAAAATCGATAAGAAAATCAAATGATAAGTAAAGAAAGGTGTATGGTTAAATGAATAACCAAGTAAAATGAGTTTGTATAAAATATGTCGTTTGTAAATCAGTGTCTTGTGAAAATGTGTCGTTTGTATAAAATGTATTATGTCTTTGTTTCTGTCGAAGTGGTTTAAATAACGCTACGATATGTAATATCTTAAAAGAACTTATATATAGGAAGTACCAGCGGCGTATCCACCATGCTTTTAACATATTACACACGCCACGTTACTTAAATCACTTACCAATAATTACCAAAAATGTCTTGTCAAACCAACGTCAAATGTTTATGTATAACAATTGTTAAATGTCTAAATATCTTGTATAGTAAATGTCAAGTAACAAACAGTGTCTTGTATGGTGAATAATAAGAACTACTCAAACCATATGTACGTGTCAATGCATAATCAAATGTCATCTGAAACCAAATGTCATGTATGGTGAATAAAAAGTATTTACTCAACCCCATATGTAAAATGTACAAAACAAAGTCTTTGAATAAATCTAAGTTTAAATCAAAAGTTATGTTTTGCAAAAACAATTGCTTTTATTGATACAAACATCTATGCGCTAATGTTTATCGCATACATTCAAGCCTTGAGACTGTCGGATAAACCCTTAAACGAATCAAAGGTTTATCAAAAATGTTTTCGGATTCTGTCATTCCTTACGTCCAAACAAACCTAGGATTCCAGGAATGGGAGTTGTCAATTCCTATGGTACCACTACATACTACCGAGCTGCGTGATCAGTGTTAATGAACGTATTTTAGTTTCGTCAAACAAACCAAATGTCATACCAAATGTAAGCATGTCATGTAAAAACCATGTACTAAGTATGCTAAGTAAACATACATAGCAGAAATGTTCATGAAATCAATGTGCTAGCATGCTCAGTAAACATACATAGCAGAAATGTAATGTAAATCAATGTGTCCATATGTTGAGTAAACATATGCAACAAAAGTGTTTATGAAATCAATATGCTAGCATGCTCAGTCAACATACATAGCAAAGCATAAATGAAATCATGTACTATATGTGTACTAATGAACATAGCAAGTATATGTCATGGAAGCATGAAAGCATGAAAGTAACAAGTAGGCACATGTGTATCACACCAAAATATTTGAAAACAGTAAAAGAGGGGAACTATGTACTCACTTTATATTGCTTAATAGTCTTGAATAACAACCAAGTAACGCTCGAAGGATCACGGAATCAAACGGCACCTAATATAAGTAACTATGTTAATAAACCGAACCTAAATCGGAAGATCAGATAGAATGAGGTCTCTAAACCAAATGAGTATTGGAACTCATATGATATGGTTTAACAAGGCCTATATTCTAAATCGGAACCTATCCTAAGTGCTTACGACCCGTTACGACTCGTTAAGGTAATCTACGCTACTTTAACGGGTCGTTCGCGCAAACGCGCGTTCAGACCGCCTAACTAGTCCTATGACAAGTATTATATGCCTTAACATGTCTAATAACATTGCATAATCAGTTTAGATGTCAAAATTTAGGTTACATATGCTTAAAATGAAATTATGTGTAAAAAGGGCATTTTGGTCATTTTCCTAAGGCATATAAACTACCTATCATACAACTAATTAAACGAGGTGACCATAAGGTATAACCTCGGAAGGTTATTCCCTATACAACTATGCTCACAAAATATGTTTGGTCGGATCCTAATGATCGACCAAACGGGTCGGGTTCAAAAGTCTAAGCGGTTGTTTAGACCGCTTCACTTACGACCCTAATTAAGCACTAAACTAAAAGTGACGAGTTAAACATGTTAAAACATGTTTAACTAAGTTAGAAAACAGGTTTGATATCAAAACAAAGGGTTTTGATACCCAAAAATAGTTTCGTTGCAAAATACGCATAAATACGCATTTTGACCGAAACTTTGACTCGTCACTACGCCTAATCAACGTGGTAATCAGTAGGTATAGTCACAAGGGACTATAACCATCGTGATTACGCTCACGTTGCAAAGTTCAAACGAACTTTGTGTTGACCAAATCATGGTCAAAGCAGAAAGTCAAACACTGTTTGACTTTCATGCTTGAAATGCATAACCAAGCATGAAGGAGACTTACAAAGGGTCCAAGCTTGGATCAAGTACAAGAATACTGAAGAATGGAGCCTTCAACCAAGAAGGGATAGCCCCAATAGCAGATTAGAGAAGAAAATTTGGAATGAGCAAGTGAAATTGGCAAACTTTGATGGGTATTTATAGGAATTTAAGCTCCACAAGATCATTCCAAGTGTAATTGAGTTAATCAAAGCATGATCCTAGCCATACACTTGTTGAACATGGATTAGAGAACTTGATAAACACACAAACCAGCCCACAAGTTGCTAAAACAAGGATTAAAAACCAGTTCAGCAGCTGATTTGGAAAGTTCTGAAAAACGGCGCTGTCGCGCCACGCGCCAGGAGCACCTGGGTCTGGCGTGTGGCATGAGGGAGCCTGTTTTTGCAAAAGTTTCATGTTTTGGCAGAACAGGTCCCTGCATGCTATAAAGTTGATTTTTGACGCGTTTAAGCCCCGTTAACCCATTTTCAAGGCTCTACAATGAAGTTAAAGTATAGGGAACATGAAATATGCTTGAAAATATCACGGATGTCGGTTCGTTTAGCCGTACGGTCACGTTATTCGGTTAATTACGACGAAACACGAACGGACGCGAAAAACGATCCAAATTACGATTCGAATGAAGTTTTAGCATTCCAATCACTAAAATAAAATATTTTAATGATTACAAAAATTTTTGGATGTTCGGATATGTTCAGAACGTAAGATATGCGCGTAAATGCAAACTTATGCAGTTTTTTTTGTCATGTTAAACTAATTACGTTTACGCATCAGTTTGCGTATAACTTTCCAAAAATCGGTTTAGAGTTTAAAATCGAACAAAATCATAATATGCAAAAATGTCAAACATAAATAAACAAATACTGGGATCAAAACACATTGTTTTATTGATAATTGAACTGTTCAAAATTATACAATGATTACACAAGCACAGATGTCACATTAGGGTTGTATGTATTCATATCAAAATTTATATTTAGAGTAAAATGCATGGATAGTCCCTGTGGTTTTGTAAAATAACACATATAGTCCCCAACTTTTGGAAATTACACCGGTGCTCCCTGTGGTTTGACAATTTGTTACTCGGATAGTACCTGGAGTGGATGGAGGTTAGTTTTCTCAGTTAAGTGGATGTGAAATTACTTTTTTACCCCTCCCTATAAAAAATCAATATGAATTATAAAAAATGTGGGCCCACCTTATTCACCCCTCCCTTATAAACAATCTGACACCATCACCATAGCCACCCACCTCCACCATAGTACCTACCCCTCCCTCCACAAATAGCTACCCACATCAACCTCCACCTCCACCTTATTACTTCAATTTCCACAACTATTAAGACAAAATTATTCAATAATTGACTACCTTCAGATGAATAATTCGAACAACTTTGTGATGCTTATTACTTCTACTTCCATAACTAATAAGATATCAAAAATAAAAATGAATTCGACTACCTTCAGATGAACAATTCCAACACTTTTATGATGCTTATTACTCCTACTTCCACAGCTATTAAGCCTTTTAAGTCTTCCAACAGACACATCACCGATGAATCTGACGTCATCACCGGCGGTTACGTTTTTCGATCAGTGGATCTTAGAATGCGACAACACACCATCACGTAACACAAACCATCTGGATCTCCATCCTTTACCGTAATTAGTCCACTTACACAACACAACGACGTAACTGCTACTTCAGGCACCAGAATCAGATTCAGAAGACGTAAATCCAAACGCATTGATGTCAGATCTCAAATCGGCGACAGAACATGACCTAGATAACGATTGTGTTGTGGAGATGATTTTATGTAGATGGGTAACTCTGTCAGAGAGGCTTACTGGTGGGTTTAGGTTGGAGGTGGTGGTTTTAGGGTGACGGTGGAGGTAGGTAGCTATGGTGGAGGTGGAGGTGGGTGGCTATGGTGATGGTGGCAGGGGGCTGGGTTATGGAAGTGAACATGAAGGTGGAAGGGGGCTGGGGTGACGAAGATAATGATAGTGGGGCCCAGTTGATTAAATAAATAATAAAAAGATATATATTTCTTTTAATGTTTAAGTTATTATATTTAAAAGTAAGGGTAGTTTTGTCATTTCACATCCACTTAACTGAGAAAACTAACCTCCATCCACTCCAAGGACTATGCCGAGTAACAAACTGTCAAACCACAGGGAGCACTGGTGTAATTTCCAAAAGTTAGGGACTATAGGTGTTATTTTACAAAACCACAGGTACTATCCGTGCATTTTACTCTTATATTTATTATGTGTGATGCAAGAAATAATATGAAATATAAAAAAATCAAAATTTATAATTGTTATGTTTCAGAATTTATAATTGTTATGTCTTTCAAACGCAATCAAGCTCAACAATAACATATTTATTTTAGAGTAAAGTCCTATTTGAGTCCTTGTGGTTTGTGCAGTTTAACCATTTGAATCCAAAAATCAAAACTGTCTTGATTTGAGTCCTTGTGGTTTCTAATTTTAACCATTTGAGTCCTTGTGAGAGACCACAGGGACTCAAATGGTTAAAATTAGAGACCACAAGGACTCAAATCAAGACAGTTTTGGTTTTTGGATTCAAATGGTTAAACTGTACAAACCACAGGGACTCAAATAGGACTTCACTCTTATTTTTAAAAACTCATTCAAGTTTGTATAAACTGAAACACGCATTTTTTCCCAAGAACTCGATCAACTCCATGATTATCTTAAAGGTTTTCATTTTCTAATTTTCTATCCTCAAACCATGTAACACATGGGTCTATAACCTAGTGGGAGCATTATAACACACATCATATATCATGTTCTATCTATTATTTGTTGGGTGTTTTGGAGCCAAGGGTCTCGCTGGAAGCAGCCTCTCTATCTTTAGGAGAAGAGGTAAGGTGTGTTTACATCTCACCCTCCTCAGACCCTACAAATAACTTTGCTATTTGTGGAATTTACTAGGTATGATTGTTTATATATATATATATATATATATATATTTTTAACGTCCAACTTAAGCAACGCCGGGTACTCCGTACGCGGCACCCATTGGCCCCATGGCAGCCCAACCTACACGCACGGAGCCCCTAGCCCACCAAGCCACTAGTTCTGGGGAAAACCCGACCCTTCACCCGCCCGAGGGCACAGCAATGAAGAACCGGTAAAACCCAGAGGGATTAAGATTCAAACTCAAGTCCAAAGGACAGGAGTCTTCCCTCATTTCCCATGACCACTGAGCTATAAACCCAGGGTCTTGTTATTTATATTTTAAATGCAAAAAACTAATTTCTAATTTGCATTAAACAAATCTACATACGAGCCCAATGTTTTATCAACTTTTTGTTAAACATGCCATTGTATATATTTTAAATGCAAAAAAATAACTTCGAAATAGCATTAAACAAACCTACATACGAGCCCTATGGTTTATCAACTTTTTCTTAAATATGTCATTGTATATTGGTTGGTTCATGTAAATAGAGTGTTTTGAACTAACTTCATATATAAGTTGGTTTAAACTTGCTACGTTGATATAAAAACCGATATTCTATTTCTTTTTAAAATGAAACATTATATTTAGTTTTATATTTTTAACATGATAAGAAAAAAGTTAACCTAGCTATTTTATATACAAATATATAACTTGATGTTATAATTAAAATGAAATACTATATTTAGTTTTAAATTTTTAACATGATAAGAAAAAAAAAAGTTAACCTATATTATATACAAATATATAACTTGATGTTATAATTTTCTTTATGGTACGGAGATGCATAACATTGGGACATAAAATAGTAAACATTCACATATTAACAATGATATATCAATCGGATAAATAAATATCATGTCACAACAATGATCTCATATAAGTTTTATAACGTTGTTAACATCAGGAGCGAATGTTAGAAGGGGCCCGACCCCTCAAACTTTTCGCTCAATAGTGTTATATATGTAGCTTTCGTATAGAAATTTTTTGGTATATGCGTTTTCGACCTCCTGGTTCTATAGAAATTTTTTGGTATATACGTTTTCGACCTCTCGTCAGAAATCTCAAGCTTTGCCACTTGTTAACATTAGATCTTGACATCATTATTAATTCCGTACATGTAACTATCCTAACATCACTTTATTTTTCTTTCAACTATTCTTCTTCTAAACTTATGTTTGCTACTTACAGATAAAATTTAGTGACAACAACTCAAAATTATAATCAAAAGCTAACATACATTATACAAGTATACAATCTGTAGATACGAATAATTATGCTAAACATAGTTACATTGATCGGCTTAGAATTTTATGTTATGTTTTTTTATTCTCGGCACTAACTATGAACTTTAGCCTTTAATTTGTCAGCCAGTTATTATTGACTTATTTTGCATTTATTTTTATAAAACGACAAGAAATGTTCTGTTGTGAGTGCAAGAATGATTTATTATTGTTTTTTAAGAATTGCTTTACTTATTATTTTATTATTAAAACCTTATATAAATGGTGGAAAAGAATCAAACCTTGCCGAATTTGATGATTAGAATGTTTAGTTTCAAAAAATATTAGATATATAAGTTAAAACTTATAGAATATTACAATTCTGAATAGATGATTCTTAAATGATTATCAGCCAAAAATAGCCGGTTCAGATTATTTAAATTCAGTTTGTCATATTAAATAATTTATAGTCTAACGGTATGAAAGTATTGAAAATGTGGCCTCATGTTAAGATTTAAATTCTGTGGTAAACACATTAGACCATGTGTAGTGGTTTAGCTCAATAAATGGGGCGTTTTGCGACACGTGGTAGTCCAGTCAGCATGGGGCATTATTGGGGGTTATTGCAAAAGTGCCGTAGTGGGAATAATGCCCAATAACGCCCATGCAATCATTTGACAATTTTTTTTTTAATTTAAAACATAAAAATCTTCATTAATTTAAAAAAAATAAATTACACTACTTGAAATAAAAAAAAACCCGAAAAAAACAGAATATAAAAAAAAACGAAAAAAATAAAAGTTAAAAAAAAGATGATCTAGAGTCCATATTTTTCCCGAATTTTTTGGCGATGCATTTGCGCAAGGATCAACGCGTCGCCTTGGAGGTGGTCGATCGGTTTAGACAAAAACTCAATGTCCTTTTCCATTTGCCTCGCCTCTTGCATCTCGTTAAACTTTTTGGTTTCGGCCACTCGTTCTTTCATAATCTCACAACGTTGGTGGCCGAGGTCGCGAATGTCTTGGAGACGACGGTTCATCTCCTCGAAATCTTCCTTCAACTCGAGATCGGAAGACGACTCCACCGTTTTTTCCCGGTTCGCTTATCCTTTCTTCTACCGGGCGGTCGGGTCAACTCTTCTTCAAGTTCCTCGTCAACGTCCACCACCTCATTTAGATCAACATTGCGGGCATCCGATGTCGGTGTTTCAGGGTCAACGGAGGATGATGTTTTTGACCGTTTAGCTCGACGTCTACTACTAGACGTCATGGTACCTACTAGCGCCCACTTTGGACTTTTTCGTAGTAGATCCCAACACTTAGAGTACGGGAAAGGGCATTTCGTTTTCTTGTACTCTTCCAAAGACTTCGTTAAAACCCCGACGTCACCTTCTCCGCTCGGGCGATTATCGTAGTTACGTTGGTACACTTCTTGGAAGGAATGACACTTGTTGTTGATGTCGGTCCATTTGCTAGAAATGAAATCTTTGTCCCGATGCTCGCCTTTACCCCACGTATCCCAAAAGAGTGCACGAACTCTATCCCAAAAAACGGGGCCCGTTTGAAAGTTTGCTAAAAAAAAAAAAAGTAAAATATAAGTGGTATGTTAAAAAATAAAAGTAAAAAAAAATATATATATATAAAAGTTACCAATTTCGTGGTCCTCCGAAACGTCGAGCCACGCCCGAGCCAACGTGAATTCCTCCTCCTTCATCCAATTAAGGTAAGTATTTTTACGTCGAGGTTCGTCCTTTTCCTTCTTCTTATGCGACCTTCTGCCGCATTTCGATTTCTCTGGCACCGGTTTGGGTTGCGTCTCCGGCACGACATCGACATCGGGTTCGGCTTGTTGTTGTGAAGGTTGTGACCCACCGGCTTGACCAAAGCCGAAAGTGGGAGGCACGAACGGAGTGGCGCCACTCAAGTAAGCCGCGTAAGTTAACATGCTTGGGTCCATGTCTTGAAAGTTAAACGGTTGTTGCGGTTGGGTTGTGTTCGGGTTCATGGGTCTTGAAGGGACACCAAATGGGGGCCGGAATGGATGCATGTTCGTATAAAATATAGAAGAAGTAGGAGAGAAAGTTTGAGAATGTTTTAGTTTTTTTTTATAAAAAATGGGAAAAAGTGGGTAGTTTATATATAGTGGGTTAATATTGGAATTAAAAAAAAATATTAAAGAAATGACCGTTGGCAACGGTCACCTCTCGCCCCCATTAAACAATTCAGCGTTGTTTAAAAAACGCTAACGGTAAATTTTTCAAAAAAAACGCCAAATAACGCCTACATGTAATGGGTGGGGGGCGTTTTTCGGCGTTATTTTCAATTTAAAAAAAAAACGCCCCACTACGGGGAGTCTTAGTAGATTTGAATTCTGTGGTAAACACATAAGAGGGTATGCTTTTTAGCCGTTAAAAAGTTGAAACATTCTTATATAATTTATATTTTATGCAAAATCAATTAAGCTAAGTAAAACATTTGTTGGCGATGCTTATTTGACTTTTTTTTAACGGTCAATGAATCCTCCAAATGAGTTACTGGCAAAACTCATCATATCGGAATACACTCGCTTCCAAACGGGGGAAAACCCTCACCTAGGGCCGAAGCCCGTGAACACTCGCCCGAAGACATGACAGTGCAGTGAGGTAAAACACGCTCAGTTTAAGGATCGAACTAGCGATCTCCACCTATTCGCCTATTCTCCCGTCATCACCAGATGCCGCAGAAAATAACAGAGAGGACATGATCAAACTTGGGTCCCTTAGAACACCAAGAGTCTCCCTTACCACTCACTACTTATCCGACTCTTAAGCATAAAACGTCAAACAAACGGCAGGTGGTCACAACTGATTGTGGGCCCACTCATCACCTATCCCAATAGTGAAACACTAGCCACGTGGCACTTCTTAACCGCTATAAAACTTTAAAACAGAATTCCAAAATCCAAACAGGAGGACACTAGTGTGACAAACATACAAGAAAATAACCGGTGCCAAACAGTCACTATGGTCGGAAATAGCTCCAGTAATACCGCCGGCAAACCTATCCGCTGCAACGGTAAGTTTCTGAACCTCAAGTTAATCAATTCGGTTTATTCGGTTTAAAGTTCTTTTTTCGTCAAGACCGGAAAATAAACTGAACAGAATTCAGGAAGTTCAAAACCGATCCGAAACTGAATTTATATTCATTTTGGTATTCAGTTTTCCATTAAATTGTTTTTAATTTTTAATGTTTTTATACTGGTGTTTGTTATTGGATTGGGTTGGACTAGATAAGATTTAAAAACGATAGAAAAATTATATAAGAATAACAGGTAAAGGGGCAGCAAGCTGCGCCGCAACCCTTTTGAATAACACTATTTGATATTCAGTTTATTCGGTTTAACCAGTTTGAAACCGAATAATGAACACCTGTAGTTGTTGGCACTGGCAGCTGCGATTGTTCGGAAACCAGGGGAGCCGCTGGTGATTGAGGAAGTGATAGTTGCCCCGCCAAAACAACGCGAAGTTCGAATTAAAATCATCTGTACTTCCCTTTGTCATAGTGATCTTAGCTTTTGGAAATTGACGGTAAATGGTCATAGATTTTGAGCCAAATTTGAATCCAATCTAATGTTTAGTTGATGTTAATTAACTGATTTTTCTTTTTGTTCATGAAGGATCCTCCTGCTATTTACCCCAGAATACTTGGTCATGAAGCAGTGGTAAACACCCATTTTAAGGAACATTAAACTTTTTATTTGTTTTATGATGATTTAAAGTTATTATTTGCATCTCAATGGACCATTTTTAAGTTGCAGATAGTCCCATGTTGTTTTCTACTTTATAATAATAAAATTATGTGTTAACAAAGATGCGTTTATTACTGCAAATCATATAAATTACCAGATTATAACCATTTCATTCTGCTACACTGAAGGATTGTAGAGAGTGTTGGAGAAGGTGTACATGAAGTTGTTGAAGGAGACACTGTGATCCCAATCTTTTTGGCGGATTGCGGTGAATGCACTGATTGTTTGTCCGAAAAAAGCAACCTATGCTCAAAGTTTCCTTTCAGTCTTTCTCCTTGGATGGAAAGAGAAGAGACAAGCAGGTTCACAGACATTAATGGAGAAACTTTATACCACTTCTTGAGTGTATCGAGTTTTAGTGAGTACACGGTGGTTGACATTGCACATTTGACTAAAATCGATCCAGCAATCCCACCAAACAGAGCTTGCCTCTTAAGTTGTGGAGTATCAACTGGTAAATCATACTCCTCATATACTTTTTCTAACCATTTACTTTTGGGTTAATTTCATGTTAAGCAACCAACTATATTATCTCGTTGTTAATTTGGATAACGGGCTATGTGTTCTATACGGGTCACTGAATTATCACTGTCTGCTATATAGATACTCAAATATCTTTTTTTTTTCTTTTTTTGCTTGTGTGTCTATCATTTATTTTGTCATCCGAGTCGCCATGTCACATGCCAGTATGCCACTGCTTGACATGGAGATTTTGGGAGGTTCTAAGTTTGACCTTTGACTTTTGAGGTCAAACATTCTAAGAATATAGTTCAACACCGATATGAATCCTTATAGCTACTGCTTAGAATATGATAACCACATTATGTATAATTGAGCTAGTACTACAAAATGAATATAGTAGAGTAGTAAAATAGTAATATGATCTACCAATTAGTTAGATTTTTAAAAAGTGTCAAGTTTGACTTGACCTAAAAAGTCATTACACTTTCAGGGGTGGGTGCTGCTTGGAAAACAGCCAAGGTGGAAGCTGGAACAACCGTTGCTATATTTGGACTCGGTGCCATTGGCCTAGCGGTATGATTTTGTAACTACATAACTGATAATTCGATTATGTACGCGCTAGTAAAGCTTTTGTGACATTCATCATTTTAAATTATTTCAAGATTAAGAAAGCTTACATTGTTATCTTGACATATGTCTTGATTATGAAATGTTTTTACTTTTCACAGGTAGCCGAAGGAGCTAGGGTGTGTGGAGCTAAGAGGATCATAGGTGTAGATGTGAACCAGGACAAGTGTGAAATAGGTAATTTCTAATTTGGATCTTTATAACAATATGGTAACTTTCGACTTATAAAGATCGTATGGGAGTTAGTTTTATATTTTTCTTTTATTAATAGGAAAGAAATTTGGAGTGACTGATTTTGTGAACCCTGGTAATTGTGGGAACAAAACTGTGAGCCAGGTAACAAAATCATGGTTAAATCATTATTCTAGAAGATTAGATATTACATGATCAATGATAAAATTAGGAATTAATGATATGATATTTTGAGTCAGGTAATAATGGAGATGACTGGAGGTGGTGCAGACTATTGCTTTGAGTGTGTTGGTATGAAGTCACTTGTACACGAAGCTTATGCTTCTTGTAGAAAGGTCGGTTTTATCTTTAATTTTGTTCGGCTTATTTCAGACGGGCTAATGAACTGTATGCGTTTTATCATCTTCCAAACTCATTTAACGCGCTAATTGAAGTTTCTGCAACTGTGAATGTTTTCTTTAGGGATGGAGAAAGTAGTCGTGTTGGGAGTTGACCACCCACAATCTATGTTGACTTTTAATTCTTTTGAGGTTCTTCATAGCGGGAAATCAATCATGGGATCCTTTTTTGGAGGTCTTAAACCAAAATCCGACATTCGTATCCTTGAAAAACGCTACATGGATAAGGTAAGAAGAATAGTGTCACTTTGGTTCTCCATCTTTGCTTTTGACTTTTTGAGGTCAAAGTCAAACCAACGAATTCTTTCGATCCAAATTGATATGGTTTAAAGTACATAAAGGATTCATAGTTTCATACCAAATTTGAATAATAATTCATGGCGAATTCAGGAAATACGTCTGGATGAATTTGTCACACATGAAGTTGACTTCAAAGACATCAACAAGGCTTTTGACTTGATGACTGAAGGGAAGAGTTTAAGGTGTGTGATCTGGATGAACAAATGATTAAACTTCATTTTAACTTTCATGAGTTGTTGTTACTGTTTGCATCACTTGTAAATGTAAATAAAGATGACAACTTTGTTAAGTTCATGATTAAAATCTTTATAATAAATAATACATGTGATGTCTGCAATATGTGGCTATTATGATTAATTATGATCAGCTGGAATCTTTGTATGCCATTATAATCATTCAGGCTTCATCATTGTTCTTCAAGTTATATGTTTAAGCTAGGATTGTTGGCTTGCTCTCGTGTCTAATTCTTCACAAAGTGACAGGAGCTGCGACCGGGGCTGTTGTCGAGGCCGCACCATAGGTCGTGGGTGCATCTGGACCTAGAGGTGTACAAAAAAACCGGTTTTAGGACCGAAACCGTTTTTTGTTCCAACCCGAACCGAACCAGCGGTTAGTATACTGGTTAGGATCCTTGAACAAAAAAACCGGTTTAAAAACCGAAATCGGCTTTAAAAATCTGGTTTAAACCAGTTTTTTTTTGGCCCAAATCAGTTTTTAACCGAACCGAATCGATTAGTACCAGTTATGGTTCCCACCATGTAAAACCGGTTTTTTTAAAAACCTTTTTTTACCTCCACCAAAGGAACCGGTTCTGTTAAAAACCGGACCGGTTTAAAAAAAAAAACGATTTGTACCCCTCTATCTGGACTTGGTTCAGGAGAACAACAGGTAACACCGAATTGGGCTTCTTTTTACCCCCTTGGGCTGGGTTCACCAATTCTTGGCCATAGTGAACTGCAAGTCGAAAGTGTCTTTAGCCATCTACTCCTAGGCCCAATAACCCAAACCAAGGTATCCTAGGCCTAAGACCACAAAAAAACTACATTAAATCAACGAATGAGAACCTACATGTTGAATCGACCAAACGACATCCAATATGCTATTGTCACATTTATGTAGAACCAAGTGGATTCTTCAATGTGGCTGGCTGGTCTGAATTTGGAAATTTCTATTCAACAGCTAAGACTTCCAATGTTCTTTGTGGGCATGGTGGTGGTTGTGTTAGCATTAATATCTTCTGATAGGATGGTCCATAACACATGCGTTAGTAATTTCTTAGTTATTTGATCATCTACAGGTTTCCAAAATGCCTTATGTATGTACTGGAATCTTTGAAGAGCTAATCCTAATTAATGGTTCGGGTAAAATTAAGGGATGAGATAAACCGAAAGAAAAGACAAAGATAATTATTAGTTTGAAGTAATAGGTTTATCTTGTTGTTTTATTTATTGATTAATTAGGTATTAGAGTTCGTATTGGTTTAGGATAGCTTGTTTAGCAAGGAATTAATTTAGTATAAATAGATGGGTTAGGTTATGTAATTTTTTGATTGTTTTTGTTTTGGTTGGATAGCATCGTAGTAATAAAGAAGATGTTAGATATGTAGGCTTTGCAATTGCAGAATGCAGTATAGATGCTCTAATGGTAGTAGATGCTCTAATGATAGATGCTCTAATCTGATGCTATATGCGCTATTATGGAACAAATACAAATATACTTTAATTTTGTTAAGCCTGATATACCGATTCCTATTTTATCTTTTCTTGGTCAACAAGTTGTAAACCCTAGTTTGGGTATTATAAATAGTTGACAGGTCCTTTGTAATTGGTATTACCTAAGAAATAAAATCCTAACCCTAGTTGCAACTCGTGGACGTAGGTCACCTTGATCAAACCATGTAAATTCTCGTGTTCTTTATTTTCTTCTATTGTGTGTATGTTTGTTTCGCTTCCTAACCCTAGTTGCAACCCGTGGACGTAGGTCACCTTGACCGAACCACGTAAATTCTCGTGTTCTTTGTTTTCTGCTATTGTGTGTGCTTGTTTCGCTTTTGCTCGAACCTACTCTGATCCGAAACCCTAACAGAAGAAAGATTCGTGAGATCACAAAATCCTTGTGTGTTCTGCGGTTTTGATACATTTATTTCCAACAATCTTTTATGCTGCTACAAGTCAATAGTGCGACGGGTGCATAGACTTGGATGATGTGAATTTTGAAAAAAAAAAAAAAACTATTTTAAGTGTAGTGTGTTGAATAAAAAACTTATGTATTCATGACATGACAATGATAAACTTAATTATTATTCTACTTGGATGATGTGAATTTTGGAAAAAAAAAAAAAAAAAAAAACTATTTTAAGTGTAGAGTGTTGAATAAAAAACTTATGTATTCATGACAGAACAATGATAAACTTAATTTTTATTCTACTTGGATGATGTGAATTTTGAGAAAAAAATTTATTTTAAGTGTAGAGTGTTGAATAAAAAACTTACGTATTCATGACATGACAATGATAAACTTAATTATTATTCTACTTGGATGATGTGAATTTTGAAAAAAAAAACCTATTTTAAAGGTAGAGTGTTGAATAAAAAACTTATTTATTCATCACATGACAATGATAAACTTAATTATTATTCTACTTATATATTAATTTATTATTCATTGTTCTTGTATTTTATGGCGAGCAAACTGCCATTTTGGTCCCTGTGGTTTGGGCAGTTTTGGCATTTTAGTCCAAATTCCAAATTCCCTGTGGTTTCACTTTTATTGCCATTTTAGTCCAAAATTCAAAAACCCTCATTTTTTACTGTTCCAACATGCCTATTTTGTCTTTTTGTGCAGGGGCATTTTGGTCATTCTGATTTTAATATAACATATTAATAATTAATAAACTAAATTAATATTAAGTTTATGTAATCCATTTTTGTTCAGATCATCATCTTGCCAAAACCACAAAACCAGAGATTTCTTCGATGGAACACCACCTGCCACACCCCTCTCGCACCACCACCCCCACCACCACCTGCGCCAAAACCAGAGATTTCTCCGGCTCCATTTCGCCCAACCGATTCAGATCCGAATCACACCAATTCAATCAAACCTGATTCAATCAACAATGAGGTAACTTATGACACAAACCTGATTCAATCAACAATGAGGATTCACACGAATTCAATCAAACCGGCGTCATCATCTTCATCATCGACATCATCCTCATCATCGGCATCATCCTCATCACCGGCGTCGAAACCCTAACCCTAACCCCCAATTTCGCGTCGAAACCCTAACCCTAACCCCCAACTTCCCCGGTGACGCGGCGGGGGTGTTGTTGTCAAATCTGAGATATATGTTCCGATTGTAGCCCGCACCGTAGATCTGAACTACCGATTCACTCACAAATTGATTCTCTCTCTTAGTCTGATGGTTACTCAAAGGTGCCGCTGGGTGTGACGGGTCATTGCAGGTGGTTAGGTTGTGACGGGTGGTTGCAGGTGTCGCCGCTGTTCGTTGGGCGTCATCGGAGGGACAGTAAAAAATGAGGGTTTTTGAATTTTGGACTAAAATGGCAATAAAAGTGAAATCACAGGGACCCAGATTTAAAAAGTTTGAGATTTGGACTAAAATGGCAAAACTGCCCAAACCACAGGTACCAAAATGGCAGTTTACTCTTTTATAGCACACTCTTTCATTTAAAAGAATACATACACTGCGTTTTCATTCAGAGTTACATGCTCTGTGTGAGAGGAGTGTACAACCATGTATTTTGTAAAAAAAGGGCCTTTTTTTCATTGAAAAAAAAAATCATGTTAAGTTTCGAGATGAATATAAAATTAACAGCCGCCAACGTCTATCGCATTAACTTCGAATTTTTTTCTTTATTTGCATTAACTTTGATTTTTTTTTCTTTATTAACAATTGTAGGTAGACCACACAATATTAAACAAATGCTTGTGTATCTTTTAATGGTTTAGATCTTTTACTGGTTCAGTATTTAATGGTTCAGACTGTGCTTCTGAATGGTTAAGTGTTATAATGAGTCTGAATATTAAGACCTCTAACATGAATTCGTCAGACATTTGACTCTGAACAGTTATGCATTATACTGGCTCTTAATGGTTCAGACCTCTTACTAGTTTAGCACTTAACCATACAGCCCTTAAGTTATTAACCAAACGTTGCCGACAATACGTTTACATTATTTGCCGAGTAAATTGCCATTTTAGTCCCTGAGTTTTGTATAAATTTGCCAGTTTAGTCCAAATAGTTTTTTTTTTTTGCATCTGGGTCCCTGACTTTTACATTTTGTTGCCATTTTGATCATTTTGTCTAACTCCATCCATAAACCCCATCTGTAACCAGGGGTATTTTGGGGATTTCCTTAAAATATGTTTTCAGTTGTCATTTTGATCCAACTAGAATTACGACCCGCCGCAATGCAGCGGGGATTCTTTAGTTATAACTAAGTCGATTTAGGACGCGCATGTTATGTTGAACCTTTCAAACGGGAAAAAATAGACGATGTAAAAACGTTCACCCACACATGTACGTTGCGTCGTGTTAACTCGCAAAATTTAGAACGAAACGTAAAAACGTTAAACCAAAGACGCACGTTTCGATGTGTTTAGTCACAAAATTTTTGAACGAAGCATAAAGCGAAAAAATTTGCGGAAAATAAAAATTATAAAGGACCAAAGTTGAAAGTAAAAAAAGTTGTGAGGATAGATTGCAAAAAATAAAAAGTTTTATGTTAAAAGTAAAAAACAAATAGTTTTGCGTTAAAGGTAATTTATGAAATACATTTGAGTGAAAAGTTAAAAAATCATTTTTTTTAAAAAAACCCTCAAAGCCAAGGTTACGACAATCATATGCATAACCATATGAAATACATTTGAGTGAAAAGTTAAAAAATCATTTTTTTTAAAAACCCTCAAAGCCAAGGTTACAACAATCATATGCATAACCATTTTTTCTTTGGAAAACTCTCAAAGGCAAGATTACAACAAATAAGTAAAAAAAATCAAAGTGGTTAAATCGCAAAAGATAGAAACTTTTGAATTAGAAGTGAAAAATCAAATTAATCAAAGGGGTTAAATTGTATAAGATGAAAAACTTTTAAATTAGAAGTGAAAAATAAAATTAATCAAAGGGGTTAAATTAACAAAGATTAAAACTATAAACTTAAATTGTCAAAGATTAAAACTTTAAGGTTAAAAATGAAACAAAGATTAAAACTTTAAACTTAAATTGTGAAAGATTAAAACCTTAGGGTTAAAAAGGAAAATTCCAATTTTTTTTTGAAAATCTCCCAAAGCCAATTGTACAACCTTGATATGCATAAGTTTGTTGCTTCTTTATAAGGTTATAATTACAAAAAATCCAAAAAATTCAAAAAAATCTAAAATTAAAAAAAATTCTAAAAAATCATAAAAATTCTAAAAAATTCAAAAAAATCTAAAAAATCAAAAAAAATTCTAAAAAATCATAAAAATTCAAAAAAATAAAAAAAAATCCAAAAATCATTAAATGTTTCGGCACGAACCGTTTCGACCCGTACCATTTCGAACCGAACCGTTTCGACCCGTACCGTATCGAACCGAACCGTTTTGACGCGAACCGTTTTGAACCCGTATCGAACCGAACCGTTTCGACGCGAACCGTTTCGAACCCGTACCGTATCGAACCGAACCGTTTCGACCCGAACCGTTTCTAGCCGAACCGTTTCGACCCGTACCGTATTGAACCGAACCGTTTCGACGCGAACCGTTTTGAACCCGTACCGTTTTGAACCCGTACCGTTTCGACCCGTACCGTTTCGAACCCGTTCGGTTCGAAAGGGTTCGCGTCGAAACGGTTCGCGTTCGAAACGGTTCGCGTCGAAACGGTTCGCGTTCGAAACGGTTCGCGTCGAAACGGTTCGCGTTCGAAACGGTTCGCGTCGAAACGGTTCGCGTCGAAACGGTTCGCGTCGAAACGGTTCACGTCGAAACGGTTCGGTTTGATACGGTACGGGTCGAAACGGTTCGGTTCGAAACGGTTCGCGTCGAAACGGTTCGGCTAGAAACGGTTCGGGTCGAAACGGTTCGGTTCGATACGGTACGGGTTCGAAACGGTTCGCGTCGAAACGATTCGGTTCGATACGGTTCGCTACGGGTTCAAAACGGTTCGCGTCAAAACGGTTCGGTTCGAAACGGTACGGGTCGAAACGGTTCGTGCCGAAACATTTAATGATTTTTGGATTTTTTAGAATTTTTATGATTTTTTATAATTTTTTTGATTTTTAGATTTTTTTGAATTTTTTAGAATTTTTATGATTTTTTAGAATTTTTTTTATTTTTAGATTTTTTGGAATTTTTTTGATTTTTTGTAATTGGATCAAAATGGCAACTGAAAACATATTTTAAGGAAATCCCCAAAATACCCCTGGTTACAGATGGGGTTTATGGATGGAGTTAGGCAAAATGATCAAAATGGCAACAAAATGTAAAAGTCAGGGACCCAGATGCAAAAAAAAAAACTATTTGGATTAAACTGGCAAATTTAGACAAAACTCAGGGACTAAAATGGCAATTTACTCAAAAGTTTTGTGACTAAAACAAAAGGTAAAGAACATTATAAAGTTTACTTTCAAATTAATACATATATATGAATAGGTTTAAACTTGTTTTAAAGATCAAGGTCCTTTTGTGTTAATTGTCAAAAGCTTTTTAAAACTCAAGCAAACCAACTGCCTTCTTCACCGTTTACCAATCTATCTCCGGCGAAATTATCGCACAGTGTGGCCGGCGATGGTGGGTCTCAACCGAGCAGTGATAACGGTTACTCGGAAGGTGAGACACGCGGCGGAACAAACTCAGGTGCGACCGGATCTGGTGGTTTATGATAGAATGGAAAGCGAAGGGTGTCAGAGTGGGTTTAATCGGTGGTGACAGTGGCCGTGAGGGTTCGATTGGGGCTGTGAAGTGTTATGAACGGTTGCAAGCAATAGATTTGGAAGTGTTGAATGACGATGCAGGTGGGTCTCGAGGTGCGGTGGTTTGCGGTTGTGCCAACGGCAGTTCTAAGGTGTGTTTCGTTTGTATGTAAGTAGCTTTGTTATTTAATAAAGATGATCACTTTCCTTTGATACCGGTGGGTTTAAGCAATTAGGCTTAATATCATTGTCATGCTCTGTTTTTTGTTTTTTGGAATTGTTCTTATGGGTATCGAGATTATGGAGGAATTTAATAATTTATGATATCTTGTTCGTTGGATTAATGTTTGGTAATGTTCTCACCTATGACGTCATCAGATTCAATCGCAATAAAATTAAACTCAAATTCGACTCGATTATAAACAACTAAGCAAGTTTCATCAGATTAGTTGTAAGTTTGATCAAACAACTTTTTTAGTTACAGCTTCCATTTTTTTAGACAGAGTGGATTGTATTTTCTTGTGTGCAAGATTAGTAGTATATGTTACCAGGCAAGTTGTTCAACATTAGTATTGTGATGATGGTGGGGGGTTTGTAGTGGCGAAGCTTGACAATGAAGACGGGGGGTTGAAAACGTACACACCCAAAAATTTATGTAGAACCGGGGGGTCGAAAACGTATATACCCAAAATTTTCTATACGAAAACTACTTATATAACACTACTTAGCAAAAAGTTCGGGGGGTCGGGCGCCCCCGGCCCCTCTTAAGTTGCGCCCCTGCCGGGGTTGGGATTGGGTGGGGTTGACTGGACGACCAACGATCTTGACGAAGGGAAGAGTGAGTAGTAGGGGTGGCCTGGTTGGATTAGTTTTATTTTATTAATTTATATTTGTTTTAATAATTTACAGAAACAAACCCTCAATAATGTTAACTACATAAAAGACCCCTATTCAAATATGGTTGATTGCGAAAATAAACCCTTTGATTTTTAAAGGGCATTTAAGTCATTTTAGCAAGACCTAACAAAAAAATTAACAATGGTTGGCCTTAGTACTCAACATTGTAACAAATTAAAATGTTTATACCTGATTTTGCAACAAAAAACTATTAATACCCGACATTGAAACTTGGCAAAAACCACAAGAATAAAAGGTGTAATATTTTCAAAATTGAATCATTATGGGGATGCCCGGTAAAGTCATGAATTACCAATTATCTCAAGATCACATGTGGTGCGTGTACTACTATAAAAAACAAGATAAAATTTGGGCTTATATATAACTTAGAGGGTTAGTTATTCAAGAAAGAAGTATAAAACTAAGAAGGGTAAGAAGTCATTGTAGAGTGATAAGTGTCCCAAAAGCAATCAAGTGGGAAGAGTAATTTTGTCAAAGAGAATAAAAAGATTATGCGCATGTAAATAACATGCTATTTCCTCCTATTTTTTAAACGTTTATAACTTTTTTATACGGCATTTGTTTTTAAAAAAATTATACCACAAAATCGAGCGTCTTTTTATCTTTAATATGAGGAACATATTGTTATATTTAGGAAAAAAATCGAAAACCCAGATACGTATTACACAATGTACATAACATACAACACAATGGGTATCAAACTAAAAACACAATGGAAAGTAGGCAAAAAACACAATCGATGATAACAGATAAAAGACACAATGGATAGTAGACTAAACACAATGAGTATCAAATTAAAAACACAACTGATGACAACAAATAAAAGACACAATGGACAACAGACTAAAACACATTGAACAACAGATTAAACACAATGCGCAACAAAACAAAAAACACAATGGACAACATATTAAAACACAATCAATAGCATAATAAACACAATGACTAGAACCTATAACACAATGTATAGAAAACTTAAATATAACACTATCTTCATTTTGTCATACATGGTGTCATAGGTTCTGATAAGAACGTAATGGACTAGGGGTGAGCAAGTTTAGGTCCGGACCGACAATAACCGAGAACCGAACCGAAAATATACCCAACCCGACCCGAACCCAAGTACCTAGGTATTTAGATCGGTTTCAATTTTTTACATAAAATAGGGTCGGGTCGGTTCTCGGTTCTTTTCATGGTGAAACCCGACTTGGACCTATGGACCGGAACCGACCCTATATTTAGGGTAGTGAATCGGTTCTATATTTTATGTTTGATCAGTTCTCGGGTCGAGTCGGGTAATGGTCGGGTAGGGTCGGGTTTTTCCTTTTGCTCACCCCTACAATGGACATAACCCAAATTAACATTGTGTTATAAGTTTTGATAATACCACAATGTATAGAAACCTTAGTAAAAACGTAAAGACCAAACCCAGTTGAAAGACCAAATGATCAGAACCTTTAACACAATATAAAGAAAACCCAGTAAAAATGAAAGTTTTTGTTTTATTTTTATATAACAATATCATACTCATGGGTGGGGTTCGGCAACAAAGTCCATTTTTCCTACAAAGTGTACAAAGTCATAAAACACCATAATTTCAGCGATAAAACACACTCAAAACCCACAAAATAACAGAGTGAAGATCACTAAAACACAATATCCAAACAATAACAATCCAAAAAAACTTCAAACACACCATCCTAAAACTATGAATATAAAACACAACAGGATAATCAACATAAAACACACTAATGTTAGTTATTCGATAATCAAAGCCTTATCATCCAAAACACAACACAAAATCCACAAATATGACGTTTAGTAATCTTCACTTTGTTTTTGGGGGGTTTTGAGTATATTTTATGGTTGACATTATGGTGTTTTATGACTTTTTACTTTGTAGAAAAAATAGACTTTGTAGTCAACTCTCACCCTCATACTCATATTAAAGATAAAAAAACACTCGTTATTATCGTGAATTTTTTTAAAAACAAATGTCGTATGAAAAAGTTATGAACGTTTTAAATTGACGGGGGAATTGTCATGTGCCTTACATGTGGATAGAGAAAGTAAAAAAATATTAGATTTTTTTTATGTCCTTCCATTCTTTTATTTCCCCTTAAATTAACCTCAACCCTACAAATTTAAAATTAATGGCCTAGAATCGTTATTACCATTCTTATTTATTTGATCCAAATCCATAACTTTAACATAGTTTGAGGACCTCTATATAATTCTGCAACTATTTGGGAAGTTAAAACAATTTGGTCCAGTGATTCGGTGAAGGACCTGAAATAATGGTCGCAGAGTTGGAAAGTCACAAAAATCCATCGTAAAGCAAACGAATGGAGGAAAGAAGTTCGATTTTTATCCGTCAAGTTAGGTTTTGGTGAAGCCGAAGGAGTTGAACTACAGGTTAAGCTATTTTACTTTGAGCCGCCCGGGACCTATGTGACATACAATTAAAATTGATATGCTATATATGTAAAATTGTTCTCTTTTTGGTATCAGTTCTGATTCCTGAACGTGTAACTTGAATTGATTGAGTCCTTATAACGGTTTGGTAATTGTTGTGGTTCATGCACATAAGGTGTTTGACGTATTGCCCCACTGAGTTTCTTAGCTTATGGCGTCGTTTTGAAGTAAAAATAGCCCCAATGCCCGATGCCCAATATGTTATTTTTTGGATTTGGTTCATTTGTTCATCAATAATATGAATTCTCCTCTCCCCAATAATGAATTTGGAGTCAGGTTTATAAGTAGTTCTGATTTTGAAAATGTGATTCTCATGTAGGCGGATACCAAAGGGCTTGTAGCATAGCGATATAAAGGTGTCTAGTAAAGGCGTTCACATGGTTTTAAAAAAACGTTTGAGGCGTGCGCCTCAAGGCGCGCCTCGAGACGAAACGACCAAAAAACGAATCTGAGGCGCGCCTCATGGTGTTTTTAATGTATATGCGCCTCAGAGGGGCTGAAGCGCTAAGAAAGCTGCGCCTCAGGTAAATGCCTGAACCAACGTTCGTTGGTGTCTATGAGGATGATAACGTGGTCCTAGAGTAAAATGGTAACACTGTCAAGAAAGCAGGGATCCATTCAACACTAGCTTCACTCCTTGATGATCATGTGCTTGCAGATATACTCTCTATCAGATGTTGACACCCTGATCAGCTTGGAACTTGGGAGTGCACATCTTTTGGTATGTGATTAATTGATTATGCTTGCTTAGTTTCTTATTTTCAGCTTAGCATGTCAATAATGACAGTTGGTTTCTTGTGTGGGACACAAATGTTGCTGTGATGAATTCTGCTACAGTTAAGGATTTGAAACTAGCTGTCCAGAAAAAAGTCAATGAAACAGAGCAGTCAAAGATGGGCCATCGCCATATTTCTTGGTATTTTTCTCTCTCCTTTTTTTTCCTTCTGTTACTTAGTTGTTTCTCATTTGTGATTGAGTTATTCTTGTTTAAACCTATACATTTGAAATGGTGATACTGATAGGGGCAGGTAGGGTATTGGGTCAAAACAGGTCACCTTTATCCACCTGTCTTAAGTTCTTAACTGGACCAGCCAACGCTTTGTGTTCCATTTTTTTTATTTCGTAAATATTCAGTGTGTTGAATGTGATTACAAACAACTTAAGAGGACATATACATTTGGTTTTGTTTTTAGGTTATTTTGAATACATAATCTGTTTGACCCTTTATCAATCATATCCGCCCCGTAATAACCGGTTTTCAAAAGTAAATACTTTTTCCAATGCTTGCTTGGTTTTTTATTTTCAGCTTAGCATATCATTAATGAATTGTTGGTTGCTTGTATTGGACACAGATGTTGCTGTGATGAATTCTGCAACAGTCAAGGATTTGAAAATTGCTGTTGAGAAAAAAAGTCAATGAAATGGAGCAGTCAAAGATGGGTCATCGCCATATTTCTTGGTATTTCTCTGTGTTTCTGTTACCTAGTTGTTTTTCATCCGTGCTTGCGTTATTTTTGATCAAGCTTAGACATTTGCAACGGTGGTACGGGCAGGTCGGGTATTGGGTCAAAACAGGTCACCTTTATACGCATGTGAAATGTGTGATAACTGGTTGTGTTTGGTTTCGTTTTTAGGTTATTTTGTATGATTAATCTGTTTGACCCGTTATCAATCATATCCAATCCGTATTAACGGGTTTTCATTAAAAGGCTTGAATTTGCTACCTTTATGTATACTAGTTATGATTTTCTGGTTTAGTCATGACTCGGTACCATGAATTACTTGCTGTTTCTCATGTGTTTTGGGAATACTATGCTTCTTATTAATTTTTTTATTCAAATATATATATATATATATATATATATATATATAGGGGAGGGTTATTTTGAGAACGCTAAATATTGCGAGAACCGTGAGAACAAATGAAAAAAACAATCAAAACCGAATTTTTTTAATACAAACCTCATTGTAATAAAAATACAACATCAAAAAAGAATTTACAACGTCAAATAATTCATTTCTCCTCTCAAAATCACTCTTACTAGATTTTTTACACATGTGTAAATATAACAAATTTACACATGTGTAAATGGCAAACCTACACATGTGTAAATTTTCTTTATTTACGAATTCACGAAAATTTAAACGTGTAAATTTAATTTCTAACATTGTATTCGAATAATAATGATAAGTGTAAAAAGAAATTTTGAATTTGAATTGTTTTTGACCAAGTTCTCGTGGTTTTTTCATTCGTTCTCACGGTTCTCGCGATATTTAGCGTTCTCATTTAAACCCTCCCCTATATATATATATATATATATATATATATTTTTAAGGATTTTTTTTTTTTGAAAAAAACTTGAAAAAAATAGTTTTTACATTTTAGAGCTTCCATTTCTTGGTTGTGTTTTCAGGGAGCACGTGTGGCAAAAACATTAGTCTCTCATAACACAATGAAAAGCCTGCATATCTTCAAGATCATGGTGTAGGTAATCACTCCCAGGTACTTGTAACTTGCATCAATTATATTTTGTTTTGCTGCTTAATCGGGTCTCTAAATCAGACTGTGTTACATCATCTAAAAAATATTTTTGCTTTTCTGGTTTTGCTTAATTAACTGGGATTCTTCGTCATGTAGGTGCATTTTATTCCATGTGTAATGTCAAGATCTTCAAGGCGACATTCACGAAGGGAAAAAACCTAGGTTTTTTCATGGTGTTAACAAAAGGGAATGAGTTGATCTTTAACTACTTTTATGTGTTTTAAATGTTCTGTTTAAAGATGAAAATTGACCGATAATTGTAATATTTAGTTATTTACATATACAAGTAGTTAAACAACCTCAAACCTTTGCCTTTCTACATTCAAATACGTATAATATCCTTATACATGCAAATACAAAATGGGAGAAATTTTATTAGAAAATGGTTTAGATCCCTTTTGTGCAACATGTCCATGTGATACATGTATGCACTTATAGTGTTGCGCATTTCGATTTTTTTTTTTTTTATTTATTATCTTTTAGAACTGGTTCTGGGTTGGAATCTCCTAATCAACAGAGTTAATAACCGGATATTGGTAAAATCAGATTGGGTATGGAACCATTTTTTTGAGAGGAGAGTGATCAGTTTGGTTCCGATTATGTTTTCTTTTCTAAGGTTTTTACTAGTTTGGATCAGGTATAATTGTGCTTGGAACCGGTTTCAAAGCATAGGGCTACAACCCAATGCCTACCCAGGGGGTACGCTCGGGTATGAAATCGGTTCCTTAATATATCCGTTTTCTCTTGATTCTCGGTTCCACATTTTTTGTTAGGGACGGTCAAGGAGCCGTTTTCTGTGCACACCTACCCACATAGTGCATCACATACTAAACAACACAAGAACCCTAATTCAAACCAACCTCCATTCTCATCGTTCCCATGGCATCGAAGGCGACAAGGAAGACAATCTACCTCCAGAAGCTACACAACCACCTCAAACACAACAACACACGCCTCGTCATCGTCAGTGTCGACGATCTTAGTGTGAACCAAATTCAGGCCATAAGGCAAGTACTGCGACCCCCCTCATATGTTGTAATGGGTAAGAATTCTTTCATGAGGCGCTCACTCGCCATCCATGCCCCATCTGCCGAAAAACCTGCTTTTGTTGGCGCAATTCCTCACATTAACGGCAAAGTTGGGTTGATTTTGACCGATTGTGACCCAGAGGAAGTGAGTGAAACGGCTGCGGGATATAAGTTGCAGCCGCTGGTTTGTTCGTCTATGGATATTGGGATGTGTTCCCTTTGGCAGTGGTTGCTGGGTTTTCATATGAATTTGCTCACCAAATGAAGTGGTTTTTTAAAGGTTGAAGATTAATTTCAGAATATGGAGATCGATAAGTTGTTTATTTTCAAATCATTGCAGTTGAGCAAATTTTATTACAATTCAGTTGATACGGTTTTTTTAATTAGTTTTTTTCATTATTTATATAATCTTATTGTGTTTCTGAATGAGTGGGTGCTTCTTGATGATCAATTAGGATAGGGATGCACTCGGTACCAAAAATGTAGAAAGTCGGTACCATTTGGTCATTCCTACTGAAAGATAACAGTGGCTACATATTTTTTTGTGTCTGTTTACCAAAATGGTTTGAACTGGATTCTTGTCTTAAAACTGTTAGTTTGTGCTTTCTAAAATGATGCTGATATTAAACATATTGATAACTGCATATTTTAAAATTCAAAATAATAATTAGAAACGTTTAAATGGCCTATTCCAAATTTCAAACTGACACTGTTAAACCGTCAAACCCTAATCGTATGAATCCTTAAACCGGATGACGGGCTTCGGTTTAATCAATTCAGTCGATTTTATGAAGTACTCTTCATCAACTAAGTTATGTTTTTAAATTGCTGTGGTGAGTGTTTCCCTACATGAATAAGAAAGTCCCCTTACAAAGTAAACTCCTTATCCCAGACTTTTGGAACTTACAGAATTTAATGACTTTGTATTCTGTAAAGATTTTGCAGGAAACACTACAGAACGAGAAAGAATCTAAAGAACAAATACCTCTTTTTGGATTGTTTCTCTCTCGGTAATCATCATTGCTGCTGTTGTTGCTTTTTTATTTCTTTTGTGGACTCAACTGGAAGATCTAATTCAAATAGAGAATGGGGTGAGACCGAAACTATAATTTTGGAAAACACAAGAAAAGTGACTGGACTCAAATAGAGAATGCCATTTGAACATAGAGCGAACCTGCTGCTGCTGCCATCACTTGATTTTCTACCCATTGACATGTCTAATCTTCAGTCCACTTCTTCTGTAATCATCTGTCACCTGTATTCTATCTCGTGTATTGTAATATTTTTATTTGTATTAAACACACACATGGTATAATTATATTACACAACAGAGTATTTTAAATCAAAACAACAATTTTACAAATATTGTCAATTATAAGAATCTATTAGGCTTCTCTGCCTCTTTTAATCTTGGAAATCTTCACTGCAACCGCCACATACACCTTATCCATGGTTACCTCTGCAATCATAAAAACCTTCCTTCTCCATTGCTTCTTGAATGCCAAGACTCCAATAATACCCCAAAAACCTGTTGCAAATCCACACGTTATGTCCAAGTAAAACCATACCTTCCTTAGCCCATTAGCCTTTTTGTATTTGTTCTTGCTTGTTGTGGCTGGTGGGTTTTCAGGATTGGAACAATTATTTGGCAGAGGTGCACCACAGAGATCCCTGTTACCAGCATATATTGATGGGTCGGTAAGTGTTTGCAGTTGATTTCCGGTTGGAATTCTTCCTGACAGTTTGTTGTGTGACAGATTCATTGAGCTCAAAAAGTTCAAAGCAGCCATGCTTGGAGGGATCGTCCCGCTTAGTTGGTTGTCTGAGAAGTCAAGAGATGCTAACGCCTTCATGTTTCCGATGCTATCTGGAATACTCCCACTCAGATGATTATGAGACAAATTGAGACCCATCAACATAGAAAGTGCAGTTATCTCTGGAGGGATTTCTCCTGTAAGTTTATTGCTTGAAAGGTCCATATTAACAACTATATATCTCGTTTTTGTATATTCAAGCTCACTTCCTTTAAAGACTTGAATCACATCCATCAGATCAACCTCATCATCGTAATCCAGTTCATAATTAAATGCATCTTCTGCCTCAACCATCCCGCTCAACTCTCCAAAACAATGAGGGATGGATCCTGTTAAGTTGTTGTGTGCGATGTCTAAAATATGAAGAGATGAACATTTGCACAAAGAATGAGGAATACCTCCTGTTAAGTTGTTTTTATGCAACCTGAGAATCCTCAATTCTGAAAGTTTATCTCCAATCCATTTTGGTATGTTTCCTGAGAATTCGTTATTGCCCAAATCCAAAACTTCTAAGTCTCTCAACTTTCCCAAGTCTTGTGGTATTTGGCCATTGAAGTTATTGTCATTCAGTTTTAACCATGTTAATGATAAATACATATTTCCTAAAGAACTTGGGAGGACTCCAGACAACCCATTTGAACTAAGTATAAGCATCCTCATGATTTGTAGATTCTCTAGACAATCAGGAATATTTCCAGATAACCGATTGCTGGAAACATCGAGAATTTCCAAGCTTGTTCTTCTACACATTGACCTTGGAATTGACCCATTGAAAAGGTTGTCTTGTAGAGATAAATAAACGGTATATTCGCTAAATGGAAGATTTGTCAAAGATCCAATGAGTTTGTTGTGAGAGAGATCTAAATTATCAAGCATGGGCATATTCTGCAACGATGTTGGTGGAAGACCATATAGGCTAGCATTAGACAATACCAACTCCTCAAGCATCCTTTGATTTTGCAACCACTGTGGAAATCCATTTTCAATCTTGCAAGAACTAAGTCGAACACTCCTCAGTTGGAATGGAGGAATCCAATCATTTGAGATATTAATAATCAACTTATGATGGGAAGATATATCCAAGCTCTTCAACATTGAGAGGTTAGCAAGATGGGCTTCCAAAATCACTCCTTCTAAAGAATTTTCAGAGACATCTAAGTCAACGAGTTTGGTGAGTTGCCCAAGTGTAACTGGGAGTGGACCTGTTAACAGGTTTGATTGCAGATTTAAATCAGTTAAACATGTTAATCTTCCCAATGATTCTGGGATTGGACCTGTTAACTGGTTTGATTGCAGATATAAATCAGTTAAACATGTTAATCTTCCCAATGATTCTGGGGTTGGACCTGTTAACAGGTTTGATTGCAGATATAAATCAGTTAAACCTGTTAATCTTCCCAATGATTCTGGGATAGAACCACTAAATTGATTATCAGAAAGGTCAAGTTTGGTAAGGTTTCCAAGGAATGTCGGAATGGGACCGGTTAATTTGTTATCATACAGCTCTAATTCTTCTAAAGATCTTAATCTCTCCAAAGCTTTAGGGATTGAACCTGTAAAACTGTTTGACCGGAGGCTTAAGACTCTTAAATTGTTTAATTTTCCAACAGATTCTGGAATCGAACCACTTAATTCACTTCCATCTGCTTCCAACACCTCTAAAGCATAGTGGGAACATTCAGACGTGTTTGATGATGGGCCTATCATTTCTCCTCCAATATAATAATTATATGATAAGCTCAATTCCTTCAGATGACATTGTCTCCAAATCCCAACAAGCTCGATGTGCTCAAAGTTATTATAAGAAACATCAAGCTTTAGAAGGTTAGGCATGACAGGAATTGATGAGCTCAAATTGTTTTGTGAAAGGTCAAGGACTTTTAGGGAAGTGATATTCATTAATTCAGATGGAAATCTACCCTCAATTGAATTCCAGCTAAGATCAAGATGTTGTAAGTTAGAATGGGCACTGGAATTCAAATAAGTGGGTGAAAAGGGGGCATTGTGAAGCCCACACCCTAACAAATGCAATTCTGATAAAGAAGGGATCATGTTTAGCAGGTTTACAGAGTTCCATGCCAGACTAAGATTATAGTCTGAAAGATCAAGGAATGTTAAGGATGTCATGTTCTGAAAAAAGTGAGGGAGTTGACCTTCAAAATTGTTGAGGCTAAGATCCAGATGTTCAATGTTGGGAAGTATTTTACTTGAATTAAGATGAAGTCCAAGATCAGCATTAGAAAGTGTACAGAAACTCAAACTTAAATATGTTAATGAAGGAATCATGTAAAATACCATATCAACATTGTTTGCTTGAGAAAGATCCACATGACTCAAGTCAAGATGCTCAAGTGAGGAAAGGCCAGAAACCCATGCCATATCATTTGACGTGATATCATTTGACGTGAAATCATTTGAACCAAGATCAAGAACCTTCAAATTGGAGAGATTTCCAATGGGATGGGGAATAATACCACTAAAACCTGCATTTGAGAGATTGAGGTAACTTAGCTGCTTGAAGGATCCAATGAATTTAGGAATCTGACTTCCATAAAATTTATTCCTACTCAAATCCAGATGTTGCAGATGTCTTAACTCAGCCAAACATGCGTTCACCTTATCACCTTTTAAGTAGCCCAAAGTTCCTCTGAGATGAAGACTGACAACTCTTCCGGTGGCACCATCACAGCGGACTCCTTTCCATGAGCAACAATCAATGCCAACCCATGATGATAGCATTTTAAAGTCATCTTTGACGCTGTCTTTGAACTGGAGTAGTGCTAGTCTCTCTCGTTCATGGCAGCTTCTTGTTGAATTTTGAGCCCCCAGACAAGTATATTTGGTTGCAACCAAAAACATACTTAATAAAACGAGATGAAGCCCCCAAACCCACTGATTTCCCATGATTCAACCTCAACTTTTTAGAAGAATGTGAAGAAATATAAGTTGCTATGATGAACAAATTACATGAAGTAATAGTTGTTTGTATAGATGGACGTGAGCTATGGATCATGGAAGACTTTGCAAGTCGTTGTGGTCCTGTGGAAAATCAATACACAAATATCATCCACAAAAATCCTCCAGTTTCCAATGGATAAAATTTTGTTGTACATAAATCCTCAACTCATAATCTATAGTTAATATTCCTCATTTTTCTTACAATTTTGTTATACACCTTTGAGCAAACTTATGTAAAAAAAAATTCTTTCAATATAACTAATTGTTTAGAGTCGTAGCTGGGCATGCTACCTTATAAAAATTCTTTTAAGAGTAAATTACTTTTTGAGTTATGTTTTAGTGGTTTTTTAACCACTAGAGTCCAAAATTAAAAAGTTTAGCGCTCTGAGTCCCTAACCACTCATTTTATAACACTTGTACTTTTTATTTTGGACTCAAGTGGTTAAAAGCACTAAAAACACATGAACTCAAAACGTTATAAAATGAGTGGTTAGGGACTAAAAGCGTTAAACTTTTTGATTTTAGACTCAACTGGCCTTAATTTGGTCCACAAAAGGCTGAAATGAGAATCCGATTCTCAGGCTTCCAAATCCAAACTTTCTTTCCTTATGGATGATCATTGGACAAACTGTATCCACATAATTACTTCCTTCTATTAGAGTATTAGAGGTGTACAAAAATCCGGTTTGGGCCTGATGAACCGGTTTATAGCCCGATTTGGTAGCCAAAAAACGGTTGGCTCGACCCTGATTTGGCAGTTTTGTATAGGTTTAAGATTTTTGTGTTAAGAATCATTTTCAACCCGAACCGGTTTGAGCCTAAAAATAAACCGATAAAAATTGGTTTAAATGCTAAAACTAGTTGTGAACCCAATCCCAATTGGTTTGGGTGGGTTAGGTTTTCAACCCTAAAATCGATCTTAACATGAACCGGTTTGAGCCCAAGGTAAATAAAATGGGTCAAATTGCCTTTAAATGTATGGGAGTTCTTAATTTTAAAACTCGTCTGCAAGTGTTCATTCATGCATGGGCGGCTTCTATGTGGTGAGTTCTTAGGCTCGAGCCTAGGGCCCAAATATTGCTTACACATAATTCAATGCACACTTTTTCGCTTTGAGCATAAAATATTCAATATTATTCCAATCTCACTTTAATGAAAAAAAAGTGGGCCTAACTAATTTTACATAGGTGGTTTAATCGTACTTTAACCAATCCATTTTTTGTACTTGTTCACAAAAATCTTAGATCTGATACAGTCATACAACTTATAACGTTAACATTTGAACAAGGCCTTTGAGTTTATACTTTGCCTTGGGCCCCAAATTGGTTGAGCCACCCTATGTTCATGACGTTGAAGTAAAGGAAAGTGAAGTCAACACCTCACGCATGGTTTGTTCATGGTTTAGTCCTGCTACAGCTATATAGGGTGTTCATTTAGTTCAAACATTCACACACGTACATACACAAGATATATAGCGATAAAAAATATTGAGTAGTTTATTAGATTAGGGTGGGAGTTGGCTACAAAGTCCATTTTTCTTACAAAGTGTAAAAAGTCATAAAACACACTCAAAACCCACAAATAACAAAGTGAAGATTACTAAAGCACCATATTTGTGGGGTTTGTGTTGTGTTTTGTATGATAAGGCTTTGATTATTGAATTACTAACATTAGTGTGTTTTATGTTGATTATCATGTTGTGTTTTATATCCATAGTTCCACGATTATGTGTTTGAAGTTTTTATGTACTGTTAGAGTTTGGATATTGTGTTTTAGTGATCTTCACTCTGTTATTTGTGGGTTTTGAATGTGTTATATAGCTGAATTTGTGGTGTTTTATGACTTTGTACACTTTGTAGAAAAAATGGACTTTGTACCCGAACCACACCCATTAGATTATACACATGTGTACATCGCATTTAAACAGAGCAAGGATAATGAATTTAAAATAGGAAAGATATTATAGATAATGAATTAAAATAGAAAATATGTAACTGATTTCAATTATTAAGATAATGATTTAAATCTAATTTTTTTATAAAATTACTTTCCTATTTAATTTATGAGAGAGAACATGATTTATGCAATCAATTTAAGATGAATATTACACATATACCCTTTTTGCATTTAATTAAAAGGAAAAAATTAACCACATAATTACAATCATGCCACTCATCTAAATCTCAAGATCATAGAAATCAAGGGTCAAGATGAGTTCACACAGTTCACAACTGAGGGGGGTGTTCACTCTTGAACCTAATCCTCTATATATATATATATAAAAAAGTGAATTATTCGATGATATTATGATATATGGGTATATGTATGGTTTATACGTTGGATTGGTTGATAGGCAATATTTAATCTATACTACGTTATTAAGCAAACTAGGTTTCCTACTCTTATGGTAATTTTACATTGTGTACACATCTTCAAGCAACATATATAGAAGAGCGAAGCCATTTTAGAGGGGTTAAAGCTTTACATTCTTCAAAGATTTAAGACGTCTAAGGGTCATTATAGGGATTTCATCCATGGAATTAGGAGAAGCCTACATTAATTATATCCGACTTAAACCGTCCAGAGAAGGAGACGGAGAGAGAACCAGAGAAGAGAGCGAGTAGCGGGGTTAGAGAGTGAAAGAGCGACGGGAGAGGGAATGGGGAGACCAAGCACAGCCTCCGGCCACCTTAAACCTAACGACGACAGTGATGTGATGGTGTCACTTGGTTAGAGCACGATGGGGGTTCTGGTGATGAGGTTGCAAGTGAATCCCAATCGTTCGTCTTGCACCGTCGTTGAATGCAAATCGTCGCCTCCTTCACCACGCTAAAGGTGCCGTCGATTAGGTAGTGAAATCCATTGTCGGGGATTCTGAATTGACTTTATGTCTACCGTATGGCGAATGTGAATAGCCCCTACGTTCAATTCTAACATCGTCTGCAACGCATGGTTTATATATATTTGCTCTCTCCCCAACCAATGATATATTAAGCTGATTATGAATCCATTGTTTTTGCAGGGACATAGGGTTCTTCGGCTTACCATGTACATAGGGAGACGTCGGTATTATCGGACCAGGAGAGATGAGTCAATCATGATTCAATTACATTCAAGTGAACCCGGGTACAACTCAGACGAGAAGAACTTTGTAGCCCATGCAACCCCAAGACATCATGCAGCAACTTGTTTTTAGTTTCTAATTTTATCACATGCAATTTTATTTCTAAGTTACTTTATTTTATTTACCTTTTCAAAGTTAGGTTTTCCACTTTCCTAAGATGTAGCAAAATGGGTTGTACCGGAATTTTATTACCTGTGTATTGCGATTGAATGAATGAACATAGGCAGAGTGAAACTATTTAGAATTTGTTAATTCTCTTGTTCTTGAGATTTCCTTTCCAATGCTATCTTATTTTGGCCGATTAAGAGGTGACCTTTGGAATCCCGACTTGAATTACATGGTGTTTTCTGTATTGTAATTCAGCTTTGGAGTGCCCAACGGATGGAAAGAGTGGTAATTTTCTGTGTCTCGAATCTATTTACAATCAAGAACCATCTAGTTGTGGAAACACTTGAACAATTCTCCATTCAAGATAACAAATTTAACTTTATTCCAAAACCTTCTTACAGGCATTAAGAGGTGATCATGACTTGCAAATCATATTTATGATCATATAAGCTTTCAAGGCAATGAATGTGGTACCAAAACAAGTAGCACCTAGGCGAATGACTTCTGTCAACCAAGTCTTGACCAATCTAAAGGCCATTTGTGATTATCGATTAAATTAAATTTTGGATATGTAAATGTAAATCTCTAGAAAATCTTTATACTTCGGAGATGAAGATGGAAACAATTCATACAGTTAATATTAGCAACACATCACCATCTTCTAGTTAGTCCAAATCATCAGCCACATCTTCTAGAGTTCTAGTCGTAGTTCATCAGTGCATGTAGGTGAGAATTTTGTAAATCCATAGGTGTAGACCTATGTAATTATGTGAACAAATCAATGACTCGATGTAAGAGTTTCTATATTTATCAATAATTCTACCACTAATATCGAAAGCCGACTCATAAGCAGTTGTTGGGATAGAATTCCTAAAACATGCTTTAACATGTGAAAAATGAAAAAAAAAAAATTCAGCGAAATTAGCTTCTACCAACCTAAAACATCAAAGGTACCATCCCCTTTTATCTTTCTTTTTTTGCAGCCTCATCGCACAAATATATATCTAGTTCAATGTTATCAAATTAGAAGAAGACAAAGTAGTAGTTAGCTCATTTAATTTATCTATATTCTTCGTATAATGATTAAAACTCCAATTACACTTCTTTCAGTTGGTCGTCGATTTCCTTATTTTTCTTAAAAATCATAATTCATACATCATAAGCTTACACAATAATTAAGATAATACATTTTATTTTGGGTATCTAAAACTAACAGCACAAACAACAACAAATTCACATTGACCAAAATTATCACAATATTTATCAAACTTTATTTTCAAAAACAATACTTGATTGGCATTTTTTATAGTCGCATGCATTGTGCAAAGTTTACCAAACAACAAACTGAAGATCTCATACATGAACTGTGAAAAAATTCTTAGGGCCGGGCTGTTTGTTTAGCTCTTAAGGGGCTCTTAATGGTTCAGACATCTTACTGGTTCAGACTGTTTGTTTCACGAGCAGATGCCTGAATGGTTCAGACATTTGCCTCTGAATGGTTAAGCATTATACCGAGTCTGAATGGTTAAGACCTCTAATCTGAATTGGTAAGATATTTGCCTCTGAACGGTTAGTTAGACATTATGCTGACTCTTAATAGTTCAGACCTCTTACCAGTTCAGCACTTTATGGTTCAGACTTCTTACTGGTTTAGTACTTAACCATTTGCCAAACAGCCCCATAGTCACATTATAAAAACATCAAATACTCCATAAATATAATCAACCAATTTTAATTGCAAATGATTAACTTATGCATTAATTCAGGAATTTTAACACAGTAGAGCAATAGTGGTGAGAGAGTATCAAAACCGGTTCCCGTTTAGATGGTTTGTGGGCTATGTACTCATGACTAACAACAAATATGTCCCTAATATTAACATAATTTAATCATTTGCAACTAAAATTTATTATTTATAGAGTATTTGTGGATTTTTTTAACGTAACTAAGAAAACTTAAGAGACCAAGTATGTGACCTCAAATTTATTGTTCGGTAAGCTTTACACAATGCATTCAACTATAACAAAAATGTTACTCTTTAAGTGTTCATGAGAAGATCATAATTGGCTTGCGCGTATGAAAACAAAATTTAATTAATATCTAATAATACCAGCGTTAGCATAATTTACCCAATATGAATGTTTTTGTTGTATGTGGCATTATTTCTAATGCCCCTAAATATAATGTGTTATCTTAGTTATAGTTTAAGCTTTATATATATATAATAAGAATTTAGAAAAAAAAAAAAAGGAAATCAAGGAACAAGAAACATCAGTATAATTGTTTAATTTTTATAAGATAAATACAGATAAAGCATATGAGCAAAACAAACAATACCAATAACTTCTTCTAATTGGGTTGATAACGAGAAGTATGTTAAAATACTCATGATAGTGAAGTCGATAATTGTTTAATTTTTAAATTGGTGGAAGCTTAATTCGAATAAATTCCTCATTCTTTCTCAAGTTGCTAAGCATGTTCTGGATAATTAACCAATCTCAACCGTTGCATCTAAGTCGTCATTCAATACAACTATACAAGTGGTAAAGTGATTGATAAATAAAGAAACTTTCTTAAGTTAAGGCATTGATTTGTGCACAAGATTCCTTCGGTGTACACAAACGGATTTACAAGATTCTCACCTTCATGAACTAAAACTATAGACATGGTTTATTCATCTTTTTAGATTTCCTAGTTTTATTGGATTAACAACGATGCTCTTTTGGATCATAACATCACCTGAAGTATCAAATCCTAAGTGTAATAACAATTACTTCCATAGTCTCATTGGATTAACAATAACAATCCTTTGAATAATAAAACCAAAATTAACCTAAAATTCTTAATGAAACAATAACCTGCTCAATTTTCCTATTGTCAAGATAATCAACTTCCAATATCCCCTACTAATCAACTTAAACACAACCAAATCCTAACACACTACTTCACTTTTAACTTTCCTGATGTAAACTTCTAGAACCTAATCATGATCACATATTCAGGCAATCTAATAACCACTGTCAGTTAAAACATCAATTTTAGGTTTAACAATAGTAACAACTAACAAGTGACTATTACTAACAACAACAATCACAATCAAAATTATTCTTATTATTATCACTGTAAACATAAGAAATCTGGAGAATGACTGATTATATACAAGAAAGCACATTAACAAATGTAATTTCCCTATCAAATGTTGACAGTGACTTAAGGGGAAAGAAAGATACATAGGTCGTCGATCATAAGTGCCTTCCACCTCCCTTTGTAGTTCGAGGTCTTGAATTTTTGTCAATATAGGATATTAAATTTAATAAATATTTGTGATTAATTAACATAATAAATCTGCAATTAAAATGAAAATAGTAAAACCCACAAACCTTTGCCTTCCATGGATCCTTGACCTCGGGGTTTGGAATAGTTAGACTATCCCGTCACAATCTCCCCCATCATCCCAATCTTTTGGCTGAAGTTTAAGCACATTTTAATTAGTAATTTATTAACAATCAAGTAAATCTAGAATGTGTGATGAAAATTGCATACCTTTTTGGCATATGGGTCATAACACTGAAATCATAAAAAAAAAAACATTCAGTTTTGTATTCCATTTGGATTGTGGGAGAAAACCAAAACCTATGGATGGTCTTACTACCTCAGGGTCATGAATGAGCTCCTTCTCAAACAAATTTTCATGCTGCAATAAAAAAAAATTGAAACTAAATTAGCTTACAATTTACAAGTTAAGGATGAGACTAGCATCTTTTCATTGCCAACATAAGCCCATGAAAAAAGTTTTATATTTCAACATTGTAATCAGAAATTACAATAAGAATTTTTTGTAGATTAAGAAATTAATTTCTTCTCATTAGTTTTAGATACAATGTCAAATTCCAGTCTCTCAATTGAATCGGGCACTTGACCATCCAACATGTTGATGCTTAGGTCCCTACAAACAAATGGTTCAAATATATAAATAAAAATGAGAATGGTCAACATTATTCTTGAAGATCAGTGTTAGTGATTTGACTCACAAGTTTTTGAATTCAATTGTCCATCCTATGTAGTCAGTTACTTACTGAGCATGTAAGCATACATCCTCAAATACCTGCAACAAAACTAAAAAGACAAAATAAACTAACTTTCCATAAATAGTCTAACCATGAATTCAACTCATAGTCTAATCATGCTAGTCATATTTTGTGAATCAGGAAAGCTTGAACTGGGTCCGGTGAAATATGTTATCATTCTAAGAACCGTCATACAACCATAAAGTTAGATATATGCTCAAATCTAACTTGGTGTTCGAGTAAAGAAGAAAAGTGTAACAATCTTACAAAATATATGAAGAAATTATTAAACTTTCCTTTCTTCGCATCCCATATCCTAATTCCATCACTACTCATTCTTTGTCCTTCTTTATAAAACTACAACAAACAACAAATCTTTCGAGAAAACAACTTACTACGGTTAAGGAAACCTGTCGGTCAAAGAAAATAAGGACTACTTATCAAGATTCAAGAACATAGAATAAAGTTTCACCATGGAAACAATCTATAGATTTGCTAAACAATTTCATTTGTTTCAGAGAATCATTAGAAGTTGTTGAGATCTTTAAAAGCCCTAGACATACTATCAAACAGTTGGTGTGCAGAATTTGATATTACTTCAACCATATTCTACCCTTTAAAAACATGACATCTGGGAATCAAATTAACCAATCAGATGAAAAACCAACAAAACCCCTAACTCAGATCATACAGATTTTAAGTTCATAACCACAATCAAAAAAAAAAAAAAACTCAGACATGAAGAGGAATAACTAAATTCACTAAAAGATTATCAAAAATGTGAAATTACCTTGAAACTGCATCCCATAATCGAGTTTTAAGAGTTGAATCAAGGAACCAGTAATTTCTGTCCTTCGCTACATGATTTCAGGAGTTTGGGTGATGGAGAGAGAGGCGAATTTACGCTTGTGTTGCAGAGAGGCAATGTAGGGTTTGGTGGATTTTATGGGATTGGAGGGTTAGGGGGAAGATGAAGTGAAGCGGGTAATCCCCTCCGGCTTCTTTTATTAGGGTTCTAAATGAAGATGGCAAATTACCGATTATACCCTTTGGTGTCTTAAAACTTTGGGTTAAAATAGCTTATACATCCTTGTACATGATGCTTGATAACTTGTATGTATGGTAAAATTACTATCTTGTACATCACTTTTCCTTTATAATATATTATAGATATGAAAGTATAATTGTGCATATCCTTAAGCCCACAGGTTGTCTTCAACCCATGTGAGATCCACATTGCAGATTATGACGTTGAAGTAAAGGAAAGTGAAGTCAACACCTCACGCATGATTTGTTCATGGTTTAGTCCAGCTACAGCTATATACCATGGTTTAGTCCTACTACAGCTATAAAGGGTGTTCATTTAGTTCAAACATTCACACACGTACATACACAAGATATATAGCGATAAAAAATATTGACTAGTTTATTAGATTAGGGTGGGAGTTGGCTACAAAGTCTATTTTTCTTACAAAGCGTAAAAAGTGATAAAACACCATAATGTCAACCATAAAACACACTCAAAACCAGTGTTGCAAGAATCGCTAGGCGCTAGTCGGGCGGTGGGGTACTGACTAGCGATTAATCGGGATTAATAGGGATTAATCGGAATTAATCGGATTGAGATTTTTATATGTAACTTTTAGTTACATATATACACACACATTTTTATATGTAGTTTTTTAAAGTAGACATGTTTTAACCACTCTTTAACCCATTTTTTAAAGTAACTGGAAGGAATTTATAAGGTTTGGTCAAAATTTGGCCAGCATCTAGCCAAAATTTGGCTAGAATAGAACCGCCATTGACTGCCTAGCATTAATCGGCCATTAATCGGTGAACCTCCGATTAGTGATTAATCGGCGACTAATCGGAGACTAGTCGGGATTTTTACAACCATGCTCAAAACCCACAAATAACAAAGTGAAGATTACTAAAACACCATATTTGTGGGGTTTGTGTTGTGTTTTGTACGATAAGGCTTTGATTATCGAATTACTAACATTAGTGTTTTATGTTGATTATCATGTTGTGTTTTATATCCACAGTTCTACGATGGTGTGTTTGAAGTTTTTATGTACTGTCAGGGTTTAGATATTGTGTTTTTGTGATCTTCACTCTGTTATTTGTGGGTTTTGAATGTGTTTTATGGCTGAATTTGTGGTGTTTTATGACTATGTACACTTTGTAGGAAAAATGGACTTTGTAACCGAACCCCACCCATATATATATATATATAGGACAAAGATCCGTTAGGAACCACCCCTTATTGCGAGAACCGCGAGAACCAATGTGAACACAACAAAAAATGCCTAAAAATAGCTAAAAAGCACACAAATTTTTTTTTGTTTTTTTTAGGTTTTTTGGGGGTTTAGTTTTTAGCATTTTAGCTTGGGGGGGGGGGGGGGGGGGTTAGGTTTTTTTAGCTATTTTAGGTTGTGTTCACATTGGTTCTCGCGGTTCTCGCAATAAAGGTGGTTCTCGCATGAACCTTACCCTATATATATATATATATATATATATAGAGAGAGAGAGAGGCCGGTTATCATACAAATGCGCTTATCGTACATTACGTACGGTACAATCTCAGCCGTCAGATCATCTTCCGGCATTGAAATCGCATGTTGTTTTTTTATAACAATTTCGCATGTTTTTTTAACATGCGATTTCATCAAAATTACCACATGCGAAATTGTTACAAAAAAACATGCTATTTCATCAAAATTATCACATGCGAAATTGTTACAAAAAACATGCGATTTCATCAAAAATTATCACATGCGAAATTGTTACAAAAAAAACCAACATGCGAATTCAATGCGCGATAAAAGATCCGACGGCTGAGATTGGCGCGTACGTAATGTACGATAAGGGCATTTGTACAGTACTCTTTACCTACATATATATATATACACACACACACAAGTGAATTATTCGATGATATTATGATATATATGGGTATATGTATGGTTTGTACGTTGGATTGGTTGATAGGCAATATTTAATCTATACTACCTTATTAAGCAAACTAAGTTTTCTACCCTTATGGTAATTTTACATTGTGTACACATCTTCAAGCAACATATATAGGAGACCAAAGCCATTTTAGAGGGGTTAAAGCTGAACATTCTTCAAAGATTTAAGACGTCTAAGGGTCATTACAGGGATTTCATCCATGGAATTAGGAGAAGCCTACATTAATTATGTCAGACTTAAACTGTCCAGAGAAGGAAAAGGAGAGAAAACCAGAGAAGAGAGCGAGTAGCGGGGTTAGCAGTAGTGCTGTTTGAACCTGAGGCCATTATGATTTCTAAACAGAAATCAAGTTGCAGAGAGAATAGAAGGAAAAAGAGGAAGACAACGGCTGATATGTTAAAAGACAGCGGCTGATTATTAGGGTAAAGAAGTAGGGCCTCATTTAAACCCTAATTAAAGACTATTGAGCCTCATCAAAACGCTTCACGTGTTGTAACGCTTCAGACCAAAAAAAACGCTTTTCCAAACGCTTCAGCGCTTCATGCTTAAAGCTCGCTTTTTTAAACACAGCTCCTAGCCGTCCCCGTGCTTCATAGTTAGGCATTATATTGGCTCTTAATGGTTCAGACCTCTTACCGCTTCAGCACTTAATGGTTCAAACCTCTTACTGGTTCTGTACTTAACCATTCAGAAGTTGCCAAACAGCCTCATAGTCACATTATAAAAACATCAAATACTCCATATTCCATAACGAACCAATTTTAATTGCAAATCATTAACTTATGCATTAATTCAGGAATTTAATACAGTAGAGCAATAGTGGTGAGAGAGTATCAAAACCGGTTCCTATTTAGATGGTTTGTGGGCTAAGTACTCATGACTAACAACAAATATGTCCCTAATATTAACATAATTTAATCATTTATTTATAGAGTATTTGTGGATTTTTTTTAACGTAACTAAGAAAATTTAAGAGCCCAAGTATTTGACCTCAAATTTATTGTTCGGTAAGCTTTACACAATGCATTCAACTATAACAAAAATGTTACCCTTTAAGTATTCATGAGAAGATCATAATTGGCTTGCGCGTATGAAAACAAAATTTAATTAATATTTAATAATACCAGCGTCAGCATAATTTACCCAATATGATTCTTTTTGTTGTATGCGGCATTAGTTCTAAATCCCCAAAATATAATGTGTTATCTTAGTTATAGTTTAAGCTTTATATATAGTATATGAGCAAAACAAAGTACAAGAAACATCATTATAATTCATAACTGTTTAATGTTTATAAGACAAATACAGATAAAACCATAGTTGTTAATAGCGACCATAGCGGTCGCTATAGCGCGCTTTATGGCGATGCGACTATGTGTCGCTATGCTGGTTATGGCGATGACTAGCGAGCTTAGCGACATCTGTTTTTTTTTTTTAAATGTCGCCTGGGAATACAAAAAAAATGCGATGCGACTATGTGTCGCTATGCTGGTTATGGCGATGACTAGCGAGCTTAGCGACATCTTTTTTTTTTAAATGTCGCCTGGGAATACAAAAAAAATGCTATCTGGTTAAAAAAGCAAGGAATACAAAAAAATGCTATCTGGTTAAAAAAGCAGAAAGAAATTGTGCAAAAAACCGGCACACGCGGGCCCGGGGTTTTCGGAGCTGCATTCGTGTGGGCATGCACGAGTTCAATTAAATTCCAGTGTAGAAACTCATTTTTTGCACCCCCCCCCCCTCTCCCTGCGCGCGGGTAGGACTTGTGGTAAAACATGTCATAAAGCTACAATGTAGGAGTAAAAACTTTACCTTATAAACAACCACTAACTTTGTTCACACACCAATGTGGGACAAAGTATTTACCACCTTTTGAGACTTTCATTCACACACCCAACATATAAGTCCTTTGCTACTAACTGTTAGTTTTTGTTAAATATACATGTAAAATAGCATATATACAAGGGTATTTTGATGTAAAATACATATAAAAATTTTCAAAAATCTTTTTCTAGTGTAATCGCTATTTATAAAATAGCCGTTGCTATTTGTCGCTATTCGCTATCGACAACTATGGATAAAACATATGAGCAAAACAATGTTGATAACGAGAAGTATGTTAAAATACTCATGATAGTGAAGTCGATAATTGTTTAATTTTTAGATTGGTGGAAGCTTAATTCGAATAAATTCCTCATTCTTTCTCAAGTTGCTAAGCATGTTCTGGAAAATTAACCAATCTCAACCGTAGCATCTAAGTCATCATTCAATACAAGTGGTAGAGTGATTGATAAATAAAGAAACTTTCTTAAGTCAAGGCATTGATTTGTGCACAAGATTCCTTCGGTGTACACAAACGGATTTACAAGATTCTCACCTTCATGAACTAAAACTATAGACACGGTTTATTCAGACCGTCCGGTATGGGGGTCGTCTCCCCCACGTCGCCCGGAGTCCCTGCTCGTCCCACACCGCCCCCTTGGGCTCGTCACGTCGCCAATGTCGGACAGAAGACGGAGGAGACGGGGCTTGTTGATTGGCTGCTTGTTTGCTCTCTCTCTCTCTCTCCTTGCAGGGTACAAGTAAATCAGCACAAGGTACAACTCTCTTGGGTAGGCATTGCTTCCCCTCCACACCCTTGGGTAGTCCCCAAGGGGATGGTCCTCCACCTTTGCTTACTTGGCGCCTACGTGGCGGATGGTCCCTTTGGGGACTATCCTCACCATACCCTTTGGTCTATTTTTTTTAGATTTCCTAGTTTTATTGGATTAACAACGATGATCTTTTGGATCATAACATCAAAATTCTGAAACATCAAATCCTAAGTGTAATACCTACAAACACCAAATAAAGGAAAGCAAAACAATTACTTCCATAGTCTCATTGGATTAACAATAATAATCCTTTGAATAATAAAACCAAAATTAACCTAAAATTCTTAATGAAACAATAACCTCCTCAATTATCCTATTGTCAACGCCCCTCTTGTGGTATGCGCATATAATGTATATGTGTGTGCCATCGGGGGGCAAAAGTGAAAGTGCACTAATTTTAACGTTATTTTACTAATTTCGTGAAAATAACGTTAAAAGTTGAGGACGGTTAATCATGCATCATGTGGTGGCGTTGATAGCTGAAAGACAAAAGGGTACATGCACTAATCGGTCTTTGTCCCGATTGCTGAGTGTTATGTGCCTTATGTCCAAGGCTTGATGCAAAACTACTATCGAGCTGGGGGTCTCACTGGAAGCAGCCTCTCTATTTCTACAGGGTAGAGGTAAGGCTGTCTACATCTTACCCTCCTCAGACCCTACCTTTGCTTTGCTATTGGTGGGATATACTGAGTATGATGATGATGATGATGATGAATTATCCTATTGTCAAGATAATCAACTTCCAATATCCCCTACTAATCAACTTAAACACAACCAAATCCTAACACACTACTTCACTTTTAACTTTCCTGAAGTAAACTTCTAGAACCTAATCATGATCACATATTCAGGCAATCTATCTAATAACCACTGTCAGTTAAAACATCAAACCACTATATCACTAAACTATCATCAATTTTAGGTTTAAGAATAGTAACAACTAACAAGTGACTATTACTAACAACAACAATCACAATCAAAAATATTATTATTATCACTGTAAACATATGTAATGGCACAAAATCATAACCTGAGATCTAACAAATTTCTATAACAAAAACTCACAATTAACTGTCGCTAAACAGAACACGGAGCTTTGCGGCGAAAGTACCGGTGGAATCGAGATCTGCTTCAGCGAGAAGACTACTCTTGATGTGATTCATGCGATCGGTGAGTGAATTGTGTTCTTTCTCCAAAGTGGCGGTATCGTCCTCTAGATCCTGAATTCGGTATTTTTGACCTACCGATCGCATGCTCAGCAGGAAGATTCCGGTCATGGCGAAGAACTGGATGAAGCTGTGTTTTTGTTTGATTGCGTTAGCGACGAAACCTAACGACTTTTTTGGCGTCGGAATTCCGGCGTCGGCGGCAGACGGTGGTGCCATGACGGTTTTTATCGGAGCTTTTGTTTTTAGGTAGGGTTTTATTGATGTTTTATCTGCTTTTTTACATTGGGTTTGGCCCAATAGGGGACAATAATCGGGCCGGAAAGATAAGCCCAAACTGAAATTAAATCAAGGAAAAATTACAAGTCGTCCTTTATCTTTATACCACTTTGCAGGCGGTGTCCTTTTTAACGAATGTTGACAGGCGGTGTCCTTTACTAGGTATTTTGTTGCAAGTTTAGTCCTTTACACCCAACCTAGTTAAAAAACCCTGTTAATTGTTGACAGGCGGTGTCCTTTACTAGGTATTTTGTTGCAAGTTTAGACCTTTACCTAGGTATTTTGTTGCAAGTTTAGTTCTTTACACCCAACAATTAACAGGGTTTTTTTAACTGGGTTGGGTGTAAAGGACTAAACTTGCAACAAAATACCTAGTAAAGGACACCGCCTGTCAACATTCGTTAAAAATGACACCGCCTGAAAAGTGATATAAAGATAAATGACAAAACTTGTAATTTTTCCTTAAATCAATGAGGCCTGTGCATTTTAAATCGGGTCCGATTGTGTCAAATAAGTCATGCCCATTTTTTTTTTAACCAGAATTGGTTTAAAAGAGGGAAGGGATCGAGTTTGAGCGGTTTAAATTCAGTTAGAAGCCGGGATTTAACCGGTTTGGGGTTGGGTTTGACTTTGTTAACCGGTTTCATGGGGTTATAGCCCGATTACAACTCAGATGATTGGGGTAAGTCTGAACCAAGTTTTCTCAACCGGTTTCAAAACCAAGTTCAATTCCCGACCTGGTTCTCTCTTTTTTCTCACCTCAGAATCAAACTAGTGCTTTTATTTTTGTTTTTTAAAACCTTTTAAAGGTGTTTTGTTTTTTATTTATATATTTTAAATGGAAACTCTTTCGCCACTCATGTTGTAATGGTAGCATCACACACACATATCATATATCATGCTCTATCTGTTCTTTGTCGGGTGTTTTGGAGCCAAGGGTCTCGCTGGAAGCATCCTCCACAGACCCTACCAATAGCTTTGCTATTTGTGGAATTTACTAGGTATGGTTATTTATATTTTAAATGCAAAAAATTAACTTCGAATTTGCATTAAACAAATCTACATACTAGCCCAATGTTTTATCAACTTTTTGTTAAACATGTCGTTGTATATATTTTAAATGCAAAAAAAAAAAAAAAAAGCCTTCGAATTAGCATTAAACAAACCTACATACGAGCCCTATGTTTTATCAACTTTTTGTTAAACATGTCATTGTATAGTTTGGTTGGTTCATGTAAATAGAGTGTTTTGAATTAACTTCATAAATAAGTTGATTTAAACTTGCTACGTTCATATAAAAGCCGATATTCTATTTCTTTTTAAAATGAAATATTATATTTAGTTTTATGTTTTTAACATGATAAGGAAAAAAAGTTAACCTAGCTATTTTATAGGCCTGGTCTATTCGCACACGTCATTTGTCTTTTTGCACTTCCAAAGCGCCGCGCTATGGCCAAAGCGGGGCGCTTTGGCCATAGCGCGGGGCTTTGGATGTTTTTTTTTTTTTGGAAACAGGTGGGATGTGGGTTTGTTTGGTAGAGAATTTTGGTTGGATTAGTTTGGTAGGGATTTTTGGAGGAAAAATTTTTATTTGAGTTTTATTACATATAATTCATAGTTGTTTTATAATTACGTCATTACGTCATTATTTTTATAGAACGTATATAATATAAGTTCTTAACGTAGTTTATTTTGTTAAATTAAACGAACACGTTAAATAAAATGTACAGAAAGCCATAAGAATTAAACGTAAACAATCCAAAACCAACGTGATGTAAATAGAAGATTAACTGCAATATATATATATATATATATATATATATATATATATATATATATATATATATATATATATATATATATCAGTTTGTACATACAAAAAAAAAGTACAACTGAGTACATAATACATAACAAAACACTAAACAAACAAACTAAGGTACTAATCCTCATGCGGTGGAGACGGTGGGAGGGGAAGTGGAGGCAACCCAGCGAGCTCTCGTAGAGCAACGAGCGTCTCGACGATCCAGTCAATGCGTGCGCCCTGGCGTCTGAGGCGACGGTCGAAGTCCCGAGCCACCTCACGCGCTGCCGGAGGCAGGTCAGCGTAAACGTGATGCGGGTACTGTGGCGGCTCAGGAGCTGGCTGAACTGGTGGTACCGGGATCTTCTCGATATGCTCCTCCTGAGCCGGATCCTCGAATACAGGCTGAGCCTGAGGCTGAGCCTGAGCCTGATCCTGAGGCTGGCCCGGGTACTGATCGAGGCCCAAAGCCTGTAGCTGAGCCTGCCGAGCGGCCTCCTGAACATGAGGAGGGGCTAACACTCCATCCCTCAGCTCAATAACAACCGGGATGACCTCCGGCACAACCTCCGGATGCCAAATCAGCCCGTCACGGCCCCTAAACCTCAGACCAACATCAAAGGTACGGATGATCTGCATGGCAGATACTGACGCGCGGCCCAACGTAGTCGACGGGACCGGGTCGGACAGCTCCGGATCACTCTCGGGCACGATCCCTAGCGAGCGTGCAATGGCGGTGATGTATGAGCCAGTGTGCAGCTGCCCGCGGAGCTGCCGGTGGTATGCACTGGCAAAGTAATCTGCCAGGCGGGCTGCTAGATCGCAGGGCTGGCCGCGAAGTAGGTAGTATAGAAAGAAAAGGTCACTGAGGTTGACCTTCTCCCTGCTGGTACCCCGCGGCACGATAGATGACGCGATAATATGGTGCAGGTATCGGTACAAGGGGTCTCTAATGGTGGTGGCCTTTTGCCAGGATTTCCCAAAGGGAACCCTGGAAATGGCCCTCCAGAAACTGATAAGCGTCTGCCTGTCCATCGCCCTAACCGCCTGCGTATATAAATCAGTATCAAGCTCGGGCTCTGTGTACAAACCTGTATGGACAGCAAACTCCCGCACACTCATCTAAAACTGTTGACCGGCGAGACGGAATGTAACTTCGTGGACTGGAAAATCCGGGTCCTCCACGTAATCCGCCGGATGCGGCGCGTATGTAAACGTAGAAAGAAACTCGACCCTAAGCTCACGGTACGAGTCCTCCATCGCTATCTGAAATAGGCGCGACCAAGGAGTATCTAGTCCAACTATATCACGCGTCCGCGCGGCCTCTCCCACGGTCTCCAGCAGGTACCAGTCTATCCCTACATGCCCCCCAATCTCCATGGTGCGCAACCTAGCGCATCTCCTCCTCGCCCGTGACCCCTGCGGAAACTGCAGGTACGGACATGCCTCCTGTCCCTCCTCTCCCACATCTCCCACCTCTCCCTCAGCCTCCATATGCTCAATCTCGTCATCGGAGGAATCCATCCCTGCACGTTGAAAAGATAATAAATAAATAATATTATTTAAACAATTTAAATAATAAACAAATATTATTAAATATAAAATAATAAACAAATAATATTATTAAACAATTTAAATAATAAACAAATAATATTAAATATAAAATAATAAACAAATAATATTATTAAACAATTTAAATAAAAGATAATAAACAAATAATATTAAATATAAAATAATAAACAAATAATATTATTAAACAATAATAAACAAATAATATTAAATATAAAATAATAAACAAATAATATTATTAAACAATAATAAACAAATAATATTAAATATAAAATAATAAACAAATAATATTATTAAACAATTTAAATAATAAAAAAATAATATTAAACAAATAATAAATAAATAAATAAAATAAACATGAAGCAAAGCGCCCCGCCTTGGCCTCGGCGCGGCGCTTTGGTTCTTCATTTTGAAGAACAGAACCCAGCCGGATCATCAAAACCCGCCCCAATCAACACAAATTTCAACATGTACATTTAACCAAAACGATTAAGGGTGTTCGATCTTACCTTTTAGCGGTTGAAAACGAGGATCTCCGGCTCAAGTGTGTGAAATCGCACCTTTGTGTGTGTTTTTGTGTTTGTGGTTGAAATGGGGGAGAAGCTGCCCCGCTTTGGCTTAAACGATGGACCGAAGCGCCCCGCTATGGCCATAGCGCGACGTTTTGAGGTCCAAAGCGCCTCGCTTAGGTCAAAGCGCGGCGCTTAGGGCCTTTTTTTATTTTTTTAAAATTGTTTTTAATTCACAAACTCGTCGATAATAGTCTAAATTTTACGCCTTTTCCATTATACATCATTTTTAATATATATGGACTATATTGCAAGTTCCGGATCAAATCGGTTACGTGTGATGTCATATTCCATTATATCGTATCATTTTGGTTTGAAAGCACAAGGACTCCTATGAGTAGTGTTATGTGTATCAGCCGCCTACCGTACATGAACATGACGTATTTTTTCATTAATTGTAGTATTATGATGTATATTGTTATTTTGGGTCGTACAAGTACGTATTGAATCTGATTGGGTCGTGTCGGTGACATTCGGTTTTTAACGTGATGTAACGCATATATTGAACAAACACAAACGTGATTATTATTAAACACATTTAACATACATTGTGAACATATGGGCTTACATTAAGGTTAGGGGGACGATACGTAAGCATTTCGTACGCATTGATCTGATCCCTGTATAATGTATGCCAGGCTGCTGCGCGCTCTGTTCTGTTCGCTGTCCAGAGTAGGTTTGGGGGAGGCATTGGATAACAACCTCCAAGCTCTACATGTATGAAATGCCCATCGTCGACGAACACAACCGCAACCACCAGGTGAGGTTCCTCAGCTTCGTTTGGCCCGCCCAGCAGAGGGAAAATTGTATCGCTCCCACGAATGTCGAAGGTGTGAACAATCACACCGTATCGTTGGGCAATAAGAAACCCCGTCTCAGGCATCGTCATGTAATTTTCGATACTTGCTCGTCCCACCCCCTTGAAATCGATCCGTCTAACCAGCGCATCATAATGTCCTATGTTTTCCGGATCGAAAACCTGCCTCCAAAGCGATTCGTTCATACGTAACTCCTTTATAAGTTGTTTCCGGATCATCAAATATGAATTTTGTTTCACTCCTAACCCAACAGCAACCGATCGAAACCCACAATGACCATCTGGTTTCACGTCCTTTATTCTAACGATGTATGGATGGATCACTTTGGGAATCTGAGATGCGTAGTTGCGGATCGCTATATCCGTCTTAGGACCGAGCTTGATCATCGGGAAATCAGGGTGTGGGTTGAGTGGTTTGGTATTCTTTTGTCTTCTAGAATCTTCGGGTGATATGTACGAGCTGTGACGGGGAAGATCGTCTGAGGCCTCGACCCAAGTTTCTTCTGACGGAATGTACGAGCTTTTTCTAGCGGCTTCAACCTTTCTTTCTTCCTGCGTTTTCAATGTTGGGCGACCACGAGTTTTCTTCAGAACAGCAGGAGGTTTTTTGTTATTGTTCCCTGGATTGAGGATTTGCTGAAACTTTTCAAAGAAGCTCCTTTTCACTTGAGGGGGTGTTGGATCGATCTGTTGTTTCAATTTTTCAAATTCCGTGTCTACATCGATATCCTCTAAGTTATTCCTTGCAGGCTTGAAGTCAAGCTTCTTCCAGAACACATCTATGTGTGTGATCCGGAGTTACTGACCTGTGGATGAAAACAAATTAGGTGGCAAAATCATAACGAGAAAGGTCAAAGATATTAATTACCGTTATTTTCCAACTTTTCCAAACGACAGGCACATGGCAAACCACAGCTGGTAAAAAGTTGGCAACCACAGCTTGCACCGTAGGCTCTCAACCCGTCTTCCTTACGTTTTAGTTCTATACTCAAAAGCTCAATCGCATATATTGAAACCTTTCTGAGAATATATGCAAGCATGGGCTGATTCTTGTGGTGCGTCATCACTTTTCGGAGGCTTGTTTCAAAGCTACTTCTAATCTCGGTGTATTGTCTATCAACAACATGATCAACATACGGTACAAGTACATTGAAACCAAATCTTGTAATTCTCTCCTCTTTTATTCGACCTCTTAATCACAATGAGGTAACCATTGTCTTTTGCCGTGTCTTGTACCCAACGCACCAACTCTTTACGTGACGAAAAGGTCTGCGTTGTATCAAACGAAAATGTAACCGGGTAACAGCCTTCCTCGTCAACAGACACATCCTCCGGCTCACCATCGTCACCGAGGTTCGAATAGACTTGATGTTCAAAGCTCTGTTCACAACCGTAACTGTGGTTTGGATAACACTCCTGCTGTACAAAGCTTTGCTCGCCACCGTAACCGAAATTCGAATAACCTTGTAAGCTCTGTTGACAACCGTAACTGTCGTTTGGATAACACTCCTGCTGTACAAAGTTGTACTCGCCACCGTAACCGAAATTCGAATAACCTTGTTGTGCGTAAGGGTCCTCCACAGGGGTATTCAAATCCAGCTTCACCGTGTTATCACGATAACGAATGCCAGATACAACCTCTGCCTCCCTCAAGTTAGACGAGACCGGTTTCTCATACGAGTCAGAAATAGCGGTCCCCTCGTAAGAATCAGGAACAACTGACTCGTTAGAATATTGACTGAAAAGATAGTTGCTTAACCACGACATCGTTTTTTCAAGACATGTAACTAATAGAGCAAAGAAAATCGACAAACAACAAAATCACCGAATGCTGAATGTTGTGTCTGAGCAGGTTTTTAAAGTGAAAATTTGGGGTCGAAGCGCCGCGCTTTGGCCATAGCGCGACGCTTAGGGTTCACAAGACACCTACAACCTCGTATCACCTTTATGTCTCTGCAACTTATGTCAGTCAAACCATCAAATCACCTTTTGTCGACATAAGCGCCCCGCTATGGCCATAGCACGGCGCTTAGGGGTGTGAAAATAATTTTCTGCGTGTGGGAATAGCATGACCCATTTTATATACAAATATATAACTTGATTATAATTAAAATAAAATATATATTATATTATAACTTAAAAGAGAAACTCGGTCCACTTACAAACAAAAGAGCACAAATAAATCAAATAGGTATCAACTCGTGGCTTTTGTCTTTGAAAGAATACAAAAGAGTATCAAGTCAACTTTTGCTTTTGTAACTTTTTACCCTCAAATTTCGCCACCACCCCTTCAAGTTTTAAGCTTTATAATTTACCCCTTGCATTATTACTTCATTTTTTACACCATCATGCCCTCAAGTTTTAAACTTTGTGTCTTTACCCCTTGCACTATCACTCTCTCAAGTTTTAAACGTTGCGTTTTTAATCCTTGCGCTATTACTCCATTTTTACTGCCACCACCCACTTAAGTTTCAAACTTTGCGTTTTTACTCCTTACACTATGTTACTCTATTTTTACACCTCCTCAACTTTGAAAATTTCATAAGGTTAACGCATCATAAAACGTTTGGACTAATTCATTTGATGTTTGCAATATACCCGCGCCGCAACGCCCGCGAGTCTAATTACTAGTTTAGTTCTAAGTTTTTAACATGAAAAGAAAAAAAAAGTTAACCTAGATTATATACAAATATATAACTTGATGTTATAATTGTCTTTACAGACTACGATGCATAACATCGGGACATAACATAGTAAACATTCACATATTAACAATGATATATCAATCGGATAAATAAATATCATGTCACAACAATGATCTCATATAAGTTTTATAATGTTGTTAACATTAAATCTTGACATCATTATTAATTCCGTACATGTAACTATCCTAACATCACTTTATTTTTCTTTCAACTATTCTTCTTCTAAACTTATGTTTGCTAGTTACAGATAAAATTTAGTGACAACAACTCAAAAATATAATCAAAAGCTCACATACAAGTATACAATCTGTAGATACGAATAACTATGCTAAACATAGTTACATTGATCGGCTTAGAATTTTATGTTTATGTTTTTTATTCTCGGCACTAACTATGAACTTTAGCCTTTAATTTGTCAGCCAATTATTATTGATTTTTTTGGATTTATTTTTATAAAACGACAAGAAATGTTCTGTTGTGAGTGCAAGAATGATTTATTATTGTTTTTTAAGAATTGCTTTACTTATTATTTTATTATTAAAACCTTATATAAATGGTTGAAAAGAATCAAACCTTACCGAATTTGATGATTAGAATGTTTAGTTTCAAAAAATATTAGATATATAAGTTAAAACTTATAGAATATTACAATTCTAAATAGATGATCCTTAAATGTTTATAATGTCGATTGTTGCGAGAATATTATAATTCTAAATAGACGATCCTTAAATGTTTATAAGGTAGATTGTTGCGAGTTTAATAAATACTCGAATTTAAGTAGAGAACTGCACCACAATTTAATACATTGGTACGTAATTTTTTGAAAACGAGATAGACACCTATACAATTGTTTCATATATTTATAGATTATTAAATAAAAGGATTTTTTTAGATTGATAATTTACACGTTCTCTAACCTACTTCTAAATCTATAAGAATGAAATTTTTTACAACATACAGCTATAAGTCCTTTGGTAGTTAATATAAGAGAAACTGGATTTAAATAATCTGAACGGACTCTTTTTGGTCGATAATAATACCAACTCAGTTATTTATTCATAGTGGTCCGAACTTTTTTTTTTTTGTAAAATAGTCCGCCGTTAAAAAAACATAACGAAGTTAAGTTTTTTTCTTCCAAATTACAAATCAATGTTTTCGGGCTTTTGATCAGAACGAGGATACGAGTCGATTGATGTAAAACTTACCTCGAAACAGTGCTTTTAACGACTTGATTTTTGTTAATTAGAAGTTCAAACACCCGAATTTAAGCACCGTTCAAGTTGTTTAGAGCACTGTTTCGAGGTAAGTTTTACATTGATAGACTTGTATCCTCGTTTTGATCAGAAACCCGAAAACATCGGTTTGGAATTGGAAAAAAACTTAACTACGTTATGTTTTTTAACGGCGGACTATTTTGCAAACAAAATGGAAAAGTTCGGACACTATGGATAAGTAACTGAGTTGGGATTATTATCGGCCAAAAAGAGCTCGTTCAGATTATTTAAATCCAATTTGTCATATTAAATAACTTATAGTCTAACGGTATGAAAGTGTTGAAAATGCGTCCTCATGTTAAGATTTGAATTCTGTGGTAAACACATAAGAGGTATGTGTATGTTTTTTAGCCGTTAAAAAGTTGAAACATTCTTATATAATTTATATTTTATGCAAAATCAATTAAGCTAAATAAAACATTTGTTGGCAATACGCATTGACGCAGGTTGCAGGTTAGAAGGGGTCGGGGGCGTTCGACCCTTCGAATTTTTCGTGTTATATATGTAGTTTTCGTATAGAAATTTTTTGGTATATTTTTTTCGACCCCCGATTCTATAGAAATTTTTTAGTATATACGTTTTCGGACCCATGTCGGATATCTCAAGCTTCGCAAACAGTGATACATATCCGACTCTTAAGCATAAAACGTCAAACAAACGGCAGGTGGTCACAACTGATTGTGGGCCCACTCATCACCTATCCCAATAGTGAAACACTAGCCACCTGGTACTTCTTAACCGCTATAAAACTTTAAAACAGAATTCCAAAATCCAAACAGCACGACACTATTGTGACAAACAGACAAGAAAATAACCAGTGTCAAATAGTCACTATGGTTGGAAATAGCTCCAGTAATACCGCCGGCAAACCTATCCGTTGCAAAGGTAAGTTTCTGAACCTCAAGTTAATCAATTCGTTTTATTCGGTTTAAAGTTCTTTTTTCGTCAAGACCGGAAAATAAACTGAACAGAATTCAGGAAGTTCAAAACCGATCCGAAACTGGGAGTTAAATGAAAAAAACTGAAATAAGTTATATTATAGATTTAAAAACGACAGAAAAGTTACATAACAATGGCAGGTAAACGAGCAACAAGATGAACCGCAACCCCCTTTTGAATAGCACTATTTGATATTCAGTTTATTCGGTTTAATCAGTTTGAAACCAAATAATGAACACTTGTAGTTGTTGGCACTGGCAGCTGCGATTGTTCGGAAACCAGGGGAGCCGCTTGTGATTGAGGAAGTGATAGTTGCCCCGCCAAAACGTTGCGAAGTTCGAATTAAAATCATCTGTACTTCCCTTTGTCATAGTGATCTTAGCTTTTGGAAATTGACGGTAAATGGTCATAGATTTTGAGCCAAATTTGAATCCAATGTAATGTTTAGTTGATGTTAATTAACTGATTTTTCTTTTTGTTCATGAAGGATCCTCCTGCTATTTACCCCAGAATACTTGGTCATGAAGCAGTGGGGTAAACACCCATTTTAAGGAATATTAAACTTTTTATTTGTTTTATGATGATTTAAAGTTATTAATTGCATCTCAATGGACCATTTTTAAGTTGCAGATAGTCCCATGTTGTTTTCTTCTTTATAATAATAAGATTATGTGTTAATAAAGATGCGTTTATTACTGCAAATCATATAAATTACCAGATTATAACCATTTCATTCTGCTATACTGAAGGATTGTAGAGAGTGTTGGAGAAGGTGTAAATGAAATTGTTGAAGGAGACACTGTGATCCCAATCTTTTTGGCGGATTGCGGTGAATGCACTGATTGTTTGTCCGAAAAAAGCAACCTATGCACAAAGTTTCCTTTCAGTCTTTCTCCTTGGATGGAAAGAGAAGAGACAAGCAGGTTCACAGACATTAATGGAGAAACTTTATACCACTTCTTGAGTGTATCGAGTTTTAGTGAGTACACGGTGGTTGACATTGCACATTTAACTAAAATCGATCCAGCAATCCCACCTAACAGAGCTTGCCTTTTAAGTTGTGGAGTATCAACTGGTAAATCATACTCCTCGTATACTTTTCTAACCATTTACTTTTGGGTTAATTTCATGTTAAGCAACGAACTATTATATCGTTGTTAATTTGGATAACGGGCTATGTTTTCTATACGGGTCACTGAATTATCACTGTCTGCTATATAGGTACTCAAATATCTATTTTTTTTTCTTTTTTTTTTGCTTGTGTGTCTATCATTTATTTTGTCATCCGAGTCGCCATGTCACATGCCAGTATGCCACTGCTTGACATGGAGATTTGGATGAGAACAAAATGACAGCTTAGCGAACTACCGAGCAAAAAAAATTGAAGTTTAGTGCCCTATGCAAAAAAAAAAAAGCAGTTAGCTAACTATATAAATTTAACAAATAAGTACATTTTGATTTTTGAGCCTATAAGATTCAACTTCAGTACCGACATAGATTTTAGGATTTTCTGGTAAGGTTTGTCAAACGCACTAAGCTAATTCTTAGAATGAAAATATGTAGGTGAAAGTTGATATAATCCATATAAGTTTCGACTTTGGGAGGTTCTAAGTTTGACCTTTGACTTTTGGGGTCAAACATTCTAAGAATACAGTTCAACACCGATATGAATCCTTATAGCTACTGCTTAGAATATGATAACCACATTATGTATAATTGAGCAAGTACTACAAAATAAATATAGTAGAGTGGTAAAATAGTAATATGATCTACCAAGTTAGATTTTTAAAAAGTGTCAAGTTTGACCTAAAAAGTCATTACACTTTCAGGGTTGGGTGCTGCTTGGAAAACAGCCAAGGTGGAAGCTGGAACAACTGTTGCTATATTTGGACTCGGTGCCATTGGCCTAGCGGTGCGATTATGTAACTGCATGTTTTACAAAACTGATAACTGGAATTATGAACAAGCTAGTAAAGCTTTAATACATTTATGGTTTTAACTTAGTTAAAAAAAATTAAAAAAGAAGAAAAACTTAAATTTTTTATTTGACATGGTTCTTGATGTGAGCTTAATGACCATGAATTGTTTTTACAGGTAGCCGAAGGAGCGAGGCTGTGTGGAGCTAAGAGGATCATAGGTGTTGATGTGAATCAGGACAAGTGTGAAATAGGTCATTTCTAATTTGGATCTTTATAAGAATATGGTAACTTTCGACTAATAAAGATCGTATGTGGAGTTAGTTTTATATTTTTCTTTTATTAATAGGAAAGAAATTTGGAGTGACTGATTTTGTGAACCCTGGTAATTGTGGGGACAAAACTGTGAGCCAGGTAACAAAATCATGGTTAAGTCATTATTCTAGAAAAATAGATATTACATGATCAATGATAAAATTTGGAATTAATGATATGATATTTTGAGTCAGATAATAATGGAGATGACTGGAGGTGGTGCAGACTATTGCTTTGAGTGTGTTGGTATGAAGTCACTTGTGCACGAAGCTTATGCTTCTTGTAGAAAGGTCGGTTTTATCTTTAATTTTGTTCGGCTTTTTTCAGACGGGCTAATGAACTGTATGCGTTTTATTATCTTCCAAACTCATTTAACGCTCTAATTGAAGTTTCTGCAACTGTGAATGTTTTCTTTAGGGATGGGGAAAAGTAGTCGTGTTGGGAGTTGACCACCCACAATCTATGTTGACTTTTAATTCTTTTGAGGTTCTTCATAGCGGGAAATCAATCATGGGGTCCTTTTTTGGAGGTCTTAAACCAAAATCCGACATTCGTATCCTTGAAAAACGCTATATGGATAAGGTAAAGATTACTCTCTTTGCTTTTGACTTTTTGAGGTCAAAGTCAAACCAACGAATTCTTTCGATCCAAATTGATATGGTTTAAAGTACATAAAGGATTCATAGTTTCATACCAAATTTCAATAATAATTCATGGCGAAATCAGGAAATACGTCTGGATGAATTTGTGACACATGAAGTTGACTTCAAAGACATCAACAAGGCTTTTGACTTGATGACTGAAGGGAAGAGTTTTTTAAGGTGTGTGATCTGGATGAACAAATGATTAAACTTCATTTTAACTTTCATGAGTTGTTGTTACTGTTTGCATCACTTGTAAATGTAAATAAAGATGACAACTTTGTTAAGTTCATGATTAAAATCTTTATAATAAATAATACATGTGTTGTCTGCAATATGTGGCTCATCTTCCCTAATTATGCTTAATTATGATCAGCTGGAATCTTTGTATGCCATTATAATCATTCACTAATATCCATCTTGAAGATTTTAGTAGTATGTCAGCCTATTGTCAAGAACCAAAACTTATAGTCGATCAACTTGCTAATGTGGACACTCCAGTGGATGGTCATCGCTGATCATCTCCAGTTACTTACCGGGTTAAGTGAACAATACGAAGGGATAGCCATGCTTCTTCAACAAACACAACCTCTACCGGATTTTTCTGAAGCTTGATCTAGTGTCTGATTCTTCACAAAGTGACAGGAGCTGTGACCGTGGCTGTTGTCGAGGCCGCACCACCATAGGTAGTGGGTGCATCTGGACCTAGAGGTGTAAAAAAAACTGATTTTAGGACCGAAACTTGGAAAAAAACCGAAACCGGTTTTTTGTTTCAACCCGAACCAAACCAGCGGTTAGTATACTGGTTAGGATCCTTGAACAAAAAACCGGTTTAAAAACCAAAATTGGTTTTAAAAATCTGGTTTAAACCGGTTTTTTTGGCCCAAATCGGTTTTTAACTGAACCGAATCGATTATTACCAGTTATGGTTCCCACCATGTAAAACCGGTTTTTTTAAAAACCTTTTTTTTTCTCCACCAAAGGAACCGGTTCTATCGAAAACCGGACATGTTTAAAAAAAAACCGATTTGTACACCTCTATCTGGACTTGGTTCTGGATAACAACAGGTAATACTGAATTGGGCTTCTTTTTACCCCCTTGGGCTGGGTTCACCAATTCTTGGCCATAGTGAATTGCAACTCCACCGTGTCTTTAGCCATCTACTCCTAGGCCCAATAACCCAAACCAAGGTATCCTAGGCCTAAGACCACAACAAAACTACATTAAATCAACGAATGAGAACCTACATGTTGAATCGACCAAACGACATCCAATATGCTATTGTCACATTTATGTACAACCAAGTGGATTCTTCAATTTGGAAATTTCCATTCAACAGCTAAGACTTCCAATGTTCTTTGCGGGCATGGTGGTTGTGTTAGCATTAACATCCTCTGCGAGGATGGTCCATAACACATGCGTTAGTAATTTCTTAGTTATTTGATCATCTACAGGTTTCCAAAATGCCTTATGTACTGGAATCTTTGAAGAGCTAATCAGCTAATCCTAATTAATGGTTCGGGTAAAATTAAGGGATGAGATAAACCGAAGAAAAGTCAAAGATAAATTATTAGTTTGAAGTAATAGGTTTATCTTGTTGTTTTATTGATTGATTAGGTATTAGAGTTCGTATTTGTTTAGGATAGCTTGTTTAGCAAGTAATTAGTTTAATATAAATAGATGGGTTAGATTATGTAACTATTTGGTTGTTTTTGTTTTGGTTGGATAGTATATAGGGTTGTAAACGAACCGAACGATCACAAACAGGCCCGGCTTTGTTGGCTGGGCAGCCCGGGCAGAGAGGTGCACAAAATAACCGGTTAATTAACCGTAACCGGTTATTAACCGAAACCGTAACCGGTTAATAACCGATTTAGGAATAACCGATTAGTGGTTATTTTTAACCGTAGGTTAGTAACCGGTTATAAGTATTTAGTTAGGAACCGGTTTTTTTAACCGGTAGACTGGTTAACCGAAAAAAAAAACCGAAAAATTAAAAAAAAGGCAAAAAAACCGGTTAATAACCGAAAATAACCGGTTAATTAACCACACTGGTTAAAGTAATTAACCGGACCAGTTAAAAAAATAACCGGTTAAAGCATTAACTGGTTAAAGTCAAAAGGTCAAATTAACCGCTATAACAGGTTAACCGAACCGGTTATTAAAATTAACCGATTTGTGCACCTCTAGGGCAGACGCCAAGGGCCCAAAAGGTTTATAGGGCCCAACAAAAATTTAGGGTCAATATTTTTAAATGAGCACTGTTATCTTAAATGTTTAATAAATGACTTCAGAAACAAAAATGAAATTGGTTCAATAATTAAGATACTCAAATTTGAAAACCAAAGTCATGAGTTCTAAACCCTTCCTTTACATTTTTATTTCCTAAACAATTTTAAGTTAATCCCATGCATTTTTTATTTCCTAAACTGTTTTGAACTATCAATTCACTTAATTGATTGACTCTTCGATCTTGTTAACAAAATGATTATATGATTAATTAGTTAATGTTTTGGGTTATAATTTTGAGGTCATGAGTTCAAACCCCACGATTAGCATGTCGTATTGTGGTTTCTTGATATATATTTGATAAGTTTATATTATACCAAATTTTTTGTTTCGCCCAGGGCCCAATTTTTTTATCATTCTCGGAGACGGCCCTATTGTTCGTGTTCGTTTGTTAAGGAAATAAATGTGTTCACGAACGATTCATGAACACTTACCGAACGAGATTTTATGTTCATGTTCGTTCATTAAGGAAATGAGCGTGTTCACGAACGGTTCACAAACACAAATAAATTTGGTGAACGCAACGATGGATAAGGGTGGATGGCCCAACTAGCAGCACTAGAACTTGAATCCCATATTGTGGAACGAGGGTCAATCGTGTTCGTCGATGTAAATAATGAGAAAGGAAAGGGGAATGATGCATAAATAAGATGAAATAGGGGTTTCTAGTTTAATTGTTAGGGTAATAAAATAATATAAAACGTATAGATAAAATACATGAAAGTACAAAAATCTTCAATTGAAACACAAACAAACGAACATAAACGAATGCAAATGAATGAATGTTCACGAATACCTTACCGAACGTTCACGAACACAACTGAACGAACGAGACATTTGTTCATGTTCGTTCATTTAACTAATCAAACGAAATTTCTTGTTCATGTTCGTTCGTTTATTAAACGAACGAACACAAACGAACTTCCCGCCGAACGGTTCACAAACTGTTCGTTAAACGTTCAGTTCGTTTAAAGCCCTAGATAGTAATAAAGAAGATGTTAGATATGTAGGCTTTGCAGTTGCAGAATGAAGTATAGATGCTCTAATGGTAGATGCTCTAATGATAGATGCTCTAATCTGATGCTATATGCGCTATTATGGAACAAATACGAATATGCCCTATTTTTGTTAAGCCTGATATACCGTTTCCTATTTTACCTTTTCTTGGTCAACAAGTTGTAAACCCTAGTTTGGGTATTATAAATAGTTGAGAGGTCCTTTGTAATTGGTATCACCTAAGAAATAAAATCCTAACCCTAGTTGCAACCCGTGGACGTAGGTCACCTTAACCAAACCATGCAAATTCTCGTGTTCTTTATTTTCTTCTATTGTGTGTGTTTGTTTCGTTTCCTAACCCTAGTTACAACTCGTGGACGTAACGAATTACGTAAATTCTCGTGTTCTTTATTTTCTGCTATCATGTGTGTGTTTGTGTCGCTTCTGCTCGAACCTACTCTGATCCGATAACCTAACATAAGAAAGATTCGTGATCGAATTGATCACAAAATCCTTGTGTGTTTTGCGGTTTTGATCCATTTATTTCCAACAATCTTGTATGCTACAAGTCAATGGTGCGACGGGTGCCTAGACTTGGATGATGTGAATTTTGAAAAAAAAAATATTTTAAGTGTAGAGTGTTGAATAAAAAACTTATGTATTCATGACATGACAATGATAAACTTAATTATTATTCTACTTGGATGATGTGAATTTTGAAAAAAAAAAACTATTTTAAGTTTTTTTTTTTTTGAACAACAATGACTATATATAAATATAGCGGCCAACCAGAAGCTGAAAATACAAAAGGTTCAAACAAACAACAAAACGACAATCATACGAAGATGTCAAATTCTAACCATTTTTTCCAATCCAAAACGCCCCCAGCGGCTCTACTTTTCACCCACATAAACGTCTCCTCCTTAATAAGCTCCAAGATCTTCTGCACCGGCATCATGTTTCTATTGAATTCCTTTTCATTTCGGGCAAGCCAGAGTCTCCATATATAAGCATCCGAACGTCACCATTTGAGACATTTTTTTCCATCTTTTTGAACCCACTTGAGCATTCACATGTCCCAACAAATTGTTAACTGAAGTGTCATCATATACTATCGTGATTTTCAGCCACCTAAAAACATTCCACCAAACGCTTCTTGCCCAAAGGCAATTGACGAAAATATGGTCAGTTGATTCTTCAGCGAGACCACATCTACTACATAGAATACTCGGTATCGGCATGCCCCTAGCGACCAGAGCCAACTTCGAAGGAATCTTTCCCAAATCTATTTTAAGTGTAGAGTGTTGAATAAAAAACTTATGTACTCATGACATAATAAAATAATGATAAACTTTATTATTATTCTACTTATATATTAATTTATTAGTCATTGTTCTTGTATTTTATAGCACTCTCTTTCATTTAAAGAATACATACACTGCGTTTTCATTCAGTGTTACATGCTGTGTGTGAGAGGAGTGTACAACCATGTATTTTGTAAAAAAAGGACCTTTTTTTGGTTGAAAAAAAAAATCATGTTAAGTTTCGAGATGAATATAAAATTGACAGCCGCCAACGTGTATCGCTTCAACTTTGAATTTTTTTCTTTATTCGCATTAACTTTGAATTTTTTTCTTTATTCGCATTAACTTTGATTTTTTTTCGTTATTAACAACTGTAGGTATACCACACAATATTAAGGGTTGTTTGTTTAGTTCTTAATAAGACTCTTAACGGTTTAACCGTCTGGTTCAGCACTTAATAGTTCAGACTGTGCCTCTAAATGGGTAAGTATTATACTGAATCTGAATATTAAGACCTCTAATCTGAATTCGTCAGACATTTGCCTTGTTAAACATTATACTGACTCTTAATGGTTTAGACCTCTTACTGTTTAGACCTCTTACTAGTTTAGCATTTAACCATTCAAAAGTTGGAATTTTTTGCAAAAGTAGGTGTCTTGAGCCAGAAAAGAGTGCCATTAGGTGGTCACCAACATTGTTTACATATCTAGGTAAATAGCTGTTTCATTCAGCGACCTTGAAGATCATTTTCTGCAAAAAGTTAGAGGTTCTGCAAAAGTTGCACAAAGTTTAGAAAGTCGCTGATTCATATAACAACCTTCTGAAAGTCGCCGAATGATATAACAATCTTGCTGAAAGTCGCTGATTCATAAAACAATCCTTCTGAAAGTCGCCATTTCATGTAACTTTCTTGCTGAAAGTCGCTGATTCATATAACTTTCTTGTCAATGGTCGCTGATTGGTAGGACAATGTTAATGAAGGTTGCTGTTTCATAAAACAATGTTAATGAAGGTTGTTGATTCATAAAACAATGTTAATGAAGGTTGCTGATTCATCCTACAATGTTAATGAAGGTTGCTGATTCATCCTACAATGTTAATGAAAGTTGTTGAGTCAATTTTATAATTGTTCTGAATTGTTCAGTATGCATTTTATAACCCAAATATAATAAAAACAGATGCACCACAATTCGTCTGTAACATAATGTGTTTGTTAAAATTATATAATGTTGATTTTGCAATTGTGTCTGTATGATGTTCTTTAAAAAAGATGTTCGTTGCTTGATATTTCTGGCGATACAAAAATTTGGTCAATGTATCATCATGCTCTTGGATCATTCGGGACCTCATTCATCATGATGTTTTTCTCAGTTTTAATTTTCGTATACCAAGTGGGAAGATCTTGTGTGGAGGAGAACGATCATTCTCATCTACCATCTCCTCCCGTAAGGTGTACGAGGATAATAAAAACTGCTGATGTGGATGCTTCTACGGCTGCTATTGAGTCTTCTGAAAGATTTAGCAGCCGCTGAGGTTGTTCTCATCTACCACCTCCTCCCGTAAATTATTCTGCAACTTCTGGTGGGGGCATCACCCCCGTTTTCGGTAGGAGATTTAGATCCTATTGTAATGTTGTTCGCCAAACATCACCGAGGTTGCAGAATTCTCAGCATCCTTAACCTTAGACCTCTCATTTCCTTTCGCAAAAAAAGTTGCATCAGGAAGCTCGATGTCACGGCCCCCGACCCCACCCTGGGAGCGAGAGCCGTGAACCAGTCAGATGGTATCGGTGTTTATTAGATACGCAGTGGAAAATTTTCATCAGGATCGTAGTTAGGAAATAATTTCAGAGTTTGTAAAACACCAACTTTTAATATTAAATAAATGGGCAAAAACCCATATTTAATTCAATTGTTTTTATAGGGATAAACCCAAATAAATAAAACATAATTTTCTTCTTTTATTCAGGTGTTTATAGCCACTTTATTTAAGCCTTCAGTGCTCCATAGCTGGCTTCTACTATCCTTATAGCAAGTTACCTAAAACACGTTTTGAAAACATTTTATCAGTAATAAATACTGGCGAGTTCATTCCATTTTTATAAAACATATTTTTATACTTTACAGCATCAAGGTTTTTATATTTATTTATATTTACCCAACTCAATCAGTATTTGTCACATGGTGGCAGTTCCGATGTGACCGTGGTCATATCACTCATTGGCTCACTTTCGTCCAATGGTGAATTTATCAAGTAATAAATATAAAATATATCTTATTATGATTCAATGGTATCGGTCACTAGGCGATTCCTGGGACGGGGGTCAAATCACTGTTGATCATTCTTTCAACTAGTGACTGGGGTCGTATCATTGTTGATCATTCTCTCAACTAGTGACTCTGGTCATATCACTGTTGATCATTCTTTCAACTAGTGACTCTGGTTAAATTTCTGGTTATATCACTGTTGATCATTCTTTCAACTAGTGACGGGGGTCGTATCACTGTTGATCATTCTCTCAACTAGTGACTCTGGTCATATCACTGTTGATCATTCTTTCAACTAGTGACTCTGGTCAAATTTCTGGTCATATCACTGTTGATCATTCTTCAACTAGTGACTGGGGTCGTATCACTGTTGATCATTCTCTCAACTAGTGACTCTGGTCATATCACTGTTGATCATTCTTTCAACTAGTGACTGTGGTCAAATTTCTGGTTATATCATTGTTGATCATTCTCTCAACTAGTGACTGTGAACTTCCCAGGACATTATTTTGTCAAATATATTTTCAATGGCACAAAACCAATTAGCCCAGAAAATGAAATATATCATTTTCTGTTAAATTAATAGCTATAACTTTATCAAATATAATATATTAATTAAATAATTGTGATATTATTCTTTAATATATTAACGTAACTAAGATTAAAATATAATCTTAGTATATTAAAAGTAGAATATATTATTTTTGACATATTTTATTATGATATACATTTATGTCAAATATAACATGTAATAATTTAATATATTACATATTATATTATATTTGTAGAAAATATATGATGTTTAATAATCTAGTAAAATATATTTAAGTCTTTTTCTTTTTCATTATTTATATATAAGTTTATTCATCATGTCAATTTGATTTGACAAACTTGGCCTAGCCAGGTGTCCCAAACCAACCGCATAACATTGCCCATTCCATATATCTTATATAAATTTATAAGATATATTCAATATTTTAAAATAGTAATGTAAAAATAATATTAGTTATAGGCTATGGTTATTGGGGCATAATTCCCCCGTGCTTGTGGTCATGACACTATTGGCTAACTTTTTGACCAATAGTAACGAGGGTCAAGTAATGTATAAAAATCCCACATAGTGGCAATTATTGTATAATATAAAAACTTAATCACTGTAAGTATATCTAATAAACATTTAGGGTTTTTGAAAACCATTTTTAAATATAACTGTATTGCAAAAAATGTGATAAAAGAAGAATGACTCACAAACGGTAAGAAAAGTAGAATGGACTCACTTTGTAACTTTAGGGTTCAACTAGAAAGCCTCCTGGTAGAATCTTGGGTATATCTTCTGAGCTATTTTAAATATATATATATATATATATATATATATATATATATATATATATATATTTGCACTCGTGTTAAATATAGTAACCCTAATTCAACCTTATCCCTATGTCACCAGACAGAACCCCAACGAACTTAGTCGGACAGAGCCTTGACATGCGTTATGGGGCTCCAGATCAATCGGAAAGGGTAGCGGTGATCGGAAGTTAAAACACTTAAAACGGGGCAAGACTTTATTATTATTATTATTAGAGAATGAATTAAATTAATATATATATATATATATATATATATATATGAAAAGAAAGAGGGGGGTGATCAAGAGACCAAAGAAAAACAGTTTCAATTGTAAGTTACTCCTATACATATACTAAAGTGGCTTTAGCTTTAAACTCGCGCAGTGAAGACACGTATCCATCCAAATTTTAGATTTGAGTTGCTTTGGTTTTCCTCCATGCACACGTACACCTATGAGGTGTTAGTTTTAGTTTTTTTTATTATTACTTTATTATTTATATATTATAATTAATTCACCTGCTTCACTTATTTGGCGCGTATAACTTCTAAAATATAACGTTTTACAAAACAATGAATATGTCATTAGAACGAGAATATTTGTATCTATATTTTGAACCAAGTTTCATTGAAAACGGAGTAGGTTCAAATACAATGTATTTTTATAATTTAATTATTAAACGGTTCGTGGGTCCGTCTAGGTACTTTATATTTCTAACAGTCAACTTACCCGTAATCTACCTGTCTAATTATATAAGTTTTTATATACTTTTATTTTAATAGAAATGTCGCCCATATATAGGCCAATTAATTAGTAGAACATTCCAACCAACTTGTAACGCCCAAATTTTTCTTTTTAAATTATTTAAATAATGGCGTACTTTATCTAACGAAATTTGGGCATGCCCCATTCGTAAAAGGAGCGGTCCCCTGTTTTTCACAATCAAAATATATGTTTAACACGACATTTTTCAAAGAACATAATATATACCATCAAACAACTTGACACGCATATGAAATTCGATAAGTTCAAAATACATAACAAGAACTAAGTTTTTAACAACTAGATATAGACATAGTGACCAAAATATTAAGCGTTTTCTTCTTTACAAAAGTAGCGGAACATAAGGCGGGTCTTGAAGTGTGTTCGAACCGGACGAAGCTTGAAAGCTAAACTTGAGATTTACCTACATAGCCACAACAATGCAAACTCATTAGAACTAAATTTCTTTCTTTAAACTCAAGAATCCAACTTACGGACTTGTAACCATTATGACATCCGCATCTTGTAATTTACTACATACTTTCATTCTTGCACGCTAGTATGTTCCAAATGGAACTTCATACCATTCCTTCTAATCTTACAATTTCATCATTCGACCCATTCATAAAAGGGTCCACACATATACCATTTTCATACTCAATTCAATTTGACACCTCTAATGTTAAACACATCAATATAATAAAAATCATGAATTGTACAAGTGGCGTACCTCGTTCTTGATTTCCTTGTTCCTTCGCGTGACTCAAACCTTCCTCCTTTACACCTATACATAATCATTCATACTTAGAATTCAAGCCATATACATATTAACATACATTCCTTGATAAGATGTCATACATTTTTAACTCTTACTTCACAAGCACATTCAAATCATGATTTTTTTTACATAAAGTTTATGGTTAATGTGGCTGAATTCTTTATTGAAGCATTTCATCAAACACTTGGTGTGCACAATATCAACAAAGCACAAGGTACAAGTGTTCATAGCATATTTCTACTTGTTCACTTTCTAGTCTAACAAGAAGCAATCAAATTCACATCTTTCTTTCATCCTACATTAACTTATCTAATTTCTCTATCACATACAGATTATGCATCAATTCACATCTATGAGCATATTATTATAAATCATCATGTTCATCATACTCCTACAACAAGTGGGCATGAACCCTAATCACCCAAACAATCGAAATTAAACAAAATTCTCAATCTATTGTGAATTCCTAACTCACAATTACACAAGATTTCCACATAAATTCATGATTGGGTTAAAACCCACATTCTACAAACCACCAAATCAGAATTTTCGACTTACCATTTGTTGAACAAGCTTAGAGGGTTAAAGATTTGAGTTCATGCATTAACTTGGGCTCTTAATTCCTTCTTAATCCTGTGAATTTCTGAAATTAGGGTTTTCTCCTTGGTTCTTTGCTCCTGGTCGATCCACAGAACACACCAGAGGGTGTTTTTGTGTTTTATTTTGTTTATTAAAAACTTTCATCACTTTTTACAAGTTCAGCCCCTCTAATTCTAATGGTTGATTATTAACACATTAACTTTCATTCTTGTTGAACTAATACCACATTCTTTTAACTTAGTTAATATTACAAAATTAGACATTTAAGGTAGCATAAATAAATTGCGTATTTTGGGGTGTTACACCAACTATATATATAAAATAGTTTTTAAAACTATTTGGGTCGGATAATTATATTAAAAATAAAACTAGTTACTAGTGGTTAATAAATTTAAACAAACCTATAATTCTTATATAAAAAAAATTGATATGTTACACTCGATATACGAAGAAATGGGACGGGTTTAAATTCACTGTATTTCTGTTCTAATTGGAAGCCCGACAAACAGTCTTGCAATTAGAAATGATTTGTTAAAATAGTACGAAGTGAAGTAACATTGTATTTCTGCCTGTATGTAATTAAAATAGTACTGCATTTATGTAATTTGCGAGTTTGATAGATCCTATTGTAATGTTGTAATGTTGTTGAATTACCTAATAAATAACCTTGTTAAATTTTGTGTTGTAACATGCCTTGTTGTTGCGAACCCGTTGTAAACATAATTATTATATGTATATTAAAAATAATTATTATATGTATATTAACCCACAAGATGGTGGGCTCCACCAACTATCTGGTTCCTCCAACACTATAAATACCAATTGGATTAGGTTCTCAACCCACAGATAGATACTAAACGAAATCCAGCTTACACAACCCACTCATCCTTAACATTTCTTAACATTTCACTTTCTTAGATCATGGATTCTTTTCGGCCATACCTCGTAAGACTATATTGGGGCGGTGCGTTTTCCTTTGTTAACGGGGCTATTCAGTTTGACCAATCCATGCTAACAACCTCTTTCCTTATGCGACATAAATCGCCGTATGACCAATTGGTGGATTCAATCTGTAATCATGTTCAACTACAGAAAGAATCGGTGCGCCTTTCATTGTTACTAGGGTACACGTTTCAGGGCATATCTCAGACAACAAAAATTTTCAACGATGATGGTGTTGAAATGATGAACTATTTAGCAGAAGTATCGGATGGCAACTTGATTGCCGAGATCTATGTTCAGTGGGAGGCAGTCAATCCTGTCCAACACATGAGTTTCACAAACCTTCTGCATGACATTACACAACGTAATGTTGTGGACACCCAAGATTCCGATGAAGATGACGAGGGATACGGGCAAACAACTCAAGAACACCACTTTATGCCTCCTGTTGATAACATAGTAGGTCCGTCCTCCCAGTTTCTGGTCGGTGACAACAATAATGATGGTTTTGATGATTCGGAAAGTTGCAGCACTGAAGAAAGTTCTGAGAGTGAAGAGGCACCACCATCCGACGATGGCACTTCTGACGACGAGGCTGCAGTCAACCAACACACTGAGTTGACCCTGGCTCAGCCGAGGCCTATCATTCCAGGGACACATGACGACCCAGACGAGGACGAGGAACTTAGGGATTACATGTGTCCGGATTATGAAGATAATCCAATGGACGTATGGAATCCAAAAGTAAAACAGATACGTCTCGGCATGTATTTCAAATCAAAACAGGAGGTGGACCTTGCTGTCCGAGAATGGAACATTTGCCGTGGAAGGGAAATTTTTGTGATGGATAGCAAACCAACTTTATACAAAGTTAAATGCTACACCAGAAACAAAAATTTTAAAAACCCTTTCCCTCATGCTCGTTTGTGTGAATGGCATGCAACGGCATCAAAACAGAAACACCAACACCTGTGGCAAATTACCAAATGGGCGCCTGCCCACAGTTGTTATTCCACGGTGGTACGCAACAACAACAGGTGCCTTAGATCTAAGGATATCGCTGCACACATCCTGCCACAAATTCGTACAGACATTGCGTTGAAGGTGAAACACATCAGGACGCATATAAAGCAAGCGATGTCTGTCGATGTTATGTATACGAAGGCGTGGCGTGGACGAAGAAAGGCAATTGAGAGGATATATGGAACCTGGGAAAGCAACTTTCAGGAGTTGCCAAAGTACGTGTTACGGCTTCAGTCTCGAAACCCTGGTATGGTGGTTTCATGGTTTCATCACCCGCACTCAGCTCCAGGACATCCAACATTCAAATATGGTTTTTGGGCATTTGGTTCTTCTATTCGCGCGTTTCATCTTTGCCAGCCTGTCATCTCTGTGGACGGCACACACTTGAAAGGAGGGTACCGTGGTAAGTTGTTGGTTGCGGTAACCAAAAACGCCAACAACTACATAATGCCAGTGGCGTACGCTCTAGTTGACGAAGAGACGGTTCATAGTTGGTGTTGGTTTTTCCAAAATTTGAGGGAATACGTCACCAGAGACTGTAACAGTAGAATTTGTGTTTTATCAGACCGTCATGCCGGGATAATTAATGCGATGGAGAACCTTCTGGATTGGAGGGAACCAAACGCCTACCACCGTTATTGTCTTCGGCATGTAAGAAGCAATTTTAGTGGTAGGTTCAAGACCAAATCTCTTAGGAAGCTGTGTTGGATGATCGGGAGCACAAGTCAACGCAGAAAGTATGTTTGGGCTGTGAGGGAAATGCGGATGTTAAATTTGGATGCTTGGAACTACCTGAACGATATCGACAAAAGCAAGTGGACTATTGTGCATGACCGCGGAAACCGACGTTGGGGTAACCTTACGGCGAACATATCCGAGTCTATGAATAATGTCTTACGTGAAGCAAGACTCCTGCCAGTAAAAGCCTTGATTCATTATACGTTCACCAAGGACGTATCAGAGTATGCTCGGCACGCCCGACCCAAAGCTGCAATACCCCTCTACCCCCTCGAATTTGGTCCAGGTTTAACAAGTTGCATTCCGTAGCCATGCAACATGAAGTGTCCGTCTACGATGTCAGATAAGGTCGCTACGCGGTAGTTTCAAAGGAAGAAACCAATGATGACGGTGGAAACGAGTACACCGTTGAATACAGACGCAGGCGGTGCTCATGCGGGAAATGGTAAATGCTTAGATTCCCTTGTTCCTATGCTATCGCCGTTTGCGCTTGGAGAGGTGAGCAATCACATGACGTTACCAATTCCATATTCCACACCACCACCTATCAGGAACAGTACAACGGTCATTTTTTCACCCTAGGACACAAAGATGAGTGGGAACAAGCGGACTGGACAATTCAAGGGGACCCTTCGAGGGTCACAACACATCGAGGCAGGGTTCGTTCAAGAAGAATTCAAAATGAGATGGATGTTAACTACCACGATGAACCCCAGGCGCGTCGATACAGCAGATGCGGAGAAACAGGGCACAACAGGAAGACCTGTGGCCGATGTTAAGTTAGTATCTTGTTGTGGTTTTTACTGTTAACTGTTAGGTGTATCCTCCTATGTTTTGTGTTTGGTATTTCTGTTTGAATTCTTAGTTGGTGTAATTTAACAACTAAGACATTTATTCCAAAATTCACTAAGAAACATTAAACACAACAACACACATATTATTGAATTGAAAATACGTAAGACAGCAGCTAAGGTAGAATATGGTGGGGTTCAAAAAGATGAATCAGAATCGCTATCGTAATTCTGATACTGCTCCCATGGATCATCACTAACCACTGCGTCATCTGATAACGCGTTTGAGTCTCGATCGTTGTCGGATGGCTCAGTATGCCTACAGTAGTAGTGGTTTCCATCCCTGCATAGTGTTGTCAATATGGTTGCCCCCCTTTCCACAACTGAGATGTACGGGCTGCTAGGGTTTTGTGGTGCTGCCATGAAGGATGTTTGATTTTGATTTTGCTGACTATGATGATCTGGACGGTAACGACGTTGTTCTAGCGTTGAAGGCCTGGGAGGGGCCTGCAACTATTCAGTAGAAGGGAGCACACTATTAGGGTTTGGTTGTCAAGTAATATGGTTACGGTTGGTTTGGGGTTGAAGAAAGTTACGGTTGGGTTGTGGTTGAACAGAGTTATGGTTGGGTTGTGGTTGAACAGAGTTACGGTTGGGTTGTGGTTCAACATTTGCAGGGTTTGGCTCCCCTTCATGTATATGCAAATGAAAATGAATGTGTAATTCGTTATCACCATCTGCCATTCCAATGACTTTTGAGGTGAGGTGAAGATGTGAAGACATATTGGTTTGCATAGGTGGTATTTATAGACATGAGAAGTGTAGGGGTAGGTAGTTATTAGAATACTAGTAAACATAACCTACTGATACAATAAACGAGAATAACCTTCCACTAAAGACAATCCAAATGAGGACATAAAGTGCTGATACAAGAAACGACAAAAAACATTCAACTAAATACCACTACAAGAAACATCCTGCAACAAAACGAGCAACTCTCTTTCCAATGGCAGTCACCTCTAGATGATAGTTCCAAGTCTGACTCTTCTCCAGAATATGGGTTGTGCCAAACACAGGACCAATCTTCTTCTTCTTCTTCCTCATAGTTCCAAGCATCCTTCAGGACTTCTGGGTCGTAATCCTCCTCCGGGTTAGGGTTGAAATCAAACTGTTGATTGTCATAGGTCCAAACTTTTTTAACAACGGGGATTTCTTCAAGCTGTTTCTTTTTTCCAAGAACGTCCTTCTGTTTCGCCAGTTGATGATTCACAACAGCACTGGAAGACGATCCTTCTTCCTCGACAGGTTCAGATTTTTTCGATTACTTTCCTTCCTCCAAATCAGGAAGCTTTGAGGGTAGTTCCCATTCCAAACAAGCTTTGATGTCTTCTTCACTCATGCAATTGTTTTGAAAGTGGGAGAAAGGAGGTAACCGTTTCTTACCATTGCGCTTATCCATTACTGAGAAATGGTATTGCAAAGAAGAGTGATGAGGACCGATGGAGGGGTGTTTTCCAAGGGACTTTTTATAGATGAAACAGCGACCTAGTAGAAGATTTCTGGATGAAATAGCGACCTAGTAGAAGATTTCTGGATGAAACAGCGACCTAGGATAACATCTCTGGATGAAACAGCGACCTAGGATAAGATCTCTGGATGAAACAGCGACCTAGTAGAAGATTTCTGGATGAAACAGCGACCTAGGATAACATCTCTGGATGAAACAGCGACCTAGGATAACATCTTTGGATGAAACAGCGACTTAGTAGAAGATTTCTGGATGAAACAGCGACCTAGGATAAGATCTCTGGATGAAACAGCGACCTAGGATAACATATCTGGATGAAACAGCGACCTAGTATAACATCTCTGGATGAAACAGCGACCTAGTATAACATTTCTGGATGAAACAGCGACCTAGTATAACATTTCAGCATGAAACAACGACTTTACTACTTTGATTGTTCATTCATAAATAGTGACTCATACCCCCATCTCGAATTGCACCAACCACACACAATAAATGGAGGACCCGGAAGACTCGTTCTTGGAGTTGAAGGAAGTTCTCGATACCCCCCTGAAAAGATCCCCCCAAAGACATGCTGGTATTATTACCCAACAGAAGAGTCTAGATCGTGGTCAAAAAATGTAATGGCGTTCTATCATAACGGCGATTCTTCTTTCTGTTATAGCGGATTCCTTGGAAAGAGACAACTCGGGACCGAGTTTTAGGGTGCCCTACTTGGATACGAGAACTACGGTTACTTGTCGCCACTGGTAAGGAGTATAAATATAGGTTCTCCAAAAATTATGTTTTATTCTTATGTTATAAAACTTTCCCCGTTGTAGCATGTGTGTGGGTGGGTGACGAGAATGATGAGGTTCAGATGGATTTTAATAAAAAAAATCCAGAAAACCAGAACAACTGTATCCATGGACGATTCTCCCACCGCAATTCCTGGACCTTTTGGGTGAGAATCCGAACCACCGTGCCTTACCTTTTGCCATTGGATTAAAGGAACATTACCCTCCATTTTGGGACATTGATACGGTAACACTTATATCCCCCACTGTTTATTTTAAACCAAATATGTTTAACTTATATATTTTTGTCTCAGGTTTATATTCCAATGAGTGTTGACCTTCAAGACTGGTTCATGGTTCGTGTTGATATGCGGACACTTCACCTTACCTTGTATTTTACTGGGACGTGTGCTTCAGGTGTTTCTGATGGGTCAAGCTTGATTCAATTAGGGTATACCCGACCCTAATAAAATTTGAATCGTTATTCAAAACATTTTTGGAACAAATCGCCTACTGGGAACATTCTGGACGCCCATATGTGGAAAAGACAATGGTGACACATACTGAAGTTTGCCAACATCAGAAGGGAAACCCAGGACCTGATTCAGGGGTGTTAGTTTGTATGTTGTTAACTAAACTGGTTAATGACGAGAGGTCGGGATTGGGGGAGATCTTGTCGAGGCTTGCGCGAAATACAGACGAGAGATGGCGGATGAGTTTTATACAGTTTTTCACCCCCAAACATGTAATAAAACATGCAATGCTTTATCGTACTTGTATTAGCTTTAAATTATTAAATATCGTGTTCCAGCACTTTTTTATGTCAAAAAGTAAAAAATGGCTTTTAGGCCGTTTTGCCCCCCCCCCCCCTAACGAGAGGAAACGACCTCCGGCGAGACAACGCCAGTCGCCCAAGACCTTATTCACCCAAGCATAGGACACGGAGAAACCCGGTGACGGTGACCTGCGACGCACCGGTGAGATAACAGACCCAGAAAAGGGAAGGATCACCCTTTTTGTCAAAAAGTAAAAAATGGCTTTTAGGCCGTTCCCCCCCCCTAACGAGAGGAAACGACCTCCGGCGAGACGATGGCAGTCGCCCAAGACCTTATTCACCCAAGCATAGGACACGGAGAAACCCGGTGACGGTGACCTGCGACGCACCGGTGAGATAACAGACCCAGAAAAGGGAAGGATGACCCTTTTTATCAAAAAGCAAAAAAGGGCTTTTAGGCCGTTTTGCCCCCCCCCCCCCCCCCTAACGAGAGGAAACGACCTCCGGTGAGACGACGCCAGTCGCCCAAGACCTTATTCACCCAAGCATAGGACACGGAGAAACCCGGTGACAGTGACCTGCGATGCACCGGTGAGTTAACAGACCCAGAAAAGGGAAGGATGGCCCTTTTTGTCAAAAAGCAAAAAAGGGCTTTTAGGCCGTTTTGCCCCCCCCCCCCCTAACGAGAGGAAACGACCTCCGGCGAGACGACGCCAGTCGCCCAAGACCTTATTCACCCAAGCATAGGACATGGAGAAACCCGGTGACAATGACTTGCGACGCACCGGTGAGATAACAGGCCCAGAAAAGGGAAGGATGGCCCTTTTTGTCAAAAAGCAAAAAAGGGCTTTTAGGTCGTTTTGCCCCCCCCCTCCCCTAACGAGAGGAAACGACCTCCGACGAGACCACGCCAGTCGCCCAAAACCTTATTCACCCTAGCATAGGACACGGAGAAACCCGGTGACGGTGACCTGCGACGCACCGGTGAGATAACAGACTCAGAAAAGGCAACGATGGCCCTTTTTTTGTCAAAAAGCATAAATGCAAGAATATGAGGAAACATTAAACTTTTATTATAAAGATAGTACGAAAGCACAATTCATAAACCAAAACAACATTCATCCTACATACAACGCCATCTATAAAGCTCGTTTGCCATGTGGCGACGGTAGTTGATACAAGCCTCTTCTACGTCACTTTCATCAATGAGCGACCTGCCTCTTACAAGGTTCTCCATCATCATACAGACAAGCACCCCTGAATTAGCAATGTTACCATTGTCCTGAGGCACACCATCTTGAACAAAACCAAATGAAACTTTTTTCTTTGTGCAGTATCTCGAGTTTCGCCAATAGTGGATTTGGTCAAGAAAATGCTTGAAGAAAATTGGAAAAATGTCCATGACGTTTTCAACCAGCCGTCGTTTTTCATTTCCCCATCTTTTATCAGTCCAATATTGTGTTATTTCCATGTTAAACATGTCAACACGGAATAGTAACTAGTCCTCCTGCTTAATCCATATCGGAATATACAAATAATCAACCTCCCAAAATGGAGGGTACGGTTCCTTCCTTCCCGCCATGTCTACCGCTCTTAAACAATCCTTCGTATAACACACGTCTTCAAAAAATTACGGAGGTAAAACCGTCCAACGCAATTTCCTTGACGGGTTTTTTAAAAGTTTAGACTGTCGTAGCCGCATCAGCCTTAACGTCCATGCTTGAACATGCTGCCATAAAAATAATATATCTAATCAGTGATTTGTATAATAAAAATTAATAGTGGTAGGATTGGAATTACAATGTCATTTAGGCATGCATTAGATTCGTAGCCTAGTAGGCTACCCCAAAAGCTTCTAGGTAGCTGTATTTCCCCTAAAAAGCGAGAATAACAAAAAGGGGAATCCCCCTTTTGGTAAAAATCAACAGCATCCCTTGACCAATTTTCGGACTTGTCGCTTGGAAATGCAAATTTTTTTATTTCTGGAGGGCTGCCAGCAGGTTTACTCGACTTAGCGGACAACCCGGGGTTATTTAGGATAACGTTTCGGGTCGGCTTTGGAAAAGACGAAGTGTTAGAACGACCGCTTGGATGTCTTAATTTGTTTAGAATCGAAAATGAGGTTCTCTGGACCACATGCGAATTGTTTTGCTCATCAGCTACTTGATTGTCACCTTGGTTTGCCATAAAGGTGGTTGTGGTTTTTGTGGAGTTCTCATTCCCTATGGTGGGGGTATTTATAGTGGGTGGAAATTCAATTAAAAATCATTTATCTTTTTGAGAAAAATGCATATTGGTTATAAATTGTGAAATGTCCTTTATACCCTTAATGATAAACAGATATAAATACCTCATTCCCTAAATCGATCCAACCGATTTACTTCTCTTCTTTTGTGGCTCCCTGATTTCATACGACAACAATAATAATAGTAAAATATATTGCAGAAATAACAACAAAAAAAAAACACAATATATTAATTCAAAAATGCATTACACTATTAAACCAGTTAACTATGGGTCATTCGGTGGAAACGGGTTCAAGTCGAGACGCCAGTCTAAGGGATTTGGTTCAACATTTTGATAACGGTTTCGGTGATCTTCGTTACTTTGGTTAGGGGCCCAGTACTGATAGTCTGTGTGGGCTCCGGCATAAAGGTGATCATCTGTGACGCGGGGGTAACAAACCCTGCCTGACTTAAGTTGGGGTCCATGATATGTGGCGAGGGGCTAAGAAACCCTGCCTGACTTATGTTTGCGTCCACAAACTCATTGTTGTTGTTGTTACCCATATCATTTTCTTGGAGGTCCAATAAGTCGGTGACATCATACCCGCCAGAGTTGCATGTCGTAGCCAACATTGACTGCCATAACTAAGTATTATCATTGTTTGCGGCTAGATTAGCGTCCGCAAACATAGTGCCAACGTTTTGTGACCCACCAAAGTTTCCCGCAAAATTTTCATTTTCATTAACACCGGATCCTGATCCCCACTGTTTCGAAGTTTGTGCCCCAATTTGATGTCCCGGGCTCTTGAACGTTTCTACCACCACGACCACGACGCCGTGGCCTCCCTAACCTCTGTGTACGAGGATATGAAACAAGGTCCACCGGCTTCTGTGTCAGATGAGTCGGATATTGTGTGTATTCTGTAACATTAGACATCTCAAGGGCCCGATACGCCGCACCCTGAATAACGTCCAGATCTTGAGATCGGTGAATTAGACCCATCGTCTCCGACTGCAAAAAAAAATTAATAATTAATTTTTATACTAACAATAATAAAGGTAACTTTGAATAATTTTAAACTTATATATACCATCATTTGGACCCTTGCTCCTTCGTCTTGAAAACCGCTCGTAGGGCCAGCTGGCAACTGTGGGTTCGTCAGATATAACACGGTATGTTGCATGTACCACGACATGTAATCATTGGCAACGGAAAAAGATGTGATGAGTTCCCCGGTGACCAAGCTTTAATGACGTGCCTCCCACCCACGAACATACGGATCGTGACGAGTTGTCCAGTTCCACCCGGTTTTCCCGCACCGGTTCAGGGAATGAAGCCTGGCATGCTCAGTATTATCTATGGCAATTGGGTTAGGTATATACTGGAACATGCCAAACTGTCTCATCACTCGTTGAGGATAGTGATGCTTCACAACCGAGTAGTATAGCAGAGGACAACAACTCCGCCAAATTCCCATACCACTCTGACATATATCGGGGAGTCTACCCACAATGTCGTCGTATGGTCTCCAATTAAACTGAAACAAAAAAAAATCAATCTTTAGAAACGTGTTCAAACAAACTTAACTTTTATATGTCAACAACTAACAACCATACCGTTGCCTCGGTCATAAATTGCAGCTGAGATCTATATGTTCTCAGGCAATGTGTGGGAACGTCTGTACAGGTTAAGCTTCCCTTCCACCTACAAAGATAAATAATAAATTAACATAGTGTTATATACATACCAAAAAATAAATTTTATTTTCCAATTCAGTCTACCGAGCAGCTAACGGGGCATTGTAGTGGAACTCGGCAATAGCGGGAGCAAAACAACGAAAACTCTCCCAAACCCACACTTGTAGAAGCGCAACTGGGCCAGTAACGGCTATAGCATTAGGTGCTGCAGCGTTACAAAGGTTTCTGTAAAGTAGAGATAACACAACACTGCCCCAACTATATCCCGAACATGCGGGCAAGTCTTAAAGAAACTCTAAAAATTTTATATCAATCAGGTGGTTTGCATCATCAGGTAATACTGTGCACCCTATCAAATAAAATATTATTTGACGTGCACGAAAAAGGCAGTCTTGATCTGATGCTTGGTTTTAAAAAAAAAATCGACTTTATTTCTTGTAAAACTCGCGTCGACTTAACCCTTTTGCCCTTCACTTCAGCTTCCTCAGGGGTAAACCCCAACACCTCTTGACACTTGGATCTTACAGTATACATTGTCATACCAGTGTCAGCCCCAGATATAGGCAACCCATCTATTGGTAGCCCCCACAGCACGTTGACATCCTGTAATGTCACAGTGGTTTCGCCAAAAGGAAGGTGAAACGTGTGAGTTTCTGGCCTCCACCTCTCAACCAACGCAGTTATTAAGGCGTGGTTGTAACACCCCAACCCGGAATGGGCTGACGTGTCACAATAACAGTATCATAAACAAAAGTCATAGTTCCATTTATTTATTTGACAAGGATACAACCACACGACAACTAAACTTAAGGTTAATATACAAGCGGACACATTCGACTTGATTAACTAACATCTTCAGATTTAGTCCTAGGTTTTATTCTTCTCTCTTTTCCCCGCCCAAAGTAACCTGCGTACCTGTATATACAAAAGTTTACGGAATGAGCCGAATGCTCAGTACGAAATATTAGGCTCAAATAACAAATAACGCTTTATAGAATTGTTATTCGGATGAAACTTGATTCAAATAACGTAATTTCATAATCATATCTTACGGATGTACCCATGAGCAAACTTAAAACGTGACAATACACAGGTAGCTACTCCTGCATAATTATCACATGAGATGGCGAGTTGGCATACCCGTTATCCACCTCCTTATAGTTAAATCCTAGGATCGATCCATACGCCTCCTAATAGCCTTATGTACCACACTTGTACTTAAGAGACGCCGTGAACTGATCTCTCCGTCACGGGTGGAGCACATGATGTTGATGCCGCAACAACATGCTCGTGGGACACTCCACGAGAAGCGATACTCAGGGTAACAGAGTACAAATGGACTTATTCATATAACTTATAAAACTTATTTTCATAACAAAACGTAACATATATTGGAACATGCGATAATGAGTACAACTAACAGAATACTATCGCATGACATGAAAGCTAAATCCAAAGTTTAGAATAGGAATTCAACGGACTGTCAAATGAATCGATAATTAAAGACGTGAAGAGTGTACGAATTTAATGGTTTTATAACAATTTGAATATGAAACAATAAGGAGTAGGGGTAAGGATCCGTACCTTAATAATTTCAAAGTGATGCTACCTTGTGATAATATTTCAGATTTATACGGCAGAGTTTAGACTACTGATTAGTCTTTTAACCTAATTTAAATAACATGCACACAACTAGGTTAGTAACTTAATACAGCAGTTACGATAACTCACGAGATCAAACCCTCATAACAAATGACAAAGTGCGATACTTAAACATCCAGCGGATTCACAACGAATGACAGAGTATAGTCCGATTTCGAACAGCACTCAAACATTCAAGTCAAAATCACGATGAATGACAAAGTATAAACCCAATTTGAGCAGCACTTAAACATCTATCGGATAGTTTTAATCGATCGGACATTGAATCGTAATAGCGATCGAGTTATTACCCTGTTCTGCAGCACCCCGCTATACTAATTAGTGTTTCGTGTGTGTTAATTGAAGTAAACAGACGATAACTCGAAGTATCTTACGAATTCTTTCGTCGTTTCAGCGCCCAGATTCAAGTGCCAATGTCCTCTATTTATACCCGAATTTTGCCCCCCCTTACGGACCGTAACAAATAACCCTTACGGTCCGTAAGAGTTACCTATTGATCATAGGGTTGCCACGCGTGGGACTAGCTGAGCTGAGTCGACAGTTTTTAAAATTTCAACTTCGTCCGCAAGTTATTAAGATAATCATCCAGTAGGGAATACCCCCCCCCCCCTGAGTTTTAGGGGCCCTAATCCTGATTCTGAAATTTCTGAAAATTCTAGGGTTTGTACAGAATTACTTGGGTGTCTTAATTAGGGTTTTCTAGTGGTTAATTTATAATTTATTATTATTCTTTTTATTTCTAGAATAATGATTTAAATTTCTGGTTATTACAACTATTACCCCCTTAAAAGAAATTTCGTCCTCGAAATTTTTTCAAAAAAGAATATAACCTATCGCATAAGTAACAGAAACGGAACTTTCATAGCAGAGTTACTAACTTATATAACCAGAATCTCCTAAACACATATGTGTATCTGAAATTCATAACTAAGGTCATGACTATACTTGTCAATTACCTTATATATGTGCCCTAATGGTCCTCCTATAACGCATCTTAATAAAATATCTTACCGTACGAAAAGTCAATGGAGACTTACAGATACTAGATTGACTATTGGTACTGATATTTCTTACATAGATATGCTTAATCATAACTAAGATATATATTTACATAAGGTAAGCATGAATGACCGTAAACAAAAGCAATTGAACATATATCAAAGAGCAAGATTTACCGTTACTTGACTAAAATTTTATTACTAGAATAGATTAGGGTATAGAGAGCGAATAGATTCTTCAGATTCCCATGTCGCTTCGCGTTCAGAGTGATTTTTCCAGAGGATTTTAACAAATGGAATTACTTTACTACGCAAAACCCTTTCTTGTCGATCTAAGATGGCTTCTGGTTCCTCTTCGTAGGACAAATCTTCATGAATTGTAAGTAACGGATAACTAATGACATGGAGTGGATGATAATTATATCCTCTTAACGAGGAGACATGAAAAACGTTATAAACGTGAGAGAGCTGAGGCGGTAGAGCTAGTCGATATGATACTTCTCCAATTCTTTCGAGGATTTCAAACGGACCTATGAAACGAGGACTAAGCTTCCCTTTAATTCCAAATCTACGAACGCCACGCCAAGGTGATACCTTTAAAAATACGTGGTCACCAATTTTAAATTCGAGTGGTCGTCTATCTTGATCTGCATAGCTCTTTTGTCTGCTCTGAGCTTCTTTCAGTTTTTCTCGTGCCATAGTGACTTTTTCATTTGTAATCTGAACTAGTTCTGGCCCTTCAATAATCTTTTCTCCAACTTCATCCCAGCATATCGGTGCTCGACATTTCCGACCGTACAAAAGCTCAAAAGGTGCCATGCCAATACTTGCTTGCCAACTATTGTTGTAAGCAAACTCAACAAGACATAGATATTCATCCCAGTTTCCAGACCATTCAAGTGCACATGCTCGGAGCATGTCTTCCAAACTCTGGATCGTGCGTTCTGACTGCCCATCTGTTTGTGGGTGGAAAGCCGTACTAAACTTCAGTCGTGTACCCCAAGCTGCCTGAAAACCTTTCCAAAATCGTGAGGTGAAACGTGGGTCTCTATCGGAAACAATGGAAGATGGTGTGCCATGGAGTCGAATAATTTCTTGAAGAAATATTTCAGATAACTTACTAACCGAATATCCTTGCTGAATCGGGAGAAAATGTGCTGACTTTGACAATCTATCGACAACAACCCATACAACATCATTCTTCTTGAATGTCTTAGGCAAACCGGTAACAAAATCCATTGTGATCTCATCCCACTTCCATATGGGAATATCCAATGGCTGCAACAGACCACTTGCTCGTTTGTGTTCAATTTTCACTTGTTGGCAAGTGAGGCATTTACTTACGTATCAAGCAACGTCTTCCTTCATGCCATTCCACCAGAAGTTCTGTCTTAAGTCTCGATACATCTTGGTAGATCCTGGGTGAATTGAAAATGGTGAGCTGTGAGCTTCGGCTAACAATGACTCACGAAGGCTGGAGTCATCGGGTACACAAAGTCTTTTGCCGCACCAAATCACCCCCTGATGGTCTATACTAAATTCAGATTGCTTACCAACCTCAAGATTTTGCACAATTGCCCAAAGTTCTCCATCTTGCTTTTGTGCATCTTTGATCCGTGATATGAGGTCAGGTTCAATCTGCATTCTAGCTAGATATCCATCAGATTTACTAACCTGAAGCCAAATGTTCAACCTTTCGAGATCCCTCATAATACGAGGTTGAATCTGTAAGCAAGATATAGTCCCGGAATTCTTTCGGCTCAACGCGTCAGCTACAACATTGGCTTTGCTTGGATGGTATTGAATATTAACGTCGTAATCTTTTAAAAGTTCTAACCACCTTCTTTGCCTCATATTTAACTCTTTCTGCGTAAATATGTACTTGAGGCTCTTGTGGTCGGTAAAGATGTCACAACTCTCACCATACAGATAGTGTCGCCAAATCTTAAGTGCAAAAACTACTGTGGCTAATTCTAAATCATGTGTAGGGTAGTTAACTTCATAAGGCTTCAACTGACGGGAGGCATAAGCGATAACCTTCCCATGTTGCATTAGCACACAACCTAATCCTTTCTTTGATGCATCACTATAGACTTGGTAACCTCCTGATCCAGAAGGTAGAGTGAGTATCGGAGAGGATACGAGTCGTTTCTTTAATTCTTCAAAGCTTTTCTCTTGTTCCTCATTCCATGAGTACTTCACCCCTTTCCTTAGGAGTTTTGTGAGTGGTAAAGCAATTACCGAGAATCTTTCAACAAATCTTCGGTAATAGCCAGCGAGACCCAAGAAACTTCGTATTTCGGTAACAGAAGTGGGTCTTGGCCATTTTGTAATAGCTTCAACCTTTGTTGGGTCTACCATAATTCCCTCTGCTGATATGACATGACCTAGAAATGCCACTTGGCTAAGCCAAAAGTCACATTTAGAAAATTTCGCGTACAGCTTCTCATGCCGCAAGGTTTCAAGTACTGCATGTAGATGTGCTTCATGCTCTTCGTGACTCTTAGAATACACTAGAATGTCATCGATAAAGACAATAACGAATTTGTCTAGGAATTTGTGAAATACGCGATTCATCAAATCCATGAAGACTGCGGGTGCATTAGTTAACCCAAAGGGCATAACCAAAAATTCGTAATGACCATATCGAGTACGAAAGGCGGTCTTGGGAAAATCATCATTTTTGATCTTTAGCTGATGGTACCCGGACCTTAGGTCGATTTTTGAAAAGAACTGAGCCCCCTGAAGTTGATCAAAGAGATCATCAATGTGAGGCAGAGGATACTGATTACGAATAGTAATCTTGTTCAGCTCTCGGTAGTCAATACATAAACGCATACTACCATCTTTCTTCTTCACAAATAAGACCGGAGCACCCCAAGGTGAAACACTGGGTCTTATGAATCCTAGATCTAACAATTCTTGTAATTGTTCCTTCAACTCCTTCAGTTCCATTGGGGCCATACGGTATGGAGCTTTGGAAATAGGTTCGGCACCAGGGATCAAGTCGATGGTGAATTCTACCTGACGGTCGGGTGGTAATCCCGGGAGTTCATCCGGAAATACATCAGGATATTCACGGACAACGGAATGGCTATTGATATTCTTAACACTAACAGAAGTATCCTTAATCGATGCTAGGAATCCAGCACAGCCGTTTGATATGAATTTTCGAGCTTTGAGCGCAGAAATAATTTTAAGAGATTTATGAGCTTGAGTTCCCTGATATATCATATCAGGATGATGAAGATCACCAAAAATAACACGGCGGGAATGACAATCTATAGTTACGCGATGTCGAGACAACCAATCTATCCCTAGAATAACATCAAAGTCACACATATGTATTGGGAATAGGTCTGCCTTACACACAATAGATTCAATACGGATCGGACAATCTTTATATACGTAAGTGATTACGGATGAATTTTCCATGGGAGTGGAAATGGTTAAAGTATGATTTAAGAGAGTTGGTCTTATCGGAAGGTACTTAGTAAACGAGTGGGATACTAAAGAATGGGTCGCTCCTGTATCGAATAACACATAAATACTACGTTCACCAAGCTGAAGGGTTCCTGACACAGTACCTGGGGCATTAGCAGCGTCAGTAGCAGAAAGTGCGAAAACTCTTCCTCCAACATTGGGTTGGTTATTCTTCTTAATGTCTTTCTTTGTACATTCCTTGATCATGTGTCCAGTTTGGCCACATCTAAAGCATGCTCCTGTACTTCGGTGACATACGCCCTGATGTCTCTTACCACAAGTATTACATAGAGAATATGTAATCTGATTTGGGTTTACATGTTGATTCAGTGGTTGAGCTCTAATAGGTTCTGCATACAACTGAATCTGGTTTTGAGCAGGCCTCGGGTTTTGTGTTCTAGATTGCCATGGACGTGCCTGATTTCCAGAGTTTTGATTTCCTTGCACTTTGCGGTCTTGATGCTGTGGCGTAGTGGATGATTGGCCGATTGCCTGCTTAAATTGTCCTTCTCTGTTTCTCTTCTTATTATCCTCAGTTCGAGATAAAAATTCTTTCCTCTCGAACTCAAAAGTTTTGATTGCATCAGCAACTTCGGTGATATCCTTAAATTTCATGTACATGATCGATTTCCGAATTCGATCATTGACTGCCCACTTGCATTTTTCTGCCTGGGCTTCTGCCGATCCTGCAATGTCTCCTACAATACTAGCCAACCTTGCAAATCTAGTAATGAACTCAGAGGCTGGTTCATCACTCCCCTGTCGAATCACTGCATACTCCCTGATATAAGCTTCTTTATCAGCGGTCGAAAAATACTTGTCGTAAAAGATGTTACGAAAGTCGACCCATGAAAGATTAGCGTCAAAATCATCCCCTCCTTTGACTTGCTTATATCCTTCCCACCAAGTTTGTGCGTCATCTTCGAGTTTGTAGGTAGCCAATCTAACTTTGTATTGCTCCGGAACTCCAAGAACTCCGAAAATCTTTTCAACATGAGCTATCCAGTTTCTTGCTTCGACTGGATTAGTAGCGTGACTAAAGGATTTCAGCTTTTGTTTTTGGAATTTAGCGATCCATTTGTCTATACTATAGTTAGTATGGTTCGTGGTATTCTCACGAATTTCTCCACCAGAGGTTGGATTCGTGTTATTACGTTCTGGATGACGAGTTTGTTGAATAACGGCCTCAGCTGTTTGAGCAACAAGGTTTGGAAGCAACCCGACAACAGCCTGGTTGATAGCATTAATTACGTTTGGATCAACTGGAGTCTCATTCGAAGAAGTGTTGTTACGCACATGGTTAGTACGAGTACTCCTACGTAGCGGACGACGAGGAGGCATATCTATACGAATAGACATAGGAATTAAACCAAATAAGAGACCAAGTTGAATCCTATCATAGATATCTACCCATTCCTCACAGGTTTTACTTACTATCTTCAAGTTTTCTACAGGAAAGAGCCTTTGCTCTGATACCATAGCTGTAACACCCCAACCCGGAATGGGCTGACGTGTCACAATAACAGTATCATAAACAAAAGTCATAGTTCCATTTATTTATTTGACAAGGATACAACCACACGACAACTAAACTTAAGGTTAATATACAAGCGGACACATTCGACTTGATTAACTAACATCTTCAGATTTAGTCCTAGGTTTTATTCTTCTCTCTTTTCCCCGCCCAAAGTAACCTGCGTACCTGTATATACAAAAGTTTACGGAATGAGCCGAATGCTCAGTACGGAATATTAGGCTCAAATAACAAATAACGCTTTATAGAATTGTTATTCGGATGAAACTTGATTCAAATAACGTAATTTCATAATCATATCTTACGGATGTACCCATGAGCAAACTTAAAACGTGACAATACACAGGTAGCTACTCCTGCATAATTATCACATGAAATGGCGAGTTGGCATACCCGTTATCCACCTCCTTATACTTAAATCCTAGGATCGATCCATACGCCTCCTAATAGCCTTATGTACCACACTTGTACTTAAGAGACGCCGTGAACTGATCTCTCCGTCACGGGTGCAGCACATGATGTCGATGCCGCAACAACATGCTCGTGGGACACTCCACGAGAAGCGATACTCAGGGTAACAGAGTACAAATGGACTTATTCATATAACTTATAAAACTTATTTTCATAACAAAACGTAACATATATTGGAACATGCGATAATGAGTACAACTAACAGAATACTATCGCATGACATGAAAGCTAAATCCAAAGTTTAGAATAGGAATTCAACGGACTGTCAAATGAATCGATAATTAAAGACGTGAAGAGTGTACGAATTTAATGGTTTTATAACAATTTGAATATGAAACAATAAGGAGTAGGGGTAAGGATCCGTACCTTAATAATTTCAAAGTGATGCTACCTTGTGATAATATTTCAGATTTATACGGCAGAGTTTAGACTACTGATTAGTCTTTTAACCTAATTTAAATAACATGCACACAACTAGGTTAGTAACTTAATACAGCAGTTACGATAACTCACGAGATCAAACCCTCATAACAAATGACAAAGTGCGATACTTAAACATCCAGCGGATTCACAACGAATGACAGAGTATAGTCCGATTTCGAACAGCACTCAAACATTCAAGTCAAAATCACGATGAATGACAAAGTATAAACCCAATTTGAGCAGCACTTAAACATCTATCGGATAGTTTTAATCGATCGGACATTGAATCGTAATAGCGATCGAGTTATTACCCTGTTCTGCAGCACCCCGCTATACTAATTAGTGTTTCGTGTGTGTTAATTGAAGTAAACAGACGATAACTCGAAGTATCTTACGAATTCTTTCGTCGTTTCAGCGCCCAGATTCAAGTGCCAATGTCCTCTATTTATACCCGAATTTTGCCCCCCCTTACGGACCGTAACAAATAACCCTTACGGTCCGTAAGAGTTACCTATTGATCATAGGGTTGCCACGCGTGGGACTAGCTGAGCTGAGTCGACAGTTTTTAAAATTTCAACTTCGTCCGCAAGTTATTAAGATAATCATCCAGTAGGGAATACCCCCCCCCCCTGAGTTTTAGGGGCCCTAATCCTGATTCTGAAATTTCTGAAAATTCTAGGGTTTGTACAGAATTACTTGGGTGTCTTAATTAGGGTTTTCTAGTGGTTAATTTATAATTTATTATTATTCTTTTTATTTCTAGAATAATGATTTAAATTTCTGGTTATTACAGTGGTCTACATACCGGTACCCAATTTTCAGTATCCCACTGAATCCTGCTGCACGTATTAAACCTTCTACCCTTGGACCAACCGGATTTTTTTTCATATGCTGCCAGAACGATCGATCTGATCGTTTAATATTTATTGGGTTACTATACTTTTCTGGATTTTTGAATACCTCAAACGCTCGGTGATCCTTGTTCAAAAACAACACCGATGCATTAAGAGGACCAGGATGACATTCAAAACTCATCTTCGGCAGATCAAAGTTCACAGAAAATTTATTGGTAACGCAAGGTTTGAAGCTTCGTTTGATAGGTGTTTGAAACGAAATGTGGTATCTCGAGTGCTTTGCTTTATGTTCAAATTTAAAGACTTGTTTCTGTGCTTCAATTTTCGAATCCATACCGAAGAACAGTGGATTTCTTAGACTACATTGGAATCCTTACACAATGAAATTAAACTTTGCAGCCTATAGTCATTTCATGTCATAAGAATGCATGCAGGGGTACTGTATATTGCATGCAGTCTTGAATGATGGCCACAAATTCAATTCACAACTCACATGTGACTCCCTGCAAAAAGACAAGGTCAAACAGTGACTCCTTCAAACAACAGTTGCATGTAATCGTAGCCCCAATTTGAAATTATAACTCACATGTGACCACTGCCTGCTGCACCATTTAACTTGAAAGTTATATGAATTGGCGACTTTCAGCAAAAAAGTTATATGAACCAGCGACCATTAACAAGAAAGTTATATCAATTTGCGACTTTCAGCAAGAAAGTTATATGAATTTGCGACTTTCAGCAAGAAAGTTATATGAATCAGCGACTTTCAGCAAGAAAGTTACATGAAATGGCGACTTTCAGAAGGATTGTTTTATGAATCAACGACTTTCAGCAAGATTGTTATATCATTCGGCGACTTTCAGAAGGTTGTTATATGAATCAGCGACTTTCTAAACTTTTTGCAGCTTTTGCAGAACCTCTAACTTTTTGCAGAAAATGATCTTCAAGGTCGCTGAATGATAAAGCTATTTACCTAGATATGAAAACAATGTTGGTGACCACCTAATGGCACTCTTTTCTTGCTCAAGACACCTACTTTTGCAAAAAATTCCAAAAGTTGCCTAACAGCCCTTAACTTATTAACCAAACGTTGCCGATAATACGTTTACATTATTTGCCCTTTAAAAAAGAAAAGCAAAAGTTTATATTCGGGTAAGACTGCGGGGTATGGGGCGGGAGTTTGGGCGTGGGTGGGGGGAAAACGCCCAAGCCACCACCCCGGGTGGGCATGGGTTTCGGCGTGGCCCTTGGGGCATGGGTTTCAAGCCGGGCGTGGGGCGGTTTGGCCATCCTAGTTGGCTGAATATCATTGGCTCACCCGCCACGTCATAGCGGGTCATCCCAAAAGTTTTGAATTTTTAAATTCAAACCGTTGGCTTGGCCAAGCGGTAACCCCAACCGGTCACCCAAACCCCAACATCCCCTATAAATACCCCCAAACCCCAACCGGGTGGTCCATCCCAACCCCCACCGTGGTCCCAAACATTCGATATCCCCACCCGCTGTCCCAGCCGGTCACCACAAACCCAACATCCCACGAACCCGCTATGGCATCCTGGACCCACGACGAAGAACTTGCCCTAGTCACAAGCGTCGTTGACGCTATGAAGGGGCGGCCACCGGGCCAAACCAAATATTGGCCGGAAGCTTTCGCGGCCTACCGACTAAACGTCGGTAACGACCGCCACAACATGAACGCGTGCCAACATAAATGGCGCGAGCTACGTCCCAAGCTCGAGCGTTTCAAGGCTTACTACGAAGCCGTTCCCGGGGGCGAGTTAAGCCACGAGGACCGGGTGGCGGTGGCGAACATAGAGTTTCGCGGCAAGGAAAAAAAGGCGTTCGACAAGATCGACCTTTTTGAAATTTATTTAACGCTTTAGGTTTCTTATTTTGTAATTTTTAGATTTATGTAATTTTATAAATATTAATGAAGTTGTATGTTTTTTTTTATAAATGTTTGTGTGATTTTTTTAAATTTTGTATATATATATTTTTTTAAACTACCCTGCCACGCGGTGCACCCAACCCAAGCCCAACCCACGCCCCACCATACCCCGCGGACACGTACCAGGCAGTGGGGGGGCTCCCATTCCACGTGTCAGCACCCGCCCCAACCCACGCCCAACCCAAGCCCCACCATACCCCGCAGTCTAACATGGATGTCCCCATGCATAAAAAGTTAAGTTATACAGACGGCTGTTGTCCCACTCATCACCAACTCCGCAGGGTGAAACGCAACCTACGTAGCATTCCTTAACCACTATATAGCTTCAAACATAAAATATTAAACATCCCGACAACATACAAGAAGAAATTAGGTGTCAAACACTCATTATGGAATCAAATTGCTCCAGTAATACCGCTGGCAAACCTATCCAGTGCAAAGGTAAGTTTCTACTGAAAACCGAACATGCTTTGGTTTAATCTGTTTGAAACCGAATAATGAACACTCCCAGTACTTGTTGGCACTGGCAGCTGCGATTGTTCGGATACCAGGGGAGCCGCTGCTGATTGAGGATGTGATAGTTGCTCCCCCAAAACGTTGCGAAGTTCGAATTAAAATCATTTGTACTGCCCTTTGTCACCCTGATCTTACCTTTTGGAAAGTTAACGTAAATATTCATTGATTTTGAGTTAAATTTTAATCCAATCATATGTTAACTAATTTGTTTTTGTTCCCGAAGGATCCTCCTGCTGTTTTCCCTAAAATACTTGGTCATGAAGCAGTAGGGTAAAATCTGAATACTTTTTTTTTTTTTCGAATCTATGTTTGTATTCGTGCGCACGCTTGATTTTGATTTTGAACATTATTTGATATGTTTTTTTTTTTTTTTTTTTTTTTTGTAGTTTTGATTTATTTTGAATATCATTTTGTAAATCATGTTGCTGTTATGGGTAAAAATATAAAACTATGTTGCTATTATTGGAACATTTATTTTGACCTCAATGGAAGATTTTAAGTGTAGATTTGTGGTTCAAAAGATTGTCCCATGTTGTTTTCTTCTAATTTATAGTAATAAATTTATGTGTTAAATTATAAAGATGCATTTATTACTGCAAATCATATAAATAACTACTTTATTATGTGACACTAAAGGATTGTAGAGAGTGTTGGAGAAGGTGTACATGAAATTGTTGAAGGAGACACTGTGATCCCAATCTTTTTGGCTGATTGCGGCGAATGCACTGATTGTTTGTCTGAAAAAAGCAACCTATGCACAAAGTTTCCTTTGAGTCCATCTCCTTGGATGAAAAGAGAAGAGACAAGCAGGTTCACAGACATTAATGGAGAAACTTTATACCACTTCTTGAGTGTATCGAGTTTTAGTGAGTACACGGTGGTTGACATTGCACATCTGACTAAAATTGATCCAGCAATTCCACCAAACAGAGCTTGCCTCTTAAGTTGTGGAGTATCGACCGGTAAATTATACTCCTTTTAGTATTTATGTTCGGATTTTTAAATGATATAGTACCCAACGATTATTTTGTTGCTGATATGGGTAGGCTCATTCTATTCTCACATCCCAAAATCTTATTCACACATCCTTTTCACTCTATCTCTCTCTATATATAACTATGTATATATAGAGAGATATAGAGGGGAGGGTGTGTGAATATTAACACCATAACCGGCAATGTTTTCGGTATATGTTACCTAATTAACTATCTTTTTCTAATATGCAGATCACTAAAATAATTTTTTTTTGCTTTTATTCACATGTCAACTATCTAACCTTTTGTCATCCAAGTTCACAGGATGGGAACATAATGATAGTTTAAGGACCTACATTACCTAAATATCTAAAAATGAAGTTTAGCGACCTACATAGGAAAAAATGAAGTTTAATGCCCTATACAGAAAAAAAAGGGTGGGGGGGGGGGGTAGCCATTAATAAGATTCAACTAGTTTTTTTACCCAACGAGCGTTGCGACGGCTTCGTACACGAAATAATAACGTATAAACTACAATCCACCAGACTCGTTTCCGAACTAAATTTACGTCAAAACGCATGATAACTCAAATTTATACGGTCGAATCAAACCGTATTACATTTGACCCGATTTGTTTTCAAACAAAATTTACGTCAAAACGTACATAAAAACATTTTATAATTGACCCAACTCATTTCAAACAAAAAGTACGTTATCGCGTAGACAAACTCGAATTTATGCCGAGACGTAGTAAAAAATGTAAGAAATTAGTTTTAGGGTAAGCTCGAAACTTTAGAAACTTAACGGGTTCAAAGTGACATTTACAACGTTAGAGGGTTACCTTTGATATTACAGCTGGGTTTGAGGATAGAATGGGTTATATGTCAAAACTTTAAGAGTTAAAGAGAAGTTAGAAGGTATGGGGGCCTTTTTTGTCAAGTTAGAAAGTATGAGGGCCATTTTTGTCCAGTTAAAAGTTGATTTTTATCAAGTTATAAGTTTGAGGGGTGAATTTTGTCAATTGGTTGGGTGTGACTTTTGTCAAATAAAAAAGGTTGCCGACCTTTCAGTTTAAGATTATATAGAATTAACTTTGGATGTTTTGTCTCAATTGTTAAGTGTTATGTGCCTTATGTCCAAGGTTTGATGTAAAACTCCTATCGAGTCGGGGGTCTTACTGGAAGCAGTCTCTCTATTCCTGTGGGGAAGAGGTAAGGCTGTCTACATATTACCCTCATCAAACCCTACCTTAACTTTGTTATTGGTAGGATTTATTGATTATGATGATGATGATGGTGATCATGATGAACCTTGGATGTTTTGGCAAGGCTTGTTAAATGATGCTTGTAACGAGAATATGTAGGTGAAAGTTGTTAGGCCCAATGGAGTGGGAGTCGGTTTCAGTCCGTAAACATGTTTACCGATTCGGTAAACCAATGCCATCAACCATTTTACCGAACAAGGGGGAGCAATGCGGTGAACCTTCATCGATTCAGTGAAGGTGAAGGAAAGGGGGAGAGAGAGGATGTGTGGTGGGGTCCAATTCTTTTCATCCAATCACACATTTTTTCTTGTTCTTTTAAATAGTTTACCTAAACCCCATTAGGTAAACCATGACCAGCGTTTTTGAGCAATAGGTAAAGAAAATAGGTAAAATGGCATGGCACTATTTCATTGGGTAATTTTGGAGTTTACCTATTTCAAGTGTCTAACCACTCCCTTCACCCTTAGACCTTTGAGGTAAAACATTCTAAGAATACACTTCAACAATGATATGAGATATCAATATTATATTTTTGAACTAGTACTACAAAAAATAACAAATGTGGTAATTAGTGATAACATCTATCAAATTTGAATTTGGAAAGTACCAAGCTTGACCTAAAAAGCCATTATGCTTTCAGGGGTGGGTGCTGCCTGGAAAACGGCCAAGGTGGAAGCTGGAACAGCCGTTGCTATATTCGGACTAGGTGTCATTGGTCTAGCGGTATGATTTTGTAATTGCATGTTTTAAAAAACGGATAACTCGATTATGAACTAGCCGAGTCACATTTATGGTTTTAACTTATATAAATAAAAGTTTTTACAGGTAGCAGAAGGAGCGAGGCTATGTGGAGCTAAGAGGATCATAGGAATTGATGTGAACCAAGACAAGTTTGAAATAGGTAATTTCTAATTTAAATATTATTATGATATGGTAATATCCACTCATAAGGATCATATGTACTTAGTTTTCGATTTTCTTTAATTTTTTTCTTTTAAATCAGGAAAGAAGTTTGGAGTAACTGATTTTGTAAACCCTGGTAACTGTGGGGACAAAACTGTGAGCCAGGTAACTTAACCATAGTTAAATCACCATTTGACATGATAAGATATCACTTGATCAATAACAGAATGAGGATTAAATGATGTCATCTTGGGTCAGGTAATAATGGAGATGACTGGAGGTGGCGCAGATTATTGCTTTGAGTGTGTTGGTATGAAGTCACTTGTGCATGAAGCTTATGCTTCTTGTAGAAAGGTCGGTTTTATCTTTAATTTTGTTCGACTCATTTCAAACGGGTTGATGATCTGCATGCCTTTCATCATCATCATCCATACTCGGTTAAAGCTCTAATTAATTTTTTTGCCCGTGTGAATGTAATCGTTAGGGATGGGGAAAAGTAGTCGTGTTGGGAGTTGACCAACCGGGGGCTATGTTAACTTTTAGTTCTTTTGAGGTACTTCATAGCGGGAAATCAATCATGGGATCCTTTTTTGGAGGTCTTAAACCAAAATCCGACATTCGTATCCTTGAAAAACGCTATATGGATAAGGTAAGAAGAATAGTGTCAGTTTGGTTCTCCATCTTTGGCTTCTGAGGTCAATCCAACTTGATATGGTTTATAGTACAAATTAGGACTACTGCATGTTATGAAATTATTCAAAAAATAATAAATGTATTCTTTCACCAAAAGTTTATTATAATTCATGACCAATTCAGGAACTTACTCTTGACGAATTTGTCACACATGAAGTTGACTTTAAGGACATCAACAAGGCTTTTGACTTGATGTTGGAAGGAAAGAGTTTAAGGTGTGTAATCTGGATGAACAAGTGATTAAACTTCATTTTAACTTTCATGAGTTGTTACTGTTGCATCTGTTGTAAAGATAGATGACAACTTTGTCAAGTTTTTTATTAACTTTTATTGTATTATAATATAATATAATGATGCGTGTGTTGGACTATTGTCTACAATGATTGGTTCATCTTCCCTAATTATTAGTTGGAATCCTCTTATGCCATCTTAATCACTCATGTTTCATAATTATTTTTTCTAAGAGTTAAATGCCATTTTAGTCCCTGTGGTTTGGGCCATTTTGCCAGTTTAGTCCAAAGGTTTCATTTTTAACCTGTGGGTCCAAAAAGGTTTCACAGTTGCCATTTTAGTCCACTGGGTTAACTTCATCCATTTTTTCTGTTAACGAGAAGGCCAATTCGGTCATTTTATATGGCTGAATTGTCCTTTTAGTTAACAGAATTACATACAAAATGACCAAATTGGCTTTCTCGTTAACAGAAAAAATGGATGAAGTTAACCAAGTGGACTAAAATGGCAATTGTGAAACATTTTTGGACCCACAGGTTAAAAATGAAACCTTTGGACTAAACTGGCAAAATGACCCAAACCACAGGGACTAAAATGGCATTTAACTCTTTTTCTAATATATTATAGAAATATTGGATTTTAATAATCCTAACTATTCGTTGTCGGCCGCCAACAGTACCAACTTCAAAAATAACCACTGGCAGTCCCAACTATTGACATTAGAGGGGACAATACCCAAAGCCATCCAAGTGGGTCACTTTGGGTTGCTTCTAAAATTGGCAAATTGGATTTAAATAATCCCAACTCACTGTTATTGGCCAATAATAATCCCAACTCATTTAATCACCAATAATAATCCGAACTATTCACTTTTGTTTGTAAAATACTCCCAGTTAAAAAAACACTAACTAGGTTAAAAAATTGCTGATGTGGCATCTGATGTGGCCCTTTTAGCTGATGTGTCATATGACGTGGCAGTTGATGTGGCATTTTTTGATGACGTGGCAGCTGATGTGGCAGTCTACGTGGCATTTTTCGATTACGTGGCAACTGATGTGGCAGGTGACGTGGCAAGCCACATCAGCAATTTTTTAACCTAGTTAGTGTTTTTTTAACTGGGAGTATTTTACAAACAAAAGTGAATAGTTCGGATTATTATTGGTGATTAAATGAGTTGGGATTATTATTGGCCAATAACAGTGAGTTGGGATTATTTAAATCCAATTTGCCTTTAAAATTATATGGGTTGGTTTGGGTAAGATATTTTAACTAAATGGGTCACAATGGGTCACTTGAAATTCCATCTTGTTATTTTCGGGTCAAAGCGGGTCGACAACATTAAAGAAATGGGTCGATGTGGGTTAGTGTCTTAAAGAAACAGGGCAGGTTTCGGTAGGGGTGAGCACATAACCGAATTAACCGAACCGTAACCGAAATAACCGAAAAAACCGAACCGAAATAACCGATAACCGAAATAACCGAAGGGTTGGTTATTTATATTTTTAATAACCGATTTTTGCGGTTCGGTTATGGTTATTCTTATTTTCATAACCGCAAATAACCGAACCGAACCGAATATTTTAAACATAGCCAAATCCGTAGCACCATAAGTCTTTAAGTTTGTATTTAAATGCTTAACCATGGCCTAATCTATATGTATCTTTGGTGAAGTATTTGAATGTTTTAACTTTTAACCATGACCCAACCTTATTGGCCCATTATAGTTTACACTAATAATAACCGACCTATAACCGAACCGAAACCGCATTAACCGCAATAACCGATTAACCGAAACCGCATTAACTGAAACCGAACGGTTATGATTTTTTGATAACCGCAGTGTGCGGTTATGGTTTCGGTTATAGGTAATAACCGAACCGAACCGCACCATGCTCACCCCTAGGTTTCGGATCGGAATGGGTTTCGAGCCGGCACAAGTATCCGCACGAGACGAGTTACGGCACGAAACGGGTTTTGGATCGGAACGGGTTCGGTTCAAATTGAGTTTCGGGCCGAGACGGGTTTCGGCACGACGCATTTTTTGGATCGAAACGGGGTCGATTCAGGTCGGGTTTCGGGCCGACATGGGTTTCTGCACGGGATGGGTTTCGGATCGCAACGGGTTTTGGGCCAACACGAGTTTCCGCACGAGACGAGTTTCGGGTCGGGACGAGTCTTGTACCGTTTCGACCCGTACTGTTTCTACCCGAACCGTTTCGAATCGAACCTTTTCGACGCGAACCATTTCGACCCGTACCGTTTCGACCAGTTCGTTTCGAATCGAACCATTTCGACCAGTACCGTTTCGAATCGAACCGTTTCGACCCGTACCGTTTCGACCAGTACCGTTTCGAATCGAACCGTATTGACGCGAACTGTTTCGACCCGTACCATTTCGAATCGATCCGTTTCGACCAGTATCGTTTCGAACCGAACCATTTCGACCCGAACCGTTTCGAATCGAATCGTTTCGACGCGAACTGTTTCGACGCGTACCGTTTTGACCCGTACTGTTTCGACGCAAACGTAAACATGAATTAATACGCAAACCTAAACACTTTATCTTTTAGTAAATTGGATATACGATATTAATCCTGCCGTTGTACAGCTGACTAAAATTTGATAGTATTATTGCTATTTACCACCATTGTAGACTTGTAATACATTACAGGAATTGATAATAACATTTCTGCTGATGTGACCTGAAATGTTATTTACATAAAGCAATTCATGAAGCCTCAAATATGCCTGTTATTTGACGATGATGCAACCTAGAGATATATGCTGGGACATCCTTTTTATTTGCGTATTACGGTATTATCTTTGTTTTGCACCTACGGTATTACATTAAACAAAATTGCCCCTTAATGTACAATCTCTTTAAAAAAACATTTTTAACCGACGACCCGAAACCCGTTTCAACCCGAAACCCGTTCCAACTCGAACCCGTTCCGACCCGAACCCGTTCCCACCCGAACCCATTTTGACCCGAACCAAAACAAACCCCTTTTTTAATTGACCCGTTCTGACCGGAACCCATTTTGACCCATGACCCGACCCGACCCGTTTGCCAGGTCTAATTGACATATTGGCCACCAATGGATCCTGACTAACAAAATTCTAACGCTGTTAGTCTCTGGTGGCCGCAAAAACTGTTTTTGTCCAGAAAAAAGTTTCTAAAGGTCCAATCTAAGGTTACAAAGAGGTTAGGGACGAAAATGTTGAGTTTTCCGGCTAAAAAGTTGAGTCTTCTGGCAAAAAAGAAGTTTTCCAGCGACTTTAATAATTTGGGTTTTACTAGAAAAAGGTTCCCAAAGGTCCATAAGACAGTGGAGTATGTTGGGGCGTGGGTTTGGGGCATGGGTTGACATGTGGACTTCGACCCCCCCCCCCCCCCGCTGGTAAGTGACGTGTTGGGTCGGTTTAGCGGGCCGTGGCTAGCCCGCGTGGGTTGGCCAGTTTTATAAAAATTAAAAAAAAGCCTAAAATTAAAAAATACACACAAAATTTAAAAAAAAAAAGAGCCTAAAATTATTATTAAAATTTCCTAAAAATTACAAAATTCTACAAAAAAAGGATTACAAAATAAAAAAAACAGCCTAAAGCGTTAGGTAGATATCGAACAGGGCGAGCTTGTCAAACGGCTTCCGCTCCTTGCCCCGGAACTTGATGTTGGCCACCACCACCCGGTCTTCGTGACTTCATTTCACTGCCCGGGACGCTGTCGTAGTAGGCTTTAAAACGGTCGAGCTTCGGTTGTAGCTCGCGCCACTTGTGTTGGCACGCGTTTAAATTGTGTCGGTCGTTCCCCACGTTATGCCGGTAGCTAGCGAAAGCTTCCGGCCAGTAACGGGTCTCACCGGGTTGGCGGCCTTCATCGCGTCCACGACGCTCGTGACAAGTGCTAGCTCTTCTTCGTGCGTCCAAGAGGCCATTGATCAAGTGTGGGTAGCGATGTGGACAGGCGGTGGGGTGGGGGGTTTTATAGTGACTTGGGTGAACCGTTTGGATTGGCCAAACGGTTATTTTTTTTAAAATTTAAACATAGCCGCTATGACCTAGCCAACCCAGCCAATGAGAGCCGGCCACGGAAACCCGCTAGGCACGCCCAACGCCCGGGCTGAAACCCCTGCCCAAGGGGCCACGCCGAAACCCAAGCCAACCCGGGGTGGTGACTTGGGCGTTTGTACCCAACCCCCGCCCCATACCCCGTAGTCTAATAAGGTTACAAAGAGATTCGGGACAAAAATGTTGAGTTTTCCGGCAAAAAATGAGTCTTCCGCCCAAAAGACGTTTTTCCGGCAACCGGAGACTAACGGCGTTAGGGTTCTGTTAGTCCGAGTCCATTGGATGCCAATATGCTAAAAGTTAGGACTTCCAGTGGTTATTTTTAAAGTTAGCACTGTTGGCGGCCAACGGCGAATAGTTGAGATTATTAAAATCCAATATTCCTATATTATGTTTTGGAGGTTGTCTGGATATTTCCAAACTATAAATTATTAACAAATTTATGCTTTATGTGGTTGAAATATAGGCATTAAGAGTTTTTCAAAAAAACTTTTGCATTTTTCACTTTTAATACAAAGATTTTAATATTTTCATTTTAACCCCTTTGACTTTTTTACTTTTAACAAAAAACTATTCATCTTTTGCAATTTAACCCCCAAAACTTTTTTATTTTCAACTTTGGTCTCCCATACTTTTCATCTTTTGTAAGTTTTCCGTTTTAAGTTTCGTTATAAATTTTTCGAATCAACATGCGTGTAAGGTTCAACATTTTTTCGTCTGCTTTTCCTGTTTGACAGGAAGTAGCAACACGTCTAATTTTCTTCGTTTGATAAGTTCGTCGCAACACGCGTGTAACAACCCTTGGTAAAACCAATATCCTCGTAAATATTTCCGACATTCTAGTATATTATAAAATGTCCCAATATGTCTTTTATTATACCCCGTATGTGAAAACCGAGCCCCTAAATAGATTATAACATATAAAATAAGTCAAAAATAAGAAAAAATGGAGTTGAGGCGGGCCGCGTAGACCCACCCCAAACTCTCACGCGGGCGGTATTAACACTGAAGTTGACTCCGCTAAAACCTTTAGTTCAAGCGGGCCGCGTAAGAGTGATGTTTAGTTGACGCGGGCCGCGAGAGCTCATCAAACGCGGATACATCCTGAGCTGACACGTGTCGTCATCGTGTCAAGCCTAGTGGTGATCCGGATAAGCTATGCGTTGACCCTTGGTTTGACGCGGGCCGCGTTAGGCTTCGCCTTACCTTACGCGGGCCGCCTGGAAGTCAGATATCAGCAATATAAATAGCAGGCATCAGCTTTCGTTTTCCGTCGCTCATTCTCAATTCTCAATCTCGAATTCTCTGATATTTGGCATAATTTTCAAGTGTAATACCCCCTAATTAGCGAGGTTCTGCTCCGTTGTAAGTATTATAACCCCAGTTTCATAATAGTTACGCTGCCCGATTGATTTAGGGTTCCGTAACAACTGTCGTGGTTCTGCCCGACGTAGTTGTTGGAATGCCGTCTCGGGGAGGGTATTATTAATAATTTCAAAGGGTTATGGTACTAATCAATGTACATTTGTATAAATTATAGATTATATCCAGGAAACCCTTACGAAAAGCCTAAGACAGCAATGTGAGTTTATCCTCTTTTTGTTAATGTTTTTGGAATGTTTTACAAAACCTTAATTGTTTTACAATGTGATTAAGCGATGATTGAGTCTTTGTAGTTCTTCAATTACTGCCGGTATTATGGGGTTTTGTATACAAAATTTATTACTACGAGTAGTAGTAAGTCGGGAACGACAGTACATTACCATTGGACGACGAGTTAGCCAATGGGTAATTTGACCATAGCCATAGATCCGGTCGAGTGGCAAATACTGAATGAGTAATTGTGTAGAAATAAACAATGTGATCGCTCTCAATACTGTTTTAATTGATAAAATGTTTCTTGATTAAACTGGGATTCACTCACCAGTATTTCCGACTGACAAATGTTTTTAAAACGCGTTACAGGTAACACAATGTGAACAGCCAATTAATGAAAGCCAGCTGGAGAGCACTGAAGGCTTGGGAAAAATGTGGCTATAAAAGTTACCTAATAAACGATGTTTTAAATTCAATAAAATAGGGTTTGTCCCTATAAATGTATTGTAACAAGAAACTTGGGTTTTACCCATGTGATTATTAATAGTAAATGAGGTGGTTTTACTCTGATAAACATTTCCTAACTACGGTCCTGATGTAAATTCCGCTGCAAGATTTAATAACCTGATACCACCAAAACTCTGAGATCGCGTCCGCCCGTTCCCGGGAAGTAGGGATCGGGGGTTGTGACAAAAGGTGGTATCAGAGCCTAGCCACTGGTCTGAGCCAAAGAAGTGTTCTGCTGACACTTAAAATTCTGAAATTTGTGTTAGGAAATAAAAATTATGTAAATAAGTGCATAACTGTATTTATTTGTTATGTGTTATTTGACTATTTGATAGTTTACAGAATGAGTGATCAAGGACCCTCAGAAATGAGTCGTCAGTTATCTGATTCACCTTGGAGTGAAGGTACATCATCACAGCCTGCCCTCTCTGGGTATACTGCTGATCAGGAAGACGGGATATTTGCCTGTAGAGCTAAATCTGAAGAACCATTTTCTAATAAGAAACGAGGATGGTTCAGTAAAGAAGCTTTTGCTCGTAGGAAGAGAATGCGAAAATTGCAACAGCAAAGGGCCTTAGCAGCTATTAAGCGAGAGACAGATGCTCATACGCAAGAAATGCTTAATAGAAGCCTAGCTAATTTCCATATCTTAGCTACAACTGGAACAATTAGTAGCCCCACAACCACAAAACCCAGAACAACTCATGGAAATAGAAAACCAGGAAACCCAAGTGGAAATGCATGACTTTAACCCTGACGAAATTCCTAGGGTACCTGCACCAAATCCCCTAGACCCAAATTATGACCCATGGTGGGACGAGAATAGGGATTATGTGCAACGTCACTCTATTCCTGAAGACACACCTATAGGAGCCTATTCAGGTATGGACCCTTTAGATCTCTATTACCATGATAACTACATTAGGGGAATCTTGGAAGATCCTTACCAATTTCAGGCACTTTTACCTCCATATCAAGAACCCGCACCCCAGATTCCAAACCCAGTCATAGAACCTGCACCCCCAATGAGTGCAGAAAACGTTCAAGAACTTAGGACTTTTGGGGAGGAAATTTTAGAAAGCAGTGAGATGATGCGTCAGGTGGGAGAGCGTCTCGTATGGAAATACGATGAGCACAATATGGATTTTTGGATGAATCCATATCCGTGAATGTTAGAATGGAGGAAGCGGTAGTAATAAAAATATAATAAAATAAAATATGTGTTTACGGATACATATTATTATTTTATTTCTGTTGGTATTGTAATCTTTATTTCTGTACTAGTGTGTAATAGACACATAGTATTTGAAAATAGAGTACAAGTCGCAATGATCGACGGTTTTGGTTAAATTGCGTGTCATGTGATTAACTATATTACCTATTATTTGTGATATTAATATGGGGTAAATTTTTAAAATTCAGATGGCCGATGAAGGAAATCAAGGAAATCTGAATAACGATAACCAGAGTAACATTAACGTGGTTAATGAGAATCCAAGCATCAATAACAATAACAACCAAGTGGACAATAGTGCTATCCAACACATAGTAGCACAAGGAATTATAGATGCAATGCCATTTATTCTTCAAACTGTTAAAGATGCTGATAATAAAAGTAAGCATAGCAGTAAGCGACCAAGTGAACCAGAAAACAGCGTGAACAATGGACCTGTACTTCAAATGCCTATTCCCAAAAGAAGAAGAACCATGCCTTATGGTTGTTCTTATAAGGAATTTTGGTCTTGTAAACCAATGGAATTCTCGGGCAACGAAGGAGCCATTGCAACCTTACGCTGGATAGAAAAGACTGAGGCAGTCTTAAGGATAAGTAAGTGTGCTGAAGAAGATAAGATACTGTTTGCTTCTAATCTGTTTAAGAATGCAGCACTAGAATGGTGGAACACTATCCTCTAAACAAAAGGAAGTGATAGAACCTATAATATGGAATGGGAAGAGTTTAAGGACAAGGTAGAAAGAAAATTCTGCCCTCCAAATGAAAAAGAACAGATAGCAAACAAATTCCTAAACCTTAGGATGACTGGTGTGGATAGCAAAGGGTACACAAAGTTACTCTTCGAATATGCTAGAATAGTACCAACTCTTGCTTCGCCAGAACCAGTGTTAATCTCCCGTTATATTTGGGGATTAATTGGGGAAATAAGACACGTAGTCAAGGCAGCTAGACCTCAAACCATAGAAGAAGCTGTAGAACTAGCAAATACCTTGACTGATGAGTTAGTCCGTACCAGAGAAGAGGATCAAAGGAGGAACCTAACCCAGAAGTTGACTCAAGAATTTCGTTCTGGAAATTCTAACAGTGGGAAAAATATAGGTTCTACCTCTGCGCCCTACTGTAGGTATTGCAAAAGAAAGCATTCAGGGAGATGCTCCATATATTGTAACTTTTGCAAACTATCGGGACACAAGGAATAAAACTGCAGGAAGAAAGCTAACAGCAAGGTATGTTACAATTGCGGAGAACAAGGTCATATCAAGCTAAATTGTCTGAAATTAGCTCCAGCTCCAGACAACAAGAATACTAAAAATGCTAGAGCATTTGTTCTGACTACAGAAGAAGCTAAGATGATCCCAGATGTCATAGCTGGTACGTTTTTAGTTAATGATGTTTTTGCTAAAGTATTATTTGACTCTGGTGCAAACCAAAGTTTTATTAATACATCGTTTTGCAAATTTCTAAATCAGTCATTAACTAAACTACCACATGAATGTGTAGTAGAGACAGCTAATGGAGAAACCGTTAGAATTTCTGAAATCTTGCAGGGAGCAAGAATAGAAATTTTAAATCAGAAATTTATTGCAAACCTATATCCCATGAATCTGGCAGGATTTGATGTTGTTTTAGGAATGGATTGGTTAATAGCCAATAAAGCCAGTATTTTATGTGATCAAAAGTTAATTCAAGTAAATTCACCAAAAGGTAAAATGATCACAATTAAAGGAGATAAAACTTCTAGGTTAACTAAATTTATCTTTGTGATGAAAACTGCAAGTTGTATGAGAAAAGGTTCTATAGTGTATTTGATTTCTATAATCATTAACACTAAAGGAAAGGATTTAAAAGATATTCCAGTAGTATCTCAGTTTTCATATGTATTTCTAGAAAAATTGCCAGGACAACCTCCAGACAGAGAAGTTGAATTCAGAATTCATTTAATACCAGGAACAACACCGATTGCCAAAGCACCTTATCGGTTGGCACCTGCAGAAATGCAAGAATTGAAGAAACAATTAGATGAATTGTTGGAGAAAAGATTTATACAACCGAGTTCGTCGCCATGGGGAGCGCCGATACTGTTTGTTAAAAAGAAAGACGTATCAATGCGTATGTGCATTGACTACCGTGAGTTAAACAAGGTCACGATTAAGAATCGGTACCCATTACCGAGAATCGATGATTTGTTTGATCAATTGCAAGGAGCTCGATTTTTCTATAAAATTGATTTAAGGTCAGGATATCATCAATTAAAGGTACAGGAAGAAGACATTCCTAAAACCGCATTTAGAACGAGGTATGACCATTATGAATTTACTGTCATGCCATTTGGTTTAACCAATGCCCCGGCTGCATTTATGGACATGATGAACCGAATATGTAAGCCATATTTGGATAAATTCATAATTGTTTTCATAGATGATATTCTAATTTATTCTAAGAGTAAAGAGGATCATGCAAGACATTTGCACGCACTTTTAAGTTTATTAAGAAAGGAAAAGCTTTATGCTAAGTTTTCAAAGTGCGAATTTTGGTTAGAACAGGTACAATTCCTTGGACACCTAGTTAATCATGAAGGAATTCATGTAGATCCAACAAAGATCGAGGCAATTAATAAATGGAAAACCCCTGAGTCACCAACTGAAGTTAGAAGTTTCTTAGGATTGGCTGGTTATTATAGAAGATTTATTAAAGATTTCTCTAGAATAGCCATTCCCTTAACTAAGTTAACATACCCCCATACTAGCATTACCAGAAGGAACTGAAGATTTCGTAGTTTATTGTGATGCTTCTAAATTAGGTTATGGATGTGTATTGATGCAACGTCAAAAGGTTATAGCTTACGCATCTAGACAACTTAAGAATCATGAAGAAAATTCTTCAACCCATGATTTAGAATTAGGAGCTATAATTTTTGCTCTTAAGATTTGGAGACATTACCTTTATGGTAGTAAGTTTACCATATTTACTGATCATAAGAGTTTAAGGTATGTTTTCAACCAGAAAGAATTAAATATGAGATAAAGACGCTGGATGGAATTTCTTAGTGACTATGACTGTGATATCCAGTATCATGAAGGAAAAGCAAATGTACTAGCAGATGCTTTAAGCCGAAAGTATCATGAAAAGACAAAAAGGGTACGTTCTCTTAAATTAAATCTGCAAGTAGATTTAAATGATCAGATAAGAAAAGCACAAGAATCAGTAATCAAGGATGATTCTGAAAAATTAAAAGGTATGCTAAAAGAATTGGAACAAGGAACAGATGGAATTTGGAGATTCCATAAAAAGAGAATGTGGATACCTAAATTAGGAAATCTACGTCATTGTATATTAGAAGAAGCCCATAAGTCTAAATATACAATGCATCCAGGAAGTGACAAAATGTACCAGGATTTAAGGAAAAATTTCTGGTGGATAGGAATGAAAAAGGATATAGCAGCCTATGTTTCTAAATGTTTAACGTGTTTACAAGTTAAAGCTGAACACCAGAAACCCTCAGGTTTGTTACAACAATTAGAAATGCCAGTTTGGAAATGAGAATTTATAACAATGGATTTTGTTACTAAATTACCCAAAACTAGGAAAGGAAATGATACAATCTGGGTGATTGTAGATAGGCTAACTAAGTCAACTCATTTTCTACCAATGAAGGAAACAATTAGTATGGAACAATTATCTAAATTGTATGTAAATGAAATTGTTTCTTTGCATGGAATTCCTTTATCAATTGTTTCTGATAGGGATAGTCGATTTACATCTCATGTTTGGTCAAGTTTCCCAAAAGGCAATGGGAACCAAGTTAAAGCTAAGTACGGCTTATCATCCACAAACGGATGGACAAAGCGAAAGAACAATTCAGACAATGGAGGACATGCTTAGAGCTTGTGTAATTGATTTTGGAGGTAATTGGGACGATCACTTACCTTTAATAGAATTTTCTTATAATAATAGTTATCACACAAGTATCAATGCTGCACCATTCGAAGCACTTTATGGACGAAAGTGTCGAACCCCAGTCTGTTAGGCAGGAATTGGGGAAAAGAAACTATCTGGACCTGAGATAGTACAAGAAACAACTGATAAGATTATTCAAGTCAAGGAACGACTAAAAGCAGCACGTGATCGACAAAAGAGTTATGCTAATAATCGACGCAAGCCATTGGAATTTCAAGTAGGAGATAAAGTATTATTGAAAGTCTCTCATTGGAAAGGAGTGGTAAGATTCATCAAACGGGAAAAGCTAAGTCCCAGGTATGTTGGACCTTTTAAGATTATTAGAAAAATAGGACATGTAGCTTATCAGCTACAATTGCCAGAGGAAATGGCAGGAATACATGATGTGTTTCATGTATCTAATCTTAAAAAGTGTTTAGCTGATGAATCATTGATAGTACCTCTTAAGGATATAGAGGTAAATGAACAACTCAAGTTTGTAGAAAGACCTCTACAAATTGAAGACAGGAAAGTCAAGAATCTCAAGCATAAGAGACTAGTTCTAGTCAAAGTAAAGTGGGACTCCAAAAGAGGACCTGAGTACACATGGGAACTCGAGTCAGAAATGCAAAAGAAATATCCATATTTATTTCAATAGATCTCGAGGACGAGCTCTAAAACAAGGTGGAGAGAATGTAACAACCCTCGGTAAAACCAATATCCTCGTAAATATTTCTGACATTCTAGTATATTATAAAATGTCCCAATATGTCTTTTATTATACCCCGTATGTGAAAACTCAGCCCTAAATAGATTATAACATATAAAATAAATCAAAAATAAGAAAAAATGGAGTTGAGGCGGGCCGCGTAGACCCACCCCAAACTCTCACACGGGCGGTATTAAGACTGAAGTTGACTCCGCTAAAACCTTTAGTTCAAGCGGGCCGCGTAAGAGTGATGTTTAGTTGACGCGGGCCGCGAGAGCTCATCAAACGCGGATACATCCTGAGCTGACACGTGTCGTCATCGTGTCAAGCCTAGTGGTGATCCGGATAAGCTATGCGTTGACCCTCGGTTTGACGCGGGCCGCGTAAGGCTTTGCCTTACCTTACGCGGGCCGCCTGGAAGTCAGATATCAGCAATATAAATAGCAGGCATCAGTTTTCGTTTTCCGTCGCTCATTCTCAATTCTCAATCTCGATTACTCTGATATTTGGCATAATTTTCAAGTATAATACCCCCTAATTAGCGAGGTTCTGCTCCATTGTAAGTATTATAACCCCAGTTTCATAATAGTTACGCTGCCCGATTGATTTAGGGTTTCGTAACAACTGTCGTGGTTCTGCCCGACGTAGTTGTTGGAATGCCGTCTCGGGGAGGGTATTATTAATAATTTCAAAGGGTTATGGTACTAATCAATGTAAATTTGTATAAATTATAGATTATATCCAGGAAACCCTTACGAAAAGCCTAAGACAGCAATGTGAGTTTATCCTCTTTTTGTTAATGTTTTTGGAATGTTTTACAAAACCTTAATTGTTTTACAATGTGATTAAGCGGTGATTGAGTCTTTGTAGTTCTTCAATTACTGCCGGTATTATGGGGTTTTGTATACAAAATTTATTACTACGAGTAGTAGTAAGTCGGGAACGATAGTACATTACCATTGGACGACGAGTTAGCCAATGGGTAATTTGACCATAGCCATAGATCCGGTCGAGTGGCAAATACTGAATGAGTAATTGTGTATAAATAAACAATGTGATCGCTCTCAATACTGTTTTAATTGATAAAATGTTGCTTGATTAAACTGGGATTCACTCACCAGTATTTCCGACTGACAAATGTTTTTAAAACGCGTTACAGGTAACACAATGTGAACAACCAATTAATGAAAGCCAGCTGGAGAGCACTGAAGGCTTGGGAAAAATGTGGCTATAAAAGTTACCTAATAAATGATGTTTTAAATTCAATAAAATAGGGTTTGTCCCTATAAATGTATTGTAACAAGAAACTTGGGTTTTACCCATGTGATTATTAATAGTAAATGAGGTGGTGTTACTCTGATAAACATTTCCTAACTACGGTCCTGATGTAAATTCCGCTGCAAGATTTAATAACCTGATACCACCAAAACTCTGAGATCGCGTCCGCCCGTTCCCGGGAAGTAGGGATCGGGGGTTGCGACAACGCGGGTCCTGGATCGACTTAGTTATTATTTTATACGTTTTACATGTATGTCTATTTTTTGTATTAACACGCTGCAATGTACGTGCGTTGTTCAACGATTTTACGTCTGTTTTTCGTTTGGTGTTATTTTTTACCTTTTTATTTATTTTTTTACAAGCTCTTCTGATGTTGGTGGTCGCTGGCAGTGTTGTGGCATTAGTGCTACTTGGCACGATTTTACGAACGTATTTAACCTATTAAGTTTTTTTACTAATAATTCATTTTGAGTTTACAGCTATATCTCCTTTACTTAAGAAAAATTAATTTTTTATGTGCATATTTTTAGGTACGTGTCGATATAAATTATATCAGCTCTACGTTTCGACGTAAACTTTTCATGGAAATGAGTCTAGTTAAGTATAATATGTTTTCGTTTAAAAATGATTTTTATGTACATATTTTTATTTACGTTCAGTATAAATTGGATTTGGTGTATGTTTTGACGTAAACATTTTGAAAAACGAGTCAGGTCAAATATAATATTTTTTGTGATTTTATGAATGTTTTGTAAATTTTGTTTCGATCCAATTGGAATCAAATTGCGGTTTTTTTCCTTTTTTATAAAGCTCTAATTAATCTCATTTGATTATACGTGTAAACATTTCCATTATAACAATTACATTTTCTATGTATGACTCAGACCACATATAACATGTTATAATTATACGGTATAAATTTGATTTATTCATGTTTTAATCCAATCGCAATCCTTATATAGGTTTCATTGAGTTAATAAGATATGTTAAAACATGGGTTTACAATGCATTGAGGGGGTGTTTGGCCTAGCTTTTTTAACAAAGCTTATAGCTTTTTTAGCTTTTTTTACAAAATAAGCTTAACTTGGTGTTTGGTTTAACTTTTTAAACTTATGCTTATTAGCTTATAAAAGCTAATTTGAATAAAGAGTCAATAGCAAGGATTGTCATTTATCTTTATACCCATTTGCAGGCGCTGTCCTTTATGTTTAAAATTGACGAGTTTTGTACTTTTTGTTTTCAAATCATACAAGTTTTGTCCTTTAGCCCTAACCCAATTAGATTTTTCTGTCAAATCTGGTCATGTGCAATGTACATGAGGGTAAAATTGTCTTTTCACCCTATTCTTTAAAAATACATATAAAAGAAAAAAATATTATATATGATAACAAAACCCTTTCTTCCCCAAATCAATCACATTTCAAAACCCTAAATGTTTATGGGATCTGCTTCAGAAAACTCACACCAAAATGGGGGTAATGAATTAAGATGCCATGGATGCCACTTTCAATTACTACACTAGCACCACCACTAGCAGCAATAGCAGCAGCAGCTCACCGACAACTCATTTCACTAAAACCTCTCGGCGGAAAGTTCACCGGCGGCGTGAAAACCTCCTGATTGGAAAGTTTTTTCCAGCGAAGGATCGTCCGATAATTGCTTCTGTTTATACTATTGTTTGTATCCGGTATGATCACGTTCATCAGCCCCTTGTTTGCAATGCTGTACCCTAATTATCCACCTGGCTCGATTTACCGGAGCCATGAGGTTTTCCAGAATCTTCTGGAGGATATTCTGACTGATCATTCTTCAGATATTCAGGTTTAATTGTTTGTTTCTTATAATATTATTGTTATTGAATTTGTTTACACCTAATCTGCACTAGTACAGTCATGTATGTTGTCTAAATGTTGCAGTGTAAATATATGTATTTCAAAAGCACCAAACAGCATATTTAAATGAAATTAGGGTTTTGAAATGTGATTGATTTGGGGAAGAAGAGGGTTTTGTTATGATATATAATTTATTTTTTTCTATTATATGTATTTTTAAAGAATAGGGTGAAAAGACAATTTTACCCTCATGCGCATTGCACATGACTAGATTTGACAGAAAAATCTAACTGGGTTAGGGCTAAAGGACAAAACGTGTATGATTTGAAAACATAAAGTACAAAACTCGTTAATTTTAAACATAAAGGACAGTGCCTGCAAATAGGTATAAAGATAAAGGACAATCCTTGCAATTCACTCTTGAATAAACTTATTTGGAGATGGTTTTTTAGCTTATTTGAAGAAGCTTATTTGTGTAAGGGCAAATGATAGAAAATAAGCTATAAGCTAATACAAACACTTAAAAAGAGCTTATCAAATGATAGAAAATAAGTTATAAGCTACTTTAAAATATAAGCATAAGCCAAAATATAAAAGCTAGGCCAAACACCCTCTGAGTTAACAAGATACGTCAAAACACGTGTTTACGATATACTCTTCTTACTAGTTATTAATTCATTTGGATCCTTTTTTATTATTATTACTAGTATTAAGCCCATGCGTTGCAGTGGTTGTTATAAAAATGTGTTAAGTAGTAGCAATACTATACCATTGTCAGGGTCCACCAACACTGGACAAGCTCGTAAAAACAAAATAAATAAAAACGGGAAAAAAATAACGCCGAGTGAAAAGCAGACGTAAAATCTTTGAATCACGAACGCTCGTTGCTGAGAAATTAAACCGAAACGTAAAACATAGAAAAAAAATAACTAAGTCCATCCAGGACCCGCGTGTTGGACGAACATGTCAAACGCAGAAAAATAGATTTGACGCGACGAGCCAGTCAAACGGGAAAAAAATATACGAAAAAATGTTGAACCCACACGCACGTTGCGGTGCGTTAGCTCACAAAATTTAGAATGAAACGAAAAACTTCGGAAAAATGAAAAGTATGGTAGAACAAAATTGAAAACAAAAAAAGTTGGAATTAAATTGAAAAAGATGAAAAACATTGGGTTAAAGTAAAAAAAACAAAGGTCTAAATTGCAAAATTAAAGTTATTTATTAATTTTATATAAAGATAAGGATAAAAATAAGTGATATCCATATATTGGTTATTAATTAATATTAATATTAAAGAAATTTATTAAACAAATATATATAAAATTTATGAGGTTAGAGTTTCGAGTCTTTTATTATAAGTTAGATTATCCCAAACCCAAATTATCGTTCCACTTGTGGTGAAATAAATCCCCAAATCGTGAAAACCCTAGCAACTGATATCATGTGTTCGAAATCAAAATCAAGATGTGAAACAACGTGCCTTTCGAGATCCAAGAGGAAATCATCAAACATCTCCCTGTAAAATCACTCATTCGTCGCCGATCAGTCTCCAAATCATGCAAATCTCTCATCATCGGTAGCTCCAAATTTATCACTCTTTACTACAGGTCCCAACAACAACACCTACTTGTTATATTTATTTATTATCGCTGATTCGATTCTCTTTCTTTCTTTTATTATTTCCAAAATCTGCTGCAGTCGGTGCACGTGCCATTTGCCCCACCTCCCCTCCCCTGTTTTTCTTCTTTCTTTCTCAATTCATTAACTCGGATTTTGTGAATTTCTTTGAAAGGAGATCTGGGTTTGGGAGAAACCTGAAGATCCGACCAAACCCTAATCTGGTTAAGTGTATGATGGGTAGCAATAGTTTGGTTTGCCCAATACTTGGATTTGGATCCATCCTTGTGTTTGTTTACTTGTCTTTTGGGGGTTTGTTGAGTGTAAATTACAAAAATGACCCCAAGTTGAGTTTTGTGGAGAGGAATGGGACTAATTTTGTTGTGGATGGGAAAGTGTTGTATGTGAATGGATGGAATTCATATTGGTTTATGGAGCATGCTGTTGTTGATCATAGCCGCCCAAGGATCAGGGAGATGCTTCAGGCTGCAGCCAAAATGGGCCTCACTGTCTGCAGAACTTGGGCTTTTAATGATGGTGACTATAATGCCCTTCAGGTTGCTCCTGGACAGTTTGATGAGAGAGTTTTCAAGGTAAACAAACAAACAAACACATTCATCATTCTTCTTGTTTTGTTGGGAAAAGTTGATAAAATTTAGAGTTTGTTGATTGGCTGCTGCTGCAGGCCTTAGATTATGTGATTGCTGAAGCAAGACAAGTTGGAATCAGGCTTTTGTTTAGTTTGGTTAATAATCTCCAAGCGTATGGCGGCAAGACTAAGTATGTGAAATGGGCATGGGATGAAGGAGTCGGCTTGAGTGCCTCCAATGACTCATTCTTCTTTGATCCATCAATTCGCCTTTATTTTAAGAATTATGTCAAGGTACTCTATTTACTTTCCCCTTCACTATTGTCCTTTTAAATATGCTCATCTGCTTTGCTTTGCTTTGCTTTGTAGACCATTTTGACTAGAAAGAACACCATCACTGGAGTCGTATACCGCGACGATCCCACCATTTTTGGGTGGGAGTTGATCAACGAGCCCCGTTGCATTACTGATGCATCCGGTGATACTCTACAAGTAACTCATCTCTTTTACGCCTTTGTTCTTCAATTTTATAATTAGTTACATATGAATAATTACAACATAAAATCGGCTCATTTATTAGCCCATGTGTAGTGGTCACCCCCTTTACCCCAACATAACCCCCCATATCATGTGTGTAGTGGATGGAGCCCCATTTAGTTTTATATATATATATGTGTGTGTGTGTGTTGTGTGTGAGAGAAACCAAAACAATAACCCATGGTTTTAAAAAACGCTTGAGGCGTGCACTATGTAGCACGGGAACGGGTACATGACTGGGGTACGGGGACGGGGAACGACAAAACTCAAAAATCCAAGATATGGGTACGGCAAAAAAATATAAAAAAATAAAAATATATTAAACAAAGTCCATATAATGTGGTACAATCTTAAACCATGGTTTAAAAAAACGGCCGAGGCGGTCGTACTGTGGCGCGCCTCAGTTCGAAACGGAGAAAAAACGTATATGAGGCGGCGCCTCAGGGTCAGAACTTATACGCACGCCTCAGTGGAGTGAGGCGTAAGTTTCAGATCGAGGCGGAACGATTTTGGAGAGGCGTACATATATCTTTTTAGGCGGGATTAAATGATAGATTAGGGTTTTTTAGGCGCCAAAAGATATTGGCGGCAATAAATAAACTAGTGCCATTATTTTTTTTTTGGTTTAGCTTTAGGGTTTTTCATTATACACATCCAAAAACACACGCATCTGCAATCTTGATTACGTGTGGAACTAATTCTTTCAATCTTCTTCAATCGTAATTCTGAAACTATTTATCTTCAATACAGGTAAGTTTTCTTCACTGCTTTCTTTCATCTGGAACTATTTTGTTTCTTAATAATTGATGATGATGATTGTTAATTGATCTTGTTATTATGGCTGATTTTTATCGATTCTGTTAATTGATCTTGTTATGGTTGATTTTTATTGATTCTTGTTATGGCTGCTTTCTTTCAATTCGTTTTTATTAGAATAATCCCATGTTCAAGATACTTGCTGTATAATTCTGTTAGTCTGTCCTGTTCCTGTTAGTCTGTCCTGTTCATGTAGTCAAAGGAATCATTTTTTAATCCACTAAATGGAATGATACTTGCTGTATAATTCTGTTAGCTTGTTAATTTTGCTGCTGTAAGCTGTAAATTGTAATAATATTTGCTGAGTTGCTGTAAATTGTAATAATACTTACTGTTAACAGTTAATATAAATATAATACTTGCTGAGTTGCTGTACAATAATTGCTGTTAACCTGTTAATAATACTTGTTAAGTATTTGATGAAATCTGAATCTTTTTTTATGTTTTTAACTATTGAATTTAATGAAAGTTGACGAGAAAAGTCATTTTTTGATGTTAAGTATTTATTATTTTATGATATAATATAATTTTAATATTTATTTATTAATACCGCCTCAGCCTTCCGCCTCGTTCCGCCTCAATACTTACGCCTCGTGAGGCGAAGGAAAAACGCCTCGATGCTCGTTTCCGTTTTTTAAAACCTTGTTTTAAACTTTGTGCTATTTTTATAAACTTAAAAGTTTATGGACCGAATGTAAACTAGTCAAGATAGAGGGGTTAAATGGAGAAAAAGCAAACTTTTTAATGAACTCTTTCTTAAAAGTTAGTGCTAAAAGTGTTATAAAAGAAAACCAGAGGGTGTAAAGTGACAAAAAGACAAAAAATTATTAAAAACCCTACAAAAAGAATGATGAAACGCCGCTACCCATTCTTCTAATCTTCCGGCAGCAGCAGCGACTAAAGAATCTTCCAGCAGTAGCAGCGACTAAAGAATGGCCAGAGCTGCAGTTGCTCCGGCGAGATATACCGGCAACAATGGATATGTTTGGCTGCCGTCCCCCGATTTCAGTATACGTTTTGGAGACGTCCCCAGCCGTCCCCGCGGCGTTTCCGTCCCCAAACCGTCCCAGGGACGGGTACTAGAGGCTCATAGCCGTTTCCGTGCTTCATAGGGGCGCGCCTCGAGGCGAAATGGCCAAAAATCGAGTATGAGGCGCGCTTGATGTGAATTTTAATTGTATATGCGCCCCAGAGGGGCTGAGGCGCTAAGAAAGCTGCGCCTCAGAGGATTTTGATAGTTGTTTTTGATGTTTTTGCCTTTTTGTGTCAATTTCAAGCATTTCATGTCTTTTTATGTGTGTTTTTGATGATTTTGGTGAATCTGATGATGAAATTAGTTAGCATTATTATTTTTGAAAATATATATAATTTTTATATTTTATATATAAATATATTAATACCGCCTTGGCCTTACGCCTCGTTTCGCCTCGAAGCTTACGCCTCGTGAGGCGAAGGGAAAACGCCTCGAAACTCGTTTCCCTTTTTTTAACCTTGCAATAACCCTGCTATCACCATCACGCCCTTCATGGATGGAGCCCCATAACGCCTAGGGGGGCGCTATGGGGCTTTATAGCCCAAGATGGCGCCTGCACGAGCCACTACACATGGCCTTAGCAGTAAAGGAGTCACCTCTGTTTTTTTTTTTTACTTATGAATTTCGTTTGTTGTAGTAACTACAAATTGTGTGGTTGTAATTGCAGGATTGGATAGAAGAGATGTCGTCATTTGTTAAGTCAATTGATAGGAAACACTTGTTGACCATTGGTCTTGAAGGGTTTTACGGCCCTAATAGTCCTAAGAAAGATACAGTCAATCCTGAATTTTGGGCTGCTGATCTTGGAGCTGATTTTATACGTAACTCTGCACCCTCAACCGTAGACTTTGCATCTGTTCATATTTATCCTGACCATTGGTAGGTAACCTTTACCTATTGTTTATCTTATCACTTTTAGAAACTTAACTCATGATATACATAGGTTTAAAAAGAAGACTCTTGAAGGAAAACTAATGTTTGTGGCCAAATGGATGCGCTCTCACATCGAAGATGGTGATCAAGTGCTGAAGAAACCTGTGATGTTTACAGAATTTGGTTTATCAGATCTAAACAAAGGGTTTGACCCTCTTCAACGAGACCGATTCTACAAAACTGTTTTTGATGTGATCTATGAATCTGCAAAGAAAAAGGGGGCCGGGGGAGGATCGTTTGCGTGGCAGTTCTTCGTTGAGGGAATGGAAGATTATAATGATGATTTTGGGATAGTGCCATGGAAGAGAGCTTCGACTTACGAGATTATAATCCAGCATACGTGCAGATTAGCTAAAGCTCATGGGACGATTACATCGCAAAAAGAAAACTTGAAGCACCTTTGTAATCAGCGATGAATGAAGAATGTTACCAGATAATATAACTGTTTTATATAGATGATGTTTACTTTTATGTAAACCATACAATTCATTCTTTCTCTTTTAATTATATAAGGTTATGTGAGTAAAATGTGTGATTCTTCACTCAAAGATGACTATTTCTTTGTTAATAATTAAAAGAGAGTGTTACCAGATAATATAACTGTTTTATATAGATCACTAAAGGTTTTCAATATACAAAATGTGAGTTTGACTTAATACAACATATATAAAGCTCAAGTTTGATCAACAAACTACATTTGGTAATTTTGTGCTTCAATCGCTTGTAGACATCACTATTCACAACTATGTTTTTATCTTGGGGCATCAGCATCGGCCACCTTGGTAGGATCCTCAACCGCAGGCTTCACAGGATCGCCGCCGAGATCTCTCAATTTTTCCTCCCAAGCTTCCACATTCCATGAAGAGCATTCAAGGCCCGTAGCCCTGGCCTCATACGCCATTTTCAATCGGGCTTGGAGAAGAGAGATGACAGAACCCTTAAGGCTTTCTCGATAAGAAGCCATGTCCTGTTCATGCTGAACCTGGGCTGCATCATATTTGGCCTAGGCTTCTTGAGCATCCTTTTGAAGAGCAGCCTGGTGTTCTTGGAGTATCGCCTTGTATTTGTCCTCATAATGTTGTGACTTGGCGGCGGCGATGGCTGCTTGGTCTGCTACAGTGGCCTCTACCTTCTTCAGCTTGCTCTCTAGCATCTTATTCAAACCACATGCGTCCTCATAGAGGAACACTAGGCGTTCCAGACCCTGCAGTCAAAGGAACAGGTATCAATATATGAGTATGTGTATTCAGTATATGTGTGCAGGATATAGAATGAGGATACTAACCTGATTAAGGAAGCCGGTCATGAATTTGTTGGACTCTGTAAACCCGTGGTTCTCAAATGGAAACACATCGGATGTAGCTGGAGAATCCGCTTCCTTCCTCTTACGAGAGCTAGGACCTCGAGACTTGGATGCTGTAGAAGCTTTCGGAGCAGTAGCAGTTTTTGAACTGATGGGCTTTGACGTGACTGCCGGCTTAGGGTTAGTTTCTTGCTTGAGTTGCATAAGGCCGGAGTAACTGTCCAACTCGTCAAGCTGGAAGCCTTCAAGATTGACAACTGGCACTACGAAAAAGGGAGAGATACTTAACTTTTAATACTTATATACTATAATTAATCTAATATCTGTAAATATACTTACCAAACATTTCAGAACTTGAACTCTGACTTGAACTTATAAGGGACAGGGAAAGGGTTCTCTCACTCTCAGGAAGCCGATAGATATCCTTGATCCTGAGCTCTGATTCTGCACTCGGAGGGGCTAGTTCTTTGAAGTTTGCTGCACGAGAAGTGAAGATATCAGTTCAGGATATAGTTTTAAGATATATTTGGGGATATTCCTAAAACCCTAAATCCTACCGGAAGTCAACCATTTCACTGGCAGGTCAAAACCCTTAGCAATGGAATCCCTTCTTACGAAAAAGAACTTTCGTTGCCACTGATCTTCATTCTTTGTGGCTTTGAGAATAAAGGGGTTTCTTGGAAGTGGAAAAAAGGAGAAAACGGCTGTTGCCGTGAGAACGGAGACGATATGCGATAGGGAGATCCTCGACACAAAGATCAGGAACATGACGAGATTTGATTTGGTCTAACACCACTAAGACTCGCCAAACCATAGGCATGGTCTGGGCGTAACTAAGGCTGGTGAGCTCAAAGAAACGGGAGATAAAGGCTGAAAAAGGATATCGGAGTCCCAAAGAAAAATGATAAGCTAGGAAACACACCCATTCATTTGAAGCTATGTCCGATCGGACCTCTCGGTCGAATGGACGGATGATCGCCCCGGCAGGGAAGGCACCAGAACCTTTTAAAGCAGCAATGTCGGCATTGTTGAAGGAGCAAACCTCTTTTTCGGGTTCTTTGAGAAGATTTTGGCTTTCAAGGGATGAGGTTAATTCTTTTGTGCGTGATCTTGTTCGTGAGGCCATGGAGGATTTCAACTAAGAAATAGAAGAAAAACTGAGAGGGAAGGAGAAGAAAGTACCTGAAATGAGCCTGGAATGAGATGATCATGACGCAAATGGCTTGGGTAAATATAGGCTAGATATAGGGGGTATTGAGTAAATACCGCATTGGAAGTTGCACAATGTCATTTCAACCATCACTTCAATTCAATTGCCTCGATCTAAGAGATAAGGTTTAAAATATATCTGTTGGAATTGATATACCAACAGATATATATTGGGGACAATTGTTATGGGTGGTTTTCTGCTCATATATCCTGAATAATATTCCGACTTTATTACTTTAAATTGCGATCAGGATATTGGTAGCATCCTGATGCAGTATCCTGGTAATGGCTAATTATTCACGTGCAGATTGGCAAGGAAGGCTTATAACGTTCGAGTGGACCTGTTCTCCCAAAGACTCGGACTAATCAGTTGAAAAGAGGACGTTGAAGCCGGAAGAAGTGGACTACAACGTTCACAAAGGGAATATTCGCCGTATCCCGGTTTTATAGGCTAGTTTGTTATTTTCTTTTACTATAAATAGGATTGATCGGATCAGATAGAACACACGCAATTTTTTGCACACTCTCACTCTCTACTAGCTACAATCACTCACAAACACTGACACTTGTACTCGATACTCATTATAACACTTAGTCGATCCGTATGATATCCTGCACTGTATCCTGATATTTGAAGCAATAAGAAGAACAAGGCAGCTGCGATTGTCAGCTCCCGAGGTTTTATGCCGGCGATCTAGATTGATCAAGGGCTTTCCTCGTACATCCCATGTCATCTTTTACCTTTTTTGCTCATTGTTTGCTTATAGATATAGCTCGATATCTTGAGCTATATCCTGAAAACTGTTTTTGTTAACAACATAACCAGCATATTTTTCACGAATACTTCTAGCACACTACCTCACTAAACTAATTTGATCACTTAATTACTTAGGTAATTTTTGACCAAAACAAGTTCCAAACAAACTATGATTGTGTTTACACACATTCTTTTGTGGATAAAATGTTACGAAGTTTTAAGTGAAGGAATACTGAAGTATGTCATGCACTGATGCAATATCCTGCACAGACAGGGGACATCTGTCACGGCCCCCGACCCGGTTTGACCCGTTTCAGGAGCCGCGGGACAGAAATCCCGTGGTATTTAATTAACAGCGGTAGTTTCTTCAGGATCTTTTAAAAACTGAAATATATTTCCCGATTATTTTATTTCACAACTCGGGATAAAACCCGGTAATTTACAATCTTGAGATTTCACGAAGAAATCTATTATTTTACAAAACATGTTTCTTTTATTTTATACTGAGCCACTTCCTTAAGCTTGTAGTGCTATGCGGCACTTTTCCTGGATCACAACAGATCACCTGAAACATGTTTGAAAAAGGTTTTGTCAGCGGGAAATACTGAGTGAATCATTCTATTTATGAAAACAACTCGGTTGAAATAATTAACAGTATTAAGAGAGATTACAATGTTTCAGATATCAAACCAACTACCCACAGTACTTGTCACTCGAACATCCATCGGTAGCCTCTTTGCCCGATGGTGTCTGTGACTATGGTCATATCACTCATTGGCTAACTCGTTGTCCAATAGTGACGGTTATCAAGTAATGTATATAAAACCCCACATACCGGCTGTAACTTGGTGATTACATAAACTTAATCACTGTAATTATAATCTTTAAAAATAACATGCTTTTGTAAATAAATTTGATAAAAAGAGAATGACTCACATTGCAGATTTAATTTTGAGCAGAGCCTAGCCTACTGATTAGCCTTTTTAACCTAAATTTAATAATAGGCACACAATTTGGTTAGTAACTTAATACTGCATTTACGATAACTCACGAGATCAAACCCTCACAACGAATGACAAAGTGCTATGCTTAAACATCCATCGAATTAACGACTAATGACAAAGCATCACCCTAATGTGGGCAGCACTTAAACATCCATTGGATTATTGATCGATCGGACAATGAATCGTAATAGCGATCGAGTTATTACCCTGATTGCGGCGTCGATTAGTGATCCGTGTGTGTTAATTGTGGTAAACAGAAGATATCTCGGAGCGTATTACGAATTGGTTCGTCGCTCAAATTCCAGAAATCAAGTCCCACGACCCTCTATTTATACCCAAAATTTGTCATCCCTTGCGCACCGTAACACTCTAACCCTTACGGTGCGCAAGGGACACCTAATGGTCATAGAGTTGCCACGTTTTGGGACTAGGCCTGCTGAGTTGATGAATTTCATAATTTCGAATTTGACAGAGAGATTTTAAGATAAACGTAACTAGGGTTTGCCCCCCCCCCCCCCTGAGTTTTAGGGGCCCTGATCCTGATTCTGCTTGTTCTGAAAATTTTAGGGTTTGCGCAGAATCACTTGGGTGTCTTAATTAGAGTTTCCTATTGGATAAATTAATTAAATAATTAGGACTTTTTTATGAGAGTTGTTACATTCTCCCCACCTTAATAAAAATCTCGTCCTCGAGATTTACTGCAATAATTGAGGATACTTTCGCTTCATTTCTGATTCCAGTTCCCAAGTGTATTCGGGTCCTCGTTTCGAATCCCACTTAACTTTAACTAGCACTAATCGTTTGTGCTTGAGAAACTTCACTTTTCTGTCTTCTATCTGAAGAGGTTTCTCAACAAATTTTTACTTTTCGTTTACCTCTATATCTTGGAGAGGTACTACCAGAGATTCGTCTGTAAACATTTCTTATGATTGGATACATGAAATACATCATGTACTCCAGCTAACTCTTCTGGTAGTTGTAAACGATAAGCAACTGGTCCTATACGTTGGATCACAGGAAATGGTCCTACGTACCTTGGACTTAGCTTTCCTTTCTTACCGAATCTAACAACTCCTTTCCAAGGGGAAACTTTCAACATTACTCTGTCTCCAACTTGGAATTCTAACGACTTGCATCTATTGTCTGCATAACTCTTCTGGAGATCTCGAGCCGTCTTCAGCCTTTCCTTGATTTGAGTAATCTTATCAGTAGTTTCTTGCACTAGCTCAGGACCTGACAATTGACTTTCTCCTATTTCTGCCCAACAAACTGGAGTTCTGCACTTTTTTCCATACAGTGCCTCGAATGGGGCAGTTTCAATACTTGAATGATAACTATTGTTATAGGAGAATTCAATTAATGGTAAGTGATAGTCCCAATTGCCACCAAAATCTATCACACATGCTCGGAGCATGTCTTCTAGAGTTTGGATCGTTCTTTCACTTTGCCCGTCCGTTTGAGGATGATATGCAGTGCTTAAATTTAGTCGAGTTCCCATAGCTTCTTGGAAACTTTTCCAGAAATGAGAAGTGAAACGACTATCCCTATCTGATACAATGGAGAGTGGAACTCCATGTAGAGATACGACTTCATCTACATACAACTTTGCCAATCTTTCCATGCTAAAGGTTTCTTTCATTGGTAGAAAGTGAGCAGATTTGGTTAATCGATCCACAATTACCCAAATCGCATCATTACCTTTTCTGGTTTTGGGTAACTTAGTAACAAAATCCATTGTTATGAGTTCCCATTTCCATACAGGCATCTCTAATTGTTGTAGTAGACCTGAAGGTTTCTGATGTTCGGCCTTAACTTGTGAACAAGTAAGACACTTAGAAACATATCTAGCTATATCCTTTTTCATTCCTATCCACCAAAAGCTATTTCTTAAATCTTGGTACATCTTATTGTTTCCTGGATGAATTGTATACCTTGACTTATGGGCTTCTTCTAGAATCTTATTTCTTAATTCTCCTTGCTTAGGTACCCAAATTCTGCTTTTGTGGAATCTCCAAATTCCATCATCTCCCTGTTCTAATTCTTTTATTTGTCCTTTCATTCCTTCAGCAGCATCCTCTATTGCTGTTTCTTGAACATTTTTCAATTGTTCTATTAAATCTAATTGTAGATTTAACCTAAGAGCACGAACTCGTCGTTGCTTCTCATGATACTTACGACTTAAGGCATCTGCAACTACATTTGCCTTTCCTTCGTGATACTGAATATCACAGTCGTAGTCGCTTAGGATTTCCATCCATCTTCTTTGCCTCATATTTAACTCTTTTTGCCCAAATATATATCTTAAACTTTTATGATCTGTATAGACAGTAAACTTACTTCCGTACAGATAACGTCTCCAAATTTTCAAGGCAAAAATTACGGCTCCTAATTCTAAATCATGAGTCGTATAGTTTTCTTCGTGCTTTTTCAATTGTCTTGAGGCATACGCAATTACCTTCTTGCGTTGCATCAGCACACATCCAAATCCTAGTTTTGAAGCATCACAATATACTTCAAAATCTTCAGTTCCTTCTGGTAAGGCTAAGATTGGAGCATTGGTTAATTTATGTTTCAATATTCTAAAAGCTTCTTCTTGTTTAGGTCCCCAATCAAACTTAACTGCTTTACAGGTTAGCTTAGTTAAGGGTACAACTATCTTGGAAAAATCCTTAATAAACCGTCTATAGTAGCCAGCTAAACCTATAAAACTTCTAATTTCCATTGCAGTTTGTGGAACCTTCCAATTGGTAATTGCCTCGATCTTAGCAGGATCTACATGAATACCTTCGTGATTCACCATGTGTCCTAAGAATTGCACTTCTTGCAACCAAAATTCACACTTCGAGAATTTGGCGTAAAGCTTTTCTTTTCTTAACAAAGTTAAGAGTGCATGCAAGTGCTGACAATGTTCGTCCTGACTTTTTGAATAAATAAGTATATCATCTATGAAGACAATTACAAATTTATCCAAATACGGTTTACAGATCCTATTCATCATGTCCATGAATACTGCAGGTGCATTCGTTAATCCGAAAGACATGACTGTAAACTCGTAATGACCATACCTAGTTCTAAAAGCAGTCTTAGGTATGTCCTCTTCTTGTACCTTCAATTGATGATATCCGGAGCGTAAATCTATCTTAGAAAAATATCTAGCTCCTTGAAGTTGATCGAAAAGATCATCAATCCTAGGTAATGGGTATCGATTCTTAATAGTAACCTTATTTAATTCTCTATAATCAATACACATTCTCATTGAACCATCCTTTTTCTTAACAAACAACACCGGTGCTCCCCACGGGGATGAACTAGGTTGTATGAAACCTTTACTTAGTAATTCATCTAATTGCTTTTTCAGTTCTAACATTTCTGTGGGTGCTAACCGATAAGGTGTCTTAGCTATCGGTATAGTTCCTGGAATTAGATGAATCCTAAATTCTACCTCCCTATCTGGTGGTAATCCTGGTAATTCTTCTGGGAATACCTCTGGGTATTCTGAGACTACAGGAATTTCCTTAAGTTCTTTATCCTTAGTGCTAATGATTACCGAAATCATATACACTATTCCTTGCTTTCGTTCATAACTAGCAACTTTCATTACTGATATGAACTTCATGGGCTTACGTGGTTTATCTCCTGTAATCATAATGACTTTTCCAGTGGATGCCTGAATTTTTATGGAATTCTTATCACAAAGAATTCGAGCATGGTTGGCTACTAACCAATCCATTCCTAACACAACATCAAATTCGGCCAATTTCATAGGTAATAGGGTTGCAGAAAATTTATGACTTAAAAGTTCTATTTCTACATTTTGCAAAACCTTATCTATTTTAACTGAATTCCCATCAGCCGTTTCGACTGTAAAAATCTGCCTAATGTTGGTTAAGGGTATATTAAGAGATTGGCAGAATGAAGTATTGATAAAACTTTGGTTTGCACCAGAGTCAAATAATACTTTGGCATAAATTTTGTGAACTAAGAACGTACCGGCTATTACATCAGGAATCATCTCGGCTTCCTGAGTAGTTAACTGAAAGGCTCGAACATTCTTCTTAGTAGCTCCATCGGTTGTCTTGGCTTTGTTGTCTGCAGGTTTGACCAATTTAGGACATTCAGGCTTAAAATGTCCTGTTTCTCCGCAATTATAACAGACTCTTGTTTTCTTTCTGCATTCCTCTTCACGATGTCCTACCATTTTACAAAAATTGCAGGTTACACTACATCTTCCAAAATGTTTCTTTCTGCAATTCCTGCAAAACGGAGGATTTGAAAATTGCCCTATTCCTCTTCTCTTGAAGTTGCTATTATTACCCGTACGAAATCCTTGGGTAATTTTATGAGCCAATTCCTTCTTCCTGTTTTCATCTTGCGTGCGTACTAGTTCGTCAGTTAGGGTATTGGCTAATTCCACAGCATCGTCAATCGTACGAGGTCTCGCAGCTTTAACGATGTTACGGATTTCACTAATTAATCCCCAAATATAACGAGAAATGAGTACCGGTTCTGGCGAAGCCAGTGTTGGTACCACTCTAGCATATTCAAAGAATGTCGAGGTATAACCGCGACAATCTACACCTATCATTCGATGATTTAAGAACTTATTTGCCATTTGATCTTTTTCATATTCGGGACAGAATTTTCTTTCTACAAGAATCTTAAATTCTTCCCATTTCATGGCATAAGCCCTATCTCTTCCTTTGGCTTGTAACACTGTATTCCACCATTCTAGCGCCCCTTCTTTGAAAAGGTTTGACGCGTACATTACCTGATCATCCTTAGCACATTTACTTATGGCAATTACTGCCTCGGTTTTCTCTAACCAACGCAGTGCCGCAGTTGCTCCTTCATTGCCTGCAAACTCAGTGGGTTTATAAGCAAGAAATTCTTTATAAGTGCAACCAGGTGTTGCAGCTTTCATTTTCTTAGGGAGCGGAGCTTGCCGTGGTTCATTATCATGATTAACATGATCATTGCCTCCGTTTACGCTATTACTGAAGTTATCTTCAAAAATACGTTTGCTAAGAACGATTTGTTGCGGTTCTATTGGATTTTTAACAGCAGCAACGATTGATGGAATAGCGTTGGCTATCCCTTGAGCAACTATTTCTGGAATAGCGTTGGCTATCCCTTGAGCAACGATATTTTCTATATCCTACCTAGTCATATATTGATCCCCCGGTTGTTGCTCAGATTGATTAACTTCGTTAACTGGTTCATTATTAGCGTTTTCCATCTGATAATTAATATATATAATTTATTAGTATCAAATAAATAACAATTAAATAAAACAATTATACAGAGTTCATAATACTAATATAGCCAAAACTATCGAATTCTCAATTTCCATTTATATTTAATAGTATGCATCAATACATACCATTATCTTACAAAGTTTTATTTGTACTTATTTTACAGATTGATTTTACTTATTACTATTACACCACTACCGTTCCATAAACCCCCTATCTTTTGTCAGTTTGATTGTCTAGTAACGGCGTTCCCTCTTATCGTAATTCCAGGAGATCTGTCCCAAAATCTCTTGGATCCTATTCCCAGCATCCATTAGTTCTTTGTCAAAATGGCGAAGTTCATCCATATTCTCGTTACTCATTGGTGGATTTGGTAAAGGTTCTAAATCGAACTGAAAAAGCTTATAAGGATAGTTTTGTAACTGTATTTCATTAGTCAACCATTCGTCTATTTGCGAGTGGATTGAAGGTTTTGGAATAGCTGGTTCTAAGTTCATTGGTAGTTGTGTTTCAAGAGAGTGAAAAAAAACATTTTCATTAACAGGTTTAATAGTATCATAGTTTGCCAATACAAAATCTAGCTCTTCCTGAGATGGTAACCCCTCAATTTGCCTAGAGCTTTCCCCAATTTCCATTTTCTTAGGCTTGGGTTTCTCGAGAGGTAAAGCATTGAATTCTATAGGTTCTTCTATGTCCGGTATATATCTATTGAAATCTCTGGAAACTTCTATTCTTACTGGATAAAGATTTAAATTCTGAAGGGCGTCAGACAAGTCACTCATGCTGTTATGCAAAATACACACAATTACTAAGTTAAAAATTATAACAAAATTTTTTTAGAAAAACTTTTAAATATTATTTCATATTGGGTAACTACCAAAACAACTGAAAATTAAAACATACTAAGGTTTACTTATTTATTTACTGGGTAAAGTTTCTAGACTGTAGATAATCCGGTTGCTAAAATTTTAAGTCAGGTTATTTTAAAGATTTGTATTTATTGCTATAATGGCTATATAAAGATCTGCCCATACTATACACAATTAATCAGATAATAAAACACATAATCACAAAATAGTAATTAATAAAAATTAAGTATTTTCTAAATACTTAATTGGCTTAAATCAGTGGCTCTGATACCACCTTTTTCTGTCACGGCCCCCGACCCGGGTTGACCCGTTTCAGGAGCCGCGGGACAGAAATCCCGTGGTATTTAATTAACAGCGGAAGTTTCTTCAGGATCTTTTAAAAACTGAAATATATTTCCCGATTATTTTATTTCACAACTCGGGATAAAACCCGGTAATTTACAATCTTGAGATTTCACGAAGAAATCTATTATTTTACAAAACATGTTTCTTTTATTTTATACTGAGCCACTTCCTTAAGCTTGTAGTGCTATGTGGCACTTTTCCTGGATCACAACAGATCACCTGAAACATGTTTGAAAAAGGTTTTGTCAGCGGGAAATACTGAGTGAATCATTCTATTTATGAAAACAACTCGGTTGTTATAATTAACAGTATTAAGAGAGATTACAATGTTTCAGATATCAAACCAACTACCCACAGTACTTGTCACTCGAACATCCATCGGTAGCCTCTTTGCCCGATGGTGTCTGTGACTATGGTCATATCACTCATTGGCTAACTCGTTGTCCAATAGTGACGGTTATCAAGTAATGTATACAAAACCCCACATACCGGCTGTAACTTGGTGATTACATAAACTTAATCACTGTAATTATAATCTTTGAAAATAACATGCTTTTGTAAATAAATTTGATAAAAAGAGAATGACTCACATTGCAGATTTAATTTTGAGCAGAGCCTAGCCTACTGATTAGCCTTTTTAACCTAAATTTAATAATAGGCACACAATTTGGTTAGTAACTTAATATAGCATTTACGATAACTCACGAGATCAAACCCTCACAACGAATGACAAAGTGCTATGCTTAAACATCCATCGAATTAACGACTAATGACAAAGCATAACCCTAATGTGGGCAGCACTTAAACATCCATTGGATTATTGATCGATCGGACAATGAATCGTAATAGCGATCGAGTTATTATCCTGATTGCGGCGTCGATTAGTGATCCGTGTGTGTTAATTGTGGTAAACAGAAGATATCTCGGAGCGTATTACGAATTGGTTCGTCGCTCAAATTCCAGAAATCAAGTCCCACGACCCTCTATTTATACCCAAAATTTGTCATCCCTTGCGCACCGTAACACTCTAACCCTTACGGTGCGCAAGGGACACCTAATGGTCATAGAGTTGCCACGTTTTGGGACTAGGCCTGCTGAGTTGAAGAATTTCATAATTTTGAATTTGACAGAGAGATTTTAAGATAAACCTAACTAGGGTTTGCCCCCCCTGAGTTTTAGGGGCCCTGATCCTGATTCTGCTTGTTCTGAAAATTTTAGGGTTTGCGCAGAATCACTTGGGTGTCTTAATTAGAGTTTCCTATTGGATAAATTAATTAAATAATTAGGACTTTTTGATGAGAGTTGTTACAACATCCATGCTGGGGACTTTGCAAAGGATCCAAAGGTTGAAAGTGGAAATTATTGCCTAAGTGTTTCTGGTAAGATTTGTATTTATCCTCCAAATCTTGAAAGCCTTATCTAAACAGTCTAACTTTTTCTATAAGGTCATATTTAACAAAATTCTTATCAAACATTTTTGAATGAAAGTGACAAAAGCGTTGAGTATAATATCAGTATCCTGACCAGGATATTTGGTCAGAATATTCAGAACATAATCCTCAAAATAAAAGAAAGACATAACAACAATGGATAAGGCTAAAAGGTTAGTTATCTATTATTAACGGTCCAAAAGGTTGTACTCTTGGCTTCATCTCAAAACGAGACCCATCCACCAAAAGTACAACTAGTTTTAAGGCATATTCACATAAACAGTTGAAGGCTTCGTCCTGAAAAAACACAGGATCCCTCCACCTTCAACTGTTGATTGTTTAAAAGCATGCAGGAAATATAAATTGTTCAAGTGCAGGAAAATTAAAGTGCAGGAAAAGTAAATTGTTTAGGAATTAAAACAGAGCCATTCGGTGGATGACATATCCGACCGGATCTCCCGATCGTAGGGTCGGAATACCGTTCCTTCCGAGAAGATGTCGGAGGATTGAAGGGCTGATAGGTGAGCACTATCAAAAGTGCACCATTCCTTCTCCGGATATTGGAGAAGATTCTGTGGAAGAAAGGTAGAAGCTGAGTCACTGGAGCTTGATCTTGTTTGTCTTGCCATTTCTTCGCCAGAAATTGAGAAAAAGAGGGAGAAAAGGGATGAAGATAGAGAGAAGATTTTTTATCTTTTACTTTCTTGGTGAAGAATAAATGGTGATGAGGATGAGAAGATATAGCGGGGTGATGAGTGGTTTTAGCCTGGGCGGTTACAAGTTGTCACGTCAGAAGTCCTATCTCTTAATTGCCTTGGAACACGTGAAAAATGTAACCATTAGGACTCAGGATCCTCAATGGTAACATTTTTTGGGACAATTGTTATGGGTGAAATTCCGGACCCATATTCTGAACTATAACCTGAATTATATCTTGAATAGATAATAGTTGTTTGCGATCAGGATATCGAACCAGGATATTGGTAATATCCTGATGTTGTATCCTGGTGTTTGCTAACGATTTGCTTGCAGGTTACAATTGCAGGATCACAACGGTAACTAAGACCTGATCTCCTGAAGACTCGTTCCATACAATTAGGAAATAGACGTTGAAGCCGCAAGACAGGGTCTACAACTTTCAAAAAAGCATATTCCGGGGAATCCCAAGATTTTAGGAGAATTATTTCTTTGTTTGTAACTATAAATCTGTGGATAGCCAGATCTATAGGTCACAACAACACACTCACTGCTCTCGTACTCTTACATTTTCTCCCACAATTGCGCACCAACACTCATCACTAGCAAATATTGTAACACTTAGCAACAATCTGAGCATTATCCTGCACTGTATCCTGGTTATTCAAGCAATAAGAAGAACAAGGCCGCCGACGATTGTCAGCTCCGGAGGTTTTATGCCGGAGATCTAGATTGATCAAGGGCTTTCCTCGTATATCTTGTGTCCATTTTTACATTTTTGCTCATTGTTTGATCATTGATATAGCTTGGTATCCTGAGCTATATCCTGAAAAATGTTTTTATAAACAACTAAATCAGCACATTTTTTACAAACATTGCTAGCACAGTACCTCACCAAACTAATTTGATCACTAAATTGCTTCGGTAATTTCTGACCAAAACAATTAGGGTCCGTCCTGTCTTCAAAGTCGTCATTGGGATGTGGCCCAAGACGACTGTGTATACCGGACCCGCGACGAACTATCGATTGTTGCCGCTGCTATCTGGGTGGCCCCAGCCTTTGGTGCGCTAATTTTCTGGCCCGGGATCCGTATTTTGAATCTTCATCATTCAACGTATGTAGACTTATGTACGAGTCACCAAGATGTTCGCGTCTCTCCCTAGACGCGGGTTGTTGGTGCAGCACCTCGTATTGAAGAATACGAGGCGCGGGTGTGAATGGTGCTGGTGTAGGCCGCACATTCTGCTGCGTGCCCATGCAGGCCTATGCATATGCTGTATTTAAAGCAGCCTGTTCTTGTAGGAACCAGGAGTGGGGATCGACCCCTTCTGGTATAGTAGGTGCAAAATGTGGGATCTCCGGCAGATTCGCCGAAGGATTTCCCATTTGTGTAGATGGGCCGACATGGCCTATGGGCTGGTTGATGGGGGTATTCCTTGTTTTTCCAACTGCCACCGGGATAAAGGGTTCCCGTTCCATGTTTGTGAGGTTTTGGTGCTTAGACATGATCGTTGAAAGGAAAAGATGAGTGTGCTAAGAGAAATAGCGGTGGGCGCCAATGAAAAAACAGTGGTTAACCGAGAGGTTAGTCCACGGGTCGAGTCTCGTCAAATAAGGTTAATCCTTCCTTTCCTCGATCGATGGCTGGGTTGTCCTCTAATCTGTCACCTACACAGTGAAACACAGCGTGACTCGTAACAAGGAGAATGTGGTACGGGTTGCTCCTTGTTACCACCATCTGATGTGAGAATAAGTATTTGCTTCGGAAGCAAGATAAGTGTTAAGTAGTAATTGTGAGTGAGAAGATTAACATTACCTCAAACCTGATTTGAAGTTGGTATTTATAGCCGAAGAGTGAAGGAGAAAAAGCCAATGGGCCGCTTAATGGGCCTAGGGCCCGACTGACAACTTGCAGGTTTTCATAGACTTGACAAGGGCGTAGGTCATGAGAGTTTTAGGCACACGCGGAGGTGTCGCCACGTGTCCTGCTGTACCTTTTGCACGAATTAATATCCGTCGCGTGGCCTGCTGGGGTTGTCAGTCTGTCCATCAGCTTTTATGCAAGTGGGTTGGGCAGCAGTGTTTACACAGTCAGCTGACCGACTACTATCATCTTTAGTAGAAATCACCGCATTCCGTGTATGTTGTTGAAAACAATCATTTTCATACTCAAGGTGAGATTTCCCATCTTTCCCCGAGTGGGAAAGCAAACCGGGTTCGCGCATGTTCGCACGAACTGATTCTACATGGAACTTGATTTACAAGGATTTTGACTCATGTCTATGAAATATTTGATTCTACATGCATCTTGATTTACAAGGATTTTGACTCATGTCTATGAAATATTTTAGGTCAATTATGTAAAACACAAGTAGACAATATTATATTACATCAACTTTTATATTAAAATCATAACTACTACAAAATTCAGACTATGACGTTGATCAAAATAAAACTATATTATCCATATATTAAAAATTGAATGAAATGAACAGTGAAAAATACATATATTCAAAATTGAATGAAATGAACAATGACAAAAGCTTTTGTCTTCACCTAAAAAAAGAGACTAAGACTATGGGGTATGGGGCGTGGGTTGGATACAAACAACCAAGTCACCACTCTGGTGGGCTTGGGTTTTGGAGTGACCCCTTGGGCGGGGGTTTCAGCCCTGGCATTGGGCATACTTAGCGGTCTTTCGTGGCCGGCTCTCATTGGTTGGTTTGCTAGGCTATAGCGGCTAGGTTTAAAATTTTAAAAATAACCGTTTGGCTTACCCCGGGTGGGCTTGGGTTTTGGCGTGGCCCTTTGGACGGGGGTTTCAGCCCGGGCGTTGGGCGTGCCTAGCGGTCTTTCGTGGCCTGCTCTCATTGACTGGTTGGCTAGGCTATAGCGGCTAGGTTTAAAATTTAAAAAATAACCGTTTGGCTTGGCCAAACGGTTCACCCAACTCCTATACGACAGTGTCCCTGGCGGTGATATATGAGTCACGAAGACCGGGTGGCGGTGGCCAACATCGAGTTCCGGGGCAAGGAGCGGAAGCCGTTTGATAAGCTCGCCCTGTTCGAAATCTACCTAACGCTTAATTAGGCTTTTTTTTAATTTTGTAATCCTTTTTTTTTTATTTTGTGTGTATTTTTTAATTTTAAACTTTTTTTTTAATTTTTATAACACTGGCCAACCCACGCGCGCTAGCCACACCCCGCCATACCAACCCAACACGTCACTCACCAGCGATGCCCCTCGAAGTCCACGTGTCAACCCATGCCCCAAACCCCCGCCCCACCATACCCTACGGTCTAACATATTTTCAACATCTACAAACAACAGTGTCGGCGACAATAGTTTGTTGGCCTTTATTGGTTGACATGGGCGGCAAGGGAACAGTGCCAGGCAGCTGCCTAACACTCTCCTATTGGCCTAATTAATTTATGATTTTATATCCGCTTTAAAATTACGATTTTGCCATCGGTTTAAAATTACGTATTTGCCCCCAGTTCAAAATAAAATGACACTTTTCCTCCCAGCTAAATTTCTCAATTTTGCCATCGGTTCAAATTGATTACGATTTTGGCCACAATTTAAAATTACGCATTTGCCCCCAGTTAAAAATAAATTTATGCTTTTGCCCCCAGCTAAAATTTACGAATTTCCCCTTGTTTCAAAATTACGATATTACCCTTAATTCAAAATTACGTTTTTGCCCCCAGTGCAAAATAAAAATATGGTTTTCTCTAGCTAAATACCCTCGGGGAAAAAATTGATTTTTCCCCCAAGTAAAAATAAAAATATGACTTTGCCCCCAACTAAAAATCGTGTCAAAGAGCTGCCTAACACTCTTTTTACTTTTTATTTGTAGCAAAACTATAGTACTGTTTTTTAAATTGGTTAAGAATTATTCGGCCATCGCCTCGCAACGCGGGCAGGGCATCACCTAGTTGTAATTTAAAAACAAATATTGCTTTTCATTTGAAAACAAATATTAGCTTTTGAAAACAAATCCTAACTACTACCTAGGGTTGCAAACGAGCCGAGCGGCTCACGAGCTACTCGAGATCGGCTCAATAAAAAGCTAGAAATGAGCCGAGTCTTATCGAGCCCGAGCCGAGCTTAAGCCTAAAATAAAGCTCGTTTGTTTATCGAGCCCGAGCTCGAGCCTCGCATGTGAAGCTCGTTAGGCTCGTCGAGCCTTAGTGTAAACGAGCCGAGTCAAGCCGAGCTTATTCAAAATTGTTTACAAGCCTAACTCGAACCTAAAAATAAGCTTATTTAGTAAACGAGCCCGAGCCCAGGCTTCACTTATCGAGCTCGCGAGCCTAAAAAGTTTATTATTTATATTATTTTTATTTAATATGTTAATTAATAGATAACAAACGAGCCGAGCCCGAGCTTGAGAAAATACAAACGAGCCGAGCTCGAGCCTTGAAAACAAAGCTCGAATCGAGCCGAACTCGAGCCTGATTAAGCTCGAGCTCGGCTCGACTCGTTTGCACCCCTACTACTACCAAACTCAAACTGTGACGTTGTTTTGCTTCTGTACTTTTGGTCTGTAATTTTTTCAGCCGGCTTTCTAGCTTCTGTTTCTAATAAATTTTTGCCTTCTAAAAAACATTGTTTAATTATAATAAAAGATCCTTCCTAATATCACATGTAATCTAATTATGATAAATGGTACATGGTATTTTCTTCATCAATTTAGTAATAATATTAATAAATATCTAATAATCTAATATTTCTAAACAAATAAAAAAAAAATATAAATATCTAATTTTAATAAAGGACTTTAAATAATAGCAAATGACATTCTCTCTTTAGTTCATTAATGATATTATTAATTCATTAATATCTAATTGTAATTTATGATTAAATAATATATAAATTATCTATGATTTTATTATTTTTTTAAAATTAATAAGCATATTGTTTGATTTACTTTATCTGTTTTGCGTAAATCAAGTATAAATATAATTAAATGATATGTTTACCTTTGAAAAAAATTAGTTGTTATTATCTAAGAAACATGGTGTGACGTTATTAAAAATGTTATTTTTTTAATTATATGCATTAATATTTCATATCAACGCCATCAAAAGTATGTAAAATAGTAACACTCGGATTTGAGTTTATATATTAAACATAGTGAAGTGAAGTGATTATTTCAACTAAATGGATGAATTTATCTATTAAATCTATTAACTCAGACAAATTTTAGTTAATAGATAATAATATTATTAATGAATTGAAAGAGAGAATATTACATGACATTAACTGAAATCTTTTATTATAATCAGATATACTCACCACAATCCATCTCCATCGCCACCAACTCCATCTCAATTAAGATTTAAGAGTCTTCTCATTGTCATCTCAAAATTTTAAAGAAACCTTTATGTGTTTATTAGTTTTTTCTACTTCGTCTCTCACTCCCAAAGATAAGGATGAGATTTAAGAATTAGTTCACATTCTTTACGTATGATAACATAATATATAAATTTAATTATTAAATATATATATATATATATATATATATATATATATATATATATATATCAGAGTCATGGATTCAAAGAAAGTTATTTATGTCTTGTTTCAATACTTTATATTTTAATCATGTTAAATCTTTTTAAGAAGAAGAGTACTATTAAAAATAGTACTAATGAGGAATATGATATACCTCAAGATCTTGATTTACTTAATAAATGGACAATACCTCATATAAGTCCCAAGGTTATATACAAAATTGGGAGTTTTGATAATCTGATAAACAAACATATTGTTAAAACCACTGAAGAATCAGCCTCTATAAAAGATGAGGAAATGATAATAAAACTTTTAAATATGTCTGAGATAAATAGATATAAAAAAGATTTTAATTTTATGCATATTGGTTTAGTCCAAGTCGCTTTTAAACCATTAACATTAAAAGGTTTACCAGAAAGTTTTATAGCTGTGTTACGAGATGCTCGTAACTTAAACTGGAAACAATCATTAATGGGTATTATAGAAACTAGTCTGGCACATGGTCCAGTATATTTTAATGTTTATCCTGATGTTCATTTATCTTTAACAGATCAAAATATTGATGATGCTTTAACTTTATATGTTAAAACACATGGTTATAATTATGCTGAAGGATCTGAAGTTATATGTATTTGTTATAGAATATATTATAGATTACTTACCACTATGAATGCTAGATGTAAAAGGGTTGATAAATCTAGTGATGAAACTATTTTGATAGAAACAAACTATGGAAAATCTAATATTTCCATAAGAAGACCAGTTAAATGGGAAGAAATTACTTTTCCAGAAAATTGGGTCATTAATAGGGCTGTGAAAATACAACCTCAAATAAATCATAAGTTAAGGAGACTAATAGAAACTCCTGAAGGGAATATAGAAATCTATTTCTGCTAGATCCTATATATCTCCTCTTGATTATAAAGTGGATTTACCTGAATCTTCTAGAGCCTCTACTTCTCAGATAAGAAATAGTAGAGTAGAAAATTTAAATGTTGATAATAATTTAGTTTCAGGAATATACCAACCTGTTAGTGAGGATGATACGGTCTCACACATGAGTTTTAGTTTATAATGAATAAAGAAAAACTTGATTTTAGTAAAGGATCTGTCATAAGACAGAAAATATGCGAAAAATATAGACACCCTATTTGGCAACCTTTTAAAGATTGGTTTTTAGAGTCATACTCTAGAGAAAAAATATTTGAGATAGGAAGAGAATTTTATAAAGATTTGGATGATATCCAGGAAATTATAGAATTTCCTGTTTGGTTTATAAACAAATACTCTTTGAAATATATTTCAGTTATTGAAAACAAATTATAAGTTAATTACAGGGGAGATAACAAAATCAATTTTCCCTCCTCAAAATGATTTTGAAATGACAAAAGAAAATGATGTTATTCATTTTGCTGCTTTTAAAAGAGCTTTAGGAAGTGGGTGTATGACCGCTACTATTGCTCATGTTAATCATATTATACAACAAAATAATTATACAAATTTATGCCTTAAAAATTTATCTGAAAATCTTCAGGAAATAAATAATAAAATTGAAAAGGTTTTAGTAAATCAAGAAAAGGAAATAGGAGAGTCTAGTAATCCTAAGATTACTGAACCCGAGTCAATTATATTGGCTAAAGCTACTATTCAGCCTCCTCCTGAGATAGAAAATTATAAAATAAAACCTGAAGAAGAATTTAAGTCAATGGATGACTTAATAGAAATTATAAAAGAAAAGTTTTCAAATGTCCAACTTAATGTTTTAAGTGATATGGAAAACATGGATAATGAAACGCATGAAGCTTATTTTACTGATTCTATAAATAAATTTGGAAAAGGTAGAAAACATAAGAGTTATGATAATTATAATAATAAATATTCTGATAAACCTAGACAAAGATTATATTATTATCCTAGGCCTACTCCTCAGGATGTTCTTCATGAGGAGCAAGAATTAGAAATAAATAATTCTTATAATGGAAAAGCCATTTATGAATGGAATTTAGATGGTTATACTGATAGACAAGTTTATACTATGACTCATAGAATGTTGATGTATGCCACCATAGCTAAAAATAATCAAAAAACTGATGAAGTAGTCTGTAAAATGATAACTACAGGCTTTACAGGTCAGTCAAAAGGATGGTGGGATAATTATATAAGTGATAAACAAGAACAAATTTATAAACATTATAGACAAAAGGGTGATGAACAAGTTTCTGATGCTGTTTACACTTTAATTATAACTATTATAGAACACTTTACAGGTAGATGGTCTGATAATTCTGAAACCATTAGAACTTTGTTAAATGGTCTTAAATGTCATACTTTAACCTCTTTTAGATGGTATAAAGATGTATTTTTAAGTAGAGTTTATGAGCTACCAGAGAATAATAGTTCTCATTGGAAGTCCAAGTTCATTGACGGCCTTCCATCCTTATTTGCTGAAAGAGTAAGGAAAGTCCTTAGGGGAAATAATATTCAAATCCCTTATGATAGTTATACTTATGGCAGACTAATAGGAGTCTGTGTTCAAGAAGGTTTAGCTCTTTGTAATGAGTTAAAATTAAATCAACAAATTAAAAAACAAAGCCTAACAGAAAAAAGACAGTTAGGAGAATTTTGCGAACAATTAGGTATGGATTGTACCAAAGAAAAACATTTTGATAATGAAAAATATTATAGGAAATACAGAAAGGAAAAAAGGGAAAAATATTTCCAAAAACGTAGAGAAAAAAGAGAAAGAAGAAAAACCCAAAGGAAAGAAAAATGGGTTCCTACTTGCTATATATGCAAGAAGAAAGGTCATAAGGCTAATGAATGTAGCCAAAGAAAAATTGTTAAAAAGAAAATTAATAGTCTTGAGATAGAAGAAGATATCAAAAATGAATTATATAAAATTTTTGATTCCGAAGAATCCTTTGATTATAGTTCAGAGGAAAGTTCTTGTTCTGATAATTGGTATGAAAATTGTTGTAATAAAATTGTTTCTGATAATGAAATGTTATATAAAGTCATGTCTCAAGTCTAGGATAATAACCTTAATGATAATGAAATAAATGTTATAGATAGTGATATTCTGGGAAATGTTTTAAACAAAATTAGAAGTCCAGAAGAAAAATTAAAAATTCTTCAGATGTTATATCAAAATGAAGAACTTCATAATAAAGAAGTTCAAAAAGAAATAAAGGAACCTGAAGGTCCCTATTCCATGAAACATGTTCATAGCATATTAAATAATAGAAAAAATAATTCTTCTACGACGGAGGATTTAAATATTGAAATTAGCAATTTAAAACAGGAAATTATTTATTTAAAAAATAAAAATTCTAGTTTTGAAAAAAGAATTATAAATCTTGAAGAGAAAATCATAGTTGATGAATCTTTTTATAAATTTTCTACTCATGAAATAGGAGAAACATCTCATAAAATTCATTCTCCTATTACTAGTCCTACTAAGACTTATGATAAGGATTTTCCCCCTTTAATTATTAAAAATAAAGGAGAAGAGTTTATTAATAAAATAGAAAAATTTATTTATAAAAAATGGTTAGTTAAAGTAACCCTTTTAATACAAAATACTTTTAAAAAGAATTTTGTTGCTCTTATAGATTCCGGAGCAGATTTAAATTGTTTAAGAGAAGGATTAATTCCTACAAAATATTTTGAAAAAACAACTCATATTCTTAAAGCAGCGAATAGGCAAGATATAGGAGTTGAATATAAAATCCCAAATGCAAAAATTTGCATAAATGGAGAATGTATTCCTTTATCATTTGTTCTTGTAAAAAATATAACAAATGAAGTTATATTAGGAACTCCATTTCTTTCAAAAATATTTCTTCTAAAAGAAGTTGATAAAAAAGATTTAAAGCTTTTTATAATAATAAAGAGTTATATTTTGAGTTCATAACTCAGCCATTTGAAAAAATTTTGAATGAATTTTTTATACAAGCTAAGACTAACCAAATTAATTTTCTTAAAGAAGAAATTAATATTAATACGATTGGGGAAAAATTAAAAAATCCTAGGCTAATATTAAAAATAGAAACCATAAAAAATCAGTTCAATATGGAAATATGTAATGATCATCCGAATGCTTTTTGGAATAGAAAACAACATATAGTTTCTTTGCATTATGAAGGAGATTTTATAGAAAGCAATATTCTAACCAAGGCAAGACCTTGTCAGATGAATTCAGAATATTTAGAGTTATGCAAAAAGGAGATTGAGTCTTTACAACAGAAGGGATTAATATGTCCTTCAAAGTCTCCTTGGTCATGTACTGCGTTTTATGTTAATAAACATTCTGAAATAGAAAGAGGTGTTCCTAGATTAGTAATAAACTATAAACCTCTGAATAAAGTTTTGAAATGGATTAGATATCCAATTCCTAATAAAAAGGATTTATTAGATAGACTATATGATGCTTTAATATTTTCAAAGTTTGATTTAAAATCTGGATATTGGCAGATTCAAATTGATAAAAAAGACAGGTATAAAACTGCTTTTAATGTTCCTTTTGGGCAATTTGAATGGAATGTTATGCCTTTTGGTCTGAAGAATGCCCCTTCATAATTTCAAAAAATTATGAATGAAATATTCATTCCCTTTTCAAGTTTTATAATTGTTTATATAGATGATATATTGGTGTTTTCAAAAGATATTGAAACTCATTTTAAACACCTTGACATATTTAAAACTATTATTATAAAAAATGGATTAGTTATATCTAGTCCTAAAATGATGCTTTTTTTCAAACAAGTATCAGATTTTTAGGTCATATTATAGAAAAATGGAAGATAGTTCCTATTAATAGAAGTATAGAATTTGCTTCTAAGTTTCATGATAAAGTTACTGATAAAACTCAACTTCAAAGGTTTTTAGGAAGTTTAAATTATATAGCTCCTTATTATCATGATTTAGCTAAAGATTCTTCTATTTTATATGATAGATTAAAAAAGAATCCAAAACCTTGGGATGAAAGTCATACTCAAGCTGTTATAAAAATAAAACAAAAAGTTTTAGGCCTTCCCTGTATGACTATTGCTAATCCAAATTGGCCTAAGATTATAGAAACAGACGCCTCATAGTTAGGTTATGGGGGAATACTAAAACAAATTTCTCCTCAAACAAAACAAGAATATCTTGTCAGATTTCATTCAGGAAAATGGCTTGATAGTTAGAAAAAATATGCTACTATTGCAAAAGAAATTTTAGCAATCTTAAAATGTGTTTTAAAATTTCAAGATGATTTATATAATCAAAAGTTTATTATTAAAACGGATTGTCAAGCAGCTAAATTCATGTTTCAAAAAGATTTTAAACATGATGTTTCTAAACAAATGTTTGCCAGATGGCAATCTCAATTAGCTCCTTTTGATTTCGAAATACAATATAAAAAAGGAGAAGAAAATAGTCTTCCAGATTTTCTAACTAGAGAATATTTGAAGATAATATCTTCTGTTTAAATTGTAGGTGTCCAAATGACAAAGGCCAGGGGACCATTAAAAAGAGTTTTTGATAATATCCAAATTGAGAAAAATAACTGTTATATCATGGAAAGAATGACAATTTTTAGAATTCATGATTTAAGTAATGATTATAGTAATCCTAATATGTGGAAAGATCTATCTGATGAATATATTGTTCTAAATAATATTAGGAATCGAATAAAGGTTCTTGAGGAAAATGAGAAATTAATCTCATCAGCCTGATCTTATATTTTTAGGTATGATTCCTCATAATAGAGGAAAACAACCTTTTCCTAATTATAGGGGAAGAGGCAGGGGAAGAGGAAGAGGAAGAGACCAAGATTTAGTTTTGGTCCAGCAAGGAAGCAGAAGGCTCATAGCCTCGGATATTGCTTCTAGTAGTTCAAATAATAACATGGGAATCCAAATAAGTCCCAATGATCCATCATATGAAAAGATCATGGCTATTATAAAAGCCCAAGAAGAGGAGCAGGCTATTATAAAAGCCCAAGAAGAGGCCTCAAAGGCTCCCTCCTATGCTAATATAGCACAGGAAGATGATGAAGATTCTTGGGTTATATCAGACAGGCAGAAGAAAATAATTCTTCTAAACCAAGAAGATAAATTTTTTTTGATGATCCTTGGTTTTTAATACAAAAATATTTAGAACCAGCATCATATGATGCTACTTCTTATAAGCCAAGGCAATATTACGAAAGTATTATACAAGTTTCTGAGTCTGCGGAATTAAGACATTTTTACCCAGCAGATAGAATTAAAAATTCATTTAATTTTAGCAAGATTTTTATAAAATCTCTTTTGTCTCCTCAAAAATGGGGATTAAGTACTTTGAATGAAAAGGAATTTATAAATTCTAATAAACAAACTTATAAATACAATTACTGGGATTATATTCAAAGTTTTGAAAAATGTTTGTTTTATGAAAATCCTAGTAAGAAACACTCATGGTTCATAAAAGTGAGTGACAAAATTCATAAAGATGGAATCCCAAGTTGGTTCCAAAAATGGTTCATTTTATATGGTCCATCGGTCCAAATTCTGCCTGAACCATTCAAAGGTCTTTACCAAGAATGGGTAGCAGTTTCTCCGGATTTCATAGAAGCTGAGTATAATAAAACTTGGTTTGAGGGTATAGCCTCGATGTACTTTTTCATAGAATTTTCCATTCCATGGATTTGGAGATGGAAACCAACAACAGGTCATACCCTGAGGGATAATATTCCCTGTCTCAAACGAACTTCTTATACAAAGTTCTGGTCAAAAATGGTTAGAGTTAATAACTCTACAAAAGAATTGGAAGGTCAAGACACAATAAATTTGATCACCAATAAAGCTGAGTATTATAAAACTCAAATTGTTAAAAGACAACAAAGACAGCTCCCAAGTCCTTTTGAACAGATGACAAGAAGGATTCAAGAAAAGAAAGCAGTCTCCATAGCCTCAAAGGCTGAAATGCTGGAATTATACAAAGAAGAGATGAAGAAGGAGTTAAAAAAGTTTTTTGAATCAACAAAACTGAAAACTCCTCCAAAGCAATGTCAATCTCATCCACTAGTCAAGAAGATGAGAACCGTTTCTCATGTTTAGCAGGAGAATCTCAACCAATAGAGGAAATTCCAGAGATACGTCTGGATGATGATCTTGAAGCATATCTTCAAACGGTGGTAGAGGAATTCACCCCGAAGGAAGAATCCAAAGAAGAGAAGAAAGAAAAATAATTGAGTCAAGACACAAGGGTCCCACTCATAATGGGCATCTTTGAATCTTGAGAAAAGCAACGCCATTATACATGGCACCAAGAAAAGCAGGGCCATTATTGAAGGCATTTGGGCAATTATAGAGCCCCTTTACTTTTACTTTACTTTTCTTTTGTCCGTTCTTTCTTTTTGATTTTGTTTGTTTTTGATAATGCTCTAGCCTTTTGTAAAGAAGAGAATCCACTACTGCTATGGGGCCCAGAGTGCACCCGGGTTTTGATTCCTTTCTCTGGCTATATATAGAGCTTGTGTGTTTGAGGGAAAGGGCACGCAATCTTTTGCCTCTCTTTTCTCTCTCTAATATTTCTGCTCTTGTAATATATTTGAAGTTTGAATAAAATCTTTCAATTTTGAAGATTTCCCTGGTGTTCCTTAGTAAGTATTTAATTTTGTTTTCTTAATTATAATCATGATGGGCTAAAGCCCTTAAAGTATTGAAGCATGGCTCAGCAACATCCTTTGATAACATGGTACTTTTATTATAAAAAGGTTTTTCTAAAATGGTTAAAACATAAACTGGCAGGGTTGGAATTTTAAACTGGCAATTAATGGTCTTATGGCCTAAGGGAACCTTGGTCCGTGTTATCCCGTTTTTATGAATCGATAGGGAGTTTTTAGGACTGGTTGTAATCCACCTTAAGTTAATTTGACGGTTTGAATTTTGTAAAATTTATCACCTTATTTTGACGGTTTAATGTTTTGTAAAATTTACCATATACGATCCTCCTCGTATATATATATATAGGGGACCGCTAAAATGAAAACCACCTCCAGTTGTAAGAACTGAGAGAACCACTTTCTAGCCTTTAGATCAAGAAGATGGATGGATGAGATTGAAAGTAACTAAAATTAATATTAAATAGATTTTGTCTTATTATGATTGGTTGAGAGTGGTTCTCGTGGTTCTTACAACTGGGGATGGTTTCTATTTTAGCGGCTCCCTATATATATATATATATATATATATATATATATATTATGTATATCTAATTATTATTATTAAAGTAACAAATAAATATAAAATATTTTCTTCAATGTGTCATTTACAACGAGTAATCTTATATTTTCTTTAACTTGTTATGGATAGTTCATGTTAGGATAATATGTATTTATATCAAAATTTATATTTAACATGTGTAATATCAAGAATAATTCAAATTTTGTAATTGTTTTGTTCTTTGAATACAACCAATCTTACCATTTAACTCGTGTAATACATGGGACTATAAACTAGTATTTTAATAATGAAGTCAAACCCAGATTTAGACGGTAAAAATTTATGTTTTGTAAAGTCAAGAAAATAAACGTGTTCAAAATTCAATGAAGTGAAATAAAGGCGTTTAATATTTTAGAATAATGACTTGGAATGAAACAAATGGAGGACTTTGGTGAGATGTAAAAGCATTCACATCCTTTCTATCTTTTTAACCTTATAATTTTATTAAAAACAATTACATTTTCTTTCAGTTTTCAATTAAATAATATTTTTTATACTTTTATTATTAACTTTTCTCTCTCATCACTTACAATGATTATCAAAATATATTAAAAAATTATAGAGCGTGAACAGTGTCCACCCAAATTTACAGATAAAAAGTAACAGTTTCTCTCTTCTCTACTCACAACCATTTTCAACTACCTACAATCACTTTTCATGATATAAGAAAGCTCTCTCACAGAATTTAAAAAATGGATTGTGAATGCTCTAAAAACATACATGTAATTTGTGTTGTAATGCAGAGCAAAGTCTCTACCTTCCTTATATTTTTCTTTAATTATGTATTGTACCTCACTTGAGTAGCTTCCTTGAGTTGGTCTTTTTTTTTCTAATAAAATTGTCCTTCAAAAAAAATTATGTGTGTTTTTCAAGATTCCATATCATTTAAGAGTTTTGGAATGATTGTTAGTGCGTATTCTGTGTGTCTGCCACTGTACGAATAGACTAGATAGAGCGTGTGTTGAATATTCTATAGTTGAGAGTTAGATTAGAATACATGACATTTTGGAGAGGACGAATGTTGATTCGTATGGATGAGAACTCATCCGCACGGATGAGACATCCACTCCAAAGAATTCTCATGTCTATAAATAGGTGACCATGTGTTAGAAATTGATAAGTTTTGGGAAAAGGCTGGAGAGACCTTAGATTTCGCTCCAGCTTGTAAAAATGATATATGCTCTTTCGGTATGAATGGAAGCAATCTATTTTTATGAGATTTCTAGCGAACTAGCTTTATCTTATCCAAACTTCCATCCAAACCCAGCGGATCCGGAACTTCCAATTGGTATCAGAGCTACGGTACCGATTCAATCGATCTAACAGTTGATTGTATCACATACGCTCATGATTTATGGGTTTTTAGATGAAAAACATCAATTTGAAGGTCAATTCATGGATGGAATTTGAAATTGAAGACATCATTACATTCCGAATTGATTTTCGTTCATTTTTGTGGAAGAATCATCATCTAATTCGAAGAAATGAAGATTTTGGATCGAAAAATCTTGAACATCAGTATTCGAGCAAATGAGCGTTCATCCGCACGAATGAGACACATCCGCATGGATCAGATACTCATCCTCACGGATCAAGCTCTTTTTAGCACGAACCATTGAGTCTTTCGCACGAACAAGTCTCATCCGCTCGAGAACTCTCACGCACGAATGAGTTATTTTTAAAAAGGCATTTTTTGATCGTGGCGACGAGACGAGTGTCTAGAAAAAATTTGGTAATTGAATTTTTTTTCGAGATGATGAGATTGCACAGTAGTGAAGATAGTGGGGTAGTCATGAAGACCGGTGTATAACATGTATCATTTGGTAAAGTGACTATTAATGAGCCAAAATAGAAAAATATGTATTAATGAAAAACACACATTTGTGGAGCAAAATGACACATATTCCACATAGTTGAGTTTTTCAGAGAATAGAGAGTACTGAATTTGCCAAGTTTGAAGGGGAAATTCAGTGATGAGTTTAGAGAGGTCAGAATTTTCCAAAAATGAGGGGGAATAAATTTGTTCAAACATTATAACATTTTTGGAAATTCAGACATGAAAAACATGCAACTGTATTCGGGTGGTTCCGACTACAAATTGTCTGGAGATGCATAGGATTTTAGATGCTTTAGTCCGTGATCATAGGAAATTTGGATTCTTAAGTTCGTGATCAGACTGGTGTCTTTGTCTTCGTACAAGCCGGTTAGCAGGATTAACGTCAAATGAGTGATGCATCGGTATTGTCGATACTTACAAGATGTAAGAGAGCTTTCAAGATATTAGATACACGACAACTCTGTGATAAGTCTAAAGTGTCGGAATGGTTAATCTTCGAGCAGATGAGTTGTTTTATGACTAACCGCTGGGAAATGATGATGTTTGTTGATTAAGTTGCTGTCGGGACTAACGAAAAAGCTATATATCTGTTATCGTGACTCAAGAGGAAGAATGTGAATTTGATCGTGGAAGAATGTTTCTTAGATCACAGTGTGTTGCCAAATGATTTGTTATCCAATTAAGATTTGTTGATTGTGGAAATCACTGTTTACACTGATCAATCATCCAGGAGTGTACACAGAGGTGATTACGGAAGACAGGATTTCAGATTTTCGTGGGTATACACAGACTTGAAGTTTACTAGTGTAGTGTTCGAAGTTTCAATCAATTGTCGGTTGGGTTTTTGAAGATTAAGGGATTGAGCTATAAGGGGTAAATCAAAAACCAAACACGGATGTGGTTAACGTTGAAAGGAGATGCTACATTGATTAGTTTCATGTTGCTGATTATTCATGAAGATTGTAGTTAAGCAAATCAGAGGAGGTCAGAAATTATGCAAATAGAGACCTGAAGTGTAGATTCATTTCAGGAGAAATATATTGGTTATAATGCAAACCCGAATCATCAATCAAGGGGAATTAATTGAAGTATCAAATGCTTGATTGAAGTTGCAGAATATTCAAACACGACTTACATATTTGAAAATAATGAGTTAAATGCCTGGTTGGTCCCTGTGGTTTACGAAAATTGCAGACTTGGTCCCAATGGTTCACTAATTACACACTTGGTCCCAGTAATTGCAATTTTTAAACTCGGGTGGTCCTTAACACTAACCTTTGTTAAAATTTTCAATTAAGTCTTTGTGAAATGACTAAATTGTCCCTAAACAATTAAAAAACAAAAAGAGATGGGCCCACCCGCATCTTCTTCTCCCCCATCTCTCTCTCTAACACACCACCAGCCCTCTTTCTCTCTAACCTACACACATATTCACCGTTTATACTCATCATCTTCCATAAGATCCATCCACTCAGGGGAGTGTGCAAGCTGGCACCACCATTGCATGCTCTCCAACCTATTCAAAACACATGTTTGTTTCACTTTCTTTAACAACTTTTTGATTTCAGTTTCATACTTTCACCACATAAAAGATCTGGGTTGAACCCAGATCATCCAGTATGAAATTGGGTAAAAAAGATTCAGATAAAATCATATGGGATTAGATGAGAGCAAACCCACCTCCCATTTGTCCAACCGGGTCAGATCCGAGTAGTCAAAGCTCATGTTGTACCTCATCCTCTTTGTTTTCTCAACTTATTTTATCTACACTCTTAAATTGTTGAACACCCCTAATCTCCCTTGTACTGAACACGAACAACAAGATCTGATGTTTTCAACCTGGTGGTATTGCCGGAGAAGACAAAGTTGAAGCATATTGTGTTTGGGATTGTAGCTTCTACAAAGCTGCGGGAGAAAAGAAAGAATTATATAAAATTGTGGTGGAAAAAAGGAGAATACGAGGGGGACTATTTGGTTGGATAACCCGGTTGAGACCGGACGTGATGATGGTCTCCCATCGGTGGAGGAGGAGATGGTGGTGATGATGGGTTGAATGTGGTGGTGGGTTAGAGAGAGAGTGATGTGCACAAAATGCAACATATAAATTACATCAATTATGGCATAAAACTAACATTTTTTTAGTACTAATGTTGGAAAAAGTGTGCTTTTGTCTTCCTTTTGTATTTTCAGGATTAAATGAGCTCAAATGAACAAAAGAAGCAAAAAGGCAGCTAAATCTAACATAAACACAATAAAAGGAACAAATGTGGCATGCCCGACCTCCCCGACAGCATCTTCCCAAGCAAAACAAGAGAACAGAAGACTGAACACGCCCCGTGCTCAGTGAACACGGGGGCGTGCCCAAGTGCCAGCATAAAAGACAAAGCTATAGAGGCTTCTATCGCCCACCACGGGGCCGTGCTCAGCGGAAACGGGGCCGTGGTCAACTATAAGATTCGCAGAATCCAGGCAAATCTTGATAGTACAGATATGCTTCTGCACACGGGGGCGTGCCCCGCGGACACGGGGGCGTGGTCAACTAATGCAGACAAACTGCAATTAATGAAGACAGAGAAGAGGATGGACACGGGGCCGTGCCCGGGCTACTGTTTAGGCTATAAATAGGGGTGCTTGGCTCATTTGCAAACCATCCCTTGGCACACCACCTCTCTCACACTTCACCCACCACCCACCACCATCACAACACCATCATCCACCACCATCATCCATTGTCCATCATAGAGTCTGTGAGTCATCTCGGGATCCAAGATTGATCGTAAGAGTTCTTGACAATCAAAGGCCATGTTTGCCTAAGTCTCTTACATCACTTGGTGAAGACAAGTGTCTAGTGTAATACTTTTTATTTTTAATCTTTTCGCACTTTTTACTTGGTTATGTATTAATGACTTTAATAACTATTTTCTTATGTTGAAGGTGATTCTTCCTTATCATTTGTCCGTGGTGTCTTGGCATTATTTTACTGTCTATATAAACTAAAAGATTTTCACCATTCATATCTCTACGATCTATATGGAGATATGTTGGCTACCTGGTCGGGGGTTAAGGGAACGGTTTGGTAAGAGTCTTTGTCACACCCCCAAAATCCACACGCGGAGTATCACCGCTTGGAGGCGTGACATGACCAGGATCAAGCCACCAATCATATTGAACATAACAAGTAAGTAGAATTCAATCCACACAATATGAAAGGTGTTTCAAATAAAAAACGTAGTTAAGTGTTTAGCGGAAGCATAATTGTAAAACCCAATGTAAGTATTAAGTACGAAATAAAGTAATGTTTTTAGCATGGCACACACTGCCATGTCTCACAATGACCGCGCCTCCCTGTGCAAGCTCCATGAGTACCTAACGGCCTGCAAGGCATGTAACAACGAATCAACAACAAAGTTGAGCGAGTTCACAGTTGGTTGTTTAGTTATAGTATTCGTTTCGTAAATCATATGTTCGTTTTGTAAACCATGTATCGCATTAATTCGTATCGCGGTCTCCCAGACATGTTTGCGAAAATTAGTGGGGGCTTCCCATGTGTTACTAGACCGTGCGTATCGACTACTACGAAAATGTAAGTGGTGCCCTAAGTCAATATCTATCAGCATTGACCCTTTGCCCATAGTCCATTAGTACACGCCCGTCCGACTGGCACGGTGTGAGGTTTGTTAAACCTAATAGTGCTATTAACTAATGACCCGCTCGCCATAGGCCTCGGCGATTAAGTCGATATAAATGAGGGACTTCATGATAGAGGTTTGGTCCAGTGTGTAATCTTGGCATCCTACCCACGGAAGATGGTTGTAGTTACCGTTTAAATCATTAACCCATTCCCAACCCTTGGGAATCCCATGCCTTGGAAATAGTGTGAACTCACCTCGGTTGCTCGGTTTGACACTCAAAAATAGCTAACAGTCAAGGTCGGTCAATCACGTCCTATTAGGATTACCAGTTAGTCATTTAGTGGTTTTCAAATAGAGCACAAAGTTCCTACACGTATCTATCACATAACATGCATCACTTTAACGGTTCATGCCCATATAAACTTCCCATCTATTTCCCACTCATAAACAAACATACGACATTGCACATAACACTTTTATAGACATATAACATGTAATATCATTCTCGGATAACCTACCCGACATTTAGACACGCAAATCACTACTTATGTCGTTTCAGCTTTTATATTCAAAACTTGGTTGTTTTCAGGGATTTTAATAAAATAGATAACTTATTTCAAAATTTCCAACTTTTTACAGAAAGTCTTAAACGATCCATATATTATTGTGTGAAAATCTCGGGATCCAATTCATCACCAATATTTTATAAAAATTCATTTTCCGGACTGAACTCAGATTTATCTTTTTCTGTCTGCAGTCCACGGAATAATTTATTTAAAATTCATCGAGAGTCCGATTTACGAAATTCCAGTGGGGTAATTACAAATACATCAGTTGTTATCTACTGTACAAATTTCATGAGTTGATTCATCATAGATTTCCAATTATGACCAAAAACACATCACTCATTTACTGCAGCAAAAACTCAGCTTCAGCTGCTGTTTTTAAAAGGGTCTTTAAAAATAGTAAACGAAGTCCAAAAATTATGCTTCCAGTGCCATTAGAACCGTATTTCATAATACATAAACCTAGACTTCCGAAAATCCATTTTTCTTAAAGTTACGGTCTGGTTACAGCCAACTGAAGTTGGGTGTAAACACCAACCAGCCCCTGTTTTCAGCTTTTTAATATTCTAACTCGAGTTATATTGGTTCCGTTAACGTGCATAATGATCAACAACATTTCTAGTACTCAATATTAATCAAGTAAATCAGCAAGTAATCAGTAATATATCCAAACAACTTCATACTAACATTTTTACATCATGTTTCATCTTTTTAATGTTCTTGTTTCTTTAGTGGTTTGAACATACTAAACATACTACAACTTGTAACCAAGAAACAAGATGAGCAAGGGTTTGTCAAGAGCTTACTACTAGCACAAGGCTAGGGTAGAATCTAGTGCAAAGATGATGAGAAAAGATGATGAACAAGACTAGAACAAAGCTCCTTTGAATGCTCTTCAAGATGCAACCTCCATGGATCAACTTTGAAGCTTGAATGGAACTTGTAATTGAAGAAGATGAAGATGTGAAGTGGTGGTGATGGTTTCGGTTTGGGGGAGGCCATGATTTTATAAGATACTTCACATATTATGGATACTTACACAAGCAAGAATCAAATAAACAATTGCCATAAAATCTAATCAAATCTATGGAGGATGGAGGATGATTTGTGGGTCCATGGGGGACCGAAATTTCGGTTGGGGGGGGGGGGTCTTGATGTAAAATTTCAACTAAATGGTAATTGATAGTTAGAGTGCAAGTAACTTGATAGTATATGTTTGTGTGATGATTTTTGGTGGGTGTTATGGTACACGGGGATCATGACTAGCCAAAAATAATTAAATAATATGTTTGACAAATATTTGGTGTCCCGGGTAATGTCCGGTTGTTCCGTAAGGCGTCTTATACATATATTTTTGTAACACAATTAATTCCTAACACATAGGAAAATATTCAGGACCTTTTAGTCAAGTTTTCTGCATACTACTAGTATGCTAACACGCACATGTAAGTATAACACAGTAATCAGAGAGCAGTTAAATAATTTAGCACAATCATCAAGCACTTTAATTATCATTAATAAATTGTACGGATACATGGAATTACGAGGGTTGTCACATTCTCCCCCTGTTAAGAAAATTTCGTCCCGAAATTTAGTGCGTAGTTACTGAGGAAGCTAGTTAAGTTGCGGTGTTTACTGGCTTTTCCTGGGGTGTCACATCATCCCCCCGTTGATTTGGAATTTCGTCCCGAAATTCTACAGTAGCTTCAGCCTCAGTAGTGGTTTCATTTTTCTTAAACAGCTGGGGGTACTTGAGTTTCATTTGGTCTTCTCGTTCCCAGGCATACTCTGGGCCACGACGGGAATTCCAACGAACTCGGACTAGAGGTATCCTGGTACGCTTGAGAATCTTAATATCTCCATCAGTAATCTCTACTGGTTCCTCGACGAATCGCAGCTGGTCGTCGATAGTGAGCTCCTTAAGAGGAACTATGAGAGTCTCATCTGACAGACACTTCTTCAGATTCGACACATGGAAAACATTGTGAACTCCGCTGAGTTCTTCAGGTAGAATCAACCTGTAGGCGACCTTGCCAATTTTCTCAATGATTTCGAACGGTCCGACATAACGCGGATTGAGCTTGCCTCGTTTGCCAAAACGGACTACACCTTTCCAAGGTGAGACTTTGAGTAGCACCCGGTCCCCAACTTGGAACTCGAGTGGCTTCTTACGCTTATCAGCGTAGCTTTTCTGACGATCACGAGCTGCCGCCATTCGTTGTCGTATTTGAGCAATTCTCTCGGTCGTATCTACTACCAGTTCTGGGCCAGTGATTTGGCTGTCACCAACTTCTGCCCAACAGAGAGGTGATCGGCATTTACGTCCGTACAATGCCTCGAATGGAGCAGCCTGGATGCTGGTGTGGTAGCTGTTGTTATATGAAAACTCCACTAACGGAAGATGTTTTTCCCAGCCGTTGCCGAAATCGATTACACATGCACGAAGCATGTCTTCTAAAGTTTGGATGGTGCGCTCAGACTGCCCATCCGTTTGCGGGTGATAAGCTGTGCTCATGTCTAATCGAGAGCCAAAATATTTGTGCATCGCTTGCCACCGTTCTGAAGTAAAATGTGCATCACGATCAAAGATAATAGAGGTCGGCACTCCGTGCCTCGAAACCACTTCTTTTAAGTAAACGTCTGCTAGAGTGGAGAACTTATCCGTTTCCTTGATAGCCAAAAAGTGTGCAGACTTTGTGAGTCGATCCACGATCACCCAAATAGTATCATTTTCACGTTGAGATCTAGGCAGACCAGTAACGAAATCCATGGAAATTTGCTCCCATTTCCATTGTGGTATCTCTGGTTGTTGGAGTAGGCCCGATGGTTTCTGATATTCAGTCTTGACTCTCGCACAAATCAAACATTTGCTAACGTAAGTTGCTATGTGAGCTTTCATGCTAGGCCACCAATACGTAGTTCTGAGATCGTGGTACATCTTATCCGAACCAGGATGTACTGAGTAGCGAGACTTATGTGCTTCATCCATTACAAGTTCTCGTAAATTGCCATAGAGTGGGACCCAGATGCGTCCTGTTACATAGTAGGCGCCGTCTTCCTTTTGTTCTAACCGTTGCCTCGAACCACGTAGGGCTTCAGCCCTGACGTTTTCTGGTTTCAATGCTTCTACCTGAGCATCTCGTATCTGTGAAGGAAGACTAGATTGGATGGTGAGTTGTAGTGCTCGCACACGCCTAGCTGGGGTATCTTTCCGACTGAGGGCGTCGGCCACGACATTGGCTTTGCCTAGATGGTACTTGATGGCACATTCGTAATCATTTAATAGCTCGACCCATCGACGTTGTCGTATGTTTAACTCTTTCTGTTTGAAGATATGCTCGAGACTCCTGTGATCGGTGTAAATGGTGCACTTGGTACTGTACAGGTAATGTCTCCATATCTTGAGCGCGAAAACAACAGCTCCCAGCTCCAAATCATGTGTGGTGTAGTTCCTTTCGTGAACCTTAAGTTAGCGTGACGCATAAGCAATGACTTTGTCTCGTTGCATCAACACACACCCAAGACCCTGAATGGATGCGTCACAATAAACTACAAAGTCGTCTGTGCCTTCAGGCAATGAGAGAATAGGTGCGCTACAAAGTCTATTCTTCAGATGTTGGAATGCTGATTCTTGAGCATCACCCCAACGATAGGTGACACCCTTCTGAGTTAGTAGCATAAGCGGCTGTGCAATCTTTGAGAAGTCTTTGATGAACCTTCTGTAATAGCCCGCCAAACCCAAGAATTGGCGGATTTCTGTTGGTGTACGCGGTGCAGGCCAGTTCTTAATCGAGTCTACCTTGGATGGATCAACATGAATCACATCCTTGTTTACCACGTGGCCTAGGAAATGGACTTCACGAAGCCAGAAGTCACATTTCGAGAACTTTGCATAGAGTTGCTCTGTACGTAGAAGTTCCAAGATAAGTCGCAAATGCTACTCGTGTTCCTCCTGACTCTTGGAGTAGATCAAAATGTCGTCGATGAATACAATCACGAACTTATCCAAGTAAGGCTTACACACTCTGTTCATAATATCCATGAAAACTGCAGGTGCGTTTGTTAACCCGAATGGCATTACCAGAAACTCGTAGTGGCCGTAACGAGTTCTGAATGCTGTTTTGGAGACGTCCTCGTCCCGGACTCTCAGTTGATCGTAACCCGATCTCAGATCGATCTTGGAGTAGTAGCTCGACCCTTGCAGCTGGTTGAATAAATCATCAATACGTGGAAGTGGATAGCGATTCTTTACAGTCACCTTGTAGAGTTCATGGTAATCGACACACATTCTGAAGGTACCGTCTTTCTTCTTTACGAATAATACTGGTGCTCCCCAGGGAAAAGAGCTAGGATGTATGAAACCCTTTTCCAAGAGTTCTTGTAGTTGCGTGGACAGCTCTTCAAGTTCTGATGGGGCTAGGTGATAAGGTGCTCGGGCTACTGGTGCTGCTCCAGGAGCTAGCTCGATTTGAAATTCAACTTGTCGATGAGGCGGAAGACCAGGTAATTCCTCAGGGAATACCTCTGAAAAATTGCGCACAATAGGAATGTCTTCAATTCTCTTCTCTTCCGTTGATGTGTCAGTAACGAGTGCCAGAATGGCAGTGTGGCCCTTTCGCAAACACTTCTGGGCCTTAAGGAAAGAGATAATGCCTAAGACAGCACCACTCTTGTCGCCATGAATCACGAGGGGTTCTTCACCAGAACGAGGAATACGGACGATTTTCTCCTTACAATTAATCTCCGCTTGGTGTTGAGATAACCAATCCATCCCAATAACAACGTCGAAACTACCCAGAATGATAGGGATGAGATCGATAGTGAAGGTCTGACCAGCTAAGACAAGGTTACAACCCTTGATTACGTGCGTGGCCTCGAGACTTTTACCATTTGCTAGCTCTACTGTGTGTTTGGGGGTCAAAAGTGTTGGGGTGCGCTTAAGCATTTGACTAACATTTAGAGACACATAACTGGTATCGGCACCCGAATCAAATAAAGCAGTAACATAAAAGTCGTCGAGAAGGAACTTACCCATCACTACGTTAGGATCATTCCTTGCGTCACCCTGACCAATCACGAACACTCGACCCCTGGCACCGTTGCCATCATTGTTTCCTCCATTGTTGCTCCCATTATTGTTCCCGTTTCCTTGGTTGTGATTCTGATTCTGATTCTGATTTAACTGCGGGCAGTGTCTCTTGAAGTGACCTTCAGCACCACACTGAAAGCATCCTTTGTTGCCCTGTTGCTGTTGCTGTTGACAATTCTGATTTGTAGGCCGTGAGCTCCTGCAATCCTTGGCTTCATGACCCATCTTGAGACACCTCTGACAATGTCCCTTATTGCACTGACCACTGTGGTGTCTGTTGCATTTTTTGCACTTTGGGTGGTTTCCTCGATATCCACCCTACCCTTGACTACCAGAAGATTGCTGACCAGGACTCTGGTAGTCATCAATCTTTCGTTGCTGCGCCTGAGACTGAACTGTAGTCGAACCCTTGCTGTTGGCTCCATCCCATTTTCGTTTATTGTCACAGGGAATAGCAGAAGTAGAAGTAACAGTAGCACTTATACGCTTAGGCAGCCTGTTATGTTCCACTGCCTGGTCTGTGAGACGATGAGCGAGACGAGTAACATCCTGGATGGTAGCAAGGTTAGCAGCAGTCGCATGGCTTTGTATCTCTGGTACTAATCCTTTGAGGTACAGCTCAATGCGCTTGATGGGAGGATCCACCATAGTTGGACATAACACTGTCAGTTCATTGGATCACTTCGTATACGCCTCTATCTCTGACCCCGTCATCTTCAGGTTAAAGAACTCCACTCCCCGTCATCTTCAGGTCGGCAATCCATAAAGGTTTTGAAAGTACACACAGGAGGCTGAGCGTGTTGACATGTCGTGTGTGTAAAACAAAATTAAGCACAAGTGTTGGTTTACGATAGTAGGATCTAAAGATCCTAGAGTAAGTTGTGATGGCAGGTTATACCTCCTGCCTGGGCAGCTGCGAGCGCTGCAGTAACTTGTTCAGTGATCAAAGCCGCCAACTAGGCTTGAGTTAGGTTAATGCGTCCACTCATGATCTTTATATCAAAGGAAAACATGAGTGAGAGAGGTTCGCGAAAGTGCGATGACAGAAGAGAGTAAGCACACATGTGTTTTCAATCAATAGTTGTTACGTTCATCTAAGCATACCATAAGCAAAGTTCTATGTAACTAGCAAGTAGGTAATATAAACATAAATCATATCACCTATAGTGTTGAGTCTTGCACGTGGAGCGAAGCGTCGTTGTGGATCGTTGAGCACTGTACAGGTTATAGTCTGGTTTTAACAAAAACTTTTTCCCCTTATTAAAACCAAGTTCACTATTACCAATGGCTCTGATACCAATCTGTCACACCCCCAAAATCCACACGCGGAGTATCACCGCTTGGAGGCGTGACATGACCAGGATCAAGCCACCAATCATATTGAACATAACAAGTAAGTAGAATTCAATCCACACAATATGAAAGGTGTTTCAAATAAAAAACGTAGTTAAGTGTTTAGCGGAAGCATAATTGTAAAACCCAATGTAAGTATTAAGTACAAAATAAAGTAATGTTTTTAGCATGGCACACACTGCCATGTCCCACAACGACCGCGCCTCCCTGTGCAAGCTCCATGAGTACCTAACGGCCTGCAAGGCATGTAACAACGAATCAACAACAAAGTTGAGCGAGTTCACAGTTGGTTGTTTAGTTATAGTATTTGTTTCATAAATCATATGTTCGTTTTGTAAACCATGTATCGCATTAATTCGTATCGCGGTCTCCCAGACATGTTTGCAAAAATTAGTGGGGGCTTCCCATGTGTTACTAGACCGTGCGTATCGACTACTACGAAAATGTAAGTGGTGCCCTAAGTCAATGTCTATCAGCATTGAACCTTTGCCCATAGTCCATTAGTACACGCCTGTCCGACTGGCACGGTGTGAGGTTTGTTAAACCTAATAGCGCTATTAACTAATGACCCGCTCGCCATAGGCCTTGGCGATTAAGTCGATATAAATGAAGGACTTCATGATAGAGGTTTGGTCCAGTGTGTAATCTTGGCATCCAACCCACGGAGGATGGTTGTAGTTACCGTTTAAATCATTAACCCATTCCCAACCCTTGGGAATCCCATGCCTTGGAAAGAGTGTGAACTCACCTCGGTTGCTCGGTTTGACTCTCAAAAATAGCTAACAGTCAAGGTCGGTCAATCACGTCCTATTAGGATTACCAGTTAGTCATTTAGTGGTTTTCAAATAGAGCACAAAGTTTCTACACGTATCTATCACATAACATGCATCACTTTAACGGTTCATGCCCATATAAACTTCCCATCTATTTCCCACTCATAAACAAACATACGACATTGCACATAACACTTTTATAGACATATAACATGTAATATCATTCTCGGATAACCTACCCGACATTTAGACACGCAAATCACTACTTATGTCGTTTCAGCTTTTATATTCAAAACTGGGCTGTTTTCGGGGATTTTAATAAAATAGATAACTTGTTTAAAAAATTCCCAACTTTTTACAGAAAGTCTTAAACGATCCAAATATTATTGTGTAAAAATCTCGGGATCCAATTCATCACCAATATTTTATAAAAATTCATTTTCCGGACTGAACTCAGATTTATCTTTTTCTGACTACAGTCCACGGAATAATTTATTTAAAATACATCGAGAGTCCGATTTACGATATTCCAGTGGGGTAATTACAAATACATCAGTTGTCATCTACTGTACAAATTTCATGAGTTGATTCATCAAAGATTTCCAGTTATGACCAAAAACACATCACTCATTTACTGCAGCAAAAACTCAGCTTCAGCTGCGGTTTTTAAAAGGGTCTTTAAAAATAGTAAACGAAGTCCAAAAAATATGATTCTAGTGCCATTAGAACCGTATTTCATAATACATAAACCTAGACTTCAGAAAATCTGTTTTTCGTAAAGTTACGGTCTGGTTACAGCCAACTAAGTTGGCTGTAAACACCAACCAGCCCCTATTTTCAGCTTTTTAATATTCTAACTCGAGTTATATTGGTTCCGTTAACATGCATAATGATCAACAACATTTCTAGTACTCAATATTAATCAAGTAAATCAGCAAGTAATCAGTAATATATCCAAACAACTTCATACTAACATTTTTACATCATGTTTCATCTTTTTAATGTTCTTGTTTCTTTAGTGGTTTGAACATACTAAACATACTACAACTTGTAACCAAGAAACAAGATGAGCGAGGGTTTGTCAAGAGCTTACTACTAGCACAAGGCTAGGGTAGAATCTAGGGCAAAGATGATGAGAAAAGATGATGAACAAGACTAGAACAAAGCTCCTTTGAATGCTCTTCAAGATGCAACCTCCATGGATCAACTTTGAAGCTTAAATGGAACTTGTAATTGAAGAAGATGAAGATGTTAAGTGGTGGTGATGGTTTCGGTTTGGGGGAGGCCGAAAGTGAGAGAGAGAGTAGTGAAGAGAGAGAGTGATCTTGAGGAAATGATGAAAGATCTAATGCCATGATTTTATAAGATACTTCACATATTATGGATACTTACACAAGCAAGAATCAAATAAATAATTGCCATAAAATCTAATCAAATCTATGGAGGATGGAGGATGATTTGTGGGTCCATGGGGGACCGAAATTTTGGTTGGGGGGGGTCTTGATGTAAAATTTCAACTAAATGGTAATTGATAGTTAGAGTGCAAGTAACTTGATAATATATGTTTGTGTGATGATTTTTGGTGGGTGTTATGGTACACGGGGATCATGACTAGCCAAAAATAATTAAATAATATGTTTGACAAATATTTGGTGTCCCGGGTAATGTCCGGTTGTTCGGTCGGATACTGTTCCGTAAGGCGTCTTATACATATATTTTTGTAACACAATTAATTCCTAACACATAGGAAAATATTAAGGACCATTTAGTCAAGTTTTCTGCATACTACTAGTATGCTAACACGCACATGTAAGTATAACACAGTAATCAGAGAGCAGTTAAATAATTTAGCACAATCATCAAGCACTTTAATTATCATTAATAAATTGTACGGATACATGGAATTACGAGGGTTGTCACAGTCTTGCCTTGTTCAGTGTATAGATCCTGCAAGGACCTGGGTCAAATTTAGTAGGACCTCCTTCAATACCCACCGATATTGGATGGCGGGGGTCCAAACTCTTTGTTCCCCTCACATGTAAGCTACTATTAATACTTTAATCCGGCTACTTAGGACTGTATCCCTGCTGACTCAGACTACTTAGCCGAGGGTAACGTCACCTCCAAAAGAGGGGCCTACCATAATATGCATTAATAACTTAATTAATTATCTTTCAATAATCCGACCCTTTAGGATTGTATCTTTGCTGACTCAAACTACTGGGTTGAGGGTAACTTCACCTTGAAAAGAGGGGCCTACTACAATAACTAAGATAATCTCTTAAAAAGTGCAAAAGTGCGGAAATAATCAAAGGTTACACTATACACGAGTCGGAGCGAAGTGATTCATCTTGTCTATCGGTTTTTATTTTTATTTATTTTTTTAGCATTTTAGTTAGTTTTTTTTTTTCTTATTTAAAAAACCTTTTTCTAACTTTTGATTTGATTAGACGTTGAGGATAAACCGGTACTAAAAGCTTGTGTGTCCTTGGACGACCTCGGTATCTTGCCAACACTATATTACGCTCACGATGGGTGCACTTGCCCATATGTGTGTTTGGTATTAGTAAAATATCGTGTTTTATAAATTTAAAACTTGACTAACGTGTAAAAAGGGCTTAAAATATACTTAAAAATATATCACACCACACACGCATCAAGTTTTTGGCGCCGTTGCCGGGGACACAAGGATTTTAAGAAAGCTTAAAATCGGCGGCCTAATAAGTTTTTCAAAACCTTTTTAAAACGCGCGCACATTTTTCTGCATTTTAGTTTAGTTTTGCATTTACAGTAGGTTGAACACGGACCGTGCTCACTGAACACGGGGCCGTGCTACACATTTTACATAAAACACCCAGATATAGAGCCTGAACACGGGGCCTTGCTCACCGAACATGCCCCGTGCTCAACGAAATCAATAACTTTAATTAAAACGCCCAGATACAGATTCTGTACACGGGGCCGTGTCCACCGAACACGGGGCCGTGTCCAGCCTCTGTTTCCGTTTTTATTTTTGTTTTCTGGTCTCGAGACTTGGTTGTGGTCTGCTGAGTGATTCTTATGGATCAATACTCAGGAGGTTATAACTACACCTATGAGGAGGATGATTATAGGGAATATTATTGCACCAATTGCGGTAACACTCACTCGGTTCAATATTGTAACTCATATCAACCATCCACTTCATACACCTACTATGAGGAGCCCAGGTACGAGCCATCAACTTCATACACATCCTATGAAGACCAAAGGTATGAACCTTCTCCCTCATACTCATATTTTGATGAACCAAGGTATGAGCCTTCATACTCATACTTTGAGGAACCAAGATATGAGCCACCACCTTTATATGCTTACTATGAGGAACCATGGCGTGAACAACCCACCTCATATGAGTATTATGAAGAACAAAATTACGACCCTTATCCATCATATACTTACAATGAAGAACAATGGTGCGAACCATCTACTTCATATGGGTATTATGAGGAACAAAGGATCGAACAACCGAATTCAAGCTTTGAAAATCCCGATCCTTACTCTATCACCGAAGCGACCGATAGGATATTAGAACACCTTAAAACTATCGAACGCTATATAAAAGAATCTCGCGCACGGGAAGAGGAGTCCCGCGCAAGAGAAGAATTAGATAAAAATGAGATAGTTGAAAGTGTAAAAATGGAAGAACAAATAAGTGAAAAACCGACACATGAGTTAAACAACGAAAAAGGTGAGTCAGTCAATGTTAAAATTCAAGAAGAGTCTAATTTTGAAGAAATTAATCTCTTGTCACCTTCTTTTGAAAATCATTGTTTAGTACCCACTCATGCTAAGTTTTTAAAAAAATTAAACACTAACACTAAAATTGACGAAACGTAAGCGTTAAGTTAACTAATGATCAAACTTCGCTAATAAAAGAAGACCCATTTGAAATCAACATTACACCGGTTCAATGTTTTTTTTTCAAAATTCATTTATTAGTAACGTCACAATTGATAAAGATCTTTGTGTTAACATAATGCCCAACTACATTTTTGAAAAATTAAGTATTAGTGATTTTTCTCCACTTCAAATACCCATTTTTCTATCTAATCGGAAAATAATAAAATCAATCGGTGTAGTTGAGGATGTCTTGGTTCAAACAAATCAAACGGTAATCCCAAACGACTTTGTCATCCTCGATGACGCTCCTCTAGTGTTGGGACGACCTTTGTAAAAACTCACGAAGCTTTGAAAAACCGGAAGTACAACAATCTACCTATTCAATTAGGGGCATTTAAAAAGAGTGTCGATCTTGAGCGATCAATGAAATATCCATTCGGCAATAATGACCCCCTAATTGAAGATGAAGATGAACCACCCGATACAAGTGAAAAGTTTGACCACTTTGTTGAAGAAGAGGTCGCCATAGAACAAACTTTTAAAGTTCTTGATCAAAATAAGCAACCCAATAAGGAGTCTCCTAAAGACCAACCTCTTGAGCTCAAAGAACTTCCAAAAGGTTTGGAATATGCTTTTCTAGACAAAGATGGTAAATCACCTGTAATTATTTCATCTAAATTAGGTAGTTTAGAAAAAGAAAAATTAATTAAACTTTTGAAAAAACACAAAAATGCGATTGTTTGGAAGCTTGTAGACATTAAAGGAACAAGTCCTTCCATGTGCACACACAAAATTTTAATGAATGATGACTACAAATCGGTAATACAACCACAACGTCGAGTAAATCCAAATGTTCAAAAAGTGGTTAAAAACGAAGTCATCAAATTACTTGACGCCGGACTTATTTATCCTATCTCCGATAGTCCTTGGGTAAGTCCCGTCCAAGTAGTTCCAAAGAAAGGAGGTATGACGGTAATAACTAACGAAAAGAATGAATTAATACAAACGAGAACCGTCACATGATGGAGAGTATGTATAGATTATAGACGGTTAAATGAAGCAACAAGGAAAGATCACTTTCCTTTACCCTTCATTGATCAAATGTTAGAAAGATTATCCGGTCATAAATTTTACTGTTTCTTGGATGGTATTTCAGGTTACTTTCAAATCCCGATAGCACCCGAAGACCAAGAAAAGACGACCTTCACATGTCCCTATGGAACTTTTGCTTATCGACGCATGCCATTTGGTCTATGTAATGCCCCCGCAACCTTCCAACGTTGCATGGTAGCCTTCTTCCATGACATGATAGAAAAGACAATGGAAGTCTTCATGGACGACTTTTCTATCTTTGGGGATTCATACGACCAATGTCTCGATAACCTTGAACGAATGCTATCCCGATGTGAGGAAACAAACCTCGCCCTTAACTGGGAAAAATGCCATTTCATGGTAACGGAGGGAATAGTACTCGGTCACAAAATCTCAAGCGAAGGAATGGAGGTTGATCGAGCCAAAATAGACACTATTTCTCGATTACCACCCTATCCTCCGTTAGAGCTATCAGAAGTTTCCTAGGGCATGCCGGATTTTATAGGCGGTTTATCAAAGACTTTTCTAAAATTTCAAGGCCTCTAACAAAATTACTTGAAAAAGATGCCTTTCATCTTTGACAAGGATTGCAATCAAGCATTTCTAACCCTAAAGGAAATGCTAGTCAATGCACCTATCATGATAGCACCTGATTGGAAATTTCCTTTCGAAATCATGTGTAACGCAAGTGACTTTGCAGTTGGAGCTGTCATGGGACAAAGAAAAGAGAAGCATTTTCACCCAATCTATTATGTTAGTAAAACACTTAACAATGCACAAGAAAATTACACAACAACTGAAAAAGAATTACTAGCTGTGGTATTTGCTTTTGATAAATTTCGTTCTTATCTTGTTCTTTCTAAAACTATAGTCTATACAGATCATGCAGCCATTCGATATCTCTTCAAAAAGCAGGATGCAAAACCACGTTTGATTTGGTGGATTTTACTCCTCCAAGAATTTGATATTGAAATCAAAGACAAAAGAGGAGCAGAAAACACCGCAGCAGATCATCTTTCGCGCTTAGAAGACCCAGCTTTGGAGGCAACCTGGGACGAGCAAATCAAGGAAAAATTTCCAACAGAGTCCCTAGAAATGGTGGAGTACAAAGAAGAACCATGGTACGCCGACTATGTTAACTACCAAGCTAGCGGTATAGTCGCAAAAGGTTGGCCACATCATCAAAGAAAAAAATTCTTTACTAATGTGAAGCATTATTTTTGGGAAGGCCCTTATCTTTTCAAAATGTGTGCCGACCAACTCATCAGACGATGCGTACATGGTAGCGAAGCACGAAGAATTCTCCGCCATTGTCATGAAGGTCCATACGGAGGACATCATGGTGCCGCTAGTACCGCACGAAAGGTATTTGATTCAGGATTTTATTGGCCAACCATTTACAAAGACGCCCAAAGTCTTGTCAAGACATGTGATGCTTGCCAAAGAACAGGTAATATTTCTTCCAAAAACGAAATTCCCCAAAATGGCATTCTTGTTTGTGAAATTTTTGATGTGTGGGGACTCGACTTTATGGGACCTTTCCCGCCGTCAAAAGGAAACAAATATATACTTGTGGCAGTAGATTACTTGTCTAAATGGGCCGAGGCCGAGGCACTTCCAACAAATGATGGAAGAGTCGTGGTAAGATTTCTGAAAAAATTATTCTCTCGTTTTGGAACACCTAAAGCCTTAATAAGTGATAGAGGTACCCATTTTTGCAATCATCAACTTGAATTTTTTTTAACAAGATATGGGGTCTATCACCGAGTCTCAACAGCATATCACCCTCAAACAAACGGACAAGCCGAAGTGACTAATAGAGGTTTAAAACGAATACTTGAAAAAACCGTAGGATTAAATAAGAAAGAATGGGCCGATAAATTAGATGATGCTTTATGGGCTTTTCGAACTGCTTATAAAACAACAATAGGTACAACCCCATATAAGCTAGTCTATGGAAAAAGCTGTCATTTGCCAGTAGAAATTGCACACAAAGCCTATTGGGCAATTAAAAATGTAAACTTAGATTTAGAATTTGCCGGTAGAAATCGATTTTGTCAGTTAAATGAATTAGACGAACTTAGGAATTATGCATACTCAAACTCTGAAATTTATAAGGAAAGAATGAAAAACTTGCACGATAAACATATTAAACCTAATGAATTTCGAGTAGGAGATCAAGTTCTATTGTTTAATTCACGACTTCGACTATTTCCTGGTAAATTAAAGTCTAGGTGGTCAGGACCTTTTTCCATCACCCATATTTTCCCACACGGTGCAGTAGAAATTAAATATCGGAATGGAATTCCATTCAAAGTCAATGGCCAACGGCTGAAACTCTATCAAGGATTTATTGAGGATGAAGAGGAAGAAATCTTGCTTCAAACGGTCGAAGAATGAAAGCATCAACATCATACCTGGTAAGTTACGAACGAATGGGTTGACATCTAAATCAGTAAGTCTTCTAACCGAGTTTCTGGGAAACAAAGGGCACTCACACGAGTACTAAAAAAATTTCAACTTTGCTCGGCATGAGGTCGTGTCCGCTGGACACGGGGCCATGTCCGCGCGACTGTCGGGATAAAACCCCTTTTCCAAACAGTTTCTTCATTTCCACACGCCCCGTTTCCCCGAAAACACTCTGGTTCAGGCGATTTTCCACATATTTTCGACGTCTCCTCTACTTCTAACAACATCAAGGTATGATTCTATCATCATTAGTAGTTAGATTAAGCATATGCATGTAGTTAAAACATCAAAAATTTGGGGAAAATCTAGGGTTCTTGAACTTCATCCGGATCGAACCTCAAATTTTTGCATAAATTTGTTAGCATTAGTTTAGATTAGTGTTATAGGAAGTAAATCCACTTGTATTGTTCATAGATTTGCCCGATTTCTCACAAAAACCTCAAACCCTTGTTTTTTAACCGAAAAAGATAAAATCGAAGGGGTAAACGGTTTATTTTGGGAAAAACGGCACTTGAGGTTTCATTTTCGGGGGAAACCGCACCTATTGGACCAAAAATTTTCTAGTTTTCGGGACCGGGTCGAAAAATGAAGATTTTGAGTAACAGACGCCTAGACACGGGGTCGTGTCCGCTGAACACGGGGTCGTGTCCAGCTAACTGTTTTCAGTTTTCTCTGAAATTTCAACAGTTTCGTGCTAACTTTTGGTGTATTCTTTCAGATGTCGAAGAAATTCACAAGGTTCAACGCAAGTGAGCAAGATGCTAAGGCTAGATACGACGTGCTTCGAACCCGACCGGAGGAATACCCAAGACAAGTGTGCACGGATCTTTTGGGGTTAGTGAACCAATGGGACCGCTTCAACAACCTATGTTGGGATTGAACCCTACCAGAGGAACAGATAATGAAAGCCAAAACCAGGTCACAACAGTGGATTCACAATAAGCAGCAGTTTACATTAAGCTTTCCCCTTGAAAGTGATTTATAACAATTGATGGTCTCTATCCACTGTTCATATACAACTGTTGCTGCCCCTTCAACTGCTGATCAAGCCCTGAAGTAGTCAACACTGCTGTTCCTATCTACTGATGATAAAGCACTGCCCAATCAAGGACTGATCAACCTTGAGGAAAGCACTGATGAAGGAAGAAAGCAGTAGTTTAGAGTATTACTTGTTTTATGTATAATCAGTGGTTTAGAATAGCAGTGTTTGTTTGAGATCAGTAGATACAGGTTGTTAGGCTGTTAGACGTCGCTTTCATGGTGACGTCAGTTGAGATACCTCAGCGGTTTGGTTTGTCTATAAATGGAACAGTACCCTGTACTGTTACATTTGATTCGTTTTGAGTGAGTTCTTCTCCTTAATTCAATCATTTCATCTTGTGCAACCAACCACTGAAGTATCAGGCTGAGGGGGAGTTTAGTTAGTAAGCATGCTTGTAATCTTTTGAATTGCTTTGTAATCTTTCGACTGATGAAAAGCATTTGTTTATCTAAACTATTTTTCCTTCCTTAATTGTGTTTACAAAGTTTGTGATCATTTCCGCTACACTTTACATGTTTTCATTTTCATTGAATGTTTAATTTACACAAACAAGCACAATCATGAGAGCCTCAGATCCTATCAATTGGTATCAGAGCTAGGACAGTCAATTTCGATCTAACAATCAATTTGACATAACAGTTCGGCTCAAAATTTATTGATACTAAGGTTGGTTGTATTCAGTTGAAAAACAGAGTAACAAGTAAATCATGTTCAAAATGGTTATTCAAAAACTCTGTAATTCAACCAAGATGTCATATGACACACAAATCTCACACAACAAGTGATATCATGCACGAATCACTCATAGTTTTCAGATCTGAAGACATATCTGTTAAATTATGAGATTATTTCTTATTGTCAAAATTGATTTCAACTGTTGTTATGAAAATTTGTGATGTTTTTCATTAAATGCTAAAGTATGAACCTCGGATTAACAAAACCTATGATTCATAAGACATTAGTGTTTTGATTTTCTATAAAGAGGGGAATTAAGACTTTAGTTATTTAGATCTTATGTGTTGAAAACAGGTTGAGATCCTCAAAAGGAACAAATCAACTTTGTCTAAATACATTAAGAAAAACAAGGGTCAACATAGTCCGTATCATATGTAGTGTGAGATTGGTTGAAAAACTTGTGTAAACATGACCAAGTCTCTCAAAACATTACTGCAAAATGATTTTGGACTAAAATTCACAAAAACTCGAAAGTGTGTTTATCTCAAAACTTTTGAAGTCAAAAGAAAAGAGTATAAATGTAAAACACTTAAGAGTCAAAGCTTGGGGTAATAATGGTCATTAAGCAACTGTTTGTACTCATTGGTTCAGGAAAGTTCAGGTGACTGTAGTATTCTCAGTGATTGAGCTTACAAGAGGACTGGTCCATGTGTCCTCATGTTTGTAATCAACTGACAAGAAAATGGTACCAAACAGTGGTCAAAATGTATTCAAATTTCCTACCACTGTTGTCATACCACTGACCATTTTCATAAACTTGAGAATGATATGATTACGTATTGAAAATATACCAGATCCTTTTTTGATGCTGCTCTCAGAAAATCCTTTAACCATTTTTATACAAAGGATCTTCTCAAATAACCAGGATATATTGTTCATTTTTTTAAAGAATAATATATTTTAAAATTTTGCTTGTTTTTGTTGGCAATAGTTTTAGTTACCTGTCAGGATATAGTACCTTATTTTTGTTGGTATTATTGTCCTCATAAATGGGTCAAAAGGAAATGGCACATATGTCAAGGTCATGTCATACTCAGGTTTGTTTTTAAACAATAATCAAAGGTTGATTGCTAAACAGTGCTTAAACTACTGGGGCACTCATGTTTTAATTTGAATATTAAACAAAAAATGAGTTGCCTTAGCAAAAAGTTCTCATCATCTGGGGTACTAATCCACTGTCAGAAATTTGGAATAGCTTCAAAATGTGTAATTGACATGTGGCAAAAACCTTGAATGAACATCTCTTTGAATGTTGCTGACATAATGGGCTTTCAAAACACTATCATTATCTCACCCCTAAACATTGCTTTGTTCAAACATCTGCTTACTAAATACTGTCCACTGCTGAAAGTCAACCACTGATCCTTTCATTCTCTTGGCAAGCACTGATGCTCAAAATCAGTGACTTATCCACTGATATGCTATCAACTGATAGTAAAAAATCACCCACTATCCTCATTTTAACCGTTGTAACCACTGATAGTTGCTTCATCAGTGGTTTCCAAAACAACTGTTCTTCATAATTCATCTCTTCATCATCTGTTGACACGTGGTCAGTTTTTAGCCTTCAGATCATAATAACCGCTGCCACATCAGCGATCACTTTTTCCCTAAATAAAACCCTGATCAAAACCCCCAAACAGGGTTTTACACTGTCGAATTGAATTCCAAAATTCTCTTCTCAAAGCAGTTTCCAACCCTTCTTCCCAAAATCATTCTTCGTTCTTCTCCGCAAAAATGACAAAATCAGAATCAAAATCTAAACCAAAATCAACATCATCTTCAAAAGAGGTCGCTCAAACGGCCGAAGAATCCATCGAAATACCATACAAATCTCCTCATAATTATCTGGTTTGCTCACAAAACCTACCGATAACCACACCTTCGACTCCATCATTAATACATTATCTGCATCAAAGTACAAAACTTTGTTGACAGCAGATGCTCCCATTTACTTGCAAACCCAGAGAGAGTTCTGGAAAAGGGCGACGCTTGAAAAACAAGACGATAAAGTCATAGCCATTAACTCCTCGATACAGGGTAAAGTGATTCAAATCACTCCGCAAACAATCTCAGAAGTCTTCAAACTCGATGATCAGAATGGTAAAACTTCCTTTGACAAAAACGAGTTAAAAGCTGATTTTCTGAAAAGGGGATATGCAGAACAATCAAAGGTAGATACCTTACAAAAAGGTTATTTCCCATCTGCACCCAGATTTTTATTTCACACACTTTTGAGTTGTGTTTCAAATAAAACAACAGCGTTTAATGAAATACCATTAAAGATTCAATGCCTGGGCTATGCTATTTTAAACAATAAAGATTACAACTACTCCCAGGAGATCTTCAATGACTTGGTAAAGAACGTTGATAGCAAATCATTTTTACCTTTTCCAAGATTTATGAGCTATTATTTCAAACAAAAATTTGAAAAAGAAAATGAAAATTTGCTTAAACAAGGTGCCTATTTTCAAATAAAAGGCTTAACAAAAGAAACATTTTCCAGAATGATGGCACCAATAAAAACAAAAGCAGAGGTGTCTGAGCAGATTTCAGCAGTTACCACTGCTCCTCAGACATCTGCTGCTGAGCCCACTGCTCCAGGTGATCATAGCCGCACTACCACTGCTTTGAAACCCACACCTGACATTACCATAAAGACCAAAAGAAAATCTTACAAAAAGCCCACCAAACCCAAGAAAATGGCAACTCTGGAAGATGAGATCCCAGAGCAACTGCCTGTGACAACACAAATGTCACAACAAACCACTGCTGCTACTTCCTCACAACAGTTGGTTGAAAGATCTCAACCATTGCCTAAAACTCCTCCTGCATCCTCACAAAAGGATCAGGTTGTAAGCACAGGGACCCCACAATATGAAGCTCTGGATTCAATCGGATCCATCTTCCTCAGTCCTGATCCCAAGGACATGTCTCTTTCAACTCCCATACCCTCACCAATAATATTACCACAATCCATGCTACCTTTGTTGCATGCAGTTGATATAGCTCAGACACAAACCAGTTCCTCTCTATCACCTGTTACTGAGAGTATACTCCCACAAGTGACTGGGTCTGATGCTTATACCTCTGCTATCCCAGCAACAATTGAGGAGGTTACACCCCCTGAGTTACATGTAACTCTCGGTGGTAGTTCAAGTGGAGCAGCAACTACAACTGGTGGATCAACAGGTCTTCAGTCGGACAGTTGTTTCATTAGTAAGACTCCCTTGAAGGCAATTTCTTCGATAGCACCTTCGGTAACCACCAGTAAGTTAGTTTTAACCACTGGTACCATCAAAGGATTATCAAATGCTGAAGAAAGAAGTCCCCAGTACCAAGAACAAGGGGAATCAATGGGTGATTTTTGGGACTCTGTTCCTAAGTCACACATTGATACAACCACTGCTGGTTGGGATTCAGATGATCCTACTAATGTAGGTGATGATTCAAAATATCAGGAATTGACGGGCAGAGTTGAAAAACTTGAAGATTCAGTTGCTGAAATAAAAGACATGGTGCAGCAGCTGTTAAAGGCTCAGAAAGCACAATCTACTGCTGTTCCACCTCAAGCACCTGCTCAACCACAAGCACTTGCTGCAAATGAGCTCTGGAATCTTTTTCAACCCTTGCTAGAAAAACAAAAACAAACAGCAGATCAACTGCATGAAATGCATGTAAAAATGCTAACAAACATGGTGGAGTCAAGATTTAAGGATACTCAAGCAGACATCAAGGCTATAAAGGCCAGCATACAAAAGACTGCCCATGGTGAAAAAGTTCCTTCAACCATCCTCTTCATGGATAAACCCCTTGCAGATAATGCCAAAAAGGGGGAGAAAATTCAGTTGAAGAAGAAGGGAATAGAAGATGGTCTGTACATTGAACCAGATCAAGTAAAACAGACATCTATACCTCAGACAGCTGATACACCAGTAGTTACAAAAACTGCTAGCAGTAGCCAAACAGCTGTCATCTCATCAACACACACAACTTCACCACACACCACCAAAACCACTGCTCTACCACCATTACCTCCTGTCATAAAACAGAAGACAACAGATGTTAAAACATCTGTTGTAATGACAACAGTGATTGAGACACCAGTTGTTTCAACCACTGTCAGTCAATCACCAACCACTGCCACTCATATCACCACCACTGATCCACCCAAGTCATCATCAGCCTCTCCTACAATGAAAAGGAGAAGGATTCTCATGTCTGATGATTCACCACCACCATCACCACCTTCATCCCCTACTCAAAAGCAGAAGACATCTACTGACACATCAGTAGTTGTAATGACAACAGCAGTTGAAACACCAGTTGTTTCAACAGCCGTTAGTCAACCATCCACCACTGTGTTCACCAGTCTCACCTCACAACCAGCAAAGCTCTACACCAGAAAAAGAAAACTTACCCAGCCAGATGAGGACAAATGTGATCCCACTGCTGCAAAATATCCGTTGGAACTAGAAGCTATAAAAAAATGAGATGAGGCATTTCTACACTGATGATGATCCTTCAAACAGAAGATTTCCTTCACTCGTTGGTTTCATGGTTCCAGAGGATATGGATAAGTATCTTCAGCTCAAAACAAGACAGGCTAAGATAAGAGCCAAGGTTGAATGTAAAGGTTAAGGTGATGAAGCCATTGCTGAAAAATTGGAATTTCTGCTTACAAAAGTCAAACTAATAAAAGATTTTGCACAAGAGCTGAGCAAAGAAAAGGCAGAACAACGAAAAGAGATGAGAAGAAAACTTATTGCATACATAATGCAAGAAAAAATTTATCCTGCTGAAGAAAACCAATTTGAAGAATGGCCAATAGTAGCTTTAAAGCATGAAGCTGATAGGATTGATAGAATCAAGAATGATCCCAGAAAGAAGAAAAATGCTCCAAATTGGATCAAATACAAAAAATTCATCACTGACCTAACAGCTGAGTACAAAAGAAAGAAACAAGAGTTGGTGGATGCAAAAGTGGACACTGCCAATGCCATATCAAAATGGTCAAAGCAGCAAACTGATGAAGCCTATGAAAGGCTGAAGAAAAGAAAGATAACTGTTTCAGGCACTTCAAAGAAGCATGAACAAATGATGAAGCTTGAACAGCAGATTGAAAACCTCAAAACACTGTTCAAGTCAACAGGAAATCCTATTCTTGTGTCAAACCAAGAAGAAGGAGAACAACTGACTAGTGAAGAGGTAAAAGAAAAGGAAGTTGAGTACTTCACAGAATCCATCATAAAAATGGGTCTAAAAGAAGAGAGCTCAGAAAAACTTCCAAACCTTTTTAAGAAGGTGTTAACTAAGCCTGCATCACCACATAGTTCAACAGATATCCCAGACAGTGAGCTTGATCAACAACAGAGACAAGAGCTGATTGACAAAGAGGTTGCAGAAGATATAGTTGCAGCAAATGAAGTCATAGAAGAAGCTTTCAAAAGAATGTCTGAAGTTCAGGATACTGCTTTACAATTCTTCTCAAGGCCAATATCCCAAAGCTCATCAGAAAATAAATCTCTCCCAAGAAACCCATTGGGTTCAAAAGTACTAAAGTGGATGTCTGATCAAAAGACCCACGTATTGACCCTGGTCAGATCCAATGGCGAAGTGAAGTACATATCAAGGAAATAAGCACTAGGCCTTAGTGTTGAAGATTTGCAGGATCTCCTTGAACTTTCACTGTGTAGGGATGAGGATGACACCAGTTCCAAAGAATTTGAAGAAGAATTTAAAAGACTTGCAAAGGAACTACTGATGAAGAATAAAGATCCAGAATAATGACAGGTTTTGGCATTATCTGTTCCAGGGGGGATTGTTGGGATTGAACCCTACCAGAGGAACAGATAATGAAAGCCAAAACCAGGTCACAACAGTGGATTCACAATAAGCAGCAGTTTACATTAAGCTTTCCCCTTGAAAGTGATTTATAACAACTGATGGTCTCTATCCACTGTTCATATACAACTGCTGCTGCCCCTTCAACAGCTGATCAAGCCCTGAAGTAGTCAACACTGCTGGTCCTATCTACTGATGATAAAGCACTGCCCAATCAAGGACTGATCAACCTTGAGGAAAGCACTGATGAAGGAAGAAAGCAGTAGTTTAGAGTATTACTTGTTTTATGTATAATCAGTGGTTTAGAATAGCAGTGTTTGTTTGAGATCAGTAGATACAGGTTGTTAGGCTGTTAGACGTCGCTTTCATGGTGACGTCAGCTGAGATGCCTCAGCGGTTTGGTTTGTCTATAAATGGAACAGTACCCTGTACTGTTACATTTGATTCGTTTTGAGTGAGTTCTTCTCCTCAATTCAATCCTTTCATCTTGTGCAACCAACCACTGAAGTATCAGGCTGAGGGGGAGTTTAGTTAGTAAGCGTGCTTGTAATCTTTTGAATTGCTTTGTAATCTTTCGACTGACGAAAAGCATTTGTTTATCTAAACTATTTTTCCTTCCTTAATTGTGTTTACAAAGTTTGTGATCATTTCCGCTACACTTTACATGTTTTCATTTTCATTGAATGTTTAATTTACACAAACAAGCACAATCATGAGAGCCTCAGATCCTATCAACCTAGTCACCGGGCCGCTGAGATTCGCCCTTACTACTCGCCTTCGCTCGGTCCCCGAATACACTTTGTAATTCTATAGCACCTTCGTGTTCAATTCAAGGTGCGACCCTTTCGACAGTGATGGGGTGGGATTCCGATGTGGTGGAACTAAGTACTCGATTTCAATGGCACAATTTGGGTCGATAGTTGGGTTGTATGCGGAGGAAGATGCGGGTAATGAAGAAAACACCAGAGGGGTGCGAGAGTTGGATGAGAACGAACGCCAAGCTGCTTGGGCTCAAATTGGACAAGGGCACTACAACCCGAGCAGCACTAAGAGCACTAAGCTGAGGGACCCGCTTTACCGTTACATCCATAGGGTCCTCACTTACTCTCTTAGCCAAAGGCATGATAGCGGTGGCGTTGTTGGGTTGAGAGATTTGGTGGTCCTTCATTGCATTCATAACCACAGACACCTCGATGTTCCGTACCTCCTGCTCCGAAACATGCATTTGAATCGACTTGTTACTCCACCAACCCCTATCTTCTTCGGGGGGGTGGATTTACCGTCTCTTCAAGCACTTCGTGAACATGCCTCGATCTTTCCAAAGAAGTCCATGGTCGGGAAGAGTAGACCTACACATTTGCCGCTCCATGAACTTGATCTATGAAGCCGAAGACGGGTCGGTTAGCTTCCAAAGAGTCCAAGGGCATGCATGGAACCCGCAAGAGGCACTCGTCCTTCACGCTCCACAGCATCATCAGTACTAGTACTAGCCCCACGGTGATCCGGGCCAATCCTCCTCACAAGGAGGCGGTTTTCCTAACTTCCAAAGTTTACATGATTTATTGCAGGAAAACCTCATGTGCACCAGGAACACCTATAACGTCGCGAGCAATACGTACACCCGGGTAGGAGCAATCGAGAGAAACATTTCCGACATCCAAGATGACATCGGGAATATCCGGGAGTATATAGCGGGGCACGGTGGAGGAGGTGATGACGATGAGGACGAGGACATGGACTAGGCGGTAGGAGCGGAGTTAGGAGCAGCTGGTTGGTGATCCCACAGGTTAACCCCTTTTTATCTTGAACAATTTCCGGCCTGTGTGCCGTGTATTGAACAATTTACTTTCCTTTAACTCTTTTTACTTTCTGCATTTGTTTTTTCTTTTTAACTTTGGGATGTGGATGTTGAACTTGGTAATTTAGGATGTTTGCTATGGTTTGGTGTGGTGTTTATTGATAAAACAGGTATATACGAGGCTTAGAGCACTAAACATTAGTGCTACTAAAGCCGGGACAGGAAAACCGGAGCAAGAAACCTGTTTTTCAACTTTGCAGATTGTCCACACGGGGTCGTGTCCATCTGACACGCCCCCGTGCCCACTTCCCCAGACCTGCTGTTTGTTTAATTCTGCAGACTTTTTGCCAGACACGGGGTCGTGCCCAGTGGACACGCCCCCGTGTCCAACTTCTGTAAGTTTTAGTTACTGGCACTCCGACACAAGGTCGTGTCCATCAGACACGGGGCCGTGTCCAGACGCCCAGTAACATAAATTTTGCTTTTTCACAGCTTTTTACACATTCAATCAACCTAAAAACTTATTTTTGGGACACATTGAGGACAATGTGTAATTTAAGTGTGGGGGGGATGCTAAAACTTTGAATCTTGCAAGTCCTAATCACAAGCCTTACACAAAACTCTATTGGAACCGCTAATCACCCCAAATTTTTTCAAAAATTTTCATTTTTTTTACTTGTCTAGGTTTAACTTGGGAATTTCAAATTCTAAAAAGGTTATATTTTTACAAATTTACAACCGATAGCGTCGTGATAAAAAGAACCAACATAAGAAAATTATGAAAAGGCATGGCAAACTTAGTTAAAATTTGATTATATATACTTGATCACATAAAAACCCATTCCCACAAAAGTGAGTTTTGAGCCTTTATTGAGCATACAAATACATATCATTAAACTAAATGCTCATTTTTCGTTTCTTGTGTGAATAGCCACTTGGTTCTTACAACTCTAGAACTTGCTACGACGATACCTTCCCGGTCCTTACCAACTTAAACCCGAGTAAGTAAATGATGGAGGCATTAGGACTAACCCTTTTTATTTCTACACCATTTTTTTACCACCAACCCAAAATCCCCCTAGTTAACCCCTTTGAGCCTAAACCTTTTCATTTCTTAACCCAAAAACAAACACCCTTTCACCCGCCAAAACCTTTTTTTTATTTTTAACCCTTTGTTTTAGTAACAAGCTCGGTTTTTCGTATGACTTTTCAAAAAAAAAAATTGTTGATGATGAAGCAAAAGAGAAATAAACAAACAAATTCATCAAAAATAACTTTGTTTGAATAGTGGCTTCATCAAAATAAAAATTGCAAAAATAAAAAGTCTTACGAAAACCGACGCTTTTACGCCTTTCGCCCTTTTACTAACCACTAACCCAACCACCTATCTTTAACCCAAGCCTAACCCTTCACCCAAAAGTCCTCTTGATATTTACAAATGTATATAGTTAAAAAGGAGGAGGATTGATCGCTTGGCAAGCCTATGGTAGGAATAAGTTCCATGTCGCTCTCGAGTGATTCACTAAAATACATCTTCGGCCGGGTGTTGAGTGATCCCCCGTGAGGTATGTGAACTTTTATATAAATGGAATTTTCAAAAGGCATGTTATGCCCTAATAAGTAATTTATCTTATGTAACGTTTTAAATAAATCATGACGAATAGGATTGTAAATAAATAAAAAAAATAAAACTTGATAAAGAATCTTGGAAATCCCGACACTCTATGACAAGCCCAAAAACCTTCTCTTCTACCCATTCCATTTGGGAGTGGAAAGCCGCATTATAAAGAGTTTTGCTTGGGGACAAGCAAAGATTCAAGTGTGGGGGTATTTGATGTGCACAAAATGCAACATATAAATTACATCAATTGTGGCATAAAACTAACCTTTTTTTAGTACTAATGTTGGAAAAAGTGTGCTTTTGTCTTCCTTTTGTATTTTCAGGATTAAATGAGCTCAAATGAACAAAAGAAGCAAAAAGGCAGCTAAATCTAACATAAACACAAGAAAAGGAACAAACGTGGCATGCCCGACCTCCCCGACAGCATCTTCCAAAGCAAAACAAGAGAACAGAAGGCTGAACACTCCCCGTGCTCAGTGAACACGAGGGGCGTGCCCAAGTGCCAGCATAAAAGACAAAACTATAGAAGCTTCTATCGCCCACCACGGGGCCGTGCTCAGCGGACACGGGGCCGTGGTCAACTATAAGATTCGCAGAATCCAGGCAAATCTTGATAGTACAGATATGCTTCTGCACACGGGGGCGTGCCCAGCGGACACGGGGGCGTGGTCAACTAATGCAGACAAACTGCAATTAATGAAGACAGAGAAGAGGATGGACACGGGGCCGTGCCCGGGCTGCTGTTCAGGCTATAAATAGGGGTGTTTGGCTCATTTGCAAACCATCCCTTGGCACACCACCTCTCTCACACTTCACCCACCACCCACCACCATCACAACACCATCATCCACCACCATTATCCATTGTCTATCATAGAGTGTGTGAGTCGTCTCGGGATCCAAGATTGATCGTAAGAGTTCTTGACAATCAAAGGCCATGTTTGCCTAAGTCTCTTACATCACTTGGTGAAGACAAGTGTCTAGTGTAATACTTTTTATTTTTAATCTTTTCGCACTTTTTACTTGGTTATGTATTAATGATTTTAATAACTAGTTTCTTATGTTGAAGGTGATTCTTCCTTATCGTTTGTCCGTGGTGTCTTGGCATTATTTTACTGTCTATATAAAATAAAATATTTTCACCATTCATATCTCCACGGTCTATATGGAGATATGTTGGCTACCTGGTCGGGGGTTAAGGGAACAGTTTGGTAAAAGTCTTGCCTTGTTCAGTGTATAGATCCTGCAAGGACCTGGGTCAAATTTAGTAGGACCTCCTTCAATACCCACCGGTATTGGATGGCGGGGGTCCAAACTCTTTGATCCCCTCATATGTAAGCTACTATTAATACTTTAATCCGACTACTTCGGACTGTATCTCTGCTGACTCAGAGTACTTAGCCGAGGGTAACGTCACCTCCAAAAGAGGGGCCTACCATAATATGTATTAATAACTTAATTAATTATCTTTCAATAATCCGACCCTTTAGGATTGTATCCTTGCTGACTCAAACTATTGGGTTAAGGGTAACGTCACCTTCAAAAGAGGGGTCTACTACAATAACTGAGATAATCTCTTAAAAAGTGCAAAAGTGCGGAAATAATCAAAGGTTACACTATACACCAGTCGGAGACAAGTGATTCATCTTGTCTATCTGTTTTTATTTTTATTTTATTTTTCAGCATTTTAGTTAGTTTTTATTTTTTTCTTATTTAAAAAACCTTTTTCTAACTTTTGATTTGATTAGACGTTGAGGATAAACCGGTACTAAAAGTTCTTGTGTTCTTGGACGACCTCGGTATCTTGCCAACACTATACTACGCTCACGATGGGTGCACTTGCCCATATGTGTGTTTGGTGTTAGTAAAATATCGTGTTTTATAAATTTAAAACTTGAGTAACGTGTAAAAAGGACTTAAAATATACTTAAAAATATATCACACCACACACGCATCAGAGAGAGAGAGGGAGAGAAAGAGAGAAAGATGAGGATAAGAAGATGAGGGGTGGGGCTATCTCTTTTTGTTTTTGTTTTTTTTTTTAATTTTTTTAATGTTCAGGGATAATTTAGTCATTTCACAAAGATTTAACTGGAAAATTTAACAAATCTTAGTGTTAAGGACCACCCGAGTTTAAAAATTGCAACTACTTAGGACTAAGTATGTAATTAGTGAATCATTGGGACCAAGTCAGCAATTTTCGCAAACCACAGGGACCAACCAGGCATTTAACTCTAAAATAATTTTTATAGACCTATGATACACATTTAAATTATACAAAATTGTACAAATCAACCTTTATGTTATACCTAAACTGCACTTCATACCTTTTACTATGAAATCGGCCAAAAACAACCTTTATATTCAAGTTTTGTTACATTCTATAACCTTTATAACTAACCTCGTCCAAAAACTCAGTTAAGTTACCTCACATGCTTTGCATGTGAGGGTACTATGGTCTTTTATAATATAAAAGTTGATTTGTGAAAAATATTATTTATAATATAAAGGTTGATTTGTGCAAATATATTATTATATATATAGTAGAATATTTTTTTCCAAAAAAACTATAATTTGTTAATAATTATATATCTATATATATAAACATATATAAAATATAGTTTTAAATTTATTTTATAAAATTCTGATTTTAATATTTTTATAAAGTAAATAATAATGACAAGATAAATTACTTTTTATATAAAGTATAAATAAAACACAAATTCTTTTTAAAAAAGTTATTGTAATTTACAGAATATTTATATACTTATATATAATTATAACGGACTTTTTAAAACTACTCAAACTAAAAAGTTTTTTTTATGTATATGTAGGTATGTGTTTATAAAAACAAAATATTAGAGAAATTTATATCGATAAAAGAAACTAATAAATTAATTTGACGTTTAAAAAAATCTTTAATAAACTTTAGTAAACAAATTATAAATATATAATATGTAAATAATACAAATGCAATAGAAAATAATAGAATGGATTCCATTGTAAACAGGTTTTCTTCAACAGTTGGGGTTGGATGGTACTCCCTCGTATATATAATTAAATTTGGGAAAAATGATCTTAAAAGTGATTTTAATGTTTTGGGGTAAAACCTTGCTCATATAGATTTGTTAATGTGCATAATCTATGCTTTTAGGTGTTCATTTAATGTAAGCCAAATGCGAAAAATGTATGCTCGACGTGATTTGCTAATTTGATAAATACTAAAATATAATTTGATTAAGATGGTAACCTATTTCTTATGAACTAGAATAGAATATTTAAATTACCAATCAAATTTTAAGACATTATATTATTTTCTATTGCATTTGTATTATTTACATATTATATATTTAGAATTTGTTTACTGAAGTTTGTTAACGACTTTTTTTAACGTCAAAGTAATTTATTAGTTTCTTTTATTGATATAAATTTCTCTAATATTTTGTTTTTTATAAACACATACTTACATATATACATAAAAAATACTTATTATTTGGAGTAGTTTTAAAAAGTTCGTTATAACTATACATAATTATAAAAATACTACAAATATTACAATAACTTTATTTTAAAAAAATTATGTTTATTTATACTTTATATAAAAAGTAATTTATCTTGTCATTATTATTTACTTTATAAAAATATTAAAATCATAATTTTATAAAGTAAATTTAAAACTATTTTTTATGTATGTTTATATATATAAATATATAATATATAATTAATTATTAACAAATAATAATGTTTTTGAAAAAAAAAATATTCTACTATATATATAATAATATTTTTGCACAATTCAACCTTTATGTTATAAATAATATTTTTGCATAAATCAACCTTTATGTTATAAATAATATTTTTGCACAAATCAACCTTTATGTTATAAAAGACCATAGTACCATCACATGTAAAGCATGTGAGGTAACTTAACTAAGTTTTTAGATGACGTTAGTTGTAAAGGTTATAGAATGTAATAAAACATGAACATAAAGGTCGTGTTTGACTGATTTAATAGTGAAAGGTATGAAGTACAGTTTATGTATAACATAAAGGTTGATTTGTGCAAATTTGTCTTTAAATTACAATAATTTTTTTATAGCTTATGATAAATAAAACTCGTTAAAATCCCAATTAAATAATATAACAAACATAAAAATCCTTATAACATGCTACCACTCATCCATCACTTGTGGCCTAATGGTAGAGAGACTTGGGTTCACCCAAATTCAATCGCCACTTGTGTCACTTTGCTGGATAAGACAATAATAGATAAAGCATAGTCCTCTTGCAGAGGTATCAGACTCTATCCTGAGCCCACACGGGTTTTTGTTTCAACGTGTTTTACGCCAAAAAGTGCACTAACCTAATAAAAGAAAATTGTTGTTCATAAAAAAAACATGCTACCACTTCTTATTTAATTATTAATTAATTAATAGGTAATCATGAATAATAAAATATCTTTAACCACCAATTCCCGCCGGTTCCTAACCAATAAAACCTCAAAAACAAAATCCAACACGTTCAACACAAATTTATACGTCTCAGAAACAAACAAAAAACACACACACTCATCCATGGCAGGAAAAACCTCCACCAACACCGCCGGAAAACCAATCCGGTGCCGAGGTAACTTCTTCAACCCCTATTTTACAACTCTATTTCCAAAACCCCAATCAACCGGAACCTAGAAAACTTCATTTTTTTTAAATGGTTATGTGAATAATGAACACCAACTGTTCGATGAAATGCAGCTGCGATTGTTCGGAAAGCAGGGGAGCCGCTAGTGATTGAAGAAGTGATTGTTGCTCCACCGAAATCTCGTGAAGTTCGGAGTATATTTCCACATAATGGATTTGAACCAACTAGTGGGAATTTCCGAGCTACCCGACGAGAGTTCAGTTGATATCGGTTCAGTTAATTACGATATCGATACTCGCTCTAACAATCTGCCAAAAAATATGGACACATGTTTTACATCGATAAAATAGTCAATTTATATAAACTCGTATCAAAACTTGTTATATAATAAATCATATTTTATTATAAAAAGGGTTAAAAAAATTTGAACATAAGTAAGATTCGAGCTTTAAGCAGATAATAAATATATATTTGAACATAAAAAATTGCTATTTATATTTTTGTTATATATTGAGAATGAGTCATTAGTGGGACCCACCTTCACATTAAACATTTGTTTAATAGGATAAACAATAAAGTTGACATTTTCTCATAGACATGTATACCATCGCCTTCATGTAATTAGAATGAAAATTGAGGGCATTAGGCCATGTGTAGTCATAACGCCCCTTTGTGGGCGTTATGCGACACGTGGCGTGACACGTCAGCAAGGGGCTTTATGGGGCGTTATGTAATTTGAGGCCGTAGTCATAACGCCCCTTTGTCATCATTACTCATTTTTTAATTTTTATTTTTTTAATTCATTTGTAAGTTTTTTAAAAATAAAATTCATTTCATTAAACAAAAAAAAAAAGTACAATAAAATTAAAAAACATTACACAATCAAAGGTTATATTTTTTTTCAATCCGCTCCTTTTGTGCCAACGCCATTTTCAAAGCTTTTCCCGTTAAGTGGTCATGCGGTTTCGAGTAGAACTCAAAGTCGTGAGCCCATTGTCTATCCCGCATAATCTCCGTAACTTCGTGGTTCTCCTCCAAACGTTTATTACCGAGTTCGTGTAACTCATGAAGTCGCATGTTTATCTTCGAAAATGCGTTACTCATATCCGTTCCCATAGACATCGACGACGACTCGGGTTTTTTCGCCCAGCTTTTTCTTCCGGGCGGTCTTGGTAACTCCTCCGCCGGCTCGTCATCCGGAATATCCTCGTTCAAGTCGGTGTTTCGAGCGTCGGAGGCTGGCGTTTCGGGTTCACCCGACTCGTTTGTTTTGGACCTCTTTGATGGCCGTGTATTTCCCGAACGACCACTCGGAGTAGATACGGTGGCCACCCGTAGAGATTAGGGTCCCCAAACGCTTGAGACGACCCCATCCCATCCGTGTTTTGATTCGGGTTCCACCCGTAGAGATTAGGTTGGTTCAAAAGATTCATGAACCCGGGACTTTGTTGATTGTAATCGAGAAAACCGGAGCCGAAAGGGTTGGGTCTAGTGGGAACCGGCAACACAGGGCGAGTAGGATTACCACTTTGGTTTGGGTCCGCACTTGATCGGGGAGGAATGAAGCCACGGTTGTATGGATGCATTGTATAAAATATCAAGATTTGTAAAAAAAATGGAAGAGATGAGAGTTTTTTAGTGTTTGTGGTAAAAAAAAATAGGAGAGGAGGTAATGATTTAAAGGAAAGTTTGAAAAATAAATTGATTTTTTTTTTATTAAAATGACCGTTTACAAACGGTCAAAAAAATCAATTCATCCATTCAAAACGCCGCGATAATTATCGCGCCTTCAAAAAATTTTTGGGCATAGCGCCCTTTGTTTTGGTGTGCAAGGCGCCATCTCGGCGCTATGGGGGGTTATACCGCCCCACTACGTATGCTCTTATGGCTACTCTATCGTAATCTTTTTATACTGATAAACAAAAATCTTTTTTTTATGTGTGTCAATCTCTGGTGCCTTCTTATCTTATTTTTCAATTTCTTTTTCCTATTAAACAATAGTTTAAATCACAAACTTCATGATCTCTCTTATTTATTTAGTATTTATTTTATTTTTTTTTGCTTATTAATAATCATCTAATATTTCATTGGTTTTACCACATGTATACACATGTTTCCAACCTAATAATAAATACAAAAATAAATTAAAATTTTAATAAATAAATAGTATATCAAATTTATCATTTAAATACATATCGTGATGACTGTATGTGTTAATCGATTAAATTATATTCATTTAACTCGTGCAATATACGGAGTATATTATGTAACCCATGTGTAACATCGGGTTCTGAGCTAGTTTTATACATATAGTAATATTCAAGATGACACTTATGATATTTGGTGAAGGTCTTTAGTAAGTGTGATTAAATTACTATACTACCCTTGATATGACTTAAATTATTTTGGGGGAATAAATGAATATAGATTTTTCTCAAAGGGTCTACATATTCACACACCCAACTCCCTATTTCCACACCATTCAAGACGCCTCGTATAGACCTATACGAGGCGTATTACCTTTTTCAATTTCCAAGAGAATCTCTGATTATGTCATATTTTGTCTTATTTGCCTCGTATAGGCCTATACTGGGCGTCTAGGCGAAAAAAGACCATTTAACCCCTACTTTAGGCCTATACTGGGGGTAAATTGGTCTTTTTTGCCTCTCTTATATGCCTAGTATAGGCCTATATGAGGCGTATGTATATAATTTAAATTACCATTTTACCCCTGAGTTAGGCCTATACTGGGGCAAAACAGGGCTATAATGGTCTTTTGGACACCAGTATACGCCCAGTATAGCCCTATACTGGGCGTCTATTTTTTTTCTCTATTTAAATATTTAAAAAGAGAAAACAAAAAAAATAAAAATAGACGCCCAGTATAGGGCTATAGGGCTATACTGGGCCTATACGAGGGGTCCAAAAGACCATTATAACCCTATTTTGCCCCTAGTATAGGCCTAATTCAGGGGTATAATGGTCTTTTGGTCCACATAGACGCCCAGTATAGCCCTATATTGGGCGTCTATTTTTACTTTTTTTTTTGTTTTCTCTTTTTAAATATCAATAACACTAATATTAATTATAAAAAACTCAAATTAATTATAATAACACTAATATTAATTATACAATGCCTATACGAGACTTATACTACACTATACGATACGATACAACACGATAGGCCTATACAAGACCTATACGAGACTTATATTGCACTATACGATACGATGCGATACAACACGATACTATAGGATATGATACTACATCCATAGGCCCATACAATGCCTATACGAGACTTATACTACACTATACTATACGATAGGATACGATACAATATGATACGAGACTATATGATAAGATACAACACTCGTATAGGCATGTAGGTGTAGTATAGGTCTTGTATAGGACTATAGGTGTGGTTTAGGACCCGTATAGGCCTATAGGCGTATACAAGACCTATATGGGACCTATACGAGACTTATACTATACACTGTACGATACAATACGATACTATCGTATCATATAGTGTAGTATAGGACCCTTATAGGTCTTGTATAGGCCTATCGACGTAGACGGGTGTTGTATCTTATCATATAGTCTCGTATCGTATTGTATCGTATCGTATCGTATCGTATAGTATAGTGTAGTATAAGTCTCGTATAGGCATTGTATGGGCCTATGGATGTAGTATCGTATCCTATAGTATCGTGTTGTATCGCATCGTATCGTATCGTATCGTATAGTGTAGTATAAGTCTCGTATAGGTCTTGTATAGGCCTATCGTGTTGTATCGTATCGTATAGTATAGTAAAAGTCTCGTATAGGTCTCGTATAGGCATCGTATAATTAATATTAGTGTTATTGCTATTAATATGAGTTTTTTATAGTTAATATTAGTGTCATTGATATTTAAAAAGAGAAAAAAAAAATAGACGCCCAGTATAGGGCTATACTGGGCGTCTATGTGGTCCAAAAGACCATTATACCCCTGAATTAGGCCTATACTAGGGGCAAAATAGGGTTATAATGGTCTTTTGGACCCCTCGTATAGGCCCAGTATAGCCTTATACTAGGCGTCTATTTTTATTTTTTTTGTTTTCTTTTTTTAATATTTAAAAATACAAAACAAAAAAAATAAAAATAGACGCCCAGTATAGGGCTATACTGGGGCTATACGAGGGGTCCAAAAGACCATTATAGCCCTGTTTTGCCCCCAGTATAGGCCTAATTCAGGGCTATAATGGTCTTTTAGACACCAGTATACGCCCAGTATAGCCCTATACTGGGCGTCTATTTTTATTTTTTTTGTTTTCTCTTTTTAAATATTTAAAAATATTTAAAAAGAGAAAACAAAAATGACGCCCAGTATAGGGCTATACTGGGCCTATACGAGGGGTCCAAAAGACCATTATAACCCTGTTTTGCCCCTAGTATAGGCCTAATTCAGGGGTATAATGGTCTTTTGGTCCACATAGACGCCCAGTATAGCCCTATACTGGGAGTCTATTTTTACTTTTTTTTGTTTTCTCTTTTTAAATATCAATAACACTAATATTAACTATAAAAAACTCATATTAATATCAATAATACTAATATTAATTATAAAAAACTCATATTAATTATAATAACACTAATATTAATTATACAATGCCTATACGAGAGCTATATGAGACTTATACTACACTATACGATACGATACAACACGATAGGCCTATACAAGACCTATACGAGACTTATACTACACTATACGATACGATGCGATACCACACGATACTATAGGATACGATACTACATCCATAGGCCCATACAATGCCTATACAAGACCTATACGAGACTTATAATACACTATACTATACGATACGATACGATACGATACAATACGATACGAGACTATATGATAAGATACAACACTCGTATAGGCATGTAGGTGTAGTATAGGTCTCGTATAGGACTATAGGTGTGGTTTAGGTCCCGTGTAGGCCTATAGGGGTATACAAGACCTATATGGGACCTATACGAGACTTATACTATACATTGTACGATACAATACGATACTATCATATCATATAGTGTAGTATAGGTCCCTTATAGGTCTTGTATAGGCCTATCGATGTATACGGGTGTTGTATCTTATCATATAGTCTCGTATCGTATTGTATCGTATCGTATAGTGTAGTATAGTGTAGTATAAGTCTCGTATAGGCATTGTATGGGCCTATGGATGTAGTATCGTATCCTATAGTATCGTGTTGTATCGCATCATATCATATCGTATAGTATAGTGTAGTATAAGTCTAGTATAGGTCTTGTATAGGCCTATCGTGTTGTATCGTATCGTATAGTATAGTATAACTCTCGTATAGGTCTCGTATAGGCATCGTATAATTAATATTAGTGTTATTATAATTAATATGAGTTTTCTTATAATTAATATTAGTGTTATTGCTATTAATATGCGTTTTTTATAGTTAATATTAGTGTTATTGATATTTAAAAAGAGAAAAAAAAAATAGACGCCCAGTATAGGGCTATACTGGACGTCTATGTGGACCAAAAGACCATTATACCCCTGAATTAGGCCTATACTGGGGGCAAAATAGGGTTATAATGGTCTTTTGGACCCTCGTATAGGCCCAGTATAGCCCTATACTCGGCGTCTATTTTTATTTTTTTTTGTTTTCTTTTTTTAATATTTAAAAAGAGAAAACAAAAAAAACTAAAAATAGACGCCCTGTATAGGGCTATACTCGGGCTATACGAGGGGTCTAAAAGACCATTATAGCCCTGTTTTGCCCCCAGTATAGGCCTAATTCAGGGCTATAATGGTCTTTTGGACGCCAGTGTACGCCTAGTATAGCCCTATACTGGGCGTCTATTTTTACATTTTTTTTTGTTTTCTCTTTTTAAATATCAATAACACTAATATTAATTATAAAAAACTCATATTAATTATAATAACACTAATATTAATTATACAATGCCTATACGAGAGCTATACGAGACTTATACTACACTATACGGTACGATACAACACGATAGGCCTATACAAGACCTATACGAGGCTTATACTACACTATACGATACGATACGATACGATGCGATATAACACGATACTATAGGATACGATACTACATCCATAGGCCCATACAATGCCTATACGAGACCTATACGAGACTTATACTACACTATACTATACGATACGATACAATACAATACGATACGAGACTATATGATAAGATACAACATTCGTATAGGCAAGTAGGTGTAGTATAGGTCTCGTGTAGGACTATAGGTGTGGTTTAGGTCCCGTATAGGCCTATAGGCGTATACAAGACCTATATGGGACCTATACGAGACTTATACTATACACTGTACGATACAATACGATACCATACTATACGATACAATACATTACAATATGATACTATCGTATCATATAGTGTAGTATAGGTCCCTTATAGGTCTTGTATAGGCCTATCGACGTATACGGGTGTTGTATCTTATCATATAGTCTCGTATCGTATTGTATCGTATCGTATCGTATAGTATAGTGTAGTATAAGTCTCGTATAGGCATTGTATGGGCCTATGGATGTAGTATCGTATCATATAGTATCGTGTTGTATCGCATCGTATCGTATAGTGTAGTGTAAGTCTCGTATAGGTCTTGTATAGGCCTATCGTGTTGTATCGTATCGTATAGTATAGGTCTCGTATAGGCATCGTATAATTAATATTAGTGTTATTATAATTAATTTGAGTTTTCTTATAATTAATATTAGTGTTATTGCTATTAATATGAGTTTTTTATAGTTAATATTAGTGTTATTGATATTTAAAAAGAGAAAAAAAAAATAGACGCCCAGTATAGGGCTATACTGGGCGTCTATGTGGACCAAAAGACCATTATACCCCTGAATTAGGCCTATACTGAGGGCAAAATAGGGTTATAATGGTCTTTTGGACCCCTCGTATAGGCCCAGTATATCCCTATACTGGGCGTCTATTTTTATTTTGTTTTCTTTTTTTAATATTTAAAAAGAGAAAACAAAAAAAAATACAAATAGAAGCCCAGTATAGGGCTATACTGGGGCTATACGAGGGGTCCAAAAGACCATTATAGCCCTGTTTTGCCCCCGTATAGGCCTAAATCAGGGCTATAATGGTCTTTTGGACACCAGTATACGCCCAGTATAGCCCTATACTAGGCGTCTATATTTATTTTTTTTGTTTTTTCTTTTTAAATATTTAAAAAGAGAAAACAAAAAAAAATAAAAATAGACGCCCAGTATAAGGCTATACTGGGCCTATACGAGGGGTCCAAAAGACCATTATAACCCTGTTTTGCCCCTAGTATAGGCCTAAATCAGGGGTATAATGGTCTTTTGGTCCACATAGACGCCCAGTATAGCCCTATACTGGACGTCTATTTTTTTTTTCTTTTTAAATATCAATAACACTAATATTAACTATAAAAAACTCATATTAATATCAATAATATTAATTATAAAAAACTCATATTAATTATAATAACACTAATATTAATTATACGATGACTAAACGAGACTTATACTATACGATACGATACGATACAACACGACAGGCTTATACAAGACCTATACGAGACTTATACTACACTATACTATACGATACGATGCGATACAACACGATACTATAGGATACGATACTACATCCATAGGCCCATACAATGCGATACATCACGATACAATACGATACGATACTATAGGATATGATACAACTCCCGTATACGTCAATATGCCTATACAAGACCTATAAGGGACCTATACAAGACCTATAATACACTATATGTTAAAAACAATGTAATATTTCTACGATCGAATTTTTTTATAGGCCGATCTTGAAAACGGTAAAATATTTTTATAAAAAAATAAAACCTTTCTTAAAAAACAACTCAAATTACCCCACCAAAACACACATTTTTTACTCAAAAAAACATCACCATCCAAAAAGAATCAAATTACCCTACCAAAACATCTATTTTTCAACTCAAAAAATACCAAAGAGGGGTCCTAATATTAATTATTTAAAATAAAAAACTTGTTTTTGTATAAAAGTTTGCTAAAACGATTAATATTGTATAAAATGTTTGTAAAAAAAAAAACCTTATATACGCCCAGTATAGGCCTATACGAGGCATATAAGGGGCAAAGGGTCATATATGAGACCTATACGAGGGGCCCTATACGCCCAGTATAGGCCTATACGAGGCATATTGAAGCAGTCAAACCAGAAGTGACATGAGTCAGACACTAACTTTGATGTAACCCTATACGTCTCGTATAGGCCTATACGAGACATATACGAGACAAAGGGTTTCTAAATAGGCAGATAGGGTGTGTGAATATGTTGAGTCATCTCAAAATAATAACTTTATAAGACTTTGGTTGCGACTTTATTAATTATTATTATCTTTTAGTGTAACACACTCTAATTTTATACATTATTGATTATGTCATGTTAAATTTTGACCGTGGACACATACTTATCTTTTCTTAATAAAGATGGTTGAAACGCAAGTTCCACATTATCTTCCTATATACTAATAAATAAAAATCTTTTTGGACACGTGTCAATTTCTGGTGCTTTCTCACCTTATTTCCTATTTATCTTTCATATTAATTAATAATAATAATTTTAAACAAAAATATTAGATAAGGATAAAACTTTCTGGTGCGTTCTCACCTTATTTTCATATTTATCTCTCATATTAAATAATAATAATAATTTTAAACAAAAATATTAGATAATAATAAATATTTAGATAAGGATAAACATTTGTTTTTATTATGATCGTATTAAATAATAATAATAATAATAATAATAATACATTTAAACAAAAAAAATAGATAAGAATAAAACGTTTATTTTTATTATGATCATATTAAATAATAATAATAATAATTTTAAACAAAAAATTAGTTAAGAATACATATTTAACAAAGTAACATGTTATAATTAGTAAATAGTAAAACAATGTTCATTTTTAAAAGATAAATCTTGATGACTGTTTGTATTAACATATAACATTATATCTATATTGAGTTAATTACATAGTTAGTACTTGTGGTTTGCACAAAGTAACATACTTAGATGGTTCTTTGTTTCCCTTTGTTTAGGTGGTTGTATTGTCTTTGTCTTGTTTACACATTAGCGGCATGTCGCTTTTGTGAACTAGGTGGTATTTCTGCCATCTACTTGTTTCTGTTTGTTTTGTGATTAATAGATTCACCGGGGTAACCCTTTACCCAAAGTAACATACTTAGATACTAATAGTTTAAAATCACATTCTAGGGTATTAACCTTTCATTTTGTGTTTGGAGGTATTAACGTTATTTGCAGGTTTAAAATCATATTCTATTAGTACCTAAGTATGTTATGTTGTGCAAACCACATGGACTAACTATGTTAATACCCTAAAAGTTAATACCTCTAAACGTTACAAAATGAAAAGTTAATACCCTCGAAGGTGATTTTAAACTATTATTACCTAGATATGTTATTTTGTGCAAACCACAGGGACTAACTATGTAATAAACTCTATATTTTATTCAAGACGTGCAATATACGAGTTTTTTTTAAATTTATCTTTTATTATTTATTATATAAAATTATATTTATGCAACCCGTGTAATACACGGGGTTTTAACCTGGTATATTAATCAACATTAAAGATTAACTAAAAGGTATTAATCCAATACGGGTTAAGTTATTTTACAAAGACTTCTCATTGTAAGAAGTGTAAGAATGCTTTATAGAGTGACAACTGTTCAATAACTTAAAACCTAAACCTAGTACACCACCACTCAAAAGCTAAACACCCACCCTCACCCCATCACCACCCAAAAACCTACCCCTCCCCCCACCCCCAATTTTTTTTTTTTGTAGTGGATTTTTTAGAAGACTTTGTACACTTCTTATTTTAAGAAACCTTTGTATTTAATCCTAATTCAATACTTAAATAGTCTACATTTTACCAAATAAAAAGGTAACAGTCCGAGAACGCTAACCAATTGGTCCATCTCAAAGATAGTACTTTACAAATTCTTCTGTTCCTACGAACAACCAAAAGGACATAGTATATTGATTCTTTAAGACCATCAGGGTAGAGGGTATAGAATGAAGCCTCTAGGAGCTTAATTGCGTCACCTCAATCGCATTATGCCATATCAACTAATAGTGCCCTCCATAACATTCAATAAATATGATAAAGCCCCCCGTCAACTAATAACGCCCCCTTTATTAATATTAAATTGATTTGGCCCCACATAACCATCGTTAACCCTCGTTATTGCCTTGGCGAGCATTCAATAACGCCCGTGATATTGTGTGGGGATGATATTGATAATATAAATTACTAAGGTGGATGGGCAATGGTGCCCCATACCACCCAACCTAAGCAAAATAATATATTATTTTCGAAAAGGGCCCCAATATCAAATTTCGCTTTGAGCCTCTAAAATGATATGTATGGTCTACACTTATGTAATGTTACCCTTTTGTTCTCCTTATATGTATTATAACTAGGTGATGGCCCGCCCGCGTTGCGGGGCGATAGCCAAATAATTCTCAACCAATTAAAAAAACAGTACTATAGTTTTGCTAGAAAGAAAAAGCAAAACGATGAAAACATCGTAATTTTAATTTTGAGCTCAAGGCAAAACACTAATCTGTAAGGACTAATGAGCGAGTGTTAGGCAGCTCATTGACACTATTTTTAGCTGGGGGCAAAGTCATGTTTTTATTTTTACATGGGGGAAAATCAAATTTTTTCCCGATGGTTAAATCGTAATTTTTAGCTAGGGGAAAACCATATTTTTATTTTCCACTGGCGGCAAAAACGTAATTTTGAATTGAGGGTGATATCGTATTTTTGAGCCAAGGGGAAATTCGTAATTTTGAGCTGGGGTCAAAAGCATAATTTTATTTTGAACTGTGGGCAAAGACGTAATTTTAAACTAAGGGCAAAAACGTAATTTTAAAGTGGGTATAAAATAATAAACTGGTGTAAAATCGTAATTTTGAGCCGGGAAGAAAAAACAAAATTTTATTTTTAATTTGGGCGAAAACGTAATTTTGGCTGAGGGTAAAAACGTAATTTTTTACCGAGGGCAAAATCGCATTTTTTAGCTCGGGGCAAAAAGGAAAATATATTTTGAAGTTGGGGCAAAAACGTGTATTTTAACTATGGGCAAAAACATAATTTTAAAGTGGGTATAAAATAATAAACTGGTTTGAACCAATGGTACGGAAACACTATTCCGGGGCAAAAACGTAATTTTAAAGTTGTTAAAAATAAATAAACTGTTTGGTCCAACGATGGAGTTGCAGCCGCCCAAACAAAATTTTATTTTTAATTGGGCGAAAACGTAATTTTGGCTGAGGGTAAAAGCGTAATTTTTTACTGAGGGCAAAATCGTATTTTTTAGCTTGGGGGAAAAGGGTAAATGTATTTTGAAGTTGGGGCAAAACCGTGTATTTTAACCAGGGGTAAAAACGTAATTTTAACGTGAGTATAAAATAATAAACTGATTTGAACCAATGATAGAGAAACACTATTCTGGGGCAAAAACGTAATTTTAAAGTTGGTAAAAAATAATAAACTGTTTGGTTCAATGATAGAGTGGCAGCCGCCCATTTCGACCAATGACAGGGAAACACTATTCCCTGTCATGGTCTTTGTAGATGTCGTAAATATGCTAAAAATAAGTAGTGGATCCCGTACAAGTGAAACTTTCCTACATAGGTTGGAAGCCACAATGTAACACCCGTCTTGATTTAATCAAGATTATAATAATAAACTAAACATTTTACATGAAAATGCGTCTACTCAAAAACTTTTAAGAGTTATTATACTTACATATTTAATCATTCCAAAAGATAGTATCATTTGTCTACATAAGTCGTTTTAAACATAAATATACGACATCATTGCGGAAGCTTCAAAAGATGAGTGTTCGGTTCTTGACACTTGGCTTGACCATCATCCGGATGCAAACTATGTTCACCTACAATCAAAACCAACTTAAACGTTAGTTTTGATATCTATAAAACAAGTTAAAATGGGTATCATAATCAAAACAAGCAAAAATCAAACTTGTTTCAGCATTTTGGGTCCTCGCGGGCCGCGTAGGAGATGCCATGGATCCGTCGCGGGCCGCGACTTCTGCCGCGTGACGCGACGGTGTTTCTGATCGGTGTCGCGTGACACGACGCCTTGATTTCTACAGACTGTTTGGTTTTTGATGCTGCATTTGCCCAGCTACAATACATTACCAAACTCTAACTTAAAATTTACATAACTTTCGATCTAGATGTCCGTTTTACACGATTCTTTTTCCCACGCGTTCGTAATTTAATTCTCCATCTCATGGAGTAAAAATCCGACATCTAAATTCACAAAATTTTTTATTTCAAGCTCTTGGCTTGAAATTCAATTTTAACACTTTTTGACATGTTCGTGATTTTATCAAATAAACTTGTTTATTACATTTAAAATACCATGGACATCATGTGATATCAGTTTACCAATATTTAAGGTTCAATTTACGGGTTTCTTATGCAATTTTAACCCGTTTTGCATATCTACTCATTTTGACCCGTTCTTAGGCATTTGACCCACAGGGTTTATGCTTACAACTCTTACATATATCTAAGAGTTACATAATCATAATACTAGTATCTAAACGACCTCTAAGGGTCGTTTGCCTGACTTACCTATCAAGGACGTTTTGGTCATTTTTAGTCCCTCATTTACTACGAAGGACTCTCACTAATTATTTGACCAAAATTACATATTTAACTAACAACTTATTTATGCGTACCTGGCCCGGGTCATAATATCGACCCATTACAACCTTTTCACGATGTGTGAAATCATGGCTAATTTCTGAAAATTTCATGAACACAATGAAGGTGATTCATGGGTTTTGTGAGAAATTGATAAACACTAGGGTTTTGAGTATTATGCTAGTGTAATATGGTTTATAGAAAGAGAATTCTGAAATATGGATGTTAAATTTTGTATATGAAAGCTAAATTGATGTAAATTTTAGTCAAATAACAAGCCATGAACTTGAATGTAAATGATATAAAAATATGCCCTTAAAGTGTTTGTGAAAATGCCAAATAGAAGGCAAATTGTTGAGCTATAAACAAAAATGCATAAATTGTACTAAATGGTAAACTATGCGTTAAATGTGAAACAAAGGGTTCTAAATACAAGGTGATTGAACTCTATAGGAAAGGAAACCGGAGCTTCGAGCGGACAAGCCGGTGTTGATGCAAGACTAAAGGGTGTGCTTTGAAGGTATGTAACTTAACTCGTTACATTGGGTAATTTTGATAATTAGCATATGAGTAGTCGAGTTGTGGAATAATGATTGTGTTGATTTAAAGCGATAAAGTTAGCTAAATTGAATAATAGGTCAAGAATTGGTTGGAATCTCGTTGGTAGTCATCGTAATGGAGGATTCCGTAGATGAGCCAAACGAGTCGAATAACCAAATAATGCGTGGTAATGCATCGTAATATGATTACTCAGTCTTTGTTATTGTAAATAAAAGACATATCAGAATACGAGAAAATTAGTGTGAAGGTTTGTTAGAATGATAAATCCGAGGATTTGGGTTTGGGTGAAATGAAAAAAAAATGGAACAAACATAAATTTGCAGAGTCCACCTTAAGTTACGGTATTCACCGTAACTTATGGTGGAGAATAAATCATTACGGTAGATAAGTACTGCCTTACGGCAGACCAAAATTATCCAGGAGCTACCGTAACTTACGGTAGATACCGTAAGTTAGGGTAGAGCTTAGAAATTTTTGTTGAATCTTTAATATCCTAGCTAATCGAATCCGTTTCAAGTGTAGTTTCAATTAAGCAATATTTCTAAGAATTCTAACACTAAGATTTGTTAAAAATCTCCAGTTTTTCAGGTTTTGCAAGTATGTGGACGACGATCAAGCATGTTTTGAAGAACTGATGTGTGCAAAATGCAACATATAAATTACATCAATTGTGGCATAAAACTAACCATTTTTTAGTACTAATGTTGGAAAAAGTGTGCTTTTGTCTTCCTTTTGTATTTTCAGGATTAAATGAGCTCAAATTAACAAAAGAAGCAAAAACACATCAAAATCTAACATAAATACAAGAAAATGAACAAGACGTGACATGCCCGACCCCACGACAGCATCTTCCCAAGCAAACCAAGAGGAGAGAAGACTGAACACGCCCCGTGCTCAGCCAGCACGGGGGCGTGCCCAAGTGTCAGCATAAAAGACAAAGTAGTAGAAGCTTTTATTGCCCACCACGGGGCCGTGGTCAACTATAAGATTCGCACAATCTAGGCAAATCTTCATAGTACAAAGATTCTTCTGCACACGGGGTCGTGCTCAGCGGACACGGGGGCGTGGTCAACTAATAAGACAAGCTGCATTAAATGAAGAAAGAGAAGGATGTGGACACGGGGCCGTGCCCGAGCTTCTGTTCAGCCTATAAATAGGAGTGCTTGGCTCAAGCTCAAACCATCCCTTGGCACACCACCTCTCTCACACTTCACCCACCACCCACCACCACCATAACACCATCATCCATTGTCCATCATAGAATGTGTGAGTCGTCTCGGGATCCAAGATTGATCGTAAGAGTTCTTGACAATCAAGGCCATGTTTGCCTAAGTCTCTTACATCACTTGGTGAAGACAAGTGTCTAGTGTAATACTTTTTATTTCTAATCTTTTCGCACTTTTTACTTGGTTTTGTATTAATGACTTTAATAACTAGTTTCTTATGTTGAAGGCCTTATCGTTTGTCCATGGTGTCTTGGCATTATTTTACTGTCTATATAAAATAAAAGATTTTCACCATTCATATCTCCACGGTCTATATGGAGGTATGTTGGCTACCTGGTCGGGGGTTAAGGGAACGGTTTGGTAAGAGTCTTGCCATTGTTCAGCGTTTAGAGGTCCTGCAATGGACCTGGGTCAAATTTAGTAGGACCTCCTTCAATACTTAACGATATTGGATGGCGGGGGTCCAAACTCTTTGATCCCCTCATAAGTTAACTACTATTAATACTATAACCCGGCTATTTAGGACTGTATCCCTGCTGACTCAGACTACTTAGTCGAGGGTAACGTCACCTCCAAAAGAGGGGCCTACCATAATTTGCATTAATAACTTAATTAATTATCTTTCAATAATCCGACCCTTTAGGATTATATCCTTGCTGACTCAAACTACTGGGTTGAGGGTAACGTCACCTTCAAAAGAGGGGCCTACTACAATAACTAAGATAATCTCTTAAATAAGTGCAAAAGTGCGGAAATAATCAAATGTTACACTACACACGAGTCGGAACCAAGTGATTCATCTTGTCTATCTGTTTTTCTTTTTATTTTCAGCATTTTTAGTTAGTTTTCATTTTTCTTAGTTTAAAACATTTTTCTAAAGTTTTGTTTTGATTAGACGTTGAGGATAAACCGGTACTAAAAGCTCTTGTGTCCTTGGACGACCTCGGTATCTTGCCAACACTATACTACGCTCACGATGGGTGCACTTGCCCATATGTGTGTTTAGTGTTAGTAAAATATCGTGTTTTATAAATTTAAAACTTGGCTAAAAAGTGTTAAAGGGATTAAAATATACACCTAAATATATATAACACTTCACACGCATCAAGTTTTTGGCGCCGTTGCCGGGGACACAAGGATTTTAAGAAAGCTTAAAATCGACGGCCTAATCAGTTTTTCAAAACCTTTTTAACGCGCACATTTTTTTCTGCATTTTAGTTTAGATTTGCATTTACAGTAACCTGTACACGGGGCCGTGCTGCACATTTTCATAAAAACCCCCAGTAACAGTAGCTTAAACACGGGCCGTGCTCACTGAACACGCCCCCGTGCTCAACGAAATCAGTAAATTTAATTAAAACGCCCAGATACAGACCCTGAACACGGGGCCGTGCTCACTGAACACGGGGCCGTGTCCAGCCTCTGTTTTCGTTTTTATTTTTGTTTTCTGATCTCGAGACTTGGTTGTGGTCTGCTGAGTGATTCTTATGGATCAATACTCAGGAGGTTACAACTACACCTATGAGGAGGATGATTATAGGAGTAATTATTGCACTAATTGTCGTAACCCACACTCGGTTCAATATAATCACTCATATCAACCATCCAATTCATAGACCTACTATGAGGAGCCCAGGTACGAGCCATCAACTTCATACACATCATATGAAGACCAAAGGTATGAACCTCCTCCCTCATACTCATATTTTGATGAACCAAGGTATGAGCCTTCATACTCATACTTTGAGGAACCAAGATATGAGCCACCACCTTCGTATGCTTACTATGAGGAACCATGGCGTGAACAACCCACCTCATATGAGTATTAAGAAGAACAAAATTACGACCCTTATCCATCATATGCTTACAATGAAGAACAATGGTGTGAACCATCTACTTCATATGGGTATTATGAGGAACAAAGGATCGAACAACCGGATTCAAGCTTTGAAAATCCCGATTCTTTTTCTATAACCGAAGTGACCGATAGGATATTAGAACACCTTAGAGTTATCGATCGCTATATAAAAGAATCTCGCGCAAGGGAAGAGGAGTCCCGTGCAAAAGAAGAATTAAATAAAGAAGAGATAACTGAAAGTGTAAAAATGGAAGAACAAATAAGTGAAAAACCGACACATGAGATAAACAACGAAAAAGGTGAATCCGACAACGCTAAAATTCAAGAAGAGTCTAATTTTGAAGAAATTAATCTCTTGTCACCTTCTTTTGAAAATCATTGTTTAGTTCCCACTCATGCTAAGTTTTTAAAAGAGTTAAACACTAACACTAAAATTGACAAAACGGTAAGTGTTATGTTAACTAATGATCAAACCTCGCTAATAAAAGAAGACTCATTTGAAATTAACATTACACCGGTTCCATGTTTCTTTCAAAATTCGTTTATTAGTAATGTCACGATTGATAAAGATCTTTGTGTTAACATAATGGCTAACTACATTTTCGAAAAATTAAGTATTAGTGATTTTTCTCCACTTCAAATACCCATTTTTCTATCTAATCGGAAGGTAATAAAATCAATCGGTATAGTTGAGGATATCTTGGTTCAAACAAATCAAATGGTAATCCCAACCGACTTTGTCATCCTCGATTACGCTCCTCTAGTGTTGGGACGACCATTTGTAAAAACACACTAAGCTTTGAAAAACTGGAAGTACAACAATCTACCTCTTCAATTAGGGGCATTCAAAAAAAGTGTCGACCTTGAGCGATCAATGAAATATCCATTCGGCAATGACGACCCCCTAATTGAAGATGAGCCAGAACCACCTGATAAGGTGGGTCTAGCCAAGGACCCTTATAAACGTGGCGCACCACGGAGGCATTCCGCGGAACTATCCGTAGTTTTAATTTAGAGTAACTTTTATATTTTCTAGTTTAGTTTTAATTTTCAGGAATAAAACACACTCGGGATGGTGAAGGATACTAAGGGAAGCTTGAACCAACAACCCATGCACAAAAACAGAGCCTCCCGACAATTTTTCTTCATTACAGCAAGTTCAGCACGGGGCCGTGCTCACCCCAACACACCCCGTGCCCGAGGTTCTGTAGAAAATGCCCAGTTTAGGTACCTGGACACGGGGCCATGCTCACTGAACACGCCCCCGTGCCCAGCCTTCTGTTTACTTTTGGTACTGACAGTCTGGACACTAGGCCGTGCTCAGCCAAGACTACCCCGTGTTCAGCTACCCAGTAACATAAAATCTTGTTTTTAACCCACTTTTACACATTTTAATCAACCGAAAAAACTTATTTTTGGGACACATTGAGGACAATGTGTAATTTAAGTGTGGGGGGATGCTAAAACCTTGAATCATGCAAGTCCTAATAACAAGCCTTACACAAAACTCTATTGGAACCGCTAATCACCCCAAATTTTTTCAAAAAATTTCATTTTTTTTACTTGTCTAGGTTTAACTTGGGAATTTCAAATTCTAAAAAGGTTATATTTTTACAAATTTACAACCGATAGCGTCGTGATAAAAAGAACCAACATAAGAAAATTATGAAAAGGCATGGCAAACTTAGTTAAAATTTGATTATATATACTTGATCACATAAAAACCCATTCCCACAAAAGTGAGTTTTGAGCCTTTATTGAGCATACAAATACATATCATTAAACTAAATGCTCATTTTTCGTTTCTTGTGTGAATAGCCACTTGGTTCTTACAACTCTAGAACTTGCTACGACGATACCTTCCCGGTCCTTACCAACTTAAACCCGAGTAAGTAAATGATGGAGGCATTAGGACTAACCCTTTTTATTTCTACACCATTTTTTTACCACCTACCCAAAATCCCCCTAGTTAACCCCTTTGAGCCTAAACCTTTTCATTTCAAAACCCAAAAACAAACACCCTTTCACCCACCAAAACCTTTTTTATTTTTTAACCCTTTGTTTTAGTAAAAAGCTCGGTTTTTCTTATGACTTTCAAAAAAAAAAAAAAATTGATGATGATGAAGCGAAAGAAAAATAAACAAACAAGTTTATCAAAAATAACTTTGTTTGAATTATGGCTTCGTCAAAATAAAAACTTAAAAAAAAAGTCTTACGAAAACCGACGCTTTTTACGCCTTTCGCCCTTTTACTAACCACTAACCCAACCACCTACCTTTAACCCAAGCCAAACCCTTCACCCCAAAAGTCCTCTTGATATTTACAAAGGTGTATAGTTAAAAAGGAGGAGGATTGATTGCTTGGCAAGCTTATGGTAGGAGTAAGTTCCATGCCGCTCTCGAGTGATCCACAAAAATACATTTTCAGCCGAGTGTTGAGTGATCCCCGTGAGGTATGTGAACTTGTATATAAATATAATTTTAAAGAGGCATGTTATGCCCTAATAAGTAATTTATCTTATGAAAAGTTTTAAATAAATCATGACGAATATGATTGTAAATAAATAAAAATAAAACTTAATAAAGAATCTTGGAAATCCCGACACTCTATGACAAGCCCAAAAACCTTCTTCTCTACCCATTCCATTCCATTTGGGAGTGTAATAGCCACATATTAAAGAGTTTTGCTTGAGGACAAGCAAAGATTCAAGTGTGGGGGTATTTGATGTGTGCAAAATGCAACATATAAATTACATCAATTGTGGCATAAAACTAACCCTTTTTTAGTACTAATGTTGGAAAAAGTGTGCTTTTGTCTTCCTTTTGTATTTTCAGGATTAAATGAGCTCAAATTAACAAAAGAAGCAAAAATACATCAAAATCTAACATAAATACAAGAAAAGGAACAAGTCGTGACATGTCCGACCCCACGACAGCATCTTCCCAAGCAAAACAAGAGGACAGAAGACTGAACACGCCCCGTGCTCAGCCAGCACGGGGGTGTGCCCAAGTGTCAGCAGAAAAGACAAAGTAGTAGAAGCTTCTATTGCCCACCACGGGGCCGTGCTCAGCGGACACGGGCCGTGGTCAACTATAAGATTCACACAATCTAGGCAAATCTTCATAGTACAATGATTCTTCTGCACACGGGGTCGTGCTCAGCGGACACGGGGGCGTGGTCAACTAATAAGACAAGCTGCATTAAATGAAGAAAGAGAAGGATGTGGACACGGGGCCGTGCCCACTGGACACGGGGCCGTGCCCGAGCTTCTGTTCAGCCTATAAATAGGAGTGCTTGGCTCAAGCTCAAACCATCCCTTGGCACACCACCTCTCTCACACTTCACCCACCACCCACCACCCACCACCACCACAACACCATCATCCACCACCATCATCCATTGTCCATCATAGAATGTGTGAGTCGTCTCGGGATCCAAGATTGATCGTAAGAGTTCTTGACAATCAAGGCCATGTTTGCCTAAGTCTCTTACATCACTTGGTGAAGACAAGTGTCTAATGTAATACTTTTTTATTTCTAATCTTTTCGCACTTTTTACTTGGTTTTGTATTAATGACTTTAATAACTAGTTTCTTATGTTGAAGGTGATTCTTCCTTATCGTTTATCCGTGGTGTCTTGGCATTATTTTACTGTCTATATAAAATAAAAGATTTTCACCATTCATATCTCCACGGTCTATATGGAGGTATGTTGGCTACCTGGTCGGGGGTTAAGGGAACGATTTGGTAAGAGTCTTGCCATTGTTTAGCGTTTAGAGGTCCTGCAATGGACCTGTGTCAAATTTAGTAGGACCTCCTTCAATACTTAACGGTATTGGATGGCGGGGGTCCAAACTCTTTGATCCCCTCATAAGTTAACTACTATTAATACTATAACCCGGCTATTTAGGATTGTATCCCTGCTGACTCAGACTACTTAGTCGAGGGTAACGTCACCTCCAAAAGAGGGGCCTACCATAATTTGCATTAATAACTTAATTAATTATCTTTCAATAATCCGACTCTTTAGGATTGTATCCTTGCTGACTCAAACTACTGGGCTGAGGGTAACGTCACCTTCAAAAGAGGGGCCTACTACAATAACTAAGATAATCTCTTAAATAAGTGCAAAAGTGCGGAAATAATCAAAGGTTACACTATATACGAGTCGGAACCAAGTGATTCATCTTGTCTATCTGTTTTTCTTTTTATTTTTATTTTCAGCATTTTTAGTTAGTTTTCATTTTTCTTAGTTTAAAACATTTTTCTAAACTTTTGTTTTGATTAGACGTTGAGGATAAACTGGTACTAAAAGCTCTTGTGTCCTTGGACGACCTCGGTATCTTGCCAACACTATACTACGCTCATGATGGGTGCAGTTGCCCATATGTGTGTTTAGTGTTAGTAAAATATCGTGTTTTATAAATTTAAAACTTGGCTAAAAAGTGTTAAAGGGCTTAAAATATACACCTAAATATATATAACACTTCACACGCATCAAGAACCGAACACGAACTTTTGAAGCTTCCGCTTAAATTAACTTTGTTTGGACAATGTTTATGATGTAATCGATCTACTAATCATGTTGTGAAGGTTTAAACTAGTTAGTAGTTAATTAGTATGTGATCCTTTTAAAACTTCGATTTTGTACTTACTTTGAAGTAAGGTACCGTTTTATATATAATCTCGCATATTTACATCAAATCCTTATAAAATTAAGACGGGTGTTACACGAGCCTTATGTTAATTTCCTGTGAATCACAAAACTCAACAAGCGATTGTCAAATGTTATTTTCAAATGGTGTTATCAACACCATTTGACCCATTTAGTCTAATTGGCCATTTGTTCGTATGAGATGGTATTTAATTACCATTTCATCCCTTTAAACCTATCCCGGTTTTCCCTTTGAACTTGTTTTACTTAAAAGCCGTTTCTTATTTGTTTGTCATTACATGACTTAATTTACCATTTTACTCTTTTACCATAATCCATGATTTATTACCATTTTCCCTTGTTCCGATTCTCATTAAATCATGTCGGAACATCATATACCAACCATTTAATAGCATTCATATACACTACTTACAATTAAGTAATTTGTAAATAATGTAAAGGGGCGTAAGCTTTACTTACCTCTCGTCCGGTTTACACTTTTCTTCTCGCATTTGATTCGTTTGACCGCTTCTTTCCCAAGCCTCCACCTAGCTCGTTAAGCGTCAAATTATTGTCAATATCTACAAGGCGGTTAGATTAGTCATTAACAATCACGACTATTCCACCTTACTTATTTTCTATGTCGAAACTACTATTCGACTTCATAACTAGTTAACTTAACTTATCAAAAGTTAACTACTTTCGATCACATGGTTTACACAATTAAGTCTAAATCAACATGATATTTAGAACTTTTATCGTTTCATATTTCGCATAATTTTCCATATTATTCAAATGTGCGTTTCACTCGAAATTTCAACAATTTAGCTTTCGTTTAGGCATTTTAACAAACACCTAATGGGCATAATTTTACACCTTTACTAACTAGTTCATAAGTAGTCATTTTTTTTTACCAAGATTAACATCAAATTCATCCTCTATCATGTATGGTCAAATACTTAAACTTGCAAATTGTTCAAGTGTCTTACTTCAACTATCATTTATGATGATTTCTAGCACAAATATATCATCACCTTCACTATTTAGTCAAAGCCCACTTTCTAGTTTACTTGTTAATCATCTTCAAGTAATATTACATCAAGTTTTTCATAATATCATCCTAACTAACGAAATTAAACATACATAGACATTCAATTTCGACTTTGGATCATAACCCAACCATCTATTTGCAAGTAAACTACTTGTCTAAATTTTCAACTTTAACCAATCTAGGTTTTATGACATACCTTATGATCCCCATGACTAGGTGATCGTTTCTATGTATTCATGCATCGATTTTGGCCTTGAATCAAGCTTCAATTTGATGATTTGTTGAGTTTTAGGGTTTGAGCTCTTGGGAGCACCCTCCTGGTCGATCTCCACACACGCACACACACACCTTAAGTGTGTGTTGTGTTATTTTTGTTTTGTTTATAAAACCCTTTTTCAAGTTATCCAACTTTGGTCCCTCATGTTTTGGTTTGTTATTAAGTAGGCTACCTATTTCAAGTTTCTTTATTATTGTAACAACACTCCTTTAACTAGGTTGATATTCCTAGTTACTTAGTGGGTTCGGGTAAGTTATAACCCATTTTTGTTTTAAGTCCCGTTAGCCTGGGCCTTCTATATACTTTGTTTTTTCTCAAAGTATTTATCCTACTTTTAATTAGCATCAAGTTTATTGATTTAAATCCTAATATTTACCGGGTTAATTTTTACCACTAGCGGTATTTTACCCGCCGTCACTGTTAACGTGGTTTGATTACCAAACCAGTTTTTGAGGTGTTAAAAGTCTACCCCCCTTAAAGAGGTTTCGTCCCCGAAACCTTATTTACGTAGTTCTTTTAATTTTTAGACTAAACGAACTTAGTTTCATTTTTATGATATTCATTCTTTCAGTGTCTTTTTTTTTGTGTGTAAGTCCTCACTGACCAAGGCTTTCACCTCTTATTTCTTATCCTTTGCACCTTTTTAACTGAGTCGTCACTTGGCTACTTAGGTGCTGTTTGTTTTTTCTGCGGGAAAAGGTCTGCAGTCTGCGGACCACATCTGCAGGCATCTGCAGGAGAAGAGGTGGACCAAATGTCTGCAGTCTGCAAGGAGAAGATGGTTTGTTTTTTTATATATAAAAACCGCTTCTCACACTCAACACACACACAACACACACAGAACATCTCTCTGATCTCTCTCTCTGCCTCCCTCTACCACCACAACCACCGTCCACCTCCACCACCACAACAACCACCACCACTTCAGCCCCCACCCACCCCGTCGCAACCACCACCACCTAACACTCACCACCACCATCTCCTCCTTCTCCCCCACCAACCCCGTCGCAACCACCAAGCACCACCGCCACCACGAAGCCAAGCACCACCACTTCAGCCGCCGTCAACCACCTCCACCGAAACCCTAATTTCACCATCTTCAATGGTTTCGATTTGTGGTTTTCTGAAGAGAGAGAGAGATCGAGGGAGGAGAGAACGGTGGTGGTTGTCAGTGCCGGTGGGTTTTGACAGCGTCGAGAGAGATCGAGGGAGTAGAGAAAGGTGAGAAGAGGTGAGAAGTGGTTAAGTCTGTGCCAAGAAGACATGGGTCAAGGTCTGTGCCAAGAAGAGGTCTCGCAGACCTTTTTTAATGAAAGGTCTGCGAGAAAACAAACAACCTGCTGCACTCAAACGTCTGCGCGCGTCTGCGCGACGCAGGCATAAGTGGACAGAAGTGCTTCTGGCCAAAAAACAAACACCACCTTAGTCTCATCAGTTTGTTAACATGTTCATCCCACGCTTGTCTTATATTAACAAGCGCTTTGTATTTGTCAGGACATTTTCTTAACTTTGATTAGTTTTACCGGCTAGACTCATTAGTTGCCGTCACTTCATACCCCGTCATCCAGGTATACTATTTTGCCATCTCCGGCCTTATGTGTGTTTAAGATTTTCTAAATTCCCTCATACTACTTATGTTTGTTAGAACGCAGCTATTGTCTAAAAACTAAATTTTTAGTTTACGTTTTATCTGTCTTACGTATTTTTCTCTCATGTCTAGGAATTTCCATCTAAGTTTTATTCCTGACCGTTATTATTTACATGGAGAACTGTAACCAGTTTTCCACGCTTTACCCAAATAATCCGTAGGTTCTTTCACTTAGTCCCGTAGACTATCTCTTTAGATTTCCGCCTTTTTAAGGTGAGATCCTACAATTCGTTTCTTTCTATTTGTGACCCAAAGGTCTTTTGGTCCCGTAGACCTGAACATTACTTATAATCCCGCAGGTTATGATGATCCCGTAGATCATACCTTATTCGAGTTTTATTCAAATGTATATATGTTTATATATGTATATGGCGTCAAAGCACCCCTTTCTATGTTTAGAATCATTTACTTTTGCTTTTTGGATTTCATTTAACCTTGACTGTAGTCTAATGCTACATTTGTTTTCTTTCGAGTTATCCTTCCGACTTTATGACTTCTAACGTTCATTACACGACGGTTTGTCCTACGTTTACCCTTACCCGGTTCTTACCTATACTTCTTTACGACCCGTTACCCGGGTTCTTTATCTTAGTGTTTTTAACATTCTTGTTTCGCTAGTTTGCGCGTTTTTTTTCCTATCTACATTCCTTTACGATCCATCACATAGGTTCATTAATATTTCGCGCTTCCATTATTCGGTTTGCGCTTATTTTCACTACCAAGCTTTTATACCTTATTTATCTCGTTTGACTTATTCGTGTGAGATTTCATTACTCATGAACGTCAAACTTCATTCTTTATTCGACCCGTTCAACTTTAAAATAGTTAAACATAGTTATCAAAATTTCAGTTTGCAAATTCTCATCGTCTTTTAGTCTTGACTCTTAATCCGAGTCCTTTGACTTTCTATTTCGCTTTCCCGTCTCTTGGTTTACGCATACTTTCAAAATCCTACCCATCTATCGGGTATCTTTACTGAAGTTATCATCAAGTAACCATTCTTATATGGTTTCAGACATCACTTTAATTTATTTGGTTTTCGTCTTAGGGAAATTAATCGTTTTTATTCAGTCAAGTCCTTTATTCTTTATTCTATCCTTTTGACTTGTCTGTGTGAATTTCTTCACTTATGACAGTCAAACTTTATCCCCTATGTCTTAGCATTCACATTAGTTGGTTCGTATTTTCATTTACTTTAAACTTTGTCCCTTCTCTCGGGCTCGTTATTCTAACGTAATACGCTTCCGTCATCCGACTTGCGTTTACGTTTACCATCAAACATTTTACTTATTTGACTCATTTGGGTACCTTTTTAATTTGTCCCATTAACCCCGCCTTTACTACATCGAACGTAAATGTGTCCGCTACAAAAAGTTCATGGTATCATATGCCACTACTTACTTGGCCAGAGTAAACGATTAACACATGACACACATGACCTTTTTATAGTTTTCACATCACGCCCTATGTAAGTAACGGCTCTATTTATTTCATATCTCTGATTTCATTTAGTAAAACTTTATTTAATTGCTAAACAACAATCATTAGTTTTACTAGTTTTACATTCGAACATATAAAATGTTTTCCTTTCTATCGAACTATTATATAATCACATTCGTTAATGTGATCGCTACTTTTCTCAATAGCATTATATTGAGCGTTTTTCACTTGGATAATTACCCCCCGTCCAAGTTTCCATATGAACTAATCCTATTATTTCTTTGTTATTCACCATCGTGAATAACACATGTTTCTATTAAACTTCTATTGGAAACATCATCCTGAATAGATATCCTATTCAGGTTTTTCTAAGTTTTATCCTATATATGCAGCCGTCATTCTCTACTTGTTTGTTGCATATTACTATTTGCGCGATTAATTTAAAACGTGCACCTGGTAAAGCTTGCCCTAACGGGCTTTCCAAGCCTTTATCCTTGTTCGCGATCACTACGCGATTTAGGTCCTTGATGAGTATGCTCTGCTCATCATACCTCGGACCGTTCCACCGTCCTATCCGCAATTCGTTCAACTCTCGTCATCTTCAAATGCGAGTGTCCTTCAATTAAAATATTCACAAAAGTTAGTAATGTCGACATCAATAATCGCCCGTATTATAATACAAGGCTTTTCCACTATACGTGTCAACGCACGTAATTTTGTTGACTATATCTATCCTTTTAATTGAAGTAACGTGTATTTTACGATAACCGTATGGTTTGTTTTCAACACTTAAACATGCTAAATCGTTTATATTCATATAACTTACTGGATTTGCGATCAAGCCTCGAACCGAACACACCTTACTCTATAACCTTGAGCTCTGATTACCAACTTGTAACACCCGGCTTGATTTAATTGAGATTATAATAATCAACTAAGCATTTTACATGAAAATGCGTCTACTCAAAAACTTTTAAGAGTTATTATAATTACATATTTAATCATTCCAAAAGATAGTATCATTTTTCTACATAAGTCGTTTTAAACATAAATATACGACATCATTGTGGAAGCTTCAAAAGATGAGTGTTCGGTTCTTGACACTTGGCTTGACCATCATCCGGATGCAAACTATGTTCACCTACAATCAAAACCAACTTAAAAGTTAGTTTTGATATCTATAAAACAAGTTAAAACGGGTACCATAATCAAAACAAGCAAAAATCAAACTTGTTTCAGCATTTCGGGTCCTCGCGGGCCGCGTAGGAGATGCCATGGATCCGTCGCGGGCCACGACCACTACCACGTGACGCGACGGTGTTTCTGGTTTGGTGTCACGCGACGCGACGCCTTGATTTCTACAGACTGTTTGGTTTTTGATGCTGCATTTGCCCAGCTACAATACATTACCAAACTCTAACTTAAAATTTACATAACTTTCGATCTAGATGTCCGTTTTACACGATTCTTTTTCCTACGCGTTCGTAATTTAATTCTCCATCTCATGGAGTAAAAATCTGACATCTAAATTCACAAAATTTTTTATTTCAAGCTCTTGGCTTGAAATTCAATTTTAACACTTTTTGACCCATTCGTGATTTTATCAAATAAACTTGTTTATTACCTTTAAAATACCATGTTCATCATGTTATATCAGTTTACCAATATTTAAGGTTCAATTTACGGGTTTGTTATGCAATGTTAACCCGTTTTGCGTATCTACTCATTTTGACCCGTTCTTAGGCATTTGACCCACAAGGTTTATGCTTACAACTCTTACATATATCTAAGAGTTACATAATTATAATACTAGTATCTAAACGACCTCTAAGGGTCGTTTGCCTGACTTACCTATCAAGGGCGTTTTGGTCATTTTTAGTCCCTCATTTACGACGAAGGACTCTCACTAATTATTTGACCAAAATTACATATTTAACTAACAACTTATTTATGCGTACCTGGCCCGGTCATAATATCGACCCATTACAACCCTTTCACTATTAATCACTAGCTAATAGTAACGCGAGCCTTATGTTAATTTCCTGTGAATCACAAAACTCAACAAGCGATTGTCAAATGTTATTTTCAAATGGTGTTATCAACACCATTTGACCCATGTAGTCTAATTGACCATTTGTCCGTATGAGATGGTATTTAATTACCATTTCATCCCTTTAAACCTATCCCGATTTTCCCTTTGAACTTGTTTTACTTAAAATCCGTTTCTTATTTGTTTGTTTGTCATTACATACTTAATTTACCATTTTACCCTTTTACCATAATCCATGATTTCTTACCATTTTCCCTTGTTCCGATTCTCATTAAATCATGTCGGAAAATCATATACCAACCATTTAATAACATTCATATACACTACTTACAATTAAGTAATTTGAAAATAATGTAAAGGGGCGTAAGCTTTACTTACCTCTCGTCCGGTTTACGCTTTTCTTCTCGCATTTGATTCGTTTGACCGCTTCTTTCCCAAGCCTCCACTCGTTAAGCGTCAAATTATTGTCAATATCTACAAGGCGGTTAGATTAGTCATTAATAATCACGACTATTCCACCTTACTTATTTTCTATGTCGAAACTACTATTCGACTTCATAACTAGTTAACTTAACTTATCAAAAGTTAACTACTTTTGATCACATGGTTTACACAATTAAGTCTAAATCAACATGATATTTAGAACTTTTATCGTTTCATATTTCGCATAATTTGCCATATTAATCAAATGTGCGTTTCACTCAAAATTTCAACAATTTAGCTTTCGTTTAGGCATTTTAACAAACACCTAATGGGCATAATTTTACACTGTCACACCCCGACTTTCCACGTATGACCGGTGGGCCCGGTGGGGAGTATCGTGACGTGGTTGGCAACATAATAGTCAAAAAACACAATATTTGAAATGCACAGCGGAAGCAAAAGAAAGATATATATTTCAACTTTAATGAATTGTAATATCCAGTATCACAACAGTTGAAATTTATCCACAGAAGGATCAAAAATAAATAGGAAACAGTAGTTCAACAGACGTTAGGCATCTTAAGCTTGCGAGACTCTTTATTGATGCTAAGAAGAAATCCAGCCTATTACGAGTAGTACCTGCATTTAATCTTTTTGGGAAAATACGTCAGTTTACACTGGTAAATACAATTAACCGACTCATTTTAAAAATGATTAAAAATTGATTTGGATGCACGTGGCACAAACATTTTATAACTTGGGATAATTATTTAAATATATAAACTTGTAAAAGAATTACATGTTCCTTATGCGTTCAGTAGCCCGGATCGTGTCAGGTTAAAGATCAATAGACACACCACATTATTTATTTATGCACTGACGGGTGTACGCCTACACCCCGCGCTTAGGTCGTGGCCATTTCGTAAAATGATGCCGAGGATACCGGGACATGGTCATTAACCTCCCAAAGGCTTTAAGCAAACAAAACAATTTAAACGGGTCATCTCGATAATACTTAACCACCAATCGATTAAGGTCGAATGCCCGACCAAGCGGTATTTTATATACCGTACCCCAAGCCCGTATAGGGAAAATAAGTTAAAAGTATTTACCTTTGCAAGTATAATTCACAAACAGCAAATGCAAGTAGCTTTTACTGGTCCTCCTATTCTGAAACGAAGGTTTATAATAACCTATTAGAATCTTAACGGGTCTTTAGTTAAGCTTAAGCTTAGACCGGTTAGTTTTAAAGATACGGTTCGTACGCACGATTAAGCGAAGACCGGAATAGAATGTGATTTAGACCCGACAAGTTTGAAGACTTGCTTAATATGGGTATATTATACACATTCTGGATTCTGAGATAAAACCGATAAGGTTTGACCCGTTTCGGCTAATTTATGCAAACTAGTTACATAAACCGAACCGAATGCGCAAGAAGCGTAACGGGTAACCGTAAGAGCCATATACAGGTTTCCTAAGTTAATATGCCTCAAATATGTTGTGACATCAGTAAGATATCTTTTATTATGCCCGAAACGAATTTAAACACAAACTATGCCCCGTAGGGGTAGTTTGGTCATTTGAAAGGTTATAAAAGAGTTTAAGTATTAACCTGAGTTACAGGTCTGATATAATCAGCAAAAATACTTAGTTTACTAAGTTATAGCAGTAGGGTAAAGTATATATGTGAAATTTATCAATTATAACCAAACTATGCTCCGTAGGGGCATTTTGGTAATTTCACATAAGCCGAAAAGCTCAAAACTGAAGTCTGAGTTTAACAACTTTTGCTTACTGTTAAAATATTATAATTTACCTAAAATATCAGTAGGTATCAACCCTTGTATGTTTAAAATAGTTTTAGCACATACTATGCGTTAAAAACGCTTAATAAGGCGATTAGAAGCAGTTTCCGGGTTCTATATAGAAAACTGATATTTTTATTATTCCAGAAGGTTTAAAATAATTTATTTATCATATATAATCAGAAGCAAAAGGTTTGGGGTCAAAAAGATATGTAAAACTCATTTTATAGCCCAAAAGGGCGAAACCGACAATTACCGAATCAAGCCTACGACTCTAAGTTATGCTCAGCCTAAAATTAATTAAAAATCTTCAAAAATCCCAAAACAATATATTATATCAGTGGGTAAAGAGTTTGGTATCAAAAAGTGGGTTTAAATAGGCTATACGCTAATTATTTTGTTTAATCGCTAAAGAAGCTTTCTAATTACGCTAATGAGCATAACTCTCAATCTACACCTCAAACTGATGTCAAATTTTGGGTGCAAGTTTATAATTCAGTAACTAAGGTTTCTACTCTTTTACATTTGCAAAAATCACGTTTTATGGTGAAAAGGGCATAATGGTCAACATATGAGCAATTAACAGAATCATGCATATTAATTGGATAACTAATGAACCAAGGTGTATAATCACAGAGGGTTATACTAGCATGTAACCTAGTCCAATTAAAGCTCTAAGACATTTCTAAAACATACCAAAACGGGTCAGAACTGAAGTCAAAGCAAAAGTCAAAGCTTTGCGACTTTCGGTTCCGAACCGGGTGTAAACAGAAAATTGTCGGGTTGAACATGTTTAGACATGTTCTTACACTAATTACCAAGTTATATTAATGATCAAACAGGTTGTATGGGTTCTACATTGCTAATTATGCATAAATTGGAAATTAAGCATTCTGTTGACTTTTTAATAACAAGTTTGACCCGACAAATGGTCTAGTTAGAGTGGGAATCAGAGGGTACCCTTTTAAGGGTTTAATGCCCACATAATTACCAACTTATAACGACTTTCAATTCGACTAATCACTGAACCATCAATGATTAATCGCTAAGTCAACCGTTAATTACGACGGTTTGACTTTTAAGCTAAAACTAAGCAAAAACTTAACTAAGAAAGGTTAAGCATACTTACTGAAGTCCTATGCACGATTAGGAAAGACTTGGGTCTGCTCTTAAGCTCCAGAAATGCAGAAATGAGGTGTGTAGAAATGGTTGCAACCTTGTGGCCTTTTATAGTGTTCAAAACCTCATGGATCATTGACACACAAGCCTAGCAATGGCCATGGATCATTTCCAGATGTCCCTAAGGGCCTAGGGGTTGTTTAGGGGTCGTCCAAGATGAAGAAAATCGTTTTAAGTCGGTTAGAATGGAGTTGGCAGACAAAACCCCAAAGTTTTCGGAGCAGAAGGCCCCTCGCGGCACGCGTAGACCCCCCCCCCAGGGTCCTCGCGTGGCGCGACGCCCCTACTGATCAAATCTAATTTTTTGATTTTTTATGCTTTGATCCTTGGCTCTTGAAAACTTTGCTTCGACTTTATTTCTTGCACTTTGAACCCTCAAAATTGACTTATAAGGGCTTCAAGACATATACCCACTTTGTTAAGTCCTCGGTTAACTTTATTGTCACCCGAAAAGTCATAAACTTCATCGTAGACGCTTTTAACCCTTCGCATACGAATTTGATCATAACTTTCTCATACGATAACGAAACTTTATGAAATTTATATCGTGCATTCTAGTGAGCATAATTAACCGTTACAAAGCTTCGGGTTTGCTAAAAGGTCACTCAGAGGTATAAATTAAACATGTTGACACATTTAACCCCTGTAGTTTGTAATCTCTCACTTTCATTCACACTTAGCTTCGTATGATCCATGATTTATTCGTTTGAAGGTATGAGCATCATGTAGGGTTAATGTAAAGTATATTTATTCACTGTTGACATTTTGAACCCTTAAATTCACACACTTTCCATGTTTGTCAACTTTAGTCCTTCAAGAACATTCTTTCACACGTTCAAACTTATGGCACGTGTCAACACATTATAGGACGTGAATTTCCGATGTGTTACATCCTCACCCCCTTAAAAGAAATCTCGACCTCGAGATTTAATGAAATAAATAAGGGTACTTTTCTTTCATTGTGTACTCAACCTCCCACGTATGTTCGGGACCTCTACGGGCATCCCATTTTACCTTTACAATAGGCACATGCTTCCTTCGAAGTTTCTTAACCTGTCGATCTTCAATCGACAGTGGTTTTTCCACAAATTTCAAGCTCTCATCTATATGCACATCTGTATGTGGTATGACTAGCGATTCGTCAGCTAGGCATTTCTTCAGATTGCAGACGTGGGATACGTTATGAATACCACTGAGCTCTTCAGGTAAGTTTAACTTGTAAGCCACTGATCCAACACATTCGATAATCTCGAACGGTCCTATATACCTCGGGCTTAACTTACCCTTTTTACCGAATCGCATCACCCCCTTCCAGGGTGATACTTTAAGCAACACTTTGTCACCTACTTCGAATTTCATAGGTTTACGCTTTGGATCTGCGTAACTCTTCTGCCTATCTCGGGCAGCTTTGAGACGGTCACGAATCTGGACAATCTTGTCCGTCATTTCAAAGACTATCTCCGGTCCTGATAATTGGACATCTCCAACTTCCGCCCAACAAACGGGCGTTCTACACTTTCTACCGTATAAGGCCTCGAAAGGCGCAACCTTAATGCTGGTATGGTAGCTATTGTTGTAGGAGAACTCGATCAATGGTAGGTGGTTATCCCAACTACCACCTAAATCAATCGCGCATGCTCGAAGCATGTCTTCCAGCGTTTGGATTGTACGCTCACTCTGTCCGTCCGTCTGAGGATGGTAAGTCGTACTGAAATTTAAACACGTGCCCAAAGATTGTTGGAAACTTTTCCAAAAATGTGATGTGTATCTAGTATCCCTGTCGGAGATAATAGACACAGGTATGCCATGTAAAGCTACATTCTTATCTACGTATAGTTGGGCTAACATGTCGGAGCTGTAGGTCTCCTTAATGGGTAGGAAATGTGCTGACTTAGTCAGTCTGTCTACGATCACCCATATGATATCATTTCCTTTCCTTGTCTTAGGTAACTTGGCGATCACCTAAGTGGGAAGTTCAGGCTGTTGCAGCAAACCTGACGGTTTCTGATGTTCTGCTTTGACTTGCGCACACGTCAAGCATTTAGCTACATAGGTAGCTACAGACTTCTTCAAGCCTATCCACCAATAGTTTGCCCTTAGATCCTGATACATCTTATCAGCTCCAGGATGAACGGAATATTTAGAACTATGGGCTTCCTGGAGGATAACATCTCGAAGTCCCCCATAAATTGGAACCCATATTCGTCCATTTAATCTCAGGATTCCGTCTTTGCTAAGAGATAACTGCTCCTCAGTTACCCCTAGCTTTTCATTAGGGTAGTTAGCTTCCAACACAACTTCCTTCTGTGCAGCTAACAACCTTTCATTCAAACTGTTCTTTATTTCAATGCTCTTGGCATTGATTCGGATGGGTTTCACCCTTTCCTTTTGACTCAAGGCATCGGCGACTACATTCGCCTTGCCGGGATGGTATCTGATTTCACAATCATAATCATTCAAAGTCTCCATCCAACGGGGCTGCCTCATGTTTAACTCCTTCTGATTAAACAGGTGCTGGAGGCTCCTGTGATCAGAATAGATCACACTCTTGATTCCATATAAATAATGCCTCCATAGTGTTAGTGCAAATACAATGGCACCCAACTCCAAGTCATGGGTGGTGTAATTCTTTTCATGCACCTTTAACTGTCTTGAAGCATAGGCAATAACCTTGCCTTTCTGCATAAGCACACACCCCATGCCAGTGTGTGATGCATCGCAATAAACTACGAATTCTTCGGTACCTTCAGGCAATGTCAGTACAGGAGCGTTGCTCAACTTTTGCTTCAAAATATCAAAAGATTCTTGCTGCTTAGGTCCCCAGTCAAACTTAATCTTCTTCCTAGTCAAAGAAGTTAGGGGTGCAGCAATCCTTGAAAAATTTTCAATGAAACGCCTATAATATCCTGCCAAGCCTAGGAAGCTACGAATCTCTGTAGGCATCTTCGGCTCTTGCCAATTCATAACAGCTTCCACCTTAGCGAGATTCACTTGGATACCACGCTCACTAACCACATGTCCAAGGAATTGGACTTCTCGAAGCCAAAATTCACATTTAGAGAATTTGGCATAGAGCTTCTCATGATGTAGGAGTTTAAGAATACAGCGAAGGTGTTTCTCATGGTCAGCTTGGTTCTTCGAGTAGATGAGGATGTCGTCAATGAAGACGATGACAAATTTGTCCAAGTAGGGCTTGCAGACGCGATTCATGAGATCCATGAATGCGGCAGGTGCATTAGTGAGCCCAAAAGGTATCACTAGGAACTCGTAATGACCATAACGAGTCCTAAATGCAGTTTTGTGTATGTCTTCATCTCTAACCTTCAGTTGGTGGTAGCCTGACCTCAAGTCAATCTTCGAGAAATAACTTGCCCCTTGCAATTGATCGAACAAATCGTCGATCCTGGGCAAAGGATACCTATTCTTTATTGTGACCTTATTAAGCTCACGATAATCGATGCACAGACGCATCGATCCACCCTTCTTCTTGACAAACAAGACTGGCGCTCCCCAAGGAGACGAACTAGGTTTAATGAAACCTTTAGCTAGCAATTCATCTAGTTGTGCTCTCAATTCCTTCATCTCTGTTGGTGCCAACCTATAAGGCGCTCTAGCAACAGGTGCTGCTCCAGGGATGATGTCAATTCTGAATTCCACTTGCCTATCTGGTGGTAAACCAGGTAGTTCTTCCGAAAAAACTTCAGGGTATTCAGAAATGACGGGGATGTCTTCCATTTTAGGTTTCGGCTCATCAATAGTCACTTGTGCCATGTAGATGACACAACCCTTCTTTAAGCACTTAGAGGCCTTGAGCATAGTCACTTGCTCAGGCAGTCCATACCGGGTATCTCCCTGAATGGTAATTGATTCGCCAGATGGAGTCTTGATCACCACTTGCTTCTTATTGCAGACAATCTGGGCCTGGTTATGAGATAACCAGTCCATGCCTAACACGATGTCGAAACCGGCTAACTTCAAAGGAAGTAGGGACAAAGGAAAAGAGTGGTTCTTAATGGATATGAAACATCTATCTAATATGGTTGAGGCGATTTTGAAGGTGCCATCTGCTAACTCCACATCATATTTCACTCTTAGGGTTTTAACAGGTAAATTCAGCAATTTGCAAAACTTATTATCTACAAATGATTTATCAGTTCCTGAATCAAAAAGCACTCTTGCATAAACGTCATTTATAAGGAATGTATCTGTTATCACATTGTCATCCTGTACTGCTTCCTTTGCATCCATTCTGAAGACCCTAGCATTGGTCTTCTTTCCTTCATCAGCTTTCTTGGCGTATTTTGGGCAATTGGTCTTGATATGCCCCTTCTCATTATAGCTGTAGCAGGTTGCATCCTTCAGCTTTTTGCAATCCAAGGTCTTGTGCTCCTTGGACTTGCATATCCCACATGCAAAAGTTCTCGACTGAGTCTGCGAGTTCGATTCAAATTTGCACTTCCCGAAGTGTTGTTTCTTGCAGACTTTGCACTTGGGCTTATCACCAGACTGATGCCCATCCTTCTTTGACTCAGACCCCTTCTTGTGGTCACCGTTTCCTCAGTGCTTCTTGTTTGACCTTCGTGAATTTTCATCTTCACGTTTCCTTTTCTCGGCATCCTTGTTCCTCAGTGATCTTTGTCTGACCGCGTCCAGTGTGAGGGACAAAGATATATCAGCCACAGATCTGAAAGTAGCTGGCCGAGAGGCCTTAATGCTTGCCTTTATCTCTGGGGCTAAACCCCCAATGAAGCGAGCTATTCTTTTGGGTTCCAGGGTCACCAGATACGGAACCAACCTCGACATTGTATTAAAGCTCGTGAGGTAAGCTTGGCAATCTAGATTGGTCATTACCAATGACAGAAAATCTGACTCAATCTTTTCGACCTCGTGCTGAGGACAGTAATTCTCCCTGATGAGGGCAACAAATTGTTCCCATGTCATGTTGTACAGTGGAATCTTCCCAGTAGCTTGGATCAACGATCTCCACCAGGCTAAGGCCTCACCTTTAAACGATTGAGACACAAACTTGACTATATCCCTCTCAGCGCACCCGCTGATATCCACTACTGTGTCCATCTCATCTAACCACGTCATGCAGTCTATGGCTCCTTTTTCCCCAGTGAAATCCCTGGGCTTGCATGAAACAAAGTATTTGTAGGAGCAACCCTTATCACGGGGTCCTTGATTTAGCATGATCTTTTGAGACGGAGCACTGTTGTGGTTTGAGGAGTGTCGATCATCATCTTTCTTGGGTTCTTCCTTCTTGGAGGGAGGCTTGTTGTGAGCCTCGGAATGAGTCTTTGGCTTTGAACGCGGCGCAGATAGGGTCCTACTTCGAGTCCCACTATAATCTTCATACTGCCGCTCTAAGGCCTTTGTAACAGCGTCGTCTACTAACGCTTTCAGTTCAGCACCCGTTATATTAATTCGGGCGTTATCATTATTCTCCATTGGGTGACTATTAATTTCATCCGAGTCAGCCATTTTAAATTTGAACTGTTGCATAAGACAATGATAATAGTTTATTTAAGAGTTTATTATGGAATTGCCCCTTAGGGAAATTCGTTAACCATGGTAAACATAGACCATATTTGGTTAATTTATAAATCATATTTATTTAGGATTTCTATTATAATTTATCATAATTGTAAAACAATAACAATTTTATTAGTAGCACAAAAGGCGTAGTCACAAGGACATTTTAAATTTTAAGCCATGATTTCAGAGAATCAAGGCATGAAGGTTTGAACATAGTTCATTACCTTTTTCTGACAGGGAGTCATAGACCACCATGTCTTTTGTCTCATATAAAAATGAGAAGGGCCCGTAGGCATTGTATTACCAATGTATGGTCAAAATATGATCATCTTAATTGATGATTTAAACCCATGATTCAGAGATCATTAAGTTGGGTTAGGAATCTTTTGAAGAATCCTTATATAAGAATGACGTGTGTGATTTTAACGAATCACTTCTGCCATGAGTGTTAACATGTTTTCAGATGTTAACAGGGGTTTGAATCTTTTTAACAGGTTTTACCATCTTGGCCAGGTCTTATAACGACATACTGGCTAGGTTATACCTTTAAGATTCTTAATTAATATTTAAATAGGTAGATTACTTTTTAAAAGGAATGATTTTGATTCATTTATTTCATATATATTTTATTTATGCATATAATGGCAAAATGAAATTTATAAACAAAACATTCCATTAATTATTAATAGATTACACATCGCCCAAAACGGGACTTTTTAATAGAACAACATACCCACGCAGGGGTCAAACTGAAATACTAGTCCACGCAGGGACTTAAACAAACAACATACCCTCGTAGGGGTTAACAGAAAGATAGACCCTCGCAGGGGCTCAAAACAGCAAGATATGCCCACGCAGGGGCTCCACTGTTACAAGGAAAATACAATCAATAATTGAAGGATTCAATGGTCCTTCTTGCTCTTCCCTTTTATTAAACTTGTCAATCCCTGGAAGAAACTTTGTCGCTCCCTGCGATCTCTGTGAAAATCTCGCTCGACCTGGTCCAATCTTTGAAGAATTTCTTCCCGCTCGGGTGGGGAAAACCGTGGCGGCTGCGATTGTTGCCGAATTATAGGTCTAGCAGGTATTTGGTACCCATGAGTTGGGTACCCTACTCCCCAAGGAGCTCCGTACGGTCCTTCAGGATGAAGGGCATTATAGTTGGCCGCTACCAAGTATGGGTCGGCTTCAGCGTAACCATAGTTGGTGTGAGCCGGCTGCTCAAACGGGTTGTACGCCATAGAACCAGTGTAGGCAGGAATCGGGTTATCAAAACCCATCGGTGGTGGCTGCGGTGCAACTGGGTTTGAAGGCCCACCCATTTGCGGTCTTCATGTAGTGGCGGATAATGACTGCCACTTGAGTGACGAGGATAGCTGAAATGGAAATCTCCTCCACGCGCGGACATTCGCGCGTCTGTCCTCCTACGCCTTGGCGGTTCCGGAGGTGCTTGATTAACTGGTGGTTGTGGAGGCGGTGGCGTGACAGCCACTAATTGTGAATCCCAGAGGGATCCTGCTGCTGCTGCTGCTGCTGGTGAGGCGACGAATGGTGCGAGGGTGTAAAATACCACTCGAACTGGTTAAACCGTGCCTGGTAACTGTCTGGACCACGGTAGGGTGATCCATGAAAAGAAGATCCATCCGAGATCTCGATGGGATGGTTCGGTGTACCGCTTGCGGGTTCGACGGGATCCGTGTCCTCGTCCATATCCTCTGCATGATCGCCGGAGAAATGATCCTCTGGCCCCAATGGGTTAAAACCCACTGGTTCTTGTATGTAGGTTGCTGGGTTAAACCGGCCCCTAAAAACAGGTGTAGGGTCACCAAAGGAATGGTGCGATAGGGATCGTTGTAGAGGTATGTAAGAAGGTTGAGGGTTATCGGGCTCGTTCTCTTACTGTGGCCCATAAGAGTTATGAAAGGGAGGCATCGAACTGTGTGAAACAGATCGTCTCGCAGGCTCAAAAAGGTTCCTCCTGTTCTCTCGTGGGTCAGCACTCGCAGTGGTGGAAGGAGCTCGCATGTGCGAAGGCTCGGCCTCGTGATCATTAGGGGCGGTGATTGGCCCCTTGCCTCGTCCTCTTCGTCTAAAGAATCTTGGCGGCATATTTAATCCTGTCAATACAACATAAGATAACGACAAGAATATATAAAATAAAGGACAAAACAAAACCAAACAAAGTAGAATTTGTCCTATGTTATTTGTCTAGACTCGAAAGTTTAGGAATGTGCTATTGTGTCATTGAGATTAAACACAAAAGGCTAGTGTTTAATTCACTCAATGTTGGCTCTTATACCAACCTGTCACACCCCGACTTTCCACGTATGACCGGTGGGCCCGGTGGGGAGTATCGTGACGTGGTTGGCAACATAATAGTCAAACAACACAATATTTGAAATGCACAGCGGAAGCAAAAGAAAGATATATATTTCAACTTTAATGAATTGTAATATCCAGTATCACAACAGTTGAAATTTATCCACAGAAGGATAAAAAATAAATAGGAAACAGTAGTTCAACAGACGTTAGGCATCTTAAGCTTGCGAGACTCTTTATTGATGCTAAGAAGAAATCCAGCCTATTACGAGTAGTACCTGCATTTAATCTTTTTGGGAAAATACGTCAGTTTACACTGGTAAATACAATTAACCGACTCATTTTAAAAATGATTAAAAATTGATTTGGATGCACGTGGCACAAACATTTTATAACTTGGGATAATTATTTAAATATATAAACTTGTAAAAGAATTACATGTTCCTTATGCGTTCAGTAGCCCGGATCGTGCCGGGTTAAAGATCAATAGACACACCACATTATTTATTTATGCACTGACGGGTGTACGCCTACACCCCGTGCTTAGGTCGTGGCCATTTCGTAAAATGATGCCGAGGATATCCGGGACATGGTCATTAACCTCCCAAAGGCTTTAAGCAAACAAAACAATTTAAACGGGTCATCTCGATAATACTTAACCACCAATCTATTAAGGTCGAATGCCCGACCAAGCGGTATTTTATATACCGTACCCCAAGCCCGTATAGGGAAAATAAGTTAAAAGTATTTACCTTTGCAAGTATAATTCACAAGCAGCAAATGCAAGTAGTTTTACTGGTCCTCCTATTCTGGAACGAAGTTTTATAATAACCTATTAGAATCCTAACGGGTCTTTAGTTAAGCTTAAGCTTAGACCGGTTAGTTTTAAAGATACGGTTCGTACGCACGATTAAGCGAAGACCGGAATAGAATGTGATTTAGACCCGAAAAGTTTGAAGAATTGCTTAATATGGGTATATTATACACATTCTGGATTCTGAGATAAAACCGATAAGGTTTGACCCGTTTCGGCTAATTTATGCAAACTAGTTACATAAACCGAACCGAACGCGCAAGAAGCGTAACGGGTAACCGTAAGAGCCATATACAGGTTTCCTAAGTTAATATGCCTCAAATATGTTGTGACATCAGTAAGATATCTTTTATTATGCCCGAAACGAATTTAAACACAAACTATGCCCCGTAGGGGTAGTTTGGTCATTTGAAAGGTTATAAAAGAGTTTAAGTAGTAACCTGAGTTACAGGTCTGATATAATCAGCAAAAATACTTATTTTACTAAGTTATAGCAGTAGGGTAATGTATATATGTGAAATTTATCAATTATAACCAAACTATGCTCCGTAGGGGCATTTTGGTAATTTCACATAAGCCAAAAAGCTCAAAACTGAAGTCTGAGTTTAACAACTTTTGCTTACTATTAAAATATTATAATTTACCTAAAATATCAGTAGGTATCAAACCTTGTATGTTTAAAATAGTTTTAGCACATACTATGCGTTAAAAACGCTTAATAAGGCGATTAGAAGCCGTTTCCGGGTTCTATATAGAAAACTAATATTTTTATTATTCCAGAAGGTTTAAAATAATTTATTTATCATATATAATAAGTAGCAAAAGGTTTGGGGTCAAAAAGATATGTAAAACTCATTTTATAGCCCAAAAGGGCGAAACCGACAATTACCGAATCAAGCCTACGACTCTAAGTTATGCTCAGCCTAAAATTAATTAAAAATCTTCAAAAATCCCAAAATAATATATTATATCAGTGGGTAAAGAGTTTGGTATCAAAAAGTGGGTTTAAATAGGCTATACGCTAATTATGTTGTTTAATCGCTAAAGAAGCTTTCTAATTAAGCTAATGAGCATAACTCTCAATCTACACCTCAAACTGATGTTAAATTTTGGGTGCAAGTTTATAATTCAGTAACTAAGGTTTCTACTCTTTTACATTTGCAAAAATCACGTTTTATGGTGAAAATGACATAATGGTCAACATATGAGCAATTAACGGAATCATGCATATTAATTGGATAACTAATGAACCAATGTGTATAATCACAGAGGGTTATACTAGCATGTAACCTAGTCCAATTAAAGCTCTAAGGCATTTCTAAAACATACCAAAACGGGTCAGACCTGAAGTCAAAGAAAAAGTCAAAGCTTTGCGACTTTCGGTTCCGAACCGGGTGTAAACAGAAAATTGTCGGGTTGAACATGTTTAGACATGTTCTTACACTAATTACCAAGTTATATTAATGATCAAACAGGTTGTATGGGTTCTACATTGCTAATTATGCATAAATTGGAAATTAAGCATTCTGTTGACTTTTTAATAACAAGTTTGACCCGACAAATGGTCTAGTTAGAGTGGGAATCAGAGGGTGCCCTTTTAAGGGTTTAATGCCCACATAATTACCAACTTATAACTACTTTCAATTCGACTAATTACTGAACCATCAATGATTAATCGCTAAGTCAACCGTTAATTATGACGGTTTGACTTTTAAGCTAAAACTAAGCAAAAACTTAACTAAGAAAGGTTAAGCATACTTACTGAAGTCCTATGCACGATTAGGAAAGACTTGGGTCTGCTCTTAAGCTCCAAGAAGCTCCAGAAATGCAGAAATGAGGTGTGAAGAAATGGTTGCAACCTTGTGGCCTTTTATAGTGTTCAAAACCTCATGGATCATTGACACACAAGCCTAGCAATGGCCATGGATCATTTCCAGATGTCCCTAAGGGCCTAGGGGTTGTTTAGGGGTCGTCCAAGATGAGGAAAATCGTTTTAAGTCGGTTAGAATGGAGTTGGCAGACAAAAACCCAAAGTTTTCGGAGCAGAAGGCCCCTCGCAGCACGTGTAGACCCCCCCCCCCAGGGTCCTCGCGTGGCGCGACGCCCCTACTGATCAAATCTAAATTTTTGATTTTTTATGCTTTGATCCTTGGCTCTTGAAAACTTTGCTTCGACTTTATTTCTTGCACTTTGAACCCTCCAAATTGACTTATAAGGGCTTCAAGACATATACCCACTTTGTTAAGTCCTCGGTTAACTTTATTGTCACCCGAAAAGTCATAAACTTCATCGTAGACGCTTTTAACCCTTCGCATACGAATTTGATCATAACTTTCTCATACGATATCGAAACTTTATGAAATTTATATCGTGCATTCTAGTGAGCATAATTAACCGTTACAAAGTTTCGGGTTTGCTAAAAGGTCACTCAGAGGTATAACTTAAACATGTTGACACATTTAACCCCTGTAGTTTGTAATCTCTCATTTTCATTCACACTTAGCTTCGTATGATCCATGATTTATTCGTTTGAAGGTATGAGCATCATGTAGGGTTAATGTAAAGTATATTTATTCACTGTTGACATTTTGAACCCTTAAATTCACACACTTTCCATGTTTGTCAACTTTAGTCCTTCAAGAACATTCTTTCACACGTTCAAACTTATTACACGTGTCAACACATTATAGGACGTGAATTTTCGAGGTGTTACATACACCTTTACTAACTAATTCATAACTAGTCATTTTTTTTACCAAGATTAACATCAAATTCATCCTCTATCATGTATGATCAAATACTTAAACTTGCAAATTGTTCAAGTGTCTTACTTCAACTATCATTTATGATGATTTCTAGCACAAACATATCATCACCTTCACTATTTAGTCAAAACCCACTTTCTAGTTTACTTGTTAATCATCTTCAAGTAATATTACATCAAGTTTTTCATAATATCATCCTAACTAACGAAATTAAACATACATAGACATTCAATTTCGACTTTGGATCATAACCCAACCATCTATTTGCAAGTAAACTACTTGTCTAAATTTTCAACTTTAACCAATCTAGGTTTTATGACATACCTTATGATCCCCATGACTAGGCGATCGTTTCTATGTATTCATGCATCGATTTTGGCTTTGAATCAAGCTTCAATTTGATGATTTGTTGAGTTTTAGGGTTTGAGCTCTTGGGAGCACCCTCCTGGTCGAACTCCACACACGCACACACACACTAAAAGTGTGTGTTGTGTTATATTTTTTTTGTTTATAAAACCCTTTTTCAAGTTATCCAACTTTGGTCCCTCATGTTTTGGTTTGTTATTAAGTAGGCTACCTATTTCACGTTTCTTTATTATTGTAACAACACTCATTTAACTAGGTTGATATTCCTAGTTACTTAGTGGGTTCGGGTAAGTTATAACCCGTTTTTGTTTTAAGTCCCGTTAGCCCGGGCCTTCTATATACTTTGTTTTTCTCAAAGTATTTATCCTACTTTTAATTAACATCAAGTTTATTGATTTAAATCCTAATATTTACCGGGTTAATTTTTACCACTAGCGGTATTTTACCCGCCGTCACTGTTAATGTGGTTTGATTACCAAACCCGTTTTTGGGGTGTTACACACAAGAATATGACACATGTAATCAAGGCATAGGTATAATTGTTCCTACATAATCAGGTAGTGTTACGTAATGATACATAAGCACATAATATATAGAATATCAAGTAATGTTAGAATTGTTCCGAATATAAGGGTTGTGTAATTGCATATTGATATGTAATCACCTAAACATAACATGTTAAATTTATTTTTTGGCTTTATTTTTATAAAGATATTAACCTTAATTCTGTTTAAAAGTCATGATGAAGTTAATTTAAAAGTCTAGCAATTATTACTATATCTTTTTTTTTTCTTTCCAAAAGTCATGATGAAGTTAATTTAAAAGTCTTTAACAAATATTACTATTTCTTTTTTTTTTTTCCTTTCCATCACTTGTTTTTATTAGGGTATTACAAGATTTTGAAACTACTTAATCTAAAAAATTGGATTGCTTAATCAATTGCTTCATATTCATTCCTATTTTTTCCAACCAGTTTTCAATTTGTATTTGTTCGGGCCGTGATACACGTTTAAATCATAAAATATGTTTTTTATAGACCCATGATACACATTTAAATTACAATAAATTTTTTATAGCCTATGATAAGTACAACTCACTAAAATCCCAATTAAAAAAAATAACTAACATAAAAATCCTTAAACCGTGCTACCACTCATCTACCACTTGTGGTCTAATGGTATAAAGACTTAGGGGCTGTTTGGTAGCCTCTTAATGACTATTCAGATGCTACCTCTTAATGGTTTAAAACCTCTGAATGAATAAGAGGTAACCTCAAGTCTGAATGGTTAAGAGGTACCTCTGAATGGTAAATCATCACATGTCACATTCTTCTACCTTCTCATTGGTAAAATTGTTAATGGTTCCATTAAGAGGTAGCCTCTTAATGACCATTCAGAGGCTACCAAGCAGCCCCTTAGGGTGTAGGGAATGGTTAGACACTTGAAAGTGGTAAACTTCAAAATCAACCAATGAGAGTGTGCCATGTCATTTAAACTTAAGAGTTTAAACTATGCTGAAAAGTGTTTGCCGATGCGGTAAAGCAAAATCATCTCTCACAAACATGTTCACCGCATCGGCAAACCTTTACCGCCCCACCATGTTCGCCGCGTGGCAAAGGGAGTTGGCGGCGGTCTGCCCGAGCGGCAAAGCGAGTTTTCCGCACCTCTTTGCCGCCCACACCGTACACCCTTAGGTTTTCCAATAGAGACCCAAGTTAATCGTGTCACTTTGGTGGATAAGACAATAATAGATAGAGCATGGGCTTCTTTGTAGAGGTGTCTGGCTCTATCCTGAGCGCACACGAGTTTTCGTCTCACCGTGTGTTACGCCAAAGAGTACACTAGCCAAATACAAGAAAATTGTTGTTAAAAAAAAAACATGCTACCACTTCTTATTTACCTATATATTAAAAACAGAATTGAATGAACAATAAAACATAATAGAATTTTTACCTATATATTAAAAACAGAATTAAATGAACAATAAAACAAAATAGAATTGAATGAATAGTAACATCACTAAGGAATAAGCAAATGGTATCGGCTATCGGTACCGGTATCAAATTTACCAAACCGGGTGTATTTTCGGTATCGGTTCAGCACCGGTATTCATCAGTTTTTACCCTCAAATACCGGTGCCGTACCAGTACCGACTATATTGAGCCGTACCGTACCAGGTATATTCGGTACCAGTACCCACTTTTAGGGATTTCGGTAACAGTATTTTCGGTACCGGTTGGTACCGAGCTCATCAAATCCTGTAGCAACGTAGCAATGCAAGTAATTGCACTGTTTAGATTACTTTTCATACACACAGAAGTAAACTCTATTTCGTTTGAATGAGATTTTATATACACAACAACTTATTTTGCTTTATTTTTTGTCTTTTCTGTAATGAATGAATTGTCGCATGTAAAATTAACTTGGATATTTAGATTATTGATGAGCAAATCGTATCAAATCCTGTAATCAAACCGGTATCGTATCGGTACCAAATTTACTATACCAAATCATTTTTTGTACCAATTCGGCACCCACCTTTTGGCGTTTTCAGAATCGTTACTTTCGGTTCGAAACCGGTCTAGCACCATACGTGTATTTATTGATTTTTACCTTCAAATACCATACCGTATTGTACCGAGCATTTTCGGTGCCGATACCTAATTTCGATAAATTTCCGGATTGGTACTTTCGGTGCCGTAATAACTGAACTCAAAACAACTGAATTTCCAACGTGTAGGACGTGTGGGTCCTATTATTATATATTAGGTTATTTAAAATCGTTTTTTAGGACAGAGTAACTATCATTTTTCACGACATTTTTATTTATGTTTTGATATTCGGTATCTGCTTGCGGTTACCAACACGCGTTTTGCAGTAATTGGGTCCCCGCGGAAAATCAACTAGTTTAATTATTCCATATATAAGTTTGCAAGTTTTTTATGCATAACAACTTGTACATTGTGTTTTGTGAGTTTTTCAAAAAAAAGTTGATTATTTTACTTTTAACCAAAAGGTTTTTACCCTTTTCAATTTTAACCCTACATAATTTGTTTTTTAACTTTAACCAAAAACTTTTCATTATTTGTAATTTAACTTCGCAACTTTTGTCACTTGTACTTTTCATCTTTCGCAAATTTTCGTTTTACGTATAGTTCTAAATTTTTCGAGTTAATATGACGCAACGTGCATGTGTGGTTCAACGTTTTTATCTCTATTTTTCCATGTTTGACAGGTTCGTCGCAACACACATATCCTAGGTCGAGTCAGTGTTGGTGATCGAAGACGATTGTGTGACATTAGTACTATTTGACACACCGTTTTACGCCCCGCTGCAACGCGGGGTGTTCTTTGGGGGGTTTTCAAAGAAAAAATGGTTATGCATATGGTTGTCGTAACGTTGGCTTTGGGGGTTTTAAAAAAAAAGTTGATTTTTTTTTACTTTTCACCCAAAAGTATTTCATAAATTACTTTTAACCCAAAACTTTTTTGTTTTACTTTTAACCCAAAACTTTTTATCTTTTGTAATCTATTCTCATAACTTTTTTTACTTTCAACTTTGATCCTTTATGGTTTTCATTTTCCGCAAATTTTTCACTTTATGCTTGGTTCTAAATTTTGTGACTTAACACATTGCAACGTGCGTCTTTGGTTTAACGTTTTTACGTTTCGTTCTAAATTTTGCGAGTTAACACGACGCAACGTGCGTGTGTGGGTGAACGTTTTTACATCGTCTATTTTTTCCCCGTTTGACAGGTTTAACATAACGTGCGTGTCCTAGATTGAATTAGTTATAACTAAAGAATCCCCGCCGCATTGCGGCGGGTCGCAATCCTAGTTAATTAATTAATCAGTAATCATGAATAATAAAATATCTTTAACCTACCAATTCCCGCCGGCTCCTAACCAATAAAACCTCAAAAACGGAATCCAACACGTTCAACACAAATTTATACGTCTCAGAAACAAACAAAAAACACACACACACACACACTAATCCATGGCCGGAAAAACCTCCACCAACACCGCCGGAAAACCTATCCGGTGCCGAGGTAACTTCATCAACCCTGTTTTACAACTCTACTTCCCAAACCCCGATCAGCCGGAACCAGAAAACTTCAATTTTTTTTCTTTAAATGGTTATGTGAATAATGAACACCAACTGTTCGATGAAATGCAGCTGCGATTGCTCGGAAAGCAGGGGAGCCGCTCGTGATTGAGGAAGTGATTGTTGCTCCACCGAAATATCGTGAAGTTCGGATTAAAATCATTTGCACATCTCTCTGTCATAGTGATGTTACCTTTTGGAAATTAGAGGTACAGATTTGTGGTAATTAGTTGACTTTTGAAATTAACTAATAATATTTTTTTTTTAATTTTGTTTTTTGTTTTATGAAGCAACCACCTGCTATTTTTCCTAGAATACTTGGTCATGAAGCAGTGGGGTAAGTACGGTTAAATTAAATTAGCAAAATTCCCATGTTGAATCTGTTGATTTCTTCTATTTGAGGATGATAGTTTTGCAGATTGCTATTACTGTTGCATTGACTTTTAGTGGTTGAAGTCAACATCTAAACATAAAGATAAAGATGATGTTGATAGTTGTTAGACAATGGACTTTAGGGATATTGTCGAATCAATCGGGTTTCAGGTTATTCAGATCGCGTTATAATTCAAATCGAAAACAACTCTAATTCAATTGGTTGAATCAAACTCGGATTGATTTGAATTCACCTAAATTATGAAAAAATAAATATTATAAAAAATATATAAAATGAATACAAAATATGTATTTTTTATATAAAAAAATTAAAACTATAAAATTCCAATTCCTAATTGGGTCCAGTGGCGAAGCCTGAAAATCTCCACCGGGGGGTCGGAAGTCACCGGACCTAAAAATTCTATATAAATAATTTTTTTTTTATAAAACCGGGGGGGTCGAAAACGTATATACCTAAAAAATTCTATATGAAACGTACATACATAACACTACTGAGCGAAAAGTTCGGGAGGTCGGGCGCCTCCCCGGCCCCTTGAAAGCTACGCCCCTGATTGGGTCAGTTCGGTTCGAAATTCAGTTCAGGTAAGGACCCGATTCGAACATTTAGAACCCGAATACAAATTCGTTATTTGAATCAAAGTTCGGATTTTTCGAGTCTGATTCGAATATGAATCTTTGGTTTTCATACAGATTTGTTGGGTCCCAGGTGTAAAGTTTTTTTACTTGATTTTCTACTTTATAAAATATATTACATAGTCATTTTTTTTGCTGTACAAAAGGGTAGTAGAGAGTGTTGGAGAAGGTGTGCATGAAGTTGTTGAAGGAGACACTGTGATCCCAATTTTTTTACCAGACTGTGGTGAATGTACAGATTGTTTGTCTGTAAAAAGCAATCTATGTACAAAATTACCTTTCAGTCTTTCTCCATACATGGATAGAGAGAAAACAAGCAGGTTCACAGACCTCAATGGAGAAACGTTATACCATTTCTTGTTTGTATCAAGTTTTAGTGAATACACAGTGGTTGACATTGGTCATGTCACTAAAATTGATCCCCAAACACCCCCAAATAGAGCTTGCCTCTTAAGTTGTGGAGTATCAACTGGTAAATTATGTTTTTCTTTTATGGATTTACTATACTTCCAACAATGAAATGTTGACATTCAATGTTTTGTGTATGTAATGCTTTTAGGTGTTGGTGCTGCTTGGAAAACTGCAAATGTGGAAACCGGAACAACGGTTGCTATATTTGGATTGGGTGCAATTGGGCTCGCGGTATGATCATGTTAAATTCAAGTTGAAGTGTTATGTTAAACTTGTGGGCTTTACACATAAAGGCTTCAATGATTTTTGTGACTAGACATCATAACCTATATTCAAGTTGAAATGATTTTTGGAAAAACAAACAGTCTGCAGATGACAATGTCTGCACGTGGTCTGCGCAGCGCAGATAGAAGAGCCTGCGCAAATCTTTTTTAGAAAAACAAACACCACCTTAGTAAAGTCATTTTAAAGAATTGACCCACCAACAGGTGGAAAATATAAGGCTACAATAATGACATTTTAAAGGCTTCAATAATTTTTTTTACTAGACATCATAACTTCAGTTGTTTGTTCTTTTGGACATTTACTATCACTATTTTAGAATGTAAGATATAAACATATCTCTATTTATATGACATGTTCATATTTCTGCTGTCATCGAAATAAGAAGTGCACTTTACTTAACAATGTGTATGCACTATCATACATGTTACATACAAAACTGATAATTGATAAATTTCATGATGTTTATGGTTTTGACATGTTACCAAACACGACGTTTCATTTTTTACTAGGTTGCAGAGGGAGCGAGGCTATGTGGAGCTAAGAGGATCATAGGGGTTGATATCAACCAAGACAAGTTTGAATTAGGTGATTTAATTTATAATTTGAATCTTTATAACAATATCATCATTATCATCATCATATGAGTTTAAGTTTAAAAAAAGTTTGTTTTATGTTTGACAATTTCTTTTATATACAGGAAAGAAATTTGGAGTGACTGATTTTGTGAACTCCCGTAACTGTGGGGACAAATCTGTGAGCCAGGTAAATTAGCCACAGTTATATCATCATTAGACACCATAACTATGTTGCTATTATGCATTATTATTTTATTTTTATAGCATAGGTTGTTGCTTATAACAGGTGATAATGGAGATGACTGATGGCGGAGCAGACTATTGCTTTGAGTGCGTTGGTATGTCATCGCTGGTGCATGAAGCTTATGCCTCTTGTAGAAAGGTCTATTCTATCTCTTATCACTGTTTAAAACTAGGGGTGCTAAAATGAGTCGCGTTCGATGGTTTGTTGGTCGAACCTGACGTGAACCCAAAAATTTGTTAGGAATCCAAACATGAGACAAACCTAAAAATTTCGTCATACACATGAATCCAAACACGATATGATTATTCGTGAGTTCACACGGACATGACCTGTTTAACCTGATTTTTTCTTATTTTTTGCATATTGGTACTCTAAAATTACAAACATAACAAAAGTAAAAATGTATATAAAAGACTACATTTAATCTATAAAAGTTGATGGCAATTCTTTTTTAATTTTAAACTTTGGTGTAAAATGTCCAACTAGGCATTATTTTAAAACACGTTTCAATTTTTTATTTATTTTTTTATAAAATAAACTGGTTAAACGTGTCAACCGGCCAAGTCAATCTAAATCCAACCCAATTTGTTAGACATGTTCAAAGGGTTGATGTGAAATCGGCCCAAGTTTAGATCCAACACAAGCCCACGAGTTGAATGTTAGGTGCAGTGCATGTTGCCATGTTGTATTTTCACGTCGTGGTATACATTCACACCCCTATTGAAAACATGCCCAAGATAACGGCTTATGGGTCTAGTATTAAGTTGGGCTTTAATTATGCCCACTTCTTGTGCATACAGGCCCGACCCGATATGCAACTTTTTACAATCCATAATGACTTTGTAACTGCTAAATTTGTTCCAAAATGCAAATCTCATCTTGGAATGTAATATTCAGGGATGGGGGAAAACAGTTGTGTTGGGAGTTGACCAGCCAGGTGCAATGTTGACTTTTAGTTCTTTTGAGGTACTTCATAGTGGCAAAACTCTAATGGGCTCTCTTTTTGGTGGTATCAAACCGAAATCTGATATACCAATCCTTATAAAACGCTACATGGATAAGGTAAGCAGAATCTGTCTTGTCTCTTTTTTATTGTCTGTCTTTTGACTTTTGAAGTCAAACTATTACATTCTTGAAGTCTTGATGAATCTTGATCGCTTCAGGAACTACAACTTGACGAATTCGTGACACATGAGGTTGACTTTGAGGATATTAACAAGGCTTTTGATTTGCTTCTCGAAGGGAAGAGCTTGCGATGCGTGATTTGGATGAAAAGTGATTGAATTTTGTTTCAACAACGTATTTTATCATCGTATGTTGGTCATCTTAAGCGTCATTTGTGGTTATATAAAACAGTTGTGTTAAGTTCTTGACTGTAACATTTCCAGTAACAAAACTATAGTAATATGTTTGGACGAGTGTTTAAATTTCATTAAGCTAAAGTTACTTATCTGCTCATCTAATTAATCTAGATAACTCGTTGTCATTATTGAAGTCTGAAGGGTACTTTAGACCACATTTTAAGTTAACTTTTAGTAAAAATCTTCCTTAAAATATATGTAAAGTCAAACACTTGCCTGGACTAACTAACTAACTAACTTCTATATTTACTAGAAAAATCTTTTATTATGCCTGGACTAACTTCTATATTTATTAGAAAAATCTTGTATTATAGATTCACCCATAAAATTAGGGCCGTAAAAGAATCAAAATTTCGTGGATCGTTTGACGAAAAGTTCATGCTTTTTTTTAAATGAATGCACCGGATACAAGAAAATGTCTTGTTCATTCATGCACGTTCGGTAAACTGTATGTTTATATAAACAAAGTAATAATTTTTTAATTTATTTTTTGGCAAATTGGATTTAAATAATCCAAACTTTCTCAATTTGGCTGATAATAATCCCAACTCAGTTATTTGCCAATAATAATCCGAACTGGTCCACTTTTGGCCGATTAATAGTCTGCGTTAAAAAATAGCTTAACGGAGTTAAGTTTTTTTCCGAATTACAAATAGATGTTTTGGGCCTTTTGATTAGAACGAGATTACAAGTTGATTGATGTTTTAGGGTGTTTTTTGTATTCTCGGTTGGTTAACCAAAGTTAACTTAATTGAACTAAAATCATTAATATTTTCATATATTATTAACTTTTGTCCCCATTACATGTGTAATAAAAGTTAACACAAACAAGTTCGGTTCATTTACATGCTTATATACCAATGATCTCTATTCTTGTAGAACTTGGTGGTATTGACATCCACTACATGCCATAATGCAATTTGGCGGTAACCACATAAATGGATTACTCATTTCATCGCAAGAGACCGGACTTCTTGTGATCGAGATCTCTAGGTTTTGTCCTTGTTGGACAAAACAAAAAATCCCAACATCTATTTTTAATACAATTTAGCTTGTTCTGAAACTTTAATTAAATATATTATGTATAAAAAAACACTTAAATTATTAATTACGCCTATAGTGAACACATGCAATTGTAGAGAGTCGCACCATGGAACAATGGACGCGTGTACGGAGCGGTTCATGTGGTGAAGGCACGCTCACCGCGTCGGTGGATTGCATGCAATTCCATCCTTACAACTTACAAGCTAACTTTAAATCAAGATTGTCCCACTTTCATTTAATGCGGACATCAAGAGTCTTGACATGTGGTTTTGTGCATGTTCTATGCTCCGTTACGCTGCTGGGTGTGGAGGAGGGTAGTTAGTTAGGATGATTTATCACGTAGACGGTCACGTCATCAGGTGTGGGGATGAGTTCTAAGGGATAGACCAAGGGTGTGATGATGAGTCCCTTTATATATACATATGTATGTATGTACAATGGTGGAATAACCAGAACGTTAACTCAGGGGTGTCCCGAATTTTTTTTTCACCGTGCAACGGCTGCGGTTGCAACTGGTAAAAGCAAAGCTAGCTTCACTACCCGATAAACTAAAGGACAAGAACTATGTTGCCTCTTCTTGTTTGGATGAGCACTGATCACCGTCTGGCCCCAGCACTCAGGTCGACGTTTCGTTTCCTTCCAACACTCCACTGCCACGCTTTGAAACTTCAAAAGGGTTATTAACTTATTTTGTATTTTGGGCTAACATATAAACTTTTTGGCTAACAATAGATTCGGTCTTTAATAATAGGGGAATTGGCCTGTAATAATCCCACCTAGATCTTATTGGCCATTAATAATCCTAACTCAGAATATCCCCCCCACCAGTCTCACCTTTCACCTATTTTTCCTATAATGGTCCCCCGTTAAAAAAACTTAACGGAGTTAAGCTTTTTTTTTTTTCCAAATTACGAACAGATTTTTAGGGCTTTTGATTAGAACAACGATACGAGTCCACTGATGTAAAACTTGCCTCGAAACGGTGCTCCAAACGATGAAAATGACGCTTTAATTCGGGTGTTTAAATTTCTAATTAACCAAAATCAAGTCACTTGGAGCACCATTTCGAAGTAAGTTTTACATCAATTGACTCGTATCATCGTTCTGATCAAAAGCCCTAAAAAATCTGTTTGTAACTTGGAAAAAAGCTTAACTCCGTTAAGTTTTTTTAACGGGGGACCATTGTAGGAAAAATAGGTGAAAGGTGGGACTGATGGGGGGAATATTCTGAGGTGGGATTATTAATGGCCAATAAGGTCTAGATGAGATTATTACAGGCCAATTTCCCTTAATAATAAGATAAGGGTTGGGTCATTATTATATATATTACTTTTAATTAATGAACGACACATTATTTTAGTTAATGAAATGTAATGTGCTACAAGATCTAATCGACATCGTCCATTTTAAATGAAGATTGACTATATTCACTACTTTAACTTTTTGCCTTTTCATTCATAATCCCAATAAACTTCATCTTCATAGGTTATCCGTAGTCACAAAGCCCCTTTGGGGGCGTTATGCAACACGTGGCACGCCACATCATAGAGGGGCGTTATAGAGTGTTATATCACTAAAGGGTGTATTAATAAAGCTCCAACCTCATCATTACTCAATTATTAATTTTCAGTTTTTTATAGGTAATTTCTAACTTTATAAAATTAAATGGAATCCTATTTTATAAATTTATAAATGGAATCTAAGAACTAGTTTTTTTTTCGCTTGACAAGTTAAAGAAATAAATTCATAACAGTTTTTAGTTATAAAACTAGGTATTGATTGGCAAAGTTTAGAAATATATAGGGATTTAAAGTTCCTAACCTGTTTTAAATATATTAAGAATTACAAGGTCTAATATTGTACAATATCAAAACTTTCAAAATTAAATAAAACAAACACCCGTTCTTCAGTTCATCTTCTTCGACTATTCCGGTGGAGTTCCGGCAACTTCGGAATAGTTCGATCCCCTAGTGTTTAGCTCGTTTTTCTTGCACTAAAGTTTATCTCCACTCTTTTTCTAATCGATATCGCTAGTATTATCCCTTCAAGACCTTAATAAACTTCATCTTCTTCGCAAGTTTTTGCCGACCAGATTTTTCATTTCCGGCGACCGGAAAATTTATTTTCATCTCATTTTCACCTACATTTAGGGGTGTTCTCGTAGTTGTTTAGGGGTATCCTTTCTATAAAACCGAAATATATATATATAAATATACACTACCGACACGAAGTTGAGCCCTGTCCCGTGCTACAGCTCGTAAAGAGCTAGGTCTGCTCCTGTGTATGTACATGTGTGTGTTGGATAAGGAAGAGAGGGACCGTCGTTGGCGTCTTGGAGATGATGATGGGACAGGACAAAGTAGTGGGGGGCGGTGTGGACGTGCCTCCACGGGGATCGACGGCCCTCCGCCGTCCCCACACCGCATAGCCTTAGACATCTCAATTTTTAGGTTGTATAGTTTAGGATAAAGCTATTTACGTCATATTAACGTCACTTCTGCATTAGCATTAGGAGGCTTTATAACTTCTCACCCTTAACTATAATACAATGAGATAAAACTTATCACATTATTACTCAATCATTAATTTTTTTAATCTATACTTGTTTTAAACTAGTTGGATTGCCGCGCTTCGCGGCGGGCTTTCGGCCGGCATCGACTCGGTTCATTAAACTATAGGTATGATACATGTACTCGGTATAACTACCAATAGAGATACGCCCGAAAATATATCGACACGTGTTTTACATTTATCGAAAACTATAGAAACAAATGCCGCATGTTATTCGGGCAGGCATTGGTTCGGTCAGTATAACTCGCTACATCATAAGGTATTACACTACTAAAAAATTTCTATTACCAATACAACTATATTCAAAATTTATTAAACTAAAAAATTTCTATTACCAATACAACTATATTCAAAATTTATTAAACTAAAAAAATTCTATTACCAATACAACTATATTCAAAATTTATTAAACATTATTTTCTATTACTAAAAAAAGAAAAGGGTAAATAGCTCACTTCAAAAAATCTAAACCACAATGCAACGTTAATTACATGAATGTTTGTGCTTTGATCATTTGTACATTATTATTCACAACTCGGTTTTGAGTAAACTTTGTGTCTATACATATATAAAAATAAACATGTCACAATGACATACATCGAATTTTATTAAACATCATATATTAATAGTTATAAAAGGAATATAATATACTTTAAAACTAATCATGATATCAAAATATTATAAAAATATTAAAGAATAGTAAAAAAGCCACACCTACATATGATATTTATATAATGAAAGTTTAGTTGTTAATGTCATTTTAGTAAATAATAAGTTTTTTTTACAATATTAATTGACACATGTGCAAACAATGCAATTCAAATTGTACATTAGCTTTGATTATTTGTATTTTACTGTGCATGTTCCTTGTAAATGTAGGGTATAAGAATTTAGAAACATTATAAATTTAAAATAAAATTACACAAGTAAAAAAATAATTAAATAAAACTAAAAAGAGTACCATTATACTAAAATTTATATACTATTATTTTGCAACAAGTTTGTGCATATATGAGTTGTACATGTTGCTTTAATGGTTTTTTGTTCTAAACCAATTTGTTCAAAAATTTATATACTATTATTTTGCAAAAAGTTTGTGCATATATGAGTTGTACATGTTGCTTTAGTGGTTTTTTTGTTCTAAACCAATTTGTTCAAAAATTTAAATTAAGTTGTAATGATGAATGATATTTTTATACCATACATGTAAATATATATATTTTTTTTATTTTGACGTATTTTGTTGAAAGTAGAGTTGTACACACAATGGAATGGAGTATCTTTCTTATCTTGTAAGCTATAACGAGTGTTGGTACTAACGGATACCTTCACAACAATATGAGTTCCACTTCAATTCTGTTTGAACAACATCGATACTGATATTTGTTTTTTATGGTTTTTGATCAATGTGAAACATGTGCCAATGTTCTTTTGGGCATACTACGACTATATTTTTGAGTTTTATCTTTCAGCTTCCATACCGAATGCCAGTAGTGTACCGCCATCATAACGAACCGAACCGATATTAACCGAATTCTAGTTTAAAAAAATTACAAACCAACTTAAATTGATAAAGAGGTAAAATGGTTGAGAGAATGGTTGTGTAGTATAAAGTGAGAATGGGTATGCTATAAGGTGGTAAATGTGTAGATTTATATAAAGTAAATTGATAAATATTTATTAATATTATTATTATTATTATTATTATTATTATTATTATTTTAAGTATTATCGCTTTTCAGTGGTTTAAAAACTTAACAAGCCTCATCAATAGAGCCGTTGACACTCGTTGTGTCTGGCAACTTGGTCCATCACGCCCCCTTTAATACCCAGAAATGGTGTTAGGGGTGCTATGGTAGCAGGGGCAGACCTAGGTAGAGGGTTGGGTGAGCGGACACACCTTTTGAGAAAATTTTTTTTAGTGTATTTTACAAGGAAAAATCCCGATCGCACCTTTGACAATTTGATTAGGCCCTCATTCGCATCCCCATACAATATTTTTTGGGTACGCCACTATATGGTAGTGAAGTGGCTAACTGCGCGGTTTAATATTGTGTGGCCTTATAAGAACTTTCATTTTGAGTTGTTTAATATTTAATGCAATATTTTGTTTATTAACAATTTAGTATCTTTTTGAGTTGTTTAAAATTTAATGCAATATTTGTTCATTAAATTTCATTTTAGAAGCATATACTTTATAAATTATTATCAAAATAATGAAATATGACATCTGACTTGATATGGTTTTCATTTAGAAGTTGATAACTACGTCATGTGCAGTAAATACTCCGAAATATAAAACACACTTTTTTACATATCAAAGTTTCATGTTTACCTCTAAGTTGTAGAATATAATAAAAGATCATGAAGAATAAAACACACAGATATAAAGTAAGATAAAAATTAAGTGTTTGTGAGTTGCAACATAAGTCAAGAAAGTATCACACGCTAAGATGATTTTTAATAATAATGTTATTTTTAATTCGTTTAAGTAGTATTCAGTAAAACACTAAGTAATAAGTAATTATATTTTTTATATATTAAAAAATGGCAAATATGAAAACTTTAATTCATTTTTGAGTATATGAAGTGCGGAATTACAAGAGCACAGATGTCTCCGAGAATTCGCGTATCCTGTTCGAGCTCGAAGAAATGTGCCATTCCGTAATGTTTATTATTATTATTATTATTATTATTATTATTATTATTATTATTTTTAAATCAAATTAGTATCGGGCTCAATAAATCTAATGACAAGTGGGCTAAATTCTAAACCATAAAAAATGATTTGTAAAGGGCCTATATTGGAATTGTTATGTGTTTACTATTTAAAAAAAATTAACATATATATATATATCGGATTTTTAATCACGTGCTGTTGAAATATTGGCCTTGTATGGAGGTCTTCCCAGCACACCATCAAAGCCGCCACTGTACAAGAGGTCTGATGACCATCCAACAAACCAAATTTTGATTAACTGACCCCTCGTTATGACCCAAAGGGTTGATAAACTGAAGAAAAGATGATCGAAATTTTTTTCCGGCAAACAACGGTGATGGCCGTGTCCGTTGGTGTCGTTAAGTAGTTCATTGAAGGTGACACCTTGTAGGATTTAGATTAGTGAGAGAATGAAAAAGATGTAGACAAACATAAAGATAGGTATTTATGTGGGTTATGTTGTTCATTTTAAATGTTAAGCCTAGATTTTCTTTAAAAAAAACTAATGGATAGTGGTGGAAGACTTTTATTTCTTTTGGGAGATAGAGGTTTACCTCCCACTTGATGCACGGTAGGTAATGATAGGAGATATTGTGAAACTTAGATTCGATATTTGAGGCAAACGGATTTTAACGATAATTTTACCGCCGTGCCTACATGCGGGTGGGTTACGGGGTTTTCCTCGGAGTTGGTGGTGGACTCGGGTTACTCTTGGAGTATTCCGTTTGATCTAGTAGGTGCCCCCGGGAGTGTTCAGAATTAATTCTGATGGCCGTTAAAAAAATAGTACTTTAATTTACTTATATTAAAAAAAAATTAAAGAATAAAGAAGATACAAACGAACATAAAAATAGGTAATTTCGTGGTTTATGTGTTCATTTTAAATGTTAAGCACAAGTCCTCTTTTATAAAAAAAAAAATCTAATGCATAATAGTTTATTTTACTTAGAGTAAAATGCAATAATGGTATCTGAGTTTAGGTTACTCTAGTCACTTCAGTGTAAAAATTAAACTTTTTGTATCTATGTCCCTAAAGTTTCATTTTTATCGCCATTTTCATCCAATTGACAAACCGGGTTAGAATTTTCTGTTAACTTTTCTCTTTTTTGTCGTTTTCCTCATTTAACTAATATATATATTATGACATAAAATGACGATTATACCCTTAATTTAAATGAGGAAACTTATAAAAATGGTAGAAAAGTTAACATAAAATTATAACCTAGTTTGCCAATTGGTCGAAAATGACAACAAAAGTGAAACCTCAGGGACCTAGATACAAACAATTTTCATTTTTAAACTTTAGTGACAAAAGTAGCCTAAACTTAGGGAGCATTTTGCATTTTAATCTTTTACTTATATTCAAATCTTTTTGAGAGAACATATCCTTGCAAGCAACAAGTGTTCACTTAGTAGTAAAAAACAAATTACTAATTCTTACATAGTTGCAATCACTCAATTGAGTTTATGTATTTATTCTTTAATTTATGAGTAAATTACAAAAATCATCCTTTATGTATGTCACTTATTGCAAACTGTGTCCTTTGTCTTTAATGATTACAGAAAACGTACTCGATGTTTGTAAACCCTTGCAAGTTATGTCCTTTAGCCCTAACTCGGTTAAATTTTGTGGTTAAATATGACCAAATGGACCCCACATGAGAGTAAAATGACCAAAATACCCTCATGTGGGGTCCATTTGGTCAAATTTAACCACAAAAAATTAATTGAGTTAGGGCTAAAGGACATAACTTGCAAGCGTTTGCAAACATCGAGTACGTTTTCTGTAATTATTGAAGATAAATGACACAGTTTGCAATAAGTAACATACATAAAGGACGATTTTTGTAATTTACTCTTAATTTATTAACTCATTTAATTTTATACAGCATTAAATTAGGTTTATTGTTTTTTTTTTTTTGAAGGGTGACTTTCTATGTACAGGACCTAGTGGTCACCGGGTTCTTATAAAGACAATCCCCTGTCAGCCCCGCCTCCGAACACGATGTTCTATCGGGCCCCGGCCGCCGCGCAAACTGACCTTCGCCCGGAAACCATACTGCCCCCACACGAGAACCTCGCTGGGGTAACAACTGGGTAAAATCGGGTTGCCCTCCGGATCGAACCATGTCTCGGTAGGAAACGATCCATCATTGGGACGTCCCGCACCTTTTGCTACAGCCGGGAGTGGAACCGACGTCTCCAAGGAGAACACCTTTTGCTACATGTATTTTTGCTTCATTACTATATTTGATTTGATTTAATTACATAGTTCTTCTGGTTTGCAAAAAGTAACATACGTAGATACTAATAGTTTAAAATCCACCTTCTAGGGTATTAACTTTTTATTTTATAACATTTGGTGGTATTAACTTCTAGGGTATTAACATAGTTAGTCCATGTGGTTTGCATAAAATAACATACTTGGATACTAATAGTTTAACAAATAATTAACGTTAATACCTCCAAACATTATAAAATGAAAAGTTAATACCTTAAAAAGTGATTTTAAACTATTAGTACCTAAGTATTTTACTTTGTGCAAACCACAGGGACTAACTATGTAATTAACTCTTTAGTATATAGAGTAAACTGTCAAAATGGTCCCTGAGGTTTGGTCACTTTTGACACTTTATTCCAAAAATAGTCTTTAGCTTTCAATAGATATGGTAACTGAAAAATCTAACCACATTTTGATTTTGGATGAAAATGGCAACAAAACTGAAACCATAGGGACCTAGATTCAAAAGGTTTGAGTTTTGGACTAAAGTGACAAAAGTAACCAAATCTCAAGGACCATTTGGCAGCTTACTCTAATATATATTTTAAATGTTTTTCCCTGTGGAGGTAGGACTCCACCAAGGATCAGCATTGAATCCGTTTCTTTTTACAGTAGTCTTGGATAAGTTGTCTAGATCGATTCAGGAGACAGTACCATGGTGCATGCTTTTCGCAGATGATATTGTATTAGTGGCCGAGATGAAACAGTGCTTGAATGAGAGATTAGATGAGTGGCGAGCAGCTTTGGAAGGCAAGGGTTTAACAATTAATCGCTCTAAGTCTGAGTATCTTTACTATGATTTTAGTGAAGCAGGTGACGTAGACGATACTCAAATTACCATTGACGGTCAAATGGTTTCGCAGACAACTAAATTCGAATATTTAGGATCGTTTGTACAAAATGATGGGGAGATAGATAGTGATGTAGTTCATCGCATCCAAGCTAGATGGTGTAGGTGGAGAGTAGCCACTGGGGGTATTGTGCGACAAGAGGTTTCCACCTAAATAAAAGGGGAAATTCTATAGGGTTACATTTAGACATGCTATGTTGTATGGAACAGACTGTTGGGCCATTAAGAAGACACAAGCGCGTAAGATGGAAATAGTAGAGGTGAGATGTTAAGATGGATGAGTGGGCATACAAGGTTGGATCGGATAAGAAATGAAGTTCTTAGGGAAATGTTATGAGTGGCTAGTATATCGGATAAGATACAGGAGGGGAGATTGAGATGGTTTGGACATGTCAAGAGGAGACAGTTGACAACGCCAGTTAGAGCAGTGGAATCCTTGACTGTGGAGGGGATGAGGAGTAAAGGTAGGCCCAAAATTACTTGGGATGAGCGAATTAGGCAACATTTGGTAGAGTTTCACTTCTCTGCGGACATGGTACATGATATGGGTCTATGGAGACGTAGGATTAAGGTTAAGGACTTTTAAGAGAGAGAGAGAGAGGGGGGGGGGGGATGGGGGGTTCCTAATTTGATTGATTTGTAGGGGCTTAGAGTTTCTACTTGCATGTGATTATCTTTAGGCAGCTATGGCTATTTGTGGTTTTATGACCTCTCTATATGTTTCTACCTTACTATTTTGCCCATCCACAACCTTAGGTCTGTTATTTGGTCGTGTCTATGTCTTGTTACTAGTGACGGGGGTCTATCTGGAAGCAACTTCTCTGTCCTTAGGGATGAAGGTAAGGTTTGACTACATCCCATCGTTTCCAGACCCTACCATTAGCTTGCTATTTAGGGGATTTACTGAGTATGGTTGTTGTTGCAGTATATATTTTAAATAAATATTTCGTATATAGATGGAGGTGTAAACGCAACAAAGTAAATTGTGCATCATCCATTTTTAAAATAAGAAGTCTTTATACTTTCAATTCATATATTTATATCTCAATTTCATATATTTCAAACAAAAATTTTAGTCTAACTTTAGTTTTTCTTATTAACCGAAATTAAATGAACCTAACAAAAATCCGTCAATCTAACCGAATAAACCGAAGTGATTAACCGAAAACGGATTGGTTAATAAAATAGACTAACCGATTACTTTGTTTCAGCTTTAGTCGAGGATCATAACCAAACTGACCAAACCATTCACAACACAATGAAATGGATTACTCGACTATTTCGCTTTTGATGTATGTCTATCACAATAATGCTACCATAAATATTATATGAATAAAAAGACTACCAAAAACGATTATCGTAATGCGATGTGTCGCTCTCGACGCATCACGCGAGAATCCTGCAATAAGTAATCTACAAGATAATAACAAACTATCGAATCATCCTTTGATCATGTTAATCTCTATTCTTTGAGTTTAGCCATACTATATATTTGATAAAAAGATATCAATTAATTTAAAAGAAAAACAGTTTTATTTTTAGGTTTGGATGGGGTCGCACCTACCATCTAGTAGCTACCACCGATCCCAGCCTGGTCTCAACTCCTAACCACAAACCACCACCATAAAACTCATTATTTATTTATAAAAGATATACGTAACTCTATCGTATTTGTCTCTAAAAAAACACAGAGCTGTGGTTGAGTATGGCCGAAAAAAGCTCCAACAACAACACAGCCGGCAAGCCTATTCGTTGTAGAGGTAATCTCTTCACCAATGCTTTAAACATGCATGCATCTTCATCTCATCTGTCACACTATTCGTTATGCTTTTTCTGCAGCGGCCATTGCTAGAATCCCTGGGGAGCCTCTAGTGATAGAAGAAGTGCTTGTGGCTGCACCAAAACCTCGGGAAGTTCGGATCAAGATCATATGCACTTCTGTTTGTCCGGTGGATGTTACCTTTTGGAGATCTGAGGTACAAAATCATAACATTTCTGCACTTATTCTATATATGGGGTTATAACGAAACCCATAGATTTAAAGGTTAATGTAAAGTTAATCATCATAATTAGTGTTTTTTAAAACTAAACACGATCAATATATATGGACATGAATAATAATAAGTGTGATGGATGGAGAGTTTGATCAAGACATTATTTTGCTATCAATTTGTTTGTACAGTTGTGATGAGGGCGATGTTTTTTCTTCTACCATCATTGTATGATAACAACCTTTTTTTTTTCAAAAGTTTAAAATTTAAATATTTCCTTATTTACCAATATGTGATAATAAACAAGGAAGTTTGTTAAAAAGATTCTCAATTGCGAATTTACCCAAACTCAAATTAAAATTGCATATTTCCCATTCTTTATTAAAAATTACCCTTATAAAAAAAATCTACTCACCATTCTCCATTAGATGTTCCCCCTTCAATCAAGTTTCAAAACGAGAGTTTGTTATTTATTTTAAGCGAATATCATCATTTAGGGGTTGTTTGACAACTTCTGAATGGTTAAAGTGGTGTTTGATTTTCTAAAAAAGATTTCTGTCTGCGCCGTGCCGACCAAGCGCATATATTGTCATCTACAAACTGTTTGTTTTTCTGAAAACGTTTAATTAAAAAATGTCTGCGCGAGCTCTTCTTGATGCAAACTTGGCTCAACCACTTTTAAGATCTTCTAAGGTCTACAGAAGGTTAAACACCACCACCCACCACCACTGTCTACCACCACCGTTCACCACCCACCACCGTCTACCATCACCGTCCGTACACCACCACCAGTTTATTTTAGAAGTCTACATACGTTAAAAAAATAAACAGCCGTCTTCTTGCAGAGTGCAGATGTTTGGTCAACCTCTTTTTCTACATATGTTTGTAGGTTTGGTCCACCTCTTCTTCTATATATGTTTGCAGATGTGGTCCGCAAACTGAAGACATTTACCTCTTAAAAAACAAACTGCACCTAAGTGTTTAACCAGTAAGATGTCTGAAGGTCTGAACCATTAAGTGCTGAACCGGTAAGAGGTCTGAACCATAAGAGCCAGTATAATATTCAGAGGCAAATGTCTGGCCAATTCAGATAAGAGGTCTTAACCATTCAGACATAATATAATGCTTAACCATTGACAGGGAAATGTCTGAACCATTATGACATTTGCTTGCGAAACAAACAGTCTGAACCATTAAGTGTTAAATCAGTAAGAGATCTGAACCATTAAGAGCCCATTAAAAAATGAAACAAACAACCCCTAAATATAAGTCTCGATTGTGTTATAAAATTGTTGTAGAACGGACTCAGTTTGTTATTTGTGGCACATGAAGCAAATACGATTACTTGAAGTGTTGTGAATTTGAATATCTCTCATTATCTATTAAGGATTTATTTTTCCTGGCTTTCTTTAGAAATAATTTTCACACCATGTAAATTAATTAGTTTAGGTGGTGAAAAGAGTAGGGGATGTGGTGGATGATAAACACTTTGTTTTTCTTACTCTCTATTTATTATTGAAGCTTATTATGAGTTGGCAAGTGTTCATTCACATTGAATTTTTGCTTCCGCTTCACTAACTTCGATTGGTTTGCTACTTAATAGTTTTGTTGTTGAGTAGTTTAAGCTTCTCATGAAGAATTTGGAGGCATAGTGATGTAGACTAGTAAATGGGATACGAAATCGGACCTGTTGATTCACACAGAATACCAGGAACGATTCTTCCAAAATTCGTTTATTCTCGTAGAATACCGAAAATTGGGGTTTCACACACAAAACACTTACAAGTGAATTGGGAGAGAAAAATGACTTTTCATAAACTTCAAAACTGATTATCTTCCTCCCTTTACATCCATATGAATAACAACGTAAATTGAAAACGGGCCTCAAAACACACTTGGGCCAAAAGCTAGAACGATATAAGAGTCCACTAAAAGCACTAAAAAACATAAAAATATAAATAACTCATAGAAATAAGCGATTTTGGGCCCGAACGATGACCCAAACCACCTATGGTGTTTGTAGAAAGATGGGCTTCGTTCTCACGATCGTTTCTCCTGGTCGCACGCCCAAAACGGACACATGTAGCCCAAGTTAGAGCCATTTTAGTGAAGCCCCCTTTGTCACACGATCTTGGGCCTCCAAATACAAGATGGCCCGCTCCTCCACACTTGGGTCCGCATCACATAGTATCCTAGTTTCTTTATAAATAACTTTGTTTTGTGGTGGTATGTAGTTTACGTCAATTTTGGTTGTGGTTGTTTGGGATGATTTTTTGGTAACGTAATGGAATAGAGTTATGGCAGTTGTTTTATTTAGATGATTTTCACTCGTATTTTTTTTTATGTCTGTTACTCTAGCTCGTGATAGATGGACAATAATGAAAAAACGCAAACAAAAAAAAGCTTAGTAACAAACTTTTTTTTTGTGAAAAGGACAACAAAACTAGTAAAAAATAGGTTAATATGCAATTTTGTTAAGTTTTAGTAAAATTAAGATTAAACTAGTTATTATATAATATATTAATAATAAATTAAATGAAAATGGATAAGTTTACAATTTTTTTGAACGGCAAACACACTTTATATATATATATATATATATATATAAAGGGCCAGCAAGAAACTGGGAGAACAAGAACAAAAAAAGGAAAAACAAACAGAACGACGACAACAAAAACACATTACAACAAACCAGAAATATCAAACATCTTCCATCTCTCCCAGGTGATCGAGCCGAGGTTGGATCGGTTGTTGATCCACATAAAAGCATCTTCTTTTATCTGCTCCACTGTTGTTGCTATAGGAATAAACTGCCCCTCAAACACTTTTTCGTTTCTTGCTTTCCAAATTCTCCACACGGCTGCCATCGACGAAGTGTATACGATACGTTTCCAAGTTTTGCTTCCCGGCTGATTAGAAAGAAACTCAGAAAGGGCTTTTAAGTTGCTGATATCGGATGGGAAGGAGATCCACAGCCAAGCAAAAATATTCCACCAAATGCATCTAGACCAAAGACATGAAACGAAAATGTGTTCCGAGTCCTCTGAACCGATGCCGCATCTAGGACAGGAATCGTCATCGAACTGTATACCTCTTCGAATCAAACCAACTTTGGAAGCGACCTTACCGATAATGGCTCTCCAGTGAAGATAGTTAATCTTCGGGGGGGCCAACTATTCCACCTGAAGATAAAGTCCTCTGCTTGACTATCTGCAGCCGCCGTTTCCAGGTCCAAACGGACCTGCTTAACCGAGTAAGAACCGTTCGGGTCCGACCTCCATTTCCATGATCCCCCTTCCTCAACAAAATTCTCCACCAAGTTTACTCCTGATTTTGCCATCTCTTTCTCCACTGAGGCGATGTCCTTCCAAACACCCGGAACCGCTTTTTTTAGAGGAATAAACTGCTGAGAAGAGACTTCGTTTCCTTTATGGATAGCGCTCACCACCTCTGCCCAAAGTTGGTTTGGGTGCTCTTTGAATCGCCACCACCATTTGGCAAGCATGGCTTGGTTAAAGGCTTTGATATCTCCGAGACCCATACCCCCTTTGCTTTTAGACTTCATAAGAAGATGCCAACGAATCCACCTTAATTTATGGCCTGAATTTGTCTTACCCCATATGAATCCCCTTCTAATTTTCTCCATCCTATTGAGAACACACTTAGGGGCGGCGAAGAGAGAAAGAAAAATAAGATGGAAGACTACCAAGCACCGTTTTTGCAAGTTGCATGTGGCCCGCAAAGGAAATATGTCGCGTTTTCCATTTAGAGAGTTTAGCGGAAAATTTCTCCAACATCGGTTTCCAAAAAATCGCTCGTTTCATATTTACACCAATAGGGATGCCCAAATGCGTAAAGGGGAACGAACCCGCTTCACAATTTGCCAAACGAGCTAAAGAGGCTACTTCCGACTCGGCTACTCCAATGCCAAAGAGTTTACTTTTGCTTCGGTTAACTCTAAGACCCGTAACAAGACTAATCCACCTCAAAATCCGGTTTAGAGCAACAATGTTATGTTCCGACCATGCTCCAAAAAAGAGCACATCGTCCGCATAACATAAATGGGAGATGATAGGACCATCGTTAGGAAGTTGCCATCCTTGAAAAAGACCCAAATTACACGCCCTTCTCATGAACATGCTAATAATCTCCATGGCGATGATGAAAAGAAAAGGGGATAACGGGTCCCCTTGTCTTAAGCCCCTTTTATATTTGAACTCTTTAGTAGGCGAGCCATTCACCAAAATCGAGCCCATACCCGAACTCAAACAACCTTTCATCCATAGAATCCATTTTTCGGGAAAATTCATTTTATACAACATTCTATAAAGAAATTTCCAACTAATAGTGTCATATGCTTTTTCGAAATCGACTTTAAAAATGAACAACTTCGACTTTGACTTCTTTGCCCACCCCACCATTTCACTAACAATGAGGGGACTATCCAAAATATTTTGACCCCCCCCCACGAAAGCCGATTGATTAGGGGACGATATATCATTAATAACCGATTTTAGCCTATTGGCCAAGACTTTGGCGAGAATTTTATACATTGATCCCACAAGCGAAATAGGGCGGAATTTAGAGAGATCTTGAGGGTCGGAAACTTTGGAGATTAAGGCCACGAAAGAAGAGTTACACCCTTTGCTAATTAAACCGGTCTGATGAAATTCGTCTAACATACCCAACACCCAAGGTTTAACTTTTTCCTAGAAGACTTTGATAAACTTTAAAGAAAACCCATCCGGACCTGGAGCCTTCCCCCATCACAGTTTTTGATAGCCAAGAAAACTTCTTTTTCTGAAAACCGATCACAAAGAGCGAGACCCCTTTGCTTCGAAATGCTAGGAATATCATACTTATCAAAATCCGGTCTATTTCTCATAGGCTCTGAAAACTGCTTAGCGAACCAACCTTTGATGGCTTCCTTTAACTCGACCGGGTCCGATATGAAGCAGCCATTAAAATTAAGACAGTTGATTCTATTCCTTGCCAAATTCATATTAACCGTTTTATGGAAAAAACTGCTGTTTTCGTCCCCAAATTTTAACCATTTGATTCTCGCCTTTTGTTGCAAATCTTTAGCCTTGATTGTTTCCAAATGATCAACTAACACACGCATCTCTGCTCTGGATTTTTTTTCCTCCGCTGATAATGGAACCGTAACCGCTATGGTTTCCAACACATTTATTTTATCCACCAGCTGATTTAATTCCTTAGTCTCCTCAGATTTAACTTGCTTTCTCCAAACTTTAATATCGGACTTTAAATTTTTAAGGAGGTCAGCGAACTCCTCATCCTTTCTACCACCCAAGGGGGCATTGTTGACAGTATAATCTACAATCTCGGCCAGACGACTATCCCCAAGCCAAGAGTTGAAGAATTTAAAGGGGATAGGACCGAAATCGGTTGAAACACACGACAAAGAGATCAGGCAATGGTCCGAAAAACCTTTATTATGAACTTCCAACATCGCCGACGGCCAGAAAGACATAAATCTATCGTTCACCAGGACCCTATCTAATTTGCTCATTTTAACATCTAAGTGTCCAGAAATAAAAGTAAACATCATATTAGTTAGGGGCAATTACATATATCCCCCTGTAAACTTCATAAATTACATATATACCCAGTCGAAAATTTAATTTACATATACCCCCTTCTTAAAAATTAAAAATATCAAATATACCCATTTTACTAAAAATAGATTATAAAATTGACTGTTTTACCCTCTATTTTATTAGATTAGTACAACTATTTTCAAATTCAGTTTCCATGGCCAAAATTCCTTCGTAAACTTATCATATTCATGACAGCAAAATACAATCTTCCCCATTTTACCTCAAAATCCAAAACATTACATCATTAGAATCACTTAAAAATCAATATCACATAACCAAAACTTGTTTAATTAGTCTCGTTCTAGCAATCTGTCTTGCGAGAAACTCGTGGAATCCGGTGACCAAGGTCGTCGTCAAACTCATCGGAATCATCTTCGATGACGACTTCAACTCCGATTCGAACGGTAATCTTGCTCAGTATCTTTGAGTAGTCGTAAGCGTTGACCGGCAGCGACGACCTCGTGGCTCCGATCTTCGATCAGAAACACATTAAAAAACCCATCAGATTAGAAACACAATCAAACGCGTCCGTACTTATCGGTTGGTTCTGAAAGATCGTCCAAGGGAGGAGGGAAATCAAAAGTTTCATTGTCGGTTAGTTCTAAACGATCGATCGTCGCGAGGGAATGAAATTAGAAACATCGTCGGATTCATCAATGAAGGAGGAGGGAAGTTGCTAAGCATTTGATTCAATCATGAGTTTTTTAGTGTTTAGGGTAATTTTGTCATTTTGTTAAAAGAGGGGGATATATGTAATTTAGAATTTGGGTTGGGTAAATATGTAATTAGAGTTGAAAATAAGGGGATATATGTAATTTTCCCTTAGTTAAGGAGAAGGAAATATAAATTTTTTTTTTTACTAAAAACTCAAGTGGGTATCATTCCAAATAGAAGGTTAGAGCAAATTACAAATCATGGGTTGGTAGACGGGCAACAAGCTGCGCCGCCACCCCCTTTTGAATTGCAAATCCTACTCGGCTAAACACATAACTATGGCCTACAGACACTGTCGCATGCGCAAGTGCTGCCTTTTGAACCCGCTTAAAGAAACCGGACGCCACAGGGGCCAGACAACCAAAGGTATCGAACGCGAAAGGAAGGAAGGCATGTTGATTATCTATGCAGGCCTGCTCGTGCTTGGATATTTTCCCCGCCTCAGCCTTCCGTGTCGCTTGCCCTGAAACAAAACCACTGCCCCTGAAACCGGCAAGAGGCGACACCCCCGTGAGATCAATGCAAGCATGCTTACCCCCGGACCATCCAAAAACCAGCACATCGGCTGGTCGAAGGGAAGACCTCCCCTCCTTCGGGTCCGTTAGGAAATTAACCGGAGCCTCTTTTTTAGCAGCGATACCAGCTCGCTTGAGAACGTCAAACAACACATCTCTAACCAGATCGTGTCTGTACTTGAAGCCAGGAAGCTCTTTGCAGTGAAGGGCATGTTCCCCGAAGCTATCAAGACACACCTTCCGACAAACAGGGCACGGTTCATCCTCAGGGTACAACGGTATCATCAAACGATATTTGAGGACATACCGATATTCTACTGCCGACATACATTGCCCCAAGCCCTCGATCGGGATAACAGTAAGGAAATCTTGAGCGTGGGGGGCTCGTAAACAATCAAAAACAGCTTTTTGCCGAGGGGATAACCCGAAAACACCATTGATTTCCTTCACGGTTTTACCATAAAAAGCACTCGCCAAAATAGTTTGAGGTTCACGGGGGGGCGGTGTCTTTATTAGCAAAACCGCCAAGGTCAACATCAGGAAGAACGGCTTGTAAACCATCCAACGCAGCCCTAAATTCCGAATCCAAATCACCCATACAACAAGCTCGCAGAATATGATCTTGAAGTTCCAAAGATTGCACTCTGGAGGCCACGAAGGCAAAAGACGAGACATCCCCCGCCGATAGTAATCCAAGCCCACCCTCCTTGATTGGCAAGGAAGCCAATCGCCATTGCAAGTCCCCAAAGAACGGCCCCCCGCCAACCACAATATCATCAATGGCTTGCCGAAGTCCTTCATCAAATAAAGTAACAGCCGCTCCAACATAAGAAGGTTGGCATGTGCGGAGACCAAAGATAAGCTTGGCAACTCCCATGCACGAACGCAGTAAAAGGAGTTCACATTGTGGATTCTTAAGTTGCGGGAGTACCCTCATGAGATCGACAGCCCGGGAGGCCCTCTTAACAGCCAGATCACTGATGAAGTCCCGATCACGGCTGACGGCACCCCCCAATAACTTGACTCCCAGCTTAGGCCTCCCAATATCCTCTGGGAACAACCCCGCAGCAAACTTCTCCCCATTGCATGATGGCCAGAACAATTCAGTCTTCCGAACATTTAGTTGGAGCCCCAAAGAAGGGTCTTCCCTTGAGATAACTTCTAAAGCCTTAGCCACTTCACGAACAGGACCAATAATCGTACCATCATCAAGGTACCAAGCATGAAACTAAATGCAATTTTAACTTTAAATTGGGTAAATATGCAATTAAGAAGTTTTATAAGAGGAAATATGAAATTGCCTTTAAGACCACCTGTAGTGGTATGTGATTTGGGCGTGAAATGGACAAAAAAACGCCCCATTCACACGTGAACACCGCCCCCAAGGGCGCTTTTTTGGCTTTTTAGGGTTGGGCGTGGGCTTGAAAACGAGAATGACCAATGTAATGTTTTTGATGGATTTTTTTAATTTTTTATTCAATTCTATTATAATATCTAATCATTGCATTGCAAGGGGACTTAAAGTTAAAGCAATTTACCATAAAAACATGGTCTAATTGTTATTTCAAGCAATTTACCATAAAAACAAAAATGAAAATAAAAGTTTATAAACCTTTTCCGTTACTCAAAATGAATCATAGTTATTTTTCATTCTCTTAATCTCCTGTTGCTCGTGAAAGAATTTGGTAACTCTTGAATAAACTCCATATTGATATTGTTTGATCTTTCGCATTTATTTGATGAAGCATCCTCCGGCCATTTTCCCTAGAATACTCGGTCACGAAGCAATGGGGTAAGAATTTATCACATTTTGTAAACAACTATTTCAAATACACATGCACCATTTTATGATGGTTTCATTTTCTTTCCAAAGGGTAGTAGAGAGTGTTGGAGAAGGTGTACATGAAGTTGTTGAAGGAGACACCGTGATCCCAATTTTTCTGCCCGATTGCGGTGAATGTACCGATTGCTTGTCCGCAAAAAGCAACCTATGTTCAAAACTGTCTTTCAGTATTTCTCCATGGATTGGTAGAGAGGAGACAAGCAGGTTCACAGACCTCAATGGAGAAACTTTATATCACTTCTTGTTTGTATCAAGTTTCAGTGAATACACAGTGGTTGACATTGCTCATGTTACTAAAATTGATCCCCAAACACCACCAGACAGAGCTTGTCTCTTTACTTGTGGAGTTGCAGCTGGTAATGTGTTTTTCTGGGGCCTGATATACACAAGCCACTAAGAATCTAATCCTACATTGTTTTCAAACGGCCGTTTGAGGTGGCATTGAACGGCTGTTTGAAGGGTAAGGCTTGCGTCATAGCCCCTACTTTTAAAAGGCCGTTTGAGGTGGCATTGAACGGCTGTTTGAAGGGTAAGGCTTGCGTCATAGCCCCTACTTTTAAAAGGCCGTTTGAGGTGACATTGAATGGCTGCATTCTACTACCGGTTTGCGACCATTGTTAAAGTTTTTTACTATGGATCTTAATAAAAAAATTATCACCTTATTTAAATTTGGATATCATTTATTTATTTTCTAAAATATCGGGTTTGTTGAAGTTTTTACTATGGATCATAATAAAGAAATAATCACCTTATTTAAATTTGGATTTCATCTATTTATTTTCTAAAATATTTCGTTCATGACATCTATTAAAATTTAATTTTGGTTTATTACATATATAAGCAACTGCTACAAAAATTAATTGAGGTTTATAACTTTTACAAATGGTTAGTTAAATTTTATGTTTTTTAAATGTTGTGATGAATTTGCGACAACAATCAATTTATACTCCCAATTTAACCTTTCTATTTGTTTGTGGGTACTTATATATTTAAATTTCCTTTTATGTTAATTCTTGTCGCTGGGTTGTGGCCGAATTGAACTGTTTTTCGATCACAACTTCTAGTCGCTAATGCCTTATTGTAGCAATGTATCCAAACTTGAAACATGAAATAGGCCATTTTGATAAGAAATAAGTTTGATCTCAAAATTCACTTAGTGATGAAAAACTAGCTACCATATATATGTTTTCTCATGGAACAATAGTATACGAATAAAGAGAATTTTTTCAGGGTTGGGTGCCGCGTGCAAAAGAGCAAACGTGGAAGCTGGAACATCAGTTGCTATATTCGGTTTGGGTGCAATTGGGCTAGCGGTATGATAATGGTGCATACATTTGTTTTAAGATGATGTTCATAAACTTTTAAGCTTACCCATTAAGGCTTTGATATATTTTATCAATGATTGACTGGACATACAATATAGCGATTCTTCTTATTGTAAAAGGACTAAAAGCAGGTTGTTTTGGAACGACACTTGTACTTTTAAGTGTGTTCTTTTAATCTGTTTTTGTTTTTAACTCAAAGTTATTGTACTTCCATGTAGTTTACTACCCTTGTAAGCGAACTTGGCAAGTTCGCTTGGGTGTCATATAGTTCGCTACCAGCGATAGGGAACTGTTTAGAAGTACAAAAACTTTCAAAAAACATCTAGAAGTACTTGTGTCATTCTTAGACCAATTGTCTAAAGAATGAGCATAGGTTACATGACATACAATCATATGAGCCAGGCTCCATTTTTATGATGACAATATAATAATTTGTGCTTACAGGTTGCTGAGGGAGCAAGGCTATGTGGAGCTAAAAAGATCATCGGTGTTGATGTGAACCCGGACAAATTTGAAATAGGTAATTTCATGTAATGTGCATTATGAATCTTCAACGTACAGGGCGGTGATCGAGTTTACTTGGATTTGCTTAAAAGGGGTTTTTGTTTTTATCGACAGGAAAGAAATTTGGAGTCACTGATTTCGTGAACTCGCGTAATTGTGGTGACAAACCCGTTAGCGAGGTAACTTAACCACAAGAGCCATGGTTGGTGCTAGTTAATTAAGTTACAAAGCAATTTTTTTTTTGTTGCATAATTATATGATTGAGATATTAAGTTATAAAGTAATTTTTTTTGCTGCATAAATATTTTTTTTAAAGTATTAGTTAATTATTAGAACCTACTTATAGTTTGTTTCATGTTATTTGTTGTTTTTAACCAATCTGTTTTAGCCTAATCATTTTTATTCCATATCAAAGTTTCTGAATTGGTCACTATTTGTATATATTCACTTTGTGCCCATCCCTTTCTAAGGAGATGCACAAGCACATATGTTCTTGCATCATATATTAACAATTTAACATGGAACGCATAAAATGAAAATGTTGAAAGACTTGAAACGTGTAAGGTGTATGGTCCTTTTTTAAAGTTATGTGCACTTTAAAGTTTAAAGCTTGTTTGGTTTGAAATCTTAATCCAGTTTTAATAACACGACATTGTTGTATGAAACAGATAATAATCGAGATGACTGACGGGGGTGCGGACTATTGCTTCGAATGTGTAGGTTCGACAACATTGGTGCATGAAGCTTATGCTTCTTGTAGAAAGGTCCCTTCTATTCCTATCTTGAATCACAGGTTATAGGTATAAGTAGGCTAGATAGCAAAAAATGAAAAAAAATGTAGTTGGCAATATTTAAAAGACGATCAATCATATATTCACACTTGAACCATTTCCTACATGCTTTTACATTATCTTCCAAGTGTGAATATTATGCACTAATGGAAGTTTCTTCATCTAACCTTTAGGCATGGGGGAAAACAGTTGTTTTGGGAGCTGAGCCTGGGGCAATGTTGACCTTCAAATCTTACGAGGTACTTGACAAAGGAAAGACCCTCATGGGCGCCCTTTTTGGAGGTCTCAAGCCAAAGTCTGATATCCCAATTCTCATAAAACGCTACATGAATAAGGTAAGCAGAATCTGTCTGTTTCATTGTTTGTCTTTGATTTTGAGGTGAAACCATGACTTTACCAAATATGAAAAAGTGTTGATTTAAGTACAAGATAGCACTGTCATTCTCTATTGCCATCTTTGCTATAAAGATATAACTTAATAAATACATAACAAGATTTAAGATTTAAGAGTTCATACCAGACACTTAAGACCACACGGAGTGGGGGCATGGAGAGGGGAGGGCAAGCCCCTCCACACCACCGTTGCCCTTGGGCGTTGCCCCATCCCAATGTGGAGATCTCGAAGGGTGTTGCCTCTCCTCTTCATCCTGACCCACTTGATTTTTTGCGGCTTTGCCCTTGCTCCCTTGCCTTTTATCGACCTTGCCTTTTGTGATGTGAAAGGCAAAGCCTCTAAGATCTACGTGGCGCTTACCCGTGGCGGGGCTTAGTTTGCCCTCATGACTCCATGTAGTCTAAAACAAGAAAATAGCAGCCCGTTTAACTTAAAAGGTTAAAATGTAGATTTTTTAAGGACATGGTTTACCTTGAGCTGTCGACATGATAACCCAAATATATTACTTTGCAAATTAGTAATTAAGATATGAGACTATAGCTAAATTATAATGTCATTATTTTTCATTTAAATAAATATGTTAACTATTCAATAATAAAAAGGCAAATTGGATTTAAATAATCCCAACTCACTGTTATTGGCCAATAATAATCCCAACTCATTTAATCACCAATAATAATCCAAACTATTCACTTTTGTTTGTAAAATACTCCCAGTTAAAAAACCACTAACTAGGTTAAAAAATTATTGATGTGGCATCTGATGTGCCCCTTTTAGCTGATGTGTCATATGACGTGGTAGTTGATGTGGCATTTTTTGATGATGTGGCAGTCTACGTGGCATTTTTCGATGACGTGGCCGCTGATGTGGCAGTCTACATGGCATTTTTCGATTACGTGGCAACTGATGTGGCAGGTGACGTGGCAAGCCACATCAGCAATTTTTTAACCTAGTTAATGTTTTTTTAACTGGGAGTATTTTACAAACAAAAGTGAATAGTTCGGATTATTATTGGTGATTAAATGAGTTGGGATTATTATTGGCCAATAACAGTGAGTTGGGATTATTTAAATCCAATTTGCCTAATAAAAACTCTAAAAACGGGATGCTAAGAAATTACTTTGCAAATTAGTAATTAATATGAACGAATAAAGCCTAATATTTTGTTATCTCGTTAGGAACTACAACTAGATGAATTCGTGACACATGAGGTCAACTTCAAAGACATCAACAAGGCTTTCGGTTTGCTTCTTGAAGGTAAGAGCTTACGATGTGTGATTTGGATGAACAAATGATCGAATATCATTACAACAAATTATTGTTCTTTACTATGAGTTGGTCATTATTTACTTCATTTGTTGTTTGATATGATAATTGTGTGTTGTTTCCCGTTTAAGTTTTCAAATGCTAATAATTGTAATGGGTAGAGTTATAATACAAAGTATTTAAAAATAAGAAGGGTAAGAAGCCACCAGAGAGTGACAAGTGTCATAGGAGGAATTAAATGGAAAGGATAATTTTGTCTACAAGAGGAAAGAGAATATGCACATGCAAGTCACATGTTATTTCTCCCCCAATTTTTAAACGTCCGTAACTTTTTTATACATCATTTGTTTTTAAAAAAAATTATACTATAAAATCGAGCGTTTTTTTATCTTTAATATGAGTACCATATTGTTATATTTTTCAAAAAAAAATTCAAAAACCCAGTTGCATATTACACAATGGACATGATGTAAAACACAATAAATGACAACAGATAAAAACACAATGGACAACATACTAAAACACAATGACCATAACGTATAACACAATGGCGATAACATATAACACAATAAGTATCAGACTAAATAAAAACACAATTGATGACGACAGATAAAAGACACAATGGAGAGCAGATGAAGACACAATGGAAAACAAACTAAAAACACAATACACAACAAACTAAAACACAATGAACAAAGATAATAAAAAAAATTAAACAAATTATTAAAACACAATAGACAACATATTAAAACACAATGAATAACATATTAAACACAATGACCTGAACTAATAACACAATTTATAGAAAACCCAGATATAACACCATCTTCATTGTGTCATATATTGTGTTATAGGTTCTTATAAAAACGCAATGGATAGAACCCAAATTGACATTGTGTTATCGGTTTTGATAATAACACAATGGACATGATGTAAAACACAATGTAAAGTAGATAAAAAACACAATCAATGACAACAGATAAAGACACAATGGACAACATACTAAAACAAAATGACCATAACGTATAACACAATGGCGATAACATATAACACAATAAGTATCAAACTAAATAAAAACACAATTGATGACAACAGATAAAAGACACAATTAATGACAGCAGGTAAAAGCCACAATAGATAGCAGATGAAGACACAATGGAAAACAAACTAAAAACACAATACACAACAAACTAAAACACAATGAACAAAGATAATAAAAAATAATTGAACAAATTATTAAAACACAATGGACAACATATTAAACCACAATGAATAACATATTAAACATAATGAGCGGAACTAATAACACAATTTATAGAAAACCCAGATATAACACCATCTTCATTGTGTCATATATTGTGTTATAGGTTCTTATAAAAACACAATGGATAGAACCCAAATTAACATTGTGTTATAGGTTTTGATAATAACACAATGTATAGAAACTCTACTGACCAAAACCCAGTTAAAAGACACAATGACCTGAACCTTTAACACAATGCAAAAAAAAAAAAAAAACCCAGTAAAAATGAAATTTTTTATTTTATTTTTTTTATGATAATATGGTACTCATATTAAAGATAAAAAAACGCTCGTTATTATGGTGAATTTTTTTTTTTTTTTAAATGTCGTATGAAAAAGTTATGAACGTTTTAAATCGATGGGGGGATTGGCATGTGCCTTGCATGTGGAGAGAGAAAACCCATAAATATAGGATTCCCTTTATGCCCTTCTATTATTTTCTTTTCCCTACAACTAATCTCAACCCTCCAAATCTAAGATCAATGGACTAGAATCCTTCTTACCCTTCTTATTTATTTTATCATTTGTATTTGATCCTAACCCTAATTGTAATAATGAAGCACAATATGGAAGACCAACACAATACAAAAAATAAAGCATCTAAGATAAAAATAAATATTATTTAGAATAAAATTTCTGGATGTATGTTTCACCTTCGGTCCCCACCTAGGACTTTCTAAAATTAGATGTATTGATTGGATGAGCGTTGGTTTTCCCCCGTTAACTTGGTATGAAATGACTATATTACCCTTACTACTTTTTTTTGGAAGGTAAATTTCATTAAAAACAACCACGAGCGTCCTCAAAGAAAGGACCCCCGGGCCACAAACCGAAATTACACCATGTCTAACGGATATTTACACCAATCAACCCAATGTAAACTTTTCAACTTAGATCTATGTTTAAACCAAAAATACGACGACATCTTGATACTCTCAACGACTTCAATCGCCCGCCGCCGTTTGCCCTTCCAAATACGATCGTTATGCTCAATCCAAATGGTCCACATAGTAGAATAGATAATGCCACGAAGGATATATTTAGCTTTTTTAGAGAATGGCTGGGAGCTCGTGATCTGCAATAAATCAGCTACATCAAAGATAACCAGAGGTTGCAATCGACACCAAGCCTCCACCCGGTTCCAAACTTCAGCGGTAAAAAAGCACCCTGTGAATAAGTGCGTATTCGTTTCAACATCCATATCACACAGCTCGCATAAATGGCTTTGCAAGATAACCCCACGTTTAGACAACTCATCTTTGGTCGGCAACCGGTTAATAAGAGATCTCCACACCAACAGCTTACATTTCAGAGGAGCCCAAACCTTCCAATGCATCTTTACCTGACTGATAGGACGAGGGGCAGCATCGAGCAGCTTTTTAACGCTGGAAACAGAGAACTCACCGGATGAACAAGCTTTCCATTTATCTATACCACCTTTCCATTCGAACTCGTAAATGGCCACCATAAGATCGAATAACTCTGCAACTTCTGCAGCGGTTGTTGGGTTCGAACGCCACTGCCAATGCAGATTTTTAACGCCATCCACAACCTTCAGCCTATTCGCGATCAGAACCCACTTGTGCTTCTCAAGTCTATATAACTGTGGATACAATAATCGAAGAGGGTCTTCAAAAAGCCACGAATCGACCCAAAATCTGATCGATGAACTGTCTCCCACAATACCTTCGAAATAACTCTCCAAAGTATTACCGTTCCAAAACTTTTTCCCACAAATTTTAGTTATTTGTTTCCAGCACCCACTAGCAGAAATGGTACAAGGAAGAGAAAACCAAGATCTACCAAGACCATGACAACCAATAATCACTTTCTTCCATAAACAATTCCCTCCCGACTTAAATCGCCACGCCCATTTAAGGAGGAGCGCATCATTAACGTCTTCCAATTTTGATAAGCCTAGACCGCCCGTTTTCTTAGATGTCGTTATAAGGTCCCATGCCACCCAATTGATCTTTTTATCCACACTACAACCCGCCCAAAGAAAACGTCTCATAATCGCCTCAATACTCTCTATGACCGCCTTAGGGGCTTTATAGAGAGAAAGGTAATAAATGGGTAAGTTCTCAAAAACGGACTTAATAAGAATCAATCGACCACCCATGGAAAGGTGTTTCGCTTGCCATCCGGTTAAACGACTCTTGATGACATCCAACACCAAACTCCAATTGTTGATTCTAGTCATTTTTGCTCCAACTTTAATCCCCAAATACACAAAAGGAAAAACCCCTCTTCGACAACCCAAAACATCAAGCATACTATCCACTTCCCCATCTTCCGTACCAATCCCGAATAAGTTAGACTTATGAATATTGATACGGAGGCCCGAGCAGAGATAGAAAATTCTAAGGACACGAGCCGTGTTTTGGAGATTTTCTTTGGACCATTCCCCAATAATTAAGGCATCGTCCGCAAAGAAAAGATGGTTAAAACCCACATTGTCATCCGAAAAAATAATACCTTTAAGAATTCCCATATTACTTGCCTTTTTCAACATCCAAGAAAGGCACTCCATAACGATAAGAAATAAGAATGGGGAAATCGGGTCACCTTGACGAAGACCTTTTTCACTTTTGAATTGGAAAGTAGGGGAGCCATTGACAAGAACCGAGGCAAAGGCCGACTCAAGGACGCCTTTTATCCACTTGCACCATAACCCAGGAAATCCCATTTGAGACATCAAAGACAATAAAAAACGCCAATTAACGTTGTCGTATGCCTTCTCAAAATCAATCTTTAGGATAAACGCCTTTTTCTTCTTTCTTTTTAACCACTCTACCACTTCATTGACTACCAACGGACCGTCCAAGATAAAGCGATCAGAAAGGAAAGCCGATTGATTCACCGAGATTAACTTTCCCATTACCTTCTTGAGACGGTTAGCAAGGACTTTAGAAACAACCTTACTAACAGCCCCAATCAGAGTAATAGGCCTCTAGTCTTTAAGACCTACAGGCGATTTAACCTTAGGAATCAAAGTAATGAAAGCCGACCCGCAACCCACATTTAATGATCCTGTGGCATGAAAATAAGACAAAATGCGGTGGAAATCTCCTGCAAAAACATCCCAAAAATGTTTAAAAAAGCTGAAATTGAAACCGTCAGGCCCAGGGGCCTTATTAGAACCACAACCAAAGACTGCTTCTTTGATTTCCTGTAGGGAAAAAAAGGCAGTCAGATCATTCCCATCTTGTGCGCTAAGACTTTCCAACCCGTCCCAAGCAATGGTAGGCCGAACCGGGATATTCTCCTGAAAATGGGATCGAAAGAATTTTAAAACCTCCTTCTTCACTAAAGCCGGCTTGGAAATCCATTCACCTCTAATCTCCAACCCATGTATCGCATTTCTAGCTTTGCGGCCATTTACAACACTATGGAAAAAACTTGTGTTCTCGTCTCCAAGAGCAGCCCATTTCACTCGTGACTTTTGTCTCATGTCACGAGTTCTAAAATTCTCAATCTCTTGAATACTTTTTTTACATTCTGCCCAAACCCATAGCTCTGCCTCATCCAACTCTTTCTCTTCCATAAGTCTTTCCATGTCTTCCTTTTCTTTAATCAATCGGCTTTCATCTTCTTTTTCTTTGTTTCTACATTTCGTAATCCAACCTTTTAATTTAGTCCGAAGCATTTCTAACTTTTTAATAATGTTCACATTAGGCGGATCCATATCAGACCAATCAAGTAAGACCGACTTGATCAACTCTTCACAACCTGTTCTTTCCAACCAAGAGTCAAACCACCTAAATGGTTTTGGCCCAAAATTGGTATCAATCAAAGCTAAACATAACGGAGCATGATCAGAGTGTACTCTTCTGAGCGTTCTCACACAAGCACTTGGCCATTTGTTGAAGATACCATCACACACGAAAATCCTATCAATTCTGCTCATCTTGCAAACTCCCTGTCTATTAACCAAATAAGTAAACCTCGAGCCTTTTAAACTATATTCACGAAGACCTGTGTTGTCCAGAAAATCATTAAAGTCTCTAGCACAGACGGGATCAAAACAGGATTTTTTTCTTTCATTTGATTCCCTAACCGCGTTAAAATCCCCAAGAACAATCCACCAACCTTGACCCTCTCGTAAAACTTGATCAATTTTAGCCCAGAGATCTCTTTTACCCCCATTAGTTTGAGGAGCATAAACATTAACCATATTAAGGCGAGTCAAACCATCCTTAATTAAACCAGAAACAAGCAAGAAGTTATCATCTTTCAGTACCATATCCTTCGTAAAAAATTTTGGATCCCATATACTAAGCAAACCCCCTGAATTCCCAATAGAATCAACCTTCTCAAACTCAAAACCATTACCACCCCAAATTCTGGAAACCACCCCAGAGCCTATGTTGCTAGACATAGTCTCTTGTAACCCAATGAAAGAAACACCCAATTCGGACTTTAAACTATTAATCCAGCCGGCTTTACTATCACCTCCCAAACCCCTCACATTAATGGATAAACAATTCATTTATTACCTGTTTGTAACCCTTCTGTGACAATCGAGTCCATAATAAGCTTGTCTTGCACCTCCAAATTAACCCCCAATTTAGACCCCAAAGCTTTGGTAGCCGCAACCTCTTAAGTCTGCATATGAACAATATCATCGGCTTCGGAGTCAAGATGTTCGTCACCCGTTCTATCACCATGAGAAGGATCAACAGGATTGCTATTAAGATCAAACGAATTATCTTCTTCAGTATCCGAATCCTCTGAATCTGTAGATGGACTATCACTAATGCCCAAAAGACTATTGAGCCCAAAAATATCACTATTTTTTTGTTTGGGCTTTTTACCAGTCCGTAAACTTTCATTACTACTCACATATGAATTGCTGGGCCGGCCCATTTCATTTTTTTTGCCTTTTTTCCTTTTGCTAATTTTCGGGTGAACATCTTCCACAGAATCTTCCGTAATAGGCTTTTCAAAGTCAAAAGTTACTGCTGGCACAAATTCCGAAACAATCTCCTTATTCAAACCTTGGACATTAATAGGGGTTGATTGGCAATCATTGGCCTTATCATGACTGCATTCATTACTTTCCAAATTCACATTCCTTTCCTTAGTCTTGTCCGTTTCATCCGCAATTTGCTCCGGTTGTAATTCCGGCATCTCAATGTCATCATCGACAACATTACGATCTTCATCTATAACCGAAGCAGTATTCAAATTAATCGGTTCATTGTTCGGAGCTAGGATTTCTGTATTCTCCTTAACCGAATAGTACTCTGGGATCCAATCACCCAACTCTTCGTTAATCCATACCCTAAATTTACGATTCTTCCATTCCAGGACGATTTCTTCAGACAATTTTTTACCATCGCCTACGAGTATACCAACATAATCATACGACAAATCCGGATCTGAATCTAACTTCACGGCTTTATGAACAACTTTGCCAAACGAACCTCCAACAAGATGGATCACATCATGAGTAAATAGGTGTAAAGGAATACCTTGCACCTTAACCCAGGCTAACCTCTCACAGCTTAAGGATTGACCATTCCATAAACACGCAGCCAAAAACTTCTCACTATCATTATTTGCAGCCTCAAGAACAATCGATGCCAAATCTGGATCTTCAAACAAAATCTGAAGATCTAAACCACCTAGATACTGGACCTTACCATAACCTGGGCAAATCTTGTTCAGAAAAACGAAAATACTCTTTAAGGCATCCACATCCTTCATTCTACCAACTATAGCTTTCCCATGCAACGTGGAGAAGCCATTCACCTTATCGTCAACGTTAATAGTTTTCCCAGCAAGCATGTCTCTAAACGATCTATCTCCCTTATCAAACTTTGTCCCTGTTTGATCTGTCCCATATGGTTTACTTGCCTTCATCGATTTCATGTCTTCTCTAGGGACGTTGATTTCTCCATCTTCCAAAACGAAACGCGCAATATTGAACCACAGTTTGTTATCCCCAATACGGATATTTCTCAAATTTTTAATCAAGTCTGCACGATCTCGAACATCTAACATTGAAATGAAACCAAAACGATTACCCCCTTTATCTTTCTTCCTTGCAATGTAAATATCAAAAATCTGCCCAAACAATCGAACATGACTTGCAAGATCATTCCCACTACAACCCTCCGGTAGGTTGGTAACAAAAAGCTTCGTTAATCGACGTTGGATGGCCTCCGGAATAGGTTTTCGGCGGTCCATTAGAGAGAGTACCCCTAAGAGGAAAAAAAAAACAATTGAACATTGAATTTAATTGTCATTAAAAAATTGAACTGCCCCATCACACTGAAGCCCATTCTTCTTCATACGAGTTGCACCGAAGACGATTTTCCGGTGTCTATTCGGGTCACTCCGGTCACACGAAATCCTAAAGAATAACCCATGTTATAGCTGATCCCTCTTGTGAGGTCCAGAGACACCATTGAGAGCCCTAACTCGTTTAACGGATGCGAGAATTCAACCCAAAATTAATCGATTAAGATTTCAAGGGTCTGTGATTTGCGGAAGGTTCTGGTCGTCAGCGCTTTAGAGGCTTGATTCAGGTTTTATGAGTATGTGATTTAGGGATAGTACGCCGGAAAGAAAACGGGTTCAAGACAATGGCTTTAAACTCGTCGCCTTCTATATTATGATAACAAAATTCAATCCTAGGGCCATCTTTAATGCACAAGGTCAACTTCTAAAATCACTCGTACTAACACTATCATTACTAGCAGCCCCCATACCCACACACTTTACATATCCATAATCAACCAGTGAATCATATGTAGGGTTATACAAACCACTCATCACTCGTCGCTTGCTCAGCGCTCGCTCGGAATATGCTCGTTTGATTTGAGGCTCGGTTGTAAACCAACAAAGCATGAGAAATGGTCCGCTCGGCTTGGTTCGGCTCAAATTGTTATTTATAATCAGTATACATATATATACATATACACATACATGTACATACACGCATATGCACAAATATAAATTATACTAAAACCCTTATACACCACTCCAAGACCAAACACACCGATATCTAATATTACCTCATTCGTGATCGTTTCAAAAAGAAACTCATCGATGTTTTTAGGTCCACACCGACTACCAACGTGCCAACTTGTTTTTCCAAAGTTTTGACAAATCACGTTTGATTAACTAATTTTGGTAAACAACATTATGGTAAAACAGAGTTAATCCACATTGGGAAATCATTTTTGTAAATATTTTTCTTAAGAAAATCCAAAAAGATGTTTTTAAAATTTTTAAATTTACTTTTGAATTTTAGGGAGAGTAAATTCAAATTAGAAAAATATATCAGAAAAATATTTTTTGAAACACGTTAAAAAGGACAAAAACAAGAGAAAAACAAAAATAAGTTTCTTGGCGAGAAAAAGAAAAAATGATAGTACATCAGTGGTCTGTCGAAACCTCTTTGAACCTAAAATGAAAAACGATAAGTAGCTCTACTAATGATGTATCGGTAGGCTCACAATCATTTTAAAGTGTGAAGGGTGATATAAACAAAACGGACTGAAGATCGTGTGGGAACCATTCATTAGCATATGGTCTTGGTACCGAAATTTCGTTTGATAGATTGTCGAGGTTAAGAGATACGTGGTTTTTATGTTGTTTATCATCTGGGCTTCATAGTTGTTCTTTTACCGATAAAACGGGGATGCAAGTCTAGAACTTCTATGACATACATACGTGTACATACTGCATACGACCATCAATAAGTGATAAGCTTATCACATCCATCCCTAAATAAGTGATTTTATATCACACCTATCATCCGAAAGTCAAGTTCGTATCTTTGTCGGAATGATAGTACTAACCTATTCACGGACTTGCTCTTGTGCCCTACATCCATCCAAAAATCAAGTTCCTCATAAATAAATGATTCTATCATATAGGGCTTGTTTTCAATCCAAATACGTGAGTATCTCACATCTTATACGTCCAACAGATGATAAACTGTATACTCACCAGTAAGATGAACTCTCATGCATACCTTGATACGAGAATGTGTCATGAGTTGATAAACATCGGTCGGTAAGTATAAATCATACATTAAGCGTATCCCCAAGCTATGATTACATCTGATTGTTGAGTTTATGTGGACAACAATACCGATAATTATTATAGGATGATTATCTAAATGCTAACTAATTGAACAACAAGTGTGTTTTGGCGTGACCGTACTCTGATACGATCCTCTTACCCTCGAAATTCGCCAAAAGATTGTCTGTAAATATTTATTTATTGCTTTCTGTCTTTAAACTTGAAAAATTCAAAAATACTAAAAAGATTTTAGGTGCTTTTTAATATTAACACTATAAAAGCCAAAAAAATTATACTTTTATCTTATTTTTGATGGACCGATGTTGGAACTCGAATCTATCCTACCTAAAACCTAATTGAAAGCCGGAAAACAATCGTTCTAACTTTTGCAATCTTCATAATGATCGAAGTTGACAAATTATGAAAGTTAAAGGACTAAAGATTGAACAATCTTAAATCTTTCAAAGTGTGTCTGTTGGTAGTTGAATGAGAGTTGGTCTCATGTGTGTGTCGTTAGTTAATATTATTTGAAATCAATACTTGGTGAAATTTACAATTGAAAATTCTATAAGATTGGTTATGAACTTCGTTGAAAACACTTCGCCTTCACATGAAATGGTCCAACTTTGTTTGGTACATGGCACCTTCGCATGAAACTCTATGACCTTCGTTAAGACTATGTCTGCTTATTATATATACAACGTGTTTGTCATTTGTAAACATAGGTTTGCAAGAACCGTTGAGAGAGAGTGTGTAGAGAGAGAGAGAGTATCAGAGTGTTATTGTTGAATAATCTTGTACCGAAACTCTGTCGATTTGAATACACGAACCCGTTAATCGTTAATTCATTGTTTTCATTACACTCTCTCGCTCGGTTGTGACGTAACTTGGATTCCACACTCATTACGTCATTCGAAACAAGGAATCACTGTGTTCGACGATCTGTATCGTAACCTACAATATGACCATTGACTTAAAAAAAATAACTTTTAAACTCTTTAAATACCAACCATTTTTCACAAATAATTTTACAGCTCTCTCAACAATAAATCTCATTTGGTAAGTGTTCATGAATCGTTCATGAACACATTATTTTCTTAATGAACTAACACGAACTAGGCCTTGTTCGTGTTCGTTCGGTTCGTTTACAGCCCTATCCACCAATCACCAGCGACCTTCTCCACATGTTATAAGAGATAAACAAACATGATATAAGAGATAAACAAACATATCGTGCTCCAGACCGATCCATGTGCAATTGCAAAAGTTTATCCAATGAACATATAAGTTGTTTGTCTGTTAAAAATAAATAATAAAAAGGAATAAAAAAGTTTGAGGAATAAACAAATATATAATATGTATTGTTAGACGATTATAAATATATGATAGTTTCAGACAAATATACAGGTAATTGAATATTTGAGAGTGCCGTTTTGACAAATTATCTTTTTTCTAAAAGTATATTTCATAAAACAACACTCAACCTGCACAACCAGGGGAGCCAAAAACAAAATACATTAAATTCCTTTATCAGCTACCCATAAGGTTGCCATAATGCATTAAATTCCTTTATTTACTAGCCATAAGGCTGTCATAAATACATTAAAATCCTTTCAAAATGGAAATAAATGTACTTACTATATGAGATCTTTTTTTCAGAACGACTTTTTTTATTAAAACCGGCCCAGCAGCTAGCAAGCAACTAGCGCAAGCCAAAAAACTCCAACAAATAAGTGGACAGAACTAACAAATTACACACCGAAAGATTTCCACTTTTCCCAATCCAAGTGACCGACTTAGAGCAATTAGTAATCCAAATAAAGCTTATGGACTTAACTTCACCAATATTATTGTTTATCTTGATCAACTCTACTAAAAAAATCATTTGTTCCTAACACGCCAAATGCTCTAATAACCGACAAGAATAATCGAGTGGATAATTTTTCTTTTGTGGTCTATTATTAACCTCTAAGTTAATGAATTGCCAGACAATTGAAGCAACGTAAAACTATGATCCACCGTTTCAACCACCTCTCCACACATTGGGCATAGATGGAAATTCCATGATAATCCCCCTTTTAGCTAACGCCTCCCTACTCGGAATGGCAACCCGAAAAACCCTCCACCCAAAAAGATTGACGTTTAATGGGACTCAGTTGTTTCGGTTCGGTCCATAACCTTCCTTGTCGTACCCAACTCGGAGATACATAGAAGCTTCATCATAGATACAATCGAAAAATTCAAAGAATTTTCGCCGCGACAAACCCATTTGTCCTCCACACCACACCACACCACACCACACAGATGAACCTGCTATAACTTCAACTTCAAGACATTTAGTTCTATGAGCCTCAAAGGGTCTCCACATACTCACGGTCACCCCATTTCTATCAAAACTCAGATCTAGGAAAGCTTTATCCGACTCCTTATAAAAGAGGTCTGCAAAAATAATTTTTAGAGGTTTGTCCTCGATCCATGGGGACAAGACAAGAATTGTTACACCCCAACCAATGGCGAAAACATTGGGACAAGACAAGAATTGTTCAAAAGCTCTGATACGTGAATGTTAAAGAGAGAGTATGAGTTAGGCTAAAGGGTGTGGAGGTCATGGTTGGGACATCATTCGCCATGTAGGAACATGAATAGAAGGCTACATCACCCCCTTGCATGATCCACTATGGTTTGTATGGATTAAACCATGACAACCATGGTCCTCCTTTCCATTTTTCAAGAAATCATTTCATTTTTCTTTAGAAAAATATAAATTAAAATAAATAAGGAATAGTGGTTTGGGTCATGACCACACCCTTAGGGTATTGGTTTAGAATGGTGGATTAGAGGTGGATGACATGTCACTGACGTGAAGGGTGTTACTGGTCATGAGGGACCCTTAAGTACAACTGTCATTACAACTGTTTACAACTGTCATTAACGACTAATCTAACTCTAAACATATAAGTCCCCATACTATGACAATATTACAATATTAGTCCCTGAACTATCTTTCCTGTATCATGATAAAATATTATGAGAGGAATTTGTAAGAAAATAACCATTGTTTTAAAACCACTGATCATAAACCACTGATCAGTTTGTTAAACTACTGATCAGTTTAAGCACTGATCAGTCTAACCACTGATCAGTCTAACCACTGATCAGTCTAACCACTGAACAGTGGTTAGAAAAAGTTGCAAAAAGAAGTAGAAAGAAACAGTAAACGATTGAACCGGGCTTGTGTTTAACACAATTCCCTTAAACAGATATTCGTCGTCTGTTCCCAGGGTACGCCGGTTCGAAGCAGCACCGCGCACTGCCGGAATTGACCACTTGCCTGAAAAGAATAAGAAACTGTGTTGCAGAAACTGAGATAGAGAGAAGAGAAGTTGTTTTCTGTGTTTCTCAACTGATCAGCTTTGCCTTCGATTTATAGTGCTAGAACCATAACCGAAATCAGCAAATTAAAGACCAAATAATGGTCATTAGAATATCAGTTACGAAACTGACAATCATTTTGAAAAATGAAATAATGATCCTCATTCATTTCAGTTTCAAAACATAAATCAGTTAATTGAAATAATGATCATTCATTTATTTCGGTTACAAAACAGAAAGTCAAGAGTGCAAAAAACTGCTCCACGCGGACCCGGGTTTTCGGAACTGCATTCGTGTCCGCAGGACGTGCGGGCGTACACGATTTCAACTAAATCCGGTTCCATTTTTTGCACCCCCCCTGCGCGCGCGCGGGTAGGACTTGTGGTAAAACATGTCATAAGACTTCAAAGGCTTCATTAAGGTTTCACCTTATAAGTAGCCTATCTTTTTGTTCCCACTCCGATGTGGGACAAAATGTCCACCACATTTAAGACTTTCATTCACAACACACAAATTTCCAACAATCCCCCACATGAATGGAGGTCGATCTCAGAAACAACATAATTCCTTATTACGTTTCAGCAGTTGAGTTTTGCATACGATAGGTAGGTGTTACCCTTTGAACCTTCGCTCATGAAATGCACTTAGCCCACTAGCTCTGAGTAGAACTCGATGTCTTTGAACTCATCTGCCGTTTGTGTAGACGACAATGCACTTCACACAAGACTCTCCCTGACAAAGTCAAGTCCTCATAGTTATGTTCGTTATGGTCATGAACATGATGCCTGGTTCTGCGAGAGCCATTAGGTATTGTGCCCCAACAATACCCTTCGAAGCGACCCCACTTTTCTCTCACATAGGTGATTCACTATGTATGGTTACCTTAGTCGAATCATTAAAAGCCATAGGCTTAGCCTCACACTTGTCACTTTTAGGAATGGACTAGGAAGTTTATAATAAACTACCTTATTAAATGCGTAGGGTTATCCCCCCCCCCCCCACAGTGACCTCGCTTATTCATACAATTAGGTTTTCCTATTGAACTCAATTCTTGGGATCTCCAGTCTATTGAGTTAGGTTTCCATCATATGAACTTCATTTATCAAGGGCTTCAGTCCCATTCCCATGGACGACTTCTGTACTAACTCTCTACTTAGGCCTTTTGTTAGCGGATCCGCAATATTATCCTTTGACCTCACGTAGTCAACAGTGATAATTCCTGTAGAGATTAGTTGTCGTATCGTATTATGTCTACGTCTGATATGTCTGTTCCTACCATTATACATTGTGCTACGAGCTCTGCCAAGTGCCGATTGGCTATCACAATGTATACAAATGGCCGTTGCCGGCTTAGGCCATCTTGGTATATCCTCAACAAATTGACGTAGCCATTCTGCCTCTTCACCTGCTTTATCTAAAGCCATGAACTCAGATTCCATCGTGGATCTAGCAATAACCGTTTGTTTTGATGATTTCCACGATATCGCTGCACCTCCAAGTGTGAATACATACCCACTTGTTGCTCTGGAATCATTCGTGTCAGATATCCAATTTGCATCGCAGTGTCCTTCTATAACTGCTGGATATCTGTTATAATGCAACCCGAATTCCCGAGTGTATCTTAAGTAGCGAAGCAACCGAGTTATACAGTTCCAATGCATTGAACTCGGGTTGCTTGTGTATCTACTTAGCTTGCTTACAGCAAATGCTATGTCTGGTCTAGTACAACTCATAAGATACATCAAGCTACCAATAATTCTTGAGTATTCCAACTGGTTTACGGGTTCACCTCTATTCTTGGCTAGATGTTGACTTGTGTCAAGTGGAGTTCTAGCTTCATTAGAGTCATTTGCATTGAACTTTTCAAGAATTTTGTCCACATAGTGGGATTGACTTAAAACGAGTCCACTTTGGGTTCGTGTGATTTTGACCCCCAAAATCACATCTGCAAGACCCATGTCTTTCATGTCAAATCTTGCTTTTAGCATGTTCTTTGTAGATTTTATGATTTTGTCATCGCTTCCAGCAATGAGCATATCATCTACATATAGACACAAAATGACATATCCATCAGATGTGTCCTTCACATACACACACTTGTCACATTCATTGATTTTGAACCCAGCATCAAGCATGACATGATCAAACTTTTGATGCCATTGTTTTGGAGCTTGTTTCAATCCATACAGGGATTTCACAAGTTTACACACTTTCTTTTCTTGCCCAATAGCTGTGAAGCCTTCGGGTTGCTCCATGTATATTTCTTCCTCTAGAATTCCATTCAAGAAAGCTGTTTTCACATCCATTTGGTGAACTTCCAAATTTCTAATGGCGGCAATGGCAAGCACCAACCTGATGGATGTTATTCGCGTAACTGGCGAATATGTATCAAAGTAGTCTAAACCTTCTCGCTGTTTATATCCTTTGATCACCAACCTTGCTTTGTACTTATCGATGGTTCCATCTGGTTTCATCTTCTTCTTGAAGATCCATCGATATCCTAGTGGTTTACATCCTTGAGGAAGATCCACTAGTTCCCAGGTATGGTTCTGTAAGATAGAGTCTATCTCACTTTTGATGGCCTCCCTCCACTGAGGTCCTTCTGAGGAATGTACCGCTTGTTGGTACGTTTGAGGTTCATCTTCTACCATATAGGTAAGAAACTCAGGTCCAAAGGATTTTTCATTCCTTTGTCTTTTACTTTTCCTGATTTCAACTTCCTCAGTCTTAGATTGTTCTCGAGGTTCATCGTTTTCAACTTCACCCTCGGGAACAATTTCCTCAACCGGTCTAGAAGAACTCGGTTCACTTTTATCTAAGCATGGGAACACATGTTCAAACCATGATGCATCCTTAGATTCGATTATGGTGCCTTTGCATATTCCAGGGTTCTTGGAATCATGCACAATAAAACGATAAGGACCATAAGGACGGGTGTATCCTATAAATACACAATCCACCATTTTGGGACCTATTAGTAGCCGCTTAGGTGGTGTGACCACCACCTTAGCTAGACACCCCCACACTTTCAAGGATTTATATGGTGCTTTCTTTCCCATCCATAATTCGTAAGGCGTTACATTCCTTTTCTTATTGGGTATCATGTTCAACACATAATTCGCCGATAAGATTGCTTCCCCCCACATGTTTTGGTTTACACCAGAACTTATCATCATGGCATTCATCATTTCTTTCAAAGTACGATTCTTTCATTCCGCAATGCCATTTGATTGAGGGGAGTAAGGAGCCGTGAGTTCGTGGATGATTCCACTTTTTGCACATACGTCAATAAAAGGTGAAACATATTCACCTCCTCGGTCGCTCCTTACGATTTTGATTTTCCGATTTAGTTGATTCTCAACTTCGGCTTTGAATAAGATAAACTTGTCAATATCCTCGTCCTTACTCTTAAGTAAGTACACATAGCAATACCTAGTACTATCATCAATGAACGTGATGAAGTACTTGTTCCCACCACGAGTAGGAATTGCTTTTAGATCACACACATCAGTGTGGATCATCTCGAGGGGTTCGGTGTTTCGTTCCACCTTTTTGAATGACGATTTCGTTTGTTTTGCTTCTACGCAAGTTTCACATTTATTAATTGAGTCGATATCGAATGTTGGTATGCAATCTAGTTTGATTAAACGACGAATGGAATTATAATTTACGTGACCTAGTCTACCATGCCAAAGATTAGAAGACTCAATCAAATAAGTAGAACTAGTAGCGTTTTCTTTCATTGCATTCACGACAATTACATTTAGTTTAAACATTCCATTGAGGGCATAGCCCTTACCAACATACACACCATTTTTGGTCAACACGACCTTATCCGACTCAATCACCATTTTGAACCCAAACTTGTTCAACTGCCATCCCGACACAAGGTTCTTACGAATTTCAGGAACATACAACACATTGGACAAGGTGAGTTCCTTTCCCGAAGTCATCTTCAAAACCACGTTACCCTCGCCTTTTATTTCTGCCGTGGCAGAATTTCCCATGAAAACCTTTTCTCCATTAGTCACCTCCTTGAAGGTGTTGAAAAGGCTTTTGTCAAAGCACACATGTCGGGTAGCCCCCGTATCGACCCACCAATCCTTGTTATTTTGCCCAACTATATTCACTTCCGTGACCAAAATTGAGAGGTCCGTGACCATGGCAACAAGCTTATCGACTTCATCTACCATGTTCACTTGTTGAGCATTTTCCTTCTTCTTGGGAAGCTTGCAATCGCTAGCCTTGTGGCCTTGCTTTTGACAATTATAACAAGTTCCAAGGAACTTCTTTTTTCCAACTCCCCCCTTAGGACCAAGGTTGGAGCATTTCCCATGACTTTTCTTTCCGCCCTTTCCACTGTTTTTTTCCATTCGAAGATTGCCCATGTTCAACAAGATTGGCCTTCACAGTTTCAGGACCAACAACCTTTTTAAGGGCCACTTTGTTATCTTCTTCAATCCGAAGACGAACAACAAGATCTTCAATGGTCATCTCCTTTCGCTTATGCTTGAGATAATTCTTGAAATCAACCCAACTTGGTGGCAGTTTTTCAATCATTGCCGCAACTTGGAATGTCTCGCTGAGAACCATTCCTTCCGCATGAATATCATGAAGGATAACCTGCAATTCTTGGACTTGGCTCATGACAGTTTTTGAGTCTATCATGTTAAAGTCCAAGAACTTTTCCACCACGAATTTCTTAGTGCCCGCATCTTCTGTTTTGTATTTGCGATCCAAAGACTCCCACAATTCTTTGGCAGTCTTGGCTTTGCAATACACATTATACAATGTGTCTACCAAACCATTCAAGATAAAGTTGCGGCACAGGAAATCCGAATGATTCCAGGCATGCATCGCGCTCACAGTTTGAGCATCCATTTCCCCTTCATCAACATGGGGTTTCGGTTCAGTCAAGAACCTTGCCAGATTCAGCGTGGTCAGATAAAAGAACATCTTTTGCTGCCACTGTTTGAAATTCACACCACTGAATTTTTCTGGTTTCTCAGCATGCGACACTGCATTAGGCAGTGGTGTCACCAGACCGGTAGTGACGGTAACAGCGGAAGTCATGACCACAGAAACAACACTGGTCATGACAGCAGAAACAGCAGTAGTCATCGGCTGGGATTCCATTCTGAAAAGAATAAGAAACAATCAGTAAATAGAGTCTGTTTAAGTTTGTAAGAAAATAACCACTGTTTTAAAACCACTGATCATAAACCACTGATCAGTTTGTTAAACTACTGATCAGTTTAAGCACTGATCAGTGTAACCACTGATGAGCTGAACTACTGATGAGATTAATTACTGATCAGTTTAAGCACTGATCAGTTTAACCACTGATCAGAACAGTGGTTAGAAAAAGTTGCAAAAAGAAGTAGAAAGAAACAGTAAACGATTGAACCGGGCTTGTGTTTAACACAATTCCCTTAAACAGATTCGTCGTCTGTTCCCAGGGTACGCCGGTTCGAAGCAGCACCGCGCACTGCCGGAATTGACCACTTGCCTGAAAAGAATAAGAAACTGTGTTGCAGAAACTGAGATAGAGAGAAGAGAAGTTGTTTTCTGTGTTTCTCAACTGATCAGCTTTGCCTTCGATTTATAGTGCTAGAACCATAACCGAAATCAGCAAATTAAAGACCAAATAATGGTCATTAGAATATCAGTTACGAAACTGACAATCATTTTGAAAAATGAAATAATGATCATTCATTTATTTCGGTTACAAAACAGAAAGTCAAGAGTGCAAAAAACTGCTCCACGCGGACCCGGGTTTTCGGAACTGCATTCGTGTCCGCAGGACGTGCGGGCGTACACGAGTTCAACTAAATCCGGTTCCATTTTTTGCACCCCCCCCCTGCGCGCGCGCGGGTAGGACTTGTGGTAAAACATGTCATAAGACTTCAAAGGCTTCATTAAGGTTTCACCTTATAAGGAGCCTATCTTTTTCTTCCCACTCCGATGTGGGACAAAATGTCCACCACATTTAAGACTTTCATTCACAACACACAAATTTCCAACAGAATTGGATAGCACTAAAAGAATGGGTGCATGAAGACACATTCGAAAATGAGATTTTTGATAATGAAAAGATTATCTAAACTTAAACATGACGTGATTACCCCAATAAAAACGATTGATATAGTTGACGAAAAATGCGCGCGTTGACGCGTATAGTAGAAAAAGCCTTGTATTATAATACGGGCGATTATTGAAGTTGACGTTACTAACTTTTGTGAATGTTTTATTTGAAGGACACTCGCGTTTGAAGACGACAAGAGTCAAACGAATTGTTAAAATCTTAAAGTTATAAAAAATATATACACTGCAATTATATATTTTTTACATTGATTTTTATATTAGCCATCATTTCTTGGATTAAACATTCAACAAAGATGATTTAGAAAAATTGAGATTGTAACTTCTAACTACATCCTTATATTTGCGTACCTGGCTCGAGTCAACAAATAGACCCGATTTATACCTCGCTTTTATTATCACATATTCTATGGCGACGCAATTGTCCGAATCGCTAATCGCTCCTGTTAACACAAGGCTTAACAATCACATTAGTCGATATTGTCAAATGGTGTTATCATCACCATTTGACCCGTTTGGACTATATGCCCAACATTATCTATTTAATCAAAAACATTGTTTTTGATTTCCAACTCATACATCCATGTAGAAAAGCCTTGTATTATAATACGGGCATCCTTTAATGTTGAAATTACTAACTGTTGTATATGTTTTAGTTGAAGGACACTCGCATATGAGGATAGCGAGAGTTTAACAAATCACAGATTTGACAGAGGAACGGTCCAAAGAGTATGCTCATCAAGGACCTAAATCGCGTAACGGTCGCGAACAAGGCTAATGGCAAGAGAAGCCCGTTAGGGCAAGCATTACCAGGTGCACATTTCAAATTTAATTGCACAAATAGTAAACCATTGATATACATGTACTTACCGGATTTGCGATCAAATCCAATGTACTTGGCGACCCACCTTTAGTATCTACCTTCTTCCCCGATTCTCCAGTTCGGGCTTTCTTTGTCGGGCTTGGATTCACATCATGTGCCCTCCGTTCACCTGTTTCGACTTGCTTCTTCAACTCGATTTCCCGTTCCCGAGCAACATTAATGATTTTGGTAAGGGTCTCGTATTTTGAAGGAGTCATAAACTCCCTATATTCAGCGCTCAACATATTGTAGTAGTAGTATATTTTCTGTTCTTCGTTCGTCACCAACTCACTACTAAACTTCATCTTGTCCATAAACATCGCCGTGATCTTGTCTATGGTTTCACCCTTATGCCTAAGTTGCATGAACTATTCCTTGATTTTGTTAATGACACCTTTTACAAAATTAAAAGTAAACAACATAACGTGTGTGAGTTCGTCATTTAACATAACAACGATACATAGTGCGGAAGCTTATTTCTTAATCGTGTTCGGTTCTTCATTATGCTTGATCGTCCACCGGTGCTAAAATCATACCTGAAACTCATAAAACATGAGTTGGATTAGTCATATGTGACTTAGAACGTATTTAAACGAGTCTGGGCATCTTTTAGTCATAACTCTCATTCCGAGTCTTCTGACTTTCAATTCGCATTCCCGTCTCTTGGTTTATGCGTTCACTCACAACCCTACCCATCCATTGGGTATCTTTACCGGAGTCACTATTTTTGCAACCCTTACGGTATGCATTAAAATTTTGTTTTGACTTATTCGGTCATCTTAGCGAAATCAATCGCTTTTATTCATTCAAGTCATTTATTCTTTATTTAATTCATTTGACTTGTCCGTGCGAATTTCATCACTCGTAACAGTCAAACTTTTATCTCTATGCCTTAGCATTCTCATTAGTTGCTTTGTATTTTCATTTACTTTAATCTTTGTCCCTTCTAAATGATGATTGGTAATTTTTATAAGCTTTTCGGAAGTTGTTTAATGCGGTTTTCGCGGACGTTTTGTCAACAAAATAGTTGTTGACAGCAAGCAGGTCCGTATTTGCAGAAATTGTTTCGATGCCTTAAACACTTAGTTTTGACTCAATATTTGGTCAGAAGTGGTATAACAATATAAACGATGATTGGTAATTTTTATAAGCTTTTCGGAAGTTGTTTAACGTGGTTTTCGCGGACGTTTTGTCAACAAAATAGTTGTTGACAGCAAGCAGGTCCGTATTTGCAGAAATTGTTTCGATGCCTTAAACACTTAGTTTTGACTCAATATTTGGTCAGAAGTGGTATAACAATATAAATGATGATTGGTAATTTTTATAAGCTTTTCGGAAGTTGTTTAACATGGTTTTCGCGGACGTTTTGTCAACAAAATAGTTGTTGACAGCAAGCAGGTCCGTATTTGCAGAAATTGTTTCGAAGCCTTAAGCACTTAGTTTTGACTCAATATTTGGTCAGAAGTGGTATAACAATATAAATGATGATTGGTAATTTTTATAAGCTTTTCGGAAGTTGTTTAATGCGGTTTTCGCGGACGTTTTGTCAACAAAATAGTTGTTGACAGCAAGCAGGTCCGTATTTGCAGAAATTGTTTCGATGCCTTAAACACTTAGTTTTGATTCAATATTTGGTCAGAAGTGGTATAACAATATAAATGATGATTGGTAATTTGTATAAGCTTTTCGGAAGTTGTTTAACGTGGTTTTCGCGGACGTTTTGTCAACAAAATAGTTGTTGACAGCAAGCAGGTCCGTATTTGCAGAAATTGTTTCGATGCCTTAAACACTTAGTTTTGACTCAATATTTGGTCAGAAGTGGTATAACAATATAAATGATGATTGGTAATTTTTATAAGCTTTTCAAAAGTCGTTTAACATGGTTTTCGCGGACGTTTTGTCAACAAAATAGTTGTTGACAGCAAGCAGGTCCGTATTTGCAGAAATTGTTTCGAAGCCTTAAACACTTAGTTTTGACTCAATATTTGGTCAGAAGTGGTATAACAATATAAATGATGATTGGTAATTTTTATAAGCTTTTCGGAAGTTGTTTAACGCGGTTTTCGCGGACATTTTGTCAACAAAATAGTTGTTGACAGCAAGCAGGTCCGTATTTGCAGAAATTGTTTCGATGCCTTAAACACTTAGTTTTGATTCAATATTTGGTCAGAAGTGGTATAACAATATAAATGATGATTGGTAATTTTTATAAGCTTTTCGGAAGTTGTTTAACATGGTTTTCGCGGACGTTTTGTCAACAAAATAGTTGTTGACAGCAAAATATATGTATATTTAAATTACAATATTTTACACATCTAAAATGTAATGTAAATATTTTACATTACATATATTTAGTTAAATTACACATCTAATTTAAATATTTAAATTACATATATTTTACACATGTAAAATATATGTAATTTAAAATGCTTTATTATATCAATGAAATGCTTTATTAATTACACATCTAATTTTACAAGTTTACTAGGATTTTAAAAAGACTTTACCTTAACTAATTAGTAAATATCTTAACTAATAAATAACGAGTTTACTAACTAGTTATTTTTACACATCTAAAATATCAACTTGTAACACCCTTATTAATAATATCTTAATAAGGGTGTAAATCTTGTAATACCAAACCCCTTATAAGGTAAATCACTCAAAACTCGTTATTTATTAGTCATTACATGACTAAATGACCTTATTAGCTCTTTTTAACCATTCAACATGGTTTATCATTATTGTCTTTTGTTTCGAACCTCGCACGTCGGGTCGAAACATCATAAGTCAAAATGTGACTTTTGATTAATCAAAATCTATAAAACCAATAGATATCAAATAAAAGGTGTAAGTTTTAACTTACCTTGCATCCCGAATACGCTTTTCCTTTATGCTTGACTCGTTCAACCCGCTTTCTCCCCAAGCTTCACCTAGCTTGTTAAGCGCCAACTATTATTCGTCATTCGCAAGGTGGTTAGTTTAATCATGACTTAATACGATTATCCCACCTTACGCAATTCTATATCTAATTATCATTCATCATATCATAAGTCAGTTTGACTTTTTAAAAGTCAAATGCCTATTAGTATACTAGATGCATATTCAAGTTCATCAACTAGTTTTTGCATCCTTTAATTACCCGGTAGGTATATCTAATTATCATTCATCATATCATAAGTCAGTTTGACTTTTTAAAAGTCAAATGCCTATTAGTATACTAGATGCATATTCAAGTTCATCAACTAGTTTTTGCATCCTTTAATTACCCGGTAGGCGTTATCTTTAGGCCACCGTTTCAACCAAAGTTCAAACCACGTTTATCACATTTCAATCACTTTAATTAGTTCAAGCGATTATCAAAAACCAATTTATTCATTCATTCACAAGAACAAAGGGTTCTCATCTATAAGTGAGACCCATTCATCATATCACTAGGATTCATCCCAACACCTTATATAATCAAGTTCTTCATATGAACTAATATACTACACGATTTCATACACCAATTTACATGAACGAAATTACCAATTTCATCATAACATACAAAAACCCACTTCAAGTCATGCACAAGCTTTCACTCAAACTTATAATTTGTTCAAGTATATTGCATCAACTACCACTTATGATGATTTCTAACACAAACATATATTTAAATTACATATATTTACATATTTAAATATATGTAAATTACATATATTTAAATTACATATATTTACATTACATATATTTAAATTACATATATTTACATATATTTAAAATTAGTTATTTAAATTACACAAGGTTATATTTACATATATTTACCTTGAGTGAACACAAGGTAAGTAAAGCTTACACCCTTTTTTTATGGATACGTATTTGCTTTATAGATTATAAACACGACCAAGGTTATATCCAAAATATGGGTTCCGACACGAAATGATACGGGTCGGGACGAATAAAATGATAAAAAAAAAGAAGTATGTTTAATGGCAAAAGGGGCGAAATGGGTTAAATAATGAAATGGAAAATAAATACCATTCAAATATAAGTGCAAAATGTTTGGTCATTTAGACTAAACGGGTCAAATGGTAATGTTAACACCATTTGACGAATAATGACTAATAAGTGCTTGTCGAGTCCGATGCTCACAGGGTAAAACGGATTGTGGAATTTGCGTTGCTATGAATCAGTAAATTATTAAGGCAAGGTATTAAAACGGGTCAATACTTTGACCCGAGCCAGGTACGCGTAAATTGGCGGAGTATAAGTAGACATATTAACGTGGAAATGTGATGTGTGGAAAGAGAAGAGCGAGATTTGAACTTAAATGTTTAAATCTCCTAAACGGGTCAAAATGAATTATGCGCATAGCTTGGGCATTGGTCGCATAATTCATAAAAGTTATGTTCACGAGTTAAAGATTTTTGAGTTAACAAGTAGTCCAAGGTTCTATGATGATTTAAAAATGATTTAGAAACAAGTCGTTTAATAGATTATGAAACGGGTCGAATAATTGTATAAGAGATTTATAAGCCGTTAGCTTATAAATCAGCATCGTTACAAACCTTAGTGTTGATTACATAGGAGACTGCATTACGGTCAATACGAAATAAAAATCGCGTAAAACGGATGTGTCGTTTGAAAGTTATGCATGTTTATGTAAAAAAAAATGCAGGTTGCAGAAACAAACCTGCTGGAAAATGGTGACCCGAAACTCATAAAACATGAGTCGGATTAGTCATACGTAGTTTAAAACGTGTGTAAACGAGTCCGGGAAGCGAAACTGATTAAAATAAAAATTTTTCGCCAAAAACAGTGCCTTTCGTGCCGCGCGCCGGCACCAGGTTGCTCCCTCGCGTGGCGCGAGGGAGACCGTTTTCCAGCAGCTCTGCTGCATTTTTCAGCAATACCATTTTTTACGGAAACGGCCATAACTTCTTCGTTATTGATCCGTTTTATGCGATTCTTTTTCCTACGCGTCCGTAATTTAATTCTCCATCATATGGAGTTAAAAATCCAACATCCAACAAAATAAATTTTGAGACTTCTAGCCTTCGACTCGTTACCTTTTTACCAAATTTTAACCCGTTTATGCATTTTATCAAACAAACGTATTTGTTTGATCCTTATATCACATACACTTCTTCAAATTAATGTTATCTACCATTTTAGGTTCTAATCACGGGTTTATTACACAATTTAAACCCGTTTTCGCTCGTATGCTTATTTTGACCCGTTAAGGGTATTTAAGCACTTTAAAGCTTGAAATCGCTTTCATTCATTTCTAGCATCTTATTCCTACATTTCTTATCAAATAATATTCAACTACAACTCTATGTGTGTTGGATTTAATGTGGATATCTATATGTTCCGAGTTTTACCCTTCGGATTATTATTTTACAGCAAGACTCAAATAGAGCCATTTGACTAACATATTACATCTTTCAGCTTCTATACTTATTCTAAGTATTTACCTAGTCATAAAACTCGTTTCCAAACAACATTTAAAGGTTGTTTGTTTGAATTAGCTAACAAGGGCGTTTTGGTCCTTTTTAGTCTTTCAATTACGACGAGGTCTTTTGAGAGCATGTTTGACCCATAATTCTTCTTTTGAGTTATGATCTTGTTCGAAAAGTCATTATGCTTTTCGAAACGTCACGGACTTCTTTTTAAAACATTCGGTTTACCCATTTAAGTAACCCATTGTCTATCTAAGACTTCATTTAATGATCATTGAACCTTACGTTCTAAATGGATAATTACTCTATTACACATACCTGGCTCGGGTCAATGTATTGACCTGTTTTAATGCCTTGCTATAATAATCGCTAAGTAATAGCGATGCAAATATCATTTCGACATTTATTCCTGAAATCATATAACTCGACAAGAATCTTTAGTCGCTATTATCAAAATTTCTATTTGCAGTATCTTGTCGTCCTTTAGTCATGACCCAAAACCCGAGTCTTTTGACCTTCCATACGCGTTCCTGTTTCTCAGTCTACGCATGCGTTTAATTCCTTACCCATCAACCGGGTGTTTTACCGAAATCGTTATCATTGCACCCCTTCCGGTATGCATTAAGACTTCATTTCGATTTACTTGGTCATCTTAGCGAAATCCGTCTCCGTCGCTTTTATTCGACCATGTCTTTTATTCTTTAAGTGACCACCATTGGCGGCCTTATTAATTATGAGTGACGATTATCATCGTTATCCTTTCTTTACTACTACTAAAGTTAACAACCTTGTCTATCCTTTTCGCGTAGGCAACACCTTTGTTTTTTTTTTTTTTTTATAACCCGGCGGATCATTTATACTTTGGTTTTACTTGCCCATTTTGTTCACCATGGCCCTTTCGTCCAAGATGACTTATTTTCGTGAATTTTATTTTGATCATTCATTTATATCATCATTTACATTAATCCTTGTCCCTTCTCTCGGGCTCATTATCCTAATGTAATACGCTTCCGTCACCCGACTGTGCGTTTACATTATTATCAACTATTTTGTTCATTTGTTTCATTTGGGTACTTTTTAATTTGTCCCATTCACCCCGTCCCTACTACATCGGATGTAAATGTGTCCGCTATAAGAAGTTCATGGTATCATATGCCACTACTTACTTGGCCAGAGTAAGCGATTAACACATGACACGCATGACCTTTTTATAGTTTTCACCTCATGCCCTATGTAAGTAATGCCTCTATTTGTTTCTCTTGGAAACAATATCCCGAATACATTTTCTATTCGGGTTTTTCCAAGTTTTTAATCTACATATGCAACTTTCAATTTCTACTTATTTGTTGCATATTACTATTTGTGCAATTAAATTTGAAATGTGCACCTGGTAATGCTTGCCCTAACGGGCTTCTCTTGCCATTAGCCTTGTTCGCGACCGTTACGCGATTTAGGTCCTTGATGAGCATACTCTTTAGACCGTTCCTCTGTCAAATCTGCGATTTGTTAAACTCTCGCTATCCTCATATGCGAGTGTCCTTCAACTAAAACATATACAACAGTTAGTAATTTCAACATTAAAGGATGCCCGTATTATAATACAAGGCTTTTCTACTATACGCATCAACGCGTGCAATTTCGTTGACTATATCTATTCTATATCGATTTTATTGGTGTAATGTGTATTACACGATAATAATATGTGTTGTTCTCAACACTTTAATCATACTAAACCATTGATATACATGTACTTACCGGATTTGCGATCAAGCCTCGAACCGAACACATTTGTCAACAACCTTGAGCTCTGATTACCAACTTGTAACACCCTTAATATGTTTTATCTTAATAAGGTGTGTTTTGAATAATATCTTAATAATATCTTAATAAACTCAGAAACATTTTACTTAAAAAGACTACACATACTATAATTTTACATATTTACTAACTAGTTATTTTTACACATCTAATTGTTGGTATTTACATGTAAAACCTAGTTATTTTTACACATCTAAAATATTATTAATTACACATCTAATTTTACATATATTTATTAGTTAAGGTAAAGTCTTTTTAAATATTTATTAATTACACATCTAATTTTACACATCTAATTTTACATATATTTACATATATTTTAATTACACATCTAATTTTACATATATTTAAATATTTACATGTTTTATTATTTAGTCATATATTTACATGTGTAAAATATTGTAATTTAAATATACATATATTTAAATTACATATATTTAAATTACATATATTTACATATATTATTTTTACACATTTAGTCATCTAAAGTTGATATTTTACATGTTTTATTAATTATTGATATAATAAAGCATTTCCCTAATGCTTTATTAGTTAAGAGATTTACTAATTAGTTAAGGTAAAGTCTTTTTAAAAACCTAGTAAATGTGTAAAATTAGGGTGTTACATATTATTAATTACACATCTAATTGTTGGTATTTACATGTAAAACCTAGTGAGCATAATTTTACATATTTACTAACTAGTTCATAACTAGTTATTTTTACCAAGATTTACATCACAAATCAAACCTCTATGTCTAGTGTTCATGAACTACACATCATATTTTGAGAAATCAGTTTCTATGCATCAATTTAAACTAGATTAGCATTCTACATCCTAGTGTTTATCATTTTCTCACAAAACCCATGAATCACCTTCAATGTGTTCATGAAATTTTTCAGAATTTGGCCATGATTTCACATGTTATTGTCTAGGTTTTACTCCTAGACACCATATCAACATTATTCTACCCAAATAGCTAACATGCAACATAAATTTTCAGATTTCCCTATTTCATTAGAAATTCAAACAGAGAATTAACACCAAATTTCACATACCTTGTAACCCCCTTGTGATGAGGATCACGAATCTACGTTCAGATTTCGATTTGGGGACATGAATTGACCTTCAATTTGATGATTTTGGCACTTTAGGGTTTTCACCCTCCTGGTCGCTCCTGGAGACCGATCCACACACACCTTGTGTGTGTGGTGTGTTATTTTTTTTATTAAATAAAACTTGTTTCCTTTTTAACGGTTTTGGTCCCTCAAGTTTAGATATTCATAAATGAAACTATAACTCATAGTTTAATATTTAATTACCCATTACTAACTAGGTTAATTTTACCTAGTTAACTTAGTGGGTTCCGGGAGTTAAAAACCCGTTGTATTTTAAGTCCCGTTGACTCGAGCTCTTGTAAACTAAATTCTTAAATTCTTTGATTCGCTTGTATTTAATTATTAGGATTTCTTATTTAAATCCAAATATTTAACGGGTTATTTTTACTGCTAACGGTACTTTACCCGTCTTTTAGTATGAAAATCAGATGCATGAACACGAATTCATGATCACCTAGTCATGGGGATTACAAGGTATGTCGAATTTTACGATTTGGTGATACTTTGAGATTATGATGAATAATCAAAATCGAAATTCTGGAATGAATGTTGAATCTATGAGTGTTGTTGTGATTATATCTTAGTTTAGAAACAAACCCTAGTAGAAAAATTGATGAATTGTTGTCAAAACTAGGGATTTGATAATTAACCTACTATGAGCTAAGTGGGTTTTGATTTTTGTAGTAAAGATGATGATATGTTTATGCTAGAAATCATCATAGTTGATAGTAGAAACAAGGTACTTGAACAAATTAGGTGTTTGGGTACATAAATCATAATTGCTATGAAATGGGTTTAGTTGATTTGAAGAAATTAATGTTACATTGGTGTTTATAAACGCCATACTAACTCGTATGAATGAACTACTTGAACAAAATAGGGATTTTGTTAAGAGTTCATAATTGATTAGAAGTGAGTCTTGACACAAGAATTAAACTCGTGATTTATGATTGAGTTTAAAGAGAAAAATAGTCAAAGAATCATAAGGTGTGAAAGTCATGATTTGGGATGGCTAATCTAACAACCTTGTGAATAATGAATGATAGTTGGCGCTTAACAAGCTAGGTGAAGCTTGGGGAGAAAGCGGGACGAACGAGTCAAGCATAAAGGAAAAGCGTATTCGGGATGCAAGGTAAGTGAAACTTACACAATTATGTAGAATACTTGTTTATTCTATACGATATAAATGTGATAACGATAATATAGAAAGTATGAATTTCCGATGCGATCGATATGAGTCGGAACATATAAAGATGATAAAAACCTTGGTTTATGGCAAAAAGGGGCAAAACGGTAAATAAATCATGTAATGATTAAATATTATGAATTCCCGTTAAGATTACCTTGTAGTGTAATCTAATAATGATAAAAAGGATAAAATGGAAATAGGTCAAGTGTTGACTAATGTAAATCGAAGTTAAAAGAATACCCATGGCGTAAGCCGAAATGGGTTGAAATTGTAAGAAAAGAGTTTAAAAGAAAAAGGGTGTGATAATAGAATCCGGGACGGGATGGATGTATGAGTTGGAAATCAAAAACAATGTGTTTGATTAAACAGATAATGTTGGGCATATAGTCCAAACGGGTCAAATGGTGATGATAACACCATTTGACAATATAGACTAATGTGATTGTTAAGTCTTATGTTATCAGGAGCGATTAGCAAATTGGATAATCGCGACGCCATTGAATATTGGTTAATTAAAGCAAGGTATAAGTCGGGTCTATTTGTTGACCCCGGCCAGGTACGTAGATATAGTCTTATAGTTAAAAGTGCAAAGATTGGTCAAGTAATTAGTGAAAGTCCTTCATCGCAAGTTGAAGGACTAAAATCGACCAAAAAGCCCTTAATGGGTCAACCGGGCAAACGACCCTTAGAGGTTGTTTAGAAACTTATATTATGACCATTCAACCCTCGGATGCGCATAAAAGTTGTAGGAATAAACTTTCTAGGGTTAAACGTCTTAAAACGCGTCTTACCGTAAAATGATATATCCGGGGAATAAAATTTGGAATATGTATTTTAGTGCGATAAATCCACCGCAATTATAATTGTGGTGGAAGACCATTTGAGAATCAATGCGAAAATATGGTGTTTAAAATGAATGAGCGAGATTTATGCCTAAAAGGACATAAATACCCTTAACGGGTCAAAATAAGACTATAAGTAAAAATGGGTTAATAATGCATAGAAATCCGTAATTGGAACCTAATATGATAGGTAATATTGGACTTAAAGGGTTTATGAGAAATAGGGGTCAAACAAATAAGTTTGTTTGATAAAAAGCGAACGGGTCAAAATTTGGTAAAAAGGGTAATAAGCCGAAGAAATAAAAGTCTGGAATTTTGCTAATCCGGATGCCGGATTTTAACTCCATACGATGGAGAATTAAATTACGGTCGCGTAGGAAAAAGAATCGCATAAAACGGACAACCGAGTAAAAAGTTATGCCCCTTTAAAGTTGGAATTCCGGTTAAAAACGGTGCTGGGCATCTGCAGCATCAAAGAAACGCACCTGCTGGAAAACGTGGACCCACGCGACACGCGGCGGAGGAAAGGTTTTCCTTCGCGACACGCGACAGAGGTTCGCGGCCCGCGTAAGAACTCTCGCGCCCCGCGAGAGAGCCAGAAGCTGGCAAATTGTTTAATTTTACTCGTTTGACCCATATTTCTTGTTTAAACTTGCTAATTAACTATCAAAACTAACTTTTAGGTTGGTTTTGATGATAGGTGAATGTCAAGCGTACCCGGATGAAGATCAAGCTCAAGCAAGAACCGAACACACATTAAACAAAGCTTCCGCAACGTTGTTTCGTCGTTATTCTAAAACGACGAATTATATCATATTATGTTGTATCACTTTAAATTGTAAAAGTTTTTAGTAAACCCGTATTTCCGATCCATATGTAATCATTAACTACATGATTATTTTCGCAAAATATACGTTAAAAGTTTTATATTAGAATTATATAAAGTTTAAATAAACGAGAATTTATTAACTAGGAATTTTAACCTAGTTAGTTAATTTCTAGAAATAACTTAAAGTAGGGTTAAAAGTAACTAAATCAAATGTTGATTAAAATGGAGGGGCTTAATTTGTAAAAATTGAAACTTAAGTTTTAATTAGACAAATAAAACCAACCAAACACCCCTAAAAGGAGGTGTTGGTCGTACAGAACAAGAGCAGGGGCGACTCCCCACTCTCAAACCCCTAAAACTCACTAAACTTGGAAATTGAAGGCTCAATCCAAGTTGAAATCGAAATTAAAGTGTAGATTATTGATCCTCATCACAAGAGGATTACAAGGTATGTAAAATTTCATGAAAACCCTCAACTTGAATTTCTCATGTAATTGGGAAAATATGAAAATATAGTTGCATGTATGTCTTATGATGATCTAAGAACAACTATAGTGATTGTAAAAGTTTTTAGTAAACCCGTATTTCCGATCCATATGTAATCATTAACTACATGATTATTTTCGCAAAATATACGTTAAAAGTTTTATATTAGAATTATATAAAGTTTAAATAAACGAGAATTTATTAACTAGGAATTTTAACCTAGTTAGTTAATTTCTAGAAATAACTTAAAGTAGGGTTAAAAGTAACTAAATCAAATGTTGATTAAAATGGAGGGGCTTAATTTGTAAAAATTGAAACTTAAGTTTTAATTAGACAAATAAAACCAACCAAACACCCCTAAAAGGAGGTGTTGGTCGTACAGAACAAGAGCAGGGGCGACTCCCCACTCTCAAACCCCTAAAACTCACTAAACTTGGAAATTGAAGGCTCAATCCAAGTTGAAATCGAAATTAAAGTGTAGATTATTGATCCTCATCACAAGAGGATTACAAGGTATGTAAAATTTCATGAAAACCCTCAACTTGAATTTCTCATGTAATTGGGAAAATATGAAAATATAGTTGCATGTATGTCTTATGATGATCTAAGAACAACTATAGTGATTGTAAAAGTTTTTAGTAAACCCGTATTTCCGATCCATATGTAATCATTAACTACATGATTATTTTCGCAAAATATACGTTAAAAGTTTTATATTAGAATTATATAAAGTTTAAATAAACGAGAATTTATTAACTAGGAATTTTAACCTAGTTAGTTAATTTCTAGAAATAACTTAAAGTAGGGTTAAAAGTAACTAAATCAAATGTTGATTAAAATGGAGGGGCTTAATTTGTAAAAATTGAAACTTAAGTTTTAATTAGACAAATAAAACCAACCAAACACCCCTAAAAGGAGGTGTTGGTCGTACAGAACAAGAGCAGGGGCGACTCCCCACTCTCAAACCCCTAAAACTCACTAAACTTGGAAATTGAAGGCTCAATCCAAGTTGAAATCGAAATTAAAGTGTAGATTATTGATCCTCATCACAAGAGGATTACAAGGTATGTAAAATTTCATGAAAACCCTCAACTTGAATTTCTCATGTAATTGGGAAAATATGAAAATATAGTTGCATGTATGTCTTATGATGATCTAAGAACAACTATAGTGTCTAAGGACAAACCCTAGACAAATACAAGTTGAAATCATGTTAAATTTTAGTGAAGATTATGAACACCATTGTAGGTGATTAAAGGGTTATGTGTAAATTGATGAACACTAGGATATTGGGTGTTGTTCTAGTGTAAATTGACAATTTTGGAGTGATTTCAGAAATTCTAGAAGCTAACAATCATGTAAAATGTTGATTGAGGTGAAATTAGGGTTAAATGATAAGCTAGAAACTTGTCATATAATCATGTGAAAAATCTGCCCTTAAGGTGTTTGTGAAAATGCCTCAAAGAAGGCTTAAAATAGAAATTTAAAGATTAAACGCATAATTATGATGTTTCGGTGTATTATGCGATGTAAGGTTTAAAGAGAGTTCTAAACATGTCTTGAATTGAACTCTATAGGAAAGGATACCGGAACGTCGAGTGGACAAGCCGGTGGTGATTTGCGGTTGAAGGGCGTACACTAAGGTATGTAACTTGATCCGTTACATTCGTTGAATTATGAATAAACTATGCGTTATTGATAGAATTTATATTGATTATGGATGGAATGTGAATTGATAGACGTAGTATAGTCAACGGACCAAATTGGTAGTCATCATAAGTGGATGGTTCCACAAGATGAGCCAACGGATCTATTAGTGTGAAAAATTGTAGTTTTAAACGTTCTAGTAGTCGATAATGGCGATAATAATCACAAAGGCATTAAACCATGAAATTGGTAAGAAATGCGGGTGATAATAAGCCCCGGATGTTGGGCATAAGGCGCCATAGGTTTATTAGTTAAATGGTAGTAAAATGTGTAAGGTTAGAATGGGTCGAATAATTACGTAGTGACATATGGTCTTTCGGTCCGTAATTTAAAATTTGGGTATCAAATTTATAATAGTTATGTCGGTAATGAATTTACAGACATATAGGAAGAAAAATCACTTAAAACGGACTTACGAGTCAAAAGATATGGCCAAACGAAGTTAAAAACTGGATTTTCCGGAGCTGGCAGCAAATGCAGCTCACAAAACTTGAGCTGCTGAAAAAAGTGACCCCCCGCGCCACGCGGAAGGCCACCCGAAACACTCCGCGACACGCGGGAGGTCCTCTCGGCCCGCGTAAAACCTCTCGCGGGGCGCGAGCGACCAGAATCCGAAATTTTCATTTGTTTTCAATAATTTTGACCATAGAATTCAATTATACATGTTTTAATATTGTCAAAACTAACCTTTGATGTGGTTTTGACATTAGGTCATGTTGGGGAACTTACGGATGGCGATCAAGCATATGATGAAGAACCGAACACTACATTTTGAAGCTTCCGCAACGTTTTAAATCTTTAGTACTTTTGTGTATGGGTTGTAAACACTTGTTAAAACAACTTTTAAAATGTTTTAACTTAGTCATTAGTTGACTAAGGTTGATGTTACTTATGAACTTTTTTTATGAAAGTCATGTTACTTAAGCAGGTTGATGTTACTTATGATTACCTCTTTAAGGGGGGGTAGACTTGTAACACCCCGAAAACGAGTTTGGTAATTAAACCCCGTTAATACTAGGAACGGGTAAAATACCGTTAGTGGTAAAATTAACCCGGTGAAAATTAGGATTTTAATAAATAATTTTATGTTAATAAAATTAGAAAGAGAATAAACGCTTTGAGAAAACGAAGCGTATATAAAGCCCGAGTTAACGGGACTTAAAAATACTACGGGTTATGACTTCCCCAAACCAATTAAGTAACTAGGGATATCAACCTAGTTGGTTAAGTGTTGTTAAAACAATAAAAGAAACAAGAAATAGATAACCCTTTAAATAACTTGGGTAAATTGAGGGACTAAACCTGGGCAAATGAGATAAAGTTTTATCAAAACAAAATAAATAAATAAAACACACACATACGTGTGTGTGTGTCTGCGATTTTAACCAGAGCCAGGAAGGCTCTCTTGCTCAAAACCCTAAAGTGCCAAGAATCACCAAATTGAAGGGCAGAACTAGCTCAAATCAGATGCATGAACACGAATTTATGATCACCTAGTCATGGGGATTACAAGGTATGTCGAATTTTACGATTTGGTGATACTTTGAGATTATGATGAATAATCAAAATCGAAATTCTGGAATGAATGTTGAATCTATGAGTGTTGTTGTGATTATATCTTAGTTTAGAAACAAACCCTAGTAGAAAACTTGATGAATTGTTGTTAAAACTAGGGATTTGATAATTAACCTACTATGAGCTAAGTGGGTTTTGATTTTTGTAGTAAAGATGATGATATGTTTATGCTAGAAATCATCATAGTTGATAGTAGAAACAAGGTACTTGAACAAATTAGGTGTTTGGGTACATAAATCATAATTGCTATGAAATGGGTTTAGTTGATTTGAAGAAATTAATGTTACATTGGTGTTTATAAACGCCAAACTAACTCGTATGAATGAACTACTTGAACAAAATAGGGATTTTGTTAAGAGTTCATAATTGATTAGAAGTGAGTCTTGACACAAGAATTAAACTCGTGATTTATGATTGAGTTTAAAGAGAAAAATAGTCAAAGAATCATAAGGTGTGAAAGTCATGATTTGGGATGGCTAATCTAACAACCTTGTGAATAATGAATGATAGTTGGCGCTTAACAAGCTAGGTGAAGCTTGGGGAGAAAGCGGGACGAACGAGTCAAGCATAAAGGAAAAGCGTATTCGGGATGCAAGGTAAGTGAAACTTACACAATTATGTAGAATACTTGTTTATTCTATACGATATAAATGTGATAACGATAATATAGAAAGTATGAATTTCCGATGCGATCGATATGAGTCGGAACATATAAAGATGATAAAAACCTTGGTTTATGGCAAAAAGGGGCAAACCGGTAAATAAATCATGTAATGATTAAATATTATGAATTCCCGTTAAGATTACCTTGTAGTGTAATCTAATAATGATAAAAAGGATAAAATGGAAATAGGTCAAGTGTTGACTAATGTAAATCGAAGTTAAAAGAATACCCATGGCGTAAGCCGAAATGGGTTGAAATTGTAAGAAAAGAGTTTAAAAGAAAAAGGGTATGATAATAGAATCCGAGACGGGATGGATGTATGAGTTGGAAATCAAAAACAATGTGTTTGATTAAACAGATAATGTTGGGCATATAGTCCAAACGGGTCAAATGGTGATGATAACACCATTTGACAATATAGACTAATGTGATTGTTAAGTCTTATGTTATCAGGAGCGATTAGCAAATTGGATAATCGCGACGCCATAGAATATTGGTTAATTAAAGCAAGGTATAAGTCGGGTCTATTTGTTGACCCGGGCCAGGTACGTATATATAGTCTTATAGTTAAAAGTGCAAAGATTGGTCAAGTAATTAGTGAAAGTCCTTCATCGCAAGTTGAAGGACTAAAATCGACCAAAAAGCCCTTGATGGGTCAACTGGGCAAACGACCCTTAGAGGTTGTTTAGAAACTTATATTATGACCATTCAACCCTCGGATGCGCATAAAAGTTGTAGGAATAAACTTTCTAGGGTTAAACGCCTTAAAATGCGTCTTGCCGTAAAATGGCATATCCGAAGGATAAAATGTGGAATAAGTATTTAAGTACGATAAATCCACCACAATTATAATTGTAGCGGAAGATTATTCAATATAAATAGGTGGACTTATGTTGCATACAAGGGACGAGCGTAAATTAAGCTTAAAAGTACATAAATACCCTTAACGGGTTAAACAAGCATTTAAGCGTAAACGGGTTTTTATTATGTAAGAAACCCGTGATTTGAGATTAACAAGATAGGAGACATTGAAACTATGAATTTCATAAGTTTAAAGATCAAGTAAACATGTTTGATGATGAAAACATGAACGGGTCAAAAGTTGGTAAAAAGGGAAATAAGCCGAAGAGTTAAAAATCTGAAATTTTATTATGTAGGATGTTAGATTTCAACTCCATTAGATGGAGAATTAAATTACGGACACGTGGGAAAAAGAATCGTGTAAAACGGACCAATAACGAAGAAGTTATGGCCGTTTCCGTAAAGTATAGCGTTGCTGGGAAAATGCAGGTCACAGATCCAGACCTGCTGGAAAACATGTACTCTCGCGACACGCGATAGGTTGACGCGGCCCGCGTCATATATCGATTAAGTTCACGCGGCCCGCGAGAACTATCAATTCCGGAAATTTTGTTTATTTTGTTGTATGAAGCAAGAAACTTGTTTAAGCCAGTGTTTAAGGTATCAAGACTAACTTTTAAGTTGGTTTTGATCGCAGGTTAATATCAAGAGTTCCCGGATGAAGATCAAGCAGCGTACAAGAACCGAACACACTAGAATAAAGCTTCCGCACGTTGTTTCGTCGTTAATTTTAAACGACAATTCGTTAGATATTAAATTGTAATAATTTCAAATTGTAAAAGTTTTAATTCACCCGTATTTTCGACAGTATTTACATATAATTTCATGTTTATTTTTCTAAACAAAGTTCATAAGTAACATCAACCTTAGTCAACTAATGACTAAGTTAAAACATTTTAAAAGTTGTTTTAACAAGTGTTTACAACCCATACACAAAAGTACTAAAGATTTAAAACGTTGCGGAAGCTTCAAAATGTAGTGTTCGGTTCTTCATCATATGCTTGATCGCCATCCGTAAGTTCCCCAACATGACCTAATGTCAAAACCACATCAAAGGTTAGTTTTGACAATATTAAAACATGTATAATTGAATTCTATGGTCAAAATTATTGAAAACAAATGAAAATTTCGGATTCTAGTCGCTCGCGCCCCGCGAGAGGTTTTACGCGGGCCGCGAGGACCTCCCGCGTGTCGCGGAGTGTTTCGGGTGGCCTTCCGCGTGGCGCGGGGGGTCACGTTTTACAGCAGCTCAAGTTTTGTGAGCTGCATTTGCTGCCAGCTCCAATAAAATTACTCAACCTTACTAGGATTTTAAAAAGACTTTACCTTAACTAGTTAGTAAATATGTAAAATTATAAGTAAAATAAAGCATGTAAATATTTTAGATGTGTAAAAATTATTGATATTTTACATGTTTTATTAATTATTGATATTAATTAATTACACATCTAATTTTACATATATTATTAATTACACATCTAATTATACATGTGTAAAGTTAAGATATTTTACACATGTATTTAAATAATATTTCATTGATAAATTACATATATTATTAATTACACATCTAATTAGTAAATCTCTTAACTAATTTTAGTTAAGATATTATTAGTTAAGATATTTTACATGTGTAAAAATTAATTAATTATTGATATTAATTAATTACACATCTAATTTTACATATATTTAAATATTTATTAGTTAAGATATTTACTAGTTGATATTTTAGATGTGTGTTACTTAAAAAGAGCTAATAAAGCATTTCATTGATATTATTCAAAAGATACTGTTTTGAATAATATCTTAATAAACTCAGAAAATTTGGTCCCAGTTTTTGTTTTTTTTTTTACATAGAACTTAAACGTCTGGGTTAACCGACAAACCAGACGATAGACATAACAAATTATTACACTTGATTTGTATTGTGCAATAGTCAAGTTTTTAATTTCGAGAACTATTAAACCAATATCTCCTTGGAGAAGTTTCCCAAGAAAGTTGAAGCATGATCATGCGTTTCAAAGTTCTCGAAATTAAAAACTTGACTATTGCACAATACAAATCAAGTGTAATATAGTCAAACCACGTTAATATTAATGAACGGGTAAAATACCGTTAGTGGTAAAAAGTAACCCGGTAAATATTAGGATTTAAATAAATAAACCTAATATTAAATAAAAGAGAATAAATGTTTTTGAGAAAATAAAGTTCGTAAGAGCCCGAGCTAACGGGACTTAAAAATAAAACGGGTTAAAACTACCGAAACCCATTAAACGAACTAGGAATAATTAACCTAGTTACTAACGAGTAATTAAGTAAAAACTAGAAAGAAAAATAAGAACTAGTGAACCTTTTATAAAAGGTTGGAACAAAAGGGACCAAAGTTGTATTATTATTTAACGGTTTTCGTATAGTTTATGAAGATAAACGGGTAATTATGATTTCAAATACATTGAAATTACGGGTTAATTAAACCTTTTACAAAATTAAAAGTAAACAACATAACGTGTGTGAGTTCGTCATTCAACATAACAACGATACATAGTGCGGAAGCTTATTTCTTAATCGTGTTCGGTTCTTCATTATGCTTGATCGTCCACCGGTGCTAAAATCATACCTGAAACTCATAAAACATGAGTTACTAGGAGTAATCAACCTAGTTAATAAGGTGTAAATAAGTAAATAAAATATGGAGTTCTAGTCCCTAATAATTAAAATCTAAACTTGAGGGACCAAAACCGTTGAAAAGGAACAAAACATTCTCTTTCTCGTGCCAATTATTTTTCTGTTAATAGTTGATGATCATACCATGGTTCTCTGAGTTCATTTAATCAAACACAAGCACAAGGCCAAAAAATGCTTAGTTGAGTTTTGCAAAAGGGTTAGAAATCAATTTGGAAAATTTGTTAAAAAATAGATGTAACAATGAGGGTGAGTTTACATCACATTATACAAAGCAGTACTATAGTAAAGTGAGGATTGCCTTAGAAACCACATATCCTCACACCCCTCAATAACATGGGGTGGCTGAGTGGAATAGAAATCATCTATTGGAAATTGGCAGTGCCTTACGATTTGATGTTGACCTCGCCTCTAGTATTTGGGGAGAATGCATCTTGACTGCCACCTACATAGCCAGCTAATTACCATCTAGGGTTACAGGTGAAAAACACCTAAAAAAACCTTTTTCTGGTTGAAACCCAAATTACAACCACATAAGGGTCTTTAGGTGTTTGGCTTATAACCAGAACACCAACACCGACGGGGACACATTCGTGCCAAGAGGATGTCTTTTTAGTTATCCTCCTGGAACAAAAGGTTACAAGGTTTATGATCTTAAACAGAGAACAATGGTGATATCCAGAGATGTGTTATTTGATGAAAAAGTATTCCTCTTTTACAAGGTTGAACCAAAGTTCAAAAATTTAGAAGCAGAAATGTTCAAATATCATTTTTTTACTAAGCATGGCAAAAATACAACATCCCAAAATGAGGAGACGGTAAATACTAGAGATGAAGGCCTTCAAAATATTGTAGAAACAGACTATGGTAACCGAGGAGATGAAACTATTGAAACAAATCACCAAAAGCCAAATGTACATAATAATCAAGGAAGTAAGAGAGGAGGTAAGAGAACCAAGAAGTAGGTCTAGGCCATCCTACTTAGAAGATTACATGCTAACTTCCCCCTTCGATTCACGCCACTAGGCCCATCTCAGGTCAAGAATCCACCACGATACACCCTTTAGCTCTTTATATTTCATATGAAATTTCTCCGCTTCACATAAAGCTTATTTGTCAACTATTAATTCCAATGATGAGCCGAAAAAATTATCAAGCATCGCAAGATGTAAAACAGAGAAATGCAATGAAAAATTAAATATGTGCTTTGGAAGATAATAGTATTTGGTCACTTGAAAATTTACCAGTAGAAAAGGGGTTATCGACTTCAAATGGGTATACAAGACCAAGTTCAAACCAAATGGAGAGATTTAAAGATACAAATTACAAAATGAGGCTTGTGGCTAAAGGGTTCATACAGATGGAAGGAGTTGACTATCATGATACGTCTGCCCTACTTTCAAACTTTGTTGGCCATAGCTGTAAGAGAAATTAGACAAGACAACAACTAGATGTCAACAATGTCTTTTTGCATGTCAACCTAGAAGAAGAAGTTTATATGGGAATTCCTCCAGGGTTTCCTAATGAAGAAGAAACCAGAGTTTCCAAGTTGAAGAAGTCTATTTATGGGTTAAAAAAAACCTCCTAGAACTATTATTGTTAGGATCGGACTCTCACACACGAACTCGGACCACACACACACTCAACTCTCACACACTCTGCCACTATCAAGAACACAAGTATTGACGTGGTTCGGTTGTTTCAGTATCTCCCACTTGAAGCCACGGGATAATCTTCACCTGTGCTTCAACTGTGCATCTGCATTTCTGTAAAAAACCTTTTGATCTTAGCTCCTTCCTAGTTACCCGGCCTTCTCTTCAATTATCCTGAAGGCCCGTTGAAGCTTCCATTAGCTTCAACACATCAGTCATGGCTAAGTCTGCCCCTGACCCAATCTCTGTCTCCACCGGCTCCCACTGACACGAACTGGCGGATTCTGAGAAAACCTGAGAACAAACACTCTCCGAATAAAGCAAATAATTCACTGGAGAGACTTTTACCGCTGGAATACTGGTTCTCTTAACCCACTGTCGTCTGGGAGTTCTGACTGAAGCACTACATGTGCTCCCACTGCTACGAATACCCTTGACTGGTTTCTCTGGACCTTTCCCAGCACGTTCAACCTGAATCTGACCTGTGGCTCTGGGTTTGCCATCTGCAAAGCAAACCTTCTTCTGCCCACGAGATTCTGTGAACCGGATCTTGGTCTTCTTCTGAACTGGGACGGTTACTCCCTGAGACGGTAAACTGACCATATACAGCGAACCCCGTTTCTTTCCTCGAGCTACGACTAGATTTCCTTTTAGAACCTTCCACTGCCCGTTCCTGAACTTAACATCGTGCCCCTGTTCATCCAACTGCCCAACAGAAATCAACTGTTTCTTCAGACTTGGAATTACCCGGACATCCTTCAAAGTCCATGAACCGACTGGAGTCTTCAGATCTAAGTCACCCATGCTCGTCACATCAAGAACCTCATCGTTCGCCAGTCTTACCTTACCTAAATCACCTTCTTTCAGATTTCGCAGTGCTTCACTGCTGTGGGTAGCGTGAAATGAAGCACCCGAATCCATAACCCAGGAATCCACACTGCTTTCCATACTACAGATCAAAACATCATCATCTGAGTGGGCTACTGTAGCGTTAACTTCTTTCTTCTCATTTAGACATTGATTCCTAAAATGTCCTACCTCTTTGCAGTTCCAACAGGTTACATCACCTCGAGCCCTAGACTGACTCCTATTTCTGTTCCTGCTCCGACTATCTCTGTTATTCTTCCTTCCTCTGCCAACATTCAGTAATTCACTCGATGATCCACTCGAACTTCTTCTGACGTCCTCGCTCAGAATAAGATTACGAATCCCTTCAAAAGTAAATTCGCTGGTACCTAATGAACTGGAAATCCCTGTAACAGTTCCGGACCAACTGTCTGGCAAAGAAGATAACAGTAGCAAAGCTTGAACTTCATCTTCGAATTTGATGCCCACTGACGCAAGTCTGGCCAAAATCGAGTTCAACTTGTTGATGTGCTCTGTGACTGAACTGCCTTCCCTCATCCTAGTTTTCACCAGCTCTCGAATCAGAAAGACCTTATTAGCTGCCGAAGGCTTCTCGTACATGTTAGATAGGGCTAACATCATGCCACTAGTTGTGGTTTCCTTCATGATGTTGAATGCCACAGTCTTTGATAACGCCAATGTAACAACTGCCCTGGCTTTCCTGTCTTTTGATTCCCAATCTGCTGGTTCCACCTTTTCTGGTCTAACCCCTGATAACACAATATCAAGATCTTTTTGAACCAATAATGCCTCAATCTGCATCTTCCACCAGCTAAAATTTGTACCGTTAAACTTATCGATTTGAACTTTCCCATCTTCTGCCATGTTAACAAACACGACTAAACGAAACTTAAATCGAATTATAAACCGAAAATCAACACTGAAACAACCTAACCAAGCACTGGTCTACGGTTCTGTTTCTTCGATCTTCAATGAAACGATACTCTGAAAAAATTGCTGGTTTAACCAGTCAAAAAACTGATCTTGAAATCCCCCCCCTTTTTTTTTGTTTAACCCCAAAGAAAAAAGTTAGTCAAAAAAGTGAATAATGACAATTCCTTTTTCTTTTTCTTTTCTTGTCTCCTTTTGCCGTCCAACGAAAGAAAAGAAAGTAATTCACCATAGCCCTTCTTGATAGAGGCTACAAGCAGTCAAAAGCCAATCATTCCTTTTCGTTCACAAGAATGAAAACACATATGTGGTAGGGCTAATCTACGTTGATTATTGTGGGCAATGATATGAAGAATATCTAAAGCACAAAGTCGTACAAGAATGAGGAATTTAGTATAAAGGACCTAGGAACATTAAAGTAATTCTTGGGCATCGAAATGGCAAAAACATTAGAAGGGCTTGTGCTTAGCTAAAGGAAGTACACTCTTGATATAGTTGGCGGCAGCGGTCTCTTAGTTTCCTATGGACCAGAATTTGAAACTCGGTCAATGTGATGACGAAGAAAAGGTTGATGCTTATCAATATCGAGGATTATTGGGTAGATTATTTTATTTACAAGCCGCCATACTAGACATATGTTATTCTGTAAATGCCAGTTTTTTGCGGACCCACGTCGAGTGCATCTATAAGCTACCACTAAAGTGGTACAGTATCTCAAAGCTACTCCAGGCCAAGGTATTATCCTACCGAAAGAAGGAGGTACAAGTTTAATTACTTATTGTGATTCAGATTGGCTTGGCTGCCGTTAGACTAGACGTTCCATATATAGTTATTTGGTTATCTTGGGCGGTGCCCCTATTTCTTGGAAATCCAAGAACCAAGTCTATTGTATCTCTCTCTTTTGCTGAAAAAGAGTACCGAGCCATGGCCACTACAGTTAGTGAAGTTCCTATGGGTGTGTTCGCATCTTAAATTATTAGAAACACCACTGGTTGAACCAACTCAACTCAACTATTCTATGACAATCAAGCAGTGCAACATATAGCTAACAATCTCGTGTTTCATGAATGAAGAATACACTTGGAGATGGATTGTTATTTTGTTAGGGATTGAACGCGTCGAGTCAAAAGAAATACAACCTGTAACGTTGTCTCGAAATCCCAGATCGTAGGTATGTTCACCAACAGGGGCGGACCCACATAGATCGGGTCGGGGTCCCCGGACCCCAATGTTTTTAAAAAAATTAGTAGATTCAGTATATTAAATTGTATAAGGACCCCATAAATATAACTAGGTGTACACTATAGAAAGAAAAGGAAACCTGATGTAGTGGTAAATCACTCTCTTTCCCAACAAGAGGTCATGGGTGCAATCCTTGTATACCTCGTTTTTCTTGTTTTTTTTAAATCTAGTTCAAACCTCGCTATGACCTGAGCGAGGACCGACCCGCAAATTTTAATGTTTTGTTATGAAAATTTTGAACACCGAAAAAAATAACTCCATTGAAAAAAAATTCTGGGTCCGCCACTGTTCACCGAACCTCTCGGATTTGCTTTCGTAGCTTTCCACCCAAAGGGGTGTATAGGAATTTAATATTTTCTTGATTTGCTTTCGTTGCATTCTAACCACTAATACCTTGGTTTCCTTTGTAACCTTTGTTTAAGCGATCTTATGGTAAATGAAAAATTCATTCGATAAGAAAAACTACAAACTTAGTATGATTAATCAATTAGTTAATTATTCTATTTTTCCAATATATATATATAGAGAAAGTATAATGTACATTACGGCTTAACCTACATTAACCTACGCGACCAAATACATAACGTGCGTAATTATTTTTTTCACCATCATAACGTGCGTGATTATACTCCCCATGCGTGATTATCACCTCTCATGCGTGATTATCACCAAATAACTGATCCCATGCGTGATTATCACCTCCATGCGTGATTATAGCCCTCATCTGACGGTTACCATTGTCGCGTACGTGAAGTATGAAAAGGGCTTTTGTATGTTAACCTTTCCCTATATATATATATATATATATATATATATATATATATATATATATATATATATATATATATATATATATATATCATATTATTTCAAACTTGGCATGAACAGTAGTTGATAGATATTATTGATGAATTGGTGTTGAATATTTTAATGTTTGATGGTTTTTTTTTTTTTTTTGAAAGGCCAATATAATAAACGCCGGGTACTTTGTACGCGGCACCCAATGGCTGAAAGGTTACCCATGGCGGCCTCTATTCCGCACGCACGAAGCCCCTAGCCCACCAAGCCACCAGTTCCGAGGAAAACCTGACCCTACACCCGCCCGAAGGCACGACAGTGCAGGACCGGTAAAACCCGGTCAGGATCAGGAATCGAACCGGTGACGTTCCGACCAACGGTCTTCCATCACTTCCCATGACCGCTGAGCTATAAGCCCAGGTCTAATGGTTTTGTTTTTAATTTGTTGTTTCTAATATTTTAATTGGTGTTAACTGTTTTTTTTTTTTTTTTTATTATTTTGATGACTTAATTGATTGAGTGGCAAAAAAATTATTGATATACTAAATAATCTATGTCAATAATTTTCTTTTGCCTATCTAATTTACGTGCTAAGCAGTATATTTAAATGATAATCAACAAGAAATATGAAATATATTAAAAAGATTTTATTATGATTACTATATAATATAAAATCCGAAAAACTCGCGTTCGTTAACTTTTTTTGAAAGCTCAATATACGTACATGGTTAATTATTTAGACGTGCAGACATAATTTTTATTGACAACAAAGTAGAGCATATCTTTGGTACAGTAAGCTATACGAGTGTTGGTACTTTGACGAAATCAAGCCAGTTTCGACCGAACAATATTTGTATTGGTGTTCTTTTCGTTGTTTTCGATCAGTGTAATTACGGGTCAATGTCGTTTGAGCGCAGGTATCGTAACAAACGATTTACGCACCAACCAAATTCATGCAAATATAAAATATATTAAAAATGTTTATTATGATTACAATATAATTTTAAAACCGAATAACTCGCGTTCGTTAACTTTTATTTAAAAGCTCAATATACATACATGCTTAATTTTTTAGATGTGCCAACATAAATTTTGTTGACAACAAAGTTGCATTCAAAATAGAGTATATCTTTGGTACAATAAGTTATATGAGTGTCGGTACTTTGACGAAATTGAGCCAGTTTCGATCGAACAACATTTGTACCGGTATTCTTTTCATTGTTTTCGATCGGTGTCAACCACGTGTCAATATTTTTTGGGTGCATGCATCGTAACAAACGATATATAAACCAACCAAATTCTCGTCGCGTAGCACGGGAGAATCCCATTATATGATAAGTTTAATATTAATGTAATAATTTAACATAATATTGATCTAACAATTTAATATATATGATTAAACTATATATGATATATTTATATGCTTTTCACCAATTTAACTATCATTTAATTTGATTTATTTAAATTTTTCTTCGATAACGTATATTTAATTTGATTTTTCTTCGATAACGTATGAAGTTAACGTAGAGTGTTTTTCTGGTACCATGCTGGTACCCTGACGACCAAACATCAGTACCGTATACCTATTATCGAATTTAGTGCGGTGTTCGCTTTATTGTATTCGATTAATGTAAAACACGACTTTGTTTTTATGGTTTTTTGTTCATTTAGGTTGCTCTAGTTAGTGTTGCTATCGTAACGAGCCGAACCGATACCGACCAAATTTCCGTCGCGTAGCGCGGGGGATATCACACTATATATATTAAAAACCAACTACCATGAATAGTTACATGGTCAAGTTAAACCTTAGGGTATGGTGGGGCGGGGGTTTGGGGCATGGGTTGACACGTGGAGTTCGAGCCCCTCCGATGGTGAGTGACGTGTCCGTGGGGTATGGCGGGGCGTGGCTAGCCCGCTTGGCTTGGCCAGGTTTATTAAAATTAAAAAAAAACCTAAAATTAAAAAATACACAAAACATTTAAAAAAAAGCATAAAATTTTATTAAAATTTCCTAAAAATTACAAAATTCTAAAAAAGAAAAGGATTACAAAAAAAAAAAAAAAAAAACCTAAAGCGTTAGGTAGATTTCGAAAAGGGCGAGCTTGTCAAACGGCTTCCGCTCCTTGCCCCGGAACTCGATGTTGGCCACCGCCACCCGGTCTTCGTGACTTATCTCACCGCCCGGGACGCTGTCGTAGTAGGCTTTAAAACAATCGAGCTTTGGTCGTAGCTCGCGCCACTTGTGTTGGCACGCGTTTAAATTGTGCCGATCGTTTCCCACGTTGTGCTGGTAGCTAGCGAAAGCTTCCGGCCAGTAACGGGTCTCACCGGGTTGGCGGCCCTTCATCGCGTCCACGACGCTCGTGACAAGGGCTAGCTCTTACTCGTGCGTCCAAGAGGCCATCGATCAAGTGTTTGTGGGTAGCGGTTCGGGTAGGTGACTTGGGTTGGGGTAGCGATGTGGACAGCCGGTGGGGTTGGGGGTTATATAGCGATGTGGACAGGTGGGTGGGTGAACCGTTTGGCTTGGCCAAACGGTTATATTTTAAAATTTAAACATGGCCAGCTATGCCCTAGCCAACAAACCAATAAGAGCCGGCCACATACGCCGGGCTGAATCCCTCGCCCAAAGGGCCACACCCAAACCCAAGCCCACCCGGGGTGGTGACTTGGGTGTTTTCAGCTAACCCATGCCCCAACCCCCGCCCCATACCCCATAGTCTTAACTCGAATAAAGATTATACTTTTAGTTAACGGCCATTTTGACTAGCTATCTGATAGAACCGTTTTGCTATGCTTAATTTCTATAATTGACAAGGGATGGCAATCAAACCCGAATCTGTTAGGTAAACCCGAAACCCGACACATTTGGGACGGGTTTGGGGTCGGTTAATCGGGTTTGGGAATAATTTTTATTTTTTACGCGGGTTTGGGACGGGTTTGGGATTTAGTGATATACCCGTTTACCCGACCCAATTACCCGATAAAGTGTACCCGTTTACCCGATTGTATACCCGATATAATTTCTTTTATATTATTAAATATGTATATATATGATACATCCATTTTTTACACATATAGGTATTCTACTCCGTATACATTGTAGTTATTTAATATATACTAGGCTATCACCCGGGAACATCCCGGGTTAGGAAAATTTAGTTTTCAATAATAAAAGGTACATAAACAACATTTTGAAACTCGTTAGTATCTTCTTTCCCTTCCCACAATAATTTATTTGTTCCGTTTCATCAGTATCCTAACTTTGTCGCCATGTGTATTCATAGTTTTCGTGTAAAGCTAATAACCTTTTAATTCTAAATGAGATCTGAGTATAAAAATGTTTCGTACACACATACAAAATGTTATATTGTTTGTTTTTAAATTAAATTATATTATGCTTTTACTTGAATTTTCAACTAATAAAATTCATAAATATATTATAAACCCTAGTGTAGGCTGTTCCTGACATGACCTGAACACGGCACGGAAATACTCAAGTTTTGGGTTGGCAAAACCTGATCCTTTTAAAAAAAAGTGTGGTGTTTGAGTTGATCAGCTTTATTAACGGGTCGTGTTCGAATTGACATGTTTAAAAGCGGGTTAACCCACTAATCTCTTTCATGTAAGCGTTTTAAAATAAAAATTAAATTTAATGTTCGTAACGAATAATTGTTACATACTTAATTTACATTCGTAATAAAGTAAAAATGATCGTGTGTTATGATTCCCAAATTCTAGATAAACTTTTTGCAAAATGAGTTAAATGATCGTGTTCGGGTTGACCCGGATTCTATGTATCCGGGATAGGGTTGAAATCTTTGACAAGAATAAAAAAATGGGTCGTGTTCAGGTTCCCATATTCAACCCGGCAGGATTGACACCCCTAACATACCAATGTTAGTATTCATCTTCCACAATTAGATTTAGGGTTTCAAAGTACAAACTATATCTCAAATCCCTAACTCAAAATTTCAGTTTCGATTGACAAATGAATAGGTGTGAAATGAAATAAAGGTTTGAGTATCTACAAAATAGAATATAAATTCTTGACACCTGTGATATAACAATATTCTTCTCCCAATGTGTGTTGTCATGCCCCTGGTAAAATATAATAGAGCATCTGGCCCAGAAGCTTCGTCTGCACAATAACACACCAACAAAGTTAAGAAACTAACTTTGAAAAGCAATATAAAAGAATCACACTTGTAACTGAGTGTTTTGTTAGTTCATATTATTCTAAATAACATATGAAATCAAACATCTTTTAAGAGTACTATTCATATAGAGCAATAAATGAGTTCAACAATTATATATGGATCAATACGATAATCTAAGACCTATAATGAGTTTGACTACAACTTGTTGGAAAATTTGTGAAAATAGCAATTTTCACAAATATAGGAAAATGATTTTTTCCTATTTTGGACTAGAAATAAATATAATAAAATGAGCGGGTTTTATATATTTATTTGTGGGTTTGTGTTCTATGTCGGAAGGGCTTCGCAACGAACTAAACCACGTCCAAAACGGAGCTAAGATGAATGAGATATCGATGCTCAAAGTTTGGTGTTTGAAACTTGAATGCTGAAATAAGTGGGAAAGTGGCACCTTGTCCCACATCGGATGAGAGATGGAACTTAAAGGGGTATTTAAGTGGGAACTCTCCATCCTTATTGTTTCATGGAAGCACTCACTAGCGTACTCGCGAAGGGTGCGGAGCACCCTAACTCGCACACGCGCGCGCGCGTGGCGTGGGCGATGAGGCGCAATGTGGCGCACTTTGCACTTCGCACACTCGCATCGCCGCGAGTCGCTTGAGAGCCGCCTTTGTATTTTTGACCACGTGCGCATGGTGGATCACAGAGGCTGCAAGGACCAGGTGGTGTGAAGGATCGAGGCGCGTGACGTGGCAGTCCGCGCGCGAGTACACATGGCATGGAGGCGCATGGTGCATGGGCCTGATGTGACGTGCGCGGCGTACCAAAGTGAGCCAAAACGGCGCGACTGTGTGGCGTGCTCGTAGAGGCTCACAGGTGACATGGCACACGCGCGCATGGACCTGAGTGAGTATGGCGCCGCGCGCATGGCAGTGAGCCAAGTGGACGCACCGCGCATGGAACGTGCAGACCTGGGCGCGCGCGCAGAAGCTTCCAACAGCAGTTAATGCTGTGCAGTTACGTTTTCAACATTCGAAACTGACAAAGTTAATGCGTTTGACTGAGAATTAAGTGACGAATTAAAGTGCATTAAAGACGTCTAATGCAGTTTAATTCTCCCATTTAATTTATTTTCAGTTTCGAGTTCAACCTGGTGTATAAATAGGAGACTCTTTTCACCAGATTACACACACCGAAAAACCAACAGCAATTCAATCTCTCTTTGCAGAATTCTTCTATATTCTTTCAAGCCTCAAGGTATACATTCGGGTTGAAGTCAAGACCGGCAGTGCAACTGCTTGAGGCTGTTGTATCCTGGAAACAAACGTGTTCTCCTGGGAGACACGAAATTTGTTTTAAGGGACCCGTGTCTAACACGATCCTCAGCCAAAGAACAGTGTTTCTGTTCGGTTTTCTGTTCTTGTATTTCCCTTTTTCAGTTGTATTTGTATTTTTCTTTCAGTTGTAATTCTGTATTTGTTTCTGTAATTCAAGTTAATAAAAGTTTTATTTATTTTACACGAACGGATTCCTACAATCTTAAAACAAATTTTAAAACACCGTTCGTGTAGAATCACAAACTTCTCTGCTGTGATTTCAAATTTTTTTTCTCACAGCAGGTTGTGTTCTAAAAGATTTTTCTCTGTTTTGATTCAAAGTAGCGACTTTGTCAAAACAGAACTCTGTTTCTACTCCTTCTGTCGCTGAGTTCTAAAAACCTACTGTTGTAGTCTTCAAAGTTGGACTTAGAAGCTGCGCGGTGGTTTCAAAAACTCTTTATATTGGATAAATAATAAACTAGCACATTTATTATTTTATTAACTTGGTTTTGTGGAATTTTTCAGAATGTCGACTGAAAATACCAACGTCAACATCGTTGTCGGTACCCCTGCCAACACTGTAGGAGCGTCCACAGTGGCGAATCATGCTGAACGACCCGAGAAGTTCTCGGGTCTCCACTTCAAGAGGTGGCAACAGAAGATGTTCTTCTACTTGACCACCATGAACCTTGCGAGGTTCTTGACGGAGACCGTTCCCCAACCTGCGGAAGGGGAGACCGATGCTCAGGCTCTGAGCGCGGTAGAGGCGTGGAAGCACTCGGACTTTATATGTCGAGGCTATGTTCTCAACGGTCTCTCGGATGCATTGTATAATGTGTACTATAATATCAAGACTTCCAAAGAATTATGGGAGTCTTTGGAGAAAAAGTACAAAACGGAGGATGCGGGAACAAAGAAATTTGTTGTCGCCCGTTTCTTGGACTTTAAAATGGTTGATAACAAGTCTGTTATGAACCAAGTCCAAGAGTTGCAAATTATACTAAATGACATCCATGCTGAGGGAATGGTACTCAGCGAAACGTTTCAAGTGGCAGCCATGATCGAAAAATTACCTCCTGCTTGGTTGGATTTTAAGAATTATCTTAAACACAAGCGAAAGGAAATGTCGGTCGAGGACCTTGTTCTTCGTCTTCGTATAGAAGAAGAAAACAGGGTGGCCCAAAATGGCACCATTTTGCAAGCTTCGGCTAAAGCAAACATAGTGGAAGTTGGGGAGTCCTCAAAGGGCAAGAAAGGCAAGGGTAAAAAGGACAACAAAGGGAAAGCAAAGGTTAACAACCTTGGACCTAAAAAGGGGGCTGTGAAAAAGAAGCCTGCGCCTTTCCAAGGTACTTGTTACAATTGTAACGAGACGGGGCACCGTGCTAACCAATGCAAGAAACCTAAGCGTGAGCGTGCGCACATGGTTGATGAGGATGGTATGCCTCTCATTGCAATGATAACCGAGGAAGCGGCTATGATTGAAGAAGTCAACGCGATGGGTGAAAACCCAAAAGGATGGTTCGTTGACACGGGTGCAACCCGCCATGTTTGTGGAGACAAGGCTCTTTTCTCTACATTCAAGGAAGCGTCGGGTGAAGAAAAGCTTTATATGGGGAATAAAGCTACCGCAAGCATCAAGGGGGAAGGCACGGTCGTCTTGAAGATGACGTCGGGCAAGGAGCTTACCTTGACAAATGTGCTTTATGTCCCAGAGATACGGAAGAATCTCGTGTCGGGATGGATGCTCAACAAGTTTGGATTTCGTCTAGTGTTTGAATCGGACAATTTTGTCTTGTCTAGACGTGGAATGTTTGTTGGAAAGGGCTATGCCCTTAATGGTATGTTTAAAATGAATGTAATGGTTGTAAACCAAAACAAAAGTTTGAATGAAATTTCTACTTCTACTTACATGGTTGAGTCTTCTAATGTTTGGCATGGTAGACTAGGGCATGTAAATTTTAATTCATTACGACGTTTAATTAAATTAAACTTGATACCAACATTCCATATCGAGTCCAATCACAAATGCGAGACATGTGTTGAATCCAAACTTACGAGATCATCATTTAAATCGGTTGAACGAATAACCGAACCCCTTGATTTAATTCATACCGATGTGTGTGATTTAAAAGCGGTTCCCACGCGTGGAGGAAATAAGTATTTCATCACGTTTATTGATGATTGTACTAAATATTGCTACGTGTATTTACTAAAGAGTAAAGACGAAGCAATAGAGAAGTTTATCTTGTACAAAAACGAAGTTGAGAATCAACTTAAAAAGAAGATAAAAGCTTTGAGAAGCGATCGAGGAGGTGAATATGTTGCACCTTTTGCGGATTTATGCGCAAAAAGTGGCATTGTACACGAGTGTACACCTCCTTATTCTCCACAATCAAATGGCGTTGCGGAACGAAAGAACCGCACATTGAAAGAAATGATGAACGCCATGTTGATAAGCTCGGGAGTGAACCGCGAAATGTGGGGGGATGCCATTCTCTCAGCAAATTATCTTTTGAACAAGATACCTTTGAAAAATAGGGACGAAACTCCATATGAGTTATGGAGAAAAAGGAAGCCTTCGTACAAATACTTGAAAGTGTGGGGGTGCCTAGCTAAGGTGATTGTACCACCTCCTAAGGCTCTTAGGATAGGACCCAAAACTGTTGATTGCATTTTCATTGGATATGCACATCAAAGTAGTGCGCATCGTTTTCTTGTACATGAGTCCAAGAATCCCGATGTACACAAACACACTATCATAGAGGCAAATCCTAATGTCGTCTCATATTTTGAGAATGTGTTTCCTATGTTAGGACAAACACATGCGCCTTTATCAAGAGCGGTTGATGAAGCAGGTCCAAGTTCGTCTACATGGTTAGATGAAGCAGGACCAAGTTCATCTACGAGGATAGATGAAAGACATGAACGCCCCGAGGTCGAGGAGGGTGAGCTTAGACGAAGTAAACGACAAAGGGTTGAAAAATCTTTTGGTCCAGACTTCATGAGCTATATGGTTGAGGGTGAGCCCAATACCTACCGCGAAGCGGTTACCTCCGCGGAAGGACCTCAATGGCAAGAAGCAATTAAGAATGAAATTGATTCTATATTGCAAAATCATACTTGGGAGTTAGTAGATCTTCCACCTGGTTGTAAACCACTTGGATATCGTTGAATATTCAAAAGGAAGATGAAAGCCGACGGAAGTATTGATAAATACAAGGCAAGGTTAGTGATCAAAGGATTCAGACAAAAGGAGGGTCTAGACTACTTTGATACTTACTCGCCTGTAACACGAATAACCTCTATTCGATTGGTTCTTGCAATTGCGGCTCTAAGAAATTTGGAAGTTCACCAAATGGATGTAAAGACCGCATTTCTAAATGGCGATTTAGAAGAAGAAATTTACATGGAACAACCTGAGGGTTTTTCCGCCCCTGGAAACAAGGGTAAAGTATGTAAATTGGTCAAGTCTTTGTATGGCTTGAAGCAAGCTCCAAAACAATGGCACCAAAAGTTTGATCATGTCATGATTGACAATGGTTTCAAAATAAATGAGTGCGACAAGTGTGTTTATTTTAAAGACACACCAAGAGGTTATGTGATTTTATGTCTTTATGTAGATGATATGCTTATCATTGGGAGTGATGATAAGATGATCAACTCAACGAAAGACATGTTGAAAGCGAGGTTTGACATGAAAGACATGGGTCTCGCGGATGTGATTCTTGGAGTAAAAATCACTAGAACCCAAAATGGTCTTGTGTTGAGTCAATCTCACTACGTGGACAAGATCCTTGGGAAATTCAATTCGGACGATACGAGTATAGCTCGTTCTCCAATTGATAATACCCAACGCCTATGGAAGAATAGAGGCGAGAGTGTTTCTCAGTTAGAATACTCAAGGATCATTGGTAGTCTCATGTATCTAATGACATGTCCTAGACCCGACTTAGCGTACGCTGTGAGCAGGCTAAGTAGATACACCAGTAATCCGAGCGAGGATTATTGGAAAGCTATCACGAGGGTGCTTAGATACATAAGATACACGAGAGACTATGGATTGCATTATACCCGTGATCCAGCAGTGATCGAAGGATTCACTGATGCGAACTGGATATCGGATATAAAAGATCATAGATCGACAAGTGGATATGTGTTTACACTTGCTGGCGCAGCTATAGCTTGGAAGTCTTCCAAACAAACGGTTATAGCTAGATCTACGATGGAATCCGAATTCGTCGCTTTAGATAAAAGCGGGGAAGAGGCGGAGTGGCTACGTCAATTTGTGGAAGATATTCCAAGATGGCCTAAGCCGTTGACGGCGATCTGCATACATTGTGACAATCAGTCTGCTCTTGCTAGAGCACAAAACATGATGTACAATGGCAGATCAAGGCACATTCGACGTAGACACAACACAGTACGACAACTTATCTCAACGGGTGTTATCTCAGTTGACTATGTGAGGTCAAATGAGAACATTGCGGACCCGTTAACGAAAGGCTTAAGCACAGATAAGGTGTATAGGTTGTCAAGAGGAATGGGACTAAAGCCCATAGATGAAGGGAATATGAGGGAAACCTAACCTAGTTGACTGGAGATCCCAAGATCTAGGTTCAATAGGCAAACTTAATCATAAACCCAAAGGGAGTCACTGTGGGGGGTGCCCCAAAATCAATAAAGGGAGTTGTATACTTCCTAGTCCATTCCAATCAGTGACATGAAGGAAAGGTTAAGCATGTTGAGGTTAAGGATTTTGAGGTAATCCAAAATTAACCATGATGCTTTTAATGATTCAGAGGAATCACCTATGTTAGAGAGAAGTGGGGTCGCTTCGAATGGATTTGTGGGGAGGCGCAAATCCTAGAGCTCTCGCAGAACCAGGAACGTGTTCCATGACCATGAACGGACACAACCATGAGGTCTTAACTCGACTAGGGAGAGTATTGTGTGAATGTATATTGTCGCCTACATAAATGGGGGATTGTTCAAGGACACCGCGTCTACAAGACCCTAGGAGGCTAACTATGCTTCACAAAAGAAGGTTCAAAGGTTACACCTACCTATCTTGCAATACTCAACTGTTGAACGTGTATCGTTGAAACTTGATAGATCGATTTCTATTCATGTGGGGGATTGTTGGAAAATTTGTGAAAATAGCAATTTTCACAAATATAGGAAAATGATTTTTTCCTATTTTGGACTAGAAATAAATATAATAAAATGAGCGGGTTTTATATATTTATTTGTGGGTTTGTGTTCTATGTCGGAAGGGCTTCGCAACGAACTAAACCACGTCCAAAACGGAGCTAAGATGAATGAGATATCGATGCTCAAAGTTTGGTGTTTGAAACTTGAATGCTGAAATAAGTGGGAAAGTGGCACCTTGTCCCACATCGGATGAGAGATGGAACTTAAAGGGGTATATAAGTGGGAACTCTCCATCCTTATTGTTTCATGGAAGCACTCACTAGCGTACTCGCGAAGGGTGCGGAGCACCCTAACTCGCACTCGCACACGCGCGCGCGCGTGGCGTGGGCGATGAGGCGCAATGTGGCGCAATGTGGCGCACTTTGCACTTCGCACACTCGCATCGCCGCGAGCCGCTTGAGAGCCGCCTTTGTATTTTTGACCACATGCGCATGGTGGATCACAGAGGCTGCAAGGACCAGGTGGTGTGAAGGATCGAGGCGCGTGACGTGGCAGTCCGCGCGTGAGTACACATGGCATGGAGGCGCATGGTGCATGGGCCTGATGTGACGTGCGCGGCGCACCAAAGTGAGCTAAAACGGCGCGACTGTGTGGCGTGCTCGTAGAGGCTCACAGGTGACGTGGCACACGCGCGCAGGCGCGCATGGACCTGAGTGAGTATGGCGCACGCGCGCATGGCAGTGAGCCAAGTGGACGCACCGCGCATGGAACGTGCAGACCTGGGCGCGCGCGCAGAAGCTTCCAACAACAGTTAATGCTGTGCAGTTACGTTTTCAGCATTCGAAACTGACAAAGTTAATGCGTTTGACTGAGAATTAAGTGACGAATTAAAGTGCATTAAAGACGTCTAATGCAGTTTAATTCTCCCATTTAATTTATTTTCAGTTTCGAGTTCAACCTGGTGTATAAATAGGAGACTCCTTTCACCAGATTACACACACCGAAAAACCAACAGCAATTCAATCTCTCTTTGCAGAATTCTTCTCTATTCTTTCAAGCCTCAAGGTATACATTCGGGTTGAAGTCAAGACCGGCAGTGCAACTGCTTGAGGCTGTTGTATCCTGGAAACAAACGTGTTCTCCTGGGAGACACGAAATTTGTTTTAAGGGACCCGTGTCTAACACGATCCTCAGCCAAAGAACAGTGTTTCTGTTCGGTTTTCTGTTCTTGTATTTCCCTTTTTCAGTTGTATTTGTATTTTTCTTTCAGTTGTAATTCTGTATTTGTTTCTGTAATTCAAGTTAATAAAAGTTTTATTTATTTTACACGAACGGATTCCTACACAACTAACATAATAACTATAACCCTTGTTCAGCGACAAATATTATCATCCAAAACTCAACTCGGGCAATTTACCTTTGCCAACTAACAGCTCATAGAATGAAAACCAATTTGAAGTTAAATATTGACTTACCTTGAAACTGTTGACCAAACCTTAGAACTCAGAAATCATCCTATATGCTCCTTCAACCGTCGACCAAGCCCTATTTTGGCCACCACCACACATAAAAACGATTAAAATTTCTAAAATTTAAACAGTCTAAACATGACTGGAATATCGCTGTCAGAATCGCCATCACCATATCTGTCTCACTAACATATACTCGTACCACAAAATCCACAAAACAGAATACCAATAACCGCTTATAATTGCTGGTAGGAGTGACCAAAACATGAACTACGTTTCCAGCCATTGTCAACACACCCACAATATTCTCTGGATTATAAACAAAAGAAAACGTTCAGCTAATCGTTAGACACAAGCCTCAATATGTCAGATTTGCTATTGATAAATATAATCATGGGAAACAACACGCACTAAAGGTATCATTGATTAGAGTGTGTGAGTGGAGAAAAGCGAAAAAACACAATCAACTAAGGAGCTGTTAAGAAAGATCAAGGAACTGGTGGTTCTGGTCAGATAATGGGTCAAATGGGCGTTAGATAATGGGTCCAATGAGCATTAAATAATGGATCAAATGGGCGGAGTATGGTCCGATAACAGATCAAAACAGATTTAAGCGCAACCAACTTTAAAAACAGTCCCAAAATGCTAGGTAACCTAGCTTCCAAGATTTGAGTATTAACCTTCTACTCTCTCCCCTTCCCTCCCAGTCCAAGCCACCAGAAAGGTAGACTCTTTCTACTCTCTCTTATACTTCCAGGCCATTTTAAGCTTTTTAAGACGGTTTTTTTCCGCCTTAGGCATTTTTCCAAGCAGTTCATTTCACTCATACGCCTAGATAAACCAACATGCCTCTTTATCTCCAAACAGAAACAGACAAACACTACAGTATAACTAATAAGATTAGTTTTACAAAAGATTTAACTGAACAGTAATTTAGTTTTTGAACAAAAGGATACAAAGGCTTGATTGACGCATCAATAAAATAGTGAATTATGGAGTGAATGAATGTCTCTTTTAAGTATTTTTCTTTGTCTCTAAAAGACATGCATAAAATAGTATAAGCACTCACTTTCTCATTAAGTTTTGACCATCGTTGCTCTATTTCTAATGCAGTACAAAAATAAGTACCAATTTGACCAGTACAATCTAATGACAATCCAGTTGTTTCAACAACAATGAATAAAAAATAAGCATAAAGTGGAATGCTATAAAAAGAACAAAAACGGGTTACCAACGCAACCAACCTGTTTCGAACCGTATTTACGGTTACTTGTTCTGACCCGTACCCATTTCAACGTATTACCCTCCACCCGTTTTTCTACCAGTAAATTAATGTAAAGAACAAAAAGACCAACCTGCCTAAAATGGCGAGACACCACAAGGGATTACGCATAGGATTACTCTAACATTCCATACATCAACTTCCAGGCCATAATTTCTTTTTAGGAACTTGGGATCCATGTAGTATGGACTACCTACAGTCTCGTTGAACCATCCACCTGCAAAATTGTAAAGAAACAACAAAATTCAGTTAATGAAAAAAAAATTAGCAAAAGAGTATCAAAACTGAACCTCACGTTTAAGCGTGTAACGTATTTGCTCTTTCTTGAGGGAGCTGTACGTGTAACCCGTTAGCAGGGTCTAGGGGCATTCATCAATTGTAAATAAAAAAACAAAACACATAACATAAAATTCCCTTAACATATTAGTTAGGTCAGGTTGGTATGAATTCTCATTTCTTATAAAATCCATCCAGGATGCGCTTATAGTTATGTGTAATGCAGCTTAACAACATTTCAAAGAAAAAAACACTATAAACAAAGAAACATGTTAAATTTTACATTAAGTAGAATTACAGAAAATAGATTCGGTTCGGAAAATTTGATACCGGTACTCGGTACCATTTGCTCATCTCTAGTTGAAGCCTTTTAATAAAAGCAGGGACTCCCAAAAGTAGGCGTATACCACCTGAAACAGCAAGCACACGGTATTCTATAGCAAAAGGCGAATGAATAGTTCTTTTTGTGCTAACTGCGTGGCTGCTTGCTTTTCAAGACCCCTACCTGTTTGTCTTACATATTGGGTTTCACTTCTAAGCTTTATCTAAACAACCGATGTCGGACAACAACAAATACTAATTTTCCAGTTTTCAAGCCTCGAGACCTATACCTGTTTATCGGACAACAAATACTAATTTTCCCAGTTTTCCCCTACCTGTTTGTCTTACATATTGGGTTCTTTTGGTGGTCCATGGTTTTTTTTTTTTTTTTTTTTTTTTTTTTTTGAGGTTGGATTTTTTGATCGATTTACTTCCAAGTTTGGTGTGATAATTAGTGATGGCATGTGCAATGTTAAGAACATCATAAAACAGAAATATAGCCACTAACAGGATTCATTTATTCACCAATTATCATACCAAACTTGGAACTAAATCGATAAAGAAATCCAACCACAAAAAGAAAACCATGGACCACCAGAAAACAGTCATTACTTGAAAAAACTTCAAAATTCAGCATCAAATTGTGCATAAAACAAATGACATCTATAAAGAAAAGTAAAATTGATCCCCTTTCTAAATAGAATTATTGGACAAAATTAAATTAAAAAAGCTTTTTTTTACTTGTAAATAAGCCAATGTGAACGTGTTGTAACCTGCTAATGCACTCTTAACCATGGAGGCACCAACAGATTGAAGTGCATCCTCCTATTACAACACCAACTAACTAAATCTAATTCAATACATTCTTGAATATAATCAATTCCTTGTCGATTTATTCATAGACTTCTTCTTTTGGCCAAAATAGGGATCCCACAACTATGCATACATATTGAATTTCATCTAGATTAGGGCAATATTATAAATTACCATATGCATTATGTTGACTCGATGGAAACTGCAAGTATAGCTGATATACGTCTCCATTCATGAAAATCATCACAACACACCCAAGCACTTCGTGGCACCATAGTTGAATTGGATAAAGGTCTGTCAATCATCACAACACACCCAACCACATGGGATCCCTAACTATACATGTGTCGCCAAAACCTAACGCCGTCAATCTTGTGGTGCCTAAATGAACCACCATTTTCGATGTGAAACAAAGAGAGATCTCCAATCTTCAACAAAGAACCATCAATGAAACCCTAAACCCCAAATCAAATTTATGCCAAGATAAATCAAGAATATGCTTTGAAAACACAAAAAACAGTATAACGTACCTGTTTGATTGGCCTTAGCTTCATCAATAATCCACTAATTTCCAGCTCGACACCATCATTTTCAGCATCCGCAATATGGTTATCTGCATTTGCATGAGCAAGTGAAGTTGGCAAAAAAGCACTTGCTGGATCACGTCTCATCAGATTATCAACATCATGTCTTCCGATTAACATATAACTTTGCTTCTCAAGAACTGCCTGATATATAATCAACCACGCAAAAGTTAGGACGACTTAGAAACATAAGACCTAAGTTTTACTACAGTGTTTTTAACCATAATATTTATTCTACAACTGTCAGCTTTCATCATACAATGCAGATGAAGAGAAGTGAAAAATACACATGCCTCAGTGTATGATGCTCGGCATCTTTCATATGTTCATTCGAGGAAAGTTTGCACATGCATTACAAGGTCACCAGCAAGTTTAGGCATTGCTTCGGTCCACCCAAGATCCTACAAATATAATATGTAAGTTAAAAAAACATTAAATATGATAATGAGGATACAGAGAAAAGATGAAAGAAGCATGCCTCTTTAGCCAAAGAATCTATGGTCAGAAGTCCTTGTAAGACAGGCCATCCTTTGGAAACAGATGGACTGTAAGCAGCAACAGGATTTGCTTGTGGTCGAAATGCAGCTGGACCTACAAAATTTTAAACCTTGAATTCAAAGTCTGATAATTTTATCTGGACAAATTATAGAAACTAAATAAATAGAATTTACTTGATATTGCTTGTTGCACGCCTTTCCTGTAATCCACAAACATTGTCGGCAAGAAGTGATCTTTTACTGAGTTTTCAAGAAAGGCCAGCAATCGATCATTCCTGAAACATAAGAGTAACAGTGAATAAAAACGAATGATGGTTATTCGTATCTCAATAAGCTTACCCTAGTTGAGAATACTTTTGAGGGAGCATTAACGCAGCGATTTTATCTGTAAACTGCAGATGCATAAATGTAAGTCGAAAATATAGTATATGTTGCACAGCTGACAAAAAAAAATTAAAAACAGATCTGAAATGGTTCAAAGGCTCAAACCATGTAAAGTTGGGCTAGTTTGGCTCGAACAGTTTTTTTTTTTTTTTCAAAAAAGTGATCTTCTTAAAAAAGTTTAGGTTATTTAAATGATAATAATTATATAATTTTTTAAATAAAGTGATTAAGAAATTAAAGGTTTCTTTTGTAATATTACCTAACAGGAACAACAAGGAGACTCTTAACACCAAGAAATAAGCATAGAAATCTATAAGAAACGTATAAAAAATAAGAAAAATATTCTTGAAAAATAAGAAGTTTAAGGCGGACCTGGTTGATTCCTCTACCTTTAAGTTCTTGCATGATTAAGTAAATGTAGGATACCATATCTTGCTAGAGATCTGAACTTTGAATATAGAAACCTTATAGCCCTCACAACAATAAAGTCTAAAATTTTTGTAGCCTTCTGAAGCTGAAATTGTATCGTATATGTATTAATTAAAATGAGCAAGAAGTAACGAAAAGAAAGGGTATCAATGGTAATGGAACTAAGTTACCTGAATGCTTGCCCCAACCAAGTGGCGGCGATGAAAGGGGAGATGCCTGCAATTTATTATGTTTTTAAGCATTCAATTTTTTGTTTAATATTTTAGGTGAAAAGAAACAGTATTACGTTAAATGAAAGGACATTTGTATTATCATCATGCATCAATATATAAAGTGGAATAAACTGTATTTACATTCACTTGACGACTTATGAGGAAAAAGAAAAAGCAGTTTTTACTAAGGGTGCTAAACGGGTCGTGTTCAAGGGTTCACCCCAACCCAAACCCGAAAATTTTAGATGAACCCGAAAAGCGTGTCATACATATGAACCCGAACACAACCCGAATAATCGCGGGTTGAGCCGAATATTCAACCCGAATTTTTTTTCGGAAATTAATATATTAAAATTAAACTTTTACTCTCTTCAAATTCACTTGAACATATGCAGCCAAATGCTATGTTAAGAAGTTCTAGTGCCTTTTCGTCCCCGTCTGTGGGGACCACAAGGCGAGCGGTTTTGGAGGCAATCATTGAGCAGATTCCTCCACAACCGGACCCGAGTTCTAGAACTTTTTTACCAGAAACGATGGTTTGGTTTGAAGCAAGAACAGAGGCCATTAGTCGAGCCGATTCCCATTGCATTAAACCTGTTGATTTGCATATGTGTTGGAATTCTTTCGAAAGTAGTTTGATTTTGAAGTTCCAGTCTTGTAACTTCAACTCCATAATCTGTTATATTGGAACGTAAATAAAGAATAATCTAACCTTTTTAAAATAATATAACCGTTTAAATAATGATAAATTTCTGACCTCGTCTCTTGATGAAGAAATGCCAAACATATCAAACGCAAATCCTTCGGATATATCAACATCAAATCCATCTTCAGGATCCTTTAAAACTTTAGATAACTCAAGATTATCATTATTTAAACGGAATGCTGCTTGTACCCATTGCCTACATTCTCAAAGCAAGCAGTAAGAACACAAAAACATACTTAAATACATGTACCCGTGGAATCGTGGATAACCTCTTTTAATGTAAGATTACTTACCGATTCATGACAATTTCACGTGAACGATTTTCGACTTGCTTGTAACACACGCCACATTCTTCGGTGCTGAACCCATTTTCTTGAAACAATTTTTTTAAGTATTCCTCGGAGAAGTAGAATGCACGCTGAAATATTAAGTGCAACAGAAGAAAAGGTATAAAAAAGAATAAATTAATTAAAAAATAAAATATCATGTCAAATTCCTAATTGAACTTACAGTTCCGTCACCTCTGACAAAAAAATTCTCACTGATCTTCTGATCCTTGCAAATAAGCCTTTCCTTTTGGATGATATATACCAATTCGGCAATGGAATTAGTTATCCAAAATAGTTATTGTTCACATAATTCAAAACCATATATATATATATATATATATATATATATAGGGAGAAGATCATGCGAGAACCACCTCTTATTGCGAGAACCGCGAGAACCAATGTGAACACACCAAAAATGCCTAAAAATAGCTAAAAATCACACAAAACATTTTTTTTTTATTTTTTTAATATTTTTTAGGTTAAAATCGCTACTTTTCGAACCAAAAAAAAAAAAAAAAAAAAATTTTAATTTTTTTTTTTTTTTTTTTTTTTTTTGCTTCGAAAAGTAGCGATTTTAACCTAAAAAATATTTAAAAAATCAAAAAAAAAATTTTGGATTTTTTTTTTATTTTTTTAGATTTTTTTAGGTTTTTTGGGGGTTTAGTTTTTAGCATTTTAGCTTGGGGGGGTGGGGTTAGGTTTTTTTTAGCTTGGGGGGGGGGGGGTTTAGGTTTTTTTTGGGGGGGGGGGGGTTAGGTTTTTTTTTTGGGGGGGGGGGGGTGGGGGGTTTAGGTTTTTGGGTGGGGGGGGTGGGGGTTAGGTTTTTTTAGGTTTTTTTTAGGTTTTTTTTAGCTATTTTAGGTTGTGTTCACATTGGTTCTCAAGGTTCTCACAATAAGGGTGGTTCTCGCATGAGCCCCTCCCTATATATATATAGGGGAGGGTTATCTTGAGAACGCTAAATATTGCGAGAACCGTGAGAACGAATGAAAAAACCAATCAAAAGCAATTTTTTTAATACAAACCTCATTGTAATTAAAATACAACATCAAAAAGAGAATTTACAACATCAAATAATTCATTTCTTCTTTCAAAATCACTATTTTTAGATTATTTACACATGTAAATATAACAGATTTACACATGTGTAAATGGCAAACTTACACATGTGTAAATTTTCTTTATTTACGAATTCACGTAAATTTAAACGTGTAAATTAAATTTCTAACATTGTATTCGAATAACAATGATAAGTGTAGAAAAACTTTTTGAATTTGAATTGTTTTTGACCAAGTTCTCGCGGTTTTTTAATTTGTTCTCACGGTTCTCACAATATTTAGCGTTCTCATTTAAACCTTCCCATATATATATATATATATATATAGAGGCCGGTTAACGTACAATACCTCTTATCATACATTATGTACGCGATGCCCTCAGCCGTACGATCTTCAATCGATCAAACCCGGGCGAAACTAATTTAAATGATTAAATTAATCATTTTAATATATCTAAATCATACCAGGAAGGTTAAAAACGTCATTGCGAGGTCATAAATCTCTGTAATTGACCGATGATAGTTCAAAATCAAACCCTAAATCAAATTCAAAAACCTGAAAATCTTCTTCCCCAACCTCCCTTCGTTCCTTTTAGTGCGATATCGATAATAAGAACTACTAATTTGGGAGTTGTAAGGGTCAAACGGAAGAAGACTGACAATGATCGACCAACAATGGAAGAAGATGAACAGTAACACACACACAGATTTTTCACATGCGATATTCAATTTTTCACATGCGATTTAACACACCCCATGCCATTTTTCACATTACCCCATGCTAGCCATTTTTTCACATGCGATATTCAATTTTCCACATGCGATTCTACACACCCCATGCCATTTTTCACATTACCCATGCCATTTTTTCACATGCGATATTAAATTTTCCACATGCGATTCTACACACCCCATGCCATTTTTCACATTACCCCATGCCATTTTTCCACATGCGATATTCAATTTTCCACATGCGATTCTACACACCCCATGCTATTTTTCACATTACCCCATGCTAGCCATTTTTTCACATGCGATATTCAATCTTCCACATGCGATTCTACACACCCCATGCCATTTTTCACATTACCCCATGCCATTTTTTCACATGCGATATTCAAATCTTACACATGCGATTTTGTCCATCTACACACCCCATGCCATTTTTCACACTACCCCATGCTAACCATTTTTTCATATGCGATATGTATTGAATTCGCACCAGATCTGCACCTGATCGAACGGCCGGGATGATCGCGTACGTATCGTACGATAAGCGCATTTGTATTTTACTCTTTACCTATATATATATATATTTATTTGATTAACATATAAACGAACCTGAGCAAGATCTCCAGTAGCATAGTCACGGAATAACACATAAGCATTTGGCTGCATATGATTATGATAACAATATATTAGAAACTTCTATTGTATTGGAGGCAAAGATTTTAATTTCCGAAAAAAAATTTAACAATATATTAAAAACATTTCTAGATATGATGTTCAAGTGAATTTGAAGAGAGTATATCAGTTTGATCAGTTTCTTCGTACCTGTCCGCAACTGATATTTGGCCATTTATGAATATTTAAAGCCCATGACATAAAGCGTCCCTCTATCCCCGGATCTGGTGGGTCGCCATTACACATTCCCTTTTCTCAGTTTGCTTGACTTACACATCAGATTGATAAAGAATTGATGGATTAAAGTTTGTTTTTAATGATCCTAAACAAACCTGCAGCAATTGATATCATCAGTCGGCAAACAATCGGCAAAATAGAGACTGGTTTTTTCAGTTGGCTGTATCAAAATAATTAACTGTTTAATCCCACATCCAAAAATATGAAGCTAAACGCATAACAATCTGCCAACTAAATAAAAAGGCTAAAAAGAGACATAAATGGTTTATTTAGCATTTTAAGTGAAATAGGAACCACAGGCTACAAATTAAAACTACCCAAAATAATAAACAATTGACCAAATTACAATTCAAGAACCACAAATAATGAAACGAAAATTACCTCACAGATGCTTCTGCATATCGAATCACAACTACAAATTAACCAAAACCTAGAATTCAGTTTTACTGAATTTCATCCCCAGGGCTGCTTCTAAATTGATCTTGCTTCTAATCGCCGATTGGTTAAAGGATGAAGGGTAGAGACACGGAAGTGGGCTTTAAGATCTTTGATTTCACAGAATTATCTTTTCCAAATGTTATTATTCTCTGATTATTTCACTCAATTTCGTTTCAATTACAACATACGAAGCAATATCAGGTCAAAATAGTTTCAAATATTTTGAAAGTTACTTCTACAGAAATGAAGAAACATTGGTATCTAAAATCTATGAAATCTTAAAAATCAAAATGAAAACAAAGTGTTAGAAGAACGATTAACGAAGAAAGAAGAAGAAGAACTTGTGTTAATATCTAGGGTTTGTAAAACGTGGCGGTGACAGACAAAAAACGCGATGGTGGCGATTAGAGATGGAAGATGGTGGTGGCAAGAGACTTGGATTATGAAAATTAGGGTTATTTAGCTGCTTATATACCCGGGTCAAAATCACGGGTATAGATATCCAGTGCGGGATCCGTATAGAAAATATCACTTTTTCTCACATTTTCCCGCCAAAACACCTAAATGGTTGCACAAGGAAATGACACGTGTCCCACACTTTATTTGTTTATTATATATATAGATTTTTAAAATGACAATACAAAATGTAACCGGTTAGTAGTTACCCGATAGATACCCAATGGGTTTTGAGATGAGTATACCCAACGAGTAATCTTTTAAATTAACGGGTTTACCCGAAACCCGCGGGTATACCCCGATGGGTATTTACCCGCTAGAAACCCGACGGGTTTTAGGACGGGTTTGGGACAAGCTTATCTAACCAGGTTTGGGTTTGGGATTACCTAAACCCGTCCCAAACCCGACCCATTGCCATCCCTATAATTGAGGTTGTTCATTTGAATGTCTAGCCAAATTACCTTCTGAATTTCACCCAAACAAAGAAATTAAATGGAATAACTATTAATAAACAATATCATTTCCATGTAACCTCACTACTCAAACATTTACTTACCATGGTTAAAGTAATACAACAAAATGCACACTTACAGATTCTAGAGAGTATTCATTAAATTGTGTCCCAGAAATCTTGAATTCTGGCTCAATCCTATCATATCCCAAACTCAACTTTGTAATAATTCTTAAAAAGTTAATAGAAACCTAATCCGTTTTCAACTTATGTCCCAAAAATCTGAAGAACTGGGTATTTTTTTGTCTAGATAAAATTTAGTTTGCAGTTAGATTAACCAGGAAGAAAATAAAATCCCCATGTCTACAAAGGTAACAACAACAGATGTCCGACTTTAATTAGAACATAAATATTTGTCAAAAGGTTAAATGATCGTCGTTTAATTTTCACTGTAAGCTAAACAATTTAATCAGCATCACCTAATGTAGAGGATTAAGTATTGTTATGAATGTAAATATATCTTTTTCTTGGGGTAAAAAGATGGGTTAGACTTGGTAAGAGTCGTATGGTTTGGGCCAATTGGAAGTGGTGGTGTCCTATTTCTTTGTTACCAAATAATCTAGTTCAAATGTATGGTGTTAATTGGTTTAAAGGCACTGATGTTTCCGCCTTCCGGATCTTAGTGTCGTTCATAAAAATTTAATGAATATTGTTGAAAGATATAATTGGATCAAAAGAAGAAAACGTACAGAGTCTTTGTAATGAAATATCACAACTCTTAGTTCATTTTTATTTCTAATCAATTCAATGAAAATAAGGTACATGCTCTTGTTTATATAGACTACATAATCTTGCAGGAGAAGAAAAAACATATACTAATCCTATTTGAATTTTGATTCTTCTAATAGCTAAGTAAACTCCTCAATTCTTCCAGAACCTTCTTCTTCCAGAACCTTCCTCTTCCAGAACCTTCCGGGCCATTTAACACACACTTGGCTGCTGGAACATTCCGGAGAATGCTACACAAATCTGGCGTCAAAGACCATGCTACAAAGTTGCGGAACTCTCTAGAATGGGCTGGAAATTCAGCACCAAAAGTCCCATCCAAGAACCATCTAGAAAAGACTTGAAAGCACATGAATGGACCAAGATATTTCCAAGGAAGGTGCTAAGAAATACTGGATATTTGCATGGAAATCTCTATAATTCAGCAACCTTCAAGGGCCAAAATTATAATAGGCTAACAATCACCCCTCTAATTTTGGACCAATTTCCGACAAATCTTTCACGCCCAAGAGATCTCTCATCTCCACGAATTTTAACCTTGGTAACGCCTTGGTGAGAATGTCTGCTCTTTGCTCTTCTCCGCTCACATGCTCAATCTCAATCAACCCGTTTTCTACACATTCTCTTATAAAATGATATCGAGTATTAATATGTTTACTTCTACCGTGAAACACCGGGTTTTTCATGAGTTCAATCGCAGATTTGTTATCAATCTTCAGTTTCACTTTGTTTACTTCCCAGCTAGTTAACTTGTTCAATACATTTTGCAACCAAATCGCTTGACACGCGGTTTCCGTGGCTGCCATAAATTCTGCCTCACAAGACGATAACGCAACCGTCTGTTGTTTTTTACTAGCCCAAGCAATCGGTCCGGTTCCGAGAAAGAAAACCATACCGGTTGTACCTTTTCCATCGTTGCGATTGGTAGCGTGACTACTGTCGCTAAAACCAACTAATTCTTTTCCTCCTTTCTTGTAATAATGAATCCCATAATCTACGGTTCCCTTCACATACCGTAGGATATGTTTAATTGCTTGTAGGTGATCTTCTTTTGGTGACGCCATGAACCGACTCACTATTCCAACCGAATAGTTTAGATCCGGTCTCGTATGAGTTAAGTAGCGAAGACAACCGACTAATCTCCGATAATATGATTCGTTCACATCTGCACCACCATCGTCTCTAGCTTCAACGTCACATTCACTTGGTGCCTGATCATTATGCGATTCCAATTGCAGCTCAGCACTGGTATTACAGCCTTCTTGTGAGACTGTAGCTTCCACTCCATGATTCTCACATATAACTGAATCAGATTCAGTTGGTGCTTGATCGAATCTATCTTGAATGGAATCACCATCAGTGCTCTTCTCCAATAGCTGCTCAATATTGGTGGTCTTGCACGCTTCTGCATCATCGTTGCGTTCACGATTCTCACATAAACCAGTTTGGGCTTGTGCCTGATCAAGCTTCCCATCATCTTCAGGATGCATACTTCCCTCGATTCGATCGTCGAGTTCTGTAAAGTGACTTCTAACCCCGGTCATGTGATTAGAAGCACCGTTGTCCAAATACCACAAACCCGTCTCTTTTTTATAGTTTCCAGGAACTATATTTTGTTCGTTGAGAAGTACACAATCGTCTTCCTCATGTATCACAACGCCCATATATAGTTGTTCGTTTACCGCTTGAGTTTCTGCTAGGTTTACTTCATATTTTTTCTCGGCGTTGTCTGGGCACTCGTTTGAATAATGGCCCAATTTTTGGCATTTATAACAAGTTACCTTTGACTTATCATAACCCGTTAATCCTTCCTGACGACCTTGAGAATATGATCGACCTCCGCGACCTCTCCAATTTCCTCGGCTTCGTCCTCTACCCCGACCCCTGTCGGTATTACTTTTGCCACGTCCTTTGCCATTATCAAAATTCTGTTTTGAAGACCCTTCCGTACGCGAAAACAAGAGTTTACTCTGATTCTCACCCACAACCTTCCTCATCTTCGTTCTCTCCTCGAATGCTTTAAGCCGCCCAATGGCCTCTTCGAATTTAAGGGTTTCGAGGTCAATGGTTTGTTCAATAACAGCGGCTATGGGTAGGTATTTATCGGGTACAGAATTAAGTAATTTTTTCACAAGGACTTCATCTTCAAGAGTTGAGCCAAGACTCTTGAACTTGGTTTGCACACTCGAAAGCTTTCCGGCAAACTCCTCTATGGAATCAGATTCCTTCATCTGTAATCCTTCTAGTTCACTACGCAAGGTCATTAGTCGAGCCTTTTGTACTCGGTCTGCTCCGAGATAGCGAACTCGTAAAGCCTCCCAAACATCTGCTGGGTCTTTATGTTTTGCTACCTGAAGCAAAACGTCTTCGGGAATCGATTGGAAAATAAGAGCCTTAGCGGTGTTCTTCAACCTCTTATCGGCGGCACCACCGGTCACCGGATCTATGACTTCCTCCAAGCCATGTGCCGCTAACACCGTTTCCATCATGATGGACCATACGGTGTAATTTGTAGCCGTTAACTTCGGGCATCGTAGAGACGCACTACCCGAATCTTTAACCACGTTAGCGAGTGGTCCTTGAACTCCTTTATCATCGGCCATATTCTTGTAACACCTTAGTACTGATGCGAAATCTCCTTGTGTAATCGAGGGTTAGCCGATCACACGTCTTCAACCTTGAAGCTCTCCTTGTGTAATCGAGGGTTAGCCGATCACACGTCTTCAACCTTGAAGCTCTGATACCAATTGAAAGATATAATTGGATCAAAAGAAGAAAACGTACAGAGTCTTTGTAATGAAATATCACAACTCTTAGTTCATTTTTATTTCTAATCAATTCAATGAAAATAAGGTACATGCTCTTGTTTATATAGACTACATAATCTTGCAGGAGAAGAAAAAACATATACTAATCCTATTTGAATTTTGATTCTTCTAATAGCTAAGTAAACTCCTCAATTCTTCCAGAACCTTCTTCTTCCAGAACCTTCCTCTTCCAGAACCTTCCGGGCCATTTAACACACACTTGGCTGCTGGAACATTCCGGAGAATGCTACACAAATCTGGCGTCAAAGACCATGCTACAAAGTTGCGGAACTCTCTAGAATGGGCTGGAAATTCAGCACCAAAAGTCCCATCCAAGAACCATCTAGAAAAGACTTGAAAGCACATGAATGGACCAAGATATTTCCAATGAAGGTGCTAAGAAATACTGGATATTTGCATGGAAATCTCTAGAATTCAGCAACCTTCAACGGCCAAAATTATAATAGGCTAACAACCAAATAATCTAGTTCAAATGTATGGTGTTAATTGGTTTAAAGGCACTGATGTTTCCGCCTTCCGGATCTTAGTGTCGTTCATAAAAATTTAATGAATATTGTTGAGAGCTGGATGCATCAGGTCTGGTACAAGGTAAGGTTTGTTATCATGTTCAGCTTTTGCTGGATTAATTTTATGTAGGCCAACACTATTAATCTGTACATGGGTGCTAATTGGAGGATTCTAATGAAGGCCGATCTTTGGGTTACGGTTCTGATTTTAAAGACCTGCAAATGGGCTAAGCTGCTGTCGCTAAAGGCCCATCTCTGGATGGTTCAAAAGAGCGTGGATGATTTGAAGGCTGGGACCTGGGCTCAATGTCTGGGACCACGATGTTTGCTGCTGTTGAAGGCCCAGTTTTGGGTTAGAAATCCCTCAGGTAGAAGACAGGATATGAGAGATGGCTGGTACATTTGGGGCATCGGTTACACGTCTCGCTTGAAGTTTATAGCCCAATTATGTAGTATGGGCCTGGAGTTAATGACTAAGCTGAAGGCTCAATGGTGGAACTTTATTGTTCACATTACTGGGTTGAAGTCCGTGGGCACAAACTTGTTTAGGGCACTGGGTTTTTTGCCTTTTGTGAAGACCCTTCAATATCCAGGCCCGTTATTTCTGGATTTAGGGCCCAAAAGGCTACCGGATGCATTTGGGTTATGAGAAAACGGATAAAGGAAACCGGGAGGCCCACCACAGTAATATGGGCTCGAACATTTGGAGTGCTTTGAAGGCCCAATGTTGGGTGGCTATCAAGCAGTTTGACAAGGTGAAGGCCAGTGTAGCCGCATGGGCCTGGATACTAAAGTGTTTTGGAAGGCCCAAACTTGCGTTAAAATTGTGAAAGGTGTTGCGTTGTATAGCGGCCCTGATTGTTTTGTGTTAATGTATTATTACACCGGGTATACTTTTTGGGGTTGGGGGCTCTTGAGATGGGGCGTTTGTTGGACCTACCTAGGGGTTATTCTAACCTGGCATGTCCAATATGGGACATTGGATTGGGCTCTTGGGTATTTAACTAAGGGTTGGGGGATACGGGGACCAAATGTCTTATGGAATCTCGTTATACCAATTTTGTGGGTCAGCTTACGTTCTTAGGTTGGCTGGTCGTTTAATCCCTTGTATTGGTACATATGGGGTGGATATCTCGTGTAGGAATAAGACGTTAATAGCTCCTAGGATTGGTTGTTTCATTTCATACTTTTGGTGCTTCGGGTGATGATACATGGGACTGGGTATGCCCTGAAGAAGTTGTAAGTTTCCTTTATTGTTTATATAGTTTTCCGAGCATTGCTCTTTATAAAAAAGGAAAAATAGAACGGACAAGAATATACTTGAAGGGTAAAGTTCATGTACAAATAGTCATATCGTACAAAACGTACGAAAGACATGAAAAGGTAAGAAAAACGCGGGGACATTTTCATAATTATTTTACCCGTAATTACCCTACAGGATCAAATTACCCTACAAGATCAAAATTACCCTACAATATCAAAATTACCCTACAAGATCATTTGTCGACTAATTATGATGCTCTACAAAATTACCCTATAATATTATTTGTAAAGTAATTATGATACCCTACAATGTCATTTTACAAAGGGTCGTATTATTGGCACAGCTAAACCCTTAAATCGACGGGTCGTATAGGCCTTTACGGGTCGTATTGCTTTTTCATTTTCCCATAAAAACTGATACATCAGATTTTGTCTATTTGACTGGATCTATACGGGTCGTATAGATCCCATGAATTCTCAAAAAAAGGAGTTAATTGATAAATAAGGGGGGTCTATACGGGTCATATAGACCCCCCGATTTATCAATTAAATCCTTGTTTTTTTTTGTGTGAATTCAGTGGGTCTACATGATAAAGTTCTAAAAATGTTTTTTGTTTATAAAATAAAAGAATTCTTTTATCAAACTTTGTTAGAACTATGATTAAATGTATACAAAAATTTGTAAAAAAAAAATAAACCAAAGTTTAATTAACCCCCTGATTTATTAATTAACCCCCTTTTTTAGGAGAATTCAGGGGGTCTACATGACAAAGTTTTAAAAATGTTTTTGTTTAAAAAATAAAATAATTATTTTATTAAACTTTGTTAAAACTGTGATTAAATGTATACAAAAATTTGTAAAAAAATCAAAGTTTAATTAACCCCTTGTTTTTTTTTTAATATCAGGGGGTCTACATGATAAAGTTTTAAAATGTTTTTTGATTAAAACATAAAAGATTTCTTTTATTAAACTTTGTTAAAACTATGATTAAATGTATACAAAAATTTGTAAAAAAAAAAAAACAAAGTATAATTAACCCCTTTTTTTGAGAATTCAGGGGTCTACATGATAAAGTTTTAAATATGTTTTTTGTTTAAAAATAAAAGAATTCTTTTATTAAACTTTGTTAAAATTTTGATTAAATGTATACAAAAATTTATTAAAAAAATCAAAGTTTAATTAATGGTGCGCGTGCGTTTATGTATATATTTACACAGTGATTTTCCACACGAACTTGAGTTTTATATTTATAAAAATGGTTTATACCTTAACATTTAAACACACACAACAAAGGACAAGTGTATCCCGTCACATATGCAGTAAAGTATTGGTAAGAGCCAGATATCGTCCCAAGGAACAAAAGGTGTTATATGTACTGAATCTTTATTATTATTTTACCAAAGGAAGAAATAATTGATTGGTTGTTTAACTAAATTAACTGAAAGTAAAAATATAAATATAACAAATATCTTATTTCACAAATAACCTAAACATGTTATCTATCATGTATGTCATCAAAGCACTTAATCAATTTTCCAATTGCAAAACAGCTAGTCACCTTTCGGAATTTTCTAACATAATAATTCTTCGGAGAGTTAAGACGAAGGTCCCATCTTAACTTACCTAAAACCATGCATTAGCGAGCTATTGGATTTATGTGAATCTTTAAAGATAGATTAGTCATCCGTTAAGAGTTTTCTAACCTCACTTATCAAAGAAAGCAATACCGATGGTCACAATACAGCCACGAAGATAAGCATTTATGTAGATCATATAATAAATAATTTCACCTTTACAAGTCTTGAATACAAATCTACCAAATTAGCAATTTCAGACCAAAACTACTAAACAAGGATCATTAACCGCATGCAAGAACATGTAATCAACACCATATAATTCATTAGAACCCTTACGTGTAGGAAAGTACTCTTAATCAAAATAAGACATATATTGTGTAATACCAATCTCCGGGTTAGGTCTCATGGTGTAAACAGAATTTACAAATAAGTGAATAATCAAGAGGTATTTAACATCCAAATTACCACATATTCATTACCCAATATAATCAAATATAATCAAGAACACAACATCAATGAAACATTCAATTATACAATCATGAAGATTCAAACATAAACAAGTACTTGGGTTTCACACAAACAAGATTACAATACAAAGATTATTCAAGAAACAAGTTCACAATTACTATATACACAAACTATATAAACAAACTATACATCAGCCAAATAACATGCACAATGATTAGACTACATGTTAAAGAACAAGGAATCGAACCATAAACATGCACTGAATTGACGGGGTGGATGATTTAAGCTTCAAAACGACCTCGAGACTTGAACAAGACTTCATCAGAACTGTCCCGGACCTCTAGGATCGCCATATTTTCAGAGAAAAATCCCACCATTCTGTTTGAACTCTAATGGGCTATTTATAGGGAAAAAATCAAGTATCGCACGGTCGTGCGGCGTATTGCACGGCCGTGCAATACCGATGACATCATTGCTTACGTAGATCGCACTCGGTTCCGACAGTGGGGTGGCCGACTTGGTGGATGTCTAGTCAGAAAAGGGGAACGGGCGTTCTTGGGCTCGCACGGTCGTTCGAATCCGGTAATGGGCTTGAACGATTGTTCGCACGGATGTGCATCTCCGGATGGACTGCTTGATTTCGGACCCGCATGATCGTTCGGATGATGGAACGGTCGTGCATATCCGGTCCGAATCTTGGTTTTGGCCCGTTTGATCAGAAATGCTTCGGAAGTGTCCGTTTTTCGTCAGATTTTCATTTTATGCTCCGTTTAAGACCTGAAATTGTATAATTACTGAATTTAGTTCTTAACATAGCGATTTCGGTCAAAAACGCTTAAAACGGAAGTGTTTTTGGGGTATAAAAACATGTATAATTTATCGTATATCAAACCTCCCCACACATGAACTTTTGCTTGTCCCTAAGCAAAACTCTGTACAAACTTTTAAGAAAAGAAATTTAAACACACAATAATGTACATAGATGTTTTAAAATTAACTAATAATGATAGCAATGAGAAAACTTAATGCAATCATTCAAAAATAAATAGTGTTTTTAACACTAATTATTCACTTACTTGCATCTTTGATGTACTTCCCTCGGCTCACTGGTGTAAACTAGTGAATTGTGCACTAGTAATTTTCTGTGATAACTCAAAAGCCAGGTCATATAGTAACATTTTCATAGGCTTGTAATGAAATCTCATCTTTACCATTTAACACATAAAAATTTATATAAATCAAGAGGACTTTTATTGTGGGTTGTAACTTGACTAAGGTTTAAAGGTAGGAATGGATATTTACTGGGTGAAGTGTTTCAATCCGGTCTAGCAAATTATCCTAGCAAACCTCACACAAAATTTAAAATCACTCATTTTTTTTTCACACGTATTCACAAACCAAGTGACTCTTTTAAGGTCAGATTGTCAAGACCTGTTTTATCTTTGATGTGTCGTATGTCTTCCTTTATCCTGTAGTGAACATTACTTCCAACTCTAATGGACCGTTCGGCATTGAGCCTAATAGCCCCCACCCTCATTAGAAGTGTATATTCATGTTGGGATTCAGTTTGACTTTTTCTACATCTTCCTTTGTGAGACCAGTTTCCACATCCAATGCATTTGTCGTATCGTTTTGCTCTTCTTTTCATTGCACTTTTGGATGTCCCACAAAATGGTGGCGTTTGTTCTTGTTGTCGCCACTTTTTTCTAACTTCTCCACTTAGGTGAAATATATTCTCCCTAATCTCCGAAGGTAAGCTTGGTTTCGCGAATTGTAAGCAGCAAAGCAAGTTTAATTCAAATGAATGCATGTCCAGTTCTTTAAAGGTCTGCCGGTAAAAGACCAAACTAAATTCCTATAAAAGGAAAAATTATACTAAACCGGATTTCACACATGGGTTAAAACAAATGAAAAGGAAAAGGCTCAACATGGTTTACTATTGGATAATTTATTTTTTTGGTTTTTCAATAACAACTTACGGAAAAGAAGACAAGAAACGAATATATATATACATATATATATTTATCAAGGAAGGGTAAACACATGTTTGTATTCTATTGCCTCTATTATTTTTATATAATTTTTACAGTTAATGATTTAAACAAGTATATTCAAGACAAGTTCTGAAATGTATACTATTATGCGGCACACTCAACAAAATGAAGTTTAAAGCATATGATGAATGTTTTTCGAATGGCTCAAAACTCACTAATTGGGTATGTATTTTAAATGCAAATTTATGAATAATTGTAAAAATTTTATTTATGAAAATTACTTTAATATTTTCTCATTTGTATAATTATCAGTTAAGAATAAATCAAATATGTACAAAATTATTTACAAACAAGCTAATTTAACTCTTTTTTTTTAGATTTGTACAAAAATTAAGCATTTAAGGACAAACGATTTTAACAATCTTTTTAACCCCTCCCCACACTTAAACTTCACATTGTTCCCAATGTGAAATACATATTAGTTAAGCAATTATTATGAGCTAGACTAATAATGTGAAAAGGGAAAGATGTACTCCCTCAGAGTTTGATTTGACTCGTGTAAGTAGACTTTGTGGTGTAGTCATTTCAACCCTGTTTGCATTTCTTGAATCCGCCTAATTTTTTTTTTTTTACTTTCTAAAATAGCTAATCAAAAATCAAACAGTTATTCAAAAGTAATAATTATTTAAACACACATAAATTTAACGAGTTAAACTAAATACTGAATTTAAACAAACCAAATGTAGATTGTTTCAAACCAAACATAGTACTGAAAAATAAAAACAAACAAACAAATAAACAAACCATCCATAAACATATTGTCTATCAAACAAATCAACCACATACTCCTCATCATCGTCACCTGTACCACCATAACCACCACCTGTACCTGAGGCACCTGCACCACTATGACCATAATATTCCCATGGTGGGAACTGCGGGGGCTGTCCAAAATGATTTGGGTAGGCATTCTGAAGCCCCCCAAACATGTATGTGAAACCATCCTGTACTCCCCTGTACAGGTTTTGCTGAGTAGCCCTCAAGTGGTCATGTGATGATCGAATCTCAGCCTGATCAGCTCTAATCATATCCTGTGAAGCGCGTATAGCCTCCTGCTCTGCTCTAATAGCCTGCTGATCTGCTCTCATAGCATGCTGAGAAACCCGTATCTCCTGAAACTGCTGATAAAACTCGGGCCATCCATGCTGGAATGCCTGATGCTGTGGTGACTGTGGTGGTATGGGGTCATGCTGCTCATGCTCCTGCTCTGGCTCCTCGTGGTCATGCATCTCTTCATCTTCCTCAGCTACTGGTACAACGGGCAATGGATCCCAGACCTCATTGTGTAGACCCTTAAGTCTATCCCCTGCATCCAACTCAACAATCATTCTCATGGCTTTAAGTGACTGGATATCTATATAATCCCCCTCAGTCACTAGATGAAGACTGTTAACCACATCATCAGTCAATAAATTTTCATTCAAAGTAATCTGGGTGACATACTTACCACCATAAATCAGACTGTTGTGTACTCTGCCTGAACAGTTGACAAAGTACTCTGCCATGCGGGCCGCTAAGTTGAGACCTGGTTTTTTAACCAACTCCCATAAATATAACAAATCATGGGTAGGACAGTTACCTTGACTGTCCTTGCGGCCGCATATGGTGTGGCTAAAGACATGATGCATAACTCTAACAAGCGGATCTCTTAACCTCGAGGCTTTTGACATCCTCGGGTCATAGGTCTTGCGATTTTTGAAAAATCTTTGATGAATCGCCTGTAGAACCCTGCATGACCTAGGAAACTTCTAATCGCTCTAACCGAGGTAGGTGGAGGAAGTTTAGAAATGATATCCACTTTTGCTGGATCAACTTCCAACCCGGCTTCAGAGATTTTGTGCCCAAGAACTACCCCTTTTTTTACCATGAAGTGGCATTTCTCCCAGTTAAGCACAAGATTAGTTTCCTCACATCGAATTAACATTCTTTTCAAATTTCCTAGACATTGATCAAAAGAACTCCCGAATACAGAAAAATCATCCATGAATACCTCCATGGAGTCCTCAATCATGTCATGGAAAATGGCAACCATACAACGCTGGAATGTAGCTGGTGCATTACATAGTCCAAAAGGCATACGCCTGTAGGCAAATGTGCCGAAAGGACATGTGAAAGTAGTCTTCTCCTGATCTTCAGGAGCGATAGGAATTTGAAAGTACCCTGAGAACCCATCCAAGAAACAGAAGTATGACTTCCCCGACAGTCGTTCCAACATCTGATCGATGAATGGAAGCGGGAAGTGGTCCTTACGGGTGGCATCGTTGAGTTTGCGGTAATCGATGCAAACTCGCCATCCTGTGACAGTACGGGTAGGAATAAGTTCATCCCTATCGTTTGGAACTACAGTAATACCACCTTTCTTTGGTACTACTTGCACTGGACTTACCCAAACTAAATCAGATATGGGGTAAATCAGACCTGCGTCTAGCAATTTGATTACTTCCTTCTTCACCACGTCTTGCATGTTTGGATTCAGACGTCTTTGATGCTGAGCTCTTGGCTTGTAATTGTCTTCCATGAGAATCTTATGAGTACAAAAGGAAGGATTAATACCTTTTATATCCATAATTTTCCAGGCCATGGCTTTCTTGTGAAGCTTTAGAACCTCAAGAAGCTGTCGCTTCTCCTCTTTTTCTAAGGATGCTGAAATGATGACTGGCAAGCGACACTCCTTATCTAGAAATGCATACTCGAGATGCGAAGGGAGTTCTTTCAACTCCAAGGATGGTGGTTCTTCAACTGATGGCTTTGATTTTTCTTCAACTTCACGATTAAGTTCCACAAATTGATTTGGACTTTGAGAATCATTTTCATCAAATGGTTGCTCATTTTTTAGATATATGTCCGTATCAATTTCTTCAACAGTGCTTTGAAAATGGGAGCTTACACATGTATCAACAATGTCAACACAGTATAGTACATCATCGTGACTTTGCGAATGTTGCATTGATCGTTTAATATCAAAAGTCACGTGCTCGTCATCTACTCGGAACGTGATTTGGCCTGCTGCCACATCAACAATTGTCCTCGCAGTGTTGAGGAATGGGCGTCCGAGTATTATCGGCACTTTTGAATCTTCGTCCATGTCAAGAATTACAAAATCCACGGGAAAAACAAATTTATCGATTTTGACAAGCATGTTTTCCACGAATCCGCGAGGATATTTGATTGAACGATCTGCAAGTCGAATGCTCATTCTAGTGGGTGTTGGTTCACCGAGATCTAACTTAGCAAAAACTTTATAAGGCATAAGGTTTATGCTTGCTCCTAGATCTGCTAGTGCGTTACTGACTGACATGTTTTCGATGAGACATGGAAGGGTAAAACTGCCCGGATCTCCCATATTTTCAGGTAGACGGTTTTGGAGAACGGCTGAACAGTTTTCATTCATCAACACACAAGACAAACTTTCGAGTTTCTGTTTGTTTGTGAGGATGTCTTTCAAGAACTTCGCATATTTGGGCATCTGAGCCAATGCTTCAACAAATGGTATGTTTATATGTAATTGTTTAAACATTTCTAAAAACTTACCATTTTGTTCATCGTTCTTTTGCTTTTTCAGTCTGCTCGGATATGGAATAGGAGGGATGAATTCTTTAACTGGCTCCTGGAACTGTGCTGTACTTGCTGGGTCTCGCCTAGCGTGCACCTCTCCTGAAGCGTCAGTTTGGACAGGATCAGCAATCGGTGGTGAGTCCGATTTTTCTGGTTCTGTTGTTCTACCACTCCTTGTCATAACTGCATTAACATGCCCTCTCGGGTTTGGTTCTGTGTTACTTGGAAGACCACCTTGTGGTCTTTCAGATAGCATTTTGGCCAACTGGCCGACTTGATTCTCAATGGTTTGCAATGAAGCCTTCTGGCTCCGCAATTCCCCTTCTTGTGCCATAAAACGATCCTCATGCTGCTGATATCGCTTTTCAGACAATTGATTAGCATTATTGGAGTTGTTTAACAGTTGCGCCATCATTTCCTCTAATTTTGAATTGGTTTGAGAGGTTTGAGGCTGTTGAGGCTGGGAAGTGCTTCCTGAACCTGAATTGTTGTAACGTGGTTGAAAGGTTTGCCCTGATGGCTGAAAAGATTGATTTTGGGACTGGTAAAATTGACTTTGGGGCTGAAAGGATTGCCCCTGAGACTGTTGTGGTGCGGGAGCGCGTTGAGCGAATCCGAGTGGGTTTTGGTTATTAGGATTGGCTTTCCACCCGAAGTTTGGGTGATTTCTCCAACCCGGATTGTACGTGTTACTATAGGGATTATTTTGGGGCCTGATTGGATTGCCCAAATAGTCCACCTCTTCGTGGCCTGTAAACATAACACCCTGCTCACATGTACCTGGCTCGTGTGACACTCCACATAGCTCACATGAAGCTTGTACTGATTGTACTTTTGAAGCGTTTTGAGTTTGGTCAAATTTTGCTGCCAAAGCTCCGATTTGTGCTGAAAGAGCCGTATATGTATCTACTTGATGAACTCCAGGATTGGATGCAGCTTTACTTCGTACTCCACTGTGACGCGAACTTGACTTTAACGCAGCTTTCTCAATGATTGCATAGGCTTCATTGGGTGTTTTTGTTCCCAGATCACCGCCTGCATAAACATCTAAACGTTCTTGTGAGTTATAGTTAAGTCCTTGGTAAAAGTTCAACACAAGTTGTCTTTTGGAAAACCCGTGATGTGGAACATCGATCAGAAGATCTTTGAACCTTTCCCAAGCTGCGTGTAGAGATTCTTCATCATCTTGTTTGAATGTCATAATACGGTTCTTAAGCTTAGTTGTCTTTTCCGGCGGGAAATATTTTTGCATAAATAGTTCAGCCAACTCATTCCAAGTTGTGATGGACCCTGCTGGAAGCGACAAAAGCCAAGATCGGGCTTTGCCTCGCAAAGAAAATGGAAAGAGCCGCAAACGAATTGCGTCCTCAGAAACGTCTGTAATCTTAAATGTCGAACACACTTCGAGAAATGATGCGATGTGTCGACCTGGATCTTCATGATCCTTCCCATCAAACTGCACAGAATTTTGCAACATGTTAATTATACTAGATTTAATTTCAAAACATCGTGCTTCTATCTGTGGTCGGGCAATGCTCGGTAACAAGCCCTCTCCTCCTGGTCGGCCAGTCTCATTCAAAGGTTGGTCGTCCTCTGCCATAATGTCTACTTTTTCGTCCTCTGAACTCTCGCTGTCCGACAGTGTTACTGGTACGTCGATTGCGTCTGCAATCCTTTGTGCAACAACAAGTGCTCTTTCGTGTAGCCGCCTACTTCTTCTAAGGTTATTTTCAGGTTTGTTGGCTGGCTTAGCGTTAAACGGGTTCAGGGGCGTGGACATTAACCTACATGAAAACGGAAAGTATTATACAGATAAAAGAATATAATAATAATATACAGAATATGAATACTAAAACTTATTATGTAATATACATATATTTATATACAAGTTATTATACAGTTCTATTTAGTTATTTACTCGATTATTTATTTATTTACATCCGAAAACTGTTGTTGGTTTTTTTTTTTTTAAATGTTGCTAAAAAGTCGTACATGGTCGTGCATTGACCTATGTACAGCGGTTCGCAACGCCACTTTTTTTTTGTGCATGGTAGTGTAATCGGTTTCCACGGTATTGCGTACCCGATGACCACCTTATGCAAGTATTAATAAATGAATAAATAACAGTTAACTAAGTAAATAAATAAATACAAGAATAAATAAATAAATGAAATAATTGAATTGAAGTAATGTAATAACTGTACAAAAATAAATAAATAACTAAAATGAAAATTAATGGTTCGATCCCGAACGCATTAACTGAATTAAATAAAGAAATAAAATGTTAGTTGAACAGTAAATAAAAAGTTAGATCGTTAATAAGTTAGTAGTCCGTAAAGTTAGTAAGTTAGTAGTCCGTATAGTTAGTAAAGTTAGTATAGTTAGCTTCACCAAAACACAAATCTTATCACAAGAATTATGGTAGACTCGGTTGGTTTAACCAAACACTTGCCACCACAAAGAAAAATATGATAGATTTGGATGGTAAAAAAAAAATTAGTAAGTTATAATAAATAAATAGTTAGCGGTTAGAATAATAAATAAAAGTTAGATAAACAATAAATAAAATGTTAGTCGTTAGTGTTAAAAAGAAATAAATAATTACAAAAATTTACAGGTATTAACAGTTATTTACAGTTTATACATTGGTAAAATAATAACTCCGATTGTTCCATTATTTTCACCGTCGTGTCCCCGGCAACGGCGCCAAAAACTTGGTGCGCGTGCGTTTATGTATATATTTACACAGTGATTTTCCACACGAACTTGAGTTTTATATTTATAAAAATGGTTTATACCTTAACATTTAAACACACACAACAAAGGACAAGTGTATCCCGTCACATATGCAGTAAAGTATTGGTAAGAGCCAGATATCGTCCCAATGAACAAAAGGTGTTATATGTACTGAATCTTTATTATTATTTTACCAAAGGAAGAAATAATTGATTGGTTGTTTAACTAAATTAACTGAAAGTAAAAATATAAATATAACAAATATCTTATTTCACAAATAACCTAAACATGTTATCTATCATGTATGTCATCAAAGCACTTAATCAATTTTCCAATTGCAAAACAGCTAGTCACCTTTCGGAATTTTCTAACATAATAATTCTTCGGAGAGTTAAGACGAAGGTCCCATCTTAACTTACCTAAAATCATGCATTAGCGAGCTATTGGATTTATGTGAATCTTTAAAGATAGATTAGTCATCCGTTAAGAGTTTTCTAACCTCACTTATCAAAGAAAGCAATACCGATGGTCACAATACAGCCACGAAGATAAGCATTTATGTAGATCATATAATAAATAATTTCACCTTTACAAGTCTTGAATACAAATCTACCAAATTAGCAATTTCAGACCAAAACTACTAAACAAGGATCATTAACCGCATGCAAGAACATGTAATCAACACCATATAATTCATTAGAACCCTTACGTGTAGGAAAGTACTCTTAATCAAAATAAGACATATATTGTGTAATACCAATCTCCGGGTTAGGTCTCATGGTGTAAACAGAATTTACAAATAAGTGAATAATCAAGAGGTATTTAACATCCAAATTACCACATATTCATTACCCAATATAATCAAGAACACAACATCAATGAAACATTCAATTATACAATCATGAAGATTCAAACATAAACAAGTACTTGGGTTTCACACAAACAAGATTACAATACAAAGATTATTCAAGAAACAAGTTCACAATTACTATATACACAAACTATATAAACAAACTATACATCAGCCAAATAACATGCACAATGATTAGACTACATGTTAAAGAACAAGGAATCGAACCATAAACATGCACTGAATTGACGGGGTGGATGATTTAAGCTTCAAAACGACCTCGAGACTTGAACAAGACTTCATCAGAACTGTCCCGGACCTCTAGGATCACCATATTTTCAGAGAAAAATCCCACCATTCTGCTTGAACTCTAATGGGCTATTTATAGGGAAAAAATCAAGTATCGCACGGTCGTGCGGCGTATTGCACAGCCGTGCAATACCGATGACATCATTGCTTGCGTAGATCGCACTCGGTTCCGACAGTGGGGTGGCCGACTTGGTGGATGTCTAGTCAGAAAAGGGGAACGGCCGTTCTTGGGCTCGCACGGTCGTTCGAATCCGGTAATGGGCTTGAACGGTTGTTCGCACGGATGTGCATCTCCGGATGGACTGCTTGATTTCGGACCCCCATGATCGTTCGGATGATGGAACGGTCGTGCATATCCGGTCCGAATCTTGGTTTTGGCCCGTTTGATCAGAAATGCTTCGGAAGTGTCCGTTTTTCGTCAGATTTTCATTTTATGCTCCGTTTAAGACCTGAAATTGTATAATTACTGAATTTAGTTCTTAACATAGCGATTTCGGTCAAAAACGCTTAAAACGGAAGTGTTTTTGGGGTATAAAAACATGTATAATTTATCGTATATCAATTAACCCCTTGTTTTTTTAAGAATTCAGGGGGTCTAGATGATGAAGTTTTTTTTTTTTTTTTTTAAAGATTGTTTAAAAAATAAAAGAATTATTTTATTAAACTTTGTTAAAATTATGATTAAATGTATACAAAAATTTGTAAAAAAAAACCAAAGTTTAATTAACCCCCTGATTCATCAATTAACCCCCTTTTTTTTTCTCTTCTTTTCTTTTCTTTCTTTTTTTTTTTTTTTTTTTTTTTGAGAATTTAGGGGGTCTACATGATAAAGTTTTAAAAATGTTTTTTGTTTAAAAAATAAAATAATTCTTTTATTAAGCTTTGTTAAAAATGTGATTAAATGTATACAAAAATTTCTAAAAAAAAAGTTTAATTAACCCCTTGTTTTTTTTTTTTTTTTTTGAGAATTCAGGGAGTCTAAATGATAAAGTTTTAAAAATGTTTTTTGTTTAAAAAATAAAAGAATTCTTTTATTAAACTTTTTTTAATTTTTTTATACATTTGTTTATGGTTTAAACAAAGTTTTCTAAAAAATATTTATTTTCTTTTAAATAAAAACTTTCTTAAATTTTTTTTAAGAATACCATATACAATGTAGTGTAGTAGAGATGAGGTATGGGTCCCGTATGAGCATATATAGATGTAATAAAGGTCTCGTATACATATCGTATAGGTTAATTTGTAATTTTAAAGGTATTTTGTTTGTATAATGTGTTTTTGGTTTGTTTAATGGATAAAACACGTAAAGTAACCGGCAATATATGCCAAAATATGACACCGTATAGACATAATACGAAACAATACGACAAGTAGAGACATACTACGCCATAATACGTGATTACACGACACATATATACAATCTACACCCTAATACGACACTTACAAACAATAAACGTGACAATACCAAGCGTCACCGACACGACCCGTACGGACAATATATGCGATAATACCGAACATATTGACAATATACGTCATAATATGACATTTAACGACAAAATACGTCAAGTAATGATACCGTACAACTCGTATACATACAACACGACACGTTAGAGTACAAGTGGATTCCAAACAAAATTACATGTAGTCATAGAATACGATACCACACGGAACCGAACGTAACCGATACGGCACATATAGAGCATATACTTCATAAAACGACACGTAATACAAAATACGTCAAAATACGTCAAAATACGACCCATATACGCACCAAATAGGTAAAACATAAATTTTTAAATTTTGATTTTACCCCTATACGCATCGTATGGGTCAAAACTGGGTCGTATAGTAGGCTAATATGGGTTGTATAGACCCCCTAAATTCTCAAAAAAACAAGGGGTTAATTGATAAATCAGGAGGTCTATACGGGTCGTATTGACCTATACGAGCCGTATAGACTCCCTGAATTCTTAAAAAAACAAGGGGTTAACTGATAAATCAGAGGGTCTGTACGGGTCGTATAAGCCTATACCGGTTGTATGGACCCCCTGATTTATCAACTAACCCTTTTTCTTTTTTTTTTGAGAATTCAGGGGGTCTACATGATAAAGTTTTAAAAATGTTTTTTGTTTAAAAATAAAAGAATTATTTTATTGAACTTTGTTAAAACTATGATTAAATGTATACAAAAATTTGTAAAAACAAAAAATCAAATTGTAATTAACCACGGATTTATCAATTAACCCCTTGTTTTTTTTTTTAAAGAATTCAGGGGGTCTATATGATAAAGTTTTAAAAATGTTTTTAAAATAAAAGAATTCTTTTATTAGACTTTGTTAAAACTATAATTAAATGTATACAAAAATTTGTTAAAAAAACAAAGCAATACAACCTGTGTAGATCCAGCCAGCCGCCAGACAAGAACTAACACATGCAGATTTGACTTTTGAACCTCTACGACCCGTATTGAAAAAGCAAAGTGTGCAGATAGATTGGTTGATGTGCCAATAGAATTCCCCTTTACAAAATTACCATACAAGATCAAAATTACCCTATAAGATCATTTGTAGAGTATTTTTGATACTTACTCTACGAGTAAATAATTACGAAAATGGCACATCGTGTTTTTACCTTTTATGCCTTTCGTACGTTTTGTACGAGAAGACTATTTGTATTTGAATTTTTTCTTATACTTGAATTGAATGTAGTTTGAAGCCATTCATCAACTTTGACTTTTTTTTTCTTTTTCATGACCGTTAAACTCACTTTACCCCACCAATTCCCTGCCAATCATTGAGACCATATAAAAAAGCCAACTTGCATGGGTGGGTGGCCTTCAAGAGGGTTAAAGACAAACAATGGCAAAGCTTTATTGGGGTCGGGGGATGCCCCGGCCCCACCGATTTTTCGCTCGTAGTGTTAGTTTTACTGAAAATTTTAGAAATGTTTTTTTAGTGTAAAATATTGGATTTTTAAGAGTCCGATCTCCACTGAGTTTTCGTTCAAACTCCTCCACCGAAGACAAAAGCAATGAAAGTTGTATTTAAACCTTAGAGTATATGAGACAACTACTAGAGGGACTTTGCTGCAACTTTCACTGGTTTATGTCTCTTTGTGCTACAAAGTTGGCTTAATAATCCATAAATCGAATTTAGCATCTAACAACTTTCACAGACCCTTTAGAATGGAGATCTACTCTGCGACAAGCGGATCTGCTCGTCTTTGGCTGGGCTAGGGGGAAACATGCTTGTGTGGACCTCACGGGGGTTTCCCCTTTGGTTGGTTTAAGGGAAAACAGGTGTGTAGCTGGACACACAACAAGAAAGGCAGAATTGAAGAAAGTGGATAAACACGCTAAAACTTGCGCAGAGAACCAACATGTTTTTGTCCCTTTTGCTTTTGATACTTTTGGCTCACTAGCGCCAGAAGCTATCCACTTCCTGACCAGGGTTCAACGGGTCATCCACAGCAATTGTTCAGCCCCAAGGGAGCAGAGTTTTGTCTTTGGTAGGTTAGGGTTTGCAATTCAGAAACGGGTGGCCGCACAGCTTGTTGCCCGTAGGGGTGCAAACGAGCCGAGCCAAGCCCGAGCTTGACCAGGCTCGAGCTCGAGCTCGATTAACTTATGAGATCTCGGGCTCGAGCTCGAGCTTTGTTTTCAAGGCTCAAGCTCGGCTCGTTTGTATTTTCTTAAGCTCGAGCTCGGCTCGGGCTCGGTTCGTTTATTATCTATTAATTAATATATTAAATAAAAATAATATAAATAATAGACTTTTTAGGCTCGCGAGCTCGATAAGTGAAGCTCGGGCTCGTTTAAATAAGCTTATTTTTAGGTTCAAGGTCGGCTTGTAAACAAGTTTGAATAAGCTCGGCTCGACTCAGCTCGTTTACACTAAGGCTCGATAAGGCTCGACGAGCCTAACGAGCTTCACATGCGAGGCTCGAGCTCGGGCTCGATAAACAAACGAGCTTTAGTTTAGGCTCAAGCTCGGCTCGGGCTCGATAAGGCTCGGCTCGTTTCGAGCTTTTTCTCGAGCCGGTCTCGAGTAGCTCGCGAGCCGCTCGGCTTCTTTGCACCCCTAGTTTCCCGTATGCCCTCTGTTTTGATGTAACTTAGCAAGTTTATATATTATAATAAGAATGGAAATTAAAAAAAAACGTAAGTACTGGACCCACTGTAAAATTATAGAATTAAATAAAAAAGTTATTATATATTTAAGCAATGAGTAGTTTGTTTAGAGCACATAGAAGAAAACAAGTAAACAATTACAACCTAAAGTTATCAAGAATCTTTGCATTAGAAGGTATGATTAACTCTCCAACAAGAATTTCCCCATTGGAAAGCATAAACTAGTTCAATGACTTCTATAAAAAAAAAACAATCAGTAACACAAATGCTGCAAACTTCCTACACAAGCAATCAATATAGATAGCACATCTTGCATTAGAATTTAGAAATCAACAACCTCCCTATCTACAGACTAGGAATCTACTTAAATGTCTAAAGCCAAAGCCTCAACTTTCACTTGTTCTTTTTTTCTTTTCTTCGACCATTAAACTCACAGACCTCACCAATACCCTAACAACCAATATGATCATGTAAAATATCAGCTTGCACATTACAGGTGGCTTTCAAAAGGGTAAAGACAAAAATGGTGAAAGATGTATTCGAAGACCCCTACTAGAGGGATGTTTCTATATACTTCAAACTCGGCTTTAGAAGCCAAAAAAACCTTCAACTTTTAGCCTCTGACATAAGTACGGCCTTGATTGTAAGATTAAAGAAATATATATATATATATACATATATATATATATATACATACAGGGGAATGCTAAAATGAGAACCACCTCGAGTTGTAAGAACCGTGAGAACTACACCGTAGGGGGCGCGGTGGACCAAATTTTTTTTTCATAGACGTAGATGCATGTATAAAAACACCATTTGTAAAAAAAAATTCAAAAAAAAATGTCGTGTGTGTAGTTTTGAGCGCCACAAGTTTGTTTTTACGGGACCCGTAAATCTCGTCGGAAAATTTACGGGTCCCGTAAATGCACACTTGAGGTGCTCAAAAACTTTTTTTTTCGAATTTTTTTTTTTTACAAATGTTGTTTTTATACATGTATCTACGTTTATGAAAAAAAATTGGTCCACCTCGTCCCGTACGGTGTAGTTCTCGCGGTTCTTACAACTCGAGGTGGTTCTCATTTTAGTGTGATCCTATACATATATATATATATATATATACATACATATATATATTATCATAAAGCAAAATTCGAGAGTTTTCGAATACCAGCAAATAAACAGGAATGACATGGAATGAGAAAACTCGTTACCTCGTTTTTTTTCTTTTTGTTGTTTGTTAAATGACACACACACCCTTCTAGGTTTGATATCGGATGTTTTTAAAAGGCTTTGGTTATCCACCTTTTTCAGTTTTTAACTGCCTGCATGTCAAAGAATATATGGGTTTATCGTACCAATAGGAATCGTATTGTCCAATACGCTTCCTATTGATTTAATTCGTTCATCAACAGAAGCCTTATAGGAATCGTATTGCCCTATACGCTTCCTATTAACCCTAGGGGAATCGTATTGCTCTATACGCTTCCTATTGGGGTCACTTTTATCGTACCAATAGGAATCGTATTGCCCAATACGCTTCCTGTTGATTTAATTTGTTCACCAACCGAAGCCCTCTGGGAATCGTATTGCCCTATACGCTTCCTATTAAATTTATGGGAATCGTATTGCCCTACACGCTTCCTATTAAACTTATGGGAATCGTATTGCCATATACGCTTCATATTGGGGTCACTCTTCAGACCTTTTCAGCTTTGAACTGCTTGCATGTCAGAGATTATCTGGGTTCATCGTACTAATAGGAACCATATTGCCCAATACGCTTCCTATTGGTCTCATATTTAATTCTTTAAACCCTATGGGAAGCGTATTTGTCTATACGTTTCCTATTGAGGGATGTACAAAAATTTTGAGGGATGTGTAAATACCATCACCCCTTCAAAATAGGAGCAATCCAAAAGTACATTGTTCTCCATTAAAATCATTAAAATCATTGAAGCCCAAAATCGCTAAACGTTAAATATTTTAAAGACATTCAAGTTCATGTAAATTGAACACAAATTGTTTAACCTGTTTTTCTAAATGAGAAGTCAGGTAAATGAGACGTTGGGGATTGGGATTGGCGTATTGTAATCAAGTTGTAAACATATTATATGGATTTCAGGGTTGTAATAAATGAGTTGAAGAGGTTGTTGTATGTTTACTTAGGCTAGGTGGTATGGGGCTCGGCCTGGCCCAGCGATGTCCCAAACACCGTCCCCCCCCCTCCCCCCGTGGTCGTCCTCTTCGCTGCCCACAGGACGATTGAGACGCGCATGTGAAGACAAAAAAATGACCATTGCCCCTTTTTACCGTTGGAAAAAAATAATTTAATTTCCCTTTTCAAAAACTAACGGCCATTTTTCAAAAAAAAACCCAAAAAAACATCAAACCTTTTTATAAATACAACCCAAATACCTCATTTTTTACCTACTTCAACCTCATCTCTCTCTCAACTTTTTAAAACGCTTCTACTTTTTTATAAACATTCTTCTACTTTTTACAATGGATCCATACAACCCAAACGCAAACCCGAACGTTTTTTCGGTGCCCGGCTACTATCCTTCAATGGAACCGAACGCTTTCTCGCAATTTTCTGTCAACGCTTTTGCGGGTTTTCAACAATCTCCGAATGCTTTTTCGAATATGCAACCAATGCAATCGTTACAAAACTTGATGATGCGAAACCCGTTCAACATGCAAGTTCAATCTCAACAACCACAACTCGTTGAATCTTCTCAACTACTACAACCCGTTGAAGACGACATTGAAATCATTCCAGAGACACAATCGCAGTCTTCTAAACGTAAAAAAGGAAAGCAAGTGGCGGTTGACCAAAATCAACCTTCGAAAGTGAAACCAAAACCGTGGACGAGGATCGAGGAGGAGGTCTTAGCGAAGGCGTATATTAGCACATCAAAACACCTCGTTGTCGGTATGTAAAGTTAAAATATATCTTACACTAAAATTATAGAAATTTTATTTTTTTTAATATATACTTTTGTTAAATATAGGTAACAACCAAACCAGCGAGGGGTTTTGGAAAGCGACATTATCAAAGTTCCTTGCGATCATGGAACAAGGACATTATCGCGATGTTGACTTGATATCTTCGAAGTGGCGAAAGATGAATCCGATCGTGAACCGGTTTGCGGCGATATATAATAATTTATATACAAGTCATCGCCGTAGTGGGATGAGCGACGAAGATGTTTTCAAAGCGGCGATGGATAAATACGAATCGACGTATAAATCCAATTTCACACACATTTGGGCTTGGGAAGTTTTACGAATGTCCAACAAGGGGGCGCCGGTTCCAAATGAGGTTGAGATGGCTAAACGACAAAAAACATCGGAGACCGGTAGTTTTAGTGCCGGGGGCTCGGACGCACGATGTCAAATTAATATAAACGACGAGCCTGAATTTGACGAAGAAGAGTACGCGGTACGAGAGGAGGAACGTCCCACGGGCCAGGACAAATTAAAAAAGGAGGCGGCTAAAAAAACAAGCCGCAAAGGGGGGCGATTCCAAGATGGAGGCGTTTATGGCCCAATTCAAAGCGTACACGAAGGTCATGTCCCAAAAGGCAAAGGCGAAGGAACGTGTGGCGCAAGAAAGAATCATGAAAAAGTATGAAAGTTCTTAGGATTTTTATTTTTTTAGGTTATGTTTTTTTTTAACTTATGTAATGTTTGGTTTTTTAGTATTAATGAATTTTTTTATACCTTATTTAATAAATATTCAAAAAGTAGATGTAGTTAAAAAAAATAAATAAATAAAGTTGGTGGGGTAGACTCATCCTCCATTTCCAGTGTTTCTACCTTGGAGGGGCATCCTCTAAGGACTATGACGTGACGCCTATGTGACGGATCATCCTCTAAGGATGACCCTCTACCATATCGCATAGTCTTATGTTGATGGGTCCACTTTTTTAGTTAAATGGTTAAATAGGTCAACTCAAGAGCCGTTTATTTTAATAAGTTAACTCGAACACGTTATACCAATGTGGTGGTGGTCAATTGGTAAAGGTAAAGCCTTTAAATACCTTGGGAGATGAAGGTTTTCGGTTCAAGTCCCATAGACGACATAAAATAAAAGAAATTTGCCGTTAAAAAAAAAACTCGAACACATTATGTTAGACATTACACTTAAAACATCATTGTATTCGTTATGTGCTTTAGATTGTGTGAGGAATTATCGCCTCTATGTCCAATGCCACCCCATCAACATTGTGAATATTTATATGAAAATTTTGTACATTTTAAATATTGGAGGCATGATTGAATTATAACCAAAACTAGTGGCGGAACCAGAACCTAATCTCAGGGGTGTCCCAAAATTTTTCCACAGCAAACATGAAGCTTTACAGCATTATAAAATCCCTGCAGGAACATCTGCAGACCAACAGGAGAAGCTTTACAGCAGCTGATGGGCATTATAACTCCACAAAATCCCTGCAGAAACATGCTCTTAACTCTTAGGGGTGTCCTCGTACTTGTTTTGGGGTGTCCTAAGTCTAAAAATCGAAAAAAAAAATAACAAATTTACACTACCCGAAAAAAGTTGAGCCGTAGCCCGGGACCAGGCTGCTTGTGCACTGGGTCCGCCCCTGACCAAAACACGAAATCCATGTTTTATTTTTTGTATCATGCCTCTATAAGACCGGAGGGAATGGGGCTCGTCCTCCGGCCCGTCCCCATGTCGCCGCCCCATCTTCCCACCCCCTTGGTCCGGCGCCAGGCCAGGCCCGTGATAATCGGCCGCTGGTAGCCAATCTCGACGCCCCTCCTTCCCTCACACACTCCTATACATACATACATATATATATATATCAAGGGGTTCATCCCCCACCCCCTAGGTCCATCCCCTTCAAGCCGAGCTTACGTGGCGCTGACGTGGCGGCCCATCCCCTTGGGGATGAGGCTCTCCATACCCACTAGTCTAAGTGCTTCAGATTGTGTCAACAATTATCACCTCTTTTTCCATTGCCACCCCCACAAAATTCGTGAATATATACAAGGTTGGAGAACTCGCTAGTCGGCCGATGAGGTGGGGACTAGCGACTACTCGGGATTACTTGGGATTAATCGGATCAGGTTTTTTATATTTAATTTTCAGTTTTATGTATACATATACACATTTTATATGTAAATATTTTAAGTAGTTAAGTTTTAACTCTTACTCAACTCTTTTTTTAAGTATACAAGATTAATTGTTGGAATTCACATAGTTTGGTTGAAAACTGGCCGGAATTTAGAGGTTTTGGCCGCAATATATAGGTTTTTTGTCGGAATCGCCGATTTTTGGCTGGCCAACTAGGCCCGACTAGCGTTTAATGGACTAATTAACGACAAATTACTCAGTTACTGGCTAACTAGCGATTAATCGCCGCCTAGTCGCGATTTTTACAACACTGAATATATATATTGAAAATTTATACATTGTAAATAATGGATGTGCACAATTAAATTATAATAAAATTACGAAATCAGTATATTATTTTTTTGTATGATATACCTCTATAATCATATTAAACGAAAATAACCTTTTTTATGTAATTGCATACACGAATATGATATTCTAAATCAAATTTTGCTTGTGCATCATTAATTTATCCTCGTTAATGTGTTCTTAAATGCATCTTCAACTCAGTCATTTGTCGTGTTTCGCCTATAATCAGGAATCGTCTCTTTTCATCTAGTTATATGAAAAGTTTTAATTGTGCACGCGATCGTGTCTCGTGTATCACACCTTCTGATTGTGTATGTTTCGGTAATGACATAACCCATCATTGTTATAAATGTGCACACAATAATGGAATGTTATAAGAAAATAGGTTGTAAAATCACCCAACATAGAGTTATAAAGAACCCAAGTTTCTCTTTCGGCTGTGCATAATCTACCACAAGTTCATGGGGATATAGGTGATTTATGCATATGATGAACCAAAAAGTAGTTTTCCATTATTGACGGTACCATACACTACAAAACAGAGGACTTTTACCCACAAACAGATTCGTTGGTGAAGGTGGTTATCATCGGTGATACTATGTCGGTAAACATGGTGTGAGTAATTTATTTTCTAACAGAAATTACAAAAGAATCACTAACATGTAGCAACGACAAGAAATTTCTAACGTCTCTTTTGTTGCAAACCAATCTATTAAATTATCCTAACATATGCACATTATCGAGACATAACAGAATATCTAAATTACACCCAATATAGATTCTTTAGTTAACCAAATAAAAAGAAAGAATCCATGGATACATTGTTGGATCAGTTCTGTTCTAAACATGATGGAAAACATGAAAACATACCTGTCACCGCAGACAGTGCAGAGAAGAATCCAGTGATGGAAGAAGCCATGGAGTTCGACATCTTTGTCAAGGTGATCTGGTTCCTTCTTAGGGTGCTGACTGATGATGGTGATTATGAAACCGACAAGGGAGATTGGCTATGGAGAGGAGGTCGATTATGATGTTATGCTAATTAGGTTATCTGTCTAAGTGTGTAAAAAATTTTAACCTCTACATAATTCTCCTTATATAAGCACCCAAGATGAAACCTAATTAGTTAATAAGGGTAATATAGTCCATCAACAATTACCAACTAATTATTTAATATGTTATTATATATTTTGATCTATATAATGTAAATGATTATAATGGCTACTAGATTAAATATTAAAACATAATATATTTAATCTTACATTCTCCCACTTAGCCGAGTAATCATTTACTATGAGTATTAGATAAGCCTGATCAGGAGTTAACACTCATTTTAGCCTTAAACAAGTACTATAACAGAGAAATACAGTCGTTGAATCATTATGCGACTCAGGACCCCCATTAGTCATACTATAGCCTTAATTTAAAACCTAATCGTCATGATCAAAATACGCATAAGCCCTTTGTTTGATTTGTAACTTTATTTGTCTATATGCCATTATACCGGTTAAACATATTCTAAGAGACATACAAAATCAAACTGAGGAAATTTCATTAATCATAAAACATAAGCTAGTACAATATGCTTAAATAAGGTCTTTACTAAATCCCATATTCCGAACATGTTCTTCGTAAACCTTAGGAGGGAGACCTTTAGTCATCGGATCTTCAAGCATATCTTTAGTACTAATATACTCGATACAAAGATTATTTTCCTCAACTCGTTCACGTACGAACATATATTTTGTATCGAGATATAAACCTGCTCCAGTCGAACTGTTACTGTTCGAGAAACTAACCGCAGCTAAGTTATCACAATAAAGCTTCAATGGTCTAGAAATGGAATTAACGATTTTGAGTCCAGTGATCAGATTTCTAAGCAACATTCCATGACAGGTTGCGTTATAAACAGCAATGTATTCTGCCATCATTCTGGAAGTTGTGGTCAACTGTTGTTTATAACTCTTCCATGAGATAGGGCCGCCTGCTAACATAAAGATATAGCCCGAAGTGGATTTCTTGTCATCTTTGCATTTGGCAAAGTCAGAATCAGAATAGCCCACCACTTATAAATGATCACTTCTTCTATAAGTCAGTTTATAGTCTTTCGTCCCTTGCAGATAACGAAGTACATTCTTAGCTTTTTTCCAGTGATCTAGGCCAGGATTAGTCTGATAACGGCCTAGCATTCCAGCAATATAAGCGATATCTGGGCGAGTACAGACTTGAGCATACATCAAGCTCCCGACTACTGACGCATAAGGTATCTGGCTTATTTGCTCCTTCTCAACCTCTGTTGTCGGAAACTGGAATGAACCGAAAACATCTCCCTTAACTACTGGAGCGACAGAGGGTTTGCACTGTTGCATGTTGTAACGTGTAAGGACACGATCTATGTAAGCCTTTTGAGACAATCCTAAGATCCCTTTGTGTCTATCTCGGTGAATTTTGATGCCAATGACGTAAGAAGCATCTCCGAGATTCTTCATGTCGAAGTTATGCGAGAGTAACCGCTTCGACTCATGCAACATGTCTAAACTATTACTTGCCAATAGAATATCATCTACGTAAAGGACATGTATAGTAAATGTAACATTTCATTTTTTATCATATAAGAATTATAGATTGTTTAAATTTATTAACCACTAGTAACTAATTTTATTTTTAATATAATTATTCGACCCAAATAGTTTTAAAAACTATTTTATATATAGTTGGTTGGAATGTTATACTAATTAATTAGCCTATATATGGGTGACCTTTCTATTAAAATAAAAGTATATAAAAACTTATATTATTAGACAGGTAGATTACGGTTAAGTTGACAGTTAGAAATATGAAGTACCTAGACGGACCTAGAGACCGTTTAATAATTAAATTATAAAAATACAATATATTTGAACCTACTCTGTTTTTAATGAAACTTGGTTCAAAATGTAGATAAGATTATTCTCGTTCTAATGACATATTTATTGTTTTATAAAACGTCATATTTTAAAAGTTATAAGCGCCAAATAAGTGAAGCAGCTGAATTAATTATAATAATAATATAATAATAATAAAAGTTAACTCATTCAATTGAAATTGAATTTGTATCTTTGAATGTATACGTGTGTGTATACTACGAAATGAGAACAAAATAGTAATATAAATTCTAAAGTTTTGAAATTGTAAATGAGTACGTGGAATCAAGATCAGAAGGAATTAAAGGACCAACGTGCTCCCCAAGTTACTTTTCGAGTATAAATAGAAGAAGTTTGTAAAACCTTTTGACTGCTTGACATCCTTTCTCCATCTCTCGTGATCTCTTTCTCTCTCAAATTCTAATTTTATTTTTTTATTAAACCAATAATAATAATAATAAAGCCCCGTCCCGTTTTAAGTGTTTTAACTTCCGATCACTTATACTCTTTCCGATTGATCTGAAGCCCCATAACGCATGTCAAGGCTCTGCCCGACTAAGTTCGTTGGGGTTCTGTCTCATGACGTAGGGATAAGGTTGAATTAGGGTTACAATACTTAACACGAGTGCATGATATATATTTAAAATAGCTCGGGAGTTATACCCAAGATTTATACCAGGAGGCTTTCTAGTTGAATCCTAAAGTTACAAGATGAGTCCATTCTCTTTTCTCACAGTTTGTGAGTCATTCTCCTTTTTATCACCTTTTTATGATACAGTTACATTTAAAAATACTTTCCAAAATCCTAAATATTTATCAGTTATACTTACAGTGATTAAAATTTTATATTCTGCAATAACTGCCAGTATGGGAGGTTTTATACATTACTGGACCCTCGTTACTATTGACCAAAAAGTTAGCCAATAGTAGCATGCCCACAAGCACGGGGGAAATTGTACCCCAGTTGCCATAGCCTATAACTAATATTATTTTCATATTAAATAATTAATAAATGTAATGTATGATTGAAATAAATCTAAATGGTATGTATATAAAATAGAACTTTATTAATCATTATTAAAATATATATTTAAGAAAATATATTTAATAAATCTAAATTACTATTAACATTATAAAATAATGTTTAGTTCATAAACGTATACCATAATAAAATAGTCAAATATAATATATTATACTATATTAAGATTATATCTTTAATCTTAGTCACATTAATATAATAAATAATAATATTACAATTATTTAATTAATATATTATATTTGATAAAGTTATAGCTATTAATTTGACAGAGAATCATATATTTCATTTTCTAGGCTAATTGGTTTTGTGGCATAGAAAAAATATATTTGACAAAGTAATGTCATGAGACACTACTAAGTTTAGAGTCACTTGTTGAAAGAACGATCAACAGTGATATGACCAGAATCACTAGTTGAAAGAATGATCAACAGTGATATGACTAGAAATATAACCACAGTCACTAGTTGAGAGAACGATCAACAGTGATACGACCACATGCACTAGTTGAGAGAATGATCAACAGTGTTATGACCCCAGTCACTAGTTGAAAGAATGATCAACAGTGATTTTACCACATCACAGGAATCGCCTAGTGACAGATACTTTGAATAAGTAAAATATAATTACTTGATAAACTCACTATTTGACGAAAGTGAGCCAATGAGTGATATGACCACTGTCACATCGGAACTGCCACCATGTGACAAATACTGATTGAGTTGAGTAAATATAAACAAATATAAAAACCCTTAATGCTGTAAAGTATAACAATATATTTCTATAAAAATGGAATGAACTCGCCAGTATTTATTACTGATAAAATGTTTTCAAAAATGTGTTTCAGGTAATTTGTTAGAAAGATAATAGAAGCCAGCTATAGAGCACTGAAGGCTTAAATAAAGTGGCTATAAATACTTGAATAAAATAAGAAATTTATGTTTTATTTAATTGGGTTCATCCCTATAAAAACATTTGAATGAAATATGGGTTTTAGCCCATTTGTTTAATATTAAAAGTTTGATATTTTACAAACTCTGAAATTATTTCCTAACTACGATCTTGATTAAAAAAAATTCCGTTGCGTATCTAATAAATACTGATACCATATGACTGGCTCGCAGCTCCCGCTCCCAGGGTGGGGTCGGGGGCTGTGACAGAAGGTGGTACCAGAGCCACTTGTTTAAGCTATTTAGGTGTTCGTTTAATACCTAAACTTAAACAATAAAGTTAGGAAATCAATACAAAGTAACATATTGTTATTTTTGTAGATTTAAATATATGTATATATATATATATATATATGCACATATGATTCTTGAATGTATTGTTTTGATTTAATTATTCTGTGATATTAATAATTGAAAATGGTTGCAATTCAGATGTCGAATGAAGTATCACATAATCCAGAAATTCGTGCTAATAATGAAAATCCTTTGGATAAAAATGCTATAAAATTTAATAGCCCAAGGAATAGCTAATGCTATACCTTTAATAATTAAATCTGTGAAAAACCACGTAGAACCCACCAAAATTGTAAGTAGCAAGCATACTCGCGATGACAGTTTTAGCCATAGTGTCAACGGAGACAATGATGATATTATCAAAACCCCATCTCCCACGAAAATGAAGGCGATGACTGTCGGGTGTACCTATAAAGAATTTCTAGCTTGTAAACCAACTGAGTTCGCCGGCAATGAAGGAGCCACGACTGCTCTACGATGGTTGGAAAAGACGGAAGTTGTTCTTAAAATCAGCAAATGTGCCGAAGAAGATAAGGTGATGTATACGTCCAACCTCTTTAAGGAAGAAGCCTTAGAATGGTGGAATAAAATTCTTCAGGAAAAAGGAAGTGACATGGCTTATGCCATGAACTGGGAAAAATTCAAGGAAATGACACAAAGGAAATTTTGTCCCCATTATGAAAAGGAACGAATGGCTAACGGGTTCCTAAATCATAAAATGATAGATGTGAATTGCCGTGAGTATACGACAACGTTCTTTGAATACGCAAGAATGGTACCAACTCTGGCTTCGCCAGAACCCGCTCTAATTTCTCGTTATATTTGGGGATTAGTTAGCTAAATCCGAGACATGGTCAAGGCCTCTAGACCACAGACTATTGAAGAAACAGTTGAACTAGCTAACATTCTGACAGATGGACTAATTCGCACAAGAGAAGAAAACAAGAAGAAAGAGTTAGCCCAGAAAATTTCCCAAGAATTCAAGAAGAAAGAAACTAAACCGTCATTGGAGCAACCTACCTGCAGAAGCTGTAACAAAAAGCATTCAGGAAGATTTTGTTTTAGGAAAACACCCTACTGTGACTTCTGCAAGATGATCGGGCATATAGAGGAAGAGTGTAGAAGGAAGACTAATATTTGTTACAATTGCGGAGAGACGGGACACATCAAACCATATCGCCCGAAACTGACTAAAGCACCTGACAACAAGGCAAAAAACAACCGACGGAGCTAAGAAGAACGCGCGAGCATTCATACTTACTACGCAAGAAGCATAAATGATTCCAGACATAATCGCTGATATGTAATATCTAAGTTAAGTTATTATTTGACCCTAGTATAAATAAAAGTTTTTAAATAAATGCATCCTGTCAAGTACTTCATCTATTCAGAACCAGAACCATAACAGACCTGTTTGGTCTTCACTTTCACTGAATCATTTATTTGGTTACGACACCTTGTGGTGGCGTTTTCTTTAATTTGAAGCTTGAGCTATTCTCATTTTCACACCTGATGTACGGATTTATTTATTTAATTTCTGTTGGTTCATTATCTTAAACAATCTTAATACAATTATGTGTTTAGATAAGAGTACACAAATTCATATCATATTCCGGTGTATCTCTAAAGTTTCTTTCATCATTGATCGAAAATTCTATAATATTTATTTGGTCTTTTCATCATCAATTGAAAATCCTATTCGAAATGAATATCCAAATTTATTTCATTAAAACTTTCAGTTGATTACACAGTGAATTTGTTCGGTCACCGTAATTATTGAACTATTTCAATCATTACGACACCTTGCGGCGTCGATATAAACTTGTAGCTTGGGCTAATCATAATCGTACGAATCATGCAAAACCACGTACGTCTTTCGTTTAACTCATCATTGAAAATAGTCTTAATGCCATTTTGTATTAGACAATGATACACTAAACTCTATTGTATTTCGGTGTATCCTTGGAATTCAATAAATGTCAACACGTTGATTTTTCTCATGTCATGATTTGATAGTTGACAAATCATATTCGTGCTTCTATTTCATTTTGAGCTTGTTGATTCTGAGTCTTCCTCAGTTGACAATCAAAGTAAGTTTCCTTTGACAATGAATTCTATTGTTTCTAAAAGTCATTTACAACTTGTAAACAGTCAATTTAGACATCTATTGATCATATATCTCTTTTGGCTTAAACCTAGTCACCTTGGAAATTATATCATTTCATCTCATTTGTTTGACATCGATTTCTTGAACTAATTCAGTTGAACCATTGAGTCCTATTTATTATAAAACTCGTATTCACAAAAATTTGATGTTTTAATCCTGTGTCATTTACCTTAATACTGTCCTTATTGACTAAGACGTGACATAACTCTAAGAAGACATCGTAGCCCAAATCTCGAGGATGAGATTTAAAACAAGGTGGGGAGGATGTAACATTTCATTTTTTATCATATAAGAATTATAGATTGTTTAAATTTATTAACCACTAGTAACTAGTTTTATTTTTAATATAATTATTCGACCCAAATAGTTTTAAAAACTATTTTATATATAGTTGGTTGGAATGTTATACTAATTAATTAGCCTTTATATGGGTGACCTTTCTATTAAAATAAAAGTATATAAAAACTTATATTATTAGACAGGTAGATTACGGGTAAGTTAACTGTTAGAAATATGAAGTACCTAGACGGGCCTAGAGACCGTTTAATAATTAAATTATAAAAATACAATATATTTGAACCTACTCTGTTTTTAATGAAACTTGGTTCAAAATGTAGATAAGATTATTCTCGTTCTAATGACATATTTATTGTTTTATAAAACGTCATATTTTAAAAGTTATAAGCGCCAAATAAGTGAAGCAGCTGAATTAATTATAATAATAATATAATAATAATAAAAGTTAACTCATTCAATTGAAATTGAATTCGTATCTTTGAATGTATACGTGTGTGTATACTACGAAATGAGAACAAAATAGTAATATAAATTCTAAAGTTTTGAAATTGTAAATGAGTACGTGGAATCAAGATCAGAAGGAATTAAAGGACCAACGTGCTCACCAAGTTACTTTTCGAGTATAAATAGAAGAAGTTTGTAAAACCTTTTGACTGCTTGACATCCTTTCTCCATCTCTCGTGATCTCTTTCTCTCTCAAATTCTAATTTTATTTTTTTATTAAACCTATAATAATAATAAAGCCCTGCCCCGTTTTAAGTGTTTTAACTCCCGATTACTTATACTCTTTCCGATTGATCTGAAGCCCCATAACGCATGTCAAGGCTCTGCCCGACTAAGTTCGTTGGGGTTCTGTCTCGTGACGTAGGGATAAGGTTGAATTAGGGTTACTATACTTAACACGAGTGCATGATATATATTTAAAATAGCTCGGGAGTTATACCCAAGATTTATACCAGGAGGCTTTCTAGTTGAATATGTTAGTGCAGGAATGTCTGTCAACTTCGTCTGGTATCGAGTCTTGCATTGTTCATGGCACGAAGTTTGAGAAAAATGACAAAGAGCTAATTCCGCTTGAAAGAGGCTTCTAGTAATTCCGTGCGGAATTAGTTAATTCCGTTTGGGTATTGTAATTTCGCTTGAATGGTAATTCCCCTTGAGTATGTTCAAGCGGAATTAGATGCCTATATATACCTGAACCTGTTTGTGTCATTGGGAACGGAATTAAGTCATAGATTCAGAGCCGAGGTGCTGTCCGTTTGTCATTTGAATCTGTAAAAGCTCAGAATCGGTTAATAAGAAGATAATTAGAGGAAAACAAGCTGTGTTATGTCAAATTCACTGATTCCGCCTTTGTTTTTGATGTTGAACTCTTCATATTGACTCGTTAGGGTCACACGACGATCCAACAAGTGGTATCAGAGCTCAGGACGAGGAGTTCATACCAATTCAGCTTGATTTCATCGGATTCTCTCACTTCTACTCTTTCTTTTCTGATTTGAACAAGATTTAACGGACAAAATGGCTTGATTCTCACATATAATAAGCAAAACATAGTTTTATCTAATCCTTGAAAGATTTGGACCTTAATTCGACTTAAATCTGATAAAACTTGTAATTTCGCTTGAAAATTTGTTCGAACATGCTGACATCATCTAATTTCGTTTGAAACGTTCAAACGGAATTACTAATTCCGCACCAAATTCACATAATTCCGTTTGAACTGGATCTTAATTCCGCACAGAGTTAGCTTCATTGGGTTAATTTCGCTTGAAAAGTGCAGACAATTTCACACGGAATATAATTTCGTTTGAAATTGATCTAATTCCGCACGGAATTAAAATCCGCTTGGTAATTTCGTTTGAGATCATCTAATATCGCGTGAACAAGTGATTTCGTTTGAAGGGTGTTAATTCCGTTTGAGTTCATAATTCCGTTTGAACAATTTCGCATCAAATCAGATTCTTTAAAGTTTGGTTAAAATGTTTGACGAAAAGGAAAACACTAAACTTGGAAGAATTAATGAATGGTTTGATATGCATTGGGAATACAGGAAAGAAGATGAGAAAAAGGATGTTTGGGTTAAAAGATCTGAATATTTTTTTGTGTAGAAAATATGAAAAGTTTAATGATTTGGAAAAGAGGTATGATGAATTACTTGATAATTTGAAAAGGTATGGGATTAAGATATTAGATGCTGAAAAGATATCAAAATTTGCAGATGCTTTACCTTTGGAGTGGGATGAATTCTTGAGTAAAATGAAGAAGGATTCTAGGTTTTCAAAATTTAGTCCAAATGATTTCATCAGAGAACTTAGAACACATAATGGTAAGAATGAAAAGAAAAAGAAAGAATTGATAAATGAAATAGAAAGAAACTTAGAATATATAAGTTTGGATGTGTTTCTTGAAATAGACAAAAGAATTAGAAAAGGTCTTAGCACAAGAAGTGTTATGAAATATGATTTCAAAAGAGGTTGTTTTTTAGATGAAGATTTGAATCCAGCTGATATTGTTGAAAATTTTCTTGCAGAAACATACAAGAAAGAGACAGAGGGAATATCAAAGATTGAAGAATCCAAGAAGGATGAAACTTCAAAATGTGAAGTTGTGTGCTCAAAATGCGAAAAATCCGAAGCAGACAATGTCAAACTCTTGAAGGATGTGGAGAGTTTGACATTGGAAATCAAAAATTTAAAAGAAAATGAAAAAGAATTTCAAAATAAAATGACATTTGTTGAAAATGAAAAATTAAAAAGTGAAAAAGATTTTCAAAACCAAATAAAAATTTTAGAAAACGAAAAATCTATTTTTGGTAAAAATAATATTGAAAAACAAAAATTCAATAAATTCTCATCTTGAGAATATCATTCGACTTGAAAAAGAAGTTGAATGTGCTAAAAATAAAATTGAAGAATTAGAAAATAAATTGAAAGGTTTTGAGACTTCGTCATCAACACTGGATTTTACATGTCCAAAACCGATCAATTCAGTTCCAATAAGTGACAATGTCACAAATTATGACAAAGTCATAATTGAAGATTGTGATGATAAAACTGATGATGAAAATGAGAAAAATGAGAAAAGAAAAATATTTTTGTAATTAAAAGAAAAATATTTTTGGAAAAATTTTAAGATACTGTTTTACATTCTACTGAAATAGGTGAATGCTCAAAGCAAAAACCTGTTAAGAAAAATGTAGAACAAAAACAAAAAGTTAAAAATTCGAAAAATTTTCAAAATGAAAATAAAAGATCATCAGTTCAGTCATCCAATCATTATGAAAAACCACAAAAGTTTATAAATCAAAACTCACAAAAAGTTGGTAATAAGTGGTGCAGGTTTGACCACAGTGCTAAAAAGTCAAATCAAGGATACAAGAGGAGACATGATTACCACAAAGCAAATCAATGTTATGATCTTAGTGTGTGGTTTGAAAATGAAGAAAGGTATGATAACAGAGTGTGTTACAAATGTGGTTATCAAGGACACATTGTTGTTAACTGCCAAAGTCAGAGTTTTGAGATGAGAAGGTGCTATGATTGTCAAATCAGAGGTCATATTGCAAGAGATTGCCCAATGAGATCAAAGGGAAGATCGAGGGCTGAATCTCAGAAAATGGTGAAGAACTCAGTCAAAATCGAGGAAAAGCCCAAAAGAGAGAAAGTAAAGAAACAAAAGGTGAAATTATCAAAAGGGCAGAAAGACAGACTGAGAAAGAAAAGGAAGAAAGCAAGAGAGTATCTTGAAAAGATTTTGTCCTCGGGTACAACTAATAATCCGAGAAAAAGTTCTGATGAATCGATTTGCTCAACTAACAAGGATCAGTCAAGCAAAACGAACTTATCAGATACAAATCTGAGGACAAAAGGGTTGATAAAAAAGAAAAATTAACTAATCAGACTAGTGAAAAATTAAAGAAAGTTAAATTTTTCTGAAAAAGCTTTTATCAAAGTTTTTAAGTATAACAAAGATTGTGAAAGGTTATGTACGTCACAGGTTGACAAATTTGGAAAGGTTAAACATTGTAAGGATTGGGTTCCAATAGAGAATGGCGATGAATTTGTTTCGGTGAAAACAAAAGAGCCATCTTCTGACAAGGAATTTGTTTCTTCGGAAGCAAAAGACCTATCTCCTGGCAATGATTCTGACTCGTCAAAGTCAGAGGAGCCACGATCAGGCAATGAATCTGACTCGACAAAGTCAGAAGAGCTAAGTATTGAGGTAAAAACTGTCAAACCCAAGGCTGGTCAGGCTTGGGTGAATCTGTTTAAATGAAAAACCTGACTTGCCGGAGCTCCCAGGTTGGTAAGTGTGGAGCAGGTATCGGCATCTTTCTTGAGAAATTCACGTTTGTGATATTTCGATCTACAAGATTTATCAAGGACATTAAGTTGTACTTGATTTATCTTTTCTGCAAGTGACTTTGTTGATAAATCTTAAAATGTTAAATTTTTCAAAGTGGTTAAAGATGAACAAGGTGATGAATTGAACCCCTAACCTATAAATGGTTTGTGATTTCAACAAAACTAATTTTTCCGAAAAAACCATTTTGATTAAAACAAACTTAAGTGTTTTGAAATCATTATGGGAAAATAGTTTGTTGTAAGGGGGAGTTCTGATTGTTTAAGCCAAGTGAATGGAGAATTGAAGTAATTCTCATCATGTTGTCACTTTACCTTGTACAGTTTGTTTTCAAATTTTCCCAGAAAATCAAAATTGAGACATATTTTGATTTTAGGGGGAGAAAATTTTTTTAAAAAAAATTGAAAATTTGAAAATGCCAAAAACATTGAAAAAGCAAAAATGAGTTTTGTTGTGAATAAGAGGAAATGATAGTAAATCAGTGGATTATCACAGCATGCTAAAGAAATGAAATGTCAAATGTGATAAACGGTTTCACTAAGGATGTGACGATAGGCTCAGCTAGACTAGTAGATTTGCGATAACGATACAAACTTAAATGAAAAAGCCTAGTTCTAGTGGGAAACATGGTTGAAAGCATAGTACTTAGTTTTGTCCTTCGTGATTGTGTACCTACTCAGTAATCGCTGAATGCTAAAAGAGCATAAAAACTGGTTAAGTTTGTGAGCTTTCACAACTTTGCTGAAAAGTCACTGTGGTTGTGCATTTTATTTTGCAAAGATTTAAACTTGTTTTATTTCTTTATTTTGTTTAAGCATTGGACATCCTCTGCGTATACGTGAGTATCGACCTGGATGTTATTGCCTAAGCGTTCTGCTTTATTTTCTTTGGTGTTTCGTTTAAGCTTTGGATCACCTCTGCGTATACGGAAGTATCGACCTGGTGGTTAAAGCCTAAACAATTTCAACTTGTTTTATTTTCTTATTTTGTTTAAACATTGGACTTTCTCTGCGTATACGGAAGTATCGACCTGATTGTTAATGTTTAAACATTCTGCGTTGTTTTCGCACATATCACAGTTGATGAAAGTTTAAAAGCATTACTTGAGTCAGTGTATTGCATGATGAGGGGATATGCTGAGATCATGGGGTCCATAAGAATTTAGTGTAAAATTAATATACCTTAACGTATCGGTAAGCATTTCGAAAGTTTTTAGATTGAGTTTAAGAGGACAACTATATCGTCAATCTATGTGATTCGTTTAGAACTTAAAATGATTAAAGCTTAACGGTGTTAATGATTAGTCTCATTATCTGATATGATCCTCTTACACAAACTCACAAAAATATTGTTTGTATATATTTCTTTACTGCATTTCCATGAAAATCAAAAATCCAAAAATATTGTGTTTTAGTTTTAAATTTTGAAAAATACAAAAAGATTTTCGACAACTGATGTTGGAAAGCGGATTTTCAAAATTTCAAGTGCTAAACATGATGAACTATATTGGGTTGGGAGAGTTAGTTGAAAAACTTTGAATGTCATATACAAATGTTTTAAAAGATTGTATGTTTAGTTAATCAAGGTCATTCAAGTTGAACTTGATATAACTAGAACAGATTGATGAATGAATGATTTCTACTAGTAAGTTTTATTTTAATTGTCATAAATTTGTGAAATTTATGTTGAGGTAGAAGATGTGCAGGTTAGTTGAGATAGATCAGCTTAAAGGAGAGTTAACAAGCAAAGAAAGAACTTCATGGCAAAGATTGTGTAAAGTTTGTGCCAGAAAATAAATTCCAGCTTATCGAAAGGGGGAATTTACATTCTGGATCAACAATCAAATTGAAGTTTGAAGAATGAAGCTGATAGAGGTTAAAGGTGCTTTACAGTGATAGACATTTTGGTTGAACGCAAAGACTGATGAAGACTGAAGACTTTGAAGACTCGACACTGCAGACTTTGTCGACATCCAAGGGGGAGTCTGTTAGTGCAGGAATGTCTGTCAACTTCGTCTGGTATCGAGTCTTGCATTGTTCATGGCACGAAGTTCGAGAAAAATGACAAAGAGCTAATTCCGCTTGAAAGAGGCTGCTAGTAATTCAGTGCGGAATTAGTTAATTCCGTTTGGGTATTGTAATTTCGCTTGAATGGCAATTCTGCTTGAGTATGTTCAAGCGGAATTAGATGCCTATATATACCTGAACCTGTTTGTGTCATTGGGAACGGAATTAAGTCATAGATTCAGAGCCGAGGTGCTGTCCGTTTGTCATTTGAATCTGTAAAAGCTCATAATCGGTTAATAAGAAGATAATTAGAGGAAAACAAGTTGTGTTACGTCAAATTCACTGATTCCGCCTTTGTTTTTGATGTTGAACTCTTCATATTGACTCGTTAGGGTCACACGACGATCCAACAGAATCCTAAAGTTACAAGGTGAGTCCATTCTCTTTTCTCACAGTTTGTGAGTCATTCTCCTTTTTATCACCTTTTTGTGATACAGTTATATTTAAAAATGCTTTCCAAAATCCTAAATATTTATCAGTTATACTTACAGTGATTAAATTTTTATATTCTGCAATAACTGCCAGTATGGGAGGTTTTATACATTACTGGACCCTCGTTACTATTGACCAAAAAGTTAGCCAATAGTAGCATGCCCACAAGCACGGAGGAAATTGTACCCCAGTGGTCATAGCCTATAACTAATATTATTTTCATATTAAATAATTAATAAATGTAATGTATGATTGAAATAAATCTAAATGGTATGTATATAAAATAGAGCTTTATTAATCATTATTAAAGTATATATTTAAGAAAATATATTTAATAAATCTAAATTACTATTAACATTATAAAATAATGTTTAGTTCATTAATGTATACCATAATAAAATAGTCAAATATAATATATTATACTATATTAAGATTAAATCTTTAATATTAGTCACGTTAATATAATAAATAATAAGATTACAATTATTTAATTAATATATTATATTTGATAAAGTTATAGCTATTAATTTGACAGGGAATCATATATTTCATTTTCTAGGCTAATTGGTTTTGTGCCATAGAAAATATATTTGACAAAGTAATGTCATGAGACACTACTAAGTTTAGAGTCACTTGTTGAAAGAATGATCAACAGTCATATGACCAGAATCACTAGTTGAAAGAATGATCAACAGTGATATGACTAGAAATATAACCACAGTCACTAGTTGAGAGAACGATCAACAGTGATACGACCACATGCACTAGTTGAGAGAATGGTCAACAGTGTTATGACCCCAGTCACTAGTTGAAAGAATGATCAACAGTGATTTGACCACGTCACAAGAATCGCCTAGTGACAGATACTTTGAATAAGTAAAATATAATTACTTGATAAACTCACTATTTGACGAAAGTGAGCCAATGAGTGATATGACCACTGTCACATCGGAACTGCCACCATGTGACAAATACTGATTGAGTTGGGTAAATATAAACAAATATAAAAACCCTTAATGCTGTAAAGTATAACAATATATTTCTATAAAAATGGAATGAAATCGCCAATATTTATTACTGATAAAATGTTTTCAAAAATGTGTTTCAGGTAATTTGTTATAAAGATAATAAAAGCCAGCTATGGAGCACTGAAGGCTTAAATAAAGTGGCTATAAATACTTGTATAAAATAAGAAATTTATGTTTTATTTAATTGGGTTCATCCCTGTAAAAACATTTGAATGAAATATGGGTTTTAGCCCATTTGTTTAATATTAAAAGTTTGATGTTTTACAAACTCTGAAATTATTTCCTAACTACGATCCTGAATAAAAAAATTTCCGTTGCGTATCTAATAAACACCGATACCATCTGACGGGCTCGCAGCTCCCGCTCTCATGGTGGGGTCGGGGGCTGTGACAGAAGGTGGTATCAGAGCCACTTGTTTAAGCTATTTAGGTGTTTGTTTAATATCTAAACTTAAACAATAAAGTTAGGAAATCAATACAAAGTAACATATGTGTTATTTTTGTAGATTTAAATATATGTATATATATATATATATGCACATATGATTCTTGATTGTATTGTTTTGATTTAATTATTCTGTGATATTAATAATTGAAAATGTTTGCAATTCAGATGTCGAATGAAGTATCACATAATCCAGAAATTCGTGCTAATAATGAAAATCCTTTGGATAAAAATGCTATAAAAAAATTAATAGCCCAAGGAATAGCTAATGTTATACCTTTAATAATTAAAGTTGTTAAAAACCACGTAGAACCCACCAAAATTGTAAGTAGCAAGCATACTCGCGATGACAGTTTTAGCCATAGTGTCAACGGAGACAATGATGATATTATCAAAACCCCAGCTCACTCATTGTCCATTTGTCCTTCTGAGTGTTGTAATTGATCTTGAATGCTTCAAAGGACGAAGGAAGCAAAGTAATGATGAAATGAACAAGGAAACCATCACTGATTTCCATTTCCAGCCCCTTCAGCTTATTGGCCATGTCATTCATCATCATGATGTGCTCGCGAATGCCGCTCCTCCCATCATACTTAGTTGTCACCAGCTTGAGGATAAGGGTACTAGCGTGTGCTTTAGACGTCCCCTTGAACTGCGCCTCCACAGAAGCCAAGTAGGTTTTAGCATCTTCAGAATCAGGAATAGCAACTCTGATTGCATTGCTGATGGATTGCTTCATAAACATGAGAGACATGCGGTTACACCTAGTCCACTTTTCATGAGTCAACTGCTCAGTAGCAGTACTTTGAGCAGTAAGGTCCGTTGGCTTATTCTCTCTTAAGGCATAATCAAAATCTAGCAGTCCAAGTGTAAGCATGAGAGCATCCTTCCATGCAGCAAAGTTATCACCTGTCAAAGGTGGAATCCCGCAATTGGGCGCTGATAGTGGAAATAAGATGAGCAAGTTATGATACTAAGGAAGAAGTCCTAATGTGATCTAAGGGCACGTTAAACTAAGGCAGGCATAAATAATGACCATTTTACATTATGAAGCTGTAATATTGTCTATTACTAACATCAAAATAATAGACTTAGTAAAATTCTACTTAAACGAAGACAAATCAGCTTTGGCCAGAAGTGTAATCATTTAAGCATGTGTGCAAAGTGATTGTGACAAATTAGCTTTGGCCATAAATTGAGACAATCACTTTAGTTATGCACTTGTCAAGTATGCCATCTATGAAGGAATTAAATCAGCTTTGGCCAGATATTAAGACATTCATGTTTATGATGCACACTTAACACAGCTTTCGTAATACTTGAACGATAAGTAGATGTATCAAATCAGCTTTGGCCAGAAATGGTACATCAGAAGCTCATTCAAGTTAAGCTATTTTGGTTTTGTAAAACATTATCTGATTCTGATTAATTAACTAAGTATTCTCAAAAACCATTTATTTAATTAACTAAAATAATGAGGTTTCGAGTGAGATCTCGACTCAGTTATAAGGTCTTGAGTGAGATCTCGAGTCAAGTCTCGACTCATCTTGTAACATTATGAGGTCTCGACTCATTAAGGTGTCGAGTCGCAATCTCAGTGTCTCGAGTCGTAATCATGGTCTCGACTACTATGCTTTATGAGATCTCGACTCCTTGATGAGGTCTCGAGTCGCAACCATGGTCTCGAGTTGTGAAGATTGAAGCCCTTAGTCGAAACCTCAGTGGTCTCGAGTCGAAACCTTATGGTCTCGAGTCGAAATCGTTGTCTCAAGTTGTAAAGATTTGAGGACACTTATTGATATACGTTAAATTATACATGTTTTTATACCCTAAAATACTTCCGTTTTAAGCGTTTTTTACCGAAACCGCAATGTTTAGGTACCAAATTTGGTACTTTTATATTTTCAGGTCTTAAACGGAGCACAAAATAAAAATCTGATGAAAACGGACAAATTCTGATGCATTTCTGATGAAACGGGCAAAATTCTGATGACTGCCAGGTGTGGCACGGCCGTGCCATCTGATGGCACTACCGTGCCGATCGTTCGATCTCGGAAGCACTGCCAGTGCAACAGCCAGTGCCGATCTGTTCCCGGGCCGCATGACCATGCAATGGCCAGACCAGGGTTTCCGATCAACATTCTGATGACCCCGCACTACCGTGCGAGCAACGGCATGACCGTGCCGATCTGATGACCCAGGCAACTTGTCCACTAGTCCACTTGGCTGACCTGGGATTGGAGAAATTACGTCACCCGACAAGACATGACCGCACGGCCGTGCGACCCAACGGCATGGCCGTGCCAAACTGAAAATTGCCTATAAATAGCAGCATTCGCTACTGATCAAAATGTTGGATTTTTCTCCATGTTTCTGGGCGATTTCTGGGTTCCGAAGCAGTCCTGATCAGACCCATTTGAAGCTTAAAGATCGAATGGAAGCATAATCGATCCAACCCATCAATTCCTTGCTTGTTTATGGTTCGATTCCTTTTTCTTGAACATGTATTCTGATCATTTTGCAAGTTATGAGCTGATGTTAGTTTATGTTTAATGTAGTTTATGTAATAGTAGTTATGAACTTGTTTCTTGAATAATCTTTATGTTGTAATCATGTTTATATGAAACTTAGTACTTTTTCTTGTTGAATCTTCATGATTATATAATGAACGTTTCATTGATGTTGAGTTCCTGATTATGTTTGATTATCTTGGATAATGAATCTGTGGTTAGTGGGATGGTAACTATTTCTTGATTAATCACTTATTTGTAAACTTTGTTTACACCATGAAACCAGACCAGGGTATTGGTTTTATACAAGATATATCTTATTGTGATTAGGAATACTTTCTTGCACGTAAGGGTTCTAACGAATTATATGGTGTTGATTGCATGTTCTTGAATGTGGTTTATGATCCTTGTTTAGTAGTTTTGGTCTGAAATTGCTAACATGGTAGATTTGCGTTCAAGACTTGTAAAGGTGAAACTGTTTGTTATATGATCTACATAATTGCTTATCCTCGTGGCTGTATTGTGACCATCGGTATTGCTTTCTTTGATAAGTGAGGTTAGGAATCCAGACCCGGTAAATAACCTATCTTTAAAGGTTCGCATGAATAAATATCAATAGCTCGCTAATGAATGATTTTAGGTGGTTACCGTGTGACCGTCGCGTTAACTGTAAGGACCTGCAAAAATGTCCCACAACACTCCGTAAGTGGAAACCGGACCCCTAAAACCCTAATCCATATTGAAAATCAAGAAATTCAAATTTATCCATCAGTCGCGGGCCGCGTAAAAATTAGGAAAGGCTTACGCGGGGCGCGAGAGCCTTGCAACACTCCGAATAAGCTTAAGGAACACGTGTCGTCCACGTGTCAAGACCACCGATGACTCAGCAAACCCTACTGTCGCCTTTATGGCCTCGCAGGCCGTGGAGGATCCCCCTTCAAGTTTACGCGGGCCGCGAGAGACCTAAATTGCAGCTATAAATTGGACGAAGTTTGGACATTTCAAAATGCTCAATTCTTTTCTTTCCTTCAGCCTTTATTATAGTAAATAGTAGCTCAGGATTATACCTTCTAAATCCCGAAACTCTGCCCGTTATTAGGGTAATAACTCTAATCACTAGTATGATACTTTATCCGATCGATTAAAACCGATCCAATGGATGTTTAAGTGTTGCCAATATCTAGCTATACTTTGTCATTCGTTGTGAGGGTTTCGATCTCGTGATTATCGTTAAAGTTGAATTAAGTTAATACACTAATACGAGTTCCATTGTATCTAGAAATTAGAAATCGTAACTAGGAAGCTGTTAAACTAGAATACTAAGCGATTAAGTAAACATAGTAGTTAAAATAACTTAACAGTTAAGTAAACTTAGTAATTAAGTAAACTTAATAGCTAAGGAAACTTAACAGGAAAGGAAACTTAGCAGTTAAGCAAGCTAAGTAAGTTAATTAATCAGCTAATTACATTATCTAATTAATCGGCTAAGTAAATTACTTGATTAAACCATTAAGGAAAATTAATCAGTTAAGTAAAATTAATTAATCAGTAAGCAAGATTAATTAAGCTAAGCAAGATTAATTAAGCTAAGTAAGATTAATTAAGTAAATTAAACACCTAGATAGATATACATGAAAATAAATATATATGAAATAGATAATATCAAAGGAAGGTGCTAGGAAGGTGTAACAGGATATATATATGTGGGTAGGAAGCTTCCTAGAAAATGTGTATGTAACTTCCTAGAAAAGGTATATGAAATTTCCTAGAAAGTATATAGGAAACTTCCTAGAAATTTCATATTTCCTACCTATAAATAGGAAGCTTAGGATTCATTTTTCTTTGCTCATTTCTTCTATTCTTCTCTCTATACGTTGGTGTTCTAACCAATAATCACTGATAAGATATTCTGTCCGATCGATTCGGGAACCAACTAACAAATGCCAAAGTGCTGTCTACACAAGACTATACTTTGTGAATTTCGTTAAACGAATGCCAAAGTGCTGTCTAAACAAGACTATACTTTGTGAATTTCGTTCAGGTTCTGATCTCGTGACCGTCGTTAGGTTTGATGTGGTTTTACACTAATACGTATTCCACTCTGTTAAACTAAATGTTTAACTACCCGAAACTCTGCACTATACACTTACAAAATAACAAGATGTTTAATCATCAGAAGATTCAGAACTACAAGTAGATATGTAATCATCAGAAGACTTAGAATCAAAATGCTTGTTTAATCAAGACTATATGCTAATAAGGTGAGTCATTCTCTTTTTATCAAAGTGCTTTATAAAACCCTAAATGTTTTCCAGTTATAATTACATGGATTAAGTCTTTGTAGTCTTCAATTACTGTCGGTATGTGCGGTTTTGTATACATTACTTGATACCCGTCACCATTGGACAACGGGTTAGCCAATGGGTGATCTGACCATAGTCACAGAAACGAGTCGAGTGACAAATACCGATTTGGGGTAATTGGTTGATATAAACATTGTAATCGTCCTTAATACTGTAATTTATAACTATGCGTCGTTTTGTACAAAAATGAATGAACTCACCAGTATTTCCTGCTGAACAAACCTTTTTAAAACGCGTTTCAGGTAATGACAGTAGATTGGAATAAGAGTGATGATACGGCGCCGAAAGGCTTAAAGAAGTGGCTAATTTTATCAATTGAATTAAATTAAGAAAACATGGTTTCATGTATTCGGGTTTATCCCTTATTAAAGCTACCTCTGTAAAACATGGGTTTTATCCCATCTATTTAATAAATAAAATCCGGTGTTTTCTAAACTCTGATATTTTTCCTAACTCACGATCCGGATGAACATTTCCGCTGCAATGTTTTTAAAATAACCACCGGTACCACTTGACTGCTCGTGGCTCCCGTCCAGGGTGTGGTCGGGGGTCGTGACAGAAGGTGGTATCAGAGCCACTTGTTTAAGCAATTGGGTGTTGTAATAATACCTAAGCTTAAACGAAAGAGTTAGGAAATTGTTATTAACTGGTAGCAACAAGGATAGTATTTAGACTTGAACTTAAGAAAGATGCCTTAGTATAAGCTTCGAGATAAGCTAATTACTTGCGTAGATAAAATGTGATGGGTGTTAGTATGCCATGAGGATGATGACTAGAACGTTGCAAGTATGGTAAATAAGCGATAACACTTGGCCACTGTTATTTCTTGTTTATTGGTACTACTGGGTTCTAGAATATGATCCCTCATGTGAATACTAATTACCTTGTTCTTTGATAAAAGCTCTAATAAAAGATTCATTTTTAATCATGAATTGAGAAGATTCTATTTATGGGAAATACAAATTACCTCTCCGGCGAGAACCGGGTAAGATGGGGTATATAATATGTCAAACAAGTGACAGAATTCCCTAAATAGTATCATGACCTGATGTCTGACTTGTCTTTGGAATTATGAATCTGTTAAATACATTGTCCTTATGAATGGTATGTACATTACAGTATACGATTATATAGATGTAGGATCGAATCGCGACCTGAATGAGTCGTTCGGAAGAGCTCAAATCCGTTTCAGATGCGGAAACAGAGAAACAGATGTGAAAACAGCTTGAATATCACTTTAAACGTCTTGTGTATTGAAATAATAGCGATTACAATCACAAGGAATATCGGCAGCACCTCGGTATCAAATCTGAAATCTGTTACAAATGACAACACAACACACCTATTTATACTCCACCTACTTCCGTTTGAAACTAAACATGATACCTCAAACGGACCTTTCAAACGAACCATGTCTTTCAAACGGACCATTCAAACCAAACCTCCTAATTAACTTTCAAACGAATTATAATTTGTTTTCATGTGTGCATGTTGTTTTCATGTGATGTTGTAATATGTGATGTCATCTTTATGATGTCATCATTATATATGATGACATCATGCTTGATCAGATCCGCAACGCAACCCAGACTCGATATAAGACGAAGTCGACAGATGTATGCACCAACAGACTCCCCCTCAGATGTTGACGAGTCTTAAGTGTCGAGTCTTCACAATCTTCAGTCGTTATCAGTCTTTATCACTCTAACATTCTTTAACTAATCTCCTCCTCGAATGATGTAACTCTTTCTTGAATTCTTCAGGATCAACAGCTGACTCTAGCAACTTCAGATTCTCTCTTTCTAACCGACTCCTCCTCAAGATGTGCTGGGATCGAAGCCTGGCTTTCACAGGTTCAGGTATCGTAATCTGACTCACCTGCATATTCTCTACCCAAAACATAAGTTTCATAAAAGATAAGATATAACAAATTTAGAAACTTTGCTAATCACTTGAAAACACAACCCTGAATACATCATTTTTAAGTATCGAACAAAAAGATTTATCATGTAAGTCACTGATGAACCACTTGAATGAATATCATTTTCATTTCAAACATCTTCAAACACTCTTTCCCAAACCTGTTCGTCATGTTTAGCACTCGGAATTTTGAAAATCAGCTTTCCAACATCAGTCGTCTAAAATCTTTTTAACTTTTACAAAATTTATGCTAAAACACACTGAAACTCTTTTTGGATTTTTGATATAACCGAAATGAAAATTAGTAAAGAAATATTTACAGACACTATTTTTGTGAGTTTGTGTAAGAGGATCATATCAGTTTATGAGACAAAACACCAACACCGTTAAGCTTTATACATTTTAAGTTCTAAACGATTCACTTAGATTGTCAGTATACAGATCCACTTAAATTTCCACACAAAGTTCAACTGTTACGAGATACGAGATTAATGTTTTAAGAGACTTAAACTTATTAGCGTGTCCCACCTCAGAATATACTCCCGTATCCAGATCCCAATATTCAGTCTTACAGGTGAGTATACCTAGATGATATCTGTAAGGGGTTAATTGCGAAACCGTGAGAGCTCAGGTCAGAACTTCCATTCAGCAGAGAGATGACGGTTCGACTTTAGTGGGTCCCCTTTAGAGGATCTTTTTTACAACAGCATTGATTAGCAATTTTATTGTCTCATCATTTATGCTGAGGGCGGCGCTATTTTTCAAGCAAGCAGAAAGTATTCTCCGGGGACTAGGCCATTGCTTCCGCATTATCAGAAGTCCCGGGATAATACCCCAGATATCACTAAGCATAAAGACCTAGTATCTCAGAAAGAGGGGTCCTTCAAACAAGATTTCGGGGGTTACCCATATATCCGAGAGATGTTACCCACGATATAAGCAAGTTTGAAATTTAAATTTATATCTCCTCACAATCTACTAAAAGTGCAAAAACCTACTGGCATATCATCAGTGAGACCGTTTATCACTATTTAACTTTCCATTTCTTTAGCATGCCGTGATCGTCCACTGATGTACTATCATTTCCTCTTTAATACAACAAAACTCATTTTGAATTTTATCATGTTTTTGTATTTTTCAAATTTTCAAATGTTTTTGGATTTTCTGAAATTTTTACTCCCCCAAAAATGCAAACACATTTTAGGAAATTTTAAAACAAATTTTGATACTCTACCTGTACAGTTTGTTTTCTAAAAAAAATTGACAACCGATATCAAATCGCTTCAATTCGCCATCCACTTGGCATAAACAATCAGAACTCCCCCTCACAACAAACTATTTTCCCATTGTGATTTCAAAACACTTAAGTTTGTTTTAATCAAAATGGTTTTTCCGGAAAATTAGTTTTGTTGATTTTCAAACCACTTGTAGGATCATTTGCTAAGAAAGATGCCGATTCCTGCTCCACTCTTACCAACCTGGGAGCTCCGGCAAGTCAGGATTTTTAGTTAGGAAAAACTTTCCCCCAAGCCTGACCAGCATTGGGAGATTCTAGGACACATCTATCCCACCAAAATTTTTATTTATAAAAATCTTTTGCAGTTTTAACCTTCCCATCAACCATCTTCCCGAAAATATGTTTGACTTTTCCATTGAAAGTCTTCTCAACATCAAATTCTCCCTTATCAGCGAACAATTGATTTGAGATCTCTACCTTTCCCACTTTCTTCATCAAATTTTCCTTTGACAATGGAGGAAAATCCTCATCGTTCACCTCTGGAACGGAATTCACAACCTTTTTCTCAACCAAAGACTCCTCTGATTTTATGGAATCAGATTCATTGTCAGAATTACCCTCAGATTTAACCACCCACTTTTGTTTGCTTAAATCAACTCTTCTTTTGTAAAAACGTTTTGAACTTTCACCTTCTTCGGAAGTTGAATTTTCAAACACTTTCGATTTCTCAGTTGATTGTTTCTTCTCAAAGACAAGTTTTTCTTTCAGTTTTGAGTTAGAAGTAACTTCCTGTTTTGTGTTGTTGGACTGTTGGCAATTCCAAGCAATATGCCCAACTTTTTGGCATTTAAAACAAGTTCTTCTGTCAACTCTTGAAGCAAACTTTCTCACATTCTTCTTTACTTCAGCAAGAAACTCTTGATTCGACTGCTTCCAGAACGGTTTCTTCTGTTCATCCTCTGAACTTCCTCCTGAAACAAATTTTGTTTTTGGTTTATAAGTTTTCTGATTTTTATAATTTTCTGAATAATTGAAACCAAGACCTTTCTTTTTGAGATTACCATTATGGTTTGATTTCTTTCGATAACCTGAACCATAACCGTAACCCTTTTTCTTGTTCAATCTCTGTTGGACCCTTGAAGTGTATTTTTTAGGTTTTTCATCAAGATTTAAATCCTTTATTTCAGAAATATTAATTTCTGTTAATTTGAAAACCTGTTTAATCATTTCAGTTTTTACACTTCTTATTGGAAATTCCTCATCAGAATATAATTTGTCTGAATCCTTCAAAGTGTAAGCCACTTTGATTGGTCCATCATTCAAATTAGATTTTGATAACAGGAATTCTTTATTGTAAACCCTTTTAACCGGTGAACTCGGACTCTTTTCTGACGAACTCGAACTTTCAGACTTAAACTCCGACTTTGACTCTTCATCCGTATCTAACACCTGATCGACAACTTTCTTTACTAACTCAGACTCATGATCAGTGTCAGACGCTGTGAATGTAACATCAATATTGTCTGGTAATTCATCAATGATTTCAGACTTTAACTTGATGTTGACTGCCTTTTTTAGACGCTCTTCGTTTGGATTCCTGGGAGAATAACTTTCATGGATCGGGGGTGGACATCTGTTATACTTGACACTTGGTTTCTTACCAGTATTAGTATCTTCAGTCTTTTTATCCATGAATGCTTCCAGACCTGCAACAGTAGGATAAACACGATCAATCAAATAATCACAAGTAGTATAACTCAACAGTAATCGTTTAATCCTTTCACTCTCAATCTTCTCAAGTTCCACATCCTGCTTCAGCTTTGCACAATCTTCAATGTATGCATTAATAACACTCTGCTTTGTCATTAATGTTGCACTCATCTTTTCCATTGCATTTTCGATTTCTGAATTTGTCTTTTTCAGACGATCAACTGTGTTGTTCAGCACATCATAAGATTCCTTCACATACTTCACATCGGACAATAAATCTTCTTTAATCTTCTCCAATTCAGCAATCTTCTTATCTTTTTCTTCACAAGCTTTGCAAGATTCTAAACACTTCAAACATGGTTTTTCAACTTCAACCACTTTTTCAACTATCTTCTCAACTTCGATAGTCTTTTCTACTCCAACAAGTTTCTCAATTTCAACAATCTTTTCTACCTCGACGATTTTCTCAACTTCGACTATTTTTTCAACTTCAACTATTTTTTCAACCACTTTTTCCACTTCAACGATTTTCTCAACTGCTTTCTCAATCACTTGATCAACATTTGCTTCTCCAGCTTATGTCTTTGTCTTTTCATCAGCTTGCATTTTTGCTGCTTCCAGCTCTTTCCTCAATCTCGCCATCTTCTTCTGATACAGCATCTCCATTTTATCTGCAAAAAACAAATTAAAACTAGTAGGATCTATGCCTTTTCTAGCTTTGTTGAGATGTTCTTCCTCATCATCGGTATCCACATCACTTCCAAGATCTGGAAAAATCAGGATTCTTTTCTGACTAACTTCATCTTCCAGAACTCGGGCAACAAGAGCTGAACCAGGTATGTATTTGTCCCAACTAAAACCCTCTGCAACTTTTTCATCATCTTGATGAATGAATAAAGCTTTCTTCTTTCCATTGTCAATGGCATGAGACGAGGATGGTTGTTGCTCAATCTGATGAAAAATTGATTTCTGATAATAATTGTTCTTATCTTGACTCCCGGTTGCTTCTTGATTTTTACACTCTCGTTTAAAGTGACATTTTCCTTTACAACGGAAACAAGTAACTTTTGACTTGTCAAAACCTAACGGAGAAGTAGCCAAGCCTCAAAACTCATCTCTACCAGTAATTTGTTGAAACTTTTCTGCTCTCCTACAAGCACTGGCTAAACACCACTTCACATCCATCAACTCAAGCTCCTCAGCATCAATTTGGTCATAATCTTCTTTTGTAAGCATTGGATTTCCAATTTTGCCAGCAATCAAACCTTCATAGGATTCCAACATAGCAACGAGTGATGCCATGTGTTGTTTGGCTATTTCTGGAGACAAATTCTGACCATTCTTAATATTCAAAGTCACATTGCATTGAAGATTTGTTGAACTCTGTTGTTGAGGAGTTGATGTTGTGCTGTTTGGATCAAAACTTGAAAATGATGAAGAATATCCACCACTCTGAGTTGTAGTACTAACATTAGGACTAGAAGACCCATCAGCACTAAAACCAGTTTGGATCTTTGGACTAGGACTGGGGTTAGCCTCAAAATTGTTCCCTCGATAATACAAACTGACATCTTGTTTGGCATTTGGATTCGTCATTATAGCAGTTTTCTGAATATCCAGCTCTTGCTCCTCAATCTTTTGAATGAATTGTGCCAGATTCATACTCTGAGACTTCCTTAAATGTTTCACAATCATCAAATAAGTTCCCCATTTATGTTGTGGTAGTGCATCAGCAAGTTTATCGACCCACTCATCATCCTCTTTCTCAATGTTAAATCTTTTCATTTCCAAAACTAGATGACAATATCTATCAATTATCTGCTTTGTTGTTTCATGGTCGAAAGCTGAAAACATATCAAACGATTTCTTCAATAATGCCTTTTTGTTTTTAATCATATCTGCACTTCCTTTGAATTTCTGAATCAATGCTTCCCAAATTGACTTAGCTGTATTATCATGTTGGAGCAAAACAAATATATCTTCTTTAATCGCTTGTTGAAGAATACTGATCGTCATTTTTTCACTTGTGTATTTCAATTTATCAGCCTCTGTAAAGTCACTGAAACCTTTTTCAAGCCCACGTTCGTTTTTCGGTTTCTCGTAGTCTTTTTCTAATGAACACCATGCATCAAACTTGTAAGCTTGCACCCAGTTCTCAAATCGATTCTGCCATCCTTTAAAATCTTCAATGTACATCAGTTTTGGCGGTTTCTGATGCGTTCCGTTTCATTCTCACTGTATAAAGTTTCAGCAGCAGTAACTGGTGCGACTGGCGTAGCAAATGCATTGTAGAATTCCTCTTCCATGCTTCAGTAATCAGGAGATACTTCGTAAAACACCTGTAGAAAACAAAAACAACTAATCAGTTTAAACGAGCTGAAAAAATGTAAACGTGTGTAACGGTTGAGTCGATCTAGAAATCGTGTCAAAAATTCGCGGACTCGTTTCAATGTTGTTCGAGTGAAAACACTGAATGAATGGACTTGATCGGAATGAAAAGGATTCAATTGGGCCTTGAATGATTTGGCTAAAAGGATCTTCAAACTGATGAGCTATCCAATTGGGCCTAAAATCAAAGTCACATGGGCCGCTTGTTTTAAAAACAACTTTCAATGTAATACCGACAATTAAAGTGTGATCACATAGGTTACTAAACCGACTGATATCTATTAAATGCTTATGCAGACATGGACCCACAACCCTATTATATTTTCAATGTAAATTCAAATGATCACAATCTAAGTGGACGACAACAATGCATGGGCCGACAAATGTCTTAGGCCGATCACAAATGGCTGACAATTTTAAAAACTCAATTCACCCCTATTGGACCGCACAATTAATGGACATTTTCGCATGCATATCAAACAATTTTAGTGTATTATCCAAACACTTTTGTCGACAATCTACAACACTCAAAAATAGTGATTGGACCAACTCTTTTACCGATAAAAGCACATGCAAAGTCTGATTTTACTTTGATTGTATCGACCACCCAATGTCACATGCAAACTGAAATGGTTCTTATCCTAAATTCACGTGATGATGCTTGACCGACAAAATTATTAATCACATGCAAACCGACACAAACCACATGATCTCTTATCCCAACCAACTGACAACCTTGTTTAATGTTACACAACTCGATGTACTTTTCACGTGATAAACAGTTCAAGCAGACTGACTTTCAAACGGTGTTTTCAAACGGAATACATACCCCAAACGGAAATAACCCAATGTCTCAAACGGAATACCTGTTTCAAACGGTCAGTTCAAACGAATCACATATTTCAAACGTAATACCATGCATTTTCAAACGTGACACCCAATTTCAAACGGAATATTTACTGACTTCAAACGAAGGGACAGATTTCAAACGGAATACTAGGCTTCGTTCAAACGGAATCTAGTTTTCAGTCCATTTTTACCACTTTTACTTTGAGTGTAGATCTGATATTCTCAAGGATTTGTTAAAATACAATTACGCACACATTGTGAAAGTTTTAGCCGATTTTAACCGTGAAAACTTATCAATTTTGTGAAAGAAGGTGTAGAAAACAGATATTGTGATGAAAACAGTCTGTTTTGGTAAGAACTCCTCGTCCTGAGCTCTGATACCAATTGTAGGATCGAATCACGACCTGAATGAGTCGTTCGAAAGAGCTCAAATCCGTTTCAGAGGCGGAAACAGAGAAACGGATGTGAAAACAGCTTGAATATCACTTTAAACGTCTTGTGTATTGAAATAATAGCGATTACAATCACAAGGAATACCGGCAGCACCTCGGTATCAAATCTGAAATCTGTTATAAATGACAACACAACACACCTATTTATACTCCACCTACTTTCGTTTGAAACTAAACATGATACCTCAAACGGACCTTTCAAACGAACCATGTCTTTCAAACGGACCATTCAAACGAAACCTCCTAATTAACTTTCAAATGAATTATAATCTGTTTTCATGTGTGCATGTTGTTTTCATGTGATGTTGTAATATGTGATGTCATCTTTATGATGTCATCATTATAGATGATGACATCATGCTTGATCAGATCCGCAACACAACCCAGACTCGATATAAGACGAAGTCGACAGATGTATGCACCAACAATAGATATGTATATCTATAAGGAAATTCAAAAACCATAAGGATTGATAATTTAAAATACATCACGAGCCTGTGTGTCAATAATAATTCTAGAATTTTTATCAGGAATCTCTAGTATACATCTATAATTCCGACATCGGAAACTATTCCATTTGATCACCCGTCTCGTAACTCGTGCGACAAGATGAACGATGTGAACCCTTAAAGTTGGGATGCCATCGAAAGTATAAGAATTCCATCTGCGTTACCTTAGATTATTAACGCATTAGGAAAAGTTGTGCTAGGCACAAAACGTCTCAAAACCTACGCTAATGAGAATAATTTTACTTTCCTTAAGAACTCTTGCGAAGATAAGAGTAACCGCGACTAGATGCACCTACAAAGACTCTCTTCACCTATAAAGATTTCCAGTAATAAAGAAGCTGTTACGAAATACATAGACTTCAAAGGACTAAAGTTGTCCAAACCATTAGTATATATGTTAAGAAAAATGAAGTAAGGTATGCTTCAAAATTTAGACATTTAGATAGTCAAACCCGATCTTCGAAACACAGGATCAAGACATATGCCATGAAATGGAAAGAATGAAAAGAACTGACAGAAAGGAAATCCTTTCTGCTTCATAAAAAGAAATAACATGGAAACGATGATTCCAGAGGTGATTGCTGACTTAGGTTCAGGTTTGCAAGCCAACCGGAGTAGTGACCACATGGAGGCAAGACAGACCAGCCGACAAAGTTCGTCTCTGTGAGGAAAGCTGCGAGTTATGCACGGAAGTAAGACATAGCGTATATGGTCTCGGAGTTCATTAACACTAGAGGCATGGAACTGAAAGAAATTCCGAACGACGTTTCCCAGAGAATCTACTTAGACTATCACGCGATCGTGAGAAGAAACTTAGAATTCATCCGAGACTAGGAACAACACCGATTGTTATATCACAAAGTTAAAACTAATGTAGTAGTTAATGCTTTAAGTCATAAGTCTCATAGGAAGCCGAATCAAGTACGTGCTCTTAGATTAAATTGCGGATATATTTAATGAAATAATTAAAGAGTACCCAAGAAACAGCAATCAAGGATGATGCTGAAAGATTATAAAGAAATAATGAAGGAATCAGAAAAAGGAACTAATGGAAATTAGTGATTCCATAAAGAATTCGGGTACCTATTCAAGGAAACCTGCAAGAAAGGATTCTCGAAGAAGCTCATAAAACTAAGTAGTTGTTGCATCGTGTAAGTGATATGAGGTATCAAGAGTTTTATAAGAATTACTGATAGATAGCAAGTTATGCCTCTAAGTATTTAATCTGTTAGCAAGTTAAAGCTGAACGTTAGAAACCTTTAGGTTGACTTCAATGATTAGAAATGCCAGTATAGAAATAGGATTGATAAAAAATGAATGTTATTACCAAATTCCCCAAAAACGATAAGTTGTAACAACACAATCTGGGTGATTGTGGATCAACTAACCAAGTTAGCTCAATTACTACCAATGAAGAAAACCCTTTAGCATAAAACGCTTAGTTAAGTGGTGTGGGAGCAAAATAGTCTCATTACATAGAATCCCATCATCTATTGTATTAAATCGAGATAGTCATTTCACTTCTCATTTTTGGGAAAATTTTAACCCAACCTATTTTGAGTAGTATAAAGGAACACTACAAACATAGAAAGACATGCTAAGTGCATGGGCGATAAATAGAACTATCATTTATCACTCATAAGAGTCTCCAATAATCGGTCTACAAGTACTAGTGTTAACCGTTTAAAACACTTTATGGATGATAGTATCATCCAGTATGTTAGACATACATATGAGGAAAGCAACTGTCAGGCCATGAGATCGGCAAACCATTGAAATTTAAATAAGAGAAAGGATATCACTAAAAGTCTCTCTGTAATTGGAAAGGAAGGTTAAGTCCGAGGAATGTCAAACCATTAAAGTAACTAAGCAAAGTGGACCAGTAGCTTATCAGCTAAAATGGCAAGTACACATGATACATTTCATGAAATACTTAGAAATCTTTAGTTATACCTCCTCAAAATATAGAAGTAAATGCAAGACCGTATCAGTCAATCATGAGAATTCCAAAAAATGCAAGATTAGTTCTGGTCAGGGTAAAGTAGGACTTAAAGCGTAGACAAGAATATACTTGGGTATAAAAAATAAGACGGAAGTATCCTTACTTATTCCAGTAAATCTCGAGGACGAGATTTTAATTAAGGTGGGGATGATGTAAGGACCTGCAAAAATGTCCCACAACACTCCGTAAGTGGAAACCAGACCCCTAAAACCCTAATCCATATTGAAAATCAAGAAATTCAAATTTATCCATCAGTCGCGGGCCGCGTAAAAATTACCCGAAACTCTGCACTATACACTTACAAAATAACAAGATGTTTAATCATCAGAAGATTCAGAACTACAAGTAGATATGTAATCATCAGAAGACTTAGAATCAAAATGCTTGTTTAATCAAGACTATATGCTAATAAGGTGAGTCATTCTCTTTTTATCAAAGTGCTTTATAAAACCCTAAATGTTTTCCAGTTATAATTACAGGGATTAAGTCTTTGTAGTCTTCAATTACTGTCGGTATGTGGGGTTTTGTATCCATTACTTGATACCCGTCACCATTGGACAACGGGTTAGCCAATGGGTGATCTAACATTTTTCATTTATTTATTTAATTCAGTTAAGTGTTCGGGATCGAACCATTCATTCATTTATTTTCTTTATTTATTTCATTTCAGTATTTTTAATTCAGTATTTCAATTCAGTCATTTCATTTACATTTATTTATTTATTTCATTCCAGTACAGTTAATTCAGTATTTCATTTATTTCAATTCAGTTATTTTATTTCTGTTTATATTTACATTTATGCCCGTGTTCGGAATTGAACAACTTTTTCATTTATTTATTTATTTCATTTATGCATTTATTTACATTTATTTATTCACGTTCATTTATTTATTCATTTCTGTTTATATTTATTTATTTATTCAGTTAACTGTTATTCATTCATTTATTAATACTTGTTTAAATTGTTTATTTATTTACTCCACGAAAATAAAATAAAACTTTCAGATAAAATCATCAGATTTATCAGGTTTTCTGATGGATTCTGATAAACTCAATAGATTTTCTAGGACAACAATTTATATTTCTGATGAATTTACCAGATTTTCTGGTAAATTCTGATGGATTTATCAGAAATTCTGATGAAAAGACAATTTTCATCAGATTTTTATCAGACCTTATCAGATTTTCTGATTAAAATAATAAATAAAACAAATAAAATTAAAAAAAACTTAAAACATTTACTCAGATTTTCTGGTAAATTCTGATGAATTTATCATAATTTCTGGCAAAAAAAAAAATTCAGATTTTCGATGCGATCATCATATTTCATCAGATTTTCTTATTTAAAAAAATGGACTTAAATAAATAAATAAGTATTATAGTATATATATGTATATATATTTATAATAGTATAATATATTACATTCTTTTTCCGTATAATGCTTTCGTTTTGTTTGTAAGTTGATGTCCTCAACCCCCATACCCGCTATTTGTTGAGCCAACCAACGAACCAGAACCTAACCTAAGAAGAAGTAGGAGGCTTCGCGAAAGATCTCGTGTTATTGCACAAAGAATTGCTACAGCAATCGACGAACCGGTGATACTTTCTGATAGCGAGAGTTCAGAAGACGACAGAGGAAGCATCATGGCGGAAGACGACCGGCCATTGAATGAGACCGGCCGACCAGGAGGAGAGGGCTTGCTACCGAGCATCGCCCGACCTACAGTAATTGCACCTTGTTTTGAAATCAAATCTAGTATAATTAATATGTTACAAAATTCGGTGCAGTTTGATGGGAAGGATCACGAAGATCCGGGTCGACACATCGCTTCATTTCTTGAAGTGTGTTCGACTTTCAAAATACGAGACGTTTCTGAAGACGCAATCCGTTTGCGGCTCTTTCCATTCTCTTTGCAAGACAAGGCCCGATCTTTGCTTTTGTCACTTCCGGCAGGATCCATCACGACTTGGAACGAAATGGCAGAACTTTTCATGCAAAAATACTTTCCTCCAGAAAAGACAGCCAAGTTGAAAAATCGTATTATGACATTCAATCAGAACGACGGGGAATCTCTACACGCTGCGTGGGAGAGATTCAGAGATCTTTTGATTGATGTCCCACATCATGGGCTGTCCAAAAGGCAGCTTGTACTTAATTTCTACCAAATACTCAATTACGACTCACAAGAACGTTTAGATGTATATGCAGGAGGCGATCTTGGAACAAAAACACCCAATGAAGCCTACGCAATTATAGAAAAAGCTACCTTGAAGTCAAGTTCTCGACACAGTGGGGTGCGAACTAAAGCATCATCCATTCCGGGCGTTCATGTTGTAGATACATATATGGCTCTTACAGCACAGATTGGAGCTTTGGCAGCAAGACTTGATCAACTCAAAACGTTTCGCAGGTTAAAACATCATGTGAGTAGTGTGGAGTTTCACACGAGCCGGGTACTTGTGAGAAGCGTGTTATGTTTACAGGCCATGAGGAGGTGGACTATCTGGGAAATCAAATCATGCCCCAAAATAACCCCTACAGCAACACGTACAATCCGGGGTGGAAGAATCATCCAAACTTTGGGTGGAAAACCGGTTCTGGGAACCAAAACCCACTCGGATACGCTCAGCGTGCTCCCGCGCCACAGCAGCCCCAGGGACAGCCTTACCAATCTCAGGTTCAGTCCTTCCAGCCACATTACCATCATCAAGGCTCCGGGAGCAGTCCCCAGCCTCACGCCTCTCAGAGTAACTCTAAGCTAGAGGAGATGATGGCACAGATGTTAGTGTGATAACCGTCAAATTTGCATGCATCCGTATAATTAATTAATGTTGATTTATGCTTAATGACTGTGTTTAAATACAACCGATGACTTAAACTGTCTTCTGATTTATGTATCATACATACAGATGCGTAACATTTCATACTGTCACACCATTTGTTACACACAAACTTTAGTGACATACTTGATGCACAAAGCACAGTTAGCACAGTGAACGAATAACTCAGAAATATACTGACATTGCCAGTACATAGACAGACAGTGTTTTGAGACCCAGTATGGGTCAGGGACAAGGTACTACACTAGTATGGTGTGTAGGGAAGTGAGGACCATAAAACTGCGTCACTGGGTGATAGATAAAGTGCCGGGAAGTGCCTAAAACTCACTTTAAGTGCAGAATTCTGCATTTTTCAGCAAAATTCAGTATTTTAATATGCTAGTAACATGCAGAAAATTGACTAAATGCTCCTGAATGCTTTCCTAAGTGTCGGGAATTAAAAGTGTCACAAAAAGTCATATAAAAGACACTATACGGTATCACTTAGCACTTTAACGGAACGGTATCTAACCGAACAACCGGACATTACCCGGGACACCAAAATTTTGCCAAATACATTATTTTATTATTTTTGGACTAGTTGTAAGTTCTTGTTAACCCTTGTTTACTTCATGTTTTGAGTAGTTAAAAGATATAGTATGTTGAAATATACAAGAACACTAAAGAACATGAACTAAAAGTTTAAACATAAAGCTTTACATAAAGATCATGAGATGAAAGATGATGATACATGATAAATCTGAGTTAAATAAACAATAACCTGCTGTAAATGACTTATGATCTGATATTAATCATTATTAGAAAGTATGGTGATCGTATGTGTGCATTTTAGTGACATTTAAGCTATAAATAGCAGGCTGAGTAACATTTTCAGCCAACTTCAACTGGCTGTAAACGGACCGTTATAAATCAAAAAATTGATTTTCTGAAGTCTAAATTATGTATTTTCGAAAAATGGATCAAATGGCACTGGAATCATATTTTTTTGAGGCCGTTTACTATTTTTAAAGGGGCGTTTTTCACAGCAGCAAAAGCTGCGTTTTTACTGCAGAAAATGTGTGTTGTGTTCTTCGTCATAACTTGAAATCTGTGTAGAATTAGCTCATGAAATTTGTACTGTAGATGACCACAAATGTCGTTGTAATTCTCCCACTGGAAGTTCATCAATCGGGCTTACGATGAATTTTAAATAAATTATTCCATGGACTGAAGTCAGAAAGTGATGAATCTGATTTCAGTCCGGTAAATGATTTTTTATAAAATATGGGTAATGAATTGGATCCCGATATTTTTACACACTAATATTTGGATCGTTTAAACCATTCTGTAAAAATTTGAGAATTTTTGGAGTAAGTTAACTATTTTATTCAAATGCCCGAAAACAGCCCAGTTTTGAATATTAAAGCTGAAACGACATAAGTAGTTTGTTGCGTGTCTAAATGTCGGGTAGGTTATCTGAGAACGATCTAACGTGTTATATGTCAAAGAAAATGATATGCTATTTAGCATGGACACCTCCATTTACAAAAGAAACTATGGCGAAATTTTCTAAAAATTTAAACACTTGGAAAATATTTTCTAGACAAGAGTTTACTTGTGTATTTTACACTATGTTTTCCGAATAGAAACCTCGCCATAATTTTTGTAACAAAATACAAGAATCGGAGATTGGTTTTCATAAATAAAAGCGGATAAATATATATTTAGAGTATATATTTCATACCAAGACGCTTGTGTGAATATTTGCATGATTTGTGAAGTAGTTATGTTATTTTAGGGTAAAATAATATAACTTACAAATACCATGAAATTACAACTCCAAAATAATACCAAAAGTCTCGCGGAATAAATATTTAAGTTACACACCTAGTATTGTGAAACCGAACGCAAAAACGTAACCTGTGAAATATTCCGGAAAATACTTTTACGAATATATTTTTGGGCAAATATTGTTTTGGATACAAGAAGTGAAAATATATTATTTTTGGGAAAATATATATTTTGGAATACATTATTTTTGGGACAAAATAAGTTATTATATATTTTTTAAAGTGGGACTTGAAAATATAAGTGTTTTGGAAATATATATTGGGAATATTTTGACGTATCTTTATTTAGAATAATACACCGGAATACGACGTCAATACATGGCAAGTTATACGAACACAAGAATACGAATACACAAGTATCAGATACTCCCATCCTTGGGAAGGAAATGCGAATAACAATACTCGAGAAGTGTTATCACAAAAATATCGAAAACACTCTAAAACGTAACTCAAAGGCACTAATCAATACTAAGACAAGGCACGACCCGCTCGTCTAACGGACCGTAGTACGCATGTAGGTAGTCGTGCGTTCTAGGGGAAGCTTCGAGTTACATTGGATACGAAGACGCAATACTGTGAGTTCATGTCCCCCTTTTCTCTTAACTGTTTTCAGTTTTATAACTTCGGGGGTGGAATACATGTTACAGTTATTACAGACACTTTTATACATGGTATGGTTAGCTTAAGGAGGGTTTACTACTTAGATCATGTGAGTGGGTAGGCGGATACTTAAGGCCATTAATCCTCGTAGTAGGACCGAGGGACATGAGTGATAGATCTATTCGGGTGTAGCGAGCCCCACTCCTGAGTCCGCTGAGTGGACCATGAGGTGACTATGTCTTACCGACGAAATCTGCTTGGTTTGAGTCTTCCTGCATCACTTCACACATATCAATGGCCTTGCAAACCATTGGTGATCTCTTTTTCCTTATTGCTACATACCGGGGACTTACATACATACTTATGACATTTACAAAGGCTTATACATACATACAAACGAACACATGAACTCGCTCAACTTTTGTTGATGTTTTTCAAACTACATGTATTTCAGGGAATTTATAAGTGGATCTGGCGGGCGTAGGAAGTTTTTTTGTTGCGTTAAGAATAAAGATTTCATCCATGGTCTTTGAGTTTGGTCAGTATGTCTCTTTCCTGGACAAGACACGCCTTCCAAACCTTGGTGCTATTTAATATCTTTTGATGAGTCCTTAGTGAACTCATAAACATTTTGTAAGATTGTAAAACTTGAAATTGAAGTCTACGCTTTTGAAACAAGGAAGGTTATGTTTTAAACTTATCTTATGGATGACAAATCTATGGTTTTATCGTATAGCATTGTTATGATTGTTGCTATGGTATTAAGAAGTCACACCAAATAATCACGCTTCCGCAAAAGTCAGGGTGTGACAGCTTGGTATCAGAGCCTCAATCGTAGCGAACTAGGATTCTTTCTTGAGTCTAGACTACGATCATTAGGGCTCTCACGAAAATGCTTTTCACAACATGTTTTCATTGCATGCACAAAACGTCCAGATCCAGGGAACAAACATTTTTACAAACAAAAGGCACAAATACACACTTCAAAATTTATGTTTGTAATTCAGTCTTAGAGACTGAGGGAGTTCAGCCTTAGAGGCTGGGGAGGTTCAGTCTTAGAGACTGAGGGGTTCAATCTTAGAGATTGGGGAGGTTCAGTCTTAGAGGCTGGGGAAAAATTTAGTCTTAGAGACTGGGAGGTTTGGTCTTAGAGACCAGGGATTTAGTCTTAGAGACTGGGAGGTTTGGTCTTAGAGACCAGGGATTTAGTCCTAGAGACTGGGGAAGTTGGTCTTAGAGATCAGGGAGTTGGTCTTAGAGACTAGGAAATTGGTCTTAGAGACCAGGGAGTTGGTCTTAGAGACCAGGGAGTTAGTCTGAGAGACTAGGAAGTTCAGTCTGAGAGGCTGGGTGGGATAGTCTGGGGAAGACTAGGAAGATTACTTGCTTACATTGTTATCATATACATGCTTAATTGCTGATTATTGATAAACGTGCATATGTGGTGATTATTTGCACACGCTAGTTGCTAGTGATTATTAAGGATATACGTGTTATGATTAATATGTACCGGCACACCTGTCGCTTTGATTAGAAAGCAAATTGTCAGATGTGATGACCCTATGGCCCCCACCCCAGTTAATGAGAACTGCACTTGCGCCGGAGATATTTACGTCAGACACTAAGAGTGATCCTGATATGCTGACCAAGGACAAGGACGACTTACAACAGTCCGCGCTACCAGATTTTGGGATGATTTATCCATGCTGAAGGCTTCTCTGACAAGAATCCTCCTGTTACTCTTGTTCCAGTCCATGACCACTTCATCACTGGTCATTCCGATAGCGAACACACCATGGCTCTGATCCTTGACAATACGCCTCATGTGGACCTTTCCTTCCAAAGGGTGGCTACTCGACGAATAGTCGATGACGTTGACATGACTATTAATGGTCCTCCTGACGACATCCATGGTGATGGAAAGTTAGACGAGAACGTTATTACAAATTTCACATCTGAGACCTCTGTTATCAGGCTATCCTCTGCACCTAGAATACGCTCGATTTCAGACTCCTTTGAGTCTGTGACATTTACAGCCTTATAGATGGCCGGATTACAACTTTCTACTACTGACACAGACGACGACGCTGTTATGACTGCTGCACTATCACTGCTCGAGGCACCACACCGTACACGACCCAGAGACTGCCCCTGAGCTAGCTGCTGCACCTTTGTGGGACAGCTTGATGTTGCACCTACTGATCCTGCACCCTTGCTTGATTATGACCCTGTTTCTTTTGGTATACCGGACATTACACCCCTTATATCTGACCCAGTACCTATGCCTGATGACCTCCTTATCGGTCGAGACGTTTGTTCGTGCACCTTCACCGCTGATATCGCTCCTATGAAGACCGATGTCCATTGCACTGACATGCCTATCGCTTCCTTTTAAAACATACCCGCACCCTGGGAAGGTACTCCAGGTCAGCACCCGCATAACGATCCTTCTGCTACGGCAGCATTTTCCCCGACCTCACAGGCCGCACTGTTTGTTACTTTCACCTCTACATCGCTGGATGAGCCATATCGATGGTTCTTATCATACACTACGCTAATGTTAGACCCTTACACTATGGAGGCTACACCAGGGATGAATTGCTCCAATAACATCAGCTACAGTTTGAGGATAGGAGTCGCAGAATGTTGGAGCTTGAGCTGACACCACGTCCTCCACCTTGTCTATTGCCAGCATACTTTGATCCTCCACATTTATCAAGAGCGGCAGAACAGATAATTACTTCGACGTATACACAAGCCCGAGGAGGAAGTCCACGTATGTTAACAGTTTACTTTTCTTTCCTCCTCCACCTCAGACACTGGAATAGTGGTTTTTGGACTATGCGGATTGCATTACATTTGGGTAAAGACAATAATGATAAACCTGGATTGTGGAGACTTTTAAAGACCACTTCAGACTATGTGATTTTGATACACTGATATACTTTTTGGGCAAGGGTAGGGTGACCCTGTGTCCCTTTTGATGTGATACATTTTGAAAGACGATACAATTGTGGTCGGAGAATAATGAGAGCCCAATCATCATAAAACATGCGACAATACTTTGTGGCCAATGACCAACGAAAGCTCCGTCACTATGTCTTCGTTAAGCACGATTGTTGATCCATATATGTGTGCTGTAATTATAAAGCTACGTGCTTGCTTACTATGCTCTCATTAAACATAATTACCAAAATTGCTTGGTTATGCTATGATTATGCTATTGCTTACTTGGTTGGTATGATAACCTATTATGTGTATGTACATATGACCACTAAACAACTAAATGCACTTCCTGAACAAATAAGACTTGACCTAACCAATCTTCTTCTTAGAAGATGTCGATACAAGGGAACATCGCTACCAATAACCCTCCGCCGACAACAGCGGCAGAACTACAAGAGCGCATCTCGCAGGCCATCGCATAGCTCGAGGCCCTTCGCTCCGAACACGGCAGAGGTACCTCAGGAAATAACCCACCCAGCGGCTGCACCTACGAGCAGTTCTTGAACCACAAACCTCGAGAATTCGACGGCACTGGGGGTGCCTTAGCTTTTGTGCGTTGGGTGGTGTAACACCTCAAAAATTCACGTCCTACAATGTGTTGACACGCGTCATAGGTTTGAACGTGTGAAAGAATGTTATAAAAGGACTAAAGTTGACAATCATGGAAAGGATGTGAATATACGAGTTCTAAATGTCAACAGTGAATAAATATATTGTACATTAACCCTACATGATGCTCATACCTTCAAACGAATAAATCATGGATCATACGAAGCTAAATATGAAAGAAAGTGAGAGATTACAAACTACAGGGGTTAAATGTGTCAACATGTTTAAGTTATACCTCTGAGTGACCTTTTGACAAACCCGAAGCTTTGTAACGGTTAATTATGCTCACTAGAATGCACGATATAAATTTCATAAAATTTCTTTATCGTATGAGCAAGTTGTGATCAAATTCGTATGCGAGGGGTTAAAAGCGTCAACGTTAAAGTTTAGGACTTTTCGGGTGACAATAAAGTTAACCGAGGACTAAACAAAGTGGGTATATGTCTTGAAGCCCATATACGTCAATTTGGAGGGTTCAAAATGCAAGAAAATGAAGTCTTAGCAAAGTTTTGAAGAGCCAAGGATTAAAACATAAAAATCAAAAATTTGATTTGATGCAGGTAGGGCGTCGCGCCACGCGAGGCTCCCTATGGAGACCTACGCGTGACGCGAGGGGTCTTCTGACTCTGAAAATGTTGCTAGGTGTCTGCCATTTGCATTCTAATCGACTCTTATCCGATTTTCCTCATCTTGGGCGACCCCTAGGCAACCCCTAGACACTTAGGGACATGTGTTAATGATCAGGGACCATTGGTAGTGTTGTGTGTCAACAATCCATGGTGATTAAAGCACTATAAAAGGCCATGATGTTGCAACAAGTTCTTCACACCTTCCATCTGCACTTTGGAGCATTTCTGGAGCTAAAGACTTCTCTCTAAGCTTCACAAATCATGCATAGGACTTCAGTAAGTTTGCTTAACCTTCCTTAGTTAAGTTTTTGCTTAGTTTTAGCTTAAAAGTCAAACCGTCATAATTAACGGTTGACTTAACGATTAATCACTAATGGTCCAGTGATTAGTCGAATTGAAAGTAGTTATAAGTTGGTAATTATGTGGGTAATAAACCCTTAAAAGGGTTCCCCCTGATTCCCACTCTAACTAGGTCAAATGTCGTGTCAAACTTGTTATTAAAAAGTCAACAGGATACTTAATTTCTAATTTATGCATAATTAGCAATGTAGAACACATACAACCTGTTTGATCATTATTATAACTTGGTAATTAGTGTAAGAACATGTCTAAACATGTTCAACCCGACAATTCTCTATAGAGACCCGGTTCGGAACCGAAAGTCTCATAGTTTGACTTTTGCTTTGACTTTCAGTTCTGACCCGTTTAGGCATGTTTTAGAAATGCCTTAGAGCTTTAATTGGACCAGGTTACATGCTAGTATAACCCTCTGTGATTATACACCTTGGTTCATTAGTTATCCAAATAATATGCATGATTCCGTTAATTGCTCATATGTTGACCATTATGCCCTTTTCACCTTAAAACGTGATTTTTGCAAATGTAAAAGAGTAGAAACCTTAATTACTGATATATAAACTTGTAACCAAAATTTGACATCAGTTTGAGGTCAAGATTAAGAGTAATGCTCATTAGCGTAAATTGGAAGCTTTATGTTAATTAAACGACATAATTAGCATATAGCCTATTTAAACCCACTTTTTGATATCAAACTTATTACCCACTGATGTAATATATTATTTTGGGATTTTTGAAGATTTTTAATTAATTTTAGGCTGAGCATAACTTATAGTCATAGGCTTAATCCGGTAATTGTCGGTTTTGCCCTTACGTGCTATAAAATGAGTTCTACATATCTAATCGACTCCAAACCTTTTTCTACTGATTAGATATGATAAATAAATTATTTAAGCCTTCTGGAATAATAAAAATATCAGCTTTATGTATAGAACCCGGAAATGGCTTCTAATCGCCTTTTTAAGCGTTTTTAACGCATAGTATGTACTAGAATTATTTTAAACATACAAGGGTTGATACCTACTGATATTTTAGGTAAATTATAATATTTTAACAGTAAGCAAAAGTTGTTAAACTCAGACTTCAGTTTTGAGCTTTTCGGCTTATGTGAAATTACCAAAATGCCCCTACGGTGCATAGTTTGGTTATAATTGATACATTTCACATATATACTTTACCCTACTGTTATAACTTAGTAAAATAAGTATTTTTGCTGATTATAGCAGACCTGTAACTCAGGTTAATACTTAAACTCTTTGATAACCTTGTAAATGACCAAACTACCCCTACGGGGCATAGTTTGTGTTTAAATTCGTTTCGGGCATAATAGAAGACATCTTACTGATGTCACAACATATTTGAAGCATATTAACTTAGGAAACCTGTATATGGCTCTTACGGATACCCATTACGCTTATTACGCGTTCGGTTCGGTTTATGTAACTAGTTTACATAAATTAGCCGAAACGGGTCAAACCTTATCGGTTTTATCTCAAAATCCAGAATGTGTATGAAATACCCATATTAAGCAAGTCTTCAAACTTGTCGGGTCTAAATCACATTCTATCCGGTCTTCGCTTAATCGTGCGTACGAACCGTATCTTTGAAACTAACCGGTCTAAGCTTAAGCTTAACTAAAGACCCGTTAGGATTCTAATAGGTTATTATAAACCTTCGTTCCAGATTAGGAGGACCAGTAAAAGCTACTTGCATTTGCTTATTGTGATTATTACTTTGCCCAGGTAAATACTTTTAACTTATTTTCCCCTATACGGGCTTGGGTTACGGTATATAAAATACCGCTTGGTCGGGCATTAAATCTTCCATCGTTTGGTGGTTAATTGAATAATTTGATCGGCCCGTTTAAATATGTTTTGTTTACTTAAAGCCTTTGGGGGGTTAATGACCATGTCCCGGATATCCTTGGCATCATTTTACGAAATGGCCATGACTTAAGCGCGGGGTGTAGGCGTACTCCCGTCAGTGCATAAAAGAATAATGTGGTGTGTCTATTGATCTTTAACCCGGACACGATCCGGGCTACTGAACGCATAAGGAACATGTAATTCATTTACAAGATTATGTATTTAAATAATTATCCCAAGTTATAAAATGTTTATGCCACGTGCATCCAAATCAATTTTTAATCATTTTTAAAAATGAGTCAGTTGATTGTATTTACCAGTGTAAACTGACGTATTTTCCCAAAAAGATTAAATGCAGGTACTAAGCGTAATAGGCTGGATTCTCTCCTTAGCATCAATAAAGAGTCTCGCAAGCTTAAGATGCCTATCGTCTGTTGAACTACTGTTTCCTATTTATTTCGATCCGTCTGTGGATAAACATTCGACTATTGTGATACTTGATATTACAAATTATAAAAGTTGAATTGTATCTTTCTTTTGCTTCCGCTGTGCATATTAAATATTGTGTTGTTTGACTATTATGTTGCCAACCACGTCACGATACTCCCCACCGGGCCCACCGGTGACACGTGGAAATCGGGGTGTGACAGGTTGGTATCAGAGCCAACATTGAGTGAATTAAACACTAGCCTTTTGTGTTTAATCTCAATAACACAATTGCACATATCTAAACTTTCGAGTCTAGACAAATAACATAGGACAAATTCTACTTTGTTTGGTTTTGTTTTGTCCTTTATTTTATATATGTTTGTTGTTATCTCATGCTATATTGACAGGATTAAAAATGCCGCCAAGATTCTTTAGACGTAGAGGACGAGGCAAGGGGCCAATCACCGCCCCCAATGACGACGAGGCAGGACCTTCGCACATGCGAGCTCCTACCACCACCGCGAGTGCCGACCCGCGAGAAAACCGGAGGAACCTTTTTGAACCTGCAAGACGATCAGTATCGCACAGTTCGAAACCTCCCATCCACAACTCATATGGGCCACATTCGGAAAATGAGCCCGACAACCCTCAACCGTCTTACATACCTCTTCAACGATCTCTATCGCACCATTCTTTTGGTGACCCCACACCTGTTTTCAGGGGCCGGTTTAACCCGGCCAATTACATACAAGAACCAGTGGGTTTTAACCCATTGGGGCCGGAGGACCATTTCTCCGGCGATCATGCGGAAGATATGGACGAGGACACCGATCCAGTCGAGCCCGCAACCGGAACTCCGAACCATCCTATCGAGGTCTCAGATGGTTCATCTTTTCACGGATCACCCTACCATGGTCCGGACAGTTACCAGGCGCGATTCAACCAGCACGAGTGGTATTTTACACCCTCGCACCATTCGTCGCCACATCAGCAGCAGCAGCATCAGCAGGATCCCTCTGAGGATTCCCGATTTGTGGCAGTCACGCCACCACCACCACCAGTTCAGCCGGCACCTCCACAACCGCCGAGGCGTAGGAGAACCGGAGCGCGGATGTCCGCGCGAGGATGAGATTTTCATTTCAGCTCTCCTCGACAATCAAGTGGCAGTCATTATCCGCCACTTCCAGAAGATCCACAAATGGGTGGACCTTCACACCCAGTTGCACCGCAACCACCACCGATGGGTTTTGATAACCCAATCCCTGCATATACGGGTTCAGCGATGTACAACCAGTTTGGGCCGCCGGTTCACACCAACTACAATTACGCCGAAGCCGACCCATACTTGGTAGCGTCCAATTACAACGCCATTAACCCTGAAGGACCGTATGGAGCTCCTTGGGGAGCAGGGTACCCAACTCATGGGTACCAGATACCTGCCAGGCCTATAATACGGACACAATCGCAGCCGCCACGGTTTTCTCCCCCAGAACGGGAGGAAATTCTTCAGAGATTGGACCAGGTCGAGCGAGACTTTCACCGAGATCGCAGGGAGCAACAAACGTTCTTCCAAGGATTGACAAGCCTAATAAAAGGGAAGAGCAAGAAGGACCATTGAATCCTTCCACTGTTGTTGTAATTTCCTTGTATCATTTGAGCCCCTGCGTGGGCCTGTCTTGTTGTATTAACCCCTGTGTGGGTATGTATGTTTGTTTGTTTTGACCCCTGCGTGGGTCTATCTTTCTGTTAACCCCTACGAGGGTATGATGTTTGGTTATGTCCCTGCGTGGACTAATATGTTGCTTGACCCCTGCGTGGGTATGTTGTTTTATTAAAAAGTCCCGTTTAGGGCGACGTGTAACCTATTAATAATTAATGGAATGTTTAATTTATAAATTTCATTTTTGCTATTATATGCATAAATATATTATATGGAATAAATAAATCAAAATCATTCCTTTTAATAATAATCTGCCTATTAATTATTTAATAAGAATCTTAAGAGTGAAACCTAGCCTGAGTGTCATTATGAAGACCTGGCCATGATGGTAAGACCTGTTGAAAAGATTCAAATCCCAGTTAACATCTGAAAACATGATAACGCTCCTGGCAGACGTGGTTCGTTAAAATCACACGTCTTTCTTATTTTTTTGGATTCTTCAAAAGATTCCTAACCCAATATAATGATCTCTGAATCATGGGTTTAAATCATCAATTTGGATGATCATATTTTGACCATACGTGGTAATATAGAGCCTACGGGCCATGTCCATTTCTACATGGGCCAAAAGACAGTGGTAGCTATGACTCCCTGTCAGAAAAAAGGTAGTGAACTATGTTCAAACCTTCATGCCTTGATTCTCTGAAATCATGGCTTATAATTTAAAATGTCCTTGAGACTAGGCCTTTTGTGCTACTAATAAAGCTGTTATTGTTTTATAATTAGGATAAATTATAATAGAAATCCTAAATAAATATGATTAATAAATTAACCAAATATGGTCTCTGTTTACCATGGTTAATGAATTACCCTAAGGGGCAATTCCATAATAAACTCCCAAATAAACTATTGTCCTTGTTTTCTGTAACAGTTCAATTAAAATGGCTGACTCTAATGAAATTAATAGTCACCCAGTGGAGAATAATGATAACGCCCGAATTAATTTAACGGGTGCTGAATTGAAAGCGTTAGTAGACGACGCTGTTACAAAGGCATTGGAGCGGCAGTATGAAGAATATAGTGGGACTCGGAGTAGGACCCTATCTACACCGCATTCGAAGCCACCTTCCAAGAAGGAAGAACTGAAGAAAGATGATGATCGACTCTCCTCAAACCACCACAGTGCTCCATCTCAACAGATAGTACTAAATCAAGAACCCCGTAGTAAGGGTTGCTCCTATAAATACTTTGTTTCGTGCAAACCCAGAGATTTCACTGGGGAAAAAGGAGCCATTGACTGCATGACGTGGTTAGATGAGATGGACACGGTAATGGATATCAGCGGATGCGCTGAGAGGGATATAGTCAAGTTTGTGTCACAATCTTTTAAAGGCGAAGCTTTAGCCTGGTGGAGATCACTGATTCAAGCCACTGGGAAGATCCCATTGTACAACATGTCTTGGGAACAATTTGTTGCCCTCATCAGGGAAAATTACTGCCCTCAGCATGAGGTGGAGAAGATAGAGTCTGATTTTCTATCATTGGTAATGACAAACCTTGACTGTCAAGCTTACCTCACGAGCTTCAACACAATGTCCCGGTTGGTTCCATATCTGGTGACCCCGGAACCAAAAAGAATAGCTCGTTTTATCGGTGGTTTAGCCCCCGAGATAAAGGCAAGCGTGAAGGCCTCTCGGCCAGCTACTTTCAGATCTGTAGCTGACATATCTCTGTCCCTCACTCTGGACGCGGTCAGACAAAGATCGCTGAGGAACAGAGATGCTGAGAAAAGAAAACGTGAAGATGATAATTCACGGAGGTCAAACAAGAAGCACCGAGGAAACGGTGACAATAAGAAGGGGTCAGAGTCAAAGAAAGATGGGCATCAGTCTGGTGAGAAGCCCAAGTGCAAGATTTGCAAGAAACAGCACTTTGGAAAGTGCAGACTCGAATCGAACTCGCAGACTCAGTCGAGAACTTTTGCTTACGGGATATGCAAGTCCAAGGAACACAAGACCTTGGATTACAAAAAGCTGAAGGATGCAACCTGCTACAGTTGCAATGAGAAAGGGCACATTAAAACCAACTGCCCTAAATACGCCAAGAAGCCTGAGGAGGCCAAGAAGACCAACGCTAGAGTCTTCAGGATGGATGCGAAAGAAGCTGTGCAAGACGATAACGTGATCACAGGTACTTTCCTTGTAAATGATGTCTATGCAAGAGTACTTTTTGATTCAGGCACTGATAAGTCTTTTGTAGATGATAAGTTTTGCAAATTGATGAATTTACCTGTCAAAACCTTAAGTGTGAATTATGAGGTGGAGTTAGCAGATGGCACCATAGAAACCGTCTCAACTGTGTTAGATGGATGTGTTATATCCATTAAGAACCACTCTTTTCCTCTGTCTCTACTTCCCTTTAAGTTAGCCGGTTTTGACATAGTCTTGGGTATGGACTGGTTATCTCATAACCAGGCCCAAATTGTCTGCAACAAGAAGCAAGTGGTGATAAAGACTCCGTCTGGTGAATCACTTACCATTCGGGGAGATACCCGGTATGGACTGCCTGAGCAAGTGACTATGCTCAAGGCCTCTAAGTGCTTGAAGAAGGGTTGTGTTATCTACATGGCACAAGTGACTTTTGATGAGCCGAAACCGAAGATGGAAGATATCCCTGTCATTTCTGAATACCCGGATGTTTTTTCCGAAGAACTACCTGGTTTACCACCAGATAGACAAGTCGAATTCAGAATTGACATCATCCCTGGAGCAGCACCTGTTGCTAGAGCAACTTACAGGTTGGCACCAACAGAGATGAAAGAATTAAGAGCACAACTAGATGAATTACTAGCTAAAGGTTTCATTAAACCTAGTTCGTCTCCTTGGGGAGCGCCTGTCTTGTTTGTCAAGAAGAAGGATGGATCGATGCGTCTGTGCATCGATTACCGTGAGCTTAACAAGGTCACAATAAAGAATAGGTATCCGTTGCCCAGGATCGACGATTTGTTCGATCAACTGCAAGGGGCAAGTTATTTCTCGAAGATTGACTTAAGGTCAGGCTACCACCAACTGAAGGTTAGAGATGAAGACGTACACAAAACTGCATTTAGGACTCGTTATGGTCATTACGAGTTCCTAGTGATGCCTTTTGGGCTCACTAATGCACCGGCCGCGTTCATGGATCTCATGAATCGCGTTTGCAAGCTGTACTTAGATAAATTCGTCATCGTTTTCATTGACGACATTCTCATTTACTCGAAGAACCAAGCTGACCATGAGAAACACCTTCGCTGTATTCTTAAACTCCCACACCATGAGAAACTCTACGCCAAATTTTCAAAATGTGAATTTTGGCTTCGAGAAGTCCAATTCCTTGGACATGTGGTTAGTGAGCGTGGTATCCAAGTGGATCCCGCTAAGGTCGAAGCTGTTATGAACTGGCAAGAGCCGAAGACGCCTACAGAGATTCGTAGCTTTCTAGGCTTAGCAGGATATTATAGACGATTCATTGAAAATTTTTCAAGGATTGCTGCACCCCTAACTTCATTGACTCGTAAGAAAATAAAGTTTGATTGGGGCCCTAAGCAGCAAGAATCTTTTGATATTCTGAAACAAAAGTTGAGCAACGCTCCTGTACTGACATTGCCTGAAGGTACTGAAGAATTCGTAGTTTACTGCGATGCATCACACACCGGCATAGGGTGTGTGCTTATGCCGAAAGGCAAGGTTATTGCCTATGCTTCACGGCAGTTAAAAGTGCACGAAAAGAATTACACCACCCATGACTTGGAGTTGGGTGCTGTTGTATTCGCACTAAAACTGTGGAGGCATTATTTGTATGGTATCAAGTGTGTGATCTATTCTGATCACAAGAGCCTTCAACATCTATTTAGTCAGAAGGATTTAAACATGAGGCAGCGCCGTTGGATGGAGACTTTAAATGATTATGATTGTGAAATCAGATACCATCCCGGCAAGGCGAATGTAGTCGCTGATGCCTTAAGTCGAAAGGAAAGGGTGAAACCCATCCGAATCAATGCCAAGAGCATTGAAATAAAGAACAGTTTGAATGAAAGGTTGTTAGCTGCGCAGAAGGAAGCTGTGCTGGAAGCTAACTATCCCAATGAAAAGCTGGGAGTAACTGAAGAACAGTTATCTCAAGGCAAGGATGGAATTTTGAGACTGAATGGACGAATATGGGTTCCAATTTATGGAGGACTTCGAGATGTTATCCTCCAGGAAGCCCATAGTTCCAAATATTCCGTTCATCCTGGAGCTGATAAGATGTACCAGGATCTGAGGGCAAATTATTGGTGGATAGGCTTGAAAAAGTCTGTAGCCGCCTATGTAGCTAAATGCTTGACGTGTGCCCAAGTCAAGGCAGAACATCAAAAGCCGTCAGGTTTGCTACAATAGCCTGAGCTTCCCACATGGAAGTGGGAGATGGTGACGATGGATTTCATCACCAAGTTGCCAAAGACAAGGAAAGGCAATGATACAATATGGGTGATAGTTGATAGACTGACTAAGTCAGCACATTTCTTGCCCATCAAGGAGACTTATAGCTCCGACATGTTAGCCCAATTGTACGTGGATAAGATTGTAGCCTTACATGGCATACCTGTGTCTATTATCTCTGACAGAGATACTAGATACACGTCACATTTTTGGAAAAGTTTCCAGCAATCTTTGGGCACGCGTTTGAATTTTAGTACGGCGTACCATCCTCAGACGGACGGTCAGAGTGAGCGTACTATTCAAACTTTGGAAGACATGCTTCGAGCATGCGTGATTGATTTAGGTGGTAGTTGGGATAACCACCTGTCGTTAATCGAATTCTCCTACAACAATAGCTACCATACCAGCATTAAAGCTGCGCCTTTTGAGGCCTTATATGGTAGAAAGTGTAGAACACCCGTTTGTTGGGCGGAAGTTGGAGATGTTCAATTATCAGGACCAGAGATAGTCTTTGAAACGACGGAAAAGATTGTCCAAATTCGTGACCGTCTCAAAGCTGCCCGAGATAGGCAGAAAAGTTACGCAGATCCAAAGCGTAAACCTCTGAATTTCGAGGTTGGTGACAAAATGTTGCTTAAAGTATCACCCTGGAAGAGGGTGATGCGATTTGGTAAGAAAGGCAAGCTAAGCCCGAGATATATAGGACCTTTCGAGGTCATCGAACGTGTCGGGTCAGTTTCCTATAAGTTAAACTTACCTGAAGAGCTCAGTGGTATTCATAACGTATTCCACGTCTGCAATCTGAAGAAGTGTTTCGCTGATGAATCACTGGTCATACCACATACAGATGTGCATATAGATGAGAGCTTGAAATTTTTGGAAAAACCATTGTCGATTGAAGATCGACAGGTTAAGAAGCTTCGAAGGAAGCATGTGCCTATTGTAAAGGTCAAATGGGATGCCCGTAGAGGTCCCGAATATACGTGGGAGGTTGAGTCCACAATGAAAGAAAAGTACCCTTATTTATTTCAGTAAATCTCGAGGTCGAGATTTCTTTTAAGGGGGTGAGGATGTAACACCTCAAAAATTCACGTCCTATAATGTGTTGACACGCGTCATAGGTTTGAACGTGTGAAAGAATGTTATAAAAGGACTAAAGTTGACAATCATGGAAAGGATGTGAATATACGAGTTCTAAATGTCAACAGTGAATAAATATATTGTACATTAACCCTACATGATGCTCATACCTTCAAACAAATAAATCATGGATCATACGAAGCTAAATATGAAAGAAAGTGAGAGATTACAAACTACAGGGGTTAAATGTGTCAACATGTTTAAGTTATACCTCTGAGTGCCTTTTGACAAACCCGAAGCTTTGTAACGGTTAATTATACTCACTAGAATGCACGATATAAATTTCATAAAGTTTCGTTATCGTATGAGCAAGTTGTGATCAAATTCGTATGCGAGGGGTTAAAAGCGTCAATGTTAAAGTTTAGGACTTTTCGGGTGACAATAAAGTTAACCGAGGACTAAACAAAGTGGGTATATGTCTTGAAGCCCTTATACGTCAATTTGGAGGGTTCAAAATGCAAGAAAATGAAGTCTTAGCAAAGTTTTGAAGAGCCAAGGATCAAAACATAAAAATCAAAAATTTGATTTGATGCAGGTAGGGCGTCGCGCCACGCGAGGCTCCCTATGGAGACCTACGCGTGACGCGAGGGGTCTTCTGACTCCGAAAATGTTGCTAGGTGTCTGCCATTTGCATTCTAATCGACTCTTATCCAATTTTCCTCATCTTGGGCGACCCCTAGGCAACCCCTAGACACTTAGGGACATGTGTTAATGATCAGGGACCATTGGTAGTGTTGTGTGTCAACAATCCATGGTGATTAAAGCACTATAAAAGGCCATGATGTTGCAACAAGTTCTTCACACCTTCCATCTGCACTTTGGAGCATTTCTGGAGCTAAAGACTTCTCTCTAAGCTTCACAAATCGTGCATAGGACTTCAGTAAGTTTGCTTAACCTTCCTTAGTTAAGTTTTTGCTTAGTTTTAGCTTAAAAGTCAAACCGTCATAATTAACGGTTGACTTAATGATTAATCACTAATGGTCCAGTGATTAGTCGAATTGAAAGTAGTTATAAGTTGGTAATTATGTGGGTAATAAACCCTTAAAAGGGTTCCCCCTGATTCCCACTCTAACTAGGTCAAATGTCGGGTCAAACTTGTTATTAAAAAGTCAACAGGATACTTAATTTCTAATTTATGCATAATTAGCAATGTAGAACACATACAACCTGTTTGATCATTATTATAACTTGGTAATTAGTGTAAGAACATGTCTAAACATGTTCAACCCGACAATTCTCTGTAGAGACCCGGTTCGGAACCGAAAGTCGCATAGTTATTCTTTTGCTTTGACTTTCAGTTCTGGCCCGTTTAGGCATGTTTTAGAAATGCCTTAGAGCTTTAATTGGACCAGGTTAAATGCTAGTATAACCCTCTGTGATTATACACCTTGGTTCATTAGTTATCCAAATAATATGCATGATTCCGTTAATTGCTCATATGTTGACCATTATGCCCTTTTCACCTTAAAATGTGATTTTTGCAAATGTAAAAGAGTAGAAACCTTAATTACTGATATATAAACTTGTAACCAAAATTTGACATCAGTTTGAGGTCGAGATTAAGAGTTATGCTCATTAGCGTAAATTGGAAGCTTTATGTTAATTAAACGACATAATTAGCATATAGCCTATTTAAACCCACTTTTTGATATCAAACTTATTACCCACTGATGTAATATATTATTTTGGGATTTTTGAAGATTTTTAATTAATTTTAGGCTGAGCATAACTTATAGTCATAGGCTTAATCCGGTAATTGTCGGTTTTGCCCTTACGGGCTATAAAATGAGTTCTACATATCTAATCGACTCCAAACCTTTTGCTACTGATTAGATATGATAAATAAATTATTTTAAGCCTTCTGGAATAATAAAAATATCAGCTTTATGTATAGAACCTGGAAATGGCTTCTAATCGCCTTTTTAAGCGTTTTTAACGCATAGTATGTACTAGAATTATTTTAAACATACAAGGGTTGATACCTACTGATATTTTAGGTAAATTATAATATTTTAATAGTAAGCAAAAGTTGTTAAACTCAGACTTCAGTTTTGAGCTTTTCGGCTTATGTGAAATTACCAAAATGCCCCTACGGTGCATAGTTTGGTTATAATTGATACATTTCACATATATACTTTACCCTACTGTTATAACTTAGTAAAATAAGTATTTTTGCTGATTATAGCAGACCTGTAACTCAGGTTAATACTTAAACTCTTTGATAACCTTGTAAATGACCAAACTACCCCTACGGGGCATAGTTTGTGTTTAAATTCGTTTCGGGCATAATAGAAGACATCTTACTGATGTCACAACATATTTGAAGCATATTAACTTAGGAAACCTGTATATGGCTCTTACGGATACCCATTACGCTTATTACGCGTTCGGTTCGGTTTATGTAACTAGTTTACATAAATTAGCCGAAACGGGTCAAACCTTATCGGTTTTATCTCAAAATCCAGAATGTGTATGAAATACCCATATTAAGAAAGTCTTCAAACTTGTCAGGTCTAAATCACATTCTATCCGGTCTTCGCTTAATCGTGCGTACGAACCGTATCTTTGAAACTAACCGGTCTAAGCTTAAGCTTAACTAAAGACCCGTTAGGATTCTAATAGGTTATTATAAACCTTCGTTCCAGATTAGGAGAACCAGTAAAAGCTACTTGCATTTGCTTATTGTGATTATTACTTTGCTCAGGTAAATACTTTTAACTTATTTTCCCCTATACGGGCTTGGGTTACGGTATATAAAATACCGCTTGGTCGGGCATTAAATCTTCCATCGTTTGGTGGTTAATTGAATAATTTGATCGGCCCGTTTAAATATGTTTTGTTTACTTAAAGCCTTTGGGGGGTTAATGACCATGTCCCGGATATCCTTGGCATCATTTTACGAAATGGCCACGACTTAAGCGCGGGGTGTAGGCGTACTCCCGTCAGTGCATAAAAGAATAATGTGGTGTGTCTATTGATCTTTAACCCGGACACGATCCGGGCTACTGAACGCATAAGGAACATGTAATTCATTTACAAGATTATATATTTAAATAATTATCCCAAGTTATAAAATGTTTATGCCACGTGCATCCAAATCAATTTTTAATCATTTTTAAAAATGAGTCAGTTGATTGTATTTACCAGTGTAAACTGACGTATTTTCCCAAAAAGATTAAATGCATGTACTAAGCGTAATAGGCTGGATTCTCTCCTTAGCATCAATAAAGAGTCTCGCAAGCTTAAGATGCCTATCGTCTGTTGAACTACTGTTTCCTATTTATTTCGATCCGTCTGTGGATAAACATTCGACTATTGTGATACTTGATATTACAAATTATAAAAGTTGAATTGTATCTTTCTTTTGCTTCCGCTGTGCATATTAAATATTGTGTTGTTTGACTATTATGTTGCCAACCACGTCACGATACTCCCCACCGGTGACACGTGGAAATCGGGGTGTGACAGGTGGAGAAGACGAATTCTGTTTTACGGTTGAGCAAATGTGCCCCAGAACATCAGGTCGCATACATAGCCGGACTATTTGTAGATGGGGCTCTGTCATGATGGAACCTTCATGTTCAGACAATGGGCAAGACCGCTGCATATGCTTTAACGTGGGACGAACTGAAAGAACTGATGCGTAAGAGATATTGCTGGAGGGCATAAGTCCAGAAGTTGGAAACTGAACTGTGGAACTTGAAAATGGAAGGACCAAAGATAGCTGAGTATGTGCAGAGATTTAATGATTTATCACAAGTTGCTACGCTCCTGGTGGGACCAGAGTTTAAGAGATTCAAACGTTTCATAGGGGGATTGGCACCCCAGATTCTAAGTCTGGTAACCACATCTAAACCTTCAACGATCACCGAGGCTATCGACATGAGCGTGGCGCTCACTGAAGAAGCGGTTAGACTAGGAAAATTTTCCAGTATGGAAAAGAAAGAGGAGACTCCTGTAGAGTCATCTGGAGATAACAAGAGAAAGCTCGCAAATTTCAAAAAGATTACTCGGGCGAGTAATAAGAAGAAGGCCAAAAAGGGAAAAGACTACATGGGTATCCTACCTAAGTGTGACAATTGTCTACGCTACCATGTCGGGCGATGTAAATATGGAAAACGTAATACCTGTGGCAAGAGAGGGCACCCTAAGGAAACTTGTAGGCAAGTTACTGAACATAGAAAGGGAGGCCAAGATAGTAGCGAGAATCACGGAGGGAACAACGACAGGGACGATTGTCCAGGCAGGACAAGTGACAGACAGAAACGTGCTCAAGGTTGTCTTAACTGTGGAAGCAAAAAGCATTTCAGAAAATACTGTCCTAAGGAGAACCAGGCACAAGGATGAAAAGCCCAACACCAGAACTAGGGAGACACGCCAGGAATTCAAGCATGGATATCGGTACATTCCGTACTACTCAACGTTATGCATCTGTGTTACCGGATACTGTTGCAAATTTTAAGCTTCGCATCTCTAGAGTTTGAGAGTATATTTGGTTTAGTAGCAAGTAAGTTAGATAACTCGCACTCGATGGAACTATCTAGGTGAAGCTAGTGGGAGCCAACGCAGTAACTAGAAACGGCAAGATAGAACCAGGAGAGCGTAAGTTTACGCTTGATCTGCTGCCAGTTGAGTTGGGAAACTTCGACAAGGTAATTGGGATGGATTAATTGCCAAGTGATCGAGCGGAGATTGATGTTCGCATCCCGATGGCCAATAAAGGAACGATCGTGACTCATGAAGCAGGATACGCCCCTACAAATTACTAATTGCTGGAAGGTACGAAAGTGGTTGCGTAAAGGATGCGTTGTTTTCTTGGCTCATGTCGGGGACAAGGGAGCCGAAGAACCAAAGCACGAAGATATTCCTGTGAAAAGGAAATATCCTGAAGTCTTCCCCGAAGACTTACCAGAATTATCTCCTCAACGACTAGTCGAATTTCGCATCAAATTGATTCCAGGCGTCGCGCCTGTAGTCAATGCACCTTAACGACTTACACCTTCGGAGATGCAAGGATTGACAGTGAAGCTTCAGAAGTTGATAGAGAAGGAAGATACCAGACCAAGATTCCCTTTTGGGTAACCCCAATTCTGCTTGTCAATAAGAAGGACGATAGCTTTCATACGAACATCAAACAACCAGGATCCGAACGAGCTAACCCACGAGAGACGGTGACTCTTGCTAAGGATTAACGAATTACTTACTTAACTAACTATGGGGATCCAACTACTACTTCACGACTGATCGATGATCGAGTGTCTTTAGCTGGGAATTCAGGAAGAAAGTATACCGTGGAAATTGTGGGACAATAACTTGTTTTGAACATACACACAAATGGTGTTTCATACACGATGCACAAAGCAATTTTACGCAGAATACGAGACTCTGAGAATCTAGAAAACATATACTTAGGACCTTTGGGAACCCAGGTCCAAACTCGTAAAGGTTGTCATTTAGGAACCATATCTGTTAACCCAATCAAACACCATTAACCTGACATATATGCCATTTCAGTTAACAAAACAGAAAATACTTAAATTTCTTTTGTTGAAATCTTCACTTTTGCTTCTAGTGAGTAGATGTTTGCATCTCTACTCGCCTGAATGGTAGTTGCATTACGTCAATTCTCTTCGCTGAGAGCGAACACACATTTGCATCGATACTTGGTCATTACCTCATACTCATTGTTTCGTTACTTGAAAACTCATATGTTACGCATGCACTATTTGCTATGCGTGCGGTTTCGTTTCAAACGCTTCATTGAAGTTCGAATATTATGTTGCTAAATCTAATCACTGGTTTGTGATCCGAATGACCTACATTATTGTAATTATTGGCTATGTTGTTATCAAGTCAACACACTTTCTCGAAACTCCTTTTTATTTCGAGTTACATTCAGGGTTTATCTTTGCAACCATGCCGAGATTCCTTTGTTAATACATACGTTTATTGTCAAATTACGTTGAAACCAAGTTCAATTGCTTGAACTTATCCACTTCGCATATTCAATTTAAGACGCCATAAGATGTATTGGGAACATCATATTCAAATATTTTTGCAAAGGTTCTTTCATTTCGAGTCGTAGTAGATTTGATTCGTCTACGACTCCACTAAATCGTTTGTTGGTTTCAATACCTTGTGGAGATGATTTCACAAAATTGAGCTTGCGCTAATTTGGTTACTCACTTCATACACGGATTTAAATGATTTATTTGCTCTAAATCCGTCTCGTTTATCACGACTAAAGCGGTCTCAACACAGTTGTGTGTTAAGGCAATGGTACATAGATTCATTTCATAACACAATGTACCTCCTAACGATTCTTTCATTGTCTATCGAATACCTTGCGGTACTTAATACTTTTTCACCTTCGATCAAAAACAGTGGCTCTTTGATGTTCCGTATTTAACTGAAAACTATATGACATTGTGTAAATCAAATCTTCAGATTGTCTCTGTACACTTTCATTTGATTTCAGGCACGGTGAACTTGTTCAGTCACCACTATTATTGAATCTCGTCATTACGACACCTTGTGGTGTTATTAGCTTGTGCTAATCAGGGTCAACTGTTTCACACAAAACTATATATACTTTTGTTGACTTGTCATTTAAACGTTCCTAATGCAACTACGAATTAAGACAATGATACACCAGATTCGCTTGTACTTCATTCGGTATATTTTCGCAATTCGAGAAATGTCAACGCACTAAACCTTACCATTCATCTATTTGGAAGTTGACAGATCATTTGTATGTTACTATCACATTTGAGTTGTTGATTATCAATTCATATAGCGGATGCTATGATTTGTGAAAACTCGTTTGCATATTGTGACCGATTATTGAGAATCCATTAGGCAAAACTCCTTCGTTACACCCCTATTAACTGAGTTACACTAGATTATACATCTATACATCTCATGTCTTTTGACATCAAATGCTAGAACACATATTTGTTTAACCATTGGGTTCCTGTTGTTGAAATACATGCTTGGATTCGCCTGATTTGAATAAGTTTTGATTCGGTTTTGGGATACCTACCTCAGTATTATTCATGCACATGCACGCACCAGGTACCCCTAAGGAGATAAGGTAGTACAAATTTCGAGGACGAAATTTTCTTAACGGGGGGAGAATGTGACAACCGTCAAATTTGCATGCATTCGTACAATTAATTAATATTGATTTATGCTTAATGACTGTGTTTAATTACAACTGATGACTTAAACTGTCTTCTGATTTCTGTATCATACATACATGTGCGTCACATTTCATACTGTCACACCATTTGTTACACACAAACTTTAGTGACATACTTGATGCACAAAGCACAGTTAGCACAGTGAACGGATAACTCAGAAATATACTGACAGTGCCAGTACATAAACAGACAGTGTTTTGAGACCCAGTATGGGTCAGGGACAAGGTACTACACTAGTATGGTGTGTAGGGAAGTGAGGACCATAAAATTGCGTCACTAGGTGATAGATAAAGTGCTGGGAAGTGCCTAAAACTCACTTTAAGTGCAGAATTCTGCATTTTTCAGCAAAATTCAGCATTTTAATATGCTAGTAACATGCAGAAAATTGACTAAATGGTCCTGAATGCTTTCCTAAGTGTCGGGAATTAAAAGTGTCACAAAAAGTCATATAAAAGACACTATACGGTATCACTTAGCACTTTAACGGAACGGTATCTAACCGAACAACCGGACATTACCCGGGACACCAAAATTTTGCCAAATACATTGTTTTATTATTTTTGGACTAGTCATGATCCCCGAACACCCTAACACCCTTTACATTCTCTAGTAACTAACATATGAAATCATATACTTGGAATTTAACTTACATTTACTAACTTCCATCAAGATGTTACAATTAACCCCCCCCCCCCACCCCATGCCCATTTTCGGTCACAAGAGGACCCACAAAAATCCCCACCATACTTCCAAGATTACAATATATTATTTTATTTGATGTCTTGCTTGAGTATATGAACAAGATATTGTGTAAGATTATAAGTATGGTTGCTAGATCACCACAATCATTCCATATCATTCTCTCAGATTCACAAGATCACACCATCTTCTCACATCTCTCCCTCTCCTCTCGGCCCTCACTATAACCGCCACCACCACCACCTATTCACCATCATACTCTTCCATTTTCAAGCTTCATTCAAGTGCTAGAAGGAGGATCAAAGGAGCTTGAAGTTGTAGATCATCAAGGAGCTCTTTCACTTACTTTTACACACCATTTCATCATCTTTTGTCACACCCTGGCTTTGCGGAAGCGTGGGTTTATTTGGTGTGACTTCTTAATACCATAGCAACAATCATAACCATACTATATGATAAAAACATGAGATATTCATCCATTAATAAAGTTTAGAAAAATCCCATTTTCAACAATCACAAAATAAGTTACAAACCTTAACTGGATTTAATTGAGTTTATAAAGACTTTAAACAATACTAGGTTTAGAGATATGTAACCCGTCCAGGAAGAGGTTACACCTTCTAAACCCTGGATGACTTCTTTGTTCAAACGCAGCTTGAAAATACGTGCATACCGTGCCAGATCCGTTAGTTTCCTGAAATACATGTAGTTTGAAAAGTCAACATAAAGTTGAGCGAGTTCATGTGTAAGTGAGTATGTACAAACATTTGAAAATGTTGTAAGTATGTATAAAAGTCCCTGGTATGTAGCAAATAAGGAAAAAGAGATCACCATTGGGTTGCAAAGCCAATGATATGTGTGAAGTGCCGTAGGAAGACTCAAACCTAGCGGATTTTGCGTTGGGCTCAAAGTCACCACCTGGTCCATTAGGCGGGCTCAGGGGTTGGGCTCGCTACACCCAGATAGATCTACCGCTTTCGACCCTCGGTCCTACAATGAGGATTAATGGCCTCAAGTTGCGCCTACTCACTCTCATGATCTGTACGTCCTAACCCTCCTTAAGCTAACCATACCATGTAAAAAGTATTCGTAATCACAGTAACATGTATTTCACCCCCGCAGTATAAAAACTGAAAACAGTTAAGAGAAAAGGGGGACATGAACTCACTGAAGTGCGTCTCGAAATAGCAATCTCCCAGTCAACCTGCTGCGTAACGACCTACACGTACTAACTTCTATTAGACGGACGGCCGTGCCTTAGCTTAAGGTTTAATGTCTTTGGGAAATAGTTAGGCAACTATTTCGTAATTACACTTCGTAATTATTTTGTAAATATATTCCTTCCCAAGGATGGGGGTTCTAATACATGTGCGTTCGTATAACTTCGAAATATATTATTAAGTCTCACTTAATGTAATATATTTTATTTCATTTGTCCAAAATACTTTACTTCCAAAATATAAATATTTTTCCCAAAAATATTATATTTTATTCCATATAATTTTCCCAAAATAATAATATCCTTGTCAAAATACACACTTATGAGTATTTTCTGAAATTACGTAAGTTACGTTGTAAGGTTCGGGTGGTATAAATAATACCGGTGTAACTTAAATATTTATTGTGAAGGCGTTCGTATTATTTTGGAGCCGTTAATATTCAGTATGTTCCAGTAATATTATTTTTACTCTAAAAATAATATTTATGTAGTTCGCAAAGTAATCATAAAATCACACAAGTATTTTACTACAAAATATATATTCTAAATATATATTTAACAAGTTTTATTTGTGAAAACCCACCTCCGAATAACTTGGTTATATTGTCATAAAATCATGGCGAATTTTTATGTGGAAAAATAAGTTAAAATATATTCATAACACTTGTCACAAAAATATTTTCTAAGTGTTATTTTTCTGGAAAAATTTCGCCAGAGTTTCCTTTGTAACTGGAGGTGGCCACGCTTTCAAGCGTATCATTTTCTTTTAAAAATTCAACCAACAATTTCCAAATCATCAACCAACAATATTCAAACATTGAACTAGTCAAAGCAAGTATAAATTGCAACACATGAACTTGTAAGTTAAGTGAAAATACGTAGTAATCTTCCAACCCTTTTAGTAGATCTTTCTATTTCTAAAAATAAACTCAGTTTCTTGGAAACTTTATTTTTAAAGAAAATGCAAGTTTACAACTTTTATTCCAAAAATTACGAAAATATTTCTTGTTAAATCCTTTTGTGACACAAGTGTTTACACACTTGTTTGGTTCACAAAAATGTCTTTATTTCAAGAAAGATCCGGCTTTTAAAATATGATTTCATCATACACTTGGTTCTTCAAAAATACCACTTGTAGATCCTTAGATCTACTAGTTTAGAATTCCATTTCATAAGAAAAATTGTTTTTACACAAGTTCATGTTTGTGAGTGAAAGGGTTCGTCATCTAGTTATTTTTACACTAAACATAGTGGTAGTTCATGTTCCATGAACATGACCTAGCGTGGTTAGATGACGATCCGTTCCAACACTAGCAATCAACAACAATAAATAATCATAACAAAACTAGTTTCAAAAGTTTTACACTAATATTTACTCTTTAACCACCATGTTCATCATTTTTTTTTACTAGACTTTAAGTTTTGATCTTACATGTTCATGATTTTTTTATCCGACAAATCTCTTATTAACCACTTTAGACAAGATCAATAGGGTGTTTAGAGTCACTTACTACTAGCTCAAGGCTAGGGAAGAAACACGAGAGAAAAACGGGTGGATAATGGCAAACTAGAGAGGTCCTTGACAAATCGTGAGCTCCACACTCCGTGATTCGCCTTGTTACACCTTGTAATGCCCTTGGAATACTTGGATCAAAATAAAAAAAAAGAATGTGTATGGTAGTGTGTTCGGCGGAGCTTTACTTAGAAAGGAGAAAGGATCTTTTTTTTTGTGTTGGTGAATTAATGTAAGTGGGGATTGTTTATTTATAAACTTAACCCTATTGACTAATGGACATAATCAGGGGCGGAGCTACCCTTATGCCGGGGGCAACGCCCGCTACGGCTTGGCTCGGAAAAATTTGAAAAAACTAGTGTAAATTTTGGAAAAATTTGAGGTTTTTTCGATTTCGTTACGGCTTATTTATAAAACGTTACGGCTTGGCGGATTTTCTAGATCCGCCACTGGACATAATGCTCCTACAAGTACCAACAAAATCTTACTCATATCAAGAAAATATTGCATGGGTACATATGAAAGATTTTAAGAAATCTTTGGTGGGTGTAGTCCCATGGGGACGGTTATAGTGGGGGAAAGGGTTGGGTTGTGAAGTAATGGTAACCATTTAGATTTAGTTAGGATTTCCAATGTTTAGTTAGGATATTATTATGGGTTATAATATAAGGAGCGTTAGGGTGTTCGGGGACCCTAACTAGCTCAGAAAAGGAAAAACAATATCATTGACATTATTTTTATGTCCCGGGTAAAGTCCGGTGGTTCGGTTGGATATTAATCCGTTAAAGTGCTAAATAAGCATTTAAAGTGTCGTTATATTTGTTTTAGTGACACAATGAATTCCCGGCACTTTGGAAAGTGTCTAGTATTATTTTCCCATGTTTTTGCACTTTACTAGTTAGCTTAAAAGCTGAATTTTTGTATTTAAAGTGCAGAATTTTGTATTCAAAGTACGTCTTAGGCACATCCGGTCACTATAATTATCACCTAGTGACGCAGTTTTACATTCCTCGCCTCCCTACACTCCCTACTAGTGTAGTAATCTATTCCCGGCTCATACTGGCCTCAGAGACAGTAACTGTCTGATGCTGGCTATGTCAGCATGTTTACTGGGTATCCCGTATAGTGTGTTCACTGTGCATTTGTGCATCAAGGTTGTCACTAAGGTTGTGTGTAAATAATAGAGTGACAGTAATAAAGTATGATGCATGAACATGTATATATCAGAATTCAAGTAGCAGTTTAATCACAACTGTAAGCAAGCACAGTAATTAAGCAGTAATTAAATATTAATTAATTCGTACGGATACCTGGTTTGGTGAGGGTTGTCACATCTTTTTCTCTTGAGTTCTTCCCTAGCCTTTGAGCTAGTTGTAAGTTCTTGTTAACCCTTGTTTACTTCATGTTTTGAGTAGTTAAAAGATATAGTATGTTGAAATATACAAGAGCACTAAAGAACATGAACTAAAAGTTTAAACATAAAGCTTTACATAAAGATCATGAGATGAAAGATGATGATACATGATAAATCTGAGTTAAATAAACAATAACCTGCTATAAATGACTTATGATCTGATATTAATCGTTATTAGAAAGTATGGTGATCGTATGTGTGCATTTTAGTGGCATTTAAGCTATAAACAGCAGGCTGAGTAACATTTTCAGCCAACTTCAACTGGCTGTAAACGGACCGTTATAAATCGAAAAATTGATTTTCTGAAGTCTAAATTATGTATTTTCGAAAAACGGATCAAATGGCACTAGAATCATATTTTTTTGAGGCCGTTTGCTTTTTTAAAGGGGCGTTTTTCACAGCAGCAAAAGCTGCGTTTTACTGCAGAAAATGTGTGTTGTGTTCTTCGTCATAACTTAAAATCTGTGTAGAATTAGCTCATGAAATTTGTACTGTAGATGACCACAAATGTCGTTGTAATTCTCCCACTGGAATTTCATCAATCGGGCTTACGATGAATTTTAAATAAATTATTCCATGGACTGTAGTCAGAAAGTGACGAATCTGATTTCAGTCCGGTAAATGATTTTTTATAAAATATTGGTAATGAATTGGATCCCGATATTTTTACACACTAATATTTGGATCGTTTAAACCATTCTGTAAAAATTTGAGAATTTTTGGAGTAAGTTAACTATTTTATTCAAATGCCCGAAAACAGCCCAGTTTTGAATATTAAAGCTGAAACGACATAAGTAGTTTGTTGCGTGTCTAAATGTCGGGTAGGTTATCTGAGAACGATCTAACGTGTTATATGTCAAAGAAAATGATATGCTATTTAGCATGGACACCTCCATTTACAAAGGAAACTATGGCGAAATTTTCTAAAAATTTAAACACTTGGAAAATATTTTCTAGACAAGAGTTTACTTGTGTATTTTACACTATGTTTTCCGAATAGAAACCTCGCTATAATTTTTGTAACAAAATACAAGAATCGGAGATTGGTTTTCATAAATAAAAGCGGATAAATATATATTTAGAGTATATATTTCATACCAAGACGCTTGTGTGAATATTTGCATGATTTGTGAAGTAGTTATATTATTTTAGGGTAAAATAATATAACTTACAAATACCATGAAATTACAACTCCAAAATAATACCAAAAGTCTCGCGGAATAAATATTTAAGTTACACACCTAGTATTGTGAAACCGAACGCAAAAACGTAACCTGTGAAATATTCCGGAAAATACTTTTACGAATATATTTTTGGGCAAATATTGTTTTGGATACAAGAAGTGAAAATATATTATTTTTGGGAAAATATATATTTTGGAATACATTATTTTTGGGACAAAATAAGTTATTATATATTTTCTAAAGTGGGACTTGAAAATATAAGTGTTTTGGAAATATATATTGGGAATATTTTGACGTATCTTTATTTAGAATAATACACCGGAATACGACGTCAATACATGGCAAGTTATACGAACACAAGAATACGAATACACAAGTATGAGATACTCCCATCCTTGGGAAGGAAATGCGAATAACAATACTCGAGAAGTGTTATCACAAAAATATCGAAAACACTCTAAAACGTAACTCAAAGGCACTAATCAATACTAAGACAAGGCACGACCCGCTCGTCTAACGGACCGTAGTACGCATGTAGGTAGTCGTGCGTTCTAGGGGAAGCTTCGAGTTACATTGGATACGAAGACGCAATACTGTGAGTTCATGTCCCCCTTTTCTCTTAACTGTTTTCAGTTTTATAACTTCGGGGGTGGAATACATGTTACAATTATTACAGACACTTTTATACATGGTATGGTTAGCTTAAGGAGGGTTTACTACTTAGATCATGTGAGTGGGTAGGCGGATACTTAAGGCCATTAATCCTCGTAGTAGGACCGAGGGACATGAGTGATAGATCTATTCGGGTGTAGCGAGCCCCACTCCTGAGTCCGCTGAGTGGACCATGAGGTGACTATGTCTTACCGACGAAATCTGCTTGGTTTGAGTCTTCCTGCATCACTTCACACATATCAATGGCCTTGCAAACCATTGGTGATCTCTTTTTCCTTATTGCTACATACCGGGGACTTACATACATACTTATGACATTTACAAAGGCTTATACATACATACAAACGAACACATGAACTCGCTCAACTTTTGTTGATGTTTTTCAAACTACATGTATTTCAGGGAATTTATAAGTGGATCTGGCGGGCGTAGGAAGTTTTTTTGCTGCGTTAAGAATAAAGATGTCATCCATGGTCTTTGAGTTTGGTCAGTGTGTCTCTTTCCTGGACAAGACACGCCTTCCAAACCTTGGTGCTATTTAATATCTTTTGATGAGTCCTTAGTGAACTCATAAACATTTTGTAAGATTGTAAAACTTGAAATTGAAGTCTACGCTTTTGAAACAAGGATGGTTATGTTTTAAACTTATCTTATGGATGACAAATCTATGGTTTTATCATATAGCATTGTTATGATTGTTGCTATGGTATTAAGAAGTCACACCAAATAATCACGCTTCCGCAAAAGTTAGGGTGTGACAGTTAGGAAACTTCGATTGTGCTAATCAGATAGTTGAGAACCGCTACCAACAACATGAGGAACGATTCATGGCCCAAGAAGGGGAGATGCGGAGTCAGAAAGCTTCTATATAGACCATTGAGAATCAGGTGGGACAGTTGGCTAAAATGTTGTCTGAGAGACCCCCGGGTGGTCTTCCAGGAAACACAGAGCCGAATCCGAAAGGGCATGTCAATGCCCCGCACGTTTAACAAGTGTGGGAAAAATGAGTCTTGCTATCGACTCGCTGACAAATTTAGCGAGCGTGTTTTTACACGCTAAGGGTAAAGATGTAAATATTTAATTTATCGCATTTATTTCCTTGTTCGTTAACCTATTCTGTTTTTAGTAGGTTTGAACAAGATTTATTCATATCTTAGGAAGTTTTGAAGTTAGTTTAAAGTTAAAACATGTAAAAACCGTGCAAAAATGGTAAAGTCTTTTGAGAAAAAGGAGTTGAAGAGCATTCTGTACTTCTTTCTACAGAATGTACAGAGGAATCACGGTCGTGCACCTGATCCGCACGACCGTGCACTTCATAATCACCTCTGACCATGAACAACGTGCATAAGGTGGTCGTCGGACACGCACTACCGTGCACAGCGGCACCACGTTGCGAACCACAGTGCACAAGTTGATGCGCACTACCGTGCATGACTTTTTAGCAACAGTAATTTTTCGAGGAATAAAAACTAATTTTCAAAAAAAAAAAACCCTTCAAAATTACTATCTCTGGCCGCACACCCGTTCTTGGCTCTCCCACTCCTAAAACCAACCAATTTTTGCAAGGATTTAACTCGAATCTTCAATCAAGGCATGATTCCTTACTTGTTTTTAGTGTGTGTTTGTTTTTGTTTAATAATGGATTTGGTTTTAGTCATCTAACGGTTTGATCAATAGTATTGTTTGTTGTTTTGGTTAGTGACGTACTTGGCAGGTATATAGGGATGCACACAGAGTTGAGAAGACTTATATTCAAAGTCTATTCATACAAGTCTACTTCAACTCTAAGGGAGTACTTCTATCCTTTTTCACACTTTAGTTCAGCTCTTCATAATCGCTTAACTAATACGTGTTTCACATTGGGGACAATGTGAAGTTCAAGTGTGGGGAGGGGTTTAAGGGTTTAACTTTGTTTGTCCTTGAGTGTCCTCGTTTTTGTATATATTTATTTTGAAAAAAAAAAACTTAAAAAAAACGGTCAGTTATGTTCTTTAGAAAGCATCAAATTTGATCAAAACCGACAAGCCAAATCGATTTTTGAAAAAGATAACTAAAAGCATGACAAACAAAAAGAAAGACTTGCATATTTATCTTTACATTTATACTCATTCCTTCCGTTTTCGTGAGCAAATTTTTGAGTCTTTTATTTCTTTCTTAACTTGCTTATTGTTTTTTCGGAATATGAGTGAGGCGGATGTTTTATGCAATTTAGTACTTGTCAATAGTATACTTTTCAAAATCATAAATATGAGAAATTGCATGAATATGATAGAGGCACTTATGATACCCTTCTTGTGTTAGCCTTTTTCTTTGTTTATATCCCGCACCAAACATTATCCATTAGTTCGCCATGTTGAGCCTATTTTCCGTGTTTTTCCAATTTTACCCAACTACTTAGCCTACTTAACCAAATTTAGCCTTTTTATATTTAAACCTTTGTGTTAAAACTCGGTCAAAGTTATTATCCAACTAGCTTGTTTGTAATTATTTCCTTGTAAAAAAAACCAGAAAATAGAGATCGAAAAACAGATCAAAGACGATCAAGTTAGAGCAATTTTAAGCGCTAAATAGTACAAGATATGTTGTATAGCTCGAAAAGGGTAAAATCGTCTTTAAGCGTTATTTATGTATAGTTGTTGATTCATTTACGCTGGTTACAAATAACCGGCGAGTTTTAACCATTTAGCCACTTTCAAATATCCATTCCACACCCTTAACCATAGCCTATCATTACAACCATCAAAGACCTCTTGATTTATGCTTTTTCGCATATTAATTGGTGGAGATTAGATCTTTTGACAAGCTTATGATATTGCATGATTTATTGACTAGGCATCGAGTGTTTTACATACACATTATATGTATGATTCAGAAATTTAACCGAGTGTATGTGAACATCGTGAGAAATGTAAAGATTTGCATGCTAAGTCAATCAAACGTAGAATCGTTGCTTTATGGTTAGCCTTTCATACATCCAACAAAGCTTGTTTGTTTTAAATCTTTGATGATGACTTTTTGAAAACAAATTTGACCACCAAACAAATTTGACCACCAAACAAATTAGTAACTTTGTAAATATTCATATTTGATTCCTTGTTTTATTTTAAGTTTGCTTGAGGACAAGCAAAGTTCAAGTGGGGGGATGTTTGATATACGTTAAATTATACATGTTTTTATACCCCAAAACACTTCCGTTTTAAGCGTTTTTGACCGAAACCACAATGTTTAGGTACCAAATTTGGTACTTTTATATTTTCAGGTCTTAAACGGAGCACAAAATAAAAATCTGATGAAAACGGAAAAATTCTGATACATTTCTGATGAAACGGGAAAAATTATAATGACTGCCAGGTGTGGCACGGCCGTGCCATCTGACTACCGTGCCGATCGTTCGATCTCGGAAGCACTGCTAGTGCAACAGCCAGTGCCGATCTGTTCCCGGGCCGCATGACCGTGCCACCCGCCGCATGACCGTGCAATGGCCAGACCAGAGTTTCTGATCAACATTCTGATGACCCCGCACTATCGTGCGACCAACGGCATGACCGCGCCGATCTGATGACCCAGGCAACTTGTCCACTAGTCCACTTGGCTGACCTGGGATTGGAGAAATTACGTCACCCGACAAGACCTGACCGCACGACCGTGTGACCCAACGGCACGGCCGTGCCAAACTGAAAATTGCATATAAATAGCAGCATTCGCTACTGATCAAAATGTTGGGTTTTTCTCCATGTTTCAGGGCGATTTCTGGGTTCCGAAGCAGTCCTGATCAGGCCCATTTGAAGCTTAAAGATCGAATGGAAGCATAATCGACCCAACCCATCAATTCCTTGCTTGTTTATGGTTCGGTTCCTTGTTCTTGAACATGTATTCTGATCATTTTGCAAGTTATGAGCTGATGTTAGTTTATGTTTAATGTAGTTTATGTAATAGTAGTTATGAACTTGTTTCTTGAATAATCTTTATGTTGTAATCTTGTTTATATGAAACTTAGTACTTTTTCTTGTTGAATCTTCATGATTATATAATGAACGTTTCATTGATGTTGAGTTCTTGATTATGTTTGATTATCTTGGATAATGAATCTGTGGTTAGTGGGATGGTAACTATTTCTTGATTAATCACTTATTTGTAAACTTTGTTTACACCATGAAACCAGCCCAGGGTATTGGTTTTATACAAGATATATCTTATTGTGATTAGGAATACTTTCTTGCACGTAAGGGTTCTAACGAATTATATGGTATTGATTGCATGTTCTTGAATGTGGTTTATGATCCTTGTTTAGTAGTTTTGGTCTGAAATTGCTAACATGGTAGATTTGCGTTCAAGACTTGTAATGGTGAAACTGTTTGTTATATGATCTACATAATTGCTTATCCTCGTGGCTGTATTGTGACCATCGGTATTGCTTTCTTTGATAAGTGAGGTTAGGAATCCAGACCCGGTAAATAACCTATCTTTAAAGGTTCACATGAATAAATATCAATAGCTCGCTAATGAATGATTTTAGGTGGTTAACGTGTGACCGTAGCGTTAACTTTCCGACTGATCATAATGCTAGAAATCCAGACCCGGTAACTAGCTGTCTCGAAATTGGAAAATTGATTAAGTGCTTTTGTGACATATCTGATAGATAACATGTTTAGGTTGTTTGTGAAACAAGATATTAGTATATTTATGTTTTAGATGTAGTTTAGATAATTTAGTTAAACAACCATTCACCTTTCCTTATATCTGGTAAAATAATGACAAAGATTTAGTACTTAATAACACCCGTGTTCCATGGATCGATATCTGGCTCTTACCAATGCTTTGCTGCATATATGACGGGATACACTTGTCCTTTGTTGTGTGTGTTTTAATGTTAAGGTATAAACCATTTTTATAAATATTAAAACCCACGTGAGTGCGAAGTTCATTGTAATAAATCTATAAATTATGTGCACCTCGCGCGACGTCACTTATGATTTCGAGTCGAGACCTTGTGGTCTCGAGTCGAGACCTTCTGGTCTCGAGTCGAGACCTTCTGGTCTCGAGTCGAGACCTTCACTGTTAACAGCTGTTATTGTGATGATAACTGAAAATTCGAATTCTTAGGGATTTTGAGATATGGTTTCCTATTCTAATGTTGATTTGATTTTATCAAATATCTCGAAAAATTATAATCTGTTTATCTAATAACAGTTTTCGAAAATCTTTAGAGTACAAAATCAGATAAAAAACAGGAAAACACTCAATAATCCGAATCATGTTCCAAATCATATATGAATTTTCGAATTTTCTAAGAACATATGATGAACCCTAAAAATTAAAACATAAATTCTGGAACCCGAAACCTGAATTTTAATAGTTTCTAAACAGATTTCGGTCATAAACATAACCCAGTTGATTTCGAGTGAACATATAATTAATCTTTTTCCGAAAACAGTGATCTCGTGTGGACCTTTATGACTCGAAACCGGCTGTTAGGTTTATTAAGTTATCAAAATTTCGTTTTCCAGATTTCTATCCCATAATTGATGGATACGAAAACATAACTGACTAATCAACATATGCTTTGATACCACATGTTGGATCAGTTCTGTTCTAAACACGATGGAAAACATGAAAACATACCTGTCACCGCAGACAGTGCAAAGGAGAATCCAGTGATGGAAGAAGCCATGGAGTTCGACATCTTTGTCAAGGTGATCTGGTTCCTCCTTAGGGCGCTGACTGATGATGGTGATTATGAAACCGACAAGGGAGATCGGCTACGGAGAGGAGGTCGATTATAATTAGGTTATCTGTCTAAGTGTGTAAAAAATTTTAACCTCTACATATTTTTTCTTATATAAGCACTCAAGAGGAAACCTAATTAGTTAATAAGGATAATATGGTCCATCAACAATTACCAACTAATTATTTAATAAGTTATTATATATTTTGATCTATATAATGTAAATGATTATAATGGCTATTAGATTAAATATTAAAATATAATATATTTAATCTTACCTACATTTCAAACAAACCTATAGCAATATTGTTTTCTGATAATGGGGAGCTTTAAAGTTGTTTAACTTGAAGCAAGCTTCTCAATACAAAAAGCCAAATAACTTTATCACGGAACAAAGCAAAAAATAATAAAATAATAAAAAAATACATTGAACAATTAAACGAATTTAATCAAAACCAATACATAATCGACTCATGCTTAACCGACCATTTCCTATAGTACTCTTTGATAACCGAAGCTCAATAAGCTCGATTATCGGTTATAAATGAGCCTCCATAACTAAATCAAACTGACTTTACACACATCTGTCGTACGCTATATAAAGACTGATACTATATCATACGGCAATCCAATGAACCGAACTGAATTTCTACACGAATCTCTAGAAGGAATCCCACCGGTTATTCTTTTAAAAAAATGTTCATGACCTTTTTAGATACGATGTATTTGTTCGGACGATAATATGTACCAAGTAACTATACTTTACACTCTTTTACGGTTTTGCTTGGGGACATTGTCATGTGACGTGGGTCCCACCACGCACGTGACTCCTTGATTATTTCCAGTTTTTAAAGTTCACACGTCAGCTCGTTCAAACCGACCCATACCGCATAACACACGGCCCCACAACACAAATTGACAAGACAAGCCAAGTGCCCATAGCACACAAACACAGAGCACGACGTCGTATTGGTGGTCGACAAAATAATCTCACCACTTACATAATGCCACGTGTCGGGTTCTTATTAAAAATCCGGTTGCAAGTTGCTTATTAGGCGTGACAGCTGACAACCGACATCATTGGTTTCACATAGACCGGGCCCCATGGGTAATACCATCCAACCACGTATCATCCTACGTGGCGTCATGTGATTGGATGATTACATTGACGCATTACAGCGTGTCGTTCTCCTGCTTTTGTGCGTTGCCCCAGTGGAGTCCTTCGTTACGGCATCGTTTCATAATTAAAAAGCATTATTCGCTTTATTTTGGTTCTTTCCTTGTCGAAGTATTCAAAAATGGTATCATTAGGTATTAAATTTGTTATAGTAAACTTCGGTTTTGCTCTCTGTGGTTTGGTCACTTTAACGGTTTTGCCCCAAATCTTTAAAAATAGTCATTTTCCTCCAATAGTTTGCTATTGTTTTTCCATTTTGCTCCCTACGGGGATCAAAATGGAAAAACAAACAATTTGGATGGAGTTAGAGACGGGGAGCAAAATAGAAAAACCATAGCAAACTATTGGAGGAAAATGACTATTTTTAAAGGTTTAGGGCAAAACCGTTAAAGTGACCAAACCATAGGGAGCAAAACGAAAGTTTACTCAATTTGTTATGATAAAATCATATTCTTTTCAAGTTTATCTCTATCGTGATAATATATAAAACTATAGCGTTTATATTTATTTTTATTATGAAGATGAAGATAACATACTATTAAAGTGGTTTAGGATATAATAGGAATTTTATTTGGCTAAGAAAGGTAGCAAGTAATCTTGATCAACCATTTAATTAATCAAGGGCTAAGATTAAGGGTGGAGATACAATAGGAAGTTAATTTGGCTAGGAAGGCTAGGAAGTGATCTTGACCATCATTTAGTTAATCACGGGCTAAGATTAAATCAGGGAAATTGAAAAGAAGAAAAGAGGCGCGTGAGTTTGTTTAGGGGCATTCTAGTCAATCCAAGCCAATAGTTTCTCTCTCCTCCAATTCCCCCTCATTTTTTAAACGTTAATAACTCTTTCATACGACATTATTTTTTTATAAAAATTGCACCAAAAAAACGAGCGTTTTTTATCTTTAAAACGAGTATACTATTGCTATATTTTAAAAAAAAAATAAAACCCAGTTGCGTAAAACGCAATAGAAAAACCCCCAGTTACGTAAAACGCAATGAAAAAAAAACCTAAAAAATGACATTTTTCTAAAACGCAATGCACCAAAAACACAAATAAATGACTTATTTGTAAAACGCAATGGGCAGAAAACACAAAGAAATGTCTTATTTCTAAAACGCAATAGCCTAAAAACTCAAAAGAAAATGTAATTTATAAAACGCAATGGACTAAAAACCCATAAAAATGTGTTTTACCTAAAACGCAATGCACCAAAAACACATAAAAATGTGTTTTACCTAAAACGCAATGCACAAAAAACACAAAAAAATGTCTTATTTGTAAAACGCAATGGCCAGAAAACACTTAAAAATTACGCATTCTAAAACGCAATGAACTGAAAACACCTAAAAATGTCTGGGAACTGTCTGTGACTGTGTTTTACCTAAAACACAATGACTAAAAACACTTAAAAATGTGTTTTTTCTAAAACGCAATAGCTAGAAAACACACAAAACTCTCTTATTTCTAAAACGCAATGGACACATAAAACTGTCTGGGAACTGTCTGTGACTGTGAACTGTCTGAATTGTCTACGAATTACTGTCTTTGAAATGAGCCAATTTCTGGAAAATTATTTTTTATTACAGCAATTTAATTAGAAAAAAAAAAATTTCCGAGCTGACGTGGCAGCTCAACCCCAGCCAGGGGCTCTGCCCCTTGGACCCCGCCAGGGGCTGCCGCCCCTGGGACCCCGCTACCGGAGGCGCTGCCCCCAGACCCCCGCAAGATCGTAAAACGCAATGACTAAATCAAAAACCCAGATCTTAAAAATGAAATTAAAGAATTTCTTACCTGGATCAAAGTGATTTCTTCAACAATTGACGAATTTTGAATGATTGAAACACTTATCAGCGCTCGAATCGAACGGATCGAGTGATTATCTTCAAAATCATCGGAAAAAACGAGATTTTGTATGAAATTAAACTGGGTTTTCTTCAAAAAAAAACTGAAGAACACGTTGATCGGGTGTTTGAATCATTGATTGGTGATGAAAATCGCACTATAATGTAGTGATTATTGAGATAGAAAGTGAAGAAATGGTTGAAGATGGTGGGTTTTGAAGTTACTGGGTTTTGAAAAAGAAGAAGAAAGGGTTGGATTGACTAAAATACCCTTTTTCTTTATTTGAAATGTTGCCACGTGTCATCCTTTTATTGCTTCCTATCCTTCCTAGCGAAATTACTCTTCCTATTTGATCTTTTCCCCTAAGATTAAATGAGGGAAATTGAAGGGAAGAAAAGAGGCGCGTGAGTTTGTTTAGGGGCATTCTAGTCAATACAAGGCAATAGTTTCTCTCTCCTTCAATTTCCCCCCATTTTTTAAACGTTAATAACTCTTTCATACGACAACATATTTTTATAAAAATTGCACCAAAAAAACGAGCGTTTTTTTATCTTTAAAACGAGTATACTATTGCTATATTTTCGAAATTTTTTTTCTAAAACCAAGTTGCGTAGAACGCAATGGAAAAGACTCAGTTGCGTAAAACGCAATGAAAAACAATTTAAAAATGACTTTTTCTAAAACGCAATGCACAAAAAACACAAAGAAATGTCTTATTTATAAAACGCAATAGGATAAAAACACAAAAGAAAGTGTACTTTTTAAAACGCAATGGACTGAAAACAAATAAAAATGTGTTTTACCTAAAACGCAATGCACCAAAAACATAAAAAAAATGTCTTATTTATAAAACACAATGGCCAGAAAACACTTAAAAATGTCATTTTTCTAAAACGTAATGGAATGAAAAAGCATAAAATTGTGTTTTACCTAAAACGCAATGACTAAAAACACTTCAAAAATGTGTTTATCTAAAACGCAATAGTCAAAAAACAAATAAAAATGTCTTATTTCGAAAACGCAATGGCCTAAAAACACAAAAGAAAATGTATTTTCTAAAACGCAATAGACTGAAAACACATAAAAATGTGTTTACCTAAAACGCAATGAACTAAAAACACTTCAAAAATGTGTTTTTTTCTAAAACGCAATAGCCAGAAAACACATAAAACTCTATTATTTCTAAAACGCAATGGACAGAAAACACATAAAACTCTCTTATTTCTAAAACGCAATGCACACATAAAACTGTCTGTGTCTGTGAATTGTCTGAACCAGAGAGTAGCAAATAAAAAACTGTATACGAATTACTGTCTTCGAAATGAGACAATTTCTGGAAAATTAAATTTTCTGATGCAATTTTATTAAAGCAATTTAATAAAAAAAAAATTTCTGGCAGCTCAACCCCAGCCAGGGGCTCTGCCCCTTGGACCCTGCTACCAGGGCCGCTGCCCCCGGATCCCCGCCAAGATCGTAAAACGCAATGACTTAATTCAAAAACCTAGATCGTAAAAATGCAATTCAAAAAAATCTTACATAGATCGAAGTCGATTTATTCAGATTTCTTCACCGATTGACGAAATCTGAATGTTAGAAACACTTATCAGCGATCGAATCAAACGAATCGAGTGAAATCACAGGGAAAAACGAGATTTTATATAAAATTCAATTGGGTTTCTTCAAAAAAGCTGAAAAACACGTTGATCGGGTGTTTGAATCATTGATTGGTGATGAAAATCGCACTATAATGTAGTGATTATTAAGATAGAAAGTGAAGAAATGGTTGAAGATGGTGAGTTTTGAAAATGGTGGGTTTTGAAGTTACTGGGGAGAAGAAAGGATGTGATTAACTAAAATACGCTTTCTCTTTATTTTAAATTTTGCCACATGTCATAATCCTATTGCTTCCTATACTTTCTAAACTTTCTATTTGATCCTTACACAAGGTTTCAATTTTCTTTTAGTTTAATTTAAATTAAAGTCAAAGTCCGACTAATAAATAATAATTTACACATTTGATGATTTGTTAGGGTATCCGGGGCACTCCCCTAAGAGGGGAGTCCCTCTCTTACGCATAACCAATCCTCGTGTGCCACGTCAACTCCCCTCTTAAACTCCCCTAACACCCTAAATTGATGGCGGCACTCCCCTCTTAGGGGAATTGTTTTTTTATTCAAAAAAAAAAAGAAAAGTTTTCATTGGTTGAAAATGAGGATGGCCCCACCTTCTCTCTCCTTCTTCTTCGGTGTCTCCCCCGAAATGCCTCCCCGAAATGGCTCCCCGCCTGGATGGCGCCGGTGTTCCCGAGCGGGGACTTCGGTCACCGAAAGGGGTCACCGAGAGTGCCCCGGATACCCTTACCGTTTTTATAATTGAAAATTATTTTCGCTCTAAAAACTCAAGGACTGTCATCCTACATTCCTACGTGATTTTTTCGAAGTTGATATAAATCGAACGTGATATGTATTAGATTCATTTAAAAATAGTGTCAAAAAATATATTACATTGATGAAAATAAATAAATATTAAAGTAACGTTCAAATTCATTTTTTTAATGTTTTCATATAGCATCGTGTTTCTGAGAAAAAGATTGATAGAAGAATGGTGAATTTAATATTTAGAGTTAAATGCCATTTTAGTCTTTGTGGTTTGGGCAATTTTGCCAGTTTAGTCCAAAGGTTTCATTTTTAACCTGTGAGTCCAAAAAGGTTTCACAGTTGCCATTTTAGTCCACCGGGTTAACTTCATCCATTTTTTCTGTTAACGAGAATGCCAATTCGGTCATTTTATATGGCTGAATTGCCCTTTTAGTTAACAAAATTACATACAAAATGACCAAATTGGTCTTCTCGTTAACAGAAAAAATGGATTAAGTTAACCAAATGGACTAAAATGGCAACTGTGAAACCGATTTGGAATTAGTGACTTTCTGTTGTTTTCGTTGAATATGACTACAATCATGGTTGCAAAAGTCGCTAGGCGCTCCCTAGCCGGTCAACCGGGGAGTTGAGAGTACTCGGCCTAGGCGGAGAGTACTCGGGGTATACTCGGACATGTTAAATTATAAAGAAATTAGTTTTTGAAAATTAAATATATGTCAAATAACATAATTTAATAATATCTATAATAAAATACGTGAAAATGATATTTATTCTTTAATATAATAGGCATAGAAATTATGTTTTATTATTTTTTAAGTCAAACTCGGCCCGAGTTGACCAACTAGATACGATTTTGGCCGAGGTTGACCGCGTTTGACCGATTACGAGTAATTAGGCGGAGTCAAAGAAAGTCGCCTCGGCAACCTACCTTGTAGCGACTACTCGGGGAGTACTCGGCCTTGGAAACATTTTTTTACAACCATGACTACAATATCTAATTATAGCAAACAATAGTCATATCTAATCATAGCAAACATTTTATCAAAATTACGTATCAATGCAAGCTCCTTCTACTTTACTCTTGTATGAGGTTCCTAGTTGTTATTTGTCATACGAACTTGTAAGCCCATGTTTGTTAAGAAAGCTGTTTTTTTTTTTTCAACAAAGCTTTACCTCTAAGATGCAATCGAGAACATTGTGTTTGTGGGGGTCTGTTCTTTGGGGTGTTTCATTGGAGGTTGGTATCCTTTCGGATCCGTTTGGGAGTTTAGGCTTAAATTTGGCCGAAAATGTATTAGCCTACGCTTTCATGGCCTAGAGGGCACAATCATAGAGTTTACAGGACCACATTCTGTGGGACTGTAGAAATGATGGGTTGGATTTCGATTATGGGTATGTGTGCTGGGTAGCTTGCACATGTCCCTTCCTCATCTTCATATTGGCTAGTTTGCAAGTAAGGACACCCCTTCCCCAAGACCCAAAATGCTTTGGCGACTTCCCTATATAATTAAACCGCCCAAAGTTTGGGATAGAAGTTAGACCTATCCCCATGCCAGAAAGCAATGCTAAACTTTATACGGGGCCCTCATGCTTAACATTTCCCGATCGTTATCCCCATTGAAGAGCTAGACCAACACGTGTCGGCGGTGGAGTATCGGTTCATCCTTAAATACTGGTTAATGATCCCTTTGTTTCTGGTTGATGAGTCTTACCTAGTTTTTTTTTTTTTTTTTTTTTTTGTAAGGTTTGTTTAGATAACTTTGGGGAGCATGTGGTTATTTGCAAGGAGTTGTCGAACTTTAAATACATACATGACTTGTTCATGGATGTCCTATATAATATTCTTGTGAATTTCTAGAGAGGCTTGAAGGGAGGTCCATTCTTCGGCCCGTGAATATTCTCATGTTCTGTTAGGCAGGTGGGAAACACGCTTGTGTGGACCTTATCGGAGTATCCCCCCTGTTGAGCTCAGAGACAACTGGTTCGTAGCTGGCTAGGCTGTGTTAAAGGCAGAACTAGGGAAAGTTGCTATGTATGAAAAAAAATATGCTGAGAATCTACATGTCTTCATTCACTTTGCCTTTGATACATTTGGTTCACTTGCTCCCAAAGCTATCAGTATCTTGAACAGAGTGAAGATGGTCGTGCACAGCAATTTCTTGATGTTGAAGAACTATAGTTTTATTTTCGGTAGGATCAGATTTGTTATTCAAAAGGAGGTGGAGGCGCAGATTGTTGTCTGTTTGCCTGCCCTGTAAATTTCCTATGAAATGTTATTCTAAACTATAGGACCTAAATAATAAAATCTTAAGGTTCAATGAGAAGGTTTATTTTCAGTATTAGATTTAAATATAACACGCTTAATGTTTTGTAATTTTATAGACATTGCTAATATGCGTATATTTGTTCTTCTTACATTATAATTAGAGAAAAATGCCCGGATAGTCCCTGTGGTTTCACCTTTTTTCACCTATAGTCCCTATCTTTCTAAAACTACTTGAATAGTCCCCAAGGTTTTCCGTTTTGTTCTCGGATAGTCCCTGGGTCTAACTTCAGTTTGTTTTCTCTGTTAAAATGATGTGAAATGACAAAAATACCCTTTCCTTAAAAGGCCAAACCATAGGGACTATCCGGGCATCTTCTTCATTTATAAAACCCCACCACCCATCTCCCTCACTTCTACATATGAAAACCCTAGTTCCATAAGACAACAGACCACAACACCCCTTCTTCTCCTTCTCGTTCAAGATCGGGCGACAACAAACACCCCCCCCCCCACGGCAACCGACAACTCTCCACCCTCTCTCTTCTCGGGTTCGATCGGCGAGCCGATGGGAGCTCCGCCGTGAGCGGCGGCGGACCTGAATTATGTTCCGGCGACAAGACACGTGAGACAAAGAGATATCGGAGCTGCAGGGAGAGAGAACAGAGTTGGAGAAAGGGCGTCGACGGCGTAGGGATGGTGTCGGGTGGCGGCTCGATCAGAGAGGAAGGAGGTGCCGGCCACCATACACGGCGGCGATCGGCGGTGACAAGCGATGATGGTGGTGGTTGGTTAGGTTTGAGTTCGAGACCCGCCTCCCCTTTTCACCTCAACCGACTTCTGCTCTTTCGATTCTCTCGTCTCCTGGTCCGATACGCTTACAACAGGACTGGTTTCAGTCTCCTGCCCGAGCCCGAAGAACGTAAAACTGTGAACCGAGTGGATCGGTGTGCAGAAGTCGATAGTCGCATTTGATGACCCACCACTGCTACGGAATGAAAATCCGCAAGAGTTAACGATGTCATCATTCCGGGCCATGAATAACGAAGACGACGATGAGCTTCCTGCTAGCTCAGATTCTCCACGATTTGGCAACGATTTATGCTGATTTTTAACCTAAAAAATCACTATTTTGCGGTTTGATTCGAAATGTTTTGTTGAAAAATTGAATCGGATGTGATTTGTTTGCGAACTGATTATGTTCAGTTTGTTGTTGCGGTTTGATTCGAAAGGTTTTGGCGAAAAATTGAATCAGAGATGTCGCTGGATCAGAAGAAGAGGGGGAGAGGAGAAAAAGAGAAAAATGCTCGGATAGTCCCTGTGGTTTGGCCTTTTAAGAAAAGGGTATTTTTGTCATTTCACACCCTCTTAACACCCACTTAACAGAGAAAACAAACTGAAGTTAGACCCAGGGACTATCCGAGAACAAAACGGAAAACCTTGGGGACTATTCAAGTAGTTTTAGAAAGATAGGGACTATAGGTGAAAAAATGTGAAACCACAGGGACTATCCGGGCATTTTTCTCTTATAATTATAGTAAAAATATAAAATTATATATTGGATAGAGTATAATTTTTTGTGCTAAATCAAATATAATCACTGCCACTTTTAGTAATATTTAGAGAAATATGTCTGAATAGACCCTGTGGTTTGTCTAAATTTCACATTTAGTTCTTAACTTTCTAAAATTACATATATGTTTTGTGTGGGTTAACTAGTTGTTACTCGGGTAGTCCCTAAAGTAGATGAAGGTCAGTTTTCTCAGTTAGTTAAGTGGGTGTGAAATTACAAAAATACCAAAACTAATAAATAATAATAATTAAAACATTACCAAAATATAATTAATATTCAAATGCCCACTTTTCAATAATTTTAAAATATAACCCCCAACCTAACTTTCTCCTTTTCCATCTTCTCGACCCGGTTCCTGCTCCTTCTACAGTAGATTCTTTGGCGCCGACCATCACACTGCAAAAGGTCACCACACCTCCGTAACCCTTACCCTTGGTCACACCGATAATGTCAATCATTTCATCTTTCTGAAACACAACATCAATGGGATCTGGTTCTCAAAGAAATGATATCCAAAATCAACCTTTTGTGCGACGTCACCGCCATTCACCTGAAGCTCTATCAAGTGAGCCTCTTTTGCTTGAGGCCCTACATCTCAAATATGGATTGTTACCCTGATTGTGATGCAGCCATGACAATGTCCGATCCACTTTGTCTGGTTTCGTACGTGCAGATATGAGCCAAAAAACACATTTTTTTCTCAAATATTATTTCCACTCAGACGAAATGAGGCGATTCAGAGGAGATTGTTTTTAAGGGTGATTGCCCTCCTCTGTCAATATCTTATTTTGACTTTGTAAAAATCAAACATCGTTCTTTGATGCTTATGATTTTCTTTATAAATTCAGAACCCTTCATCTTTACAACCCTAACGAGTTGAAGTCACCGATGTAGCCTATTACTGTAACAACCCGATCATTCCCGACAAATATCTAAGTGACACGTGTCTAGAAACCTCCCTCACAATAAACTTGGTTAAAGTTGAGGATTGGAACTGCCAAAAAGGCAAAATACGAAGTTGAGGGGCTGACACTACCAAAAACCAAACTTGGCTGCGTTGAGGTCCCATGCGAACCGTATGGAAAATCCTTTGCGGTCCGCAAGGGGTACCTGCACAACCAAAAACTCGCTGGCAGCAACCTTTTTCCCCATTTTTGCCACCTTTCATCTTCTTTGCCACATCTCCTCCGGTCTTGACACCTAAATGGACACTAATCTTCATATTAGACACCCTTAGACACTTGCCCACCTCTCATGCTTCTTCCATGGCTATAAATAGCACTTTTGATCACCTTATTTTTCATCCCAAACTCACAAACAACACTTCACTCTAGAGAGTCTTGTGTGAGCTTCTTTGCTTATACATTTCAAGCCTTTCCTTTGGTTGTTTAAAGAAGTCTTCTGAAGTTAGTAAGTTTTCTTTCCTAATCTCTTTCAATAGCAATTAGTTTCATAGTTTAATCTTCCGAATGTCAAGAATATCAAACAGTTTGACCAAACTGTTTGACTTTCAATTCTGGCCATTTTAGGCAACCAATTTTAAATCAATTTCACCCAAATGGTCTAAATAATGTAAGGAATAAAACCTTACATTTGTATATCGTGATCATCACGTCTAAATGGGTCAAAATGACAAGTCAAACCTGAGTTTTTGAAAAGTCAAACGCAACTTTATGAAATAACCAAATAATGAACTTTAAGCATATGCAATATGATATTTTGATATCAAAGAAATTTATACGACATAACAAAAATATGTTCTAACATATTTGACTTGTCACAAACCTGTTTTCCCTTTCGAACCCGTATTTACGCATACGACTTGTTAAAATGGCGTAAACCATATAAACAAGTCGTAACGGGTCAAACCTTTTCAAACCCATTTCAAAACACTCTCAAATCAGAATGTAAGGTTAACCAACCATAATACACGAGACTCCTCACTCGTATGGTTATAACTAACCTTCTATCCGGTCAACGCTTAATCTAGCAGAACCGTGCTTAAATACATGTTATTTGGTCAAGTCTAAATGACTTATAAAGACCCATAAACAATTCTCATGGATATTATTTCCATTCACTCTAAACTACAGAGCCTTCCAGTAATCACACCGTAGGCAATAAACTTTGGGTCCTGCTGTACCATGAACTGAATACGTTGTGTTCTACGCTAGTACATGTAAATACTTTTAACTAATTTTATCAAAACTTGGGGTATAGTATAACACCCATTGGTTTGAGTATTGTAACGGGCTAAATGTTTTCATAATGCAATAATCCGATTTAATACATATTGTTTGATAACAAAAACGATTGGGGGTTAACAGTAACGTATCCGAGTTCCCGGATTCATTATTATATTGGCCATAAGTGCGGGGTGTAAACATACATCTGACAGTCACATAATATGGTGTGTATATTAATTCAATACTAGCTTCTATCCCAGTTCCCGAACGTGACAAGCATGTAAATCTGGTAATAAGGATACCTGTCCCAATGAAAATAAATGTTTTAAAAATGAGTCGGTTAACTATATTTACCAGCGAAAGCTGACATATTTTTAAAGATTGACTTACAGGTAACGGACCTAGACATTAGGTTGGATAAGGCTCAGTCTATAGCTTTGGAATTTGCGACTCCAATGGCCAAGACCTATGATGTCTCAAAGTTCATTTTATTATGATCATACCTTTGGGATACCTTGTATCAAATATTTGATACCTAAAGTTTTAATATAGAATTTTTTAAATACTTGTATTTTACTATTACATAACTCTCTATTTCCGCTGCGCTGTGAAACTGGAATACAATCGTTATGCTCAAACCCTACATCCGGGCCCACCGGAGAAAAAAATCAAGTTGTGACAATTACAGTAATTGCTATGGCTCGATTCAGATGAATTTGATGATGGAAGAGAAGAATTGGAGAACAACAGAGATTGTGGTGGTTCATTTAGTTAGGATTTTATGAGTTTTCTATGAGTATGTTGTTTATGATTGAAGTTGTTGACATTAGCAATACAAAAGTAAATGGATGTGGTGGCCCACATGGGGACTGGAGACGTGGAGTTCTTGGTCGACAATGGTGGAAGGTCGAGTAGATTGAAGATGGTGGGTGCTAGTTGGTTCCACAAAGATGGTTGGAGGGAGCTGTGTAGGTCCCTTAATCTTATGGATCTTTCACAGAATCGTCTATCTAACCTAGAGTGCGGAATCCTCTAGATCAGATTGTTATAGAAAATAGCAGAAACAAAATTCACAATTAAAGCGGTATTCTATTGATTATACAACTTGCAGGTTTACAATCAACTCAATACCACACGAAACCTCTATGAATGCATTATGTCTATTGCTTACGTTAATCATGTGTTTTAGTGTCAAATGTAACGAATCGTAGCTAATAGAGTGCACAAGACTAGGTATTGAAGTGTATGAACATGTTAGAAAGTGAAGCAAGTCCAGACGGATCAACATATGTTGATCCGCACGAATGAAGCGCATAATTAGGGTTAGGTCAGTCTGCACCAGTAGGTTCGCACGAACCTGCGCAGGTCCGTGAATAAACTGTTTGCGCAGATGGACTTTTAGTATAAATAGGTCTTGTGTGTTGTTCATTTGTAGCTTTTGTGGACTTGAGTGGGGAAACTCTGTCCAAGGGATTTCACGGTTTTGTCTTACAAATCAGTAATAGAAATCATTGTTAATGTAACACCTCGAAAATTCACGTCCTATAATGTGTAGACACGTGTCAAATGTTTAAAACGTGTGAAAGAATATTATAGAAGGACTAAAGTTGACAAACATGGAAAGTATGTGAAAATACGTATTCTAAGTGTCAACTGTGAATAAATATACTTCATAATAACCCTACATGATGTTTATAACATCAAACGAATAAATCATGGATCATACGAAGCAAAAGGTGAGAGATTACAAACTACAGGGGTTAAATGTGTCAACATGTTTAAAGATATACCTCTGAGTGACCTTTTAACAAACCCGAAGCTTTGTAAATGTTAATTATGCTCACTAGAATGCACGATATAAATTTCATAAAGTTTCGTTAACGTATGAGAAAGTTATGATCAAATTCGTGTGCGAGGGGTTAAAGTGCAAACGTTGAAAGTTAAGACTTTTCGGGTTAACCGGAAGTGTTCAGGGACTTGGCAAAGTGGGTATAAGTCCTAAAGCCCTTGTTGGTAAATATAAGGGGGTCAAAATGCAAGAAATAATCTTAGTTGCCCCTTCGTGAAGCCAAAGGTCAAGATACAAAACAAAGAAAATAGAAAATTCTGAATTTAAGGGCCAGGCGGCCCGCTTGAGGATCTGCCAAATGGGAGGCGGGCCGCGTCAGGCCGCCAGATGCAGAAAACGGGGACAGACCCCTGGAAACGCGAAGAATCGATCTTAAACGACATTTTAACATGGTGGGCGACCCCTAAACTGTACTAGGGCACTAGAGACACATGTTGGATGGTTGTGGTCGATCATAGAGTTAAGTGTCAACAAATTGTGGTGTTTAATCCACTATAAAAGGCCCCAAGAGTTCAAACATTCCTCACACCTTCATTTGCAATTGTGGATCAATTCTGGAGCTCCCAATCAGCCTCAACTGATCTTATCTCATGCATAGGACTCTTGTAAGTCTACCAGTCCTTCTTTAATTGAGTTTAGCTTAGTATTTTAGCTAAAAGTCAAACCGTCGTAATTACGGTTTGACTTCGAGATTAGTCAACAATGGCTCAGTCATATCTCGAATTAAAAGTAGTTATAGGTTGGTATTTATGTGGGTAATAAAACCTCAAAAGGGTTTCCCCTGATCACCACTCTAACCAGGTCAAAAGTCGGGTCAAACCTATATTTAAAAAGTCAACAGGAAGTCTAAAATGCCATTTATGCATAATTAACATTGTAGATCATATACAACCTGTTGGATCATTGTTATAACTTGATAATAAGTGTAAGAACATGGCTAGACATGTTCAACCCGACAATTTCCTGTTTAGACCCGGTTCGGAACCGAAAGTCACATAGTTTGACTTTCACTTTGACTTTCAGTTCTGACCCGTTTAGGCATGTTTTAGAAATGCCTCAGAGCTTTAATTGGACTAGGTTACATGTTAGAATAACCCTCTGTGATTATGCACCTCGGTTCATTAGTTATCCAATTAATATGCATGTTTCCGTTAATTGCTCATATGTTGACCATTATGCCCTTATTACCTTAAAACGTGATTTATTAAAATGTAAAAGTGTAGAAACCTTAATTACTGATATATAAACTTGTAAGCAAAGTTTGACATCCGTTTGACTTGTAGATTAAGAGTTATGCTCATTATCGCAAATTTAAAGCTTTATGTTAATAAAACGGCGTAATTAGCGTATAGCCAAGTTAAGCCTACTTTTTGATATCAAATATTTTACCCACTGATGTAATATATTATTTTGGGATTTTTAAAGATTTTAATTAATTTTAGGCTGAGCATAACTAGTAGTAGTAGGCTTAATCCGGTAATTGTCGGTTTTGCCCTAACGGCCCATAAAATGAGTTTTACATATCTAAACGACTCCCAACCTTTTGCTACTGATCACATATGATAAATAAATTATTTTAAGCCTTCTGGAAATATAAAAACATCAGATTTAAGTATCGAACCCGGAAATGGCCTTTAATCGCCTTATGTAGCGTCTTTAACGCATAGTATGTTTTAAAATCATATTGAACATACCCGGGTTGATACCTACTGATATTTTAGGCAAATTAGAATATTTTAACAGTAAGCAAAGGTTGATTTACTCAGACTCTGGTTTTGAGCTTTTCGGCTTATGTGAAATTACCAAAATGCCCCTACGGTGCATAGTTGGCTATAAATGATAAATTTCACATAAATACTTTAACCTACTGATATAACTTAGCAAATCGAGTATAATTGCTGATTACATCAGACCTGTAACTCAGGTTAACACTTAAACTCTTTTACAACTTTTAAAATGACCAAACTACCCCTACGGGGCCTAGTTTGTGTTTAAACACGTTTCGGGCATAATGAAAGACATCTTACTGATGTCACAACATATTTGAAGCATATTAACTTAGGAAACCTGTATATGGCTCTTACGGATACCCGTTACGCTTATTTCCCGTTCGGTTCGGTTTATGTAACAAGTTTACATAAATTAGCCGAAACGGGTCAAACCTTATCGGTTTAATCTCAAAATCCAGAATGTGCATGAAGGACCCATATTAAACAAGTCTCTGAACTTGTCGGGTCTAAATCACATTCTATCCGGTCTTCGCTTAATCGTGCGTACGAACCGTATCTTTGAAACTAGCCGGTCTAAGCTTAAGCTTAATTAAAAGGCCCGTTAGGATTCTAATAGGTTATATTAAACCTTCGTTCCAGATTAGGAGAAACAGTAAAAGCTACGTGCATTTTGCTTATTGTGATTAATACTTGCTCAGGTAAATACTTTTAACTTATTTTCCCTATACGGGCTTGGGTTACGGTATATAGCATACCGCTTGATCGGGCATCAAATCTCCACCGTTAGGTGGGTAGTTGAATAATTTGATCGGCTCGTTTAAACAGTCTTGTTACTTAAAGCCTTTGGGGGGTTAATGACCATGTCCCGGATATCCTTGGCATCATCTTACGAGATGGCCACGACCTGAGCACGGGGTGTAGGCGTACACCTGTCAGTGTATAACTCTATATTGTGGTGTGTTTATTGATCTTTAACCCGGACAAGATCCGGGCTACTGAACGCACAAGGAACATGTAATTCGTTCACAAGATTATAATATTAAATAATTCTCCCAAGTTAAATAAAATGTTTATGCCATGTGCATCCAAACCAATTTTCAATCATTTTCCAAAATGAGTCAGTTGAATGTATTTACCAGTGTAAACTGACGTATTTTCCCAAAAAGATTAAATGCAGGTACTAAGCGAAATTGGCTGGGATTTCTCCTTAGCATCATTAGAAGTCTCGCAAGCTTAAGATGCCTGAAGTCTGTTGAACCATTAATATTATTTTATTTCGATCCTTCTGTGGATAAACTTCCGGATATTGTGACTTTGATATTACAATATTAAATTCGGTTGTATCATATTTTAAATTTGCTTCCGCTATGCATATTGATATTGTGTTGTTTGACTATTATGTTGCCAACCACGTCACGGTACTCCCCCACCGGGCCCACCGGTGACACGTGGAAATCGGGGTGTGACAGGTTGGTATCAGAGCCAACTCTGAGTGAATTAAACACTAGCCTTTTGTGTTTAATCTCAGTTGCACAATTGCACATATCTAAACTTTCGAGTCTAGACATATAACATAGGACAAATTCTACCTTATTTGGTTTTTGTTTTGTCCTTTAAATTTTATATTTGTTATTGTTATCTCATATTATTATGACAGGATTTGAATATGCCGCCAAGATTTTTCCGAAGGAGAGGAAGAGGCAAGGGGCCAATCACCGCCCCCAACGACAACGAGGCAGGACCTTCAAATGTTCGAGCTTCGTCTACCACGGAGAGTGACGATCCACGCCAAAACAGAAGAAACCTGTTTGAACTAGCAAGAAGATCGGTATCACACAGCTCTACACCACCGGTCCAAAACCCGTATGGGCCGCAACCGGACTACGAGCCGAACAACCCTCAGCCTTCCTTCATACCATTACAGCGATCCCTGTCTCATCATTCTTTCGGGGATCCAACACCAGTTTTCAGGGGCCGGTTTAACCCGGCCAACTATATCCAAGAACCCGTGGGTTTTAACCCACTAGGTCCAGATGACCATTTCTCTGGCGATCACGCTGACGACATGGACGAGGATACTGACCCCGTCGAACCTGCAAGTGGAACTCCAAACCATCCGATCGAGATCTCCGACGGATCGTCTTTCCACGGATCACCCTATGGTGGTCCAGACAGCTTCCAAGCCATGTTCACTCGGCACGAGTGGTACTACACACCTTCTCACCACTCGTCGCCTCATGAGCAGCAGCCGCAGCAGCATCATCAAGATTCCTCTGAGGATCACCGATTTGTGGCAGTTACGCCACCACCTCCGCCGCCACCCATTCAGCCGGCACCTCCTCAACCGCCAAGGAGTAGGAGAACCGGTGCCCGCATGTCGTCACGAGCAGGGGATTTCCATTTCAGTTCCCCACGTCAATCCAGTGGCAGCCACTATCCGCCACATCAGGAGGACCCACAAATGGGTGGACCCTCCAACCCAGCTGTACCACAGCCACCGCCAATGGGTTTTGACAACCCAATTCCAGCGTATACGGGTACCATGGCGTATAACCCGTTTGAACCACCGACTCATCACAACTATGGTTACGCGGAGGCCGACCCATACATGGTAGCGGCGAACTACAACGCCCAAGGACCCATGGGGGGTAGGTTACCCGACTCAGGGATACTAGATACCACCTAGGCCTATTATACGGGCTCAATCGCAACCGCCTAGGTTCTCCCCACCCGAACGTGAAGAAATCCTGCAGAGGCTGGATGAAGTGGAGCGAGGCTTCCACCGTGACCGTAGGGAGAGGCAGACGTTCTTCCAAGGATTAGCAAGTTTGATCAAAGGGAAGAGTAAGAAGGATCATTGAATCCTTCCACTGTTGTTTTTCCGTGTATCCAATAAGCCCCTGCGTGGGCCTTTATTGTTTAAGCCCCTACGTGGGTATGTATGTGTGTTTGCTTTGACCCCTGCGTGGGTCTATCTTTCAGTAAACCCCTGCGTGGGTGTGCTATTTGTGTAAGTCCCTGCGTGGACTATTATGTTAGTTTAAAGCCCCTGCGTGGGCATGTGTGTTATTAAACCCCTGCGAGGGTAAGTTTGTTATTTGGAAAGACCCGTTTAGGGCAATGTGTAATATTATAATAAATTAATGGAATGTTTGTTTTATAAATTTCATGTTTGCCATTATGTGCATAAATAAATTATAAATGAAATAAATAAATTAAAATCATTCCTTTTGAATTAATCTGCCTATGTAATTATTAATTAAGAATCTTAAAGTGTGAAACCTAGCCTCGGGTCAATTATAAGACCAGGCCAAGATGGTAAGACCTGTTCAAGAGATTCAAATCCAAGTTAACATCTGAAAACATGTTAACACTCCTGGCAGATGTGATTCGTTAAAAATCACATGTCATTTTTATATGAATAAGGATTCTTTAGAAGATTCCTAACCCCATTTAATGATCTCTGAATCATGGGGTAAGATCATCAATTAAGATGATCATATTTTACCATACGTTGGTAATATAATGCCTACGGGCCCTGCTCATTTCCATATGAGCCAAAGGACAGTGGTAGCTATAACTCCCTGTCAAATAAAGGTAATGAACTAGGTTCAAACCTCAAATGCTTTGATTCTCTGAAATCCTAGCATATAATTTATAAGTGTCCTTGTGACCAGGCCTATTGTGCCAGTATACCTTAATGTTTTGATTCTCTGAAATCATAGATTAAATAAAAATGTCCACGTGACTAGGCCTTTCGTGCCACAAATAAAACTGTTGTTGTTTTATAATTAGGATAAATTATTATAGAAATCCTAAATAAATATGAATAATAAATTAACCAAATATAGTCTCTGTTTACCATGGTTAATGAATTTCCCTAAGGGGCAATTCCATAATAAACTCCCAAATAAACTATTGTCCTTGTTTTCTGCAACAGTTCAATTAAAAATGGCTAACTCGGACGAGGGTAATAGTCATCCAGCGGAGGTTAATAATGACGCCCGAATAAATCTAACGGGTGCGGAATTGAAAGCGATCATAGACGGCGCTGTTACACAGGCTTTGGAAAGGCAGTATGAAGAGTACAGTGGGACTCGTAGTAGGACCCAATCTACACAGCCTTCAAAGCCACCGCCCAAGAAGGACGACCCGAAGAAAAACGATGATCGACGCTCCTCGAACCACAGTGCTCCATCTCAGCAGGTTATACGAAATCAAGGGCCCCGTGACAAGGGTTGCTCGTATAAATATTTTGTTTCTTGCAAGTCCCAGGATTTCACTGGGGAGAAGGGAGCCATTGACTGTATGACATGGCTGGATGAGATGGATACGGTTGTAGACATCAGCGGATGTGCGGAGAGAGACGTGGTCAAGTTTGTGTCACAGTCTTTTAAGGGTGAAGCGTTAGCATGGTGGAGATCTCTGATTGAGGCCACCGGAAAAATCCCATTGTATAATATGTCGTGGGATCAATTTGTTGCCCTTATCAAGGAAAATTACTGCCCTCAGCATGAGGTGGAGAAGATAGAATCTGATTTTCTATCATTGGTGATGACAAACCTTGACTGTCAAGCTTACCTAACGAGCTTCAACACGATGTCCCGGTTGGTTCCTTATCTGGTAACCCCGGAGCCAAAAAGAATCGCTCGTTTTATCGGTGGTTTAGCCCCCGAGATCAAGGCAAGCGTTAAAGCTTCTCGGCCAGCTACTTTTAGATCAGTGGCTGACATTTCCTTATCCCTCACTCTGGATGCGGTAAGGCAGAGATCGCTGAAGAATAAGGAGGCTGAGAAGAGAAAGCGTGAAGATGATGGTTCACGTAGATCGAACAAGAAACACCGTGGGAACGGTGACAACAAGAAAGGATCGGCGTCAAGGAAAGATGGGCATAATTCTGGTGAGAAGCCCAAATGCAAAATATGCAAAAAGCAGCACTTTGGAAAGTGCAGACTTGAGTCGAACTCACAGACTCAGTCAAAATCTTATGCTTGTGGCATTTGCAAGTCCACGGATCACAAAACCTTGGATTGCAAGAAGATAAAAGACGCAACGTGCTACCGTTGCAATGAAAAGGGCCACATTAAAACCAACTGCCCTAAGTACAACAAGAAGCCTGAAGAGGCTAAGAAGACTAATGCTAGAGTCTTCAGGATGGACGCCAAAGAAGCAGTGCTAGACGACAACGTTATTACAGGTACTTTCCTTGTAAATGACGTCTATGCTAGAGTACTATTTGATTCAGGCGCTGATAAGTCCTTCGTTGATAACAAGTTTTGTAAATTATTGAATTTACCTGTCAAAACCTTAAGCGTAAACTATGAGGTAGAGTTAGTAGATGGTACCATAGAAACCGTCTCAACTGTGTTAGATGGATGTGTTATATCCATTAAGAACCATTCTTTTCCTCTGTCTCTACTTCCTTTTAAGTTGGCCGGTTTTGACATAGTTCTGGGTATGGACTGGTTATCTCATAACCAGGCCCAAATCGTCTGCAACATGAAGCAAGTAATAATAAGGACTCCGTCTGGTGAACCACTTACCATTCGGGGAGACACCCAGTATGGGCTGCCTGAGCAAGTGACTATGCTCAAGGCTTCAAAATGTTTAAAGAGGGGTTGTGTCATCTACATGGCACAGGTGATTATTGACGAGCCCAAACCAAAGATGGAAGACATCCCTGTCATCTCTGAATTCCCAGAAGTTTTTCCGGAAGAACTACCTGGTTTGCCACCAGATAGACAAGTGGAATTCAGGATTGATATCATCCCCGGAGCAGCACCAGTTGCCAGAGCACCCTATAGGTTAGCCCCAACGGAGATGAAGGAATTAAGGACACAGCTAGACGAATTGCTAGCCAAGGGTTTCATAAAACCTAGTTCGTCTCCTTGGAGAGCGCCAATCCTGTTTGTCAAGAAGAAGGACGGATCGATGCGTCTGTGCATCGATTACCGTGAGCTTAATAAGGTCACGATCAAGAACAGGTATCCTTTGCCTAGGATCGACGATTTGTTTGATCAATTGCAAGGAGCAAGTTATTTCTCAAAGATTGATTTGAGGTCAGGTTACCATCAGTTGAAGGTTAAAGATGAAGACGTGCATAAGACAGCATTTAGGACTCGTTACGGTCATTACGAGTTCCTAGTGATGCCTTTTGGGCTCACTAATGCACCGGCCGCGTTCATGGACCTCATGAATCGCGTTTGCAAGCCGTACTTAGATAAATTCGTCATCGTTTTCATCGACGACATTCTTATCTATTCGAAGAACCAAGCTGACCACGAGAAACACCTTCGATGTATTCTCAAACTCCTACATCAGGAGAAGCTCTATGCCAAATTCTCTAAATGTGAATTTTGGCTTCGAGAGGTCCAGTTCCTTGGACACGTGGTTAGTGAGAGTGGTATCCAAGTGGATCCCGCTAAGGTTGAAGCAGTTATGAACTGGCAAGAACCAAAGACGCCTACTGAGATTCGTAGCTTCCTGGGATTGACAGGATATTACAGGCGTTTCATTGAAAATTTTTCAAGGATTGCTGCACCCCTAACTTCCTTGACTAAAAAGAAAGTGAAGTTTGTTTGGGGCCCTAAGCAGCAAGAGTCCTTTGATATTTTGAAACTGAAGTTGAGCAACGCTCCTGTCCTGACATTACTTGAAGGCACTGAAGAATTCGTGGTTTACTGCGATGCTTCACACACCGGCATGGGGTGTGTGCTTATGCAGAAAGGCAAGGTTATTGCCTATGCATCACGACAGTTAAAGGTGCACGAAAAGAATTACACCACCCACGATTTGGAGTTGGGTGCCGTTGTATTCACACTAAAACTGTGGAGGCATTATCTATATGGAATCAAATGTGTGATCTATTCTGATCACAAGAGCCTCCAGCACCTGTTTAACCAGAAAGAGTTAAACATGTGGCAACGCCGTTGGATGGAGACTTTGAATGATTATGATTGTGAAATCAAGTACCATCCTGGCAAGGAGAATGTAGTCGCCGATGCCTTGAGTAGAAAGGAGAGGGTGAAACCTATCCGAATCAATGCCAAGCGCATGGAGATAAAGAATAATTTGATTGAAAGGTTGTTAGCTGCACAGAAGGAAGCTGTGTTGGAAGCTAACTATCCTAATGAAAAGTTAGGAGTAACTGAGGAGCAGTTAACTCTTAGCAAGGACGGAATTTTACGATTGAATGGACGAATATGGGTTCCAATTTATGGGGGGCTTCGTGATGTTATCCTCCAGGAGGCCCATAGTTCCAAATACTCCGTTCATCCTGGAGCTGATAAGATGTACCAGGATCTAAAGGCAAATTATTGGTGGATACGCTTGAAAAAGTCTGTAGCCGCCCATGTAGCTAAATGCTTGACATGTGCGCAAGTCAAAGCCGAGCATCAAAAGCCGTCAGGCTTGCTACAACAGCCTGAACTTCCTACGTGGAAGTGGGAAATGGTAACTATGGATTTTATTACCAAGTTACCCAAGACAAGGAAAGGAAATGATACAATATGGGTTATAGTTAATAGACTGACTAAGTCAGCACATTTCCTACCCATCAAGGAGACTTATAGCTCCGACATGTTAGCCCAGTTATACGTTGATAAGATTGTAGCCCTACATGGCATACCTGTAGCTATTATCTCTGACCGGGATACTAGGTACACGTCACATTTTTGGAAGAGTTTCCAACAATCTTTGGGCACACGTTTGAATTTTAGTACGGCTTACCATCCTCAGACTGACGGTCAGAGTGAGCGTACTATTCAAACGTTGGAAGACATGCTACGTGCATATGCGATCGATTTGGGTGGTAGCTGGGATAAGAACCTACCATTAATCGAATTCTCCCACAACAATAGCTACCATACCAGCATTAAGGCTGCGCCTTTCGAGGCATTATACGGTAGAAAGTGTAGATCGCCTATTTGTTGGGCGGAAGTTGGAGATGTCCAGTTATCAGGACCAGAGATCGTGTTCGAAACGACGGACAAGATTGTCCAGATTCGTGACCGTCTCAAAGCTGCCCGGGATAGGCAGAAGAGTTACGCTGATCCTAAGCGTAAGGATTTTCACTTCGAAGTAGGTGACAAAGTCCTACTTAAAGTGTCACCCTGGAAGGGAGTGATGCGGTTTGGTAAGAAAGGCAAGCTAAGCCCGAGATACATAGGACCTTTCGAGGTTATCGAACGTGTCGGGTCAGTTGCCTATAAGTTAAACTTACCAGAAGAGCTCAGTGGAATTCACAATGTGTTCCACATCTGCAATCTGAAGAAGTGCTTCGCTGATGAATCACTGGTTATACCACATACAGATGTGCATATAGATGAGAGCTTGAAGTTTGTGGAAAAGCCTTTGTCGATTGAAGATCGACAGGTGAAGAAGCTTCGAAGGAAGCATGTACCTATTGTAAAGGTCAAATGGGATGCCCGTAGAGGTCCCGAATACACGTGGGAGGTTGAATCCACGATGAAAGAAAAGTACCCTTATTTATTTCAGTAAATCTCGGGTCGAGATTTATTTTAAGGGGGTGAGGATGTAACACCTCAAAAATTCATGTCCTATAATGTGTAGACACGTGTCAAATGTTTAAAACGTGTGAAAGAATATTATAGAAGGACTAAAGTTGACAAACATGGAAAGTATGTGAAAATACGTATTCTAAGTGTCAACTGTGAATAAATATACTTCATAATAACCCTACATGATGTTTATAACATCAAACGAATAAATCATCGATCATACGAAGCAAAAAGTGAGAGATTACAAACTACAGGGGTTAAATGTGTCAACATGTTTAAAGATATACCTCTGAGTGACCTTTTGACAAACCCGAAGCTTTGTAAATGTTAATTATGCTCACTAGAATGCACGATATAAATTTCATAAAGTTTCGTTAACGTATGAGAAAGTTATGATCAAATTCGTGTGCGAGGGGTTAAAGTGCAAACGTTGAAAGTTAAGACTTTTCGGGTTAACCGGAAGTGTTCAGGGACTTGGCAAAGTGGGTATAAGTCCTAAAGCCCTTGTTGGTAAATATAAGGGGGTCAAAATGCAAGAAATAATCTTAGTTGCCCCTTCGTGAAGCCAAAGGTCAAGATACAAAACAAAGAAAATAGAAAATTCTGAATTTAAGGGCCAGGCGGCCCGCTTGAGGATCTGCCAAATGGGAGGCGGGCCGCGTCAGGCCGCCAGATGCAGAAAACGGGGACAGGCCCCTGGAAACACGAAGAATCGATCTTAAACGACATTTTAACATGGTGGGCGACCCCTAAACTGTACTAGGGCACTAGAGACACATGTTGGATGGTTGTGGTCGATCATAGAGTTAAGTGTCAACAAATTGTGGTGTTTAATCCACTATAAAAGGCCCCAAGAGTTCAAACATTCCTCACACCTTCATCTGCAATTGTGGATCAATTCTGGAGCTCCCAAGCAGCCTCAACTGATCTTATCTCGTGCATAGGACTCTTGTAAGTCTACCAGTCCTTCTTTAATTGAGTTTAGCTTAGTATTTTAGCTAAAAGTCAAACCGTCGTAATTACGGTTTGACTTCGAGATTAGTCAACAATGGCTCAGTCATATCTCGAATTAAAAGTAGTTATAGGTTGGTATTTATGTGGGTAATAAAACCTCAAAAGGGTTTCCCCTGATCACCACTCTAACCAGGTCAAAAGTCGGGTCAAACCTATATTTAAAAAGTCAACAGGAAGTCTAAAATGCCATTTATGCATAATTAACATTGTAGATCATATACAACCTGTTGGATCATTGTTATAACTTGATAATAAGTGTAAGAACATGGCTAGACATGTTCAACCCGACAATTTCCTGTTTAGACCCGGTTCGGAACCGAAAGTCACATAGTTTGACTTTCACTTTGACTTTCAGTTCTGACCCGTTTAGGCATGTTTTAGAAATGCCTCAGAGCTTTAATTGGACTAGGTTACATGTTAGAATAACCCTCTGTGATTATGCACCTCGGTTCATTAGTTATCCAATTAATATGCATGTTTCCGTTAATTGCTCATATGTTGACCATTATGCCCTTATTACCTTAAAACGTGATTTATGAAAATGTAAAAGTGTAGAAACCTTAATTACTGATATATAAACTTGTAAGCAATGTTTGACATCAGTTTGACTTGTAGATTAAGAGTTATGCTCATTATCGCAAATTTAAAGCTTTATGTTAATAAAACGGCGTAATTAGCGTATAGCCTAGTTAAGCCTACTTTTTTATATCAAATCTTTTACCCACTGATGTAATATATTATTTTGGGATTTTTAGAGATTTTTAATTAATTTTAGGCTGAGCATAACTAGTAGTAGTAGGCTTAATCCGGTAATTGTCGGTTTTGCCCTAACGGCCCATAAAATGAGTTTTACATATCTAAACGACTCCAAACATTTTCCTACTGATCAGATATGATAAATAAATTATTTTAAGCCTTATGGAAATATAAAAACATCAGATTTAAGTATCGAACCCGGAAATGGCCTTTAATCGCCTTATGTAGCGTCTTTAACGCATAGTATGTTTTAAAATCATATTGAACATACCCGGGTTGATACCTACTGATATTTTAGGCAAATTAGAATATTTTAACAGTAAGAAAAGGTTGATTTACTCAGACTCCGGTTTTGAGCTTTTCGGCTTATGTGAAATTACCAAAATGCCCCTACGGTGCATAGTTGGCTATAAATGATAAATTTCACATAAATACTTTAACCTACTGATATAACTTAGCAAATAGAGTATAATTGCTGATTACATCAGACCTGTAACTCAGGTTAACACTTAAACTCTTTTACAACCTTTAAAATGACCAAACTACCCCTACGGGGCCTAGTTTGTGTTTAAACACGTTTCGGGCATAATGAAAGACATCTTACTGATGTCACAACATATTTGAAGCATATTAACTTAGGAAACCTGTATATGGCTCTTACGGATACCCGTTACGCTTATTTCCCGTTCGGTTCGGTTTATGTAACAAGTTTACATAAATTAGCCGAAACGGGTCAAACCTTATCGGTTTAATCTTAAAATCCAGAATGTGCATGAAGGACCCATATTAAACAAGTCTATGAACTTGTCGGGTCTAAATCACATTCTATCCGGTCTTCGCTTAATCGTGCGTACGAACCGTATCTTTGAAACTAGCCGGTCTAAGCTTAAGCTTAATTAAAAGGCCCGTTAGGATTCTAATAGGTTATATTAAACCTTCGTTCCAGATTAGGAGAAACAGTAAAAGCTACGTACATTTTGCTTATTGTGATTAATACTTGCTCAGGTAAATACTTTTAACTTATTTTCCCTATACGGGCTTGGGTTACGGTATATAGCATACCGCTTGATCGGGCATCAAATCTCCACCGTTAGGTGGGTAGTTGTATAATTTGATCGGCTCGTTTAAACAGTCTTGTTACTTAAATCCTTTGGGGGGTTAATGACCATGCCCCGGATATCCTTGGCATCATCTTACGAGATGGCCACGACCTGAGCACGGGGTGTAGGCGTACACCTGTCAGTGTATAACTCTATATTGTGGTGTGTCTATTGATCTTTAACCCGGACAAGATCCGGGCTACTGAACGCACAAGGAACATGTAATTCGTTCACAAGATTATAATATTAAATAATTCTCCCAAGTTAAATAAAATGTTTATGCCATGTGCATCCAAACCAATTTTCAATCATTTTCCAAAATGAGTCAGTGAATGTATTTACCAGTGTAAACTGACGTATTTTCCCAAAAAGATTAAATGCAGGTACTAAGCAAAATTGGCTGGGATTTCTCCTTAGCATCATTAGAAGTCTCGCAAGCTTAAGATGCCTGAAGTCTGTTGAACCATTAATATTATTTTATTTCGATCCTTCTGTGGATAAACTTCCGGATATTGTGACTTTGATATTACAATATTAAATTCGGTTGTATCATATTTTAAATTTGCTTCCGCTGTGCATATTGATATTGTGTTGTTTGACTATTATGTTGCCAACCACGTCACGATACTCCCCCACCGGGCCCACCGGTGACACGTGGAAATCGGGGTGTGACAGTTAATTAGCTTGTTCTTGTTTAATCCACTCTCATACTTGGGTTCTGCACAAGATACGAGATCTTAGCAATCAACTGTACATTCAAAAACATTGGAATCGGTCCAAACATATTCCTACAAGTGGTATCAGAGTAGGAGATTGATTGCAAGGACTGAAGATATAAGAAACAAGAAGATTCAAGTAAATCAGAGTCAAATCAGAGTTGATTTCATCATTTTATACTCATTCTTCTTCTACACTTGTTTTTTCAGGTTTAAAACACAAATTAACATCGAATCCACAGTTAAAATTAGATGAATTTTGAATATGTTGTGCGAAATCACAACATAATCAATCCTTGAAAAGATTAGATCAAGATTTGAACAAAATTACCAAAAATTCTTTTAGAAAACCATCAAAAACATAACAACATGTCTGCACATCCGTGTGAGTGAGTTTAAGTGAATCCGCACGGGTCTAGTTCTTTGTCTGTTCGCATGGATCCATTACTTGTCAATCCGCACGGATCGATATTCTCCATTCGCACGGATTTAGCTAGTCTTCATACGCGCGAATCAGGAGTGTTATTACTTGGTGTTCAAAGTTATTTGATCTATTGTTGATTTGTGTAGGTATTTCTTGATTGTTACAAGTTTGAAACCATGGAGCCGGAATTTTATAATGAATTCTACGATGCTTTCACATCCGTTACAACATCCACATTCCACACCAAAGAATGCTTCGAATGTCATATATGAAAGTTTAAACATCAAAAATGCATACAGAACCCATCAGAAACCACCCAAACTGATGAACATAGAAGATTACAGTAGGTGGAAAGATAGATTTGAGAGTTGGGTAAAAGCTTATTCTTATGAAAGTTGGGTTTTGTTAACACTTGGATATGAAAAACCAACAAATGATAGGGGAGAATTAATACCAATCAGAGAATATGAGGATAGGGATAAGAAGGAATTCTCTAATGAACAAAAAATGATTACACTGTTACAACAATCAGTTAGAGATGATATTCTTTCTCTGCTCCAAAATGACAAAACTTCAAAATCTGTGTGGGAAGCATTAAGAATTAAGGCTGAAGGTGGAAAAGAGATAACGAAAAACAAAATATCATTGCTTAAGAAAGAGTTTGATCTGTTTAACTGTCTGAAGGGTGAGAATGTTCGACGGATGATAGAACACTTCTGTCATCTAAAACTTGAGCTTGAAAGATTCGATATCAGAAAAAACAGAGAAGAAATCATCGGCAAACTCATTGAAGCATTGCCACAACGAGATGATTGGCAAACGTATATCGTGATTCTGAAAAATGGTGCAAAATTTGATGAAATAACCTTAGACATATTGATTGAAAAACTTGAAGGCCATGAGCTGGAACTCCAAAAGCAAAATAAGATTAACAGCTCAAATTAACAAAACGTGAATCTTTATTATCGTGGAAGCACGCTGATGAACAATCAATCGTCAAAGATTGGTACTGCTTTTAGTGCAGAAAGTTCAAATGATTCACCCTAAAGCAGTTCGTCGAAGTGTGGTTTTGGTTATTCAAATTCAAATACTAAAAATCAATCATCTTCCGCACCAACCAATTCTAATCCAAATGTGGTTCAATGCAACATTACCCTGAATTTGAACAATTCTCAGAGTTTGAGTGCAGATTCAGCCAAACAACAGATGATCTTCTTAGCATCTATTCTGGAATCCTACGAAAGTTTGGTGGCAGGTAAAATTGGAAATCCAAACATGACAAAAGAGGATTACGATCAAATCGATCCAAAAGAGATGGAGATGATCGACATCAGATGGTGTATGGCTAGTGTTATGAGAAGAGCTCAAAGATTCATGGAGATTACTGGCAGATCATGTCTTGGAGGTCCTACAACAAAACTCGAATCAAGAGAGAATGCTCGAATCAATATGTGGATGAAAGTGTGAATCCGTTCCATGATGATTACTACCGAAAAGCAATCTACCATCGCAACAATGAACAACCACCAAAGAACAATCGATCACGCATCGGTGAAGGTTCTTCTAAAAAGAAAAAAAACAAGCACTGGTGGTTACGCAGGAAGATGAGGGCTTCAATTGGAATAAATACATTCCAATGGAAGGAAATACGTTGGTTGCTGAGGTAAGATGGGGTCGACAGGAACGTATTGTACGTGAGAGATTGAATGAATTGTACGATATCTTTAAAGAGGCAAAGGAGGCCAAGAGATGGGATGATGAGAGAAAATTCTTCTTAGATCCTCAAGGAGATCCTGCTATAGATCCTAAGGTAGTAGACTTTGATGCACTGGTCGCTGTTATTCCTACTACAGGAGATTTTTATTCAAAGAAGAAAGAAGATAAAAAATTATGTTGAACAATTGGAGAAACGCATAAAAGAAGTGATGTATGCGAGTTTAGAAAAGTCGACAGAGACTTTGAAGAAGAATGTGGAAGAAACCCTTGATGAGAGCCAAGAGAAAAAGGATGAGAGTTTGAAGAATACGACCGACAAAACAACGATGGCAGATCAGACAGAGGTAAAAACTCAAACTGAATCTACTGAGTCGTCAAACAAGGTTAAATCAATGGGTAATAATGATGAAATTGGTAACAAATCTGACAAAAATGAAGTGAAGTGCAGGAAATGCATGGAAACATGCAGTGCTTGTACTGAGAATGATGAAAACTTAAGATCCAGGAACATTGAATTTACTAAAATTGAGATTTTTTTCAAAGAAAATTGTAAAGAAATGTTTAAGAAAGAAGAGATTTTGAAACAAACAATAGAGGAGCTGACACAAAAATGTAACAATTTTGAAAAAATAAATGAAATTTTAAAACAAAAGTGTTCAGCAAATTGCAACGAATGTATTAAAAAAGATAATAACATTCGAGAGTTGTAAAAAGAATATGATGGGATGAAATTTTCATATCATAGAGTAAAAGAAGCATATGAAACTTTGAAAAGTCAAGTTCAACGTCTTGAAGGTAAAGTTTCAAAATATTTGAAACGACAAAATTTCTTGAAGCTAAATATAAAGGTAAACAACTGGTTTTAAATCAATACATTGATGAAGTTGCTGAGCTAAAACGTGAATTGGCTGAAAAGGAAAAGAAAAATAATAAACTTCAAAGTTATCATGCTTCTTCATACGCATTTTCAACATCACATCAGATGATAATGATTCTGAAAAGAATAAAAAGGGAATTGGATCAGAATATCATCAAGTTCCACCACCATTGGAGAAAAATTATACTTTCTATGATGATGAGAAGGTGGAAAAAGCAATAAACATGGTTGATCAATTGCCTGAAAACATTGATGTGACGTACTCCAAATCTGATGATGTTGGTGATTCAGAGGTGGTAAGTAAGGTTGTTGAAAGCGTTTTGAAAGAAGAAAATCAAAATGATTCTACCAAAAATGATAATTCTAAATCACAAGTTGAAGATGAGGAAAGTTTTCATAAAAATTATCTGAAGAATTCAAAATCTGAGACAAATGCGAATGATGATTCAATTAGATTGGCATATTATATGGTTGGATTAGACAAATTATTCTCAGCTGTTGAAGTTCCGATTTAAAATGTGATTGCGGAAAAGATTGACAAAGTTTTTAAATTGGTAGAAATTGAAAAAATTGCCGGTAAAGCGAGCAAGAAAACTTTTTATAAAAAACCAAGTTACAAAAAGAAAAACACAAAGGCTGGGTTGGGTTATAAAAAAAAACAAAATCAAAAGAAAAGGTTTGAAAAGACAAATTTTCATAAGAAAATGAACTTCGTTCATGGAACAAGTTCTGAAGAAGAGAAAGAACTCCGATTTAGTCGACAGACTGATGAAGAATTCTATGCTCGAAAGAAACAACAGCAACAGACCAAAGATGTTTCAAAGAAAACATGTTTTAAATGTCATCAAATTGGACATGTTGGCCGTAAATGTCCAAATGTTGAGAAAGAGAAAAAGAAAGTTGATGTTGTGAAACAGAAGTCACCCAAATTTGAGCCAAAACAGATTTGGAAACAAAAGATTGAGATGTCAAAATCAAAACAAATATGGAAACCAAAAGATGATTTGTCAAAACAAAACATTCAAATTGATTCAAAATTTTATGAAAAGAATTTTTCAAAAGGACAAATTTGGGTGTAACACCCCGAAAATATAAAACTTTATATTAGAATTATAAAGTATAAAATAAACGAGAATAAACTGACTAGGACTAAATAACCCAGTTAGATACAACATTGTGAAACCAAATAAATGGATGGGAACTCCTAAATTAATAAACGAAACAATAATCGAGGGACCTAAGTTACAAAGTTGGAAACTTGGGTGATTATAATCAAAATAACACACACCAAACACACACTTAGGTGTGTTTGGTCGAACAAGAACACAGGGGGCGACACAGGCTCCCCACCAAACCCTAGTGCGTGTCAAATTTGATCAAATTGAGAGTTCAAATCAGCTCCAAATCGATTTTCAAGCACGAATTAGTGATCACCTTGTTGAGGGGATCATAAGGTATGCAAAATCTTGATGTTTTGATCCATCTTAAATTATAGGTTAATTGTGAAAAACTGAAATTGAGCTTGATTATGTCTTGCATGGATGGAATTAGAAGTAATATGGCATCTAGGGATAAACCCTAGATGATTTCTTGTTAAAATCTAGCATTATATTTGTGGGGTTTATAATCACCATTGTAGGTGATTAGTGAGTTTGTAGAAACTAAATAAACACTAGAATTATGGTTCTTATTCTAGTGAAATCTGAATTCATGTGGTGAATCTGAAATTATTTATGTTAAAATTTAGTGTAGATTTGTTAATTGAAGTGAATGTAGATGAAAATAACATGTCAAGAACCTAGTAATGGTTATGTAAAAGTCTGACCCGCTAGGTGTTTGTTAAAACGCCTAAGTGAGGAGTAAAACGTTAAAGATCGGACAAAAACGCAGATTCGAATATTATAATGAATTGTCCGATTTTTGGTTATAAAAAGAGTTCTAAATTTGGTTGTGAATGGAACTCTATAGGTAAAGAATTCGGGTCGTCAAGTGGACAAGCCGGAGGTGATACACGCTTGAAAGGTGTGCTTTAAAGGTACGTAACTTCGGTTTCGTTACTTTATGCATAAACAACAGTCTTAGAAATGTTAATGAGAATGTAGTGTCAATTGCGAGTTGGTATGTCATAGAAGTGACGAAATTCACTCGACAAACAAACGGGTCAAAATAGTTAATTAGAATTGTTGGTTGATAATGTTGTTTAATTATGTAAGTATGTAACTTGACCCGTTACATTAAATGAATTGTTGTTAAATTATGCGTAGTCGCATTTTAGAATAGAAATTGTGTTGATTTTAGTGACCATGATTGTTACTTGAATTAATAGAGTTAAAATTGATAAGGAACCGTTTGGTAGTCATCACATTGGAGGATTTCCACAAGATGAGCCAACGGGTCGAATAATGGTGTAAATTGTAGTATTGGTGTTCTAATTTGTTAACAATGGCGATATCAATCACAAGAGCATTAAACCCTGGAATTGGTAAGGAAATGCAGGTGATGCTAAGCCCTGGAAGATGGGCATAAAGCGCCATAGGCTTACTAGTGAAATGGTAGTAAAATGGGTAGAGTTAGAGTGGGCCGAATAAATGCATAGTGACATTTAGTCGTTCGGTTCGTAAGTTAAATTTTCGGTATGATAGTTGTAATGAGTATGTCCGTAATGAATTTACAGACATATAGGAAAAGAATCACCTAAAACGATATGTGGATTCGGGTGAAATCAACAAAATGGTCAAAATAGCAAAGTTACAGGAGCTACCGTAAGTTACGGTATCTACCGTAACTTACGGTAGAGATCAAAACGTTACGGCAGAACTCTACTGTCTTACGGCAGACCAAAGTTTTCCAACGTCTACCGTAACTTACGGTAGCTACCGTAAGTTACGGTAGAGCCCTGTCATGAAAGTTAAATTTTGCATATTTTTGTTAATCGAATCCGTTTTTGAGCGCAGTTTCGATTATATAATATTTCTAAGAACTCTAATACTAATTTTTGTTAAAAATCTCCAGCTTTTAGGTATTGCACGTATGCGGATCGACGATCAAGTTAATGCTTCAAGAACCGAACACAAAATTTTGGATGCTTCCGCACTAATCTGTTCTAGTTAAATTATGAAATTTTGTAATCACTACTGAATATCTTATGTTTGAAACCAGTGATCTGACTATGTTAAGAACTATGAAGTATGGTTTAGTTTACCAACTAAACTTTTATTAACTATTAAATTTCTTTTTACAAATATCGCATTTCTTATGATTAAATAATGAAATTACAAGATGGGCGTTACAAGTTGGTAATCAGAGCTCAAGGTTGTTAACAAAGTGTGTTCGGTTCAAGCTTGATCGATCGTCCGGTAAGAATTAATTGCTTTAGTAGACTTACTAGAATACTAGAAAAAGGAAATTTGATTTGATATGCACGGGAAGTGCGTGTTTACACACTCAAACCCGAAAAAGTGCACTAAGCATAAATGGTTTAAGCAAGTGGTGAACTTGGCTAGATCAAAATGAATGACGCATATGTCATAGATGAAATGTTTAACAATTAGTGTAAACATTTCAATTTCAAGATGACGGAAAGATGGGAGGAGTGTATAAATACGCTCGAACCCGGGAAAATACACTAAGTAAGAAAGGTAAGGCAAGATATATACTTGACCAAACCGAAAAAGAATAACACATTATTTATGATTGAGTGAGAGTGATATAAATTTCCGTATAATAATATGGAAATGAATTAAATAATTATTGATAAATCGTGATGGATGTTTCAGTTAAAGAAATGTCTGGAGTAACCGGAGATGATTCGACATCTCAATTGACTGAACAAATGAAAGCTAAGATTTCCGAGGAGGTCGGAAAAGCTCTAGAAAATAGTCTATCACAGTATATTGATAGATTACAAACCACAATCGTGCCGGTGGTGAACGATATGATGGCTGAATTGAAAGATGGCATACTACAAGAAATAGAAGAAAGGAGGGTGTTGGATATGAATCCAAGATCCGTAAAGAAATCCAAGTCTAAAGCTCCCAAGAAAGGAGTTACAAAAAGTGTGTTACATCAGTGTAGATTTTGTGGAAAAATTCACAAGGGCACATGTGGTAAGCCAAGATATAAAAAGTCTAAATGTCCAGAGAGGCTTGGAACCAAGGACACAACCGACACAAGGTCTGATGCCCAGAAATCAAGGACAAAGTTGTTTTATATAACAGCCACGGAGGCTAAAGCTGAACCTGATGTCGTTTCAGGTATACTCTTGTAAATTAAATTTCAGCATGGATTTTTAATTATTACGAGTGCAAATAAATCGTTTGTTTTATATCGATTTATTTAACATCCTACATTAGTGTTAACGAAATTACCAAGGCTTTGAAAAAAAAATAGAAATAGGTAATAATAAAAGTTCTATTGTTTATAAGAGGTGCTGAAACTGTACGTTGAGCATCGAGGTAAAAGTAATCATGATAAATATTGCCATGGGAAGGGATGCGCGCACACTCGAACCCGAGAATGTAATGAAAGATAAGCGTCATAATAGGGAGGAGTGTAATAACACCCGAGCCCTGGGAGTTTACAATAGTAATAGATGACAAGGACATGGTTATAGACTAAGCCAAACTAAATGAAACATATAGAAACATCGTTTATGTCAACAAACGATGTGGATAAATTCCATACAACGATATGAAACAATAACATGAAATGAATTGATTTTGTTATTGTAACAATTGGTTAAAGTCAAAAATCAAGAGATTAAGATTTGGATAGGAATATCCTCGAAAAAGAAACTAAATAGACAATATGTATTATTCGTTGCTGTAAATAATGAAATACCAATAAATTTGGATTTAAATGCTCGGGTATGGGTAGATACCCAAGTAACATGCTATTAATAAATTCCTCCTGAGGAAGAACGATAATCACATTGATGAGGGTGAATATGTAAAAGAATTAGTAAGATAAACATTATGAAAGCGTTAGAATAAGAACGAGTAAACCCCAAAGGCCGAATAACAATAACAGTAGTTTACCAAATAAGACTTGAGACATGGGCCTTCGGGACATTAGTAAAAGAAACAGACCTAAGGGTCGCTGACAAAAGAAAGGTGGTGTACGGATTAATTAAGTAAAGTGCTTGATAATAAAAGTAAACGGAAGCCGGATAATGGGAGCATATTACATTAAGATAATGAGCCCAAGGGAAGGGATAAGAATCAAGTAAACAAAAATATAAATCGACAATTTAGAATGTCAAGGCATAAGGATAAAGTTGACTGTCATAGGCGATGGAACTCACACGAACAAGTCAAACCAGACGAGTGAAAGAATAAAAGACTTGGTTGAGTAAAAGCGGTGAATTTTGCTGATACGACCAAATAAATCGAGAAACAAAGTCTTAATGAATGCCGGAAAGGTTGCTATGTAAATAATATCGATAAAATACCCAATTGATAGGTATGTTTTCAGATAAATGCGTAACCAACATTCGAGAACGCGAATTAAAAGTCAAAAGACTCGGATTAAGAGTTATGACTAAGAAGACGATAAAATTTTGCAAAAACAGAAATTTCGATAGTCATGTTCAACTACTTTAATGTTGGGCGGGTTGAATAAAGTATAGTAGTTGATATCCCAAGTAAGCACAACCTGGATAATGAAAGCGTGAAATATTATTGAATCTATGTGATAGGTCATAAAAGAGTATGGAAGGGAAAATGCAAACCAATGAAACCGAAGTGTTAAAAACATCAAGATCAAGAACCCGGGTAACGGGTTGAAAGGAAATAGGGGCATAAACCAAATGACGGTATGAGTAAAATAAACCGACGCGAAGGACACATAAGAAGTCATAGAGTCAGAAAGATAATCCGAAAGAAAATGAGTGTAGCCTTAGACTACGGTCAAGGTCAAACGAATATAAGATGATCCATGGGATCACCATAACCTCCAGATTATAAACAATGTAAAGGTCTACGGGAACAAAATGACCATTGGGTCGCAAATACAAAGGAACATACTAGGGGTCTCACCCTAAAAAGGTGAAGACCTAATAGAATAGTCTACAAGGCTAAGTAAAGGAACCTACGGGTCGATAATATAAAGCGTGGGGAACCAATTATGATTTCTCGCGTAAAATGATAACCCAGAAGAATAATCCTTATCGTCAATTCCTTGATATGATTAATCGACATGGGTTAAAGAGAAAAACATTAAACTAAAATTCAGTTTTAGTAAAGAAACGATGTTCTAACACCTATAAATACCGAGAGAGAAATTAGAAAATGGTTAGTACTAAAGAATATAGGTCTTAACGCCGAAAGCTGTAAGATGATGCATTCGGAGGAAAGATTCTTAAGAATGAAAAGCCGATGTAAAACTAAACATGACGTGATGTGATCACGGACACAAAAAGTAATATAGAATGTAATCACGTTATAGTGTGAATGACTAGATATGAAATTATAAGCACGCAAATGGCCGATGACGGCAATATTGCATACCCGAATGACGAGGTATGAGGTAAAATGGTGACCAATTAGTTTAGGCAATAAAACAAGTTGTAGTCTAAATAACGCTGTGACCTATGTAGAGCGCTTGTCAATATAAGACTAGCGTCAAGTAAGTATGCTGACGGACTCAGTGACTGGATGGTCAAAAGGCAACCCGGTCAAATAGGCGACAAAGATAGGAAATAGATGATAAAAGGTTACGGTCCAATAGGACATATGCCTAAAAGACGAACATGTCAATATGAATAAAAAAAACCTTATGTCGGAAAAGAAAGAATGCCTTGAAAAACGAAACTAAGATGGATAGGTCCAAACCAAAGGCCTACTTAAAGGAGGTTTCGGGGACGAAACCCTTTTTAAGGGGGGTGGACTTGTAACACCCCGAAAATATAAAACTTTATATTAGAATTATAAAGTATAAAATAAACGAGAATAAACTGACTAGGACTAAATAACCCAGTTAGATACAACATTGTGAAACCAAATAAATGGATGGGAACTCCTAAATTAATAAACGAAACAATAATCGAGGGACCTAAGTTACAAAGTTGGAAACTTGGGTGATTATAATCAAAATAACACACACCAAACACACACTTAGGTGTGTTTGGTCGAACAAGAACACAGGGGGCGACACAGGCTCCCCACCAAACCCTAGTGCGTGTCAAATTTGATCAAATTGAGAGTTCAAATCAGCTCCAAATCGATTTTCAAGCACGAATTAGTGATCACCTTGTTGAGGGGATCATAAGGTATGCAAAATCTTGATGTTTTGATCCATCTTAAATTATAGGTTAATTGTGAAAAACTGAAATTGAGCTTGATTATGTCTTGCATGGATGGAATTAGAAGTAATATGGCATCTAGGGATAAACCCTAGATGATTTCTTGTTAAAATCTAGCATTATATTTGTGGGGTTTATAATCACCATTGTAGGTGATTAGTGAGTTTGTAGAAACTAAATAAACACTAGAATTATGGTTCTTATTCTAGTGAAATCTGAATTCATGTGGTGAATCTGAAATTATTTATGTTAAAATTTAGTGTAGATTTGTTAATTGAAGTGAATGTAGATGAAAATAACATGTCAAGAACCTAGTAATGGTTATGTAAAAGTCTGACCCGCTAGGTGTTTGTTAAAACGCCTAAGTGAGGAGTAAAACGTTAAAGATCGGACAAAAACGCAGATTCGAATATTATAATGAATTGTCCGATTTTTGGTTATAAAAAGAGTTCTAAATTTGGTTGTGAATGGAACTCTATAGGTAAAGAATCCGGGTCGTCAAGTGGACAAGCCGGAGGTGATACACGCTTGAAAGGTGTGCTTTAAAGGTACGTAACTTCGGTTTCGTTACTTTATGCATAAACAACAGTCTTAGAAATGTTAATGAGAATGTAGTGTCAATTGCGAGTTGGTATGTCATAGAAGTGACGAAATTCACTCGACAACACAAACGGGTCAAAATAGTTAATTAGAATTGTTGGTTGATAATGTTGTTTAATTATGTAAGTATGTAACTTGACCCGTTACATTAAATGAATTGTTGTTAAATTATGCGTAGTCGCATTTTAGAATAGAAATTGTGTTGATTTTAGTGACCATGATTGTTACTTGAATTAATAGAGTTAAAATTGATAAGGAACCGTTTGGTAGTCATCACATTGGAGGATTTCCACAAGATGAGCCAACGGGTCGAATAATGGTGTAAATTGTAGTATTGGTGTTCTAATTTGTTAACAATGGCGATATCAATCACAAGAGCATTAAACCCTGGAATTGGTAAGGAAATGCAGGTGATGCTAAGCCCTAGAAGATGGGCATAAAGCGCCATAGGCTTACTAGTGAAATGGTAGTAAAATGGGTAGAGTTAGAGTGGGCCGAATAAATGCATAGTGACATTTAGTCGTTCGGTTCGTAAGTTAAATTTTCGGTATGATAGTTGTAATGAGTATGTCCGTAATGAATTTACAGACATATAGGAAAAGAATCACCTAAAACGATATGTGGATTCGGGTGAAATCAACAAAATGGTCAAAATAGCAAAGTTACAGGAGCTACCGTAAGTTACGGTATCTACCGTAACTTACGGTAGAGATCAAAACATTACGGCAGAATTCTACTGTCTTACGGCAGACCAAAGTTTTCCAGCGTCTACCGTAACTTACGGTAGCTACCGTAAGTTACGGTAGAGCCCTGTCATGAAAGTTAAATTTTGCATATTTTTGTTAACCGAATCCGTTTTTGAGCGCAGTTTCGATTATATAATATTTCTAAGAACTCTAATACTAATTTTTGTTAAAAATCTCCAGCTTTTAGGTATTGCACGTATGGGGATCGACGATCAAGTTGATGCTTCAAGAACCGAACACAAAATTTTGGATGCTTCCGCACTAATCTGTTCTAGTCAAATTATGAAATTTTGTAATCACTATTGAATATCTTATGTTTGAAACCTGTGATCTGACTATGTTAAGAACTATGAAGTATGGTTTAGTTTACCAACTAAACTTTTATTAACTATTAAATTTCTTTTTACAAATATCGCATTTCTTATGATTAAATAATGAAATTACAAGATGGGCGTTACATTGGGTGGTAAAGAAACAAAGTACTTCTGTTAATGAGAAAAGGATAATCGATTCAACCAAAAAGGTTGAAGGAAAAAATGAAAAGGTTTTTGTGAATGACAAAAATTTTCCAAAACTGAACGAATCGTATTGTGTCAAAATACCCAAGGTCAAACAGGCTTGTGTTGCATTATTCAAGTAATTGAGTTGATTGCATGTGCAGGTGTTCCAGAAGTCAACTGAAAGTCAACATGGGCAATGGAGCAGCCTGTGGTTGAAAATAGGAAGTGTTGGTTAATAATAATAAATAAAAATAAAATAAGTGAATCGTTTAAAACTTACAGTGTATATAGATCAACAGTGTTAGTGATATGTCATAAACTGATATGATCCTCTGATACAAACTCAACAAAAATATGTCTGTAAATTTTTCTTTATTGCATTTCATTACAGAAAATTACAAAAATATTTTAGGTGTGTTTTAGCATAAACTTTGTAAAACACAAAAAGATTTTGTTTCATTTTATATTTCGACAACTGATGTTGGAATGCTGAGTTTCAAAATCTAAAGTATACTGAACATGTCTCAGAAAATAACAAGTTCATTAATTTGAGACTTGAGGTTTTTAATGAAAAATCAAAAATAGTTTGAAATTGTCTCCAAGGTCATTTATTTGGACTTGGTAGATAATCAGATAAATCAAGGTCACTAAATTGAACTTGATTATCTGTGAGGGTTTATGAAGTTGGATACTTTAGAGTCAAATTCAAATTTGATTGGTTTGTGAATAGAAGTTATTTGATAGGGGGAGCTGAGTCAGGTTCTGTTCCTGAATTCACAAATAATTCATTAGTTTTAATGTCAAAATATTTGTGTTTAGAGCCAGACAAAAATCCAGGAGATCTCAAATAGTTTTAATTGTCAAATGAATTTTATGAAATCCAGGTTGTTAATTCTGAAATTGAAAGAAATTCTCATAAGTGTTTTGAATTGTTAACTATGCAGATATTGAGCCAGGTACAGATTCTGAAAGCTCAAAGCAAGGGAGAGCTGAAGAGAGAGTCTGATGAAAGGGGGAGCTGATGAATCAAGATGTAAAGGGGAGTCTGTGATTCAAAACTGTCAACTACATTTGAAGACTCAGATTTAAAGAAGATTAGCTACGATATTGACTGCAGCAATATCCAAGGGGTGTAGGATCGGATTTGACTCCTGAACGATTGCGAACGACACGTACGACGTGCGGAATCCGTGCACGTGTTTGGACCGAACACAAGAACGTAATAAACTGATTATTCGATTGATAATATGACAATATACAAAACCTTGAGTCACCTTCTCTCTCTAGATCTTCTCTCAAGTTCCTCAAGTTGCAAAAGTTCTAAATGAACTACCTAAGCCTCCTATTTATAGGCAAGGCTCTAAAGAAGATCTCATTAATTACAAGTTTGCCACTCCTCACTTAAACTAGACTTTCCCCTATATTTAACAATATAAAACCTCATCTTGTTCGGTTTTTTGCTACGATTCGGATTGACAGAGGTGATAGACATTCGTGCACTCACAAGGGGGAGTCCATGAATGCATTATGTCTATTGCTTACGTCAATCAAGTGTTTTAGTGTCATATGTAACGAATCGTAGCTAATAAAGTGCACAAGAGTAGGTATTGAAGTGTATGAACATGTTAGAAAGTGAAGCAGGTCTGCACGGATCAACATATGTTGATCCGCATGAATGAAGCGCAGAATTAGGGTTAGGTCAGTCCGCACCAGTAGGTTCGCACGAACCTGCGCAGGTCCGTGAATAAGCTGTTTGCGCCGATGGACTTTTAGTATAAATAGGTCTTGTGTGTTGTTTATTTGTAGCTTTTGTGGACTTGCGTGGGGAAACTCTATCCAAGTGATTTCACGGTTTTGTACTTACAAATCAGTAGTAGAAATCATTTTTAATTAGCTTGTTCTTGTTCAATCCACTCCCGTGCTTGGATTCCGCACAAGATACGAGATCTTAGCAATCAATTATACATTCAAGAACATCAGAATCGGTCCAAACACGTTCCTACAACCTCACAGCCTCTCTCTGTGATCTTGCCTCTCACAAATTCGTTTCTATTTCAAATCTCTACGACTTCTCTTTCTAGAATTCTCCTACTCTTCAAACCCTAATCATATAACATGTTTATATACGACATGTCTGTGAACTGGGCTTATAATTGGGCTAGGCTATTTTCCAATCCCATTACAATAATTAACTCCCTAACCAATATGCTAAGCCCATTACAAAATATCCAAAGACTAAATAACCAAACTATTAAGCTGTTGTCACAGAATATGCAACAAGAGACTCCCCCTTGACAATAGCTTCATAGTGTAACTTTGTCTTCAAACATCTTGCAGTCTTTTGGTCTTTGGATAACTTCAACTACACACAGTTTCTAACATCAACTGATGCCCCCTTAGCTGATGCTTCCAGTCTCCAAAACTTTCAGTGAACTAGCAATCTTTGGTTAAACAAGTGAGCTTCAACTCTTCCATTTTCTCTCTCTGCAATGTAGTAGAAGGATCCTACCATGCATCTTCACACATCTTCACTTCACTCTCAATCTGCACTTTACTAGTATTTTGCACTTCATTTTGATAACTGCATCAATCTGTTTATAAACACAAGCAAGTATCTCGAAAAACCATTAGTCTTTTTCACATTAAAGATAAACCAATATTTTATCTTATCATGCGAAAACAACATGTCAGTTCAATATAGAAGTATTTTAAAAAGAAAATATTTTTGGTTTTTTTTATTTAAAAAAAACAACTAAACAAAATTTAGAAATATTTACAATGCATCTTTTTGTGAGAATCATGTGCAAGAAAATCATATCAGCTAAATCAATCTGTTTTACACAAACGGTTAATTTTATATTTTGATTATCGTGAATTGCAGTTCAAGACGATTACAAGTATTGTTTATCTACTTAAACAAAACAAATGAACATTTCAAGTTCATTTACCTGGTGATACGTTAAGGTAATATTATACTGATGTACTAGTGTGTCCCACTTCAGGACATATCCCCGCGATTAAGGTATGCACAAAATTTCATCGTAGTAGGTGTACCGAATTCATCCGTTTTGTTTTACAACGTTAGATAATTGGTGATCAGGTCAGTACTTTCGCACAACAAAGAGACCAATATCCAACCGGGGGGGGGGGGGGTAAGGTAAATACCAAATTTTGGTATGATTTACGCATTTTGCACATTTGAATGACTCTCTAGGAGAGCTTCTTCAAGTCTGGGTTTTTGGCATTTTTAGCTCTTTTAAGATATCTTGGTTGTGCCTAGGTCAACATATATCTGGATGCAGCAGAAGGACAATCCCGATATCCCCGGATGAAATAACAGTATAAAGACCTAAAACATCAGAATTTGGCAATCTATCTACGCAAGATTTAAGCTTATAAAACCATACGTCACTGATATGTTACCCACTCATCTTATGGATCTTTCACAGAATCGTCTATCTAACCTAGAGTGCGGAATCCTCTAGATCAGATTGTTAAACCAGTATTCTATTAATTATCCAATTTGCAGTTTACAATCAACTCAATACCTCACACAACCTCACAGCCTCTCTCTGTGATCTTGCCTCTCACAAATTCGTTTCTCTCTCTAATCTTTACGTCTTCTCTCTCTAGAATTCACCTACTCTTCAAACCCTAATCATAAAACATATTTATATACCACATGTCTGTGAACTGGGCTAGGCCATTTTCCAAGCCCATTACAATAATTAATTCCCTAACTAATATGTTAAGCCCATTACAAAATATTCAAAGACTAAATAACCAAACTATTAAGCTGTTGTCACAGAATATGCACAAACAAGCTGATTGTGCGAGGGGAGGGGGTTGGGTAGGGTCCATTTATATTTATAAGTGCTTTATTGTTTTAATTATTTTTATTAATAGTATGAGTATCTTTGTCATTTCACACCACTTAGGGTATGTTTGGCAAAAGTAGCTGGTAGCTGGTGGTTGGAGGCTGGTAGCTGGTGGCTGGAAGCTGGTAGCTGTTGCTGGTAGCTAGTAGCTGTAGCTTTTTATATATATTTGGTGTTTGGCAAAGTAGCTGGAGCTTTTAATAAAATGTATAAAATGACAAAAATGGTCATAACTAAAAATTAAAAAAGTTTGTGCATTAAAAAATTTATTATCTTTAGAGGTTAAAATAGTCAATTTTCCCTAAAAGCTTGTAGCTCCTTCTAAACGCTACTAGTACGAGCGTTCAACCAAAAGCTTCAAGCTGTTAACCTAAAAGCTTCAAGCTCCTTCAACCAAACAAGACTTTTTACTGAGTATGAACTTTTTGTTAAAAGCTTAAAACTTGAAGATCCTAAAAGCCCCTAAAAGCTTCATGCCAAACATACCCTTATTAATCGAGGAAACTAACATTCGTCCAGTCGAGGGACTATTCGAGTAACAATCAAGCAAACAATAGGGAACATACATATAATTTTAGAAAATTGTTGACTAAAATTAAAATTTGAACAAACCACAGAAATTATTCGGAAATTTTTCTCGTAAGATTTATTTTATTATTGTGTATATGAGATATTTAATATATTTTCAAAACCATACTCAATCAAAGCATGACCCTTGATGTATTTGTCAATCAAGTAATTAACATTTTACTCACACAAAATATAAAATAAGAGACATGCATGTTATCTTAGAAAAATAAAATCAAAATAAACACGCAAATAGCCATCATCGATGTTACATATATCTTTATGTTTATAATGAACTAATCCATCTTTAAGGATGTGACAATGGTAAAATATTTGTTGATATGTTTTATATGCATTTTTTTTAACTATCTGTATTATATGACACCGGTAAAATATTTGTTAATGTGTTTCATATTCATCTGTCGACATTTGTTGACACCATACAATATAAACAATTAATGTGATTTATAAATATGTTTTTAAACTCTTGACACATAAACAATCAATGTGATTTATAAAGTAGTAGAAGTTTAATTTTTTAGACTCGTGTATATCAGTATATGTATGTTCATGTATTATTTTTTTTTTTTTGTAAAGAGTCACCTGCCTTTTTTTATATTCACAAATTCTTTTAAAAATGCATTTTCATCAACCCAAGATTTAAGTATTTGCCTTTGTCTTCATGTATTCTATAAAAAAAAATATCGTTTCTTCCTCCTAGTCCTATGATAAATGATACGTGATCATATACTCCGTAGTTAGCATAATGTGTCATCTTGTATTACATGGTTTGTGTTCTACTTTTGTGTATAATTATCAAACTAAAAAAGATCATGCCAATAAAAATATATACAAAATCACATATCTTATTGCTGCAAATTTATATTTTGACATTAGATTAGATTCTATGTGTAATATACATAGTAAATTTGTTGATTTTCTTACGAATATCTACCACGCAGGATAGTAAGGCCATGCGTGGTGGAAGACACCCAACCCTTGGGCGTTTTACGCCATGTGGCAGTGCAGTCAGTAATGAGGCATAATGGGGCGTTTTCTAAAATGGGTTTAGTGGGGATGTGGGCATTGTGGGCATTATGTTAGAAGGAGTGTTAAACAATTAAATAAAAAAAACATCAAAAAAATCTTATTGGCCAAACAAAAAGTAAATTAACTGTCATTGACCAAACAAATTCTTCTCCGGCGTTGATTTAAGAACGCTTCATGCCAAAAATTGCAAAACAACGCCCAAGGGGGCGGAGTAATTGACGTTGTGGGGCGTTGTTGAACCAAAAAACGCCAGAAAAAGTTTACCACTACGTTTGATCTAATACTTCTGTTCTGATTACGTCATTAGTTTTTATATATTATTAGTTATTATTACACTCTTATTATTAGTTAAATCTAACATTTTTCAATTTTTATGTATAAATTCCAAATCATTCACTAAAAAAGCCCTATTCCCAATAAAAATATTGATTGATTATATACCAAAACCGACATTTCGGGAATCCTCTCGCTAGCTTAATCGCGTCAATTACGTGTAGCATACTAGCATGGTACTATAAATATAACACTCTCACAACCTCTTCACTCACACAATATCAATTCCCTCTAATTCAATCAAACAAATCTTTCATTTCCATAATCACTTGTTTTTGTTCTTGATTCCAACTTTTCTTCAATCATGTCTAACGAAGCAGTTTACCACGACGCCCAGAAAACCGAAGAGCCCTGCGAAACCACCACCACCACTGTCAAGGTTGAGCCTGAGGTCGTAGAACAATCCGATCGTGGGTTGTTCGGTTTCGGGAAGAAGGAGGAGGAGGAGAAGAAGTGCGAAGACGAGGTGATCTCGTCTGAGTTTGAACAGAAAGTTCAAGTGACTGAACCCGAGCCTGAGGAGAAAGAAAGTTTGCTGGAGAAACTTCACCGATCTAATAGTAATTCCAGCAGTGTAAGTTCTCAATTTCTGTTTATCGTACAAGTATTTTATACTATTCGTGACACTGTTAGTAGAAAAATTCAGGGGTTTCCCAATACATACTTAGAGTTATCTGATACATGAAGCATATTTTTTTTTTCACTACGCCAAGAAAGTTAAGGGGTATCTCGGACATCCCTGGCACCCACATCTAGAGGTGTACAAAAAAACTGGTTTTAGAACCGAAACCAGTTTTTTTAACCGTTTTTTTTTCAAACCGTTTTAGGATTTAACCGAACCGCCGGTTAGTATACGGTTAGGGATTTTGATCTTCGAAACCGGTTTAAAAAAAATGGTTTTTTTTTTTTTTTTTTTTTTTTTTGCAAAAACCGGTTAGAAACTGAACGAAACCGGTTAGACCGGTGACTGTTTTGGGCTTGAAAAACCGGTTATCTTAGTATGTTACTATACGAAGCTGATCATCAATTCATTAATATGATCATTTCACAAATAAATATTATTGATTTTGTTATTGATAGAAGCACAAGGTTATCTTAGTATGTTACTATACGAAGCTGATCTAAGAGTTGGTGTTTTTTAGACATTTGTAACATTTATTTCGCCCAAGTAGGAGTTTGCTAATTTTTGGATCAACTTTGCATTGGTTTATGGCCTTTGTTTATTAGTTTAATATTAATTGGGATCAAACTTAACTAACATGTTTTTTTACTTATGAAAATTATATACAGTCTAGTGAAGAGGAGTGCGAGGATGGAGAGAAGAAGAAGAAAAAGAAGTCGTTGAAGGATAAGGTTAAGGAAAAGATCGAAGGGCACAAAGAAAAGAAGGAAGAGGAAAAAGTCGAAAAGTATGAGGCCGACACAAGTGTCCCAATTGAGAAATGTGAAGAAGTAGCGGTCCCAACCCCGACTCCTGCCCCAGAGGAGAAAAAGGGGTTTATGGAAAAAATTAAGGAAAAACTGCCTGGCGGACATAAAAAGGAGGCGGAGGAGCATGTTACTGCTCCTCCACCACCGCCGCCAGCTGCGACGACATATGATGAGGAAGGTGAACAAAAGGAGAAGAAGGGTATTTTTGAGAAGATTAAAGAGAAAATCCCAGGGTATCATTCCAAGAGTGAAGAAGAGAAAGAAAAAGAGAAAGTAAAGGAGTGTGATTGATATGATTTAAAGGCAAAAGCAAAATGATTTATGAGATGGCTTGGTTTGATTAGCCTTACAAATATATTGGTGGGGTATGTGATGTGATTTGCTTTTATGTCTTTTTGAATAAGTGTTCTTTCATGTTATTTGTTTGAACTTTGAAAGTTCTTTGTGTGGTGTTGTTTTGATTTGAGTCGAGTTGTAAGTCTATACCTTTTTATTTGTATAGAATGTATTTTGTTTATAAATCCTTAAATATTTATTAAACTTAATTATATATAAATATATAGTGAGAAAATAATTTGTTTTATAAATCCTTTTTATTTGTATAGAATGTATTTGTATAGAATGTATGAGGCCGACACAAGTGTCCCAATTGAGAAATGTGAAGAAGTGGCGGTCCCAACCCCGACTCCTGCCCCAGAGGAGAAAAAGGGGTTTATGGAAAAAATTAAGGAAAAACTGCCTGGCGGACATAAAAAGGAGGCGGAGGAGCATGTTACTGCTCCTCCACCACCGCCGCCAGCTGCGACGACATATGATGAGGAAGGTGAACAAAAGGAGAAGAAGGGTATTTTTGAGAAGATTAAAGAGAAAATCCCAGGGTATCATTCCAAGAGTGAAGAAGAGAAAGAAAAAGAGAAAGTAAAGGAGTGTGATTGATATGATTTAAAGGCAAAAGCAAAATGATTTATGAGATGGCTTGGTTTGATTAGCCTTACAAATATATTGGTGGGGTATGTGATGTGATTTGCTTTTATGTCTTTTTGAATAAGTGTTCTTTCATGTTATCTGTTTGAACTTTGAAAGTTCTTTGTGTGGTGTTGTATTGATTTGAGCTGAGTTGTAAGTCTATACCTTTTTATTTGTATAGAATGTATTTTGTTTATAAATCCTTAAATATTTATTAAACTTAATTATATATAAAAATATAGTGAGAAAATAATTTGTTTTTATATTAGTGTAGTTATCTAGAAAAAAAAGGTAGATTAGTTGGTGAGAAAACTCAATTATTCATTTCATCATAGAATGTCATGTTCATATAATTTATGTGTAAACATACACCTTATAAATCAATATCCTTGATTAGATAATATTGTTTTCTATCCCGATTTGGTGCAATCGATGGTAGTGAGCGGTATCGCCGTCTGTTGTGAAATTCGCCTTCCAAAAAAAAAAAAAAAAAAAAAAAAGATAATATAATAAACTACATTATTGCATCAGATAATTTATTTTTGATCAGATAATATAATAAACTACATTATTGCATCAGATAATTTATTTTTGATCTACACTTTACGGATTATTAAACCAGAATGTTTTATCCTCCTAAGACTATGTGGGGTGGGGTTGGGTGGGAGGGGGGGGGGGGTGTTGGGGTGAGGGGGATTGGGTCGAGGGCATTACTCGAAACGTGGCGAGTGTGGTCTCCACCAAACCACCCAAAAAAAGTGGGGTTGGAAGCGACGTGGCCAGGCGACGTTGGGGTGCCATGTATTTTTTTATGTAATTGACATTTAAATAATAAATCACAAACAAATATTAATTTAAAAAAATAGTTACATTACATCCTAAAAATTTAGAAACTCCAACTTATTAAATCCTAAAAAATAAAAAAAGTAGTTACTAAATCCAAAAAAAAAATTACAGAGTTCGGTAAATGTTAAAGTGGGGAACCCACTTAAATTCTGAATTCCCGCCGTGCCTTCACTCGATCGTCGTGGCTCAAGTCGCCCGCAGGAACACGGCCGAATTTTTTTTTAAACCGATCTACTTGTGTTGGCAGGCGTTTAAATTCTGACGAGTGTTCCCAACGTGTTGTTGGTGTTGCTGGAACGCTCGTCCCCAATATGCGGGTTGACCGCATTGTAGCGAATGTTGTGCATCGACGATCGATGTCACAAGTGTGATCTCCTTCTCCTCCTTCCAATGCACCATGTTCGGTTTTTTGATGTGTGTTTGGTTGAAAAAGATTTGTTATTTGGTGTGGGATTGGTTGAAGAAGATTTGTAAATATTTGTGGAAAAAATGAAGTTTGGGATGGGTATTTATAGGTAAAAAATTTTAATTTTTTTAAAAATTTGCTTTTTTTACTTCAAAACTGTCATCCCCAACGGCTATGGCAAACGACTACGTACCCCAAACGGTCATATGCTATCAGCCAATCCAAACCAGCCACCTCAGACCTCCCCCCTGCCCCTACCCCCCCCCCCCCCCCCCCCCCCCAACGCCAGGCTTCAAAGCCACGCTAGCGGGGCAACGTCGTGGCTAACGCTGGCACGGTATGGGTTAGCTAGCGTTGCCTGGCATCCTTCGTCGCCCCAACCAACGCCCCACACCCGCTAGTCTAACTCCTAACCTACATATAACGACCACGATATGATTACGACACTTTAGTATTATTTAATGTTGTAACTGTTTAATGTATGTAACCTCTTGTCGAAGATTAACAAGCAGTCGTCTTCGCCTTCTCGACAACACAATTTTCTCTAGCCAATTTTTTCAAAGATATCATTTTCTTTGGCCGTCTTATTATGGGAATCATTAATCTCTATGTCTCATATATAAACCATAAAAGTGATGAGAAAATCTACTCACCATTGATAAAAAAAAAAGACTTGAAAAAATAACAAAGTTAAATAACTATCCCCAGCCCAGTTGGTCCCATGTGGTTTGGCTTGTGTCTTCCTTTGGGAGGTCACAGGTTCGAAACCCGGCTGCGGCATTTCGGGGGGAGGACGTCCCAATGATGGATCGTTCCTACCGAGGCATGGTGCGGTCTTGAGGGCAACCCGGTTTTACCCAGCTGTTACCCCAGCGAGTCTCTCGTGTGGGGGCAGTATGGTTTCCGGGCGAAGGTCAGCTTGCGCAACGGCCGGGGCCCGATCAAACATCGCGTCCGGAAGAGCGGGGCTGACGGGGGATTGTCATCGACATGAACCCGGTGACCAATAGGTCCTGTACATAGAAAGTCACCCTTAAAAAAAAAAAAATAAGAATCAGTTATCTGTGGTAAAGATAACTTAATGTAAAAGTCAATCAAGATTTACTAAAATCAAAACATAAACTTGAAAGGTTGTCATATACAAATTCTCTGTGTGAGGTTTACTTATTTTTTTTGAAATTTTGATTCATTTTGCCTTCGTTTTATATATGTCATTTATTCCTCTAATCCATATTTATATTTTTTTTATCTTTTCTGAAAGGCGAATTTCTTCTAATTCTATCATTTGTGTGACTTTTTTTAATTTCACCATTTGAATTATGATTTTTTTTTTAACTTTTTACCCCTAAATACCATATAAAATTAAACCACCAAGAAATTTTTTTTTTTTTTTTGAACGGCCAACAAAAAGGGAATATTATTAATGAAACACAGAGCTGGAACAAGATGGCAGCTAGCCAGCAGCTAGGCCAGCCAAAACAAAGAACAGAAAAACACACCAGAAAACAAATTAAGAATCAAAAACTCTAAAGCTCCTCCAATCTTCCAGGGACAATCCGACCGCTTTAGCTCTGTATTTTACCCAAAGGAAACTCATTGCTTTAGTCTCTTCCACCACCTTAGTAAGCGATGCTTTTTTGTTACCGAAAACCACCTCATTACGTATTTTCCAGAGACTCCAAATTCCAGTTAAGACTATCGCATAAAAAGCTTTCCTCCTCTTCTTAGAACCGTTAACGTATTGGTGTAACTCGAGAAGGTCTTTTAAGTCGAAGATGAAATGATGCGTCAGCTTACACCATTGAAGAATAAGTTGCCAAAAACATTGAGAAAAACTGCAGCAAATAAAGATGTGCTCCGACAATTTTAACCTCCATTATTATTATGCGAGGCCACATCATACAGCTAGATTATGAGTAATTTAAATCACATGCTCTTTGTAGCGACCAATAGTTTTGAGTTTAATGTTGGTAACTTTTACATTTATTTATTTATTCTATTAAATTGGTGAGAGAAACGTAAATAGAAGACTTCCCCTTTGTAGCGACGAATAACAATGGTTGTGGGATTTTCAATGCAACATTATATGTTGGTTTTTTTTTTTAAAGGAGAACTTCATTAACAATATCGAATCCGAAAATTGGGACGGACAAACAAAACAAGAAAACTTACATATTCACAAATTTACACGAATCCCCCCAATCAAAACTACCTTTCTTAGCTCTATGCTTAAACCAAAAGAAACTAACAACCCTGATTTCGCTAAAAATTTCATCGACGTTGTTGTCTAGTATAGAACAAACACAGTGATTGGGGTTGAATTGTATTGAGATTGTATTGATAAAATGTTTGTACAAGAATAGCGTTACACAAAGATGGTGTTTATATAGAACACCATATTACACACTAGCTCCTATACTATTTTTTTTCCTTCTTTCCGACACTCCCCCTCAAGTTGAGTAGTGGGGTCACCAATACTTAACTTGCTCAAACAGCTACTAAAAGCGTTTCCGTTGACTGCTTTTGTGAGAATATATGCGAGTTGATCTTTTGCTGATATATACGGGAGCTCTATTATTCTTTCCTCCAGTTTTTCCTTGATGAAATGTCGATCTACCTCCACGTGTTTTGTTCGATCATGCTGAACTGGGTTTTCTGAGATTGTATTGCAGCTGTATTGTCGCACATAATTTTACTGGGTGTTGCCCTTTGGGAGAAACCAATGTCTTCTAGGAGCTTCCTGATCCAAAGAACTTCACTTAGCCCTCGAGCTATACCTCTGAACTCAGCTTCTGCACTCGACAGAGCGACCACCTTCTGTTTCTTACTTCTCCAGGTAACGAGGTTTCCACCAACCAAAGAAAAATATCCTGATGTTGACCTTCGGTTTCCCTTATCTCCTGCCCAATCTGCGTCAGTATAGAGCTCAACATTTAAATGTCCATTTGTTTTGAACAATACTCCATGGCCTGGAGTTCCCTTGAGATATCTTAAAATTCTCTGAGCAGCTTCCATGTGGGCAACTTGAGGTTGACGCATGAACTGACTCACCACTCCAACAGCATAAGCTATATCAGGGCGAGTGTGAGAGAGATAAATTAACTTGCCCACGAGCCGTTGATACCTTTCTTTGTCTGCAAGTTCTCTATTGAGTTCCATGTGAAGATTGTGGTTCACTACCATTGGAGTATCTGCTGGTTTACAATCAATCAACCCAGTTTCTGCTAGGAGATCAAGGACATACTTCTTTTGGCAGATGAAAATCCCCCGTTTAGACCTGAGAACTTCTATCCCGAGGAAATACTTGAGATTCCCAAGGTCTTTCATTTCAAACTTTGAAAACATATTTCTTTTCAGCCGTGCTATTTCTTCTATATCATCTCCGGTAATAATCATGTCGTCTACATATATGATCAAGCAAGTTACAAGACCGTTTCTTCTCTTGAGGAACAGAGTATGATCAGCGTTACTTTGGTGATACCCATACTCTTTCATGGCCAAGGTGAACTTTCCAAACCATGTCCGAGGAGACTGCTTTAGCCCATAAAGGGACTTTTTCAACCGACAAACTTCCCCTTCTTTAAAACCCTCTGAGAACTCTGGAGGTGCTTCCATGTAGACTTCTTCTGTTAGGTCTCCATGGAGAAAGGCGTTTGTAACATCAAACTGGTGAAGAGGCCACTCCTTATTGGCTGCTACCGAGAAGAGAACTCTGATGGTATCCATTTTTGCAACCGGAGAAAATGTCTCAGAGTAATCGATCCCATACGTCTGAGAATAACCCTTGGCTACAAGCCTAGCTTTGTATCGCCCAATGGAACCATCTGGTTTATATTTGATTGAATACACCCACCGGCATCCAACTGTTTTTTTTCCTTTAGGAAGAATGCACTTCTCCCATGTGTTTTTTTCATAAGAGCACACATCTCCACTTCCATTGCTTCTTCCCATTTCTTCTTACCTTGAGCTCCTTTACGGAATTAGGTATTTGTTCAGAGTATAATGAAGTAACAAATGCTTTCGCACTGTTAGATAAGTTCCCGTTGACCATATTAGCTACAGGATACCTTGAATTTCTGGTTTCCCTCTCTGGGGAGTACCGTTTTGGGGGAAACCCTCTATTGGCTCTAGGAGGAAGAGAGTATCTTCCGGTTGTCTCTGCTGCACCTGGTGGTTCAACATGTTCAACCACTGGTTCAATTTCAACCTATTCACCATTTGGTTTAACCTGTTCTGTAGGTTCTATTGTTGTCTCATAGTTACAAGACGGCGCATGACATTCAGGGTTCTCAGTATTTCTTACCTCAGGTATCACGTTGGATGGACTTTCTTCAGTGGTACTGTGCTTCGCAGATTGTGTAGCTGTGTTTGAAGGACTAGCAGTACTGTGAGGAAGTTCTGTTGTTACTTCTTCAGATGAGGGAAGTTGGGTTAGCCAACTCAGAGGGTCTATACATTCATTCTCCCCCTGACCACTGAGTTGGGTGTTATAAAAGTATTTTGTTTCAAGAAAGTCAACGTTCATTTTTGTGAACATTTGATGAGTTTTTGGATTATAACACTGGTAACCTATTTGGTCGATCCCATAGCCGACAAACACACATTTCTCAGCACATGGGCCGAGCTTGTTTCGGTTGACTTTGGGTATGTGAACAAATGCGGTACACCCGAAAATTCGAGGTTCAAGTGTAAGAGGATGGGGAATACTGGCAGACTTAGACAGACAATCTAAGGGAGTCTTAAATTTAAGAGCTTTTGTGGGAAGCCGATTCAGGAGGTACACAGAGGTGGCAACCGCCTCCGGCCAGAAAGATTTAGGAACCTGAGATTCGATCAAAAGGGCTCGAGTCATTTCAAGAATAATACGGGTTTTCCGTTCGGAAACACCGTTTTGTTCGGGGGTATGAGAACAAGAGGTTTGATGAACTAATCCTTTGGTTTTAAAGAACTGTTTCATGGATGTATTGACAAATTCTCCCCCATTATTGGATCTAAGGATTTGGATTTGAGTTTGGAATTGAGTTTGAATCATAGCATAAAACGTGATGAATTTTTCGTAAACTTCGGCTTTGTTTTTCAAAAAATATACCCATGTCATGCGAGTGCAATCATCCACGAATAGTATAAAGTACCGAAGACCTTGCCCCCCATCACAGGAGCAGGACCCCACACATCAGAATGGATTAGTGAAAAAGGTGAAGCAACTTTCGTATTGCTAGGTTTAAACGATTGTCGATGGCTTTTAGCACGAAGACAGGTTTCACAATCTATTTTTCCATTTGAAGGGAAGAGTTTTGGAAATAAAAGGTGCGAATAGCCATGGGATGGATGCCCCAAACGTCTATGCCATAGCCAGGCTTCCCGGTTTTCAGTTCCATGAGCCAACATCACAGTACCCTGTTGAGCCACTTCATCCACATAGTATAATCCTTGGCGCTCAGTACCACGTCCAATAATCACACCCGTCCTGATATCCTGTAGAAGGCAAAAAGTAGGGTGCATTAGTACTGTGCAATTCAGCTCTTTGGTAATATGGCTAATGGAGAGCAATTTGTGTGATAATGATGGAACATAGAGACAATTTGATAATTTCATAGTTGGTGAAATTTCAATAGTCCCTCCTCCTTTTACTTGCATCATTCCAATGTTTGCGGTATGGATTTAAGTTTTTTGAGGATTGGACATTGACTGTATGTCCAACGGTTCAAATGTCATGGTGTCAGTGGCACCAGAATCGAATATCCAAGAACTGTTTTTCCCATGATTCATTTCCATTTTTTCCCATTTTTTTGTTTTTTTTTTGATACTGTCACTACGGATAAGACAACAGACCAGCGTATTTAATAAATATGCTGGACACTTGAACTCGCGTTCAAGATTTTTTAATTTCGCTGGACAAACAAAGCCAGGCCTGTTCCCTTATCGGCGTATTTATTAAATACACCAGCGTATTTATTAAATACACCGTGCCACTTGAACTCGCGTTCAAGATTTAAGTCGCCCAAAAAATAATAACTCCGCTAAGACACTAAACTTTGGAATGTGTAGCGGATTTGCAGCGGATTTATAATGTGCAGTGGGATAGGGTTTATATGCAGCGGATTTATCAAGAAGGTTTTAAGGTTCCTTTGAGTCACCTTCAAACGCTCCAAACAACCCTAACCACACAAAAGAGATAAACAGCGGCTAAACAGCGGCTGTAACCCGATCGACAGAATGAAGGTTTTAGGGTTTGCCGATTATCAAGAAGCGGCGGCGACTGCTAATTGAATCTCATGTATTGGTGCGACCGGAGATTTTAGGGTTTTGCTGATACAGATGAACGCGGCGGCGGCGGCGGATTTATGGGGATTTTAGTGTTTTGGGGTTTTGCTGACCGATATGGTGACGGCGACTGCTGATTGTTGTTGTTTTGATGCGGATCGAAGATGATGGATCTGCTACTGTTGTTGGTTTTTATGCGGATCGAAGCTGATGGAAACAACAGGTTTGATTTTCAGATTTTGATTTTGATTTGATTTGCTTATCGGGTTGTAGATGATGAGAAAAAGGTTTCAGAATCAGAGACACTGCTCTGATACCATGTTATATAGTATAGAACAAACACAGTGATTGGGGTTGAATTGTATTGAGATTGTATTGATAAAATGTTTGTACAAGAATAGGGTTACACAAAGATGGTGTTTATATAGAACACCATATTACACACTAGCCCCTATACTATTTTTTTCCTTCTTTCCGACAGACGCTACACCTTTTACCATTAAATCTCAAATTATTTCTAGCCTTCCACAACACCCAACACGTCGTGGGCACAATGCCGTGTAAAGCATTACGTTCCGCCTGCCCTCTGTCTCCCAGATTATGCATCTCAAGTAAATCTCTGAAGGAAAAAATTCGGAATCCGGCACCAAAAGCTGATCTTCTCCAAAATATCCAAAGCTAACGGACACGTAGAAAAGATGTGGGCCACCGAGTCGAGGCCTTCATTACAAAAATTACACATATCGTCAATTAATCACCACCATACCCCTTTTAACGAGCGCCTCAACCGTTGGGATTCTATCCAAATCCGCTGGCCAAGCAAATATGTTACATTTTTTAGGAACCCATTTGCACCAGTTCATAATTAAACGGCTGCTAAAATCACATTTAGACACTATGTGCTGCTTCACCGCCGCAACCGAGAACCCCTTAGACCCACACCCCAACCACGACCACTTGTCCGAACCAGAGGACAAGCTAACCGAAGCCAAAGCTGACCCTAGCGACTGCCATTCAGCCATCTCCCCGGTGGAATCCGGGTCATGCCTCCAAAGCCACAGACCTTCACCGTCAAGACGGTCACGCAAACTGCAAGTCTTCACGATTTCTAACTTGAAAAGAGCAGGGAATTTCTCCTTCATCGGGACATCAAAAAGCCACGGGTCTAACCAAAATAAAATATTATCTCCCCTACTCACCACTCCTTTGAATAAATTCCGAATAGGCACATTATCATTCAACGGTCTTTTTATCATCGAGACAATATTGCTCCAAACCCCTCCATAAGCTTTTTTCACTGGGAGAAAGTTCCAATCAGAATTACCGACATGTAAAGCGTTAACAACCTTCACCCACAAACTCTCTTGCTCATTTTTATACCTCCACCCCCATTTTGTTAACAAAGCCGTATTCACATCTTTAAGGTTTTGAAGCCCTAAACCACCCATGTTAACAGGTGAAGCTACCCTGTCCCACGCGACCCAATGCACCTTTTTAACCTCCGGGGAACCCCCCCAAAGAAACTTTCTGATAAGAGCTTCCAAATCATGCACAACCTTAACTGGGGCGTGATACAGAGAAAAATAATAGGCGGGAAGACGTTCAAGAACAGAGCGAATCAAGGTAACTCTACCACCAATCGAAAGAAACGAAGATATCCAAAGGGATAGACGTTTCTCAAAAACATCAAAGACCGGTCTCCAGTTTGAAATCCGTTTCATATTGGCCCCCACAGTTAATCCGAGAAACTTAAACGGGAAAGAATCCGCTTTACAGCCAACCATCTCGGCCATCTCTTCTACCTTCCCTGGATGCGACCCAACCCCAAACAAATTCGATTTACATAAGTTGATTCTGAGCCCTGAGCACACATGAAAACACCTCAAGATTCTAACAACATTTAGGATTTAGAGCATGGATAATTAGCATTAAAAAAGGGCGTGAAGGAGTTTATAACGTTCTAACACCCCTTCTTTGGCCAAAAAAATCGGAAATTAATGATAGAAAAATTATTAAGGGGCATTAACCATTACACATTTTTTGAAAGGGCATTAGGCTGGTGGGTGTGGTTTAAAGCCCCTTTATCACGCCACGTAGGCGACACATAAACATGGGGCTTTATCGCTAACTTGCACGGTGTGGAATAACGCCTCCTATAAAGTCCCTTTTAACTATATTAAAAAAAAGATAAATAAAAAAATCTGATTGGTTTAAGAAAGTGGACTCAATTGCTTTTTTCCTCTCACGCCAGCTATTCCTTTGGCGGAGGCCAAGAATAACGCCCTCATTAGCGAAGGTAGGGTGGTGTAAGACCGCCATGGAGCGTTAAAATTGATGAGGTGACAGAGGCGTGAAACTACACCTATCAACCTTATAATATTAATGTGACGGAAAAGGAACCTTTGGAGCGTTAAGCATATGGATGGTCTTATGTAAATTTAGTGACACGTCTCCACTCAAAAATCAAGGAAAATATGATTGATTTCCGTTAATTTCTCTCAGGGCCGGCCCTGAGAATTCATGTACCCTGTTCGAGCTCGAAAAACGTGCCCTTAGGTTTTAACTAAATAAAAAATTTAAACTAGTTTTTTCATACAACTTTGAACCGTTAACAAAAATATAGCATTCGATAAACAATGCAATTAACAAAATACAAAATATAGTATTCGAATGAATGACATACCGTGTTCCCGTTCTACTTCAACATGCTCTTGTGGTTTTTCCACATCAACAATAGGCGGATTAGGCGTCAAAAAATTTTGCATAGGACCCTTTTGTGACTTCACCAATTCATCTTGTCGTTTCCTCTTTTGACGTTTTTGCCATCCGGATGGTTGTTTAGGAGCCATTACGTCATTAACGCCTAAATAATGTTCGACAACAACATAAATGAACTGAAATCCGAAATCGACATAAGTTAACTAAATAAATGTTAAATGAATTCGACATATATAATTGAAATCGAAAAGATGAAAATCAATCCTGCTGTGAATAAATGAATAAATGAATTCGACATATAACTGAATAAATGAATTCCATATGTTCGACAATCGACAACAACATAAACGATAAAACGAAGGCTGTGCGTACTGCACTACTGTTGACCTGCTTGCTGTGACTGAAATCGAAGGCCTGCTGATGATGAATGATGATCGGCTGTGCAACTGGCAACTGCGACGTTTCTGTTCTTCCTCAGTTCCGACGTTTCTGTTCCTGATTGCCGCCCACTCCCACTTTATTTTTTTAATTAGTTTTTAGAAAATATTTGGGTATTGGGCTCACTAACCTAATGGGCTAAATAGTTTAAACAATATGAATTTTTTTAAGTGGGCCTATGTTAATATTTTTTTGGTTATACCCTATTAATTTTTTTTTTTACATATATAATATAGGATTTTTTTTAAAAATTACGGGCCCTACGAAATCACGGGCCCTGTTCGGTTGTCCTCCCCGCCCCCCTTAAGGGCCGGCTCTGATTTCTCTTATAAAACGTTTAATCAATCGAGAAGGACATGTGATCATGAGAAAAACAAGAAACGTGGGGGACAACAAGGACTTAGTCACGTTTTATTTGTTGATTATGTTATTGATAAATTCGTTTATGACATTTTTATATACAAGAGACGAGTATAAGATTCATGAACCTTCTGATTACAAATCAATTGTTCGTAGCAAATATAAAGATGTGTGAATTTTTTTACCTGAGATGAACCAAACAAGGAATTTATGAATTATATTTAGTCTAAAATGGGCAATGAGGTGGTGGAGTGGTATAGGAGAGACTTGGTGTTTCAAGGGACCCAAGTTCAATTCATGCACTCCTCATTATTTTCTGCGGCACCTGGTGATAATGAGAGATTGGGCGTGTAGGCGGAGATCGCTAGTTTGATCCTTGAACTGAGCGGATTTTACCTCACCGCACTGTCGTGCCTTCGGGTCACAGGCTTCGGCCCTAGGTGAGGGTTTTTATTGGTTCAGAGACGAGTGTACCCCGATGTGGTGAATTTCATCCATTTGGAGGATTCATTAGCCGTTCAAAAAAATATATATTTAGTCTAAAATGGCCCGGATTAGCTTCTGGTTCGAACTTACAAACAACAGGTTAATGGGTCGATCCATTTGATTCGTTTAATTTTTTAATTGCTATAAAAGTGTTTCATGTCATAATTATACTGATCGAGGAATTTATCCCTAAATTTAAATAATAAAAGATGTACATTTGAAAGGCAAATAAAAGGTTTCAGGTTGGATAATGTTGAAGGATTTGTTAGGATGAGATCTCTAAACTGCATTGTGAGGAGTAGAAATTAAATCAAAAGTAGTGTTCGACTAATCAGGGGCGCAGCTTAGGCTACGTCCGAGGGGGCGCCCGACCCCTCGAACTTTTCGACGCGTAGTGTTATGAATAGTACTTTCCTATAGAAAATTTTTAGGTATATACGTTTCCACCCCCGGTTTCGGAAAAATGGGGGGGGGGGGGGGCGAAGCTTCGCCACTGCGACTAATATACCTCATCTAATCAATGGGGAACAAATGAACCAGGTGGTTTTTGTTGAACCAAAACAAACCGGAGCCAAATCAAGAAAACCGACTTATTCTTGCTTCTTGCATTTGTTGGATAACGGGTTTGTTGTGATCAGGTTGATTGATTAAACTGATAAACCTTAGGACCATCGGTTCCAAAATGGTCATGCTTTTCCAAACATTGATAGAAACAATTATTACAATAATGTGTGAACATAACAAAGAAAATTGAGAGACTAATGGTAAAATTTTGGTAATAATCATAATATATACAATGACGTGTTAAGGCTGAAAATGAGTTGGTTTGGTTTAATTTGATTATATACCAAAGCCGCACCTATAACTAATGTTTCCAGATTTTTATAACGGATAGGTTTCAGTGTCCAGATTCTTAAAACAGATAGCTTTCAGTGACTAATGGCTTGGCTTCACGAACAAAAGAGGAAATCACTTGATTAGTTCGATCAACCACAAGTTGTGGCAATTGAACAATTTAATCTTGTTTAAGTTAACGAATACGATAACACTTTACGCCTAAAAAATATAAAATCTTGTTAATTTATAAAGCAGATTAAAAGAATAAAATATATATAATTAAGATATAGAGAATTGCTAAAACATATTTTCGATGTATAATATATTATTTATGTTTTGATGGTGATTTGGTTTGATTGTTTCGGTTTTTTTATACACGCATAAAAGTGTAGCTAAATGGCAAATATAGATTGGAAAAAGACCATAACCAAAGTATCTTATTTCAGTTAATTGGTGTTCCGGTCCCCTTTGAATGTGTTTTCTACTTTTCTACTTTTCTTTCCTCGATTTTGGGTTGTTGGGTCACAGTTGTCTTTGGGCTGAAAGCAAGCTAGGCCAGCAAAGTGGAGGTCGCCCAGGTGGGGGTCTTGGCAGATTATTTATTAAGAAAGTGCCTTAAAGTTTAATGAAAGTGGGTCATACATAGTGGTGCACAAAAAACCCGAACCTGGACACGGACCCGAAAATAAAACCTGGAACCGGGTATTATAAAACCCGGGTTTTTTTTTATGCCCGAACCCGACCCTACCCATAGGGTAGGGGTTGGGTATGCATTTCTGTTATAAAACCCGAACCCGGAACCGGGTTTTTTTATACCCGTTTTCAACCCGGGTTTTACGAGTACCCGGTTTCAACCCGAAAACCCGATTTATGCACCACTAGTCATACATGTGTTTGATATAGAATCGCCAATAAAAGAAGACCGATGACCCTTTTGATAATTGAACTAATCAGATCTAAATGGGTCTAGTTTTATTTTATATCGAGTAATACCCCCACATGTTACAGTCCTTTGTAAAAGGTAAATATATAATAGAGTAAACTGCAATTTTACCCCCTGAGGTTAGGGGTGATTGGCACCCTTACCCCCTCTAAGGAAATAATTGCAATTTTACCCCCCACTGTTCACTGTTATGTCGCAACCTTACCCCCCGGCCTTAGTCAACGGTAGTTTGACCCTTATAGGTGAGGGTATTTTGGTAATCTTACCCTATATTTATTATTATATTATTATTTTTATTATTATATTATTATTTTTATTATTATTGTTATTATATATATATAAAAAACACATAGTTCTTCTTCTTCAATATCTCTGAAACCCTTTTCTTGCCTAGGTACCATCTCTCTCCTGTCTCTCTCTCATCCACCACAATAATCACCACCACTGCCACCGACATTCACCACCACAACCACCGCAACTTCCGCCGCCACACAACCACCACCACAACCATCCGGAAGGAGACAGAGGAGGTTCAATGGTCGCCGGAGTGGATGACCGGAGACGGAGATGGAGCTGTTGTGAAGGAGGGATCTGGTTTAATTGCTTACCTGTACTCCGGTGTCTTAACAGATCGTGGTTATGAGTTTGTTTGTTGTGATGGGAAATGTGTAGATGTTAGAAACGATCCTCGACATTGTGGAGGGTATTTTGAGGGTTGTTCTAGCCCAGGTAGGTGCGCTTATGCGATGTGTGATTATGGTTGATTTGGAATAAAGTTGGTATTATGATTTTGTTTTGGTGATTTATATCAGTTTTGTTAAGGTTTGGTCATGAAAATGTTCACAATGTGCGCACCATTCTTGTGAATTTTTGAAAGAGGATGTATCAGCCACTTGCTTGTATTTGTCACAAGCTGTATGCATGTTATAGTGCTGACTTAACATTCCCTTCCCCCTTGGGAGATGTCTGTGTTCTCTACTTCTCTGTACCCTGTAGGTCATTTAATTCTAGTTCTACACAATGAAAGTTTTATAGTGTACTAGCTCGAATACTTTCATCCCCAAATACTAAAAGAAGAACACCTGGATTTGCATAGTATAACATTACAAATGTTAAATAAGCTAATAAAGTTTTTTTTGTTGAATAGTCAATTTTTCAAAATTATTACTACTATAAAAATGAGCTATACACTACTACAAAACTGAGCTTTAGACGGGGTGAAATGGGTTTTAAGACGGTGTTTTCAACACCGTCTTAAACAACACTGGTTTAAAATCAACTCTTATTAGACGGTGTTCCATATGAACACCGGCTTAAAATCAATTCTTATTAGACGGTGTTCTATTTGAACACCGGCTTAAAATCAACTCTACGGTGTTCTATTTGAACACCGGCTTAAACTTTGTGAACCCCGTCTTTTAATATCAAAACATTTATAGGTGAACCCCGTCTTTTAATACCATTTTAACACCGTCTTATAATGTGCTGAAAAAAAAATACATTTACTGAATACGTATTTTCCAAAAATACATTTGCTGGAAAAAAAAATACATCAACCTTATATACAATGGAACATTTTCAAATCAAACCAAAACAATACACATTCAAATCCAAAATAAACCCGTAGACATCCAATTCGGAAATAAACCCGTCAAATTACAATCATTTGTGAATACATAACAAACTACACATAAGCTAAACTAACGAAATACCTAACTCGCTAAAAAACTTCGGCATCAACGTCTATAAAAGATTACTACCTACAGGAAGACGACCGGCACGACCAACTGCTCTTAACCACTTCCATCAGTCGTTATTCCGATAATCCCAATACAACCATCAAGGATAACTGAAGTGTTTAAAGACAAATAAGACTAAAGTAAGCTTTAGTAAAGATAATTGCAGCAATAATGAGCATATCATAACAGCAAAAAAAAATACATATAGGATAATTGAAGTGTTAAAATAATCTGATTAAGTCTGATCTGATGCATCAATTCAGAAAAGACAACATTTACTGTTGTTTCAGCAGAATTGTAGACATCGAGTGTAATTAAAATATTAAGTGAAAACTAAATAAATACCTGTGTAAAATATCCCTGCTTCTTAGAATTCAATTTCCTGAAATATTTCAACCAGTAACATATTACTTAAAGATACAACTTGTCGAATCAAAACTCGATATACCAGATAAGAAGAACACAAAATGAACTAAAACAATTATTTTTATTTTATGTAATATACGTCCGCGGTCTAGGAAAAACATACAACATCTATACCAAACAGTTAAAATTAAACAAGAAAACACGAAAACAGTTAAAAGTTAATCTTACATCAAACTTTCCTACACGGCAAGTGCCGTTTATGTCAAATTCACGAACCGAACTTCGAGTCCGAGCTCGAGTTGAGCAACTTCAACACTTCCAGATAATCCAAATACTACAATAAGAAAGTAAATCACTAGGTAAATGGTTAACATTATGAAGATAACTTGGAAGAACTAAAAGTATTACACAAATATCATCAAAGTTTATTCTAGGCTATGACCCTATTCTTATGTCAAACATTATGCTAGAATCCTACTAGTTGGTTTCTTTTTTTTCAACATTTGTTTAATTTGTAGGAAACACAGTGATCTCTGTAGGATTAAAGTCCATTAATACTAGCATACGGACATGATTTAGTGGAAGTCTATAAGTTGTTTTTGCTTTACACTTGCAAACCTACCTTTTCATTAATTCTATGTCAAGAACACTCATTTGTCAACAGACAGGGTATCTACTAAAAAAACAGAGACAACCCACTCAATCTGCATATCTGCATATATCACACAACCCACTGATTGGCTCATCTCAATTGACTGAAATTAGAAATTTTGCCTTCTCATATGTCCAGTTCTTGTTCTCACTTTTGGACACATTTAAATGCAATAATAAAAATAGTACCAAGAACATTAATATGTGCAATTAGAAGGGGTTCTTAATTGATGAAATGAAGTCAAATGTCAGAACCACTAACCCATTAGAGCAGTCTTAGCAAGCAAAGCTAATGATGATGGTCCAATTGTAACACCACCGGAAGACGATAAAGAACTGACTACTAGCACAAACATGTTACTGATCAAATTACCTATTGTAACACCGGCTCTTCACTTTAGAGCCACGGCTTCAAATAGGAAGATATACCTCGCCACTTATCAACAATGAGCTTCACCCCTCATTAATTAATACAAAATAAACTTTATCAACTATTGCAAAATGAAACGATTTAGGCCTGATGAACAGATTAATCAGATTACATCTAAAATAAATAACTAAACCCTAATTATACAAACTTAAGTGTGAATATGAATACCTTGTTTCAAATGACGAGGTGTTGTTCGATATCTGAAAGTGCTCTGTTTCAACAACACTGCATGATACACACATATTTCAGTTTTCATAAACCTAAACATCTTAATTTCACATAACACACTATAATTTCAACATTTCCACGCTTAAATCCTACATTCTCCATACAAACTATCAACATTTTCACCCTAACTCACTCAATATCGCGAGAATCTAGATAACAGTAAACGAAAACACTCAAGCACTATGTCACACACACGGATTTCAGTTTCCATAACCTATGCAACATCTTAATTTCACATAAAACACAATAATTTCAACATTCTAAACCTAACTCACTCAATATCATGATAATGCAGATAACACCGAATCAAAACACTAACACATATTATTATTATTATTATCATCAAGTACACAAAATTGCACTTCAATTCCAACGATCGAGAAAGAAAACACACCTGAGATTCGAATCACCACTTTTCTCACCGGAAACAGTGACAAAAACTGCCAAAATCAACAAAAATAGCAGCAGAAACGAGCATCGAATCATAGATTCCTTACATACCGTCATTGCCGTTACAAAAACTCCTTTAATTTTCTCTTCATTATGAAAACGGATTCCGAGACAAGCTTTGATTCGAAAGACGGTTTGAGATAGATCTGGAATGAGAACGAACATTTGGTGCGTGAAAGTGAGAACGGCGGTTTGATCGTACGTTTGGCGATGGCGGTGGTAGTTATACGGTGGTGGTGGTGGCGGTTAGGGGTGTGCACGGTTCGGTTCGGTTATTAGCATTATCCGTAACCGTAACCGAAGTCATCGGTTAATCGGTTCGGTTAATTTGTCGGTTTTTGGTTCGGTTCGGTTAATTTTCGGTTAATAACCAATTCAAACAAGGGCTAATTTTTTTGCTTAAAAATACATGTAATGGAGGTATAAATAAATGAAATAGATGTATAAATACATGAAATGGAGGTATAAATCCATGAATAGATGTTTAAATACATAAAATGGTGGTATAAATAAATGAAATGAAGGTATAAATAAATGAAATGAAGGCATAAATAAACGAAATAGAGGTATTATTACATGAAATGAAAGTATAAAACATGAAATACATGAAATAGAGGTATAAAAGCTAGAAATATATAAAGAAATAAATTATTCGGTTCGGTTCGGTTAATTTCGGTTAACCGATGGTAAAAAAAATATCCGTTAACCGACTTTCGGTTAATTCAGTTTCGGTTAATTTCGGTTCGGTTTTGTCGGTTTTCGGTTCGGTTTCGGTTAACGGTTCGGTTATTGCACACCCCTAGTGGCGGTGGCGATATCGGTGGTGGTGATGGTGGAATTCAGAACGACTGGATGTTTGGATGAGCACGGTTTGGTGTTTGACTTCAAAACCATAAATATTAATATTTTATATCAAAACAAAGCAAGAAAAAATCAAATTTGAATTTTTAACAACAAATAATTAAACATGATATAACTACTATTTATAAAACTAAAAAACATTAAATAACATATGTAAAGAGAAAAAAAAACTAATCTTGAAACTTTGTAAGGTTGTTAATGGTGAAGAAGATGAAGAAGATGGAAAAGATGAAGAATTTGTTACGAGGAAGATGAAAGGAAAGAGATAAGGTTTTGGTGGTTGATATTTGAGCGATCTTTTTTCAATTTATAAGACGGTGTTCACAGACAACACCGTCTAAAGGATGCAGAAATTAGTTTATAAGACGGTGTTTAAGCATTAGACGGGGTTCTTTTGAATTATATTGAATATTTATAAGACGGTGTTCAGAGACAACACCGTGTAAAGGTTGGAGAAATTAGTATAAGACGGTGTTTAAGCATTAGACGGTGTTCTTCTGAATTTTATTTAATATTTTATTAAAAAGAGCTTAACGTTTATATTGGTATTGGTTTTAAGACGGTGTTATTACTTTAACACCGTCTAAAACAAATCCTTGACACCGTCTAATGCTACATTTTGTAGTAGTGATAGTGTGTCAGTTATGAAATAATAAAAACCGGTATTCGATCTGAGACGGGCAGGGAAGGCAAATAGCTCATTTGGTGTGGGGGCGTTTTGTTTATTGGGGTTGAAAAGTGGTATTCTATTTTCAGCCCATTAAGCATTTTGCTCTGTTCTTTAGTTGTATAGGACTATAGATAATGCATTTGTCATATAACATGGTTGTGCGGACCTTTACCGAAGTTCTTTCGATCTGCAGGAATTGTACTTGGCTGTGTGGTTGTTGTGGTGGCAGTGTGGTTGTGGCTGGAGGTGGCAGTGGTCGTTGGAGAAGATGACCGGAGTTGCAGGTTTCCGGTGACGGAAGTAGTGGTGGTGTTATATATGAAAGGGATATTAAGTTGTGGTGGTGGCTGGAGGTGGCAGTGGTGGTTGTGGTGGTGAATGGCGGTGGCAGTGGTGGCAGGGGGTAATATCACAGAGTGCACAAAACACAGGGGGTAATATGAAAGGGCATTATAGTCATTTCAAGTTATAGTCAACAGTTTAATCAACAAATTTGAGGCCGGGGGGTAAGGTTGCAACATAACAGTGAACAATGGGGGGTAAAATTGCAATTATTTCCTTAGGGGGGTAAGGGTGCCAATCACCCCTAACCATAGGGTGTAAAATTGCAGTTTACTCTATATAATATTAAGCCCTTTGTGAAAGGTAAATATATAATATTAAAAGAGCCAAATTAACAAATTTGGTTTTATTTAGTTGTTAAGTTTTACCTTCTTGGGTAGGAAATATTTGATTTTTTTAGAAAGAAATTTATGAATTATGAGTATGGAAAACAACACCATTTATCAAATAAACTAAAACATGATTCTTGGTAGCAATGTTGTTTTGTCAGTAACAAAAACTATAGTTTGGTGATTAGAAAATATTTTGAAGAAACTAAAACATAAAACCTTTAATATTAAAAAACGGTTTTTAGGAAAAAGTTATAAGAAAAAGTTAGTTCTAAAAAAAGTTATCATTTAACTGTAAAAATAGTATATGTAATTAAATAGTTTAAAAATAATTACTTGAAAGGAATTCTAAAATAATATTTAAGGAACATAAAATTTAAGCATTAAGTATAAGAAATATTAATAAAAAAATTATATTATAAATATATTAAAAAGAGTAAACTCCTAAAATTGTCCTTGAGGTTTTGGCACTTGCCATATCCATCCAAAATATTCATCATTTAATTTAGTTTTTAACTGTGTTAGAGCAATGGAAGGATCTAAAAACTTTTACAAAACTTAAGTGGTTCAGTTGAGAAAAAAAGTTTTCGGAAAGATCAGGCAAAAATGCCCAAATCTTAAGTACGATTTGGTAATTTCATTTAATTAACTATATACTAATTATCAAGTTTGGTTTGTGAGTAAGAATTACTATTCAATTTTATTACACTTTTTAACCCTACCACTTTTCTTTTTTTTTTTTTATAATTTTTTTAAAAACCATTTTTTATTTAATTAGACCAACACTTTTTCACTATCAACATTGTTCTCTTATAGTTTTTATCTTGACAAATTTTTTTCGTTTCATAGACTTGAGTTGCCTGATGAACTCAGTAGTATACACAACGTCTTTCACGTCTCTAACCTAAAGAAGTGTTTGTCTGATGAAACACTTGTGGTTCCCCTCAAAGAACTATAAGTCGATGGCAACTTGCAATTTATCGAGGAGCCTGTTGAAATCATGGACCGGGAAGTCAAAGTCCGCAAACACAGTCGAATACCTATCGTGAGAGTTCGTTGGAACTCAAAGCGTGGACCGGAGTTCACGTGGGAACGCGAGAATCAGATGATGCTCAAGTATCCTCATTTATTCAAAATCGATAAACCTAACACTGATAAGACTACGAATTTCAGGACGAAATTCCCTTTCAACTTGGGGATGATGTGATACCCGAGGAAAACTCACAGTCATCTTAACTTATTCTTTCACTCTTCTGTGATTGCTTACCGAATTTCGAGATGGAATTCTTTCAACTTGGGAATGATGTGACAATCCGCAATTTCAGGTTAATACTTTAACCTAACCACAGTCAGTTTAGACATACATTCATAGCACTACATTTAACTAGGGTTAGTTAAATAAGTCTACATTGGTAATTCGGAGAATTACTGGAACACACACACAAGTTAATTCTCGAACTTGGTGACTAACACGAATAATTAATATGAACGGACGGTTTATACGAAACTTGTACGTTGCATGACAAATACGTGAATTGTGGCGCCCAAACTTTTCACATTTGACAATTAATATAAAGTTCATACAATTTTACAAAATTTTGGCATGACCCGTTTGCATTAAGAACTTTTCCCCCTGCTTTTAACAACATCATTTTAATTAAGTCCTACGACACTTTCCAAAACAACAAAGTTATGACCATATAAGGTTCATCATAAACATTTTGTACAAACTACACCAAAAGGGTTTAGAAATCCAAACTACTTACTAACATACTAGACACAAGTTTGACATCATATCACAAAATGAAATCTTTGACCCATTCATAATAGACAACTTGAACCGGAAGCGTGTAAAAAGTCGACATTGTGTGTTCGGTCCGAGTGCGCCGCAATCAAGCAAGGGATTTACCTAACATCCATAACAACAAAACATTCATTAGTTCTACATGTATATATACAATAACAAATCTTTTACTCAACTACCATTTTTCGACCCATTAACTAATTCATTCCTTTTTGCCAACGACCATACTTCATTTCATTCTTTCTCCTCCTAGCATAAATTTCTTTATGCTTTTCAACATTTCTTTTAGAGATGTTCAGCATATAATCTACTTAAACCATCCGTAATGGTTTAATACATACCCTTCCTTTAACATGCTTTCGCCATTTTGACCCGTTATTCACAAGTCATTTTAGTCATTTCCATTCTACCTTTCCAACGACTTATAACCCATTTAAGTGGTCATTACACATCCAATGTTATTAGATTACTTATCCATTTTCAAACATACAACATATCACAATTTCCGCTACAAGCCAACATACACCTCAACACTAAGGTTTAGATAACTAAATTAACAATCCGTAGAACTACAAAAAAAGGGGAATCAAGTTCATATGAACTTACCGCGATCTTGAGATGTTTGTGACTTCAAGTGACTTGTGCCTTCTTCCTTCTTTGTTCCTAAACATCACAACTTTATATACTTAGCTTTCGATAATTTCATTATTCTCATACTCTTTGTCGTATAATATGACGTTTATGAGCCATATGCATTCACACCATAATCATATTTCATCAACTTAGAAAATTTTCATACAAAATCACAATTTCATTAATTTAGACATTTCATCGAACATATGGCGTGCGTACATTCTAATAAGCATGATGTACAAGTGTTTATAACACATTCATCCTAAATTTATCAAATAGATCAACCAATTTCCTTCAAAATCAACAATCATAACTATATTACATATGATTCATATCAAGTTATTCATCTTAACACTTCTGTAACATGAATTTAATATCAACATTACACAATTCTTCCATAAACTTTACTAATTTATCACTACCTTACATAATCTCAAGTGGGTTTTACCCCAACTACTAGTATAATCAAAATAACACATAATATAACTCCTATTTGCTCATATCATTCAACATCTAGATTCAATTTCATACAAACATCATAAATCATACATAACCCATTTCATCAAAATCATTAAATCATAAAATTCGACTTACTTGTTGATGAGAACACTAAGGTGATCGAAATTCTTAACCCATGCAGTAACATTTAGCCAAATATCACTTTAATTTTGAGGAATTGAGTTGCTTGAGGGTTTTCCCCTTTCTTCTTTTTGCCCAGATCGAACACACACACACACACACACACACTTCCTAAAGTGGGTGTGTTAATTTTAGTTTTAGTATTTTAACTTTCCTACTTTTCCCATTTGGTCCCTCAAGTTTGGTGTTTATATAATTAAGGGCTTATAATCTATTCTTACTTATTCATCATTAACTTTTATTAAATAACACATAAAAATTTTGGGGTGTTACAAGTCTACCCCCCTTAAAGGAGGTTTCGTCCCCGAAACCTAATTATGTACCAAATAATTCTGGGGAGTGCCTTCGCATGTCATCCTCCGCTTCCCACGTAAGATCCGACCCTTTTCGGTGTTGCCATTGGACCAATACTTGTCGAATGGACTTGTTGCGGAGTTGCTTCACCTTAGAATCCTTTATAGCAACGGGCTTTTCAACATAATTCAACTTCTCATCCACTTCAATATCATCTAAAGGTACGTGTGCCGTCTCATCTGCGAGGCACTTCCGCAGTTGCGACACATGAAAAGTGTTATGAATTTCATCCAATGCGGGTGGTAATTCTAACTGGTACGCTACCGTCCCGACTCGAGCGAGTATCTTAAATGGTCCAATGTATCGAGAACCTAACTTCCCGCGTTTACGAAAACAAATTATCCCTTTCCATGGAGAGACTTTTAGCAACACATAATCTCGCACTTGAAACTCTATTGGTCGCCTTCGCCGATCCGCATAAGACTTTTGTCTATCTTGCGCCGCCTTTATCCTTGATCTAACCATAGCAATCTTTTCATTCGTTTCGGCTACTACATCCTTTGGCGCGAGTTCGCGCTGTCCCACTTCCCCCCAACAAACCGGGGTTCTACATTTCCTTCCATAGAGCATTTCGTAGGGGGCCATTTTTATGCTGTTATGATAACTATTGTTATATGAAAACTCTACCAAAGGTAGATGATCATCCCAGCTTCCTCCGAAATCCATAACACACGCCCTTAGCATATTAACCAATGTTTGGATAGTTCGTTCCGACTGACCATCGGTTTGTGGATGGTAGGCGGTGCTTATATATAACTGGGTCCCCAATTCTTCGTGGAACTTCCTCCAGTAACGAGATGTGAACCGGGTATCTCAGTCAGACACTATAGACACCGGAACCCCATGTCGAGATATAATCTCATTCGTATAAACTTCCGCCATCTTTTCCGAATTATAGGTTTCTCGGATGGGTAAGAAATGTGCACTTTTGGTTAGTCGGTCAATGACTACCCAAATAGCATCGTGCCCCTTCCTTGTCTTAGGTAGTTTAGTCACCAAGTCCATCGTTACATGTTCCCACTTCCACACCGGTATCTCCAAGGGTTGCAACTTTCCATACGGCCTTTGGTGTTCGGCTTTTACTTGAGAACATGTCAAACACTTAGCAACATACTTGACAATGTCTCTTTTCATTCCCGGCCACCAATAATTCATCCTCAAGTCTCGATACATCTTTGTAGCTCCCGGATGAACGGGGTACCGAGTCTTGTGAGCCACATTCAATAGTAATTCTTTCACATCACATTCCTGAGGTATCCAGATTCGGTCATACCTCGTTTTCATACCATTTGCATTCTCTTCCAATTCATGAATAAATCCTTTTGTCCTTTCTTTCTTTGAGTTGCCGGCATTTAAAGATTTTGTTTGAGCTTCCTGAATTTCACCAAGGAGTTTAGGTGTGACTACCATCTTCATAGATTTTACCCGAATCGAGGGCGGGTACTCCTTTCGACTTAGAGCGTCCACCACTACATTAGCCTTCCCGGGATGGTAATGAATGTCACAATCGTAATCCTTAATGAGTTCCAACCATCTTCGTGGCCTCATATTAAGATATTTCTGCTCGAAAAAATATTTGAAGCTTTTATGATCCGAGTAAATAGTACATTTCACCCCATATAGGTAGTGCCTCCATATCTTCAAGGCAAACACGACTGCCGCCAATTCTAGATCATAAGTTGGGTAATTGTTTTCATGCTGCTTGAGTTGTCTTGAGGCATAAGCAACGACTTTACCCTTTTGCATTAATACGCAACCTAAACCTTGGTGGGAGGCGTCAGTATATACTACCAAATCATCCGTTCCATCCGGTAATGTCAACACCGGAGAATTTGAGAGCTTTTCTTTCAAAGTCTGAAACGCCTTCTCTTGTTCTTCGCCCCATATAAACTTTTCACTCTTCTTTGTTAATTTCGTCATGGGCGAGGCTATCTTAGAGAAATCCTGGATAAATCTTCTGTAATACCCCGCCAAGCCTAGGAAACTTTTTATTTCGCTTGGATTCTTCGGGGGTACCCAATTCATCACCGCATCTACTTTGGACGGGTCCACATGGACACCATCCGCGTCGATTACATGACCTAAAAATTGTACCTCTCTAAGCCAAAAGGCACACTTTGAGAACTTTGCATAAAACTTTTCCTTGCGAAGCGTTTCCAATACATCACGTAAGTGGGAAGCATGCTCTGCTTCACTTCGGGAGTATATTAGTATATCATCAATAAAAACGATTACATACTTATCAAGCAGCTGGTGCGTTCGTTAGCCCAAAGGACATTACTAAAAACTCGTAATGTCCGTACTGCGTTCGAAACACAGTCTTCGGCACATCTTCTTCTCGTACACGCAGTTGGTGATAACCCGACCGCAGATCGATTTTCGAAAACCAACTTGCCCCTTGAAGTTGGTCAAATAGGTCATCAATTCTGGGCAACGGGTAACGATTCTTCACCGTTAACTTGTTCAACTCTCGATAGACGATGCACATTCGCATCGAACAATCTTTCTTCTTCACGAATAATACGGGCGCTCCCCATGGTGAAACACTTGGTTTAATAAAACCCTTATCGAGCAACTCTTGAAGTTGCGTCATCAATTCTTTCATTTCGGTCGGGGCCAACCGATAAGGCGCTTTAGCTACCAGTTTTGCACCCAGGTTAAGCTCTATCTTGAATTCTACTTCCCGCTTGGGCGGAAGCCCCGGTAAATCTTCCGGAAACACATCCGGATATTCGTTCACTACATTCACATCTTCAAGCTTTGGAACACCTCGATTGGTGTCAATCACATAAGATAGATACGCCTTACCTCCGTTCTTCACATGTTTGATGGCTTTAATTATAGAACACAATTTCGAATTAATGACCCTATCTCCTTGAACACTCACCCGTTCCCCCCCCCCGAGGTTACTACATGAATGACTTTCTTTTCGCATTGAATTTCAGCGTGGTTTTGGGCTAGCCAATCCATTCCTACAACTACTTTAAATTCTCCCATGAACATCGGGACGATATCTATACTAAATTCCTCATCTTCGATCAAGATCTTACAGTTTCTACAAATATCATGTAACATATAGCTTTTACTATCAGCAACTTCCACTTCTAAGGGTACTAACTTCTTTTCAAGCTTAAACGATGGATGAACTAACAATTCATTAGCAATGAACAATCTACTAGCCCCGGAATCAAATAAAACATTCATAGGCATAGAATTAACCAAGAATATACCTGAAACCACATCCGGGCTAGTCTTAGCTTCATCCGAGGTTAACTGGAACATCCTCCCACGAGCCTTGGAAGACTCGTCCTTCTTTCCATCTTTCTTTGTCCCTTGTTGGAGTTTCGGACATTCTGCTTTAATGTGCCCCGTTTGATTACAATTGTAACACGCTTTTGAATTTTCGGGGCGCCTATAATACGGATGTCCCTCTTGCCCACATTTGTAGCATCCTTTCCTTCCCAACAAACATTCGCCGGAATGATGTTTCCCACACGTCTTGCAAGTTGGAATTCCACTACTTGTCTTCCCCTTCCTGTTTTGATCTTGATATCTTGCCTTTTTCGACGGGTTTGTGTTGGTAGGCTTCTCCGCTACCCTTTTCTCTCCCCGTTCAACCTGCCTTCTTAACTCGATCTCCCTATCTCTTGCCCAGTCGATTAGTTCATTCAACGTTGCACACTTGGAGGGATTTACTAACTCCCGATATTCAGCCTTTAACATAGCATGATAACGTATAATTCTCAACCTCTCGGTCCCCGCTATCTCCCCACAAAACTTCACCTTGTCAAGGAACTTGTTCGTTATCTCGTCAATCGTTTCATCCTTTTGTCGAAGACGTAAGAAGTCTTCTTGAATCTTATCAATTGCGGATTGTGCTCTATGATATTTCAGAAATGGCTCCTTGAACTCTTGCCATGTTAATGTTTGCACTTTATCATCCCCCAGTTCCTTCGAATATGCGTCCCACCAATCCTTTGCTTGGAGTTGTAGGATACCCGTAGCAAACATCACTCGATCTTCCACTTCACATCTACTCCTTACAAATACAGCCTCGGTGCTTGAAATCCATCTTTGACAGGCTATCTAATCAATTTCTCCTTTATATGGCAAGGGGTTACATGCCATAAATTCCTTATACGTGCACCTTCGAGTGCTCTTCTTTATTTGCAATTCATTGATCATTTCCTTTAACTCCTCAACTTGGGACATCACTAACTTGTTGACTACTTCCAACACTTGACCTTCAACTTCTTGTGCTAGTTGAGGAATTCTAGCTTCAATTGCCTTCTTAACTTCTTCCCCAATTCTTTCGTTCATTGCTTCGTGTTGAGCCGCTATATCATCGTTTACGTTTACATTCTCCGCCATCTACATAAAACATTTATCTTATTCATTAGATTTTCTTTTCATACATCTCTTCACCATATTTGAACTCATTTTGGCATATTCCATTCAAGTTACAATGCATACTTTATACATTATCGTCCATGACGATCATGCCGTATCGCTTAGATCAAGACCTTTGATCGTAACGATTTACCTTTTCATCCTTTCATATACATAAATATACCTTCCCTCATCTTTCTTTATATCATAATTTCCTTTAAACTTTGATTACGAGGCTTTAATAACCGTTTAAATCAAGTCCCATACTCAAAACAAACAAAATAACAATTTTTTTTGCCAGCATTATGGGTCGTCGTGGCCCGCGACAGCTTAGGGGCTATCGGTCGCGGCCCGCCACCGCTGTCGCGTAACGCGACGTCGATCCAGGTTAGGTGTCGCGTGACGCGACGCCTACTTTTTCACAGAAAGTTCGTTCTGGGTTGCAGCAGATACCCAGCTCCAAAATTTTCTAACATTAAATCTTTAAAACTTCATATCTTTAGTTCTACTAGTCCGTTTTACTCGATTCCTTTTCCTACGTGTCCGTAATTTAATTGCGGACCTGTTTAGCATTTTCGTTTGCCATAAATTTTCGGTTTAAAAGCACATAACCTATAAATCCCTTTCTGTTTTTTTAACTATAAGCATTATCAAATTAATAATTTACTTACTTGCATAGCGCTGCGGAACGAACACACCTTCATACGAGCTCTCGGTTTGAGTTCAAGCATTTTGCTCTAATACTTGAATCTCTCAAACCTCGGCTCTGATACCAACTTGTGGCGCCCAAACTTTTCACATTCGACAATTAATATAAAGTTCATACAATTTTACAAAATTTTGGCATGACCCGTTTGTATTAAGAACTTTCCCCCTTCTTTTAACAACATCATTTTAATTAAGTCCTACGACACTTTTCAAAACAACAAAGTTATGACCATATAAGGTTCATCATAAACATTTTGTACAAACTACACGAAAAGGGTTTAGATATCCAAACTACTTACTAACATACTAGACATAAGTTTGACATCATATCACAAAATGAAATCTTTGACCCATTCATAATAGACAACTTGAACCGGAAGCATGTAAAAAGTTGACATTGTGTGTTCGGTCCGAGTGCGCCGCAATCAAGCAAGGGATTTACCTAACATCCATAGCAACAAAACATTCATTAGTTCTACATGTATATATACAATAACAAATCTTTTACTCAACTACCATTTTTTGACCCATTAACCAATTCATTCCTTTTTGCCAACGACCATACTTCATTTCATTCTTTCTCCTCCTAGCATAAATTTCTTTATGCTCTTCAACATTTCTTTTAGAGATGTTCAACATATAATCTACTTAAACCATCCGTAATGGTTTAATACATACCCTTCCTTTAACATGCTTTCGCCATTTTGACCCGTTATTCACAAGTCATTTTAGTCATTTCCATTCTACATTTCTAACGACTTATAACCCATTTGAGTGGTCATTACACATCCAATGTTATTAGATTACTCATCCATTTTCAAACAAACAACATATCACAATTTCCGCTACAAGCCAACATACACCTCAACACTAAGGTTTAGATAACTAAATTAACAATCCGTAGAACTACAAAAAAAGGTGAATTAAGTTCATATGAACTTAACGCGATCTTGAGATGTTTGTGACTTCAAGTGACTTGTGCCTTCTTCCTTCTTTGTTCCTATACATCACAACTTTATATACTTAGCTTTCGATAATTTCATTATTCTCATACTCTTTGTCGTATAATATGACGTTTATGAACCATATGCATTCACACCATAATCATATTTCATCAACTTAGTAAATTTTCATACAAAATCACAATTTCATTAATTTAGACATTTCATCGAACATATGGCTTGCGTACATTCTAATAAGCATGATGTACAAGTGTTTATAACACATTCATCCTAAATTTATCAAATAGATCAACCAATTTCCTTCAAAATCAACAATCATAACTATATTACATATGATTCATATCAAGTTATTCATCTTAACACTTCTGTAACATGAATTTAATATCAACATTACACAATTCTTCCATAAACTTTACTAATTTATCACTACCTTACATAATCTCAAGTGGGTTTTACCCCAACTACTAGTATAATCAAAATAACACATAATATAACTCCTATTTGCTCATATAATTCAACATCTAGATTCAATTTCATACAAACATCATAAATCATACATAACCCATTTCATCAAAATCATTAAATCATAAAATTCGACTTACTTGTTGATGAGAACACTTAGGTGATCGAAATTCTTAACCCATGCAGTAACATTTAGCCAAATATCACTTTAATTTTGAGGAATTGAGATGTTTGAGGGTTTTCCCCTTTCTTCTTTTTGCCCAGATCGAACACACACACACACACTTCCTAAAGCGTGTGTGTTAATTTTAGTTTTAGTATTTTAACTTTCCTACTTTTCCCATTTGGTCCCTCAAGTTTGGTGTTTATATAATTAAGGGCTTATAATCTATTCTTACTTATTCATCATTAACTTTTATTAAATAGCACATAAAAATTTTGGGGTGTTACATGAATTATATGTTTTAACTGCAAACTGCAAGATGTTATGTGCTTCTGTGTAAAAGTTATATAGTTAAGGGTGTTTATGGTTAATATGGAAATTATAATAAAACAATGCAAACCCTAAACACCCCATAATCTCAATCATAGGGCAATTGTTTTCTTTAATCATTTTTGGCTACAAAAATCTCACACACACAGTTCTGATCTTTCAATCCATCAAGAACAAACACTAGATCGAATATAAGGTAAGTGTTTTATGTTATACGTTGATATCTTTGTTCTCTTGATTCCATGCAGAACCTAGATATCCAAACAATCGATCTGTGGTTAGTTGATCATGTATGAATGAATGTGTAATTGTTGTTAGCTAGATTGAATGCATGTGTAATTGTTGTTAGATGTTAGAGATGCTATTGACACATTAGAACTGCTAAATTGTTGATTTGGTTCGTGACATTGTTGAGATTAGGGTTTGATCGTAGAACTGTAACCGTTACATTGAAAAACTGTGATTTTTGCTTATTTTGTGTTGTTGTGCGTTTGTTAATCCGAGGTTAATTGTTAGTCTTGGAATAAGTGGTCCAACTTTGTGAACTCACAAAGTCCGGATTATTGGAACTATATCCGAGTTTATTGGTAAATAACATGTTCCGAGTTTGTTTTGATGAGTCCGAAGTTAGTACACTTATTCCGAGTGTTATATATATAGGAGGGTTATCTTGAAAACACTAAATATTGCGAGAACCGTGAGAACGAATAAAAAACCCAATCCAAACCAATTTTTTTTAATACAAACCTCATTGTAATTAAGATACAACATCAAAAAAAAAAAAATTACAACATCAAATAATTCATTTCTCCTTTCAAAATCACTCTTTTTAAATTTTTTACACATGTGTAAATATAACAGATTTACACATGTGTAAATGGCGAACTTACACATGTGTAAATTTTATTTATTTAAGAATTCAAGTAAATTTAAACGTGTAAATTAAATTTCTAAATTGTATTCGAATAATAATGATAAGTGTAGAAAAATTTTTGAATTTGAATTGTTTTTGACCAAGTTCTCGCGGTTTTTTCATTTGTTCTCACGGTTCTCATGATATTTAGCGTTCTCATTTTAACCCTCCCCATATATATATATATATATATATATATATATATATATATATATATATATATATATATATAGTAGGAGTTGGGTAGAAAGTGGGTTTTTCCTAGAAAGTTTAGAAAGCAATCAGAATGTGACATGTGGCATTGAAGATTTTTAACTAGAAGGGCAATTGTGTACTTTCACATTCTATTTTTATTTTTGGAATTTATCTTCATTAACTAACTATCCATGTCCATATTTTGTAACCGTTTTTCTCCATGATTTTCTGAATAATTTGTTTTCGAAATCTAAACCAATTGCATATTCCATTGTTCAGAAGATTACTGGAAATTATCAGCATGTTCTTGGTGCTGTGTTTTAACAGTTTACATGGCTAAAGTCAATTTTTTTTATAGATCCCACAATATAAAGGTGGTTTTGTAATTGGCAGATTACTGTTTTGTAATATGCTTGCTGTTAAAACACAGCGTCAAGAAATCCTTCAGCATTACCAGCATGGATGGTAAAACACAGCGTATGAATCTGCTTGCTGTTAAAACACAACTGTATGAATCTGAATGCTAAAACACAACTGTATGAATCTGCTTGCTGTTAAAACACAACTGTATGAATCTGAATGCTAAAACACAACTGTATGAATCTGCTTGCTGTTAAAACACAACTGTATGAATCTGCTTGCTGTTAAAACACAACTCTATGAATCTGCTTGCTGTTAAAACACAACTGTATGAATCTGAATGCTAAAATACAACTGTATGAATCTGCTTGCTGTTAAAACACAACTGTATGAATCTGCTTGCTGTTAAAACACAACTGTATGAATCTGAATGCTAAAACACAACTGTATGAATCTTCTTGCTGCTAAAACACAACTGTATTAATTTGCTTGCTGTTAAAACACATCGTCAAGAAAACAGAGATGATACGAACAGTATTTGAATGCTGATGATGAAGTCGGAGATGGTGGAGATGGAGAAGTGTTTTAATTTGATCCGGTGCTCTCCATCCTTTCTAAAGTTATCTTCTTCCATGATTGTAGTTATTTTTGGTAGGGATTGGGGTTTCGAAGATGGTTTTGGAGAGAGAGAGGGAAAATAGCGTGAAATTAGGGACTGGGTTTGACTGACGGTTATCTAATTGATTTAAAACACGATATATTAACAAAATTGCCCCTATTCTTTTAAAACAGTGAATTAAATAAACTAAAAAATTACAAGATTGCCATTGGACTTCATCTTAACCATTAAACACACCCATTGGATGGCCCAAATCACTTCCTAGACTTTCTAGGAAAAACACACTTTCCGCAGGATCCCTACTCTATATATATAGGGTAAGGTTATTGTAAAAAAGGTTAAAAGTGTGAGAAGTGAGAGAAATATTGTGGAGATGACATGTGTCCTCAATCTAAATTAATTCAAAAGGGTAAACAAGTAATTTTATCATTGATTCAATTAATTCAAAACCTTCCATAACCGCCACCTTATTTATAGCAACATGATTTTTTTAAAAGATCTCAATAAAAACACTATGAATAACACTACAACCACCATTCAGCAGGTATATAACACCATTCAATAATTATATAACACCATTCAATAAGTATATAACACCATTTTAAAGATCTCTATAAAAACACTACGAATAACACTGCAAAATCACCATTCAGCACATATATAACACCATTCAATAATTATATAACACTATTAAAGATACTACCTCCATTTCCAGAATGTGTTCTTAGTGTAAAGTTCATAGTATGGTTATTGTACATGGTATTTTAAACCTGCATGCATGGTGTTTTACATCTGCATGCTAGTAGATGTTCCAGATTCCATATGTTAAAACACCATGGTGTTTTAAAACCTACATTCCAGTAGATAAAAAACACCACGCTTTCCAGTATGTGTTTAAAATACCACGCTTTGAATCACAATACAATTAAAACACCACTGTATGAACATAGATAAAACATCATGGACTAAATATCTGATCGAAACATATTTTTTTCTCTATATACGTAAAGCAATATGGTACCCATATTAAAGATAAAAAAACGCTCGTTATTATGGTGTAATTTTTTTTTTAAAAAAGTTACGTATAAAAAGTTACTGGCGTTTAAAAAAGACAGGGGGAAGTTGCATGTGCATTAATGTTAGTTTCTTAATTTAAAAATGTTAAATTTACCTGTATACCCTTAATCTAGAATATTAATATGTTTAATAGTAAACATTATTTACAATTTTGCCATTATGATCTCAACCATTAGATCAAAGATCTAATGGTGTGAATTCTTTCTTACCTTTCTCACAAAAAAACTCTTTTTTTACAGGAACCTCTATATATATATTGTTCCGAATTTTACATGAATCCGAGTTTCTTTGTATATACACGAGTCCGAGTTTCTTTATGGAGTCCGAGTTTATATATACACATGTTGTCCAAGTTTATATATGAAAGATCCATGTTGTCCGAGTTTATATATGAAAGATCCATGCTGTCCGAGTTTATATATGCATGATGTCCGAGTTTATATATAAAAGAGCTATGCGGTCCGAGTTTATATAAATCCACGCTGTCCGGGTTTAACAAGCCCTTCGATGTTCTGAGTTTATGATGATGATTGGAGTTAATTGTTTGAGTTTTTGTTTAATGGTTCCGAGTTTATATGTTAGTCCGAACATATATTGACTGTTCCGAGTTTTTATAAGTCCGAATATATGACGATTTTCCGAGTTTATTAATAAACAATAAATCCTAGTTAATCAACTTGAATATGTCTGAGTTTCTCAAAATCACAAAACATGTCACCAATCAGAGAATCCACTGTATGTTACTGTATGTTAAACTTGTTAACCTGATCACATTGAACACTTGTTTGTTTGGACACTTAGGGTATTGCATAATCCTACTTGTATACATACTCACATGTTATTGTACATTAGGTTGTGTGTAACGGACCTAACACTTTATTAACGCGTTAGAAGCACGTTAACACATACCGAGCAAACCAAGGTGAGTTCACTACTCTTTCACAAGCATGCGTCCTGGGAGGAATACTTTTTAATGAATGTTGCAGTTTAATTTTGATGGCAGTGGATAAACTCAATCTCTATCATGTAAGTCCCTACTTATTACCGAGCTAGTTGTCGTGGGAGGCAACAGGGTATTTGTTAGTAGCGCTATTAGGTTTGACAAACCTCACACCGTACTCGGGGAGTCGGTCGTGAACCAAGGACCTTAATCAATTTGGATCAATGTTGATAGACGTTCATGAGGGCACAAAAATCACAGTCAGTCCTATCGGTACCGAGTTTTTATTCCATGACATGCCTTTAAAGCTAAACATTTACATTATTTGCGTTGAACAAAACCAGCGGACTCGCAAACTTTATGTTGACACTTTTCTGCATGCTTGCAGGTCGTTAGGTACAGCGATGCACAATAACTTGCAGTCTGGGGAGCTTGAAGTGTAATGTGGCGTGCTGCTTGATGAGAACATTTAGTATTATGCATTTTAAAACAATATGGTTTTGGTTGTTTTGAAACAATTACTTTTGCTTCCGCTGAATACATACTTTGGTTTGAAACATTTATTTTGGAATACATTATTCATGTCGGACATGTTGATTGTGTTTAATATTGTTTACTATTAGTTCGACATGATTAGTGGCTCACTACAAGAAATTTGGTTCTTTACCAACACAAAGTATATGTGGGAAAAAGTATATAATGCGTTGTTAGTTTTGTTTACCTACACATAAAATAAGTGTAATGACGTGTAGGCTCATGACTGTGGATATAGGTCATTATCCACACATATGTTATATGTAGGCATATAGCAAGCTATACCTACACATATATGTGTGGTTAAAAGTACAACAATTTGTTTAGAAGACATCTGACATGGCAGCTGACGTGGAATCCGACGTGGCAGCTGACATGGCATCCGACATGGCAGTTGACGTGGCATCCGACATGGCAGTTGACGTGGCATGAATATATTTGTGGGTAAAAGTAATCTTATGTGTAGGTAAAAGTAATATTATGTGTAGGTAAATGTTGAAGATGTGTAGGTATTGATCTTAATTTGTGTTGAAAAAAAAAACGGTGATGTGTTGGTAAATATATTTTAAAGTGTAGACATTAACCACACTATATGTAGATAAAAATGTTCAATATGTACAAACAAATACCAAAGCATTATGGAAACAAATTAAGATTCTTAATTAAACTAATAAACATTAATCTTACAAATAACCAAATAAAAGTACTAGTTATAGAAATTTAAATACTAAAACAAACAAAACAAAACTAGAAGAGAGGTTAAAACATAATCAGGGTATAACTTATGTCATTATACCATTAATATGTCCGTCCACCGGACGGGTACAGAACTAGAAAAGCGAGGTTGTTAGCACTTCCAACTAAATACTTGATTTTATCATCTAAAGGATGACTTCCGCCCTTTAATTGAATCTTCTTAACATCATATTGTCTTCCATGCAACTTATTCTTGCATAAAACGACATCTCCAAGTCCACCATTGCCTGCAAAAGGCATCAAAACAGAGTAATGCTTTTCTATGGTATATGGTGTTAATAAATGGCCAAATACTTTCTAATAAACTATTAGTCAAGTCAAAGTACATAACTATGCAAAATAACACTCCAAAACTTACCCTTGAAACTCCTTTTGGAACCCAGTTCATTGATGCCCTTCATCGCTGCGGATGCGTTCGCTTTAAGCACAAAATGAACAGGTTATTCAAAATGAGTGTAACATGTTATAATAAAAGGATATTACCTTTTGCTTAAATGACTCAAAATCAGGTTTTCCATGTTCTTTCCGGTGGCTATCGGCATAAAACTACATGATAATAATGTAATCAGACCTGACCAACATGACGGGTTATTTGACTTGCCAAGATACATGTAAGCTAACATCCCTCAAGCTGCCTTTAATCCAGCAACTTCTCTTTCCTTTGTCCAAACATCCACCTAAACCATTAAATATCATTCATGAGCACAAAAAAATAATAAAAAATAAAAAGTAACGTTATTGAGGTAATTCAGTCTAGTCCTATTGTTGCCGTCAAAGGCTGTGGCCATCGTTGGTCTTAGCAGTCAAGAATATCCAAAAGAGGCATAACCGCTTCACATATACCATCGTCAAATTCCAGTTAATGTAATCATGTTTAACACACCAATTAAAAATGGACTAAAAATAGAACAAGCAACATCTGAAACAGATTTAGAGAAAAAAAAGGTGGTTTTTTTAATTTAAGTGACTTTTACTCAGATATCACAAAATGGTAACATTTTTCCTCATAAAAAGTAACTTACCATGCATCCGATAAGGCGATACAGTAGATACTGCAAAGAAGGAAGTTGTTCCTATAGTTAGTTCCTCACTTTCTAGATCCTTTGCTCTACTATAACCCTGCAATTATAAGCAACTTTGACCTCATAAGAATTTTCATATAATCAATCATTTTATTAACAGGTCGTGCAAAGATAAACCATTGGATGTGTACATGTGTAAATACTGTAAAAAGAGTCGAGGCAGTTCTACAGTAACAAAGATTAGGAAAAATATATTCGCAAAAAATGTCACTTTTACCCTAGAGTAACAGGCACTTTTAAAAGATTCAATAAATAGTCATTTTAAATAAAACAACAATTATGAACCTTTTTTCACAATCATAATTTCACATATGAGTCACTGAATTTGTATGATGTATTTATATAAAATTAGGTTTAATATAAATTAATTTACATATTGGCCTCTAAGGTTTAGCACTGAGATGTAATTACAGGGCTTTGAATATACGCTATCAAGTTCGATATAACCATATCCCTGCTCCATTTCAGCGATGAATGCTCAAAAGAACTCCCCTCACATTCGTTTTGAAACGTGTTAATTTATCGCGCTATCTGAAGTTAAAACTGAACTAAAAATATATATAATGCTATTATATGTTCGATTTATTTAAAGTTAGTAATAGAATCAAATGATGTTTATTTAGACTGTGGGGTATGGGGCAGGGGTTGGGGCGGGGGTAGGCTGAAAACGCCCAAGCCACCACCCCGGGTGGGCTTGGGTTTGGGCGTGGCCCCTTGGGCGGGAGTTTAAGGCCGGGCGTGGGGCATGCTAGCGATCCTATATGGCCGGCTCTTATTGGCTTGTTGGCTAGGCATAGCGGGCCATTTAAATGTTGTGTGTATTTTTTAATTTTAGATTTTTTTTATTTTTATACACATGGCCATGCCACGCTGGGCTAGCCACGCCCTGCCATACCCCACGGACACGTCACTCGGCAGCGGGGGGATCGAACTCCACGTGTCAACTCATGCCCCAAACCCCCGCCCCACGATACCCCACGGTCTTAGTTTAAAGCGGTTTGAATCTAAAGTGTCCAAAACTACATACGAAACTTTAATCATCTAGATGCTAAATCAACTTAATCGATTTCAAAATTTGACATTATTTATTCACATAAATTTTAGGAAACAAGAAGTTTTATTCATAGTAACAACTCTAAAAAAAACATTCAAAATCTGATTTTGAGTTTTTGTTAGAAATTTTCAAATAGTTCAAAAGAACCAGATCAGTTTCAATGCAGACAAACATTAGAAAAACACTGAACCCCAATCCCAAATTAACCAGATCGTAACAAAACCCAACCTAATCAAGTGAGAAATATGAGGTAGAACTAACACTGCAAAATAAAAGACAAAAAAGTGAACATGAAACCAGTATTAGCAGATAATGTTCCGATGAGTTACAAGTTTACAACCAACTACATGTTAAAAATACCTTGAATAGAAGGAAAGCACGACAGAACTTCCTTACCGGAGTTGCCAAAATCTTCGCCGGAGCTTGGTTGGAAGGTCCATCCTCTTCTCCTCTGAAAGCTGTAGAATCTTAACACAATCACCACCGGAACTCGTAACCATCTCCATTTTTTGTCGGAACTCTAAATTTGAACAACCTGAGTTGTCACCGTTGTCGTTCAACCATCGTTGCATCTTGTTGTCACCAGAACCCTAGATCCCTTGTCGCTACCCGTACTCACTCCGCCTAAGACGTACAAAAACATGATTCTAAAATTTACAAACATCGAACTTCAAAAGTTCAGCACATGAAAACTTGATGCATCATAGTAAAAGTTATCTGCTGGAACAAAACTAAACCTACAACAATAGCGAGTGCTTTCAAGCATTTTCTTTGAAACATTAGAGTAGCTTCACCTTCCCCAATAATATAAGATAACCTGAATGCAAGCATTGTAAAAGTGAAAAAAAATTATCAAAGAGATTATCTAAAATTGCAAAAAAAAAATGACCAGTGAAAATCTACTATAACTTATCCATCACACTAAATGATTAAATCGTTATCTCTAAAATCAAGAACCCTAAAAAGTAGAAAGAACCAAGGAAAGGAGAATAAAAACGTAAATAAAGAATACTCACATGAAGATCTATGTTGAAAACCTGTTTTAAACATCAAATCTTCAAAAGAAATAATAACAAAACCACCCCCGTTTTCGTCTAATGCGGCGGCTAAGGTGTCTCGAACATGTTACATCAGAGGGAAGGTGCCTGAAAGAGTTTTCTCCATCCCCCACCATGTTAACCATATGAGAGAAGGTGTCTCGAACACCAAGCAATTGCAAATAACAACATAATAACACTATATTATCATACAACAACATAACAACAACACTTAAAACGGATGTATTAAAAACAGAGCATGTATCAAAATTCAAAACCCTAGAAATTTGAAAAGAATAAAAACTACCTCAAAGTTGAATTTGGCAACATGAGGGAGGTCTTTAAGATAATCAGACGGTCGTTTAGCACTACGATGCATTTCTTCTTCGATTAAACGGTCAACCTCCGCTTTGACTTTGTGGTCGCCGTACTCGTCGTCGATGTACGGCAATGCGTCGATTTGTGCGGCGCTGCTGGACCACGACGGCCATGAAGATGGCGGAGCTTCTAGCAACATAACTGTGTCACCGTTGGTTGATGTATTTGTCCCCGTTGTTGAGAGCTTGAATTAGAAACCGAATGTTGGAATTGAGCCACGCAAGGCAAAGACATAGCAGATCCAAATCCAAAATCAGAGAGAGGATGAAAAGCGAAGGGAGCTGTGGATTTGAAATTTGAAATGAGATTGTGGGATTGTACAAAAGTAGGGATTATAGGACAGCTTTCAGGGGATCATGATCTGTGTGAAGTAATGGACGGTTGGATCATGATCCGTGTGAAGTGATTGACGGTAGGATCATGATCCTTAGTGTTTTTGTTTGAATTAATAAGGGTATTATTGGAAAGTAAGGTTACCAATATGTTTCTTGTGTTTAAAAGACTTGAACATCATGCTTTAAAGGGAATGCCAAATTACATTAAGTAGTCCTTGGGATATGCTTAGTATATATATATATATATATATATATATATATTAAGGAGGAGATATATATAATATATATAGGTTAGGGCAATGTTTTAAAATCCGGTTTTTTAATCATACCAGATTAGGCACAAAAATGGTTTAACCGGTTGAACCGGGTTGTGTCGGCCGGTTCAACTGAGTTGACTAGTTAATTGTATTATTTAATAAATTACAACATTAACTTAAAAAATAATCCAAAATTGGATTAAAATGGAAATCTAGAACGAACGATGGGGTGATGGAAGTCTGGAACAAGTCACGAATGATGTAGTGATGAAGCAAGTTTTGAATTTTGATCGATGGAGATAAAATACTAAAAGTTGTTAGGTTAAAGCTAAAAGTAAACATGGAGATGGGACGATAAAAAGTAAAATCCTAACCCAAAAACAGACTTGAGACGGTACCGGTATACCGGATTTTACCGGCAGTACAAAGTCTATGCCGTTTCTTCTACTTACCGGGGTGTTTCGGAGCGGATTTACATCCGAAAACGGTAATATCGGTATAATCGGCCGATATTTACCAGTTTTTAAAACATTGGGTTAGGGAGGGAAAATATGTAATTGATTTTAAGGATTAGGTAAATATACAATAAGTGACTTTAATAAGGGGATATATGTAAATGACCATATTTTTTATGTGTCCAATATCTACACATATTGTACATTTCAAAATATGTGTAGGTATTTTTTGCCACGTCATCTTAAAAAAGATTTAATTATTTATTTTATACGTATTCAATATCTACACATATTGTACATTTTTAAATATGTGTAGATATTTGTTTTGTCACATTATCTAAAAATATGTATTTACTTACTTTATAGGTATGTAATATCTACATATATTGTACATTTTTACTCATGTGTAGGTATTTAATTTGCCACGTCATTTTCAATAATAAAAAAAATATATATTAACTTAGTTTATCTACATATTTTTTTTAAATTCTTATGTGTTGGTAAACATAATCATTTACCTACATATATATTAGTTTTTTTACATATGTGTAGATAATTTAGCTACACATAACGAAAATTTGCTACATGTGTAGGCAATTTTTTTTGGGGGGGGGGGGGGGGGGGGGAATTTTCCCACCAACACTAAGTGTGGCTAAAATGTATTACCAACACATATTAAGTGTTAATTATTATGAAAATATATCATTAACTATTACACACACATATACAAACATGTGTTAATTATTATGAAAATATATCATCAACTATTAAACACACATATACAAACATGTGTAGGTAAATACCCACACATTTACATGTGTAGGTAAATTATGTGTGGGTAAACACCCCAATTTCTTGTAGTGGCTAGATCCTGGTATGTCACACGCCTCGCGGTGAAACCCGCATGTGGTATTTTGGGGGTGTGACAATTACTCTACTACATCATCAAAATAACATAACAGACATAATTACTCTACAATTTCATCAAACAATATACAATTCAAAATTACTTTACTAGTGCATCATTATTAATTTACAGTTCATCATTAATACGCTACTACAATATATCATTCAAAAATACTCTGCAAATGCGTTAAACAATATAAATTTCAAAATTATTCCATAAGTGTATCATTATTACTCTACAAGTTCATCAAACAATATAAAATTCAAAATTAGTCTACAATTCATCATTAATACACTACTACAAGATACCATTCAAATTTACTTTAAATTGCATCAAACAACATAAATTTCAAAATTACTACGAATGCATCAAACAACATAATTTTTATAATTACTCTACAAGTGTATCATAATTACTCTACTTTTCATAATTACTCTATTAATAGGATAATTATGAAGGGAAAAGATCAAATAGGAAGATTAATTTCGCTAGGAAGGATAGGAAGCAATAAGAGGATGACATGTGGCAAAGATGAAAAACATAAGGAGGGGCGTTTTGGTCAAAACTCACCATCTTCAAAAAAAAAAACCCAGCATCTGCAATTCATTTCTCTTATCCGTATACTCAAATCCACCATTTTCAAAACTATAAACTACCACATCACAACCACCACCACCTCCACCACCACCACCACGACCTACGATCGCCACCATCTTGCCAGAAACTAGATCTGAAACCACCACCTTCAACCACCTGTTGGGTTTTTCAGATCTGACACCATCATTCCACCATCCACCGCCACCGCTCCACCGCCACCAGTTTCCCCACGGTGTATCAGAGTTCTTTTTCCGTCCACCGTCGTTAATCAGAGTTCTTTTGTAAGTTATGTTATATTTTATTTTCATTGCGTTTTAGTTATCAAACCTCAATTGCGTTTTTCACATCATTATGTTTTAGTTAGAGTTCTTTTCATTTTGTTCTTCTGGATGTTAAAATAGAGACATGACCATGCTAAAATAGAAGCATGATCATGTTGGAACAAAGGTATGACCACGTTAAAACTCATTGCGTTTTAGAACCTGCAGTGCAAAGAACATGATGATGCTTGGACAGAGGCATGATCATGTTGGAACTAAGGCATACCCATGTTAAAACTACATTGCTTTTTAGAACCTATGTTAAAACTCCATTGCTTTTTAGAACCTGTAGTACAAAATTTTAATTTTGGTTTCATTGCGTCTTACAACTTGGAGTGTAAAGAACATGTAGAAACATGGTCATGTTGGAACAAAAGCATGGCCATGTTAAAACTTCATTGATATTGATTTTTAGTTTTATTGCGTTTTACAAGCAAATAACATGATCATGCTAAAATAGAAGCATGGTCATGTTGGAACAAAAGCATGGCCATGTTAAAGCATAAACATGGCCATGTTAAAACTCCATTGCTTTTTAGAACCTACAGTGCAAAATATTGATTTTTGTTTTCATTGCGTTTTACAACCTGAGGTGCAAAGAACATGATCATGCCAAAACAGAAGCATGGTCATGTTGGAACAAAAACATGACCATGTTAAAACATAAACATGGCCATGTTAAAACTTAATTGCTTTTTAGAACTACAGTGCAAAATATTGATTTTTGGTTTCATTGCGTTTTACAAGCAAAGAACATGATCATGCTAAAATAGAAGCATGGTCATGTTGGAACAAAAGCATGACCATGTTAAAACTTAAACATGGTCATGTTAAAACTCCATTGTGCAAAATATTGATTTTTGGTTTCATTGCGTTTTACAATCTGAGGTGCAAAGAACATGATCATGCCAAAATAAAAGCATGGTCATGTTGGAACAAAAGCATGACCATGTTAAAACATGAACATGACCATGTTAAAACTTCATTGCTTTTTAGAATATGTAGTGCAAAATATTGATTTTGGGTTTCATTGCGTTTTAGAACTGGAGTGTAAAATAACATCAAAGAACATGATCATGTTAAAAGGGAAGCATGATCATGTTGGAACAAAGACATGACCATGTTAAAACCTATTGCGTTTTAGAACCTGGGTTATAGTGTGTTATTCTATACATTGCGTTTTCGATTTTTTTTTTCAAAAGTATAGCAATAGTGTGCTCGTTTTAAAGATAAAAAAACGTTCGTTTTTATGGTGTAATTTTTATAAAAAAATATTGTCGTATGAAAAAATTATTAGCGATTTAAAAACGATGGAGAATTGAAGGAGAGAGAAACTATTGATTTGAATGAACTAGAATACCCTCAAACTAACTCACGCGCCTCTTTTTTCTTGTTCAATTTCACCAATTTAATCTCAGCCATTGATTAATCAAATTGATGGTCAAGATTACTTTCTAGCCTTCCTAGCAAAATAAACTTCCTATTGTATCTCCACCCTAATTATGAAAATGCCACCGACCTTTTTAATTTTTCCACATCATTCGTACATTTTGTTCGATAAACATATTAAAACCTATAAATAAGCAACAAAGTTGTGCTTAGGTTGATTGTACCATGGGCTTTGGGTGCTTTTCAAAAAAAAAAAAAGGTTAGGCATGTGTTGTACATCATGCTTTGTGGCTTTTATATGCTTTACAGGTTGTATAGTGATGTACAAGTGCACATCCCATCTGCCTTTACCCTACTTCTTATTATCTAGGCTTCACAATAACCCTCTCCTCTTCAATCCATCCTCTTCAGTCGACCTAGCGTTGCCACCAACCACCCTCCGTGTTTTGCTTTTTTGTTAGCGAGGCTGATTATAGTGGTCTGGAGACCTAGCCGGCACCTCCGGCGACTGTGGATTGGATTCTGATGATGATTCCGATGTCGACAGAAGGCTCCTCCGGCGATCTTTTTGTTTCGTTTTCGGGTTCGAGGTAAGATCTTTTTGTTTCGTTTTCGGGTGAATACGAGAACACTCAGATTGAGAAATTTGGTAAGGAAAATTTGAACGATATAACTTTTGGTGATTTTAGGGATTTGTGACTGATGACCAATTTCTCGAAGCTACTGTGTGGAGCAAATCGCTTCTTCCTTCAACAGGTACGTTGTAACACAAAACCGTCAGTTATTGCAACATTAATGTCCATGAAAGGGTTAGTGAAAAAACTATTCTATCATTGGTGCATTTAGTCTTAGAAAGTTTATAAGTGGCCTTATTATGTTGACTGTCAAACTAATTGGTACTTCATGTATGAATAAAAGGTTAAAACAGAGACTCATGTTGTGTAAGTGTAATTATCATTATACACAATTAGGCTTTTTGTTGTCCGCAAATATGTAAGCCATGTGTGTAAACCCGCAAATACGTAAGCCATGTGTGTAAACGCATTTTTGTGAATTTATTAGCTAACATTAGTGTTATACTTAAATAAGTTAATCAAAAATGTGGAACAGTGGCTGGAAAACACATGGCAGCGGACATGGTGATTTATTTATATGATAAAGTTGCTGTTAATATATGTAACCATAAAATTTACCTTCTTTACCTGTTTAGTCTATTTTCACATTCAATTCCCTTATGTTTCTAAATTTCTTTTAATAACAGGTGGTGCTTCAACTAGGGTTCACATCAGCAACATACATTAATCCAACTCTATTGCTACCAAGTACAAAATGTCCATTTGGTGATCATATGCAGGACAACAGAAGGTACTTTGAGTTTTATGACCACATTCTCACTATACCATTTTAGTATATTACTTCAATGATTAAACTATTGTCCATAGTTATTAAAGGCGCGAGGCGCACTCAAGGTGATTTGTTGGGCCCGGTGATTTATTTGCGGCTAGGCGCCCTGGGCACTCGCTTTAATAACTATGACTTGAAGCATAGTTATTATAGGCATGAGGCGCGCTCAGGGCGATTTGTTGGGCCCGGGGCGTTATTTGCGCCTAGGCGCGTCGCTTTAATAACTATGCTATTATCAACTATTCCCATTGAAATTTATATAATTAACATAATTTCCCTATTTTTGAAGGGGTGTATAGAATCGCCAATTGTACCCATTTTAGATTTTGACCTATTTACTTTGTTTTCAGAGTATTATTGCAATACTATTGTTTTTGTAGTCATAACATGGACCGAAAACTATGTATGGGTCAACCCGAACCGACCCTGCAATTTTCAACTCTGCACATAACAATAATTTTTTTCAACACATAACCCATTTTCATCTATTCCCAACCCGCCAACCCATAACCCATTTTCATCTATTCCCAACCCGCCCAATCCAATCGTCTTGCTACTCTAATAAACTTTTTATATTTTTACCTCTATGTACAATTATTTGTTTCGGTTTTTTGGTAGTGGTTCTGTAACTAGCGAGTTTGAGGCTGCAAAAAAATGAGCTGAAACTCAAGACACCACTTTATGATTAATTACTTGAACCTTAAATTATACCCTGTTATGTTTTTTTAGGTGGCATAATCAGAGTCTTGAAAGGATTACTAATAACACATGATCACGAAATAAGTAGTGATGTTTTGTTCATGTCTTTATTTTAATTCAGCCGCCCCACTAGACATTCATGATCAAGTAGAAGCTCGCGAAGGAGAACAAGCCCATTGCTCTCGCTAGATTCGTATGTCAACCGACAATACCATCCGGTGAAATTTTGTTTTGTAACAGTCTTGATTTTAAAGAAAGATACCATCTTTATTAACAGCTAACGAGTTGTTTACTTTAATTGAGGTACGGTACAAAGCGCAGAAGCTAACGAGTTGTTTACTTTAATTGAGGTACGGTACAAAGCGCAGAACCAAGCTTGGGTTCTAAGGTGTTCTCTATGATGTCTTGATTTTTGCTAAAGGCTATGAATTTGATGATGAATCTGTTCGATCACATCTTTTCCATGTACCTTAAATTATGGTAGGCTATTTAGTGTTTTTATTTGATCTGATGTCTTCAGTTATAGCTGCTTATTTAGTAGTAGTTGTGTTATGTATACTGCTTATTTAGTTGTAGCTATGTTATGGTACAAGAATAATTAATGCTACTAATGTACTCAAAAGTGCTTCAATTGCGTGTGCTTGCTTAGGCAAACCAACGTGCGGCATAGGCGCCTTGAACGCACACAAGGTGAGCTGCTTGCGGGTGAGGAGAGGCGAGCACCTCATCTCATTTGGGCGCAATAAAACATGTGAGGCGAGCAGCCAAAAAAACCAGACACAATTATTGAAAGCTTATTTAGTCCTAAACATTCACATGACGGGGTGTAAGTTGTTAATTATGATGGCCCGCGTGGCAACGCCCGCGGGTGTTCCATCTAGTTTGTATTTGTATTTGATCTTTTCTCTGTAAATTACATAAATATGTAATCAGTCACTTTCGTAATTTTTTCGTTATATAATAATTGTTTAGCCTAGGATCGGAAGAACATATTCAGGTAGCAATTTGTCTTTTATTATAACTAGTCTTAAGTCCCCGCGTTGCGGGGCGGGGAGCGTCAAAAAGCGTGCAACCAGCGTTGCGGGGTTGGGAGGTGTAAAATCATGCTAAGTAGCAACAGAACAAAGACCAAAACTGGGAAAAAGTGTAAAACAAAAACATGAATTTATGACACCAAGTGACTCACGTAGCGTAATAAATAGACGAATCAGATTAATACCGACACATATTAGAAAGTCTATCGGGTATAAAAACTTGATGGAACGAATGTGACCACAAAATACCTTAGTAAGTAACAACCAAACGACAACAAATCCAGAAAAAACAAACGTAAAATAAAAACTAATAAAAATAAGGCAAAATTATAAAAAGTTAAAATTTTATTACAAATTAAAAAAAAAGCATAAAGTTACTATATCAAAAAAGAAAAAAAGGAAAACCAAAAAGAAAAAAACCAATAAAAGACAAAAAAACATCACTATTCATTGAAATGTTAGAAATTAATACATATATATGAATTCCACAATTAATTCTCATTTCCGAAAATTAAGGTGTAGTATAAATACAAATGATGATAATGTCAACCGAACATTACATTAGTAACTTACACATAAAAGATATTTAACTAGTAGCATCACCGTTAGGTAGTGTTTGGTATGTAGGAATGAGAGGTGGAATGGAATGGATGATTACGAGGGAATGAAGAAAATGGTGTTTGGTTGGTCAATGTAATGGAATCACCAATTCCAAAAGACATTCCATTCCCTCAAAATCATTCATTCCACCCCCCATGTCTTTTTTTCCATTCCATCATCTCTTGCACCATTCATCAACACCATAACCCACCATGTTCGCCACAACCCACCACCTTCGCCACAACCCACCACCGACACCATCGCCGCCAACCGCCACCACCTCGCCCCGACAGCCACCGTCGCCGCCGCCAACCGCCACCACCTCGCCCCGACAGCCACCGTCGCCGCCGCCAACGCCAACGCCACTCGCCGCCGCCGCCCACCACCATCGTCGACACCACCGCCACCCACCGCCACCTCTGCTGCCACCCACCACTAAAGGCCACCTTACCGCCACCACCACTCGTCGTCACCACCACAACGCCACTCGCCGCCACCACCACCACCCATCGCCGCCACCGACACCCACCACCGCCACCTATAACCACCCACAATCACTACCACCGACCACCACCACCACTCACCGCTGATTTTATTACTTTGCTTTTCTTGCCTACCGAACAATACACAATAATAATTCATTTCATTCACACATGGTAACCAAACAAGACATGGAATGGTAATGATCCATTGCATTCCCTCGTCCATTCCATTACCTCGTACATTCCATTCCTCGTCCATTCCATTACCCCATACCAAACATACCCTTAGTCTTGGCTTCAATTCCATGTAAAGCCGCACTAGTTATTGATCAAATTATGCCTTAAAGACGGCAAAAACGCCATAATACAAAACATTCACCTCGATCAATTCTAATATATTCGTTTAAACCTATGAAACACCATCCGATGAAAACCATATCCAACTCCTATAAATTAAATCCTAACTACTATACCAAATAAATCAAACATAAAAAAACATGCATCAAAATCCTTTCATTTTCTTTCTTTTCACTCTACTCATCTATCTTTTGCCATCTCGGGCAACCGCGGATTATTTGATTGGAGTTGGAAGCTATGACAGCACCGGACCGGCTGCAGGAGTTAACATGATGGGGTATGCAAATTTGGACCAAAGCACTGCTGGAATACATTTCCGGCTAAGAGCACGAGCATTCATTGTAGCGGAGAGTTTAGATGGCCCGCGATTCGCTTTTGTCAATCTTGACGCTGGAATGGCGTCACAACTTGTGACGATTACTGTCCATGATAGGCTATCCAAAAGGTATGTTTTGAGTGCCAACGTTTAGTTGGTATAACCATGCAAATAACCTTGGAAAAAACGTAAATGCTATTTGTCCCAAATAGATTAAAATTATGAACGTTGACCTTCTTCATCTATTATTTAAAAAAAATCGTCCACTAAAAAACAGACGCGTGTTCGAATAATATCGTTGCCGGTTCCGATATGGTGTTTATTTTTATCGTTTTCTGACGATGCAAGTGTGTATATATATTATATTATATTATATATATTAATAGAAAGGGTTGATGAAATAGTGTTTCATTTGACTATTTATGTGCTTTTTATTCTAGGCAAATTGGATTTAAATAATCCCAACTCACTGTTATTGGCCAATAATAATCCCAACTCATTTAATCACCAATAATAATCCGAACTATTCACTTTTGTTTGTAAAATACTCCCAGTTAAAAAAACACTAACTAGGTTAAAAAATTGCTGATGTGGCTTGCCACGTCACCTGCCACATCAGTTGCCACGTAATCGAAAAATGCCACGTAGACTGCCACATCAGCAGCCACGTCATCGAAAAATGCCACGTAGACTACCACATCAGCTGACACGTCATCAAAAAATGCCACGTCAACTGCCACATCATATGACACATCAGCTAAAAGGGCCACATCAGATGCCACGTCAGCAATTTTTTAACCTAGTTAGTGTTTTTTTAACTGAGAGTATTTTACAAACAAAAGTGAATAGTTCGGATTATTATTGGTGATTAAATGAGTTGGGATTATTATTGGCCAATAACAGTGAGTTGGGATTATTTAAATCCAATTTGCCTTTATTCTATTTTAAGCATTTACTTATTTTTAATAATATTTTATTCATTTGTGCGACGATAAATAAATATAGGTACCAATATCGTTTGAATAACATCGGTGTCGGTGCTGGTGCGGGTACCTGTGTTCATTTTTATCGTTTTCTATCAATGTAAAACATATGCTGATTTCTATATCTAGTGCATGTGTTGTACATGTACTATGTACTGTAACGAACCGTACCGATACCAATCCAACGCCTGCGGTAATGTATTGACGCAACGCACAGACTAATACATATAATTAAAAGATTAAGAAACTTAACTCACAAAAATATGTCTTGTTTCTCGTTAGCGCAAGTAATTATAAGATTATCAGCCACATTAACGCAAAGGTTTTTTGCTCAACAAATTTGATGAAAATAAAATTTGAAAGATAATTTTTGGTTGTATTCTTTGTGATTTTCCCGGATATTGTTGTGCATTCCGTAGGTTTGGGAACTTATACAACGAAGATAACGTAGCTATTAGTGGGACCCACACTCATGCTGGCCCAGGAGGGTACTTGCAGTACGTGGTTTACTCCGTGACATCACTTGGCTTCATTCCTCAATCGTTTGATGCAATTGTTACAGCCATTGAAATGAGCATTCTTCAAGCTCACAAAAATCTTAAATCTGGTTCCATTTTCATCAACACAGGTGCTTTTGTAACTTATGCTCTGATTGTTGTAGTTAGGGCCCTCCTCGAGAATTCAGGGCCAGGGCAAATAGAAAAATGGACCCCTAATTGGGCCGACAAGCAATTATTTGCTCTTTCGCCAATTTGCTCTTTCATCAACTGATATGTTTTCTAAATGCGTTTTGAATTTTAAAAGAAATTCGGGTTTAGTTGGGTTAAATGAGAATCAAGTTTATTTGTTTATATGGGCCTAAACTAGATAACATATGTTAATTGGTATAAAAGCATATTGGATTTTTAACTTTTAAGTTTAATTATATACTTTTTTAAAACTATATATATAAAAAATATATAAAATTTATTGAAACCAATGGGAAAGTGGGTATTGGGCGGTCGCCCACCTTGCCCCTCCCATGAGCCAGCCCGGGTTGTACTATCATAACTATTACAAAATTTGGTCATATGCAACCGCATTCTCGGTCACAAATTGCTATTTGTCCGTGGGTAATCTATCCATAATGACCACTTTGCGACTTGCCGACCTGATTTATTGCTTGTATTCACAAATTTACGACCAGTTGCGACAGATGCAACATCGGTCGCAACCTGTCGCTAAATTTGCAAAAGGTTTAAAATAAACTTTTTTTTCGCTGCAAATGTAATTTCGGTTGCAAATCAGTTGCTAAATTTGCGACTATTTTTCCAGTCGCAGGTGTCCGGTAATTTTCATGTGGTGGCATATATATGCTCCAAACATACTAAAACTTCATGAGGGATTGATGTTTTTTTGTAGGGGATCTGGATAATGCGGGAGTAAACAGGAGCCCAAGTGCATATTTGTTTAACCCTCCAGATGAGAGGGCTCGATATCCAAGAGATGTGGATACAGTAATGACACTTTTGAAGTTTGTGGATGGTACAAGTCAGAAAAGCATCGGAGCTTTCACATGGTTTGCAACTCATGGAACCTCTATGAGCAAAGACAACACACTAGTTAGTGGTGACAACAAGGGTGCTGCTGCTAGGTTCTTTGAAGATTGGTTCACTTCCACTAGTACCAACTCCACTACTTTTAACACACAAGGTACAAGGTTGTTCTAAACTTGTTGCTAGGTTCTTTAGTGACTGATGTAATCATAGTGACTGTTGAATAGATGATATCGGTGTCTTGATAAACAAAGCGTCGGCGATCATAGCCACGGGAGGTCAGCCTTGTGGCCAAACATCGAGTCAAGGGTTTAAGGTGAGGAAGAATGATGGCGGGTCGAGATTTGTTGGAGCGTTTTGTCAATCGAATGTAGGAGACGTTAGTCCTAATGTGTTGGGAGCATTTTGCATCGATACCGGATTACCTTGTGATTTTAATCACTCCTCTTGCAACGGAAACGACCAGCTTTGTATCGGCCGTGGTCCAGGGTAAGTCGATCTGTGGACCTACTTAGTCAAGTTCAAAGGGTCATGCATAGTAATGTTATGACCCCGAAATCTATAGACGTAGTTTTTAAAAGGCTTAGTTTTGCTATTCAAAAAGGGGTAGCGGCGCAGGTTGTTGCCCGTTTACCAACTATCTCGATGTAAATTATTATATAATATTATGTTATATTAAGAACTTGACAAAACTAAACTCAAAACAGGTACCCAGATGAAATAAAGAGTACAAAAATAATAGGGGAGAGACAGTTTCAAAAGGCAGTTGAGTTATTCACTTCTGCTAAAGAACAGTTAACCGGAAAAATTGACTACCGCCATGTTTACTTAAACTTCACCAATATTAAAGTCACACTGGCCGGTAACAAGACCGCGAAAACATGTCCCGCAGCCTTAGGCCCGGGATTTGCTGCAGGAACTACTGATGGTCCTGGTGCTTTTGGATTCCAACAAGGCGATACTAAGGTCAGAGTTGAATGCATTACAAAGTTCTATATCATATATATCTTTTCTTGATGTTTTGTGGATGTTACACACACACAAAAAAATAAATAATAATCGACATCTATTTGCAAATGCAGATTAACGAGTTCTGGAAAAGAGTAAGAGATTTTCTGAAGAAACCAAGCGATTATCAAGTCGATTGTCAAAAGCCGAAGCCAGTTCTACTCTCCACAGGAGAGATGTTTTTCCCTTACGCGTGGGCGGTAATCCTGAATGTTTTTTTTCTGGTTTCTTTTTCATATCTACATAGAATAGCGAAATCCACATAAGAAAATTATTAATCTAAGTGCACATAGGGATACAATGAGGATAATTATAAGGAAAAAACAATCAAATTGTATATCTTATAATAGAGATATAATGATAAGTGTCAATGATGCTTTGGTAAATTTGCAGCCAGCAATTGTTCCTATTCAAATCCTGAGAATTGGGAAACTAGTCATACTATGCGTTCCTGGAGGTATGAGTTCGTTTCGTTCTTCTCAAAAAATTTTATGTAAAAAAATTCCTAAATCCTAATGAACTAATGTTTCCTAGTGTTTTTTTTCTTCCAGAATTCACAACAATGTCAGGTAGAAGATTACGAGAATCGGTGAAGCAAACACTCATCAGCAATGGGAATGGTGAATTTGACAATGATACGCATGTCGTGATAGCAGGATTGACCAACACATACTCACAATACATCGCGACTCCTGAAGAATATAAACAACAAAGATACGAGGTAATTAACTAAAAATTTGTGAGAAATTTTTAGAATTGTTTTTGGATTAGCAGGTGGTTTAGGATTCAACAGGGTACATTTAATTTGGACGTTTTTTGAAAGTTCATATATTTCTAGATAGTTAGGGATTTAATTTGAACTTTTTTTTTTTGAAAGTTCTTGTATTTCTAAATAATTAGGCTACCCTGGAAAGGGATGGCAACTTTTTGAAATTCCCTAGCATGCCAAGCAAACTCCATAGAGTTTTTCACCAAACTTAATTCATCGTTATTCATCAAGCTATATGGAGTTCGGTTGTTCGCTTGCGCGGATGGCATATCGCCTGGAAGTACAAGAATTTCCAAAAAGCACCTAGAAATACTTAACTGAATCCTAAACCGCCTACTAATCCCAAAGGTCGACACTTTGACTTATAAGGCCTAACATAATTTTCTTTACATAAAATTAAACATTTATTATGAAGATATATTTCTTAAAATGAAAATCAACAAAAATTACAGGGTGCATCAACGCTATACGGTCCTCATACTCTATCAGCATACATCCAAGAATTCAACAAGTTAGCAGAGTCAATGGCGAAAGGGCGTAAGATAGTTCCCAAAGGCCCATCACCACCAGATCTTTCGTCCGTCCAACTAAAACTCCTACCCGACCCTTCTGGCGACTCACCACCACCAGGCGTAAAGTTTGGAGATATGAAACACGACGTTTCCATTCCAAAAAGTGGCTCCTTTCGAAAAGGGGACAAACCGAGCGCAGTGTTTTGGAGTCCAAACCCAAGATATGATCTATTAACCGAAGGCACATATGCTGTAGTCGAGATGCTTCAAGGAAAGAAGTGGATCCCGGCCTATGACGACGACGATTTCAGCTTGTTTTTCAAGTGGAACATAGATAATGGTAGTACTTATGGATTGGCTAGTCTTGAATGGGAAGTGCCTGATTCAGCTAGTAACGGGGTTTATAGGTTCAGACACTTTGGTTCATCTAAGAAAACCATCGGTTCAACTACAGAATATTTTACAGGTGCATCAAGTGCATTTGCAGTGTCGTAAAATACAAGCTTTGAGTTTTAGTACTTACTTAATTACAACAATAAATAGCCATTGGTGAAGGCTGTATTATAACTCTTTGTATGTTTGCCTTTTTCCTGGTTAGTAATTAGCATTTTAAATTATTAGATTTTAGAAGCAAAAAGAGAAGTAAATACAAAACGAGCCATTCCCACCAGCTAACATTATTTATGTATATTGCCTAAGACCCCCGTAGTGGGACGTTTTTTTTTTTTTAAATTTCAAAAATAACGCCGAAAAACGCCCCCAAACCATTACACCCCGGCGTTATTGGGCATTATTCGCGAAAAAAGCCCCCTTGGCGTTTTTTGAAACACGTCTTGCCCCCTTCTCCTTGTCCAATCACCTTCCATCTTCCTTTTTGTTATCCAATAAGATTTTTTTGAGGGTTTTTGTTTTATTTAATTATTTTACATCTCATTTAACATAATGCCCCAATCCCCACTACACCCATTTTGTAAAAACGCCCAATAATGCCCCATTGCTGACTGGGCTGCCACAATGCGCAAAACGCCCTAGGGTGGGGCATTATTCACTCCAATGACTACGCATGGTCTAAGGCCAAAATGAGTGGTCGCCCGGCAATGTTCAGGATAGAGCGGGGAAACAAGGGAACACTGCCCCCACATATCTAGGGGCAGACAAGTTTTTCCCCATGCGGTGAGTGTGTGGTTGTAATCGGGAATGAGTAATCTGATTTTGTTTTTCAAAACAATAATATATAAAACTAGTAAATTAATTTGTTTATTTGAGTATTTTGATCATTTATTTGTCTATTTGATTACTTACTCATTATTTCACAAATTATGTATGTCACTTAATATCAGGGCCGTCTCCGAAAATAACAAAAAAATAATTGGCCCTGTGCGAGATAAAAAATTTTGGCCCTATTCGCAAATTTCCATATATTATAAACTCATCAATTATTTAATCACTAAAATTTATGTAAAAGTAATTTAAATAGTTATTTTTAGATAAGCGTAGTTAGTAATTTATTAATTAAAGGAAAATATGTAGTTGACAAAATTAGTTATTAAATGTCATATACAGCTAAAAAACTAAAAAAATGAAGCTAAAATAGAGAATTTGGAGACACCAGGATTAGAACATGCGTCTCATTGTTGTCTAAGCAAGGCAATAACCACCCCGACAAGAGCTTGTTTGTGTAATCTTTCGATTCAGTATATATATATATATATATATTCTAGCTTATACAACGTAAATTCTATACAAAATTAAAAAGATTTGGGCCCCCGAAAGGTTTGGGCCCCGTGCCGTCGCCCACCCCGCACCCCCTCAAAGACGGCCTTGCTTAATATATTATTTTGTTCATTTGTTTATCACTCAGTTTGATTTTTTCACAAATAATTGGTAATGGTTATTCAAAAAAAAAAAACTAAATAACCAATGTTATTTATTTTTAGGGTAAATTACATTTTTCGTCCTTCATGTTTGTATCGGATTGCAATATATGACCTTTAACTTTAATAATTACAGTCACAATCATTTATTTGTAAAACTCATTACACCCTACGTCCTTTAACACTAACTTGGTTAAAATATTCAGTTAAGTCTGGTTATATAAGGTTAGTTTAGTCCTTTAACCTAATAATTTAAAGTATTTAATAAAAAAATAACATTTTAAAAGTTATAAAAACAAATATAAATACTCATCCCTTCTATCTCTCTACACATCACCACCACCACCACTTCCATCCTTTTATAACCACCACCACCACTTGCATTCTCTGTTCATCATCACCCTAAACAACGAGTAAACAATCACCATAACCATACATTTTCCCCCTTTTCCCCTTATTGTGATAAACCCTAAAATCGTACGATTTCTCAAATTCCCAAAATCAAACACGGATCTTCCTTTTCTGGCAACCTTCTTCTCATTCTTCTTTATCATAGCACAATCACCACCAGCCACCACCTCTATTACTGCCGACCTAACCATCACCATCGCCTAAACACCACCGCCACCGCTGCCTATAAATCCCCAACTCTAATCACCACCAATGCTGCTTAGGTCCGACGACACCTTCACCGGAAAGTCATCCGACCCACAATCCAAACCTCTACTCTCCACTTACATCGTCAAAACTGAACACTGAGTTTCGTTTTTCAACATATTACGGCCTGATTCTGGTTATATTTTGAAGAATCTGATACTTACTGTTGTAGTTATGTTGATTTTGAGCATACCCATCTCGTTGTTTGTGGTTTCTTCACTTCCATTTGTTGTCTTAGTTCTTGTATTTCTAGATCTGTATTGGTTTGTTTCCTGTACTGTTAATGGCACTTGTAGTGAAATGTTTGCTTTGGGTTATAGGTTATAGTGTTGGTGCTTATGCTTTTGGTGGTTGGGCTGATGGTGTGGATAATTGTTGTTAATTGGGTTGTGTTGAGTTGACTGTGAGGATTATTACGGTGGTGATGAATTGAAATGGTGGTGGTTATAAAAGGATGGAAGTGGTGGTGGCGGTGATTTGATGGGAGAGAGAGAAGGGTGTGGGTATTTATAGGGTCATTCTATTCCCACCCCCTATTTACTAATTACACCCCCTATCAAAAACATCACATCCATCAAATATTTGGTTTTTGTTTTTAGCCTGTTTTGTCTTTTTGTTGTCTTTTTTTTATTCATTTATTTAATTATTAGTTATTTAGTATTTGTTTATTATTTAATTAGTTAGTATTATTATTATTATATTTATTATTATTATATTTATTATTATTAGTAGTAGTAATGATATAGTATTTATTATTAGTTTTTATTGTTATAATTTATCAAATTATATTTATAGCTGTAACAAAAGCTATATAAAAATAAGTACTTTTTTACAAAATTATTATCATTTAATAATTTACATACCGAGGTTTAATCTATACACCCCCCAAATGTAGCAGGTTGTGCTATCCAAGACTTATACATATTTTGACGTGATTCAAATATATTCTCCCAGCCAGCTGCATCATTTTCTCTCATTAATTTCCATAGGTTGTTTGTGCTGGCAATTGGATACTCTCCTTGCAATTCTACCATTATAAAATGGTTACCATTCACGTGTGCAATTGTAATTATTTTTTTTTTCTGGGAACTCGTGAGGGCCTCTCCAAAGCGAAAAACAAGTAGAACTGTTTCTTTTTTCTTGAGATAAAAAATGAACGATCACATTAAACTTGTTCGCAATCAAGAATCCTGCCTCTGGCATAATCATCCAGTGTTTTTCAGGTGCAAACCCCGATCCTGACCAAGCCAAGGACGTGAACACATCTTTGAATGAGCCTAAGAAAGCCTTAGTGTACTTATTTCCAGTGTTGCAAAAATCGGCCTAGGCGGCCGATTAATCGGCGCCTAGGCGCTAGGCGGCTACTTACTGACTAATTTTGAGCTAGTCGGCCAATTAATCGGAGTCGGTCAAAGTCGGTCAAAATCGGTCCTAGGCGGTCAAAAATCGGATTAATCGGCCTATATTAATCGGTTAAAATCGGTCAAAATCGGTCCCAGGCGGTCCCAGGCGGTCCTAGGCGGTCAAAATTGGTCAGAATCAGTCAAAATCGGTCAAAATCGAACTATACTATCTGAAACTTGAAGTATTTATGTGAATTTTGAAGTATTATTTTTATATTATTGGGTATATATATATAATTTTGAAAAAATACATATAAAAATCCCAATCCGATTAATCCCGATTAATCCCTAGGCGGTACCTCACCGCCCGACTAGCGGCTAGCGCCTTCTACAACACTGCTTATTTCTAAACTCGAGTAGCTCTTCCATCAGTGATCTACAGATAAATAACCATTCATCTTCACCGTACCCGAGAGCAGAAGCTGTCGCCCGAAACCCACAATTTCCATAACCTAACACGTTATGTATGCGTGTAACATACGCATGGAAGATTTTTGGAATTAGATGAATATAGTTGTGTATCACCTGTGATGCTTGATCTTGGTTCAACCCCATGAAGTCATAGCCTGGCGCAGTTGTAGAGTTGGCGAAAGAACTTTGTCCGACAATATCTTGGTTCAACCCCATGAAATCATATCCCGGTGTGTTTAAAAGGTTGGTAAAAAAACCTTGTCCGTCTGTATCTTGTGTCATGAACGGACTTGGTTCACCAGGATCGTCCTTGAATGGTTTTTTTTCCGTAAATATCTTGATTTATGAACGGACTTGTTTCACCAGGCACTTGATAGTTCACGTCTGGACTGATGTAACCAACATAATCATCAGTCTCTAGACTTGAACACCTAAAACTACGTCCGGTGTTTCTAACCCATTCCATCAACTCTTCACGAGACTTGAACACCTAAAAGTGAACTAATATTAGTTACAAAATATTAGGTGAACAAGCTTGAGTAGTTACAAAATATATATTATCCAAACAAACTCATTTAAAAACTAGCTAGATTATATAACTAAGTTGAAACTTGAAACATGGGAATTAAAAACTATACCTGATCTGTTGAAAATCCAGACATCTCTTTAAAGCAAATTAACTGGTATAACATGAATAGGCAAATTACAAATCATGGGTTGGTAGACGGGCAACAAGCTGCGCCGCCACCCCCTTTATTATTATCAATTTTAATAATAATAATAATAATAATAATTCATTACTAATAGTAAATAATAATAATAACAAAAAAGACACTAAAATATAATAAAAAGACAACAAAAAGACAAAAAAGACTAAAAACAAAAAGCAAAGGATTGATGGATGGATTGATGGATGTGATGTTTTTATAAGGGGGGTGTAATTAGTAAATAGGGGGGGTGTGTATAGTATCACCCTATATTTTGTTTTTATAAGTTTTAAATTGTTATTTTCTCTTTTTATTAAATACATTAAAATATTAGCTAAAAGGACTAAACTACCCTTGTATAATCTATTTAACTCAAAATTTTAACTAGGTTATTGACTTATTGCTAAAGTGTAATGAATTTTATACATAAAGGATTGCAACTGTAATTATTAAAGTTAAAGGGTATCTATTGTAATCCGATACAAACATAAATGACGAAAAGTGTAATTTACCCTTATTTTTATGTGCAAATTCATATAAATTTTAATAAAAACAAAATAGTTTTCAAAAAAATTATTGGTCTTGTAATCAAGCGGTTGTGACACATGCTATGTTATGTCGACATAATAAAAAAATATGGAATTCTACTTACGCATCACACCTTCATGTTTTTTATTAGTTATATGATGTTTTTAAAATTAATGAAATTTATTACTCATTATTCAAAGGAGAATTCCGACGCAGACAGAGCTTGGTAAAAGGGGTGTACAAACCGGAAACATTATGTGCCCTTGTTGTGGGTATATGCCTAAAGAGAAGATATGGATCATTTATTGGTTGCTTGTATGATGGTGAAGTAATTATGGTGGCTTACTGGGGTATGGTAGAATATGGATAATTTGTGTTCACATTCTACTGTTAAGCGTTCAAAGCAGGGGCGGACCCAAGCCCACCCCAAGGTGGGCGGGCGCACCCCCGGGGGGAAAAAAATTAGGGCTAAATTCCGTCGAAAATCCTGTCCGCACCCCTTGAAATTTTTCGTCCGCACCCCTTGGAATTTTCGACCGCACCCTTTGAAATTTTTCGTCCGCACCCCTTAGGTAAAAAGTGTTATCAATTTATATTTTAATTTTTTTTAGTAAACTCTTATTTTTAAAAAAAATATACTACCTAAATTATATAACTTTAAATACCTAACCAACTAAACCCAAATACCCATACCTTTACCCACTTATAATTCCTAACTAGCTAGCCCAAGTCTTAGCCCATTAACCAAACCCAACAATATTTCAAACTATAATAAAATAATTAAAGCCCAAAACCTTAAGAAATTCTATCCCGCTCTCTCTCTCTCTCTCTCTCTCTCTCTTGCGTCCCTGCACTGCCAACGAACAACATCACCCAGCGACAACAGTCCAGCAGCCGGCGACCACCGTAATCAGCCACCATACCACCGTCGTTTGACACCAAATCTAACCGGAATCCGAACACGGGTAAGTTTCTTTGTTATTTTGATGATTTTGGTTGATATTATAGGAGAAAAAAGGGTAATAAAGTTGTTAAATAGGTTTGAAATTTTGTGTGTTTTGACGTTGTTTATGGTTGTTTAGATGATTTTTAGGGTGATTATGTTGTTTATATATTTTTAGGGTGATTACAACTTACGTTATGATTTCTAGGGCTTGAATAGTTGAAAATTAAAATTGAAACATTATGTTATGGAGCGATGAACTTATGTTATATAGAGAAAGAATTGCTTAAGAAATTAGCTTTAGATGATGTTTTGGATAGATTTCAAAAAATGAAAACCCGTAGGGCGTCGACGTTTTAATTATGTTTGTAACAAGGTTTGACATGTTTTTGATGATTATATAAATTTAGTTTGATGTTCGTTTGTTTTACATGACCCGACCCGACCCGATACGAACCGATTTTTTTACTTATATACCTAGGGGCCTAAAATTTTTAAAAATGTTCCGCACCCCCATAGAAAAATTTCTGGGTCCGCCACTGGTTCAAAGTGTGGAGAGTATGGAAGTTTGGAAGAATAAAAAGAAGGCCACAAGATGCATTATAATGGCGACTTGCTAGAAGATATGGACTTGCAGAAATGAAAAGATATTTATGGGAGTGATCTCTACAAACATAAAGATGCTGGATGAAATAAAAGATTGCACATATGTTTGGATTAAAAACAGAGCAAATATGGGAGGTATTACTTTTGAGAATTGGTGTAATAAAGGCTTGAATGCCATAGAAGGTTAGGTAATGTGATGTGTTCTTTATTCTTTCTATTTGTTTTTGTTCGCCATTTGGCTGGTGTGAATATAGCTTTCCTGTGACAACCGCCAATTGAGGACGATATCCGTACAAGCCCTTAACCATGATTGCTTAGCGTGTTAGAATTAACTCTTCATAATTAGGTCAATACGCATCTAGCAAACTCCAAAAACATACACAAGGTACAACACACGCGTTAGGTGATTGTTTTAGAAATTAGTGGTGAACATCTAAATGATTTGACGAACAAGAACGTCGGTGATATTTAATCAAATGGTCAGAAAATATTTTCACAAGTAGTTATTATGTATAACATATTTAGTTATGCATTTATATATATAGGGAGGAGCTCATGCGAGAACCACCTTTATTGTGAGAGCCGCGAGAACCAATGTGAACATAACCTAAAATAGCTAAAAAAACCTAAAAAAAACCTAAAAAAACCTAACCCCCACCCCCCCAAGCTAAATGCTAAAAACTAAAACCTAAAAAAAACCTAACCCCCCCCCCCCCCCCCAAAAAAAAACCTAAACCCCCCTCCCCCACCCCCCAAAACCCTAAACCCCCCTCCCTCACTCCCCCAAGCTAAAATGCTAAAAACTAAACCCTCAAAAAACCTAAAAAAATCAAAAAAAAATCTAAAATTTTTTTTTTGAATTTTTTATGTTAAAATCGCTACTTTTAGAAGCCAAAAAAAAATTTTTTTTTTTTGCTTCGAAAAGTAGCGATTTTTTTATAAAAAATATTAAAAAATTAAAAAAAAAAATTTTGTGTGATTTTTAGCTATTTTTAGGCATTTTTGGTTGTGTTCACATTGGTTCTCGCGGTTCTCGCAATAAGAGGTGGTTCTCGCATGATCTTCTCCCTATATATATATAGGGCAATGCTATACAAAAAACCCCATTTTTTTAGAAAACTTAGCAAACTCTACTTGTGGACTATATTTATCCACGTGGCCATAGTTACTTCCTAATCCATTTTGCTTTCAAGGTTATATCAGTAATTTCCCAACCCAAGTTATTTTTCCAATTTGATCTGACATGATCATTTAATGCCCCATCAACTCATTTGAAAAAATCACCCACCCCATATTTCATTTACAATAATTCATTTTATTTTATATCTTCATTAAAAGAAGCTCCATTATCATCTTCTCCTCCAAATTATGCTTTCTCCATTAATGTCCATGGAGACAAATCCACCAACCTCCGAGTTAATGTCGCCGGTCCATAGTTTCCCCAACAGGTTCCTTAGCAGTGACTTTCAAACTGATGAAGAATTAAATGCTCAAGGTTTGTCTCTTTATCTAACTTAACTATCTCGAATCTATGTTTTTTTTTTTGTTATTTGACATTTTTTAATGGAATAATCCAAATATACTGCATGGCAATGTTCAGTTGTTCCATTCGAAGCTTCTGTATATACTTACATGCCTGTTGATGGTTCTCGATCATCTGAAGACCCTGTTAGATCACCGGATGTTCTGATATCCAACAACTTCATGAACAGCGATTTCCATTCTGACGAGGTTATGGATAATGATCAAGGTTTGTTTTTCTATACACTCGTTTTGATTATTTTTCCCCAGATATGGCATAGTTCAAACATATTGCATAATGTTCACATGTAGCATACCAAGATTCTGGCTACGCTAACATGCCGGGTGCTGGTTCTGGACCATCTCAGGGCCCTTCTGTGTTTGCTGAATTATCTCGCGGCCATTTAGACGGTTGTTTATTTTCCATGGGAGCACACTTTATACTCATATACCAGACTTCTAACCTTTTGTCCTGCCATATACCAGATTCCTAACTTTTTCGTTTTCTGATGCAGGGCCAGCGCATCCATACTTCGTTTTTGATACCCCTCAGGGAACCCGTTACTGGATTCCTACCGTCGCTGATAAGTTCATACCAGTGTGTGGGAAATCTTATCCAACATTTGAGGCTGTTCTTTCCATGTATGAACTTTATGCGTTTGAAGCTGGTTTTTCTGTTAAAAAAGGCCAAACTAAAGTCTGGAATGGAATTCCCACACACAAGTATCTTCGATGCTCAAAATACGGGAAACCACAACGCAAGAGGACTTTTGACACACTTGATGAATCTTCTGTAAAGTCTAGGAAAATCAACTTCACATGGTGTGACTGTAAGGCAAGCATTCTAGTCTCAATCTCTAATGATACATACACAGTTATGAGTTTCAATGATATTCATAATCATGAACTTGTTGAGAATTACAACCGTGATCTTAGCAAGATATCACGGAAGCTGTCATTCTCCACCAAACAATTCATTCACAATATGAGTCTAAACCGTATCGGACCCATGAGAGCTTATAGATGTCTTGTAGCTTTAAAAGGGGGGCATCACAATGTCAATGGGACTCCGGTGGATTTTAAAAATTTTAGCCACCAGTAGCGAATTTTTATTGGTGAACGCGACGCACAAGTTTTCCTTGAACGCTTGCGTGAGCGCTTTGACAACCTACCCAACTTCTATTTTGATTACACTATATCAAATGGAAAGTTGTCTTCTGTATTCTGGGCTGATGAGATTTCAAAGCTAAACTAAAAAGCTTTTGGCGATGTCCTCGCCTTTGACGCGACTTACAGCACTAACAAGTTAGTTCCCCCTTTAACATGTGTTAGGCCTGATATCCAAGTATACAAACCAAACCAAAAAAGTGTTACATTTTGTTAACCTCAAATCCATTTTTATTAATAGGTACAAGATGGTTTTTGTGCCATTCACGGGTGTGGATCATCATTTCCAATGTGTTACATTTGGTGCGGGTTTGATATCTACCGAGTCCATTGAATCTTATGTGTGGTTGCTTAAGGCTTTCTTGAAGGCACACGGTACTCAACCAACTCTCGTGCTGAGTGATCAAGACCCATCCATGCTTCAAGCTGTTCCTATGGTCTTTACTGAATCACGCCACCGTCTATGCATGTGGCATGTAATGAAAAAACTACCCTCCAAGGTTAAGTTAAATTGTTAGCCTTTAACATGTGTTATTCAACATCACAGACTTATATGTGTTTTTAAACTGTTTAATCTAACATGTGTTAGTAACTATTTAATCTACCAGATCTCTGCGGACCATCTTGACAACACTAATGTTCGGTCCTGCATTCACCGGTTGGTTTGGAATGTTTATATCAAACCAGAAACGTTTGAGTCCCGCTGGGATGACCTCCTAGAAACATTTGGCCTACAAGACCACACTTGGTTGAAGGACATGTACAACATCAAACATCTTTGGGTACCAGCCTACTTCAGGGAACTGCCAATGTGTTGCTTGATGAAGACCACTTCACGCTACGAAAGCTCTAACGCTACCTTCAAGGTCAACTCAACAAGCGCAAACACCCTTGTACAATTTATGATGTGCTTTGAAAATAGGGTAGATAGCCAACGCTATCGGCAACGTGTATCCGAGTACAAAACCTCATCCACGGTGTTCAAGGGCTTGGCTGAATTAGCAATAGAGCAGCACGCGTTCGCCATTTACACAAACGTTGTTTTCGCGCAAGTTCAAAAGGAGATAATTAAAGGGAAGTTTTTATGCTACATCACAAACCAAAGCGATTCCAGCAATACCACTCTTTTGCTAGACGTCACTCATTTGGACAAAAGGAACAACATCATAAACGTCTATCAGGTAACACATGTTAGGAAACTTCATTATTACCACTCCACTAACATATGTTAGATCTAACAACTTTTTTTTGCTCTTTCTGTTCCTAACAGGTTACATATAACACTGTAGACCACTCCGCCAGCTGCTCATGCAGGAATTTCACACGTATCGGATATCTGTGTCGCCATGTCTTTTGCGTATATCGAATGAAAAATGTTGCAAAGATACCCCCCCCCAATACATAAACGACATGTGGCGCCGAGATGCCCTCCCAAAACAGGTTTTTTCACTTTCCAGCCGATACGGCGTCAACCCACACGCACCGTCCGTTATGCGTAATGAAATCCTTGATCTCGTTGTCAAAATTGGTTGCCCAACTCCGGGATTTCAAGATCAATGTGCTTTCCAAGCAACCATTGGGTACAATCCAAAATGAAACAAACGAGTGTGAAATGGAAGAAATAGTTGGGCAACCAATCAACATTCCAGTCGAAGTTGCTAATCCAGATGTTGTACGCAATAAGGGATGTGGTACACATACTCGCATTTCTGGACCCGGTGAGAAGGCAAAGACAAAACCACCTAAACGTCCAAAGCAGCTTCGGTTATGCAAGCGCTGTGGTCTTTATGTCGACGACCACGACTCACGCAACTGCGTTAAGGTGGCCGCAATGAAATCAGCAAAGGCAGCTGCTGAACAACAAAGGCAGACCGCCCCTGGTGCCTCCCTCTCTGATTAAAATCTGTCTTTTCGTTTACTAGTACTATGTAATGGGAGACTCTCGTCATTTTGGCCTTCTTACACACATGTAACAGTCTTTTAACATCATCCTCCCCTTTTCTGTTACGTGTGTAAGAAGGTGGAACTATTTTTATCCCATTTTATCATATCCAGTCTTGTAAAAACTTTATGGCCTTCGGCACTTTATGTTTTGTAGGCCGACTTTTGTGGACCTCTGTTTGCTATTAACAGGCCTATCTTATTATTATATGCATGGTTAATTGTGGTTTTGGTTTATATTTTACAACAGCATCAAAACAGATGCTTAACACATGTTAGCCCTGTAACTGGGGTTTTTTTAACTGTAAAGGATCAACACAAAAGGTTTTAACAACACCAATATCTTATATATTAAGACACATCAGGTTATATAGGAAACTCTATCTTTTTGGCCTTCTTACACACATGTAACAGTCTTTTAACATCATCCTCCCCTTTTCTGTTACGTGTGTAAAAAGGTGGAACTATTTTTATCCCATTTTATCATATCCAGTCTTGTAAAAACGTTTATGGCCTTCGGCACTTTATGTTTTGTACGCCAAATTTTGTCGACCTCTGTTTGCTATTAACAGGCCTATCTTATTATTATATGCATGGATAATTGTGGTTTTGGTTTATATTTTACAACAGCATCAAAACAGATGCTTAACACATGTTAGCCCTGTACCTAGGGTTTTTTTAACTGTAAAGGATCAACACAAAAGGTTTTAACCACACCAATAACTTATATATTAAGACACATGAGGTTATAGAATTAAACTTCACAACTAGCCAACTTAACCACACATTCTACTACTAGGTTACAACCGCACCTAAAACAATGGATCGACTACCGAGCCGTGACATCAACCCATTCCCAAAAAAAAATATTAATAATAAAAGAACAAGAAAACGACGTTAGTATGTGGCCTACAAACATAGGGTCAAAAGGTTATCACAACTTTAACCACTTACCACATCCTAACTACCCCTTCTTATCCTCCATCTCTACGAAGCTTTTCATCATGGTGTGGCAACATCCTCATCATGAAAGTACAGAGGAGAGGGGCTGCGCTCACTCTCCCATGGGTCATGGTAACACCAGGACTTGATTGTTTCGGGTGAGTATGGACACAACGGGCAACCACATAATTCATGGTCTGGATCCGTCAGCAACCTAACCAACTCATCTGGTAGTCCCTTCAAAACTCGGGCTTCTGGTAAAACGTGTTCCGTACGGCGTGACGCTTCTTGTGAACCACCAGCTACATCAGCTACATTGTTTGCTCTGCTCTCTGAATCATCGTCACCAGAAGCTCCTCCAGTTTTCATGTCTTCGGGCTTCTTGTGAAACACTTTTCTTACGTAGCACACCCCGTACCGACCCTCACATGCTTCCTTCCTCTTTTGATTCAGCTTCTCCACGCCTGGTGGTGTAGACGTGACCTTATTTTTATAAGTGTCCATCACATTAGCATACTTTGGAACCACTAAAACTTTTTGGTGTACTAAAGTAGTGAAGTATTACATAATATGACTTGGTTCTTCATTACACTACTTATAGAGGTATATCAATGATACATTTAATATAGTGGTTGTGACTTGACTTTGATGTGACCATCTGGGGCAAAAAAGCAATGGTTCCTTTTCCAATAAAGTTGTTTTCTAGCCACCAACCCCTATGTTAGTGGACTTCTGCCACCAACTTTCCCCAACTTCCAAGAATGCTACTACATTTTGAGAATAGTGGGCCCCTTCATAACAGGAAGCATCATTTTTACATTTCCTTAAATGTTACGCCTACCAATATATAATTTAAAACAGCCTCATTTAAAACATTATCAACTACATCAATAACATTCTAACACATGCAAGAATACATCAATATTCTTCAGAGTATACAATAACCAAGTTAATAGACATCAATTTTAGTCAGACAAAATTCGCATAGACAGTCTATCGCCAAAAGACCTGGTACATGCCACACCCACAAAACACATATCCCACAATAAGTTTAAAGCAACAACCCAAAAGCAAAGTACATGACACTCCCAAAACAAAGCTGGCACATTTAACGCTACACCTATCCTACAGTAAAGACCATTCACCCCCTAACACACGTTACTCTAACCGGCAATCCTGCTGGATTTTAGGCAGCAGCACATTCACCTCCGAACATAAGATGTGCGCAGCATACCTCTTTCTCAACTTCCGCACCTCCGCCATCTTCTTCGCCCCACTCATGCTGAACCCACAGTTAAAACTTTTGTTTTTCCCCATGTAGCACTCCATGTGACGCATTAAGAAAACCCCACAATCAGTTTTGTTTGTTGTGGTCGCCCAACTAACCGGCATACGCTGGATGTTGCAGTAGTCAATGTCATCGGCTCGCGGATTCCCAACCTCTCGAAGGTATTGCACAAACATATCTTTCTGCATATACATATACAAGCCATGCTCAATATAAAAAACACATCTTGAATACAACATGGGTCATTTTAAAAACTTACAAACTTATACGGTGTGTCCTTGTGGAGGTAGTATACACTATCTTCTATCGGCTGTCCTTGTTTCGCTTTGTCATTATCAACAACATAAATTCCGGGGTCCCGTAACTCAAACACAAGCAAGTAAAAATGTTTGTGCTCCAAGATCCGGAAGAAAACAATGTCGTGCTTTCTAAAATCAGGATCTTTTTCAGCGCTGTTAACCCCACCTTTTATTCCAACCCGGAACTCCGCGCCTCGACTCCACCTTTCTCAGTTGTTAACATCCACGGAAACTTTCACAAAAGAGAAATTAATAAGGATAAGCACTCGGCACACCGTAACTACTTTTCCACAGAAAACATCAATCTGCACAAATAATGTCTATATTCAAATCACTCACCACAACTTTAGTACCAAAGAATTGCCTACTGTAAGCCTCCCTTGATTTTCGTTTCTCTTGGAAGTTTAGCACCTCCGCCCAACAGTCGATAATACCATCCGATACCTCATTGCCAGCGTTTAAACTCTTGAACATAGCCCGAGACGCTTCTACATGGGAAGGGCTTCGAAACAGCAACTCCCGGTTTTCATACGTACAGAAAAAAATTACCTTCCATACCTTAACATATGTTAATGTAATTTAACTCATTTTTTAACAGCATCCCCCTACTTACACAGCCATGTGTATCGGGCTATCTACATCATCAAATGACAACGTACCCTGTTCCTTCCTGCGGCAAAAATCAACAAATAAACAATTAACTAGATCCATTGGGTTCATGGTTTACACCCGTATTATACAACAATAAACCCTGGGGTAGTTCTACTTACATGTTTGACTCCATTGCCCGCTTCCTATGAGAATGCCCATTTAGGAAGTGCGTTGGGGATTCATCAGCGTATATGTAATCCCACAGATTTGCCTCCTTCTTAGTGATTGGCTGAACCATGTCAACGGACCTTATATAGTAAGGTGATCTATTTGGTTCCGCTGCCACTTTCTCTCTAAAAGGCAGCTTCCTTTTTTGGGCCCCCAATTCAGCTAACATACGTACACGGTTTGCTAGCGGCAAATTGTCCTCCACGTCATTCGCATCACCACCAAATAATTCCACCCCAGCTTGCTCCTTGTGGATAGCAATTGCGGGGTCATATGAGCTCACCGGTTCTACCATTATAATCATACTCAAGTTTGGGGTGGTCTCCACATCGCCTAAACACGTATTAAAAAAAAAACAATTCAGGTTACTTTGTAACCAATGGTTACACTTTCACAGTAAACAAAAATAGTCAAGCTTACCGGAACGTTCGGGCGCTGTTTCTGTCCCAGCCATGTCATCCACCTTTGAACTTTTGCAACCTACATGTTCGATGCAAATAAGTATATTGAAATGACTCAACTAAACCAGCAATCCTAATCATTTTTTAGAAAACTTTACCGGTTTGCTGTGACTCGTCAAATTCACCACCAATTTGTGTCATTCCAAGACTCCAATTAGGCCCATCGAAACCACGTTCATCAATCGCCGCATCGCCCCCGTCCACTGTTCTTACGATTAACACACGTTAACCCCACTAAATGTACCTAATAGCTAACACATGTTATAGCATAAAAAGCTTTTACCGTTAAAATCCGGCTGCCCCTCCTCTACCGCCGCTTTGCCTTTACCATCCCTAACCACCTCCTCAAATTCACCGAAAGTATCTCCTTTCACAGAGCCAACCACCACGCCAACACACTCTTCATTAGGTACGAAGGTTGAATGGAGTACGTCATGCTCAGTCTTACTATATGAACCTGCATAAAACATTCTTATCACATCTCATGCATAGGTTACTATTTTTTTGAACCTGCCTAAACATTTAACCCTTACAATCACGGTCACTCTTCTCTACAGCCGCCCTGCCTTTGCAGTCCGAAACCACCTGTTCATCCTTGTCGCTAACATCACCTTCCAAGGGTCCAAACACGACTCCACCACATTCTAACGTACTTGCATCAGTTGCATCCACCACTTCATGCTCAGTCTTACTATTTGATGCTGCATAAACATTCACGAAAAAATTATAAAAGGCTTAACGTGGTGCGTCTAGAGTTTTTGTCGACCCCATACAAATAAGATGCTTTCTGAAGATTACCTTCATTGTCATTCCCTTCAACCTCATCAGTAAGCTTAACACCCATCTCATCACTTTTGTCTACCTGATCAGTAATCTTATCCTCTTTGTCAGCAGTCGCGTCTAAATGTGCCAGGTGATCATCGTCCTTCTCATCCACATTTTTTTCAGGTGGAGGTTCATGTCCTGCTGCCTGCACACTATATGCAACTTGACCAACCAACCGCATGCCTGAGCCACCGTCAACTGTCAAAGCAAGATCACACATGTTAAAACAGAATTAAACAATATAGCACATTATAAAAAACTAACAATCTGAAATTGTTCGAAGCACTACCAGTAACACCCTGGGCCGCTGCTACTTTTAAACGCAGTATCGCACGCATTAAACCGAACGGCTTATGGACTTGTTCAACATCACTTTTATCCCCGCTCCATTGTCCTTCAATATGTTCCGCCCCACCCATACTACAGTCACCCCCAGTTGAAATACCAGCCTCATGAACACTCTTATCACCGTGTTGCTTCTCAGTCTCGTTGCCCCCTATAACATCACATTAATATTAAATGGGTTCAGACACGTACGGATATATTATAGGGACGCAAACTTTGTCCCTGTACAAACAACGAATCACCATCAATGTGTACTTATGTTTTCTTCCTAGGGTGCCACCTATACACTTAGCGGCAAACGTACAATGTATCTGGTAACACATGTAACACTTTACCTGTTTCTTTACCCCCATCCGTGCTTGGCCCATCAAACATCCTGTTTGTCTTACGCCTTATTGGGGTCACACAGCCAACTTCTGGCTCAGGAGCATCCTTTAACTTTTTCAGTCGAGGAGATCTCCTCACCCGCAACGACTTCCCATCATGTGGTATGCTTGCTTGGCCCGCAACTTCTGGCTCAGCACACTCTTTGCCATCATGTGGTATGCTTGCTTGGCCCGCAACATCATCTGCAACGACAACAGATGTTAAACAATACATTTCAGTCCCCTACGCATATTACAGGGACATAACATATGTTAGACAATACATTTCAACCACAACAGGTGTTAAGCATCTGTTAACATGTGTTACACCATACATTTCAGTCCCGTATGAACATTACAGGGACATAAACTTTCTCGAGCACTAATCGAGAAAGTTACCATCAATGTGTACTTATGTTTTCTTCCTAGGCTGCCATCTATACACTTAACTATAAACGTACACTTAAAATGGTAACACATGTAACACTTTACCTGTTTCGTTACCACCATCCGTGTTTGGCCCATCACACTTTATATTTGTCTTGCGCCTTTTTGGGGTCACACAGCTTTCTTCTTTCTCATGAACATCCTTTAACATCTCCAGTCGAGCAGATCGCCTCACCTGTAACGACTTCCCACCATCTTCCATCGTTTCAGCAAACTCTTTTCCATCAACAGCTACGCTTGATTGCCCCGCAACATCACCTGCAACCACAACAGATGTTAATCAATAAGATCGGTAACACATTAACATGTGTTACAGTGTACAAGTCAGAAATATAATAATCACACCTTCAATGCCATCAAAGTCTATGGCTGAAGATCCTACTTCTTTCAATCTCCTTTTACTGATCCTTTTGGGAGGCCGATTAAGTGACTTCCGGTACAAACTAGCTATTGGCGAACCATCCGAGAAATCGTCAACCACGCCATCCCCTACGAAAACGTTGCACATCAATAAATACGTGCCACATTAATCAAGTCAAATTTTTACAAACAATAACAGCGACTAACCAGCGTTCTGTCCCTCGTCAACGTGTATACTTTCATCATTTTTCAAATCTTCCAACACCTCATTGATACGGTGCGACGATAAATCTACCGCTTGATCGTGATCTGTACGTGCATACGCTCTCTGTTCAAACAAACTTTCATACATTGCCTTCAACGTCTGTACTTCTTCGTCAGCAGGGCTCTCCACACACATAGATTCCAACATACCCTCTATTTTGATTTTGTTCTTGTTTGTCACATTAATTAGCTGTCGTACCATCAAAAGCCTCTCCTGTTTCAAAAGGTTAAAGCAACAGTTTCATACAAAAATTATATATTAATTGTAAAAAACACTTGTTAGTGTATATAACTATACCTCCTTACTTGCCCAGTGATCCACGTTATAGTTACTTGGAAGTGTTAACCCTTTAAACCCTCCCAGACCAAACCCACCAGCAAGTATTTCCAGCCTTTCTCTCTCTCGCAATCTCTTCAAGTTCCAAAAAGCCAAAGGACACACCGCCTTGTCAACCTTCATCCCTGTGCACTCAATGCTATCAACGTACAACAGCTACAAGTAACAGCGATCAGTTCAGTCCGAAAAAGAAGCAAGTATATTTAACACATGTTAATTCAGAACGTCAAAATAAATTTCACTTACTATCAGAATCGAAAGAGGCCCAACAAAGATGCTTTGTGGGTCAAGCCGATCCCAGGTATCTTTGCAAGTTTTCAACTTCTCTACCACCAGGTCACACCAGTCTAACTTTGCAAAATCCATTTCATCATCTAAATACTCTAAGATTTCTTCCCGTAAACAACTTTGTTTATGACAGTCAACAAGCACTGCCACAAAACACATTACAAAATCCATGCGGAAATCAAAACTGTCTTCGCCGTCGGACTCATCTATCATTTTCACCATCTTTGTTGGAGGTACCATTACACCCGGGTATCTCGCCCTCTAATCCGCAACGGCATCAACCAAGATAGGCAGCTTATCAATCGAACTAAACTTTATCCCACCTGTCGGGATCCCAAGTAACTGATGTATCACTTTACTGTTTACCTTGATATTACCAGCAGGTGTACATATCACCATTTTATCGGGATTAAAATTGTCCACAACAAAATAACCTAACTTAGCTGGTAACCCATCAACGCTGAAAGTAAGTAAATGACCAAAGCCCATTCCCCTGACTGCCTCACGTTGTTGGTCTGTCAATGCTCGTACACACTTATAAAATTGTAGTGGTGCGGATCGCGTCCTTATTCCCAGAAATTCATCCTTCTTTGCTCGCTTATGGGCTTTGGGGACTTTTGCTTGTACGTCAACAACTTCTTTTTGCTTCCGTTTTTGAACTTTCACACTCTCCTCTGAAACTTTCTTTGTCCCTGACCGTAAGGTTCTCCCGCTTGATGTAGCTGTTACATCTGCCCTATGTACTGGTATAACGTTTTATACAAAACCAAAACAACCATAAAATAATTAGTCGACTTTATAACCCTTTATGTCAAAACTTTATAACACAAACGGTAACGCTACAGTTATAAGATCAAACATCCAACAATTAATCATTTGAACATCAAACAAATGAAAATAAATAAAAAATAACTAACCACGGGTTCTTTGCCTTCCTTTGCCAGAATTATCATCCGCAATTTTTTTTTCTCTGCCAATTAACACATGTTAGAAAATGAACTGTAATCAGACCATTAATTCTTTGGCAGATAAACAAATCAAGCCGAATGATCTTTGGTCTGGCCATTAATTGTTTAACACATGTTAGGCAAACTTCGGAAATTACCTAACCACGTTATAGAAGTTCACATTCATACACTAACCTTATGTTTAACATTTTTCAAACACCTAATCTAATAATCTTAACAGATTGTACCATTAATCCAATAACCTTAACATAATTTTCAAACTGTTAGGCAAACTTCAAACTCCCACTATTAATTATTTGGCAGTCAAACAAATCAAAGGCAATGGTTTTTGGTCCGTCCATTAATTATTTAACACATGTTATGCAAACCTCTAAAATTAACTACCCAAAAATTAATGTACTTCCACAGCCAGAACTATACAAGGCAACGTTTTCTGTGGGAAATTTGAACATCAAACAAATGAAAGTAAATAAAAAATAACTAACCACCGGTTCTTTGCCTTCCTTTGCCAGAAATATCATCCGCAATGTTTTTTTTCTCTGCCAATTAACACATGTTAGGCAATGAACTGTAATCAGACCATTAATTCTTTGGCATACAAACAAATCAAGCCGAATGATCTTTGGTCTGTCCATTAATTGTTTAACACATGTTAGGCAAACTTCGGAAATTACCTAACCACGTTATAGAAGTTCACATTCATACACTAACAAATGGTTTAACATTTTTCAAACACCTAATCTAATAATCTTAACTGATTGTACCATTAATCCAATAACCTTAACATAATTTTCAAAGTGTTAGGCAAACTTCAAACTCTCACTATTAATTATTTGGCAGTCAAACAAATCAAAGGCAATAGTCTTTGGTCCGTCCATTAATTATTTAACACATGTTATGCAAACCTCTAAAATTAACTACCCAAAAATTAATGTACTTCCACAACCAAAACTATACAAGGCAACGTTTTTTTTTTTTCTTAACTATTTAACACATGCTATACCAGTTCACATTGATATGCAATTTCCAACTATTGTAACCAAAAGAAACTTACCATTGATAATATTATAACATTTTTTTCCCTACCATTGAACCCATGTTATACAAGTTCACATTGATACACAATTACTAACTATTGTAACCAAAGGTACTTACCATTTAACCGTCGTTTCCTAGTGGATGTTGACTCAGTGTCAGTATCTTCATACACTGCAAATGCAGGCAAACAAAAGTATGTTATGAACAGAGCCTAATTCAACACACTATACATCACCTAAAACTACGTTCACGGTTTATACGCCCATCAATACTAACCTAAAGCCCTCTGGGTCGGACCGAAGTGAGATTGTTGCTTGGGTGGAACTTGCTTGGAATCATCGGATATAATAAGAACACTACGGCTGGCAGACCTTTCACGCCCTAATTTAGGTCTCCTAGTGCAATAGATAGAAAACAAAACAAAATCAGTTGCCATTTTTGAAGGGGATTTCGATAGAACAAAACCCCCTTTTACAGGACAGATTACAAGAACTAACCTTTTGCTTGAACTCTTGATCTTCCGTAATCGTTTCATTTTGAGCGAGGAAGACAAAATTACGAACGATTTCCTCATTCTCCCGGATCCTTACTATCGGCTTCTGTCTTAGGGTTAAAAGGCACCGATCGATGTAGTGTTGGCGATGGGGAAATATGAACAGTCTATCGGATAGGGGGAATTATGAACACAACTGCATATGAACAGTATAGTGGGAAAGATAAAGATGAAATTTTTTTTGAATTGGTTTGGAGTTATGATTTGACTGCTACTGCATGCCAGGGAGTTCCTTTTCCAATGTTATATTGCACTACCGAAAATACCCCTTCAGTGCTTTTCATGTGTATTATAATATTTCTTTTAATTATATTTCTTTCCAAAATCATGAGAACCATTGATCAACTTGGATGGCACATAATCAATGGATGACAATGAGTTTGCAAAGTTTTCTAAAAAAGATAGAGTTTCCTATATAGCCAAGCCCTATGTATATAGGATAAGGATCATGTGAGAAGTAGTAGGCTATTTGAGAAACTTGAGAAGCATTCTGGACCACACATTTTCCCTAAGCAAAAAAATGCAAAAAAAAAAAAGGTAAAAAAATGTTTTTTTTTTTTTTGAAAAATCGCAGCTTTTTCTTTAATGATTTAATTTTTTATTATTAAATTTTTTTTTTTGGGATTTATACACATGTGTATATTGTTAATCTTTTAACTATACATATATGTATATTGTCAATTATACATATATGTATATACATGTTTAAAATTGAAAAATAAGTGTTATTTAGGGTTTAGCATTAGTATTTAGGGTTTAGCATTAGGGTTTAGGGTTTAGCTTTATGGTTTAGGGTTTAACTTTAGGGTTTAGCAATAGTATTTAGGGTTTAGCATTAGAGTTTTGCTTTTGGGTTTAGCATTAGGGTTTAGCTTTAACTTTTGGGTTTAGCTTTATCTTTAGGGTTTGCATTAGGGTTTAGCATTAAGGGTTTAGTTTTAGGGTTTAGTTTTAGCTTTAGGTTTTAGCATTAGGATTTAGTGTAGGATCGTTTGCACGACCAAAACGAGTCGTTCAGAAGAGTTCTAACCAATACGAGAGGCGGAAACAAACGTATCGACTTTGAATCAGCTTGATTTACACATAGAATCACTTAAATTGTCTTGTATATTGATTTAACACAGTTACAGATCAAATGACACGTCAGCAGCACTTCGGCTCTGGAATTCAGAACTGTTCCAAACGAAATGACAAGTCTGGTATTTATAGGCGTGCCATTTCGCATGGAATGGGAATGTCCATTTCGTGCGGAATGGACAATGTCCATTTCGTACGAAATGGCTCTTCCATTTCGTGCGAACTGGCTCCACTCTATACGTTTCTCGTTTTTCTCGTTCTACGTGACTTGATCTATCAATCTAGTTACAAGACTCGATACAAGACGAAGTCGACAAACATATGCACCAACAGAATATGCACCAACATTTAGCATTAGGGTTTACCTTTAGGGTTTAGAATTAGGGTTTAGCTTTAGGGTTTAGCATTAGGGTTTAGAATTAGGGTTTAGCTTTAGGGTTTAGCATTAAGGTTTAGCTTTAGTGTTTATGGTATAAGGTTTAGGATTTATAACACATATTTTTTCAATTTTAAACATGTATATACATATATGTATAATTGACAATATACATATATGTATAGTTAAAAGATTAACAATATACACATGTGTATAAATCCAAAAAAATTAAAAAAAAATAATAATAAAAAATTTAATCCTTAAAGAAAAAGCTGCGATTTTTCCCAAAAAAAATTGCATTTTTTCACCTTTTTTGCATTTTTTGCTTAGGAAAAATGTGTGGTCCAGATTGCTTCTCGAGTTTTTCAAATAGGGTGGACTTCTCTTAGGATCCCTACCATATATATATATGACTGTTAAAATGAAAACCACCCCGAGTTGTAAGAACCAAGAGAACCACATTACAACCATTAGATCTTCAATATGGATGGACAAGATTAAAACTAGTTAAAAATAATATTAAGTATTTTCTGTCTTATTATGTTCTTAATATATTAATGCAAAAGGGCAGTTTAGTAAAAATACTTTTTTTTTTGTCTTTTTGTCTTTGTTATTTTTATTACTTTTTTGTATTATTATATTAGTTTTTATTTTTTTAAACAGAATTATTTTATTAAAAGCATTTAAATTCAGATTTTTTAACAGATTTTTTAAACTTTTTACATTTTACTTTAAACTTTTTACGTTTTACGTTAAAAACTTTACGTTTTACGTTAAAAAGTTTACGTTTTACGTTAAAAAGTTTAGGGTTTTAACTTTTACGTTAAAAACTTTAGGTTTTACGTTAAAAAATTTACGTTTTACGTTAAAAAGTTTACGGTTTTAACTTTTTTTTTTTCAAAAACTCTTTTACACAAAACGAACGCACCCATAAATCGCAACTCGGTAGGTGTCTGAGATAGATTGTTATCATCATCAACTGGGAAAAAATATAAAAAACCAACAACAAAAATCAAAACAATGTTTGGATTCTTGAAAAAACGGGGTTTGGCTCGGATTTTTTCCGATAATCAAAGGCTACAAAGTGGGGTTGCAGGTTCAAAAATCTATCATCCACCAACCTTGTCGCGCCATCGTCATCAAAATATACTTTTTTTTTGCATCATCAGCGCCCAAATCCAACGGATCAAAACCCACATAGTTCACTGTTCAAAATCTACCAAAAAGCACCAGATTCAAAACATTCAAAAAGCACCAGATTCAACAGATTCAAACATTCAAAAAGCACCAGATTCAAAATCTATCAAAAAGCACCAGATTCAAAATCTACCAAAAAGCACCAGATTCAACAGTTCCACATAGTTCACTGTTCAAAATCTACCAAAAAGCACCAGATTTAAAACATTCAAAAAGCACCATATTCAAACATTCAAAGCACCGAGATTCAAAACAATTGTTTCCAGATTCAAACATTCAAAAGCATCAGCAAAAACCCTTACCAACAAACGCAGTAACATCATCAGCCGTAAAACAAACCGACGAGGGTTTATGCCACACCCACCCACCCCTTTGTGCGGCGGCGGCGTCCAAGGGTTCAGCCACCGCCGCTCACACAGCCACCGCCTCCGACACCAGCACCGCCAACACCATCGGGCCACCCACACCACCGCCTTTCTCATCAAGCCCCATTTCTCTAAGTATAAACACAAGCCCACAAAATGTTCATGAACCCAGATATCATACCTCATCTCATCAAGACCCCCTTTTCTAAGTATAAACAGAAAATCAGAGAAGAGAAAGGCGGAGAAACGAGGGGTCCTCGGACTTGTCGCCGGAGAAGGAGGGGGTCGCCGGCGGTGCTTCTGGGGAAACAGAGTTTCTCTCATCACATGGAGATGATGAAGATTTGGGGTTTCTTCATTTATTTGAAGATGATGAAGATTTGATGAGAGAGGCAAAGAGGAGAGATAGAAATGAGGAGAGAGAAGTCTGCAAGGAGACTTTAAAAGCAACAAGACAGAGGGGAGATGAGAGATTGGACATTTGAAGGAAATGACCAAATTACCCCTTATTCTGATTGGTTGAGACTTGAGAGTGGTTCTCACGGTTCTTACAACTGGGGATGGTTTCTATTTTAGCGGCTCCATATATGGAGCCGCTAAAATAGAAACCATCCCCAGTTGTAAGAACCGTGAGAACCACTCTCAAGTCTCAACCAATCAGAATAAGGGGTAATTTGGTCATTTCCTTCAAATGTCCAATCTCTCATCTCCCCTCTGTCTTGTTGCTTTTAAAGTCTCCTTGCAGAGAACCGCGAGAACCAATGTGAACAGTGGGCAATTTTGTAAATACCAAACAATTTTAAAAAACCCGCTTACCTAGCTGCCCTTTTACTATCGGACTTCAAACAAAAATTAAACTACATTTAATACAAACTTTCATGTCCAATCTACAAACTCTGATTACATCCAAGTATCTGAACATTTCTCAACCTGAATCTATGAAGAATTTGTCGATTACAGTCGATTTCATCATCGTCTCGAATACAGCATCACTTCACCATCATCAGTTCACTATATTAAAGCATATTCATCACTTCACCATCATCAGTTCACCATATTGAAGCATCTGGATTGAGATTTTATCTCAGATTTGAGATTTTACCAGCATATATTTCATATTTCGTCATATAATCGAGGTTAGTTCACAAAATTCGTCCAGTGATTATAAGAATAGATGATTCAATGAGTGTGTCACTACGACGGTATCGCCGGGAATCAAACGCCGCCACCAACAGAATTGTTGACGGATTTGTAATATAGATATTGTCATATAAATCAAGAAACCGTTTGCAAGTTTATATAATTCATTTATACTGTTATATGATATATAATTTGTCATTTGTACTTTTATATGATATATAATTTGTCGATTCAAACTTCGTTTTGTATTGTGTGATAGATAGTTATGCACATGTGCATATTTTGACATCATAGGTTTAACATAATTGGATATTAAGGTAATTTTTGTGTAATATGTAGTTATGCACATGTGCATAGATTGTAATAATAACTCAATATGCACATGTGCATAGTGTGCAATAACATGTGAATAAGTTAGTTAATGTTGATGCAGATGGCATTGAATAAGGTATTTAGTTGTATTCATCATGCATCATGTGGTGGCGTTGATAGCCGAAAGACAAGGGGGTACATGCACCAATTGGCGTTTGTCTCAATTGCTGAGTGTTATGTGCCTTATGTCCAAGGCTTGATGCAAAACCACAATCGAGCCGGGGGTCTCATTGGAAGCAGCCTCTCTATTCCTACGGGGTAGAGGTAAGGCTGTCTACATCCCACCCTCCTCAGACCCTACCTTAGCTTTTGCTATTGGTGGGATATACTGAGTACGATGATGATGATGATTGGTGTGATGGCACATGTATAAAATAAAGAGAGTAAGGATCGAAAAGAATGTGATATGCTACGGAGGACGATGACGGACGTAATATTGAAACAAAAAGTTAAAATAGGTTGCTTAATATTTAACGATGCAATTGGGTAGAGATGCACATGTGCATTATTTTTAGTTTTTATGTTAAATGTTAAATGATGTTGCCATTCATTTAAAAACATATATTATACCATATGCAGATGTAGATATAGGAAAAGGCATACAAAGGAGGACAAGTAAATATGCAGATGTAGATATAGGAAAATACATACAAGGGAGGAAAAGTAAGCGGAAGAAAATGAAACATTGGGCCAAGATGATAGTGAAATGCGTGTGGACAAGAAAAAGAAGGTTGAAAAATCAACATTAAAGATGAGGCATTAGAGTAATGACGATATGGTGGGCAGCAACGTTGATGGTATGTGTTGTAAAGTTGTGTTAATACAAAGTGGTATGTGTTGTAAAGTTGTGTTAATACAAAGTTGAATATACACATGTGTAAAATTATGTAAGAAAATTATATAAAGTGTGTTTCTGTTTTTTTGACACATGTGTTATGAATTTGGCAAAGGATACCATACACAGGTTGATGGATGAAGAATCTAGGAAAAGGTTAGAGGAAGAATCAACAAAGTAGAAGGAGTGCCAACAAAGTAGAAGGAGTGCCGGAGGAGGTTGAACAAATGGGAAGAAGATAAATAAAGAGTATTTTAGTAATTAGTAGGAGTGTTGTAGGTAGGTGGTTAGTGGAAACAATATTTCTTATTTTTTGTTTTGTTGGTATTAACGGTGATATTGAGTGGTATTGTGATACAAACAAGTTTGTGTTTTGAAAGATGATGTATGCACATATGCATAAATTTGGTTAATTTTAGATGGTGGTTGATGGTTTAGTTATAGTGGTCAGTTGATGATGTACTATGTTGTTTGGTATCGTATGAGGGTTATTGAATGCACATGTGCATAATTTGAAAATGTATACATATTGGTAATTTATTTACATGTTTGGTATGTTATGAAGGTTTTTGTATGCACATGTGCATAATTTGAAATTGGTATACACGTTGGTAGTATATCCATGGATGGTAATGTAGATGATGATGTAATATGTTGTTTGGTATTGTATGAAGGTTATTGAATGCACATGTGCATAATTTGAAAATGTATACTTATGTGTAATATGTTTATACATTTGGTATGGTAGAGAGGTTTTTGTATGCACATGTGCATAATTTGAAATTCGTATACATGGTAGTTATATGTACACAGATTGTAATGTATATGGAAATGAACTGGTATAGGTTATGTTAAAGTGGTATGTCATATGCACATTTTCATTATTTAGAATAATAATACATGTTAGGCGTTCAGGAATTAAAGCACATATGATTTTGTTTAATAATTGAGTGATAAAAAGCATCATCCATGCAATCATAAACATCGGAAATTTGTAATCATAATATCAGAATACGTAGTTTAAATGATGTTTAATCGAGTAGTTCAACGTAAACATGTAGGTCAAATTGAATGTAAACAGGTTAAATTAAATGTAAACAATAATTCAACATAATCAAATTGAACATAGCCGTTTCAAAATAAATGTAAACAAGTTCAACGTAGATGAGTGTTTCAACTTGAATGTAAACAGTTCAGACTAAATGTAAAACAAACAACAAAACAAAATGATCGATATTTGACGACGAACTTAATCAAATTTAGGATGGTTGGTTGCATTATGACGTCTGGATGAACGTATAAGGGGTTGTTCATGTACATTTATGTATGTAGGGTCTTCATAGTCGTCGTAAGTATCTTTATCAGTATCATTATCATCATCGGAACAAGAATCTGTTTTATCGCTAGGGAGTCCGGAATTCTAGTAGCAATGGTAGCAGCTTCATTGTGTATGAATGTTCCTGAATATAAAAAGTATGTTAAAAAGTGAATAATGAAATGGTAAAAAAGTGATATTTAATAAGGTAAATGTTATGTGTAAGAATGTTGTATAAATGATAAACATATTATTGGTGATGATTATAGGGTAATGGTAACGTGATGCACATGTGCATGATTATGTACTGATATTGTGAACAAATTATTATTGATGATTATAGGGTAATGTAACATGCTGACATGTGCAGGATGTAGATTATTGGTGATGGCTATATGGTAATGGTAAAGTGTTGCACATGTGCAGGATGGTGTATTTATAGGGTAATGGTAAAGTGATGCACATGTGCAATATGGTGTAGTTATAGGGTAATGGTAAAGTGTTGCACATGTGCATGAGCAAATTTTCAGCGGATGCATAATATTTCAGCGGATGGACATCAGGTTTGAGCGAATGGACAGATTTTCAGTGAATGAATCAACAGCGAATATACTTGTTTTTCAGTGAATGAATCAACTTAAACAAAATCCTAACTTCGAGAGAATGAACTTAAATCTAGCGAATGAACTTAAATCTGAGCCGATGAAGTCTAATCTGCGGATGTACTTATTCCTAATAAGCAGACGAACAATACTGCGAATGAACGTTAATGCAGCGGATAAAAAATTTAATCCAGACCCGTTAAATTTGATCCGTTAATTCTGCAGATGTAGTTAAAATCTGCAGATTGATTTAACTTCTACAGATGGAAGGTTCAGCGACTGGACAGATATACTGCGGATGGTGTAATCTATGCGGCGGATGTACTTGATCAGCGAATAAACCAGTTCTGCAAATAAACTGATTCCATCGAATTGACTGAATTGATTCCAGCAGATGAAAGTTTTGTTTCTGCGAATGAACTAAAATGCAAATGAACTGATTCTAACAGATTTGGGTTCGTGCTTATGTAACAATGTACCTGATCTTGGTCAGTGATTGTGCAAACAGACAGCACAATAACACAATCACTTGCGAACCGATGTAGATCTGTCACAAACAGATTCAATGCAACAAACAAAATGTAGATCTATGAATGAAAACCTGGATTCGCGTGAATATGTAACTTGCATATTCGCATATAACCAATCAGATTGTAAATACGAATGAACCTGAATAGATCCATATGAATATTCAATACACAACACTTTGTATAAGTATATGGTAATGGTAAAGTGTTGCACACGTGCAGGATGGTGTATTTATAGGGTAATGGTAAAGTGCTGCACATGTGCAAGATGGTGTATTTATCCAAAAAATCACGTCCGACACTCGAATTCCATCAATAATTCTCAATTCTCAGGCATCACCAGTTCTCAGTAGTTCGTCTTCATCCCAATTACATTATTAACAAAAAAAATTAATACAATGATTCACTTGTGCATAAACTCAGATTTAATTACTAAAAAAGTAATAAAAATAATACTAAATAATCAATAGCTTCTAACCTTTTTGTTTAACATTCACATATTCGTCTTCCATTGCACATGTGCAGGATGGTGTATTTATACAAAATTCATGTCTGACACTCGAATTGCATAAACAATTATCAGTTCACAGGCATCAACAGTTCTCAGTAGTTCGTCTTCGTCCCGATTACATCTGTAGTTCGTCTTCGTCATATCGATAGCAACACACCATAACCTGTTCGTCATATCGATTTCACCATCTGATATTCCAAAATTCGTCGTATAATTGAAATTTTTGCTCCAAAATTCGTATTGTAATCGATATTATTGCAATATGAACGTGAACAGGGGCTGGAAATACAGAACAGGAGCACATGTAAGAGACGATCTCTCGAATGAAACCCTAGATTGTAAGAGACGATCGTCAATGTATAAAATCTCCGTCGTGAAATTAGAGAGATAAGTCGCCGTCGTAGATCGCCGTCGTCAATGTATACAATCTCTTGAATGAAACCCTAGAATGAAACCCTAGATTGTAAGAGACGATGGTGAACAAGGGCTAGAAATACAGAACAGGAGCGTGTGTTTTTTTTTATTATATGCCACTTAATTACAATTTTGCCATGTGTTCACATTGGTTCTCGCGGTTCTCGCAATAAAGGGTGGTTCCTAACAGATCCTTATCATATATATATATATATATATGTTTCAGTTTAGTTTTGGATTTTAGCACGTAGTCACATATTTAACAACTATTGTATACAAAATACTACATAGTTATATGTATTCTAAATATACATGCATGATATATATATATATATAATTACACACCTTTATATTATTAATTTATGTGATCTATATATAAATTACATTTGTGTAATTTTATTCAAGAAATATAGATGTAATATATTAGAATTTTATGCAAGCACCTTTTGTTGTGCTACATGACAATCGTATGCCATATATTAGTTGAAACACAACTGTATTAGTTTATGAATTAGTTGGATCACAACTACACTTATCACTTGGATTATTTTATTGTACATACCATACCCTGTCCACTTTCCCATCCGTTCAGACGACACCATGCTTTGGAAAATGGATATGGACTTCTCTTGAAATTAACTGTGTACTAGAAAGTCAAAAAGCATGGTCCAAAACTAAATAAATAAGCAAACAATTAATCCAACGTGTGTGTAAAAGTCAAGTTAATGGGACATCAAAAAGCTTCCTTTATTCTTTTCTATCTACAGTTTTTGGACTAAAAATCCATCCAACATTAGAAATTAACCAACCCACACCAAACCATTACATAACTCATTCACTCTCTCTCTCTCAGCTTCCCCACCATTTCCCTCTTTTGTTTCTTTTCTTGACCAATGTCAACAAAAACAAGCCCACGAATCCCTCCACATGTTCAAATAGTTTAATCTAGCCTTCAAGGTTCAAGTGAAATTCAAGTTCAGACTTCATTCTCATATTATTTCTCAATCGTTCCTTGCTTATTGATTGTAAGTTTTCTTAAAAAAGAAACTCCTTTATTATGTTATCTTACTAAATGATCTTGTACGAAAATCACCCAGTAGGTTGTATGGTTTAAGCTCTGTTTTTACAAGAGTTCATCATACAAGACATGGTTCTCTATGGAAATTACACGAGTTATTATTTTCTTGGAAATAATGTATGTAAACTATGAAAAATCTTAACTTTCATGGATGTTATAAGGATCATATTGGATATGTTTTTAGTATGTAACCAGATTTGCAACTTTATTTTGTAAAGCTTTTACATAAAAACTAAAAAAAAAAAAAAAAAAAAAAAAACTAACAAGCTGGTGTTAGTATCTACATTTATATGTTTTTATTTTTAATAAAGATGATAAATATATAAAGAGTGAATTGCAAATTTTGTTCTTTATATTTATACTCAATTTCAGATGGTGTCATTTGTCTTTAGATTTGATGACTTTTGTATTTTATGTTTAAAAATCTTGCAAGGTTTGTCCTTTAGCTCTAACTGAGTTTGTTTTTAACGTTAAATGAGATCATGTGCATATCTCATGAGGGTACTTTTGTAATTTTGCCTATTTTTCTAAAAAAATATGTTAATTAAAATTTAAAATATATATACACACAAAACACTGTCTCTCTTAAAACCATTTCTCTCTCTAAACACACACACACACACACTCTCTCTCTCTTCTCTCTGCCTTAGTTCTGTAAATCAAAGTTTATTTAAACTCTCTTTCCCTTCTTTCGCTCTATATCCTAATTCTGAAGAAAAAGCAAATGATGGAGGGGCTGTAGTTGTGGGAGGTCGCTAGTACAAGTGCGGTTGTGGGTGCATGTGGTTGTAGGTGGCCGATCATGCAGGGTTGGTTGTGGGCGCGGTTGTGGGTGGCCGACGGTTGTAGGTGGCCGGTGGTTATCGCAACCCCCGACCCCACCCCGGGAGCGGGAGCCGCTAGCAATAGCCGATGGTATTGGTGTTTATTAATTTGGCAGCGGAAATGAGACATCAGGATCGTAGTTAGGAAATAAATTTCAGAGTTTCAAACACCAAACTTTTATAATAAACAAATGGGATAAAACTTATGTTTCATTCATAACATATTTATAGGGATAAACCCTAATTGCTGAAAACATAAACTTCTTTTATTTAGGTAACTTTTATAGCCACTTTCTTTAAGCCTTCAGTGCTCCATAGCTGGCTTCTTATAGCTTCTCATTAAGTTACATGAAACGAATTTTACAAACATTTTATCAGCAAGAAATACTGACGAGTGCATCCCAGTTTAATCAAATAAGCTTTTATAACTTTACAGTATTAAGAGCAATGTTTATATATACCCAATTACTCGTTCAGTACTTATCACTCGACGTATCTGTGACTATGGTCATATTACACATTGGATACTCGTGCCCAATTGTGAAGGTTATCAAGTACTGTATAAAAACCCCATAATACTGGCAGCAATTGTAGAATACAAAGACTTAATCACTGTAATTATAATTGATAAACATTTGTAAAATATTTAGAATAATGGCTCACAAACTGTGAGAAAAAGAGAATGACTCACCTTGTAAACTCAGGTATTCTACGGGCTTCTCGATAATATTTTTGGATTATTTTCCTGAGTTTCTATTAAAAACATGCAATGCATACGTGTTAGTAAAATAACCCAAGTCACTTTAGCCATACAACACGAGACAGAACCCCAACGAACTTAGTTAGGCAAAGCCTCGATATGCTTTGGTGGGTCCTAAATCAATCGAGTAGGGTAACAAATTAGTGATCGGGGGTTAAAATACTTACAACGGGGCAGAGCTTCGTGTTTTAGGGGTATAGTTTTCGCCTATAGGATTTGAGAGAGAAAGAGATTTAAACGAGGATTGAAAGTGTTGTTGCTGCTCTATTTATAATTGAATTCGGAGGCTCTCGTGCCCCGCGACCCGTTGAGGGTCTGCCTCTCGCGGCCCGCGAGGGTCACCTAGCTACGGCTAGGTTTGACCAGTCATTGAATAGGTCTCACAAGTGTCCCGACACGTGGCAAAATGGTGTGTCCGGCAAGTAAAGCCTTTCGCGCCCCACGGCAAACCTAGGTGGGTCCTTTCGCGGCCCGCGAGAACCATAAAAATCAGGATTTTTCATTTTTTTTATAAAAAAAATGTTAGGCGGGTTAGGTTTTTCATATACGGAACGTTATAGGGTGTTTTCGAGGGTTGTTATATCCTCCCCACCTTGTTTTAAATCTCGTCCTCGAGATTCACTGGAATAGGTGTGGATATTTCCGTTGCATTTCTGATTCTAACTCCCATGTATACTCCGGTCCTCTCTTTGAATCCCATTTCACTTGGACCAGAACTAATCTCTTCTGTTTGAGATTCTTGATCTTTCTATCTTCAATCTGAATGGGCTTCTCTACAAACTTAAGTTTCTCATTTACTTTTATATCTTGAAGAGGTATTACCAATGATTCGTCTGCTAAGCACTTTTTGAGGTTACATACATGAAATACATCATGTATTCCTGCCATAAATAGGAGCCTAGGATTTCATTATTCTTTGCTCATTCCTTCTATTCTTCTGTCTATACGTTGGTGTTCTAACCAATAATCACCAAAACGATATTCTGTCCGATCGATTCGGAAACCAACTAACGAATGCCAAAGTGCTGTCTAAACAAGACTATAATTTGTGAATTTCGTTAAGGTTCTGATCTCGTGACCATCGTTAGGTTTGATTTGGTTTAACACTAATACGTATTCCACTCTTTTAAACTAAATGTTTAACTATCAGAAAACTCCAAACTATACATTTACAATCAGACCAGATGTTTAATCATCAGAAGATTCAGAACTCTAAAGTAGATGCTTAATTATCAGAAGATTTAGAATCAGGAGGTCTGTTAAATCAAGACTATAAGACCTACAAGGTGAGTCCATTCTCTTTTCTCACCGTTTGTGAGTCATTCTCTTTTTATCAAAACAATTTTACAAAACCTCAAATCATTTCTCAGTTATATTTTACAGGGATTAAGTCTTTGCAAATCTTAAATTACTGGCAGTAAGTGGGGTTTTGTATACATTACTGTTGTATTATCACTTTTAGGTGGGCGAACCTAAACAGTGATACTCGTCACTATTGGGTGAACGGACCCAATAGTGGTATGACTACAGTCACAGATTTGGTCGAGTGACAACTGGACCAGATAATTATAAGATAGGGGAAATTGTAATCGCTCTTAATACTGTAAATTATAACAAATATGTTTTTGTAAAACTGAATGAACTCACCAGTATTTCATGCTGACCAAATGTTTTTGTAACAACCCTAAAAAACGCTCCGTAATCAAAGAGCCAAACCCGTATAACATTATTATTAATGAAAAATAAATAAAAATGAAATTTTTATTCTGTCGCGGGCCGCGACCAACAAAGGAAGATCTCTCGCGGGGCGCGAGAGACTTGATTCTATCCGGACACGTTGATAGACACGTGTCGTTACACGTGTCAAGACACACCATGACTCAGCAAACCCTAAACCGCCCTACGGTTCCTCGTGGGCCGCGAAGGAAGAAGAAGCTCTCGTGGGGCGCGAGAGACTTCTGTTTCAGCTATAAATAAGAACGAGCTCTGCACATTTCAATTCGTTCAATTCTTTTCTTTCTCTTTAAAATATAGTGCTATAATACTCGGATATTATACCCCCTAAAACCCGAAACTCTGCCCGTTATTAGGGTAATAACTCGATCACTGACACGATATTATATCTGAAAGATTAAAACCGATCCGATGGATGTTTAAGTGCTGCCTATATTCGGCTATACTTTGTCATTCGTCGTGAGGATTTTGATTTCGTGATTATCGTTAAAGTTGAATTGGGTTAATATGCTAATACGAGTTCCATTTTATCTAAAAATTAGAACTCGTAACCAGGGAGCTGCTAAACTAGACTACTTAGCGATTAAGTGAACTTAATAGTTAAGTAAAACTTAGTAATTAAATAAACTTACTAAGTAAAACTTAGCGGTTAAGAAACCTTAATAGATAAGTAAACTTAACAGCTAAGTAAGATTAAGTAAGTTAATTAAATAATCAGCTAAGTAAGTTTAATTAATCAGCTAAATAAGTTAATCAGTTAAGTAGGTTACTTAATTACACAGTTAAGGTAAATTAATTAGTTAAACAGTTAAAGTTTAACAACCAGATATACATGAGATAGATAATATCTAAATAGGTATATATGGGGTAGATATTATCCAAGGAAAATATTATCTAAGGAATATATATATATATATATATATGTAGGATCGATATTGACGATCTAGTGAGTCAATCAGAGTCAAAATACCACTGTTTTTGTGGCGGAATCACACAAACAGTTCGAATCAAAGAGAATGGAGTAGAAATAGACAGAATATCACTTTAAACACAGTTCCTCATTAATTGATCACAGAAAAATCCGGCAGCAGGTCGGTTACAACTTGAAGGATCGGTCCATAATGAGAAACTAACACAGCTATATATAGGGGGGCTGATTCCGCTCCTAATGACATCTTGTCATTTCGGGCGGAATCACCTTGTTGTGATTTCGCTCCAAATGACAAAATGTCATTATGAGCGGAATCAAAACATTACAACACAAAATCAACAAACAACCCCCTATACTATACATAATTAACATTCCTGATCCCTAGACCCTATACAAGCTTGACTAAGACTAAGACGTAGGCTTTAGACATTCGTGCATCAACAAACTCCCCCTTGGATACAGCCGGAGTCTTCAGTCTTGGTCTTCACAGGGACTTGAACTTTTCTTCTCTTGGCTTAGGCTTCTTTAACAGTAACTTCCTAAGCTTCTCATTCTCATCAACTTTCTTCTTTTCCTCAGCAGCCATTCTCTGATTTAACGTGTACCTCATGATCTTATCTTTCTCTTCTTGCTCCTTTCGAGCTTTCTCTGCTTTCAATCTTTCCTCTTCCTCAATCTTTCGCAATTTGGAATTCCATTTATTTTCAGAATTTATATTTTTCTGAAAACAAACAGATACTACACGTTGAAACTGCATGGCTTGTTCTCTATGTTCCGGCTTAAACAAGATCTTGTTAATGAATAGACATTCAATATCCTTTGCAGAGCAATTCATCAGCCATAGAGGATCATATACGAAGATATTTCTTATCTCACTTCCAGCTCGGTATGTAATGATAGCTTCAGTCGACACACAACTGTACACCCATCCCATAAAACCTTTGTAACTCTTGCTCCATCTTTGGTACTGGAACATTCTTCATCACTTTCGGCTTCTTTACATGTAAGATCGTTTCTTCAATCGCAGTAGCTGGATCTACCCTTTTCACCTTCTTAGGATAGTGTGGCTTCCAAATCCTAAAGTTCTTCAGAGATTCAAACTTCATCAAACCCCACATTCGTATATCATTCTTTCTCACTGGATAGGCCAACGTTCTGACTTGAGCAAGTTCTTCTACATCCCACCAGGGTAATGACATAATATCATATAAAAGTTCAAAGTACTGAACCCCATACTCTCTTCGAATTGCATACGCATTCACTTGGGGTAAGAATCCCCAGCTAATGATATCTCCAAGAGAAACTTTACTATCTCTCTTGTAGTACTTCAATGGCCTTTTGAACTTTCTTTCATTGCTCTGTCTGAACCATTTCTTACGTTCTTCTTTTAGAGGATCTTTTGTTGTGCCATCAAACTTTTTATCTTTAAGCATTTCATCAACTTTACGCCTCAATTCATTTCTCTTCTCTTCAGTAAATAACTCCATCAGAGTTGGAAATTCTGAAGTATCAACATTAACATTATCTTCATCTGTGCAGTCTTCTACTTCAACACGATCATAAAGATCTGCATCTTCCACATACTTATACTGATATTCAACCTCTTGATTCACATCAAATGCATTCAACTCCTCTTCAAAATCAAATTTGAAATTAGGATCATCAGTACGCGTCAACTCTTTAATGTCATCCAACGTATATGTATGTCTGATCTCCCCCTCTTCAACTTCAGGTTCGATATGTAAGATCAGCTTTTCAGCAGCTTCAACATTTTGATCACCAACAGTCTCCCCCTCTCCAGTTACATCCTCTGTCTCTTCATTCACTGCATCATTCATCAGATCATCCACAGTTTGTTCTTTAGACGTTTCAGTAACCGGAATCCCTGTTGCACCTTGATCATCATCGTTGTCATCATCACTTGTACTACTTGCAGAAAATACTTTCTCATCGTCATCATCTTTATCATCATCTTCTGCATCATCATCATCATCATCATCATCTTCATCATCATTATCATCATCCTCATCATCAATGTTAAGAATATGTTCTAATAACACTTCATCATCAAAAACCACAGGAACTGTAGAAAGAGGAACAGGTTTCTCATAAACAGGTTCAGGAGCAGTTGATAACACAAGTTCCCTTTCTTCAGATTCAATCTCTTTTCCCTTATCCTTCATCGGAGCATCTATCTCTGCCTGTTTCTGAGCTCTGACCTCCTCCAGTACAACCTCATCAAATTTCTGCTATAAAGGCATACCAACCACACTCTCTAATACTTTCTTCAACATATAATTTTCATGTTCATTTCGAGCCTTGATTGCTTCCAACTCTTTATTCTTCTGCATGAAGTATTCATTTTGTTGATCTTTTCGAGTTTTTTCTTCCATCAGCTCTACAATCTGAAATTTCATAACATCTATCTCTGCTTCGTCTGCTTCTATCTTTTTCAGCAAAGTAGCATTCTCAGCTTCCACAATTTTAACACGTTTAACCAACCTCTTGTTCTCAGCCATTACTGCTTCAACTTTATCATCAACACTCTTCACTTGTGCAGTATTTGCAAAATCAAAATCTCCAACATCTTCAAGACTAATATTCATATTCGGAGGAATCGGTGGAAAACCTTTGGACCCCGAAGAACCTGGTGTGGTTTGAATGATAGGTTGTGAAGATGGTGGTGTTTGGAAAAATTGTTGTGAAGTAAGTAAGGTTTGTTGTTGTGGTGGTGGTGAAAGATGTAGTGGTGATTGATGGATTGGTGGTGTGGATTGTCTTGGTGGAGTTGGTTGTTTTGGAGGTGTTTGTTGTTGTGAAGATGTTTGATGTGGTAGTGATTGTATTGGTGATTGATGTGGTGTAAGTTCAGGTGGTGGTGTTGATGGTTTACTTGGTTCTTTGGATGATTTCTTTTTCAGAACAATCTTTGGCTTTGTGATTTTTGGAGTAACTTTCTTTATCTTCGGAGACACAATCTTTTTCTTTGCTCCTGCTTTCTTTCTACTACCCGAAGGAGACGATTGAGATCCAGAAACATGTTGTGGTGATGGGACATATGGAGCATCCTCCTTTTCCTGCCTCTTTCTCTTCCTCAACAATTTCTCTTTAGCAGTCTCTTCTTGAATTCTTTTCAAACGTTCTGTTTCATCTATCTCATCTTCAGAAGAACTTGAAGAACTTGTAGAACTCTTATCAACGTTATCACCTTCTACATCATCAATTACTTTCTCTTTTTCAACTTCTATGTTAGCTGCTTGATCTGACTCTAAATCATCAATGTTTATCATCACATCATCAATATCAACATCCTGATTTTCTTCAGCAGTTACAACCGGCTCTTCAACCTCAGGCTCATCAATCAATAACGTTTTTGCCACTTTCTTTTGTTTCTTCTTTGGCTGCGATGATGACCCCTCACCCTCCTGTGCTTTAGGAGTGATCTTTTTGCCTCTCCTCCTCATTTCTTTGACAAACCAGTCATTTCGGGTGGTTTTGAACTCTTCAAGAGTCTTTAGCTCATCAACATAAGCCGCTTCCTTCATTTCTTCTTCATTTCTCCAGATTTGGTGATTTACTGGATCAGGATCAACGTAGTTCACATCTTTGATATATCCGAAAAATTCAGCAACTATTTTTGGTTCAGGATGGTTTGGGTGATATCTAGTAAGTTGCTTGAGAGAATCGTTGCTCATGTGTGACTAAACTAACAAATTATTCTTCAAATCACGTTCAATCTCTGGATATGCATGATTAATTAGCATCTGCACAAATCTTGGATACTTCCAAGTCTTACTCTTTGTTGTGATATTCTCGACCATGTAGTGAAAAACAATATGCGACAAGTTATATTTCTTGTTCAAAACCAATGCAGTGACCATGTTCATCTGGTAATCACGGATGGTATCGTACCCTCCTTTGCAATGACTAAGTGACATTAATACACAATGAATAATAAACTTGTAAGGTTTCTGAAACTTTGATTTCAAGTAATTTCCAACATTTAGTGCACCAACATATCCCATCCTAAGCATACACCCCTTTACCATTCTTTCTGGAAACCTTGTTGGCGAGTTTTCATCATCAGGAAAGTTCAAAACTTCACGAACCAGCGCCTCAGAAACAAAAATTGTTTTCTTTTCATTTTGTAGCTTCACAACTGAGTTTATCACTTTGTTTGTTTCATCGTATTTTGCATGCTTCCAGAATCGTGTAATGTGTGACTTGTATACTGGATGTTGATCTGTAAGAGCTTTCTGAATAGGTACTCGACTCATGAACTCCAGTATACTGCTGAATTTTGCCAACTCTAAATTCTTTTGCACATCAAAATCACAACAGCTGTTGTGAAGTGGATCAAAAATAACATTCGAACCCTATTCAACAAAATAACACAAACTGAATCAATACTTAGAAAAATCTCAACATCAAACAACTTTCAAATGAAATCTCATGATATGATAACATTCTGAACAAAATCAACAAGTTTCTGATTTCGCTCCAAATGAAAAAGTGTCATATTGAGCGGAATCAGATATATCACTCAGAGGCAGACTCAGATATCAATTCAGTTAGGAGCGAAATCAGATCATATGCCATTTGGAGCGGAATCAATACCCAACCCTTCTAAACACATCAGATGATGAAATTAAACATGTGGGTTTGTGTATCAATGGATTCCGAGCATGTGGGTGTAATTTTTTATACTTTAAAAACATCACAAGCAACCTAGATCTAAGTTCAAACTATCTGCTACTATTCAAACATGAACAAAACCTATATCTGGTTCAATCAAAACTCACACGCATGATCTACACAATATTCCGACAACATTAATACGATCTATGTTCATTTTACACAACAATCAAACCCTAAATCTACGTTTTGAAACATGAACATCGCCGACAAACAAAAATTAAATGAATCTGTGTAGAATTTGACCAATTACTTACCTTTACCATGTTAATAGTTGAGCAAACCAACTAATAACAACAATCAAACAAAAATCGGGCAGCAATTCGTCTTGAAAAACGATGTTTTGGGGGTTTCGCTCTTATCGCCAGTGACATAAACTTAGGGGCGAAATCAGAAAAGTGATTAGGAGCGGAATCAGACAGCTATTTATAGCCAGTCTGATTTCGCTCGAAATGACCTTCGAAGCATTACGATCGGAATCACCTATGAAGTGACTAAGAGCGGAATCAGCCATTTAAATGTGAACAATGTGTTTTCGAGCGAAATCAGTTACAATTTTTCAAAATTTATAACTTTTTAACTTTTTCAGATTGTTTACCAACACACCCAGTTAACCAATTCCAAGTTAATGACATTGGTCAACTGTTTAGCCTACCAAGTCCAACTTAATGACCTTGGTTGACTAGATTATGAAGTATGCTGACTTTTTGAAACTGAAAACAATTCAAATTAATGAACTGTTGAACTTTTTGAACTTTCAAACACTTTTTCAATCTATCATACATGTACCAGTCATTTTCCAGAATCTCCTGCTTACCCAAACCTCATGAAACAGACATGTTCTGCACAAGACTTTGATCATCAGTTTCCTAACATCCGTTGTCGAAAATAATGAAGAAAATAAAATCTTTTTGGTTTAGAAACATATAAGCAGAAATATGTACACACAATTTTTTTTTCGAGCGTGTTAGGGGATCATATCAGCATTTGACAAGACACAAGCACCGTTAAGCTTCTATTTCATACCAAGGCTTAAACAATTCACGTAGATTGCCGATATACTGATCCTCTTAAATTTTCACAAAACTTTCAATCTATTCGGGATACAGAATTAATGTTTTAAGACTTATACCTCTACATGTGTCCCACCTCAGTATATACTCCCGTATCCAGATCCCAATATTCAGTCTTACAGGTGAGTATACCTAGATGATATCTGTAATTGGGTGAAATGCGAGGGCCGTGAGAGCTCAGGTCGATACTTCCGTATACGCAGAGAGATGACGGCTTCGACTTTTCGGTGGGTCCCCTTTGGAGATCTTCTTTACAACAGCACATGATTTGGCATTTTGCAATGTTTAATCATTTTTTATGCTGAGGGGAGGCTTTACAAGTAAAGCAATGCGTAAAGTATTATCCGGGGACTAGGTCAGTATTTCCATACAGCAGAAGTCCCGGGATAATACCCCATATATCACTAAGTATAAAGACCTAGTATCTCAGAAAGAGGGACCTTTCAAACAAGATTTCGGGGGTTACCCATATATCCTGGAGATGTTTGTCACACCCCGACCACGTAGAACATCAAATCGTGGCGGAAACGTCGGGGAGTGTTGTAACAGAATTATTGTTTCACAACCATGGCATACAAAGTTATATTTTATTTATCAAACAAGCGTGTTACATTGTCTCAAAACAGGAAATAAAGAGTTCAGAACATAATTAAACTAGTTCTATCTTTATTTTAAGTCTCTAAGGCACAGGTCCGCCCTAGTGTCACGATCATCATCCAAAGCGACAGCTCCTGAAAACACATGTGAATATAGGTACGTCAGCATAAAAATGCCTGTGAGATACATAGGTTTTGTAAAAATAGGATTCATGACTTGTAAGTTTAAGAAAATGTTTAAAAATGTTTAGTCATGAACCTTGTAAATTGATTTGTTTTGTAAATCATTTAAAAAGCGATAAGATCAGATGATATGTATACATAAAAGAATAATACGTGGTTAAATGAATAACCAAGTAAAATGAGTTGTATAAAATAAGTTGTTTTTAAAGCAATGTCTTGTGAAAGATATGTTACTTGTATAAAATGTTATATGTCTATATTGAAATGATTTAAATAACGCTACGATATGTAATACCATACAAGCACTTATATATATGAAGTACCAGCGGCGTATCCACCATGCTTGTATCATATTATACACGTCTCGTTACTTAAATCACTTAAACAAACCACCAATGTATAAAGTCCATGTTTAAGCCAATTGTCAAAAAGTCCTTGTATAAGCCATGTCAAATGTTAAAAATCCAAATGTAGTCAAGTAATGTGTAACAATTGTTGTGTATTGTAAGTAAAGTATTGTCACATAAACCAAATGTAGAAATGTACAAAACAAAGTATTTTGAGTGTATCAAAAAGTTATGTTTTGCAAAGTAAATGCATGTTTTATTGATACAAACATTTATGTGGTAAGTTAATGCATACATTCAAGCCTTGAGACAGTCCGATAACCCTTTCAGTCAAGGTTATCAAAAGAAATGTTTTCGGATTCAGTCATTCCTTACATCCAAACAAACCCGGGATGTCAGGAATGGGATTTGTCAAGTCCTATGGTACCACTACTTACTACCGAACGACGTAGCTAATGTTAATGAACGTATATAAGTCCCGTTTGTGCAAACCAAATGTTATAGCAATTGTAAACATGTTATATGAAAACAATGTACTAAGTATGCTAAGTTAACATACAAAGCAGGAAAGTCATGTAAATCAATGTGCTAGCATGCTATCAGTCAACATACATAACAGAAATGTAATGTAAAGCAATGTACTAAGTATGCTAAGTTAACATACATAGCAAAACAATGTAATGTAAATCATGTACTATAAATGTACTAACGAACATAACAAGTATATGATGTGAAAACATGGAAAGCATAAAAGTAGCAAGTAGGCACATGTGTTTCACCCCAAAACGGTTTGGAAAACAGTAAAAGAGGGGTCTATGTACTCACTTGAGATTTCTTAGTAGTCCTTGAGTAACAACCAAACAATGCTAGAGATCACGGATATCAAACGGCACCTAATATAGGTAACTATGTTAATATACCTGACCTAAAATCGGAGGATTGGATAGAATGAGGGTTCGTAAACCAAATGAGTATGGGAACTCATGTAATATGGTTTAACAAAGCCCACATACTAAAATGAAACCTAACCTAAGTGCTTACGACCCATTACGACCCGTTTAGGCAGCTTATGCTACTTTAACGCGTCGTTCGCGTAAAACGCGTTCGGACTGCCTAACTAGTCCTATGACAAGTAAAATATGCCTTAACATGTCTAATATTGTTGCCAAATCAGTTTAGATGTCAAAAGTTATGTTACATATGCTTAAAATGAATTTTGGCATAAAAAGGGCATTTTGGTAATTTACCTAAGGCATATAAACTACCTATCATACAACTACTTAAACGAAGCGACCATAAGGTATAACCTCGGAAGGTTATTCCCTATAAACGATGGTCACCTAATGTGTTTGGTCGGATCCTAATGATCGACCAAACGGGTCGGGTTCGAAAGTATAAGCGATTGTTTAGATCGCTTACCCTTACGACCCTAGACAAGCACAAAACTAAAAGTGACGAGCTAAGCATGTTAAAACATGCTTAACTAAGTTTAGAAAACATGTTTGGTATCAAAACAAACGGTTTTGATACCTAAGAGTAGTTTGATTACAAAATACGCAATAATATGCATTTTAGCCGAAACTACGACTCGTCACTGAGCCTAGATAACGTGGTAATCAGTAGGTATAGTCACAAGAGACTATAACCATCGTGATTACGCTCACGTTATGAAGTTCAACCGAACTTCGTGTTGACCATAAACTGGTCAACGTAGAAAGTCAACCAAAGTTTGACTTTCGGACGAGAAAAGCGATAAAAGAACGAAGGAACACTTACAAAGGGTCCCCGCTAGTAAATCTTGATCGATTAGCTCAGGTATGAAGTAGTGGCTTCAACTTAGAGCTTTGAGATCAGATTTGTGGGTTTTTGGAAAGAATGGAGGTGGGTATTTATAGATGTGGTAGAACCGTTAGGATCATTTATCGAATAACGTGCTTTGATCTTGTCCCTACACTTGTTGCAACCTTGTGGTAACTCAAAATGGCCCCTCATGAGCAGGAAAGGGCAAGTGTGGGTGAGTTTTGAGTGGTTAACAGCTATAATCTGCTGTTAAAACTGATTTTTCTGATCTGGGAGGCTGACGCGGGCCGCGTAAGGAGACACCAAGGGTTTACGCGGGCCGCCTGGGGGTCCTGATCAGAAAACAACTTTGCAAACTGACAGTTTCAGTCCCTGTTGGTGTTTAAGCTCATTTCCGACACTTCTAAGGACTGTCAAGCAACTTTAAGGCCCTAAAATTATGTCTAAACATTGTGGACATGAAACATGCTCAAAAATATGTCGGATGTTGGTTCGTTTGGTCGTATGATCGCGATGTTCGCTTAATTATGACGGAATGCGCATAAGCGCGAAAAACGATCCAAATTGCGCGACGAATGGATTTTTCTTATGCCAAACACTAAAATAAAATATTTTAGTGCTTACATAAATTTTTGGATGTCCGGATGTATTCAGAACGTAAGTTATGCGCGAAAGTGCAAACTTGTGCACTTTTTGACGCTTTTAGTCCCTGAATGAGCCAAAAGTTTATTTTAGCATACCGAACCCCTCAAAGCCTATTTCTAAGCTATGTAAAGGATATTTATGGAATGTTTAACTTATGGTCATGTTCCGGAATGTCTGTTTTAGTACGAATCATCATACTTTCACAGTTTGTCAAATTTAGTCCCTGTAGGCGAATTAACTTGTTTTTGCCACACCAAAGCCTTCAAAACTTACTTCTAAGTTATGTAAAGGTTATTTAAGGTATGTTAAGTATATGTTGATGTTCCGGAGTATTTGTCGTATTAAACTGATTACGTTCATGCACCAGTTTGCGTATAACTCTCTAGAAAGCGATATAGAGTTTGAAATTGAACAAAAGTCAAAACATGAAAAATGTAAAACATAACCAAAAAAACATTGGGATCAAATAACATTTTTTTATTGATAATTGAACTGTTCACAATGATTACAGCACAGATGTTACAGTCTCCCCTACTTGTGGAAATTTCGTCCCGAAATTTATTTAGAGGAAACTCGTGGGAATAGATGCGGATACTTCGCCTTCATTTGATCTTCGCGTTCCCAAGTAAACTCAGGTCCACGTTTAGATTCCCAGCGAACTTTGACCGATGGAATGCGCTTGCGTTTGAGCCACTTGACTTCACGTTCCATGATTTCCACTGGCTTCTCAACAAATTTCAGTGTTTTATCAACATGAATTTCGTCAAGTGGTATGTGGAGGTTCTCATCAGCTAAACTCTTCTTGAGATTGGACACGTGAAAGGTTGGATGAACATTTCCAAGTTCAGGAGGTAACTCAAGTCTGTAGGCTACCTTACCGATTCTTTCGACGTTCTTGAATGGTCCAACGTATCTAGGTGCAAGTTTTACTTTCTTTCCAAATCTGATCACACCTTTCCAAGGTGAGACCTTAAGTAATACACGATCACCGACTTGAAAATCCTAGGGCTTGTGTTTTGGGTCCGCGTAACTCTTTTGATGGCTTCTAGCTGTCTGAAGGTTATCACGAACTTTCTTAATCTTATCAGTTGTCTCTAAAATGAGGGCAGGTCCAGTAAGCTGAGCCTCACCGATCTCATTCCAGCAGACTGGTGAACGACATTTTCGACCATAGAGAGCCTCGAAAGGAGCCATGTTGATGCTGGAGTGATAACTGTTGTTGTAGGAGAATTCAATCAACGGAAGATGTGAATCCCAACTACCACCAAAATCGATCACACAAGCTCTAAGCATATCCTCCAGAGTCTGGATTGTTCTTTCAGATTGACCATCCGTTTGTGGATGATAAGCCGTGCTCAGATTAAGTTGGGTCCCCATAGCAGATTGCATGGTTCTCCAAAAATGAGAAGTGAAACGAGCATCTCTGTCAGAAATGATGTTCAAAGGAACACCATGTCGAGCTACAATTTCATCCACATAGATTTTAGCAAGTTTGTCAGCAGAAAAATCCTCACGGATTGGCAAGAAATGCGCTGACTTAGTAAGACGATCAACAACTACCCAGATGGCATCATGACCTTTCTTAGTGCGCGGAAGTTTGGTAATGAGATCCATAGTAATGTTTTCCCATTTCCAAACGGGGATCTCTGGTTGCACCAATAAACCATAAGGACGTTGATGTTCAGCCTTAACCTTAAGACAAGTAAGGCATTTTGATACATATAAGGCAATGTCTTTCTTCATACCAGGCCACCAATACTGAATACGAAGATCCTTATACATCTTATCTGAGCCAGGATGAACAGAATAACGAGACTTATGGGCTTCATCCATAAGCAAGGTGCGAATGTTATCTTGGCTTGGGACCCACAAACGGTCCATGAAGTAATACGATCCATTGTCCTTCAGTTCCAAATCAGGTGTTATGTGATAGGGAAATTCCTTATCCATCAAACCTTGTGAAACACAAGATTGTTGAGCCTGAGAAATGCGGGCTTGGATATCGGATCGAGCTTGAATAACAGATTGAACACGAACACAATGAAGCTTAGTACGTTCCTTACGACTCAATGCATCGGCTACGACATTCGCCTTACCAGGATGGTAGCGAATTTCACAGTCATAGTCGTTTAGAAGCTCAACCCAACGTCGTTTCCTCATGTTGAGTTCTTTCTGATTGAAGATATGCTGAAGACTTTTGTGGTCCGTGAAAACCACACATTTTGTACCATACAAATAGTGTCTCCAGATCTTAAGAGCGAAGACAACTGCACCAAACTCAAGATCATGAGTGGTGTAGTTCTTCTCATGTATCTTCAACTGCCTCGATGCATATGCTATGACTTTGTTCCTTTGCATGAGAACACAGCCCAGACCCAATTTAGATGCATCGCAATAAACGACGAAATCATCATTGCCCTCAGGCAAAGTCAGAACAGGCGCGTCGTAAAGTTTTTGTTTCAAATTCAGAAACGCTTCCTCTTGCTTGAATCCCCAATCAAAGGGCTTGTTCTTCTGAGTTAGAGCAGTTAGAGGAACTGCAATCTTTGAGAAGTTCTCAATGAAGCGGCGGTAATAACCCGCCAGACCAAGAAAAGAACGAACTTCAGTAGGAGTAGTAGGCGTATCCCAATCCTTAATCACACTGATCTTGGAGGGATCTACATGAATACCTTGTTCGTTGACAATATGCCCCAAAAATTGAACTTCTTTAAGCCAAAATTCGCACTTGGAGAATTTGGCGAAAAGTTGCTCTTTCTTTAGGAGTTCCAGAGTAAGACGAAGATGTTGCTCGTGATCAGCTCGCGTCTTAGAATAAATCAAGATGTCGTCAATAAAAACAATGACGAACTGATCCAAATAAGGCTTGCAGACCCTATTCATTAAGTCCATGAAAACAGCAGGAGCATTAGTCAAACCGAATGGCATGACTGTGAACTCATAATGCCCATAACGAGTGCGGAATGTTGTCTTGGGAATATCTTCTTAATGCACCCGAAGTTGATGATATCCAGATTGCAGATCAATCTTTGAAAAATAAGAAGCGCCCTGTAACTGATCAAAGAGATCGTCGATGCGAGGTAGGGGATATCGATTCTTGATGGTAAGCTTGTTAAGCTCACGATAATCGATACACATCCTAAAAGATCCATCCTTCTTTTTGACAAAAAGAACGGGAGCACCCCAAGGTGAAAAGCTAGGACGGATAAAACCTTTGTCAGAGAGCTCCTGAAGCTGCTTAGACAACTCTTGCATCTCAGATGGTGCAAGACGGTATGGAGCTCTGGCAATGGGATTTGCACCAGGTACGAGATCAATACGGAACTTGACTTGGCGTGCTGGGGGTAGACCAGGTAAATCTTCAGGGAAAACTTCGGGATAATTCCGAACAACAGGAATATCTTGGATAGACTTACCTTTGCCTTTATCTCCTGTGAAATGTGCCAAGAATGCCACATAATTCTTTCGCAGATACTTCCGAGCTTTAAAACAAGACATGAGTTTGAGACCACCAGTAGGTTTCTCACCATGAACCTGTAGGATCTCACATGTCGGAAGCGGCACACGAACGATCTTCTCAAAACAAACTACCTCTGTGCGATGCTTGGCTAACCAATCCATACCCACAATAACGTCGAAGCTTCCAAGTTGCATAGGCATGAGGTCAATATGAAAAAGATGGTCGTTAAGGTTCAACTGGCAGTTGTGAAGAACAGAATCAAGAACAATGGGTTCACCACTAGCAACCTCTACTGTCAAAGGTTTACCTAGTTTCGTTCTAGACACGCGAAGCAATGGGTCAAAAGATAATGACACAAAACTCTTATCGGCACCCGAATCAAAAAGAACAGATGCAGGCTGATTATTAATAAAGAACGTACCGTTCACCACTTCATTGTCTGCTTGTGCCTCTTGAGCATTCATGTTGAAGACTCGACCTCGAGCCTGAGCTTGATTTTGATTTGGATTCTGATTCTGGTTGGCTAGCCTTGGGCACCGGTTTCTGTAGTGGGTCAGATCCCCACAATTGTAGCACGAACCAGGAGGAAAATGAGGTCGTGCAGCTTGACCTTGTTGCTGAGCAAGAGGCTGAGCAACTTGTTGGGCCTGGTTCTGAACTGCCAGGTTCTGGTTGACAGGAATGCGGCACGTAGCGGCAAGATGACCATTTCTTCCGCAGTTAGTGCAGTGACGACATTGGAGATGTGGTAGGTGATGGCCGTTACATCTGTTTCACAAAGGTGCATTGCCAAGATATGGCTTCTTGGCTAGTGGTTGCGCAGCCTGATTTGGTGCAGCTTGAGCCTGTGCAGTAACGGCATAGTTTTGGGAAGCCTTTCGCTTCCTAGACCCCCTTGAGGAACCAGAATCCTTTCCCTTCTTGTTTTGACCTTTCTTGCTATCTTCTTTGTCAAACGCCTGCTTCTTACCCTTGTCACCCTTTTTATGCAGCTTTCCCTTTCGAACCTGCGACTCAGTCAATGTCGCTGCTAACTCGATCGCCTGACGGAGTGTGGTAGGGTTACTACTAGTAATGATGTCTTGTACTGAGTCAGGTAGACCATCGATGTACCTTTCGATAGCCTTGTCGAGTGGGGTAACCATTGTTGGGCAGAGCATACTCAACTCCTCAAACCTATCAGTATACGCCCGATGCTCACCACTATCTTGCTTCAAATCATCAAACTCTCTTTTCAAAGCTCGCAGTTCATGACGAGGACAGAACTCCCTCATCATAAGGGCCCTAAGTTCAGCCCATGTCTGTGCTAGAGCAACTTCTGCACCACTATCTCTCATAACCCCGTTCCGCCACGTAAGAGCCCTCTTCTGAAACACACTCGAAGAAAACTTGACCTTGCGATTGTCAGGACACTGCACGTGACGGAAAGTATTCTCAATGCTCTCGAACCATTGAAGAAGCCCAGTCGCTCCCTCAGAACCACTAAACTTGAGTGGTTTAGCCGAGTTAAAATACTTGAAATTGAATGGAGCATTGTTGTTGTTGTTGGCTTGGTTCCATTGAGCAAAGAGGTTTGGGAATTGAGCAGCCATTTGCTGCGCAATGATTTCTGCCAGTTCGGCAGTCGCTATCTGGTTTTCGCGTCGAGGAGGCATTCTAAAAGAGGAAAACATGAAAGGAAACGAGTGAGATGATTGGATGGAGAGAATGAGATGAAACAAAATCAACAAAAGCAAAGATGGTGGTCATTCGTCCGCATCGCAAAGCAAACAAGCGACACACAGTGACTAATCAAAGTAAATGGGTCAAAAATAATGTATCGTGAAGACATGCTCGCCTATAAGTGAACACTCACCCCAAGAGTTCCCAGGTAAGAGTGACTGGTCCGATTATGTGGATTTGCACGAACACTCTAGCCTTAGACAGAAAACCCAGGGTACAGGCATTCACTCTTCCAGTTTGCACGTGTTCACACTATTAAAAACCCAAAACTTTGACGAGATTTTTGAAAATTCAAAGGGGTTCAAAACCTTATAACAGAGGGTTCAAAACCTTGTAAATAATCATTTAAAAAAAACAGATGATTGATTTTCAAAAATCATTTCGGAAAATTGGATTCTTGTTTTGATAATCACCTAAGGATAGGTGATGTGCATGTTTTAAGATCTAAACACAAGATAACTTGTGTTAGGGTCCTAGAAAGGTTATAGTCTAGGTCAAAGATTTACTAATAACCTAATTCCCTATAACCATTGGCTCTGATACCAACTCTTCTGTCACACCCCGACCACGTAGAACATCAAATCGTGGCGGAAACGTCGGGGAGTGTTGTAACAGAATTATTGTTTCACAACCATGGCAAACAAAGTTATATTTTATTTATCAAACAAGCGTGTTACATTGTCTCAAAACAGGAAATAAAGAGTTCAGAACATAATTAAACTAGTTCTATCTTTATTTTAAGTCTCTAAGGCACAGGTCTGCCCTAGTGTCACGATCATCATCCTAAGCGACAGCTCCTGAAAACACATGTGAAAATAGGTACGTCAGCATAAAAATGCCTCTGAGATACATAGGTTTTGTGAAAATAGGATTCATGACTTGTAAGTTTAAGAAAATGTTTAAAAATGTTTAGCCATGAACCTTGTAAATTGATTTGTTTTGTAAATCATTTAAAAAGCGATAAGATCAGATGATATGTATACATAAAAGAATAATACGTGGTTAAATGAATAACCAAGTAAAATGAGTTGTATAAAATAAGTTGTTTGTAAAGCAATGTCTTGTGAAAGATATGTTACTTGTATAAAATGTTATATGTCTATATTGAAATGATTCAAATAACGCTATGATATGTAATACCATACAAGCACTTATATATAGGAAGTACCAGCGGCGTATCCACCATGCTTGTATCATATTATACACGTCTCGTTACTTAAATCACTTAAACAAACCACCAATGTATAAAGTCCATGTTTAAGCCAATTGTCAAAAAGTCCTTGTATAAGCCATGTCAAATGTTAAAAATCCAAATGTAGTCAAGTAATGTGTAACAATTGTTGTGTATTGTAAGTAAAGTATTGTCACATAAACCAAATGTAGAAATGTACAAAACAAAGTATTTTGAGTGTATCAAAAAGTTATGTTTTGCAAAGTAAATGCATGTTTTATTGATACAAACATTTATGTGGTAAGTTAACGCATACATTCAAGCCTTGAGACAGTCGGATAACCCTTTCAGTCAAGGTTATCAAAAGAAATGTTTTCGGATTCAGTCATTCCTTACATCCAAACAAACCCGGGATGTCAGGAATGGGATTTGTCAAGTCCTATGGTACCACTACTTACTACCAAGCGGTGTAGCTAATGTTAATGAACGTATATAAGTCCCGTTTGTGCAAACCAAATGTTATAGCAATTGTAAACATGTTATATGAAAACAATGTACTAAGTATGCTAAGTTAACATACAAAGCAGGAAAGTCATGTAAATCAATGTGCTAGCATGCTATCAGTCAACATACATAGCAGAAATGTAATGTAAAGCAATGTACTAAGTATGCTAAGTTAATATACATAGCAAAACAATGTAATGTAAATCATGTACTATAAATGTACTAACGAACATATCAAGTATATGATGTGAAAACATGGAAAGCATGAAAGTAGCAAGTAGGCACATGTGTTTCACCCCAAAACGGTTTGGAAAATAGTAAAAGAGGGGTCTATGTACTCACTTGAGATTGCTTAGTAGTCCTTGAGTAACAACCAAACAATGCTAGAGATCACGGATATCAAATGGCACCTAATATAGGTAACTATGTTAATATACCGGACCTAAAATCGGAGGATTGGATAGAATGAGGGTTCGTAAACCAAATGAGTATGGGAACTCATGTAATATGGTTTAACAAAGCCCACATACTAAAATGAAACCTAACCTAAGTGCTTACGACCCATTACGACCCGTTTAGGTAGCTTATGCTACTTTAAGGCGTCGTTCGCGTAAAACGCGTTCGGACTGCCTAACTAGTCCTATGACAAGTAAAATATGCCTTAACATGTCTAATATTGTTGCCAAATCAGTTTAGATGTCAAAAGTTATGTTACATATGCTTAAAATGAATTTTGGCGTAAAAATGACATTTTGGTAATTTACCTAAGGCATATAAACTACCTATCATACAACTACTTAAACGAAGCGACCATAAGGTATAACCTCGGAAGGTTATTCCCTATAAACTATGGTCACCTAATGTGTTTGGTCGGATCCTAATGATCGACTAAACGGTTCGGGTTCGAAAGTATAAGCGATTGTTTAGATCGCTTACCCTTACGACCCTAGACAAGCACAAAACTAAAAGTGACGAGCTAAGCATGTTAAAACATGCTTAATTAAGTTTAGAAAACAGGTTTGGTATCAAAACAAACGGTTTTGATACCTAAGAGTAGTTTGGTTACAAAATACGCAATAATACGCATTTTGGCCGAAACTACGACTCGTCACTGAGCCTAGATAACGTGGTAATCAGTAGGTATAGTCACAAGAGACTATAACCATTGTGATTACGCTCACGTTATGAAGTTCAACCGAACTTCGTGTTGACCATAAACTGGTCAACGCAGAAAGTCAACCAAAGTTTGACTTTCAGACTAGAAAAGCGATAAAAGAACGAAGGAACACTTACAAAGGGTCCCCGCTAGTAAATCTTGATCGATTAGCTCAGGTATGAAGTAGTGGCTTCAACTTAGAGCTTTGAGATCAGATTTGTGGGTTTTTGGAAAGAATGGAGGTGGGTATTTATAGATGTGGTAGAACCGTTAGGATCGTTTATCGAATAACGTGCTTTGATCTTGTTCCTACACTTGTTGCAACCTTGTGGTAACTCAAAATGGCCCCTCATGAGCAGGAAAGGGCAAGTGTGGATGAGTTTTGAGTGGTTAACAGCTGTAATCTGCTATTAAAACTGATTTTTCTGATCTGGGAGGCTGATGCGGGCCGCGTAAGGAGACACCAAGGGTTTACGCGGGCCGCCTGGGGGTCCTGATCAGAAAACTACTTTGCAAACTGATAGTTTCAGTCCCTGTTGGTGTTTAAGCTCATTTCCGACACTTCTAAGGCCCGTCAAGCCAACTTTAAGGCCCTAAAATTATGCCTAAACATTGTGGACATGAAACATGCTCAAAAATATGTCGGATGTTGGTTCGTTTGGTCGTATGATCGCGATGTTCACTTAATTACGACGGAATGCGCATAAGCGCGAAAAACGATCCAAATTGCGCGACGAATGGATTTTTCTTATGCCAAACACTAAAATAAAATATTTTAGTGCTTACATAAATTTTTGGATGTCTGGATGTATTCAGAACGTAAGTTATGCGCGAAAGTGCAAACTTGTGCACTTTTTGACGCTTTTAGTCCCTGAATGAGCCAAAAGTTTATTTTAGCATACCGAACCCCTGAAAGCCTATTTCTAAGCTATGTAAAGGATATTTATGGAATGTTTAACTTATGGTCATGTTCCGGAATGTCTGTTTTAGTACGAATCGTCATACTTTTGCAGTTTGTCAAATTTAGTCCCTGTAGGCGAATTAACTTGTTTTTGCCATACCAAAGCCTTCAAAACTTATTTCTAAGTTATGTAAAGGTTATTTAAGGTATGTTAAGTATATGTTGATGTTCCGGAGTATTTGTCGCATTAAACTGATTACGTTTACGCACCAGTTTGCGTATAACTCTCCAGAAAGCGATATAGAGTTTGAAATTGAACAAAAGTCAAAACATGAAAAATGTAAAACATAACCAAACAAACATTGGGATCAAATAACATTGTTTTATTGATAATTGAACAGTTCACAATGATTACAGCACAGATTTTACAATGTTCCCCACGTAAAAGCAAGTAAATTTTATGTTTATATCCCAAACAGACCTACTAATTTTGTAAAAACCTATCGGCACATCATCAGCAAGACTGCTTAATGCATTTTAAACATTACATTTCTTTAGCGTACTGAGTCTGTCTAGCTGATGTACTATCATTTCTCCTTTTTACACAAACTCATTTTTACATTTTCAAATGTTTTTGGTTTTTGCAATTTTATCATGTTTTTGTGTTTTTCTGCAAACTTTCTCCCCCTAAAAAGAAAAACATATTTTTGTGTTTTTGTTTTTATCGAAAAGCAGTAAACAAACTGTACAAACAAAGTTGACAACACGACATAGTTCACATCAGATCGCCACCCTCTTCGGCTTCACATTCTTCAATCCTCCCAGAACGCAGATTTTTCATCCCATTTAATTTTAACAGATAATAAAATCTCTTTTTATCAAACGGTTTTGTATAGAAATCAGCCTTCTGATCATCGGTGTGTATATGTTCAATACGTATCAACTTCTTCTCGTGACAATCACGGATGAAGTGATGACGGATCTCAATATGTTTAGTTTTAGAATGGTGAACCGGGTTTTTAGTTATATTTATGGCTGCTTCATTGTCCACGAAAATCGGTGTATCCAAGAATTGCAAACCAAAATCGCGCATTTGCTGCTGGATCCAAAGGATCTGAGAACAACAGCTGGAGGCTGAAACGTATTCAGCCTCACAAGTAGAAAGCGCCACAGAGGTTTGTTTCTTGCACTGCCAGGTAACAAGTCGAGTTCCAAAGAACTGACACCCAGCAGTGGTGGACTTAGCGTTCTGCTTGCAGCTTCCAAAGTCAGAATCAGCGAAACCTGTTAGAGAGAAGTCACCCGAGCGAGGATACCACAAGCCGATGCTTGGGCAGCCTTTCAAATACCGTAATATCCTTTTTACAATCGTCAGGTGTGACTGCTTCGGATTCGACTGATATCTGGCGCAAAGACATGTCGGGTACATGATGTCCGGTCTGGAAGCAGTGAGATACATTAAGGATCCGATGATTGACCGGTACAATGTCTCCTCCACCTTGACACCACTCTCGTCAGGACAAATACCATGATTCTGTGCAAGGGGGGTTGCTGCTGGACTGCATTGAGCCATATCAAACTTTTCAAGCACATCCTTCACGTATTTTGTTTGGTGAATGAAGATTCCATCAGGCATCTGTTCTACCTGCAGCCCGAGGAAGAACTTCATCTCCCCCATCGAACTCATTTCGAATTTCTTTTTCATAACATTCTCGAACTCTTTGCACAACTCGTCGTTGGTCGAACCAAAAATAATGTCATCAATGTAGATCTGCACAATTAGGAGATGGCCTGCAACTTCCTTTGTGAACAAAGTGCTATCAACTGTCCCTCTGATGAACCCGTTGTCCAACAGATGTTGGGAAAGCGTCTCGTACCAGGCTCTCGGGGCCTGGTGTAAACCGTACAGCGCCTTATCCAGCAGATAGACCTTGTTCTTGTGTAGTGGATCAGTGAACCCCGGTGGTTGTCCCACATACACCTCTTCTTTAATCTTTCCATACAGAAAGGCATATTTAACATCCAGCTGGTACACTTTGAAGTCTTTCCACGACGCAAACGCCAGGAAGATCCGAATAGCTCCAAGCCGAGCAACAGGCGCGTAAACTTCATCATAGTCGATGCCTTCTTGCTGACTGAAACCTTGTACCACTATTCGTGCTTTGTTTCGAACCACGACTCCTCTATCATCTCTCTTACATTTGAAAACCCACTTCGTTTTAATCAACTTTTGATTCTCAGGGAGGTCTACTAGTCTCCACACTCCCAACTTCTCGAATTGTTGCAGCTCCTCCTGCATTGCATTCACCCAGCTATCCTTAGTCAACGCTTCTTTATACGTTCTGGGCTCGATCTCCCAAATAAAACATTTCAGTGAGAATTCTTCCTGTAAATGTGCAACAGATGAATAAAAACATGTAAGTGCTCGGTTGATTTGATCTCTTGTTTTAACACCACTTTGCAGGTCACCAATGATTTGCTCTGAAGGATGATAAGACAAGGTTCGAGGCATGACGGTGTCCGGCACATCAACTTCCGATTGCAAGCTCGTTATGTCTAGATCATCGGTGTGATCCTCAGCTTTTGTTGTATTAACATTTGGTTCCTCGTCAAAAGTAGGAGCGGATTCCTCTTCTGAGTCGTCAGAGTTGTCAAACGTTGGAGCTGGTTCCTCTGGTGGTTCATGAATTGTTCCACTTGGACCGGCTTCATGATCGTTTGTGCCACCTGAAGGAATACTTGTATCCACTTCAGGTTGTGAAACTATCAAAGGCCTTGGCACTTGATCTTGTGAACTAGATTGTTGCTGTTGGTATAGCATAATAAGCTCTTCAATAGTTGGCTCGGTCGGAAGATGAAACGACTCCCAGAGTTTATCATAATCGAACAAGAATCTTTGTCCGGGAAGTTGTGGTGATGCAGTGTGCTTCTGACAATCCACATGCAGAACTTGTATTACTTTTCCCAGGCAAGGTACGAACACCCTCTTCAACGGGCTCGCGTAACCTACAAAGAAACCATAATTTGACTTAGCACCGAATTTACCATTTTCATCAATAAAAGTACATGGAGACCCGAATGGCTCCAGAAACTCTAGATTTGGTTTGTAATGGTGTAGCAACTCAAAACTTGTTTTCTTGTACTTTTTGACGGTGAGCACACGGTTCAAAGTGTAACAAGCTGCAGCTACTGTTTCGCTCCAGAAGAAAATCGGTAACTTGGAATCGGCTAACATTGTTCGAGCAGTTTCTATTAGGGTGCGATTCTTTCTTTCAGCAACGCCGTTCTGTTGTGGAGTATATGGAGCGCTGAATTCATGAAGAATCCCCTTTTCATTGTAAAACTCGAGCATTTTGTTATTCTTGAATTCCGTTCGATTATCACTACGAATTCTTCGGATAGGCAGCTTATACAGCGTCTCCATCTTTTTGAACAGAACCATCAGCGACTCAAACGTCTGATCTTTCTTTACAAGCACACAACCCATGAAAATCTTATATAATCATCAGTGACTATCAAGCAGTACAAATCACCACTGATGCTTTTTACATTTACCGGCCCGAAGAGATCCATGTGGAGTCTCTCAAGCGGCACTCTGATTGAGTTTAGCAACTTCTGTGGGTGTGACTTCCGGGTCTGCTTTCCCTTCTTACAAGCTACACAATCATCAGACAAATGAAAATTCTTTAAATTCACACCTTCTACTAAATCATTATGCACCAGAAAATTCATTTTTCTAATATGTATGTGGCCCATCTTTCGATGCCACATAATAGACTCTTTTTCTGTTGCTTTCGTTTTCAACACAAAACATTGTTTTTGATGATTTGTTGGTGTTGCGACACTCATATCAAGAATATACAAGTCATTTTCCCATGGGGCTCGCAACAACACCATATCATCAGGGATTTTAAACCCAGGTTTTAAAACCAAACATTCATTTTTCGTGAAATGTACAGTAAACGATTTATCACAGATTTGAGAAATACTAAGCAAGTTATTTTCCAATTCTATGATGTAATTCACTTTCTCAAACGAAATAACCCCATTCATCAGGGTTCCTTGGCCCACAATCCTTTCACCCTGGTTTCCGGCAAATCCCACGTAACCTCCGTTGATTGATTTTACGTCGTAGAGAAGCGCCAACATTCCCGTCATATGTCTAGAGGCCCCACTGTCCATGATCCATTTTGATATAATTGACATGGGCAGCCCCTGCAAACATTACATCAAATCATTCAAACAACGATTTCCATGACTTCTTGACTGGTGATACACTTCCAAACACTAAATCACACGGTATATCAATCTTTTGAAAGTTAAACGTGACATTCGGAACATCAATTTTAGGTTTTGGTTTTACTTCATTTTTGATCGGGGGAAACTCTGCAAGAAACTTATCAAGTTCAAATTCAAACTCTGTAACATCATCTTTCAAAACCTTTGTTTCATTTTTCAAAATGATTTCCATCTTTTTCTCCTCGACATTTGATTTTGATTTCACAACCCATGACTGATTTTCAAAAACTTTCGTTTTCGGATAAATCTTTGAAGTCTTTTGAGACTTTGAAGATTCGCCAATCTCGAATGTCGATTTCGGCTTATCTTCCGACTTCAACGATTCACCCCTCTTCAAGATGCGAATTGGTGAAACCATTGGTTTTTTACCCTTTTTGTCAACTGATGACTTAGGTCGAGGTTTTTGAAAAACAGGTTTTACGATAGGTTTCTCAAAAACGTTCTTGCATTGTTTTGCCATGTGTCCGATTTCATTGCAGCGATAGCAAACTCTTTTGTCATACTCGACAAAAATTGATTTGAACGACTCTTCTTTCAATTTCTTCGCCGCATTGAAATCGTCAACGGCCTTTTGGCTAAAAATATATTCCTTCTCATCATCCACACTTGGTCCAACAACAAAGATATCACTCATTTTATCTTTTGGCTTTACAACCTTCTTAGCCATCTTTTTCTCAAAACCAATTCCTTTGTTTTTAAAGTTGTTACCATTTTTCTTGTTACCATTTCCTTCCCACTCCTTTTTGTCCGAGTTGTTGGAACATGACATAAAAAATGATTTTTTCGGTTTTGAAAAGAATTCTTTGTTGTTTACCACATCAATGTCAATTTCAACCAATTTGAAAACTTTCTTGACATTTTCAATCTTTGCATTCTGAAGCGGATACTCGAAATCAGAGTAAAGCTTGTCAGTTCCAATCATAGTGTAAACCACCATGATCGAATCATCATTCGCACTCTTTTCTGATTTCGGTATGAAGCGATCTAAAAAGTTACCCTCGTCTTCAGAATCAGTAACAGACTTCTCAGAATAAGATGTCATAACTTCAACCTCAGAGTTATCACTCTCTTCATCTAACACCTGATCGACAACAGTCTTGATGACCTGTGACTCGTTGTCTGTGTCGGATGCAGAGAATGTAACATCAATGCTCTCTGGCAATTCATCCTCAATTGTTTTCAACTTGAGGTTCAAAGCAGCTTCCACCCCATCTGGATACTTTTGAGTATAATGATTCCACATTGGGGGTGGAACGCTGTTAAAGACCGGTGCAGCATTGGGCTGTTGTGCAACAATTTGTTCAAGAACATAGGACGATGCAACATAACTCATCAATTTCTTATCGATTCGCTCATTTTCAATTTTAGTCAATTCTAATTCTTTCTTTAAAGATGCGATTGTGTCAAGATGAAAATTAACTTCCACTTGTTTATCAAAAAGTGTTGCTTTTGTTAGTTTTGTGGCTTTATCATTTTCGACACTTTCCTTTTTAATCATTTTAACTGATCTGGCTAGTGTATCATATGCCTCTTTGACTTGTCCTAGATCAAATTTTAACATGTCAGCATGTTGTTTCAATTCCTGAAACTTAGTGTCTTTTTCAAGACACTCCATGCACAGTTTTAAACACTTTTGGCATGGGGTTTCAGAGATTGAATCCTCTTTATCAATAACCTCTGCTTCATGAGCAATTTTCACTTCCTGTTTACCGACATCTTTTGACTCTGACTCAGAAACTTTCTCAGATTTGACCTCCTCAATTCCTGACTCCTGATCTGACTCCTTTTGAACTGACTCGGTACCGACAGACTCTGGTTTCACAAGTTCTGTGTCTACCTCTTTGAGTTTAGCCATGAGAGCCCTGTCAGCAATTTCCTTCAAAGTGTCTTCGGTCATTTCTTTGGTCACATCAATCATTTCTTCGACAGACTCTTTCTTCTCCTCATATCTTGGACACAAACCAGTCGTCGGTTCTTCAAAGAAACCTGCAAAAGATTCAAAAATTTTAGGAGGCATGATAGATCTCAAAGAACTGGCTAATACCTCCTGCTCAGACTGATAGTAATAAACTTCTGCATCTAACTCCTCAGTATCAGTTACACTATCCACAGTAACATCTTCAACAACCTCTTCAGGCTCAACCATACTCTCAGGCTCTTCAATTATCTCAACCATAATAGCCTGTCCATCACTTCCGGGAATGTATTTATCCCAGCTAAATCCCTCGGCTACTTTCTCGTCATCCTGATTCACAATGAGAGCTTTCTCTGGTTTGTTCTCGATTTGTGGCCTTTGAACTATAGGTTGCTGATTTGGTCGGTGATAGATTGCCTGTCTGTAATAATCATTCGTGAACGGATTTTGATGATTATTCACTTCTCGATTTGGACATTCTCTTTTGAAATGACCTCTCTCTTTGCACTTGAAACAAGTAACTTTGGATTTGTCAAAACCTAGCTTCTGATCAGGTCCAGAAAGGCTGTTTCTGCCAGTGATTTCCATAAAGCACTGTGCCCTCCTCACAAGACTAGCCATGCCCCATTTAATATCTATCAACTCAAGCTCCTCCGGGTCAATCTGATCATAATCTTCTTTGGTCATGTCTGGATTCCCGATCTTACCCGCTACCAGAGACTCATACGACTCTAACACGGAAGCCAACAATGCAATGTGTTGCTTCACAGCTGATTCAGTGAATTCATTCCCATTCTTGATATTAACTGCGATGTTACATTGAATCCCAGAAACGTACGCCTGATTGTTTGAACTGGTAGAACTTTGAGGTGATGTCTGTTCAGAAGCTTTGAAGTTTTGATCAACACTAACAAACGGTGAAGGCTTGTTTGTTTATGGAGTATTCGATGAAACACTTGATGTTGTGTCAACACTAAAACCAGTTTGTATCTTTGGGCTCTGGTTTGTTGTAACTGGAGTACTGCCTCTGTAGTACAAAGATACATCTTGTTGAACATTCATTGAGTTCATCTTTTTAATTTTTAGCAACTCCAACTCTTGAGCTTTAATCTTTTCTATGAATCCACTAAGATTCAGATTCCCAAAATCTGAATTGTTTTTCAACATCATCAGATAAGTGCCCCACTCTTCATATGGTAATGCATCAGACAACTTATCAATCAATTCTTCATTGTTCTTTTCAATCTCTAATCTCTTCATCTCAAGTACTAAATGGCAATATTTTTCGATCAGTTGCTTTGTAGTTTCACCCATCATGCCGGTAAAAATATCAAACTCCTTCTTTAATAAAGCCTTCTTGTTCTTGATCATTGACACACTACCTTGAAACTTCAATTTCAATGCATTCCACATAGATTGAGCATTGTCTTCATGTTGCAACAACACTAAAATATCCTCTTTGATAACTTGCTGAAGGATACTAATCATCTTTTTCTCGGCTTTGAAATCATTCTGTTCTGACTCTGTCAAACTTCCAATAACCTTTGCAAAACCTCTCCCATCAACCGGTGGAACATACTCCACTTCTATCTTCATCCAGCATTCGAAGTGGTTAGCCTGAACCCAGTTCTTAAATCTGCCTGACCATCCTGAGTATTCATCTATGTTCATAAGCTTGGGAGGCTTTTGCATCGTTCCTAATTCATTTTCCATGTTGACGTTTTGCATAAGACTACCCGAGGTTTGTCCTGCTGCCATACCACTGCCGGCGAAGAAGTTGTAGAAATCTTGGTTTTCCATTTTTAGAGATTTGATTACTGAAAACTATTAATCTTTTGAAAAACAAGTGACTTTACTAAAAATCCGTTCTACACAAACTGAACTTCAGACGAAATATCACGAACGAAATGGACTTTAACCCTCAAACCATGATTTTTAATGCTGAAAATGTTTTCGAGCGAAATCAAGATTTAACACACTATGCTCACAGATTCAAAAACCTAATTTCGCTCCAGAAGGTTAGAGAATATTGGAGCGGAATCAGAAATTTCACTCGAGCGGAATCAAGATTTAAACTAAGATGATCTTTGGAGTGGAATCAGAAAGTTTCCTCGAGCGGAAACAGAAAGTTCCCTCGAGCGGAATCACAGAAACAATCTAAAACAGTGATTTCGCTCCAAATGTTCGAGCGGAATTAGACTTTTTCAGGTGAAGAACCTGATTTCGCTCAGAATACGAGCGGAATCAACCAAATGCTGATTCGAGCGGAATCAGGTTTCGAGCCATTTTTTTTACCAATTTTAAGCCGAATTTTAAGCTGATACTCTCAAGGGTTTGTTAAAACTCACTTTTACACACTATATTAAAAACTCAGTCCATTTTGTCCGTGGAAACGTCCAGGAATCCAAAAAGTGTAGTAAAAAGGCTTTGATTCAGGTATTTTAGCTCATAACTGACTCTGATACCAATTGTAGGATCGATATTCACGATCTAGTGAGTCAATCAGAGTCAAAATACCACTGTTTATGTGGCGGAATCACACAAACAGTTCGAATCAAAGAGAATGGAGTAGAAATAGACAGAATATCACTTTAAACACAGTTTCTCATTAATTGATCACAGAAAAATCCGGCAGCAGTTCGGTTACAACTTGAAGGATCGGTCCATAATGAGAAACTAACACAGCTATATTCCGCTCCTAATGACATCTTGTCATTTCGGGCGGAATCACCTTGTTGTGATTTCGCTCCAAATGAGAAAATGTCATTAGGAGCGGAATCAAAACATTACAACACAAAATCTACAAACAACCCCCTATACTATACATAATTAACATTCCTGATCCCTAGACCCAATACAAGCTTGACTAAGACTAAGACGTAGGCTTTAGACGTTCGTGCATCAACAATATATAAGGAATGTTTTATCTAGGGAAGGTGTATATGGGTAAATAACACATAGGGAAGTTCTATATGGGATAAGACTTATCCCTTACCTATAAATAGGAAGCTTAGGATTCATATTTCTTTGCTCATTTCTTCTATTCTTCTCTCTATATGTTACTGTTCTAACCAATAATCACCAATACGATATTCTTTCCGATCGATTCGGGAACCAACTAATGAATGCCAAAGTGCTGTCTAAATAAGACTATACTTTGTGAATTTCGTTAAGGTTTTGATCTCATGACCATCGTTAGGTTTGATATGGTTTTACACTAAAACATAATCCACTCTGTTAAACTAAATGTTTAACTATCAGAAAAACTCTAATCCATAAACTTACAATCAAACAAGATGTTTAATCATCAGAAGATTCAGAACTATAAAGTAAATGCTTAGTTATCAGAAGGCGTAGAATCAAGAAGCTTGTTAAATCAAGATTGCATGCTTATAATGTGAATCATTCATTTTTTATCAAACTGTTTTACAAAACCTCAAATTATTTTCCAGTTATAATTACAGGGATTAAGTCTTTGCAAATCTTAAATTATTGGGAGTAAGTGGGGTTTTGTATACATTACTGCTGTAGTATCAATTTTAGGTGAGCAAACCTAAATCGTGATATACGTCACTTTTGGGTGAACGGACCCAATAGTGATATGACCACAGTCACAGTTCCGGTCGAGTGACAACTAAATCAGATAATTATAAGATAGGGGCAATTGTAATTGCTCTTAATTCTGTAAATTATAACAATGTGTCTTTTTGTACAAACTGAATGAACTCACCAGTATTTCCTGCTGACCAATGTTTTTAAAACGCGTTTCAGGTGATAATAGTAGATTGGAATAAGAGTTTGGATACGGCACCAAAAGGCTTACGGAGGTGGCTTATTTTATCAATTAAATTAAATTAAGAAAAAGTTGTTTTATGTATTCGGGTTTATCCCATATTAAAGCTACCTTTGAAAAACATGGGTTTATCCCCATCTGTTTAATATATAAAATCCGGTGTTTCTAAACTCTGATATTTTCCTAACTCACGGTACTGATGAAATTTCCGCTGCAATACTTTTCAAAATAACCACCGGTACCCCGGGACTGCTCGCGGCTCCCGCTCCCGTCCAGGATGGGGTCGGGGGTCGTGACAGAAAGTGGTATCAGAGCCACTTGTTTAAGCAATTAGGTGCTGTAATAATAGCTAAGGTTAAACGAAGAGTTAGGAAATTGATATTATCTGGTAGTACCCAGGATAGTATTTAGACTTGAACTTAAGAAAGATGCCTTAATATAAGCTTCAAAATGAGTTAATTACTTGTATAAGTATAATGCACTAGAGATTGGTATGTCGTAAGAATAATGACTAGAACATTGCAAGTAAGATAAATAAGCAATAACACTTGATCACTGCTATTTCTTGCTTATTTGTACTACTTGGTTCTTGATGAAAGCCTAAATAAAAAGGGGCATTTTTAAATATTTATTTGAGAAGATACTATTTATGGGAAATATAATGATAATCACCTCTTCGGCGAGATCTGGGTAAGATGGGGTTGCATCTACGGCAAGACCGGGTAAGATGAAGTATATGATATGTCAAACAAGTGACAAAATTCCCTAAATAGTATCATTGCCTAATTTCTGACATGTCTAACCTTATGAATAGGTATGTATATTACAATATGTGAAATATATGATTATAGAGATATGTATATATATAAGGAAATCTAAAAGCCATAATGATTGACAATAAATCACGAGCATGTGTGTCAATGATAAATCTAGATTCTTTATTAGGAATCTCTCGCATATATCTATAATTTCGATATCAAACATTATTTCGTTTGATCATCTGTCTCGTAACTCTTGCGACAATATAAACGACGGGAACCCGTTAAGTTGGGACGCCATCGAAAGTATAAGAAATTCCAATAAGTTACCTTAGACTATTAACACAAGTAGGAAACATGTAAAGTTGTGCTAGTGCACAAGAATACACATGAAATTTAAACTATACGTCAGCGGACATCGAAGTATATCACACACGACTTTTGAGGCAAGGCCTTTGGAAAACAGGATTGGGCACGACAACAAAGATGCTAATCACGTCAGTGGAAGAACAACTGATCGCAAAGTGGCACTTTGCCACGTGATCCTACAAACAACGTGAATCTCGCTGAGGTACGTTAGAACAAGATTTCACAACAATCGGTGCATAGTCTAATGACTCATAATTATTGGCGCTGCAAAAGAAGTCACATACCTTTGCAATCCCCCTACTTCATTTATAACAAATACCCAATATTCGACATTCCATGGTAATATCACTTAACAACGGTTATCACACAAAATTCCAGGTAAAGTTCTTAAATTTCTTTTATTGCAATTCTGACTTCTGCATATAGTGAGTAGACTTTCGTATTTCTACTCCCCATAATGGTCATCGTATCATGAGAATTTCTTTCATAGTAGCAAATAATTATTTGTTTCATTTCTTGGTAAATCCACACATTACACATGCACGGTTTGTTGCGCATGTGGTTACTTTGATTTGTAAAGACCATTGGAGGGCTTCACTCCAAATTGTTGTTTTATCAAAGCTCAAATATCATTTCGTTATACTTGATCTTTGCATTATAATCTAGATAAACCGCATTATTGCAAAGCGATGACTCTTTGATATCGAGTCAATGAATTTCTTGAAAAACTCAATTTTCTTTTGAATGGCATACATGGTTTTCATTGTGACCATGTCAGAACTTTCTTATTGATAAATGAACTCGTTGTTGGATTGTGTTTAAACCAAGTTCAGTTGTTCGAACTTGCTCGCAATACGTATTCAATTCAAGGTCCCATATGATGGATTGAAGCCATCATATTCAAAATAGTCCCAACAAGCACTTCATTTGTTTTATAATAGGCTTGTTTGGTCTTCGACTTCATTGAATCGTTTCTTTGATCACGATCACCTTGGGGTGATGTTTTCACAAATTTGAAGCTTGCGCTAATCTCGTTTACGGATTTAATTAATTAATTATTTATTTATATTAAATCTGCTTTATTGGTTTATCATATTAAAGCAATCTTAACACAATCGTGTGTTAAGATAATGGTACACAAATTCATATCATATTTCAGTGTATCTCTTAACATTTCTTACAACATCGATCGAGCATTTCGTGATATTTATTTCTTTATCATCTTCGATCGAAAAACATTATTCAATTGTTTCATTTTCAATCGAAAATCCTACTAGATTTGTTTGAAAAAAACATTCGGATTTACTTCGTTGAACTTTCATTTGATTTCAAACACGGTGAATTCGTTCGGTCACCGCGGTCTTAATAAAAATTTGTGTTAAGACGATCATACACTAAACATTGTGGTATTTCGAGGTATCTTTGTAATTTAATAATGTCAACACACTGATCTTTCCTCATATTATGATTCGATAGTTGACACATCATCTTCGTACTCCTATTCAGTTAAGCTTGTTGATTCTAAATCTTTCGTAATTGACAACCAAGGTAAATTTTCCTTTAACAACGAATTCTATTGTTTCTAAAAGTAATTCACACTCGATTTAGACATCTATTGCTCATAAATCTTCTATTTGGACTGACCCATGTAAACTTAGTCTTTCTGATGATTATATCATTACACTTCGTCCAATTGATACCGATTTCTTGAAATTATTGGGTTCTATTTGTTATAAACTATTCTCGTATTCACAAAATTTAAACATATTTTGATTCAATTACAGTGTCATTTACCTTAATCATATTATTTAACGTGTGACATAACTCGGAAATGACATCATAACCTAAATCTCGAGGACGAGATTTAAAACAAGGTGGGGAGGATGTAACAACCCTCAAAAACGCCCTAAAACGCTCCGTAATCAAAGAACCGAACCCGTATAACATTATTATTAATGAAAAATAAATAAAATTGAAATTTTTATTCTGTCGAGGGCCGCGACCAACAAAGGAAGATCTCTCGTGGCGCGCAAGAGACTTGATTCTATCCGGACACGTTGATGGACACGTGTCGTTACACGTGTCAAGACACACCATGACTCAGTAAACCCTAAACCGTCCTACGGTTCCTCGCGGGCCGCGAAGGAAGAAGAAGCTCTCGCGGGGCGCGAGAGACTTCTGTTTCAACTATAAATAAGAACGAGCTCTGCACATTTCAATTCGTTCAATTCTTTTCTTTCTCTCTAAACATATAGTGCTATAATACTCGGATATTATACCCCCTAAAACCCGAAACTCTGCCCGTTATTAGGGTAATATCTCGATCACTGAGACGATATTATATCTGATCGATTAAAACCGATCCGATGGATGTTTAAGTGCTGCCTATATTCGGCTATACTTTGTCATTCGTCGTGAGGGTTTTGATTTCATGATTATCGTTAAAGTTGAATTGGGTTAATACGCTAATACGAGTTCCATTTTATCTAAATATTAGAACTCGTAACCAGGGAGCTGCTAAACTTGAATACTTAGCGATTAAGTAAACTTAATAGTTAAGTAAAACTTAGTAGTTAAATAAACTTACTAAGTAAAACTTAGCGGTTAAGAAACCTTAATAGATAAGTAAACTTAACAGCTAAGTAACATTAAGTAAGTTAATTAAATAATCAGCTAAGTAAGATTAATTAATCAGCTAAGTAAGTTAATCAGTTAAGTAGGTTACTTAATTACACAGTTAAGGTAAATTAATTAGTTAAATAGTTAAAGTTTAACAACAAGATATACATGAGGTAGATAATATCTAAATAGGTATATATGGGGTAGATATTATCTAAGGAAAATATTAGCTAAGGAATATATATATATATATATATATATATATATATATATATATATATATATATATATATATATATATATAAGGAAGGTTTTATCTATGGAAGGTTTTATCTAGGGAAGGTGTATATGGATAAATAACACCTAGGGAAGTTCTATATGGGATAAAACTTATCCCTTACCTAAAAATACGAAGCTTAGGGTTCATATTCATTTGCTTATTTCTTCTATTCTTCTCTCTATACGTTAGTTTTCTAACAAATAATCACCGATACGATATTCTTTCCGATCGATTCGGGAACCAACTAACGAATGCCAAAGTGCTGTCTAAATAAGACTATACTTTGTGAATTTCGTTAAGGTTCTGATCTCGTGACCATCGTTAGGTTTGATTTGGTTTGGTTTAACACTAATACGTATTCCACTCTGTTAAACTAAATGTTTAACTATCAGAAAACTCCAAACTATACACTTACAACAGACCAGATGTTTAATCATCAGAAGATTCGGAACTCTAAAGTAGATGCTTAATTATCAGAAGATTTAGAATCAGGAGGTCTGTTAAATCAAGACTATAAGACCTACAAGGTGAGTCCATTCTCTTTTCTCACCGTTTGTGAGTCATTCTCTTTTTATCAAAACTATTTTACAAAACCTCAAATCATTTCTCGGTTATATTTTACAGGGATTAAGTCTTTGCAAATCTTAAATTACTGGCCGTAAGTGGGGTTTTGTATACATTACTGCTGTATTATCACTTTTAGGTGGGCGAACCTAAAAAGTGATACTCGTCACTATTGGGTGAACGGACCCAATAGTGGTATAACCACAGTCACAGATCCGGTCGAGTGACAACTGGACCAGATAATTATAAGATAGGGGCAATTGTAATCGCTCTTAATACTGTAAATTATAACAAATGTGTTTTTGTAAAACTGAATGAACTCACCAGTATTTTCTGCTGACCAAATGTTTTTAAAACGCGTTTTAGGTGATTACAGTAGATTGGAACAAGAGTTGTGATACGGCACCGAAAGGCTTAAAGAAGTGGCTTATTTTATCAAATAAATTAAATTAAATTACACGTTTTATGTATTCGGGATTAACTATCAGAAAAACTCTAATCCATAAACTTACAATCAAACAAGATGTTTAATCATCAGAAGATTCCGAACTATAAAGTAAATGCTTAGTTATCAGAAGACGTAGAATCAAGAAGTTTGTTAAATCAAGACTGCATGCTTATAATGTGAGTCTATCTTTTTTTATCAAAATGTTTTACAAAACCTCAAATTATTTTCCAGTTATAATTACAGGGATTAAGTCTTTGCAAATCTTAAATTACTGACAGTAAGTGGGGTTTTGTATACATTACTGCTGTAGTATCAATTTTAGGTGAGCGAACCTAAATCGTGATACACGTCACTTTTGGGTGAACGGACCCAATATTGATATGACCACAGTCACAGATCCGGTCGAGTGACAACTGAATCAGATAATTATAAGATAGGGACAATTGTAATCGCTCTTAATACTGTAAATTATAACAATGTGTCTTTTTGTACAAACTGAATGAACTCACCAGTATTTCCTGCTGACCAAATGTTTTTAAAACGCGTTTCAGGTGATGACAGTAGATTGGAATAAGAGTTGGGATACGACACCAAAAGGCTTACGGAAGTGGCTTATTTTATCAATTAAATTAAATTAAGAAAAAGTTGTTTTATGTATTCGGGTTTATCCCATATTAAAGCTACCTTTGAAAAACATGGGTTTATACCCATCTGTTTAATAAATAAAATCCGGTGTTTCTAAACTCTGATATTTTCCTAACTCACGGTCCTGATGAAATTTCCGTTGCAATACTTTTCAAAATAACCACCGGTACCCCGGGACTGCTCGCGGCTCCCGCTCCCGTCCTGGATGGGGTCGGGGGGTCGTGACAGTTTTTAAAACGCGTTTCAGGTGATTACAGTAGATTGGAACAAGAGTTGTGATACGACACCGAAAGGCTTAAAGAAGTGGCTTATTTTATCAAATAAATTAAATTAAATTACACGTTGTTTTATGTATTCAGGATTATCCCATACTAAAGCTACCTTTTCAAAACATGGGTTTATCCCCATATGTTTTATAAATAAAATCCGGTGTTTCTAAACTCTGGTATTTTCCTAACTCACAGTCCTGATGAACTTTCCGTTGCAATATCTTCTAAATAACCACTGGTACCACTTGACTGCTCACGGCTTCCGTCCAGGGTGTGGTCGGAGGTTGTGACAGAGGTGGTATCAGAGCCACTGGTTTAAGCAAATAGGTGTTGTGATAATACCTAAGCTTAAATGAGAGAGTTAGGTAATTGCTATTAACTGGTAGCACCCAGGACAATATTTAGACATAAACTTAAGAAAGATGCCTTAGTATTAGCTTCGAGATATGCTAATTAGATAAAATATGATGGGTGTTGGTATGCCATGAGGATGATGACTAGAACATTGCAAGTATGGTAATAAGCAATAACACTTGGCCATTGTTATTTCTTGTTTATTTGTACTACTTGGTTCTGGAATATGATCCGACATGTGAATATTAATTTCCTTGTTCTTTGATGAAAGCCCTAGTAAAAGATTCATTTTTAAATCATGAATTGAGAAAATTCTATTTATGGGAAATACAATGATAATTACCTCTCCGGCGAGAACCGGGTAAGATGGGGTATATGATATGTCAAACAAGTGATAGAATTCCCTAAAAAGTACCATAACCTGATGTCTGACCTGTTTTTGGAAAAAAAATAATCTTTTAAATACATTAACATTATGAAGTGTTGTATATTATAGTATGTGAAATATATGATTGTATATATATGTGTATATATAAGGAAATCCAAAAGCCATAAGAATTGACAATTTAGGATGAATCACGAACATAGGTGTCAATGATAAATTTTAGATTTTCTTATCAGGAACCTCTCTTATACATCTATAATTCCGACATCGAAAACTATTTCATTTGATCAAGCGTCTCGTAACTCATGCGACAAGATGAACGATGTGAAACCTTTATGTTGGGACGCCATCAAAAGAATAAGAATTCCCTTTGCGTTACCTTAGATTATTAACATAGTAGGAAACATGTAACTAAAAGTCATGCTTGGCACAAAATGTCTAAAAACTTACGCTAATAAGAGTAATTCTACTTTCTTTAAGAACTCTTGCGAAGATAAAAGTAACCACGATTAGATGCACTTACAAAGACTCTCTTCACCTATAATCCTACTAAGATTACCAGTAATAAAGAAGCTGTTACGACAATACATGGGCTGCAAAGGACTAAAGTTGTCCAAACCATTAGTATATATGCTAAGAAGAATGAAGTAATGTATGCTTCAAAATTTAGACATTCAGATAGTAAGACTTGATCTTCGAAACACATGATCACGACGTATGCCATGAAATGGAAAGAATGAAAAGAACTAACAGAAAGGGAGTTCTCTCTGTTTCATAAAAAGGAACAAATGGCAACGATGATTCCTAAGGTGATTGCTGAATTAGATTGAGATTTGCAAGCTAACCGGAGAAGTGACCACAAGGAGACAAGACAGACCAGCCAACAAAGTTCGTCGCTGTGATGAAAGCTGCGAGTTATGCACGGAAGTAAGACATAGCGTATATGGTCTCGGAGTTCATTAACACTAGAGGCATGGAACTGAAAGAAATTCCGGTAATATCAGAATACTCCGACGTTTTCCCAGAGGATCTACTTGGACTATCACCCGATCATGAGGAGGAACTCAGAATTCGCCGGGTACTAGGAACAACACCGATTGTTATATCACAAAGTTAAGACTAATGTAATAGTCGATGCTTTGAGTCGTAAGTTTCATAAGAAGCCGAAACAAGTACGTGCTCTTAGATAAAATTTGCAGATAGATTTAATGGGACAACTAAAAAGTACCCAAGAAATAACAATCAAGAATGATACTAAAAGATTTAAAAAGAATTAGAAAAAGGAACTAATGGAATTTGGAGATTCCATAAGAAAAGAAATTGAGTACCTATTCAAAGGAAACCTATGAGAAAGAATTCTTGAAGAAGCTCATAGAACTAAGTATTTGATGCATAGTATCGAGGTTTGTATAAAAATTACTGATAGACAACAAGTTATGTCTTTAAGTATTTAATCTGTTAGCAAGTCAAAGTTGAACATTAGAAACCTTTAGGTTTGCCTCAACGATTAGAAATGTTAGTATGGAAATAGGATTAATAACAAATGGATGTTGTTACCAAATTTCCCAAACAATAAATTGTAACGACAGAATCTGGGTGATTGTGGATCGACTAACCAAGTCAGCTTAATTCCTACCAATGAAGGAAATCTTTAGTATGGAAAGATTTGCTAAGCTATATGTAGATGAGATAATTCCATTACGTCTGATAAGAGATAGTCGTTCACTTTCATTTCTGGGAAAATTTTCAAAACCATTGAAACCCGACTTATTTTGAGCAGGGTAAAGGAAAACTACAAAATTTAGGAAGACATGCTAAGTACATGTGTGATAAATAATTTGTGAAAGTAGGACTATCACTTACTTTAACACCACGTAAAAACGTGTCCAATCATGTGAAGACACGTGTCCTAAACTCTAATTATGTAAAAGTTTGAGTTTGAAGGACTAAAGTTAACAAACGACGAAACTGTATGTCCGAAGGGACTAAAAGTGTCAACATGCCAAACTTGTGCCTCTGAATGATCATACATGAAGAATATATTCTTAAACGAGTAATAAATTGGATATAAGAAGCCGTTATTGAAAATAATCGAAAGATTACGAACTACAGGGGTTAAACGTGTCAACATGTTAATTCTTACCTCTGAGTGACCTTTTAACAAACCCGAGGATTCGTAATATTAAAATATACTCCCAAGAATAAGTGATATCAGTTTCGCATGGTTTCGTGATCGTTATGTAAGTTTTCAAGACTTTGGGTGAAAAGTGTAAATAGTAAGAATTCATAATTCTGACCAACCTCTTACGGACCGCAAGGGCCAAGGCTTACGGTCCGTAAGGCCTGTATCTGGGCAGAAATTTTGGACAGCTGCAGGTTTCATGCTCTAACCAGCTTAATCTCTTCCAATCCGATACCAGGGGCATGTTAACGGTTTTAGTATACCACTAGGACACCTGGAGTGATCCTAGATACCTCCAAAACACCTGCCTTGATCTTGTTCCATGGCATTTCACTATATAAAGTCTCCTAAGTTATTTGTTCATTTGCTCATTTCATTTGCAAACACTACAATACTCACTTCTGGAGATAGCCAGCATTAGAAGAGGATCAAGAAGTGTAGAAAAGATAGCTAGGACCTTATGTAAGTGCCTTAGCCCTTTCTTAGTTCAGTTTATTAGCTTAAAAACCGAAAAATCAAAGATATCGTAAATAGACTTTGACTTTCGGTTTAAATACAAATGGTCCAGCCACTGACCGAATTAAAAGTGGTTATGTGACCATATTAAGATAGGTGATTAACCCTTAAAAGGGCACCTCCAAATTATTTCGTTTGACTAGTTAATTGTCAGGTCAAACTAGTTAGTCAAAAAGTCAAACTGGACAGAAATTAAAATAATGATTTAAACTAATAAAACATAGATTATAAATTATATTTTAACATTCTAATAACTTGGTAATTAGTATTAGAACATGTTTAAACATGTCTAACCCGACAATTATCAGTCTAAGGTCGGTTCATAACCGAAAGTCGCAAAAGCTTGACTTTTGCTTTGACTTTCAGTTCTGACCCGATTGAGCTTAAACCTTCCATGTTTTAAGCTTCCATTAGGACCACCTTATGTTGTAGTATAACCCCCTGGAGTTATATTACCTGGTCCTTAGTAGTTTGAATTATATACTCATGATCGTTATTATGCTTATAAATGCCATAATTGCCCTTTTGACATATAAATGAGATTTTTAGAAATGTGAGTGGACAAAAACCTTTACTACTGATATATAAGCATGTCCCAAAAATTTGACATCAGTCCTTAGTCTCAAACAGGAGTTATGCTCGATATCGTAAATAGAAGCTTTTTATTAATTAAATTGCGATATCTTGCATAAGACATGTTAAAACTTGGATTTTGACCCAAAACTCATTACATACTGTTTAGATATTATTTTTTGGGATTCTTGGAATTTTTGATCAGATTATAATCTGATCATATCATGGAGTTCTTGTGTAATTCGGTAAATGACGATAATACCATTTTCATGCATAAAATGAGATTTATAAATGATTTGAATGCCAAACCTTTTCCTACTGATTTCATACATTAAATAAATTATTTTGAGCATTTAAAACTGACCAAAATCTCAGATTTACATAAACATTCTTAATTATCGTCAATTAGCGATTTTTACACCAATTAGGTGCATAGTATAGTTTAAAACCATATCTAACACCTAAGACTTGTTACCTACTGATTTTATAAATAAAATTTAATATTTTTACAGTAGGTATAAGTCATGAACTAAGACTTTCAAATATATCCTTAAAAGCATATGTGAAATAACCAAAATGCCATTTCGGGGCATAGTTTGGCCATAATGGTAAACCTCACATATATATAATATCTTACTGATGTAATGTGATAAAATAAATATTTTTACTGATTACCAAAGATCAGAACCTCAATTTATTATAAAATCTCTTTTATAATCATTAAAATGACCAAAATGCCCTTACAGGACTTAAATTGGTTTTAAATACTTTTTTTGGCATATATGTTAACATCCTACTGATGTATTAACATATGTTAAGCATAATAACAATTGAGACCTGTATATAATTCATTTAGTTACCCGTTATGCAATTAGGCATTCGGATCTGTTTATGTGACTAGTTTACGTAAATTAGCAGAAACGGGTTTAACCTTAATATTAAATCCTCAAAATCCAGAATGTGTTTAGTTTACCCAAATCATACAAGTATCCAGACTTGTTGGGTCTAAACCATATTCTATTCCGGTCTCCTCTTAATCTAGCATTTAGAACCGTAAAGTTTCTTTCAAGCTAGCTGGTCTAAGTCTTTGACATAAATAAAGACCCGTTAGCATCCTAATAGGTTATTAAACCTTCCATACAGATTGAGTAGCTTAAGTAGAAGGTATTTTCAATAAGGCTTTAGGAATATACGGCTGAGTTACTTCTTTCATCTAGCTCAGGTAAATACTTTTAACTTATTTTCCCTTATACCGTCTTGGGATACGGTATTATAATAATACCGCTTGGTCGGGTATGAAATAATTTAATCGGATTGTGATTAATAAATTTGCATAACCCGTTTTAATCTGTTTTGTTTGATAACATAAACATTGGGGGTTAATACGACCGTGTCCTGGATATCCTCGGCTCATTTCATTTGAAAATGGCCACGACCTATGCACGGGGTGTAGGCATACACCTGACAGATGCAAATGCTAAATAACCCACATGTTGGGGATAACTCCTTTGTGGGTTTTATAGTGGTGAGTCGGTTAATCATGACCAGCTTCCAAACCGACCCCATATGTATGACAAACATGTAAAATTGTAAACAAGATTATCTTAAATAATTGTCCCAAGTTATAAATGATTTGTGCTTTGTGCACTTAAATCAATTTTCATAAATGTTTACAAATGAGTCAGTTAATTGTATTTACCAGTGTAAACTGACGTATTTTTCAAATACTGATTGACAGGCACTGACATGATGTCGTGGTCACAATCAAATTTAATCCAATTACTACTAAATAGATAGTGGCAAGTGGGTATCGAACACATGGAGTTTGTGGAATATGTGTTATTTCAATGTTTATCTAAGTTAACTAAAATTAAACTAATTGCAATAAAAATAAAGTTCAAGAGTTGGATTGATTGAATTGATTTTAAAACTAAGATTACTAATGTAATTGCAAAAATGGAAATTTGGTTTGTAAACACTTTAGAGACAAATGACTATCTTAAGTTTCAGGTTTGCTTCGACATTCATGCTAACATTAAACTAGAAAGAATCACATAGACATGATTCATGTATGATTACTTGTTGTGATGAAAGGGAACTAAGTACTCGGATTCCTAAAATCCGAGGTTGTTACCCGATGACCAATTAATAAATACCCAATCCTAATTCTACCTATGATATCTCGATTGCCAACGGCACCAAGAACGTATAGTTTCAAACAAGATTAGCATACTAATTAACAATTTACAAACAAGCAATCACACACCATAACAAACAAATCATAAAGACGAGTTCATTATTCTAGAAATATGATATCAAAGCACAAAGTCTTACACAAACCTTCAACCCAAGATAGTCATCAAAAGTTTAGCCACTCATGGCTTGAACAAACATCATAACAAAGTCTTGATCTTCAAAATAAGTTAGAAACATAAGAACAATGATTCCTAATGTCTTCAAGCTCCCCAGAACAACCAAAATTCGTCTCCAAAGTGTATGTAACCGAATGGGATTGATTGGACATGAAAAGACACCATAAATATGCATTAAAAGGTGGAAGTTACACATTTACGTAGGTCAGCGCCGTAAGCTACGGTGGCCACCGTAGCTTACGGTGGCTTGGAATGGCTTACGGTGGCTTTAAACTGTCATACGGTGACAAAAAGTGCCAGTCAGCGCCGTAAGCTACGGCCGTTGCCGTAGCCTACGACAGGCTTCAACATGAAAACTTGTTTTCAGCATAACTTTTTCGTTTCAACTCCGTTTTCTTCACCGTTTTCGCCTACGTTCTTGTAATTTCGTCCTCTATCATGATATCCTCTTAATTCTTCAATTCCAAAAATTGATTTTTTCATTTATTCTCCGTGTTCCTTCCATTTTAAGCTCCCGTTTGTACCTGAAACACAAACAACCGTAGTTATCTAATTCTAGACAACTACCCGATTAAATGTAGGATTTTATTATCATTTATACCACTTAAGGTTTGTCCTACAGACTACCCGTCACATCCCCACACTTAACCGTTGCTTGCCCCAAGCAACCCGTTCAACAAAACACAATTTATTCAAGCGATCAAGCACAAACCAAGCAAACAAATGTCCTCATTTACTAATTCTTTCTTAAAACCGCGCATAACACACCCATCACAATAACTCTCCTCTCAGTGACAAATAATACTAGCAAACATGAGCTAGAACACACTTAAGGTAGATGGGTAGTTGAACAATAATATGCTTGTACTCAAATCGGTCCTTTGCCTAAAGAATTTGCTAAACATGCATGCGAATCAAAGGGACTTAAAGGTTGTAACACGGCTAGGCATACGGGTAGGAAATGGAAATATATGTAGTAGCTAATGATTCGACCCGTTCTTTTATTTCTATCTAAACATAACATCTATATACAATACATCAATCTCTTTTTTTTTCATTGCTTTTTCTCTTTTTTCTTCTTCTTTTTTTTCTCATATCTCTTTTTTTTTCTTTTTTTTTTATTTAACAAACATAACAAACAATCATAGTAGAACAAGATGATTTTACTAATAGACCGGGTCAAATACGGGTTAATTTTTTAAGAGAAAGTAGGCACGGGTTAACAAAAGATCGGCTCAAAGCTCAAATGGGCTACTAAAGTCCAAACCCCCGCCCGTCTCACTACCATGCTCATATATATAATTTATGAGGTCCAACCCCCCAAATCCCACACTCGCACTCATCATGACGAGGCTACCTAAATGCCCTTATCATTTTCACATTCATGCAAAGCTAAGGCCTCAAACCGCATCTAAGCACAAGTTCTAATGTACCCCAACCCATTGCCACTCTCATCAAAGAAAAATATTTCTAATAAATTCAAAGAGATGGCTCAACTCTCACCAAGAAAGAACAAGGGAATATGGGATGCCGGTGTATCATGCGGTTTTGTATTCAAATGTTCAATTCGGACCATTGTCACTTGATTTTTAAAAATTTACAATTTTCAGAAATTTTTCAAAATTTCCCCTCATCCCCACACTTGGGATACATTGTCCCCAATGTATGGTTTTGAAAGGAAGATCGCTTAAACACCAAAAACATCAACTCTGTTTTTTTTATAAACAAAAGCAAACTAATAAACTAACAATATTTCAAAGCTAAAGAACATGACAAGTCTAAGGAAAAAGTACATTGACCTGCTGAAGTTTGACACAACAGATATTGTAAATGATCCAATTTCCTATCACCACATTCACACAAATATCCGCACATCTTCCCCACACTTGAGTGTTGCCATGGCCCTGAAACATAGAAAACTAAAGAAATAACAAGGTCAGTGAAAAACCTCGGGTTGCCTCCCGAGCAGCGCTAAATTTTCAGGTCTTCAGCCAGACCGTGCCATCCCATTTAAGGTGGCTCATAGAAGCGGTTCCTGCCATCTCCATCACTTCCTCGTGACATTGAGCAAAATGCATCCGTCTCGTTTCGACTCGGTGGGTAATCAAATACACTCTTGCTTGAACCCATATGCTTTTCTTCACGATCCGGTGGGTGATTTCTTCCCATTCTTTGAAACACCTTTTCACTAAACCCGCTATCCTTCGCCTCAACAAAATCGTAACTAATCATCTTAGTCTGAACATCAAATGACAACTTACGGTTCTTTTCGGTCATAGTAATGATCCCGTCTCTACAGTTGATTTGAGCACTCGCCGTATAAAGAAACGGTCGACCTAAAATTACCCTTTGTTGTGATGCCAATTTGGTAGGGGCATAATCTAGGACCAGAAAATCCACCGGGTATTCGAATTCTCCCAACCGAATCATAAAATTCTTAACAATTCCCCATGGACGCCTCCAACTTTCATCCGCCAAACTCACCATGGTGTCTACATCCTGAAGCGGACCAAAATCATACATATCATATAAGTCACCTGGTAACACACTCATGCTCACCCCATAATCCAATAATGCATGAGGAATTTTTAGTTTCCCCACTCGGATAGGCACGATTGGCGCTCCATGCTCCTTGTCCGTTTCAACCTCGGCATCCCTTCATATACCGGCACTCACTTGACAAGAAGAAGTAAGAAATGTTTCATTATTAAGAACGGTGCTTACCACATTGATATTAACGCTTTTTATGTTCTTGGGATTTGTCACCGTGTCACTTTGTAGTTGGCCTTTTGCTTTCTTCAATATTGCCACATCACTCGCAAGTTGACTCATTTAGGTAGTCAACGACTGAATTGCTTTATCACGGATTTCGTCATTTTGAATGCGAGCATCATCAAGCTGATTCCTTCGTTGCATCTCAATTTGCATTGCCTTCAACATCTCCATTACTTCGTTTCCACCCGAAAAGCTTTGACCCGTTTGATATTGCCTTTGAAATCCTTGGTTTCCTTGGAAGTTCGGGTTGGCTTGATTTGACGAATTCCTATATCTAAAGTTCGGGTGATTTTGTAAACCGGGGTGGTAAGTATTGGAATTTATGTTGTAATTTCTATCACCCCCGCCTTGCCCTTGCAATGCATTCACCTCCACATATTGCCCTTCCACTCCTTGGCAATTTTCAGTCGCATGCCCTATCTCATTACAAAGCACATAAACATTATAAATTTGATTAGAAGTTTTAACATTACCATCGTCTACCGTGTGCACTTGAGTTCGGGTAATGGCAGATCGTGCTCTCTTTGATGCTTGAGTTTTTCTTTTTGATGTGACCGCCATTTGTTCCAAGAATTTCCAGTCGTCATGCTCATAATTCATGCCAAAAGTTCCATTTGTGATAGACATTAAGTCACGAGCATCTTCTGAACATAACCCCTCATGAAAGGCATTCATCAACTCCTATAGCTCTATCCCATGATGAGGGCAATTCTTTATCATCATGTTGAACCTCTCAAATGCTTCATGAAACATTTCACCCGTTTGTTGTTGAAAACTTCTCAAACTTTTTCTAGCATCATTCGTCTTTTGAGCGGTGAAAAATTCATCCAAGAAAATTTGTTGCATTTCCGCCCATGTATAGATAGATGTCGAAGGTAATGTATAGAACCACTTTTTAGCCTTGTCTTCTAGGGAAAATTGGAATAACACCAATTTAACATCATCGGCCGAAAATCCTTGACCCCCAATAGTGTTGCAAATCGAATCATAAGCCTCCAAATGAAAATAAGGCTCCTCCGTTGCTAGACCCTTATATTTTGGCAAACTTTGTAACGAGTTGGTTCGAACTTCGAACGTCCTTCCTTGTTCATTTTGAGGGATAACTACTGGTGAAGGATTATGAGTGATCACCGGTCTAAAATGTGCTTCTATACCTCTTGCATGTTCTCGAATATGTCTTCTTGGTACACCCACCCGAACTCTTGGGCGTACGGGACCCATTGGTCTTTGAGCTTGTGGTCGTGGAGGCCCAAATTGTTGTGGAGGTGGTTGAAACCTTGGCCCCACATGAGGTTGTTGAACACGTCTTTGCACTGGTGGACCTTGTGGTGGCAATTGTTGAGGTATGATTTGTTGTTGAGGAATCCTACCAACACTTGACATTCTTTGGTTTTGACTTTGACCTTGCACATAAGTATACTCCCCTTGATCTCCATCACCCCCATACATGTAACCTTCCTCATCATATCCCCCAAAATCTTCTTCATACCCATCATCGAACCCATCTTGTCTTAATCCCAAAATATGTTGAAACTGTGACTTAAATGGAGAGGAATGGATGATAGATGGACCGGTTTGGAATAAATTGGATGGTGGCATTTGGAATGCTGATGAAGGTTGACCGGATGTTGGGAAAAATGTTGAAAAAGCTAGAACAACGAATGATGTAGGGTTGTAACTGAAAGAGTATTCGGATTGAGTGTTTTCAGGTAAGGTAGTGTTGGTTGGTTTGACTTCTGGTGTGGATGTAGGAATGGTAGTATTTGGTAATGGTTGTGTTGAAGATGGTATAAAAGGTGGTGTAAGTTCACCCGTAGTGGGTGGTGGTGGTGGATCCATGTATCTGATTGGTGTAACTGGTGTAGTAGGTGTTGTTGGTGAACCACTGATTTTATTTTCACGTAGCAAGATTCTCTTTCTTCTCAAAGCTCGTTCAATTTCCGGATCAAATGCCAATGGTGATAGCTTGTGAGAGCTCCTAGTACGCATGCACCTGTAAATACCTGCACACTAACACACCCAGCGTAAACCAGAAAAATAACAAACTTGAAAAGATCAAAAATAACACACGTTACGCACTACTCCCCGGCAACGGCGCCAAAATTTGACGTGATGTCGTGGTCACAATCAAATTTAATCCAATTACTACTAAATAGATAGTGGCAAGTGGGTATCGAACACAGGGAGTTTGTGGAATATGTGTTATTTCAATGTTTATCTAAGTTAACTAAAATTAAACTAATTGCAATAAAAATAAAGTTCAAGAGTTGGATTGATTGAATTGATTTTAAAACTAAGATTACTAATGTAATTGCAAAAATGGAAATTTGGTTTGTAAACACTTTAAAGACAAATGACTATCTTAAGTTTCAGGTTTGCTTCGACATTCATGCTAACATTCAACTAGAAAGAATCACATAGACATGATTCATGTATGATTACTTGTTGTGATGAAAGGGAACTAAGTACTCGGATTCCTAAAATGCGAGGTTGTTACCCGATGACCAATTAATCAATACCCAATCCTAATTCTACCTATGATATCTCGATTGCCAATGGCACCAAGAACGTATAGTTTCAAACAAGATTAGCATACTAATTAACAATTTACAAAGAAGCAATCACACACCATAACAAACAAATCATAAAGACGAGTTCATTATTCTAGAAATATGAAATCAAAGCACAAAGTCTTACACAAACCTTCAACCCAAGATAGTCATCAAAAGTTTAGCCACTCATGGCTTGAACAAACATCATAACAAAGTCTTGATCTTCAAAATAAGTTAGAAACATAAGAACAATGATTCCTAATCTCTTCAAGCTCCCCAGAACAACCAAAATTCGTCTCCAAAGTGTATGTAACCGAATGGGATTGATTGGACATGAAAAGACACCATAAATACGCATTAAAAGGTGGAAGTTACACATTTACGTAGGTCAGCGCCGTAAGCTACGGTGGCCACCGTAGCTTACGGTGGCTTTAAACTGTCATACGGTGACAAAAAGAGCCAGTCAGCACCGTAAGCTACGGCCCTTGCCGTAGCCTATGACAAGCTTCAACATGAAAACTTGTTTTCAGCATAACTTTTTCGTTTCAACTCTGTTTTCTTCACCGTTTTCGCCTACGTTCTCGTAATTTCGTCCTCTATCATGCTATCCTCTTAATTCTTCAATTCCAAAAATTGATTTTTTTCATTTATTCTCCGTGTTCCTTCCATTTTAAGCTCCCGTTTGTACCTGAAACACAAACAACCGTAGTTATCTAATTCTAGACAACTACCCGATTAAATGTAGGATTTTATTATCATTTATACCACTTAAGGGTTGTCCTACAGACTACCTGTCAGGTACCTCACGTAAATAGGCTGGAGCTACTTGGTGTCATATAAGAGGATCTTGCAAATCCTAGATACCTGGAGTCTGTTATTTTGTTTTCTTGTATTTTATTTATGATCCGCCTATGGATCTTTATTACAACCAAGTCTGTATATTCTTTCATTAGGATACTCAGACATTATGGTTTGTAATAGTTTATTCACCAAGCCTTCCGTTGTGCTATTATATTGTGTGTATTGACAATGATGATATCAACTACGTCACGATACTCCCCGTCGGGCCCACCGGTAATATGTGGAAATATCTGGGTGTGACACTTACCACTCATAAGATTCTCCAAAAATTGGCCTACAAGTATTAGTGTTTGTGACAACCCTCGCAATTACAGGTATCCGTACAATTAATTAATCTTAATTATGTGCTTAATGACTGTGCTTGATTACAACTGACAATTTAAACTGCTTTATGATTTTTGTATCATACATACATATGCATCATATTTCATACAGTCACTCCATTTATTACACACAAACTTTAGTGACATACTTGATGCACAAAGCACAGTTAGCACACTGAACGGATAATTCAGAAACATGCTGACAATGCCAGCACATAGACAGACAATGTTATTGAGGCCAGTATGAGCCAGGGACAAGGTACTGCACTAGTATGGAGTGTAGGGAAGTGAGGACCATAAAACTGCGTCACTAAGTGATAGTTATAGTGCCGGGAAGTGCCTAAAACACACTTTAAGTGCAGAATTCTGCATTTATTCATAAAATTCAGCATTGTAACATGCTAGTAGGGTGTAAAAATATGGCATAATGGTCCTGTATGCTTTCCTAAGTGCCGGGAATAAATTGTGTTACAAAAATATATATATAAAAGACACATTACGAACTAACTAAACACTTTAACGAAACAGTATCTAACCGGATAACCGGACATTACCCGGAACACTAAATTTTTGCCAAACACATTGTTTTATTATTTTTGACTAGTCATGATCCCCGTTTACCATAACACCCACTAAAAATCAAATGGCTAACATAAATAAACATATTACTTGAAATCTAACTTACCATTACAACTTAGTTGCAAAATCTTACAACCAACCCCCCCCCCCCCCCCTAAACCGATTTCGGTCCCTTATGGACCCACCTCAAAATTTACACCATACTCTCAATCTTGTGCAAGATAAATATTAGATTATTTACTTACTTGTAGAGCTTGCCAAAATATGTGAAGTAATCTTTAAAAGCATGGCTCCTAGATCACAACCTTACTTCACAAATTCACTCTCTCACTCACTCCCTCTCTCCCTCCTCTCGGCTCACACCCAACCGCCACCATCACCACCATTTCACCACCCCATTCATCCATTCTTGAGTTCCATTCAAGCTTATAAGGTGATTCAAGGAAGTTGCAACTTTTGGAGCTTCAAAAGGACATTGTTCTTGCTTTTTCATCATCTTTTCTCATCATCTTCTTCACTAGATTCTACCCTAGCCATTGTGCTAGTAGTAAGTTCTTGTCAAACCCTTGTTCATCTTGTTTCATAGTTAAAAGTTGTAGTATGATGGTTATGTTCAAAACACTAAAGAACAAGAACACTAAATGGATTAAACAAGAAACTTGAACATAAAGGTTTACTTAGAGATGAAATGTTGTTGTTATGATATTGTTATGAATATGTTGTTGATTGTATGATGATTCTTGGTTGTGTGATGTTAATCACCATACGAGTCTTGTTAAATGATATTTAGAAATATGATTTAACAAGATTAGAAAGTGGTTATGTGTTACATAAATAACCACCTTCTAGTTTAATCATGAACTTGAATAAAAATAATTTTTCTTGAAATATTAGTAAACAAAATAACTTGATGCTCATGTAGATCTAAGTTTTACAAGAGGTTTTCTAAATAAACCAAGTTCAAGAACCGATTTCTAAAGGATTATGACTTTTACATACTCTTACATATTTTTGTAAATAAAATAAGTGTAAAAAGCTTTTATTTACAAGAAGAGTTCAAGAGTTTTATTTTTGTACACTACTACAAAATACACATTTCTTGACGCACATTGCGCGTCATAAACGGTAATTATGACACGCAAAAGCGAGTCGTTGATTGAGAAGTCATAAAATTAAAATGACATGCATTTGCATGTCATGTTTTTATGACACACATTTATGACATGCTTTTATGACACACATTTATGACACGCATTTACGACGTTCATTTATGTGTGTCATGCTTTTAAATGTTTTGAAAAATTATGGAATTACTAATTAACCCTGGATAAATAAATAATAATCAAATCAATAAATCCATTTCTTAATAAAACATGTAAATATACAGAGACACCAAAAACCCATTGCATAATAATTTATCAATTATACTACAAATATTTTAATGTTTACAAAAATATTGTTTATCAATACATTTGTCGACACCAGTTATCACTAAAAATTAACATTTTCCGCATAACTCGATCATTCTTCGCAAATATTACCATATCTATAGCCAAGTATTCCTCTACTCTTTACAAAAGAAGACTAACCCTTCAACCTCCACGTCAATAACTCCCCTGAAGAGCACAGCCTGGTTCTATGTACACACATTGAGAAACCAGCACGAGGTCCATGTGGCATCCCGCCTTTCTTTAACTAAAACTACATGTTGAAGAAGTCTTAAAGGGGTGTAATAAATAATAAGTCAATAAATATTCATGTTAAAAGAAACATGAAATACCTTGATACAAACTCAAGTCTTAGGGTCAAGCGCTCGCATGTCTGAATGAACAATCCTTTTCTATATCTCTTTGGAATAACCACCATATAAATAAATCTATAATCAAAATGAAATTGTAATAAAAACAAGAAATTTCATATATGTGTAAAATATATTTAACTCACATCTTCTTGGTAAACAAAGAGTTGGAATCCACTCCTAGCACTTGACCATTATAAGCATCCAGGTGCCGGTTTTATCTCTTGCCACTGAAGCTAGACGATGAGCTTGTTTTAGTTATTGATTCACAAACATGAATAAATTGCCCAATTGATCACTACTTTACCTTAAAAGTATCCAAATTAAAGAGAATTGAAGTATCTGCAAAAGAAAATAAAGTAAGTAATAAAAGGATCAAATCTTATAGCTTAGGTGCAAACTTAGTATTCAATATGTAGGCTAGTGCTAGGAATGGGCAACTTATCAAAACGCAAACTTTATTTGAAAAAACAGAAATAACCTCACTTCTCGAAAAGTATCATAGAAGTTAGAACCCACCAAAAATAACAAGCTTGTGCTTATACAAAACCTACAAATAAACCATAAATTTAGGTTTACACACTAGAAAAAAGAAACTACAAACACATTAAAAAACCCAAATAACTTATAACATACCATCGGATGACCAGAACGTCGGCTAGGACATCCTTTATAATTCTATTGTTCCCATTGATTTGTTTTCAAATCCAACATCCAAAAGTCCTATACTATCAGAAACATAAGAAAAAGTCAAATACAATATGCATCGAAAAGAAAACACATTCAAGAACCATAAGTATTCTACCTTGTAATGATGAAAACGCTCTTGATTAGGAGCTATGTTGTCAAAGACGCAAGGCGCAGGCGAGGACATTGCCATCTCAATGGCTTTCTTCAAACTTATGAATAAATACTTTTGAAACTGAACTAATTCTACAAATGCAATCAGCCAATTTATAAACACCAAATGACAAAATATCTTTAAGTAATAAAAAGGTCAAAAAGAAGGACAAAGAATATTTGAGGGTCAACCTGCCTGACCTGTCACCTCTACTAGAAATTCACCATCATTTTAGGAAAGAAGGGTTACCTGGCCACTTGTTGGTTCATATAGACAAAGCAAAAGATACAGAAATAGGGATGAGCACGGTACCCGTTCGGTACCAAACCGGTACCAAAATACGGGAAAAACTGATACCGGTACCAAATATCCCGGTTCGGTACTGGTACCAAATGTTCATCCTATATAATTGTGTTTTTCCCGCTACCACTAAGGCCAACCTGATGAGCAATATCAAAAAAAAAAAAAGTTATACTTAAAGTGGTTATTTTTAAAGGCAAATTGGATTTAAATAATCCCAACTCACTGTTATTGGCTAATAATAATCCCAACTCATTTAATCACCAATAATAATTCGAACTATTCACTTTTGTTTGTAAAATACTCCCAGTTAAAAAAACACTAACTAGGTTAAAAAATTGTTGATGTGGCTTGCCACGTCACCTGCCACATCAGTTGCCACGTAATCGAAAAATGTCACGTAGACTGCCACATCAGCTGCCACGTCATCGAAAAATGCCACGTAGACTGCCACATCAGCTGCCACGTCATCGAAAAATGCCACATCAACTGCCATGTCATATGACACATCAGCTAAAAGGGCCACATCAGCTATTTTTTAACCTAGTTAGTGTTTTTTTAACTAGGAGTATTTTACAAACAAAAGTGAATAGTTCGGATTATTATTGGTGATTAAATGAGTTGGGATTATTATTGGCCAATAACAGTGAGTTGGGATTATTTAAATCCAATTTGCCTTTATTAAATATATTAGGGAGCTAGAATAATAGACGTTACATACAAGTGCAACTGCTTCATGAGGATTCAGAATAATGTGTATCTTTTAATTCATGTAGCTGTAGAAATGTCACATGTATAATTTTTTTCCAGGATAGCTTTTTTAAGAATGTCTCTTTCAAAAATAAACCAAAAACTTATCAAAGATCATAGATATTTATGCCAAACTATTATCATTTAGAACTACAAAAGCATTGCTTACATCATTTCTTTGCCAGAAAACTTTGATGTTTGTATGCCTTGGTTTTTTGCATCTCATGACAGCAAGTTCCACACCTTGATTAATCTACATGACATCCAAAGTTAACAATTTATTCCTTTCACAGAATGTATAACACTTGACCCCTATCACCCAATGTTTAACATTTAACAGCAAAACAAAGTAGGGCAGTAGGCAGTCAGGTAAATATAGGTTAAACATTAAAGCAGTCAAACATATAAAACACTCAAATAGACCAAAAAAAGGCATACATGTTACAAGGCAACAATCGGGAGGAAGCCAAAAGCGACAAGCTTATTATATGTAAAGGTTGTAGTCAATAAAAATGATAACAGTTAAATTGATCATTCGTAAAGAAGGAACAAATGCCTCGAAGCATAGAGCCTTTTGTACACAAAATCATCCAATTTAAGAACAAGAACCTTGAATTAGCATCTTGACCGATCTAAAACAACAAAGCACATTTGGGAGCGTTGAAGGGTTATTAGGCTATGGGGTGTGGATGGAGCCCCATGGGGCTTTATAGGTGCCACATAGGATCCACGTAGGCGACACGTCGGCTGAAGCTTGATGGCGCCCCCCCTTTAACATGGAGGGTGTGATGATGGAGCCCCTAGGGGCGCTATAGAGAAAAATTAAAAAAAAAAAAAACTCTGATTGGTGCAAACACATGTGAGCCCCACCTGATCCTCGTTGCCGCTCGTTACCGCGATGGCGGCCAGTCAATGGCGCCCCGGCTATGGCGCCGGGGGTGTGGATGATGGAGCCCGGGGCGCTATAGACGTCTAGGTGGCGGAAGGGTGGCGCCCCACACCCTCCAGCCTTAGTGTCGTCTACCTATAATTTATCAAAAGTCAAAACCACATCGCAAATAAGGAAAACAACCATTGCAAGATCATCAGTAGTTTCGGTCGCTGGAACATAACGGAGGTCATATTTAACAGAGGTTCGAAACTATACCTGTACCAAATCAATGCGGTGGTGCTAACGCAGTAGCGGACTTCTCGGCTTGGGCGAGTTCAAGGAGATGAGCACCAGGCGATTACGATGACTTCATTCTTTTTCTGCGTTTTATTTGTTCCAAACATTGTTGAGAATTATTGCATAAGAAGGGTTAGTGGTGAATTTCAGATTTGGGGGGGAAAACAATTTTTTAGAGGATAAACCAAAATTGAAGCGGGATTGAATAAAGACTTGGGTGGGTGATGGGTGAATTGTGAAATCATAGAAGCGGGAAATCCAAAATTTTAAGGCCTGTGTATGAGATTTGCAAGGGAACTGAAATAAAATAAAAATAATTATTAAAACAAGATACATTATAAAACACTATAGAAACGTAATTTCAATATGATGGTTTAGATATTTTAGTTACAAATATAATATAAAAAGTTTTGATAAAAATATAGTTAGCTATTATAAAATAATATTGTTTATAAATAATGAGTCATGCAAAAGAGATAATAAATCATTGGGGTAGCCTTTGGTATGGAGGAATGAGAGACGGAATAGAATGGACTATTGCGAGAGAATGAAAAAACATGTGTTTGGTTGGTCAATGTAATGGAATAACTCATTACATAAGGCCGGAAGGTATGGAGGCACCACCAGGGCCACCTCAACTGCTATAGCGCCACCCGGCGCCATACATCCACACCCTGCGATTCAAGAAGGGGCGTTATAGGCCAGACTCCATTGTGGTAACGAGCTGGTTTCGCGTGGATCGAGGAGAGTTATGTTGAATGTTACCGTTGAACAGTAACAATTAAAAAAAATAATTTCCTTTTTTTATAAATTAATCCTATAAATACCCCACATTCTCTACATTTTTATACCATTCTTTACACTTTCTCTACATTTTTTTATACCGTTCTCTACACTTTTTTACATCATTCTCTACAATGTTTCCCAACAACCCAAATCAATGGGACCCGAGCAATCCGTATTGGCAAAGTTTGCAAAACAACGAGCAAGAGGACCGGTCGACGAGACCCGCGTACGGGTGAGCTTGGATATTATCCGATGCCATCAAGCACCCCAACTTCTCCTCATCCCACCACTCCACCGATGCCCGAATTTTACGGGTATTATTCTCAACCCCCATTTTTTCCCTAATACCTCAAAACATACCCCAAAACATACCTCAAAACATACCCCAAACCTAAAACATACCTGAAACCCAAAACATACCTGAAACCCAAAACACAACCCAACCCAAACCGAATCCGTACCGGAAACCCAAGCCGAACTAACTTCTAGAAAAAAGCGAAGTCATCGAAAGAAGGATGTTCGAAAAACGTGCTACTAAGAAGGTTGAATTTTGGTCGCCTAAGGAAGAATTCGAGTTGGCAAAAGCATGGCTCGACGTATCGGAAGACATGGATTTTCTCGCGAGAGATTTGTCAAATCTAACGGAGGAGGACCGAGTCATTTTGGAGGCTCGTAAGGCATAAATTCGGGCGAAATATATGTGGTTTTTTTTCTAGTACCTTGTGTTTCTTTAATGACTTTGTAATGTTTTTTTATTTTTTTAATGAAATTATGTTTTTTTTTTTAATTTTCTAGTTATTAAAATTGCCATTTAATTTTAAAAAATAAAATATATAAATAAAAAAATAATTAGGTAATGATGACGAGGGCTTCATCCTACACCCTGCAAGTTAAAGGGGGGCGTGATAAAGCCCACTGGCTGACGTGGATCCTATGTGGCGATGACATATCCTGATAAAGCCCCTAGAGACTCCATCCCACACCCTCTAGCCTAAGGCATTTCATTCCCTCAAATTCATTTCATCCACCACCCTTGTTTTTTTTTTCATTCCATTCCCTCTCACCATTCTTCATCAACATCTCGCCCAACACGACCACCACCTGCCACCACCACTACCCAACGTTGTTGCCAACACCCGTCGCCGACAACCGCCACCCCGTGTCGCCGCCAAAAACCCTCGCCGTCACCTTCCGCCACCAACCACCAACGTCAACGCCGACCACCACAACCACCGTCAACACCTGCCACCAACAACCGCCACCCCGTGTCGCCTCCACTAGCCACCGCCACCCACCGCCTTCGTTACTCTCCACCATCGACCACCGCCACCGCCTGCCACCACCACCGACCACCGATACCCACTGCCGCCGCCTACGCTAACCATCTCCACTTGTCGACGCCTTGCCACCACCATCGCCTGACCACCGCCACCCACCACCGCCGACCACGGCTACCACCGGCCACTGCCACCGACCACCACCACCGCCACCCATGCCACCACCATCCACCACCCACCGCTGGCACCCCACCACTGCCGCCGCCACCCATTGCCGATTTTATTCCTTCATCTTTTGTTGCCTACCAAACAAAACAAGGTAATGATTCATTTCATTCCCACGTGGTAACCAAACAAGACCATGGAATGGTAATAATTCATTTCATTCCTTTGTCCATTTTATTACCTCGTGAATTTCATTCCCTCACCCATTCCATTACCCCGTACCAAATAGACCCTAGGGTAGTGTTTGGTATGCCGGAATGAGAGGCGGGATGGAATGGATCATTACGAGGGAATGAATAAATGGGTGTTTGGTTGGTCAATGGAATGGAATAACCCATTCCATAAGGCATTCCATTCCCTCAAAATCATTCTATCCACTCCCCATGTTTTTTTTCATTCCATCCCATCTAGCACCATTCATCACCAACACCACAACCCACCACCTTCGCAACCACCCACCACCACCAAAGACGCCATCGCCGACTCCACCTGCAACCCGTCAACGCCTCCACCGCCACCCCGACAGCCACCGTCGCCGCCGCCACCCACCCGCCACCGTTGCCACCCGCCACCGTTTCCACCCACCGCCGCCACCAACCACCATCGCCGCCAACGCCAGTCACCGCCGTCATCCACCACCACTGTCGACGCCACCGCCACAACCAACCACCGCCTCCGCTGCCACCCACCGCTACCTCTGCCTCCACGCAACCCCCGGTCACCACCACCAGCCATCGCCGCCTCCACCGCCACTCGCCGCCGCCCACCACTGCCGCCACCACCCACAATCACTACCATCGACCACCACCACTCACCGCTGATTTTATTCCTTCGTTTTTCTTGCCTACCAAACAATACAGAATAATAATTCATACAATTCCCACATGGTAACCAAACAAGACATGGAATGGTAATGATTCATTGCATTCCCTTGTCCATTACATTAGCTCGTTCATTCCATTTCCCCGTCTATTCCATTACCCCGTACCAAACAGAGAGTAGGGGTGTAAACGAGCCAAGAAAAAACCCAAGTTTGAGTACATTTTGCTTATGATAGATCATGTTTCAATTCAAACTTTTCCCTCCCTCCACCAAAAATTAGAATTCTATCCACGATAAGTTACACTAAAAAATTAATATTTCCCCTAAAAAGAAGTATCAACCATCTACTTCCCTCTGATTATTAGTTCCGTCTCAAATAAAAAAAATTGAACAAAAAGGGAAATAGAAAAACACAGCCAAAAGTCCCACAATTACAAGAAATTACATGTCGTTGTATAATTACATTTTACCCATCTATGCCATCTTTACCCTCTTTTAAAGGTTTTTTTTTCCCTGGTGAGACATGAGTCAAAATTTTGTTCTGATAAAAAGCATTTCAAAAATATCGTTTTGTGATTGCTAAATCTTTCTTATTAACTATTTTATTTTTATTAATTTAAACCGTGTAATATACGAGCTATAACCTAGTTCAGAAAATATAACATGACATGCTAAAGAGATGACACAAAAAAGAGTGTCAGAAAACTTGACATACACATTTAGATAGTGTTGTTTTTTATGACGCTAAAAAGATGACACACAAAAAAGAATGTCATAGATTTATTGAATTTTGTAAACCATGACATTTTTTTCTTAACACATATTTTCGAATGTCATAAAATTAGTGTGTGTCATTGTTCGTGTGTCAAGATAGATCTTGTATTTTATTATGACATTAAAAAGATGACACACAAAGAATAGTGTAATAAATTTATTGAATTTCGTAAATCATGACATTTTTTTCTTGACACACGCTTTCGAATGTCATAAAATGAGCGCATGTCATTGTTCGCGTGTCAAGATAGGTATTTTTTCTAGTAGTGGTAAAAATTGTTTACAAGTTGTAAACACTAAACTTTTGTAAGAGAATGGTGTTTAAAGAAATAACTACACTTCGGAAGGTAACTAAGTTCACTAAAAGCTTCACTAAGTTACTACGCGTTTTCAGAAAGTATCAAGTTCATGATTAGTGTGTAACACATATAGTTTTCACTACTAGAAAAAACACCTTTCTTGACATGCATTGCGTGTCATAAAAGGGTCCTTATGACACGCAAATGCGAGTCGTTGATTGAGGAGTCATAAAATTAACATGACATGCATTTGTGTGTCATGTTTTTATGACACACATTTAATGACACACATTTAATGACACGCATTCATGACACACATTAATGACACTCATTTTATGACACATTTTAATGACACACATTCATGACACTAATTTTATAACACTTTTAATGACACACGTTCATGACAAGCATTTATGACACATACGTATGACATTTATTTACGCGTGTCACGCTTTTAATTGTATATTTTTTTTATAAAATTACTAACTTGCCCTGGATACATGTATAATAACAAAAATAATAAATCTTTTTCATAAAACAAATACACATATATATATACCAAAACAATCCATTACATAATCATTTGTCAAGTATGCTACAAATATTTTAACGTTAACAAAAAAAAGAATTGTTTGTCAATACATCGTCAACACCTAAAATTACGATTTGTCACTTAAAAATAGAGGTAACCACATAAGTCGACCAATCTTCGCGAAAGTCATCCTTATCCGCAACCGAGTATTCCTCTACTCCTTTCCCAACCTGAGACAACAATTAAATAAAATAAATCTTAAAAATCAGAATTTCATCCTAATATATGAATTTAATCATTTGTTTAGATATATAAGTACATATTTCTCTAATATACAGACTAAAATATACCTAAACTTACATTATCATTGTCAAGTATTTCAACTCCTTCATAAGCTATCTCCTTCATGAACTTCATCACATAGTAGCCGCATCCATTACCTCTTGGCTGACGTGGACACTACACAATTAAAAATATAAAGAAATGTGAAACCATTGCGACTTAAGTTTAAAACAACGGGTTTCAATATTTACAATATCATTACAACCACAATTTAAATAAGGGATTAAGTTCTTACCCTAACGTTAATCCAGATGACTTTAACCCTTATGTTGGCACCACTTCGTGAAGCATACACGACCATTGCCCTATAAAAAATCAAAATTATATCAAAGTATTTTCCAACTCTTTTCTCATCCATTATGATAATTTGTATTACTTACGAATCAAATGGGTACCGGTACTAAATATAAGCAGTACTTACGAAAATACAGTTACCAAAAAGCAGGAAAATGGGTACCAGTACTGCAAAATGAAAAAAACGGGTACCAGTACTGAATATAACCGGTTCGGTACTGGTACCCGTACCAAATGCTCATCCATAGTTTGAACCGATATTCGTTTGAGCTCGAGCTTTCATAGGTAAGACGAGGTTGTCTTGTTTGCACCTCTAGTCAAATCCCCATAGCAAACTAGTAAAAGATGTACAACATATTTTTAAAATAAACAATTAAAGGTCATATTTTTTAAATAAACAATTAAAGGTCATGAAGCATATGCAAGTAATCCAAAATGCCCTTTAACAAATATCACAAAAATGAGCCATAAATCTATAAAGAAACATAAAGTTTACCACTTTATTAAAATCAAAAGTAGGCCAATCATGATTAACTATATATCACTATCCAAAACAGTAAAACAGTAACTAAATTGGTATAATTAACAGTGTCGGCCGGGATGCAATTAGAAGTTTAGAACCCACATTTCAAACAATTCACCATCAAAATTCACCTAATAAAAATTCAAAAGCATAGAGAAAATCACAAAATAGAGTTTGTATTTAAAAATTTTACAACAATTAACACAAATACCTGGTCAAACTTCAAGCCTTAACACAAATACCTAATAAAACTTCAAGCTTATTATCATGGCAAATACCGGTTTGCGACAAAGTTTTATCGTCATCTCTAATTCGTTTCCCCTGATGCATCACATGTAGCTCACCGCTAAATATAGCAGTCACAGCCTCCATAACAGTCCTCTATAACAAAAAAATGTCAATATAAGTGAACTACAGATTATAAATTATACGTATAATTGTATAAACATTCGGTTTGACCAAAAAGTGTATATACCTTTAGAGAACTAATGGTTGCAGTTTCTGGTATTTCAATGAAAAACTCAGGTACTCTGAAACACTTGATCTTCAGCTTCACTGATTAAAATTTAAACACAAAATCAACTTTTAATTTAGATTAATACGATTAATAGAGTAGATACAAATGTTAATCAAAACTTTAATGAATACCATGTGAATCTTGAGAAGTTGCGTCCAAACTAGAACCGTCTTCGATAAATCCAGATTTGTTATCCGAATTGGAAGGATTATCCAACTGATAAAGTCTTCGTTTCTTGAACGGATAATCCCTTAACGGTCTTTGATACTTATAACCATAGCCAGACCGATGCTGGTATCAATCGCAACAGATGCTATTTATAAACTTATAATACACAACATATCAATCGATTAAATGTTAAGAAGATATTTAAATGTTGGGAAAACAAGAAAATTGGAGAATTGAGAATTACCTGATGGAAAATCTAAATAATTGAAGCAAAATTGATTGATTTTGAAGAAATTTGTTGTGAGAGAATTTGGGCGCCACTGAAATATCTTTTTTGAGCCTATGTAGGTAAAAGAGGGAGGGAGCCGGGAGGAGGGAGATCAAAAGTTTTGAATTTTTCATTTGAGGAAAAGTGGGCGGGAACTATTTTTTAGGGTATACTTTTCTTTAAATTTTTAATCAATAACAATAAAATGGCTAAGACTATAGGGTATGGGGCGGGGATTGGGGCATGGGTTGGGTACAAACGTCCACGTCACCACCCCGGGTGGGCTTGGGTTTCGGCGTGGCCCCTTGGGCGGGGGTTTCAGCTCGGGCGTTGGGCGGGGCTACGAACATGACATGGCGGAACCTCATTGGCAAGAGCACTAGCCCTTTGAAATTGGTTTTTTTCCACGTCACCCCAGCCACGCCCCACCATACCCGGAAGTAAGAAAAAAAACCGAAACAAATAAATTAAAAAAAAAACGAAACAAATAAATTAAAAAAAAAACTAAAGCAAATAAATTTAAAAAAAAACCGAAAGAAAGCTAGAGTCCGTATTTTTGACGGATTTGTTCCCGACACATTTGGGCTAGGATCAACGCGTCGCCTGTGAGATGGTCGATGGTTTTAGACAAAAATTCGATATCTTTCTCCATTTGTCTTGATTCTTCGCGACAAACTTTTTGTTTTCGGCTTTTCTTTCCTCGATACTTTGTAAACGCTTATGACCGAGATCTCGAATGTCTTGAAGGCGTCGATTCATCTATTTGAAATCTTGCTTCAATATTTGTTGATTAGAAGAAGAGTACTTCGTTTTTTCCCTTATTTTTGGCACTTCTTCTACTAGGCAGTCGTTCCAACTCCAAATCTGTCGACAATTTCTTTTACAAAAAAATATTATTTAAGCATCAAATAACACCGGAAGTTTTTTATTATTTACAAATCAAAAGTTTTATATTTTTGTTGTTTTCATTGAATTACACAACCTTTTAACACTAGAGTTCCATCTAAGTTTTAACAATGCAAGTTTTCTTATAAAGTTACAAATTTTAATAAAATATGCAACCTTTCAAGAAAAAGGTTGCAATTTTAATAAGATTCTCCAACTTTTTATGAAAAATGTTGTATTAGATATTTTAATGCAACTTTGAGCGAAATTGCATTAGAGTCAAATGCAACACAATTGAAAAAGGTTGCATATACAAAGTTGCATTAGCCTCATTTTCTAGTAGTGGAAGATGTGGGTGGGATGAGAAATCATGAGAGACCGGCGAGAACATCGCCTTGTCGATAGGGTACCTTCCACAACCAGCACCAAACGGCATGGTCATTTCCCAAAACCACTATGACGAGCCTAACTGTAACGTGCTTGACCCTAAAACAAGCTCGTTAAGTAAACTAGCCCGAGCTCAACCCAGCTCATGAGTCTAAACGAGACACTGTTAATATAATTTTTAATTAATATATTAGATATATATCACTTTTCATAAGTTCGTACAATTTTTTCTCTTTAACAGTTTTCAAGTTTTTCCCATGATTTGTTATTGGAAATTAACCATGATTTCCATATTACATAAACAATAACTGCTATAGGAAATTAACCCTTATGTTTATGTAATATTTTTTTATGACGCTAAAAAGATAACACACAAAAACAGTTTTATAAAGTTATTAAATTTTGTACAACCATGACATTTTTTTCTTGACACGCATTTAAATGTCATAAAATAAGCGTGTGTCATTATTCGCGTTTCAAGATAAATCTTGTTCTTTTATGACGCTAAAAGGATGACACACAAAAAAGCGTGTCATAAATATATTGAATTTTGTAAAACCATGACATTTTTTTCCTTGACAGCCACTTTCGAATGTCATAAAATGAGAGTGTGTCATTGTTTGCGTGTCAAGATGAATCTTGTTTTTTTTATGACGCTAAAAACATGACACGCAAAAAAGAATGTCATAGATTTATTAAATTTTGTAAACCATGACATTTTTTTCTTGACATACGCTTTTGAATGTCATAAAATATGTGCGTGTCATTGTTCACGTGTCAAGAGGAGTGTATTTTCTAGTAGTGTTTTACTCTCGGTAATGTAAAGTTGTTTAATAGAAAATTGTTGATGATTGTTGATTTAATTTGAAAAGAAAATGATATGCTTATTAGCATGGACACCTCCGTTTTTAGGGGAAACTCTGGCGAAATTTTCTAAAAATCCCAAGACTTAGAAAATTATTTTCTAACAAGTGTTTATAAATGTGTTTAACTTTGATTTTCGGAAGTAAACTTCGCCATGAGTATTGTTACAAAACTTCAAAGTGTCGGAGGTGGGTTTTCGAAAATAAAAGCGGATAGACATATATTTAGAATATATAAACGCTTGTGTGAATATTTATTTGATTGGGAACTAGTTACATTATTTAGGACAAAATAATGTAACTTATCAAAATACTCTTACACACATATCTTTGGTAAAATATTATTTCGGAAACTAAGAAGTGAAAATATGTTATTTTTCGGAAAAATATATTATTTTTGACAAAGATGTTAAATATATTTTCTAAGTGGGACTTAAAAATATATTATTCGAGTTATCACAAAAATACATGTATAAATACCCCCATCCTTGGGAAGGAGATACGCACATAAAATACTTGAGAAGTATGAAAACGAAATAGTTGCCTAACTATTATTTCAAGACCTAAAAATATAATATAAGTTAAAATAATTATTATTTTAACAAGAAGTTATGACTTGGAATAATAACAAAGTATCGTAACTCAAACGTAAATACAAAGGCAAGGCACGGCCCAATCGTCTAATTGACATTAGTACGTTGTAGGTCGTCGGGTAGCTGATCAAGTTTGAGTTGACGTTACGATACAGGAGACGCAGTACAGTGAGTTCATGTCCCCCTTTTCTTTTTAACTGTTTTCAGTTTTTACAACTTCGGGGGTGAAATACATGTTACAATTATGACGGACATTTTTATACATGGTATGGTTAGCTTAAGGAGGGTATACTACTTAGATCATGTGAGTGACGGGTGCGACACTTAAAGCCATTAATCCTCGTAGTAGGACCGAGGGACATGAGTGATAGATCTATTTGGGTGTAGCGAGCCCACACCCATGAGGCCGGGGTGGCCCATAGTGGTGACTGTGTCTTACAGCCGGAAGCCCGGTGCAACTCTGCTAGGTTTGAGTTTTCCTGTATTCACTTCACACATGCCAGTGGCTTTGCAACCCATTGGTGATCTCTTTTTCCTTATTGCTACATACCAGGGACTTTCATACATACACCGTTTACAAAGGTTTATACAAACTCACATACACATGAACTTGCTCAACTTTTGTTGATTTTTCAACTACATGTATTTCAGGAAATTGATCGGATCTGGCGGGTGATGCACGTTAAGCTGCGTATTAAATAAAAGATGTCATCCGGGGGTGTAGGGTTTAGGAGGTGTAACCCTTGCCTGGACGGGTCACATGTCTCCAAACCTCGTTTTATTTAAGGTCTTTTGTTGAGTCCATTGTGAACTCATTTTTAAGCAAGTCATGGTTGTAACTTAATTTGGGTAGTTGTTTCAAGACAATTATGTTATGGCATTTTCTAAACTATATTAATGGATGAACATCTTGTGTTTTTATCATATAGCATTGTTATGATTGTTGCTATGGTATTAAGAAGTCACACCAAATAAACCCACGCTTCCGCAAAAGACAGGGTGTGCAGTGTTACCCGTTTAAAACACTTTATGGATGAAGGTACCCTCCAGTACGTTGGACAGAAATAAGAGAAAATCAGCTATCAGGCCATTTGATCGGCAAACCGTTAGAATTTCAAAATCAGAAAAAGAATGATACAATAAGTCTCTACATGAAAAAGGAATAGTCCGATTTAGTAAGAAAGGAAGTCCAAGGTATGTCAGACCATTTAAGGTTACTAAGCAAATTGGACCAGTAACCTATCAACTAAAATTTCTAGAAGAAATGGCAGGTATACATGATATATTTCATGTATGTAATTAAGGAAATGCTTTGCTGATAAATCTTTAGTAATATCTCTTCAAGATATAGAGATAAATGAAAATCTATGTTCATTGAAAGACCTTATAAGTCAAATATGAGAATTCCAAAGCATACGAGATTAGTTCTGGTCAGGGCCAGTAGGATTTAAAACGTGGACAAGAATATACTTGGGTATCGAAGATAAGACGGAAGTAACCACACTTGTTCCAGCAAATCTCGAGGGTGAGATTTAAAACAAAGTGGGGAGGATGTAACAACCCTCGGAAAAATCCATCAACAAAATCCGAAGTGTGCACGATAAAACTTGAAAACCTGATGGTTGATGAACCAACCCGCACAAAAGTACCTTTATTAGACTCTCAATTATAAATTGAATCATTTAGGGTCAAGACCCAAGCATACGCGATAAACACCAGCATGAAAATCGAGAAAAACGCGTGATTGGGCGAAAAAGGCGGCCGAAGACACATGTCACAATGAGGCGCCATGTGGCAGCCCTATGCTAGACACATGGCAAACCTATGCCAGGTCAACCATCCCCGTGACACGCGACAGGGTCCCCGGAAGCTGGCGCGACGCACGGGAGAAACCAAACTAGCCTATATAAAGGACAGGTTTGGGATGAATTCAGTACACCAGTTTCGATCAGAAATCGATACTTCTTTCTCCCTTGTTCTGTCGTTCTAATACCAAAACCCCTAAACCCCGAAACTCTGCTCGTTATCAGAGTAATAACTCTAATCACTGACACGGTACTATATCCGATCGATTGAAACCGATCCAATGGATGTTTAAGTGTTGCCTGTATACGGCTATACTTTGTCATTCGTTGTGGGATTTGATCTCGTGATTATCGTTAAAGTTGAATTAAGTTAATACACTAATACGAGTTCCATTATATCTAGAAGTTAGAACTCATAACCAAGGGGCGGCTAAACTAGAATACTTAGCGATTAAGTAAACTTAGTGGCTAAGAAACTTAATGGTTAAGTAAACTTAGTGATTAAGTAAACTTAATAAGTAAATTAATCAGTTAAACAGTTAAGTCAGTAAATGGATTAATCAGCTAAGAAAGTTACTTAATTAAACGATTAAATAAATTAATTAGTTAAACAACAAGGTATATATGGGGTAGATAATATCTAAGGAAGGTGTAAGGAAAGTGTATATGGATAGGAATTATCCAAGGAAGGTGCAAGGAACGTCTAAGGAGGATATATATGGGTAGGAAGTATCCAGGAAAGATATATATGAAACTTCCTAAACAAGTATATATGAAGCTTCCTAGAAAATGTATAGGTAACTTCCTAGAAAAGTATATGTAATTTCCTTGAAAATATAAAGGAAACTTCCTAGAAATGCATACTCCTTACCTATAAATAGGAGCCTAGGATTTCATTATTCTTTGCTCATTCATTCTATTCTTCTCTCTATACGTTGGTGTTCTAACCAATAATCACCAATATGATATTCTGTCCGATCGATTCGGAAACCAACTAACGAATGCTAAAGTGCTGTCTAAATAAGACTATACTTTGTGAATTTCGTTAAGGTTCTGATCTCGTGACCATCGTTAGGTTTGATTTGGTTTGGTTTAACACTAATACGTATTCCACTCTGTTAAACTAAATGTTTAACTATCAGAAAACTCCAAACTATACACTTACAACAGACCAGATGTTTAATCATCAGAAGATTCAGAACTCTAAAGTAGATGCTTAATTATAAGAAGATTTAGAATCAGGAGGTCTGTTAAATCAAGACTATAAGACCTACAAGGTGAGTCCATTCTCTTTTCTCACAGTTTGTGAGTCATTCTCTTTTTATCAAAACTATTTTACAAAACCTCAAATCATTTCTCGGTTATATTTTACAGGGATTAAGTCTTTGCAAATATTAAATTACTGGCCGTAAGTGGGGTTTTGTATACATTACTGCTGTATTATCACTTTTAGGTGGGCGAACCTAAAAAGTGATACTCGTCACTATTGGGTGAACAGACCCAATAGTGGTATGACCACAGTCACAGATCCGGTCGAGTGACAACTGGACCAGATAATTATAAGATAGGGGCAATTGTAATCGCTCTTAATACTGTAAATTATAACAAATGTGTTTTTGTAAAACTGAATGAACTCACCAGTATTTTCTGCTGACCAAATGTTTTTAAAACGCGTTTTAGGTGATTACAGTAGATTGGAACAAGAGTTGTGACACGGCACCAAAAGGCTTAAAGAAGTGTCTTATTTTATCAAATAAATTAAATTAAATTACACGTTTTATGTATTCGGGATTATCCCATACTAAAGCTACCTTTTCAAAACATGGGTTTATCCCCATATGTTTAATAAATAAAATCCGGTGTTTCTAAACTCTGGTATTTTCCTAACTCACGGTCCTGATGAACTTTCCGCTGCAATATCTTCAAAATAACCACTGGTACCACTTGACTGCTCACGGCTCCCTTCCAGGGTGTGGTCTGGGATCATGACATGCATGATACTGGATATCACAATCATAATCACTAAGAATTTCCATCCAACGTCTTTGCCTCATGTTTAATTCCTTTTGTCTGAAGACATATCTTAAACTCTTATGATCCGTAAATACAACAAACTTACTACCGTAAAGATAGTGTCTCCAAATTGTAAGGGCAAAAATTATGGCTCCTAACTCTAGATCATGGGTTGTATAATTCTCTTCATGTTTCTTAAACTGTCTAGAAGCATAAGCAATTACTTTTTGACGTTGCATTAATACACATCCAAATCCTAATTTTGAGGCGTCACAATAGACTATGAAGTCGTCAGTTCTTTCAGGCAACGTGAGTATTGGTGCATTGGTTAACTTTTGCTTTAAAATGCTAAATGTTTCCTCTTGTTTTAGTCCCCATTCAAACTTAACTGATTTGCAAGTCAGTTTGGTTAATTGAATGGCTATTCTAGAATTTTTTTGAATAAAACGTCTATAATATCCTGCCAGTCCGAGAAAACTTCTTACTTCTGTAGGTGACTCAAGAACTTTCCATTTGGTAATCGCCTCGATTTTTGTGAGATCCACATGAATTCCATCATGATTGACCAGATGTTCAAGAGATTGCACTTCTTGCAACCAGAATTCGCATTTTGAGAATTTAGCGTAAAGCTTTTCCTTTCTCAATAATGTCAGGAGTAGATTCAAATGCTCCGCATGTTCCTACTTACTCCTAGAGTAAATTAGAATATCATATATAAAAAAATTATGAATTTATCCAGGTATGGTTTACATATCATGTTCATCATGTCCATAAATGCAGCTGGTGCATTAGTTAAACCAAATGGCATGACTATAAATTCATAATGACCGTACCTTGTTCTAAAAGCAGTTTTATGAATGTCCTCTTTCTGTACTTTCAATTGATGATATCCTGAGCGTAGATCGATCTTTGAAAAGAATTGGGCTCCTTGAAGTTGATCGAACAGATCATCGATTCTTGGTAGTGGATACCGATTTTTAATTGTAACCTTATTCAAATCTCGGTAATCAATGCACATACGCATCGATCCATCTTTCTTCTTGACAAACAACACCGGTGCTCCCCATGGCGATGAACTAGGTTGTATGAAACATTTTTCAGGTAGTTTGTCCAATTGTTTCTTTAGTTTCTGCATCTCCGTTGGCGCTAGTCGATATGGAGTTTAGTTAATGGTTGATTGAGAAGTTTGCAGAAAGAAGTATTTATGAAACTTTGGTTCGCACCAGAGTCGAATAATACTTTAGAATATACATCATTAACTAAAAACGTACCGGCAATCACATCCAGAATCATCTTGGCTTCTTCAGCTGTCAGAACGAAGGCTCTGACATTCTTCTTGGGTCCTTCAGTTGTCTTTGCCTTGTTGTTTGTCGCTAGAGTTTGTTTCAGACAGTTCGGTTTGATGTGACCAGCTTCTCCGCAATTGTAGCATATCCTGGAGCTTGCTCTCTTCCTACAATCTTCTTCCTTATGTCCTGTGAACTTGCAAAAGTTACAGGACACCGCACACTTTCCTGAGTGCTTCTTTTTACAGAACTTGCAGTAGAGAGAAGAGGAAGATCCTGTCCCTTTTCCATGATAGGAATTACCATAACGTAGTTCCTGGGTAATCTTTTGAGCTAAGTTCTTTTTCTGGTTTTCCTCTTGCGTACGTACCAATTCATCTGTCGGAGTATTAGCAAGTTCTACTGCTTCTTCTATGGTTTGTGGTCTAGCTGCATTGACTACATGTCTGATTTCACTGATTAATCCCCAGATGTAACGGGAGATTAACACTGGTTTTGGTGAGGCTAGGGTTGGTACTATCCTTGCATATTCGAAGAATATGGTAGTATAATCCCTGCAATCTACCCCAATCGATTCAGAAACTTATTAGCAATCTGCTCCTTTTTCATGAGAAGGACAAAATTTCCTTACAACTATATCCTTAAAGTTGCTCCATTCCATGTTATAAACCCTGTCACTTCCTCTTGACTGAAGAATGGTATTCCACCACTCTAAGGCTGCATTCTTAAAGAGATTAGAAGCAAACATGATCTTATCTTCATATGCACATTTACTTATCTTTAAAACTGCTTATGTCTTTTCTATCCAGCGTAAGTCTGAAATGGCTCCTTCACTGCCTGAGAATTCTATTGGTTTACAGGCTAAGAATTCTTAACCATATGAGATGGATCTTCTTCTTTTTGGAATTGGAGCTTGGATAATTGGTCCGTGATTTCCATTCACGCTGTGACTTGGTTCAGTGGGTGCACGTTTACTGCCTATTACGGAATTATTTTCTGCCTTTTTAATAGTGTTGATAATATATGGCATAGCATCTATGATTCCTTGGGATACTATGTGTTCGATAGCACTTTTATCCACTTGCTTCTCGTTATTCTTGTTATTTTGTATTTCCCGATTTACTTCGTTTGACATCTGAATTGTAAACATTTATCAGGTATTAATATCACAGAATAAAATTAATACAAATAAACACACAAGCATATTGAACCAAAATCGTCGATCATTGTGACTTTACTCTTTCCATATATATATATATATATATTACAACTATAATTGGAATTTAAACACTAATAAGTATGCAACGATATATATATAGGTGATATATATTAATTTATATTTTAACAAAATTAGGCGACTAGTTTCTAAAACTGCATTTCCCGCTCGTCATATTTCCAGACGAGTTTTTCTCCGATTTGGCGAATCCGATTTCCTTCCTCAACCAACTCTTCACCATACTGGCAAAGTTCTTCCACATTCTCCTAATTCATTGGTGGCATAGAGGCTGGCATTGATTCAGGGTAACGTGGTATTGGTTCTCCGTAAGGATAAGGGTTGTTCAAAATTTTCTGAAATAAACGGTTGTCATCCCACCATGGATCTAGAGGGTTTGGTGCTGGAATTCTAGGTATCTCACTGGGATCAAAGGCTGGAATTGGAAGTTGGTTCTACTGGTTTTGTTCTATATTCATGGGTTGGTTAGGGAATAAAGGTATAAGTTGTGGATCTGGTTCTGCTACTTGGTTGAAATTAAGTTCTGCTGCTGCATTTTCTAACATATGGAAGTTTGCTAGTTGCCTATCCAATTCTTCTTCCCATAAGGGTCTGGCTTCTGGGTTTTGGGTATTTCTCTCTCTATTCACTATTCTTTGTTGTTGAAAATTTCTCAATCTTTTTCTCCTATATGATTTTGCTCTACTAAACCAACCTCACTTTTTAGGGGGAAAAGGTTCTTCGGATTTAGCTTTGAAAACAAAGATATCTTCGAAATCGGCTGTGTATCCTGGGGTTGGTTGGGATGTTCCTTCATCCATGGGAGAATGAGGTAGATGACGGTAAGCGTCAGAAGTACCCTGATCACTCGTACTGTAACTAGAAAATTGTCAAAATAACAATAAAATTATATATATATATATATATATATATAGACACACACACACAGAATAACACATAAGTTATTTACTAACACAATTGGTTAAAATTTGGGTATTAAAAGAACACCTTTATGTCTTAAACCAGTGGCTCTGATACCACCTCCTGTCGCAACCCCCGACCCACTCCGGGAGCGGGAGCTGCGAGCAACAGCCGGTGGTATCGGTGTTTATTAATTTGGCAGCAGAAATGAGATATCAGGATCGTAGTTAGGAAATAAATTTCAAAGTTTCAAACACCAAACTTTTATAATAAACAAATGGGATAAAACTCATGTTTCATTCATAACATATTAATAGGGATAAACACTAATTGCTGAAAACATAAACTTCTTTATTTAGATCACTTCTATAGCCACTTTCTTTAAGCCTTCAGTGCTCCATAGCTGGCTTTTTATAGCTTCACATTAAGTTACCTGAAACGCATTTTAAAAACATTTTATCAGCTAGAAATACTGGCGAGTGCATCCCAGTTTAATCAAATAAGCTTTTATAACTTTACAGTATTAAGAGCGATTACAATGTTTATATCTACCCAATTACTCGTTCAGTACTTGTCACTCGACGTATCTGTGACTATGGTCATATCACACATTGGATACTCGTGCCCAATTGTGAAGGTTATTAAGTACTGTATACAAACACCATAATACTTGTAGCAATTGTAGAATACAAAGAGTTAATCACTGTAATTGAAATATATTAAATCTAAAACCTTGTGAATAGTAAATTGTGCTCCATGTCACATCTTCATTCGTTCTTTTCCCCATTTCTTCTTTTCTCTGTTTTTATTGTGTTTATATACAATTTTTCAGAGATGTAAAACATGTTTTCACTTCTGGCAAAGTGGTGTCTGGACTGGATGTGTTATGACATGGTACGTGTTCGAATCTTTCTTGCACTTCCGCTGTGCCTTTGTCTCCCCTTTTTTTTGCGCTTCAACATCAAAGAAAGAGGGTTCTTCCGAATCTCTTTGAAGAACTTGGGTGTCTTCTCATGTTGATTATCAGTGATGTGGCTATTCTTTTCTTCTTAGAAATTGTAGATGGTGGCGGAGACACGGTGGCTGCGGTTTCTTCGATTTTCGATCGGTGTGTGAAGTCTAACGCCGCCGCTAGGGTTTCAGGTCAGGGATTTAGAGTTTCTTTCTCTTTTCCGGTGATGGAAATACAAAATTGCAATCATCACCATCTTTAAATCCGCAATTTCTCAATCTATCAAACATTATTAATTTTCTGAGCCATATCTTTGCCCTGATTGTTTATCTATGTTTAGATGGTTAACATTTAGAATCAGATGTGGTTTTCCTGAAATTAGAAGGGTAAGTAAAAAAAGATCGTCTCAGATTAATTTTATTAGTCGGCGTTAATATATTTCAGTTAGTGTATCCCTTTCAAATTTTGAATTTGAAATTCTGGATGGTAGTTAATCTTTTCATTTAATTTTAACTCAGATTTGTATAATAACTGCTTGATTTGTTCTCACTTTGTTCAAAATTTTCTAACATTATACCCCCAATTGAAGTTAGAAATTGTTTTAGTTTTATATGTTTCATATGTTAACACGTTCAAACTTAGATTCTTTGGCATGTTGGTTCGGTTTAAATCAATTAATATATCGATGGGTTTTGGATGATTACTATGGAAAGGGGACAGTGGTTAGGTACTGTGGTTCATCTTTTACTTTTTATTAGTTCGACTCATTTAGTTTGGAAACTGATAGAAAGTGGTAATATTGGTCATGGTTGCCTAATCTTAACAGTCAACTTGAACTTGAGGTGCTGTTTATAATCAACGGTCGTCCAGATCCGTTGCCGCCTCTATTTGGTGTCATCTTGTTTGCCTTACCGTTTTGCTCATCGAACCCTTTAGGGTTCCAAGCATTAGCGCAGCTTAGGCATAGCCCGAGGCCCCCCCCCCAAACTTTTCGATGCGTAGTGTCATGAATAGTACTTTCGTATAGAAATTTTTTAGGTATATACGTTTCCGCCCCCTGGTTTTGGAAAATTTGGGGGGGGGGGAAGCTTCGCCAATGGTTCCAAGACGACGGTTGTCAGTGGCGATGGTGGCAGGCTATGGATGGTGACGACAGAGTGTTTGTGATCGTGGGCTTTTTTGACATAGAATAGTGTATCATTTATCTTTAACTTAATGAAATTTAAACTCTATATTTATTTTTAAGAAGCCAATCTCTAATAAATTGTATTAGTATTAGCTCATACCTAACCTTTTGTCACCTTTATTCAATAGTCTAGATGCTGCATAATGGTTAAAATGTAGTTATCAATTATTTTCCTTCTTATTAATGATCTACATTTAGCTTATGTGAGATCAACTGGATCTTGATGACCTTATGCTTAGCCATTATCATCAGATTTAGAGATACCAAACACTTGGATAATGCTTCAGGTATGGTGTTTTAAGAAAAAAATTAAACAGTTTGTTAAATGCCTAAGATACCTTTAATTGATTTCACTGTATCGTCATCAGGTTTGGCGGTTATAACGATCATGTTGGTTACAACTTGCTTGATGTCTTATGCTGGCACCAAAATGTTATTCTTGCAATCGGTTTTGTCGTGTTTTTAGGATGATTGAAACACTGTACCTTTCGGCTTTTCTTATCAAGTTTCTAGAAGGGGCGTGGGTCCCGATAGCACTCTCGCTCATTTTCATGCTTGTGATGTACATGTGGCACTATGATACACTTAAAAAGTATGAAATTAATATCCAAAACAAAGTATCATACACTTAAAAAGTATGAATTTCATATCCATAACAAAGTATCAGTTGATTTGGTTACTGAGCATGTGCCCGACACTTGGTTGGACCTTGCTAGCTAGAAAGCATGCCGAGTTCCAAGACTGAGAAAGAAAAAAAAGCTAAGAGTGTTGTTTGCTTTTTCACAGTGAAATATTTCAAAGAGTACAAATACTACAAGTTGGATGGATTGGCTATAGTCTCAAATGTCAACATAAGTTCAGGTAAACATTATGTACAAATACTACAAGTTATATTAATTAATTTTTTTTGGTTATTTCTATTTAACTTTTGAGGTTTTATCCTTATTGTTATGCATTCATCCAGTAAATTGATTTGTTCTAAAGGCAGTGGTACACATTCGGATTTATATAATTTATTTGATTCTAAAGGCAGTGGTTCTCATTAGGATTAATATGTTGTATGTTGTTGGATTGCTAATTGTTTTGTCCAAGGTATCAAAATTAAAGCAGTTCGTAGAATCTTTATATCCATCTACACAAGCTTTTTCTTATAATGTGTCGTAGCACTAAGCCACACACCGGCGTGGCAGGTTCCGTCAATACATATGATCTCCTCAGCTACAATGTTCGGGTTGAATCCCCTTATTGTTTGCAATAATTCAATTTATGTAATTTAAGTAGCCGCAACGCGGCGACACGAAAAAAACCTAGTTATAATTGATAAACATTTGTAAAATACTTGAAATAATGGCTCACAAACTGCGAGAAAAAGAGAACGAGTCACCTTGTAAACTTAGGTATTCTACGGGCTTCCTGATAATATTTCTGGATTATTTTCCTGAGTTTCTATTAAAAACATGCAATGCATACGTTTTAGTAAAATAACCCAAGTCACTTTAGCCATACAACACGAGACAGAACCCCAACTAACTTAGTCAGGCAGAGCCTCGACATGAGTTGGTGGGTCCTAAATCAATCGGGTAGGGTAATGAATTAGTGATCCAGGGTTAAAATACTTACAACGGGGCAGAGCTTCGTGTTTAGGGGTATAGTTTTCGCCTATAGGAGTTGAGAGAGAAAGAGATTTAATCAAGGATTGAAAGTGTTGCTGCTGCTCTATTTATACTTGAATTCGGAGGCTCTCGCACCTCGCGACCCATTGAGGGTCTACCTCTCGCGGCCCGTGAGGGTCATCTAGCTACGGCTAGGTTTGACCAGTCATTGAATAGGTCTCACAAGTGTCCCGACACGTGGCAAAATGGTGTGTTCGGCAAGTAAAGCCTCTCGCGCCCCTCGACAAACCAAGGTGGGTCCAGTCGCAGCCCGTGAGAACCATAAAAATCAGGATTTTTCATTTTTTTATAAAAATAAATGTTAGGCGGGTTAGGTTTTTCGTATACGGAACGTTATAGGGTGTTTTCGAGGGTTGTTATAGTGGTGCAAGTGATGGGGTGGCAAATCAGACTAGTGATGGGGTTTTATGACACAAGTAGCCAAAGTAAAGTGAGCAAAACGTCGCTGGATCCATCTGCTTTGCCAGAATCTTGACCATAACTCCTGCCGGCTATAACTCCACTTAAACGAAAGTACTCAGGTGATAATTTTTCTTGTAGGTGACGGTTGTGCCCCATTAAGTATTTACAGAGAGGAAGAAAAAAATAAGATTTTGAAAAATCAAACAGGTGATGGTTATGGGAAAGTTTTAACAAAATTCTGTAAAGATTAATTCTTGGATTGGTATTTTAGATTTAGGGCTTTCAATTTAGCTTCAATTTCGTAGACAAGTGACGGGGTTTTGGTTGGGGTTTTGATGGGTGGCAAATCAGATTTGCACCAAATCTGAAGAAGATGAAGCTTATGAAGATTAGAGGTGGCAAATCTGATTTGGTGTAGGGTTGTTGTTCTTCAGATTTGGGGGGGGGGGGAAATGATTAGGGTTTGGGTTATTTAATTTGGGGAAAAATTGGAGAAGGTAGTGGAAAAGACGAATCTACCCTTATGTGATATGCACATGATCTCATTTAACAGAAAAAAGTAACTGAGTTAGGCTCAAAGGAAAAAACCATGCAATGTTTTGAAACATTAAGTACAAAAGTCTTCAATTATAAAGGCAAGGACACCGCCTGAAATTGAGTATAAAGATAAAGGACAAAATTTGAAATTCACTAATATATAATAAATTACCCGTTGGATTTCTTGAAAAAGAAATGTGTTTCTAGATACTTACCACTTTCTTGGAAACTATAGATTATACAGTTGTTTTACAAAATAAGTATCTAAATACTTAGAGATCTCAAGATACATGGATTATACCCTAAGATTCTATGTTATTTTAAGAAATCCCTGTAATTATAATCTTTATAGTTTTAAATATACTATGATGCCTAGTACTCATACATGGTAGTTTGAGGAACTTCTGGACAAATTTTGAGGTTGTTATATATTTATATAAAAAAAAGCGTTTGAGACTTATGAAGTTTCAAAACCCTATATATATTTTAAAGAATTTAACTTGGAATTTATGTCAAAATTTCATAAGTATATATAAATGTGTATAAATATAATACATGTTACTTTTACACAAATTCAATGAATTTCGAGTTATATTTGTTTAGAAAATAAATATATGATTACACATATATTTATCCGTATTTACAAGACGAGTTACGACTCGAGACCAATTTGATGTTAGGTTTTATTAAACCAAAAATGATGTTCATACGATAAGTGTTAATAATGCGATTTGGACATTTGCTATATTTATATATTTTGTTCTATATAATTATATTCATGAGCAACCAAACTAAGCCAGTATCAGTTTGTCGAGTTAATCCTTTTAAATCGAACTGTGTCTTGATCGAGACTAGGTAGTTGGGTAAACTATCTTTATTACCAAGTTGTGAACTAGAGTTATTTTCCACTTGACTTTTAGGTGTCCTTTACTTGTCATAGGGCACAAAGAGGTCAGTTAGTCCATGTTTCGGGCTTTGTATGCTAGCATTTCCATGGTTAATTACAGGTGAGTTCATAACCCCCACTTTTTACAGTTTTACATTTTTTATGAATGTTTTCGGGGGTGGAAAGACATGCAAGCTTTGCAAAAGCATACAATATTTCGATGAACGAGGGGTACATATTTCTAAACGATGTTACAAACGAATTCCAACTAACACAAGTAGTTTATGAAAGGTTTATGCTAAACATACCGGTTTTACAAAAACATACGCGTTATCTTTTTCGAAACATGCATGCGTTTCATGACTAGTGATGGGATTGTCCTAGTTACAATTAGGGCTGGATTGTCCTACATATGAACCTAGGGAATGGGTTTACCATACATACAAACATAAGATCGGATCGTCCTACATACAAACATAGGATTGGATTGTCCTAAATATAGACAAAGGGACTGGACGGTCCTACATACAAACTTAAGGACTGGATTGTCCTCTACTCAACCATAAGGGTCGTAGGGTCCTTACAACTCTACAGTGAAGTCGTCGCTACATTTCAGAACTATAACTGACTGCTAGTCTACCTTATTGAGTACACGGTTTGGCGAGGCACTCACTAGCTCGAGGTTGGTTATAGGCTCATGCGGGCATGTTGTCGTTGTCTTACGCGGGCAATGATGGTTATACAAGTTTTTACACGGACAATGTTTTCAAACGACATGCCAAAGAAAATGGTTTATCATGTTTTTTTGAACTTTATCCAAACCGTTTATCAAAAAGATTTGTCTCAAATCTTTTTCAAACAAACCATGAATTCGCCAACTTTATGATGGCTTTTTAGCATGTTCTTTCTCATGTTTCGCATTCAAACTATGGCACGATTGGATTAGGAGAACCCTTTGGGATTCGAGTACTTAGCAAGCGTTCATCTTTCTAGAAGTCTTAGCATTATACTTCTGCTGTGCAATGAAGATACCAGTCGTTACGCCCAACTCTTATTTTGGGGGTGTGACAAATTGGTATCAGAGCCATAGGTTTCAACGAATTAGGTTTCTGTAGGGATACGTAGGCTTTAACCTTGATTCATTAGGGACTAAGACTACTAAGACTTAGGTTCGAGTAAGAACGCCTAAGACATGAGCATGAGAATTCCAAGCGTTGCCTGAGACTTGAGTCAACTTTAGTACGTTTGATTGCATTTGCATAGTCATTGTTGGATGAATACTTAAAACAATCTATTAGCATGGTCATGCCTTTGAGACAAATTGAGTAAAATATTAGTGTAGATAGCTACACTAGCATGGTCTTTGATTCGTTGATACGAAGATTGATGTCTTTGGGTGAACATGTCTTTTGTAAACAAGGTTTGGTAGAACAGCTTGGATACTGTAACACCCCAAAATCGGTTTAATATGAGAATAAGTAAAAATGAATAAAACTTAACTTAGTTGGTGAATTATGATAAATGATAAGTTAGATTATGGAAAATGCCTAAATTAAACACTTAACAATCATGGAGGGGGTAATGTGAAAAGTTATTATTAGTTAGGGATTAATAAGGTTGAAACCAAAAAACATACACTTGTGTGCGTGATTCATCAATCAACAAGGAAATTCAAAGTTAATCGGTTGCATGTCATCAAATTTTCGATTAGCTAAACATACTCAATAGAGTGGTAAGTTCAATTTTGTGTTTTAATGAATTGTAGGAATTGGGTTTCACCCAAATCATGAATTTATGAAGAACTTTGTGTGATTGGGGGTTAAGATTTTAAAATAGGGCAGAATTTATGTTTGATTTGGTGGATTGGCAAGATTGTAACAAAAACCCACTTGTTAAGAAGTTAGGATAAGTAGGATGATTGAGTAAAATCATATATCTAGATGTTAGATGTATAAGCTTGTTGTGATACATGAATGATGAATAAAATTGATGTAGGATGAAATAATTATGTAAAATACAATGATTGTAAATGTTGTGTGAAGATGAACTAGTAGAGATATGCTTTATATGCTTGTACCTTATGCCTTAAATATGATGCCTACCAAGTGTTTGATGAAATGCTTAAGAGATGAATATATGTGTAACATTGAAAATGATAGAATGAATTTGATAGACTAAATGAGTGAACGAATGTTTTAATGTAGGCGTGAAGGAAGAAGGTACAAACACTAGGAAAACGGAAGGCGCACAAGATCGAGGTATGTTCCATTGTGCATACAAAAACTTTACTTAAATTTTGCTAATGTTCACGAAATACAATTCTTAGTTACATTTGTTTACGGTGGTTAATAAGTAGATAGCAAATATTTTGTGGATTTGGTTATGTAAATGAAGGTCATAATAAGTGATGTAAATTGACCGGTTCGAATTGAACAAGTCAAGTAAAAAGAATTGTTCGACCCGTCATGTATGGGTGGTTATGAATGCAAATACGAATGTTGAATGTATGATGTTCAATCCGTTATACGGATCGAATGAATGTTGTATGTTGTAAGTAAATAACCCGATGTTAATGGGTTATGAATGGTATGTCTTATCTCATTTATGAGAATATATGCTTGACCCGTTCAAATGGGTAGTTGAATGTAAGAATGAAAGGAAAGCATGTAAAAGAATGAAGCTAGAAATTTAGTGATTTAAAGAGAAATAGTTAATAAGACTAATTTCTTAAAGTTTTGTTGTTTGATGTAGGTAAGTCCTCGACTTAGGCGCCATCGGCGACTTGGAGCGAACACACATATGAAGCTTGCCTATATGTGCTTTCGCTACTTTTAGTAACTATGTCTATGGTCAAAAAGTGTTTTGTTGTAACTAGTTTTGGTTTAGTAACTAAACTTTCGAAGTTAACTTGATGGATCTTTTAAGTGTTTCTAGATGTTGGTAGTATTTAAAATCTATGCAATGGTTTGTGTTTAGTGTTTTGAAAGTATTAATAGTTTACTTGATATTGAGTTGGTCAAAACAGAGATATGCTTATCTTACGAACGGGTCATGTCAAATTTTTCTAAAATGATTGTTTTTAATTATTTAAGTCTAAAATGTAAAGATATGGGCGTTACAGATACACATGTGTAGGTGTATATATATATATATATATATATATATTATATATCCTACACCAACAGGTGATATACTTGTATTTTTTCTATATGAAATGAATATATAGTATATATTTATTTATTTTGCGGGACGAAACAATACGTGGATTAAGCAGTACGAATGTGTAAACTCGAACATGAACCTCACGAGTATACGCGGATATGAATACAGGTTAAAACCTGAAAAATATTTATATTTATATATAAATGAGTAAACTATAATTTCCCCCCCCCCCCCCCTGGGGTTTGATGCGATTGGCAACCTTATCCCCTACCATGAAATTTTTGTTGTCTTACCCATCAACTATTGAAAAAACGCTGCAATATTAACCCCCTGAAATGTGAAAAGACTTTTTTGCCCCTGATAATAATAAGAAAATAGAAGTAAATAACAAATTTACACCCCGTGTTTTTGTGACAATTGTCAAATTTGCATGTATACGTACAATTATTAAACAATAATTAGACAATGATCAATGCTTAATGACTGTGCTGATTTACAATTTATGACTTGAATTGCTTTCTGATTATTGTTATCATGCATACATTTGCATCATATATTTCATAATGTCATATCATTATTGCATGCGTACATTTATGGGTTCAAAAGATGCACGAAACAAACCTAGCACAGTTATCAGACAAATCAGAGAAATGCTGACGGAGTTCAGTACATAAGACATACATGGAATTGAGATACAGAATGAGCAAGAAACCAAGAGTTACACTAGTATAGTGTGTAGGAAAGTAAGGATCATAAAATTGTCATCCTAATGATAGTTTAAGTGCTGGAAAGTGCCTAAAACTTACATAAACTGCAGAATTCTGCAGAATTCAGCAAAATTCAGCATTTAAACAACTTAATATCATGCAGACACATGGTTAAATGGTCCTGAATGCTTTCCTAAGTGTCAGGAATCAAAAGTGTCACAAAAGGTAACATAAAGCTCACTAAACTGCGTAGTTTAGCACCTTAACGAACCGGTAGCCAACCGAACAACCGGACACTACCTGAAACACCAAATTTTCACCAGAAGAATTGTTTAAATATTACCAAGCTAGTTATGGTCCCCGAACATCATAACATACTAGTAACTAAACACCCTAACTAAATACTTAGAATTCAACCATAATCTAACTACACCATTGCAACCTAGTCTAGACCCCCCACCTATTCACGGCCAACATGTGGCCCCCACTATTGATTTTATTTGGTTATTTTATAAGATCTTGTCTCCATCTTTAGTATACATAATACACACTAGTTTATGTGTTGGTGGTGTATTATAAGTCTAACCTTAAGAACTTAACTCATCATTCATCATTCTTCCCAACACTTGAACTCCTCTCTTCTTCCTTCCCTTACTTTCAGCCAAAACCATCCACAACACCACCACCATCATTCGATCTTGCTTCATCCATTCTCTTAACATACAAGGGTGTAAGGAGCTATACAAAGAAGCTAGGAGCTCTTGGAAGGTGAAGGACCTCTTTCAAGTGCTTTTATCCACCACAATTTCATCTAGTGGTCATCACTAGCCTTGAGCTAGTAGTAAGATCTTCTACACTTCATGTTACATCTTGTCTAAGTGGTTAAAGAATGATACAAGTTGGTAATCTTGAAGAACACTATGAATCTTGAACATGAAACTATAACATAAGACTAAAATCATAAGAATACATAATGTTTAAGTGTTGTTATGCTATTTGATTGTTAATTGCTCATGTTTATGATGTTAAACATCATGTGATCTTACTAGATAGTGATTAAAGACATAATCTAGCAAGATGAGAGGATGATTATGTTAAGATCAAAGTAATCATCCATATGTAAATCATGAACTTGAAGTGTAAAATGTTTTTCTTGTAAAGTGAGGATCAAAGTGAGTGTAAAGTCTTGTAGATCTATGATTTCAAAAATGATTTTTCAAGAAACCAAGTTAAAAATACAAGATTTACTTAAACTTGGTTCTTAAATAAATTAACCATATTTTTAGTGGTTAATCAAGTGTAGAAATATATGTTTAACAAGAAAAACTCAAGAAGAAATATTTTTAGAAAATTTATTTACAAGTTGTAAAGAACTAATTTCTTCAATAATGATGTTTTTAGATAAACAACCACACTTTAAAGGGTAACTAAGCTTACTAAACACACTAGTAAGTTACTACAAATTTTTGTAAATTTTCAAGTTCATGAAGTAGTATTTTATGCTTGATTTGGGCAAATTGGTAAGTGTTGATTGGTTTATTGTTGATTATGGTGATTTATAAAAGAAAATGATATGCTTTGAAAGCATGGAAACCCCCATTTTTAAGGGGAAACTATGGCAAAATGTTTCTAGAAATTAAACACTTAGAAAAATATTTTTAAACAAATATTTACAAGTATATTTTAAACCATAAATTTTCATACAAAGTTTGCCATAATTTTTGTTACAAAAATTATAAATATTGGAGGTTAGTTTTTCTAAATAAAAGTGACTAAATATGTATTTAGGAGAATATATATTTAGATGTCACCATGTGTGTGATTATTTTTATATTATGTGTATTGGTTGTATTATTTTAGGACTTAAAATAATATAACTCACCAAAATACCAAGAAATTACAATCCAAAATATTACCAAAATTCCAAGAAATAAATATATAATTCATACCCAAAATATTGGAGAAACCGAACAAGGAATATAACTTACAAAAAATATTCCGGAATTTAATTCATAAGTATATTTTGGTAATTAGTATTTTGGACACCAAGAGAACACAAATACGATTTTTACAACTACTATAAAATTTTATCATATTTTGACAAGAAGAAAATATATTATTCTTGGTTAAATAAAAATATATATTTTCTTGAAATTATTAGAATATATATTGTTTTTGGGAGAAAATATATATTTTCTTAAATAAACTTGGAACATAATATTTTTGGATGAAAAATGGATTTATATATATTTTCTAAGTTAGACTTAAAAATATATTATTTTGAGGTTTATATGAAAGTTATAAATATTTTTGTCAAAGAAAAATTTTAAGTAATTTTTCTATGTAATATTTCTTAAAATATATATTTTGGAAATATATATTGATGTATTTTTATTAGAAATATTATTCCGAAAAAGTTAATACAAAAATTAAGTATAAGGATACTTAATAAACACAATGGAAATACGTATTCTCGTACGTATAAATACACACCGGAATACGCCACCGATACTTGGCAAAATATACAAGTATAAGAATATGAGTACAAATACACCCATCCTTGGGAAATTATACATGTGCAAATACATAAAAGTGTCAAGTTAAAAGTATATTATTTAGCAATTATTCCAAAATTTAATAAATATAATTTAAGTTAAAATATTTATTATTTTAACAAATAATTATAAACTTGGAATAGTGGTTAAGGGGGAGGTGGGAAGCTTTGCTTCTCTTGGAGGTCCTGGGTTCAAGTCCAGGCAAGGGGGTTTTAATACTAACTTGGTGATACTAACATACTAACTACTAACTCGGTTAGCGATATCCTAACCGTATGCCGTTCAAAAAAAAAATATTGAAGACACATTAAAACGTAACTCAAAGGCACTAATTAAGACCAAGGTCAAGGCACGACCCACCCGTCTAATAAACCTTAGCACGTTTGTAGGTAGTCGTGCAATTGAGAAGAAGCTTTGGGTTATTCGATTGAAGAACGCAAGACTGTGAGTTCATGTCCCCCTTTTCTTTTAACTGTTTTCAGTTTTATAACTTCGAGGGTGAAGTACATGTTACAAATTGTTTACAAATGTTTACATGTGGTATGGTTAGCTAAGAAAAGGTACTGCTAGATCATGTGAGCGGTGGGTACAACGCTTAAGACCATTAATCCTCGTAGTAGGACTGAGGGACATGAGTGATAGATCTATTTGGGTGTAGCGAGCCCCACCCATGCGCCCGCAGGATGGACCATGTGGTGACTATGTCTTACAGCCGGAGGCTGGTACAAAATCTGCTAGGTTTGAGCCTTCCTACATCCCGTAACAGAAGATTACTAGAAATGTCGAGTAAAGTGAATTTACAATTACGTTTGACGTCGCGTATTTACGAATATACAGGTGCTTGAGAGTTCTAGGAAATTCTATTGCGATGACCTATGTACAACGTAATCGTCATTCCTTCCATTATTGGGTCAATGTGACTCCGACTTTGTATTCAGAAACATTCCAACCAGATAGCAATTTGGCTTAAAATCTTAATGGTCTCATCCTTCAATTCTTAGTGAACATGCTATCATATTTGGACACAATCATTTTGCTTTTATACAATCATAACAATCGAAACATGCTTTCCCATCCTAATCATGTATATCTCTTAGCGACATGTTTTTTGATTCTATTTCGTTTATAAGCCAAATTTCAATTGTTCAAATTGACTAATTGTATTCTTGGGTTGAATTCTTTGCAAGATCTATTGGAATTATAATATTAGAAATCATTTGAACGAACACTTCATTTGACCAGGAACATTGTGAGTTGTTTAGCCTTTATCCGCATTGAATCATTTTCGTTGTTACAACACCTTGTGGTGACATATCTATCAACTTGTAGCATTGAGGAACCTTGTTTATATGTCTCTTGTACTGTCTATGCATTTTTTTCATCGGGTAGATTATTGCTAGTTTTCTTGTTACAGTTCTGATCAGGATATTCAACTTATGCGACACCCTAATTTCAGTTGTACTTTAGTACGTTCTTTGTACTCGGTTTGTTGACCTCTCATTTTCATATCCTTTCAAGTGCGAAGACCGAATTACCTTCAATATTGTTAAAAGTTTATCAACAATTTGTAACCATTCGATGTTGACATCATTTTATTTCATTCATGATGACCGCACTTTCAAACTGCACCCATTTTTTGAGTTGACAAGTATACCCTGAGTAGGGATTGGCATTAGAATGCTACCTTAAGAACCTTTTAGTATTCTGTTCAACTATTCGATTATCACATCGATATTCTGTGAATTAGGCAAGCTGTTGTAGCTTTGCTTACAAAACCTATGGTTTGTATGTCTTTCGCTCCTCATAACCTTTTGTTATAATAAAATGTATGAACACATTTATTTATGTATTTTTTGTCGAACACTAAACCTATTAGACTTCATATCATTCTACCATTCGAAATTGTACTGTTGTTATATCCTTCCGTATGCTAACCTTGAAAGATACACCTTGTGGCTTTGGATTGACATGAACAGGGTAGCGATTCTTTTATTGAGATCGGTTTGTACTCTAACAATTGACTCAGCGGTTTTCACCCTTTCAATTTTGGCGGAAGCTCGAATTATAATTCTACGTAACTCGTTCCGATAAACACATGAGTCTCATTTGTATTGAATGTCTTCGCACTCATTTAGTTTGGTAATATATACCCTCATTACCACAGTCTTTTGCTTTGACACTTTCTTTATTGATAAACTTGCATTCCATGAATCATTAGAATTATCAACTCATAGTAGAAGTTGTAGTAACTAGCTCAACAACTAGCAAGAAGTCGTTATACCTGCTTGACAGTTGGCAAGAGTTGTAGTACCTGTTCAACAATTGGTAGAGGTTGTTGTGTCCTAAGAAGCTTATAGTATTCTCATGTTTCATTTCGTTTGAGCTTAACAATTCCCGTAGATAATGATAGACATGATAACAAATATTAATGGAATCAACACAAACTAAATTTCGGGACGCAATTTTTTCAACAGGGGGAGAATGTGAATCGAGGTTGATATCCGTACAAGCCTTTAACCATGATTTCTTCATAACTATGCGTGTTAGGCTTAACTCTTCATAATTAGGCCGTTACGCATCTAGAAAACTCCAAAAATATACACAACGTACAACACAAGCGTTAGGTGATTTTTTTAGAAACTGCTGGTGTACGTCTAAATGATTTGACGAACAAGAACATCAGTGATATTTAATCAAAACGGTCAGAAAACATTTTCACAAGTTGTTATTATGTATAACAACATATTTAGTTATATATATATGGGAAGGTTCAAATGAAAACCACTAGTTATTATGAAAACTCGAAAACTAATTAAAAAACCAAAAAAAACATTCCAATTTTTTTTTTGCATACCAATTTTCGCCATTTTTTATATATAAAAAAAATTTCAAAATTTTTTTTTTGTAGTGCACATGTGTATGTGTACTACGCATGTGTATTATTACACATGTTTACTACAAAAAAATTTTTTTTTTTAAAGTTTGCGATTTTTTATAAAAAAATTGAAAAAAAAAATTCGTGTGTTTTTTAGGCTTTTTTAGTTAGTTTTCGAGTTTTCACAATAAAAGTAGTTTTCATTTGAATCATCCCCTATATATATATATATATATATATATATAGGGAGAGGATCATGAGAAAACTAGATATAAATGAGAAAACCAAAAAACTAACCAAAAAAGCACTAAAAAGGAGGGGGGAGACTTTTAATGAAGGAGGGGTAAAATTGGAAAAAAAAATATATATAACTTTTCAAACACTTCCCATTTCTCCATACGTTATCGTTTTAAAACAAAAATGACACCATAAGATCACAAATCTTTGTATCTTTCATTCAAGTATATTCGAGCATATTTTTTATGACATAAAAAAAGATTTATGGTGTCGTCTTGTTTTCAATACTATTATTATAGTAGCGCACATGTGCAATATAACATGTACTACAATTGCATTACATGCTTAAAATTAGCTTTTTGAGTCTAGTTTAGCTTTTAGGGTTGGTTTTTTTGGAGGTTTAGGATTAGGATTAGGTTTTTGGGTGTGGGGGGGAGGGGGGTTTAGGTTTTTGGGGGGTGGGGGTGGGGGTGGGGGGTTTAGGTTTTTTTCGGGTTTATGTTTAGGGTTTAGTTTTAGGTTTTCGGGAGGGTGGGGGTGGGGGGTTTAGGTTTTTGGGGGGTGGGGGGTTAGGCTTTTGGTGGGAGGGTGAATTTAGGTTTTTGGGGGGTGGGGGTGGGGGGTTTAGGTTTTTGGGGGGTGTCGGTGGGGGGTGGGTTAAGTGGTTTAAGCTTTATGTATTAGTGCACATGTGCAGTACAACCAAAAAAATTTTTTTTTTTTTTTTGAAAATTTTTTTCTAGGCATAAAAACTAGCGATTTTTTTTATTAAAAATTGTAAAAAAAAAAAAAAAATTTGTTGGTATGTTTTTAGGTTTTTTTTTAGGCTTTTTTGGTTAGTTTTTTGGTTTTCTCATTTAAACTAGTTTTCTCATGATCCATCCCCTATATATATATATATGTTTCAATTTAGTTTTGGATTTTAGCACGTAGTCACGTATTTAAGAATTATTGTTTACAAAATACTAAACACGTATATGTATTCTATCTATACATGCACGGTGTATATATATAAACACACAACTTTGTATTATTAATTATGTGATCTATATAAATTACATTTGTGTAATTTTATTCAAGAATATAGATGTGATATATTAGAATTTTAAGCAAGGACCTTTTGTTGTGCTACATGACAATTGACAATCGTATGCCATATATTAGTTGAAACACAACTTTATTAGTTTATGAATTAGTTGGATTAGAACTACACTTATCACTTGGATTATTTTACTGTACATACCATACCCTATCCACTTTCCCATCCACTCAGACGACACCATGCTTTGGGAAATGGATATGGACTTCTCTTAACATTAATGGTGTACTAGAAAGTCAAATAGTATGGTCCAAAACTAAATAAATAAGCAAACAGTTAATCCAAAGTGTGTGTAAGACTCAAGTTAATGGGACATCAAAAAGTTAACCAACCCACACCAAACCATTACATATCTCATTCACTCTCTCTCAGCTTCCCCACCATTTCCCTCTTTTGTTTCTTGACCAATGTCAACAAAAACAAGCCCACGAATCCCTCCACATGTTAAAATATTTTAATCTAGCCTTCAAGGTTCAAGTGAAATTCAAGTCCAGACGTCATTCTCATATTAATTCTCAATCATTCCTTGCTTGTTGATTGTAAGTTTTCTTTAACAAAAGAAACTTCTTTATTATGTTATCTTACTAAATGATCTTGTACTAAAATCACCCAGTAGGTTGTATGGTTTAAGCTCTATTTTTATAAGAGTTCATAATACAACACATGGTTCTCTATGGAAATTACATGAAATGTTATTATTTTCTGGGAAATAATGCATGTAAACTATGGAAAATCTTAACTTTCATGGATGTTATAAGGATTATATTGGATAAATAAAAATATATATTTTCTTGAAATTATTAGAAGATATATTGTTTTTGGGAGAAAATATATATTTTCTTAAATAAACTTGGAACATAATATTTTTGGATGAAAAATGGATTTATATATATTTTCTAAGTTAGACTTAAAAATATATTATTTTGAGGTTTATATGAAAGTTATAAATATTTTTGTCAAAGAAAAATTTTAAGTAATTTTTCTATGTAATATTTCTTAAAATATATATTTTGGAAATATATATTGATGTATTTTTATTAGAAATATTATTCCGAAAAAGTTAATACAAAAATTAAGTATAAGGATACTTAATAAACACAATGGAAATACGTATTCTCGTACGTATAAATACACACCGGAATACGCCACCGATACTTGGCAAAATATACAAGTATAAGAATATGAGTACAAATACACCCATCCTTGGGAAATTATACATGTGCAAATACATAAAAGTGTCAAGTTAAAAGTATATTATTTAGCAATTATTCCAAAATTTAATAAATATAATTTAAGTTAAAGTATTTATTATTTTAACAAATAATTATAAACTTGGAATAATATTGAAGACACATTAAAATGTAACTCAAAGGCACCAATTAAGACCAAGGTCAAGGCACGACCCACCCGTCTAATAAACCTTAGCACGTTTGTAGGTAGTCCTGCAATTGAGAAGAAGCTTTGGGTTATTCGATTGAAGAACGCAAGACTGTGAGTTCATGTCCCCCTTTTCTTTTAACTATTTTCAGTTTTATAACTTCGGGGGTGAAGTACATGTTACAAATTGTTTACAAATGTTTACATGTGGTATGGTTAGCTAAGGAAAGGTACTGCTAGATCATGTGAGTGGTGGGTACAACGCTTAAGACCATTAATCCTCGTAGTAGGACTGAGGGACATGAGTGATAGATCTATTTGGGTGTAGCGAGCCCCACCCATGCGCCCGCAAGATGGACCATGTGGTGACTATGTCTTACAGCCGGAGGCTGGTACAAAATCTGCTAGGTTCGAGCCTTCCTACATCACGTCACATATATTAATGTATTAGCTACACATTAATTGATCTGTTTCCTTGTTGCTTTCATACCAATTTACAAGTACATACATACTTACAAATGTTTTCAAGGATGTTCGTGCACACATACAAAACACATGAACTCACTCAACTTTTGTTGATGTTTTCAAAATACATGTATTTCAGGAAATTAATTATGGATCTGGTGGGCGTCCAAGGTATCAAGTTGTGTCTCAAATAAGTGATGTCATCCAGCACTAAAGGGTTTTGTGTTGTGTGTTTTATCCTTGATAGAATGCATGGTCCAAGGCCTCGTTTTTACTAGAGTCTTTTGTGAAGTCCAGTATGGAACTTTAAGCTTTGGTAGTTGTGTATTTTAAATTTTGAAGTCTTGATTTGTGATTAAACAATGACGATTGTAATGTTCTGAAACTTAATTCATGGATGAACATCATCATTTTATCATATAGATGTTTGTTATGGTTGAATGCAATGATATTAAGCAAGTCACACCAAATCACGCTTCCGCAAAAGTCAGGGTGTGACAGTTTTACCTTCACAAACACGTTTACACCCTTTTTATTATAGTGTCTTCTCCGGTGATGTTCCGACCACCGGATCACTTAACTCCAGCCTTCTCCGGCGATGTTCCGATGCACATCCTCACTCATCTTCTCATGAATATTCTCGTAAGTTGTGTATTATTAAGGTCGACTTCTCGTAAGTTTGTCATATTTGCAATAACTAGAGGTATGAAGCCACTTATGGAATTCTTGCTAAGGTTTAAAAATTCCAGCTGGCTTAGATTAACGAAACTCGATGGAATTGGGCCATCAAAGAAGTTGTCACCCAGATTTAATGTTTTTAGGTTTTGCAAATTAGTAATTCTGTTTGGGATGGATGCACTTAGTTAATTTGTGCCCAAGTCTAGGACTCTGAGATTGAGCATGGACCATAAGATGGAGGGAATGGAACAGTAAGTTGGTTTTTACTAAGATCAAGGTATACCAATAAGGTGTAATAGACGGGTAATTTACCACTGAAATTGTTACAAGAAAGATCAAGGAAAGATAAACAGGTGAGATTGGTGAAAGGGACAGGTAAGTTACCAGAGAAGATTTTGAGCTGGTGAGTATGTGGATTCACTAGAAGATTTTGAGGCTTCTCTAATGGTTGGAATATCGCCGGAGCGTCGGAATACGCTTCTCCGATGGTTGGAATATCGCCGGAGAAGACACTTAAATAAAACGGGGTTTAAACGTGTCGGCTTAGGTAAAACACATGGGGTAATATTGAAGTTTACTATATAAATATGGGTAAGATTACGAAAATACCCTTTTGGTAAGGTTACAGTTTTACCCCTCAGGGGGTAATATTGCAGCGTTTTTCAATAGTTGAGGGGTAAGACAGCAAAAATTTCGTGGTAGGGGGTAAGGTTGCCAATCGCATCTAACCCCAGGGGGTAAAATTGCAGTTTACTCTATATAAATTATATAAATGAACGTAATGACAACGGTCGTGGAGTCGAAGCTTTCGGGAAGTAAAAACGCATACACACATCGAATCTAGTTGGGAGAATTGTTTACACCTCAATACAAGTGGTTTGGTAGATACATCGGAAGCCTTCCACCTCGATTTCTAAGTGTGGTTACTTCATCAAAGCCAACTACGGTCTACGGTTTGGAGTATCGTAACTATGACATCTGGCCTTAGTTTTGACGTTGTTCGTGTTGGAGTATCGTTCAACGGAGGTTCCGATGTGTGTGTGTGTGTGTGTGTATATATATTTATGTGGAAACAACGTACGCCTATGTTATGACCCGCAATAGAAGATTACTAGAAATGTCGAGTAAGGTGAATTTACAATTAAGTTTGACGTCGCGTATTTACGAATATACAGGTGCTTGAGAGTTCTAGGAAATTCTATTGCGATGACCTATGTACAACGTAATCGTCATTCCTTCCATTATTGGGTCAATGTGACTCCGACTTTGTATTCAGAAACATTCCAACCAGATAGCAATTTGGCTTAAAATCTTAATGGTCTCATCCTTCAATTCTTAGTGAACATGCTATCATATTTGGACACAATCATTTTGCTTTTATACAATCATAACATTTGAAACATGCTTTCACATCCTAATCATGTATATCTCTTAGCGACATGTTTGTTGATTCTATTTCGTTTATAAGCCAAATTTCAATTGTTCAAATTGACTAATTGTATTCTTGGGTTGAATTCTTTGCAAGATCTATTGGAATTATAATATTAGAAATCATTTGAACGAACACTTCATTTGACCAGGAACATTGTGAGTTGTTTAGCCTTTATCCGCATTGAATCATTTTCGTTGTTACAACACCTTGTGGTGAAATATCTATCAACTTGTAGCATTGACGAACCTTGTTTATATGTCTCTTGTACTGTCTATGCATTTTTTTCATCGGGTATATTATTGCTAGTTTTCTTGTTACAGTTCTGATCAGGATATTCAACATATGCGACACCCTAATTTCAGTTGTACTTTAGTACGTTCTTTGTACTCGGTTTGTTGACCTCTCATTTTCATATCCTTTCAAGTGCGAAGACCGAATTACCTTCAATATTGTTAAAAGTTTATCAACGATTTGTAACCATTTGATGTTGACATCATTTTATTTCATTCATGATGACCGCACTTTCAAACTGCACCCATTTTTCGAGTTGACAAGTATACCCTGAGTAGGGATTGGCATTAGAATGCTACCTTAAGAACCTTTTAGTATTCTATTCAACTATTCGATTATCACATCGATATTCTGTGAACTAGGCAAGCTGTTGTAGCTTTGCTTACAAAACCTATGGTTTGTATGTCTTTCGCTCCTCATAACCTTTTGTTATAATAAAATGTATGAACACATTTATTTATTTATTTTTTGTCGAACACTAAACCTATTAAACTTCATATCATTCTACCATTCGAAATTGTACTGTTGTTATATCCTTCCGTATGCTAACCTTGAAAGATACACCTTGTGGCTTTGGATTGACACGAACAGGGTAGCGATTCTTTTATTGAGATCGGTTTGTACTCTAACAATTGACTCAGCGGTTTTCACCTTTCAATTTTGGCGTAAGCTCGAATTATAATTCGACGTAACTCGTTCCGATAAACACATGAGTCTCATTTGTATTGAATGTCTTCGCACTCATTTAGTTTGGTAATATATACCCTCATTACCACAGTCTTTTACTTTGACACTTTCTTTATTGATAAACTTGCATTCCATGAACCATTAGAATTATCAAATCATAGTAGAAGTTGTAGTAACTAGCTCAACAACTAGCAAGAAGTCGTTATACCTGCTTGACAGTTGGCAAGAGTTGTAGTACCTGTTCAACAATTGGTAGAGGTTGTTGTGTCCTAAGAAGCTTATAGTATTCTCATGTTTCATTTCGTTTGAGCTTAACAATTCCCGTAGATAATGATAGACATGTTAACGAATATTAATGGAATCAACACAAACTAAATTTCGGGACGAAATTTTTTCAACAGGGGGAGAATGTGAATCCAGGATGATATCCGTACAAGCCTTTAACCATGATTTCTTCATAACTATGCGTGTTAGGCTTAACTCTTCATAATTAGGTCGTTACGCATCTAGAAAACTCCAAAAATATACACAACGTACAACACAAGCGTTAGGTGATTTTTTTTAGAAACTGCTGGTGTACGTCTAAATGATTTGACGAACAAGAACATCAGTGATATTTAATCAAAACGGTCAGAAAACATTTTCACAAGTTGTTATTATGTATAACAACATATTTAGTTATATATATATGGGAAGGTTCAAATGAAAACCACTAGTTATTATGAAAACTCGAAAACTAATTAAAAAAGCCAAAAAAACATACCAATTTTTTTTTTTGCATACCAATTTTCGCCATTTTTTATATATAAAAAAAATTTCAATTTTTTTTTTTTGTAGTGCACATGTGTATGTCTACTACACATGTGTATTATTACACATGTGTAGTCACGTATTTAAGAATTATTGTTTACAAAATACTAAACACGTATATGTATTCTATCTATACATGCACGGTGTATATATATAAACACACAACTTTTTTATTATTAATTATGTGATCTATATAAATTACATTTGTGTAATTTTATTCAAGAATATAGATGTGATATATTAGAATTTTAAGCAAGGACCTTTTGTTGTGCTACATGACAATTGACAATCGTATGTCATATATTAGTTGAAACACAACTATATTAGTTTATGAATTAGTTGGATCAGAACTACACTTATCACTTGGATTATTTTACTGTACATACCATACCCTATCCACTTTCCCATCCACTCAGACGACACCATGCTTTGGGAAATGGATATGAACTTCTCTTAACATTAATGGTGTACTAGAAAGTCAAATAGTATGGTCCAAAACTAAATAAATAAGCAAACAGTTAATCCAAAGTGTGTGTAAGAGTCAAGTTAATGGGACATCAAAAAGTTAACCAACCCACACCAAACCATTACATATCTCATTCACTCTCTCTCAGCTTCCCCACCATTTCCCTCTTTTGTTTCTTTTCTTGACCAATGTCAACAAAAACAAGCCCACGAATCCCTCCACATGATCAAATATTTTAATCTAGCCTTCAAGGTTCAAGTGAAATTCAAGTCCAGACTTCATTCTCATATTAATTCTCAATCATTCCTTGCTTGTTGATTGTAAGTTTTCTTTAAGAAAAGAAACTTCTTTATTATGTTATCTTACTAAATGATCTTGTACTAAAATCACCCAGTAGGTTGTATGGTTTAAGCTCTATTTTTATAAGAGTTCATAATACAACACATGGTTCTCTATGGAAATTACATGAAATGTTATTATTTTCTGGGAAATAATGTATGTAAACTATGGAAAATCTTAACTTTCATGGATGTTATAAGGATTATATTGGATAAATAAAATTATATATTTTCTTGAAATTATTAGAAGATATATTGTTTTTGGGAGAAAATATATATTTTCTTAAATAAACTTGGAACATAATATTTTTGGATGAAAAATGGATTTATATATATTTTCTAAGTTAGACTTAAAAATATATTATTTTGAGGTTTATATGAAAGTTATAAATATTTTTGTCAAAGAAAAATTTTAAGTAATTTTTCTATGTAATATTTCTTAAAATATATATTTTGGAAATATATATTGATGTATTTTTATTAGAAATATTATTCCGAAAAAGTTAATACAAAAATTAAGTATAAGGATACTTAATAAACACAATGGAAATACGTATTCTCGTACGTATAAATACACACCGGAATACGCCACCGATACTTGGCAAAATATACAAGTATAAGAATATGAGTACAAATACACCCATCCTTGGGAAATTATACATGTGCAAATACATAAAAGTGTCAAGTTAAAAGTATATTATTTAGCAATTATTCCAAAATTTAATAAATATAATTTAAGTTAAAATATTTATTATTTTAACAAATAATTATAAACTTGGAATAATATTGAAGACACAATAAAACGTAACTCAAAGGCACTAATTAAGACCAAGGTCAAGGCACGACCCACCCGTCTAATAAACCTTAGCACGTTTGTAGGTAGTCGTGCACTTGAGAAGAAGCTTTGGGTTATTCGATTGAAGAACGCAAGACTGTGAGTTCATGTCCCCCTTTTCTTTTAACTATTTTCAGTTTTATAACTTCGGGGGTGAAGTACATGTTACAAATTGTTTACAAATGTTTACATGTGGTATGGTTAGCTAAGGAAAGGTACTGCTAGATCATGTGAGCGGGGGGTACAACGCTTAAGACCATTAATCCTCGTAGTAGGACTGAGGGACATGAGTGATAGATCTATTTGGGTGTAGCGAGCCCCACCCATGCGCCCGCAAGATGGACCATGTGGTGACTATGTCTTACAGCCGGAGGCTGGTACAAAATCTGCTAGGTTTGAGCCTTCCTACATCACGTCACATATATTAATGTATTAGCTACACATTAATTGATCTGTTTCCTTGTTGCTTTCATACCAATTTACAAGTACATACATACTTACAAATGTTTTCAAGGATGTTCGTGCACACATACAAAACACATGAACTCACTCAACTTTTGTTGATGTTTTCAAAATACATGTATTTCAGGAAATTAATTATGGATCTGGTGGGCGTCCAAGGTATCAAGTTGTGTCTCAAATAAGTGATGTCATCCAGCACTAAAGGGTTTTGTGTTGTGTGTTTTATCCTTGATAGAATGCATGGTCCAAAGCCTCGTTTTACTAGAGTCTTTTGTGAAGTCGAGTATGGAACTTTAAGCTTTGGTAGTTGTGTATTTTAAATTTTGAAGTCTTGATTTGTGATTAAACAATGACGATTGTAATGTTCTGAAACTTAATTCATGGATGAACATCATCGTTTTATCATATAGATGTTTGTTATGGTTGAATGCAATGATATTAGGCAAGTCACACCAAATCACGCTTCCGCAAAAGTCAGGGTGTCACAGTTTTACCTTCACAAACACGTTTACACCCTTTTTATTATAGTGTCTTCTCCGGTGATGTTCCGACCACCGGATCACTTAACTCCAGCCTTCTCCGGCGATGTTTCGATGCACATCCTCACTCATCTTCTCATGAATATTCTCGTAAGTTGTGTATTATTAAGGTCGACTTCTCGTAAGTTTGTCATATTTGCAATAACTAGAGGTATGAAGGCACTTATGGAATTCTTGCTAAGGTTTAAAAATTCTAGCTGGCTTAGATTAACCAAACTCGATGGAATTGGACCATCAAAGAAGTTGTCACCCAGATTTAATGTTTTTAGGTTTTGCAAATAGTAATTCTGTTTGGGATGGATGCACTTAGTTGATTTGTGCCCAAGTCTAGGACTCTGAGATTGAGCATGGACCATAAGATGGAGGGATTGGAACAATAAGTTGGTTTTTACTAAGATCAAGGTATACCAATAAGGTGTAATAGACGGGTAATTTACAACTGAAATTGTTACAAGAAAGATCAAGGAAAGATAAACAGGTGAGATTGGTGAAAGGGACAGGTAAGTTACCAGAGAAGATTTTGAGCTGGTGAGTATGTGGATTCACTAGAAGATTTTGAGGCTTCTCTAATGGTTGGAATATCGCCGGAGCGTCGGAATACGCTTCTCCGATGGTTGGAATATCGCCGGAGAAGTCACTTAAATAAAACAGGGTTTAAACGTGTCGGCTTATGTAAAACACATGGGGTAATATTGAAGTTTACTATATAAATATGGGTAAGATTACAAAAATACCCTTTTGGTAAGGTTACAGTTTTACCCCTCAGGGGGTAATATTGCAGTGTTTTTCAATAGTTGAGGGGTAAGACAGCAAAAATTTCGTGGTAGGGGGTAAGGTTGCCAATCGCATCTAACCCCATGGGGTAAAATTGCAGTTTACTCTATATAAATTATATAAATGAACGTAATGACAACGGTGGTGGAGTCGAAGCTTTCGGGAAGTAAAAACGCATACACACATCGAATCTAGTTGGGAGAATTGTTTACACCTCAATACAAGTGGTTTGGTAGATACATCGGAAGCCTTCCACCTCGATTTCTAAGTGTGGTTACTTCATCAAAGCCAACTACGGTCTACGGTTTGGAGTATCGTAACTATGACATCTGGCCTTAGTTTTGACGTTGTTCGTGTTGGAGTATCGTTCAACGGAGGTTCCGATGTGTGTGTGTGTGTGTATATATATATATTTATGTGGAAACAACGTATGCCTATGTTATGACCCGCAACAGAAGATTACTAGAAATGTCGAGTAAGGTGAATTTACAATTACGTTTGACGTCGCGTATTTACGAATATACAGGTGCTTGAGAGTTCTAGGAAATTCTATTGCGATGACCTATGTACAACGTAATCGTCATTCCTTCCATTATTGGGTCAATGTGACTCCGACTTTGTATTCAGAAACATTCCAACCAGATAGCAATTTGGCTTAAAATCTTAATGGTCTCATCCTTCAATTCTTAGTGAACATGCTATCATATTTGGACACAATCATTTTGCTTTTATACAATCATAATATTTGAAACATGCTTTCACATCCTAATCATGTATATCTCTTAGCGACATGTTTGTTGATTCTATTTCGTTTATAAGCCAAATTTCAATTGTTCAAATTGACTAATTGTATTCTTGGGTTGAATTCTTTGCAAGATCTATTGGAATTATAATATTAGAAATCATTTGAACGAACACTTCATTTGACCAGGAACATTGTGAGTTGTTTAGCCTTTATCCTCATTGAATCATTTTCTTTGTTACAACACCTTGTGGTGACATATCTATCAACTTGTAGCATTGACGAACCTTGTTTATATGTCTCTTGTACTGTCTATGCTTTTTTTTTTCATCGGGTAGATTATTGCTAGTTTTCTTGTTACAGTTCTGATCAAGATATTCAACATATGCGACACCCTAATTTCAGTTGTACTTTAGTACGTTCTTTGTACTCGGTTTGTTGACCTCTCATTTTCATATCCTTTCAAGTGCGAAGACCGAATTACCTTCAATATTGTTAAAAGTTTATCAACGATTTGTAACCATTCGATGTTGACATCATTTTATTTCATTCATGATGACCGCACTTTCAAACTGCACCCATTTTTCGAGTTGACAAGTATACCCTGAGTAGGGATTGGCATTAGAATGCTACCTTAAGAACCTTTTAGTATTCTTTTCAACTATTCGATTATCACATCGATATTCTGTGAACTAGGCAAGCTGTTGTAGCTTTGCTTACAAAACCTATGGTTTGTATGTCTTTCGCTCCTCATAACCTTTTGTTATAATAAAATGTATGAACACATTTATTTATTTATTTTTTTTTCGAACACTAAACCTATTAGACTTCATATCATTCTACCATTCGAAATTGTACTGTTGTTATATCCTTCCGTATGCTAACCTTGAAAGATACACCTTGTGATTTTGGATTGACACGAACAGGGTAGCGATTCTTTTATTGAGATCGGTTTGTACTCTAACAATTGACTCAGCGGTTTTCACCCTTTCAATTTTGGCGGAAGCTCGAATTATAATTCTACGTAACTCGTTCCGATAAACACATGAGTCTCATTTGTATTGAATGTCTTCGCACTCATTTAGTTTGGTAATATATACCCTCATTACCACAGTCTTTTGCTTTGACACTTTCTTTATTGATAAACTTGCATTCCATGAATCATTAGAATTATCAACTCATAGTAGAAGTTGTAGTAACTAGCTCAACAACTAGCAAGAAGTCGTTATACCTGCTTGACAGTTGGCAAGAGTTGTAGTACCTGTTCAACAATTGGTAGAGGTTGTTGTGTCCTAAGAAGCTTATAGTATTCTCATGTTTCATTTCGTTTGAGCTTAATAATTCTCGTAGATAATGATAGACATGATAACAAATATTAATGGAATCAGCACAAACTAAATTTCAGGACGAAATTTTTTCAACAGGGGGAGAATGTGAATCGAGGATGATATTCGTACAAGCCTTTAACCATTATTTCTTTATAACTATGCGTGTTAGGCTTAACTCTTCATAATTAGGTCGTTACGCATCTAGAAAACTCCAAAAATATACACAACGTACAACACACGCGTTAGGTGATTTTTTAGAAACTGCTGGTGTACGTCTAAATGATTTGACGAACAAGAACATCCGTGATATTTAATCAAAACGGTCAGAAAACATTTTCACAAGTTGTTATTATGTATAACAACATATTTTGTTATATATATATGGGAAGGTTCAAATGAAAACCACTAGTTATTATGAAAACTCGAAAACTAATTAAAAAAGCCAAAAAAACATACCAAATTTTTTTTGCATACCAATTTTCGCCATTTTTTATATATAAAAAAAAAATTAAATTTTTTTTTTGTAGTGCACATGTTTAATAATACACATGTGTAGTCACTACACATGTGTATTATTACACATGTGTAGTCTACGTATTTAAGAATTATTGTTTACAAAATACTAAACACGTATATGTATTCTATCTATACATGCACGGTGTATATATATAAACACACAACTTTGTATTTTTAATTATGTGATCTATATAAATTACATTTGTGTAATTTTATTCAAGAATATAGATGTGATATATTAGAATTTTAAGCAAGGACCTTTTGTTGTGCTACATGACAATTGACAATCGTATGTCATATATTAGTTGAAACACAACTATATTAGTTTATGAATTAGTTGGATCCGAACTACACTTATCACTTGGATTATTTTACTGTGCATACCATACCCTATCCACTTTCCCATCCACTCAGACGACACCATGCTTTGGGAGATGGATATGGACTTCTCTTAACATTAATGGTGTACTAGAAAGTCAAATAGTATGGTCCAAAACTAAATAAATAAGCAAACAGTTAATCCAAAGTGTGTGTAAGAGTCAAGTTAATGGGACATCAAAAAGTTAACCAACCCACACCAAACCATTACATATCTCATTCACTCTCTCTCACCTTCCCCACCATTTCCCTCTTTTGTTTCTTTTCGTGACCAATGTCAACAAAAACAAGCCCACGAATCCCTCCACATGTTCAAATATTTTAATCTAGCCTTCAAGGTTCAAGTGAAATTCAAGTCCAGACTTCATTCTCATATTAATTCTCAATCATTCCTTGCTTGTTGATTGTAAGTTTTCTTTAAAAAAAGAAACTTCTTTATTATGTTATTTTACTAAATGATCTTGTACTAAAATCACCCAGTAGGTTGTATGGTTTAAGCTCTATTTTTATAAGAGTTCATAATACAACACATGGTTCTCTATGGAAATTACATGAAATGTTATTATTTTCTTGGAAATAATGTATGTAAACTATGGAAAATCTTAACTTTCATGGATGTTACAAGACCATGTGTAGTGGGGCATTATAGGGCATTATAGGGCAAAAAAAACGCCCCCTTCCCCATTACATAGGGCATTATAGGGCATTATTTTTGAAAAACAATTGGTGGGGCATTATATATAAAACGCCTAACATGGTTTGTGGAATGGTTGACTGGGTATGACCCACCAATGAGAAAATAGTTTGTTTTTTTTTTGTTTAATGATTGGAAGGGGCATTATCAGGCATTATTCCCACTACGCTACTTTTGCAATAACGCCCCATGGTGGGGACATTATATTGTTTAACCACTACACATGGTCTAAGGATTATATTGGATATTTTTTAGTCTGTAACCAGATTTACAACTTTATTTTGTAAAGCTTTTACATAAAAACTCTAAAAAAAACTAATAAGCTGTTGTTAGTATCTACATTTATATGTTTTTATTTTTATATTTAATAAAGATGATAAATATATAAATTACCCGTTGGATTTCTTGAAAAAGAAACATGTTTGTAAATACTTACCACTTTCTTGAAAACTAAAGATTATATAGTTGTTTTACAAAATAAGTATGTAAATACTTAAAAGAGTAAACTGCCATTTTGGTCCCTGTGGTTTGGCCAGTTTTGCCACTTTAGTCCAAATCTCAAACTTATTACATCTGGGTCCCTGTGGTTTGCATTTTGTTGCCATTTTAGTCCAAAATCCAAAAACCCTATTTTTTTTTACTGTTGCAACCTCCTATTTTGTCTTTTAGTTCAGGGGCATTTTGGTCATTTTGCTTTTCATTTAACATTTTCTTAATTAACATTTTCTTCCCCCAAATAAATCATTATCATCCCCAAACAAAACCTAACTGACTCTCTCTCTTCTCTCTCTAAATCGATTGTTGCAACCCAGATCTGTTCCAACAAACTTTACCAGGCTTTAGATCTCACACCTATTTCTAGATCTAGAATACAGATATGGATTCATCTACTTCAGATCATAATCCTCACAGTACCGATCCAGATGAAGATGTAGATCCATCGATTGACTCGATTAGCAATGGATTCAACAAGCAAATTGATGGCTGTTTCTTGCAGTTTAATGGCCGGCCGCCACCGCCACGGTGGTGGCGTACGGCGACGACGCAAACAGAGAGGAGAGAGAGAGGGAGAGAGAGAGTAATCGGAGGAGAGAGATGGGCACGACAGCGGCGGCAGACGAAGGTGCCGTCTCCGACAACGCCAAGAACGACGGCGGTGGTGGTGGTGCTTGGCGGCGAGAGGGGGGTGGTGGTGGTGGCAGGTGGTGGTGCTTGGCGAGATGGTGATGAGGGTACTGGGTTTGAAGATAAAGAGTGTTATTGTTCAGAAATCGAATCGGATTCAAGTTACATTAGGTAATTTATCTTGTGTTTTTGGATTGGTTTTTGTTACTTGAATCTGGTGGTTACTTGAATCTGCATCTCTGGGTTTTGATGATGTTCACAAATACAATGGATGTTCAGAAATCGGATTTGTAATCGTTTGTTGATTTTTGTAATTTTTCTGGGTTTTGTTGATTTGTACTGAACTAGTTGGTTTGTTGATTTTGTTCAGTAATCGAATCGGATTTTGTTCAGAAATCGGATGTGAGCTCTGGAGAGATTAATGAGAAGGAGAATGGTAATTCATCTTGTGTTTTTTGTCTATTTGTTTTTGTTCAGAAATCGTATGTTGATTTTTGTAATTTTTTTGGGTTTTGATGATGATGTTTGAAGATGAACGATGTCTGGGTTTTGATGATATTCTTGAAGATGATGATTTTCTGGGTTCTTTATTTTCTAGAAGATGTTCTTGATTTTCTGGATTTTCTGGGTTTTGATGATGATGTTTGATGATGTTCTTGAAGATGATGTTATTAATTATTGAAATGTTATAATAAATTAATATGGACCAAAATGCCCCTGCACTAAAGGACAAAATAACCAGTTTTCAACAGTCAAAATGGAGGGTTTTTGGATTTTGGACTAAAATGGCAACAAAATGCAAACCACAGGGACCCAGATGTAATAAGTTTGAGATTTGGACTAAAGTGGCAAAACTGGCCAAACCACAGGGACCAAAATGGCAGTTTACTCTACTTAAAAGATCTCAAGATACATGTATTATATCCTAAGATTCAATGATATTTTAAGAAATCCCTGCAATTATAATCTTTATAGTTTTAAATATATTATGATGCCTAGTACTCATACATGGTAGTTTGAAGAACTTCTGGACAAATTTTGTTGTTATATGTTTATATAAAAAAACGTTTAGGTATATATAAACATAGGGGAATGTTCATTGGGGAACACTAAAAAAGTGGGGAACAGCGGAGAACCGGCTCAAACGAACTCCGATTGAACTCATTCCAGCGGCGTCGGAACGGGCTCGTCGAACCCTAACTAAGAAAAAATAAGGCTAAAACCTAAGCTAAACCGTAAAATCTAAACTATAAACCCTAAAAGCTAAACCCTAAAGGCTAAACCTAAAGCTAAACCCTATAGCTAAACACTAAAGCTAAACCCTAAACCTTAAAGCTAAACTCTAAACCCTAAAACTAAACCCTAAGGCTAAACCCTAAAGCTAAACCCTAAAAGCCAAACCCTAATATACTTAGGGTTTAGGGGTTATGATTTAAGGTTTAGGGTTAAGATATCCTAGTTAGGGTTCGACGAGACGGTTCCAACGCCGCTGGAATGGGTCCAATCGGAGTTCGTTTGAGTCGGTTCCCCACTGTTCCCTACTTTTTTAGTGTTCCCCAATGAACCTCACACTATAAACATATATTTATATATTTTAAAGAATTTAACTTGGAATTTATGTCAAAATTTCATAAGTATATATAAATGTGTATAAATATAATACATGTTACTTTTACATAAATTCAATGTATTTCGAGTTATATTTGTCTAGAAAATAAATATATAATTATACATATATTTATCTGTATTTACAAGACGAGTTATGACTCGAGACCAATTTGACATTAGGTTTTATTAAACCAAAAATGATGCTCATACGATTAGTGTTAATAACACGATTTGGACATTTGGTATATTTTTATATTTTATTCTATATAAATATATTCGTGAGCAACCAAACTAAGCCACTATCAGTTTGTCGAGGTAATCCTTTTAAATTGAATTGTGTCTCGACCGAGACTAGGTAGTTGGATAAACTATCTACATAACCAAGTTCTGAACTAGAGTTATTTTTCACTAGACTTTAAGGTGTCCTATACTTGTCATAGGGCACAAAGAGGTCGGTTAGTCCAGGTTTCGGGCTTTGTATGCTAGCATTTCCATGGTTAATTACAGGTGAGTTCATAACCCCCACTTTTTATAGTTTCACATATTTATAAATGTTTTCGGGGGTAGAAAGACATACAAGTTTTGCAAAAGCATACAATATTTCGATGAACGAGGAGTATATATTTCTAAACCATGTTACAAATGAATTCCAACTAACACAAGTGGTTTATTAAAAGTTTATGCTAAACATACCGGTTTTACAAAAACACACGCTTTATCTTTTTCGAAACATGCATGAGTTTCATGATTAGTGACAGGATTGTCCTAGTTACAATTAGGGACTAGATTGTCCTATATATGAACATAGGGAATGGGTTGCCCTACATACAAAAATAGGACTGGATCGTCCTACATACAAACATAGGACTGGATCGTCCTACATACAGACACAGGGACTAGATGGTCCTACATACAAACTTAAGGACTGGATTGTCCTCTACTCAACCATAAAGGCCTAGGGTTCTTGCAACTGTATGGTAAAGTCCTCGCTACATTTTGGAACTATAACCGACTGCTAGTCTACCGTTTTTAGTACACGGTTTGGCGAGGCACTCTCTAGCTCAAGGTTGGTTATAGGCTCATGCGGGCATGTTGTCGTTGTCTTACGCGGGCAATGACGGTTATACAAGTTTTTATAAGTACTGTCGAATACCCAACCTCCGGCTGACGTTAGCTGGATCTTCGGTGACGTCAAGAACTTTTATCCTTGCTTGCTACAAAAGAATAAACCGTTAGCCTCGTCACGGGGGACCCCGGGAGGGGGATCCGTGACCAAGCTCCGGCGTGAGAGTAAGTAAACTTGCCGGAAATGAGAGGAGCTTCTTCCGATGAGTGTATCCACCGGAAGGTTTCCTCTTTTGGTGTGAATCTTATTAATGTGCGTGTGTAGTAAATGTGAGGGAATGTTGGTCGGAAGTTAATGTGTGGGGAGTAAATGAAGGTGTAGTAAATGAGAGAAAGCCGGAGATGATACCTGCCTTGGTTCCTTTTGTTCTTGCTCTTATATAACAGCTTGGCCCTATCATACTAGATATTTTTCTCATATGGTCCAACGGCTTCTGGGGTTTATTGGGAGGTGCAGACACGTGTCTGACCCCCAGCAGCGAGATGTCTTCCTCAATTAATGCTTCGGCCGGAGAAGTACAGTATTTTCAGGCGAGATCCCATTCCTATCGCTCATTAAATGAGGCCTGTCCTTTTGTTTAGCTGTTTTCCCGCCCATAACAAAAGAGAAGGAAACTTAGTGGGCAAGGTGATTCCTCCTGATGGGCTTTTTATATAATTGGGCTTCCTAAAGATAGTCCAAAGCGGGTAGAGTGGGCCTGCCCACTGGCCCGTCGTCAAGTCATCTTTAGTCCCTGGTTCTGAGACCCGAGGCTCATGATCCGGGGCTGAATCACAACTGCTTGAGAGAGGTGGTTTTTCCTTTGATGGGCCCACCCCGGGTCAGTTATCACCTGCCGTTCCCATTAATAATGATATCACCGAATAACTGTTAGCGGGAGTTAATCCCCTAGTAGCACGTGCCCCTTTTTGAATTTTGAAGAGACCACTGATGTGACGGTTACTTGTATGTCAGCGGTGTCTTTTTAAAAACCCCATTTGGCTTTTCCGATTTCCCATTCAAACTTCCTAACCCTCTTTTCTTCTCTGCAACTTCCTCCTTGTATTACAATTTCTTATAACCATAAGTCGCGGTGGCCGGTCTTCGATAAGGTCTGTGTTGACAGCGAAGGACTTGAGATCCTTCGTTGAGGCATATAACATTCCGGATCGCTTTTCTCCTTCCTTGCCCAGCCCTAGTGAGTCGGCAGAATGTACGCCGGACAGGATACCCATTTACACCCTTGCCTTTTCTTCCTGTGGGGTCCGATACCCTCTCTCTGCTTTCAAGGTTTCTCTGCTCCGTCACTTCGGCGTTCACTTCTCACAGATTCATCCTTTAGGGTTAATGAGGGTGGTTCATTTTGAACTGTCTTGTGCGGCCATCTTAGGGGAGCCCTCTGTTCCTCTGTTTTGCATGTTTTACCGTCTTATCTCTGATGGAGACTGGTTTACTTTCGCGAAGCGACAGAACAATGTTTCCAGGCCCTGTTACAGCTTTATGCCCACTTCTACTTATCCGAAGGACTGGAAGTGTAGATTCATCTTTGTTTCAGCCGCTATGTTGCCGGATTCTCCTTTGCCAAAGGACCTTGACGCTGCTATCGAGGACACCATTCCCACCCTTTCTGCAGCCGAGACTGTTCAGTGGAAAAGGATGTGTGACAACCCAACGAGGGCGTTCACTTTTTCCGAAGGGATGCTTGCTATGGGGGGGCTGAGTCCCTCGTATCCAGTCCGTCCAAGGGCTTTTTTCGGCAAGAAAGGTACCCTTTTGTTCTTGGTTTGCTTCTTACATTCATTCTTCCTTTATGTCTTTGGAAATTCCGCAGTCATCTTTAGTGCCTTCTTTTTTGTGCAGAGATGACTTTGTGGAGGCTTCTTCAGGGTGATTCCAAGGATGTAAAGTATGTGGTTGATAATGAGGTTGATCCCAGGCTGAATGTGGGAGTGCAGGTTACCGGGGGATCCGTCTAGGCAGGAGGTTCTGCCACCCTGGGTGGTGATGAGGAGAACCCTTCCGGGGAGGAGGAGAGTTCTCCCGACTTTCCTCCTGTTCACCCTTCTGGTCAAAGTGACGACGAAGACGTGGAGATAAAGTTGGTTCGTAAGAGGAGGTCTGCTAGCCCCCAACCGGATCCTGCACCTCGTAGCATCCGTCAGAGGCTCCGTAGTGCTAGTGGCCAGAAGCTTCCCCCTTCCTCTAGAGCCGTTTCCGATCTTCCCCCTGCTGGGGTCAAAGGTTCCTTGTCTAAGCACTTGAAGTCCTCAAGCTTAGTGAGTGCTCCTTTGTTGGTAAGTTTTCTTTTCTCCTTTTTTTTTTCTTTTTGTCTTTCTGTGTAGTTCCTGATTGCTCATTTTCTTATTTCCCAGGGGAGTTCCCTGGAGCCTATAGAAATTCCTACTGGTCCTTCTCCTTCCCGTATCCGGGACAAGGCCTCTGAGGTGGGGGTGGCTCGCTTTTCCTCAGCTTTCGAACTTTCTCCCCCACATGCTACTGGGACTAGCAAACCCACCACCCTCGAGGGTCCTGCTCATCGATCCCCTCTTGCCCCCTTGTTTGCTGACGCCCTCCCCTTTACTTATGTCCCTAAATGGAAGGTAACTACTTCTTCCGTTATAGGGAATCCTGAAGCTGCTAGGGACTTTTTGAGCCATTCTGTCCCTCCCTCACATAAATTTGTAAACTCCGCCCTGAGGGATGATCTCTTTGACGATCAATACAGTATGGCTCTGTGTGAAGGCTTTTTCAGGGGTGCTGGGATGCTGCAAAGGGTTGATGATCTGAGGAAGGCGAACGAAGGGCTTAAGGCTGAGCTTAAGGCTTCCCAGTCGGTTGTTGCTGGGCTTAGGATCCGGGTGGTTGATGCTGAGAGGAGATTACAGGAGGAGAAGGTGTATAGTCTTTTCCTCCCCCCCCCCCCCCCTCCCTCCTTTTTTTTTATACATACATACTCACTGATTCTTTGTTTAGGGAGCTGGGGCTATGCTTGAGAGGAAGGAATGGGCTTGGGAGCGGGAGATGGCATCGTTGGTTGAGGAGAAGGAGGAGCTTGCTGCTGAGCTGAGGCATTTGAAGGAAGTTGGCTCCGTTTCCCAGGAGCAGCTCAACACCATTTACGCGGACTATGGAGTAACTTCCGATGATAATCAACGATTGGCGGGGGAGAAGCATTGGCTAATTACCGAAGGTTTTGGGGCCTTCCTTGCTGCTGTTGCTCAGTCAGAGGACTTTAAGAGCGGTTTGGAGGAGGTGTACAGGGCCTATAGGGATGTTGGGTACCAGTCGGGATTGAAGGATGGCTATAAATACTCCGCTCAGGGCTTGGATAGGAAGGAGACTCCTCTGTATGACTCCAAGGTTAAGAAGAAGATGTCCAAGCTGAATGAGGAGTTTGGGCATAAGACCCCGGCCATCCTTGAGAAAATCCTGGAGCATCCCTTGATTTCTGTTGATGAATTGAAGACCCTATTCTCCTCTGTTGGTCCCTCGTCTCCACCGTCTCTTTCCGGGGGTGATCCCCAATGAATTCCAAACATTTGATACACTTCGATATGGTTGTAATAACTTTAACTTACTTTAGGATACTTGTGTGTTTTGCTTGACTATCTTGGGTGGTCTTTTGTGTTGGGGACCACTTCGTCCTTTAACCGTATGGCTTATAGCTATGTATAGCCTTTTTGTTTTGTAGCCTGTTTCTTGTCTTGCCTGTTTTGTTTTGCAGGGGTTCTTTTCGGAGGTCAGTTTGGTGATCTCCTGGGGATTTTTAGGCTGTTTTGGCAAGGAGCTATGTTTCGTTTTACCTTGCTGTGTTTGCAATCTTGTATATTGCTAACTCTTGCCCAAGTTATTAGGGCTTTTCTTTGTATATGTATTTTGCATTAAATAAAGCAGATTCCCTTTCGTCGTTTTGTACATATGGGTGTGTTTGCATTATTTGTTTTTTTCTTTTTGTTGTTTGCTTCGTTAAACTGTGATTGTCTGTTCGAGGCCAATTGGTGGACAAGTTTATAACGCGGTGCTATGTTTTTAACTTGCTTTGTCCGTTTTAGGTTAGCTAGACCCTTATTAGCCCCACGGCCGGGCTTTTGGCATGCTTTGAATGCCTCGTACACGTGTGTTTGTTTGTTCTAGTTTAGATTTAATGGTGTCCCTAGGCACGTCTGCCTGGGTGCAATTGTCCATTGTTTTCTCAAAATGGGACGTTCTCGTCCGTCTTTCATTTAATCTTTGGGGGTTTATACTTCCTGTCATAGATTGTTTACAAAAGGTTTACTTTCTTGGGGGGAAGGTCCCCGTACATATAGTTATCTATTACAAAAGTGGCCCTTGGCCGTCTTCCCTGGGGGGTACACCCCTTACATGTAATACTTCCTGAGCTGCATGAGGTTCCAGGTCCTGGGAACCTCCTTGCCCTCCAGCGTTTCCAACTTGCAAGTCCCTTTGCCATTCGCCCATGCGACTCTGTAGGGCCCTTCCCAGTTGGGGCCTAGCTTCCCGGTGTTTTCTTGCAGACTAGCCTCGTTGACCCTGAGAACTAGGTCCCCTGGGACGATGTTGAGCTTCTTCATCCTGGCGTTGTAATAGCTTCCCAGGAGCTTTTTGTATTGGGCCTCCTTAACTGCTGCTATTTCCCTTCTTTCCTCCAACAAATTTAGGTTCATCCTGAGGTCCTGCTCATTCTCTTCATCCCGGAGCTTCATTAGGGCAGTTGGGGATCCAATCTCAGCAGGGATGACAGCCTCCGTCCCATAAGTAAGGCTGAATGGGGTTTCCCCGTTGCAGTTTTTGGGGGTGGTTCTGTATGCCCACAACACAAACGGAAGTTCTTCCAGCCAGCCTTTCTGTTTCCTCCCAAGCCTACCCTTCATTCCTTTAATGACACTTTGGTTGGCTCCCTCCACTAACCCGTTACTTTGGGTATAGGTAACGGAAGTAAACACTTGCTGGATCCGCATCTGCTCACACCATGGTTTGAAGGGTCTTCCCGCAAATTGGACCCCGTTGTCACTCACCAACTCCTTCGGAACCCCATATCTGCATATGATGTTATCCAGTACGAACCTTCTCATCTGGTCTCCAGTAATATTTGCCAAGGGCTTTGCTTCAATCCATTTAGTGAAATAGTCAATGGCTACCACCACGTATTTGACCCCTCCTGGACCCTCCGGGAAAGGCCCAATTATGTTGATGGCCCATTTCTGGAATGGCCACGACGTCGAAACTGGTACCATGGGGTGTTTGTGCCGGTGGGTCATCGGTGCATGCACTTGGCAGTTGTCACACTTCTTGATTTCCTCAGATGCCATTTCGTACATCCGCGGCCAGTAAAACCCCGCATTCATTGCCTTTCTCACTATTGTTCTTGGTCCCGAGTGCATTCCGCAAATCCCCTCATGCATCTCCCTAATCACATATTCGGCTTCTTCCATATCAACGCACTTCAGGGACGGGCCCAGATATGACCTCCGGTATAGTTCTCCTTCGATCAGTTCATACTGTAGGGCCTTGATCCTTATCTTCCGGGCAGCCCATTCCCCCTCGGGTAGAGTTCCATCCCGGAGGAATCCGACTATCGGGGTCATCCATGTTTCTTGGGGACCTTCGACCGTGGCAACCTCTGCTGTGCTAAGGGAGGAGGATGCCAGGACCTCCACTTTAACTTCTTTTGCGAGATGGTCGAATGCTACCGAGGCTAATTTACTAAGTGCATCAGATTTCCTGTTCCTTCCACGAGGGATGTATTCCAGTTTGAAAGTTTTGAATGCCTTAGCCGTCTCCTTAACTTTTTCCACGTATCGAGCCATGGTACTATCCTTAGCTTCATACTCTCCTTGGTACTGTTTTACTACTAGCTGTGAATCAGTGCTGGCTTCTACACGTTTTGCTTTCATTTTTTGTGCCAGCCTCATTCCTGCTAGGAGAGCCTCATATTCTGCGGTATTGTTGGTGTTTTTGAAGTCCAGCCTTACAGCATATGTTAGCTCGACCCCTTCGGGACTTATCAGTGTGATTCCGGCTCCACTTCCCTCTTCACTGGATGCTCCATCGGTAAGTAACTTCCACACCGCCTCTTCTTCCTTCTCTCTTTCTTCTTTCTCTAAAGCTTCCCATTTCAATAGCTCCCTTTCTTCGTCCTCAGGGACTTCTGCTAAGAAGTCGGCCAGTATCTGCCCCTTCATTGCTGTCCTGGGCTTAAACTCTAGAGAGTGTTCCCCTAACTCCACAGCCCATTTAGCTAGCCGTCCGGACAGCTCCGGCCTCCTGAGTACCTTCTGAAGGGGCTGATCAGTCATTAAGGTGATCTTGTGCCCTTGGAAATACCTCCTGAGTCTTCGGGACGCGAAGACAAGAGCTAATGCGAGCTTCTCCAGAGGCATGTACCGTTCCTCAGGTCCTTTAAGCGTTCTGCTGATGAAGTATATAGGGATCTGTCTCTCCTCCCGCTCTACCATCATGACCGCACTTATGGTCGTTTTTTAGGCGGATAGATACAGGAGCAATGGGTCCCCGGGTACTGGGGTGGCCAGCATTGGGAGCTTGCAGATGTATGCTTTCATTTCTTGGAAGGCTGCTTCAGCCTCCGCAGTCCATTTAAACTTGTTTGTTTGGAGGCAGTCTTTCAATACCTTCATAAAGGGGAGGGTTTTGTCAGCCACCTTTGATAAGAAACGGTTTAATGCTATCAGTCTTCCGTTTAGTTGCTGGATGTCCTTCAGGGACCTGGGGGATCGCATCTCAGCCACCGCTTGGGTTTTCTCCGGGTTTGCCTTGATCCCGCCCTTGGTGACTACCACTCCCAGGAAATTCCCCTCCTCTACTCCAAAACAGCACTTCCCAGGGTTTAACTTCATGTTTACGTCCTGCATAGTGTGGAGGGTCTCGGCTATATCGCTTATCAAGGTCGTCTCCGTCAAGCTTTTGATAACAATATCGTCAACATATACCTCCAAGTTCCTTCCTCGTTGCTCCCTAAACAAGGTGTTCATGAACCTCTGGTATGTGGCCCCAGCGTTCTTAAGGCCGAAGGGCATCTTGGTGTAGCAGAACGTCCCTTCGTCTGTGATGAAGGCGGTTTTTTCCTCATCTTCAATTGACATCTGAATTTGGTGGTATCCCTTGTAGGCATCCAGGAAACATTTCAGGGGGTATTGAGACAAGGAGTCCACCTAGGTGTCTATCTCCGGAAGAGGATAACAGTCTTTGGGACATGCTTTGTTTAGGTCTTGGAAATCGATGCACATCCTCCATCCCCCGTCTTTTTTCTGAACCATGACTGGATTGGCAACCCAGGATGGGTATTTAACTTCTCTGACTATCCCCGCTCTGAGTAGTTTCCGAGTTTCTTCACAAGCAGCCCTTCTTTTATTAGGTCCCATACTCCGCTTCTTTTGTTTCACTGGCTTTGCCCATGTAAAGGTGTTAAGCCGGTGCTCCGTTAGACTCCTTGGGACCCCCGTCATGTCTCCATGCTGAAATGCAAACACATCTATGTTATAGAGGAGCAACTCCTTCAGTGCGCTCTTGCATTTGTCACTCAAGTGACTCCCCACCTTGACTGTCTGTTCTGGGAACCTATCGCAGAGGACCCACTCTTCCACCTTCTTTCCCTGGGATTTCCCTGGTTCTTCCTCTTTGGATACGGAAGAAACTACCTCGTAGGCGGACTTAACCCATGCGAGACCTTTTGGTGTTTGGAATACCAAAGCTCCGTGGGGGGTAGAGGCCTGTGCCTGCAGATCACCAATTCCGGGTCTTCCCAAGATTGCATTGTACTTAGAGGGTGCCCTAACTACCGTAAAGGTCAGATCTACCGTCCGGACCCGATCCCCTACGCCAACTGTGAATGGGAGCCTTATTTTTCCCAGGGGATGTGACACACTGTTGTTGAATCCTACCAATGAGATTGAATCTTCCTCCAACCTATCCCTTATGTCCCTATCGAACCTAAGAAAGCAGTGTTCGTATATTACCTCAACGCCTGACCCTCCGTCCACATGTATTCTAGACACCTTGTGTCCAGCTATCACAGCTGAGATGTTCAGCGGGAGTCGTTGCACCTCGCTTTCTTCTAAATATGGCATGAGGATGGGAGCTTTCATGCAGCTCGGGGAGCCTAGGATTCTGGCCTTTACACTTCGGGTGGTATCGAACTCATTTCTCCTTCTAATCATATCAACGTCTGCCCTCCCCGGCTCCCGTGCATCTCTTCCCTTGCGATCCCCTCCCTCTTCCTTGATTTCCTTGACCAAATGGGCCAGTCTCCCCGTTTTCACTGCAGCCTCTATTTCTCTTTTGAGGTACATACAGTCATCGGTTTTGTGCCCAAAACCTTTGTGGAATTCACAGTATTCGTTTGGTTGTGCCTTTGGTCCCGGTTTTATGGGAGGTGGTCTTGGGAAAGAGTTATTTACCCTCTCCGTGGCTAGTATCTCACTTGGGGTCTTAATGAGAGGGGTGAAGCTATCGGAGTAAGGAGGGGGACCTCTCCCTCGGGGTCTATAGGGAGAGTATGAGGGCCTTGCCCTGTCGTGTAACATTCTATCAAAGGCAGGTTTCCGGGAATAGGGTGTACCTTTGTCAGGAGGTCTTGCAGCCGGGGCAATCCTCCGAGGCGTGACATCCGTCTCCTTTGCTTTGCTGACCGTGTCCTTTCCCCGGACAAAGGCCCGGACTCTGTCCATAAGATTGTCAAAGGAGGGTGGAAACTCCTCTCCCAGCTTTTCACATAGCTGTGCATGTTTCAGCCCATTTATGAAACCACTAATCTTCATGACCTCCGGGACGTCCTTGATGTTCATACTCTCTTTAACAAACCTCTCCATGTATTGGTCTATTCGCTCGTTATCTCTTTGTCTGATATGAAGGATTTCGTTCGGATTCTTGACCACCTTCCTCTGTTGGCCAAAGTTCCTGAGGAATTTCTCACTCAGTTCTTCATAACTGTCTATGCTCCCTGGTGGAAGACTGTCAAACCAAAGCCGGGCTCCTTCCGTTAGGGTTTGTACAAACATGTGGCACCATACCGGCATAGGCCATCTTCCTAGCTGTCCCGCTCCTCTGAAGGCATGTAAGTGATCTTCTGGATCTCTCGTTCCATCATATCGATCAAAGCCTGGTGGTAGCTTTGTCTTGGGAGGCATAGGTGCTTCTGAGATTCTTCTTGTGAATTTTGAGACCTCGGCCAAATCTCGTGGTAAGTATGGCTGGTCCAAGCCGCTGTCACCAAAGTTGTCTTTCCCTTTTTCTTTCTCCTTGGACTTTTGGCCTGTGATCAGATCCTCCCTTTCTTCAGAGGACATCTGCCTCAGGGCAGACATAAATGTTTCCAGCTGGTCACCACTGTTGTTCTTGTTCTGAAGGTTCGTTCCTTCCTGGCTGGAGGGTGTGTCAAAAGAAAGTCTGGCCCTGAGGCTGTCGAGTTTCTCCTGCCTTTTTAAGTCTTCAAGACACTTAGTTAACTTTTCCCTGTGCATGGCCACGAAATCAGGAGTGATATGTTCCGTTTCTCTCAGATTTTCTACCTGGTTCTCATTATCTTCTTCATGAGTAATATCCTCTACAGTGACTTTATCCAAGTCGTTTTGTGCCGTCTGAGTGACACGCGAGTTATGTGGAGCTGACATGTTGTTTCTGACAGGATAAGCTGCTCTTTGGACGTCGGGTGTTGTTGTGGGAACACCGGGCAAGCTGATGTCCCACGGATGGCGCCAATGTCGAATACCCAACCTCCGGCTGACGTTAGCTGGATCTTCGGTGACGTCAAGAACTTTTATCCTTGCTTGCTACAAAAGAATAAACCGTTAGCCTCGTCACGGGGGACCCCGGGAGGGGGATCCGTGACCAAGCTCCGGCGTGAGAGTAAGTAAACTTGCCGGAAATGAGAGGAGCTTCTTCCGATGAGTGTATCCACCGGAAGGTTTCCTCTTTTGGTGTGAATCTTATTAATGTGCGTGTGTAGTAAATGTGAGGGAATGTTGGTCGGAAGTTAATGTGTGGGGAGTAAATGAAGGTGTAGTAAATGAGAGAAAGCCGGAGATGATACCTGCCTTGGTTCCTTTTGTTCTTGCTCTTATATAACAGCTTGGCCCTATCATACTAGATATTTTTCTCATATGGTCCAACGGCTTCTGGGGTTTATTGGGAGGTGCAGACACGTGTCTGACCCCCAGCAGCGAGATGTCTTCCTCAATTAATGCTTCGGCCGGAGAAGTACAGTATTTTCAAGCGAGATCCCATTCCTATCGCTCATTAAATGAGGCCTGTCCTTTTGTTTAGCTGTTTTCCCGCCCATAACAAAAGAGAAGGAAACTTAGTGGGCAAGGTGATTCCTCCTGATGGGCTTTTTATATAATTGGGCTTCCTAAAGATAGTCCAAAGCGGGTAGAGTGGGCCTGCTCACTGGCCCGTCGTCAAGTACAATGTTTTCAAACGACATGCCAAAGAAAATGGTTTATCATGTTTTTCTGAACTTTATCCAAACCGGTTATCAAAAAGATTTATCTCAAATCTTTTTCAAACAAACTATAAACTCGCCAACTTTATGATGACTTTTTAGCATGTTCTTTCTCAGGTTGCACATTCAAACTATGGCGCGGTTGGATTAGGAGAACCCTTTGGGATTCGAATACTTTGCACGCATTCAACTTTCTAGAAGTCTTAGCATTATACTTCCCATGTGCGACGAAGATACCAGTCGTTACGCCCAACTCTGATTTTGGGGGTGTGACATTTCCTTTTATCTTAAAAAAATGTAAGGAATTTCTTGGGTTTAGGAGACATCTTTTATTCAAATGTAATGAATTTCTTGGGATTACGAAAACTCGATTAGTTAGAAACCTGTCTAGCTTCATCTTTGTGATTTCTAGATATACAGACATGTTTTTTTTCTTTTTGTTTCATTCATGTTTACTAATTAAAGCATTGATCAATATTTGGTTTGAGAGCGTATGTTGATTAACTAATTCTGTTATGTTTCCCCTAAAATTTGAATCAATAAGTTTTGATGAAAACCCTAATAAATTAACGTATATAAAAACTAGTTCAAAGAAAGTTTTTTTTTTTCTCGTAAATATAAAAAGTAATTTATTTTGAAAGGAGTAAACTTCCGTTTTGCTTCATGTGGTTTGGTCATTTTAACGGTTTTGCTCCAATAGTTTAAAAATAGCCATTTTCCTCCCTAATCTTTTGAGTTTGTCGCCAGTTTACTCCCTAATCTTTCAAGTTTGTCACCAGTTTCCTCCCTGATGAAGTTAGAGGCTGTGAGCAAAATGAAGATAAGTTAGAAAAATCAGGGAGGAAAATGGCTATTTTTAAACTATTGGAGCAAAACCGTTAAAATGACCAAACCACAGAGAGCAAAACAGAAGTTTACTCTTTTGAAAGAATTATATTTCTAATAAAATTATATCTCAATGTCTAAAAAAATGTTTAGATTAAAAAAAAGTTAAATATTCCTGGTTATTATATATTGTTGAGTTTGCTCCCTTAATATTTAACAAGTGGACTATGAGCGGACACTCCCTCAACAAGCATATTGCCTAGAAACCATATCGCTTTTAAAAACTATCTAAAACCATTTAATGATTTCCGTGAACCACCAACAAATTTAAAAAAAAATGCCCTCACAATTAGGACTATAAAATATGTTAAATCTAATGTAAACGTGTATGATTAGAAACTTTTGTTGCAGTTAACAGTTAATAGTGTGTGAAACATATTTCAAGCTTGTAACTTTTAAGTGTCAAGAAATACTAAAACTTTAACATTAATTAAATGTTTATAGCCCATAATTTTATGGCCTAGTGACAGGAGGTCATAGGGAAAATACAGGTTTGATTGGTCACTTACAGAAGAAATCACAACTTACAAGAGGAAGATAGAAGGATAAGAAATGTATAATTTTATTTCAGCTGTTAATATACTTCAAAATTGATTTTACATATTTCTCCTTAAAATCTTAAAAAGAATATTTTAATCATTCAACAAAACTACAATTATTTTCTTGTTGCTCCTCGAAAAATGATTCCCCACTCTCTCACCTTTTAATCTTTCTTTGTGAATTATATGTGAGTAAAATCTCCTCTTAAGGAGATAATGTTCGTCGGTGATCGGGGGGGGGGGGGGGGGGGTGGATATGGATATGATCGGGTGGTTCCGCTAGTGGCACAATGATACTCTAGTGGTTCGTCGATAATCCAAAATTGCCGTTAAAAAAAATCAAATGTTTATAGTTTCCATAAAAGAGCAAAACATTAGAATCTAGTTTATGTCGTTTCGTATGATAATTAATGACTTATATTCAACGTCGTATTTTTTGGTTGACAGCAAAGTATTAATGAAGATTAAGGAGGGAAGGTATAGATTCCAACATACGTAGTGGACAAAAAAAAAAACTGTAACTCCTAAGCTAACTTTATAGAATAGTAAACAAATTTTAAAAGTGTTTCAATTAGGTTAATCAAGTTTTAATAGTGTTACAATTAGGTCACCCAACATTCATTTTTCATTAAAATTATGGGTTTTTTCATCCATTTCATAGGTAACCGTGGTAATGTGGATTTTTGTTTCTTTTTTCCCTTTTATTTGATGCTAACGTCGAGTGATGACATGAATTTTAACTTATTTTTTAATTTTTAATGGAATTAAAGTGTTTTTATTTTTAATAAATATAATTTCATATATTAAAACAATCCGACCCCAGCATCTTATGCTCCATTTTTTCTTGACATACGAAAAAAAGGACATGGCTCGATTTGAATGCTAAGTTATCTAATTAGGACAAAAACGATACTAGGGACTAAGTAGAACACTTTTGAAACTTGGTTACTATTCTATAACATTTTCCCTTTAAACTAAACTTTTTAATTTATAATTTTTCTAAATAAGCCAATTTGATAGAGAGCGACTTTAATTTTGTTTAGAGTAAACTTCCGTTTTGCTCCCTATGGTTTGGTCATTTTAACGGTTTTGCTCTAATAGTTTAAAAATAGCCATTTTCCTCCCTGATCTTTCGAGTTTGTCGCCAGTTCGCTCCCAAATCTTTGGAGTTTGTCGCTAGTTTCCTCCCTGATGGAGTTAGAGGCTGGGAGCAAAATGAAGATAAGTTAGAAAAATCAGGGAGGAAAATGGCTATTTTTAAACTATTGAAGCAAAACCGTTAAAATGACCAAACCACAGGGAGCAAAACAGAAGTTTACTCTTTTGTTTATTACTAGTACATGCTCCGCCCGCGTTGCAGGGCGATGGCCGAATAATTCTCAACCAATTAAAAAAAGACTACTATAATTTTGCTAGGGAAAAAAACAAAAACGATGATAAGACCGTAATTTTGGGCTCGGGGACAAACTGTAATTTTTCAGGACTAATGAGCTAGTGTTAGGCAACTCCTTGAGACGAAAAAAAATTAAATCGAGTAAACCAATTAAAACAAAAAATCTTTATAGTTTTGGTAAAAAAAACTAAAACGATGGGAAAACGTAATTTTTAACTGAGTGGCAAATCATAATTTTAATTCGGGGATAAATTGTAAACTAAATGGACCAACGGTTGAGTGCCAGGAAGTTACCGGCACGACTGTAATTTTACACTGGGGGCAAAATTGTAATGTCACCAGGAAAACAACCAAAAACGATGGGGAAAATCTAAAGTTAAGTTGATGGTAAAATCGTAACTTGGCTGTGAGAAAAAAACTAATAGCAAAACTATAAATTTATACGGGGCAAAATCGTAATTTTGAACCAAGGGCAAAATTGGAATTTTTAGCCAGGAGCAAAAGCGTAGGTTTATTTTTAAGTGGGGGTAAAAACATAATTTTGAACTGATGGGAAAATTGTATTTTTAAGGGTTGGAACGGGGCAAAATCGTAATTTTTTAACCGGGGGTAAAATTGAAATATTTAGCTGGGAGCAAAAGCATAAATTTATTTTTAAGCGGGGGCGAAAACATAAATTTAAACTGATGGCAAAATCGTAATTTTAAAGCAGGATAAAATCGTAATTTTGTTTGACCAATAGGGGAGTGCCAGGCCCTCCGGCTTTTTGCCCAATTAAAGTGCTCAACTATTCCCTGCTGATGTCACAATCTTGTGTTTGTAGTAGTTTAAAATAAATACCTGGCGTTATTCAAATAGCATAGCAAAAGTTGAAATTACTTTCTCCCGTCTTCAAACAATATCGGCTATTATAATTTATCATTTATACATGTGAGAAAAATGTGAAAACTCACTGAACAAACAATCTTAATGAATTAAAAGTGAGAAGATATATATGTCATGTTATGAGTCGTAAATTAATACAAGCGTTAGCTAGGATCGACCATGAATTCAAAGTGCGAAGATACAAGGGTTAGAAACTCAACCATGAATTAAAAGTGCGAAGATATATATGTCAAGTTATGATCCGTAAACTAATAACAAGCGTTAGAAACTCAGCCATTTGACTAAAATTTTAGTGTTTGTATAGAACTTGATTATGAAATGCTACAGTTATAAAGCTTAGAAAAAAGAGCTGGCAATTGTTAGAAAAAAAAAGAAAAAAAAAATTGAGGTTCATTACCAAGAGTAGAGCTTAAGATGAGTACTATTGAATTTGCTGCTTTAACTATTTTTGGTCTAGACTATATGCGATTTAAATGTTTTCAAATCACAATGTGTTCTAGACCAAAAATAGTAAAAGGAGAAAATTCAATAGTCCTCATCTTAATGTTTAAAAGGTATATTTTTCTTAATGTTTAAAGTAATTAGAAAGAAGTTTAATTGCTAAATGACCTTCAGAAAGATAGAACACAGTATGAACATTTGGTAAGTTCGTAATGTCTTCGGGTGAGATATACTGTGGACTTCTTTGTAAGCCAAGATGCATCCGTTTTTTAGCCGGCGACTAACTTGACTATTTTTGGAAAACAGTTTTTGTCAAAATAATGTTTAGCCGGCGATGGCAAATTCGTTTCTAACCATTAAGGTGTTAAAAGTTCCATAACTATTTTCAAATTTCAATAAAGTTCATCTAACAACCTCATCACAATTTCGTAGAATGATCGGTCGCAATACCATCACTAGTTTGGTACAAAGACATGGTAATTTATCTCGAAAATGGCTTAAAAAGTCCTCGCTAGCTAAATCTGTTGGTAGAATTCCGTCACAAAATCTGTATCTAATTGGTGATGGAAATTTTCTGTCAAATTAATCCGTCTCAACACGCCTTAAGCAGTGGATTTAGCCATCGCAGATTACAGAATTTGTGGTAGTGAAAACACATATGTTTTTATCTATCTAGGTGTATATTAAAGTAAATGGGGAAAAAAAAAATAAGTGTTAAACATTGAAATGGATTAATTAATCAAGAACCAAATGTACTTTTCCTGGGGTGGAGAAAATTGTATCAGAATGAGATAGATGTGGAACTAGAAGGGCAACTTTCACAGAAAGCTAGCTAATTCTGGTTTGCATTTACTAGAGTTAATAAAGTTAGACCAAATAAATTAAAGGAAAATGACTTTTGATTTTTTAATTGATGTTAGGTAACATATCTAAACTTTTCTCAACTAACTAGCAAAGTTAATAGAGAAATGTTAGAAAGTGATTACAATAAACTAGAAACCCATAACCAACTAAATTACACAACATACAACATTTGTAACTGTTTGATAATTTTGAAAGTGCATTTAGTTAATTTTGAATTTCATTATTAATCCATACAAAACATGCGCCCTTTATAATGCACTACTTGGCTACAAATTATTTTTATCAAGAACAAATTCATCTCAGTTCTGTCCCCTTCTTCCCATGGCTTTCCTTTTAAACTTAATCTTTGTTTTTCCATTACTCATTTTCATTTACATTCTAACTGTTCTATATGTATCCCTAAACAAGAATAACATCATCCCTACAAACTGGCCAATTTTTGGAATGCTACCAAAGACATTAATGAATTCCCACAGAATCTACGACTGCATCACCGAAATTCTGGCATGTAGCGGCGGTACGTTCCAGTTCAAAAGCTCGGTGTTCCAAAAGACGAGTAAGTTTTGCACTGCGAATCCTTTGGACGTTCATCACATTTTGAGCAAAAACTTCAGTAATTATCCAAGAGGCAATACATTTCGTGAGATATTCGATATCCTTGGAGATGGATTCTCTAATACTGATGGAGACATATGGCAATTTCACCATAATACAATCATGTCTCTCTTCAAGTCCCCTAGTTTTCACACCCTCTTGGAAGAAACTATTTGGAACAAAGTGGAGAAAGGGTTAATGCCTGTACTTGAATATGTTTCCAAGCAAGAGGTGGAGATAGATTTACAAGACATATTTCAAAGGTTTGCTTTTGACACAATATGTTTATTGCTTTTTGATAGCGATCCTAAAAGCATGTCTCGTGATTTTCCTTGTATTCCATGCGAGAAAGCATTGTCAGAGATCGAAGAAGCGATCTTGCACAGGTACATCCTGCCCCCAAGGTTTTGGAAAATTCAAAACGTGCTTGGAATGGGGCATGAGAAGAAGTTAAGTAATGCATGGGAAATCGTTGATGAGTTTATATATAAGTGCTTAGCAGAAAAACGAAAAGAGTTCAGTAAATTAAACTCTGGAACTGAAGAGGAGGAGTTCAGATTATCTACAGCTCTTTTAAGATCATATAAAGGCCAAAGTGGGAGTTCTGGTGATCAAAATAAGTTTTTGAGGGACACTTTTTTGAATTTATTGGTTGCAGGAAGAGATACCAACAGCAGCACTCTATCTTGGCTCTTTTATCTTCTTTCAAAAAATCCAATGGTAGTAAATAAGATCTTTGAAGAGCTTCAAACCCAACTTAAAGGGAAAGATATCCATGCCATAGAGTTAAACAAACTAGTTTATCTTCATGGTGCATTATGTGAATCCTTAAGGCTATTCCCTCCTGTTCCTTTTCAAATTAAAACTCCATCACAACCTGATGTCCTTCCAAGCGGCCAACGAGTTGATCACAACACCTCAGTTATCCTATCTTTTTATAGCATGGGAAGGATGAAATCGATATGGGGGGAGGATTGCATGGAGTTTAGGCCCGAAAGATGGATTTCAGTTGGGGGAGGGATCAACCATCAACCATCATACAAGTTCCCTGCATTTAATGCTGGGCCAAGAACTTGTTTGGGTAAGCACATGAGTTTCACTCAGATGAAGATAGTGGCAGCTACCATCATATATCATTACCATGTGGATATTGTAGAAGGGCAACTTGTGTTTCCAAGTGACTCCATCATACTCAAGATGAAGAATGGATTAAGAGCGAGGTTAACTAAAAGGAGTGAGGTAAAAGCCTGAGATTCTAGATAGAAATATTCCAAATAAACCTTTGGCTAATGTATGAAGTGGTTTGCATGAATTGAGGGTCCTCATGCAAATGCAAAATAACATGCTCTCATTAATTATGTGATTGTAATCTCTTTAAATAAAAGGATTCTTAGAAGTTATTCAATGTACAGAAAATCCATTAATCAATATGGTATAAGAGCGTTATTGCTCTTATGACTGGATCATTATGCTTATTTGTGCACCAATACCCAATCTTATTAAAAAAACAGAATAACAAATTCAACAATGATATGTAGGAATCAGGCACTGACCCTGGATTTTAAAATCTTGAACAGTTTACAGTCGCTAGTGGAAGAATAATCCGTAGAAAAAGAATACATGAGAATTAACCACCGTAAAGAAGAAAAAAACATGTAAATTTAGACTTGATCAAAGTTGTTCAACTTAATGTTAAATAGATAAACCTTCACACACACAGCTTGTCCCACTCCTTCACCCCCAAAGTTTTGGCGAGACGTTAATGTTAAACGGTAATCAGCCGGAAAGAAAACAAAGAATGAATTTATTTTATTGAAATGAAGGTGGTTCTTGTTTCTGTGATACTTTTACAAATTGGTAGCCAACCTAAATATATAGACTAAAAAGCAACGGCTCCTTTAGATAACAAGGAAACCAAATAACTATAAAGAGAAACATAATATTCTAAAAAGAGGAGATGATGATAGGCTGATCCTGTAAATCTCGGTTTATTTTTCTAACACTCCCCCTCAAGTTGAGTTGTGGGATTTCCGAAACCCAACTTGCTGAGGCAAGTAGTTAGATGGCTCCATGGGACGGCTTTGGTTAATACATCAGCCAGTTGCAACTTTGATCGGATAAAGGGTAGTTTGATGATGCCCGTGTCTATCTTTTCTTTGATGAAATTACGGTCGATTTCGATGTGTTTTGTGCGGTCATGTTGAACAGGGTTTTCAGAAATTTGAATGGCGGCTTTATTATCACACATGATCTCAGTGGTTATGGTAGGAGGGAAACCGATTTCTGTGAGAAGTTTCCTGAGCCATAGCACTTCCGTAATGCCCCGAACGATGCCTCTGAATTCTGCCTCGGCACTAGATAATGCCACGACTTTTTGTTTCTTGCTTCTCCAAGTAACTAAATTGCCTCCGACCATAGTGAAGTATCCTGCCGTTGATCTGCGGTTATCTTTAGCTCCTCCCCAATCTGCATCAGTGAACCCTTTGATTTCCAAGTGCTTGTTTGCTTTGAATGTGATGCCTTGATCTGCTGTTCCTTTGAGGTACCTGATAATTCTCATCACAGCTTCCATATGTTCTTTTTGAGGTTGATGCATGAACTGGCTGACAACGCTTACGGCATACGCGATGTCGGGTCTTGTGTGTGATAGGTAAATGAGTTTGCCTACCAAGCGTTGATATTGGTTTTTGTTTGTACTTTCTCCGTCTTCTTTTATGTACATCCCATGGTTGACGAGAATTGGGGTGTCCGCTGGTTTGCAGTCGAGCATTCCAACCTCAGCCAGGAGGTCTAGGGTGTATTTCTTTTGGCATATGAAGATTCCTTGCCTTGATCTGAGCACTTCAATTCCTAGGAAGTATTTAAGTCTTCCTAGGTCTTTCATTTCAAATTCTTCAGATAGGTGTCTCTTTAGCCTTGCTATTTCTTCATGATCATTCCCTGTAACAATCATATCATCGACATAAATTATTAAGCATGTAATGTTTTTACCTTGTCGCTTTGTGAACAACGTGTGGTCAGAGTTGCTTTGGGCATAGCCATATTTCTTCATCACCATGGTAAACCTTCCAAACCATGCCCGGGGAGATTGTTTAAGGCCGTATAAGGATCTTTGTAATCGACACACTTCACCGGTCCTGAAGCCATTCCTGAACCCTAGAGGGGGGTCCATGTACACTTCTTCTTTTAATTCACCATGGAGGAAAGCATTTTTTACATCTAGTTGATGTAGTGGCCAGTTTTCATTTGCGGCTACGGAGAACAAAACTCGAATGGTGTCAAGTTTGGCTACTGGCGAGAACGTTTCTGAGTAGTCTATCCCATACGTTTGGGTGTACCCTTTTGCGACAAGACGGGCCTTGTATCGTTCTATGGTGCCATCAGGTTTTCGTTTAATTGAGAACACCCATCTGCACCCAACAGTTCTCTTCTGAGGGGGGAGGGTGTGTTTTTCCCATGTCTTGTTTTTTATTAAGGCATCCATCTCCGTCTCCATGGCTTCTTTCCACGGTTTTGATTTGAGGGCTTGTTCCACGGTATTTGGGATTTCTTCAGAGTATATAGCGGAATAGTAGGCTTTCGCTTCTTTAGATAGATTCCCACTTGCTAGATTTGCAATCCCGTATCTTGTTGTTTTTTTTGGTTCCTTTTCTGGGGAGTATCTTTTTGCTGGAACACCCCTGTTGGCCCTCGGAGGTAAGTTGTATCGTCCTTGAGGTTCCTGTATACCTGTATCACTGTCTACACAAGTATTGTTAGTGGGTGAGGGGTTTGGTGGTTCCCCCTCAATTATATCAGGATTTTCTTGTTGGATAGTGTGAGTAGTCTCGGAGTGATTGTTGGGCGAGGCACTGTTGTTGGCGTGGATTTCTTCACTTTGTGAGGCAATGTGGATTTCTTCATTATGAATGTCTTCACTTTGGCTTGGTGGGGATGTGGTAGCGGGAGTGTCACGGTCAGAAGTCATGGGAGTAGGAGCAGTGGGATCGGGAGTAGGAGTAGGCCAGTCTAACCAACTTAATGTGTCGTTTGTAGAGCAAGTCTCCCCCTGACCGTGAAGTTGGGATTCATAGAAGAGGTTGGTCTCGAGAAAATTACAATGTATAGTAGTGTGCATGTGACGGTGAAGAGGGTTGTAGCACCGGTATCCTTTCTGGTTGTGACCGTAGCCAAGGAAGACACACTTCTCTGCACAAGGACTAAGCTTGCTTCGTTCATGCTTGGGAATGTGAACGAAGACCGTACACCCAAAGATCCGAGGTTCTAAGGTGAGAGGTGGATCGGTGTTGGTAAGAGCAGCGAGTGTGTCGATTGGGGTTTTGAGTTTGAGGGCTTTGGTTGGGAGACGATTAATAAGATATGTGGCGGTAGCCAAAGCCTCAGGCCAAAAAGAGGTAGGAATGTTAGACTCGATTAGGAGGGCACGGGTGATCTCGAGGAGGATACGGTTTTTTCGTTCAGCCACCCCATTTTGTTCTGGGGTGTGGGAACATGTGGTCTGGTGAATTATCCCTTTAGAATTGCAAAAACTTCTCATGCGGTCATTCACAAATTCCCCACCATTATCAGATCGTAAAGTTTGAATTTGGGTTTTGAACTGGGTTTCGATCATGGTGTGGAATATTGTGAACCGATCCACAACTTCCGATTTGTTTTTTAGAAAATAGGTCCAGGTCATTCGAGTGCAATCATCAATAAAGGTGACATAATAGCGGATGTTTTGGCCCCCACAAATTTTGGCAGGCCCCCAAACGTCAGAATGAATTAATGAAAACGGCATTTTAACCCTAGTATTATTTGGTTTAAAAGATTGTCTATGACTCTTAGCTAAAATGCAAGTTTCACAATTTAAAGTTTTATGTAAAGGGAAAAAATTTGGAAATAATAATTTTAAATATCCGTCTGAGGGATGTCCTAGACGTCGATGCCATAGCCACACTTCGCGATCCACACTTCCATGAGCCAACATTGCCACCCCATCATGGGACACCTCATCCACATAATACAGGCCTTGACGCTCAGTGCCACGCCCAATAATCCTCCCCGTCCTGATCTCCTGTAATATACAGAACGTGGGATGCATTAAGACAATGCAATTCAGTTCTTTTGTGACATGGCTTATTGACAAAAGTTTATGTGATAGCGAGGGAATATAGAGACAGTTGGTAAGTTTTAAGTCGGGCCCAATCTCTATAGTCCCTCCCCCTTCAACTTTGACAATTTCGCCACTGGCAGTTTTTATGTGGGTTTTTGTTGGGTTTTTTTGAGTTTTAATATCATTCGGGTCGTATGTCATGGTGTCAGTGGCCCCACAGTCGAAAATCCAGGGGCCAGTGTTAACGGTGTTCCGTTTAGCCATATTTGCAAATCCTATGTGTTTAGCAATTTTAAGGAAACTGGTTTTATTAAAAGAACGTCTAAAAGCAAGATGTTTTATTTTTACCCTCATTTTTAGTTTAAAAAACTTATGGTTTCTAGATTTATTTCTTTTACTATTATTGAGATTCCCAATAGAAAAACCATTATGAGCCTTTCCAATTCCCTGTTTACACTTATCAGACTTGGGTCCCCTACTAATATCCATCTTTATAGGTTTAGTCCCTATATCTTGTTCAGTATTTAATAAAAAATGATGGATACTTTCAGGGAAAAATTTATAATTAAACAAAGAGGAAGGGGGTTTTGAGAAGCCTCTCTCAACCCCAATACCTATGTTACGGTCACTATCATCTTCATGAGAGAGAGGGTTCTTTTGACTGCCATGGCCGCCGCTGGTACTGTCCTTGGTGTCGCCAGACACAACTCCCCCAAATCCTCCACGGCCGCCGGCGTCGCTGCCTTGGCCGGTAGTGGAGGTGCCGCGTTTCCCTTCGTCCCTATTATTTTTCTTGGGTCCGATCTCCCACCAATCCGGATAGCCTACCAGATGGAAACACTGATCTTTAGTATGGCGAGGTTTTCCACAATGATCACACTTTAATTTTGCCTTTGGATCATTTTTGTTTCCGGTGGTTTTTTCCGATCGGCGGTTTCCTTTGGAGATTAGCCCTAGACCATCAGTTTGTTGCGGATTGGTGGTGGCTAACCCAGATGCGATCCCATGGGTCTGAGTTTCGGAGGGACCGGCTCCAAGAATTACTTGGTGGGCCGTTTCCTTCCGGATGGTAGCATATGCGGCTTCTGCGGTTGGAAGAGGTTCACCCCGGAGAATCTCACGTTTCACGGTGTCAAATCGATTATCAAGAGCATTTAGAAACTGGAATAGTTTCTGTTCGGATCGCAGCCTATTGTACGTGTTTATATCGGTAGTGCAGGTCATCGGGTTTGGCTCTCTTCTGTCAATCTCCCCCCAGATCCCTTGTAAGTTAATCCAGAGATCTTCGACCGGCACTTCTTTTTGCTTTAAGCTGTTTGCTTTGACGTGAAGGTCGAAGATCTGTAGCTTGTCTTTACCACTGCTATATGTGGTTTGCAAAGCTTCCCACAAGGTTTTAGATGTGGGAAATTCTGTAAGGTTACTCGCGATTGCTGGTTCGATGTTTTGAATCAGCCACGAGAATACAATCAAATCGTCTTGTTCCCAACTGTCGTATTGAGCATCCGTGCTTTCAGGTGGTTTCGAAACGAGATGGTCAAGAAGTTTTTTTGACTTCCCACCAATAGCCACCCGTATCATACGAGACCATAGCCCAAAGTTCTGGCTATTGAGTTGGATATTGATACGGAGGCTGTCGGAAACGCTATGTTTTGTAGATGTGTTGGTTTGATTCAAACCTTCCTTCAGCAGGTTGGCAATCTGTAAAGAAAGATTATTACCGTCGGAATCCGTCCTTTTTTTTTTCCTCTGGTAAATGATGAAAGCGAGGATTTATTCCTGCTCTGATACCATGTTAAACGGTAATCAGCCGGAAAGAAAACAAAGAATGAATTTATTTTATTGAAATGAAGGTGGTTCTTGTTTCTGTGATACTTTTACAAATTGGTAGCCAACCTAAATATATAGACTAAAAAGCAACGGCTCCTTTAGATAACAAGGAAACCAAATAACTATAAAGAGAAACATAATATTCTAAAAAGAGGAGATGATGATAGGCTGATCCTGTAAATCTCGGTTTATTTTTCTAACAGTTAATACCTTTTAGCAGACACCGTGTAGTTCCGATTACTATTTTGTTCTTGCGTTCCACCACTTAGTTTTGCTATGGAGTGTAAGGGGTTGATAATTGTCGAAGTATGCCATGAGTTTCACAAAATATCTTGAATTGATTTGAGGTAAACCCTCCTTCTCTATTGACTCTTAAGGTCTTAATTTTATGATTTGTCATCATTCACCAGAGGAAACACATACTTTTTACCACTCTGTGTTGTTGTGAGATAGGTCACATATCGATTTGAGGTAAAGCCTCCTTCTCATAGTATTCGTTTTTTGATGCCTTTATCATATCATACTATGAAAGAAGGATGAATTCTCATCCCCCTTTTGCACCCATATAACCTTCGCCCTTTGTTTTAAGTCCTCCATATTTGAATCTTCTAAATCATTGATTGCCTTCAGCCATGTCTCCCTTTCTTTCACCTCCACTTTAGTTAACACCATTTTTTCAGCTTTTAGTTCTAGGATTTTCGACCTTGCATTTTCAATTAGTTAACAACCCAAAGTTCTAGCTTTAATATCATCGCACCATGGTTTTATAGTTGCTTTAATTGCTTTAAGTCATGCAGCCAACAATTTATTGGGTGGATGGAATGGAAGCACACCTTCATACGCATCACGAACTAATTCGGTTAGGCCATACTTCTTTTAACCAGGAATTATAAAAACCTGAACCGGGGTGGCGTGCCAAAACTTACGTCTGAACAGTGTAAAAGTATAGGCATGTGGTCAGATGATGTAGCGCGTGATACGGAAACGAAGATCAACACGTTGATTCAAAGAATACCCGTGTGTTCTTCCCCAACCCCCAAGATTCCACCCAAAAGGCACGGAATTTGAAGTGAAAAAATCAATTATGTCAAAATTCAAGTCTGATCATTCATACATATAAATAGAAACCGAAATTCGAAATGGGCCTCAAAAAGACAACGGGCACGGAATTTGTGGATGAACTTTTAGTTCTATAATCTTTGACAACCGTTTTGTATTTTGTGGATGAACTTTTAGTTCTATAATCGTGTCGTATTTAGAATTTTTATTGGGTTTTTTTTCCTGCATTTTTAGTAGAAAAATCTGGATTTTTTAGTTTTTTTTATATTTTTTTTATTAAAAAGTTTTTTAGTCGGAAATTGGTCGGAAAACTGTGGTCAGAAAGCTGTCGGAAACTTTTGGTCGGAAAATAGTAGGAAAACTGTGGTCGGAAAGCTGTCGGAAACTTTTGGTCGGAAAATAGTAGGAAACCGGCTGTCGGAAAACTGTAGGAAAATTGTAGTCGGAAATTGGTCGGAAAAATGTGGTCGGAACTTTGTCGGAAAACTGTAGTCGGAACTTTGTCGGAAACCGGCAGTCGGAAATTGGTCGGAAAACTGTGGTCGGAACTTTGTCGGAAAACTGTAGTCGGAACTTTGTCGGAAACTTTTGGTCGGAACTTTGTCGGAAATTTAGTCGGAAACTGGTCGGAAAAATTTTCCTACAAGGCTTTTTCCTACAAACGTATTTTTGTCGGAAACTGGTCGGAAACGCCGTTTTCCGACCATTTTCGTACTAAAACCTTGGTCGGAAATGGTCAGTTTTTTAGTAGTGTAGAGGGACATATAAATAGAAACCGAAATTCGAAATGGGCCTCAAAAAGACAACGGGCCAAACACAAGCCCAAAAACAAAATGCCGAAAATACTTCAAAAAAACATAAAATGTAAATAACTAATAGAAATAAGCGTTTTTTTGCCCGGACGATGACTAGGCGGTTTGCAGCAAGATGGAGCTCGTTCGGTCACGTTCGTTTCGCCTGGTCGCACGCCCAAAACGGACCCCCGTAGCCCAAGTTAGAGCCAATTTAGTGAAGCCCTTTTGTTACACGATCTTGGGCCCCCAAATACAGAATAGCCCGCTCCTCCACACTTGGGCCCGCATCATCAGACCTATACCTTGCAAGCCCAATAAGTTTTGCCGATGGCCATAGAGATAAAAACGAGCTACACACAAAACTTTTAACCATCGTCAAAAGTTTCAACAAAAGTTTCTTCAGACTCTCGTCTACCCATATTTAAGGGGTGGAGGTGGTCATCACTCATTCATCACTCACAACACCCAATCATGTTCTGCCATGTCATCAACCATTTTTCCATCACTCACAACCTTTTTTAGTTGCAATGGTCATCACTCACCACCACACCCAACAATTTCCCTCCAACCAACAATTACCCTCACAACACACAAACCATCACGCGTTGAAGAATTCTCGCGTGGAAAACTGAAAGTGGCGGTGGTATGTTGGATCCCATCACTCGTGGAACTCACTCCATCACGGACAAAACTTCCCCACCCCCAGTCCCCTTAATAATTGCTTTAATTTAACAGGGAACACAAGCTATAAACAAAAAGTTAAAAATATAATTAATAACATATAATAATAGTAAAGAAAACTGTTAATAAAGTTTCTTAACAATTCCAGCCAAATTACTTAAACTTTTATGTAATATTAAATCTACTCAAATTTAATATTGTTTTATTATAATATATCTATACATAATTCATATATGATAAAAATCAAACTAAATAAACAGTGAATATAGGGTATATTAGAATATGGGGTATGGGGCGGGGATGTTACGTGGGTTGGGTACAAACGCCCAACTCACCACCCTGGGTGGGCTTGGGTTTCGGCGTGGCCCCTTGGGCGGGGGTTGTGGCGTGGGTTGGGTACAAACGCCCAAGTCACCACCCCGGGTGGGCTTGAGTTTCGGCGTGGGCCCTTGGGCGGGGATTTCAGCCCGGGCGTTGGACGGGGCTATCAAGATGACATGGCAGGATCTCATTGGCCAAGACAAGTAGCCGTTTGGGCTAGCCGTTGGCCAACGGCTATGTGTTTAAAAAAAATTTATTCACTATAAATACTCACACTTCTATTCATTTTTTTACCACAACTACTCCACCTCTTCTATAATCTTCTCTATATTATTTAAAAAAAAAAATATCATCCAACCACAATACGAAAAATGAATCCTCATAATCGTGGTTTTGAACCGAACAATCTGTAGGCATTCCAAGAAACACCTAGCCCAGCATCCAATCATCCAATTGCTCCCTTTTTAATACACTCCACAATGCCGGATATGGCTGGTTACGCATCGTTTATCTCGAATCGTTTGAAGAATGATGACGGTCGAAAACACCAATGCCTTTCGCGCAACGCGCGCCATTGAAAAACACTAGTTGATTGAAAACTAGTTTGCTAATTGAAAAAGTTAGTAAATATGGTTACCATCTTGTGTCTTTTTTTTTCTTTAAATGTTTACGGAAACCAATGGGTAGTTGTCAATTGGCAAGACCTAAGTCTTTAAACACAGAAGAGGGGGTCTTGAGTTCAAGTCCCACAGACAACAGAAATTAAAAGAAATTTGTCGTTAAAAGAAGTAGAAGAATAACCAAACGAATTCTAACTATCTGTTTTAGAATTAGATATAGGATTAGGATCAAATACAAAGGCTCCTAATTGTAAGATGGGTACAAAGATCCTAAAAAAACCCACTACAAAAAAAAAAAAAAAAAAAAAAAACCTTAAACATCCACCACCACCCAAAAACTTAAACCCCCTACCCCATCACCCAGCCCATTTTTTTTTCCGAGGGGGTGGGGGTTTAGGTTTTTTGGTGGGGTGGGTGTTTAGTTTTTTTTAGATTTTTTTTTTTTTGGTTTTTGAGGGGTGGGGGGTTAGGTTTTTTTTTGGTTTTCTGGTGAGGTATAGTTTTTTTTTTTTTTGCCGCGGGGGGGGGGGGGGGGGGGGGGTTATTTTTTGGGTGGTGGTGGGGTGGGGGGTTTAGGTTTTTGGGTGGTGGTGGGGTGGGGTGGGGTGGGGGTTTAGGTTTTGGGTGGTGATGTAGTGGGTTTAATTTTAGGTTATTGGACACTTGTCACTCTATAAATCCTTCTTACAATTAGAAGAATTTGTAGAATAACTTGACCCGATATAATATGATTCAAAATATAAAAAGTTAAAACAATTAAAGAGTGGCATATAATGGATTGCTGTCGTTTGGGAAATTGTGTGGGTGAACCACATAAGACCATGTGTAGTGGAAGGGGAATATACTGCCCCCACTCTAGGGCATTTTACGTCATGTGGCGGTCCAGTCAGCAAAGTGGCATTATTGGGCGTTTTCTAAAATGGGTGTAGTGGGGATGTGGCATTATTGGGCATTATTGGGGCATTAAATAAAATAAAGAAAAAAACATCTAAAAATCTTATTGGATAACAAAAAGGGAGATGAAAGATGATTGGTCAAGGAGAAGGGGGCAAGGCGTGCTTCAAACCACGCCAAGGGGGCTTTTTTGAATTTTTTTTAAAAAAAAAAGCACCCTATGTAATGTGTTCGGGGCGTTTTTTGGCGTTTTTTTTGAATTTTTTTTTTTAAAACGCCCCACTACGGGGGGTCTAATAAAAGATTGGTGGGTCCAAACTAAAACTTCCCCTCATTGCTTCGTACGAGACAGAAAATCAAAAATGGAAATAGTGAATCAAGGATCTAGACTATTGTGTACTAGTCATTGTTTGGTTGGAAAGAGGAATATCCGCGGGTAGTCTCTCTCTAGCGAAGGCCCTGAAAGCCCAATGGAGGGACATAAAGCTGGAATGGGCCGGTTCTACTTTGGGGGTCTGCCTGGGGAAATTATGAAGAGGTGGGCCGCTCATGTGGGCCTATTACTCAACCTAAACATGGGAAAATATAAATCTACAGCACATCGCAGGAGACCATTGGGCCTGAGCCTGAATATAAGTGCCCATGGATCCTTTTGATATGGAGAACATTATCTTCTCTCCGGGTTCCACCATTTTCAAAAAAACGCAAAAAATAAATAAATAAGAAAGGCTTTGCGAAACAGGAATGGTTAAGGGCTCGTTGAATGACAAGGTCTCTAAGCAAATCCCGACAAGTTTTTCAGGTGATGTTTCAGGTTGTCAAGTGTCGGTTGCGCCAGAGGAGTGTTCGACAGACACTAAATTAAATGGAGCGACAAAGGGGCAAAAAGCAGAAGGGGAGAGGCTATGGAGAAGAATCTAAAGGATCCTTAGTGCATGGATTGGGAGGCACTGGAACGGGCAACCGCATTTTTCATCAATATGACTACTTTTCTTTATTTAACAATAGTACTGGTAGTAATAGCAAATGGCATGAAAATTGAATGAATGTACTACATCAAATTAAGATACAGTTGTACCATGCCAAAAAACCATTTTTCATCAATATAACTACTTTCCTTTATTTAACAACAGTACTGGTAGTAATGACGAAAGGGAGGAAAATTGAATGATACACTACATCAAATTAAGATACGGTTGTAACAAGAAATTTTTTGCTTACTTAAAGCACGGAGGGGGAGCATATAACACAACATAAACTTATATCTTTTCCTCCATGGGTTTTCTTGAATATTCGGTCACGTTCGTTTCGCCTGGTCGCACACCCAAAACGGACCCCCGTAGCCCAAGTTAGAGCCAATTTAGTGAAGCCCTTTTGTTACACGATCTTGGGCATCCAAATACAGAATAGCCCGCTCCTCCACACTTGGGCCCGCATCATCAGACCTATACCTTGGAAGCCCGATAAGTTTTGCCGATGGCCATAGAGATAAAAACGAGCTACACACAAAACTTTTAACCATCGTCAAAAGTTTCAACAAAAGTTTCTTCAGACTCTCGTCTACCCATATTTAAAGGGTGGAGGTGGTCATCACTCATTCATCACTCACAACACCCAATCATGTTCTGCCATGTCATCAACCATTTTTCCATAACTCACAACCATTTTTACCCTCACAACACACAAAACATCACGCGTTGAAGAATTCACGCGGGGAAAACTGAAAGTGGCGGTGGTATGTTGGATCCCATCACTCGTGGAACTCACTCCATCACGGACAAAACTTCCCCACCCCCAGTCCCCTTAATAATTGCTTTAACTTAACAGGGAACACAAGCTATAAACAAAAAGTTAAAAATATAATTAATAACATATAATAATAGTAAAGAAAACTGTTAATAAAGTTTCTTAACAATTCCAGCCAAATTACTTAAACTTTTTTGTAATATTAAATCTACTCAAATTTTCATATTGTTTTATTATAATATATCTATACATAATTCATATATGATAAAAATCAAACTAAACGAACAGTGAATTTAGGGTATATTAGAATATGGGGTATGGGGCGGGGGTTGTGGCGTGAGTTGGGTACAAAAGCCCAAGTCACCACCCCGGGTGGGCTTGGGTTTCGGCGTGGCCCCTTGGGCGGGGGTTGTGGCGTGGGTTGGGTACAAACGCCCAAGTCACCACCCCGGGTGGGCTTGGGTTTCGGCGTGGCCCCTTGGGCGGGGGTTTCAGCCCGGGCGTTGGACGGGGCTATCAAGATGACATGGCAGGATCTCATTGGCCAAGACAAGTAGCTGTTTGGGCTAGCCGTTGGCCAACGGCTATGTGTTTAAAAAAATTTATTCACTATAAATACTCACACTTCTATTCATTTTTTTACCACAACTACTCCACCTCTTCTATAATCATCTCTATCTTATTTAAAAAAAAATCTCATCCAACCACAATACGAAAAATGAATCCTCATAATCGTGGTTTTGAACCGAACAATCCGTAGGCATTCCAAGAAACACCTAGCCCAGCATCCAATCATCCAATTGCTCCATTTTTAATACACTCCACAATGCCGGATATGGCTAGTTACGCATCGTTTATCTCGAATCGTTTGAAGAATGATGTCGGTCGAAAACACCAATGCCTTTCGCGCAACGCGCGTTATTGAAAAACACTAGTTTATTGAAAACTAGTTTGCTAATTGAAAAAGTTAGTAAATATGGTTACCATCTTGTGTCTTTTTTTTTCTTTAAATGTTTACGGAAACCAATGGGTAGTTGTCAATTGGCAAGACCTAAGTCTTTAAACACAGAAGAGGATGTCTTGAGTTCAAGTCTCACAGACAACAGAAATTAAAAGAAATTTGTCGTTAAAAGAAGTAGAAGAATAACCAAACGAATTCTAACTTTCTGTTTTAGAATTAGATATACGATTAGGATCAAATACAAATGCTCCTAATTGTAAGAAGGGTACAAAGATCCGATAAAAAACCCACCACACACAAAAAAAAAAAAAAAAAACCCTTAAACATCCACCACCACCCAAAAACTTAAACCCCCTACCCCATCACCCACCCCAATTTTTTTCTTCCGAGGGGTGGGGGTTTAGGTTTTTTGGTGGGGGTGGGGTGGGGTGGGGGTTTAGGTTTTGGGTGGTGATGTAGTGGGTTTAATTTTAGGTTATTGGACACTTGTCACTCTATAAATCCTTCTTACACTTCTTACAATTAGGAGAATTTGTAGAATAACTTGACCCGATATAATATGATTCAAAATATAAAAAGTTAAAACAAATAAAGAGCGGCATATAATGGATTGTTGTCGTTTGGGAAATTGTGTGGGTGAACCACATAAGACCATGTGTAGTGGAAGGGGAAGATAATGCCCCCACTCTAGGGCATTTTACGTCATGTGGCGGTCCAGTCAGCAAAGTGGCATTTTTGGACGTTTTTTAAAATGGGTGTAGAGGGGATGGGGCATTATTGGGCATTATTGGGGCATTAAATAAAATAAAGAAAAAACACCTAAAAAATCTTATTGGATAACAAAAAGGGAGATGAAAGATGATTGGTCAAGGAGAAGGGGGCAAGGCGTGCTTCAAACCACGCCAAGGGGGCTTTTTTGAATTTTTTTTAAAAAAAAAAAGCACCCTATGTAATGTGTTCGGGGCGTTTTTTGGCGTTATTTTTTTGAATTTTTTTTTTAAAAACGCCCCACTACGGGGGGTGTAATAAAAGATTGGTGGGTCCAAACTAAAACTGCCCCTCATTGCTTCGTACGAGACAAAAAATCAAAAATGGAAATAGTGAATCAAGGATCTAGACTATTGTGTACTAGTCATTGTTTGGTTGGAAAGAGGAATATCCGCGGGTAGTCTAGAGGTGCACAAACCGGTTAATTTTAATAACCGGTTCGGTTAACCAGTTATACCGGTTAATTTGACTTTTTGACTTTAACCGGTTAATGCTTTAACCGGTTATTACTTTAACCGGTTATTTTTTTAACTGTTCCGGTTAATTACTTTAACCGGTTCGGTTAATTAACCGGTTATTTTCGGTTATTAACCGGTTTTTTTTGCCTTTTTTTTTAATTTTTCGGTTATTTTTTCGGTTAACCAGTCTATCGGTTAAAAAACCGGTTTAAAAAAACCGGTTAATAACCGGTTATTATACTAAACACTTATAACCGGTTACTAACCTACGGTTAAAAATAACCACTAACCGGTTATTCCTAAATCGGTTATTAACCGGTTACGGTTTCGGTTAATAACCGGTTACGGTTAATTAACCGGTTATTTTGTGCACCTCTAGGGTAGTCTCTCTCTAGCGAAGGCCCTGAAAGCCCAATGGAGGGACATAAAGCTGGAATGGGCCGGTTCTACTTTGGGGGTCTGCCTGGGGAAATTATGAAGAGGTGGGCCGCTCATGTGGGCCTATTACTCAACCTAAACATGGGAAAATATAAATCTACAGCCCATCGCAGGAGACCATTGGGCCTGAGCCTGAATATAAGTGCCCATGGATCCTTTTGATATGGAGAACATTATCTTCTCTCCGGGTTCCACCATTTTCAAAAAAACGCAAATAAATAAATAAATAAATAAGACAGGCTTTGCGAAACAGGAATGGTTAAGGGCTCGTTGAATGACAAGGTCTCTAAGCAAATCCCGACAAGTTTTTCAGGTGATGTTTCAGGTTGTCAAGTGTCGGTTGCGCCAGAGGAGTGTTCGACAGACACTAAATTAAATGGAGCGACAAAGGGGCAAAAAGCAGAAGGGGAGAGGCTATGGAGAAGAATCTAAAGGAATTAAGTGCATGGATTGGGAGGCACTGGAACGGGCAACCGCATTTTTCATCAATATGACTACTTTTCTTTATTTAACAATAGTACTGGTAGTAATAGCAAATGGCATGAAAATTGAATGAATGTACTACATCAAATTAAGATACAGTTGTACCATGCCAAAAAATCATTTTTCATCAATATAACTACTTTCCTTTATTTAACAACAGTACCGGTAGTAATGACGAATGGGAGGAAAATTGAATGATACACTACATCAAATTAAGATACGGTTGTAACAAGAAATTTTTTGCTTACTTAAAGCACGGAGGGGGAGCATATAACACAACATAAACTTATATCTTTTCCTCCATGGGTTTTCTTGAATATTCGGTTATTATCTCCTTGTTTTTCATTCTCCTTTCAGTTATTATAACAATGTATAGACATAAAAAACAGAGAGTTGTTATTCCAACAAACTGGCCAGTTTTTGGTACGACACCAGCGTTGCTTGTAAACGCTCACCGGCTCCATGAATACACCACCTCAGTTCTGTAACAAAGTCGTGGTACATTCATGTTCAAAGGCCCTTTGTTTGCCAACATGGACATGTTATTCACCACCGATCCTTTAGACATCCACCACATTCTAAGCAAAAATTTCAGCACTTATCCCAAAGGTGACAAATTTCGAAGGATCTTTGATGCCCTAGGAGATGGAATTCTCAATTCCAATGGTGAGATATGGGAGATGAACCGTAAGATCATTTTTTCTATACTCAAGCATGCAAAATTTCAGAGTATGGTGGATACACTTATCTGGAACAAACTGGAAAATGGGCTTTTACCTACACTTGAATCTTTTTGAGAGCATGGCGCAGAGATTGGATTTGCAGGATGTGTTTCAAAAAAAAAAAATTGACACGGTATGCAAGTTACTCCTTGATAACGACCCGGAAAGTTTATCTCTTGATTTTCCTTCCATCCCGTCTTGGAAAACTTTTACAGATGGTGAAGAAGCTATTTTACTTAGGCATGTTACACCTCCATTCCTTTGGAAATTGCAACAAATTCTTAGGGTAGGGAATGAGAAGAAGTTGAGCGATGCATGGAAATCTTTAGATCATTTTATATACAAATTCATGGCTCAAAAACAAAAGGAATACGATAGCGTGAGCCATGAGGCAGAAAGGTTCGTATTTTTCACAGCCATCATGAGAGAGTTAAAAGATTATAGTGGCACTTCTTTGGATCCCACAAAATTTCTAAGAGACGCCTTAGTTAATCTAACGGCTGCAGGAAAAGATAGCGTCACCAGCGCTTTATCCTGGTTCTTTTATCTTCTTGCAAGAAACCCAACCGTAGAAGATAAGATTTTAGAAGAGATCCAAACGCATTTGGAGGTCAATGGACGTAAAAGATGGAGCGCGACAGAGTTAGACCAAATGGTTTACCTTCATGGAGCTTTATGTGAATCCTTAAGGTTATATCCCCATGTCCCTTTCAACAACAAATCTCCGTCACAACCAGAAATCCTTCCAAGCGGCCACCAAGTTGATCAAAACACCAACATTATTCTCTCCTTTCATTCTATGGGAAGGATGAAAACAATATGGGGGGAGGATCGCATGGAGTTTAAACTTGAAAGGTGGATTTCTGTTACACCCCAAAAAGGTTTAGTAGACATAAGTTAAGTTAATTAAAATTTAACTTAGTTAATGGGAAATATTACAACTTCTAGTAATTAATTGAGAAATTTTTAAATTAAATAAGTGAACAATTAGAATGGCCAAAGATGTAACTTTTCAAAACTCAAAATATTAAAAAGCTTGAAAAATCAAAACACAGACACAGTGGGTGTGTCTGGTCGATCGAACAAAGGCAGAAACAAAGGTGAAACCCTAGTTTCACCAAATCCATCAAATTCAGTAGGGATTTCAAGGAAAACCGAATGCATGAACCTCTATTTTCGAACATCTAACCTTGTTCATTGAAGTGGTAAGTCCAATTTCGTGATTTGATGAATTATAGGAAATTGGTCCCAATCATGAGTTTTTTATATGATTTATGTAAATTGGATGTTAGGACTACTCTCTAGAACAGAAATCATGTTTGATTCTAGGTCAATTGAAAGATGTTAGCATAAACTCACCTTATGAGAATGTGTTATGAATAGGGTAATGAAAGTTGATACAACTATGTGAAAACTTGAACTCTGATGTTTTGTAATACTTGAAATATTTGACAAGTGTGGTGTAGGATGAAAGTTGTCATGAATTTGATTGATTGTTGATGATTCGCAAGAAGAACTAGTTAAATTATGCCCTAGAATATTTGTGTTTAGTGTCCTAATAATGCGAAACCCGCCAAGTGTTCGATGAAATACTTAAGAGAACATATATGTGAAAATTGGAAAAATTATGATAATGTTGCTTTATGATAAACTATGTGAATAATGAAATGATGTTCGGATGGAATAAATGATAGAACGGATATTTTAATGTAGGCGTGAAGGAAGAAAGTTCAAGTGCCAGGAAAACGGAAAACGCACAAGATCGAGGTATGTCATATGTTGTATTTCGAACTTAACTTTTATTGGGTCGTTCAATGTTTTTGTATAAAGCTTAGGCAATAATGGTTTAGTGTTAATATGAAGTAAGTTAGCCTAACCCGTTACAAACGAGTTGTTGGTGAATGTTCATGAATGGACAAATGTTAAAGTCGGCTCGTCTTAAACGAGCCGAAGAAATGTATAGTGATGCAAATAGGAAAGCAATGAGCTAACATCCGTTATAAACGGGTTGAAAGGAATGTATGTATTAGTGATGAAATGGATGCATTCGGCTCGTTTTAAACGAACCGAATGGATGTTTATGCGCGCTTGCAAATGCCCGTTTCAACAGGTCAATGAATGGCATGTTTTATCTCAATTACGAGATGGTATGGTATGTTATGATCTGTTTCATCAGGTAAGAAGGTGTATGTATGAATTGAAAGTACGAAATGGATTAATTCAATTTATTAAATTAGAAGTAGCATAACTGATGAAATTGATTTTGTTGTTTGATGTAGGTAAATCCTTAACTTAATCGGTTTGGCGACTTGGAACGAGCACACACATGAATCTCGCCTATTATGCGCTTCCGCTAATTTTTTAATGACGCTTATGGTCAAAAACAAAATTACTTTTGTTGTAAATAGCTTTGTTTAGTAGTTAGACTTTTGAAGTTCAACTTGTTACATCTTTGAAAAATTCTAGCTGGTGGTAGATGTTTAAAACGTAATGATATGGTCATTATTATGTCTTTTGAATGTGTCGTTGAAGTTTTTTGAAATAACGATTGTTAAAAACAGGGATTTGTTCATGTTATGGACGGGTCATGCCCAAATTTTGTTAAAATTTGTATATTAATTTTATTATTATCATTACTTTCGAATGCCAAAAGAATAGGTGTTTTAAAAGTTTAAATTTTTAATGTCTTAAGATCGTCATTTGTAGCTATGTAAAAGTGGGTGTTATAATTTCTAAGAGTGGAGAAATAAAAAATGAACCATCATACAAGTTCCCAATATTTAATTTTGGACCATGAACTTGTTTAGGTAAGAATATGGCTTTATCTCAGTTCAAGATAGTTGCAACCACGATCATTTACCATTACCATATTCAGCTGGTGGACGGTCATCCTGTGCTTCCAGCAGATTCTATTTTACTTCATATGAAGCATGGTCTCAAGGTCAGAGTGAACAAAAGAAGTGTACTGAACTAAAACTGAGCCAAATATCTAATGGGAATAATTGTGTTGTGTGCTATTTGCTATAGTAAACATAATATATAATTTTATTATTATTATTATTATTATTATTATTATTATTATTATTATTATTATATACTAGGTTTTAATGTGAAAAGGGTTTGAAGTGAGAAATGGTGATCATTTAGTTTCTATGTATACTAGATTAGTAAGCTACTAAGGCTATTAAGTGTGGAGGAGGAGGGTAGTCCTCAAAGGATGATCCGCCACGTAAGGGTCCACGTAAGCAGCAGGTGTGGGGGATGAGTCTAAAATGATGGACCTAAGGTGTGTGGATGGACCTCAATATATATAAGGGTTGGTTAACGTACAATGTTCCTTAACGTACGATGTGTACGCTGAAAATTACGCACGTTATAAAACTCAAAAACCCTAATCACGCATGTTGAAAACCATAATCACGCATGTTGAAACCCATAATCACGCATGTACAAAATCAGAAATCACGCATAAAAACCATAATCACGCATGTTATATTTCCCAAACGTACGTTAACCTAGATTATGGTTTTCAACATGTTATATTTTGCTTAACGTATGTTGCGTCCGCTATGAAATATAACATGCGTGATTAGTTTTATAACATGCGTGATTATGGTTTTCAACATGCATGATTATAGTTTTCAAGTTTTATAACGTGCGTAATTCATCTCGTACACATCGTACGTTAAGGAATATTGTACGTTAAGCAACCCATATATATATATATACTAGTAGAAAACCCGCGCGATGCGGCGGGGGCGACAATTTATAATGCAATACTTGTTTTTGTTAGTTTATCAATCCTCAAATGGGTTCATTCGCACTTTTCGACGGCAGACCGATTTTTATCAAAATTAAGTTAGAAACTTAAACATAAGGTACCTACAACTAATATATAAAAAGGTACTTAGACTTAAAATATTATAGTGGGATTCCTCGCTCTGCATTGCGGAAATTAGGTCACTATCTAATTGATTCGTTGCGGTACTGGCAAATCAAAAGAAAAATGTTCAATTTTTCTAACTATTCCCAAAATTGATCCTTTGAGAATAACAGTATACACCATTCCAAAGGCAATAAATGAATACTCCAATTACTATACCGGATCTCAAAAATCAAAATACACATTTATATAGTATTAGAGTATACACCATCTCAGTTCCTCTATTTCAAATAAGTAAAGTTTTAATTCAGACAAACTTCCAAATTTCATTAGTGGACAGGATAAGTGCATTATAACACAAACAAAATATGTGCAGTTTTTTAGATGCTTTTAAGCCACAAAAGACAACTACAATGCAATGTAGAAAGTTGTCTAGTAGCTAGAACCACGACGCTAGAACCGTAGCTGGGAGGTGTCGTGCCTGATTTTTTCCCATCTGTTTCCTACATGGAACGACAAAAACATATATAAACAGTTTTGGCATTCTAGTTTCATTACTGAATTCGGCTATAATGCAAGTTGCCAGCAAGTGTTTTCCAACCATGTAAAAAGAACCACTTATATATAGAAGCACAAGTTTAGCCTAGTTTTTTAAGCTTTGTTTTATTATTTTTATTTTTGATATAAAATGGAGCTGTGACGTGCCAAGCCGAGCTGCCTTGAGTTTAAGTCGAGCCCGAGCTCACGTTAACTCAAAAAAGAATTCTAGTCAAGCTGAGCCATTTTGTTTAAAAATCGAGGCAACTTGTACACTCAAGATTGTAGATGATTAAATAAATGTATAACATCATCTCCTACTTATCAACACCTAGATTAGTAAAACAACAGGCTAAATCAATAGATCCAGATAGTACAATACCTGAAGGCTACCTTCTCTTAATCAATCACCTATCGAGTTGTGGGTCTACAAACTTTGTATAGCATTTTCAACAATATCCTCAGCCGTGTTATACAACTCAAAGATTTGTATACAACTTTCCACGTCAGCTTTATAATTCATGAATATTAACAAATCTTCATATCATTTTGCACCATTCTCCATAACAAATCTCAGAACACCATAGCAGGCCCTAATAATAATTAAGTAGATAACCAATTTATTTGTACCATTATGTTGAAATATTAGAAGTTGAATAGAAAAAAAAAATTCTTTACAAACCTCCTAAAAGAACAGTAATAGTGTAATGCTAGGATGAACTTGAAGTTATCATGGTTCCTTCCTATTTAACCTTCTGATATGATAAGCTGGATCATCCAAAGTTGTGCATTGTTCGATTACCACGGGCAATAATACTACTAAAGTAGTATTGTCAATACTATCTCCCACACACAGACTTCCGCCCAAGATTTTTTTTCATCAAGTATGAACCTAACAAGCTTCTTTCATATAACCAAATCAACTTTAGTTACCATCTACTCTTGTGAGTTTGTTTAGACCTTCCACCAAACAAGTGTAACTTCTAATAAGTTGATCTAAAACGATAATGTTTATACCTCGGGTAGATGGACAGCCATCATTTTGTTATCCCGTATAATTCACTCCACTACTGATTTCTGGTAAATGCAACCCTCCAAACTAATCTTAAATAATGTTAATAAGTTAGTAAACAAAGAAATGAAAAATAAATCAAAGAAATCACGTGTAACAGAAGGGACTAAACTGGTCAGAATTTACCATGATTGAGTAAGCCGTGAACATGCAGTTTCGATCTGATTTTTGCGGCAGCTGCCAAAGCCATTGCAGCTTCATCTTGAATCGTTAGAGCTCCGTAACCACAACCAAGCCTCAGTCTTCCTAATCTAAAGCCACTAATTTACTCCTGTAAGAACCCTAAACCGCCATTACTCACCACTGAAAAGCATTCAGTAATGTTGCAGCTAATAACACAATTTGGTAACAACTTTCAACTATCAACTCTACCTCCAAATTCGCCAAAAATCATACAAGTAGAGACAAATCAACAGTTTTCACAAATAATCTCGTTGGAATGACATATAAAATAGTTGAATCTTACGTGAGCCAGCCGTAAATAAGCACATACACCCGACACCATTGCAGATCTGGTTGGTAATGACCCATGTTGCACCTATCGGTCATGGTCTTGGCCAGAAAACGGTTTTATTTCCATTGCCTTAGTATACAACATATGCTTTCCAACGTCGCCGCCAGAACCTTAATCGCATGTAGCGGCCGATCTAAGCATTTTTGGTTGCTGTTGTTACTCGAGCTTAAAACCACCGCTAATCACCAGCCTTAGGACATCAAGAAAGCCCTACAACTTCTTTAACACCTCCACCACGAGATTCGACAAGTTTCAAACCAAATCCTGCCCCATATACAATGAAAAAAGCATGTAAAAACCTGTACTGGCATTGCCAAATCCAACTGGTAAAAGAATATCAAAATATCTTCAACGGCACTCTCACTACGCTCTGAACTCGCATCTGAACTGGAGTCACCCCTTCCTCTAAAAAACCAGCTCGCTTCAGCCTGTGTACTTCATCGTCCAAATATTTATGCAAACAAAACTAAAAGTACGGATCTAATTTTAAACAAATTCAAGTAAACACCTAACCAATGATGATAGGTTTTAGCTGGCCATATGGGGTATAACTATATAAAGAAAAAACTTCCAACCATGTTTCCTCTACCAACAGTACTTCCAGTTTCAGAATCTAACCACTTACCTAAAAATACAAAAAAAAGTAAGTCAAATGGGTTGAAAATCAAACTGACTTCTAGTGGGTTCTCTGTGTGCCCTTGTAAGAAATCTGAAATTCAGGATATAAATCCATGTTCATCTTTATGGTTTAAAAAAACCTAATCCCAAAATTCACAAAATAGGGATTGAATGTAAAGAAGGTAAGGAAAAGAGAACTCACTAATAGCATTTATCATATTTGTAGAAGAAAGATGAGCTGGGTCTCATTTATTGCTCTCATTATTTAATAGCACTTATGTTGTAATTGTAGGAAATAGGATAATGACAAGAAAGTTAGTCGGATAGATTAATTAGTGTCCTTTCATTTGTCCAATGATTGTATATATATTGTCCGATTGTTTAATGAGAAAAGGCAGTGGGAAAATTGTCCTTTCCTGAATATTATCCTTTCCTATATTATCTTTTCCTATATGGTATCACGAGACTATCCTTCTTCACCTTTTATTCCCTGTTTCTAATATCCCACCATGGACACCAAGATCCATCCCGCTATGGCAGTCACCAACATCAGAAACATGATTCCTTTCATTCTTGAAGATGAATCATCGCACTACTCTACCTGGAAAGCCCTCTTTGAGGTGCTCTGTCGTGCCTATCAGGTATATGAACATCTGCAGCCCCGCCCCGTCGCTGCTGCTCCTTCCGGCTCGTTGTCCGATGCTGACAAAGCCAACGCCATCGCTGCCAAGGCTGAGGCCGATGCTCTCTGGGCACGCCTTGACGCCTTGATTTTGCAGTGGATTTACGGTACCATATCCACACCCCTTCTTCATATTATTTTGGTTCCGGGTCAAACCGCTCATGAAGCATGGCTTGCTGTCGCAAACCACTTCAATGACAACAAAAGTGCGCGTCAGATCCATCTTCAACAACAATTCTCTAATATACATCTTGAAGCTTTTCCGAATATGGCCGCGTATTGCCAACAGGTCAAGAATCTGGCAGATCAATTAAAGAATGTCGGGGCACCAGTTGACAATCAACGTCTTGTTACTCAACTCCTCGCGGGTCTCACCGAGGCATACGAGAGTATCTCCACGGTTTTGCAAAACCAGGATCCTCTACCACCCTTCAATGAATGCCGATCCCGTCTCACCATGGCCGAAACAACAAAGAAAACCATCTCGGCTCTGGCTGCCGGTACATCAGCCACCGCACTAGCAGCCACCACTGCCTCTCACCCTACGGCTTCTGCTGCTGCGTCTGCCTCCTATCGTGGCAGAGGCCGTGGTAGATCCCGGGGGCGGGGTCGTGGTATCTCCAACCGTGGCGGCCGCTCCTACAACAGCCAATCTCCACATCCTTATATCGTCTTTCCCAACTCCTGGGCCGCTAGTCAATGGGGTTCCCTTATGCAAGCAAATCAGCCTTCCTGGTCTTCACAAGCTGCCACACCGCCATGTCCGTACCCGTCTACTCCTCGGCCCAACAATAACTACGCAGGCATTCTTGGAGCAGCCCCCGATCAAGCCTACACAGCTACTCTATCCCCCACGGACATTCAACAGGCTCTTTACGCCTTGACCATCAACCAACAGGACCCGCATGGATTCATGGACACCGGGGCTTCTGGCCATATGAAAATTCCTCAAGGTAACGACTCCCCGTCTTTTTTTAATACTTGCACTAACAAATATATTGTAGTTGGAAATGGTATGACCATTCCCGTGACTGGTCAAGGCAACCTAACCCTACCACCACCTTTCCCGCCCTTTAAATTAAACGATGTCCTTTATGCCCCAAACCTTGTAAAAAATCTTATCTCTGTCCGAAAACTTACTACTGATAATTTATTGTCCATTGAATTTGACCCCTTCGGTTTTACTGTGAAGGATCTCAAGACCAAGGCACACCTCTTACGATGCAATAGCTCGGGAGATCTATACCCATTGACAACACCGCTTCCTTCCAAACCAACCTCTACTGCTTTTGTGGCTACCACTCAAGAACGTTGGCATCAACGACTTGGGCACCCGAGCTCCTCCATTTTGCATTCGTTACCTTTATCTGTTTCTAGTTCATTTACTAAACATGACAAAACATTATGTCAAGCTTGTGTTTTTGGCAAAAGTGTGCGCATGCCATTTCTTGATTCTTGTAATCGTACTTCTTTACCGTTTGATATAATTCACAGTGATATTTGGACATCTCCTGTGCCTACCACCGGGGGTCACCGATATTATGTTTTGTTTTTAGATGATTTTACAAACTTTCTTTGGACCTTTCCCCTAACCAACAAATCCAATGTATTTTCTATCTTCACCATTTTTCACAACTACATAACCACACAGTTTGGCGCCAAAATCAAACAATTTCAATGTGATAATGGCAAGGAATACGACAATAATTCGTTCCACAACTTCTGTCGTCTCCATGGACTGCACTTCCGATTTTCTTGCCCATACACCTCTTCCCAAAATGGTAAGGCTGAGCGTAAACTTAGAACAATCAATAATATGGTACGCTCTTTATTAGCCCAATCCTCTTTACCGCCATCCCTTTGGCACCACGCCCTTGAAACCGCCACCTACCTTCTCAATATCATCCCCAACAAACACACTCAATTCCTTTCCCCCACATCACGCTTATACAAGTGTAATCCCACATATGAGCACCTTCGCGTGTTCGGGTGTTTATGCTACCCTTTACTTCCCTCCACCACCATAAACAAACTTGTTAACCGTTCCAAACCATGTGTCTTTCTCGGTTACCCACCTAATCATCGTGGTTACCGTTGTTTAGACCTCACCAAAAATTCCTTTTTGGTCTCTCGTCATGTACAATTCGAAGAGACAATCTTTCCCTTCTCTACCACCCAACCCACCCAACCCGACTCCTATGACTTCCTTGACAGTGGATTAAATCCACTCTTTTGGAATCACATTCACCCCACTTCCCACTCACAGTCCAATGACCGACCCAATAACACAAACCAACCAACCCAACCCACTCCTTCCACAAACCATCACACACCCCATGCTCCGCTCACAGCTGGCCCACCTTCTAACCCAGACCCCTTGGCTTCACCAGCCTCTACTATCCAGCCTACCACCCCTTCCTGTCCGGCCCACTCTACCCAAGCCCACAACCTTCCTGACCCACCTTCCCCACCCCACTACACGACCCACCATACAAACCCTTCCTATCCAATCCAACAGCCCACCACGAGCACTGCCCCTCCTTCCGGTTCACAACCACCTACTCGTACCATGCGCACTCGCGCCATGGACGGTATATCCAAACCAAAGCACCATTTCAACCTCCACACCACCACTATCGTGCCTATTCCCAAGTCCCCACAGGTTGCCTTGTCCTCACCCGAATGGCTCACCGCCATGACCAATGAGTTTAGTGCACTTATTAAAAATAATACTTGGGAGTTAGTTCCTCGTCAACCAGACATGAATATTATACGGTGTATGTGGCTTTTCAAACATAAGTTTCGTTCAGATAGTAGCTTGGAAAGATATAAAGCTCGACTGGTTTGTGATGGTCGCAGCCAACAGGTGGGTATAGATTGTGGTGACACCTTCAGTCCGGTCGTTAAACCGGCAACGATTCGTCTCATTCTTACATTGGCTCTCTCACACTCTTGGCCCATCAACCAATTAGATGTTACCAACGCCTTCCTACATGGTAACTTGGAGGAAACTGTTTATATGCATCAACCCATGGGGTTCCGGGATTCACGATTTCCGGGTCACGTTTGCAAACTGAAGAAATCTCTATATGGCTTAAAGCAGGCTCCACGAGCCTGGTACCAGCGGTTTACTGACTTTGTCTTATTGCAGGGATTCAAACAAAGCAAGTCTGACAACTCTCTGTTCATTTATCATCATGGTCAGGAAACTGCTTACCTCCTTCTTTATGTGGACGACATCATCCTCACCACATCTTCTGACTCACTGCGCGGACGTATTATGAATTCCTTATCGGGCGAATTTGCCATGAAAGATTTGGGTCACTTATCTCATTTTCTGGGTATCTCTGTCACACGAACAGGTGACAACATGTTCTTATCCCAGCATTCTTATGCCAAAGACATCATACGCCGGGCCGCCATGGACTCCTGCAAACCGGTTGCTACTCCAGTTGACACTGGCTCCAAACTTGGTGCAAATTCCTCCGCCCCATTTCATGATCCAACCACCTATCGCAGTTGGCAGGGGCTCTTCAGTATCTTACATTCACACGGCCTGATATCTCATATGCAGTTCAGCAGATATGCATGCACATGCACTCTCCATCAGATGATCATTGGAACGCTCTTAAGCGAATCATCCGATATATTCAGGGCACTTCAGACTACGGTCTCTATCTCAATCCTGCCCAAAATATTTCTCTTCGTGCATACACTGACGCTGACTGGGCAGGATGTCCCGCCACTCGCCGCTCTACTTCCGGCTACTGTGTATATCTGGGCGACAACTTGCTTTCCTGGTCGTCCAAAAGACAACCAACAGTCTCGCGCTCCAGTGCAGAAGCTGAGTACCGAGGCGTTGCTAATGTTGTTTCTGAAATCTGTTGGCTTCGTAACCTGATGCTAGAATTAAATCAACCGCTCCTCAAGGCTACCCTCGTTTACTGTGACAATGTCAGCGCCATTTATTTATCGGGTAACCCTGTTCAGCATCAGCGGACCAAACATATTGAACTGGACATTCACTTCGTCAGAGAGCAGGTACAACGGGGGTGTGTTCGTGTCTTGCACGTCCCTTCTCGCTACCAGATAGCGGATGTCTTCACCAAAGGCTTGCCTCGAATACTGTTTGATGATTTTCGCTCCAGTCTCAACGTTCGCCAACCTCCCGATTCGACTGCGGGGGTGTAATAGCATTTATCATATTTGTAGAAGAAAGATGAGCTGGGTCTCATTTATTGCTCTCATTATTTAATAGCACTTATGTTGTAATTGTAGGAAATAGGATAATGACAAGAAAGTTAGTCGGATAGATTAATTAGTGTCCTTTCATTTGTCCAATGATTGTATATATATTGTCCGATTGTTTAATGAGAAAAGGCAGTGGGAAAATTGTCCTTTCCTGAATATTATCCTTTCCTATATTATCTTTTCCTATACTCACCTATGTGACTGTGAAATCTACACCTTCGGTGAGTGCCGAGAACTCACCTCTAAGACCGTGAAGTCTACACCTCTGTGAGTGCCTCTGAAAGAAGAAGATAAAATGGTTAAAAAGAAGAGAGCAGGGGAAGGGGTGTTGGTATGAAGATGCTTCCTAAACGCTCTAATTATGAGAAAAAGAGGAAATCACGTGAAGTTTTCAAGAGAACAAGATAAATGAAACACGATTAGGTTTTAGCTTTCTTACCGAATAACTTGCTTGATCGATCTAATATCAGATTTGAAGCTTCATGCTTCTAATCATCTCTAATAGAGAGAACCAGATGAGTTTGTGTGTAGAGAGAAAACCAGATGAGTTGAGTTGGCGTGAACTATGAAGAGTGAGATATGAGAAAGTCAATGGATTGTTTTGCTTGGTGGAATTCAAAAGCTAAACATTTGGATAAATGGATAGGTGAAATTCAAAATTTAAGATGCTCAAAGCGATGTTTACTTTGGTGTATGGCTGAACTCTTCTTTAGAACCAGAGAAAGACTAATAGTACATTTTAGGCAATCTCACCCAAATCAAGGAATGCTCAACCGATGTTTTCTTTGGTGTATGGCTTAATTCTTCTTTAGAACCAGATAGAGACTAATTGTACATTTTGGGCAATCTCACTCAAATCAGTACTACAAATCAATTGCTACATCAATGGTTGTAGCATATGCATTAAAAGTTATACAACTCTTAAATTTTCAACATCCAAATTTCTCTCTCTTATATACATTATATATAGTAATATATATATATATATATAGGGTAATGCTCCACAAAAAACCCTTTAAATTTAGAAAACTTTGGAAACCCATCACAAGGCCTACAATTTGCCACGTGTCCCAGCCATCTCCATCTTATCTTTTGCTTTTGAGGGCACATTTGTAAATTCATACCCAATTCAAAAAGATCTTTGACCTTTTTTCTACTATGATCTGACAACTTTTATTAGACACTTATAATCCCAATGTATCTTTCCTCTCTCAATTTCTCTATCCTTTTCATTTACAATAAAGTCCTCCATTAAAGACCTGCATCTCTTCCTTTACCATATACTCCTTCATTTCTTCCTTTCTCCATTAATGTCCATGGAGACAAATCCACCAACGAAGGAGTTAATGTCGCCGGGTCATCTGCTCCCTAACAGGTTCATTATCAGTGACTTCCCTACTGACGAGGAATTAAATACTCATTGTCTTGCCGCTGAGACTCCGCCGGAGACTCACGGAAACGAAGGCGTCTCTGTCAAGTGTTGAAGAAATTGAAGCTAAGCTTCGTGATGCAGATCTTCGTCGACAGGTTGTTGTTGTTGTTGTCATATATGATTAATTCGTTTGATTATCAGGATTTTGGTTATTGTTTTGTATGCGATTTGTTTGAAATAATTTGTTGAAATTGTAAGGTGTTAAGAGTTGTTAAATCTGTGAGGTTTTTTTTTTTTTTTTTGTTAATGTTGTGTATGATTAATTTTACTAAACATGTGATTAATTTTACTAATTTGCTGATTAGGTGTTGCTGAATTAATTGCTGAAATTGTAAGGTGTTATTGATTATATGTTAAAGAGTTTTTAGTTCTGTGTACTTTGTTAGTTGTTGTTTCAGTTGTGTAAGATTAATTTTATTAAACAGGTGTTATTGATTAATTTTATTAAACATGTGATTAATTTTACATCGTCATACCCTAATACATGTTACACTTTATCCTATTAGACATAGCCATACAGTTTAAATTATTATAGTTATGACGTGTTTAACACATGCCCGATTTTTTTTATTTTTAGACGTCTAATAATCGGCACATCTGTTTTTAGAAACGAAAAGCCAAGTTTGTCTTACAGCACAACCAACGTAACACGTGTTATAGTCTGAACTCCTGTTCCACAGCTAAGCAAAGTTTGTCTTACAGCACAACTAACGTAACACGTGTTATAGTCTGAACTCCTGTTTCACAGCTAAACCATAGTAACATGTTATAGAGACATGTATTAGGGTATGATGATGTATTAGAGACATGTATTAGGGTATGACGAATTAATTGCAGGTTTTTAGTTCTGTGTACTTTGTTAGTTGTTGTTTCAGTTGTGTAAGATTAATTTGCAGGTTTTTATTTTTGTGTTAAAAAGTTGTGCTTGGTTTGGTTGCTTGTTTGGGCTTTTGATCTGAATAGTAACTGTTTTTTGTTGGTTTGGTTGTTTTGTTTGGGGTTTTTGATCTGAATAGTAACTGTTTTTGTGATGTTATTTGAGGAAAAAGATTTTCTGGCTATGAATGTGTTAATATTTATGTCTGGTTAACGACTTAACGGTTATCTTATCTTTTCGTTTATTAGGACGGTGATGGATTCAAGGGAAATAAGATCCAATTCTCGGGTCAGTTGGTTTCGTCAAACGTGGATTAGATGCTCAAGGATCATGACCATGTTTATGTTGCAGCACAACACAACTAACACGTGTTATAGGTTGAACTACTCGGACATGCATGTGTTACATGTGACATGAAACCCATGTAAAACGTAACACGTGTAACGTGTGACATGAAAACACATTTTTATAACTTCCCTGGCATACGCACACCCACATGTTTACAAGACCGACCCAAACAATAAAGCAAGGGTAGCCGCTGAAAAGCTAAGGCAGCAAAGGTAGCCGCTGAAAAGCTAAGGCAGACTTTCAAAGGAAGCTCCACCATTTTCTTAGTGCTATGTATTTTCGTTTACTAGTAATATGTAATGTGAGAATCTTATTTTGTTTTGTCTAGTACATGATGTTAAAACGGTATGGACTTAACACATTCTGGAAGTCTTAACACACGTTATAAAAGAGGCTTAACACACGTTATATCAGGTATACTATGTTATTAAGTTACTATTGGAGTTTATGCATCCATTCTGGAAGTCTTAACACACGTTATAATAGAGGCTTAACACACGTTATACATGTCAGGTGCGTAACACATGTTACAGTATGTATATACAAATCATGGTGTTTTGGAAACCACTAGCTTATACATGTTATCATATGTGTACAAGTGGGGTTACAACAAGATTACGATATTAACTAAGCTCACCATTAAATTCATGTTATCATATGTGTACAAGTGGGGTTACAACAAGATTACGATATAATGGATGCTTTACATGTTATCATATGTGTACAAGTGGGGTTACAACAAGATTACGATATTAACTAAGCTCACCATTAAACTCATCGCCCCCGTCGAATGTTTTCACCCTTTGTCATTAAGCAATTACATGTTAATCAATTACATGTTCCGAACAGACAAATTGTAACACATGTTAGATCAGTATATACACATCATGGTGTTTTGTAAACCACTAGCTTATACATGAATACATGTCAGGTTACATAAAGATTATAACAGTGGCTTAACACATGTAATACATTCCAAAATGTGCAAAACAAATGACCCGTTTCATATTATATATTCCAAAATTACCGGTACATGTGTTACCATAAATGGGTCGTTTCATATTACACGTTACATACTAACTTCTACATTTATTACTTGTACAAGTTTTACGCTCAGTATCCACATTATCGGATATTTTAAACATCAACAAAAATAAAATAGATATTACTTGTTTTTTTTAATTAACAAAAGGTTAACACACGTTATATATCATTCTAACAGGGGCTTAACACATGTTTTACATGAACACATGTCAGGTTACATCATGGTGTTCTGTTACAGCATGAACCAGCCACACATGTTATAAATGAACGAAGACTTCTTTCCCAAAGGATGTGACTTATTCAATGTCCCCGCATTAACGTCGTCCTCATCCATCCAGCTTGTCAATTCAATATCTTTTATGGATCTGTTTCTGTAAATCAACACACGTTATATATCATTCTAACAGGTGCTTAACACATGTTATGGGTCTGTCTCTGTAAATCAAGCAACCCAACAAAAAAACAATTATTGTTAAGATCAAAAGCCCCAAACAAGCAACCAAACCAACAAAAAACCCCGTTCAAAATCTCATCCTAAAGTTTTGGATTTATTTAAAATACATGAACATTAACCATTACTAGAACACGCATTAACTTCGCGTACATCCATCCAGCTTCTCAATTGAATATCTTTATGGGTTTGTTTCTGTAAATCAACACACGTTATATAACATTATAACAGGGGGCTTAACACATGTTATGGGCCTGAGTCTGTGAATCAAGCAACCAAACAAAAAAACACTTACTATTCAGATCAAAAACCCAAACAAGCAACCCAAACCAACAAAAAAACAGCTACTGTTAAGATCAAAAGCCCCTAACAAGCAACCAAACCAACAAAAAAACCCGTTCAAAATCTCATCCTAAAGTTTTTGATTTATTTAAAATACATTAACATTAACCATGGATACCCCATTAACCATTACTAAAACACTTTCAGCACACAAAAACATATTAACAACCATTTCAACAAAAAATCAAGTGTGAAATGATATTTCAAGAACACTTACCGGATTTATACCCGTCCGATGAACACGAAGAATATCTTCAAACCTTCTTCTCACACACACACTTGTGCGTGTGTCTTTGTGATAAAGATTGTTGTTTCTCTATCTAAAACATCAACTTTCTCTCTCTAAAAACATTCATCTTGTCATCGCTCTTCTCACACACACACTCGTGCGTGTGTCTTTGTGATTTTTTCAGACCACACGATGCTGAAATTATCTTCAAATGAAGATCACCATTGAAGATCACCATTGAAGACCATGAAGCTTTCTTCTTTTCACATGATGAAGAAAGAGGAGAGAGATAATAGTTTATTGAAAGATTTGACTAGAAGAAAGAGGAGAGAGATGATGGCACAAGTGGGTTTTGTCATTTCCAATGCCAAAAAGTGGGTTTTGTTATACCGAAAATGCCCTCCCAGACTTTCAAATGTGTATTATACTATTTCTTTTAATTATAATTCTTACCAAAATGATGAGAGCCATTGATCAAGTTGGATGAAAGACAATCAATGGATGAGGTTGGGTTTCCAAGGTTTTTTAAAAAAGATGGGGTTTCCTATAGAGCCCAACCCTATATATATATATATATATAGTGGAGGGTTCAAATGAGAAGATTTTTTTGTAAGAAGAAAAAAGAAGAAGTTTCAACCAATAAGAATGCTTCATTTTATTTCATTTAATATTTGTATTTAATTTTAATATAAGGGTATATTGGTAAACTTACATAAATCATTAATATGTATTCTTCCTCATTAATAACTAGTTAAATTAAATTTGTAACTCCTTTTCAAAATATAAACTTTTTCCAAATTAAAAAAAAACAACTTAATTTAAAGTGTAGAATAAATTACTAGTTGTGTAGGATAAATTACGAGTTGTGTATGATATATATTTCAAGGTGTGTAGGATAAATTTCGACTGTGTAGGATAAAATTCTATAATGTGTAGGGTATATGTAGGAAAATTTTGATATGTGTAGGTTTTGTAGATTATATGTAGGATAATTAATAATTAGTTGACTAATTAATTAAAGAGAGAAATTAATGATATGAGTTGTAAATGAAATAGCATTTTACTAATATGCCCTTTCTTCTTTTTCTTCTCACATTAAATTTCTTCTCAAATGAACCTTCCCCTATATATATATATATATATATATATATATATATATATATATATATATATATATATATATAAGGGAAGGTTCTATGCAAAACACTAAATATTGCGAGAATATGCAGAACAAAATGAATCACTCATTTTTTCAATCCTAAAAACCTAAAAAGTAAATGGGCATGTTATAAATGTAAGATTTATTGTTTCTTAGGGGCTGTTTGGCAACATCTGAATGGTTAAGTGTTGAACGAGTAAGAGGTCTGAACCATTAAGTGCTGAACCAGTAAGAGGTCTAAACCATTGAGAACATGTATAATGCTTAACCGTTCAGAGGCAAATGTCTGACCAATTCAGATTAGAGGTCTTAACCATTCAGACTCTGTATAAATCTTAACCATTCAGAGGCAAATGTCTGAACCATTCAGACATCTACTCGTGAAACAAACAGTCTGAACCATTAAGTGCTGAACCAGTAAGAGGTTTGAACCATTAAGAGCCTCATTAAGAGGTAAACAAACAGCCCCTTACACTAGAATTTAAAAGAAAACATGAAAAATCTTCAGTTTTTAAATAACCTACACACATATAGGTTATGTGTAGGCTAAATTACCTACATGTATGTAGACTATGTGTAGTGAAAATATATGATTTTTTATGTAGATATAATACACATATGAATGTAAGAAACATAAAATTTAAGAAATATGAACCTTAAATCCAAAAATTTAGTAATTTAGAGTTGTTCTTTTTGTTCTCGCAATAATTAGTGTTCTGTAATGATCCTTATCCTATATATATATATATATATATATATATATATATAAACGGGATCAGGAGAAAACGCTCAAAAGTGTGAGAACGGTGAGAACGCGTCCTGGCCCAACACGTGTCCCGTGGCATTAAGAAGGGCGGAGGGGCTTTTTTGTCTTTTCATTCTTCTTTTATTTTCACAATGCGGTATAATATTTTATAGCGTCTAAGTTTTTTTTGGCGTTAATTGTATTTATTAAAATTTTTGGCGTTTAATTAGTTGTTTTTGTGTCACATATATAAATTTTTGGCGTTATATCGTTTTCTGGTTGTTTTTTTTGGCGTTTGTGGCGTTTTGTATAATAATTAACTACGAGTAATTAATGTTTGCATAAGATTAAAATAAGTCCAATTTTTCTTTTTGGCGTTTATTGAATTTTTTGGCGTTTTAATACCCTTTTACAAGGTGCTTTGCCAGCATCTGTTCTCCCAGTTTTCATTCTACTAGCGTTTTGGTGTTTATAGTTTTTGGCGTTTTATATAATAATGTATTTTAGTTATAGAGAATTAGATAACCAAACAACATATAACTTGATATCAATACAATATAAAATGAAAACAAAAATAATTAAAAATGGTAATCTAATTTTTCTTTCCAATCTTCAATGTTATCAGCCTCTTCCTTCTTGAATTTGTTTTTTGGCGTTTTGACCCTTTTTTGAATAATTTAGCTAGATGCCAACTTTCCTTCATAAACCCCGTCTTTTTCAGAAGAAGCTGCTTAGTGGCATCATGTTTTTTGGTGTGATATTCTTGTTTGGTGGCATGTCATTGAAGATCAACTCTTACTTGATGCTATTTGTAATAATGGAATCCAAAATAGCATTTTATTCTTGTGTTGAACCATTTCTTCCATGCCTATAATCATCAAGAACAAAGCTCACATGATGGCATATCACTGTCATCAGTCTCTTTTTCTTGAATATTTGTCCATCTCATTCAGCAAAATATTATTGAGTTAACCCCCTCAGAAAAAGGATCCATTTCAGTGAAAGCTTTGCCATCTGTGGCGTTTTAAAGGGAGTGGTTTCTAGAGGATATGGCGCTTTTTGTGTTCTTCTGGGTGATTAATTTCATTGTGTATAGACCCCTCTCTTATAGGAGTTTTTTGGCGCGTAGTTTATGCAGGACTTTTTATTGTAATAAATGATAGTAATAAAGTAACTGTCTTTTCAGTTACTGTTTTTGTATTTACTATGTTGATCAGCTTAAGTTTTATAAGTTATAGACGTCCCATCTTCTAAGTTTGGCTTTTTTTAAATGGCCTTATGCAGACCAACATGACAAAATACAATAACGGAGTAAATAAAATATTAAGCAGGAAAAATAATCTTTGTTATTTTTGGCGTTTTGTTAGGGTTAACCATTTTTAGTATTATTTTGACGTTTTGCTAATAAAGATAGAAATATATCATTTAATTATCTTTAAAAAAAAAGATTACATAGAAGAAAAAAAAAGAGGAAAAAATTAAAATCCTTCGTCAGAAGGTACTTTATCTGAATAGTATCCATCACTTGTGTCATCTTCTTCCTCCTCGGAGTCTTCATCTTGATCTTCATCCATGTCATCACATTCACCTTCATCAGCTTCTTGTTCCTGAAGATTCTGAAGCCTCCACCTGAACATGTCTTGCATTAACTCCAATTTTGAGTCTTTTTATGTGTTGGTACAAGTGGCGTTATGCAATTCTTCCATGAAACCCAGTCGCTGCTTTGTCATGATGTTCTCTAGCTAGTAGACTTCCTGCTCTCCGCTGTCGTATGTAACCGTCACCATGTCTGTTTCATCATCAAAACGCCATGATGTCATTACAGGGTCTGGCTTCACATCTCCTTTGATTGGTCCAAATTTGCTGGTTAATGCTTTCATAAGCATATGCGTTTCATGGCATTCGTTGTCTAGAGCGATGCCAATGGATAAGATTTGCCTCTGTATCTCTTCTTCCATCTTCAGAATTGCCCTGACCGTCTTAACATACACCTTCCTTCTGTTGTCAAAATGGAGGACGTATCGCCTGATTCCCAGAGTGTATCTCCACGAAACGATTGTTGCCATTTTTGGCGTTTTGTTTAAGTTGGCGTTTTTTGTTAACGATTTTTTTTTGCAGAAAATGGATAGATTGAAGTGATTATGGAAGCTATGTTTTACCTTTGTTTATATAATGATGTTTTTGGGGCGTAATTTAGGAGGTAATTTCTTCTAATAAATGTTAATAATTGAAATTCAGTTATTTGTGTTGTTTCATCTTCCTGTAATATTCAACGCGTTTTGTTTTTAATGTCGTTTTATTTTTTGTATGGCGTTTTATCATTTTTGGCGTTTTGAATATGAGCGGTAAAAGACCCTTTTACCCTTAATGAAGAGCGTCCCACATAATAATATTGATGTTATTTACGAAAACGCCACCGCGCAATCTAGTCCATGGATTGTTTTGATCGAACGATCCATAAGCGTTCTCAACGTTCTCACACTTTTCACCGTTTTCTCTAAATCCTAACCCTATATATATATACCCCACCGACACCCCACAAAAACCTAAACCCCCCCCCCCCCCACCCCACCCCCCCACCCCAAAAAAAACCTTAACCCTAAACATAAACCACAAAAAACCTACACATACCCGCACTCCCCAAAAACCTAAACCCCCTCCCCCCACACCCAAAAACCTAATTCTAATCCTAGATCTCCAAAAAACCTAACCCTAAAAACTAGGGAAAAGATCAAATAGGAAGTTTATTTTGGCTAGGAAGGATAGGAAGCAATAGGATTATGACATGTGGCAAATTTTAAAATAAAGAGAAATGGTATTTTAGTCAATCTCGTTCTTTCTTCTTCCTTCTTCTCCCCAGTTACTTCAAAACCCACCCGATCAACGCGTTCTTCAGCTTTTTTGAAGAAAACCCAGTTTAATTTCATACAAAAACTCGTTTTTTTCCCGGTGATTTTGAAGATAATCACTCGATCCATTCGATTCGAGCGCTGATAAGTGTTTCAATCATTCAAAATTCGTCAATTGTTGAAGAAATCACTTCGATCCAGGTAAGAAATTCTTTAATTTCATTTTGACGATCTGGGTTTTTGATTTAGTCATTGCGTTTTACGATCTTGGCGGGGGTCCGGGGGCAGCGCCCTTGGTAGCGGGGTCCAAGGGGCAGAGCCCCTGGCTGGGAGCTCGGAATTTTTTTTTTTTTTTGATTAAATTGCTGTAATAAAAATGCATCAGAAAATTTAATTTTCTGTAAATTGCCTCTGGAAACTGCATTCGTAAACTGCATTGGTTCAGACAGTTCACAGCACAGACAATTCACAGCACAGACAAAACTACATTGCGTTTCTGGCCATTGCGTTTTAGAACTAAAACATTTTTATGTGTTTTCTAGCCATTGCGTTTTAGAAAAACACATTCTTGAAGTGTTTTTGGTGCATTGCGTTTTAGGTAAAACATTTTTTAGGTGTTTTCAGTCAATTGCGTTTTACAGAGAACACTTTCTTTTGTTTTCTGGTCATTGCGTTTTACAAATACGACATTTCTTTGTGTTTTTTGGTGCATTGCGTTTTAGGTAAAACACTTTTTTATGTGTTTTCAGTCCATTGCGTTTTAGAAAACAGACATTTTAAGTGTTTTCTGGCCATTGCGTTTTACAAATAATACATTTCTTTGTGTTTTTTGTGCATTACGTTTTAGGTAAAACACTTTTTTATGTGTTTTCAGTCCATTGCGTTTTAGAAAACAAACATTTTAAGTGTTTTCTGGCCATTGCGTTTTAGAAATAAGACATTTGTTTGTGTTTTTGGTGCATTGTGTTTTAGGTAAAACACATTTTTATGTGTTTTTAGTCCATTGCGTTTTAGAAAGTACATTTTTTTTGAGTTTTTAGGCTACTGCGTTTTAGAAATAAGACATTTCTTTGTGTTTTTTGGCCATTGCGTTTTACAAATAAGTCATTTCTTTGTGTTTTTGGTGCATTGCGTTTTAGAAAAATGTCATTTTTTAGGTTTTTTTTTTCATTGCGTTTTACGTAACTGGGGGTTTTTCTATTGCGTTTTACGCAACTGGGTTTTTAATTTTTTTTTTTTTTTTTTGAAAATATAGCAATAGTATACTCGTTTTAAAGATAAAAAAAAACGCTCGTTTTTTTGGTGCAATTTTTATATAAAAAATAATGTCGTATGAAAGAGTTATTAACGTTTAAAAAATGGGGGGGGGGGGGGAATTGGAGGAGAGAGAAACTATTGGCTTAGATTGACTAGAATGCCCCTAAACAAACTCACGCGCCTCTTTTCTTCCCTTCAATTTCCCTGATTTAATCTTAGCCCTTGATTAACTAAATGAATGGTCAAGATCACTTTCTAGCCAAATAAACTTCCTATTATATCTTCACCCCTAAAAACTAAACTAAACTTAAAAGCTAATTTAGATTACATGAGGTAGCTAGTTTATACGTCCATGATGTACAAATAAAACAAGTATGTTTAAGCCAATTAACCAATAAGCGGATAATGAATAAACAAACGGAATACATTCTTTCAAAAAGAAATGTTTTCAAATGCAAAATCAAATCATACAACATAACTTATACATAGAAACCACAATGTCTCACCAGAAAGTACCCAAAGTTAATTATCCTTATATTAAGAGTTAAATGCTTGGTTGGTCCCTGTGGTTTTCAAAAATTTCAGACTTGGTCCTAGTGGTTTACTAATTACACGCTTGGTCTCAAAAGTTGTCAAAAATGCACTCGGTTGGTCCCCAGCCCTAACATCAGTTAAATATCTCAGTTAAGTACATGTTAAATGACCAAAATACCCTTGCTTATTAACAAAACCCTCTTCATCACCATTTTTCTTTACTTCTCTGTGCACACAACACCCACATACCTCTCATCTTCTCTCGATCACCAACACCCACATACCTCTCATCTTCTCTCGATCACTACTCAGACAACCGGAGCTCGTGATTCCCGCCGGCCGGTGCCAACTCCGACAAACCCGCACACCCACCTACAACACAACACATCTTATCATACCCTCTATCTCTCTCGGCTCAGAGGTTCCTCCGGCGACCAGGTTACTCCGACGACAACCACACCCACAGCCGACACCTGCAACATCTGCAGCACCACCCTTCTTCCTTTGATTCCGGTGACGAGATCGAGAAATGAGATTAGAAGTTCTAGTGAGAGAGACAGAAGTGAGAGAGAAAGAGAGAGAGACGGAAGATCGAGGGTCGGATTTTACAGATTTTGTAGAATTTGTTGATTTTGTAGGTTTGGGTGAATCCGGTTGAGATTTGGTGGAATTAGGGCATTGATTTGTGGAGAACGCGCGCGTGATTTTGTTAGCGAGGTGAACTCGGTGGAATATTGAAGATGGTATGAAGATGGTGATGAAGATGATGCAGATGATGATTGATGAAGAGGGTTTTGTTACTAAGCAAGGGTATTTTGGTCATTTAATATGGACTTAACTGAGATATTTAACTGATGTTAGGGCTGGGGACCAACCGAGTGCATTTTTGACAACTTTTGGGACCAAGCGTGTAATTAGTAAACCACTAGGACCAAGTCTGAAATTTTTGAAAACCACAGGGACCAACCAAGCATTTAACTCTTATATTAATTTTTGAGGGTTTTGAACAGTAACTTTTTTGTTTATATATTTTTTTTTTGAATAAAAAGACAGAGAGGTTGTATAGAATGGAGTCGTCGGCCGCCGCATATGGCGGCGACGCGACTGAGCCACAATAGATCCAAGACGGTGATTGTAATTTGATAGAAGATGAGGGAGAGGTTGTAGAGAATGGAGTTGCCGGCCACCGCATCCGGTGGCGACGCGGCTAAACCACTGCGGATCCGCAACGGCGATTGTATCTTGATAGAAGATGAGAGAGAGGGGTTTTAGAGAATGGAGTAGCCGGTCACCGCATCCGGCGGCAACGCGGCTGACCCACAGCGGATCCGCGACGGTGGAACCAAGAATTCCGGCGCGTGACGGTGGGGTGGTGGCCAAGGTCGTTTCTCAGGCGAGAGGACGCCTGTGGTGGGGCCGCTGTGGTGATTTAATCAGTTGGTCGCCGACGAGACGGATGTGGTAGTTCGACTGAGTGGCTGGTATGGTTTGAGACGGTGGTAGCGTTTGGGTGTGGGTAGCAATGGAGGGGTTTTATTTTCCTTAAAAGCTTGAAAGTTCAGTTTGAAAATATGGATGAAATCAAACATCACCTGTATATTTATTAAAAATGTTTTTTTTAATAGCTCTGTATACTATATATATATTTTTTTTTTGAGTATTTTTAATAAATGGTCAGTTTACCACGTTTTATTAAATAACAAAATTATAAGACTGAATAAAATTGTTTAAAAAATATTGAATATCAACTTTAACTAGTTTTTTTTACGTCGCGCGTTGCGGCGAAACCGAGTAAATGATAATATAAAACAAACGTGATTTGAAAATAAAGAATGTTGTTTAAAAAGCCAAACCATTATAGCGATTTAGTTTATTATCGTACCGTTTTATGATACCAAATAAATATTTTATTTTGAGTACAACTTCGTTTTTAACAAAACTTATAACAGAATATCAGGGAAAAAATTAAGCACAACTACGTACTTAAGTTTTTAGGAAAAAGTTATAAACGTAAATTATTTAATAAGTATAAAATAAATCGATAAATTAATATATGTCCTAAAAAGAAAAAAAACAATTATTAAAATATGGTAAAGGAAATATATGTTTTTAAAAAAGGAAAAACAATTAAAAATATTTCACTAAAAGTAATTATTATATTATATATATCAAATACTATCGTATGTTTGCGCCAGGAGTTTTTTCGACTTTTGGTTTTTACCACTGAAGTTTGTATTCTTTGATTCCAAACACCCTAGATACTCACATAAATGAGAAGCAGAACTTCCATCCCACACACAACCTGCACTTCTCTCCCTCACCTTGATGCATCGGCCGACAACTCCCCCCCACCCCTCGTGTTCAGATCGACGACCGGCACAAGGAGCCGGTAAGCCGGCGTTTCTTTCCGGTCAGGCTGGACCCCCCCCCCCCTCGATGGACAAAACGAACCACCACCACCATCATCGGGTGGTGGTGAGCGACGGCTGGCCAAGAATCAGAGGAGAGAGAGAACTGGAACGAGAGGAATGAGGAGAGAGAGACGGTTGGAGAGGAGAGAGAGAAAGGATGACGGCGGTGAACAGTAACAACGACGGCATCACCGTCTCTCCGGCGTCCGGAAAACTGAACAGTAACAACGACGGCATCACCGTCTCTCCGGCGTCCGGAAAACGACAGTGGTGGTGTTACGCTCGGTTCAGACATGTCTTGGTTCAGGTTTTGCTTTGTTTCGTTTCACCTCCATCTCAAGTTTGATTCAGATTTTGTTTCGGGTTCACCTCAGATTCGGGTTCAGGTCCAGTCCAGTCCAAAGGGGGTCGGTGTGTTCATTTGCTTTGGTTCGGGTTTTGTTCAGTTCGAGACAACGAGACACACGGTTTCGTCAGATTTAAGGTGGCTCGGTTCAGTTTTACACAGGTGGTTCAGGTTCGAGGTTTGGTTCAGATCAGTCTCGGATTCAGCTGTTCGGGTGTTGGTTCAGCGGACTTCAGATTCAGGTTTGTTTCGGCTCGGTTTGGTTACGAGTACGGGTTTTACTCGGGTGACTTCAGGCTTTGGATTCAAGCTCTGTTATGGATCAAGATTCGGTCTACTCAGTCGGGTTGGAGTGAACTCAGCTGCGGTTCGGGTCAATAGCGGTCAAACAGTTCAACTGTCGGGCAAGTAAACGCTGGTCAACTGGTCATAGTCAGTTAAGACCCGGTAAAGTTTTAACGATGCGTTAAACTTTATATATAGATTCGTTAGATTTTAGTTAAACGCGAAACCGACTTCGACCGATACTTTAGTGATTTATTTATGATTTTTGCATACTTGACGGGAAATTTTTTTTTACTAAACTTTGGCTTCTTCATACGACTTTTGGTCACACAGGTTCTATAGAGAGAATCTAGACAGAGGAAGGGTGAGACGTGGTTGGCACGGTGGACCACCGACGGAGGGAGGCGGCTTACAACACTGAAGACGGTCGTCGTCGTTTTCCTCGGTCACCTGAAACCAGATCCACCAGCTGTGGCTTCTAGAACAAAGGCAGTGTCATACCGCCGATCGCAGCGGCGAACGGAGATAGCGAACGGAGATAGCGATTCTTTGTATGTCAAGGAATGGGCGGATTGGCTTTCTGACGAACTCGGCTAGGGTTCCGGTAATTCAATTCAGGTTCGCATTTCTTATCGCAAGATTATCTCAGTGTAAATGTCATAATTAAAACCTAAAAATCATGTTTATGAAAATTTTCTTTGAGATCAATGTTATATGAATTTTTCGATACAGTTTGTGTGCTACTATCTAAAGAAAAATTGACTATTGGTCAATTGTATAGTTTGAATATGAAAATTCAAAACCCGGTTAAGTAACTAATTCGATCTATCTTTTCCCCAATCAATAGTTTACTCATAAGTTAGCATGTTGGTCAAACCTAAAATTTATACATAGTTAGCCAACTTGAGCAGCTTAGAAGAGCTGCGAGTTTCACTATGCATATATTTAAAGTATTCTTGTATCATAACAAAATAGGATGACTTATTTGATGCGATTGAAGAGCTCCAGCTTCACAAGAGGAGGATAAAAGGTGTATTATGGCTACTCTTTGGACGTTATGGAATCGGAGAAATAACAACATATGCAGGCGAGAAAAACACCTAGCTGGAGACAAGAGAGGGATGCCCCGATGGGTATCCCAATTGTAACCAGCAAGAGAAGATGGAAACAAATGTTAAGGTAAAGGAGAAATTTGAGATGTAACTTTCCTGTGGTTAAAGCACTAGGCTAAACTGGAGTTTCTTAGTATAGATAATGTTTGCTTATGGAGTGAATGTAATATTAATGTAAATTTTGGGGTAATGGCTTCCTTCTAGCTCCTGGTTAATTTTAGGAGATACATGTTTTTTTTGGTGATTAATAAAGTTGTTTCCCTTCCCTGCTCAAAAAAGAAACAAGATTGTCATTACTAAGCAATGCATTATTAATTTTTTTTTCATTTCTTTTAAATTTACATGTAATGTTATTCGGATTAACCGGTACCGAACAAGTGCCCGCCGCGAAGCGCGGGGCATCCACTAGTTATAATAATAAACTAGTATAATATATTAAATAATAAATAATAAAAGACTATATATTATTATAAAAATAAAGTTACTATTCATCAACCCTCATCAACAATATATATATAATTGTTTTTCGTATTTATTTATAATTCTTTTAATACGTGTTGAAGTTAACCAAAGAAGTTCATAGTTAAATAATAAATTGAGGTTTTGCCATTACTTGATGCAAATATATATTTATGGCATCTTTTGCTCTTATTTCATAGTTGTTTTTCTAAAACCCTCTTTCACACACAAAGTTGTTGAACATTTTCTTAGATGTTTCTTTGAAAACAGTGGATAAATTTGAAAGCGGGAATCTACATGAAAATTCAGATAGCAATAGCTTAAACAAATTAAATGGTGAATAAATTCCAATTTTGCAAACAATTGTGGATAGATTGATTCGTACTTGGGGCTTTCCTTCGCTAATTGTTTCAAACGTAATTATATTTTAGCTTTCTTTTAGACATACAAATTGGATAATGAACTGAACCAATGTTGTTTAAATTATATAAGAATAAATATTAGTTTATTACCTGATGCGTCATTGTCATAAGAAACCCAGCCGATACTGACATCAGTACCGGTAACAATATTATCTGAACTTGTACCGATATTTGTTTTTACGTGATTCTTTTAATTGGTTGACTCGGTGTAGCTTTTTCGTGTCAGGTAGATTTTACCTGGCACTCGCTTATTGGTCCTGACAAATTACAATTTTGCCCCCAATTCAAGATTACAATCTTGCAATTGTTTTAGATTTTTTTAATAAAACTATGGTAATTTTTTGTTTTAATTGGTTGACTCGATGTAACTTTTATTTAGATCGTGTTATAAATAGCATGTACAAGTAAGCAAAATATAGGCCTACATGTTATGAAAGTGAGAAATATTCGGTTTAATGCCCCTCGACGCTGGCTAAGCAAAAACTAGTTTAATTAATTTATATTACATGAGGTAGCTAGTTTATATGTCCATGAAAATATACTTATCCACGGGATATATATATCGGATGGACAATGCTATATAAGAAACCCCATATTTTTAGAAAACTTTGCAAACTCAATATGTGGCCTATATTTATCCACATCATCCAAGTCAATTGATTAAGCTTATGGCAGCTAAGGGTATATTAGTAATTTGGTACATCTATCCACCCACCTCAAGAACTCTTCCCCATTTGATTTGACATTACCATTAATGCCTATCACCTCACATCCATACCCCCCATTTATAGATTATTTCATTTTTAAAATCCAAATTATGTACATATCGTCCCTCACATCTCCTCATCTTCACTTGCATATCACCCTTTTCTCCATTAATGTCCATGGAGACAAATCCACCAACCTTCGATGTGATTATGGAAGATGATTTGAGTTCTGCATCTGATCTTCATGCAACTACTGTTAATTCTTGCTCTGAGAATATAGGTCAAGAAAATGGAAGCAGTTATAATCCAAATCATCAAAATTACTTTGCTCATCCTCCTCCAAGTCAAAGTCAACCACTAATCAAGAAAAAAAAAGAAGTGTTCCAGGCAACCCAGGTTTAAATCTCTGAAATATTTAATCTTGTTTCTTGGCTTTTTCACAATTTTCAAAAAAAAAAAAGACGAAAAAATGGTGGGTTTTCAATTTTTCATTATTTCTAAATGAAAAATATGTTTTTTCAAAGAAAGTCTACCATGAATGTACTAGCAGTTGACCCCAGGTTGAAAATGGTTAAATCTTTAATCTTTTTTCATGGGTTTTGCCGGTGGATATTTGTACTATGTAACTCTTAAATCAAAAACATATTTATAAAAAAAAGTAATAATAAATTATGTGATTATGAAATGACAATTGAGACAGTTTCTGTCTTTAATAAACTTAAAAATAAATTGTAAAAATTGTAGATCCAGAAGCAGAAGTGATATCCTTATCACCCAAGACATTAATGTCAACAAACAGATTTGAGAAAAAGATTGCAATTTAGCTAAAAAGTTGTGATATTGTTTGAGAAAAGATTTTCTGGCTATGAATGTGTTAATAGTTATGTCTGGTTAACGACTTAACGGTTATCTTATCTTTTTGTTATTAGGATGGTGATGGATACAAGGGAAAGAAGATCCAATTCTCGGGACCGTTGGTTTCGTCAAACGTGGATCAGATGCTTAAGGATCATGACCATGTTTATGTTACAGCACAACACAACTAACACGTGTTATAGTTTGAACTTCAGGACATGCATGTGTTACATGTGACATGAAACCCATGTACAACGTAACACGTGTTAGTGCTATGTATTTTTGTTTACTAGTAATATGTAATGTGAGACTCTTCTTGTTTTCTCTAGTACACGATGTTAAAACGGTCTAGACTTAACACATTTTCTGTTGGAGGCGCCCGTATTTGTACCTCTACTGTTACAGTTACTATTGAAATTTATGCATCCATTCTGGAAGTCTTAACACATGTTATAATAGAGGCTTAACACACGTTATATCAGGTTTACTCTGTTGTTGTTAAGTTACTATTGGAGTTTATTCATCCATTATGGAAGTCTTAACACACGTTATAGTAGATGCTTAACACACGTTATACATTTTCAGTCACTTTAACACATGTTACAGTATGTTTATACACATCATGGTGTTTTGGAAACCACTAGCTTATACATGACACCATGTTAGGTTAAACCAAGATTATAACAGAGGCTTAACACATTTTATCCCAGGTATACGGTGTTATGATATTAACTTGTATGTTCCATATTAACTTGTTCACGTGTTACGATCAGTATATGCACATCATGGTGTTTTGCAAACCACTTTCATATACATGAATACAAGTCGGGTTATAATGGATGCTTACATGTTATCATATGTATACAAGTGGGGTTACAACAAGATTACGATATTAACTAAGCTCCCCATTAAACTCATCGCCCCCGTCGACAGTTTTCACCCTTGTCACATGTTAAGCAATTACATGTTCCGAACAGACAAATTGTAACACATGTTAGATCACTTTATACACATCATGGTGTTTTGTAAACCACTAGCTTATACATGAATACATGTCAGGTTACAAAAAGATTATAACAGAGGCTTAACACATGTTATACATTCCAAAATGTGCAAAATAAATGACCTGTTTCATATTATATATTCCAAAATTACTGGTACATGTGTTACCATAAATGGCTCGTTTCATATTACACGTTACATCATGGTGTTCTGTTACAGCATGAACCACCAACAAATGTTATAAATGAACGAAGACTTCTTTCCCAAAGGATGTGACTTATTCAATGTCCCCCGCATTAACGTCGCCTACATCCATCCAGCTTGTCAATTCAATATCTTTCATGGATCTGTTTCTGTAAATCAACACACGTTATATATCATTCTACCAGGTGCTTAACACATGTTATGGGTCTGTCTCTGTAAATCAAGCAACCCAACAAAAAAACAATTATTGTTAAGATCAAAAGCCCCAAACAAGCAACCAAACCAACAAAAAAACCCGTTCAAAATCTCATCCTAAAGTTTTGGATTTATTTAAAATACATGAACATTAACCATTACTAGAACACGCATTAACTTCGCCTACATCCATCAAGCTTGTCAATTGAATATCTTTATGGATTTGTTTCTGTAAATCAACACACGTTATATATCATTCTAACAGGTGCTTAACACATGTTATGGGTCTGTTTCTGTTACAGCATGAACCACTAACACATGAAAACTAAGCTCACCATTAAACTCATCGCCCCCGTCGACTGTTTTCACCCTTGTCACATGTTAATCAATTACATGTTCCGAACAGACACATTGTAACACATGTTAGATCAGTATATACACATCATGGTGTTTTGTAAACCACTAGCTTATACATGAATATATGTCAGGTTACAAAAAGATTATAACAGAGGCTTAACACATGTTATACATTCCAAAATGTGCAAAACATGTTAGAAACGAACGAAAACTTGTTACAACATGAAAACTTCTTTGTGGATCTGTTACAGCATGAACCACTAACACATGTTATAAACGAACGAAAACTTCTTTCCCAAAAGAGTTGACTTATTCAATGTCCCCGCATTAACTTCGCCTACATCCATCCAGCTTGTCAATTGAATATCTTTATGGATCTGTTTCTGTAAATCAACACACGTTATATATCATTCTAACAGGTGCTTAACACATGTTATGGGTCTGTTTCTGTAAATCAAACAACCCAACAAAAAAAAAAAAACACTTATTATTCAGATTAAAAGCCCAAACCAGCAACCAAACCAACAAAAAAAAACAATTATTGTTAAGATCAAAATCCCCAAACAAGCAACCAAACCAACAAAAAATCTCGTTCAAAATCTCATCCTAAAGTTTTCGATTTATTTAAAATACATGAACATTAACCATTACTAGATCTTGATTGAAGACAGAGGAGAGGAGAGAGAGAACATTAACCATTACTAGATCTTGACTCCGACGACGTTCCGAACTCCGGCGCCACCAACCACCCACCCTCCACCACCTTCTACAACCACCCACTGTCGCCGCTATCAACCACCAACACCCCAGAATGAACCAGTCACCACCTTCCACCAACCACCAGATCTTTAACCACCATCGTCTTCTGCAACTGAATCATGCTTTGATCTGCAACCACCATCGTCTTCTGCAACTGAATCTGGGATTAATATTTCTTGAAATCTTGAAGGTAGATATTTTAATTCTGAAATGAGAACATCTTCTTCTTGTTCTTCTTCACGTTTGTGGGGTGGGGGAGGAAAGAGATTTGATACTTGTGAGTAGAGAGTGGGAGAGAGAAAGAGGGATATGATTTTGAAATCTCTTATTTGATTTGACTAGTAAAACATGGCAGATGGGTTTTTGATTTCCAATGCTCAAAAAGTCTTTTTTACTACCCAAAATGCCCTTTATGCATTAATTTAAATCTAATATATACACCAAAAAAGGAGAGCCATTGATCTATTAAAGTGAAACATAATCAATGGATGGTATTGGGTTTGCATAGTTTTTTAAAAAAGATGGGGTTTCTTGTATAGCCAAGTCCTATATCGGATTATCGGGTATAGAAGATTTCAACCATATAGTTAGAGCATTCACATTCTATCCACCAAATCTTGAGAGAGAGGTTTTTAAATTATAAAAAGTGGTTTAAGTGGTTGTGATTGGATGAGAGAAAAAATCTTACTGTTCATCTGTATATTTGGGGGGACATTGTTCACCCCCTATACTTTTTTAGGGAAAAGATCAAATAGAAATTTTATTTTGGTTAGGAAGTGTAGGAAGCAATAGAATTAGGACATGTGGCAACATTTATGAATACATGTTAGAAAATGTCATAGATAGTAAAATTATTAACTCGACATAAAATTGAGTTTTGTTAATAAAAATAAAATAATGATAGTGATTGAATAATACAAATGTTTGCAGGTAAACCGACCGCATAAACAAATAAAATTCAATTATCTAGATAGCATCATACCTTTTTGCTAACTACTATCATTTTAACTTTTCAAATACAAAACAAATGATTAAAGTAAACAATGGGTTGCGGACAAAAGAAAACAAAACAAATGATCAAGTAAACAATGGCTTGCGGAGTTGAAAAAAACAATATAACTAACTATATTTTCATGGGTAAATTACACTTTTCGTCCTTTATGTTTGTACCGGATTGCAACGGATAGCCTTTAACTTTAATAATTACAGTCACAGTCCTTTTTTGTAAAACTTATAACACCCTACGTCCTTTAGCACTAACCAAGTTAAACTTTTCAGTTAAGTATAACATTTGCCTTGCAATGAGGGTAGGTTAGTAATTTTACTATTATACATTTATACTTGAAATATAATTAAGAAAAATAAATAATATCTCATCATCCTCTACCTATCTCTATCTCCTGTCTCTCCAATCTTTCTTTCTCAAACCAACCCCCACCACCACTGTGACAACCACCACCAGATCCACCACAACACTGCCTCCATATAGATCCATCACACCGTCACAGCGCCTCCATCCAGATCCGCCACACAGCCACCTCCATCCATCCAAATCGCCACACGGCAGAGTCTCAACAACTCGACCCGACGCATCTCCAGAACAAGAACTGAACCAGATCGTCCTGATCAACCCACTGACACATCACATGGCAGTGATGAACGAGTTAACGAAACCGAGTCAGCCGCCGGCGAGTCAGGCGTCGATCGACGGTTTACCGACCACTGAGATTAAATGTACGGACGAGATTGAAAGTGGTTGAAGATTCATGGGTCGTGTCCGGTTTGTCGGTTTAAGATGCCGGTTGATGGTTCCGGTGAGAAGATTAGGGGTGAGGTTTGGGTGAGTTTGGTGTTTGGTGGTGGTGTGAGACGTCAATCTGACTGAGGGAGATTAATGAATCAAATGACAGTAATAGTTTGTTGTTTTTGGGTGTTGCTTTACACACCCTAATCTACAACACCCACTCTATACATACTTTAATTATTACCTACTAATGAAAAAATATCATAATTATTTCCTAATTATTAGACCACCTAATTATTTTTTAATCTCTTTCTTAAGTAACTTCTTTCATTTTTTTATCATCTTAATAAAATGACACTAACGGAAAATCATCAATATTTTTTAATGCTGGGTTTTTTTTATCTATTTTTTAATATTTCATATTTTTTTTTCATGTTAAGGTTTAATTTTCTATTAGAATATGTTGTTATATTTATTTTTACTCATTTTTTTATAACTTTTTATATAATAAATTTAAAAAAAGAATGCATTAACACAAACAAAATGATATTTTAATATAAATATCTTCGATAACATAACAATATAGGATAAAAATTAGCAACTATCCTCAATATGTATAAAAGCGTTATCGCGATCACAAGGATTGAGTTGTTCATAAAGTTGTAGACGTTGCGTATACATTTGTTGCCATCCAACTGCAGATGGGGCTCTGTGACGAATCCAATACGCTGAAATGCGAGGCATAGGGTACTCTCCTTCTAACTGTACCATTACATAATGGTTACCATACACATGTGCAATTGTTATCGTCTTATGGTGCTGAAAATGTTCCGGGCCTTTCCAAATAGGAAAACAAGTTATACAACCTTGATTGCTTAAGCAATTGAGGACCACACCAAATTTGTTGGCAATCAAGATACCAGTCTCAGGCATAACCATCCAATGTTGTCGTGGTGCTGGTGATTGTGAGAATAACAATGAAAGATGTACTTCACTGATTCCACTAGTTAAAACTGTTTCATAGCCAATGTACGCATCTAATAACTCGTGTAACAATTGTTCTTTAACGTAGAGCCACTGGTCTTCACCATACCCGAGACAAGCAGCTATTGCTCTAAACCCACAATTTCCATCACCCACAACATCTTCTATATGTGTGACATAAGGGTGAAAGATTTTAGGAATTTCTTCCATTAATGGATGCATATAAAATGATTGAAAGCTTGAATATGGGATGTTGTCCACCGGCTCCTCATTCATGTCCCACATGTATGAACTATGTCTTGCTGGTTCTTGTTTTATGTCTTCAAAATTTAACCCGCCAAAATTTGAAAAGCTGTGTCTATGCGGAACTCGAGTCGGAGGATTAACATGTTTCTTTTTTGGCCTTCCACGATTATTTTTCTTAACCACGGGTTCAACAATCAAATTTGTAGATGGATCGAAAATCCCTCTTAGCTTTCTTAACAAGCTTGACTTGACAGGTTTTGATTGCTTGTTAAAAGTTCATAAACGCGAATGCAATAGAAAATGTTTTATTGGTAGAAGTAACACCAACAATTTCAAGAAAGGGCAAATTATATTTGTTTGTCTTATATGTAGCATCCATCAACACCACATTTGGAAATGCCTGCCATATAGTTAATGATGTTGGATGAACGAAAAATAATTCTTCCAACTCATTAGTAGTGTCGTGTACACGATAGTCAAAAACGTACCCTTTGCTTTGCAAAATGTACATAAGATTCTGCATTGGGGTTCTACCTGCTTGCTCGGTCTTGCGAAACTTGTAACGAGCATTGTATATGGTCTTTAGAACAGACACATTTTTTTCATTTTGCTTCTTCAACGTTGACAAAATATCACGCGGTTTTACATTTAACCGTGTCAAATCTTGCACCAAACGATTTTCGTTAGAAGACAATTTCATTGCTTGTGCATGTCCCTTCATATACAATGCGGGCGGATGATTATGTTCATCACATACGACTTTTAACTTCCAAACATCATTCTTCTTTGAATACTTTCCCACCAATTTGAATGGACAATTAATTTTTTTGGTTCCAATATCTTTTCCTAGATCTTTACTTCGAGACACACCACCACGCTCACAACCAAGTACAATGTTCGAAATATAGCCAACAGGGCTTGTCCTTGATCGTACAGTAACAATAACAAAACCAAGAGAGCGTGCCACATTTTGCACCCAAGTCATTAGATCTTCACGAGATCTAAATACCTTAAAAAATAAATAGATTATGTTAAAAAAACTTAGATTTAAAAGTCAACTAATTCACTCTTCTATATAACAATAAAACTAAATATCATAATATCATACCTCAACAGTGAAGAAACTTGATAAACTAGTCATCTTTTTTCTGTTGGGTAAACTAAATATTTACCTAAAAAGGGGAATTGATGTGTGGATATATTAAAATCCTATTGTATAAAAAGAGACTAACTAAAAGATTAGATAAAAGGAAACTTACTGGAAAATCTTTAAAATCTTCATGGCAAGAGAATTTTTGTGTAATCTATTTTTTTAATTAAGAACAGTGGAATATATATACATACTCTTGTTTGTGGTTTTAATTAAAAAGAGATAATGTATTTAATAAAGTTGTTGAATGTTAAGTATTAATCTTTGTTCAACATTCGAAGTACAAGTACAGTTAACAAACATGACTTTGATACTCAAAAAATGTGAGAGTATTAAGGAGGAGAGAGAATAGTCAAATGTCAACACCACCAGACCAAATTTTATTGGGCCATAAAGTCAAAGTATAACTAATTATACTAGATAGGGGTGCTCAAAGAAAATAGATTAGGGTGCACAGAGAAAAACCCGTTGTTTTTAGTTTGATGATTACTGGTGCATTCGAATTTTAGGTTGGTATAGTGGGGATGAATGAATCATATGACAGTAGTAGTTTGTTGTTTTTGGTCATTGTAGTCTCAGTCTATATTGGTCATTGTATAACTTGTATGTTTGGCGGGTAGCATCTTGCTACATTTAATAAAATATTTTTGTCGGCCGTTCAAAAAAAAAAGTAGTTTGTTGTTTTTAGTTTCTTAGTTTGTTCATCTTAGAACTTGTAGGCATTTAGTTTGAATGTTATTCTTAGATCTGCAAAGGGTTAGGTGCGATGGGTGTGGCCGGAGTTGTGGCGGCAGAGGTGGTGGTGGCGATGTGGTGGTTAGGTTTAGGAAATTGGGGATGGAGCTTATATGCAATATTTTTTGTTTTATTTATTAAACATGTAAATAAAAACATAAATTGACCAAAATACCCTTAAGTGAATAAATTTAACTGAAAATTTTAATCTGGTTAGTACTAAAGGACGTATAGTGTAACAGGTTTTGCAAATAAAGGACTGTGACTGTAATTATTGAAGTTAAAGGCCATCCGTTGCAATTCAGTACAAACATAAAGGACGAAAAGTGTAATTTACCCTATTTTCATTTAGTGTTGTTTGTTCCAGCTCTTAGAGCATTCACATCCAATCCACTAAAAATATACACACATTCCACTAAAAACAACTCCTATATCAATATATTTCAACTAAAAACAAATACTTTTTCTCTCTCCTTTTCAATATATATTACATTTTTCTCTCTCCTTCACTCACAATCACTTTCAATATATATTAAAAAATTATAGTGGGTGAACAGTGTCCCCCCAAATATACAGATGAACAGTAATATTTTCTCTCTCCTCCACTCACAATAAGGCTTTTAATGGTTCAGATCTTTTACTGATTCAGTATTTAATGGTTCAGACTGTTGGTTTCGTGAGCAGATGTCTGAATGGTTCAGACATTTACCTCTGAATGGTTAAGTATTATACATAGTTTGAATGGTTAATACCTCTAATTTGAATTGGTCAGACATTTGTCTCTGAAGGGTTAAACACTATACTGCCTCTTAATGGTCCTAGTTCAGCACTCAATGGTTCAGACCTCTTACTGGTTCAACACTTAACCATTCAGAAGTTGCCAAACAGCCTCTAGTGGTTCAGACATCTTACTGGTTCAGTACTCAATAGTTCAGATTGTTTGTTTCACGAGCAGATGTTTAAATGGTATAGACATTTGCCTCTGAATGGTTAAACATTATACTAAGTCTGAATAGTTACATCCTTTTATCTAACTTAGTTAGACATTAGCTTATAAACAGTTAAGCATTATACATGCTCTTAATGGTTCAGACATTTTGCTAGTTAAGCACTTAATGATTCACAACTTTTAATAGTTAAGCACTTACACATTCAAAATTTGACAAACAACTCAAGATACAAAATAACCACTCCGAAATATATCATATTAAAATCAACTCATTTGTGATTAAAAAAATAATAATAATACAGAAATTCAACCAATTCTAGACCTTGCTGGTGCATTTTCATCAAGTAATATTAAAATCGAATTTTTGGTAATAAAAATTAATTACAAAAATTCAGCCTATTTAAAGTAAATTCAACCTATTTAAACTTATATAATTTTCATTTTACGCTTCTAGACCTTGGTAGTGCGTTTTGATGGCGGCAGAGAAAGCAAGAGTTGTATGCGTTACAGGTGCGGGAGGGTTTGTAGGGTCGTGGTTAGTGAAGCATTTACTCTCCAAAAACTACACCGTTCATGGCACCGTCAGAAACCCTAGTAATCTTCTTCCCCAATAACCTTGTTGTTTATATCTTCATCATCAAATATTGAATTCAAAGTGTTGGTTAATTTTATCGATTTTGGTTTAGTGGATGAGAAATATGGTCATTTGAAGAAGCTGAAGAAAGCATCTGAGAAGTTGAAGCTTTTTAAAGCAGACCTTTTGGATTACGAGTCGATTCGTGCAGCTATTGCTGGATGTGATGGTGTGTTTCATACTGCAAGTCCTGTTCCACCTACTTCTGTACCAGACCCTGAGGTTTGTTTGTTTCGATTACATATCAGTTATGGATGAACAGGGAAAACGTTGACTTTTTTCTGTTGGACTTTTCAACATGAAAATCTTGATAATTTGACACAGAGATAGAGTTTTTAAAAAAAATTGATATATGCTAATCAGTTATTTACGCTTTTTAACTAATCGGGAATAATAGGGATTAATCAGATTGGGATATTTATATGTAATTTTTAGTTATATATATACACACACATTTTTATATGTAGTTTATTAAAGTAGACATATTTTAATCCCTTATTGACCCATTTTTTTAAGTGATTGGCGGAAATTTATAAGGTTTGGTCGAAATTTGGCCGGAATCTGGCCAAAATAGGACCGTCATTGACCGCCTAGCGATTAATCGGCCATTAATCGCTGAACCACCGATTAGTGATTAATCGGAGACTAGTCAGGATTTTTACAACCTGAAGTTTCGGCCATTAATCGCTGAACCCCACTCTTAGCCCAAGTTATGCCCGTCTGAAGTTTCGGCCATTTTTCCTTTTTCAAATTGTTGCGGATTATGTAGCTTTGTCCCACATGGCATAACCGAGAGTTAAAGAGGGAGCAGAAAGGGACGTGCCGGCCCTAGCCCTTAGATGGGTCCAGTTGTTAGTTTTTTGTTTAGCAAGATTAGCAAGGGATTAATCCTAATTCTAGTCTATAAATACAATGAATCTCCTATATTTGTAATTGCTCAAAAATACGAAAACCTAGTTGCTCCTGTGGACGTAGGTTGCACATCGCGAGCGAACCACGTAAAATTTCTTGTGTGGTTTACTGCTTTTCTGTTTGTACGTGTTCGTGTGTTGACCAAATGAGAATCTGTCTACTCTTGGATCAGCTCCTCGTCATACTTACTCTTATTGCAGGTAGAACTGATTAAGCCAGCTGTTGACGGTACACTCAACGTGCTTAAAGCATGTTGTGAAGTGAATGTTAAGAAAGTTGTGTATGTGTCTTCTGTAGCTGCTGTTGCGATCATACCTAATCGACCCCAGGATCGACCATTGGATGAGACTTTTTGGTCTGACCAAGAATTCTGCAGATCCAATAATGTAAGCAACATGATAATTTGGTTCTCCAAAATTGCTTAACTTTGCAAGAATGAAAGATTTTGGATATAATGTGCCACATAGAATTGCTAATTTCGAAATTGTTTTTAGCCTTTTGACCCGTTAAAAAAATAAATAAATAACCCGAACCGACTCATTCATAGGTAACATGTATATAATAGTGGTTCATTTGCAATAAGAAGTCATTTGAACACAAATTTGTACTGTGTTACACAGGATTGGTATTGTCTTTCGAAGACAAAAGCCGAAAGTGAGGCTTGGGAATTCTCAAAAAAGAACGGTATTGATTTTTTGTCCGTGTGCCCAACTCTTATTGTTGGGCCTATGCTTCAGAAGACAGTAAATGCTAGTAGCTTGGTTCTTATTAAGCTTCTTAAAGGTTTGCACTTTTATAATGTCCATGTGTCATTATTCTCTACTGTTCACTTTTCACAAATTTATGCAACTTACCTTTTCACTATTTAATGCAACATATTTACCAATTTGTAACCATTTGATCAGACATACAATAAATGTATCAAACTTGCACATATTTGATTGTATGTATTGAACTCAAGATCTTCATTTTTGGTAACTAACTTTAAAAAATTGATTTTGATCATAGTTGTCAATAGCGGCTATAGCAACCGCTATAGCGCGCTATGTAGCGAAGCGACCAAGTGTCGCTATTTTGGGTCATAGCGACCAATAGTGTGAATAGCGACAGTTAGTTTTTTTTTTTTTTTTTTTTTTATGTAAATAGCAATTAGATATAGCTATAAAATAGCTGGATTTATAGGTTTTTGTTAAATATACATGTAAAATAGCATATATAACAAGGTATTTTGATATAATATACATATAAAAATTTTCAAAATTCTTTTTCTCGTGTATCGCTATATATAAAATAGCGGTCACTATTTGTCGCTATTCGCTATGTAGCATATAGGTCCCAAGTTGCTATTTGTCGCTATTCGCTATTAACAACTATGATTTTGTTTGTGATGTATTTAGTTACTTATATAGCACGACAGCACGTAACCTTTTAAAGTTTGTTGCATAAAAAGTGAAGATCTTGCGTTTAATGAATACACTTCAAATAGTTTAACCATGGTGTTTATTTATGTGCAGAAGGATATGAAGAACTAGAGAATAGGTCGCGGATGATTGTAGACGTGCGTGATCTAGCGGAAGCACTGATTTTAGTATACGAGAAACCCGAGGCCAATGGAAGATACATATGCGTATCTCATCAGATTAGGGCAAAGGATCTAGTAGAAATTTTGAAGAAGCATTATCCTGACTACAAGTATCCAAAGAAGTGAGTTTCTTTCTCTTTTACTCTCTCCTGCAAATGAAAATTTTATAGATTAAATGCATGTACTTGTGAAACTTCTTTCAATATAACTACTTTTGATAAAGTGGCATTTAACATTTATACCATCTTATTTTAACCTATTTAAGAGTTAACAAGTCATTATTTAAAAAAAATTAAATATACGTTCTTTTTAGACATGTTTCTTTAGTGTACAATAATTAGTATAGCGACTTTCTGTGTATTTTTCACAAGTTGAGAGAATTTACCAAAATTAGGTTGATGGACTTTTCTGTAAAAAAAAAGAGTAAAATTCCATTTTGTCCCTGAGGTTTGGCTACTTATGCGACTTTCATCCAAAGGTTTGTTTTTTTGCATCTGGATCCAAAAGGTTTGAAATCTTGCCATTTTCATCTGAGTCGTTAACTCCATCCGTTTTTCTTCGTTAAATAAGGGGCATTTCTGCCTTTTCAGACATTTTTATTAAAATTAAAAAAAAAAACACTATAAGAATTAAAGATCCACCTTTGTGGACTTTCTCCCCACCCAAACCCTTTAATCATCACACAAAATGTCTAAAAAGGCAAAAATACCTCTGACTTAACGTTAAAAAAATGGATGGAGTTAACAAGTCGGATGAGAATGGCAAGATTTCAAATCTTTTGGATCCGAATGCGGAAAAAAAACCCTTTGGATGAAAGTCGCAAAAGTAGTCAAACCTCATGGACGAAAATGGCAATTTACTCAAAAAAAAAAAAAAAACAAAGCATGTTGTGATTTTCTATGGTATTAACCCTTTCAAAATCGACATTTTAGGATTTGTATTTTTATTTACAAGATTTTAGAGTTCATCTAGTTATTTATTTATTATCTTTGCCATGTCAGCTTTTAAGATACATTTGTGCTTTATTTATTTATTTATTTTTTTTTGTGAAAGTGTGGACCCTCAATTCCTCAAATGTTAGTTTTGGAAGCATGAATCATAGATGATTAACTATTATTCAGTTTAAGTTCGGCTTGGAACGTTTTGATCTTGTGTGTGTTTCTTCTCATACTAACTTCATTTACTTAAACCTGTTGGTAGATTTATCGAGTCGAAAGATAAGTCTTCGGTTACTGCTCAGAAACTACAGGATCTGGGTTGGAGTTACAGACCACTTGAAGAAACGCTTGTTGACTCGGTTGAGAATTACGCCCAAAACGGTCTTCTTAGTAAGTATTAGATCTGGTCCTTTTCATGAAGTTGGTTTGTACTTCTATTCGTACTTGTATTATGAGTTATGTAATAAGTTTGTTGCTTTTGGCGTGGACCACATGTGTGACTAATGGCTCCTAGCGGGCTGGATAAGGTCCACACAATGTACTATATAACTAATAAAGTTAAGTATCTTCGTGTCTGTTGTGGCATTGTATCACACTTGTAAGGAGAATACTAGTGAGTATCCAAATACAAATGACAAAAAGACTCATGATTACTTGCTCAGATTTATGTGGTTCATTCAGTTACCTACATCCATGGTTAGATTACAAGTTTGTATCCTTGCAAAGTCGAAACTTACATACATATTTGATGAAATGCATTAAGTTTGTATTTAGCGCATATATCACTACGGTTTGTATGCTCTGAAACGAATTTAGCGCTAATTGTTTGATTATGTTGATCATTAATGATATCGGCCAAATCTTTGATTGCTTCTAGCATGGCCATTATAGATTGAGCATGATCCTTGCGTGTATATTTAAGCAGTTGATCTTTGTGAAAGCAACAATTGACTGGGAAGATTCTTTAAATTGTTGTTGAAACTACTATTGTCGACTCATTGTTCTACCTGATCGCCAATAACCTACAATGGATCTATCTTTTCACTGCACTTTTTGTAATCACGGTCTTGAGCTTCGAGGAATGCTAGCTTTGATACCAATGATGCGGGTTAGTATTGGGATTGGATTTTAATGGCCAAACACCATCACACAACTTAAAATAATCAAAAAGGAAGAATGATTCTTGAGCTTTGTTAGTCACAAGTAAGTTCAAATAAGAGGAGAGAGAAAGGTAGCTAAACCAGTTACTTTTCTACACAACCATATTACCCTTTTAGCTGACTTCCTAAGTATTGATGCTGATGATCAAAGTGCATTACTTGGTTGCCTCCACAAAGATGGTTTACAGAAGATAGTTCACCGGAAGACTTTACCAATTCCGTATGCTCTAAAATGGAACAGAGTTTTTATGACAAGGTCAAGATTTGATGCAGTTTTTGAAGAATGGAACCTTTATCAAATGCTGGTTAAGAGTATTGGAAGATCAATGGAAGATCGGTCAATGTTGCCTTGTAAGGTCATTGCACAACACTCAACACAGATATGTGTACTTTGAGGGAAAATCTTATACGAGAAGCTTCAAGGGTTTGGTTTGGTTTTGCTATGCAGACTCAAGCCAAGACTCTGCGTACCTGGATCATCGCTCAAGGGGGAATTTGTTTAACACAAAGAAACTGACATCAACAGATGCTTGACTGAAGATCGATTGCAATTGCATATTCAGCATTCGACAGCAACGGACAAGGGGGAATTTGTTAGTGCAGTTTTTGTGCCCGCTGCTGTGCGAATAGATTAGATTACATTTTAGCTGGTTATGTAATAGTTAGTAAACGGTCAAACGAATGTGTTTAGACTCGTTCGTTTAAATTGGTCAAACAGAAGGATTTTTCATTTAACTTTGTTTGTTTACAAATGATCGTCCATCCACTGTAGTTTGGAATTTCCAAGTGAAGGTGGTGGGCCTATATATACCTATCCTTGTGTTATTTGCAAACTAAGGTTTTAGATTTGGGAGAGAGACCACCGCTTGGTCTCTCTCGGTTTTCATGAAGTATCTTCTTTCGGTATTGTTAGGATGGCTTATTATCTGTCACAGCATAACCAATGACGAAAACATCTAAGCGAGACGAACGAGATTACTCAAAGATAACATAACATTATATTGTGACAATAAATTAAACTTCAAATTTAAATTTCATTTCATCACAAAACGTTACATTGTCTCAAAGAAAGTAAAGTACAACATGCAAGTTTAATAATTAAAATATAATAATGCATAAGTAAATCTTGGTGAGTTTCTAATCCACCTTAAATAGATTTCTTGAGAATTCATCATCAATTTCCTTCGACATGTATATAAAGTATCCGTCAACACAAAATGCTCGGTGAGCATACAAGTTTGTCTACATAGCATGAGTATGAAAAATATCTCAAATCCACATGTCAATTTGTACATTAAGTTATACCACCATACTAGCATGCAACTCGCAGAGGGTAAAAATTCTAGTTCTATATAAATATAATAGCAGGCTTCAACTAGAGTATCTATCGTTTAAACTAATATAAAAATCACAAAACATTTGCACATTCTATATAAATACAATAAAAAGCTTCAACTACAGTATCTATTGTTTATTGGTGGATTTTTTTCTTCTTTTTTTCTTGTCTTTTAATGTCCTTTTATACAAATACAAGAGTAAATTACTTTTCGAGTCCATGTGTTTTAATGGTTTTAACCAATTAAGTCCAAAATCAAAAGTTTAACGCCCTAAGTACCTGACCGCTCTTTTTGTAACCTTTTATGTCCAAAATTTTAACACCATCTAAAAGGTCTGCTAACTCTACGGGCATTTCAGTCAACTACACCAAATGTACATGTCAATAAAACACAATGTATTTACAAGTTAATTTTACCTATTTATATAATTATATACAAACAAACACAAACACACACACACACACATCTCAGTTTCTTTCTCTCCACCTTTACCACACAACACCACCACCACCGCCACCATCCCAATTGCACTACCACCACCACCATCCCCCCCCCCCCCCCACACCTTCACTGTAACATCATTCTCGGGTGAAATTGTAATATAATATTTTACTATGGTAAGACTTATTTTAAGAGTAAAGAATTTGATGAGTAAAAAAAATTAGCACATTACATTTTTAATATAATGTTGAGAAACATGACGAGTTCGGTTCAGAGTAATATATACCGACATACCGTTACATCATCTTGTGACTCACCCAAACTTGAGGGGTCATTGTTGTAACAAATCAAACTTAAGGGGGGATGTATTGTAGTTAACACATTTTTGAATGTATAAAAGTCATTCATGGCTCATTAGCTGCAAAAAAAAGGGTTTATTTTCTGGATTTAGAGAGAGAGAAGGCTGGAGCCAGAGAGAGAAGGGAGGTGCGGCGGTCAGTGACCGACGGTGGTCCGGGTATGGCGAGTGATGGTGGTCCTGCTACCCTTAATTTTTGTTTGGAACCATTTCTCGACATCCCAAACTCCATGGTAAGCTCCATTTCAGTTCAATATAAAATCTAGATCCCAGTTTTAACCATCAAAATTTTGGAAATGGTTCTGTTCGAATTTGGGTGGTTGTTTTTTTTAACTGCACAGCCTCAAATAACTGGCTGATCCAAGTGTTCTAGCCGTTGGATCGTCTTAAAATTTTTACAGTATGATACTTACAAATAGATGATCATAATCAACGGTCGGAATGTGTTTTAGAGGTCTGCATGTTTGATTTTATAATCCATTTTCGCAACAGTTCGTATTTCCGGTTTGGAAAACCTAGTTTCAAAGATTGGACTGTTCCCGATGATCCAACGGTCGGATCGTAATGAAATTTGAACTGTAGTTTCCTAACTTATAGATGAGTATTCTCACCAGAGGAATTTCTGATCTGAGGTCTAGAAATATGTAATTTTGTTGCGATCAGTTGTAACAGAAAACAAGGGTCAAAAACAGGAAACATGAATGGTTGCATGGCTGTCCAAACGGCCTTACAAGGATGTTACGAGGCTAAAGAATTGTTCCAGATGAAAACACAACTCTAAATGTAGTTTCAGTTCACGTTACATGAAGAGTTTGTTTTCTCATATGAAACCGTTTATACGAAAGGCTTGATTCGTTGTGAAATTCCAGTAATGGAATTGAAGAAAAGGGGAATTATGCCCGGTAGCATCTAACAAGAAGTCAACGGGTCAGAAAGGGGATTCGAAGTATAGCTAATCCTACGGGCAAAGGTAAGTTATCTTACATATGTATTGTGATATTGTATTTGACTTGTTACGGTGTTGATAATATCACCGATATTTACGTAAAAATGTAGGATTATGGCGTAGTGATCATATTGGATTAAACATTGATTTCTCTACTATTGGTAATGTAAAGAATCGCTAGATGATACTTAACGTTTAGAATGATTAAAGTAACAAGTGATGATAGGTGGCTACATATGTTGCCTTTGGGATTTCAAAATGATGTTATCTATCTTGTTGTTAATGAGACTTATATTATATATTGTTTAGATTCAACTTTGTCGTATAATGTAAGGTACGAGGTATGAAATGGGAAGTATTTCTCTACAATGTTGTGAACTCATGCCTTCCTGCAAATATGAAGATTGGCAGTACCTAGAAAAAAATGTCGAGTCTTAATGGCATGTTAAGGAATTATGATTCGACCCTTTTTTTATGTGCAAACGATTGTTAATAATGTGGTTGGTGGTAAGAGTTTGGAATATTAACAAGGCTAAAATTATTATTAGAACTATGAGTTTTAACTCCATTGCTGACGATCATGTTGACTAGAAGCAGGTTTGAGAAGTACGAGATTGACTCGTTTTAAAAACCGAAAATCGTGTACAAGTGTTGTAGGTGGCGTAGCCTACACTATATTCAGCATAGGTCACACCGATGCTAGTTGTTACCATGATGGGTTTCTGGCCTATTTTGCGTGTTACAATGGGATGTCTACGCTAGGTCGGCGAAGGCTTCGTCGATTCCGATGTAGTTTACATCGGGGATTGTTCCAAGTTCAAGATTTTGGTGTTTGAGTTCAAACTTACAAGTTTGATTATCATATGATCTCAATCTAATGAATACTAACATGTCGTTTTCTAATGTCGTAGGTAAAACTTATGGATGGATTCTAAAGTTGAGGGTCAAGTGCTCAAGATGAATTACGAACATCACATAGTTGAGTTTATATCTTATAAAGTTTTTAGTGGTCATTTTGTTTAGTAGTGGGTTACAAATCTAAACTTATTAGTTCATATTGTTCTTTTTTTTTTTCTAAAAAGAGTAGTGTTGTTCATATCTAAATGATGAAGACAAGTTTATATAATGTCATTAGACACAAGAAATTTTGGGACCTACTTTTTCCGCAATTAAAATATAAATTTTGGTCATTTTGAATTTAGAGTGTTACTAGTTGGTATCAGAGCTCTGGTTTGAGTGAAACCTAGTTCACAAAAAGGTAAGCACTTGAACTCAAACCTGTGTGCTCTTGTGACTAGGAACCCGTACAATCCGAGACTCGATCAAGATCCGAAGGTAGAATTGAATGTAAGCATGTATATATGTGTTCATATAAAGAAACTAATTGTTTTGTATATGCAAGGTACGCTTAAGCGATTGAGGATGATGATCTGAGGATGCGGTCTAGGATGAATACCAAAGCATGTAATTTGACAGATGGACCCCAGGTACACAATATTAATATATATATGGGTACCGGTGTTGGGAAAATCTCCTGAGGGAGGGTAAATGTTAAACGAAATACAATGATATTGTCTTGGTAAGTTTTAAAGATGTTGCACGAACTGAAAAACCACTTCTCCAGGAATAAGGTGATGATTACATGAAGGCACGAAACTAATATATGAATTGCATGCCCGGCCACTACGCAAGAAGCATATGACATTCGTGAGACCATGATAATCATCACAGGTATGTCCGGTAGAATCGGGAAGCAGGTTGACGTGTGGGTGAAAGGAGGTGTAAGACTCTCAAGAAAATGGGGGTATTCTATAAGAATGGAAAAGTTGAATCCGTTGTTGAGTACAGATCAAACTTGTAAGAATGAAAAGCATGAATGAAAAGTTTGAATCCGTAGTTGAGCACGGATCAAACTTGTAAGAATGAAAAGCATGAATGAAAAGTTTGAATCCGTAGTTGAGCACGGATCAAACTTGTAACAATGAAAAGCATGAATGAAAAGTTTGAATCCGTAAATGAATAAGGATCAAACTTGTATGAATAAAAAGCATGAATGAAAAATTAGGATCCGTAAGTAAGTGCATGTAAAAAAAATATATGAATGAAAAAGTTAAATCCGTAGGAGAATACGGATCAAACATTTAGAAATGAAAAGAATGGAAAGGGCTTGAATCCATAAGTAAGTATGAATGAAATAAGTAATAATGAAAGGTTAGATCCATAAATAAATAAGGATAGGATGAGAATGATGGAGGGAATGCGTTTCTCTCCCCAACTACGGTAAGTATAAACATTGTAAGCAAGTGGTGCCGATAGCCTTGCCAGGTTAAGTATGTTGCTCCACTAAAGGAGTGCATATATGAACATGTGTGGGATGAGTTGTTGCTAGTTGTTGAAACCTAGTTAGGGATGTGTTGACAGTTTGACCTTGTTAGAGTCAAACGGATTATATGAGTAAGTATAAGACAAATTCCAATAAGATAACAAGAAGGGTGATGGAAATTAGCACCTAAACGAAAGTTTTATTGAAAGAAAGAAGTATCGAATAAAGTTAGGCGATGGGCATATTAAAAATCAACTCATGAGAGTTGGGGTGAATGACTGGCTAAGACTCGGATGAATGGCTAAAGTATGGACGGGAGGGAAAGTTTTTGCAAGAGTGTAACACCACGTAAAAACGTGTCCAATTATGTAAAGACACGTGTCCTAAACTCTAATTATGTAAAAGATTGAGTTTGAAGGACTAAAGTTGTCAAACAGTGAAATTATGTGTCCGGAGGGGCTAAAAGTGTCAACATGCCAAACTTGAGCCTCTGAATGACCATACGTGAAGAATATATTCTTGAACGAGTGATTAATTGAATATAAGAAGCCGTTTGTGAAAATAATCGGAAGATTATAAAACTACGAGGGTTAAAAGTGTCAACATGTTAATTCTGACCTCTGAGTGACCTTTTAACGAACCCGAAGCTTCGAAATATTCAAATATACTCTCAAGAATAGGTGGTATAAATTTCACGTCGTTTCGAGATCGTTAAGCAAGTTTTCAAGACTTTGGGTGAAAAGTGTCAACTTGACGAAACTTGCATTTATAGTGATATTTAACGAAACCGAGCCTAACGAAGTTTGTTTATACATCCTTGAGCCTCAATAAACTAACTACAAGGGCCTTACATGTCAAAAAGGAGGTTATATAAGATTTTGAATGGCCAAGGACTAAAGCTGCCATGTTTAAAAATGTTTTAACCTGGAAACCAGGTCTACGCGGCCCGCGTAAGACCCCTCTTGACATTTACGCGGCCAGCCTGAAAGTCACCAGCGCAGAAAATGAAGGACAGGTGCAGGTTTTTCAAGTTTAACCGACTTATACTCGTTTGTAACGATCCTAGGGGCTGTTATACGGTATTATAAATCCACTAGGACACCTGGGGTGATCCTAGGAGGTCCCATAACATCTGGAAGTGATCTAAACAATTGGAAATCACTATAAAAGGAGCACTTGTGTAGCGTTCTTATGCACATAAGTTGCAACAACTTCAAAGGGACTCATTTCTGGAGCTTGCAAGGATTAGGAGAAGAATTACAAGTGTAGAAAAGATAGCAAGGACCATTAGTAAGGGTTTTATTATCTGCTTAGTCGTTTTAATTAGCTTAATAATCGAAAAGTCAAACTTATCGTAATTAAGCTTTGACTTTCGGTTTAATCACAAATGGTCCAGCCACTGATCAAAACGAAAGTGGTTATGGAACCATATTAATGTAGGTGATTAACCCTTAAAAGGACACCTCCTAATTATTTCGTTTGACTAGTTAATTGTCGGGTCAAACTAGTTTGACAAAAAGTCAAACTGGACAGAAAGTTTAAAAATGATTTAAATTAATTAAACAAGGGTTCTAAATTATATTTTAACATTCTAATGACTTGGTAATTAATGTTAGAACATGTTTTATCAGTCCTAACCCAACAATTATCAGTCTAAGATCAAATTATAACCGAAAGTCGCAAAAACTTGACTTTTGCTTTGACTTTCAGTTCTGACCTGTTCAAGCTTAATTATCCCATATTTTAAGCTTCCATTAGGACCACATTACTCAGTAGTATAACCCTCTGGAGTTATAGTGCATGGTTCTTAGTGGTTTGAATTATATGCTCTTGATCGTTAATATGCTTATAAATGCCATGAATGCCCTTTTGACATATAAATGAGATTTTTAGAAATGTGAGTGGACAAAAACCTTTGCTACTGATTTATAAACTTGTCCTAAAGATTTGACATCAGTATGAGGTCTAGATTAGGAGTTATGCTCGATATCGTAATTAAGAAACTTTTTATTAATTAAACGGCATAATTAGCGTAAAGCCTATCTAAACCCAAATTTTGACACCAAACTTTTACCCACTGATATAAGATAAATTTTGAGATTTTTGAAGATTTTTATTTATTTTTAAACTGATCATATCATAGGATTCTAGCTTTAATTCGGTAATTATCGGTTATACCCTTTTCTCGAATAAAATGAGTTTTACATCACATATTGATACCAAATCTTTTACTACTGATTTTATATGATAAATAAATATTTTAAGCTTTCTGGAATGATAAAAATTTCAGCTTTTCTTATATAACCCAAAAATCGCTTAAAAGCGATTTTTACGCGTTTTTAACGCATAGTATGAGCTAAAACTATTTTAAACATATAAGACTTAATACCTACTGATGTTTTTAGTAAATTTCTACATGAAACGAGCTATCCTCTTGGGTTCCGGAGTCACCAGATACGGAACCAGTCTTGACATAGTGTTGAAGCTCGTAAGGTAGGCTTGACAATCCAGGTTTTTCATAACCAAAGACAAGAAATCAGATTCAATCTTTTCAACCTCATGCTGAGGGCAGTAGTTTTCCTTAATCAACGCTACAAACTGATTCCAAGACAGATTGTACAATGGGATCTTCCCAGTGGCCTGAATCAAAGACCTCCACCACGCTAGTGCCTCGCCTTTGAATGACTGAGATACAAACTTTACCACATCCTTATCAGCGCAACCACTGATATCTACTACAGTGTTCATCTCGTCTAACCATGTCATGCAATCAACTGCTCCTTTCTCCCCGGTGAAATCCCTGGGTTTGCAGGAGACAAAGTATTTATAGGTGCAACCTTTCGCACGTGGTTCTTGATTTAACACAACTCTCTTAGATGGAACACTCCTCTGGTTGGATGAGTGATGAGAATCACTTTTGTGAGCAGTATGAGTTCTAGAGGGTGGTTTAGAGTGTGGTACTGACTGAGTCCTGACCTGGGTACCACTGGATTCTTTGAACTGTCTATCCAGAGCTCGCGTAATAGCATTATCTATCAATGCCTGTAATTCTGCTCCTGCTATATTGACTCTGGAAGTGTCATGATTATCTCTGGGGTGGCTGTTGACTTCATCTGACCCAGCCATGTAGCTTGATTGCTACATAAGATAAATGATTTTAATTTACTCAGAGGTCTATAACAGTTTTATCATTCTAGATGATTTATTAATCATGGCATTTAAGAAACCATTTCGATTAATTTGTTAGGCATATATATATATATATATATATATATATATATATATATATATATATATATATATTCAGGATTTTTTTTTCATTATAAAAATCCTTAGTTATAATTAAAATATATTAATGGCAAAAATGCCTAGTCACATAGACGGTTTTAAATTTTTAATCATGATCTTATAGGATCAAGGTATTGAGGTCTTAATTATAATTCATTACCTCTTCTTAACAGGGGGTCGAAGACCACGACTATCATTTGTCTTATATGACAATGAATATAGCCCGTAGGCATTACATCCCTATGGATGTTTAATACAATAAAAGAAGTTGGAAGAATCCAATATAAGGATGACTTATGCAATTTTATCGAATCGCATTTTGCCAGGAATGTTAACATGTTTTACAGATGTTAACGAGGATTCGAATCTTTTAAATAGGTCTTACCATTTTGGCCATATCTAAAATGACATGTGGCTAGGTTTTACCTTTAAGATTCTTTTTAATATTTAATGCAGAACAATCCTAAATTGAGATGTTAATAAGGACCTGAATCTAATCTGAGGAACTACCATCTTGGCCCTGTCTTAATATGACACATGGCTAGGTTTCGTCCTTTTTAGATTTTTATTATTTTATTATAATGGTAGGTCTCAAAAAAAAAGGAATGTTATTTTTCATTTATTTCACATATTATATTTATTCATATGATTTAACAAAAATAAAAATTTAAATTAAACCATTCCACTACAAAAATTAAAAATACAAGTTTGCCCTAAACGGTACTTCTACTGAAACAACATGCCCACGCAGGAGCGAAACAACCTAACATACCCACGCAGGGGTTAAACAGAAAAAACACGCCCACGCAGGGGCGAAATACTGAAAGACATGCCCACGCAGGGGCTGAATACAGAAACAATTGTCCACGCAGGGACTTGATTACAACACTAAAAACAAACAAACAAATAAAGGATTTAATGATCCTTTTTGCTCTTTCCCTTGATTAAGCTCGCCAGACCCTTGAAAATTCCTCGGTTTTGCCTACGCCCTTCCCGAACCTCCTGCTGCACCTGACTCAACCTTTGAAGAATCTCCTGATGCTGCGGTGGTGATATCACTGGCGGCTGCGGGGGCTGCTGAAACAGCGGAGGTTGATGAGGTGGCGGTTGTTGATACCCATAAGGTGGGTACCCATAGTGTGGATATCCTGCTTGATATGGGACTCCAAAGGTTCCCTCGGGATGAAGAGCATGGTAGTTTGCTGCTGCTACCAGGTATGGGTCAGCCTCGACGTAGTTGTAGTTGGTATGGGTCGGCTGCTCAAAAGGGTTGTACGCCGCTGAATCGGCGTATGTAGGAATTGGGTTGTTAAAACCCACTGGCGGCGGTGCGACCGGCGCAGACTGCACCTCAGAAACTGGGTTCGAAGGCCCACCCATTTGTGGGTCTTCGTATAGTGGCGGATAATGGCTGCCACTATATGGTTGAGGAGTGCTGATTCGGACTCCTCCTCGCATGGACATCCGTGTGGTTGTTCTCATGCGCCTTGGTGGCTCCGGAGGCTGTTGCTGTACTGGTGGTGGTGGCGGAGTGACCGCTACAAAACGGGAATCCTCGGAGGGATCCTGCTGTAGCTGCTGCTGCTGCTGCTGCGGTGAGTTGTGGTAACTGGGAGTAAACACCCAGTCGATCTGGTTGAACCTTGCCTCATAGCTATCGGGACCATTATAAGGTGATCCCAGAAAGGGTGACCCATCTGAAATTTCAATGGGATGCGTAGGGGTTCCGGACGGTGGTTCTGCGGGATCGGTGTCCTCGTCCATGTCCATCGCATGGTCGCCCGAGAAGTGGTCTTCAGGTCCTAATGGGTTAAAACCCACTGGTTCTTCAATGTAGTTTGTCGGGTTGAACCGGCTCTGGAAAAAGGGCGTTGGGTCATCGAAAGGTGAGTTGTGGCCCTGGAGAGGTATATAAGAATGGTGGGAATTATGGGGCTCGTTTTCAGACTGAGGCCCAAAGGAGTTTTGGAAAGAAGGGGAGGAGCTCAGCGAAACTGAGCGCCTTGCGGGTTCAATATAGGTCCTCCAGTTATCTTGAGGACTTCTGCTAAGGGAATCTGACGGTGTTCGCCGGTGTCACACCCCGACTTTCCACGTGTCACCGGTGGGCCCGGTGGGGAGTATCGTGACGTGGTTGGCAACATAATAGTCAAACAACACAATATATATAAATGCACAGCGGAAGCAAAAGATAATTATTTTTACTTTTCCGAATATAAAGTAATATTCAATATTACAACGGAAAGTAAGGATCCACAGGCGGATCTTAAAACATATCATTTGTTCAACAGACTTTAGGCGCCTAAAATCTCCAGGATTCCTTAGAACCGCCCTGAGCTTCCAGCCAATTATCAATCATTTTCCAAAATGAGTCGGTTGAGTGTATTTACCAGTGAAAACTGACGTATTTTCCAAAAGGGTTAAGTGACAGGTACTGAATATAATTGGCTGGAAGCTCAGGGCGGTTCTAAGGAATCCTGGAGATTTTAGGCGCCTAAAGTCTGTTGAACAAATGATATGTTTTAAGATCCGCCTGTGGATCCTTACTTTCCGTTGTAATATTGAATATTACTTTATATTCGAAAAAGTAAAAATAATTATCTTTTGCTTCCGCTGTGCATTTATATATATTGTGTTGTTTGACTATTATGTTGCCAACCACGTCACGATACTCCCCACCGGGCCCACCGGTGACACGTGGAAAGTCGGGGTGTGACAGGTTGGTATCAGAGCCAACACTGAGTGAATTAAACACTAGTCTTTTGTGTTTAATCTCAGTTACACAATTGCACATATCTAAACTTCTGAGTCTAGACTTAACATAGGAATAATCTCCATCCTAATCTGGAAATTTCACTTCAAATTTTTATTGGATACGTCGCCAAGCAAAGAAGCTGTAATAAGAATTCTCCACATCTGGAGCCTGGAAATGCTGAGCTTTGTACCGCGACCAGGGTGAAACGTGCAACCACGGAAAAAACATTCAGGAATTGAATGAAGAAGAAACTCCTTTTGCTGAAGAACGTTTCCGTATATAGTCCTTATAAGGACATATTTATCATTCAGTCCCTCCGAGGACGACATTATTCTTTTGAAGTCCCATTTAGGGCAACCCTATATTTGTTTAAATTTCAAAGGAACGATTAAGTTAAAAAAATATCATTCCTATATTATAAGATCTACCATTATAATAAAATGGCAAAATCTAAAAGGACAAGACCTAGCTTCGGGTCATATTAAGACCGGCCAAGATGGCAGTTCCTCAATTTAGATTTTGATCCTTAATAACATTCCTTTTGCAAGATCTACCATTATAATAAAGGGGCAAAATCTAAAAGGACAGGACCTAGCTTCGGGTCATATTAAAGACCGGCCAAGATGGCAGTTCCTCAATGTAGATTCAGATCCCTATTAACAGTTCAATTCAGAAATTTTTTTTTTTGTTAAATATTAATAAGAATCTTAAAAGTGAAACCTAGCCTTCGGGTCATTTTGAGACCGGGCCAAGATGGTAAGACCTGTTTAAAAGATTCGAATCCCTGTTAACATCTATAATTATGTTAACACTCCTGACAGATGTGATTCGTTGGGAATCACACACGTAATTAAGGATTCTTCAAAAGATTCCTAACCCAGTTTAATGATCCCTAAATCCTGGGTTTACATCATCAATTAAAATGATCATATTTTAACCATACGTGGTAATAAAATACCTACGGGCCTTGCTCATTTCTACATGAGCCAAAGTACAGTGGTAGCAATGACTCCCTGTCAGAAAAAGGTAATGAACTAGGTTCAAACCTCCAGGCTTTGATTCTCTGAAATCATGGCTTATAAATTAAACTTGTCTACGTGACTAGGCCATTTGTGCTATTATTAAAACCTTAATGCCTCGATTCTCTGAAATCATGGCTTATAAATTAAACTTGTCTACGCGACTAGGCCATTTGTGCTATTATTAAAAACCTTAATGCCTCGATTCTCTGAAATCATGGCTTATAAATTAAACTTGTCTACGCGACTAGGCCATTTGTGCTATTATTAAAACCTTAATGCTTTGATTCTCTGAAATCATAGAGCAAAATTTATAAATGTCCTTGTGACCAGGCCTATTGTGCCAGTATACCTTAATGTTATGATTCCTTGAAATCATAGGTTAAATAAAAATGTCCACGAGACTAGGCCTTTTGTGCCACAAATAAAACTGTTATTGTTTTATAATTAGGATAAATTATTATAGAAATCCTAAATAAACATGATAAATAAATTAACCAAATGTGGCCTCTGTTTACCATGGTTAACGAATTACCCTAAGGGGCAATTCTATAATAAACTCCCAAATAAACTATTGCCCTTGTTTTCTGCAACAGTTAAATTGTAATGGCTAACTCAGACGAGGGTAATAGCCATCCAGTGGAGCCAAATGTGAACGCCCAGATTACGTTAACGGGTGCCGAATTAAAAGCGATCATAGACGACGCTGTTACACAGGCTTTGGATAGGCAGTATGAGGAATACAGTGGTACTCGAAGTAGGACCCACTCTACACAGCCTTCAAAGCCTAAAACACACTCTGAAGCTCACATCAAGCCACCTCCCAAGAAAGATGATCCCAAGAATGGAGATGACGATCGTCGCTCCTCGAACCATCACAGTGATCCGTCTCAACAAATCATACTGAATAAAGGACCCCGTGATAAGGGTTGCTCCTACAAGTACTTTGTGTCATGTAAACCCCGGGATTTTACAGGGGAGAAAGGAGCCATTGACTGTATGACATGGCTGGACGAGATGGATACTATTGTGGATATCAGCGGATGCGCTGAGAGGGATGTAGTGAAGTATGCATCCCAATCATTCAAGGGAGAGGCACTAGCATGGTGGAAGTCTCTCATTCAAGCTACGGGGAAGATCCCTTTGTACGAGATGACTTGGGATCAGTTCGTTGCTCTTATCAAAGAAAATTACTGTCCTCAACATGAAGTTGAGAAGATTGAGACTGAATTCTTGACATTAGTCATGGAGAACTTAGATTGTCAAGCATACCTTACAAATTTTAATACCAAGTCTCGATTGGTTCCTTATTTGATCACACCGGAACCCAAGAGAATTGCTCGCTTCATAGGGGGTTTAGCCCCAGAAATAAAAGCCAGTGTTAAGGCTTCAAGACCTACTACATTCAGGTCAGTGGCAGATCTGTCGCTATCTCTCACACTCGATGTGGTTAGAAACAAGGCTGCCAAAGTCTCGGAAGACGGAAAGCGTAAAAGGGAGGATGAGAATTCCCATCACTCCGATAGGAAGAGGAACTCTGAAGATAAGAAGAGTTCCGGGTTTAAGAGAGACAGCCAGCAGTCGGGAGAGAAGACCAGGTGCGAAACCTGTAAGAAATACCATCTTGGGAAATGCAGATTTGAATCTCAGCCTCTACCGTGTGGAATTTGCAAGTCTAGGGAACATAAAACCCTGGATTGCAAGAAGTTGAAAGATGCAACCTGTTATGGTTGCAACGAGAAGGGGCATATCAAGACCAACTGCCCTAGGAATCAGAAGAAGCCTGAGTAGGCCAAGGGAACAAATGCACGAGTTGTCAGGATGAACGCCCAAGAGATGGTGCAGAATAAAAATAGTATAATATGTACCTTTCCTTATCAAGCAGTTATGCAGAAACTTATTTGATATTGGCACATATAAATATATTATGAATGATAAAGGTTGAGAACTGTTGTCTCCACCTGATTAAGACTCCGGTCATTTAATGCACGGTAGGAAGTGACCGATGTTACTAAAAAAAAAAAAAATGCTCCAACAAATCCTATATTGATATTTAATATCTATTAGAAATCACTCTTTCTAATACCCTTATAGCAAACTTTTGGTTGCATACATAAGGACTCAATATAGTGATAAAAATCGATGGTTGCCTCAAAAAAAAAAAATCAAGCCCATATCGTGGGTGATAAGAAGCAATTAATTATCAAGACTCCTTAAGAGACAACTCTCATAATTACAGGTATATGTACGAGTAATTAATATTAAACATAAAAAAAAATGGTGGAACTGGCCGTCCCCGGATTCGAACCTGGGTCTAGGCCGGCCGCACCCTTTCGCGCGCCTAACCAACTGAGCTAGGTGCCTAGTTTGTGAAAATCTCCATTCTAATTAAATATAAGCACTTGTACAATAAACTTCCTTATCATTTATCAATAATAAATTATGCTAAGTGTCCTGTTTTTAATACAGGCAATAATAAATCTTCATGAACCATAAACTTAGCAAAAATTTTTATTAACATCCACAAGGTATAACTTACCAAGGAAACCATAGTAAACGATTCTTCTAGTATCGGCAAGGAATACTTCCGAAAATCTAAGAGTACTCTTTTTTCGCATAGAGTACGACAACATATGTTATTTTAATTATTTTTCTCATTGTTTTCTATCGCCTGCGAATACCAAACTATGTTTGATAAAAGTGTCATATGAGGATTGGCGTATCCTAGTGTGTCCCATAGATTATTTCCATGTCTGATCAGCATGGAGGTTTAATACATGGAACCCTAAGATATCCCAATGATCATATTGTACTAAAGTCGACTAGTAGTATTCAAAGAAGATATCCAAAAATGGAATTTTTTTTTTCCAAGTAAATGTTCCCGATTAAGGAATTCGGGGACTTATAACATAAAGGTGTCACTCATTTGACACGAATAATGATGGATGAACTGGAGCCTGAGATATGGAAAATCTCTGTAGCCTCCTTGTATCTTAATTATCTTCTCATAAGTTTTCCCTACTTACCTCCTGGAAGACAGGTAGAACTAAGATTAACATCCCGCTGTGGGCTGGAGTATTATGAAAACTCCATATCGAATATGGAAAAATCGAAACCCTGATTTAGTAAGTTTTAAGATATAGGCACATATAGCCTGACTCAATCTTCTGAGGGTTTTATATTGATAAATAAGAAAGACGGTTCATATTACTTACGTATTAAATGCCGCAACCCTAATTAGGCAACGATTAAGAATTTGCCATCAGCTACCCAGGATCTAAGGGCAAATTATTGGTGGATAGGCTTGAACAAGTCTGTAGCCACCCATGTAGCTAAATGCTTGACAAGTGCGCAAGTCAAAGCCGAGCATCAGAAACCGTCAGGTTTGTTACAACAGCCTGAACTTCCTACGTGGAAGTGGGAAATGGTAACTATGGATTTTATTACCAAGTTACCAAAGACGAGGAAAGGAGTAATGTGGGTTGGTAAGAAAGGCAAACTAAGCCCGAGATATATAGGACCTTTCGAGGTTATTGAACGTGTCGGGTCAGTTGCCTATAAGATAAACTTACCAGAAGAGCTCAGTGGAATTCACAATGTGTTCCACATCTGCAATCTGAAGAAGTGCTTCGCTGACGAATCACTGGTAATACCACATACAGATGTGCATATAGATGAGAGCTTAAGATTTGTTGAAAAACCTTTGTCGATTGAGGATCGTCAGGTAAAGAAGCTTCGAAGAAAGCATGTACCTATTGTAAAGATCAAATGGGATGCCCGTAGAGGTCCCGATTTCACGTGGGAGGTTGAATCCACGATGAAAGAAAAGTACCCTTACTTGTTTCAGTAAATCTCGGGTCGAGATTTATTTTAAGGGGGGTGAGGATGTAACACCTCGAAAATTTAGGGTTCAATAATAAAACGACACGTGTCATGTCAGACAAAACGCGTTGTAAACCCGGATTTAATAAAGATGATTCGGCAGGATTTAAAGTGGCGTCATGTTAAACTGTTACCTCTGAACGACCTCAATTATAAATCCCAAGACCCGATTAAGTGTTATACACATTTTTATACCTTCAATACAGAATTTGGTTTACAATAATGGATCTTGAAAAGTATGATTTGACCCAAAGAAGAAAACGAATGATAAACCGTTGTTTTCGGGTCTTGAAAGTCCATTCAATTGCAACAAAGGTGCATGGTAGGGTAATGTACAGGAGTAGACACTTATTAGAGGCCCCTCCATGTAAAAGGATGGCTAAAAATCGTGCAAGTGGATTACATGATCGAAACACCAACATACAAAATGAAATCTGCCTCTGAGAAGAGGTAGCGCACCGCTACATGTGTAGCGTAACGGTGCGCTACCATGTTAAGTCAACGGCCCATTTTAGTGGGCTAGCGCACCGCTACAAGTGTAGCGTAACGGTGCGCTAGCTGGTGCCCAGCGACCAGAAACCTGCTGTTGGCTGTTTTACGCGATTATGACCTATTGCACCGGTTTTTATCAGTTATAAACGACCCCTAAACTGTCCTAGAGCACTAGGACAAGTGTTCAATGGTTGTGGTTGGTCCTAGAGTTAGTTGTCACTTAGTTGTGGTGGATCCAAGCACTATATAAGGCCACTTGATGCAACCACATTTCTTCACACTTTCATTTGATCCTTGGAGCATCCTGGAGCATAGGAACTCTCCCTTCTGATCATAAGTCGTGCATTGGACTATTGTAAGTCTACTAGTTCTTATTTGGTTGTGTTTAGCTTAGTTAATTAGCTAAAAGTCAAACCGTCGTAATTACGGTTTGACTTCGAGATTAGTCACTAATGACTCAGTCTTACCTCGAATTAAAAGTAGTTTTAGAATGGTATTTATGTGGGTACTAAAACCCCAAAAGGGTTTCCCCTGATCACCATCCTAACCAGGTCAAATGTCGGGTCAAACCTTTACTTAAAAAGTCAACATAATGCTTAAAATGTTAATTATGCATAATTAGCTATCTAGATCATATATAACCTGTTTGATCATTGTTATAACTTAGTAATAAGTGTAAGAACATGTCTAAACATGTTCAACCCGACTATTTCCTGTTTAGACCCGGTTCGGAACCGAAAGTCGCAAAGCTTTGACTTTCACTTTGACTTTCAGTTCTGACCCGTTTAGGTATGTTTTAGAAATACCTTAGAGCTTCATTTGGACCAGGTTACATGCAAGTATAACCCTCTGTGATTATACACCTCGGTTCATTAGTTATCCGATTAATACGCATGATTCCGTTAATTGCTCATATGTTGACCATTATGCCCTTATTACCTTAAAACGTGATTTATGAAAATGTAAAAGTGTAGAAACCTTAGTTACTGATATATAAACTTGTATGCAAAGTTTGACATCAGTTTGACTTATAGATTAAGAGTTATGCTCAATGTCGCAAAATTAGTGCTTTATGTTAACAAAATGGCGTAATTAGCGTATAGCCTAGTTAAACATACTTTTTGATATCAAATCTTTTACCCACTGATGTTATATATTATTTTGGGATTTTTAAAGATTTTTAATTAATTTTAGGCCGAGCATAACTAGTAGTCGTAGGCTTAATCCGGTAATTGTCGGTTTTGCCCTTACGGGCCATAAAATGAGTTTTACTTATCTAAACGAATCCAAACCTTTTGCTACTGATCACATATGTTAAATAAATTATTTTAAGCCTTCTGAAAATATAAAAATATCAGATTTAAGTATAGAACCCGGAAATGGTCTTTAATCGCCATAATTAGCGTTTTTAACGCATAGTATGTCTTAAAATCATATTGGACATACCCGGGTTGATACCTACTGATATATGAGGCAAATTATGATATTTTAACAGTAAACAAAGGTTGATTAACTCAGACTTCGTTTTTGAGCTTTTCGGCTTATGTGAAATTACCAAAATACCCCTACGGGGCATAGTTTGGTTAAAGATGATAAATCTCACATATATGCTTTAGCCTACTGTTATAACTCATCAAATTGAGTATGTTTGCTGTTTACATCAGACCTGTAACTCAGTTAAACATTTAAACTCTTTTACAACCTTTAAAATGACCAAACTACCCCTACGGGGCATAGTTTGTGTTTAAATTCGTTTCGGGCATAATGAAAGACATCTTACTGATGTCACAACATATTTGAGGCATAATTAACTTAGGAAACCTGTAGATGGCTCTAATGAATACCCGTTACGCTTATTACGCGTTCGGTTCGGTTTATGTAACAAGTTTACATAAATTAGCCGAAACGGGTCAAACCTTATCGGTTTTATCTCAAAATCCAGAATGTGTTTAGTTTTCCCATATTATACAAGTCTCCAAACTTGTCGGGTCTAAATCACATTCTATTCCGGTCTTCGCTTAATCGTGCGTAAGAACCGTATATTCCCTTAAGACTAACCGGTCTAAGCTTAGGCTTAATTAAAGACCCGTTAGCATTCTAATTAATTATTTATACCATCATTCCAGACTAGAGCTTTCCGGTAAATTGTACCTACGCTTACTTAAGTGACTACGGCTGAGTTATTAGATTCTTGCTATTTAAGACAGGAGCTAGCTCAGGTAAATACTCTTAACCTATTTTTCCCAATACGGGCTTGAAATACGGTATAATGATACCGTAAATACTCTTAACTTATTTTCCCTATACGGGCTTGGAATACGGTATAATGATACCGCTTGGTCGGGTATTGAATATTTAATCTTAATGAAGGTTAAATTATTGAGGTAACCCGGTTTAATCTGTATTGTTTGAAATAAAAGCCTTAGGGGTTAATGACCATGTCCCGGATATCCTTGACATCATTGTGTTATAAAATGGCCACGTCTTATGCACGGGGTGTAGGCGTACACCTGACAGTTGCATAAGGGAAACGGTATCTCACTCTCGTGTGGGCCTATACTTGTGGCGTGTCTGTTAATCTTGACTCGGTTTCTACATCGGGCCCTGAACGTACAACGAACATGTAAATCTGTATACAAGGTTATAACTATAATTGTTCCAAGTATAAAAGATCAATTTTGCCTCTGTGCATTTTAATCAAAGTGTCAATATATTTTGTGCCATGTGCATCCAACAAATTTTCAATCATTTTCCAAAATGAGTCGGTTGAGTGTATTTACCAGTGAAAACTGACGTATTTTCCAAAAGGGTTAAGTGACAGGTACTGAATATAATTGGCTGGAAGCTCAGGGCGGTTCTAAGGAATCCTGGAGATTTTAGGCGCCTAAAGTCTGTTGAACAAATGATATGTTTTAAGATCCGCCTGTGGATCCTTACTTTCCGTTGTAATATTGAATATTACTTTATATTCGGAAAAGTAAAAATAATTATCTTTTGCTTCCGCTGTGCATTTATATATATTGTGTTGTTTGACTATTATGTTGCCAACCACGTCACGATACTCCCCACCGGGCCCACCGGTGACACGTGGAAAGTCGGGGTGTGACAGCCGGTGTGATGGCCCGACCTCATGATCATTCGGGGCGACGAGTGGCCCCTTGCCTCTTCCTCTCCCTCTCATTCTTGGTGGCATCTTTTTGAACCTGTCAAAACAAACAAAGGATACAACAAGAAAAAATATAAAACACAAAGTTAGAAATAAAACAAATTTGAATTAATCCTAAGTTCTTTTGCTAGACTCGGAAATCGAGGATTGTGCAAACTGTGTCATTGAGATTAAACACAAAAGGCTAGTGTTTAATTCACTCAATGTTGGCTCTGATACCAACCTGTCACACCCCGATATTTCCACGTATTACCGGTGGGCCCGGTGGGGAGTATCGTGACGTAGTTGATATCATCATAGTCAAACAACACAATTTTAAAATGCAGAGCGGAAGCAAAAGATGAATCACATTACAAACCGAATATAAAGTAATATCAAAGTATTACAAACGGACTGTAAAGGATCCACAGGCGGATCAAATAAAAAGGAAACATAGTTCATCAGACTTAAAATGCATCCAAGCTTGCGAGACTCTTATTGATGCTAAGGAGAAGCCAGCCTATTTCGAGTAGTACCTGCACTTAGCCTTTTTGGGAAAATACATCAGTTTACACTGGTAAATACAATTAACTGACTCATTTAGAAAAGGGTTAGAAAATTGATTTGAATGCACATGGCACAAAACTTGTTATAACTTGGGATAATTATTTATATATAAACTTGTAAAAGAATTACATGTTTCTTATACGTTCAGTAGCCCGGGTTGAATACCGGGTTAAAGATTAATAGACACACCACATGATATAGTCCCGCGGCGAGTTATTCCCGAAACTGGCGGTTATACCTTATTATTTATATATGCACTGTCGGGTGTACGCCTACACCCCGTGCTTAGGTCGTGGCCATTTCTTAAAATGATGCCAAGGATATCCGGGACATGGTCATTAACCCCCCAAAGGCTTTAAGCAAACAAAACAATTTAAACGGGACATTTCAATAATTTAACCTGCATACAATTAAAAATTCAATGCCCGACCAAGCGGTATTTTATATACCGTACCCCAAGCCCGTATAGGGAAAATAAGTTAAAAGTATTTACCTGAGCAAGTATAATTCACAAACAGCAAGTGTAAGTAGCTTTTACCGGGCCTCCTAATCTGGAACAAAGGTTTTTAATAACCTATTATATTCCTAACGGGTCTTTAATTAAGCCTAAACTTAGACCGGTTAGTTTTAAAGGAAGATACGGTTCAAACGCATGATTAAGCGAAGACCGAAATGGAATGTGATTTAGACCCGACAAGTTTGGAGACTTGTGTAATATGGGTAAACTAAACACATTCTGGATTTTTAGATAAAAATAATAAGGTTTGACCCGTTTCGGTCAATTTATGCAAGCTAGTTACATAAACCGAACCGAATGCGAAAAATGCGTAACGGGTAACCAAAAGAGTCATATACAGGTTTCCTAAGTTAATATGCCTTTAATATGTTGTGATATCAGTAAGATATCTTCTATTATGCCCAAAACGAATTTTAACTCAAATTATGCCCCGTAGGGGTATTTTGGTCATTTAAAGGTTATAAAAGAGATTTAATATAAATCTGAGTTTCAGGTCTGATATAATCAGTAAATATACTTAGTTTAATAGGTTATATCAGTAGGGTATTACATATATGTGAAATTTACCATTTATAACCAAACTATGCACCGAAGGGGCATTTTGGTAATTTCACGTAAGGTTTAAAGGCCAAATCTGGAAATCTGAGTTTAAAACTTTTGCTTACTGTTAAAGTATAATAATTTACTTAATATATCAGTAGGTATCAAGTCTTATATATTTAAAATAGTTTTAATACATACTATGCACTTAAAACGCGTAAAAAGACGGTTTAAGCGATTTCCCGGTTTAATATGAAAAGCTGATATTTTTATTATTCCAGAAGGTTTAAAATATTTTATTTATCATATTAGATCAGTAGAAAAAGGTTTGGTATCAAAAAGATTTGTAAAACTCATTTTATAGGCCAAAATGGCAAAACCGACAATTACCGGATCAAAGCTATAACCCTATGTTATGCTCAGCCTAAAATTAAATAAAAATCTTCAAAAATCCCAAAATATTATATTACATCAGTGGGTAAAAAGTTTGGTATCAAAGATTGGGTTTTGATAGGCTATATGCTAATTACGCCGTTTAATTAATAAAAAGCTTTTCATTTACGCTAATGAGCATAACTCCAAATCTAGACCTCAAACTGATGTCAAATTTTAGGGACAAGTTTATAAATCAGTAACTAAGGTTTCTATTCTTTTACATTTTCAAAAATCACATTTTAAGGTCATATAGGCATAATAGTCAACATTTAAGCATTTAACGGAAACATGCATATGAATCGGATAACTAATGAACCAAGTTGTATAATCACAAGGGGTTATACTAACATGTAACCTGGTCCTAATAAATCTCTAAGGCATTTCTAAAACATTCTACATTGGGTCAGAACTGAAAGTCAAAGCAAAAGTCAAATTATGCGACTTTCGGTTCCGAACCGAGCCTAAACTGAAAATTGTCGGGTTGAACATGTTTAGACATGTTCTTACATTAATTACCAAGTTATATTAGTGATAAAACAGGTTGCATGGGTTCTACATTGTTAATTATGCGTTTATTTGAAAATAAGCTTTCTGTTGACTTTTTATAATTATCTTTGACCCGGCAATTGACCTAGCTAGGGTGATAATTAGTAGGTGCCCTCTCAGGGGTTTATTACCTACATAATTACCAACTTATAACTACTTTTAATTCAAGATTTTACTGGACAAATTTTAATTAATCACGAAGTCAAACCTTAATTATGATGGTTTGACTTTAGGCTAATAAACTAAGTAAAACTGAATTAAGGAATGTTAAGGACACTTACAATGGTCCTAAGCATGAGATTATGACTTAAGGAAACTTGATTTAGGTCCAGAGCTCCAGAGGAAGTGTGGAAATGAGTTTTGAAATGAGCATTTTCAAGTGTTGCAACTTCACTTCATTATATAGGGGTTTAGAGAGCACAAGATCATCACAACTAAGTCTATGGAAGTTCCCTGATCAACCCAAGTGTCCCTATGCATGCAAAACTATTGGCCATGCTCCAGTATTTCGAAAACCAGCTCTTTAAGGCGGTGCAACCGGTTATAAGAGGCAACTGCCATTTTCTGCTCCCAGCGACCTCCTTACGGACCGTAAGCAGTATGCCTTGCGGTCCGTAAGCACATCTTACGGACCGTAAGCCCAAGGCTTTGCGGTCCGTAACCGACCTTGATCTGAGATGCCCAGTTACAACCTTGCGGACCGTAAGCCCTTGGCTTTGCGGTCCGTATCCGCTTTTTATTTATTATCTCTGTCCAGCTCCGCCACCTTACGGACCGTAAGGTGGTCCCTTTGCGGTCCGTAACCGTTGACCAGAAGACAAAATTTTGAGAATCTCTAGTATTTGGCCATGCAACTTTGATATTACGAATTTAGGACCTTTAATACCAGTATGGGACCACTTGATCAGGTCCAAAATGTTATGACAGCCTTGCCATGCATTGGAATTGTTTTGGATTCTTTAAAAAGAAATCATGAATGAAAATTTTTCGAATTCATTCTCATAGGATCCCATCTTTGAAAATTTGAATTATGCATTATCGGAAATAACCGGATTTGAGTATATCAGATGTTTATGAAATAAATTAGGGTCTTGGGATTCATAACTAGGTCGCTCAGAGGTATTAATTTACATGTCGACACTTTTAAATCCTACCATACATCTTTAACTTGATCCGGGTTATAACACGTTTACCTTACATGACACGTGTCTAAATTTTATTGTTTACCATACATGACACGTGTCTAAATTTTATTGGGCATGATTTTTACGAGGTGTTACATTGAGCCTCAATCAACTAACTACAAGGGCCTTACATGTAAAAAAGGAGGTTATATAAGATTTTGAATGGCCAGGGACTAAAGCTGCCATGTTTAAAAATGTTTTAACCTGGAAACCAGGTCTACTGATTTACATCACATATTGATACCAAATCTTTTACTACTGATTTTATATGATAAATAAAATATTTTAAGCTTTCTGGAATGATAAAAATATCAGCTTTTCTTATATAACCCAAAAATCGCTTAAAAGCGACTTTTACGCGTTTTTAACGCATAGTATGAGCTAAAACTATTTTAAACATATAAGACTTAATACCTACTGATGTTTTTAGTAAATTTCTACATTTTAACAGTAAGCAAAAGTTTTAAACTCAGATTTCCAAAATTGACCTTTAAAGCTTATGTGAAATTTACCAAAATGCCCCTTTGGTGCATAAATTGGTTATAAATGATAAATTTCACATATAGGCAATACCCTACTAATATAACTTATTAAATTAAATATTTTTACTGATTTCAAAAGACCAGAACTTCAGTTTATTATAAAATCTCTTTTATAAGTATTAAAATTACCAAAATGCCCTTTCGGGACTTAACTTGGTTTAAATTACTTTTTGGGCATATATGTTAACGTCCTACTGATGTATTAATATATTTTAAGCATAATAACAATTAAGACCTGTATATAATTCATTTGGTTACCCGTTACGCGTTTACGCGTTCGGATCGGTTTATGTGACTAGTTTACGTATAATAGCCGAAACGGGTTTAACCTTATCATTAAATCCTCAAATTCCAGAATGTGATTAGTTTACCCATATTATACAAGTATTCAAGCTTGTCGGGTCTAAAACACATTCTATTCCGGTCTCCGCTTAATCTAGCGTTTAGAACCGTAAAGTTTCTTTCTAGCTAGCCGGTTTAAGTCCTTGACTTAACTAAAGGCCCGTTAGCACCCTAATAGGTTATTAAACCTTCTATACAGATTAAGTAGCATCCAGTAGAAGGTATCATCATACAACTTTAGGATTTACGGCTGAGTTACTTTCACCTTTGAGCTCAGGTAAATACTTTTAACTTATTTTCCCTTATACGGGCTTGGAATATGGTGTTATAATAATACCACTTGTTCGGGTATGAAATCATTTAATCGGATTGTGATTAATAAATTTACATAACCCGTTTTAATCTGTCTTGTTTGATAACATAAACATTGGGGGTTAATTCGACCGTGTCCTGGATATCCTCGGCTCATTTCATTTGAAAATGGCCACGACCTATGCACGGGGTGTAGGCATACACCTGACAGATGCAAATGATAAAATATAAACCCACATGTTGGGGATAACTCCTTTGTGGGTTCTATAAGTGGTGAGTCGGTTAATCACCACCGGCTTCCAACCGGCCCCAATTGTATGACAAACATGTAAATCTGTATACAAGATTATCTTTAAATAATTGTCCCAAGTTATAAATGATTTGTGCCATGTGCACCTAAATCAATTTTCATAAATGTTTTCAAAAGAGTCAGTTAATTGTATTTACCAGTGTAAACTGACGTATTTTCCTAAAGATTAATTGACAGGTGTTATGGCTCATTTTCTAAGCATACTTATCCTGACCAATATCCTGCCTTTAATTGTTTATTTGTGACCAGGATGCTGGAAGAGGATATTGCTAACATCTTGGGCGATATCCTGAGCTTTATCGAATTAACCACGTGCAGGTTGAAGAATGGGACTTGCTAACGGTCAAGTGGACTTCTTCTCCTCAAGACTCGGGCGTGTTTGTTGAAGGAGAGACGTTGAACCCGAAAGACCAGGTCTACAACGTTCGATTAAGGAATATTCGGTGGATCCCGGAAGTTTAGGATAGTTGGTTATATTATCTTTACTATAAATAGATGGGGGCAGATCAGTTTAAGGCACACAATCTTTCACTTACACTCTCGTACACTTTTACTCACTGCAAACACCACACTCAAACACTTGTATTCGAATTACATTGTAACACATAGTTGATCCGCACCACATCCTGCACTGTATCCTGATATTTGAAGCAATAGAAGAACAAGGCAGCTGCGATTGTCAGCTCCCGAGGTTTTATGCCGGCGATCTAGATTGATCAAGGGCTTTCCTCGTATATCACGTGTCCACCTTTACATTTTCGCTCATTGTTTGATCATAGATACAGCTCCATATCCTGAGTCGTATCCTGATAACTGTTTTTGCAAACTAACAAACCAACACATTTTTCACACGTATTTCTAGCACACTACCTCACTTAACTAATTTGATCACTTAATTGCTTAGGTAATTTTTGACCAAAACAATTTGGCGCCCACCGTGGGACAAGTGGTGCTACTTTTACTAAAAATCTTTGCAAAATCATTAATCGGCTTTCTATTTTCTAAACTTTTTGCCACATTGTTTACAATGGCCTCAAGATCAAACATGAGCTCTTCCACTATGTCTGCTACGACCTCTGCTACCACTGGTTCGGTGCTTCCACCACCTCCTCCAAGGATGCCGTTTTCTTCACAACCTCAAGATGTTATCCCTACTCGGAGTGTCCAGGGATCTGCTCCTGTTGTAGCCTCTAATGACGAAATTTTGACTTTATTTGGAAGTGTGCAGGAACAAATGAGGCAGCAACAGGAGACTAACCAAATGCTATTAAGAGAAATACAACTCTTAAAAGCTAGCTCGAGTAGACCCGCTGAAGAAATTGTCACTCCTATACAGCCCAGGGCTTTGAACTTCAGCTCCGCAGTTTACACTGAGGATAATAGGGGGAATATCGTCCCGAGCCATTCTCAGAATCATACCCCTGAGATACCCTCTTCGGTCAGAATATCGACTGTGAGAAGTTCAGGATATGCTTCAGGATATGGCCAAAATTCTCAGAACGGTAATGTGTCAAATAATAATATTCTTGCTACTAACAATAATGGCTCTTTGCAGGATGCAGGTATGACATCAACATTTACCAGGGAACTCCAGAAATTGAAGGACATGATATCCAGTGTGCCTGGAGTGGTCCAACCAATTCCAGAAGTATCCCAAGACAGCCACAGGATATCTCGCTTTGCATATCCCATCTGTGATGCTGAAATCCCAAAAAGATTTCAGACTCCCAACATGAAGCTGTATGATGGGACTACGGATCCTGAAGAGCATATTGCTCAGTATAGGGAAAGAATGGAGATTAACCCTATCCCTCCGGAGCTCAAGGAAGCATGCTTGTGCAAGGGATTTGGTTCTACTCTAACAGGATCAGCCTTAAAATGGCTGTTAAACGTTCCTCCTCACTCAATTACTTCGTTTGCTCATTTGGTTAATTTATTTAATAGTCAATTTTCTTGTAGTCGGAGTTTTGAGAAACTAACCAGTGATCTTTACAGGATAACTCAAGGGCCTCAGGAATCCTTGAGGGATTATGTGAACAAATTCAGTCGAGAATCCTTGGATATCCCACATCTTGATGTTGCAACAGCTGTGCAAGCTTTTAAGATGGGGTTACAAAAGGATTCTCAGTTTTATCAGGATCTTGTAATGAATCCCTGCAGGAATCTCGATGAAGCTCGTAACAGGGCTTTGAGATATATCCGTCTGGAAGATGACAAGAAGATGCAGGAGAGGATGAACTCTACCTCAACCTATGAATCAACTAACAGGAAATCGGAGACCTCGTATAAGCCATATCGCTCCAGGCCATATGGCAGAAATGATAACAAGAAAGTGAATGCTGTTGAAGACGAGGATCCTGAAGAATATCCTGACTTATCTGAATACTGCTTTTCTGTTAATATACCTGAATTAATGTATGCTATGCAGGGCTTTGGAGACAAAGCTAGGTGGCCTCGGAAGAACCAGCAGAAAGCTGATTGGAAGGATAAGTCCAAATGGTGCGCCTTCCACGAAGACTTCGGACACATGACCGAGGATTGCATCGCTTTAAGGAAAGAAATAAGCTACCTGTTAAGCAAGGGGTATCTTAAGGACTTGCTGGGAAAAAAGAAGAATAAAGGGCAGGATCCCGAGAAGGATCCTGAACGAGCAGCATCACCCCCAGCAGATGCCAAGATAATTAACTTTATTTCAGGAGGATCTGACATTTGTGGGACTTCGTATTCGGCGGCCAAGAGACATGCAAAGGAAGCTAAGAGTGAGAGAGGGGACAGACCAGTCAGGATGACTACCCTCACAACTGATAAAGTGATCACTTTCGATAGTGATGACAGGGATACTGTTCAGGATCCTCACCATGATGCTTTAGTAATAACATTATATGTGGCTAACCATTTTGTACGCAGGATACTGGTAGACAACGGTAGTTCTGTCAATATAATTCAGCTGGAAACGTTGAAGATGATGAATGTATCTCCGATGGACATTACTTCGAAGTCCACTGTGCTTGTTGGTTTCAGTGGAGAAGCTAGAAATACCGTAGGGGAGATAAAGTTACCAGTATATGTTGAAGGGGTCAACTCAATACAACGCTTCTGTTTGATGGACTCCTTATCCTGCTATAACATCATACTGGGAAGACCATGGATTCACGATATGAAGGCTGTGCCATCAACATACCACCAATGCATCAAGATCCCTACTCCTTGGGGGGTTGTCAAGGTGGAGAGTGATCAACAGGAAGCGAAAGAATGCTACTCATCCTCAATGAAATCCTCAACTAAGCCTAGTACAACATAGCAATTAAAGATGCGGGCCCAGGATATTGTGGAGGATTCGGAGCAGGATCATCCTGGATCAGGATAATCCTGATATCTCGGTGCTCGTAGGAACCAGTATCCCTCAGGATATTGAAGAATAGTTAACTAACTTTTTGAAATGCAGGATGTCAACGTTTGCATGGAAGCATGAGGATATGACAGGCATATCCAAAGACATTATCACTCACAAGCTTGGAATTGACAAATCATTCAAGCCTGTTCAACAAAAAAGAAGAAAATTTCCTCCTGAGCGGAATGCGATTATCCAAGAGGAAGTTGAAAGGTTGTTGAAGTCCAGGATGATCAGAGAAGTCAAGTTTCCAAGATGGCTAGCTAACGTAGTTGTGGTACAGAAGAAAAACGGGAAATGGAGAGTCTGTGTAGACTACACGGACTTGAACAAGGCTTGTCCTAAAGACCCATTTCCTCTCCCTCATATCGATGCAATGGTAGATGCTACTGCTGGACATGAGATGTTAACGTTCATGGATGCATCCTCAGGATTTCAGCAGATTCAAATGGAGCCTTCGGATCAGGAGGATACTGCTTTCATGACACCAACAGGTATATATTGCTATACTGCTATGCCTTTCGGTTTGAAAAATGCAGGTGCAACATACCAGAGATTGGTAAACATGATGTTCAAGGATAAGCTGGGGGACACCATGGAGGTATATATCGACGATATGGTGGTGAAATCTAAAAAGGCTGAGGATCACCTCTAGGATATCAAGGGAGCATTTGATATCCTGGATCGATACAACATGAAGCTGAATCCTGCTAAATGCCATTTCGGAGTGGGGGCAGGAAAGTTTCTTGGATATATGGTGACAAAAAGGGGGATAGAAGCAAGCCTAGAGCAGATCAAAGCTATCCTGGATATAAAATCACCCTCAAATATGAAGGACGTACAAAGGTTGACAGGCCGAGTAGCAGCTTTGAACAGATTTATTTCAAGATCCTCAGAAAAATGCAAGGAATTCTATGATATCCTCAAGAAGAATAAGAAATTTGAATGGGGAGCAAAGCATGAAGAAGCCTTGCAGGATTTGAAGCGATATCTCTCAACCGCACCTCTATTAATGAAGCCTGAAAATGGTGAACCACTATCCCTATACCTCGCTGTATCAGGGAATGCTGTAAGTGCCGTTCTTATAAAAGACCATGAAGGTCAGCAATATCCTGTTTATTATGTTAGTAAAAGTTTGTTAGATGCTGAAACTAGGTATTCTCATTTAGAAAAATTGATATTAGCTCTAGTCATGGCGTCGACAAAGCTTAGACATTATTTTGAAACACATAGGATCCATGTTAAAACGAATTATCCTGTCAGAAATGTGCTTAGGAAACCAGAGATGTCAGGCAGGATGGCCAAGTGGTCAGTAAAGTTAAGTGCTTATGATTTAGTGTATGAACCTAGAAATGCCATAAAGTCTCAGGCTTTGGCTGACTTTGTGGCTGATTTCAGTAGTGACATTCAGGACGAGGCAGATATAGAAGTTCAGCAGTTAGTAGAATCTTCAGAATCCTGGACGTTGTATACTGATGGTGCATCCAATATAAGAGGTGTAGGTTTAGGTATACTACTAAAATCGCCACAGGGGGACATATTACCCCAGGCTATTAGGTGTGAATTTCCTGCTACTAATAATGAGGCAGAATATGAAGCTTTAATTGCAGGATTAGAATTGGCTAAGAATATGAGTATCAAGAATTTGCAAGTATATGTTGACTCCTTGTTAATTACTAACCATTTTAATGGATCCTATACAGTTAAGAGTGAGAGATTAATCGAATATCTCGATATTCTCAAAGAATTAGCAGGATATTTCGATGTTTTTACACTTGAACAGGTACCAAGGGAGGATAATGCTGAAGCGGATGCCTTAGCAAATTTGGGATCATCGATTAGGATACCTGAAGGGACCCAAATACCAATATTACACGTCTTATATCCTGCAACGAATCCTCAGGGTAAAGAAGTAGCGGAGATTCGGGATCCCGGAGCGGAATATCCTGAACAGGATCCTAAATCCTGGACGGCTCCAATTGTGAGATATCTCAAAGAAGGACACATCCCTGGAAATGAAAATCCTAAGGCATTTAGGATGAAGGTATCGCGATTCACTATTATAAATAATATTTTATACAAGAAATCTCTTGCAGGACCGTATTTGAGGTGCTTGGAGGATCCTGAAGCCAATGAAGTACTTCAGGATATACATGAAGGGGATTGTGGTAACCATAATGGGGGCAGGTCGTTATTCTCAAAAGTGTTAAGGACAGGATATTATTGGCCAACAATGAGAAAAGATGCCGCAGATTATGCTCGAAGATGTGACGCATGTCAAAGACATAGTAACATACTGCATCAACCTGCTGAACCATTATATCCTATTGTTTCCCCTTGGCCATTTATGAAGTGGGGTATGGATATAGTGGGAAAGCTACCAAAAGCTCCGGGAGGAAAAGTCTTTATGCTAGCAATGACGGATTATTTCTCTAAGTGGGTTGAAGCAGAAGCATTTGTTCAAGTTAGAGATCAAGAAGTAGTATCCTTCATAAAGAGGAATATCCTGACCAGATTCGGAGTACCAACCGAGATAATCTGTGACAATGGTTCTCAGTTTATAAGCAAGAGAACTACTGACTTTTGCAAGAGTTGGGGAATCAAAATGATCACATCTACTCCGGTACATCCTCAAGCGAATGGACAAGCAGAATCCTCAAACAAGATAATTGTCAATAACTTAAAGAAAAGGCTTGGAGCCAAAAAAGGAAGATGGGCAGAAGAATTACCCTTTGTTTTGTGGGCTGATAGGACAACGGTAAAGAATGCAACAGGCCAAACCCCATTTTCCTTGGTATTTGGAGCAGAAGCAATGATTCCAACGGAAATGTCAATACCTACTGCAAGATCTACCCTAAGTGATCCTGAGCAGAATCCTGAAGCCTTGAGTCAGGATTTAGACACTATAGATGAGAAGAGAGATGCGGCAAGGTTAAGGATGGCAGCATATCAACAGAGAATATCCAGGGCATATAACAAGAATATTAGGACCAGAAGATTTAAGGTTGGAGATTGGGTGTTAAGAAAGGCTTTTCAGAATACTACTAATCCTGCCGAGGGCAAGTTAGCTCCAAAATGGGAAGGACCATATGAAGTTGAATCAGAAGCAGGGAAAGGAGCATACAGACTCAAGAATATGGAGGGGGATATGCTACCGAGGTCTTGGAATGCTATACACCTTAAGCTCTATTTCAAGTGAGTTTAGAATTTAATTTCTAACTCAGGATGGTATGAATTCTACCTTTTTTAAATATGTTTGGTTTAATTTGTTCTTTGTAACCCAATACTGACTTAAGCATCGGAGGGGTGTTAGCCAAGCTAACACCCACCTTAGTGTAAGGATGTTTTGCAGTATATGCTTCGGGATATAGCTCCAGGATGCTCACTCAGGATATTTTGGAAGATTAGAGGATTGGCCCCCTCTCTCACGTACAAGGGATCCTGATCCCTTCACAGGTTTAAAGGTATTCACCTTTCTTCCGAATTGGGTTTAAACACCCTGCCTGGAGCGCAAGTTATTCAGGGATAGTTCAAGGTGGCGGGACCAGTCCATGTAAAAGTGGCTGACAATTTCGTTACTGTTGGCTATATCCTGAATCCTAAAGGTATATGAGGATTGATCACCCTCTCTCACGAAAGGGTATTTTCATACTCTCTAAGGTTTAAAGGTTTTCACCTTTCTAAGTCTTGGAGTTTATACACTCCCGCCTGTAGCGCATGAAAATTTGGGATTCTCCCCAGGATACAAGGGATTTATCTCCAGTACATCCTTGGGTTTTACCCTTTGGACCTAAAAAATTGCCTATACAATGGAAACTGACATTCAGAAGATTTCTAAGTATTTGAAGACATTGTACACAGGGGACATTCCTACCAAGGCAGTGATGTAAAGCTCAAAGGCTAAAGCTCGGAACTGGTATACTAAATATCTCACACAGGGGACATCTTCATTGGAAAAGTTGCAAGGAGATTGAGGTTTGATAATAGGGTTATATACTAATCCGGGTATGATCTTTCCTTTGTAAACATCATCTAAGTTTTTAGTAACACTATGTTTTATAAAAGGTTAAGTATCCTGATATATTTTCAAAGTCTTTTTCAGGATATTTGATTAAGGTGTTTGAAACTAGTATTAGTTTGGAACTTTGATCATTTAAGTGTTATCAAAAACTGGTTTTGGAAAAATAGATTGTTTTTCGAAAGCTTTCTACAAAGTTGAACGAGCATTTGGGAGTCCTATCTAATAAAAAAGTTTTTGTAATATATTTCTGAGTATACTGATCAGGATATTTTCATAAGATAACAATACAAAATTTTTACAAAGCTAAGAGTTACACTAAGCAATGCAAGGCAATAACAAAGAAGTCAAAAGATACTTATATTATTAACAAGTCAAAAGTTGTGCTTTTGGTTTCACCTTAAACCAAGGCCCATCCGCCAAAAGCACAATTAGTTCTTACCATACTTGTGTAACAGTTGCAGGATATATCTCAAAACAGGACCTGTCCACCTACAACCGTTACCACATTCAAAACAAGTTATACTAATTGATGACCAAGGGCTTCGTCCTAAAACCTAGGACCCATCCACCTTTGGTCATCACATTGTTCTAATGCAGGGAATATAAATTGTTCGAAGACAGGAAAAGTAAATTGTTTACATAACCACAACCATGAAACTTAAAAGTGGGCTCCGGCCTTGGCACGTATATCCATCATTGCCCACTTCACCGCTTAAGAAGCGGCACCTTCTTGATCAACAGCTTCCTTCCCAGCATCTGCACCAGTATCGGCCTCAGGATTCTTCTCGGCATCACCATCGTCAGCATTGGCCACTTCCTCTGTCGCCTTAGAAGGCTCTTCACCAGCATGCTTTGCAGGATGAGCAACGGGATGACCTCCAAGATCCTTTAGTTTCGCCTCCCAAGTTTTTATGTCCCAGGAGGGGCATTCGAAGCCCAAATTCCTGGCTTCGTAAGCCATCCTTATCCTGGCTTGGAGAAGAGAGACGACCACGGATGCCTTGAGGCTGTCCCGATAGGAACTCATATTCTGCTGGTACTGGAGAAGGGCAGCATCTAGTTTGGCTTGGGCATCCTCATTGACTTTGTGGAGGGTAGCTTGGTGATCCCGGATCATTGCCTTGTATTTGTCTTCATAATGCTGGGATTTAGCAGCTGCAATGGTTCCTTGATCAGCTATAGTGGCCTCAGCTTTCTCCAGCTTGATCTCCAACATCTTGTTAAGCCCGCAGGCGTCTTCATACAAGTGCATAAGACGATCCAGACCCTATCGATAAAGACACAGGTATTGATGTAAAAATAAGCAGGATAAGGACTAACATACTTGTGCAGGATATCGAAAAGAAAATTCTACCTGTTTGAGGAATGAAGTGGCTTCGTTGAACCCATGATTCTCGAGAGAGAATGTTTCAGAAACAGCTGGGGAGTCCGTCTCCTTTCTCTTCCGAGAGCTGGATGCCCGGGTCCTGGATGCCGGAGGACCTTTGGGAGCAGAAACAGTCTTCGAGGAGGTAGGCTTTGGTGTAGCAGACGACTTTGGCTTGGATTCTTGTTTGATGGGTTCGAGGCTGGAGTAGCAATCCAACTCGTCGAGTTGGAAACCTTCAAGGTTGACAACTGGTACTGCACAATGGAAGATATTCTTAAACTCATCATACTTTTTAAAAGTAATTAATTTAAAATATATGCTGAGAATGTGCTTACCAGACATTTCTGAGCTTGATTTCTGGCTTGAATCTGTAAGAGACAGGGAGAAAGTTCTTTCACTGGCAGGAAGTCGGTAGATTTCCTTGATCTTGGATTCGGATTCTGCACTGGGAGGCACTAAATCTATGAAGTTCGCTGCATAAAAATGTCAGGATATAAGTCTGGGATATAGTTTGAGGATATAATTGGGGATATTCCTAAAACCCTAAATCCTACCCTTGGTTAACCATTTAACCGGCAGATCGAAACCCTTATCAATAGAGTCTCTTTTTACGAAAAAGAATTTTCGTCGCCATCGATCCTCGTTCTTGGTGGCCTTAAGAACCAAAGGGTTCTTGGAGGTAGAAAACAGAAGAAAACGGTGATCGCCGTGGGATCTCAACCGGTATGCTATTGGGAGGTCTTCAATAAACAGGTTGGGAAAATGACGAGACTTGATTTGATCCAGCACTATCAAGACTCGCCAGACCATTGGCATAATCTGAGCATAGCTAAGGCCGGTGAGTTCAAAAAAGCGAGAGATGAAGGGTGGAAATGGGTACCGGAGTCCAAGAGAGAAAGGGTAGGCAAAGAAACAAACCCACTCGTCAGATGACGCGTCTGATCGGGCCTCCCGATCAAAAGGGCGAAAGACTGTTCCGGTGGGGAAGGCGCCGGAATCTTTAAGAGCAGCGATGTCGGCGTTGTTGAAACAGCAGGCTTCCTTTGATGGGTTGCGGATAAGGTTTTGACTTACGAGGGCTGAGGCCGGTCGGTCCGATCGAGATTTTGTTCGTGATGCCATGAAAGAAATTGAGCAAACTAAAAGAGACTTAAAAAAGAAGGATAGAGAGGAAAGTACCTGATGTCCGGTTGAAGATAAGGGTAACCGTAATAAGGAGTCCCTCGGTTAATATAGGTTGAATATAGGGGGGTAAAGAGTAAATAATGCTTTGGAAGTTGCACCACTGTCATTTCAAGGGTCTAGTCGTATTGATTGCCTTAAGATAAGAGCTGAAACTTTTGAAATATATCCGTTGGATTGGTATACCAACTGATATATTTGGGGACAATTGTTATGGCTCATTTTCTAAGCATACTTATCCTGACCAATATCCTGCCTTTAATTGTTTATTTGTGACCAGGATGCTGGAAGAGGATATTGCTAACATCTTGGGCGATATCCTGAGCTTTATCGAATTAACCACGTGCAGGTTGAAGAATGGGACTTGCTAACGGTCAAGTGGACTTCTTCTCCTCAAGACTCGGGCGTGTTTGTTGAAGGAGAGACGTTGAACCCGAAAGACCAGGTCTACAACGTTCGATTAAGGAATATTCGGTGGATCCCGGAAGTTTAGGATAGTTGGTTATATTATCTTTACTATAAATAGATGGGGGCGGATCAGTTTAAGGCACACAATCTTTCACTTACACTCTCGTACACTTTTACTCACTGCAAACACCACACTCAAACACTTGTATTCGAATTACATTGTAACACATAGTTGATCCGCACAACATCCTGCACTGTATCCTGATATTTGAAGCAATAAAAGAACAAGGCAGCTGCGATTGTCAGCTCCCGAGGTTTTATGCCGGCGATCTAGATTGATCAAGGGCTTTCCTCGTATATCACGTGTCCACCTTTACATTTTCGCTCATTGTTTGATCATAGATACAGCTCCATATCCTGAGCCGTATCCTGATAACTGTTTTTGCAAACTAACAAACCAACACATTTTTCACACGTATTTCTAGCACACTACCTCACTTAACTAATTTGATCACTTAATTGCTTAGGTAATTTTTGACCAAAACAACAGGTACCTCTCGTAAATAGGCTGGAGCTATTAGGTGTTGAATAAGAGGATCTTGCAAATCCCTAAGATACCTGAAGTCTGTTATTTTGTTTCTTTGTATTTTTATGATCCGCCTGTGGATCTTATTACATTCCAGTCTGTATATTCTTTCGTCGAACACTCAGACATTATGGTTTGTAATAGTTTATTCACCAAGCCTTCCGCTGTGCTATTATATTGTGTATATTGACTATGATGATATCAACTACGTCACAATACTCCCCGCCAGGCCCACCGGTAATATGTGGAAATATCGGGGTGTGACAAAGAGACACTAAAATAATGAAACAATGTTTTTGTAAGTATGTTCGAACTGAAAGCAAGTACAAACCCGTACTTCAATATGTATATACAATAACTAATGAGTGGCAGTTTGACCTTGAAAAGTCAACCTGGATAAGTTGGCAAATAACTAACGGATTATTGAATTACTTTAAAAAGTTTAGACATTCTCGATCCCTTATAAAGAATTACATAGATTTTATAATCTCACTAAGGAGTAAAAGAGAGTATGAGGTCCCATGATCTCATGAAGGTGATTCTGGTGATTATCATTTTGATGCTAATACCATAATAAAGGATTCTAAACTAAGTGTTATTCTAATGACTTGATAACAAAAGTTGTTAGTTAACGCTAATATAGCCTTAAAAATGGCAAAATGATTTTTTTTAAGGAATATGATTTATTAAAAAAATAAAGGAAGAATTGTTCTAATAAATCACGAGAACTACGCATGAGAGATTTCTCATCGGATCTTGAAGCAAATTATAGTAACTGCCACTTGGGCTATAGCCGAATGGTAACACCAAAGGTGTTTGGGGGGGGGGGGGGAGAAGCCAGGTTCGAACCTGGTGGAAAGGTGTAAAAAACAAAAGGTGTGAAAGTTTAGCCATTCAAAAAAAATTATGGTAACTACATGGAAATGAAATGTATGACATCTTGAGCAGTTCATTTTCGAGTGAAATTATGAACATAAGTACTAGTGTGATCTTGTAGAAGCCATAATTTATGTGGATGGAAGCAAAAAGGTAAATAATTGTGTAGACATAATGAGTTAAATTGAGTAATGAATTAATTATATTGTATTCTAAATGCTGTTTGGTTTAAATATATGCTAATAAATTATGATAAGTCTTCATAGTATATGATTGAACAAAAAAAGGGGGGTCCGATGAACTGTTAATAAACAAAGATAAGGAAGATCATAAGTATGCAAGTGATTACGTTGATTGAAATATTTACGTGTTCCCTTTTCAAAAGAAGGTATTTTTTTGTATTTACAATCAATTACCTAAGAAAGGTTTATAGTGGCTACTTTCTTATTCTAATAAGTTAGTTTTGTTAAAGACCTTGGAGAGGGTATTTGGAGATTATATAGTCTCAATGATAAATAAATTAATGAATGTTTGAAGATCTTATTATCTTGATAAAAATGTGGGAATTGTTAAAGATCTAATTAATGATCTTAATACGATAGGATAAATGTGTGTGTGTGTGTGTATAACAAAACGAACAAGCCAATTGTCTATTTGAGATGTTTGTTAATGAGGATTTGATTAAAACCACAGATTATGAATGAGCGAAATGGATTAAAATATTGTAAAGATGACAAATTGAATTTATTATGAAAATTAACATTAAGTGTTTATGTTAACAAAGATGTTGTGTGACATATTAATGCTTAGATTGACTTATGAAGTCATTAATAAGCTATCAAGGAGAGAAGGGTGGAAATTTGGGGCATTTGAGAAATGATGAGTACAAGACTTGTAGATGCTCATAAATCTCTTCCACTGTTGAGGTAAATGCTCTATGACTTTTAAATTTTTGTTTTCTTGATAAAGCGAAGTATTACGATTCTTAAAAGATATGTGATAAGGTTTTAAATTATAAACATAAGTTATGTAGAAAAATGGGGTTGACTGACTATTTTAGAATCATGTAGTGGAGTTATGTTCCAATGTTGAATCATGAGTCAAGAAGTTAATAAACGATCTTGTTTATGTTACATAACCACTAGGAGAATCAACTTAGAAGTCATGATGTTGTATGTAACAGGTTAGAGTGGTTGTAATATAATGTGTTTATCTTGGTCATACAAGTGAATTCAAATTTATGATGTGTAAAGATTCCTTAAATTTGAAGCGTAGATAGATGTATTGAGTCCATCACTTTTAAACATCACTGCTGATGTTGATGAATGGTGATGTGCTTGAAGTGGTCAATTAAAACTAACTAATTTTAACCTAAACTAGACACGCTAAGTTTTAAATTTATAAAAACAGACTCTCTAACACCTAGACCACACCACCGGCAAGTGTACCGGTCAATGCAGTATAGCCTAAGTAAGTCCGAGTATCGAACCCACGAGACTCTCTAATTACGCTAATTAGACTCTATCTAGACCTAGACTGACACAGACTCTAACTGTTTAATTGGTTGGGGGGGGGGGGGTTACTGAAAATCTAAGGAAATCTATATTAAACTACTAAATTAACTAAAGCTAGATTAAAGACGAATGAAGACTAAGGGCTTTTCTTATATGGAGAACAAGACCACCTAGACAAGAATCCTGGATTACTTTTAAAGAATTACCGATTAAGTTAAATGCATGAATTATGGAACCGGGATCTTATAATACTAAACCTATTAAGAACCAACGAGGCCCCTCGACCCTTCTCAAGGAGAAACCTGTGGAACTACCTAGGCCGTTAATCCTACCGGTTATTAGACGCCTTCCCAGTTGTCTAATTATTGTGTAAGTACCCTAATATTGACCTATTCTTTTCCAATCCTAGATCTAGGGTAGTCTGAAGTAATTAACTTGACTTGATAGACTAATAAAACCGACAGGTAAACCAAGACATAACCTTTCCCAAGGCCTATCTAAATCAATTCGCCGGGTAAGACCTACCAATAGCCCCTCACTTCCCAGGTATTAGGACTAGTAGAACACTAAGACTTAGCAAATTATTATCAGTTACTTCTAGGGGTTATTGGCCAATTCTCCCTAAAGAGTTAAGACTTCTTATGTGATATAGACACTAACCGAAATCCTAAACCCTAATATGACTCTATGTTGTGATATAGACCGTCACTAAGAATCATATGAAGCAAATAATAACAATAAACCAATTCAAAGCATGCATATACATCAAATCATTAAATCAAACTGCTTACTAAACACAATCAACCCATAACAATCATGCAATAAACGAAAAAGGTAAAAACTTTATACTAATCCATTCATCAAAGTCTAGGCGGTTTTAAATATTTAGCCAAGCATCATGACAGTTTTAAAAACAAATAAACAAAGTCTCAAACAAGAATTCATTGACATAGAATAAAAGAAACTAGATAATAAAAGAACCCGTAAGGTAGAACCCGTAAATTCTTTGACTTCCAAGCTTCCCTCTTTCAATCCCAATGATTCCGTAGCCTTGAACCCTTGTGAATATTTTCTAAAAATTCGTCTCCACTGACTTCGTGCGTCTGCCGTCTCTGAACAGTCGTATCCGCCCTCTCCTGTTATGATGATGTCTCTTCAATATATATTACAAAATACAACTTCTAAAGATCCCTTAATTTCCACGCATGGGCCTGTCAACCGCCTCTCCCTGTTCTTTTCTTTTTATTCGAATATATTGCCTTCCAAATAGAATGGGCTTTGGCCCAACAAACATAATAGCCGTCCAAGACTATCTCCCCTCTAACTCTTTGTTTCGTCCAATGCCCCCTTCGAAAATAATAGGGCCCTCCTTTTTATGAAAAGATCAAAATTGGCGGCCCAATAAGCACCTTCCACGATCTGCTAGCTTTGTCTTTTACGAACGGGGCATCCAACTCCTAAATAATAATAATAATTATGATGTGCCGTAGCATTTCCTTTTTATAATATAGAGATAAGTGGGCTCGGTTCAATCACAGAAAATAGCGACAAATTTTCTTCCGGGCACTGGCATTCTACTCTGCCCAACTGGCTGGTCATTTCCATATTACTCGTTTTCACTCCATTTGCACCAGGACCTAGCCAAACACAAGATAATATAATATAATACTAAAACTAAATAAAACAAATAAAAACTATACAATAACTATACAATTTACACGGGACAAATATGTGTGTTTTACCCCACATCAAATATCCCCACACTTAACCTTTTTTCGTCCCCGAAAAAGAATTATGCAACGGAATCATAGATGGATAAAAACTCGGGTCAAAAGCATATGTATATTTTATTAAAAATCAAAACTTGCGTTAGCCGCGATTGCGAATATATTTGTCCCTTTAAACCCAAATCCGGTCTCAAGCCCTTATCATGTGAATTTAATTTAAGTGCGGTCAGTTTACTTAGGGTCTCACGCTAGAATCTACGGTCCACCTACTCCCACCTCAAGCTTATAGGACTAAAGGAACGATCACTGGACCAATTCCCAACCGTCTTATATCTAAACCAAGAGAGTTTACAATCAACTTTTTTTTTTCTTTTCTCTATTTTTTTCTTTGCTTTTTGCTCTCTTTTTTTTTCTTTATTTCTCTCGTGAGTCTAGACGATGCTTTCCCTAACCAAGAGGTATTCCGGCTGTAGAGTCGCTATCCCCAACCACAGATTACTTAGGTTTCGGTACTTTTAATCGGCAATTCGATTTCACACATCCCAGAGGCATTCCGGCTGTAGAGTCGCTATCCCCAACTCGGATTACATAGACCTGTGTTACTTTCATTTAGTTTCTAGCTCACTTTTTATTCTTTTTTTTTTCGCAAGATCACAAACTCTAACGGTTTTAACTTATAACGGTGCCCCTTATACTCTTATTGGCAGTTTTGATTTCCCCTATTTCCCAGGCGAAAACCCACTAGCAGACCGACAATTAAGGTATATTAGATCAAAGGGACTTAAAACCAAACCCGGGCCTATCCACATATCCCTAACTAGACGCAAGCTCGATTTATTATAATCTCATATTATTATTATTCGAACCCGAGCAAAAATTTATCTTTTCTATCATTTTCCGTATTAATTTTGCAAACTTCTTTATTCAAAAGACATTTTCTGATTTTTCAATTTTTTTTTTATTTTCAAAATTTTTTAATTTTTTTTATTTTTCAAATTTTTAATGACTCAAGACTCTGCTAACTAGACACTAAACGATAGTTTCCCATCCCCACACTTAAACTCTACATTGCCCTCAATGTAGGATGAAAACCGACTCAAACGACTAAAATAAATAAGAAATAAAAAACTAAGGGCATAATTGGAAAGGACTTAGCTGGTTAATAACAACGCGTATGCTCCAAACTCTCGTCCAATCCAGCTCGATCGTATAGCATTTCGGTCGCGATCGGCTCTGACACTGACTAGTACACTTGGAAAATGCTTGAAATTTGATAAGCAGCTCCAAAATCACCCGAATGGAGATTGAGTACGGGTGGTACGATTCAAACCTGCATAAACAAAAACAAGCAAAAACCAAAGTAGTACCGACTCTAAACAAAAAACGACTCAAACACTACTAAATAAGACTCAATATACAAAATAAAAGACTCAAAATACAAACTCTACAAAACCTCCCCACACTTGAACTTAATCAGGAGGCTTCTCTTTGATCTGAACCCGGTCTAACCCATTTAATTCCACCCGGTCTTCAAACACATTTAAAAATATTATAGTGGAATTATTAAAAAAATTTAAATATTTAACCGGGTTAAAACACCAAAATTTGAACTTACCTAGCAGGAGCCGCTGAAAGACGATCCCAGGTGTTCTTCTCATTGCCTTCTCCCGTGGTTTTAAATTGTTACTCGCATTCGTTATCAGTACCACGGGCCAGCTGTGGTGTTCTTCCTCTTCCTCCACCACTTCTTCTTTTTTGATGTCCGTCATTGGGTTTCCTGTAAGTAAAGTTTCTAAGTATGCAAGGTCCCCCTCCGGATCAAACGTACCTACTTCTGCATCATCCGACAAACCCGCTAACTCATCCGCAAATTCTCTCTCCCAAAACAACTCATCAGAGACATCTTGGTCAATAGGATCACCTGCCATTAAGAGAGTAGAAAGAGCAGAGCAGAGCAAGGTAGAGAGAATAAAAGAAAACTAACTAAAAAAAATTACACAACTATACAAGTAGCACGGATTTTTCAGTTAGGTCTTATCAAAGCTAATAAACGCAATCGCCAAGAGTCCCCGGCAACGGCGCCAAAAACTTGATGTGCTTGAAGTGGTCAATTAAAACTAACTAATTTTAACCTAAACTAGACACGCTAAGTTTTAAATTTATAAAAACAGACTCTCTAACACCTAGACCACACCACCGGCAAGTGTACCGGTCAATGCAGTATAGCCTAAGTAAGTCCGAGTATCGAACCCACGAGACTCTCTAATTACGCTAATTAGACTCTATCTAGACCTAGACTGACACAGACTCTAACTGTTTAATTGGTTGGGGGGGGGGGGGGGTTACTGAAAATCTAAGGAAATCTATATTAAACTACTAAATTAACTAAAGCTAGACTAAAGACGAATGAAGACTAAGGGCTTTTCTTATATGGAGAACAAGACCACCTAGACAAGAATCCTGGATTACTTTTAAAGAATTACCGATTAAGTTAAATGCATGAAATATGGAACCGGGATCTTATAATACTAAACCTATTAAGAACCAACGAGGCCCCTCGACCCTTCTCAAGGAGAAACCTGTGGAACTACCTAGGCCGTTAATCCTACCGGTTATTAGACGCCTTCCCAGTTGTCTAATTATTGTGTAAATACCCTAATATTGACCTATTCTTTTCCAATCCTAGATCTAGGGTAGTCTGAAGTAATTAACTTGACTTGATAGACTAATAAAACCGACAGGTAAACCAAGACATAACCTTTCCCAAGGCCTATCTAAAGCAATTCGCCGGGTAAGACCTACCAATAGCCCCTCACTTCCCAGGTATTAGGACTAGTAGAACACTAAGACTTAGCAAATTATTATCAGTTACTTCTAGGGGTTATTGGCCAATTCTCCCTAAAGAGTTAAGACTTCTTATGTGATATAGACACTAACCGAAATCCTAAACCCTAATATGACTCTATGTTGTGATATAGACCGTCACTAAGAATCATATGAAGCAAATAATAACAATAAACCAATTCAAAGCATGCATATACATCAAATCATTAAATCAAACTGCTTACTAAACACAATCAACCCATAACAATCATGCAATAAACGAAAAAGGTAAAAACTTTATACTAATCCATTCATCAAAGTCTAGGCGGTTTTAAATATTTAGCCAAGCATCATGACAGTTTTAAAAACAAATAAACAAAGTCTCAAACAAGAATTCATTGACATAGAATAAAAGAAACTAGATAATAAAAGAACCCGTAAGGTAGAACCCGTAAATTCTTTGACTTCCAAGCTTCCCTCTTTCAATCCCAATGATTCCGTAGCCTTGAACCCTTGTGAATATTTTCTAAAAATTCGTCTCCACTGACTTCGTGCGTCTGCCGTCTCTGAACAGTCGTATCCGCCCTCTCCTGTTATGATGATGTCTCTTCAATATATATTACAAAATACAACTTCTAAAGATCCCTTAATTTCCACGCATGGGCCTGTCAACCGCCTCTCCCTGTTCTTTTCTTTTTATTCGAATATATTGCCTTCCAAATAGAATGGGCTTTGGCCCAACAAACATAATAGCCGTCCAAGACTATCTCCCCTCTAACTCTTTGTTTCGTCCAATGCCCCCTTCGAAAATAATAGGGCCCTCCTTTTTATGAAAAGATCAAAATTGGCGGCCCAATAAGCACTTTCCACGATCTGCTAGCTTTGTCTTTTACGAACGGGGCATCCAACTCCTAAATAATAATAATAATTATGATGTGCCGTAGCATTTCCTTTTTATAATATAGAGATAAGTGGGCTCGGTTCAATCACAGAAAATAGCGACAAATTTTCTTCCGGGCACTGGCATTCTACTCTGCCCAACTGGCTGGTCATTTCCATATTACTCGTTTTCACTCCATTTGCACCAGGACCTAGCCAAACACAAGATAATATAATATAATACTAAAACTAAATAAAACAAATAAAAACTATACAATAACTATACAATTTACACGGGACAAATATGTGTGTTTTACCCCACATCAAATGGACATATAAGTTTGTTAGATTTTAAGTCATTTTACAAACATGTGATAGATATAATCAGAAATTTACTGAACTAGAAATGACAAATATGAGTTGAAGTTACTCCTTTAATGCATATAAAGGAATGTCTTAATCCGTGAAAGATTTTGTCAAACTATGATTGATGTTTAAGGACTTCAATATATTGCTCTAGAAATTGACTTTTAAGATGTTAGCATTAAAGCATCGAACTAACAAAATTGGGTTACAAGAGGAGCAGTTACATAGTTGAGACATGAAATGTGTATTCTCATTCTGTATCCAGGTATGTGTTTCTTTCTCTAAACATGTATATGAAAAATGTTCATGGCCATTGATTAATTTGTAGATAAACATAAGGTATGGTTACAGGTTATATGTTGTGGTTACAAGTCTTTATGTAGGATATGGATTCATATATGTGGTTAAACCCTTAAGTGTAAAGGATAAAGAGAAGGGATGGAAACGATAAGTAAAATTAATCTAATCTTTCGCTAATAAGGTTTCGGGGACGAAACCTTTATAAGGTGGGCAGATTTGTAACATCCTATTCTCGGGTGAAATTGTAATATGATATTTTACTATGGTAAAGACTTATTTTAAGAGTAAAGAATTTGATGAGTAAAATAAAATTAGAACATTATATTTTTAATATAATGTTGGGAAACATGAAGAGTTTGGTTCTGAGTAATATATACCGACATACCGTTACATCATCTTGTGACTCACCCAAACTTGAGGGGTCATTGTTGTAACAAATCAAACTTAAGGGGGGGGGGGGATGTATTGTAGTTAACACATTTTTGAATGTATAAAAGTCATTCATGGCTCATTAGCTGCAAAAAAAAGGGTTTATTTTCTAGATTTAGAGAGAGAGAAGGCTGGAGCCAGAGAGAGAAAGGAGGTGCGGCGGTCGGTGACCGACGGTGGTCCGGATATGGCGAGTGATGGTGGTCCTGCTTCCCTTAATTTTTGTCTGGAACCATTTCTCGACATCCCAAACTCCATGGTAAGCTCCATTTCAGTTCAATATAAAATCTAGATCCCAGTTTTAACCATCAAAATTTTGGAAATGGTTCTGTTCGAATTTGGGTGGTTGTTTTTTTTAACTGCACAGCCTCAAATAACTGGCTGATCCAAGTGTTCTAGCCGTTGGATCGTCTTAAAATTTTTACAGTATGATACTTACAAATAGATGATGATAATCAACGGTCGGAATGTGTTTTAGAGGTCTGCATGTTTGATTTTATAATTCATTTTCGCAACAGTTTGTATTTCCGGTTTGGAAAACCTAGTTTCAAAGATTGGGCTGTTCCCGATGATCCAACGGTCGGATCGTAATGAAATTTGAACTGTAGTTTCCTAACTTATAGATGAGTATTCTCACTAGAGGAATTTCTGATATGAGGTCTAGAAATATGTAATTTTGTTGCAATCAGTTGTAACAGAAAACAGGGGTCAAAACAGGAAACATGAATGGTTGCATGGCTGTACAAACGACCTTACAAGGATGTTACGAGGCTAAAGAATTGTTCCAGATGAAAACACAACTCTAAATGTAGTTTCGGTTCATGTTACATGAAGATTTTGTTTTCTCATATGAAACCGTTTATACGAAAGGCTTTATTCGTTGTGAAATTCCAGTAATGGAATTGAAGAAAAGAGGAATTATGCCCGGTAGCATCTAACAAGAAGTCAACGGGTCAGAAAGGGGATTCGAAGTATAGCTAATCCTACGGGCAAAGGTAAGTTATCTTACACATGTATTATGATATTGTATTTGACTTGTTACGGTATTGATAATATCACCGATATTTACGTAAAAATGTAGGATTATGGCGTAGTGATCATATTGGATTAAACATTGATTTCTCTACTATTGGTAATGTAAAGAATCGCTAGATGATACTTAACGTTTAGAATGATTAAAGTAACAAATGATGATAGGTGGCTACATATGTTGCCTTTGGGATTTCAAAATGGTGTTATCTATCTTGTTGTTAATGAGACTTATATTATATATTGTTTAGATTCAACTTTCTCGTATAATGTAAGGTACGAGGTATGAAATGGGAAGTATTTCTCTACAATGTTGTGAACTCATGCCTTCCTGCAAATATGAAGATTGGCAGTACCTAGAAAAAAATGTCGAGTCTTAATGGCATGTTAAGGAATTATGATTCGACCCTTTTTTTGTGTGCAAACGATTGTTAATAATGTGGTTGGTGGTAAGATTTTGGAATATTAACAAGGCTAAAATTATTATTAGAACTATGAGTTTTAACTCCATTGCTGACGATCATGTTGACTAGAAGCAGGTTTGAGAAGTACGAGATTGACTCGTTTTAAAAACCGAGAATCGTGTACAAGTGTTGTAGGTGGCGTAGCCTACACTATATTCAGCATAGGTCACACCGATGCTAGTTGTTACCATGATGGGTTTCTGGCCTATGTTGCGTGTTACAATGGGATGTCTACGCTAGGTCGGCGAAGGCTTCGTCGATTCCGATGTAGTTTACATCGGGGATTGTTCCAAGTTCAAGATTTTGGTGTTTGAGATCAAACTTACAAGTTTGATTATCATATGATCTCAATCTAATGAATACTAACATGTCGTTTTCTAATGTCGTAGGTAAAACTTAGGGATGGATTCTAAAGTTGAGGGTCAAGTGCTCAAGATGAATTACGAACATCACATAGTTGAGTTTATATCTTATAAAGTTTTTAGTGGTCATTTTGTTTAGTAGTGGGTTACGAATCTAAACTTATTAGATCATATTGTTCTTTTTTTCTAAAAAGAGTAGTGTTGTTCATATCTAAATGATGAAGACAAGTTTATATAATGTCATTAGACACAAGAAATTTTGGGACCTACTTTTTCCGCAATTAAAATATAAATTTTGGTCATTTTGAATTTAGAGTGTTACATTCACTCACCTGCAGATCAGCGTTTCTGACACGAATTGGGTTTCACGGGTTCCGGTGGAAGCACAACTAGGGTCTTGTTGTAAACGGATTTAGGGATTCGTTTTGATTGTTGGGTCCTATTGGATGTTATTATTCTAGTGAAACCTATGCGAGCTGATCTTTGTATATTTTAACTGATTGTGAAATTGAGTTTAATGTGACTAAGCTCTGATACCAATTGTAGGATTTGAGTTTATTAAACTTTTGTATTTAAGACATGAAGAACATAGAATTTGTAAATTGTAAATCAAAGTAAAGTAAACACACAAGCGGGAAGATATATCAAAAATTGTTTTCTATTGAAATTCAAATATTATAATTACAGTATGATGACTATACAATCTCCCCCTCAGCCTGGTCACTCACAATTTTGTTCGTACAAAAAGAGAATGAAATGAAGTGATAAATAGATCTCTAACAGGTGAGATCTATTTATACTAAGTACAAGAAGTCTGTTTGCAATCAGCTGACGTCACCCTGATAATGACATCTAACATTCCTGATAGAAAAGATTCTACAAATGTTAGCAAACATTTGCGGAGATCTAACATCTATTCTATTACATGAAAAATCTATTCTAAGCTAAATATTGTTACATGGAGAACACCTTTGTTCTTCAAACTGTTGTTGGCTTGTACCAAACATCTGTTTGGCCACAATAGATGTTTGGTCTTCATGATCAGTGCTTTGCTTCAACAGAGCTTTGGCCTTGGACAACAGTTTCTTCTTCTTCAACAGTGGTTCCAAGGCTTTAAACAGATCTTTGAATGTCTTCAAACAGATGTTTTGATTAGTGTTCAAGATTCACTATCTTTGGGAGGAGAATACTTCGTCAACTGTTTATGTCTTGATCAAAAGGTCTTGTTTTAACTTTTGAATATCATCCGTTATTTTATGGATCCAACAATTATTATATAGCTAGGGTCATACAATCCTTAAAGATATCCACACCCGTAAAAAAGGTTCTTGGGTCCACTACTGACCCTAATCCCATACAAAAACACCATATTATGAATTATCTAAATGCTATCCTGTGTGATTTTTAGCCAAGTTATAGAATTGAAACCCAAAAAAATGGAATAGAACATTAAAATTAAAATTATTCTGTCAAGCTACTAATTTAGCATTCCTTTGCTTGAGCTTGACTCAAAATTTAAATGAGTCACTTGAACTCTACTTAGCTTGAAAATTATACAAGGTTATTAAGAACAAATTTTTTTTCAAGCTATTTTTAAACGACATTTCTTTAAGAAATTTTAAGTCACTAACTATTTAAACTACCCAATTATGAGAAGTTATTCTCGCAACCATATATGTGTTTATATCCATCTAGCCATGAAAGTAGCATCTTTCTATATTCGGTCATACTTTTTTCCATTATACCCATCGTGCCCTATTACCTTTAATGTAACACCACAACCTAGAAAGAGCTAACGTGCCACTTATGCTATAGGATCTGGTTGGAGCCCCATGGGGCTTTATCAAGTCCACTTAAGCTCCATCTAGGATCCACCTCACCTATGGAGCCCCCTTTAATTTACATGGTGTAGATGGAGCCCCTATTAAACCAAATTAAAAAAAAACATTTGATTGGTTTAAAACTAATGGGCCCCACCTGAATGCTTCAACTTTGGCGTTACCACAATGGAGGCCAAGCCATGACGCCCCCTCTTCACTTGGAGGGTGTGGTGATGGAGCCCATATGGGCGCTATACATGGTGAGGTGGCGGGGGTGGCGCCCCCACACCCTCCAGCCTTAGGGGACTAGGGGTGGTATCATTTGCAAAAATTTCATCACTCACAAACATCCAATCAAGTTCCGCCATGTCATCAACCACGATTCTATCACTCACAAGTTTTTTTTAGTGGCGGTGGTCATCACTAGTGATGGAATTCCATCACTCACAACTTTTTTTTTTTAAATTAGAAATTAACAATAAAACACTAAATTATAAATTTCATTAAAATTAAAACATAAATTACATAGCAAAGATTCGCTCGAACCTTGGGTCTTACGGGATTTTTCTTCGTACCCGAACCTCTTTTTTCGAACCCGCACCTCTCTTGCTTGAACCTTCCATGTTTGTTGTAAAATTATTTAGATTGACATGTAAAATTTTTTAGTTAGAATTGGAGAATTTTTGAGTTGAATTGGAGAGTTTTTTGATTTTTTTGATTGATCGATTGGGGGAATGATTCGGATTTTATGTAAAAAAGTCTCAAAAAATTAACCCCAAACGGTCAAAAACCTCACCCAAACAGTCATTTTCCCAACGGTAACATTGGATATCAACACGTGATATGTTCCACGCGCTCTAATTTCCACGCATGGAAAAATGTGGTGGCGGCGGTGTTCTAGTAAGTTTCACGCGTGAAGAATGGCCCATCACGGACCACCCCCACTGCCCTTATAGATAAATCGGAACCCAAATGGCATTCATGCTATATCATTACAATAAATATAAAGAAATCAAAATAAATTTAATATTGTTGATCTATTCTGTTTAAACATAAGGGAAAACATGTAAATAATACCTGATATAGCAGACATGCCAGCAAAGAATCCAGGCAGAGACGCAGCCATGAAGTTCGACATAGTTGTCAGCTTGATCTGGTTCCCCTTTAGGATGTATGTTCTTGATGGTAGTACCGAGTTCTTAGGGTTGAAGAACTCGTAGTAATGGAGAGAGGGGAGGGGCTATTTTAGTGTGATGTTATGAATGTCTAACCCTAATCCCTCTTTAGTAATCTCTTTTTATACACCCAAGGGGAAACCCAATTAGTTAATAAGGGTAATCTGGCCCATCAACAATTACCAACTAATTTATTATAGGTTTTAATATATTTTGATCCATATCATATAAATGATAATGATGACTACTATGTGACAACCTGTGTTTTTGACCCTGGTTGACTACATAAAGTTATCGGTGAAAATATATTATATATTATTATTATTATTTATATAATAACAACCTATAACGAGCGAACATGTTATTTAACTGATTATCACGGTGATGTCGTACCACAAATTATGAACACATATTCTTTTATACACGTGTATATATATAGTTATAAAGTTATAAAATTCAATTTATTTAAATTAGTATATACTAGTAGGAAACCCGCGCGATGCGGCGGGAATGACAATTTACCACACGGCATTCGTTTTCTGTTAGTATATCAGTCCTCTCTTGATATATTGTATAGTACGTTTGCTCGTTGACCGAATTTGACTGAAACCGGTCATCACCCCGAGCACTCCATCCCTCATTTTAACAACCACTTCCTTGATTGAATTTGACCATCACTGTCGACTTGTGGCACCGGAATCCTTCACCGTAGCGGACTACCACTGTTAGCAAATGGCGGCAGTCGTCAAATCTTCGCCCGAATACAAACACATTCATTCTTTTTCTATTCTACAAACTTTGTAGAATAGGGATGAGCATTTGGTACTGGGTACCGGTACCAACATCCCGTAGCAAATTATTTTCAATAGCAATTCGGTACCCACTTTTTGGTGTTTTTACTACCGGTACTTTCTGTTCGGTTTGATACCAATATTTTACCGATTTTTGCCTTCAAATACCAGTACCGAACACTTTTGGTACTATACCGGTACCCATAATTAGCGATTTTTGGTACCCATACTGAGCTCATCCCTACTACACACACCATCAAAGAAGGAATGTTACAGGAATTTACACCTCGACCAATACTGGTTTCAATTAAATGGGTATTAGTTAACTTAAATGGGTATTAGTTAACATGTGTTTAATTTAAATAAGAATGACAAAAGTAAAAACTTTTAGCTTTATACGTGATGGGTTAGATTGGGTAGTGACAACAGGTCAAGAACTCTAAAGTCACTTCCAAGTGTTTTAGTGCAATTTATTAAGTGCCCAGGTCTAAACAAGAGTATTAGTTAATATTTGGTGAAGAAATTGGTAAAATAACCAACAATATTTTGAATTTCACATCAACCTTTACATGAAAATGTTGGATACCAAGCATATTTAAATACACAAAAAGGTCATATCAATATCCATATGTATCGTACAGTCAATAAAACTTTCTATCAGTTTACAACCATGTAAGCTAACAAGTGAAATAAGCTACGAAATTGATTAAGAACAACCATTCAGTGAATAGAGGATAATATTACACAGATTCATCCAAACATATTATCACTATTTACTACTGGCTCTCGTAATAATAACAGGAATAGTAATGAAAGATGATGAAAAGTAGTTTCTTCTACTTATCTACATGAGCAATTAGCTAAATAGTTTAAAATGCTATAAGGAACTACTGACCACAATAGCATAGATTGCTCAAAGAACAACGACGATTGTAACCAAAAGACACGTGGAAGAAATATCCACAACAGCTGAGAGAAGATTATGTCTTAGAAGTTCATAAGTCAACCAGCACAGCAAGTTTCACCAGTTATAGCTGCAAAGTTTATGGTGAATTTATTAAAACCCTCAAATGCTTATAAAAGGGCATTGACCAGCATCTAAAATCGTTGTTGATTAACCCACTTGTATCTTCGTTTGTTGCGGTATCAACTGCCCCACACGTACAGCAATCAATAGTCCTAAAAAACATATTGTTCCTGAGAACAGGCCAAACACGTTTATGAAAAAATCATACAATAAATAAACAAAGTTACTATCTTTACAACATCATTTCTACGTATGATTGTATAGACCCTAAAAAATGTAATAATAACAAGAAAATATACCTTAGAGAATGTCGTATGCTCGTTTGACCCTCGAATTGTCTTTCGAGAAGTACCACTGAGCTATAGTCCCATTGATTACATAAATCTGTGCTTCCACCATTGCAGCACCAGACCACGACATTGTAACTTGTAAGAATCGCCAATGCGTAGTAAGCCGGAACCCAACAATCCTGTTGCCACTCACAAAAAAACTTTCCCATGCTTTTCTCTAGGCACAATCTCTTCATTCAACCCAGAACACAACGATAGGAACAAACTAAGTCACCAACCCCAACCTCATAACCGGAAGTAGGGCTGTCCAAAAAGCTCGCGACTCGGAGCTCGCTCGGATTTAGCTCGGAAAAAGCTCGCTCGATATGGCTCGGTTTGAAAGTGAGCCGAGCCGGCTCGGCTCGGTTAGAAAGTGAGCCTAGCTCGGCTCGTGACGAGCCAAATCGGCTCAGTTTGGCTTGCTTGGTAGCTCGGCTCGGCTTAGCTCGAATTATTTTACTTATAATATATTTTATTTTTATATACATAAAATATATTACAAAAAAGTGATTATTATTTACATGTATTTAGGCTTGTAGTTTGATATCTATGACATATTTAAAGGTTGATTACCGTGCTAATGAACAAATATTGTATTTACTTGAAATATAAAACTTATTTTGCGTTGTTGAACTTGATTTTGGCTTGTAATGTATTAGTTTGAACTTATTTTGAATATGTTCTTTTGAAGTATTGAAAAATATTTTAGAATACTGAATTTTGAAAGCTATGTATTAATTTTTGTTTTTAAATCGAGCCAAACCAAGCCGAGCCGAGCCAGCTTGGTTTAAAACCAAGTCGAGCCCGAGCTTAGATTTTCAGATCGGTTTCAAATCCGAGCCGAGCCGAGCCAGCTCGGTTTATAATCGAGCCGAGCCCGAGCTTGCCCTAGCTCGGCTCGGCTCATGAACAGCACCCTGTCGATTCCCTAATTATCCTCCCAGTCAACTCAGCCCTGCTCCAATTATCCACACTATACGTTATAACATAGTATATAGATAAAATTGAATCGGCTAAACTTGAATGATTGAAAAATGATATTGAAACACACCAAGTGTACCTACACCCCACAAAACTAACCTTGGAAATCATGAATCTGTTCTACAAGAGAACATGCAGAAGCGAGCCCGGTCACTGGTGCTTTGCCAAAGCTTGTAGGAATCGCCATCAACTCACCATCTGTCAGTTAACCCACCCGTTACTCTTGAACAACAAAATGCAGATCCAATGGCATTTGATAAGACTGCATAACAATAATCAAAATGTTTCTAGTGATATATGCAGTTACAATTAGAAATCCATAGGCTAGTTATCTCATATGCATTTATGTTAATTGGATTAAGGTGATTTTAGTATACGTTTAACAATATATGAAACATAATGTCTGAACTCACTTTATGGTTTTGCATCACAAGGCATTCTTACCTCAACTTTGCAATCAATTCTAGAGGAAAACTATAAAATAACAAAACATTAAATTATCACTTTATGGTATTGCATAACATCCTTTGGTAACATTTAATATTATTATTTCTTTAATAACAAAAATCTTCTGAACATTAAAAGCAAAAAATGGATTAGTACCAACGCCATTGATTTTTTTTTTATAAATAATTCATGCATACAAATGCATCTTCCTGCTGATCAAGTTTAGTTAAACTTACGGAAGCCTAATCTTGTCCCCGCATTGTTATATTGAACCGGTGTGCAACATTTTCTGATGTAATGCCCATTGGAAGTATACAATCTTGACCTTGTACCATGGTATTCACTTGGTAAAGTTGGCACTAAGCATTTCAAATCCCCAATCATATCCAAAAGAAAAAAAAAAAGCAAACAAGTGATAGATAGATATTATCATATGGAGATATCTGTGGGTGTGTGCGCAGAAGGAGTACCTTGGGGTTAGCTGATCATTTCCAAGCCATAGGATTAGCGGTCATAGATTACAACCCAGCACTGACACGTATTCATGTTTAACAAAACGTATTACAAACTATACTAAAAAAATCAAGTCAGTTTCACAGACCAAACAAAAAAGTAGCATCATTTGCTCTACCAACGATGTCAAACATGCATGGTCAGATTTAACCTAGAAAACCTAAAAACCTAAATTCAAAAAACAATTAAACTAAAACACTTATAAATCAAATCAAAGGGAAAACCTCAATTTGTATAGTATGATTTTCAAGCACGAAGCGCCGTGGGTGGTATGAATTTAGTAGCTGCACATAGATTTTTAGCCCTAACTGTAACCTGCGTAAAAATCCCCAAAAAAAGATAATCAATTATGTAAAGCTATACTATCAGACATGGATATCAGAACACAAAATTAAACTAACCCTTCCTTGATTTTGGTGTTTCCAACCTGATTATAGGAGAACCAGAAGAATTAGGCCATGAAAACAAACTTGCGTTTCCAAGTAACACTACTAGAAAATAGGGGGGTTTCCTACCAAAATTTCCGACAAAACCAATTTCGTCGGAAAATTCCGACCATTTTCCGACAAAATACCAACTAAAAAAATAATCTGGTTTTACCGACTATTTTCCTACAATTTACCGACCAAAAAAAAAAAGAGAAAAAAATTGGTCGGAAAATGGTCGGAAAATTTCCGACTAAGTTCCGACTAAAAAACTAATCTGGTTTTACCGACTATTTTCCTACAATTTACCGACAAAAAAAAATTTGGTCGGAAAATGGTCGGAAAATTTCCGACTATTTACCGACAAAAAAAAAAGATAAAAAAATTGGTCGGAAAATGGTCGGAAATTTCCGACTAAAATTTTTGTTTTTTTCATTTTTTCAACCTTTAAACATCGTTTTTCCATTCCATCTTTTGTACACATTAATTATACATGAAATACTTTTACTTTACCAACTTATACGCATTGTACATGTTTATACGTGTATGTACCGACTAAAAAACAATTATTCTTTTCATATTTAATTATACCGAGGTGTATATCTATATATATAAACGTATTTCTTGTCTCTATATGTATATGTATGTGTGTATGTATATATATATATATATGTATGAGTATGTGTTTGTCCAAGTGTACACACACGCATACATACACACATACATATATATACACATACTTAGCCTGTTTTAATTAATAGGTCCCGATAGGGTACATACACGTATAAACATGTACAGCGCGTATAAGTTGGTAAAGTAAAAGTATTTCATGTATAATTAATGTGTACAAAAGATGGAACGGAAAAACGATGTTTAAATGTTGAAAAAATGAAAAAAACGAAAATTTTAGTCGGAAAATGGTCGGAAATTTCCGACCATTTTCCGACTAAAACCTTTATTGGTCGGAAAGTTGTCGGAAATTTCCGACCATTTTCCGACTAAAACCTTTATTGGTCGGAAAATGGTCGGAAATTTCCGACAAATTTCCGACTAAAATTTTTGTTTTTTTCACTTTTTCAACCTTTAAACATCGTTTTTCCATTCCATCTTTTGTACACATTAATTATACATGAAATACTTTTACTTTACCAACTTATACGCATTGTACATGTTTATACGTGTATGTACCGACTAAAAAACAATTATTCTTTTCATATTTAATTATACCGAGGTGTATATCTATATATATAAACGTATTTCTTGTCTCTATATGTATATGTATGTGTGTATGTATATATATATATATATATATATATATATATATATATCTATGTATGAGTATGTGTTTGTCCAAGTGTACACACACGCATACATACACACATACATATATATACACATACTTAGCCTGTTTTAATTAATAGGTCCCGATAGGGTACATACACGTATAAACATGTACAACGCGTATAAGTTGGTAAAGTAAAAGTATTTCATGTATAATTAATGTGTACAAAAGATGGAACGGAAAAACGATGTTTAAATGTTGAAAAAATGAAAAAAACTAAAATTTTAGTCGGAAAATGGTCGGAAATTTCCGACCATTTTCCGACTAAAACCTTTATTGGTCGGAAAGTTGTCGGAAATTTCCGACCATTTTCCGACTAAAACCTTTATTGGTCGGAAAATGGTCGGAAATTTCCGACAAATTTCCGACTAAAATTTTTGTTTTTTTCATTTTTTCAACCTTTAAACATCGTTTTTCCATTCCATCTTTTGTACACATTAATTATACATGAAATACTTTTACTTTACCAACTTATACGCATTGTACATGTTTATACGTGTATGTACCGACTAAAAAACAATTATTCTTTTCATATTTAATTATACCGAGGTGTATATCTATATATATAAACGTATTTCTTGTCTCTATATGTATATGTATGTGTGTATGTATATATATATATATATATATGTATGAGTATGTGTTTGTCCAATTGTACACACACGCATACATACACACATACATATATATACACATACTTAGCCTGTTTTAATTAATAGGGCCCGATAGGGTACATACACGTATAAACATGTACAACGCGTATAAGTTGGTAAAGTAAAAGTATTTCCGACAAAGCCAATTTCGTCGAAAAATTCCGACCATTTTCCGACCTGTGAAAGAAGGATGTTTGTTATCGGCTCACACGGCGGCGGCCCCCCCTTCGTTTTTCCGATATTGATGACGGCAGTGGTTGTGACAACCCGTGATTTACGGCTCTTAATTACGTGATTAAGAAGTAATTAACGCGATAATAAATAGTGTTTACAGCGCAAATTAACTTAATTAGGCCCTGGAAGTGCCTAAGAACGTCTATACGACTTTATAGTGCGCGAACGATGGTTTACAGAGAAACCTGCGAAACGTTAAACGGCAACGGATTGAAAACGAATATAATACTGACAACGCCGACAAATACGGATTTCCTATGAGTATTTTATATTTATGAGTTTAATTTTGAGAATTTATTTGGGCTTCCTGCGACACAAACGCAAACGTGAACTAAAAACGTGATTGCAAGAAACGCACCGACAACAAAACGGAAGCAACAGACACGCGTATTACCTTCAGAATCGAATTTCTTGATATATTTAGCTTCATAATTATATTTTTAACAACCGTAGTCGAAACCAGGTCGAAAAAAGCGGATAAAATGACAAATGACTCGACTTTATGCGAATATTACTGTAATCGACGATCGAGCGCACGAACGACTACTGATCATGTTCGACGTGTTTTAATACTAAAAATTTTATATTATGACGCTATGGAGAGTTCGGGTTTTAATAACGTGCTCGTAGGAAATTACGGGCCGCTTATAACGCACGATATTGGGCTTGTGGGCATTGGGCCCAAGCCCAAAACCCACTAAACTAAAACCTAGTGTATATAAGTGTAATGACAAACCCTAATCTCATAACATCAGCCGCTCACATGTCCTCCTTCCCAACAACTTCTCTGCACTCCTCTCTCGATCCTGCTCCCGCGACCCCCCCCCCCCCCGGCGTCTCCCCGTTCTCCGGCACACACACACCCGTTTCACCCCTCCCTCTCGTTAACTCCGACCGAACTCCGGCCGGCGATGTTTACAGCGGCGGAGCACGTTGGTGGCACACGACAGCAAATCGGAGAGGACAGAGAGAGAAACACGATGGAGAGAGAGAGAGGCCGAAGAGAAGAGAGAGATCGGAGCAGGGATTAATGATGGCATCGATGGAATCCCGACGATTCCTTTTATTTTTTTTCGGTAAAAACCCTTCCCCTCTGTTTATCTTCTACCTCTTTTCTGTTATTTGTTGTTTTTTTTTTGAACTAATGAAGTGATTTATGCTACTATATTGATGATGGTGATGCTGAATGTTCTGTTGAAGATGATGATTATGTTCTTGGTCGGATAAATGTTCAGATCTGTTTCGGGTTGGGTCTTATTTCGGGAGTTTTGGGTTCGGATTTGTGGCTCGGGTCTTGATATGGTGCAACTCGGTGTGCTTTAGCTTAACTCGGTTCGATTCGGTGTGATAATTTCGGGGTGTGACAGTGGTGGGATGAGATCTGCGAGTTTCTCCGGTAAGAACCCCTTCACCATCTGTTTGAGATATCGGTTCAATGTTTTTTCTTGTTTATTTTTACTTGTTAACTGCTTAGGTTGTAAATTTGTTTGAATTCAAAGTAGAACGTAAAGGTGTTGTTTTGTTCGCGGTGTGGGAAAAGAAGGCCCATTATGCTTGATTTAAAATATAGCAACCAGGTTCTCAATATCGAATTAGATCGAGGTTTGACCACCATATTAGTCTTCTAATCAAAGAAACAAGAACTGCAAAAATAATAATTAATTAAATTGTCCTGATTGTTATTTTGTTTCTTAACTGCCACTTAAGATATCAAATCCATTAATTAAATTGTCCTGATTTTGACTTGTAATTTATCTCATACTGATAGATAGATATCTAATGGCAGGCAGGTGTGAACGTTAAGAAGTAGGAGGGCCTGGGCGCCACATGGTGCTTTTCTAGGATTGCCTCCTGACACGCGGATCCAACCCTGACCCGTTTCAAAGTTATAACCCGGTATACTATAGAGATGGACAAAAAAAGAAAAATACTATGTTGTCATCCTATTTCATGATTAGTTCAATTCGATTAGCTAATATTCCACCATGGTATGTATGATAGAAAAGAAAACATATCTTTTGTTATTTCTAGAAAATTAATTAATTACCTTTGAGCTTTCTACTGAATATGAAGGAAAAAGCTAGAGGAACTAGGAAGTGTGTTAGTCATTCCAAAAGCTTTCTCTCAGCAGATAAGTGTTCTAGACTTTCAGTGTAGTGTAGATTTAAATTATGTTTACAATTTACTCTCTTACCCATTTTTGTGACTTTACAGGTTTGCAAATGCTCTACACATTTTACAGGAATATGCAGTCCCCAAGCTCATTACAGAATTAGTGAAGTAAGCCTATCTCCAAACCTTAAGTTTTCAAGGAATGGATCAATTTGGGTTAACGGATCAATAAAAACGTATTTTAAAGCATAAAACCTTCTTACTTGCGTCACAGGGAGGAAAAATGTTGGATGCAATAAAAACGTATTTTAAAGCATCAAACCTTCTTACTTGCAGCATCATGGAACAGTTGTGTAACTATATAATGTATTAACTATTTTCGGTGTTAAAAGTATAAAAATGCTTCCAGGGCCCAATTTTTTCTTTCTTTGTTTTGGTCAAAATGGGTTTGTTTGGGTACCATTCAGGTCACTGGGTTTGCATCAGTTGATTCGTTTTGTTCTGTTCTGTTTATGGGCTGTAAACTGCGATATGTTTTACTCTCTTTGTGAGCCACATATTCCAAAAAAAGGTGCCAAGTTAGGGTGGGTCTAGGTTGATAAGTGCACAAAATGGGTTTGTTTTTGTTTTCCGTTTGGGTTGGAGCCATGCTGTGGTTTGATGAGCTATGTTTGTTTTATTGATCTCAATTACATTTTAAATATTTTAATTATATTTAATTGTTTTATTAATATATATATTATTTTTAATAATGTGAAAATTAAAAATATTTTTAAAAGAAATGATGTTTTGACCTAAAGTAACAAAATGTTTGATGTACAGGCAACAGAAGGTACATTTTGGTACACCGGTAGGGGTGTAAACGAGTCGGGCATAGTGCGAGCCTTCCACTACTCAAGCTTGGCTCGTCATGTTTTTATGAGGCTCGGTTCGGTTCGGATTTACTTATTTGAGCTCGAACTCGGCTTGCGAGTAAAACCTAAATCTTGAGCTCGTTTTGAGCTCACAAGCTTAAACAAACTTTGTATTTCAGGCTCGAGCTTGTTAAGTCTCGGTTTGTATATTAAGATGCTTTTGATTCCTCAATATTTATGTATGCTGTTTAGGTGTGGAACTTGCAATCCCAAGTGGAAAAGTTAAATAAATGACTCGAAGAGGCGCGACAACCCCACACGGAAGTGTTGCAAAACCGAGTTGATGAAGCAGTTTGGTAATCCTAGCAATCCTCCACCATAGTTTTGTTTTGTTTTGTTTTGTTTTGTTTGTTGTCTTTTACGGTTAAACTTGTAATTTAAAAACCGTGGGATATTTTGTTGTGGAACCTACAATTTGACAACCGTTTTGTATTTTGTGGATGAACTTTCAGTTCTATAATCTTGTCGTATTTAGGATTTTTATTGGTTTTTTTTTCTGCATTTTTAGTAGAAAAATCTGGATTTTTTAGTTTTTTATATTTTTTTTTATTAAAAAGTATTTTAGTCGGAAAGCTGTCGGAACATCTTGGTCGGAACTTTGTCGGAAACTTTTAGTCGGAAAATAGTAGGAAACCGGCAGTCGGAAAGCTGTCGGAAAATTGTAGTCGGAAATTGGTCGAAAAACTTTTGGTCGGAAAATGGTCGGAAACCGGCAGTCGGAAAGCTGTCGGAAAATTGTAGTCGGAAATTGGTCGGAAAATTGTAGTAGGAACTTTGTCGGAAAATTGTAGTCGGAACTTTGTCGGAAACCGGCAGTCGAAAATTGGTCGGAAATTGGTAGGAAATTTAGTCGGAAACTGGTCGGAAAAATTTTCCTACAAGGCTTTTTCCTACAAACGTATTTTTGTCGGAAACTGGTCGGAAACGCCGTTTTCCGACCATTTTCCGACTAAAACCTTGGTCGGAAATGGTCAGTTTTTTAGTAGTGTAACCACTACAGAAAACGAAAAGGTAAAAAAGAAACTAAAAATGAATATGCAAACCTGGTGATTGAGAAGTGTTTAACCACCGGAAGCTACGACAGATGATGGATGAAGATCTCGAGATAGAGAGAAAGAGAGAACAAATTATAGATCTAGATGAAAAACTCTGGGTGGGTGAGTAGCAGATTAAAGCGGGCAGGAGCTATATTTGGGAATTCAAATTTTAAATTAGAGCTTAAAAATACCTAGTCAACCTTTGGAGAGTTTCGTTGCTTTATTTAGTTGTATATTACACTTTAACATTTGTACCTTTAACCTATTTAAAAGGAAAATGTAACTACTAACTAATTATTTAAGATTTGGTTGGTCAAAGTTGAAGGATTAAAATGTAATTAATATGCGGGATTAAAATGTAATTATTATTTAAAAGACTAATTTAGTCTCGTTTTAGGTTGTGTTTATACATTAAAGCAAAAAAGTTATTAAACATTTTGTGGCTATGACAGTATTTAATCACTTGACATTTTGACATTCTGTAACTATTAAACATTTTATGATAATGACAAATTACGTTGGGCTTTAATTACTTGTACGCTAAGACATCATTTACTTGTACCTTTTAATCCGCACGTCGATACTGAACAAGACAATTATCGAAACGTCGACAAAAATGAGTAGATCGTCATGGTGCCTTTGGATTTTTTTAAAACATTATATTTTATAAGATATGATAAGAATACGTAAAAGAATTATAAGTTTGTTGTAGAGGGGGAAATGTGTAACTAATTATCTATAATTTTGTTAAAACTCAGGGATTTAAGTGTAATAAGTTTAGGGACTAAAAAATAAAAAGTGTTTAAAAGACCAAATTACCCTCATTTTAAGGGTCTATCTATAAATAAAGGGGGTGAAAAGTTCTTATTTTTTTGGTATCTTAAAATACCCCTCACTCATGCATTATAATATAGTATAGATAACTTAAATGGTATATTTACTCGATGATTTATTCAAGCGTATTTATTTTAACGCAAGAGACACAGGACGGTAAACGAGTTCGTATACGCGGTACACAACTAACCCACCTACACCAAACCCTAAGTATAAAACCATCTCATTCTCCTTTTCCATCCATTTTCTACAAACCCTAGCCCCCACCATTAATATCTCTCAAGAACACACATACCACTGCATTTTCTCGTAGAGAGGGAGAGAGAGGACCGATGTTAGAGAAAGTGGGAGACACACGTGAGAGATATTAGGAAACAACTGACCATAGTTGTGCGCGGTGGACAGGAGAATCAAATGAGAGGAAGAGGGAGTTCGAGGAGGAAAAAGAAGAGAATGCAACTTGGCGGTTCGCGGTGCATCCTATCTTCTCCTTCTGACTCGCGACTTAGGTAATTTCTGGATCCATTCTTCCATGTTTCGATTTATATGGAGTTATTTCCGTTTGTCTATGGTGCAACGAGGAGTTTGTGACGCGATGTCAATCGTGGTGGTAAATGGTCCCGTCGGCGACAAAGGTGGTGGTCCAAATGGGTCTGCATAAGGATTGTATGTGTGGTGCTTGACGACTTTATGAGTGAGTGTTGCATGAAAGCTTGAGGGTAATGATATGTTTTGCATAAAGAAGATGTTGGTGGTGTCGGCTAGGATAGTGGTGGTGCCAAAAGTGGTGTAGGATGTATCGGTGGAGACCGCGACGGTAGGCGTAACGGCGGATGGTGATGGTAGCGATGGGAGATGATGGCGATGTGTTGACGAATAGTGACGAGCGGTAGTCTCGGTGTTCACAGGAGTGAAAACAATGGTGGTGATGGCGTATGGTGGTGAAAGGGACGATGTTGATGTTGATGGTGGTGACGTTGTACGGTGACAGTGATGATGTCAAGTGTGGCAGTGTTGGTGTTCGATGATGACCGATGGCGTCCTAGGGTAGTATAAGGTGTGGAGGATGGAACCGTGACTAGGGTACTTCGGTTTTAGGATAAACTCTCGATGGTTAAGGATGAGGGTGATGCTTTCAAACCTGCATGATATATAGTGAGGTTTGCATGGAATTGTATGGCTCGATAACAGTATGGAGTTTGGTGTGTTTGCATGGGAATAATGAATTATATATGATAAGCATGGCCGGCCCTGGCTGGGCTGGGAGGACCATCGGCCAGGACCCGATATTTCGAGGGGCATTTTTTTATGAAAAAACCCCGATATGTATATGTAAAATATTTTTTTATTAGAGTACACTCATAAAAACACCAACATAGGCATCCTTACAAAACAATTCTTATGGTTTAGATTAGTTATTGAGTTAATTACTTTTTCAGTCCCTGAGGTTTGCAAAAAATAACGGTTTCAGTCCATTAGTTTAAAAATTGTCATTTCAGTCCATTAGTTTCATTTTCATAACCATTTCAGTCCACTAACTTAACTCCATCCATTTATTTTGTTAACTTTGGGGTGAAATTACCAAATTACCCCTGCTAACTTAACAAATTGTAATAAAAATCATAAAAATTCAAAAAAATTCCAAAAAAATCAAAAAAATTCTAAAAAATTCAAAAAAATCTAAAAATAAAAAAATAATAAAAAAATTCTAAAAAATCTAAAAATAAAAAAAATCCAAAAAATTCAAAAAAATCAAAAAAATTCCAAAAAATTCAAAAAAAATCTAAAAATCAAAAAAATTTTAAAAAATCATAAAAATTCTAAAAAATCCAAAAAAATCAAAAAAATCCAAAATGTTTCGAACCCGAACCGTTTCGAACCCGAACCGTTTCGACCCGTACCGTTTCGAGCCGAACCGTTTCGACGCAAACCGTTTCGACCCCTACAGTTTCGACGCGAACCGTTTCGACCCGTACCGTTTCGAGCTGAACCGTTTCGACGCGAACCGTTTCGACCCGTGCCGTTTCGACCCGTGCCGTTTCGACCCAAAATGTTTCGAACCCGAACCGTTTCGAACCCGTGCCGTTTCGACCCGTGCCGTTTCGACCCCGAACCGTTTCGACCCAAAATGTTTCGAACCCGAACCGTTTCGACCCGTGCCGTTTCGAACCGTGCCGTTTCGACCCGTGCCGTTTCGACCCGTGCCGTTTCGACCCGTCCGTTTCGAGCCGTACCGTTTCGACGCGAACCGTTTCGACCCGTTTCGAGCCGAACCGTTTCGACGCGAACCGTTTCGACGCGAACGTTTCGACCCGTACCGTTTCGAGCCGAACCGTTTCGACGCGAACCGTTTCGACCCGTACCGTTTCGAGCTGAACGGTTCGACCCGTACCCGTACGGTTCAGCAGGTTCGCGTCGAAACGGTACGGGTCGAAACGGCACGGGTCGAAACGGCACGGGTCGAAACGGCACGGGTCGAAACGGTACGGCTCGAAACGGTTCGCGTCGAAACTGTAGGTCGAAACGGTTCGCGTCGAAACGGTTCGGCTCGAAACGGTACGGGTCGAAACGGTTCGGGTTCGAAACGGTTCGGGTTCGAAACATTTTTCCCTTTGGCATTAGGTTTAGACCTTTAGTGAGCCCAATACCCAATTTTGTTAAGGCCTAAGGGCACATTTTTCGAGCTCGAACAGGGTACACGAATTCTCAGAGCCGGCCCTGATGATAAGGTATGAAGGTTGAAAATGATACGGGGTTCTCGGTTGTAAGTGTGACGTTTACACACACTCCACAATGTTGAAGATGATGATAGGATGATATAATTATGGTTTTGAAGGTGCTGCTAGGTAGATCACGCATGGGGTAGGCTTCGATGAGGGGTCTAACGACCCACCGTGTTTCTGTTTCGTCAACAAGACGGGTACGACTCGTGTGCAATCGTAACGTTGGGAACCTTTCGCTTCCGGTTGGTCTTTAGTCTTGAGGTTCGTATAACGCTAAGGTGCGAGAATTTTTGCGGTTGAATGTGATTCCTTGGGTGATGTTTGGATGTATGAATAATGATTTAGCAATCTGTTATTGTTTGGACCCGGTCAGCATAGTCAGATTTGATTTGCACGTATATCGAGTTAACGAATTATTTATTTGTATACTTGTATATAAATATATTAAGTATTAAACTTGACTCGTTTTGGACGAACAAAACGAACCGATTGGTGATGTTGTAGATGTTGGGATGTACATATATACGTATATTCATAAATAAACGTGTGGAACAAACTCTTAAACGTTTTAGAAATTGGATTTAGTCTAAAACCGAACATAAGTATACATTGTCATAAGCATCATACCTAGAATATATTTACTATATATATTTTGTTATATTTATATTTTATTTTATTTAAATATATTCACGAGAAACCCACCTTAATTACTATCAGTTCATCGAGTTAACTCGTTTAGATCGAGTGGTGTTCGATCGAGGTCAGGTAGCTGGGCAAACTATCTTTACAACCAAGATGTGAACTAGAGTTATTTCTAATAGACTTTAAAGTGTCCTTTATCTGTAGTAGGGCACGGGAATGTTGGGTATTTCAAGCTTCAGGCCTTGCTTGTCTTTATTTGCGTTATGGAGTTTTATGCTTTGCACATCAGGTGAGTTCACTGCTCTTTTTCAAGCATGCGTCCCGGGGAGGGACATCTGGTAAATATTCCGGGGAGGAATATTGGGTAATGGGTTTGACTGGAATGTTAAACCGGAATGTTAGATAATACACTCACTCCTATTACCTTAAGTCTCATCTTCTACCGAAATGGTTGCCAGGGAGGCAACGAGGTTATTAGTTGATAGCGCTATTTGGTTTGGCACCCTCACACCGTACCGGGGAGGACGGGCGTGAACTAATTACCTTAAATCATGACCAATGCTTTGATAGGGGCATTGGGGACGGGCAAACAAACTGAAGCCATCTTGTACGGTATCGAGTTATTATCAACATTGTTTTTGGAATTGCTTTTGAACTAAACTAAACTTTTGGCAGTAAAACATGTAACACGATTTTCGGTAAACAAAACTATGAACTCGCCAGCTTTTTGCTGATACACTTTTTCTGCATGCTTGCAGGTTGTTAGATACACTACGCTTTGGAACTTGCAGTCTGGGGAGCTGAGAGTGTCATGGGGCGCGCTACTTGATGCAAACTATTAAACTTATGAAATTTAAAAAGGTTTGGTTGGTTTATATTGAAACAGTTACAATTGCTTCCGCTGAACAGATGTTATGTCGAAATGATATTTGGAATTACACTATTCATGTTGGACTAAACTTTTGCGTTTAATAACATTTTACTATTAGTTCAATGTGATTAGTGGCTAGATCCTTGTACGTCACACGTCTCGCGGTGTAACTCCGCAGGTGGTATTTTGAGGGTGTGACATACTAGATTAAATACACACACACACACACACACACACACACACACACATATATATATATATATAGGGGAAGGTTCATTTGAGAAGAAAATTATATTGAGAAGAAAAAGAATAAAAGGGTATAATTGTAAAACATTAAATAGTTTTTTTTTTTTTCTCATCTCATTTATTATTATGTTTGACTAATTAATTAGTCATTAAGACTATAATCCTCCACACTAAATATTTTTGCCTACATACATCAAAAGTTATCCTACATATTTCGAAATTTATCCTACACATATTGAAATTTATCCTACACAACTCGTAATTTATCCTACATGCCTCGTATTTATCCTACACTTTAAATGAATTTTTATTTTTCTTTTTTGTGAAAAATATATATCTTAAAAATAAGTTACAAATTTAATATAGTAGTTATTAAAGATGAAACTACCAATTAATGATGTATGTAAGTTTACTAATATACCCTTATAGTTACATTAAGTACAAATATTAAATGAAGTCTAATGAAGCATTCCTATTGGTTGAAATTTCTTCTTTTTTCTTCTTACAAAGAATTTCTTCTCATTTGATCCCTCCACTATATATATATATATATATATATATATATAGGGTAATGCTACACAAGAAACCCTTTTTTTTTAGAAAACTTTGGAAACCCATCATGTGGCCTAGATTGCTCCACATCAACATATGATTTTAGAGGTTTAAAGGGTATGATTGTCTTTTTATCATTTCATACACACACCCCAATACACTTTAAGTCATTTCATTCACCATCATAAGTTTGATACTTCACCCCACCCTCTTACCAACTCCTTCATCTTTCTCTCTAAAAAAAACATCAAGTCAAAAAAAACATCAAGAACACTGATTAGTTTCTCTCTCTCTCTCTTCATCAAATCTCTCTCTCATCGTACACCTCTCTCTCTCTTCCACCACAACACCATCACCACCGCACCACCACCACCATCACCACCGCACCACCATCTGTATTGTACCTCCGGCACCACCGTAAACACCTCCAACCCTGTTGCACAACCCCCACCACCGTTGCACCTTTACCACCGTCGGGCCGACCCCCGCTGCACAACCCCCACAACTGCCACCACCGCCCCTCCACCACCGGCATCCCCCAACCCCAACCCATATATTCAGTTCCTATATTCAGATGTGGAACTGAATATATTCAACTCAAAATGGCACCAGATCTGAATGTTTCCATCATCAACTACTGCTCAAAGGTCACCGATGTTGACGAGCTCTTGAGATCGTATCAATCTGAACCCGAATGTTCTCCATCCAAAGATTATATTTGGGGGAATGATCTCCATCCGAATGTTGAACTAATATCAACTACAAAGGTTTAATTGTTTGTTTTTTGATTTAAAATTTGTTTGGATTAATTTTGGGGTTTTTTTTTATGTGTGAGGGTAATATTGTTAAATGATTGAAATTTTGAGCTTGGGGACTGTGTGGATGTTTGAGTCATGGATAAATGCTTTTGGATGCGTTGGGAAAGTTTATTATGTTAAGATTATGATATGTAAATTGTAAATGGCTCGTTTCATATTACACGTTACATACTAAATTTCAAGTACATAAATGGCCGGTTTCATATTATACCTTACATGCTTGAATAGTTTGAATCGTTTAATAATCGACACATCTGTTTTTATTTTTAGACGTCTAATAATCGGCACATCTGTTTTTAGAAACGAAAAGCCAAGTTTGTCTTACAGCACAACCAACGTAACACGTGTTATAGTCTGAACTCCTGTTTCACAGCTAAGCCAAGTTTGTCTTACAGCACAACCAACGTAACACGTGTTATAGTCTGAACTCCTGTTTCACAGCTAAGCCAAGTTTGTCTTACAGGACAACCAACGTAACACGTGTTATAGTCTGAACTCCTGTTTCACAGCTAAGCCAAGTTTGTCTTACAGCACAACCAACGTAACACGTGTTATAGTCTGAACTCCTGTTTCACAGCTAAACCATAGTAACATGTTATAGAGACAAGTATTAGGGTATGGCGATGTATTAGAGACATGTATTGGGGTATGGCGAATTAATTGCAGGTTTTTAGTTCTGTGTACTTTGTTAATTGTTGTTTCAGTTGTGTAAGATTAATTTGCAGGTTTTTATTTTTGTGTTAAAAAGCTGTGCTTGGTTTGGTTGCTTGTTTGGGCTTTTGATCTGAATAGTAACTGTTTTTTGTTGGTTTGGTTGCTTTGTTTGGGGCTTTTGATCTGAATAGTAACTGTTTTTGTGATGTTATCTGAGAAAAAATATTTTCTGGCTATGAATGTGTTAATATTTATGTCTGGTTAACGACTTAACGGTAATATTATCTTTTTGTTATTAGGACGGTGATGGATTCAAGGGAAATAAGATCCAATTCTCGGGACCGTTGGTTTCGTCAAACGTGGATCAGATGCTCAAGGATCATGACCATGTTTATGTTACAGCACAACACAACTAACACGTGTTATAGGTTGAACTTCTCGGACATGCATGTGTTACATGTGACATGAAACCCATGTACAATGTAACACGTGTAACGTGTGACATGAAAACACATTTTTATAAATGTAACTTTTTGGAAATTTCAAGTACATAAATGGCCGGTTTCACATTATACCTTACATGCTTGAATAGTTTGAATCGTTCAATTTCATTTTACCCATTTCACCTTTTTTTCTTTTCAGCCGATTATAGAATATGGGTTTTGAAACACGAACACCAAGTATAATAGTTAATAGTTATCTCTGGTTAACGACTTAACGGTTATCTTATCTTTTTGTTATTAGGATGGTGATGGATACAAAGGAAACAAGATCCAATTCTCGGGACCGTTGGTTTCGTCAAACGTGGATCAGATGCTTAAGGATCATGACCATGTTTATGTTACAACACAACACAACTAACACGTGTTATAGTCTGAACTCCTGTTTCACAGCTAAGCTAAGTTTGTCTTACAGCACAACCAACGTAACACGTGTTATAGTCTGAACTTCTGGCTATGAATGTGTTAATATTTATGCCTGGTTAACGACTTAACGGTTATCTTATCTTTTTGTTATTAGGACGGTGATGGATTCAAGGGAAATAAGATCCAATTCTCTGGACCGTTGGTTTCGTCAAACGTGGATCAGATGCTCAAGGATCATGACCATGTTTATGTTACAGCACAACACAACTAACACGTGTTATAGGTTGAACTTCTCGGACATGCATGAACGTAACACGTGTTACGTGTGACATGAAAACACATTTGTATAACTTCCCTGGCATAAGCACACCCACATGTTTACAAACCGTTTCAAGACCGACCCAAACAATAAAGCAAGGGTAGCCGCTGAAAAGCTAAGGCAGAAAAGGTAGCCGCAGAAAAGCTAAGGCAGACTGTAAAAGGAAGCTCCACCATTTTCTTAGTGCTATGTATTTTCGTTTACTAGTAATATGTAATGTGAGACTCTTTTTTTGTTTTGTCTAGTACATGATGTTAAAACGGTATGGACTTAACACATTATGGAAGTCTTAACACACGTTATAAAAGAGGCTTAACACACGTTATATCAGGTATACTATGTTGTTATTAAGCTACTATTGGAGTTTATGCATCCATTCTGGAAGTCTTAACACACGTTATAATAGAGGCTTAACACACGTTATACATGTCAGGCGCGTAACACATGTTATAGTATGTATATACAAATCATGGTGTTTTGGAAACCACTAGCTTATACATGACACCATGTTGGGTTAAACCAAGATTATAATTCCATATTAACTTGTACACGTGTTACGATCAGTATATGCACATCATGGTGTTTTGCAAACCACTTTCTTATACATGAATACAAGTCGGGTTATAATGGATGCTTACATGTTATCATATGTATACAAGTGGGGTACAACAAGATTACGATATTAACTAAGCTCACCATTAAACTCATCGCCCCTGTCGACTGTTTTCACCCTTGTCACATGTTAAGCAATTACATGATCCAAACACACAAATTGTAACACATGTTAGATCAGTATATACACATCATGGTGTTTTGTAAACCACTAGCTTATACATGAATACATGTCAGGTTACAAAAAGATTATAACAGAGGCTTAACACATGTTATACGTTCCAAAATATGCAAAACAAATGACCCGTTTCATATTATATATTCCAAAATTACCGGTACATGTGTTACCATAAATGGCTCGTTTCATATTACACGTTACATACTAACTTGTACATTTATTACTTGTACAAGTTTTACGCTCAGTATCCACATTATCGGATATTTTAAACATCAACAAAAATAAAATAGATATTACTTGTTTTTTTAATTAACAAAAGGTTAACACACGTTATATAGCGTTACAACAAGTGGGGTTACAACAAGATTACGATATTAACTAAGCTCACCATTAAACTCATCGCCCCCGTCGACTGTTTTCACCCTTGTCACATGTTAAGCAATTACATGTTCCAAACAGAAAAATTGTAACACATGTTAGATTAGTATATACACATCATGGTGTTTTGTAAACCACTAGCTTATACATGAATACATGTCAGGTTACAAAAAGATTATAACAGAGGCTTAACACATGTTATACGTCCAAAATTGTGCAAAACAAATGACCCGTTTCATATTATATATTCCAAAATTACCGGTACACGTGTTACCATAAATGGCTCGTTTCATATTACACGTTACATACTATCCACATTACCGGTACATGTGTTACTATAAATGACTCGTATCCAGAATCCGTGACCATGTAAAACCGTTAAGTCGTTGCCTCCAATGGCATTCTGCCCAAAACCGATACCACAGTCTGCAAGGCGCTTGCGGTTCTTTTGCCAGTTCGGGTCACACGTCCAGCAGTCATCAATGGGATTACCAGTTCCACATGAGAAGAATCCCAGTTTCCTTTCTTTCAGTGCTGTTTCTCATGCTCCTGCTCATCACAACAAACTAATATGTTGAATATGCAATCCCAGTTTACCGAAAAAGTAACTTTGCCTCTACTGAACAAAATGACTAATTGTTATCATAATCAACATATTATGATTAACACGCGTTATATATCATTCTAACAGGTGCTTAACACATGTTATGGGTTTGTCTTTGTAAATCAAGCAACCCAACAAAAAAACAAGTATTGTTAACAAAAAAAAAACACTTACTGTTCAGATCAAAAACCCAAACAAGCAACCCAAACCTTTATGGGTTTGTTTCTGTAAATCAACACACGTTACATAACATTCTAACAGGGGGCTTAACACATGTTATGGGTCTGAGTCTGTGAATCAAGCAACCCAACAAAAAAACACTTACTGTTCAGATCAAAACCCAAACAAGCAACCCAACCCAAACCAACAAAAAAACAGCTACTGTTAAGATCAAAAGCCCCTAACAAGCAACCAAACCAACAAAAAAACCCGTTCAAAATCTCATCCTAAAGTTTTTTATTTATTTAAAATACATGAACATTAACCATGGATACCCCATTAACCATTACTAAAACACTTTCAGCACACAAATACATATTAACAACCATTTCAACAAAAAATCAAGTGTGAATTGATATTTCAAGAACACTTACCGGGCTAGACGAAGAAGGGTCTTCAAACCTTCATTATCTGCTCCCAGCCAACCCAAAATAAATCTGGAGTGAATCCCGAACTAAATTAGAACCGAACCTGAACATGAATCTAACCCGAGTCGTCTGTATGTGTGTTCAACCACCCACTGTCGCCGCTATCAACCACCAACACCGCAGAATGAACCAGTCACCACCTTCCACAAACCACCAGATCTGCAACCACCATCGTGCCTCACTCATTCCCCTGCCCCAACCATAACGGTCAACAACACCACCGCCACATCGCTGCTACTGCCGTGGGTGGCTGGAAACCCACCAGTTTTCTCTCTCTCTTTCGATTTCTCTGGACCTCTTTTTCTCTTTCGATTTCTCTGGTACTCTCTCTCACGGCTCTCACTCTATCTCTAGGCTTGCAGGTTGTAAGTGTTGTGTAGAGAGAAGGGAAAGTCATGGGGGCTAGGGTTTTGATTTGGGGAGGAGAAAATGAGATCTGTGATTTTAGAGAGAGGGAATTGAGAGAGCTGAGATTTTGAAATGGATATGAAGAGAGAGAAAGATCATTGCATTAAAGAGAGATGATAAGATTGGACATTGGAGAGAGAAGGAATGTTTCTACCGAAAATACCCCTTCCACTTGTACTAATGTATTATATCATTTCTTTTAAATCTAATTCTTATCAAAAATTAGGAGAGCCATTGATCAAGTTAGATGAGAGACAATCAATGGCTCACATTGGGTTTCCAAGGTTTCTTAAAAAAGATGGGGTTTCCTATATAACCAAGCCCTATATATATATATATATATATATATATATATATTTAATCTTACATTCTCCCACTTAGTCGAATAATCATTTATCATGAGCATTAGATAAGTCTGATCAGCAGTTAATACTCATTTTAGCTTTAAACCAAGAACCGTAGTAGAGAAATACAGTCGTTGAATCATCATTCGACTTAGGACCCCCATTAATCATACTACAACCTCAATTTAAAACATAACAGTTATGATCAAAATAAGTAAGCCCTTTAACGTTTGATTTGTATTTATATTTATATATATGTCATTATACCGGCAGAACATATATTAGATACATACAAAAACAAACTGACGAGGAAAATTAATTAATAGTTAGTCATTCATAGTACGATATGTATTTGTACATGGTCATCAATTAAAACCCGTCTCTTTTATGAGCTCTCTTAATAAGACTTATGGGTAATAGACCTTCAGTTATAGGATCCTTAAGCATATCATGAATGTATTCGATACAAAGATTTAGTTTCCTTAATTCGTTCATAAACGAATAATTAATCTTGTATTGAAATTTAATGCAGCACATCTCGAACTGTTACTGTTCAAGGAGACATGGTAGCTGACTTTATCACAATAAGTCTTCGATATAATTTATATGGAGTTAATAAACTTATGAGTCCACTGATAAAATTCCAACAACATTTATTGACTATTGCTTTGTGATCAACGATATATTACGTCGTTATAACTTAGGTTGTCGATATCAGTCCATTATGACTCTTCCATGAGATAGGTTTTGTCTGCTGACATAAGGATATACCCGAAATTACATTTTGTCATCTTTAAATATTACAAAGTTAGAGTAATCAACCGGTTTGAGTTCTCACTTCTTCTTTAAAATTATAGCCTCCCGTTTCTTTTAAAGATATTGTAATACTCTATTAGATGCTTCACATTAATCTAGACATATCTAGTATGTTGCAATGTGAGTAATATCTAAACAAGTATAGACTTGAACTTACATAAGGCTTCTAATTAATGAAGCATAAGGAAATAATCTCATTTATCCTATTATCCTCTAAAGGATAGCAGTATTATCTGTTACATATGTAAGGACCCATTTAAGGTTAAACTTATGGAATGAAACTAATGTCCCACTAGGTCTACCTCGGTATGTTATGTTATCTATCACGTAAGAGATATCTCTGAGATTTATAATATCAAAGTTTGTGTTAACAATGCTTTGACTTATGTAACATATACTTGTCAATAGAATATCATCTATATAGAGACAAGTTTATCTAAGTGGCTCCCACTCATCTTGAGGTAGGTACATTAATCCACTTGATTCTTGATGAAAATAATTGCGTTAAGATTTCATCGCATTATGATGTGTGCATTAACCCGTACATGGATTTTATTAGCTTATAGACAAACTGTTCTTTAACCTCAAGTTTAGAACTTCAGTTTGTTTTATGAACATGTAAATATGTTAGCCAGTTGCTAGGGAAAGTTGTTTTAATGTTCATCTAATGTAGCTCAAAACTATTATAAGCTACTAGAACAGTGATGATCCTAAAAGAAATCTTTTGTAAGATAGGTAAGAAACATTCTTTGATAATTTATCTTTTCCTGAGTATACCCTTTGACAATCAATCATGTTTCTTTGTGTCTTAACGTTTATATTAGGATTTGGTTTGGTTATGAACACTCTTAGGTAATTCAATCAAATCCCAAACGTTATTCGAACACATAAAAGCAGTTTTACTAGAAAACAGTTTTATTCCATTTATAAGATTGCTTGACGCTAATGGCTTAATTAGAAGAGATAGGATCAGTAAACTTTTCCAAAACCATTTCAACTTTAGTTAGGGAGGTTATGTAATCATCAAAGTTAGTAGGTTTTTAAACCTAGATGACCTCCTGAGTTGATTATTGGGTTTGTTAGAAGTTTCAGTTTTATTGATTAACTCTTGGTTAGGCTTCTATCATTTTCAGAATTCTAAGTTTGTAAGAGTTGGTGCAGTATGGTGTACAAGAAGTGTAATCAGAGTTAAATTCGGAGTAAAATTTAACGACTCTCTTCCCCCGCCTCTTGTATTCCTTGCAAGTCATGATAAAGACTTTTACTGCTCCCACTGACCTTAGAAATCTTTAGGAACTTCGCATGCTTAGGGTCATTATTAAAAGACCAACAAATTCTAATAGAGAAACAAGTTAATGACGTTAGTTGTTGTGATTTCTCATGTTGAGGATTATGTTAGTTTAGGTAAGAAATCTAAGTGTGCCCACAGTTAAACAATAATGAAACTTTTGTAAGAGTAGCATTAAATTTTAAGGAGATAATTTTTTATGGAACAGTGTCGAGATGGAGCAGTGTCTTGTACAAGAGATGTAAATTGAAGTAATATGAAGTTTTCACTCCCCACCTCTTGCAATTATTGCAAGTTATTATTAAGACACTTAATGCTCCCACTGATCTTTGATATCTCTAGAAATGCTACAAGAGAAATTTCAAAGAGGTACGTGACATGGGAACCTATCATATATATGTTAGACTTTATTTGATTTCTTTAACGTCCAGATGTCATAAGAAACTTAAGGACATATTTAATAGAAATTTTATTAAGTATATATATGAATAGATTTCTTTTAAGACCTTGGACCATAGGAGTCAAATTTAGATACAAGTTGATAGTCTTTAATTGCTAAATGAATTATGTCTGAATATTTCATTTGGAATAAGTTCCACGAATGTTAATGAATAACTTATGGTGTACCAATACTTATTCCTTAAGCCAAGTAATATTTTAGGTCTTTTACATCATGATTTAAAATCACTTAGAATGAAATTAGATGAAAAATCATTCTCATTAACCATGTCATGATTTCTCATGAATTTTGGTTACGATGAATGAAATTTATAGGTCTCATTTTTCTTTTGTCAAATTCTCATTTGCATGATAACAAAAGCTGTGAAAATGTAAGGTATTATCTAGTTTCATCTTATTAATGTTTCTATCCATATATTGAGAACAAATAATATGAGAGTTTAAGGTATGTGTGACTTTATGTTGGATATGCAAGCCTCACAACCTTCATGACATAGCTTAAGTATTGATACTATATTCTGATTAATCTTCAGAATATGTAAGGTATCGAAAAGCGTTGTTAGAAGACTACTTATTATGGTTCTTATAGCCTTAACATTTAATCTGTCACTAACTCTCATGTTAGTTATTTGTTTAATTCTAGTAAGGAAACGTATAGAACTAGAGTCAACTTATCATGTGTTAATTGGAATATTAAGATTAGGAGACTTAAATACCATTTGTAGGTGACTACCTAATTAATTTATCCAACTGTTCTTTTGAATCATGGATAGGCTCGTTGCTTATGCCTAGTCAAATGGCATAATTATGCAGTGAGATTCTCCCTTGAAGAACCTTAGAGTTGGAATTTTGTACTTGTATTTAGACTATGGACCATAGAACTATCCTCTTTTAAGGTTTTAGTGGTTGTAAGGTGAACAACATCCTATTTTTCAGTTTCAAACATTTATTTCTTTGTACATATGTTGCTTATCAACACACTTCAGTTCCTTTGGTACTTTTGAGTGTTATAGTTGATTTTTAAGGCATCAAATTGTACAAGTGAAAATTTTAGTATGTAATATACTGGAAAAATGTACTTATTTCCATGTGTAAGCCCTTAATTTTATGGATCATGGTATTGTACATTATAATTTATTCACATATACTACTTAACCTTATAGTTTAGAATTTTAAATGAAGGCATGCATCTTAGGAGTTCTTGTGATTATTCCATAGATAATAGATTAGTCTTAGGAAAAACTAAATCTAGAATAACTTTAGTGATAACATTTATGTTAGATGAGTTCTTGATTATCATAAGACACATCATCTTCGACTTATCCAATTCGTCATTCTCTACTTCTGTAGCATTTTTATCAGAAGAGAGCAATAGGATTATCATGTCTTAAGGGATAATCAAGGATTTAATTTAAAAGTTAATCTTATAGAAACTTTAAGTAAAGCAAAACATATTAGGTTTAGGAATTAGAGTGAATGAGATACTGATTTATAGAAGAAAGTTACAGTGAGTATTGTTATGGGTACAAAAAATAAGGCAGACAAAATATGATCATAATATTAATGAATGATCATTAATGTGAGGATCACTATTTGAAGAAGTTGTGATATATCTACTACTAACATCAAAATAATAGACTCATTTGAAAGTTCTACTTAAACGAAGACAAATCACCTTTGGGCAGAAGTGAAATCATTTAAGTATGTGTGCAAAGTAATTGTGACAAATCAGCTTTGGCCAGAAATGAGACAATCACCTTAGTTATGCACTTGTTAAGTATGCTAGACATGAATGAATTAAATCAGCTTTGGCCAAAAGTAAGACATTCACGTTTGTAATGCATAATTAACATAGCTTTTATAATACTTGAACAATAAATAGATGTATCAAATCACCTTTGGGCAGAAGTGATACATCAGAAGCTAATTCAAGTTAAGCTATTTGGTTGTATAAAAATATTTAATTTATTCAAGTGATTTACAAAACCATTTAATTTATTCACAGTTTTAGTTCATGAGATAATGAGTTCTCGAGAAAATTGATGATTTCGAGTTCTAACGAGATTTCGAGTCTACTTGAGTTTTTGAGTTCTTTATGAGATCTCGAGTTCACTCGAGAAGTTGAGTTGACTTGAGATTTCGAGTTGTTATGAGATCTCGAGTTGACTTGGTATCTCGAGTTGTTATAAGATCTCGGGTTGTCTTGGTGATCTCGAATTCTGATGATTTCGAGTGCTCTGATTATCTCGAATTCTCTTGAGATTTCGACTCCTGATGGTTTCGAGCTAATGATTTTGAGCTTTCTAATGATTTCGAGTTAACTTAACTGATGACATCTCTATAACTAATGAGATTTGGAGTTAACTTGAGATTTCGAGTTGTCTAGGGATTTCGAAAACTAATGAGATTTTGAATTTTCTTTGATGATCTCGAAATCTTATGATTTCAAGTTCTTAAGTGACGATCTCGAAATCTTATTACTTGTCGAAATCTTATGATCAGATCTCAAAACTTGTTCTCTAATCTCAAAAAAATAATAATTATCTCTTATGAATTTGTGATAAGGGTGAAATTCGAAAATTAAGGGATTCTGATATATAATGTTTTCTGTTTAAAAAATATTTTATATTTATCCAAAGATTTCGAATAATATTTAATAATATTAACAGATTTTTTCAAAACCTTAAGGGATAAAAATTAATCAAAAACACAGGAAAACACCTTTTAATCATGAATTCATTCCAAATAAGGGAATATATTCGAATTTCACTAAGAACATAAAGAACCCTAATTTTAATAAAATTAATTGGAACCGAAATCTGAAATTTAAGATGCTAATACAGATTTCAAAAATTATTGTAAGATATGATGTGATTAAACATCTGTTTAGAACATAAAATCCATGAATATTAAGTTTAGGTGAATTTATTGTTCTTGAATTTTATCAGGTTTTCAGAAAGTTTGTTTTCCAGATTTTAGTTCCAGATTCATGGAAACAAACAGAACTGATTGAGCAACATATGCTCTGATACCACATGTTGATTTATTCTGTTTAAACATAAGGGAAAACATGTAAATAATACCTGATACAGCAGACAGACCAGCAGAGAATCCAGACAGAGACGCAGACATGAAGTTCGACATAGTTGTCAGCTTGATCTGGTTCCCGTTTAGGATGTATGTTCTTGATGGTAGTACCGGGTTCTTAGGGTTGAAGAACTCGTAGTAATGGAGAGAGAGGAGGGGCGATTTTAGTGTGATGTTATAAATGTCTAACCCTAATCCCTCTCTAGTAATCTCCTTTTATACACCCAAAGGGAAACCTAATTAGTTAATAAGGGTAATCTGGCCCATCAACAATTACCAACTAATTTATTATAAGTTTTAATATATGGCTACTAGATTAAATACATATATATATACACATATATATATATATAATATTTAATCTTATAAATACTTGCATTTATTGCTACAACAGTCTCTTTTGAGTACAAGTAAAACAAGTACGTCTAAGCAAATTAACCAGTGAGCGCAATGGTCATTATAACATAAGGGTGTGCATATTCACACACATGTTTGCCTATTTCCACACCCTTCAAGACGCCTCGTATAGGCCTATACGAGGCGTCTAGGGCTACTGTCTCCGACCAACCACTGAACCTTATACCAGGTCAAACCAGTCACATCAGACGGGGCGTCTAGGCCTGTACGAGGGAGCAGTACGAGGGACCAAGACGCCTCGTCTAGGGCTATACGAGGAGCCTTTAGGAATGATGTGACTATGTGTTTGGCATGCGACATAAAGCAATATGGGGCGTCTAGGGATATACGAGGCGTCTATGTTTCAAATAAATAGGGACATGCAGAGCATTCTTCATCCACCCGAGGCATCTTCTGTTTCTTCGAAAGCAGTTTTCTTCTTTGCATTCGTGTTTTTATCACCTATGAGGTGCTGAAATGTCATCATACTAGGACGACCACTATGTCTTTGGGCAGTATTCTGGCGAATCATGGGTGCCCGAAAACGTTCCGGTAATAGTTAATAGCTTAATTGTTTTAATTACTTGTTGTTTTAATTACTTGTTGTTTTAATTACTTGTTGTTTTAATTAATTATTTACTAATGATGATACCATTTTTTGGAGGAGTCTGGCGTTCCTGATTCTAACGAGCAAGAGGAGGTTGTGTCTAGTGTACAAGGAAAGCAAAACAGACCGTTTCTAGATTTGAACACGCATCCCCCTGTTGATGAAACATCCCCTGTAGATGACTCGTACCATGCTGGTGAACCAAGTTATCCGGCGCAACAAGGGTATCTGGATTATGGATACGGGTGTGAATATTCTTACATGCAACAACATTATCCTGATGGATACGGAGGAGACGGTGGTAATCAGCAATTCATTTTCCCGAGCGGTCCTTACGTTCAACAAAACTTTCCGGACGTTGGAGGATATGGGGGATATGGTGGATATGGAGGATATGGTGGTGAGGCACCCCCCATCCCGGACAATTCCTACTTAAAAAAGCAGGTATCAATTTTATTTTGTTACGTTAGATAGATTAATTGTTGTTATTATTATTATTACTATTATTATTATTATTATTGTTTTTATTGTTAAAATTGTTATTATTATTGTTATTAATATTGTTATTATTGTTAAAATTGTTATTATTATTATTGTTAAAATTTTTATTAATATTATTTTATTTTGTGACGGTTATACGCAGGGGCTAGTGGTGGTTGATAAACCCACTCTTTTAGGGTTTTGGCAGGTGGTTATCGGCAGATACTTGGGAGCACGACAAGTCGAAGGGGGAGGATTTCACATGTTCGTGACCCATTGTACAGGTACGTACGTTTATTACCGTAATTATTGTGATTATTATTATTTATTAATTTCTGTTTCTGTTTTTCGCTAACCCTATCGGCAGGTATATATAGGGGTGTTCATTGAATCGAATATCGAATTTTTGAATTATTCGAATCGAATTGTTCAAATAATTTTTATTTTTCCTTGAATTCGTATTCGATTCGAATTCGATTAAAACCTATCGGATTCGATTCGAATTTGTATTCGAATAAAAAACCCAATTCGTATTCGATTCGTATTCAATTAAAAATTCGAATTCGAATCGAATTCGAATAAATTCAATTTAATTAAGATTCTTTAAAAACATGTAAAAAACTTTCAAAATGAAACATAAATTTTAAAGCAGCCATAAAACACGATATCATATTAAAAAGTCCCAAGTAAAGTACCACAAGTCTAAAATTCAAAATGATAAGTCGGGAATAACCACTCCACATTACAAGTTAATATTTTTATGCTTAGAAATCTATTGATAGATTTGTTACTTAGGTTTTAGTTATGGGCCATGTACTGGGTTTGGTAATGGGAAATTTTAATACTTGGAAAAAAAATTGAAAATAATTTATAGTATAGCCTAATAAAAGTTATATATGTATTATATATGAAAATAATAAATAAAAATGTATAATTTTTATTCGAATTTCGAATCGAATCGGATTTGAAATTATAAATTCGTATTCGATTCGTATTCGATTTACTTGACTCGAATAATCGAATTCGAATTCAAATTCTTATAATCGAAACGAATTCTTCACAATCGAATCGAATTTAAATGAATTTCGAATTTTTCGAATTCGAAACGAATTTTGCACACCCCTAGGTATATACATAGGATGCTCGCTACTTCCATTACATGTCGCGGCTACAGCCGTGAGTGGTGTACGAGCACAGATCTTTTTTTTTCTTTTATTGTTTGTTGTACAGGAGGCCTTGCGCATTAGCACACGGTCTAGCCCAGTACTTCGCCTCTGCCCATCACCGGCAGGAGCGTGGATTTTTGTATGGCGGCGCGTACGTGACCGTCATTGCCCGTTCATTGGGCCTCCTATCGGAGGAGGACCTACATTTACTGGCGCCCATAGCACCGACTCAGATGGGTTTTCAGACGTTGTGGGAGATGGGACTGATTAAGAGGTTCGATGTCCTTGGCGAGCAGTTTAAAACCCGCGCAGGTCTCTTATTTCTACCGCAGAACCTACCAGAGCCGTTCGATTTAGTCTATCCTCCGCCAGATCCTAGTGCAGCGGTCGTGCAGGACCCTCCAGTGGATTTAGACGGTCCAACGATGCCACAACCACCACCACCCCGGGGCGCCTCAGTTTCCATGTCATGTTATTCCAGGTCATGCCCCGGGAGTTGCAGTACATCCGCAGATACGAGCCGAGCTTGACAGGCTGAACAATTTGATAGGTTGGTTGGTTCGGGCCGAGCAGGATAGGCGAGAGAGAGAGGGGTTACCCCTCATACCGCTCCCACCACCTCGAGCACCACATCAGCAGCAGCAGCCGCAGCAGCCAGATCCTAATTCGGACCCTGAGGCATAGACCAGCTACGTGGATATATTTTGGTATTTAGTGTTCAGTTGGAGTTTTTATTTTTGTTATGGATGTACAAACTTATCTTATATATTTTTGTTATGGATTTACAAAAGTTATCTTATATATGTCATATTTAAGTTTGTTTTCAGTTATTCGGTTACTTAATGATTGTTGTCTTAAATTGATATAATACGGAAATGATATATGTTTTGAATATAATACGGAAACAATATAATTTTCAAAATGTTAAATAATATTTAAACGAGATAATATTTCAATGGTAGGATAATATTTAAAAAATTAAATGTTAAAAACATTATAATATTTAAACGATCGAATATATTTAAAGGCCGATCTTGAAAAAGGTAAAAAAAATTATAGTGCAAAAAATAAAACTTTTTTTAAAAACACTAAATTTTTCACTCAAAAAAACATCACCTCCAAAAACTATCAAAATACCACACCAAAACACCCCTTCTTTCAACCAAAAAAACACCCTACACCTGGACGCTTCGTATAGACCTGTACGAGGCGTCTAGGGTTCTTAAACTTTGTGCCCGACATCCCTTGCAGACCCTCTTGAATTCTTTGCTTAGACGCCCCGTATAGGCCTATACGAGGCGTCTAGGGTTGGTAGGGTGTCCAAATAGGCAGAATGGGTGTCCAAATAGATCCAGCCTAACATAATGTACAAATAAAACAAGTATGTTTAAGCAAATTAAGTAATTAACCAATGAGCGGATAATGAATAAACAAACGGAATATGTTCTTTCAAAAAGAAATGTTTTCAAATGCAAAATCAAATCATACAACATAACTTATACATAGAAATGACAATGTCTCACCAGAAAGTACCCGAAGTTAATTTAATTAATTTACATTACCATTGTGTTCCTGAGTTTAATAAAGGAAAGAAAAGGAAAGAAAGAAAGTTTAGGAGAGAAAAGAAAGCAATATAAAGGAAAAATTAAAAATTTATTTGTGTTCCCAAGTTTAAAAGGAATGGAAAGAAAAGGAGAGGAAAATAAACATTTTGTATGTTTCCGAGTGGAGAGGAAAAGAAAGAAAAGTAACAAGTTTACTATTATACCCTTCTAAGCAAAATTAAAATAAAAAAAATAACCCCGACAATCCTTGGTACCGTCACCGAGTTTCTTGCCCTCCATAGGCTCCAGCAGCCTAACAAGATCACAGCCTGCACCATTTTCCTCTTCTGCTCGCTCACCGGAATATGCTTATGAATCTTTAGCAGGTCACCTATTGAGAAAGCAAAGATGTGTGGTATGTTGCACCACTTAGATACTTCCTGCCAAACCAAAGTCGCCACGATGCAACCTGTAAACAGATGGTTTACCGTCTCCTCATCCGACCAGCATAGATAACACCCGGTTGGACCGTTTATGATCTTCCTTTTACTCAAAGCTTCAGAAATGGGCAGCCGGCATTGAATAACTCTCCAACCAAAGTTACAGCCAATTGGATTACATGGCCATTATTTGATAGTAATGGGTCTTTTAAAACAACCGACCAAAACTAGTTCCTTAGTAAACTAAAGTAAAACATTTCTAAACCATTAATAAGCTAAAACAAATTAATTAACTTTAGTTTCAAAACAGTATGACCATTATAAAATCATTAAGCCCAAAAGGATATTTATATAAAACTCAAATAACATTAGAATTAAATCGAGCCCGCACTCCCGCGGCACCTAACTCGTTCAATCTCCAATGTTATTTCCTCGATCAACGAGTTAATCCAATATCCTAAAATTGTTGATAACACTAAAATTACCAACAATTTCAACCAACCTAAACTTGTGGAATAATATAGCAAAGATTCTTGCAGTCACCAGCATCCTCAATTTAACATAGTTCTTTAAGTTTGACCATCTTATATGATATTGCATTTTCATAAACAAAGCATCAGTAGTTGATAATAATTTAGCACAGTTCAGCTCTTTAAAGGCATCACAAGATCATATGTTACAGAAAACGATAGAATAAGCAATTTACCGTTTCGACGCGTACCGTATCGACCCGTACCGTTTCGACGCGAACCGTTTCGACCCGTACCGTTTCGACGCGAACCGTTTCGACCCGTACCGTTTAGACGCGAACCGTTTCGACCCGATCTTCAGTAGCTCACGATGCGTTCGACTCTTTTGCACCCCTACAAGCTACACATTCATAGGTTATATGAAGGTTAGATTACCTACACATGTGTAGGCTAATACGCAGGTGAAAACACAAATGTGAAAAACATAAGAAAAAACTAGTTCAATGGTTTTTTTAGACAAGAGATCAAATAAAAATACGTTTATCATATAAAACGTACGAATAGCAGGATCCTCTCTGTTTTTAAACGTAATAGATTCGATTCAGATTTATCTTTTTTTATTTTAAAGAGTATATAATTTGCAAATTAGATATTATTAATACTATATTGATGTTGCATACTGAGATTGTGGTATAGGTGGGTCTGAATTTTAAATAGACTTTAAATTGTTATATTGTTGCTAAAGAGTTGTTTCATTTTTCAGATTATGTGTGCAAGCTGAAAAGAAGAAAGAGCAAGAATCAAAAGCCATAGCATTGGAACCTGCAAAAGAAGCAACTGACATGGCAGTTGCAGAAAGTCAATAAAGGCTGATGAGCCTGTAAGTACGGCTGTAATCAAACCAACGAACAAGGCCATGTTCATGTTTTGACCCGTTACCTAATCAAAACATCTTACCAGTTACCACCTCTAGGTAGAGATGCACAAATCGGGTTTTTTTTGTAGAACCTAAACCGGGTAAGAACCGAGCTCATTATACTTCTTTACAAGACAGCCGTAAATAATATCATCAGGTAATGTTGTACAAGTAACGGTATTAACTGTATTACCTATACTTGCTGACAACGGCCTGTGGTCCAAACAACTCCATCTCCCTCTTCAACTTATTTATTATTTCTGCAATGAACTTCTTCCCTTTATCAGGAACCTTATCCATAATATCAGCAGCATCTTGTATCTCTTTCTCCGTAATCCATCTGTCCAACTCATGTGTACCCACTTCGACACATTGGCCGCCATCCATCACATCAATTAGATCAGCTTCTTTCACAAGATTCAATCTGTTATTAATCAAAACAATCCCAAACAACATATATATACTCACCAAAACAGCAGTGAAATATCCAATTCGGATGCGATTTAGTTATAAAAAAACAGACCCAAAAGTGATGTAATTTAGAATCATAAACAATCCTTAAACCAAATGCAACATTAGCACCTTAAACAATCCAGTGATCCATAACGGAATAGTAAAATGCCCAACAATGAAATAAAAGTCATAAACGTACGAAATTACCAAACAAGAAAAACTCCAACTAGATATATGCATCCTAAACTCGCTTAGTTACTAGAACCTAACATATCTCGTAGTATACCCAACCGTATCTCAGGAGGAGCGCTAAATAGTGACCTTGCTTTTGCTTGGTTGGCCACCAAGTAATTAAACACCCTCGGTATTTCATGTGAATCTAAATCCATCGGCTTCAGTTCATTGTAAATTTCCTCACCGGTGTACTCGTGATGATAAGCTCGTTCTAGTATTTTATTGCTCTCCTGAATAATTTTATTGCCTTCTAAAATAGCATTAGCTACACTGCCAACACTATTCATAATCATAGAGGCTAAATCTTATGCGCGTTTAGGCGTTGGTTATGTAGGCATCTCTTATGCGCGTGACGTTGGTTATGGGTGTTTAAAGGCCGGTCACGCGTACCGGGGCCGGCAAAAACCCATCATGCGCCGCGTAACGCGCGTAACCCAGCTTTGATACACACTTAACCTAGCACTCGACGCGTAACCGGTGCGGGTTACGCGCGTTTAAGCGTTAGTTTTGAATGCTTAATGCAGGTTACGCTTGTACCGAGTTTTGAACAATTATGCTGTCAATAGTTATTATAAAAAAGGGTCAAGTTCAATGGAGTTGTGATTTCTCAGGCTCTGCTACTGTTTCCCAAACACCTCCTTCAGGTAAGTCTTATGTTAATTTACCATCTTACCCCCCTCAAGAATCAAGATTTCATTATTCTTATTTTTTTTTTTTTTTGTGTGTTTGTTGATTGTTTACTGGTGCAAATTCTGCTTGTTATTCTAGGTATGATCACTACCCATCTTAATTGGATCTTGTCTTTTTTAGTTTACTGTTGTCATAGTATTAAAAGATGTATAAGAATCTGATTTTTATTGCTATTATGTTGGTTAATTAATATATGAACTGAATTTTAAATTTTATATGTCTTTAATCACTTGTACATTAAGCATTAACACTGTGTTCTGTGTTCCTGTGTTCCTGAGTTTAATAAGAATACAGAGTAAATCAAACAACCAACCAAAAACTAAGCAAATTAAACTAAATAACTAATTATCCACCAATTAAACACAAATAAAACTCATATAATCAAAAATTACCTAAAAATCTAAACAAACTAAACCTAATTATTCACAAATCAAACACAATTAAAACTAAAAGAAGCTCAACTACCTAAATTACCATCCATTCAACCACAAAATAACATCAAACTTACCCTAAAATTGCGACACACTCATCTTATACAAAACTCATGTATATGATAAATTGAATGTAGGTGTGTGTTACCTGGAAGATGAATTGCTATGCGTTGTTGGATAGTAGTAGCAACGATTATGAACAATTGAATCAAGATATGGGAAATATGATGATGAAAACTGAAGATACGAGATTCTGGGAGAGATGATGGAAGGTGGGTTGAAGATATGGCGGGTTGAGGGAGAAATACCCGCCATTTTTTGATGAGGGTAAAATTGGAAAAAGTGAACTTACAATATTCTGTTCTCTCCCAATCTTTCCGATTTGGAGAGAAACAATTGAACTCCAAAAGACCTTTTTCTTTCCTTCCCTCTTTCTTTCTCCCCATAAAAAAAACTCTGGAACACCATACCCCTTTTCTTTCTTTCCAAATCCCTTCTCTTCTCTTAAAAATAAAACTCTGGAACACAATGTACATGAGGTAGCTAGATTATACGTTCATGAAAATAAGCGTGTAAATAATTAAATCACACTGAAAAATCACATTTACTTATCTTCGGGATATACATCGGGTATAGAAGATTTCAACTATATAGTTATGAATACATGTTAGAAAATGTCATAGATAGAAATTAAAATTATTAACTCGAGATAAAATTGAGTTTTATTAATAAAAATAAAATAATGATAGTGATTGAATAATACAAATGGTTGCAGGTAGATCGACCGCATAAACAAATAAAATTCCTTTTTTGCTAACTACTATCACTTTAACTTTTCAAATACAAAAGAAAACAAAACAAATGATTAAGCAAACAATGGGTTGCGGAGTTGAAAAAAGCAATATGAATTAACTATAGAGTTAATTGCCAAAATCGTCCCTGAGGTTTGGGCACATTTGCCATTTTCATTCAAAATGACAGTTTGGTATTATTTAGCCCTCCACGTTTGTCACTTTTTGTCATTTTCATCTAAATTCCTAACCTAGTTACCCAAATGCCCAACCAGGTTACTTTTTACCCACTTTAGGGTATTTTTGAAATTTGAAAATGATAAGGGGGTAAATTGTAAAGTGGCTAATGCATACATCTTCAAACATCATCATCATCTTCATCATCTGCAAGAACATAACATCATCATCATCTTCATCATCTGTAACTCTCTCTCTCTCTCTCTCTCTCTACATTCTCTCTGTCTTCTCCATCACCAACAACCACCTCACCACCACCGTGTGCACCGCTCCCACCCGACCACAACCTTTAACCTGCTCCATTAGACCACCTACCTTCCACCTGCCAATACCCCCACCGTCACCACCATGAAAACCCCTCAATCAAAGTTACCCTCTCACTAAAACACTTGAATCCCCAAAATCCCAAATGTTTTCACCTGCAAAACCTCAACAACAACAACCCATCAACTTTTACCACCACCAACAACAACAACCACCCCCCAACATGATGATCAACTCCACCCCCCAAATCATCGACACCACCACCACCACCAGCGAAGAAAACACCACCACCAACATCTCAACACCATCATCACCAACATCTTTCTTAGTCTCACTCTGCTTCAATCTCTACTCTTCATTCATGCCGATGCAACCGATTCTCAACAGCTTCTTCTCTTCAAATCAACTCTGCAAAACCCTAGCCTGTTACTAAACTGGTTAGCCGGAAACAACGTCTGCAATTTCACCGGTGTCACTTGCACAAACTCAACGGCAACCGGATCTTAGCGGCAACCGGATCTCTGGAAACGCTAATATCACTGGTAATGTTGTTGTGATTTCTTAGTGTAGTAGACTTCTTAGCTCTTTAGATCTTAGCGGCAACCGGATCTCTGGTTCTGTTAAGGATTTGAGATCATTATCTAGTTGTGTGAATTTGAAAACCCTAATTTTGTCAAGAAATTTGTTAGAGGCGAGTGAATTAGCATTAGGAAAATCGTTAGGGCTTGCACTAGCGGTTGTTGATTTGTCGTTTAATCGGATATCCGGGCCGGAGGTGGTGGCGGTGATAGTAGATGAGAGAGAAGCAGAAAGAGATGAGAGAGAGAAACAGAAAGAGATGAGAGAGAGTAGATGAGGTGGTGGGGATCTGTGTGTATTTATATATATATAGGGGGCCGCTAGAATGAGAACCACCTCGAGTTATGAGAACCGCGAGAACTACTTGATCCGGGGCGAGGTGGACCAAATTTTTTTCCAAAAACGTAGATGCATGTATTATAAACACATTCGTAAAAAAAATTTAAAAAAAAAACGCCGTGCGTGTAGTTTTTTACACCACAAGTTTGTGGTTTACGAGTTCCGTAAATTTACGGAACTCGTAAACCACAAACTTGTGGTGTAAAAAACTACACGCACGGCGTTTTTTTTTTAAATTTTTTTTACGAATGTGTTTATAATACATGCATCTACGTTTTTGAAAAAAAAAAATTTGCTCCACCTCGAGTCGTACGGTGTGGTTCTCGCGGTTCTCATAACTCGAGGTGGTTCTCATTCTAGCGGTCCCCTATATATATATATATAATTTAAAAAAACATAATTACAAGTTACCCCTTTTAATTGAGAAATTTCAAAAATACCCCCTCTGATGCTATAAAGTAACTGGGTTAGGCAATTTGGACGAAAATGGCAAAAATGACCAAACGTTGGGGGACTAAATGGTCGAAAAGTGTGATTTTGGACGAAAATGGCAAACGTGACCAAACCTCAGGGACTAAAATGGCAATTAACTCTTAACTATATTTTCATTTAGTATTGATTTGTTCAGCTCTTAATAGTTCAGATATCTTACTGGTTCAGTACTCAATAGTTTAGATTGTTTGTTTCGCGAGCAGATGTCTAAATGGTATAGACATTTGCCTCTAAATGGTTAAGTATTATACTGTGTCTGAATGGTTACGTCCTTTTATCTAAATTGGTTAGACATTTGCCTATAAACGGTTAAGCATTATACATGTTCTTAATGGTTGAGACATTTTACTAATTCAGAACTTAATGATTCAGATATCTTAATAGTTTCGCACTTACGTATTCAAAATTTGCCAAACAACTCTTAAGATACAAAATAACCACTCCAAAATATATCATATTAAAATCAACTCATTTGTGATAAAAAATAATAATAACTAGTAGGATTCTCACGCGCGTTGCGGCGTGATGGTCAATATCGTTTCGGTTCCTTACGATATGGGTACGACACCGACACACAGTATAGCGAGCAAAAATTAAACTTGAAAAATAAATTCGTAAGATGCCCGAAAGGACACGTGTTTTACATCTACGTGAATTGATAACTATAAGAACAAATATCAGTAACGGTTTCGATAGTACCAATACCAAAACCGTTGTTCAATCAGAATCAACGTGGTAACAGTATTGTTAAGTCGATATCATTTCGGTTGGTGACAGTACTGGTACAGTCCTAACACTCACTACAACATACGATATTAAAAATACTCTATTGCCTATACAACTCCGTATTTTGCAAAATTTATGTTGGAAGCCATAAAAACGAATATCATGTTGGTATCGCTAACAAAGTTGTTTAAACGGTATCAATTCAATCCATCAAAGTAAAGAACAAAGCTTTTATGAAAACTAACGTTCTTAAAAATTTAAAACAAAAGGTCAGTTCCTAAATTGGAAAGTTAATAAAGAAGAGAAAATTGAATAATAAACTACTTATATTGCTATATCACATTCTAAAATTGGAAAGTTAATAAAGAAAAGAAAATTGACTAATAAAATAATTATATTCGTATATCACTCTCTAAATTATACTTTTAAATTCATTTGGATTTTCATGTGCCAAAAATGTATCAGCATGGAGAAAAAAGAAATCTATACTCAGTTAAATAAAATCACCAATAAATTCATATTCCGTAGGAATCCGTTCGTGTAAAAATAAATAAAATTCTTTATTAACTTGAATTACAACTACTAAACAGAATGAAAATGAAAATAAAATTACAATTACAACTGAAAGAAAAATTAAGAACAGAAATACAAGCGGAAAAATTGTTCTTGGCTGAGGATCGTGTTAGACACGTGTCCCTTAAAACAAATTTCGTGTCTCCCAGGAGAACACGTTTGTTTCCAGGATACAACAGCCCGTAGCAGTTGCACTGCCGGTCTTGACTCCAACCCGAATGTCACACCCCGAAATATCAGAGCATTGGCGTGACTGGACTGGTATCTTCATTGCACAGCGGAAGCAAATAAGCTAAGTCTTTTAGAAAATGAACGCCACTAAGTACTCGACTCCACATGGTTCTCCTATTCCAACCGTGCCATAACTTTGAAGAGTAACCTGAGAAAGAAACATGCGAAAAATCAACATAAAGTTGAGCGAGTTCATAGTTTGTTTGTAAAAGATTTGAAATAAATCTTTTGAATAACCGGTTTTTGAAATATAATTGAGAAAACGAATTCAAAAATCATTTTCTTGTCAAGTTATATGGAAAACTTTGTATTTATAACGCATTATGTTCGTAAAACCATGTATTTGTAAACTCTTGTATTTGTAAAGTTTGTATAACCGTCAATGCCCACCCTGACTTTGACCCCATGCCCGAATAATCCTATGCTTTGAATTTGTATAAAACATGGTATCTAATTTATAAAGACGTATTGAAACTGAGTTCTGTATATGTAAGGAATACGAGATTGTTAATGGTTCGCGAGGCCACTAACATATGTAACGACATAGGAAGCATCCAAACCATAGGCATTTTTCTAGTTGTCGATTCACGACTGGGACACAAAAGCACTGCTTGGTACTAGTTATCACCAAGAGTGTGGCTGCCCGAAAACCCATTAGATCTAACCTTTTGTTCTGCGGTCTTAGTATGTACACGATTAATGGTGCTTCTGGTACCCTATTCGTGACATGATCTTTTGTGTCATTCCTTAGTTTAATGTACCTCTCTGTACTTGTATTTTCCCGTAGTTTAGAAAACAAGAATTCGTGTGTATGCACATTTCGAAAGAATACGCTTGTTTGAAAAACCGGTATAAAACATAAGTTTTTCGTAAACCATTTGTGTCCGTGAAAACTTGCTTGTAAAATGGTTTAGAAATATGTAATTCTTGTTTATTGAAAACCTTGTATGCTTTGCAAAAAGTACATGTCTTTCCACCCCGAAAACATTTAGAAAAATGTAAAACCGTAAAAGGTGGGGTTATGAACTCACCTGAATATTCCTGTGCAAAGCTAGCTAATTACGACTTCGTGATGTCGTTTCCAAGACTTGACGTGCTAGCGTGCATTCTACAATATTCCTAACACGGAATATCTTATAAGTCTCTAAATAAAAGCGGTAACTAAACTACGTGTCACCGAGCTCTACCGAATCGTTGACCGAACGATTCGATGGCAAGTTATTAACTTAATGACACAGTTAAGTTATGCTTGTTAAGTTTCGTTTATTGCCAGTGATAACTAATAAGTCTTGAAAAGACTAAATTCTCGAGAGATTTCAAATATATAAATATTTATATAAAAGAATATAAATATATCGTTGTAATCGAGTTAGCCGTCTCGAGAAGTCGTATGTGTATGTGACGAGTGTTTTATGAAAAGAATGTATAACAAACTCGTATTATATATCGTATACCGTTGAGGCGTTTGAAATAAATATAAAAAGGTTATATTTATTTTATAAAAGAACACGAGTTGTTGTGTTTAAAAATAAATATATAATTATATTTTTTTCTATAAAGGAATTCGTTATTGTTTGGTACTTGAAATAAATATATAAACTATATTTATTTTTATAAAAACGAGTTCGTGTTGTTTGCCATTTGAAATAAATATAAAAGTAACTATATTTATTTTATAAAACGAACGCATGTTCGGCGTTTGAATCAATATAAATAATTATATTGATTTTATAAAAGATTTGTTGAATTTCCGAAGTTTAAAATAAATATAAATACTATATTTATTTGTTGTCGAAATAATTTCCGTTTCGTTGTTTTTGGGAGTTGTAGTTGTTGTCGTAAGTAGTTATATACTTGTATTCGCGTTTATAAAAGATTATTTGGATCCGTCAAGTTTGTTTTATTATAAAACACATTTTGTTTACGGTTTTCTCGAAAATCGGGCAGAGTTTCCTCTGTTTTTGGACGCCCCCGACGACACAAGTCGTCGTTATTTTATCAAAATTCAATCGAGACTCAATCATCAACATATGTAATTTTCGTAAAAATGACGAAATATAAACTAAACACTAAACTAAATCGGTTCGAGCTCGTTCACGTAAGATTAAATCTATATAAAAACACAAATATTAAACGCGTCATTAATTTTTACCAAGTCTTCGCGCCGAAATGTCGAGTGAGCTGACTGAGTTGACCGGGTCAACTGAGTTGACTCGGTTTTACCGAGTCTGACCGGGTTTGACTCCTTTGACCAGTGTTGACCTGCTTTTGACCATTGACCGACTTGAATCTGACTCGTGACTCCCAACGGTTACCCGAGCTGAGCCGCGCCGCGAGACCCGAACGACTAAAGCTGACCCAAACAAAACCCGAAATAAAATCTGAGAACGAGACCCCAACCCATCTAATCTGAACTCACAGCCTCCTAACATCACCGTGGTTTGACCTGACCGGAGCTCAGGTGGTCGTGCCGTTGATCGAAGTGTCGCGCTCCGGTCAAAGATAAGATTTATAAGCCCTAATTACCCTTAACAAATAGCTAGTGGTAGCAAGGGGTCGAACCACGAAGAGTATGTGGTTTGTGTGTGGATTCGATTGAATTATAGAGAATTGTCACAATTATGAAGCTTGCTAGAAATTCTTGTATTTTTGTTTAGTAGAAAGATGTGAATTTGAACTACTGGAATTGGATTAACTAATTAACAACTACTAATTAACGATTGCAAGAAAGATTAATTACTAAAATAATAATAAGAAAAAGGAATCACACCCGGTTTCAGTAATTGCCAACCTAGGGTTTCTACAAGTTTTTAGATTCAACTCAATTGCGTATGATTAGCGGATTTAGTGTACCGTGACTTAGGTGCTAATAACTATCAATGTTTCGAAAAACGGACAAGAATACACTTTATAATCAACACAAGTAAAACCTAACCACGACAATGTAACTACACATAACCATTCCGTAAAGTCATAACTTTTAACATCGCTTGACAATTTACGAATACGAAACAAATGTAAACTATTGTCAAAGGTTTCAAAAATCAAACACAATTTGTCACAAAGTTGAAACAAGAACAATTCGAAACCCTAAATTTAACAACTACCTACACCGGGGTGAAACCGAGATGATTAGCCGCTCATGGTTGAAGAAGCTTGATCACCGGATGATTGGAACTTGATGGAGGTTGATGATCTTGATTCCGGTTGGTTCTTGATGATGGATTTCGGGTGATGGTGATGATAGCAATGGAATGGTGATGAATGGTGAGTGAAAAGATGATGAATATGACTCCAAGATGAGGATTCCAAACCAAAATCATGTAACTCCAGAAAATTGATGAGATATACGTTTTTTTAACTCATCCCCAACAATGGACCACTAAAATTCGCGATGGCCATTTACAAAGACCGTCGCCGACGGCCTAAAGGTCGGTCGCCGACGGTGTGTGGAAAATCAAAAAGTGGCCGACGGCCTAATCCCCTATCTACGGACAATCTGAGCGACGGAAAATTGTATGAGGCGAAGTCAATCAAGTTGCTGCCCAATTTTCGATGATAATTGAAGATGTTGGGCCACTTTTACATGTCAACGTGATGTTTTGATGTGGTGATGTCAGCCGCCCAAAAGCCCACTCAACCGTCTTTCTTGTTTTCAATATTTACATTGCATTCTTTATAATATGTATGACAATTTTATGAGTGCCCCAATGATGTTTCCTAATGGCTACATCTCAAATTTCGTGAATGGAATAATATATCTTTTGATGATGAAATTAATCACCTCCACCAAAAAGAATAGTCACGTGAATAGGCATCCTCCAAATTCGTGTATCATGTGCTCCCAATGATCGATGGAATGATATGTGCTTTATTGATGATGATGTTAATTCAATTAAAGGCCCTCCTCAAAAATTGAGATGGTGGCTGCTCCCCACTAATTCGATGATAATGATGATGTGGTGTTATTTTTCTTTTGAAAACCCTCAATGTCACGTGCACTCCAATGATGTATATTATGTTGATGATTAGATGTTGACTTTGTGTCCTATGTTTGCCAAGATCACGTGATAGTTGGTGCCATTTTCTTTTGTTGGAAATCAATAATAATCTTTAGAAAATTAAAGATTATGCAATTATCCTTCAATGTGTATTATGGCTATCCACTTTTTCCAAAGATGCAATATGTTGGCCGCCACTATCAATATCACATGATCTGCTTCCTCTCTAAATTCCGTAACTTCATCATATTTGCACATTTTACCTACAAACATACAAGCACTCGCAATAAACCAATTCTAAACATACAATCATATAAAACTGCACAAAACATGTAAGATAAGCACTTAAACATCCGTGTCTCACACTCTCCATCACATCCCCACACTTGTCGTTTGCTTGCCCTCAAGCAAATCTGTCTTTCACTTTCACGTGGGTCGAACGAGAAACACACTTCCCATTCCCGAGACAAACGTTAAGGTCTAATGTCATACCCGGTTCAAACTTTTTTTTTACAATTTACGAAATATTTAACGGAAAAGTGAATAATCCCATTTAAAATGGTTATCCAAGATTAACCCGCCCGTAAAACTAACAATTCATGCACATCCCTCACAATGTTCTCTCCACTCGGTTTAAAATTGGCTAATAGTTGATGCATTAGCGCTTTTGAAATAATCACTCAAATCGATTAGAACACGTACCCGCATAGGCTTGCAACTCAATCGTTCTCCACCTCCGAACACGAATACTAAGAACAAGTCATAAGGTCTTTGGAGGGTTGTAACGGGGCTAGGTTAAGGGTATGGAATTTTTTATTTATTTTTTAAGTGGCTAAGGTGATAAAAAATTCGATTTTTATTACAAACGACTACTCTAAACAAAACTAAACTATAAACATCAACAACAAGGCAACAACTTTAGCCCTTTTTTTTTCAACAAATAATAACTTCATATTTTTGTTGTTTTCTCAATGATTTTCTATTCTTTTTTCGCAACATTTTCTGATTTTTCTTTTTCTCTTTTTTTTTTTATTTAGCAAACAAAAAATTCACAACTATACAACTTAACTCCTATAATCGAATTTTCATCACACGGGTTTAAAAGAAAAAGGTTTAAGGTTATGGGCTAAAGGGTGGTCAAACGAAAGGATTAGGCTCAAAATTGGCTACTAGGGGATAAATTTTTGGGTAAGGATATAATAAATGGTGTAAAATGGAAAAGGTTTACCTAATGCCTTAATCATTCTCGTGCTTGTATTCGGTCTATGGTCTCAAACGTATCAAAAGTTGCAAGTTCTACAATACATGACTAATGGTCCACTCAAACAAAGAAACATAAATATGTAATTTATGATGTAAAAGTGGCTCAAAAACCTCACATATCTAAAGGGTATGGTATGTGACATGCATAAAATACTAGTTTCTTAGGTGGATTATTCCCAAATAACCACCCGCTAAATACCCGTCATACTATTAATTTGAACTTGACCATGACAAAAGACCAAATGGGTTGTGACATCCCTCGTTGAGTTAGTTACTTGTTCTTTAAGATCGCTTTCGAAACAAGTCATTTTTGAAATTTCCCCCATCCCCACACTTGAGGTAAACATTGTCCTCAATGTGTAGTGTTTAAATGAACGGGTCAAAATCGAAAACTTTTACTACTCCCCCATCCCCACACTTGAGGTAAACATTGTCCTCAATGTGTAAGAACTAGATTTTTAAAACGCACAAGGGATGTGACACGACTAACTTCCCAAAAATTCCACCTCGGAAAATAACATACAATTACAACCCACTTATTACTAATCTAAGAATCAAGGTAAAAAGGAAACGCATGCACCTGATTTTTGTCGCTAGATGCTCATATATTCTTCTTCTCTTCATAAAAACGGTTGTCCCACGAACATGTTGTACCTACAAATCTTAACCCTTGTGTAGAAGCATGCTTCTCACAACCATTGAAATTTGTTAGGTGCTTAGTTCTACCATTTTTATGAAAGTGTTATCAAATCATGCGTTAAATTACCTTGATTTTTGTGGAAAAATAATATACAACAATAACAAACCTAACTCACTTTCGTAGGAATCACGGTTGCATTTAGCGTATGTAACAAGCCCTTTTAAACCCCCCAATAGCTTGGGAGGACGAGTAGGTCTCGTGAGGGTTATATAGGGAACACACCCACAACGTTCATTTAACTAAGAAAACGAAATAACAAATTATACAACAACAACAACTAACCTACGGAGAGAAACTAAAACAAATTATAAAATAAAATATACAACAACAATTGACTTACCACCTCATGGTGGTCGAACTTCTCGAAATCACCCACCGGTGATTCATACCATTTGTTGCCAAACGGTCCAAACTTCCTCACCTCCTCTTCCTTCTTCTTTTCTAGAGGTGACTTTTTCGTCTTTTTCTTCTTGACCGTTTTCTTCTTTGTTTCTCCAAACCTACCAACCATAGCACACACCTTTTTGTTTGGATTCATGTCCTTTTTAGGACACTTATCCTCACCGAGCGGGTTAGTGAAATTTGGAAAAACATTTAAATTTAATTCCCGCTCCCCAAACTTCATGCTTACCGTTCCCGTTGCACAATTTATTATGGCATTAGCAGTTGCCAAGAACGGTCTACCCAAGATAACTACCGGTTGGGTGTCCTCAACACACCCAACATAGTCTACTACTAAAAAGTCAACTGGGTAGTAGCAATCTTCCACCTTCACAATCACATCTTCCACCATCCCCCTTGGATGCGTGGGAGTCTGATCGGCCAATACCACGGGAGTATCAAACTTTTTCAATGGACCAAAATCGTGTTGGTCATACAAACTCCCGGGCAAGATGCTCACACAAGCTCCAAGATCGAGGAGCGCCCTCTCGATTTTAAATGCTCCAATTTGAATTGGAATAAGAGGATCTCCCGGATCTTGAGCTTTTTGGGGGAGCGCACTCGATAAAACGGCACTAACATGAGATATCAAATCAACCGGTTCGGGTAATTTGTTGTGCCATTTTTCGATGCTTAACTCCTTTAAGCATTCCACATGGGTCGGAACCTTTTTAATGTCATCGAGTAACGGTAAATTAATTTTTGCTTGTTTAAAATTTTCCCACCTCTCGTCCTTCGGTGGGTACCGTTCCTCAACTTTTGATGCATTAATCGGTTTAATTTGATTTAAACAATTTTCACAAAAAGAATTTTTATTCATTTTTTCAATTTTAATTTGTGAAATCGTTTCTTGTTCATTTTTACTTTCCGACTCATCTCTAGTATTTCCCACTACACCATCAACACATTGTGGTGGTGGAATGCTTTCAACACTACTACAAACCTCATCATTTGAAAGAAGACTTACCGCGCTAATGTGTACATTCCTTACATTGCCCGTGCTTGAGCTTTGATGCTTAGGGTTCACCGTGGTGTCACTTGGGAGCTTTCCATGCTCCCCCTCATTTGTGCCATTTCCTCCGCAAGTTGGCCCACTTGTTTTGCTAATGCCTCATGTGCTTTGTCTCGAATCTCATTCTCTTTCTTGGACTCATGCATCATCGAAAGCATCGCATCCATCTTCGCATTCAAATCATTACCACCCCCTTGGTTGTTTGACCCACTTTCATTACCACCTTGATTGTTGTAATTTCTTTGATACCCACCTTGATAAGTATTATCTCGACCTTGGTACCCTTGATTGTAATTACGTTGGTAACCTCCTTGGTTACCCCCTTGGCGATTTTGATATGATGACCCGCTTTGATTACCCGATTGAAAATTCGGGTTCATTTGATTCGCGGCATTCTCATATCGGAAGTTGGGATGGTTTCTCAATCCGGGATGGTAAGTGTTCGAATTCATGTCATTATTCTTTCTATCCCCGAACACTTGATTTACTTCCTCGGTGTAATCACCGGGTCCCATTGGACATTGATCGATCTTATGGCCGATGTCCCCACAATCCTCACACACTGCGAATTGAACCGCATTCACCTCCTTCTTTTTCATCCGAGCCATTTCCCGTTCTAAAGTGGAAATCCGATCCTTAGAATCAAGATCGGGTAGTGATCGGGAAACGGGATGTTTCTTGGCTCTATCGGCCGATTCCTTTTCCTTTGACCGTTTGCTCATCTGCTCAAGAAATTCCCAATCGTCATCTTCATGATTGCTCAAAAGAGTCCCGTTACTTGTCGACTCGAGGCGATTCCATGCCGCGTCATCCAAACCACGTACAAAGCACTTCACCAATTCCCACTTTTCTATTTGGTGATGTGGGCATCTCCGTATCAATTCTTTGAATCGAGTGAACGCTTCATGTAACGATTCACTCGATAGTTGCCGAAACGACCTTATTTCATCCCTAGCGTCGTCGGTCTTCGCCATCGAATAGTATTCGTCTAAAAAGACTTGTTGCATCTCACCCCATGTCCGGATGCTATTCGCCGGGAGTGTGAGAAACCATTGCTTTGCCTTGTCTTTCAACGAAAATTGGAACAAGCGAATTTTGACCTCCTCTAATGCGAAGTTGTGCCCCCCGATAGTGTTACAAATGGACGAAAACTCCGCCAAGTGCGTGTACGGCTCATCATTAGACCTCCCATTGAAGTGGGGAAGTATGTTGATGTAATGAGGTTTACAATCAAACATTCTCCTTTCGCACACTATTGGAGAGTCATTATCGGTAACTACCGGTCGAAAACGGTCATTCACTCCCCGTGGAGGTTGTTGACGACGTTGTGGACCATTAACCTCTTGATCGACCGGCCTTCGGTTATCTCTTCTATCACCTCTTCGATCACCACCTTGATTTCGACCTTGGTTACCCCTTTGATTACCTCCTCCCACGAAACGAGGAATCCGATTAGGGTTACCATTGTTGTTATTGTTGTTGTTGTAAAACCCATCATTTCGGTTCCGTTGATTGTTATTTCGTGGTTGGCGGTTATTTCCGTAACCATCATTCCTCCTATCCCCATACCCGTAATCATCATCCCCTACATAGTTGGCGTCTTGATAGCCAAACTCCTCATCTTCAAATCTTCATGCATTGTAAATATTACCCCGATTCACATATCCCCAATCTTCGTCATCGTTAGCCCGATCATCATAATATTCTCCATCATCCGAATTTTCCGTATGCACGCTCACATGTTCCGGCGATTGATAACCGGGAACACTATATGGTTCGTCATCGGGGATGGCGTTCCTCAAATCGTCTATGTTGAAGAATGGGTCTTCGTTCACGGGATTGCCACGATCTCGATTACCTCGACGGTCGGAATTGACATTCCGGTCATCAAGGTTGATGGGTAAAGAATTGTGTCGATGAAGGTTTTGTTGTTGGGGTGTTCGTTGGGTGTTATTGGGATTTTGGTTTTGGAAAGGTGGTGTGGGTGGTCCATTGTTGTTGTTACCACCCGGTCGCTCTTGAGGCATAGGTTGAACATTTGAAGCGGGATTGAAGTTGCTTCGGTATTGGAATTGGTTCGGGTTTTGGTTTTGGTTGAAGTTTTGGTTGGAATTTTGGTTCGTCATTGAATCGGTTTCAATGGTCGGTGTGAGTTGTGGTGTTTGGTTGGTTTGATTAGAAGCAAGTGTTGCCTCTAACCGGCTTGCTAAGTTTCTTCTTGCTACTCTTTCGATTTCCGGTTCGTATACTAAAGGTGAAGTCCTCCCGGAGTTTCGCATATGCATACACTACCTGTAACCTGCACAAGTAACACACCCGCATAACAAGGAAAAAGACAAAGTGCAAAAGAACTAAACAACTTAAACAGATAATCACGAAATCCAAACAATAATCCAAACACAAAAAGCACGCACTCCCCGGCAACGGCGCCAAAATTTGATCGAAGTGTCGCGCTCCGATCAAAGATAAGATTTATAAGCCCTAATTACCCTTAACAAATAGCTAGTGGTAGCAAGGGGTCGAACCACGAAGAGTATGTGGTTTGTGTGTGGATTCGATTGAATTATAGAGAATTGTCATAATTATGAAGCTTGCCAGAAATTCTTGTATTTTTGTTTAGTAGAAAGATGTGAATTTGAACTACTGGAATTGGATTAACTAATTAACAACTACCAATTAACGATTGCAAGAAAGATTGATTACTAAAACAATAATAAGAAAAAGGAATCACACCCGGTTTCAGTAATTGCCAACCTAGGGTTTCTACAAGTTTTTAGATTCAACTCAATTGCGTATGATTAGCGGATTTAGTGTACCGTGACTTAGGTGCTAATAACTATCAACGTTTCGAAAAACGGACAAGAATACAGTTTATAATCAACACAAGTAAAACCTAACCACGACAATGTAACTACACATAACCATTTCGTAAAGTCATAACTTTTAACATCGCTCGCAATTTACGAATACGAAACAAATGTAAACTATTGTCAAAGGTTTCAAAAATCAAACACAATTTGTCACAAAGTTGAAACAAGAACAATTCGAAACCCTAAATTTAACAACTACCTACACCGGGGTGAAACCGAGATGATTAGCCGCTCATGGTTGAAGAAGCTTGATCACCGGATGATTGGAACTTGATGGAGGTTGATGATCTTGATTCCGGTTGGTTCTTGATGATGGATTTCGGGTGATGGTAATGATAGCAATGGAATGGTGATGAATGGTGAGTGAAAAGATGATGAATATGGCTCCAAGATGAGGATTCCAAACCAAAATCATGTAACTCCCGAAAATTGATGAGATATACGTTTTTTTAATTCATCCCCAACAATGGACCACTAAAATTCGCGATGGCCATTTACAAAGACCGTCGCCGACGGCCTAAAGGTCGGTTGCCGACGGTGTGTGGAAAATCAAAAAGTGGCCGACGGCCTAATCCCCTATCTACGGACAATCTGAGCGACGGCAAATTGTATGAGGTGAAGTCAATCAAGTTGCTGCCCAATTTTCGATGATAATTGAAGATGTTGGGCCACTTTTACATGTCAACGTGATGTTTTGATGTGGTGATGTCAGCCGCCCAAAAGCCCACTCAGCCGTCTTTCTTGTTTTCAATATTTAGACTAAAGGGTATGGTGAGGCTCATCCCCACGAGGATGGGCCGCCACGTAGGCGCCACATCACCGGCTCGTGGGGGATGAGACTCCTTTACATTTGAGGGGGATGGAGGATGGGGCTCCAAATAATTTATAAAAACAATTAAAAGTTTAATTTATTTGATTATTTAGAGAGAGAAAGAGAGAGAGAGGAGAGAGAAAGAGAGAGAGAGGACAGAGAAAGAAGAGAGAGAAAGAGAGAAAGAGGACCGTCTCACCCGGCTGTGGGGAGCCGTTTGGGCCGAGCCGAGCCTCAGGGGGGCGGTGTGGGGGACCGGCGCCGGTCCTAGCCGGGCCTAGCCGGCCCCCATACCCTTTAGTCTTACATTGCATTCTTTATAATATGTATGACAATTTTATGAGTGCCCCAATGATGTTTCCTAATGGCTGCATCTCAAATTTCGTGAATGGAATAATATATCTTTTGATGATGAAATTAATCACCTCCACCAAAAAGAATAGTCACGTGAATAGGCATCCTCCAAATTCGTGTATCATGTGCTCCCAATGATCGATGGAATGATATGTGCTTTATTGATGATGATGTTAATTCAATTAAAGGCCCTCCTCAAAAATCGAGATGGTGGCTGCTCCCCACTAATTCTATGATAATGATGATGTGGTGTTATTTTTCTTTTGAAAACCCTCAATGTCACGTGCACTCCAATGCTGTATATTATGTTGATGATTAGATGTTGACTTTGTGTCCTATGTTTGCCAAGATCACGTGATAGTTGGTGCCATTTTCTTTTGTTGGAAATCAATAATAATCTTTAGAAAATTAAAGATTATGCAATTATCCTTCAATGTGTATTATGGCTATCCACTTTTTCCAAAGATGCAATATGTTGGCCGCCACTATCAATATCACATGATCTGCTTCCTCTCTAAATTCCGTAACTTCATCATATTTGCACATTTTACCTACAAACATACAAGCACTCGCAATAAACCAATTCTAAACATACAATCATATAAAACCGCACAAAACATGTAAGATAAGCACTTAAACATCCGTGTCTCACACTCTCCATCAGCCTTCGCCGGTCCCATCATCTTCATCATTATTTCAATATCAATCAACACCAGCATCATAAATCTAAAGAAATAAAACAGAGCAAGGTGGGGGTTTTACCGGAGATACTGTCGGAGAACGAAACCGAGACCGCCGCCGCCGGTTATCGTCGTCGGCTTGACGCCGGCCGCCGCCTGTCTACTGGCTCCACCTCCTCTCTCTCTCTCTCTCTCTCTCTCTCTCTTCGTCTCTTTCTGATTTCTCCTCCCTCTCTCCTCGCCGCCGCCCTCCTTCACTCTCTGTTCCACCGTCGCACCACCACTACCGCTACCGGATTGCCATCGTTGGCCACCGGAGGGCTCATCTTTGCCGTGTGCCACCACCGGAGCGTGGTGGCCAATTGATTTTCGTCGGAGCCGAGAGAGGCGAGCAGGGGGGTGTGGTTGGGTTGGGTCTTGCTTGTTTTTTATTTCTCTGAGTTTGTATATGTAATAGAGAGAGGGTAGAAGATGAGAGGGTATTTGATTTTATGTGTGTGTTTGTATTGTCTGCACATTTTAAGAATAAGGGAGGGGGTATGGTCTTTTATAGAGGTGTGGAGATCTTGTATAGATCTTGTGGTTTCAATTGTTTGAGACAAAAAATCTCTTATAGAGATTTGATAAGATTTTTAGAGATTTTGTAAGATTTATAGAGATTTTATAAGATTTTGTATGGATTTTGCAAGATTTTCAAATCTTGTAGAGATCTTGATAAGATCTAATATATTATGTGCAGGTTTAGACTTGTGGGTTTTGGGCTTGGGCCCAGGGCCCACAAGCCCATCTCATGTGTAAGTGGCCCGTAATTCCTACGAGACACGATATCGCGACCCAAACTCTATAAGCATAAAATATTCGTGTAACATCCATATTTGTCGGCGTTGTCAGTATTTCGTACGGTTTCAGGTCGTTATCGTTTATCGTTTAGCAGGTTCTCTGTGGACCGTCATGCGCATACTGTAAAGTCGATCAGGCGTTCCTAGGCACTCCAAAGGCTTAATTAAGTTTATTCGTGTTGTAAACACTATTTATTGTCGTGTTAATCGCTTGTTAATCACGTAATTAAGGGCGTAAACTACCGGTTGTCACATTCTCCCCTTGTTAATAAAATTTCATCCTCGAAATTTAGACTACGTTAACTCCTTAGAGTTACTTTATGCGTAAATAAATACAAATAATGTCAAAGGAAACGAGACATACTGTTACAGTCACCCGTGTGACCAAGTTAACAGGAGTCCAATGAAAGAGGAATTTCAACCAATAGAATTCCAAGTGAACGTTTACAATATGCAAATGAATGTCAGAAACAATAACATTCGCTAGGAGAAGCTTAGAATCAACAAGCCCAAACGAAATAGTTTTGCATGAAACGCTCGATCGTGATTAGCCCAAGCTACAAGTTATACCGATGCCACAAGGTGTCGTAGTGAATGAAACAATTCAATAATAGCGGTGATCAAACAAATTCACCGTGTTTGAAGTCAAACGAAAGTACAATGAATCAAATTTGAAAATTTGATTCAAACGTCATCATAAGATTTTCAATTGAAGATGGAACATCAAAGAATTAATGTTTTCGATCGAAGATGAAGAAACAATAAATATCGCAAAATATTCGATCGATGTTGAAAGAACCGTTAGTAGGTACACCAGAATATGCAATGAATTTGTGTACCATTGTCATAACACACAATTGTGTTAAGACCGCTTAAATATGATAAATCGAAGCGGATTTAAAGCAAATCAATAAATAAATAATTAAATCCGTGTATGAGATGCGTAAACGAGTTTAGCGCAATCTTCAAACTATTGGAAATCACCATCACATGGTGTCGGAATCATCAAACGACTTAATGGAGTCGTAGATCAAACAAGTCTACTACGACTCAAAACAAATGAAACACTTGTTGAAACGAATTTGAATATGATGTTTTCAATACATCATATGGTGTCTTGAATTGAATATGTGAAATGAACAAGCTCAAACAATTGAACTTGGTTTTGGCGCAAGCCGACAATAAATACATGTATCGACAAGAAAACTTTCAGCATGGTCACAACGAAAAACCATGTATGTAACTTGAAAAGAAAAAGAAATTTCAAGAAATTGTGTTGACTTGATAACAAAGGAGCCAACAATTACAATAATGCGGGTCATTCGAATCACAAATCAGTAATTAGATTTAGCGAAATAATATTTGAACTTTGATTAGATGCTTATTTGAAACGAAACCACATGCGTAACAAACGATGCATGCGTAACATATGAATATTCAAGAAATGAAGTAAATGAATATTCACTATACTGAAAGAAATATCGTGATGCAATGACCATTCAGAGTAGTAGAGATGCAAAAGTCTACTCGCTTGATGCAAAAGTCGAAATTTCAATAAAAGAAATTTAAGGACTTTACCTGGGGTTTCATGTGACGACCGGTTGTTAGGTGACATTACCATGGAATGTCAAACATAGCGTATTTGTCGTTAATAAGATAGGGGGAATACGAAGACGTGCGTCTTCTCCTTAGCATAACTCGTGTCGTTTGCAGGACCGCGTGCCAAACTGCCGCTTCCTCGAAAGTCGTATGTGACGTACTTCAACCTCCGTTGATGTATAGCTTAAGTTTCACGTATACTTGTGTACTAGCGTTTCATTATGCGTAGGCTGCCTGCTCGGGAAGTCAAAATATCATAGACGATATGAATAATAGTGTGTGCCCGAGTTAATATTCGCGGTTCCTACGTGATGACCTTTAATGAACTTCAACATGAGTTTTCGAAGGTCCTAAATGCATGTTTCCTAAACTCTCAGAGTTTTGCGTACTGTATGCGATTGTTTTGTGTACCGTGTGTAAAACACCACTATAGCGTATGTTTGAAAACAAAATTTTGACTGTTTGTTTTTCGGCAACGGTTGGAGATCATATTCGAGTCTTAGGCGTTCTATATGTATTCAAAGTCTTAATAATCTAAGTCCCCAGAGAAAGGTGAGGTTAGAGTCTAGGTATCTCTACAGAAACCCTATTCGTTGTAACCTATAGCTCTGATACCAATCTGTCACACCCCGAAATATCAGAGCATTGCCGTGACTGGACTGGTATCTTCATTGCACAGCGGAAGCAAATAAGCTAAGTCTTTTAGAAAATGAACGCCACTAAGTACTCGACTCCACATGGTTCTCCTATTCCAACCGTGCCATGACTTTGAAGAGTAACCTGAGAAAGAAACATGCGAAAAATCAACATAAAGTTGAGCGAGTTCATAGTTTGTTTGTAAAAGATTTGAAATAAATCTTTTGAATAACCGGTTTTTGAAATATAATTGAGAAAACGAATTCAAAAATCATTTTCTTGTCAAGTTATATGGAAAACTTTGTATTTGTAACGCATTATGTTCGTAAAACCATGTATTTGTAAACTCTTGTATTTGTAAAGTTTGTATAACCGTCAATGCCCACCCTGACTTTGACCTCATGCCCGCATAATCCTATGCTTTGAATTTGTATAAAACATGGTATGTAATTTATAAAGACGTATTGAAACTGAGTTCTGTATATGTAAGGAATACGAGATTGTTAATGGTTCGCGAGGCCACTAACATATTTAACGACATAGGAAGCATCCAAACCATAGGCATTTTTCTAGTTGTCGATTCACGACTGAGACACAAAAGCACTGCTTGGTACTAGTTATCACCAAGAGTGTGGCTGCCCGAAAACCCATTAGATCTAACCTTTTGTTCTGCGGTCTTAGTATGTACACGATTAATGGTGCTTCTGGTACCCTATTCGTGAGATGATCTTTCGTGTCATTCCTTAGTTTAATGTACCTCTCTGTACTTGTATTTTCCCGTAGTTTAGAAAACTAGAATTCGTGTGTATGCACATTTCGAAAGAATACGCTTGTTTGAAAAACCGGTATAAAACATAAGCTTTTCGTAAACCATTTGTGTCCGTGAAAACTTGCTTGTAAAATGGTTTAGAAATATGTAATTCTTGTTTATTGAAAACCTTGTATGCTTTGCAAAAAGTGCATGTCTTTCCACCCCGAAAACATTTAGAAAAATGTAAAACCGTAAAAGGTGGGGTTATGAACTCACCTGAATATTCCTGTGCAAAGCTAGCTAATTACGACTTCGTGATGTCGTTTCCAAGACTTGACGTGCTAGTGTGCATTCTACAATATTCCTAACACTGAATATCCTATAAGTCTCTAAATAACAGCGGTAACTAAACTACGTGTCACCGAGCTCTACCGAATTGTTGACCGAACGATTCGACGGTAAGTTATTAACTTAATGACACGGTTAAGTTATGCTTGTTAAGTTTCGTTTATTTCCGGTGATAACTAATAAGTCTTGAAAAGACTAAATTCTCGAGAGATTTCAAATATATAAATATTTATATAAAAGAATATAAATATATCGTTGTAATCGCGTTAGCCGTCTCGAGAAGTCGTATGTGTATGTGACGAGTGTTTTATGAAAAGAATGTATAATAAACTCATATTATATATCGTATGCCGTTGAGGCGTTTAAAATAAATATAAAAAGGTTATATTTATTTTATAAAAGAACATGAGTTGTTGTGTTTAAAAATAAATATATAATTATATTTATTTCTATAAAGGAATTCGTTATTGTTTGGTACTTGAAATAAATATATAAACTATATTTATTTTTATAAAAATGAGTTCGTGTTGTTTGCCATTTGAAATAAATATAAAAGTAACTATATTTATTTTATAAAACTAAGGCATGTTCGGCGTTTGAATCAATATAAATAATTATATTGATTTTATAAAAGATTTGTTGAATTTCCGAAGTTTAAAATAAATATAAATACTATATTTATTTGTTGTCGAAATAATTTCCGTTTCGTTGTTTTTGTGAGTTGTAGTTGTTGTCGTAACTAGTTATATACTTGTAATCGCGTTTATAAAAGATTATTTGGATCCGTGAAGTTTGTTTTATTATAAAACACATTTTGTTTACGGTTTTCTCGAAAATCGGGCATAGTTTCCTCTGTTTTTGGACGCCCCCGAGGACACAAGTCGTCGTTATTTTATCAAAATTCAATCGAGACTCAATCATCAGCATATGTAATTTTCGTAAAAATGACGAAATATAAACAAAACACTAAACTAAATCGGTTCGAGCTCGTTCACGTAAGATTAAATCTATATAAAAACACAAATATTAAACGCGTCATTAATTTTTACCGAGTCTTCGCGCCGAAATGTCGAGTGAGCTGGCTGAGTTGACCGGGTTTGACTCCTTTGACCAGTGTTGACCTGCTTTTGACCGTTGACCGACTTGAATCTGACTCGTGACTCCCAACGGTAACCCGAGCCGAGCCGCGCCGCGAGACCCGAACGACTAGAGCTGACCCAAACAAAACCCGAAATAAAATCTGAGAACGAGACCCCAACCCATCTAATCTGAACTCACAGCCTCCTAACATCACCGTGGTTTGACCTGACCGGAGCTCAGGTGGTCGTGCCGTCGCCGGTCCCATCATCTTCATCATTATTTCAATATCAATCAACACCAGCATCATAAATCTAAAGAAATAAAACAGAGCAAGGTGGGGGTTTTACTGGAGACACTGTCGGAGAACGAAACCGAGACCGCCGCCGCCGGTTATCGTCGCCGGCTTGACACCGGTCGCCGCCTGTCTACTGGCTCCACCTCCTCTCTCTCTCTCTCTTCGTCTCTTTCTGATTTCTCCTCTCTCTCTCCTCGCCGCCGCCCTCCTCCTCTCTCTGTTCCACCATCGCACCACCACCGCCGCTACCGGATTTCCATCGTCGGCCACCGGAGGGCTCATCTTTGTCGTGTGCCACCACCGGAGAGTGGTGGCCAATTGATTTTCGTCGGAGACGAGAGAGGCGAGCAGGGGGGTGTGGTTGGGTTGGGTCTTGCGTGTTTTTTATTTCTCTAAGTTTGTACATGTAATAGAGAGAGGGTAGAAGATGAGAGGGTATTTGATTTTATGTGTGTGTTTGTATTGTCTGCACATTTTAAGAATAAGGGAGGGGGTATGGTCTTTTATAGAGGTGTGGAGATCTTGTATAGATCTTGTGGTTTCAATTGTTTGAGACAAAAAAATCTCTTATAGAGATTTGATAAGATTTTTAGAGATTTTGTAAGATTTATAGGGATTTTATAAGATTTTGTATGGATTTTGCAAGATTTTCAAATCTTGTAGACATCTTGATAAGATCTAATATATTATGTGCAGCTTTAGGCTTGTGGGTTTTGGGCTTGGGCCCAGGGCCCACACGCCCATCTCATGTGTAAGTGGCCCGTAATTCCTACGAGACACGATATCACGACCCAAACTCCATAAGCATAAAATATTCGTGTAACATCCATATTTGTCGGCGTTCTCAGTATTTCATACGGTTTCAGATCGTTATCGTTTATCGTTTAGCAGGTTCTCTGTGGACCGTCATGCGCGTACTGCAAAGTCGACAGGCGTTCCTAGGCACTCCAATGGCCTAATTAAGTTTATTCGTGTTGTAAACACTATTTATTGTCGCGTTAATCGCTTGTTAATCACGTAATTAAGGGCGTAAACTACCGGTTGTCACACCGAAGGTGTACCTTGCTGCTTGAAAGAAGATGAAGAATCAGAGAAGATTGTATGTTGCTGTGTAAATTCGGTGTGTTGAATCTGCTGAAGGAGCCTCCTATTTATACAGCAGGTCTTGAAGAAACTGAAAAAATGAATTAAATGGGTGAATTAAATTGCATTGAACGTCTTCAATACACTTTAATTCGTTATTTAATTCACAGTCAAACGCATTAACTTCGTCAGTTTCGAATGCTGAAACGTAACTGTATTAGCATTAACTGCTGGAAGCTTCTGCGCGCGCAAGGCACACTGGTGCGCGTGCGCCCTTGCGCGTGCAAGTCTGCACGCTTATGCGCGTGTGCGCCATTTTGGCTCACTTCCATGCACACCTGCACGCGTGCGCCACGTCATCTGTGAGCCTCTACGAGCACGCCACACAGTTGCGCCGTTTTGGCTCACTTTGGTGCGTCGCGCACGTCACTTCAGTGCCCATGCTCCATGCGCGAGTGCGCGCCATCATGCCATGTGTACTCACGCACGGACCCACCAGGGTCATGCGGCTGCATGCCACGTCACCAACCATCTGGTCCTTGCAGCCCTTGCTCCACCACGCGCACGCGGTCAAAAATACAAAGGCTGCTCTCAAGTGGCGATGGGAGCGTGCGAAGTGCAAAGTGCGCCATCAAAGCGCCACATTGCGCCTCAGCGCCCACGCCAAGTGCACGCGTGCACGCGTGCGGGCGAGAGAGTGGGAGTGCGAGTTAGGGTGCTCCGCACCCTTCGCGAATACACTTAGTGAGTGCTTCCATGAAACAATAAGGATGGAGAGTTCCCACTTAAATACCCATTTAAGTTTCATCTCTCCTCCTATGTGGGACAAGGTGCCACTTTCCCACTTATTTCAGCATTCAAGTTTCAGACACCAAACTTTAAGCATCGATATCTCATTCATCTTAGCTCTGTTTTGGACGTGGTTTAGTTCGTTGCGAAGCTCTTCCGACATAGAACACAAACCCACAAATAAATATATAAAACCCGCTCATTTTATTATATTTATTTCTAGTCCAAAATAGGAAAAAATCATTTTCCTATATTTGTGAAAAATGCAATTTTCACAAATTTCCAACAATCCCCCACACGAATAGAAATCGATCTATCAAGTTTCAACGATACACGTTCAACAGTTGAGTATTGCAAGATAGGTAGGTGTAACCTTTGAACCTTCTTTTGTGAAGCATACTTAGCCTCCTAGGGTTTTGTAGACGCGATGTCTTTGAACAATCCCCCATTTATGTAAGCGACAATATACATTCACACAATACTCTCCCTAGTCAAGTCAAGTCCTCATGGTTGTGTCCGTTTATGGTCATGGAACACATTCCTGGTTCTGCTAGAGCTCTAGGATTTGCGCCTCCCCACAAATCTATTCGAAGCGACCCCACTTCTCTCTAACATAGGTAATTCCATTGAATCATTAAAAGCATCATGGTTAATTTGGATTTCCTCAAAATCCTTAACCTCAACATGCTTAACCTTCCTTCATGTCACTGATTGGAATGGACTAGGAAGTACATAACTCCATTTATGAATTTTGGGGCAGTCCCCACAGTGACTCCCTTTGGGTTTATGATTAAGTTTGCCTATTGAACTTAGATCTTGGGATCTCTAGTCAACTAGGTTAGGTTTCCCTCATATTCCATTCTTCTATAGGCTTTAGTCCCATTCCTCTTGACGACTTATACACCTTATCTTTGCTTAAGCCTTTTGTTAACGGGTCCGCAATGTTCTCCTTTGACCTAACATAGTCAACTGAGATAACACCCGTTGAGATAAGTTGTCGTACCGTGTTGTGTCTACGTCGAATGTGCCTTGATCTGCCATTGTACATCGCGCTTTGTGCTCTAACAAGCGCGGATTGATTGTCACAATGTATGCAGATCGTCGTCAACGGCTTTGGCCATCTTGGAATATCTTCCACAAATTGACGTAGCCACTCCCCCTCTTCCCCGCTTTTATCTAAAGCGACGAATTCGGATTCCATCGTGGATCTAGCTATAACAGTTTGCTTGGAAGACTTCCAAGCTATAGCTGCTCCTGCAAGTGTAAACACATATCCACTTGTCGATCTATGATCTTTTATATCCGATATCCAGTTCGCGTCAGTGTATCCTTCGATCACTGCTGGATCATGGGTATATCCATAGTCTCTCGTGTATCTTATGTATCTGAGCACCCTCGTGATAGCTTTCCAATGTTCCGCGCACGGATTACTGGTGTATCTACTTAGCCTTCTCACAGCATACGCTAAGTCGGGTCTAGTACATGTCATTAGATACATGAGACTCCCAATGATCCTTGAGTACTCTAACTGAGCAACACTCTCGCCTCTATTCTTCCTTAGGCGTTGGGTATTATCAATTGGAGTTCGAGCTATACTCGTATCGTCGAATTGAATTTCCCAAGGATCTTGTCCACGTAGTGAGATTGACTCAACACAAGACCATTTTGGGTTCTAGTGATTTTTATTCCAAGAATCACATCCGCGAGACCCATGTCTTTCATGTCAAACCTCGATTTCAACATGTCTGTCGTTGAGTTGATCATGTTATCATCACTCCCAATGATAAGCATATCATCTACATAAAGACATAAAATTACATAACCCCTTGGTGTGTCTTTAAAATAAACACACTTGTCGCACTCATTTATTTTGAAACCAATGCTAATCATGACATGATCAAACTTTTGGTGCCATTGTTTTGGAGTTTGCTTCAAGCCATACAAAGACTTGACTAATTTACATACTTTGCCCTCGTTTCCTGGGGTGGAAAAACCCTCAGGTTTTTCCATTTAAATTTCTTCTTCTAAATCGCCATTTAGAAATGCAGTCTTTACATCCATTTGGTGAACTTCCAAATTTCTTAGAGCCGCAATTGGAAGAACCAATCGTATAGAGGTTATTCGCGTTACAAGTGAGTAAGTATCAAAGTAGTCTAGACCTTCCTTTTGTCTAAATCCTTTGATAACTAACCTTGTCTTGTATTTATCAATATTTCCGTCAGCTTTCATCTTCCTTTTGAATATCCAGTGATATCCAAGTGGTTTACAACCAGGTGGAAGATCTACTAACTCCCAAGTATGATTTTGCAATATAGAATCAATTTCATTCTTAATTGCTTATTGGCATTGAGGTCCTTCTGTGAAGGTAACCGCTTCGCGGTAGGTATTGGGCTCACCCTCAACCATATAACTCATGAAGTCTGGACCAAAGGATTTTTCAACCCTTTTTCCTTTACTTCGCCTAAGCTCACCCTCCTCGACATCGGGTCATTCATGAGTTTCATCTAACCTCGTAGATGAACTTGGACCTGCTTCATCTAACCATGTAGATGAACTTGGATCTGCTTCATCAGCCGTTGTTGATGAAGTCGCATGTGTGTATCCTAACATAGGAAACACATTCTCAAAATATGAGACGATGTTAGAATTTGCCTCTATGATAGTGTGTTTGTGTACATCGGGATTCTTGGACTCATGTACAAGAAAACGATGTGCATTACTTTGATGTGCATATTCTATGAAAATGCAATCAACAGTTTTGGGTCCTATCCTAAGAGCCTTAGGAGGTGGTACAATCACCTTTGCTAGGCACCCCCACACTTTCAAGTATTTGTATGCAGGCTTCCTTTTTCTCCATAACTCATATGGAGTTTCGTTCCTATTTTTCAAAGGTATCTTGTTCAAAAGATAGTTTGCTGAAAGAATGGCGTCCCCCCACATTTCTCGGTTCACTCCCGAGCTTATCAACATGGCGTTCATCATTTCTTTCAATGTACGGTTCTTTCGTTCCGCCACACCATTTGATTGTGGAGAATAAGGAGGTATACACTCATGTATAATGCCACTTTTTGCGCATAAATCCGTAAAAGGTGCAACATATTCACCTCCTCGATCGCTTCTCACAGCTTTTATCTTCTTTTTAAGTTGATTCTCAACTTCATTTTTGTACAAGATAAACTTTTCTATTGCTTCGTCTTTACACATAGCAATATTTAGTACAATCATCAATAAACGTGATGAAGTACTTATTTCCTCCACGCGTGGGAACCGCTTTTAAATCACACACATCGGTATGAATTAAATCAAGGGGTTTGGTTATTCGTTTACCCGATTTAAACGATGATCTCGTAAGTTTAGATTCAACACATGTCTCGCATTTGTGATCGGAATCGATATGGAATGTTGGTATCAAATTTAATTTAATTAAACGTCGTAATGAATTAAAATTTACATGCCCTAGTCTACCATGCCAAACATTAGAAGACTCAATCATGTAAGTAGAAATAGAATTTTCATTCATATTTTTGTTTTTGTTCACAACCATTACATTCATTTTAAACATTCCATTTAGGACATAGCCCTTTCCGATAAAAGTACCACGTCTAGACAAGACAAAATTGTCCGATTCAAACACTAGACGAAATCCAAACTTGTTGAGCATCCATCCCGATAGGAGATTCTTCCGTATCCCTGGAACATAAAGCACTTTGGTCAAGGTAAGCTCCTTGCCAGAAGTCATCTTCAGGATGACAGTGCCTTCCCCTTTGATGCTTGCGGTAGCTTTATTTCCCATATAAAGCTTTTCTTCACCCGACGCTTCCTTGAATGTAGAGAAAAGAGCCTTGTCTCCACAAACATGGCGGGTTGCACCCGTGTCAGCGAACCATCCTTTTGGGTTTTCACCCATCGCGTTGACTTCTTCAATCATAGCCGCTTCCTCGGTTATCATTGCAATTAGAGGCATACCATCCTCATCAACTATGTGCGCACGCTCACGCTTAGGTTTCTTGCATTGGTTAGCACGGTGCCCTGTCTCATTACAATTGTAACAAGTACCTTGGAAAGGCGCAGATTTCTTTTTCACAGCCCCCTTTTTCGGTCCAAGGTTGTTAACCTTTGCTTTCCCTTTGTTGTCCTTTTTTACCCCGTTTGCCCTTATTGCCTTTTGAGGACTCTCCCACTTCCACCATGTTTGCCTTAGCCGAAGCTTGCAAAATGGTGCCTTTTTGGGCCACCCTGTTGTCCTCTTCTATACGAAGACGGACGACAAGTTCCTCAATCATCATTTCCTTTCGCTTGAGTTTAAGATAATTCTTAACATCCATCCAAGCAGGAGGTAATTTTTCAATCATGGCTGCCACTTGAATTGTCTCGCTAAGTACCGTTCCCTCAGCGTGGATATCATGAAGTATAATCTGTAACTCTTGGACTTGGTTCATAACAGTCTTGTTATCAACCATTTTGTAGTACAAGAAACGGGCGACAACAAATTTCTTTGTTCCCGCATCCTCCGTTTTGTACTTCTTATCCAAAGACTCCCATAATTCTTTGGAAGTCTTGATATTGTAGTGCACATTATACAAGGCATCCGAGAGACCGTTGAGTACATAGCCTCGACAAATGAAATCCGAGTGCTTCAAAGCCTCTACCGCGCTCAGAGCCTGAGCGTCGGTCTCCCCTTCCGCAGGTTGGGGAGCGGTTTCAGTCAAGAACCTCGCAAGGTTCATCGTGGTCAAATAGAAGAATATCTTCTGTTGCCACCTTTTGAAATGGTGACCCGAGAACTTCTCGGGTCGTTCAGCATGATTTGCCACTGTGGACGCTCCCACAGTGTTGGCAGGGGTTCCAACGACAACATTAGTGTTGCTGGTATTCACGTTTTCAGTCGACATTCTGAAAAGTTTCAAGAAAACAAGTTAATAAAACTGTTTTCAAAATAATAAATGTGCTAATTTATTATTTTTATGAGTGCGCAAAACCAGCCGTGTAGCTTCTAAGTCCAACTTTGAAGACTAAAACAGTAGATTTTTAGAACTCAAAACAGAAAGGAGTAGAAGCAGAGTTCTGTTTTGACAAAGTCGCTACTTTGAATCAAAACAGAGAAAAAAAAATGTTTTTTTAAACACAACTGTATGAATTCAAAATTGGTTCGAATTCACAGAAGAATATGTTTGTGATTCTACACGAACGGTGTTTTAAAAAAAATTGTTTTAAGATTGTAGGAACCCGTTCGTGTAAAAATAAATAAAATTCTTTATTAACTTGAATTACAACTACTAAACAGAATGAAACTGAAAATAAAATTACAATTACAACTGAAAGAAAAATTAAGAACAGAAATACAAGCGGAAAAACTGTTCTTGGCTGAGGATCGTGTTAGACACGGGTCCCTTAAAACAAATTTTGTGTCTCCCAGGAGAACACGTTTGTTTCCAGGATACAACAGCCCGTAGCAGTTGCACTGCTGGTCTTGACTCCAACCCGAAGGTGTACCTTGCTGCTTGAAAGAAGAAGATGAAGAATCAGAGAAGATTGTATGTTGCTGTGTAAATTCGGTGTGTTGAATCTGCTGAAGGAGCCTCCTATTTATACAGCAAGTCTTAAAGAAACTGAAAAAACGAACTAAATGGGTGAAGTAAATTGCATTGAACGTTTTCAATGCACTTTAATTCGTTATTTAATTCACAGTCAAACGCATTAACTTCGTCAGTTTCGAATGCTGAAACGTAACTTCACTGGCATTAACTGCTGAAAGCTTCTGCGCGCGCAAGGCAGACTGGTGTGCGCGCGCGGACCCACCAGGGTCATGCGCCTACATACCACGTCACCAACCACATGGTCCTTGCATCCCTTGCTCCACCACGCGTACGCGGTCAAAAATACAAAGGCGGCTCTCAACCGGCGATGCAAAGTGCAAAGTGCACCATCAAAGCGCCACATGGCGCCTCATCGCCCACGCCACGCGCGCGCGTGTGCGAGTTAGGGTGCTCTACACCCTTCGCGAGTACACTTAGTGAGTGCTTCCATGAAACAATAAGGATAGAGAGTTCCCACTTAAATACCCCTTTAAGTTTATCTCTCCTCCTATGTTGGACAAGGTGTCACTTTCCCACTTATTTCAGCATTCAAGTTTCAAACACCAAACTTTGAGCATCGATATCTCATTCATCTTAGCTCCGTTTTGGACGTGGTTTAGTTCGTTGCGAAGATCTTCCGACATAGAACACAAACCCACACATAAATATATAAAACCCGCTCATTTTATTATATTTATTTCTAGTCCAAAATAGGAAAAAATCATTTTCCTATATTTGTGAAAAATGCAATTTTCACAAATTTCCAACATATACATGGTTTAATGCAAGTCAGTTAAATAAATCATAGTTTCAATAGTAAGAGCTCTTTTGATTGTTTTGTATTTTGTGTATATGTCCGACAATGAAAAGAACGAGACTATATAAAACAGAGGCTTTGAAACCCTACATGGAAGTTCCTAAACACAAGGCCAAAAGAAAGGAATGATTACGAGAAGAATAAGGGAAAATATATTATTTCCAATATTCCCCCTCAAGTTGGAGCGTGTAAATCTTGCATGCCCAACTTGCCAAGTAAAAACTTGAGTTGTTGTGTTCCTAGTCCTTTGGTGAGAAGATCTGCAATCTGCATTTTAGTGTCAATAGGTTGTGGAAGAATTTCTTTTGAATCAACTTTTTCACGAACAAAATAACAATCCATTTCCACGTGTTTAGTTCTTTCATGGAAAACGGGATTGTTAGCAATATGTCTAGCCGCTTGGTTGTCATAAAACAAAGGGGTCGGTCCGTTTGAAGCAATATCTAACTCACTTAAAAGCCATCTTAGCCACAAAACTTCACTAACTGTGGACGCCATGGACCGGTATTCTACTTCAGCGGAAGAACGTGAAACAACAGATTGTTTTTTTTGTTTTCCAAGAAATTGGTGCACCACCAAATAAGACTAAGTATCCTGTTCGTGATTTTCTGGTAAAAGGGCATCCAAGCCAGTCAGAGTCACTATAGGCGGTAGGAGTACAACCTCCATCTCGAGGAAGAAGTATGCCTTGTCCTGGCGTTCCCTTTAGGTATCGCAAGACCCTATGCACTGCATCGAGATGGTTTTGTCTTGGATCGGCAACGAACTGACTCAAGACATTTACTGAGTATGCGATGTCAGGTCTAGTGGCTTGAAGGTAAAGAAGTCTTCCTACAATACGTCTGTATTGGCTAGCATCAACTTTAGGCGCTTCAGTGTCTTTGTCTAGTTTTAGATTTTGTTCCATTGGAAAGGAACTCGGCCTACACCCTTGGAAGCCACAATCCTCTAGGATGTCCAAGGTATATTTTCTTTGACTTAGGACTAGGCCTTCGGATGTGCGTGCTACTTCAATGCCAAGAAAATATTTTAAATTTCCCAAATCCTTGATGCTAAATTGCTTATGGAGGCTTTCTTTAGTATCACGAATCTTGGAAGAATTATTCCCAACTATGATCACGTCATCGACATAAATAAGTGCTGCCACAAATATGTCATTTTGTTTAAAAATGAAAAGAGAGTGATCCGCCTTGGATTGCTTGAAACCGAGACCAATGAGAAAAGTAGTAAACTTGTGGTACCAATTACGAGATGCCTGTTTCAACCCGTAAAGGGATTTCCTCAGTCTACATATTTTTGTTTCACCATCCTTGGAAAAACCTTGTGGGATTTTCATGTACACTTCTTCATGTAGGTCTCCATGCAGAAAGGCGTTATTGACGTCAAGTTGGTGAACCGACCAACTCCTTTTTACTGCAACCGCAAGAAGTGTTCGTATCGTGACTATCTTGGCAACCGGTGCAAAGGTGTCATGGTAGTCCGCTCCCTCCATTTGGGTAAACCCTTTGGCAACGAGACGCGCCTTGTATCGTTCAACTTCTCCATTTGGCTTATACTTAATTTTGTAGACCCATTTCGAGTCAATAGCACGTTTTCCTTCGGGTAGACTTTCAAGAGTCCATGTCCCATTTTCTTCGAGGGCTCGGATCTCTTTTACCATAGCCTCTTTCCATTTTTCATCCTGCATAGCTTGATTAAAATTTCTTGGCTCATCATTAGAATTGATGGCCGCCAAAAAGGCTTTGTGATTTTTAGAGAATTTGTTATAGGAAACAAAATTAGAAAGAGGATGTACCGTTGAGGAGCCTTGAGTTGGCGCGGGTTTGGCGTGGTCAACCGATGGAGGAAGATTAATGTCGTAATCGGTGAGTCGAGCTGGCTGCACCCTATTTCTTTTCGGCCTAGTTGGTTCAGCGATTGGATCCGAGCCTTCATTATTTTGGTTTGTGGACTCGTGTGCATGAGTCTCCTCATTTTGGGCCCTTGTTATATAATCGGTCATCAATTCATGGTCATTTTCTTCCTGTTGCGATGATTGGCCTAGAATTGGGGTATCACCATGGGCCGTAGCTTCCTCATGTGGCCCAGTTTCATTTGTGGTATCAACACTGACATTTCTTGGGCTCTCATCATCACAGTAAGGTGATTCAAACACATCTACCTCATCTTTTTCTTGTTCAAGGTTGTTAAAAGGGAATTTTTCTTCATGAAATCTTACATCTCTTGAGACTATAATTTTTCCAGTTTCAATGTCTAGGATCTTATAACCCTTAGTTCCTTGTAAGTATCCTAAGAACACACCGGGCTTCCCCCTCATTTCTAACTTGTCCCCTTTTGTATCGGTGTTCCAATGATACGTTAAACAACCAAATACCTTCATAAAATCATAATCGGGTTTTTGATTGTTTAATAACTCAAAAGGGGTTTTGTGATCGGTGACTTTGGACGGGAATCGGTTAATGATATAAGCCGTCATCAACACACACTCGCCCCAAAATCTTTTGGGTAAATTGGCCTCGAAACGAAGGGCTCGAGCAATTTCGAGTAGGTGTCGATGCTTTCGCTCCACAACACCATTTTGTTGGGGGGTGTAGGGGCAAGTGGTTTCAAGTAAAATCCCATTTTCTTTGTAAAATTGTGACATGTCATTTGAAATAAACTCACCTCCATTGTCACATCGTATCTTCTTAATTTCCTTCCCAAATTGTGTCTTAACCAATTTATGGAAGAATTTTAACCAATTACTCGCTTCATGTTTGAACTTTAATAAAAATAACCATACACTTCTACTAAAATCGTCCACAATAGTTAAAAAAATACCTCGCCCCGGAAGAAGAAGGCACACGATATCTTCCCCAAATGTCACAATGTATTAAATCAAAACATCCATTCGACTTTGTAGTACTAATTTTAAATGGTTTTCTGGTGAGTTTGGCTTTGGAACAAGAGTCACAAACCTTATTAAAGGAAACATTCCTAAGAAAATTAATCTCATTGAGTTTTTCATCAGAAGCATGCCCTAACCTTTTATGCCAAGTATCACTAGTGGTCAACATAGCCTTTCTCCCATTATTCATCATCTCCATTCGGTATAGACCGCCTCTCCGTTTACCCGCACCAATCAAGCTCCTCGAATGAAGTTTCTGCATGATACAAAATTGAGGGAAAAATGTTACAGAACATTGGAGATCCTCAGTTAAACGACCAACTGATAAAAGATTACAATTAAAATTCGGGACATAAAGAACGTCTTTTAACTCGAGACTTTCCCTTAGAGTACAATTGCCTCTCCCTTTTACAAGGATGGCGTCTCCATTAGGAATAGTGACGGGTTCTTCGCCCTCACTTTCTGTTTTATTTTTCAAAATTCCGACTTCATGAGTGATATGCTCGGTGGCTCCCGAGTCAACTATCCAATCATTATTGTGACTACTTTTACCTGCCATGTTGGCCGTACGCGATGTGCCCTCGAGGGAGCTATTGCCATCATCTGGAAGGTGTTTTAAAAGAGTTTGATATTGGTCTTTAGTCAAACCTGGTATAGGACATGAATCTGCCCCGACACAAGCCGCTTTAGGTTTCGCCTCCTCACGCTTCCCTTTGTTCCCTGGCCATCAATCCGGGTAGCTAATCCTCTTAAAACAACCGTTTTTATTATGTCCATCCCTATCACGAAAGTCACAATGTTCAACTACTTCTCCACGTTTGGGTTCCTTTGATCCTTGTTTATCGCGTCGTAGACTCGCATCACGTCGGCCCGGTACATGAGCTTTGAGTGCAATTGTTTCAGACCCAGATCTTCTTTCTGTGGTTATAAGTCTTTGGCGTTCGTCTTCGGCTACGAGATGGTATGCACTGCCCAAGTTTGGTGTAGGCGTTGAGGCTAAAATTTGGGTTTTAATGACAGAGAACTCATTGTCCAATCCCATGAGGAACTGATACAATTTTTCTTTCTCAAGGTGTTCATTCAACCTCTTCCCTACCTCGCATGTACAACCGCTACAGGTGCATCGTGGTGTCGGTTGAATTGAATGAATTTCATCCCAGAGACTGCGGAGTCTCGTGTAATAAGAAGAAACGGTAGTTCCGTCTTGTTTCAAGGTGGTAAGGTTCTGCTTCAGTTCATACACCCTCGGAGCGCTTTCCTTACCGAATCTTTCGTGTAGATCGAACCATATTTCGGAACTTGTATGAGCATATTTCACATACTTCGGATGTCCTTCTCCATTGCGGTCGTCAACCATCCCTTCACCATCGCATCCGCACGCATCCATGCCATGTAGGTGGGAGAAGCTTTGTCTGGTTTCTTTAAAGTGCCATCAACGAGTCCGACTTTGTTCTTGGCGAAAAGGAAATTAAGCATCTCCTGTGACCAGTCTGTATAATTGTTGTCGGTGAGATTATCGTTGACGTGCATCTGTTTCGGATAGTCGGACGGGTGGATGTAGAGGGGTGAACTCGTATCCACAGCGCCATCGTTCTTCATGGTGTTGTCTTCTTTATCGCCAGACATTCTGGTGGTGTCGATTAGGGTTAGGATCTTTTGGTTACTACTGCTCTGATACCATCATAGTTTCAATAGTAAGAGCTCTTTTGATTGTTTTGTATTTTGTGTATATGTCTGACAATGAAAGGAACGAGACTATATAAAACAGAGGCTTTGAAACCCTACATGGAAGTTCCTAAACGCAAGGCCAAAAGAAAAGAAAGGAATGATTACGAGAAGAATAAGCGAAAATATATAGTTTCCAATAAATTCATATAACATAAGAAGACAACAAAACGGGTTTAGTTGGTGCACGAGGACAGAGGCTGAATCGTTGGACAATTCAAAATTAATATTCCACCGACGTTTATGAAAATAATACATATAGAATAATACAGAAATTCAACCTATTCAAACTTATATAATTATTATGTTAAAAACAAGTTCTAGAGCTTGATAGTGCGTTTTGATGGCGGCAGAGAAAGCAAGAGTTGTATGCGTTACAGGTGCCGGAGGCTTTGTAGGCTCGTGGTTGGTGAAGCATTTACTCTCCAAAAACTACACTGTTCATGGCACCGTCAGAAACCCTAGTAATCTTCTTCCCCAATAACCTTGTTGTTTATATCTTCATCATCAAATATTGAATTCAAAGTGTTGGTTAATTTTATCGATTTTAGTGGACGAGAAATACGGTCATTTGAAGAAGCTGGAGAAAGCAGCTGAGAAGTTGAAGCTTTTTAAAGCAGACCTTTTGGATTACGAGTCGATTCGTGCAGCTATTGCTGGATGTGATGGTGTGTTTCATACTGCAAGTCCTGTTCCACCTACTTCTGTACCAGACCCTGAGGTATGTTTGTTTGGATTTTACATATCAGTTATGGATGTACAGTGAACATTGACTTTTTCCAGTTTGACTTTTCAAAATTAAAATCTTGATAATTTGACCCTGAGGTATGTTTGTTTGGATCAGCTCCTCATCATAATTACTCTGATTGCAGGTAGAACTGATTAAGCCAGCTGTTGATGGTACACTCAACGTGCTTAAAGCATGTTGTGAAGTGAATGTTAAGAAAGTTGTGTATGTGTCTTCTGTAGCCGCCGTTGCGGTCACACCTAATCGACCCCAGGATGGACCATTGGATGAGACTTTTTGGTCTGACCAAGAATTCTGCAGATCCAATAATGTAAGCAATATGATAATTTAGTTCCCCAAAATAGCTTAACTTTGCAAGAATGAAAGATTTTGGACAAAATGTGCCACATAGAGTTTGCTTATTTCGAAATTGTTTTTACCCCTTTGACCCGTTAAAAAAAATAAATAAATAAATAACCCGAACCGACTCATTCATAGGTAACATGTATATAATAGTGGTTCATTTGCAATAAAAAGTCATTTAATAAAAATTTGTACTGTCTTATACAGGATTGGTATTGTCTTTCTAAGACAAAAGCCGAAAGTGAGGCTTGGGAATTCTCAAAAAAGAACGGTATTGATTTTTTGTCCGTGTGCCCAACTAATATTGTTGGGCCAATGCTTCAGAAGACAGTAAATGCTAGTAGCTTGGTTCTTATTAAGCATCTTAAAGGTTTGCACTTTTATAATGTCCATGTGTCATTATTCTCTACTGTTCACTTTTCACAAATTTATGCAACTTACCTTTTCACTACTTAATGCAACATATTTACTAGAGGTGGCAATCTTGACCCAAAGGTTTTCAAGTGGGTTAGTTTGGGTAAGATATTTTAACTAAACGGGTCAATTGAAATTCCATCTTGTTATTTTCGGGTCAAAGCGGGTCGACAACTTTAAAGAAATGAGTCCATGTGGGTTAGCACCTTAAAGAAACGGGTCAGATTTCGGATCAGAATGGGTTTCGGGCCGGCACAAGTATCCGCACAAGACGGGTTGCGACACGAAATAGGTTTTGGATCGGAACGGTTTCAGTTCGAATTGAGTTTCGGACCGAGACGGGTTTTGGCACGCGGCGGGTTTTGGATCGGAACGGGTCGGTTCGGATCGGGTTCGGGCCGACACGGGTTTCCGCACGGGACGGGTTTTAGACCGACACGAGTTTCCGCACGGGACGGGTTTCGGATCGCAACGTGTTTTAGGCCGACACGAGTTTCCGCACCGGACAGGTTTCTGATCGCAATGGGTTTTAGGCCGACACGGTTTCAATATTTTTAATTTTTTGTTTCGTTTCGGTTTCGGTTTTTTGTTTCCGTTTGGTCGGTTTATTCGGTTTCGTTTCGGTTGAGTTTTGATTTTTAGTTTCGTTTTGTACAAAGATGGTTCGAAAGGCATATATCGATGGCAAATTGGTTGTTATCCCTCCCAAAGTATGTACGCTGTGTTTACTACGTTATTATTTTTGCAAGTACACGCTTCTGTGTTGGTGTATATATAATTCATAACAGTAGTTAAGTTTGTTAGCATATTCAGTTAGGCAAGTTAGTTAGTCACTTAGTTTTTAGCCAAGTCTTTTTTTGTTTGTACATAACCCCTTGATGTACAATCTCTCTTTTTTTTAAAGAAAGCAATTTTTAACCAACCCGACCCGAAACCCGTTCTGACCCGAACCCATTCCGACCCGAACCCGTTGCGACCCGAACGAAAACAACCCTATTTTGTAATTGACCCGTTTGACCCGAACCCGTTTTGACCCATGACCCGACCCAACCCGAACCGACCTGTTTGCCATTTGCCAATTTGTAACCATTTGATCAGACATACAACAAATGTATCAAACTTGTCACATATTTGATTGTATGTATTGAACTCAAGATCTTCATGTTTTGTAACTAACTTTAAAAAAATTCATTTTGATGTATTTAGTTACTTATATAGCATGACAGCACGTAACCTTTTAAAGTTTGTTACATAAAAAATGAAGATCCTGAGTTTAATGAATACGCTTCAAATAGTTTAACCATGGTGTTTATTAATGTGCAGAAGGATATGAAGAACTAGAGAATAGGTTGCGGATGATTGTAGACGTGCGTGATTTAGCGGAAGCACTGATTTTAGTATACGAGAAACCCAAGGCCAATGGAAGATACATATGCGTATCTCATCAGATTAGGGCAAAGGATCTAATAGAAATTTTGAAGAAGCATTATCCTGACTACAACTATCCAAAGAAGTGAGTTTCTCTCTTTTACTCTCTCCTGCAAATGAAAATTTTATTGATCAAATGCATGTACTTGTGAAACTTCTTTCAGTATACCATCTTATTTTAAATTGATCAAAGTTTGATAAAGTGGCATTTAACATTTTGCAAAAAAAGTTATACACTTATACCATCTTATTTTAACCTATTTAAGAGTTAACAAGTCATTATTTAAAAAAATTAAATATACGTTCTTTTTAGACATGTTTCTTTAGTGTACAATAATTAGTATAGTGACTTTTCTGTGTATTTTTCACAAGTTGAGAGAATATACCAAAATTAGGTTGATGGACTTTTCCGTAAAAAAAAAGTAAAATGCCATTTTTGTCCTTGAGGGTTGGCTTCTTATGCGACTTTCGTCCAAAGGTTTGTTTTTTCGCATCTGGATCCAAAAGGTTTGAAATCTTGCCATTTTCATCCGAGTGGTTAACTCCATCCATTTTTCTTTGTTAAATAAGGGGCATTTCCGCCTTTTTAGACATTTTTATTAAAGTAAAAAAAAAACACTCTAAGAATTAAAAGATCCACCTTTGTGGACTTTCTTCCCACCCAAACCCTTTAATCATCACAAAAAGATGTCAAAAATACCCCTGACTTAACCTTAAAAAAATGGATGGAGCTAACAAGTCGGATGAGAATGCCAAGGTTTCAAATCTTTTGGATCCGAATGCGAAAAAAAAAACCCTTTGGATGAAAGTCGCAAAAGTAGTCAAAACTCATGGACGAAAATGGCAATTTACTCAAAAAAAAACAAAAAAAAACAAAGCATGTTGTGATTTTCTACGGTATTAACCCTTTCAAAATTGACATTTTAGGATTTGTATTTTTGTTTACAAGATTTTAGAGTTCATCTAGTTCTTTATTTATTATCTTTGCCATGTCAGCTTTTAAGATACATTTGTGCTTTAATTATTTATTTATTTTATTTTTTTTGTGAAAGTGTGGACCCTCAATTCCTCAAATGTTAGTTTTGGAAGCATGAATCATAGATGATTAACTATTATTCAGTTTTAAGTTCGGCTTGGAACGTTTTGATCTTGTGTGTTTCTTCTCATACTAACTTCATTTACTTAAACCTGTTGGTAGATTTATCGAGTCGAAAGATAAGTCTTCGGTTACTGCTCAAAAACTACAGGATCTGGGTTGGAGTTACAGACCACTTGAAGAAACGCTTGTTGACTCGGTTGAGAATTACGCCCAAAACGGTCTTCTTGGTTAGGATTAGATCTGGTCCTTTTCATGAAGTTGGTATGTACTTTTATTCGTGCTTGTATTATGAGTTCTGTAATAAGTTAAAATTGTGTTGCTTTTGGGGTGGACCACGTGTGTGTCTGTTGTGGCATTGTATCACTTGTAAGGAGAATACTAATGAGTACCCAAATACAAATGACAAAAAGACTCATGATTACTTGCTCAGATTTATGTGGTTCATTCAGTTAGGGGTCTCATTGGAAGCAGCCTCTCTAATCCTACGGGGTAAAGGTAAGGCTGTCTACATCTTACCCTCCTCAGACCATATATTTATCTTTGCTATTGGTGGGATTTACTGAGTATGACGATGATGATGATTCCGTTACCTACATCCATGGTTAGATTACAAGTTTGTATCCTTGCAAAGTCGAAACTTACATACATATTTGATGAAATGCATTAAGTTTGTATTTAGCGCATATATCACTACGGTTTGTATGCTCTGAAACGAATTTAGGGCTAATTGTTTGATTATGTTGATCATTAAATCATTAATGATATTGGCCAAATCTTTGATTGCTTCTCGCATGGCCATTATAGATTGAGCATGCTCATTGCGTGTATTTAAGCAATTTGATCTTTGTGAAAGCAACAATCGACTAGGAAGATTCTTTAAATTGTTGTTGAAACGACTATTGTCGACTCATTGTTCTACCTGATCGCCAATAACCTACAATGGATCTATGTTTTCACTACACTTTTTGTAATCACGGTCTTGAGCTTCGAGGAATGCTAGCTCTGATACCAATGATGCGGGTTAGTATCATGGTTGTAAACGAGCCGAGTCGATCCGAGCTAGACCCAGCTCGAGCTCGGCTCGAACTCGATTCGAGCTGGCTCGGCTCGAACTCGAATTTCAAATCGAGCTAAGATTTGAGGCTTTAGCTCAACTCGATTAGAATTCGAGCTAGCTCGGCTCGATTTAGCTCGAACTAACAAAGAACCGCAAAATTTACTACTTAAAAAGCTCTTAAAAATGAATTTCTTCATAGACTAAGGGCCATAATTGCCATTTAATTTAACAATATGGCTAAATATGCAAGTATAAATAGTTAATTCAATTTATACATTGTCTTTACCTTCTTTTATAGGGAGATACTCCCTGAGCATTCACATCCTAACCATCAAATTATACATACATTCCACTAAAAAACAACTCCTATATCAATATATTTCCACTAAAAACAAATACTTTTTCTCTCTCCTTTCAATTAAATAATATTATCATTACATTTTTCTCTCACTTCCACTAACAACCACTTTCAAAATATATTAAAAAATTATAACGGGTGAACAGTGTCCTCCCAAATATACAGATGAACAGTAACATTTTCTCTCTCCTCTACTCACAACCACTTTTTATACCCTTTATAATATAAAAACCCCTCCTCACATAATTTGATGGTTAGGATGTGAATGCTCTAAATTTAGTTTTTGTTTTCTAAGCGATGTGGGAAAAAAAATGAAGGATGCAAACCTTATCGAGCCAGCTCACGAGCCAAGCTCGAGCTCGGCTCGTTTACAAACCGAACCGAGCCGAGCTGACTCGTTCACAACCGGACCAATTTCGAGCCGAGCTTTTTTCGAGCGAACTGCGAGCCACGAGTTTTTTGAACACCCCTAGTTAGTATTGGGATTCTATTTTAATGGCCAAACACCATCACACAACTTAAAAGAACCAGAAAGAAAGAATGATTCTTGAGCTTTGCTAGTCACAAGTTCAAATAAGAGGAGAGAGAAAGGTAGCTAAAGTAATTACTTTTTTACACAACCATAATACCCTTTTAGAGTAAATGCTTATGTATAGCTCTATAAATAGGCTTTGTTTGAGTTGCTATTTAATAATCACAACCACCATTTCATAGCTAGCACATATAAGTGAATCTCACATTTTTTTTTTGAGAGGTGACTTTCACAACAGACGGTAATATCACACCCGCTAGTCGCAGGCCCGCCCCACTACTGTCCCGAAGACTATGTTGTCTTAACCGGGCCCACGCTTCGGTAGCAATGGGAGCTTGGCTCTCCCCGAGAAAATTTCCAGCCCCCTGCCACTTGACAGGAGTTGCACCCTCCACACGAGCCGACCGCCTGTTGTGACAAGCGACCCGCTGGAGTAAATGCACTGTAGTAGAAAACTCGGGTTGGCTCCCGGGATGAATCTCACATTTATATGACAAAAGGCTAAATGATTTGAAATGAAGAGTAATGATCAAGACAAAGTTAATGAAATATTCCTTAAATCACTCTTTAGTTTTAAATAGAGCTTTTGAGATTATCTTCGTTTAACTACTTTTAACAGCGCTTTCTTCTCGTCACTATACATGCCATTTGCAAAAAAAGACAAGCTTGTTAAAAGGTTTTGATTCATGATGTGTTTAGACGTTACTTTCTATCGGAACCTGTAACCAAAGTAGTGGTCTTGGTTTTCTCCAAGTTGCAATCAAGAATAAATTGTTTATTTGGTTTTGCCATATAAACTATAGTTGTTTGACTCATAATCTAATTTATTATACATGGGTGTGTTGTTTGTTGGTGAAAGAGTTTTTTACATTTATACTACTTGATTCAAGATTGAAATGTTGATTAAAATAGCAACTTAAATCCGGCTATAACAGGGCTGTCTAAAAAGCTCGCGGCTCGTAGCTCGCTCGGATTTAGCTCAAAAAAAACTCACTCGATGTGGCTCGGTTTGAAAGTGAGCCGAGCCGGCTCGGCTCGGCTCGGTTAGAAAGTGAGTCTAGCTCGGCTCGGCTTGTAACGAGCCGAATTGGCTCGGTTTGGCTCACATACCAGCTCGGCTCGGCTCGGCTTAGGTCGGATTATTTTACTTTTAATATATTTTATTTTTATATACATTATAATATATCACAAAAACCGATTATTATTTACATATGATTAGTAGTGTAATTTGATATCTATACCACATTTGAAGGTTGGTTACTATGCTAATGAACTTATATTGTATTTCGTTGAAATTAGAAACGTATTTTGTGTTGTTAAACTTGATTTTGGCTTGTAATGTATTAGGTTGATCTTATTTTAAATATGTTCTTTTGAATTATTGAATAATATTACTGAATTTTGAGAGCCATATATTAATTTTTTTCTTCTCAAAATCGAGCCAAGCCAAGCCGAGTCAGCTCGGTTTAAAACCAAACCGAGCCCGAGCTTAGATTTCTAACTCGGTTTTAAATCTAAGCCGAGCCAAGCCAACTCGGTTTATAATCGAGCCGAGCCCGAGTTTTGTCTTAGCTCAGTTCGGTTCGACTCGTGAACAGCCCTAAAATATAATACCTAGACCGTAAAGAGAAATTATTGAAGAAAACATTAAATATTCTGTCGCTTAAATACCACAGTGACACAAGCACCAATTATTTTTGTATAAATTATTCCAATGGTGTAATTATAGCTTAACAAAACAGTAATCACTCAACATTGAAAACTAGACAATTATCACCCACCATCGTCATTCCATCTCACCCCTAAACTATATCAACCCCCACCTACACACACACACACTAATTTGATATACCTCTACCATGGTTTTAACTTGGATCAGTTATTAGGCTATAGTACATCATTTTGGGCTTTATGGTAGAGAGAGGCTGGATTCTGTACAAAACAATAATTAGGCTATGCGGTGTGGGGATCGGCTCAGGACCGGTAACATCTAAGGAGGAGTTTGTTAGTGCATTCTGCGTCTTTAGTTTTGTATCATCGTCGAGCCCCGTCCACACCGCCCCCACCCGGCTCTTCGCGTCGCCCCTGTCCTCCCTATGTCTTCCTCGACGGGCCAAGTTAGCCGTTGGCTAACGGCTATAATTAAAAAAAAATAAGTTTTTTTATTTTATATATAAATCACACAAATCTCATTCATTTTTAACCCAATATCAACCACGCTCAACCTACTTTTATACATTTTTCACCCAATCTCTTCCACATTTATACAATCTCAATATTTTTTAAAGTGATTTTTACATATTTCCACCTCCTAAGAAGCCTTACTACATATTTCCTCAAACCCTAAATTTAATTACATATTTCCCCTTCTTAAAGAAGCCTTATTACGTATTTCCCCTTCCTACAGAAAGCTTATTACATTTTCTCCAATCCCTAAATTTAATTACATATTTTACCTTCCTAAATCTCATATATTACATATTTATCCCTTTCATTATAAGGGTGATAATCAAATAGAAAGATTATTTTGGCTAGAAAGCAATAGGATTAGGACATGTGGCAAAATTTAAAATAAAGAGGAAGGGTTAGTCAATCTTATCATTTTTCTTCTTCCCAGTAACATCAAAACCCACCATTTTCAAAACCCACCATCTTCAACCATTTCTTCACTTTCTATCTCAATAATCACTACATTATAGTGCGATTTTCGTCACCAATCAATGAGTCAAACACCCGATCAACGTGTTCTTCAGTTTTTCTTTGAAGAAAACTCAGTTTAATTTTATTCAAAATCTCGTTTTTTTTTTCCGTGATTTTGAAGATAATCACTCGAACCGTTCGATTCGATCGCTGATAAGTGTTTCTATCATTCAAATTTCATCAATCGTTAAAGAAATCGGCTTCGATCCATGTAAGAAATTCTTTAATTTCATTTTTACGATCTGGGTTTTTGATTTAGTCATTGCGTTTTACGATCTTGGCAGGGGTCCGGGGGCAGCGCCCCTGGTAGCAGGGTCCAAGGGGCGGCAGCCCCTGGCGGGGTCCAAGGGGCAGAAAGTTTTATGTGTCCATTGCGTTTTAGAAATAAGAGAGTTTTATCTGTTTTCTGGCCATTGCGTTTTAGAAAAAAACACTTTTTTTAAGTGTTTTTAGTCATTGCGTTTTAGGTAAAACACATTTTTGAAGTGTTTTTAGTCATTCCGTTTTAGGTAAAACACATTTTTAGGTGTTTTCAGTCCATTGCGTTTTAGAGAGAACACTTTCTTTTGTTTTTTTAGGCCATTGCGTTTTAGAAATGAGACGTTTTTAAGTGTTTTCTGGCCATTGCGTTTTATAAATAAGACATTTCTTTGTGTTTTTTGGTGCATTGCGTTTTAGGTAAAACACATTTTTATGTGTTTTCAGTCCATTGCGTTTTAGAAAACAGACATTTTAAGTGTTTTCTGGCCATTGCGTTTTAGAAATAAGACATTTGTTTGTGTTTTTGGTGCATTGCGTTTTAGGTAAAACACATTTTTATGTGCTTTCAGTCCATTGCGTTTTAGAAAGTACACTTTCTTTTGTGTTTTTAGACTATTGCGTTTTAGAAATAAGACATTTCTTTGTGTTTTCTGGCCACTGCGTTTTACAAATAAGACATTTCTTTGTGTTTTTTGTGCATTGCGTTTTTCAAAAATGTCATTTTTTAGGTTTTTTTTTTCATTGCGTTTTACCTAACTGGGTTTTTTCTATTGCGTTTTACGCAACTGGGTTTTCGAAAATATAGCAATAGTATACTCGCTTTAAAGATAAAAAAAACGCTCGTTTTTTTGTGCAATTTTTATAAAAAAATAATATCGTATGAAAGAGTTATTAACGTTTAAAAAATGGGGGGGAATTGAAGGAGAGAGAAACTATTGCCTTGGATTGACTAGAATGCCCCTAAACAAACCCACGCGCCTCTTTTTTCCCTTCATTTTCACTCATTTAATCTTAGCTCTTGATTAAATAAATGGATGATCAAGATTACTTCCTAGGCTTCCTACCCAAATAAACTTCCTATTATATCCTAACACTTCATTATAAATACCACTATAGAATTACTATTTTACCGTTAATGAGTTTATTAAATGATTAATTACATATTTTTCATTCTAATAAAATCAATTAAATAAAAAATATAACTTTAAAAATATGTATTCATTTACTTTTTATATAAACTCTTTATTAACATTTAGCCGATCATTGTAGAAACAAATCATGAACGATGTTATAGGTTAAAACTTCTAATCATTTTTACCCAACTGAAATCATAAATTAAATGGGCATGAAGGCAAGAAATATATATATGAAATTCTAATGTAATTACTTAAAAAATATAGAAATTTACTTAAAAAAGATATTACAAGTTTTATTGTTTGCTAATTCATCAAATTTGTGGGTAGAATAGTAATTATTTTCTTAACCATATGTTTTCAAAATGGAAAATATGTAACTAGTCATTTAATAACCTCAATAAGGATAAAATAGTAATTCTATAAGAATATTTTTAATGAAAGGGATAAATATGTAATTAAATTTAGAGATCGGGGAAAATGTAATAAGCTTTCTTTATGAAGGGGATGTGACAACTATCAAATTTGCATGCATCCGTACAATAATTAGACAATAATTAATGATCAATGACTGTGCTGAATTTGCAATTAACTGCTTTCTGGTTACTGTCATATACATACATGTGCATCATACATTGTTTAATGTCATACCAATATTTCATGAAAGCTTTATTGCCTCATATGATGCATTAAGTACAGTTAGCACAGTTATCTGATAAATCAGGAAAATGCTGACAGAACTCAGTACATAGACAGACAGTGCATTGAGACACATAATGAGCCAGAAACCAAGTATTACACTAGTATAGTGTGTAGGAAAGTAAGGATCACAAAACTGCCTTCCTAGTGATAGTTTAAGTGCCGGAAAGTGCCTAAAACTCACATAAACCGCAGAATTCAGCAAAATTCAGCACTTAAACAACTTAATATCATGCAGAAATATGCTTAAATGGTCCTGAATACTTTCCTAAGTGTCGGGAATCAAAACTGTCACAAAAGGATACATAAAGCACACTAAATTGCGAAGTTTAGCACCTTAACGAACCGGTAACCAACCAAACAACCGGACATTACCCGAAACACCAAATTTATACTAGAAGCACTGTTTTAACATTACCAAGCTAGTTATGATCCCTGAACATCATAACACACTATATAAATATCTAGTAACTAAACACCTAACTAGATACTTGGATTGTAACTAATTTAACTAATTACTAGTTAAAGCCTACACCTAGACCCCCCACCTATAATCGGCCAACACCAAGGGCCCACATTGGATTTTATTTTGATTAAATATTAGATCATGTTTCCTTTATTTAGACACATTATACATGAGATAAAGCTAGTAAATGGTTATAAGTATAACCTAAGTGTTCATAAGACTTCATTTTCATCACACACCACTTCACACCTTCTTCTCCTTCTCCTCCCATAAGCTCACGACCGAACACCCCTACACCAACATCATTTTCATCTTCCTCTTTCCATTAAATCCATGCATATACAAGGGTGTAAGAAGGCATATAAGGAGGCTTGGTGCTCTTGAAAGTTGAAGGACCTCTCTCTAGTGCTTTTATCCACTTGTTTTCTCCACTTGATCATCCCTAGCCTTGTGCTAGTGGTAAGAGTCTTGATCTTGCTAGTTTACTTCTATTTTAAGTGGTTAAAAGGAGAAACATAATCATAATCTTGAAGAACACTAAAGATCATAAGAATGAAACTTGAACATAAGTATGATTAATGAAGAAACTGCAATATCATTCCACACGAAAAGGGCAATTACAAAGCAATGGCAGGTAGTCGGGCAACAAGTTGCGCCGCCACCCCCTTTTGAAGAAACTAAGTTGATTATGTGTTGATTTGCTTGATGATTGTTGTTTGTTCATATATATGATGTAGATCATCATATGATCTTGCTAGATCATGATTAAAAACATAATATAGCAAGATGAGAGAATAGAAATGTTGTAGGATGATAGATCATCCACACATGAAGCATGAACTTGAATGAACAAGTGGTTTTCTTGAAAAATGATGATGAAAGTAAGTTGTTAATCATATAGATCTAAAGATTCATGGGTGGTTTTTTCAAAGAAACCAAGTTAAAAATATAAGTTTCATATAATCTTGGTCTTACATAAACAAACCTTATTTTTTGTGGTTAAACAAGTGTAGAAACACTTGTGTAACAAGAAGATTTCATAAAGAAACATTTTTAGAAATGATGATCACAAGTTGTAAAGATCAATCTTCTTTAAAAATGAAGTTTTTAAAGAATCACTCACACTTTAAAGGATAACAAGCCTTACTAATAACACTAGTAAGTTCCTACAAATTTTTACAAATATTCAAGTTCATGAAGTAGTAGATTATACTTATTTTTGGTAAAATTGGTAAGTAAAGGTTGTTTATTATTGATTGTGAATGGATTGTGATGATTTTTACAAAAGAAAATGATATGCTTGAAAGCATGGAAACCTCCATTTTTAGGGGAAACTATGGCAAAATTTTCTAAAAATCTAAACACTTAGAAAAATATTTATAAACATGCACTTACAAGTGTATTTTCAACGATAAATTATTATATAAACTTTGCCATAATTTTTGTTTACAAAAATAAAAATATTGGAGGTTGGTTTTTATATATAAAAGTGACTAAATATGTATTTAGGAAATATATATTTAGAAGACACCATGTGTGTGATTATTTGTATATTTTGTGTATTAGTTATATTATTTTAGGATTTGGAATAATATAACACATCAAAATACCAAGAATTACAATCCAAAATATTACCAAAATTCCAAGGATATGAAGATACAAGTTATACACAAAATACTGATGAAACCGAAACAAGGAATATAACTCACAAAATATTCCGAAAATAATATTCATATGCATATTTTGGTAAATAATATTTTGGACACCAAGGAATGAAAATATGATTTTTACAATTACTACAAGAATATGTCATATTTTTTACAATGGAAAAATATATTATTTTTGGCAAGTATGAATATATATTTTTCTTGAGATTTTTAGAAGATATATATTATTTTTAAGAAATATATATTTTCTTACACAAACACGAAATACAATATTTTTGGGGTGAAATATATACTTTCTCAAATAAATATGAAATATATCATTTTGGATGAAAAATGGGTTCATATATATATATTTTCTAAGTTGGACTTGAAAATATATTATTTTTGAGACTTGTATGAAATTTATAAATATTTTTGCCAGGGGAAAAATTATAAATAATTTTTCTAAGTAATACTTCTTAAAATATATATTTTTTGGAGAAATATATTGATGTATTTTTATTAAAGATTGTTAGTCCATTTATGTCTATCGCCTCCTCCGTCAATCCGAGTCGTAGCATAAACAGATTAATTCAAGTCTTTATATTGTAACTAGTCTAAGTACCCGTGTGTTACACGGGTTGAATAAAATAAATATTAATAGTTGTTTACGAAGAAATATTAAGAAAGAAACAATATTTGGTTTGATTTGATTAAAGTCAAACTAATGATTTATTTTGAAGACTTTATTTAATTATTTATTTAAATTAAGTTATTACTTAACCGAGAAAGTTTATTTGGTTTGTAGAATTGTATCACGCGGTACAATCAGTTACATATTTATTAGATATAGATATGTAGAATCCATGATTTCAAAATTTGTATGGACCGAAATAAATAAAACATGAACCATAATAAGCGTGTATCAAATGCAATTTCACTTTTATACTATACACATACATAGAGTAGTGACCATAAACAATATACATGTTATGAACCACAGTCAAAGGAATGCACGGTTGTTATGCCGGAGAAATTTAGACCGTCCCTAGACCTTTAAAATAGGTAGTCCAGTAAATAAATGTAAATTACTTTTAGGTAAGAAATAAGCATAAGTTCAGTTAACCAAATAAATATTATCAATAAAAAGATGGCCAAAATGAGTTATAATATGAAACTCCAGTTCACCAAATAAAAATTTGAGGGTGCTTGGACCAATATAACCATGTAATAATATTTAAAAGTTAATGTCAACCCTGTTAAATAATATAATTATTTGAAACCCTAGTCTAAGTACCCGTGTAATACACGGGTTACACAAAGTAAATTATATAATATTTAACAGTGTTGAAATGATAACGTAATTAAATTGTCCGTATACTTTAATTTGTTTCTCATGTGTCTTTCAACATGTGGGATTGCCACTAAAAGAGTAGCCATTGTCAAAACATGTCCAAATTTCAAAAATACAAAGAAAAATATTATTAGTTAAAAATTAATTAATTATTACTTAAATTTCTTTTTTTTTCTATTATTCGATGGAATCTTACTTTAAGAACACATTAGAAAATATGTTTTGATCATTTATTTCTTTAAAACAATAAAAAAAGAGACACCACATATATGTTGCTAAGTAATATACAAACATGTAGTATGCAATACAAATTAATTACTTTCGCAAGTGGCTAAAAGGTAGCAGAGTCATACACCAAACAAAACCGAAAAAAAGGAAGAATACAATTGCTGGCCAAAAGACACAGCCACCGCCCGCCCTATACACTGCCCAGGTTTTCAAAATTGCTCCATTTCTCCAACACAAGCACAATAATTTTGGCTCTTTTGACAGCCCACCAGTAGGATTCAGCCTTAATCTTTTCTACTCTCAGCAGCACTGAAGAAGCTTTACCGCTGAATATCCTCTCAATCCGACAGAGCCATATTCGGCACATGGCCTTCATAAAGATCGCTTTTATAACCTACTTTTATCTTTTTGACCTGTCAACCCCGCAAGCATGCTTCAACACGTGTTTTACAGAATAAAAAGAGACGGGGGCTGAAACTTCTATCCAGCTGTGAACTCGCCTCTAAACTTCCTTCGCAAAGTCGCATTGAGCCAAAAGATGGTCTGAAGTCTCTTGCGTGTTGGCCCGTTCATTTGAAGTCAGAAACACCTAATGTAATGAAAATACATGAAATGCATATTATTGTAATACTTAGAATATAGCTATATTATTGCTTTTTTTTCCAGTAAGATTTACCATAACATGCTTTAGTTCTCAGTTGATCAAATTCAGTAATGAAGCAACTAAAAATTAGTTGAATGAAGTTAACAAACCTTTGACTCCTCGTCTCTGATTGAGTGCAGTCTAAATCTACCCTTTGTGTCGTAAAGAAGACGGAAGCTTTCATTCGTCTTGGGAATAGAAACATCTGTTGAAACAAAAATCACCAGCATAAAGTGAACAAATTAGGGCACAAAAAACTTCCATTATAAATATGTGTTTATATAAAAACGACAATAGAAGCATAAATATTGTCAAATACACTGACCCATGAAACCAGCAAGGTACGTCATGTCAGACCTGACCTTGTTGTCAACAATTACATGTTGTTGCATCAAGATAGATTGAACCTCACGGTAAGTCAAGGCGTACTTCAACCAGTTCCTCAGTATGAGGATCAACGGCAAGCATTCCCTAGATTTATGAGGCCCAGATGATGGCTTATAAGCCTGTTAAACAAAACTTGATAATCAGAAAAGTCAAAACTATAAGCAAAAGAACTTGATATACAAATGTGACTTACGAAAGCGCCACCAAGTTTGTCAAGCATCCAAAGCTTCGGGGCATTGAACGTCTTCATATGCTTCTTTAGTCATCTAGCCTTCAATAAAGAACAAATTTTGTTAGCTAAATCAACAAACAAAACTAAAATAATCTTAACTAACAGTTGGCTTACCTTAAGATACCGTTCAACTTCTAGGCGAGTGACCTGCATCTGATTCATAAACGGGTCAGAAATTAAACAAAACCCAAAATCGCCCAGCTACAAGTAAACGGGTAATTGCCACCTATAAACAAATCTAATTGCAGATTTGCAGACTAACCTTTTCTTTGACTTTGACCTTGGCACCAAAACTGGAGAGGCGTTATGGTTTTACGGATATAGCCATGAGAGGTGGTAAGAATAGACTGTTTGGGTACTGGGTCAAAATGGTTTGCTTTTTAGTAATAGCGGATAACTTTTAATATGTGTCAAAGCAAATGGGTCGGGTAGAAAATAAGAATTAAAAAGTAGCGTTTATAGAGAGATGAAACATGGATTCAAATGTATGTCTTTTCATAGTTATTTTTTTCTTCTTGAATCTCGCTTACCACATACCTTGGGATTTCAAGCATGTCTTTCCATGAGTGTAATATAATTAATTAGTTCACAAACAAATAATATGGTAAACAGATGCTTGTATTTTCTGGATTATGTTCTTGAATGAATATGAGATTCAAGAACTGTGATGTTGGATGAAAGTCACATCAAGAACTTGACTATAAATGATAATGTTGATAATAACACTCTTCCGGCTTTAATCCTATGTGGCAAAGTTAGCAGGTGTTAATGTCGCTCCCCGACAACAGTAGGCCTCAAAAGAGAGAGGCGCTAGAATGTTAACGTGGCATTAAAATGGGTTAAACTTCTGACCTTCCGTAATTGTAAAGCCGGAACAACTGCCGTTCACGATGTCGCATTGCAACCGTGCAAACTCCCGCTGTGATGAGGTTGGTGATTCTACCTGAGACTCTGCAAGGCTGCGACGTGTTCGCACGGCAAATACGAATAAGAAAAAAGAGATCTATGATGATGGTGATACCGAAAGGTGCGGTTCGTCACATACATACAATTGTCAGCGGTTCGATTTTTTTGGCACGGGTGATGTTGTACGCTAAAGGTTAGGCAAAATGAAAGAATATGTTTCATAAACTTAAGAAATTCCACATCTAATACAGTGATACTAAAAATATTAATAATCAATATCCCGCAGCAACGCGCGTGTTAGCGTAAACTTGTTAATTACAATTACAAAAGTCTGCATATAAATAACCAAATCAATCATGGTGTTATTATTTTGTCTTTACACTTTGGCCCAGAATCATGCAAAATTTCAGTTCCTATTAATTTGTTACCAGTTTTAACCACAATGCTTACAGTTGTTTCTTGATGAAATAACACGAGACCCAAAATAAAACAATTAAAAAGATGATTTTAATTCTTAAAATCAAGAATGTTCAAGATTTCTTCATATAACATAATACAATCTAAACTCTAAATCAAAACATCAGTACCTGACCAAGCAACTGGTGCTGACAAACTATGTGCAACCTGTTGAATCATGCAATGTTGTTGCCACTGGTTCACCCCTTCGCAGCCGCTCACTAAACGAAACTCGTTGACATGATTTTTCACCCCTGCTCTAGTCAACAGCTTGCCTACATCTCGCACCACAAGACAAATTAATGCTTTGATCTTGAAACCCTCCTACCAACTGCAATTCCTTTTTTGAGTACAATAGTCAAATGTGAGACCACGGCTGAAAATCAATACTCGAACTAATAGTTATGGGTGCGCAAACTTTGATGCGGTTTGGTTATTAGCCTCAACCGAAGCCAAAGTCTTTGGTTACTCTATTTTATTAGCAATTCAGTTTTCGGTTAGTTGGTATGGTTAATTCAGTTAATTTGTCGGTTTTTGGTTAGGTTCAGTTCGGTCAGTTTTAGTTAATAAACAAAACCATGCTTGGTCTAAATATTGTTCTTAGAAATACATGAAATAAAAGTATAAATACAACCACCAATATAATACCTTGTTGAAATCTGCTCTTGCTTCATCAAAATCACCAGCCTCTATGTAAGCCATTCATCTTCGATACAATGCTTTATCATGAACAGGATTAGCATCTACTACCTGCACAATAGAAAAAGCATTGTCCAAGTGCCTTCAATTACTGTCCATTATAATCAACCACCAAAATATTCTTATCATAGTAAAAAAAAAAAACATATTAAAAAATAAAGGAACTTACTTTATTACACACGTCTCCATTGACTTTCGACAGTCTCCCATGTTCAGGTAGCATGCAACCACATTCAGAATATTTTGCACTAAAAAGGTTAAGAAGAAACAGAGGATTAGGGATGGGTTGTTAGTGTCAATCTAGTTGATCAATAGACTTTTGATACATATAACCTATGTTGTCAAAGGCGCAAGGCGCACTTAAGGCGCATAGGCCTCGCCCGGAGCCTAGGCGCAAGGCGCTAAAAAAGCAAGGGCTTTCTTAAGCGAGGCGCATAGTATAAATATATTATTTTTAGAGGTTTTAGACATGTTCTATACTTGTTTAGGGCTAGTTTAATAATAACTAATAAGTAACAACAATCATTACATTAATATTGTTTTACCAATATACCAGGATATATACATGCAGGTTCCGTTATTCGCCCAATAGAACTAAAAGATAACCAAGGTAACAACTTGCATTTAAGCTAATTATTACAAACATCTATGTCATACGGTCCAATATCTCAAGATGCAAAGATTCCACCTTTACAACTTTTTCATCACCAGTAATCAAGAGACTACTGGATACCATCACCCACCAGAAAAGAAATTCATAGCAGACCTAGGGTTTTACACCAGAAACTCCTTAGACTTTAGAGATCAAAATAATTCTCAGATGAAAGAAGTCATGCAATGTACAAAAAGCTCTAAAAGTATAAAACACAAAAGTGAAGACAGATAGGATTACCATGTAGAAATCTAAAGAGCGATGCCACCAGAAATGGACTCAAATGGCTGCCAGCAACTGCGACCTCTTCCAAAACAGATGAAAATTGCCATGTGAAAACAGAGTCAGATCTCCAATATTTCACCTGATAATCCCAATTGCCCTGCGAAGATGCAAAAAAAATCACATATTGCTTGTTATCTTTTTGAGGCTCAATTGCTTGTTGGTGAATATTAGAACCCACTCGACCTATGTGATCCTTTTTGTTTATGTCAAATTATAATAGCTTATCTTGCCAACTAATAAAAAATTCAAATAAAAATGACCTTAATATTAAAGCAGCTACTTCATTTGCTATTCCAATCATAGAAAGATGAAATTCCATGTCTTTGGCATCATCATCATCATCAATCATCAATAACGTGTTAAATTAAAAATACATGAAATTCCTTACCTTGTCGTCGGGTAATAGCATCACAGTGGTCCAAAGCTGTGACCGAATCCCTAGTCACTGCTGAAGCCTCATCGCCGAACTCACTTCACCATTGCATGTCATCATCTTCATCCGCTCATCCATCGTTACACACATTACGATCCTATCAATTTCCATCTCAGATTTAGTATATCTCAACTGCAGGCTTATTACATATTTTCCATCAATTAACACAGATTGATGTAATTTCCAATCTTACTTAAAAAAATATACATCTGCAACATGAATCTTGAATTAAGAGCCGACCAATTTGACTTAAAAAGTCAACATAATTCAGTTTTTACAACAAACAATGGACTGGCACAAAACAAACCAAACAGTTGCACAAAATTCAACGATTACAAAGCAAACAACAACCAGATCTAAAATAAAACACAAAAGAGAAATCAAATTAACCTAAAACTGAAATCAAAGCTGAAGAGCTTTAATGAAGCTGATACTCGGCTCCATTGATGGCTCATTGGTGTCATCAAAACAATCAATCAACATCCATAGGTTATAATGTTGATATTTAAAGAGAGGAAGACTCATTGGTGTGTCCAATCCAACCGACCCACTTCGACCTGTTTGACTGTACCTATTTAGACCAGTTATCCAACCTGCCTATCACTCCTTCCAATTGTAAACAATCCTTAAAAGATTAAAGAAAAATGGTTGAAAGTTATAAAGCCAAATAAACAGGAACTCGATGACATTTAAAGCAAAAATTTAAATACCTCTTTGATCAAGCTGGCCAATCTAAATGCGACTTTAACAAAGTATAGAAGAGTACAAATTGCATTGAGGGCGCCGGAAGCTTCGCCGGAAAACCTTTTTATGGGGTCATGCTTGCTGGTTTTCATAGAACAAAATCTGTATCCCCTGGTGCAGGTATCACCAAGAACCATGATGGCAGCAGTTGCAATACCATCACCACCTCCATTCCAAGACTGCAAAAATCAAATTATTACTAACCTCTTTACTCCTACATGATATTCGTAAACTCTTACGAATGTGTACTATAACATTCAATTCTCAAATCGATAATTATAAAGTGGTTTTGTTTCATGGTCACGGGCAGAACAGCTCAAGCAAGTCAGGCTCACGGGTATCCTCTGAAAGGTTATTGACCGGGACAGAGTCCTCATCGTTCCTACGTCTCATGTCAGCACCACCAGCAGAAGTTCTGACGGTACCAGCACGCATGGTAGGTGGGACGTATGCACCGCCTTTGCTAGGACCTGAAGCACCTGAGTCTACAGGGTTAGGGTTCGGGTTCTCAACGAAGGTTTCGCTGGGCTGGGCCAGATCCTTGTATAGGCACTTTGAGGACCAGTGGTCACCTTTCTTGCCGCATGTTCTGCATACCATAAGAACCGCACCTCCTTTTGACCTTTGAGCCAGTGGTTCTCCAGATGCGTTAGACTCTTCAGCTTTTGAACCTGTTTGTTACAGAGCCAGGGCACAATGTCAATATGTAATTAGTCAGTATCATTCAAACTAAATTACGTGGGATTCGAGGCAGCAGGGTTTGTGTTCTTTGCACTGCTCATATTAGTCGAACCAGACCAAATAACCACATTAACAGGCTGGATATCAGAGGAGAAAACATCATACCTGACTTAAGCCATTGTTTCACCAGAAGCCTATTCCAGCACCTATTCGTCCAGCACCATTTGGACAGAATCATCAGACTTTGTTGACTCCTGTTCTTCCAAGTATTTAAAATGGCATTTTTGACTTGTTACCAAAGAACAAATATTATTAGATAATGGGTCAAATGTGTAATAAATACAACGGGTCAAAGGGGTAGATTTCTCGGTTCATCAAAATAAAACTTACAGGTGGCAAATTGGTAACAGGTCAAAACCAATACTTTTGTTTGTTAATCTCACCCAAAATGCTTTTGTATGTTAATTTAACGTGTCAGATTCCATTGATCCCCCCAATATGCCAACATGTTTCCACCAATACATAACAAAGTTCTGGTGCCTAACCATCATAACCAAAATAGTTTTTGCAAATCCAACCTAGAATCCCATTACTAATCTTTTCTTTGCCCCTAAACAGTTTTTGAAAATCCAATTTATAACGGGTTTCCAAAATTGACCTTTCAAAGAAATAAAAAATGTGATGAATCTTTTTTTTAACAAAATGAACAATTTTATTAAAATGCCAGTAGGTTGCTAGCAAAGAGCAATTACAGAATCATCATCCTTGCCTAACTTGCCAAGCGTATACGTTTTTCCGATTCCTGTTTGACCATAAGCCATAATCATCTCGTTATACCCATTTAACACCCCTGCAGAAATCAATTCGCAACAGTGTAAGAACGAATTAGCTATAGTACTGCAATTTCCAAACATGAAGTATGCAAAAGTCAAGCGATTCCTACTTACCTCAACTGCAGGTTTTGCTACTGCCTCATAGACTCGTTTTTGAGAAGCGGATTCTGTAAATACTTCATCAAATCTGTAAGACTCAGAAGTCAAGTTATCTTTCCTCAGTTTCAACTTCTTAAGCTGCATTAGGGAACTTATGTAAGACGTTAATCACAATTCAGATAAGCATGTGTGTTATGGTATTTGATAAAGAAAATTGGGGGAATGGTCTATTATTCTAGATTATATCCTGCTCGCCTCTGGTTGAGGTTAAACTCAATAAAAAAAACAGCATCACAGAATCTCCTCTGTGTTTTTTTTTTTTTGCTCTTAGTCTGATAGCAACTCTAACTACTGATATGCTTCTTCGAATCAATCAGCCTCCTCAAATCAGTCAGCCTCTTCAAGTATATAATCGTCGGATTAAGGCATAATAATCGAAAAAATATCCAAACAAAGATTTTTTTTTTTAAAATGGCAACAATCAGATACATAAGATCAACTAAAACGATTTGAAAGAAACAAACCCCTAAATACGTTATGTTAAGATTTTTTTGATTTTCCATAGAATAAAAAAGAAAATCTCAAATATCAACAGCGTGAAGAGAATACAAAACATGAACAATAAGAGCATAAAAACCTGAACTGACTTTTGTCTAAAGCAATGGAAAAAATAAATATATTATATATAGCATCCTACTAATAGAAAAAAGCTAAACAAAGTGTTCTGTTTACACAACTTCCTAAAATGTGTATATAGAGTCTCAAGCTAAAACTCTCGTTAAGCCACCTTCTCTCTAACGCAATGGATAACCATATGAACTACAACTCCTCCCTATGCCGTACACCACACCCTCCTATTCACGTACCTCACCTTGTTAAAGATGTTCGTGATGGCAATGACTGCCAACCACCCAAGCCCCATCTATTCATTAAGCACCAGCTGCAGATGTAAACACGAATTGAGATTTCAAAGACAATCATGATTCTAGAATATCAATAACGATTCAAAAACATTAATCATGATTCAAGAACATCAAACACCAATACACCCTTTGAGATTTCAGACATGATTCGATATTTTAAACATTAAATAGATGAACATATAAGAAAAACATCAAAAATGAATTAAGATTTCAGATGAACATTAAAGATAGAGAAAAAAATCCTTACTTGTAGAAGACGGGCAGAGATTTAGGCTTCTTGATCATCACTTATCGTAGCCTCTAAACACCAATAACGTAATCAGTACACACAAACTGAGATGGAAATCCGAACATAATATCAATATCAATCAATAGACAATAAATCAACAGTGGTAGGGTCTGTCGGAGATCATTGATACAAATCGGAAATAACAAAATAAGGAAATACGAAATACAGATCAGAGAAGAAAATCATATGAATAAATTAGAATACAGATAAGCATCATTATACAAAAGCCCTTCACGATTGAGATAAGCGCTAAACATACCTAATCCAGATCCTCCGGTTATGATTTGGGGTTGAATAATCCCTTCCATGATTTAGGCTTGAATAATCATAGATAGATTGATCGAAAGAAAACATCTGTCATCACCACCAGCAACATGATTTTGAGATCTGAAAACGTTTTTCCAGCCAGATCTGCACCACCATAGCCCCACGTTTTCCTTCATCGATTTTGATTGCCAATGTTCAATCGAAGATGGTGATGGATTGGAGAATAAGATGAATGATACGTAACATTTAGGGTTTTTCTATTAGAAATACATTTGAGAAAGGAAAGTATTGCATAATTTTGGCAGAATTGATTAGAGAGAGAAGCTATGTTTTGTGAAGCTCTATAGCAATTGCCGCTCGTGAAAGTGAAGGAGGATTGAGATAAAGGAAATTGCCGCTCAAAAGGCAATTCTCTGGCCAAAGAAAGCAGCCACCTCAAAGTCAAAAAGTCAACCTTTATTTTGCTTTAGTATAATAGATAGATATGTAGGGAAAAGGCAAGGTGGCATTTCTGTAATAATGAGAAATCTCATTAAAGCCCCTTGGCCTATAAATAGAACACTTAGTGTTAGACTTTTAACTTTTGCACATTTGAAGACTTGGAGAGCTAGAGCTAGAGAGAGAAAGTCTAGAGAGAGAAAGTGTTGTCAGCGTGATTCAGGTGTTGTACGTTTTCACATCATTGAATAGAATCACAGATTATATTACGTCGTGTGTTCGGTCACGTTCGTGTACGGATTCCGCATGTTACACGAGTCGGTTCGCAATCGTTTCGGAGTCGAAAACCGGTCCTACAAAGATACTATTCCGGAAGAGTTAATACAAAAATTAAGTATAAGGATACTTAATAAACACAATAAAAATACGTATTCTCGTACGTATAAATACACTCCGGAATACGATACCAATACAGGGAAAAAATATACAAGTATAAGAATACGAATACAAATACACCCATCCTTGGGAAGGATATTCATGTACAAATACAAAAGTGTGATAATTTAAAAGTATACTATTTTAACTATTAAAGATTTAACAAATATAATTTAAGTTAAAATATTTATTATTTTAACAAATAACTATATACTTGGAATAACATTGATGACACAAAGAAACGTAACTCAAAGGCACTAATTAATACTAAGTCAATGCACGACCCACTCGTCTAATAGACCATAGTACGTTGTAGGTAGTCGTGTACACCAGAGGAAACTTTGAGTTACAAGCGGATTCGAAGAACGCAAACCAGTGAGTTCATGTTCCCCCTTTTCTTTAACTGTTTTCGGTTTTATAACTTCGGGGGTGAAGTACATGTTACAACTGTTTACAAACGTTATTATTTGGTATGGTTAGCTAAGGAAGGGCACTTCTAGATCATGTGAGTGGTGGGTATAGCGCTTAAGGCCATCAATCCTCTTGTAGGACCGAGGGGCATGAGTGATAGATCTATTTGGGTGTAGCGAGCCCCGCCCATGTTGGACCAGGGTTTGGCCCATGGGTTGACTATGTCTTACAGCCGGAATCCCGGTGCAAAGTCTGCTAGGTTTGAGCTTTCCTGCATCACGTCACAAATATTAATGTATTAGCTACACATTAATTGATATGTTTCCTTGTTACTTTCATACCGGGTTTTCAAGTACATGCAAACATACTTACAAATGTTTCAAAGGTTTATTCACAAACACACACATGAACTCGCTCAACTTTTGTTGATGTTTTCAAACTACATGTATTTCAAGAAATTAAGTACGGATCTGGCGGGCGTTGGAGTTTACAAGTCATGTCTCTAATAAAAGGTGTCATCCGAGGTCGAAGGGTTTGGGATATGTATTTTATCTTGGATAAGATACATGGCTCGAAACCTATTTTACTTGTGTCTTTTGAGAAGTCCAGTATGGAATTTTAAGCTTTGGTTGTCATGTGATCTAAACTTGAAGTCTTAGTCTGATGTTAAACAAATGACGGTTGTATTATTTTGAAAATTATCTATGGATGAACATCTTGGTTTATCATATAGTTGTTTGTTATGGTTGAATGCAATGATATTAAGCAAGTCACACCAAATCACGCTTTCGCAAAAGTCAGGGTGTGACAGTTGGGGAAATACGTAATAAGGCTTCTTAAGAGGGGAAATATATAAAAATCCCTTTTTTTCTAAAAACCTCTTCATAAATACTAGCACACAATGTCTTCTTCTTCGTGGTGTTCGTCATCTTCGGGTGAAGATGATCAGTTTTTTTGCAAACGCCGTAATGCAGGAGGCACAGACATTCATTGAAGAAGAAGAAGAAGAGGAAGAAACCACGTCACAACCGCGAACTAGGCAAGCAACCATAAACAGAGACCGGGAAGGTTAGGTTATGTCGTTATTTTTTTGTTAATAATTTATTTATATTATATTTTGTGTCAATGATTTATTTTTACGCTCACTTATTATGTCGTTATTATTTTTTGTGTTTGTAAACTATTTCCATAACATTTTTTATGTCGTTATTATATCGTTGTTATATTTATTTTTGTAATGTACGTGTAGGAGCCCAAGATAGATTGGTGGCTGATTATTTTGTCGATGAACCCTTGTACACGGCCGGGAAGTTTAGACGTCGATTCCGAATGATTCGTCACTGTTCTTACGTATAGCAGATGACTTGTCGGGGTTTGACCCCCTTTTTTACATTACGATGTGATGCTAGAGACAAAAGGGGATTCGCCACCTTTTAGAAATGCACAACGGCCATTCACCAACTGGCATACGAGACGACACCTGATTCGTTGGACGAGTATTTAAGGATGTCCGAAAAAACTGCACGAGAGTGTTTATACAACTTTTGCGAATGTGTGGTGAAGCTGTATAGCAAGAAATATTTGCAGAAACCAGACGCAAATGAGGTCCAAAAATTGTATTAGTTCCATGAAGAAAAGCATGGTTTTCCAGGAATGCTCGGAAGCGTTGATTGCATGCATTGACCGTGGCAGAATTGCCCTAATGCATTGCGAGGTCACTTTACGCGAGGCGATCATGGACATCCAACAATAATACTAGAGGTTGTTGCATCACAATATTTGTGGATTTGGCATGCTTTTTTCGGTGTTCCTGGTACGCTTAATGACCTTAACGTCATCTACCAATCAAAGATCTTTAACGATGTCATACGAGGAACTGGTCCACACACCAAGTTTACGATTTCAGGGGTGGAATACAGGCGCAGTTATTATCTTGTTGATCAAATATACCCAATCTACACTATAATCGTTAAAACTATTCCGCACCTGGCAGACGATAAAAGAAAGAAATTTGCCTAGTTTCAAGAGGCGGCGAGAAAAGACATTGAACGGTGTTTTGGCGTTCTAAAAAATAGCATATCATTGAACATCCAGCACGTGCTTTTACACCACAAAAGTTGCGATATTGTTTGTATGCTTGTATCTTGTTGCATAACATGTTCACCGAAGACGAAGGTAGAGCAATTTTTTAGTGCGATGAAAATGCACCTAATGGGAATTCTGTTCCGGTAAGTCCAGAACAACAAGATTTAAACGGCTTCTCGTTACATAACGAGTACACACATCTAAACCTTCAAGCGGACTGGGTGGAATGCATGTTGTCACACCCCAACCGATGGCGGAAACATCGGAGTGTGGCACTGAGCGAAATAGATTGTCCAGAAGTTTCCATAACAACTATAATTACCAATTATTTAAAGCAACATGTCCCATACCATGTCATAAAAGATAACATAATTATTACAGGCAAGATCTAGTCAAATTGTTCTTTTCCGACAACTCAGATTCTTATTACAGACAATTGTTTATTGTTCTAGGTCTTTCCTAGCCTCGATTTCACAGCAAGCTAAGCAAATAAGCATCCTAAGCACCTGTCACATACGTTAAAGTAAAAGTCAATACACATAGTGTAAAGGTGAGCATACAAGTTTGGTAGATATAATAGAGTTCGAAAATCGTTACGCATAACCAGCACGTACACAGTGTAAAAATGAGGCATGTTAGTTATCGACATGAACCTATCAATACCAATGACTGCGAGTTCACTGCCCAAGGCAGTTCGTATTGCATGATCACCACCGTGATCCATGTAATTAATTGTCCTTAACAACCCCTGAGTGAACATGTGCTGAGTCCAAACAAATAGTACTATCGTTGCTAAGGCAGGTAGACAGCATTCCATGTGTAAACATAACAAACAAGCATTCATTAAGTCACGTATAACACGCGGTAATTGGTTAGCGATTAAAGTATTGCGTAGTGTGTTTGATGTGATTTAGAATATGTAACACCCTAACCTTCTGGGGTAGCCCAGTTGGCCAGCCTCACCCAGACCTCTACTTGAGGTCACCGGTTCGATTCCCGGCAATGCCCTTATGGGGTGTTGGGGCTCTTCACCGTGGGTAATCACCGCCAGGCAGCTATGGGGCTAAGCTAGCTTGCGGAGTTGCAATACTCCGGCGGATGGGAGGTCCGTGCAACTACCCCCCCCCCCCCCCCGAATATGTAACACCCAAAAGTGCGTAAAGCAAAAAGGGATCGAGTATACTCACAGCGATTGGTGGATTGAAGGGAGCGTTAGAGAGTAAGGTTAGCCAGAACAGATTGATAGCATTACGATAAGCGACACGTAAAACGGAACAAGTGACAGTGGGTGGTCGAACAGCAGTTCAATCGGATGGTAGTCCGATTGGACAGCCGGTCATTCGAGTGTCAGTCTGCTCGGATGGTCATCCGATCGGGTGACCCTTCGAGTGGATTGTTTCTTCCTTTGTGAAGGTTGTGTTTGTGTATGATGGTTTGACTTTTGAAGTTTTCGTTGTAGCATTTTGAAAACTTAGAAGTATCTCTACCTTTCATGTCGATCGATCGATCGACCATTCGATCGGGCGACAGTCCGATTGGTTGGACACTTCAGCGAGAGCAAGTTCACAGCAGATTGTCACTCGATCGGATGATGGTCCGATCGGGTGGCAACTCTGGTGCATTGAACATGTTGAAAATTGTTTAAGTATTGAAGTCAGAACATTACATGCCCGAGTGACATTCCGATCGGGTGGTAATCCGATCGGACAGTAGTTCGTTCAATGTTCACAACTTCAATGTTTGAAATAGATGTTAAGTATAGGGCCAGAGTGCAAGTCGATCGGGTGACCACCCGATCGGGTGACAATCTGATCGGACAGCAATCCGATCGGGCGACACTCCGTTTTGGTGTCCCGGTCGTCTTCCTCCTTGGTCATTTTGATAGTTTGTCGATTTATCGAGATGTTTTGACAATGTGTTAAGCAACAGAAACCTCGTCAATACTTGGTACTCCTGATCGGACAGGAATCACCCAAATCCGGCCGGTTAACTGTTCGGGACGGTGTTTCATGTTTAACCCGAAATCGGTAATCTCGTGGATAGAATCCAGATCTTGAACCGACACATCAACAAGAAGGAGTAGAAGGTTAGAACAAGCTCCGATTCTATCGGTTTTGAGGCATTGAGTGTAAAAGAGTTGAAAGAAAGTTAGAAACCATCTTTCAATCCTTTTTAACCTAGAATATGTTTAGATCTATAAAAGATCTTTGTTTATTTGTATGGAAATCGTTTGGATCTAAGTTGTTCTTGGTGGATTGAAGCCAAAACATGAAGTTCCTAAGAACACAATGATGACATCATCCTAGAACACCTCAAATCTAGTAATTTCACGGTTAAAAGTTAAGATTCGAAAGATAGAAAGGTGTAGGAGTGCGTGTAGATTAAGGAAGTACAAGATTTAGATGGAAAACTTACAAGAATTGCGAGAAATCTGAAGAAAAGTGGGCAAGAATGCTGGTCGGATGAGAGTTTCCAGAAATGGTAAGTTTGATGTTGAAATGAGGGTATTTATAGGGTTTCCCAAAGTGGAAAGGGGTGGAATCTGACTGGTCGATCGAGTTGGCAGACCGATTGAGTGGCTGGCCGATCGAGCGGTAGCTCGATCGAACGGCTGGTCGATCGGCTGGTCACTTGGTCGATCAGTCACTTGGTTCGAGTGTTCGGTGCGATGAGTTTTGCCGTTTCGATTGCGATTGCGAGCGTTGCGATGCGATAGAGTTTCCTAGTCAAATTACTTTTAATCCCAACTACTATATCAACATACAATCATCCTTATTTCGTATTCGTTTAGCGTTTGCGATTCGATTGATATTGAGTTTCGATTGTGTTTCGATTAATCACCACAACATAACATAAACAAACATGCACAAGTAACACATAAGGTACACACACACGTATAACAACATCCCGAACGCGTAATTCGAGTTGCGAGTGCGATTGCGATAGCGATAAAGCGATAAAATATGCGATAAATATCGAATAAACCTCGATTATTAATAAGTACTCCACATAATGCAACTAACGTAAGACATAAAATAGATTATCTTCAAGTCAAAGAAGTCAAAACAGGAATTGAGCAAGGAGTGACAGATTGCAATTAGCAATCTTGTCTCCCTTTGACTTCAATCTTGACTTTGACTTTGACTTTCGAAACACGGGGTGTTACATCCTCCCCTAGTTGAGGGAATTTCGTCCCGAAATTAGGCCAAAGCCGTAACAAACAACTGCGGGTACTTCGCCTTCATGTCGCTTTCGAGTTCCCAAGTGAACTCTGCGCCTCGTTTGCCTTCCCATCGGACTTTCACAATAGGAATGCGTGAGCGTCTGAGCTGCTTGGTTTGGCGGTCCATGATTTCGACAGGCTTCTCCATGAAGTGTAGTGTTTCGTTTATTTGGAGATCGTCAAGATGAACAATTAAATCATGCTCAGCCAGGCACTTTCGGAGGTTCGAAACATGGAAAGTCGGGTGAACGTTACTAAGTTTCTCCAGTAGTTCTAGTCTGTAGGCAACTTTTCTGATCCTTTCCAGAATCTTAAAAGGTCCAACATATCGAAGCGCTAGTTTCCCTTTCTTGCCGAATCTGACCACACCTTTCCAAGGTAATACCTTTAGGTGTACGTAGTCGGCAACGTCAAATTCAAGGGGCTTGCGTCGTCTATCGGCGTAACTTTTCTGTCGACTTCGAGCTTTCAGCAGATTGTCTCGAATTTGGAGGACTTTGTCAGTCGTTTCTTGCAATAGCTCAGGACCGGTTAGTTGCGAGTGCCCGATCTCGTGCCATACAATAAGCGATCGACATTTTCTTCCGTATAAAGCCTCGAATGGTGACATTTGAATGCTGGAATGATAACTGTTATTATACGAGAATTCGACTAGCGGCGGGTAAGCATCCCAATTACCACTGAAATCTATGACACACGAACTGAGCATGTCTTCAAGAGTACGGATCGTTCTCTCAGTCTGACCGTCGGTTTGAGGGTGGAATGCGGTACTTAGATTAAGCGTAGTACCAAGAGCCGCTTGAAACGTTTCCCACAGTCACGAGGTAAACCGAGCATCATGGTCAGAGATGATGTCGCGAGGCGTCCCATGTCGACAAATGATCTCATTGGTGTAGATTCGGGCTAATCGTTCTACCTTGTAGTCTTCCCGTATTGGCAAAAAGTGAGCTGATTTGGTCAAACGGTCAACAACAACCCAGATGTTGTCGTGACCTGATGGCGTGCGCGGGAGTTTCGTTATGAAGTCCATAGCTATACTCTCCTAATTCCACATAGGGATCGGGGGTTGTTCGAGTAAGCCAGAGGGTCTTTGTTGTTCAGCCTTAACTTTTGAGCAAGTCAGGCATTTCCCAACGTAGAGAGCGATATCCCTCTTCATGCCCGGCCACCAGTACTTGTAGCGAAGATCTTGGTACATTTTATCGGCACCGGGATGAATAGAATACCGGGATTTGTGGGCTTCGTCCATCAATATCTGTCGCAAATTGGTCCACTTAGGGATCCAAATTCGGTCCAGAAAGTGGAATATCCCATTCGACTTATTCACAAGCTGGGCTCCATCGTGATAGATTCTTTCCTTCTTCAAAGTGCGCTCGTTAAAACATGCATGCTGGGCTTCGCGGATGAGGGTTTCGAGATCGTACTGGGCTTGGACATCACGAATGCTGAGCAGATAGCTCCGTCTGCTGAGGGCGTCAGCAACGACATTTGCTTTACCTGGGTAATAACGAATTTCACAGTCGTAATCGTTGAGAAGTTCTACCCATCGGCGTTGACGCATATTAAGTTCCTTCTGGTTAAAGATAACAGTAGGCTCCTATGATCGGTGAAGATCGTACACTTGGTACCATACAGGTAGTGTCGCCAAATCTTTAACGCAAAAACAACTGCACCTAGCTCGAGATCATAGGTTGTATAGTTCTTCTCATGGATTTTGAGCTGACGAGATGCGTATGCAATGACCTTGTCCCGTTGCATGAGGACACAACCAAGACCGAGGTTCGAAGCATCACAATAGACAATGAAGCCGTCGTTTCCATCGGGTAAAGTGAGGACAGGAGCATTGCAAAGCATGTGCTTGAGGGTTTGGAAAACAGACTCTTGTTCAGTTCCCCAAACAAAAGGCTTGTCCTTATGCGTGAGAGCGGTAAGCGGCACAACGATTTTTGAGAATCCTTCAATAAATCGTCGATAATAGCCCGCTAATCAGAGAAAAGAATGGACTTCAGACGGGTTCTTAGGTGTAATCCAACTCTTAACGGCTTTATTCTTCGCGGGATTGACATGAATACCTTGACTATTGACAATGTGACCGAGGAATTGAACCTCCTCCAACCCAAATTCGCACTTGGAGAACTTGGCATAGAGTCGATTCCCTTGGAGTAGCTCGAGAACCAAATGTAGATGTTGCGCGTGTTCGACTTTTGACTTGGAATAGTTCAAGACATCATCGATGAACACGATGATGAAGCGGTCGAGATAAGGTTTACACACGCGATTCATCAGATCCATGAAAACCGCGGGTACGTTGGTTAAACCAAAAGGCATTACAACGAACTCATAGTGGTCGTATCGAGTGCGAAAAGCGGTTTTGGGTATATCTTCCTCTTGAATGCGTAACTGGTGATAGCCTGAACGTAGATCGATCTTAGAGAAACACGTAGCACCTTGTAGCTGATCAAAAAAATCGTCGATGCAAGGCAGGGGATAGCGATTCTTGATTGTCAACTTATTCAATTCCCGATAGTCGATGCACATCCTGAACAACCCGTCCTTCTTTTGGACGAAAAGGACCAGTGCGCCCCATGGAGAGGTGCTCGGGCGAATGAAGCCTTTATCAAGTAGTTCCTGGAGCTGACTCGAGAGTTCACGCATTTTGGATGGAGCGAGTCAGTAAGGAGCTTTAGCAATAGGGTTTGCTCCAGGAATGAGGTCGATACAAAAGTCGATATCACGACTTGGCGGAAGACCTGGAAGATCATCAGGAAACACATTCGGGAATTCGCACACAACAGGGACATCGGTTACACCAGGACTTCCTTTCTTTTCCTTCTCCGCTACTACAATGTTAGCCAAGAAAGCTCTGTATTCCTTGCGGAGATACTTACTAGCTTGGACACATGACATGAGCTTGAGTCCTTTCGAAGCAGTTTCGCCATAAACACAAAATACATCACCATTAGCGAGCGCGAATCGAATCATCTTATCGAAACACACAACTTCAGCATGGTTTTCGCGAAGAAAGTCCATGCCTACTATGACGTCAAAACTTCCGAGTTGCATCGGGATATGGTCGATTGGGAAAATGTGATTGTTGAGCTCAAGAGTACAATCACGAAGAACAGAATTAATGGCGACAGTTCTTCCGGTGGAGACTTCGACATCGAACGTCGAGGGGAGTTGGGAGCGCTTACGACTAAGGAGTTTCTCGAATTCGAACAACACAAAACAGTTATCGGCTCCAGTATCAAACAAACACGAAGCATAAATACCATTCACAAGGAACGTACCATTGACCACGTTGTTGTCAGCCTGGGCTTGGCGCACATTGATGTTGAAAGTTCTGGCGCGGGCGGCTTGTTGCTGTTGTTGTTGAGGCTGTTGCTGCTGCTGGGGCTCTTGTTTCACAACCCTGTTCGGGCACATGTTCGCGAAGTTGTTGGGATCACCACACGCGAAGCAGACTCTGGCGTTGACCGCGGGTGCCTGAGCCACTTGTTGGCCTTGTGGGGCTGGAAGTAGAGCTTGATGAGCAGTGGCTTGAGCTAGTGTTTGTCGGGGACCAGTACGGCAATTGGCGGTAAAGTGGCCGTACATGTTGCAGTGCACACAAAATCGGCAAGCAATACCCACCGGGTGATGATAGGTACATGTTGGGCAGGCAGGGTGGGGACCAGTGTATGCACGCTTTGCTGGTGGTGTATAGATAACTGGGGCTGGTCGGTGCTGAGATTGCTGCTGAGCCGGTACGGCTTGAAGTGGAACAGCAGTGGTAGTGACAGCACAGTTCTTGTTGCTGGAGCTGCTGTTGTTGTTCTTCTTCTTGTGGCGAGAGGCTTTCGATGATTGAGAGGCAGCGGTGATGTCGGTAGTTGGAGCGGCGGTAGCTTGATGCAGGTTCTTAGAAGCTTTATCCCAAAAACCAGCTTTTACTCGCTTGTCGTTGATTTCAGCGGCAAGCAAGTAAGTCTCCTCGATTGTTGCTGGCTTTTCGGCATGCACAAAATCCGCAACACAGTCTGGTAGAGCTCGAATGTACTTCTTGATTGTCATCTCCGGCGTCTTCATTTGATCGGGACAGATGATACTGAGCTGCTTAAAGCGAGCAGTCAGAGCTGCGTTCTCTCCATCCTTCTGCTTGATATGCCAGAATTCGTCCTCCAGCTTTTGGCGTTCATGGGGAGGGTAGAATTCATCCATCATAATGGCCTTCATCTCTTCCCACGTCAGCTCATAGGTTGCGTCATTCCCGCGTTTGTTCCTCTCGGTCGTCCACCAGTCTAGTGCGCGGGACTGGAAGATGCCGGTAGCGTTTAGAGTACGGAGATTTTCAGGACATCCACTCTGGCGCAGAGTGACTTCGATGGAATCAAACCATTGAAACATGGCCGCAGGGCCATCTTCGCCAGTAAATTCCTTTGGGCCACAAGCTTTGAACTGCTTGAAGCTGAAAGCAGTCTTCGGTGCATCTGTTCGAGACTCTTTAGATGATTTGCTAGCATTATCGTTCAGTTCACTAACAATCTGAGGAGTTATTTTTGTGACCTGAGTAGCAACGAGAGAGGCGAGTCGCTTGTCAGCTTGCTTTCGTTTCATAGCACGAGAGTGAAGTGATCCAGTGGACGACATTGTCTGTAACAAGCATCGCCATAGGATTCAATCACTGTTTAATCGATTCTCACCTCACATGTCTAGTATTACTATAACTCAAGAACACGGACAATCACGTAACCACACAGGCACATAATCACAGATTCACATAAGCACAGAAACACATAAGCACGTAAGGCACAGAAGCACAAAAGCACAGAAGCATATAAACACGTAATTCACCTAGAAGCACATGGGAGCAGTCAGAATACAGAAACCTATTATTCAAAGTCTACGCACGCGGACTTTTTGTTGCGAGAGTTTGCGTACAGCAGTTATCATAGCGTATAGTATAGTATATGTGAGTATCGATATTGAGATAGTCGTGTAGTGTAGTTCGTGTGTGTTGATCATTGCGATAGCGAAAATCGAATAAATCTTCAAAAATTAAAACATATAAGTAGGTAAATACACATACAAACACATAAAATCGACGAACATCAGAGTCAGCAGTTGCAGGCTCAGAATCGAGACACATAAAAATCGAGAAATGGATTGTCTGCGGCTATTTAGACATTGACTACCCAAAGTGATTCGACTATTCACAAGGACCTGTTGTACACGCTTTGACTTTCAGGACCATGCTTTTGCCTCGAATCTGGGCGATCGACACGCATCCTTCCAGTCATATCGTGACTTCAAGTCGTTGGAGTCCGTCAAGACTTTGGTGAGAGTTTTGTAAAAACAAGTAAAGGTCGGAATCAAGTCATCAAGGTTAGGGTTTCACTCCTGGCTTAACAACTTCGTTCCTGTTTTGATAAAATAAAAGAGGATTATGCGTCAAAGTATAGATTTCACTCCTGATTCAACGCAAATTCTCGTGTCAATGGATGTAATGCGAGGCGAACAAGCAATTTGGTCGAGAGTTTGCGGTTTTCACACCTAATCTCAGCCCAATCGCTCGTCCATTCTTTGAAACTAAAGTGGAGTGATAGTGCAACGTAGGCGAGAATAGCGAGAAATAGCAGTAAGCTCGTACATAATCCCTACCGGATATGCACTAGTCGGTCTGTTGGTTCCTAACTATAGACTAGGTCATCTCTAAGACATCGACCCGGACTAGGTCGTGTCTTGCCTAATTCCCTATAGTTATGGCTCTGATACCAATCTGTCACACCCCAACCGATGGCGGAAACATCAGGGCGTGACACTGAGCGAAACAGATTGTCCAGAAGTTTCCATAACAACTATAATTACTAATTATTTAAAGCAACATGTCCCATACCATGTCATAAAAGATAACATAATTATTACAAGCAAGATCTAGTCAAATTGTTCTGTTATGACAACTCAGATTCTTATTACAGACAATTGTTTATTGTTCCAGGTCTTTCCTAGCCTCGATTTCACAGCAAGCTAAGCAAATAAGCATCCTAAGCACATGTCACATACGTTAAAGTAAAAGTCAATACACATAGTGTAAAGGTGAGCATACAAGTTTGGTAGATATATAGAGTTCGAAAATCATTACGCATAACCAGCACGTACACAGTGTAAAATGAGGCATGTTAGTTATCGACATTAACCTATCAATACCAATGACTGCGAGTTGATTGCCCAAGGCAGTTCGTATTGCATGATCACCACCATGACCCATGTAATTAATTGTCCTTAACAACCCCTGAGTGAACAGGTGCTGAGTCCAAACAAATAGTACTATCGTTGCTAAGGCAGGTAGACAACATTCCATGTGTAAACATAACAAACAATCATTCATTAAGTCACGTATAACATGCGGTAATTGGTTAGCGATTAAAGTATTGCGTAGTGTGTTTGATGTGATTTAGAATATGTAACGTATGTAACACCCAAAAGTGCCTAAAGCAAAAAGGGATCGAGTATACTCACAGCGATTGGTGGATTGAAGGGAGCGCTAGAGAGTAAGGTTAGCCTGAACAGATTGATAGCATTACGATAAGCGACGCGTAAAACGGAACAAGTGACAGTGGGTCGAACAGCAGTTCGATCGGATGGTAGTTCGATCGGACAGCCGGTCGTTCGAGTGTCAGTCCGTTCGGATGGTCATCCGATCGGATGACCCTTCGAGTGGATTGTTTCTTCCTTTGTGAAGGATGTGTTTGTGTATGATGGTTTGACTTTTGAAGTTTTTGTTGTAGCATTTTGAAAACTTAGAAGTATCTCTACCTTTCAAGTCGATCGATCGAACGACCGTTCGATCGGGCGACAGTCCGATTGGTTGGACACTTCAGCGAGAGCAAGTTCACAGCAGATTGTCACTCGATCGGATGATGGTCCGATCGGGTGGCAACTCTGGTGCATTGAACATGTTGAAAATTGTTTAAGTATTGAAGTCAGAACATTACATGGCCGAGTGACAATCCGATCGGGTGGTAATCCGATCGGACAGTAGTTCGTTCAATGTTCACAACTTCAATGTTTGAAATAGATGTTAAGTGTGGGGCCAGAGTGCAAGTCGATCGAGTGAGCACCCGATCGGGTGACCACCCGATCGGGTGACAATCCGATCGGACAGAAGTACGATAGGGCGACATTCCGTTCTGGTGTCCCGGTCGTCTTCCTCCTTGGTCATTTTGATAGTTTGTCGATTTATCGAGATGTTTTGACAACGTGTTAAGCAACAGAAACCTCGTCAATACTTAGTACTCCTGATCGGACAGGAATCACCCAAATCTGGCCGGTTAACTGTTCGGGACGGTGTTTCATGTTTAACCCGAAATCGGTAATCTCATGGATAGAATCCAGATCTTGAACCGACACATCAACAAGAAGGAGTAGAAGGTTAGAACAAGCTCCGATTCTATCGGTTTTGAGGCATTGAGTGTAAAAGAGTTGAAAGAAAGTTAGAAACCATCTTTCAATCCTTTTTCACCTTGAATATGTTTAGATCTATGAAAGATCTTTGTTTATTTGTATGGAAATCGTTTGGATCTAAGTTGTTCTTGGTGGATTGAAGCCAAAACATGAAGTTCCTAAGAACACCATGATGACATCATCCTAGAACACCTCAAATCTAGTGATTTCACGGTTAAAAGTTAAGATTCGAAAGATAGAAAGGTGTAGGAGTGCGTGTAGATTAAGGAAGTACAAGATTTAGATGGAAAACTTACAAGAATTGTGAGAAATCTGAAGAAAAGTGGGCAAGAATGCTGGTCGGACGAGAGTTTCCAGAAATGGTAAGTTTGATGTTGAAAGGTGGGTATTTATAGGGTTTCCCAAAGTGGAAAGGGGTGGAATGTGGCTGGTCGATCGAGTTGGCAGCCCGATTGAGTGGCTGGACGATCGAGCAGCAGCTCGATCGAACGGCTGGTCGATCGACTGGTCACTTGGTTCGAGTGTTCGGTGCGACGAGTTTTGCCGTTTCGATTGCGATTGCGAGCGTTGCGATGCGATAGAGTTTCCTAGTCAAATTACTTTTAATCCCAACTACTATATCAACATACAATCATCTTATTTCGTATTCGTTTAGCATTTGCGATTGAGTTTCGATTGCGTTTCGATTAATCACCACAACATAACATAAACAAACATGCACAAGTAACACATAAGGCACACACACACACGTATAACAACATCCAGAACGCGTAATTCGAGTTGCGAGTGCGATTGCGATAACGATAAAGCGATAAAATATGCGATAAATATCGAATAAACCTCGATTATTAATAAGTACTCCACATAATACAACTAACGTAAGACATAAAATAGATTATCTTCAAGTCAAAGAAGTCAAAACAGGAATTGAGCAAGGAGTGACAGATCGCAATTAGCAATCTTGTCTCCCTTTGACTTCAATCTTGACTTTGACTTTCGAAACACGGGGTGTTACACATGTGGAACAACGCACAAAACGAACCCAATGACGACGTGCCAAATGACGACTAGTAGTTTTTTAGTTAAGTTTTTTTTTTCAGTTTAGGTTTTTTTAAGTAAAGTAAGCATTAATATTAATTTTAGAGTTTAAATTGATTTTACTTTAATATATATTGCATATTACTTTTAAAAATCTTAAAAAAACAAAAATAAAAAGAAAAAGAAAAAGGGGTGATGTGGCTATTGACGTGGAGGAGCATCCCTTGAGGATGGGACCCCTCGAGACCCCATAGCCTTATGTACAAAGCATACGCGAGAATTAGAAGAGGACAAGTGTCATTGGCAGGAATGATATTTTGGTCTTTTCTCAAGTAAACAACTTCCCTCGTTGATTTGAAAAACGACTATAATTTTTTCATACGTTAATATATATATATATTTTTTAAAATACACCATATTAACTAGCTTTTCATAATCTTTAATTCAATCAATCTATTGCTATAGTTTTCTTAAAAAAATATAAGATTTTGAATACCCATTAGTCCATTAAGTGGTTTTGAATACCTAGCACATGACTACGTGATTTTGGATACCCATTACGTGATTACACATTCTGTATAAATCCATTACGTGATTACACATTCAATATGATTTGTTATAAGTTGGTACAATTATGCTTATTATATGATTACACATTCAAATAATAAGAACTTGATTGTTTATTGGTAGGTCTTTCTATAAGATGACATAAACACCCTTGTTAATTAACATAAAAATAAAGATTAAAACCCAAATTGTCCACGCATTCTTCTTCTTCCCTGGTTGCTAGCCCCCACACATCTTTCGGCCACCGATCATCTCCGACCTAGGAATGATGGAGGAGTTGCTTATTTTTTATTCGATTTTCTTGTGTTTTCTTTTGTTCTTTGAGTTGAGGGGTATTTTGGTCCTTTTAGTATACTTGACATTAAATATAAACAATCATCCACTCGAAGGATGAAATGTGTCACCTACGAGCAAACACTGGAGATAAAAATTGTAATTTCTCAAACCTAATGACAAAACCATAATATGACATATCACATAACCATCTTTATAACTTTTTTCTATATTATGAGAAAAAAAGCCATGTATCAAATGTATAACATATCACTTTCAGTTATGTTAGTAAAATTGGATTTTAATAATTCAAACTTTGACCAAGTGGTTGATATTAATCCATACTAACAGTGTAACCGTTGGAAATCCAAACTTACAATTTTGTTATTCAAAACAATTCCACTCTAATTGATCATTAAGTTCATTTGTTACTGATGATGTGACGTGATCATCAAACACCATCTGTGTTACAGTTGAACGAACAATTAAACTAAATGTGTAAGAGCATTAACATCTTATCCATCATCTTTATCTCTGTAATTACACTAAAAATCACTAGTTTTCCATGCTCTTTTCAATTAAATAATACTTCTTAATACATTTATCATTACATTTTCTCTTTCCTCTACGCACAACCATTTTCTAAAAATATTAAAAATTTATATGAGTGAACAATGGTTTTTCATATTAACATTTGTACTTTCCTCCATTCACAAACCTTCATAACCACTATGTATAATATTAAAGATCCTCTTACAAAATTTTATGTACAAAGTGTGAATGCACTATTTTTTTCAAGCATATAAACTTAAACCCAAACATAAACCCTATAAAAGTTGTTAATTTTTTTTTTCTAAAAGAGATCACACTCTATGCAGCCACTTGTAGTGACCAAAATCCAACTTTTCTCATTACCTATTTAAAATATACCCGGATATGCATCAAAATATTCAAAACATTAAAAAATATTAATCCTCCAAAAAATAATTGAAAATAATGATTTAATTATTGCTAATAAGATATGATCAAGATATTGTTCTCCAAAGCAATACAACGACTCCCTTTTTAAATATAAAAAAAGAGAGTCCGTAAAAGAGAAGTCATGGAAAAGTGGATGTGTTTTGAATTTCAAAAACCCTAATAATTAAAAATACCCACCAATTTATTAATCAATTCATTTCTCTTTCAAAAATGCCTGCAAACCCTAGAAATTGTTCTTCTCTATAAACTAATTGTCTCGTAATTTCTTCACAAAAATTCCTGATTTTTCACGGTAAGAAATATTTCAAGTTTTCCCCAATTTTTTTATTTTTCATCTGATTAATTTTTATTTTTCAGTAACTGTAATTTTTTGAAAAAAAGATTCATTTTTTCCGAATTTATCGTCCTTTTCTGCTGTAATTCTTTCCCCCCTTTTTATTTTAATTTAATTGTTCAATAACAAGTTCAATTTTGGATTTCATAAAGAAATTATTGTGATTACTAATTAGGGTTTTTTCAAGGTTTACTCATAGTTATGGTAAATTTGTTGTTTTGTTGGTTAATTTAGTATAAAGTTTGAATCTTTTTTGTTCTGGCAACTAATCTTGATTTGCTAGAACAAATTTATAACTTCAATTTTGTGATTACTAATTAGGGTTTTTTTTTTTGTGGGTTGCTTATATTATGGTAGATTTGTTGTTTTGTTGGTTAATTTAGTATAAAGTTTGAATCTTTATGTTCTAGCAACTGATTTTGATTTGATATGTTGTTTCTTGCTTCAGGAAATTTGTGTTGTATGTGTTTCAATTTTCCAAAAGAAAATATTTGAAAAATTGTATGCAAATGAACGGATCTGAAGCAGGAAGACTGTTCCAGCCGTCAATGGCGTCGGGACCCGTAACCTCTCAGCCGGTGGTTTCGTCTCAGCAGCCGGTGAATACCGTCCGTGTGTATCCTCCCAGCGTTACAGGCGGTTACAGTGTTGCTACTGATGTAATGTCTAGCAGCGGCGGTGGCGGTGGCGGCGGCAGTGGCATAGGGTTTCACCAGAATATCAACATTAACGAGCACGGTGGCAGTGGCAGCGGCGGTGTTGGTGGCGGTGAGATAGCGGTGAAAAAGAGGGGGAGGCCGAGGAAGTACGGTCCGGATGGCTCTATGTCACCGTCGGCGATCAGTGCAGTGCGGGCCGTAAAGTTGACACCTGTCACTGCCACCACCGTGTCGTTGAACGGAGCGTTCGAACATCAGCAGCAGCCGCATTCGGCTGCTGCTCCTCCGCCTATTTCCGCTGCGCCGGTTAGTTCTATTCCGATGGATGAAGGGTTCGGGTCGGTTAAGAAGGTTAGAGGTAGACCTCCGGGTTCGACGAACAAGAAACACAAAAGAGAATCTTTTGGTAAAGCTTTTATATATCATTACTGGTTATGTTTGTTTATATAAAGATTTGAGTTTTTGACAAATGAAGTATGGGTTAGTTCAGATCCAGATTTATTGGTGTGAGCATATAATTCATGTGATAGTGGAACATGGAATGTTTTTTTTTTACCTTTTAAGATTATGTCTAGTGGGCTCTGCTGCATCCTGTTTGTGTTTCTGTTTGACTTGACTACATGCAGTGTCTGTTATTAATTGATTCCAACATGTGTTTGAGACTCTTTTTAGTTGACTTTTGTTTGATACTGTCATATATGGATTGCAGCATAGATCTGTATAGTGAAACTTAAGATCTGGTCTACTGCATTAGTTGGATCTAAAAGTTTATATCTGACTCAAAGTACATTTTGTGGGTGTATTTTATAATTTTTTTTACATGATGTTGGTTTATTTTGTGGCTTATTCTATTCTTGCATACAAAGTATTTTCTAAACCTTTAGCCCGACTTACGTGTCTAGTTTAACGCATCACGACTTGGTGTTGGTTGAACTCTTAATTCATTTTTGCTTATAGAAATTACCACATTGTATAATTTTGGTTATTGTGGTATTACATTGATATTGAATAGTCATTTTACTTGGCAAGCCTTTGTTTGACAACATAATTTGCTGTTAATCCTCTTATTCCAACGGAAAGCTTTTTTTTTTTTTTATTTTTTTTTTTGTAGGATCTGCTGGATTTGGTTTTACTCCACATATCATCGTTGTGCAGCCCGGAGAGGTTACTTATCTTTTCATTGCTATCTTCTTTTCAAAATATATTCAACTATACGCTATCATAACGTTAAATCATATGAGATATTTAAAGAACAGTCAAGTGTGCTTGTTAAGTGGGAAGGGGGAGGGTATGTTGTTTCTTTTCGTAATTGTCCCTATTGAATACTGGTAACATTGATTTCGGTTTAAAACAGAGGTAATTGACTAATAGTCAAACCTTCATGTACTAACATTTTGAGTTTAATGTTTCTTCCCATAATCATGTACAAATTATGTGAATTTACAGGACGTGTTAAACAAGATCATGTCATTCTCTCAAAACGGACCACGGGCCGTATGCATCATGTCTGGCATCGGTGTCATCACTAATGTAACACTTCGTCAAGCTGCAACTTCTGGTGGAACCGCAACTTATGAGGTTTGTCAAATGTTAACTAAACCACACTAATAATTTATTTCTACTAGTGATAAGCAACATATTGTGATATAGAATAATATTTGGATTTCAGATATTTCTACATCTGAAAATATCTTAATAATTTTGCAGGGGCGATTTGACATATTGTCACTTTCTGGTTCGTTTGTGCTATCCGAGGCATATGGTCAGCGTACGAGGACAGGTGGACTAAGCATCACATTATCCGGAGCAGATGGTCGGGTTTTTGGTGGTGTTGTAGCTGGACTGTTAGTCGCCGCATCTCCTGTTCAGGTAGTCACTAATTTAATATTTGAGTAAAGTACACGGATGGTCCCTGTGGTTAACCAAAAATTTGGATTTATTCCCTAGGTTTTCAAAAGTACATGTATGCTCCCTGTGGTTTGCACTTTGTAACGTATTTAGTCTTCAACTTTTGCCAAAAGTACAAGGAGGGTCCCTGTGGTTTGCACTTTGTAACGTATTTAGTCTTCAACTTTTGCCAAAAGTACAAGGAGGGTCCCTGTGGTTTGCACTTTGTAACGCATTTAGTCCCCGGACTTTTATTGACTAAATGCGTTACAAAGTGCATACCACAGGGATCATCCATGTACTTTTGGCAAAAGTTGGGGACTAAATGCGTTACAAAGCTGAAACCAAAGGGACCATCCGTGTACTTTAAAAACTGTAGGGACTAAATCCAAAATTTTGGTTAACCACAGGGACCATCCGTGTACTTTACTGTTAATATTTTCTTCTCATTAGTAAATCTTAAAAGTTGGTTGTATCATATCTTAGTGGTGCAAGTAACTAATTAGCATATATTGTTTGAATCTTGTGCTGCAGGTCATAGTAGGAAGTTTTCTTCCTGAAACCAGTAAAGAATTGATGCCGGCTAACCATGCAGAGCCATTGAGTGTTACACCAAAGGCCGCACCGGCTAACCATGGTACAGGACCGAGCAGCTCACCATCTCATGGGACCATGAGCGAGTCATCAGATGGGCCCGGAAGTCCGATGAACCGAGGCAATGAAAGTAGCCCTCAGGGCATGGCAAGCATGCCATGGAAGTGATCTTTTTGCAGCTTCAAGTATTTATGGATTAGTGGTTGAGGGTATTATTGTAATTGTAGTGTAGTCTTTTTTCTGTAACTTTTTAGTGAAGAGTTGAGTATCCCATGCAGGATTTTATTCCTTAAGGTTTAAAAATGTTGAATATCCAATGTATTTGTGGCTAGCACAACTTTTCCTCAGGTCTTAGGGTGATTGCGCCTGTCGTATGTATCGAAAGCTAAGACTTTGAGCGACTTTTAACCCGTTTGAAAGTTGGTAGCATCTTACTATCTTCTATAACATTTGTTTGAAGTTGCCATTTATTTGTACGACATATGCTCTCCGTTGACCTTTAAGGTTGTAACGCACCATGAGTTCCCTTTACTTGCAACGAGAATACAAGTAACCGCCAACCGACTCCATACATCTTTAACTAACATGAACTAAAGATGTCAACATTGTCTGATTACATGCTATACTTGTGAATTCATGCACGTTTTATACTTCAAATATTGTTTTGTGTATTACTTTTAGCGTTACGTCAGAAAGACTAGTAAACTCACCGGTAAGACACACTGTGTCAGCAGTTCTGCAGAAATCAGTCAGATATTAAGATTAGGTCCTAGGAGTAGGTCCAACATCTAAAATACATTAAAACCCAAGTGTGGATACAAGGGTTAACATATAAACTTTCCGGAAGCTAAACTATGCACTAAAAGACACCCGAAACGCACTTTAAATGCAAAATTAAGCATAAATCAGCACAATTCAGCTATAATCAGCTTTTAAACACATTAATATCATGTAGAATTTATGTTTTATTGTCCAAAATAACCTACAAAGTGTTGGGAATTAAAACTGCCACAAAAAGTGCTTCATACTTAGTGAAACTGCGCAATTCAGCACTTTAACGAACCGTAACGAACCGAACAACCGGACAATAACCGGGACATCAAAATTTGACTAGAAGTAATGTTTTTATGATATTAAACTAGTATTGATGCTAGAACACCTTAAAAATCATAAAACACCTAAACACACTTAAACTAACTTAAACCCCCTCGTTTGCAGTTTAAACCCCCAACTTCCCAAAATTTACACTTTACCCCCCCTTTCACCATAACCGGCCCCATGGGCCCCACATGACCATATTTACTTAATGTGACTATGTTCCCTAACTAGAGAACAAGGAAATCTCTTAAGAAGATTTGTGTTGGATTTTTTTTTTGAGTTAAATGCCATTTTAGTCCCTGTGGTTTGGACCATTTTGCCAGTTTAGTCCAAATGTTTCATTTTTAACCTGTGGGTCCAAAAAGGTTTCACAGTTGCCATTTTAGTCCACTGGGTTAACTTCATCAATTTTTTTTGTTAACGAGAAGGCCAATTTGGTAATTTTGTATGTGATTCTATTAACTAAAAGGGCAATTCAGCCATATAAAATGACCGAATTAGTCTTCTCGTTAATAGAAAAAATAGGTGGAGTTAACCCAGTGGACTAAAATGGCAACGCAGAAACCTTTTTGGACCCATAGGTTAAAAATGAAACCTTTGGACTAAACTGGCAAAATGGCCCAAACCACAGGGACTAAAATAGCATTTAACTCTTTTTTTTTTTTTTTTTTTATAAATAACCACTAGATTAACAACATGACCATTATCCATCCATTTCACTTCATCTTCTTCCCCTCTCCCTCTTTGCTCTCGGCTGAAACACACACCCATACTACCACCATTTTCAAGCTTCAATCTAGCAATCCAAGGTCACTAGGAGGTGTAATAAGCTCACTTAGGAAGGTGTATGGTGCTAGAACTTGAAGGACCATCTTGTGGAGCTTTTAACCTCTCATATTCTTCCATATTCATCTTCCCCATTTTTGTGCCACTTCCCTAGCCATTAGAGCTAGTAGTAAGCTTCTTTATCACTAATTTAAGTCATGTTTATGTTATGAACAAGTTTCACCATCTAAACAACTTAACTTCTAATGTTAAAAATGAGAAGATCTAACATATTCATGAAGAAAATAAGTGATTACAAGAATTTTTGATGTATGTAATAAAGTTGTTGATATTATATCTTGTGTTTATGTTTAGATCAAGTATGTTAAAGTTTAGATCTACCAAGTTTAAGCATGGATCTTGAAGGATCCATGGTTAAACTTGAAGATGAACATATGAAGCATGATGTGAACTTGAAATATAAATTTTTATGCATAAACTTGTAATCTTGAAGTAATAAAGTGTGTGTAGAACAAATTTTTGAAACTAAAACTCATGGAAAATTTGTTAAAAATGTAACATAAAGCTTGTTTATGAAAGATCTAAAGTTATTAAGCATGGATCTTGAAAGATCCATGGTTAAACATGAGATTAAAAACAATGATCTTTCTAATAAACATAAAAAATGGTTTTAGAAACATGATTTACAAACTTTGAAACCATTAAACTCATGGATGAGTTGGTTAGTAAAATGAAGTCTTATAAAAGTTTGTTTAAAATACTTAAGAAAACTTATTTTTGGAAAGACCATCTTATGTAAAATGTAGATCTAAAAGACTACACATTTTTAACAAGAATCAAGTTCACCATGATGTTTCATATGGAAAAATTAGTATATGATGTTGATGATTATTGTTGAAAATTGTTTTGGTGATTGAAAAGAAAATAAACACATGTTTTGAAAACATGGGAAACCTCTATTTTTAGGGGAAACTATGTCAAATTTTTTATAAAATTTTGACACTTAGAAAATATAAGTTTTGGTGGAACTTATTCCCTAAAAATTCACCTAAAAATATTTACCAAGGTTTCCCTAATTTTTGTATAAAATTACAAGTCAAGAAATGGTGATTTCTTCAAGTTAAAATTGATATTAAGTATGTATATTTTTAGGGAAAGTATATATATTTAGTGATCACCAAATTTTGTGCTAAGTGTATATTATGTGTATTATATATATTAGTGTATTAGGGACTTGAAAATACACTAAATATTCCAATGGAGTATGAATACAAAAATACACTTACAAATACATGAGAATACATAAGTATACAAGTATACAAAAATCAGGTGTATAACAAGTATAACTATATATATATTTTAGCATGACAAAATATATATATTTCATACAAGTCTTAAAAATATATTATTCTTAAGAAATCTAATTCCGGAAAGTAATAAAAATCAAAGTATTGATTTTTGGTGAAAAATACAAAATACACAAGTATTCACATAAAATACAAGTATACTTTCCTAAGAATACTTGTACAAAAATAATATTGAAAATATTATTTCATAAAATACTTATATTTATTTTTGGGAAAATAATATAAGTAAAATACATGAAGAGTTAAAAATATAAATTATTTTTAACAACCTATTACCTCGAAAAGTATACATAAACAAAAGATGGTGACTTGTGCTTGTGTAATACAAGTCCAGTGACTAACAATAATAGAACACGTATAGGTCACAACGCTACCGGTGAAGTTTACGACGCAGGAAACGCAAAGTTGTGAATTCATGTCCCCACTTTTAAACTTTTACTTGTTTTCTAAACTTGGGGAAAATACATGTGCTATGGTATGTCAAATATAAAAACTAAGGAATGATACTATAGATCATATCACGAATAAGGTGCCATAAGCACCATTAATCAGTTACATACCAAGACCGCAAAACAAAAGGTTAGATCTAATGGGTTTCAGGCAAGCACACTCTTGGCCACTCTTTTACCAAGTAGTGCTTTTGTGTCTCTAGTCGTGAATCGACAACTAAAAATGCCTATGGTTTGGATGCTTCCTATGTCGTTACACATGCTGATGGCCTAGCTAACCATTAGCGATCTCATATTCCTTATATTTACATTTATACTTATTTCATACAATCACATACCATGTTTTCCATAACAAATGCTTAAATGTTTTCACAAATCTGCATGAATTCACACCAACATTATGTTGACGATTTTCCAAAACTCACATGTATTTCAGGTAACTATAGTGGATGTACGTGCAGTCTTACTCTTGCTCCGGGATGTCGTTTATGTCGTTTAAGTGGGAAGGGGGAGGGTATGTTGTTTCTTTTCGTAATTGTCCCTATTGAATACTGGTAACATTGATTTCGGTTTAAAACAGAGGTAATTGACTAATAGTCAAACCTTCATGTACCAACATTTTGAGTTTAACTCTTCTTCCCATAATCATGTACCAATTATGTGAATTTATAGGACGTGTTAAACAAGATCATGTCATTCTCTCAAAACGGACCACGGGCCGTATGCATCATGTCTGGCATCGGTGTCATCACTAATGTTACACTTCGTCAAGCCGCAACTTCTGGTGGAACTGCAACTTATGAGGTTTGTCAAATGTTAACTAAACCCCACTAATAATTTATATCTACTAGTGATAAGCAACATATTGTGATATCGAATAATATATGGATTTCAGATATTTCTACATCTGAAAATTTCTCAATAATTTTGCAGGGGCGATTTGACATATTGTCACTTTCTGGTTCGTTTGTGCTATCCGAGGCATATGGTCAGCGTACGAGAACAGGTGGACTAAGCATCACATTGTCCGGAGCAGATGGTCGGGTTTTTGGTGGTGTTGTAGCTGGACTGTTAGTCGCCGCATCTCCTGTTCAGGTAGTGACAAATTTAATATTTGAGTAAAGTACACGGATGGTCCCTGTGGTTAACCAAAAATTTGGATTTATTCCCTAGTTTTTCAAAAGTACATGTATGCTTCCCGTGGTTTGCACTTTGTAACGTATTTAGTCTTCAACTTTTGCCAAAAGTACAAGGAGGGTCCCTGTGGTTTGCACTTTTTAACGCATTTAGTCCCCCAACTTTTATTGACTAAATGCGTTACAAAGTGCATACAGGGATCATCCATGTACTTTTGGCAAAAGTTGGGGACTAAATGCGTCACAAAGCTGAAACCAAAGGGACCATCCGTGTACTTTAAAAACTGTAGGGACTAAATCCAAAATTTTGGTTAACCATAAGGACCATCCGTCTCCGTGTACTTTACTATTAATATTTTCTTCTCATTTGTAAATCTTAAAAGTTGGTTGTATCATATCTTAGTGGTGTAAGTAACTAATTAGCATATATTGTTTGAATCTTGTGCTGCAGGTCATAGTAGGAAGTTTTCTTCCTGAAACCAGTAAAGAATCGATGCTGGCTAACCATGCAGAGCCATTGAGTGTTACACCAAAGGCCGCACCTGCTAACCATGGTACAGGACCGAGCAGCTCACCATCTCATGGGACCATGAGCGAGTCATCAGATGGGCCTGGAAGTCCGATGAACCGAGGCAATGAAAGTAGCCCTCAGGGCATGGCAAGCATGCCATGGAAGTGATCTTTTTGCAGCTTCAAGTATTTATGGATTAGTGGTTGAGGGTATTATTGTAATTGTAGTGTAGTCTTTTTTCTGTAACTTTTTAGTGAAGAGTTGAGTATCCCATGCAGGATTTTATTCCTTAAGGTTTAAAAATGTTGAATATCCAATGTATTTGTGGCTAGCACAACTTTTCCTCAAGTCTTAGGGTGATTGCCCCTGTCGTATGTATCGAAAGCTAAGACTTTGAGTGACTTTTAACCCGTTTGAAAGTTGGTAGCATCTTACTATCTTCTATAACATTTGTTTGAAGTTGCCATTTATTTGTACGACATATGCTCTCCGTTGCAACGAAAATACAAGTAACCGCCAACCGACTCCATACATCTTTAACTAACATGAACTAAAGATGTAGATTCTACCTCCGAGGAGCAGAGGTAAGGTAGAATCTGTTAATGGCCCTGATAACCAGATTCTATTTGTGAAATGAAATCTTTTTTCTTCCTAGGTTTTGAAAGATTACACCAGATAACAACAGGAGATTATAAAAAAAAAATTAAGAACACTTAACATTTAGTTTGTATTAAAAAAATCAAACAAATTGTTTAAAAAGATGCCACACCAGTTAAAAATAATGAATTCTTTGCTAAAAAAATAGAAATGTTCAAACAAAAATTTGATGTTTGATATTTAATCTTTGCTACGACGCGGGGGATTGGCTATAAGCTGGGGAGGCTCTAAGGAGGGGCAATGTGGACGTCCGGCCGAGGCATGTTTTTTCTGGGGGCGCAAAAAATTTTAAATTCTCAGTTATATATAGATGCGAATGATCGTTTATTGCTATAACTTCAATGGTTGTTTAGAAAAATAACAATTTACATTATTTATTTTTAGGGCCCAACGCCCAAGGGTAACGAGCATATTTTTTCTGGCTCGACCGGGGCACCTGAATCCTCAGGACCTCCTCTGGCTATAAGTAAGAATTTAAAGGAAAAGGAGTGTATTCATACTACTTGTCTTAAGTGTCGTTTACGAATACGTACTACATCTACGTTACTAATCAATCCCCTCTTAACTGTCGTTTATAATTTCGCCCTCTATCTAGATTAGGAGTAACTAGTATATCGGAGAAGATTAAGGAGGGGAGATTGAGATGGTTTGGGCATGTGAAGCGGAGGGAAACGACGGCACCAGTTAGAGTAGTGGAAACTCTTACTGTAGAGGGGAAGAGAGGTAGAGGCAGACCCAAACTGACATGGGATGAGCAGATCAGGCATGATTTACTAGAGTTGCATCTTTCTGAGGACATGGTCCAAGATAGGACTTCGTGGAGGCGTAGGATTAGGGTTAAGGACCTATAGAGGATATGGCAGTAAGCTCTTAGGTGTATTTCAGGGACGTAGGTTTCTCTTATTCTTTAAGTGACTTTTCCGGTGACTGCCTTCTTGTGTTTATGCATAAATGATGGTGTATGCTATTTTACATGATTTACAATATATTGTGCCACTCTGTTCACTTTCTTGGTATGGGCGACTTCTTATTTCTATATTCTTTCTATACTCTTTGACTTGGTGTGTTGGTTTGCTATTCGTTTTCGAGTCGAGGGTCTCTCTGGAAGCAGCCTCTCTATCCCTATGGATAGAGGCAAGGACTGTCTACATCCCACCCTCCCCAGACCCTATAACTAGCTTTGCTATTTGTGGGATTTACTGGGTATGGTTGTTGTTGTTGTTGTTGTTGTATCTACATTACCAATCAACCCCCTACTGATTTGATGTTATATGGTATGTATAATATTTTGATATACTTCCGAGGGTGGAGATACAATAGGAAGTTTATTTGGCTAGGAAGTGATCTTGACCATCCATTTAATTAATCAAGGGCTAAGATTAAATGAATGAAATTGAAGCAAAAAAAAAGAGGCGCGTGAGTTTGTTAGGGGCATTCTAGTCAATCTAGCACAATAGTTTCTCTCTCCTCAAATCCCCCCCCCCCATTTTTTAAACGTTAATAACTTTTTCATACGACATTATTTTTTTTATAAAAATTGCACCAAAAAAACCAGCGTTTTTTTATCTTTAAAACGAGTATACTATTGATATATTTTCGAATTTTTTTTTTGAAAACCCAGTTGCGTAAAACGCAATGGAGAAAACCCAGTTGCGTAAAACGCAATGAAAAAAAAAGTTAAAAAAATGACTTTTTCTAAAACGCAACGCACCAAAAACACAAAGAAATGTCTTATTTCTAAAACGCAATGACCAGAAAACACAAATAAATGTCTTATTTCTAAAACGCAATAGCCTAAAAACACAAAAGAAAGTGTACTTTATAAAACGCAATGCACCCAAAACACTTAAAAATGTCTTATTTCTAAAACGCAATGGCCAGAAAACACTTAAAAATGTCTTATTTCTAAAACGCAATGCCTAGAAAACACATAAAAATGTCTTATTTCTAAAACGCAATGGCCTAAAAACACAAAAGAAACTGTTCTCTCTAAAACGCAATGAACTGAATACACATAAAAATGTGTTTACCTAAAACGCAATGAGTAAAAACACTTCAAAAATGTTTTATTTCTAAAACGCAATGACCAGAAACTGTTGTTCACAGAACCAGAAACTGTCTAAAACGCAATGACCAGAAACTGTTGTTCATAGAACCAGAAACTGTCTAAAACGCAATGACCAGAAACTGTTGTTCACAGAACCAGAAACTGTTGTTCACAGAACCAGAATCTAACTAAACCGCTACCAGGGGCGCTGCCCCCGGACCCCCGCCAAGATCGTAAAACGCAATGACTAAATCAAAAACCCAGATCGTAAAAATGAAATTAAAGAATTTCTTACATGAATCTAAATGATTGAATGATTGAATGATTGAAACACTTATCAGCGCTCGAATCGAGTGATTATCTCCAAAATCACCGAAAAAAACGAGATTTTTTATGAAATTAAACTGGATTTTCTTCAAAAAAGCTGAAGAACACGTTGATCGGGTGTTTGAATCATTGATTTGTGATGAAAATCGCACTATAATGTAGTGATTATTGAGATAGAAAGTGAAGAAATGGTTAAAGATGGTGAGTTTTGAAAATGGTGGGTTTTGAAGTTACTGGGTTTTGAAAAGGAAGAAGAAAGGGTTGGATTGACTAAAATACCATTTTTCTTTATTTTAAATGTTGCCACATGTCCTAATCCTATTGCTTCCTACACTTCCTAGCCAAAATAAACTTCCTATTTGATCTTTTCCCATACTTCCGAATAGGGTAACTCATGATACTAAAATACACTCATATAAGACATGTACGTAACCATATACGCCCGTAAAAGGCATTCTCCGTAAAAGGCATTGTCTGGTATTATATGCTATATGAGATTTACGGTCATAATTGATAGATTGACGTGATGACTAGAATATATCTATAAGAGTAAATTACAAGTTTTGTCCTTTATGTATGTCCAAAATTGCAGGCGCTGTCATTTGTCTTTAAAATTGATGAGTTTTGTCCTTAATGTTTGCAAATCTTGCACGTTATGTCCTTTATGGCAAACCCAGTTAATTTTTTTTGTTAAATCTGGTTACCCAAGGGCAAGTTGGTCTTTTTGCCTATATAATCAAAATTATTTTAATAAAAAAAGGAAAATAAATTTAGAAAACAAATATTATATTATCACCTGCTTTCTCCCTCTACCCCTTTCTCACCCCCCCCTCTCTCTCTCTAGATATCAGCCAAGAACCATAGCCACCACCTCCCTCACAGCGACCACCACCGCCACCGCCCTCACAGCCGTCCACCCTCACCGCCAACACTCCTGCACCACCGTCATCAGAGCACACCACCACAATCTTTTTTTTCTCCGACACTCTTGCACCATCATCAGAACACCGCAGCCTCCATAATATCGCCGCCATAAAAAAACCCTAGCTTCGTAGATCGGAAAGATGGTGGTGGTTATGGTTGGGGGTTTTTCGCAGATCTGGACGGTAATGGTGGTTAAGTTAGGCGGTGGTGGTGGAGTGGGTTGCAGGTGGATAATCGGGTGTGGTGGAGGTTGAATCGGGTGTGATGAAATCTGAATGGTAGTGGTGATTAAAACACTTAATTTACCAGTTTCAAAACATTCAAACAGTTCATACTTTGTGTATTTGTTCTTTAAGTTTTCAGATCTCTGAATCTGAGATGAAGAGTTCTTGATGTTGTTTTGTTGTTCGTTTCTTGTTCGTAAAGAAAAGATAATAGAACGAAAAAGTAGAATATCATTTGCAGGTTGCGTTTGATTCAAAAATCTGAATAGAGTAATTGTGTTTGTTGTTGTTCATCAAAAAGAAGATGATGTTTGATTGATTTAAGTGTTAGGAGAAGCAGAGTTTTCATTGACTTGAGGTTGAATATTTGATTGATTCATTAAGGGTGATTTCGTAAGAAGAAGGGGGTTTGATTCGGTGGAGTCTGGTGGGATGGTGGTGGTGGCGGCGGTGGAGGTCATGGGGTGGTGGTGGCTGTAGAGGTCTGGTGTGCAGTGGGGAGTTTTAGAGAGAGGTAAGTTAAGAGAGAGAGAGAGATGAGTTTACAAAATAGTCCTTGAATATTAATTATTTACAAACTAGTCCCTAGAAAGATAAAATGACAAGAATACCCTCATGTGCAAGGCACATGGTCAGATTTAACAAAAAAAATTAACTGGGTTTGCCATAAAGGACATAACGTGCAAGATTTGCAAACATTAAGGACAAAACTCATCAATTTTAAAGACAAAGGACAGCGCCTGCAATTTTGGGCATACATAAAGGACAAAACTTGTAATTTACTCTATCTATAATATGTAAGAGCGGCTATTTAGCATGAACAATTAGAGTAGAATCTTAGCTATCGTGTTCGACCTTCGAGATAAAGAGGGGTATATAATGATCCAAATGGAGCACCAAAGGAAATTTATGATTTTTATATTTTTTTCAAGGTTTTGGAAGTCAGTGTCATGTATCATGACTTTTGTATTATCTTTTTTGTTCTCCATATTGAATGTCGGTACCGTACTGATACTGTAACAAGCCTATAGATACCATAACATATCGAACCAACCGAATTCTCGCTGCAACACGAAGAAAACGTGTAACACGTTTTACGCCAGCTCGTGGTGTAAGTTCGGGTTTCTCTTCGCCTACGTTTTACGTGACATGGATGTATAAGTTCACGTTTTTATTTGACGAGGTCGTTGTTTGCTTACTACTTAACACGGATTTACAACCACACACACGCAATGCGAGTGTTAAACACAACTTTATTCTCATGAGCCCAAAAAAACCGTTTAGTTTTAGGGGCTGTTTGGTAGCCTCTTAATGACCATTCAGATGATACCTCTTAATGGTTTAAAACCTCTGAATGAATAAGAGGTAACCTCAAGTCTGAATGGTTAAGAGGTAACCTCTGAATGGTAAATCATCACATGTCACATTCTTCTACCTTCTCAGTGGTAAAATTCTTAATGGTTCCATTAAGAGGTAGCATGTTAATGACCATTCAGAGGCTACCAAACAGCCCCTTAATACATCACAATTTTTTCTCGGATTTCTCAGCCCAAATTACATAGTCAGCCAGAGAACCTCTGAGCCCAATTAATTGGATATTCTAGAGAGCCCAAATAGCATTTCACAACTTTATGATTTTTTTTTGTCCCTTTTCCTTCTTCACGATCGACATGTAAGTAACATAAAACGTTTAGAAAATAACTTTTTTTGTTACTATTAGTATGTTAATCTCTGTTGGACATATAAAAGATGTACCATCAAATGCTTTTTAAAAGTCTAATCTCCATGTTAGCTCTTCACCATGCTTCTCCAGCTTGTCTTTAACTTCTCTAAGAGCCCATGCTTCAAAAAATTTAAAACTTTTGCAGATAAATTATGAGTAGTTTACGCTCCAGTAATAAAATGAAAATACAACGTTTTACGAAAATAAGAACCTCCCCTGAAGAATGAAGTGACTTACAGAAGCCATGTTTTGCAAAACGCAGAAGGAGTTGGGTAGGTGGTGAGTTTTTTTATGATAAAATGACATTCTTACACTAATGAGAAAGATGATAGAGAAATGTGTTTGATATAAAAAAAGAAGAAGATACGTGACATTAATAGCATGTTAATTACAAAAAAGAGAGTAGATAAAAAAAACTCAAAATAATTTAACTATGCTGGGTAAAAAAATAAAAATCATGTTAACAACAAAAAGAGTAAATAAAAAAAGCTCAAAAAAATTTAACTATGATAGGTAAAAAACATATTATTTTTTTTTCATTTTTTGCATTAACATTATTCATCAACCATAGCTAATTAAAATAAAAATAAAATAAAAATAAGAATAAAATAACCCTAAACAACTAAAGCAGCCGTCCTCCTCGTGTCTATCTCCCTGTTCGCTCCTCCATGTTCTAAACCTAAAAAACAAACAGCCGACGACAGATCTTCTTTCATTCGCATTCGCAGGGAAGGTAAGGTTCAATCAGCCAGCAGGTAAGCTTCGATTAGCCACCATTTCTTCTCTATTACATTTTAATTGTTTTTTCGGAACGCCATTATGTGACTATGGTTGAAACAAATGATGAAAAAGGCGAAACCCAATTCGTGTCTTAGATAGATTATAGGCTGTAAAAATAGTAATCTCATCTGGTTTTGGGCTCTTTAGATGGGTTGTTAATTACTTAATTTACAGATAATAGAAAATGTAGAATCATCAACCATTTGCTCATTATTTGTCATCATATTTTCTGCCAAAAGCTTCACCCGAATCATTGATTGCAAACCGTTAAATGGATGTTTTACTAGATATACATTTGTGCCCTTAAAAATACTTCAGTTCTCTGTTTGACTAGATATACATTTGTGCATAATTCATAGCTTTGAAATGAAACCAAGAAATAAGTATTATTTTCATAATTACATCATGGATATAGAAGCATGTTCATTTGGCGTTTTGATGTAAATATTGTATCATGGGAACACTATATCTTGTCATAGTTGTTAAAAGCCATCGCCTATTGCGCCTAGGCCCAATTTCCTAGCAAGGCGAGGTAATTGTGCCTTAAGTCAAGGCAATTGCGCTTTAATTCTATAGGAGATGGTTCATGCGCATATTCCAACGAGATCCCTAGATTCTGGAGAGTTTCCGGCCAAATTCTCTAAATTCTGGCAAGATTCCAGCTAGATTTCTATTTTATATAACGAAAACTATTTTTGTACACTAATAAACTAGCATTTCCAATTTTGGTACTAAATAGACGATATAAAATGTTATATAATAGCTTTAGTTTTATTTTATTTGAAGAATCATATTTTTTTTATTATATAAAAATGTTTGTAAGTTTTTTTGCTGTGCGCATTTTTTTTTTCTCAGGCCCACGCTTTTTTTGCGCCTTGTGGCTAGGCCCCAGGCGAGACCTATGCGCCTTGAGTCCGCCTAACGCCTTTAATAACTGACTATGTATCTTGTCTATAAGTCTTTTTATTCAATTTTTCTCTCAAGAATCAAGATTCATATGTACTTTATGTTATTGTGTTAATTTTGATTATATTTGACGGTAATCAAAGTTTATTATCATTTTATGGCATGGGCATCCCTCAAAAGATCAAACCAGTTACTTGTTGAAGACTGCTTGATAATTAAATTAGTTATAAAAAGACAATGGTTTTGAAGAACTCAGAGGACACAGTGGCAGCCAAAGGTTCAAATGAAAATGGGAATTCATCCTCTGCTATCGACGAAAATTCAAATAAAAAACAACGGATCGATTGTAGCTCAAACGGACCTTTTGTGATGCCCCTTATATCCATTCCAAAAGTTGAAGAACAAAACTCTAAAGCTTCTATCATGTTGTCGGGAACTGCTAGAAAGGGTGAACCCGGCCCACCTGTAGGAGCGTTCGACATCGGCATTAGCAAAAATGCGTACTTTTTCCAAGTTGCTCTACCTGGTGTCAAGAAAGATCCTGGTGATAATTTATTGCATACTTTTGCCATTTTTATTTTTATTTTTAGAGTAGTACACGGATGGTCCCTGTGGTTAACTAAAATCTAGGATTTGGTCCCTAGCTTTTCAAAAGTATATGGATGGTTCTTGTGGTTTGAACTTTTTGGTAACGCATTTAGTTCCCAGCTAACAAATCTAAAGGTTTCAGTTTCAGCATATCTAAGTTAGGGGCTAAATGCGTTACAAAGTGCAAACTACAGGGACCATTCCTATACATTTGGCAAAAGTTGGGGACGGAATGCATTACAAAGTGCAAATCCAAAGGACCATCCGTGTACTTTTGGAAAGCTATGGACCAAATCCAAAATTTTGGTCAACCACAGGGACCATCCGTGTAATTTACTCTTATTTTTATTTAGTTTCTTTTGTAGTTTCATATGGGTAAGAGTTTTTAACTTTTTTTTGTAATCTTGTAATTTGCAGGGCAATTTAGCTGTGAGATAGAACGGAACGGGATGGTTCATGTCAGGGGAGAAACATCAACAGGTGGAAAAACCGTAACTAGACATTCACGAGTCTTTGAAATGAAATTTCAACAGCAGGCACCACCTGGACAGTTTACACTATCGTTCAGTCTACCTGGACCTGTGGATCCAAGGCTGTTTTATCCGAATTTTAGATCAGATGGCATTTTTGAAGCCATTGTTATGAAATGCGAGTAGTAATGGTGTCTTGGGTTAACTTAAGTAGTGCATTGATAAGCTTTTCTGGTTTTACTTTTCCCTTTTCAAGCAAGTGTTTGTATTGTACAGGGATTAAGAAAGTTTAACAGTAGCAGTAAGTAGTTAAATTTAGGATTGTTTGTTGTTTTGAGACTTGATTCAGGTTATGTGTTGTGTAAGGTTGGATATCAAGTTAGAATATATGGTGGAAAGGCCAATTCACAAGATGTACTTGTTATAGAGACAACCAGAGTACCCTACTACCAACCTCTATATAGTAATGGTGTTCAGAAAGCTCGCGTCATGGCTCGCTTGAAAAAAAACTCGGTTGTAAAAGAGCCGGGCCTGAGCTAGGCTTGGCTCGGCTCGTAAGCCGGCTATAATTATTATATATATATATATATATATATATATATGGGTGAAGTTATTGTAAAAAATGTTTTTTTAAGAAGTGTTTAAACCCTTAGATCTTGTAATTAATGGTTGAGATAAAAAACTGGTTAATATGTAAATTATGTTTTATATTTTTGACTAATTTGGCTAGATTAGGGGTAATAGTGTCTTTTTGTTTAAATAAGGAAAACTGCCATCAACCTCCGTGCACATGCTAGTTCTCCTGTCTTTTTAAAACGTCAGTAACTTTTTATACGTAATTTTTTTTTTCCAAAAAAAGTACACCATAATAACAAGCGTTTTTTATCTTTAATATGAGTACTATATTGCTAGACTTATATATTGAAAAAAAATTATGTTTTAATCGAATGTGTTTAGTCAATGGTATTTTGTCTATGTTCATACAATGATGTTTTAATTGTATTGTGATTCAGGGTGTGATGTTTTAAACATCTGAAAACATTGTATTGTGATTCAATGTAGGATGTGTTAACATCTGAAATATGGAAACATTATATTATGATTCAAGTCATGGTGTTTTAACATCTGGAATAGTATTACAGTCATCCCCAGATGGTGTTAAAATACCATGACTTGGATATCAATACAATCATTATAGATGTTAAAACACCATGACTGTATTACAATTCAAGTAATGGTATTTTTGGAATCTGTATGGTGTTTTATACCTGTAAAATAACAAAAAACATTCAGATGTTAAAACACTATGATCAGTTATTGATACGTAAAAAAATATTATCTCCTAAAATAACTCCTAAAGGGGTTACAATCTATTTTATAATTAAATTGGTTTTTGAAGTTAATTAATTACCTTATTACCCTTAATCTATAGAATTAAATAATGTCACGTGTCGTCTTCATAATATTTCACACACTTCTCACAAACTTCACCATTTTACAGGAACCTAAACTTATGTGTGTGTATATATATATTGGGTGGTGAGAGATGACCGTTTGGGCTAGCCGTTGGGGATGGCGGTTTTGTTAAGTAAAAATCAAATTTTTAAAAAAAATTTACAATTTTTTTACTTATAATACCCATCCCAAACTTCATTTTTCCACATTTATCTTCTTCAACCAAAACCAAACACAAATAATAAATCTTCAACCAAACCCACACCAAAAAAATGAAAATGGTGCATTGGACAGAGGAGGAGGAAATAGCACTAGCGACGTCAATTGTTGACGCACAACGAACTCTACAACACGGTCAAACCGCGTATTAGGGACGGGAGTTTCAGCAATACCAACAATACGTTGGGAACGCGCGTCACAATTTAAACGTGTGCCAACACAAGTGACGTGAGCTCAAACCGAAGTTAGATCGGTTTAAAGTTTGCTTCAACCATGTCCCTGCGGGCGACTTGACCCACGAAGATCGAGTGGAGATCGCGAAGATCAAGTATAGACACGATGGGAATCTGGATTTGAAGTGGGTTCCCCACTTTAATATTTACCGAACTTTGTAATTTTTTTTCTTTTTTTAGGATTTAGTAACTACATTTTTTTTAATTTTTTAGGATTTAATAAGTAGGTTTTTTTAATTTTTTTAGGATTTTATGTAACTTTTTTTAAATTAATATAAGTTTGTGTTTTATTATATAAATGTCAACTATATAAAAAATATAAAAAAAAATCCATATGTCACCTCACGCCAGCCTGGCCACGACGCTTCCGCAATCCACTTTTTTGGGGTGGTCTGGTGGAGCACGCACTCGGCATGTCCCGCAGTATAAGGATTTCAACTAAATAAGAGAAAAAGGGATGGGAAAACAATTATGAGAATGCATAGAAATATGACACGTGTCCCCCATAAGTTTACTTTATTATATAGTACTAGCAGTGATACCCGTGTGCCACATGTGGTTTTTAGAAATTCATGCATACCACATTTTAATAGAAAGTATAGATAGGTGTATAGATATTGTAATTTTTGGTTTAGTTTTTTGTTTGATTAATATTAAAATCAAACAAATCTTTGATTAATATTAAAATAGTCATGAGTTATTCTCACAAATCTTTGTGTTGATGCATTTGAGCTCTGATTTACAACTAAAGAATCAGCCTAAACAAATAATCAAAAGTAGTCACTACCTTTCATCGTAAAAAGTGAAAACTAGTATTTTAAATAGTGATATCTGGTTGAAAGTATGTACAAACACAGGTTGCTAATAGAAAACCATTCATACCATATTTTATTAAACAACGAATCATTATATATTTTTTAGAAGGGAATTACAATCCCGAATGTTCATATCTGTTGGAAATGTGCTTATTAAACTTCGATACAGAAGTTGTAAAACATCAAACAAATATACTAACAAACTTAAAATCTTTACTTTGAAAAAAATCAATACATGCAATACAACTTGACTTTCAACAAACATTAACTGCGATCACACGATCACCTGCCTCAACAACTTTCACCAAAGCCCAATCAAGAGTCTCTTACCTAGCAACATCTCCTTTGCTACATGTTGTGTCTTGGCTACATATGCTGCTGGAAACGATGTCGCAACTGCTGATCCAACAACATCTCCACCCGCAACTGCTGTTGGAACCGTTCTTAAACCTCCAGCTGCAATTGTTTTTGCTGGTACTGCTTGGTTTTGCAAATATTGTACTATGAAAATAGCAAAAGGGCTAGAAAATGTAATGGAATTACCAATCGTAAGGCTGCTCGTAAATATTTCTTGATAAATTTTTTCAACCTTCAACAATGGAGTTGTGCTAACCGCAAGAAGTGGTAATAATTCAGAAAATGCAGTGTACCTGAAAGATTTAAAAACCATGGTTAGTACATAAGCTATCAAAACTTCATTACAATATTACTTATTCTCCACTTCATCACAAAATAGAACAGACCTTTGTTTCGATTGTCAGCAACTTCTTTATCGGAAGAATAGGATGGAAGCCCTAAAATCTTCATACAATTCTTTCGCCACCACATCTGCTGGTTTGAAATCCCTACAAATGCAGTATTCGTTTCTTCCCCCTTTGTTTTTGAAATGGATTGAAACGAATCCCTGCAAGTCGCAACAGGTAGAATGGAGACCGAGTTTATAGCAAAACCATCGAAGCCCACCTACATTTTTTGTCGCAGCCCCTGACCCCTACCCCGGGAGCGGGCGCCGCAAGACACAGAGCGGGTGGTATTGGTGTTTGTAAATTTGGCAGCGAAATTTAAAACATCAGGACCGTAGTTAGGAAATAAATCTCAGAGTTTCAAAACACCAAATTTTATAATAAATAAATGGGATAAAACCCATGTTCCATTGATAATACATTTATAGGGATAAACCCTAATTATTGAAAACATAAACTTTTATTTAGGTAACTTTTATAGCCACTTCTCTAAGCCTTCAGTGCTCCACGGCTGGCTTCCATTAGCTTCACATTAAGTTACCTGAAACGCGTTTTAAAAAGATTTTATCAGCAAGAAATACTGGCGAGTGCATCCCAGTTTAATCAAAACAAGCTTTTATAACTTTACAGTATTGAGAGCGATTACAATGTTTATATCTACCAATATACTCATTCATTATTTGTCATTTTGGCAGTTCCATGACTGTGGTCATATTACTCATTGGCTAACTCGTTGTCCAATAGTAACGTATTTACTAGTAGTGTATACAAAATCCCACATACATGCAACAATTGTAGTATACATAGACTCAATCACTGTAAGTATAACTGAAAATATTTGAGGTTTTGTAAAACAGTTTGGTAGAAAAAGAGAATGACTCACTTTGTAGACTTAGGTAATTATATAGCTTCCTATTGCTTTTCCTGATTATTATCTATTAAAAATAAATAATGCACACGTGTTAGTAAGATAACCCAAATCACATTAGCCATACATCACGAGACAGAACTCCAACGAACTCAGTCAGGCAGAGCGTCGACATGCGTTATGGGGTCATAGATCAACCGGGTAGGGTAACGAATTAGTGATCGGGGGTTAAAATACTTAAAACGAGGCAGAGCTTCGTGTTTTAGGGGTATAATACCCGATAATTTTCGCCTATTAGAATTATGAGAGAGAAAGCGATGATGAACGATTTGAAATGAAGCTGGGAGGCTCCTTTTATAGGCTGATTCCGGGTTCCCTCGCACCCCGTGACCCACTGGGGTCTGCACTTCGCGCCCCGCGAGAGACCCTAGCTAGGGCTTAGGTCAGGTTAGTCACAAGTGTAGACTTGCCGTGTGTCATGCCACGTGGCACGTTGAGGTTTCGCCAGATAGCTCTCGTTCGCGCCCCGCGACTCACCTTGTGAACTTGGTCGCAGCCCGCGAGCGACATGTATTTATTGTTTTATTTGATTTTTGTTAAAATTAAGGTTATACAGGTGTAATTAAGCATATACGGGGTATATTTAGGGCGTTATATGAGGGTTGTTATATCCTCCCCACCTTGTTTTAAATCTCGTCCTCGAGATTCACTGGAACAGGTGTGGATATTTCCTTTGCATTTCTGACTCGAGCTCCCAAGTGTATTCTGGTCATCTATTTGAATCCCATTTCACTTTGACCAGAACTAATCTCTTGTGTTTGAGATTCTTGATCTTTCTATCTTCAATCTGAAGTGGTTTCTCTACAAACTTAAGTTTCTCATTTACCTCTATGTCCTGAAGAGGTACTACCAGTGATTCGTCTGCTAAGCATTTCTTGAGATTACATATATGAAACACATCATGTATTCCTGCCATTTCCTCTGGCAGTTGTAGTTGATAAGCTACTGGTCCTATTCTTTTGATAATCTCAAACGGTCCAACATACCTTGGGCTTAACTTTCCTCAACGAATCTCATAACTCCTTTCCATGGAGAAACTTTTAGCAATACCTTATCTTCAATTTGAAATTTTAATGGCTTTCGTCTGTTATCTGCATAACTCTTTTAACGATCTCGTGCTGCTTTTAGTCTTTCCTTGACTAGAATAATTTTGTCCGTTGTTTCTTGTACTATCTCTGGTCCAGATAGTTGTTGTAGGAAAATGAAGTTCGACATTTGCGTCCATAAAGGGCTTTAAATGGTGCATCACTGATGCTGGTATGATAGTTGTTGTTGTAGGAAAATTCTATTAATGGTAAATGATCATCCCAACTTCCTCCAAAGTCAATTATACAGGCTCTAAGCATATCTTCCATTGTCTGAATTATCCTTTCGTTTTGTCCGTCCGTTTAAGGATGATAAGCTGTGCTTAGATTTAACCTGGTTCCCATTGCTTTTTGGAAACTTGTCCAAAAATGAGAAGTAAAATGACTATCTATGTCAGACATAATAGATAATGGAATTCCATGTAATGAAACTACTTCATTTACATATAACTTGGCTAATTGTTCCATACTGAAAGTTTCCTTCATTGGTAAAAAATGAGCAGATTTGGTTAATCTGTCTACAATCACCCAGATTGTATCATTACCTTTTCGTGTCTTGGGTAATTTGGTAACAAAGTCCATTGTTATCAATTCCCATTTTCATATTGGCATTTCTAACTGTTGCAATAACCCTGAAGGTTTCTGATGTTCAGCTTTAACCTGTAAACAAGTTAGACATTTAGCAACATAGTTTGCTATATCCTTTTTCATTCCTATCCATCAGAAATTCTTTCTTAAATCTTGATACATCTTATCACTACCTGTCACACCCTAAAATACCAAATGCAAAGGCCCCCGCGAGGCGTGTGACGTACCAGGATCCAAGCCACCAATCACGTTGAACTTATACATATAATTAAAGAAAACTTTCATTCATTATCGTAAAGTATTACAAAACATTACATATAATTCATTGTACACAGCGGAAGCATAACTCATTTGTTAAGTGTTAAATAAACCACGCGTAAGTAAACCATTAGACTTGTGTTGCAATTCCATGTATCTCGACACATGACCACTCCAGCCTCCCAGACAGCAAGTTCCAACAATATGCACCTAAAGGCCTGCAGGGCATGTAACAACGAGTCAACAACAAAGTTGAGCGAGTTCACAGTTGGTTGCCCATTTTAAAGTTGTTACAAAAACCATAAGTTCTTACGAAAACCATGTGTTAACCAATTCCTTGTTTCCCAAACCATAACCAGTGGGGGCTACCCCATGTTAACCACTAGACCCGTTACCATATCGACCACTGACTGAAGTAAGTTGGTGCCCTAACGTTAATGTCTATCATCATTGACTAGTGCCCAAATCCATTAGTTCACGCCAGTCCTCTGCGGCACGGTGTGAGGCTTGTCAAACCTAAATAGCGCTATCTAACTAATGACCCGCTCGCCATTGGTCCGGTGATTAAGTCGATATAAAAATGAGGGACTTCATGATAGAGATTTTTGGTCAAGTATCAATGTTATCACCCTTCAATAAAGAGGATGTGGTACGTGTCCCCAAACCAGGAGATCACGCAGGTTTCGATTAAATCCTTAGTACATGTTATCACCCTTCAATAAAGAGGATGTAGTACGTGTTCCAAACCAGGAGATCACGCAGTTTCTGATTAAATCCTTTACCCATTCCCAACCACCGGGAATCCCATGCCTTGTAGAAAGTGTGAACTCACCTCGGTTTGCTCGGCAGAAACACAAAGAGGTCAATCAAGCTGCTAGTGGTCAACCACGTCCTAACATGGTTACCATACAAGTCAGGTCTAGGTTCAAGTAGTGTATGTAGGTTTACGCATAAGCTAACAAGTTACAACACATAACGATCATGGCATACACATAGATCACATTAACAGTCAAGTACACACATAAGATCCAACTTGTGTGACTCAGATGATTGGGCCGTTGAGCTTGTGCGAGCCCAAACATCTTGTGCGAGAAAATAAAGCCCAATGATCACCCGGCCCAACCTGTTGTGCGTCCAGCACAAATCTTGTGCGAGCCAAACAACTAAACAAACATTTAACTTGTGCGATTGGGTTTTAGGCTGCTCGGCCCAACAAAATTACCTAACCTAATACATTGTGTGTGGCCCAACATCTTGTGTGATCGGCACCAGCTTGTGCGATCGGCACCAGCTTGTGCGATCCACAGTATGTTGTGCGATCATGCAGTATTGTGCTGTACCTAGTGTTTTAACAGTTGTACCCTAACATATCCGAGCTTGTGCGATTCACTAGTGTGACAGAGCTCTTGTGCAATTGCTGTTGTGTGATCAGTTATGGAATCTCTAAATTTAAGGCAATCGGTTACATTCTTTATTTAGCACAATCAATTCTAACAGTTTCAAACTTTGCATTTATCGATCAAATCAAGGTTTCACCATTAATTTTTATGATCCCTAATTATTCTCTAATCAAGAACAATCACTAACAACTCATCATTCAAAACATCCGATTAAACCATCATCCTGATGAACTCGATTATTATCATGCAAACTCTAGTTCTTGTGTAACATCAAATCAATAATACCAAGCAACAACCACGAATCACAATTCCAATGGTACATACTCGATTCTAATCATACGAAGCATATCAAAATTAAGTCATGCGATTATCATATCCCCTAAGTTCATCCTTTCCATTATATGATTCAAATCATTAAACAAGGACAGTTTCATCATATAAACATCGAACCAAACTTCCTGTTTACAAGTTTATTAGCATATTTTCTAACATGAAACCCTAGTTAATCACATGATAACAAAATGCCAAAGATCATACAACAATAACAAGACACTAACCAGACGTGCGCGATGTGAAGTTGGGGCAAGGAAGATCACGTTGCAAACAGAAGAAGGCTTCGAGTACAAGGAAGTGCTGCCGTCGGACAAGAGGGAGGAGAGGAGAGAGCTTAGGGTTTTGTATGTGTTCTTGAGTTTGCAAATTATGAGAAACCAATCCCACTAATGGGTGTTTGTATGCACATAAAAGGAATGGACCAATCCCAACTTTGGGCTGCCCTTGGCTACGGGTTCACATAACAAAGGACAAGGTGTTCGGCCCAAAAGGGCTTGTGCGATTGGACGGGTGTTGTACGGTCGAGATTTATTATACACCTATACTTATAACACAATCACTCATAACATGTAACATTTAACTCATAAACATTCATTAAAACCAACATATCAGATAATCACATAAAGTTCACATACGTTACATCGCAGTACAATAAGAGTTCTGAAATACGAGTTGTCACATCATCCCCAAGTTGAAAGAAATTTCGTCCCGAAATTTAGCACGTAGTCACTGAGGAAGCTAGTTAGGTTGCGTGGTTTCCTGGTTTTCCCGGGGTGTCACATCCTTCCCCCGTTGGTTTGGAATTTCATCCCGAAATTCCGTAGTAGCTTCAGCCTCAGTAGCGGTTTCATTTTCTCAAACAACTGGGGATACTTGTGTTTCATTTGGTCTTCTCATTCCCAGGTGAACTCTGGGCCACGACGGGAGTTCCAACGAACTCGAACTCTGGGTATACTGGTGCGTTTGAGAATCTTGACCTCCCGTTCCAAGACTTCCACTGGTTCCTCGACAAATAACCCATTGTCGATAGAGAGTTCCTTTAAAGGAATTATGAGGGTCTCATCTGACAGACGCTACTTCATATTTGACACATGGAACACGTTGTGAACTCCGCTGAGTTCTTCAGGTAGATTCAGTCTATAGGCCACCTTGCCAATTCTTTCAGTGATTTCAAAAGGTCCAACATAACGTGGATTTAGCTTGCCCCGTTTACCAAAACGAATCACACCTTTCCAAGGTGAGACTTTGAGTAGCACTCGATCCCCAACCTGGAACTCGAGTGGTTTCCTGCGCTTATCAGCATAGCTTTTCTGATGGTCACGAGCTGCCGCCATTCGTTTTTGTATCTGAGCAATCTTTTCTGTTGTGTCTACGACGAGTTCTGGGCCAATGATTTGGCTGTCGCCAACTTCTGCCCAACACAGAGGTGATCGACACTTCCGTCCGTACAATGCCTTGAACGGAGCAGCCTGGATGCTGGTGTGGTAACTGTTGTTATACAAAAGCTCCACTAAAGGGGAGATGTCTTTCCCAGCCGTTGCAAAAGTCGATTACACATGCTCGAAGCATGTCTTCAAGAGTTTGGATGGTGCGTTCAGTCTGCCCCTTCGTCTGTGGATGATATGTTGTGCTCATGTCTAGACGTGAGCCAAAGGATTTGTGCATCTCTTGCCACAAATCAGATGCAAATCGTGGGTTGCGATAAGAGATAATGGAGGTTGGCACCCCGTGCCTAGCAACCACTTCTTTCAGGTAGATGACTGCAAGAGTAGAAAACTTATCCGTTTCCTTGATGGATAGAAAGTGTGCTGGTTACATGAGGCAATCAACGATCATCCAGGATATATTGTTTCCGTTTTGAGTTGTAAGTAGACTAGCGACTAAGTTCATCCATGGCAGTCTGTTTTCGCTTTCCATATAGGTGGTTCTGGTTGCTAACACTTCACCTTGACTTTCCTGCAAGTCAAACATCATTCCCATACCTAGCTAGGTGGGCCTTCATGCCCGATTACCAGCACAAGGTTTATAAATCCTAATGCCTCTCGCCAAAACCCAGACGGCTAGAATATCGAAGCCGGTGTGCTTTGCTCAACACGGGTTCCCTACAGTTGCCGTATAATGAGACCCACATTCGTTCCATGAGGTAATGAGTATCGTCCGACCTGTCAAAGGTTACTTCTCCATGCCCCGCATGGGTTCAACTTGAAAATCCTCTTCCTTCAGTTCTCCAGTTTGAACAGAGCGAGTCTGATCAGGTAAGTTAGAGTCGATAGTGAGCTGCAAAGCTCGTGCACATACAAGTTTCATAGTTGTAATCATCCTAAAGTTCCTTCCAGCGATGCCATTAACTGATTTAGCTCTGTCGAAGCCAAGATACACGGGAGGCCCTTGTGATCGGTCTAAATAACGCAACTGGTACCGTCCAAGTAATGCCTCCATCTAAAATCCCAAGGCCACGTTTTTATCGCCAGTTGTGTGTCGTGCAGTTCCTCTTTGTAACTCCATCACGTAAGTCATCACTCTCTCGTGTTGCGTCGGTGCGTAACTGGGACTCTGATTCGGGCCATCATGGTATACCACTAAATCACCCGCACCCTTGGGTAAAGACGATGCTCGGTGCATTGCAGAGTTGGAATTCGAAAGCTGAAAAGACGTCCTCCTGTTTCGTCTTTCACGAACACAGTACCCTACTGTGGTAAAGAGATTTAAGTTGTGTGACCTTCGAAAATCCTGTGGGCAAGCTGCGATAGTATCTAGTGAAACCAAGGAATTGCTGCATCCCCGAAGGAATCTTTGGTGTCGATCAGTTTCTAACAAGATGCATCTCAGCGAGATCCACGAGTATTCCCACTCCGTTGGTTACCTGATCAAAATGCATCTCTCGAATCTAGATGTGACGTTTAACAAGACTTCGCATGTAATGGCTCCTCCCACAGAAGCACTGAAATAGGATACATATTCCATCCATGGTGTTCCTTTCTCCTGGTCATGATTCAGAACGTCATCAATAAATACAGTCGATTCATGTGATCCCTGAAGCTGCTGGTGTGTTGATCAATTCAATGATCATGGTGTACAAAGTTGAAATGGCTGCCTCGCGTTCGACATGCTGTTGTAGGAACATCCTCCCCCCATGAACTTCCATCTGGTGATAGCTCACTCGTTAGTCAATCCTCGAATGGGGCTTGATCTTCGCAGCTGGTCAACAGGTTGTCAATACATGGTTGAGGCAAGCGGTTCTTAACTGTCACCTTACTAAGTTCTCGATAATCAGTACACATATGAAAATTCATGGATCTAACTGGGGCTCCCCAAAGCGAAAAGCTAGGTTCAACAAAACTCCTGTTCAATAATCCCTGTAGTTGATTAATACAGCTCTTGCAACCCTCCTGGTGCAGGACGGTACGAGTACGAGTAATCAGGGCTGCCTCTGACATGATACTGATCTGATATTCCTCCGGATGATGTGAAGGTACACCTGATAGTACTTCTGGTAGCACATAGGTAGAAATCACGAACAAAGGGTGGATCCTCAATCCTCTTTTCCTTAACCTTAACATCAATAATAAGTGCTAACATAGCGGGGTAATCCTTCCATGGACACTTCCGAGCTTTCATTGCAGAATTGACGCTAACCTTTGCACAATTCCGATACTTTGAAACAGATGACGATTCTCCACTAGGGATAGGGATACGCGAAGTTTTCTTCTCACAGGGTATCTGAGCGATGTATGGATTACCAATCCATTCTAACTACTGCTTCAAACCATCGAGGATAGTAGAAAGAAGATCGATGTCGATCGCTTGTCCCACAAGGTCGAGTTTGTATCCCAACTAACATATGAAATGTCAATTGTCTTGCCGTCAGCCGATTCCACAACAGGTTCAAATTCAAGGAGCATCAGGGTCAAATGGAACAGAGACGAAGCGATTAGCTACTCAGACTAGCTACCATGTTGCTAAAGTGTTGGCGTCGCCCATGCCACTTCTAAATGCCCTTCCATGAGCATCATTTCTAGTGTTGCTATTTTCATTACAAGGATTTTAAGTACTGTCGTTGTTCCTTTGGTCGTTGTCTTCTTAACTTAACCACGGCTAATCCATGTTGTAGGCACCTTTATTTCCTTACTGTAGGCTAGGGTTACGAATACCTTGTTGTCGCTGTGACTGCTGCCCCCAATGTCGTTGCTCGAAATGAAGCCCTACTATTCTTCACCATCAAAGTCCATCTTTTCACATTCTGAGCCACGTCCTAAAGCGCTACTCACTGTGCTGGCAGTTACGCATACCACACTATGGTCAATTTTTATCACTTATGCCCCGATTGATTCGTAAGAGTTGACTCCTATAAATTGCTGACTAGAGTTACGGACTCGATTGAAATCAATCCGCTGACGTTCGTTGCCGGTAGTCGGGGTCGTCCAAATACTGAGGTTGGTAAAGTACTACGCTCATCCTCTTGTTCATCGATGTTGAAAGTTGTTTGAGTAATACACGGTCTATTACGAGAGTGTTGCAGAAGTGATCACACTTCGGGATCTAAGACGTTATTACATGAGTTCCAGCAAACGAAGAGGAGTAAGAAAGGTATCGATTAATCATTTGACACTGCGACATCCAACTCAGGGACGTTCGTATAAGCACCTAATATTCTACACGGTTCGCTAGGTGTTCAGATGGGTGTTCAGGTAATACTCGATAGCATCGAGGTTCGAAAGGATCCAGAGATGAATGAAAAGTTCACGTTCGAGTAGGGGACAATCACTGTTATGACCCCTATAGGTTTGTTATGTTTCACATTGGTCAAATAACGGAACAGAACCCCTTTTCCACTTGTTAAGGCTCACCGGGACCCGCATGCACCCCACACTATTATTATGTGTGCACCCACAATAATATTGTGATTTGCATGCTTATCTTAGCTCCTCCTAACTCATGTCAAATGGTTCCTCAAACTCAAGTAGCAACAAGGAGCATTACGAAACGTGAGTCATGAATGTTTAGGGAAATACCACCCTATCAGTCTTATAACACATGCAAGTAACACATGAATTCATATCGTTGTGCTAAACGTGCAATCACATGCAATATCATATGTAAGTGTCCAATGAGTAAACGAGAGACGAACCTTGCTATCTGGAGCTGAGAGTCATGGTCGTATTCTTGTTGTCAAAACTGTTCGGTTATAGTCTGGTTTTATAAAAACGTTTTTCCCCTTTTTAAAACCAAGTTCACTATAACCAATGGCTCTGATACCAATCTGTCACACCCCTAAAATACCACATGCGGAGGCCCTCGCGAGGCGTGTGACGTACCAGGATCCAAGCCACCAATCACGTTGAACTTATACATATAATTAAAGTAAACTTTCATTCATTATCGTAAAGTATTACAAAACGTTACATATAATTCATTGTATACAGCGGAAGCATAACTCATTTGTTAAGTGTTAAATAAACCACGCGTAAGTAAACCATTAGACTTGTGTTGCAATTCCATGTATCTCGACACATGACCACTCCGGCCTCCCAGACAGCAAGTTCCAACAATATGTACCTAAAGGCCTGCAAGGCATGTAACAACGAGTCAACAACAAAGTTGAGCGAGTTCACAGTTGGTTGCCCATTTTAAAGTTGTTACAAAAACCATAAGTTCTGATGAAAACCATGTGTTAACCAATTCCTTGTTTCCCAAACCATAACCAGTGGGGGCTACCCCATGTTAACCACTAGACCCGTTACCATATCGACCACTGACTGAAGTAAGTTGGTGCCCTAACGTCAATGTCTATCATCATTGACTAGTGCCCAGATCCATTAGTTCACGCCCGTCCTCTGCGGCACGGTGTGAGGCTTATCAAACCTAAATAGCGCTATCTAACTAATGACCCGCTCGCCATTGGCCCGACGATTAAGTCGATATAAAAATGAGGGACTTCATGATAGAGATTTTTGGTCTAGTATCAATGTTATCACCCTTCAATAAAGAGGATGTGGTACGTGTCCCCAAACCAGGAGATCACGCAGGTTCGATTAAATCCTTAGTACATGTTATCACCCTTTAATAAAGAGGATGTAGTACGTGTTCCAAACCAGGAGATCACGCAGTTTCTGATTAAATCCTTTACCCATTCCCAACCACCGGGAATCCCATGCCTTGTAGAAAGTGTGAACTCACCTCGGTTTGCTCGACAGAAACACAAAGAGGTCAATCAAGCTGCTAGTGGTCAACCACGTCCTAACATGGTTACCATACAAGTCAGGTCTAGGTTCAAGTAGTGTACGTAGGTTTACGCATAAGCTAACAAGTTACAACACATAACGATCATGGCATACACATAGATCACATTAACAGTCAAGTACACACATAAGATCCAACTTGTGCGACTCAGATGATTGGGCCGTTGAGCTTGTGCGAGCCCAAACATCTTGTGCGAGCAAATAAAGCCCAATGATCACCCGACCCAACCTGTTGTGCGTCCAGCACAAATCTTGTGCGAGCCAAACAACTAAACAAACATTTAACTTGTGCGATTGGGTTTTAGGCTGCTCGGCCCAACAAAATTACCTAACCTAATACATTGTGTGTGGCCCAACATCTTGTGCGATCGGCACCAGCTTGTGCGATCCATAGTATGTTTTGCGATCATGCAGTATTGTGCTGTACCTAGTGTTTTAACAGTTGTACCCTAACATATCTGAGCTTGTGCGATTTACTTGTGTGATAGAGCTCTTGTGCGATTGCTGTTGTGTGATCAGTTATGGAATCTCTAAATTTAAGGCAATCGGTTACATTCTTTACTTAGCACAATCAATTCTAACAATTTCAAACTTTGCATTTATCAATCAAATCAAGGTTTCACCATTAATTTTTATGATCCCTAATTATTCTCTAATCAAGAACAATCACTAACAAATCATCATTCAAAACATCCGATTAAACCATTATCCTTATGAACTCGATTATTATCATGCAAACTCTAGTTCTTGTGTAACATCAAATCAATAATACCAAGCAACAACCACGAATCACAATTCCAATGGTACATACTCGATTCTAATCATACGAAGCATATCAAAATTAAGTCATGCGATTATCATATCCCCTAAGTTCATCCTTTCCATTATATGATTCAAATCATTAAACAAGGACAATTTCATCATATAAACATCGAACCAAACTTCCTGTTTACAAGTTTATTAGCATATTTTCTGACATGAAACCCTAGTTAATCACATGATAACAAAATGCCAAAGATCATACAACAATAACAAGACACTAACCAGACGTGCACGATGTGAAGTTGGGGCAAGGAAGATCACGTTGCAAACAGAAGAAGGCTTTGAGTACAAGGAAGTGCTGCCGTCGGACAAGAGGGAGGAGAGGAGAGAGCTTAGGGTTTTGTGTGTGTTCTTGAGTTTGCAAATTATGAGAAACCAATCCCACTAATGGGTGTTTGTATGCACATAAAAGGAATGGGCCAATCCCAACTTTGGGCTGCCCTTGGCTACGGGTTCGCATAACAAAGGACAATGTGTTCGGCCCAAAAGGGATTGTGCGATTGGACGGGTGTTGTACGGTCGAGATTTATTATACACCTATACTTATAACACAATCACTCATAACATGTAACATTTAAATCATAAACATTCATTAAAGCCAACATATCAGATAATCACATAAATTTCACATACGTTACATCGCAGTACAATAAGAGTTCTGAAATACGAGTTGTCACACTACCAGGATGTATCGTATATTTAGACTTATGGGCTTCTTCTAGAATTTGGTGACGTAGGTTTCCTTGAATAGGTATCCAGATCCTTTTCTTATGGAATCTCTAAATTCCATCTGTTCCTTTTTCTAATTCCTTAATCATACCTTTTAAACCTTTAGTGTCATCCTTGATTGTTGTTTCTTGTATTTCTCTAATTTGCTCATTTAAATCTATCTACAGATTTAATCTGAGAGAGCGTACTATTTTTGGCGTTTCATGATACTTTCGACTTAAAGCATCAGCTACTACATTAGCTTTTCCTGCATGATACTGGATATCACAATCATATTCGCTAAGAATCTCCATCCAACGTCTCTGTCTCATATTTAATTCCTTTTGCCTAAAAACATATCTTAAACTCTTATGATCTGTGAAGACAACGAACTTACTACCGTAAAGATAGTGTCTCCAAATCTTAAGGGCAACAATTATGGCTCCTAATTATAGATCATTGGTTGTATAATTATCTTCATGTTTCTTAAGCTGTCTAAAGGCATAAGCTATAACCTTTTGATGTAGCATCGGCACACATCCGTATCCTAACTTAGATGCGTCACAATAGACTACAAAGTCTTCAGTTCCTTCCGGCAAAGCGAGTATGGGTGCCTTGGTTAACCATTGTTTTAAAATCCTAAAGGCTTCCTCCTGCTTTGGTCCCCATTCAAACTTAACTGATTTGCAGGTCAGTTTAGTTAATGGAATGGCTATTCTAGAGAAATCTTGAATAAAACGTCTATAATATCCTACCAATCTAAGAAAACTTCTTACTTCCGCTGGTGTCTCAGGGACTTTCCATTTGGTAATCACCTCGATCTTTGTAGGATCCACATGAATTCCTTTATGATTAACTAGATGTCCAAGGAATTGAACTTCTTGCAACCAGAATTCGCATTTTGAGAATTTAGCATAAAGCTTTTCTTTTCTCAACAATGTCAGAAGTGTATGCAAATGCTCTGCATGAGCCACCTTGCTCTTAGAGTAAATTAGAATATTATCTATAAAGACGATTATGAATTTATCCAGGTATGGTTTACATATCCTGTTCATCATGTCCATAAATGCGGCTGAGGCATTGGTTAAACCAATGGCATGACTGTAAATTCATAATGACCATACCATGTTCTGAAAGCGGTTTTAGGAATGTCCTCTTCATGTACTTTCAGTTGATGATATCATGAGCGTAAGTCGATCTTAGAAAAGAATAGAGCTCCTTGAAGTTGATCGAATAGGTCATCGATTCTCGGTAGTGGGTACCGATTTTTAATCGTAATCTTATTCAATTCCCGGTAATCTATACACATATGCATCGATCTGTCTTTCTTCTTGACGAGTAACACCGGTGCTCCCCACGACGATGAACTAGGCTATATAAAACCTTTTTCAAGTAGTTCGTCCAACTGTTTCTTCAGTTCCTGCATCTCCGTTGGTGCTTGTCGATATGGTGCTTTGGCAATCGGTGCCGTTCCTGGTATTAGGTGAATTCTAAATTCAACCTCTCGATCTGGCGGTAATCCAGGTAAATCTTCCAGAAAAACGTCTGAGAATTTAGATACTGTGTGAATATCTTTTAATTCTTTTCCTTTAGTGTTAATGATCACAGAAATCATATACACCATTCCTCCTTTCCTTGCATAACTTGCAGCTTTCATCACATAGATGAATTTTGTTGACCTGGTTGGCTTGTCTCCTTTAATTGTGATCTTTTCACCAATTGGTGTACTTACTTGCACAAACTTTTGATCACATAAAATGCTGGCATGATTGGCTACCAACCAATCCATTCCTAACACGACATCGAATCCAACTAGGTTCATTGGAAAAAAGATTAGCAGTAAAATTATTGTTTAGAATTTCTATCCTGGCTCCTTGCAGGATTTCGCTTATCTTAATAAAATCTCCATTTGCCGTCTCCACCAGACAATCTTGTTGGAGTTTAGTTAATGGTTGGTTGAGAAGTTTGTAGAAAGAAGTATTGATAAAACTTTGGTTTGCACCAGAGTCAAATAATACTTTAGCAAAAATATCATTAACTAAAAATGTACCGGTAACTACATCCGGAATCATCTTGGCTTCTTCAGCTGTCAGAACGAATGCTCTGGCATTCTTCTTGGGTCCTCCGGTTGTCTTAGCTTTGCTGGTTGTTGCTAGAGCCAGCTTCGGATAGTTCGGGTTGATATGACCAGCTTCTCCACAATTGTAGCATAGCCTATTGCTAGCTTTCTTCCTGCAGTCTTCTTCCTTATGTCCAGACATTTTGCAGAAGTTGCAGTATATTGAGCACCTTCCTGAGTGTTTTTTTTGCAATACTTGCAGTTGGGTGAAGAGGAAGAACATGTACCTTTCCCACGGTAGGAATTACCGTAACGAAATTCTTTGGTAAGCTTTTGAGCTACATTCTTTCTCTGGTTTTCCTCTTGTGTATGTACCAACTCATCAGTTAGGGTGTTGGCCAGTTCTACTGCTTCTTCTATGGTTTGTGGTCTAGCTGCCTTGACTACATGTCTGATCTCACTAATTAATCCCCAGATATAACGGGAGATTAACATTGGCTCTGGTGAGGCTAAGGTTGGTACTATCCTAGCATATTCAATGAATATGGTAGTGTATTCCCTTCAGTCTATTCCAATCATTTTATGATTTAGGAACTTATTAGCAACCTGTTCCTTTTCATGAGGAGGACAAAATTTCCTTTCAACTATTTCCTTAAAGTTGGTCCATTCCATATTATAAACTCTGTCACTTCCTCTAGATTGGAGAATGATATTCCACCACTCTAAGGCTGCATTCTTAAAAAGATTAGAGTCAAACATGATTTTATCTTCATCTGCGCATTTACTTATTTTTAAGACTGCTTCTGTCTTTTCTATCCAGCGTAAGGCTGAAATGACTCCTTCGTTGCCTGAGAATTCTATTGGTTTGCAGGCCAAGAATTCTTTATAAGAACAACCATATGAGATGGTTCTTCTTCTTTTTGGAATTGGAGCTTGGATAAGTGGTCCGTGATTTTCGTTCACGCTGTGACTTGGTTCAGTGGTTTTACATTTACTTCCAATTACAAAATTATTATTTTCTGCTTCTTTAATAGTCTTGATAATATATGGCATAACGTCTATGATCCCTTGTGCTACTATATGTTCGATGGCACTTTTATTCACTTGGTTCCCGTTATTATCATGATTCTGGTTTCCCTTATTTACTTCGTTGTCCATCTAAATTGTAAACATTTATCAGGTATTAATATAACAGAGTATGATTTAATTCAAACAAACATTCAAACAGATTGAAAAAAAAAACGTCAAGCATTGCGACTTACTCTTTTTATATATCTATATGCATCTAGTACAAATTACAACTGGAATTTAAATACTAGTAACTATGCATCGATATATATATATATATATATATATATATATTAGGTGCTGGCTTGTCTAGAATTGCATCTCACTCGGGTCATACTTCCAGACGAGTTTCTCTCCTATCTGACGGATCCGATTTCCCTCTTCAACTAACTCTTCACCATATTGGCGAAGTTCCTCCATATTTTCTTGGTTCATGGGTGGTAGTGGTGCTGGCACTGGTTCAGGGTAACGTGGTATGGGTTCTCCGTAAGGGTATGGGTTGTCTAATATATCCTGAATTGTCCTGTTGTCATTCCACCATGGGTCTAAAGGGTTCAGTGTTGTATACTGCTCTATAGGGTTTGGTGCGGGAATTCTAGGGATCTCATTGGGGTCAAACGCTGGGATGGGGAATTGGTTCTCCTGATTTGGTTCTAGCTCCATTGGTTGGTTAGGGAATAAGGGTAGAAGTTGTGGTTCAGCTACTTGGTTAAGATTAGGGTCTGCTGCTGTGTTTGCTAACATGTGGAAATCAGCTAGTTGCCTATCAAGTTCCTCCTCCCATAATGGTATAGTTTTCTGGGTTTGGGTGTTCATTTCTCTATTTGCTATTGCTCGGTGTTGTTGGAGTTTTTTCATTCTTTTCCTCCTTTCATGAGCTCCTCTACTAAACCATCATCTCTTTTTAGGGGGGAGGGGAATGGTTCCTCAGATTATGCCTTAAAAATAATGATTCATTCCTCAGAATCAGCAGTGTAGCCTGATGTTGGCTGGGATGAGGTTCCTTCATTCTTTGGGGAATGAGGTAATTGACGGTAGGCGTCATAGGTACCTTGTTCACTCATACTGTAAACTAGAAATTGTCAAATAACACAAAATAATAATATACATATTTACACAGAATCACGTAAGTTATTTCGTAACACAATTAGTTAAAATTTAGGTATTAGGAGAACACCTAAATGGCTTAAAACAATGGCTTTGGCTCTGATACCACATTCTGTCGCAGCCCCCGACCCCTATCCCAGGAGCGGGCGCCGCGAGACACAGAGCGGGTGGTATTGGTGTTTGTAAATTTGGCAGCGGAATTTAAAACATCAGGACCGTAGTTAGGAAATAAATATCAGAGTTTCAAAACATTAAACTTTTATAATAAATAAATGGGATAAAACCCATGTTCCATTGATAATACATTTATAGGGATAAACCCTAACTATTGAAAACATAAACTTTTATTTAGGTAACTTTTATAGCCACTTCTCTAAGCCTTCAGTGCTCCACGGTAGGCTTCTATTAGCTTCACATTAAGTTACCTGAAATGCGTTTTAAAAAGATTTTATCAGCAAGAAATACTGACGAGTGCATCCCAGTTTAATCAAAACAAGCTTTTATAACTCTACAGTATTAAGAGCGATTACAATCTTATATCTATCAATATACTCATTCAGTATTTGTCATTTTGGCAGTTCCATGACTGTGGTCATATTACTCATTGGCTAACTCGTTGTCCAATAGTAACGTATTTAGTAGTAGTGTATACAAAACCCCACATACCGGCAGCAATTGTAGAATACATAGACTCAATCACTGTAAGTATAACTGGAAATATTTGAGGTTTTGTAAAACAATTTGGTAGAAAAAGAGAATGACTCACTTTGTAGACTTAGGTAATTATATAGCTTCCTGTTTCTTTTCCTCATTATTATCTATTAAAAATAAACAATGCACACGTGTTAGTAAGATAACCCAAATCACATTAGCCATACATCACAAGACAGAACTGCAACAAACTTAGTCAGCAGAGTCTTGACATGCGTTACGGAGTCCTAGATCAATCGGGTTGGGTAACAAATTAGTGATCGAGGGTGAAAATACTTACAACGCGGCAGAGCTTCGTGTTTTAGGGGTATAATACCCGATAATTTTCACCTATTAGAATTCTGAGAGAGAAAGAGATGATTAACGATTTGAAATGAAGCTGGGAGGCTCCTTTTATGGACTGATTCCGGGTTCCCTTGCTCCCCGCGAGAGACCCTAGCTAGCGCTTAGGTCAGGTTAGTCACAAGTGTCGACTTGCCGTGTGTCGTGCCACGTGGCACGTTGAGCTTTTGCCAGATAGCTCTCCGTCGCGCCCCGCGACTCACCTTGTGAACTTGGTCGCGGCCCGCGAGCGACATGTATTTCTTGTTTTATGTGATTTTTGTTAAATTTAAGGTTATATGGGTGTAAATTAGCGTATACGGGGTATATTTAGGGCGTTATATGAGGGTTGTTATATTTTTACTTCAAGCTCTGCCATTTTTACTCACTTTCATGAATCAAAATCTGTATTTTCTAAACAGATTTGAGTACCTGATTATTGAATCGTTTGGATTTGAATGTTGATCCTGAAGAGCAGTGGAGGGAAGAAGAACTGTGAAGGGAGGATTCGTGTGATGCGGCTTAGTGTCTCGATGCAATCCTACATAAACTAAATCAAATTCCGACACAATTTAACATCAACATCTATTTGCAATCCTCAGATTCTATATATATCAATATAATAATACTTATGCTTGGTAAAATAAGTAAAAGTAGAATGTGACAAGAAAGATTAATACGAGTAAAATTTATGGCATTCAAACAGTAACAATTACATGAAGTATTGAACTAAGAAACTTTCAAATCTAACAGTAACAATCATAAATTAAAAAATGTAACAGCAAGAATTAAGAAATTTTAGCTTCAACTCCATCGAGTGCTGAACCTTTCGATGTATATCCTTGAGCTTCGCCATGAACTCCAAGTCTCTATCACCGCACTCTATATTACTGGTGAGACACAGGTCAGGAACGGAAGTTGTCGGTATCGCCATCAGGTTTCTGGAAACCTGGTCTCTCGTGAGCTGACCAAGGTGCAGTCCATCAAAACATCTCTTCAGCTCTTGAAGAGTAGCCCTATCCGCATAGACTTGCTCTTCAACTTGCTTGATAAAGCGCTACTTTAAATCATCAGACTGTGCAGAAGTGTACGACACCATTTTATGTTATTACTCAACTGATGTGAAAGAAAGGTATCTTGGTAGTAAAACATGATGAAAAACAGATGAATTGGCAATGATATTATATAGTGAAATATCTAACAGCCCAAAAGTCAGATTTAAATGCAAGCACTAAATAAAAATCTATATTTAAATTCCATGTACATTTAATAATCTAGGAGGGAAAAACGTGTACATTTAATATAAACATGTATATTTATATTTAAAAACCGTGTGCATTTAATGCAAAACCTTTCAAAAATAAGTTTTCATGGGAAAATTAATAAAATTAAATATCAAGAAACCCAAATGATAAAATTTAAACCTTCAAAAAAAGGTTATCATAATTACGAATAACCTCTTAATTTACCATAACACCCATTTTAAACACTATAAAAGGCGGATGATTAGTTTTATTGAAAACATCAGAAATTCACTTTTAAAAAATTGTTAGTCAAAAAACAAACCAAAACCAGCAACACCAACAATACTCTAGATGGCAAACAGAAGCTTCTACCACTGGGCAGACACCAATGCTGTTAAAACACAATTCTCTAGATGGTCGCTCGAAGAAAAGAGAGCGGATGTAGAAGTAAACAGAAAAGTCGGCATCATCAGTGAAGACAATTACAAGCAAACCTGGAGCAGCATCGGATTGCTTGATGAAGTCCTCCACTCTCCTCCATCAGACTTCAAGAACAACGCAGAAGAGTTTATCACACAACTCGTGAAACAGGATCAGAAGATCTGTGACATGCTAGCCAATCTGCAAAACAAAAGAAAGAATGAAATTGCGTGGAAGAAGGCGAGAGTCGTCGAAATCTTAGGAAGTGTTAACTGTAGCGTGTACTATTTTATGCATATTCTTAAATTTGAGTGTTTAATATTTCTTTATATTTAGTAAAATCAATATCTATATTGATGTATTCTTAAATTTGAGTGTTAATAAAAATTATCAACACTTGTTTCTTCATAATCAATTTAAATAAGTATAACTACAATAAAAAAAAATAACCTACAAACCTAACATGCAACTAACTATCAACAGATCAAGTGAAACAAACACTAAGCACCCAGTGCAACTCAAAGATAAAACAAAACTTAAACTCTAGGTCAAAATATAGAACATCATCAATCAACTGTAAACAACAAACAAAGATCATACCTCATCGCTATGTGATCGGCTGCTTTCACTGTTCATATCTGTTCCTACAACTTTCCTATTTGTAGCACCCTGTAGAGGTGGAATAATTTGATAGTCGATAAACATACAACCGTCCAACTAATCATAAAAAAATTGTAGCGAAATATAAAGTTTGATTATATTGACACACCTGTAACAAAAGCTTGATGACTTCTTCAACGGTTTCCACATTACACTCTGTAAGATTTTCAACGTACACTCCTTCCTTTAAACCTTCTCTAAGCTGTTAAATAAAGTAACTATCATGTCTAATGTACAAAGTTAAGAAACAATGCACTAAATATTGAATAGTTAATCACTTATACTCCCTAATTCACTCAACGCGCTTAATGGTCAGACGACTTTAGTCAAAATTCTAGACAACATACATATAATAAAAGAAACATCAGCTAAAAGTTAAATAATTTGTGTAAGTATGAATTTATTGCAAAAAGACTTATCGAAGATGAACCTTCGATAAAAATCATTACCTGATGGGAGTGTATTAATTAAAAAGTATAATTTAATTTGATCCGTATGGTCATCATACCAGCTCCCTAATTCGTTCCACGCGCTCAATCTTCACGCGACTTTAGTCATCCGTATGATCATCATACCAGCTCCCTAATTCGCTCCACGTGTTGGATGGTCACGTGACTTTAGTCAAAATTCTAGACATTTGTTCTTTTTAAGATAGTCCAAAAGAGTAGAAGCTATACATTAGAAACTAAACACATATGAAATCAAAACAACATAATTTGTATCACTGACCTTAGATTGACATAGACCACAACAGAATCTGAGAACAACACCTTCCTCCTTGCATGTACCATCGTTACCAACTAAAAATTTCTTCTCTGATTATGATGTTATCTCCAATTTTCGAATATCTGATTGATGTGCTCGAAACGGGTTAACTAAAACGACTAAAATTACCCTAAATCTAGACTCTCTAAGTTTTAAATTTATAAGACTAAGACTCTCTAAACCCTAAAACACACAACCGGCAAGTGTACCGATCGAGTGTAGTATAGCCTAAGGAAGTCCGAGTATCGAACCCAAGAGACTCTACTGATTACGCTAAAGACTCTATCTAGACCTAGACTGACACGACTTAACCATTTATTTATTGAGGGGGGGGGGGTTCTAAAAATCCTAAGAATGCAAATAACGAAAACTAACTAAACTAGACGAACTAGACACGAACTCAAGTGACGACTGAACTCAAGAGATGATGAAAGCTACCTAGGCTAGACTCCTGTTTAACTTGGATTGGATCTCTATTCGATGATTCTGTGGTGTGGAACCGGGATCTTTAGATACTAAACCTATTAAGACACCACTAAGCCCCTCGAACACTCTCAAGGCGATTCTTATGGCACTACCTAGGCTGTTACGTTTACCGGTTTGCTAGATTTCTTTTCCGTCCTCTAGTTTCTTGAAAGTGCTTATGTAAGACGCTCTACTTTGCCGCGCGAACGTCTAAAGCGACAATGGGTTCTAATCTTGGTTTAATAAGCTATGGAATGTTAAAGACTTATAACCAAACCTAGACCTATTAATATCCTCGAGCCTTTCCGCGACGAGTCTAGCAGCACACTTGATTTTATGATATTACCAAATATTACTTCTAAGGTTACTTATGCAATTTTCACCCTAAAGGATTAATGATCTATTATGTGATATAGACAGTCACCTAAATCAAGAACCCTAGCCCGAAACTATTCCGTGATAAAGACCGTCACCAAGATTCGAACGAAGCAACAAACAATAATAAAATAATCACAAGCACACATACGCACCAAGTTAGAAATCCAAAGCTTTTACAATTCAAGAAAAATCCACAACCACGATAAAATCAAATAAAGATCCAAACTTTGTTAAACATTCATCATAGCCTAGGTAGTAAAGGTTTCTAGCCGGAAAACATAGTCAAACACATAATATCAATCAATAACAGGTCTGAATTCATTGTGAAACAAATTTAAACAAACGAAAACAAAGGAATAAGGATGATAAAACCCGAATCTTCACTCCCGAATGCTCTAAGATGTTACCCGAATGATTCCACGCCTTCCGAATGCCTCTAAACCCTTTCAACAGCCTCTAAAACTCGTTCCAGAACTCTAATTTTCGTAATTTTATTCTTGTTCTCGGCTGATGATGATTATGATGTTTTTATATCCTCAAAACCCTAAATCCCGTAGCTATAATCAAATCAACATGCCTCGCGGCCCGCCTCAATATTCATGTTAAGATTACGCGGGCCGCCCGCGTTCAAATATCCGGAATATGTATTAAGTTAATGCGGCCCGCCTAAGAATATGTTGTAAGTTATCGCGGGCCGCCAAAGATCTTCAGAACTGATTTTTCAAGTTATTTTCGCTCACGAACTCCCGGTTCTTGACCCGATACTTTCTCTTATCATATTTTGCTCGTTTCCTCTCCTTTTCAGCTCCAAATACCTGAAAACACAAATAATCAAACGTATATACATTCTAATCTAAAACCGACACTAAAACTAACTAAAACCGAACAAACCTAGACGCGAATAAAGATGTATTTTGCAATACATCAAATATCCCCACACTTACTCTTTTTTCGTCCTCGAAAAAGAATTATGCAAACGGAATCATAGTCGAGATAATCGAACGGGCCAAAGTATAAGTTATCTTATTAAAATCGAAACTCGTGTTAGCCGTGATTGCAAGTATATTGATCCACTTAAACCCAACCCGGTTCTGAGCCCTTATCATGCAATTTAGTTCAAGTTCGGTCAATCTACCTAGGGTCTCACACTAAGAATCGCAAGTCCACCTAATCCCCCCTCAAGCTTATAGGACAAAAGGAACAACCACTGGGTTATTTCCTAACCGTTTTATACCAAGATAAAGAGAGTTTAAAATCAAATCTATTTTTCCATTTTTTTTTTCTTTTTCTTTCTTGCTTGCTTTTTTTTTTTTTTTTTCATTCGTGAGACTAGACGATTCTTTCCCTAACCCAGCGGTATTCCGACTGTAGAGTCGCTATCCCCAATCACAGATTACATAGGTTTCGGTACTTTTATTCGGCAAGTCGATTTCACACATCCCAGAGGCATTCCGGCTGTAGAGTCGCTATCCCCAACTCGGATTACATAGGCCTGTGCTACTTTCATTTAGTTTCTAGCTCACTTTTTTTTTCTATTTTTTTTTTCAGCGAGATAATGATAAAAAACTCTAACTATCTTAGCTTATAACGGCATCCCTTATACTATTTTTGGCGGTTTCAATTTCCCCACTCTCCCTAGATGAGAACCCACTAGTAGACCGACAATTAGGTATATTTAAATCAAAGGAACCCAGAACCAAGCCAAGCCTACCCGCGCATCCCAAACTAGACACAAGCTCAATTAAATTATCTCATATTATTATTATTTGAACCCGAACAAAAACCCAACTTTTCTATCATTTTCCGCTTTTATTTTTGCAAACTTCTTATTTCAAAAGACATTTTTCAATTTTTTTAATTTTTTTGGATTTTTGAATTTTTGAATTTTTTTTGTATTTTTTTGATTTTTTTATGACTCAAACGACACTAACTAATGACACTAAACGATAGTTCCCATCCCCACACTTAAACTTTACATTGCCCTCAATGTAAGATGGAAACCGACACAAAAAAACTAAAAAAAAAATAAGAAATAAAAATACTTAGGGCACATCGGAAAGGACTTAGCTAGTTTAATTCGCTTGTAAACTGCAAACACTCTCGTCCAATCCAGCTCGATCGTATAGCATTTCGTTCGCGATCGGCTTTGACACTGACTGACATGCTTGATAAATGCCTTGAAATTTGATCAACAGCTCCAAATTCACCCGAATGGAGATTGAGTACGGGTGGTACATATTCAAACCTGCATCAACAAAAACAAGCAAAATACCAAAGCAATACCGACTCGAAACATAAAATGACTCAAAAACTACTAACTTAGACGCATGGTACAAAATAAAAAACTCAAAATTACACCACCGAATTACCATCTTACCTCCTCCCAAGTGCCAAACCTAACCAAGTGTGGATGCAACGGATAACGGGTTGAAGGTTTAGTGAAAAATCACATTTTAGTTCCTTAAAAATATGCAACCCGTTTTCCCCACACTTAAGATGGAAATAAACCCGGTAACTAATGACTCAAATACAACAACAACAAATAGCAGGAAAACATACCTGAACGTGGACTCGAACCAACCGAATGATGATGGATAAATGGATGAATGATGGAAAATATGGAAGATGGATCAAACTGCTGAATCTATTGGGCCTAAACAGCCCAATTTCGATCTGTAGAGGGCTCGCGGCCCGCATTAGATATGTGATAAGTCGAGGCGGGCCGCCTTAACTTAAACAACCAGCAAATGAACTTTTAGGTCAGCGCGGCCCGCGTAATATATAAATCTAAGTTCAAGCGGGCCGCCTGAACAGCAGATGACAGCGGACAGCATGCAGCAAACAGCAGATACGTGCAGAATTCACTTTTCTATATTCCCAAACTACCCCTACACATATTTTGTCGATTTTTAACATTCAACAGACCTGGTAAACTGCTCGGATGTCGATCTCGGCCACGTGAAGGTGATGCAACCTGCAAAACACTAGACAAAACACACAAGAAACGCAAAAACACGAAAAAGACGCAAAATACGCAAAAACACACAAACACTAAACTAAAGACACGACGCGAAATACGACTCAATATACAAACTCTACAAGTAGGTCAAAACTACTCATGCACTCACGGAGGATCATATACGCGGGGCTCACCTTCTAACATCGCCCGCACCTTACGGGCTATAGCACTGTCACTCCTATCATCGCCCGCATCTCTCCTAACTCCCTCATACTCTCTCGACTCTCCATCGGGCGGTTTGAATCTAAACGTATCATCTCGAAACCTATCCCCACACTGAGCCTTACTCAGTGTTTCTATCCTAGACTCCAACCTCGACAATCTCTCTTCCAACGCCTCGACTCTCCTATCAGGTGGATCCCCACACTTGGGTTTTAACACCTTTTCTAGACTCGGCTCATTTACTACCTTTTTCTCGTCTCTCTCACTCTTCTCACTCTCCTTCGCCGACGATATCGCCTCCACGCTCTCACTCGGCCTTCTTGCATTATTCACCTTAAAAACTACCGACTCATCCTCCGCTCTAAGTGTGATTGTGCCTAAGAAAACATCTATCAACGCTTTAGCCGTGTTCAAGAACGGGCGCCCTAAAATCAACGGCACTCTATCATCGGCCTCCATATCTAGCACTACAAAATCAGCCGGGAAAACAAACCTATCAACTTTTACCAACAAATTCTCAACTATCCCTCTAGGGTACTTAACTGACTTATCCGCTAACGAGAGAGTCATCCTAGTTGGCTTCAAATCACCAAGGCCTAGTTTTTCGTAAAATGAATATGGCATCAAATTAATACTAGCACCAAGGTCAGCTAACGCGTGGTTTTTCACATCACCACCAAACAAACAAGGAATCGTGAAAATGCCTGGATCGGTGAGTTTCTCAGGAAGTTTATTTAGGAGCACAGCAGAACACTCTCCACTCAATGAATTACTCGAACACTCACCTACCCTATCCTTACGCTTGAGGAAATCCTTAAGAAACTTGGCATATTTAGGCATGGATCTCAAAGCATCAATGAACGGAAGATTCACCTTCAGCTGGGTGAACATCTCAAGAAATTTCTCGTATTCCCTAGCATATATCTGCTGCTTAGCACGAGATATATGCGGAAGACGAGAAATATCAATCACTCGCGGTGGTGGCCGAACCTTCTTCGGCTGCTTCTCTACTTTCTTCTCAACCTGAGGCTCATCGGCGTGTGCGGTACTTGCTGGGGCTAGCCTATGTTGCACCTTGCCTGGAGCCTCCAACTCAATTACCTCATCTACATAATCATCCTCTTCTTCCTCAACTCTCTCTCTCACGACCTCTCCTAGACTCAACCCACTACGAGTAGTAATTGCTTTCACAGAATGATGGACTGGGTGAGTAGTACCTGAATACTGACCAGAAGGGGACTCTTTCAACTGCCTAGCTATATCCCCTACTGTTCTCTGAAGATCTAGAAGAGTGGACTCTTGATTTTTAAGCTGAAGTTCATGCCTCTGATTAATCTGCTCTTGAGTCCTAGTAAAATTATCGAGGGATTTCTGTGTCACCTGATTTTGTGTCAGCATCTGAGCTAACATCTCCTCTATCCTACTCATACTACTCTCGGGAGCCTTACCACTACCCTGACTCTCCTGATTCGACCCTCCACTCGCAAACTGACCACTCGAACCTGAACCACTACTCGTGTAAAGACCCGGCCCCCTATTTTGATACTGACCAGATGGAAAACCAGGGGGATTGCCAGAAGGGCGAAAACTACCACCACTACTCTGCTGCCAGCCAAGGTTAAAACTATTACTACTACCGAACTGACCCCTAGATTGGCCTGCTATGTACTCTACCTGCTCTAACGTAAGTGTGGGACAATCAAGTGTGTCGTGACCTCCCCTACAAAGCTCACACCTATCAACTTTCTTCTTCAACTCAACAATCTCTCTCTTCAAAATCTCGACTTCAGCAACTACCGATGAATCCGAGCTAACATGGTTTACCCCTCGACCGGCCGAGGAGGTATGAACAGGAATGGAAGTCCTGCTGGTAGTGCTGTAGTCCATATCAGAATGTGCGAAGCTCTCAAACAAATCATTGCACTCAATCACCGTCTTCTTTCCCATAAGCTGCCCTCCTGCTGAAGTATCGAATCGCGCTCTAATCTCAGGAGTAAGACCATTGTAAAACTTCTCAACTAACGCCCAGTCGGACAAACCATGCTGTGAGCAACGAGAGAGAAGCGTCTGAAAACGCTCCCAGGCTAAATGATATGGCTCATCAGGCTCCATACGGAAGGAGTGGATCTGATCTCGAATGCGAGACGCCTTGGCTGGCGGAAAATACTTGGCTAAGAATGCATCGCGAAGACCAGCCCAAGTAGTGAAGGTGCCTGCGGGCTGAGAATCGAACCAGACGGCTGCGCGTCCAGCGAGAGAAAACGGGAACACCTGAAGGTACCTAGCATCTAGATTGACACCCTCTATGGAGTAGGTGCCACAAAGACGAGTGATGCGATTGATATGAGCGGGTGCATCCTCGTCGTCACGTCCATGAAACTGGCAAGAATTGGTAATGGCTGTCATGATGTAGGAAGGAATCTGCCAGGACCTATCATTCGCTATGTCGGGAAGGGTGATGGGTGAAGTAACACCGGTGAAACCGGTGGTAGCCTGCTGGTAAACGGTGCGGTTCGCCATGTGAACTACGGGTGGAGGACTAGGCGAACGTGAACGGGAGGGTGGTGGGGAAACGTGTGGTGAAACGTGTGGTGATTGCTTCGGTGTGAAATCGAAAGCAAGGGTGGACTCGATCGTAAACAGCTCAGGCGGAGGTCCCTGCGAGCGCGTATGGGGCATCCACCAACTACGAACAACGAAAAGACTCTAACAACGACTCACTAACCTAGAAAAAACACTAAAGCAAATATTTTGGGATTTTTATAATTTTTAGACTCCTACGACTCAACGAACACAAATAGCACGGAATATGTCAAGTAAGTCCAATCGAAGCCAATAAACGCAATCGCCAAGAGTCCCCGGCAACGGCACCAAAAACTTGATGTGCTCGAAACGGGTTAACTAAAACGACTAAAATTACCCTAAATCTAGACTCTCTAAGTTTTAAATTTATAAGACTAAGACTCTCTAAACCCTAAAACACACAACCGGCAAGTGTACCGATCGAGTGTAGTATAGCCTAAGGAAGTCCGAGTATCGAACCCAAGAGACTCTACTGATTACGCTAAAGACTCTATCTAGACCTAGACTGACACGACTTAACCATTTATTTATTGAGGGGGGGGGGTTCTAAAAATCCTAAGAATGCAAATAACGAAAACTAACTAAACTAGACGAACAAGACACGAACTCAAGTGACGACTGAACTCAAGAGATGATGAAAGCTACCTAGGCTAGACTCCTGTTTAACTTGGATTGGATCTCTATTCGATGATTCTGTGGTGTGGAACCGGGATCTTTAGATACTAAACCTATTAAGACACCACTAAGCCCCTCGAACACTCTCAAGGCGATTCTTATGGCACTACCTAGGCTGTTACGTTTACCGGTTTGCTAGATTTCTTTTCCGTCCTCTAGTTTCTTGAAAGTGCTTATGTAAGACGCTCTACTTTGCCGCGCGAACGTCTAAAGCGACAATGGGTTCTAATCTTGGTTTAATAAGCTATGGAATGTTAAAGACTTATAACCAAACCTAGACCTATTAATATCCTCGAGCCTTTCCGCGACGAGTCTAGCAGCACACTTGATTTTATGATATTACCAAATATTACTTCTAAGGTTACTTATGCAATTTTCACCCTAAAGGATTAATGATCTATTATGTGATATAGACAGTCACCTAAATCAAGAACCCTAGCCCGAAACTATTCCGTGATAAAGACCGTCACCAAGATTCGAACGAAGCAACAAACAATAATAAAATAATCACAAGCACACATACGCACCAAGTTAGAAATCCAAAGCTTTTACAATTCAAGAAAAATCCACAACCACGATAAAATCAAATAAAGATCCAAACTTTGTTAAACATTCATCATAGCCTAGGTAGTAAAGGTTTCTAGCCGGAAAACATAGTCAAACACATAATATCAATCAATAACAGGTCTGAATTCATTGTGAAACAAATTTAAACAAACGAAAACAAAGGAATAAGGATGATAAAACCCGAATCTTCACTCCCGAATGCTCTAAGATGTTACCCGAATGATTCCACGCCTTCCAAATGCCTCCAAACCCTTTCAACAGCCTCTAAAACTCGTTCCAGAACTCTAATTTTCGTAATTTTATTCTTGTTCTCGGCTGATGATGATTATGATGTTTTTATATCCTCAAAACCCTAAATCCCGTAGCTATAATCAAATCAACATGCCTCGCGGCCCGCCTCAATATTCATGTTAAGATTACGCGGGCCGCCCGCGTTCAAATATCCGGAATATGTATTAAGTTAATGCGGCCCGCCTAAGAATATGTTGTAAGTTATCGCGGGCCGCCAAAGACCTTCAGAACTGATTTTTCAAGTTATTTTCGCTCACGAACTCCCGGTTCTTGACCCGATACTTTCTCTTATCATATTTTGCTCGTTTCCTCTCCTTTTCAGCTCCAAATACCTGAAAACACAAATAATCAAACGTATATACATTCTAATCTAAAACCGACACTAAAACTAACTAAAACCGAACAAACCTAGACGCGAATAAAGATGTATTTTGCAATACATCAAATATCCCCACACTTACTCTTTTTTCGTCCTCGAAAAAGAATTATGCAAACGGAATCATAGTCGAGATAATCGAACGGGCCAAAGTATAAGTTATCTTATTAAAATCGAAACTCGTGTTAGCCGCGATTGCAAGTATATTGATCCACTTAAACCCAACCCGGTTCTGAGCCCTTATCATGCAATTTAGTTCAAGTTCGGTCAATCTACCTAGGGTCTCACACTAAGAATCGCAAGTCCACCTAATCCCCCCTCAAGCTTATAGGACAAAAGGAACAACCACTGGGTTATTTCCTAACCGTTTTATACCAAGATAAAGAGAGTTTAAAATCAAATCTATTTTTCCATTTTTTTTTTCTTTTTCTTTCTTGCTTGCTTTTTTTTTTTTTTTTTTTCATTCGTGAGACTAGACGATGCTTTCCCTAACCCAGCGGTATTCCGACTGTAGAGTCGCTATCCCCAATCACAGATTACATAGGTTTCGGTACTTTTATTCGGCAAGTCGATTTCACACATCCCAGAGGCATTCCGGCTGTAGAGTCGCTATCCCCAACTCGGATTACATAGGCCTGTGCTACTTTCATTTAGTTTCTAGCTCACTTTTTTTTCTATTTTTTTTTTCAGCGAGATAATGATAAAAAACTCTAACTATCTTAGCTTATAACGGCATCCCTTATACTATTTTTGGCGGTTTCAATTTCCCCACTCTCCCTAGATGAGAACCCACTAGTAGACCGACAATTAGGTATATTTAAATCAAAGGAACCCAGAACCAAGCCAAGCCTACCCGCGCATCCCAAACTAGACACAAGCTCAATTAAATTATCTCATATTATTATTATTTGAACCCGAACAAAAACCCAACTTTTCTATCATTTTCCGCTTTTATTTTTGCAAACTTCTTATTTCAAAAGACATTTTTCAATTTTTTTAATTTTTTTGGATTTTTGAATTTTTTAATTTTTTTTGTATTTTTTTGATTTTTTTATGACTCAAACGACACTAACTAATGACACTAAACGATAGTTCCCATCCCCACACTTAAACTTTACATTGCCCTCAATGTAAGATGGAAACCGACACAAAAAAAAATAAAAAAAAAATAAGAAATAAAAATACTAAGGGCACATCGGAAAGGACTTAGCTGGTTTAATTCGCGTGTAAACTGCAAACACTCTCGTGCTCGATCGTATAGCATTTCGTTCGCGATCGGCTTTGACACTGACTGACATGCTTGATAAATGCCTTGAAATTTGATCAACAGCTCCAAATTCACCCGAATGGAGATTGAGTACGGGTGGTACATATTCAAACCTGCATCAACAAAAACAAGCAAAATACCAAAGCAATACCGACTCGAAACATAAAATGACTCAAAAACTACTAACTTAGACGCATGGTACAAAATAAAAAACTCAAAATTACACCACCGAATTACCATCTTACCTCCTCCCAAGTGCCAAACCTAACCAAGTGTGGATGCAACGGATAACGGGTTGAAGGTTTAGTGAAAAATCACATTTTAGTTCCTTAAAAATATGCAACCCGTTTTCCCCACACTTAAGATGGAAATAAACCCGGTAACTAATGACTCAAATACAACAACAACAAATAGCAGGAAAACATACCTGAACGTGGACTCGAACCAACCGAATGATGATGGATAAATGGATGAATGATGGAAAATATGGAAGATGGATCAAACTGCTGAATCTATTGGGCCTAAACAGCCCAATTTCGATCTGTAGAGGGCTCGCGGCCCGCATTAGATATGTGATAAGTCGAGGCGGGCCGCCTTAACTTAAACAACCGGCAAATGAACTTTTAGGTCAGCGCGGCCCGCGTAATATATAAATCTAAGTTCAAGCGGGCCGCCTGAATAGCAGATGACAGCGGACAGCATGCAGCAAACAGCAGATACGTGCAGAATTCACTTTTCTATATTCCCAAACTACCCCTACACATATTTTGTCGGTTTTTAACATTCAACAGACCTGGTAAACTGCTCGGATGTCGATCTCGGCCACGTGAAGGTGATGCAACCTGCAAAACACTAGACAAAACACACAAGAAACGCAAAAACACGAAAAAGACGCAAAATACGCAAAAACACACAAACACTAAACTAAAGACACGACGCGAAATACGACTCAATATACAAACTCTACAAGTAGGTCAAAACTACTCATGCACTCACGGAGGATCATATACGCGGGGCTCACCTTCTAACATCGCCCGCACCTTACGGGCTATAGCACTGTCACTCCTATCATCGCCCGCATCTCTCCTAACTCCCTCATACTCTCTCGACTCTCCATCGGGCGGTTTGAATCTAAACGTATCATCTCGAAACCTATCCCCACACTGAGCCTTACTCAGTGTTTCTATCCTAGACTCCAACCTCGACAATCTCTCTTCCAACGCCTCGACTCTCCTATCAGGTGGATCCCCACACTTGGGTTTTAACACCTTTTCTAGACTCGGCTCATTTACTACCTTTTTCTCGTCTCTCTCACTCTTCTCACTCTCCTTCGCCGACGATATCGCCTCCACGCTCTCACTCGGCCTTCTTGCATTATTCACCTTAAAAACTACCGACTCATCCTCCGCTCTAAGTGTGATTGTGCCTAAGAAAACATCTATCAACGCTTTAGCCGTGTTCAAGAACGGGCGCCCTAAAATCAACGGCACTCTATCATCGGCCTCCATATCTAGCACTACAAAATCAGCCGGGAAAACAAACCTATCAACTTTTACCAACAAATTCTCAACTATCCCTCTAGGGTACTTAACTGACTTATCCGCTAACGAGAGAGTCATCCTAGTTGGCTTCAAATCACCAAGGCCTAGTTTTTCGTAAAATGAATATGGCATCAAATTAATACTAGCACCAAGGTCAGCTAACGCGTGGTTTTTCACATCACCACCAAACAAACAAGGAATCGTGAAAATGCCTGGATCGGTGAGTTTCTCAGGAAGTTTATTTAGGAGCACAGCAGAACACTCTCCACTCAATGAATTACTCGAACACTCACCTACCCTATCCTTACGCTTGAGGAAATCCTTAAGAAACTTGGCATATTTAGGCATGGATCTCAAAGCATCAATGAACGGAAGATTCACCTTCAGCTGGGTGAACATCTCAAGAAATTTCTCGTATTCCCTAGCATATATCTGCTGCTTAGCACGAGATATATGCGGAAGACGAGAAATATCAATCACTCGCGGTGGTGGCCGAACCTTCTTCGGCTGCTTCTCTACTTTCTTCTCAACCTGAGGCTCATCGGCGTGTGCGGTACTTGCTGGGGCTAGCCTATGTTGCACCTTGCCTGGAGCCTCCAACTCAATTACCTCATCTACATAATCATCCTCTTCTTCCTCAACTCTCTCTCTCACGACCTCTCCTAGACTCAACCCACTACGAGTAGTAATTGCTTTCACAGAATGATGGACTGGGTGAGTAGTACCTGAATACTGACCAGAAGGGGACTCTTTCAACTGCCTAGCTATATCCCCTACTGTTCTCTGAAGATCTAGAAGAGTGGACTCTTGATTTTTAAGCTGAAGTTCATGCCTCTGATTAATCTGCTCTTGAGTCCTAGTAAAATTATCGAGGGATTTCTGTGTCACCTGATTTTGTGTCAGCATCTGAGCTAACATCTCCTCTATCCTACTCATACTACTCTCGGGAGCCTTACCACTACCCTGACTCTCCTGATTCGACCCTCCACTCGCAAACTGACCACTCGAACCTGAACCACTACTCGTGTAAAGACCCGGCCCCCTATTTTGATACTGACCAGATGGAAAACCAGGGGGATTGCCAGAAGGGCGAAAACTACCACCACTACTCTGCTGCCAGCCAGGGTTAAAACTATTACTACTACCGAACTGACCCCTAGATTGGCCTGCTATGTACTCTACCTGCTCTAACGTAAGTGTGGGACAATCAAGTGTGTCGTGACCTCCCCTACAAAGCTCACACCTATCAACTTTCTTCTTCAACTCAACAATCTCTCGCTTCAAAATCTCGACTTCAGCAACTACCGATGAATCCGAGCTAACATGGTTTACCCCTCGACCGGCCGAGGAGGTATGAACAGGAATGGAAGTCCTGCTGGTAGTGCTGTAGTCCATATCAGAATGTGCGAAGCTCTCAAACAAATCATTGCACTCAATCACCGTCTTCTTTCCCATAAGCTGCCCTCCTGCTGAAGTATCGAATCGCGCTCTAATCTCAGGAGTAAGACCATTGTAAAACTTCTCAACTAACGCCCAGTCGGACAAACCATGCTGTGAGCAACGAGAGAGAAGCGTCTGAAAACGCTCCCAGGCTAAATGATATGGCTCATCAGGCTCCATACGGAAGGAGTGGATCTGATCTCGAATGCGAGACGCCTTGGCTGGCGGAAAATACTTGGCTAAGAATGCATCGCGAAGACCAGCCCAAGTAGTGAAGGTGCCTGCGGGCTGAGAATCGAACCAGACGGATGCGCGTCCAGCGAGAGAAAACGGGAACACCTGAAGGTACCTAGCATCTAGATTGACACCCTCTATGGAGTAGGTGCCACAAAGACGAGTGATGCGATTGATATGAGCGGGTGCATCCTCGTCGTCACGTCCATGAAACTGGCAAGAATTGGTAATGGCTGTCATGATGTAGGAAGGAATCTGCCAGGACCTATCATTCGCTATGTCGGGAAGGGTGATGGGTGAAGTAACACCGGTGAAATCGGTGGTAGCCTGCTGGTAAACGGTGCGGTTCGCCATGTGAACTACGGGTGGAGGACTAGGCGAACGTGAACGGGAGGGTGGTGGGGAAACGTGTGGTGATTGCTTCGGTGTGAAATCGAAAGCAAGGGTGGACTCGATCGTAAACAGCTCAGGCGGAGGTCCCTGCGAGCGCGTATGGGGCATCCACCAACTACGAACAACGAAAAGACTCTAACAACGACTCACTAACCTAGAAAAAACACTAAAGCAAATATTTTTGGATTTTTATAATTTTTAGACTCCTACGACTCAACGAACACAAATAGCACGGAATATGTCAAGTAAGTCCAATCGAAGCCAATAAACGCAATCGCCAAGAGTCCCCGGCAACGGCGCCAAAAACTTGATGTGCTCGAAACGGGTTAACTAAAACGACTAAAATTACCCTAAATCTAGACTCTCTAAGTTTTAAATTTATAAGACTAAGACTCTCTAAACCCTAAAACACACAACCGGCAAGTGTACCGATCGAGTGTAGTATAGCCTAAGGAAGTCCGAGTATCGAACCCAAGAGACTCTACTGATTATGCTAAAGACTCTATCTAGACCTAGACTGACACGACTTAACCATTTATTTATTGAGGGGGGGGGGGGTTCTAAAAATCCTAAGAATGCAAATAACGAAAACTAACTAAACTAGACGAACTAGACACGAACTCAAGTGACGACTGAACTCAAGAGATGATGAAAGCTACCTAGGCTAGACTCCTGTTTAACTTGGATTGGATCTCTATTCGATGATTCTGTGGTGTGGAACCAGGATCTTTAGATACTAAACCTATTAAGACACCACTAAGCCCCTCGAACACTCTCAAGGCGATTCTTATGGCACTACCTAGGCTGTTACGTTTACCGGTTTGCTAGATTTCTTTTCCGTCCTCTAGTTTCTTGAAAGTGCTTATGTAAGACGCTCTACTTTGCCGCGCGAACGTCTAAAGCGACAATGGGTTCTAATCTTGGTTTAATAAGCTATGGAATGTTAAAGACTTATAACCAAACCTAGACCTATTAATATCCTCGAGCCTTTCCGCGACGAGTCTAGCAGCACACTTGATTTTATGATATTACCAAATATTACTTCTAAGGTTACTTATGCAATTTTCACCCTAAAGGATTAATGATCTATTATGTGATATAGACAGTCACCTAAATCAAGAACCCTAGCCCGAAACTATTCCGTGATAAAGACCGTCACCAAGATTCGAACGAAGCAACAAACAATAATAAAATAATCACAAGCACACATACGCACCAAGTTAGAAATCCAAAGCTTTTACAATTCAAGAAAAATCCACAACCACGATAAAATCAAATAAAGATCCAAACTTTGTTAAACATTCATAATAGCCTAGGTAGTAAAGGTTTCTAGCCGGAAAACATAGTCAAACACATAATATCAATCAATAACAGGTCTGAATTCATTGTGAAACAAATTTAAACAAACGAAAACAAAGGAATAAGGATGATAAAACCCGAATCTTCACTCCCGAATGCTCTAAGATGTTACCCGAATGATTCCACGCCTTCCGAATGCCTCCAAACCCTTTCAACAGCCTCTAAAACTCGTTCCAGAACTCTAATTTTCGTAATTTTATTCTTGTTCTCGGCTGATGATGATTATGATGTTTTTATATCCTCAAAACCCTAAATCCCGTAGCTATAATCAAATCAACATGCCTCGCGGCCCGCCTCAATATTCATGTTAAGATTACGCGGGCCGCCCGCGTTCAAATATCCGGAATATGTATTAAGTTAATGCGGCCCGCCTAAGAATATGTTGTAAGTTATCGCGGGCCGCCAAAGACCTTCAGAACTGATTTTTCAAGTTATTTTCGCTCACGAACTCCCGGTTCTTTCTCTTATCATATTTTGCTCGTTTCCTCTCCTTTTCAGCTCCAAATACCTGAAAACACAAATAATCAAACGTATATACATTCTAATCTAAAACCGACACTAAAACTAACTAAAACCGAACAAACCTAGACGCGAATAAAGATGTATTTTGCAATACATCACTGATCAATATGGTTTATAAATGTAAATTATCGTTCAGTATATAATTAATTAATCATGAAATATATTAAACCAACAAAAAGTAATAGTACTGACCTTACATCTAGCTTTGGATCTTTAGCAGCCCAGTCTCGTGAGCTTCCACTTTCATATTCAACTCCAGCCAAAATGACACATATAATAAAAGAAACATTATCTAAAAGTTAAATAATTAATTAAAAAACATAATTTAATTTCATCCGTATGGTCATCATACCAGCTCCATAATCTAATGTACACAGTTAAGAAACAATGCACTAAATAATAAAGTAACTATAAGATGCCTACTACATAATCAAATAGACTGATTGTTGCAGGCGTAAAGAAAACTCACAGAATATGACTTTAGTCACCATTGCTTTGGAAAATCCCATTTTGAGAAAGTCATTAACAATCTTGGAGGGATGACTGCTAGAAGAACTTGACTACATCCACCAAATTAAAGAAACAACAGTAAGTTTGCAAAAACAGACAAAATCTAATAACAGCCCATGTGGACCAGTGTGTGGAATTATATTTATATCACTACATCCCCAACTTCAGTTGTAACTCCTGCTGCATTAGCAGTGGTACTCATGGAAAATGACAAAGGTTATGATATATTCGCTATCTCAAGCTCATCTTCAGTATTCCAGTCAATGTTATCACTTCCAGCATGAGAAGAATTGTCATCCTACATAAAGATAATCATTTAAATGACACATATATTGGATATAATCTACATGTAAAGTAAGCATATTATGAAATACAAATGACCTCTAACATCGTCGCGTAGCGCGACGAGATCCTCTAACATCGTCGCGTAGCGCGACGAGATCAATACCAGGGTTCCCTTGATTTTCGTGCTGGTTCCCGTGATATGTATTTGGAGTCTTGATTATGGTTCGTTATGGTGTTTGTCGAGGGTTGTACAATTTCATTTTTTTAATTTTATAAACAACACATACTGTTACATACTAGCACAATTTCATGTTTTTGTTTTAATTTTGTAAATAGCACATACTATCACATAACTAGTACAAAACAAGTTTATTTCCAAATAGACTCCCATTAAAAACACAAAAGGAACAAATAGCAACACAAAATAATTACACAACAAAATAAGAACTTACGTATAGATTTAAAATCAACACAATACATTTTTAATACTAACACATTCCAACTACATAACTAGCACAATTATAAAACACCTTTTTGTAACTTTTTTAAAGGTCACCTTTATAAAAAAAGAATAGAAATATGGTACTCATATTAAAGATAAAAAATACTTAATTTTATGGTATATTTTTTTTTCAAAAATATAAGTATATAAAAGTTATTTTAGTTTAAAAAACTTGGTGGAATTAGTATTTAATGGGAAATGGCTAAATGACTAAAATACCCTAACTTGATAGTATTAATTATTAGTTATAGAGGTTTTATTTGTAACTAATACCAACCCTTGATTTAAACTATCTATAGCTTATATATGTTCTTACGATTCTTAAAGTTAGCACCGTTTGTACAAGATCTCAACTAATCACTAATCTTAAACGACACCTTTTCTTACATTATTATTGGGCCGGTTTTGATTCTTTAGCGGTACCGATACATATATCATTCGGTTGGTTTCAGTTCTTTTTGGTTCGACAACGGTACAATTAAATATAAATAATAATATATATAATAGAACCTATTGTAGTATTAAAAATATATGAAGAAAAAATTATATATTATTATAAAAATAAAGTTACTGTTCATACTCACTTTCCAATTCCAATTATATATATTAGATATAATATGATACTGCTAAATGTATTTCCAAAACATTGGTACGGAATCAGGAGAAAACGCCCTAAAGTGTGAGAACGGTAAGAACGGTTCTTGGCGTAACATGTGTCACACGACATAGTGAAGGGCGGAGGGGCTTTTTTGTCCTTTTATATTCTTTTTTAAACGCGTTTCACAACACCTCTCCATTTTTGGCGTTTAACAAATACGTGGCGTTTTTATTGTTTGAGTAAACTGCCATTTTGGTCCCTGAGGTTTGGTCACTTTTGCCATTTTAGTCCAAATCTCAAACCTTTTAAATCTGGGTCCTTATGGTTTCACTTTTATTGCCATTTTGGTCCAAATATCAAATCACCTGTTATTTAGCTATTAAAATCTGGTTATTTTGTCTTTTTCTTTAGGGGCAAAATGGTCCATCTGAATTTAATATAACATATTATTAATTAAATTAATTATTTTAAATTTCTTTACCCCATAAATGGTCAGGAGATATATCTTCTCCCCATGACTTCATCTTCCCCCAAAATCACCCCACACCAAACCTTAATCCATAATTCATCTTCTTTATCTTCTAAGCATGGTGGTTTGCACATGTGGAGCCCCAACCCAACTGAGAACATCCTGGACAACACATGAACTATATTCACCACAAAACATGAACTAAATGAGTATTCACGCATCATATGCACTTAAACATGTAAAATTGCATCGAAATCAGGTTATTGATCTAATGTTCTACAAAAAATTGATAAATTGTTCTGTTAATGGCAGATAAATTTTCAACAGATTGGGATAAGGCATGGTCAAGTTTCAAAAAACAAGGGAAGAAGAGTTTGTTATCACAGTTTACCCCAAACAAGTATGTGAGTTGGAACCCGAGGCGGTCCAACTACCCGTTATCTGAGGAGTTGGACCCCATAAAAAGAGCAGAGAGGTCAAATTAGCAGTTATGGACTGGCCCGGGGTTCACTCCCGGGGGCGCGATTGTCATTGTGACCTTTCTTTTGGTATACACCATTCTTTCTCCTTTGAATTAGATGATGATACTGTAGTTTCCTATGGTGCTGGTGTACATAGTTCATGGAAATTGTTGTGCTGGAATGTCCGTCTTAACTTGCAAGTTGTAACTGTTTACATCCAACCACATGTGCAAACCACCATGCTTAGAAGATGAAGAAGATGAATTAGGGATTAGGGTTTGGTGTTTGGTGTGGGGTGATTTTGGGGGAAGATAATTTGGGGAAAATGAAGTTATGGGGGGAAGATATATCTCCTAACCATTTATGGGGTAAAGGAATTTAAAATAATTAATTTAATTAATAATATGTTATATTAAATTCAGATGGACCATTTTGCCCCTGAAGAAAAAGACAAAATAACTAGATTTTAATAGCTAAATAACATGTGATTTGATTTTTGGACCAAAATGACAATAAAAGTGAAACCACAGAGACCCAGATTTAAAAGGTTTGGGATTTGGACTAAAATGGCAAAAGTGACCAAACCTCAGGGACCAAAATGGTAGTTTTCTCTTATTGTTTTTTTTAGATCAGGAGCATAGTAAACATTTTGGCGTTTTAACTAAGTATGGCTTTGATTATTTTGACTTTCACCCTTCTCCTGTCAGAGAACTTAATGACGAATTGTCCTCTGACCTCTCAAACCTCCATGCAATAACATGTACCACTTTTTTAAAAATCATATGGCATTTTAGACAAGATATGGCGTTTTAGTGAATGTGTGGAGTGTGAAGCTTTTGTTTAGCTGTTGTACTTATATAATGAGTTTTTTTTGGGGGCCAGGTAGATATTTGTTTTTGGCGGTAAAAAACATCAATAATTTTCTTGATATGTATTTTTTTAATCAATTGTTGTTCCTTGTAGGATGCATGCCTATAACGTGACAGACAATTATGCCGTTTGAAAAGATAAATAAATTCAATTTCCCATGTAGTGGCTTTTAATATAATAAATGTTTAGCAATAATGTTACCGTCTCTTCATTTTACTCTTTTGCAGTTACTGTTTCGTTCAGTTTTCATCTGTCAGTTAGTGTTGTTTTCCAATAATACATTATTTGCCATTTTTTGGCGTTTTATATAGCAACAACGTGCTTTGCTAGCATTCGTTCTCACAGTTTTCATACTATCAGACGTTTTGGTGTTTGTAGTTTTTGGCGTTTTATACTCAATTTTTTTTTTTATTATTAGAGAATTAGATAATAAACAACAGAGAATTAGATAACAAACAATAGAAAATGAAAAAAAAAATTAATCTAATTTCTCATCCAAATTTTCACTTTCATCATCCTCTTCTTCTTGAACCTTTTTGGCGTTTTGAACCTTTTTGAATACCTTACCTATATGCTAATTTTCTTACATAATGCCCGTCTTTAAAAGAAGCTTATTTTGAGTGACATCCTTTATTTTGGTTTGATATATATACTTGTTTGGTGACATGTTGAAGACCAACGCCTGCTCGAATGTATTGATCCCTTCATGCCATCAATATATCCATCAAGAACAAAGTGACATGATGACATATCAGTGTCATCAGTCTCTTTTTCTTGAATATTTATCTATCTTATTCAACAAAAACTTATAGAGTTACCCACCTCAGAGAAGAATCCATTCAGTGAATCTTCATTCAGAACAATACTCAATATAGAAGAAACGAGGTTTCCCATCTGTGGTTTTTTTAACTATTTTTTGGCGTTTTTAAAGTGAGTGGTTTCTAGGAAATATGGAGTTGTTTTTTGGTGTGATCAATTGATTGTGCAGAGACGTCTCTCTTATAGGGTGTTTTTGGCGCGTAGTTTAGGCGGGATTTTATTCTAATAAATGATATTAATAAAGTAACCGTCTTTTTAGTTACTGTGTGTATTTTTACTGTTTTTGTTCAGGGTTTTTATGAGTTTAGGGTGTTAGACGTCCCTTCTTACAAGTTTGGCGTTTTTTAAATGGCGTTACGTAGTTTTTGGCGTTTTTTTTTGAGTTTTTAATAATACTTGTCCAAAGTAATTTTATTATAGTTTGGGAGTTTTTGGCGTTTTATGGCATGATGGCTTTTCACAAGCATTTTTTTGTGTGGCGTTTTTATTAAAATAATGTATTTTGTTCTTAGCTGAAAAATACATAAAAAACAACAGAAAAAAATTAAAAAAGTAAAAAATAGAAACAATTCATCTTCCAAATCTTCACTGTAATCGGTCTCTTTTTTCTTTGAAACATGTTCACTGGCAGTTTGACTTTGGTATGCTTCATTTTGTTTTTTTTTTTGTTGTTGAAGTAGCTTTTTTGTGGCCGTTTGGAAGCACAAATGAGGTGAGTTTTTTGTTTGAAGATTATCTTTATCTTCAACACACTAATCAGTGTCATCCGTCTCTTAATGCCATTCAAATATTCATCAATAACAAAGCACAGAAAATGACATAAGTCTGACACCAGCATTTTTTTTCTTGAAGATTTGTCCATATTATTCAGCAAAATGTTATTGTGTTACACCCCCTCAGCTAAGAATGCATTCTGCGAAACTTCGCATAGAACAATATTGAATATACAAGAAACGATGTTTGCCATTTTTGGCGTTTTACTGAGAAAATAGTGTATCTAAAAGAAACGTCGATTGGAATCTTTGATGTTTGAGTTTTTGGCGTTTTCTAAGATGATTGGTATATAGTAAAATATGGCGTTTTGAGTTTGGTGTGTTTGATGTTTTGGGTTTTTTGGCGTTTCTAAGATGAATGGTATGTAGTAGTAAATATGGCGTTTGCGGTTCAGGGTGTGTTTAATGAATGAATGAGGCTTTTTGTTTATATAGGATGTGTTTTGGCCCGTAATGGCGTTTTATTCATGAGTTTGACGTTTTTGGTAGAGAAGTCTAAAGACCCTTTTACCCTTAATGAAGCGCGTCCACTTAATAGAATTGGTGTTATTTACGAAAACGCCACCACGCCAGTCTAGTCCATAGATTGTTTTGATCGGACGATCCATAACCGTTCTCACTGTTCTCACACTTTTCACCGTTTTCTCTAAATCCTGACCTCCAAAACATTTTGTTATATGAGTTTTAAATTGGAGGTGGTGCATATTATCAGGTGTAAGTGTATTCACATTCCTTTCAATATTTCTGTTCTATAATTATACTAAAAAACACTATATTTTATCTTTAGTTTCAATTAGATAATACATTTTTATATCTTTAGCATTACCTTTTCTCTCTTTACTCACAAATATTTTCAAAATATATTAAAAAATTACAAAAGGTAAACATTGTTCTCTCAAATATACAAATGAACAGTAACATTTTCTTTCTCTTCCACTCACAACCACTTTTTTATAATATAAAGTTTCTCATCCACTCACAGCCACTTTTTTTTAATATAAAGAGCAACTTACGTAATTTGATGGAATAGATGCGAATGCTCTAAGACTACACGGTTTGGGCGTGGAAATCCGGTGTGGAAGCCAGTCCACGCCAAGCTAACCACCCCGTGTCTGGCGTGGAGCACAGCGTTGTGGTTGGGGCTTGAGGATCTCCACCGGCATGGGTGCAAATGTGTGGGTGAGGTGACGGCGTTTCATTAGTGGGTAGTTTTTTGGTTGATTTTGATTGGTTAATGTTTATTTATTTATTTTATAAAAACGCCACTTTTCACGCCCCGTTCCATTCCATTTTTTCACCACACCACTTTTCTGACCCTTGCTGACGTGGCCGTCGCATGTCGCATATCGCCTTATTTTCATGCCCCTCCACACCGAATGGTGTAAGATTCAAAACAATAGAGGAGAGTGTGTCCATAAAATACTACGTTCACAATTTTAAAATCACCATTATACATTATAATGTTAGAAGCAAACCGCATATGTGATAAAAAGAATCAACTTTAATTATCCTATATATTAAAAAACAAAGCTAATGAATAGTAATTGTCACATCATAATGAATAGTAAACTGTCCTTATTGGTTGTCATGAATAGTAAATATACATAACTTCAAGTCATCTTTTATTGACTTTTTTCCCATATACATTTTTTAAGTGTGTATATATATCCATTTTCTTCAAAATTAGGTAGATTATTCATCATGGTGGAGTGGTTTTGTGGTTGTATGTGTTTTAAAGAGACTCAAGTTCAAATCATATGGTCTTTTTTTTTTTTTTTTTCCATTTTATGCTTACATAACTTCACGTCATCTTCCTTTTTCTCCTCTTTCACACGTTTTTCTGATTGTATTTATTTATTTTAACAAACAAGCAAAGTCGTATAATTTTTTTTTTTGAAAAGTAAACAAGCAAAGTCGTATATTATATATAATCTTAAAACACAAAGTCGGCGATTGTCGTTTATCTCCCTCTCGCCTTTTCCCCCATTCCTACCCCTCATTTGTCTTTTTTTAGCTTTACCTTTATCTGCTGGCTTCTCCTCTTTTTGCCAGACACCTGTCTTTCTCCTCACATTTGCACGCCATGGATCTTCAAGATGGTCTCTTCTTTGCGAGTTTTCGTAAATCAGAGATAGATCGGAAGAAGCAACAGAGATCGAGATCTCATGCCGGACCAGTTGAAGAATCCGATCAGACATGTTCGGTGACGTCGCCATGTTGTAAGGTTGTTTGCAGTGAGTCAGAATCGGTGACGGTTACGGTGCCGGAGTCACCGGCCTGGTCGGACGTGACGGTTGTTCGGATTGGTCGCGACGTGTTGGTAGAGGTGACTTCTATTGACTGTAAGGACCGAAGCCCCCTCTCAATCAATTGCGGCCTTTTGAATCCAAACTCATCGTCATCACTCAATCACTCAATCAGGTTAAACATATCTCAAACCAGATCTACTATTTCTTCACAAATTTCGAACAACATCTATACATACATGTACAGAGGATGAGGTGAATCGTCGGCAAGGTCGACGATGGTAAGAGTAGGTGGACCGCTGGATCGGAAACGGATAAACGATGCGTTGGATAAACAGTTAGAGAAGACGTCATCTTCATCCACTTCTAGGTTTTTGAACAAGGAGAAAGACAGCATATATATGCCGTCAACTTCCGCCGCCGGTGGTGGTAAGTCGCATCAATCGGATCACCGCCGTGACATCCTTTCCACATCTACTATCTCCGCCAACAAAAACAATAGCTCAGACGGTTAGGTTTTACTTTTTTTGTTTAATTTTCTTTATTTTGAAATTATGTATGTGAAGTTGTTTCATGTTGTTGTATTCAGTAGGTTAAAATGAAGTTCAATGGATATATTTGCAGTTTATTGAGTATTTAGTGTCTGTTAATGTGACTTATGCTTTTGTTACATTGTCTTTTGCAGTACCGATGAAAGAAAGCTTTTGTATGTCCTATTTGTTGCGGAGTATTTGAAGCCGGTGTCACTAGATGGAATCCTGCTCCTCTTGGGAAAAACTCAACATCAAGGTAATTTTTATTTTATACCAAAATCATGAATCTTATGGATGTTTTATGTGAATTACAATCGAGTTTATTCCAGACTAGAAAACCCTATACAATAACAAACAACGTGAACGATGGACAGAAGATGAGCATAATAGTTTTTTAGAAGGCCTGAAACTATATGGGCGAGCTTGGCAACAGATAGAAGGTACCAAGGGTTTATGGAATCTTTCAATCGTTGCCTTTAATTTCTCAAAAAAGAACCTTATTCAGTTACTCTTGGTTCATGTATCTGCAAATTTTATTTGGTTTCCTCCCTTGATGTGATTTTGTTGACACCCTTTGTCACTAATGTACGTGTGATAACCTTTAATTGATTGGGAGCGTTCTTTTACGTTGCTAATGCAGAACACATAGGAACCAAGACTGCCGTTCAAATCAGAAGCCATGCGCAAAAGTTCTTTACAAAGGTTCGTCATTTAGTTTCTTTTGCATATGTGTTTTATGTTCCCCTTACCTGCTCAAGAAGAGTACATCTGATACGTTCAAAACTTCAAATTAATAACATTAATCAGATTTATAATATAGTTTTTTTTGTTTGTTACAACTAGCTTTGTAACAAAACTTCCCTTTGTAACTAGCTTTATTACATAACCTCCCTTAAGAGGTGAAAGTTTTAAGAATTTGCATCACTGGCTTATTATATAGTTGGAAGTGGAGATGGGTTGACGGGTTAGAAGCAAACTGGATCGGTTATGCATTCGGGTTGGACAAAATGGATGGTTGAAAGTCCATGCGGAATCCATACAATCACCACAACTACCATCAGTTATTTTTGTTTAGGACATGTTCTTTGTTGCAGTTTCTTATTATACTTCTTTAGTTGTACTCTCTGCAGTTTCATTAGTACTTAGCATCTATTTTGTTCCCTAAAATAGATCATGGTTATAATGATCAGTTAGTTTCTTTTGTATTTATATATATATAACGTCGTGATATCAATGGAGAGTGAGTTTATGTTTGAGAAAATAAATTTTGTTGTTTTATCTCTTGAGTGTGAGTTTATCTCTTTAGTAGGTTGTAAAAGTCCCGCCTAGGCTCTGAGTACTCCCGGGTACTCACTACAAGGTAGACTGCCGAGGCGCACGAGTACTCTTCTCCCAGGCCAATTACTCCCCGAGTAATCTCCGCCTAAGCCGAGTACTTCCCGAGTACTCCTGAATCCGACTATGGAGCGACTAGCGACTTTTGCTTATTAATTTATTTTTTTGCATTGCAATCACGACTTAAATGAGGTATCTTTATTTCTAATTTTTATTGGTCTTCTTTTTGTCAGGTAGGCAACAATGATTTGATAAAATGTGTAAAAACAGAGCAAGGCTGGATCTGTGCCAAATTTTTAGGTATGACATCTCTGTTCTTCGCTATGTGTTTTGCTTTCTGAAACACCATTTTTTTTAAAGAAGAAAAAATTGAAAGGAAGTTGGTAAAAAATAATACGTTTATACTTATTTTGTCTACGTTCGTAAACTGTATTTGAAAGCAACTCGGGTCAAATATAATACGTTTTCATTCGATGGCGATGTAATTTTTTTAAGTAAATAGTCGGGTCAAATATACATTATAAATACGAGTTACTTTAACTTTCGACGCCGCCGCAACGCGCGGCAGGTCAAAATCCTAGTTGGACTCAAATGTAAAAATGTGATGTGAGTCAAATCAACATTGATACGTACATCATAATCATCCATACACCACACGCATCCACGCTTTTAATCCGCCATGTCACCATCAACCCTTAACCACGCCACGTCAACAGAACCTTACAGCCTGGCTTCCTACCACTCCCACCAATCTCCTTCTCCCACGTGTCAGCTAACCATAATGACCCTACAGCTGTCTCCCCCTATATAAACCAAACCCTGCATTGCATACCCCCATCCTCTCCACCTCCCCCACTTCCCACTTTAACCTTCCTCATGGCTCATAATTACCATCTTGCCATTATTCTCATCTTCTTGTTTTAATAAACAAGCAAAGTCGTATATAGTTCACAAGTGGAGATTTGAAACTCTCAGTGTCTTCTCATATCAGAAAGCAATGTGGCTATAACTTTAGTGGCATGGGGAATAAACAGATATTAATTTTGACCCGAAGTTTACAAGTGGAGATTTGAAACTCGCACTATCTTTTTTTTTGAACAGCAGCCACTTTATATAAATAAAGCCAACAGCAACAAGCTGTGAAATACAAAAAAAACACGAACTTAGACAATCATAGAAATATCAAAATCTACCCATCTATTCCACTCCGGAGAACAACCCCTCACCCTATTTTTGACCCATAAAAGGTGTCTTCTTTGATCGACTCCACGATTCTAGACACCGGCACCATCTGCATTTTATTGAAAGAATACATGAAAAACGCGTAAAGAGAGAAAAGAGTTGATGAAAGAAGAAATGGGTATCAACTGAATGAAAAACGCGTAAAGAGAGAAAAGAGTTGATGAAAGAAGAAATGGGTATCAACTGAAAAAGTATTATAATGTTTTGAAAGCCAGAATGGCCAATTCGATGGGTTAACCTTAAACAAGAAATTTACTTGCGAATTATTTCATTAGAAACATCATAATTTATCAATACATTTATCAATATTAATTATATCACCATATATATAAAGATTAATTTCATGTATACCCTTATAAACTTTGAAAATATCATATATATCAAATTAAAACTAAAAATATCATGTATATCTAATTTTAATAAATTAACATTTCTATCCCCTTTCATTGTATGATTTGTGTATACCCCTATTTTTATTTTGAATTCAATTGAAATTATCTCCTATTTGATGGCAACTCAATCGTCTCTCTTCACTTCTTTAGAATTGCAAACCTTTCGAAATCTTTTTGTGAGTATCATGTGCAAGAAGATCATATCAGCTAAGTTAAAATGTTTAACACTATCATTTAATATTCTTTATTTTGATTTTTGTGAAATCCAAAATGATTACCCGTATTGTTTATCCATTTAAGCAAAAGATATGAACAATTTTAAGTACCATAACCTTGTGATATGATTAAGTGTATTCTATCCTATAGTACTTATGTGTCCCATTTCAGGACATACCCCTACGATCAAGGTATGCACAAAGCTTTCTCGTAATAGGTGATTATATTGTTTTCATCCTTATTTGATTTACAACGTTAGACCATTGATGAACAGGTATGTACCATCGTACAATTAGACAGACCAATGTTTGTCTCCAACGAGGGTTGGGCAAATACCAATTTTGGTAGGATTATGCTATATGCATTATGAATGACTCTTTAGAAGAGTTTCTTCAATTCATGGGGTTTTGGCATTTTATTTAGCCCTTTTAAGATATTTGGGACTATAGGTATGTATTGTTGAAAATTTGTGAAAATAACATTTTTCACAAATATAGGAAAATGATTTTTTTCTATTTTGGACTAGAAATAAATATAAGAAAATGAGCGGATTTTATATATTTATTTGTGGGTTTGTGTTCTATGTTGGAAGAGCTTCGCAACTAACTAAACCACGTCCAAAACGGAGCTAAGATGAATGAGATAACGATGCTCAAAGTTTGGTGTTTGAAACTTGAATAATGAAATAAGTGGGAAAGTGGCACCTTGTCCCACATAGGAGGAGAGATGAAACTTAAAGGGGTATTTAAGTGGGAACTCTCCATCCTTATTGTTTCATGGAAGCACTCACTAGTGTACTCGCGAAGGGTGCGGAGCACCCTAGCTCGCACTCGCATGCGCGCGCGTGGCGTGGGCGATGAGGCGCAATGTGGCTCTTTGAGAGCCGCCTTTGTATTTTTGAACGTGTGCGCGTGGTGGAGCAAGGGCTGCAAGGACAAGGTGGTTGGTAACGTGGCAGGGCTGCAGTCATGCGTGCACGCGCATAGTGGCGCTCACTCGCGCATGGAGCATGGACACTGAAGTGACGTGCGCGGCGCACCAAAGTGAGCCAAAACGGCGCGACTGTGTGGCGTGCTCGTAGAGGCTCACAGGTGACGTGGCGCACGCGCGCAGGTGCGCATGGGATTGAGCCAAGATGGCGCATGCGCGCATGGCGGTAAGCCAAAATGGCGCACGTACGCATGAGCGCACAGACTTGCGCGCGCGCGCAGAAGCTTCAAGCATTTATGACAGTGCAGTTACACTGGGCAGTTACACTTCAGCATTCGAAACTGACGAAATTAATGCGTTTGACTGTGAATTAAATAACGAATTAAAGTGCATTGAAGACGTTCAATGCAACTTAATTCGCCCATTTAATTCATTTTTCAATTTCTTCAAGACCAGTAGTATAAATAGGAGGTTCATGCTGCAGTTTGTATACACCGAAATATACAGCTATACTTCTTTTCTCCCAACAGGATTTTCCTTTCATCTTCAAGAAGCAAGGTACACCTTCGGGTTGGAGTCAAGACCGGCAGTGCAACTGCTTTAGCTGTTGTATCCTGGAAACAAACGAGTTCTCCTGGGAGACTCGAAATTTGTTTTAAGGGACCCGTGTTCAACACGATCCTCAGCTGTGAAAAGTGTTTCTGTTCGGATTTTTGTTCTTGTATTTCTGTTTGTTTCAGTTGTAACAGTAATTTTTTAGCTTTCCATTTCCAGTTGTAATTCAAGTTAATAAATAAAATTCTGTATTTAATTTTACACGAACGGATTCCTACAATCTTAAAACAAATTTTTAAAACACCGTTCGTGTAAGACACTAACAATTCTGCTGTGATTCTAAATTTTTTTTCTCACAGCAGGTTGTGTTTAAAAAAAAAGGTTTTTCCTGTTTTGGTTCAAAGTAGCGACTTTGTCAAAATAGATTCTGCTTCTACTCCTTTCTTTATTGAGTTCTAAAAACCTACTGGTGTAGTCTTCAAATTTGGACTTAGAAGCTGCGCAGTGGTTTCAAAACTCTTTGCTTTTGTTTAGTTGAAAAATAATAAATTAGCACATTTATTATTTTCTAAACAATTTTATTAACTTGGTTTTGTGGATCTTTTCAGAATGTCGACTGAAAATACCAGCAACACTAATGTTGTCGTTGGAACCCCTGCCAACACTATGGGAGCGTCCACAGTGGCAAATCATGCTGAACGACCCGAGAAGTTCTCGGGTCTCCACTTCAAAAGGTGGCAACAGAAGATGTTCTTCTACTTGACCACCATGAACCTTGCGAGGTTCTTGACTGAAACCGCTCCCCAACCTGCGAAAGGGGAGACCAACGCTCAGGCTCTGAGCGTGGTAGAGGCTTGGAAGCACTCGGATTTCATTTGTCGAGGCTATGTACTCAACAGTCTCTCGGATGCATTGTATAATGTCAAGACTTCCAAAGAATTATGGGAGTCTTTGGATAAGAAGTACAAAACGGAGGATGCGGGAACAAAGAAATTTGTTGTCGCCCGTTTCTTGGACTACAAAATGGTTGATAACAAGACTGTTATGAACCAAGTCCAAGAGTTACAAATTATACTTCATGACATCCATGCTGAGGGAATGGTACTTAGCGAGACATTTCAAGTGGCAGCCATGATCGAAAAATTACCTCCTGCTTGGTTGGATTTTAAGAATAATGTTAAACACAAGCAAAAGGAAATGTCGGTGGAGGAACTTGTTGTCCGTCTTCGTATAGAAGAGGATAACAGGGTGGCCCAAAAAGGCACCATTTTGCAAGCTTCGGCTAAGGCAAACATGGTGGAAGTTGGGGAGTCCTCAAAGGGCAATAAAGGCAAGGGTAAAAACAACAACAAGGGGAAAGCAAAGGTTAACAACCTTGGACCGAAAAAGGGGGCTGTGAAAAAGAAGTCTGCGCCTTTCCAAGGTACTTGTTACAATTGTAACGAGACGGGGCACCGTGCTAACCAATGCAAGAAACCTAAACGTGAGCGTGCGCATATGGTTGATGAGGATGGTATGCCTCTGATTGCAATTATAACCGAGGAAGCGGCTATGATTGAAGAAGTCAACGCGATGGGTGAAAACCCAAAAGGATGGTTCGTTGACACGGGTGCAACCCGCCATGTTTGTGGAGATAAGGCTCTTTTCTCTACATTCAAGGAAGCGTCGGGTGAAGAAAAGCTTTATATGGGGAATAAAGCTACCGCAAGCAACAAGGGGGAAGGAACCGTCATCCTGAAGATGACGTCTGGCAAGGAGCTTACTTTGACCAATGTGCTTTATGTCCCAGAGATACGGAAGAATCTCGTGTCGGGATGGATGCTCAACAAGTTTGGATTTCGTCTAGTGTTTGAATCGGACAACTTTGTTCTTTTTAGACGAGGAATGTTTGTTGGAAAGGGCTATGCCCTTAATGGAATGTTTAAAATGAATGTAATGGTTGTGAACCAAAACGAGAATATAAATGAAACTTCTTCTTCAACGTACATGATTGAGTCTTCTAATGTTTGGCATGGTAGACTAGGGCATGTAAATTTTAATTCTTTATGACGTTTAATTAAATTAAATTTGATACCAACATTCCATATCGAGTCCAATTACAAATGCGAGATATGTGTCGAATCCAAACTTACGAGATCATCATTTAAATCGGTTGAACGAATAACCGAACCCCTTGATTTAATTCATACCGATGTGTGTGATTTAAAAGCGGTTCTCTCACGTGGAGGAAACAGGTACTTCATCACGTTTATTGATGATTGTACTAAATATTGCTATGTGTATTTACTTAAAAGTAAAGACGAAGCAATAGAGAAGTTTATCTTATACAAAAATGAAGTTGAGAATCAACTTAAAAAGAAGATAAAAGCTATGAGAAGCGATCGAGGAGGTGAATATGTTGCACCTTTTGCGGAATTATGGGCAAAAAGTGGCATTGTACACGAGTGTACACCTCCTTATTCTCCACAATAAAATGGCGTGGCGGAACGAAAGAACCGCACATTAAAAGAGATGATGAACGCCATGTTGATAAGCTCGGGAGTGAACCGAGAAGTGTGGGGGGATGGCATTCTCTCAGCAAACTATCTTTTGAACAAGATACCCTTGAAAAATAGGGACGAAACTCCATATGAGTTATGGAGAAAGAGGAAGCCGTCATACAAATACTTGAAAGTGTGGGGGTGCCTAGCAAAGGTGATTGTACCACCTCCTAAGGCTCTTAGGATAGGACCCAAAACGGTTGATTGCATTTTCATAGGATATGCGCATCAAAGTAGTGCACATTGTTTTCTTGTACATGAGTCCAAGAATCCCGATGTACACAAACACACTATCATAGAGGCAAACTCTAACATCATCTCATATTTTGAGAATGTGTTTCATATGTTAGGACAAACACATGCGACTTCATCAACAACGGCTGATGAGGCAGGTCCAAGTTCATCTACATGGTTAGATGAAGCAGGCCCTAGTTCATCTACGAGGATAGATGAAAGACATGAACGACCCGAGGTCGAGGAGGGTGAGCTTAGACGAAGTAAACGACAAAGGGTTGAAAAATCCTTTGGTCCAGACTTCTTGAGCTACATGGTTGAGGGTGAGCCCAATACCTACCGCGAGGCGGTTACCTCCGCAGAAGGACCTCAATGGCAAGAAGCAATTAAGAATGAAATTGATTCTATATTGCAAAATCATACTTGGGAGTTAGTAGATCTTCCACCTGGTTGTAAACCACTTGGATATCGTTGGATACTCAAAAGGAATATGAAAGCTGACGGAAGTATTGATAAATACAAGGCAAGGTTAGTGATCAAAGGATTTAGACAAAAGGAGGGTCTAGACTACTTTGATACTTACTCGCCTGTAATGCGAATAAACTCTATACGATTGGTTCTTGCAATTGCGGCTCTAAGAAATTTGGAAGTTCACCAAATGGATGTAAAGATCGCATTTCTAAATGGCGATTTAGAAGAAGAAATTTACATGGAACAACCTGAGGGTTTTTCCGCCCCAGGAAACGAGGGCAAAGTATGTAAATTGGTCAAGTCTTTGTAAGGCTTGAAGCAAGCTCCAAAACAATGGCACCAAAAGTTTGATCATGTCATGATTGACAATGGTTTCAAAATAAATGAGTGCGACAAGTGTGTTTATTTTAAAGACACACCAAGAGGTTATGTGATATTATGTCTTTATGTAGATGATATGCTTATCATTGGGAGTGATGATAACATGATCAACTCAATGAAAGACTTGTTGAAAGCGAGGTTTCACATGAAATACATGGGTCTCGCGGATGTGATTCTTGGAGTAAAAATCACTAGAACCCAAAATGGTCTTGTGTTGAGTCAATCTCACTACGTGGATAAGATCCTTGGGAAATTCAATTCGGAAGATACGAGTATAGCTCGCACTCCAATTGATAATACCCAACGCCTAAGGAAGAATAGAGGCAAGAGTGTTGCTCAGTTAGAGTACTCAAGGATCATTGGTAGTCTCATGTATCTAATGACATGTACTAGACCCGATTTAGCGTATGCTGTAAGCAGGCTGAGTAGATACACCAGTAATCCTGCGCGGAACATTTGAAAGCTATCACGAGGGTGCTTAGATACGTAAGATACACAAGAGACTATGGATTGCATTATACCCGTGATCCAGCAGTGATCGAAGGATACACTGACGCGAACTGGATATCGGATATAAAAGATCATAGATCGACAAGTGGATATGTGTTTACACTTGCGGGAGCAGCTATAGCTTGGAAGTCTTCCAAGCAAATGCTTATAGCTAGATCCACGATGGAATCCGAATTCGTCGCTTTAGATAAAAGCGGGGAAGAGGCGGAGTGGCTACGTCAATTTGTGGAAGATATTCCAAGATGGCCAAAGCCGTTGATGGCGATCTGCATACATTGTGACAATCAATCTGCGCTTGTTAGAGCACAAAGAGCGATGTACAATGGCAGATCAAGGCACATTCGACGTAGACACAACACGGTACGACAACTTATCTCAACGGGTGTTATCTCAGTTGACTATGTTAGGTCAAAGGAGAACATTACGGACCCGTTAACGAAAGGCTTAAGCAAAGATAAGGTGTATAAGTCGTCAAGAGGAATGGGACTAAATGTAAGGACCTGTAAAAATGTCCAAAAACGACCCGTAAGTGAAAACCCGGACCCCTGAAACCCTAGTGCTCATGAAAAACCAAGAAATCAAGAATTTTGGATTTCTCGCGGGCCGCGTAAGCTATAAGCTAGGCCTACGCGGGCTGCGACAGCACAACGGATGACCGGGACACGTTTTGGGCCACGTGTCAGCCACGTGGTGGGCCTACGAATGACACGCAAGCCCTAATCGTAGAATAGGTGGCCCTCGCGGGCCGCGTAAGGTATTGTGAAGGTTTACGCGGGCCGCGTAAAACCTAAAAATTTGCTATAAATTGGGCAGTTCATGGCCTTTGCTCCTGTGTTCGTAAAACTTTCTCAAAGACGACTTTTACTGCTCAAAATCATAATTTCACCTAGGAAAATGCTGCTACGAGTACAGGGTATTAACTCGATCACTGCTACGATACAATGTCCGATTGATTGAAACCGATCCGATGGATGTTTAAGTGCTGCCCGAATTCGGGCTATACTTTGTCACTCGTCGTGAGGGTTTTGATTTCGTGAGTTTATCGTAAATGTTGTATTAAGTTACTGACCTAGTTTCGTGTGCATTGTTATTTAACTAGGTTACAAGGCTAAATCAGTAGGCAAGGTTCTGTCCAATTAAACTTGCAATGTGAGTCATTCTCTTTTTTTTATCAAATTATTTCCAAAACCCTATTTATTTTCAAAGTTATAATTACAGGGATTAAGTCTTTGTAATCTTCAATTACTGCCGGTATGTGGGGTTTTGTATACATTACTTGATACCCGTCACCATTGGACAACGGGTTAGCCAATGGGTGATCTGACCATAGTCATAGATACAAGTGACAAATACCGATTTGGGGTAATTGGTTGATAGAAACAATATAATCACCCTTAATACTGTATATTATAACAATGTGTCGTTTTGTACAAATTGAGTGACTCGCCAGTATTTTCCTTGCTGATAAAATCTTTTAAACATGTTTCAGGTGATTTACTGTAAACCATAGAAAAAGTGCCACGTAGCACTACAGCCTGAAGAAGGTGGCTCAGTAAAATAAATAAACATGTTTTGTAAAACAGGGAATTTCCTTGTAAAATTCCTTTATTGTAAATTACGGGGTTTACCCCCAAATTGTGAAATAAAATAATTGGACATTTTTAGTTTTCACGATCCTGTTAAAATTTCCGCTGCCAAATTAAACATTAATACCACGGGTTTCTGTCCCGCGGTTCCTGAACGGGGTAAAACCGGGACGGGGGCCGTGACAGAAAAAGGTGGTATCAGTGCCACTGATTTAAGCTAATTAAGTATTTAGAAATACTTAACTTTTCAAATTTCCATTCTGTGATTCTGTAAAAATTTAAATTGCAATAAACAACATTCTAACTAGAATTTTTGTGTTTTCTTTATATATTAATAGCATGAATGAGTTGTTTGAAGCTCTTCAGAATCTCACTATCTATTCTGCTGACATGGAAATTCCCGGGGGCTTTTCCGGTTATCAGGCCGATACTGAAAAACCTATGGAGTTCCAGGCTCAGGCCTAGGAGAAACCAAAGCCGAAAAAAGAGAAGGAGAATCTTGGACTGGAAACATGGGCGTAGGAGAAACCAGCTGCACAGAAGGTTAAAAAGATTGAGGATCCGAAGGATAAAGGGAAAGGAAAACAGGTCGGGGAAAGTTCTGGACAAGCCCAGGAGATGCCACCGTGGGAGGAGCTTGATCGCAAACTGGCGAATTGTAACCTCATCGGACCTGCCGATGAAAACCTCTTCAATTACCCTGCTGAATCACAACTTCCAGTTAATCTGCAACCTGCTATCCCAGATCCTATTGTCAACCACCAACTTTTACCCGGCGAAATGGAGGAATGGTGGGCAAGTTATTGGCAATTTCAGAATTTCATGAATAACCCCAACGTCTATTTTCCCCAGTTTGACCCTGAGCCTGCACTAAACCCACCTATGAGCACAGAAAACTTAGTTGAACTCCGCCGTTATGGCGAGGAACTAGTGGACGCAGGAAATAGGATTCGAGATGTGGGGGAGAAAATCTCATGGAAATACGACGAGAGGGAGCGTCGTTTCTAAAAGGCCGGTTAACTGTGGTTGTGTGTTTAATAATAATAAAATAAATAGTAATAAATAATAAAAATATAATCATGTAAAATAACTCAAATAAAACTTTTGTAATATAACTGGTGTGTATCAATGCATACTAATATATATATAAAAATATGAAAGTCGCAAAGTCGACAATTTTGGCTATACGTGTTAATGTGATTATGTGTGATTGCTTTATTGTGATTGGTTATTATTTATTTTGTGCCAATAATTTATTTATATATATATATATATATATATATATATATATATTGTTAATTATCAGATGGAACACGCCGTCAATGAGCAAGTTAACGAAGTTAACCAATCTGAGCAAAACAATGAAGATCACTTCTTTAATAGACAGGATATAGAAAACATCGTTGCTCAGGGAATAGCCAATGCTATTCCAGCAATCCTTGCTGCTGCCCGAAATCCAGTTGAACCTCCACCAGCTACTCCCAGCAAACGTACTCGCGATGACAATTTCAGTAATAGTGTAAATGGGGGCGGCAACAATAATAATAATGATGTGGTTCAAGCCCCATTTCTTAAGAAAATGAAAGCTGCAACACCTGGTTGCACTTATAAAGAATTTTTTGCCTGTAAACCGATCGAATTTGCAGGCAACGAAGGGGCAACTGCTGCACTGCGTTGGTTAGAGAAAACCGAAGCAGTGATTAAAATAAGTAAATGTGCCGAAGAAGACAAGGTTATGTATGCGTCGCACCTTTTTAAAGAAGGGGCGTTAGAATGGTGGAACACGGTACTGCAAGCCAAGGGAAGTGACGTGGCTTATGCCATAACTTGGGAAGAATTTAAGAGATTGGTGGAAAGAAAATTCTGTCCCGAATATGAAAAGGAACAAATGAAAAATAAGTTCCTAAACCACCGGATGGTGGATGTTGACTGTCTTGGGTATACTTCGACATTCTTTGAATATGCTAGAATTGTACCAACTCTGGCTTCGCCAGAACCGGTACTTATTTCTCGCTATATTTGGGGTTTGATTAGCGAGATTCATGATATCGTCAAAGCTGCGAGACCCCGCACAATTGACGATGCGGTGGAATTAGCCAACACCTTAACCGACGGGCTGGTACGCACGAGAGAAGAAAACAGGAAAAATGAATTAGCCCAAATGATTACCCAAGGGTTCCGTGGGGGTAATATTTTCAAGAAAAAGGGAACTGGGCAATCTTCCACCCTGCCATTCTGCAGAAATTGTAAAAAGAAACATTTTGGAAGATGTAATGAAATCTGCAACTTTTGCAAAGCTCTGGGGCATCGAGAGGATGAGTGCAGAAAGAAAACAAGGATCTGTTATAATTGCGGCGAATTTGGACATTTTAGACCAGAATGTCCTAAGCTGGTCAAACCAGCTGACAATAAGGCCAAGCATGCTGAAGGGACTACTAAGAAAAACGCAAGAGCCTTTCAGCTGACAACTCAAGAAGTAGATCTGATTCCTGATGTGATAGCCTTTACGTTCCTAGTTCATGACGTTTACGCAAAAGTATTGTTTGACTCTGGTGCAAACCAAAGTTTCATAAATACTTCATTCTGTCAAGCCCTCAAACAACCTTTAACCCAACTTAGACAAGTTTTTACGGTAGAAATGGCAGATGGGAGTTCTGTTAACATAGATAAGGTTTTGCAAGAAGGAAAAATAGAACTCTTAGGCCATAAATTCTTTGCAACCCTGTTACCTATGGATTTAGCTGGATTCGATGTTGTGTTAGGAATGGATTGGTTAATAGCCAAGCATGCTCGAATCCTCTGTGATAAGAATTCCATAGAAATTTATACAACCACAGGAGAAATAATTATGGTTACAGGAGATAAGCCACGAAAGCCAATGAAATTCATTTCAGTAATGAAAGTGGCCAGTTATTCAAGAAAACAAGGAATAGTGTATATGATTTCGGTAGTTATTAATACCAAAAGTAAGGAACTCAAGGAAATTCCAGTAGTATCAGAATACCCGGATATATTCCTAGAAGAATTACCTGGATTACCACCCGATAGGGAAGTAGAATTTAGAATTCATCTAATTCCTGGAACTACACCGATAGCCAAGGCACCTTATCGGTTAGCACCCACCGAAATGTTAGAATTGAAAAAGCAGTTAGATGAATTATTAAGCAAATGATTCATACAACCTAGTTCATCCCCTTGGGGAGCACCAGTGTTGTTTGTGAAAAAGAAAGATGGTTCAATGAGAATGTGTATCGATTACAGGGAGTTGAATAAGGTTGCAATTAAGAATCGATACCCATTACCTAGGATTGATGATCTTTTTGATCAACTTCAGGGAGCTAGATATTTTTCTAAAATCGATTTGCGCTCCGGATATCATCAGTTAAAGGTACAAGAATAAGACATACCTAAAACTGCTTTCAAAACTAGGTATGGTCACTACGAGTTTACAGTCATGCCATTTGGACTAACAAATGCTCCTGCAGCATTTATGGACATGATGAATAGAATCTGTAAACCATATCTGGATAAATTTGTAATTGTCTTCATTGACGATATACTTATTTATTCCAAAAGTCAGGAGGAGCATTGTGAGCACCTGCATGCACTCTTAACTTTGTTAAGAAAGGAAAAGCTTTATGCCAAATTCTCGAAGTGTGAATTTTGGCTGCAGGAAGTGCAATTTTTAGGACATATGGTGAATCACGAAGGTATTCACGTAGATCCTTCTAAGATAGAAGCAATCATAACATGGATGGTCCCACAATCAGCTACGGAAATAAGAATTTTCTAGGGTTAGCTGGTTACTATAGGCATTTCATTAAGGATTTTTCTAAGATAGCTGTGCCATTAACTAGGCTAACTTGTAAAACAGTTAAGTTTGAATAGGGACCTAAGCAAGAAGAGGCCTTTAAAATTTTAAAGCAAAGATTAACAAATGCTCCAGTTCTAGCTTTACCAGACGGAACAGAAGATTTTGAAGTTTACTGTGATGCTTCTAAATTAGGATTAGGATGTGTACTGATACAACGCAAAAAGGTAATTGCTTATGCCTCAAGGCAATTGAAAAAGCACGAGGAAAATTATACAACCCACCACTTAGAGTTAGGAGCAATAATTTTTGTCCTTAAGATTTGGAGACATTATCTGTATGGAAGTAAGTTTACTGTCTATACGAATTATAAGAGCTTAAGATATATATTTGGGCAAAAAGAGTTGAACATGAGGCAAAGAAGATGGATGGAAATTCTAAGTGACTACGACTGTGATATTCAATATCATGAAGGAAAGGAAAATGTAGTAGTAGATGCCCTAAGTTGTAAGTATCATGAGAAACAAAGACGAATTCGTGCCCTTAGATTAAGTTTACAATTAGATTTAATGGAACAACTGAAGAATGTTCAGGAAACTGCAATCGAGGATAATGCTGAAGGAATGAAAGGAAGGATAAAGGAACTAGAGCAAGGGGTTGATGGGATTTGGAGATTCCACAAGAAAAGGATTTGGGTACCTAAGCAAGGAGACTTAAGAAATAAGATTTTAGAAGAAGCCCATAAATCTAGATACACCATGCATCCTGGTAATAAAAGATGTACCAAGATTTAAGAAACAACTTCTGGTGGATAGGAATGAAAAAGGACATAGCCAGATATGTTTCTAAGTGCCTAACTTGTTCACAAGTTAAGGCGGAACACCAGAAACCCTTAGGTCTACTACAACAATTAGAAATGCGCATATGGAAATGGGAACTAATAACCATGGACTTTGTTACTAAGTTACCAAGACCAGAAAAGGTAACGATGCAATCTGGGTGATAGTGGATAGATTAACCAAATCAGCCCATTTTCTACCCATGAAAGAAACCTTTAGCATGGAAAGGTTAGCAAAGTTGTACGTAGATGAAGTAGTATCCTTACATGAAGTCCCACTCTCCATTGTATCAGATAGGGATAGTCGCTTCACTTCACATTTCTGTACAAGTTTCCAACAAGAAATGGGAACACGATTAAATTTAAGTACTGCCTATCATCCCCAAACAGATGGACAGAGTGAAAGGACGATCCAAACCCTGGAAGACATGCTCAGAGCATGTGTCATAGATTTTGGTGGAAACTGGGATGACCACCTACCCTTAATCGAATTCTCATATAACAATAGTTATCATGCAAGCATCGAAGCTGCCCCATTGGAAGCATTGTATGGACGAAAGTGTAGAACTCCAGTTTGTTGGGTAGAAATAGGAGAAAGCCAATTATCAGGTCCCGAGATTGTACAGGAGACCACCGACAAGATAACTCAAATCAAGGAAAGACTGAAAATGGCTCGAGATCGTCAGAAGAGTTATGCAGACAATCGACGTAAGCCGTTAGAATTTCAAATTGGAGACAACGTACTATTGAAAGTTTCTCCTTGGAAAGGAGTAGTTCAATTCGGTAAGAAAGGAAAGCTAAGCCCAAGATACATAGGACCATTCTCAGTAATCCGGCATATAGGACCAGTTTCCTATCGCTTACAACTACCAGAAGAGCTAACCGGGGTACATGATGTATTTCATGTATCCAACCTCAAGAAATGTCTATCTGACGAATCCCTAGTAGTACCTCTTCAAGATATAGAGGTAAATGAAAAGTTAAAATTTGTGGAGAAACCACTTCAAATAGAAGATAGAAAGATTAAATTCCTCAAACACAAAAGACTGGTATTGGTCAAAGTCAAGTGGGATTCAAAAAGAGGACCTGAGTACACCTGGGAGCTGGAATCGGAAATGAAGCAAAAGTATCCTCACTTATTTCAGTAAATCTCAAGGACGAGATTTTAAATAAGGTGGGGAGGATGTAAGGACCTGTAAAAATGTCCAAAAACGACCCGTAAGTGAAAACCCGGACCCCTGAAACCCTAGTGCTCATGAAAAACCAAGAAATCAAGAATTTTGGATTTCTCGCAGGCCGCGTAAGCTATAAGCTAGGCGTACGCGGGCCGCGACAGCACAACGGATGGCCGGGACACGCTTTGGGCCACGTGTCAGCCACGTGGCGGGCCTACGCGTGACACGCTAGCCCTAATCGTAGAATAGGTGGCCCTCTCGGGCCGCGTAAGGTATTGTAAGGTTTACGCGGGCCGTGTAAAACCTAAAAATTTGCTATAAATTGGGCAGTTCATGGCCTTTGCTCCTATGTTCGTAAAACTTTCTCAAAGATGACTTTTACTACTCAAAATCATAATTTCACGTTGGAAAACGCTGCTACGAGTACAGGGTATTAACTCGATCACTGCTACGATACAATGTCCGATTGATTGAAACCGATCCGATGGATGTTTAAGTGCTGCCCGAATTTGGGCTATACTTTGTCATTCGTCCTGAGGGTTTTGATTTCGTGAGTTTATCGTAAATGTTGTATTAAGTTACCAACCTAGTTTCGTGTGCATTGTTATTTAACTAGGTTACAAGGATAAATCAGTAGGCAAGGTTCTGTCCAATTAAACTTGCAATGTGAGTCATTCTCTTTTTTTTAATCAAATTATTTCCAAAACCCTATTTATTTTCAAAGTTATAATTACAGGGATTAAGTCTTTGTAATCTTCAATTACTGCCGGTATGTGGGGTTTTGTATACATTACTTGATACCCGTCACCATTGGACAACGGGTTAGCCAATGGGTGATCTGACCATAGTCACAGATACAAGTGACAAATACCGATTTGGGGTAATTGGTTGATAGAAACAATATAATCACCCTTAATACTGTATATTATAACAATGTGTCGTTTTGTACAAATTGAGTGACTCGCCAGTATTTTCCTTGCTGATAAAATCTTTTAAACATGTTTCAGGTGATTTACTGTAAACCATAGAAAAAGTGCCGTGTAGCACTACAGCTTGAAGAAGGTGGCTCAGTAAAATAAATAAACATGTTTTGTAAAACAGGGAATTTCCTTGTAAAATTCCTTTATTGTAAATTACGGGGTTTACCCCCAAATTGTGAAATAAAATAATTGGACATTTTCAGTTTTCACGATCCTGTTAAAATTTCCACTGTCAAATTAAACATTAATACCACGGGTTTCTGTCCCGCGGCTCCTGAATCGGGTAAAACCAGGACGGGGGCTGTGATACTAAAGCCCATAGATGAAGGGAATATGAGGGAAACCTAACCTAGTTGACTGGAGATCCCAAGATCTAGGTTCAATAGGCCAACTTAATCTTAAACCCAAAGGGGTGCCCCAAAATTCATAAAGGGAGTTGTATACTTCCTAGTCCATTCTAATCAGTGACATGAAGAAAGGTTAAGCATGTTGAGGTTAAGGATTTTGAGGAAATCCAAAACTAACCATGATGCTTTTAATGATTCAGAGGAATCACCTATGTTAGAGAGAAGTGGGGTCGCTTCGAATGGATTTGTGGGGAGGCGCAAATCCTAGAGCTCTCGTAGAACCAGGAAAGACTCAATCACCGCTTAATCACATTGTAAACCCCAACATACCGGCAGTAATTGAAGAACTACAAAGACTCAATCACCGCTTAATCACATTGTAAAACATTAAGGTTTTGTAAAACATTCCAAAAAGGTTAACAAAAAGAGGATAAACTCACATTGCTATCTTAGACTTCGCGTAAGGGTTTCCTGTATATAATCTATAATTTATACAAATGTACATTGGTTAGTATCATAACCCTTTGAAAATATTAATGATACCCTCCCTGAGACGGCATTCCAACAACTACGTCGGGCAGAACCACGACAGTTGTTACGGAACCCTAAATCAATCGGGTAGCGTATCTATTATGAAACTGGGGTTATAATACTTACAACTGAGCAGAACCTCGCTAATTAGGGGGTATAATACTTGAAAATTATGCCTAATATCAGAGATTTCGAGATTGAGAAACAGAAATGAGCGAGTTGAAATGAAATCCCGAGGCCTTCTTATATAGTGCGGAAATCTGGTCTCCACGCGGCCCGCATAAAGAAAGGACAAGGGTTACGCGGCCCGCGTCAACCTTGGTCAACGGGGTAGCATAGCTCGGTCAGCATGTAGGTCCGCCACGATGTCGACACGTGTCAGCTCAGGGTGTCTCCGCGTTGTGGGTCTCTCGCGGCCCGCGTTAACTAAACGGGAACTCTTACGCGGCCCGCCTAAACTTATAATTTCATTGAAATCAGTTTCAGCCTTGATACCGCCCGCATGAGGGTTTGAGGTGGGTCTACGCGGCCCGCCTTAGCCCTAGTTTTCAAGTTTTAAATTTTATTTTTAATGCTATACTATATTTCGGGCTCGGTTTTCACATACGGGGTGTATTTAAAGACATATTAAGTTATTTTAAAATATAATAGGGTGTCGGAAATATTTTGAGAGTGTCGGTTTTACTAAGGGTTGTTACATTCTCCCCACCTTGATTTAGAGCTCGTCCTCGAGATCTACTGGAATAAGTGCGGATATTTATTTTGCATTTCCGATTCAAGCTCCCATGTGTACTCAGGTCCTCTTTTGGAGTCCCACTTTACTTTGACCAGAACTAGTCTCTTGTGTTTGAGATTCTTGACTTTCCTGTTTTCAATTTGTAGAGGTCTTTCTACAAACTTAAGTTGTTCATTTACCTCTATATCCTTAAGAGGTACTATCAGTGTTTCATCAGCTAAACACTTTTTGAGATTAGAGACAAGAAATACATCATGTATTCCTGCCATTTCCTCTGGCAGTTGTAGCTGATAGGCTACAGGTCCTGTTCTTCTAATAATCTTAAAAGGTCCAACATACCTGGGACTTAGCTTTCCCCTTTTTATGAATCTTACTACTCCTTTCCAAGGAGAGACTTTTAACAATACTTTATCTCCTGTTTGAAATTCCAATGGCTTGCGTCGGTTATTAGCATAACTTTTTTGTCGATCACGAGCTGCTTTCAGTCGTTCCTTGACTTGAATAATTTTGTCAGTTGTTTCTTGCACTATATCGGGTCCAGATAGTTGCTTTTCCCCAATTTCTGCCCAACAGACTGGGGTTCGGCACTTTCGTCCATAAAGTGCTTCAAATGGTGCAGCATTGATACTTGTGTGATAACTATTATTATAAGACAATTCTATTAAAGGTAAATGATCGTCCCAATTACCTCCGAAATTAATTACGCAAGCTCTAAGCATATCCTCCATTGTCTGAATTGTCCTTTCACTTTGTCCGTCCGTTTGAGGATGATAAGCTGTGCTCAATTTTAACTTGGTTCCCATTGCCTTTTGGAAACTTGACCAAAAATGAGAGGTAAATCGACTATCTCTATCAGAAACAATTGATAAAGGAATTCCGTGTAAAGAAACAATTTCATTTACATACAATTTAGCTAACTGTTCCATACTGAAAGTTTCTTTCATAGGTAAGAAATGAGCTGACTTGGTTAGCCTATCTACAATCACCCAGATTGTATCATTGCCTTTCTTTGTTTTGGGTAATTTAGTAACAAAATCCATTGTTATTAATTCCCATTTCCACACTGGCATTTCTAACTGTTGTAGAAATCCTGAGTGGTGTTCAGCTTTGACTTGTGAACAAGTTAAACATTTAGAAACATAGGCTGCTATGTCCTTTTTCATTCCTATCCACCAGAAATTTTTTCTTAAATCCTGGTACATCTTATCATTTTCTGGATGCATCGTATATTTAGATTTATGAGCTTCTTCTAAAATACGATAACGTAGGTTTCCTAATTTAGGTATCCATATTTTCTTTTTATGGAATCTCCAAATTCCATCTGTTCCTTGTTCCAATTCTTTTAACATACCTTTTAATTTTTCAGTATCATCCTTGATTACTGATTCTTGTGCTTCTCTTATCTGATCATTTAAATCTACTTGTAGATTTAATTTAAGAGAACGTACCCTTTTTGGCTTTTCATGATACTTTCGGCTTAAAGCATCTGCTACTACATTTGCTTTTCCTTCATGATACTGGATATCACAATCATAATCACTAAGCATCTCCATCCAACGTCGTTGTCTCATATTCAACTCCTTTTGCTTGAAAATATACCTTAAACTCTTATGATCAGTGAATACGGTAAACTTACTACCATAAAGGTAATGTCTCTAAATCTTAAGAGCAAAAATTATAGCTCCTAATTCTAGATCATGGGTTGAATAATTCTCTTCATGATTCTTTAGTTGTCTAGATGCGAAAGCTATAACCTTTTGACGTTGCATTAATACACATCCATAGCCTAATTTAGAAGCGTCACAATAGACTACGAAGTCTTCAGCTCCTTCGGGTAATGCTAGTATGGGTGTATGGGTTAATCTTTGCTTAAGGTTCTAAAGGCTTCTTCTTGTTTTAATCCCCATTCAAACTTAACAGATTTACAGGTTAGCTTAGTTAAAGGAATGGCTATTCTAGAAAAATCTTGAATAAATTTTCTATAATAACGGGCTAATCCTAAGAAACTTCTAACCTCAGTAGGTGACTCAGGGGTTTTCCATTTAGTAATTGCCTCAATCTTTGTGGGATCCACATGAATTCCTTCATGATTAACTAAATGTCCAAGGAACTGTACCTGTTCTAACCAAAATTCGCACTTAGAAAATTTAGCATAAAGCTTTTCCTTTCTTAATAAACTTAAAAGTGCGTGCAAATGCTTTGCATGATCCTCTTTATTCTTAGAGTAAATTAGAATATCATCTATGAAGACAATTATGAATTTATCCAAATATGGTTTACATATTCGGTTCATCATGTCCATAAATGCAGCTGGGGCATTGGTTAAACCAAATGGCATGACAGTAAATTCATAATGGCCATACCTTGTTCTGAATGCGGTATTAGGAATATCCTCTTCCTGTACCTTTAATTGATGATATCCTGACCTTAAATCGATTTTAGAGAAAAATCGAGCTCCTTGTAGTTGATCAAACAGATCATCGATTCTCGGTAATGGGTACCGGTTCTTAATCGTAACCTTGTTTAATTCACGGTAGTCAATGCATATACGCATTGATCTGTCCTTCTTTTTAACGAATAAAATTGGCGCTCCCCATGGTGACGAACTTGGCTGTACAAATCCTTTTTCCAACAATTCATCTAATTGTTTCTTTAATTCCTGCATTTCTGCGGGTGCCAAACGGTAAGGTGCTTTGGCAATCGGTGCGGTTCCAGGCAGTAGGTGAATTCTGAATTCAACTTCTCTGTCCGGTGGTAGTCCTGGTAATTCTTCTGGAAAAACATCTGAAAACTGAGATACTACTGGAATATCTTTTAAATCCTTTCCTTTAGTGTTAGTGATTATGGAAATCAAATACACTAATGACCCTTTTCTTATGTAACTTGCAGTTTTCATCACAGAGATAAATTTTGTGGATCTATTTGGTTTATCTCCTTTAATTGTGATCGTTTTACCTTTTGGTGCATTTACTTGAATTGACTTTTGATCACATAAAATACTGGCTTTATTGGCTATTAACCAATCAATTCCTAAAACAACATCGAATCCTGCCAGATTCATTGGATAAAGGTTTGCAATAAATTTCTGATTTAAAATTTCTATTCTTGCTCCCTGCAAGATTTCAGAAATTCTAACGGTTTCTCCATTAGCTGTCTCTACTAAGCATTCTTGTGGTAGTTTAGTTAATGACTGATTTAGAAATTTGCAAAATGATGTATCAATAAAACTTTGGTTTGCACCAGAGTCAAATAATACTTTAGCAAAAACATCATTAACTAAAAACGTACCAGCTATGACATCTGGAATCATCTTAGCTTCATCTGCAGTCAGAACAAATGCTCTAGCATTTTGAGTATTCTTGTTGTTTGTAGCTGGAGCTAATTTTGAGCAATTAAGCTTGATATGACCTTGTTCTCCGCAGTTGTAACATATCTTGTTATTAGCTTTCTTCCTGCAGTTTTCTTCCTTGTGTCCCGATATTTTGCAAAAGTTACAGTATATAGAGCATCTTCCTGAATGCTTTCTTTTGCAATTCTTACAGTAAGGTGCAGAGGTAGAACCTATATTTCTCCCACGGTTAGAATTTCCAGAATGAAATTCTTGTGTGAGTTTCTGGGTTAGGTGACGAGTGGTCTGTAGGACAACTCTTAAAAGGGTTAATACAATGCACATTCTATACTTATTACGGTTAATTGCTTGAACTTGGTAACCACTAGATGATTTGATATGCAGGTGATATAATGCTTAAAAAACGAGTTTTAGAAGACATGATCGGTTGATAGAAGTTGGTGGATTCTAAGAACGAGAGATATGCAGAATCTGATGAAGAACCTGATGATTTCGAACTGGTGAAGTATCTGTAGATTATGCGAGAAAATGGTACAAAATCGGTAAAGGAAACAATGCATGGGAAAACGTGTCGAAGAAAAATGAAAAATTTTCCAAGAAGTTGCTTTACGGACCGTAAGGTTACACCTTTACGGTCCGTAAGGAAGGGGTCCGCAGAGTAAAGCCAGGTCCGCAAAGCAGCAGTTGACTTCCTTTGACCAGGTTGGCTTACGGACCGTAAGGTCAGAGCTTTACGGTCCGTAAAGCAGTGTCGGCAGTAACAGACAAATCAGTGGGCGGAGCAGGCGTTGACCGGTCAACATTCATGAGCTTACGGACCGTAAGGTCCCAAGCTTACGGTCCGTAAAGCAGTGTCGGCAGCCGTCTTTACGTACGTGGGCGGAGCAGTTGATTAAATTATTAAAAAGTGGGCTTACGGACCGTAAGGTCCCAAGCTTACGGTCCGTAAGCTTGTCTCCAGCTTCTAAAATTCAGCTATAAATAGCACTACTCCGATTCTTTCAAACCATCTCGAAAATCATTCGGTTCTGGAGCATTTAGGACGATGTAGCAGCACTTTGGAGCTGCTCGGGAGTCTAGGAAGCGTTTGGTTCGAGTTCTAAACTTCCGGGTTCGGTAAATGTTTGTTTTTCGATTTCTGTAAGTTTTGTATTATGTTTTCAGTTACTTGTAAGTGTGTTATTGCATATTATGAGTAGCTAAACTTTATAATGATCATCCTAGATTGAAAGTTTGTTTGAGACATTCATGTTATTGTTTTTATTTCTAGAATAATAGACTTTTACTTGTGATTTGTTTATTATGGTGTGTTGATATTTGTTTGTAAATTGTTACTTTGCATTTCAATCATAATCTAAAATCATACGTTCTTGGTTCTAATAGCAATCGAGATATCATGGGCGGGTTAAGGGTTGAATGTTATTGGTCATCGAGTAACAACCTCACATACACTTGAGTACTTAGTTCTCTTTTATCATAAACAAGTAATTGGTCATCGGGTAACAACCTCATGTTCTAGGAATCTGAGTACTTAGTTCCCTTTTATCACAACCAAAGTAATAGATCATCGGGTAACAACCTCACACACATTTGAGTATTTAGTTCCCTTTTATCACAACAAATAACTACACATGAACCATGTCTATGTGGTTCTTTTTAGTTGAACTAAAACATGAATGTCAATTAAAACCGGATTCTAGGATGGTCAATTGTTTTTTGTCTTTTGTTTGTTTACACCCAAAACTTTTTCTTTTGAAATTTAATAAATAAATTTTAATTTTAAAATCTATCCAACTATCAAATTTCATAAAGTAAGTTTAGATCAATTAAACGGTATTACACTGACCACATGCTCCTCGTGGATACGATACCTGACTTACCCTGTCTATAGGTAATTTTAGGTTTTTGCATAGACCCGACGACAGTCTATCAAAATGGCGCCGTTGCCGGGGAGCTAGTGCGCTTAGTGTTATATTGTTTATTTGATTTTTAGTTTTATTGTTCCTTTAAAAAAAAAAAAAAAAAAAAACCAAAAAGATTTCTATGTTCATGATTTACACTTGGTAGTTGAGTTGTGTTGTGCAGGATGACAGGGTATTACACAAAGATCAGCTTATTTACGTGTAGATTATGCGGGGGTCCACTACATCCATGTATTGGTTGCAATGAGGCCCACTACAGGAGGACACATGGAAAACCGGTGTCTTATGTTCCACAGCTTCCACCACCGGTGTCTTATGTTTCACAGCTTTCACCTCCATCATACGTTGATGATTATGAATCAGAAATGGAGGATGATTATTACTCGGATGGATATGATCGGGAAGAGGATGTTTATTACGAGACAAGGACGAATGGTCTATGTTTTTGTTGCGGTTGCGATCATACTTATGATTATGCTGTGTGCAGGGTATATTCAGAAAATCCAAAGTATTGGAATAAAAAGATGATGGAAGCACGCATCTATAGACCGTATCAGGGATATCGACAATATCATCCCGAAGAAGGTGTTAATAAGTATCAGACCGAGGAGGAGAAAAAGCTTGCTATATTGAAAGTAACTTTGTCCAAACTCGAGCAGTATTTATCAACACCCAACCTTTCCAATGAAGATCGAATCAGCTGTCTAGTTTTTAAATGTCAAAAGTTAAAAATGAAGATAGAGATAGAAGAACGCCTCTCACCATTACCTGACGATATTAGAGATTATTCTCACATGAAGGAGCAGGTTGTGGAGGATAATACCACGCCAAGGATTCCTTTATCTGATGAAGAGTCACTTGTAGATCAGATGATGTGTGCAGATTATGAGGTAGAGCAGGCTGATGGGATGGATATGTGTACCGAACCTCTCCCCATATCAATCACTCCAATTAACAAGTGTGGGGAAGAGGGTTCGAGGAAGAAAATAAGGAGGTTGAGACTACAAGACATCGGGGTACATATCATGAAGTGGATTAGCAGAAGCCGTAGGAGCAGCTTTAACATGCCAATTAGACTGACAAATCTATGGAGATGGCATGTAAATTTCCGGGCATTTGTTGGAAATGCTGCGGGTAAGTGTGCATTAAGACCACCATAATGCATATCAGGTATGGTCTGGCTGAAGACCTTTAAACTTAGCGCTCTCGGGAGGCAGCCCGAGGAAGTATTGTATTCGTGTGTTTTGTGTGTTTTGCTTTGTTTTGTTTTGTTTTGTTTTGTTTTGTTTTGGTGTGTTTGTGTTTTGACAGGTTATTACATATTCGCGGATGCAACGATTCAAGTGTGGGGATGTTTGGCGAGTACATTCAATTAAGGATGGGTGTTATTAGGCTCGATGCCGAACGCTCCATTAGAGTTCAAAGTTATGTACACTATAACATTCCCATAGAGATATCAGCGAATCCAAGAGATGTTTATGTTCCTGTCCCATTACTGCAGCTTCATCACTACCAACACTGCTGTTTTACTAATCAGGTCGTGTCTTGTTTTCATTTTGTGCACCTTTACATATATTCATATTCAAATTATGGTTGGGCGGTTGGGTGGTGTTTTGATATGTTTGATTAATGGGTTGTGTTAATGGTGGTGTTTTTGAAAGCTAAAGCGATTTTTCCCTCAAAACCATACATTGGGACAATGTATCTCAAGTGTGGGGATGTGGGGAATTTTTGAGAAAAATTAAAATTTTTTAAAATTTTTGTGTAAATCCAAGCGAAAATTGTTAAAAATTTGAAAGCATGATCTTGTTCCACTTGACACATCGACACCTATTTCTAGTCTTTTCTTGGTAAGAATTTGAGCCACATATGATTATTACAGATATTCTTTTGTGTTGAGTGGCGGTGTGTGTATTGTGTTAATAGAACTTGTGTACAAATTCTTGTTAAATCCTAGAGTTAGCATGCTTTTGAAAATAATAAAGGACTTTTAGGTAGCCTCGTCTGGATGTGTGAGAGTGTGGGATTGGTGGTTTGGACCTCATTTGTTACATATATGAGCTTGGTATTGTGAGGGGTGGGGGTTTGGTCTTTAGAAAGCCATGTTTGAACCTTATACTATTCGGTTGTGACCCAAACCTACTTCCTTCAAAATGTTACCCTTTTGATTCAACCCGGTTTAGGAAATTTTAGTATGTAATAATGTTGTTATATATATTGTTGAAGTTTGAAGTATTATAAAAAAAAAAAAAAAAAAAAAGCAAGAAAAAAAGCAAGAAAAAGAAGAAAACCTTGAGAAAAATACAAAAAGAAGCAATTGTTTGTAATAAAAGTTGAGAAGTTTTTTTATGTTTTGTATATAGTTGATGTTATTTTGTTTTGTAAAAACCGGGTCAAATCAAATAGCTACTTGCATATATATCCCACTATTTTCCTACCTTTACACATAGCTCCGTTACAACCCGTAAGTCCTTTTGATTCATAAGTATGCTAGATATTGGAGGAGACTTGATTTTTATACAAGCTTATTGTCGCACAATCACACACGTGCATTGAGTGTTTTAGCATAATGTGCTAATATGTCTTGTCACCAAGAGTTGTTGTGAGGGGTGTGTCTTGTGGTATGATTGAAAGTTAGTAGAAGGACAGATCGTTTAGCTTGGTTTACATAATTGATCGCTTTAAAATAGTTTTTGAATGGGTTGCTTGGGACAAGCAACGGGTAAGTGTGGGGATGTGACGAGTGGTCTGTAGGACAACTCTTAAAAGGGTTAATACAATGCACATTCTATACTTATTACGGTTAATTGCTTGAACTTGGTAACCACTAGATGATTTGATATGCAGGTGATATAATGCTTAAAAAACGAGTTTTAGAAGACATGATCGGTTGATAGAAGTTGGTGGATTCTAAGAACGAGAGATGCAGAATCTGATGAAGAACCTGATGATTTCGAACTGGTGAAGTATCTGTAGATTATGCGAGAAAATGGTACAAAATCGGTAAAGGAAACAATGCATGGGAAAACGTGTCGAAGAAAAATGAAAAATTTTCCAAGAAGTTGCTTTACGGACCGTAAGGTTACACCTTTACGGTCCGTAAGGAAGGGGTCCGCAGAGTAAAGCCAGGTCCGCAAAGCAGCAGTTGACTTCCTTTGACCAGGTTGGCTTACGGACCGTAAGGTCAGAGCTTTACGGTCCGTAAAGCAGTGTCGGCAGTAACAGACAAATCAGTGGGCGGAGCAGGCGTTGACCGGTCAACATTCATGAGCTTACGGACCGTAAGGTCCCAAGCTTACGGTCCGTAAAGCAGTGTCGGCAGCCGTCTTTACGTACGTGGGCGGAGCAGTTGATTAAATTATTAAAAAGTGGGCTTACGGACCGTAAGGTCCCAAGCTTACGGTCCGTAAGCTTGTCTCCAGCTTCTAAAATTCAGCTATAAATAGCACTACTCCGATTCTTTCAAACCATCTCGAAAATCATTCGGTTCTGGAGCATTTAGGACGATGTAGCAGCACTTTGGAGCTGCTCGGGAGTCTAGGAAGCGTTTGGTTCGAGTTCTAAACTTTCGGGTTCGGTAAATGTTTGTTTTTCGATTTCTGTAAGTTTTGTATTATGTTTTCAGTTACTTGTAAGTGTGTTATTGCATATTATGAGTAGCTAAACTTTATAATGATCATCCTAGATTGAAAGTTTGTTTGAGACATTCATGTTATTGTTTTTATTTCTAGAATAATAGACTTTTACTTGTGATTTGTTTATTATGGTGTGTTGATATTTGTTTGTAAATTGTTACTTTGCATTTCAATCATAATCTAAAATCATACGTTCTTGGTTCTAATAGCAATCGAGATATCATGGGCGGGTTAAGGGTTGAATGTTATTGGTCATCGAGTAACAACCTCACATACACTTGAGTACTTAGTTCTCTTTTATCATAAACAAGTAATTGGTCATCGGGTAACAACCTCATGTTCTAGGAATCTGAGTACTTAGTTCCCTTTTATCACAACCAAAGTAATAGATCATCGGGTAACAACCTCACACACATTTGAGTATTTAGTTCCCTTTTATCACAACAAATAACTACACATGAACCATGTCTATGTGGTTCTTTCTAGTTGAACTAAAACATGAATGTCAATTAAAACCGGATTCTAGGATGGTCAATTGTTTTTTGTCTTTTGTTTGTTTACACCCAAAACTTTTTCTTTTGAAATTTAATAAATAAATTTTAATTTTAAAATCTATCCAACTATCAAATTTCATAAAGTAAGTTTAGATCAATTAAACGGTATTACACTGACCACATGCTCCTCGTGGATACGATACCTGACTTACCCTGTCTATAGGTAATTTTAGGTTTTTGCATAGACCCGACGACAGTCTATCATTAGGTTCCTCCTTTGATCCTCCTCTCGGGTATGAACTAATTCATCTGTCAAGGTATTTGCTAGTTCTACAGCTTCTTCTATGGTTTGAGGTCTAGCTGCCTTGACTACATGTCTTATTTCTCCAATTAATCCCCAGATATAACGGGAGATTAACACTGGTTCAGGTGAAGCAAGAGTTGGCACTATTCTAGCACATTCGAATAATATTTTAGTGTATCCCTTACTATCCACACCAGTCATCCTAAGGTTTAGGAATTTGTTTGCTATTTGTTCCTTCTCATTGGGTGGGCAGAATTTCCTTTCTACCTTGTCCTTAAATTCCTCCCATTCCATATTGTAAGTTCTATCACTTCCTCTTGATTGGAGGATAGTGTTCCACCATTCTAGTGCTGAATTTTTAAATAGATTAGAAGCAAACAATATTTTATCTTCTTCAGCACACTTACTTATTCTTAAGACTGCCTCAGTCTTCTCTATCCAGCGTAGGGTTGCAATGGCCCCTTCATTGCCCGAGAATTCCATTGGTTTACAAGACCAGAATTCTTTATAAGAACAACCATAAGACACGGTTCTTCTCCTTTTGGGAATGGGCATTTGAAGTACAGGTTCATTGTTCACGCTGTTTTCGGGTTCGATGGGTCGCTTACTGCTATGCTTACTTTTATTATTCGCTTCTTGAATCGTTTGAATAATAAATGGCATTGCATCTATGATTCCTTGTGCCACTATATGTTGAACAGCACTATTATCCATTTGGTTTCCATTGTTATTGATGCTTGGATTCTCATTAACCAAGTTAATGTTACTCTGGTTATCATTATTCAGATTTCCTTGATTTCCTTCGTCGGCCATCTGAATTTTAAACATTTATCCCATATTAATATCACAAGATAATATTTAATATAGGTAATCACATGATACGCAATCTAGCCAAAAACGTCGATCATTGCAACTTTTACTCTATTTCCATATACTATTATGCATCTATTACACACTAGTACTGAAATAAAAATTACAATACCAACAGAAATAGAATCACACTAATAGTAATATGCATCCGTACACACATATTTTATTTTACTTTTATTATATTATATTATTACTATTACCATCTCCTCTATCACATCACGGATATGGATTTATCCAAAAATCCATATTGCGCTCATCGTATTTCCATACGAGACGCTCTCCCACCTGTCGCATTCTCTCACTGCTCTCTAAAATTTCCTCACCGAAAGTCCTAAGTTCTTGGACGTTTTCTGCACTCATTGGGGGTGCAGGTTCTAGGACTGGGTTCGGAATCTGGGGTGCGGGTTCCTGATATGGGGGTGAAAGTGCCTGAAATTGGTAAGGATCTTCTAAGATCTCCCTAATATATTCATCATGGTAATTGGGATCTAAAGGGTCCATACCTGGATAGGCTCCTATGTTCTGTATGGGTGTGTCTTCATGTACCGGGTAACGTTGCACAAAGTCCCTATTATCGTCCCACCAGGGGTCGTAATTTGGGTCTAGAGGGTTTGGTGCAGGTACCCTAGGGATTTCCTCTGGGTTAAAGTCATGCATCTCCACTTGGTTTTCAGGGTTTTCTATTTCCATGGGTTGGTCTGGGATTAGTGGTTGTGGGGCTACTAGTTGTTCCATGGGTTGGTCTGGGATTAGTGGTCTGGGATTAGTGGTTGTGGGATTAGTGGTTGTGGGGCTACTAATTGTTCCAGACTTGGGTCAGCAGCAGTTGTAGCTAGGATATGAAAATTAGCTAGGCTTCTATTAAGCATATCCTGTGTATGGGCATCTGTCTCTTGCTTAGCAGCTGCTAAAACTCTTTGCTGTTGCAACTTTCGCATTCTTTTCCTACGTGCAAAGGCTTCCTTACTGAACCATCCTCGTTTCTTATGAGGGAATGGCTCTTCTGACTGAGCTTTAAAAGCAAACATCCATTCTTCCTGATCAGCAGAATACCCAGAAAAGGCAGGCTGTGATGAGGTACCTTCACTCTTAGGTGAATCAGATAACTGACGACACATGTCTGAGGGTCCCTGATCACTCATACTGGAAACTAACAAATAGTCAAATAACACATAATAAATAAATACAGTTATGCACATATTTCCGTAATTAATTTCCTAACACAAAATTTAGAATTTAAGTGTCAGCAGAACACTTATTTGGCTCAGACCAGTGGCTAGGCTCTGATACCACCGTCTGTCGCAACCCCCGAACCCTTATCTGTCCCGGGAACGGGCGGACGTGAACTCAGAGTTTCGGTGGTATCAGCTTGGTTAATTTGGCAGCGGAATTTACATCAGGACCGTAGTTAGGAAATGTTTATCAGAGTAAAACCACCATATTTTGATATTAATAATCACATGGGCAAAACCCAAGTTCTTATTACAATACATTTATAGGGACAAACCCTATTTTATTGAATTTAAAACATCGTTTATTAGGTAACTTTATAGCCACATTTTTCCCAAGCCTTCAGTGCTCTCCAGCTGGCTTTTTACTAATTGGCTGTCACATTGTGTTACCTGAAACACGTTTTAAAAACATTTGTCAGTCGGAAATACTGGTGAGTGAATCCCAGTTTAATCAAGAACATTTTATCAATTAAAACAGTATTGAGAGCGATCACATTGTTTATGTCTACACAATTACTCATTCAGTACTGTCAATCCTGACTTGTGGGTCATATTACACATTGGCTAACTCATTGTCCAATGGTAACGTACTGTCTTCCCCGACTTACTACACGCAGTAGTAAATTTTGTATACAAAACCCCAACATACCGGCAGTAATTGAAGAACTACAAAGACTCAATCACCGCTTAATCACATTGTAAAACATTAAGGTTTTGTAAAACATTCCAAAAAGGTTAACAAAAAGAGGATAAACTCACATTGCTATCTTAGACTTCGCGTAAGGGTTTCTTGGATATAATCTATAATTTATACAAATGTACATTGGTTAGTATCATAACCCTTTGAAAATATTAATGATACCCTCCCCGAGACGGCATTCCAACAACTACGTCGGGCAGAACCACGACAGTTGTTACGGAACCCTAAATCAATCGGGCAGCGTATCTATTACGAAACTGGGGTTATAATACTTACAACTGAGCAGAACCTCGCTAATTAGGGGGTATAATACTTGAAAATTATGCCTAATATCAGAGATTTCGCGATTGAGAAACAGAAATGAGCGAGTTGAAATGAAATCCCGAGGCCTTCTTATATTGTGCTGAAATCTGGTCTCCACGCGGCCCGCGTAAAGAAAGGACAAGGGTTACGCGGCCCGCGTCAACCCTGGTCAACGGGGTAGCTTAGCTGGGTCAGCATGTAGGTCCCCCACGATGTCGACACGTGTCAGCTCAGGGTGTCTCCGCGTTGTGGGTCTCTCGCGGCCCGCGTTAACTAAACGTGAACTCTTACGCGGCTCGCCTAAACTTATAATTTCATTGAAATCAGTTTCAGCCTTGATACCGCCCGCGTGAGGGTTTGAGGTGGGTCTACGCGGCCCGCCTTAGCCCTAGTTTTCAAGTTTTAAATTTTATTTTTAATGCTATACTATATTTCGGGCTCGGTTTTCACATACGGGGTGTATTTAAAGACATATTAAGATATTTTAAAATATAATAGGGTGTCGGAAATATTTTGAGAGTGTCGGTTTTACTGAGGGTTGTTACATCTATGCCCACCACAGAGGCGTGCCCAGCTCAGCACGGGGCGTGGTCAACGCTAAGATTTGCGGAATCTTGCAAATCTTGGTAGTACAGATACGCTTCTGCACACGGGGCCGTGCCCAGCGAACACGGGGCCGTGTGGAGCCTTATGCAGACAATTGTAATTAAGGAAAGAAGGGAAAAGGGATGGCAACGGGGGCGTGTCCGCTGGACACGGGGCCGTGGCCGGGCTTCTGTTCAGGCTATAAATAGGGGTGATTGGCTCACTTCAAAGGCATCCCTTGGCAAACCACCTCTCTCTCACTTTGCCACCACTCCACCACCACTACAACACCCGCATCCACCACCATCATCCATCATCCACCTTAGAGTATGTGTAGTAGTCTCGGGATCCAAGATTGATCGTAAGAGTTCTTGTCAATTAAATGCCATGTTTGGCTAAGTCTCTTACATCACTTGGTGAAGACAAGCATTTAACGTATTACTTTCTATTTTTAATCTTTTTGCACCTTTTATTTGGTTTTGTATTAATGACTTTAATAACTAGTTTCTTATGTTGATGGTGAAACTTCTTTATCATTTGTCTGTGGTGTCTTGGCATTACTTTACTGTCTATATAAAGTAAAAGATTTTCATCATTCATATCTCTACAGTCTATATAGAGATATGTTGGCTACCTGGACGGGGGTTAAGGGAATGGTTTAGTAAGGTTCTTACCATGTTCAGTGTATAGATCCTGCAAGGACCTGGGTCAAGCTTACTAGGACCTCCTCCAATACCCACTGGTATTGGATGGTGGGGGTGCGAATGGCTTGATCCCCTCATATGTAAACTACTATTAATACATTAAACCGGCTTTTTAGGATTGTATCCCTGCTGACTCAAACCACTTAGCCGAGGGTAACGTCACCTTCAAAAGAGGGGCCTACCACTTTTCGCATTAATAACTTAATTAATTATCTTTCAATATTCTGACCCTTTGGGATTGTATCCTTGCTGACTCAAACCACTGGGTTGAGGGTAATGTCACCTTCAAAAGAGGGGCCTACTACTATAACTAAGATAATCTCTTAAAAAGTGCAAAAGTGCGGAAATCATCAAAGGATACATTAAAGGCAAGTCGGATCCAAGTTATTCATCTTGTCTATCTGTTTTTATTTTTATTTTTATTTCAGCATTTTTATTTTTTATTTTTCATTTAAAACCTTTTCCAAAAATTTTAGTTTAATTAGACGTTGAGGATAAACCGGTACTAAAAGCTCTTGTGTCCTTGGACGACCTCGGTATCTTACCAACGCAATACTACGCTCACGATGGGTGCAGTTGCCCATGTGTGTGTTTAGTGTTAGTAGAATATCGTGTTTTATAAATTTAAAACTTGACTAATGTGTAAAATGGGCTTAAAATATCAATAAAAACATATTACACCTTGCACACATTAAGTTTTTTGGGCCGTTGCTGGGGACACAAGGATTTTTAGAAAGTTAGGTTTCACCCTTTCCGATAACCTCTTACGTTCTTGTCTAAAGCAAGGGCAACTAAGGTACCTCAGGCACTTCGGTGTTGTTCCGTCCAGTAAGGAACCGCCCGATCTAGACGATTTCCTTGAAAATAAGACAAAACTTCACAAAATTCTCTAGCCACGGGGCCGTGTCCAGATCAACACGCCCCGTGCCCGCCTAAAAAGTGACCCTGGGGGCGTGTCCAGGCCAACACGCCCCGTGCTTAGAATACGGACAAAATGTGTCAGAGTCTTGTCTGACCACGAGGCCGTGTCCAGCGGACACGGGGCCGTGGTCAGCACGCTGTCGTTTTCTATAAAGTCAGCAAGATTCCTGCACATTTGGACCCATTCCAAAGACAAAGATTTGGTGGGATCTTCACATATACCCTACAAGGTATATTCCAAAGAAGGTTCTTAACAACCATCTTGTCTTTACTACTTTTGTCTCTTGCTTTCTTCTTCAAAAACTTCTCAAAACCTCCATTAAAGCTTGAAACCTCCATGTTTTAAAGCTTTATTGTGATGTTTGCTAGGTTTTTAACAAAGGAATCTTATAAAAAAATAAGCTTTACAACACTGTTTTAAGTTGTTTCTGCTCAGAAATGTTCCAAAGTTCAGAAAAATAATTTAAAACTATAAGATTCCTAAGTTGAAAAATCTGCAGTTTGGTGGCCACGGGGCCGTGCTCAGAGAGAACGGGGCCGTGGCCGGAGTTACTGTTTCATTAATTTGAACTTTTCGACTTGTTTTCTTAGAATGTCGAGCCGGAACATCCTCAGCTCACTCAAGGAACGATCGAAGGGGAAGAAGAACATCGGTGGAAGACTCCTTGCGTAACTATGTGTATGCCTTGCGAGAAGCCATTGATGAGATAATGGGAGTGGAAGAAGCCTTAATTGACTGTATTAACCATTTGTCGGTAGGGTTAGAGTGTTGCCTTCAAGAAGTCAACCTTTTGCACCAAAGGTTGAATATTCTTGCTTCTCCTCCCATGGTGCCAATCATTGCACAAAGAGAGTGGAATGTTGTACCAGAAGTCATTATTCCAGCCGAATGGCATGTCATACCTTCGGAACCTCCTCTAAACATGCTACACGGGGTTTAGGTAGCCGTCGCACCTCCTCTACAAGACATTATGTAAAATGAGCCCGCCTTCTTTCTTCCTAGGGAGATACAGGAATGGCTCAATAACATTTAAAAGGCATCCCCCGGCTCCGAGTTCTACAAAACCCTTAAGTACCGGAAAGTCATTTCCGGGTTTTTGGTCATTCCTACAATAAGGGTAGAACTCCTTAGTGATTTCCTGCGCTCTTTGACCCATCTATCTTAGGATCTTTGTAGTTTTTCATTTTTAGGAACTTTATTTTCAATTTTTAGGATCTTTGTAATTGCCGTTTTAAATGAATGATGGTTTTTAATTATTTAGTGGTGTTTGGATGATGTTGTAATGGTTGAACACACTCGAAAAGGTGGAGGTTACCAAGGGAACTTTAAAACCACGCCCCATGCACAAAAACAGAGCCTCCCGATAATTTTCCAGCATTACAGCAAGTTCAGCACGGGGCCGTGTTCAGCCCAACACGCCCCCGTGCCCGAGGTTCTGAAGAAAATGCCCAGTTCAGGTAACTGGACACGGGGTCGTGCTCACTGATCACGCCCCATGCCCAGCCTTCTGTTTAATTATGATACTGGCAATCTGACCATGGGGCCGTGCTCGGACCAACACGGGCCCATGGCTAGACGCCCAGTAACACAAAATCTTGTTTTTAAACACCTTTTTACACATTCAATCAACCTAAAAACTTGTTTTTGGGACACATTGAGGACAATGTGTAATTTAAGTGTGGGGGGGATGCTAAAACCTTGAATTTTGCAAGTCCTAATAACACGCCTTACATAAAACTCTATTGGAACCGCTAATCACCCCAAATTTTTTTCAAAAACTTTTCATTTTACTTGTCTTGGTTTAATTTGGGAATAACAAGTTCTAAAAAGGTTATATTTTTACAAATTTACAACCGATAGCATCTTGATAAAAAGAACCAACATAAGAAAATTATGAAACGGCATGACAAATCTAGTTAAAATTTGATTATATATACTTGATCACATTATAAACCCATTCCCACAATAAGTGAGTTTTGAGCCTTTATTGAGCATACAAGCATACAACTTTAAACTAAATGCTCATTTTTCATTTCTTGTGTGAATAGCCGCTTGGTGCTTACAACTCTAGAACTTGCTACTACGATACATTCCCGGTCCTTACCAACTTAAACCCAAGTAAATAAATGATGGAGGTATTAGGACTAACCTATTTTCCTTTCAACACCATTATTTTTCATTTTCTTTATCACCTACCCAAAATCCCCCTAGTTAACCCCTTTGAGCCTAAACCTTTTCGTTTCTAAACCCACAAAACAAACACCCTTTACCCAACAAAACCTTTTTCTTTTCAACCCCTTTATTTTAGTAAAAAGCTCGGATTTCTTGTGACGTTTCTTTATAAAAAAAATGATACTCTAGCAATAAACAGACAAGTTCCTCAAAGAAAATTTGTTTGAAAATGCTTAGTTTGAATAAAAGTCACAAAAACAAAAAGTTTTACGACGACCGACGCTTTTTACGCTTTTAGCCTTTTTTTTTACTAACCACTAACAAAAACCACCTACCCTTAGCCCAAGCCTAACCCTAACCCTTTCCCAAGTCCTCTTGATATTTAAAAAGGTTTATAGTTAAAAAGGAGGATGATTGATTGCTTGGCAAGCTTATGATAGAAGTAAGTTCCATGCCGGTCTCGAGTGTTTCACAAAAATACATCTTCGGCCGAGTGTTGAGTGATCTCCCGTGAGGTATGTGAACTTGTATATAAATGGAATTTTAAAAAGGCATGTTATGCCCAAATAAGTAATTTCTCTTATGAAACGTTTTAAATAAATCATAACGAATAGGTTTGTAAATAACATAAAAATAAAACCCAATAAAGATCTTGGATTCCCGACACTCAAGACAAGCCCAAAACTTCTCTTCTACCTATTCCATTTGGGTGTGTAAGCCACATAATAAAGAGTTTTGCTTGAGGACAAGCAAAGATTCAAGTGTGGGGTCTAATGATGTGTGTAAAATGCAACATATAAATTACATCAAATGAGGCATAAAACTAACCCTTTTTAGTACTAATGTTGGAAAAAAGTGTGTTTTTTTTCTTCCTTTTTCTATTTTCAGGACCAAATGAGCATAAACGAACAAAAGGAACAAATATGCAGCAAAAACTAACATAAATACAAAGAAAAGGAACAAACGTGACATGCCTGACCCCTCAGCAGCATTCCCAAAGCAAAACAAGAAACAGAAGGCTGACCACGACCCCGTGCTCACTGGATACGAGGGCGTGGTCAGATGTCTGCAGAAATGGACAAAGTTGTGGAAGCTTCTATGCCCACCACGGGGGCGTGCCCAGCTCAGCACGGGGCGTGGACAACGCTAAGATTTGCAGAATCTTGTAAATTTTGGAAGTACAGATACGCTTCTGCACACGAGGCCGTGCCCAGCGAACACGGGGCATTGTGGAGCCTTTTGCAGACAATTGTAATTAATGAAAGAAGAGAAAAGGGATGGCAACGGGGGCGTGTCCGCTGGACACGGGGCCGTGGCCGGGCTTCTGTTCAGGCTATAAATAGGGGTGCTTGGCTCACTTCAAAGGCATCCCTTGGCAAACCACCTCTCTCTCACTTTGCCACCACTCCACCACCACTACAACACCCATATCCACCACCATCATCCACTTTAGAGTATGTGTAGTAGTCTCGGGATCCAAGATTGATCGTAAGAGTTCTTGTAAATGAAATGCCATGTTTGGCTAAGTCTCTTACATCACTTGGTGAAGACAAGCATTTTACGTATTACTTTCTATTTTTAATCTTTTCGCACTTTTTATTTGGTTTTGTATTAATGACTTTAATAACTAGTTTTTTATGTTGAAGGTGAAACTTCTTTATCATTTGTCTGTGGTGTCTTGGCATTACTTTACTGTCTATATAAAGTAAAAGATTTTCACCATTCATATCTCTACGGTCTATATAGAGATATGTTGGCTACCTGGTCGGGGGGTTAAGGGAATGGTTTAGTAAGGTTCTTACCATGTTCAGTGTATAGATCCTGCAAGGACCTGGGTCAAGCTTACTAGGACCTCCTCCAATACCCACTGCTATTGGATGGCGGGGGTGCGAATGGCTTGATCCCCCTCATATGTAAACTACTATTAATACATTAAACCGGCTATTTGGGATTGTATCCCTGCTGACTCAAACCACTTAGCCAAGGGTAACGTCACCTTCAAAAGAGGGGCCTACCACTTTTCGCATTAATAACTTAATTAATTATCTTTCAATATTTCGACCCTTTGGGATTGTATTCTTGCTGACTCAAACCACTGGGTTGAGGGTAACGTCACCTTCAAAAGAGGGGCCTACTACTATAACTAAGATAATCTCTTAAAAAGTGGAAAAGTGCGGGAACCATCAAAGGATACATTAAAGGCGAGTCGGATCCAAGTGATTCATCTTGTCTATCTGTTTTTATTTTTATTTTTATTTCAACATTTTTAGTTTTTATTTTTCATTTAAAACCTTTTCCAAAAATTTTAGTTTGATTAGACGTTGAGGATAAACCGGTACTAAAAGCTCTTGTGTCCTTGGACGACCTCGGTATCTTACTAACGCTATACTACGCTCACGATGGGTGCACTTGCCCCATGTGTATTTAGTGTTAGTAGAATATTGTGTTTTAAAAACTTGACTAATGTGTAAAATGGGCTTAAAATATCAATAAAAACATGTACACCTTGCACACAACCATCTAACTTGTTATGTTTCTGCTTTCTCATACTTTGGCCATGTTTGGATGAGCTTATTTTACCTCTTTACGACTTATTGACTTCTTGAAAAAAAAAGTTTTTGTGAAATGATGTTTGGGCAATAAGGTGAAAAGTAGCTTTTTAGTCATTGAAAAAAAGAATGAAAAAGTCACTTGGTTGTGACACAAAGCCGTCCCCGAGAACTATCAAAAAAATTTAAGCCTCGGGCAACAAAAAAAATTGGGCCCAAAATTGTGGTAGGGGGAAATGAATTAAAAAAACACAAACCATTGGTAGTGGAGTCAAGACTTGAACTTGAGACCTTTACATTATCTTAAGATGGTTTTTCCATCTACCATCAACACATTTTTGCATATTATGTAGATGCATATATTAAATATATAATTAAGTATATATATAAAAGCTTATAGAAACCATTTGGGCCCTTTAACAACATCAAGTTACAATCCTTTACACAAAACCCATCTCAGATTCAAGAAAAAGACATGAAATTTACACAATTTAAACACATTACCCTCAACTTTCTGTAGAATTTTCTTCACTTTCCTCTTACACCCATCAAAGAACAAGTCTGCATGCACAAAGAATCAACTTCGGATTCAAGAACAATTAAACAACATTGAATTCAAGAACAAAAAAGGGGTGATTTTTTTTCTTTATCACGCACTTTAACATGAATTAAATTAAAGATCTTTAAGTTCACAATTGATTATACGCAAAGCATTGAAAGAAGCTATAAACACACAAATTAATACAACTTAAACCATAAATTTCAAACCTTTTTCTACACATTAATAAATAAAAATAGTGAAAGTGTGTACCTGAATCTTGACAAACTCGTCTTTACTCATCTTCTTAAGCTAAAACAAACAAAGAAAATGAAAAAAGGAAACATGATAAATGACTGAATGAGAATGCAGGTTTTATAGATCTGAAGTGATAAGAAACATAGAACAAAAAAAATTTAGAGGGTAGTGGTGGTTACGGTGAAGTGTGTGTGGGTGGGGGGGGGGGGGAGGTTTGTGGGCAGGGGCGCAGGATGATAGGGGCCGGGGGGCGCCCGACCCCTCCGAACTTTTCGTGCAGTAGTGTTACGTATGTACTTTTCGTATAGAATTTTTTAGATATATGCATTTTCGCTCCCCGCCACCCCCCGGTTTAAAAAAAAACAAATTATATATATATACGTTTTCGACCTCCGGTTAAAAAAAAAACAATTATGTATATATGTTTTCGGCCCCCCGATTTTATAAAAAAAATTATTTATATCGCCAAAATCAGATCTATTCAGTTTCAGCCTAAATCATATTGTTATGTTTATTATAGCCCAAAATTAAAAGCCCAATCAATGACCCAAATACGCTTTCTATAAAAAAACCCAATATCTGTTGATTGGATTACCCCCCCCCCCCCCCCCCCCCCCCCCCCCCCCCCCCCCCCCCCCACCCCCCTTCACCAGAATTCCTCCTCTATCAACAACATCAAGTTACAATCTTTACACAAAACCCTTCTCAGATTCAAGAAAAAGACATGAAATTTACACAATTTAAACACATTACCCTCAACTTTCTGTAGAATTTTCTTCACTTTCCTCTTACTCCCATCAAAGAACAAGTCTGCATGCACAAAGAGTCAACTTCGGATTCAAGAACAATTAAACAACATTGAATTCAAGAACAAAAAAGGGGTGATTTTTTTTCTTTATCACGCACTTTAACATGAATTAAATTAAAGATCTTTAAGTTCACAATTGATTATACGCAAAGCATTGAAAGAAGCTATAAACACACAAATTAAATACAACTTAAACCATAAATTTCAAACCTTTTTCCACACATTAATAAATAAAAATCGAGAAAGTGTGTACCTGAATCTTGACAAACTCGTCTTTAGTCATCTTCTTAAGCTAAACAAACAAAGAAAATAAAAAAAGGAAACAGGATAAATGACTGAATGAGAATGCAGGTTTTATAGATCTGAAGTGATAAGAAACATAGAACAAAAAAAATTTAGAGGGTAGTGGTGGTTACGGTGAAGTGTGTGTGTGTGGGGGGGGGGGGGAGGTTTGGGCAGGGGCGCAGGATGATAGGGGCCGGGGGCGTCCGACCCTACGAAATTTTCGCGCATTAGTGTTACGTATGTACTTTTCGTATAGAATTTTTTAGATATAGCATTTTCGCTCCCCCCCCCGGGTTTAAAAAAAAACAAATTATGTATATACGTTTTCGACCTCCGGTTTAAAAAAAATTATGTATATATGTTTTCGGCCCCCCCGATTTTATAAAAAAAATTATTTATATAGCCCAAATCAGATCTATTCAGTTTCAGCCCAAATCATATTGTTATGTTTATTATAGCCCAAAATTAAAAGGCCAATCAACCACACTCACCAGAATTCCTCCTCTATCAACAACATCAAGTTACAATCCTTACACAAAACCCATCTCAGATTCAAGAAAAAGACATGAAATTTACACAATTTAAACACATTACCCTCAACTTTCTGTAGAATTTTCGTCACTTTCCTCTTAGACCCATCAAAGAACAAGTCTGCATGCACAAAGAGTCAACTTCGGATTCAAGAAACAATTAAACAACATTGAATTCAAGAACAAAAAAGGGGTGATTTTTTTTTCTTTATCACGCACTTTAACATTAATTAAATTAAAGATCTTTAAGTTCACAATTGATTATACGCAAAGCATTGAAAGAAGCTATAAACACACAAATTAATACAACTTAAACCGTAAATTTCAAACCTTTTCCACACATTAATAAATAAAAATAGTGAAAGTGTGTACTTGAATCTTGACAAACTCGTCTTTACCCATCTTCTTAAGCTAAAACAAACAAAGAAAATAAAAAAGGAAACAGGATAAATGACTGAATGAGAATGCAGGTTTTATAGATCTGAAGTGATAAGAAACATAGAACAAAAAAAAATTAGAGGGTAGTGGTGGTTACGGTGAAGTGTGTGTGTGGGGGGGGGGGGGGGGTAGTGGTGGTGGTGTGGAGTGGGGAAGATGAAGTGGGTGAGGTGGGTGGTGGGTAAGATATTTTTTTATTTCACATGCACCTAACACTAAAACTAACCCAGTTACGTGTCAGGGACTATCCGGGAACGAAATTGAAAAAGTTGGGGATTATAGGTGTAATTTTAGAAAGTTAGAGACTAAAGATGAAAAATGGACAAAACACAAAAACTATCCGGGCACTTTTCTCTTATTAGTTTTTGTTCTTCAAAAATAAGGTTCTAAAATAATGTGATAAAACAACTATTAACGTAAGCATATTACAAATTGTAATGTCGGTGTCGAATTTTTATATTTTTAATAATATTTTGATTTTTCTCTAAGTTTTGTTTGTTAACTTTTTTGAAATTTCTAGACTCACAGTTTTATTTAATTTTTTCAGTATCATATAAATTTTTATTGAAAACGGAAGTTCTAATCAAAGTTAAGTATTTTTTTGGTATCATAAACAACTATCACACGTACTTCGATGGGTCCTTATGCGGAATATGTACTTTTTGGTAAAATATTAATCCTTCCTTTTAATTTTACGTTTGGTATCGTAAACGGACTTTGTAGTGCTTCGATCCGCAGTAGTTATGCACTTTGTATACCCGACTACGATGAATAGCAAATACACAAATTTCCTTGGGTATTATTTGGTAAAAGGTGGTTTTACATCTTTTGATTGTTTTCTCTAATTATTTTTAACCATAGAGTTATCCACTTTGAAAAAAGAAATTATTTAATTATATATTTAACGAGTTGACGTTGACTCGTGCGTTGCCAGCGGTGTCTTGATTAGGAATGTGTTTAGTACACTATAATATGAGATACCGAAATTCTTAACTACATGTAAAACATTCTTTTATTTTTCCTTGATCCCCAGCCCATAACACCACACTAAAACATTATACTTTCAAAGAATATAAAGTGTTTTGGAAAATGACCCAAATTTTGCAATCATAAATTTGAACCGAACATTTTCTGACCCCGGTTTGGTAGGGTGAAAGTCCTAAACCGATTATATGTAGGCAATTTTTTCAGGATCCCAAATTTTCAAGCTTAAACATAATTAAGTTTAGAGTAAACTTCCGTTTTGCTCCTTTGGTTTGGTCATTTTTAACGGTTTTGCTCAAATAGTTTAAAAATAGTCATTTTCCTCCCTGATTTTTCTAACTTATCTTCATTTTGCTCTCAGCCTCTAACCTCCATCAGGGAGGAAAGTGGCGACAAACTCGAAAGATCAGGAAGGAAAATGGCTATTTTAAACTATTGGAGCAAAACCGTTAAAATGACCAAACCACAGGGAGCAAAACGGAAGTTTACTCTTAAGTTTAAATGTAAAACGAAAAACCAACTCGTATCTAAAAACCTGAAACCAACTGGTTTCCTAAACCTATTAAAACTGAAATTTTGGTTTTGGTTTGGTTTTAGTCAAATTTAGTCTAAAATAATCGACTCAAGCACGCCGGGATGCAAAAATTTTGTAAGGTTCACTTGACTTGTGTACTGATGTTTTACCTGGCGAAATAAAGTCGTATTAAAATGCTAAAAAATAAAACATGTTATAATTTTTTAAAATTAAGTATAAAATATTAAAGTTAGTATTTCAGTAATTAAGTTTAAATATTAGAATTTATATAAGTTTTTTAATGCATATGGGTTATGCAAAATTGGATTTTGCAAAATAAAATTTGAAGAGAAAAAAAAAAGCAAATCCATGAACTGGTGGTCGAACACCCGAACCCGATTTTCGCGACGATTAAATATTAAGCACACCGTTTGAGTTTAGAGATATTTATTCAGTTTTAATTATTATTGCACAAAACGTGATTGTAACAACCCGATTTTTGAAGTCAAAGTACAAGTCAAAGTCAAAGGAAGAAAATATTTCTAATCAGAGCTGTCATTCCTTGCTTAATTATTACTTGTACTCTCCGCCTCATTAATCGATACTTTAAGTTTACGCTACTTTAGTTGTATTATGTGGAGTAACAGTGCAATAAACGCTATTAAACGCTAATCTACTTAACGCTATCACATCGCTATCGCATCACAACTCGAATTACAGGTTATGGATATTGCTTTACGTGTGTGTGCTATTATGTGTTACTTGTGCATGTTTACATTTGTTTTGAGGTGATTATTCGCAAACGCAATCGCAACTCTATCGCAACGCAATCTCATCGCGGACTCGAATAATAAGTTCTACATTTATGTTATTTAGTGGTTATGTTATTGGTGTAACTATTGTTTAAAACTATCGCATCGCTTACTCGCAACACATCGCAACGCTCAACGCACGAAACAAAAAGTCGGAAACCAACTCGCACAAGCCATCCGATCGAAGGACCATTCGATCGAATGGTCATCCGTCCGGATGACCATCCGATCGGATGGCCATCCGATCGGAAGGCCCTCCGATCGAATCACTCCCACCGCCTTTCTCCTCCTTCCCCTATAAATACTCACCTGTCACATCACTGTTCATGATGTGACAGCTCTCCTCCGACCCTTCGCCTTCTCAGCCACATTTCTCTCGATTCCTCGCGATTCTTGTAAGTTTTCATCTCAAATCTTGTACTTCCTTAATCAGTACACACTTTCTCATCAATGTCACCATCACATCTCAACTTTTTCACCATGAAATCTATGGATTTAGGCTGTTCAAGGATGATGTCATCATGGAGTTCTTATGAACGTTGAAGTGTGACCTCATTCCACCCAGAACAACTCAAATCTAAGGGATTTCAGCAAGTTTAAACACTGATTTTGTCATAATCTAAACATTTTCCAACTGATTTCCACTTTTCTTCAATGTTCTTAACTTTTCACTCGAAAACCGATAGAAGCTGAGCTCGTTCAGGCCTTTCACTCATCCTCTAGTGAAGTGCCGGTCTGAGAACGGATTCTATCAAAGAGATGACCGACTGAACGGGTTGAACATGAAGTTTCATCAAGAACAGTTACTGATCGGACGGGGTGATTCCCATCCGATCGGATGACTTGGACTTGATGGAGTTTCCATTGCTTGACACGTGGTCATACCGTCTCGATAAAATCTTTAAATTTAGCTGATTTTACAAACGTTCCAACTCGAACAGTCGCTCGGACGAACGGCCATCCGATCGAACGGCTATCCGACCCAGTGACTTATGTTGTTAAACACTTAAACAATTTCAAAGATTTCATGTATATAACCTCCACTCGGATCACCATCCGAGCGGACGGCCATCCGTTCGGATGACCGTCTGACCGGACGACCTGAGGGATAGAAACACTTCAAAGCTTTTACAATGCTACAACGAAAACATCAAAGTTCATATCATACACAAACACATCCATCCCAAACGGACAACCCTCCGACTGAATGGTCATCCGTCCGGAAGGTCATCCGATCTGTAACACCCCGAAAACGGGTTTGGTAATTGATGCGTGCGAAGTGTTACTTATATTAGGTGTATATTTTAAGCCCTTTTTAACACTTATTTTAGCCAAGTTTTAAATTTATAAAACACGATATTTCACTAACACTAAACACACATATGGGCAAGTGCACCCATCGTTGAGTGTAGTATAGCGTTGGTAAGATACCGAGGTCGTCCAAGGACACAAGAGCTTTTAGTACCGGTTTATCCTCAACGTCTAACCAAAATAAAAGTTTAGAAAAATGTTTTAAACTAAGAAAATTAAAAACTAACTAAAATGCTGAAAATAAAAATAAAATAAAAAACAGATAGACAAGATGAATCACTTGGTTCCGACTCGTATCTAGTATAACCTTTGATTATTTCCGCACTTTTGCACATAATTAAGAGATTATCTTAGTTATTGTAGTAGGCCCCTCGTTTGAAGGTGACGTTACCCTCACCCCAGTAGTTTGAGTCAGCAGGGATACAATCCTAAAAGGGTGGATTATTGGAAGATAATGAATTAAGTTATTAATGCAGTATTGTGGTAGGCCCCGCTTTTGGCGGTGACGTTACCCTCGGCTAAGTAGTCTGAGTCAGCAGGGATACAGTCCTAAATAGCCGGGTTATAGTATTAATAGTAGTTAACTTATGAGGGGATCAAAGAGTTTGGACCCCCGCCATCCAATACCGTGAAGTATTGAAGGAGGTCCTACTAAATTTGACCCAGGTCCATTGCAGGACCTCTAAACGTTGAACAATGGCAAGACCTTTACCAAACCGTTCCCTTAACCCCCTACCAGGTAGCCAACATACCTCCATATAGACCGTGGAGATATGAATGGTGAAAATCCTTTATTTTATATAGACAGTAAAATAATGCCAAGACACCACGGACAAACGATAAGGAAAGATCACCTTCAACATAAGTAACTAGTTATTAAAGTCATTAATACAAAACCAAATAAAAAGTGCAAAAGATTAGAAATAAAAAGTATTATACTAGACACTTTGTCTTCACCAAGTGATGTAAGAGACTTAGGCAAACATGGCCTTGATTGTCAAGAACTCTTACGATCAATCTTGGATCCCGAGACGACTCACACACTCTACGATGGACGATGGATGATGGTGGTGGATGATGGTGTTGTGATGGTGGTGGGTGGTGGATGAAGTGTGAGAGAGGTGGTGTGCCAAGGGATGAGATGAAATGAATCCAAGCACTCCTATTTATAGGCTGAACAGAGAGCTGGGCACGGCCCCGTGTCCGCTGGGCACGGCCCCGTGTCTGTCTGACAATCTCTCTCCTCATTAATTGTAATTCGCAATTACAATAAATGCGCCTGCTGTACTTTCGACACGCCCCCGTGTCCGCTGAGCACGGCCCGTGATGGGCAATAGAAGCTTCTATGGATTTGTCTTTTCTGCTGCTTCTTGGGCACGCCCCCGTGCTGGCTGAGCACGGGGCGTGTTCAGCCTTCTGCTTTCTCTATTTTGCTTTAGAAGGTGCCGTTGAGGGGTCGGGCAGTCCACTAATGTTCCTTTCCTTGTATTTATGTTGGATTTAGCTGTCTTTTTGCTTCTTTTGTGTTTTTGAGCTCATTTAATCCTGAAAATACAAAAGGAAGACAAAAACACTCTTTTTCCAATATTAGTACTTAAAAAGGGTTAGTTTTATGCCTTATTTGATGTAATTTATATGTTGCATTTTACACACATCAAATACCCCCACACTTGAACTTTTGCTTGTCCTCAAGCAAAACTCTTTAATATGTGGCTTACACTCCCAAATGGAATAGGTAGAAGAGAAGGTTTTGGGCTTGTCGTAGAGTGTCGGGATTTCCAAGATCTTTTTGGGTTTTATTTTTATTTATTTACACTCCTATTCGTAATGATTTATTTAGAACTTTTCATAGGAGAAATTACTTATTTGGGCATAACATGCCTTTTTAAAATTTCATTTATATACAAGTTCACATACCTCACGGGAGAAGTCACTCACACTCGGCCGAAGGTGTATTTTTAGTGAATCACTCGAGAGCGGCATGGAACTTATTCCTACCATAGGCTTGCCAAGCAATCAATCCTCCTCCTTTTTAACTTTTATACCTTTGTAAATATCAAGAGGACTTTGTGGGTTAAGGGTTAGGCTAGGGTTAAAGGTAGGTGGTTGGGTTAGTGGTTAGTAGAAAAAGGGCTAAAAGCGTAACAAGTGTCGGTTTTCGTATTTTTGCAACTTTTTATTTTGATGAAGCTTTTATTCAAACCAAGTTATTTTTTATTAACTTGTTTGTTTATTTTCTTTTTGCTTCATCATTATCACATTTTTTTTTTCGAAGAACCGAACTTGTTACTAAAATAAAGGGTTAAAAATAAAAAAGGGTTTTGGTGGGTAAAAGGGTTTTTGTTTGGGTGATGAAATGAAAAGGTTTAGGCTCAAAGGGGCTAACTAGGGGGATTTTTGGGTAGGTGGTAAAAGAAAAAGAAAAATAATGGTGTAGAAATAAAAAGGGTTAGTCCTAATGCCTCCATCATTTACTTACTCGGGTTTAAGTTGATAAGGACCGGGAATGTATCATCATGGCAAGTTCTAGAGTCGTAAGAACCAAGCGGCTATTCACACAAGAAACGAAAAATGAGCATTTAGTCTAATGATATGTAATTGTGTGCTCAATAAAGGCTCAAAACTCACTTTTGTGGGAATAGGTTTTTTATGTGATCAAGTATATATAATCAAATTTTAAATAAGTTTGCTATGCCTTTTCATAATTTTCTTATGTTGGTTCTTTTTATCACTACGCTATCGGTTGTAAATTTGTGAAAATATAACCTTTTTTGAGAACTTGAATTTCCCGAGTTAAACTTAGACAAGTAAAAAAAAAATGAAATTTTTGAAAAATTTGGGGTGATTAGCGGTTCCAATAGAGTTTTGTGTAAGGCTTGTATTTAGGACTTGCAAAGTTCAAGGTTTTAGCATCCCCCCCACACTTAAATTACACATTGTCCTCAATGTGTCCCAAAAATAAATTTTTAGGTTGATTAGATGTGTAAAATAGTGTTTAAAAAGCAAAAAAAACTGTGTTACTGGGCACTGAACACGGCCCCGTGTTATCCGGGCACGGCCCCGTGTTCAAGTGCCAGTAACAGAATTAAAACAAGAGAAACAGAAGCCTGGACACGGGGGCGTGTTGGGTGAACACGGCCCGTGTCCAGTTACCTGAACTGGGCGTTTTCTGCAGGGTGCTCAGCACGGGGCCGTGTTGGTTGGGCACGGCCCGTGCTGAACCTTCTGAAATGGAGAAATTTGTCGGGTTGCCTTGTTCTTGTGCATGGGTTCATTTTTCTCGTTCCCTTTTCATCCTTTATCACCATGAGTGTGTTTTATTCCTGAAAATTAAAACTAACTAGAAAACATAAAAATTAATCTAAATTAAACTAAGGATAGTTCCGTGGAATGCCTCCATGGTGCGCCACGTTTATAAGGGTCCTTGGCTAGACCCAAAGCCTGGTCATATGTCCCCCAAGTGGGATGTGTTGCATCCCATGTTACACCGTCGGAGAGCGTCATCCAAGCTTGAGTCTATGACCTTCATGTAGTTGACCGGATCTTCTTCCTCTACTCGCCTTCCACATTCAAATTTCACTTCCTCATCCCCAAACTTCAATGTTAGAGTTCCGTCATTAATATCCACCAATGCTTGGGCGGTGGCTAGGAATGGCCTCCCGAGGATGAGAGGGACCTCGGTGTCTTCTTCCATGTCTAGGATGACAAAGTCAGTTGGAAAGACGAATTTGTCAACCTTGACTAGCAGATTTTCGGCGACACCTTGTGGGAATTTGACGGACCTGTCGGCGAGTTGTATACTCATCTTTGTAGGGCTTGTTGTTCCTAGGCCGAGTCGCTTGAACATTGATGTGGGCATGAGGTTGATGCTAGCCCCAAGATCGGCTAAAGCATTTCGGACGGGGGACTTCCCAATCGAACAAGGGATTGTGAAGCTCCCGGGGTCGATTTTCTTTTGTGGAAGTTTGTTGAGTACTAAAGCTGAGCATTCTTCGCCTAAGTTAACTAATTGCAATGATTCAATTTTCCTTTTGTGAGTGAGGAAATCCCTCATGAATTTTGCATATTTAGGCATTTGGGTTAGGACCTCAATAAAAGGAATATTAACATGCAATTGTTTTAGTAAACTTTCGAATTTTGCGAATTGCTCATCGGTCTTTTGACGATTCAACCTACCGGGGTACGGAATTGGAGGAGTCTTGTTGGGCTCTTGATTTGGTGTAGAAGCCTTTTCTGGCACAGGAGGAGTCACAGGCTGGCTAGAATGGCTTCTTTCATTTGGCGGCAATGGAGCATCCTCGGGACCCACGGTTCGATTTCTTAATGTGATGAGATGTACTTGTGCCTTCGGGTTCGTTTCGGTATTACTAGGTAACGCGCCTTGTGGTCTCTCGGAGAAATTTTGAGCTAGTTGATTTAATTGTTTTTCAACGTTTTGAATGCTAGCTTGTTGATTTCTGAAATTCGATTCCAATTGTTGAAATCGATCCGAGTTTTTCTTTTCAGTGTCAGAGATGAGGCGAGATACAGTATCTTCAAGCCTTTCTCTTCCACCTTGTTGTTGAGGAAAATTTTGCGGTTGTTGAAAATTAGTTCGTGGGTTTTGTTGGTTACTACTATTGCCGGGATCTCTCCAACCAAGATTTGGGTGGTTACGCCATCCTTGGTTGTAGGTACCCGTTGGGGGACCCGACGGCCTAGGTCTATTATCCATGTAGTTTACCGTTTCAGTTTGTTCATCTAATTCTTTCATACAACTCCAATTTTCATGTGACCCACCACACCCTTCACAAGCCATAACCGAGGCCGTTTTTGTCATTTCTAGCCTTTTGATTTTTGAAGAGAGGGCCTCGATTTGGGCTTGTAAAGAGGTGCTTTCATCAACCTTATGGGCGCCCGGGGCAATAGATTTATTACCTCGGGGAGTGTGCCATTGAAAATTGGTTTGAGCAATTTCCTCAATTTGGTTATATATTTCATTTGGGCGACGATTACCTAAGAGTCCCCCGGAGCTTGAGTCAAGTGTTTGTCTTGTGTGTGGCAACAGCCCATTGTAGAAAGTGGATACTTGTTGCCACACCGCTAGACCGTGATGAGGACACTTTCTTAGAAGCTCCTTGAACCTTTCCCAAGTTTCATATAAGGATTCCCCATCCTCTTGTGAGTATGTATTAATTTCAGTCATTAATTTAGCCATTTTAGCATGAGGGAAATACTTATATAAAAACTTTTGGGCAAGTTCATCCCAAGTGTTTACCGATCCAACTGGGAGGGTGTTAAGCCAAGCCTTAGCTCGGTCTTTCAGTGAAAATGGAAACATTCGAAGGCGGATGGCGCCATTTGATGCTCCATTGATCCGAAAGGTATCACATATTTCTAAGAAGTTAGTAATATGTAGATGGGGATCTTCGTCCGCAAGCCCGTGGAAGGTTGCGGAGTTTTGGAGCATTTGTATCAAATGCGGTCGAAGTTCGAAGTTGTTGGCCTCGACATTCGGTGCATTGATAGAGGCGCCAAGATTGCCTACGGTAGACCGTAGGTAATCCATGAGGGTACGTTGGTCCGCCATTGGAAGTGGGTCCCCCGAAGCTTTCTCTTGATTTTTAGCTTTTAGTCTTTTTCTGAGAAAGCGCTCGGGTTCTTCTAGGGGTTCTTTTATGTCTCTACTAGAACTGGAGCTCATGCACTACGTAGGAGGTTCAAATGTGGCGCCTGGGTTCCAAGTCCTGCAACAAAAACAGAAAAGAACGTTGGTCAGAAGGTTCACCACGGCCCCGTGCTCAGTGAACACGGCCCGTGTTGAGAGATACAGTAATTGTTTTCTGGATTCCCAGTTACTGGGAGTTGGACACGACCCCGTGTTGCACCGACACTGCCCCGTGTTCAGCTCTCTGTAACTCAGAAAATAAAAACTGCCAGTGATGACGCTGGGCATGGCCCGTGTCTGACCGGGCACGGCCCGTGCTGAGCTCTGCAGAAGCTGAAAAACTAAGAAAAAGCCTAAAAAAAATAAAAAGAAAAATAAAAGATGATTAGGCCGTTGATTCCTAACTTTCTTAAAATCCTTGTGTCCCCGGCAACGGCGCCAAAAACTTGATGCGTGCGAAGTGTTACTTATATTAGGTGTATATTTTAAGCCCTTTTTAACACTTATTTTAGCCAAGTTTTAAATTTATAAAACACGATATTTCACTAACACTAAACACACATATGGGCAAGTGCACCCATCGTTGAGTGTAGTATAGCGTTGGTAAGATACCGAGGTCGTCCAAGGACACAAGAGCTTTTAGTACCGGTTTATCCTCAACGTCTAACCAAAATAAAAGTTTAGAAAAATGTTTTAAACTAAGAAAATTAAAAACTAACTAAAATGCTGAAAATAAAAATAAAATAAAAAACAGATAGACAAGATGAATCACTTGGTTCCGACTCGTATCTAGTATAACCTTTGATTATTTCCGCACTTTTGCACATAATTAAGAGATTATCTTAGTTATTGTAGTAGGCCCCTCTTTTGAAGGTGACGTTACCCTCACCCCAGTAGTTTGAGTCAGCAGGGATACAATCCTAAAAGGGTGGATTATTGGAAGATAATGAATTAAGTTATTAATGCAGTATTGTGGTAGGCCCCGCTTTTGGCGGTGACGTTACCCTCGGCTAAGTAGTCTGAGTCAGCAGGGATACAGTCCTAAATAGCCGGGTTATAGTATTAATAGTAGTTAACTTATGAGGGGATCAAAGAGTTTGGACCCCCGCCATCCAATACCGTGAAGTATTGAAGGAGGTCCTACTAAATTTGACCCAGGTCCATTGCAGGACCTCTAAACGCTGAACAATGGCAAGACCTTTACCAAACCGTTCCCTTAACCCCCTACCAGGTAGCCAACATACCTCCATATAGACCGTGGAGATATGAATGGTGAAAATCCTTTATTTTATATAGACAGTAAAATAATGCCAAGACACTACGGACAAACGATAAGGAAAGATCACCTTCAACATAAGTAACTAGTTATTAAAGTCATTAATACAAAACCAAATAAAAAGTGCAAAAGATTAGAAATAAAAAGTATTATACTAGACACTTTGTCTTCACCAAGTGATGTAAGAGACTTAGGCAAACATGGCCTTGATTGTCAAGAACTCTTACGATCAATCTTGGATCCCGAGACGACTCACACACTCTACGATGGACGATGGATGATGGTGGTGGATGATGGTGTTGTGATGGTGGTGGGTGGTGGATGAAGTGTGAGAGAGGTGGTGTGCCAAGGGATGAGATGAAATGAATCCAAGCACTCCTATTTATAGGCTGAACAGAGAGCTGGACACGGCCCCGTGTCCGCTGGGCACGGCCCCGTGTCTGTCTGACAATCTCTCTCCTCATTAATTGTAATTCGCAATTACAATAAATGCGCCTGCTGTACTTTCGACACGCCCCCGTGTCCGCTGAGCACGGCCCGTGATGGGCAATAGAAGCTTCTATGGATTTGTCTTTTCTGCTGCTTCTTGGGCACGCCCCCGTGCTGGCTGAGCACGGGGCGTGTTCAGCCTTCTGCTTTCTCTATTTTGCTTTAGAAGGTGCCGTTGAGGGGTCGGGCAGTCCACTAATGTTCCTTTCCTTGTATTTATGTTGGATTTAGCTGTCTTTTTGCTTCTTTTGTGTTTTTGAGCTCATTTAATCCTGAAAATACAAAAGGAAGACAAAAACACTCTTTTTCCAATATTAGTACTTAAAAAGGGTTAGTTTTATGCCTTATTTGATGTAATTTATATGTTGCATTTTACACACATCAGTAATCAAACCACGTTTATACTAAAAGACGGGTAATTTACCTTTAGTGGTAAAAGAAACCCGATGAATATTAGGATTCTTAAATAAACAAGAATTTGCTAACTAGGGATTTTAACCTAGTTAGCTAATAGTTTAGAAATAACTTATAATAGGGTTAAAATTAACCAAAGTTATTGTAGAAACTAAAGTGGAGGGACCTAAGTTGTAAAACTTGAAACTAGAATTTGTTAAAACAAATTAAATAAAAACCAAACACACAAATTAGTGTTTTGGTCGATCAGAAGCGCAGGAGAGCGACCAGGAACTCTCATCAAACCCTAACTCCACAAATTTGATCAATTGAAGGCTAATTCCTGTCCCAAATCGAAATCTGAACTTAGATACGTGATCCTCATCACAAGGGGGTTACAAGGTATGTAAAATTTGGTGTTAATTCACTGTTTGAAAATCTCATGAAATTGGGAAATCTGAAAATTGATGATGCATGTTTGTTAATTGCATGGAATAGGAACAATATAGTGTCTAGGAGTAAGCCCTAGACAAGTATATGTTGAAATCATGCTTAGTTCAAGTTTTTGTTGATACTAAATTCATGTATGAGATGTTTTTAGGGTTTTGATTGCAAAAAAAATAGTGTTATGATGTCAAGAACAAGCTTAAATTGAAAGCTGAATTCAAACGATTCTTGATCAGAATTTACAGCCGATTTGTATTGGCTGTAACCTGGACAAAAAGTGATAAAATAATGTGTTTCTTGAGTCTAGAATGTAATTCCAGGAAATATCTTTAAAACCCCACTGGAATCGCATTTTTTCGACGAAAATCGAGCGTTTTATGAATTTTTCCGTATCAAAGGTTCAAGCTGCGTTTTCTGGCAGAAATTGCAGCCCATCACGAATGTCATAACTCAATTTAGGAATTGATTTATGATCTCAAATTCTTACTGTAGAAAGTTTTAAGCGATTAAAAGAACCGCCAATTGGAATTTCGTCAATCGGATAAACGAGGAATTTTTAATGAATTTTTCCGTAAGCTGCAGTCAGAAGTGACGAATCTGATTGCAGCTTAGTAAATGAATTTTCGTGAATTTTTGGTAAAGAGTTAGATCTTGAAATTTTAACTCAAGGGCTAACCCTCCGAGAGGTACGCCACATAAAAACATCATAATTTTTGAAGACTTGTAAACAGGTTAAACAAGTCACCAAAAACAGCCAATTTTCATTGATATGAAATGCCTAAATGAAATCGCGGCTTACTAGTTAGTATGTAAAAATTTGATTTTTTTGTTAAGAGTTCGGATGAAATATGCCTAAGTGAGTTCAATGAACCAAATGTGCATATGAATATGTTGGTAAGTCAATTGACTTTTAAAAGTCAAACTAACCAATGATAAAGTCAAATTGTAGTTTCGACATAGAAAATACGTGAGGTGGAATAGTCATGAATTGAAATGAATAATCTAACCACCTTGTGAATGATGATAGTTTGTCGCCTAACGAGCTAGGTGGAGGCTTGGGAAAGAAGCGGTCAAACGAATCAAGCACGAGAAGAAAAGCATATTCGGATGCGAGGTAAGTGGAGCTTACGCCCCTTTACATTGCTTGCAAAATTACTTAATTTCAAGTATTGCATATGAATGCTACTAAGTGGTTGGTATACAATGTTCCGACACGATTCAATGAGAGTCGGAACAAGGGAAAATGGTAAGAAATCATGAATCATGGTAAAAGGGGTAAAAAGGTGAATTAGTCATGTAATGACGAACAAATAAAAACGGTTTTAAGTAAAACAAGTTAAAGGAAAACCGGGTTAGGTTTAAAGGGATGAAATGGTAACTAAGTACCATCTCATATGGATAAATGGCAAATTAGACTAAATGGGTCAAATGGTGTTGTTAGCACCATTTGACAATTACATTTGACAATCGCTTGTTGAGTTTTGTAATCACAGGAAATAACATAAGTATGCGTTGCTTTAACTAGAAAGATTTAAAGCAAAAGTTATGTAAACGGGTCAATACCTTGACCCGAGCCAGGTACGTTTAAATAAGCTTTTGGTTAAACATACAATTTTTGGTCAAATATTTAGCTAAAGTCCTTCGTCGTATAGTGAGGGACTAAAGTTGACCAAAACACCCTTGAAGGGTATATCGGGCAAACGACCCATAGGGGGGTTGATTAGGAACTTACATAAAGATTATGGAATCATTAAATATGAATAAAAGTCATAGGAATTTATATTCGTGGGTCAAATGCTCAAAAACGGTCATTTGCGTAAAATGATCAACCAATGGGTAAATTTGGGAAAAAAGGATTCATTATGTTAAATCCGCCACAAAATAGTTGTGGTGGAATATTTGTAGTTAATTAGACATGGACTTTTGTGGCGTCAAAAGAAAAGCACAAGTTCTAGACTAAAATGAGTAAATACCTCAAACGGGTCAAAATAAGCATATGGGTGAAATGGATTAAAGAAGGTATATAATTCTATAATCGGAACCTAATATGTTAGACATTATTGAATTTAATAGGTTTGTGAGAAATAAGGGTCAACAAACTTGTATGTTTGATAAAATCACAAACGGGTCAAATTTTGGTAAAAGAGTATTAAGCCGAAGACTTAAAAGTCTTAAATTTTATCAAGCCGGATATCGGATTTTAACACCATATGATGGAGAATCAAATTTTAAACATGCAGGAAGAAACGGTAAGTCAAACGGATAAGCGGTTTGAAAGATACGAAAGATTTCGTGTCAAATTACGGCAAAATGGAAAAGCTGCATACAGGGTCCACCGTAACTTACGGTGCCACCGTAAGTTACGGTGGAGCTGATATGGTTACGGTGGTAACCTACTGTTGTACGGTAGAAGAGTATGAACTCAGGGGCCACCGTAACTTACGGTGCCACCGTAAGTTACGGTGGAGATTATTTTCAAGTCCTTGTTTTCTTTTGAATATCAATTGTTTCCCGTACTCGTTTGGACATGATTTAAACCCCGTAAGACTAAAGCATTTCATGTTTATGAAATGTAGGTACACTTTGGGATGCCGGAAGACGATCAAGCTCAACGAAGAACCGAACACGATATAGATACACGCTTCCGCACTTTGCTACGTTGTAAATTTTAAACAACGAATTCAACCACGTGATGTAGAATAACTTATGATTTGTAAAAGTTTTAGTAAACCCGTATTTCCGATGTATATGTAATTGTAATTACATGATTGTTTTCGTAAAAGATTCATTAAACCTTAAATTAACTTAACGGGTGTTACAAGTTGGTATCAGAGCCTTGGTTTAAGAGATTCGAGTATGGTGGGGAGGAACCATGCTTGGACTTAAACCTTATGCTCTTGACAAAGAATAGTGTTCGGTTCGAAGCTTGATCGCAAATCCGGTAAGTACAAGTATGTTAATAGTTTAGCATGCTAAAGTGTTGTAAACAACACATAAGGCTATCGTGTGATACACGTTACCTAAATTAAATGATGAAAATAGTTAACGAAATTGCGCGCGTTGACGCGTACAATAGAAAAGCCTTGTATTATGATATGGGCATTTAGTAAAATTGACACTACTAACTTTTATGAATGTTTTAATTGGAGGAAACTCGCATTTGAAGATGACGAGGATTGAACAAATTACGGATATGATAGAGGAACGGTCTGAAGTATGACAAGAAGAGCATGCTCACCAAGGACCAAAATCGCGCAACGATTGCGAATAAGTTAATGGCAAGGGGAGCCTGTTAGAGCAAACATTACCAGGTGCACATTTTAAATAACCGCACAAATATTAATATGCAACAAATAAGTAGAAATTGAAAGTTGCATATGTAGATTAAAAACTTGGAAAAACCCGAATAGAAAATGTATTCGGGATATTGTTTCCAAGAGAAACAAATAGAGGCATTACTTACATAGGGCGTGATGTGAACACTATAAAAAGGTCGTGTATGTCATGTGTTAAATCGCTTACTCTGGCCAAGTAAGTAGTGGCATATGATACCACGAGTTTCTTATAGCGGACACATTTACATCCGATGTAGTAAGGGCGGAGTGAATGGGACTAATTAAAAAGTACCCAAATGAATCAGATAAGCAAAATATTTGATAATAATGTAAACGCACAATCGAGTGACGGAAGCGTATTACATCAAGATAATGAGCCCGAGTGAAGGGACAAAGAAGCATGTAAAAATGATTTAGACAAGTATTGGGAGGGAGTGTACTTACACTCGAACCCAGAAAACGCAAGCATGTAAAAATGATTTAGACAAGTATTGGGAGGGAGTGTACTTACACTCGAACCCAGAAAACGCAAGCATGTAAAATGATTTAGACAAGTATTGGGAGGGAGTGTACTTACACTCGAACCCAGAAAACGCAAACATGTAAAATGATTTAGACAAACATTGGGAGGGAGTGTACTTACACTCGAACCCGGAAAATGCAAATATGTCCCTTAACGGGTCGTTTTTGTAAAACGTCAAACTTAAAGACAAAGTTGGAATATAAAAATGAAGCGAGGTCTTAATGCATACCGGGAGGGTTGCAATAATAACGACCTCGGTAAAACACCCGGTTGATGGGTAAGAATTAAACACATGCGTAAACCAAGAGACGTGAACGCGGGTTGAAAAAAAAAATCAAAGGACTTGGATTACGAGTTATGACTATAAAATCTCGTATATAGAAATTGTGAGTAAATATGTTCAACTATTCGAAGTCGAATGGGTTGAATAAAGAATAAAGTTGATTGTTTATAAGTAATGGATTTCACATTAATAGGTCAAACATGTTGAATACAATATAACGCCGAATGGCACAAATGAGCGCTAGCCAGATAAAGGTAGCGTTAAAATGCAAAAGAATAATGAGCCCGGTAATGGGATATAACTAAATAAGAATAAGTTATGGACTGTCAATATCCTGGTATGGATAATTGACAAAAGTCAAAGAGAAGATCCTAAAACTAAAACTTCGGTTTTAGTAAGAAATAATGTTTTTACAAACATAAATTCTGATAGGAATTTAAATAGTAAGCATGAAAGATACAAGTCTTGACACTAATAGGCGCAAGACGATATATTCGAAAAGTGATATTTTTGAAAATGAAATTTTGATATAAATTAAACATGATGTAACACAATCACGGTCAAGAAATGTAATGTGAAGTAGAATCACATTATAACCAAGCAAGCGGTAAAAAGTAACTGGACTAATAAGTCTAATTAGTGAGACCCGTCAAGGTCATTTAAATAAATTTGGTTTGCTTGTAAGCGGTAGGTTCGGTATGACTGAACCGAATAAATAAATTTGAAGACAAAAGAAATTGCTGCTAAAAGTGAAAGATTTCATTAAAGACCTTTAAACGGGTCAAAATAACGGATTCATAAAGAATTCGATAGTATATGAAAGCGATGGATATCGCTAAGTTAACTAAACTAGTGGAAATAACGGGATTATGTTATTTTAAGTTGCACTATGTCGTATGAGATACGTAGACAATTAGTGACCAAAAAGATGTTACCATACTTATCTGGTAATACTAACAATTGGTTAAAAGTATAATTAATGTTTAAATGATATCTCGGATCAAATACATTGAGTTTAAACTCAATGAATTAAGTAAGAAAGGGTTTCGAGGACGAAACCTCTTTAAGGGGGGTAGACTTGTAACACCCCGAAAACGGGTTTGGTAATCAAACCACGTTTATACTAAAAGACGGGTAATTTACCTTTAGTGGTAAAAGAAACCCGATGAATATTAGGATTCTTAAATAAACAAGAATTTGCTAACTAGGGATTTTAACCTAGTTAGCTAATAGTTTAGAAATAACTTATAATAGGGTTAAAATTAACCAAAGTTATTATAGAAACTAAAGTGGAGGGACCTAAGTTGTAAAACTTGAAACTAGAATTTGTTAAAACAAATTAAATAAAAACCAAACACACAAATTAGTGTTTTGGTCGATCAGAAGCGCAGGAGAGCGACCAGGAACTCTCATCAAACCCTAACTCCACAAATTTGATCAATTGAAGGCTAATTCCTGTCCCAAATCGAAATCTGAACATAGATACGTGATCCTCATCACAAGGGGGTTACAAGGTATGTAAAATTTGGTGTTAATTCACTGTTTGAAAATCTCATGAAATTGGGAAATCTGAAAATTGATGATGCATGTTTGTTAATTGCATGGAATAGGAACAATATAGTGTCTAGGAGTAAGCCCTAGACAAGTATATGTTGAAATCATGCTTAGTTCAAGTTTTTGTTGATACTAAATTCATGTATGAGATGTTTTTAGGGTTTTGATTGCAAAAAAATAGTGTTATGATGTCAAGAACAAGCTTAAATTGAAAGCTGAATTCAATCGATTCTTGATCAGAATTTACAGCCGATTTGTATTGGCTGTAACCTGGACAAAAAGTGATAAAATAATGTGTTTCTTGAGTCTAGAATGTAATTCCAGGAAATATCTTTAAAACCCCACTGGAATCGCATTTTTTCGACGAAAATCGAGCGTTTTATGAATTTTTCCGTATCAAAGGTTCAAGCTGCGTTTTCTGGCAGAAATTGCAGCCCATCACGAATGTCATAACTCAATTTAGGAATTGAGTTATGATCTCAAATTCTTACTGTAGAAAGTTTTAAGCGATTAAAAGAACCGCCAATTGGAATTTCGTCAATCGGATAAACGAGGAATTTTTAATGAATTTTTCCGTAAGCTGCAGTCAGAAGTGACGAATCTGATTGCAGCTTAGTAAATGAATTTTCACGAATTTTTGGTAAAGAGTTAGATCTTGAAATTTTAACTCAAGGGCTAACCCTCCGAGAGGTACGCCACATAAAAAATCATAATTTTTGAAGACTTGTAAACAGGTTAAACAAGTCACCAAAAACAGCTAATTTTCATTGATATGAAATGCCTAAATGAAATCGCGGCTTACTAGTTAGTATGTAAAAATTTGATTTTTTGTTAAGAGTTCGGATGAAATATGTCTAAGTGAGTTCAATGAACCAAATGTGCATATGAATATGTTGGTAAGTCAATTGACTTTTAAAAGTCAAACTAACCAATGATAAAGTCAAATTGTAGTTTCGACATAGAAAATACGTGAGGTGGAATAGTCGTGAATTGAAATGACTAATCTAACCACCTTGTGAATGATGATAGTTTGTCGCCTAACGAGCTAGGTGGAGGCTTGGGAAAGAAGCGGTCAAACGAATCAAGCACGAGAAGAAAAGCATATTCGGATGCGAGGTAAGTGGAGCTTACGCCCCTTTACATTGCTTGCAAAATTACTTAATTTCAAGTATTGCATATGAATGCTACTAAGTGGTTGGTATACAATGTTCCGACACGATTCAATGAGAGTCGGAACAAGGGAAAATGGTAAGAAATCATGAATCATGGTAAAAGGGGTAAAAAGGTGAATTAATCATGTAATGACGAACAAATAAAAACGGTTTTAAGTAAAACAAGTTAAAGGAAAACCGGGTTAGGTTTAAAGGGATGAAATGGTAACTAAGTACCATCTCATATGGATAAATGGCAAATTAGACTAAATGGGTCAAATGGTGTTGTTAGCACCATTTGACAATTACATTTGACAATCGCTTGTTGAGTTTTGTAATCACAGGAAATAACATAAGTATGCGTTGCTTTAACTAGAAAGATTTAAAGCAAAAGTTATGTAAACGGGTCAATACCTTGACCCGAGCCAGGTACGTTTAAATAAGCTTTTGGTTAAACATACAATTTTTGGTCAAATATTTAGCGAAAGTCCTTCGTCGTATAGTGAGGGACTAAAGTTGACCAAAACACCCTTGAAGGGTATATCGGGCAAACGACCCATAGGGGGGTTGATTAGGAACTTACATAAAGATTATGGAATCATTAAATATGAATAAAAGTCATAGGAATTTATATTCGTGGGTCAAATGCTCAAAAACGGTCATTTGCGTAAAATGATCAACCAATGGGTAAATTTGGGAAAAAAGGATTCATTATGTTAAATCCGCCACAAAATAGTTGTGGTGGAATATTTGTAGTTAATTAGACATGGACTTTTGTGGCGTCAAAAGAAAAGCACAAGTTCTAGACTAAAATGCGTAAATACCTCAAACGGGTCAAAATAAGCATATGGGTGAAATGGATTAAAGAAGGTATATAATTCTATAATCGGAACCTAAAAGGTTAGACATTATTGAATTTAATAGGTTTGTGAGAAATAAGGGTCAACAAACTTGTATGTTTGATAAAATCACAAACGGGTCAAATTTTGGTAAAAGAGTATTAAGCCGAAGACTTAAAAGTCTTAAATTTTATCAAGCCGGATATCGGATTTTAACACCATATGATGGAGAATCAAATTTTAAACATGCAGGAAGAAACGGTAAGTCAAACGGATAAGCGGTTTGAAAGATACGAAAGATTTCGTGTCAAATTACGGCAAAATGGAAAAGCTGCATACAGGGTCCACCGTAACTTACGGTGCCACCGTAAGTTACGGTGGAGCTGATATGGTTACGGTGGTAACCTACTGTTGTACGGTAGAAGAGTATGAACTCAGGGGCCACCGTAACTTACGGTGCCACCGTAAGTTACGGTGGAGATTATTTTCAAGTCCTTGTTTTCTTTTGAATATCAATTGTTTCCCGTACTCGTTTGGACATGATTTAAACCCCGTAAGACTAAAGCATTTCATGTTTATGAAATGTAGGTACACTTTGGGATGCCGGAAGACGATCAAGCTCAACGAAGAACCGAACACGATATAGATACACGCTTCCGCACTTTGCTACGTTGTAAATTTTAAACAACGAATTCAACCACGTGATGTAGAATAACTTATGATTTGTAAAAGTTTTAGTAAACCCGTATTTCCGATGTATATGTAATTGTAATTACATGATTGTTTTCGTAAAAGATTCATTAAACCTTAAATTAACTTAACGGGTGTTACACGATCAGATCACTATCTGCCCCTCATCTCACACAACGCATCGTTTTACGCACCGTTCAACGCTTATACTGTCGTACTGTGTTCAGGCTAACCTCTCCAAGGCTCCCTTCAATCCAAGACTGTGCTTATTTAATAAACACGATCTCTGAGTATACTCGATCCCCTTTTGCTTAACGCACTTTTGGGTGTTACATACGTTACTTATATCAAATCACATCGATCACACAACACAAACACTTTTTATACGCTAACCGCTCTCGCATGTTATATGTGTTATTCGATGAATGCTTGTATGTTATGTTTACACAGTGATTGTTGCCTGACACCTTAGCAACGATAGTACTATAGTTTGTACTCAGCACCCGTCATGGACATGGGTTGTTAAGGGCCTCTCTTCACATGTCATGGTGGTGATATGTGTTGTGCATTCTCCAACTCGCAGTCATGTCTATGCATATTTCATTGTCGATAGCTTACTTGCTTCGCATTACTACGTGTTACATGTTGGTTATGCATAAATCGCTTTCGCTACTATTATACTATTAAACTTGTATGCTCACCTTTACACTATGTGTATTGACTTTATTTTAACGTATGTGGCAGGTGCTTAGGATACTTGTGATATGCTTGCTGTTATGGAATCAAGCTAGGAGAGTCTAGAAACAAACTAAATAAAATCTGAGTTGTTGGAACAATTTGTTTGTCTTGAGATACTATGTCTGTAATAATTATTTTACTAGATATGTTATGGTATGGGACATAACGTTAAATATTTGGTAATATTAGTTGTTATGGATTTCTCCTGGACAATCTGTTTCGCTCAGTGCCGCGCCTCGATGATTCCGCCATCGGTTGGGGTGTGACAGATTGGTATCAGAGCCATAACTATAGGGAATTAGGCAAGACTCGACCTAGTCCGGGTCGATGTCTTAGTGTTGACCTAGTCTATAGTCTAAGCACCAACAGACTGACTTGTTGTCACACCCCGATATTTCCACGTATTACCGGTGGGCCCGGTGGGGAGTATCGTGACGTAGTTGATATCATCAAAGTCAAACAACACAATTTAAATGCACAGCGGAAGCAAAAGATGGAATCACATTACAAACCGAATAAATAGTAATATCAAAGTATTACAACCGGACTGTAAAGGATCCACAGGCGGATCAAAAGATAAAAAGATCAATGTTCAACAGACTTTAACATCTAAAGCTTGCAAGACTTGATTAATGATGCCGGGAGTAGCCAGCATATTTCCTCTAGTACCTGCACTTAGCATTTTTTTGGAAAATACGTTAGTTTACATTGGTAAATACAATTAACTGACTCATTTTGAAAAGAGTTTAAGAAAAATTAGTTTGAATGCACACGGCACAAAATATCTTTTATAACTTGGGACAATTATTTAAAAATAATCTTGTATACAGTTTTACTTATTTGTCGTCCGTCAGGGCCGGTTAGAAGAGCCGGACAAGATTAACTGACACGCCACAGGTATAATACCCACAAGGTTAATTCCTCATTGTGGAGTACCTTTTTACATATGCAACTGTCAGGTGTATGCCTACACCCCGTGCTTAAGTCGTGGCCATTTGAATGAATGATGCCAAGGATATCCGGGACATGGTCATTAACCCCCCAAAGGCCATATACCAAACAATACAGATTAAAATGGGTTATGTAAATACATTAATCACAATCCGATTTAAATGACTACACACCCGACCAAGCGGTATTTTTATAATACCGTATCCCAAGCCCATATAACAGAAAATAAGTTAAAAGTATTTACCTGAGCAAGTATAATTCACAAACTGCGAGTGCAAGTAGCTTTTACCGGGCTCCTAATCTGGAACGAAGATTTTTAATAACCTATTAGATTCCTAACGGGTCTTAATTAAGCCTAGACTTAGACCAGTTAGTTTTAAAGGAAGATACGGTTCAAAACGCATGATTAAGCGAAGACCGGATTAGAATGTGGTTTAGACCCGACAAGCTTGTATACTTGTATAATATGGGTAAACTAAACACATTCTGGATTTTGAGACAAAAATGATAAGGTTTGACCCGTTTCGGCTAATTTATGCAAACTAGTTACATAAACCGCACCGAACACGAAAGATACGTAACGGGTAACTAAATGATTCATGAACAGGTTTCCTAAGTTAATATGCCTTAAACATGTTGTAATATCAGTAGGATACATTCCATTATGCCCAAAATGAATTTAAACTCAAACTATGCCCCGTAGGGGCATTTTGGTCATTTTAAAGCTTATAAAAGAGTTTAAATGTAAATCTGCGTTTTAGGTCTGATATATTCAGTAAAAATACTTATTTTTATAAGTCACAACAGTAGGGTATGGTATATGGCTGAAATTTACCTTTTATAACTAAACTATGCACCGTAGGGGCATTTTGGTAATTTCACATAAGCTTTAAAGGTCAAAATAGGGAATCTGAGTTTAAAACTTTTTCTTACTGTTAAAATATAAAAATTTGCTTAAAACATCAGTAGGTATTAAGTCTTATATGAGAAAAATGGTTTTAATACATACTATACGTTTAAAACGCGTAAAAAGGCGGTTTTAAGCGATTTTCGGGTTTTATAATGAAAGCTGATATTTTTATTATTCCAGAAGGCTCAAAATATTTTATTTATAATATAAAATCAGTAGCAAAAGGTTTGGTATCAAAATATTATGTAAAACTCATTTTATAGGCCAAAAGGGCAAAACCGATAATTACCGAATCAAAGCTATACCCCTATGTTATGCTCAGCCTAAAAATAAATAAAAATCTTCAAAAATACCAAAATATTATTTTACATCAGTAGGTAAAAAGTTTCGTATCAAAAATTGGGTTTAGATAGGCTTTATGCTAATTACGCCGTTTAATTAATAAAAAGCTTTCTAATTACGCTATTGAGCATAACTCTTAATCTAGACCTCAAACTGATGTGAAAATTTTGGGACATGTTTATAAATCAGTAATAAAGATTATTGTCCTCTCACATTTTCAAAATTCTTGTTTTAAAGTCAAAAGGGCATATTGGTCAACATTTAGGCATATAACGGAAACATGCATATGAATCGGATAACTAATGAACCAAGTTGTATAATCACAGAGGGTTATACTAACATGTAACCTGGTCCTAATAAAGCTCTAAGGAATTTCTAAATCATGCTACATTGGGTTAGAAATGAAAGTCAAAGCAAAAGTCCACTTATGCGACTTTCGGTTCCAAACCGAGCTTAAACTGAAAATTGTCGGGTTGAACATGTTTAGACATGTTCTTACGTTAATTACCAAGTTATATTAGTGATAAAACAGGTTGCAAGGCTTCTACATTGTTAATTATGCATTTATTTGAAAATTAGCTTTCTGTTGACTTTTTATGATTAACTTTGACCCGACAATTGACCTAGTTAGAGTGGGAATCAGAGAGTACCCTTTTAAGGGTTTATTACCCACATAATTACCAACTCATAGGTATTTTCAATTTGAGATTTGACTGAACAAATTATGATTAATCACGAAGTCAAACCTTAATTACGACGGTTTGACTTTAGGCTAATAAACTAAGTAAAACTGAATTAAGGAAGGTTAAGGACACTTACTGAAGTCCTATGGACGACTAATGACCTCTAGGAATTGGTCTTGAGCTCCAGGAATCTCCAGAAGTTGAGTTGTGAAAGTTTCCAAGTGATGTGCTCAATGTTGCAACAAATGGGCTTCTTATATAAAGATTTTAATCTCATAAGATGATGCCAAGCAAGTCTACAAGTGTTATATGATGCTTACAGGTGCCCCCTATGCATGAAATACGATTGGGGCAGCCCCTGGTATGTAAAACAAGGCCCTTAAGTCGGTTAAACAGGCTGCACAGGCACCTGTCAACAATTTCTGTCGCTGGCATGCTTAGGCGGCCCGCGTAAGAGATCAGCCTGGTCTTACGCGGCCCACGTGAGGGTCCAGAACAAGTTAAACAAGTTTCAGCTTTTGCACTTTAGGTCCCTGGTCCTTATAAACGTGGTTTTAACTTTATTTCTTGCATTTTTAACCCTCCAAGTTAACTTTTAAGGGCTCCAAGGCATAACCAAACTTTGTTAAGTCCTTGGTTAGTTTTATGTTCACCCGAAAAGCCCTAAATTTCAACATTGACGCTTTTAACCCCTCATATACGAATGTTATCATAACTTTCTCATACTTTATCGAAACCTTGTGAAATTTTTATCACTTATTCTAGTGAGCATAGTTAATCGTTACAAAGCTTCGGATTTGCTAATAGGTCACTCAGAGGTATAAATTAAACATGTTGACACTTTTAACCTCTGTAGTTTGTAATCTCTCACTTTCTTTCACATTTGGCTTCGTATGATCCATAATTCATCCGTTTAAGGGTATAAACATCGTGTAGGGTTATTGAAAGGTACATTTATCCATTGTTGACACTTTGAATCCTTTTATACACGTAGATTCTTCGTTTGTCAACTTTAGTCCCTCATAAGTCATCTTTTACACGTTTAAAGCTTATGACACGTGTCGATATAATATTGGACATCAATTTACAAGGTGTTACATCCTCACCCCCTTAAAAGAAATCTCGACCTCGAGATTTATAGAAATAAATGAGGGTACTTTTCTTTCATTGTGGACTCTACCTCCCACGTGTACTTGGGACCTCTACGGGCATCCCATTTAACCTTTACAATTGGCACATGCTTCCTTCGAAGCTTCTTAACCTGTCGATCCTCGATCGACAAAGGTTTTTCAACAAATTTCAAGCTCTCATCTATGTGCACATCCGTATGTGGTATGACTAGCGATTCATCGGCTAGACATTTCTTTAGATTGCAGATGTGGAATACATTATGAATACCACTGAGCTCTTCAGGCAAGTTTAACTTATAAGCCACTGATCCGACACATTCGATGATCTCGAATGGTCCTATGTACCTTGGGCTTAACTTACCTTTCTTACCAAATCGCATCACTCCCTTCCAGGGTGATACTTTAAGCAGAACCTTATCACCTACCTCGAACTTTAGAGGTTTACGCCTTTTATCTGCGTAGCTTTTTTGCCTATCTCTGGCAGCTTTGAGACGATCTCTTATCTGCACAATATTGGCTGTCGTCTCCAGGATTATATCAGGTCCTGTTAGTTGGACATCTCCAACTTCTGCCCAACAAACGGGCTTTCTGCACTTTCTTCCATATAAAGCTTCAAATGGTGCAGCTTGGATACTGGAGTGATAACTATTATTGTATGAAAATTCGATCAATGGAAGATGATCATCCCAACTTCCACCCAGATCAATAACACAAGCCCTTAACATATCTTCCAGTGTTTGAATTGTTCGTTCGCTTTGACCATCCGTTTGAGGATGGTATGCCGTGCTGAAATTCAATCGAGTGCCTAGGGATTGTTGAAAGCTTTTCCAGAAATGCGATGTATACCTCGTATCCCTATCAGAAATGATAGATACTGGCACTCCGTGAAGAGGTACAATCTCATCCACGTATAGCTGAGCTAACTTATCTGAGCTGTGTGTTTCCTTAATAGGTAGGAAGTGGGCTGACTTAGTCAGTCTATCCACTATCACCCAAATAGTATCATTTCCTCGTTTAGTCTTTGGCAACTTGGTGATAAATTCCATATTCACCATTTCCCACTTCCAGGTGGGAAGTTCAGGCTGTTGTAGCAAACCTGACGGCTTTTGATGTTCAGCTTTGACTTACGCGCATGTCAAACATTTGGCTACATAGGTAGCTATAGACTTCTTCAAGCCTATCCACCAATAGTTTGCCTTCAGATCCTGGTACATCTTGTCAGCTCCAGGATGAACAGAGTATTTAGAACTGTGGGCTTCCTGGAGGATAACATCCCGAAGTCCTCCATAAATTGGAACCCATATTCATCCATTTAACCTCAGGATTCCGTCCTTGCTATAAGATAACTGCTCAGCAGTTACTCCTAGCTTCTCATCCGGATAGTTAGCTTCTAATACAGCTTCTCTTTGAGCGGCTAACAACCTTTCATTTAAACTATTCTTTAATTCAATGCTCTTGGCATTGATTCTTATGGGCTTAACCCTTTCCTTCCTACTTAAAGCATCGGCGACTACATTCGCCTTGCCTGGATGGTATCGTATCTCACAGTCATAATCATTCAAAGTTTCCATCCACCGTCGCTGCCTCATGTTTAAGTCCTTCTGATTAAACAGATGTTGAAGGCTCTTGTGATCAGAATAGATCACACACTTGGTACCATACAAATAATGCCTCCATAGCTTTAGTGCAAATACAACGGCACCCAACTCCAAGTCATGGGTGGTATAGTTCTTCTCGTGCACCTTTAACTGTCGAGAAGCATAGGCAATAACCTTCCCTTTCTGCATGAGTACACACCCCATACCAGTGTGTGATGCGTCGCAGTATACTACAAATTCTTCGATTCCATCAGGCAATGTTAATACTGGTGCATTGCTCATCTTTTGCTTAAGGATGTCAAAGGATTCCTGCTGCTTAGGACCCCAGTCAAACTTAATATTCTTACGTGTCAACGAAGTTAGGGGTGTAGCAATCCTTGAGAAGTTTTCAATAAATCGCCTATAATATCCTGCCAGACCTAGAAAGCTGCGAATTTCAGTGGGCGTCTTCGGCTCTTGCCAATTCATGACAGCTTCAACCTTAGCGGGATCCACCTGGATACCACGCTCACTAACCACGTGTCCAAGAAACTGGACTTCACGAAGCCAAAATTCACACTTTTAAAATTTGGCATAGAGTTTCTCTTGTTGAAGCAGTGAAAGAATACAACGAAGGTGCTTCTCTTGGTCAGCTTGATTCTTCGAGTAAATAAGAATATCATCGATGAAGACAATGACAAATTTATCCAACTAGGGCTTGCAGACGCGGTTCATGAGATCCATGAATGCTGCTGGTGCATTAGTGAGCCCAAAAGGCATCACTAAGAACTCGTAATGACCATAACGAGTCCTAAATGCAGTCTTGTGTACATCTTCGTCTTTAACCTTCAGTTGATGGTAGCCTGACCTCAAGTCGATCTTGGAAAAGTAACTTGCCCCTTTCAATTGATCGAACAGATCGTCGATCCTGGGCAATGGATATCTATTCTTGATAGTGACTTTGTTAAGCTCGCGATAATCGATGTATAGACGCATCGATCCATCCTTTTTCTTTACAAACAGGATTGGTGCTCCCCAAGGAGACAAACTAGGTCTAATAAAACCTTTGGCTAACAAATCATCCAGTTGAGTCCTCAACTCTTTCATTTCAGTTGGTGCTAACCTGTAAGGCACTCTCGCAACAGGTGCTGCTCCAGGAATGATGTCAATTCTGAACTCTACTTGTCTATCTGGTGGCAAACCAGGTAGTTCTTCGGGGAATACTTCGGGATACTCAGAAATGATAGGAATGTCTTCAATCTTGGGCTTCTGCTCATCAATAGTTACCTGTACCATATAAATGACACAACCCTTCTTCAAGCACCTAGATGCCTTGAGCATAGACACTTGCTCAGGCAGTCCATACTGGGTATCTCCCTGAATGGTAAGTGGCTCACCAGATGGAGTCTTGATTACCACTTGCTTCTTGTTGCAGACGATCTGGGCTTGGTTATGAGATAACCAATCCATGCCTATAACTATGTCGAAACCAGCTAACTTCAAAGGAAGTAAGGATAACGGAAAAGAGTGGTTCCTAATGGATATAACACATCCATCTAACACAGTTGAGGCTGTCTCTAGGGTACCATCAGCTAATTCTACCTCATATTTCACGCTTAGGGTTTTAACAGGTAAATTCAGCAACTTACAAAACTTATTATCTACAAATGACTTATCAGCACCTGAATCAAATAACACCCTTGCATAAACATCATTTATAAGGAAGGTACCTGTTATCACATTATCGTCCTGAACAGCTTCTCGTGCATCCATTCGGAAGACCCTTGCGTTGGTCTTCTTGACCTCTTCAGGCTTTTTGGCATATTTAGGGCAATTGGTCTTGATGTGCCCTTTTTCATTACAGTTGTAGTACGTAGCATCTTTTACTTTCTTGCAGTCTACTGTCTTGTGCTCCTTGGACTTGCATAACCCACATGCAGATGGTCCTGACTGAGACTTAGATACAAACCGGCATTTTCCAAAGTGACGTTTCTGGCAAGTCTTGCACTTTGGCTTCTCCTCTGCTTGTTGATTACCCTTTCCAGACCCAAACTTCTTTTTATGGTCTGTGGTTCCCTTAAACTTCTTCTCAGACCGTCGTGAGTTATCATCCTCACGTTTTCTCTTACCTTCTTCTGAGTTCTTAAGCGATCTTTGCCTGACCGCATCCAAGGTAAGGGATAAAGATAGGTCAGCTGCTGACCTAAAAGTAACAGGTCGAGATGCCTTGACACTGGCCTTGATCTCTGGGGCTAAACCCCCAATGAATCGAGCTATTCGCTTGGGTTCTGGTGTTACAAGGTATGGAACCAGTCGGGACATGGTATTAAAGCTAGTAAGGTAAGCCTGACAGTCTAGGTTTTTCATTACCAGAGATAAGAAGTCGGACTCAATCTTTTCAACCTCATGCTGAGGGCAGTAATTCTCCTTAATAAGGGCAATAAACTGATCCCACGTCAGATTGTACAGTGGAACCTTTCCAGTAGCTTGAATGAGAGACTTCCACCATGCTAGTGCCTCACCTTTGAATGACTGGGATACATACTTTACCACATCCCTATCAGCACAACCGCTGATATCAACCACGGTATCCATTTCATCCAACCATGACATACAGTCAATAGCTCCTTTTTCCCCAGTGAAATCCCTGGGTTTGCAGGAGACAAAGTATTTATAAGTACAGGTCTTTGTACGTGGTTCGCGATCAAATACAATCTTCTTTGATGGAATACTGTGCTGATTCGAGGAGTGTCGATCATCGTCCTTCTTTGGCTCATGTTGTTTAGAAGGTGGCTTACTATGAGCCTCAGAATGAGTCTTAGGTTTGGAATGCGGTGCATATAGGGTCCTGCTTTAGGTCCCGCTAGACTCATTAAACTGCCGCTCCATGGCTTTTGTGACAGCATTATCTATTAATGCTTGTAGTTCCGCACCGGTCACATTTATCTTGGTAGTGTCATGATTTTCTCGAGGGCGACTGTTGACTTCCTCAGATTCTGCCATGTAGCTTGCTTGCTACATAAAATGATGACAGTGATTTAGTTAGGAGTCTATAACAGTATTATCACTTCTAATGATTTATTAACCATGGTATTAATAACCATCTTGGTTAATTTGTTAACTATATTTTATTCAGGATTTTTATCATAATAATCCTTTAATTATAATTAAATAATAGCACAAAAGGCCTAGTCACAAGGACATAGTTAATTTATAAGCCAGGATTTTTATAGAATCGAGGCATTAAGGCTTGAATCAAAGTTCATTACCTTTTCTTGACAGGGAGTCGTGGACCACCACTGTCTTTAGTCTCAAGGGACATTAATTATGGCCCGTAGGCACTTCATCATTAATGGATGATTATATAAATAAAAAGGGATTTGGAATAACCCAATTTAAAAATGACTTATGCGATTTTATCGAATCACATTTTGCCAAGGGCGTTAACATGTTTTCAGATGTTAACAAGGATTTGAATATTTTGAATAGGTTTTACCATCTTGGCCATGTCTGAAATGACATATAGGCTAGGTTATACCTTTAAGATTCTTTTTAATATTTAACGCAGATTAATCCTAAATTGAGATGTTAATAAGGATCTGAATCTAATTGAGGAATTTCCATCTTGGCCCTGTCTTAAAATGACACATGGGCTAGGTCTTGTTCTTTTTTAGATTTTGCCATTTTATTATAATGGTAGATCTTATAAAGGAATGTTATTTTTTTCATTTATTTCATATATTATATTTATGCATAATGACAAAAATGAAATTTAAAATTTAACCATTCCACTAAAATTTAAACAAGTACATGTTTGCCCCAAACGGGACTTCTAATCAAAATAACTTGCCCGCGCAGGGGCTAAACAAACATAACATACCCACGCAAGGGTTAAACAGAAAGACATGCCCACGCAGGGGCGGAATACAGAAACAGATGTCCACGCAGGGACTTGATTACAACATAAATAAATAAACAAGGATCTTCAAAAATCCTTTTTCTTGGTCTTCCCCTTGATTAGGCTTGCCAAACCTTTGAAGAATCTGCGGTTGTTCCTGCGTTCTTCTTGGACTTCCTGCTCAACCTGGCTCAACCTATCAAGAACTTCCTGTTGTCGCTTCAGTGGTATCAATTGTGGCTGCGGCGGCTGCTGATGTGGAGGTTGAGGAGGTGGCGGTTGTTGGTACCCATAAGCTGGGTATCCAGCTCCCCAGGGAGCTCCATAGGGCCCCTCAGGGTGAAGAGCATTGTAGTCCCATGCTGCCTGGTACGGGTTAACATTAGCATAGTTGTAGTTGGTGTGGGCCGGCTGCTCAAAGGAATTATACGCCACTGAGCCGGCGTATGCATGAATTGGGTTATCAAAACCCATTGGTGGTGGCACGATTGGTGCAGAATCCACCTCAGAGACGGGGTTTGAAGGTCCTCCCATCTGTGGGTCTTCATAAAGTGGCGGGTAATGGCTGCCACTCGAAGGTTGAGGGGTGCTGATACGCACTCCTCCTCGCACGGACATCCGTGCATTTGATCTTCTCCGCCTCGGCGGCTCCGGAGGCGGCTGCTGAACTGGTGGTGGTGGTGGCGGAGTGACTGCCACAAAACGCGAATCCTCGGAAGGATCCTGCTGCTGCTGGTGGTGAGGCGACGAGTGCTCGGAGGGGGTAAAATACTAGTCATATTGGGTGAATCTCACCTGGTAGCTGTCTGGACCACGGTAAAGTGATCCGTGAAACGATGACCCATCCGAGATCTCGATGGGGTGAGTAGGTGTCCCGGTTGTAGGTTCGGCGGGATCAGTGTCTTCATCCATGTCCATCGCGGGGTCACCCGAGAAGTGGTCTTCTGGTCCCAATGGGTTAAAACCCACTGGTTCTTCAATCAGGTTTGCCGGGTTGAACCGGCTATGGATATAGGGTGTTGGGTCGTTAAAAGAGTGGTGTGAGTTTGAGCGTTGGAGAGGGATGAAGGAGTGAGGTGAGTTGTGTGGCTCATTTTCTGATTGGGGCCCGAATGAATGGTGGTAGGATGGTGACGAACTTAGCGAGACAGATCGCCTCGCTGGCTCTATATAAGTCCTCCAAGGTTCCTGTGGACTTGTACTCATAGTGATGGATGAGGTTCGTCTGTGAGACGGTCCGGCCTCGTGGTCGTTTGGGGCGTTGAATGGCCCCTTGCCTCTTCCTCCTCTACGAAATCTAGGTGGCATCTTGTTGAACCTGTCAAAATAATTAAAAGAACAACAAAGAAATATAAAGGACAAAATTAAAAATAAAAAAAAAAACAAATTTGGATTAGTCCTAAGTTCTTTGTCTAGACTCGAGAATCGAGGAATGTGCAAACTGTGTTATTGAGATTAAACACAAAAGGCTAGTGTTTAATTCACCCAATGTTGGCTCTGATACCAACATGTCACACCCTGATATTTCCACGTATTACCGGTGGGCCCGGTGGGGAGTATCGTGACGTAGTTGATATCATCATAGTTAAACAATACAATTTAAATGCACAGCGGAAGCAAAAGATGGAATCACATTACAAACCGAATAAATAGTAATATCAAAGTATTACAACCGGACTGTAAAGGATCCACAGGCGGATCAAAAGATAAAAAGATCATTGTTCAACAGACTTTAACATCTAAAGCTTGCAAGACTTGATTAATGATGCCAGGAGTAGCCAGCCTATTTCGTCTAGTACCTGCACTTAGCATTTTTTTGGAAAATACGTCAGTTTACACTGGTAAATACAATTAACTGACTCATTTTGAAAAGAGTTTAAGAAAAATTAGTTTGAATGCACACGGCACAAAATATCTTTTATAACTTGGGACAATTATTTAAAAATAATCTTGTATACAGTTTTACTTATTTGTCGTCCGTCAGGGCCGGTTAGAAGAGCCGGACAAGATTAACTGACACGCCACAGGTATAATACCCACAAGGTTAATTCCTTATTGTGGAGTACCTTTTACATATGCAACTGTCAGGTGTATGCCTACACCCCGTGCTTAAGTCGTGGCCATTTGAATGAATGATGCCAAGGATATCCGGGACATGGTCATTAACCCCCTAAAGGCCATATACCAAACAATACAGATTAAAACGGGTTATGTAAATACATTAATCACAATCCGATTTAAATGACTACGCACCCGACCAAGCGGTATTTTTATAATACCGTATCCCAAACCCGTATAACGGAAAATAAGTTAAAAGTATTTACCTGAGCAAGTATAATTCACAAACAGCGAGTGCAAGTAGCTTTTATTGGGCTCCTAATCTGGAACGAAGGTTTTAAATAACCTATTAGATTCCTAACGGGTCTTAATTAAGCCTAGACTTAGACCGGTTAGTTTTAAAGGAAGATACGGTTCAAAATGCATGATTAAGCGAAGACCGGATTAGAATGTGCTTTAGACCCGACAAGCTTGTATACTTGTATAATATGGGTAAACTAAACACATTCTGGATTTTGAGACAAAAATGATAAGGTTTGACCCGTTTCGGCTAATTTATGCAAACTAGTTACATAAACCGCACCGAATTCGAAAGATGCGTAACGGGTAACCAAATGATTGATGAACAGGTTTCCTAAGTTAATTTGCCTTAAACATGTTGTAATATCAGTAGGATACATTCCATTATGCCCAAAATGAATTTAAACTCAAACTATGCCCCGTAGGGGCATTTTGGTCATTTTAAAGCTTATAAAAGAGTTTAAATGTAAATCTGAGTTTTAGGTCTGATATATTCAGTAAAAATACTTATTTTTATAAGTCATAACAGTAGGGTATGGTATATGGGTGAAATTTACCTTTTATAACTAAACTATGCACCGTAGGGGCATTTTGGTAATTTCATATAAGCTTTAAAGGTCAAAATAGGGAATCTGAGTTTAAAACTTTTGCTTATTGTTAAAATATAAAAATTTTCTTAAAAAATCAGTTGGTATTAAGTCTTATATGAGAAAAATGGTTTTAATACATACTATGCGTTTAAAACACGTAAAAAGGCGGTTTTAAGCGATTTCCGGGTTTTATAATGAAAGCTGATATTTTTATTATTCCAGAAGGCTCAAAATACTTTGTTTATAATATAAAATCAGTAGCAAAAGGTTTGGTATCAAAATATTATTTAAAACTCATTTTATAGGCCAAAAGGGCAAAACCGACAATTACCGAATCAAAGCTATACCCCTATGTTATGCTCAGCCTAAAAATAAATAAAAATATTCAAAAATCCCAAAATATTATTTTACATCAGTAGGTAAAAAGTTTGGTATCAAAAATTGGGTTTAGATAGGCTTTATGCTAATTACGTCGTTTAATTAATAAAAAGCTTTCTAATTACGCTATTGAGCATAACTCTTAATCTAGACCTCAAACTGATGTGAAAATTTAGGGACATGTTTATAAATCAGTAATAAAGATTATTGTCCTCTCACATTTTCAAAATTCTTGTTTTAAAACAGGTTGCAAGGCTTCTACATTGTTAATTATGCATTTATTTGAAAATTAGCTTTCTGTTGACTTTTTATGATTAACTTTGACCCGAAAACTGACCTAGTTAGAGTGGGAATCAGAGAGTACCATTTTAAGGGTTTATTACCCACATAATTACCAACTCATAGGTATTTTCAATTTGAGATTTAACTGGACAAATTACGATTAATCACGAAGTCAAACCTTAATTACGACGGTTTGACTTTAGGCTAATAAACTAAGTAAAACTGAATTAAGGAAGGTTAAGGACACTTACTGAAGTCCTATGCACGACTAATGACCTCTAGGAATTGGTCTTGAGCTCCAGGAATCTCCAGAAGTTGAGTTGTGAAAGTTTCCAAGTGATGTGCTCAATGTTGCAACAAATGGGCTTCTTATATAAAGATTTTAATCTCATAAGATGATGCCAAGCAAGTCTACAAGCGTTATATGATGCTTACAGGTGCCCCCTATGCATGAAATACCATTGGGGCATCCCCTGGTATGTAAAACAAGGCCCTTAAGTCGGTTAAACAGGCTGCACAGGCACCTGTCAACAATTTCTGTCGCTGGCATGCTTAGGCAGCCCGCGTAAGAGATCAGCCTGGTCTTACGCGGCCCGCGTGAGGGTCTAGAACAAGTTAAACAAGTTTCAGCTTTTGCACTTTAGGTCCCTGGTCCTTATAAACGTGGTTTTAACTTTATTTCTTGCATTTTTAACCCTCCAAGTTAACTTTTAAGGGCTCCAAGGCATAACCAAAATTTGTTAAGTCCTTGGTTAGTTTTATGTTCACCCGAAAAGCCCTAAATTTCAACGTTGACGCTTTTAACCCCTCATATACGAATGTTATCATAACTTTCTCATACTTTATCGAAACCTTGTGAAATTTTTATCACTTATTCTAGTGAGCATAATTAATCGTTACAAAGCTTCGGGTTTGCTAATAGGTCAATCAGAGGTATACATTAAACATGTTGACACTTTTAACCCCTGTAGTTTGTAATCTCTCACTTTCTTTCACATTTGGCTTCGTATGATCCATAATTCATCTATTTAAGTGTATAAACATCGTGTAGGGTTATTGAAAGGTACATTTATCCATTGTTGACACTTTGAATCCTTTTATACACGTAGATTCTTCGTTTGTCAACTTTAGTCCCTCATAAGTAATCTTTTACACGTTTAAAGCTTATGACACGTGTCGATATAATATTGGACATGAATTTACTAGGTGTTACACTTGTGCAAACCCGGTAGGAGTTTTGTACGAGCTTACCTAATATTCTCGCTCGAGTTCGCTGAAAACTACACTCTTGCACGGACATCGCATACTACCGCTTCGCGTAAGATCAGCTTTTCCTAAGGCTGAAAACACACACGATCTTCGAAAGTTCTCGCATAAGCAAGTGATTTGGTCGAGATTAGGTGTGAAAGCCGCAAACTCTCGATTAAATCGCTCGCCCGATGCGCCTTTTACTATAAACACAAGAATTTGCGTTGAATCAGGAGTGAAATCCATACTTCGACGCAAATCTCCCTCTCTATCCCGTGATCCTATCGCACAAACAGGAATGCAGGCTTTAAGTTAGGGGTGAAACCCGCATCTTAATGACTTATTCTGCTCCTTATTTTGATTTTTACAAAAACTCTCACCAAAGTTGCGATGGGGTCCAACGACCCGAGTTACGTGAACAACCAAAAGGAGGCGTGCCGTTTACCACATAGTAGTGAGAGAGCACAGTCTACTAGGCCAAAAACATGTGCTCGAAGTCCTTGAGAATAGTCGAATCACTTTGGGTAGTCGAAGTCACACACCCAGACGCTCCAATCGCTGATTTTATGTGTTAATGTGTTTCGATTCTGAGTTCGCAACCGCTGATTCCTCGATTTTATGTGTTATTTTTATGTGTTTTATGTGTTTACGATTTTGGAGATTTATACGCTTTTTCCGCTGTCTGCTTCGATAAACACACACAACTTGCACTACACATCTACCTCAATACGCTAACAAATCGTATGCTATGTTACTTGCTATCGCTACTCGCTACTCACACCTGCAACTCTCGATCGCTTACGCAGCTGTGAAAGATAGGTGAATACGTGCGATATATGTAGGTGTATACGTGCAAAATATAGTTGAAGATGTGCTTACGTGGACTACCTGCTTCTGTGCTTACGTACTTATGTGGATTATGTGCCTACGTGATTATGTGTATATGTGATTGGACGTGTTCCCGTGCTTTATATAAAAGTAGCTTTTGGAGATACGCTAGACTATACTAGATTTAATCGAGATCTCGTCTGAATCCTATGACGATGTCTGATGCAGACAATGTCGTCATTTGGATCGCATACTCCCCGCACTGCACGACGAAATCACGCTGACAAACGCATCGCATCCCTCGTCGCTAAGCAAATGGCTAAGGTCATTCCGCAAATTGTCAGCGAACTAAATGAAAACGCTAGCAAGTCCTCTGAGGAATCTAGGACTGACTCGCCTAAGGCTACTTTTAGCTTCAAGTAGTTTAAGGCCTGCGACCCCAAAGACTTCACTGGTGAAGATGGGCCTACAGCCATGTTTCAATGGTTCGATTCAAATGAACTCACTCTGCGCCAAAGCAGTTGTCCTGATAACCTTCGCACTGTCAACGCAACTGGCGTTTTCCAGTCTAGGGCTTTGGACTGGTGGACTGCCGAAAGAAACAGGCGAGGGAATGACGCAGCCTATGGGCTTACTTGGGAAGAGTTGAAGGAGATCATGATGAAGGAATTCTACCCTCCCCATGAGCTTTAGAAGCTGGAGGACGAGTTTTGGAACATCAAGAAAGAGGGTGGCGAAAATGCTGGTCTTACTGTGCGCTTTAAGCAGCTTAGCATAATCTGTGCTGGCCAAGTCTCTACTCCCGACATCACCATCAATAAATACATCCGTGCTTTACCGGATTGTGTTGCTGATTTCGTGCAAGCCGCCAAGACGACAACTATTGAGGAAACCTTCCTGCTCGCTGCTGAGATTAATGACAAGCGAGTTTGGGCTGGTTACTTCGATAAAACCGCCAAAAGTCTTCATCAAATTACCGCAGCTCCCACCGCTGAAACCGCCGCACTGCAAGCTTCAAAGACTTCACGTCGCAAGTGCAAGAACAACAACAACAAAAAAAAGAACTTTGCAGTCACAACCGCTCCAATCAATGCTGTCCCGGCCTAACAGCAAAACCAGAACCGCCAAGTAGCGGCACCCGTGACCAATGCACCGCTAGCTAAGCGTGCATATACTGGTCCACACCCGTTATGCCCTACTTATAATTACCATCATCTTGTTGGAATCGCATGTCGATTTTGTGTTCACTGCAACCTTTACGACCACTTTACTGCCAACTGCCGTACTGGTCCCCGTCAAGCTCAAGTTCAAGCTCCTGCACTACCAGCTCCTCATCCCACTCCACAGGGTCAACAAGCAGCTCTCGCTCCCTCTATTCACGCAAGAGCCTGCTATGCGTGTGGTGATCCCAACCACTTCGCAAATGTCTACCCGAACAGAGTGGTGAAGCAAGAGCCGCAGCAGCCACAACATCAACAGCAGCAGCAACATCAGCAGCCAGTAGCCCGTGCCCGAACTTTCAACATCAACGTTTTCCAGGCTCAAGCTGACAACAATGTTGTCAATGGTACGTTTCTTGTCAATGGTATATATGCTTCGTGTTTGTTTGATACTGGAGCAGATAACTGTTTTGTGTCGTTTGAATTCGAGAAGCTCCTAAAATGTAAACGCGCTAACCTCCTAACGACGTTCGACGTAGAAATTGCCACTGGAAGAACCGTCACTGTTAGTTCTGTTCTACGTGATTGTACTCTTGAGCTCAACAATCACGTCTTCCCGATCGATCTTATCCCAATGCAGCTTGGTAGTTTTGACATCATAGTAGGCATGGATTTTCTTCATGAAAATTGTGCTGAAGTCGTTTGTTTTGATAAAATGATTTGGTTCTCGCTCGCTAATGGTGATCAACTCTGTGTCTATGGCGAAGTCTCATCGAAGGATCTCAAAATCATGTCGTGCATACAAGCAAGCAAGTATCTCCGCAAGGAATACAAAGCTTTCTTAGCACATATCGTAGTAGCGGAGGAGGAAAAGAAAGAGAAGGCAATGGAAAAGGTGCCCGTGATTCGTGATTTTCCTAACGTCTTTCCTGATGATTTACCTGGTTTACCGCCATCTCGTGATATCGATTTTCGAATTGATCTCATTCCTGGAGCTAATCCTGTCGCCAAAGCGCCCTATCGTCTCGCTCCATCCGAAATGCGTGAACTTTCGAGTCAACTGCAGGAATTGCTCGATAAAGGCTTCATTCGCCCTACTACCTCTCCATGGGGCGCACCTGTCCTTTTCGTCAAAAAGAAGGATGGATCATTTCGGATGTGTATCGACTATAGGGAATTGAATATGCTTACCATCAAGAATCGATATCCCTTACCTCGAATCGATGACTTGTTCGATCAGTTACAAGGTGCTACATGTTTCTCGAAGATTGATTTACGTTCAGGCTATCACCAGTTACGAATTCAAGAAGAAGATATACCCAAAAACCACTTTTCAAACCCGATACAGTCACTACAAGTTTGTCGTTATGCCCTTTGGTTTAACCAACGCCCTGGATCTAATGAATCGCGTGTGTAAACCCTTTCTCGACCGCTTCGTCATCGTGTTCATCGATGATATCCTGATCTATTCCAAGTCAAAAGTCGAACACGCGCAACATCTCCGTTTGGTTCTTGAACTACTCCAGGGAAACCGCCTCTACGCCAAGTTCTCCAAGTCTGAATTCTAGCTTGAGGAGGTTCAATTCCTCGGTCATATTGTCAATAGTCAAGGTATTCACGTCGACCCCGCGAAGATCGAAGCAGTTAAGAGTTGGATTACACCAAAGAACCTGTTCGAAGTTCATTCTTTCCTCGGATTGGTGGGTTACTACCGTCGACTCATCGCGGATTTCTCGAAAATCGCGGTTCCTCTCACCACTCTTACGCACAAGGACAAACCTTTTGTCTAGGGAACTGAACAAGAGGAAGCCTTTCGAACCCTCAAACTTAAGCTTTGCAACGCTTCTGTGCTTACTTTACCCGACGGAAACAACGACTTCATAGTCTATTGCGATACTTCTAACCTCGGACTCGGTTGTGTTCTTATGCAACGAGACAAGGTTATCGCATACGCCTCTCGTCAGCTCAAGATCCATGAGAAGAACTATACAACCCACGATCTCGAGCTTGGTGCAGTTGTTTTTGCGTTAAAAATTTGGCGACACTACCTTTATGGTACCAAGTGTACGGTCTTCACCGACCATAAGAGCCTACAACACATCTTGAGCCAGAAAGAACTGAATATGCGCCAACACCGATGAGTTGAACTTCTTAACGACTATGATTGTGAGATTCGTTACCATCCAGGCAAAGCAAATGTCGTTGTCGATGCTCTCAGTCAACGAAGCTATTTGCATAGCGTTCGCAGTACTCAAGCCCAACAAAATATCGAAGCTCTTATCTGCGACGCTCAACATGCTTGTTTTACTGAACACACTTTGAAGAAAGAAAGGATTATCGAAAACGGTGAACAACTAGTGAATAAATCGAATGGCATATTTCACTATCTAGACCGAATTTGGATTCCCAAGCGCACTAATTTACGAGAGATTCTGCTAGACGAAGCCCACAAGTCTCGATACTCTATTCATCCCGGTGCCGATAAGATGTACCAGGACCTTCGCTACAGGTATTGGTGGCCGGGCATGAAGAAAGATATCGCTATCTACGTTTCGAAATGCCTGACTTGTTCAAAAGTCAAGGCTGAGCATCAACGCCCCTCTGGCTTACTCGTGCAACCGGAAATCCCTATGTGGAAATGGGAGAGTATAGCCATGGACTTCATAATGAAACTTCCACGCACGCCATCAGGTCACGATAGCATCTGGGTTATCGTTGATCGTCTTACTAAATCTGCTCATTTTCTGCCAATACGAGAAGACTTTAAGGTAGAACGATTAGCACGAATCTATACCGGCGAAGTCATTTGTCGACATGGGATGCCTCGTGATATCATTTCTGACCGCGATGGCCGATTTACCTCGCGCCTTTGGGTAACGTTTAAATTTGCTCTCGGTACTATCCTTAATCTAAGTACCGCTTTCCATCCCCAAACCGACGGTCAGACCGAATGAACGATTCGTACCCTCGAAGACATGCTTCGCTCGTGTGTCATAGATTTCGATGGTAATTGGGACGCGCACTTACCTTTAGTCGAGTTCTCGTACGATAAGAGTTATCACTCTAGCATTCAAATGGCACCATTTGAGGCATTATATGGAAGAAAGTGTCGATTGCCTATCGTATGGCACGAGATTAGAGATGCGCAAATTACCGGTCCTGAGTTATTGCAAGAAATGACTGACAAGATCCTCCAGATCCGAGACAATCTCTTGAAAGCTCAGAGTCGTCAAAAGAGTTACGTCGATAGACGCCGCAAGCCCCTTGAATTTGACGTTGGCGATCACGTACTCCTAAAGGTTTACCTTGGAAGGGGGTGATCCGATTCGGAAAGAAAGGAAAGCTCGCGCCTCGGTATGTTGGACCCTTTAACATTCTGGAAAGGATTGGTAAAGTGGCCTACAGACTCAAGCTACTGGAGGAACTCAGCAATGTCCATCCGACTTTCCACGTCTCGAACCTCAGAAAGTGCCTAGCTGAGCAGAATTTACAAGTACCACTTGAGGATCTACAAGTGGACGAAACATTACACTTTGTGGAAAGACCAGTCGAGATCATGGACCGAGAGACCAAGAAACTTCGACGCTCACGCATTCCCATAGTGAAGGTTCGCTGGGAAGGCAAACGCGGCGCTGAATTCACCTGGGAACTCGAAAGTGATATGAAGGCTAAGTATCCACAGCTTTTCGTTACGCATGCGTCTTAATTTCGGGACGAAATTCACTAAAGCAGGGGAGGCTGTAACAACCCGACTTTTGAAGTCAAAGTACAAGTCAAAGTCAAAGTCAAAGTCAAAGGAAGAAAAGATTTCTAATCAGAGCTGTAATTCCTTTCTTAATTATTACTTGTACTTTCCTTTCGTTAATTGATACTTTAAGTTGACGCTACTTTAGTTGTATTATGTGGAGTAACAGTGCAATAAACGCTATTAAGCGCTAATCTACTTAACGCTATCACATCACTATCGCATCGCAACTCGAATTACAGGTTATGGATATTGCTTTACGTGTGTGTGCTATTATGTGTTACTTATGCATGTTTACATTTTTTTTGAGGTGATTATTCTCAAACACAATCGCAACTCTATCGTAACGCAATCTCATCACGGACTCGAATAATAAGTTCTACATTTATGTTATTTAGTGGTTATGTTATCTGTGTAACTATTGTTTAAAACTATCTCATCGGTTACTCGCAACACATTGCAACGCTCAACGAACGAAACGAAAAGTCGGAAACGAACTCGCACACGCCTTCCGATCGAAAGACCATTCTATCGAATGGTCATCCGTCCGGATGACCATCCGATCGGATGGCCATCTGATCGGACGGCCCTCCGATCGAATCACTCCCACCGCCTTTCTCCTCCTTCCCCTATAAATACTCACCTGTCATATCACTGTTCATGATGTGACAGCTCTTCTCCGACCCTTCGCCTTCTCAGCCATATTTCTCATGATTCCTCGCGATTCTTGTAAGTTTTCATCTCAAATGTTGTACTTCCTTAATCAGTACACACTTTCTCATTAATGTCACCCTCACATCTCAACTTTTTCACCATGAAATCTATGAATTTAGGCTGTTCAAGGATGATGTCATCATGGAGTTCTTATGAACGTTGAAGTGTGACCTCATTCCACCCAGAACAACTCAGATCTAAGGGATTTCAGCAAGTTTAAGCACTGATTTCGTCATAATCTAAACATTTTCCAACTAATTTCCACTTTTCTTCAATGTTCTTAACTTTTCACTCGAAAACCGATAGAAGCTGAGCTTGTTCAGGCCTTCCACTCGTCTTCTAGTGAAGTGCCGGTCTGAGAACGGATTTCTATCAAAGTGATGACCGACTGAACGGGTTGAACATGAAGTTTCGTCAAGAACAGTTACTGATCGGACGGGGTGATTCCCATCCGATCGGATGAGTTGGACTTGATGGAGTTTCCGTTGCTTGACACGTGGTCATACCGTCTCGATAAATCTTTAAACTCAGTTGATTTTACAAACGTTCCAACTCGAACAGTCGCTCGGACGAACGGCCATCCGATCGGACAGCTATCCGATCGAACGGCTATCCGACCCAGTGACTTATGTTGTTAAACGCTTAAACAATTTCAAAGATTTCAAGTATATAACCTCCAATCGGATCACCATCCTAGCGGACGGCCATCTGTCCGGATGACCGTCCGACCGGGCGACCTGAGGGATAGAAACACTTCAAAGCTTTTACAATGCTACAACGAAAATTTCAAAGTTCACATCATACACAAACACATCCATCCCAAACGGACAACCCTCCGACCGAATGGTCATCCGTCCGGAAGGTCATCCGTCCGGAAGGTCATCCGATCGGATCACTATCTGTCCCTCGACTCACACAACACATCGTTTTACGCACCGTTCAACGCTTATACTGTCGTACTGTGTTCAGGCTAACCTTTCCAGCGCTCCCTTCAAGCCAAGACTGTGTTTATTTATTAAACACGATCTGTGAGTATACTCGGTCTCTTTTTGCTTAACGCACTTTTGGGTGTTACATACGTTACTTATATCAAATCAGATCGATCACACAACGCAAACACTTTTTATACGCTAACCGCTCTCGCATGTTATACGTGTTATTCGATGAATGCTTGTATGTTATGTTTTCACAGTGATTGTTGCCTGACACCTTAGCAACGATAGTACTATAGTTTGGACTCAGCACCCGTCATGGACAGGGATTGTTAAGGGCCTCTCTTCACATGTCACAGTGGTGATATGTGTTGCGCATTCTACAACTCACAGTCACGTCTGTGCATATTTCATTGTCGATAACTTACTTGCTTCGCATTACTACGTGTTACATGCTGGTTATGCGTAAATCGCTTTCGCTACTATTATACTATTAAACTTGTATGCTCACCTTTACACTATGTGTATTGACTTTATTTTAACGTATGTGGCAGGTGCTTAGGATACTTGTGCTATGCTTGATGTTATGGAATCAAGCTAGGAGAGTCTAGAAACGAACTAAATAAAATCTGAGTTGTCGGAACAATTTGTTTGTCTTGAGATACTATGTCTGTAATAATTATTTTGCTGGATATGTTATGGTATGGGACGTAACGTTAAATATTTGGTAATATTAGTTGTTATGGATTTCTCCTTGACAATCTGTTTCGCTCAGTGCCGCGCCCCGATGATTATGCCATCGGTTGGGGTGTGACAATGATAATATAGAATGCATAACCATTTTAATGTATCTAATTATTTAATATTTAATGGGGTATTATATTTTTGAAGCTTTAATATTTAATAGGGTATTTTATTTTTGAGGCGGTGGGGTGATTAGTTTTGAAGTGGTGGGTTTGAAAGTTGGTAATTATAATACCCCTTTGATGAGTAGTTGCGATGGTTTGAAAGAACAAGGTTACGGAATGAATCGATGCGATACTACTCCTAGGGTGTGTGAATAAATTGAAGGGTCTTGAGTTATTACCATATATAATGTGACTTTAAATATAATTATTCAAATAAAACATATGTTTCTTGAGGAGGAAGATATGGAAGAACTTATTTTATATAATGTGATTTACGTTGGTTATATTTTGTGTGAACTTAACGCAAATATTATTTACATTGGTTTTATTGTGTTGCTAATTGTAATCATAATATGACTTTAAATCTAAATATTCACCAAATTAGATTTTGTTCGAACAAAATCTACATGAAGAGATACAAACTTATATATATAATTTCTAATCGATGTGACTTTTAAACGAAGAGGTAGAAATTTTTCCATAGAATTTCTAACCAACACGACTTCTAAACGAATGGGGTACAAACCTCAAGTTGGTAAGGGGTGTGAAATATTTAAAAGTAGTTTGAAGGATTATGACTTTTTGTAAAGGTGTGATATACACTTTTTAAAAAGGTGTGATGGGTTGTGACTTTTTGTAAATATATGTATGGTTGTGACTTTTTGTAAGGGTGCGATATAAATGAACAAGTATGTTGGAATACGCAAGCCTCCCTTAAATTTTTTTTTAAATGTTTATTTAAATGAACAAGTTGCAATGAAAAATAAAGGCACCAAAGTCAAAGAGAAAACAAATTCACAAAGGATTTATCACAGAGAAAAAAAGTATCCATATGAAGAATTTTCTAATAATTTGAATTTTGAAATACATAATAATAAAATAATCTTTTATTTTACCCAACTTATCACTTTTTAATTATTTAAATTTTATTAGGTTGATGCTTGATAGAAGTAGATAGATTACATAATGGTTTAGTTTTAAAAAATATAAAGCTGTAGAAGCAATTGTATAGATAATATATATTGTATTTTTTATGGATTTAGAACGATGATTGATGTATATTTATTGTGTATTGAAAATTGAATTTGTTGTTATCTTTTTGTTATACTCCCTTCGTCTCATTAAATGTGTTTTATTTTGATTTTCAAAGTCTTTATTTATAAAATTTGACTTTAATTATATATTTTTTGTGTTATATAAAACTTGATGAAAATTAACCCGATAAAAACACTTGTAAAACACACTCAAATCATATAACTTTCATCAACTATTATCTAACACAAACAAAATTATTTAAGGTCAAAGTTTATAAATAAAGACTTTGAAAATTCAAAATAGGACACTTTTAATGGGACGAAGGGAGTAACTTATATGACCCTATCAGTTTGATCCAACCCGAATCTGACCATTTTTTTACCAAATCTTAAAAACTTCCGCCCCATAAATAAAATTTCTATGTCCGCCAATGGTAGAAGATTCTGCTACGCACATTACAATAATGCATCTTGTCATGGACCCATACACATTTATTCATCACATAAAATTTAAACGAAGTGGTTGTTGTGGAAGATTTGTGGCTTACTTAAACAACGGACCAAGAGCATAAACTCATACCCAATATGCCTTTTCTTGTATACTTGGTCGTTCTATTTTTAGTTTTTATTCTCGTTTTCATTTTATTAACTTATCAAAAACTTAGACCTACAGTTATCCCTACAAATTGGCCAATTCTTGGTATGATACCGGGGATTCTTGTAAACGTTCACCGAATCCATGATTACACCACCGAATTTCTGATACAAAGTCGTGGTACATTCATGTTGAAAGGCCCTTGGTTAGCCAACATGGACATGCTACTTATCACCGATCCTTTAGACATCCACCACATTCTAAGCAAAAACTTCAGCAATTATCCCAAAGGTGATCGAGAAATTTAAACAGATCTTTGATGTCCTAGGAGATGGAATACTCAGTTCCGACGGTAAGGTATGGGAAATCAGTCATAAGGTCATTTTTTCTGTTCTAAAGCATGCAGAATTTCAGAGTATGTTGGAAACAACCATCTGGGACAAAGTGGAAAATGGGCTTCTACCTATACTTGAATCTATTTATGAACGTGGCACTGAAATGGATTTGCAGGATATATTTCAAAGGTTTTTTCTTGACACCGTATGTAAATTACTCTTTGATAAAGAGCCAGAAAGCTTGTCTCTTGATTTTCCTCACTTCCCTTATTCGAAAGCATTCATATATAGTGAAGAAACTATATTGCTTAGGCATATTACGCCCCCTTTCCTTTGGAAGCTGCAACAAATTCTTAGAGTGGGGAAAGAGAACAAGATGAGTGAAGCATGGAAGCATCTTGATCAATTTTTAGACAAATGCTTGGCTCAAAAACAAATAGAGTACAACAACATGAACCATAATGCAGAGAAGTTCTCTTTTATCACAGCTATCATGAGAGAGTTTACAAATCAGAGTGACACTTCTTTGGATTTAACAAAATTTCTAAGAGACACCATTATTAATTTGATGGCAGCAGGAAAAGATACCCTCAGCAGTGCTCTATCTTGGTTCTTCTATCTTCTTGCTAGAAACCCAGCCGTAGAAGATAAGATTCTAGAAGAGATTCATACACATTTGGGGGTCAATGTGCGCAAAAGATGGAACACTGCAGAGTTGGACAAAATGGTTTACCTTCATGGAGCTTTATGTGAATCTTTAAGGTTATATCCGCCTGTCCCTTTCAACTACAAATCTCCATTACAACCAGATGTCCTTCCAAGGGGCCACCAAGTTGATCAAAACATCAACATTATTCTCTCTTTTTATTCTATGGGGAGGATGAGATCAATATGGGGGAATGATTGCATGGAGTTCAAACATGAAAGGTGGATTTCTAATGGTGGAGGAATCAAGCATGAGCCCTCATACAAGTTCCCGGTATTTAACGCTGGACCAAGAACTTGTTTAGGTAAGAATATGGCTTTGTCTCAGCTGAAGATAGTGTCAACCGCGATCATTTACCACTACCACATTCAGCTGGTGGAAGGCCATCCTGTGCTTCCAGCAGATTCTATGATACTTCATATGAAGCATGGTCTCAAGGTCAGATTAAGTAGAAGAAGCGAACTCAACTAAAGTTTGTGTTAAGCATTTACTAAGAATAATTTTATTGTGTGTTATTTTGGTCTTCTAAAGTTTGTGTTAAGCATTTACTAAGAATAATTTTATTGTGTGCTATTTGGTCTTATGAAGTTAATTTTCTATTACCTCAATGTTTACTAGGTTTCTAATTGTAAACTTAATTTTAAGACGTCAATGTATACTAGGTTTTGAAAGTCAGAAAAATAAGGTAATCTTGTAACTCTAAAAGAATATTATAACATCTATGTATACAATCTTTGGAAGTCACAGATGGTGATTGAATTATATGTTACGCTTACATACATTGATTCATATCGTAACACCATGTTTAGAAAAATAAGGTAATGTTGTAACTGCAGAAAGAATATGATAACATCTATGTATATTGACTTGGGAGGAGCGGATTAGGCAGGACTTGTCACATTTGCATCTCTCTATGGAAATGGTCGAGGATATGAGTTTGTGGAGTCATAGAATTATGGTTAAAGACTTTTAGGGTTAGGGTATGGTTTGCTTTGCTTTTTATTCTTACCTTACGAGCATAGTTTCTTAGTGTATTTTATGTGGTCTTTACATGTTATTGCTTGTTTGTGTGTCTATTTGATTTGGTACTTGTTCATGTTCAATGTTTTAGCAAACGTAGAGTTTTTGACTAGCTATGTAGATCTTACGTTGACTTCTATGTGTGGTTATGACATCTATGACTTTAGAGCCTAGAGTCTTACTTGGAAACAACCTCTCTAAGGCTAGCTTACATCTCACTCTTCCCAAATCCTACCAATAGCCTTGTTATTGTTGAGATTTTATTTGGTATGTTATTGTTTATATAAACAAAACATTAACCAACAAGAATATCTTGTGTTTAATAGGGAATACCATATGGATTTAACCAGCATACTAAAATAAAGAGTAAATTACAAGTTTTGTCCTTTATGTTTGTCTCAAATTTCAGGCGCTGTCATTTACCTTTAAAATTGATGACTTTTGTACTTAATGTTTGAAAATGTTGCATGTTATGTCCTTTAGGGCAAACAAAGTTAGAATTTTCTGTTAAATTAGGTCATGTGCATTGCACACGAGGGTAGAACAGTCATTTCCGCTCCCCACTTGTGTTCCCCCTTTTAAAACCCTAATAACACCCCCCAATTCATCTTTAACCCCAATTCATCTTCAATTCCAAACCCTAATTCTAAAATCAACCATCTGCAACAAAATTCTCAACCCAATTCTCACAACAATCATCATTCATCTTCAGACTATCTCCATTTGAACATTTATGTGAGAGATGAACGGTTCAATCATATCAAGTTCTCAGATTTCTTAGGATATGCAGCCAAATCCATTGGCCAAGTTGTTCAACCAGAAGTTAAGTCCGTATTTGATAGATACAGTTTAGAGCTAAAGGCGACATTGTTTTTTGCAGAGGCTTGTTATAGATATAGTTTAGAGCTTCATGAGAAAAATCTTTGGATGAAACTGTACCAACATCATCATCTTCATTCGTTTCCCAATAATATTACGGGGTGGAAAAATCTTTGGATGAAACCTGGTCAAATCTTGCTTTGTGGGTTGTGGATTTTGGTGTTCTTTCTTTCACATAAAAACATTTCTTTTTTCCATTTCCCATCATCAAAAAACAAACCTCCAAAAATATCCATCTTTATCCGTACAATTTGCTCCTCTTTTCAAAGTCTTGAAATTTGTTCATCTTGTTTGAAATCTTGAATCTTGTTCATATGGGTGTTGCACTGTTGCAGCAGATTCAAAGTTTCATGTTCTTCTTCTTGCTGTTGGTGGAGAAAGTATTGGTGTTGGTATTGTTGAGAGAGGAGGAGGGTGGTAGTTCTTGGTGGAGGCTTGTTATAGATACAGTTTAGGCGGCCCTGTTGTGTCTTTCAGGTCTAGTGACGGCGGAGATGCGGAAAGCGTTGACGTACGCCGGTGAAAGTGTCGGGCTGGTGGTCATGTCCACCGTTCCGTCAACTCCGACTGCTGTCGCCACCGTTCCGGTCATTCTATTTCCATTCCAGTCAAACTGAAGATGAAGGGGATGATGGTTCAAAGAATGAAGGTTGAAGATGAAGTAAATTAGGGTATTAAAAGGGGGAAAAGACAAGTGGGGAGGTGAAATGACCGTTCTACCCTCATGTGCAGTGCACATGACATAACTTAACTGAAAATTATAACTGAGTTTGCCCTAAATGACATAATGTGCAACATTTTCAAACATTAAATACAAAAGTCATCAATTTTAAAGTTAAAGGAAAACGCCTGAAATTTGAGACAAACATAAAGGACAAAACTTGTAATTTACTCAAAAAAAAAAATCTTGACAAAAGATATTTTCACACTAGCAAGTAGTGTGATAACCTTATTTTCAAAACTCTATAATATATGTTATCAAGGGTTAAGTTATTCTATAAAGACTCCTAATTGTAAGAAGTGTAAGAATGATTTATAGAGTGACAAGTGTATAAAAATTACAGGGCCAAATGTACAAAAATTTTAAAGACCACCTCTCTGCTTTCTCCCTGCTCATGTTTTTCGATAGTAACCATCACACAATTTAAGTGACCTCTAAAATGCCTCTAATCCACTGAATCAATCACGATAACCTGCCAAGTTAAACTCCTAATCACAAACTGTGACTACTAGAAACATTACGCGTTTAATAGCTGCAAAATCTTTAGGGGGCGTTTGGTTTGCAGGAATTCAATGGAATTTAAAGGAATTGGAATTTGAATTCCACATTTTAAGATGTTTGGTTCACAGAATTTGATGGAATTGGAATCTAAATTCCAATCTTCATGTGTTTGGTTGACAATGAATTTGGAATTGGAATTAAACATGAAATCCTTCAAATTCCTTGAACTAAAGGAACTCAAAATCTTTCCTATATGTGAAGGAATTAAAGTAAATTCATTGGAATCTTTGACCGTTTCGACCCGCACCATTTCAACTCGTACTGTTTCGATCTGAACCGTTTCGATCGAACCGCTTTGACCCGTACTAGTTTCGATATGAACCATTTCGACCCGTACCGTTTTGAATTGAACCGTTTCGACCCATACCGTTTTGACGCGAACCGTTTCGACGCGAACCATTTCGACACTAATGATTTCGACGCGAACCGTTTTGACGCGAATTGTTTTGACCCGTACCGTTACGAATTATAACAACCCTTCAAAATATGTTATGACACCCTAATATATCTTAAAACATACCCGTATGAGTAACCGAGCCCAAAATACCTTTATTCTATTAAAATAAAAATCAAGTTTTTAAAGGCGGTGGCGGGCCGCAAAGACCCAGCCTTGGTCTTACGCGGGCCGCGAGATCTCAACAACGAGGCAGCACCCTGAGCTGCCACGTGGCAGCCACACGTCGAAGCTAGAGTGGTGACCTGGATCAGCTAGGGCCTACGGACCCTAGGTCGCGGGCCGCGTAGCCCTTGGCTACCACATACGCGGGGCGCGGCGAAACCCCAATCAGGCCCTATAAATTGAGGGCATCGGCCTTCAGTCGAATTCGCTCATCTTTCTTTTTGCAAATTGTTTTTACAAAACCTCACTTAATTAATAATATATTAAACAGTAATTGAGTATTTGCATTCTACAATTATCGTCGGTATGTTGGGGTTTTGTATACAAAATTTGTTACTACATTGTGAGTAGTAACATGACCACAAGTCGGGTTGACAGTACCGTGGGTGGTAATTAAAGTAGATGGAAACAAATGTAATTGCGCGACCGCCCTCAATACTGTACAATGGTTTTTATAAGTCTTGATTAAACTGGGATTCACTCACCAGTATTTCTCACTGACAAAATGTTTTTAAACGCATTTCAGGTAACAAAATGTGAAAGCCAATTAGAAGCCAGCTGGACAGCACTGAAGGCTTGGAAAAGTGGCTATAAAAGTTACCTAAATAAAGAGATGTTTTATTTAAATAAAAATAGGGTTTATCCCTATGAAAATGTGTGTACTTAAAACTTGGGAGTTTCCCATATGTTTAATATTATAAAAAGCGTGGTATTTTACTCTGATAAAATATTTCCTAACTACGATCCTGATGAAAGTTCCGCTGCCAAAATGATAAACACCGATACCACCAAAACTGGCCGCGGCCGCCCGTTCCCGGGGAGTTAGGGGACGGGGGTTGCGACAGAAGGTGGTATCAGAGCTAAGCCACTGATTCAGCCACAGAAGTGTTCCGCTGACACCAAGATATTATTCAAAGTGTTTTGAAATAAAATACGAAAATACGTGCATATCTGCATTTTATTGTTGTGTGTTATTTGACTATTTGTTAGTTTACAGTATGAGCGACCAAGGACCTTCCGAAGCCTACCGTCAGTTGTCCAGCTCACCTAGGAGCGAAGGCACCTTTTCACAGCCTGCCCTCTCAGGGTATTCAGCTGATAATGAAGATGTGATATTCGTGTTTAAGGCTCAGTCTGAAGAGTCATTCCCTCCTAAAAAGAGAGGATGGTTCAGTAGAGGAGCGCATGAACGTTGGAAAAAAAATGAAAAAGTTACAACAGCAACGTGCTTTAGCAGCCGTTAAAAGAGAAACAGATGCTCACACCTAGGATATGCTCAATAGGAGTTTAGCAAATTTTTATATCCTAGCAACCACAGCTGCTGACCCTAACCTTGAGCAACTCATAGCACCCCAGCCCTTACCATTATATCCCGCATAACCAATGGAAATTGAAAATAACCTAGAAAATCAAATCCCAATGCCTGAATTCAACCCAGCTGAGATACCTAGGATACCAGCACCTAATCCCTTAGACCCAGACTACCAATACCAGAAGACGAACCCATGCCGAATCTAGCAGCCTACCCAGGTTTGGACCCTCTAGATCCCTACTATGATAGTGATCAATACATCAGGGAAATTTTAGAGAATCCATACCCTTACCAGGAACCCATGCCCCAGTTTCCAAACCCAGTCCCAGCACCTGCACCCCCAATGAGTGCAGAAAATGTGCAAGAACTCCGAACCTTCGGAGAGGAGATTTTAGAAAGTAGCGAGAGGATGAGGCAGGTCGAAGAACGACTCGTCTGGAAGTATGACGAGCGTAATATGGAGTTCTGGATGAACCCATATCAGTAGTGGTGGTAGTAGTAATAATAATATAATAATATATAATATGTGTGTATGTTTGAAAAAAAAATATAGACAAGAGTTATAGATACATAATAGTATTGTAATTTTAAATTCCAGTATCAGTTTGTATTAAATGTATACTATAAAAAAGAGTAAGTCGCAATGTTCGACGCTTTTGATCAATATGCGTGTCATGTGATTTATTGTATTAAGACATTATCTTTTGATATCAATATGTGGTAAATGTTTAAAATTCAGATGGCCGACCAAGTGAATCAAGAGAACCCGGATAATAACCCGGAAAACCAGAATAACGATAACCCGAACAATGATAACAATGGAAACCAAGTGGATAACAGTGCCATCCAACATATAGATAAGGAATTATAGACGCGATGCCATATATTATTCAAACAGTTAGGGAAGCTGATAATAAAAGTAACCGTGATAGTAAACGACCCACTGAACCAGAAAACAGCGTGAACAATGGACCCATACTTCAAGTGCCCATTCCCAAAAGAAGAAGTACCATGTCTTATGGTTGTTCTTATAAAGAATTCTGGTCTTGTAAACCAATGGAATTCTCAGGCAATGAAGGGGCCATTGCAGCTCTACGCTGGATAGAAAAGACTGAGGCAGTCCTAAAAATAAGCAAGTGCGCGGAAGAGGATAAGATAATGTTTGCCTCCAATCTGTTTAAAAACTCAGCATTAGAATGGTGGAACACTATCCTCCAGTCTAGGGGAAGTGACAGAATTTACAATATGGAATGGGAGGAATTTAAGAATATGGTAGAAAGGAAATTTTGCCCTCCTAATGAAAAAGAACAGATAGCAAATAAATTCTTAAACCTTAGAATGACTAGAGTGGATAGTAAGGGATACACTACATTATTCTTTGAATATGCTAGAATAGTGCCAACCCTTGCATCACCTGAACCGGTATTAATCTCCCATTACATCTGGGGATTAATCAGTGAGATTAGACATGTAGTCAAGGCAGCTAGACCTCAAACTATAAAAGAAGCTGTAGAACTAGCAAATACTTTGACAGATGAGTTAGTGCGTACACGAAAGGAGGACCAGAGGAGAAACCTAGCTCAAAGGCTTATCCAAGAATTTCTTTATGGAAATTCCAACCGTGGAAAAAATGTAGGTTCTACCTCTGCACCTTACTGCAAAGCCTGCAAGAAGAAGCACTAGGGAAAATGCTCCACTTACTGCAATTTCTGCAAGATACCAGGACACAAGGAAGAAGATTGCAGAAAGAAACCTAATAATGGAATGTGCTTCAACTGCGGAGAAAAATGTCATATCAAACCGAATTATCTGAAACTAGCTCCAACCATGAACAACAAGAATACTAAAAATGCTAGAGCTTTTGTTCTGACTGCAGAAGAAGCAAAGATGATTCCAGATGTGATCGCCGGTACGTTTTTAGTTAATGATGTCTTTGCTAAAGTATTATTTGACTCTGGTGCGAACCAAAGTTTTATTAATACTTCATTTTGCAAACTTCTCAATCAACCATTAACTAAACTCCCACAAGAATGTCTAGTAGAGCCAGCAAATGGAGAAACCATTAAGATTTCTGAAGTCTTGCAGGGAGCAAGAATAGAATTTTTAAATCAAAAGTTTATTGCAAACCTTTATCCAATGAATCTGGCAGGATTTGATGTTGTATTAGGAATGGATTGGTTAATAGCCAATAAAGCCAGTATTTTATGTGATCAAAAGTCAATTCAAGTAAATTCACCAAGGGGTGAAAAGATCACAATTAAAGTAGATAAGCCATCTAGATCTACAAAATTCATCTCTCTGATGAAAACAACAAGTTATATAAGAAAATGATCATTAGTGTATTTGATTTCCATAATCACTAACACTAAAGGAAATGAATTAAAAGATATCCCAGTAGTGTCTTAGTTTCCTAATATATTTCCAGAAGAATTACCAGGACTACCGCCAGACAGGGAAGTTGAATTCAGAATTCATCTACTACCAGGGACAGCACCAATTGCCAAAGCGCCATATCGTTTTGGCACCCGCAGAAATGCAGGAACTGAAGAAACAATTAGACGAGTTGTTGGAGAAAGGATTCATACAGCCAAGTTCATCGCCATGGGGAGCACTAATCTTATTCGTCAAGAAGAAAGACGGGTCGATGCGAATGTGCATTGATTACCGTGAATTGAACAAGGTCACAATTAAAAATCGGTATCCATTACCGAGAATCGATGATCTGCTCGATCAATTGCAAGGAGCTTGATTTTTCTTAAAGATCGATTTACGGTCAGGATATCATCAATTAAAGGTACAGGAAGAGGACATTCCTAAGACCGCATTTAGAAGAAGGTATGGCCATTATGAATTTACTGTCATGCCATTTGGTTTAACCAATGCCCTAGCTACATTTATGGACATGATGAACCGAATATGTAAGCCATATTTGGATAAATTCATAATTGTCTTTATAGATGATATTCTCATTTACTCCAAGAGTAAGGAGGAACATACAGCGCATCTGCATGCACTCCTAAGTTTATTGAGAAAAGAAAAGCTTTATGCAAAGTTCACGAAGTGAGAGTTTTGGTTAGAACAGGTACAGTTTCTTGGGCATTTAGTCAATCATGAAGGAATTCATGTAGATCCCACCAAGATTGAGGCAATTACTAAATGGAAAACCCCTGAGTCACCAACCGAGGTTAGAAGTTTCTTAGGATTGGCCGGTTATTATAGGAGATTTATTCGAGATTTTTCTGGAATAGACATTCCCTTAACTAAGTTAACTTGTAAATCCATTAAGTTTGAATGAGGACCAAAACAGGAAGAAGCCTTTAGAATTCTTAAGCAAAGATTAACCAATGCACCCATACTAGCGTTACCAGAAGGAACTGAAGACTTTATAGTCTATTGTGACGCTTCTAAGCTAGGTTATGGATGTGTGTTGATGTAACGTCAAAAGGTTATAGCTTACGCATCTAGACAACTTAAGAATCATGAAGAGAATTATTCAACCCATGAATAAGAATTAGGAGCTATAATTTTTGCCCTTAAGATTTGGAGACATTACCTTTACGGTAGTAAGTTTACCATTTTTACCGATCATAAGAGTTTAAGGTATGTTTTCGGAAAAAAGGAGTTGAATATGAGACAAAGACGCTGGATGGAAATTCTTAGTGATTATGATTGTAATATCCAGTATCATGCAGGAAAAGCAAATGTAGTTGCTGATGCTTTAAGTCGAAAGTATCACGAGAAGCCAAAAAGAGTACGTTCTCTGAAATTAAATCTACAGGTAGATTTAAATGAACAGATTAGAAAAGCACAAGAATCAGTAACCAAGGATGATACTGAAGAATTGAAAGGAATGATTAAGGAACTAGAACAAGGAATCGATGGAATTTGGAGATTCCATAAGAAAAGAATGTGGATACCTAAATTAGGAAACCTACGCCACCGTATATTAGAAGAAGCCCATAAGTCCAAGTACATGATGCATCCTGGAAATGATAAGATGTATCAGGATTTAAGAAAGAATTTCTGGTGGATAGGTGTCACGACCCCCGACCCACCCTGGACGGAATCGGGAGCCGCGAACAGCCAAGTGGTACCGGTGATTATTTTGAAAAATATTGCAGCGGAAATTTCATCAGGACCGTGAGTTAGGAAAAATATCAGAGTTTAGAAAACACCGGATTTTATTTATTAAATAGATGGGATAAACCCATGTTTTACAATGGTAGCTTTAATAAGTGATAAACCCAATTACATAAAACAATATTTCTTAATTTTATTTAATTAAAATAAGCCACTTCTTGAAGTCTTTCAGTGCCGTATCCATCTCTTACTCCAATCTACTGTAATTACCTTAAACGCGTTTTAAAAAGGTTTTGTCAGTGGGAAATACTGAGTGAATCATTCTTTTTACTAAAACGACTCTTTTGTTATAATTTACAGTATTAAGAGCGATTACAATGTTTATGATATCAAACCAACTACCCACGGTATTTGTCACTCGACCGGATCTGTGACTATGGTCATATCCCCCATTGGCTGCCCCAATGGTGACGATTATCAAGTAATGTATACAAAACCCCACATACCGGCTGTACGTTTGGTGATTACAAAGACTTAATCCCTGTAATTATAACTTTGAAATAAACATGCTTTTGTAAATAGATTTGATAAAAAGAGAATGACTCACATTGCAGATTTAATTGAGCAGAGCCTAGCCTATTGATTAGCCTTTTAACCTAAATTAATAATAGGCACACAATTCGGTTAGTAACTTAATACAACATTTACGATAACTCACGAGATTAAACCCTCACATCGAATGACAAAGTGCGATACTTAAACATCCATTGAATTAACAACGAATGACAAAGCATAAACCCTAATGTGGGCAGCACTTAAACATCCATTGGATAGTTTAATCGATCGGGCATTGAATCGTAGCAGCGATCGAGTTATTACCCTGTATTGCGGCGACGATTTGTGATCCGTGTGTGTTTTGATAGTAAACAGAACGTAACTCAGTGCATATAACGAATTTCTTCGTCATTTCAACTCCAGAATGCAAGTCCCAAAGTCCACTATTTATACACAATTTTTACCCTGGCTTACGGACCGTAAGCCTCATCCCTTACGGTCCATAAGGGACACCTATTCACTATAGGATAGCCACGTCCTTGACTAGCCTTGCTGTCTTGACAGTTTCTCAAAATTCGTTTTTGACAACGAGATTTTAAGATAATCGTAACTAGGGTTTTACCCCCCCTGAGTTTTAGGGGCCCTGATCCTGATCCTGATTGTGATGATTCTGAAAATTTTAGGGTTTGTGCAGAATCACTTGGGTGTCTCAATTAGGGTTTCTTATTGGATAAAATAATAAAATAAATAGGACTTTTAATGAGAGTTGTTACATTCTCCCCACCTTAATAAAAATCTCATCCTCGAGATTTTCTGGAATAATTGAGGATACTTTCGCTTCATTTCTGACTCTAACTCCCAAGTGTATTCGGGTCCTCGTTTCGAATCCCACTTGACTTTAACTAGTACTAGTCGCTTGTGCTTGAGAAACTTTATTTTTATGTCTTCTATCTGAAGAGGTTTCTCTACAAATTTTAATTTTTCGTTTACCTCTATATCTTGGAGAGGTACTACCAAAGATTCGTCTGATAGACATTTCTTGAGGTTGGATACATGAAATACATCATGTACTCCAGCTAACTCCTCTGGTAGTTGTAAACGATAAGAAACTGGTCCTATATGTTGGATCACTGGAAATGGTCCTACGTATCTTGGACTTAGCTTTCCTTTCTTACCGAATCTAACAACTCCTTTCCAAGGAGAAACTTTTAACAGTACTCTGTCTCCAACTTGGAATTCTAACGGCTTGCATCTATTGTCTGCATAACTCTTTTGACGATCTCGACCAGTCTTCAGCCTTTCCTTGATTTGAGTAATCTTGTCAGTCGTCTCTTGTATTATTTCAGGACCTGATAATTGACTTTCTCCTATTTCTGCCTAACATACTGGAGTTCTGCACTTTCTTCCATACAGTGCTTCAAATGGGGCAGTTTCAATACTTGAATGATAACTATTGTTATAGGAGAATTCAATTAATGGTAAATGGTCGTCCCAATTTCCACCAAAATCTATTACACATGCTCGGAGCATGTCTTCTAGAGTTTGGATTGTCCTTTCACTTTGTCCGTCTGTTTGAGGATGATATGCAGTGCTTAGGTTTAGTCGAGTCCCCATTGCTTGCTGGAAACTCTTCCAAAAGTGAGAAGTGAAACGACTATCCCTATCTGATACAATGGAGAGTGGAACTCCATGTAAGGATACAACTTCATCTACATACAACTTTGCCAATCTTTCCATGCTAAAGGTTTCTTTCATAGGTAGAAAGTGAGCAGATTTGGTTAATCGATCCACAATTACCCAAATCGCCTCATTACCTTTTCTGGTTTTGGGTAACTTGGTAACAAAATCCATTGTTATGAGTTCCCATTTCCATACAAGCATTTCTAATTGTTGTAGTAGACCTGAAGGTTTCTGATGTTCAGCCTTAACTTGTGAACAAGTAAGACACTTAGAAACATATTTAGCTATATCCTTCTTCATGCCTATCCACCAGAAATTCTTTCTTAAATCTTGGTACATTTTATTGTTTCCAGGTTGCATGGTATACCTAGATTTATGGGCTTCTTCTAAAATCTTATTTCTTAATTCTCCCTGCTTAGGTACCCAAATTCTGCTTTTGTGGAATCTCCAAATTCCATCATTCCCTTGCTTCAATTCCTTTATTTGTCCTTTCACTTCTTCAGCATCATCCTTGATTGCTGTTTCTTGAACACTCTTCAATTGTTCCATTAAATCTAACTGTAAATTTACCCTAAGAGCACGAACTCGTCGTTGTTTCTCATGGTACTTACGACTTAAGGCGTCTGCAACTACATTTGCCTTTCCTTCATGATACTGAATATCACAGTCGTAGTCACTTAGGATCTCCATCCATTTCCTTTGCCTCATGTTTAACTCTTTTTGCCCGAATATATATCTTAAACTTTTATGATCTGTATAGACAGTAAACTTACTTCCATACAGATAATGTCTCCAGATTTTCAGGGCAAAAATTACGGCTCCTAATTCTAAGTCATGAGTTGTATAGTTTTCTTCGTGCTTTTTCAATTGTCTTGAAGCATACGCAATTACCTTCTTGCGTTGCATTAGCATACATCCAAATCCTAGTTTTGAAGCATCACAATATACTTCAAAATCTTCAGTTCCTTCTGGTAAGGCTAAGATTGGAGCATTGGTTAATTTCTTCTTCAAGATTCTAAAGGCTTCTTCTTGCTTAGGTCCCCATTCAAACTTAACTGCCTTACAGGTTAGCTTAGTTAATGGTACAACTATCTTGGAAAAATCCTTAATAAACCATCTATAGTATCCAGCTAATCCTATAAAACTTCTAATTTCCATTGCGGATTGTGGAACCTTCCATTTGATAATTGCCTCTATCTTAGCAGGATCTACATGAATACCTTCATGATTCACCATGTGACCTAAGAATTGTACTTCTTGCAACCAAAATTCACACTTTGAGAATTTGGCGTACAACTTTTCTTTTCTTAACAAAGTTAAGAGTGCATGCAAGTGCTAACAATGTTCGTCTTGACTTTTGGAATAAATAAGTATATCGTCGATGAAGACAATTACAAATTTATCCAAGTATGGTTTACAGATTCTATTCATCATGTCCATGAATGCTGCAGGTGCATTCGTTAATCCGAAGGGCATGACTGTAAACTTGTAATGACCATACCTAGTTCTGAAAGAATTCTTAGGTATCTCTTCTTCTTGTAACTGATGATATTCGGAGCGTAAATCAATCTTAGAAAAATATCTAGCTCCTTGAAGTTGATCGAAAAGATCATCAATCCTAGGTAATGGGTATCGATTCTATGTGATTACTTATTTTCATTTTGAAACCATATAACGTTGTGAATGTATTTACAAAGGTTGTAAATAAGTGAAAACGGGGATTATTCTTATATATTACAATGTTCCCTTAACCCAACATAGTTGATGACTACTATATTATTCTTATATGGTTATTTTCTTGCCAGAGCGTTACGATACATAATTACAAAACATGTGATAGACAATTATTTATATAATTTTATTTGTTCCTCTAATTCTTGTATTGTTTTATGAAAATATATCTTCTCCTTACAGTACCAAGTAAAATATTTTTATATATAATTAAAATTTACTAAATAATATGATGACTTAATTTATATATATTAACTAATTATTATCATGGGTGGATATTGGTTAGTGCTGCCTTGTTTAAGCATAGGTGATCAGTCCATGCCTAATTAAGGCTAGGCTATCCAATACCTGCCCCTGACAATAACCCTAGTACCTAAAAATAATACTAACACTTCTGTTATTAATTTATTACTAATAATAAAATTATTAATAATAAATAACTTAAATATAAACTTAAATGAGAGTATATCTCAATATAATTTTTAATATATATAAAATATAAATTCTTTACCTCAATGGTTTAAAAAAATTCATTGACTCGATATCAAAGAGTCACCGTTTTGCAATAATGCAGTTCACAGTGCAAAAAGCGGAATGATATTTGAGTTTGGATAAAACAACAAATTAGAATGAAGCCCTCCAGCGGTCTTCATAATTCAAACGAAGCACATGTGAAATAAACAGTGCATGTGTAACGTGTGGATTTACCAAGAAATGAAACAGATCAATATTCGCTACTATGAAAGAAATCCTCATGGTATGATGACCATTTAGTAGAAACACGAAAATCAACATATTTATATGCAGAAGTCAGAATTTTAATGAAAGAAATATAAGAACTTTATCTGGAATTCCGGGTGATAACCGTTGTTAAGTGACATTAGCAGGGAATGTCGAATAAAATGAAATAGAGGAGTTGCAAAGGTATGTGACTTATTTTGCAGTACCAATAAATATGATTCTGATTAGACTGTGCACCGAGTTTGTGAAATCTTGTTACAACGTACCTCAACGAGATTCATGTCGTTTGTAGGATCATGTGGCAAAGTGCTTCTTTTTTATTAGTAGTTTTTCTACTGACGGAATTAGCATTGGTGTCATCGTGCCTAATTTATATTTTCCAAAGGTCTTGCCTTGAAAATCGTGTGTGAAATATTTTGACGTCTGTGGACTTAAAATTTTAAGTTTCATGTGTCTTATTGTGCACTAGCACAACTTTACATGCTTCTTACTTGCATTAATAGTATATGGTAATTCTTTGGTAATTCTTATACTTTTGATGGTGTCCCAACTTAATGGGTTTCCATTGTTATTATTGTCGCTCGAGTTACGAGATAGATGATCAAACGAAATAATGTTTGATATCGGAAAAGAGATTCCTGATAAAGAAATCTAGACACATATGCTTGTGCTTTATTCCAAATTGACTTTTGGAATTCCTTATAGATATACATATCTATATAATCATATATTTCACATGCTGTAATATACATACCCTTAGTAAGGTCAAATGTATTTAACAAATTTATATTTCCAAGAACCAGTCAAATATCTGGTCATGATACTATTTAGGGAAAACTTGTCACTTGTTTGACATATTATATACCCCGTCTTATCCGGTTCTCGCCGGAGAGGTAACCTCAGTATATCCGAACAAGCTGGAGAGTCTGCTTCACCATACCCAGTCTTGTCGGAGAAAATTTTCTATTTCCCATAAATAGTATCTTTTCAAGATTTTAAAAGTGCCTCTTTTATTAGGGCTTTTATCCAGAATTAGGGAAATTTGTATTCCCGTAACATATCTTTATTCTGGACCAAGTAATATCACTAAGCAAGAATTAATAGCAATTAAGTGCTATTGCCTGCAATATTCTAATCGTCAGTCTTACGGCATACCAAAATCCATCATACTTTATTTACACAAGTATTTAGCTTAGCTTATACAAAGGCATCTTTTCTTAAGTTCAAGTCTAAATACTATCCTGAGTGCTACCATAAAATATCAAGTTCCTAACTCTTTTATTTAGGTATTATTATTACAACACCTATTGGCTTAAAGAAGTGGCTCTGATACCACCTTCTGTCACGGCCCCCGACTCACCCTGGACGGAATCGGGAGCCGCGAACAGCTATGTGGTACCGGTGATTATTTTGAAAAATATTGCAGCGGAAATTTCATCAGGACCATGAGTTAGGAAAAATATCAGAGTTTAGAAAACACCGGATTTTATTTATTAAATAGATGGGATAAACCCATGTTTTACAATGGCAGCTTTAATAAGTGATAAACCCAATTACATAAAACAATATTTCTTAATTTTATTCAATTAAAATAAGCCACTTCTTGAAGTCTTTCAGTGCCGTATCCATCTCTTACTCCAATCTACTGTAATTACCTGAAACGCGTTTTAAAAAGGTTTTGTCAGCGGGAAATACTGAGTGAATCATTCTTTTTACTAAAACGACTCTTTTGTTATAATTTACAGTATTAAGAGCGATTACAATGTTTCTGATATCAAACCAACTACCCACGGTATTTGTCACTCGACCGGATCTGTGACTATGGTCATATCCCCCATTGGCTGCCCCAATGGTGACGATTATCAAGTAATGTATACAAAACCCCACATATCGGCTGTACGTTTGGTGATTACAAAGACTTAATCCCTGTAATTATAACTTTGAAATAAACATGCTTTTGTAAATAGATTTGATAAAAAGATAAAGACTCACATTGCAGATTTAATTGAGCAGAGCCTAGCCTACTGATTAGCCTTTTAACCTAAATTAATAATAGGCACACAATTCAGTTAGTAACTTAATACAGCATTTACGATAACTCACGAGATTAAACCCTCGCATCTAATGACAAAGTGCGATACTTAAACATCCATTGAATTAACAACGAATGACAAAGCATAAACCCTAATCTGGGCAGCACTTAAACATCCATTGGATAGTTTAATCGATCGGACATTGAATCATAGCAGCGATCGAGTTATTACCCTGTATTGCGGCGACGATTTGTGATCCGTGTGTGTTTTGATAATAAACAGAACGTAACTCAGTGCATATAACGAATTTCTTCGTCGTTTCAACTCCAGAATGCAACTCCCAAAGTCCACTATTTATACACAATTTTTACCCTGGCTTACGGACCGTAAGCCTCATCCCTTACGGTCCGTAAGGGACACCTATTCACTATAGGGTAGCCACGTCCTTGACTAGCCTTGCTGTCTTGACAGTTTCTCAAAATTCATTTTTGACAGCGAGATTTTAAGATAATCGTAACTAGGGTTTTACCCCCCCCCCCCCGAGTTTTAGGGGCCCTGATTCTGATTCTGATGATTCTGAAAATTTTAGGGTTTGTGCAGAATCACTTGGGTGTCTCAATTAGGGTTTCCTATTGGATAAAATAATAAACTAAATAGGACTTTTAATGAGAGTTGTTACAATAGGAATGAAAAAGGATATAGCAGCTTATGTTTCTAAGTGTTTAACCTGCTCAAAGGTCAATGCTGAACATCAGAAACCCTCAGGTCTATTGCAGCAGCTAGAAATGCCAGTGTGGAAATGGGAATTAATAACAATGGATTTTGTTAACAAATTACCCAAGACAAGGAAAGGTAATAATACAATCTGGGTGATTGTAGACAGGCTAACTAAGTCAGCTCATTTCCTACCAATGAAGGAAACTTTCAGTATGGAACAATTAGCTAAATTATATGTAAATGAAATAGTTTCATTACATGGAATTCATTTATCAATTGTTTCTGATAGAGATAGCCGTTTTACCTCTCATTTTTTGGACAAGTTTTCAAAAAGCCATGGGAACTAAGTTAAAACTAAGCACAGTCTATCATCCTCAAACGGACAGACAAAGTGAAAGAACAATTCAGACAATGGAGGATATGCTTAGAGCTTGTGTATTTGATTTCAGAGGTAATTGGGACGATCACTTACCATTAATAGAATTTTCTTACAATAACAGTTATCACACAAGTATCAATGCTGCACCATTCGAAGCACTTTATGGATGAAAGTGCCGAACCCTAGTTTGTTGGGCAGAAGTTGGAGAAAAGCAACTATCTGGACCAGAGATAGTACAAGAAACGACCGACAAAATCATTCAAGTCAAGGAACGACTGAAAACAGCACGTGGTCGACAAAAGAGTTATGCTGATAACAGACGAAAGCCGTTGGAGTTTCAAGTAGGAGACAAAGTGTTATTGAAAGTCTCTCCTTGGAAAGGAGTAGTCAGATTCATCAAAAGGGGAAAGCTAAGCCCCAGGTATGTTGGACCTTTTGAGATTATAAAAAGAATAGGACCTGTAGCTTATCAGCTACAACTGCCAGAGGAAATGGCGGGAATACATGATGTATTTCAGGTATCTAATCTCAAGAAATGTTTAGCTGATGAATCACTGGTGGTACCTCTTAAGGATATAGAGGTAAATGAGCAGTTAAAGTTTGTAGAAAGGCCTTTACAGATTGAAGACAGGATAGTCAAGAACCTCAAACACAAGAGATTGGTTCTAGTCAAAGTGAAATGGGACTCCAAAAGAGGATCAGAATACACATGGGAGCTTGAATCAGAAATGCAAAGGAAATATCCACACCTGTTCCAGTAGACCTCGAGGACGAGCTCTAAAACAAGGTGGGGAGGATATAACAACCCTCCAAAATACGTTCTGACACCCTAATATATCTTAAAACATACCCTTATGAGTAAACCGAGCCCAAAATACCTTTATTCTATTAAAATAAAAATCAAGTTTTTAAAGGCGGTGGCGGGCCGCGAGATCTCATCAACGAGGCATCACCCTGAGCTGCCACGTGGCAGCCACACGTCGAAGCTAGAGTGATGACCCGGATCAGCTAGGGCCTACGGACCCTAGTTCGCGGGCCGCGTAGCCCTTGGCTACCACCTACACGGGGCGCGACGAAACCCCAATTAGGCCCTATAAATTGAGGGCATCGCCTTCAGTCGAATTCGCTCATCTTTCTTTTCTATCTCGAAATTCTGAAGAGTTAACATAATTTTCGGGTATAATACCCCCCCTAAATAACGAAGTTCTGCCCCGTTGTAAGTATCATAACCCCGGTTACATATTAGATACGCTGCCCGATTGATCCAGGGTTCCGTAACGGCTGTCGTGGTTCTGCCCGACGTAGTCGTTGGAATGCCGTCTCGGGGAGGGTATCATTAATATAAATGTTGGGTTATTATACTAACACGTGTGCATTTGTGTAAATTATAGATAATCACCAGGAAATCCTTAAGGAAAACCCTAAGACAGCAATGTGAGTAATCTCTTTTTGCAAATTGTTTTTACAAAACCTCACTTAATTAATAATATATTAAACAGTAATTGAGTATTTGCATTCTACAATTATCGTCGGTATGTTGGGGTTTTGTATACAAAATTTGTTACTACAATGTGAGTAGTAACATGACCACAAGTCGGGTTGACAGTACCGTGGGTGGTAATTAAAGTAGATGGAAACAAATGTAATTGCGCGACCGCCCTCAATACTGTACAATGGTTTTTATAAGTCTTGATTAAACTGGGATTCACTCACCAGTATTTCCCACTGACAAAATGTTTTTAAACGCGTTTCAGGTAACAAAATGTGAAAGCCAATTAGAAGCCAGCTGGACAGAACTGAAGGCTTGGAAAAGTGGCTATAAAAGTTACCTAAATAAAGAGATGTTTTATTTAAATAAAAATAGGGTTTATCCCTATGAAAATGTGTGTACTTAAAACTTGGGAGTTTCCCATATGTTTAATATTATAAAAGCGTGGTATTTTATTCTGATAAAATATTTCCTAACTACGATCCTGATGAAAGTTCCGTTGCCAAAATGATAAACACCGATACCACCAAAACTGGCCACGGCCGCCCGTTCCCGGGGAGTTAGGGGACGGGGGTTGCGACACGAATCGAACCGTTTCGACCCGTACCGTTTCGACGCGAACCGTTTTGGCCCGTACCTTTTTCGACCCGAACCGGGTGTTGTGGGTGCCGGGGTGATGGATTCCAATTCATTTGACAACCAAACACAACAAAAATGTAATTGGGATTCCAATTCCAACAATTTCCAATTCCAATTGTAATGTTTAAATTCCAAATCCAATTCTTTCTAATTCTAATTGCTATACAAATCCAATTCCATTTCCAAAACATTCCGCGAACCAAACGCCCCATTACATTCTAATAGATGGCCTGAAATCATGGGAGTTTCCAATCTTTTAACACACGAGTAGTACCTTATAAATACTAAGGTAGCATTTGGTATGTAGGAATGAGAGGTGGAATGGAATGGACCATTGTGAGGGAATGAAAAAAAGAGCGTTTGGCTGGTCGATGGAATGAAATCCCTCATTCCAAAATGCATTCCACTCCCCTCAAAATCATTTCATCCGCCCCCTATTCAGTTTCATTCCATTCCCTCTTAACCCTTCATTAACAACATCACAACCACCACCGTTGCCACCACCATTCACCACCGTCATTCGCCACCATCACACACCTATGTCGCCACAGTCGCTGCCGCAACCTACTACCGTCAGCCACCTCCGTCGCCGCTGCCACCTCTGATCACCACCACCACCCACCTTCGATTGTCACTGCCACCCCCGATCACCACCACCACCGACCTTCGATCACCGCCACCACGACATTCGATCACCGCCGCCACCATCCCCGCTGCCACCTCCGATCATCGTCACCGTCGCCACCCACCTCCGCCACCACCCACTGCCGCTACCACTTGCGACCACCTTCACCGCCGCTACCACCTCTAACCACCGCCGCTACCACCTCTGACCACCGTCGCTACCCACCTCTGTCGTCACCCACCACCACCACCGCTGTCACCACCCGCCGCCGTCTCTACCCATGATGTAGCTTGTGTTACGATAACGAAGAACAAAACATGTTGATTCTGCGAATACCCGTGTTGATCTTCCCCAAACCCCCAAAATTCAACCCAAAGGGCACATAATTTGAAGTGAAAATAGAGTAAATTCAAAATTGATGTTTGATCATCCAACTTACAAGAGAAACATATAAATAATGACAGAAATTCAAAATGTGCCACAAAAAGGCCATGGGCCAAACACAAGCCCAAAAACAAAATGCCCAAAATACCGAAAAAAACATAAAAAGATAAATAACTAATAGAAATAAGCATTTTTTGGCCCGGACGATGACCCAAACCTTCCTAGGCCGTTTGCAGCAAGATGGAGCTCGTTCTCATGATCGTTTCGCCTGGTCGCACACCCAAAACGGAACCCCGTAGCCCAAGTTAGAGCCATTTTAGTGAAGCCCCTTTTGTCACACGATCTTGGGCCTCCAAATACAAGATGACCCGCTCCTCAACACTTGGACCCGCATCAACCCACCACCGCCAACCACCGTCACCGCTACAACTGCCACCTATCACCACCCACCACTAACCATCGCCATCTGATTTTATTCTTTCGTTTTTTCTCTCATACCAAACAACAAAAAGTAATGGTTCATTCCATTCTCACATGGTAGCCAAAAAGGACATGTAATGGTAATGATCAATTCCATTACCTCATCCATTCTATTGCCTTGTCCATTCCATCACCTCATACCAAACAAACTCTAATAACATCCGCTTTCGAACGCACCCCGTTTGAACAACTTTCTCTTTTGAATCGGTCCTATCTATTAGTTTAATTCACCGTTGCCGTAACAAGTCCTTCAACAAGCTCCTACCGATTGACTGTGTGTCATCTCTCTTTGCAATTAAGGTACCTATTGAATCAACTTCAATGTTATGTTATTGAATTACTGTTCGGGCCCTCGTAACATTTTTGCTACAAATTATGTTAAGTCCGGCGATGGGTACATGATTCTTTGGGATAGAGATATGATTACACAATTTTTTAAGACGTTTGTTAATGCTCTATGCAATAGCACATTAAAAAACGGAAACTTTCATTAAAAAAAACATTTTGTAAGGAGCGCAATGTTTCTGTTCCTCAAAGGAGTTAAACCAAGACTTCACATATCAATAGGCGAAGTTATATTAGACCAACTAACCTAATTAATTTTTTGGTTATCTTCATTTCTACCCAGAAAAACCGTTTCTTTTTGCTTCGAGTTGATCTATAATTTTGCATGGGGCCTTGAATAAAGAGAAATAATATGTCGATAATGTTTCCATTACCGACTTTAAAAGTGTTAATCACCCCCTATTGATAATGTTGGTGCTTTCCAAAGTGTGAGTCTCTTACCAAAAGTATCAAGAATCGACTTCCAATAATTGATCCTATTCATATTAACACAAATAATAAGACCTAGATATTGACAAGGAAGCGATCCCGTCTTGCAATAGTTAGCGAGCTTTATAACCTCATCAAGATTTAACCCCATTCCAATAAGATTAGATTTAGCATAATTAATTTGATGTCCCGAGACCAAATGAAAGAACCTGAGAATTTTTGCCATATTTATATAATATTAAAATTAAAGGTCGGTGGCTTTGCCACTTACCCTTTCTCTTTTAATATCTTAATAATACACTATCTTTTCTTCTAATCATTTCTTCCAGATCTTTCTCTTCTCCTTCATCGCCTCTGCTTTGGTTTCCCTCTTCAGTCACTGCCACAACACAACAACAAAACCATCAACATCAATGTTTCTGTTCTCTCTCTAAAAAAACTTAAAACTCCGACGAACCCCTAGGGTTCCGATGGTAGCTGTGACGAAGAACCAGGTGCCGGCAAAAATAGAAACATATTACGGCAAAGGCTAGGGTTATGGCGAAGATCCGGTAAGTTTCTTTCCCCTGCATGTTACTTTTCAGTTAGATCCGCAGTCAATGATGTTTGATCGGTTGATTTTTGTTAAACCGATGAATATGCAACTTATGTTTAATCGTGATTATCATTCATAGATGTTAATGGCAAGCATAGGTTAATGCTTCAAGACGGGTGTCGATTTTGAAAAGGAAAGAGGGCTAGCGACTGAAGAATCGTGTTTAATGTACGTTCAATGTTAATTTATGATTCCTACGTCCATCTTTTTGTTCGATTGTGAATTGTACTATGTGTGTTAGAATGGTTATTTTTGTTAGTGTGTTGGTTTTATGTGATTTGGGAATCTAGGGTTTCTGTTTGTTCAATTTACAAGTTAGGGTTATTTTTTTTCTTTAACAATTTAGGTGAAATTCAGATCTGTATTGCAATTAGGTAGGTAGAGATCATTGCTTTGGTTTTAGATGTTGCACTTGGTTATTGAAGATTTGTATTGTTATGTTGATACATATAATTTTTTTTTTCTAAATAGTGTATACAATTATCAGTCTGTGAAAGAAGGATCATAGCATGATGAGCCAGAGCCACATTACATAAAGCTTATTTTATTGTTGAGCCGAAACTCATTTATTTAGTTTATTTCTCGATTTGAGTTTACTTTTACGTATTCAATTTGCCATAAACTGATCCTAAGTTGAACTTTATTTTAGATCACTTTTGAATTGATTGAATACACCCTAGATCGGAAAAATGTTAACTATTGGTGTAATTATAAGGCACAAATTAGCGTACTCTGCATGTTAGAGGATTATACTCTTTAGACAGTTGGGGTTTTATATTGGTCAGAAGGAATTATTTTAAGACAAAAACATTTTATGAGGTTCCTTCATTATACATGTTGTTTGTGTTTTTTTAGTTTTTTGGTGGACTAAGCATAAAGGAAAGAATAAAGGTTGTTCAAAAAAATAAAAGAAAAAGAAAGAATAAAGAAAGTAAAACCTCATGCTTGCAACAATTAATTTTATCGTTGAAAACTAGCTTGGTTCAAAGTGGGTAGATGTTCAACCAATGAACTAACAACCCACGTTAGTTCTTACTATTAACATTGTGATTACCAAACTAAGTTCTGTTTAAAATGTTATTAAGTAATTTTGAGAATAATGAATGTTTTTGGCCGTCATAAAACTAATCATGTGATTAAGGCTACTATTAGAGTGGAGGGTGTGGGGGGCGCCACCCGGCCACCTCATCACCGATAGCGCCCCACCGGCGCCATCACCCACATCGTGGCTGTTAAACCGGGGCGCCATGGAGTTGTCCGCCACCATGGTAGCGCCAAGATGGAGATACTCAGGTGGGGCCCACTTGCTAAAAACCAATGAAATCTTTTTTTTTTAATTTTGTTTAATAGGGGCTCCATCCACACCATGCAAATTAAAGGGGGCTCCATGGCTGAGGTGGATCGTAGGTGGCGCTGACGTGGCCTAATAAAGCCCCTAGGGGGCTCCAACCACACCCTCGAGCCTTAGGGTGAAGATTATAAAATTAATGGTGTATATATATATATATAGTCTGCACTAAAAAAAAATTTCCAGCCATTTAAAAGATCATTCAGCTAACGAAAACAAGTATGTTTTAACTTTAACTTTAGTTTTACTTTACTTTTTTAGTCAACCAGGTTACATTCAATAATGAAAATTGACAGTGATTTTTGAAACATTAGGATATCATGTGGTGACTAGATTAAGCATTCGGCCAAAACATATAAACTAATATAAAATTTGGTTTAGCATGAGTAGGTTCATAACCCACCAAAGATGGCCACATGTCCATGCAGGGCTGCAAAACATGCATTTTTTTTGTTTTCTTCAGTTGCGCCATCTTACATAGCAGATCCAATGCCATCGTGTCTTACCATTGTGTTGCGCCATGTCAGCCTGGAATGCCATGTCCACCCAGTTCAGCTATCTCAGGCGGCTGATTCACTTTACAGTCCACCTTGCTTGCCACATAGGACCAACACCAACACCATTTCAGTTTAGTTGACCCGAAACTCATTTTTTCCAGTAATATTAATTTTTTGTGGCTTTAATTGATGAATCTTATTGTTGTGTTGACTGATTTGAAAATTTTATGTTTCCTGTTGGCTTCCTGGATTATTATACCTGTGTGGTAAGTGTAATACCTTTTTGCCTTTCATGTTTGATTCGAATTGTGTGATGACTGCTGCAAAAGAGTTTCCCAAGTTTATGACCACCCTCATATAATATGCACATGTTTTATTCTTCTTATATCTGAAAAACCCCTTAAATTCTTTAGTGTTAATCATCAAGATGTTTGTTGACCGAGTAGTAGACAACCACATTGGTGAACCGGGTGTGTTCCGGTCATCTCCCCATTTCCGATGAGAAAAAGGTAAAGTGTGTGGTGTACGCTTCATCTTTTCGGCGATTTGAAAGACTTTTTTTTTGCATGTATGATTTTGGGGTAGCTTATTCCAGCGATTTGAAATGCTTGCATCTATACCGTTTTCAAAAATCTTAACCGTTATGTATGTTGATGAATGTGTCGTCCGGAGTATCATGCGTTGTTGCTATTGATGATTATTCAAATATTGATGTTTTCGGTTTGCATGATTTTGATCTTGCTGGTCTTAAATTGGGCTTTGGTATGGTTAAACAATAAGTCTTGGTAATGTTAAATCTAAACATCATCAATTGGAAACATTATGTTAATTATTGAACTTTTATTAACTTACATTAACAAATTTTCCTATTGTTATCTTAATTAGTTACCCGAAAGATTCAGAGAAGATCATGCTAGCAAGACAAACGGGTCTCGCTAGAAGCCAGGTATGTTGATAATCGAGTTGTATATATTCTTTAAAGATTTATGTTTATCGTCTTATAAATCATATTTAATGCGCGTATCAGATTGCAGACTGGTTTATAAACGAACGCTTATGCACGCCTTTGAAAACTAATGGTTGAAATGTACAAAGAAGAGCTCGGTGATGAAGAGGTGAACTGTGAATCTTCACCGGAACAGGCTGCAAATTTTTCATTTTGGTTTGGCTCGATCCACTTTAGATGAAGAAAGCCAAGAATGCGATCTTGAACCAACGCTACGTAGCGCGCCGCAACGCGCGCGGAGGTATAAACCTAGTTAAAAATGTTATCTTAATTTAGACCACTCACCAACTAATAAAACAACATTTGCATAAACTAGATGCGACACCATTGAACCGGAGTTCAGGGTATGGAGCCCTTTAAAAATACCCAGATCCCCTCCTTAGAAATTATAAAAGATAGCGCCTCCATGCCAATTATAAATATAAAAGGTGATAGAGGGTCACCTTGTCTAACCCTTTCTGAAATTAAAACTAGAACAATAGAGAGCCATTAACCAATACCGAAGATCTCACCAAACTCAATACCCCCATAACCCACTTACGCCGTTTTTCATGAAAGTTCTTTTGACCCATAATCGAGTCTATGAAACTCCAACTGATATGATCAAATGCTTTCACAAAATCTATTTTAAAAAGCAAAGTTTTCGTCTTTTTTCTCTTTTCCCATGAAATTAATTTGATCAGAGGCCCATCAATAATATTTCTTCGTTTCAAAAACGCGGTTTGTGTATCTGAGATGACCAAATTCAACACCTTCGTGATTCTATTAGCAAGGACTTTAGAAATTACCTTTCTAATAGACTCAATAAGATTGATCCGTCTAAAGTCTTTAAAGCTAGTTGGATCCAAGACTTTAGGAAAAAAAGGAAATAAAAGAAGCACCACACCCTTTTGAAATTGTATATGTCGTGTGGTTTGATACTCCCAATAGCGTTTGATAAAAAGAAAAATTAAAACCATCCGGACCCGGCAACCGATCCCCGCTACATTCCCAAACAACATCTTTGATTTCCACTCATGAAAATGGCAAAATAATCATGTCTACTTCTACCTCAACTTCTTTCAATTTGGACAACTCAAAGTCGGTCTAATAGGCATTGGTTCTTTAAACCGAGTTGAAAAAAATTAAGAGCTTCCCTTTTAAGGATCTTTGGATTATTACACCACTACCCATTAATTTCTATACCATGCATTCTCCTTTTAATTTCCTTACTTTTAATAACCCCATGAAAAAAGGAGACGGTCCGGTTCAGTAGCAACGACAAAAGGAGAATGATCTGATAAGTACTGTGGCAATGCCGTTAAATATGCATCTGACCAAAGCTCAATGAACTTATTACAAACAAGGACTTCACTTTACAGCCCTTACCTTTACAAAATGTAAAATTCTTTCCTTTCATGGCAAATTCCAAGAGACTTGCTAAAAGATTTAAATCATTAAAGTCTTTGCGCTAGTCGCATTGAAATTAGAATTCCTCCTTTCCTCATCCGGACAACATTAAAGTCCCCCAAAAATTACCCAACATTATTGATAATAGCCTGTATATCATCCCATGGAACCAATGTTTTAAAACCGGTTTTTAAATCATACCGGGCTAGGCTCAGAAATGGTTCAACCGGTTGAACCGGGTTATACCGGATGGTTCGACCAGGTTGACTAATTAGCCCTATAAATCCATAAAGTACAATTTCAATTAAAAAATAATCCAAAACTAGATCATTCCATAATAAAAATATTCTAAAACTTAATCCATAATAAAAAAATAATCCGAAAATTCACTATTGTTACCTTTTTGGGTGCTAGGTTATACTAAGAAAGTAAACCTTCACCTTTTTGGACTCATAAAAGATTCGAAGTGCAAGTTTTAACTTTTGGCCCGGTACCGGTATGCCGGTTTAAACCGGTATAACCCAAATTACCGGTGATACAACTTTTTTACCGTTCCTTCAATTTACCGGTATGATTCGTGCCGGCTAACTTCCGACATCCGGTTTAACCGGTTCAACCGGCCGGTTTAAACCGGTTTTTAAAACGTTGCATGGAACAAAGTATCATGAGTACCTTTAACCTTCCCAGAAATCAACAAAAAGAATTTGTTCTTTATTACATTAGTCCTTGTGATAACGATTGGATCCGAAAAACTTACAGTTCAACCCGATCTACCTTGAGCTTCAACAAAATCAAATTGAAAATTCAGTTACCTCGATTTGCTTGAAGATTTATTTAAACCCGAAATGTCCCTGAACTGCGTTTCTTGCAATCCCAAATAAGTAATTTTATGATTCCTTTTAATTTCACGAACCCAACCCGGCTTCGTTGGATCCCCCAAAACCATAAATATTACGAATCCTTGATAATTGAACTCCAAGTTTTTCACTGTATACTCTACCTCTTTCTCCACCAAATGACCTGAAGAGTGAAGAGGTTTCCTCTGTCTCAACGGAACCTTCCATTGTCTCTTCTGCTTCTTCATTTAATCCATTACCACTGTCTTGGACATGTTCTCCCTCTTGCAAATCCTGACTGTGTTCTTTGTGTCTTTTCTTTTTTGAAGCCTCTGTATTGCTTTTTTGGACTCCTGAGCATCTGATATGGGCCTGCGCACCAGGTCCATCTTATCTAAAGATTTTGGTGGCCTTTGTCTAGGAGTAGGCCCAATAGTAGTTGATGGCCCATGATTTTAAATGGTCTGTAATATTCATGCCCTCCTCTAATTGGTCAACCGAAATATACATGGTATTTTCAAATTTCCCAGAATGATAAGATACGTTATCACCATCATTACTAATAGTTTCCATCTTCTCCTCATCCATTAGAACAGTAGCGGATCTAGACTCAAACTATAGAGGTAACGTTCAAATTTTGTTTTTAAAGACATACGCTGGCAATAGATATCTGTATAAGACACGATTAGACCTGTTTACTGAAAAAGTACACAACGTATTTTTTTACTTGTCAAAAATAATTATAATTATGAGGTTAGGATCCATCATTTCTTCTTATTGATACATAAAACGTAAAACTGTGTTATAAACATGAGATATAAAGTAATTAAACGAGTTGTATTCAAGTTTAATACTTGTGTTACACGCGTCGTTAAAGACCTGTTAAATCCGATAATACACGATTTGCCAGCCTTACATACCTAATATATTTCTCCTCTTTGGTGTTTGAATGATTGAAATCAAGTCATTACATCATCGTTTTTTTTACTTTATCAAAAGTTTCTCTACACAAACGTAATAATTCTATCAAAAGTTTCTCTACGCAAACGTAATAATCTTATTTCTCCTTATTTTTCTAAATATAGCCTTTACAATTGCTCTCTACGCAATTGTAATAATTTTATTTATGTGTACTTCAAGGTTATCAAATAAAAATGAACGTTTTACAACAAAATGCAAATAGATTGACAGTAAACAAGCATCCTTATCAAATAAACAATAGTATAAATGTATTTATTAGATTGGTTGGGTTGGCTTGTTTACAATGTTTTGTAATTTTTCTTTATAGTCTAACTTCTCGCTAGTGTTGTTTTATAACAACTAGTGGGATACCTCGCGCTACACGGCGGAATTCAATTGATATCAATCCGGTTAGGTGTGTTACGATACGCGAACTCATTATGGCAACCAAAAAAGAAACATAAGATATCGTAATATCATGATAAACGTAAAAGGGTATAAATTAGATAAAAATAAAGCGTATCATATCAAAACACTAAGCTGATTAGATAGACGATGAACGACTCAAAGTATTTATAATAATAATAATAATAATAATAGTGAAGAAAAAGAAAACTAAAAGGAAAACTACGAAAAATGACTCAAGAATGAAGACTACGAAAAATGACTCGAACTTGAGTCACAAGAAATACCAATTTTTTTCCCAACTTTCAAAAAAATAAATAAATAAACAATAGTATAAATAGACCACACAAATCCAAAAATAAAAGTAATATAAAACAGAAAACTTTAAACTAAATTGAGTGATTAAGGTTGACACAATAACTCTCTCTGCCTCGATATCTTCATTTTTATTAACATACTTTATTACCTTTTTCATGTATTTTACTATTTCTGTTTCAATATTCATTGGGAACAGATATATGATTATTAATAGGTCTTCTTCTTCATACAACACTTAACTTCAAAACAAAAGTTGCAGGTATCCGTCTCTTCACAAAAACACTAGGTAAGAGTTTATCACCAACAAAAAAATTGTGAAGGGGTAGCATAATATTATTTTAGGGATAGCTGAATACAAAAAATGTCAAAAAAACATATAATTTTTGCACTTCGGCCGAAAAGTTAAGGGGTAGCGGGGGTTACCCCTGCCAAAGAGGTAGGTCCGCCCCTGCATTAGAACTTCCGTAGTGGAAGGTCATATCGCGCCACACCGCTTCATAGCGCCACATGGCACCTGCTAAGGCCGGCCCTAAGGGTTGGCGGAGAGGACCGCCATCCAGGGCCCGATATTTCGAAGGGTACATTATTTTCTTAAAAAAAACCCCGATAAATATATGTAAAAGAAAGTTTTTTAATAGGGTATATCCATACAAACCCCAACATAGGTCCACTTACAAAACTATTCTTATGGTTTAGATTAGTTATTAGCCCATTGGCATTAGTTTTAGACATTTAGTGAGCCTAGTACCCAATTTCGTTAAGGCCTAAGGGCACGTTTTTTCGAGCTCGAACATGGTACACGAATTCTCAGGGCCGGCCCTGACACCCGCAATCGCCGCCCCAAGGGGCGTTATAGCCCTCCAACTCGGTTGCCTTGCGAAAAATATAACGACACAATTTTGATACTTTCAATATACATGACCGTCGGAACAGTCAAAAGAATATTTTTTTAATTTTCTAAATATATATATTTATATAGGGTTAGTTTCATTTGTAAACAACCCCTTTGATAGTGAACTATGTGAACTAATCCTAGCCATTGATTATCAATACACAAGAGTAAATCAATGGACAAGATTTGATGATGAAAATACACTAGTGTATTTTACGATTTAATGATGTAAATCAATGGCCATGATTTGTTCACTTAGTTCACAAATACACTATTGTTCACTCTAGGACCCCACCCTATATATATAAAAATACAAACTCTTCATCAATTTAAACAAACAAACCTCACACAAAATCCATCCTACATCCGGGGAATTACATAACGCATTAAAGACGGATTTTATAACAACTCTAAACCGACAACCTCATAAATTTTCCGACACCCTAATATATTTTAAAATATCCCAATATGTGTGACAACTCGAATTTCAGAACCTATTTTTGTACTTAGTGAACGCTGCGTGATTATGTGATGCATTGATTTAATGAAATGTTATGTTATATGTTATGTTTGATTTTCTGTTATGTGAATGTATGTTAACCGATCGCACAATTCTAACTCGATCGCACAAGCCCATTCGGGCTACACTCTTTGCATCCGAACCTAGGGCAGCCCAAGTTGGGTTCGGCCCACTCCCTCATACGCATACACACACACCCTTAGAGAGTTTGTTTCTCATTTGTTGCAATCTCATAATACACACCAAACCCTACTCTCTCTTCCTTCTCTCTAGAACTCGACGGCAACAACACCCCTCTCCCTCGAAGCTTGTGATTCGGATCGCCCTCACTCTATCTTTAATCGGTTAGTGATTCATGTTATGTGTTTGTAAATGATGTTATGATTCTATGATTTGATAGAATGATTAGGGTTGCATACATAATGAACGATGATGTCATGTGGTGATGTTTATGTGAATCGGATTTCATGATATTGAACTAAGAATCGATTGAATGCATGATACCCGGCTGTGATGTGTTGTTATTCGGATGATAATGTATTGTTATGTTAGTATGAGTTGGAGTTGTTGATGATGAATGAAAATCGATTGCTTGTTAATCGGCTGAACGTATGTGAAATCGGATTAGTTGTATGGTCGATTATGAAGTGTTATATGATGATTTGAAACCCCTAGATGGATATGTTTAAGTGCTTTGATTATTGTTAGGGTTCATGAGAATGGATGTTAAAATCCTCGTTTGATCTAGAATTGCATGTATGGAAACTGTTAGTTGAGTCAAACGAATTGATTTGGAATTGGTAAATGATTGCATGAAATTAGGAAATTATAACTGATCACACAAGTCTCTTAATCGCACAAGAGGCTCCGGTCGCACAAGACTAAACACACAAGTACAGTCGCACAAGATATGTGCAATTGTTTAAACTCACTGTTATGCATGATCGCACAAGATCTAGTGGATCGCACAAGATGGTGCCGATCGCACAAGATCTTGGGCCTTACACACTGTTTGAACTTAACATGTTATTGGACCGAATGGCCCAAAACCCAGTCACACAAGTTATCCGGATCGCACAAGGATAACTCAGTCGCACAAGCTCAAATGGATCGCACAAGATATGTTATCTGTTTATTTAATTGGGCCGTGTTTATGCTTATAGATTTGTTTGGGTTTCTTGTTATTGGGTCGGGTACTATTGGGTATCAACGGGTGACTCGCACAAGACCGTTAGACTTGTGCGAGCCCAATCTTTTGATCGCACAAGTTCGGATATGTTTTGACTGTTAAACGTGATGTGTGTGTTGCCATGATCTATATATGTGTTCATAACCTGCTAGCTTATATGAGACTTATGTGCACTACTCGAAATCAAAACCTGACTTGTATGGTAACCATGTTAGGACGTGGTTGACCTCTAGCAGCTCAATTGACCTTTCGTTTATCTGCCGAGCTAACCTAAGGTGAGTTCACACTTTCTACAAAGCATGGGATTCCCAGGGGTTGGGAATGGGTTAAGGAACATGGATTCCTCGTCCTTTCTTGGGTAGGACAGTACGGGTTCAGGAATATAATTCCTCGTCCTCATGGACAGTTACATTTCACTAGACCAAAACTCTATCACGAAGTCCCTCCTTTTTATATCGACTTAATCGCCGGGCCAATGGCGAGCGGGTCATTAGTTAGATAACGCTATTTAGGTCTGACAAGCCTCACACCGTACCCCAGAGGACGGGCGTGAACTAATGGATCTGGGCACGTCAATGATGATAGACATTGACAGTTCAGGGCACATAAACATGACTACAGTCAGCACTCGATATGGTAACGAGTCTAGTAGTATATACATGGGGTAGCCCCCACGGCCAGAGAGCCAGATAATTAAACATGGGGTAGCCCCCACGGTTGGATTGCCAGAGTAAACGCGATTAAAACAGAACACGTTTTCAACTATGGGGTAACCCCCACGGCAGGGATGCCAGTTAAAGGAAACTGTTTTTGGAACAACTTAAAACGAACACCCAACTGTGAACTCGCTCAACTTAGTTGTTGACTCGTTACTACATGCTTTGCAGGCCAATAGGTACTTAGCTGGAGCTTGCATGGGGAAGAGTCGTTGTGGGACATGGACAGCTGTGTGCCATGTTAAACATTGAAACGTTTGAACTTATATTTTGTTTTGGATTTAATCGTTATGCTTCCGCTTGCAACTTAAACTATGTTTTGTTTGGACACCAATTGTATTGGTTGGATTTTTATAACTACTTACATGCTTGTTCAATATGATTGGCGGCTGGATCCTGGTCAGTCACGCCTCCAAGCGGTGATACTCCGCAGGTGGATTTTGGGGGTGTGACAATATGTCTTAAAATACACCCCATACGTAAAAACGGGCCCTGAATACCTTAAATATTATTAAAAATAATTAAAAAACTAAATTTTGGGGTTGAGGCGGGCCGCGTAAGCCACACCTCAACTTTTACGCGGGCCGCGACAAGGTTAGGGCTGGCACGACACTGGGCCGCCACGTGGCCCAACACATGTCAAGGCTAGTTGATGACCCGGATCAGCTATATCGTTGACTTGAGTTGACGCGGGCCGCGTAGCCCCTTGGCTACCCTTTACGCGGGCCGCGTAGAACCCAAACGCAGCACCTATATATAGAAGGCCTCGGATCTTCAGTCGAACTCGCTCACTTTCTTTTCTATATCTTGAAAATCTGATAGTAGGCATTATACTCGGGTCTAATACCCTCCTAAATAGCGAAATTCTGCTCCGTTGTAAGTATTATAACCCCTGGATACGTATTAGATACTCTGCCCGATTGATCTAGGGTTCCGTAACGACTGTCGTGGTTCTGCCCGATGTAGTCGTTGGAATGCCGTCTCGGGGAGGGTATTACTAATGTTAAAATGGGTTATTATACTAACACATGTGCATTTGTGTAAATCATAGATTGTCACTAGGAAACCCTTACGGAAAATCTAAGACAGCAATGTGAGTAATCTCCTTTTTATAAATTGTTTTTACAAAACATCACTTAATTAATTATATATTAAACAGTTATTGAGTATTTGTAAGAATACAATTATCATGAGTATGTTGGGGTTTTGTATACAAAGTTATGTTACTGCCTTGCGAGGGTTAACATTTCCATAAGTCGGGTCTGACAGTACCATGGATGTTAATTGATATAACTTGGAAACAAATGTAATTGCGAGATCGCCCTCAATACTGTACAATGGATTTTACTTAAACTTGATTAAATTGAGATTCACTCACCAGTATTTCCCACTGACAAAATGTTTTTAAACGCGGTTCAGGTAACAAACTGTGAAAGCTAAATAGAAGCCAGCTGGACAGCACTGAAGGCTTGAAAAAGTGGCAATAAAGTTACCTAAAAGAAATAGATGTTTTTATTAAATAAAGTAGGGTTTTATCCCTACGAAAATGTGTGTACTTAAACTTGGGATTTTTCCCATATGTTTAATATTATGAAAATGTGGTATTTTACTCTGATAAAATATTTCCTAACTACGGTTCTGATGAAATTTCCGCTACCAAAATTAGACAAACACGTGATACCACCGAAACTGGCTCACGGCCGCCTGTTCCCGAGGATTAGGGATCGGGGGTTGTGACAGAAGGTGGTATCAGAGCCAAGCCACTGATTCAGCCACATAATTGTTCTGCTGACATCAAAATTCAATCTGTTAGAAAATAAATTGTAGAAATACGTGCATAATTGTATTTTCTTGTTATGTGTTATTTGACTATTTGTTAGTTTATAGTATGAGCGACCAAGGACCATCTGACGCGTACCGTCAATTGTCTGGTTCGCCTAGAAGTGAAGGCACCTCCTCTTCTCAGCCTGCCCTCTCGGGGTATTCTGCTGATACGGAAGAAGGAATATTTGTGTTTAAGGCTCAGTCAGAAGAGCCATTTCCTCAGAAAAAGAGGGGATGGTTCAGTAGAGTGGCACACGAGCGTAGAAAACGTATGAAAAAGTTACAAGACCAAAGACCACTAGCAGCAGCTAAGAGAGAGACAGATGCCTATGCCCAGGACATGATCAATAGGGGAATTGCCAACATCCACATCCTAGCAACCACTGCAGCTGACCCTAATATGGAACAAATAATAGCACCCCAACCACAACCACCAATTCCTGATCAACCAATGGAAATAGAAAACCCTGAAAATCAAATAGAAATGCATGATTTCAACCCGGAGGAAATACCTAGGGTACCAGCACCAAACCCCCTAGACCCAAATTACGACCCCTGGTGGGACGACAATAGGGACTATGTGCAACGCTACCCGATACATGAGGACATGCCCATGCCAAACATAGGAGCCTACCCAGGTTTGGATCCATTAGATCCCTATTACCACGATGAATACATTAGGGAGATTTTAGAAGATCCTTACCAGTTCCAGGCACCTACACCTCCATACCAGGAACCCGCACCCCAGATTCCTAACCTAGTCCTAGAACCTGCACCCCCAATGAGTGCAGATAATGTACAAGAACTTAGGACATTTGGTGAGGAAATTTTAGAGAGCAGTGAACGAATGAGACAGGTGGGAGAGCGACTCGTCTCGAAGTATGACGAGCGTAATATGGATTTCTGGATGAATTCATATCCATGAAGGTGATGGTGAAGACGGTAGTAGTAATAATAATAAAATAAAATAAAATATGTGTGTACGGATGCCTACTACTATTAGTGTAATTTAAATTTCAGTTGGTATTGTAATTTTTAATTTCAGTACTCGTGTGTAATAGATGCATATTATATGAATAGAGTAAAGTCGCAATGATCGACGCTTTTTCCCAAAATGCGTGTCATGTGATTAACTATATTAAATATTATTTTGTGATATTAATATGCGGTAAGTGTTTAAAATTCAGATGGCCGACGAAGGAAATCAGGAAAATCTGAATAACGATAACCAGAGTCACATTAACTTGGTTAATGAAAATCCAAGCATCAATAACAATGGAAACCAAGTGGATAATAGTGCTATCCAGCACATATGGCACAAGGAATCATAGATGCAATGCCATTCATTATTCAAACGGTTCAGGAAGCAAATAATAAAAGTAAACATAGCAGTAAGCGACCAATTGAACCAGAACACAGTGTGAACAATGGACCCGTACTTCAAGTGCCCATTCCCAAAAGAAGAAGGGCCATGCCTTATGGTTGTTCTTACAAAGAATTCTGGTACTGTAAAACGATAGAATTCTCGGGCAATGAAGAACCTATTGCAGCTCTACGCTGGATAGAAAAGACTGAGGCTATTCTGAAAATAAGTAAATGTGCGGAAGAGGACAAGATAATGTTTGCTTCCAATCTATTTAAGAATTCAGCCTTAGAGTGGTGGAACACTATCCTCCAGTCAAAAGGAAGTGATAGGGTATACAATATGAATGGGAAGAATTTAGGAACATGGTAGAAAGGAAATTCTGCCCTCCTAATGAAAAAGAACAAATAGCAAACAAATTCCTAAACCTTAGAATGAATGGAGTGGATAGTAAGGGGTACACAAAGTTATTCTTTGAATATGCTAGAATAGTACCTACCCTTGCATCACCAGAGCCGGTATTATTCTCCCGTTATATCTAGGGGTTAATTGGAGAGATTAGGCATGTAGTCAAGGCAGCTAGACCTCAAACTATAGAAGAAGCTGTAGAACTAACAAACACCTTGACTGATGAATTAATACGTACTAGAGAAGAAGACCTAGCGCAAAGGCTTACCCAGGAATTCCGTTATGGTAATTCCAACCGTAGGAATATAGGTTCTACCTCTGGACCATACTGCAAGGCCTGCAAGAAGAGGCATTCAGGAAAATGCTTCACTCACTGCAATTTCTGTAAGCTACCCGGACACAAGGAAGAAGATTGCAGGAGGAAATCCAGTAACGGACTGTGCTTCAACTGTGGAGAAAAAGGTCATATCAAGCCAAACTGTCCAAAATTGGCTCCAGCTCCAAACAACAAGAACACTAAAAATGCTAGAGCATTTGTTCTGACTGCAGATGAAGCCAAGATGATTCCGGACGTAATAGCCGGTACGTTTTTAGTTAATGATATTTTTGCTAAAGTATTATTTGACTCTGGTGCAAACCAAAGTTTTATTAATACTTCATTTTGCAAACTTCTTAATCAATCATTAACTAAACTTTCACAAGAATGTCTAGTAGAGACAGCTAATGGAGAAACTGTTAGGATTTCTGAAATCTTGCAGGGAGCAAGAGTAGAAATTTTAAATCAAAAGTTTATTGCAAATCTTTAACCAATGAATCTGGCAGGATTCGATGTTGTTTTAGGAATGGATTGGTTAATGGCCAATAAAGCCAGTATTTTATGTGATCAAAAGTCAATTCAAGTAAATTCATCAAAAGGTGAAAAGATCACAATGAAAGGAAATAAACCTTGTAGATCCACAAAATTTATCTCTGTAATGAAAACTGCAAGTTATATAAGAAAAGGATCATTAGTGTATTTGATTTCCATAATCATTAACACTAAAGGAAAAGAACTAAAAGACATTCCAGTAGTGTCTCAGTTTTCAGATATATTACCAGAGGAATTACCAGGACTACCGCCGGATAGAGAAGTTGAATTCAGAATTCACCTACTACCAGGAACGGCCCCGATTGCCAAAGCACCTTACCGGTTGGCACCAGCAGAAATGCAGGAATTGAAGAAACAATTAGATGAATTGCTGGAAAAAAGGATTCATACAGCCAAGCTCATCGCCATGGGGAGCGCCAATTTTGTTCGTTAAAAAGAAGGATGGATCTATGCGTATGTGCATTGATTACCGTGAATTGAACAAAGTCACGATTAAGAATCGGTATCCATTACCAAGAATCGATGATTTGTTCGATCAACTACAAGGAGCTCGATTTTTCTCTAAAATCAATTTAAGATCAGGATATCATCAACTAAAGGTACATGAAGAGGATATTCCTAAAACCGCATTTCGAACCAGGTATGGTCATTATGAATTTACTGTCATGCCATTTGGTTTAACCAATGCCCCAGCCACATTTATGGACATGATAAACCGAATATGTAAGCCATATTTGGATAAATTCATAATTGTCTTCATAGATGATATTCTAATTTACTCTAAGAGTAAAGAAGAACATGCAAAGCATTTGCACGCACTTTTAAGTCTATTAAGAAAGGAAAAACTTTATGCTAAGTTTTCAAAGTGTGAATTTTGGTTAGAACAGGTACAGTTTCTTGGATACTTAGTGAACCATGAAGGAATTCATGTGGATCCCACAAAAATCGAGGCGATAACTAAATGGAAAACCCCTGAGTCACCAACTGAGGTTAGAAGTTTCTTAGGATTGGCCGGGTATTATAGAAAATTTATTCGAAATTTTTCTAATATAGCCATTCCTTTAACTAAGTTAACCTATAAATCCATTAAGTTTGAATGGGGACCAAAGCAAGAAGAAGCCTTTAGAATTCTTAAGCAAAGATTAACCCATGCACCCATATTAGCGTTACCAGAAGGAACTGAAGACTTAGTAGTTTATTGTGACGCTTCTAAACTAGGTTATGGATGTGTATTAATGCAACGTCAAAAGGTTATAGCTTACGCGTCTAGGCAACTTAAGAATCATGAAGAAAATTATTCAACCCATGATCTAGAATTAGGAGCCATAATTTTTTCCCTTAAGATTTGGAGACATTACCTTTATGGTAGTAAGTTTACCATATTCACTGATCATAAGAGTTTAAGGTATGTTTTCGGGCAAAAGGAGTTGAATACACTACAAGAAAACTGGGTTTTTAGTACGCGCAAAAGCGTCATAAAATGCTATTTTATAGGACCTTTCATTTAATATGACCAACAGTAAAAGCGTTTCATGTAAAGGGGTCGTAATAAGTCTCGGAACTAAAAAAGCGTCCTAACATCTAAAAAAGATTATGAAACCAATTTTATGGTCGCGTAATATGTCTTTGAACAACCAAAATAGTGTCCTAATAAAAACATATTAGGACACTTTTACGATGTTCTAACATGTGCTTACATAGTTTTAATCTTTTGATACACTTACAAGCGTCCTTAGAAATTAATTGATAGGACCCTTACGATGTAACATTATAGCTAATTTAGTACCAAGAAAAGGGTCCTAATATACCAAGAAAAGGGTCCTAATATACCAAATAAGATTATGAAACCAATTTTATGGTCGCATAATATGTCTATAGACAACTTAAATAGCGTACTAAAAAGAACATATTAGGACACTTTTACAATGTTCTAATATGTGATTACCTACTTTTAATCTTTTGATACACATACAAGCATGTAACGTTATAGCTACTTTAATATCAAGAAAATGGTCCTAATATCCCAAATAAGATTATAAAACCAATTTTATAAACAGACCATCAACATATAACATCCTAATAGTTATTGTATAAAATCAACTAATGAAAGAAATAAAACTTCATTATATGTCAAAAGAACATGTTCATAACAAAAACACTAACCATAAATAAGTTATAACATTATCTAACATAAAGTCATAACATTTAACAAAGAAATTAAAAACAATTAAAGAAATAAGAAGCATAAAATCTTGAGTCATCATGCGTCCTCAATCCTCATGGACTACCTACAAATAAACCATCCATGTATAAGCATTAAGTTCCATGATACTAAAATTATTTGTATCACAAATTTAACAAATACATACCGAGATGAATGGATAGGGCCATGCGATGGATGCACCAATACAATCTTGAATTGTAGAAAATAAACCATATGGTCTTACCAAATTTTCATCTTTTTTATTGGTACTTGAACGTTTACCTCACACCATTCTGGTCCAATATCTGTACCACCAACTAGATCATTTGGGTCCAACCCTTCCTCTTGCTACAATCTCGGTAGAGTTTAGAATGCTTTTGAGGAAAACTTCATCTCCGACCTAGATTTTAGTTTTCAACAAATTATTATTAAACTCTAGTCATAATAGTGCAAAAAATCATTTTACAAAAAAATTAATAAAGTTTTACACTAGCAGGCTAACATTTTATAGAAAAACTAAGGAGAATTGGTTTTTAAAGATTTATATAGAAAAATACCCGTAAACGTTGATGTCCATTGGTTACATTGGGGAAATGTTGTAATGCAAGAGGTTGAACACTGGAACCACCCCTCGACCCTTCCATCTCTGATACTTGGGCTTGTAACTGGACCACAGTACTAGTAAGTTCTTCACATTGAGACTTCAATTGGATGTTTTCTCTATGACATGCTGAACAACTTGGTATTACACCCCAAACATCAGCAGCACGAACACCCAGACCATACATAACCGCATCACCATTTCGATCATTACCCATTACTTTAGAAAAAAACATCATCTTGTCCAGGCTTATCGATCGAGCCCTCGGGAAGATTAGAACTAAGTTGTTGCATCTGTGCCTATATTAGACATAGTAACAAAAATAAGGTATGTATTTTTAACAGCATGAAGAACACATAGAAAAAATATGTGTATGAATATATAAGCATATTACTTACAATTGCATTTGAAGCTTCCAAATTTTTGGTAGTTCCATCTTCGGAGAAACATGCACGAAACATTTCCAATCGACTTGGATCTTGTCCCTTAGATGCCTGTTTGAATAAAAAGAAAATAAGTATTAACAATGGATATCGACATGCTACATTAACAATTGCACTATCTCATACAATCACCTTTAGCTCTTCGCGGACTCGAGCATAACTTTTTTTACCCGTTACTTGAACCATCTTCTTCTTTGCCCGATTCGCCTTGTTTTTTTCACTTACGAGCTTCAGTAGACAAGTGAAATTTCAGAATGGCAAATAAACTAATGTTATTTAAAGTGGTAGGCTATTTCATACCTTAGACTTTTCTTTATTCCAATACTTCACAAGTTTCTTCCATTGTTTTTTTTGCACTTGTTTTGGTCTAGAACTTATTTGTTCCTTCAGTGACAAAGACGGATCATGGTATAGTTCCTTAACTCTTGCCCTCCAGTTCTTCACCTTCCGCCCAAATGATTGCAATATCCAGCCTTTAGCAACTTCAGGAATATCAAATTTTGCCTAAAAATGAAACAGGTTACATGAAAAAACAAATACTTAAGTCATTAACATACATATTTTTAATTATGTACCTTTAAGAGTGCAAGCAATGCTTCTTTTTTGGCGGTCTTAACTTTATTCCATGGTTTATAAACCGGACAATACTTTCCACTGCTTGAAAGGGTTCCCATGAAATGTGTCAGTTGGCTACTTTTGTCATTAATAGGTTGTCCGTGTGCATTAACTAAAATAGGAATTTTATCCCCTTTTTCTTGGGCCCAAACCTTTGGCATACGCGTTGGTCCTCTCACTCTTTTAGGTACATTCCGAACTACAAAAAGTGAACATGATTTGCAATGTACATATATACATTAAAAATACTAAATATATGATTTAACAAAAAAAATGAAGCAATCAAGTAGATCGAATAAACCTGCTTCATTTTCTTGTTGTGAAACTTCATGCTCTTCTTCATTTTCTGGAACTTCACATTCTTTTTCAACCCGTTCATCGTTCTGATTTTCTAAATCATTCACCTGTTCTAAATCTTCCATGTCTTTATCTGCATCATCTTTAAAACAATCTTGTTCTTCATAAGCTTCATTCATATCTATATCTTCAATATCATCAAATTCAACATCATGTTGTTCTTCATTGATATCTATAGTTACAAAAAAAGTAAGCATAAAAAACAGTTAATTGAATCTAGACTTAATATTAATTAAATATCATACATAAAATATTTGAAAAACAAATATAGGTACTGTTGATGCATATTTTGTGGACACGACTCGGCTCGGTTCAACTCGGCTCAGTTCATGTGGTCTCGACTTGAAGACACGAAGATCAAGACAAAGCTGCTTGTGTCTGTACTTTGTCTGTAATGTGTCATGATACAAAACGATGTCTTGTGTTAGATTTGTTTATATGTGCGTTCGATGTAAGTTTGACCAGTCAACCATCCTCCGGTTTGACTTGGCCAAACAGTAAGCACATTGGTTGAAACATGCTGGACCTCGAAGGATGTCATCGAAGGATGGTTTGTATCCTTCGATGACCTCGAAAGATGATGTCTTTCGATAGATGCAGATGGACCTCGAAGGATATCATCCTTCGAGGTATGTATGGATCTTTCGGTAGCATTCTGGTCGATAGATGATCCTTCGACCAGATCTCCTGATCCTTCGACCAGACTACAGTATCCTTCGAGCATGTTAGCTGTTACGGGTATAAATACCCATGTGTTGTGTTCATTTCAGTAGAGACACTTAGACAGATAAGGAGAGCATTGCTGCTGAGAGCATTCTGTCATATCACACACACACACTTAAGAGAGTTTGCAGGATAGATCTGTAAACATTGTGCTTGTACTCGATCCTTTCATAGTATTAATACATTGGTGTTAATCGTTGAACCTTGTGTGTTTTGTGTTTATATTTGTCTCAACTCGGTTGCACTCTAGCTTGGATTCCGCACTTGCTAGTGTGTTAATATAACAGGGATAAGGTTTTATCTCATCCTCGAGAGGGACCTACAAGTGGTATCAGAGCCTTGGCTCTTCTCCTTGTTAAAACCGAGTGTGTTGTTGGTTTGTTTTTCGGGTGTTAAAGTTTACATTTTTCTGGAAAACATCTTAAAATCGGATTATATCTTGGTGTTTTGCTTTATGTTTTGTTAAAAACCGTGTTATTTTCATGCTCACATTCTAGTCTTTGGTTTTTATTAAACATTTTGGCAAAATCGCTGTTTCGGCAGTTGTCGGTTTACCAGAAAATTCAAATTTTCTGGGCTTGTTATTGATATCTTCAACATATATTCAAGTGTTCTTCAAAGATTTACATCTTTTGATCTTGTTTGATTATTTTCGAAAGTTGTTGGTGCATTGGGAAGGTACCCAAATCTGTTTTGGCAGAAAGTAAGGTCTGAACATACCATCTGCCGAAAGTTTCTACCAACTTGTCACCTTTTTCACCAACCTGTCACATTTGTCAACTGTGTCAGAGCTCATCGAAAGATATCCTTCGAAGTCGAAAGATCATCTTTCGATCAAGGAGGTTCGACAGATACCCATCCTTCGAACATCTTTCGAAGTCAGTGATCTATCTTTCGAGCTCAAGGGAATCTTTTCGGAGGATACATTTTCGAAAGATAAGGATCTTTCATTCTGAATCTTTCGAGATAGTTATTCGAAAGATAAGGATCTTTCATTGTGAATCTTTCGAGATAGTTATTCGAAAGATAAGGATCTTTCAAATTGTGAATCTTTCGAAGTCTTTGTTCGAAACTCAACAGTGATCTTTCGAACACTGTTGATCCTTCGAACAAGTCTTGGTCTTTCGTACAAGACTGTATCTTTCGACTAGTGTCTGTCTTTCGAACAAGTGCTTATCTTTCGATCTTAGTACTGTTTAGTTTTAACAGTTTGTTTCAAAGTGTGTTAATCAGGTTGTTATCATTCATACATCAAATATGAGCTGCACAAGCCCTTGGGATTGGAGTACGAATCCACAACCAGCTCAAAAACAGATGTCGTTGGCCGAATATATGACGAGTACAATACCTAAACAACAACAGTCAATAAGTTCAAGCCAATGGGCAATGGTGGCGAATCAAAATCAGAGCATTCAAAATATTTTGCTTAGTGAGAATGAGACGGGTAGCAACAATCGCCCGCCAAAGCTGAATCACATGAACGACTATCCATCATGGAAGGGTCGTTTCCATAATTACGTTCAAGGGCAAAACACAGAATTATGGACGTGCTTCACCTCTGCATTTAGTGAAGCTCTTGAAGAAGCGGGATCTAATGTGACAACTTTCAACAATATGCAAGAAGCCGAGAAAAAGGCATATGATCTGGAGAAGAAGGCGTATGCTATTCTCACTCAAGCACTTCACAAAGACATCTTTCATCAATTCTCATATTGTAAGACCACGAACGCTTTATGGGATGCATTGGTAGCGAGAGGAGAAGGAAGTGCAGCTACTAGAAAAATACGCCATGATTTATTGAAGAAAGAGTTCGAATCATTTCAGTTCATGGAGAATGAGACTCTAAATGATATGACTACTCGTTTTTATCATTTACTTAGTGAACTGATTTCTTACAAGGTTGTGGTATCTTCACAGGAAATAGTCGCACGGTTTGCTGATGCTCTACCACCAAAGTGGAGCTCTTTCATTGAATTGTTAAAGCATACCGGTGTGTTGGATACTGTGAGTATCTATGAGTTTGTTCAAAAGCTGGAGAACAAGGATGCAGAGGAGATCAGAAAAGCTAAACTAATTCCTGTCCCTCAAAATCCAGAGATGTACTTTGGAGGGACTGCTCCTGCTGCTAGTACAAGCCAGCAACCAAAGATACAAACAGCTTATGTGTCAAATGCTTTCGACCCAAGATCCTATTTTGGAGGAGTAGCCACACCTCAACCCCAATTTGATCCAGCTTCCTATTTTTCAAAACCTCAAGTTGCTCCACCCCAACCCCAGTTTGATCCAGCTTCCTATTTTTCAAAACCTCAAGTTACTCCACCCCAACCCCAACCACAATTTGATCCAGCTTCCTATTTTTCTAAACCCCCACCACAAACCCAACCACAACAAGCCTTCTATGGTAACCAACCTGATACTTCAAATTTTTCCAAAGTGAGTGTAGAAGCTGCACGGGATCACATTGAAATTCTTACCACTATGGTTAATGCCTACAGCGGATTAGTCGCAAGTCAAATTGGCAACGTTAATTTGACAAACGAAGACTATCAGCAGATAGACAGGGATGAAATGGAGTTAATGGATATCAAGTGGGCGTTTGCAAGTGCAGTCAGAAGAGCAAAGGACTTCATGACTCGAACTGGAAGAACTTCGTTGGAAGGAAAAAATGATACGAAGTACGGGTTCAATAAAGATGCTGTCACATGCTTTAATTGCGGTGAAAAGGGTCACTTCAAACGTGAATGCACGCGACCGAGCAAACAAGGCAATCGAAATCCCTTCCAAAATCAAACAAGCACTTCAAATCAAGCTAACAACGAAAGAGGGATAGTAGCTGCTAACAACCAAACCAACCAGTCAGGGCCTTCAAACCCCAACCGGGCATTGATAGTTCAAGCTGATGAAGGATGTGATTGGTCTGTACAATTGGGAGATAATCATCAAGGAGGTGGAACTGCATGCTATGCAAAAATTATCAATCACATCAAGCATGTTCACAAGGAAGAGTTTTCTGAAAGTGATGATAGCTCGGGTTATAGTGGGAGTTCAGATGAAGAAAGCTCGAATGCAGGAGATATTAATTCTGAAGATGGATCTTTTTCTTATCAGACTGCCTTTGTGGCGAATGTCTCGGCCTCGACAAGTCAGGTAAATTCTGATCCTCCTACTCCTAGCATATGTAGTAATTGTGAAGAATTAAAACTTGAATGTGCTGAATTGAAACGTGAATCTGAAACGGTTCATAGTCACAATCAGAGTTTAGTTGTTGAACTGTCAAAGTGCAAGGAGGCAAACATGGCCTTAGCTCGCAATGAAAAGGAATTTAAAACAGTTATTGAAACCCAAAAGAAAAGTGTTTCCGAATTAACAAAAACTGTTTGTAACAAACAAATTGGTATTAATAACTACATTAATATCATCGAGGAAACAAAGAAAGAGCTAGCCGTGGCGAAATGTGAACATGAGGCGATCAAGCTCAAATTGGAGAGTTACTCAAACTCCCGATATGTGCTTGATCATATCATTGACGTTCAGCAACTAAAGGGAAACGTTAAAGGCGTTGGTTATAAGGCGTGTCCACCCCCTTTGAGACACGACTATACCAAGTCGCCCGATGAGGAGGAAATGCCACGTTTTGAGCCAACTGTACCTCTTGATTATGAGGAAGTTACAACTGGCTTAGGGTTCAAAACGGACAATTCATCGGAGGGCTCATCTGATAGCAAGGGAAAGTCATCATGTGCTTCAAATCAAAGTCCTCCAACCATTGAGGACTATGATTCTTCGGATGATGAATCAGATGTGAGTGATGAGGATAAATCTCTTGATGATAGAGAAGGAGTAGAAGTGCCTGTTGAGAATCACATTCTGTGTGATCCTCCTACTCCTGCTGAGCAATCAACTGGTGCTAAACAAGAGATAGATCCTATCACTGAGACAGTGTCTACTGTTAAAAGTGATAACGTGTTGTACACTTTAGTCGGTGATGATAAAATTTATTCAAACAAAGATTTTCCAATCAAAAACGTCAATCAATCCTTGATTGATAAAGTGTTTGAAGATAATACCACTAAGTTTTTGGGAAAAGCGATCCCGAGAGTTTCAGTAACTCAGTGTGATCCTATTCCAAAAGCTGAAGTGAGGAAACAATTTGGAAACCAAAAATTACCGACTAAACAACAACCTGTCGCTTTTAAGGGTAAACAACAGCAACAACGAGCTCCAAAGCCAAAGGCTAAGGTTGAATCAAAAGGAGCTCGTTACAAGAAGAAAGCAAAAGATGTCAAGTTTGTAGCATCAAGAGGTACTGATAAAATTGAGACTTTTGAAAATAAATCAAACACCGATTTTGTCCAACAAGTCAAGATTTTAAAACGTAACGCTCAAAACAATTACACCCAACACACAAACGGGTGTGATGTAGGAACAAGTACCTCTGGGTTTACAGGTTCAACCCGTGAAAGTCGAACCGGTTCTCCTAAGTTTATTGAAAGGAGAATTTGTTTCAAATGTGGGAAGGTTGGGCACATCATTAAAGATTGCAAAAACACGCCCAAACCAAATTTTGTTGAAAGACCCCCCTCTGAACAAGGTCACTTACAACGTCGTCCTGTTTATCCAAAACATGATAAAAGAACTGTTAAAGAACAGGAAACAAAACAACGACGTAGAAATGTGAAGGTGATTGAAAAGGCGCTGAAACCGGAAGTTGTCCAAGCAAATTCTGTTAAGTTAGAGATTAAAAATGAAAAACAAAAACAGATTTGGAAACCGAAATCGGTAAATGTTTCAGGGGGAGGTGCTGTGTTTGAGAATCTTCAGGAAATCGAAGTCACAATCTTCGATGATGAAGGACGACCCAAGACTGTTAAGGCTTGGGTCCCCCTCTCCAACTAATCTTTAAGTGAGTGTGTAGGATATTCCAGGAGGAACTATCGATAATCGTAAGATTGTTGATAGTGGAGCATCCATACACAAAATAGGCAACAGAAGAAATTGCTGCCTGTGTTGGAGAAAATGGAAAGAGAACAGAAGTGTCTGTTAAAAGAGTTTGAAAAGCTTCGACAAATTGAAAATCATTAAAAGTTTGATTGTTCAAAGCTTTGATCGGGTCCCCAGGGGTAGATTCAAATCAAAATGTACGCGCCTGCAGCACGTTTGAAGTTCAAAATCAACAAGATGAACGTGCAGTGTACATTTCTTTGTGATGTGATTGAAGAAAATGTGTTTGTTGAACAAACCAACCGGGTGTGCGGATGCCTTGGCATGGATTGAACAACCGCACACTACTTCTGAAAGAGAAAGACAAAGACCTTCGCTGGTGCAATGTGTAAGACCAGCCGGACCCAAAGGTTTATGATCTTGTTGCTGTCAAGAGATTTCTCAGTAGCTTCAAAAATCGTCTTTGAAATCCACACCGGGTGGATATCCAGTTTGGGAGAGCGCTCAGATTCCTGACAATGCACGGAGCAGTTGCAGGATACGGTTTTAAGATTCTAATCTCTCTTTTACTTGTCGATATTTAAGCTGCTTTATGAATTAGTATTCTCTCGCAGCTCTCTTTGGCCAGACAATGTTGTCATGGTCCGCACCGCTTACCGACGTGCCAACTCATTTTTCCAAAATTTGAGAAATCTTTTCTGATTAAAACTTAATTTTGGTAAACGGCATTGAGGTAAAACAGGAGTTAACCAACATCGGGAAATCGTTTTTGTAAATACCTTTGTGTTTTAAAACTTATCTTAGTTTGTTGATTTTAGGGGGAGTAAATCCAAATTTGAAAAACCAAAAACATCGAAAAATTTCAAAAACTCAAAAACAATAGAAAATCAAAAATGAGTTTCCTGGCGAGAAAAAGAGAAAATGATAGTAGATCAGTGGTCTGTTGAAACCTCTTTTAAACCTTAAATGAAAAACGATAAGCAGCTCTATATAAGATGTATCGGTAGGCTCACAATCATTTTAAAGTGTGCAGGGTGATATAAATCTTAAATCCGACTGAAGACTGGGTGGGAACCATTCATTGGCATATGGTCTTAGTACCGAAATTTCGTTTGAGAGATTGCCGAGGTTCTGAGATATTCGGTCTTTATGCTGCTTATCATCTGGGTATCATGGTTGTATCTTTTACCGAAAAATAACGGGGACGCAAGTCTAGATCTTCCATGATACTATACATACGTGTACATATTGCATTCGACCTCAATAAGTGATCAACAATCACATGTCCCTCAAAATAAGTGATAAAATATCACAAATTCTTTCCGGGAGTCAAGTTCGTCTCTCTGCTGTACGAAAGTACTGACCTGTTCACGGACTTGCTCCTGTGCCCTCATGCATCTGAAAATCAAGTTCCTCATCAATAAGTGATTATATCACATAGGGCTTGTTTTCAATCAAAATAAGTGAGAATCTCACATCATATACGGTCAAACAGATGATAATCGGTATACTCACCGGTAAGATGAACCCTCGTGCATACCTTGATACGGGAATGTGTCGTGATGTGGATGAACACCGGTCTGTAAGTATAAATCATACCTTAACGTATCCCCTCGCCATGACTACAAATGATAAGTTGAGTTTATGTGGACAACAATACCGATAATCGTTATAGGATGCTTATCTTAATGTTAACTAAAAGAACAACAAGAGCGTTTTGGCATGACCGTACACTGATATGATTCTCTTACCCTCGAAACTCGCAAAAAGAATGTTTGTATATATTTATTTATTGTTTTCCGTCTTTACGTTTGAAAAATTGAAAAATTCCAAAAAGATTTTAGGTGTGTTTTAATATAAACTTTATAAAATCCAAAAAGATTTTGTTTCTAGTTTATTTTTGATTGACTGATGTTGGAACTCGAGTCTATCCTACCCAAAATCCTGATCATAAGCCGGAAAACATTTGCATCTTCATAAACAGTCGAAGTTAACAAGTTTTGAAAGTTAAAGGACTAAACTTGATCTTTTTCTAAACTTTCAAACTGTTGTCGGTCGGTGTTTGATTGAGATTTGATCTCATATGTGTCTTTTGTTTAAATGTTAACTATATTCCAAGCGGTTGTTCTCATTATGCGTTTAGCTTTCTTGCATGTGCAGATGCTAAAGGCGAGGAGAACATGTTCGATGACAAGCTTCGGAATGAAGACACGAAGTGGAGGCACTCAAAGGATAAAGTGATCGAGTTGCCGCTGACACTTCATCAACACCACAAGGATCTGAAGAATTGACAAGTCAAAAGATTCACGAGCATGACTCAATGGAGATTTCAATCCAAGGGGGAGTTTATTGACACACTTCCTAAATGAAAAAGGGGAGTTTGTTGATACACTTTCTACTTACGACACGTGAAGACTTTGAAGATCCTCCGACGTGGAAGACATCGAAGTTGAATCTCACGAATAGCGTTGAACCTCACGAGTAGCGTCCAAGGGGGAGTTTGTTGATGCATATTTTGTGGACACGACTCGGCTCGGTTCAACTCGGCTCAGTTCATGTGGTCTCGACTTGAAGACACGAAGATCAAGACAAAGCTGCTTGTGTCTGTACTTTGTCTGTAATGTGTCATGATACAAAACGATGTCTTGTGTTAGATTTGTTTATATGTGCGTTCGATGTAAGTTTGACCAGTCAACCATCCTCCGGTTTGACTTGGCCAAACAGTAAGCACATTGGTTGAAACATGCTGGACCTCGAAGGATGTCATCGAAGGATGGTTTGTATCCTTCGATGACCTCGAAAGATGATGTCTTTCGATAGATGCAGATGGACCTCGAAGGATATCATCCTTCGAGGTATGTATGGATCTTTCGGTAGCATTCTGGTCGATAGATGATCCTTCGACCAGATCTCCTGATCCTTCGACCAGACTACAGTATCCTTCGAGCATGTTAGCTGTTACGGGTATAAATACCCATGTGTTGTGTTCATTTCAGTAGAGACACTTAGACAGATAAGGAGAGCATTGCTGCTGAGAGCATTCTGTCATATCACACACACACACTTAAGAGAGTTTGCAGGATAGATCTGTAAACATTGTGCTTGTACTCGATCCTTTCATAGTATTAATACATTGGTGTTAATCGTTGAACCTTGTGTGTTTTGTGTTTATATTTGTCTCAACTCGGTTGCACTCTAGCTTGGATTCCGCACTTGCTAGTGTGTTAATATAACAGGGATAAGGTTTTATCTCATCCTCGAGAGGGACCTACAGGTACCATGAAATCTCATGTCACGCTCCCCGTGGTCATCATCGTTGTCAACTGCAAATAACTTTCTCTTAGCTACAGTTGATCTCCCTCTTGTATCAATTACTTGTCCCTTTTGCATATGAGATTCTGAAGATGTTAGCACACATGAGACAGTCGGAGCAATGAATCGTTTCCGTGCTAAATTAGTATATCTTTTCAGGGACTGCGGAGCAATGTATATTGGACGTTGTTTCTGTAAGTCGAATTGTTAGGGAAGAAACCGAAAGAAATTATATTATCCGTATTTGATATTAGTACCTTTTTAGAGATTTTTGTGGCAGCTTCTTGCTAATCTTGCTCAACATCAATATCAGAACCATGCATATACTCTACATCTATATCTTTCTTGCTGATATCCATTGATTTCTTTTTCTTTTTCTTTGTCTTGTCACTCTCTGCTAGACTTGTCAAAGATTTAGCAATATTTTTCAATCCCAAAGCTTGTAATTTTTTTTTTGTTCTCTTGAATCCTTGACATTCTACTCTTTTCATAAGCATTCATACGTCTTTTGGAGCTTTGTCCTTGCATACTTTTATCTTCCATTACTGGTGTACACAAAAAAGAAAAATCTTATTAAATCATTCATTTAAATTCAAGCACTCTCAAAATTGGTTTATAACAACAAACAAATCACCGATACTACGTACTGGAGATTTTTGTTTCATACTTCCAATTTTACACCAATTTACCCAATCATTATATTCACATAAGATTTGAGGCTTTGTAAGCTGTTCAATTTCAAGCTAGTAATAATCGTAATAAAAAAATGTATTCATCATCATAAATGTTTGAAACAAATTATAAAGATGGACGGTTGCATTTGTAAATATAAAAAAGTGGATGAACAAGATAACAATTGCGAGATTTTATGAACCAGTGTATCAGCTAGAAGGTAATTTTGATTGGAATATGGTAGTGATTTTAATTGGATTAGATGATTTTTAATCTAAATTCTTACCCCATTACCATCAATGAAATTCAATATCAATAGCAACCGAATGAGATAATAACGAAAACAACAATCAGTGAGTTACTTCAAGTGGAAATCGGTGAGAGTTCAAAGCGTACTGCCGTCTATAATCACGCGTCGTGCCACCAGACTTCTTCGCAGCGACAAGCAGGTTAACGAAGAGTGAAGGGGAGGTGAGAGGGAACTGTGTGTGAGGTTTTTTTTGTGAAGGGGAGGTGAGTGGGGGATTGATTGATTCGGAGTGATGAAAGAAATTCAAAGCTTGATTTGGTTCTTTTGACTTTAGATTGAAAATTGTGCATTTTAATTATATATTTAGTCACATATATCTTTCCTTTAATTCTTTGTTTCCTCCTATACAATATCCTTTGATGTTTTAAATGGATCGAATATTGTATTTTAAAAAATACTAGTGGGGTTGACTTAAGGCTGATGTAAAATGGTGTTTGTGAGTTGTACCAAATGCATTGAAAGGTGTACTTTTTATTTTTTTTTGCTATGGTGACTTGTACAATGTGTTTTGAAAGTTGTACTTTCATAGGGGTATGGATGACATTTTACTCAAACTAGTATTAAGCACTCCTCGCGTTACGGCGGGGGCGAGCGCTAATGTCACACTACTGCCAGCGACCACCGACACTGAAGTTAGGGCGTGTTAATGCGAAGAAATTAAACCTAAACATAAAACATAGAATAAAATAAGTAAGTTGATCTAGAACTCACGCGTTACGATGAACCCGGTCTATTTTTTCCCGTTTGACAGGTTCATCGTAATCTATATATATTATATATCATTACGACTATACAAACCATAATGCATATATTACAACAACCATTGCATCAATATGTTGCAAATTATATTTAGATAAGATTTTGGCTAAATTAATTAGATTATTATAAATAATAATAATTTACAAATAAAAAAACACAAATTTGAATGGATCAAACCGATTGAACATGGTAAGATAATGAAACCATTATTTGATTATGGCACAACCACTTAAACACAATTTACAACCATAATGCATACAAAACAGATTGAATTTGGTAAGGTAATGAAACCATTATTTGATTAAGGTATAACCACTTAAGCACAATTTACAACCAAACATGCATACAAATTATTTGATTAAGGCACAATATAGTCCATTAAGAAATTTTGATCTACTATTGACCTTGTGATCTATTAAGGCCCAATATGGTTCATTAAGACATATATGATTCACTATTGGCCAATGTGACATATCAAATCCCAATAAGGTCCATTAAGACATATACGATCCACTATTGTCCATTGTGCTTCATTTAGGCCCAATATGGTCCATTAAGACATGTGTGATCTACTATTGTCCATTATGATCCATTAAGGCCCAATATGGTTCATTAACATATCTCTGAAAAACCTTTAGCCACACATTTTTATAAATGTGTGGCATGGCGGTTTTGCCAAAAGTGTGGCCGTAGCCCCTTTTTCACGTAGTGCCGGTTCAACCGCCCGATAAAACCCGGTTCAACCGGTTAAACCATTTTAGAACCCAACCCGATAGATGTTTCAGTTAAATTTGGTCATGTGCCTTGCACATAAGGGCATTTTTTGTCAATTCACTTGAATGGAAATAAGAAATTAGCGTATCATGGTATCGTCCTTATTACGTGTTGGCAAATTTGGAAGGCTAGGAATGAGCTAGTGTTTGCGAGGAAGCATCCGGAGGTTGAGGAGGTGTTTAGCGCGATCAAGTCTATTGGGTATCTTTGGTTTAGGAGTAGGTCGAAGTATTTAGACGTTTCATGGGTCGAGTGGTGTAAATTTGTATAGTGCTTTCTTGTTCTTTGTAGTTGGTTTGGCCGCCCGATTGTTTTTCAGGCTGGCTAGGGCTGTTCAAAAAGCTCGCAGCTCGCTCGAATTTAGCTCAAAAAAAGCTCGCTCGATATGGCTCGGTTTGAAAGTGAGCCGAGCCAGCTCGGTTTATAATCGAGCCGAGCCCGACCTTACCCTGGCTCGGCTCGGCTCGGCTCATGAACAGTCCTAGAGCTGGCCTTGTTTTAATGAAGTTCTCCTTTCAAAAAAAAAAAAAAAAACTTTTAAAAAATAAAAAGATTATATATACATACATAAATAAACAAACCTTCCATGTTTGCACTTTTTTTTTAGAAAAAAACCTAAATTAATGCACTTTTTTTTAGAAAAAAACCTAAATTAATGCATTAGGTCTTTTGACTTTTTGTATTCATGTTCAATTCATTGGTTCCCTTTCCTTGCTTTCCCTGTCCATTGAAGAAACAAAAGCAGAACCACACCATTACTCCAAAATCAACAGCCCCTTCGTCATCGTGACCTCCACCGTCGTCCAACTCCAGCAGCCACTGCCCACCTGCCCTTGAATTCTCTCACTCTCACGTGTTTTTCTATAACTTTTTCACTCAATTTGCTAAAATTATTGTTTGATTTGTTAATTATTGTGTGTAAATTCTTGAAAGTTGCTATATGATTATGAGATATGATATAAATTCTTCATTATCTTCGTTAGGGTTTGAATGCTTTCCAGATAATGCTTTCACTGCATAATTTATCAATACTAAATTTATGTTCATTAATGTAAGTATCTAAATAGGCAAAACAGTTGCATGTTGTAGGGCTGAATGCTTTCCAGATAATGCTATCACTGCATAATTTATCAATAAATTAAGTTAAAAATAGGAATCGGTATCCGCATATTAACACATGGCGAAGGGCAATGATCGTACCATATTCTGGTTTGTCCCTTAAAGTTGCTGTTTGAAGCCCCAACATTCCCTAACATAACTGATGCAAACAGCGACTTTGATTAAATCGCTGATTAGGTTCCATACTTCAATAAAATTAGCTGATTGAAACCATAAGTTTCCATAACATCGCTGTTTGAATCCAAAACTTCACTGAAAGTCGTTTTATAAATCAAGACGTTATTTAAAGTCGCTGAATAGATAAACAACATTATATAGTCGCTGATTTAATCCCACATGTTATTTAAAGATTGCTGAATGACATTCAGATATTATAAATTTACTGAATTGTCACGTGAAGGATTCAATTAAGTTTTTTAAAGGTGTGTGAAACTTTTTTTTTTAAAGGTTTATGTTGTGTATAACTGTCACAAAGAAATTAAAACCAATGCCACATGCTCCTATTACATTTAAGTTTTGTAGTGTAAATGCCTACTACTATATTCTGCATGTTGGTTTAGGCCTAGTTTACACACACAAACAAACACTAGAAAAACTCAAATATGGAAGGATAAACTCACTGTACGAGAGAGTCAAAAAGAAAGATTAAAGGCTTAATATTATTCAATAAATAATGGCTAAATAACCGGTACACACCGTTACCCACTCTTCTACTTAATTCATGCACGTTTTATACCTCATAAATTTTCTGACACCCTAATATATTTTAAAATATCCCAATATATTCTAAAATACACCCATACGCAAAAACGGGCCCCGAATACCTTAAATATTATTAAAAATAATAAAAAAACTAAATTTTGGGGTTGAGGCGGGCCGCGTAAGCCACACCTCAACTTTTACGCGGGCCGCGATAAGGTTAGGGCTGGCACGACACTGGGCCGCCACGTGGCCCAACACATGTCAAGGCTAGTCGATGACCCGGATTAGCTATATCGTTGACTTGAGTTGACGCGGGCCGCGTAGCCCCTTGGCTACCCTTTACGCGGGCCGCGTAGAACCCAAACTCAGCACCTATATATAGAAGGCCTCGGATCTTCAGTCGAACTCGCTCACTTTCTTTTCTATATCTCGAAAATCTGATAGTAGGCATTATACTCGGGTCTAATACCCCCCCTAAATAGCGAAATTCTGCTCCGTTGTAAGTATTATAACCCCTGGATACGTATTAGATACTCTGCCCGATTGATCTAGGGTTCCGTAACGACTGTCGTGGTTCTACCCGACGTAGTCGTTGAATTGCCGTCTCGGGGAGGGTATTACCAATGTTAAAATGAGTTATTATACTAACACATGTGCATTTGTGTAAATCATAGATTGTCACCAGGAAACCCTTACGGAAAATCTAAGACAACAATGTGAGTAATCTCCTTTTTGTAAATTGTTTTTAAAAAACCTCACTTAATTAATTATATATTAAACAGTTATTGAGTATTTGTAAGAATACAATTACCATGAGTATGTTGGGGTTTTGTATACAAAGTTATGTTACTGCCTTGCGAGGGGTAACATTTCCACAAGTCGGGTCTGACAGTAACATGGATGTTAATTGATATAACTTGGAAACAAATGTAATTGCGAGATCGCCCTCAATACTATACAATGGATTTTACTTAAATTTGATTAAACTGAGATTCACTCACCAGTATTTCCCACTGACAAAATGTTTTTAAACGCGGTTCAGGTAACAAACTATGAAAGCTAAATAGAAGCCAGCTGGACAGCACCGAAGGCTTAGAAAAGTGGTAATAAAGTTACCTAAAAGAAATAGATGTTTTTATTAAATAAAGTAGGGTTTTATCCCTATGAAAATGTGTGTACTTAAACTTGGGATTTTTCCCATATGTTTAATATTATGAAAACGTGGTATTTTACTCTGATAAAATATTTGCTAACTACGGTCCTGATAAATTTCCGCTGCCAAAATTAGACAAACACGTGATACCACCGAAACTGGCTCACGGCCGCCCGTTCCCGAGGATTAGGGATCGGGGGTTGTGATAGATTTGGTCGAGCGTGCTTGGGCGATTCGCCAAATTCGACACGATGGTGACAACGAAGAGGACTCCGAAGAAGATTTTGAAGTTGGAGGCTTCGAAGAAGAAGATTTGGATGGCGGAGATCACGAAGAAGAAGAAGGTGACAACGGCGGTGAAGACGAGTAGTCTTAAATATATTTTATTGTAATGTTTTTTTAATTATTGTAATGTTTTTTAAATGTAATGTAGGGTTAGGATACAATAGGAAGTTTATTTGGCTAGTAAGGCTAGGAAGTAATATTGATTATCAATAGATTTAATCAAGGGTTAAGATTAAATTTTCTGAAATTGAAGATCAAAAAAGAGTCCCGTGAGTTGTGTAAAGGTATTCTAGTCACTCCACCACAATAGTTTCTCTCTCCTCCAATTCCCCCCACTCCCCCATTTTTTAAACGTTAATAACTCTTTCATAAGACATTATTTTTTTTTATCAAAATTGCACCAAAAAAACAAGCGTTTTTCGTCTTTAAAACGAGTATACTATTGCTATATTTTCGAATTTTTTTTTTGAAAACCTAGTTGCGTAAAACGCAATGGAAAAAACCCAGTTGCGTAAAACGCAATGGAAAAAAACCTAAAAATGACATTTTTCTAAAACGCAATGCACCAAAAACACAAAGAAATGTCTTATTTGTAAAACGCAATGGCCAGAAAACACAAAGAAATGTCTTATTTCTAAAACGCAATAGCCTAAAAACACAAAAGAAAGAGTACTTTCTAAAACGCAATGCACTGAAAACACATAAAAATGTGTTTTACCTAAAACGCAATGCACAAAAAAACACAAACAAATGTCTTATTTCTAAAACGCAATGGCCAGAAAACACTTAAAATGTCTGTTTTCTAAAACGCAATGGAGTGAAAACACATAAAAATGTGTTTTACCTAAAACGCAATGCACAAAAAACACAAAGAAATGTCTTATTTATAAAATGCAATGGCCAGAAAACACTTAAAAATGTCTCATTTCTAAAAGCAATGGCCTAAAAAAACAAAAGAAAGTGTTCTCTCTAAAATGCAATGGACTGAAAACACCTAAAAATGTGGTTTACCTAAAACGCAATGACTAAAAACACTTCAAAAATATGTTTTTCTAAAACGCAATGGCCAGAAAACACATACAAATGTCTTAGTTCTAAAACGTAATGGCATAAAAACACCAAATAAAGTGTTCTCTCTAAAACGCATTGAACCAGGACAATAGTTTTGTCTGAACCAGGAATGCAGTCCTAAAACGCAATGGCATAAAACTGTCTACGAATGCAGTTTTCCCGAGGCAAATTTACAGAAAATTTAATTTTTTCATGCATTTTTATTAAAGCAATTTACAGAAAATTTAATTTTCTCTGCCCCCTGAACCCCGCCAGGGGCTGCCGCCCCTTGGACCCTGCTACCAAGGGCGCTGCCCCCGGACCCCTGTCAAGATCGTAAAACGCAATGACTAAATCAAAAACCCATATCGTAAAAATGAAATTAAAGAATTTCTTACATGGATCGAAGCCGATTTCTTCAACGATTGACGAAATTTGAATGATAGAAACACTTATCAGCGATCGAATCGAACGGGTCGAGTGATTATATTCAAAATCACAGGAAAAAACGAGATTTTGAATGAAATTAAACTGGGTTTTCTTCAAAAAAAATCTGAAGAACACGTTAATCGGGTGTTTGAATCATTGATTGGTGATGAAAATAAAACTATAATGTGGTGATTATTAAGATAGAAAGTGAAGAAATGGTTGAAGATGGTGGTGGGTTTTGAAAATGATGGGTTTTGAAGTTACTGGGGAGAAGAAGGAAGAAGAAAGAATATGATTGACTAAAATACCCTTCCTCTTTATTTTAAATTTTGCCACATGTCATAATCCTTTTACTTCCTATCCTTCCTAGCCAAAATAAACTTCCTATTTGATCCTCACCCATGTAATGTAATGTAATGTTATTTGTTTTTAAATTTTATTAATTTAGAGATGAAATGAAAAATAAAAGAAAAATAATAATCGAGTAATGATGGATATGTATGTTACCACTATATACTCTAGAGATATAACACCACATAACCCTTCTTTTGCACTTTTTTACCATTTGTCACATAACCCCAACCAAAGGGGGTGTTGATACATATTTTGTGGACGCGACTCGGTTCGGTTCAACTCGATTCGGTTCGACCCGGCTAGGTTCAGCTCAAGCCCGACATCTCGACATTCCTCCGTCGTGCGTCCCAGAGTTCGACACGCGAAGCACAAAGCGCCGCGGACTTTCCCGTCGACACATCACCATAACATCACCTTGGTGATGTCATGATGATGTCATCATAGGTTGGCTAAATTTCACAAATATGAAACAATTGAAACTGGACGTAACATGTGCATGAATTTGTGGGCCAATCAGAATACTTGGGCCATTGCCAACATTGGGCCGATCGCACAAGTGAAGCAAGCCCAATCGCATAAGTCTCATATATATACCGAAATCATTTATTGATTTCGGTGGACAAGAGGGTGCAACAGACAAGTGAAGTCACAATCGCACAAGAGAGAACCGAGAGATTTGTTAGAGAGTTTGCAAAAATTGTTTTGTAAACATTGGTTTGTAATCGTTTTCAAGTATTAATACATTGGTGTTAATCGTTGAGTCTCGGTCTCCTTCTCGTGTTCTTGTTCATCTTTCTATCTCGGTTTGCATCTCCGGTTGGATTCCGCACAACCGGGTGTGTTTGACAACAAGGATTAGGCGACTAGATCCTCCCCTAGCCGGACCTACAAGTGGTATCAGAGCCTTGGCTCTTCTCCTTGTTAAAACCGAGTTGTTTTCGGGTGTGTTTCAGATTTTTGAAGTTCATATTTTTTCTGAAAATTAGCTTTAAACCTCGAAAATTCTGGTATTTTGCTGAAAGTTCTTATAAAAACCATTTCATTCTTCATTTTCACATGTTAAAAGTTGGTTTTTAGTGAAGTTTCTTGCAAGAATTTGTGTTCGGAAATTTGTCGGTTCACCGGAAAACTCATAAGTTTGCCGGAAAATTCAAATTTTCTGGGTTGTTCTTCATATATTGATGTTATCTTCAAAGTGTTCTTAGTGTATTTCAACTTTTTGATGTTGGTCAAGTGTTTGTCAAAGTTGTTTATGCCTGGGAACTTGTTGTTAGATTAAAATATTAAAAGGACATCATTATTTGGTTAGTAAAGTTGGGAAGAGTGAACCGAAAGTAAAGGTTGAAAAGGTCTGTTTGTGTCAGAGGATAAAGGTCAACCGCACAAGATTTGAATCACACAAGACTTGTGTAGTTTGGAACGTACAAACTGATAGTGGGTCGCACAAGATTAAAGAATAGTACAAGTAGCTGGGCATCCAATTGGGCTCCTGGTGGAATTATAGTTGGGCTTCTGATCAGTCGCACAAGCATTCATTTAAACCGCACAAGATCTGATATTCGCACAAGACAACTGGGGCTGCACAACATGAATTGGGCTTCTGATTATTTGGGCTTCTATTTAAATTCTGTTTGGGCTCTAGTCGCACAAGACTTGTTTACTCGCACAAGACTTGATTAGTCGCACAAGAAGCTGGGCTCGCATAAACTTTGGGCTTTTATTTGGGCTTCTGTTTCGTCGGACCTGATCAAAGTTTGTTTCGTCGATTCTGTTTCATCGACATTAAACATCTGTTTCGTCGGGACTTTGTTTCGTGGGACTTTGTTTTGTCAAGATATTTAAAAAAAAAAAAATTTGTTTTAGTGTTTTAACTGTTTGTTTAAGTGATTTCAACAGGTTTTCACTTACATACATCAAACATGAGTTGTACGAGCCCTTGGGATTGGAGTACGGATCCACAACCAGATCTAAAACAGATGTCGATGGCCGAATATATGAGCCGTACCATACCTCAACAACAACAGTCAATAAGTGCAAGTCAATGGGCAAAGGTGTCGAATCAAAATCAGAGCATTCAAAATCCTTTGGTAGCGAGAGGAGAAGAATATGCAGCTACTAGAAAGATACGTCATGATCTGTTGAAGAAGAAATTCGAATCATTTCATTTCTTAGAGAATGAAACCCTAAATGATATAATTACTCGTTATTATCATTTGATGCATGAACTGTATTATGTTGGTGTTCTTGTATCTCAACAGGAAATTGTAGCACGGTTTGCTGATGCTCTACCTCCAGAGTGGAGCCCATTCATTGAGCTTTTAAAGCATACGGGCGTTCTGGATGCTGTCAATGTTAATATCTATGAATTCATTCAGAAGTTGGAGCACAAGAACGAAGAAGAAATTCGGAAAGCTAAACGAATCCCTGCTCCTCAAAATACCGAAATGTATCTTGGAGGAGGTTTTAACCCGTTAGTTAGTTCCATTTCAGCTCAGCAACCAAAGTTACAAACGGCGTTTGTATCAAATACAAATTCATCTCCGTTTCCACAGTTCAATCAAAATGCTTATCTTTCACAATCTAAACCCCAACCTCAACCTCAAGTTTCCACAACACAACCTCAATTCGATCCAAGTGTCGATTGTGGTCCGGTCATACAGTTGGGAAACGGTGATCAAACAAGAACTGCGTTTTATGCTGAAATTGTCAAGAATGTCAATGATGGTGAATCTTCGGGAAATGATGATAGTTCGGGATATAGTGGCAGTACTGATGAAGATAGCTCAGGTGTGGGTGATTACAGTTCAGAATCGGACGTGAATGAGGGAATGGATTCTAAAGCTGATAGTTTGTCGAATGGTGCCAAGGAGATGACATGTCAAAACTCTGATTTGATCAAGAAAGCTGATGCTACATCAGAAGAAATGGAGAAGATTCTCACTGAAGATGGATCTTTCTCTTCTCAGACTGCCTTTATGGCTAATGTCACAGCTTCTACAAGTAAGGTAAAATCTGAAACTCCTAGCATATGTAGTGATTGTGCTGATATGAAACATAAATGTGCTGAATTGAAACGTGAATCTGAAACGATTCATAGTCACAATCAGAGTTTGGTTATTGAGCTGTCAAAATGCAAAGAGGCAAACATGGCTTTAGCTCGAAATGAAAAGGATTTTAAATCTGTAATTGAAACTTTAAAGAAAAGTGTTTCCGAATTAACAAAAACTGTTTGTAACAAATAAATTGGTATTAATAACTACATTAATATCATCGAGGAAACAAAGAAAGAGCTAGCCGTGGCGAAATGTGAGCATGAAGCGATCAAGCTCAAATTGGAGAGTTACTCAAACTCCCGATATGTGCTTGATCACATCATTGACGTTCAACAACTAAAAGGTAATGTAAAAGGCGTTGGGTATAAGTCATGTCCGCCCCCTTTGAGACACAACTATACCAGAATGCCCGATGAAGAGGATATGCCTCGGTATGAACCCAGTGTGCCTCTTGATTATGAGGAAGTTACTACTGGCCTAGGGTTCAAACCGGACAATTCATCGGAGGGCTCATCTGATCGGAAAGAAAAGTCATCATGTGCTTCAAATCAAAGTTCTCCAACCATTGAGGACTATGATTCTTCAGATGATGAATCAGATGTGAATGACCAGGATGAATCACTTGATGTGACGAAAGGAGTAGAAATTCCAATTGAGAATCATATTCTTTGTGATCCTCCTACTCCTGTCGTGCAACCTGTTGCCAAGCAAGTGATAGATTCTGTCAAGGATGTCAAAGATGACAATGAATGTGTGTCTGCTGTTAAGAGCAATAACTTGTTGTATACTTTAGTCGGTGATAACAAAATTTATTCAAACAAAGATTTTCCAATCAAAAACGTCAATCAATCATTGATTGATAAAGTGTTTGAAGATAATACAACTAAGTTTTTGGGAAAAGCGATCCCGAGAGTTTCAGTAACTCAGTGTGATCCTATTCCAAAAGCTGAAGTGAGGAAACAATTTGGAAACCAAAAATTACCGACTAAACAACAACCTGTCGCTTCTAAGGGTAAGCAACAACAACAACGAGCTCCAAAGCCAAAGGCTAAGGTTGAATCAAAAGGAGCTCGTTACAAGAAGAAAAACAAAGATATCAAGTTTGTAGCATCAAGGGGTACTGATAAAATTGAGACTTTTGAAAATAAATCAAACACCGATTTTATCCAACAAGTCAAGATTTTAAAACGTAACAGCCAAAACAATTACACCCAGCACACAAACGGGTGTGAAGCTAGTACCTCTGGGTCTACAGGTTCAACACATGAAAGTCGAATCGGTTCTCCTAAGTTTGTTGAAAAGAGAATTTGTTTCAAATGTGGGAAGGTTGGGCACATCATTAAAGATTGCAAAAACTCGCCCAAACCAAATTTTGTTGAAAGAGCCCCCTCTGAACAAGGTCACTTACAACGTCGTCCTGTTTCTCCAAAACATGATAAAAGAACTGTTAAAGAACAGGAAACAAAACAACGACGTAAAAATGTGAAGGTGATTGAAAAGGCGTTGAAACCGGAGGTTGTCCAAACAAAGTCTGTTAAGTTAGAAATTAAAAATGAAAAACAAAAACAGATTTGGAAACCAAAATCGGTAACTGGTTCAGGGGAAGCTCAATCCATTCCAAATCATCAGGAAATCGAAGTCACAATCCTCGATGATGAAGGACGACCCAAGTTTGTTAAGGCTTGGGTCCCCCTCTCCAACTAATCTATGAGTGAGTGTGCAGGATGTTCCAGGAGGAACTATCGATAGTCATCGGATTGTTGATAGTGGAGTGTCCATGCACAAGGTCGGCGACAAAGAAGTTGTTGCCTGTGATGGAGAGAAGAAAAAGAAAAGAAGACAGAATTGTCTGTCGAAAGAAATTGAAAGCTTCGACAAAATGAAAATCATTTCAAAGTTTGATTGTTCAAGGCTATAATCGGGTCCCCAGGATAGATTCAATCAAAATGTACGCACCTGCAGCACGTTTGAAGTTCAAAATCAACAAGATGAACGTGCAGTGTACATTTCTTCGCGGTGTGATTGAAGAAAATGTGTTTGTTGAACAAACCAACCGGGTGTGCGGATGCCTTGGCGTGGATTGAACAACCGCACACTACTTCTTAAGAGAAAGACAAAAACCTTCGCTGGTGAAATGTGGAAGACCAGCCGGACCCAAAGGTTTATGATCTTGTTGCTGTCAAGAGATTTCTCAGTAGCTACAAAAATCGTCTTTGAAATCCACACCGGGTGGATATCCAGTTTGGGAGAGCGCTCAGATTCCTTGCAATGCACGAGGCAGTTGCAGGATACGGTTTTAAATTTCTAATCTCTCCTATACTTGTCGATATTTAAGCTGCTTTGTGAATTATTATCTCGTATAGCACTCTTTGACCAGACACGTTGAACTCTAATATCACCTCACACGTGATTGTTTCACTATGAAACTCGTCAATGTTGTCATGGTCCGCACCGCTTACCGACGTGCCAACTCATTTTTCCAAAATTTGAGAAATCTTTTCTGATTAAAACTTAATTTTGGTAAACGGCATTGAGGTAAAACATGAGTTAACCAACATCGGGAAATCGTTTTTGTAAATACCTTTGTGTTTTAAAATTTATCTTAGTTTGTTGATTTTAGGGGGAGTAAATCCAAATTTGAAAATTCAAAAACATCGAAAAATTTCAAAAGCACAAAAACAGTAGAAAAACAAAAATGAGTTTCCTGGCGAGCAAAAGAGAAAATGATAGTACATCAGTGGTCTGTCTAAACCTCTTTAAACCTTAAATGAAAAATGATAAGCAGCTCTATATAAGATGTATCGGTAGGCTCACAATCATTTTAAAGTGTGCAGGGTGATATAAACTTAAATCGACTGAAGACCAGGTGGGAACAACTCATTGGCATATGGTCTTAGTACCGAAATTTCGTTTGAGAGATTGCTGAGGTTCTGAGATATTCGGTCTTTATGCTGCTTATCATCTGGGTATCATGGTTGTATCTTTTTCCGAAAAATAACGGGGACGCAAGTCTAGATCTTCCATGATACCATACATACGTGTACATATTGCATTCGACCTCAATAAGTGATCAACAATCACATGTCCATCAAAATAAGTGATAATATATCACAGATTCTTTGCAGGAGTCAAGTTCGTCTCTCTGCTGTACGAAAGTACTGACCTGTTCACGGACTTGCTCCTGTGCCCTCATGCATCTGAAAATCAAGTTCCTCATCAATAAGTGATTATATCACATAGGGCTTGTTTTCAATCAAAATAAGTGAGTTTCTCACATTTTCATATACGGTCAAACAGATGATAATCGGTATACTCACCGGTAAGATGAACCCTCGTGCATACCTTGATACGGGAATGTGTCGTGATGTGGATGAACACCGGTCGGTAAGTATAAATCATACCTTAACGTATCCCCTCGCCATGATTACATCTGATAAGTTGAGCTTATGTGGACAACAATACCGATAATTGTTATAGGATGCTTATCTAATTGTTAACTAAAAGAACAACAAGAGCGTTTCGGCATGACCGTACACTGATATGATTCTCTTACCCTCGAAACTCGCAAAAAGAATGTCTGTAAATATTTATTTACTGCTTTTAGTTTCTGCATCTTTGTATATATTTATTTATTGCTTTCCGTCTTTACATTTGAAAAATGAAAAATTCCAAAAAGATTTTAGGTGTGTTTTAATATAAACTTTCTAAAAGCCAAAAAGATTTTGCTTCTAGTTTATTTTTGATTGACTGATGTTGGAACTCGAGTCTATCCTACCCAAAATCCTGATCGTAAGCCGGAAAACAATTGCATCTTCATAAACAGTCGAAGTTAACAAGTTTTGAAAGTTAAGAACTAAAATTGAACAAATTTGTTTAAACTTTCAAACTGTTGTCGGTCGGTAGTTGATTGAGATTTGATCTCATATGTGTCATTTGTTTAAATGTTAACTATATTCCAAGCGGTTGTTCTCATTATGCGTTTAGCTTTCTTGCATGTGCAGATGCTAAAGGCGAGGAGAACATGTTCAATGACAAGCTTTGGAATGAAGACACGAAGTGGAGGCACTCAAAGGATAAAATGATCGAGTTGCCGCTAACCCTTCATCAACACCACAAGGATCTCAAGTACTGAAGATCAAGTCATTCACGAGCATAACTCAAGGGGGAGCTTATGTTAAGGGGGAGTTTGTCAACACACTTCCTACATAAAAAGGGGAGTTTGTTGATACACTTTCTACTTACACGACGCGTAAAGACTTTGAAGATCCTCCGACATGGAAGACATGGAAGTTGAACCTCACGAGTAGCGTCCAAGGGGGAGTTTGTTGATACATATTTTGTGGACGCGACTCGGTTCGGTTCAACTCGATTCGGTTCGACCCGGCTAGGTTCAGCTCAAGCCCGACATCTCGACATTCCTCCGTCGTGCGTCCCAGAGTTCGACACGCGAAGCACAAAGCGCCGCGGACTTTCCCGTCGACACATCACCATGACATCACCTTGGTGATGTCATGATGATGTCATCATAGGTTGGCTAAATTTCACAAATATGAAACAATTGAAACTGGACGTAACATGTGCATGAATTTGTGGGCCAATCAGAATACTTGGGCCATTGCCAACATTGGGCCGATCGCACAAGTGAAGCAAGCCCAATCGCACAAGTCTCATATATATACCGAAATCATTTATTGATTTCGGTGGACAAGAGGGTGCAACAGACAAGTGAAGTCACAATCGCACAAGAGAGAACCGAGAGATTTGTTAGAGAGTTTGCAAAAATTGTTTTGTAAACATTGGTTTGTAATCGTTTTCAAGTATTAATACATTGGTGTTAATCGTTGAGTCTCGGTCTCCTTCTCGTGTTCTTGTTCATCTTTCTATCTCGGTTTGCATCTCCGGTTGGATTCCGCACAACCGGGTGTGTTTGACAACAAGGATTAGGCGACTAGATCCTCCCCTAGCCGGACCTACAGGGGGTTATGTGATGTTACCACTACACATGGCCTTAGTGACACTTCCATATTTATAATTTATCTGGTGACATTTCCGTCAATGAGACTCACTGAGTATCTTTTTCCGATGGCTCGACTACCGGATTCTCCTAGAGCACTTCATCTTGAGTCTTGACAAAGAAAATTAGGTGTCCATGGTTGTGCATCCTCCTCCACTTGAACCACATAAGAGCTTGATTTCCATTTCATTAATATTGTTTTTTTTTTCTTTAGTGAGAATCGCAAGCCTGTCAAAAGTTAGATTTTGTAGGTCCAACTAGCGGAGGATCTAGTCGCCTAATCCTTGTATACGAACAAACCCGGTTGTGCGAAATCCAACCGGGAATGCAAACCGAGATATAGAACACGAACACAAATATTCAACGTTTAAACAACTCAAATATATTCAGAACAGAGAGTTTGTTACAAAGATCACAGAAACGTATAATGCTCTCACAACCTCTCAGTTCTCTCTCGGTTCTGTGTTCACTCGTGTGTCTTATCTGTCTTGTTTCTGTCTTCGGTGCTGTATATATAGGGACAGTTGACGAAACTCCTTCTGCCGGCGAAAGTCCTCTGGCGAAAGACCAATGTGACGAAACAAAGTGTGTTTCGTCACACTCCCAAGTCAACGAAACTTGTTTTTACATCAACATGTTTCGTCATCACCCTATATGCAACGAAACATATGTTTCTACACCAGGTGTTTCGTCAAACAGCAATAGGTACATGATCTTTCGTCATGTAGGGGATGATAGGTCAGTGGCAACTCGATCATCTTTATCTTAGGACGTGTGTTAACAAATTCCCCCTTAAAATAAACTCCATTTTCAGCACTTAGATCCTTGAGGTGTTGATGATAGGTCAGTGGCAACTCGATCATCTTTATCTTTTGAGTGCCTCCACGTTGTGTCTTCATTCCGAAGCTAGTTTTCTATCAGGTTCGCATCTGCACATTCAAGAAAGCTAAACGCGTAATGAGAACAACCGCTTGGAATATAGTTAACGTAAACAAATGACACACATGTGACCATGTTTTCAACTACCGTCCGACAGTTTGAAAGTTTAACAAATTGTTCAATTTTGGATTTTAAGTTTCAAAAACTTGCAAATTTCGACCGTATGAAGATTTAGTTGTTTTGGTTTCGATCAGATTTCAGGTGTCGAAGACTCGAGTTCCAACATCGGGTAATCAAAAATAAGATAGAAATAAAATCTTTTTGGTTTTTATAAAGTTTATATTAAAACACACCTAAAATCTTTTTGGTATTTTTTAATATTTCAAATGTAAATACTGAAAAAAAATACATATATATACAGAGATGCAGAAACAGAAAGCATTAAATAAATATTTATAGACATTCTTTTTGCGAGTTTCGAGGGTAAGAGAATCATATCAGTGTACGGTGACGCCAAAAATCTCTTGTTGTTCAATTAGTTAACATTTAGATAAGCATCCTATAACGATTATCGGTATTGTTATCCACATAAGCTCAACTTATCAGATGTAATCATGGCGAGGGGATACGATTAGTGTATGATTTATACTTATCGACCGGTGTTCATCCACACACGACACATTCCCGTATCAAGGTATGCACGAGAGTTTATCTTACTGGTGAGTATACCATTTATCATCTGTTTTGATGTATATGAAAATGTGAGATACTCACTTATTTTGGTTGAAAACAAGCCCTATGTGATAGAATCACTTATTGATGAGGAACTTGATTTTCATATGCATGAGGGCACAGGAGCAAGTCCGTGAACAGGTCAGTACTAACGTACAGCAAAGAGACGAACTTGACTCCCGGATAAATGTGATATATTATCACTTATTTTGTGGACATGTGATTGTTGATCACTTATTGAGGTCGTATGCAATATGTACACGTATGTATGGTATAATGGAAGATCTAGACTTCGTCTTCGTTGTTTTTGGTAAAAGAAACAACCAAGATACCCAGATGATAAACAACATAAAGACCACATATCTTAGAACCTCGGCAACCTCTCAAACGAAATTTCGGTACTAAGACCATATGCCAATGAGCGGTTCACACACAGTCTTCAGTCGATTTAAGTTTATATCACCCTGCACACTTTAAAATGATTGTGAGCCTACCGATACATCTTATATAGAGCTGCTTATCGTTTTTCATTTTAAGGTTCAAAGAGGTTTGGACAGACCACTGATGTACTATCATTTTCTCTTTTGCTCGCCAGGAAACTCATTTTTGTTTTTCTATTGTTTTTGTGTTTTGAAATTTTTTGATGTTTTTGAATTTTCAAATTTTGGATTTACTCCCCCTAAAATGTAAAAACTATGATAAATTAAAAACACAAAGATATTAACAAAAAACGATTTTCTGCTGTTGGTTTTACTCTTGCTAGACCTTAGTGTCGTTTACCAATAATAAAAAGTCAAATCTTGATTTATCAAATGCTTTAGTAAAAAGGTCGGCACGTTGGTAATCGGTGTGGACCTTAACAACATCGCTTAGTCTTTTGTCAAAACAATCACGTATGAAGTGATATTTAATTTCGATGTGTTTGGTCTTTGAATGCTGCACTGGATTTCTAGTGATCTGTAAGGCAGCATAATTATCAACGAAAATAGGAGTAGTTAGGAATTCAAAACCGTAGTCGCGCATTTGTTGTTGGATCCACCGGACTTGGGAGCAACAACTTGAGGCAGCAATGTATTCAGCTTCGCATGTTGATGTAGCGACACAAGTCTGCTTCTTGCACTGCCATGTGACTAGGCGATTTCCTAAAAACTGACATCCAGCCAAAATCAGAATCACTGAAAGCGATCAAGTCAAAGATATCATCCCTAGGGTACCATAGACCGGTGTCTGGGCATCCCTTCAAATAGCGAAAAATCCTTTTCACAGCTGCAAGATGTGAGGCCTTCGGGTTAACTTGATATTGGGCAAGCAGGCACGTTGGATACATTATGTCTGGTCTTGATGCTATGAGGTACATAAGGGATCCGATCATAGCGCGGTAATATGAGGAGCTAACAACTTCACCCTTCAAGTCAGGATGAATTCCATGATTTCGCTGCAGTGGGGTACCAATGGGCGATGTGTCGTACATCTGAAATCGGTTCAGGATGTCATTGACATACTTAGTCTGATGGATGAATATCCCAGATTTCGTTTGTTGCACTTGTAAGCCCAAAAAGAAAGTCATCTCCCCCATAGCGCTCATTTCAAATTTCTCCTGCATAACACGCTCGAAATTCCTACACAAAACATCGTTAGTAGAACCAAAAATAATATCATCTACGTATACCTGTACCAATAGAAGATCTCCATCCTGTTCTTTGTTGAAAAGAGTGCAATCGATAAGACCTCTGCGAAATCCATTCTCCAGCAGATAATTAGATAAGGTTGCGTACCAAGCTCGCGGTGCTTGATGTAGACCATAGAGAGCTTTGTTCAGCAACCAAACCCGATCAGGGTGAATAGGATCTTCAAAACCTGGAGGCTGTTCGACATACACCTCTTCTTAAACCACACCATGTAAGAATGCACTTTTGACGTCTATTTGGTAGACCTTGAATCCTTTGAAGGAAGCATAGGCTAGAAAAATCCGAATAGCTTCTAGAGGTGCAACTGGTGCATAAACTTCGTTGTAGTCGATCCCTTCAATCTGACGAAAACCTTGAACGACTAATCTTGCTTTGTTTCGAATAACTACACCACGGTCATCCTTTTTGCCATTATAAACCCAACGGGTACCAATCTTCTTGTAATCTTCAGGTTTATCAACGAGTTTCCAGACACCTAGCTTCTGGAATTGCTGCAGTTCTTCCTGCATAGCTTCAACGCAAGAATTATCTTTCAAAGCTTCTTTAATAGATTTTGGTTCTTCTTATGATACATAACACGCGAAGGACCAATCGTTTTGTTAACCAGATTCTTGAATCGCCGCATACAAGCCTGCATTGTTGTCGTTTCGCAACATGTTTCTCGTTTGAACGCCACTTTGTACATTACCGATGATGTTTTGTTGAGGATGGGTATTGTGAATTCTTGTTTCTGGATTATCTGGAACTGGAATGTTTGTACCCAGATTGTTGAGATTGAGATCAACAACTAAATCAATACCCTGAACTGGCGAAGAGGATGATGCAGTAGCTTCAGCTGTTTTAGGGGCGTCCACTGGAGGTGTAGCCTCTGAAGTACCATGAACAGCTTCTTGGTCTGCATCGAGAAATTCATCATCCTCTGAAGATTCGTTGTAACACCCCAAAAATGATAAATAATAAATAAAGAAATTAACTTGGTTAATGAAAGTCATGATAGAATGATAATTAGTTATATAAAAAGGCTAAAGTTAAAAACTCTCCCAAAGTGGGAGGGCTAATTGTGTAACTAGTGAATAAAAAGGGTTAATTGAGAAATTAACAAAACAAAAACACAAACACTGTTGTGTTCGTGCGAACCAGGGGAGGAAGAAAGGGGAGCCAAAAACCCTAACTACTAGATATCAAGAAATTGAAGCCTAAATCACAAGAAAATTCGTTGCATGAGTCCTCTTTTTCGAAAATCTAACCCTAACTAGTGAAGTGGTGAGTTTAATTTTCTGAAATTATGATTTGTAGAATGGGGGGTTAAACCCAATCTTGATTTCTTGTGTCAAATATGATAAATCTGAGTTAGAATTGCGTTTTAGAACAAGAATCATGCTTGAATTTAGGTTGTATGAAAGGTGTAGTAAAAACCCACTTTGTAAAGATTGTGGTATGAATAGGAAGCTTATAATGATTATGATTTTGTGTTAATTTGATATATGATTTTGTTTGTAATACTTGAATGCTAGACAAACTGATTTAGGATGAAAAATCTATGTAAATTCAAAGGAATGTGATTGTTGTGTGATGATGAACTAGTAGGAATATGCTTAATAGACTTGTACCTTGTACCTTAATTATGATGCCCGCCAAGTGTTCGATGAAATGCTCAAGAGAACAAGTTTGTGGGTTACTAATAAGGATGATGTCGGGTTCAAGATTAGGGTTAAAATAGCTAATTTTAATGATGTTGTTAATCGTGAATTATGAGTTGACTAGTACGGAAGAAATCGTTTGTGTTGTGTGCATATATGATCTTGTGGTTGTATATGTGTTTTACTATGTGAGTAGGGAATGAAAAGATATGATTCTAGTTAATACTTTGCGTTGTTGGAAATTAACGAGTAAAGTTAAAATAGATTACGAATGTGAAAATGAATGCAATGTTAGAATGTGTGTTTATTCTAATGAAGTAGTAATATTGATGGTATGAAAGTTTAGGATCATGTTTAGAGGGGAAAGCATGGAAGGCAAACGGAAAAGGGATGAGGAAGCATGTACGAAACGGACACTCGAGGTAAGTGATTCTGATTTCACTTCTTAGCTTGTTTTAAATAAGGTAGTGTTCTAGATAATTGAGTATGTTACGAAGTCAAACATGGATTTGGTTGAATGAAAACGATGGTTCTCGCTAAGTAGATCGAATGGGTCAAATGAGGTTTTGTTGTCATAACATAAAGAAGTGTAAGTAAGTTCCGAACCTCTTTTTAGTATTTAGAAAGATTTGTTAATTTTGTCATATGTTGCGAATAGTGAGATATGTAAGAACGTAAGATCAAATGAAGTTCTAAGTTTAATTTTGTGGTAATGGGTCAAAAATGTTAACTAAGTCAGAAAGTGTGTATTAAAGATCAAACGGGTCAAAACTAGGTAGCAGGGTAAGGTAAGGTTTCGACCATTAAGGCATGAGTGTTAGTATTAGAATGATTTGGGGGCTTGGATAAATGTTATTTTACATTTTGGGACGTTCGGGGTGCACGAACAGCGGTCGAAACAGTGAAAATAAGCAAAAAAACGGAGAGCAGATCTGCAGAGGGGCGTCCCCGACGCCGCTACCAGCGTCGCCGACGCTGGTGGGTTTTGGTCGACGCCCTATGTTGCTAGTTAAGTCAGTTTCTTTGTTTTCTTTGATTCTCGGGCCCCGTAAGCCCATTCCTAAGCCCCGTTAGACCCCCGACATGCACCCTAACTTTACCAACTAGTTGTGTGAGTTATGGATGAGTAAGGAACCCGTTTTAAAGCTTCCGAAATGCAACCCAAATTTAAGAGAGAGTTTTTATCAAGTATGGGTAAGAAGGGAACTTGCTTGTGGGTATGCATAAGGATAAAATAAGTAGTTATACATGTGGGTATGTGTTTGATTGTATGTAAGTAATTGGAACTCGTAGGTGAGTATGACTATGAACGCGTAAGTATGGAGATTTATGTGTACGTAATTTACATGTATAGACGTGTGTGTTTAGGACTTGCATGTAATATTGTGTAAGATGTAAATTGTAAGTATTTGTACGAATAGAAAGGTATGTATACATGAATTGGAATTTAAATATATGCACGAATGAATGAGACTTGTTTATGCGTATATGTGGACTTATTCATATGAATGAAATCTAACGATGCTAACCGTTTTTCTATTGAGAATGAGATGGAAGTGCAGGTATACTAATAATGGAAGTTGTAGGTTTGACACTAAAATCCAATGATGGTGTTCGAATGGATGGATGAATGGATTAACATAAGCGAAAGCATGAGATGTTGACGCCTAACTATGCATGTTTAAAACTTATGTATGATGTCATTGGTTGCTAACGATGTGAATGTATGTGGTGAATGCAGGTGACGTGGACTTAGCTTCATTATGAAGAAAAGAGGGATTGAAGATCGAGTTAAGAGCGAGGGTTGTACGGGAAGGGATCGGTCACATAGTTTGACAAATATAAGTCTTGAAGCATTAATAAAATGGAACGTGGTAAATCCTTTTCAATGAATGTATGAAATTTTGTAGTTGAACCTTCATGTAAGTATTATGTCTAGTAAAGAAAGAAAAAATTTTTTTGGGCTCTTATTTTCCGCTGTGTCGTATTTCAAGTTATTACACGTTAGTCTTACAGAGAATTGTTCATAATACGAACGGGTCATGCCCGAATTTTGTTAAGTAATAGTATGATAATATCACATTTTGGAATGTGAAGTTTGGGTCTTACATTCGTTCAGTTCTTTAGCATCGTGAAAATCCTCATTGTCGAGAGCATTATTGTTCACTGAAGTTGGTTCTTGATTATTGACAATAATTGGACGAACCAACGGTGAATCTGTTGTGTTGTCACTCTTGAAAAACATCCTTGCCGCAACACTTTCTTCTACTTCTTGAATATTGATCGAATTGAAAAAGTCACCGTACTCAAACATCCATGGTTGACCTGGACATTTGACTGGCAATGTGTGCCGTTGTACTCTGACCTCAGACCATTCCTCGACCCTTTTAGTCTCTAGGTTCCAGACTCTTAAGTTCGGGGTGGCATAACCAAGAAAGTAACCTTCAATTGCTTTTGCCCCAAACTTTCCATTAGGATCGATCATTGTGCAAGGAGCTCCAAACGGTTCAAGATATGACAAATCTGGTTTCCGTTTGAGAAGAAGCTCGAAGCAGGTCTTGTTGTGCCTTTTGACTGTAAGGACTCGGTTCAATGTATAACAAGCAGAGGACACATCTTCAGTCCAGAAGGGAATAGGAAATTGTGACTCTACTAACATCGTCCTAGCAGTCTCGATCAATGTACGGTTTTTACGTTTAGCGACGCCGTTCTGTTGAGGAGTGTAAGCTGCACTAAATTCGTGAAGAATACCTTTTGATCTACATAACTCCTCCATGGCATGATTCTTAAATTCTGTTCCATTGTCGCTGCGAATCCGTTTAACCTTCAAAGTATACAAATTCTCAATCTGAATGATTAAGTTTTTGATAATACCGAAAGTTTCACTCTTGTGAGCCATGAACGCCACCCAAGAAAATCTTGAATAATCATCTGTTTTCACAAGGCAATATTGATCATTCTGAATGCTTTTATGCTTGACATGACCGAACAAATCCATGTGCAAACGTTCAAGCGGAACGGCCACCGTGTTGATCTTCTTAGTCGGGTGTCGCTTCTTGCTTTGCTTTCCTTTTTGGCATGAAACACAGACGTCTTGAAGATGGAAGTTTTTAAGAGGAACACCATTCACTAATTCATTCGACACCAAATGATTCATTTTGCGTAAGTGAATGTGACCCATCCGTCTATGCCAAGAGATTGAGTCTTTTTCTGTGGCTTTGGAAACGAAACAAGTTGCTTGTGCAGACGTAGTAATAGCTTGGTTCATATCAAGGACATATAAATCATTAATCCTTGGAGCAGATAAGATAATCCATTCTTTAGGAATCTTGAAACCGGGTTTCAGCACATAACATCCATTTGCATCAAAGTGTACTGAAAACTGCTTATCACAAATTTGTGAAACACTGAGAAGATTGTGATCAAGTTGTTGCACAAAGTTGATCTTATCAAAGCTTACAACCCCGTTGGATACCATTCCTTCACCAGTAATATATCCGCCTTTATCTCCAGCAAAAGCAACATAACCTCCTCTAATAGATTTGACGTCGTAGAGAAGCTTCATGTCGCCTGTCATGTGCCTGGATGCCCCACTATCAACAATCCAATGACTGCTGAAAGTTCCTCCTGGAACACCCTGCACATGAACTCACATGATTAGTTGGAGATGGGGACCCAAGCCTTTGTGGTCTTGGGTCTTCCATTTTCATCGACAAAAGTTACTTCAATTTCTCGATGGTTTGGAAATTGTGATGCTCCCCCTGAATTAGTAACCGTTTTTGGTTTCCAAGTCTGTTGTGTTTTACCAGTTTGAATTTTTGAAATCTTAACTTCATGATTATTAGAAGTTTTAGAAATTTCTGGTTTAACGGAAACATGTTGTTTGTGAACCACGTCGGTTTTAATTGCCTTTTCAATTACCTTGATTTGTTGGCGTCTCTGTTTCTTTTCCCTTTCTTTTACAAGGCGGGGATCTTGTTTTGTAGAAACAGGTCGCTTTCGGTAATTTTGTTCACGGGGATCAACAACTTTAGCTTTTAACTTATGAAGATATGGACAATTTCGAATGATATGTCCAATTTCACCACATTAAAAACATGATCTTCGTTCAACAAACCCCGAAGTAACATGTGACTGTCTTGTTGATGAACTTTGTGATCCCGAGGTACTTGGTTTTGAACTGTTTTGTTCATTTCTTTTCAAAGATTTAACTTGATTGACATGATCTAAGTTAGATTTATTTGCAAAAGTTTCCAATTTATCTGTTCCCGTTGATTTCACAAAGTTCACTTTCTTGTTCTTCTTTTGGTTCGGTTCCTTTCGACCTTGAGTCGTTGATTTACCTTTTGGTTTGGTATGATTTTGCTGCTTTTTCACTGTTGGTAATTTCTGATTGCCATATTGTTTTCGAACTTCAGCCTTTGGAATCGGAGGGCACTGTGTTACCACAACGTGTGAACCCGACTTTCCCAAAAACCTACTTGTCGAATCTTCAAAAACTTTACTGATTAAAGATTGATTTACATTCTTAATTGGAAAATCTTTGTCAGAATAGATTTTATCATCACCAACAAGAGTGTACAGCAAATTCACACTCTCTGACTCTTTTGCAGACGTGGACTCGACCAGAACAGTCTTAGCAGGTTTTGCGGGAGGATCACATAGAATATGATTCTGGAGAGGTATGTCCTCTTCTTTGATTACCGCAACAATGACTGGAGGATCCTGATTCTGTTCAGCAGTTGACACACTTGTAACTGTTGAAACATCCGAATCTGATGATACTTCATTTTTGTATCCAAGTCCGGTTGCAAATTCTTCAATGTCTAAAGGAACAGATTGCTCATAATAAGTTCTATTCTCCTCATCAGGCATTGCATCATAATTTTGTCTAACATGTGGTGGACATTTCTTGTATCCAATGCACGTGACATCCTTTTTCTCTTTTTGTATGTCAATGATGTGATCCAACACATACCTAGAGTTTGAATAACTGTCTAGCTTAAGTCGGATCGCCTCACTTTCACACTTTACACAGGCTAACCCTTTTTGCATGATTTCGAGACGATTGATATAACAGTTTATGTCAGTTTGTTTTTCTTGAAACCATTTTTGTTAGCTCGGTTTTATCTTTTCTTAAATTTTCAACCACCTTTTTAAACTCTTTTTCATGGTTTTCATAAAACATGTTAGCCTCTTTGCATTTCGAAAGATCCACTATCAACTTTTGATTGTGGATATATGTCACGTCATACTTGCTTTGCAAATCATCATATTTGCCTTGCAAGTCCGACAATTTATCACCTAAACTAACATATTTATCACATTTATCAGAAGTTGGTTTATCGACACATACCTGACTTGATGAACTGCCGACATTAGCCATAAAGGCTGAATGAATAGAAGAAGAAGAATAATAAGCAGCTTTATCCACCAGAATTGATCTTCTGTCATTCCTTGCTGCAGCTTCTCCCAACAATTCATCAACATCTGCGTCGACTGACACACTTGACGTTTCATCCAAATGATCATCGCCTGAAGTTGAGGATTCTTCATCTGAGCTTCTACTGTAACCAGAACTGTCTTCATCTTCAGATGATTCTCCATCACTGGCTGAAGATTCTCCACCACTGGTGTGTTTCAGATCCTTTACAAACTCAGTAAAACAAGTTGTTCTATCCTGAACATCACTTCCTAATTGAATCGACCAGTCACAACCTTCATCGACTTGTACCATAAGAGCCTGGTTGGCATTTGATGCTCCTGCTTGATATGGATTGTTCACAGGCATCAACGTACGCTCGTTATTCCTATTTTGATCCTGATTCTGCTGGTTGCCTTGATTCCTGAAAGGATTCTGGTTCCCATGCTGAGCTGGTTTGGTACATTCTCTCTTGAAGTGACCTTGTTCACCACAATTGAAGCACTTAACTGATTGTTTATTGAACCCATACTTGGTATCTCTCTTGCTTTCCAAGCTGGTTCTACCAGTCCTTTCCATGAAGTCTTTAGCTCGCCTGACCGCACTAGCAAAAGCCCACTTGATGTCCATCATATCCATATCCTCCTTATCGATCTGCCGATAATCTTCTTGTGTCAGATTGATGTTTCGAATCTGACCTGCTATCGACCCACAATACGCGCTCACCAATGTGTTTAGTAGCTCCATATGATCCTTAGCTACTTCAACACTTACTTTCGAGAAATTTGAAGTGTCGAGCCGAACTGTATTTGGATTAGATGGCTGACCGGCAGATGAAGTGCTTCCATAACAAGCTTGTTGTGGAACTGGTAGTGGATTTCCATACAAATCAGTTGCTATAGAAGACCTTTGGGCTTGCTACTGGGGAACTGGCTGTAGTGGATTTCCATACAAGTCTGTTATTCTTTGTTGTTGAGGAACTGATTGTATTGGATTTCCATACAAGTCAGTGCTTGAGACAAAAGCCGTTTGTAGCGGAGCATGTGTAACAGGTCTTGTAACAGTGCTTGAACCTCCATAGTTACCATAATACATATCAGGATTTTGTTGCACTGGAATACGTCTCGCCTTCTTGATTTCTTCTTGATCTTTGTTCTCCAAGAGCTGAACGAAATCATTGATGTTTGTCGTAGCCAATGTGCCATTGTATTTCAAGATTTCCAAGAAACTATTCCATTGAGGTGGCAATGCATCGGCAAACTTTGTGACAACCTCTGCTGGAGTTGTTGCTACCCCATAAGTATTCAACTCAGTCAGCAAGTGATAATATCTACTTGTCAAATCTGCCAAAGATTCCTTTTCCATACACGTGAAGCCATAAAACTCCTTCTTGAGTAAATCATGTCGCAATTGGCATGACGCTTCATTTCCTAGACCTCTCGTTTTCAATGCATCCCATAATCACTTTGACGTCTTGAAGCTGATAAACTGATGATATATATCCTTGCTCAACGCCTGAGTTAGAATAGCATATGCTTTCTTTTCTAAATCATATGCCTTTTTCTCGTCTTCCGTAAGATCTGCAAATGTCGCGGCAGTTGAAGCGGCAACATCAAGAGCTTGATCGAAATCTGTAGTAAAACATAACCACAGTTCCGTGTTTTGCCCAAGGACATACGTATGGAATCTTTCTTCCCATCCAGGATATTCATTCACGTGCATTAGCTTCGGTGGACGGTTAAGGCTTCCGGTTTCGCTTTCGCTTAAACGTATACTTTGAATACTTTGAGTTTGATTTGAAACAAACGCCCATTGATCGACCTGTTGAAATTGGATTCGCTTGCGATGGAATAGACGAAGATGCGGATGCGGGAGATTCGGCCCATGATGGCGACAAACCCGTGCTTCTATACTTGCTCTCCGTATTAGATGCGGGTGTGGGAGATTCGGCCCATGATGGCGATAAACCCGTGCTTCTATATTTGCTCTCCGTATTGGATGGAATACCCCACCGGTCTGGATTCATTTTGAATAACCTGTTGAAATCACTTAAAACAAACCGTTAAAATAACTTTTGAAAGCTTCTGTTAATACTTGACAAAAGTGATCCACTAAACACTTAGTTTTTGGCGAAACTCCTTTTCTGACGAAAAAGGCTTTCGTCAAGGACCAATTGTGAGGAAAAATAAGAGTTTCGTCAAAAACAAATTTTGAGGAAAAATTGAAGTTTTGTTGACATAAAAGAACAAATGGAAAAGATATTTTGAAAAATAAAATCAAATCTCTTTATCTCCTTTTATCTCTGACACAAAGAAAGTTGGTAAACCAACTTTTGAACACACCTTATCTTTAGGCCATACCTACACACCTCAAATTTCAACATTCGTCATTTCAAAGAACCAGTTTTTCAAACAATATTATAATAATCACAAACACTACAATAATACTTCAACAAAGATCAAACCCAAACAAATATGAACAATAAGAACAGTTTGAAGATCCTGATGAACTACTTGATGATTCCGGCCAGAATTTTCACCGGAGAAATTTTCCGAACAATGATTTTGCACTAAAAGTTCAAAGAAAAACCTTTTCTTAACATTTAAAAGCAAAAACTAACAAGGTTTTTGTGAGAACTAACTGCAAAACACCAAGATTTTTCGAAGTTATAAACTGATTTTTCCAGAAATTATGAACTTCAAACACTCGAAAAACATTCGGTTTTAACAAGGAAGAGAGCCAAGGCTCTGGTACCACTTGTAGGTCCAACTAGCGGAGGATCTAGTCTCCTAATCTTTGTATACGAACAGACCCGGTTGTGCGGAATCCAACCGGGAATGCAAACCGAGATATAGAACACGAACACAAATATTCAACGTTTAAACAGCTCAAATATATTCAGAACAGAGAGTTTGTTACAAAGATTACATAAACGTATAATGCTCTCACAACCTCTCAGCTCTCTCTCGGTTCTGTGTTCACTCGTGTGTCTTATCTGTCTTGTTTCTGTCTTCGGTGCTGTATATATAGGGACAGTCGACGAAACTCCTTCAGCCGGCGAAAGACCTCTGGCGAAAGACCAATGTGACGAAACAAAGTGTGTTTTGTCACACTCCCAAGTCGACGAAACTTGTTTTTACATCAACATGTTTCGTCATCACCCTATATGCGACGAAACATATGTTTCTACACCAGGTGTTTCGTCAAACAGCAATAGGTACATGATCTTTCGTCATGTAGGGGATGATAGTTTCGTCAACACCATGCATATGCACAGTAAACAATATAATTAGTTTCTCAAAGAAACTTCACGTGAACATGGCACCTTTTTCATTTAACATTAGGAGGTGACATCATCATATGACATCATCATGATTATGTCATGATGGTGTCATCTCGCGTCTCTTCATGCTTCGCGTGTCGATCTCTGGGGCGCACGACGGAGGAATGTCGTGACATCGGGCTTGAGCCGAACCTAACCGAGTCGAACCGAACCGAGTCGAACCGAACCAAGTCGCGTCCACATAATATGTATCAACAGATTTCAGTGAGTAGTCAAAGCCTCGGAGGGATGAATTATAAAACCCAAATTGTTGCCTATAACCCCCAACCAGGGATGAATTATAAGCCATAGCAACGACCGATCCGATTGAACATAGTGTTCCGACCAATGCTTAAAACATCTGAAACTATCATTCCATTCATCATTCTTATTTTCCATAACTCCAAACTTTTAAAAGTAACCATAATATTTATTCTACCCATATAACGACGAATGCTACAATCCCCATGATGATATTCCTTTTTCAACATTGGCTAAGATCGGTAACGTTCTCGCTTCCCCCACCAACAAGGAGTTCTTTCAAACCTTTTCCTGCCAACTATCGTACTTCGCCAGATTTTGTATATTTTCACCATTGAATTAACCAACATATCCTTGTCTTGCATGTTGAGATATCGGATGAATCCCAAGTTATTTCCTTGCTGCTTGTCTTTCTTTCTAGCTATATACACAGAAGCTAGACTTCCAAAGTTCATGATTCATAGACCCCATCTGGTATGTTTGAAATGAAGATGGTCATTGTGGCCAACTTTGGCCTCCAAACCTTCGTAGCGGCTGCTTCCTTCTTCAATACATTTTATTAAGGGGTCTTAAAATTGAAGTTAAATTACATGTCCATCCAAAAGATATATTTTAAGAGGGTGTTTGGGATTACGTTTTGAAGTGATTATTTGATTATTGCGTTTGTAAAACACAAATAATCTAAAAAAGTGATTATCTGTCTCCAAAACGCAGTTTTAGAGAAGCATGTACCTACATGCTTTTTCAAAACGCAGTTTTGAAAACGTAAAATCTATTTTGAAAACGCATAATCTATTTTGAAAACAAAATACCAAACACCCCCTAAAAGCATTTAGTTGTAAAAAATATTAATAGTAAATGTAGCTCCTTTGAAGAATCTAACTTCACCAGTCTTAAATATTGTGTTGACCCGAACCCATTTTGACTCGGACCAAAATAACCCTTTTTATGTGACTTGTTGAGACGCTACGTGTTCCCTGACCCGGCCAATACGTATTATTAGAAAACTGAATAAAAGATCTTTAAAACTAAAATATTAAATGAAACTAATTAATAAACATAGTGAATTTCAAGGATTGTTCTTTATCTTTATACCCATTTTCAAGCGCTGTCCTTTATGTTCAAAATTGATAAGTTTTGTACTTTATGTTTTAAAATCCATCACGGTTTGTCCTTTAGGCATAACCCAGTTTGTTTTTTCAGTTAAATGTGACCATGTGTAAGTCACGTGAGGGTAGATATGTCATTTAATGTCTCTCCCTAAACATTTCCCTCAATATTAAATAAACCCAACCCTAATTTACAGACTTCCCCTAAATTGAGATCAGACTTCCCCCAGTTGAAGATGGTGCAGGTTCAGAAAATACAGACAAAAGCAGAAGCAGCTAACTCTGATAAATACCCGTTCGATCTACTCAACATTTCTTGTCCTCCAATGGCGAACCCTTGTTCCCTTGACCACAACCAATTTCCGTTATCATACCATTCTGCTGTGCGAATTGTCGGCAAAAAAAAAAAAGGCTTGCAGTCCTATAGAAGATGTTTTTTTCTCGATATAATCTGCAAGTTTGCAGCCATGATTAAGGGGCTGTTTGGCTAAGCTTTTCAAAATGAATTATTTGCTTATTTGCTTTCTGAAAAGCAAATAAGCAAATAAGTCATTTTGAAAAGCTCCATTTTAAAGCTTTTCAAAAAAGCTTATTGACTTATTTGCTTTTCAGAAAAGCAAATAAGCAAATAAGTCAATTTGAAAAGCTTAGCCAAACAGCCCCTAATTAATACCAATTTGCAACACTCAAATTCTGAGGTAAAAGTTGAGACCACTCGTATGCATAGCACGTTATTTTCCATTTTTGAACAAGGAATTGGATCAACCCAACTTGACGTGTATGCAAAAAGAAGTGAATAATAATACTGAGTAATTTGTCTCCTTGTCCTTGTCCTCGACAATCAGGAGAAACAACAATAGTTGCAATCTCTCTGTTCGATCTTTAATTACTTACGGGTATTGAAGATGTTGCAGGGTTCAATTGGGGAACCAGTTGCGAAGAACTAGGGTTTTGGGTGGAAAGTCTGATCTCAATTTGGGGGAAGTATGTAAATTAGTGTTGGGTTTATTTAATATTGAGGGAAATGTTTATGGAGAGAGATTAAATGACATATCTACCCTCACGTGACCTACACATGATCACATTTAACTGAAAAAACCAAACTGGATTATGCCTAAAGGACAAAACGTGATGGATTTTAAAACATAAAGTACAAACTCATCAATTTTGAACATAAAGAACAGCGCCTGAAAATGTGTATAAAGATAAAGGACAATCCTTGAAATTCACTCTTAATAAATATTAAATATTACTTTATAAATAAATATTAAATTTATAGACTTTATTAACATTTAAATTTACATTTACTATTTATATTTTTCTAACTAAATACTATATAAATTAACTATTATCTTATTAAATAGTTAAATATATAATAGTTACTAAATATTTACAATGCGATGATGACGACGACAATGACAACCACCAAATAAAATCAGTGTTTAAGGTATATTTGGTAAGATTACGCTCTCCGAAAGAGCTACGTTTACAATTTATATTTTACAACTAAATAAATAGTATTTCAATTAAATATTAACTTATTAAAAATTTTCAGTATATAATCACTAAATATTTACAAAATAATAATAATAATAATAATAATAATAATAATAATGTCCAAATATAACAAGTGTTTAAGGTATGTCAGGTTAGATTGTGCTTTTTAAAAGAGTCTAGTGACACTCATTATATCGCGCGGACCAACTCACTAGTAAATTTATATAAGTTTTGAACCTGAAACCACTAAAAAAGACCATTTATTGGCATACAATATTAGCTGCATTTAAATTTTGTGTCACTAATTTAGGTTTTAGTGATACTTTACGCATGCTGTAATTGATTAACACACTTTGAGTGCCATTTGGCTTTTATGCCACATATTTAAACTTTTAATGACGTTTTACATGTGCCACTAAATTTCCAATTGATTTTAATAACACTTCTCATATGCCACTAAAATTTTCATGCATTCTTCTAATATTCGCCCATTCCCTCCTAATAAAATTTCTAAAATTTTCCCAGTCCCTCCTAATAAAATTCCCATTCACCAAAATCATTTTCCCTTTGCTAGGGCAACTCCACCTCTGATTTTTGATCAACGATTTGTGATTCATTAGTTTCCTAAAACTAAGGTCTGGATGGGTACTGAAAGTAAAAGGAAAGTGAGTCACTTAGGGGTCATGGAAGAATCAACGACGTTCAAAATCAAGAGAGTGAACAGCGGAGTCTACGCCTTTACTCGTAGCAACCTTTTTACGGTATGTTGGAGAAGAGGAAAACCCTAAAGATTTAGCATTAGGAACAAGAGTTTCTTAAAACGCGGAAATAGAATCAAACCTTAATTTTGGTTAGGCTGACAGGTAGAGGTAAAACCACTCAGCTTAGTCCATTGCCTTGATTCTAACTCTAGTTTTATCTTGATTGTTGCTTCAATTAGAGAGCTGTATATTAAATCTGGGTGTAATGTATTAGTTTTTAGGGTTTTTTTTGTTTATCCCTATCTTGTGAAATAATTATTTTAGATTTGTTTCCCCTTATTTCTAATTTGTATCATTGCTGAAACATGATCTAGTTATATGTTTGCTAAAATTTTGTTCTTGTTATATGTCTTTTGGTTTTAGGCTTTTAGGTATTTGTTGCACAGTTCTGTTCTTGTGAATTTCATCATGCTATGTTGTTTTTCTTTACATTTCTAATAACCTTGTTATTAGGTTTTTTTGGTTTGTGCATATCACTCTTGTAGGTCCAGATTTCGATCTTGAACAATAATAACTTCTTGTTTAGAATGCAATAACGAGTGTGGAATCCAAGTTAGAGCTCCAAACCAAGCAACACACAATCAATACACAAAGATATACCCAATAAGTTTCTGTATACTGATTTCATCAGATTTTTCATTTTTGGTACAGAATACAAATGATAAGCTAACTAAACCCTTTGTTCAAGTCTAACTTTTCCAAATGACAAGTGTTGTGTATTTATACACAAATACTACATTCCATACAACACAACATTGGTGCAGGTCCAAACGGGGCAAGACATGTCGTTTGGACCAAAACCACATATCTTTTAGATATACCAAATGATAAGCTTATGCCAAACAACATCTAATGTTGTTTGTATATCTCAATGTCGTTTGCATTATGTTGTCCAGGTCAAACGACATGAGAATATCGTTTGACTTTGGTCAACTTACACAAAATCAAACATAAAACAATTTTTAACGTTTAAACAAAGACCGAAATATATACAACAAGCTACAGATATAAATGCATCAACAAAGTACAGCTTGTGATTTTTAGAAATTAAATCTATAACAGAAGATAATATTCAAAACAGAAATGCTAAATAAAATAACAAGACATATGCATCCTAAGTCTTAACTAAATGATTGTGGGTTCCAATTCGAGTATTATTTACAATAAACTAGCTTTATTATTCGATAAAGGTTGACTAGTAATACTAACTATTAGGTTTCAAAAATAATATGACTGATAATATAATTTTGAATTAAATAAAAAATGCCAGTAAGCAACACGCGGTTTTATTAAATGAGCTTTGACTCATAACCATAAACTCACTTGTTCATGTAATTTAACCAAATGGAAGCACATGCGTCACATACGAATACAAACAATAAACCTTAATATAAAATGACTTCAAAGTTACTATTAGTCACAAAAGTCTACTCGTAGCATATTCTAAGGATTTTATCACTTTCGAAACTCCAAGGCAATTTCCAATGACACATATTTTTCTATTTATATTTCTTATAAATTCTTTAGTTCCAATCAATAAAGAACTTAATCTCAAAAATGGCGCTCAAAGTTTTATCTGCGCTTGATGTCGCCAAGACACAATATTACCACTTTAAAGCGATCATTATCGCCGGTATGGGTTTATTTACCGATAGTTACGATTTGTTTTGTATCCCTCTAATCATGAGGATGATAGGAAGGATATATTACCCTAAGGTAGATAGAACCGTGGACAAGAAGAAATGGTTTGACGTTCCAACCGTCATTGCATCCACAATGTTTTGTGTCGCGCTAATGGGGGCTGTGATTGGTCAACTGGTTTTCGGCCGGCTTGGAGACCGTGTCGGACGTCGTCGTGTGTATGGAGTTTCTCTCATCATGATGGTAGTGGGGTCTATTGGATGCGGATTATCGCTCTCTAGTTTGACGTCGATGGTGTTTGTGAGCCTTGGGTTCTTTCGGTTCTTGCTTGGGATGGGAATAGGAGGGGACTACCCATTATCGGCCACGATTATGGCGGAGTTCGCTAATAAGCGGACTCGTGGAGCGTTTATAGCAGGTGTGTTCTCCATGCAAGGGTTTGGGATACTTTTGAGCTCGCTCGTGTCCATGATAGTGTGCTCCATTTTCGAAGCTAGTGCCAACAAGCACAATCTAGAGAAGCCGTCGGAACTTGCACCGTCAGTAAACATTGCTCCTTTCCCGCCTGAATCGGACCTGGCATGGCGGCTTATTCTCATGATTGGTGCCATTCCAGCATCTATGACTTATTATTGGCGGATGAAGATGCCAGAAACCGCACGGTAGTAACAACTCATACATCACAAGTTTGTATTTTCTAATAATTGTTTCACATGGGGTTGTCGCCCCTACCAAGGGCAACTTCTTGGTCTTACTCTTTGTAACCTGACCGTGTAAACTAGACAGATGTTAGAGGCAGTTTCTCCATTTCCGGTTCATGCGTTTTAAGACCAAGAAGTCGCCCTTGTAAAACAATTGCAAGAATATATCCACTTGCATAATATTTATTTATATAAAAATAAACATATATATTCCGTCAAACTTCACTCTTAACTCATGGCTTTCTTTGAGTATTCCTTCTACAGATTCACTGCTTTGGTGGAGAAGAACGCATTACAAGCAGCAAAAGACATAGGAAAAGTGATGAACCTACCAATGAGTACAATCCAAGAAGATGTCGAGATGATAAACACGCCGAACACTCGCGCTGCTCTCTCCAACACCTACCCTTTCTTCTCTCGCGAATTTCTCCGACGACACGGGCGTGATCTCATCGCGGCATCCATCAACTGGCTTCTCATCGATATCGTCTTCTACAGCCTCAACTTATTCCAATATCATGCGTTTGGAGGCCTTATGAAATCAAAGACAAACATCAACCTATACCAAGATGCAATGCAAATCGCCAAATACCAAGCACTCATTGCCATTTGTGCAACCATTCCTGGATATATCGTGACAGTTTACATGATTGACCATGTCGGGAGAGTCAAGATTCAAGCAGCAGGGTTCTTTTTCATGGCTATAAGCTTGTTCACAATCGCAAATTGGGGATCAAAACAAGGTCCCGGTTTCATTATCCTCTATGGACTTACTTTCTTTTTTTCCAATTTTGGGCCAAACACTACAACCTTTATAGTTCCTGCTGAGCTTTTTCCCGCGAGGTTTCGTGCAACTTGTCATGGGATTTCAGGTGCGGTTGGGAAACTAGGGGCGATAATCGGGTCGATAGGGTACATGTGGGCTTCTCGCGATCCTCCAAACGGGCTTGGAGTGTCGCATACGTTGATGGTGATGGGCGGGGTTTGTGGTTTAGGGTTTTTTGTGACGTATTTTTTTACTAGAGAGACAATGGGACGGTCATTGGAGGAGAATGAGAATGTTGATGAGCTTACTGGTGTTTGGTTTGTTAGATTTTGGCCTCAGAAGGTTTGGGATAAAAGAAATGAAGTAAACACAGGTGAAAGGATGTCTCTTTATTGAGATATTATTTTTGTGTTTGATTGTATCCACAAAAACTTTTGAGGGCGTTTGAATTGGCATTTAGCAAGCTCAAACACCCTTTAAAGATAGTAGAAATGATGACCACAGATAGATGATTAGATGCATGTTTATGTAAAGACGTGTGCCCATGTATCATATTGGTATATAGATTTAATGAAATTGGGTGTGTTAGCTTGTATAACTGTTTTTAGAGACCGAAAAAAAGTTTATATTTTTTCTTGTAAAAGTTTGTTTATTATGTCAGACTTGATGTCATTATTACGTCATCCTTGCGGTATGTGCATATAATGTATATATGTGTAGGCGTTCGTGGGCAAAAGTGAAAGTGGACTAATTTTAACATTATTTTACTAATTTCGTGAAAATAACATTAAAAGAGGGGGATGATTAATCATGCATCATGTGGTGTCTTATGTCCAAGGCTTGATGCAAAACTCTTATCAAGCAGGAGGTCTCACTGGAAGCAGGCTCTCTATTCCTATAGGGTAGAGGTAAGGCTGTCTACATCTTATCCTCCTCAGACTCTACGTTAGCTTTGCTATTGGTGGGATTTATTGAGTATGATGATGATGACTCCATGTCTTTATTACTATTTCTATTTATATTGTATTTTGTTAATGTTGTAACTTCCCAACAAAAAGTAAAGTGTGAATTTGTTTGAAAATGAAATGCAAAACTTGTGTCTGTTTAGTTATTCAGTCACAATTTGTTAACTTTAGTCGGTGTAATTGTTTATATAGACCATGCCTCGTTTACTACTCAGTAATCATGTTTAAAAATTTAGGGACCATGCAATATTGCAAGGTCGACCATTTGTCTTTGAAGAGCTTTAATTAATGGTTTTAATCAAAACTGGAAAAAAGTTATATGTTGATAAGAAGATCCGTAATGGTTAATGTTTCTTAAGGGGCATTTCCGTTACATCAACATCATAACGCCCCATTAAAATATGTGTAATGGTTAACGTTCTTAATGCACTTTCAATAATTACTTTCCGTTTTGTTTTCTCTCCATTGGGAATTATAATAGAAACGCCTCCTCCTATTCATGCCCCTATAAAGCCCAAGGGAACGACGTTGGAGGCGTTATCAAGCTCATTCACGCCTAGGGATGAGCTCGGTACCGGTCCGGTACCGAACCGGTACCGGTACCGAAAGTACCGGTACCGAAAAACGTTGAAAAGTGGTACCGGTACCGGTACCGAATATACCGGTTCGGTACCGGTACCGGTACTTTCGGTACTTTACTAGTGTTTTACCCAAAAATACCGGTACCGGTACCGAATAACGAGTAAAATAGGAACCGGTACCGGTACCGAATATACCCGGTACCGGTTCGGTACGGTACCGGTTCGGTACCGGTACCAGGTACTTAATGCTCATCCCTATTCACGCCCCTATAATACCCATTAGGCATGGCCTAAACAAAGTCAAATCATGTTTCTTTTTCTGTTGGAGTATAACTTACACACTATTTCTTATTCTACTACATAGTATAAAGGAGGACTTGAACCTTTGACCTCTAAGAGAGGAGACACCATTTACACACCAAAATACCAATGGGTTAAATGCCCTTTGGTCATAGGATGTTAACTAATATTGTCAAACTGACATGGTATGAGCTATCAGCGCATAATTTACGTGTTTCTAGATTGTGCAGCCAAACAAGTATCACATATTCTGTTCTATGCCAAAGGGCTTTTGGCCTAGTAGTACCAATGTGTTAGATAAAACTTTGTCTTTCCATGTGTTGAAGGTACAATTGCTATTGTGGACAAAAAATGTGTAGTTTAGTAGTACATTAGAGAGTGTTTGAGTTTGTAAGTTTAAGAAAAACATAATCTTTTCTATAACCAAATCTTGGGCTCAGTATCAGCAATCTCCACATTCCTAGTTTCACTTTGCCTTGGGAACACTGCGACATTAGATGAACTTTAGATCACACAAGTCAACTGCAAAAGTATTAGAAGCAAAAGTTAACGTAGTGTTTGGCATGCATAAATGAGAGCCAGAATAGAATGGGCTATTACGAGGAAATGAAAAAAATGTGTTTAATTGGTCAACGTAATGGAATCACCCATTACATAGGGAATTCCATTCCCTCAAATTCATTTCATCCACACCCCATGTTTTTTTTCAACCCATTCCCTCTCTCACCTTCATAACCAACACCTCCCACCACTAGCCACCCATCACCGCCACCACCAACCTACACTGTTGACCACCGGCACCGCCAACCACCGGCACACGCCACAACTGAACAGTACAGGCGCCGCCAACCACCGTCACCCTCCGCAACCAAACACCGGCGCCATCGCCGTCGCCACCCACCGCCACCGAACACTGACGCCACCGTCACCGCCACCGCAACCCACCGCCTCTGCCACCCTCCGCCACGAAACACTGACGCCACCACGGGCCACCGCCACCACCACCGACCACCTCCGCCACCACCCACACCGTTGTCGCTACCCTCCGCCACCGAACACCCGCACCATTGCCGACCACCGCCACCAAACACTGACGCCACAACCCGCCACCACCGCTACCGACCACCGCCACCGCAGCCACCCATTGCCGCCATCGACTACCGCCACCACCCACAACTGCCACCCATTGCCGATTTTATTACTTCTTTTTCTACCTACCAAACATTACAAGGTAATTATTTATTTCATTCTCACATGATAACCAAATAAGATCATGGAATATAATGATCCGTTTTATTCCTTTGTCCATTCCATTACTTCGTCTATTTCATTCACTCGTTCATTCCATTACCCTATACCAAACAGACGCTAAATGAATTGTTTTTGTTGTAAAGTATCTCCTTTCTACATAAGAAGTATTGAATTCAAATATTAGAATGTGCATATATAGATAATTAATAGACTAAAATGCACGGATAGTCCATTTTGTTTGTCGAAATTTCACATTTAGTGCTCAACTTTCTAAAATTACACTCATGCTCCCTGTGATTTGACCAGTTATTCGGATAGTCCCTGAAGTGGATGGAGGTTATTTTTCTCAGTTAAATGGATGTGAAATTACAAAAATACCCTTATCTTTAAAAAAAATATGAACCTCATCTTCATTCCCAACACCCAACCCCCACCCACCCAAACCACCTGTGTAGTTACTGCGTGCCCCGATTTATTTCGAGCTACTGTTACACCTAGATCATTTACGCTCCTCGTCATCTCTCCAACTGTGTCACACTACAGGTCTGGAGGTAATTTCATCCACCCTCTTATCTACGGCCATACTCCTTCTTCAACCCTGCATTTAACCAACAAGTGATCTGCAGTTAGTTTCCGTCTCCTCATTGCAAAGAACACACGTAGCATTTTGCACCTAAGTTCATTTTCACCGACAATCCTGCCGTCCCATCCACTGCTTTCCACAAAAACATACTCACTTCTGGTATTACCATCCTATTCCAGAAGAACTCGTTTGCTGCGATGTTAGATCTAACCCATTAGACAAGGTCTGCCTAATACCTATTTACTGAATACCCCTCTTTTATTATTTCATCTTTCCAAACATCTTTTTTTTTCCACCATTGTCTGCTGCATTAAGACGCCATTAATTAGATCCTCCATTTCAGCCTTTTCCTCGTTCGAGCATGGTATTCTTGTCCATAAATACCCACCATTAGTCTTTTTGTAACATACACACGCTATTGCTTTTTTATTCTTTTCCAACTGATACAACAGAGGAGACCTATTACATAGTAAACCTTCACTTGTCCATCTATCCAACCAAAATAATACCTTGCCCAGCATCCCAGATTCAACTCCAACGTAAATTAATGTCAAATTCTGGTTGTATAATGAAAAAGAAAGAGAGAGAAGAGAAGGTGTCGGCTGAATTTGATTATAAGGGTTTGGTTTGTGTTAGGAGAAGAAGACAAACTAGTTGTGGAACCATTTTTTAAATGAAGTTAATTTTTTTTAAAGATAAGGGTATTTTTGTAATTTCATATCCATTTAACTGACAAAATTAATCTCCATCCACTTCAGTGACTATCTCAGTAACAACTAGTCAAATCACAGCGAGCATAAGTGTAATTTCAGAAAGTTGAGTACTAAACGTGAAATTTCGACAAATCATATGGACTATCCGGACATTTTACTCTAATTAATAAGAGTAGATTAGTATTAGAAGCCATTAAATAAAAAAAATAGAAAAAAAAAACTTTAACCGAATGGAATTTCAAAGAAAAAGTTGAAATCACATGATCAAGGACGAGATTTAGAAAATCACGTGATTTCAAAAATCCAAAATTGTGTGATTGGTTGTTTCACTTGAAATTTTTCTTAAAACGGAAAAGAATAAAATAATTGTTTCTTTTTTCTGTCTAATCACAACTCACTAGTTATGTCATGCACATATATTTCATTGATCTAAATTTCCCTTACCCTAACACTGTGTTCCAGAGTTTACTAACGAAAGGAAAGGAAACAAAAAGAAAGTAAAAATATTTTGTGTTCCAGAGTTTCATTTAAGGAAGGAAAATAAAACATGTCGTGTTCCCGAGTTTCATTTAAGGAAGGAAAAGAAAGGAAATGAAAGGAAAACTAGGCTAAATTCTTTAATTTTTCTTTCCTTCCGATTTGGGAGGAAACGGTGGGAAAGACATCTTGTTTTTTCTTTCCTCGTCCTTTCCTTTCTCACTTTTACTTTCTTTTCTTATCATTCGTTAAGTTAACTCGGGAACAGAAGGGTGAAGGGAGTGGTTAAACAGGTGAAAGTGGCAAACTTTAAAATGGACCAATCAGAGAGTGCCACGTCAGAGAGGAGAAAAAGTTTAAACTTTGCTGAAAAGTGTTGGCAATGGTTAAACACTTTGGAATTGGTAAACTATTTTTTTTATTTTTTATTTTTTTGTCCTCCCCCTCCACCACAAATACCCATCACCTTCACGAACAAACTCATAAAGTCAGCCATTCCTTGTTTTCACCCACCGGAAAAATCAAGATCTTCACCCACCGGAAAAATCAAGAACCAGCCACCCCCACTTGGCTGGTACCACCACAGTCACCTCCACCGCCACCATCACCACTTCCTGGTACCGCCACAGTCACCTCCACCGCCACCATCACCACTCGCCACCACCACAACCACAACCACAACCACGGCCACAACCACCACCGGTTCCACCTCCATCACGATCACCTCCACCACCACCGGTTCCACCTCCATCTTCAGCATCATCCAATCATGATTTTAAAGTTTGCCACTTTCAGCCGTCGTGGCTCCGCCCATCGCCACCGCCACCAGTCGCCGTAGCATGTACCATGCAGAGATGCACGGAAAAACATGCTCCAACGGTCATGTTTCAAGCTTTCCCGCATCGGTGAACCTTTAACGCGATGTTTGTTTTGCCGAGCGGCAAAGGTGGCCGGCGGCGGTGTTGCCGCGCGGCAAACACCTTTGCCGTTTGGTTTGCCGAGCCACTCCCTTCACCGTAAGGGTATTCGGTGTGGTATCGGTAAAGTGGATTTACCGAAGTGGAAAACAAATGCCATCTTAAGTTTACCGATGAAAGATTTGTCAATTCGGTGAGGGATTGTCGCTACGGTGAAGGGAGGAAGGAGAGAGAGAGAGAGAGGTGTGTGTGGTGGGGTCTATGACATCTCTCAACCAATCACACATTTTTTTTTAAAGTTTACCATCTAACCATTGCCGACACTTTTCAGCATAGTTTAATTACTTTTCACTGATTGACGTGGCGCACTCTGATTGTTTGATTTTTTTAGTTTGGTATTCTCAAGTGTCTAACCATTCCTTATACCCTAAGGGTGGGGGGTATGGTTAATCACTCTAGGTTGATTGAGTGATTCTTTACCTAATAATATTATGCCATGTCAACTCACCATTCCACTTCTCATTTTACACTCAATCACTAGGTGTGGTTAATCACTCTAGGGTGTTTGAGTTATATATTTTTTATTTTCTAGAAATTATTCATAAATAAATAAAACATATTTTAATGTAAATAAAGGTACTTTTAATTAAAAAAACACATTACATAAAATTAAAATAAATAACATGACATAAAAATTTAAAAATAAATTTAAAAAAAAAAACCTAAATTAACTATTCGTTGTCGGAATCCGCCAAAAGGTGGGGTAATCTTGTTCTCCAAGATGCTCCACAAGATCATATTTTAAAAAATAGAGTTGGATGGAGAAGAAAATGGTGAAAAATTATGTTGAATGGTATTGTTTTTATAAGAAAAAGTTGTATTTTTTTTTTTATAAAACTGCTAGTTTAACGGATAGTTTATTTTTAACGGTCAAATTTCATTAATCTTTGCACTCAATCACATCGGTGACTATACCCCGATTTCCCTCACTGAACGCCCGCTCACCGATGGTCTTCATCACCACGGTGTGGTCACCGATCGGTGACTCCCCTTCCCCGAATGAGTCCCTGCAAATCATACCGCCTACCCTAAGTGGTCTAGTCTTAGACGTTAGTAGGTACTTCTCTGATGTGATAACGATAGAGATATTTCATATATAACCCCACATAATAAAGTTTTGATTCGTTATTTACTAATTAATTTATTACCTTGACAATGATATAATTTATTATAACTAGTTTTTTTGTCATCGCGCGTTGCCACGAAATCGAGCAAAAGATAATGTAAAACAAACGTGATTTGAAAATAAAACATGTTGTTTAGAATGTCAAACCATTAGGTCGGTTTAGTTTATCAAAGTACTGTTTTATGATACCAAATAAATACTTTATTATAAGTACAATTTCGTTTTTAACAAAACTTATAATGGAATGTCCGGGAAAAAATCAAGCATAACTACGTACTTAAGTTTTTAGAAAAAGTTATAAATGTAAATTATTAAAAAAGTATCAAATTAATCGATAATATATGTTATAAAAAAAGACAATTATTAAAAAAATGGTATACGAAATATATGGTTTTAAAAAAAGGGAAAAAAATTAAAAATATGTTATTAAAAATAAAAAAAATAAATACTTTATTATAAGTACAATTTCGTTTTTAACAAAAATTATAACGGAACGTTCGGAAAAAAAATCAAGCATAACTCCTTACTTAAGTTTTTAGAAAAAGTTATAAACGCAATAAAGAAGTATTAAATTAATCGATAATATATGTTCTAAGAAAAGAAAAGAGAATTATTAAAAATATGGTATATGAAATATATGGTTTTAAAAAAGGAATAAAAATAAAAATATGTTATTAAAAATAAAAAAATAATAAAAAGCTAAAAGAAAAGAGAATTATTAAAAATATGGTATAGGAAATATATGGTTTTTTTTAAAAAAATATGTTATTAAGAATAAAAAAATTATAAAAGCTATGTATTATTATAAAATTAAAATTACTATTCATCGTCCATCAATAAAAATATATATATATAATATAAGGGGAAAGTGAATACGGTGCTGTTAGACGCCTAAGCTTGTACGTCAAACCTATCAAAACTACGTAGTTTTAATTAAAAATCTCATCAAGTTCAATTAGAATACATCGATGTTCACAAATCACGTCCCTGCCATCCCTTGTTCGTATGCTTTTCGATTTTTTTTGGTAAATCTTGAATCTTTTCCATATATTCAAACGTTGAAATCAAAAGTATAGTTTGTGTTGATATTCTAATACGCTTATAACTCTCTGTTTTGTTTTTTTTTATTGATGAGCCTATGTTTTCCTTGATTGACTGTTTGTTTGTCTCATTATAAATATTTAGCCCTTTTGTTCTCTGTAACTAGAATAATTGATAGTACTAAAATACCCCAAAATTCTACCATGATTTAGCATTTCAATTATGTCTTTCAATCATATTACAACCAAGATGAGTAAAACTACCTACTAATATGAAAAAATACAACATATCACGAGAGCATAAAATCATGAAGAATAAGTTGATTTAATAACCAACAGTTGAAGAGTGTGATCAATCAACAAAAAACATGTAATACATGAGATATACATGAAATATCAAGCTTGGTGAATATTCTTAACTTTTTCTACCTTGAGTGTTTCGGATGTGGCTTGGATTCCATCAGAGGTAGTGATGTTTAGGTTTTAGACTTATGTGTAATGATTCGCAAGGAAGCAAAAGTAGGGTTCCATCAACAAGTTTAAAAGCAAACGAATGAAACATGATCTGTCTCAAGTTCGGTTTATACTTTTGTTATATACCCTTGAATAAATGACGAAAGTTTGAGGGCCGCCCTAGCAATTCTAAAGCTAATGAATGAAACAGGGATGTCATTTTGAAATGGGTATAAACATCGATGTATTCTAATTGAAATTGATGAGAATTTAATTAAAACTGCGTAGTTTTGATAGGTTTTACGTACAAGCTTAGGCGTCTAACAGCACCGTATTCGCTTTCCCCATAATATAATGGTAGTTTATACTTATAATCCATAGAATATTCAAAATGTAATGGGCATGGCTGGTTGACATAATTTATTACTTTAACAAGGGTAAGTTTTCTTTTAGCGGCGGGCGTACGATTAGAATGTTACCAACTAGGTTAGTAGTTAGTATGTTAGTATCATAATTTATTTATGATTTCATTTTATGTTCATAACCCATAGTACATTCAAAAGGGCATGGGCATGGCTAGTTGACACAAGGAGTTAAGCAAGTATAGTAAATCAATGTTTATGACATGATCCCAGTTACAATCAATATGTTGAAATCAATCAATTCAAACCTTTAACATTGGTGTGATTTTGTTTAAGGAAAAATGTCACACCCCAACCGATGGCGGCAACATCGGAGTGAGACGAAATAGATTGCAACAGACTTCATAACACTATTTGTGACAAGTATTTAAATGATAAATTTTCATTTCATTTCTAAAGAGTCAATTACAAGGATTTGAAACAAATACAACATGAATAATGAAATACAATACAAATAAAATACAAAATTTAAAGTGTGTATCTAAGCATCCTACTAGATTCCACGCATCATCAACATCATCGCTAAACCTGCAACATGTTTTAAAAGTGTAGTTCAATACAAAAGTATTGGCGAGCATACACGTTTGGTGCGTAGTATATAAGTATAAAAACGATAAGGAACAATTCACATGGCAAACCTAGTTATCAAGATTAACGTATAAACTGGCATGCGATTAACAAGTCAACCCTCTGTTTACGCAAGTATGAAAGAATAAACCTAATATGACCTCTCGTTCAGGGTGGTACGTTACTCCTATAACGCTATACATGTTAAGTGGAGGCTTGTACGAAGCTAATGACAAGTTCATCACATAAGAATCACCCAGAAAACACGAATCAAGCATAACAAATAGTTAGCATGTATTGGATTGTTTCTTTATGTATTTGCATAAGAATATGTATACTAAGTGTGTTTTGTATATAAAAACATGTTACACCCAAAAGTGTGAAAACGGTAAAATGGGTCAAGTATACTCACAAAATTGCTAAGTCTTTCGATTATCTAAGTGTTGACGAGTGTAAGAGATTAGGAAGTTGAATGTGTTCGATTTGGAGTTTAAGAGATGTTTACATATGGTTTAAGGATTTGGAGTTCGAGGGCATGAAAATAAACATATGAAAAGTAATCACCTTGTCACATAATACTTGTTTGACACTATGAAACCCCAAGGGTTAGAATGTTTTCATGGGTTCAAATACCCATTAGGATCATAACAAGTTAGTATGTCTTAGATGATGTAATCTAATACTTTGACAAATGAACACTAATCCATCATCAAAGGTTCGATTATTTGGATAATATATATATATATATTACATAGTGTCCATCATATCCTATAGGTCATGTAGGAGGTAGGAGGATAAATCCACCATTTAGGAACCTCTTTGTATCATAGAAGTCATGTAGGAGGTAGGAAGAACAACTCTTCCATTTAGGTACCTCTAGGTGTTCACCACTACACTTGATGTTATGAACATTCAAGGAGGGTCCTGAACATACAATAAGAAAGGAAATAATTATAACTAATCTAAGAAATCATCAAGTAGTGTGTGATTTTTTTAGTAGGATAGCCCAAGCTTGTCCTATAATCTCACAACCATCAAGCTTGAAGCTTGTTCATTACTTGTGGGTTAAACCCTAACCAAAACACAAAGTTTATGAGGTTTTAACCTCTAATTTTAAGTGTCACAACCATGTTTTTAAGCACACTTAATCATAGTCTTGATTAGTGGCATAAGGACATAGGAATGTACGAAGAAAACATGAGTTTTCTTCCAAAACAAAAACATAAAAATGAGCAGAATTATAGGTGCACTTTGGACCTCAAAAATGGTGAGGTTTCACCTTAGTTTGCCCAAGCAAACTTGTGAGAACCTTCCTAGAGGTTATCCAAGTGTTGTAGAAGAAGAAACAAGAAGAAAATTGAAGTGGAAGTGAGTTAAAACTCACTTTTTATGGCTGGAACTTTCAAAAACGTGGCTGAAACTCAGCTGAGTTTGGGAGAGTTTTTGAAGTGTTTGGAGGCTCGAAAAAGTGGAATAAGGAGTGGGGAAGTGTTTATTATATAGGGAAGGGATTAGGGGTTTCAATAGGTTGGGCTTTGGAAGTGTTTAGTGGGCTGAATAACTCAAAACAAAAGACTTAAGTGGGCTGATGCAAGTTGTTAACAGCCCTATAATCTTTATATTATTATTTTTTTAACATTAGAAAGTATATATTTTATGTTTAATAAAGTGTTACATGTTGTCTAGTATGTTTGTAACTTGTAACAAGGTCCAAAATGCATAAATGACATCTTTTAATTAGCAAAAAGTGTGATAACATAGGTGTGTATAACACATGAAATGTAACAAGTATGTATGGTTTATAGTTTGGTATAATCAAGTGAAAAACATACAACTTATTCATATAATCGAATAACCAAGTGTTTGAATGTATGGAGATTTAAGGATTACGAAGACACAATGATCGTGTACGAGTTAAACTTATGTTTATGAGAATTACGAGTCATGTATCAAACGAATGCACGTAACAATGTAGAAGATTAATTTTATTACGATCAAAGTCTCGGATATGATTACAAGGAATACAAGTTTCCAAAAATAGAAACACACAGCAAGCTTTCTAATTAAGGAAAGTTATGAAAAAGCAGGGCGTTACAAAAAATTACCAAAAATTAGTCGTTCTTAAAAGCACGGACTAATTATATATACTTATATTCCCCTTAATTTATAACTGCTTTTAGATTCATATCAGAGTCTGGATCAAGTTAAAATGAAATCTTGGTCGTATTAATTCAACAAAACCTTCTAGAAGGGGAGGTTAAGGGCTTTTTTTTTTCCTTTCCATCAATTTCTCCCTACATTGTCCCACAAATCTCTTCAATTTGTAGTAGACTCCAGCATAGTTGGGAGAAGAGGGACGGGGATGATCGGTTAGGGATGCATATATCATCACCCGGTTATTGATTAGGGTTTCTTGAAGAGAGTGGACCAGAGAAAGATCGAGAACAAAGAAGGGGCATGTTCAGTTAGGTCGCCTAAATAAATAGGATCATCTGAACTAGGTGCCCCTTTTTCTTGGTACTGGGACTTCCAACTGTTATAGAGTGTACAATTGTAGACTCAACAATTGTTGTTTTCAAGAAGGTCTTAGGTATGTAACTACTGTCTAAGTGACAGTTGTAGTAGCCGCCTCACATGAAAAATCTTCAAGTGTCCCTTGACACACAAGGGATGTCACCTCATCTGTCTGTGGGCTAGCAATAATTCCTAAACTTGCCCTAGTCACTTGATGGGGGTAAACTCTCTGTGATTTATTGTTGAGAGGAACTAGGTTTGTGAAAGACAATTTTGTCAATTTCATCAATAAACGGTCGTATGGTAGGTAGTACAAGTTTGGTGGGTGGTGGTGGTGTGAAAAGAGAAGCAGCCTTGGGAGAGGGGCTTGAGAAGAAATGCTCAATTGAGTCTTCTCCCACCTGATGTGCGTCCCTTGTGCTTACAACACAATCCTTTTGTGAGGATATGTGAGGAGTTTAGATTGGTTGACATGTCTGCATCTGTTGTGAGGAAGTAACAACAAATGTTTGTTATTTTTGTGATATAGCAGGTTCCTCTGGCACCTCATCCTCCAAAGTTACCATTTTTGTTGTTTTTCGTTTGGATTTGAGCTTTCGGATATAAGTGGTCTTTTTGGGAATAATTGGAGTGTGTTCCACAGTACTGGGTTAGTCACTATGGTCACCAAGAGCAGTGGGCTCAGCAACAGATGTTGTAACATCTGTTGTTAGGTTTTCTAAAACTTTTTCTTCACCCACATTTTCTTGACCCTTGATCATCATGCAGGTGAATGTTTCATTGGAAAGACTTTTAATTTACAGGGCTTCACCCTGTGCATAAATGTTTTGTGCCAAAACCCTTTGTAAGATAAAACTTAAAAGTCTAGGGTACAAGATAAAGGCTTTAGGTTTGCCTTTTTTCTTGGCTTTTACATTTGCAACCCTATCAAGAAACAGAGTTTTTGATAGCTTATAATTTTCATTTGTTAAAATGACATATTCTAAATACTGTGTTTTGAAAGGAATTTCAGTGTAAGAAGTGGTTTTTAGTGATAGACATATGAGTAGGGTATGTTAGAAAATTTCATCGAAGGTGGGAAGTTTGGTTTAAAAATTGTTCCCCCTGCCATCTGTGCATCACACCCCTTCTCTATGAATTCATTTTGGAGATCAGTTTTAGAAAACGTTTTTGTACATGTCTCATCATTCAAGATGAAGGTGGTTGAGATTAACTTGGGTGTAATATGGATGTCAAACATTTTTCTCTTTTGAAGTGATGATATGGGGCTTTTTATCATGAAGTAAGTAGTCTGAGTTTGCCCGAAATTCACGAAGATTTGCAAGATGAATGGGTGCATTAGCGTTGAGGATGGTGAGATATTTCGATGATGTGAGAAGATTAATGATAATATGAATTTCTTTGTTGGCATCAGTTTTCATAAGGTATGGAAGATAGTTGTGGGGTGGTTTTAAGTTTAGAGCCATGGTAACAATGAAATTCTTTTGAAGAATCCTATGAACGGATAAATCTTTTGGATGATGAAGAGAAAGAATATTTTAGAAAATCTGTGAGTAGATGATCTTTTTGATTGTTTGAAATGAGAACATTGGTTGATTTAGTAACCACCCGCGGTGTTGATACCGGTGTTGATTATGCTGCAGCTAAAGAAGAATATAATAACCTACGCTTGCCGGTGATGGATTTAGTAACCTCTGTACTTCAATCTGAAAATTATGTGGACCAGTTGAAAGAAGTATTTCCTGATGGATCGGATGCTTCAGATAAAGAAGACCTAGCTTAGGTCATTTGTACTTATGATAGTTGTTTCTTAAACCTGTTTGGGATGTGGGATCTCGTTTTGTAATGTTTGTTAATGCGCTTGGTGCGCAAGTAACTTTTGTTAATATATGATATGTTTTAGTTACAATATTTGCATGAGTACAATTTCTTTGTTTAGGTAAGACAAATAAAGATGGTATAAAGCTTATGTTTGAACGTAGGACAGGACCTTGCGAAGTACCTGTGACCGCAGACCGTTCATGTCACAACCCCCGATCCCTAATTCCCGGGAACGGGCGACCGCGAGGCAGTTTCGGTGGTATCGTTGTTTATTAATTTGGCAGCGGAAAAATTTCATCAGGACCGTAGTTAGGAAATATTTGATCAGAGTAAACCACCATATTTTATAAATACAATTATATATGGGAAAAACCCAATTTTGTAGTACACATGTTTCCATAGGAATAAATCCTATTTTATTTATTTAAAAAAACATCTATTTTATTTTAGGTAACTTTATTGCCACTTTTCCAAGCGTTCAGTGCTCTCCAGCTGGCTTTTTATTGTCTTCACACTAAGTTACCTGAAACACGTGTTTAAAACATTTTATCAGCAGGAAATACTAGTGAGTGAATCCCAGTTTAATCAGGTTTAAATAAAAAGTCACAGTGAACAGTATTGAGAGCGATCACATTGTTTATGTCTACACAATTACTCCATTTGGTACTATCAATCCACTGACTTGTGGGTCATATTACATATTGGCTAACTCATTGTCCAATGGTAACGTACTATCAACCTTGACTTACTACTCACAGTGTAGTAAATTTTGTATACAAAACCCCAACATACCGGCAGTAATTTGAAGAACTACAAAGACTCAATCACTGCTAAATTTCATTGTAAAATAGTTAAGGTTTTGTAAAAACTGTTAACAAAAAGGAGATTACTCACATTGCTATTATAGGTCTTTCCTTTGTGACTTCCTGGTTATAATCTAGTTAAATAAATAATTGTAGGTCCGGCTAGGGGAGGATCTAGTCGCCTAATCCTTGTGTACAAACCAACCCGGTTGTGCGGAATCCAACCGAGATAGCAAACCGAGATAGAACACGCAATAACACGACACGCAAAGTTCACCGATTAACACCTCTGTATTAATACGTATGAAAGGTCCAGTTACAAGCACAAGGTTTACAGATCAGCTCTATAAACTCTCTCTAACAGTGTGTGTGTGTTCTCTGTTTTCCCTATCTGTCCAACTATCGAAATGAACACAACACACGGGTATTTATACCCAACACAGCAGGTCTGGTCGAAGGATCATGCAGACTTGTCGAAAGATCATCTTTCGCCAACAAACAGCTCGAATGATCCATATGTACCACGAAAGATGGGATCTTTCGTGGTCCATCTATCGAATGCTATCTATCGAGCTCATCATCGAAGGATGTAAGGAATCCTTCGATGACACATCCTTCGACCCAGCACATTACAAATATAATGTTGACTGTTTGCCCAAGTCAAACCGGAGGATGGTTGACTTGGTCAAACTTACAAGACTAACAAGACATCGTTTCGTATACAGACTAAGTACAGACAAAGTACAGACATAAGTGCACCAACAAACTCCCCCTTGGCTGTAGCTTTGTCGCTGTAGCTTTGTCTCGATCTTCATTCTTGTAAGTTTCTCGTGTCTTCAAGTCTTTGACTTCTTTTCAAGTCTTCAATGTCGGAGGATCTTCAAAGTCTTCACGTCTTGAAAGTAGAAAGTGTACCAACAAACTCCCCGTTTCATGTAGGAAGTGTGTTGACAAACTCCCCCTTAACATAAGCTCCCCCTTGAGTTATGCTCGTGAAAGTCTTTATCTTTATGAAGTGAGATCCTTGTGGTGTTGACGATGGTCAGCGGCAACTCGATCATCTTCATCATTTGAGTGCCTTCACGTCGTGTCTTCATTCCGAAGCTTGTCATCGACCATGTTCTCCTAGCCTTTAGAATCTGCACATGCAAGAAATCTAAACGTGTAATGAGAACAACCGCCTGGAATATAGTAAGCAAACGACACACATGTGACCATTGTTTAAACAAACGCCGTCCGACAGTTTGAAAGTTTAGCAAATTTGTCAATTTTAATTTTAACTTTCAACACTTGCAAATTTCGACCGTTTATGAAGATTTAGTCATTTTCGGTTTTCGTTCAGGTTTCAGGTAACGAAGACTCGAGTTCCAACATCGTACGATCGAAAATAAAATAGAAGTAAAATCTTTTTGGCTTTTATAAAGTTAATATTAAAACATACCTAAAATCTTTTTGGTATTTTTAAATATGCAAATGTAAAGACTGAAAGCAGTAAATAAATATATACAGACATTCTTTTTGCGAGTTTCGAGGGTAAGAGAATCATATCAGTGTACGGTCATGCCAAAACGCTCTTGTTGTTCAGTTAATTAACATTAAGATAAGCATCCTATAACAATTATCGGTATTGTTGTCCACTTAAGCTCAACTTATCAGATGTAATCATGGCGAGGGGATACGTTAAGGTATGATTTATACTTACCGACCGGTGTTCATCCACATCACGACACATTCCCGTATCAAGGTATGCACGAGGGTTCATCTTACCGGTGAGTATACCGATTATCATCTGTTTGACCGTATATGATGTGAGATTCTCACTTATTTGATTGAAAACAAGCCCTATGTGATAGAATCACTTATTGATGAGGAACTTGATTTTCGATGCATGAGGGCACAGGAGCAAGTCCGTGAACAGGTCAGTACTTTCGTACAGCAGAGAGACGAACTTGACACCCGGAAGGAATTTGTGATATTTTATCACTTATTTGTTGGACATGTGATTGTTGATCACTTATTGAGGTCGTATGCAGTATGTACACGTATGTATAGTATCATGGAAGATCTAGACTTGCGTCCCCGTTATTTTTCGGTAAAAGATACAACCATGATACCCAGATGATAAGCAGCATAAAGACCGAATATCTCAGAACCTCGGCAATCTCTCAAACGAAATTTCGGTACTAAGACCATATGCCAATGAATGGTTCCCACCCAGTCTTCAGTCGATTTAAGTTTATATCACCCTGCACACTTTAAAATGATTGTGAGCCTACCGATACATCTTATATAGAGCTGCTTATCGTTTTACATTTAAGGTTTAAAGAGGTTTAGACAGACCACTGATGTACTATCATTTTCTCTTTTTCTCGCCAGGAAACTCATTTTTGCTTTTCTATTGTTTTTGTGTTTTTGAAATTTTTCGATGTTTTTGGATTTTCAAATTTTGGATTTACTCCCCCTAAAATCAACAAACTAAGACAAATTTAAAACACAAAGGTATTTACAAAAATGATTTTCCGATGTTGGTTTTACTCTTGCTTGACCTTAATGCCGTTTACCAATAAAAGATAGTCAAATCTTGATTTGTCAAAAGCTTTGGTAAAAAGATCGGCACGTTGGTCATCGGTGTGGACATAAGCAACATCGATTAGCCTTTTCTCAAAGCAATCACGTATGAAGTGATATTTGATTTCGATGTGCTTAGTCTTTGAATGCTGCACAGGATTTCTAGTGATCTGTAATGCAGCAGAATTATCAACGTAAATAGGAGTGGTTAGGAATTCAAAACCGTAGTCGCGCATTTGTTGTTGGATCCATAGGACTTGGGAGCAACAACTTGAGGCAGCAATGTATTCAGCTTCGCATGTTGATGTAGCGACGCACGTCTGCTTCTTGCACTGCCATGTGACTAGGCGATTTCCCAAAAACTGACATCCAGCCGTTGTGGATTTGCCGTCGATTTTGCATCCGCCAAAATCAGAATCACTGAATGCGATCAAGTCAAAGTTATTATCCCTAGGGTACCACAGACCGGTGTCAGGGCAACCCTTCAAATAACGAAAAATCCTTTTTACAGCTGCAAGATGTGAGGCCTTCGGGTTGACTTGATATCTGGCAAGCAGGCACGTTGGGTACATTATATCTGGTCTTGATGTTGTGAGGTACATAAGAGATCCGATCATCGCGCGGTAGTAAGAGGGGCTAACAGCTTCACCCTTCAAGTCTGGAGTAATTCCGTGATTTTGCGGCAATGGGGTACCGATGGGCGTTGCATCAGACATCTGGAACCGGCTCAAGATGTCACCAACATATTTAGTCTGATGGATGAATATCCCAGACTCAGTTTGTTGTACTTGTAGGCCCAAAAAGAAAGTCATTTCCCCCATAGCACTCATCTCGAATTTATCCTGCATGATGCGCTCGAAATTCCTACACAAAACATCATTAGTAGAACCAAATATAATATCATCAACGTATACCTGTACCAGTAGAAGATCTCCATCTTGTTCTTTGATGAAGAGAGTACAATCGATAAGACCTCTTCGAAATCCATTCTCCAGCAGATAATTAGATAAGGTTGCGTACCAAGCTCGCGGTGCTTGATGAAGACCATAGAGAGCTTTGTTGAGCAACCAAACCCGATCGGGATGGATAGGATCTTCAAAACCAGGAGGCTGTTCGACGTACACCTCTTCTTCTACCACACCATGTAAGAATGCACTTTTCACGTCCATCTGGTATACCTTGAAGCCTTTGAATGAGGCATAAGCCAGAAAAATCCGAATTGCTTCTAGACGTGCAACAGGTGCATACACTTCGTTGTAGTCGATCCCTTCAATCTGACGAAAACCTTGAACGACTAGCCTTGCTTTGTTTCGAATAACGATTCCACGGTCATCCTTTTTGCATTTAAACACCCAACGGGTACCAATCTTCTTGTAACCAGCAGGTTTCTCTACGAGTTTCCAGACACCAAGCTTCTGGAATTGTTGCAGTTCTTCCTGCATTGCTTCAACCCAAGAGCTATCTTTCAAAGCATCTTTCCAAGTTCTTGGCTCTTCCTGTGAGACATAACATGCGAAAGACCAATCATTTTGTTGACCAGATTCTCGGATAGTTGCATACAAGCCTGCATTGTTGTTGTTTCGCAACATGTTTCTTGTTTGAACGCCACTCTGTACATTTCCGATGATGTTTTGTTGAGGATGGGTATTGTGAATCCTTGTTTCTGGATTATCTGGGACAGGAACATTAATACCCAGATTGTTGAGATTCAGATCAACAAACAATTCAAGGCCCGGAATTGACGAAGAGGATGATGCAGAAGTTTCAGCTGTTGGAGGGACATCCACTGGAGGTGTACCTTCTGAAGTACCATGTATTGCTGCTGTTGGTCCTTGATCTGCATCGAGAAATTCGTCATCCTCTGAAGATTCGTTCAATTCGGTAGCATCTTGAAAATCCTCATTGTTGAGAGCATTATTGTTCACTGAAGATGGTTCTTGATTGACAATAATGGGACGAACCAACGGTGAATCTGTTGCATTGTCGCTCTCGAAAAACATCTTTGCCGCAACATTTTCTTCAACTGCTTCAACATTGATCGAATTGAAAAAGTCATCGTACTCAAACATCCAAGGCTGACCAGGACATTTGACTGGTAAAGTGTGCCTTTGTACTCTGACTTCAGACCATTCCTCGACCCTTTTAGTCTCTAGATTCCAGACTCTTAAGTTCGGGGTGGAATACCCAAGAAAGTATCCCTCAATTGCTCTTGCCCCAAACTTTCCATTAGGATCGATAATTGTGCAAGGAGCTCCAAACGGTTCAAGATAAGACAAGTCTGGTTTCCGTTTGTTGATAAGCTCAAAGCAGGTCTTGTTGTGCCTTTTGACTGTAAGGACTCGGTTCAAAGTATAGCATGCAGAGGACACAGCTTCAGTCCAGAATGGAATGGGCAGCTGCGACTCTACCAACATAGTCCTAGCAGTCTCGATCAATGTGCGGTTTTTACGTTCAGCGACGCCATTCTGTTGAGGAGTGTAGGCTGCACTAAATTCGTGAAGAATACCTTTTGAAGTGCAAAACTCCGCCATGGCATGATTTTTGAATTCAGTACCATTGTCGCTACGTATCCGCCTAACCTTCAAGTTGTAAAGATTCTCAATCTGAATGATCAAGTTTTTAATAATACCGAAGGTTTCACTCTTATGTGCCATGAACGCCACCCACGAAAATCTTGAATAATCATCAGTAATCACGAGGCAATATTGATCATTCCTAATGCTTTTGTGCTTGACAGGACCGAACAAATCCATGTGCAAACGTTCAAGAGGAACAGCCACCGTGTTGACTTTCTTTGTCGGGTGTCGCTTCTTCGTTTGTTTTCCTTTTTGGCACGAAACACAGACGTTTTGAAGATGGAAATTTTTGAGAGGAACACCATTCACCAATTCATTTGATACCAAATGATTCATTTTGCGTAAGTGAATGTGGCCCATTCGCCTGTGCCAAGAGATTGTGTCTTTTTCTGTGGCTTTGGAAACGAAACAAGTTGCTTGTGCAGACGTTGTGATAGCTTGGCTCATATCAAGGACATACAGATCATTTATCCTTGGAGCCGACAAGAGAATCCATTCTTTTGGAATTTTGAAGCCGGGTTTCAGCACATAACATCCATTAGCATCAAAGTGTACTGAGAACTGCTTATCACAAATTTGAGAAACACTAAGAAGATTGTGATCAAGTTGTTGTACGAAGTTGATCTTATCAAAGCTAACAACCCCGTTGGAAATCATTCCTTCACCAGTAATGTATCCACCCTTATCTCCAGCAAAAGCAACATAACCTCCTCTAATAGATTTGACGTCGTAGAGAAGCTTCATGTCGCCTGTCATGTGCCTGGATGCCCCACTATCAACAATCCAATGACTACTGATAGTTCCTCCTGGAACACCCTGCACATGAACTCACACAATTAGTTGGAGATGGGGACCCAAGCCATTGTGGTCTTGGGTCTTCCATTTTTATCAACAACAATAACTTCCACTTTTTGATGATTCGGAAATTGTGATGGTCCCCCTGATTCAGTAACCGTTTTTGGTTTCCAGGTCTGTTGAGTTTTACCAGTTTGATTGTTTGAAGTTTTTGAAAACTTTGAATTATCTGGTTTAACTGAAACAGATGGTTTGTGAACCACATCGGTTTTAATTGCTTTTTCAATTTTCTTGACCTGTTGGTGTTTCTGTTTCTTTTCCCTTTCTCTTATGAGTCGGGGATCTTGTTTTACAGAAACAGATCGCCTGCGGTCAGTGTGGTCACGGGGAACATCAACTATGCCTTTTTGTTTATGAAGATACGGGCAATTTCGAACGATATGTCCGATTGTTCCACATTCAAAACATGATCTTCGTTCAACAAACCCCGAAGTATCATGTGATCTTCTTGCCGATGATGAACTTTGTGATCCCGAGGTACTAGGTTTTGAACTACTTGGTTCATTCCTTTTCATCACAGTTGCTTTTTGGACAAAATCTAAATTAGATTGATTTTCAAACTTTGCAATTTTGTCCGTTCCCTTCGATTTCACAAAGTTCACATTCTTCTTCTTCTTCTGATTCGGCTTCTTCTGACTCTGAGTCGTTGGCTTACCTCTTGGTTTGGTATGACTTTGCTGTTTTTCAACTGTTGGTAATTTCTTGTTCCCAAACTGTTTTCTAATTTCAGCCTTTGGGATAGGAGGACACTGTGTGACTGTAACATGTGGTCCTGTCTTTCCCAAAAACTTATTTGTTGAATTTTCAAAGACTTTACTTATTAAAGATTGATTAACATTTTTAATAGGAAAATCTTTGTCTGAATAGATTTTATCATCACCAACAAGAGTGTACAGCAAATCCACACTCTCCGACTCTTGTGCAGACGAGGACTCGATTGGAACAGTCTTAGCAGGTTTTGTGGGAGGATCACATAGAATATGATTCTCAAGAGGTATGTCCTCTTCTTTGATTACTGCATCAGACTTTTCCGAATCAGTATCATCAGACTCATCATCAGAAGAATCAGCATCCTCAATCACAACTGGAGGATCCTGATTCTGTTCAGCAGTTACAAATGTATCTGCTGACACATCTGAATCTGAGGATACTTCTTTCTTGTATCCGAGTCCTGTAGCAAATTCCTCAACGTCTAAAGGAACAGATGGCTCAAAGTGAGTCCTATACTCCTCATCAGGCATGGCATCATAATTGTTTCTCACGGGTGGTGGACATTTCTTATAACCTATGCATGTGACATCCCGTTTCTCTTTCTGAACATCAATGATGTGATCCAACACATAGCTAGAACTCAAATAACTGTCTAACTTGAGTCGGATCGCCTCACTTTCAGTCTTAACACAAGCCATTTCTTTTTGCATTACCTCAAGACGAGTTATATACAAATTAATGTCAGTTTGTTTTCTGGAAACCATTTTAGTTAACTCTGTTTTATCTTTCTTCAATGTTTCAATCATTGATTTATATTCCTTTTCATGGTTTTCATAAAACATGTTGGCTTCTGTGCATTTTGAAAGATCAACTGTCAATTTCTGATTGTGAATAAAGGTCACATCATATTTCTCTTGCAAAGCCTCGTGTTTGCTTTGCAGTTCACACCACCTATCATTCACAGAAACATGTTTGTCTTGCAAGTCAAACAAACTTGCTTGTAAAGCATCGTGTTTGTCTTGCAACTCAGACATGTTTGCATCCAAATCAGCACATTTAACACGCAAACTATCACAGTTATCACAGCTAACAGAAGTGGGTTCATCGACACATACCTGACTTGATGAACTGTCGACATTAGCCATAAAGGCTGAATGGAGAGAAGACGAAGAATAAGCAGCTTGATCCACCAAAATAGATCTTCTTTGAATTCCTGCTGCAGCTTCCTCCAAAAGTTCATCAATATTTGCATCGACTGACGCAGTTGATGTGTCATCCACATGATCATCGCCTGAAGCAGAGGACTCTTCATCTGAACTTCCACTGTAACCGGAGCTGTCTTCATCTTCAGAAGATTCAACACCATTGGTGGAAGATTCTCCACCACTGGCGTGCTTAAGATCCTTGACAACTTCAGCAAAACACGCTGTTCCATCTGGAGCATCATTATTCAGCTGAATTGACCAATCACAACCTTCATCTACTTGAACCACAAGTGCCTGGTTGGCATTTGATGGTCCTGCTTGACCCTGGTTGTTGACAGGCACCAGTGTGCGCTCGTTGTTCCTCGCTTGACCTCTGAAGGGATTCTGGTTCCCATGTTGAGATGGCCTTGTACATTCACGCTTGAAATGACCACGTTCCCCACAATTGAAGCACTTGACAGCCTGTTTATCGAACCCATACTTGGTGTCTTTCTTGCTTTCCAAGCTGGTTCTGCCAGTTCTTTCCATGAAATCCTTTGCTCGCCTAACAGCACTGGCAAAGGCCCACTTAATATCCATCATCTCCATCTCCTCTTTATCTATCTGCTGATAGTCTTCTTGAGTCAGATTAATGTTGCCAATCTGACCTTCCACTAACCCACAGTATGCGCTCACCAAAGTGTTAAGCAGCTCCATGTGTTCCTTTGCTACTTCCACACTAACTTTAGAGAAGCTTGAGGTGTCGAGCCGTACTGTATTTGGCTTAGATTGCTGACCAGCAGATGATGTGCTTCCATAACATGCTTTCTGTTGTTGAGGAAGTGGGTTCCCATACATGTCTGTTGGTACGGTAGATTGAGGAGGAAGTGGATTCCCATACATGTCTGTTGTTGCGGGAGATCGAATTGGTAAAGGATTTCCGAACATATCAGTTGGTCTGAGAGGTCGTTGGCTTTGCTGTTGCTATTGAGGAACTGGTTCCAGCAGATTTCCATACATGTCTGTCTTTGGAGGCACCGGAACTTGGATAGTATTGCCATACATGTCTGTGCTAGTCACAAAGGCTGTTTGAATTGGAGCATGTGAAGACGGTTTTGTAGAAGTACTAGAAGTTCCAAAGTACATTTCAGGATTTTGAGGCACGGGAATTCTTTTTGCCTTCAGAGTTTCTTCCTGATTCTTGTTTTCCAGTATTTGAACAAAGTCGTTGAAACTCGTTGTAGCCAAAGTACCATTGTACTTCATGATCTCCAAGAAAGTATTCCACTGAGGTGGCAAAGCATCTGCAAACCTCTTCACAATCTCTGCAGGAGTTGTAACCACCCCAAAATTTGTCAATTCAGTCAACAAATGATTAAATCGACTTGTCAAGTCACCTAACGACTCATTCTCCATACATGTAAAACCATCAAACTCTTTCTTCAGCAGTTCTTTTCTCAATTGACGTGTCGCTTCATTTCCCACGCCCCTTGTCTTCAACGCATCCCACAACATTTTAGTTGTCTTATAGCTGACGAATTGATGATAAATATCTTTGCTCAACGCCTGAGTAAGAATGGCATACGCCTTCTTTTCCAAATCATAGATTTTCTTTTGATCTTCGGTAAGATCTGCAAATGTAGCAGCAGATGATGCAGCAACCTCTATTGTTTGATCAAAATCTGTGATGAACCGCAACCACAACTCTGTATTCTGACCAAGAACGTATGTATGAAATCTATCAATCCATCCTGGATATTCATATAAATGCATCAACTTTGGAGGCCGATTCAAACTTCCAGTTTCGCTCTCGCTCAAGAGAATGCTTTGAACACTTGGAATTTGATTTGATACGAATGCCCATTGACCGGTAGAAATTGCATTAGCTTGTGAAGATACCGGTGCGGAAGATGACGGAGTACCAAAATACATATCTGTATTTACCAAAGTATTCCACCTTGGATTCATTTTTGATCAGCCGAAGGATACCTGTCGAAAGACTTGAACAACACAAACTGTTAAACACAAACAGACTAAGGATCGAAAGAACAACACCTGTTCGAAAGATCAACAGGGTTCGAAAGATCACTGTTGAGTTTCGAACAATGTTTTCGAAAGATTCTCCAACGAAGGATCCTTATCTTTCGAAAATGAACTGTAGACCGAAAGATGAACACGAAAGATGACTTCGAAAGACTCCCCAATCGAAGGATCCTAGTCTTTCGAAAATGAGCAGAAGACCGAAAGATGTATATTTCGAAATGATTCCTTGGTTCGAAGGATAATGATCTCTCGAACCTCCACTGATCGAAAGATGAACTTTCGAGTTCGAAGGATATCTTTCGAATGGTTCTGACACAGTTGACAACGGGTGACAGGTTGGTGAAAAGTTGACGGGTTGGTGAGAACTTTCGGCAGAAAGTATGTTCAGACCATATCTTTCAGGTCTGAACATGCAGGTTTTTCACCAACCGGGTAATGATCCCAATATTTTAATCAAAATACTCTTTCCAATGCACAAACACTTGATAATTTAAAATTTTAAGATCAAAGAGTGTAAAGCTAGAAGAACAATATGATGAACACCATGAACTTCACGAGGTTTCTGGTAAACCGAAACTTTCCGAACACGAGTTTTTGCTAAAAAGTTTAAGAAAAACCAACAACTAACAAGATAAACAACAAGGTTTTTAACAAAAATACCAAGCAAAAACAGTAAGATTAGACCAGATTTAAAGAGTTTTTCCAGAAAATATGAACTTTTTAAAAAACCCGAAAAACAGCCCGAAAACACTCGGTTTTAACAAGGAGAAGAGCCAAGGCTCTGATACCACTTGTAGGTCCGGCTAGGGGAGGATCTAGTCGCCTAATCCTTGTGTACAAACCAACCCGGTTGTGCGGAATCCAACCGAGATAGCAAACCGAGATAGAACACGCAATAACACGACACGCAAAGTTCACCGATTAACACCTCTGTATTAATACGTATGAAAGGTCCAGTTACAAGCACAAGGTTTACAGATCAGCTCTATAAACTCTCTCTAACAGTGTGTGTGTGTTCTCTGTTTTCCCTATCTGTCCAACTATCGAAATGAACACAACACACGGGTATTTATACCCAACACAGCAGGTCTGGTCGAAGGATCATGCAGACTGGTCGAAAGATCATCTTTCGACCACAAACAGCTCGAATGATCCATATGTACCACGAAAGATGGGATCTTTCGTGGTCCATCTATCGAATGCTATCTATCGAGCTCATCATCGAAGGATGTAAGGAATCCTTCGATGACACATCCTTCGACCCAGCACATTACAAATATAATGTTGACTGTTTGCCCAAGTCAAACCGGAGGATGGTTGACTTGGTCAAACTTACAAGACTAACAAGACATCGTTTCGTATACAGACTAAGTACAGACAAAGTACAGACATAAGTGCACCAACAATAATGTACACGTGTTAGTATAATAACCCATTTTAACATTAGCAATACTCTCCCCGAGACAGCATTCCAATGACTACGTCGGGCAGAACCACGACAGTTATTACGGAATCCTAGATCAATCGGGCAGCGTATCTAATACGTATCCAGGGGTTATAATACTTACAACGGAGCAGAACCTCGCTAATTAGGGGGTATAATACCCGAGTATTATGCCTTCTATTCAGAAATTAAGATTGAGAAACGAATTATGAGCGAATTCTAGTTGAACCCGATGGCTCCTTTATATAGTGCTGATACTGGACTCCCTCGCGGCCCGCGTAACATGAAAGCAGGGCTTACGCGGCCCGCGTTGACTCCAGGTCAACGTATAGCTTATCCTGGTCACTGTGTAGCCTTGCCACGATGATGACACGTGTCATCACCAGGCTGCGCCATCATTTGGGACACTCGCGGCCCGCGTAAGTGTTAAGGGTAGCTTACGCGGCCCGCCTTAACTTAAGGAATTAAACGAAATCAGATCTACACCTTCATACCGCCCGCGTAAGGTTGGGGTGGGTCCTACGCGGCCCGCCTCAACTTAATATTTCTAGTTTTTTAATTAATTTTAATACTATTTGGTATTTCGGGCTTGGCTTTCATGTACGGGGTGTTTTTAAAAACATATGGGGGTATTCCGAAATATTTTGGAGGGTTGATATATCTTGGTAAAATTCCTAGATTATTTAATAGAATAAATAGTGCACTCACACTTAAATATAGTAACCCAATTTCACTTTATCCCTACGTCATGAGACAGAACCCCAATGAATTTAGGCAGAGCCTTGACATACATTACGGGGCCCTACGTCACTTGGACAGGGTATCAGTGATCAGGGGCTACAATACTTAAAACAAGGCAGGGCTTTATTTATATAAAAAAAAGTAGATTTCTTAAAGAGAGAGGGAAAGCTATCGAGCAGAAGGAAACAAATGAGATGTTTGAATGATCTTAACCTTACCTATTTATACATATGTTAGTCTTGGAAGTTACGTTACCCAAGTATGCAAGTTTAACTTTTATTTTACAATTATGTTATATTCACTAAATAAAATGTACAGCACATCCATCCTTCACCTTCACACGTGCACTAACATACATATGACTTAAATTTTGAATTATTTTATATAATATATATATATATATATATATATATATATATTATAATTAATTTAACTGCTTCACTCTTTTGGCGCTTATAATTTCTAAAGTATGACGTTTATATAAAATAATAAATATGTCATTAGGACGAGTATATTTTTATCTACATTTGGGTCTAAGTTTCATTAAAAACGGAGTAGGTTCAAAATTTTTAAACGGTTCCTACGTTTGCCAAAGTACCTTATATTTTTATTAGTCAACTTTACCCATGATGCATCCTTTTTAATAACATAAGTTTTTAAATATATTTTAAATAAAAATTTTGGGACTGTTACATCCTCCCTACCTTGTTTTAAATCTCGTCCTCGAGATTCCTTGAAATATGGATGAATATTTTTAGTTAGTTTAGTTTCAAGGTATATTCTGCCCTTTGTTTTGAATTTCACTTTTACTTTGATCAGAACTATTCTCTATGAGATTCTTATCTTCCCAAGATTTCTTAATGAAATTAAAATTATTAGCGTAAGTGTTTAGATGTGTTGTGTCTTCACACAACTTTTAGTTACAGGTTTCCTAATGCGTTAATACTCTGAGGTAATGCAAGAGGAATTCTTAAACTTTCAATGACGTCCCAACTTAAAGAGTTCCTGTCGTTCATCTCGTCGCATGAGTTTCGAGACGGATAATCAAACGAAATATTGTTTGATATCGGAATTAGAGACGTATACGGGAGATTCCTGATAAGTCTAAAATTATCATTGACACACATGTTCGTGGTTAATTCCTAATTGTCAATCATTATGGCTTTTCGATTTCCTTATAGATACACATATCTATAAAATCATGTATTTCACATACTTGTAATATACGCATCATTCATAAGGTCAATGTATTTAATAGATTCATATTTCCAAAGAAATATCAGACATCAAGTCATGATACTATTTAGGAATTTCCATTATCATAACATATACCCCATCTCACCCGGTCTCGCTGGAGAGGTACCCTCATCTTACCCGGACAAACTGGAGAGTCTACTACACCATACCCAGCCTTGCCGGAGAGGTAGTTATCATTGTATTTCTCATAAATAGATTTTCTCAAATCGTGATTTTAAAGGTACATCGTTTATTATGGTTTGCATCAAGAAACAAAGAAATCAGTATTCTCATGATGGATCATATTCTAGAACCGAGTTGTACAAATAAACAAGAAATAACAGTGGCCAGTTGTTATTGCTTATTTATCATACAGGCACTGTTCTAGTCATCATCCTCATGAGATACCAATAACCATCATACTTTATCTATGCAAGTAATTGGCTTATCTCAAAGCTTTATACGAAGGCATTCTTCTTAGGTTCAAGTCTAAATACTGTCCTGGTTGTTACCAGTGAATATCAATATCCCAACTCTTTCATTTAAGCATAGGTATTATTATGATTGTGGTTTTCTTTTGGTTGGAGAATGGAGTTTCAAATATATCATTGTCTCCATTGATACTATAGCTAGGTTCAATGTAATAAGTATGCTCACAGCTAACTTTATTAGATTCCATCACAAGGAATATTTTATTGAGACAGATGGCATTTTACAACATAGTAATTTCATGGTTTATTCTTATAATAACTTCATGTTTTCATATGAACTACCAATGATATTTTCTCTTATGTTTATCTTACAGAAGATATTATATTGGGTATATCATCAAGGAATTCTATTGGGTATATGCATATATGTGTATAAAATTTCAACTCTCTAGTTAATATTAACTTACGGGATATATACAAACATATATAAAATAATAACTATACATCCGATGGCACCAATCATCAAGCTTATTTCCATGACTTTATTTTATACTTTTATAAAGGTAGTATATTGAAATAAATTTCTGTCAAAGATAGTATTTTGGAATTAATAATTTATTCAAAATATAAATTTTCTGGACTCATAAGAAAATTTCCATTTTTAACTAATAGGTTATATTATACCAGACTCACCATTTATATTACCTTAATAATTTCTCCTCAAGTAACCATCTATATATATCTATTTCAATTATCACATTTCTACCTTTTCCTTTATAAGAATCAATCACAGATTCCAAACCCAGTCCTGCACCCCCAATGAGTGCAGAAAACGTACAAGATCTTAGAACTTTTGGGGAGGAAATTTTAGAAAGCAGTAGGTTTAAAATATCAAAACTTAATTCTCAATTTATTGTATATTATATTATTTATTCAAAGAAGTACTTATGGTAAGTAATACAGAGTTTGACGTTTCAAAAATTGATTCTAAATATATTTGAGTAATATATATGTATTGAAATATGTATGTATATCCCATACAATAGTAATAGTAATTTATTTAAAGATATTACAATATTAAGATTGTAATCTGAATTTTAAATAAAGTTATATATAAAGGACAAAAGTACTAAACAAATATTTGAGTCAACTATTCTTATGTGGGGCATCCATTTTTAATTCTAGTGTGAGAAGAAAATGAATGTTTATAAACATTTTAACGTGCCAGGTAAAATAAATAAATAGATACTAAATTATTGATTTAAGTAGGATAAGAAAAGATGTTTTCACTGTTGCAATATCCTTACTTCTAAAAATTTAATTATCTAATCTTCTACCATAAGTAAATGTGCAAGAAAAAATATACAGTATATTATTTTCGTATAGTATAATATACTTATACTTATGAGAAGATAGGATTTGTATACATATTCTAGTAAAAAGATCTAATAGCCTTGTTACATTTTAATAAATCTGCGACAGACTTATAACATAAGTGCATATACTATTCTATATACTATATTACACTTATTAGAATTTATTATACCATGATATTTTATTAAAATTTTAGATATAAATTTTTTTTTTAATTACTGTACTATTGTAAAATTTCCATTTTCCAACCGAAAACCGTGTAGGATAGATACCCATATGTACTAGTGGATTTCTATATTTTTTTTTTAATTTAGGATATATAATCCTATAACTAAGATGACAGGTTAATCTTATAACCTTATATTAATTATTTCCAGGCCTAAGATCTATTCTGGACATACCTTAATATTAAAGATTTATAGAAACGCTTTCAACGTTTAGTTAGGCCTTTCTACATAGTCCAACCAACCCAAATCTCTTAAAAACTTTTAAATGATTTTATTAAATCATGAATACCCATCATATTCATTTAATCATCTATTTTATTACTAAGTATTTCAATAGAAACTTTTACAAGTAATCCCAACATCAGTTATTTCATAAAACTATGAAAGTATCAAGTCTTATGGTCAACTAGTTATAAACCAGAAAGGATAAAATGGAGTGGTAAATTGGTACATCTGGGTTTCAATACTTGCTTTGGCTAGATCCACTAAAGCAATCTCAAAATTTGATTACTTCTTAAAATCCCTTTGGTTAATTTAATAGCTTTGGTTTTATTTATTTTAATATAAATTATTTCAAAACAATATTATTAAAATCACAGAGGTTTAAAGCTTTATACCATATATTTCAATATATATTTTAAACCAAAGTAAATAATTGGTTTCAAAAGAGAATCATAAACATGAATGCTTTGTTAATAACTAACTTAGTTTGATGTATATTATGATATTATTTGAGTAGGTGGTATTAATAGAAAAATTTCTAGTACAAACATTTGGGTACAATCATAAAATAGATTGATTAAAAACAGCGAACATTGCGACTCATATATATATATATGTATTTATTACAACTACAACTGGAATTCAAAATAAACTAGGGATTATGCATCCGTAACTTATTTTAGTCTATCTAGGTTATATGAGTATTAGACTCAACATGCTTTTATATAGGGTTTATTCTATCTCCTGTCTCTACTAATTTGTTATCTAATGGGCAAAGTTCCTTTAAAGTTTCTAGCTCATAGGTGGCATGGGTGCTGGTACTAGTTTGGCCGTTCGACTATTTAATATTAGTTAGCATTTACTGCTGTAGTGGCTAACATATGGAGATTTACCCATTGTTCATCTAATTCACCTTCCCATGGTAGGTTATTGCCTGTTTCCTGAGTTTGTGTATTTATTTCCTTATTGATTTTTGCTCCATTTGGTTGTGACTTCTTTATTTTCTCTCGACTTTTGCTTATAATCCAATTTCTTTTCTTAGTGGTAAATGGTTTCTTAGACTGTGCCTTACGAATAAATATTCCTTCCTCAATATCTGCTAAGTATCCTGAGGGATTTGGTTGAAATGAGGTTCCCTTATCTTTTGGTGAACTATCTAATTGACGATAGATGTCCGAAATTCTTTGCTTACCCATACTGTAGACTAACAAATAGTCAAATAATATAAAACACATAATCACATAAGTTATTTCCTAACACAGAATTAAAATTTAAGTGTCAGCAGAACACTTCTTTGGCTTGAACCAGTGGCTAGGCTCTGATACCACCTTCTGTCACAACCCCCGATCCCTAATTCCCGGGAACAGGCGGCCGCGAGCCAGTTTCGGTGGTATCGTTGTTTATTAATTTGGCAGCGAAAAAATTTCATCAGGACCGTAGTTAGGAAATATTTGAGCAGAGTAAACCACCATATTTTATAAATACAATTATATATGGGAAAAACCCAATTTTGTAGTACACATGTTTCCATAGGAATAAATCCTATTTTATTTATTTAAAAAAAAACATCTATTTTATTTTAGGTAACTTTATTGCCACTTTTCCAAGCTTTCAGTGCTCTCCAGCTGGCTTTTTATTGTCTTCACACTAAGTTACCTGAAACACGTGTTTAAAACATTTTATCAGCAGAAAATACTGGTGAGTGAATCCCAGTTTAATCAGGTTTAAATAAAAAGTCACAGTGAACAGTATTGAGAGCGATCACATTGTTTATGTCTACACAATTACTCCATTTGGTACTATCAATCCACTGACTTGTGGGTCATATTACACATTGGCTAACTCATTGTCCAATGGTAACGTACTGTCAACCTTGACTTACTACCCACAATGTAGTAAATTTTGTATACAAAACCCCAACATACCGGCAGTAATTTGAAGAACTACAAAGACTCAATCACTGCTAAATTTCATTGTAAAATAGTTAAGGTTTTGTAAAAACTGTTAACAAAAAGGAGATTACTCACATTGCTATTATAGGTCTTTCCTTTGTGGCTTCCTGGTTATAATCTAGTTAAATAAATAATGTACACGTGTTAGTATAATAACCCATTTTAACATTAGCAATACTCTCCCCGAGACAGCATTCCAATGACTATGTCGGGCAGAACCACGACAGTTATTACGGAATCCTAGATCAATCGGGCAGCGTATCTAATACGTATCCAGGGGTTATAATTCTTACAACGGAGCAGAACCTCGCTAATTAGGGGGTATAATACCCGAGTGTTATGCCTTCTATTCAGAAATTAAGATTGAGAAACGAATTATGAGCGAATTCTAGTTGAACCCGATGGCTCCTTTATATAGTGCTGATACTGGACTCCCTCGCGGCCCGCGTAACATGAAAGCAGGGCTTACGCGGCCCGCGTTGACTCCAGGTCAACGTATAGCTTATCCAGGTCACTGTGTAGCCTTGCCACGATGATGACACGTGTCATCACCAGGCTACGCCATCATTTAGGACACTCGCGGCCCGCGTAAGTGTTAAGGGTAGCTTATGCGGCCCGCCTTAACTTAAGGAATTAAACGCAATCAGATCTACACCTTCATACCGCCCGCGTAAGGTTGGGGTGGGTCCTACGCGGCCCGCCTCAACATAATATTTCTAGTTTTTTAATTAATTTTAATACTATTTGGTATTTCGGGCTTGGCTTTCATATACGGGGTGCATTTAAAAACATATGGGGATATTCAGAAATATTTTGGAGGGTTGATATATCTTGGTAAAATTCCTGGATTATTTAATAGAATAAATAGTGCACTCACACTTAACTATAGTAACCCAATTTCACTTTATCCCTACGTCATGAGACAGAACCCCAATGAATTTAGGCAGAGCCTTGACATACATTACGGGGCCCTACGTCACTTGGACAGGGTATCAGTGATCAGGGGCTACAATACTTAAAACAGGGCAGGGCTTTATTTATAAAAATAAAAAGTAGATTTCTTAAAGAGAGAGGGAAAGCTATCGAGCAGAAAGAAACAAATGAGACGTTTGAATGATCTTAACCTTACCTATTTATACATATGTTAGTCTTGGAAGTTACGTTACCCAAGTATGCAAGTTTAACTTTTATTTTACAATTATTTGTTATATTCACTAAATAAAATGTACAGCACATCCATCCTTCACCTTCACACGTGCACTAACATACATATGACTTAAATTTTGAATTATTTTATAAAATATATATATATATATATATATATATATAATATTATAATTAATATAACTGCTTCACTCTTTTGGCGCTTATAATTTCTAAAGTATGACGTTTATATAAAATAATAAATATGTCATTAGGACGAGTATATTTTTATCTACATTTGGGTCTAAGTTTCATTAAAAACGGAGTAGGTTCAAAATTTTTAAACGGTTCCTACGTTTGCCAAAGTACCTTATATTTTTATTAGTCAACTTTACCCATGATGCATCCTTTTTAATAACATAAGTTTTTATATATATTTTAAATAAAAATTTTGGGACTGTTACAGTTCATGAGACTTGTATTAGTTTACCATAGTATTTTTGTGCTTACTAAAAGAAATTGCATGCATTTGTAATAAAACATAAAGGCATAATGTAAGTAACAGACTTTGCATTGATTTGGATAAGGCGCAGAGGCCGCTTAGTACAAAACTTCTAAGATTACATTTTAGGATAAATAAGATACTTAAGTTAATGCGCATGTAAGTAGCTATCCTTGTGTCATATGTTGACAAGTTGAGGAACCTGCCAAATATAAAGGAAACTATGATTACATGTGCGATGCACCACCTTGGCCCCTTAAGTTTGCTTTGCTTTTTAGTTGCTTGGCCCTTCATCTCCGCGGGTGATCTGGCGGATCTCTTTCCACACGTTCTGCACCAAATGCGTAAGCTCCCCGCTTTTGAGTGCCTTTTCTATTTCAGTACGCAGGCTGATACAATTGTCAATGGTGTCGCCTGTATCCTTGTGATACTCACAAAAGAGATTTGGATCTTGTCCCCGCTTGTTCTTCATCTGCTACGGTGGTTTAAACTGATAATTTTCAGTGTTGAGCACCTTCACAGGCGTCTTGGTGAGAGGCGTCCATTGCCTTTCGCGATTTTCTTGCTTGATTTCTTTCTGAGCTGCGATTTTGTTGATTGTTATGCGGGCATCCTCAGAAGAGTATGCACTTGAAGTTGAATCTTTCCAGTTTTTATTGAACTTTCGACCACTGTTTCCATTCATGTCTTGAGGACGATTCTGGGGCAGCGGTGGTCGGTTGGAGCTTAAATTGCGCTCATCTGAGCATAAACCTTGGCTGCTGCCATCAACTTCTCCCAGCTCTTTGGCAGCCCCTCCGTTCCTGATAACACCTTGATCATGTCATCACATCGCACCACGTATTTGAACTGTGCGCGAATTAGGTGTTCATACACATCGCCAATCTCTAACACTTCTTTGTTATACCGCGTGATGAAATCCTCCAAAATTTCATTATCCCTACGCCAGATGTTCATGACATCTGCAGAATCCCGGATAGAGCGCCGCTGCTGACTAAAATGTACTAAGAATTTTTCCTTGAGATCAACCCAGGATGTTAACTTGCCTACTGGAAGGTTGTCAAACCAAAGGCGCGTGGCGCCTATGAAGGTTTGGACGAACATGTGGCACCACATGGGCAGTGTCCATCTGCCGATTAGCCCTGCGCTAGTGAAAACGCACAAATGATCATCCGGATCTGTCAGCCCATTAAACTTTCCTACGTTTGAAGGCAATTTTGCACGCTCGAGAGGAGCCAATGCAATTTCTCTGACAAACTTGGAATTTTCGGCAGCTTCTGCTGGTCGATACATTAAGTTGTATTCATACTCCGCTTCTTGATTATAAACCGCACGAACTTTTGGTTTATAACTTGCATGATCCTTTTGCAGCCGATTGAAAACACTCATGTTATCGTCCTCATTGTATGTTCTATCGTATTCATCAGTTTGGGTGTCACACCCTAACCAATGGCGGAAACATCGGAGTGAGACGAAATAGATTGCAAGAGACTTTATAACATTATTTGTGACAAGTATTTAAATAATAAATTTCCATTTCATTTCTAAAGAGTCAATTACAAAGATTGAAATTAAATACAACAACTTGAAATATAAGAATTACAATACAATAGAATACAAAATTTTAAATGTGTATCTAGGCATCCTACTATGTTCCATGAATCATCAACATCATCTCAAAACCTGCAACATGTTTTAAAAGCATAGTTCAATACAAAGGTATTGGCGAGTACACTAGTTTTGGACTCGTGGCATATGTATAAAAGTATTTTCAATCCAACGTAGCATTTGGTATACAAGGTCAAACTATCATGCATAACAATATGTCAAACCCAAGTGTCCACTAGTATAATAGCATCCCTCGATGTAGCAACATCGAGACCGTAAAGTATGAATAATAGCATCCCTCGATATAGCAATAACGAGACCGTAAAGAATATAACTTAACAAAACCCCGTCGGGTGGTGTGCTACGTCTATAGCGCTATAATTGTTAAGGTGGGTTAACAAATAATATGAATTCTAGCATGAACCTAAGCATAACAAAGCATGTATAAGGATTGAATAAATAAAGCATGTTTGTGAATCGTGCATTTTAACAAGTAAAACATGTTGCACCCAAAGTGTATTAAAAGGAAAAATGGGTCAAGTGTACTCACAAATATTGCATATGCTTTCCGATTATCCAATTGTTGACGAGTAATGGGATTAGGAGGTCGAATGTATAAGGGTTAAAGTTCAAGGTATGCTTAGAGTCGAGATCGGAATTTAAAACATAAGACTATAACATATGAAAGTAATCACCTAGTACATATGATACTTGTTCTTGACACTAGGAAACTCTAAGGAGTTTAAATGTTTTCATGGAACAAGGTTCCATTAGAATCGTGACAAGTTATCAAAGTGTAGGATGATATAATCTAGTACCTTGACATATGAACACTAGTTTATCATCAAAGATTCGATTATTCGGATAATATGTTTATGTATTATATAGATATACTAATATGTCCAATAGTTTAATACTTGAAGCATGAGGTAAAGATTAAAATCTTCATTTAGGTACCTCTAAATGTCATAGAAATCATGTAGGAGGAAGGAAGAACAAGTTCTTCCATTTAGGCACCTCTAGGTGTTCACCACTACACTTGATGTAAAAACATACAAGGAGGGTCATGAACTACAAGTAATACAAGAATATTAAACACTAATCTATAAGAAATCATCAAGCAATGTGTGGATTTTATGTAGGACAACCCAAGTTAATCCTTAGTCACACATACATCAAGTCTTGGACTTGAACATCACTTGTGGGTTAAACACTTGACAAAACAGAAAGTTTGTGAGGATTAATCCTCTGATTTTGGATGTCTCGGCCTTGTTTTTAAGCCTAACTAACCATAGAAGTGGTTATAAGCATAAGGACATAGGTTTGAGATGAGTTAGACTCAAGTTTGAACAAGTTAAGTAAGGTTTGATTCAAAACAAAACGAACAGTGAACTTTGGAGTCCTTTTGGCAACGTTCCAGGGGCTGGTTTGCTGTGAAAAAGCCATGGAATCGAAGCTAAGGAAGTTCCAAGCACATAGGAAAAAGAATGGAGTAAATCGGACAAGAAATGAGAAAGTTATGCTTGTTTTAGTGAAGGAAGGTGATTCTACTCGAACTTCAGATTGGCAGCTGCTTGGAGACGGATTTGAGGGAGTTTGTAGTGATTTGTAAAGTGTAAAATGCTTGGGTTAGGCTTGGTTTATATAGGGAAGGATTAGGGTTGGGTTAGGTGAGTTTTAATGCAAGAAACACACCTTGGAAACTCAACAAAACCACCAAAATAGCCCAATCCCATAAGGGGAAACAACTAATCTGCGGATTCTGCCTCTGGCGGGGCGTGAGAGAATCCAGTGGTGGTGGCGGGGTGCCAGAGACCATCAGGTCTTCAATTCAAGTTTTGAATGGACACTTTGGTCCTTTGAGTTTATATTTTAGGGTTTTAGGGTATATTAAGGGTATTTTATGTAATTTCAACATAGTTTAAGGATAAATTAAGTATGACGAACATAAACTAAGTATAATTAGGCGTATGAATGTCGTATTTAAGTATCGTATTCGCTAAAAAGAGGTATTATGCATAAGTTTCACGTATTTGTAAGTTTGGCACATAGTTTCCAAGATTTACGAATATGAATCAATTGTTTACCAAAATCAAATGTATGAATATGTATGAAGTATGTTTAACACGAATTTAAAGAAATACGAGTTTTATTTATGAACCAAGTCCCGTATTTGATGAAAGAATGATTACAAGAACGCGAGATTTCCAAAAATAGAATTTCAAGCAATGGTTTCTAAGTATGGAAAGTATGAAAACGCAGGGCGTTACAGTCTCCCCTCGTTTAGGAAATTTCGTCCCGAAATTTATTCAAGAGAAAGACTCGAAGGAGTTTTGGCAAAAAGTTGATTATTTAAAATTTGAGACTCGAAAATTTTGAAACGTAAAGAGTATGAATTTTTGAAAAATGACAAGGTGGGTTTGTAAAGAATTTTCTTGGCTAAAATAGATTTGAGGTACCAAGCATTATTGAAACGTATAGGTGCGTATATAGGTAAAACGAGTTGGAACAAGTTTAGATAACTTAAATTAGAAGTGTATTAAAAATATAATGTATTAAGAAGGAAGATTTTGTACAACGCGGTTAGTATTTTGATGGTAGGTGGGGTAGTTTACATAGGAAGTTTAAGGATAGTATAAAATCACACCTTCGTAAGAATTGTTTATTGAGAGGAACGAGGAGGTTTGGTACTTTAAATAAAGCGTTAACGGTCTACTAAGCATGTTTACACAAGAATAAAGAATAGGAAGACAGTTTTAAAGGTAATGAGATAAGTTAGGACTCGAATGTTTAAACAAGCTTGATTGTGAATGGGGTTTGTATGAAAGTAAGGATAATGGAGGATAATAGGAGTATGGGGCGAACGATTGACTCTTAATGAATGCAAGTATATGAATGATATAAGTATTGGATAGACGAAAGTAGCGTGTTAAAGATGAAGTGTCGTCGTGGATAATCGGATATAATGCGTTTGTGAGTTGTTTAAAGTTTGATTTAGGTCCAAAGGTCTGCAAAACACTGAATTTCTCATGGCACGTTTTACGAAAGTTTGGTGATATGGTGAAAACACTTATATATAGGAAGTACCAGCGGCGTATCCACCATGTTTTGACCACGTTACGTCCGTTTCGTATTCGGTGTCATGTTACGTTCCGTGTCTTACCATACACAGTAGTACACTCTATGGTTCTCATACGCCTATCACTATAATCTCGTGTGCACCCGGGAGTATATTGATCGTCGCATGATACGCATAGTTTGTACTAGTTGTGTGTGAATCAGGGTATACATAATTTAAAAATTAAGAATGTGTACGTGTAAAAATGTAGTATGTAAGCAAGTCCATGCTTAAGGATGTATGGGACCCACGTAAGCGAATCCCTTGGATTCCGCTCGCGTGCGGGTATGAATGTATCAATCATGAGTATGTATGAAAGTATGAGCATAAATATAAGTTTAAGTATGAACATTCACATAAGTATGAGTATAGACATAAAACGTATGAGTATAAGTGTAGGTACGAACAATAAAATTACGTATATAGTGTACGTTGGAGCATAACGAATTTGGACATATAAAATGCTTGAGAAATTTGAATATGTAAAACGAATGATATAAGCGAGTTAGTTGCGATGTATAGATTAAAATGTGTATGATGATTTACATGTATCGTTGTTTAAGCGAAATGTTGAGTTTATTGAATCAAAAGTAGATTGAGTTTGATTTGGAAGGTAGAACATAGTTTGCAGATGTAAAGGAACATAAAGTACTCATTGGTTATGCATAACGTATTTGGTAATGAATGAAATGCTACTTTTGTTTTAAAAAGAGTTTACGTATGTTGAAGATTGTCGGTCCACATGAAGTCTTCTAGCCCATGTGTTTTGAAATTTGAATGACGAATTAAGCGGTGTAGAAAAAAGGTTTTAAAAAATAAGGGTTCGTTTCATTTGCATCAAACAAGAAATTTTGAAGGTTCTTATGAAAACGTTGATCCTTAGAAAGAAATTTAGCAAAAGGACTTAGTGTACATTGTAAAGGGTTTTGACAAATGATTCGTTGATGTTGAAAAGAGTCTTTGGTAAAACGATCTTATAATATCTATAAGATCTTATAAGTAATTGAGAAAAGTTGGTTTAATTTCGATTAAGAATGGAAGTCTCTAGTATGATGATATAACGTGAGCGTGTGTTTTTAGTGAATAAGTCGAATATGAAGTTCATGGACAAGAGATTCATTGGACCGCTTAAATTGATAAGTAGCATTTCGTATGGTTTTGAAATTTGGGTAGTAAAACGTTCTGAGACATGATTAAGAATCTCATGTATAAGTGTTAAGTGAAAATAGATTGTAGGATAAGAAGTACGTTTGATAAAACAATGTATTTTAAAATTGATATAAGTAGGTATGTTGATAAATGATAAATGATCTAGGTATAAAACATGATCGGGTTTGCGTAATAAAATTATTTTGAAGGAAAGTTTTGGTAACGATCACCTAGGTAAGGGAATCACCCCTAACTCGTTGGTGAGGTCGTTTTAAGAAAGAGGGAGTGGAGTTAATCATCAAGAGAAAGAATTCACTCCTATCTTGATGGTATGTCTCCATTTGTTGTTATAAGAAATATAAATAAAATTTTATGAAATCATGCATATGTATAAATGTATGAAATGATTTAATATGTTGTGTGTGTGAAAAGAGAATATCGGAAATAAGTTTGAATTTGAAAGATTGCATCGTATAAGATAAATAATAGAAACACATGTTTGATTAAAATTTGGATGGTTCCAAAATGGAACTTTGACTAACCAAAGTGGTCGAAAAGTCTTTCGAATTTGAGGAGCATGCTTTGGCCTAATAGGTGGAATACTCTTGCCGACAAGTCAGTTAACGGTATTTACCCTTCCGGTTACTACATGTCCCAAATCAATCGAAATTTCTAGACTTGGCGGGATTTATGAAAAAAAAAATCAAGGAGTGGAACTAGTCGACAAGGTGCGGGTTTCACCCCTAACTTAACGATTTCGTATCCTAAGTGTGGTTGGTACTCGTCGGGTTAAAATTTAACTTCAACACTTTGACGAGGGTCCACTAGAATTTGAAACTTGAATTTCTCCATCAAGGTGAGGATTTCACTCCTAAATTGATGGGGAACTTCATGTAAAAAGGAAAAATAGATGGATTGAGAGTTGTTCACCAAATTGTGGGTTTCACGCCTATTTTGGTGAAGTCGTCTCGTTTTTGTATTATGAGTGGTTTTGATTTTAGTATAAACGAGTAAAAGACGTATGTTCAAAATAATAATAACAAGTACAAGCACAATAAGCATCCCAAGAAATAATAGGTAAAAGACATTTCAAGGATAACACATAAAGGATGGAATAATACAACAAGTATTAACAATTAATAAAGCAAGTATTAACACAAAAGTGACATATACGTTTAAAAGGCCAAAAGAAAATAAATAAGGAGCAAATAAAGTATCATGCAAGTGGTTCAAGCAAAACATAAGAATAAAGCTCTAGAACTATAGAGTAGGTAAAAAGCATGACAATTTTTCCTAATTCCCTATAGTTATGGCTCTGATACCAATCTGTCACACCCCAACCGATGGCGGAAACATCAGAGTGAGACGAAATAGATTGCAAGAGACTTCATAACATTATTTGTGACAAGTATTTAAATAATAAATTTCCATTTCATTTCTAAAGAGTCAATTACAAAGATTGAAATTAAATACAACAACTTGAAATACAAGAATTACAATACAATAGAATACAAAATTTTAAATGTGTATCTAGGCATCCTACTATGTTCCATGCATCATCAACATCATCTCAAAACCTGCAACATGTTTTAAAAGCACAGTTCAATACAAAGGTATTGGCGAGTACACTAGTTTTGGACTCGTGGCATATGTATAAAAGTATTTTCAATCCAACGTAGCATTTGGTATACAAGGTCAAACTATCATGCATAACAATATGTCAAACCCAAGTGTCCACTAGTATAATAGCATCCCTCGATGTAGCAACATCGAGACCGTAAAGTATGAATAATAGCATCCCTCGATATAGCAATAACGAGACCGTAAATAATATATCTTAACAAAACTCCGTCGGGTGGTGTGCTACTTCTATAGCGCTATAATTGTTAAGGCGGGTTAACAAATAATATGAATTCTAGCATGAACCTAAGCATAACAAAGCATGTATAATGATTGAATAAAAAAAGCATGTTTGTGAATCGTGCATTTTAACAAGTAAAACATGTTGCACCCAAAGTGTATTAAAAGGAAAAATGGGTCACGTGTACTCACAAAAATTGCATATGCTTTCCGATTATCCAATTGTTGACGAGTAATGGGATTAGGAGGTCGAATGTATAAGGGTTAAAGTTCAAGGTATGCTTAGAGTCGAGATCGGAATTTAAAACATAACACTATAATATATGAAAGTAATCACTTAGTACATATGATACTTGTTGTTGACACTAGGAAACTCTAAGGAGTTTAAATGTTTTCATGGAACAAGGTTCCATTAGAATCGTGACAAGTTATCAAAGTGTAGGATGATATAATCTAGTACCTTGACATACGAACACTAGTTTATCATCAAAGATTCGATTATTCGGATAATATGTTTATGTATTATATAGATATACTAATATGTCCAATAGTTTAATACTTCAAGCATAAGGTAGAAGATTAAAATCTTCATTTAGGTACCTCTAAATGTCATAGAAATCATGTAGGAGGTTGGAAGCACAAGTTCTTCCATTTAGGCACCTCTAAGTTTTCACCACTACACTTGATGTAAAAATATACAAGGAGGGTTATGAACTACAAGTAATTCAAGAATATTAAACACTAATCTATAAGAAATCATCAAGCAATGTGTGGATTTTATGTAGGACAACCCAAGTTAATCCTTAATCACACATACATCAAGTCTTGGACTTGAACATCACTTGTGGGTTAAACCCTTGACAAAAAAGAAAGTTTGTGAGGATTAATCCTCTGATTTTCGATGTCTCGACCTTGTTTTTAAGCCTAACTAACTATAGGAGTGGTTATAAGCATAAGGACATAGGTTTAAGATGAGTTAGACTCAAGTTTGAGCAAGTTAAGTAAGGTATGATTCAAAATAAAACAAACAGTGAACTTTGGAGTCCTTTTGGCGACGTTCCAGGGGCTGGTTTGCTGTGAAAAAGCCATGGAATCGAAGCTAAGGAAGTTCCAAGCACATAGGAAAAATAATGGAGTAAATCGGATAAGAAATGAGAAAGTTATGCTTGTTTTAGTGAAGGAAGGTGATTTTACTCGAACTTCAGATTGGCAGCTGCTTGGAGACGGATTTGAGGGAGTTTGTAGTGATTCGTAAAGTGTAAAATGCTTGGGTTAGGCTGGGTTTATATAGGGAAGGATTAGGGTTGGGTTAGGTGAGTTTTAATGCAAGAAACACACCTTGGAAACTCAACAAAACCACCAAAATAGCCCAATCCCATAAGGGGAAACAACTAATATGCGGATTCTGCCTCTGGCAGGGCGCGAGAGAATCCAGTGGCGGTGGCGGGGTGCCAGAGACCATCAGGTCTTTAATTCAAGTTTTGAATGGACACTTTGGTCCTTTGAGTTTATATTTTAGGGTTTTAGGGTATATTAAGGGTATTTTATGTAATTTCGACATAGTTTATGGATAAATTAAGTATGAGGAACATAAACTAAGTATAATTAGGCGTATGAATGTCGTATTTAAGTATCGTATTCGCTAAAAAGACGTATTATGCATAAGTTTCACGTATTTGTAAGTTTGGCACATAGTTTCCAAGATTTACGATTATGAATCAATTGTTTACCAAAATCAAACGTATGAATATGGATGAAGTATGTTTAACACGAATTTAAAGAAATACGAGTTTTATTTATGAACCAAGTCCCGTATTTGATGAAAGAATGATTACAAGAACGCGGGATTTCCAAAAATAGAATTTCAAGCAATGGTTTCTAAATATGGAAAGTATGAAAACGCAGGGCGTTACATTGGGTGTCCCGCTTTTGTGAGAAATGCGGGCCCAACCATGAATGAACCGATTGACGTTTTTGAGAGTGTTATTCTTCACGATAATCTCGACGTCTAGATTCAGAATGAGTAGACTCATATCTAGTGCGAGACTGGGAATTAACTTCTGTATCTTCGACCGACACGTATGATGGTGAATCATGATGCAACACTCGAGGTACAGGTGGAGCTCGCACCTGAGCTGCAGATCTGCGTGTCTGTGGTGCTGGTTGAGCAGTTTGTGCACAAAGCTGTGCATAAACGACGTCCAAAGCACCTTGGGACTAAACATACCAAGAGATCGGGGTTTCACCAGGAGATAAATTGAACTCACCGGAATTTCAGGCTGAATTCCTGGAGTGACAGGATCGTTCGCATGATTCGCATCATGTTGAACATCATTATCATCAGACGCTTCTTCCACAATTCCGTCGACACGATATGCATAGGCAAATTTCCTCTGTTCTCGGGTCGAGGACCTGGTGGATTTGACGTACTTCTTCCATTGAAAACAGAAAGAGAAATGAATCGAACAAGAAGATGAGAATAAAAGTAGAAGATCGGTGGGCGCCAATGAAGAAACACCGGATCTAAATTGACCGGAATCAATTAGATCGGGGGGTAGGGTTTCTGCATAAAAGGGTTAATCCTCTCATCGATTGCGGATGGGAGCTACTTCGTCGAAGATCTCTGCAAAACTGGAACGCCGTTAGCCTCATCACGGGCAGAATGGGGGTTCTCTCCGTGACCAACCTCTGGCGTGAGAATCAATACAGTGATCTCAAAGGAGAAGATGAAGTAGTAAGAGTGAAAGTATGTGAAAGTAGCTTGGGAGATCATACCTGAATCCTTCCATTTATAACCATGGTTTTGGCGCCAAAAAGATTACGGAGGTAATGACGGGGTTACTTCTTCCGTTACAGTTATCTCCTTTTCCGTTAATCAGTTATTTCTTCATCCATGCACACAGATCGTAGATCTGATCGATGGTTGGGGAGATGCCACGTGGAAAGTGGTTTTATGTAGTTTTTTCTCCATCATCATGATTTAGATGAAGGTTTAGGATTATGCCACGTCACATTCGATTATAACCGAATGGGGTTATGCACGATGGGCTTTCAATGCCTTCTAGAAGATCTACAGCTGTACACCATTGATTCTTTGCCACGTGTCCATTCTGTTACAACAGGAAAAGATTCTTTTTGTTCAAGTCCTTATTTCATGCGCGCGGGACTGTTTAGGACTTTATCTTCAAGCTTAACTGTACCCTTGCGCGAGCCTGCGCAAGGGTGTTAGTTGAATATTTGTCTTTCTTTTCTCCGGCGCATGGTCCTCGAAGATTGTTCTTTCCAAATCTTGTTTAAAAACCGATGTGCGGCCACGTAAGGTCTTGTTTAAGATGATTTTTGGAATGAGGTTATGGTATGGTCCTATGCGCTTGCGCAAGGTTTTTAGGGCTATACCCCTTCACGGTTCTATTTTCAAGTTGTTGTACGTGAAGACCAAGAAAACATTGTAACTCCCCCATGGCACTCATCTCAAATTGAGCAATCATCAATTTTCTAAATTACATAGCTTTCCCTTTCCATTTTAGAAATAGAGTATTATCAATTTTACCTCTTTTGAATTCATTAGATAAGAGAAAGGTGGATAGAGTATCATACCAGGCTCTTGGTGCTTGTTTTAGTCCATACAAAGCTTTTTTAGCTTGTAGACATAGTCATGATGGAATGTGTCTTCAAATCCTAGTGGTTGACACACGTAGACCTCTTCTTAGATTTTTCCATAGAGAAAATCACACTTTATATCCATCTGATACACCATGTTGTGGTTGACAGCAAAGGCCATGATGAGTCTTATAGCTTCTAATCTTGCTACAGGAGGAAAGGTTTTTTCATAGTCCATTCCTTCTTCTTGTCTGTAGCCTTGAACCACAAGCCTGACTATGTTTTTTTTATAACAATGCCTCTTTGATTAGTTTTATTTTCAAAGACCCATTTTCTACCAACTAGACATATATCCTTTGGTAATAGAGCAAGTTCCCACACTTGTTGTCTTTTAAACTGAAGAAGCACTTCTTGCATGGCTTCTACCCAAGTGTTATCTTTCAATGCCTCTTGGTATTTGACATGCTGGATTAATAATAGAAAGCCAACAAATAGGCAGACATATGAAGTTTGGCTTCTTGTGAACACTCCTACATTGATATCTCCTATTACTTGTTCTGGTGGATGAGATATGTGGAAGATAGTGTTCCCAGTGTATGGAATGATAGAATTTTGTGGTGAGGGGCATAATTGGGAATTTTTTGGCGAAACCTCTGTTGCCATTGTGATATGATCAACAGTGGTTTGGAATGGTGGTGGTGGAATTGGCCCAAGTGGGGAATTTGTTGTGGAGGATAGATTAGTGGTATGACCACATGCATAATCGGTGGTTTGAGGTTGACTTTAGTCAACAATGATTCCAGTTGTTGTGGACTGACTGTTGTTTTTTGCAGATGAACTCTGATATACGTTAAATTATACATGTTTTTATCCCACAAAACACTTCCGTTTTAAGCATTTTTGACCGAAACCACGACATTTAGGTACCAAATCCAGTACTTTTATATTTTCAGGTCTTAAACGAAGCACAAAAGAAAAATCTGATGAAAACGGACAAATTCTGATGCAATTATGATGAAACGGACAAAAATCTGATACGGCCAGGTGTCGCATGACCGTGCGACCTAACCGCACTACCGTGCGAGTCGTCCGACCTCGGAAGCACTGCTAGTGCGACTGATGGTGCCGATGTTTTCCCGGACCGCACTACCGTGTGACCCTCCGCATGACCGCGCACCAGCTAGACCAAGTTTTCTGATCAGCCTTCTGATGATGTCGCACGACCGTGCGACCATTGGCATGACCGTGCCAATCTTATGACCGAGACAAATTGTCCACTTGTCTGACCCAGAATGGGAGAAATGACATCACCCGACAAGACCAGTCGCACGACCGTGCCAACCATCGGCACGGCCGTGCCAAACCAAAAATTGCCTATAAATAGAGCCATTCACTACTGGTTTCAATGTTGGGTTTTTCTCCATGTTTTTGGGCGATTTCTGGGTTATGAAGCAGTCCTGGTCAGACCCATTTGAAGCCTCAAGACCGAGTGGAAGCATAACCGATCCAACCCATCAATTCCTTGCTTGTTTATGGTTTGTTTCCTTGTTCTTATACATGTATTCCGATCATTATTCAAGTATTGAGCTGATGTTCTATGTTATGTTTATGTAATTTTGTGTAATAGTAGTAATGAACTTGTTTCTTGAATAATCTTTATGTTGTAATCTTGTTTATATGAATCTTTAGTACATTTTATGTTGAATCTTCATGATTATATAATGAATGTTTCATTGATGTTGAGTTCCTGATTATGTTTGATTATCTTGGATAATGAATCTAGGATTAGTGGGATAATAACTATTTCTTGATTAATCACTTATTTGTAGATTTTGTTTACACCATGAAACCGGACCAGGGTATTGGTTTTATACAAGATATATCTTATTCTGATTAGGAATGCTTTCTTGCACGTAAGGGTTCTAACGAATTATATGGTGTTGATTACATGTTCTTGAACGCGGTTTATGATCCTTGTTTAGTAGTTTTGGTCTGAAATTGCTGACATGGTAGGTTTGTGTTTAAGACTTGTAAAGGTGAAATAGTTTGTTATATGATCTACTTAATTGCTTATCCTCGTGGCTGTATTGTGACCATCGTTATTGCTTTCTTTGATAAGTGAGGTTAGGAATCCAGACCCGGTAAATAACCTATCTTTAAAAATTCGCATAAATAAATATCAATAGCTCGCTAATGAATGATTTTAGGTGGTTAACGTGTGACCATCGCGTTAACTTTCCGAAGAATCATAATGCTAGAAATCCAGACCCGGTAACTAGCTGTCTTGCAATTGGAAAATTGATTAAGTACTTTTGTGACATATCTAGATAACATGTTTAGGTTGTTTGTGAAATAAGATAATATTTATTTTTCATATTTGGAGTTTATTATGTTTTAGATATAGTTTTAGATAATTTTAGTTAAACACCCATTAACTCATCCTTTTACTGGTAAATTAATGACAAAGATTTAGTACTTAATAACGCCCGTGTTCCATGGATCGATATCTGGCTCTTACCAATACTTTGCTACATATATGACGGGATACACTTGTCCTTTGTTGTGTGTGTTTTAATGTTAAGGTATAAACCATTTTATAAATAATAAAACACAAAGTTACGTCGGGTGCGATTGTAAATACTGTAAATAAATGTGTATAGTCGCGCCCACATTAAGTTTTTGGCGCCGTTGTCGGGGAGAGCGGCGAATTTTCGGAACAATCCGAGTCATTATTTTACCGGTGTACAAACTGTACATACTGTGAATACTTGCATATTTTTGTATTTATTTGTTTCCTATTATTTACTAACTTGTGAATATTTAGCCTGGCACACCCAGCAGGACTAACTTTTGACTAACTTTTTCTTTTTCCGTTTTACTAACAAGCTGACTACTAACCATCTTACTAATTAACTTTACTAACTCACTAACATACTAACTCTTTATTTATTATTCAACTAACACTTTCTTTATTTCAATTATTTATTTAATTCAGTTATGTGTTCGGAATCGAACCATTTTCATTTATTTATTTATTCAATTTATTTATTTCATTCCAGTACAGTTATTTCAGTATTTCATTTATTTCAATTCAGTTATTTCAGTTCTGTTTATATTTATATTTATGCCCGTGGTCGCACGTCGAACCACTTATATATATATATATATATTTCATTTTTTTATTTATTTACATTTATTTATTTACCCTCATTTATTCATTTCTGTCCATTTATTTATTTAGTTAACTGCTTATTCATGTTTTGTGGGATAAAAACATGTATAATTTAACGTATATCAAACTCTATGGATCATAATAGACTTTGTATTGAGATGGCAACTCAATGTCAAATATGTGATCTTCTTGTGCTACATTTGGTTTACCTGCATCAACCTCAACCTTTGCACTTACTTCTCAAAATCGAATTTAACAAGGTCAAAAAGTTTTGCTGGATTTTTAAAGAGGAAAGTTCATTGAACTTTACATTCAAGGTTTCTTTTATAGTCATGGTCCTTGTGTTAATCACTTTATAGGCCTTAGCTATAGAAGAATGTCCCAAAAAATATCCACAATCCACTTTGTCTGCAAATTTTGAGATTCAATATAAAGCATGTGCAACCAAAGATTTTAAAAAATGAGATTAATGGTTTTATTTTTAAAAGAATCTCATAGGCAGTTTTTTGATGCCCAAAGTTTATAAAAACTTTGTTTTGAACATGGCATGCAGTATTCACAGCCTCTGCTCAAAATGACAAATAGAAGGCAAGAATCTGCAAGCATGGTTCTTGCAGCTTCAATTAGAGTTCTGTTTTTCTTTTAACAACCTCATTTTGTGTAGGTGTTCTAGGAATACAGAATTGTCTCACTATTCCTTACGATACATAGAAATCATCAAGCTCTTGATTTCTGAATTCAGTCCCATTGTCACTTCTAAGAGACTTTACAGGTAGATCATATTGTTTTTCAACTTTTATAATAAATTCTTTCAGGATACTTACACTGTCATCTTTCGAGTGTAAGAAATAAGTCCATGTGTACCTATGAATATCAACAACTATTACTAAGAAATATTTATTTTTCCTTAAGCTCCTGATTTTTACTAGGCCAAACAAATCCATATGTAACATATGTAGACATTGGGTTGTTTTGGATTCTTCAATGGGTTTGTATGATGTTTTATGTTGTTTACCTTTTAAACAGGAAACCCAATGTTCATCACACTTAAATTGTTTAGTTGGTAAACCTCTGATAAGGTTTTGATTTGTCGGATTGTTAATTGTTTTCAAATTAACATGTCCTAACCTTCTGTGCCATAACTCTATTTCTTTTGTTAAGGCAATAGAGAATAGGCAGAGACATCTATTTTTGGGTTATCTTTTAACATGTCTACTAAAACAGTCCCAAAATTTTTATTTAAAATATATATAAAAACTTATGTTATTAAAAAGGATGCATCATGGGTAAAGTTGACTAATAAAAATATAAGGTACTTTGGCAAACGTATGAACCGTTTAAAAATTTTGAACCTACTCCGTTTTTAATGAAACTTAGACCCAAATGTAGATAAAAATATACTCGCCCTAATGACATATTTATTATTTTATATAAACGTCATACTTTAGAAATTATAAGCGCCAAAAGAGTGAAGCAGTTAAATTAATTATAATATATATATATATTATATAACATAATCCAAAATTTAAGTCATATGTATGTTAGTGCACGTGTGAAGGTGAAGGATGGATGTGCTGTACATTTTATTTAGTGAATATAACAAATAATTGTAAAATAAAAGTTAAACTTGCATACTTGGGTAACGTAACTTCCAAGACTAACATATGTATAAATAGGTAAGGTTAAGATCATTCAAACATCTCATTTGTTTCCTTCTGCTCGATAGCTTTCCCTCTCTCTTTAAGAAATCTACTTTTTATTTTTATAAATAAAGCCCTGCCCTGTTTTAAGTATTGTAGCCCCTGATCACTGATACCCTGTCCAAGTGACGTAGGGCCCCGTAATGTATGTCAAGGCTCTGCCTAAATTCATTGGGGTTCTGTCTCATGACGTAGGGATAAAGTGAAATGGGGTTACTATATTTAAGTGTGAGTGCACTATTTATTCTATTAAATAATCCAGGAATTTTACCAAGATATATCAACCCTCCAAAATATTTCTGAATACCCCCATATGTTTTTAAATACACCCCGTACATGAAAGCCAAGCCCGAAATACCAAATAGTATTAAAATTAAATAAAAAACTAGAAATATTAAGTTGAGGCGGGCCGCGTAGGACCCACCCCAACCTTACGCGGGCGGTATGAAGGTGTAGATCTGATTTCGTTTAATTCCTTAAGTTAAGGCGGGCCGCGTAAGCTACCCTTAACACTTACGCGGGCCGCGAGTGTCCCAAATGATGGCGCAGCCTGGTGATGACACGTGTCATCATCGTGGCAAGGCTACACAGTGACCAGGATAAGCTATACGTTGACCTGGAGTCAACGCGGGCCACGTAAGCCCTACTTTCATGTTACGCGGGCCGCGAGGGAGTCCAGTATCAGCACTATATAAAGGAGCCATCGGGTTCAACTAGAATTCGCTCATAATTCGTTTCTCAATCTTAATTTCTGAATAGAAGGCATAATACTCGGGTATTTTACCCCCTAATTAGCAAGGTTCTGCTCCATTGTAAGTATTATAACCCCTGGATACGTATTAGATACGCTGCCCGATTGATCTAGGATTCCGTAATGACTGACGTGGTTCTGCCCGACGTAGTCATTGGAATGCTGTCTCGGGGAGAGTATTGCTAATGTTAAAATGGGTTATTATACTAACACGTGTACATTATTTATTTAACTAGATTATAACCATGAAGCCACAAAGGAAAGACCTATAATAGCAATGTGAGTTTATCCTCTTTTTGTTAATCTTTTTGGTAATGTTTTACCAAACCTTAAATGTTTTACTATGAAAATTAGCAGTGATTGAGTCTTTGTAGTTCTTCAATTACTGCCGGTATGTTGGGGTTTTGTATACAAAATTTACTACACTGTGAGTAGTAAGTCAAGGTTGAAAGTACGTTACCATTGGACAATGAGTTAGCCAATGTGTAATATGACCCACAAGTCAGTGGATTGATAGTACCAAATGGAGTAATTGTGTAGACATAAACAATGTGATCGCTCTCAATACTGTTCACTGTGACTTTTTATTTAAACCTGATTAAACTGGGATTCACTCACCAGTATTTCCTGCTGATAAAATGTTTTAAACACGTGTTTCAGGTAACTTAATGTGAAGCCAATAAAAAGCCAGCTGGAGAGCACTGAAGGCTTGGAAAAGTGGCAATAAAGTTACCTAAAATAAAATAGATGTTTTTTTAAATAAATAAAATAGGATTTATTCCTATGGAAACATGTGTACTACAAAATTGGGTTTTTCCCATATATAATTGTATTTATAAAATATGGTGGTTTACTCTGATCAAATATTTCCTAACTACGGTCCTGATGAAATTTTTCCGCTGCCAAATTAATAAACAACGATACCACCAAAACTGGCTCGCGGCCGCCCGTTCCCGGGAATTAGGGATCGGGGGTTGTGACAGAAGGTGGTATCAGAGCCTAGCCACTGGTTCAAGCCAAAGAAGTGTTCCGCTGACACTTAAATTTTAATTCTGTGTTAGGAAATAACTTATGTGATTATGTGTTTTATATTATTTGACTATTTGTTAGTCTACAGTATGGGTAAGCAAAGAATTTCGGACATCTATCGTCAATTAGATAGTTCACCAAAAGATAAGGGAACCTCATTTCAACCAAATCCCTAAGGATACTCAGCAGATATTGAGGAATGAATATTTATTCGTAAGGCACAGTCTAAGAAACCATTTACCACTAAGAAAAAAAATTGGATTATTAGCAAAAGTCGAGAGAAAATAAAGAAGTCACAACCAAAGGGAGCAAAAATCAATAAGGAAATAAATACACAAACTCAGGAAACAGGCAATAACCTACCATGGGAAGGTGAATTAGATGAACAATGGGTAAATCTCCATATGTTAGCCACTATAGCAGTAAATGCTAACTTATATTAAATAGTCGAACGACCAAACTAGTACCAGCACCCATGCCACCTATGAGCTAGAAACTTTAAAGGAACTTTGCCCATTAGATAACAAATTAGTAGAGACAGTAGATAGAATAAACCTTATATAAAAGCATGTTGAGTCTAATACTCATATATCCTAGATAGACTAAAATAAGTTACGGATGCATAATCCCTAGTTTATTTTGAATTCCAGTTGTAGTTGTAATAAATACATATATATATATATATATGAGTCGCAATGTTCGCCGTTTTTAATAAATCTATTTTATGATTGTACCCAAATGTTTGTACTAGAAATTTTTCTGTTAATACCACCTACTCAAATAATATCATAATATACATCAAACTAAGTTAGTTATTAACAAAGCAGTCATGTTTATGATTCTCTTTTGAAACCAATTATTTACTTTGGTTTAAAATATATATTGAAATATATGGTATAAAGTTTTAAACCTCTGTGATTTTAATAATATTGTTTCGAAATAATTTATATTTAAATAAATAAAACCAAAGCTATTAAATTAACCAAAGGGATTTTAAGAAGTAATCAAATTTTGAGATTGCTTTAGTGGATCTAGCCAAAGCAAGTTTTGAAACCCAGATGTACCAATTTACCACTCCATTTTATCGTTTCTGGTTTATAACTAGTTGACCATAAGACTTGATACTTTCATAGTTTTATGAAATAACTGATGTTGGGATTACCTGTAAAAGTTTCTATTGAAATACTTAGTAATAAAATAGATGATTAAATGAATATGATGGGTATTCATGATTTAATAAAATCATTTAAAAGTTTTTAAGAGATTTGGGTTGGTTGGACTATGTAGAAAGGTCTAACTAAACGTTGAAAGCGTTTCTATAAATCTTTAATATTAAGGTATGTCCAGAATAGGATCTTATGCCTGGAAATAATTAATATAAGGTTATAAGATTAACCTGTCATATTAGTTATAGGATTGTATATCCTAAATTATAAATAAATAAATATATATATATATATATATATATATATATATATATATATATATATATATATATATAGAAATCCACTAGTACATATGGGTATCTATCCTACACGGTTTTCGGTTGGAAAATGGAAATTTTAAAATAGTACAGTAAGTAAAAAAAAATTATATCTAAAATTTTAATAAAATATCATGGTATAATAAATTCTAATAAGTGTAATATAGTATATAGAATAGTATATGCACTTATGTTATAAGTCCGTCGCAGATTTATTAAAATGTAACAAGGCTATTAGATCTTTTTACTAGAATATGTATACAAATCCTATCTTCTCATAAGTATAAGTATATTATATTATACGAAAATAATATACTGTATATTTTTTCTTGCACATTTACTTATGGTAGAAGATTAGATAATTAAATTTTTAGAAGTAAGGATATTGCAACAGTGAAAACATCTTTTCTTATCCTACTTAAATCAATAATTTAGTATCTATTTATTTATTTTACCTGGCACGTTAAAATGTTTATAAACATTCATTTTCTTCTCACACTAGAATTAAAAATGGATGCCCCACATAAGAATAGTTGACTCAAATATTTGTTTAGTACTTTTGTCCTTTATATATAACTTTATTTAAAATTCAGATTACAATCTTAATATTGTAATATCTTTAAATAAATTACTATTACTATTGTATGGGATATACATACACATTTCAATACATGTATATTACTCAAATATATTTGAATCAATTTTTTAAACGTCAAACTCTGTATTACTTACCATAAGTACGTCTTTGAATAAATAATATAATATACAATAAATTGAGAATTAAGTTTTGATATTTTAAACATACTGCTTTCTAAAATTTCCTCCCCAAAAGTTCTAACATCTTGTACGTTTTCTGCACTCATTGGGGGTGCAGGACTGGGTTTGGAATCTGGGATTGATTCTTATAAAGGAAAAGGTAGAAATGTGATAATTGAAATAGATATATATAGATGGTTACTTGAGGAGAAATTATTAAGGTAATATAAATGGTGAGTCTAGTATAATATAACCTATTAGTTAAAAATGAAAATTTTCTTATGAGTCCAGAAAATTTATATTTTGAATAAATTATTAATTCCAAAATACTAGCTTTGACAGAAATTTATTTTAATATACTACCTTTATAAAAGAATAAAATAAAGTCATGGAAATAAGCTTGATGATTGGTGCCATCGGATGTATAGTTATTATTTTATATATGTTTGTATATATCCCGTAAGTTAATATTAACTAGAGAGTTGAAATTTTATACACATATATGCATATACCCAATAGAATTCCTTGATGATATACCCAATATAATATCTTCTGTAAGATAAACATAAGAGAAAATATCATTGGTAGTTCATATGAAAACATGAAGTTATTATAAGAATAAACCATGAAATTACTATGTTGTAAAATGCCATCTGTCTCAATAAAATATTCCTTGTGATTGAATCTAATAAAGTTAGCTGTGAGCATACTTATTACATTGAACCTAGCTATAGTATCAATGGAGACAATGATATATTTGAAACTCCATTCTCCAACCAAAAGAAAACCACAATCATAATAATATCTATGCTTAAATGAAAGAGTTGGGATATTGATATTCACTGGTAACAACCAGGACAGTATTTAGACTTGAACCTAAGAAGAATGCCTTAGTATAAAGCTTTGAGATAAGTCAATTACCTGCATAGATAAAGTATGATGGTTATTGGTATCTCGTGAGGATGATGACTAGAACAGTGCCTGTATGATAAATAAGCAATAACAACTGGCCACTGTTATTTCTTGTTTATTGGTACTACTCGGTTCTAGAATATGATCCATCATGAGAATACTAATTTCTTTGTTTCTTGATGCAAACCATAATAAACGATGTACCTTTAAAATCACGATTTGAGAAAATCTATTTATGAGAAATACAATGATAACTACCTCTCCGGCAAGGCTGGGTATGGTGTAGTAGACTCTCCAGTTTATCCGGGTAAGATGAGGGTACCTCTCCGGCGAGACCGGGTGAGATGGGGTATATGTTATGATAATGGAAATTCCTAAATAGTATCATGACCTGATGTCTGATATTTCTTTGGAAATATGAATCTATTAAATACATTGACCTTATGAATGGTGCGTATATTACAAGTATGTGAAATACATGATTTTATAGATATGTGTATCTATAAGGAAATCGAAAAGCCATAATGATTGACAATTAGGAATTAACCACGAATATGTGTGTCAATGATAATTTTAGACTTATCAGGAATCTCCCGTATACGTCTCTAATTCCGATATCAAACATTTTTTCATTTGATCATCCGTCTCGAAATTCGTACGACGAGATGAACGACGGGAACTCTTTAAGTTGGGACGTCATTGAAAGTTTAAGAATTCCTCTTGCATTACCTCAGAGTATTAACGCATTAGGAAACCTGTAACTAAAAGTTATGTGAAGACACAACACATCTAAACACTTACGCTAATAATTTTAATTTCATTAAGAAATCTTGGGAAGATAAGAATCTCATAGAGAATAGTTCTGATCAAAGTAAAAGTGAAATTCAAAACAAAGGGCAGAATATACCTTGAAACTAAACTAACTAAAAATATTCATCCATATTTCAAGGAATCTCGAGGACGAGATTTAAAACAAGGTGGGGAGGATGTAACAGTCCCAAAATTTTTATTTAAAATATATATAAAAACTTATGTTATTAAAAAGGATGCATCATGGGTAAAGTTGACTAATAAAAATATAAGGTACTTTGGCAAACGTAGGAACCGTTTAAAAATTTTGAACCTACTCCGTTTTTAATGAAACTTAGACACAAATGTAGATAAAAATATACTCGTCCTAATGACATATTTATTATTTTATAGAAACGTCATACTTTAGAAATTATAAGCGCCAAAAGAGTGAAGCAATTAAATTAATTATAATATATATATATATATTATATAAAATAATTCAAAATTTAAGTCATATGTATGTTAGTGCACGTGTGAAGGTGGAGGATGGATGTGCTGTACATTTTATTTAGTGAATATAACAAATAATTGTAAAATAAAAGTTAAACTTGCATACTTGGGTAACGTAACTTCCAAGACTAACATATGTATAAATAGGTAAGGTTAAGATCATTCAAACATCTCATTTGTTTCCTTCTGCTCGATAGCTTTCCCTCTCTCTTTTAGAAATCTACTTTTTATTTTTATAAATAAAGCCCTGCCCTGTTTTAAGTATTGTAGCCCCTGATCACTGATACCCTGTCCAAGTGACGTAGGGCCCCGTAATGTATGTCAAGGCTCTGCCTAAATTCATTGGGGTTCTGTATCATGACGTAGGGATAAAGTAAAATTGGGTTACTATATTTAAGTGTGAGTGCACTCTTTATTCTATTAAATAATCCAGGAATTTTACCAAGATATATCAACCCTCCAAAATATTTCTGAATACCCCCATATGTTTTTAAATACACCCCGTACATGAAAGCCAAGCCCGAAATACCAAATAGTATTAAAATTAATTAAAAAACTAGAAATATTAAGTTGAGGCGGGCCGCGTAGAACCCACCCCAACCTTACGCGGGTGGTATGAAGGTGTAGATCTGATTTCGTTTAATTCCTTAAGTTAAAGCGGGCCGCGTAAGCTACCCTTAACACTTACGCGGGCCGCGAGTGTCCCAAATGATGGTGCAGCCTGGTGATGACACGTGTCATCATCGTGGCAAGGCTACACAGTGACTAGGATAAGCTATACGTTGACCTGGAGTCAACGCGGGCCGCGTAAGCCCTGCTTTCATGTTACGCGGGCCGCGAGGGAGTCCAGTATCAGCACTATATAAAGGAGCCATCGGGTTCAACTAGAATTCGCTCATAATTCGTTTCTCAATCTTAATTTCTGAATAGAAGGCATAATACTCGTGAATTATACCCCCTAATTAGCGAGGTTCTGCTCCGTTGTAAGTATTATAACCCCTGGATACGTATTAGATACGCTGCCCGATTGATCTAGGATTCCGCAATAACTGTCGTGGTTCTGCCCGACGTAGTCATTGGAATGCTGTCTCGGGGAGAGTATTGCTAATGTTAAAATGGGTTATTATACTAACACGTGTACATTATTTATTTAATTAGATTATAACCAGGAAGCCACAAAGGAAAGACCTATAATAGCAATGTGAGTTTATCCTCTTTTTGTTAATCTTTTTGGTAATGTTTTACCAAACCTTAAATGTTTTACTATGAAAATTAGCAGTGATTGAGTCTTTGTAGTTCTTCAATTACTGCCGGTATGTTGGGGTTTTGTATACAAAATTTACTACACTGTGAGTAGTAAGTCAAGGTTGACAGTACGTTACCATTGGACAATGAGTTAGCCAATGTGTAATATGACCCACAAGTCAGTGGATTGATAGTACCAAATGGAGTAATTGTGTAGACATAAACAATGTGATCGCTCTCAATACTGTTCACTGTGACTTTTTATTTAAACCTGATTAAACTGGGATTCACTCACCAGTATTTCCTACTGGTAAAATGTTTTAAACACGTGTTTCAGGTAACTTAGTGTGAAGCCAATAAAAAGCCAGCTGGAGAGCACTGAAGGCTTGGAAAAGTGGCAATAAAGTTACCTAAAATAAAATAGATGTTTTTTTTAAATAAATAAAATAGGATTTATTCTTATGGAAACATGTGTACTACAAAATTGGGTTTTTCCCATATATAATTGTATTTATAAAATATGGTGGTTTACTCTGATCAAATATTTCCTAACTACGCTCCTGATGAAATTTTTCCGCTGCCAAATTAATAAACAACGATACCACCGAAACTGGCTCGCGGCCGCCCGTTTCTCGGGAATTTGGGATCGGGGGTTGTGACATCCACTACATAAAAATTGCCACTTCTATGAGCAACAAGTTGTGCAGTGCTTTCAGCTATAATTTTGTCAATCTTTTAAACTACATCAGGTCCTACAATTTTACAAGTTTTCTTTGTAAAAAATGAGCCATAGCGTTTGTCACTCATTTGTGAGACACTGAGTAGATTGAATTTTAAATTGTCAATACGATTAACATTTTCAAATTTTAGCTTACCAGCCTGGACAGTTCCTAACCCCAACACTTTTCCTTTTGAATTATTTCCAAAGGATATATTACCACACCGATGAGTATGGAAGTTATACAGTAGAGCTTTGCATCTAGTCATATGTCTGTATGCTCCACTATCAACATACCATAGGCTATCTAGGCATGTAGAAACTCCCGTTTCGGTGGCCATTAATGTACATTCGCAATTATTCTCATCTTCAGTTGTATTCCAAGGATCATTGTTTTTTACAGCATTTGCATCAACCTTTTCACAAACTATTGTTTGTGCTGAGTTAGATGCACTCTCAACATTTTGTATGTCAAGAGTTTCCTGGTTGTTTTTAACAATTTCTTCAGTTTTACTGAATTTCTCTTTTAACTCATCCCATAGCTCTTTTGCAGTATTACAATGTAACAGTTCTGCATAGATCTCATTTGGCAGAGCCATTGCAATCACATTAAGTGCTTTAGCATCTATCTCAGACTTTTTGAAATCTAGCATTAAGTAATCTTCCGGTTTCTTTGGGTCCTACATATTAGGATTCTCGACACTAGGTGTCATTGGAATATAAGGTCCGAACATTATAGACTTCCAACATCCTATGTTTTGTTGAGCAAGATAATGCACTAACCGACGTTGCCAGATATTGTAGTCTTATCTAACAAGCATTGGTGGTTTGCAATTGTAATCGAAGATAAGGGAATAATGTTTGTTGAGTGACATTCTCTTTTGATCTTTTGTAGAAGAATATAATATGTGATACACACTTTTGAGTTCTACACTTTTATACTCTGAGCTACGAATAGATTGTATCTCTATGAGCTAATCTTTGAATGTGAAACTGATAGTGAAATCAAATTTAACGTGACAATACTATGATACCAATTGTTAGGGTCTGAGTTTGATACTTGTGAATTAAAGCTAGTTAAACAACCAATTTATGATTGCAGTAAATAATAAATTCACAAGTAGAAAGATATTATCAACTGTTTTCATTAATGATTCAAATGATTACAAAATGTTTTAAAGCTTAATGATTCTACAATCTCCCCATCGGCCTGATCACTCACAAATCTATTAGTACAAAAGAGAATGTGTGTGAAGTGATGAAATAGATCTCTAACTTGCGAGATCTATTTATACTAAGTACGAAAGCTCTGTTTGTGATTGGCTGACATCACCCTAATAGTGACATCTATCATTCCTCTCAGAGAAGATTCCACAGATATTGCAAACATCTGCGCAAATCAAACAACTGATCTAACTATGTCAAACATTGTTAAAAAGCAAATATTGTTACATTAGGAAACAACTGTTAAGCTATCCTATGTTGCTTTGTTCCTAACATCTGTTTGGCCAGACAGATATTTGGTCTTCTTCATCAGACCTTTACTTCAACAGACTTTTAGGACATGAACAGACCTTGTTTCTTCATGAATAGCGGTTCCAAGGCTTTAAACAGATGTTTGCGGGTCTTCAAAAGATGCTCTGATTTAGGTGTTCAAGATTCATTGTCTTTGGGAGGAAATTTCGTCTTCAACTGTTTATTTCTTGATCTCTTGTTCATGTTTTGGCTTTTAAATAGCATCTGTTCTTTTGTAGGTCTAACATCCTGGAAGCCCTCCATCTGAAAAGCCACCTTTGTTCCCATTGTAATGGTTTCACTAGCCTCCACTTGAACCTCTGTGTTTCCCCAACATTCGTACCATCCTGAGCTCTAGTGGATTACTATCTACAATTTTTTTGGGTTTGGAGTTTGCAGCACATCATCTTATTCAATCATTGCTATGTCTTCAGCCTGTGTGTCTGGTACTTGCTTTGACCATTCCTCATATGAGGATCCCCCATTCACCGCCTAATTTAAGTCAAACAAGGGCCCATGGCCCAATAAGTTGTTTTTTTAATTTACCCCTTCTAATACAATTATTATCTTCCTTTTGTGTTGGGCTTCTTAAATTTATGGGTCGTCTTCTAACCTTGGGCCTGACTCCATAGTTATGTTTTGGCCCACCAAAAATGGTCCCCTACTAAACGTTGGCTCCACACATGAGTCGTCAGTCTGCTAGGCATGTGCGTCGTTTTCCCCTCCTTGGGAATCAACGCCATTATTAAGTTTCTTTCCCATGCATGTCCCCTCCCCTCCCCTACCCAGCGTTTCGTTTCGTTTCCCGATCCCGTATTGTCTTCCACCAATGGACTCCGGACACCAACCGCTAGTACTTTATAATTGTTTCCACCAATCTCCCCTTCTTCCAAATTTTCATCCCGTCTATTCATCGAGCCTGTTGAAGTGGACGATTCATACACCTTCTGTGTAGATAGGTCCTCCATGATTGAAGAAAACCAATCATACGGTTCCTTTGTTATCCATGTTTTCTACTTTACACCTTTCCACACTAGGTCAATCTCTTCGTGAATATGTGCTCCGTTCGTAGACAAAACAAAATATTTCCCTGAAGATACATCAACACTTTACCATGAGAAATTTGTGTTCTTGATCACAACCCCAAACTTTGATCCGATGTTTCCCAAATAGCTAATTATCTCTGAGGTGATATGGAACACCATCCACCCTGAGACAGATCACCCGATCATACGTAATAACTTAGACTTCCTATGCAACTACCGCTAATAAAAACTCCCCCACATGCATTTCCTCCCCAAAAACCCTTCCATTACTTGTTTATCCTTCAGCACAGAACAACCATGGACTTCAACCCACCTACACAACGAACCGGGTGCATCCTCATAACCACCCATATTCAACATTGAGCATATGTAGCTGACCACCTTAATTTCACAAGTGACATATGTTTTGGACATAAATATGCATCCTTAACTACCCTGTGTGGTTGGAAAGCTTTCCACAACAGGAAGTTTGATATCCCTCCCAGCATATTTGTCACAAAGAAAGTAGTCACTGGTAACTGTCTCCTTTCGCCTTTCTTGGACTCCGGTATGGAACATCCATACACTCGTCTACTATCCCTCTATCTCTCATTTTTTAGGTAGTCCATGTATTTTAAATAGAACCCGTTGTTATTATAACCTAAGTATTAACTAGAGTAAATTGCCATTTTAGTCCCTGTGGTTTGAACCATTTTGCCAGTTTAGTCCAAAGGTTTCATTTTTAACATCTGGATCCAAAAAGGTTTCATCATTGCCATTTTGGTCCAACTGACTTAACTCCATCCATATCTGTTAAAGCTGCCAAGGGCATTTTTGTCATTTCAGTTTTCCTTTTATTAACCCTTTTTTCTTAATTGCTTTTTTCCTCTCATTTTGGCGCCCTTTTCACCCTGTATATAACCAGATCGACTGAAACCCTAAAATCCTAATTAACTTGAGCAAAGCAAACCATCTCTCCTACCTACCTTCAATCTTCAACAATGGTGCAATGTCCATGTGGTGCCCATACTGTAATTCGAACTTCATGGACCTCTTTGAACCCCGGCAGACGTTTTTACTGTTGCAATAGAGAGGTATTTAGGTTTCTTTCATCATCTTCATAATCACCTGCGATTTGTTCATGTTTCTGTCATTTTTTGTTAACAGGGGGAGGGGCTGTGGATTCGTTGCTTGGGCTGAGGCTGAGTTGTGTCAAAGATGTGCAGGAATCATAAGAGGGCAGTTGAACTCCATCCGCAGGCTTGAAGAAGAGAACAGGAGACTGAAGTGGCTATTGTGTGTTACTTGGGGTTTATTGATGTTGTACTATGTCTGTAGTTAAATGATGCGTATTTAGGTTATTTCGAGTGTTTGTAGTTCATGAATATGGTATGAATCTTGTAAGATTTTTGGTTTAGTTAATGGAACTATGTTAATGGTGTTATATGAATGATATTTGAATGATTCTTGATGGTATGAATGATGTAAGATTGTTGATGGTGTTATATTGAAGTAAACTGCAGCCATTAAAAGAAACTGGAACTATGTTAATGGTATGAATGATGTAAGATTCTTAATGGAACTATGTTAATGGTATGAATGATGTAAATTTTCCGATAGATTGTATTGTACAAAGCGGCCATTAAAAGAAACTGGCCATTACAAACCTGCATTATATTGAAGTAAACTGCCAAAATACAAACTGGCCATTAAAAGAAACTGACCCATTACAAACCTGCATTACATTGAAGTAAACTGCAGCCATTACAAACCTGAACTAAACTGCCAAAATACAAACTGACCCATTACTGAACTAAACTGTAGTTGACGATTACATACCAAAAGAGTAACTGGCCCATTACCATAATAGATTACAAGTACCAAAAGACTTAACCCTAAACTGTTTTACCAAAATACATAACCATAACCCATGACAAGTGCCAAAATACATAACCATTAATTGTTTTACCAAAATACATATCAAAGGACATAAGACCTAAGCAACATTTTCACTTGGACCTGCACCACTTTGACTTGCACCAACCTGACTTGCACCATCTTGACTTGCATCTACATCTTGTTATTTCTGTCTTTTCTTGCATGTCCTCTTGTTGTGGCCTTTTGCCTTGCAAATCTCACAGGTTATAGTGTTTCCCTTTCTGGTCAACTTTCCTGCATCTGGAATGGATGCTTCAGTATTCTGTGTTTGGGTCTGTGTTTGCCTTAATTCCTCTGCTGACTTCTTCCTCTTTTTCTTTGGTCTGCCTATCTGGTTATGATGTTTAGGAGGTAACAAAGTGGTGGGGCATCTCGACTTTGGCCATTCATCCATACCATTGATTGGTTCAATGGTACACTCATAAAGAAGTGTATGCTATTGAAGACTTCACACAGATTGTTTAGGAGTACATCACACTTTGCCCTACCTGTACATACACAACTTTATGTTATTAATGTGTACACTACAATAAAGAAGTTTATGCTATATATGTCATACCACTGAAATGAGATCTAGACCAATGCCTTGGAGGAATTTGTTTCAACCAGTCATGTAAGTCTTTATCTTCTTCCTCAACTGCCTTCATTGCATTTTCCCAACCTCTTGGTGTAAGGACACTAGCACAGCTCCATAACAAATCTTTGTAGACATCACCCTTCCATCTTGTTTTCATATTCTCATGTATATGCCTTAGGCAGAACCTATGTTCAGCCTTTGGATACACCTTTTCTATTGCTGGTATTATACCCTACATAAGCAAACAGTTTATGATACATAAGTAAACAATTAAATCAGTTACATAAGTAAACAATTAAATCAGTTACATAAGAAAATAGTTTATGATACATACCTTCTGCTTATCACTTATAAAGGTGAAATATGAGTTGGGATCCAGCCCTAGATAATCTCCCAAGCACATCAAAAACCATGTCCGTGAAGCTTTGGATTCTGACTCAACCAATGCATATGCTACCGGGTAGATGCCATTGTTTGCATCTATACCAACTGTAGTTAAGACCTGCCCTGGATAAGGCCCCTTCATGAAACATCCATCTAGACCCAACAAATTTCTACCAGCTATCTGAAATCACCTTTTTAAACTAGCTAAACAAATGTATATCCTTTTAAACTGCCTTGTTGGAGAATGTGGGTTAGGCTCCTTCTCAACCTCTATTTTTATTGTTGTACAAGGATTAGCCCTAAGCAATTCTTCACAGTAGTCTCTAAGCATTGTATATTGAACATTATAATCACCTTGAACTCTCTTTATTGCCTGAGACCTAGCCCTAAACATCTGCATTACAGTAACTTCTACCTGGAACTTCTTTTGTATCATATCTTGTAAGGATTTGAGTGGAATAGTAGGATTAATCCGAATAGTACCTTCTATCTCCCTAGCCAACCAACCGATTGTGCAGAGCCTAACATCCCTTGTGTTTAAACATATGTGCTCTTTCAAGAAGGTTTTAACTACCAAAGAGCCGACACTCTTGCTCTTTGATATGTGCAGCAACCAAGGACATGTAGGGTTTATATCCCTTTTTTTAGGTTTAGGTTTAACTTTAGGCCCATTTGCACTTTTTGCTGAATTTACAGATGTACCCCCAGCATTTAATGAACTTCCAGATATACCCTCAACATTTAATGAACTTCCAGATATACCCCCAACTGTCACATCTTCAACTTCCAGCCCTTTTGCTTTTGTTTTACCCCTAATGTTTGTTACATCTTCAGCAACAGCCCCATCTTTTGCCTCGGTTTCACCCCTGACCAGTTTAGGATTGAACCCCTTACACACTACACGAAACCTAGATGTATCATTTCTTACTATCATCAGTTGCCTCCTACTTTCCACTACATGTTTTTTAAGTAACCTTTTGATTTGTTCCTTATTACTAAAGGTTTGACCAAGATAAAAAGGACAACCATCAGTTTTTTTGGTTTTTTTATGCTTCCTCCTATGAGCCCTCATGCTCTTTTGCATCTTTGTGTCATTCTCATCATCACTCAAACTATCAAATTCTTCTAAGTCAATCTCAACATCCATGTTCACATCATCTCCAATATCTAAGTCTGTCCCATCATCACTTAAATCAAAATCTACTGCAGCCCTAAAATCATCCATATCAACATCATACTCCTCAACAATGTTATCAACATCCATAATATAGTCTGAGTCTTCATCAGATACATAATTACCCTCAGCTGCTTTGCCCTTTCTTACATTATAACCCTCAGCTACTTTGGCCTTTCCTTTAGAAACTTCATCTACTTTGGCCTTTCCTTTAGAAACCTCATCTATATCACTACTATCATCCTGCCCATAATCACCTGCCTTAGGTTCAAAATTGCTATCATCTGATCCATCACTACCACTATTTTCTGATCCATCACTACCACTATTTTCAGATCCATCACTACTTACAATCTCTTCAACAATGTGCTCCCCATCAGTTGCACTACTGCCATCCACATCATCTACATTTCCATTGATATCATGCTCTGCATTGTTTCTTAACTGCAAACCTTCATAACCAGGACTAATATGTTCTACAAAAACATCTATCAGTTTAGTAGTTCTAGATAGCTTTAAAAGATCAAGAATATAGCCATCATTTACCAGTGGTCTTAGCCCTAAATCCAGATCCTCTCCTGGCAATCTATAAATCTCATATCATCCTCCTCTCTATACCCAATATCCACCATCATATCCTTCAGTACAATGACTGAAAAGTAGTCTGAGTTAACCTTGTCAACATAAGAAACCTTACCCTTCGCATATGTCATTCCAGGATACTCTGTAAATTCACCCCCATGGTGTATTTCGATTGAAAAGTTTTCAGGGTAGTTTACTGCATCAATGAACATATAAACTTCAAATAAGTGATCAAGCCACTTAAAAAGGCAAAATTTAAACAAAATGTTGAGTATTAAACAGAACTTACCATATGCCTCTTCTGGATTGAATACTTCATTAGGATCACGAACACACCAAGGCTCATTCATCGTTCAGAAACCACCGCACAATGCTCGTTCACAGCTCAGTCGCCTTTGATCGATCGTCTTCGTTTCGTTGTTAGGGTTTTAAAATTGGGGAACTGTGTGTGTTGTGATCGATGTAATGAAGTAGGTATGTTATTTATGGAGCTTATAATAAAACAAAAAAGCTTTAATTAAAAGAAAAAGCAATTAAGAAAAAAAGGTTAATAAAAAGAAAAATGAAATGACAAAAATGCCCTTGGCAGCTTTAACAGATATGGATGGAGTTAAGTCAGTTGGACCAAAATGGCAACGATAAAACCTTTTTGGATCCAAATGTTAAAAATGAAACCTTTGGACTAAACTGGCAAAATGGGCCAAACCACAGGGACTAAAATGGCAATTAACTCTATTAACTAATTTATATACTATTAATTTGAAACATTTGTGTGCATATTTGGTTGTAAGTTGAGCTTAAATGGTTGTACCTTAATCAAATATAGGTTGTAAGTCGTGCTTAAGTGGTTGTAGCTTAATCAAATAATAATTGTTTCATTACCTTACCAAATACAATCTATTTTGTATGTATGTATGGTTGTAAATTGTGCTTAAGTTGTTGTACCCTAATCAAATAATGGTTTCATTATCTTACCATATTCAATCGGTTTGATTCATTTAAAGTTGTGTTGTTTTATTTGTGAATTATTATTATTTATAATAATCTAATTAATTTAGCCAAAATCTTGTATAAATATAAGTTGCAACATATTGATGCAATGGTTGTTGTAATGTATGCATTATGATTTGTATAGTGGTAATGATATATATTATATATAGATTACAATGAACCTGTCAAACGAGAAAAAAATTGACGCAGGTTCATCGTAACGCGCGAGTCCTAGATCAGCTTAGTTATTTTATTTTATATTTTACGTTTCGATTTAATTTCTTCGCATTAACACCGCAACTTCAGTGTCGATGGTCGCTGACAGTAGTGTGGCATTAGTTCTCGCCCCCGCCGCAACGCAGGGGCTGCTTAATACTAGTTATACATGTTTCGGAAGTTAATTGAGTTAGTTAAACTAGCAACATCCAACCACCATTTATGGGGTGTGATGGTTGGTTGTGTCTCTAGTTAACTTCTGTATCATATCTAATAAATAACTAATTGGTTGCGTCATGTGTCATCATTTTATGAGTCCAATATTATTTTTCTCGTTTTTCTTATTTCACTCTATCGTATTGTATTTCATAATTTAAGAAAGTTAATTCATAAATCATATCTTATCTCAAATTGTCATTTTATAATTCGTAAATTTGCGTTACTAATTATTTAGTATTTCTGTTATTCAACTTATGTAATACACGTATTTCTAACTTGGTGTGTATATATATGTATATTCAGTTTAAATTTGTTGTTATGTATCCGACTTTTTATCATTTATACAGTTGTAGTTGTTGTGATTAATACAAGAATCATAATATATTCTTATCCTTGGTTGTATCCATGTTTTTTGACATTTACTTATCTCGAACCGTAAGCACACATACTAAAACGAACAAGAAACTTTAACTTTGATGACTTCAATGATATTATCAATATCAAACCGTACGTAGCATATGCTTAGGATTTTATCACTAGGAAACTCGCCGGCAATTCCCAATGACATCTTTTATCTACTTCTATTTCTTATAAATTCTTGTTTTCAAGAAATTAATCTCAAAATGGCGCTCAAAGTTTTATGGGCGCTTGATGTCGCCAAGACACAGTATTACCACTTTAAAGCGATCATTATCGCCGGTATGGGCTTATTTACTGATAGTTACGATTTATTTTGTATCCCTCTCGTCATGAAGATGATAGGAAGGATATATTATCCAAAGATACATAGAGACGTGGACCAGAAGAAATGGTTTGAGGTTCCAACCGGCATTGCATCCACAATGATTTGTGTCTCCTTAATGGGGGCCGTGATAGGTCAACTAGTTTTTGGACGACTTGGAGACCGTGTTGGACGCCGTCGTGTGTATGGTGTTTCTCTCGTGATGATGGTTGTGGCATCTATTGGATGCGGTTTATCGCTCTCTAAATTGACACCGATGGTGTTTGTGAGCCTTGGATTCTTTCGGTTCTTGCTTGGGGTTGGAATTGGAGGGGATTACCCGTTATCGGCCACAATTATGGCGGAATTCGCCAATAAGCGGACTCGTGGAGCGTTTATTGCAGGTGTGTTCTCCATGCAAGGATTTGGGATACTTTTGAGTTCTCTAGTTTTCATGATGGTGTGCTCCATTTTCCAAGCTAGTTACGATGGGCACAATCTAACGACTCCATTGGAACTCGCACCATCGGTAGACATTGCTCCGGTCCCACCGGAATCAGACTTGGCATGGCGGATTATTCTCATGTTGGGTGCAATTCCAGCATCTATGACGTTTTATTGGCGGATGAAGATGCCTGAAACTGCACGGTACAACAACTAATTCATTCCATGTAGCGACTATTGTAGGTCACAAGAAACCAGATCAACTTTGAAAAAAAAAAAATAAGAACAAAATTAGGGACATTGCAATACTCACGTTTCACTTTATTTTGAAAGTATTTGCAGAAGTAGGCAGTTCGCTAAGTACATATATGAGTGAACTAAAGTAACATCTGACAATGTGTTTTGGAGTTTGCTGGTGTGGCAAGCAAACTTGGATAAAAACTAAAGGAAGAATTCGCTTATTTGACCTTCAAACTCAAGCCAATAATAACTTTTGTGACTCTACATGGAACCTCAACATGGAAAAGAAGTCAGGATAGAGATCGCTCGTTTGGCCAGCAAATTCAAGCCAAGCTAGCCAAGTTCAATTAGCTTGCTACACCAGAGAACTCATAAAAACATTCAAGTGAAGTCATAAAAACATTCACAAATTTCCCTTGCTACACTATTTGTACAACTTTCAAAAACTATCTTGACATACATACCACATCTCTAAACCAACTTTCAAATTATTCATAACTTATTATACTAGATTCCATACATTAAAAGCTAGATTCTAAATCACTAACAAAGGAATTGTTATATTCGCGTGTATGCGACTAACCATATATGTTTTGTATTTGATTGTCACTTGTGACATGATTCGGTCAAAAAAGATAAGATTTTCTGAACTATCAACTGATCATGGCTTTCTTCAAACACCGATTCCACAGATTCACTGCTTTGGTAGAGAAAAACACATTACAAGCAGCAAAAGACATAGGAAAAGTGATGAACGTGCCACAAAGCACAATCCAAGAAGATGTCGAGATGATAAACACCCCCAACACCCACGCTGCTTTCTCCAACACCTACCCTTTCTTCTCTCGTGAGTTTCTCCGACGACACGGCCGCGATCTCATTGCGGCATCCATAAACTGGTTTCTCATCGATATCGTCTTCTACAGCCTCAACATGTTCCAATACCATGTATTTAGTGGCCACTTGATTCCTAAGAGCCAGATGAATATATACAAAGATGCATTGCAGATCGCAAGACTCCAAGCACTCATTGCAATCTGTGCAACAATCCCTGGATATATTGTGACTGTTTACATGATTGATCACATCGGGAGAGTCAAGATTCAAGCAGTCGGATTCTTCTTCATGGCAATAAGCTTGTTTGCAATCGCGAAAATTAACAAGAGTGGAGATCACACAGATCTCTTCATTGTTCTCTATGGATTTACTTTCTTTTTTTCTAATTTTGGGCCAAACACTACAACATTTATAGTTCCAGCGGAGCTTTTTCCAGCGAGGTTTCGTGCAACTTGTCATGGGATTTCAGGTGCGGTTGGGAAAGTAGGGGCCGTAATCGGGTCGATAGGGTACATGTGGGCTTCTCGCGATCCTCCAAACGGGCTTGGAGTGTCGCATACGTTGATGGTGATGGGCGGGGTTTGTGGTTTAGGTTTTTTTGTGACGTATTTTTTTACTAGAGAGACAATGGGACGGTCGTTGGAGGAGAATGAGAATATTGATGAGTTTACGGGTGTTTGTTTTGTTAGATTTTGGCCTCACAAGTTTTGGACTAGAAGAAATGAAGTAAAAGGTTTTGGGTTACTAGAAATGAACTAAAAAAATAGAGGTGATGAATAGAGAGATAGATCATGGTTAGTAAGTTGGGAAATCATCAAAATAGACATGTCTAATCACTTTTTAATAAAATGGACATTGGCATTTAAACTTCAAATACCGGCAAATCTGGAGACTAAGCCGCCAAAAATGCCGGCTAGCTATAGCCACAATTAATATCTATTTTGATAGTTTGCTTGCTCAACTTTTCTATTTTAAAAATTTTTCCCTAATAAGTTTATCTTGCATTGTATTAATATTTAAGGAAGTTTCGTATTTTAGTTATATTTTACATCTCCATTTCTCAAAACTGGTTGTCCGATATGAAATGCAAAAGTAGAGAGTATTTATGCATTGGTTGGATATTTTTTTGGTCGGTTCTAGAGTAGGGGTGATCAAGCGCTTGTAGGCCATGCCTCGTCTACAAATCCTGGTTCAAAGTTTAGTGACTATTCAAGGACCATTGGTCCCAAAAAGTATATAACTACGTTAAGAAACAAAGTTACTGTAGGTCCCGATACGGATCGTCGGACTACGATGACTTCTTGTTTCGGATGCCGTAACGAGTGCGGAATCCTCGTTTCGACACAAACCGAGCGAGAGAACAAACACAAAACAAGATATAACGTTTAAAGCTTCAAATGTATTTATCAGAGAGTTTGTTTACAATGTTAGAACAAGAAAAACTCTAAGAAAACTCTCTGGTGTGCTGCTACTGTTCTCTCTCTGTGTTTTGTTTGTGTGCCCTTATCTTCTCAGATCTCCAAGAGGTCCTTTTATACTGACCTTATCTAAAAGACCTACGAATAACCTCAGGCCCAGTATGGAGGCCCACGAAAAACCAATCCTCACGAAGTATGTGGGGTTCTTCGTGATGTCCATTTCAGCAGACAAAACATCCACGAAGTAGGTTCTTTGTGTGTTGTGTTCTTCGTGAACATCAAACATGGGTTTTTCGTGGATGGTAAACATAAGGTCTTTCGTGGTATGCCAGCTGATTAGTTCTTCGTGATAACAGCAACAGGTCTTTCGTAGATCAGCTGCAAACATGCAGACTTATTAGCAACACGCAGAAAGGGTAACAAACAGTTTGCACTTCGCAATTGTTTTACGACAAGTACGAAGTTGAATGCGTTCCGAGTCACGGCGGAGGATATCGTGCTTCGGTCTTCACTTCGAACGTTGTCGAACCGAACCGAGTCGCGTCCACATAAAATGTATCAACAAACTCCCCCTTGGACGCTGCTCGTGATGGTTCGTTCTTCATATAGTTGTCGGATCGTTAAAGTCTTCACGTGTCACGGACAGGGAGTGTATTAGCAAGCTCCCTCTTTGTCACACCCCGATATTTCCACGTATTACCGGTGAGCCCGGTGGGGAGTATCGTGACGTAGTTGATATCATCGTAGACAATTTATCACAGTTTATTATGCATAGCGGAAGCTAAAGATAATAACATTACAAACCGAATGAAAGTAATATCAATTATTACAATAACGGTTGTAAGGGATCCACAGGCGGATCAAAGCTAAAAGTAACATTGTTCAGCAGATTTATAAACATCTAAGCTTGCAGGACTCTTTATTGATGCTAGGAGTAGCCAGCCCATTTCGATTAGTACCTGCACTTAACCTTTTTGGAAAATAAAATTAACCGACTCATTTTGAAAATGTTTAAGAAAATTGATTTGAATGCACAAGGCACAAAATATCTTTTATAACTTGGGATAATTATTTAAAAATAAACTTGTTAAAAAATTACATGTTTATTATACGTTCATTAGCCCGGGCTGATAACCGGGTTAAAGATTAATAGACACACCACATAATATATCCCACGGCGAGTTATTCTCGAACAGGTGGGTATATTATTTTACATACGCACTAGCAGGTGTATGCCTACGCCCCGTGCTTAAGTCGTGGCATTTCAATGAATGAGCCGAGGATATCTAGGACATGGTCATTAACCCCCCAAAGGCTTAGAATAAACAAAACAGATTAGACGGGTTATCTCAATAATTTAACCTTCATACGATTAAAAATTCAAAACCCGACCAAGCGGTATTTTATATACCGTACCCCAAGCCCGTATAAGGGAAAATAAGTTAAAAGTATTTACCTGAGCAAATTATACAATTTATCCCAGCCGTATAAATCAGCAAGTGCAAGTATCTTTTACTAGTCTCCTAAATCTGGAACAAAGGTTTTAATTACCTATTAGATTTCTAACGGGTCTTACTTAAGTTTAAACTTAGACCGGTTAGTTTTAAAGAAAGGTATACGGTTCAAAACGCAAGATTAAGCGAAGACCGGATCAGAATGTGATTTAGTCCCGACAAGTTTGAATACTTGTATAATATGGGTAAACTAAACACATTCTTGATTTTGAGGTGAAAATGATAAGGTTTGACCCGTTTCGGATAATTTATGCAAACTAGTTACATAAACCGTACCGAACGCGAAAAATGCATAACGGGTAACCAAATGAGTCATGAACAGGTTTCCTAAGTTAATATGCTTAAAATATGTTATGATATCAGTAGGATACCTTCCATTATGCCCAAAACGGATTTAAAGTCAAATTAAGCCCCGTAGGGGTATTTTGGTCATTTTAAAGGTTATAAAAGAGATTAAATATTAATCTGAGGTTCAGGTCTGAAATGATCAGTAAAAATTTTTAATTTAATAAGTTATATCAGTAAGGTATTGCATATATGTGAAATTTATCATTTATATCCCAACTACGCACCGTAGGGGCATTTTGGTAATTTCACATAAGCTTTAAAGGTCAAAACTGGAAATCTGAGTTCAAAACTTTTTCTTACAGTTAAAATATAAAAAATTACTTAAAAAATCAGTAGGTATTAAGTTTTATATGCCAAAAATAGTTTTAACCTATACTATGCGTTTAAAACGCGTAAAAGTCATTTTTAAGCGATTTTCGGGTTATTTAAGGAAATCTGAGTTTCTGGTCAGTTTATAAAGTTCAAAATATTTTATTTATCATATAAAATCAGTAGCAAAAAGTTTGGCATCAAAATGTTATGTAAAACTCATTTTATTAGCAAAAAGGGTAAAACCGATAATTACATAATCAAAGCAAGAACCCTATGTTATACTCAGTTTAAAAATAAATAAAAATCTTTAAAAATCCCAAAATATTATATTACATCAGTGGATAAAAAGTTTGGTGCCAAAATTTGGGTTTAGATAGGCTTTATGCCAATAATGCCGTTTAATTAATAAAAAGCTTTCTAATTACGATATTGAGCATAACTCCTAATTTAGACCTCAAAATGATGTCAAATTTTTAGGACATGTTTATAATTCAGTAATAAAGGTTTTTGTCAACTCACATTTTCAAAAATCACGTTTTAAGGTCAAAAGGACATAATGGTCAACATTTAAGCAATTAACGGAAACATGCATGTGAATCGGATTAATTAGGAACCAAATTGTATAACCTCAGAGGGTTTTACTAACTTATAACCTGGTCCTGATGGAACTTTAAGGCATGTCTAAACTAGGCTAAATCGGGTCAGAACTGAAAGTCAAAGCAAAAGTCTACTTTTGCGACTTTTGGTTCCGAACCGAGCCTAAACTCAAACTTGTCGGGTTGAACATGTTTAGACATGTTCTTACATTAATTACCAAGTTATATAAGTGTTAAAACATGTTTCATATCTTCTACATTGCTAATTATGAGTTTATTTGCAAAATAGCTTTCTGTTGACTTTTTTTATAATTAAGTTTGACCCGAAAATTGACCTAGTTAGAGTGGAAATCAGAGGGTGCCCTTTTAAGGGTTTATTACCTACATAATTACCAACTCATAGGCACTTTCAATTCGAAAAATGACTGGACCATTAGTGATTAATGACTAAGTCAAACCTTAATTACGATAAGTTTGACTTTTGGTCATAAAACTAATTAAAACAGAAATTAGGCGGTTAAGGACACTTACAATGGTCCTTAGCACGAAATTAAGACTCAAGAAACTTGATTGAGGATCAGGAAGCTCCAGAGAAAGCCTTGAAGTGAGTTAGAAGTGAGCAAGAACAATGGTTGCAACTTCATTCCTATATATAGGAATTTTAAACTCATGAGATCATTCCACCAAGGCCTACAACTAATCTCAGATCAATCCCAAGTGTCCCTATGCATGAAAATCTGTTGGCCAAGCTCCTGAATTCGAATACCATGCATGTAAGATGGTGCAACCTTCAATTACAGGCATATGTCCATTTTTACTGCCAGCGACAGCTTTACGGACCGTAAGCAAAATCCCTTGCGGTCCATATCCACCTCTTACAGACCGTAAGCCCAAACTGATGCGGTCCGTAACCGCCTGGAACTGCATCGCCCAGCTACAGCCCTTGCGGACCGTAGGCCTAGGCCCATACGGTCCGTATCCGATGACCAGAAGACAAAAACTTGTAAACCTTTAAGTTTTGACCATGCAATCTTTATAACTTCGAATCTCAGGTCTTTTTCCAGTAGAGGGGACCATATAATCAGGCCTTGCATGCCCTTTCATGTGATGCCATGCACTTACAAGTTCTTGGACTTTATTAAAAGAGGTTTTTTTTTTTTAATGAGAATTGTCGTAAAAACACATAGGATCCATTTCTTATGCAATTTGAATTATGTACCACCAGAGATAACCGGATTTGAATATATATAATAGATGTTTATAAAACATATTAAGGTTTGGGATTAATAAATAGGTCACTCAGAGGTATTAATTAACATGTTGACACTTTTAATCCTACCATACATCCTTCAACTTGATCCGGGTTTATAACACGTTTACCTTCCATGACACGTGTCTTTATAGTACTGGTCGTGATTTTACGAGGTGTTACAATTACCCCTTTCCAGGGTGATACCTTAAGTAGTACTTTGTCACCTACCTCGAACTTTAGAGGTTTACGCCTTTTATCTGCGTAGCTTTTCTGCCTATCCCTGGAAGCTTTGAGACGATCACGTATCTGCACGATCTTGTATGTCGTCTCTAGGACTATATCAGGTCCTGTTAGTTGGACATCTCCAACTTTTGCCCAACAAACGGGCGTCCTGCACTTCCTTCCATACAAGGCTTCAAAAGGTGCAGCTTGAATACTCGAATGATAGCTATTATTATACGAGAATTCTATCAATGGAAGATGATCATCCCAACTTCCGCCTAAATCAATAACACAAGCCCTTAACATATCCTCCAGTGTTTGAATTGTACGCTCGCTTTGACCACCCCTCTGAGGATGATATGCAGTGCTGAAGTTTAATCGAGTGCCTAGGGATTGCTGAAAGCTTTTCCAAAAATGCGATGTATATCTCGTATCCCTATCAGAGATAATAGACACTCGCACTCCGTGGAGAGATACAATCTCGTCCACGTATAGCTGAGCTAATTTATCTGAGCTGTGTGTTTCCTTAATAGGTAGGAAGTGGGCTAACTTAGTTAGTCTATCTACTATAACCCAAATAGTATCATTTCCTCGCTTTGTCTTTGGTAACTTTGTGATAAAATCCATAGTTACCATTTCCCATTTCCAAGTGGGAAGTTCAGGCTGTTGTAGCAAACCTGACGGTTTCTTGTGCTCGGCTTTAACCTGAGCACATGTCAGACATTTGGCCACATAAGTGGCTATGGACTTCTTCAAGCCTATCCACCAATAATTTGCCTTTAAATCCTGGTACATCTTGTCACTTCCAGGATGAATTGAGTATTTTGGGCTATGTGCTTCTTGAAGAATTACATCTCGTAATCCACCATAAATTGGAACCCATATTCGTCCATTCAATCTTAAAATTCCATCTTTGCCATACGATAACTGTTCAGCAGTTATGCCCAGCTTTTCATTTGGATAGTTAGCTTCTAATACGGCTTCCTTCTGAGCGGCTAACAATCTTTCATTTAAGCTGTTCTTCAATTCAATGCTCTTGGCATTGATTCTAATGGGCTTAACCCGTTCCTTCTTGCTCAAATCATCGGCGACTACATTCGCCTTGCCTGGATGGTGCCGGATTTCACAATAATAATCATTCAGTGTCTCCATCCATCGACGTTGTCTCATGTTCAGGTCCTTCTGGTTGAACAAGTGTTGAAGGCTTTTATGATCAGAATAGATCACACACTTGGTACTATATAAATAATGCCTCCAAAGTTTTAGTGCAAACACAACTGCACCCAACTCCAAATCGTGGGTGGTATAATTCTTCTCGTGCACTTTTAATTGTCGGGAAGCATAGGCAATAACTTTGCCCTTCTGCATAAGCACACATCCCATTCCAGTGTGTGATGCGTCGCAGTAAACCATAAATTCTTCAATCCCTTCAGGCAATGTCAACACAGGAGCATCGCTTAACTTTTGTGTAAGAATATCAAAGGATTCTTGCTGCTTAGGACCCCAATCGAATTTGACATTCTTGCGAGTTAACGAGGTTAGGGGTGCAGCAATCCTTGAAAATTTTTCAATAAAACGTCTATAATATCCTGCCAATCCCAAGAAGCTACGAATCTCTGTGGGTTTCTTCGGCTCTTGCCAATTCATGATAGCTTCAATCTTAGCGGGATCCACCTGGATACCACGCTCACTAACCACATGTCCAAGAAATTGGACTTCTCGAAGCCAAAACTCACATTTTGAAAACTTGGCGTAGAGCTTTTCTTGCTGAAGTAGTTTAAGAATACAACGAAGGTGTTTCTCATGATCAGCCTGGTTCTTCGAATAAATGAGGATATCATTGTAACGCCTCGTATTTTCCGCGTTTATATATTTAGGAAGTACATGTTCGCTTCTTATTTTTTTTATCGCAGTCGAAATCAGAGCGAGAAACTGGTTAGAAATGACAACCGGCGCACTTTTTACGCGCTTTCAACGCAAACGACAACGAACGCATCACGCACTCATCTCTGACATCATTTGTGTGTGTGTTTTTTTTTTTGAACAAAAAAAATAATTTCCTACGATATTTCACGACGTTCAGTTGTGAAATCGGGCTTCAGTACCGTATCGGGCCGCGCGAAGCGGGCTTGTGGGCCTGGGGCCCAAGCCCGGTCTAAAAACCTAACTATTAATACCTTTTGTTATAAGTGCAAACCCTAAATATCCTTTTAATCTTGAACCAGCTGCACATGCCAACACCCACACTTGAATTCCCTCATATTTCACTTCTCCTTCTACATATTATCAGTACCTTCATCTTCTTCAACACATCACACCAACAACAGACCTTCCACTCCTTTCCCTCCCTTCCTATACCTGACCGGCGCCAGAGATGAACGGCCACCACCGTCTGGCGGTGGCGACGAGGGTGCAGCGACGTGTAGAGAGAGAGAGACGCAGAGAGAAGAGAGAGAGCCGCGACGGCGGCGACGTCGTCGGCGTCACTCCAGCCGGCGGTTCCGGTTAGTTTTGGGTTCAGGTTTGTCTTGAGTTTATTCGATTCAACTTCCGCTCAGCGTCGATTCAGGCATTTTGTTTGACTCGAACAGACTCGGTACAGTGGTTAGCTCGAGTTGTGTCGATTTGGTTCGGTCTCGGGCCTGCCGATTCAGTTCTGTCGGGTTTGTTTCGGTTCAAGATACGTTCGGGTTCAAGATTGGAACGGACAACCCAGATTCGTTTCGGGTCTCGTTGGTTCAAGTTGCGGGTCACCAGCTCAGTTACTCGGATTTCATGGTTTCGGTTTCTGTCGTATTTCGGTTCAGGTTAGCTCGGGTTCATGTCAACATTCAGCAGGTTGATTTCAGGTCAGTTTCAGGTTTGGTTCGGTTTTCATTCGTTTCAAGCTTTGGCTCAAGTTTTTGGTTCATTTAAATCTCAAACTGGAGTTCCCATCTAAACAGGTTCACGAGGTTCAGCTTTGGTTTTGATGCGGATTCGAGCCTCGGTCAAACCATCGCTCCGCATTAGTCAACTCGGTCAACTGAGGTCAAACTCAGTCAACACACGACGTGGTATAATCATAACGACACAAATTTTGTTAATATTACCTAGATAACTATTTCTTGTTTTAAAAAAAACGAACTCGAACCGTTATGTGTAGTGATTAGTTACGTTCGACGTTGACGATAATTTTATATATAATGTGGTTGTTTATTGAGTTCTGACAATTTTATTGACGACTTGTATCGTCGGGATCGTCCAAAAACAGAGGAAACTCTGCCCGTTTTTCGTAAAATTCCGTAAAGCGAAACATGCTAATCTTTTAAAACGAAACCTATTGAAGTTCTAATATTTTTATAAAGAAAATATAAATGTTATTGTTTTGTATGAATTAATATTTTTTTTTATCATCGAACCATTAAACGTATCGAACTCAAATAATTTTTTTATAAAAAAAAATAAATGTAAATGTATATCTAATTTGACAATACTTCAATAACATTTTCGATAAACATAATTTGGGATTATTGCTAAAACTATATAAAATATATACATGTATATATATATACTTAACCGTCGACTCGTTATGCTTTAAATCTCACTTCAAATCCTCCGTCGTAATTCCGTTTACTCATGCACCATCGTTTGCCCATATAGGGTGACCTCGGTGTTCCGTCCTCCTATCTCATCAACTCGTCATACTTGGATAATCGGAAGACTTAGCAATTATGTGAGTATACTCGTATTCCCCTTTTTACTTTTACCACTTTTGGGGTGTAACATGTTTACTTATCAAAAACTTACACATGAATTATAAACTTATGGACTTTTCATAGCAACGAAATGATGACATGTGCTATGAAGAGGGCCTTTTGCGTAAACACATGAACGTTCCTATAACATGCTTGTATACGTGATTGCTTGATACTTTAAACATGGGTGAAACTTATGTGTTGAACTTATCATTAACTTCGTACGAGCCTAACCGTGACATATGTAGCGCTATAGGATTAACGACCCGCCCGTAAACTTGTGGTTATGTCATGAGCATGTTGCGTTTCCTTTGGTTTGATATGTTAGACACATGCCATATTTATTGTTTATCTTGAATCACATGCTTGCTATGAGGAATTGTTTAAAACTTATCTTTTGCTATGTACGTACCAAACTTGTATACTCGCCTTTGCTTTTGCATTGAATTGTATTTTAAACATGTTGCAGGTTGATGATGACGATGCTATGAAAAGAAGTAGCGTTGATGCCTAGATACACATATAGACATTTAGGTTTAATATGTTGTATCAATTTTGCTTATGTTGTTATGTACTTCTTTGAACTTGTTGTATTTGAATTTCTTGTAATGTTGACAATTACTTTATGAAATGAAATCGGTTATTAAATATTGTCACAAATAGCGTTATGATGTCTCTAGCAATCTTCACACTTCGTCTCATCCCGATGTTTCCGCCATTGGTTGGGGTGTGACAATCATCAATGAAGACAATGACAAACTTGTCTAAGTAGGGTTTGCAAACGCGATTCATGAGATCCATGAATGCTGCTGGTGCATTAGTGAGTCCAAAAGGCAACACTAAGAACTCGTAGTGACCATAACGAGATCTGAATGCAGTCTTATGCACATCTTCGTCTCTAACCTTCAGCTGATGGTAACCAGACCTTAAATCAATCTTGGAGAAGTAACTTGCCCCTTGCAATTGATCGAACAGATCGTCGATCCTGGGCAATGGATATATGTTCTTGATTGTGACCTTGTTTAGCTCTCGATAATCAATGCATAAGCGCATTGATCCATCCTTCTTCTTCACAAACAGAATCGGTGCTCCCCAGGGAGATGAGCTAGGCCTAATAAATCCTTTTTCCAACAAATCATCCAACTGAGTTCTCAACTCTTTCATCTTAGTTGGGGCTAACTTGTAAGGTGCTCTTGAACAGGTGCTGCTCCAGGTATAATGTCGATTCTGAACTCCACTTGCCTATCTGGGGGTAAACCAGGTAGTTCTTCAGGGAATACATCAGGGTATTCAGAAATGATGGGGATGTCTTCAAACTTCGGTTTTGGTTCATCAATAGTTACTTCTGCCATGTAGATGACACAACCCTTCTTCATACACCTTGACGCCTTAAGCATAGACACTTGCTTAGGCAACCCATACTGAGTATCTCCCTGTATGGTAAGTAGCTCACCATACGGAGTCTTGATCACTACTTGTTTCTTGTCACAAACAATCTGGGCTTGGTTATGAGTTAACCAGTCCATACCTATTACTATGTCGAAACCGGCTAATTTCAAAGGAAGCAAGGATAACGGAAAGGAGTGGTTCGTAATGGATATAAAACATCCATCTAACACAGTTGAAGCAGTTTCTATGGTACCATCGGCCAATTCTACTTCATACTTTATGCTCAGGGTTTTAACAGGCAGATATAATAACTTACAAAACTTATTATCAACAAAAGACTTATCTGCACCCGAATCAAATAATACCCTTGCATAAACATCGTTGATAAGGAAGGTACCTGTTATCACATTGTCATTCTGAATCACTTCTTGTGCATTCATCTGGAAGACCCTAGCATTGGTCTTCTTACCTTCCTCAGGTTTCTTTGCATATTTTGGGCAGTTTGTCTTAATATGCCCCTTCTCGTTACAGTTGTAACAAGTTGCATCCTTTATCTTTCTACAATCCAAAGTCTTATGTTCTTTGGATTTGCATATCCCACATGCAATCGACTTTGACTGTGACTTTGATTCAAACCAGCATTTTCCAAAATTACGCTTCTGGCAGGTTTTGCATTTAGGCTTCTCATCCGTATACTGGTTACCCTTGTTAGACCCAGAATTCTTCTTGTGGTCTGTGTTCCCCTTATGCTTTTTTATCAGAACGTCGTGAGCTATCAACCTCACGTTTCCTTTTTCCTTCTTCATAACTCTTAAGCGATATCAGCCTGACCGCATCCAGAGTAAGGGATAACAACAAATCATCTAACGACCTAAAGGTAGTCGATCGAGACGCTTTCATACTAGCTTTGATCTCCGGGGCTAAACCCCCAATGAAACGAGCGATGCGTTTTGGTTCCGGGGTAACCAGGTAAGGAACCAATCAAGACATAGTGTTGAAGCTCGTAAGGTATGCCTGACAGTCCAAGTTTTTCATAGCTAATGTCAGGAAGTCAGTCTCGATCTTCTCAACCTCATGTTGAGGACAGAAAGTATCCTTGATTAACGTAACAAACTGATCCCAAGTCATGTTATATAACGGGATCTTTCTAGAAGCTTGGATCAATGACCTCCACCAAGCTAGAGCTTCTCCTTTAAACGACTGAGACACAAACTTCACAATATCCCTATCAGCGCAACCACTGATATCAACCACAGTATCCATCTCGTCTAGCCACGTCATGCAATCAATGGCTCCTTTTTCCCTAGTGAAATCCCTGGGCTTGCAGGAGACGAAATACTTATAGGAACAACCCCCAACACGTGGCTCTTGATCGAAAACAATCTTCTTAGACGGAACACTATGCTGATTTGAGGAGTGTTGAGCATCATCCTTCTTTGAATCATGATGTTTAGAAGGTGGCTTACTATGAGCCTCAGAGTGAGTCTTAGGGTGCAATTTGGGATGGGGTACTGATAAGGTTTTGCTATGTGTACCACTGGATTCATTATCTCGTCTGTCCAGAGCTCGAGTAACGACATTGTCTATTAATGCCTGCAGTTCTGCACCAGCTATGTTGATTCTGGTGGTATCATGATTCTCCCTTGGGTGACTGTTGACTTCATCAGACCCAGCCATGTAGCTTGATTGCTACATAAAATATTAACAAGGATTTATTCAGGAGTCTATTATGGAATTGTCTTTTATGGCAATTCATTAACCATCGTAACTATAAACCATATTGGCCCCCGTCACGGGGATTCCGCACCCGTTACCGTGTTCGTGATAAACAAGGATAGGTTTTTGTTATCGATCCACTGGAAAAACGGGACCTACAGTTTTCAGATGTTAACAAGGATTTGAATCTCTTTTTAAACAGGTTTTACCATTATGGCCAGGTCTATAATGACATGCAGGCTAGGTTGTACCTTTTAAGATTCTTATTTCATAATTAAAGGCAGATCATTTTTAAAGGAATGATATTTTTAATTTATTTCATATATTATATTTATGCATATAACGAAAAATGAAATTTTAAATTCAAACATTCCACTAAAATTTAAATGAGTACATAATTGCCCTAAACAGGACTTTAACAGAAATAACTTGCCAACGCAGGGGCTAAACCAAAAATACAAGTCCTCGCAGGGACTGAATACATAAATAGATGTCCACGCAGGGACTAAAGATAGAAAGACAAGTCCACGCAGGGACTAAGTGCATAAATAAATAATTGCCCACGTAGGGACTTGATTGAAACAAGGAAATTACAATACAAATAAAGAAATAAGGAATCTTCAAAAATCCCTTTTCTTCTTTCCCTTGATTAGATTCGCCAGACCCTTGAGAAATCCCCGGTGGTTCCTACGCTCCTCTTGAACCTCCCGTTCCACCTGGCTCAACCTCTGTAGAATCTCCTGTTGCTGTTGGGGCTGAATCAGTGGCGGCTGCTGTTGCGGAGGTTGAGGAGGTGGTGGGTGTTGATACCCATAAGGTGGGTACCCGGTGTGGTAGGAGGCTGCGTAAGGCCCTTCAGGATGATGAGCATTGTAGTTGGCTACTACAAGGTATGGGTCAACATCGGGGGCATTGTAGTAGTTGTACCCCGGGTAGGCAGGTTGTTCAAAAGGGTTATACGCTGCCATACCGGCATATGAAGGTATTAGGTTATCATAACCCACTGGTGGTGGTGCGACTGGCACAGAGTCCACCTCGAAAACGGGGTTTGAAGGCCCACCCTGCTGCGGGTCTTCATGTAGTGGCGGGTAGTGACTGCCACTTGAATGCTGAGGGGTGCTAAAATGAAAATCCCCTCCTCGCACGGACATCCGTGCGCGTGATCTTCTTCGCCTTGGTGGCTCTGGAGGCAGTTGCTGCTCAAGCGATGGTGGTGGCGGTGGCGTGACCGCTACAAAACGTGAATCCTTAGAGGGATCCTGCTGATGCTGCTGAGGCGGGTTGTAAGAGGGAGTAAACACCCAGTCGTATTGGGCAAACCATGCCTCATAGCTGTTTGGACCACAATAAGGTGATCCATGAAAAGATGACCCATCTGAAATCTCGATGGGGTAAGTAGGTGTCCCAGATGGTGGTTCGGCAGGATCTGGGTTATCATCCATATCCATTCCCTGAGCTCCAGGGAAATGGTCTTCAGGGCCCAATGGGTTATGACCCATTGGTTCTTCAACCTGGTTTGCCGGGTTGAACCGGCTCTGGAAATAAGGTGTCGGGTCCTGGAAGGCCCGATGTGAGGTTGACCGCCGCAACGGTAAGAAGGAATGGTGTGAGTCTTCGGGCTCGTTCTCCGATTGCGGCCCAAAGGAATGGTGGTAAGAAGGTGATGAACTTAGCGAGACAGATCGCCTCGCGGGCTCCAAATACGTCCTCCAAACCTCTTAAGGACTCGTGCTCATAGTGGCTAACGGAGTTCGCCGGTGTGAAGGCCCGGCCTCATGATCGTTGGGGGCGTTGAATGGCCCCTTGCCTCGTCCTCCCCTTCGGAACCTTGGCGGAATTTTTGTTGATCCTGTCAAAACAAACAAAAGAAACAACAAAGGAAAACAATAAAGGACAAAGTAAAATAAATTAGGATTAGTCCTAAGTTCTTTGTCTAGACTAGGAAGTCGAGGAATGTGCAACTGTGTCATGGAGATTAAACACAAACGGATAGTGTTTAATTCACTCAATGTTGGCTCTGATACCAACCTGTCACACCCCGATATTTTCACGTATTATCGGTGGGCCCGGTGGGGAGTATCGTAACGTAGTTGATATCATCATAGACAATTTATCACAGTTTAATATGCACAGCGGAAGCTAAAGATAATAACATTACAAACCGAATGAAAGTAACATCAATTATTATAATAACGGTTGTAAGGGATCCACAGGCGGATCAAAGCTAAAAGAAACATTGTTCAGCAGATTTATAAACATCTAAGCTTGCAAGACTCTTTATTGATGCTAGGAGTAGCCAACCCATTTCGATTAGTACCTGCACTTAACCTTTTTTGGAAAATACGTCAGTTTTCACTGGTAAATACAATTAACCGACTCATTTTGAAAATGTTTAAGAAAACTGATTTGAATGCACAAGGCATAAAATATCTTTTATAACTTGTGATAATTATTTAAAAATAAACTTGTTAAAGAATTACATGTTTATTATACATTCAGTAGCCCGGGCTGAAAACCGGGTTAAAGATTAATAGACACACCACATAATATATCCCACGGCGAGTTATTCTCGAACAGGTGGGTACATTATTTTACATACGCACCGGCAGGTGTATGCGTACACCCCGTGCTTAAGTCGTGGCCATTTCAATGAATGAGCCGAGGATATCCAGGACATGGTCATTAACCCCCCCAAAGGCTTAGAATACACAAAACAGATTAAACGGGTTATCTCAATAATTTAACCTTCATACGATTAAAACTTCAATACCCGACCAAGCGGTATTTTATATACCGTACCCCAAGCCCGTATAAGGGAAAATAAGTTAAAAGTATTTACCTGAGCAAATTATACAATTTATCCCAGCCGTACAAATCAGCAAGTGCAAGTATCTTTTACTGGTCTCCTAAATCTGGAACGAAGGTTTGAATTAACCTATTAGATTCCTAACGGGTCTTACTTAATTTTAAACTTAGACCGGTTAGTTTTAAAGAAGGTATACGGTTCAAACGCAAGATTAAGCGAAGACCGGATTAGAATATGGTTTAGACCTGACAAGTATGAAGACTTGTATAATATGGATAATCTAAACACATTCTGGATTTTGAAGTGAAAATGATAAAGTTTGACCCGTTTCGGTTAATTTATGCAAACTAGTCACATAAACCGTACTGAACGCGATAAATGTATAACGGGTAACCAAATGAGTCATGAGCAGGTTTCCTAAGTTAATATGCCTTAAATATGTTGTGATATCAGTATGATACCTTCCATTATGCCCAAAACGGATTTAAACTCAAATCAAGCCCCGTAGGGGTATTTTGGTCATTTTAAGGGTTATAAAAGAGGTTAAATATAAATCTGAGGTTCTGGTCTAAACTGATCAGTAAATAATATTTATTTTAGCAGGTTATATCAGTAAAATATTGCATATATGTGAAATATATCATTTATAACCAAACTATGCACCGTAGGGGCATTTTGGTCATTTCACATAGGCTTTAAAGGTCAAAACTGGAAATCTGAGTTCAAAACTTTTTCTTACTGTTAAAGTATAAAAATTTACTTAAAACATCAGTAGGTATTAAGTCTTGTATGCCAAAAATATTTTTAACTCATACTATGCGTTTAAAACGCGTAAAAGTCGGTTTTAAGCGATTTTCGGGTTATACAAGGAAATCTGAGTTCTTAATCAGTTTATCAAGTTCAAAATATTTTATTTATCATATAAAATCTGTAGCAAAAATTTTGGTATCAAAATGTTATGTAAAACTCATTTTATTCAAGAAAAGGGTATAACCGACAATTACCGAATCAAAGCAATAACCCCTCGTTATGATCAGTTTAAAAATAATTAAAAATCTTCAAAAATCCTAAAATATTATATTACATCATTGGGTAAAAGGTTTGGTGTCAAAATTTGGGTTTAAATAGGCTTTATGCTAATAATGCCGTTTAATTAATAAAAAGCTTTCAAATTACGCTATTGAGCATAACTCCTAATTTAGACCTCAAACTGATGTCAATTTTTTAGGACATGTTTATAAATCAGTAACAAAGGTTTTTTTCCTCTCACATTTTCAAAAATCTCGTTTTAAGGTTAAAAGGGCATAATGGTCAACAATTAAGCAATTAACGGAAACATGCGAATGAATCGGATTAATTAGGAACCAAGTTGTATAACCTCAGAGAGTTATACCAACCCATAACCTGGTCGTAATGGAACTCTAAGGCATATCCAGACTAAGCTAATTTGGCTCAGAACTGAAAGTCAAAGCAAAAGTCTTCTTTTGCGACTTTCGGTCCCGAACCGAGCCTAAACTCAAAATTGTCGGGTTGAACATGCTTAGACATGTTCTTATATTAATTACCAAGTTATACCAGTGTTAAAACAGGTTTCATAGCTTCTACATTGTTAATTATGAGTTTATTTGCAAAATAGCTTCCTGTTGACTTTTTATAATAAAGTTTGACCCGACAATTGACCTAGTTAGAGTGGAAATCAGAGGGTGCCCTTTTAAGGGTTTATTACCCACATAATTACCAACTTATAGCCACTTTCAATTCGAAAAATGACAGGACCATTAGTGATTAATCACTAAGTCAAAGCTTAATTACGACGGCTTTGACTTTAGGTCATTAAACTAATAAAACACGAATTAGGAAGGCTAAGAACACTCACAATGGTCCTTAACACTCACAATGGTCCTTAGCACGAATTAGGAAGGCTAAGAACACTCACTGCCAATAAGAGTATAAGGGGCACCATTATAAGTTAAAACCGTTAGAGTTTTTGATCATGCAAAAAAAAATATTGAAAAAAAAAATGAGCTAGAAACTAAATGAAAGTAGCGCATTTCTATGTAGTCTGGGTTGGGGATAGTGACTTTACAACCGGATTACCGCTAGGATGTGTGAAATCGACCTTGCAAAGAAAAAAAAAGTACCGAAACCTAAGTAATCCGAGTTGGGGATAGCGACTCTACAGCCGGATTGCCTCTTGGTTAGGGAAAGCAACGTCTACGCTCATTTAGAAAAAATAAAAGAAAGAAAAGTGAAAAAAAATGGAAAAGGAAAAAAATCTGATTGTAAACTCTCTTGGTTTTGATATAAGACGGTTGGGAATTGGTCCAGTGATTGTTCCTTTAGTTCTATAAGCTTGAGGCGGGAGTAGGTGGACCATAGATTCTAGTGTGAGACCCTAGGTAGATTGACCGCACTTAAATTAAATTCACATGATAAGGGTTTAAGACCGGACTTGGGTTTAAAGGGACAAGTATATTCGCAATCGCGGCTAACGCAAGTTTTGGTTTTAACAAAATATAAATAAGTTTTTGACTATTCATCTCTGATTCCGTAGGCATAGATTCTTTTTTCGGGGACGAAAAAAGGTTAAGTGTGGGGATATTTGATGTGGGGTAAAATACACATATTTGTCCCGTGTAAAGTGTATATTTTTTTTGTATAAGTTTTATTTGTTTTTATTTAGTTTTAGTATTATATCATATTATTCTGTGTTGGGTCAGGTCCTGGTGTAAATGGAGCGAAAAAGAGTAATAACTAAATAACCAGCTAGTTGAGCAGAGTAGAATGCCAGTGACTGAATTTAAATTGCAGCCATTTTTCTCGAGTGGACCGAGCCCGCTATCTCTACGCTATCTAATAGTGGCAGCCATGGTTATACACATTATTATGAATTAGATTAGAAAAAGGCTTAGAATATGTGTTGGACGACACTTTTTGAATTGAGGATATTTACTACTCATATATAATTATTCAAAATGGGCTGAATATAAAAAGAAGACAACTTGATACATCAATTTGGTGGACGGCAATTAAGAAGCACAGGAGGCTACTAATATTATTTCTCATTGTTGTTGCTGAATTAATATTAATAAAAGGAGAAGGCGGCTAATAAAAAACAAAAGGGAATATATGTGCAAACATATGCGACTAAGGGAGGCCGCTATTTTGCTTGTTGGGCCGAAGCCCATGTTTTGGGGAACGAATAAAAGGGCCACAAGTCATAACTGTGTAGAGGCGAAAACAATTTCTTTTTGGGCCATGAAAGATATACTCAACTTCAAGCAATTGCATGTTGGGCCGGTTATAAACCGGGTTTTTCGGGTATAAACCGGGTTTCGGGTATAAACCGGGTTTCGGGTATAAACCGGGTTTCGGGTATAAACCGGGTTTCGGGTATAAACCGGTTCCGGGTTCGGGTTTTAGATTAAATATGCATACCCGGTCCCTACCCTACGGGTAGAGTCGGGTTCGGGTTCGGGTATAAAAAACCTGGGTTTTATAATACCCGGTTCCGGGTTTTTTTTCGGGTCCGGGTCCGGGTTCGGGTTTTTTGTGCACCACTAAAAAGGAGGCATATCAGACGCACGAACGAAAAGAAGAAAGAGAGATCAGACGAAACAAAAAGAGGGACGCAGAAGACATTATTTGGCAGAGCTGTTTTGCATGGTTTGAAGTTCCAGAATTATTGGGGAGAAGCTAGGAGCGCAAGAGTTGAAGCCTTGACGGGTTTTACCTTCCTAAATTGTTTCTTTTCTTCGTTCTTAGTTTTGATTCAATGAATTCATTTTTTAGACTTTATTTATTTGTTTTTAAAACCATGATGCTTGGCTAAACATTTAAGCCACCTAGACTGAGTTGAATGGATTGATTAATGTTTTTACCGTTTTCGTTAATTGAATGAATGTTATGGATTAATTGTGTTTAGTAAAGATTTTGTTTTATTGATTTGATGCATATGCGTACTTTAATTTGGTTTATTATTGTCAATTGCTTCGTATGATTCTTAGTGACGGTCTTTATCACAATATATAGTCATGCCAGGGTTTAGATCTTGGTGAGTGTCTATATCACGTAATAGATCTTAATTCTTTAGGGTGGAATTGGCCAATGACCCCTAGAAGTAATTGTTAGTAATTTGCTAGGTTTTAGTGTTCTGCTAGTCCTAATACCTGGAAAGTGAGGGGCTATTGATAGGTCTTACCCGACGAATTGCTTTAGATAGTCCTTGGAAAAGGTCGTGTCTTAGTTGACCTGTCGGTTTTATTAGTCTATCAACTCAAGTTAATTAATTCAAACTACCATAGATCTATGATTGGAAAAGAGTAGGTCAACATTAGGGTACTTACACAATAATTAGACAACTGGAAAGGCGTCTAATAACCAGTAGGATTAACAGCCTAGGTAGTTCCACAGGTTTCTCCTTGAGAAGGGTCGAGGGGCTTAGTTGGTTCTTAATAGGTTTAGTACTTTAAGATCCCGGTTCCATATTTCATGCATTTAACTTAATCGGTAATCTCTTGAAAACAATCCAGGATTCTTGTCTAGGTGGTCTTGCTCTCATATAAGAAAAGCCTTTAGTTTTCTTTCGTACTAGTCTAGCTTTAGTTTAATTTAGTAGTTTAATATAGATTTCCTTAGTTTTCCGTAACCCCCCCCCCCCCTAAACAATTAAACAAGTTTTAGTCGTATCTGTCAGTATCTATTAGAGTCTAGTTTACGTGATACATAGAGTCTCAGGGTTCGATACTCGGACTTGCTTAGGCTATACTACATTGACCGGTACACTTGCCGGTTGTGTGGTTTAGGTTTTAGAGAGTCCTAGTCTATAAATTTAAAACTTAGAGTGTCTAGTCTAGCGAGTCTAACTTAGTTAATTTTTATAGTCTGTTTAGTACACATAAAGTTTTTGGCGCCGTTGCCGGAGACTCTTGGCAATCGCGTTCATTAGCTTTGATAGACTTTATTGACATATACGTGCTACGTGTTTGTTTTTGTTTTGAGTCTTTGTCTTTTATTTTGTTTTTATTTTCGTTTGAGTCTTTGTGACTAGTGTTTGCTTTTCTCACATTCAGGTTTTTGCTGATAGTGGATGCCATATCTGCGCTCGCACGGACCGCCACCGAAGCCACCAGTCACCGAGTCATCATCATCTCGTTTGGGCCAAGGCCCACAGGTTAGTATTTCATCCATGTCTCAGTTTCCCAATTTCGATTCCACTCCATTACCCACCCCACCCTAGTCACCCAAAACATCACCTAAGGTTTCCCCACCCGATAGCCCTACTTCTAGCACCTCTAGCATCCTAGAAAACTTAGAACACATGGCCAACGCTAGGCAAACCGTTCACCAACAAGCCACCCAGGGCTTCACTGGTCTTGCTTCACCCATCACCGTTCCACCCATAGTTAGCGAGAACTCATGGCAGATTCCCTCTTATGCCATGCAGGCCATTACCAATAGCATCCAATTCCATGGCCGCGAGGATGAGGATGCCCCGGCCCACATAAACCGTTTCTCCCGTATCCTTGCTACTTTTAGCCTTCACGGTGCCCCTAATGATGCTACCTACTTGCAGCTTTTCCCATTTTCATTAGCCAGCCGTGCGGCTACTTGGTTGGACTCTCAGCCAACTGGTACCTTTACCACATGGGCGGGCCTTCGTCAAGCCTTTTTGAACAAGTATTTCCCGCCTGCTAAAGCCTCACGCCTTCGTGACCAAATTCACTCTTTCCGCATGGAGCCCGACGAGCCTTATTACCTCGCTTGGGAGCGTTTCCAAAACCTTTGTGCTCGTTGCTCCCAACATGGTCTTTCCGATTGGGCTTTATGTGAGAAATTCTATAACGGTCTCACCCAAGAGACTCGTGATCGATTTGACACTAATGTGGGGGGTCACATGATGGGTATTCTCACTGTAGCCGAGTGTTTAGAGCGTTTCGAGGCATTTGCTCAGTCTCAGTCTCAATCGCGATCCGATCAGCGGTATCAAAGTGGTAATTATAATACTACTACTAGTGCACCTACCCGAGGGGTGAACCATGTCACCATGGATCCTAGTTTAGCCGCTGTTTTGGAAAACATGACTAGGGAGCTTAAGGAGAATAAGGCTAAGGTAGATAAGTGTGAGTTTTGCCGAGGGGGTCACGATACAAGTGCGTGTCCATTGCTAGTTGGTGAGGAGCAAGTTGATTTTATGGGAGGGGGTCAAGGTAGAGGTCAACCTAGTGGGTTTGGTAATTTTAATTCGGGTTGGCGAAATAATAATAATAATTTTAATAATAATTTTCGCTTAAATGGACCTCCTGGTTTTCAAATAGCTCAAAATCCAAATAGGGGTCAAGGTTCATTCTTTGGTGGGGGTTCAAATGGGCAGGTCAAGGTTGGGGGGGTCAAGTAGTCAGGTTCAAACAGGTCAGGGTTCAAGTTATGATCTTGAGGGTAGTCTAGAAAGAATGGAAGCAATGATGAGTCAATTAATTGTTAAGGACCAAACCATCCAAAAGAAACTTAGCGAACATGACCTTATGCTTAAGAATCACCAAGCTGCTTTCCAAGACCTTCAAAGGGTTGTAGGTGATATGTCTAGGAAGTTAGAGGAGAGATTACCCGGTCAGTTTGCGGGTAACACCCTACCAAACCCGAATGCTCATGTAAAGGCCATTACTATTCGTAGTGGCAAAACCGTAGGGAACCCTAGTGTTGAAGAGAGAGTGGTTGAGGAAGATGAAGAGATTGTAGATGAAGAGATAGAGATGGAGGCTCCCGGCAAAGTGCAATCGAGGCTGCGCCCAGCAAGTACCGCACAGCCCGAGGAGTCTCAAAGTGAGAAGAAAGTTGAGAAAACGCCTATAAACGTTAGACCTTCACCTTTAGTAGACCATTCGTATATCCCGTTTCTCTCACGTCTTAGGAATCAAAAATATTCAAGGGAATACGGGCAATTCTTAGATATCTTCAAGCAATTGAAGATTAATCTTCCTTTTATCGAGGCACTCCAGTCCATGCCTAAATATGCGAAATTTTTAAAGGACCTTCTTAGGAATAAAGAGAAGTTAGGGGAGTTGTCTAATGTCCCGTTGAATGGAGGGTGTTCGGCCGTTGTCTCAAATAAGCTTCCCGAAAAGCTTACCGATCCCGGTGTGTTCACTATTCCTTGTCTTTTCGGTAGTAACACAAATACTAAAGCCTTAGCTGACCTAGGTGCTAGCATCAATTTGATGCCCTTTTCTCTTTACGAGAAGCTAGACTTAGGCGAGCTTTCACCTACCCGAATGACATTATCCTTAGCTGATAAGTCCGTGAAACACCCGAGGGGCATAGTTGAGAATTTGCTTGTTAAGGTGGACAAGTTCGTTTTTCCGGCCAATTTCGTCATTCTCGACATGGAAGCCGATGAAAACGTACCGTTAATTTTAGGACGCCCGTTCTTGAACACCGCTAAAGCTCTCATAGATGTCTTTTTAGGCACCGTTACACTTAGAGCGGGCGAGGAATCGGTAGTTTTTAAGGTTATGAATTCGAGAGGGCCTAGTGATAGAGTGGAGGCGGTATCGTTAGTGGGTGAGTGTGAGAAGGACGAGAGAGATGAGGAGAAGGTGGTGAGTGATCCGAGTCTAGAGAAAGTAATAGGACTCAAGTGTGGGGACCCACCGGATAGGAGAGTAGAGGAATTAGAGGAGAGAGTTGTGCGTTTAGAATCTAGGATAGAGACACTGAGCAAAGCTCAGTGTGGGGATAGAGTTCGATATGGAGAGTATAGATTCAAACCGCCAGGTGAGGAGTTGAGAGGTGGTGAGAGAGATAAGAGTGTTTGGGGCGATTTGGGCAATGATAGATATGATGGTGCTACAGCCCGTGAGTGTGTGTTTGGAGGTGAGCTGCATCTCTATGATCCTCCATAAGTATGTGAAAAGTTGCTACCCATTTGTAGAGTTTGTATTTTGAGTCTTTTATTTTGTACCATGAGTCTAAATTAGTAGTTTTTGAGTCGTTTTTAGAGTCGGTTCTGCGTTGGGTTTTGTTTTGCTGTGTTTGTGCAGGTTTGGATTGTACCACCCGTACTCAATCTCCATTCGGGTGATTTTGGAGCTGCCATCTTGATAAACCCAAGCAGACTAGGCAACGATCGCGAATGAAATGCTATACGATCGTTCCTTGGATTCAAGACTCGTACGGCTGGCACTGACTTTTGTCCTAACCAGCTAAGTCTTTTCCAACTCTCTTTGTATTTTATTTCTTTCGTATTTATTGTTAGTTTCCATCTCTGCATTAGGGACAATGCAATCTTTAAGTGTGGGGATGGGAAACTGTCGTTTAGGTCTTAGCTAGTGAGTCTTGAGTCATAATTTGAAAAATACAAAAAAATTAAAAAATTAAAAAAATAAAAAAAAATTGAAAAAATAAAAAAAAAATTGAAAAATCAGAAAAATGTCCTTTGAAATGAGAAGTTTGCAAATTTAAACGGAAAATGATAGAAAAGATGAATTTTTGCTTGGGTTCGAATAATAATAATATGATTAAATAAATCGAGCTTGCGTCTAGTTAGGGATATGTGGATAGGCCCGGGTTTGGTTTTAAGTCCCTTTGAGTTAATATACCTTAATTGTCGGTCTGCTAGTGGGTTTTCGCCTGGGAAATATGGGAAATCAAAACTGCCAATAAGAGTATAAGGGGCACCGTTATAAGTTAAAACCGTTAGAGTTTGTGATCATGCGAAAAAAAAATATAGAAAAAAAAGAGCTAGAAACTAAATGAAAGTAGCGCATTTCTATGTAGTCTGGGTTGGGGATAGTGACTTTACAACCGGATTACCGCTAGGATGTGTGAAATCGACCTTGCAAAGAAAAAAAAAGTACCGAAGCCTAAGTAATCCGAGTTGGGGATAGCGACTCTACAGCCGGATTGCCTCTTGGTTAGGGAAAGCAACGTCTACGCTCATTTAGAAAAAAAAAAAAAAAAAAAAAAAAAAGTGAAAAAAAATGGAAAAAGAAAAAAATCTGATTGTAAACTCTCTTGGTTTTGATATAAGACGGTTGGGAATTGGTCCAGTGATTGTTCCTTTAGTTCTATAAGCTTGAGGCGGGAGTAGGTGGACCATAGATTCTAGTGTGAGACCCTAGGTAGATTGACCGCACTTAAATTAAATTCACATGATAAGGGTTTAAGACCGGACTTGGGTTTAAAGGGACAAGTATATTCGCAATCGCGGCTAACGCAAGTTTTGGTTTTAACAAAATATAAATAAGTTTTTTACTATTCATCTCTGATTCCGTATGCATAGATTCTTTTTCGGGGATGAAAAAAGGTTAAGTGTGGGGATATTTGATGTGGGGTAAAATACACATATTTGTCCCGTGTAAAGTGTATATTTTTTTTGTATAAGTTTTATTTGTTTTTATTTAGTTATAGTATTATATCATATTATTCTGTGTTTGGGTCAGGTCCTGGTGTAAATGGAGCGAAAAAGAGTAATAACTAAATAACCAGCTAGTTGAGCAGAGTAGAATGCCAGTGACTGAATTTAAATTGCAGCCATTTTTCTCGAGTGGACCGAGCCCGCTATCTCTACGCTATCTAATAGTGGCAGCCATGGTTATACACATTATTATGAATTAGATTAGAAAAAGACTGATAATAGAATATGTGTTGGACGACACTTTTTGAATTAAGGATATTTACTACTCATATATAATTATTCAAAATGGGTTGAATATAAAAAGAAGACAACTTGATACATCAATTTGGTGGACGGCAATTAAGAAGCACAGGAGGCTACTAATATTATTTCTCATTGTTGTTGCTGAATTAATATTATTAAAAGGAGAAGGCGGCTAATCAAAAACAAAAGGGAATATATGTGCAAACATATGTGACTAAGGGAGGCCGTTATTTTGCTTGTTGAGCCGAAGCCCATGTTTTGGGGAACGAATAAAAGGAGGTATATCAGACGCACGAACGAAAAGAAGAAAGAGAGATCAGACGAAACAAAAAGAAGGACGCAGAAGACATTATTTGGCAGAGCTGTTTTGCATGGTTTGAAGTTCCAGAATTATTGGGGAGAAGCTAGGAGCGCAAGAGTTGAAGCCTTGACGGGTTTTACCTTCCTAAATTGTTTCTTTTCTTCGTTCTTAGTTTTGATTCAATGAATTCATTTTTTAGACTTTATTTATTTGTTTTTAAAACCATGATGCTTGGCTAAACATTTAAGCCACCTAGACTGAGTTGAATGGATTGATTAATGTTTTTACCGTTTTCGTTAATTGCATGAATGTTATGGATTAATTGTGTTTAGTAAAGAGTTTGTTTTATTGATTTGATGCATATGCGTACTTTAATTTGGTTTATTATTCTCAATTGCTTCGTATGATTCTTAGTGACGGTCTTTATCACAATATAGAGTCATGCTAGGGTTTAGATCTTGGTGAGTGTCTATATCACGTAATTGATCTTAATTCTTTAGGGTGGAATTGGCCAATAACCCCTAGAAGTAATTGTTAGTAATTTGCTAGCTTTTAGTGTTCTGCTAGTCCTAATACCTGGAAAGTGAGTGGCTATTGATAGGTCTTACCCGACGAATTGCTTTAGATAGTCCTTGGAAAAGGTCGTGTCTTAGTTGACCTGTCGGTTTTATCAGTCTATCAAGTCAAGTTAATTAATTCAAACTACCCTAGATCTATGATTGGAAAAGAGTAGGTCAACATTAGGGTACTTACATAATAATTAGACAACTGGAAAGGCGTCTAATAACCGGTAGGATTAACAGCCTAGGTAGTTCCACAGGTTTCTCCTTGAGAAGGGTCGAGGGGCTTAGTTGGTTCTTAATAGGTTTAGTACTTTAAGATCCCGGTTCCATATTTCATGCATTTAACTTAATCGGTAATCTCCTGAAAACAATCCAGGATTCTTGTCTATGTGGTCTTGCTCTCATATAAGAAAAGCCTTTAGTTTTCTTTCGTACTAGTCTAGCTTTAGTTTAATTTAGTAGTTTAATATAGATTTCCTTAGTTTTCCGTAACCCCCCCCCCCCTAAACAATTAAACAAGTTTTAGTCGTATCTGTCAGTATCTATTAGAGTCTAGTTTACGTGATACATAGAGTCTCAGGGTTCGATACTCGGACTTGCTTAGGCTATACTACATTGACCAGTACACTTGCCGGTTGTGTGGTTTAGGTTTTAGAGAGTCCTAGTCTATAAATTTAAAACTTAGAGTGTCTAGTCTAGCGAGTCTAACTTAGTTAATTTTTATAGTCTGTTTAGCACACATCAACTAGTGATTCATCAGCTAGACATTTCTTTAGATTTCAGATGTGAAACACATTATGAATTCCACTAAGCTCTTCAGGCAGGTTTAACTTGTAAGCCACGGTTCTGACACATTCAATGATTTCGAATGGTCTTATATATCGTGGGCTTAACTTGCCTTTCTTTCCAAAACGCATTACTGTCACACCCCGATATTTTCACGTATTACCGGTGGGCTCGGTGGGGAGTATCGTGACATATTGGTATAATCATAGACAATTTATCACAGTTTATATACACAGCGGAAGTCGAAAGATAAAATCATTACAAACCGAATGAAAGTAATATCATTTATTACAAAAACGGTTGTAAAGGATCCACAGGCGGATCAAAGTTAAAAGAAACATTGTTCAGCAGATTTATAAACATGTAAGCTTGCTAGACTCTTTATTGATGCTAGGAGTAGCCAGCCTATTCCGATTAGTACCTGCACTTAACCTTTTTGAAAAATACGTCAGTTTTCACTGGTAAATACAATTAACTTACTCATTTTGAAAATGTTTAAGAAAATTGATTTGAATGCACAAGGCACAAAATATCTTTTATAACTTGGGATAATTATTTAAAAATAAACTTGTTAAAGAATTACATGTTTATTATACGTTCAGTAGCCCGGGCTGATAACCGGGTTAAAGATTAATAGACACACCACATAATATATCCCACGGCGAGTTATTCTCGAACAGGTGGGTATATTATTTTACATACGCACCGGCAGATGTATGCCTAAACCCCGTACTTAAGTCGTGGCCATTTCAATGAATGAGCCGAGGATATCTAGGACATGGTCATTAACCCCCCAAAGGCTTAGAATAAACAAAACAGATTAAACGGGTTATCTCAATAATTTAACCTTCATACGATTAAAAATACAATACCCGACCAAGCGGTATTTTATATACCGTACCCCAAGCCCGTATAAGGGAAAATAAGTTAAAAGTATTTACCTGAGCAAATTATACAATTTATCCCAGCCGTACAAATCAGCAAGTGCAAGTATCTTTTACTGGTCTCCTAAATCTGGAACGAAGGTTTTAATTACCTATTAGGTTTCTAACGGGTCTTACTTAAGTTTAAACTTAGACCGGTTAGTTTTAAAGAAAGGTATACGGTTCAAAACGCAAGATTAAGCGAAGACCGGATCAGAATGTGATTTAGTCCCGACAAGTTTGAAAACTTGTATAATATGGGTAAACTAAACAGATTCTGGATTTTGAGGTGAAAATGATAAGGTTTGACCCGTTTCGGATAATTTATGCAAACTAGTTACATAAACCGTACCGAACGCGAAAAATGCATAACGGGTAACCAAATGAGTCATGAACAGGTTTCCTAAGTTAATATGCTTAAAATATATTATGATATCAGTAGGATACCTTCCATTATGCCCAAAACGGATTTAAAGTCAAATTAAGCCCCGTAGGGGTATTTTGGTCATTTTAAAGGTTATAAAAGAGATTAAATATTAATCTGAGGTTCAGGTCTGAAATGATCAGTAAAAATATTTAATTTAATAAGTTATATCAGTAAGGTATTGCATATATGTGAAATTTATCATTTATATCCCAATTACGCACCGTAGGAGCATTTTGGTAATTTCACATAAGCTTTAAAGGTCAAAAATGGAAATCTGAGTTCAAAACTTTTTCTTACAGTTAAAATATAAAAATTTAGTTAAAACATCAGTAGGTATTAAGTTTTATATGCCAAAAATAGTTTTAACCTATACTATGCGTTTAAAACACGTAAAAGTCATTTTAAGCGATTTTCGGGTTATTTAAGGAAATCTGAGTTTCTGGTCAGTTTATAAAGTTCAAAATATTTTGCTTATCATATAAAATCAGTAGCAATAAGTTTGGTATCAAAATGTTATGTAAAACTCATTTTATTTGCAAAAAGGGTAAAACCGACAATTACCGAATCAAAGCAAGAACCCTATGTTATACTCAGATTAAAAATAAATAAAAATCTTCAAAAATCCCAAAATATTATATTACATCAGTGGGTAAAAAGTTTAGTTTCAAAATTTGGGTTTAGATAGGCTTTATGCCAATAATGCCGTTTAATTAATAAAAAGCTTTCTAATTACGATATTGAGCATAACTCATAATTTAGACCTCAAACTGATGTCAAATTTTAAAGACATGTTTATAATTCAGTAATAAAGGTTTTTGTCCACTCACATTTTCAAAAATCACGTTTTAAGGTCAAAAGGGCATAATGGTCAACATTTAAGCAATTAACGGAAACATACATGTGAATCGGATTAATTAGGAACCAAGTTGTATAACCTCAGAGGGTTTTACAAACTTATAACCTGGTCCTGATGGAACTTTAAGGCATGTCTAAACTAGGCTAAATTGGGTCAGAACTGAAAGTCAAGGCAAAAGTCTACTTTTGCGACTTTGGGTTCCGAACCGAGCCTAAACTCAAAATTGTCGGGTTGAACATGTTTAGACATGTTCTTACATTAATTAACTAGTTATATAAGTGTTAAAACAGGTTTCATAGCTTCTACATTGCTAATTATGAGTTTATTTGCAAAATACCTTTCTGTTGACTTTTTTATAATTAAGTTTGACCCGACAATTGACCTAGTTAGAGTGGAAATTAGAGGGTGCCCTTTAAAGGGTTTATTACCCACATAATTACCAACTCATAGCCACTTTCAATTCGAAAAATGACTGGACCATTAGTGATTAATCACTAAGTCAAACCTTAATTACGATAAGTTTGACTTTTGGTCATAAAACTAATTAAAACAGAAATTAGGAGGTTAAGGACACTTACAATGGTCCTTAGCACGAAATTAAGACTCAAGAAACTTGATTGAGGATCAGGAAGCTCCAGAGAAAGCCTTGAAGTGAGTTAGAAGTGAGCAAGAACAATGGTTGCAACTTCATTCCTTTATATAGGAATTTTAAACTCATGAGATCATTCCACCAAGGCCTACAACTGATCTCAGATCAATCCCAAGTGTCCCTATGCATGAAAATATGTTGGCCAAGCTCCTGAATTCGAATACCATGCATGTAAGATGGTGCAACCTGCAATTACAGGCAACTGCCCATTTTTACTGCCAGCGACAGCTTTACGGACCGTAAGCAAAATCCCTTGCGGTCCGTATCCACCTCTTACGGACCGTAAGCCCAAACTGATGCGGTCCGTAACCGACCTTGAACTGCATCGCCCAGCTACAGCCCTTGCGGACCGTAGGCCTAGGCCCATACGGTCCGTATCCGATGACCAGAAGACAAAAACTTGTAAACCTTTAAGTTTTGACCATTCAATCTTTATAACTTCGAATCTCAGGTCTTTTTCCAGTAGAGGGGACCATATAATCAGGCCTTGCATGCCCTTGCATGTGATGCCATGCACTTACAAGTTCTTGGACTTTATTGAAAGAGTTTTTTTTTTTTTTTTTTGAATGAGAATTGTCGTAAAAACACATAGGATCCATTTCTTATGCAATTTGAATTATGTACCACCAGAGATAACCGGATTTGAATATATATAACAGATGTTTATAAAACATATTAAGGTTTGGGATTAATAAATAGGTCACTCAGAGGTATTAATTAACATGTTGACACTTTTAATCCTACCATACATCCTTCAACTTGATCCGGGTTTATAACACGTTTACCTTCCATGACACGTGTCTTTATAGTACTGGTCGTGATTTTACGAGGTGTTACAATTACCCCTTTCTAGGGTGATACCTTAAGTAGTACTTTGTCACCTACCTCGAACTTTAGAGGTTTACGCCTTTTATCTGCGTAGCTTTTCCGCCTATCCCTGGCAGCTTTGAGACGATCACGTATCTGCACAATCTTGTATGTCGTCTCTAGGACTATATCAGGTCCTGTTAGTTGGACATCTCCAACTTCTGCCCAACAAACAGGCGTCCTGCACTTCCTTCCATACAAGGCTTCAAAAGGTGCAGCTTGAATACTCGAATGATAGCTATTATTATACGAGAATTCTATCAATGGAAGATGATCATCCCAACTTCCACCTAAATCAATAACACAAGCCCTTAACATATCCTCCAGCGTTTGAATTGTGCGCTCGCTTTGATCATCCGTCTGAGGATGATATGCAGTGCTGAAGTTTAATCGAGTGCCTAGGGATTGCTGAAAGCTTTTCCAAAAATGTGATGTATATCTCGTATCCCTATCAGAGATAATAGACACTCGCACTCCGTGGAGAGATACAATCTCGTCCACGTATAGCTGAGCTAATTTGCTGTGTGTTTCCTTAATAGGTAGGAAGTGGGCTAACTTAGTTAGTCTATCTACTATAACCCAAATAGTATCATTTCCTTGCTTTGTCTTTGGTAACTTTGTGATAAAATCCATAGTTACCATTTCCCATTTCCAAGTGGGAAGTTCAGGCTGTTGTAGCAAACCTGACGGTTTCTGGTGCTCGGCTTTAACCTGAGCACATGTCAGACATTTGGCCACATAAGTGGCTATAGACTTCTTCAAGCCTATCCACCAGTAATTTGCCTTTAAATCCTGGTACATCTTGTCACTTCCAGGATGAATTGAGTATTTGGAGCTATGTGCTTCTTGAAGAATTACATCTCGTAGTCCACCATAAATTGGAACCCATATTCGTCCATTCAATCTTAAAATTCCATCTTTGCCATACGATAACTGTTCAACAGTTATGCCCAGCTTTTCATTTGGATAGTTAGGTGCTGTTTGTTTTTTAAGACGTAAAATGTTTGCAGTCTGCGGACCACATCTGCAGACATCTGTTGAAGAAGAGGTGGACCAAATGTCTGCAGTCTGCAAGAAGAAGACTGTTTGTTTTTTAACATATGTAGACTTCTAAAATAAACTGGTGGAGGTGTACAGACGGTGGTGGGTGGTGGACGGTGATGGTGGTGGACAGTGGTGGTAGTGGGTGGTGGATGGTGGTGGTGATGGACGGTGGCGGGTGGTGGTTGGTGGTGGGTAGTGGTGGTGGTGGTGGACGGTGGTGGTGGGTGGTGGACGGTGGTGGTGGCCGGTGGTGGTGGGTGGTGGACAGTGGTGGTGGGTGGTGGACGGTGGTGGTGGCCGGTGGTGGTGGGTGGTGGTGGTGGTGGGTGGTGGACGGTTTAGGGTGGGTGGTGGACGGTGGTGGTGGTAGACGGTGGTGGACGGTGGTGGTCGGTGGTGGTGGATGGTGGTGGATGGTGGCTGGTGGTGGCCGGTGGTGGTGGGTGGTGGTCGGTGGTGGTGGTGGGTGTTGGCCGGTGGTGGTTGGTGGTGGTGGGTGGTGGCCGGTGGTGGTGGGTGGTGGACTGTGGTGGTGGGTGGCCGGTGGTGGTGGGTGGTGGACGGTGGTGGTGGGTGGTGGACGGTTGTGGTGGGTGGTGGACGGTGGTGGTCGGTGGTGGTGGGTGGTGGACGGTGGTGGTAGACGATGGTGGACGGTGGTGGTGGGTGGCGGCCGGTGGTGGTGGTTGGTGGTGGCCGGTGGTGGTGGGTGGTGGACGGTGGGTGGCCGGTGGTGGTGGGTGGTGGACGGTGGTGGTGGGTGTTGGACGGTTGTGGTGGGTGGTGGTGGACGGTGGTCGTGGGTGGTGGCTGGTGGTCGTGGGTGGTGGTCGGTGGTGGTCGGTGGTGGCCGGTGGTAGCCAGTGGTGGTGGGTGGTGGTTGGTGGTAGTGGGTGGTGGTGTCTAACCCTCTACAGACCTTAGAAGATCTTAGAAGTTGTTGGACCAAGTCTGCACCAAGAAGACCTCGCGCAGACCTTTTTTAATGAAACGTCTTCGGAAAAACAAACAGTCTGCGCATGGCAATATATGCGCGTGGTCTGCGCCGCGCAGACAGAAGAGCCTGCGTAGATGTTTTATCAAAAAACAAACAGCACCTTAGCTTCTAATACGGCTTCCTTCTGAGCGGCTAACAATCTTTCATTTAAGCTGTTCTTCAATTCAATGCTCTTGGCATTGATTCTAATGGGATTAACCCGTTCCTTCCTGCTCAAAGCATCGGCGACTACATTCGCCTTGCCTGGATGGTACCGGATTTCACAATCATAATCATTCAGTGTCTCCATCCATCGACGCTGTCTCATGTTCAGGTCCTTCTGGTTGAACAAGTGTTGAAGGCTTTTATGATCAGAATAGATCACACACTTGGTACTATATAAATAATGCCTCCAAAGTTTTAGTGCAAACACAACTGCACCCAACTCCAAATTGTGGGTGGTATAATTCTTCTCGTGCACTTTTAATTGTCGGGAAGCATAGGCAATAACTTTGCCCTTCTGCATGAGCACACATCCCATTCCAGTGTGTGATGCGTCGCAGTAAACCACAAATTCTTCAATCCCTTCAGGCAATGTCAACACAGGAGCATTGCTTAACTTTTGTTTAAGAATATCAAAGGATTCTTGCTGCTTAGGACCCCAATCAAATTTGACATTCTTACGAGTTAACGAGGTTAGGGGTGCAGCAATCCTTGAAAAATTTTCAATAAAACACCTATAATATCCTGCCAATCCCAAGAAGCTACGAATCTCTGTGGGCGTCTTCGGCTCTTGCCAATTCATGATAGCTTCAATCTTAGCGGGATCCACCTGGATACCACGCTCACTAACCACATGTCCAAGAAATTGGACTTCTCGAAGCCAAAACTCACATTTTTAAAACTTGGCGTAGAGCTTTTCTTGCTGAAGTAGTTTAAGAATACAACGAAGGTGTTTCTTATGATCAGCCTGGTTCTTCGAATAAATGAGGATGTCATCAATGAAGACAATGACAAATTTGTCTAAGTAGGGTTTTCAAACGCGGTTCATGAGATCCATGAATGATACTGGTGCATTAGTGAGTCCAAAAGGCAACACTAAGAACTCGTAGTGACCATAACGAGTTCTGAATGCAGTCTTATGCACATCTTCGTCTCTAACCTTAAGCTGATGGTAACCAAACCTTAAATCAATCTTGGAGAAGTAACTTGCCCCTTGCAATTGATCGAACAGATCGTCGATCCTGGGCAATGGATATCTATTCTTGATTGTGACCTTGTTTAGCTCTCGATAATCAATGCATAAGCGCATTGATCCATCCTTCTTCTTCACAAACAGAATCGGTGCTCCCCAGGGAGATGAGCTAGGCCTAATAAATCATTTTTCCAACAAATCATCCAACTGAGTTCTCAACTCTTTCATCTCAGTTGGGGCTAACCTGTAAGGTGCTCTTGAACAGGTGCTGCTCCAGGTATAATGTCGATTCTAAACTCCACTTGTCTATCTGGGGGTAAACCAGGTAGTTCTTCAGGGAATACATCAGGGTATTCAGAAATGATGGGGATGTCTTCAATCTTCGGTTTTGGTTCATCAATAGTTACTTGTTCCATGTAGATGACACAACCTTTCTTCATACACCTTGACGCCTTAAGCATAGACACTTGCTTAGGCAACCCATACTGAGTATCTCCCTGCATGGTAAGTAGCACACCATACGGAGTCTTGATCACTACTTGTTTCTTATCACAAACAATCTGGGCTTGGTTATGAGATAACCAGTCCATACCTATTACTATGTCGAAACCGGCTAATTTCAAAGGAAGCAAGGATAACGAAAAGGAGTGGTTCCTAATGGATATAAAACATCCATCTAACACAGTTTAAGCAGTTTCTATGGTACCATCGGCCAATTCTACTTCATACTTTATGCTCAGGGTTTTAACAGGCAGATTTAATAACTTACAAAACTTATTATCAACAAAAGACTTATCTGCACCCGAATCAAATAATACCCTTGCATAAACATCGTTGATAAGGAAGGTACCTGTTATCACGTTGTCATTCTGAATCACTTCTTGTGCATTCATCTAGAAGACCCTAGCATAGGTCTTCTTACCTTCCTCAGGTTTCTTTGCATATTTTGGGCAGTTTGTCTTAATATGCCCCTTCTCGTTACAGTTGTAACAAGTTGCATCCTTTATCTTTCTACAATCCAAAGTCTTATGTTCTTTGGATTTGCATATCCCACATGCAATCGACTTTGACTGTGACTTTGATTCAAACCTGCATTTTCCAAAATGACGCTTCTGGCAGGTTTTGCATTTAGGCTTCTCATCCGTATGCTGGTTAATCTTGTTAGACCCAGAATTCTTCTTGTAGTCTGTGTTCCCCTTATGCTTTTTATCAGAACGTCGTGAGTTATCATCCTCACGTTTCCTTTTTCCTTCTTCAGAACTCTTAAGCGATCTCAGCCTGACCGCATCCAGAGTAAGGGATAACGACAAATCAGCTACAGACCTAAAGGTAGTCGGTCGAGACGCTTTCATACTAGCTTTGATCTCCGGGGCTAAACCCCCAATGAAACGAGCGATGCGTTTTGGTTCCGGAATAACCAGGTAAGGAACCAATCGAGACATAGTGTTGAAGCTCGTAAGGTATGCCTGACAGTCCAAGTTTTTCATAGCTAATGTCAGGAAGTCAGTCTTGATCTTCTCAACCTCATGTTGAGGACAGAAAGTATCCTTGATTAACGTAACAAACTGATCCCAAGTCATGTTATATAACGGGATCTTTCCAGAAGCTTGGATCAATGACCTCCACCAAGCTAGAGCTTCTCCTTTAAACGACTGAGACACAAACTTCACAATATCCCTATCAGCGCAACCACTGATATCAACCACGGTATCCATCTCGTCTAGCCACGTCATGCAATCAATGGCTCTTTTTTCCCCAGTGAAATCCCTGGGCTTGCAGGAGCCGAAATACTTATAGGAACAACCCCCAACACGTGGCTCTTGATCGAAAACAATATTCTTAGACGGAACACTATGCTGATTTGAGGAGTGTTGAGCATCATCCTTCTTTGACTCATGATGTTTAGAAGGTGGCTTACTATGAGCCTCAGAGTGAGTCTTAGGGTGTGATTTGGGATGGGGTACTGATAAGGTTTTGCTATGTGTGCCACTGGATTCATTATCTCGTCTGTCCAGAGCTCGAGTAACGGCATTGTCTATTAATGCCTGCAGTTCTGCACCAGCTATGTTGATTCTGGTGGTATCATGATTCTCCCTTGGGTGACTGTTGACTTCATCAGACCCAGCCATGTAGCTTGATTGCTACATAAAATATTAACAAGGATTTATTCAGGAGTCTATTATGGAATTGTCTTTTATGGCAATTCATTAACCATGGTAACTATAAACCATATTAGTTAATTTAATTCTTTCAAATTTTATTATATTTTATCCTAGTTACAAATTATTTAGGATATTAGGGTGGCATACAAAAGGCCTAGTCACAAGGATAATTTTAAGCCATGACTTCAGAGAATCGAGGCATTAAGGTTTGAACATAGTTCATTACCTTTTATTGACAGGGAGTCGTAGACCACATCTGCCTTTTGTCTTATATGACAATGAGTATGGCCGGTAGGCACTACATCACTAATGGATGTTTAATATACGATCATCTTAATTGATGATTTGAACCCATGATTTATGGATCATTAGGTTAGATTTGGAGTCTGGAAAGAATCCAATATAAGGATGACATGTGTGATTTTAACGAATCACATCTGCCAGGAGTGTTAACATGTTTTCAGATGTTAACAAGGATTTGAATCTCTTTTTAAACAGGTTTTACCATTATGGTCAGGTCTATAATGACATGCAGGCTAGGTTGTACCTTTTAAGATTCTTATTTCATAATTAAAGGAAGATCATTTTTAAAGGAATGATATTTTTAATTTATTTCATATATTGTATTTATGCATATAACGAAAAATGAAATTTTAAATTCACACATTCCACTAAAATTTAAAAGAGTACATAATTACCCTAAACAGGACTTTAACAGAAATAACTTGCCCACGCAGGGGCTAAACTAAAAATACAAGTCCTCGCAGGGACTGAATACATAAATAGATGTCCACGCAGGGACTAAAGATAGAAAGACAAGTCCACGCAGGGACTAAGTGCATAAATAAATAATTGTCCATGTAGGGACTTGATTGAAACAAGGAAATTACAATACAAATAAATAAATAAGGAATCTTCAAAAATCCATTTTCTTCTTTCCCTTGATTAGATTCGCCAGACCCTTGAGAAATCCCCGGTGGTTCCTACGCTCCTCTTGAACCTCCCGTTCCACCTGGCTCAACCCCTGTAGAATCTCCTGTTGCTGTTGGGGCTGAATCAGTGGCGGCTGCTGCTGCGGAGGTTGAGGAGGTAGTGGGTGTTGATACCCATAAGGTGGGTACCCGGTGTGGTAGGAGGCTGCGTAAGGCCCTTCAGGATGATGAGCATTGTAGTTGGCTACTACAAGGTATGGGTCAACATCGGGGGCATTGTAGTAGTTGTACCCCGGGTAGGCAGGTTGTTCAAAAGGGTTATACGCCGCCGTACCGGCGTATAAAGGTATTGGGTTATCATAACCCACTGGTGGTGGTGCAACTGGCACAGAGTCCACCTCGAAAACTGGGTTTGAAGGCCCACCCTGCTGCGGGTCTTCATGTAGTGGCGGGTAGTGACTGCCACTTGAATGCTGAGGGGTGCTAAAATGAAAATCCCCTCCTCGCACGGACATCCGTACGCCTGATCTTCTTCGCCTTGGTGGCTCCGGAGGCAGTTGCTGCTCAAGCGGTGGTGGTGGCGGTGGCGTGACCGCTACAAAACGTGAATCCTTAGAGGGATCCTGCTGCTGCTGAGGCGGGTTGTAAGAGGGAGTAAACACCCAGTCGTATTGGGCAAACCATGCCTCATAGCTGTCTGGACCACAATAAGGTGATCCATGAAAAGATGACCCATCTGAAATCTCGATGGGGTGAGTAGGTGTCCCAGATGGTGGTTCGGCAGGATCTGGGTCATCATCCATATCCATTCCCTGAGCTCCAGGGAAATGGTCTTCAGGGCCCAATGGGTTATGACCCATTGGTTCTTCAACCTGGTTTGCCGGGTTGAACCGGCTCTGGAAATAAGGTGTCGGTCCTGGAAGGCCCGATGTGAGGTTGACCGCCGCAACGGTAAGAAGGAATGGTGTGAGGCTTCGGGCTCGTTCTCCGATTGCGGCCCAAAGGAATGGTGGTAAGAAGGTGATGAACTTAGCGAGACAGATTGCCTCGTGGGCTCCAAATACATCCTCCAAACCTCTTGAGGACTTGTGCTCATAGTGGCTGACGGAGTTCGCCGGTGTGAAGGCCCGACCTCATGATCGTTGGGGGCGTTGAATGGCCCCTTGCCTCGTCCTCCCCTTCGGAACCTTGGCGGTATTTTTGTCGATCCTGTCAAAACAAACAAAAGAAACAACAAAGGAAAACAATAAAGGACAAAGTAAAATAAATTAGGATTAGTCCTAAGTTCTTTGTCTAGACTCGGAAGTCGAGGAATGTGCAACTGTGTAATTGAGATTAAACACAAAAGGCTGGTGTTTAATTCACTCAATGTTGGCTCTGATACCAACCTATCACACCCCGATATTTCCACGTATTACCGGTGGGCCTAGTGGGGAGTATCGTAACGTAGTTGATATCATCATAGACAATTTATCACAGTTTAATATGCACAGCGGAAGCTAAAGATAATAACATTACAAACCGAATGAAAGTAATATCAATTATTATAATAACGGTTGTAAGGGATCCACAGGCGGATCAAAGCTAAAAGAAACATTGTTCAGCAGATTTATAAACATCTAAGCTTGCAAGACTCTTTATTGATGCTAGGAGTAGCCAGCCCATTTCGATTAGTACCTGCACTTAACCTTTTTGGAAAATACGTCAGTTTTCACTGGTAAATACAATTAACCGACTCATTATGAAAATGTTTAATAAAATTTATTTGAATGCACAAGGCACAAAATATCTTTTATAACTTGGGATAATTATTTAAAAATAAACTTGTTAAAGAATTACATGTTTATTATACGATCAGTAGCCCGGGCTGAAAACCAGGTTAAAGATTAATAGACACACCACATAATATATCCCACGGCGAGTTATTCTCGAACAGGTGGGTACATTATTTTACATACGCACCGGCAGGTGTATGCCTACACCCCGTGCTTAAGTCGTGGCCATTTCAATGAATGAGCCGAGGATATCCAGGACATGGTCATTAACCCCCCCCCCCCAAAGGCTTAGAATAAACAAAACAGATTAAACGGGTTATCTCAATAATTTAACCTTCATACGATTAAAAATTCAATACCCGACCAAGCGGTATTTTATATACCGTACCCCAAGCCCGTATAAGGGAAAATAAGTTAAAAGTATTTACCTGAGCAAATTATACAATTTATCCCATCCGTACAAATCAGCAAGTGCAAGTATCTTTTACTGGTCTCCTAAATCTGGAACGAAGGTTTGAATTAACCTATTAGATTCCTAATGGGTCTTACTTAAGTTTAAACTTAGACCGGTTAGTTTTAAAGAAGGTATACGGTTCAAACGCAAGATTAAGCGAAGACCGGATTAGAATATGGTTTAGACCTGACAAGTATGAAGACTTGTATAATATGGGTAATCTAAACACATTCTGGATTTTGAAGTGAAAATGATAAGGTTTGACCCGTTTCGGTTAATTTATGCAAACTAGTCACATAAACCGTACCGAACGCGATAAATGCATAACGGGTAACCAAGTGAGTCATGAGCAGGTTTCCTAAGTTAATATGCCTTAAATATTTTGTGATATCAGTATGATACCTTCCATTATGCCCAAAACGGATTTAAACTCAAATCAAGCCCCGTAGGGGTATTTTGGTCATTTTAAGGGTTTTAAAAGAGGTTAAGTATAAATCTGAGGTTCTGGTCTAAACTGATCAGTAAATAATATTTATTTTAGCAGGTTATATCAGTAAAATATTGCATATATATGAAATATATCATTTATAACCAAACTATGCACCGTAGGGGCATTTTGGTCATTTCACATAGGCTTTAATGGTCTGTTAGGATCTGAGTTTGGTTTTGATTGTGTTTTACGTTTGAATTAAGATGAAGATGGATGAATTGTGCAGCGGAATTAAGATGGAAACAAACTTTGCACACAATCAAACGAGAGTATTGCTTTAATCAAACATTTTCCACAAAGAACCGAAAGATTGAATTTATTTCAATAACGATTACAATGCAATGTATGAATACAAACTCCCCCTCAGCCTGAGCTCACAATGTTTGTTCGTGCAGGAAGAAGATTTTGCAAAGAGCTAATAGAACAGTACAGAGCACTGTTCTATTTATAGGCACGAGCAAACCACTGAAGCATCTAAGCTGACGTCACCATGAAAGTGACATCTAACCTCCTAACAAACTCTAACCTCTGATCTATACAACCTCTGCTTTGCTAACTACTGTTATTACATTTCATTACATTAAGACATCTAAACTACTGCTGCATCCTTCCACTGATGTGAACCCAGAAGTACTTGTCATGATCAGTAGAGCTTGACTCAAGGCAGTAGATTGAACAGCAGAGCTTTAGTCTTTCATCAGTCTTTTACTTGATCAACAGTTTGTAGGTCAGCAGTTTGTACGATCAGTAGATAGGAGGTCAGCAGATGTTGAAACCACTTTCAAGGGAAGAGACTTGTATACATAACATCTGCTTATTCTGGATCCACTGCTCTGATCCAGTTTTGGCTTTAATTATCTGTTCCTCTGGTAGGGTTCAATCCCAACAATCTCCCCCTGGAACAGATAATGCCAAAACCCTTCATTATTGTGGAACTTTATTGCCTCATCAACAGTTCCCTTATCTGACCTTTAAGTTGTAACTCAAAGTCTAGGGCATCTGTGTCATCTTCATCCCTACTAAGTGGAAGATCAAGGAGATCTTGCATATCTTCAAGACTTAGGCCAAGTGCTTGTTCCCTTGATATTTTCTTCACTTCTCCACTAGACCTGAACATGGTCAGTACATGGGTCTGTTTGTCAGTTTCCCACTTTAGTACTTTTGAGCCTGGTGGGTTTCTTGGGAGATTTTTATTGGATGAGGTGTTTGGAGATGTCGGCCTATTGATGACTGTCTGAGCAGTACTTGCAGGTTGATTCAGGCCAAGAGTATCAACTATCATCTGCTTAATGCCTTCCTTTACAAGCTCATCTCCTGCCATTAATTCTGCCACTGTTTCAGTAACCAACTGTTTTTGTTGCTTTCTTTTGTAGATAGCAGCACCAGCTGGAGCAGTAGCTCTCCTGATTTGCAACTTTGATGGTCTCTTTGAAACCTCTGCTTCAGGATAGTCAGGCTTTTATAGAGCAGTAGGATCTGTCTTTCTTAATTTCTCCAAGCTTTTGTTGGTAACCCTAACTCTATCTTCTTTCCATCTCAATACTTGATTCAAAGACCCATAATCAGCAGCAGCTAATTCCTCTTTCATTCTCCTCAGCTCTACCCTTTTATCAGGTACATTCTTTTTGTGTTTTGACCAATCTGGATGAGTGTGTTTGACCTTCTTATTTATCATTTCTTGAATCCTCGCTGCTTCTTTTTCAAGCTCAGGAATGGTCCACTCCTTGTACATACACTTTTCTCCCTTAGACTTCTTGGTTGCCATGATGCTTTCAATGTAGTCTTTTCTCAAAGTTTCATCTGCTCTCTCTGAGATCTGTTGACATACATTTTTTGCAAATTGCTCTAAGGATCTGACTTGTGTGAGCAAGAATTGGTAATTCTGCTGAATTTCTCTATCAGATTTTCCTTGTGCATTTCTTTTTGAGATATCCTCTGCTTGTTTAGCTTTGACTTTCAAATATTCTTCAATATTGTTTGGCCTTGGATATCCTTTAACTGATGGCAACTTCCTTTTAGCAGGGTCATCCTCATAGTAGAAGGATTTGATCTCTTCTCTAACTGCTTCAAGTTCTAGAGGAAATTGGACACCTGCAGGAGTAATGACAGGGATTGATTGTTGTACTGGAGCTGATGAGAGAGGAACCGGCTTTGGTATTGTAATAAGTGATAGAGATTTTGAAGATGTTGGTGGTGGTGATGGTGAATCATCATCTGGTATGAAAATCCTTCTCCTTTACATTGTAGGAGAGGCAGATGATGTTTTGGGTGGATCAGTGGTGGTGATTTGAGTGGTAGTGATTTGTGATTGACTAACAGCTGTTGAAACAACTGGTGTTTCAACCACTGTTGTCATTACAACAGATGTTGTAACATCTGTTGTCTTCTGCTTTTTGGCAGGAGGAGATGGTGGTGAGGTTGTTTTTGGTGGTGATGGTGGTGGTGGTAAGGCAGTGGTTGTGGTGTGTGTTGAAGTGATGGCAGATGTTGAAACAACTGAAGTACCAGCAGATGTTGATACAGCAGGAGTTACAACAACTGTTTGGGTGGAGGTTTGATGTTGGGGGCTTTTGGATGGTGGTTATGGAGTATGCTTTGTGAGTCTGGATGGTGTGGACTTGGGTTCCCTCACTTTTCTAGTGGGATTTCTTTTTAGCTCAGGATTTTGTACATCCTTTAGCCCAGAACATCCCTGCGCATTCAGCTCCATGTAAGCTCTTTTCTCCTTATTCCACCTTGACATATCCTTTGCCGCTCTGTCCCTTTTTACACTTGCTATAGCTTCATCAAGTGCATTTTGGGTAACATCAACCTTTTTACTACCATCTGGCAAAGGTATCTGCTTGGTCATATTCTCTATTTCTGGTTCTATGTAGAGACCATCATCTACTCCCTTCTTCTTCCATTCTTTAATTTTCTCCCCCTTTTTGGCATTATCCGAGGGTAATTGATCAATGAAGAGAACAGTTGGAGGAGCAGTCCCAGTGGTGTTCAATATGTGGGCCTTGAGTGCCTTGATGTCTGCTTGTGTGTTTTTGAACCTAGACTCCATTGTGTTTCTCAGCTCTTGTTCAAAACTGGAAATCTAAGTTCAAAACTTTTTCTTACTGTTAAAGTATAAAAATTTACTTAAAACATCAGAAGGTATTAAGTCTTATATGCCAAAAATATTTTTAACTCATACTATGCGTTTAAAACGCGTAAAAGTCGGTTTTAAGCGATTTTCGGGTTATACAAGGAAATATGGGTTCTTAATCAGTTTATAAAGTTCAAAATATTTATTTATCATATAAAATCAGTAGCAAAAAGTTTGGTATCAAAATGTTATGTAAAACTCATTTTATTCAAGAAAAGGGTATAACCGACAATTACCGAATCAAAGCAATAACCCCTTGTTATGACCAGTTTAAAAATAATTAAAAATCTTCAAAATCCCAAAATATTATATTACATCAGTGGGTAAAAGGTTTGGTGTCAAAATTTGGGTTTAAATACGCTTTATGCTAATAATGTCGTTTAATTAATAAAAAGCTTTCAAATTACGCTATTGAGCATAACTCCTAATTTAAACCTCAAACTGATGTCAAATTTTTAGGACATGTTTATAAATCAGTAAGAAAGGTTTTTGTCCTCTCACATTTTCAAAAATTTCGTTTTAAGGTCAAAAGGGCATAATGGTCAACAATTAAGCAATTAACGGAAACATGCGAATGAATCGGATTAATTAGGAACCAAGTTGTATAACCTCAGAGAGTTATACTAACCCATAACCTGGTCCTAATGGAACTCTAAGGCATATCCAGACTAATAATTCGGGTCAGAACTGAAAGTCAAAGCAAAAGTCTTCTTTTGCGACTTTCGGTTCCGAACCGAGCCTAAACTCAAAATTGTCGGGTTAAACATGCTTAGACATATTCTTATATTAATTACCAAGCTATACCAGTGTTAAAACAGGTTTCATAGCTTCTACATTGTTAATTATGAGTTTATTTGCAAAATAGTTTTCTGATGACTTTTTATAATAAAGTTTGACCCGACAATTGACCTAGTTAGAATGGAAATCTGAGGGTGCCCTTTTAAGGGTTTATTACCCACATAATTACCAACTCATAGCCACTTTCAATTCGAAAAATGACTGGACCATTAGTGATTAATCACTAAGTCAAAGCTTAATTACGACGGCTTTGACTTTAGGTCATTAAACTAATAAAACACGAATTAGGAAGGCTAATAACACTCACAATGGTCCTTAGCACGAATTAAGAGTTGATGGAAGCTTGCTTGATGTCCAGAGAGCTCCAGAGAGTGTATGAGAATGATTTCCAAGTGAACAAGTTCATGGTTGCAACATAGAACTCTTTATATAGGAATTTAAATTGCACAAGATCATTACAACAAGGTCTACACATGATCCCTGATAAATTCCAAGTGTCCATATGCATGAAAAACCATTGGAGCAGCCCCTGGGATCGAAAACCATGCATCTAAGGCGGTGGAACCTGCTGAAACAGGCATCTGTCCAAAAAAACTGTATCTGGGCATTTTAGGCGGCCCGCGTAAGGTTTGGGTAAGGGCTTACGCGGCCCGCGAGAAGTCCTGGTCCGGTCAACAACTTTCAGAAATTGCAACTTTAGTCCCTGGTCCTCCTAAACTCGTTTTAACTTGGTTTTATTGCACTTTTAACCCCCAAACTTGACTTTTAAGGACTTTAAGTCATAAACAAACTTTTTTAAGCTCCCGGTTAGTTATACGATCACCGAAAAGTCCTGAATTTCAACGTTGACGCTTTTAACCCCTTATTTACGAATCTTAACGTATCTTCCTCATACGATATCGAAACCTTGTGAAATTTTTATCACTTATTCTCGGGAGCATAATTAATCGTTACAAAGCTTCGGGTTCGTTAAAAGGTCACTCAGAGGTATAAATTAAACATGTTGACACGTTTAACCCTTGCGGCTTGTAAACTTTCACTTTCTTCCACAAACGGTTTCATACGATTCATGATTCATTTGTTTAAGGGTATAAACATCGTGTAGGGTTGTTGAAAGGTAAAATTATCAAATGTTGGCACTTTGAATCCTTCTACACATATACTTTCTTTGTTTGTCAACTTTAGTCCCTCGTAACCAATCCGTTAAACGTTTAAAGTCCATGACATGTGTTGATACCATATTGGACATCATTTTGCGAGGTGTTACATCCTCACCCCCTTAAAATCTCGACCTCGAGATTTACTGAAATAAATGAGGGTACTTCTGTTTCATTGTGGATTCAACCTCCCACGTATATTCGGGACCTCTACGGGCATCCCATTTAACCTTTACAATCGGTACGTGCTTCTTTCGGAGCTTCTTAACCTGTCGATCCTCGATCGACAAAGGATTTTCGACAAACTTTAAGCTCACATCAATATGCACATTCGTATGTGGCATGACTAGTGATTCATCAGCTAGACATTTCTTCAGATTTCAGATGTGAAACACATTATGAATTCTACTGAGCTCTTCCGACAGGTTTAACTTGTAAGCCACGGTTCCGACACATTCGATGATTTCGAATGGTCCTATGTATCATGGGCTTAACTTGCCTTTCTTGCCAAAACGCATTACCCCTTTCCAGGGTGATACCTTAAGTAGTACTTTGTCACCTACCTCGAACTTTAGAGGTTTACGCCTTTTATCTGCGTAGCTTTTCTGCTTATCCCTGGTAGCTTTGAGACGATCGCGTATCTGCACGATCTTGTCTGTCGTCTCTAGGACTATATCAGGTCCTGTTAGTTGGACATCTCCAACTTCTGCCCAACAAACGGGCGTCCTGCACTTCCTTCCATACAAGGCTTCAAAAGGTGCAGCTTGAATACTCGAATGATAGCTATTATTATACGAGAATTCTATCAATGGAAGATGATCATCCCAACTTCCGCCTAAATCAATAACACAAGCCCTTAACATATCCTCCAGCGTTTGAATTGTAGGCTCGCTTTGACCATCCGTCTGAGGATGATATGCAGTGCTGAAGTTTAATCGAGTGCCTAGGGATTGCTGAAAGCTTTTCCAAAAATGCGAGTGAGACTTTGATCTTCAAATGTTAGATCCTTGTGGTGTTGATGAGTGGTCAACGGAAACTCGGTCATCTTGATCTTTTGATTGCATCCATATCGTGTCTTCATTCCGAAGCTTGTCTTCTAACACATTCTCTTCGCCTTTAGCTGGTTTGGATGTCGCATCTGCACATACAAGAAAGCTAAACGCGTAATGAGAACAACCGCTTGGAATATAGTTAAAATAAACAAAAAGACACACAAGTGACCAACTCTCAATCAACTACCGACCAACAACAGTTTGAAAGTTGTAAAAATTTGATCAATTTTAAATTTTAACTTTCAAAACTTGTTAACTTCAACCGATTATGAAGATGCAATTGTTTTAGGTTTCAATCAGGTTTCAGGTGGAAAAGACTCGAGATCCAACATCGTACAATCAAAAATAAGATAGAAATAAAATCTTTTTGGCTTTTATAAAGTTTATATTAAAACACACCTAAAATCTTTTTAGTATTTTTGAATATTTCAAATTTAAAGACGGAAAGCAGTAAATAAATATATACAAAGATGCAGAAACGGAAAAGCAGTAAATAAATATTTACAGACATTCTTTTTGTGAGTTTCGAGGGTAAGAGAATCATATTAGTGTACGGTCATGTGACAACCCGAGATTTCAAGGTCTTTCCTATACACATCATTTTTTTCACAATCCTGTTTTTACAATTTGTTGTACGTGGTGTCGTGTGTAGTTGATTTGAATGATAAATGTTTAATGTGTAATGCTTGGTTGTTAAATGTGAAACGTTAAACGTAGTTTATTTAATGTTTAATAAGAAGGTTCTTCGCTACAAGTCTTCCTCGACGAAGAATGAGTTCTTCGCCACCCTCAGTCTCAACGAAGAATGGGTCTTCGTCGAGCAGGTCCTTCGCCGAAAAGGGGCTTCGGCCCAGGTTGTTCGAGGCCCAGAATGGGCTGCTGTTATTTTATTTGTATAACTCTTCATAAACTGCAAAACGTAAACATCAAACCCTAAACATACTCGACGGCTGTTTCTAATAGTTCGAAGTCTTTTTGTCTCGATCAAACCGATCTATTCAATATCACGGTTAGTGTTCTCCTGTTAATTGTGTGTTATGCTTCTGATGTTGTTTTGTTATATAATTGATTAGGGTTTCAACAATGATACTGTAATCTAGAAATTGCATGTTGAGGGTTCGAGGGTTTGTATATATTCTTACTAGTGATGGGGTTTGATGATTCTGATGTATGAACTCATGATAAACTGATATACCGTTTGTGTGCGGTCATAGGATGATAGGATCAATGATTGTTTAGTATGGTTTGTATAATGATTGAGAACTGTTATGTTTGAAGGGTTAATGATTGTTCATGTTTATGGTACATGTTCATGGTTGAAAGTGTTGTTTGATCCGATTCGAAAACTGTAAAACGTGTTTGCATCTGTTAAGGCTGAAATTAAGGAATTGAAACCGTCTGTGAATGCAGCGACGAAGAATTTCCCCACGAAGAACACAGCTCGACGAAGAATGAGATTCTTCGTTGACTGGTTCTCGACGAACCTTTGGAATCCTTCGTCATGATCATCCTCGACGAAGAATGGTTCTTCGCCGAGGGGTTCTTCACCGTGCTCTACCCCGACGAAGGATAGACCTTCGTCAGGGGATTCTTCGCCAAAGGAGCACTCCACGAAGAATGGATTCTTCGTGGAGATGCTGTATGTGTGTAAGTCAACAGAAAAGTTGATGATGTGTTTTATAATGAATGTTTGTACTTATGAAACCTGTTATTGCATGTTAATAAGAATGAGAGATCTGGTGTGACTTGTGTGAATAGCAAACCCATCTGTTATGTGTTGTTACGTGACAAACGCATGGGATATGGACTTGTATGAGGATTGGGTATTTGCTACATGTATACAGAAATCTTTGTGATAAATGCAAACTGTGTGACATACGTGACTTGGACGGGTAACTTAACATACCGAGAAAATCAAAGGTGAGTTCATTTCTCTTGAGCATGCGTCCCGGTGGGTGGAACAATCAAATGGGTATTCCTGAGAGGAATAGATCTTTTGGGTAAAACTGGAATGTTAGATAATACACTCATTTCCTATCACTTTAAGTCCCATCTTATACCGAATAGTTACCTAGAGAGGTAACGGGGTATTAGTTGATAGTGCTATTAGGATTGGCAACCTCACACCGTACCTGAGAGGACGGGCGTGAACTAATGACCTTAAATCATGACCAATGCTTAGATAGGGGGCATTGGGGACGGGCAAAACAATCTGGAAGCCATCTTGTACGGTACTCGAGTTATTATCAACATTATTAACAATGAACTGAACTAATCACTTGGAAAATAACGTTTTCGTAAAACTATGAACTCACCAGCGTTGTCTGATACACTTATTGCATACTCGCAGGTCGTTAGGTACTATGGACAAGGAACTTGCTATCTGGGATTGCTGGAGTGGTCATGGGTCGCACTGCTTAGATATGCATGACTTGTTTACTGATTTCACATACATTTGGTTTTGAAACGTTTAAACAGTGATTTGCTATTTGCTTCCGCTGAACATGTTAAACTTGGATTATGTTTATGAATGTTTTATCATTATAAATGGAAACTTTGTTTTATAACTTGATGTTAGTTTAATGTGATTGGTGGCTAGATCCTGGTACGTCACACGTCTAGCGGGGTCACCGCATGTGGTATTTTGGGGGTGTGACAGGTCACGCCAAAACGCTCTTGTTGTTCAATTAGTTAATATTAAGATAAGCATCCTATAACGATTATCGGTATTGTTGTCCACTTAAGCTCAACTTATCAGATGTAATCGCGGCTAGGGGATACGTTAAGGTATGATTTATACTTACCGACCGGTGTTCATCCACACACGACACATTCCCGTATCAAGGTACGCACGAGGGTTCATCTTACTGGAGAGTATACCATTTATCATATGTTTTCAACGTATATAATGTGAGATACTCACTTATTTTTTGATGAATACAAGCCCTATGTGATTAAATCACTTATTGATGAGGAACTTGATTTTCAGATGCATGAGGGCACAGGAGCAAGTCCGTGAACAGGTTAGTACCATCGTACAGACAAAGAGACGAACTTGACTCCCGGATAAATGTGATATTTTATCACTTATTGATTTTGGACATGTGATTGTTTATCACTTATTGAGGTTGAATGCATCATGTATTATATACATGTTTGAATGATATATACACGTATGTATGGTATCATGGAAGTTCTAAACTTGCGTCCCCGTTGTTTTCGGTAAAAGAAACATCCATGATACCCATATGATAAACAACATGAAAACCACGTATCTCAGAACCTCGACAATCTATCAAACAAAATTTCGGTACCAAGACCATATGCCAATGAGCGGCTCCCACACAGTCTTCAGTCGATTTAGGTTTATATCACCCTACACACTTTAAAATGATTGTGAGCCTACCGATACATCTTATATAGAGCTGCTTATCGTTTTTCATTTTAGGTTTAAAGAGGTTTCGACAGACCACTGATGTACTATCATTTTCTCTTTTGCTCACCAGGAAACTCATTTTTGTTTTTCTATTGTTTTGTGTTTTTGAAATTTTTCGATGTTTTTGGATTTTTAAAATTTTTCAATGTTTTTGTATTTTTCGTTACTCCCCCTAAAATGCAAAAAGTATGAGAAATTAAGAAAACACAAATAAACATTTACAAAAATGATTTTCCGATGTTGGTTTTACTCTGGCTTGACCTTAATGCCGTTTACTAGGGAAAGATTTGTGTAAGTACATGTGTAAAATAATAATTATACAAAAACTTGAAAAAAATGTTAGAACGACAGAAATGAAGTTTTTAGGGAAAGATTTGGGGTTGCTAGTATATCAGATAAGATAAGAGAAGGGAGGTTAAAATAGTTTGGGTATGTGAGGAGGAGGCAGGCGACTGATACCCTTAGAACTGTGGAAACTCTCACTGTTGAGGGGAGGAGTAGAGGGAGACCTAAACTTACTTGGGACGAGCGAATTAGGAATGATTTGTTAGAATTGCATCTCTCTGAGGACATGGTCGAGGACATGAGTTCGTGGAGACGTATGATTAAGGTCAATGATTTTTAGGTAGATAATTTGGTGTTGTTCTACGTTTTTGCTTATTAGCTTAACTTTTTTTAATTTATTTCGGTAACCTTTGCATGTTGTGCATTACTTGTCTATATCATGTGTTTTATATTCTATATTGGTGTTTTACTTGTCTATATCATGTGTTTTTATGTGTCTGTTTTTCTAGTGGTTATATGTGTTTTACTTTGACTTGTATGGATATACATGACTCTAGAGTTGGGGGTCTTACTGGAAGCAACCTCTCTATCCCTCCGAGATAGAGGTAAGGCTTGCCTACATCTCACCCTTTCCAGACCCCACCAATAGCTTGGTTATGGGTGGAATTATACTGGGTATGGTTGTTGTTGTTTCTCAGAAAAGAAATCCAAAATCCTATTTATTGTGTGATTTGAAAAAAGTTTCTAAATTTGTAATAAACCCTTTTCATTTTTTTTTTTGAATCTTTGAAAAAAAAAACCAGAAATTTACACCATTTTGCTACAATTATACATCTATAAAGCATATTTTGTATCATGAGCCTGAGTATTGTGTTCTTTGAGAGTGAAAAGTGTCTTTCTAGCAAAAAAAAAAAAAATATATTTTATCTCTTCCAGACTTTGATATTGGCTGTTTCTCTAATATGGACACCCCCCCCCCCCCTAAAGCCACAAAAAACTTTGGCGAATGCCCTATTTGACAAAATCGCTCAGAGTCTAGGAGAAGCATTTGATTTGTCTCCCCGCCAGAAGGCGGTGATTGAGTGCTTGAAAGGCCCCCATGCGCAAGACTTTTTGACTGTTATCCCGATCGAGGGGCTGGGGCTATGCATGTCGGCTGTTGAGTATAGGGCTATCCTTAAATACCGGCTGATGATCCCTATGTATGCAAAAGACGAAACCTGCCCAATCTGCCGTAAAGCCTGCATGGATAAATACGGGGAGCATGCTGTTCATTGTAAGGAGCTCCCTGGTTTCAAATATCGGCATGACTGGGTGAGGGATGTTTTGGGGGACATCTTGAGGAGAGCGGGGATTTCTGCCAAGAAGGAGGCCCCTGTGAAATTCCTTACAGATCCCATGGAAGGGAGATCTACATTGAGACCAGCGGATCTGCTCGTCTTTGGCTGGGCGGGAGGGAAACATACTTGTGTGGATCTCACAGGAGTCTCCCCCTTAGCTGGTTTAAGGGAAAGCGGGTTTGTAGCAGGACAAGCTATAAGGAAAGCGGAATAAAAAAAGGTGGATAAACACGCTAAAGCATGTGCTGATAACCAACATGCATTTGTCCCCTTCGCCTTCGACACCTTTGGCTCCCTAGCTCCAGAAGCTATCCGTTTGTTGACTAGGGTCCAAAAGGTTGTCCACAGCAGTTGCTCATCAACAGGGGGCAGGGGTTTGTCTTTAATAGGCTAGGGTTTGCTATTCAGAAAGAGGTAGCGGCGCAGCTTGTTGCTCGCTTACCTGCGATATTGATGTAACTCGGCCAGTTCTTATAGTAATAAAATTAAGCATTTTGTTATTTGAAAAAAAAAATTATTTTATAATGTGTTCTTTTCATTGTTCTACTAAATCTTGAAAAAAAGCCCATAACTTTAATATCTTCTCTTATGAGGTTCTCATCATGAGTTCATGTTCTTTTAGTATTAGTCTTCTAGCAAAAAGTGGCTTGTGTTGGCATTTCAGACAGTAAGGTTTGTCCGTTAAATGTTTCATATTCATATTTGAACTATCACGAGTGTTTATTTTTGAATTTTGAACTTAAATTCAAGATTGTTTAATCCAAATTCAGGTTTATATTGTTTAGCATGGCAAATAGATGGAAATGAATTTAATTAAGCTTAGTCGAACATAACCGATTAAGAGAATCTGTTAGATAATAAGCAATAGAAATGGTTTGGTTAGATGCTTTTGTAGTTGAACCGGCTCAAATACATGCTTATTTACTCCTCTTTCTATGCTTCACTTGTAGAATGTTATAACTGTTGATGCATATTTTGTGGACACGACTCGGTTCGGTTCAACTCGGCTCAGTTCGACTTGGTCTCGACTCGAAGACACGAAGATCAAGACAAAGCTGCTTGTGTCTGTACTTTGTCTGTAATGTGTCATGATACAAAACGATGTCTTGTGTTAGATTTGTTTATATGTGCGTTCGATGTAAGTTTGACCAAGTCAACCATCCTCCGGTTGGACTTGACCAAACAGTTAGCACATTGGTTGAAACATGCTTGTGTCGAAGGATGTCATCGAAGGATGGTGTGTATCCTTCGATGACCTCGAAAGATATCTTTCGATAGATACAGATGGACCTCGAAGGATATCATCCTTCGAGGTATGTATGGATCTTTCGGTGGATATTCTGGTCGATAGATGATCGTTCGACCAGATCTCCTTATCCTTCGACCATACCTGCTGTGTCGGGTATAAATACCCATGTGTTGTGTTCATTTCAGCTGAGACACTTAGACAGATAAGGAGAGCATTGCTGCTGAGAGCATTCTGTCATATCACACACACACACTTAAGAGAGTTTGCAGGATAGATCTGTAAACATTGTGCTTGTAATCGATCCTTTCATAGTATTAATACATTGGTGTTAATCGTTGAACCTTGTGTGTTTTGTGTTTATACTTGTCTCAACTCGGTTGCACTCTAGCTTGGATTCCGCACTTGCTAGTGTGTTAATATAACAGGGATAAGGTTTTATCTCATCCTCGAGAGGGACCTATAAGTGGTATCAGAGCCTTGGCTCTTCTCCTTGTTAAAACCGAGGTGTTTTCGGGCTGTTTTCGGGTTTCAAAGCTCATATTTTCTGGAAACCTTGCTGTTTTTGCTGTTTGTTCTTATAAAAACCTTGTCACTTTTCATTGTCACATGTCAAAAATGGGTTTTTAGTGGAGTTTCAAGCAAAAACGGGTTTTGGATAGTTGTCGGTTTGCTGGAAATTTAAATATTTCTGGGTTTGTTCTTCATTGTGTTCTTGTTATTCTACACTTTTGATCTTAAAATTTTTAAAAATTTTAAAGTGTTTGTGTTGGGAAGAGTAAACTGATTAAAATATTCGGACCATTACCTGTTTTGGTGAAACCTGTCTGCTCAGATCTGAAAGTTAAGGTCTGAACATACCATCTGCCGAAAGTTTCTACCAACTTGTCACCTTTTTCACCAACCTGTCACATTTGTCAACTGTGTCAGAGCTCATCGAAAGATATCCTTCGAAGTCGAAAGATCATCTTTCGATCAAGGAGGTTCGACAGATACCCATCCTTCGAACATCTTTCGAAGTCAGTGATCTATCTTTCGAGCTCAAGGGAATCTTTTCGGAGGATACATTTTCGAAAGATAAGGATCTTTCAAATTGTGAATCTTTCGAAGTCTTTGTTCGAAACTCAACAGTGATCTTTCGAACACTGTTGATCCTTCGAACAAGTCTTGGTCTTTCGTACAAGACTGTATCTTTCGACTAGTGTCTGTCTTTCGAACAAGTGCTTATCTTTCGATCTTAGTACTGTTTAGTTTTAACAGTTTGTTTCAAGTGTGTTAATCAGGTTGTTATCATTCATACATCAAATATGAGCTGCACAAGCCCTTGGGATTGGAGTACGAATCCACAACCAGCTCAAAAACAGATGTCGTTGGCTGAATATATGACGAGTACAATACCTAAACAACAACAGTCAATAAGTTCAAGTCAATGGGCAATGGTGGCGAATCAAAATCAGAGCATTCAAAATATTTTGCTTAGTGAGAATGAGACGGGTAGCAACAATCGCCCGCCAAAGCTGAATCACATGAACGACTATCCATCATGGAAGGGTCGTTTCCATAATTACGTTCAAGGGCAAAACACGGAATTATGGACGTGCTTCACCTCTGCATTTAGTGAAGCTCTTGAAGAAGCGGGATCTAATGTGACAACTTTCAACAATATGCAAGAAGCCGAGAAAAAGGCATATGATCTGGAGAAGAAGGCGTATGCTATTCTCACTCAAGCACTTCACAAAGACATCTTTCATCAATTCTCATATTGTAAGACCACGAACGCTTTATGGGATGCATTGGTAGCGAGAGGAGAAGGAAGTGCAGCTACTAGAAAAATACGCCATGATTTATTGAAGAAAGAGTTCGAATCATTTCAGTTCATGGAGAATGAGACTCTAAATGATATGACTACTCGTTTTTATCATTTACTTAGTGAACTGATTTCTTACAAGGTTGTGGTATCTTCACAGGAAATAGTCGCACGGTTTGCTGATGCTCTACCACCAAAGTGGAGCTCTTTCATTGAATTGTTAAAGCATACCGGTGTGTTGGATACTGTGAGTATCTATGAGTTTGTTCAAAAGCTGGAGAACAAGGATGCAGAGGAGATCAGAAAAGCTAAACTAATTCCTGTCCCTCAAAATCCAGAGATGTACTTTGGAGGGACTGCTCCTGCTGCTAGTACAAGCCAGCAACCAAAGATACAAACAGCTTATGTGTCAAATGCTTTCGACCCAAGATCCTATTTTGGAGGAGTAGCCACACCTCAACCCCAATTTGATCCAGCTTCCTATTTTTCAAAACCTCAAGTTGCTCCACCCCAACCCCAGTTTGATCCAGCTTCCTATTTTTCAAAACCTCAAGTTGCTCCACCCCAACCCCAACCACAATTTGATCCAGCTTCCTATTTTTCTAAACCCCCACCACAAACCCAACCACAACAAGCCTTCTATGGTAACCAACCTGATACTTCAAACTTTTCCAAAGTGAGTGTAGAAGCTGCACGGGATCACATTGAAATTCTTACCACTATGGTTAATGCCTACAGCGGATTAGTCGCAAGTCAAATTGGCAACATTAATTTGACAAACGAAGACTATCAGCAGATAGACAGGGATGAAATGGAGTTAATGGATATCAAGTGGGCGTTTGCAAGTGCAGTCAGAAGAGCAAAGGACTTCATGACTCGAACTGGAAGAACGTCGTTGGAAGGCAAAAATGATACGAAGTACGGGTTCAATAAAGATGCTGTCACATGCTTTAATTGCGGTGAAAAGGGTCACTTCAAACGTGAATGCACGCGACCGAGCAAACAAGGCAACCAAAATCCATTCAGAAATCAGACGAGTACTTCTAATGCAAATCAAGACAATCCTGAACGAAGGATAGTAGCTGCTAACAACCAAACCAACCAGTCAGGGCCTTCAAACCCCAACCGGGCATTGATAGTTCAAGCTGATGAAGGATGTGATTGGTCTGTACAATTGGGAGATAATCATCAAGGAGGTGGAACTGCATGCTATGCAAAAATTATCAATCACATCAAGCATGTTCACAAGGAAGAGTTTTCTGAAAGTGATGATAGCTCGGGTTATAGTGGGAGTTCAGATGAAGAAAGCTCGAATGCAGGAGATTTTCATTCTGAAGATGGATCTTTTTCTTATCAGACTGCCTTTGTGGCGAATGTCTCGGCCTCGACAAGTCATGTAAATTCTGATCCTCCTACTCCTAGCATATGTAGTAATTGTGAAGAATTAAGACTTGAATGTGCTGAATTGAAACGTGAATCTGAAACGGTTCATAGTCACAATCAGAGTTTAGTTGTTGAACTGTCAAAGTGCAAGGAGGCAAACATGGCCTTAGCTCGCAATGAAAAGGAATTTAAAACAGTTATTGAAACCCAAAAGAAAAGTGTTTCCGAATTAACAAAAACTGTTTGTAACAAACAAATTGGTATTAATAACTACATTAATATCATCGAGGAAACAAAGAAAGAGCTAGCCGTGGCGAAATGTGAACATGAGGCGATCAAGCTCAAATTGGAGAGTTACTCAAACTCCCGATATGTGCTTGATCACATCATTGACGTTCAGCAACTAAAGGGAAACGTTAAAGGAGTTGGTTATAGGAAGTGTCCACCCCCTTTGAGACATGACTATACCAAGTCGCCCGATGAGGAGGAAATGCCACGTTTTGAGCCAACTGTACCTCTTGATTATGAGGAAGTTACAACTGGCTTAGGGTTCAAAACGGACAATTCATCGGAGGGCTCATCTGATAGCAAGGGTAAGTCATCATGTGCTTCAAATCAAAGTCCTCCAACCATTGAGGACTATGATTCTTCGGATGATGAATCAGATGTGAGTGATGAGGATAAATCTCTTGATGATACAAAAGGAGTAGAAGTGCCTGTTGAGAATCACATTCTGTGTGATCCTCCTACTCCTACTGTGCAATCAACTGGTGTTAAACAAGAGATAGATCCTATCACTGAGAAAGTGTCTACTGTTAAAAGGGATAATGTGTTGTACACTTTAGTCGGTGATGATAAAATTTATTCAAACAAAGATTTTCCAATAAAAAACGTCAATCAATCCTTGATTGATAAAGTGTTTGAAGATAATACAACTAAGTTTTTGGGAAAAGCGATCCCGAGAGTTTCAGTAACTCAGTGTGATCCTATTCCAAAAGCTGAAGTGAGGAAACAATTTGGAAACCAAAAATTACCGACAAAGCAACAACCTGTCGCTTTTAAGGGTAAACAACAACAACAACGAGCTCCAAAGCCAAAGGCTAAGGTTGAATCAAAAGGAGCTCGTTACAAGAAGAAAGCAAAAGATGTCAAGTTTGTAGCATCAAAAGGTACTGATAAAATTGAGACTTTTGAAAATAAATCCAACATCGATTTTGTCCATCAAGTCAAGATTTTAAAACGTAATGCTCAAAACAATTACACCCAACACACAAACGGGTGTGATGTAGGAACAAGTACCTCAGGTTCTACTGGTTCGACATATGTTAGTCGAACAGGTTCTCCTAAGTTTGTTGAAAGGAGAATTTGTTTCAAATGTGGGAAGGTTGGGCACATCATTAAAGATTGCAAAAACACGCCCAAACCAAATTTTGTTGAAAGACCCCCCTCTGAACGAGGTCACTTACAACGTCGTCCTGTTTATCCAAAACATGATAAAAGAATTGTTAAAGAACAGGAAATAAAACAACGACGTAAAAATGTGAAGGTGATTGAAAAGGAGTTGAAACCGGAGGTTGTCCAAACAAAGTCTGTTAAATTAGAAATTAAAAATGAAAAACAAAAACAGTTTTGGAAACCAAAATCGGTAACTGTTTCAGGGGGAGGTGTTGTGTTTAAGAATCATCAGGAAATCGAAGTCACAATCCTCGATGATGAAGGACGACCCAAGTCTGTTAAGGCTTGGGTCCCCCTCTCCAACTAATCTTTGAATGAGTGTGTAGGATATTCCAGGAGGAACTTTCGATAGTCGTAAGATTATTGATAGTGGAGTGTCCATGCACAAAATAGGCGACAGAAGAAATTGTTGCCTGTGATGGAGAGAAGAAAAGAGAAGAAAATGGAAAGAGAACAGAAGTGTCTGTTAAAAGAGTTTGAAAAGCTTCGACAAAAATGCAAAGCCTTTTACAATCAAGCTTTGATCGGGTCCCCAGGATAGATTCAATCAACATGTACGCGACTGCAGCACGTTTGAAGTTCAAAATCAACAAGATGAACGTGCAGTGTACAATTCTTCGCGGTGTGATTGAAGAATATGTGTTTGTTGAACGAACCAAACCGGGTGTGCGGATGCCTTGGCGTGGATTGAACAACCGCACACTACTTCTGAAAGAGAAAGACAAAGACCTTCGCTGGTGAAATGTGGAAGACCAGCCGGACCCAAAGGTTTATGATCTTGTTGCTGTCAAGAGATTCTCAGTAGCTTCAAAGAATCGACTTTGAAATCCACACCGGGTGGATATCCAGTTTGGGAGAGCACTCAGATTCCTTGCAATGCATGAACCAGTTGCAGGATACGGTTTTAAATTTCTAATCTCTCCTATACTTGTCGATATTTAAGCTGCTTTGTGAATTATTATCTCGTACAGCACTCTTTGGCCAGACAATGTTGTCATGGTCCGCACCGCTTACCGACGTGCCAACTCATTTTTCCAAAATTTGAGAAATCTTTTCTGATTAAAAATTAATTTTGGTAAACGGCATTGAGGTAAAACATGAGTTAACCAACATCGGAAAGTCATTTTTGTAAATACCTTTGTGTTTTTAAATTTTATCTTAGTTTATTGATTTTAGGGGGAGTAAATCCAAATTTGAAAAATCCAAAAACATCGAAAAATTTCAAAAGCACAAAAACAGTAGAAAATCAAAAATGAGTTTCCTGGCGAGAAAAAGAGAAAATGATAGTACATCAGTGGTCTGTCTAAACCTCTTTAAATCTTAAATGAAAAACGATAAGCAGCTCTATATAAGATGTATCGGTAGGCTCACAATCATTTTAAAGTGTGCAGGGTGATATAAACTTAAATCGACTGAAGACTGGGTGGGAACCATTCATTGGCATATGGTCTTAGTACCGAAATTTCGTTTGAGAGATTGCCGAGGTTCTGAAATATTCGGTCTTTATGCTGCTTATCATCTGGGTATCATGGTTGTATCTTTTACCGAAAAATAACGGGGACGCAAGTCTAGATCTTCCATGATACTATACATACGTGTACATATTGCATTCGACCTCAATAAGTGATCAACAATCACATGTCCAAACAAATAAGTGATAATATATCACATTTATCCGGGAGTCAAGTTCGTCTCTCTGCTGTACGAAAGTACTGACCTGTTCACGGACTTGCTCCTGTGCCCTCATGCATATGAAAATCAAGTTCCTCATCAATAAGTGATTCTATCACATAGGGCTTGTTTTCAATCAAAATAAGTGAGAATCTCACATCATATACGGTCAAACAGATGATAATCGGTATACTCACCGGTAAGATGAACCCTCGTGCATACCTTGATACGGGAATGTGTCGTGATGTGGATGAACACCGGTCGGTAAGTATAAATTCTACCTTAACGTATCCCCTCGCCATGATTACAAATGATAAGTTGAGCTTAAGTGGACAACAATATCGATAATTGTTACAGGATGCTTATCTTAATGTTAACTAATTGAACAACAAGAGTGTTTTGGCGTGACCGTACACTGATATGATTCTCTTACCCTCGAAACTCGCAAAAAGAATGTCTGTAAATATTTATTTACTGTTTTCAGTTTATGCATCTTTGTATATATTTATTTATTGTTTTCCGTCTTTACGTTTGAAAAATGAAAAATTCCAAAAAGATTTTAGGTGTGTTTTAATATAAACTTTATAAAATCCAAAAAGATTTTGCTTCTAGTTTATTTTTGATTGACCGATGTTGGAACTCGAGTCTATCCTACCCAAAATCCTGATCGTAAGCTGGAAAACAATGGCATCTTCATAAACTGTCGAAGTTAAAGAGTTTTGAAAGTTAAAGGATTAAAATTGAATATTTTTCTAAACTTTCAAAATATTGTCGGTTGGTGTTTGATTGAGATTTGATCTCATATGTGTCATTTGTTTAAACGTTAACTATATTCCAAGCGGTTGTTCTCATTATGCGTTTAGCTTTCTTGCATGTGCAGATGCTAAAGGCGAGGAGAACATGTTCGATGAAAAGCTTTGGAATGAAGACACGAAGTGGAGGCACTCAAAGGATAAAATGATCGAGTTGCCGCTGTCCCTTCATCAACACCACAAGGATCTGAAGATTTGACAAGTCAAAAGATTCACAAGCATGACTCAATGGAGAGTTCAATCTAAGGGGGAGTTTATTGACACACTACCTAAGTTAAATGGGGAGTTTGTTGATACACTTTCTACTTACGACGCGTGAAGACTTTGAAGATCCTCCGACATGAAAGTCACAGAAGACGAACCATCACGAGTAGCGTCCAAGGGGGAGTTTGTTGATACACTTTGTGTGGACACGACTCGGCTCGGTTCGACTCGGCCTTGAAGACTTGAAGACATCGAAGTTGAATCTCTCGAATAGCGTTGAACCTCACGAGTAGCGTCCAAGGGGGAGTTTGTTGATGCATATTTTGTGGACACGACTCGGTTCGGTTCAACTCGGCTCAGTTCGACTTGGTCTCGACTCGAAGACACGAAGATCAAGACAAAGTTGCTTGTGTCTGTACTTTGTCTGTAATGTGTCATGATACAAAACGATGTCTTGTGTTAGATTTGTTTATATGTGCGTTCGATGTAAGTTTGACCAAGTCAACCATCCTCCGGTTGGACTTGACCAAACAGTTAGCACATTGGTTGAAACATGCTTGTGTCGAAGGATGTCATCGAAGGATGGTGTGTATCCTTCGATGACCTCGAAAGATATCTTTCGATAGATACAGATGGACCTCGAAGGATATCATCCTTCGAGGTATGTATGGATCTTTCGGTGGATATTCTGGTCGATAGATGATCGTTCGACCAGATCTCCTTATCCTTCGACCATACCTGCTGTGTCGGGTATAAATACCCATGTGTTGTGTTCATTTCAGCTGAGACACTTAGACAGATAAGGAGAGCATTGCTGCTGAGAGCATTCTGTCATATCACACACACACACTTAAGAGAGTTTGCAGGATAGATCTGTAAACATTGTGCTTGTAATCGATCCTTTCATAGTATTAATACATTGGTGTTAATCGTTGAACCTTGTGTGTTTTGTGTTTATACTTGTCTCAACTCGGTTGCACTCTAGCTTGGATTCCGCACTTGCTAGTGTGTTAATATAACAGGGATAAGGTTTTATCTCATCCTCGAGAGGGACCTATAATAACACTGCTTTGTTTTTGTGACTAGTTCATAACAACATTTTGTTTTTAGTTTTTGCTTAAGTCGAACTAAAACGACCATTTTTAGGTGTATCGGGGTTTGACATGGACCCATGCTGACTTGAATTCCTTTTGTAAAAAAAATATTGCAAATCAATATTGGGGTAAATTTGGAGAAATGTTTTTTTTTTTTTTTTGAGACGGAGATAGATAGTGGGATAGAAAAAAATATTGACTTTAGTGTTAAAACCCGACCAGACCCGAAAATTCAAATGTTGAGTTGACTGAAAATTAAGCACCTAAAAATGTGAACCCAGTGAGAAAAAATCTTGGATCCGCCACTACGGTTGATGATCTTTGCAATTTAGTAGATTTCTTGAGAAATGAGGGAGAGGACGTATTTTTGGACGAAAGGGGGTGAAAAGAAACTGACGAAAGCCAATAATCACGTAGAGGTTATAGGCGACGTTGGGGAGGAAAAGGGAGCCGTAAAACTGCCGAGAACTGCCACAATAGCAGTTAAAAATGAAGTTTAAGTGGCTGAAATTTAATCTCAGCCAAATCCAATAGTGAAGGTTGATTTAAAAGTTGATTAGGCTATATGGGCTTAATAATATGTGCAATTCTATAACAATATTCACATAAGTTACACATATATTCCCAGGACTCAAATTTGTTTTATCCATGTTTTTTTGTCATTTACTTGTCTCCAATAGTAAGCACACATAAACAAGAAACTTTAACATTGATGACTTCAAATATTGTGAATATCCAATCGTACACAGCATATGCTTAGGATTTTATCACTAGGAAACTCGCGAGCAATTTCCAACGGCATTTTTTATCTACTTATATTTCCTATAAATTATTGTGTTCAAGAAATTAATCCCAAAATGGCACTGAAAGTTTTATGGGCACTTGATGTCGCCAAGACACAATATTACCACTTTAAAGCGATCATAATCGCAGGTATGGGTTTATTTACTGATAGTTACGATTTATTCTGTATCCCTCTCGTCATGAGCATGATAGGAAGGATATATTACCCTAAGGTAGATAGCACCGTTGACCCAAAGAAATGGTTTGACGTTCCAACCGTTATTACATCCATAATGGTTGGTGTCTCGTTAATGGGGGCCGTGATTGGTCAATTGGTTTTCGGACGGCTTGGAGACCGTGTGGGACGCCGTCGTGTGTATGGTGTTTCTCTGGTGATGATGATTGTGGCATCTATTGGATGCGGTTTAACACTCTCAAAATTGCGATTAATGGTGTTTGTGAGCCTTGGGTTCTTTCGGTTCTTGCTTGGGATTGGAATCGGAGGGGATTACCCGTTATCAGCCACGATTATGGCAGAGTTTGCCAATAAGCGGACTCGTGGAGCGTTTATTGCGGGTGTGTTCTCCATGCAAGGGTTTGGTATCCTTATGAGTTCGCTCATTTTCATGATCGTGTGCTCCATTTTCGAAGCTAGCGCCAACAAGCACAATCTATTGACGCCATCGGAAGTCGCACCATCACCATCAGTAAACATTCCGGTGCCACCTGAATCGGACATGGCATGGCGGCTTATTCTCATGTTCGGTGCGATTCCAGCATCTATGACTTATTATTGGCGGATGACGATGCCTGAAACCGCTCGGTACTAACAACTCATTCATTCCATATAGTGACTGTTTTCGGAAAATCCTGAAAATGAACATTTTAAAAGTCAACTCTAACAAAAAGAAAATTTTTTAAAGGTCTAAAATAAACATGTACTCTTAGTACAAAAATGTCGGTCACGTATAGATATTTGTATAAAGACACATTTCATGGGATACACTAGAGACTTGAGACGTGTATGTGGACCATATATTGGTAGGTACAAATCCTTCTGTATTCGTACAAAACCTGGTGCGGATCCGTACTTTTATTCTTCTGTATTCGTACAAAAAAATTGTATATTTAACCTGTTTAATAAAATATACTCACTTTTATTCTAAAAACTAATTCAAAATATTTTTTAATTAATTCTTTTTAAGCATTTCCCAGCTCTATCACTTTTTACTTTTGTTTTATATTTCATAGCTCCATAATTTCTATCACAATCAGAATTTAACACGCTTTAGAATGACTTCTTGAAGTAAAATTACTTTAAATACACCAGTAGATTAGGGGAGGGGGTGGTCATCACTCACCACCCATTTATCACTCACAACTTCCAATTAAGTTTCGACACGTCATCAACCATTATTTCATCACTCACAAACTTTTTTAGTGGAAATGCCCATCACTCACAACACCTAACAATAAACCCTCACATCCTTCCTTCCATCACGCCAAACCACTTCCACGCGTGAAACTCATGTACCGGCGGTGAAAAAATTGAAACTTCCACGCGTTGAATTAATACATCACGGACAAAAATTTGTCCACCCCGCCTGCCCTTATAAAGGTTGTTTTTTTAAATGTTGCACATATAAGGTTTTCCTATATCTTATTAATGTAATCTGTGTTCACCGAAACTGATCATGGTTTTCTATAAACACTGATTCCACAGATTCACGGCTTTGGTAGAGAGAAACACATTACAAGCAGCAAGAGACATAGGGAGAGTGATGAACCTACCATTAAGTACAATCCAAGAAGATGTCGAGATGATAAACACACCCAACACCCACGCTGCTTTCTCCAACACCTACCCTTTCTTCTCTCGCGAATTTCTCCGACGACACGGTCGCGATCTCATTGCAGCATCCATAAACTGGTTTCTCATCGATATCGTCTTTTACAGTCTTAACTTGTTCCAATACTATGTATTTAGCGGCCACTTAATTCCGAAGATCCAGATGAATATATACAAAGATGCATTGCAGATCGCAAGATTCCAATCACTCATTGCAATATGTGCAACCATTCCTGGATATATCTTGACTGTTTACATGATAGATCACATCGGGAGAGTTAAGATTCAAGCAATCGGGTTCTTTTTCATGGCAGTAAGCTTGTTTACAATCGCGAAAGTTAACATGAATGGGGATCATCCACATCTCTTCATTATCCTCTATGGGTTTACTTTCTTTTTTTCCAATTTTGGGCCAAACACCACAACCTTCATAGTTCCGGCTGAGCTTTTTCCAGCGAGGTTTCGTGCAACTTGTCATGGGATTTCGGGTGCGGTTGGAAAAGTAGGCGCGATAATTGGGTCGATAGGGTACGTGTTGGCTTCTCGCGATCCTCCAAACGAGGTTAGGGTGTCGACTACGTTGATGGTGATGGGTGGGGTTTCTGGTTTAGGGTTTTTTGTGACATATTTTTTTACTAGAGAGACAATGGGACGGTCGTTGGAGGAAAATGAGAATGTTGATGAGCTTACGGGTGTTTGGTTTGTTAGATTTTGGCCTCACAAGTTTTGGGCTAGAAGAAATGAAGTAAAAGGTTTTGGGTTACTAGAAATGAATTAAAGAAAGATGCATGGTGTCTCTAGTGTAAGAATAATTTTTATGGAAAGTTGGGAAATTTATGATACATATGTTTACTCACTTTTTAACAAAATAGACGTTGACTTTTAAATGTCGATTAGACGGTAAATTTGGAGACGAAGCTGGCAAAAATTGCCGACTAAGCGAGCAATCAACATCTATTTTGATAATTTGATTGGTAACTTGTCTATTTTAATAATTTTCCCTAATAAGTTTGTCTTGCATCACTTGTATTAATTAACATTTAAGGTGGTTTCATGTTTTAGTTATATTTTACATCTCCTTTTCTCAAAATTGGTTGTCTGATATGAAATGCAAAAGTAGAGCGTATTTATGCATTGGTTGGATATTTTTTTGGTCGTTTCAAGAGTGGGGTGATCAAGCGCTTAGTAGACCATGCCTCTTCTACAAATCCTGGTTCAAAGTTTAGTGACTATTTAAGGACCATTGGTCCCAAAAAGTATATAACTACGTTACAAAATAAAGTTACCAATATTGTTGTCATTTGGCTCATTTAATTTTGTTAACAACCATTTGATTTTCCGTAGAAATAGAAAGTATATGTAACACTTGATTCCCGAGTTACACTTTAGAACCCATCGTCTGGGAAAAGAATTCAAAAAAAAATATCCAAGTCGTACGTCTGAAGATATGGGTTGTATGTTTATGGCGCCATACGCAATTCCAGGTCGAGGTCGTGACACGTCGCAATGACTCATTAGGCAGTATGGAAAAGATGCAGCTCGTATCTTTCGAAGAAAATTCTATAAATAGGAGACTATAGGAATTTCATTTGTGTTTGTTGTAGTAGCTACGTAAACTCTTCATTTGTGAGAATCCCAAGATTTGGATACCTTTTTAGGTGTTGTGAGTTGGTTATATTTAGTGCGCTTGTCGAGAAAAGCTCTTTGTCGACTGTCGCAAATAGCCGTCGGGTATAGTTCCGCTTTTTCGTTTAAGGTCGGGTTAATTAGGACAGAATTATAGGATAATTACCTTAGACAAAGGTTTAATTAAGATATGTAACTTTTATGCATGTATGATAATTACCTTGCCAAGCTTAGGACTTAACCCCTGCTAATTTATTACCAACCGTTGCGATACCGATTCCAGACGGAGGTGAGTTCTATGAGTGCTTTCAAATGCGAATATGCCTCTCAACCCGTATATTTTGAAATATGCCAAAACATCATGATTGTTATACGCATGTGATGCGTCATAAAAACTAAAACATACATGCATGTATAGGGAACCCTACATGTCATCTGCAATTAAGCGGGGATATCAATTGATAGTTAGGTTGATAACTTGATATCAATTTATCACGTCCACACTGTTCTAGGCGGGGTGTTGCAGTATATAAGCAAAAATTACGTGTTTCAAAACCAATAAATTTAATATGAAACTTACAATGTGTGAATTCTAGTGACACGTTAAAATTTGAATTTGATTTATGTGTATATGTCAGTTATTATGTTTTCATTATCCATTTGAAACCCTGTCCCTAAAGTTTCTACGTCTTTTGTATATGATCTGATTCTATACTTGAAATGCTTCGTTCTAATATAATTGAAGAATAAAGAAGAGGATGTGTGTAAGTACATGTGTAAAATAATAATTATACAAAAACTTGAAAAAAATGTTAGTATTAAGGGTCAAGCCTTTTACTTATAACGATAGAAATCTGGATATAAATTTTAAGATTTTCGTTTGAACAACCAAAAAATATCTGATCATCCAGGTAAAACTAATAGCAAAAAGTCACCCGCGCGGTCGCGAATACCGACAACGCTCCAGCCCGTCATCATTCCAAAGCAAACTCACTGCTCGAAGACGCACTGTTGTAAAACCTCTTACTCAACCCAAATCATTTATGTTGCAGACATACTCAAACTCATAACTTTCACTTTAAGAGGTAATAAAGCTACCTATACACCCAAATAAAACCGTAATTTATTGTCGACACATATGTATCTAATTAAATAACTCTAGTTATTTTTTTGCTTAATTGTAATCTATAGCTAGCTATGTCGAAAAGAGGCAAACGTTGTGACAACCCTCATAAATCCAGGTATCCGTACAATTAATTAATATTAATTAAGTGCTTAATGACTGTGCTGGATTACTTAACTGCTTTCTGATTACTGCATCATACTTACATGTGCATCACATATTACATAATGTCACATCATTATCACATACAAACTATATTGACATACATGATGCACAAAGCACAGATAGCACAGTTAGCGGATAAAGCAAGAATATGCTAACGGGGTTCAGTACATAGACAGACAGTGTTTTGAGACCCAGTATGGGCCAGGGACAAGGTACTACACTAGTATGGTGTGTAGGGAAGTAAGGACCATAAAACTGCGTCACTAGGTGATAGATAAAGTGCCGGGAAGTGCCTAAAATCCACTTAAAGTGCAGAATTCTGAATTTTTCAGCAAAATTCAGTTTTTTAACAAGCTAGTTACATGCAAAAATTTGACTAATTGGTTCTGAATGATTTCCTAATTGTCGGGAATTAAAAGTGTCACAAAAAGTAACATAAAGATCATTAAACGGAATAGCTTGACACTTTAACGAACCGGTATCTAACCGAACAACCGGACACTACCCGAAACACCAAAATTTTACTAGGAACATTGTTTAATTATTTCTGAGCTAGTCATGATCCCCGAACACCGTAACACCCACTAAAATATCTAGTAACTAATTTAACCAACTATATACTTGGTTTTGGATTATAAACTAACTAGTGGTTCAAAGTTACACTTAGATGTCGCAACCCCCGATCCCTGTTTCCCGGGAACGGACGGAAGCGATCCCAGAGTTTCGGTGGTATCAGGTTATTTAATCTCGCAGCGGAATTTACATCAGGACCGTAGTTAGGAAATGTTTATCAGAGTAAAACCACCATATTTCATATTAATAATCACATGGGTAAAACCCAAGTTTCTTATTACAATACATTTATAGGGATAAACCCTATCTTAATTGAATTTAAAACATCGTTTATTAGGTAACTTTTATAGCCACATTATCCCCAAGCCTTTAGTGCTCTCCAGCTGGCTTTTTACTAATTGGCTGTCACATTGGGTTACCTGAAACGCGTTTTAAAAACATTTGTCAGTCGGAAATACTATAGTGAGTGAATCCCAGTTTAATCAAGAAACATTTTATCAATTAAAACAGTATTGAGAGCGATCACATTGTTTATGTCTACACAATTACTCCATTTGGTACTATCAATCCACTGACTTGTGGGTCATATTACACATTGGCTAACTCATTGTCCAATGGTAACGTACTGTCAACCTTGACTTACTACTCATAGTGTAGTAAATTTTGTATACAAAACCCCAACATACCGGCAGTAATTGAAGAACCACAAAGACTCAATCACTGCTAAATTGCATTGTAAAACATTTAAGGTTTTGTAAAAACTGTTAACAAAAAGGAGATTACTCACAAAAAGGTTTACACAAAAAGAAGGATTACTCACTTTGCTATCTTAGGCTTTTCGTAAGGGTTTCTTGGATATAATCTATAATTTATACAAATGTACATTAGTTAGTATCATAATCCTTTGAAATTATTAATGATACCCTCCCCGAGACGGCATTCCAACAACTACGTCGGGCAGAACCACGACAGTTGTTACGGAACCCTAAATCAATCGGGCAGCGTAACTATTCCGAAACTGGGGTTATAATACTTACAACGGAGCAGAACCTTGCTAATTAGGGGTATAATACCCGACTATAATGCCTCTTCTACAGAAATTGTGATTTAGAAATTGAGAATGAGCGACGGAAAACGAAAACTGATGCGTTTTATTTATAGTTGCAAAACCCGACCCTCACACGGCCCGCGTAAAGCACAGGCCAGGGTTACGCGGCCCGCGTCAACCCTGGTCAACTCTATAGCTTGTCCGGATCACCACTAGGCTTGACACGATGTCGACACGTGTCGGCATCTGGTGTCTCCGCGTTGTAGGTCTCTCGCGGCCCGCGTACACTATCGAGAACTCTTATGCGGCCCGCTTTAACTAAAGAAATCAACGAAGTCCGGTATCAACCTTGATACCGCCCGCGTGAGATGTTGGGGTGGGTCTACGCGGCCCGCCTCAACTCAATTTTTATTGTTTTTAATTTATTTTAAATGTTATAACATACTTGGGGCTTGGTTTTCACATACGGGGTGTAACATAAGACATAATGGGACATTCTATAATATACTAGAGTGTCAGAATATTATGAGGGTGTTGGTTTTACCGAGGGTTGTTACATTCTCCCCACCTTGTTTTAGAACTCGTCCTCGAGATCTACTGGAACAAGTGCGGATATTTCCTTTGCATTTCAGATTCAAGCTCCCATGTATACTCATGTCCTCTTTTGGAATCCCACTATACTTTGACTAGAACTAGTCTCTTATGCTTGAGATTCTTGATTTTCCTGTCTTCAATCTGTAGAGGCCTTTCTACAAACTTGACTTGTTCATTTACCTCTATATCTTTAAGAGGTACTATTAGTGATTCATCAGCTAAACACTTTTTGAGATTAGATACATGAAACACATCATGGATTCCTGCCATTTCCTCTGGCAGTTGTAGCTGATAGGCTACAGTTCCTATTTTTCTAATAATCTCAAAAGGTCCAACATACCTGGGACTTAGTTTTCCTCTTTTGATGAATCTTACCACTCCTTTCCAAGGAGAGACTTTCAACAATACTTTATCTCCTACTTGAAACTCCAATGGCTTGCGTCGGTTATCGGCATAACTCTTTTGTCGATCACGTGCTGCTTTCAGTCGTTCCTTGACTTGAATAATTTTGTCAGTTGTTTCTTGCACTATTTCTGGTCCAGATAGTTGCTTTTCCCCAATTTCTGCCCAACAGACTGGGGTTTGACACTTTCTTCCATAAAGTGCTTCGAATGGTGCAGCATTGATAGTTGTGTGATAACTATTATTATAAGAAAATTCTATTAAAGGTAAGTGATCGTCCCAATTACCTCCGAAATCAATTACACAAGCTCTAAGCATATCTTCCATTGTCTGAATTGTTCTTTTGCTCTGTCCATCCGTTTGAGGATGATAGGTTGTACTTAATTTTAACTTGGTTCCCATTGCCTTTTGGAAACTTGACCAAAAATGAGAGGTAAATCGACTATCTCTATCAGAAACAATCGATAAAGGAATGCCATGTAAAGAAACAATTTCATTTACATACAATTTAGCTAATTGTTTCATACTAAAAGTTTCTTTCATTGGTAGGAAATGAGCTGACTTGGTTAGTCTATCTACAATCACCCAGATTGTATCATTTTCTTTCTTAGTTTTGGGTAATTTAGTAACAAAATCCATTGTTATTAATTCCCATTTCCACACTGGCATTTCTAATTGTTGTAACATACCTGAGGGTTTCTGGTGTTCAGCTTTAACTTGTAAACAAGTTAAACATTTAGAAACATAGATTGCTATGTCCTTCTTCAATCCTATCCACCAGAAATTTTTCCTTAAATCCTAGTACATTTTATCACTTCCTGGATGCATCGTATATTTAGACTTATGGGCTTCTTCTAATATACAATGACGTAGGTTTCCTAATTTAGGTATCCACATTCTCTTTTCATGGAATCTCCAAATTCCATCTGTTCCTTGTTTTAATTCTTTTAGCATACCTTTTAATTTTTCAGTATCATCCTTGATTACTGATTCTTGTGATTCTCTTATTTGCTCAATTAAATCTACTTGTAGATTTAATTTAAGAGAACGTACCCTTCTTGGCTTTTCATGATACTTTCGGCTTAAAGCATCTGCCACTACATTTGTGTTTCCTTCATGATACTGGATATCACAATCATAGTCACTAAGCATCTCCATCCAGCGTCTTTGTCTCATATTTAATTCCTTTTTCTTGAAGATATACCTTAAACTCTTATGATCAGTGAATATGGTAAACTTACTACCATAAAGGTAATGTCTCCAAATCTTAAGAGCAAAAATTATAGCTCCTAATTCTAAATCATGGGTGGAATAATTCTCTTCATGATTCTTAAGTTGTCTAGATGCATAAGCTATAACATTTTGGCGTTGCATCAACACACATCCATAACCTAATTTAGAAGCATCACAATAGATTACAAAGTCTTCAGCTCCTTCTGGTAATGCTAATATGGGTGTATGGGTTAATCTATGCTTAAGAATTTTAAAAGCTTCTTCTTGTTTTACTCCCCATTCAAACTTAACAGATTTACAGGTTAGCTTAGTTAAGGGAATGGCTATTCTAGAAAAATCTTGAATAAATCTTCTATAATAACCGGCTAATCCTAAGAAACTTCTAACCTCGGTTGGTGACTCAGGGGTTTTCCATTTAGTAATTGCCTCAATCTTTGTTGGATCTACATGAATTCCTTCATGATTGACTAGGTGTCCAAGGAATTGTACCTGTTCTAACCAAAATTCGCACTTAGAAAATTTAGCATAAAGCTTTTCCTTTCTTAATAGACTTAAAAGTGCGTGCAAATGTTTTGTATGATCCTCTTTATTCTTAGAGTAAATTAGAATATCATCTATGAAGACAATTATGAATTTATCCAAATATGGCTTACATATTCGGTTCATCTTGTCCATAAATGCAGCTGGGGCATTGGTTAAACCAAATGGCATGACAGTAAATTCATAATGGTCATACCTTGTTCTGAAAGCGGTTTTAGGAATATCCTCTTCCTGTACCTTTAACTGATGATATCCTGACCTTAAATCGATTTTAGAGAAAAATCGAGCTCCTTGTAGTTGATCAAACAGATCATCGATTCTTGGTAATGGGTACCGATTCTTAATCGTGACCTTGTTCAATTCACGGTAGTCAATGCACATACGCATTGATCCGTCTTTCTTTTTAACGAACAGTATCGGCGTTCCCCATGGCGATAAACTTGGCTGTGTAAATCCTTTCTCTAACAATTCATCTAATTGTTTCTTTAATTCTTGCATTTCTGCAGGTGCCAAACGGTAGGATGCTTTGGCAATTGGTGCTGTTCCTGGTAGCAGGTGAATTCTGAATTCAACTTCTCTGTCTGGAGGTAGTCCTGGTAATTCTTCTGGAAATATATCTGAAAACTATGACACTACTGGAATGTCTTTTAGTTCTTTTCCTTTAGTGTTAGTGATTATAGAAATCAAATACACTATAGAACCTTTTCTTATATAGGTTGCAGTTTTCATCACAGAGATGAATTTTGTGGACCTAGAGGGTTTCTCTCCTTTAATTGTGATCATTTTACCTTTTGGTGAATTTACTTGTATTAACTTTTGATCACATAAAATACTGGCTTTATTGGCTATTAACCAATCTATTCCTAAAACAACATCAAATCCTGCCAGATTCATGGGATAAAGATTTGCAATAAATTTCTGATTTGAAATTTCTATACTTGCTCCCTGCAAGATTTCAGAAATTCTAACGGTTTCTCCATTGGCTGTCTCTACTAGGCATTCTAGTGGTAGTTTAGTTAATGACTGATTTAGAATTTTGCAAAATGATGTATTAATAAAACTTTGGTTTGCACCAGAGTCAAATAATACTTTAGCAAAGATATCATTAACTAAAAACGTACCAGCTATGACATTTGGAATCATCTTGGCTTCATCTGCAGTCAGAACAAATGCTCTAGCATTTTTAGTATTCTTGTTGGTTGTAGCTGGAGCTAATTTCGGACAGTTTGGCCTGATATGACCTTTTTCTCCACAGTTGTAGCATAATCCATTACTGGATTTCCTCTTGCAATTTTCTTCCTTGTGTCCTGGCATCTTGCAATAATTGCAGAGAGTGGAGCATTTTCCCGAATGCTTTTTCTTGCAAACCTTGCAGTATGGTGCAGAGGTAGAACCCATATTCCTACAATTAAAATTTCCAGAACGAAATTCTTGAGTAAGCCTTTGGGTTAGGTTTCTCCTCTGGTCTTCTTCTCTAGTACGAATTAACTCATCTGTCAAGGTATTTGCTAGTTCTACAGCTTCTTCTATAGTTTGAGGTCTAGCTGCCTTGACTACATGTCTCATCTCTCCAATTAATCCCCATATATAACGGGAGATTAACACCAGTTCTGGTGAAGCAAGGGTTGGCACTATTCTAGCATATTCAAAGAATAACTTCGTGTACCCCTTACTATCCATTCCATTCATCCTAAGATTTAGGAATTTGTTTGCTATATGTTCCTTTTCATTAGGAGGACAGAATTTCCTTTCTACCATATTCCTAAATTCTTCCCAATCCATACTATAAACCCTATCACTTCCTCTAGACTGAAGGATAGTGTTCCACCATTCTAAGGCTGCATTCTTAAATAGATTGGAAGCAAACATTATCTTGTCCTCTTCCGCACATTTACTTATTTTCAGAACAGCCTCAGTCTTTTCTATCCAGCGTAGAGCTGCAATAGGTTCTTCATTGCCCGAGAATTCTATTGGTTTACAGGACCAGAATTCTTTGTATGAACAACCGTAAGGCACGGTTCTTCTTCTTTTGGGAATGGGCAATTGAAGTATTGGTCCATTGTTCACGCTATGTTCTGGTTCAATTGGTCGCTTACTGCTATGCTTACTTTTATTATCAGCATCCTTAACAGTTTGAAGAATAAATGGCATTGCATCTATAATTCCTTGTGCTACTATGTGTTGGATAGCACTATTATCCACTTGATTGTTATTGTTATTGATGCTTGGATTTTCATTAACCACGTTAATGTTACTCTGGTTATCGTTATTCAGATTTCCTTGATTTTCTTCATCGGCCATCTGAATTTTAAACATTTACCCCATATTAATATCACAAGATAATAAGTAATATCATAATTCACATGACACGCAATCTAGCCAAAAACGTCGATCATTGCGAGTTGTACTCTATTTTCATATACTATGCGTCTATTACATACGAGTACTGAAATAAAGATTACAATACCAACAGAAAGAAAATTACACTAATAGTACTATGCATCCGTACACACATATTTTATTTTATTTTTATTTTATTATATTATTATTATTATTATTACTACTATTTCCTCCATTCTTACATTCAAGGATATGGATTTATCCAAAAATCCATATTGCGCTCATCGTATTTCCATACGAGACGCTCTCCTACCTGACGCATTCTCTCACTGCTTTCTAAAATTTCCTCCCCAAAAGTCCTAAGTTCTTGAACGTTTTCTGCACTCATTGGGGGTGCAGGTTCTCAGACTGGGTTTGGAATCTGAGGTGCGGGTTCCTGATATGGGGGTGAAAGTTCCTGAAATTGGTAAGGATCCTCTAAGATCTCCCTAATGTAATTATTATGGTAATAGGGATCTAAAGGGTCCATACCTGGGTAGGCTTCTATATTCTGTATGGGTGGGTATTCCTGGATAGGGTAACGTTGCAAAAAGTCCCTATTATCGTCCCACCAAGGGTCGTAATTTGGGTCTAGGGGATTTGGTGCAGGTATCCTAGGAATTTCTTCTGGGTTAAAGTCATGCATTTCCACCTGGTTTTCCGAGTTTTCTATCTCCATAGGTTGATCTGGGTTTTGTGGTTGTGGGGCTACTAATTGTTCCAGACTTGGGTCAGCAGCAGTTGTAGCTAGGATATGAAAATTAGCTAGGCTTCTATTAAGCATATCCTGTGTATGGGCATCTGTCTCTCGCTTAGCAGCCGCTAAAACTCTTTGTTGTTGCAACTTTCGCATTCTTTTCCTACGAGCAAAAGCTTCCTTACTGAACCATCCTCGTTTCTTATTAGGAAATGGCTCTTCTGACTGAGCAAACACTCCTTCTTCCTGATCAGCAGTATACCCAGAGAGGGCAGGCTGTGATGAGGTACCTTCACTCCTAGGTGAATCGGACAACTGACGATTTATGTGTGAGGGTCCTTGATCACTCATACTGTAAACTAACAAATAGTCAAATAACACATAACAATTAAATACAGTTATGCACTTATTTCCAAAATTTTATTTCCTAACACAAAATTTACATTTTAAGTGTCAGCAGAACACTTCTTTGGCTCAGACCAATGGCTAGGCTCTGATACCACCTTCTGTCCCAACCCCTGATCCCTGTTTCCCGGGAACGGGCGGAAGCGATCCCAGAGTTTCGGTGGTATCAGGTTATTTAATCTCGCAGCGGAATTTACATCAGGACCGTAGTTAGGAAATGTTTATCAGAGTAAAACCACCATATTTCATATTAATAATCACATGGGTAAAACCCAAGTTTCTTATTACAATACATTTATAGGGATAAACCCTATCTTTATTGAATTTAAAACATCATTTATTAGGTAACTTTTATAGCCATATTATCCCCAAGCCTTTAGTGCTCTCCAGCTGGCTTTTTACTAATTGGCTGTCACATTGGGTTACCTGAAACGCGTTTTAAAAACATTTGTCAGTCGGAAATACTAGTGAGTGAATCCCAGTTTAATCAAGAAACATTTTATCAATTAAAACAGTATTCAGAGTGATCACATTGTTTATGTCTACACAATTACTCCATTTGGTACTATCAATCCACTGACTTGTGGGTCATATTACACATTGGCTAACTCATTGTCCAATGGTAACGTACTGTCAACCTTGACTTACTACTCACAGTGTAGTAAATTTTGTATACAAAACCCCAACATACCGGCAGTAATTGAAGAACTACAAAGACTCAATCACTGCTAAATTGCATTGTAAAACATTTAAGGTTTTGTAAAAACTGTTAACAAAAAGGAGATTACTCACAAAAAGGTTTACACAAAAAGAAGGATTACTCACTTTGCTATCTTAGGCTTTTCGTAAGGGTTTCTTGGATATAATCTATAATTTATACAAATGTACATTGGTTAGTATCATAATCCTTTGAAATTATTAATGATACCCTCCCCGAGACGGCATTCCAACAACTACGTCGGGCAGAACCACGACAGTTGTTACGGAACCCTAAATCAATCGGGCAGCGTAACTATTCCGAAACTGGGGTTATAATACTACAACGGAGCAGAACCTTGCTAATAAGGGGTATAATACCCGACTATAATGCCTCTTCTACAGAAATTGTGATTTAGAAATTGAGAATGAGCGACGGAAAACGAAAACTGATGCGTTCTATTTATAGTTGCAAAACCCGACCCTCACACGGCCCGCGTAAAGCACAGGCCAGGGTTACGCGGCCCGCGTCAACCCTGATCAACTCTATAGCTTGTCCGGATCACCACTAGGCTTGACCCGATGTCGACACGTGTCGGCATCTGGTGTCTCCGCGTTGTAGGTCTCTCGCGGCCCGCGTACACTATCGAGAACTCTTATGCGGCCCGCTTTAACTAAAGAAATCAACGAAGTCCAAAATGTGATTTTTAGAAGATCATCCTCATGCATGAGCATGAACTTGAATGATAAGATGATTTCTTGAAAAATAATAAATAAAGTGAGCTAGTAATCTTATGAATCTAAGATTCATGAGTGGCTTTCCAAAAGAACCAAGTCCAAAATGTGATTTTTAGAAGATCTTGATGCTTGTTTAAATGTACACTATTTTTGGTGATAAAATAAGTGTAAGAGCACTTTATTTACAAGAAGAGTTCAAAAGAATGATTTTTGGAAGGATCATCTAACAAGTTGTAAACACACAAATCCTTCGAGAATGAGATTTGTAAAGTAATAAATGCACTTTAAAGGGTAACTAGACCTACTAAACACCCTACCAAGTTACTACGAGTTTTTGTGAAAGATCAAGTTCATGTTGATTATAAATTGTATAGTTTTTGCACGTGGTAAGTGTAAGTTGTTTAGGGTCTGGTTGTTGATTGTTGTGATGATTTTTGAAAAGAAAATGATATGCTTTAATAGCATGGACACCTCCATTTTTAGGGGAAACTATGGCACATTTTTCTAAAAATATAAACACTTAGAAAAATATTTTCTAACAAATATTTACTAGTGTATTTTAACTATGGTTTTCAATATAAACTTTGCCATAATTTTTGTAACAAAAATACAAATATTGGAGGTTGGTTTTTTTATAAATAAAAATGGGTAAATATATATATATAGAATATATATACATATTAAGACACTTGTGTGATTATTTGTATATTTGGTGAAATAATTATATTATTTTAGGGTAAAATAATATAACTTAACAAAGTACCGTGAAATTTACTATCCAAAACAATACCGTTACAAATATATTTTTGGTAAATATTATTTTGGGTACAAGAAACGAAAATATGATTTTTGTAAATATTACAAAGTTATATCATAATTTTGGACAAGGAGAAATATATTATTTTTGGAAACAAAAATATATTTTCTTAGTATATTTAGAAGATATGTAATTTTTGGGAAAAATATATATTTTCTGGACAATACATTATTTTTGGGACAAAATGAGTTTACACATATATTTTCTAAAGTGAGACTTGGAAATATATTATTTCGGAAATTACAAATACAATAATACGAAAATACATGTATAAGATACCCCATCCTTGGGAAGGAAATACGAAGATAAATACTTGAGAAGTATTAATACAGAGATATTGCTTAAACAATTATTCCAAAACTAAATATAATTTAAGTTGAAATATTAATTACTTTGACAAATAATTATAACTTGGAATAATATCATAAACGTAACTCAAACACGAAAATACTAAGCAAAGGCACGACCCGTTCGTCTAATAGACGTTAGTACACTGTAGGTAGTCGTGTTCGTTGAGGAGATTTGGGTTACGATTCTAAAGACGCGTTATTGTGAGTTCATGTCCCCCTTTTTCTTTAAATTGTTTTGTTTATTTACTTCGGGGGTGAAATATATGTTACAAAAGGATTACTTACAATACAATTGGTATGGTTAGCCAAGGAAAGAACCATAGATCATGTGAATGGGTAGGCATATACTTGAGGCCATCAATCCTCTTGTAGGACCGAGGGGCAGGAGTGATAGATCTATTTGGGTGTAGCGAGCCCACACCCATGAGGCCAGGGTGGCCCATAGTGGTGACTATGTCTTCCAGCCGGAAGCCCGGTACAACTTTGCTAGGTTTGAGTCTTCCTACACAGTCACACATATCAGTGGCCTTGCAAACCATTGGTGATCTTTTCCTTGTTTGCTATCATACCGGGACTTTCATACTTACACTGTTTACAAAGGTTTATACATACTCATACAAACATGAACTCGCTCAACTTTTGTTGATTTTTCAAATTACATGTATTTCAGGGAACTAGTGGATCTGGCAGGGGTATGCATGTGTTTTCAAGCTGCGTTTATATAAAAGATGTCATCTGTGGTCGTAGAGTTTAGGGGATGTATCCTACTCCTGGACGGGATACATGTTTCTAAGCTCGGGTTTGTTTAAGTTCTTTTGTTGAATGATACATGTTTTTACACAAGAAGATCATCCTCATGCATGAGCATGAACTTGAATGATAAGATGATTTCTTGAAAAATAATAAATAAAGTGAGCTAGTAATCTTATGAATCTAAGATTCATGAGTGGCTTTCCAAAAGAACCAAGTCCAAAATGTGATTTTTAGAAGATCTTGATGCTTGTTTAAATGTACACTATTTTTGGTGATAAAATAAGTGTAAGAGCACTTTATTTACAAGAAGAGTTCAAAAGAATGATTTTTGGAAGGATCATCTAACAAGTTGTAAACACACAAATCCTTCGAGAATGAGATTTGTAAAGTAATAAATGCACTTTAAAGGGTAACTAGACCTACTAAACACCCTACCAAGTTACTACGAGTTTTTGTGAAAGATCAAGTTCATGTTGATTATAAATTGTATAGTTTTTGCACGTGGTAAGTGTAAGTTGTTTAGGGTCTGGTTGTTGATTGTTGTGATGATTTTTGAAAAGAAAATGATATGCTTTAATAGCATGGACACCTCCATTTTTAGGGGAAACTATGGCACATTTTTCTAAAAATATAAACACTTAGAAAAATATTTTCTAACAAATATTTACTAGTGTATTTTAACTATGGTTTTCAATATAAACTTTGCCATAATTTTTGTAACAAAAATACAAATATTGGAGGTTGGTTTTTTTATAAATAAAAATGGGTAAATATATATATATAGAATATATATACATATTAAGACACTTGTGTGATTATTTGTATATTTGGTGAAATAATTATATTATTTTAGGGTAAAATAATATAACTTAACAAAGTACCGTGAAATTTACTATCCAAAACAATACCGTTACAAATATATTTTTGGTAAATATTATTTTGGGTACAAGAAACGAAAATATGATTTTTGTAAATATTACAAAGTTATATCATAATTTTGGACAAGGAGAAATATATTATTTTTGGAAACAAAAATATATTTTCTTAGTATATTTAGAAGATATGTAATTTTTGGGAAAAATATATATTTTCTGGACAATACATTATTTTTGGGACAAAATGAGTTTACACATATATTTTCTAAAGTGAGACTTGGAAATATATTATTTCGGAAATTACAAATACAATAATACGAAAATACATGTATAAGATACCCCATCCTTGGGAAGGAAATACGAAGATAAATACTTGAGAAGTATTAATACAGAGATATTGCTTAAACAATTATTCCAAAACTAAATATAATTTAAGTTGAAATATTAATTACTTTGACAAATAATTATAACTTGGAATAATATCATAAACGTAACTCAAACACGAAAATACTAAGCAAAGGCACGACCCGTTCGTCTAATAGACGTTAGTACACTGTAGGTAGTCGTGTTCGTTGAGGAGATTTGGGTTACGATTCTAAAGACGCGTTATTGTGAGTTCATGTCCCCCTTTTTCTTTAAATTGTTTTGTTTATTTACTTCGGGGGTGAAATATATGTTACAAAAGGATTACTTACAATACAATTGGTATGGTTAGCCAAGGAAAGAACCATAGATCATGTGAATGGGTAGGCATATACTTGAGGCCATCAATCCTCTTGTAGGACCGAGGGGCAGGAGTGATAGATCTATTTGGGTGTAGCGAGCCCACACCCATGAGGCCAGGGTGGCCCATAGTGGTGACTATGTCTTCCAGCCGGAAGCCCGGTACAACTTTGCTAGGTTTGAGTCTTCCTACACAGTCACACATATCAGTGGCCTTGCAAACCATTGGTGATCTTTTCCTTGTTTGCTATCATACCGGGACTTTCATACTTACACTGTTTACAAAGGTTTATACATACTCATACAAACATGAACTCGCTCAACTTTTGTTGATTTTTCAAATTACATGTATTTCAGGGAACTAGTGGATCTGGCAGGGGTATGCATGTGTTTTCAAGCTGCGTTTATATAAAAGATGTCATCTGTGGTCGTAGAGTTTAGGGGATGTATCCTACTCCTGGACGGGATACATGTTTCTAAGCTCGGGTTTGTTTAAGTTCTTTTGTTGAGTCCTTGGGAACTCATTTAAACATGTTATGGTTTGTAACTTAATTTGGATGTCAACTTTTCAGACAAGTATTTTGTGGTATTTTCTAAACGTAATTAATGGATGAACATCTCATGTTTTTATCATATAGCATTGTTATGATTGAACACTATGGTATTAAGAAGTCACACCAATAACCACGCTTCCGCAAAAGTCAAGGTATGACAGCTTGGTATCAGAGCTTCGATCATAACGAACTAGGATTCTTCTCGATTCTAGACTACGATTATTAGGGCTCTCACGAAAACGTTTTCATTGCATACACAAAATGTCCAGATCCAGGAAACAAATATTTTTACAAATAAAAGACACAAATACATTTCAAAGAATTCGTTTATATTTCAGTCTGAGAGACTGGGGAGTTAGTCTGAGAGACTAGCTGGGTAATTCAGTCTGAGAGACTGGGGAGTTAGTCTGAGAGACTAGCTGGGTAGTGCAGTCTGAGAGACTGGGGAGTTAGTCTGAGAGACTAACTGGGTAGTTCAGTCTGATAGACTGGGTAGTCTGAGAGAATAGTTGGGGCAGTCTGAGAGACTGGGAGGTTTAGCCTGAGAGGCTGGGTAGTTCAGTTTGGGAAACTGGAAGGTTTAGCCTGAGAGGCTGGGTAGTTCAGTTTGAGAAACTGGGAGGTTTAGCCTGAGAGGCTGGGTAGTTCTTTGGGAAACTGGGAGGTTTAGCCTGAGAGGCTGGGTAGTTCAGTTTGGGAAACTGGGAGGTTTAGCCTGAGAGGCTGGGTAGTTCAGTTTGAGAAACTGGGAGGTTTAGCCTGAGAGGCTGGGTAGTTCAGTTTGGGAAACTGGGAGGTTTAGCCTGAGAGGCTGGGTAGTTCAGTTTGGGAAACTGGGAGGTTTAGCCTGAGAGGCTGGGTAGTTCAGTTTGAGAAACTGGGAGGTTTAGTGTGAGAGACTGAGTGGTTCAGTTTGAGAGGCTGGGTGGGATAGTCTTTGGAAGACTAGGATGCATACGTGCTTACATTGTTATTACTTACATGCTTATTTGATGATTGTTGATGTATGTATGTTGTGATTGTTTGGCACAGACACCATGTCCTCTTCTGATAGCAGAGTATCAGATACCATAGACCCTATGGCCATAGTTTCAGATGACGAGATGGCCACAGATCCTGAGGTTTTCACTTCAGACACCACAAGTGATGATGATGATGATTTTCAGCCGTTTGCTTTACCAGATGTTGGAGATGATATACCACTAGCTGATGGTCTTCCTGGCGAGGATCTACCTCTTGTTCAGATCCCTGCTCCTCTTCCTCTTGCTGCATTTCCTCTTGAGGATCTGCCTCTAGACGTTATGTCTGACGACGACATCGATCTTTTTATTGAGGGTCCCCCTGAGGATGCCCAGGATGGTGGGGCTCCCGTCGATGATGCCGTTGTCGATCCACTTGTTGAGATTCCAGTTGGTGATGTCGTTGCTGTTCCACATGACGAGATTCCCATTGTCGAGGCTCCTTCTGACCATTCAGGTCCTGATTCGTTTGAGTCTGTGTCTTCTACTACTTTACACGCACTGAGATTACAGCGATATCCCACAGATACTGATTCTGACACACCCATGTCTGTTGCACCTGATATTCCACATGGTGTTGATCATGATTTCGAGTTTGATGATGAGATGGATCCTGTCTTTCCACACGACTTTGACCCTGATCATGAGATTGAGTTTGTCCCCGATGATCAGCCTTTTGAGGCACCTGTTGATCCTGATTTCGATCCTGAGAAGGAGATTGATTTTATTCCTGCTGAGCAGCCTATTGATGCACCTGTCATTCCTGACAATCAGCTCTTTGATATACCCGTTGATCATGAGCTTGCTCCAGCTGACCCTGAGCCTTTGATCGCACCAGAGCCTATACCTGCTTACGATCCTTTGCCCGAGCATGACCCTGCACCCGCCGATGTACCAGTTGTTGCACCACCTTTGCCTGACCCTCTACCTGCACCCGCAGACCATGCTCCTTTTGTAGCCCAGATTGACCCCAGATATGCATTCACCCACAATGGGTGGATCGAGGATGACGATGACCTACCTCCTTTTGTTAGACCTGTTACTCCCCCACCTGCACCTACACATGCACCAGCCGATATTGCCCCGTTGCACCCACACGTATCTGACTTTCATCGCACTGATTTACCAGTCACATTTCTGCAGTATATCCCTCCTCCCCATCCAGGGGAAGGACCATCGAGTCAGCAGCCCGGTCATATACCTCCTGTGTCAGCAGCCGATCATTTCATGCCACAGTTTACACACACTGCTCCTTTTGTTTCTACACCTATGGGCGAGCCACTGATTTGGTTTCCGCCCAACACGATGCCTGTGTCTGATCCATACCATCCCTTCCACATTGGTTATACGAGGGATGATTTGCTTTTGTCACTGCAGCTCCAGCAGGAGATGCTGTGTAGGAGAGTCATGGAGTTAGAGAGGATCCCGCGTCCTCCACCTTGCACTTGTCAGTCACCATACGAGGGATGGTTAGCTACCTGTTGCGTATCGTTCATGCCCTTGAGGAGGATTTAGCGCATTTGCGCATGTTGCTTTTCGTTCCTCCACCTCCTCCTCCTCCACCATTAGCTTAGAGGTTTTTGGTTTTATGCAGATAGCATACTTTGATGAGAGTGCAGCTATTGAGCCAGATTGCACAGCCTTTTGAAGACCACACTTTGACTTTTGACTTTTGATTATTGTAGTTGATAGACATTCTGGACAGGGGTGATGTGACCCTTTGTCCCTTTTGATGTATGATACAATGGTGAAACTTGTAAACTGTACTTGTGGTCTTGATATATGAAAGCTCAATCGCAACATTCTCATTACATACATTGTTGGATTACTTTTTTGTGTTATGACATGGGATGTTATGTGTATACTTATGTTGATGAATGTTATTACATGCTACATACTTACTATACTTATTAGGACCTGACCGACGTGCTATCTTCTTTAGAAGATGCCTCCACGAAGAGAAACTCGATTGCACACTACTGAGGCCGAGTTACAAGAACGGATTTCACGAGCGATAGCAGAGCACGAGGCCTCACGCGCTGAAACTAGCGGGGGTACCTCGAGGAACAACCCACCTCATGGTAATGTTTAAGTCGCTTGAGACACATTACGTTACATTTGGATATTCCATATGCGTTCGCTAATGCTTTCTGTGAATGATGTTACTTGTACAGGCTGTACCTTTAAGCAGTTTTTAGACTGTAAACCGCTGAATTTCGACGGCACCGGGGGTGCTGTGGCTTTTGTTTGATGGACGGAGAAGACAGATTCAGTGATAAGAATGAGCAAATGCGCACCGGAACAACAAGTCACCTACATCTCCGGATTGTTCGTAGACGGAGTGCTTTCATGGTGGAATCTCCAAGTCCAAACTCTGGGAGAGGCGGCAGCATACGATTTGACTTGGAACGAGCTGAAGGAGCTCATGCGAAAGAAATACTGCTCCAGGGCTGAAATCCAAAAGTTAGAAACTAAATTCTGGAACCTCAAGATGGACGGTCCGAAGATCGCCGAATATGTGCAGAGATTTCACGATCTATCTCACATGGTACCATACATGGTTAGTCCGGAATTCAAGTGCGTTGAGCGTTTCATTTGGGGGTTGGCACCTCAGATTATGAGTATGGTGACAACATCGAAACCTGCTACGATCACCGAGGCTATCGATCTGAGCATAGCGTTAACTGCAGAAGCTATCAGATTAAACAAGTTTTCGATCTCTGATCAAAAGAAGAAGGAGACTCACGTTGAGTCATCCGGTGAGAACAAACGGAAATTCTCCAACTTTAAGAAAGGTACCAGCAGTACGACCAAGAAGGATGAGACAAACGCACCGGCCAAGGCCAAAGGAAAGGGGTATGTGGGCACTTTGCCCAAATGTGATGCGTGTCAGTTGCATCACAATGGACGATGCCGAGCTGGAAAATGTGAATCTTGTGGAAGAGTTGGTCACTTGAAAGAAACATGTTGGGTTGGTACTGGCCGTGGTGGTCAAAGGGGTTTTGGTAATGGAAACAACAACCGTGGAGGTAATGGGAATGGAAACCGCCCGCAAGGAAATAATGGAGGTAACGGAAATCGTGGTAATTTTGCGAATCAAACTGGAAATGGAAACCGTGGAGCGAATAACAATCAAGGTGGTAATGGGAACGGTAATGGTCGAGGACCAGGTTGTTTTAATTGTGGAGACGTGGGGCATTTCAAGAGAGAGTGCCCAAAGCTCAATCAAGCACATGGAAGAGTCTTCAACATCGGAGCAAGAGAAGCACGCCAAGATCCAAATGTGGTCACTGGTACGTTCCCTATCAACCAACGCTTTGCATCTATACTGTTTGATACTGGTGCCGATTATAGTTTTATATCGCTAGAATTTAAGAATATACTTGGGTTGGTAACCAGTAAGCTAGACATTCCATATTCAATAGAACTAGCTAATGGAAAGCTAGTAGAAGCAAATGAAGTTATTAGGGGTTGCATGATAGAACTGGGAGAGCACGAGTTTACGCTTGATCTGCTGCCAGTCGAGTTGGGAAGCTTCGACGTGGTAGTAGGGATGGATTGGTTGTCAAGCAATCGAGCAGAGATAGTATGTCACGAGAAGGTCATTCGCATTCCGATGGCGAATGGAGAGACAATTGTGGTACATGGAGAGAAGCGCGATACGCCCCTAAGAATCATTAGTTGTTTGAAGGCTCGAAAGTGTTTGAAGAAAGGATGTGTTGCCTTCTTGGCACACATTGTGGACAAAGAAGCCGCTGAGGCAAAACTAGAAGACATTCCAGTCGTGAAGGAATATCCTGAAGTCTTTCCCGAAGACTTGCCAGGATTGCCTCCGCAAAGACAAGTCGAGTTTCACATCGACTTAGTTCCAGGTGGTGCGCCTGTAGCTAAGGCACCGTATCGACTTGCGCCCTCCGAAATGCAAGAGCTGTCAACACAACTTCAGGAGCTATTAGACAAAGGATTTATCAGACCAATCTTCTCGCCTTGGGGAGCTCCAGTTTTGTTCGTTAATAAGAAGGATGGTAGTTTCCGCATGTGTATCGACTACCGCGAGCTTAACAAGTTGACTATTAAGAATCGGTATCCTTTGCCAAGGATAGATGACCTGTTCGATCAACTACAAGGTTCGAGTTGTTACTCCAAGATCGATCTATGATCAGGATATCACCAGTTGCGTATACAAGAGGAGAGTATACCAAAGACTGCCTTTAGGACTCGATATGGGCATTACGAGTTCCTAGTAATGCCGTTTGGTTTCACGAACGCGCCAGCAGTATTCATGGATTTAATGAATAGAGTTTGTAAGCCGTACCTCGATAAGTTTGTGATTGTGTTTATTGACGATATTCTGATTTACTCAAAGACGAAGGGAGAACACGAGCAACACCTAAGAGCTATTTTAGAGCTGCTTAAGAAAGAGAAGTTATACGCTAAGTTCTCAAAGTGCGAGTTCTGACTACGTGAGGTTCAGTTCCTTGGTCACGTGGTTAACGGAAATGGAATTCATGTAGATCCCACAAAGATCGAGGCAATCAAGAATTGGGAGACTCCGAAGACGCCAACCGAAATCCGTCAGTTCTTAGGTTTGGCTGGGTATTATCGCAGATTTATTGAGGATTTCTCGAAAATCGCTCAACCTTTGACCTTCCTTACACAGAAGGACAAGAAGTACGAATGGGGAGACAAGCAAGAAGAAGCATTTCAGTTGTTGAAAAACAAGCTTTGTGACGCACCGATCTTATCCCTACCCGAAGGCACTAACGACTTCGCGGTATATTGCGACGCCTCGCGTCAAGGTTTAGGCTGCGTACTGATGCAGCAACAGAAAGTTATAGCCTATGCTTCACGCCAGTTGAAGGTTCATGAGAAGAATTACACCACGCATGACTTGGAGTTAGGCGTACTGGTGTTTGCTTTGAAAATCTAGCGACATTATTTGTACGGCACACGATGCACAATCTTCACTGATCACAAGAGCCTGCAACACATTTTTGATCAAAAAGAGTTGAATATGAGACAGCGCCGATGGGTTGAGTTGTTAAATGATTTTGATTGTGAAATCAAGTATCACCCAGGGAAGGCGAATGTGGTCGCCGATGCCTTGAGTCGGAAAGAAAGAAAGAATCAAGCCTATAAGGGTTCGAGCTTTGGAAATGATTGTCCAAACGGATCTCTCATTGCGCATTTGTGCCGCGCAGAGACAAGCTCTTAAAGAAAGGAATCTTGAGAATGAATATCTCCGTGGGATGGAGAAGCAGTTAGTACCCAATGATGAAGGAACATTGTGCTTCATGAAACGAATTTGGGTTCCTCTCTTTGGTGGTCTAAGAGAAGTAATTTTCGATGAAGCTCACAAGTCACGGTACTCGATCCATCCCGGATCGGATAAAATGTACCAGGATTTAAAGGATTTCTATTGGTGGCTGAGATTAAAAGGCGATGTTGCAACGTATATTGGCAAATGTTTGACTTGTGCCAAGGTAAAGGCCGAGTATCAGAAGCCTTCAGGTCTTCTGCAACAACCTGAAATACCCATGTGGAAATGGGAGCAGATTTCAATGGACTTTATAATGAAGTTACCAAGGACACCCAGAGGTCACGATACGATTTGGGTAATCGTGGACCGTCTGACCAAATCTGCACACTTTTTACCGATCCGAGAAAAAGATAATACTAGTAAGCTTGCTGAGCTATACATGAGAGAGATAGTTGCACGCCATGGAGTGCCTCTCTCGATTATCTCTGATAGAGACGGAAGGTTTGTATCAAGGATTTGGCAATCCTTCCAGGGGTTCTTAGTTGAATCTGAGTACCGCATTCCATCCACAGACGGATGGCTAGAGCGAACGAACGATTCAAACGTTGGAAGATATGTTGCGAGCATGCGTAATGGATTTGGGTGGTAGTTGGGACACTCACTTACCCTTGGTAGAATTCTCGTACAACAATAGCTACCATGTGAGCATCCAAGCTGCACCATTTGAAGCTCTCTATGGACGCAAGTGTCGATCACCGCTATGCTGGGCAGACGCAGGTGATAGACAGCTTGTTGGTCCTGAATTGGTTCAAGAGACGACTGATAAGATTACACAGATCTGAGAGCGCATAAAGGAGGTTCGTGATCGACAAAAGATTTACGCGGACCGAAGAAGGAAACCTCTGGAGTTTGAGGTAGGAGATATGGTTTTGTTAAAGGTTTCACCTTGGAAGGGTGTAGCACGCTTTGCGAAGCGTGGGAAGTTGAACCCGAGATACATTGGACCATTCAGAATCCTGGAGAGGATTGGTCTTGTAGCTTACAAGTTGGATTTACCTGCAGAACTGAATGGCGTTCATGATACATTTCATGTATCTAACCTGAAAAAGAGTCCAACTCAAGAAACAGTTGTCATTCCTGCCGATGAAGTTCATATCGACGACACACTCCACTTTACTGAAGAACCTGTTAAGGTTACTGATTGGAAGATTAAAAAGACGCGCAGGAGTAGTGTCAAACTCGTCAAGGTTCGTTGGAACGCGCGACACGGCCCAGAGTTCACTTGGGAGCGTGAGGATCGTATGAAAGCAAAATACCCACATTTGTTCCCCAAGACCCCTACAGCAAGTAATAGAACTTAAATTTCGGGACGAAATTTTCTTAACGGGGGGAGAATGTGACAACCCTCATAAATCCAGGTATCCGTACAATTAATTAATATTAATTAAGTGCTTAATGACTGTGCTGGATTACTTAACTGCTTTCTGATTATTGCATCATACTTACATGTGCATCACATATTACATAATGTCACATCATTATCACATACAAACTATATTGACATACATGATGCACAAAGCACAGATAGCACAGTTAGCGGATAAAGCAGGAATATGCTAACGGGGTTCAGTACATAGACAGACAGTGTTTTGAGACCCAGTATGGGCCAGGGACTACACTAGTATGGTGTGTAGGGAACTAAGGACCATAAAACTGCGTCACTAGGTGATAGATAAAGTGCCGGGAAGTGCCTAAAATCCACTTAAAGTGCTGAATTCTGCATTTTTCAGCAAAATTCAGCTTTTTAACAAGCTAGTTACATGCAAAAATTTGACTAAATGGTCCTGAATGCTTTCCTAAGTGTCGGGAATTAAAAGTAACATAAAGATCATTAAACGGAATAGCTTGACACTTTAACGAACCGGTAACTAACCGAACAACCGGACACTACCCGAAACACCAAAACTTTACTAGGAACATTGTTTAATTATTTCTGAGCTAGTCATGATCCCCGAACACCGTAACACCCACTAAAATATCTAGTAACTAATTTAACCAACTATATACTTGGTTTTGGATTATAAACTAACTAGTGGTTCAAAGTTACACTTAGACCCCCCCCCCCTATGCTTGTCATCGGCCATACCACTACACCATACCTCAAAGATTTGATTTCCTTTTTATAATTAGATCTTGCTTGATCATGTGGACAAGATATTGGAAGTAAAGATTATAAGTATGGCATAGATTTCTCAAGATCATCACACTTCACAACTTCACACCACTCTCTTACACTATCTCCCTCTCCTCTCGGCCTAGATAGTGCCGCCACCACCACCTTACATCCACCATCCACTCATTCCATACACTCTCAAGGTTGTAAGAAGGTGTCTTGTGAAGCTTGGTGCTCTTGAATCTTGAAGAACCTCCATCAATTGCTTTCATCCACCATTTTCATCATCTTCTTCATCAAGTGTTCTTCCCTAGCTTAGAGCTAGTAGTAAGACTCTGACAACCCTTTGATACTTCTAATTTTGATTTGTTAAAAAGATGTATTATGTTATAAATCACAAGAACCCTAAAAGACATGAACATAAATCATGAACATGAAGCTTACATATGATGAAATCTTGTTGAAATAATGTTGTTTAAGTATATGTATAATACTTGTTGTTGTTTACTTGAGATTATGATGTTGATCATCATAAGGAGCATGCTAGACTGTGATTAAACACATGATCTAGCAAGTTAGAGGATGATTATGTGCTAACACAAGAAGATCATCCTCATGCATGAGCATGAACTTGAATGATAAGATGATTTCTTGAAAAATAATAAATAAAGTGAGCTAGTAATCTTATGAATCTAAGATTCATGAGTGGCTTTCCAAAAGAACCAAGTCCAAAATGTGATTTTTAGAAGATCTTGATGCTTGTTTAAATGTACACTATTTTTGGTGATAAAATAAGTGTAAGAGCACTTTATTTACAAGAAGAGTTCAAAAGAATGATTTTTGGAAGGATCATCTAACAAGTTGTAAACACACAAATCCTTCGAGAATGAGATTTATAAAGTAATAAATGCACTTTAAAGGGTAACTAGACCTACTAAACACCCTACCAAGTTACTACGAGTTTTTGTGAAAGATCAAGTTCATGTTGATTATAAATTGTATAGTTTTTGCACTTGGTAAGTGTAAGTTGTTTAGGGTCTGGTTGTTGATTGTTGTGATGATTTTTGAAAAGAAAATGATATGTTTTAATAGCATGGACACCTCCATTTTTAGGGGAAACTATGGCAAAATTTTCTAAAAATATAAACATTTAGAAAAATATTTTCTAACAAATATTTACTAGTGTATTTTAACTATGGTTTTCAATATAAACTTTGCCATAATTTTTGTAACAAAAATACAAATATTGGAGGTTGTTTTTTTAATAAATAAAAATGGGTAAATATATATATTTAGAATATATATACATATTAAGACACTTGTGTGATTATTTGTATACTTGGTGAAATAATTATATTATTTTAGGGTAAAATAATATAACTTAACAAAGTACCGTGAAATTTACTATCCAAAACAATAACGTTACAAATATATCTTTGGTAAATATTATTTTGGGTACTAGAAACGAAAATATGATTTTTGTAAATATTACAAAGTTGTATCATATTTTTGGACAAGGAGAAATATATTATTTTTGGAAACAAAAATATATTTTCTTAGTATATTTAGAAGATATGTAATTTTTGGGAAAATATATATTTTCTGGACAATACATTATTTTTGGGACAAAATGAGTTTACAAATATATTTTCTAAAGTGAGACTTGGAAATATATTAATTCGGAAATTACAAATACAATAATACGAAAATACATGTATAAGATACCCCATCCTTGGGAAGGAAATACAAAGATAAATACTTGAGAAATATTAATACAGAGATATTGCTTAAACAATTATTCCAAAACTAAATATAATTTAAGTTGAAATATTAATTATTTTGACAAATAATTATAACTTGGAATAATATCAGAAACGTAACTCAAACACGAAAATACTAAGCAAAGGCACGCCCAGTTCGTCTAATAGACGTTAGTACACTGTAGGTAGTCGTGTTCGTTGAGGAGATTTGGGTTACGATTTTGAAGACGTATTACTGTGAATTCATGTCCCCCTTTTCTTTAAATTGTTTTGTTTATTTACTTCGGGGTGAAATACATGTTACAAAGGATTACTTACAATACAATTGGTATGGTTAGCCTAGGAAAGAACCATAGATCATGTGAATGGGTAGGCGTATACTTGAGGCCATCAATCCTCTTGTAGGACCGAGGGGCAGGAGTGATAGATCTATTTGGGTGTAGCTAGCCCACACCCATGAGGCCAGGGTGGCCCATAGTGGTGACTATGTCTTCCAGCCGGAAGCCCGGTGATGTGCGTGAAGTGTGTTATGGTTTTAATGTTTATTTTAAGCCCTTTTACACTTTCTTTAGCCAAGTTTTAAATTTATAAAACACGATATTTACTAACACTAAACACACATATGGGCAAGTGCACCCATCGTGAGCGTAGTATAGTGTTGGTAAGATACCGAGGTCGTCCAAGGACACAAGAGCTTTTAGTACCGGTTTATCCTCAACATCTAATCAAATCAAAAAGTTTAGAAAAATGTTTTAAGCTAAGAAAAATAAAAACTAATTAAAATGCTGAAAATAAAAATAAAAATAAAGGAAAAACAGATAGACAAGATGAATCACTTGGTTCCGACTCGTGTATAGTGTAACCTTTGATTATTTCCGCACTTTTGCACTATTTTAAGAGATTATCTTAGTTATTGTAGTAGGCCCCTCTTTTGAAGGTGACGTTACCCTCAACCCAGTAGTTTGAGTCAGCAAGGATACAATCCTAAAGGGTCGGATTATTGAAAGATAATTAATTAAGTTATTAATGCAAATTATGGTAGGCCCCTCTTTTTGAGGTGACGTTACCCTCGACTAAGTAGTCTGAGTTAGCAGGGATACAGTACTAAATAGCCGGGTTATAGTATTAATAGTAGTTAACTTATGAGGGGATCAAAGAGTTTGGACCCCCGCCATCCAATACCGTTAAGTATTGAAGGAGGTCCTACTAAATTTGACCCAGGTCCATTGCAGGACCTCTAAACGCTGAACAATGGCAAGACTCTTACCAAACCGTTCCCTTAACCCCCGACCAGGTAGCCAACATACCTCCATATAGACCGTGGAGATATGAATGGTGAAAATATTTTATTTTATATAGACAGTAAAATAATGCCAAGACACCACGGACAAACGATAAGGAAGAATCACCTTCAACATAAGAAACTAGTTATTAAAGTCATTAATACAAAACCAAGTAAAAAGTGCGAAAAGATTAGAAATAAAAAGTATTACACTAGACACTTGTCTTCACCAAGTGATGTAAGAGACTTAGGCAAACATGGCCTTGATTGTCAAGAACTCTTACGATCAATCTTGGATCCCGAGACGACTCACACACTCTATGATGGACAATGGATGATGGTGGTGGATGATGGTGTTATGGTGGTGGTGGGTGGTGGGTGAAGTGTGAGAGAGGTGGTGTGCCAAGGGATGGTTTGAGCTTGAGCCAAGCACTCCTATTTATAGGCTGAACAGAAGCTCGGGCACGGCCCCGTGTCCACATCCTTCTCTTTCTTCATTTAATGCAGCTTGTCTTATTAGTTGACCACGTCCCCGTGTCCGCTGAGCACGACCCCGTGTGCAGAAGAATCTTTGTACTATGAAGATTTGCCTGGATTGTGCGAATCTTATAGTTGACCACGGCCCCGTGTCCGCTGAGCACGGCCCCGTGGTGGGCAATAGAAGCTTCTACCACTTTGTCTTTTCTGCTGACACTTGGGCACGCCCCCGTGCTGGCTGAGCACGGGGCGTGTTCAGTCTTCTGTCTTCTTGTTTTGCTTGGGAAGATGCTGTCGTGGGGTCGGGCATGTCACGTCTTGTTCCTTTTCTTGTATTTATGTTAGATTTTGATGTCTTTTTGCTTCTTTTGTAAATTTGAGCTCATTGAATCCTGAAAATACAAAAGGAAGACAAAAGCACACTTTTTCCAACATTAGTACTAAAAAGGGTTAGTTTTATGCCACAATTGATATAATTTATATGTTGCATTTTGCACACATCAAATACCCCCACACTTGAATCTTTGCTTGTCCTCAAGCAAAACTCTTTAATATGTGGCTATTACACTCCCAAATGGAATGGGTAGAAAAGAAGGTTTTGGGCTTGTCATAGAGTGTCGGGATTTCCAAGATTCTTTATTTAGTTTTATTTTTATTTATTTACAATCCTATTCGTCATGATTTATTTAAAACTTTTCATAAGATAAATTACTTATTAGGGCATAACATGCCTCTTTAAAATTCTATTTATATACAAGTTCACATACCTCACGGGGATCACTCAACACTCGGCCAAAAATGTATTTTTGTGGATCACTCGAGAGCGGCATGGAACTTACTCCTACCATAGGCTTGCCAAGCAATCAATCCTCCTCCTTTTTAACTTATATACCTTTGTAAATATCAAGAGGACTTTTTGGGTGAAGGGTTAGGCTTGGGTTAAAGGTAGGTGGTTGGGTTAGTGGTTAGTGGTTAGTAAAAAAGAGGCGAAAAGCGTAACAAATATCGGTTTCCGTAAGACTTTCTATTTTTCAACTTTTATTTTGATGAAGCTATTATTTAAACAAAGTCATTTTTGATAGACTTGTTTGTTTATTTGCTTTTGCTTCATCATCAAAAAATTATTATTATTTTTTTTTTTTTTTGAAAGTCATATGAGAAACCGAACTTGTTACTAAATCAAAGGGCTAAAAATGAAAAAGGTTTTTGGTGGGTGAAAGGTTGTTTGTTTGGGTTATAAAATGAAAAGGTTTAGGCTCAAAGGGGCTAACTAGGGGGATTTTGGGTAGGTGGTAAAAAAAAGAAAAATAATGGTGTAGAAATCAAAAAAAAAGGTTAGTCCTAATGCCTCCGTCATTTACTTACTCGGGTTTAAGTTGGTAAGGACCGGGAATGTATCGTCGTGGCAAGTTCTAGAGTCGTAAGAACCAAGCAGCTATTCACACAAGAAACGAAAAATGAGCATTTAGTTTAAAGATATATATTTGTATGCTCAATAAAGGCTCAAAACTCACTTTTGTGGGAATGGGTTTTTATGTGATCAAGTATATATAATTAAATTTTAACTAAGCTTGTCATGCCTTTTCATAATTTTCTTATGTTGGTTCTTTTTATCACGACGCTATCGGTTGTAAATTCGTAAAAATATAACCTTTTAGAACTTGAAATTCCCAAGTTAAACCTAGACAAGTAAAAAAAATGAAAATTTTGAAAAAATTTGGGGTGATTAGCGGTTCCAATAGAGTTTTGTGTAAGGCTTGTATTTAGGACTTGCAAGATTCAAGGTTTTAGCATCCCCCCCACACTTAAATTACACATTGTCCTCAATGTGTCCCAAAAATAAGTTTTTAGGTTGATTGAATGTGTAAAAGGTGTGAAAAAGCAAAAATTTTGTGTTACTGGGCGCTGAACACGGCCCCGTGTTATCCGGGCACGGCCCCGTGTTCAAGTGCCAGTAACAAAATTAAATCAAGAGAAACAGAAGCCTGGACACGGGGACGTGTTGAGTGAGCACGGGCCGTGTCCAGTTTACCTGAACTGGGTATTTCTGCAGACTGTGCAGCACGGGGCCGTGTTGGGCGGACACGGCCCGTGCCGAACCTACTGTAAACAAAGAAAATTGTCGGATGACTCTGTTTTCCTGCCTGGGGTGCTGGTTCAAGCTTCCCTTGTATCCTTTGCCATCTCAAGTGTGTTTTATTCCTTTCAATCACCATCCAAACACCAAATTAACTAAAACCATCATTTATTGAGTCATAGAGAGAATTACATAATAATCCTAATATTAGATAGTTAGGTCAAAGAAACACAAGAAATCTTAATCCAAGAAGTTCTAGCCTACTATTTATTCTACTAGCAAAATTTCTGAAAAGATAGATTTCTCGGTTAAAAGTGGCTCGACGAACTTCTTTCTCCGGGTATGGGTTCCTCACACGTCGGCGAGCCATTCTTCAATCTCCCTAGGGAGAAGAAAAGCGGGCTCATTAGCATTGGTTTGAGGAGGTGCAACTTCCACGGGGATTTCTTGGAGTTCTTCAAGAGGAGGTTCCGCCGGAATGTCGTCCCAACCGATAGGATTTTGGATTCCAAGTGCTCGGTTCCAATCCTCTTGAGGGATGATTGGTTCCATGGGAGGTGTTACAAGAATGTTCAACCTCTGGTGCAAGAGGTTGATTTCTTGAAAACTGTTTTCCAACCCCACCGAGAGATAATTTATACGGTCAATGAGGACCTCCTCCACCGAAGTCATCTCGTCAAGGGCTTCACGTAGCGCCATTACGTATCTTACGAGAGTTGCTTCAATCGATGGCCTCCTTTCCCGTCGACTGTTCCTTGAGTGCGCAGAAGAGGTTCCACTGTTTTGGCTAGACATTCTACGAAAACATACCAAGAATAGTTTGTTTTAATGAAACAGTACCACGGACACGGCCCCGTGCTCACTGAGCACGGCCCCGTGTTCAACTTTCTGCAGATTTTTAGAACAAGGAACCCTGGAGTTTCAAATTATTTTCTCAACTTATGAAGTGTTTTTGAACAAAAATAACTTAAAACAATGTTGTGTAACTTATTTTTAACAAGATTCCTTGAACAAAAACTTAATAATCCTCACAATGAAGCTTGAAATCAAGCTTCAATGGAGGTGTTGTTGCAAGAAAGGTGAAGAAGAAGGTAATGGATAAAAGAGGAAAGGACAAGATGTTTGTTAGAACCTTCTTTTAGAACATACCTAGGATGGTAAGTTAGAAAATCCTTTCAAATCTCTGTCCCTGGATGGTCCAAATGTGCAGGATTCTTGGCTGCATTTATAGAAAACGACAGCATGCTGGACACGGCCCCGTGTCGGCTGGACACGGCCCCGTGTGCAGGCAAGATCCTGACACGTTTTGTCCGTATTCTGACAAAAGTCAGAAGGGAATCTTTCAGTGAACACGGGGGCGTGTTGACCTGGGCACGGCCCCGTGTCGGAAGGCTGTTTTATGAAGTGTGTCTATTTTTAAGGAGCTTTTCCGGATCGGGCGGTTCCTTACTGGATGGAACAACCCCAAAGTGCCTAAGATACCTTAATTGCTCTAGATTAAGACGAGAACGCAAGAGGTTGTCGGTGAGGGTGATTCCTATGCTATATGTAGGTGGACAAGTCCAACCCTTTTCCGGGCTCTCGTTAAAGAAGGTGTATGTCGAATCGCTCAGGTCTATGTATGCATCGAACGAAGTCGATGGGGAGTCCTTCACGGCACAATCGACACAGGGACGACTATCGCTCAAGTCCTCACTAGAGTTAGAAGTATCGTCGGTAACAACGAAGTTGTTCGAATGCGGTTCCAACCCTTCTTCTTGGCTATTGTCCTGGAAAAGATCATTGAAATCTTTCCTAAGTTCTTTTAACCAATTAAGAATTAGATCTTCTAATTGAAATAATTCATCGAGAAGCATTTCTCCTAGAAAATCTGGTTGGGAGCATTCGAGGGAGAGATAGGGATTATTTTTACTTTCGCCCCTCTTAAGGATACAAGGAAATGATGGGTCTATATAATGGGGCTTATAATTTAGAAAATAACATTCTAATTCCTTATGGTTACCACCACATAATTGACACCACGTAGTACCATAAGAGTGCCGAAAGTAAAAAGTATCAGTATCACTCATGTTTGTGTTAGAAATTACCAACCGTCGGGATCTTACGGTTCTGTTTTCAGTAACTGAATCTTGGGCACGGGGGCGTGTTGAGTGGGCACGGCCCCCTGTTCAGCTACTGTCTGACTTAAAACACGATTGCCAGTTCCAATGATTGGGCACGGGGCGTGTTCAGCGGGCACGGCCCGTGCTGAGTTCTGCAGAAGCTGAAAAATTAAAAAAAAATCCTAAAAAAATGAAAAATAAGAAAAAACGATTAGGCCGTTGATTCCTAACTTTCTTAAAATCCTTGTGTCCCCGGCAACGGCGCCAAAAACTTGATGTGCGTGAAGTGTGTTATGGTTTTAATGTTTATTTTAAGCCCTTTTACACTTTCTTTAGCCAAGTTTTAAATTTATAAAACACGATATTTACTAACACTAAACACACATATGGGCAAGTGCACCCATCGTGAGCGTAGTATAGTGTTGGTAAGATACCGAGGTCGTCCAAGGACACAAGAGCTTTTAGTACCGGTTTATCCTCAACGTCTAATCAAATCAAAAAGTTTAGAAAAATGTTTTAAGCTAAGAAAAATAAAAACTAATTAAAATGCTGAAAATAAAAATAAAAATAAAGGAAAAACAGATAGACAAGATGAATCACTTGGTTCCGACTCATGTATAGTGTAACCTTTGATTATTTCCGCACTTTTGCACTATTTTAAGAGATTATCTTAGTTATTGTAGTAGGCCCCTTTTTTGAAGGTGACGTTACCCTCAACCCAGTAGTTTGAGTCAGCAAGGATACAATCCTAAAGGGTCGGATTATTGAAAGATAATTAATTAAGTTATTAATGCAAATTATGGTAGGCCCCTCTTTTGGAGGTGACGTTACCCTCGACTAAGTAGTCTGAGTCAGCAGGGATACAGTCCTAAATAGCCGGGGTATAGTATTAATAGTAGTTAACTTATGAGGGGATCAAAGAGTTTGGACCCCCGCCATCCAATATCGTTAAGTATTGAAGGAGGTCCTACTAAATTTGACCCAGGTCCATTGCAGGACCTCTAAACGCTGAATAATGGCAAGACTCTTACCAAACCGTTCCCTTAACCCCCGACCAGGTAGCCAACATACATCCATATAGACCGTGGAGATATGAATGGTGAAAATCTTTTATTTTATATAGACAGTAAAATAATGCCAAGACACCACGGACAAACGATAAGGAAGAATCACCTTCAACATAAGAAACTAGTTATTAAAGTCATTAATACAAAACCAAGTAAAAAGTGCGAAAAAATTAGAAATAAAAAGTATTACACTAGACACTTGTCTTCACCAAGTGATGTAAGAGACTTAGGCAAACATGGCCTTGATTGTCAAGAACTCTTACGATCAATCTTGGATCCCGAGACGACTCACACACTCTATGATGGACAATGGATGATGGTGGTGGATTATGGTGTTATGGTGGTGGTGGGTGGTGGTGAAGTGTGAGAGAGGTGGTGTGCCAAGGGATGGTTTGAGCTTGAGCCAAGCACTCCTATTTATAGGCTGAACAGAAGCTCGGGCACGGCCCCGTGTCCAGTGGGCACGGCCCCGTGTCCACATCCTTCTCTTTCTTCATTTAATGCAGCTTGTCTTATTAGTTGACCACGTCCTCGTGTCCGCTGAGCACGACCCCGTGTGCAGAAGAATCTTTGTACTATGAAGATTTGCCTGGATTGTGCGAATCTTATAGTTGACCACGGCCCCGTGTCCGCTGAGCACGGCCCCGTGGTGGGCAATAGAAGCTTCTACCACTTTGTTTTTTCTGCTGACACTTGGGCACCCCCCCCCCCCCCGTGCTGGCTGAGCACGGGGCGTGTTCAGTCTTCTGTCTTCTTGTTTTGCTTGGGAAGATGCTGTCGTGGGGTCGGGCATGTCACGTCTTGTTCCTTTTCTTGTATTTATGTTAGATTTTGATGTCTTTTTGCTTCTTTTGTAAATTTGAGCTCATTGAATCCTGAAAATACAAAAGGAAGACAAAAGCACACTTTTTCCAACATTAGTACTAAAAAAGGGTTAGTTTTATGCCACAATTGATGTAATTTATATGTTGGATTTTGCACACATCACCCGGTACAACTTTGCTAGGTTTGAGTCTTCCTACACAGTCACTCATATCAGTGGCCTTGCAAACCATTGGTGTTCTTTTCCTTGTTTGCTATCATACCGGGACTTTCATACTTACACTGTTTACAAAGGTTTATACATACTCATACAAACATGAACTCGCTCAACTTTTGTTGATTTTTCAAATTACATGTATTTCAGGGAACTAGTGGATCTGGCAGGGGTATGCATGTGTTTTCAAGCTGCGTTTATATAAAAGATGTCATCTGTGGTCGTAGAGTTCAGGGGATGTATCCTACTCCTGGACGGGATACATGTTTCTAAGCTCGGGTTTGTTTAAGTTCTTTTGTTGAGTCATTGGGAACTCATTTAAACATGTTATGTTTTGTAACTTAATTTGGATGTCAACTTTTCAGACAAGTATGTTGTGGTATTTTCTAAACATAATTAATGGATGAACATCTCATGTTTTTATCATATAGCATTGTTATGATTGAACGCTATGGTATTAAGAAGTCACGCCAATAACCACGCTTCCGCAAAAGTCAGGGTGTGACAAACGTGGTGTTGCTTCTTTTCAAAAGAATTATAAAGAGGAGGATTATAAGGTAGATTTTGACAAAAATAATCGTCCAGTGGGTGCAATGAGTTCTCCATTTATGTCATGGTTTGGGTTGAAAGTTAGACAAACGTTTCCATATCATATTGATACGAAGGATTTTGAAAGAAACCGGTGGGAAGAATTATGGTTGGATACCAAGGTATGGTTTTTTGTTTTTTTACACATTATCATAAGATGAAATATTTGTTTATGTTTAACCTTTTGTTTTGTAAATTTTTAGAGGTTATGGAATATTCAAACTGATGGGGCAAAAAAGTTTATGCTTAAAAAAGCAAAGAAGCTTTGTACAAAATTCAGAAGAAGGCTTGTTATCAACTATGTTAATAAAGGTAAAAGGCCTCTTGAGAAATATGCATATCTCGATCCTGCACATTGGGATGAATTCGTTTAGAAAAAGATAAGCAAAGAATTTTTGGTATGTATGAATTAATTGTTGTTGTTGTTATTATTATTATTAGTATTATTATGTTTGCAAGTATTAATTGTATTTTATTGATTTGTGTGAAGGATATAAGCGAGAAGACCAAAGCAAGTGCAAACGCGAACAAAAACTTCTCCCCGACTAGGACGAACTGGGTTCGCGGGATTGGATGCTAAAACTGATACCATATGGCCTTTACTTGAAGCAAAGTATCCATATCTTAAAACCATACAAGATAAACGTGCAAAAGCGTGGATAATGAGTAAAAAAATAAAAAACCCAGAGACTAATTCGTATGAACTTGCACCAGATTCGCATGAAACAATCGAACGTTTGGTAGGTAAATGTGTTCGATTAATTTTTTGAAGTTGTATATATCAGAAATGGATGATTTAACAATATCTTTCTATAGGTCTGTACTGAGAGAGAGATGATAGAAGATGGTAGTTATTTTGCCGGAAAGGATGACCTAATTGTTAGAGTTATGGGACGTGAACACGGCGGAAGAACACGGGCAGTCTCCGAGCTTATAGGTTATGACACACATACACATACATAGACACACACACACACACACACACATATATATATATATATATAATATTTGAGTTTTTCCATCTATCGATGATGCTGATGTAGTTTTGGATTTTGAGTTTATATAGGTTCAACATAGGTTCAAGGAGAATTGTTCAACCCTAGTAAAAAGCGAGCAAAAATGGCAATAGTTTAGATGCAAACCAGGAGAGAGGCTCAGTATCATGGGTGGACAAGAATTCTGGTGGACCGATCATATCTTATCCACCTATTGAGGTAATATATTTTATAGGCTGTTAAAAATGTTATATATTTTTTTAAATGTTTTATGGTTTCGCAGAAATTGACACCCTCTGAGATGCTTTTTCCATTCCAACTTAGCGATGAATTGACGGTGGCTATAGGGCTGATATGGCCAACTTCTGATAGGATTCTACATGGCAAACTAATAAGCGAGGGTTTTGTAAAAGTTCAAGTAGATAATGTCATTGAAGGTTGCGAGAAAATGCCTGTTCTTGAAGTAACAAAAACAGTGGACCTTAAACGTGTTGGAGACATGCTTCACTATTTTGTTCAATGGCCAAGGGGTGCACTAAAGGTATATTTGTTTACACATTACATTATATTTTAGTATATTGATATTTACTATAATTTTTTTGTTAAATTGTAGATTGTGAACAAGGAAACATCTCGCAGCAGGTCTGTTAGTTACCTGAGAACGAACCCGAGTCTCGGTTCATCAAGCCACACAGGCGCCTCGCCTCAAACACAAGCCGGTGACATTGCAGCGATTGCATGTTATCATCCAGAGGTAGTTTAAATTAATTTAGTTTGATTTGTTCATATTCTAACAATTTTTATTGTTATTTTAGATTGAGGAAGACGATTTGTATGAACTAGAAATGCCTATTCAACAAAACACTAATCAGAGTTTTATGAATATGGTAAAACATCAACAACTTGTTTTTTAACAATCCACACACACATGCGCGCACACACACATATCTCTTTCTCCTTTTATTCTCTCTCTCTCTCTCTCTCTCTCTCTCTCGCTATATATATATATATACACATATATATAGAAAGAGTACAAATCATATTCTTGTTACTATAACAATACGTAAGTACTAATATTGTGTTTATAATCCTTATTAGTTAATGCAAGTACAAGAACTACCCCAAAATGTATATCAACAACATATGCAAGCTACTCATGCTCCCAATCCTAGTCCAACACAAGAGATCCAAAGTACTCATGCTCCTAATCCCGATCCAACATTTATCGATCCTGAAGTAATTACTACTTTGGAAAGAACAAAGACTAGGCCTCGTGCAATTCAGGATATGGTAGAGCTATTATCAAGGTGTGTTGGCGATAACCATAGGATTGAGATTTCTTCACCGGTGAGGATGTATCCCCATATGGTTCGAGATATTATTCCATATGTGGAGTTGTTGCAACTATTTACTAATGACTGGCTTGACATCACCGTCATACATTGGCTTGCCATGTACGTCTTTGTTATTGTTTTATATGGTAAAATAACATTTCTTAGATACAATTATGTTTACCAGTTTATCATATCTATTTGTTCTTGATTTGAGGTATTTTTATGAGTCACACAACTCTCGATGAGCGTTCTTGAATCCGCACCACATCAAAGGTGAATCGTGCACTAAAAATTCTGAAGACGTTCAATCACACATCATAGACATGTTTACGTTCCATACTGACAAAACATTTTTTGTTGCACCATATTTAGCAAAGTAAGTTATGTTTTTCCACCATAATTACACATATACACATATATACTTAATTATTGTCTAATTATTGTTTTTTTTAGTAACCATTGGACACTAATTATCATTTGCCCTTCAACTGAGAGATGATATATTATTGACTCTATAAATAGAGAAAAGGATTAGCATAGTTACCTTCTTACGTCTATCATATTGATGAAGCTTTTGGGGTTTCCATTTCTTTGGGAAATGGTGAAAGTATGTTTCTATTTTATTATCAGTTTATTTTCATGTATGCAAAGTACTTAATTGTTAAATCAATGTAGTGTAAGCAACAAAAGAATGGTTGGGAATGTGGTTTCATGATAATCAAGCACATGCATGAATTTGTCAATTCTATTCAACATGATTTTCCTATTAAAGTAAGTGTTTTGTATTATAGACTTTGTGGATTGCCAAAATTATCTATTTTTCAATTACATATTTTCTATTTCTTTTTTTAGCTTTGGAACGAAAAAGGCTTTCTTCCGCAAAAAGAAATCGACAAATTGATCTTAGACTTAACACCATAATTTATCAGCACGGTGTTTCCAACGTGTCAGATGCGTGTGTGACAATAGGTAAAATGTATTTCTACCTATTAAGTATAATAATAAATCTAATATAAATAGAAACTGAATCCTATTTTGTTTTTCGGATATCTTCTGAGTCTATATGTTGACTTGGGAAACATACTGAAAATGCTTAAATTGTTCTAATGCACTGGGTATTATTTTCATCCAGCTTAGTTATAATCTATTAGTTTTGTTGTGTCTTGAACAAATTGTTTCTTATTTTTTTTTAAACTATGATGTCCAGGGATAACTAAACAACTCCCAACGTGTTTGGAGGCGACAATTTGTAAGAAATCTAATCTTTTCTTTCTTATTTTGTTATGAATCACCGAATCTCAATAGATCTGATCTTGATTAATTTTTACTGTGTCAATGTGAGGGTAATGAAAACCAAGAAGAGAGCAATGCACAAAGTTGGAGTTCCACTGTTGGAGTTGAGAAGTTTTTTTCATTTCGTGTTTGAACTTTTGGTTGCAATTTCCTTTCTATAGGAGTTTAAGTTTTTTTCATTTTGTATTTGAACTTTTGGTGGCAAGTTCGTTTCTGTAGGAAGTCTTTTTATTTTGTGTTAAGTGAGAATTCGACTATTGTCATTTGGTATTAAACTATTATGTTTTCTTTGTTTATTTTGAATCCATTGACTGTATTTTTTTGTTATAGATATATAAAAAGTTACCTATATTATTATTATTATTATTATTATTAATGGCTTAGAAAGTTTTGTTAATTCTATTTAATGACGCGCTCGTTTCTATTTAATGACGTGGTTTTTTAACCGCGCTAAAAGATAGCCTCATTTTTTGACTCTCTATTTAAAGTGGCTTTGGACGCATCTGTTTCTACCTAATGACATTGTTGTTTCTATTTAACGACGCGGTTTTTTAACCGTGCTAAAAGATAGCCTTATTTTGTGACTCCCTGTTTGTTGGGGCGGTCCATAAACCATATCAAAAAATGATTTTAAATGCCCCAATAAACCATTTATGTACTAGTGTTTATTAATTTCTTGAACCATTATTTTTAATAACGAAGAGTTCAAATAAAAAGAAATTTTTTATAAAAATAGAAAGAATAAGTTTTACATTAATAAAAATATTTCATTCAATATGTGTATTTAGGGTTATTGTAAGGATATATCGGTAAATTTAAAATTTCAATTAATTTATTCTATTCTCTTAAATTAGCTAAATAATTAAACGTGTAACTAGCTTTTAAAAAAATATACTCTTTCAAGGCAACTTAATCTACGGTGAATGACAATTATCTAATAAAGTGTAGGATTAATTTTGATATGTGTAGGAGAAGGTGTAAGATAAATTTCGATATATGTAGTATATGTGTATGACAAATTTCCATATATGTAGGATAAATTTCGAAATGTGTAGAATAAAGTGTTTTTGTTTTTGCCTATGGGGACCCGGGGCGGTCCGTTATGGAGGGGGAACAACGCGTTTTACCGCGTGATACACCACCGCCGGTGGTTTCCACAACGCGTGGATTTCATAACGCGTTGAATTTATCACGCGTTTTACATGTTTGAGTGTTGAGTTATTTTTAAATGAAGATGAGTGTGTGGTGAGTGATGGGCATTTCCACTAAAATCCATTACTAGTGATAGAATAATGATTGATGACATGACAAAACTTGATTGGAAGTTGTGAGTGAGTGATGGGCGCACCTACCCCCGTAATTAATGAGAGATAAAATTTTTAATGGTATAAGTTATAAATTATTTGTTTTATCATAATATTTTTTTCTTCTTTTTCTTCTCATGTTAATTTTATTCTTAAATGATCTAGAGAGGTTTAGTTTATATATGTCAGACTACTCTTGAGCTATTTGAAATCGACTCTCTAAAAGCTTAAATCAAGACAAGCTAAAACGAGCTCCAACCTAAGTTGAACCTAAACCAAAGCTCGTTAAAAGGGTCCGAAACTTTCATCTAAAATCCAAAATGATATATATATATATATATATACATATATATATATATATATATATATATATATATATAGTGGAGAGTTCAAATGAGAAGAAATTTTTTGGAAGAAGAAATTTCAACCAATAAGAATGTTTCATTTTACTTCATTTAGTATAAGTATTTAATGTTACTATAAGGGTAATATGGTAAACCTACAAAGATCATTAATTACTAGTATTACTCTTTAATAGCTAACTACAATAAAATTCGTAACTTATCTTCAAAATATATATTTGTTCAAAAAAATAAAATAAAATAATTTAGAGTGTAGCATAAATTACAATGTGTATATGATAAATTACGGGTTGTGTAGGATAAATTTCAACATGTAAGGATAAATTTTCGAAAGGTGTAGGGTAACTTTTGATGTGTGTAGTCAAAAAACATTAGTGTGAAGGATGATAGTTTTTATGACTAATTAATTAGTCAAAAATGATAATAAATGAGATAAATGAAAATGTATTTAATGTTTTACAATTATACCCTTTGTTATTTTTCTTCTCAATTGAATTTTCTTCTTAAATGAACCTTCCCCTATATATATATATATAGGGAGAAGATCATGCGAGAACCACCTCTTATTGCGAGAACCGTGAGAACCAATGTGAACACAACCAAAAATGCCTAAAAATAGCTAAATATCACACAAAAAAAAAATTTAATATTTTTTATATAAAAATCGCTACTTTTCGAAGCCAAAAAAAAAAATTAAAAAAAAAAATTTTTTTTTTTTTGCCACTAAAAGTAGCGATTTGATCATAAAAAATATTAAAAAAAAAATTTAGATTTTTTTAGGTTTTTGGGGGTTTAGTTTTTAGCATTTTAGCTTGGGGGGGTGGGGGTTAGTTTTTTTTAGGTTTTTTTAGCTATTTTAGGTTGTGTTCACATTGGTTTCGCGGTTCTCGCATGAACTCCTCCCTATATATATATATATATATATATATATAGAGAGAGAGAGAGAAGATCATGCGAGAACCACCTCTTATTGTGAGAACCGCGAGAACCAATGTGAACACACCAAAAATGCCTAAAAATAGCTAAAAATCACACAAACAAAAATTTTTTGATTTTTTTAATATTTTTTAGATTAAAATCGCTACTTTTCGAAGCCTGAAAAAAAAAAAAATTTTAACAAAATTTTTTTTTTTTTTTTTTTGCTTCGAAAAGTAGCGATTTTAATCTAGATTTTTAAAAAAATAAAAAAAAAATTTAGATTTTTTTAGGTTTTTTGAGGGTTTAGTTTTTAGCATTTTAGCTTGGGGGGGGAGGGGGTTTAGGTTTTTTTTTTGGGGGGGGGGGTTAGGTTTTTTTTTAGGTTTTTTGGGGGTTTTAGTTTTTAGCATTTAGCTTGGGGGGGTGGGGGTTAGGTTTTTTTAGCTATTTTAGGTTGTGTTCACATTGGTTCTCATGGTTCTCACAATAAATGGAGTTCTCGCATGAGCCCCTCCCTATATATATATATATATATAGGGGATGGTTCAAATGAAAACCACTTTTATTGTGAAAACTCGAAAACTAACTAAAAAAAGCCTAAAAAACACACAAAAATTTTTTTTTTTCAATTTTTTTTATAAAAATCGCTGGTTTTTATATATAAAAAAAACTTTTTTTTTTAAAAAAAAAAATTGTAGTACACATGTGTAGTACACATACACATATGTAGTATTACACATGTGCACTACACAAAAAAAAAAACTTTTTTTTTTTTGAAATTTTTTTTTATATAGAAAAACCTGCGAAAATTGGTTTGAAAAAAAAAAAAATTTGGTATATTTTTTTGGCTTTTTTAATTAGTTTTCGAGTTTTCACAATAACTAGTGGTTTTCATTTGAATCTTCCCCTATATATATATATATATATATGTTAGATAAAAATAACTAAATAAATAATATACAGTATGTTTTATATAATTTTTTAAAACATTATATGAAAATAATTACACATGTATATTAATAAAATGATAAAATAATTAATAAATGATTCACATCCTTGAACTTGAAAATTGTACAACGAACTCATACTTAGTTATAGAACTTGAGTCGATTAAGGGTATGTTTGGCAACAGTAATTGGTGACTAGAAGCTGGTAGCTAGTAGCTATAGTTTTTTAGATGTATTTGGTGTTTAGCAGAGTAGTTGAATCTTTTAATAAAATGTATAAAATGATCAAAATAGACAACTAAAAATTTAAAAAGTTTGTGGATTAAAAAGTTCATTATCTTTAGAGGTTAAAATAGTAATTTTTCCCTAAAAGTTTGTAACTCCTTCTAAACGTTACTAGTAGGAGCGTTCAAACAAAAGATTCAAACTCCTAACCTAAAAGATTCAAACTCCTTCAACCAAAAAAGACTTTTTATTGAGTAGAAGATTTTTCTTAAAATCTTAAATCTAGAAGATACTAAGATTACCCAACCTATTATAAAAAAAAACCAATATAATATAATATATAATAAAGGGGAGAGAGAGAGAAGTCAGAGGGGGCCCACTTGTTTGCCTCGTCTCCAACGGCTTGGAGAAGACGCCGGTGACGCGACGAGCCCAGGGGGGCGGTGTGCGACGTGGGGACGAACCGGGACGGGGAGGGGACGACCCCCATACCCCATGATTTAAAAGCTATTAAAAGCTCCATGCGAAACATACCCTAAGTATTTAATCGAAATATATGGGTCAAAACTGAAATAGTGTTTATTTCACATGACTCTAAAGGTAATACGGTAATAGTGATTAGATTAGCACGGTTTGAAATAGGGTACAACAATCAAGGAAAGCATCTATGCTTTTTTACTCTTTCAACCAACTGGACCCAACCCAAAGACCAATTCCACTGTAAAACTGCTTTTTCACTGTTACCTTTTGAATTTTATTCATTCCTTTCCAAAATGTACAATTATAATGTCTCACTTTTTGAAATTATGCTCATATAACTCTATAGATATCCTACTAAAAATATCAATATAATGTTTTGATATATAACAAGGGTTACTAGCTAGGTGTTCACTTGATCATAATGGCCCTTGTCTATCTCATTCCTCTCCTTTTCCTCCTCCACCCCCTCGGCCCATTTCCAACAGTCTCTGCCGTCGGTATAAACTACGGCACACTCGGAAACAACCTCCCTTCGCCGAAAACAGTAGCCCAACTCCTCCAATCCACAATCATCGATAAAGTGAAAATCTACGATACTAACCCGCAAATCCTCCAAGCCTTCTCCAACTCGGGCATTGACATTATAGTCGCGGTCGAGAATAACCATGTCACTAACATAAGCTCCACCAAGTCCGCCGCGGAGGATTGGTTCTCCGCCCGTATAGCCCCATTCATCCCGGCCACTTCCATTGTCGGCATTGCTGTCGGTAACGAGTACTTAGCAACCGGAGACGATAGCATGGACCCTAATGCCCTTATTCAAGCCATGCAAAACCTCCATGAAGTCTTGTTATCCCGCGGACTTGACCGAAAAATCAAGATCAGCACCCCGCATAGCATGGCGGTTTTAGCCACCTCATTTCCGCCTTCCGCCTCCACCTTCGCCACCACCCTCATGCCAACAATGACTTCCATTCTAACCTTCTTAGCCGATACCGGTTCACCATTTATGGTCAATGCCTACCCTTACTTCGCTTATCGAGACAACCCCACCACGGTTTCGCTTGAATACGCCTTACTTGGAAACTCAAGTGGGGTCCACGACCCCAAAGGGTACGTCTACACAAACATGCTAGACGCACAGATCGACGCGATCCGTTCAGCCATCGCGTCGTTAGGGTTTGGAGGCCGGTCGATTCATATCATGGTTTCTGAATCTGGTTGGCCCTCAAAAGGCGAGCCCGGTGAGACAGCAGCCTCACCGGAAAACGCGAAAACCTACAACACTAGGTTAATCACGAAGGCCCAATCAAACAAAGGGACCCCAATGAAACCTAATGACAAAATAGATATATTTCTATTTGCTTTATTTAATGAAAACAAGAAAGAAGGGGGGTGCAAGTGAGAGAAACTTTGGTCTCTTTAATGGTGATGGTTCAAAGGTCTATGATGTGGATTTGAGTTGTGAGTTTTGTAGTGGATCAAAAATGGAGTTTGGGTTTGGACCAGGGTCAAAAGTGGTGCAAAGAGGCCCATCGGTTTGGTGTGTGGCTAAGCCACATGCAGATGAGAAGCTGGTTCAAGGTGTGTTGGACTTTTGTTGTGGGCCTGGTGGTGTGGACTGTAGGGAGGTTTATGAAAATGGGGCCTGTTTTGGGCCCAATAAGGTTCATGCGCATGCCTCATATGCAATGAATGCATATTATCAAATGCATGGGAGAAATTATTGGAATTGTGATTTTAAAGGAAGTGGGCTTGTCACATTTAGTGACCCAAGTAAGTTTTTCCATTTTATTTTTTAAATTTAAACAATGATTGCTGATATATAATATGTGGGTAAAATTTGGGAAGTGGAAATTACTTTTTGCAAGGGGTATTAAAGTAATTTACTAATTATTAATGATTTTTTTTAAATTTTAAACAGGTTATGGATCATGCAAATACTCCCAACAGTAGAAAAGGGTTCATGGTGGATTGAATTTGAAAGCCTAAGATTATGATTTGTAACTTATGTATTAGAAGTTGTATGATACATCATTTTAATCTATTACGACGATTGAACTTTGCCAAAGAGTGATCTCCATCATGTTGCTAATGTTGATAACATCATGTTGCTAATGTTGATAACATCAAAATGTTCTAAAACTAGGGCCTTTTGCAAATAAATGGTGTGTTCAATGTTTTATTTCTTGTGCCCAATGCTCTACTTCTTGTACTAAACAAATACACTCAAAATACTGTTTCTAGATGCAAAATAAAACTCATCCCACATTCCATCATGTTACATTTGGGGCTCTGTTTTTTTTTTCAATTTGATTTTCTCAGTTTTAGTGTTTGTTTTAACATTACTTACAGTTGCATCCAACAGTATGATAATTTTTTTGTTTTTTTTTTCTTGGAATTAATAAATTGGTATAATAAGATAAATAGAGAAAGCATTTTGATCATCTTGAAAATCATGCGGGAATTAAAAGGTAATGAACTCCACATGGGCTGCTTACTGCTGGGCACATGTTAGTTAAAAGTTGTGGTTTTGTGGATATCTTGAATGGCCCAACAGACCTAGTGTATCTGTGTATGTATAAATTCATAATCCACATAATATCCACAACTTTTAACGTTTTTTTAGCGGCAAAGAATCTCATGTGTAAACTCACTCTGCTTGGGGCTATGTCTAAAGTCGACTCCTCGACGGCCATGAGACCGTGCCCCTGATGTGCTAGAACCAGATGAAATCCGTAAATCTTTGCCCCCCATCAGGTTCGAACCCGGGATTAAAGCCCTGATTCATTCCTTCACCCAGATGTCCCTCCAAAATCGCCCAAGCGGGAATCGAACTTGCGTCTCCACTAGGGAGGGCCGGCCTTTTAACCACTGGAACAAATCTACTGATGTTATCCAATACTCAATAGCACAATGGTAAAGCGGTCGGTTGTTATCAAGTAGCACAATAGGTTTGTAACCTACTTGAGGATATTTCATCGTGTGAAAATGTTTCTAGTTTCCTTTTCATTGGTAGTCTTTTGCTTCGACCATTATATTTAATAATTTCAAGGAAGTTAGGGTATTCTTTACTAAAATTCCTTCCTTGCTCTTGTTTAATTTGTTGTAACAATCGTTTAAACAACTTTTAAAAAATCAACCCGTTTAGTTAGTTTTACTTCAAGAGCATCAAACATTGCAATTTTTACTCCTAACAAGGGGCGGACCCACATAGAGTGGGTCGGGGTCACCGAACCCCAATGTTTTTAAAAAAATTAGTAGGTTCAGTATATTAAATTGTATAAGTACCCCATAAATACAATTAGGTGGACACCATAGAAAGAAAAGGGAACCTGGTGTAGTGGTAATCCTTTTTTTTTTACCAACAAGAGGTCATGGGTTCAATCCTTGGATAGCGTCTTTTTCCTGTTTTTTTTTTTTATCTAGTTCAAACTTCTCTATGACCCGACCCGAACAAGGACCGACCCGAAAATTTTAACGTTTTGTTATGAAAATTTTGAACACCGAAAAAAATGGACCCCATTGATAAAATCCTGGGTCCGCCACCGCTCCTAACATCTATAATATTCTAAGGGTTAAATGCCCGGATAGTCCCTGTGGTTTGCCTTTTTCACCTTTAGTCCCTAACTTTCTAAAATTACAGCTTTAGTCCCTGTAGGATCGATTTGTGACCCGAATGAGTCGATCAGAAGAGTTTTTGCTCAATGCGAAAGGCGGAAACAGTCGTATCGAGTTCAATTCAGCTAGATATTCACTTTAAACTGTCTATTGATTGATTTGACAAACTTTTACAGCAAGTAGACACTTCGGCAGCAGTTCGGTACTGAAACCGGAAAGTTACAAATGACAAGGCATCAAAGGTATTTATAGGAGGGATAATTTCGCATGGAACAGCCCAAGCGAAATTAGTTTCATACGAAATTACCACTTAATTTCGTACGAAATAACCTATGTGTTATTTCGTGCGAAATACCCACAAACACACTTTTCTCGTTTTGTATGCCCTGATCTATCTAATACAATACAAGACTCGATACAAAACGAAGTCGAAAGACATATGCACCAACAGACTCTCCCTTGGATATTGACGAAGTCTTCGGTGTCGAGTCTTCAATCTTCAGTCTTTATCTGTCTTCTCGAACTCTTCCAAAGTATCTAACAATGTAAAATATCCTCAATCTTTCTCTTCTCTTCTTTTTCAGGATCTCGACCTGGCTATATCTTCTCTTGATCAAATCTCTTGATTCCTTAAGTTCATCAGCATCCTCAGATTCATGATCAGAACCTTGCTCTATACAACTTCAGACTCCCCCTTAAATTGTGCTTGGGATCGCAGTCTGGCTTCCACAGGTTCAAGATCGTGACCTGGCACACATCCTGCTCAGGATCGAAACCTGGCTTTTTCTAAACACAAAATTCTTAGATATCGAAACCTGGCTAACCTGCACAATCTCTACCTCACAATAAATTTGACAAATTTAAAATTTGACAAATTTAGGTTCTTTGCTTACCACTTGTAGAAACTAATTTCAAAAAATGATTTAAAAGCTCTTGCAGGAATCAATCAATCAATAAATGATTTTACAATTTTAATCTCTGATGAACAATTTGTATGAATAGAATGATTTATCATTTAAAAACTTCTAATGACCACTTGTGGGCAAGATATTCAAATCTTTTTCTCAATTTAAACAGACTCTCCCAAACCTGTTCATCATGTTTAGCACTCGGAATTTTGAAAATCAGCTCATCAATATCAGTTGTCAAAAATTGAAAAATCTTTTTGAATTTTCAAAATATTATGCTAAAACACACTAAAATCTTTTTGGATTTTTTATTTTAACGAAAAGCAGTAAAGAAATATTTACAGACAATATTTTTGTGAGTTTGTGTAAGAGGATCATATCAGTTTTTGAGACAAATCACTAACACTGTTAAGCTTTATACATTTTCAGTTCTAAACGATTCACTTAGATTGTCAGTATACTGATCCACTTAAATTTTCACACAAAGTTCAACTGATTCGAGATACGAGATTAATGTTTTAGAGACTTAAACTTATACGCGTGTCCCACCTCAGAATATACTCCCGTATCCAGATCCCAATATTCAGTCTTACAGGTGAGTATACCTAGATGATATCTGTAAAGGGTTAAATGTGAGGGCCATGAGAGCTCAGGCTATTGCTTCCGCAAAATCAGAGAGATGATGGCTTCGACTTTAGGTGTGTTCCCTTTAGAGAATCTTTTCTTCAACAGCACATGATTAGCATTTTGCAATGTTTCATCATTTTTTATGCTGAGGGGGGTGCTATATTTCAAGCAAGCAGAAAGTATTATACGGGGACTAGGCCATTGCTTCCGCAAAATCAGAAGTCCCGGGATAATACGCAGATATCACTAAGCATAAAGACTTAGTATCTCAAAAAGAGGGACCTTTCAAACAAGATTTCGGGGGTTACCCATATATCCGAGAGATGTTCCCCACGAGATAAGTAAGTTTGAAATTTAGGTTTATATCTCGACTCAATCTACTAAATGTGCAAAAACCTACTGGCACATCATCAGTGAGACTGTTTATCACATTTGAACTTTCCAATTCTTTAGCATGCTGTGATTGTCCACTGATGAACTATCATTTCCTCTTTTTTCAACAAAACTCATTTTTGATTTTATCATGTTTTTGCCTTTTTCAAATTTTCAAATGTTTTTGGATTTTCTGAAAAAATATACTCCCCCTAAAATGCAAAAGCATTTAAAAGAAATTTGAAAACAAACTGTACAAAAAAAGTGACAACTATTGTGAATTGCTTCAAATCTCCATCCACTTGGCATAAACAATTAGAACTCCCCCTGACAACAAACTATTTTCCCATTATGATTTCAAAACACTTAAGTTTGTTTTAATCAAATGGTTTTTCCGGAAAATTAGTTTTGTTGAAATCAATTGTAGGAATGGGGATTCATTCATCACTTTGTTTCTCAATCCACTTGAATGAAAGTGAAATCAAGTTCAACTTAATGACCTTGATTAACCACTTGTAGGTGAAGCCCTTCTTCAATCACTTGTAGGTTCACTCATACCAGATATAAGTATATAACAATTTTCAAGAATAAAAATACCACTTGCAAGAAGAAATATCACATAACAACCATCTTTCACATCTGTGATATATCTCAAGAAAGATGCTGATTCCTGCTCCACTCTTACCAACCTGGGAGCTCCGGTAAATCAGGTTTTTCAGTTACAATAAGTTCCATCCCAGTCACAAACCTGGGATGATTCACCTTTACCTGGTTTCTTCTCATAAAATTCCTTTACCCCATTGACCTTCCCGTCAACCATTTTTCCAAAAATATTTTGAACTGTGGGGTTAAAAGCTTTTTCAATATCAAATTCTTTCTTTTCAGAGAAAAATTGATTTGAAATCTCAATTTTGCCAACTTTTTGTTTAAAATTTTCAGCTCGCAATGGTGGGAAATTGACATCATCTATTGGCGGAACCGAATATTCACTCATTTTCTCAACCTGTGGCTCCTCTGACTTTATGGAATCAGATTTATCGCCTGAAAATAGCTCCTCTGATTTTGACGAATCAGAATCATTGCTAGACTTATCATCAGATTTCTTAACAACCCACTTGTGGTTGTCAAGATTCACTTTTCTTCTTTAGAAACTTTTTGAACTTTCACCAACCTCAAACTTTGAATTTTTGAAAACTTTAAATTGTTTGGTTGGTGGTTCACTATCAACCATCTTTTCTTTCTGTTTAAGAGAAACTCCCTGTTTTGTTTGGATTGCCGTTGGACAATTCTTGGCAATATGACCAACTATTTTGCATTGAAAACAGGTTCTCGTTTCCTTTTTCTTAGCAACTTCCTTCTTCATTTCTTCTTGCTTTTTAGCAAGGAATTCTTTGTTTGTCTGCTTTCTGAACAATTGCTCTTTTTCTTCTTCAGATGATGTTCCTGGAACAAAAACAGTATTTGGTTTATAAATTTTCTCTTTTTTATGATTTTCTGGTGGAATAAATCCAAGACATTTTCTTTTGAAATTACCGTTATGGTTTGGTTTCTTTTGAAAACCAGAACCAGAACTGTAACCCTTTTTCTTGTTTAACCTCTGTTGATCTCTTGAGGTGTACTTTTTAGGTTTTACAGAAAGATTTACATCTTTTATTTCAGAAATATTAATTTATGTTAGTTTGAAAACCTTTTTGATCATTTCCATTTTAACACCTCTTATTGGAAATTCTTCATCAGAATATAATTTGTCAGAATCATTCAAAGTATATGCTACTTTGACTGTTTCATCATTCAAATTAGATTTTGATAACAAAAACTCTTTATTGTAAACCCGTTTGCCCTTTTTGACTGTTGGACTTGACGTTTCAGACTTTGACTCTGAATTTGACTTCGACTTTGACTCCTCAGTTTCATCGTTATCCAACACCTGATCGACCACTTTCTTTATTAATTCGGACTCATGATCAGTGTCAGACGATGTAAAAGTGACATCTATGTTGTCTGGCAAATTTTCTGAAAACTCAGACTCCCATTGTAAATTGGTTGCCTTTTTGACTCTTTCTGAATTTGGATTTGTAGGAGAATATCCATTTTCAAGCGGAGGTGGACACTTGTTGTAACTGGCACCTTGTTTCTTACCAGAAATCTTCATTTCAGTATCCTTCTTCTTTTCAGAACTCTTGTCTTCAGATACTTCCTCTTCATCGCCTTCATGCCTTCAACGGTTGGATAAATCATGTCAATAACATAAGAAGTACATGAGTAACTTTTTAATAACCTATTTACTCTTTCTGTTTCAATCCTCTGGGTTTCCAGTTTCTGTTCCAGTACAGCACACTTCTCAATATAATTGTTGACAATTTTTTGCTTTGTCATGAAAGCTCCTTGAAGAGTCTTCATAGCTGTTGCTTGTTCACTGCTTGATTGATTGTACAGATTCATTGACTTGTTAAGAACATCATAGGATTCTTTCAATCTGTTCATGTTGTGAATCAAAGTACTGTTTTGCTTTTTCACTGCTTCACAATTCTCACATTTCACCTGAATCTTTTGTGCATCAGCTTCTGTATCAACTTTAAAAACTGAAACTTCTTTTACCTTTCTTTTAATTACTGGGACTTCTTCATCGTCACTGCTGACTGGTTTTTTAACTTTCTTCTTTTTCTTTCGAGCTTTTTCATCATCACTGTCTCTCTCTTCCATCAACTTTAAGTGCTCTTCCATTCTTCTTGCATAATAATCATCATCATTATCATTATCACTATCTTCAGCAATTCAAGCAACAAAAGCTTTGTGATTTGGAGTTTTGTTAGGATCATAGTCATCCCAACTGAAATTTTTCCAGCTAAAACCTTCTGGTAGTCTTTCATCATCTTGATCTATCAGACATGCTTTGCTGTCAGCTGAAATATATTTATCCCAACTGGATCCTTTTGTTGACTTTTTATCATCTTGATTCACCATACAAGCTCTCTTTGATGACTCCTCGATTGCCTTCTTAGCATGTGCAGTTTGTGGTTCTTGTTGTTGTTGAGCAACTTGATGATAAATTGCTTTCCGATAGTAGTCATTGTTGTTGAACGGATTTTGAGCTCCACTTGCTTCGCGATTTGTGCACTCTCTCTTGAAGTGTCCTTTTTCCCTGCAACGAAAACAAGTAACTTTAGATTTATCAAAACCTAAAGTAGAAACATTTGCATCGCGGAAATCATCTCTTCCCGTAATTTGTTTAAACTTTTCGGCTCTTCTTAAAACACTCGCCAAACACCACTTTATATCCATCAATTCCATCTCCTCAGCATCAATCTGATCGTAATCCTCTTTTGTCAACATTGGATTCCCGATCCGTCCTGCGACTAAGCTCCCATATGACTCTAATACAGTTACCAACAAAGACATGTGACTTTTTGCAACTTCTTCTGGGTAATCTTGATCATTTTCAAGATTTAATGCAATGTTGCATTTAATAACTTTGCCATTCTTTGTTGTTGACAGGTTTGAATCAAATGATGGATATGAAGAAAAACTTGTTTTGCTGTTTGATCCTTTAGATGACCCTCCAGACGAACTCCTAGCATTGAATGCAGTTTCAACCTTTGGTGACATGTTGGTCTTATCACTAATACCTCCTTTGTAATAAAGACCTATATCTTGTTCTCCATCAAAATCTTTCATTCTTGAAATCTTTCTTTGTTCCATTTCCTGAGCTTCAAATTTTTCAATGAACTTACTCAGTGTCAAATTGCTAAAATCTTTCTTATTTCTCAACATCATGAGATATGTGCCCCAAGTTTCATGTGGCAATGCATTAGCCAACTTCTCAATCAATTCTTCATTATCTTTTGTAATGCTCACCCTCTTCATGTTGACTAACAGATTTCAATATCTTTCGATAATCTGTTTAGTGCTCTCAGTTCTCAAACCACGAAATAGATCAAATTCCTTTTTCAAAAGTGATTTTTTGTTCTTGATCATTTCTTTACTTCCAACAAACTTTGATTTTAAAGCTTTCCAGATTGAATAAGCAGTTTCATTGTGTTGCAATAAAACCAAGATATCTTCCTTAACAACTTGATGCAATAAACTCGTCATCATCTTTTCATCTTTGTATTTCTTTTTCTCTTCTACACTTAGATCTTTAATTGCAATAATCTCCTCATCATCAGTCATTGGGCTAACATATTTCGTTTCAACACATTCCCAAGCATCCAAGTAATTTGCTTGTACCCAATTCTCAAATCGTTCTTCCCATCCTTTATACTCCTCATTGTTCATGAGCTTTGGCGGTTTTTGCATGGTACCCGTTTCATTTTCTAACATTGTGTGTTGGGCAATGCTAATCGGAGTAGCAAAAGCGTTGTAAAATTCCTCTTCCATGATTCGGTTTTACAATTTCACAAAATTAGAATGTTCAAACGAAATCAACTACTTTCAAACGAAATGACCCTTTGGTGCGAAATACCCTTTCAAGCGAAATAACCAGTCCTGTGCGAAATCACTGTTTTCGTGCGAAATAACACCCTTTCAAACGAAATAGGTGATTTCGTGTGAAATCCTCAAACGAAATTCCAATTTGATGCGAAATAACTGATTTCGTGTGGACCTCTCAAACGAAATTCCAATCTGGTGCGAAATAAGGCTTATTTCGTGTGAAATACTGCTGATGTCATCATCTCGATCTGTTTTTGCCAAAATTGATTAGGTTTTAAGCCGTTTTAAGAACTGAAACTTTCTAGGATTTGTTAAAACACTGTTTCGCACATTATGTGTAAATTTCAAGTCATTTTGTCCGTGAAAACTTGTTAATTTTGAAAAAGAAGGTGTAGAAATCAGAATTTTCAGCTGAATTGGTATGAACTCTTCCTCCTGAGCTCTGATACCACTTGTAGGATCGATTTGTGACCCGAATGAGTCGATCAGAAGAGTTTTTGCATAATACGAAAGGCGGAAACAGTCGTATCGAGTTCAATTCATCTAGATATTCACTTTAAACTGTCTATTGATTGATTTGACAAACTTTTACAGCGAGTAGACACTTCGGCAGCAGTTCGGTACTGAAACCGGAAAGTTACAAATGACAAGGCATCAAAGGTATTTATAGGAGGGCTAATTTCGCATGGAACAGCCCAAGCAAAATTAGTTTCATACGAAATCTAATTTCATGCGAAATTACCACTTAATTTCGTACGAAATAACCTATGTGTTATTTCGTGCGAAATACCCACAAACACACTTTTCTCGTTTTGCGTGCCCTGATCTATCTAATACAATACAAGACTCGATACAAGACGAAGTCGACATACATATGCACCAACAGTCCCCAACATTTCAGTTTTCGTTCCCGAATAGTCTCTGTGCCTAACATCAGTTAATTTTCTCAGTTAAGATTGTGTGAAATGACAAAAATACCATTTCCTTAAAAAGGGCAAATAACAAGGACTATCTAGGCATTTAATAAATAAAAAAATAAAAATCTAATAAGTCAAATTTCAAGTGAGCTCCACAAACTACCCCACCCTCACCCTACCCCCTATCATCTTCTTCTTCTGAATATCCACCGAACACCCACCACCACCATCTTCCCTCCACCATAACTGAACACCCCCCTCCACGACTGTAAAGCGAACCAAGCTTTATTGGAATGTGACCGGAAAGTTTGTTGGAAAACAGAAATAGAGGTGACAAGGAGGTAAGAATGGATATATTAGGTGGGACTGGACCAGAAAGTTGATTTGATGAAAGATCAAGGTGGATCAAATTACGTAGAAGCGAAATTGACAGTAAGATTGAGCCACTGAGTGATGCATCGGAGAGGTTAACATCCACCACCTGACTAAACTTTCCTGCACAGGTGACACTAGTCCAGTTGTAATAAGGGACTGTTTGGTAGCCTCTGAATGGTCATTAAGAGGCTACCTCTTAATGGAACCAATAAGAATTTTATCAATGAGAAGGTAGAAGAATGTGACATGTGATGATTTACCATTCAGATGTTACCTCTTAACCATTCAGACTTGAGGTTACCTCTTATTCATTCAGAGGTTTTAAACCATTAAGAGGTAGCATCTGAATTTTCATTAAGAGGCTACCAAACAGCCCCTAACTTAGGTTTTGCTCTGACCAGTTATGGAGAACATTTTATGGGTCTTGGGTAAAAGATGTTTTAACATCTAGAAGAATTTGTAGATTGGTAGCAGAGTTTAAATTTTGAGAATAAGTATCTCGAGAAGAAGAAGATGATGGGGGATAGGGTGAGGGTGGGGTAGGTTCTGGGCAGGGCCGTCTCCGAAAATTTAAAAAAAAAAAAATTTGGCCCCATGCGAGATAAAAAATTTGGGCCCTATTCACAAAAAAAAAAATTGGTCCAGCAGCACCCCTCAATTTATTAATTGGGTTTTGAATTCGTTTTGTTTATTAAATTGGCATTGAGTTACTTTCATTACACTTTCACAAGTTGGGCTTCTCAAATAAACAACCGAGCAGCACCCCTAAATTCACTAACAACACTTGTTCCTTATTTACCATTGTCTAATAAACGGCCTAGCTGAGCTTACTTAAACTTGTTTACGAGCCGAGCACAATCCTAAAAAACATTGTTTAGTAAAGGAGCACGAGCCCGAGCTTCACTTATTGAGCTCACGAGCCTTCAAGTCTATTATTTATATTATTTTTAATTAATATATAATAAATGAGTCGAGCTCAAGCTTGAGATATTACCAACGAGCCAAACTCGAGCTCTCATAAGCAAAACTAGATATTGAGTTCTTCTAAGTTTATGTTGCTAATAGTTAAATGAGAAATAAAAAAGCTATGAACTTAAACAATAAAACATGTAAAGTTTGTTTTGTAAATGATTAAATGAGAAGAAAAAAAATGAAATTATTTACAAGCCCATATTTAAATGTGGGAATGAACACTTAAACTATAAAATAAGCTTTATGGGGCTTAAATCAGCAAAGGCCCACAGAAACACAATACATGGGAACCAACGAAAATTATGAAAAAAGAGGTAAGCGTTGGATTCGATCCCGGAACCGTTGTGCTTTTATTAGTAAACTACCGCATCCATTGAGCCAAACAGTGAATATGTATCATTTTTCTACAATAATTTTATATATAAAAAATAAATATATATTTTAAACATTTTGAGCCCCTAGATAGTTTGCTCCCGCACTGGCCCAAAGCCGACAGTGGTTCTGGGGCACATTTGAAATTTGACTTGTTAATTAGATTTTTTTTATTTATTAAATGCCTGGATAGTCCATGTAGTTTTCCCTTTTTAAGGAAAGGGTATTTTTGTCATTTCACACCCTCTTAACTGAGAAAACTAACTGATGTTAGGCATAGGAACTATTCCGGGAATGAAAATTGAAAAATTTAAGACTATAGCTGTAATCATGGTTGTAAAAATCCCGACTAGTCTCCGATTAGTCGTCGATTAATCACTAATCGGAGGTTCACCGATTAATGACCGATTTATCGCTAGGCGGTCAATGGCGGTCCTATTCTGGCCAAACGCTGGCCAAATTTTAACCAAACCCTATAAATTCCTTCCAAATACTTTAGAAAAATGGTCAATGAGGGGTTAAAACATGTCTACTTTAAAAAAAAAAAAAAAAAAACCACATATAAAAGTGTGTGTGTATATATGTAACTAAAAATTACATATAAAAATCTCAATCTGATTAATTCCGATTAATCCCTGTTAATCCCGATTAATCGCTAGTCGGTACCCCACCGCCCGACTAGCGCCTAGCGATTCTTACAACACTGACTGTAATTTTTGAAAATTAAGGACTAAAAGTGAAAAAAAGTGCAAACTACAATATCCGAGCATTTAACTCATATTCTAATTTTCAAGAGAAAGTGTTTGTTTGTTTGTACACAAAGTCACAAACACAAAACGGTTGACTTCAATGAATTTAATATAGCAAGTCTAGATTACATATTCAAACTGTCAAGGGTAGGTAGGGTGAGTATGGTTGGTATTTAAGGTTTGTGTTTAAAGTCATTTATACATATAAAAAGTCAAAATGAAGTACAAAAACAGTTCTTAGACTTTGTCTAGGCTAACACTTCTAGGGTCTAAGATATAATTCTTTTTCAATTTTAGTCCAAATTCAAACAAATCCATCGTCTTCATAATCATATTATCAACAAAAAAAAACACACATTCGTGTGTGCGTGTGTATGTACTATGGACATATAGCTCAACACTTTTTTAAGTCTTGGATTGAATTGTAGTTTCGAGACTTTTTTTCTAATGAAAAAATTGGCATAACATTATCATCCCATTTATCTAGGTTTGTTATTCATAACAATATGATGAATAGTTTATAGTTGGTATAGTTAAACTAGTTATATTAATTTATGTATCTATACGGATACATACTTTTTGATAAAATTCTTTCACATATCATGTGTATATAAATGTGTCCATCCACTATTGGTTGAGCCAACTGGTCCTACGACGGATTAATGTATAGATTTATGAGTAAAATTAGTAGGTGTGTAAGTTACCTTTTTTTAAATGAGGTTCTATCTTCTAGTGGACTCGCTAGTCATGTTCTCATTCGGGGTTGTGGCGCCGCTTGGTGGCGAAGACAAAGAAGGAGCAGAGGCAACTTTGGTACCGCTTGGGATGTGGCACCAACGCGAACATGGGAATACCATGCCACACCTTCAGTACCGCCCCCACCCTGGGTCGTGTGACACCACGAGATGACGATAATACGTGGCCTAATTCGTTCATATGGTGTCAAATCCAAATTAAACCCAAAGAAAACATTCAAGTTAGCCAAACTCCTAAACTTGAATATTTGTGTTGTTACCATTAATTATCCACTATAATTTTCATGTTAATTGAGCATTTGAGCCCCCGTCACGCTTTAAAGGGGCAAAAACTCGCTAAAGGGGAGTAGAGTGTTGAATGAACGATCTTGATGCTTGTCATTGAGCATTTCACCTCTTTGTTTTTGTTGTCAGAAAATTGTGGGTCCGGTTCATTAGTTATTTTAAATATAAATTTTCAGGTAACCATAAAAGAAATGTCCCCAAAAGACATGGTGTGGTGATAATGTGTCTCCACTCTATCCAATAAATAGAGACTTCAAATCTTAAAAGGTGCAGATATATCATATATTATACGAGCATTCAGGAGTAGGTTACTTTGCCAGTTAAGAAAAAAGACAAATAAGAAAGAAATAATCATTAACTATACTTAGGGGTTGTTTGTTTACCTCTTAATGAGCCTCTTAATGGTTCAGATCTCTTACTAGTTCAGCACTTAATGGTTCAGACTGTTTGTTTCACGAGCAGATATCTGAATGGTTTAGACATTTGCCTCTGAATGATTAAGCATTATACAGAGTCTGAATGGTTAAAACCTCTAATTTGAATTGGTCAGACATTTGCCTCTAAACGGTTAAGCATTATACTGACTCTTAATGGTTCACACGTCTTACTTGTTCAACACTTAATCGTTCAGACATCTTACTAATTCAGCACTTAATCATTTAGATGTTGTCAAACAGCCTCTTAATAATGAAAACATTCATTCAATATGGATCTACTTCCATCCATCATAAGTTACTAAACCATACATTATCCAAAAAACCATCTTTGAGGGGTATTAAAACAAATACTCCATGAAGTTTAGGGGGTCTAAATGTAACCTGTCCTTTTCATAAATAAACACCTTTTTAGTAGTGCTTTCTTTTCTTTTAGGGTTACCAAAATTGGGTGACATTTGTGACCAACAAAAGCATCAGAATCAACTTGTGAGCAATTTCTCTTCACCATATCTATTATTCTGCCCAATTATAGTCATAGATTTGGGTCCTTATATGTGACAATCTCACCTATAAATTTCATTTTTATTTTCACTATCTAGGTTAATTATTTATGCCATGATCAAGGGTTTTGTGAAGATTACTGGACTTGCAATGAATTTTTAAAGAGAAAGTTGAAGCTTTTATTATTATTATTTTTATTGTTACTATGGTTAGTTAGTTTTTGATGATTTTAAGGTGGACTGTTAGGCACAAGTTTGTTACTTTTTGAAGGGTTGTTACTTATTAGTGATGTTTTATGTACCAAAATAAAGTATGGCTGGTGGAACTGGTGTTACACCATCATGTGTGATTGTAGAAGATGATTTTAAGAATAATAATAATAATATTAATATTAATATCACTTCTGGGGTGGAAGAAAGATTAAAGAATTCAGACAAGTTGGATCAACTGGAAGTTGGAAAACCGCCAAGGCATATGTCGGTTGTTCGCCATAGCGTGAGCACTGCTACGCTGCTGCCGCCTGCAAATCCGGTATATGAGTCATATAAATTTTGAAACTTGATTGAAAGCTTTGATTTTGTTGTCAAGATTTTTAGTTTTGTTTTTTTTTCATGCTGTCATTTGTTGACTTTTTTAAGTAATTTGTAAGGACTTTGACCTTGGGATTGTTGGGGAATCTGAATATATGCCGATGATGATTCGATCAGGAAGTTGTGCGGAGAAAGGGCCGAAGGAATACATGGAAGATGAACATATATGTATAGACGATCTTCTAGAACATTTAGACACGATAGAAGGTTTACCTCCTGTTGGAGCTTTCTATGGGGTATGCATATAAATCAATCGTTTTGATTTTTAATTACATATATATGCCCTTAGATATCAACGGTTGTGATTTGATGCCAATAGGTTTTTGATGGGCATGGTGGAACCGATGCTGCATCGTATGTTAGAAAGAACATATTGAAGTTCATAATTGAGGACCTGCAGTTTCCAGGCTGCTTGAAGAAGGCGATAAGAAATGCATACATAGAAGCCGATCAAGCATTTGCAGAAAACAGTTCTGTTGATATATCTTCGGGAACCACTGCATTGACCACTCTTGTATTTGGAAGGTCGGTGAGCTTCTTGTTTTCATTTACCCATTCATATTTACAAAAATAAATCCCAATGTTTTTTTTAATTTCCGCTCAGGATGATGGTAGTTGCAAATGCCGGTGATTGTCGGGCCGTTTTAGGAAAACGAGGCAAAGCAATAGAATTATCGAACGACCACAAACCTAATAGTTTATCAGAGAGGCATAGAATTGAACAGCTCGGTGGTGTGATTTATGACGGGTACTTAAATGGTCAATTATCGGTGGCCCGAGCTCTTGGAGACTGGCACATGAAAGGCCCGAAAGGCTCTGCTTGCCCGTTAAGTGCCGAGCCGGAGTTGCAAGAAATTTTATTGATGGAAGACGATGAGTTTCTTATAATGGGGTGTGATGGACTGTGGGATGTCATGAGCAGTCAATGTGCTGTGACAATAGCCCGAAAAGAATTAATGATTCATAACGACCCGGAAAGATGCTCGAGAGAGCTCGTTCGTGAAGCACTTAAACGGAGTACGTGTGATAATTTGACGGTAATTGTGATCTGTTTTTCTCCAGATCCACCACCTTGGATTGAGATTCAATCACAAATCGGACATAGGAGTATTTCTTCAGAAGGCTTAAACTTTCTTAAGGGCATTTTAGATGGTAATTTATAAAATCTGTGTTTATAATGCTTATGTACTTGTTTCAGGAAAATATGATGGAAATTAGCGAGCTTTGTGTACTTGTTTCGGGAAAAATGTGGCATCAAATAGGGTCTCAATTATGTCGGGTTGGTAAGTTGACAGGTTTCCGATTGGAGGTTTGAATTGTTCAAACTACATGTATTCATGCCAAAAACATCAAACCTAACCTGGACACACTTAAATACATGTTAGCTAAACACGACCCGCGACCCGTTTAACCCATCTATTTAAATGTGTAACGATTTGGCTGATAGTAATCAAGTGGTAAATGTGTTTGGCAGGTCGAGTTGTTTATTTAAACTACTTAGCGGGTCGACAATTCGATATATTTAATTATCTAGGCTAAACAGGTTAACCCAAATATGATCTTTTTATTAAAGCGGTCAACCCGAACATGGGCGTTTAATTAAATAGGTGAACCTGAACAGGACTCGTTTATTAATCATGTAAGATAAGATATGACAACCCAAAATGTGATTATTTTTGTCATGTTTGCATCAGTGTTATGGGTAAAATTGACACCCCTAGACCATGTTTTCGAGGCTTGGAATGTTTCCGAGGCTTGGAATGTGTTAAGCACCAAATTTAGATTAAGGGATTAGATTAACTAACTGAAACACAAATATTACAAAGATGTAAAACTCTTTTCGGTCTAAATTGTTCATATATTGAACTCATACTATGGATTCAAAGCTTACACACTGTGGCTTGGAATTCGTAAGTGTTCTTTGGTTTCGCCTCTCACAAGCAGTTCGTATTACAGTTCCATGATCACAGGTTCTCAAAGTTCTCCATGAATTTCATCATCTTCATCATGACTTGACTCGTGATCATGACTGCAGTCAAACGTTAAGACATCAGATTCTATTTCAAGCCATCATACAGTAGGTTGATTTTGGTTTATATTTTATCTCTAACATAAATAGATAAAATAAATCATCCAAATTACATATCTAATCACAAATACACTGTATTAATAAAAATTATGAAGTGTAAAACTGAACACAAACAAAAAGAACCCAGGTCTGTTATAGAATCATACAACTAAAGATTCGAAAGTTACCTTGTTGACGAGTTGCAGTGTTTGCTAAGGTCGTGACATAATACTTTGCTCACTTCTCCTACTTTAACCGATCCTTTCTTTATCAATTCTGCCAACTGTGGTTAAATACCGCAACAAATGGGTAAGCACATAAGAATAAAAAATCTTATGTTTCAAGTCAAGACATGTCGAGTAATGGGCCATAATGCGTGCAGGTAAGTTTTTGATACGGTCTGGCAATATTGACGCATAACATCATTTGTTCAAAATTTATTTAGAAAAAGGATGTTAAATTATGATTACAACTTTTAAATTGGTTCAACAATAATTTAATGTATGGAGTAAAATGAGTCAAAAAGTTTTATACATATAAATAAACTTTTGAATATTTTTAACCTATTTGAATCATTCAATCCAGTTGACTGACTAATCTTTTGATTTGACCCACTAGAGATGATGTAACCTGTGAGTCGACTCAATAAGTAAATGAATCAAAATTGGCACGCTATTTCAATGGTGGGATCCGGTAAATGGATTGAACCCTTAGGGACCAACAAGTTCTATAAAGCATTGACTCACCTCATCTTCGGTTTCCTCGAGTAATCTGCAATAGATATACAAAACAAATTAGACAGGTAACAGGTTGGTATATTTTTCCACGTAAACAGCATACTAAGACTAAAATTGTTATGGTGAATTGATTTCTAATCTCACCTTCCACAATAGGATGATATCTCCTTTGAGTAAGCACGCGACTCTTGCTTATCTACACATCAGAAGAAAAGATTCTTGCTTATTTGCAAAATTAAATGAAAACTTACACAAAAAAGAGGCCTTTTGTGTAAATAAATAAAGCATGTACATAAGTAATCATGTTAGTTTAGTCACTAGATACAAATATATAATTTAGTCCTGTTAAGCTAAAGTAAACTGTATAAGACAAGCTTACTGAAGGAAGTTGTCACCAATACATACTGCTAGTGATGTTATCCCAATCATCCACTTTCATCCATATTTTTTTAGTTGAATCCACCTGCATAAATGATCACAAAGCACCCATTATCAATATTTTTATATTACATGTTTAAGCATTTATTAATAATAAATATATGATACATTAAAACATTTATTAATATTTTATATATAATATGTTTAAGCATTCACCTTGTGAAGAGTGTAGTCTTGCATCTTATCACAAAGCCCATCCAGGAGGTCAACCACTCTCAGTTCACTGACTCTGTTTAATGAAAGTTAGTTAGTAAACAAATTTTGAGTCATCTGTGCAAAACTTTATAGCTGTAGCCGGTAATGCAAAGGGTAAAATATCCAATAAAGAGAGGTAATCATTTTTTATTTTTACTTGTAATCTATCACTTTTCCTTGACGTTGACCTTTGGAGTCCAATCGATGTCTCATGTCCAGATGGTTTTTTGGTTTCTCCTGGAACAAGATAAAATTACAAATTAATAAAAATAGAAAAGAAACATAGGATAAAAGGGTTGACACTTTCATATAGAACATTTCAAGAAATGAAAACATCTCCATTTCTTTTTTTTGGGACAGGAAAATGAAAACCATTGTAAGTTGAGAAATCAGTATAAAGTGAGCAGTAATAATCCTCTTATGCAAGTTGAGACACCCGTCCATCGGAATTCATCAAATCAATGTTATAAACCTCAAAGGGGTTTTTAAAGAAAAACATGGTGTAGCCGGTAGAGACTAGAACTTGTGTTGAACACTGGCCAAGGAATTCTAGTTCCACCACAAGGTGCAAGGTAAATTATATTTATTCTACTGTGACCCAATTAACATGAGAATCCCATTTATAGTTCCTAAAGCATTATCTTTTCTTCTACATCACCACTCTCATTTTTCTCATTTCTTTTAGAAGCGGTTTTGGAAGCAAGATTGTAAAAGTAAAACATTTCCCAAGATAGGAAAAACAATGCATTTGGAAGAAAGCAGAAAGGTGTACCTTCATCAGTTCAAGTTCCAGCTCCTCCTACAAAATGTAAACCAGTTGACCAATTCAAATTTCAGTCGATAAATGCCAATATTTTCCATAAAAATAATTTAACCAGCAAGTAGAAAAGTAGGGCTGTTCATGAGCCGAGCCGAGCTAGGGCAAGCTCGGACTCGGCTTGGTTTGGCTCGAATTCAAAAAGAAAAATTAATACATAGCTCTCACAGTTCAATAGTCTAAAATATTATTCGATAGTTTAAAAGAGCATATCCAAAAGGAGTTCAACCTAATACATTACAAGCGAAAATCAAGTTCAACAACACAAAATAAGTTTCAAATTTCAACGAAATACAATATATGTTTATTAGTATGGTAATCCACCTTCAAATATGCCATAGATATACAATTGCACTCATCAATACATATAAATAATAATCAGTTTTTTGTAATATATGATAACGTTTATAAAAATAAAATACATTAAAAGTAAAATAATCCGAGCTAAATCCAAGCGAGCTTCGAGCGAGCTCCAAGCCACGAGTTTTTTGGACAGCCCTAAGTAGAAGACGCCTTAAACGTACATTATAACACCTGTAATAAGCTTTATTTTAACAAAACAAATCATGAAAGCTAACTTTAATTCTAACCAGAACACATCTCCATCAATCTTCAACTAAAAACTCACTAACCAGTCAGTTTAAAGTCTGTATCATAGCTCACATCGCTCAATTCACCCCCAAAAAGGATCAATCCAATGTAACACATACTGTTTTTACCTAAAATTGAGGAATTAAAAGTTAATTACCTTTTACTTCACAAAACTTTGTATAATTTGTTATATTATGTACAATTTCCTATATGTATTCATATCAATTCGTCAATTTCCTATACCTAAAACCTTTAACCTAACCATAAAATCAAACAGATTTTCTCCAATCTTACGATAAAAAAGCCAGATATATCAACATTCAACACGCACACATCAAAAAGCAAGAACTAGATCTACAACACAACAACAAACAGATCGGAAATTTCAAAAACGGAACAACGAATCGATTACTCACAGCTACGGCATTGCAAGCTCTGCATTTGTCATGAATGGAATGAGCTAACGATAAAGCGACGAATATTGTCGTCACGAAGATCAAGCGTCGCAACGCCACCGCAACCGCCATCTTCTACTCCTCTCTCCGGCGAAAACCTACACACACACACACACACACAAACACGCACTCCGTCGGATATTCGTTGAACTGAGATTTAAAAAACTGACCGCTGACCGGAGATTTTTGCTACGTGGAAGGCGAGTGTTTCAACCAATTGGAAAGAGACACCTGGCGTAGGGCGGTAAGGCCTGAACACGTCGGATTATTTGTAGAAATTATTTATTTGCCCCTCGTTGATAATGAGAATTTCAGAACTGCCCCTTGAGTATTGACTGTTGTGAAATATACCTAGTCTAAAGAAGAGTTAAATGTCATTTAAATCCCTGTGGTTTGGGTCATTTTGTCAGTTTAGTCCAAAGTTTTCATATTTTCGCCTGTGGGTCTAAAAAGGTTTCACTGTTGTCATTTTAGTCCACTGGGTTAACTTTATCCATTTTTTCTGTTAACGAGAAGGGACACGAGTAAAGTTTTATGCTGACTTGTAGCACATAACTATGTCTTGTACTTGCTATAGTATCATGATTGACAAAATAAAGGACATATCTGGTTCAGATATAAGGTATGAATAGTAAACGCCATTAATGTCAATTACCGACTATAAAAACCTCTTTACAAACCCACATGTAAGCAGTGGCGGATCCAGCCGGAGAAATCACTTGGTTCCTTTTTCCAAATCATACAAGGTTTACACTACAAAAAAACGATTTTTTCCAAATCATACAAGATTTACACTACAAAAAAACGTTTTTTTTCCAAAAAGACTGGGTTCCTGGGAACCCGGTGTTTCCTTACTAAATCCGCCCCTGCATGTAAGTACTCTGTAAAAAGTATTTATTTTGATGTTTCACTTGCTCTTTCATCTCTACAAACATGAAATACTTGCTCACACGTCACAATCAGGTCACGATAACCCCTGATGAAGCTAACGGTGTTCTTTCTTTTGCAGACTCTACGACGACATTCTCACCATCACCTAGCACTGCAACTAAATACTGTTACAAAACATATACCAATTAATTAACTTCACATTACTATAACTTACACAGTTCATTTAAATGCTTACAAAATCTATTATACATAATACACATCTATATACACTATAAATGCAAAATAAACTACCAAAACGGCTCTTAAATCATCATCATTGTCTTCCTATTATCATTCTTTATTGCTCTTGAATCATCGTCATTTACGAGCTGATGTTTAAGTACAATTTTCATCACACGAAATGTAACGAAAACAATATGATACAAAAACCTCTTATTGTACAATAAACCCTCCAAGGACGGTGTGATTACGCGTTGGGAAAGATTTCTGAGAAGTTAGGAATCTTATCAATGTGTCTCAGGGCACGTTCCGCAATCTGACGTGTACTATAGTCACCATTGTGGAATGCGTCCACGAGTGCAGTGCTAACGTTAGGATCACCCGACACCTCATAGGCAATATCGTCCGTCCTTAAAAGTCTTTCCACCACCCAAACCGCTCGCCTTCCTAAATTCTCGGTTTGTTTCTCGAGTAAAACATCAAGAACCGGTTTAATCCCTTCTACCTCGCATAAAACCGCCACCCCTCCTTCTATATTCACACCGTCGTCTAATAAAGTTGACAATGCAGCTAAAGACGCTTCAACCACCTTCACATCTGCATGATCTAAAAGAGCCACCAGTCTCGGTAATGCCGGTCCTTCTAACAAACAAAAAGTATCCCTTTGTGAACACGAGCCACGATGAACCCGACACAAACCCGTCATCACCGTTTGTGTACTAAAACAAGGAAAGATCGACCCACAGAACCCCGGATCAGGGATCTCCGGAAGTTTGGTCAGGTTTTTGGATTCTTGAGATAGATTCTCCAAAGCATAAGCCGAGACCATCTGCACTTTATCGAGCCCGCTTTGTTGAAGGAGTTCGATGAATAACCCCGTAAGATCATGATCCCGACACAAAGAGACCGCTTTCGGCTCGTTTGGTAACACAAATGTAATCCTTGAAAGTACCCCGACAAGTCCTTCTAAATACGGTGTTACAAACCGACTTCTTCTCGTTTCTCCTTGTCGAATCATTCTGATTCTCGAAATCATCATTTCGAACGCACCTTCATCGAGCAGTTGACGGGTTAGGCCTATATCTTCTTCGGGGAGATCTGCTAGGATCCCAACTGCTGCCGCTTGTTCTTCTGTACTTGCAATGTTTTCCGCAATTACTTTTATTAACCCGCTGAGCTGACCCGCAGTCCCACGTAACGAACTGGCCAGTTCTTGACCCATGTTTGGTGAAAGATTTTGTAGAAGTTTGATCGAAGCCAAACGGAGATCTTGCTGTGGGGCTTCAACGAACTGCACTAGCCCGTTAATAGCACCCGAGCTTTTGATAGCAGACACGACACCGGGTAATGTAGCCGGAGAGCTGGTGAGCCCAACAAGGACTTGTAACAATTTGCCTTCGATTGCGGGCCCGGTGTTACTGATCAAATGGAGTAGGTTATGTATTATGTATTCCGACACAAAGGTCTGGTTGTTGGGGCCCACGGGGATCGAGTCAAAGTCGCAATCCGAGGTTACAATGTTTGCGAGTATTGTAGCGGAGATTTCTTTGAGTCGCATTGGGAGCTGGTTCTGGCCGGAGAAAAGGTGTTGGACTAGCGGTGAAAGTATACCTTCATCAACCAATATTTTGGCACTTGGGTCACATGATGAGACTTGGTTCAGGGCTTTTAGAGCCGTTTCTCGAGACTCCATGTTACCGCTTTTCATGAGGTTGATTAATGATGAACCAACGGTTCGAGCCACCAAGACTTTTACATCGTTGCTTAGAGCTAGTTCGCCGAGGTATGAAGCCATGGACAGTTTGGTTTCTGGAGAACCTGCAAGCATATCCAAGTGGTCAATAATATATACATTAGAGGTCTAGTTTGACATAGAAATCATTCCCTTGGAATTCTCGTAAGATAAGTGTCAATGGGCGGGATCATATGACAGACCCAGCCCCAAAGCCACAATTTTGAATACAACGGTTTTTCCTTAATTTTATGAGTTTTGGTTTGTTTCCTTTTAGGCCATGCGTAGTGGTCCGTGATATACCGCCCAAATCAAACATGGCTCCCCATAGCGCCCCCCAACACCATTACAGGGGGCGCCATGCGTGTTTAAAATTGTGCTCCCGTTATCCTCTTCGCGGCGTGAGGGGGGGTTGTTTTCAAAAATCCAACAGTTACCACTCACACACATATATACATACATATATAAAGCCCCATACATATATAACCCCACTACACCCTCTTGTGATATAAAGCCCCTCTCTTACGCGTTTTGCCACTTGTCGCATAACGCCCCCTCAGGGGCTTTATGACTACACACTGACTTATATATAAAAAAAAGCGTGAATCTTTTATTTGAGTAATTTACGCATTTATGTAGCAAGTCAATTAGCTTGATGCAATAGTCTATGCATTCAATATTATATAAGACTATTTTCTTTGTTTCTTTCTGCTTCCGCTCAGGATCATTTGTAACAAATTAGACCCGGGTTGACCTGTTTGTTAACAAACGGGTCCGAATGGCCACCTCAAAATATAACAAATTAACAACTAGTTGAAGTATAGAACTCGATGCAAATACCTTCAAGTATAAGTGTCAAAAGAGGCTGCAATCGGCCATTTTCAGCCATTTGCCTCACATTATTCTCATTCTTCTCCAAATTTTCCAAAGTTTTATCTGCCATCTCAACTGTCAACAGATTTTCAGATTTACTACTTGTCATTCCAACTAGCATGAGAATTGCACCATTAACAGATCCAATTTTGTCACATAAAGATTCCAACTTTGAGAGCTCAAAGAGCAAGGAGACAGCATCTTCTCTCTCTTTTGACTTTTCATGAGACAAGAATTTGACTACTGTGCGCACGTTATCCCCTTCAGCCATTATTTCCTGCAAGAAAAGAGAACTATCATCAGTTAAAAAGATGATGTGGCATGTAAGTCTGACCGTGTTGGCTTTCCATTGACGTGTTAATGGTTACCTTAAACAAAAATTTACTGAAGTTAAACAAAGACGGCTACCCAACTGCCGTTTTTATGCGATAAGAACTAAATGATGATGTATAAATTATATAATGGTGTGCTAAACGGGTCGTGTTCGCGAGTTGGCTGGCCTAGCCCAACACGAACACAAAATTTGCGTTAGTCAAAAAACAGAGAACAGGACGCTAATATTCACAGGTTGACACGAACATGACCCATTTAACCCACCCGATTTTTTTCTTTTTAATTTTTTTTTAATATTATTACTTTGAAATTACAAATGTACAACCAAAAATATAAATTATACTAATTACATGTAAATTATAAAATCTTATATCAAGTTCGCTTTTAACGTTTAACTATTGGCATAAAATACCCAACCAGTTAAATCACCATGTTCGCGGGTCGACCCGAATCTGTTATTACTAAAATCAAACCCGCAAATTTCTCCATAGATTTGTGAAGCTAATTATTTAGAGGTTGAGTATTGGATTGATATGCAAGTGAAAAAAGAATAGATGTTTAAATACCTTATTATCGTCATCATCTTCCACCACAACTCGAAGAGTCTTCAAAGTTCTACACCTGACTCTACGACTGCTGCTCTTCAACATCTCAACAATCATCGGAATCAGCTCAGAATTCCTAATAATATGCTTATTTGAAACACTTTGTTGGCAAATACGTTGAACGAATCTTAGAGCACGCAAGATATCCGTCTCAGGACAACTAAGACTCAACGATACCCGGGCCATGTCAAACTGAACAGCTTCATTTCTAGCACTCCATTCTTCAATTGTGTTCCTCAATGCAATGCTCGGATTCATATCAGTTGTTTTTAGTTCTTTTAATGTCATAGGACAAACCAGTTTCCTGTTGCTTTCTTTACATTCGTTGAACCAGTTTTCAATGGCTGCACGTTCAAATGTTTGTCCGTTTTCAATGGTTACAGGGTCTGTCATTACTTGTTTTGAAAGAGGGCATATGAACGCATCGTAAATAGGCTCTATGTGTAGTCTTTCATATTGAAAGCTGTCATCTGATTGGCTACCGATTTCATGACTTTCATCCCAGTTCCCGGCCATTATAACGCGCGCAACCTATAAAAAAAACAATCAAATTCTGTAGAATATCAGAATATGAAGCTAAAGACGCAAAGAAAGAGGGGAGATAACTGATTTCCTAATGTTTCAACTGAAAATGAATCAACAATCAAATTTTGTAACTTGCAAACTACAACTATAGATGATGACCTGTCTGGATCGGGCTGAAAGCCTGAGCTTAGGCCCATTTGGGGTCCGGGCCCACATAACCCTCCCCTCAAAAGAACTTCCTTCCCTCCATCTTTAGCATGGTATCTACTATCCTCTCCCTAACCGCATATACATATGTACATAACATATACACTGATTGGCCTTGGTACTGATTTGACCATCAGAGGGTGTCCGAGGGTGTGGCCTTGATACCTTTGTTCTAAAAAGTGCAAGGCACACTTAGGCGATAGGATCCCTGGAGCCGAGGCAAGAGACAAATGCCTACGCATCACGTCCATCGACCATCCATGAGGCGCCAGGTATTTATATAACATTTATAATTTGGTTTTAGATGATATTTACTACAATGTATCAATGTTAATGCTTGAAGACACAAAATTTAGATAGTAAAACCTCTATTTTAATAATCAGGCCGTCCCCGCGAATCCCCAAAGTAGAAAAATGAGTCCCTAAATATATTTTTTTATAAAAAAAATACACCAAAAACCTTGATATATATAAATTAACATAATTCGAGCCCTGGGCAGTCCCACCCTTCCCCTCCTCCGGGTCAGCTAATATACATATAACCCATATAATTTAATAAATCCCACCAATAGCAAAGCTAAGATAGGGTCCGAGGAGGGTAAGGCATAGACAGCCTGACCTCTACTCCAGAGGAATAGAGAGGCTGTTTCCGGTGCCTAAAGAAGCATAAAAATTTGCCCATGTACAAGAGTCCTAACCCGTGCGCCTCATGTACCCCGATCGGTCATCGCTTCAAGGATCGCCGTGAGGCGCGCTTTTTAAGGCATAGTTCGGGACCCTTCTAACGAGTTCCTTCATGTTGCACTATGTGACAACAATAAACATGGATACAAACATAACACAATTCTGAAGATCACCAAATCATTTCCTTATACTAACTAACATATGACAAAGGATCATGTATGCGTTCTATTATAACTTCCATCAGCAATCGTCAATGCACTAATTACTTGAAAATCATAATCACAGAATGAACATAATTCAGAGGAAATGAAGCAAAATTACCTTGAATAATTGCTACTTAATTGAATTCTGCAAGGTGTTGTAGCATTTATTGATGAGCGAGAGTTTGAGAGCACCAGAAAGAAATGAAGAGGAAGAGGAAGAGGAAGAGGGGGTGAGTGGTATAAACAATGAATGTATGTAATGTATGATGAGAAACTCAAAAGTCAAAAGCGAAAGTTTCTCAATGGTCAAAGTTTTAGAGAGAGAAAGATGGTAGGTGTCGTATTTGACCATGAAAGAGAGGTTACACACTTTTGGAGTTTGCAACGTTGACTCCACAACATGGAAATATCTTCATTATCCTTCACCTTTGCTAACTTTATATATTCGTTCAATGTTAGTTTCATCTAAAATAGTTTTTTTTACATATTGTTCGTCACTCTTAAATTTTTTGTCATTTTTATCCAAACGCCTAATATTTTTATCAAAATTGTCCCTGAGATTTAAGATTTGTTTTATCATTTTCATCCAAAAACTAAATGTTAAATCTCAATAATTTTCATCCAATATACTCAAAAAGAAAATTATGGGGTCTTAAAACTTCAGGGATGTAATGTATATAGAGTTGGGATGCAAAGATAGTCGAGAAAATTATATTCAACTTGTGAATTATTTAATTATAAAAGGAGATAGATAAAAGAAACAACAACGATACATTATAAGATTCAGACTCGTAATGAGTCGTGTGATTTATATGTTATAATGAAAATGGTCGTGTGAGTCGTATAACATGTTGAAAATGATCATGTGAGCTTTATGACATAGTAAAAATGATCATGTGGGTCATATAACATAGCGAAAATAGTCATACGGGTTGTATGACATGATGAAAAATGGTGTTGGTGCCGTATGAGGGCCAAATCATATGCTTGTATAATGTTTTGACCAAGAATGGCTGATGTGACCACTGATAAACATATATGGCTTGTATAGCCTTTTTTCTTTGTCATATGGTCCGCATGACTCATACGTCTTGTATGATGTGACAGAAGAGCTGATGTACACTATTGGCTGTCTCTAAAAGTGCTAAAAATGGGCCCTCGACGAGATAAAAACCAGGCCCCACATGTCCTATAATATAGAAGTTTTTTTCAAATACATATAAAACTTAAACATCTAAGTAGGAGCGGCCGAAATATTAGAACTTAAAATCTGATGGTCATTAAAATTATATCTAATGGTTATCAAATGCACTCCCATCCATTTACCCAGACTTTGCTAGACTTATTGGCCTCAATTAATCAATAATTAAGTCTAATGCACTTAACTGGCGCAAAACATGATTAATTAGATGTACAGATAATGTCTCGGATTTACTGGTTGTCACATGGACATCCTAACCAATCAGAGTCGCAATACGTGGTAAGGCTCATACCTCAATCTTTCGGTAGAAGGATCCCTTGTCCCGATGTCGTCTTTAGATATCGAAGAACTTGTTACTGCCTCCATGTGGATTTGCCTAGGATCAGCAACAAACTAGCTTAGTACATTGACGGTGTATGCGATGTCCGGTCTTGTCGCTCCATGTGGGTTTACCTAGTTTCATGTTTTGTTCCATAGGGAACATACTTGGACGACAGCCCTTTAAACCGCAATCCTTAAGAATCTCTAACGCGTATTTCCTTTGACTGAGTAGTAATCGCTCCCCCATTTGAGCCACCTCAATACCCAAGAAGTATTTTAAAACTCCAAGATCCTTGAGACTAAACTTGTTTTCTAGAACCTATTTGTCACACCCCCAAAATACCACGTGCGGGAACCCCCGCGAGGCGTGTGACGTACCAGGATCTAGCCACCAATCACATTGAACTCATAACAAGATTTTAAATAAAAACTTTCATTCATTAACATAAAGTATTATAAAACGTTAAGTGTATTTCAACATATACAGCGGAAGCATAAAACATTTGTTAAGTGTTTCATAAACCATATGTACAAAAACCATTTGACTTGTCTTGCGATTCCATGTATCTCGACCCATGACCACTCCAGCCTCCCAGACAGCAAGTTCCAATGCTATAACCTTATAGACCTGCAAGCATGCAGACAAGTGTGTCAGACGACGCTGGTGAGTTCAAAGTTTGTTAACACGTTTAGTTACCAGATATGCGTTTAAAACATTTCAGAGATTGATGTTGTTAATAACTTGATTACCGCCGATGGCTCCAGATTATTTGCCATATTCCCCAATGTCTCTATCAAAGCAATGGTCAAGACTGGGGTCATTAGTTCATTCCCGACCTCCCTGGTGCTGTGTGAGGGTGCCAAACCTAAATAGTGCTATTAACTAATACCTTGTTGCCTCCCCGGCAACAATCAGTAGAAGGGACTTGAGTGATAGATATGAGTGTATTAACCAACATCCCAATAACCCGACATTCCTCCCTGGAACGTTTACCAGATGTCCCTCCCATGGACGCATGCTTGGAAAAAGAGCAGTGAACTCACCTTAGCTTTGCTCGGTATGTTACGTTACGTTACATTACTCGTTCCCAGTTGGTCAACCAAACCCTACCGTGGTTACCAAGAGTAGTCAGTTTCACAATCACGTATCCAAATCACGTATCACATAGCAACTATTTAGATTTCATACACGTTTGCAACACAAGTTCATGTTCCAATAGTTGTTACCAAAATACCCGTTTCATAATAAATCACGTATTTCACGCAAACTATATTCGTCACCAAGTTTACCATATACCATGAGTCAAGTACCCAGTTTGTATTTACAGCACACATAATAGTTGAGTCTACTATTCCCATGAGTGAAACCGGGTTTCTCATCACAAGTACAGATATTTCTAGTACACATTAACATTTATCAACATGTGTATCATAATGGTTCACACAAAACAGCATTACGTATAACAGGTATTCAGATTACATACAAGTCGTCATATCCGTGTGATTGTTTCACAAGTCAAAACAAGCTCCTTATTCCTAAACAGCATTACTATTTGCTCAGATAATATACGTAAACCTCAACATTCCTATTCATGATTATCACAGTGGAATTGCCGACGAAGGACCCCTATGTCGACGAAAATCCATTCGACGAAATACCCTATCTTTCGTCGGGGCTAGGTCGACGAAATACTCTATCTTTCGTCGGGGCTAGGTCGACGAAATGCCCTATCTTTCGTCGGGGAACAGTTACAATCCAGAATCATGCAACCCTAATCACTGCCACTTTTCAACCCTAGTATAGCCACCACAAGATCATCGATTCCCATAATCTATTCATACACAAATCATGTGACCCTCGAACTGAACAACACTATGATCAAGATCAAGAATCCTAAATACAACAATCATCTAATCATTTATTGATTCATTCGGAGTATAACAGTTAACATGCGATCATTATTTTAAGCCAAATCAATTCATCAGTTAGATACTTCCCCAGATTCCCATACAAGTCTAACCTTAACAATAATCATTGAAACACACCAAGAAATCACGCAACCATGCAGGACAAATAGATAAACAGGACGTTTGGGGAAATATATGCTAACCTTAATTAAAACAGGATCAAAGAATAGCTTGAGTCGAGGAAGGTTTGTCGTCGGTTTCGAAGGAGGAGAGGAGAGGTGATAAGGAGATTAGGGTTTTGTTGATTGATAACTGACGCACACATATGCAACACAAGTAACATATAACTGAGTCATATTTGGGCTTTACTTGGGCCGATAGCTCAAACGGCGAACAATTCAATTGACGAAAAAGTATTCTTCGTCGTGCAAGGGTGATGACGAAACTCCCGATATTTCGTCGAGCAAAGGTGACGAAACTCTAATGTTTCATCGAGTAAGATTTCGTCGAAGTGAAGTTGGCGAAGAACATGCAATATAAACTGATCCTAGGTTTTAAAAACAACCACACATACCACTACCTAAATCATGCAGCAATCATTCACATGTTATAACACAAACAAATTACGAAAACAAGATTGTAAACAAGGAACATGTCGGGGAAAGACCTGTGAAAACTCGAGTTGTCACATCATCCCCAACTTGAAAGAAATTTTGTCCCGAAATTTGATAAGTAATCCAAAAGCGGCAGAAATTCCTCGAGTGCCACATCATCCCCAACTCGAAAGGGAATTTCGTCCCGAAATTCGTCAATGATACCAGGAATTGATTCAACCGTTCGAACAATTGAAGATATTGGAGCTTCAGTCCACACACTGTGTTCCAACAAACTCTTATGACCGGACTTTGGCTATGCGAACTAACCTTAACTTCCGGGTCCATGTTTTCGATAGCTTCCTTGGCAATTGCAATTTGTCATTTAACCTTAGGCGTTAGTAAGGATATCACACGCGTTTCATCGGATAGACGATTCCTTAAATTCGAGACATAAATGACATCGTGTAGGTTACCCAATTCATCAGGTAACCCGAGTTTGTAAGTCACGTTACCGATTCTTCCCAGAATGTTGTATGGCTCAAAGTGATGTAAGTTAAGCTCTCCACGCTTCCCAAGCGTACCACACCCTCCCAGGGTGAGACTTTCAACATGATACGATCGCCTACAACGATCTTCCAGTGCTTCCTAAGCTTATCAGCTTTCCTGCCGATCACGCGTTGCCGCCAAACGACTCTCGATCCAAATAATCTTCCCAAGAGTTTCGAATACAAGTCTTGAACCCGTAATTAAGTTGTCAACCTTCTTAGTCTAACAAGGAGATTGGCATCATCGTCCATGCAATGCCTCAACAGAGCTGTCTGGGTACTAAAATGGCAATTGCTGCAGTAGAACTCAACCACAGGTAAATGTCCTTCTAACTCTTACTAAAGTCAATCACACACATGCTCGCAGCATGTCTTCGAGCGTCAGGATGGTTCGTTTACTCAGACCGTTCGTCCTACAGTGATAAACAATGCTCATGTCTAGACGTGAGTCGAGGATGTTGTGTTTTGTCTGCCATCAATCAGGTATAGACCAAAATCAAAGGTATCAGGAGTTGGCACCCCATGCCTAAAACCGCCTCTCTCCGAGGAATATTCACAAGTTGTGAAGACTCGTTAGTTTCCTTGTTTGCAAGAAAGTGTGCTGGTTACGTGAGACAATCAACGATCACTCAGGTGACATCGGTTCCGTTCTGAGATTTAGGTAGGCCAGTGACAAAATCCATGGCAGTCTGTTCCCATTTCCAAACGGGTGCTTCTGGTTACTGACACAACCCACGAGGTTTCTAATACTCCATCTTGTCTTTCGCATAAGTCAACATCGATCACCTACGTTGCTATGTGGGTTTCATGCCCGGTCGCCAGTACAAGATTCATAGGTCCTGTTGTCTCCCATCAATTTCCAGACGACTAGAATATCAAGGCTGGTGTGTTTCGCTCGACACAAGTTTCCCTTGGATTGCTGTATAGTGACACCCATATTTGTTCCATGAAGCAGCGAATGTTGTCCGGCTTGCCAAAAGTTGTTTCTCCATACCCCGCATGGACCTAACTTGAAAATTTCCTTCCTTCAGTGCTTTGGTTTGAACAGGGCGAATCTGATCAGATAGGTTAGAGTCGATGGTGAGATGCAAGCTCATACAAGTTCAGGTTTCACGGTCGTAATCATTCAAAAGTTCCATCCAACGATGCCTTTACATGTTTTAGCTCTTTCGAAACAAAGGTACATGGGGGGGCCTTGCGATCGGTCTAAGTAGTGCATTTGGTGCCGTCCAAGTAATACCTCCAATTTACATCCAAAGACCATGGTTCTCACTGCAGGTTGTGTGTCGTGCAACTCTTCTTGTAAATCCACTACATAAGCCACCACATTCTCGTGTTGCATTGGCGTGTAATTGGAACTCTGATTCGAACCATCATGGTATACCACTAGATCATCCGTACCCTCGAGTATAGATGATGCTCAGTGCATAGCAGTGTTGGGTTTCAAAAGCTGAAAAGACGTTCTCCTGTTTGTCTCCCACGAATACACAGCACCCTGCTGTGCTAAATAGATTAAAGCTGCAAAATCCTCGAAAACCCTGTGATGAATCTACGATAGTATCTAGCTGGTCCAATAAATTACTGTATCCCCGATGGACTATTTGGTGCCGATCACTATCTAAGGAAATGGATCTTTTAGCGAGATCCACATGTATCCCCACTTCGTTGACTACGCAACCAAGAAAATGTACTTTTCGAATCCTGAAGTCACACTTAGGTAGATTTCGCATGGAGTTGCTCCTCCCTCAGGAGCTCTACAATAAGATACAAGTGCCGCTCGTGGTGTTCCTTTCTCCTGGAAATGATTCAAAACGTCATCAATGAACACGGTCGATTCATGTGATCCATAAAGCTGCTGGTGTGTTGATTAACCCAAAGGTCATGGAATAATTCTTCCTGTGTCTCCTGGCAATAGCCGCATTGCGTTCGATATGCCGTTATAGGAACATCCTCCCCTTGAACTTCCATCTGATGATAGTTCGCTCGTTAGTCAATCCTCGAATGGGAGCTTGACCCGCACAACTGGTCAACCGATTGTCAATACATAGTCGAGGCAAACGGTTCTTGACTGTCACCTTGTTGAGTTCTCAATAGTCAGTGCACGTACGAAAAGGCTTATCTTCACGGATATAACTAGGGCTCCCCAAAGCGAGAAGAAAACTAGGTCCGACAAAACTCCTGTCCAAAAGTTCCTGTAGTTGATTTGACAGTTCTTGCAACCCCCCTGGTGCAAGACGGTAAGGAGCATGAGTAATCAGGGCTGTCGCTGACGTGAGATCAAACTGAGATTCTATCTAATCAGTTGTGGAAGTAAACCTGAAAATCCCTCGAGTAGCACACTGAGAGGAGTCACGAACAATTGATGGATCCTCGATCCTCTTTTCCTTACCCTTAACATCAGTGACGGTAGCCAACATAGCGGGGTAAATCCCCCCCCCCCCCCCCCCCGTAGACACTTCTGGGCCTTCATAGCCGAAATGGCGCTAACCTTTGCATCACTCTGACGCTTTAGAACAGATAACGATTCTCCACTAGGGAGAAGGATACGCAAAATTTTCTTCTCACAGGGTATATCTGTGCGATCTCTGGATAACCAATCCACACTAACTACTGCATCGAAACCATCAAGGGTAGTAGAAGAAAGGTCGATGTCGAACACTTGTCCCACAAGGTCGAGTTTGCATCCCAACAAGCATATGAAGTTTCAATTGTCTTGCCATCAGCCGATCCCACCACAGGTTCAGATTCAAGAAGCATCAGGGTTAAACAAAACAGATACGAAGCGATTAGCTACCCATACTAGCCACCATGTTGCTATTATGCCTGGCGTCGCTCACGCAAATCCTAAATGCCCCTCCACAAGCACCATTACTAGTGTTGTTACGGTCACGTGGATCCCCAATACTGTCATCGTTCCCTTGGTTGTTGACATTTTGACTTAATAACAGTCAATCCTTGTCGAAGTCACCTTTGTTCCCAAACAGTAGGCTACGATTACGAGTATCTTGATGTCACCGTGACGGTTGCCTCTAATGTCGTTTCTTGAAACGGAGCCCTATGATCTTTCACCAACAGGGTCCTCCTTTTCACATTCCGAGCCACGTCCTAAAGCGCTACTCATTGTGCTGGCAGTTACACATTCCACACCATGGTCAATTGTCATCGTTAATATCCTGATTAATTCGTAAGAGTTTACTCCCATAAGTCGCTGACTAGGGTTAAGGATTCGGTTGAAGCCAATCTGCTGGAGTTTCGTTGCTGGTAATCAGAGTCGTTCTAATACTGAGGTCGGTGGGATACTACGCTCATCCTCTTTGCCCTCCGATCTTGCAAGTTGGTTGAGTACTACACAGTATGTTGCGAGAGTGTTGCAGAGGTGATCGCACTTCGGGATCTAAGGCGTCAACGCGCTAAGTTCAAGTGAACAAAGATAGGTGAGGAAGGTACAGACCAATCATTCGACGCTGAGACATCCAACTCAGGGACGTTCGTACTAGCACCTAACATTCTACACAGTTCGCTAGGCGTCCAGATGTGTGTTCAGGTAATACTCGATAGCATCGAGATTCGTAAGGATTTAGAGAGGAGTGAAAAGATCACGTTCGAGTAGGAGACAATTACTGTTGCGACCCCTATAGGTTTGTTATGTTTCTCATTGATCGAATTATGGAACAGAACCCCTTTTTCACTTGTTAAGACTCACTGGGACTCACATGCACCCCGCATTATTATTATGTGTGCACCCAATAATAATATTGTGATTTGCATGCTCATCTCAGTTCCTCCTAACTCATGTCAAATGGTTCCTCAAACTCAGATGTCAAACGGGGGTTGTCAAAGTAATAAGATCACAAAAATCCAAGGACTGTGGCATACTATCAACGCATCATAAAGTAAGCAAGCAATCCATGAAATTATGCTATAGTGACGAGTGTGTGTCCGTATGCTACATCATAAACAAGTGTACATTAGCAATGCAATGTATACAATAGATGAAAAGACGAACCTTGCAATCTGGAGCTGAGTGTCATGGTCGTATTCTCGTTTTCAGAACTGTTCGGTTATAGTCTGGTTTTATAAAAACGTTTTTAAAACCAAGTTCACTATAACCAGTGGCTCCGATACCAAACTGTCAAACCCCCAAAATACCACGTGTGGGAACCCCCGCGAGGCGTGTGACGTACCAGGATCTAGCCACTAATCACACTGAACTCATAACAAGATTTTAAATAAAAACTTTCATTCATTAACATAAAGTATTATAAAACGTTAAATGTATTTCAACATATACAGCGGAAGCATAAAACATTTGTTAAGTGTTTCATAAACCATATGTACGAAAACCATTTGACTTGTCTTGCGATTCCATGTATCTCGACCCATGACCACTCCAGCCTCCCAGACAGCAAGTTCCAATGCTATAACTTTATAGACCTGCAAGCATGCAGACAAGTGTGTCAGACGACGCTGGTGAGTTCAAAGTTTGTTAACACGTTTAGTTACCAGATATGCGTTTAAAACATTTCAGAGATTAATGTTGTTAATAACTCGATTACCGTAGATGGCTCCAGATTATTTGCCCTATTCCCCAATGCCTCTATCAAAGCAATGGTCAAGACTGGGGTCATTAGTTCACTCCCGACCTCCCCGGTGCGGTGTGAGGGTGCCAAACCTAAATAGCGCTATTAACTAATACCTTGTTGCCTCCCCGGCAACAATCAGTAGAAGGGACTTGAGTGATAGATATGAGTGTATTAACCAACATCCCAATAACCCGACATTCCTCCCTGGAACGTTTACCAGATGTCCCTCCCATGGACGCATGCTTGGAAAAAGAGCAGTGAACTCACCTTAGCTTTGCTCGATATGTTATGTTACATTACCCGTTCCCAGTTGGTCAACCAAACCCTACCGTGGTTACCAAGAGTGGTCAGTTTCACAATCACGTATCACATAGCAACTATTTAGATTTCATACACGTTTGCAACACAAGTTCATGTTCCAATAGTTGTTACCAAAATACCCGTTTCATAATAAATCACGTATTTCACGCAAACTATATTCGTCACCAAGTTTACCATATACCATGAGTCAAGTACCCAGTTTGTATTTACAGCACACATAATAGTTGAGTCTACTATTCCCATGAGTGAAACCGGGTTTCTCATCACAAGTACAGATATTTCTAGTACACATTAACATTTATCAACATGTGTATCATAATGGTTCACACAAAACAGCATTACGTATAACAGGTATTCAGATTACATACAAGTCGTCATATCCGTGTGATTGTTTCACAAGTCAAAACAAGCTCCTTATTCCTAAACAACATTACTATTTGCTCAGATAATATACGTAAACCTCAACATTCCTATTCATGATTATCACAGTGGAATTGCCGACGAAGGACCCCTATGTCGACGAAAATCCATTCGACGAAATACCCTATCTTTCGTCGGGGCTAGGTCGACGAAATACTCTATCTTTCGTCGGGGCTAGGTTGTAACACCCCAAAAATATGTAATATAATTATTTTCTCTAAAATAGTTCATGAAATGAAGGTTTGGGCTAAAATAAATAAACGTTAGGAACCGAGGGACTAAACTTGAAAAATTAAAAAGAAAGACTAGTTAAATTAAATAACACACACACTAGACACTTCTAGTGTGTGCGTGATGTTGTCCAGGAGAAAAGACAAGAACACCACAAACCCTAGTTCACTAATTCCATCAAATTGAAGGTGATTTCAAGCCGAACGATTGTAGGAACGCAAATCCTTGGTCATCAAGGTGTGAATAACAAAGTGGTAAGTTGAATTTCTTGAAATCATGAACTTTAGGAAATGGGTTTCTACCCAACTATGATTAATGTTGTGATATATACAAATAGAAGTTAAGATTATGAACTAGAACTCGATTGGTGTTCGGTTTGTGGTGATTTAACTTGTTTAGATGGATGGAACATAGACGAATGATGTAGGATGAGAGAATCTCATTAACTTGCTTGATTGTTATGAACTTGTAGATTAGTATGTGAAGATACTTGTAATTAAATACCCTATAAAGGTGAAACCCGCCAAGTGTTTGATAAAATGCCTAAAAGAACAAATAACAAGATGTTGTATGATAAAAGTGTGTAAAAGAATGAAATGATATGTAGTCGGGCTAAATGAGTGAATGTGTTGATGTAGGCGTAAAAGAAGAAGGTTCGAGTGCTAGGAGGTCGGACAGCTCACAGGATCGAGGTATGTTGTTCTATGCATACAAGCTTTATTGTTTAATTGATATTGCTATGTTAGAATCGTAATTATGATAGTTCGTAGGTGATGGGTAATCGATAGTGTAACCCGCTATAAACGGGTCGTAAGGAACGATGATTTATGGAGGAAGTTATGTTATGGAAGGTTGGTCTTGAACTAACCGTACACATGGGAAGTTATGTAAGAAAGAAGAAAAGTAGCTAAATCCATCACGAATGGATTTGGGATGATGTATGTGGTATTATGTCTAATCCGAAACCAACGGATTATCAAATGCGATGCATTATCTCTTTAGGAGATAATAAGTAAGTACCCGTTCAATGGGTAAATGAAAGTAAGATGGTGATGTGGTTATGTAATGAAAAGAATGGATGTTGGTTTTTTATTTTAAATGAAAGTTGCAAGAACTAACTAGTTAAATTGGATTGTGTTGTAGGTAAATCTGTTATATAGGTGGCGTGGCGAGGCTTGGGGCGAACACAAACATGTACACTCGACTATGCGCTTCCGAAGTATTCGCCCTTTTGAAACAATATTTTTGTTAAACTCATACTTCTTGAAAGTAATCTTTTGGTTATGTAAATTATGGTTTAGAAACTTAGTCGTTTGTAAATAGGTACTTTAAACTTGTATTTTGACAGGGTAGTTCGGATTAACACCTATAACTAGACTAGGGGAGGTGTTGATCTCGAACTAGCTACAAGGGTATTTTGGTAAAAATGCAAATATTATGTTTCTAGTTGAAAACTTGAAGTTTCCATGTGTTTTGGTCTTTTCGATAATAAGGGCGTAACATAGGTCGACGAAATACCCTATCTTTCATCGGGGAACAGTTACAATCCAGAATCATGCAACCCTAATCACTGCCACTTTTCAACCCTAGTATAGCCACCACAAGATCATCGATTCCCATAATCTATTCATACACAAATCATGTGACCCTCGAACTGAACAACACTATGATCAAGATCAAGAATCCTAAATACAACAATCATCTAATCATTTATTGATTCATTCGTAGTATAACAGTTAACATGCGATCATTATTTTAAGCCAAATCAATTCATCAGTTAGATACTTCCCCAGAATCCCATACAAGTCTAACCTTAACAATAATCATTGAAACACACCAAGAAATCACGCAACCATGCAGGACAAATAGATAAACAGAACGTTTGGGGAAACATATGCTAACCTTAATCAAAACAGGATTGAAGAATAGCTTGAGTCGAGGAAGGTTTGCCGTCGGTTTCGAAGGAGGAGAGGAGAGGTGATAAGGAGATTAGGGTTTTGTTGATTGATAACTGACGCACACATATGCAACACAAGTAACATATAACTGAGTCATATTTGGGCTTTACTTGGGCCGATAGCTCAAACGGCGAACAGTTCAATTGACAAAAGGGTATTCTTCGTCGTGCAAGGGTGATGACGAAACTCCCGATGTTTCGTCGAGCAAAGGTGACGAAACTCTAATGTTTCGTCGAGTAAGGTTTCATCGAAGTGAAGTTGGCGAAGAACCTGCAATATAAACTGATCGTAGGTTTTAAAAACAACCACACATACCACTACTTAAATCATGCAGCAATCATTCACATGTTATAACACAAACAAATTACGAAAACAAGATTGTAAACAAGGAACGTGTCGGGGAAAGACCTGTGAAAACTCGAGTTGTCACACTATTTCTTTCATGTATCTTGCCTTGATCATTTCCCACAACAGTTACATTATCTACATAGATTAAGGTTGCCACAAAGGTTCCTTCTTTCTTGAATATGAGCGAGTGGTCTGTTATTGATCGTTTGTAGCCTAAGTCAAGCAAAACTTTGGAAACTTTTGGTTACCAGTTGTGTGATGCTTGCTTTAGTTGTACAATGATTTTCGCAGCCTACACACTCTTGTTTCTCCTTCCTTAGAAAAACCTTGGGGAATCTTCATGTATACCTTTTCCTCAAGATCGCCATGTAAAAAAGTGTTGTTGACATCAAGTTGGTTGATAACCCAATTTTTCTTTGTTGCAACCGCAAGTAAGGTCCTTACTGTGACAAGTTTTGTGACAGGTGTGAAAGTGTTGTGAAAATCAAATCCTTCCATTTTTGTGTATCCTTTAGCCATCAAGTGTGCCTTGTACCTTTCGATTTCCCAATTTAGATTATATTTAATATTGTATACCCACTTTGATTCGATGGCTTTCTTCCCTTTAGGGAGTTTTTCAAGAGTCTACATTTTATTTTCTTTTATGCGTCTCGCCATCTTTGATCCTGTGATGCTTGTACAAAAAAAAATTTCTCATCATTTGAAGTAAGGACCGTTAGAAAAACTTTGTGATTGTCAAAAAAATTATCATAAGAAATATAGTGATCTAGGGAGTGTACCATTGAGGAACTTGGTTAGATGCGAGTCGTGTGAGATCAACCGACTGGGGAAATTTTACCTCATAGTCATCCAAATGTGAGGCAATGATCGAATCCTTTTTTCTTTTATTTCTTTTGTTTGGTATTCCATTGTTTCAAGAGGATTAGTCTCAGCCAAGGTTTACGGCCCCCCATGTGTATTTGATGAATTTTCAACCCCATGTGTTTTTGATGAATTTTCAACAGTGTCATTTTCTTGTCTTGGAATTTCACCACCCTCAACATTACTTTCTAAACCATTTACAATTCCATCATCATCTTGCTCGTTCACTTCTCCCATATCTCCATGCCTCCTTTTTTTGTTCATCTCTTTCATCAAAAGGGTAGTTAAAAATTTATTCGTCCTCGTTCCTATAAACGGGCTTGGAATGGAAGAAAAGACAGATGGTCTCAACAAATGTCACATCCCTAGATTTCACCATTTTTCGTTCCTCTAAATCATATATCATATGCCCCTCGTTCCTTGAGGATGACCCAAGAACACACTGGGTTTTCCTGGAGCCTCAAATTTATCATCTTTCATGTCCGTGTTCCAATAGTAAGCTAAATAACTAAAAACTTTCATATGATCATAAACCGGTTCTTGATTAAGGATTAGTTCGTATAAGGTTTATTCTCTATGACTTCTGATAGAAGTTTATTTATGATATATGTTGTTGTCAAGATGCATTCTCCCCGCAATATTATGGGAAGTTTTGCTTCAAAACTCAACGCATGAGTCGTCTTTAGGAGATGTATGTGTATACTCTCCACCACCCCATTTGTTGAGCAATGTGTGGATAAGTAGTTTCCAATAACATTCCTTCCTCAATGTAAAGCCTGGTCAAGCGATTAGACCTAATCGTGAATTCCCCCTGTTATCGCATTGTATGCTTTTTATTGCCTTCCCAAAATGAGTTTTTACCATCTTGTGAAATCTTTTCAAATAGTTACTGACTGGCCTCATATTTGTGTTTTAACAAGTAAACCTATACCGCTCTACTACAGTTCTAATATATTTAAGTTTATGTTTTTACATAGCTTTTAGTTTCTAATAGCCTACTTTTGATCGGAATTGTATTTTGCAGGTCTAACGGAGTCTAAGGAGCTATTTGGAAGCTATTCGGAGCACCGGAAGCGAACGAGATCATCCGGAAACGCGAGAGATGAGAAAACAGGAAAATATACCCTACATGGGGCGTCGGCGACGCCCCATGGCCATCTGTGACGCACCTCGTCGTCAAGGAATCGCATAGGCAGCAAGTTAACACGTTAACAAAAAAATGCAATTAATAGGGGGCGTCGGCGACGCCATGGGGGGAGTCAGCGACTCCCTCCAGAAAGTGCATTTTTCTAAATTTCCGTTGTTTTGCGTTTTGGACAAATTAAAACCCAATTTTTGGGTCTTTTGATGGGAGTTACGGAGTTTTTGAAGTTTGAACACCACTTTGGAGCCAAGAACACTATTCCTTTCATCTCCAATCATCCTCAACCATCCTGAATCATCCGAATCATCTCACCAATCTAAACCCTAATCCCACACCAACATCATCATCCAATTCACTACCCATTCATCATCACCATCATTCACAAACCCTAATCATCATCCATTGATCACGTTTCGTACACCATATGAGGCTAATTCTCGTGGGTTTTACCCCAGTGTAAACTTTTGTAATGATTTCTAGGGTTTACTACTTGTTTAATATTTGGTTTATGACAATTTGAATTGCATTCGAATCATTAGATAATTGTCTTACGTTTGTATTGAATTTGCAAATTGTCGAATGAGTTATAAAATTTGACTTTGTGAAATGAATATGCGTATTTATGCCTTGTCTTGTGATAGGATTTACTTGTCTGAGGTAATGAAGTGCATGGTGGTCTGTTTTGTACGTTGATAGCAATTGGCACCTAAGCCTTGTGATTCTAAAACCGTTAATTAACTAATTCATATAAACTAAGTTAAAATGTGTAGTAACCCTAGGTCTTTCAATTGTTGAACAGGGTGTGAACCTTGTTTCTCCATTATTGTTTTAATCCATAAATCAAGTTTTTTTGTCATCATTCAAGTTTTCGTAGTGAATCAATTAAAAACAAATTTGTTGGTTAACTCGACACTTTTCAACCAAACAAACTAATCGATTTAATAGCAAGCTTCATAATTAAAGTGACAACATCTAAAATCAATCAAGTCCGCACACAAACCACAAACTCCTCGTGGTTCGACCCCTTACTACCACTAACGCATTGTTAGGGCATATAAATATTATCTATGTCCAGGGCGCGACACTCCTATCATGTTATATGCTCAGTCGCACCCGAGTCCACCAACCAGTCGAATTTAATGATCGGTTTACCTGTCATGTTTCCTACTGTTGGGGTATGATTGTTGGACGCTTCGTCGTCTGATGCAAAGTTTTTCAGAAACATCTAGTATTGTTCATCGGTTATACCGGGGATCATTATAAAGCATTTGTCTTTGTTTTGACCGTTTTGACCCTCTCATTCTTTCCCTTTCTTGGCCACCACTCGGGATGCCGATCCTTTTAAAGCATTTGTCTTTGTTGTGACCGTTTTTTTACGCAGAAGCTACATTATTCAATTTTAGCACCCATTTGCTCGCTACCATCCTTTGTTTTGTGTAGTATTGTAGTTCGCCCTCCCTTGAAGAAAGCTTGAAAAGTTGTTGCATCAATACTTGATTTCTTCCTAGTTGAGATGACCTTCTATTACTCATCTTCCGCCATCAAATGCTAGGTTGTTCCTAAAGATGGGGTTGGTTTCTTGGTAAGTATATGGGTTTTGATGACCGAAAAATATGTATCCATCATCTTCTTTCTAACTCCACAATCACAACCATCACAAGTACATCAAGGCATGAAGAGAACTGATTGTATCTCATCCTGTAACCCTCGCATTTTGGTGTAGTAAGCTGACACCAATGTTCTGTCTTGCTGAGTTGTATACAACAATTGATTTAGTTCGTATGCCCTGGGGGAACTTTCTTTCCTGAAGCTTTCTTCAAGGTCATTCCAGATTTCAGCCGATGTGCTTGCATACTTGGCACTGCTCCTAATCTCCTTTTCCATCGCCATAGTTAACTAGCCTTTAATCATTGTTTCCCATCTCATCCACTCCATGAAGGTTGGGTCAGTCTTTTCGGGGTTACCGATTGAGCCATCGGTAAAACCCATTTTGTTCTTAGTGAATAGGAAATTCATCATTTCTTGTGCCCAATCTTTGTAGATCCTATCTGCTAGGACGTCATTAACTTTCATTTTTGGGATAATTTGATGCATGGATGTAGTAAGGAGAGTTCACATCAATGGCATCTACTCCTCTTGTTCTTTTCTTACATATTGTCGGTCATGCTTAACAACGGCTAGAGTCTTTGGTGTTTTAATTTTTCTTGCTCTGATATCAAACGTAATCCAATGAATATACAAAAAGAAGCAACATAATGAGAAAATGCAGGAGGGTACAACGAACTCTACAAACTATAGTGCATGGATCAGTATGCACGTGTGGGTCAGCTGCATAATGAATAAAATATGAATTCCTTTATTGTGTGTGTATATGTATATATAAAAATGAAAAATGAAAAAGCACATATAATTTGAATTCGGAATTCCAATCCAAATCAAAATCATGTATCTACATTTGTTTTGAATTCGTTTACTAAGGTGGTGTTTGTTTATTCAAATGCAAAAGGTCTGCAATCTGCGGACCACATCTGCAGACGTCTACACGAGAAGAGGTGGACCAAACCTCTGCAGTCTGTGGGAAGAAGACCGTTTGTTTTTTAAACCTTATGGTATACAAGGACCCCTGCAGATCTAAAAAATAAAACCCCCAAAATGGGGGTCTGTTCTCACATCTCACTTAACACCACCATTCTCCACCGTTTCATCATTTCACCATCAATACAACCACCACCTCGTCACATACCAGCCACCAATCGGAGGTGGATAGGATTAATGGATTCCCGAAGCTAGGGTTGCCCACAGTAGGGAAAGGGGGTGAGTTTTTGGTTGGGGCCTCGATTGGGACGAGGGAGAGTAATAAGGAGAGGCTGAAACAGTTGGTTGATGCTGGTTATGATGTGATTGTGATTGATAGTTCTCAAGGGAACTCGATTTATCAGATTGAGATGATTTCGAGTTTAGATGTGATTGGGGGTAATGTGGTTACTATGTACCAAGCTCAGAATTTGATTCAGGCTGGAGTTGATGGATTGCGAGTCGGGATGGGTTCAGAGTCTATCTGTACCACCTAGGAAGTCTGCGCGATTGGTCATGGTCAGGTATTTTTTATAAACCATATTCTAGTAATTGCATTCAGAAGGTTATTTGTTCAATCTTTTTAGGGAGGTGGTTGTCGGCGGTGAAGGCGGCTCAATCGGAGGTGGGGGAGGTGACGTCGGGTCAACCGGAGGTGAGGGAGGTGACGGAGATGTGGTCGTGGTGGAGGAGGTGGAGGTGTCGGCTGGGAGGAGGAAGATGCTAGGGTTTGAGAAGAGGTGGGAAGACATTGGACCATGTCTACTTGGGGAAGAGGACGCGCAGAGGTTTGAAGACATTTTTTTAATGAAATGTCTTCTAAAAAACAAACGGTATGTAGTGCTAAACATCTGCGCGTGGTCTGCGCGGCGTAGATATAAGAGGCCAGAAGAGGTTTTTCTGAAAAAACAAACACCCCCTAAACCAAATTTAAATCTTGATAATCAAATTCAAATCAAGTCGAGTTTTGAATTTTTTTTTTTTCCGAATTCGATTCGAATATTGAACACCCTAGATAGCGGTTTTAACTTTATATTATGTTATGTCATGTCATGTCATGTCATGTCATGTTATATTATATATATATATATATATATATATATATATATATATATATATATATATATATATAGTATAATTATTATTATTATTTATATATTAATTACTAATATGCTTATGCAATGTTGGTTTGACCCAATGCTTTGTGATTTTTTCAAATTTTGATTTTTAACCCCTATAATGTGTATCTTTTATAATTTTACCTCAATACTTTTTTACTTTCAACTTTGGTCCATATATTTTTTTTTATCTCTTACAAATTTTCCCTTTTAAGTATCAATCTAAATTTTACGAGTTAACAATCTATACTATAACCCATAAAATTTAATAAAGATATAACTTTTTTTCTTCTTTTTTATTTTACTTATTATGATTGAACCTAAGATTTTAGACGTGTTTACTTAACCGTGTAGCTTACTTTTTTTATTGTCGTTTCATTGCGATTTTTTCATGGGGTGAATACTAATGTACTAGTTTACATATTTCTCACCGCATCCACACGCCCAGGACAACGCGAGAGGACAATTGGCGCATGGATGACGACGACCGATGTAGAAAAAATGCAAAAGAGGAAGAAATAAAGCAATCAAAACCTAGAGAAACGCCAAAAGTGGGTTAACGTGAAAGTTTTGGTTTTTTTGTAAAATTTCAAATACGGTGGTGTTTTTCACGTTTTAGACCGCCATGCCGCATACCAAAAAATAATGGTTATGAATAAATACAACGTTTAAAAAAACACATTTTTTTTTCTAAAACAAAAGGGCTTGTAGCCTAGCGGTTAGATTTGTTGTGAAGACGTTTCTTCCAAAGTGGCCAAGGATAATGGTATCATGATAGATATTGGTGAAGATTTAGAAGTAGCTTTAGAGGTGTGTGAGTTAGACATTGGTTTTCTAAAAGACCCTCATTGGCAAATTACCAACGAGCATTGGCGGAGCTAAGTAAATAGGTATGGGATCACCATACCTCATTCTTTTTTTGTGTTTATGTAGAACGTATAACACGAAAATTCTAAACAACCCTAATACTTTTTTATGACGACTTTTTTGGTTTTATGAAATTTTGGCATCGTGCCCGTTGGATTTATAACTAAAAGAATTATTTAAGGTTTTTACAAACTAAAAAATGATATAGAATTTTACCTAAATAAATAATTAAATAATTATTGTTAAGAGTTTAACCAATTAACACACTGCTTTTAATTCCAATTTGAATAAGCCCAACTATTCATTTAAAAGCAAGTTAATACCAACAATTAAAAAAAATCTCATTTTCTTATTTCCCAATTCTCACAATTCATTTAATCGAGCCTAAGGATAGGGGGTATGGGGTTCGTCCCCACCCCGTCGAGGAACGGCGACGGCCGTCAAACCGTGCCGCCCCCCACGTCCCGTCCTCAACGTCGAGATCTTGCCGTTTGCGACGAACCATTTATGGTGGGCCCCCAGTCAAATGTAGCCGTTTAAAAAAAATAAAAAAAATAAACAACAACCCACCACCGCCGGGAACTACAACCACCACCACCACAAATTCGCCGCCGGTTGAGAGAGAGAGACTTTTTATGGTGGTTTTTTTCCAATCTTGCAGATCTGGTGAAAGATATGACTTTTTATGGTGGTTTTTTTCTTCTGGAAGCACAAAGATTTTAGAGAGAGAGTGAAGAGGATGATGGAGATGAAGAAGTAGTTGTAAATTTTAGAGAGAGAGTGAAGAGGATGATGGAGTGACGAGGATGATGATGATGTATATGTGGGGGTTTTGACTGGGATTTCTATAATGGAAAATATTTGTTTATTTATAGAGTAAAATGCACGGATAGTCCCTGTGGTTTGGTGAAATTTCACCTTTAGTCCCCAACTTTTCAAAATTACACTCTTAGTCCCTGTGGTTTGACGATTTGTTACTCGGATTTCGGATAGTCCCTGGAGTGGATGGGGGTTAGTTTTCTCCGTTAAGTCTATGTGAAATTACTAACTTACCCCTTGATTTTATTAAAATATAAGAAAAATTTATAAACACACATATATAAACACAACTGTGACTCTCTCTACTCTCTCTCTCAGGAAAACCCCCCACCACCTGCCGCCACCAGCGTCCAACACCACCACCTGCCACCACCCACCCCAACATGACCACCTGCCACCACCTACCCATGCTACAACAGTGGTTTGGGTTGTAGGGTTCCGGCGATGATGGGTACCGGTGGTATTATTGTGGGTTTCCGGCGAGGTTTTAATGACCGACGCACTATCGTCCACCACCACCATCAGATTCCATGAACCACTACCTGCAATCTAACCCCCAACTCCCTCCGTCTGCTGCTCCCCTTCTAATTCCCTATCAAAGTACGTAATAATCGATCTCTTCAATTTCACAATCTATTTAGCCCTAATTGCTTGTTGAGTTGTTTTCAGTTTCAATTTTGTTTATTAGCAGATAATTAAGCAGAAATTGTAGATGTAGGTGTTTGATGTTGATAACTTAAAGTGCTTACAATTGAAGTGTTGTGTTGATGATATAGTTAGTTACAGACTAGTAGCTTGCTGTAATTGCTTCTTGAGTTGTTATTCAGTTTCAGTTCAGTCGTTGATTAGCAAATGATTAAGTGGAGATTGTAACGATTGAACTGTTTGTTCTGAATCGATTTCCTTCAATTGACATTTCACTGTTTGTTGATGATAGAGTGGAGAAGGTGAAGGGTAATTTTGTCATTTTATATCCATTTAACGGAGAAAACTAACCCTCATCCACTCCAGGGACTATACGAGTAACAAATTATCAAACCACAGGGACTAAGAGTGTAATTTTGAAAAGTTGGGGACTAAAGGTGAAATTTCACCAAACCACAGGGATTATCCGTGCATTTTACTGTTTATTATTGTTGTTTTGTTGGTGGAGTACATTTGTTAAATGAAAATATTATTTATAAGTTTAATTTTTTTATAAGTTTATCTTTTTTTTAGTTTATGTAATGTGTTTTTAAAATTAATGAAAATATTTTCTTAGTTTATTTGTTAAATGTAAAAAAAAAGTAAAAAATTAAAAAAAAACATAAAAGTGGTGGGGAGGACTATGACTAGGACCATCCTCCATACCCTCTAGTTTTGTGGGATGGACCATCCTTGGGAGGACCATGACGTGGCGCCTACGTGGCGGATCATCCTCCCTTGGAGGACCATCACCATACCCTCTAGCCTAAATGAAAATGATATATGTGTCCTCTATCGTCTCTTTATTAAAGTTAGCGTTAGTTTCATCGATTGCAACGAGCCAACGACAAGTGTTGACAGACGTTTTTCTTCAATAAAAAAGGTAAAAACAAATGGTGTCGAATGGATGATGATGATTGTATCAACAATTCTTGCATTTGTTATACTGAAAAATAATTCGTTGAAAAAGTTACGATTGAAGATGTAGTGAGTTGTTTTCAAAACATGAAAACTCAAAGAAAAACAACTATAAAATGGATTTTTTTATATATGTATTTCAAATGTTGTGTTTTTTTCAATGACAATGTAGGTTCATTATAAGACCATTCACAATAAGAAGCCTTAAAAACACTAAAAAAACATGCCAACTCAACTGCCACATCATAAAAACACCATTCTAAACACCCAAAACTGTCCCAATAACAAAATTTAAAAACACCCAAAACCAATGCCACCTCATCATCATTTCTAATAAAAAGAATTGTTTTTTTTTAACATTACACCCAACCCTCCCACCCGGACCCACTCACTGACAAAATTCCCATCATCTGCACGTTTTTTCTAGTTTGTGGGCAAAAATGATTCCTAAATATGAGATGTAAGGCTGGAGGGTGTGGGGGCGCCACCCCCGCCAACTCAGCAACTATAGCGCCCCGGGGCGCTATACGACCACACCGTGCGATTTAAAGGGGGGCGCTATAGGGGGGCTCCATGGTGATAACGATGAGAAAGGGCTCTATAGGTGGGACCCACTTGTTTTGCACCAATGAAACCTTTTTTTTTTAATTTTCTTTAATATGGGGCTCCATCCACACCATGCAAATTAAAGGGGGCTCCATGGCTGAGTTGGATCCTATGTGGCGATGACGTGGAGCTTAGGTGGACTTGATAAAGCCCATGAGGCTCCAACCACACCCTATAGCCTAAGAATGGAAGCCACAATAGCTAAAAACTTTTACCATGTCCACCTAGCTCTAAAAATGGGTAAGACTTGAACCAAAAATTATGAGGTGGGTTTGTTATTAATTTAAGCACCGAAAAATATCCTGACTCAGTCACTACAGACTGATTGTACCTTCACCGACAGATTTGTACATCAGTGGTTGGTTGTGTGAAAGTAGTATGTTTTGTAGTGTAGCCTTATATATTATTATTAAACCAAATATAAATATATTGGTCCGTCTGGACTGGAACAAACCTAGCCCATATCTACCCACTGCCGGTCCGGGTTCAAAACTAGCAGTCAACCAATCACTGACTCGAATATCCTCCAATTAAAAATAATCTTTCTAAACTGTAATCATTGACCAAACCAGCCTGCAGGTCAATATGTTACTTTACATCTAATTTCCAACTCATACAGCACCAGTTCACTGCAACATATTCATCTTTTACAGTCCAGAAATTATAGAAAAGATGGTACTTAACAGTAAGTTAATCAACATCTTTTTTATTATTAACTTTGTAGCTTAAATATTTAGTTATTTACAGTACCTTTTTTGTCAGTTTTCAGTAACTTCATCACTGTGGATGATAAAAGAAGACTGGTTGAGGTTTTCCCAGATCCTGTGAGGAAACAATGGAACAAATGGGAGCTAAGAGGATTGGTACTTCTCAGCCTCACCCTGCAAACTTCACTAATCTACAGCGGTCACCGCAGAAAGTATATAGCCAAAAGAAGGATCAGAATCTTTATATGGTGTGCTTACTTGTTAGCCGACTGGATAGCCACCGTGGCCCTAGGCCTCCTGGTCGACCGCCAAGGGAATTCAGCCAGTTCTAGTTCTAATAACAGCAACAAAGATTATGGAGATCTAACACTCATGGCTTTCTGGGCACCCTTTCTTTTGCTTCATCTAGGTGGGCCGGACACCATCACTGCTTACGCGTTAGCGGATAACGAATTATGGTTAAGACACTTGCTTGGACTCGTGGTCCAGACGGCTGCAGCTATTTATATCACTCTGTTGGCATGGGATGGCAGTGTTGTTTCTGTCCTCACAGTTCCTATGCTTGTTTGTGGAATTATCAAGTATGGTGAGAGGAGTTGGGTTCTGATGTCGGCTAACCGGGAGCAGTTTCGTGATTCGGTTCTTGCGGATCAAGACCCTGGTCCGAATTATGCTAGGTTTATGGAGGAGTTCTGTTTGAAAGAGGCTGAGGGGTACTATGTTGCGGCTGTGCAAGTGGACGAGGGAAACTCTCCGGAAGATGATGTGGAAAACACTGCGGGGGCTGCTGCTCCATCTGTTCCTAATCCTGATGCTAGCACACTAGACATAGCGGATTACTTCTTTGAAACATTGAAGTTCAAGCGGCTTTTTGTGGATCTAATACTCGGGTTCCATCCGCGAGATGTGAGTCAGTCTTTCTTTGAGAAACAGGAATACAATACCGCGTTTGAGGTGATTGAAATTGAACTTGGATTTGCCTATGATGTTTTCTATACAAAAGCACCTATCATATACACTCCTTTCGGTTTGTTTTTCCGGCTCGCTACTTCCTTCATCACGCTCTCGGTGTTATTGACTTTTGTTGCATCCATGAACATGAGGCCACATAAACATCAACCTGAAGATGTTGTGATTACTTGCATATTGCTGATCGGTGCTATTTTGCTTGAAGCATATGCAGCCATATCTTTGCTGTTCTCGGATTGGGCAAATCTATGGTTAAGCCATCGTTCTTCGAAGTATCCATTTAAGCGTGTAGTCTCGTCGCTCCAGTCTTCACAGAAAGGAAAAAGATGGTCAAACTCTATGTATCAATACAGCTTGATAGATTTTTGCCTCAACCGTAAATCCGCATCGTTTCAAAAAATCTCAAAAGTCATCCCTTTGCATAAAAGGATCAAGAACTTATGGGAGAAATGGGAGAGTATGCTCCAGCTTAAACATCTTACAATAACACCCGAACTAAAATCTTTCATCTTTAATCACTTTAAAGAGAAATCTACCGACACAGAATTGGATCTAAAGATCTTAAACACCTGTCGTGGAGCGGTCTCTCTGCGAACCCACAAAAGTTATGGCACATTTAAATGGACGGTTGATGTGGAATTCGATCATAGCATTCTCATTTGGCATATTGCTACTGATCTATGCTTCAATCTAGATAAGATAAAAAGGGTGAAAGATGATTCAGATGGTGAGGAATTCAAACAAGAATGGAATCACTACATGATATTGAGCAAACAATTAGCAGACTACATGTTATATATACTGGTCATGTGTCCTTTCATGTTGCCCATTGGAATAGGAATGATACGGTTCAGAGATACATGTGCAGAAGCCATGGTGTTTTTTAAAGAGCGAAACAGCACAAGTAAACTTGAGGCGTATGAAATGTTGGGGCAAGTGAGCACCAAAGTGTTTCCGGCAACAGTAAAGGGGGATCGTAGTAAGTCGGTATTGTTTGAGGCGTGCAAGCTTGCGGCTTCATTGAGTGAGATGGGTGATTCTGATCCTGGAAAGATGTGGAAGATGGTGGGTGATGTGTGGGTGGAGATTCTTGGCTATGCAGCGAGTCAATGCCGAGGGTTTGACCATGCTCAACAGCTTGAAAAGGGTGGAGAGCTTCTTACTCATGTTTGGCTTCTGATGGCACATCTTGGCATCACTGAACACTTTAAGATTGAAGAAGGTCATGGAAGAGTTAAGCTGGCTGTTACCTAAAGAAGCTAAAGAGCAAACTCGGTGCAAGAGGCTCCCGCAAAAGCAGGGTCCGGTTGGGGGGGGAGGGGGGGGGGTGCCTGGCCAACTTGGGTCTGTTACCTAAAGAACCTATTGAGTTTAATATAACAATATACTATGTAATCAATGTGCTGCAATTATAGACTTAGCTCTTTAATAATACATATGATCTCTGGTTAGATATAGGACTGCTTTATTATACCTATGGCGTTTTTTTTCTTTCTTTTACGGTTCATTTTCTCCATAGGATTTGGATCGTTAGGTTCTTGGGTTTGAGAGTTTTTTAAACTAAAGTTTGCAGGTAAACCATAGGTATAACTAAAGAATAAGAATCAATAGTCACGATCATATAAAATAGTTTAGTTAATTATCATTATCACTAATGAAAACCACCACTAGCAACAATATAGCTGATAAAATATACGTTAAATAAACTATAAAAGTTAAAACCACCACTAGCATTTTTTATATCCAAACATTGCTTTTAAGCTGGCTGTTCAACCAAACAGATTCCATTAATTTTAGAGATCGACTACATATGCCACAATTTCAGTTGCTAGTATTTTAGTCCTATATAGAAACATGTAAATCATAAAACCGAAATATAGCATAAAAGCTCCAAGAACTAAAAAAATATGAGAAAATCATGAAAATTATCATTTTCTTAGGTGCGTTACACATATATATATAGTCATGTCAGAAACAAATAACTCAGTTAGCCACGAGACGCTTGTCTACGTTTACTCGCAGGCTTTTTCCATCAATGATGACACCATAGAGCGTATGTATCATTATTCGTGTATAGAACGAAATATTTAGTATTTAGGCGAGCAAAAGTAATTACTCGACCAATGATTCACGTATCTCACGGCTGTGACGATAGAGGTGTAACACACTAAGAAAATACCACTTTTGTGATTTTCTCATATATTATTACCTTGTAAGCAGAATTCAGTGAGTAGAAAGAGAAAAAAAAGTACCCAGATACATACACCATATGCAAAGAAACAAAAACTGAGATAAGAAATAGCAATAACCTTTCTTACAAAAATAAAATTAAAAATTAAAAAAAAAAAGATATGGTCCACATGAATAACATAATTATAGAATTGACTACAAGGGCAACAAAATTCTAAGTCAATGCACGAATTGGACCGCTATTACAATAATTCATGTGGACCACCAAGGAGAAAAAATCAAACTGATTGATCACATTAAGAAAATATCATAGTGACAGATGGAATCTTGGCCGCCCAAAGTGATCTAGGACCATCAGTGGATCTAAAAAAGATAAGAGTTCACTTACTGGTTATGCTATTCACACACACACACACCAAAAACTATTGTCTTTACCTACTGTAGAGAAATGGCCGTTGAGGCCATTGTCTCTGTGGTACTACACAACCTAACAAACTTACGGATCGAAGAATCAAATATATTTAAAAAGGTTAGAGATGAAGTAGAAAGGGTTGTCATGGAGCTTAGGGAGATGCAAAGCATTTTAAATGAGGTAGAACATCAAGAACAAGGTGACAAGGTGCTTACAGAATGGATACTAAAGTTTCTAGACATAGTCTACCGCGTGAAGGATGACATAGAATCTTTTTCCCTCACAGAAACGCGCTTGAAAAATACGGGTTTGGTCAAGAAGCGGATATCCGTCACTGCGAACAAGTTCAAACTTTGCAGAGAAGTACCAGATGAGATGGTTGATTCTATGAACGTTCGCAGACTCAAATCCAAGATGAATGGAATCAGCAAAGAAATTCAAGAATGGAAAGATAGAAAACCTTCATTGGCTCTGGCACCTGTTCAAGGTTCTTATTCGATGAATCGCGATGAACAGCCATGGCAAGAGAGTGATGGTTATTATGCGCCAAAGAAGGAAGAAACCATCTTTAAGAAAGATGTTGAGAAGTTGGTGAAGCAGTTAACCAGCAATAGCAAACCACTTCAAATTATTTTGGTATTTGGAGAGGTTGGAACAGGGAAAACAGCTCATGTCAAGACGATATACAACAAGTTAGAGGTCAAGAACAAGTTTCCATGTCACGCTTTCGTAATCCTCACCACAAAGTGCTCGATTAGATATCTGATGATCACTATACTGCAACAAGTGACCAGCTTGAAGGCCAAAGATAAACTCAAAGATGAGGACTTGATGGTAAGGCTGAATGAGTTCTTGAAGGGTCAAAAGTACTTGATAGTAGTGATTGATGTAAAAAGTTCTGGTCTCTTGAAACAACTAAAAGACGTGTTGCCAGATACAAACAATGGAAGTAGGGTTGTGATCACCACCCCTGATGAAGAAGTTGCTTCATTTCCAGATGCAACAACCCATTATCATTTCAAACCTCTAGACATGGAAGATGGGTTAAAGTTTTTCATCAAGAAAGTATGGGGTCTAAAAGGAATCCCATTCCCAGGTGATGTCATAGAGGATCTAAAGAACAAAATAGCCGAAAGATGCAAAGGGACCCCTCTAAGGATAATAATGCTTGCTGGATTGCTATCAACTAGAAAAATGATGTATGAAGATTGGTTGAGTGTTTTTGAGCAACATGATTTTGCAGCAAAATCACCTTCGTTTGACATTTTAGCTTTCTGCTACAATGATCTTACGCCCCACGTCAAGCTATGTTTTCTTTATTTGGGACTTTTTCGAAAAGGATTTGAAATACCTGTGAGAAGGTTGTTTCGGTTGTGGCTTGCCGAGGGTTATGTAAAGCCATCAGAAGGGGTTGTTCTGGAGGACATTGTAGAGGGATATCTTGAAGAGCTTGTGAAGAGAAACATGGTGGAAATAACAAAAAGACGATCTGATGGGACTCCCAAAAGATGCAGAATGATTGGAGTTCTATATGACATCTTCATGCCGAAAGGTGTAGAAATAGGCCTCTTCCACCTCCACCAAATGTCGGACGAAAATCCAAATGCAACAACAGAACCTCGATTTGGAGTTCGCCGGGTGGTTGAATACACCAATATCAAAGACTACCCATCTACCAAACCTTTCAACCAGAATCTACGGTCCTACATATCCTTCAACGGAAGAAAGAAAGATACGCCTGCAGAAGAAGTAGGAACATTTTTAGAAAGAATCATTGGAGCAAGAGGTTTTGGATTACTCAGGGTGCTTGATTTAGAGGGTGTTTATCGACCACATTTACCAGAGAATCTGGGGAGCTTATTTCACTTGAGGTATTTAGGATTGAGATGGACTTTCTTAGACACTCTTCCGTCTTCACTTGGCGATCTGCTCTACCTTGAAACACTTGACATCAAGCACACACATATCACAGCGCTCCCAAGTTCTATATGGAATATGAAGCATCTACGGCATCTTTGTCTGAACGGAGTTCGTCTAGATATACCTGTGCAGTCAACCAGACATAGAGCTCCGAGCCAGCTCCAAACTCTATGGGGTTTGTTCGTAGACGAGAAGATCGCAAGAAAGATTGGTTCAACTTTGAGCAGAATGACCAACCTACGAAAACTTGATCTGACAAGGCAGTCATCCTCAACGGTAAAAACAACGACCATCACAACGGCAACAACGACCACCACTACGACAACATGCCATTCATCCTCCTATGAAGAAATCGGTTTGTGGATTTCATCACTGTCTAGCCTTCGGTCTCTAAGATTGAGGTCCAAGGACAAAATGGGCCGGCCTTCAGAGCTCATCGTTAAACCTTTCTCGAGTCTTGTAAATCTCTCTCAACTGTACTTACTAGGAAGTTTACACAAATCTATTGATTGGTACCAGATGCCACCTGCACTCAAAGTTCTTACTTTATCAGTCTCGCAGCTAGAAAAAGATCCCATGCCGACACTATCTCAGCTGCCGAGCTTGATTGTCCTGAGGCTTTTAGCTGCTTCTTATGTGGGAGAAGAAATGTGTTGTCCGGAAAACGGATTCCCTGCGCTCCAAGTTCTGAAGCTTTGGAAGCTGGAAAGGTTAAAAATTTGGACCGCGCATGGTGGAACAATGCCGAATCTACATACCTTAGACATTAGGTGTTGTAGAGAGCTAGAGGAGATTCCTGTAACCTTGCTGCAGATACAGAGTTTTGAGAATTTGATCTTGACAAATATGCCAAAGCAGTTTGTTTCTGGTACTCGAAAGAAAAAGAAGAAACACACCAAGATTGTGGAAAATGAATAGAGCGGCTGAGTAACGGTCCCACTAGTAAACCGAACCTTTATCTATGTTGACCTACCCTTGAAAGAGTCCAAACCCAAGTTGTATCTGATAGCTTTGAGCCTCTGTAGCAAATAGAGATTAGCCATAGACAAACTGCTTAGTACTAAAATGTTTGTACTCATGCTATGCACTAATATTCTATCTCATATGCATTTCTAATGTTCTATTCATCTGGTGCCTGTAAATACAGTTAGCAGAATAGCATAAATTACTACTGATTTGTTTATATGTTTTTGTACCTTTTTTATTTGGTTTTAGGTAATTCGCCATCAGGACATGAAAATGTCATTAGAAGTTATGTGGTACATGTTTGATTTTCGTATTAAAGTGGTGAAGAAAAAGAAATATAATGACATGACCACAATGTAAGAGATGATAGCAAAGAAAATTTGCTACCAAGGGATAAATAAAATGACTTTGTTTTTAAGGGCATTGCTTTTATCAAGAAAAATCACAGAAATGCAAGAGAAAAACAAGTGGTAAGTAGGGAAAATCAAGAAACATCAAAGTTCCATGAGGCAGAAACACAAAATATAGAAGAGAACACTCTTCAAGAGAAAGTTGATAAAACTCTTAAATGAGAAAAACCATTATCAACCCTTTTTATAAAGAAAATCTACTTACAAATGTGGAAATTTGGGTTCAACAGTTGAGCAACCCGCCTATGACTGTTTTTCACAATCTTCAGCCAATTACACCAATTTTGTGGATAAAAAATAACCTAAAAGTTAACGGGCCAATCCCACTTCCTACAAAGTTCCCGTTTGGGTTCTAGTATAATCGACAACCACGGTTCTTCCACATTTTCATGCGACTCTAGAACAAGTTTCAAATCACCGTTCTTCTCTTTTTCCTGCAAGTATTTGATGTATCTTTCATCTCTTTTTATTGTTGATTTCGCCACCCCCTTGCGCATCTCCTTCTTGTCCTCTATATCCTTCATTTTTCTCGTCTTGTATTATGACATGACATCCACTAAACCCACCTTCCCTTTGCTTGAAGACGACTCAAAACCTTTCCTCCGTTGCGGCCTTGTCGGTAACGTGTCCTCGTTGGGGCCGTGATTTAAATTGGTGTCGGGAATATTGTTTGATATCTCATCATTACCACCTGCAGCCTATTTCATTGAAATAAACACATAATCAGTGAAGCAAATCTTAATATACGAAAAAGCACCTTACAGCAGCAACAGATTTACATGAACACGAAGAAGGCGCTACCAGGCCCTTAGGCTTGTTAGGCTTGTGATCGATATATAGTTGCAAGAACTGAAACTGATAAATTGATAACTAAATCGGCCCGATCCGAGATGGGCAAATCTCTGAATTACAAAGAAAACTATGATAACCAAATTAACAGGACAAAAGAAAATAACCCTAGAACATCCATACTTAAAACTAAGATAATAGGGGGAACGGTTCTCCCTACTACTCCTGACTTCGTAGATTAACCTTGTTGTATCAAATCATATGATTCTGATTCTTCTTAAAAAGGAGATTGTGGTAAGTCTGGTGGTTATCATAGATTGCTTAAAAACAAACTTGAGATTTAAATTTTGAACATACATCATCAATGTCCTCTTCCTCGTTCTTGACCTCGGACTTAAATCGGTCAGAATCATCATCCACATCATTACCATTTGCAGCCTATTTCAATGCAACAAATACATAATTAGTGAAGCAAATCTTAAAATAGGAATAATTAAAGATTCACAATTAACAAAGATTACCTGCTTCTTGTTGTAGGCTGTAATGTTCTTTTCATATTCAGTCTTCATTTTCTCAGCTTGGGCTACATAAAGTGCTTTTTCCTATGTTTACACCAACAAACTACCAACATTATATATATATCTTGACTTTACAAAACAGCAATGCACCAATAAACACAAACATAGATAGTTCAATACTAATCAGTTTTTAGTTATAAACTTTAAAACTTATATTTGACAAACATAAGTATAAAGTTTTCAAATATCTCAAGGCCACTCATTTCTGTAGAACATTTTTTAAAAATTTATCAGATTGACCACCAAAAAATCATTTATTAGAAGGAAAACCAATCAATACTTGTGGAACAATTTTACTCAAACCTTAGCCACTTTTGCATTAAGCGTTGGCGCAAAAGTACTACCACTTTTGCACCATTTAGACTGAAAACTAACACACTGACACGTGCCATAATTGACGCAAAGTTAACCTCATACGCACCACTTGGCTCAAATTTTGCGACGTTTCTTGTTGTGATTGTTTTCAGTGAAACATGTGTAACGATCAAACTGATATTATCATATTAAAAAAGAAGACCATAAATATTTTACTAAATAAGTATAGTCAACTGTTTACTCTTGGGATTGTTCCTTATAATTCTACCTTCTGATGTAAATTGCTAAACTGTTAAGTTATTGGAAACTAAAAATGTTGAAAAGAGTGCTACTTACAGCAACGGGCATAGACTCCATTTTGCACAAATGGCTTTCGCATCCTGTTAATTATTCACATGTAAAAACAAAATTTTAAAGCTAGTTCCCACAGTTGTTAATGGCGAATAGCGACAAATAGCGATAAGGTACCTATATGTTACATAGCGAAAAGTGATAAATAGCGGGCGGCTATTTTATAAACAGCGATACATTAGAAAAAAGATTAAAAAAGAATTATATGTATATTACATCAAAATACCCTGGTATATATGCTATTTTACATGTGTATTTAACAAATACCTAGAAAATATCTATATTAACCAACTGGGGTAGCCCAGTTGGCCACCGACACCCACCTCTTCTCAGAGGTCCTGGGTTCGAATCTTGGGAACGGCATATCCACCCCTGATTAGGACTCGGTAAGGGGAAGTCACCGCCAGGGCGCTTTGTCGGGTAGCAAACTGGGGAGGGGGATCCCTCCCGCGGTCAGGGGTACCGTGCATTTACCCTTTTTTTTTAGAAAATATCTATATTTAATTGCTATTTATATTTAAAAAAAATGTTGCTGTTATCAGCGTATCGCTACAACCCTAATAGCGAGTCTAGACCTATACGCTACGTAGCGCGCTATAGTGATCGCTACGCTCGCTATTGACAACTATATTACTAGATACAATAAAAGATTAAAAATAAATCACTGACAGCAGCAACAGATTTGTTATCCGGATTCTCTTCTCTAAACTTCTTCCTAAACTCCATGCTTCACAAAATAAACAAAAAAAAACATCATCAAAAACCTAATCACCAACAATAAGTCAATAACTGAACATAAACAATAAAATCACAACAAATACTTCCATGAACAAGAAGAGTGCACTGCCAGGCCTCTTAGGCTTGTTAGGATCCTTACGAGCTCTAATTTTCTTCACAGATAGCCTAAATCACAACATATATTCACTAACAAGTTTGAAAATCACGATCGAACGATAAAAACCTCAACGAATTTCATTTACGTAAATTATTAAACATATAAACCCTAACGTATAAGATAAAACCGTACTTAGCATCGATTTTTTTTTCATAGCACCGGTTGATTTGCCCCCTTCCGTGATTTGATCCTGCGAAATCAAACCAAAAACAGCGAATTAGGTCAAAATTGATGCTTAGAATGGTTTAATATAGCAGAATTAGGGTTTGATTCGTTTACCGATATTATTTGGGCGGGAGATTTACTTACCATGTGTGAAGTTTGGCCCATTTTTTTGTATGTATTTTGGTTTGACTTTTCTGGTCAAATGGACTTTGAGGGATCTTTAGTGTTGCTTAATAGATTTTGGGTTTTTTTTTGCAAAAGTAGCTAGTAGTTGTAGCTGTTAGCTAGCTAGTAGATGTAGCTTTTTAGATATATTTGGTGTTTGGTAGAGTTGTTGGAACTTTAATAAAATGTATAAAAATGACCAAAATGAACATAACTAAAAATTTAAAAAGCTTGTGCATTAAAAAAGTTCATTTTCTTTAGAGGTTAAAATAGTCATTTTTTTTTTCTCTAAAAGCTTGTAGCTCATTCTAAACGATACTAGTATGAGAGTTCAACCAAAAGCTTCAAGCTTCTTCAACCAAACAAGGTTTTTTTATTGAGTATGAACTTTTTCTTAAAAGCTTAAAGCTAGAAGCTTCTAAAAGCTCCATGCTAAACATACCCTTTATAAATTTGTATATATGTTTTTGGTTTAGGGCCTAGTTCAAAACCTATGGAAACGAAACCGTTTAAAATCAAACCGAGCTATATATTTGGTTTTCGGTTCTAAACTGAATCAAAATAGGTAATTGGTTTCTGGTTCAATGTTCGATTCCAGGAAATTCAACGCGGTTAAAACGAAAAATTTGAATTACATTTCAGCCTGATCTCATTTAGCCCAAATCCAATCTCGTTTGATTGACACTAAAATTGAGGAGCTTAAATTACATTTTACATTTTGGTTTTTTTTTTGTTAAAATCGGGTATTTCAGTTTGAAGTCGAAATTAGAATCTGAACTGTTTCCGCTTTGCTAAATTTGAATTTCGGTTGGTTCAGTTTTCTATGTACACTAAAAGAATTTTCAAATTGTTGCCTCATAAAATGAGATTATAAAAAAAGCCTGAGTTAATTAGTTAAATGCTATTTTAGTCCATGTGGTTTGATCATAAAATTTTCAAAAATCAAGATAGGTAAAACTATATATATGTAAGGCTATAGGATGTGGGGGCATGGGTTAAAACATTATCTGCCACGTAGGACTCAAAACACTTTTGAAAAAGCACGCTTGTAACAAACTCATGTAATTTTTTAGTCGCGGTGAGGTGAAATCGTGTGTTTGACTCGCTAAAATATTTAGTTTGATTTTTATTTTAGCTTAGTTTTGATGTTAGCCCAATATTAAGGCCCATACTTAACCCAACCTCCATACCTAAACTACCGGAACAAACATGACCAACCTCTAATCACTAGAACAAATATGACATTTGTATCTCCACAAGCTCTTATTTATTTTTATATATAAACAAGCCGCCTTGACAAGTCATTAGTGGCCATGAACCTTATCTGATCTCAAGTTTTCAACTCGCTTGACCATTTCAAGCCGAGCCGAGCCAAATGGAGACCCTAGTGATCTTTAAAATGATATCGTATGTGTCTCATCATTGATGACACAATGACATGTCTAACAAGCTAGGGTAACAAACTGCTAAATCTCATAGGTGACATAAATAAACTAATTAAATCAATTACTTTATTAACAGAAAATGGGTGTGAGTTTTCATGATTTTGAGTTTAAAATTGAACTTTAAGCTCAAGTCATGTTTTGGGTCATGTAAAATTTGTGGTTTTAAGTTTCATTCAACAACCCATGAACAACCCATTTAACAGCAATAGGCCATATGTTGCCCAAAATCATAACACAAATCAACATAAGAGAGAATCACCAGCCAAAGTAGGTTTCTAACAGAAAATACCTAAACAAGACATGATTTTAACGATATAAAACCTAAGATTAACTTCTTGCCCTAGCGCACCATATAGCCTAATAACTATTCTATGCACTCATGTTCTGTAGCCAGAAGACGAGTCTAAACATAGCCATTACTTAACAATCTAAATTCAGATTACATAGAAATGTAAACTACTCGAACCATCATTAAGCAAAACCTTCTTCATGTTTCCTGGTTCACTCATCATCTTCCTCCTACAACACAAAAGAACCATTAATCAACATTAGTTTCTGTAATGCATTTCTAGACAATCATCAACCATTCACCCCGACTGTCAAAATTCCTCAAGTTTCCCTATTTTTTAAAGAATTTTGTGAGCAGAAATATTTTATATAAAGTTGTATGATTATGATGTTTCTTATAAAGGAGATGGTGGTAAATTCAACGGTTATTGTGCATTGCTTAAAACAAACTTTGAGAAAACAAATGGACACTTGAGTTATAGTTTGAACAACATACATCATCACTGTCCTCTCCCTCATTGACCTCCGATTTGGATTTGTCAGAAGCATCATCCTCGTCGTTACCACCAGCAGCCTATTTCATTGCAACAAACACATAATCAGTGAACAAAATCTTAATATGCCAATAATAAAAGATGCACAATTAACGAAGAATACCTGCTTTTTGTTGTAGGCTGTCATGTTCTTCTCATACTCAGCCTTCCTTTTCTCAGCTTTGGCTACATAAGGTGCTTTGTCCTATGTTTACACCATACAAAGTACCAATATTGAATACATTTTCTTTACAAAATAGCAATGAAGCAATCAACACAAGCATGAATGCTATATCAATCATCTATATATTATAAGGCGTTTAACTTTTTAGGTCAAAACTTTATATTTAAGACTATCTCCAGTGCTACGTACGCCCTTAGCTGCCATGTGTGCCACGTCATATCCTTACAAATCCTTAAAACCCCTTATTTCATCTCCAACCCTACAAATATCCGTACCCTTCTTAATTTCCACCTCATTACTTACCCACTACACACAATCTTTAAATAAAACATTTTGTTCTTTTACTTGGGGCCCACTCACTTACACAAACAAAGCCCTTGTGGAAGGGCTTAGATGCTAAGGGCATCAATGGACAAAATCTCACAATGCTAAGGGCTTGTAAGGGCCTTCAATGGCATCCCTCCAATGGATGCATTGGAGATAGTCTAAGAAACACATAACTACAAAGTGTTCTTTTTAGTATTTCAAGGCCAATCATATCTGTAGAATATACAACTAGAAGAACCACATTGACTAAATATACAACCAAATTAACCCGTGATATATCTCTAAAAAATTATCAAATAAATCGTTACAAAATCTTCTAATACAGAAACTCTTATCAATACTAGATACATGTCATTTTTGCACAAAACATTCCCACTTTTGCGCCGATTAGACTGACAGCCAAACGCATATGAACACGTATTATAGTTGGTGCAAAACTAGCCACTTATGCACCGATTAGACTGACAACCAAACGCATACGGACACGTATTATAGTTGGCGCAAAATTAGCCACTTATGTGCCAATTGAACTGAGATAACCAAACACAACGTATGATAGTTGGCGCAAAATTAGCCACTTATGCGTCACATGGCTCAAATTTTGCTGAGTTACTCGCCTTCTTGCACAACTATTAACACGTGTCTTGTTGCAATCAGTTCCCATTGTCATTGAAACATGTACACGGTCGAACTAACAATTTCAAAATTAAGTCGATGCCTATTTCGGTAAACACATTCAGTCAAATATTTATTCTCGTGATTTTCCTCTAAAAGCCAACGTAAATTGTTAAGTTCTCTGGAAAACTAAACATGTTAAACAAAGTGCTACTTACAGCATCGGACATAGACTTCCATTTTACACCACCAGCTTTCCCAACCTGTTAATCATTCACATATAAAAACAAAATCAAAACCTAAACACATATCAAATCCAACTAAACCTACCAAAACACCTAATAACTGAATCTCCTAAAACCAAAACCAAAAACAAAAACAAAAAATCACTCACAGCAGCAACAGATTTGTTATCAGGATGCTCCTCTTTAAACTGCTTCCTAAACTCCTCCCTTCACAAATCAAACATAAACAATATCCTCAAACCCTAATCACCAACAAAAACTAAACAAAAACAACAAAATCACAACAAATACTTACATAAACACGAAGAAAGCGCTAGCAGGCCTCTTAGGCTTGTTAGGATCCTTACTAGCTTTCCCCTTAGCTCCAGTTTTCTTCACAGTCAACCTAAACCACAACATATCATCACTAAGTTACTAACAAGTTTCAAAATCACAATCGAACGATAAAAACCTAAACAGATTTCACAAATTTACGGAAAACTGAACATATAAACCCTAACGAAAAGTATGTAAGAGATAAAACCGTACTTAGCATCGGTTTTTGTTCCAGCACCGGTTGATTTGCCTCCTTTCATGATTTAATCCTGCAAAATTGAACAGAAAACAGCGAGTTAGGGCAAAATTGGTGTAAGATAGCGAAATTAGATCGGAATTTTGATGAAAAAGGGGGAAGCATACGCAGTTAGTGAGAGATTTATGGTTTGAATCGTTTATGGAGATGAGAAATGAGGTTTGAAGTGGTTTTATAAGGCTTATAACCTTTGTGGGAATATTATTTGGGCGGGAGATTTTTTTTAGACTAGATGGTATGGTTAGGCTCATCCCCATGAGGATGGGCCGCCACCGCGCCACGTATGCGTCACATCATCGGCTCATGGGGATGGGTCTCCTTCACTTTTGAAGGGTGGAGGATGGGGCCCCACATAATTTATAAAAACAATTAAAATATATAATTTATTTGATTATTTAGATAGAGAAAGAGAGAGAGGAGAGAGAAAGAAGAGAGAGAGAGATCATGGCCCGTCGAGTTCGTCTGTGGGCTGCCGGTCAAGTCGGGATGGGGCGAGGGGGGCGGTGTGGGGAACCGGCGCCGGGCCTAAGCCGGCCCCCATACCGCTTAGTCTTACAAAAGGGCTTGTGAATTGTTATCATGTCTTGTTCATGAGCTTGGGCCCATTTTTTTGTATGTATATTCGTTTTACTTTTATGGTGAAATGGGACTATGAGGGGTTTTCATGTTTGACTGTTTGGTGTTGCTTAAGACAGTGTATAGTGGGGTCATGACATTAGTCATATTAGTCTAAGGGACGTTAAATATCATGTCGTTGGCGCCAAGAACATACACGTGAGTGTGGTAAGGTCACCCGAGCCACTTAGACTTTTTCAAGCGGCTAGCCACTACCCGCTTAGACTGCTGCTAGTCCGACGGGTAGGGAGTTGGGTAGACAGAAGCGGGTGAGGGTTATTGATTTTGGGGTTTTTTTTGGGCAAAATTAAGCACAAGGCTTTGTTGATTTTGGGGGTTTATGGATTTTTGGTGGTGGAATTAAACATTTAAACACAAGGCTTTGGGGTTTTAGGGGAAAATTATTTTTGGGTGGTGGAGTTAAACAGAGGTTGGTGATGAAGAAGTTGGGGTTTTTGTTTTTTTCTTCCATTTTTTCACTAATTTTTTTATTTCTTTTATTGACCATGTTCAATAATAATAATAATAACAATAATTTTATTTTTATTTAGTCTTATGTTCTATGTTTTAAAAAAATTAAAATTATTAATATATTTTTAAATACAAAACAAAAAAGAAGATAGTTGGGTCATGTGACGAGTAACGATCGGAGGATGTTAGGGTAGGAATGGTAAATGGTCCTTCCCCGTAACAACACAAGAAGGAGGTTCAAAAGTTTGTGTGTGAAGTGTGAACCTTATTGATTAACCAATGAAAAGCCTCCATTTAGAGGGCCGCCATTATCACTACACTTGGTTTAATAGATTTGTAAATCCTATATATGTTTTGTTACAAGTGTTCAATATATGGGTTTGTTGGGATTGAACCCTATCAGATGAACAGATAATTAAAGCCAAAACTGGATCAGAGCAGTGGATCCAAAATAAGCAGATGTTACATACAAGTCTCTCCCCTTGAAAGTGGTTTCAACATCTGCTGACCTTCTATCTACTGATCGTGCAAACTGCTGACCTTCAAAGTCTGTCCACTGCTGAAAGCCATCCCCTGTCCTCTCATTTCCTTGATAAACTCTGTTGTTCAAAAGCAGTGTCTTATCCACTGATATACTATCCACTGATAGTGAAAATCATCCACTGCTTCCATTTTACCGTTGTAACCACTGCCTTCATCAGTATCTTTCATAAAAGTACTGTCCTTCATTTCACCAGGGGTTGGCATGTGGGCAGTACATTGTGGTCAGACCTTTTGTAACCGCTGCCACATCAGCCTTCACTTTTTCCTCTATAAAACCCCCACTTCACACCAAAACAGGGTTTTACTGTCGAATTGAATTCTCAAAAATTCTCTTCTCAAAGCAGTTTCTTCATCAAATTCCTTCATCACTTTCTTCGATTATTATCTTCAAAATAACAAAATCGAAGCCATCTGCAAAACCCACTTCCAAATCATCTTCGAAAGCGGCCTCTCAAAAGGCAAAACCCACTGAAATTCCACACAAACCATCTCACAATCTTCTGGGTCTCCTCACAAAACCCGGCACCACAAATATCTTCAACTCCATCATTGATACCATATCTGCATCATAGTACAAAACTTTGTTAACAGCAGATGCCCCAATTTACTTGGCAACCCAAAGAGAGTTCTGGAAGAATGCAACCCTTGAAAAACAAGGTGAAGCTGTAATAGCCATTAACTCTTCGCTAAAGGGAAAAGCTGTCAAGATTACATCACAATCCATCTCGGAGGTCTTTCAACTCGATGATCAGAAAGTATAATTTCTTTTCCTAAAAACGAGTTAAAAATTGACTTCATTGAAAGATGGTGTGCAGATACAATGATGAAGAAGGATACCTTACAAAAAGGTTTCTTTCCTTCTGCACCAAGGTTTTTATTCCATACCCTCCTTATGTGTGTTTCAAACAAAACCACTGCTTTTAATGAAATACCATTAAAAATTCAAAATCTGGGATATGTTATTCTTCAAGGAGAAATTTTTAATTATTCTCGGGAAATTTTTAATGATTTGGTTAAAAATGTTGAAACAAAGGCGTTCTTACTATTTCCAAGATTTCTGAGTTATTATTTTGAAAAGAAACTTGGTAAGAATGATCCTTCTGCAATAAAACAATGTGAATCTCTTCAAATGCACAGTTTAACTACTGAAACTTTTACAAGAATGTCAACACCTTGCAAAACACAAGCAGAGGTGCCTGAGCAGAATTTAGTAGTTACAACTGCTCCTCAGGTATCTGCTACTGAGCTCACTGCTCAAGGTGATCAAAGTAGCAAAACATCTGCTTTGAAACCCACACCTACAATCACCAAAAATCCAACAAAAAGAAAAACTCAAAAACCCCCCAAACCCATCAAAAAGGCAACTCTAGAGGATGAGATACCAGAGCTAATGTCAGTGACAACACAAAAGTCACAAGAAACCACTGCTGCTACTTCCTCATAGCAGTTGGTACAAATATCTCAAACCATAACCGAAACTCCTCCTGTTTCTTCTCAAAAAGATCAGGTTGTACAAATGGGGACACCACAATATGATGCTCTGGAAACATTTGTTTCCATCATCCACAGCCCAATGCCCGGGGCAAATTCTCTTTCTACACCAAACTTCACATCCACAATTCCCCCATTAACTAAACTCTTGTTGGATGCAATTGATTTGAACCAGGCACTAACCAGTCCTTCTCAATCACCTATCAATGAGAACATGCCACAACAAATGATTGGGTCTGATGTATCAATCTTTGCTAACCCACCAACACAACCTGAGGAGGTTACACCCCTTGAGTTACAAGTAACTCTTGGTGGTATTCCAAGTGAAGCAGCCACTACAAGTACTGAACCCACTGGTTTGCACTTGGACAGTGGTTACATTAATAAGACTTCCTTGGAGGCAATTCCTTCCATAGCACCTCTGACATCCACCAGTGGACTCTTCTTGACCACTGGCAACATCAAAAGGCTGTCAAGTGTTGAAGGGAGAAGACCCCAGTACCAAGAAAAAGGGGCATCAGTTGTTAATGTTTGGAGTACACTCCCTACCTCAACCACTGATAAAACCACTGCTAGTGGGAAATCAGATGATCCCATTAATTTGGGTGATGGTTTAAAGTACCAGAAATTGACGGAACGTGTTGAAAAACTTGATACCTCAGTTGCAGAACTCAAATATATGCTGCAACAGTTGTTACAAGTACAAAAGGTACAATCCACTGTTGTTCCACCTCAAGCACCTGCTCCACCACAAGCACCTGCTACAGATGAGCTCTGGAACTTATTTCAACCTTTTCTCCAACAACAAGCACAAATGGCAGATCAGCAACATGAAAAACATGTACAAGAGCTGAGAAACACCATGGATCCTAGGTTCAAGAACACACAAGCAGATATTAAGGCACTCAAGGCCCATATATTAAACACCACTGGCACTGCTCCTCCAACTATCCTATTCATTGATCAACTTCCTGAAGATAATGCCAAAAAGGGGGAGAAGATTAAGGAGTGGAAAAAGAAGGGAATAGATAATGGTCTTTACCTTGAATCAGATGAGGATGCTATGACCAGAAAAATCCCCTTGCCAGATGGTAGTAAAAAGGTTGATGTTACCCAAGAAGCACTTGATGAAGGAGTAGCAAGTGTAAAAAGGGACAGAGCGGCAAAGGATTTGTCAAGGTGGAATGAGGAGAAGAAAGCTTACTTGGAGCTGAATGCGCAGGGTTGTTCTGGGCTAAAGGATGTTCAAAATCCTGTGCCAAAAAGAAATATCACTACAAAAGTGAGGAAACCCAAGTCCACACCATCCAGATTTCCAAAGCACACTCCAAAACCACCATCCAAAAGCCACCTGCATCAAACCTCCATCCAAATAGCTGTTGTAACTCCTGCTGTATCAACTACTGCTGGTACTTCAGAGGTTTCAACATATATCACCACTTCAACACATACCACAACTACTGCCTTACCACCACCACCACCACCATCACCACCAAAAACAACTTCACCACCATCACATCCTGCCAAAAAGCAGAAGACATCAGATGTTACAACATCTGTTGTAATGACAACAGTGGTTGAAGCACCAGTTGTTTCAACAACGGTTAGTCAATCACAAACCACTGTCACTCAAACTACCACCACTGTTCCACCCAAAGCATCATCAGTCCCTCCTCAAACTAAAAGGAGAAGGCTAATCCTAAAAGATGATGACACATATCCACCACCAACATCTTCAAAATCTCTGTCACTTGTCACAATACCAAAACCCATGCCTTTCTCTTCAGCTCAAATTCTAAAGCCATTACCTCCTGCTGGTGTCTCATTTCCTCTGGAACTCATAGCAGTTAGGGAAGAAATCAAATCCTTCTACTATGAGGATGACCCTGCTAAAAGGAGTTTGCCATCAGTCGAAGGATATCCCAGGCCAAACAATATTGATGAATACTTGAAAATCAAGGCCAAGCAAGCAGAGGATATATCAATCAAAAATAAACAAGGGAAATCTGATAGAGAACTTCAGCAAAACTATCAGTTTCTACTCACACAGGTCAGATCTATGGAGCAGTTTGCCAAAAATGTAAGTCAGCAAATCTCTGAAAGGGCAGATGAGTCCTTGAGAAAAGACTACATTGATAACATCATGACCTACAAGAAATACAAGGGGGAGAAACACATGTACAAAAACTGGACCATTCCTGAGCTTGTAAAAGATACAGCCAGGATTCAAAAAATGATCAAAGATAAGGTCAAGCAGACTCCTCCTGAAAAATTCAAACAACTTGAAGCTGACAAGGCCTTAGAGTTGAAGAGAATGAAAGAAGAGTTGATAGTAGCTGAATATGGGTCAAAGAATTCTGTGACAAAGTGGGGAGAAGATAGGGTCAGGGCTACTTACAAAAAGTTGGAGGAACTTAGAAAGAAAGATCTAACAGTTCCACAAAAGCCTGACTACTCCAAAGCAGAGGTCTCAAAAAGACCACCAAAGCTGCAAGTCAAAAGAACCACTGCTCCAGCTGGTGCTGCCATCTACAAAAGAAGGAGTCAAAACCAGTTAGGTGCTGAAACAGTTCAAGATCTAAATGCTGGAAATAACCTTGTAAAAGAGGGCATTAGATTAATGATGAAAGAAGATCCTGAATTGGAACAACCTGCAAGTACTGCTCAGACAGTTCTCAATAGGCCAGCATCACCAAACACCTCTTCCAATAAAAATCTCCCAAGAAACCCACCAGGCTCAAAAGTACTAAAGTGGGCAACTGATAAACAGACCTATGTACTGACTTTGTTCAGGTCTGGTGGAGAAGTGAAGAAAATAACAAGGGAACAAGCTCTTGGCCTGAGTCTTGAAGATATGCAGGATCTCCTTGTTCTTCCACTTAGCAGGGATGAAGATGACACAGATGCCTTAGACTTTGAGTTACAACTTAAAGGTCAGATAAGGGAGCTGTTGATGAGGCAATAAAGTTCCACAATAATGAAGAGTTTTGGCATTATCTGTTCCAGGGGGGAGATTGTTGGGATTGAACCCTATCAGAGGAACAGATAATTAAAGCCAAAACTGGATCAGAGCAGTGGATCCAAAATAAGTAGATGTTACATACAAGTCTCTCCCCTTGAAAGTGGTTTCAACATCTGCTGACCTCCTATCTACTGATCGTGCAAACTGCTGACCTACAAACTGCTGATCAAGTAAAGGCCTGATGAAAGATTAAAGCTCTGCTGTTCAATTTACTGCCTTGAGTCAAGCACTGCTGATCCGGACAAGTATTGCTGGGTTCACAGCAGTGGAAGGATGCAGCAGTTATTTAGATGTCTTCAATGTAATGAAATGTAATAGCAGTAGTTAGCATAACAGTGTTTGTATTGATCAGAGGTTAGAGTTTGTTAGGAGGTTAGATGTCACTTTCATGGTGACGTCAGCTTAGATGCTCAGTGGTTTGCTAGTGCCTATAAATAGAACAGTGCTCTGTACTGTTCTATTAGCTCATTGCAAAATCGTTTTTCTGCACGAACAAACACTGAGCTCTGGCTGAGGGGGAGTTTGTATTAAATCATTGCATTGTAACCGTAATTGAAATAAATTCAATCTTTCGGTTCTTTGTTAAAAGTGTTTGATCAAAGCAATACTCTCGTTTGATTGTATGCAAAGTTTATTTCCATCTTAATTCCACTGCACAACTCATCCATCTTCATTCTAATTCAAACGTAAAATAGAATCAAAACCAAACTCAGATCCAACAGGGTTCAAACTCAAAACCTATCTGAATGTAGCGAGTTGGCGATGGTGACGGGTTGCAAATCGGACTCCTTGCCTTTCAAATACCTCGAATTAAATGTGGGTGCCAACATGAACCGCATTTCCAATTGGCAACCGGTGTTCGACACGTTTCGATCTCGACTTGCCAATTGGAAGTCTAATCTTCTTTCGATCGGGGGTAGGGTGGTTATCATTAAGTCGGTTTTGGAAAGCCTCCCGACTTACTATTTCTCCCTCTATAAAGCTCCGAAGAAAGTTATCGCCGACTTAGAAGCCATGATCGAGAAATTTCTTTGGGGAGGCTCTAGTGAAGAAAAAAATGCACTGGGTAGCGTGGGATCGGGTCTCTCGTCACAAAAAGGAGGGTGACTTAGGTTTGAACAAGCTAAAGGAAGTGAATGTCTCCTTGTTATCTAAATGGGGTTGGCGCTACAAATCGGAAAAGGGCAATTTGTGGAAGAGAATTATTGATGCCCTTCATTCTAGTCGGGTGGGGTGGGAATGTATCCCGTTTAAGAAAGCTCTCGGTGGCGTATGGAGCAATATTGCGAAGGTGTTCATTAATGTTAAAGCCGGGGGAGTGTCGTTGCGGAACTATATCAAAGATATTGTTGGAAATGGAAAGGAGATCTCGTTTTGGTTGGACCCGTGGATCATTAGTGAGCCCCTCAAAAACAGATTTCCTGATCTTTTTCGACTTGAAGCTGTCAAAAAATGCAAAATTACGGACCGGGTTACTTGTCTTGGATCTGATTCGGTGCTGACTTGGGTGTGGAAATCGGATCCGTCATCATCGGAGGTGGTGAATGATCTAAACCAGCTTTCGGCCTTGCTGAATGGCGTCCAACTTTCTGACCGCGAAGACAGATGGTTCTGGAGCTCGGGTTCTGCAGGTTCATTTTCGGTCAGGAATGTTAAAAACCTGCTTTTTGCTGAGTCTACGGCTGATGTTCCCTTCATCATGAGTTGGTGTAGATGGCTTCCTGCGAAGTGCAACATCCACGTCTGGTGTATAGAATTGGATAAACTCCCAGCCGGAGAGACGTTAAGGAAAAGGAACATATTCATTGAAGACTCTAACTGTCCGCTGTGCAACTCGAGTGAAGAGACCGCTGACCATGTTTTCATTTCCTGCTACGTCGCTTCAGTCGTTTGGAATGCAGTCAGCTCTTGGTGTAGGATTCCGAGCAGCTTCGCGTTCTCGCTCAAGGATCTCCTCAGGTTCTATTCAAATCTTAGAGCGTCGGAGAAGAAAAAGGAAGCGGTGCAAGGTATTATCATGACTGTCTGCTGGAGTATTTGGAGAGCCCGGAATAATTTCAAGTTTTCAAATAAGCCGATTAAGATTGACTGTATTTTGAGTGAGGTTAAGGCGTTGAGTTTTCTTTGGTTTACGAATAGGTCGAAATATAAAGATATAGATTGGGGGGAGTGGTGCTCATTTGTAAATATGTAACAGGGTTTTGTTTGTTTGTTACACATTCAATTTCTAGAAAGATATAGATTGGGGGGAGTGGTGCTCATTTGATATTATCAATATCAAATGGAGGTACATATTTGGTTTCGGTTTTATACCCAATAGAATAATATAAACAGTTTCGGTTCTAGGAAACTCAATTATGTTAGAACCGATGAACTTGAATTACGTTTTGCTACACATTCAATTTCTAGAAACCAAACTTTGGGAGCCTCAATTACATTTTTAAACTTTTTTCACTTTGGTTTTGGATTTCAATTAAAATTGCTACACACTCAATATCTAGAAACCAAACTACCTAGAGAGCCTAAATTACATTTTTAAACTTTTTTCACTTCGGTTTTGGATTTCAATTAAAAGATTTTCAAATTACCCAAACCATGAAAATCCCTAATTTCGATTAAAACAAAATCTAAGGACTTCATTTTGACAAGTCTATGTGTGTAATTGTTAGTATCTCATAATGTCAAATCGTAGAAAACAAGGTATGATATAGTCACGGTAGATATGATTCTCAGTTCTTAATTTCTTTAATTTGGTTTCCTCCTATATTTTTTGGTTTTTTTCATCCTACATCAAAAACTGAACCAAAACAAATTTTTTTGTATGAATAAACCAAAAGGATAAAGTTGATTTGATTTTATACCAAATTCCACCATTTCCATATTGAACAATTCTTATTTCACATAAGTGAGTTTTAGTGCGATGAACAGCCATGGCAAGAGAGTGATGGTTATTATGCGCCAAAGAAGGAAGAAACCATCTTTAAGAAAGATGTTGAGAAGTTGGTGAAGCAGTTAACCAGCAATAGCAAACCACTTCAAATTATTTTGGTATTTGGAGAGGTTGGAACAGGGAAAACAGCTCATGTCAAGACGATATACAACAAGTTAGAGGTCAAGAACAAGTTTCCATGTCACGCTTTCGTAATCCTCACCACAAAGTGCTCGATTAGATATCTCATGATCACTATACTGCAACAAGTGACCAGCTTGAAGGGCAAAGATAAACTCAAAGATGAGGACTTGATGGTAAGGCTGAATGAGTTCTTGAAGGGTCAAAAGTACTTGATAGTAGTGATTGATGTAAAAAGTTCTGGTCTCTTGAAACAACTAAAAGACGTGTTGCCAGATACAAACAATGGAAGTAGGGTTGTGATCACCACCCCTGATGAAGAAGTTGCTTCATTTCCAGATGCAACAACCCATTATCATTTCAAACCTCTAGACATGGAAGATGGGTTAAAGTTTTTCATCAAGAAAGTATGGGGTCTAAAAGGAATCCCATTCCCAGGTGATGTCATAGAGGATCTAAAGAACAAAATAGCCGAAAGATGCAAAGGGACCCCTCTAAGGATAATAATGCTTGCTGGATTGCTATCAACTAGAAAAATGATGTATGAAGATTGGTTGAGTGTTTTTGAGCAACATGATTTTGCAGCGAAATCACCTTCGTTTGACATTTTAGCTTTCTGCTACAATGATCTTACGCCTCACGTTAAGCTATGTTTTCTTTATTTAGGACTGTTTCGAAAAGGATTTGAAATACCTGTGAGAAGGTTGTTTCGGTTGTGGCTTGCCGAGGGTTATGTAAAGCCATCAGAAGGGGTTGTTCTGGAGGACATTGTAGAGGGATATCTTGAAGAGCTTGTGAAGAGAAACATGGTGGAAATAACAAAAAGACGATCTGATGGGACTCCCAAAAGATGCAGAATGATTGGAGTTCTATATGACATCTTCATGCCGAAAGGTGTAGAAATAGGCCTCTTCCACCTCCACCAAATGTCGGACGAAAATCCAAATGCAACAACAGAACCTCGATTTGGAGTTCGCCGGGTGGTTGAATACACCAATATCAAAGACTACCCATCTACCAAACCTTTCAACCAGAATCTACGGTCCTACATATCCTTCAACGGAAGAAAGAAAGATACGCCTGCAGAAGAAGTAGGAACATTTTTAGAAAGAATCATTGGAACAAGAGGTTTTGGATTACTCAGGGTGCTTGATTTAGAGGGTGTTTATCGACCACATTTACCAGAGAATCTGGGGAGCTTATTTCACTTGAGGTATTTAGGACTGAGATGGACTTTCTTAGACACTCTTCCGTCTTCACTTGGCGATCTGCTCTACCTTGAAACACTTGACATCAAGCACACACATATCACAGCGCTCCCAAGTTCTATATGGAATATGAAGCATCTCCGGCATCTTTGTCTGAACGGAGTTCGTCTAGATATACCTGTGCAGTCAACCAGACATAGTGCTCCTAGCCAGCTCCAAACTCTATGGGGTTTGTTCGTAGACGAGAAGATCGCAAGAAAGATTGGTTTAACTTTGAGCAGAATGACCAACCTACGAAAACTTGATCTGACAAGGCAGTCATCCTCAACGGTAAAAACAACGACCATCACAACGGCAACAACGACCACCACTACGACAACATGCCATTCAGCCTCCTATGAAGAAATCGGTTTGTGGATTTCATCACTGTCGAGCCTTCGGTCTCTAAGATTGAGGTCCAAGGACAAAATGGGACGGCCTTCAGAGCTCATCGTTAAACCTTTCTCGAGTCTTGTAAATCTCTCTCAACTGTACTTATTAGGAAGTTTACACAAATCTATTGATTGGTACCAGATGCCACCTGCACTCAAAGTTCTTACTTTATCAGTCTCGCAGCTAGAAAAAGATCCCATGCCGACACTATCGCAGCTGCCGAGCTTGATTGTCCTGAGGCTTTCAGCTGCTTCTTATGTGGGAGAAGAAATGTGTTGTCCGGAAAACGGATTCCCTGCGCTCCAAGTTCTGAAGCTTTGGAAGCTGGAAAGGTTAAAAATTTGGACCGCGCATGGTGGAACAATGCCGAATCTACATACCTTAGACATTAGGTGTTGTAGAGAGCTAGAGGAGATTCCTGTAACCTTGCTGCAGATACAGAGTTTTGAGAATTTGATCTTGACAAATATGCCAAAGCAGTTTGTTTCTGGTACTCGAAGGAAAAAGAAGAAACACACCAAGATTGTGGAAAATGAATAGAACGGCTGAGTAACGGCCCCACTAGTAAACCGAACCTTTATCTATGTTGACCTACCCTTGAAAGAGTCCAAACCCAAGTTGTATCTGATAGCTTTGAGCCTCTGTAGCAAATAGAGATTAGCCATAGACAAACTGCTTAGTACTAAAATGTTTGTACTCATGCTATGCACTAATATTCTATCTCATATGCATTTCTAATGTTCTATTCATCTGGTGCCCGTAAATACAGTTAGCAGAATAGCATAAATTCCTACTGATTTGTTTATATGTTTTTGTACCTTTTTTATTTGGTTTTAGGTAATTCGCCATCAGGACATGAAAATGTCATTAGAAGTTATGTGGTACATGTTTGATTTTCGTATTAAAGTGGTGAAGAAAAAGAAATATAATGACATGACCACAATGTAAGAGATGATAGCAAAGAAAATTTGCTACCAAGGGATAAATAAAATGATTTTGTTTTTAAGGGCATTGCTTTTATCAAGAAAAATCACAGAAATGCAAGAGAAAAACAAGTGGTAAGTAGGGAAAATCAAGAAACATCAAAGTTCCATGAGGCAGAAACACAAAATATAGAAGAGAACACTCTTCAAGAGAAAGTTGATAAAACTCTTAAATGAGAAAAACCATTATCAACCCTTTTTATAAAGAAAATCTACTTACAAATGTGGAAATTTGGGTTCAACAGTTGAGCAACCCGCCTATGACTGTTTTTCACAATCTTCAGCCAATTACACCAATTTTGTGGATAAAAAATAACCTAAAAGTTAACGGGCCAATCCCACTTCCTACAAAGTTCCCGTTTGGGTTCTAGTATAATCGACAACCACGGTTCTTCCACATTTTCATGCGACTCTAGAACAAGTTTCAAATCACCGTTCTTCTCTTTTTCCTGCAAGTATTTGATGTATCTTTCATCTCTTTTTATTGTTGATTCCGCCACCCCCTTGCGCATCTCCTTCTTGTCCTCTATATCCTTCATTTTTCTCGTCTTGTATTATGACATGACATCCACTAAACCCACCTTCCCTTTGCTTGAAGACGACTCAAAACCTTTCCTCCGTTGCGGCCTTGTCGGTAACGTGTCCTCGTTGGGGCCGTGATTTAAATTGGTGTCGGGAATATTGTTTGATATCTCATCATTACCACCTGCAGCCTATTTCATTGAAATAAACACATAATCAGTGAAGCAAATCTTAATATACGAAAAAGCACCTTACAGCAGCAACAGATTTACATGAACACGAAGAAGGCGCTACCAGGCCCTTAGGCTTGTTAGGCTTGTGATCGATATATAGTTGCAAGAACTGAAACTGATAAATTGATAACTAAATCGGCCCGATCCGAGATGGGCAAATCTCTGAATTACAAAGAAAACTATGATAACCAAATTAACAGGACAAAAGAAAATAACCAAATTAATCAGATTAAGTATCTTACTTAATCTGATGCAATCAAGTAATTAATTAACGGTAGCTGAATGATTAACAAACGAAATCAAAGAGAAAGTCTGCCCCAATTCGAGAAGGGGAAATCTCCAAACACAAAAACAACTTTCAAAAACTGAATAATCCCACTAACACATAATACCCTAATTAATAGCTACCGTAAAACTAAATAACTGCTCCCCATTTCCCTCTCAGCCACTAACAGCGAATAGTGGATCAAGGGACAGGCCTGCGATGGTCTTCAGCTGGTCCAATATATCTAATTGGGCTTGGACTTGGGCCTTTTTGTGTCTCCTGTGGTAAACCCGAAGAGGAGTCGTAACAATACTTCCGTCCCCGAAAGCAGACTTGTCCTCAAGTCGAAAGGCAGGAAATTGGTTCTGTAGTAAATCGTAGGTCTCCCAAGTTGCTTCTTCTGGTGGCCGGTGTTGCCATGAGATGAGTAGTTCGAGTACCGGTTTGCCAGCCTCCATGACCCAGCGATGGTCAACCACAGAATGCGGTTGCACGTCATATTCCCAATCTCGTGTGAGTGGAAGAGGGGCGATCATTGGCGGAGTTGCAATTCCCCTAGCCGGTTTGAGCATAGAAACATGAAAGACGGGGTGTATTCGAGAGTCGGATGGCAACTCCAACTCATAAGCAACAGAACCCACTTTGCGAATGATCTTGTAGGGGCCGAAAAAACGTGGAGCTAACTTTTCAAACCGTCGCTTAGCTAAACTGCGTTGCCTGTACGGTTGTATCTTTAAAAACACCATGTCACCAACCTGAAAAGATAATTCCCGACGTTTAGCATCAGCCTGTGCCCGCATACGATTCTGTGCCTTGACCAAATTAGCCTTTAATAATTTCAACATATCGTCCCGGGCAATTAATTGAATTTCAAGGTCTGCATTTTTGGTCTCGCCTGGTACATATGGATGAAGGGCTGGTGGTTCTCTGCCATAGACCGCTGCAAAGGGAGTTGTGCGAGTAGCGGAATGAAAACCGGTGTTGTAGGAATATTCAGCCCAAGGCAAAAAAGAACTCCACTTAGTTGGCTGTTCCTGTGCAAAACAACGCAAATACGCCTCAAGGCAGCGATTCAACACCTCGGTTTGCCCGTCAGTTTGGGGGTGATAGCTAGTACTCATCTTTAACTTGGTCTGGCTGAGCCGAAACATTTCCTGCCAAAAATTACTCAAGAAAATAACATCACGGTCAGTTACTATGGAACGAGGGATGCCATGAAGGCGGACAATTTCTTTGCAGAACACATGAGCCACGGTCTTCGCGGTGAAGGGATGGGTTAATGGGAGAAAGTGTGCGTATTTGCTGAGACGATCAACCACCACCAAGATCGTATCAATTCTGTTGGAGGGCGGTAACCCAACAATGAAGTCCATAGATAGATCTTCCCAAATTTGATTGGGAATAGGGAGCGGCTGCAGTAAGCCAGCCGGCGACAAAGTCTCATACTTGTTTCGTTGGCAAATCAAACAATTCTGCACATATGCACGTACATCCCGAGCTAGTCTGGGCCAATAAAAATATGTAGAGATCCGCTTCATTGTTTTAAGAATGCCCCCATGTCCAGACATAGGGATCGCGTGAGCTTCATGAAGAATACGAGAACGAAGGTCCAAGTAATCAGGCACAACCAACCTGCCCTTGTATAATAGTGACTGACCAACTATTGAATATCCCGGAACTGCAGTGGGGTCTGTGGTCAAAGAAGTCATAATTTCCTTAGTATTCGGGTCCACCAAGAGACCTGCATGAATATCAGAAATATCCGAACAAAAAGGAACAGCCAAGGTGAGTAATTCGGCCGGATGGGGTCGTCTAGATAATGCATCAGCCCCCCGATTCTCTTTACCAGAACGATAAATTATTGAGAAGTCATATGGCATTAATTTCAATAATAATCGTTGTTGTTCAGATGTGGTAAAGCGCTGCTCTAATAAAAACTTTAAAGTAAAGTGGTCCGTTCGTATGAAAAAGTGTCGACCGATCAAGTAATGGCTCCACTTTTGTACAGCTAACACCAGTGCCAACAACTCCCGATCATATGCAGATTTGAATCGTGTTGAAGGAGAGAACCCCTTGCTATAATAAGCTACTGGATGTTCATGTTGTATTAGTATGGCCCCTACTCCATCCGATGATGCGTCACATTCCACCACAAACGGTGCGTGAAAATCCGGGAGTCGGAGAACAGGGGCAGAAATAAGAGCTTGCTTTAACTTCTCAAATGCAGCTGCTGCCTCTTGAGACCATTTAAAACCCTCCTTCTTTGTAAGTGCAGTAAGGGGTCGAGCAATGATTCCATAATTACGAACAAAGCGCCGGTAATACCCAGTGAGACCTAAAAATCCCCGAACAGCCTTGACATTAACAGGTACAGGCCAAGCAACCACTGCTGAAATTTTCTCTTCGTCTACCTGGACTCCGGCTGCTGTAACAATATGACCCAAGAATGGAACCTTGGATTGACCAAAATAACACTTGGTTAATTTTGCAAAAAATTGTTGTGCTTGTAGTAACCCCAAGGCAGTTTGTAAGTGATGCACATGTAAGTCTCGGTCACGACTGTAGATTAAAATGTCATCAAAGAACACCAGAATAAAGCGACGTAGGTGTGGCCTGAATAGATCGTTCATAGCGGCTTGAAAGGTCGATGGCGCATTCGTCAGTCCAAAAGGCATGACTTTGAACTCATAGTGCCCAGAATGAGTTCTGAAAGCGGTTTTCTCGACGTCGGCAGAATTCATTCGAATTTGATAATACCCAGATCGCAGATCCAATTTGGTAAACACCTGAGCACCATGCAATTCATCTAACAGCTCATCAATAGTGGGTATGGGGTATTTGTCTGCTATAGTGGCTCGGTTCAAGGCGCGGTAGTCAACACACATGCGCCAAGTTTGATCCTTTTTTTTAACTAAAAGAACCGGACTGGAAAACGGGCTAGTGCTGGCCTGTATGAAGCCAGACTCTAATAGTGTAGCTACCTGCCTTTCAATTTCATTTTTTTGAGAATGCGGGTATCGGTATGGTCTGATGTTGGGTGGTGAGGTGTTCGGAAGGAGAGGAATTGAGTGAGTGTGGGTTCGAAAAGGAGGAAGAGTAGTGGGCTCTTGGAATACGGTTTTGTAGGTGGTGATTACAGGTTGTAGAAATTTGGGTACATCAATCTCAGTCGTGGGTTCGATGCACAGGTGTTGGAATGCAGCTGATTTTTGTGGCCCGGAAGCCACCCCCTGTAACTTATACTTTTGACCATCAATGGTAAAGATGAGAAACATTTCATTCCAATTGGCTTGAACGGTATTCAAAGAGGCCAGCCACTGTATTCCTAAGACGACATCAGCGCTACCAATTGAAAATGGATAGAAGTCTTGGGATATTTTAAGTTCGGTGAGCTGGATCGGCACATCTCGACACACCTTATTACAACGAATTATGTCCCCGTTTCCGATTTGAACTCCAAAAGGGGTAACCAAATGAGTAGTTAACCCCAATTCCCTCACCAGATTATCTGAAATAAAATTATGGGTAGACCCACTATCAATTAAAATGAGAATTTCGGTGGAGTTTAGAGTACCGGATAATTTCATGGTGGTAGTGTTGGATTTGCCAAAAATAGCATTAAGGCTGATCTCTGCCATCTCGTCCAAATTGAGAGCGCGATCGGTTTCTTCTTCCCCATGTTTCCCCTCAACTTCTTCACTTTCCAGCAATTTTAGTGAGCCGGTTTTACAACGGTGACCGGGTCCAAATTTATCCCCACAGCGATAGCACTCCCCTCGTATATAACGCGCCTGTTTTTCGGTTTCTGTGAGCCGCGGGGTTGATTTCGGGTATGTCGGAGTCGGTGTAGGGTTGTTCACCGTCAACTTTGAATCCGTTGCAGACTTGGAAGTAGGAGTCCAAGTTGCCACCCGTGCTAATCGACTATGCCCTGTCTTTGCCTCATATTCCATGGCTAAACTCATGGCGTTGTACACCGTCTTAGGTTTCTGAATACGAACATCGGCCTTGAGCTCATCTTTTAACCCATTCAAAAACACTCCCAATAGACTATTATCTGACCAATTCGACACCCGGGCAGATCGCTTGGCAAATTCTTGTCTATATTCCTGCACCGTCCCTGTTTGCTTAATACTACAAAGGTATTCGTCTGGATTCTGAAATTCTGCAGGCCCAAAGTTCTTCTGAAAAGCCAGAGTTAATTCCTCCCAGAATTGAAGAGGTTGTTCTGCTGAAAGCCATGAATATAAATCCAGAGCATCCCCTTCTAAATGCATCGAAGCAATAGTCACCTTTTCTTCATCTGGTATGTTATAATACCTAAAGTACTGTTCTGCTTTCAGAATCCATCCTCGTGGATCTTCACCACCGTACTTTGGAAAGTCAATTTTGTTGTAGGGTCGATAATTGCGGGAAGATTGCCCAGAACTCTCGGTGTCATCATACCCCCCTGATCTGCCACTTGATTTTTCCTTTTTTAGCGCACTCATTTCCTGTTTCATGGACTCCATTGAAGCCGCCATCGTTGCTATTTGGGCAGTTAACGCTTCCAGGGCTGTACCATCACCTTCGATGCCTGAATTTCCCCGGGTCTGCACCATGTTTTCGTTTCCCGGCAATGGAACCAGTTGATGCAATCAAGTAATTAATTAACGGTAGCTGAATGATTAACAAACGAAATCAAAGAGAAAGTCTGCCCCAATTCGAGAAGGGGAAATCTCCAAACACAAAAACAACTTTCAAAAACTGAATAATCCCACTAACACATAATACCCTAATTAATAGCTACCGTAAAACTAAATAACTGCTCCCCATTTCCCTCTCAGCCACTAACAGCGAATAGTGGATCAAGGGACAGGCCTGCGATGGTCTTCAGCTGGTCCAATATATCTAATTGGGCTTGGACTTGGGCCTTTTTGTGTCTCCTGTGGTAAACCCGAAGAGGAGTCGTAACAATAACCCTAGAACATCCATACGTAAAACTAAGATAATAGGGGGAACGGTTCTCCCTACTACTCCTGACTTCGTAGATTAACCTTGTTGTATCAAATCATATGATTCTGATTCTTCTTAAAAAGGAGATTGTGGCAAGTCTGGTGGTTATCATAGATTGCTTAAAAACAAACTTGAGATTTAAATTTTGAACATACATCATCAATGTCCTCTTCCTCGTTCTTGACCTCGGACTTAAATCGGTCAGAATCATCATCCACATCATTACCATTTGCAGCCTATTTCAATGCAACAAATACATAATTAGTGAAGCAAATCTTAAAATAGGAATAATTAAAGATTCACAATTAACAAAGATTACCTGCTTCTTGTTGTAGGCTGTAATGTTCTTTTCATATTCAGTCTTCATTTTCTCAGCTTGGGCTACATAAAGTGCTTTTTCCTATGTTTACACCAACAAACTACCAACATTATATATATATCTTGACTTTACAAAACAGCAATGCACCAATAAACACAAACATAGATAGTTCAATACTAATCAGTTTTTAGTTATAAACTTTAAAACTTATATTTGACAAACATAAGTATAAAGTTTTCAAATATCTCAAGGCCACTCATTTCTGTAGAACATTTTTTAAAAATTTATCAGATTGACCACCAAAAAATCATTTATTAGAAGGAAAACCAATCAATACTTGTGGAACAATTTTACTCAAACCTTAGCCACTTTTGCATTAAGCGTTGGCGCAAAAGTACTACCACTTTTGCACCATTTAGACTGAAAACTAACACACTGACACGTGCCATAATTGACGCAAAGTTAACCTCATACGCACCACTTGGCTCAAATTTTGCGACGTTTCTTGTTGTGATTGTTTTCAGTGAAACATGTGTAACAATCAAACTGATATTATCATATTAAAAAAGAAGACCATAAATATTTTACTAAATAAGTATAGTCAACTGTTTACTCTTGGGATTGTTCCTTATAATTCTACCTTCTGATGTAAATTGCTAAACTGTTAAGTTATTGGAAACTAAAAATGTTGAAAAGAGTGCTACTTACAGCAACGGGCATAGACTCCATTTTGCACAAATGGCTTTCGCATCCTGTTAATTATTCACATGTAAAAACAAAATTTTAAAGCTAGTTCCCACAGTTGTTAATGGCGAATAGCGACAAATAGCGATAAGGTACCTATATGTTACATAGCGAAAAGTGATAAATAGCGGGCGGCTATTTTATAAACAGCGATACATTAGAAAAAAGATTAAAAAAGAATTATATGTATATTACATCAAAATACCCTGGTATATATGCTATTTTACATGTGTATTTAACAAATACCTAGAAAATATCTATATTAACCAACTGGGGTAGCCCAGTTGGCCACCGACACCCACCTCTTCTCAGAGGTCCCGGGTTCGAATCTTGGGAACGGCATATCCACCCCTGATTAGGACTCGGTAAGGGGAAGTCACCGCCAGGGCGCTTTGTCGGGTAGCAAACTGGGGAGGGGGATCCCTCCCGCGGTCAGGGGTACCGTACATTTACCCTTTTTTTTTAGAAAATATCTATATTTAATTGCTATTTATATTTTAAAAAAAAATGTTGCTGTTATCAGCGTATCGCTACAACCCTAATAGCGAGTCTAGACCTATACGCTACGTAGCGCGCTATAGTGATCGCTACGCTCGCTATTGACAACTATATTACTAGATACAATAAAAGATTAAAAATAAATCACTGACAGCAGCAACAGATTTGTTATCCGGATTCTCTTCTCTAAACTTCTTCCTAAACTCCATGCTTCACAAAATAAACAAAAAAAAACATCATCAAAAACCTAATCACCAACAATAAGTCAATAACTGAACATAAACAATAAAATCACAACAAATACTTCCATGAACAAGAAGAGTGCACTGCCAGGCCTCTTAGGCTTGTTAGGATCCTTACGAGCTCTAATTTTCTTCACAGATAGCCTAAATCACAACATATATTCACTAACAAGTTTGAAAATCACGATCGAACGATAAAAACCTCAACGAATTTCATTTACGTAAATTATTAAACATATAAACCCTAACGTATAAGATAAAACCGTACTTAGCATCGATTTTTTTTTCATAGCACCGGTTGATTTGCCCCCTTCCATGATTTGATCCTGCGAAATCAAACCAAAAACAGCGAATTAGGTCAAAATTGATGCCTAGAATGGTTTAATATAGCAGAATTAGGGTTTGATTCGTTTACCGATATTATTTGGGCGGGAGATTTACTTACCATGTGTGAAGTTTGGCCCATTTTTTTGTATGTATTTTGGTTTGACTTTTCTGGTCAAATGGACATTGAGGGATCTTTAGTGTTGCTTAATAGATTTTGGGTTTTTTTGCAAAAGTAGCTGGTAGTTGTAGTTGTTAGGTCTTGCGTAGTGGGGCGGTATGCCCGGTCATGGCGCCGGCATGGCGCCGGGCACACCAAAACGAGGGGCGCCATGAAGGAGAAAGAAGAGAGGGGCGCGACCTCCATAGCGGCGTGATGTTTGTTGTTTGTTTTCCCTCCACTCACACAGACATATATATATACATATATATCTATAATTTAAGGGTTTATTAATTAATTGGGTAATGATGAGGTAGGGGCGTTATGACTACGGGCTTAAATGCATAAGGCCCCATAACGCCCACACGCTGACGTGGCGCGCCACGTGTCGCATAACGCCCACAAAGGGGCGTTATGACTACGGATGGCCTTAGCTAGCTAGTAGATGTAGCTTTTTAGATATATTTGGTGTTTGGCAGAGTAGCTGGAACTTTAATAAAATGTATAAAAATGACCAAAATGAACATAACTAAAAATTTAAAAAGCTTGTGCATTAAAAAAGTTCATTTTCTTTAGAGGTTAAAATAGTCATTTTTTCTCTAAAAGCTTGTAGCTCATTCTAAACGATACTAGTATGAGAGTTCAACCAAAAGCTTCAAGCTTCTTCAACCAAACAAGGTTTTTTATCGAGTATGAACTTTTTCTTAAAAGCTAGAAGCTTCTAAAAGCTCCATGCTAAACATACCCTTTATAAATTTGTATATATGTTTTTGGTTTAGGGCCTAGTTCAAAACCTATGGAAACGAAACCGTTTAAAATCAAACCGAGCTATATATTTGGTTTTCGGTTCTAAACTGAATCAAAATAGGTAATTGGTTTCTGGTTCAATGTTCGATTCCAGGAAATTCAACGCGGTTAAAACGAAAAATTTGAATTACATTTCAGCCTGATCTCATTTAGCCCAAATCCAATCTCGTTTGATTGACACTAAAATTGAGGAGCTTAAATTACATTTTACATTTTGGTTTTTTTTTTTTTTTTGTTAAAATCGGGTATTTCAGTTTGAAGTCGAAATTAGAATCTGAACTGTTTCCGCTTTGCTAAATTTGAATTTCGGTTGGTTCAGTTTTCTATGTACACTAAAAGAATTTTCAAATTGTTGCCTCATAAAATGAGATTATAAAAAAAGCCTGAGTTAATTAGTTAAATGCTATTTTAGTCCATGTGGTTTGATCATAAAATTTTCAAAAATCAAGATAGGTAAAACTATATATATGTAAGGCTATAGGATGTGGGGGCATGGGTTAAAACATTATCTGCCACGTAGGACTCAAAACACTTTTGAAAAAGCACGCTTGTAACAAACTCATGTAATTTTTTAGTCGCGGTGAGGTGAAATCGTGTGTTTGACTCGCTAAAATATTTAGTTTGATTTTTGTTTTAGCTTAGTTTTGATGTTAGCCCAATATTAAGGCCCATACTTAACCCAACCTCCATACCTAAACTACCGGAACAAACATGACCAACCTCTAATCACTAGAACAAATATGACATTTGTATCTCCACAAGCTCTTATTTATTTTTATATATAAACAAGCCGCCTTGACAAGTCATTAGTGGCCATGAACCTTATCTGATCTCAAGTTTTCAACTCGCTTGACCATTTCAAGCCGAGCCGAGCCAAATGGAGACCCTAGTGATCTTTAAAATGAAATCGTATGTGTCTCATCATTGATGACACAATGACATGTCTAACAAGCTAGGGTAACAAACTGCTAAATCTCATAGGTGACATAAATAAACTAATTAAATCAATTACTTTATTAACAGAAAATGGGTGTGAGTTTTCATGATTTTGAGTTTAAAATTGAACTTTAAGCTCAAGTCATGTTTTGGGTCATGTAAAATTTGTGGTTTTAAGTTTCATTCAATAACCCATGAACAACCCATTTAACAGCAATAGGCCATATGTTGCCCAAAATCATAACACAAATCAACATAAGAGAAAGAAGCACCAGCCAAAGTAGGTTTCTAACAGAAAATACCTAAACAAGACATGATTTTAAAGATATAAAACCTAAGATTAACTTCTTGCCCTAGCGCACCATATAGCCTAATAACTATTCTATGCACTCATGTTCTGTAGCCAGAAGACGAGTCTAAACATAGCCATTACTTAACAATCTAAATTCAGGTTACATAGAAAAGTTAACTACTCAAACCATCATTAAGCAAAACCTTCTTCATGTTTCCTGGTTCACTCATCATCTTCCTCCTACACAACACAAAAAAACCATTAATCAACATTAGTTTCTGTAATACATTTCTAGACAATCATCAACCATTCACCCCGACTGTCAAAATTCCTCAAGTTTCCCTATTTTTTAAAGAATTTTGTGAGCAGAAATATTTGTATAAAATTGTATGATTATGATGTTTCTTATAAAGGAGATAGTGGTAAATTCAACGGTTATTGTGCATTGCTTAAAAACAAGTTTTGATAAAACAAATGGACACTTGAGTTAAAGTTTGAACAACATACATCATCACTGTCCTCTCCCTCGTTGACTTCAGATTTGGATTTGTCAGAAGCATCATCCTCGTCGTTACCACCAGCAGCCTATTTCATTGCAACAAACACATAGTCAGTGAACAAAATCTTAATATGCCAATAATAAAAGATGCACAATTAACAAAGATTACCTGCTTTTTGTTGTAGGCTGTCATGTTCTTCTCATACTCAGCCTTCCTTTTCTCAGCTTTGGCTACATAAGGTGCCTTGTCCTATGTTTACACCATACAAAGTACCAATATTGAATACCTTTTCTTTACAAAATAGCAATGAATCAATTAACACAAGCATGAATGCTATATCAATCATCTATGTATTATAAGGCGTTTAACTTTTTACGTCAAAACTTTATATTTAAGCCTATCTCCAATGCTACGTACGCCCTTAGACGCCCTTAGCTGCCACGTTTGCCACGTCATATCCTTACAAATCCTTAAAACCCCTTTATTTCATCTACAACCCTACAAATATCCTTACCCTTCTTAATTTCCACCTCATTACTTACCCACTACACACAATATTTAAATAAACATTTTGTTCTTTTACTTTGGGCCCACTCACTTACACAAACAAAGCCCTTGGGGAAGGGCTTAGATGCTAAGGGCATCTATGGACAAAATCTCACAATGCTAAGGGCTTGTAAGGGCCTTCAAGGGCATCCCTCCAATGGATGCATTGGAGATAGTCTTAACACATAACTACAAAGTGTTCTTTTTAGTATCTCAAGGCCAATCATATCTGTAGAAGATACAACGTGTTGACAAAATATACAACCAAATTAACCCGTGATATATTTCTAAAAAAATTATCAAATAGATCGTTACAAAATCTTCTAATAAAGACACTCTTATCAATACTAGATACATGTGTCATTTTTGCGCAAAACATTCCCACTTTTGGGCCGACTAGACTCACAGCCAAACGCATATGAACACGTATTATAGTTGGTGCAAAATTAGCCACTTATGCACCGATTAGACTGACAACCATACACATATGGACACGTATTATAGATGGCGCAAAATTAGCCACTTATGTGCCGATTGAACTGATAACTAAACACATACAGACACGTATTATAGTTGGCGCAAAATTAGCCACTTATGCGTCACATGGCTCAAATTTTGCTGAGTTACGCGCCTTCTTGCACAACTATTAACACGTGTCTTGTTTCAATCAGTTCCCCTTGTCATTGAAACATGTACAACGATCAAACTAACAATTTGAAAATTAAGTCGATGCCTATTTCGGTAAACACATTCAGTCAAATATTTATTTTCATGATTTTCCTCTAAAAGTCAACGCAAATTATTAAGTTCTCTGGAAAACTAAACGCGTTAAACAAAGTGCTACTTACAGCATCAGACATAGACTTCCATTTTACACCACCAGCTTTCCCAACCTGTTAATCATTCACATATAAACACAAATCAAATCCAACTCAAACTACCAAAACACCTAATAACTCAATCTCCTAAAACCAAAACCAAAAACAAAAAATCACTCACAGCAGCAACAGATTTGTTATCAGGATGCTCCTCTTTAAACTGCTTCCTAAACTCCTCCCTTCACAAATCAAACATAAACAACATCCTCAAACCCTAATCACCAACAAAAAATAAACAAAAACAACAAAATCACAACAAATACTTACATAAACACGAAGAAAGCGCTAGCAGGCCTCTTAGGCTTGTTAGGATCCTTACTAGCTTTCCCCTTAGCTCCAGTTTTCTTCACGGTCAACCTAAACCACAACATATCATCACTAAGTTACTAACAAGTTTCAAAATCACAATCGAACGATAAAAACCTAAACAGATCTCACAAATTTACGGAAAATTAAACATATAAACCCTAAGGAAAAGTATGTAAGAGATAAAACCGTACTTAGCATCGGTTTTTGTTCCAGCACCGGTTGATTTGCCTCCTTTCATGATTTAATCCTGCAAAATTGAACAGAAAACAGCGAGTTAGGGCAAAATTGAGGACAAAATTGGTGTAAGATAGCGAAATTAGATCGGAAGTTTGATGAAAAAGGGGGAAACATACGCAGTTAGTGAGAGATTTAGGGTTTGAATCGTTTATGGAGATGAGAAATGAGGTTTGAAGTGGTTTTATAAGGCTATAACCCTTGGTGGGAAATGGGAATATTATTTGGGCGGGAGATTTTTTTGTTACAAAAGGGCTTGTGAATTGTTATCATGTCTTGTTCATGAGCTTGGGCCCATTTTTTTTTGTATGTATATTCGTTTTACTTTTATGGTGAAATGGGACTATGAGGGGTTTTCATGTTTGACTATTTGGTGTTTGGTGTTGCTTAAGACAATGTATAGTGGGGCCGTGTTATCAGTCACATCAGTTTAAGGGACGTTAAATATCATGTCGTGGGCGTCATGAACACTCTCTTGTGAGTGTGGTAAGGTTACTCGGGTCACTTAGAATTTTTTTAAGCGGGTAGTGTCTATACGGTTGCCAGTCTGTCGGGTAGGGAGTTGGGTAAGCAAAAGCCGATGAGCGTTGTTGATGTTAGGGTTTTTTTTTTTTTTTTTTTTGCAAAATTAAGCACAATGATTTGTTGATTTTGGGGGTTTATGGATTTTTGGTGGTGGAATTAAACATTTAAACACAAGGCTTTGATGTTTTGGGGGAAAATTGTTTTTGGGTGGTGGAATTAAACATAGGTTGGTAATGAAGAAGATGGTATTTTTGTTCTTCCCTTGCATTTTTATCACCATCTTCTATAATAATAATAATAATAATAATAATAATAATAATAATAATAATAGTGACAAATTTATTTTTATTAAGTCATATGTTTTATGTTTTATGTTTTTTAAATTAAAATTATTAATTTATTTTCAAACAAAAAGAAGATGGTTGTTTAGGGTAGTTGATGTTGGGTGACGTGGTGGCCGATGGGTAATGATTGGAGGATGTTAGGGTAGGAATGGCAAGTGGCCCTTCCTCTTAATGAGCGCAAGAGGGAGGTTCAAAAGTTTACGTGTGGAGTGTGGACCTCATTAATTAGCCAATGAAAAGCCTCCGTTTAGAGGGGCGCCATTTTCACTACACTTTGTCTAATAGATTTGTAAAATCTATATATGTTTTGGTTACAAGTGTTCAATATAGGAGTTGCAACTCAAAACCTATCTAAATGAAACCTTTCGAGTTATATATTTGGTTTCGGTTTTACACCCAATAGAAAAATGTAAAAAATTTCGGTTCTAGGAAACTCAATTAAGTTAAACCGATTAACTTGAAATTACGTTTCACTACACACTCAATTTCTTGAAATCAAAACTAAGGAGCCTAAATTACATTTTCAAACTTTTGGATCTCAGTTAAAAGATTTTCAAACTGAAAAAACCAAAACTCAAACCATAAAATTCCCTAGTTTTGATTAAAACAAAATATAAGGACTTCATTTTGACAAGTCTATGTATGTACTTGTTATCTCATAATGTCAAATCGTCGAAACAAGTCTATGTGTGTACTTGTTATCTCATAATATAGAGTGTGGTTCCTTTTCCTCAAGTAAACATGAGCGTCATATCACCCTCCTCTTTCACCTTATCATCCTCCTAAAACATAGGGTGTGGTTCTTCCTTCTTTCTTATTCTCCTTCCATTTTTTTTATTTTTATTTTTTAATACCAAATTTCTTATAAAAATAAAAAGTTTTCATTAATTAAAAATAAAATTACATAACCTATAAAAAACATAATTAAAAAAAAAACTAAAGCTGTAACACCCGTTCTTATTATCCAAGGTTTAACGTAAATTTTAAAAAAATAATCATGTAATTAATGATTACATATACATCGGAAATACGGGTTTATTAAAACTTTTACAAATCATAAGTTATTATACATAACGTGGTTGAATTCGTTGTTTAAAATTTACAATGTGTCAAAGTGCGGAAGCGTGTGTCTTTATCGTGTTCGGTTCTTCATTGAGCTTGATCGTCTTTCGGCATCCAAAATGTACCTACATTTCATAAACATGAAATGCTTTAGTCATACTAGGATTAAAACGTGTTTAAACGAGTCTGGTAACGAATATGAAAGGAGAAATCCCAACGTTAATCTCTTGATATCAAAACAAAAATTTCCAACCTGGTCTCCACCGTAACTTACGGCGTCACCGTAAGTTACGGTGGCCTCTGAAATGATATTCCCCCACCGTAACACAGGGGTGTTTCACCGTAACAATATCAGCTCCACCGTAACTTACGGTGGCACCGTAAGTTACGGTGGTCCCTGCATCTGACTTTTCCCTTTTGCCGTTATTTGACACGAAAACTTTCGTATCTTTCAGTCCGCTTATCCGTTTGACCTATTGTTTCTTCCTACGTGTTTGTAATGTGATTCTCCATCAAATAGATTTAAAATCCGACTTCCGGATTAACAAATTTATAGAGTTTTAAGCTTTTGGCTTAAACTAGAATTTACCCATTTTGACCCATTCATGTATTTATCAAACAAACTTATTTGTTTGATCCCAAATTCTCGTGAACCTTTTAATTTCTATATCGCCTATCATATTTGGCTCAAACCACGGGTTTCCTACGCATTTTAAACCCGCTTTCACTCAAGTGCTTATTTTGACCCGTTAAGGACATTTAAGCAACTTTTACGCATAACTCACACCCATTTCTTTCTAGCATTTTATTTCCATATTAGTTATCAAGTGACCTTCCATCACATCTATATTTGTGATGGTTTTATTGTGACGATCTATCTAATCCGAGTTTTACCCTTCGGATTATCAATTTACGGCAAAGACTCATATAGAGTCTTTTGACCAAGGATTTACATCTTACGCTATTAGACTTATCCTAAGTATTAACTTGATTATAAAACTCGTTTTTCAAGCGACTTCTAAGAGTTGTTTGCTTAATTTTGCTTACAAGGGCGTTTTGGTCATTTTTAACCCTTCTTTTACAATGAAGGGCTTGCTTAAGCCATGTACGCCCAAAATCTCGTTTTTAACCAAATCTTATTTTCAAAACACTCTGTCTATAATTTAAATCCTTCGGTTTGCCTTTTTAGGTGACCGAATGTCCTTTTTACTTTGCCTAGCTCTCATAGAACTTCAAGTTCTAATTTATGAGTTTATCTATAATACGTACCTGGCTCGGGTCAACTTATTACCCGGTTTTAATACCTTGCTTTATAATTGCTAATTAAGAACGATGCGGGTATCCATTGGATATCTATACCTGTAAGCTTATAACTCGACAAAAGAATCATTAGTCGATATTGTCAAAAGGTGATGTCCACACCCTTTGACCCGTTTGGCCGAAATGGTCGTTTATCTATGCGAGATGATATTTATTATCGTCTCATTTACATGACTCGTTCCATTTAACACCGTACGGTCATTTTACTTATAAACCGTTCATTGCTTTCGACATAATATGACCAAATTATCGATTTACTTCTTTTTAACCATTATTATGGTTTCTTTCATCTTTGATTTTCTTGTTCCGTTCGACTACACGACGGAACATCATATTTCATTTGTTTAGATATCTCATTCATAATTTATATGATAAGAAAATATTCCACAAATTAAGACTAGTGTAAGCTATACTTACATTGCATCCGAATTATGCTTTTCCGTCATTCTTGCTTCGTTTGACCCGCTTCCTTCCCCAAGCCTCCACCTAGCTTGCCAAGCGTCAAACTATCATTGTAATTGTAAGATGGTTAGGTTAGTCATAATCATTTACGACTATTCCATCCTACTCTTCTTATATCGAATTTACCATCCGATCATACACTTGGTCGATTTGACTTTTTAAGGTCAATCGACTTATCAACTTATTCATTGCACATTTTCACTCTAATTTCAACACTTTAGTTTTCATTTAGGCATTTTAACAAACACCTAATGTGCATATATTGTTTTTACACATTTTACAACTAGGTAACATGATTTCAAGCATCTATATCACAATCTTAACATCAATTCTTTTATATCATATAACAACCCATTTCATGGTAAATATGATTTATGTACCCAAACACCTAAATTGTTCAAGTACTTTGTCTTACTAATTAATATGATGATTCCAATCACAAGTTTGACACTAACATCATCATATCATAAAAACCCAACTCAAGTCATGTATATTCAACACTCAAACTTGCAAATTGTTCAAGTATCTTGTTTCTACTAGCAACTATGATGATTTTAAACATGTGTAAACCATCATCTTCACTACATAATCAAAACCCACTTAGCACATAATAGGTTAATTATCAAATCCCTAGTTTTAACACCAATTCTCCAAGTTTTCAACTAGGGTTTGTTTCTAAACAAGGATTTCAACACAATAGCACTCATAGATTCAATATTCATTCCAGAATTTCGATTATGATTGTTCATCATAATCTCAAAGTATCACCAAATCTTAAAATTCGACATACCTTGTGATCCCCACGACTAGGTGATCATTTATATGTGTTCATGCATCCGATTCGGGCTAGACTTGATCTTCAATTTGTTAGTTTTGTTGAAGTTAGGGTTTGAGCTCCCTAAAGCTCTTCCTGGTCGATCCCCACACACGCACACACACTCTTGTGTGTGTTGTGTTTTGTTTTTAAGTTTTTAATTCCATTTTCAAGTTACCCGGCTTTGGTCCCTCGTGTTTGGTTAGTTATTAATTAGGTCACAACCTAATTATTTTCGATAATATTCCTACTTATTAACTAGGTTTAATATTCTTAGTTAACTTAGCGGGTCCGGGAATATTTATGACTAAGTTTATTTTAGGTCCCTTTAGCCCGGGCCTTTTATCCATTTTATTTCCTTAAAAGCTTTTATTCACTTTTTATTTAATATTAGGATTAATTATTCAAATCCTAATATTTACCGGGTAGAATTTACCACTAACGGTACTTTACCCGTCTTTTAGTGCTAATGTGGTTTGATCACCAAACCCATTTTCGGGGTGTTACAAAAGCCCACTTCCACTTCCTCCTAACAATTTCTTTACGATTTTGTCTTTAATATTTGAGAGCACCGCACGGTCTCTTTCGAGTACGCTTTCGATGTCAGTTCTCTTTAGTCGGAAGTCTTCGGCTTCTTGATTTTGTATATCAAATTCGAGTCGCCTCCTATCAAACTCAAGTCTCTCCCTTTCCCTCGTCATCACTTCTTCTGTTTCCTTCTCTTTCTTTTTATACCTATCCTCTTGTACTCCCATAAAATGGTTGAATTTTTGTAGAACTGTATCAAGTTTAGACGCATCACTCGAACTCGTTCCCTTTGAACCCGAAGCCTTCTGAAAGACTACTTTTTTAGCATGATCCCTTCCAGTTGGCCGCTCTGGTTCAGGAGTTGGAGCTTCATTTTTGAACTCGGGATAATCAATTATATTGATAGCACAACGTGCATCCGAACCACCCGTACTATAATTCCCCGACGCACTTGTTTTAGATCTTTTCGCTTCTGAAACCTCATTAGCTACCACTAGGGCTGTAAACGAACCGAACGTTCAGCGAACAGTTCATGAACCGTTCAGCGAGAAGTTCGTTTATGTTCGTTCGTTTAATAAACGAACGAACAGACATGAACAAGAAATTTGGTTCGATAAGTTAAATGAACGAATATGAACAGATGTCTCGTTCGTTCAATTCTGTTCGTGAACGTTCGGTAAGGTGTTCGTGAACGTGTTCGTAAACATTCGTTCATTTGCGTCCGTTTATGTTCGTTTGTTTGTGTTTTAATTAAAGATTTCGTACTTTCATATATTTTATCTATACTTTTTATATTGTTAAATTTTTATCTATTTATTTATTTATTACTCTAACAATTAAATTAGGAAACCCTATGCCACCCTGTTTATGCACCATTCTTCTTTCCTTTCTCATTATTTACATCGACAAATATTATCGACCTCTGTTCCACATTAAGGGATTCAAGTTCCAATGCTACTCTTTGGGCCATCCACCATTATCCTTCGACATGTTAGCCAAATTTATTTATGTTCGTTTGTGTTCGTGAACACGCTCATTTCCTTAATGAACGAACATGAACATAAAATCTCGTTCGGTAAGTATTCATGAACCGTTCGTGAACACATTTATTTCCTTAACGAACGAACATGAACAATGCATTGTTCGTGTTCATTCGGTTGGTTTACAACCCTGGCAACCACCTTCCACTTCACATTTTCTCAATATTTCATGCGGCCTCATGTAATTCCACGACCCGTGTTTCGTGGTGTATCTCTCAATAGCCAACGACAAAATAGTTGCATCATCTTCACCACTTTTACGATTGTTCCATGCATGTTGATATATACCCGCAAACAAACCAATTTTTCCGTTCATCTCACTAGATTTTGAACTAACGGAATGGACAAATCGATATGGGTCATGTTGCATCATTTTTAAAAATTCTTTACAAACTTGGTTATAAAAGCCTTCACGTTTTCGGTTGTTGGCTACAAATTAAAAATATAATAAATCTTTAGAAATAGAATATAAATAATAATACTTTATTTAAATATAAAATTAAAAAATATACCTAAAAACCGATCGCTAGAAGCTTTAACTCCATCGGTGGCGTGTTGTATACGAATGGGGGTTGGGTCGAGGAAGTAGCGGGTGTGTTGGGAAATATTGGAGCGGGTTCGGTCGGCTTCGATCCATGATTTTTTTGGATGTTAAAAATGGATTTGAGATTGGTTAAGGATATTGAAAATGGAATGAGATCTTTAAAGATGAAAATGTGGTATAAATTTGTTTTTATTTTATTTTAGAGTAAATTTCAAAGTTCGTCATTTATGTATGTCTAATATATCAAGGTATGTCCTTTGTCTTTAATAACCTCAGAAAACATCCTTAATGTTTGAAAAACCAATCAAGTTATGTCCTTTACCCTAAACCTTGTTTGTTTTCCCAGTTAAATCAGGTCACATGTGAAGCACATGAGGGCATTTATGTCATTCTACCTACCATCCTTTTATAAAAACCCTAAAACCCCACTGAGAGAGCCACATCCACCTCCCACCACCTCCCACCACCGCTACCATCGGACCTCACTCCCACTACCACCGCCGCCGTCGCCTCCACCACAACCCACCCGCCACCACCACCGATTCAACCCTAACCAATTCAACCCTAACCTCATACCTTCTTCCCATTCCTTATTAAATTCAACAAATCGGACACAATATTCATCCGATTCCGCCCAGAGAATTACTTACCACCATTCCCCTTTCAACCATCATCGACCATCCATTGCCAATCTCTACTTTATCTTACTAAAATTCTCTTTAAAACGTTACTCACTGTCTTCTCAAATAAGGAATCTATAGCAAGCCTAGTTTAGATACTAATCATACAAATATAAAAACTTCAATTCAAACTGAACTTGATAAAATCAGGTTCTCATATTAAACCAAAATCATATGATATTATATTATAAATCCTTAAAATAACCACCAATATATCAATAGTGGCGCACTGAATTCAATCAAATACATGGAACAATGAACAAAATCCGTTCAGATCTGATGTAAGGGAGTTATACGGGAGACGGCGGTGGTTTGTAAGGGAGCCGGCGGCGGTTTGTATCGTTCAGATCTGATTCCGCCCAGAGAATTACTTGCACAAAATCCGTTCAGATCTAATGTCGATGAGTGATAGTGGTACCTGTATTTTCTTGATTTATTTTTTTTCTTGTTGTTACGATCTATGCTCTGGTAAATCCTTTTTTAGAGTAGCGAGACGGCGATCACGATGGTAGGAGGTGGAAGGAGGTTGGTGGTGGTGTGGAGAGAAGTAGCTAGAGAGAGAGATGGGTGGTGGTGTGGAGAGAAGTAGCTAGAGAGAGATAGAGAGAGGTAAGAGAAAGGGGGTTCCGGATATTGCTGTGGTGGTGGAAGGAGGTGGTGGTGGTGGTGGAGGAAGAAGGTGGAGGTGGAACTAGTACAGGGAGAGAAAGAGTAGAGAGAGAAGGGGGTTTTTTAGAGAGAGAAAGTTATGGAGAGAAGGGTGTTTCACCGGAGAAGAAGACCAGTTGGTGGGTGGTGGTTGTGGTAGGGTAGTCAGAGAGAAGAAGGTGTTTATATATATATATGTGTTTTTTGTCTGTGTATATATATAATATATAATTTTAAAATTGTTTTATTTATTGTTTTTTATAATGATTTATTATAATATTTAGGATAAAATGACTAAAATACCCTTATGTGGGATTGACTTAGTCAACTTTAACCATGAAAACTAATTGTGTTATGACTAAAGGACATAACCTGATTGGTTTTTCAAACATTAAGGATGTTTTCTGAGGTTATTAAAGACAAAGGACATACTTTGATATTTTAGACATACATAAAGGACGAACTTTGAAATTTACTCTTTTATTTTATTTTATTATTATTATTATTATTATTTTTTTTTTTGAAAAGTGACCGTTTTCAACGGTCAAAAATTCTAGGTCGGGGTGGACGAGAGAAATTCCCCAATTGTACCGAAAGTGGGACCCGGACGCGTCGGGGGGGGGGGGGGGGTCTGTTGGAGTCGCCCTCCCCTCCACATCTGCACCCTGTTTCTTGTCCCGATACCACACTAGAGAGTCTAATGTCAAATCGTAGAAAAAAAGGTATGTTATAGTCACCGTAGATAGGTTTCTCATTTCTTAATTTCTTTAATTTGATTTCCTCTTATGATTTTTTTTTTTCATCCTACATCAAAAACTGAACCAAAACAAATTTTTGTATGAATAAACCAAACAGATAAATTTGAATTCGATATTATACCAAATTCCACCATTTCCATATTGAACAATTCTTATTTCACATAAGTGAGTTTTAGTTCGATATTCACAAATAATTATATTTCAAGAAGATTTGTCAGTTCATCTCATTTCAATATTTGCTTGTTGTCCATTTACTACGCCATTTTTCAATAAATTCATACTTGGGCATTAATTACATGTTAGATAATTATATATCACATGAAAAATTTTATTGGGTGACACTCTTTTAAGTTATAACAATATCAGTAGTGATAATAGTGGCATTCTCATAATAGTATAAAATGCAATATTTAAGTATTGCACACTTCTTTTAAATCATTCTTATTTTGTTGAATTTACATATCCCGCGTAGAGGTAATAAATAATAATGGGAACGAAAATCCTTTTTTATTTCAACCATACACAGGATTCCATTCCATTTTTTATGAAGTCTAATAAAATCATACTTTCAAAACACCTTTTTAAAGCACTTGTTGATGAACCGATCATAAAAAAATTCAAAAATCAAGATAGCTAGAACTATATACATGTAATAGAACTAGAAGACCATGGCTAGCATTTGTTAAAATATCACATGCTAAATATGTATGCTATTTGGTTAGTTAAAGTAAATAGTAGTTAGTTTGTTAAATCTACAACTAGTTATTTATTAAATATGATTGATGATGATGTAATTCATTCTTTGCTTAAGAATAAAAATATTCAAATATATATTCTCTCATTCCTGACATTTCTTGCTATTTCAATCTTTTGATGTTATCAACGTTACGCTCGATCCAAATGTAAAACGTACTTTATTCCGTTTGTTTGTTGATCCAAGAAATACAATTTCAGAAGTATGCCTTCAATTAAGTTGCTCTCAAATCAATTTACTTGATACAGTTATGGAATATAAACACTAGTGTTGTTCAAATACCACAGCCTCAAAACTCAAAACACGTTGAACCACTGTAACGAACAATGCGTATGTCGTCGGTTGCCGAAAAACGTTTTTGGCCGGAAAACTCAACATTTTCGTCCCAGACCTCTTTGTAACCATAGGTCGGACCTTTTTTCTAGTAAAACCTCCAATTATTGAGTTCGCCGAAAAACTACTTTTTAGCCGGAAAACTCAACATTTTCGACCTAAACCTCTTTGTAACCTTAGATCGAATCTTTAGGAACCTTTTCCTAGTAAAGGCCTCAATTATTGAGGTCGCCGGAAAAACCCTACATTTTCGTTCCAAACCTTTTTATAACCTTAGATTGGACCTTTAGGAACCTTTTTCCTGCCAAAAACGTTTTTCTGACAACCGTCGACTAACAACGTTAGGGTTCCGTTAGTGAGGATCCATTGGAGGCCAATATGTTAATAGTTGAGACGGTCAGTGGTTATTTTTTACGTTGGTACTGTTGATGACCAACGACAAATAGTTTAGATTATTATAATGACAAGAACTCTCATACATGTTCACTTATGTGTTTTTCTTTTGATTTGGCTCGTTACGTCTTCAAGAACTTCGCTTTGCACACAAACAACTAACTAAAAAGCTCAAGGTTTAACATGAATGATGCCAGCAAACAGTTTATTAGTAAGAATCTCAGCAAACATATATGAGTGATGATACACCCTTGATTTTTATGACTCGGTAAAAAAGTTTCATTGAAAAATAGGTCACAAACATTTTCTAAATATTAAATATCAAACACATGTACGTGTTATTCAGCTTTACATGTCCGTTTACATAGATCACAACCACTTTAAAAACATTATTATAGCGAATATGATACGGTGTGTGTGATGTAGTTACATATTCCCACCTGTCATTCCAGGTAAGTGGTTCAAATCCTAACATGATGTATATTTCAAAACTATAAATTATCAACACATTTATGATTTATGTGGTTGTAACTTGGGTATTGGGAGTTTTTCAAAAAAAAATATATATATATTTTTCACTTTTAACCCAAAGATTTTAATCTTTTGCATTTTAATCTCTTTGACTTTTTACCTTTAACAAAAATCTCTTCATCTTTTGCAATTTAACCCTCAACGCTTTTTTATTTTCAACTTTGGTCCCCCATACTTTTCATCTTTCGCAAGTTTTTCCTTTTAAGTTTCGTTATCAATTTTTCGAGTCAACACACCACAACATGCGTGTAGGATTCAACGTTTTTCGTATGTTTTTTCTTATTTGACAGGCAGTCGCAACACGTCTATTTGTTTCCGTTTGACAGGTTCGTCCCAACAGGCGGGTCCTGAATCGACTTAGTTATTCTTTTCTACATTTTACATTTATGTCTAATTTTTTCGTATTAGCACGCTGCAATGGGCGTGCGTGATTCAACGATTTTACGTCTGTTTTTCGTTCGGTATTATTTTTTACCTTTTTATTTATTTTATTTTTACGAGCTCTTCTGATGTTGGTGGTCGTTGGCACTGCTGTGGCATTAGTGCTACTTTGCACGATTTTTTACTAACGTATTTAACCTATTAAGTTTTTTACAATAATTTGTTTCGAGTTTACAACTAAATCTCCTTTACTTAAGAAAAACTATTTTTTTATGTACATATTTTTATGTACATGTCGATATAAATTCGATTTGCTCTACGTTTCGACGTGAACTTTTTATGGAAACGAGTCTGGTTAAATATAATATGTTTTCGTTTAAAAAAACAAATTTTACTTACATATTTTTTTGTACGTTTCGGTATAAATTCGAGTTGGTGTATGATTCGACGTAAACTTTTTGGGAAACAAGTCAGGTCAAATATAATATGTTTTCGTGATTTTTATGAATGTTTTGTAAATTTTGTTTCGATCCAAGTGGAGTCAAATTGCGGTTTCTTTTTTTCCTTTTCTTAAAGCTCCAATTAATCTCTTTTGATTATGAGTGTCAGCATTTACGTTATAACTGTTACATTTTCTATGTTTGACTCGGGCCACATATAATACATTATAATTGTACGATATAAATTTGATTTTTTTATGTTTTGATTCAATCGCAATGATTATACAGGTTGCATTGAGTTCAATAAGGTACGTCGAAACACGTGTTTTCATATGATTAACGCATCACATAAGGTTTGAACTAATCCATTTGATGTTTGCGATGTATCTACGCCGCAACGCGCACGGGTTTTGTTCCTAGTTATAACTAATTTGGTGATTAGTGTTATTGTAATATTCGCCATTCGAAAAAAAACATATTCCCAACCTAAATTGAATTCATTTGATTTGAACTATGATCAATTCACACGGCATATGCCTCCCAAATAAATGCATGTGGCAACATATTCCATGAGTGCCAACGGAGAATCTCGTGATACTTAAAACAATGTTTGTAAGTGTCACATCATTGATGCTACAATGACATGTGGTGATTTATCGTTTGGTGATTGACCGTCATGTAAGATTAAATATATTATGGTATAATATTTAATATAGTAGTCATTATAATCATTTACATTATATAGATCAAAATACATAACAACCTATTAAATAATTAGTTGGTAATTGTTGATGGACCATATTACCCTTATTAACTAATTAGGTTTCCTCCTGGGTGCTTATATAAAGGAGTCTTATGTAGAGGTTGGGGGTTACACAGTTAGACATAAAACCCATAAGCATAACATCATCATGATCGACAGGGCCGTCTCCGAGAATGATAAAAAAAATTTGGGCCCCGGGCGAAATTTTTTTTTGGTATAATATAAACTCATCAAATATATATCAAAAAAACACAATACGGCATACTAATCATGAGGTTTGAACTCATGACCTCAAGATTATAACCGAAAACATTAACCAGTTAATCATATAATCATCTTGTTAACAAAATCGAAGAGTCAATTAATTAAATGAATTGATAGTTCAAAACAGTTTAGGAAATAAAAAATGCATGAGATTTAGGAAATAAAAATGCAAAGGAAGGGTTTAGAACTCATGACCTTGGTTTTCAAATTTGAGTATCTTAACCATTGAACTAGCTTCATTTTTTGTTGCTAGAGTCATTAATAAAACATTTAAGATAACAGTGCTCATTTAAAAATCTTGACCCTAATTTTTTGTCGGGCCCTATAAACCTTTTGGGCCTTGGCGTCTGCCCGGGCTGCCCAGCCCACTAAGCCGGGCCTGATGATCGACCTCCTCTCCTATACCGATTCCCTTGTCGGTTTTTTCTTAGTCCCCATCATCAGTTAGCACCCTAAGGAGGAACCAGATCAAGCTGACAATCATGTCAAACACTACTGCTTGCCTGTCTGATGCAATCAAAGGTACATTTTCATGTTTTTACATTATGTTCAAAACATAACTGAACCAACATGTGGTATCAGAGCGTATGTTGATTAATCAGTTCTGTTTTGTATCCGAAATTTGGTATAAAACTGAAAAACAGCTTTGAAAACCCATTAAAATTTCGTTTTTTTTGCTATCCGAAATCATCATTAGGGATCATCACGGATGATTACGGATCTGGGTTTCATCATCTCGAATGCATCTTAGATCATTACGGATCATTTTGGATCATTACGGATCATTACGGATGATTTCGGATCTGGGGTTTCATCATTACGGATGCATTTCGGATGAATTATGGATGCATTACGGATGAAAATTCATTAATTTTACTGTTCCGAAATCTTATCAGTAAATTAACTACCTAAATTAAGGATTTGTGGCTTGAGGAACACATTTCGGATGATCATTCCGGATGACCATTCCGGATGAACATATGTTCGTCCATCATGGATCAATAATTGTCTGATCATTTCGGATGAACATTCCGGATGAACATATGTTCGTCCATTACGGATCATCATCTGCCTGATCATTACGGACCATCACAGATCATTTCGGACTAATCATTTCGGACTATCACTATCATCCGAAATCATCCGAAATGATCCGGCTTACGCGTCTTGAACAAATCCGAAATCATTCGAAATCACTCATCTCGGACAATCCGAGATCATTCGAAATCATTCATTTCGGATGAATACAAGACATAAACCATCCGAAATCATGAGTGTTCATAAAATTTCAAGGCTTATTCGAAATCCTATTACTTTATTAAGCAGTTAATAAGAACTAGATACAGGTAGTTTGCTATTAAATGATTGGTTTTGTAAATACTTAGTTAATTAGTAAGGATCAAATAATGTTTTACAAAACCAAAATGGCTTTACTTGAATGAGCTTCTGATGTATCATTTCTGGCCAAAGCTGATTTGATACATCTACTTATCGTTCAAGTATTACGAAAGCTATGTTAAGTGTGTATCATAAACATGAATGTCTTAATATCTGGCCAAAGCTGATTTAATTCCTTCATAGATAGCATACTTAACGAATGCATAACTAAAGTGGATTGTATCATTTCTGGCCAAAGCTGATTTGTTACAATCACTTTGCACACATGCTTAAATGATTACACTTCTGGCCAAAGCTGATTTGTCTTCGTTTAAGTAGAACTTTAAATAAGTCTATTATTTTGATGTTAGTAATAGACATATCACAACCTCTTCACATAATGATCATTATTTTAGTGATCCTTCATTATTATTTTTTATGATCATTTCGTCTTGCCTTATTTTAAGTACACATAACTTTTCTCACTATAACTTTCTTCTATAAGTCTATATCTCATCCACTCTAATTCCTAAATCTAATATGTTTTGCTTAAAGTTTCTATAAGAATTAGCTCTTAAACTAAATCCTTGATTATCTCTTAAGACACGATAATCCTATTGCTCTCTTCTGATAATGATTACTACAGAATAAAAGTAGAGCATGATTAATAGGACAAATCGAACATGATGTCTCTTATGATAATCAAGAATGAGTGCTGTCACTAAAAGGTTATTCCGAATTAAGTCTTTCCTAAGACTAATCTATAATTGTGGAATAATCACTAGAACTCCTAAGATGCATGCCTTCTTTTAAAATTATAAATTATAAAGCTAAGTGGTATATGTGAATACATAGTAATGTACAATACCATGACCCATAAAGTTAAGGGCTTACGCATGGAAATAAGTACATTTTCCAGTACATTACATACTAAGATTTTCACTTGTACAATTTGATGCATTATAAGTCAACTATAACACTCAAAAGTACCAAAGTATAATGAGTGTGTTGATAAGCATCATATGTACAAAGAAATAAATGTTTGAAGCTGGAAAATAAGTTGTTACTCACCTTAGAACCACTTAAACTTTAAAAGAGGATTGTTCTAAACATGTTAACGGAATCAATCGAACACAAGTTATAAAGCTAAAAGCTGAAACAGAAAGCTGGTTGGTTTTTACAGCCAACTTCAGTTGGCTGTAACAGAACCGTAACTTAATGAAAAATGTATTTTCCGAAGTCTAGGGTCATGTATTATGAAATACGGTTCTAATGGCACCGGAATCATAATTTTTGGACTTCGTTTACTATTTTTAAAGCGTCATTTTGTAACAGCAGCTAGAGCTGCATTTTTCTGCTGAAATATGCGTTTTGTTTTCTGTCATAACTTGAGTTCTGTCTAGAGTTAGATCATGAAACTTGTACTGTAGATGACCACCGATGTATTTGTAATTATCTCACTGGAATTTCGTAAATCGGACTTACGATGATTTTTAAATAAATTATTCCGTGGACTTTGGTCAGAAAAAGATAAATCTGAGTTCAGTCCGGAAAATGAATTTTTATAAAATATTAGTAATGAACTGGACCCCGATATTTTTACACAGTAAAATCTGGAACGTTTAAGACATTCTGTAAAAATTTGGGAATTTTTGGAATAAGTTAACTATTTTATTAAAATGTCCGAAAACAGCCCGGTTTTGAATATTTAAGCTGAAATGACATAAGTTGTAATTTGCACGTCTAAATGTCGAGTATGCTATCTGTGAATGATCTAACATGTTATAAGTGTTATGTGCATTATCGTATGTTTGTTTATGAGTGGGGAATGGATGGGAAGTATATATGGGCATAAACAGTTAAAGTAATGCATGCTATGTGATAGATACGTGTAGGAACTTTGTGCTCTATTTGAAAATCATTAAATGACTAACTGGTAATCATATTAGGATGTGATTGACCGACCGTGACTGTTAGCTATATTTGAGAATCTAACCGAGCAAACCGAGGTGAGTTCACACTTTCTATAAGGCATGGGATTCCCGGTGGTTTGGGAATGGGTTAAGAAACTAAAATGAAATCTACATATCCTCCTTGGGTAGGATATGTACGGCCATCCTCCATAGGTAGGATGCCATTATTAATCCTACGAATTCTCCTGGTGCAGAATACGTACGTTCGTCCTCCTGGTGTAGGACAACAACCTTAAAAACTAGCTAGACAAAACTCTATCAATAAGTCCCTCTTCATTATATCGACTTAATCGCCGAGGCCAATGGCGAGCGGGTCATTAGTTAATAGCGCTATTAGGTTTAACAAACCTCACACCATTCCAGTCGGACGGGCGTGTACTAATGGACTATGGCAGACTATCAGTGATGATAGACACTGATATAGGGCACAACTTATTTGATTAGTAGTCGATATCATACCGTCTAGTAGTTCACACGGGGAAAGCCCCCACTGATTATGGTTATGGTTTGGGTAATGATAAAGGAACTGGTTAAACATACTTTCAACTACGGGGTAACCCCCACGGCAATTAAGCCAACGAAAGTCAAACCACGTTTTTCAGAAAACAACTTAAAACTAAACAACCAAACGTGAACTCACTCAACTTTGTTGTTGACTCGTTGTTACATGCCTTACAGGTCGCTAGATGGAGCTTGCACGAGGAGGAGGTTGTTGTGGAATACGGATTGTTATGTCCCGTACTAAACATCTAAACCTTATGAACTTATTAAACTTGCGTTTTGAACTTTAACTTATAAACTATGGACTTATGCTTTTGGATTTACTTTTATGCTTCTGCTGTTTAAACTAAACATGGTTAACTAGCTTTGGTCACCAATCGTATTGTGGTTGGTCTTATTTACTTAATTGCGATGTTCAATATGATTGGTGGCTCGATCCTGGTCATGTCACGCCTCCAAGCGGTGATGCTCCGCATGGTGGATTTTGGGGGTGTGACAGTCTTCTAACAACGTTTTTCGACACCTTATATATTCTGAAGATTAATCAGAATATAGTATCATAATTAAGCAATGTTATGAAGATTGTGAGGTTTGCATAGTCAACATAAAGTCATACTTACCTTAAACTCTCATTTTATTTGTTCTAAATATCTGGTGTGAAACATTACTAAGATGGAACTAGATGATACCTTACACTTTCACAACTTTTGTCATCATGCAAATGAGAATTTGACAAAAGGAAAATGAGACTTATAAATTTCATCCATTATAACTGAAATTCATGAGAAATCATGACATGGTTAATGAGGATGATTTTTTTATCTAATCTCATTCTAAGTGATTTTAAATCATGACGTTACAGCCCTAAATATTACTTGGCTTAAGGAATAAGTATGGGTCCATCATAAGTCATTCATTGACATTCGTGGAACTTATTCCAAATAGAATATTCAGACATAATTCATTTATCATTTGAAAGACTATCAACTTGTATCTAAATTTTGTCGCATATGGCCCATGGTCTTAGAAGAAATCTATTCATATATATACTTAATAAGGTTTCTATTAGATATGTCCCTAAAGTTTCTTTTGATATCTGGACATTAAAGAAATCAAATAAAGTCTAACGTATATGTGATAGGTTCCCACGTCACGTAGCTCATTGAAACTTTTCTTGTAGCATTCTAGAGATATTAAAGATCAGTGGGAGCATTAAGTGTTTTAAAACAACTTGCAATAGTTGCAAGAGGTGGGGAGTGAAAATTTTACATTACCTAAATTTGCACCTCTTGTACAAGACACCGCTCCATCACGACATTGTTCTATCATAACTTGTCTCCTTAAAATCTAATGCTACTCTTACAAAAGTTTCATTGTTGCTTAATTTTGGGCACACTTAGATTTCTTACCTAAACTAACATAATCCTCAACAAGAGAAATCACAACGGCTAACGTCATTAACTTGTTTCTCTATTAGAATTTGTTGGTCATTAAACATTGACCCAAAGCATGCTGAGTTCCTAAAGATTTCTAAAGTCGGTGGGAGCAGTCAAAGTCCTTATTATGACTTGCAAGGAATACAAGAGGCGGGGGGAAGAGTGTCATTAAATTTCACTCCGAATTTAACTCCGATTACACCTCTTGTATACCATACTGCACCAACTCTTACAAACTTAGAATCCTGAAAATGATAGCAACCTAACCAAGAGCTAATCCATAAAACTGAAACTTTTAAAACCCAATAATCAACTCAGGAGGTCATCTAGGTTTAAAAACCTACTAACTTTGATGATTACATAACCTCCCTAATTGAAGTCCACAAACTAGAGGTGGAGTTTTTCAACCTAAAAATGACGGGGTCTGAGGTTGAGGCGTATACGAAAAGGTCAAATGAGCTGGCCATCTTGTGCCCTACCATGGTGGACCCTCCTATCAACCGAATTGAGCTGTATCTCAAAGGCCTTGTACCAGAGATTCAAAGTCACGTAACTTCAGCCAACCTGGGTACCATACAGCAAATCATCAAGTTGGCCCATCGACTCACTGACCAGGCGGTGGAGCAAAACAGGCTACCCAAACGTATCAGTGCCACAGCTGCTCTCGATGCTCCTAGCGACAACAAGCGAAAATGGGATGGGAAGTCTGGAAAGGGTTCTACTTCAGTTCAGTCTCAGCAGCGAAAGACTGATGACTACCAGAGTCCTGGTCAGCAATCTTCCGGTAACCAAGGACAGGGTGGATATCGAGGGAACCACCCCAAATGCAACCGGTGCAACAAGCATCACAGCGGGCAGTGCAACAAAGGTCGATGTCTGAGATGTCACAAGCTGGGCCATGAAGCTAGGGATTGCAGGAGCCCGCGTCCTGCAAATCAGAATCGCCAACAACAACAAGCTCCACAGAATCACCAGCAGCAGCAACAGCATGGCAATAAAGGATGCTTTCAGTGTGGCGCTGAAGGCCACTTTAAGAGGAACTGCCCCCAACAGAACCAGAACCAGAACAACAACAACCAAGGAAACGGGAACAACAATGGAGGCAACAATGGAGGCAACAACAGGGGTAACAACAATGGTAATGGAGCAAGGGGTCGTGTGTTCGTGATTGGTCAAGGTGATGCAAGGAACGATCCCAACGTTGTGATGGGTAAGTTTCTTCTGGACGACTTCTTTGTTACTGTTTTATTCGATTCGGGTGCCGATACTAGTTATGTGTCCTTAAAAGTTAGCCAAATGCTTAAGCGCACTCCAACACTCCTAAACACCAAACATGTTGTAGAACTAGCAAACGGTAAAAGTCTTGAAGCCACACACGTAGTTAAAGGTTGTAACCTCGTCTTAGCTGGTGTGACTTTCTCTATCAATCTTATTCCTATCACACTGGGTAGTTTCGACGTCGTTATTGGGATGGATTGGCTATCTCATCATCAAGCGGAGATTGTCTGCAAGGAGAAAATCGTCCGCATTCCTCGTTCTGGTGAAGAACCCCTCGTGATTCATGGCGACAAGAGTGGTGCCGTTGTAGGCATTATCTCTTTCCTTAAGGCCCAAAAGTGTTTGCGAAAGGGCCACACTGCCATTTTAGCACTCGTTACTGACACATCAACGGAAGAGAAGAGAATTGAAGACATCCCTATTGTACGTGACTTTCCCGAGGTATTTCCTGAGGAATTACCTGGTCTTCCGCCTCATCGTCAAGTTGAATTTCAAATCGAGCTAGCTCCTGGAGCAGCGCCCATAGCTCGAGCACCTTATCGTCTAGCTCCATCAGAACTTGAAGAACTGTCCACGCAATTACAAGAACTCTTGGAAAAGGGTTTTATACATCCTAGCTCTTCGCCCTGGGGAGCTCCAGTCTTGTTTGTGAAGAAGAAAGATGGTACTTTCAGAATGTGTATCGACTACCGCGAACTTAACAAGGTGACCGTGAAGAATCGTTATCCTCTCCCACGTATTGACGACTTGTTCGACCAGTTGCAAGGGTCGAGCTATTACTCCAAGATTGATTTGAGATCGGGATACCATCAGCTGAGGGTCCGAGATGAGGACGTCTCCAAAACAGCATTCAGAACTCGTTACGGCCATTATGAGTTTCTGGTTATGCCTTTCGGGTTGACGAATGCACCAGCGGTCTTCATGGATCTCATGAACCGAGTATGCAAACCTTACCTGGATAAGTTCGTTATTGTGTTCATCGACGATATCCTGATCTATTCTAAGAGTCAGGAGGAACACGAGCAGCATCTACGACTTATGCTGGAACTTCTTCGAAAAGAGCAGTTGTATGCCAAGTTTTCGAAATGTGACTTCTGGCTTCGCGAAGTTCACTTTCTAGGCCATGTGGTAAACAAGGATGGAATTCATGTGGATCCATCTAAGGTTGAATCGATCAAGAACTGGCCTGCACCCCGTACACCAACAGAAATCTGCCAATTCTTGGGTTTGGCAGGATATTACAGAAGGTTTATCAAGGATTTCTCAAAGATTGCGCAACCTCTCACTTCACTGACTCAGAAGGGTGTCATCTATCGTTGGGGTGATGCACAGGAGTCCGCCTTTCAGCACTTAAAGGATAGACTTTGTAGCGCGCATATCCTCTCATTGCCTGAGGGCATAGATGATTTTGTGGTTTACTGCAACGCTTCCATCCAAGGACTTGGTTGCGTATTGATGCAACGTGACAAGGTCATTACCTACGCATCGCGCCAACTTAAAGTTCACGAAAGGAACTACACTACGCATGACTTGGAGCTGGGAGCAGTTGTTTTCGCACTTAAGATATGGAGACATTACCTGTACGGTACCAAGTGCACCATTTACACCGATCACAGGAGTCTCGAGCATATCTTCAAACAAAAGGAGTTAAACATGCGACAACGCCGATGGGTCGAGCTCTTGAACGATTATGAATGCGCTATCAAATACCATCCGGGCAAGGCCAATGTTGTGGCCGACGCCCTCAGTCGGAAGGATACTCTACCTAAGCGTGTACGTGCGTTACAACCTACCATCCAATCCAACCTTCCCGCTCAGATTCGAGATTCTCAGGTCGAAGCATTTAAAGCAGAGAACATCAGGGCTGAGTCCTTACGAGGATCAAGGCAGCGACTAGAACAAAAGGAAGACGGCGCCTACTATGTTAACGGACGCATTTGGGTTCCACTGTATGGAGACCTACGCGAGCTTTTGATGGATGAAGCACATAAGTCTCGTTATTCAGTACACCCTGGTTCGGACAAGATGTACCACGACCTCAAGACTACGTATTGGTGGCATGGCATGAAAGCCCACATAGCAACCTACGTTAGTAAGTGCTTGACTTGTGCGAGAGTCAAAACCGAATATCAGAAACCATCAGGCCTACTTCAACAACCGGAGATCCCGAAATGGAAATGGGAGCAAATTTCCATGGATTTCATTACTGGTCTGCCTAGATCTCAACGCGGAAACGATACCATTTGGGTGATCGTAGATCGAATGACCAAGTCTGCACATTTTCTGGCTATCAAAGAAACGGATAAGTTTTCTACTCTTGCAGACATTTACCTAAAGGAAGTGGTATCAAGGCACGGAGTGCCAACCTCCATCATTTCTGATCGTGACGCGCGTTTTACTTCTGAACTGTGGCAAGCAATGCACAAGTCCTTTGGCTCACGTTTAGATATGAGCACCGCTTATCACCCACAGACGGATGGGCAATCTGAACGCACCATCCAAACCCTTGAAGACATGCTTAGGGCATGTGTAATCAATTTTGGTAATGGCTGGGAAAAGCACCTCCCGCTGGTGGAGTTTTTGTATAACAACAGCTACCACACCAGCATCCAAGTCGCTCCATTCGAGGCATTATACGGACGCAAATGCCGATCACCTCTCTGTTGGGCAGAAGTTGGTGACAGCCAAATTACTGGCCCAGAACTCGTAGTAGACACGACTGAGAGGATTGCTCAGATACGGCAACGAATGGCGGCAGCTCGTGACCGTCAGAAAAGCTATGCTGATAAGGGAAGAAAACCACTCGAGTTCCAGGTTGGGGATAGAGTGCTACTCAAAGTCTCGCCTTGGAAAGGCGTAGTTCGTTTTGGCAAATGAGGCAAACTCAATCCGCGTTATGTCAGACCATTCGAAGTCACCGAGAAAATTGGCAAAGTCGCCTACAGGTTGAATCTACCTGAAGAACTCAGCGGAGTTCACAATGTTTTCCATGTGTCGAATCTGAAGAAGTGTCTGTCATATGAGACCCTCATAGTTCCTCTCAAGGAACTCACAATCGACGACCAGCTGCGATTCGTCGAGGAACCAGTAGAGATTACGGATCGAGATGTTAAGATCCTCAAGCGTACCAGGATACCTCTGGTCCGAGTTCGTTGGAATGCTCGTTGTGGCCCAGAGTATACCTGGGAACGAGAAGACCAAATGAAACTCAAGTATCCCCAACTGTTTAAGAAAAACGCAACCACTACTGAGGCTGAAGCTACTGCAGAATTTTGGGACGAAATTCCAAATCAACGGGGGGATGATGTGACACCCCAGGAAAATCAGGAAAACAACGCAACTTAACTAGCTTCCTCAGTAACCACGCGCTAAATTTCGGGACGAAATTCTCTTAACAGGGGGAGAATGTGACAACCCTCAAATTTCATGAAACCGTACAATCTATTATTGCTAATTAAAGTACCTGATGACTGTGCTGAATTATTTAACTGCTCTCTGATTTATGTGTTATGCTTACATGTATTTGTTAACATACTAGTAGTATACAGAAAAGTTACTAAATAGTCTGGTATGCTTTCCTGAGTGTTGAAAATTAAAAACGTTACAAAAAAATATATATAGGACGCTTTACGGATTAATTAAGTAGTTTAACGGAACAGTATCGAACCGAACAACCAGACATTACCCGGAACATAAAAATATGGTCAGACACATTGTTTTTATTTTTCTAAGCTAGTTAGGGTCCCCGAACACCCTAACACACTATATAATTAATAACACACCATAAGACATTAACTAATCACTTGATTCTAACTAGATTGCAACTAAACCATTTGGAATCCAACTAGACCCCCCACCCCCACCTATAACCGAATTTATGTAGTCTTCCACATGAGATTTCATTTGTTTATTTTATTAGATTATGTCTTGTACTTAAAAGACATAATATACAAAGGATAAACTTTCTAAATGGTTATAAGTATGGTATGGGAGTTCATAAGTTCATCTTCCTCAAAACACCAAGTAACCTCCATCACCACCCCACCTCACGGCTGCCATCTCCCTCCACCATACCTCCACCATCAACTTCCATTCTAGCCATTCCTCATACATACAAAGGTGCTACGGGTCACACAACGAAGCTTGGTGCTCTCGGAAGTTGAAGGACCTTCTCCATTCGCTATTAACCACCACATTTCTTCACTCGAACTTCCCTAGCCTTGAGCTAGTGGCAAGAACTTAGATCCGTTCATTCTTCATGTTATTTAAGTGGTTAATAGGTGATTTAATGATTAAAATTATGAAACACTAAAGCACTTGCACTAAAGTCTTGAACATATGGAATAAAAGATGGATAAAGAGAAGATATGTGTGTAAATCATGTAGATCTTGTGTTGTTATGATTCTTGTTGATTTTCTGATGATTTTGCTGGTTAATATTGATGTTTGATGTTGTTGTGATCACTAAACATGTTAACGGAATCAATCGAACACAAGTTATAAAGCTAAAAGCTGAAACAGAAAGCTGGTTGGTTTTTACAGCCAAATTCAGTTGGCTGTAACAGAACCGTAACTTAATGAAAAATGTATTTTCTGAAGTCTAGGGTCATGTATTATGAAATACGGTTCTAATGGCACCAGAATCATAATTTTTGGACTTCCTTTACTATTTTTAAAGCGTCATTTTTTAACAGCAGCTAGAGCTGCATTTTTCTGCTGAAAATATGTGTTTTGTTTTCTGTCATAACTTGAGTTCTGTGTAGAGTTAGATCATGAAACTTGTACTGTAGATGACCACCCATGTACTTGTAATTATCTCACTGGAATTTCGTAAATCGGACTTACGATGATTTTTAAATAAATTATTCCGTGGACTGTGGTCAGAAAAGGATAAATCTGAGTTCAGTCCGGAAAATAAATTTTTATAAAATATTAGTAATGAACTGGACCCCGATATTTTTACAAAATAAAATCTGGAATGTTTAAGACATTCTGTAAAAATTTGGGAATTTTTGGAATAAGTTAACTATTTTATTAAAATGTCCGAAAACAGCCCGGTTTTGAATATTTAAGCTGAAATGACATAAGTTGTAATTTGCGCGTCTAAATGTCGAGTATGCTATCTGTGAATGATCTAACATGTTATAAGTGTTATGTGCATTATCGTATGTTTGTTTATGAGTGGGGAATGGATGGGAAGTATATATGGGCATAAACAGTTAAAGTAATGCATGCTATGTGATAGATACGTGTAGGAACTTTGTGCTCTATTTGAAAATCATTAAATGACTAACTGGTAATCATATTAGGATGTGATTGACCGACCGTGACTGTTAGCTATATTTGAGAATCTAACCGAGCTAACCGAGGTGAGTTCACACTTTCTATAAGGCATGGGATTCCCGGTGGTTTGGGAATGGGTTAAGAAACTAAAATGAAATCTACATATCCTCCTTGGGTAAGATATGTACGGCCATCCTCCATAGGTAGGATGCCATTATTAATCCTACGAATTCTCCTGGTGCAGAATACGTACGTTCGTCCTCCTGGTGTAGGACAACAACCTTAAAAACTAGCTAGACAAAACTCTATCAATAAGTCCCTCTTCATTATATCGACTTAATCGCCGAGGCCAATGGCGAGCGGGTCATTAGTTAATAGCGCTATTAGGTTTAACAAACCTCACACCGTGCCAGTCGGACGGGCGTGTACTAATGGACTATGGCAGACTATCAGTGATGATAGAGACTGATATAGGGCACAACTTATTTGCGTAGTAGTCGATATCATACCGTCTAGTAGTTCACACGGGGAAAGCCCCCACTGATTATGGTTATGGTTTGGGTAATGATAAAGGAACTGGTTAAACATACTTTCAACTACGGGGTAACCCCCACGGCAATTAAGCCAACGAAAGTCAAACCACGTTTTTCAGAAAACAACTTAAAACTAAACAACCAAACGTGAACTCACTCAACTTTGTTGTTGACTCGTTGTTACATGCCTTACAGGTCGCTAGATGGAGCTTGCACGAGGAGGAGGTTGTTGTGGAATACGGATTGTTATGTCCCGTACTAAACATCTAAACCTTATGAACTTATTAAACTTGCGTTTTGAACTTTAACTTATAAACTATGGACTTATGCTTTTGGATTTACTTTTATGCTTCTGCTGTTTAAACTAAACATGGTTAACTAGCTTTGGTCACCAATCGTATTGTGGTTGGTCTTATTTACTTAATTGTGATGTTCAATATGATTGGTGGCTCGATCCTGGTCATGTCACGCCTCCAAGCGGTGATGCTCCGCATGGTGGATTTTGGGGGTGTGACAGTCTTCTAACAACGCTTTTCGACACCTTATATATTCTGAAGATTAATCAGAATATAGTATCATAATTAAGCAATGTTATGAAGATTGTGAGGTTTGCATAGTCAACATAAAGTCATACTTACCTTAAACTCTCATTTTATTTGTTCTAAATATCTGGTGTGAAACATTACTAAGATGGAACTAGATGATACCTTACACTTTCACAACTTTTGTCATCATGCAAATGAGAATTTGAAAAAAGGAAAATGAGACTTATAAATTTCATCCATTATAACTGAAATTCATGAGAAATCATGACATGGTTAATGAGGATGATTTTTTTTATCTAATCTCATTCTAAGTGATTTTAAATCATGACGTTACAGCCCTAAATATTACTTGGCTTAAGGAATAAGTATGGGTCCATCATAAGTCATTCATTGACATTCGTGGAACTTATTCCAAATAGAATATTCAGACATAATTCATTTATCATTTGAAAGACTATCAACTTGTATCTAAATTTTGTCGCATATGGCCCATGGTCTTAGAAGAAATCTATTCATATATATACTTAATAAGGTTTCTATTAGATATGTCCCTAAAGTTTCTTTTGATATCTGGACATTAAAGAAATCAAATAAAGTCTAACGTATATGTGATAGGTTCCCACGTCACGTAGCTCATTGAAACTTTTCTTGTAGCATTCTAGAGATATTAAAGATCAGTGGGAGCATTAAGTGTTTTAAAACAACTTGCAATAGTTGCAAGATGTGGGGAGTGAAAATTTTACATTACCTAAATTTGCACCTCTTGTACATGACACCGCTCCATCACGACATTGTTCTATCATAACTTGTCTCCTTAAAATCTAATGCTACTCTTACAAAAGTTTCATTGTTGCTTAATTTTGGGCACACTTAGATTTCTTACCTAAACTAACATAATCTTCAACAAGAGAAATCACAACGGCTAACGTCATTAACTTGTTTCTCTATTAGAATTTGTTGGTCATTAAACATTGACCCTAAGCATGCTGAGTTCCTAAAGATTTCTAAAGTCGGTGGGAGCAGTCAAAGTCCTTATTATGACTTGCAAGGAATATAAGAGGCGGGGGGAAGAGTGTCTTTAAATTTCACTCCGAATTTAACTCCAATTACACCTCTTGTACACCATACTGCACCAACTCTTACAAACTTAGAATCCTGAAAATGATAGCAACCTAACCAAGAGCTAATCCATAAAACTGAAACTTTTAAAACCCAATAATCAACTCAGGAGGTCATCTAGGTTTAAAAACCTACTAACTTTGATGATTACATAACCTCCCTAATTGAAGTTGAAATGGATTTTGGAAATGTTTACTGATCCTATCTCTTCAAATTAAGCCATTAGTGTCAATCAATCTTCTAAATGGAATAAAACAGTTTTCTAGTAAAACTGATTTTAAGTGTTCGAATAACGTTTGGGATTTGATTGGATTACCTAAGAGTGTTCATAACTAAACCAAATCCTAATATATAAACGTTAAGACACTAAGAAGCATGATTGATTGTCAAAGGTTATACTTAGGAAGAAATAAATTATCAAAGATTTCTTTGAGGATCATCACTGTTCTAGTAGCTTATAATAGTTTAAGGCTACATTAGATGAACATTAAAAATAATTTTCCCTATCAAATGGCTGACACATTTACATGTTCATTAGATGACAACCTAAAGTTTCAAACTAAAGGTTAAAGAACACTTTATTTGTAAGCCAATAATATCCATGTCCAATGCAAACATCATAATGTGATGAAAAGCTAACGTAATTATTTTCATCAAGAATCAAGTGGATTAATGTACCTACCTCAAAATGAGTGGGAGCAACTAAGATAAACTTGTCTATACAGATGACATTCTTTTTACAAGTATATGTTACATAAGTCAAAGCATTTTTAACACAAACTTTGATATAATATATCTCAGAGATATCTCTTACGTGATAGATATCATAACATACCGAGATAGACCCAGTGGGACATTAGTTCTGTTCCATAAGTTTAACATTAAATGGGTCCTTACATATGTAACAAACATTAATGCTCTCTTTTAGAGGATAATAGGATAAATGAGATTATTTATTTACGCTTCATTAATTAGAAGCCTTATGTAAGTTCAAGTCTATGCTCGCTTAGATATTACTCACATTGCAACACACTAGATATGTCTAGATTAATGTGAAGCATCTACTGGAGTATTACAATATCTTTAAAAGAAACGAGAGACTATAATTTTAAAGAAGAAGTGAGAACTCAAACCGGTTTATTACTTTAACTTTGAAATATTCAAAGATGATAAAATGTAATTTCGGGTATATCCTTATGTCAGCAGACAAATCCATCTTATGGAGGAGTCATAATAAACTGATAATAACAACCTAAGTTATAACGACATAATATAGTCACTAAATGTTGTTGGAAATTTATCAGTGGAATCATAAGTTTATTAACTCCATATAATTAATGTTTTGAAGACTTAGTGTGATAAAGTCAGCTACCATGACTCCTTGAACAGTAACAGTTCAAGAGGTGCTGCATTAAGTTTCGATATGCAATTAATTATTCGTTTATGAACAAATTGAGGAAACTAAGTTTTGTATCGAATACATTCATGATATGCTTAAGGATCCTATAACTGAAGGGCTATTACCCATAAGTCTTATTAAGAGAGCTCATAGACGGGTATTAATTAATGGCCATGCGCAACTGCATCTCGTACTATGAATGACTAAGTATTAGTTAATTTTCCTCATCAGTTTGATTTTGTATGTCTCTAAGAATATGTCAAGCTAGCATAATGGCATATAGACAAATATAGTTACAAATCAAACAAAGGGCTTATGCGTATTTTGATCATAACGATTAGGTTTTAAATTAAGGCTATAGTATGATTAATGGGGGTCCTGAGTCGCATAATGATTCAACGGCTGTATTTCTCTGCTATAGTACTTGTTTAAGGCTAAAATGAGTGTTAACTCCTGATCAGGCTTATCTAATACTCATGGTAAATGATTACTCGGCTAAGTGGGAGAATGTAAGATTAAATATATTATGGTATAATATTTAATCTAGTAGCCATTATAATCATTTACATTATATAGATCAAAATACATAACAACCTATTAAATAATTAGTTGGTAATTGTTGATGGACCATATTACCCTTATTAACTAATTAGGTTTCCTCCTGGGTGCTTATATAAAGGAGTCTTATGTAGAGGTTGGGGGTTACACAGTTAGACATAAAACACATAAGCATAACATCATCATGATCGACCTCCTCTCCTATACCGATTCCCTTGTCGGTTTTTTCTTAGTCCCCATCATCAGTTAGCACCCTAAGGAGGAACCAGATCAAGCTGACAATCATGTCAAACACTACTGCTTGCCTGTCTGATGCAATCAAAGGTACGTTTTCATGTTTTTACATTATGTTCAAAACAGAACTGAACCAACACGTCACATAAGCAGCCATGTCATGGGGGCCATTACCTCACCCAAGTGATGGGCCTGGGTGTGGGTGATGAGCCTCTCCCTTTTCTTACCTCACACAACGGTCAAAACCCGAGGGGGGGGGGGTGTTGACGGGCCTCGACTGGCCATCACATTCTCGGAATGCTCCCCACACCCACCAGCCTTAAATCTCTTGGGTAGCATAATAGCGTAAGGCCATAGGCGTCTATGAGGACATGCCATAACATAGTGACAAGTTTGATAAATCGTATTGCGTGCTATAACATAGTAACAAGTTTGATAAAACATATTGCATGCAACATTTTCAAAGTACTTGTAATTAGAGCAAAGCATAATAACATGTTAACCAAAAGTGAACTAGATATCGTAACAAAATTTGTAAAGAACGTATGGGATACTTGAAGTCCAGACAAGTTTATATAAATAAAAGTTATATACTTGAAGTAGTAAATTGTATCTAATTATCTACATTAGCTGACCAACAAATCCAAAGTCCTCACCTACAATTTATTTATTTATTTTTTTAAATGACCAATAAAAGTCCGATCACCCAGGTTCCAACAGGGGCGAAGCTTAATGGGGGGGGGGGGGGGACGTCCGCCCCCCGGGATTTTTCGCTCAGTAGTGTTATATATGTAGTTTTCGTATAGAAATTTGTGGGTATATACGTTTTCACCCCCCCGGTTCTATAGAAATTTTTTGGTATATATGTTTTCACCCCCCCGGCCGAAAAATCCAAGCTTCGCCACTGGGTTCCAATGGCAAAAGGTCACCCACACTGACGAACGCAGACGGCACTAATGACCCGGCCTGCAACCATTCTAGAGAAAATTCATCACCCGAAGACCCATTGTAACAAAACCCCTGACTCAACCCAGAGCAATTTTCTTCGAGACTCGAACCCATAACCCACTCTATAGTCCATAACACCATAACCTCCACTTTGATACAAAGCTTAAGTTACTTTCTCTAATTCGTTGATTTAGTGGGATTCTGACAACAAAACTTTTAATGTCCTTAAATAATTGTTAACCCTTATTCTTGTACTTTTCTTCGGTTAATTATTAGTAATTACATGTTTGTTACAAAACTCTTACACATTATAACTTAATTTAAACATTCGTGTTAATTGTAGTAATGGGTTGTATGCACTTACAAGCATCCTTAAGTTGGGTTTGTTTTCCTCAAAAGATTTTAATAGCGTACACCCTAACTTTTTTTATACAATAAAATTTTAATCTTTTCCATGTTGGGGTTTTGTAACGTGTAATATCTCATATCAACAAATGTTGTTTAGCGTATCCACCAAGAGATTACATGTTTGTTTTTTGTTGTACGAATGGAGACTTCCTAAAAGGTCACCCATCATTCGATTTTTCCACTCATGCATGTTTAGTTATGTACCCTTCCTCTCATTCACAACCAGTGCGCCCAACACACATTAGGGATATTTGAGGCGAGATATTCCTCGTTGCTCAATATATCTCTCTTCTAGTGGTGTTCATCGGAGTAGATATTGATGTGTTTGGATTGGTTTATTTGGATTTGTTTTTTTTTTTTTTTTGTCATTAACTGATAATCGTACCAAATCTGAATTCGCAAGTGTCTAACCATACTGAATTGAATCAAATAAACCGATTTATTTGGTTGGTTATCTGATTAAACTAGTTATTATTCCATTGAAGTCGGTCTGGTTACCTGAATAAGAAAAGTTTATGGAACAGATAACCGATTCGAAATCCGAAATCATACTTTGGATCAATTTTCTTGTTTACGTATATGGTTTGATTTTTTTTTCATACCCCTACTTTCAGGGTCAAAACACAACAATGTGAGATTCGCAGAAGGCTTGAGACTTACCTTTCTCGTCAAGGTTCATCCACCATTGTAAATAAAACAAATGTGACCCTGATACCACTTGAAATACCCGACTTCTCATTTCAACAAATGTTGTCCGTTTTACCCGATATAAGCTCACATTATTCTTTTTTGTTGCACGGGTGAATTTTTTTCGACGTCACCCATCACCCGTTTCTCACACTAAAGCAGATTGAACTTTGTATGTTAGAAAAACTTTAACAATATTTTAAGAACATTACACACTCCCTAATTTTACGTGATAGAGAGGAATTCATTAAATTTATTGACCTAATGTAAATAAAATGGAAATCTTGGTTGATATGAAGTGCTTAACTTTACAAATTCGTAATCATCAACTTTAACGGTGTCTTAAATTATGGAGTGATAAAATCTAATAATTGTGTTTTAACAAATACATTAATAATAAATATTTCCTCATATGAAAAACACCTATAAAATATATTATGCTTTCAAAATTACTTTAAATATAACCTAAGTACGTATCAAATTCCATTTATATCAATTATAAAAGAGATACGATTATTATATTAAGAACCCAAAAAGAACTTATTTCTTTTTATGTAAAAGAACTATAAAAGTATCACAAATTTTAACTTATTTATCGTTCATTTTTTTGAAATCAGATTAAATATGATTAAAAATAAACACACATCACGAACCTTTAACACAATTTTAATATAGTAATTTTAATAGTTTTCTTTTGTAGAAAACAAGAACAAGTCTTAATGATCTGTGGCAAACGACGTCGTCAAAGTGGGTACCTTACTACTTTGGACATGCCGATACCACAACCACGCGCCTACAGACATTCGGTTCGTGTGAACTCCTCTCATGTACAAACTACAAACAAACAAGATAGAATTTTCCAATTTACCCTTTAAATATTGACAAAACCTTCTATCAACCCTAACTACTTAAAAGTTACCATTTACCCCCTCTCATAAATTACCCTACAAAGAGGATGGCAAATGAACCCGACAAGCAAACTCGAAACTTAAAACAAGACGGGTATTGAGGTATGGGACGTGTCTTATATATTTTTGCAGGCATAGGCTATGTGATGGGCGGAGCTTCCTTGGGGCGGGAGGGGGCGCCCGCCCCCCGAACTTTTCGACGCGTAGTGTTATGAACAGTACCTTCGTATATAAATTTTTAGGTATATACGTTTCCCCCCCCCCCCCGCGGAATTGGGAAAAATCGACCCCCCAAGCTTTGCCAATAATGTGTGGTATTAGGTGATAGCTGTCTGATTGCCCGAAACAATCATGCTCGTTTACATAAACCATACCCCATAAACATTATCTTTTTATTTTTTATTTTCTTTCTTGCTAGTAAAATAATCCATTAATTCATTGTTTTTAGTTTTTATATTTCTAATCTTCTTGGTAACAATTTTATATAAAATATACAATAGCAAGAAATATACTTTTGGGAATCCCTACATGTAATTTTTTACAAATTGATGAATGAGCATTAGAGATTGAATTATCTTTTATTTGAATTTTCCTCATCTCGTTTATCCTAGGCTATATATTAAAATCTAGGATTCAATTTTTAAGGGGCATTTGATACTTGATAAACACTGTAAGCTTTAAACTTTCGATCTCTAATCATTTGGTTCAAATCACCTGAATAAAACCATTAGCGTTCTTCAGCCAATTGATTGCTTTCGTATCTGCATCACAAACTAACCTGTATACTTGATATGATATCCGATTTGTATTAGGACGAGCATAAACACGATCTTACAGTTTGTTATGGGACTATAATTGCCAATATCTGTCCCAAACACATATCATTACCCTCCTTACCCTAAAGATATTTGGCACTTGAATTTATTGATAAAATCCCATATGTGGTTTCAATAACAAACACGTGTTAGCAAGATTTTGTTATATCTTAATTTTTCATAAAACACAAAGAGAATTATTTGAACGACTTTCAAATAGTATAAGGGATGAAAATAGGCCAGGTATCCGACAAGTATAAGAAAATCTCATTCCCACATCCAATTATAAAATTATATCTCAAACCCAATCTTGTACTCATCGGATTCTCGTTACTTACCCATCGGGTTCATGGGTATATATGAGGGTATCACATATAACAACCCTCCTAAAACCCCCTTAACATAACCCTAAACGTTCCTATTATACCCCGAATACTCGTTAACGGGCCTAAAATACCTTTATATTAATAAAAATCAATTAAAACAAAAATATATACCGCTTCTCGCGGGGCGCGACCCCTTTGGGTTTGCGAGTCGCGGGCCGCGACAGAGTGACACCAGGCGACACCCTAGTCCGCCACGTGTCCTCATGTGTGTGAAGCCTAGTGAGTTGACTCACCAAGGCTAGAGCCTAGCCTACATGTCTCGCGGGCCGCGAAGGCCGACCCCGGATTGGTCGCGGGGCGCGAGCCGCCTATGTCCAGACCTATAAAAGGAGGCGCAAGCCTCAGCTGTCCGTCGTTCAATTCTTTTCTTTCCTCTGACATATAGTAGACATTATACTCGGGAATAAAACCCTTAAAAGCGAAGTTCTGCCTCGTTGTAAGTATTATAACCCCCGATCACGTATTTGTTACCCTACCCGATTGATCTAAGCCTCCGTAACGCATGTTAAGGCTCTCCCTGACTCAGTCGTTGGAGTTCTGTCTTGTGTTGTACGGCTAATGTGATTTGGGTTATCTTACTAACACGTGTGCATTGTTAAATTTTTAATAGATAATAACCAGGAGAACCATCAGGAAGCTATAGTATTATCTAAGTCAGCAATGTGAGTACATCTTATTTTTGTCACCTTTTTGTGAGCACATCTTACTTTTTGTCACCTTTTTGTGAGTCATTGTTTCAAATATTTTACAAAACCCTAAATATTTATCAAGACTCTTACAGTGATTAAGTTTTTGTAATTCTACAATTATCATCAGTATGTGTGGTTTTGTATACATTACTTGACACTCGTTACTATTGCGAATAGTAGCATGACCGCAAGCATGGGGGACAAAAGTTGCCCAGTAGCAGTGCTGTATTGAATAATTAGATAGATATAAACATTGTAAATCTTAATACTATAAAGTTATAAAACTGTTTTTATTAAACTGGGATGCACTCGCCAGTATTTCTTGCTGATAAAACATTTTTAAAACGCGTTTCAGGTAACTTAATGTGAAGCTAATAGAAGCCAGCTGGAGAGCACTGAAGGCTTAAAGATGTGGCTATAAAAGTTACCTAAATAAAAATGGGATTTTGTTTTCAATAAATTAGGGTCTATCCCTATAAATGTATTGTAATAGAAACTTGGGTTTTATCCCATTTATTTATTATAAAAGTTTGGTGTTTTAAACTCTGATATATATTTCCTAACTACGGTCCTGATGTTTGAATTCCAATGCCAAATTTATAAACACCGATACCACCCGCTCTGAGTCTCGCGTTACCCGCTCCTGGGGTAGGGGTCAGGGGCTGCGACAGAAGGTGGTGTCAGAGGCAAACCACTGGTTTAAGCCAACGAGGTGTTCTGTCAACACCTAAATTTTAATAAATTGTGTTAGGAAATAACTTATGTGATATTGTGTAAATATGTATATTATTATTTTGTGTTATTTGACAATTTTTTAGTTTACAGTATGAGTGAGCAAGGTACATCTGATGCTTATCGTCAATTAGCTAGTTTCCCAAAATATGAAGGAACCTCATCTCAGCCAATCCCCTCAGGATACTCTGCTAATACAGAGGAAGGAATATTTATCTTTAAGGCACAGTCCGAGGAGCGCATGAGATGAGAAAAAGGATGAAGAAATTACAACAACAGAAAGCACTAGCGAAAGCCAATAGGGAAGTGAATGCACAAACCTAGGAAGTAGTTAATAGGGCAGTATGGAAGGAGGAACTTGATAGATAGTTAGCAGATTTCCATATGTTAGCCACTACATGTAACACCTCGAAAATTCACGTCCTATAATGTATTGACACGTGTCATAAGCTTGAACGTGTGAAAGTATACTCTAGAGGGACTAAAGTTGACAAACATGGAAAGTATGTGAATATAAAGGTTCAAAATGTCAACAAGGGATAAATATACTTGACAGTAACCCTACATGATGCTCATACCTTCAAACGAATAAAGCATGGATCATACGAAGCTAAATATGAAAGAAAGTGAGAGATTACGAACTACATGGGTTAAATGTGTCAACATGTTTAAAGTATACCTTTGAGTGACCTTTTAGCAAACCCGAAGCCTTGTAACGATTAATTATGCTCACTAGAATGTGTGATAAAAATTTCATAAAGTTTCGTTATCGTATGAGAAAGTTATGATCAAATTCGTATACGAGGGGTTAAAAGCGTCAACGTTGAAATTTAAGACTTTCGGTGATCGTATGAATAACCAGGGACCTAACAAAGTTGGTTTATGACTTGGAGTCCTTAAAAGTCAAGTTTGAGGGTTACAAGTGCAAGAAACCATGTTAAAAATCAAGTTTGGAAGTTCAGGGGCCAAATGTGTCATTTTTGAAAGTTCTGTTTTGCTGACCAGGTCCTTACGGACCGTAAGGCTGGACCTTTACGGTCCGTAAGCAGTGCCCAGATGCAGAAACTCGTTTAAATGGTTGTTCAGCCCATGTAACGACTTATCTTGCCCTTTAACACCACCAGGGGTTGCCTAAACTGATTCTTAGGCCTTAGGGACACTTGTTAATCATCAAGAATCACCCCTAGCATGATTTGTCATGATCATAATGGATAAAAATCACTATAAAAAGGCCCTTTGGTTGGAACCTTGTGATCATTCATTTCATCTACTTTCTTGGAGCTTCCTGGAGCATAAGAGCAGACCCAAGCCATCTCTAATAGTGCATTAGACTTTGGTAAGTATGCTTAACCTTTCTTAGTTAAGTTTTTATTTAGTTTTAGCTTAAAAGTCAAACCGTCGTAATTAACGGTTGACTTAGCGATTAATCATTAATGGTCCAGTGATTAGTCGAATTGAAAGTAGTTATAAGTTGGTAATTATGTGGGCATTAAACCCTTAAAAGGGCACCCTCAGATTCCCACTCTAACTAGATCAAATGACGGGTCAAAGTTGTTTAGAAAAAGTCAACAGAAGCTTAATTTGCAAATTAAAACGTAATTAGAAATGTAGAAGGCATGTAACCTATTTTATCACTCATATAACTTGATAATAAGTATAAGAACTGATCTAAGCTTGTTTGATCCGACAATTTTCTGTTTAGACCCGGTTCGGAACCGAAAATCGCAAAACTTTGACTTTTGCTTTGACTTCAGTTCTGACCCGAATTAGATAGGTTTAGAAATGCCTTAGGGCTTCCTTAGGACCAGGTTACATGTTGGTATAACCCTCTGTGCTTGGTTCGTTGATTGCCCCTTTCGTTTACACGTTTCCGTTAATTGCTTAATGTTGACCATAATGCCCTTTTGTAACACCCCAAAACCCGAATGTTTATATTCGTTAAATGTTAGGATATGGTACATCAAGAATTAAATGACTAGGCTATTTACCCTAATAAAGTGAATGATAAAAACTAATTAGAAGATGAAAGTTGTGCCAAACATGTTTAAGTGGCAAACATTGAGGGGTTAAATGGAATAAGGTGAAAGTTAGGTTACTAAATAACAAAACACACACACAAACACACATAGTGTGTTCGTGAAAGAGCAGGAAGCTCCCATGGAGCCAAGAACCCTAACTTCATCTATTCCCTCAAATTGGAAGGCTAAACGAAGCTCAAATTCATAACCAAACACGGATTAATGATCACCTTCACAAGGGGATCGTAAGGTATGTCTTAGATTCTAGATTGGTGATGATGCACGAAATGGGTTATGTTGTAAATCACGAATTTGTATGAAATTGAGCATGAGTATGTGTTAGATTCATCATTTGGAACATGGATTATGCATGAATTAGGTTAATTTGATGTTTAAGGGTGAAACCCATTAGTTATGGTAAGAATGATGATTTGAATCATCATCCATGTCTAATTCTTGTTGAATATTGATGTATTTTTATTTGTATGATGGATTCTTGTTAGAGGAATTAAAAGAAATGTGACACTAGTATGTTTGATGTTCATGCATGTATGATCCATGTTGATTAGAAGGAAGAAATTGATGAATTATGTATGAGATTAGAAGGATATGCATGAACTAGTTGTACACTATGCTTAGGAGGTAGTACACACATCAAAAGCATGAAGAAACTATGAAGAACTTAAGATTAGATCACTTGTAAGTGATTAGAAAAATAGTCATGAAGTGGGTTTTGATGATATGATGAAAATGATAATATGTTCATATTATTGATGTTTGATTTTAAATACCACATGTTGATTAGTAGAAGGATTTGATGCACTATGTATGAATTTAGAAGATTGTGCATGAATTAGTTGTATGTTACGCTTAAAAGGTGGTACGCACACCAATCGTATGATAAAATGTATATAGTGTCGTCCGTATAGTCTATCATGATGATACGGGTATAAAAAGATAAGTCGAAAGTTAAATAAAATGAATTGTTGACTTTCTGGAAGTCAACTACGAACAAGAAGCATAATTTAACTTCTTGTTGTGAAGGTAGGATATTAGGAAGTCGTACGTTACATGTTACATCAATACACGTTATATGTAATGACATGATGAACTACATGGGGGCAAACGGATATGGATATGACTATATGGGTTATGCTTGTTAGAAACGACTAATGATATGATCGTCAACATGTACAAATGAATATGCTAATAAGAATGTGATTTCGATGACATGGAAGTATAGGAATCATGTCGAGACGGAATCAAGCACGGAAGGATAATGGATCAAGAAGTGGCGAGGGAATGAATATGAACACGGATGCATGAGGTAAGTGATTCCGTAATCACTTCTTAGTTGTTTATGTAAAGTTATATGCAATTTAATTAAATATGATAATTGAGGTCAAGGATGAATGAATTGTATGATATCGATGAAGTATTAAACGGATCTTAGCTTTGATCCGAGTAAGGTATGTGTGATTAGGAATTGTAGCTAAGTAGTAGGATTGGTTACTTATGCAAGGAAATCCTTTGTTTTTTTAAGGATAGAGTAACGTTGACAAAAACGCCCTTGATATGTATTTCGGGCAAACGACCTTAAACGTCGTTTGAAAATGAGCTATTCGATTAGAGTAATGTCTTTGTCAAGTATGAAAGCGAAGTGTAGGGTTTTGTATGTCATAGACCTTTTAATGCACAAATACCCATAACGGGTCAAAATAAGCTTTTGAGCGAAAATGGTTTAAGAGAATGCTAGACATCCGAGAAATTAGTCGTTTATGATAGGCGTCAATGAAATTATTAAGTTCATATGAGATTGAGGTCAAATAAACATATTTTGTTGATAAATGCACGAACGGGTCAAATAATGAGAAGATGATAATAAGCCGAATGCTTGTAAGCTAAGAATTTCCTTAATCCGGATGTGGGATTTTAAGTTTATATGATAGAATGTGAATTTACAAGCATGTAGGAAGAAACGAGAGGTTAAACGGGTAAACGGTTCGAAAGTTATGCGCGTTTTAGTGCGTTCGGACGTCGAAACGGATCTGCAGAAAAATGCACTTTAGAGAGCCCGTCGCCGACGGGCAAGGAGGCCGTCGCCGACGGGCAAGGGAAAGTCAGTTTTTCTCCGACGGGTTATCTTCCTGTCTACGGGGTTTTGGCTACGGGAAAAACTACGGGCCGTCGCCGACGGGCCCTAGGGCCGTCGCCGACGACCTCCCCAAGTCCAAAAGTCCGAAATCTTGTTATTTAAGTTGCGTTATGTATCGTAGGCTTCGGTTTGTTATCCGTGGGCTACGACGGACTTTCTAAACATGATTTTGATCGATCCTTAGATGTTTATGGGTTATGAATCAAAGTTTAAGTCTCATGTAAATAACGTATAAGTATGTAAGAGGTATGTTAAGATATGTACGAGTGTATGCATGTATGTAATGCTATAGGAAGGGTATGTACGTATGCAGATGTGTATGTATGTATGTATAAAGATATGTACGAGTGTATGCATGTATGTAAAGATGTAGTAAAGGTATGTACGTTTGTAGATGTGTATGTATGTATGTATGTATGTATAAAGATATGTACGAGTGTATGCATGTATGTAAAGATGTAGTAAAGATATGTACGTATGTAGTTGTGTAAGTGTGTAGGTATAAAGACATGTATGAGTGTATGCATGTATGTAAAGCTGTAGGAAGGGTATGTACGTATGTAGATGTGTATGTAGGAATGTATGCAAGTATGTATGAATGTATGACTTAGATATGTTGAGTGTTAACGTTATTGATGGTGTACCTTGAGGATGAAAAGTAATGCAGGTACATTATTGAAGCCTCACCAGGAAATGGATACGCAGATGAAATGCTTAAAGTTTGGAACATGATGAAATGTGAAGTGTACGTGGATGTGTCTTGTTTGTAAAATGTGTGCTAATGTTATGAATATATGTGGTGAGCACAGGTAGTACAAGCCATGAGGATTACTAAGGAATGGAGATCGAAGATCGAGTCACTAGAGAGATTGTACGGGAACGTTGATGGGCATATTGTAGTAAACATAAGATATGTTTTTAATTAGTAAATAAGAGGATGACGGATTAATGAGAAAGAGCTATGTTAAAGTTAAATCTTAAATAAGTTGAGGTATTTATAATGAAAGAAATTTTATGGTTCGTTTTTCCGCTGCGACTTTTGTCATGTACGAATTAGGGTCTAACACCTTTTGACCATAAAACGAGAATTTTAGAAATGTGAAAGGACAATAATCCTTATTACTGATTTATAAAGTTGTCCCTAAATTTTCACATCAGTTGGAGGTCTAGATTAGGAGTTATGCTCATTAGCGTAATTATAACGCCTTTTAGTAATTAAACGGCGCAATTAGCATAAAGCCTATCTAAACCCAATTTTTGACACCAAAACTTTTACCCACTGATGTAATATAATATTTTGAGATTTTTAAAGATTTTTAATTATTTTTAACCTGCTCATAACCTAAGGTTATGGCATTAATTCGGTAAATACCGAATATACCCTTTTTGGTTATAAAATGAGTTCTACAAAGTATTCTGACACCAATCCAATTGCTACTTATTTTATATAATAAATAAAGTATTTTGAACTTAATAACCTGATCAGAAAACTCAGATTTCCTGTATAACCCGGAAATCGCTTAAAATAGCTTTTTACGCGTATTAAAACGCATAGTTTGGGTTTAAAACCATTTTGTCACATAAGACTTATTACCAATTGATATAACCTGTTAAAGTAAGTTATTTTACTGATGTATTCGGACCCAAATCTCAGAACTTCATTTAATCTCTTTTATAACCTTTAAAATGACCAAAATACCCCTACGGGGCTTATTTTGAGATTAAACTCGTTTTGGGCATAATGGAAGGTATCCTACTGATATCACAACATAATTAAGTCATATTAACTAAGGAAACCTGTATGTGATTCAGTTGGTTACTCGTTACGCACTTTTCGCGTTCAGATCGGCTTATGTAACTAGTTTGCATATATTAGCCGAAACGGGTCAAACCATATCATTTTTGTCTCAAAATCCAGAATGTGTTTAAGTTACCCATATTAAACAATCATACAAGCTTGCCGGGTCAAAACCACATTCTAAACCGGTCTTCGCCTTATCATGCGTTTGAACCGTATCTTTCTTTAAAACTAACCGGTCTAAGCTTAGGCTTAATTAAAGATCCGTTAGCATTCTAATTGGTTATTTATACCATCATTCCAGACTAGAGCCTTCCGGTAAATTGTACCTACACTTACTTAAGTGAATACGGCTGAGTTATTAAATTCTTGCTATTTAAGACATGAGCTAGCTCAGGTAAATACTCTTAACTTATTTTCCCTATTACGGGCTTGGGATACGGTAATATAAATACCGCATGGTAAGGTATGGGATTCAAAGACCAATAAGTCGGGAAATCCAAATAACCTGTTTTAATTCGTATTGCTTGACTGAAACATTGGGGATTAATGCGACCGTGTCCTGGATATCCTTGACTCATTAAATGCAATGGCCACGACCTAAGCACGGGGTTTAGGCATACACCTGACAGATGCCATATGTTTATAAATTAATTTTACCCAATATGGGATTCCCAATAAGGGAATAGTGGTGTGTCGGTTAATCTTGAACCGACATAGAACCGGGCCCCGTATGTAGAGCAAGTTATGTAAAACTGATAACATGAGATATAGTTTGTCCCAAGTATAAAAGATTAATTTTGCCTTGTGCATTTTAATCAAAGTGTCAAAATGTTTGTGCCTGGTGCATCTAAATCAATTTTCCTAAACTCTTTTCAAATGAGTCGGTTGAGTGTATTTACCAGTGAAAACTGACGTATTTTCCAAAGTCTAAGTGACAGGTACAAGTACGTAATAGGCTGGAAGCTGCTCAGGGCGTTAATAAGGAATCTTGCAAATTCTAGGCGTCTAAAGTCTATTCAACAGTTTTTACTTATATTTGATCCGCCTGTGGATCCTTTACTTTCCGTTGTAATACTTGATATTACTTCATATTCGGATCGTAATATATTTATCTTTTGCTTCCGCTGTGCATTTATATATTGTGTTGTTTGACTATGATGATATCAACTACGTCACGATACTCCCCACCGGGCCCACCGGTAATACGTGGAAATATCGGGGTGTGACAGGTTGGTATCAGAGCCAACATTGAGTGAATTAAACACTAGCCTTATGTGTTTAATCTCAATAACACAGTAGGACATTCCTTGACCTTCTGAGTCTAGACTTAACATAGGAATACTCTCAATCCTAATCTGGAAAATTTTGCTTCCAAATTTTTATATAAACGTCTCCAAGCGAAGAAGCTGTAATAGAAATTCTCCACATCCGGAGCCTTGAAATGCTGAGCTTCGTACCGCGGCTAGAATGAAACGAGCATCCAGGGAGAGAACATTCAGAAATAAAAAGAAGGAGAAACCTCTTGCTGAAGATCGTTTCCTTAATAGTCCTTATAAGGACATATTTATCTTTCAGTCCCTTCGAGGACACATTATTCCTTTCAAGTCCCGCTTAGGGCAACTCTGTACTTTATTTTTATATAGTGGATTGATTAAATTTAAGTTTTCATTCTAAACATGAAATATGAAATAAATGGAAAATAACATCCCTTTTATTTGATCTACCATTATTGTTGGACCGTTTTAAGACCTCGAAAAGTCAGTAAAGAGTGTTCATCTTCAAATACGAAGGCGGAATCAACGTAAAAGAAGTCATAACAGCTATTTTCCTTTTAATCTATCTTTTCTGATTAATTTCCGTGCTTTTACAAGGTATTTTGAAGTAAATCCGGCAGCACCTTCCCTTACACACACATACAAGTCTACCTCAAATGAACAACACACACCTATATATATAAGTATTAGATTTCGCTTGAACATGACATGTTCACTTCAAGCGAAATCACATGTTCTGATTTCGCTTGAACTACACATGATCTCTTTCAAGCGAAATCTTCTACTTTAACATATAAAATCCTAACTTTTAACCCTATTGTGTGCTCGTTCATTCTATCTAGACCTAAGACTTGATTAAGATGTAATCAACAGACATTTAATGCACCAACAGACTCCCCCTTGGATGTTGATGAAGTCTTTGGCTTCAAGTCTTTGTCTTTATCATTCTTCAAACATTGTAAAAACTCTCTTCAATCTTTATCTTCAAACTTTAAACTTCAATCTCCCCTTTGACTGTTAATCCAGACTCCCTCTTTCACAGACTCCCCCTCTCACTATGCTAGAATCTGAGATATCTGGTTCAAGCTTTGACAAATAGCTTCCATTGGGAATAATGAAGTCCAATCCTGTTACTCAACCAATAACCATTACAATTCTATCTTTTCAACAGTAAATCACAAACTCAATCAGTTTTAACAATCCACTCAAGTATTCAGGTCCAAGTTAATGACCCTGATCACTTGATTAATCTACCAAGTCCAAATTAATGACCTTGGTTGATCTTTTGACGAAACAATACTGATTTTAAAACCAAACAAGTTACACATTAACTGAAAATAACAAGTATCAAATTAATGAACTTGTTTTTGACTTTCCAAAAATTCAAACTTCATCAAAGTAAGCTCTCCTCATTCTTCAGTCCAGAATCTCCTGCATCTGCTTCAAACGACTGAGAATCCAACAATCAACTCTCCACTTTGGTTTGTCAGAAAATAAAGCAGAAATATAATCTTTTTGGATTTTATCAAAGTGTTCTAAACTAAGAAATGAAATACAGAAAACTTAAATTGCAGAAAGTAAACAAAGTAAACTATTTACAAACAAATTTTTGGTGAGCGTGTCAGGGAATCATATCAGCTTTTCAGACAAATTACAAGTACCGTTAAGCTTCATTTCATACTCAGACTTAAACAATTCACCTCGATTGTCGATATACTGATCCATCTTAAATTCCCACACAAATTTCAATTTACTCAGGATACGAATTAGATGTCTTATGAACTTAGCTCATTCATGTGTCCCACCTCTTGAATATACTCCCGTATCCAGAATCCCAATAATCAGTCTTACAGGTGAGTATACTACAATGATATCTGTATATAAATTAGGTATGCGAGGGCCGAGGGATCTCAGGTCAATACTTCCGTATACGCAGAGAGATATCAGCTTCGACTTTACGGTATGTCCCCTTTAGAGGATCTTTTAGCTACAACAGCAGCGACTATCAATTTTATTGTTTCATAGGCATGCTGAGGGTTTATGCTATGTTTCAAGCATTTGCGGAAAGTATTATCCAAGGACTAGGTCAGAACCATCGTTCAGCAGAAGTCCCAGAATAATACCCCAGACATCATTGAGTATAAAGACCTAGTATATCAGATTATGAGACCTTTCAAACGAGATTTCAGGGGTTACCTATATATCCAAGTACTGTTCCCCACGAATTTCACAAGTTTGAATTTAGGTTTATATCCCGAATAAATCTACTAAATGTGCGAAAACCTATCGACACATCATCAGTGAGACTGTTTAACTCATTTATACTTTACAAATCTTTAGCTACTGTAATCGTCTAGCCAATGTACTATCATTTTCCCTATATACACAAGCTCTTTTTCAGATTTTATCATGTTTTTGTATTTTTGCATTTTTTATTGTTTTTGTATTTTCTGAAAAAAAATATCTATATACATCTATCTACTCCCCCTAAATACCAAAACAAGTAAAAAATCGACAAACCATTGCAGATTGTTTCTCGTCTTCATCCGCAACAGTACTCTCATCAACGCCCACAATTCCATCCGACACCGAAAGAAGCTTCATACCATTCAGTTTTAACAAATATTTAAACCGATTTTTATCAAAAGCTTTGGTATGTAAATCAGCTTTCTGTTTGTCAGTGTGGATTTTCTCAATTCGTATCAACTTTTTCTCAAAACAATCATGAATAAAGTGATGACGAATTTCTATGTATTTAGTTTTAGCGTGATGTACTGGATTCTTTGTTATATTTATAGCGGCCTCATTATCAACAAAAAGAGGTGTGTTAAGAAACTGCAAACCGTAGTCGCGCATCTGTTGCTGTATCCACAAGATCTGAGAGCAGCAACTGCTAGCAGAAACATACTCCGCTTCACATGTAGATAACTCCACAGACGTTTGTTTCTTACACTGCCAGGTAACCAATCTAGGACCAAAGAACTGGCATCCTACAGTTGTTGATTTTGAATTGACTTTGCAGCATCCAAAATCCGAATCGGAATACCCTTCGAGCGTAAAGTCGCCTTTTCTAGGATACCACAACCCCAATGAAGGAGTTCCTTTCAGGTAGCGCAATATCCTCTTCACAATGATCATATGCGAAGCTCTCGGGTTAGACTGAAATCTTGCTGCGAGGCACGTTGGGTACATGATATCAGGACGTGAAGTTGTTAGGTACATCAAAGAACCTATCATGGAACGGTAAAAAGTTTCATCAGCCCTGTCTCCGGTGAGATCTGGGTGAATCCCATGATTTGTTGCAAGTGGGGTAGCAGCTGGAGTAGAACTTGACATCCCAAATTTCTCTAGAATATCATGAACATACTTTGACTGATGAATGAAAATTCCCTCAGGAAGTTGTTCAACTTGTAAACCCAGAAAGAATTTCATCTCCCCCATTGATGACATTTCAAACTTTTGCTTCATCACTGATTCAAAATCTTTGCATAGATTTTCATTTGTCGACCCAAAGATTATATCGTCCACATAAATCTGAACTATCAGAAGATGACCATCGACCTCTTTAGTGAAGAGAGTGGCATCCACTTTTCCACGAATGAACTTATTGGCTAGTAGGTGTTGAGACAAAGTCTCGTACCAGGCTCTCGGGGCCTGGTGTAAACCATACAGCGCTTTGTCCAATAAGTAGACCTTGTTTTTGTGGATTGGATTGGTGAAGCCCGGTGGCTGACCGACATAAACCTCCTCTTTAACCTTCCCATAAAGAAACGCCGATTTAACATCCAACTGATAAACTTTAAAGTTCTTCCAAGACGCAAATGCTAGGATAATTCTGATTGCCTCTAGTCATGCTACAGGAGCATAGACTTCGGTAAAATCAATCCCCTCCTGTTGACTAAAGCCCTGAACAACGAGTCGAGCTTTATTTCGAATCACAACTCCTCTATCGTCTCTCTTACACTTAAACACCCACTTGGTGTTAATCTTTCTCTGACCATCCGGCAAATCAACTAACTTCCACACTCCCAATTTCTCGAATTGACTAAGTTCCTCCTGCATTGCATTGACCCAAGAGTCTTCAGTAAGCGCCTCTTTGTAAGTTCTTGGTTCAACCTGCGAGATAAAACAACTCAATGAGAATTCAGTTTGCAAAGGAGCAACTTTTGTATAAAAACATGTAAGCCCTTTATCAATCTGTCTTCGAGTGCGAACGCCTGTCTGCAATTCTCCTATGATCAACTCCTCTGGATGATATGAAAAAGTTCGCGGCATCACTTCACTTGGAACATCTACATTTCCCTCCAGATTAGTAACATTATGTTCTGCATCTTGTTCACCAACTTGGTTTGTTTGACTTGAAATCTGAATTTGCTCCCCCTCAGAATCTGAATCACCATGATCAAATACTGGCATGTTTTCAGCTTCTAGATTATCATTCTGAGCCGACTGATTATCCTGAGCAACTTCATTCTGTTGGACATCATCATGTTCACCAGCATTACTCGGACCTGCTTCATCGTCATTGGAAGTTTCCTGTGGTCTCCTCGAATACTCAGCTGGGAACCTTAGCTGCGACTCATATTCACGCAAAATATCCAACTCATCAAAGAAATCTTCATCATCCTCTGATTCTTCTCTCATGTCAAATGAATCCCACAGTTTGTCTGTAACACCTCGAAAATTCACGTCCTATAATATGTTGACACGTGTCATAAAGTTTAAACGTGTGAAAGAAATATTATGGAAGGACTAAAGTTGACAAACGTGGAAAGTATGTGAAAATACGTATTCTAAGTGTCAACTGTGAATAAATATATTGTACATTAACCTTACACGATGCTCATACCTTCAAACGAATAAATCATGGATCATACGAAGCTAAAAGTGAGTGATTTCAAACTACAGGGACCAAATGTGTCAACATGTTTAATTTATACCTCTGAGTGACCTTTTGACAAACCCGAAGCTTTGTAAATATTAATTTTGCTCACGAGAATACACGATTTAAATTTCGTAAAGTTTCGTTAACGTATGAGAAAGTTATGATCAAATTCGTGTGCGAACGGTTAAAGCGTAAACGTGGAATGTTAGGACTTTTCGGGTGACAACGAAGTTACCGGGGGGCCTAACAAAGTGGGTATATGTTTTAAAGCCTTTCTAGATTAATATAGAGGGTTTACAATGCAAGAAAAACAAGTGCCCGATCAAGTTTCGAAGAGCCAAGGATCAAAATGCAAAATATCACAAAAGCTGATCTGGAGGGCCTAGCGCGACGCCAGGGGTCCCTAGCGTCACGCTAGGGGTGCCCAGTACCAGATTATGTTTGTTGTTGTCTGCCTTTGCCTTTCTGCTTGACCCCATCCGATTTTCCACATCCCTTGGCTCCTAAAACACCTCCTAAACATGTAGGACACATGTAATAATGTTGTGGATAGTTGTAGACCTTGTTGTCAAAAGGTTGTGGTGATTGAAACCATTATATAAAGCCATGAAACTTGAAACATTGTGATCATTCATACTTGCACTCATCTCTGGTCATTGGAGGAGCTTACAAGCAGATCAAGGGCCTTCCTAAGCAACCATTAATCACTTGGTAAGTTGCCTAACCTTTCTAAATTAATTATAGCTTAGTAATTAGCTTAAAGGTCAAACCGACGTAACTACAGTTTGACTTCGGGATTAGTTAACGATAGCTCAGTGTTATCACAAATTAAAAGTACCGTTAAGTAGGTAATGATATGGGTATTAAACCCCTAAAAGGGCACACAATGATTCCCATCCTAACTAGGTCGTTTGGCGAGTCAAAGGTGTCTTGAAAAAGTCAACAGAAGCTTTAATCGGGTAATTAGCGATACGAGAAGCGTGTAACCTGTTTTAACCATAATGTAACTTAGTAATCAATGTTAGAACATGACTAAACATGATTGATTCGACAAACTTCAATTTAGGATCGATTCGGAACCGAAAGGCGCAAAGTTTGACTTTTTGCTTGACTTCGGTTCTGACCCGGTTTTGATAGATGTAGACATGCCTTAAGGTTCTTTAGGGCCGGGTTACATGTTGGTATAAGCCTCTTTACTTTTTTCGTTGATTATCCGATTCGTTCGCGCGTTTCCGTTAAATGCTTAAAATTGACCGTAATGCCCTTTCGGTTATAAAACGAGCTTTTTGATAATATAAGTGGACAAGACCCTTGTCTACTGAATTATAAACATGCCCTCCAAATTTGACATCAATTTGAGGTCCAGATTAGGAGATATGCGCATTAGCGTAAATAGTAAGCTTTTTATTAATTAATCGGCGCGATTAGCGCATAGCCTATCTAAACCCGATTTTCGGCACCAAACCTTTTACCCACTGATGTTAAATAATATTTTGGGATTTTTGAAGATTTTTAATTATTTTTAAACTGATCTTAAACTAGGCTTATCGCCTTAATTCGGTTCATACCGAATTTACCCTTTTCTGTCATAAAATGATTTCTACAAGGAATTTTGACGCGAATCCAATTGCTACTGATTTTAAATAATAAATATAGTGTTTTGAGCCTGTTTAACTGATCAGAAAACCCAGAATCGTATTTTTAATCGAACGTCGCTTAAAACGGGTTTATACGTGTATTATGCGCATAGTTTAGGCTTAAAACTATATTGAGACATACGGATTATTATCAACTAATATAATCTGTTAAAAATAAGTTGTTTACTAATTACTTCAGTCCCGAACATCAGGGTTACGTTAAATCCCTTTTTTAATCGTTAAAATGACCAAAATACCCCTACGGGGCATAATTAAGGATTTAACTCGTTTTGGGCATTATGGAAGGTATCATTATGATATCACAACATAATTTAAGCATATTAACTTAGGAAACCTGTTCGCGACCTATTCGGTTACCCGTTACGCGTTATTCGCGTTCGGATCGGTTTATATAACTAGTTTATATAAGTTAGCCGAAACGGGTCAAACCTTATCGGTTTTATCTCAAAATCCAGAATGTGTATGAAATACCCATATAAGACAAGTCTCTGAACATGTCGGGTTTAAATCACATTCTATTCCGGTCTTCGCTTAATCGTGCGTACGAACCGTATCTTCCTGTAAGACTAACCGGTCTAAGCTTAGGCTTAATTAAAGACCCGTTACCATTCTAATTAATTATTTATACCATCATTCCAGACTAGAGCTTTCCGGTAAATTGTACCTACGCTTACTTAAGTGAATACGGCTGAGTTATAAATTTCTGCTATTTAAGACAGGAGCTAGCTCAGGTAAATACTTTTAACTTATTTTCCCTATACGGGCTTGGGATACGGTACTATAAAAGTACCGCTTGGTCGGGTGTATGTAGTCATTTAATCGGATTATGATTGATGTACTTACATAACCTGTTTAATATGTATTATTTTATTATTATTTGGTGTATGGCCTTGGGGGTTAATGACCATGTCCCGGATATCCTTGGCATCATTCGAAGTAATGGCCACGACTTAAGCACGGGGTGTAGGCATACACCTGACAGCTGCATTATGTAAAAACTGGTAATCCACTCCGAGGTATCATCCTTGTGGGCATTATACCGGAACTGGTAATCCACTTAGAGGATGATAGCCCGTGGGCATTATACCTGTGGCGTGTCAGTTAATCTAGTCCGGCCCTACAAACCGGCCCTAACGGACGACAAATAAGTAAAACTGTATACAAGATTATATACAAATAATTTTCCCAAGTTATAAAAGATTAATTTTGCCTCTGTGCATTTTAATCAAAGTGTCAAAAGGTTTTGTGCCTGGTGCATCTAAATCAATTTTCTTAAACTCTTTTCAAATGAGTCGGTTGAGTGTATTTACCAGTGAAAACTGACGTATTTTCCAAAAAGGTTAAGTGACAGGTACTGAACGTAATTGGCTGGAAGCTCAGGGCGCTAATAAGGAATCTTGCAAGTTCTAGGCGCCTAAAGTCTGTTGAACAAATGATATGTTTTAAGATCCGCCTGTGGATCCTTTACCTTCCGTTGTAATACTGGATATTACTTTATATTCGGATTGTAACATAATTATCTTTTGCTTCCGCTGTGCATTTATATAATTGTGTTGTTTGACTATAATGTTGCCAACCACGTCACGACACTCCCCCACCGGGCCCACCGGTGACACGTGGAAAGTCGGGGTGTGACAGGTTGGTATCAGAGCCAACACTGAGTGAATTAAACACTAGTCTTTTGTGTTTAATCTCAGTTACACAATTGCACATTCTTGAGTCTAGACAGGAACATAGGACAAATTCTAAATTCGTTTTATTTTGTCCTTATTTGATTCCTTTGTTATTTTCTGACTTGCCCAGGCATAGAACATTTAACGTATTCTGCAAGTCAATTGCTATAGAAGTCCCGTTTAGGGCAACCATATACTTGTTAAATTTTTAAAGGAACGATTATATTTAAAGTATCATTCCTATATTATAAGATCTACCATTATAATAAAATGTCAAAATTTAAAAAGGACAAAACCTAGCCATGTGTCACATTAAGACAGGGCCAAGATGGTAGTTCCATAATTAGATTCAGATCCTTGTTAACAGTTCAATTTAGGATTGCTCTGCGTTAATTATTAGGAGAATCTTAAAGGAAAAACCTAGCCTAAATGTCACGGCATACAAGGCCAAGATGGTAGAACCTATTCAAGAGATTCAAATCCTTATTAAACATATGAAAGCATATTAACATGCTCGACAAAATGTGATATGATAAAATCACATAAGTCATTTTGGGATATACTAAATTCCCTTATTTGTATAATCATCCCTTATGGATGAAGTGCCCACGGGCTATAACTAACGTCCTCTGGGACTAAAGACAGTGGTAGCCTACAACTCCCTGTCAAGAAAAGGTAATGAACCTTGATTCAAACCTTGAAGCCTCGATTCTATAAAATCAAGGCCTATAAATTAAACTTGTCTAAGTGACTAGGCTTTTGTGCTATTATTAACTTATAATTTAGGAGTATAATAAAGATCCTGAACAATTATATGTTTATCAAATTAACCAATATGTGTATTAAAAACATGGTTAATAAATCGTTCAAAAAGATAAAACTGTTTAAACTTCCGTAAAAACCTTGTCCTTGTTTAATTTTTATGTAGCAATTAAAACTACATGGCTGGGTCGGAAGAATTGAATAGTCACCCTCTGGAAAACCGCGATGATGAAAAGATTGACATAACCAGAGGAGAACTTCGTACATTGATTAACTCAGCTGTATCTAAACCTGTGAAGGAGCAATTCCAGGAGTATAGTGAGACAAATAGTAAAGCCTCATCTGTACCCCACCCTAAATCCATCCCTAAAACTCCTCTAGAGCCTGATAACAAGCCGCCCTCAAAGAAAGATGAGTTAAAGAAAGATGACGATCGACATTCATCTAATGAACACAGTGCTCCATCCAAGAGGATAGTGTTCGATAATGAACCGCATACCAAATCCTGTAACTATAAGTACTTTGTTTCCTGCAAGCCCCGAGATTTTACTGGGGAAAAAGGGGCAGTTGATTGTATGATTTGGTTGGATGAAATGGACACAGTTGTCGATATCAGCGGTTGCGCTGAAAGGGATGTCGTGAAGTACGTATCCCAATCGTTCAAAGGAGAGGCATTGGCATGGTGGAAGTCTCTCATTCAAGCTGCTGGGAAGATTCCGCTCTACAGCATGTCATGGGAACAGTTTGTTATTCTCATTAAGGAGAATTACTGCCCTCAACACGAGGTTGAGGGGATTGAGTCAGATTTCTTATCCTTGGTGATGACAAACTTAGATTGTCAAGCTTACCTCACCAGTTTTAATACCCTGTCCAGACTGGTCCCTTACCTTGTAACACCAGAGCCCAAGCGAATTGCACGCTTCATTGGGGGTTTACCCCCAGAAATCAAAGCCAGTGTTAAGGCTTCAAGACCTACTACATTTAGGTCAGTAGCTGACCTCTCTCTGTCCCTTACTTTAGATGCGGTCAGGCTAAGGTCGCTAAAGAAATCTGAAGAAAGTAAGAAGAAGCGTGAGGGTGATAACTCACGAGGATCAGAGAAGAAACACAAGGGAAACACTGACTCTGAGAGGTCTGGGTCTGGAAAGAATGGTCAGCGGACAGAGGAAAAGCCAAGTTGCTCGACTTGCCAAAAACGCCACTTTGGAAAATGCAGAATGGAGTCCAATTCTAAATCAGGACCACCTGCATGTGGGATATGCAAGTCTAGGGAGCACAAGGCTGTTGATTGCGGGAAGATCAAAGATGCTACATGCTACAACTGCAACGAGAAAGGGCACATAAAGACCAGCCGCCCTAAGTACGCGAGGAAGCCCGAGTAAGCCAAAGAGAACAAACGCACGAGTTATCAGGAGGAACGCCCAAGAGATGATGCAGAATAATAATAGTATAATATATACCTTTCCTTATCAAACAGTTTATGAAGAAACTTATTTGATATTGGCACATATAAATATATTATGAATGATAAAGGTTGAGAACTGTTGTCTCCACCTGATTAAGACTCCGGTCATTTAATGCCCGGTAGAAAGTGACGATGTTACGTAGAAAATGCTCCAACAAATCCTATATTGATATCTAATGTCTATTAGAAATCACTCTTTTTCATACCTTATAGCAAACTTCTGGTTGCATACATAAGGACTCAATATAGTGATAAAAATCGATTGATTGCCTTAAAAAAAAAAAATAAAAAAAATAAAAAAATTTTAAGCCCATATTGTGGGTGATAAGAAGCAATTAACTATCAAGACTCCTTATGAGACAACTCTCGTAATTACACGTATCTGTACGAGTAATTAATATTAAACATAAAAAAATGGTGGAACTGGCCGTCCCCGGAATCGAACCTGGGTCTAGGCCGGCCGCACCCTTTCGCGCGCCTAGCCAACTGAGCTAGGTGCCTAGTTTGTGAAACTCCCATTATTTATTAGATATAAGCACTTGTACAATAAACTTCCTTATCGTTTATCAATGATAATTTCTACTAAGTGTCCTGTTTTAATATAGGCAATAATAAATCTTCATGAACCATAAACTTAGCAAAAAATTTTTTTTTATCATTCACAAGGTATAACTTACCAAGGAAACCATAGTAACCGATTCTTCTAGCATCGGCAAGGAATCCTTCCGAAAAATCTAAGAGTACTCTTTCTTCGCATAGAGTACAACAACATATGTTATTTTAATTATTTTCTCATTGTTTTTCTATCGCCTGCGAATGCCAAAGTATGTTTGATAAAAGTGTCATATGAGGATTGGCGTATCCTAGTGTGTCCCATAGATTATTTCCATGTCTGATCAGCATGGAGGTTTAATACATGGAACCCCTGAGATATCCCAATGGTCATATTGTACTAAAGTCGACTAGTAGTATTCAAAGAAGATATCCAAAAATGGAAATTTTTTTTCAAGTAAATGTTCCCGATTAAGGAATTCGTGGACTTATAACATAAAGGTGTCACTCATTTGACACGAACAATGATGGATGAACTGGAGCCTGAGATATGGAAAATCTCTATAGCCTCCTTGTATCCTAATTATTTTCTCAAAAGTTTCCCCTGCTTACCTCCTGGAAGACAGGTAGAACTAAGATTAACATCCCGCTGTGGGCTGGAGTATTATGAAAACTCCATATTGATTATGGAAAAATCGAAACCTTGATTTAGTAGGTTTTAAAACATAGGTACATAAAGCCGGACTCGATATTCCGAAAGTTTTATGTTATTAAATAAGAAGGACGGTTTATATTGCTTATGCATACATGCCGCAACCCTAATTAGGCAACGATTAAGAATTTCCATCAGCTACCCAGGAATCTAAGGGCAAATTATTGGCGGATAGGCTTGAAAAAGTCTGCAGCCACCCATGTAGCTAAATGCTTGACATGTGCGCAAGTCAAAGCCGAGCGTCAAAAGCCGTCAGGCTTGCTACAACAGCCTGAACTTCCTACGTGGAAGTAGGAAAATGGTAACTATGGATTTTATTACCAAGTTACGCAAGACAAGGAAAGGAAATGATACGATATGGGTTATAATTGACCGACTGACTAAGTCAGCTCATTTCTTACCCATCGAGGAGACTTATAGCTCCGATATGCTAGCCCAGTTATACGTGGATAAGATTGTAGCCCTACACGGCATACCTGTAGCTATTATCTCCGACCGGGATACTAGGTACACGTCACATTTTTGGAAGAGTTTCCAACAATCTTTGGGCACACGTTTGAACTTTAGTACGGCTTATCATCCTCAGACTAACGGTCAGAGTGAGCGTACAATTCAAACGTTGGAAGACATGCTACGCGCATGTGCGATCGATTTAGGAGGTAGTTGGGATAAGAACCTACCATTGATCGAATTCTCCTACAACAATAGCTACCATACCAGCATAAAGGCTGCGCCTTTTGAGGCATTATACGGTAGAAAGTGTAGATCGCCCAATTGTTGGGCAGAAGTTGGAGACGTCCAATTATCAGGACCAGAGATAGTGTTCGAAACGACGGACAAGATTGTCCAGATTCGTGACCATCTCAAAGCTGCCCGAGATAGGCAGAAGAGTTACGCTGATCCTAAGCGTAAGGATTTTTCACTTCGAAGTAGGTGACAAGGTCCTACTTAAAGTGTCACCCAGGAGTGATGCGGTTCGGTAAGAAAGGCAAGCTAAGCCCGAGATACATAGGACCTTTCGAGGTTATCGAACGTGTCGGGTCAGTTGCCTATAAGTTAAACTTACCAGAAGAGCTCAGTGGAATTCGTAATGTGTTCCACATCTGCAATCTGAAAAAGTATTTCGCTGATGAATCACTGGTAATACCGCATACAGATGTGCATATAGATGAGAGCTTAAAGTTTGTAGAAAAACCCTTGTCGATTGAAGATCGACAGGTAAAGAAGCTTCGAAGGAAGCGCGTACCTATTGTAAAGGTCAAATGGGATGCCCATAGAGGTCCCGAATACACGTGGGAGGTTGAATCCACGATGAAAGAAAAGTACCCTTACTTATTTCAGTAAATCTTGGGTCGAGATTTATTTTAAGGGGGTGAGGATGTAACACCTCGAAAATTCACGTCCTATAATATGTTGACACGTGTCATAAAGTTTAAACGTGCGAAAGAAATATTATGGAAGGACTAAAGTTGACAAACGTGGAAAGTATGTGAAAATACGTATTCTAAGTGTCAACTGTGAATAAATATATTGTACATTAACCTTACACGATGCTCATACCTTCAAACGAATAAATCATGGATCATACGAAGCTAAAAGTGAGTGATTTCAAACTACAGGGACCAAATGTGTCAACATGTTTAATTTATACCTCTGAGTGACCTTTTGACAAACCCGAAGCTTTGTAAATATTAATTTTGCTCACGAGAATACACGATTTAAATTTCGTAAAGTTTCGTTACCGTATGAGAAAGTTATGATCAAATTCGTGTGCGAACGGTTAAAGCGTAAACGTGGAATGTTAGGACTTTTCGGGTGACAACGAAGTTACCGGGGGGCCTAACAAAGTGGGTATATGTTTTAAAGCCTTTCTAGATTAATATAGAGGGTTTACAATGCAAGAAAAACAAGTGCCCGATCAAGTTTCGAAGAGCCAAGGATCAAAATGCAAAATATCACAAAAGCTGATCTGGAGGGCCTAGCGCGACGCCAGGGGTCCCTAGCGTCACGCTAGGGGTGCCCAGTACCAGATTATGTTTGTTGTTGTCTGCCTTTGCCTTTCTGCTTGACCCCATCCGATTTTCCACATCCCTTGGCTCCTAAAACACCTCCTAAACATGTAGGACACATGTAATAATGTTGTGGATAGTTGTAGACCTTGTTGTCAAAAGGTTGTGGTGATTGAAACCATTATATAAAGCCATGAAACTTGCAACATTGTGATCATTCATACTTGCACTCATCTCTGGTCATTGGAGGAGCTTACAAGCAGATCAAGGGCCTTCCTAAGCAACCATTAATCACTTGGTAAGTTGCCTAACCTTTCTAAATTAATTATAGCTTAGTAATTAGCTTAAAGGTCAAACCGACGTAACTACGGTTTGACTTCGGGATTAGTTAACGATAGCTCAGTGTTATCACAAATTAAAAGTACCGTTAAGTAGGTAATGATATGGGTATTAAACCCCTAAAAGGGCACACAATGATTCCCATCCTAACTAGGTCGTTTGGCGAGTCAAAGGTGTCTTGAAAAAGTCAACAGAAGCTTTAATCGGGTAATTAGCGATACGAGAAGCGTGTAACCTGTTTTAACCATAATGTAACTTAGTAATCAATGTTAGAACATGACTAAACATGATTGATTCGACAAACTTCAATTTAGGATCGATTCGGAACCGAAAGGCGCAAAGTTTGACTTTTTGCTTGACTTCGGTTCTGACCCGGTTTTGATAGATGTAGACATGCCTTAAGGTTCTTTAGGGCCGGGTTACATGTTGGTATAAGCCTCTTTACTTGTTTCGTTGATTATCCGATTCGTTCGCGCGTTTCCGTTAAATGCTTAAAATTGACCGTAATGCCCTTTCGGTTATAAAACGAGCTTTTTGATAATATAAGTGGACAAGACCCTTGTCTACTGAATTATAAACATGCCCTCCAAATTTGACATCAATTTGCGGTCTAGATTAGGAGATATGCGCATTAGCGTAAATAGTAAGCTTTTTATTAATTAATCGGCGCGATTAGCGCATAGCCTATCTAAACCCGATTTTCGGCACCAAACCTTTTACCCACTGATGTTAAATAATATTTTGGGATTTTGAAGATTTTTAATTATTTTTAAACTGATCTTAAACTAGGCTTATCGCCTTAATTCGGTTCATACCGAATTTACCCTTTTCGGTCATAAAATGATTTCTACAAGGAATTTTGACGCGAATCCAATTGCTACTGATTTTAAATAATAAATATAGTGTTTTGAGCCTGTTTAACTGATCAGAAAACCCAGAATCGTATTTTTAACCGAACGTCGCTTAAAACGGGTTTATACGTGTATTATGCGCATAGTTTAGGCTTAAAACTATATTGAGACATACGGATTATTATCAACTAATATAATCTGTTAAAAATAAGTTGTTTACTAATTACTTCAGTCCCGAACATCAGGGTTACGTTAAATCCCTTTTTTAATCATTAAAATGACCAAAATACCCCTACGGGGCATAATTAAGGATTTAACTCGTTTTGGGCATTATGGAAGGTATCATTATGATATCACAACATAATTTAAGCATATTAACTTAGGAAACATGTTCGCAACCTATTCGGTTACCCGTTACGCGTTATTCGCGTTCGGATCGGTTTATATAACTAGTTTATATAAGTTAGCCGAAACGGGTCAAACCGTATCGGTTTTATCTCAAAATCCAGAATGTGTATGAAATACCCATATAAGACAAGTCTCTGAACATGTCGGGTTTAAATCACATTCTATTCCGGTCTTCGCTTAATCGTGCGTACGAACCGTATCTTCCTGTAAGACTAACCGGTCTAAGCTTAGGCTTAATTAAAGACCCGTTAGCATTCTAATTAATTATTTATACCATCATTCCAGACTAGAGCTTTCCGGTAAATTGTACCTACGCTTACTTAAGTGAATACGGCTGAGTTATAAATTTCTGCTATTTAAGACAGGAGCTAGCTCAGGTAAATACTCTTAACTTATTTTCCCTATACGGGCTTGGGATACGGTACTATAAAAGTACCGCTTGGTCGGGTGTATGTAGTCATTTAAATCGGATTGTGATTGATGTACTTACATAACCTGTTTAATATGTATTATTTTATTATTATTTGGTGTATGGCCTTGGGGGTTAATGACCATGTCCCGGATATCCTTGGCATCATTCGAAGTAATGGCCACGACTTAAGCACGGGGTGTAGGCATACACCTGATAGCTGCATTATGTAAAAACTGGTAATCCACTCCGAGGTATCATCCTTGTGGGCATTATACCGGAACTGGTAATCCACTTAGAGGATGATAGCCCGTGGGCATTATACCTGTGGCGTGTCAGTTAATCTAGTCCGGCCCTACAAACCGGCCCTAACGGACGACAAATAAGTAAAACTGTATACAAGATTATATACAAATAATTTTCCCAAGTTATAAAAGATTAATTTTGCCTCTGTGCATTTTAATCAAAGTGTCAAAAGGTTTTGTGCCTGGTGCATCTAAATCAATTTTCTTAAACTCTTTTCAAATGAGTCGGTTGAGTGTATTTACCAGTGAAAACTGACGTATTTTCCAAAAAGGTTAAGTGACAGGTACTGAACGTAATTGGCTGGAAGCTCAGGGCGCTAATAAGGAATCTTGCAAGTTCTAGGCGCCTAAAGTCTGTTGAACAAATGATATGTTTTAAGATCCGCCTGTGGATCCTTTACCTTCCGTTGTAATACTGGATATTACTTTATATTCGGATTGTAACATAATTATCTTTTGCTTCCGCTGTGCATTTATATAATTGTGTTGTTTGACTATAATGTTGCCAACCACGTCACGACACTCCCCCACCGGGCCCACCGGTGACACGTGGAAAGTCGGGGTGTGACATTATCATAATGATAACGCCATGAATCACCAGGATTCTGTGGCGGTATAGTATAACCTTGACATTCCACATTTGCAGCTTCAATAATCCGCTTCTCACTTGGAACGAAGACACGTCGCATCGGATTTGCATAACCAACAAAAATTCCCTCAATGCTCTTCGGACCAAACTTTCCATGAGGCTCTATAACCGTACAGGGTGACCCAAACGGTTCTAGATACTTCAAATTCGGTTTGCGATTATTGATCAGCTCAAAACATGTTTTGTTGAACTTCTTGACAGTGAGAACCCTGTTGAGCGTATAGCATGCGGCAGAAACAGCTTCAGCCCAAAAATTTATCGGTAACTTTGAATCTGCGAGCATAGTTCTAGCCGTCTCGATTAGTGTCCGGTTTTTGCGTTCTGCGACTCCATTCTGCTGCGGAGTATACAGAGCACTAAACTCATGCAAAATACCTCTTTCATCACAAAATTCTTCCATCTTGCTGTTCTTGAATTCAGTACCATTATCACTTCGAATTCTCTTGATACGCCTTTGGTACAGATTCTCAATCTTCCTGAACAGCCCCATCAAACTGTCAAATGTTTCATCCTTCGTCTTCAAGAAAGAAACCCACGAAAATCTGGAATAATCATCAGTAACAACCAAACAATAGTAATCTCCTGTAATACTTTTGACATTCACCGGACCAAACAAATCCATGTGAAGTCTTTCCAGAGGTCTCGAAACTGAATTGACTTGCTTTGTAGGATGTGACTTTTTCTTCTGCTTGCCTTTGATGCAGCTAATGCACTCCCCTTCCAGATGAAAACCTTTGATATTAACACCCAAAACCAAATCATTATGCACCAAGTGATTCATTTTCCTTAGGTGAATATGCCCCATCTTGCGGTGCCACAATCTTGATTCTTTCTCAGTTGCTCTAGACACAAAACAATGTGCTTGACCAGTAGTTGTAGTTGCTACACTCATATCTAACACATATAAATCATTCACTCTAGGTGCCCGCATGATAATCCATTCTTCAGGGATAACAAATCCTGGTTTCAAGATCAAACATTCTTTGTCCGTGAAGTGAGTAGTATACATATTGTCACAAATCTGCGAAATACTAAGCAGATTGTTTTCCAGCTCAGTGATGTAGTTAACTCTCTCAAACGTCACGATCCCATTGGATAACGTTCCTTCACCAACAATTCTACCACCTTCATGACCTGCAAATCCCACATAACCACCATTGATATTCCTCACATCATACAGCAATACAGTCTTTCCTGTCATATGTCGAGATGCGCCACTATCCATGATCCATCTTGAAATGGCTCTTGGAAGATCCTGCACATACCACAAGTTGATTTCAAAACATTTCAATAAAGATGCCGATTCATGCTTCGCGATCAAGGAAGCTCCGGCAATTCAAACTGCTTAGTTGAACATGGTGTCCACCCAGGCCTCATCAGCCTTAGGTGTAACCTTGACCCTCGCAATTTGAATTTTGAAATTTTCAGCCTTCAAAGGTGGAAAATTTGCATCATAATCAACCGAAATTGATTCTTCAGCCTTTTTCACTTCAGAAGTTGAAATTTTCATTTCATTTTTTGGTTTCCAAACTTGTTGAGATAAAGTAACCCTTTTATAAAACTTGTCGCTTTTAGTTACCACTTTCTTTACGGGTTCATTTTTCATTTTGATGTTGTCATTTTTCTCATTCTTTTTCTCAACAATGATTGGTGCTTTACCCTTCACATCAACTTTCTTCTTTTGTCTGTCAACAACTTCAGTCTTAGGCTTGGAGTTGGTGCAATTTCTTGCAATGTGACCAACTTTGTTACATCTAAAACATGTACGAGTATCAACAACTCGATTTGTGCCTTCAGACAGAGGTTGTGAGGCTCTCTTCTCAAAGAACTCTTTATTTGATTTTGAAAAAATTTCATTTTCCTCATCAGAAAGTGAACTTGAACCGTTCACAAACACCTTCTTTTCTACAAATCTTTTGTTTTGAAAACTCTTCTTCTGATAACTATTACCACCCCGATAACCACCTGACCAATTGTTTTGGATTGTTATTATAAAAACGTGGTGGAACAACAGGCTTTTTGTAATAAGCTTTATCTTTCTCAAAATTCATTTGCCTTTTTGTTTGACTCAAACTGTTCACTTCTGACAACTCAACTTCAATCAATTTGAACACATTTGTCAACTTTTTCACATTAACATTCTCAATGGGAAACTCAGAATCCGAATACAACTTATCAGATCCAGCCATCTTGTACATCACAAGACCCGGTTCATCACTTAAGTTGTTTTTGGATTTTGATTTCTGAATGTACTTGTCCAAGAAACACCCATCTTCCTCAGTAGTGTCACTATCCATTTTTAGCACATTTTCAACAACACCTTTTACAATATCATTTTGGACACTATTGTCATTAGAAGATGTGAACGTGACATCAATGTTCTCTGGAAGTTTAACTTCACTTTCTTCCTCAATTTCAACCAACCCAGACTGCTTTTTAGTGTAATTATCAAGAACAGGTGGTGGAACTTGATGAAACCCCACCCCAGTTCCATCACAATACACATCTTCGCCCGCTTTGTCTTTCCCAATGGGTTTGGGAATAATGTGTTGCAACACAAAACTTGCGGAGCTGTAACTATTAAGCTTCAACTGGATTCGCTCGTTTTCGATTATAGCCTCTTGAACTTTAAGTTTCAATTTAGCGATTTCATCCAGTTGTTGGTTGATTGATTATTCTTTTACTCTAAGCACTGCTTTTAGATGTTCATTTTCTTTAAAAGTTTTACCATTTCGATCATCACAATCTTTCATTGTGCTTTTGAGTTTTTCAAATTTTTCAGAAATCTGACGGTTTTCAAGAATTAACTTTTCATTTTCTTGTTTAATTTTGTCATGATCAATTTTATCATTTTCAATTTGTCTAGTTAACTCTTTTATTCGTTCAGTTGAAGCTTTAACCATTTTGTCACGATCAAGAATTTGATTCTCAATGCTTCTGACCTTTGCTGTCAGATCATCAACTTTCTTTCCGTTGAGATACGTGACTGTGCTACAAAATTTGCACTCTTTGTTGCAATTTTTGCAATCAGCATTACCATCAATTTTCTTACCTGACACATTTGTTGACACTTTTGAACTGATCTGGCTTTTTGACTCAGACACGGAGTTAGAGTCTACCTCAAGTGCCTTAGCAGCCAGCACTTTGTTAGCCATTTTTCCCAAGTTCTCAGCATTCAACTCCTGAGTTGTGTCAATAATTCCAGTATCAATCTTCTTTGATTTTTCCTGCTCTTCTTTCTCTTTTCTCTCTTTCTCTTCTTCTTTCATTTTCTCGGTTGGAGTTCCCCACCATTTGTGTTGCCAATACTCATCCTCATCTTTGTACTGCTGGATTATGGCTTCGATATCAAGCGTACTATCATCGATCGCAATATTTCCATACTCATCAAGATAACACTCTCTGTCTGGATCCCACCTATTTGCTCTCCTTGCTTCCAAAAAGATACCAGATATTCTAATTATTTTGTTTTCAGCAATCATTTTTCTGTATTGATATTTTTGCTCTTCAGTTCGATCGTCTTTCCACGGAATAGGATCGTCATTTTTCGCCATGAATGCGTAACCAACCGCATCTTCTTCTGGTAGAATCTCTTGACTCCAATCATAACCCTCATCATCGTAAATCACTGCAAGAGCTCTAGATTTCTCTTTGTTATCTTCAACCTGCTTCAATCTAGGCGGCTTGGATTTATTCTGATGATAGATTGCCTTCTTGTAGTAATCATCTCTGAAAGGGTTCTCCGACTCATCAGCATAAGCATTTCTGCATTCTCGTTTGAAGTGACCTTTCTGCTTACACTTGAAACATGTCACTTTGGATTTATCGAACCCCAGTTTGGTAGATGGACCACCAATTGTCTTTCTGCCGGTAATTTCCATAAAACGCTGTGCTCGACGAACAGCACTTGCCATAGCCCAACGAATATCGATCAGTTCCATTTCTTCCGGATCAATCTGATCATAATCTTCTTTCGTCAGATTGGTGTTGCCTATCTTCCCGGCTACTAACCCTTCATACGATTCCAACACCGATGCTAGGAAGATCATTTGCTGCTTAGCCGACTCCTCATCAAAATTCTGAGCATTCTTCAAGTCTATTGCGATGTTACATTGAAAACGATTCTTTGCATCTGGATGATTTCCAGATGATGAAGATCCACTGTGATAACCACTGTGACTTCCACTGCTTTGACTGCTTTGACTTTCTTTGCCAGCTGTCGACACATTTTCAGCAGAAAACGCAGTCTTGGGAGAAGTTGCTTTTTGGCATCATGCTCTTTGGATAATACAAATCCAAATTCTGCTGGTAAGATGAGTGATTGACTTTGTATGTCTTCTTCAACTCCAACTCATGACTCTCGAGTTTCTCAATCAACAAATCTAATGTCAACTTTTCTGGTTCTTTGATGGTATTCTTCAGCATCAGCGCATAATATCTCTAATCCATCTCATCAGGCAACGAATCGAACAATTTGTCGATAAGATCTTCTTCAGGAATTTTGATATCATGTCTTACTAATTCCAGCTTCAAATGACCAAACCTTTCTATCATTTTACAAACTGACTCGTTCTTTAAACATCCAAACAGATCAAACTCTTTTCTAAGAAGTTTCTTTTTGTTTTTCACGATTTCAGTACTTCCTAAACATTTCTTTTCTAACTTTGCCCAAAGATCTTTTGCATTTGAATAGTCGATCAATGAAATTATGTCTTCTCGGACGGATTGAAATAACAATGCCACACACTTTTGTTCAGCTACAAACGATTCAATCTCCTCAGTTGTTCTTAAAGTTTCACCATTTTTGTTTCCATTGGCATAACCGTTTTTCAGACTTTTCCAGCTAGGAAATGCGAATGCCATCAACCAGTCCTCAAACTTTCTTGACCACCGACTGTATTCCTCAATAGCCATTATCTTTGGAGGTTTATTGAACGTTCCAAAGGCACTTTCCGATTCACAAGCTTCCTTTTTCTTTTCTTTTGGCGGGTTATCATTATTGTTGCTTGTAGATGAATCATCTCCTGAATTTCCAGCAAACGCGAACATGTCGCTGAACGGGTTCATGAAAATATCATCCATCGTGAATGTTCCTGCAAAATCAACAATCAAACACTTAGAAAAATTTTGAGTTTGAGAAATATCACTTTCAAGCGAAATCTTGTTCAAGCGAAACAGAACAATTGAAGCGAAATCTTCTAATACAAGTCTATATTTCAAGCGAAATTCTTTGTTTTCAAGCGAAATTATCAAACATTTGTTTCAAGTTTCAAGCGAAATCTGATTTTTAGGTTATTTTTATAATTTTTAGTCCGAATTTTAACCTGATTCTTTCTAGGGTTTGATAATACTATGTTTTACACAATATACTCGAAAATCAGAGCATTTCGACCGTTGGAACAATTTCAGTTCAGAAAAGTATGAAAAGAATTGAGTAGAAAGTAGAGAATCCGGTAGAATCAAGCTGCTATGGTATGAACTCCTCGTCCTGAGCTCTGATACCACTTGTTGGACCGTTTTAAGACCTCGAAAAGTCAGTAAAGAGTGTTCATCTTCAAATACGAAGGCGGAATCAACGTAAAAGAAGTCATAACAGCTATTTTCCTTTTAATCTATCTTTTCTGATTAATTTTCGTGCTTTTACAAGGTATTCTGAAGTAAATCCGGCAGCACCTTCCCTTACACACACATACAAGTCTACCTCAAATGAACAACACACACCTATATATATAAGTATTAGATTTCGCTTGAACATGACATGTTCACTTCAAGCGAAATCACATGTTCTGATTTCGCTTGAACTACACATGATCTCTTTCAAGCGAAATCTTCTACTTTAACATATAAAATCCTAACTTTTAACCCTATTGTGTGCTCGTTCATTCTATCTAGACCTAAGACTTGATTAAGATGTAATCAACAGACATTTAATGCACCAACAATTATAATAAAATGGCAAAATCTAAAAAGGACAAGACCTAGCCACGTGTTATTTTGAGACAGGGCCAAGATGGTAGTTCCTCAATTAGATTCAGATCCTTGTTAACACCTCAATTTAGGATTGTTCTGCGTTAAATATTAAAAAGAATCTTAAAGGTAAAACCTAGCCTAAATGTCACTACAGACAAGGCCAAGATGGTAGAACCTATTCAAGAGATTCAAACCCTTGTTAACATCTGTAACATGTTAACATTCCTGGCAGACGTGGTTCGATAAAATCGCATGAGTCATCCTTAAATAAGATTACTCCAATTTCCCTTATTTATATAATCATCCCTTAAGGATGAAGTTCCTACGGGCTATAATTAACGTCCTCTGAGACTAAAGACAGTGGTAGCCTACAACTCTCTGTCAAGAAAAGGTAATGAACTTTGATTCAAACCTTAATGCCTCGATTCTCTGAAATCATGGCTTATAAATTAAACTTGTCTATGCGACTAGTCCATTTGTGCTATTATTAACTTGTAAATTAGGATTTATGATAAAAATCCTGAATAAAATAAATATCCTTCCTTCCCTGCCAGTATACATAATAAAAAGAATCTTAAAGGTACGACCTAGCCTATATGTCATTCCAGACGAGGCCAAGATGGTAGAACCTATTCAAAGGATCCAAATCCTTGTAACATTGTAAATATGTTAACACTCCTGGCAACAGTGATGCAATAAAATTGCACTTGTCATCTTTATATTAGGAAATTTTTCCAAACCCCTTATTTTAGCATAAATGATCAATAGGAATCATGGCTAATAAACGTCGAACATGATGTATACATCAAAACATCCATTGGGATGTATAACTACGGGCAAAGATGTATACATGAAAAGATAGTTTTATTTCATAACTTCTTGTCAAGACAATGAATTATGAAATTTTCCGATTGACGTGTGATTATATATACATAATTTTGCAATGAATTTACACACGATTTGGTTTTAAATTTATAAAAGTGATTATTACTTTTACATCAAAACACACACGAAAGAGGCAAGTGTACCCCGTCATATATGTAATAAAGTATCGGTAAGAACCAAGTATCGATCCAAGAAAATGGGCGGAGAAATAATACTAGACCTTTGTCACTAAACTACCGGTAAAAACATAAGTTTGGTTGATTTTAACTAAACTAAAGTAAGCATAAATAAATACATAATAAAAACATAATAGAATATAGATAAAAAGCCTTGCTAAATACACAACCACAGCATGTCAACTAAGTCGGTTTTGGCACTAGAAGCATTCGGTCAATTTTCCAATTTAAGACAATTAGTATCCCTTTCGGGAATCCTAACATGACAATCATTCGGAAAGCTAAAACGATAAACACATTTTAACCACCTAAAATTGTTCTTTAACGTGCAATTGATAAATGTCTATGAAAATCTCTTAAAAATAAGCTAGTCATCCGTTAGAAGTTTTCTAACCGCACTTAATCAAGGAAAGAGACACCGATAAACACAATGCAACCACCGAGACAAGCATAAACTAGATTAAATCACAACCGAGTTCATTTTACAAATCTTGCACAATAATTCACTAAGATAGCAATTTTGGCCTAAACTACTAACTAAGCTAACAAATCATGGCAAGAATTTATAACGACACCATCTAACCCGTTAAGGTCCTTACGTGACGGCAAGCTCTCTTGATTAACAATAATTACATTTTATTAAATCACTAACCATTTCTAGTATCATGATGCATACATTTAAACCAAGTTAAACTAGTTAACCAAATTCAAAGTTTACTAATACAAGATTAATTAAGCTTCATTTTTCAACTATCTTAACTAACCAAGCATCAATCATCCAACATAATTACTTATAATCAAGAATTCAATATCAATAACAAGGTTGCAAACTAATCATCAAAGATTAACATAGAAAATACTTCAAGTGTCATTACAAACAAAGCTTAACACACTAATGGCTATAATCTAGCAATGGATTGTTTGTGTTTTTGCCCAAGGGCTACAATAATACATAAACATTAATCTAAGTACTTGAAAGATTAACAAAAACATGGAAAGATTAGAAAACCAAACCATAAACAAGCACTAGACTAAGGATCCGGATAGTAATCGAGCTAAACGAGACAATGTGGCTTGAATCCGGGTGAAAGCAGAAGTCTCCGGAGCCTGAAAATCGCCTGAATTGCTCTCCAAAATTCCAGAATGTCGAACAGAATGTTTCTGTTCTGTTTTTATATTTTTTCGCTGTCGCACGGTCGTTCTTCAGATGGCACGACCGTGCACTTTAAGCAATTATTAGGGATAGGGCACCATACTGCATACGTCATCAGATCTTTGACCAGATACGATATCGCACGACCGTTCTTCAGATGGAACGGTCGTTCAGTTCCGGGTTCTTGTTGCACGAGCTGCTGGGCCGGGCGTTCATCACCGAGATCAGGCTGGATCATCCTAGACGCACGGTCGTTCTTCAGAAGGCACGTCCGTTCATCACCGAGCTGGCCTTAAATGCCTTGCACGCCTAGTCGCACCCTCCTTCAATGCCGGGTTACTCAGTATTTGTCGGAGATGCACGGTCGTGCATCAGGTCGCACGACCGTTCCACAGGCCCAGGTCAGTTTCCTTAACAGAATGTCCGCAGCTTCGTCGTTTTGTCCGGAAAGTCCTTGTTTTCGCTATCATCTTGTCTGGTATGCTGTTTTAGGCCTGTAAACAAAAATGTAGATAATTAAGTATCCGAATGACGGTTTTACGGCCAAAAACGCATAAAATAGGGGTAAAACGGGGGACTAAAATATGTGTAAATTAACGAATATCAAATCTCCCCACACTTGAACCTTGCTTGTCCTCAAGCAAGCTAAACTAAAAAGCAATAAAAGACATAAACAAACAAGAACGATAATTTACACACTATTTTATTTAAAACTACTATAAACGGTTAGCCGGTTTGTCGAAAGACAACATCAAAAGACTCAAACCCAACAAGCATATGCAATTAAAAAGCGACAACCAGAAAGCCGTGACTTCACATTTAATTGACTCACATGTTAATCTTCACACGACTCACAATATTCACACACTTGGTTTTATTTATGAAACATACATAAAATGTGTATGTGTAAACACTCAACGCCTAGTCAATGAAATGTGCAATATCATAAGCTTGTCATAAGATCTCGTCTCCACCAACTAACATGCAAACAAGTGTAAATCAAGAGGTCTTTACGGGTTATAACGTTAGGCTTGGGCGAAGGGTATGGAAGTGGACATTTAAAGTGGCGAAAATGGTTAAAACTCGGTTTTAGCGTTTAACTAGCAAGAAAATAATACAACTATACATACAAACGCCTTAAAAAGGCGACTAAAGCGCAATCGAGCTAATCAACTAAATTTTAACATTTAAGCATTCAAAATTGCTCGATTTCTATCAACTTCACCCTATTTTAGGGTGTTTTATTTTCTGTTTTTTTTTAAACAAACAAAACTATACAATGAAAAATAAACAATAACAAGCTAGTTAAACTATTACTTTAACCGAGTTTCAACACTAAAAAGGTTTAAAACATAAAAAGGCTAAATTTGGTTAAGTGGGCGATATTGTGGGTAAACAAAGGTGAACGGGAAGGCTCGACAAGGTTAATCCTAAAGGGTAATATAAGGTGAACGGGAAGCACAACACAAAGAACAAGGTACACAACAAAGGGGTAATCTAAGTGCCAGTATCATTTTTACACAAATTCACAAGTTCATGGTCTTAACAAGCATACTAGTGACAAGTTCTAAATTGCACATAACATCCGGCTCACTCCTATATCCGAAATGAACAAATATATAACAATAGGCTCAAATATGCTCACGTAACGGAAGGAATGGGTAAAAGTGTGAAAACTATCATGTAAGTCTTTCTTTGTTTGTCACGCTTTCCGGTTTCCTTTTTCAAAAATATTTTGCTTGTCGAGTTTTTATCAAGTCCGAAGCTTTCTAAAACACACCCAATCGGTTTATTTACAAAAATATATACAAAATACAAGTATTTTTGAATGATTTTTTTGATTTTCTGATTTTTTTTTTAAATAAGAGGACAAACAAAGTTAAGTTAACAAAGTTAACCCCCTCCCCACACTTGAACTTCGCATTGTCCCCAATGCGAGACCCGAAATATAGAGAAAGGGATAAAAAATACTCCCCTCAAGATGATGTTGATGCCACGAGACTTCCGAAGCTGTATCTGGTACGTGCTCCGGTCCAAGATCCGATAGATAAAACCTGCGAGTATGTCACATGTGCACCCAAAACATAACAGAAACAGAAAAATCACAAAACAACCATAATGTACATAAATACTAAAATCCAAACAAAACACAAAGAAAATTGTCTGAAATACATAACCGGGGTGTTTTAAATAATAGTCAAAATAAACACCCAAAAGTAAATAAAGTACTGAAACAGAAAACACCACCAACTGCTATCACCACTGCCAACTACTCATCTCCATCATCATCGTCATGTCTCGTATAGGACGAGTCGGCATCGCCATGACCAGGGGGTTCCACGGTGGGAACTGTGGAGGGTGCTGAAAGTAGTCGGGGTATGCGTGATGCATCTCCCCTAAAAGATAAGAAAACCCCGCAGACACCCCCTGGTATAAAGCATCCTGGCTCTGCCGAAGCTGGTCCTGTGTGGCCCGAAGCTGATCCTGGTTAGCCCGGATCTGGTCCTGGCTAGATCTAATCTCGTCAAAGTAGGTACCATGCTGCTCGTGCGTCACACGCATATCCTGGAACTGCTGGTAGAACGTGGGCCAGTCCTCATGCTGATGAAAGGCGTGGTGCTGCGGCGAGTGTGGTGGTGTCGGTGGCTGGTGCTGCTGCTGCGGACCCTGCTCTCCCATCTCAACATCCTCATCTTCCTCCTCATCTGGAGGCAACGGGTCCCAGACCTCATTGTTCAATCCCCTCAACCTATCCCCCCTATCAAGCTCTACAATCACCCCCATGGCCTTCAGTGACCGGATATCGACATGAACCCCCTCAGTAATCAAAGTGAGACCCTGAAGAACCTCCTCAGTCATATTGCCTTCGTTGTAGGCTATTTCGGTCACGTACTGACCGCCATGTGTCTCACTGTTCGGGGTCCGCCCCGAGCTCTTGACGAAATACTCAGCCATGCGTGCGCCCAGGTTGATTGGTGCTTTGTCAACCAACGCATATAAAAAGATCAAGTCAGGTGTGGGACAGTTACCGAGACTGTCCATGCGACCGCATATCGAATGGCTGAATACATGGTGCATCACTCGCACCAGAGGGTCTCGGAGTCGCGAGGCCTTTGACATCCTCGGGTTGTAGGGCTCCCCAATAGCGTTTTCTGCCCAAAATGCATCCCGATCTGCATCAGAAGGGAAGGTGAACTGTTCAGTGAAGACATCTTCATCATCCATGTCGTCCCTAGTATAAATCCCTAGCCTCCTTCCCAAACGACCAACCGACCAACTATGCCATTGCCCACATAACCTAAAAGTTACCCGCTTCTTGTAGCAAAATTTAGGTCTTCTATAAGCAGCCGACTTTTCATAGGAATAAGATGCAAAGAACTCTATAGTTAGCTCCCGGTAAACGGGTCGGTTGCAAGCGACTAGATTAGCAAGCGGGCGACTCATCATGTCGTCTAATCTCTCATACTGATTGAGTTCCCGCATGACTTCCCAATCTAACCATCGTGGGACTCCGAACTGTCCCCGCCTTTCCCACAAGGCGTCGCGCTACGGAATGCAAAGAGCCTCTTTCTCAATGTCGGGGTCAAACTGAAGGAAAGGGTGATCTATCTGTAATGGGGAACATTGTTAGAAAGACAGAAACATGAGAGATTTGAATTGAAAACAGCCGAGCAGCAAATTATGAAGAAACTGTCTAACTGATCTGGGCATATGGCACGGTCGTGCGACGAGATGCATGGTCGTGCGTCACCGACGACGAGTACCAAATGCCCAAATATGTCGGAACTGCACGGCGTGCGATCTGTGGCACCACCGTGCAACACCGAACAAACAGCAGATATCGTGAACAAGCCGGAATGGCACGACCGTTCCATCTAAGGAACGTCCGTGCGACACAGTGTCTGCAGATTTCGACCTCTGTACTTAGAACAACCTGGTTTTTCAAAATATCAACAAGTATTGGGCCAACAGGGGTCTGAAAGTCAACCGGGTGTTCACGATACTTCGATTCAACAAGGGTTAGGGTTTCGATTTGTTTATGAAGAGAACCCTAATAAATCTCTTGAAGAATCGGAGGAAATCTAACCTAGAAAGCAAGGAAACAAGAAATCTACAACTAGGAACGTACCGTGCGAAGAAGGGTGTGAGATCGTGCGAAAAACTGTGCGAAAATGATGAAGAATCGCTCTGGAACGGCCTGCAGCGACTAGGGTTTTGCGAATTGTGAATGGGGGCTGCAGATGAGGGTATTTATAGTGCCAAAAGACAAAACTGCCCTCAGCCTGACGCACGGTCGTTCTCCGTGTGGCACGGTCGTGCGTCGCCGACATCGCCCAAACCCTATAAACTTTTCTCGGAAATGCACCGGGGGTGCGATCCACCGTGCCGGCCCTCGGAAACGCACGGTCGTGCGACCCGAGGAACGGTCGTGCATCAGGTGCAGATCAGAATTTTTCCGCAGAAGCCATTTCCAGCAACTGTTTCGGCCGTTTTTCGCCATTTTTTCGACACACCAACTGTTCTAACAATATTGCAATACAGAACCTTCGCTCGGCACGTACGAAAACTAAACAAACTAACGTAAACTACCTAACTAACCTAAATTACGCTAAAACTACAAAAAAACAAAAAAAGGACTATTTTACCCTTATAGCGCCAAAGACGCTCCTGCTACATTTATTTCGGCGAGTCAGTAGCGTAGACTCATGATAAATTTTTGTCGACGAGTCGATAGCAAGACTCAAAGCTAAAACTAGAAAACTACTAAAAAGACGACACTACCCCTAAAGCGCAAAATACGCTCTTGCTACATTTTTGATCCGCGAGTCAGTAGCGTAGACTCTCTCCTCCCCACACTTATGATGTGTGCGGGGTTTGGAGTTCAATCACCTCCACCGCCGACTCTATCGGCCCGGCAACGTACAACTTCAACCGGTGACCATTTACCTTAAATATAACACCATCCGCGTTCTTTACTGCAACAGTACCATACGGAAATGCTTCCTTAACCGTGTATGGTCCTGTCCAGCGTGAATGAAGCTTCCCAGGAAATAAGCGCAGCCTTGAATTGTACAGAAGAACAAGATCACTCGCTTGGAATTCTTTATGGTCCTTCAAGCGTTTGTCGTGAAGTTTCTTCGTGCGCTCTTTGTAGAGTACGAAGCTCTCATAGGCTTGGTGCCGCAATTCTTCCAATTCATGAATTTGGAGAAACCGGGCTTCACCTCCGGTTTTTAGGTCCAAATTCGCGGTTTTCAAAGCCCACATAGCCTTGTGCTCCAACTCCACCGGTAAATGGCATGCCTTTCCGTATACCAACCTAAAGGGGGTGGTCCCTATAGGGGTCTTATAAGCTGTACGGAATGCCCATAATGCATCCTCGAGTTTATCCGACCATTCCTTGCGGTTCGCTCCAACAGACCGCTCAAGGATGCGCTTAAGCCCACGGTTCGTGACCTCCACTTGCCCGCTCGTCTGCGGATGATAGGGCGTGGACAAACGGTGATGCACACCGTATCGGGACAAAGCTTTTTCAAGCTGTGTATTACAAAAATGAGTCCCTCGGTCACTAATGAGCGCTTTCAGAGTGCCAAATCGGGCGAACAAACTCTTAAGAAACCTCACAACTACTCTGGCGTCGTTAGTGGGTAAGGCTTGCGCCTCCACCCACTTTGATACATAGTCAACAGCCACGAGTATGTACTTGTTCCCACGTGAGGGGGGGGGGGGGAATGGTCCCATGAAGTCTATCCCCCAAACATCAAAGACTTCACAAACTTGTATCCAGTTCTGGGGCATTTCGTCGCGTGCCGATATGTTCGTCGCCCTCTGACAAGCATCGCACGCTTTCACCCAACTCTGCGCGTCACGGAAAATGGTCGGCCAGTAAAACACGGAATCCAACACCTTCTTCGCGGTGAAGTTGGCTCCGTGGTGGCCTCCGGTAGGTCCCTCATGACACTGGCGCAGAATGTCGGTCGCCTCAGCCCCTGATACACATCTTCTGATCACCTGATCAGCACCCACCTTGAACAAGAAAGGGTCGTCCCATATGTAGTGCTTGAGATCCGAAAAGAATTTTCTATTTTGCTGGTGAGTCAATCCTTTAATCAGAATCCCGCAAGCAAGATAGATCGCAAAGTCGGCGAACCATGGCGACTCATCGCATATCTCAACAACCATCAAAGACTCGTGTGGGAAATTGTCATTGATTGAATCCCAACGCGAATCCTCGATGTCTCCATGCTCTAACCGAGATAGATGGTCGGCCGCTACATTCAAAGCACCCTTTTTATATTGTATTTCAATATCAAACTCTTGCAGCAACAGGATCCATCTGATTAGACGCGGTTTAGCATCCTGTTTGCTGAAGAGGTATCTAATGGCTGCATGATCAGTGTATACAACGGTTTTCGAAAGCACTAAATACGATCTAAATTTATCAAATGCGAAAACGACCGCCAAGAGCTCTTTTTCAGTCGTAGTGTAATGCTCCTGAGCGTCGTGAAGAGTTTTGCTCGCATAATAGATCAGATGGAAGTGCTTTTCCTTCTTTTGACCCAGAACGACCCCTATAGCGTAATCACTCGCGTCGCACATGATTTCAAATGGCAGACTCCAGTCCGGTGCGACTAAAATGGGGGCCTCAATCAGCTTTTGCTTGAGAAGGTCAAAAACCCTCAAGCAATCATCTCCAAACACGAACGGAGCATCTTTCTCCAACAAACGGGTCATGGGTCTGGCGATTTTTGAAAAATCTTTGATGAATCGCCGATAGAACCCGGCATGACCGAGAAAGCTCCGTATAGCTCTAACAGAGGTGGGGGCGGAAGTCGTGAAATAACGTCGACTTTAGCTGGATCGACTTCCATGCCCGCATGAGAAATTTTGTGTCCCAAAACTATGCCCTGCTTCACCATGAAGTGGCATTTCTCCCAGTTCAGGACCAGATTGGTCTCTTCACACCTCTTCAACATTCTTTTTAAATTTTCCAGAAATTGATCAAAAGAATCCCCAAATACCGAGAAATCGTCCATGAACACCTCCATGGAATCCTCAATCATGTCGTGGAAAATGGCGACCATACATCGCTAGAAAGTGGCCGGCGCATTACACAGCCCAAACGGCATACGCCGGTAGGCGAATGTACCAAGGGGACAGGTAAATGTGGTCTTCTCCTGGTCCTCAGGAGCGATAGGAATTTGAAAGTTACCAGAAAACCCATCCAGAAAACAATAATATAACTTCCCTGACAGACGCTCCAACATTTGATCAATGAATGGAAGCGGGAAGTGGTCCTTGCGGGTGGCGTCGTTGAGTTTGCGATAATCAATGCAAACCCGCCATCCAGTGACCGTCCTGGTTGGAATGAGCTCATTCCTATCGTTCGTGACCACAGTCATGCCCCCCTTTTTGGGCACTACCTGCACAGGACTGACCCAAACAGAGTCAGAAATGGGATAGATCATACCAGCATCTAACAACTTAATCACTTCCTTTTTAACGACCTCTTGCATGTTTGGGTTCAGCCGCCTCTGGTGCTACGCACACGGCTTGAACTGATCCTCCATTAGAATTTTATGTGTACAGAAGGAGGGATTTATTCCTTTTATGTCCATGATTTTCCAGGCGATTGCTTTCTTATGAAGTTTCAACACATTCATCAGCCTGCTCTTCTCTTCTTTTGCCAAACCAGATGAAATAATGACAGGCAAATGACGCTCCTCATCCAGAAATGCGTACTCCAGGTGCGGTGGGAGCTCTTTAAGCTCCAAGGTAGGAGGATCTTCCACTGAAGGCTTCGACTTCACTTCACTTTCGCGATCAATTTCTGTGAAACGATTCGGACTCTGGGGACCATCATCACCAATCTGATAGACTGGCTGCTCTAAATCGTGGCCCTCCTGCGTAATGCCATCTAGGTCCCCACACAACAGATGTGTGTCCGAATCCATCTCCTCGATCGTACCCTGGAAATGCGTGCTCACATAAGTGTCGACGATGTCGACATAATAGAGCGCGTCGTCTTGACTCTGAGGATGCTGCATAGAACGTTTAATGTCAAACGTCACATGCTCATCATTTACTCGGAGTGTGATCTGGCCCGCCGCCACGTCCACAATCGTCCGGGCGGTATTCAAAAACGGGCGTCCGAGTATCAGAGGCACTCTCGAGTCCTCATCCATGTCCAGGATAACAAAATCCACGGGAAACACAAACTTGTCAATCTTAACAAGCATATTCTCTACAAACCCGCGTGGATACTTGACAGAACGATCCGCAAGTCGAATACTCATCCTTGTAGGTGACGGCTCACCTAGATCCAACTTTGTAAAAACCTTATAGGGCATAAGGTTTATACTCGCTCCTAGATCTGCTAACGCATGACTGACGGACATATTGCCAATGAGGCAAGGAAGCGTGAAACTGCCTGGATCTCCCATTTTTGTAGGCAGGCGATTCTGGAGAATAGCAGAGCAGCTTTCATTCATAACCACACAAGACATGTCCTCTAGTTTTTGTTTGTTTGAGAGGATGTCTTTCAGAAACTTGGCATATTTCGGCATCTGAGCTAAAGCTTCAACAAACGGTATGTTTATATGCAATTGCTTAAACATCTCAAGAAACTTACCGTTTTGTTCTTCAGTCTTCTGCTTCCTCAACCTTCCTGGATAAGGCACTGGAGGCGTGTAACCTGTGACCGGCTCCTGGACTTGTGCTGTACTTGCTGGGCGTAGCCTGGCTTGCACCTCGTCCGGTGTGTCGGTCGGGACCGCTTCAGTGATCGGTGGTGAGTCCGATATGACGGGTCCGGTAGGTTTTCCACTCCTGGTCATCACAGCGTTCACATCCCTGTGCCCGCTCGGGTTTGTCTCAGTATTGCCCGGGAGATCACCCTGGGGTCTCTTCGACATCATCTGTGCCAGCTGACCAACCTGATTCTCGATGTTCTAAATCGAGGCTTTATGACTCCTCATTTCCCCCTCATGAGAGAGAAAACGATCCTCGCTCTGCTGATAGCGTTTTTCAGCTAACTGATTTGCGCTCGAGGAGCTAGTGAGAAGCTGGGCCATCATATCCTCTAGCTTGGAACTAGCCTGAGGGGCCTGCTGCTGGGAGCTGCTCCTAGTGCCCTGATTCAGATATGAGTATGGACGCTGCTGATAGGGTTGGCCATATTCCTGGAACTGCTGACCCTGACCTTGTGGTTGCGCTGGAGCGCGCGGAGTAAATCCCAAAGGATTTTGATTACCTGTGTTCGCACGCCACCCAAAATTTGGGTGATTTCTCCAGCTGGGATTATATGTGTTGCTGTAAGGGTTGTTCTGAGGCCTAGTTTGATTACTTATGAATTCTACCTCCTCATGACCCTCATACATAACTCCCTGAAAACAAGCACCAGGCTCGTGTGACACTCCACACTGGTCACATCCCGAGCCAGCCTGCTCAACCATCTGGGATCTGTCAAACTTCGATGCAAGAGCCGAGATCTGTGCAGTGATGGCTGTATAGTCGTCTACAGCATGAACTCCTGCGCGGGATCCTGATGATGATGATGTAGCCCGACTTCTATCTCCTTCACGGCGAGAGCTAGACTTCAACGCAGCCTTTTCAATGATATCGTAAGCCTCATTGGGCGTCTTTGTCCCCAAATCGCCTCCTGAATTCATATCTAATCGCTCCTGCGTATTGTAGCTAAGCCCCTGATAGAATGTCAAGACTAGCTGTCTCTTGGTGAAGCCATGATGTGGAACATCAAGTAACAGATCCTTGAATCTCTCCCAAGCTGCATGCAACGACTCTCCCTCATCCTGACGAAAGGTCACCACTCGGTTTCTTAACTTGGTTGTCTTCTCGGGTGGAAAGTACTTTTTCATAAATAGCTCCGCCAACCCATTCCAGGTCCTGATGGACCCAGCTGGCAGTGACATAAGCCACGCTCTGGCTTTGTCACGCAGTGAGAAAGGAAACAACCTCAACCGAACGGCATCCTCCGAAACATCCCTCATCTTAAACGTGGAACAAACTTCGAGAAAAGCCGCTATATGTCGTCCGGGATCCTCATGTTCGCGTCCGTCGAACTGTACCGAATTCTGCACCATATTAATTATACTAGATTTAATTTCAAAAACAGGTGCATCTATAGTAGGTCTAAGGATACTCGGCTCCAGGCCTGTCGCTCCAGGCTGATTAGACTCATTCAAAGGTTGCTCGTCGTCTGCCATGATTGCGTTCCCTGCTGCCCCTGAGCCCTCGGCTTCAACGGGTACCACCGGCTCCGGCTCGCCAGATGCGAGCAAAAGCCCAACCGCACGCCCTTTCGCGCGAAGACGTCTCTGAAGATCACGTTCGGGTTCGTCTGACGGTTCAACAACTTCTGGAGCGGGGGTCGAGAACATTAACCTGCAAACGAAAAGTTGACACAATGAATATTTTATTAATTAAATAATGCTGTTTTTTTTCAGCTGAATAGAAGCAGAAAATTATTAAAAATGGGCTGAAAATTTTATAAAAATCCGAAAATGGGCCCGAAATTTTATAAAAATTCAATACAATAAATAAATGAATCGACTAATACAAAAATGGCTTTAGGGTGCCGAAAACCCAAAGAATAAGTGAATAAATAAATCTGGATCAAATAAATAAATGGAACAAAAATAACGCGAAAACGAATAAATCGAATAAAAACAAGAAATATTAACAAATAAATAAACAAATAAATAATCAAGAAATTATACACAAATATTAACAAGTATATACACCGATAACCAAATGACTCGGGTCGTTCCTAAAACTCCCCATTTCCCCGGCAACGGCGCCAAAAAACTTGACGTGTGCGTATATATACATAATTTTGCAATGAATTTACACACGATTTGGTTTTAAATTTATAAAAGTGATTATTACTTTTACATCAAAACACACACGAAAGAGGCAAGTGTACCCCGTCATATATGTAATAAAGTATCGGTAAGAACCAAGTATCGATCCAAGGAAATGGGCGGAGAAATAATACTAGACCTTTGTCACTAAACTACCGGTAAAAACATAAGTTTGGTTGATTTTAACTAAACTAAAGTAAGCATAAATAAATACATAATAAAAACATAATAGAATATAGATAAAAAGCCTTGCTAAATACACAACCACAGCATGTCAACTAAGTCGGTTTTGGCACTAGAAGCATTCGGTCAATTTTCCAATTTAAGACAATTAGTATCCCTTTCGGGAATCCTAACATGACAATCATTCGGAAAGCTAAAACGATAAACACATTTTAACCACCTAAAATTGTTCCTTAACGTGCAATTGATAAATGTCTATGAAAATCTCTTAAAAATAAGCTAGTCATCCGTTAGGAGTTTTCTAACCGCACTTAATCAAGGAAAGAGACACCGATAAACACAATGCAACCACCGAGACAAGCATAAACTAGATTAAATCACAACCGAGTTCATTTTACAAATCTTGCACAATAATTCACTAAGATAGCAATTTTGGCCTAAACTACTAACTAAGCTAACAAATCATGGCAAGAATTTATAACGACGCCATCTAACCCGTTAAGGTCCTTACGTGACGGCAAGCTCTCTTGATTAACAATAATTACATTTTATTAAATCACTAACCATTTCTAGTATCATGATGCATACATTTAAACCAAGTTAAACTAGTTAACCAAATTCAAAGTTTACTAATACAAGATTAATTAAGCTTCATTTTTCAACTATCTTAACTAACCAAGCATCAATCATCCAACATAATTACTTATAATCAAGAATTCAATATCAATAACAAGGTTGCAAACTAATCATCAAAGATTAACATAGAAAATACTTCAAGTGTCATTACAAACAAAGCTTAACACACTAATGGCTATAATCTAGCAAGGGATTGTTTGTGTTTTTGCCCAAGGGCTACAATAATACATAAACATTAATCTAAGTACTTGAAAGATTAACAAAAACATGGAAAGATTAGAAAACCAAACCATAAACAAGCACTAGACTAAGGATCCAGATAGTAATCAAGCTAAACGAGACAATGTGGCTTGAATCCGGGTGAAAGCAGAAGCCTCCGGAGCCTGAAAATCGCCTGAATTGCTCTCCAAAATTCCAGAATGTCGAACAGAATGTTTCTGTTCTGTTTTTATATTTTTTCGCTGTCGCACGGTCGTTCTTCAGATGGTATGACCGTGCACTTTAAGCAATTATTAGGGATGGGGCACCATACTGCATACGTCATCAGATCTTTGACCAGATACGATATCGCACGACCGTTCTTCAGATGGAACGGTCGTTCAGTTCCGGGTTCTTGTTGCACGAGCTGCTGGGCCGGGCGTTCATCACCGAGATCAGGCTGGATCATCGTAGACGCACGGTCGTTCTTTAGAAGGCACGTCTGTTCATCACCGAGCTGACCTTAAATGCCTTGCACGCCTAGTCGCACCCTCGTTCAATGCCGGGTTACTCAGCATTTGTCGGAGATGCACGGTCGTGCATCAGGTCGCACGACCGTTCCACAGGCACAGGTCAGTTTCCTTAACAGAATGTCCGCAGCTTCGTCGTTTTGTCCGGAAAGTCCTTGTTTTCGCTATCATCTTGTCTGGTATGCTGTTTTAGGCCTGTAAACAAAAATGTAGATAATTAAGTATCCGAATGACGGTTTTACGGCCAAAAACGCATAAAATAGGGGTAAAACGGGGGACTAAAATATGTGTAAATTAACGAATATCACCGATCCAAAGGAATCATTGATTATGTTTTAAAAATTTCCCTAGTGACAAGGCCTCCGTGCCATCAAAAAGTCCTTGGGACAAGCCTTATGCTGTATAAAATGTCGGTACGACATTGACAGTCGTGACTTATGTCCCCTGTCTAATAAATATGAAGGATTATATTCCGTTTAAACGCCAAAGATGGTCTATCTAAAAACCTAGGCCAAGCATAATCAAATAAATTTAATACTATCTATTAGTCTATATGGTTGAGTTACACCATGGCTATTTAATCGTCAAGTTCGACAATTCGCTATATAATTAAACAAATTATTACTACTTGGTTAGTAGCCTTCAAAGCTTCACCATGGCTGACTCCTCTGAAGCTCACAATTATCCAGTTAGTCAGAATGATGTTCATTGACTAGCCTTTGTGGCAAAATAAATTATCTTCCAAAGAGATGACGGTTGTAGTCTTGGACTCTCTGTCCAAAGGTGAAGAACTATGTTCGAACCTTAAGATCCCTGATCCAATGAGATTGCGGTTTATATATACCTTAAGTGCCATATCTTATATGTCCTTTGTGACAAGGCCTTCGTGCCTATAACTATTAGCGTCCTTCGTGACAAGCCTTCCAACTATCTAAAGATTGTCGTTATGACAAGGAAAGTTGTGACATTATGATTCCCTGTCAAAAGGTAATGGACTTGGTCCAAACCTTAAACACAATTGATGGTCCTTTTTGACCTAGGCTAAATTTAATTGGCGTACTTTCTAGTGGCATACTATAATGAAGTAAAAACCTAACAACCATTATGGTTTAATAATACCATGGCTTATAAATCATCCATTACGATGATTCCATAATAGTTTGTGGCTAAGCATATGTTATTTTTGGTGTTTAGTACCAAAGCTCCAGAATGGAGGTTTCTGACGAAGCATACAGCAGTACTGCGGCTAGAAACAAGGATGCCAATATAAATATAAATGTTAATGGCACTGCTCTTCAGGCCTTGATTGACGCAACAATTAATGAAGCTGTGGATAAGATCCTTGAGAGAAAAAAGGAACCGAGTGACACTCACTCAAAGGTCCATACGGAAACACATACATCAGCTCGTAAGGAGAGCTCCGTTCACTCTTCAGATGAGAAGAGCGAACCTCAGAAGTTAGTACTCTATGATAAGCCCTGTTCAACTGAAGACGGGTGCACCTACAAATACTTCGTCTCATGCAAACCCAGAGATTTCAATGGCGAAAAAGGAGCAATTGATGCCATGGAATGGCTTGAGGAAATGGAAACTGTTGTGGACATCAGCAATTGTGCTGATAAGGACGTAGTAAAATTTGTTTCACAATCTTTCAAGGGCGAGGCTCTTGCATGGTGGAGGGCCATGATGCAGTCCACGGGGAAAATTCCCCTATGCAATATGGGATGGTCCAAGTTTGTGGACCTTATCAAAGAGAACTACTGTCCACAACACGAAGTAGAAAAGGTGGAGACAGATTTTCTGACTCTCACAATGAAGAACCTAAATTGTCAGCAATATGTTACCGACTTCAACTCCTTATCTAGATTGGTACCCTATTTAGTTACCCCTGAACCAAAACACATTGCGCGTTTCATCGGTGGTTTGGCACCCGAAATAAAAGGGAATGTTAAGGCTTCAAGGCCAATCACCTTCAGATCAGCTGTAGATCTATCCTTGTCTCTCACTCTGGACATAGTGAGACAAAAGTCAATCAAGAATGAGACCTATGAGAAAAGTCAAAGGGAGGAGGATAACTTCCAAAATCCTAAGAAGAGCAAATCCGAGTTCAACAATAACCAACAGGACTCCAACAAAAAGCCTACATGCAAAACCTGCAAAAGAAGACACTGGGGACAGTATCGATCAAGCCAAAAGATAAAGCAGTGTGGCATCTGTAAAAGAACTGGCCACCAGTCCCACGAATGTAAGGACATAAAGAATGCAAACTGTTTCAGCTGTGGCGAAAAGGGCCACATCAGTACTAATTGCCCTGAGGCTACCAAGGAAGGAGCAGCTAAGTCTGGGAAGGATAAGAAAGGAAACGCCTGAACTACCGATTGAGGATTGGTGTATCCTAGTGTGTCCCATAGATTGCTTCCATGCCTGATCAGTATGGAGGTTTAATGCATAGAACCCCTGAGATATCCCAATGGTCATATTGTACTAAAGTCGACTAGTAGTATTCAAAGAAGATATCCAATATAAAAATATCCTTATAAGTATATCTATTTAGGGCATCCTTGCATTTGTAAAGAGAATGTGTCATTTATCTGACACCGACATCGGTAGATGAACCAAAGCCTGAGAATACGGACATCTCTGACGTCACTGTGTGTCATAATTAGCTTCTTTATAAGAATTACCATGTTTACCTCCTGAGAGGCAAGTGGATGTTAGGACAAACATCCCGCTTAGGGCTGCAGTTATTATAAAAGCCTTATATATGTTAGTACCAACGGAATAAGAAGAACTAAGAGCTAAATCGATAAGTTTTAGAAAAGGTTTCATAAAGCCAAAAATTCAAAGTTTTAAGAACTCTGATTTGTAGTAAATAAGAAAGACGGTTCATCCTGCTTATGCATTGATTACCGCAACCCTATTTAGGCAACGATTAAGAATCGCCATCAGCTGCCCAGGATCGTCGATTTGTTCGACTAACTGTAAGGATTAGCTATTCCTTAAAATTAGTTAAGCAGTGGTTGGAATAACCATCTCACCTTAAGGTAAGCTTTTCGATAATAGTTGATATATAAGCAGCAAGGCTACTCCTTTGGAGACCTTGTATAGATGGAATGTTAAACATCTATTGTTAGGACAATAGATTGGTAAGTCCAATTATCAGGATCTGAAAGTTGCATTGGAAACAACAAATAAGATCACGCAAATTCATAATTATCTGTAAGATGCCAGTAATCGGCAGAAAATCAAGAATCAATGAAAGTAGCAACCCTCCTAAATTCTTGTTAAGGAATAAGGTTCAACAAAAGATATCACCAGGAAGGGTGTGCCAAATTTGTTAAATTATCAGGCTAGTTAAGCTCTGAATATATGGAATCATTCGAAGGAAATCGAATGTATCAAGATCAAGTAGCTTATAAGCTAAAACCTATTTAAGGAGCTTAGCAGAGCTCGCAATACATTGCACACTAGTGACTGAAGGATGTGTTTCGCCAATAAGTCAAGAAGCACCATCACATAATGGTATGCAGATTTATGATGTGATGAGCATCCTGTTTTGATTAAGGATCGACAGGTTAAGAAGCTCCAAACGGATACATGTACCTAATATAGGGGTCACTTTGGGAGCTTGGAAAGACTCCAGATATGTTATAGAAGTTAAGTCCATTATGCGACAAAAAGTACTTCCAGCATTTTAGCAAATCTCAAGGTCGAGATTTCTTTTAAGGGGGTGAGGATGTAACACCTCGAAAATTCACGTCCTATAATGTATTGACACGTGTCATAAGCTTGAACGTGTAAAAGTATACTCTAGAGGGACTAAAGTTGACAAACATGGAAACTATGTGAATATAAAGGTTCAAAATGTCAACAAGGGATAAATATACTTTACAGTAACCCTACATGATGCTCATACCTTCAAACGAATAAATCATGGATCATACGAAGCTAAATATGAAAGAAAGTGAGAGATTACGAACTACAGGGTTAAATGTGTCAACATGTTTAAAGTATACCTCTGAGTGACCTTTTAGCAAACCCAAAGCCTTGTAACGATTAATTATGCTCACTAGAATGTGTGATAAAAATTTCATAAAGTTTCGTTATCGTATGAGAAAGTTATGATCAAATTCGTATACGAGGGGTTAAAAGCGTCAACGTTGAAATTTAAGACTTTCGGTGATCGTATGAATAACCGGGGACCTAACAAAGTTGGTTTATGACTTGGAGTCCTTAAAAGTCAAGTTTGAGGGTTACAAGTGCAAGAAACCATGTTAAAAATCAAGTTTGGAAGTTCAGGGGCCAACTGTGTCATTTTTGAAAGTTCTGTTTTGCTGACCAGGTCCTTACGGACCGTAAGGCTGGACCTTTACGGTCCGTAAGCAGTGCCCAGATGCAGAAACTCATTTAAATGGTTGTTCAGCCCATGTAACGACTTATCTTGCCCTTTAACACCACCAGGGGTTGCCTAAACTGATTCTTAGGCCTTAGGGACACTTGTTAATCATCAAGAATCACTCCTAGCATGATTTGTCATGATCATAATGGATCAAAATCACTATAAAAAGGCCCTTTGGTTGCAACCTTGTGATCATTCATTCCATCTGCTTTCTTGGAGCTTCCTGGAGCATAAGAGCAGACCCAAGCCATCTCTAATAGTGCATTAGACTTTGGTAAGTATGCTTAACCTTTCTTAGTTAAGTTTTTATTTAGTTTTACCTTAAAAGTCAAACCATCGTAATTAACGGTTGACTTAGCGATTAATCATTAATGGTCTAGTGATTAGTCGAATTGAAGGTAGTTATAAGTTGGTAATTATGTGGGCATTAAACCCTTAAAAGGGCACCCTCAGATTCCCACTCTAACTAGATCAAATGACGGGTCAAAGTTGTTTAGGAAAAGTCAACAGAAGCTGAATTTGCAAATTAAAACGTAATTAGCAATGTAGAAGGCATGTAACCTATTTTTATCACTCATATAACTTGATAATAAGTATAAGAACTGATCTAAGCTTGTTTGATCCGACAATTTTCTATTTAGACCCGGTTCGGAACCGAAAGTCGTAAAACTTTGACTTTTGCTTTGACTTCAGTTTTGACCCGAATTAGATAGGTTTATAAATGCCTTAGGGCTTTCTTAGGACCAGGTTACATGTTGGTATAACCCTCTGTGCTTGGTTCGTTGATTGCCCCTTTCGTTTACACGTTTCCGTTAATTGCTTAATGTTGACCATAATGCCCTTTTGACCATAAAACGAGAATTTTAGAAATGTGAAAGGACAATAATCCTTATTACTGATTTATAAAGTTGTCCCTAAATTTTCACATCAGTTGGAGGTCTAGATTAGGAGTTATGCTCATTAGCGTAATTATAACGCCTTTTAGTAATTAAACGGCGCAATTAGCATAAAGCCTATCTAAACCCAATTTTTGACACCAAAACTTTTACCCACTGATGTAATATAATATTTTGAGATTTTTAAATATTTTTAATTATTTTTAACCTGCTCATAACCTAAGGTTATGGCATTAATTCGGTAAATACCGAATATACCCTTTTTGGTTATAAAATGAGTTCTACAAAGTATTTTGACACCAATCCAATTGCTACTAATTTTATATAATAAATAAAGTATTTTGAACTTTATAACCTGATCAGAAAACTCAGATTTCCTGTATAACCCGGAAATCGCTTAAAATAGCTTTTTACGCGTATTAAAACGCATAGTTTGGGTTTAAAACCATTTTGTCACATAATACTTATTACCAATTGATATAACCTACTAAAGTAAGTTATTTTACTGATGTATTCAGACCCGAATCTCAGAACTTCATTTAATCTCTTTTATAACCTTTAAAATGACCAAAATACCCCTACGGGGCTTATTATGAGATTAAACTCGTTTTGGGCATAATGGAAGGTATCCTACTGATATCATAACATAATTAAGGCATATTAACTTAGGAAACCTGTATGTGATTCAGTTGGTTACTCGTTACGCATTTTTCACGTTCAGATCGGCTTATGTAACTAGTTTGCGTATATTAGTCGAAACGGGTCAAACCATATCATTTTTGTCTCAAAATCCAGAATGCGTTTAAGTTACCCATATTAAACAAGCATACAAGCTTGCCGGGTCAAAACCACATTCTAAACCGGTCTTCGCCTTATCATGCGTTTGAACCGTATCTTTCTTTAAAACTAACCGGTCTAAGCTTAGGCTTAATTAAAGATCTGTTAGCATTCTAATTGGTTATTTATACCATCATTCCAGACTAGAGCCTTCTGGTAAATTGTACCTACACTTACTTAAGTGAATACGGCTGAGTTATTAAATTCTTGCTATTTAAGACAGGAGCTAGCTCAGGTAAATACTCTTAACTTATTTTCCCTATTACGGGCTTGGGATACGGTAATATAAATACCGCATGGTCAGGTATGGGATTCAAAGACCAATAAGTCGGGAAATCCAAATAACCTGTTTTAATTCGTATTGCTTGACTAAAACATTGGGGATTAATGCGACCGTGTCCTGGATATCCTTGACTCATTAAATGCAATGGCCACGACCTAAGCACGGGGTGTAGGCATACACCTGACAGATGCCATATGTTTATAAATTAATTTTACCCAATATGGGATTCCCAATAAGGGAATAGTGGTGTGTCGGTTAATCTTGAACCGGCATAGAACCGGGCCCCGTATGTAGAGCAAGTTATGTAAAACTGATAACATGAGATATAGTTTGTCCCAAGTATAAAAGATTAATTTTGCCTTGTGAATTTTAATCAAAGTGTCAAAATGTTTGTGCCTGGTGCATCTAAATCAATTTTCTTAAACTCTTTTCAAATGAGTCGGTTGAGTGTATTTACCAGTGAAAACTGACGTATTTTCCAAAGTCTAAGTGACAGGTACAAGTACGTAATAGGCTGGAAGCTGCTCAGGGCGTTAATAAGGAATCTTGCAAATTCTAGGCGTCTAAAGTCTGTTCAACAGTTTTTACTTATATTTGATCCGCCTGTGGATCCTTTACTTTCCGTTGTAATACTTGATATTACTTCATATTCGGATCGTAATATATTTATCTTTTGCTTCCGCTGTGCATTTATATATTGTGTTGTTTGACTATGATGATATCAACTACGTCACGATACTCCCCACCGGGCCCACCGGTAATACGTGGAAATATCGGGGTGTGACAGGTTGGTATCAGAGCCAACATTGAGTGAATTAAACACTAGCTTTATGTGTTTAATCTCAATAACACAGTAGGACATTCCTTGACCTTCTGAGTCTAGACTTAACATAGGAATACTCTCAATCCTAATCTGGAAAATTTTGCTTCCAAATTTTTATATATACGTCTCAAAGCGAAGAAGCTGTAATAGAAATTCTCCACATCCGGAGCCTTGAAATGCTGAGCTTCGTACCGCGGCTAGAATGAAACGAGCATCCAGGGAGAGAACATTCAGAAATAAAAAGAAGGAGAAACCTCTTGCTGAAGATCGTTTCCTTAATAGTCCTTATAAGGACATATTTATCTTTCAGTCCCTTCGAGGACACATTATTCCTTTCAAGTCTCGCTTAGGGCAACTCTGTACTTTTATTTTTATATAGTGGATTGATTAAATTTAAGTTTTCATTCTAAACATGAAATATGAAATAAATGGAAAATAACATCCCTTTTATATGATCTACCATTATAATAAAATGGCAAAATCTAAAAAGGACAAGACCTAGCCACGTGTTATTTTGAGAGAGGGCCAAGATGGTAGTTCCTCAATTAGATTCAGATCCTTGTTAACACCTCAATTTAGGATTGTTCAGCGTTAAATATTAAAAAGAATCTTAAAGGTAAAACCTAGCAGACGTGTCACTACAGACAAGGCCAAGATGGTAGAACCTATTCAAGAGATTCAAACCCTTGTTAACATCTGTAACATGTTAACATTCCTGGCAGACGTGGTTCAATAAAATCGCATGAGTCATCCTTAAATAAGATTACTCCAATTTCCCTTATTTTTATAATCATCCCTTAAGGATGAAGTGCCTACGGGCTATAATTAACGTCATCTGAGACTAAAGACAGTGGTAGCCTACAACTCCATGTCAAGAAAAGGTAATGAACTTTGATTCAAACCTTAATGCCTCGATTCTCTGAAATCATGGCTTATAAATTAAACTTGTCTATGCGACTAGGCCATTTGTGCTATTATTAACTTGTAAATTAGGATTTAGGATAAAAATCCTGAATAAAATAAATATCCTTCCTTCCCTGCCAGTATACATAATAAAAAGAATCTTAAAGGTACGACCTAGCCTATATGTCATTCCAGACGAGGCCAAGATGGTAGAACCTATTCAAAGGATCCAAATCCTTGTAACATTGTAAATATGTTAACACTCCTGGCAACAGTGATGCAATAAAATCGCACTTGTCATCTTTATATTAGGAAAATTTTCCAAACCCCTTATTTTAGCGTAAATGATCAATAGGAATCATGGCTAATAAACGTCGAACATGATGTATACATCAAAACATCCATTGGGATGTATACCTACGGGCAAAGATGTATACATGAAAAGATAGTTTTATTTCATAACTTCTTGTCAAGACAATGAATTATGAAATTTTCCGATCCAAAGGAATCATTGATTATGTTTTAAAAATTTCCCTAGTGACAAGGCCTCCGTGCCATCAAAAAGTCCTTGGGACAAGCCTTATGCTATATAAAATGTCGGTACGACATTGACAGTCGTGACTTATGTCCCCTGTCTAATAAATATGAAGGATTAAATTCCGTTTAAACGCCAAAGATGGTCTATCTAAAAACCTAGGCCAAGCATAATCAAATAAATTTAATACTATCTATTAGTCTATATGGTTGAGTTACACCATGGCTATTTAATCGTCAAGTTCGACAATTCGCTATATAATTAAACAAATTATTACTACTTGGTTAGTAGCCTTCAAAGCTTCACCATGGCTGACTCCTCTGAAGCTCACAATTATCCAGTTAGTCAGAATGATGTTCATTGACTAGCCTGTGTGGCAAAATAAATTATCTTCCAAAGAGATGACGGCTGTAGTCTTGGACTCTCTGTCCAAAGGTGAAGAACTATGTTCGAACCTTAAGATCTCTGATCCAATGAGATTGCGGTTTATATATACCTTAAGTGCCATATCTTATATGTCCTTTGTGACAAGGCCTTCGTGCCTATAACTATTAGCGTCCTTCGTGACAAGCCTTCCAACTATCTAAAGATTGTCGTTATGACAAGGACAGTTGTGACATTATGATTCCCTGTCAAAAGGTAATGGACTTGGTCCAAACCTTAAACACAATTGATGGTCCTTTTTGACCTAGGCTAAATTTAATTGGCGTACTTTCTAGTGGCATACTATAATGAAGTAAAAACCTAACAACCATTATGGTTTAATAATACCATGGCTTATAAATCATCCATTACGATGATTCCATAATAGTTTGTGGCTAAGCATATGTTATTTTTGGTGTTTAGTACCAAAGCTCCAGAATGGAGGTTTCCGACGAAGCATACATCAGTACTGCGGCTAGAAACAAGGATGCCAATATAAATATAAATGTTAATGGCACTGCTCTTCAGGCCTTGATTGACGCAGCAATTAATGAAGCTGTGGATAAGATCCTTGAGAGCAAAAAGGAACCGAGTGACACTCACTCAAAGGTCCCTGACTGATGAATTAGTACGTACACAAGAGGAAAACCATATAAAGAACCTAGCCCAAAGGCTTACCCAAGATTTTCACTATGGTAATTCCAACTGTGGGAAAGGTATAGGTACTTCCTCTGCACCTTACTGCAAAACTTGTAAAAAGAAGCATTACGGAAAATGTGCAAGGTATTGTAATTTCTGCAAGAAACCCGGACATAAGGAAAAAGAATGTCGAACGAAAGCTAGCAATAGGCTATGCTTCAATTGTGGAGAAGCTGGTCATATTAAACCGAATTGTCTGAAGCTAGCTCTAGCAACAACCAGCAAAGCTAAGGCAACTGAAGAACCCAAGAAGAATGCCAGAGCATTCGTTCTAACAGCTGAAGAAGCCAAAATGATTCCGGATGTGATTGCCGGTACGTTTTTAGTTAATGATATTTTTGCCAAAGTATTATTTGACTCTGGTGCAAACCAAAGTTTTATCAATACTTCTTTCTAACAACTTCTCAACCAACCAATAACTAAACTTCAACAAGACTGTCTGGTGGAAACAACAAATGGAGATTCCATTAAGATAAGTGAAATCTTGCAGGGAGCAAGAATAGAAATCCGAAACCATAATTTTTCTGCTAACTTTTACCCAATGAATCTAGCTAGATTCGATGTTGTATTAGGAATGGATTGGTTGGTAGCCAATCATGCCAGTGTTTTATGTGATCAAAAGTTTGTGCAAGTAAGTACACCAAAGGGTGAAAAGACCACAATTAAAGGAGACAAACCAACCAGCTCAACAAAATTCATCTATGTGATGAAAGCTGCAAGTTGTGCAAGGAAAGGAGCAATAGTGTATATGATTTTCGTAATCATTAACACTAAAGGAAAATAATTAAAAGATATTCCTGTAGTATCTAAATTCTTAGATGTCTTTCCAGAAGAATTACCTGGATTACCTTATACCAGGAACGACACCGATTGCCAAGGCACCTTATAGATTAGCACCAACGGAGATGCAAGAACTGAAGAAACAATTGGACGAACTTCTTGACAAATGTTTTATACAACCTAGTTCATCACCATAGGGAGCGCCGGTATTGTTTGTCAAGAAGAAGGAAATATCAATGCGTATGTGCTTTGACTACCGAGAATTGAACAAGGTTACGATTAAGAATCGATACCCACTACCGAGAATCGATGATCTATTCAATCAACTTCAAGGAGCTCAATTCTTTTCTAAAATCGACTTACGCTCAGGATATTATCAATTGAAAGTACAGGAAGAGGACATTCCTAAAACTGATTTCAGAACAAGGTACGATCATTATGAATTTACAGTCATGCCATTTGGATTAACCAACGCCCCAGCCGCATTTATGGACATGATGAACAGGATATGTAAACTATACCTGGATAAATTCATAATAGTCTTTATAGATGATATTCTAATTTACTCTTAGAGTAAAGAGGATCATGCAGAGCATCTGCATATGCTTCTCACATCATTGAGAAAAGAGAAGCTTTATGTAAATTCTCGAAATGCGAATTTTGGTTACAAGAAGTGCAATTCCTTGGACATCTGGTTAATCATGAAGGAATTCACGTGGATCCCACAAAGATCAAGGCGGTAACTAAATGGAAAATTCCTGAATCACCGACGAAAGTAAGAAGTTTTCTTGGACTAGCCGGATATTATAGATGTTTCATTCAAGATGTCTCTAGAATGGCCATTCCAATAACCAAACTGATCTGCAAATCAGTTAAGTTTGAATGGGGACCAAAACAGGAAGAAGCCTTTAGGATTCTTAAGCAAAGGTTAACCAACGCACCCATACTCGCATTACCAGAAGGAACTGAAGATTTTATAGTCTATTGTGATGCATCTACGTTAGGATAATGATGTGTGTTGATGCAACGACAAAAGGTTATAGCTTATGCCTCTAGACAACTTAAGAAACATGAAGAGAATTACCCAGCCCATGATCTAGAATTTGGAGCCATAGTTTTTGCCTTAAGATTTGGAGACACTATCTTTATGGCAATAAGTTTGTTGTCTTCACATATCATTAGAGTTTAAGGTACATTTTTGGGCAAACGGAATTAAATATGAGACAGAGACGTTGGATGGAAATTCTTAGTGATTATGATTGTGATATCCGGTATCATGTAGGAAAAGCTAATGTAGGAGCTGATGCTTTAAGTCGAAAGTATCATGAAAAGCCGAAACAAGTACGCTCTCTTAGATTAAATCTAGAGATAGATTTAAATGAGCAAATTAGAGAGGTTCAGGAAACAACAATCAAGGACGATGCTGAAGGTTTAAATCGATTGAATAAGGAATTAGAAGAAGGAACATATGGAATTTGAAGATTTCACAAGAAAAGGATCTGGATACCTAAACATGGAAACCTACGCCACAAAATCTTAAAAGAAGCCCATAAGTCTAAATATACGATACATCCCGGAAATGATAAGATGTATCAAGATCTAAGAAAGAATTTCTGGTGGATAGGAATGAAAAAGGATATAGCAAATTATGTTGCTAAATGTCTAACCAGTTCACAGGTTAAAGCTGAACACCAGAAACCCACAGGGTTATTACAGCAATTAGAAATGCCAATATGGAAATGGGAATTGATAACAATGGACTTTGTTACAAAATTACCCAAGACACGAAAAGGTAATGATACAATCTGGGTGATTGTAGACAGATTAACAAAATCTGCTCATTTCTTACCAATGAAGGAAACTTTCAGTATGGAACTGTTAGCCAAATTATACGTAAATGAAATTGTTTCATTACATGGAATTCCTTTATCTATTGTATGTGATAGAGATAGCCGTTTTACTTCTCACTTTTGGACAAGTTTCCAAAAAGCAATGGGAACCAGGTAAAACCTAAGCACCGCTTATCTCCCACAAACGGACGGACAGAGCGAAAGAACAATCTAGATGATGGAAGATACGCTTAGAGCCCATGTAATTGATTTTGGGGGAAATTGGGACGATCATTTACCATTAATAGAATTTTCCTACAATAACAGTTATCATACCAGCATTAATGCTGCACCATTTGAAGCACTTTATGGACAAAAGTGCCAAACTCCACTCTGTTGGGCAGAGATTGGAGATAACAGACAAAAACCTTTAAGTCAAAGAACGGACAAGATTATTCAAGTCAAAGAACGACTAAAAGCAGCACGAGATCGTCAAAAGAGTTATGCAGATAACAGACAAAAACCTTTAGAATTTCAAGTTGGAGACTGTAACACCCCGTGTTTCGAAAGTCAAAGTCAAAGTCAAGATTGAAGTCAAAGGAAGAAAATATTGCTATTTGCGATCTGTCACTCTTTGCTCAACTACTATTTTGACTTCTTTGACTTGTAATCGAATCTATTTAATTATTTGCTTTAGTTGTATTATGTGGAGTATCTATTAATAATTGAGGTTTAATCGCTATTTAATCGCATATTTATCGCTAATCGCTATCACATCGCAACTCGCATTATGTGTTCTGAATATTGTTTTACGTATGTGTGCTATTTACGTGTTACTTGTGCATGTTATGTTTATGTTGATGTGTTAATCGCAATCGCAAATCTATCGCATCGCAATCGAATCGCAAATGCTAAACGCAAGTTAACTATAGTGATTGTATGTTAGATATAGTAGTTATGTTATTCGTGTAACTAATGGGTAATACTATCGCATCGCTCCCCTGAACCGCATCGCAACGCTTAACACGCGAATCAAAACGACAAAACTCGTCGCGCCGAACACTAGGATCGAGTGGCCAACCTATCGAGTGGCCATCCGATTGGATTGCCATCCGATGAGTTGTCACCCGATCGGGCTGTCACCCGATCGGATTGCCACCCGATCGGCTGACACCTTCACCACTTTCCTTTTTGGGAAACCCTATAAATACCTACCTGTCACATCATTTGTGATGTGACAGCTCCCTTGTTCGACCAGCCGACCTCAAGCCCTCATTTCTCTCGATTTCTCTCGATTCTTGTAAGTTTCCAACCTAAATCTTGTACTTCTATGATCTACACACACTTCTACACTATTTTCACCTTTGAATCTTAACTTTTAACCATGAAATCACCGGATTTGAGGTGTTATAGGGTGATGTCATCATGGAGTTCCTATGAACTTCGAAGTTTGGCTTCATTCCACCAAGAACAACTTAGATCTGAAGGATTTCCACATGAATAATCAATGTTTTTGCATAGATCTACACTTATTCATGGTTAAAAGGATTGAAAGAAGGTTTTTCAACTTTCTTTCAACTCTTTTACACTCAATGCACTCAAAATCGATAGAATCAGAGCTCGTTCTGATCTTCTACTCTTTCTAAGTGATGGGTTAGTTCAAGATCTGAATTCTATCTAAGGAGACTACTGATTTCAGGTTTGAACATGAACAACCATCTCGAACCGTGGACCGGTCGGACTAGGGTGGTTCCTGTTCGGTCAGGTCACTCGGGTCGAGATAAGGTTCTGTTGTTTAAGCAAGTTATCCTAACGCCTCGTTCAAATTACAAAAACAAGATCAAGTGTTAAGACGATCTTGGTCGACGGGACGGATTGCCGTCCGATCGGATTGCTATCCGATCGGATTGTCATCCGATCGACCGGCCATCCGATCGGGTCACACTAGGTCCCATACTTAAACTTTTATTTAAACATTTCAAGGATCTGAACATCCAACGGATTGTCGTCCGATCGGATTGCCATCCGATCGAACGACCATCCGATAGCGTGACGTTTGGGACCTTGATACTTAGTCAATTTTCAACATGTTCAATGCACACAGATTTCCACCCGATCGGATAGCCATCCGATTGAGTGACCGTCCTGCTGTGAACTTGTTCTCAACTAAAAAGCCTCGCCAATCGGATCGCCGTCCGATCGAACCGCTGTCCGATCGACCGACCTTAAGGGTAGAGATACTTCTCTATTTTCAAAATGCTATAACGAAAACTTTAAAGGACAAACCATCATATACAAACACATCTTCACCAAACGAGGTGTCAATCCAATCAAATGGCCATCCGATCCTTGGTACAAACCATCATATACAAACACATCTTCACCAAACGAGGTGTCAATCCAATCAAATGGCCATCCGATCCTTGGTACACTTACACCATTTTACACGTCGCTTATCGTTTATGCTATCATTAACTGTTCAGGCTAATCTCTCTCTCAGCGCTCCCTTCAATCCAAGGCAGTGTTTATTAAGTTAAACGCTATCTGTGAGTATACTCGATCCCTTTTTGCTTTATGCACTTTTGGGTGTTATATACGTTACTTATTCTAAATCACAATCGAACACACTACGCAAACACTATTTATACGCTGACCTCTAATGCATGTTATACGTGACTCGATGAATGCCTGTTTATTATGTTAACACATTGATTGATGTCCACCTGCCTTAGCAACGATAGTACTATAGTTTGGACTCAGCACCTGTTTACTCAGGGGTTGTTAAGGACAATACTACACGTGTTCACAGTGGTGAACATGTGATGCGCACTCGCTATTCGCAGTCAACTCGCAGTCATTGGTATTGATAGGATCTTTTTCGATAACTTACATGCTTCACATTATACGTTATACATGCTGGTTATGCGTAAACGATTTCGAACTCTATTATGCTAATATCAAACTTGTATGCTCACCTTTACACTATGTGTATTGACATTTATTTTAACGTATGTGGCAGGTGCTTAAGATGCTAGGGATTTGTTGTGCTTTGATGAATTAAGCTAGGGGTCTAGTTATGTCACGCTTAAATCTGAGTCGTCGGAGCAGTTTTTGTTTATGAGATAATTGTTTGTAATAACTGTTTTTATTTGGATATGTTGTGGTATGGGACATGATGTTTTAATTATCTGGTATTGAATAGTTGTTATGGATACTCATGGATAATCTGTTTCGCTCAGTGCCATGCCCCGATGTTTCCGCCATCGGTTGGGGTGTGACAGATTGGTATCAGAGCCATAACTATAGGGAATTAGGCAAGACTCGACCTAGTCCAGGTCGATGTCTTAAAACGACCTAGTCTATAGTCTAAGTACCAACAGACCGACTTGTGCATGCCCGGTAGGGGTTTTATACGAGCTTACTCGCTATATCTCGCTCGAACTCGTTGTACACTACACGCTTGCGCGAACATCGCATACTACAGTTCCGCGCAAGATCAGCCTTTCCTAAGGCTGATTACACACACAAACGGATGATCTAGTCAAGATTAGGTGTGAAAACCGCAAACTCACGACCAGATTACTCGTTCGAATTGCTATTTTTTACTATAAAACAAGAGAAATTGCGTTGAATCAGGAGTGAAATCCATACTTCGACACAAATCTCCTCATCTATCTCATGATTTCATCACACAAGCAGGAACGTAGTTGCTAAGTTAGGGGTGAAACCTGAACCTTGATGACTCGTTCTACTCCTTAATGTGGTTTTACAAAACTCTCACCAAAGCCTCGACGGACTCCAACGACTTGGGTCACACTGTAACTGAAAGGATGCTTGCCGATCGCTCAAATGGAAGCGAGAGCACAGTCCCGAAGGCCAAAGCGTGCACTTAAGGTCCTTGTGAATAGTCGGATCACTTTGGGTAGTCGATGTCTACACACACCCGAGGCAATCTCTCGTCGATTTTATGTGTTTGATTCTGGATTTTGTCGCCGCCAACTCTGTGATTTATCGCTTTTATGATCATTTTTATGTGAAGTCTATGTGTTTTATGTGTTTATTTGTTAGGGTTTTGAGGTAAACAGTACGGTGGTACTGATGGTTTCAATTCCACGTTTCTCGCTCCGCCAAAACACGCACAATCCTCCCCACGCTAACAAATCACTGGACATTATTCGCAACCGCTGCTCGATACCCGCAATCGTTGTAAATAATCGCTAAACGTGCTGTGAAGGATAGGGAATACGTGCAACATATAGTTAGGTTTTTATACTCTGACTGCCTTATGTGCTTCTGTGCCTTACGTGCCTACGTGTTTCTATGCTCTATATGTTATGTGATTATGTGTTTATGTGATTATATGATTGATGTGTTCCTGAGCTTTATGGTAAATCGCTAGACTATACTAGGAATGATCGAATAAGCGTTTTAAATCCTATGGTGCTGTCTGTTGCAGACAATGTCGTCATCTGGATCCCTACACTCACGAGCTACTAGGCGTAAGCACGCCGATAAGTGACTTGCTTCTCTTGTCGCCAACCAGATCGCTAAATTCATTCCTCAGATCTTGACTGAACTGAACGAGAATGCAAGCAAATCTTCTGAATAGTCCTGAACTGATTCGCCAAAAGCTGCTTTTGGCTTCAAGTAGTTCAAAGCATGCAGACCGGAAGAGTTTACTGGTGAAGATGGTCCTACGACCATGTTCCAATGGTTTGATTCTATCAAAGTCACCCTGCATCAGAGTGGCTGTCCTGACAATCTCCGTACTCTCAACACAACTGGCGTCTTCCAGTCCCGCGCTTTAGACTGGTGGACGACCGAGAGGAACAAACGCGGAAATGATGCAACTTACGGGCTCTCATGGGACGAGTTGAAGGACGTGATGATGGAAGAGTTCTGCCCTCCCCATGAGCGCCAAAAGTTGGAGAATGAATTCTGGCACATTAAGCAGAAAGATGGTGACAACGCTGGTTTGACTACGCGCTTCAAGTAGTTGAGTATAATATGTCCGGACCAAGTCAAGACACCCGAAATCACCATCAAGAAGTATATCCGTGCTCTTTCGGATTGCGTGGCTGATTTCGTTCAAGCTGTATAGACGACAACGATTGAAGAAACCTACTTGCTTGCTGCTGAGATCAACGACAAGCGCGTCAAGTCTGGTGTCTGGGATAAAGCTCCCAAGAATCTGCATCAAGCTACCACTACTTCAACCGCTGAAATCGCCACCGCTCCTCAGTCATCCAAGCTCTCGAGACGCAAGAGAAAGAACAATAGCAGTTCCAGCAACAAGAACTACGTTGTGACCAATGTTGTCCCGCTCCAATCAGTTCCAGCTCCTCAGCAACAACAACACCGCCAAGTAGCGGCCCCGGTTACCAATGCACCGCCGGCAAAGCGTGCGTATACTGGTCCTTATCCGGTTTGCCCTACTTGTACTTATCACCACCCAGTGGGAATCGCCTGCAGATACTGTGCACATTGCAACATATACGGCCATTTCACCGTCAATTGCCATACAGGTCCACGTCAAAACCCTGCTCCAACCCAAGGTAAAGCTCCTGCTCAACAAGCTCTCCTTGCTGCTCCACAAGGCCATCAAGCGGCTCACGCACCCGCGGTCAATGCTAGAGCTTGCTACGTATGTGGTGATCCCAACCACTTCGCCAACATGTGCCCAAACCGAGTGGTCAAGCAAGAGCCACAACAACAGAAGCCCCAACAGCAGCCTCAACAACAGCAGCAACAACCAGTGGCCCGCGGACATGCATTCAACATAAACGCCCGCCAAGCCCAAGCCGATAACAATGTGGTCAATGGTACGTTTCTCGTGAATGGTATATATACTACGTGTTTATTTGATACTGGAGCAGATAACTGTTTTGTATCGTTAGAATTCAAAAATCTCCTCAATCGTAAGCGCGCTCATCTCCCCTCGACGTTCGATGTTGAAGTTGCCACCGGAAGAACCCTCGCCGTCAATTCCGTTCTTCGTGATTGTACTCTCGAGCTCAACAATCACGTCTTTCCTATCGACCTTATTCCAATGCAGCTCGATAGTTTTGACGTCATAGTAGGCATGGACTTTCTTCATCATAACCATGCTGAAGTTGTTTGCTTCGATAAGATGATTCGATTTTCGCTCGCAAATGGTGATCAATTGTGTATTTACGGAGAAGTCGCGTCGAAGAAACTCCAACTCATGTTGTGTGTCCAGGCTAGCAAGTATCTCCGCAAGGAATACCAAGCTTTCTTGGCGCACATTGTGGTAGCAGAGAAAAAGGAAGTTAAGGAGGTGGATCAGGTCCCCGTTGTACGTGAATTTCCTAACGTTTTCCCTGATGATCTTCCGGGACTACCACCCGTTCGTGATGTCGATTTCCGAATCGACCTCATTCCTGGAGCCAATCCTGTTGCTAAAGCGCCGTATCGTCTCGCTCCGTCTGAAATGCGCGAACTCTCGAGTCACCTCCAGGAACTTCTTGATAAAGGCTTTATTCGCCCTAGCACCTCTCCATGGGACGCGCCTGTCCTTTTCGTCAAAAAGAAGGATGGTTCGTTCAGAATGTGCATCGACTATAGGGAGTTGAATAAGTTGACAATCAAGAACCGCTATCCCTTGCCTCGAATCGATGATTTATTTGATCAGTTACAAGGTGCTACGTGTTTTTCTAAGATCGATCTCCGCTCAGGCTATCACCAATTACGCATTCAAGAGGAGGATATACCCAAAACTGCTTTTTGAACCCGCTATGGTCATTACGAGTTCGTTGTCATGCCTTTTGGTTTGACCAACGCTCTTGCAGTCTTCATGGACTTGATGAATCGAGTGTGCAAACCCTTCCTTGATCGCTTCATGATCGTATTCATCAACGATATCCTGATCTATTCCAAGTCAAAAGCCGAACACTCGCAGCATCTACGTTTGGTTCTTGCGTTACTCCAGGGAAACCGACTCTACGCCAAATTCTCCAAGTGCGAGTTCTGGCTGGAGGAGGTCCAATTCTTGGGACACATTCTCAATAGTCAAGGTATCCACGTTGACCCTGCGAAGATTGAAGCTGTTAAGAGTTGGGTTACACCCAAGAATCCATCTGAAGTCCGTTCTTTTCTCGGACTGGCAGGCTATTATCGCCGTTTTATCGAAGGTTTCTCCAAGATCGTCGTACCGCTTACTTCTCTTACGCACAAGGACAAGCCTTTTGTTTGGGGAACCAAACAGGAGGAAGCCTTTCAAACCCTCAAGACCATGCTCTGCAATGCTCCCGTGCTCTCATTGCCTGACGGAAACGACAATTTCGTAGTTTACTGCGATGACTCGAACCTGGGTCTTGGTTGTGTTCTTATGCAACGAGACAGGATTATCGCGTACGCTTCTCGACAGCTCAAGATCCACGAGAAGAGCTACACCACACACGACCTCGAGCTTGGCGCAGTTGTTTTTGCGTTAAAGATTTGGCGAGACTACCTTTATTGTACCAATTGTACGATCTTTATCGATCATAGGAGCCTGCAACATATCTTTGACCAGAAGGAACTAAATATGCATCAACGCCGGTGGGTATAACTACTCAACGATTACGATTGTGAGATTCGTTACCATCCAGGCAAAGCAAATGTTGTCGCCGACGCTCTCAGTCAACGAAGTTACTTGCTTTGTGTTCGTAACTCCCAAGCCCAGTTTAATCTTGAAGCTCTTATCCGTGACGCGCAGCATGCTTGTTTTACCGAGTGATCTTTGAAGAAGGAAAGAATTCTAAACGATGGCACCCCACTCGAGAATAAGTCGAATGGTATCTTTCACCATTTGGATCGAATTTGGATTCCCAAGCGTACGAACTTGCGACAACTTCTGATGGACGAAGCCCACAAATCTCGATATTCTATTCATCCCGGTGCCGACAAGATGTACCAGGACATGCGTTACAAGTACTGGTGGCCAGGCATGAAGAAGGATATCGCTATCTATGTTTCGAAATGCCTGACATGTTCCAAGGTCAACGCTGAGCATCAAAGACCCTCTAGCTTACTTGTTTAACCCGAGATCCCGACGTGGAAATGGGAGAGTATAGCTATGGACTTCATAACGAAACTTCCGCGTACTCAATCTGGTCATGATAGCATTTGGGTTGTGGTTAACCGTTTAACCAAGTCAGCTCACTTCCTGCCGATACGAGAAGACTTTAAGGTAGAAAGATTAGCCCGAATCTACACCAACGAGATCATTAGTCGACATGGGACGCCTCGTGATATCATCTCTGACCATGACGGTCGGCTTACCTCACGTTTTTGGGAATCGTTTCAATCTGCTCTCGGTACTACTCTTAATCTAAGTACCGCTTCCCATCCCCAAACCAACGGTCAGACTGAAAGAACGATTTGCACCCTTGAAGACATGCTTCGTTCGTGTGTCATAGATTTTGGTGGTAATTGGGACGTGTACTTATCTTTGGTCGAATTCTCGTACAATAACAGTTATCATTCTAGCATACAAATGTGTAACACCCCGAAAAATGCAAATTTATATTTAAATAAATATAAAGTTGATAAATAAACTAGATAACTAACTAGGATTTTATTTAACCCAATTAGGTGAAAGTTTAGTAGTAACCTACAAGTGGGTTAAAAAAAATGCTATAATTGAATCCAAGGCAAGTCTAGGGACCATTTGTGTTTAAAATGAAACTAGAATTTATATAATCAAAAAAAAATAAAACACAAACATTGTCTGTGTTCTTGGTGGAGATCGACCAGGAGCGACCCCAAGTCCATTCAAACCCTAGTCAGCATAAAAACTCTAAATTGAACGATCAAACTCAGTCCAAATCAAAATCCGAACATAGATTATTGATCCTTATCACGAGAGGATTCTAAGGTATGTAAAATCTGATGAAATCTCTCAACTTGAATCTCTCATGATTTTGGAAAATTTGAATTTAGATGTTGCATGTGTGTTATTTGGTTAGATTAGGGATGATATGGTGTCTAGAAGTGAAACCTAGACAACTACATGTGATATCATGTCCAATTTCAGGGAATTCCATGAACACCTTGAAGGTGGGTTGTGGGTTTTACAATATGATGATGAACACTAGGATTTAGAATGAATATTTTAGTGTAATTTGATCTTAGAAAATGATTTCAGAAAATGCATGATGTTTAAATGATATATGAAGGCTATATTGATGATTAAGTTAGCTAACTAGCAAGCTATAAACTTGAATATGAAAGATATAAAATTCTGCCCTTAAAGTGTTTGTTGAAATGCCTCTATGAAGGCTTAAAACTGAAATTCTGAGCTTAAACGCATAATCATGATATTTTGGTGTATTATGCGAATTATGATTTAAAGAGAGTTCTAAAACGCATCATAAATGGACTCTATAGGAACGGACGCAGGAGCGTCAAGCGGACAAGCGGGTGGCGAACCACGTTTAAAGGGCAAACTTTGAAGGTATGTAACTTGAATTGTACATTTAGTAGATTTTGATTGTTGTAAAACGCATAGTAGAAATCTGGAATAAAGGTTGCTATGAATGAAAGCGGTAATGTCGCTATGTTGAATGATTGGTCAAAGGTTGTTTAGAATTCGATGGTTGTCGTCATAAGAAAGGAATTTCGTAGACGAGCCAAACGGTTCGAATAATCAAACAAGATAGGGTAATGTTCCGGATTATAACGGTTTGATCCTTGATATAGGTTATTAATAGAATGATAAAAATACAAGAATTCAATGTATATGTTGTTAGAAAGTGAAATCCGAAGGTTGGGTTTTGGGTTCAACAAACACAACAAAACAAGAGTTGGATTTCCAGCTGCTACCGTAAATTACGGTAGTACCGTAATTTACGGTAGGGATCATATATTTACGGTGAAACTCTCCTGGTTTACGGTGACCAGGAGCCTTCATAATCCACCGTAACTTACGGTCACACCGTAAGTTACGGTGCAACCAGGAAACAAATTATTATTTTATTTTCTTGACTTTGATGTTGGATTTTATTATTATGAACTATATAATAGTGTCAAATCTAATATTTTAAAGATTTGAACTTTAGGTATCAAGGTGTTTCTTACGGATGATGGTCAAGCGGATGATGAAGAACCGAACACTCAAATCTACGCTTCCGCACTTAAACTTTTGTTTTAAATCTTTTGTAAACAAATTGTAATGTCTTCTTGAATATGTTTTCGTAGGATCAAATGGTGAATGTTATGTCTATTTTAAAAACTTTCAGTTCATGTAAGTTCTTTAAAACTATAAATTTTGGCATGATATGCAAAGTATAATGTCATTAAATCTAGCATTTTAACAAGGGTGTTACAAGTTGGTAATCAGAGCTCAAGGTTGTCAGTAAGTGTTCGGTTCAAGCTTGATCGATCGTCCGGTAAGAGTTAACTTATTTTGTTAATAAATTATGTATTACGTATAGAATGAGAAATGAATAAATATGCATGAAAATGAAAAGAGTGTGTAAGCTCACTTAAAAACAGGAAATGCATGAAACAAGAATTGTTAAAATCAAGTTACGAACTTGATTGAATTGAAACAAGAATTATTAAATCAAGTTACGAACTTGATTGAATTGAAACAAGAATGATTAAATCGAGTTATGAACTTGATTAAATCAAAACAAGTAAAGCATGTGTTATAAATGGAATGTTTAACAATCTATGTAAACATTTCAGAAATCGAGATGGCTGATGGAGATAATGTTAATGCGGTTCCAAGAGTCACCGAACAAATGAAAGAAGTGATTGCCGAAGAAGTTGGAAAGGCGATCGAAAACAGTTTGTCGGGCTTTATTGATAAAATTCAAAACACAATTTTATCAATAGTAGAAGATAGAATCAAGAAGCTGGAAGATGATTCAAATGTAGCAAAGGAAAAGCGTGGAGGACGAAAGCCTTGTTCATACAAGGAATTCATGGCTTGTAAACCACCAATATATAATGGGGAGGTTGACCCAATAGTGTGCCAACGATGGCTAAGTGACATCGAAGGGGTATTCGAGAGAACCCATTGTGACGAAGAAGACTACGTAGCCTATGGTACGGGTCAACTAAGGAGTCAAGCGAAAGATTGGTGGGATAACAAAAAGAAGGAGATTGGAAGTGAAGCGGCTAAGGCCATGACTTGGGAGGAGTTTAAGACGCCGTTTCTTAAACACCATAGTCCCAAGGCGGTCATAAATAAAATCAAGGAAGAATTCATGCAACTCAGACACAAAGGTGAATCCATAGACAAGATCACGGGGATGTTTATGGACAAAATGAAGTTCTGTGATGATTTGATAACGAATGAAGAGCAAAAGGCTTATTATTATCATAACATGCTAAGCGCGGAGTATAGAGAGTTCATAACCCCTTCAAAGTACGAGACCCTTACCGAGATTGTCAATGCTGCTCGGGAAAGGGAGATTGAATTGAAAAAGAGTATAGAACGGGGTGAACGAAGGGCACAAGATGTGAATCCAAGCCCTACCAAGAAAGCAAGAACGAATGAAACAGCAAAGAGATCAGATGCTAAAGGTAGTACACCAGGTTGCAAAATTTGTGGGAAAAATCATAAGGGTGAATGCCGTTACAAGGATAAGCCTTGTCCTATATGCAAGAAAACGGGACATATGGCTATGTCATGTCCGGAGAAAGTGACGGTTTGTTACAATTGTTATCGAACGGGTCACAAGAAGTCGGAATGCCCGGAACTGGTTGGAAAGAAGGATGGGCAAGAACCGAAAGGTGAAGCCCCGAAAGCAAAGGCAAGATCTTTTCAACTAACCGCCGCAGAAGCAAAGGTGGAACCGGACGTGGTCTCAGGTATATTTGCTGTAAATTCAATTCCTGCACGCGTGTTATTTGATACGGGTGCGAATAAATCCTTTGTTTCATATGGATTTATTCGACATCCTTCATTTGTTTTAACAAAATTACCTGTGCCCTTAGAAGTAGAGATAGGTAATAACAAGAGTTTTATTGTTTGTGATGTATGTGAAAACTGTAAATTGAGCATTGACGATGAAGAATATTTGATAAATCTAATTTCAATGTCGATGGGAGAATTCCAAGTAGTCATTGGGATGGATTGGCTATCTCAATACCATGCAAAGGTCGTGTGTTTTCGCAAAGAGATAAAACTAACATCTCCGAGCGGAAAACACGTCACCATTTATGGCGAAAAAGGAGGCAACCCCATAGTATGTTCGATGTTGAAAGCTCACAAGCTCATGAAGCGAGGATGCAAGGCATTTATGATATACGCTAATGAGCCCGAAAAAGAATCACGAAAGATTGGAGATGTACCGGTTATACGAGATTATGAAGATGTGTTTCCGGATGATTTACCGGGGATACCACCTGAACGGGAAATAAAGTTCGGGATCGAATTGATTCCGGGCGCAAAACCCGTAGCAAAAGCCCCGTACCGACTTGCACCGTCGGAATTACAAGAGTTGATGTCCCAAATTCAAGATTTGCTTGACAAGGGATTCATAAGGCCGAGTGTGTCTCCTTGGGGCGCACCGGTGTTGTTTGTGAGAAAGAAGGACGGGAGCATGCGCATGTGTATCGATTATCGGGAGTTAAACAAACTCACGGTAAAGAACCGATACCCGCTCCCGAGGATAGATGACTTATTTGACCAACTACAAGGCGCGAGTTGGTTTTCAAAAATTGACCTTAGGTCGGGGTATCACCAACTAAAGGTCAAAGAAGAAGATGTGCCGAAGACGGCTTTCCGCACAAGATACGGACATTACGAATTTCTCGTGATGTCATTTGGGCTAACAAATGCGCCCGCTGCTTTCATGGACCTCATGAACCGGGTTTGCAAGCCAATGTTGGATAAGTCGGTCATCGTGTTTATCGATGATATCTTGGTGTATTCGAAAAGTGAAGCCGAACACGCACGCCACTTACAAGAAGTGTTAGAGACACTTAGACGAGAGAAGCTTTATGCAAAATTTTCTAAATGTGCCTTTTGGTTACGAGAGGTACAATTTCTCGGTCATGTCATAAGTGCCGATGGGGTTTTGGTGGATCCGTCAAAGATAGAGGCGGTGTCAAAATGGAATCCCCCGAAGAACCCTTCTGAAATTAGAAGCTTTTTGGGGCTTGCTGGATATTATAGGAGATTCATTCAAGATTTCTCCAAGATTGCATCGCCGCTAACAAAGCTAACCCAAAAGAAAGCAAAGTTTGTTTGGGGAGTCGATCAAGAAAAAGCGTTTCGGACGCTAAAAGAAAGGCTAACTCAAGCTCCGGTACTGACATTGCCGGACGGAGTCGAAGACATGGTGGTTTATTCGGATGCTTCATTATCGGGGCTCGGTTGCGTGTTGATGCAACGGGGCAAGGTAATAGCCTATGCCTCGAGACAATTGAAGATACACGAGAAGAAATACCCCACGCACGATCTCGAGCTGGCAGCGGTGGTATTTGCATTAAAAATATGGAGGCATTACTTGTATGGGGTAAAATGCACCATATTCACCGACCACAAGAGCTTGAAATACTTCTTCGATCAGAAGGAGTTAAATATGCGACAAAGGCGATGGTTGGAAACGGTGAAAGACTATGATTGTGAGATACATTATCACCCCGGAAAGGCAAATGTGGTAGCGGACGCTCTGAGCAGAAAAACGGATTTTGTCCCGATACGAGTACGATCGATGCAACTCGTGGTAACCTCGGGTATACTTGAACGTATTCGAGAGGCGCAATTAGAAGCAGTAAAAGAAGAGAATTGGAAGAAGGAAAGAATAATTGGTCAGTTGAAAGACTTGTCGGATGGGAATCACGGGTTAAAGACTCGATCCGGAAGGATATGGGTCCCACATACCTGTGGAGTAAAGGCGCTTCTACTTGATGAAGCTCATAAATCACGTTATTCAATTCATCCGGGTGCGACCAAGATGTACAATGATTTGAAACAAAATTATTGGTGGCCCGGAATGAAGAGGGATGTGGCGAAGTATGTGGAAAAATGCTTGACATGTTTACAAGTCAAGGCGGAGCATCAGAAACCCTATGGCAAACTCCAACCGTTGGAAATTCCGGTTTGGAAATGGGAACATATTACAATGGACCTGTTAACCAAACTGCCTAGGACGAATCGTGGTTTTGATGCCATATGGGTAGTGGTGGATAGATTGACGAAAAGTGCTCACTTCATTCCGATTCGTGAGACTTACACGTCAGAAAAGATGTCGGAAGTTTATACCAATGAAATAATAGCCCGTCATGGGGTGCCGGTGTCCATCGTGTCTGATAGGGATACCCGGTTTACTTCGAATTTTTGGCGAGATTTCCAAGAGCAAATGGGAACCAAATTGTTCATTAGCACCGCGTACCATCCTCAAACGGATGGGCAAAGTGAAAGAACGATACAAATATTGGGAGACATGCTACGGGCGTGTATAATCGACTTTGGAGGCAGTTGGGATGTTCATCTACCGTTAGTAGAGTTTTCGTATAACAACAGTTACCAATCTAGTATTAAGATGGCACCGTACGAAATGCTTTACGGTAGGAAGTGTCGAACTCCGGTATGTTGGGGTGAAGTGGGTCCACGTGAACTCGCCCACCAAGATATAGTACGAGCCACAAATGAAAAGATCGATAAAGTTCGGGCACACTTGAAAGCGGCTCAAGACAGGCAAAAGGCGTACGTTGATAAAAGGAAAAGGCCAATTGAATTCCAAGTTGGTGACAGGGTCATGCTAAAAGTTTCCCCATGGAAAGGTGTTATTAGATTCAGAAAAAAGGGGAAAGCTAAGCCCAAGGTTTATTGGACCATTTAAAATTATCGGGAGAGTTGGCAAGGTAGCTTACCGTCTTGAATTACCGGAGGAGTTAAGTGGAATCCATGGCACGTTCCACGTGTCACAACTAAGAAAGTGCTTAGCGGACGAAACGGACTATATTCATTACGATGATATCGAAGTGGATAATAGTTTGAATTATGCGGTGAGACCGGTGGAGATTTTGGACCGAAAGGTCAAACATCTACGAAATAAACAAATTGATCAAGTCAAAGTCAAATGGGAGCATAGGAAAGGTTCGGACACTACATGGGAGTCCGAAGAGGAGATGCGACGTCTCCACCCTACATTATTTGGTACGTACTTCGGTTTCGGGGACGAAACCCTTTTAAGGGGGGTGGACTTGTAACACCCCGAAAAATGCAAATTTATATTTAAATAAATATAAAGTTGATAAATAAACTAGATAACTAACTAGGATTTTATTTAACCCAATTAGGTGAAAGTTTAGTAGTAACCTATAAGTGGGTTAAAAAAATGCTATAATTGAATCCAAGGCAAGTCTAGGGACCATTTGTGTTTAAAATGAAACTAGAATTTATATAATCAAAAAAAATAAAACACAAACATTGTCTGTGTTCTTGGTGGAGATCGACCAGGAGCGACCCCAAGTCCATTCAAACCCTAGTCAGCATAAAAACTCTAAATTGAAGGATCAAACTCAGTCCAAATCAAAATCCGAACATAGATTATTGATCCTTATCACGAGAGGATTCTAAGGTATGTAAAATCTGATGAAATCTCTCAACTTGAATCTCTCATGATTTTGGAAAATTTGAATTTAGATGTTGCATGTGTGTTATTTGGTTAGATTAGGAATGATATGGTGTCTAGAAGTGAAACCTAGACAACTACATGTGATATCATGTCCAATTTCAGGGAATTCCATGAACACCTTGAAGGTGGGTTGTGGGTTTTACAATATGATGATGAACACTAGGATTTAGAATGAATATTTTAGTGTAATTTGATCTTAGAAAATGATTTCAGAAAATGCATGATGTTTAAATGATATATGAAGGCTATATTGATGATTAAGTTAGCTAACTAGCAAGCTATAAACTTGAATATGAAAGATATAAAATTCTGCCCTTAAAGTGTTTGTTGAAATGCCTCTATGAAGGCTTAAAACTGAAATTCTGAGCTTAAACGCATAATCATGATAATTTGGTGTATTATGCGAATTATGATTTAAAGAGAGTTCTAAAACGCATCATAAATGGACTCTATAGGAACGGACGCAGGAGCGTCAAGCGGACAAGCGGGTGGCGAACCACGTTTAAAGGGCAAACTTTGAAGGTATGTAACTTGAATTGTACATTTAGTAGATTTTGATTGTTGTAAAACGCATAGTAGAAATCTGGAATAAAGGTTGCTATGAATGAAAGCGGTAATGTCGCTATGTTGAATGATTGGTCAAAGGTTGTTTAGAATTCGATGGTTGTCGTCATAAGAAAGGAATTTCGTAGACGAGCCAAACGGTTCGAATAATCAAACAAGATAGGGTAATGTTCCGGATTATAACGGTTTGATCCTTGATATAGGTTATTAATAGAATGATAAAAATACAAGAATTCAATGTATATGTTGTTAGAAAGTGAAATCCGAAGGTTGGGTTTTGGGTTCAACAAACACAACAAAACAAGAGTTGGATTTCCAGCTGCTACCGTAAATTACGGTAGTACCGTAATTTACGGTAGGGATCATATATTTACGGTGAAACTCTCCTGGTTTACGGTGACCAGGAGCCTTCATAATCCACCGTAACTTACGGTCACACCGTAAGTTACGGTGCAACCAGGAAACAAATTATTATTTTATTTTCTTGACTTTGATGTTGGATTTTATTATTATGAACTATATAATAGTGTCAAATCTAATATTTTAAAGATTTGAACTTTAGGTATCAAGGTGTTTCTTACGGATGATGGTCAAGCGGATGATGAAGAACCGAACACTCAAATCTACGCTTCCGCACTTAAACTTTTGTTTTAAATCTTTTGTAAACAAATTGTAATGTCTTCTTGAATATGTTTTCGTAGGATCAAATGGTGAATGTTATGTCTATTTTAAAAACTTTCAGTTCATGTAAGTTCTTTAAAACTATAAATTTTGGCATGATATGCAAAGTATAATGTCATTAAATCTAGCATTTTAACAAGGGTGTTACAAAATGGCACCATTTGAGGCTTTATACGGAAGGAAATGTCGATCGCCTATTGTGTGGCACGAGATCGGAGATGCGCAAATTACCGGTCCCAAGCTGTTGCAAGAAACGACAGACAAAATCCTCCAAATTCAAGACAATCTGTTGAAAGCTCGGAGCCGACAGAAAAGTTACGCTGATAGACGCCGCAAGCCCCTTGAATTTTACATTGGCGATCACGTGCTCCTAAAGGTTGCACCTTGGAAGGGGGTGATCAGATTCGGCAAGAAAGGAAAGCTCTCGCCTCGATATGTTGGACCCTTTAAGATTCTTGAAAGGATTGGAAAGGTGGCCTACAGACTCGAACTACCAGAGGGGTCCACCCGACTTTCCATGTTTCGAACCTCAGAAAGTGCTTGGCCGACCAGGAATTACATGTCCCTCTTGAGGACTTGCAAGTGGACGAAACATTACATTTCGTGGAAAAGCCTGTCGAGATCGTGGGACGAGAAACCAAGGTACTCAGACGCTTACGCATTCCCATTGTGAAGGTTCGCTGGGAAGGCAAACGCGGTGCCAAGTTTACCTGGGAACTCGAAAGTGACATGAAGGCGAAGTTCCCGCATATGTTTGTTACGGCTAAAGCCTAATTTCGGGACGAAATTCCCTTAAGTAGGGGAGGCTGTAACACCCCGTGTTTCGAAAGTCAAAGTCAAGATTGAAGTCAAAGGAAGAAAAGATTGCTAATTGCGATCTGTCACTCTTTGCTCAACTACTGTTTTGACTTCTTTGACTTGTAACCGAATCTATTTAATTATTTGCTTTAGTTGTATTATGTGGAGTAACTATTAATAATCGAAGTTTAATTGCTATTTAATCGCATATTTATCGCTAATCGCTATCACATCGCAACTCGCATTATGTGTTCTGAATATTGTTTTACGTGTGTGTGCTATTTACGTGGTACTTGTGCATGTTATGTTTATGTTGAGGTGTTAATCGCAATCGCAAATCAATCGCATCGTAATCGAATCGCAAATGCTAAACGCAAGTTAACTATAGTGATTGTATGTTAGATATAGTAGTAATGTTATTCGTGTAACTAATGGGTAATACTATCGCATCGCTCCCCTGAACCGCATCGCAACGCTCAACACGCGAATCAAAACGACAAAACTCGTCGCGCCGAACACTAGGATCGAGTGGCCAACCTATCGAGTGGCCATCCGATGAGTTGTCACCCGATCGGATTGCCACCCGATCGGCCGACACCTTCACCACTTTCCTTTTTGGGAAACCCTATAAATACCTACCTGTCACATCATTTGTGATGTGACAGCTCTCTTGTTCGACCAGCCGACCTCAAGCCCTCATTTCTCTCAATTTTTGTAAGTTTCCAACCTAAATCTTGTACTTCTATGATCTACACACACTTCTACACTATTTTCATCTTTGAATCTTAACTTTTAACCATGAAATCACCGGATTTGAGGTGTTCTAGGGTGATGTCATCATGGAGTTCCTATGAACTTCGAAGTTTGGCTTCATTCCACCAAGAACAACTTAGATCTGAAGGATTTCCACATGAATAATCAATGTTTTTGCATAGATCTACACTTATTCATGGTTAAAAGGATTGAAAGAAGGTTTTTCAACTTCTTTCAACTCTTTTACACTCAATGCACTCAAAACCGATAGAATCGGAGCTCGTTCTGATCATCTACTCTTTCTTAGTGATGGGTTAGTTCAAGATCTGAATTCTATCTAAGGAGACTACTGATTTCGGATTTGAACATGAACAACCGTCTCGAACCGTGGACCGGTCGGACTAGGGTGGTTCCTGTTCGGTCAGGTCACTCGGGTCGAGATAAGGTTCTGTTGTTTTAGCAAGTTATCATAACGCCTCGTTCAAATTACAAAAACAAGATCAAGTGTTAAGACGATCATGGTCGACGGGACGGATTGCCGTCCGATCGGGTCACACTTGGTCCCATACTTAAACTTTTATTTAAACATTTCAAGGATCTGAATGTCGAACGGATTGCCGTCCGATCGGATTGCCATCCGATCGAACGACCATCCGATAGCGTGACGTTTGGGACCTTGATACTTAGTCAATTTTCAACATGTTCAATGCACACGGATTTCCACCCGATCGGATAGCCATCCGATCGAGTGATCGTCCTGCTGTGAACTTGTTCTCAACTAAGAAGCCTCGCTAATCGGATCGCCGTCCGATCGAACCGCCGTCCGATCGACTGACCTGAAGGGTAGAGATACTTCTCTATTTTCAAAATGCTACAACGAAAACTTCAAAGGACAAACCATCATACACAAACACATCTTCACCAAACGAGGAGTCAATCCAATCGAATGGCCATCCGATCGGATTGCCACCCGATCGGATTGCCACCCGATCAGATTGCCACCCGATCGGATTGCCATCCGATCCAAGGTACACTTACACCGTTTTACGCGCCGCTTATCGTTTATGCTATCGTTAACTGTTCAGGCTAATCTCTCTCTCTGTGCTCCCTTCAATCCAAGGCAGTGTTTATTAAGTTAAACGCTATATGTGAGTATACTCGATCCCTTTTTGCTTTATGCACTTTTGGGTGTTACATATGTTACTTATTCTAAATCACAATCGAACACACTACCTTTCACACCCCGACCGCGTTAAAACAACGAAACCGCGGTGGAAACGTCAGGGAGTGTTGTAACAGAATTATTGTTCCACAACCATGATAATCAAATGTTTCGTTTCATTGATTTATTGAATAATTTACATTGTCTTAAAACCAAACAAACAAGGTACATATCGTCTATCATTGTTTTTATGTCACTAAGGCCACGTCCAGATCCTAAGTGAACATGCTTCCTAGCAATCAACATTAAGCAACATTACCTGAAACATATGTAAAAACAAAGTTAGCAAAGAAATGCTGGCGAGCACATAGGTTTTGTGAGAGTGTCGGATTCGTGGCTCGTTTATATGTTGCAGTACCTCATTAGACTACAAGAGTCAAAAGTACAAACCTCTTTTTGAAAAGTGTATTGCAACATAATTAACCAACTCAAAATAAATTAGTTATAGTTTATAAAATCTCGTAGCCATGATTCTAAACCTCAAAAACATTTGTTTTAGTAAACCAAATCGTAAAACATCTCGTAAAAACTCGTTAATAAAACTCGTATGGTTTATATCATTTCGAAAACCTCGTTGTGTGACATCGTTTCAAAATCGTTTCCCAAGTGAACTAAATAATGTCACGAAATGTAATATGATAAGAGCACTTATATATAAGATGTACCAGCAGCGTATCTACCATGCTTTTATCATGCTACACCCGCCCCATTATCTAATCACAACCCAAAACCAATCGTTTAATCAAATCGTTTATCTCGTTTAAGTCGTATCAAATCGTTTAACTCGTCCTAAAATCGTTTTCATTTTAACTGCGAAACTACTTATGGTCATCTCGCTAATAACATTCAAACCTTCGTGACTCGACTATCTCGAAACTCACATTAACAAACCACTAAAGGGTAAGTTAACAATCATCAGATTCGGTCATTACCTACAAAACCCCCACACATAACCATGGGTGTAGTCTGATAACGGGATTTGTCAGATCCTATGGTACCATAACCTAATACTGGTCGGCTTGATCAATGTTAATGAATGTCATTCGTTATGTAAATACGTCCAACATGTTCGTTCACATTATCGAAATCATTCTTAGTTTAATATAAACCATGTTAATCATTTTTGAAAACATCGTTAAAATATCGAAATCGTTTTAATACATATGAATCACCCCAAAACAATCGAAAACAGTAAAATAGGGGAACTATGTACTCACATTGAATGGAAAGGTATCCTTGATCTAAAGAACTTAGCGAAGCTCAGGCAAACCAAGGAAATTCAAGTAGTACCTAGTAATCGGATCACTAGTAAATAAATTGACACCTAAATCGAAGGATCGGATAGAATGAGGTTTTGTAAACCAAATGAGTATTGGAACTCATGTGATATGCTTTAACAAAGCCTACATTCTAAATCGGAACCTAACCTAAGTGCTTTCGACCCGTTATGACCCATTAAGGTAGCTTACGCTACTTTAACGCGTCGTTCGCGCAAACACGCGTTTGAGATGTCTAACTAGTCCTAAGACAAGTATTATATGCCCTAACATGTTTAAATAGGTTGCATAATCAGTGTAGGTGACAAAAGTTAAGTTACATATGCTTAAAGTCCAATTATGCATGAAAAGGGCATTTTGGTCATTTACCTAAGGCATATAAACTACCTATCATACAACTACTTAAACTAGGTGACCATAAGGTATAACCTTGGAAGGTTATTCCCTATTCAACTATGGTCACTAAACATGCTTGGTCGGATCCTAAAGATCGACCAAACGGGTCGAGTTCGAAAGTCTAAGCGGTGGTTTAGACAGCTTGACTTACGACTCTAAACAAGCACTAAACTAAAAGTGACGAGCTAAACATGTTGAAACATGTTTAACTAAGTTAGAAAACAGGTTTTGATATCAAAACAAAGTGTTTTGCTTTGTTTTGATACCCCATAGTAGTTTGGTTGCAAAATACGCTTAAAAGCGCATTTTGACCGAAACTACGACTTGTCACTACGCCTAGTCAACGTGGTAATCAGTAGGTATAGTCACTAGGGACTATAACCATCGTGATTACGCTCACGTTGCAAAGTTCAAATGAACTTTGTGTTGACCAACTCGTGGTCAAAGCAAAAGGTCAAACACTATTTTACTTTCACGCTCGAAAAGCGATAAAAGAACGAAAGAAACTTACAAAGGGTCCAAGCTAGGGAGAACTTGATCTTAAAATCTCAGGTATGAAGTATTATAACTTCAACTTAGAGAAATCCGATCAAGGGTGAAGAAAATGGAGTGAAGGAATGGCTTTATATAGTTTTCGCAAAGCCGTTAGGATCGTTTCTTGCTAAGGAGGGAACGATCTAAGCCATACATGTGGGCTAGTGGTTTTAAAATACAAGGGGTACTCAAATATCAATCCATAGCATCCAAAAACAGGGATTAAAACCATTAGAGCAAGTGGTATTGACCAGATTCAATGTTTCTGAATTTATGCTGATCTGGGCACTGCATACGGACCGCAAGAGACCACACATACGGTCCGTAAGGCCTCATACAGACTAGCACTTTCAGAAAATGACAATTTAGCCCCTGCACCTTGTTTTGTCGCGTTTCTGCACTTCTAACACCCGCCAAACCCATTTTCAAGCTCCACAATGATGATAAAGCATAGGGAACATGAAATATGCTTAAAAACATCTCGGATGTCAGTTCGTTTGGTCGTACGGTTGCGTTGTTCGGTTAATTACGACGGAAATCGTAACGGACGCGTGTACGATCCAAATTAAGCGACGAATGGAATTTTATCATGCCAATCACTAAAATAAAGTATTTTAATGATTACATAAATTTTTTGGGTGTCCGGATATATTCAGAACGTAAGATATGCGCGAAAATGCAAACTTATGCACTTTTTGACGCTTTTAGTCCTTATTGATCAATAAAGTTTATTTTAGCATACTGAACCCCTCAAAGCCTATTTCTAAGCTATGTAAAGGATATTTAGGGTATGTTTAACTTATGATAAAGTTCTGGAATGTTTGTTACAATACAAATCGGTATAGTTTCACAGTTTGACACAAATAGTCCCTGCGATCGAACAAACTTGTTTTCGACACACCAAACCATCCAAAACTTATTTCTAAGTTATGTGAAGGTTATTTAAAGTATCTTAAGCCTATTTCACTATTCCAGAGTGTTTGTCACGTTAAAATGACTGTGTTTACACACTGGTTTGCGTATAACCTTCCAGAAAGCGATTTAAAGCTTGAAATCGAACTCGAATCAAATCGTAAAATCATCAAACACAAATACACACATAATAACACCAAAACACATATAATAACACCAAAGCACATTGTTTTATTGATAATTGACATTGATTTATATTATACATCGATTACAGAACACAGTTGTCACAGTCTCCCCTACTTTAGGAAATTCCGTCCCGAAATTTTAACTAGAGGAAACTTGTGAGAACAATTGCGGATATTTCGTTTTCATCTAGTCCTCACGTTCCCAAGTAAACTCTGGGCCACGTTTGGACTCCCAACGAACCTTGACCAATCGAATCCGTTTGTTCTTTAACTGTTTGACTGCACGGTCCGTTATCTCCACAGGTTTCTCGACAAAGTGCATCGTTTCATGAACTTGAATTTCGTCGAGTGGAATGTGAAGATCAGCATCAGCTAAAAACTTTTGCAAATTGGACACGTGAAAAGTCAGATGAATATTTCCAAGCTCTGGAGGTAGCTCTAGTCAATAGGCAACCTTTCCAATTCTTTCAACAATCTTAAACGGTCCAACATATCGTGGTGCAAGTTTTCCTTTCTTTCCAAATCTCACCACTCCCTTCCAAGGTGACACCTTGAGTTGGACATGGTCTCCGACTTGAAATTCCAAAGGCTTACGTCACACATCTGCATAACTCTTTTGACGACTTCTAGCTGTCACAAGATTATCGTGAATTTTCTTGATTTTATTTGTTGTTTCCAGAATAAGCTCAGGTCCAGTAAGCTGAGCTTCACCGATCTCATTCCAACAGACAGGTGAACGCCATTTTCAACCGTAGAGAGCTTCGAATGGTGCCATATTGATACTAGCATGATAACTATTGTTGTAAGAGAACTCGATCAATGGAAGATGAGAATCCCAATTACCACCAAAGTCTAACACGCATGCTCTAAGCATATCCTCCAAAGTTTGAATCGTCCTCTCAGATTGTCCATCTGTTTGGGGATGATAAGCAGTGCTTAGATTTAGTTGGGTTCCCATAGCAGATTGCATGGTCTTCCAAAAATGAGATGAAAATCGAGCATCACGATCGGATATGATATCCAAAGGGAGACCATGTTGAGATACTATCTCATCAACATAAATCTTTGCAAGTTTATCAGCAGATAGATCCTCGCGAACCGGAATAAAATGAGATGACTTCGTTAATCGATCAATAACAACCCAAATAGCATCATGACCTTTTGATGTACGCGGTAATTTAGTGGTGAGATCCATCGCAATGTTCTCCCACTTCCAAACCGGTATCTCTGGTTGTACAAGCAAACCAGATGGTCGTTGATGTTCAGCCTTGACTTTAAGACAAGTTAGGCATTTCGATACATACAAGGCAGTATCCCTCTTCATACCAGGCCACCAATACTGAGTACGAAGATCCTTGTACATTTTGTCACCACCAGGATGGATAGAATATCGAGACTTGTGAGATTCGTCCATCACTAAAGTGCGAAGATCGTCATGTTTCAGAATCCACAAACAATCCTTGAAATAGAGTAAACCATCGCCCTTCACTTCGAGTTTAAGCTCAAGTTGACGTGGTAATTCCTTACTTATCAAATTTTGTGAAACACAAAATTGTTGAGCTTGAAGAACACGAGTTTGAAGATCAGATAGAGTTTGAACCGAATGAAGCTTGACTCGCTCTTTTCGACTAAGCGCATCAGCTACGACATTCGCCTTACCAGGATGGTAGCGAATCTCGCAATCATAATCGTTTAAGAGCTTAACCCAATGTCGTTGCCTCATGTTCAGCTCCTTCTGATTGAGAATATGTTGGAGACTTTTGTGGTCTGTGAAAACCACACACTTCGTGCCATAAAGATAGTGTCTCCATATTTTGAGGGCAAAAACTACAGCTCCTAACTCAAGATCATGAGTTGTGTAGTTTTTCTCGTGAACTTTCACTTGTCTTGACGCATAAGCTATCACCTTACCTCCTTGCATAAGAACGCAACCAAGTCCTAGATTTGATGCGTCACAATAGACAATGAAATCATCGTTTCCATCAGGCAAAGATAGAACAGGATCATCACACAGCTTCTGTTTCAGTGTTTGGAACGCTTCTTCTTGCTTGGGTCCCCACTCAAAAGGCTTATTCTTTTGAGTCAAACCAGTGTGTGGAACCGCAATCTTCGAGAAGTTCAAAATAAAACGACGATAATAACCAGCGAGACCAAGAAATGAACGTATTTCTGTAGGTGTCGTTGGTGTATTCCAATCCTTAATTGCTGCAATTTTGCAAGGATCCACATGAATACCTTACTCGTTGACAATATGTCCCAAAAACTGAACTTCTTTAAGCCAAAATTCACACTTGGAGAATTTAGCAAAAAGTTGTTCCTTCTTCAGGAGTTCCAATGTCAAACGAAGGTGTTGCTCGTGATCGGCTCGAGACTTTGAATAAACAAGAATATCGTCGATGAACACAATGATGAACTTGTCTAAATAAGGTTTACAGACCCTATTGATTAAGTCCATGAAGATGGCTGGAGCATTCGTCAAACCAAAAGGCATGACTGTGAACTCATAGTGCCCATATCTCGTGCGGAATGCAGTTTTGGGAATATCTTCTTCGAGTACACGAAGCTGATGATACCCATAACGCAGCAGCTGATCAAAGAGATCATCAATTCGAGGTAGGGGATATCGATTCTTGATGGTAAGCTTATTAAGCTCACAATAATCGATACACATTCAAAAAGATCCATCTTTCTTTTTCATAAAGAGGACAGGAGCTCCCCAAGGCGAAAAGCTCGGATGGATGAATCCTTTATCAGACAACTCTTGAAGCTGTTTCGATAACTCTTGCATCTCCGACGGTGCAAGATGATAAGGTGCTTTCGCAATCGGGTTGGCATTGGGTATAAGATCAATATGAAACTCGACTTGACGAACTGGAGGCAAACCAGGCAGTTCATCAGGAAACACCTCTGGATAATCCCGAACAATCAGAATATCCTGAATACTCTTGCTCTTGCCCTTCTCCTCAGTGACATGTGCCAGAAAAGCAACATATCCTTTTCGTAAATAACTTCGGGCTTTTGTACACGACATGAGTTTCAAACCAACAGATGGTTTGTCGCCATGAACTTCTAGGACATCACCGGATGAAAGAGGAATACGAACGATCTTATCGAAACAAATCACCTCAGCATGATGTTTGGTTAACCAATCCATTCCTACGATAATGTCAAAACTCCCAAGTTGCATTGGCGTGAGGTCAATAGGAAATAGATGGTTATCGAGGTTCAATTGACAACCTCGAAGAACAGAATCGAGTACAAGAGGTTTACCAGTAGCAACTTCGACAGATAAGGGTTTCCTCAGTTTAGTTCTAGGTATCGCAAGTAAAGGCTCAAAAGATAACGAAACAAAACTCCTATCGGCACTAGAATCGAAAAGAATAGATGCAAGTTGATAGTTAACAAGGAACACACCGTTAACAAACTCGTTGTCAGCTCAAGCCTCATTAGCATTCAGATTGTATGCTCGTCCACGAGCGGGATTCATATTCGCGTTCACCAACCTCGGACAATTGTTGCGGAAATGACCCATTTCTCCGCAATTATAACACGAACCAGGTGGGAATCTAGCAGCATTCCCCTGAGCTTGTGCTGGAACCTGAGCAGCCTGATTCTGGCCCAAACGACAAATGTTGGCCAGATGCCCAAGTCTACCACACGTAGTGCACTGTTTATAGGCCTGTTGGGCAACATGTTGACCATTGCATCAAGCACAGTGAGGTGCGGTACCAGCATATTGCTTCTTCACAGGAGGTTGAGTTGGTGGGTTCTGAGGGTTCTGGTTGGTGACAGCAAAGTTCTGGGAAGCCTTGCGCTTCCTTGGCCTCTTAGAAGACTCACCCTGCTTCTTCCCCTTGCCCTTACCCTTGTCTTATGCAGAATCAGCTGACCTTTTCTTGTCACCGTTACGGGTCAGTTTCCCTTTTCTAACCTAAGACTCGGTCAGAGTAGCAGCCAATTCAATCGCTTGACGAACAGTAGTAGGATTACTGCCAGTCACAATGTCTTACACAGAATCGGGTAAACCATCGATATACCTCTCAATTTCCTTCTCCAACGGGGTAACCATCGTAGGACACAACAAACTGAGTTCCTCATATAGATCTGTTATGCATGGTGTTCTCCCCCGTCTTGTTTCAAATCATCGAATTCTCGTTCCAAGGCTCGAATCTCGTGACGGGGACAGAACTCTCTCATCATGAGAGCTCGGAGCTCTTCCCAAATTTGTGCCATCGCCACATCGGCACCCCTATCACGCATCACACCGTTCCACCATGTAAGAGCACGCTTCTCGAACACACTTGATGCAAATTCAACCTTACGCTCATTCAGACATTGCACATGTCTGAATGTGCTCTCGATACTTTCGAACCACTGCAGGAGCGCAGTTGCTCCTTGCTACCCAGAAAACTTCAACGGATTAGCAGAATTGAAATTCTTGAAACTACATTGTGCATTATTGTTGTTATTATTGTTGTTACATAGTTGATGGATCTGGGTCACTACGCTTGGAAGCACTGCAGCCATTTGTTGAGCAACAAGGGTTGCGACTTCTTCATTGGTTAAAGGTTGTGCATCACGTCGAGGAGGCATTGTCTAACAAGGAAACATGAGAAATGAGTGAGGTTGACAATTGGAAAAACAAAAGAGGTATTGAAAACATTGACAAAACACAAGGAAGGCGATCATTCGTTTGTTACCTCGAACAAACAAACAACACGCAGTGACTAATCAAAGTAAATGGGCCATAATAATGTATCACCGAAGACATACTCGCCTAAAAGTGAACACTCACCCCAAGAGTTCCCAGGTAAGAGTGACTGGTCCGATACTGCGGATTTGTACGAACACTCTAGCCTTAGACAGAAAACTCAGGGTACAGGCATTCACTCTTCCAGTTTGCACGTGTTCACATTATTTAGACCCAAACTTTGATGAGATTTTGAAAACTTAGAAGGCACAAAGCCAAAAATGAATTAAACTAGAAGGGTTCAAAACCTTATAATCAATCATCCAAGAACTGATGATTAATTTTCGAAGCGGATTTGTTATTGTGTTCTCGTTGTGGATATCACCTAAGGATAGGTGACGGTATTGTTTTAAAATCTAAATGCAAATCTTCTTGCGTTAGGGTCCTAGAAAGTTATAGTCTAGGTCAAAGCATTACTAATAACCTAATTCCCTATAACCATTGGCTCTGATACCAACTCTTCTATCACACCCCGACCGCGTTAAAACAACGAAACCGCGGCGGAAACGTCGAGGAGTGTTGTAACAGAATTATTGTTCCACAACCATGATAATCAAATGTTTCGTTTCATTGATTTATTGAATAATTTACATTGTCTTAAAACCAAACAAACAAGTTACATATCGTCTATCATTGTTTTTATGTCACTAAGGTCACGTCCAGATCCTAAGTGAACACGCTTCCTAGCAATCAACATCAAGCAACATTACCTGAAACATATGTAAAAACAAAGTCAGCAAAGAAATGCTGGCGAGCACATAGGTTTTGTGAGAGTGTCGGATTCATGGCTCGTTTATATGTTGCAGTACCTCATTAGACTACAAGAGTCAAAAGTACAAACCTCATTTTGAAAAGTGTATTGCAACATAATTAACCAACTCAAAATAAATTAGTTATAGTTTATAAAATCTTGTAGCCATGATTCTTAACCTCAAAAACATTTGTTTTAGTAAACCAAATCGTAAAACATCTCGTAAAAACTCGTTAATAAAACTCGAATGGTTTATATCATTTTGAAAACCTCGTTGTGTGACATCGTTTCAAAATCATTTCCCAAGTGAACTAAATAATGACACGAAATGTAATATGATAAGAGCACTTATGTATAAGATGTACCAGCAGCGTATCTACCATGCTTTTATCATGCTACACCCACCCCATTATCTAATCACAACCCAAAACCAATCGTTTAATCAAATCGTTTATCTCGTTTAAGTCGTATCAAATCGTTTAACTCGTCCCAAAATCGTTTTCGTTTTAACTGTGAAACTACTTATGGTCGTCTCGCTAATAACATTTAATCCTTCATGACTCGACTATCTCGAAACTCGCATTAACAAATCACTAAAGGGTAAGTTAACAATCATCAGATTCGGTCGTTACCTACATAACCCCCACACATAACCATGGGTGTAGTCTGATAACGGGATTTGTCAGATCCTATGGTACCATAACCTAATATTGGTCGGCTTGATCAATGTTAATGAATGTCATTCGTTATGTAAATATGTCCAACAAGTTCGTTCACATTATCGAAATCGTTCTTAGTTTAATATAAACCATGTTAATCGTTTTTGAAAACATCGTTAAAATATCGAAATCGTTTTAATACATATGAATCACCCCAAAACAATCGAAAACAGTAAAATAGGGGAACTATGTACTTACATTGAATGGAAAGGTATCCTTGATCTAAAGAACTTAGCGAAGCTCAGGCAAACCAAGGAAATTCAAGTAGTACCTAGTAATCAGATCACTAGTAAATAAATTGACACCTAAATCGGAGGATCGGATACAATGCGGTTTTGTAAACCAAATGAGTATTGGAACTCATATGATATGGTTTAACAAAGCCTACATTCTAAATCGGAACCTAACCTAAGTGCTTTCGACCCGTTATGACCCATTAAGGTAGCTTACGCTACTTTAACGCGTCGTTTGCGAAAACGCGCGTTCGAGACGTCTAACTAGTCCTATGACAAGTATTATATGCCCTAACATGTTTAAATAGGTTGCATAATCAGTTTAGGTGACAAAAGTTAAGTTACATATGCTTAAAGTCCAATTATGCATGAAAAGGGCATTTTTGTCATTTACCTAAGGCATATAAACTACCTATCATACAACTACTTAAACTAGGTGACCATAAGGTATAACCTCGGAAGGTTATTCCCTATTCAACTATGGTCACTAAACATGCTTGGTCGGATCCTAAAGATCGACCAAACGGGTCGAGTTCGAAAGTCCAAGCGGTGGTTTAGACAGCTTGACTTACGACTCTAAACAAGCACTAAACTAAAAGTGACGAGCTAAACATGTTGAAACATGTTTAACTAAGTTAGAAAACAGGTTTTGATATAAAAACAAAGTGTTTTGATACCCCAGAGTAGTTTGGTTGCAAAATACGCTTAAATGCGCATTTTGACCGAAACTACGACTCGTCACTACGCCTAGTCAACGTGGTAATCAGCAGGTATAGTCACTAGGGACTATAACCATCGTGATTACGCTCACGTTGCAAAGTTCAAACGAACTTTGTGTTGACCAACTCATGGTCAAAGCAGAAAGTTAAACACTGTTTGACTTTCACGCTCGAAAAGCGATAAAAGAACGAAAGAAGCTTACAAAGGGTCCAAGCTAGGGATAACTTGATCTTAAAATCTCAGGTATGAAGTATTATAACTTCAACTTATAGAAATCAGATCAAGGGTGCAGAAAATGGAGTGAAGGCATGGCTTTATATAGTTTTCGCAAAACCATTAGGATGGTTTCTTGCTAAGGAGGGAACGATCTAAGCCATACATGTGGGCTAGTGGTTTTAAAATACAAGGGGTACTCAAATACCAGTCCATAGCATCCAAAAACAGGGATTAAAACCATTAGAGCAAGTGGTATTGACCAGATTCAATGTTTCTACATTTCTGCTGATCTGGGCACTGCATACGGACCGCAAGAGACCACACATACGGTCCGTAAGGCCTCATACAGACCAGCACTTTCAGAAAATGACAATTTAGCCCCTGCACCTAGTTTTGTTGTGTTTCGGCACTTCTAACACCCGCCAAACCCATTTTCAAGCTCCATAATGATGATAAAGCATAGGGAACATGAAATATGCTTAAAAACATCTCGGATGTCGGTTCGTTTGGTCGTACGGTTGCGTTGTTAGGTTAATTATGACGGAAATCGTAACGGACGCGTGTACGATCCAAATTAAGCGACGAATGGAATTTTATCATGCCAATCACTAAAATAAAGTATTTTAATGATTACATAATTTTTTTGGGTGTCCGGATATATTCAGAACGTAAGATATGCGCGAAAATGCAAACTTATGCACTTTTTGACGCTTTTAGTCCTTATTGATCAATAAAGTTTATTTTAGCATACCGAACCCCTCAAAGCCTGTTTCTAAGCTATGTAAAGGATATTTAGGGTATGTTTAACTTATGATCAAGTTCCGGAATGTTTGTTACTATACAAATCGGTATAGTTTTGCAATTTGACACAAATAGTCTCTACGATTCGAACAAACTTGTTTTCGACACACCAAACCATCCAAAACTTATTTCTAAGTTATGTGAAGGTTATTTAAAGTATGTTAAGACTATTTCACTATTCCAGAGTGTTTTTCATGTTAAACTGATTGTGTTTACACACCGGTTTACGTATAACCTTCCAGAAAGCGATTTAAAGCTTGAAATCGAACTCGAATCAAATCGTAAAACCATCAAACAAAAATACACACATAATAACACCAAAAAACATATAATAACACCAAAGCACATTGTTTTATTGATAATTGACATTAATTTAAATTATACATCGATTACAGAACACAGTTGTCACACTACACAAACACTATTTATACGCTGACCTCTAATGCATGTTATACGTGACTCGATGAATGCCTGTTTGTTATGTTAACTTATTGATTGATGTCTACCTGCCTTAGCAACTATAGTACTATAGTTTGGACTCAGCACCTGTTTACTCAGGGGTTGTTAAGGACAATACTTCACGTGTTCGCAGTGGTGAACATGTGATACACACTCGCTATTCGCAGTCAACTCGCAGTCATTGGTATTGATAGGATCTTTGTCGATAACTTACATGCTTCACATTATACGTTATACATGTTGGTTATGCGTAAACGATTTCGAACTCTATTATGCTAATATCAAACTTGTATGCTCACCTTTACACTATGTGTATTGACCTTTATTTTAACGTATGTGGCAGGTGCTTAAGATGCTAGGGATTTGCTGTGCTTTGATGAATCAAGCTAGGGGTTTAGTTATGTCACGCTTAAATCTGAGTCGTCGGAGCAGTATTTGTTATGAGACAATTGTTTGTAATAACTGTTTTTATTTGGATATGTTGTGGTTGGGACATGACGTTTTAATTATCTAGTAATGAATAGTTGTTATGGATACTCATGGACAGTCTGTTTCGCTCAGTGCCATGCCCCGATGTTTCCACCATCGGTTGGGGTGTGACAGAGACAAGGTATTGTTAAAAGTTTCTCCATGGAAAGGAGTAGTCAGATTCGTTAAAAGAGGGAAGCTAAGCCCCAGGTATGTTGGACCTTTTGAGATTATTAGAAGAATAGGACCAGTAGCTTATCAGCTACAATGGCAAGAGGAAATAGCAGGAATACATGATGTATTTCATGTATGTAATCTCAAAAAGTGCTTAGCAGATGAATCTTTGGTAATACCTCTTCAGGATATAGAGGTAAACGAGAAACTTAAGTTTATAGAGAAACCCATTCAGATTGAAGATAGAAAGATCAAGAATCTCAAACACAAGAGACTAGTTCTGGTCAATGTGAAATGGGATTCTAAAAGAGGACCAGAATACACTTGGGAGCTCGAATCAGAAATGCAAAGGAAATACCCACACCTGTTCCAGTAGATCTCGAGGACAAGATTTAAATCAAGGTGGGGAGGATATAACAACCCTCCAAAAATCCCCTTAACATAACCCTAAATGTTCCTATTATACCCCGAATACTCGTTAACGGGCCTAAAATATCTTTATATTAACAAAAGTCAAATAAAACAAAAATATATACCGCTTCTCGAGGGGTGCGTCCCCTTTGGGCTTGCGAGTCGCGGGCCGCGACAAAGTGACACCAGTTGTGCCTTATAAAGCATAAATTGCTCTCTCAAATGATAAAAACGTAAATTTTATGTTGATATATGCTCTACCATTGCTCACCAAACACCTGACAAGGGCGTAAATTGTGCCATCAAGAGCATAATTTACGCTCTCACCCAATTTTCTTTCGTTTCCTCGCGTTCTTAATTCTGTTGTTGTCCACATGCTTCTAACCCCTCGTTTAGCTCCTGAAAACTATCTGTTAAGCTTCAGGTACCTGTAAATCAAAGTCAAAGCAAACTGATTTCACATGATTAAACAATTAAAAATGTTTTGTTATGCACGTTAAAACTGAGATAATTACCCTCATATTAGCAAACTTCATTCAAAGTACACATATCTTTCTTTATACACAGAAACAACACTTCCGGCTTCTTAACGCATGTACTCTTTTGACTTGAAATGATAAAGGAAAGTCACCCACTCGACTTACGAATGTTGTTGAGAATTTCCGGTTGTTTCACCAATGGCAGCGGTGATGGTAGTTTCATTCGTTATCACGTAAACAAAAGATGATGTAAGCGTATAGTTAGGGAAGGTAAGGGTTTAGTGGGAAATCAAATTGGACAAAATGGGTGGCGATTACATTGCATCATGTATGGACACAAGATTTTAGGATCCAACAGTGGATTCTTTCAGCAATTTGTTCGAATTTATAGAACCACTATGTGTACATGTTTTTGTGTGTGTGTTAAAGAAAGAGAAACATGGATATTGCAAAGAGCTTAATTCTTCACTTTTCGAACAAATTGTTGATTATCAATGATTTTGTTATTAAGTTTGCAGAGATGAAGAACTGATCCACTCAATTTCACGACGGGTGGTTAGGTGGTGGTGCGGTGGTGGAAGAGAATAAAAAGATTATAAAATGGGTTTAAATTTTAACTATTTAGGGGTGAATAAACAATTTGGCCCCACCCTATGTCACACCCCAACAGATGGCGGAAACATCAGAGTGAGATGAAAACGAGATTGCAAGAGACTTCATAGCATTAAAGTGGCAAGTATTTAATAATAAATTTCATTTCATAGCTAAAAGAATCAAATACATTGTTTGAAATAGAATACAACCAGTTGAAAGAAATGAATTACATTACAACAAGTATTTAAAGTTTAAAATGTGTTTCTAGGCATCCTACTAAGTTCCGTGCATATCAACATCATCATAAACCTGCAACATGTTTTAAAGTATAGTTCAATACAAAAGTATTGGCGAGTATACAAGTTTGGTGTCCTAGCATATAAGTATAAAATGAAAATGAACAATCCACATGGCAAACCTAGTTATCAAGATTAACGTATAAACCGACATGTGAACAAACAAGTCAAACCAAAGTTTCACGCAAGTATGAATGAATGCCTTAACATAACCCAACGTTCACAGGCGGTGCATTACTCCTATAGCGCTATACATGTTAAGGGTAGGTTCGTACGAAGTTAATGACAAGTTCATCACAAAACGAACAAACCCATAAAATACGAATCAAGCATAACATATTAGTAAGCATGCATTGGATTGTCTGCATGCATGATTGCATAAAAGTATGTATGTTGAGTGTGTTTTTGTATATGTAAACATGTTGCACCTAAAAAGTGTATAAACGATAAAAGGGCATCGAGTATACTCACAACATTGCAAAGCCTTCCGATTATCCGTGAGTGACGAGTGGTTTGTGTTTAAGGAGTAAATGGTAAGGCTATATGATGTTTATGGAGTGACTAGATTCAGGATTTAGAATTTAAAGTATGATAAGTATGTATTTACAAAAAATATTATCTAGTTCTAAGTACTCGTCTTTGACACTATGTTGTATGTGGTTTCATGGGTCCTAGTTTGCCCACTAGAATTGTTAACGCGAGACTTAGATTGTTGATAATGTAGCCTAAGTTTATGATGAATAATCATAGTCTGATTATCATCATAAATTCAGCCACGTTCTTGTATATATATGTATTTATATAATTATAATATTAACATAAGCTAAGTCCATCATAGATATCATGTATTATCATGTAAGTCAAGCATGGAGGATTTAAACTCATTGTATGATTCACTACTACACAAATCACCACAAGGATGATTCGGATGGTCATGAATAACAAGAATTAAAAGAAGTAACTAATACAAGTCAAGTAGCCAAGTAAGTCTTTAACCCGGGTGAGCCAACACGACATGAAAAGGTAATCCTAAGTGTCGGAGGCTAGACGGGGTTATGTTACTTTGATACTAGAAAGCTACTTGGAATATTAACTAAAACATCAAGTGAGGTGTGGAATCAAGTTAGGAGTGCGAAAGCATCCAATGTTCACACTTGCATCTAACATAAGTCTCACCATATGAACTATGACAAACCTATGTGATTTCAACACTTGTGGGTTGTATTGAACCCTAACAAATTAGAAAGTTTAGAGGTTGTTTGTACCTCTAAACTTGTAAGAATCGTCCCTAACAAGTCCCACAACCATTGATGGATTTAGGAGGTTGCTAGGTACAAGATTCAAGCAAGAAAAGTTATGTTTTATAAAAGTTTAACCAAGTTTCTTCAAAACAGAAAGTTTTGGACCTAAAAATGGTGATGTTCCACCTTATATTACCTTGGTAATCTTGTGGAAACACTCCAATAGGTATTCCAAGGTTTGTAGAAGAAGAAATGGTGAAAAAAGTATGTAAAAACGAAGTTTACGTGAACATAAACGAAATAGGAAAGTTAATCACACTTTACCTCAAATATGGCGAGGTTTCACCTTAGATTACCATGGTAATCTTGTGAAAACCTTCTTTGAGGTTATCCAAGTGAAAACAAAAGAAGAAACAAGAAGAAATAGTTTAGGAAGTGAGCTAGAACTCACTTTGAATCCCTTAAACTTTCTGCTCAAAGCTGGATATTTTTAAGAGGTTTAGAGGTGATTTTGGGAGTGATTAGAAGGTTTGTAAAGTGGAAAAGAGGCTTAGAAGTGTTGTATATATAGGAGGAGAGTTAGGTTAAAAGTTAATGAGGTTTTAAAAGAAATTAGGTGGAAGTTGGAGGTGAAAATGGACCAATCCCGTGCATAAAACAAGCTGTATGCGGATTAGTATCTTAGGAGGGTCGCGGAAGGGAACCAGGTATCTTCCATGTGTCACCTGAGCTGCCTTAGGACAACTTTCAGATTTTGACACTTTTAACCCCTGCAGTTTGGTTTTGAGTGTATTTTAAGGTATTTATTGGTATAAACACATATAATTAATTATAGAACGTGAATAAAAGTATGGATTAAGTATGGTAAATGGAAAATTAAGTATTTGCATGTATAAAGCATATACAATTGCATATTTACAATAGTTTGTTAGTAAAACAAGTATGTGTTTGCGCGTGAGATGAACGCATACCAAACAAGTATGTATCTTGAATATAAAACGAGTACGTATAATAAATGCATAATTTAAGTAAAATAACCAAGTTTTTATTACGATGAAAGTGTCGTTTTGTACTGATTAGCAACGGAATACGATTACAAAAGAATACGAGTTTCCATAAGTAGAATACTAAGCAAGCTTTATAAATACGGGAAGTTCTAAAAAGCGAGGCGTTACACCCCAATAAATTGTTAGGTATCTAATATAATATATTGATAGTGTTAGATCAAGGGGTTCAAAGTGTACAATTAGTAAACCACATGGACTCGGGAAGTAAAATTTCGAAATGGGGGCTCAATTTGACTCCGCCCTTAAACTACAGGGACATAAGTTGCATTTTACTCTAAAAAATATTAAGATTATCTCAATAGTTAAATTGTTTAACCCAAAAATACATTCTTTAAATCTTTTAACCCATTTAGCATTTTAAAGTTAAATTGTTTGATAAAATATTAACTCTAAATAAAATAAATAAAGTCGATAATTGCAAAAGAACGAAAAAAAATTATGAAAATCGAACAACCTTGTCGCTCTGCCGGCTAGCCTCACCTAGAGATAAGCTCGGCAGTACCGAAAACCGTCAAATATGGGTAACGGTACTTGAACCAAAAATGCTCGGTACGGTACCGATATTTGTGTATAAAATTCAGTAAAATACTGGTACCGTACCGAACCGAAAATATTGGAGCCAAAAATGCCAAAAGTGGGTACCGAATTGGTACCGAAAATTTTTTGGTACCAAGTCCCAAATGCTCATCCCTAGCCTCACTAGTCGCTGGTTAGTTTCGTTGGTGTGTCACTCACCTCACCCGTCTGACACTCTTGCTGCGTTTTTTACCTTTCCAACGAGTATTGTATTGATATACTTTTCGAAAAAAAATAACTGAGTTTTTTATGGCGTTTTCAACTTTGTGTTTTTATGACGTGTTTCTGAACTAGGTGTTTTTATGACATTTTCAACTACGTTTTTTATGGCGTTTTTCTGAACTGTTATAGCTTTTTCAACAGGGTTTTTCATGATGTGTTATGAATTTGGTGTTTTATGGTGTCTTCAACTGGGTATTTCATGGCTTTTTTATGAACTGTGTGTTTTTATGGCGTTTTTATTTTGACACCCAGTTCATTTCATTTTTTATTTAAAAAATATAACAATAATATACTTGTTGGAAAGATAATAAAACACTCGATTTTATGGTGTAATTATTTAATTGATATGTAACATCAAACCCAACAACATCACCAAAAACCATATAATTCATTTTGGAAATCTCATCAGCCCAGAAAAGACCACCTAAAGTTCCATCTTTATACTCAAACGAGAAACTCGAACAATACTCTTTTTTCTTCATAAGACACTTAATAGCCATATTTGCATCATTCTCACCAATGTATACATTTAAGTCGCTCTTAAAATTCTTAAAATTAGTTTTTGTTGCACCTAGCTCCTCATAACCACCATACAAACTTTTCAAGATGTTAAATTCCCTTAAAGGCCCAAGATTTATTGTAGATAACGCTTGAATAACACTTTCCTTTACATGATCAACTATTCTCACGGATGTCAAAAACTATGTCTTTTTCATGCACGAAACCGTGGTTATGTTCCTCTTGAAAAAGATATACTTCATACTTCTGATCAACAGTTAACTATAACTTAACTTGTGTCTCGCATCCAATTCTCTTCGATGGTTTCCTATGCTTTCCTTTACAATTATTACCAATTTTAAAACCTTCTTTAGAACAGGTAAAATACTTCAACTTAACTACACAATTGGGTTATATGAAATGTTCTCCCTAACTGAGAAACCACTAACATGAGCATACTTGACATAAAAAAGCATAGGCTTGGTCGATGGAATCAAATACCAAACCAACAACATGTTTAAGTGACTCACTCACATGAGGAGTGTAAAATATTTTTCTAGTACGTGGTGATACACGTTGTACACCACATTCTTTGTAAACAATAACATCTATACAAATAAAAACAACAATGTACGTAAAAAGATATATAATACAAATGCAACAAAAAGATATTTAAAGACATAAAAAAACATAAACAGAAAACAAACTAACATTTACATTAAAACACAGACGATTATAACACAATAACACATACGATACAAAATATGACATAAGATGAAATAGTACACAATATCACACGTCCGATTGTCAAAAATCAACTAAAACGCATATCATCAGTTAGGCACAACGAAGATAAAATAGACACAATGCACTAACAACTTTAAGACATAGAACACAAATCAATTAATGATAAACACACAAAATCTCTATTTTCTCCAATCAATAAAAATTCGCACATAAACATATTAGAATACAAAAATATGACTTATTATGAGACATAATGACACAAAAATAAAGACAAATACAACACAATAGCACACATTCGGTACAAAAATATGATACATTATGACAAAAAATATGACAATATATGAAATAATATCATACAATATCCAACAATATCACATAGAAGACAACTAAACAATATATCATCACTTATACACAACTTCGATACAATAGATACAATACATTTAACAAATTTAAAAAAACAGAAAACAAGTCAATCAATCTAATCAATTCAAAGACGAAAATCTCTACAGTTTCAAACAAAATTGATTCAAACAATCAAACGAACACAAAGATACAAAAATTCAACCTAATTCTAACTAGATCACAACACAAACATAGAAAACGTACCATTCATGTTCGTCGACATGATTTACTGCTCCATTAGCTTTGATTGAACAATTCGACAAAGAATGATGTTAAATCGAAGTTTGAATCTTGTATTAACTAGGGAATTTTTACGTGAATGGAGAGGATCACCTAATATGGGAGTTGCGATCATATTTTCTCTGTTTTATTGGAGCCCTAAAATCTTTTCCGAAAACACCCCTCTACCTAATCCCCGCTTATTGAAGAGTAAATGAAATTTTTGCCAGGTGTTGCCTCCCTATTTCTTTTACCCTTCATACAGTTAACTCCCTTTGTATTTGATCCTTTCTTTATAACTATGATTGCAAAAGTCGCGGAACGTTATTTGACCGATGGGGTACCGATTATCGATCTATCAGGATTCATCGGATTGGAATTTTTACATATGATTTTCAGTTTATACACACATTTTTTATATGTAAATATTTTAAGTCAAAAGGTTTTAACCCCTAACGGTCCCATTTTTCCTAGTATACAAGATTAATCACCGGAATCTGCATTGTTTGGTTGAAAACTGGCATGAATTTATAGGTATTGGATGGAATTTTGTCGGAATCGCCGATTTGTGGTCGACCGATTAAGGTCTGACTAGGGGTGTGCATGGTCGGTTTGGTTTGGTTTGGTTTGGTTTGGTTTTTACGATTAACCATAACTGCTAACTTCGGTTATGAATTGCTGGCTCATGTAATCCTTCCTTGAAGAACAGATTATACAAAGCTAAAACAGGTTCAACAACAACTGATCCACAATAACAGCGCTTGAACCTTATTTCCCTCCAATGGTAGTGGCACTCAACAACTGATGATCTCTAAAGTCTGATTGATTTATAAAGACTGTTATGCAAAGCTCTGTGAGATGCAAAGACTGTTGAAGACCAATCATCTGCTGAAGTCAAAGGCCTGATCAACCTTTATGGAAAGCACTGCTCAAGCCTCATCAGTGGTTGAGCATCATCAGCGGATAACTTCATCAGAGTTTTATTTAATCATTGTATTAATGTAACAATGTCTGTAATGCATCAGTGTTTAGTGGTTGTTAAAATTGTTAGATGTCACTGTCTAGGTGACGTCAACAAAGATGCCATAGTGTTTAAGATTGTACTATAAATAGACAGTTCCTGTACTCTTCTATTAGCTCTTTTCACACACTTGCATCTTGTACGAACTAACATTGTGAGCTTAGGATGGGGGGGGGGATAGTGTTCATGCATGCATAGCCGAAACATTGTGTATTCAATCTTTTGATTAAAAAGCTTGTATGATGAAAATGTTCTTTCCTTGATTGTGTTATAAAGTTTTACTTCATTCCTCTGCAAATTATTTCTCTGTTTTACCTTCTTCCATTTCCATCTTATTAAAACAACACAATCAAGTAAACTCAGATTCTAACATGAATTTTCGGTTATGGTTAATCGGTTATGGTTTGGTCTCGCTTAATTTAAGTTATTAACCAAAAACTTTAACTAAAACTAACTTTTGGGATAAAGTTAAAAAATTATACGCTAACGGGCTTACAAAATAAGAATGAAATCCACCATGTTAGACTTAGCTTGGGTATTTTTTTCAAAGACAACCAAGACTACACTTTTTGGTTAAACTACCGAAGTGAGATCCCTTTTAGTAAAGTAATTATGTACTCAGTGTTATATAAAAGATTCACATGATCATAATACCTTAGTTCTTCACAAAAATAAGGGCATCTACATCAATATTAATTTGTTACTAATATACTTTTATCTTAGTAAACAAACTTCTACATGGTTATTGTAAAAGATAAATCCATTGTATCGAATAATAGACTTAACATTATAAGTTTGGTTCGGTTTCGGTTATATTGGTTAACCAAAGCTTCATAACCGTAACCTTAATCGCTTGTTCGGTTAACCAAAGCTTTGTAACCATAACCATCGGTTATGTTGGTTACCGATTACAATCGGTTCGGTTATGTTTCGGTTATTGGTTATTGTAACGCCCTGCGTTTTCATACCTTCCATATTTAGAAACTCTTGCTCGAAATTCTATTTTTGGAAATCTCGCGTTCTTGTAATCATTCTTTTATCATAATCGTTATAAAATCCAGGACTTGATTCATAAATAAAACTCGTATTTCTTTAATTTTGTGTTATACGTACTTTATACATGCTCATATGTTTAATTTCGCGAAACATTCGTCACATATTCGTAATTCTTGGAAACTATGTGTTAATCTCGCAAATACGTAAAACTTATGCATAATACGTCCTTTGAACGAATACGACACTTAAATACGGCATTCATATGCTTAACTATACTCATTTTATGTTCATGATTCATGGTTGACCCTTATAATATGCCTAAATATCTTAAAAGACCCGTAAAACACTTAAAATCCCTAAATACAAACTCAAGGGGGCCAAAGTGCTAACATTTGAAAGTTGTTCCGGAACTCAGGAGAGTCGCGGCCCGCGACCTCCCCTCCCTCTCCTCTTCGCGCCCTGCGAGGGTGCCAGATCCGCGACCAGCTCAACCAATCCGCTGGTTGGTCGAATTTTTGTGTTTTTCATTGGTTTAACTTGTTTTTCTTGTCTTAATTACCCAACTAACCCAACCCTAACCCTCTCCTATAAAAACCAAGCATCCTCCACTAGGGATGTAAACGAACCGAACGTTCAGCGAACAGTTCGTGAACCGTTCGGCGGGAATTTCGTTTACGTTCGTTCGTTTAGTTAATGAACGAACATGAACAAGAAATTCCAATCGATTAGTTAAATGAACGAACACGAACAACTGTCTCATTCGTTCAGTTGCGTTCATGAACGTTTGGTAATATGTTTGTGAACATTCGTTCATGTTTGTTTGTTTATGTTGTTCATTAAATATTTTTTTAGCATTTATTTATTTTATCTAAACCTTTTATATTCCTTAATTCTTATTTATCTCATAACCCAAACAAATAAAATAGGAAACACTACCTCCACCTTTCTTTCTTATTATTCACATCGAAATATACAATTGAACTTCGTCGGTTTTATTTGTGTTCGTTTGTGTTCGTGAACCGTTCATGAACACGTTCATTTCCTTAACGAACGAACACGAACAAAAAATCTCGTTTGGTAAGTGTTCATGAACCATTCGTGAACACATAATATTCTTAACGAACGAACACGAACAAGGCCTTGTTCGTGTTCGTTCGGTTCGTTTACAGCCCTATCCTCCACACTTCATACACTTTTCAAACACCTCAATATCACTCTCAAACACCTTCAATCAGCTTCAAATTCGGAAGTTCGAGCAGATTGCTACTCTCATACAAAAACAAGCATAACTCACTCAATTCTTGACCGTTTTCTCCATTCTTTTTCCTATGTGCTTGGATTAACCTTAGCTCCAATTCCATGGGTTTGTCACAGGAAACCAGTCCCTGGAACGTCGCCAAAAGGGCTCCAAAGTTCACTGTTTGTTCTTGTTTTGATTCAAACTTTTCTAAACATGATTTAACTTGAGTCTAACTCATCTCAAACCTATGTCCTTATGCTTATAACCACTTCTATGGTTAGTTAGGCTTAAAAACAAGGTTGAGACATTCAAAATCAGAGGTATAACCTCACACACTTTCTGTTTTGTTCAAGGGTTTAACCCACAAGTGATGTTCAAGTTCAAGACTTGATGTTTGTGTGATTTAGGATTAACTTGGGTTATCCTACTTAAAAATCCACACATTGCTTGATGATTTCTCATAGAATAGTTGTTAATATTCTTGTATTACTTGTAAGTTCATGACCCTCCTTGTATATTCGTAACATCAAGTGTAGTGGTGAACACTTAGAGGTGCCTAAATGGAAGACTTTTCTTCCTACCTCCTACATGAATTCTATGACACTTAAGAGGTTCCTAAATGGAGGATTCATCCTTCTACCTCATGCTTGAACTATAGGACTTATTAATATATTACATAACCTATATAATACTTATATAAACTATATGAATATTCGAACCTTTGATGATGAATTTGTGTTCATTCGTCAAAGTACTAGATTACATCATCTAAGACCTAATAACTTGTTATGATTCAAATGGGTATTCTACCCATGAAAACATTCTAACCCTTGGGGTTCATAGTGTCAAACAAGTATATTATATGATTAGATGATTACTTTTCATATGTTTATTTTCATGTCCACAAACTCCAATTCCTTAGACCATATGTAGTTATCTCCTAAACTCCAAATCGAACACATTCAACTTGCTAGTCTCAACAAAATTCGTCACATTGGATAATCGGAAGAAATAGCAATATTGTGAGTATACTTGAACCCCTTTTTCGTTTTACTACTTTTTGGGGTGTAACATGTTATCTATTAACTTACACTTAAACTTATTTCGTAATGCATAAACATTCCGTATACATGCTTGCATACTTGATTACTTGATACCTTAAACTTGGGTTAATTACATCTTGTGTTAGACTTATCATTAGCTTCGATCGAGCCTATCCTTGACATATATAGCGCTATAGGATTAAGGCACCGCCTGTAGACTTTGGGTTATGTCATGAGCTTATTGCATTTCATCATTGGTTTGATTAGTTAAACACATGCCGATTTTATTGTTTATCTTGTATCAATAGCTTGCCATGTGGAATTGTTTAAACTCATTTTTATGCTATGTATGTATCAAACTTGTATACTCGCCTTTGCTTTTGCATTGAACGTTATTTTAAACATGTTACAGGTTGAGGATGACGACGCTTTGAACTTGAAGTAGTGATGATGCTTAGATACACACTTAGACGTCTTAAGTTAATGTACTTGTTGATGTATTCTTATATTGAACATATTGTATATCAAGTTGTTGTGTTGATTTTACCCTTTGTAATCGAATTTTAGAAATGAAATGAAATCCATTATTTAATTATTGTTACAAATAGTGTTATGAAGTCTCTTGCAATCTCGTTTTCGTCTCACTCCGATGTTTCCGCAATCGGTTGGGGTGTGATAGTTATGGCGGTTAATTTTCTAACCCGTAGGTCTGACTAGGGTTGACTTGGGGCGATTACCAAGTAATGGACGGATTAATGAAAATTTAGTCAGTGACCGATCGATTAACGATTAATCGCCGACTAGTTTCGAGTTTTACAACACTACAAAAAACTACTCACAAGACGAGTTAAAGCTTTTTAAATGGAGCTCGAATTGAGCCGGGTTTAAACTCTCACAAGTCAAACGAGCTCAAGCTTAATAACAATCAAGGCTTCGCTCGACTTGACACGACTCATTTACACTTCTTACATGTCAATTATAGATGCTAGGGGTGAGTAATAACCGAACCATTAACCAAACCCGACAAAACCAAAACGAAATTAACCGAAAACTGAATATCCAAAAGCCTAATTAACCTAACATCAGTTATCAAGTTTTTTATGTACCTACGTTAACAAAATTAATCGAATCGAATTAAACCAAACCATTCATATTTTCATATATTTTCAAGCTTCAATACCCCCGTTTTATTTATTTTATGTTTTGTACCTCAATTTCATATATTTATACATCATTCATGCAAGTATATCTCAATTTTCATGTATTTATACTACATTTTCATATATTTATACCTCCATTCCATGTATATCTAAGTAGAATATTTACCCCAAGTTTGGTTTGGTTATTAACCGAACTACGCCAAAAATCGACAAACTAACCTAATAAGCCAAACCGATTAACCAAACTCAAAAGACTGACTAAATAGGTTAACCGATGACTTCGATCTCAATTTCGGTTAAAGACTAAGCTCTAGTTGATACAGGGGTAAAAATGACCAAATTTTAAAAGTGAAGGGTAGAATCCTACAACCTCACAAAAATGCAACAAGAAAACAAAATATTTGTATAATGACTGCTTTGAGGTATAGAGAGAGAGAAGTGTAGAGAGAGAAACAAACAAACAGAAATCAATCAGATGGGTAAAGCAGGCGGAGCAACACCATCACCGGCGAAGAAGAAAAAAGGCCGTCCATCACTCACAGATCTCAAAAAACGAGCCTTAGAACAACAACAATCTCACCGGAGATCCACTCGCCGGAACCCTAACTCCGACACTGCCGATGCATCTGCCGACGAAGATGATTACTACGACGACGACGACGATGAGCGCAAACAGAAGAAAGTCAAGCTCGTTGTTCGTTTGCCCCAATTGAATCAGCAACAACAGCCACAACGACGTCGTTCTGCCAGATCTTCTTCACCCGCTAATTCGGCTTCCTGTGGCTCTGATTCGAATGCTGATGTGGATATTCGACAAATTGAGTCCGGATCTGGTTGTGTTGGTGCTAATTCTCAGGTAATTTTGTCACAAAAGTTTTTAAATTTATAATTAAATTTAAAATTAGGGTTTATTGCTTGAATTCTAAAATTAGTAATTTTGAGGATAAACAGAGGTTTAAGAAAGTGTGCAAAATTGATGACAACAATTTTGTGTATTTTCAGATCTTTCTTTTGGGTATATGCGCGCGTGATTCGGAAATTGTTTTTATTTGTTTATTTATTTAATTTTTGTTTGCAGTAAATAGTGGAAAATAAGTATAAAATCTGAAAATATATGTAAAGTTTTAATTTTTGTTTGCAGTAAATAGTGGAAAATAAGTATAAAATCTGAAATATATGTAAAGTTTTGTGAAATCTAAAAAAGTTTTAATTTTTTGAACTTTCTGGTTCTGAAAACAAAATTGGTATTTTCGATGCTTTAAGGTGGATGAGGGTTTCTGGATAGTTTGTACAGTTTGTATTATTTATATGGACAACAAAAAGAAGGTTCATAATATTAATCCTCAATCATGTACCTGAAAAAGTTCAAATTTGTCACTTATTTAATGGTTATTGTGGTCTGTTATTCTATCAGCTGCCATCTGGCTGGTGGTGGTTTTCTTATCTTGCTTGTTGATAGTTGATAGTATATAGTATCTTGACTTTGACTGACTGACTGGCTGACCCTTTGACTTTGGTTTTTGTTGCTGATGAATCTTTCATGTGTGTTGTGTTTGTAGGATGAAAAGGATGAGAAAGCGATGGAGAGTCTTCATGGTCTTAATCAAAAACCTTTTTTTTAGTTTTTTTTTTGTATAAATAAAATGCAACATGTTGTTGGGAAATTCCCAGCATTAAGTTTCACTGGTCTTCATTTTCTTGATGTTACCATTTAATATGTGGACAGGATCACCATTGGAGACTGGACCCACAACACCTTTGCCAGACAAAAAGTTGTTGTTGTTCATTCTTGACAGACTTCAAAAGTGTGTCTTCTTTTTCTTTCACTTCATTGAAAAGATGGCTTATTTCTTGTTGTACAGTTGATGGACTAAAACCGGTGTTTGCGTGTATCTGCAGGAAGGACACACATGCGGTGTTCTCTGAGCCTGTTGATCCTGTTGAGGTGGTTCATCCAGAAAGTTTTGTTATTGATCTTACTGTTTGTTAATGGTTAAATGTTTAGTTTGTTGCTGATATTGGGAATTTTGTTTGTATAGCTCCCTGATTATCATGAAATTATTGAGCACCCTATGGATTTCGGCACTGTTAGGAGCAAACTTGACAAGGGACTTTATTCGAATCTGGAAGAATTGGAGGTTAGTCATTCGTCGTCGGTTATTTTTGTATGAATTTCTGGTTTATTTTCAATCTTCCAAACGAGTCAAAGACTGGCTTTTGTATGGTTGCTCTAAATTCAGGGGCTCTAGGCTGTGCCTCATGTACTTTTGTGTCAAAATTGGTCAAAGTTATGGTCGTTTGGTGGCTCATATGTAAAAGCAACCAAAGGGTTGAAGAAGTTATGAAAGTTTTTCTTGATAAAAAGATTGATATGTAAAACAGATGGAAGAGAAGTATAAGTTTACTTGGTTGTACATAGAGCAATGCCTTGCGCGTACGTGATGCGTGCCCCTCGGATTTCGAGACCTAAACGCGTCAGAGCACCTCATGCGTTTTTAAACCACGCTAATAGTCCATCATTTGATTTGAGCTAAATGTTGTGTTTACAGTTTACATCATCTTGTTTTCTTTTTTATGTATACAGGCGGACGTGTATTTGATATGTTCAAATGCAATGCAGTATAACTCATCTGACACTGTTTTCTTTCGCCAGGTGTGCTTCACCTTCTTGTTTCCGATCTAACATTCTATATACAAAGTTATGTATCTTATTTTTTTATTTTCGTTCTTTTAGGCGAGGTCTATACAAGAATTGGCAAAAAGGGATTTTGAAAATTTGAGGCAAGAGGGTGATGACGGTGAGCTGCAACCGAAGGTGGTGAGAAGAGGCAGACCTCCAAGCAAGCACTTGAAAAAGCCACCTGGCAGAACCTCATTGGACATTGTGGTTGCTCCTGAGTCCACCTCAGGCGCTACTACTGTAGCGAATACTGTAGCAAATACCATAGACAACACAAATGATTCTACTCCTTACAATTTAAGACGAGGACCCATGATTTATAAGAATTACGCTGACGGTTTATTTCCATCAAGTCGTACCCGTAACGGTGAACATAATGAGCTGTTAGCAGATTGGAATGAAGAATTTCCAGGTTTTATTTGCTGTCTTTTTAACATATTAGATAATCGTTTGTGTGTTTATTTATCTGTGTAGTATAAAAATGGTAAAAATTGCTTAAAATGCCAATATATTATTTTGTTGACTAATTGAAGTCCCCTAAGTTTTGACTTTTTGATTTTTTAGAGTAAAATGCCATTTTCGTTCCTGAGGTTTGGCCAGTTTTGCGACTTTCGTCCAAAGGTTTGTTTTTCCGCATTTGGTTCCAAAAGCTTTGAAATCTTGCCATTTTCATCCGGCTTTTAACTCCATCCATTTTTCTCCGTTAAGTCAGGGGTATTTCTGTCTTTTTTGTTAACTTAAAAAAAGACATAAATACCCCTGACTTAACAGAGAAAAATGGATGGAGTTAACGGACCAGATGAAAATGACAAGATTTCAAACCTTTTGGATCCAGATGCGGAAAAACAAACTTTTGGACGAAAGTCGCAAAACTGACCTAACCTCAGGGACGAAAATGGCATGTTACTTATTTTTTATTATCTGTATGATAATAGGACATGCAGATTTTACAAGATCTGTTTATGAGAATTTTAATCTGCGATTTATAGTTTATTTTCATTGGGATATGGTAATGAAAAGACCAAAACTATAGTCAACACTCTTGATCTATTTTCTCTTTGAATGTCCATGATTATATTTTAGTGTTGTACTTATTTTTTTTTTTAATTTATCTGTTTCTATTTGTTAATTAGTTGTTTTGAATGTGCAGCTCGTATTAAGAGGGCTGACATGAAATACGGGAACAAACATTTTGTTATAGACGAGAGCAGGCGTGATACCTACAAGCAGTTTCATCCATTGAATAATGCTAACACAAATTCTCTTCTAACTAACTTTGGCGGGGAAGGCAAACAGTTATTAGCGGTATAAATCTTATAAAACTGATAACAATTTACTTTTTATATTTTTCACCCACCTGCAAGTCAAGTATGTTATCCTATAAACAATGAAATCTTTATAAGCTAAATGCATTAATGTAATGCACATAATCAGTTGAAGACTTTCCAAAAAATAGAAATGTTGCTCATTTATTTATGATCAGTTTATTCAAAGAGTTCATTTTTTTTTTGAGTAAAATGCTATTTTCGTCCCGGAGGTTTGGCCAATTTTGTGACTTTCGTCCAAAGGTTTGTTTTTCCGCATCTGGATCAAAAGGTTTGAAATCTTGTAATTTTCATCCGGCTCATTAACTCCATCCATTTTCTCCGTTAAGTCAGGGGTATTACTGTCTTATTTGTTAACTTAAAAGGGCAATTCGGTTTTTTCACTTTATTTAAAAATACCGAATACCCCTGAAAAAGATTGAATTGCCGTTTAAGTTAAGAAAAAAGATGGAAATACCCCTGACTTAACGGAGAAAAATGAATGGATTTAATGAGCCAGATGAAAATGGCAAGATTTCAAACCTTTTGGATCCAGATGCAGAAAAACAAACCTTTGGACGAAAGTCGCAAAACTGGCCAAACCTCATGGACAAAAAAGGCATTTTACTCTTTTTCATAGTCAACTCAATAAATTATTTTTATAGAATTATAAATAAAATAAACAAAAAATGGTATGTGGGTCAATTCAGTTTGGCCCGGTAAGTTTGGATTCATACTAATAGACGCGTTACACAATTTTTCTACCCGACAAGTTTTGATTTTTCCCATATTAATGCAGGTAGGTGTGCTTGCTGAACATGGTTACTCGAGAAGCCTGGCTCGATTTGCCGCTAATATGGGCCCCGTTGTCTGGGAAATCGCGTCAAAGAAAATCAGAAAAGCTTTGCCGCCAGGTGTCACGTTCGGTCCTGGTGTTGTTGGTGAACCCGAACCTCCCGCCCCATCTATATCATTTTTGCCATCTGAAAATTACAGTTATACCCCCAGGTTAGCCAGTAACGATATTCTAAACAAACCCGAAACCCCATCCACTTCAGGACCAAAAGCTGAAGATTCTAACAAAACCGTACCCCACAGTGGTAAAAACGGTTTTAATGATGACCCAAGGAGTCATCTTTCGAAACGTGGTACAATTGATGATGCACAAGGTACAAAGGGTGATACGAGTAATCCTGAAAATCCGACATGGCAACAAGTACCATCAATGAACCACAGACAGTTTACAGTTCCGGTTCCACCGGACCTAAATGTTGGGGTTCAGGGACCATCTGTCTCACCAGGATACGTTGGACTGAAGATTGGTTCACCTCAGCAGCCGGATTTAGCGTTGCAGCTCTGAGTCTGTGGTGGCTCTTGTGTTTGGCGGTGTAGTGGCGGTTAAGGAGGTTGTGGGTCATCTGGTAATGGATGCAGGTTAGTCTATAGTGTAGGAAACTGTGTACAGATTAAGGATCTCCTTGTAACTTTGTACTCAAGATTGATTGGAGTATGATGAACCTGAACTAGAAATAAAAAACACAAGCATTGGTTTTTTTTTTTTTTCTGACATTTTTTTGGCATAAATTATTGTTGTATGAAGGGAACCTTGAAAATTTCACTTTGATGTACTTTTTTTTTTCTTTAAAACCTACCCTTTAATGTATCTTACATTCAAGGTTAGTTTTTGCTACATGCTATTAAGTTGTGCAAGTTTGAACATTTAATTTTTGATAAAAATTGAAGACTATTGCTTGCATGATAAAGAAGTATTAAAAACAAGTTTTGAATGCTTGATATTTGATACCAAAGGTTTTATATTTCTGTGTGCTAAATAAATAACTAACAAATGGCGAAACCAAAATGACCCATAACTATAGCATCAATTAGAAAAAAACATCGAGCCAGGGGTCGTCTCACTGGAAGCAGTCTCTCTATTCATACGGGGTAGAGGTAAGGTTATCTACATCTTAACTTCCTCAGACCCTATCTTAGCTTTGATATTGGTGAGATTTATCGAGTATAATTGAGTATAATGATGATATGAGTTACTTATTTGTAAAATTATTACACTATTGTAGTTTAAAAGGGAGGAAACATAAACCTATTGCAAGCTTGAAGGAACATGAAGAACTGAAGAGTGCATATCTGACCCATCATCACTTTTTCCTAAATAAAGCGAATGTGTTTTGTACGCAAATGTGCATCGGCTTGGTTGAAAGATGAACGACTATTGACTTTGTCATAGTAGACGATAGAGGCGCATAGTAAAGGACAGTGAAGCTCAATGAGCATATTTTGAAGCCAATATGTTTAGGCAACAACATTAATACCATGGCATTAAGCTCCAACATCAAAGTGAGATAATAGCCTGACTCTTGGAAGGCCAAGATAATAAGTTATCACCAAAATTACACGATAACATATTACTAAAGCCCATGATCAAAGGAAGCATACATTTGAGAGCATGAGAGTGTGATTCTAGAGGATCATGCCAATGTAAAGAACAGGGCCGGCCCAAGGGTAAGCCAAATGAGGCTTGGGCCTTGGGCCACCAAAACTATAGGGCCTTCACAATCTGATGAAACCACAGTCCATTTATAAAAGATTTAGTGTGTGGGTTATCAACGGATTGATGGTTGGTAGTGTAGTGGTTTTGTGTATGTATGGATGTTGGTGAGACCTGGGTTCCAATCCCTGTTTCAACATTTTTTTTCCTTGTTTTTAAATTTTAACACAATCTGTCAAATAATTACACTTGGGCCCTTCAAGTTTAACTTTCAGTTACATACATTTTTTTTGGGAAAAAGACCACAAGATTTTACTTCGCCTTAGGCCACCAAAATGGTTGAGCCGGCTCTGGTAAAGAAACATGTTGAACGTCATTAGAGATGTTTGGTCTAGTGGAAATTACGTATTGTAGGCCCACAACTGTAGGTCCGCAAGACCAACTTTAGAGTTGGTGTTAACAAAGGTAGTGGTTGGGTTGCAATTAGACACCTTCACATGATCTAAATTTTTTCAAGCGTATTGTGTTTTCAGATAGAAAGATATCGTCTTTGTTGCGAGTAACAACAATCCCTAGAAAATGACCTAAGTCAGTAATGGTAAACGCCAAATTAAACAAGTGATCATGTGACGTAACAAATTGCTAGCAGATTTGGCAAGAATAACTTGATCTGTATAAAGTTAAAGATTAGTTGTATCGTGAACATGTCGATAAGTAAATAGTGATGAGTTGAACCGACTGCTATCAAAGGGAATAGTCACCGTGTAGGCAAAGAACAATGCACGAGGAGCATGCTTAAGACCATGCAAAGACTTTTGAAGCGACAAACATAACTAACGCGCCATAAGCTATGTGACATTGTGGATGATGAGTATGTGACACGATAAACACATGTACACATTTATTTATTTGTTTAATTACCTTTTATTTTTCAGTTACAATTATAACTTAGTAGTCTTTGACATGCATCATAAAACAAAGGTTAAATCTTAAAACCCAACCCATGTCCCTTGTCTACGATTTACACAAATTACCTCTGATATTGATCATGAAGAGACCTATTAACATGAGTTACCTAAAAGAAATTATTATGAAACCTCTTATCGTTGTGATAAGATTGGTATAATAAAATGCTTTAAACATCATGGGGATAAGCATCCAGGAATGCCCTCAATCGAGCAAATCTATCCCCTCCTCCATAATGGTCAGAGTTGGATGCATACCCGAGCCACCAAGCCACCAGTTCTGGGGAAAACTCACCCGCCCAAAGGCCTATTGCGGTAAAACCTGGTTCGGATCGGTTTTAAACTGGCGACATCCGGAGAGGTCTAGTTCTAAACTTCATTGTCACCACCAATGTCCTTCAAAGCGATGCTAGTGAGAGTTAGAACTTGAGACCTCCAAAAAAGAAACTAAATAACTAACCACTAGACCAACTAAAAAAAACTTAAATAATTTAAAATAAAACCTCAATTTTGAACATAAGACCGGAGGGTATGGGGGCTGTCCCCATGCCCGTCCCTTGCTCGCCGCCCCATCTTCCCCACCCCTCTCCCACCCCTCTGCTCCGGCGCCGGGCCAGGCCCGGCTTCTCCGTCCTCCACAAGCCGGTGGCGACAGGCCCAGTGGCGGACCCAGGATTTTTTTCCTGGGGGTGCGGAAATTTTTTAAAGATTTTAGACCCCTAGCTATATAAAAAAATCGGTTCATAGCGGTTCGGGTCGGGTCATGTAAAACAAGTAAAAACAAACAAACAAAGTTTAATGGCGGGTCGAATCAGATCGGGCCGGGTCCATTTCAATTCTCAAACAATCAAACCCTAGTTCCTAACTTCCTATCACATTAACAAACAAAAAAACATCAAAGTTCAAACCATCCCTACTTTTATTTTTCTTAATCATTTAATAAAAGAACAAAAAAACTTATCTATAACATACCTTGGTCTTTAATTAGAATAATCCGGCGAAAAAAAGTGGTTCAACTGCTTTCCTCTTGAGAAATCGCGGCATAACTTCCCTACTCATTGTTCATTCCTAATCCTATCACATACAAAATAAACAAGGATCTTCAAGTGTTCAACCATAGCCCATGTTACCTAATTTTCAATTTAAAATTTTGAATTTCAAGCCCTAGTAATTATTATTTGCCAATCAACAATCATATAATCAACAAACATGTTTGCCAAGGCAGAGGGAGGGTGGGAGTCGCTGGCAAGTAGGGGTGTTCATCGAATCGAATATCGAATTTTCGAATTATGCGAATCGAATTATTCGAATATTTTTTATTTTTCCTTGAATTCGAATTCGATTCGAATTCGATTCGTATTCGATTAAAATCTACCCAATTCGATTCGAATTCGTATTCGATTAAAAATTCGAATTCGAATCGAATTCGAATAAATTCGATTTGATTAAGTTTCTTTTAAAACATATAAAAGCTATTAAAATGAAACATAAATTTTAAAGCAGTAATAAAACACGATATCACATTAAAAATTTCCAAATAAAGTATCATAAGTCTAACATTCAAAACGAGAATTCGGGAATAACCACTACAAGTTAATATTTTTAGGGTTAGAAATCTATTGATAGATTTGCTACTTAGGTTTTAGTTATGGGCAATGTAGTGGGTTTGGTAATGGGTAATTTTAATACTTGGAATAAATTTTGAAAATAATTTTTAGTATAGCCTAATAAAAGTTATATATGTATTATATATAAAATTAATAAATAAAATGTATAATTTTTATTCGAATTTCGAATCGAATCGAATTTGAAATTATAAATTCGTATTCGATTCGTATTTGATTTACTTGACTCGAATTGAATCGAATTCGAATTCTTATAATCGAAACGAATTCTTGATAATCGAATCGAATTTAATCGAATTTCGAATTTTTCGAATTCGAAACGAATTCTGAACACCCCTACTGGCAAGTGGCAGCGATTTGGGTTTTTTTTTAATTACGTGGACTGTTTTGTTTAACAAAACTAGTAGTTGGGTTGGGCTTGAATGGGTATTAAGTTATTGGGCTTGATAGGTTGAATTTAAGTTTTATTAAAGGGGTTAGTAGGCTAACTTGTTTACATAATTTGATCGGGTTTCAATCCATGTTCACAATTTTTTTACATAAATTCCTAACATTTTTTTTCTAAGGGGTGCGGTCGGAATTTTTCAAGGGGTGCGGACGAAAATTTCCAAGGGGTGCGGTCTGGATTTTTCGCAAAAAATACCACTAATTTTTTTTTTCAAGGGGTGCGGCCACCCACCCACCCCATAACTTTGGTCCGCCCCTGGATGGGCCTCTCTCCCACACACACATCTATACATACATATATACTATATATAAATGGTTCATCCCCCACCCTCTTAGGTCCATCCCCTTTAGACCTCACTTACGTGGTGATGACGTGACAGCCCATCCCCTTAGGGATGAGACTCTCCATACCCATGGTCTCATGAGGGAACGCATATCCTCCTCCTTCCAATATATTCTTTTCCATTTGCACAAACGACAACAAAATATAAAACAATTTTAATTTGAAAAAACAGTGGAGGCAATAAGTAGCACTTTATCTTTCATCACAAAAATAAATGAGTTACCAAATGAGGCTATCACAATAAATACCCCTTTTAAAAATAATTTCTTTTTATTTAATCAGGCTATCACAAAAAAAAAAGTACTTTTTTTCTAAAAAAAATATTGTTACTTTTGTTTAAAAAGTTGAATACGAAAACCGAATCTAATTAGCCGTTGGAATTAAATATTGATTTATGTGTATTTGGATTAATCTTTTTTTTTAGTAGTGTATGATTATCCACTTATCTTTTCTTGTAAAGCATGTTGACATTCATTGTAGATTTGAATAAAATAATAGTAAAGGAGCTTTAGCAAACTTTTATTCAAATTTGAACAAGGTCAAAGCATATCCCATGTATGTCACACACACTTAAATTAAAAAACATTATAGAGAAATATTTACCCATCCATCTTCATTTTTCGGCTATATTTCCTTTGGTCTACATACAAATAATTGCATGGTTCTCTACTTATACTTTGGTTCGGCAGTAAACACATAAGCCCATTTAAGACATAACCAATTGTAAATAAAGAACTCTCGAAACCACATAAACACATGCATCTATTGCTTTAATCGTTATACATACCGTTCTAACATAACCAGATTGTTGGAACTTGTGAGACCATTGTATACCACAACTTGAAAGTGTAAGGGATGAAAGTGTTAAGATTGGAAGTCCGCAGATCAAGACTTAGTTGATCAGGCAACAATCACTGGCGACACACTCCGTGTCGCGAGGAAGGTGTTATGATTGCAGTTCCAGATCAAGACCTGAGATGGTAAGCATGACTTTTAATAATACTGATTTAGTTGACAGTTTTAACTTTGTATTTTATACCAATTCTTATTATTTCAATCTTTTATAATCCTTGAGCTAATGTGTGAAGCTTTGGTTTATTTTCTATAAGATATTTTAAAAGTTTCTTAAAGTTATAGACTATAGTCATTTCTAAGTGATATTAAAACTCGACTTTAACATCTATCATGTATTTTATGTTAATGTATGTGTAAGGACGTCGTGAACTTGATAATATAGCATAGACATCTCACCATTTATGGTTAATTTGTTGTTCACTTGATAATATAGCCTAGACATCTCACCATCTATAGTTATTCTATTCAGTTCTTCAAATTTGTTTAATCTTTGACAATGTTTTATATACACGTTGGACATTTGATCCACGATGTAATTGTAGCACTGAGTGTAGTGCTTCTATCATTTAACGAATGATGATAAAAGAATATCATATGAATATACGAACACGTATGTTTAGGCAGATTTGTTACGTTTGCATCTCTTTAAGAACATGGACGATGATAGGTGTTCGTGGAGACGCATAATTAAGGTTAAAGACTTTTAGAAGTATGGTACTGTTTGTTTTTTTTATTCTTACTTTACGAGCTTAATTTTTTAGTGTTTTTTGGGTGGTCTTTGATGTGATACTTGTTCATGTTATACGTTTTAGCAAAAGTACAACTTTTAAGCAGCTATACATTCTAATTTGACTTCTATGTGTGGTTTATGACTCTGCTGGGAGTCTTATTGAAAACAACCTCTCTATCTATGGGAATAGAGTTTAGGATTGCCTACATTCCACCTCCTAGACCCCACCAATAGCTTCGCTATGAGGGGGATTCTACTTGGTATGTTGTATATATTTAGTAACTGTATTACATACTTAGGGTGTTAGGGGTGTACATCGTGTAGGGCTTGTGGGTTGCTTGGGTTTATCGGGAACACTGATGTCGGGGTCGCAAGTAGGGGTAGAGGTAGTAGTCAATGATTTGGGTAGGGTTAATTTTGTGTGTGTGTGTTTGTGACCGTCGAGCTTGGAAGACGACGTAGGGGGCGGTTCACAAGAACCCTGGCACAGGAAAAGAGGGTTCCGACGGATACCTCTTGAGAAAATTAAGGTGTCAACCGATAATTTAGTAATGAACATGTTTCGACACATTCCACCCCTTACGTCGTTCATATCTTTTATTAGCATGTGATGACGTATGTACCAACAATAATAATAAAAGATGTGCATACAACTCTAAAATTAATTAATAACAAATTAATAGTTTCACAGTAGAAGACATGGGGTAATAGAGTAATTTGAAGTGTGGCTTTCTATTTTGCTTAGCTGGAAACATATATAAATGAAACGAGGCAGTGAAAGTCTTAAAAGCTCCACTGAGAGCGACATTCAACTATTTAATTATTTCTTTTTAACATTTAATTTGGGGCCCCATTTATTTATATTTCTCTTAATTATATATATATATTTTTCCCGTTTTGGCTTATTAAATTTTCAAATTTGCGAAGTCTCATATATTGCATATACTCAAAACGTTAAAAGTGAATCGATCCACATTAGGAAGGATGACAATTACAAAGAATTTTTTTTTTTATGTTTTAAAATTGTTAAAAATGTACTTTTTGTATTTCATAAAATTAAGAAGCTCGTTTTCTTTGTATATCATCTTTCAAATAAATTAAAAGGTCAATGATAACTAGAATAAATTTGTTTTTGTAGTAAAAGTGGAGCATAATAATTATATTTTCATATGTGCAAAATATTTTTTTTGAACGACAAATTTGAATCACTGACGGACCACTAGAGTATTATCGTGTCACCCGTAAAATCATCCGATCATATTCATCTCCACTAAACAATAATGTCTATACACCAATTCGGAAGGAAACTCAAATGCTTAGTTGTAAAATAATTTGATTTCAATGAATTCCACAATAAAGTGCATATTTAAACAATGATGTAGCTTTTATTTTAATAATATTGTCGGGAAGAATTATGAGCCTAGAATATAAAGAATATCGAACATTTAAAAGAAAAGAAAAATAAATGAGATGTAATAGAAATAGAACACTTTTGGAAAATTCCATGATATATATTATTAAAATTCAATAGATTTGTAAACTTTCATCAAATAGATTAAAATTTAAGTTAATCTATTTGATGGAAATGAAGAGATTTTAATTTCTTTTTAGCTAATATGACATTCATAAATGATAAAATTCAAACTAAATTGAATTTAGGCTATATTAGAATATGGGGTATGGGGCGGGGTTGTGGCGTGGGTTGGGTACAAACGCCTAAGTCACCACCCCGGGTGGGCTTGGGTTTCGGCGTGGCCCCTTGGGCGGGGGTTTCAGCCCGGGCGTTGGACGGGGCTATCAAGATGACATGACGGGATCTCATTGGCCAAGACAAGTAGCCGTTTGGGCTAGCCATTGGGCAACGGCTATGTGTTTAAAAAAAATTATTCACTATAAATACTCACACTTCTATTCATTTTTTTTACCACAACTACTCCACCTCTTCTATAATCATCTCTATCTTATTTTTAAAAAAAAATTATCATCCAACCACAATACGAAAAATGAATCCTCATAATCGTGGTTTTGACCCGAACAATCCGTGGGCATTCCAAGAAACACCTAGCCCAGCATCCAATCGTCCAATTTCTCCCTTTTTAATACACTCCACGATGCCGGATATGGCTGGTTATGCATCGTTTATCTCGAATCGTTTGAAGAATGATGTCGGTCGAAAACACCAATGCCTTTCGCGCAACGCGCGTCATTGAAAAACACTAGTTATGAAATGAAATCTGAATTTAATTATCTCTTATTTTATCAATCAAACAAAATAAGAAATACATTCATATTTTAATTCTATCAAAATCTATTTTATATGCGTTTGAGTTAATTGCCATTTTAGTCCCTGTGGTTTGGGCCAATTTGCCAGTTTAGTCCAAAGGTTTCATTTTTAACATCTGGATCCAAAAAGGTTTCATTGTTGCCATTTTGGTCCAACTGACTTAACTCCATCCATATCTGTTAAGTCTGCCAAGGGCATTTTTGTCATTTTATTTTTCTTTTTATTAACCCTTTTTTTCTTAATTGTTTTTTCTTTTAATTAAAGTTTTATTGTTTTTATTATCAGTGCTATAAATAACAAAACTCTTTCATTACATCGTCCTTCCCCAATATTGAAACCCTAACAATGAAGATGTGGGTTTACAGGTCAATTACCAGATCTACCCAATTTGCCAAACAGTTTGACCTTTCTGTATCTCAGCAAGAATTCATTCTTAGGTCAAATTCCAGTGAAATATGGTCAACTCAATCACCTTCAAGAACTGGATCTTTCATTCAACTCCATTTCACTCAATCGGTTCACAGGTGGTTTACCTTCTTGTTTAAGCAGTGAGTTGAACAATAGGAATGTTAAATTTGATGGAAATTGCTTAATGGTTGATGTGAAGTGTCAAAAACCGTCAAGTATGTATATTATACACAAAACAAAACCACCAGACCATACATCCCCCACCACCTACCTCCACCCGTTACCACCACCACAACCACCCACCTCCACCACGCCACCCACCTCCGCCATCCTCGTCACACCACCGCCTCCCCTCCCTCATCAAAGATTTGCTTCTCTCTCATCTCATAAAACCCCCAAATTCACAGAAAACCCCCAAATTCACTGAAACACCTCCCCAACCCAATCAATCACAACCTCCAAGTTCAAATCGCACATAGATCTTCAAAGCAATCACCACCTACAAAACCCACAACCCAGCGCCGCCGTTTATCACCATCAACACCCACCTCCGCCATCATCACCAACAGCACCCCACCTCCACTGTCATCACAATAAACATCCACACCATCAAACCCGTCGAACCACCATTTTTAGAGAGATAGAAAGTCAAACCTGTTAGGGACGATGGTGGCTTGTGATGGCCTTGCAGTGGTGGTGCTTACAGCGGTTTAAATATGCAACGACGATGGTGAGGGTCGCGTGAGGTTGAAGGTTACGGTGGTGCTGGTGTTGTTCCAGAAGGGGGGGGGGGGGTGTGGTGGAGTGTAGGGTGGAATGTGATGCAGATATGTATTTCTGTTGTACAGGTTCCATGTGTAGACCTTCATTATATATAAATAGAAAGGATAATATTAAAGGGTTAATTAAAATAGTTTGGGAAATGACAAAAATGCCCTTGGCAGACTTAACAGATATGGATGGAGTTAAGTCAGTTGGACCAAAATGGCAACAATGAAACCTTTTTGGATCCAGATGTTAAAAATGAAACCTTTGGACTAAACTGGCAAATTGACCCAAACCACAGGGACTAAAATGGCAATTAACTCTATGCGTTTTCTTAACGACAAATTTCTTTTATCTCTATAGTATGTGAGACTTGAACCCAAGATATCCCATTCCAATGTATTTAAAGCTTTTATTTTTGTCAGTGGACCACCACTCCATAAATAATTTTTATATGCGAATTAACCCAAACCTATTTTTGTCGTAAATCGACTTTTATTCATTCAGTTGAACTTATCTATAAATCAATTAGCGCGTTTACAAAACATGTAAAAAATGGAAAACAAATAATTAGGGAAATAACATTTCTTTTATTTGTTTTCATGCTTTGATTTATGTATTTTAATCCAAAATGTAATGTAATTATAAGATGCAACAATAAACCAAAATACTAGATAATATGATAAACCCGACAACCACAAATATGATTATACTAGGGATGAAAAATGAACTCGAACCTAAGAAATAAATGTTAAACCCCAAACATTTAGATATGAAATTAGTTTTAAAAATTTTCCTGTTATGAAATAAGAATGAAATTAGTTACGGTTATTGAATTTTAATAATCATAAGTTTCACTAGTTGGCATATAATAATCCCAACTTTAAAAATTCTCTTCAATAATCCCAACTTGTAAAAGTTTGGCCGTCATTTATCATTTTCCAACATAGGTGCACTTAAATCAATTAAGGAGTCTCTATGTGCAATTGAATCTATTGAGGAGACCAAATTCTTATATGTTAGAAAAAGATCAATGGCGGCAAAACTTTTACAAGTTGGGATTATTGAAGTGAATTTTTAAAGTTAAGATTATTATCGGCCAACTGATGAAACTTATGATTATTAAAATTCAATAACCCTATTAAATAATACCCAACCAGATTACCAAAAAGTAAATACCCATTTATACAAACAATACTTGTAAACATTTATTATTATTTTTATTTATACTAGGTTATAACCTCGTGTATTACACGGGTTGATTAAATGAATTTTATATATTAAAAAATAAAACAATATATCTTTAAAAACCTCCTTTATTGCACGGGTTGAATAGTTATCATTTTTAAATATTAAGTAATAAAAAAATATATTTATGAGAATCATATTGTACGGGTTGAATAAATGTAATTTTATATACCAAATAATAAAAAAAGTTATATGTTTAAAACCATGTGTATTGCACTGATTGAATAAATAGAATATTGTTTACCAAATAATAAAAAAGTTACATCTTTAAAAACCCCCGTGTATTACACGGCTTGAATAAATATAATTTTATATACCAAATAAAGAAAATTATATTTTAAAAAAACTAATGAATATACTCGGTACGCGACAAATATGGTGACTACGGAGATGATTATTGAAAAGAAGAAACAGTGGTCAAACATGCTATTCAAGAAACAAATAATCAGTCATTTGAGTGATAAAATATAAATTATATTTAAAAAACCCGTAATAAATCTAATTATATATGTCAAGTAATATTGAAAATTATATACAATTTATTAAAAAATATGTAATAAAATCGATATAATAATTTTTAATAATGAAAATAAAAATAAATAATATATTAATAAAAAGTTTGGTTTTGGTGATAAATAATTTGGTTATTTAAAATATGTTAAATTAATAATAGAGTAAACTGCTAAAATGGTCACTGATGTTTGGTCACTTTTGCCACTTCTATGCCCCATGTGATTTCAATTTTGTTGTCATTTTCATTCAAAATCAAAATCTAAAATCTAACCATTTTGCCCTTCATTAAAATGGAGGAAAAAGATAAAAAACTGAATGTTAACTGAAAAATCTGACAATATTGTGATTTTGGATGAAAATGACAACAAAATTGAAACCACATGGACCCAGATTCAAAAGATTTGAGTTTTGGACTAAAGTGGCAAAAGTGATCAAACCTCAGGGACCATTTTGGCAGTTTACTCATTAATAATATTTAGTAGAAGAGTTATCTATAATTAACTAGAAGAGATTAAACTAAATAATAATTATCCATAAGACATAACCTAATATGATGACAAGTGTCCCTAAAATGGTTTCTTTTATTATATAGTATAGATTCGTCTCTACATAATAGAGCAATACACTAATTTATTGACTATTGAGTTTCAGCTTTTATCCATTATCTTTTTGTTATTGTTTGGACAATAAAATTTTATAAAAATAAAAAAAGTTAAAAAGAAAGTATTTTGAAATCCCAATAGCCGTTGAATTTCTATCATTCAACTGAAAAAATTCACAAGAATCATAACAAAAGGTAGAAAAAGAAAAGCATTTACAAGTTTTATTCTCAAGTAAACTGGTCCCTGAGTTTTGATCACTTTTATCAATTTAGTTTAAAACTTAAATTTTTTGAATCTGGGTCCCTCTGGTTTCAATTTTGTTGCCATTTTCATTTGAAAGCAAAACCTGTTCATATTTTTCAGTTAACATCCATTTTTGGGTCTTTTTTCTTCCTTTTAATGAATGACAAAATGGTAAGATTTTTTAGTTTGTTATAATAAAACATTAAAAGACCATTTTGCCTTTCATTAAAAGAGAGGAAAAAGAAAAAAAAAAAGATGAATGTTAATTGAAAAATCTGACCAGATTTTGATTTTAGATGAAAATGACAATAAAATTAAAACAACTAGGATCCAGATTCGAAAGGTTTAAGACCGTGGGGTATGGCGGGGCTTGGGTTGGGGCATGAGTTGACACCTGGAATTGGAGCCCCCCACCGCCTAGTGACGTGTCCGTGGGGTATGGCGGGGCGTGGGTTGGGTGCACCCGCTTGGCAGATTTTAAAAAAAATTACAAAAAAATTATAAAATTCACACAACATTTATAAAAAAAAACCTAAAATTTCATTAAAATTTTAAAAATTACATAATCATAAAAATTACATAATTCCTAAAAATTACAAAATAAAAAACCTAGAGCGTTAGGTAAATTTCAAAAAGGGCGATCTTGTCGAACGCCTTTCGCTCCTTGCTCGAAACTCTATGTTCGCCACCGCCACCCGGTCCTCGTGGCTTAACTCGCCGCTCGGAACAGCTTCGTAGTAAGCCTTGAAACGATCGAGCTTGGGCCGTAGCTCGCGCCATTTATGTTGGCACGTGTCGAGGTTGTGGCGGTCGTTTCCGACGTTATGTCGGTAGGTTGCGAATGCTTCCGGCCAATATTTTGTTTGGCCCGGTGGCCGCCCCTTCATAGCGTCAACGGCGCTTGTGACGAGAGTCAATTATTCCTCGTGGGTCCAGGATGCCATGTTCTTCGGGTTGGGGTAGCGGGTTCGTGGGATGAAGTGGGTAGCCGGTGGGGTAGCAGTGGATATCGACGGTTTGGGATGTGGTAGCCGGTGGGGTTTGGGTTACATATATAGGGGATGTTGGGACCCGGGGTGACCGCTTGGCTTGGCCAAACGGTTTGAATTTAAAATTCAAACTTTCAAATTTGGCTATGACATGGCGGGGTCAGCGAATAGGAGGCCGCCAGCTAGGATGTCAAGACCGCCCCACGCCCGACTTGAAACCCAAGCCCCAAGGGCCACGCCCCAACCCAAGCCCACCCGGGATGGTGGCTTGGGCGTTTTCCCCCAACCCAAACCCCATACCCCATATTCTAAGTTTTGGACTAAGATGATTCTGTGAGTTTAGTCTTTTATTCCATGTTTAAATATAGAATAAAAGACAAATATTCATTTATTACGACGGATTTGATACGTCATCTGTCATAATTTAATTCTCTGTATACACACACACCAACACTCACCTCATTCTCCTCCTCAATTTCAAGCAATTACAACCACTTCACACCTTTATTTATTCATTCATACTTTTGTACTTTTCTTCTTTAATATTCTCCTTCAGTTTTTCTACTTTTGCATTTCTAAATTGTTGTTGAATTGTTTATACCAATTCCGCGTTGATTTGTTACTTGTCCTATTACATGAACATTTTTCTATATATATAAATATATATTTTTTATAATTTAAAAGAATATATTTTATCCGAATTTTCAAGATTTTAGTTCTTGTGTACTCAATTAGGGTTTTTGCATCCTGAATTTGAACTGTTGAACTGCCTCTGTGTTTATGATGAAAAGATTATTGCAAATGAAGTGTTTTTCTTGCATTAAATGTTGCTCTAAAGATGTTAAAAGTGTTGATGCTGATATGGCTGGATTTGCAGGTTTGGATTTTTTTTGTTTTTGTAATTGAATGTGAATTATGGATTAAAGTTGAATAATGTGGTTTGGTTTGGTTTGTAATGATTGTGTTGGTGTGTAGATGTGAAGGTGAATGATAATATGAATAAGGGGAAAAGTTTTAGTAGTCAAAGGGCTAATGTGGCTCACAGTTTCACATTTCGCGAGCTCGCGGTTGCAACGCAGAATTTTAAAGATGTGAATTTGATTGGTGAAGGTGGATTTGGTAGTGTGTACAAGGGCCGGTTAGAATCGGGGAAAGTAAGGGACAATTATGTGCATTTTTAAGGGTTGAATTGTGTTTTTTTTTGAGTGTTGTGGGATTAATTGTTGAGTTTTGATGAGCAGGTGGTTGCTGTAAAGCAGTTGAATTTAAATGGACTTCAGGGGAACCAGGAGTTTATTGTTGAGGTTCTTATGTTGAGTCTTTTGCGCCATTCGAATCTTGTGACTTTGATCGGTTATTGCACGGATGGTGATCAAAGATTATTGGTTTATGAGTACATGCCATTGGGTAGTCTGGAAAATCATCTTTTTGGTAGGTTTTAATGACATATTTGTGCTTTTGACACCTTACTAATGCCTGTTATTTGAACTAGTTTCCTTGGGATATTTGTGAATTAACGATGAACCGGTGCCTCAAAGATTATGTTGTTTCTTGCATTTGGTCTATGAACTGCTTTTGGTGGCGATTTTGGGTTCTAACCCTTTAACGAATTTGTTATTGTTATCTGTGACTTGATATCTGTTACGTTAAACGTTTCTTCATTCCTTTATACTACAATTGCTATGTTTTATGTAACTTGCTTTTTATAAGTTTTGATCTTATTATTTTGAAGGTATTGTGATAGTTTAGAAAGAGCAATTTAACAAGAACGATAAAAAGCCGGTATCCTTCTATATTATTTCGGTTTTTATTTATTTATTTTTGTTTCTAGCTTATGACCTGGTAATTTTATAGAATCTACAAAATAGTAGTTAAGTAACAGCTGAAAATAAATGTATAGCATGTTGAATTCGATTCTTGTGACTTCACACGATTCATATTTTTTCACAAAAAAGGCCGAAAAGATTATTTGATGGCTTTAACACGTAATACATTTTTATTTTCAGATTTGGAGCCTGATCAGGAGCCACTGGATTGGCACACTCGATTAAAGATAGCTGTTGGTGCAGCGCGTGGGCTCGAGTATCTTCACTGCATAGCTAATCCACCTGTAATTTATCGCGATTTAAAATCTTCAAACATATTGTTGGATAATGACTTTAAGCCAAAGCTTTCGGATTTTGGACTGGCTAAATTGGGCCCTGTTGGTGATAACACTCATGTGTCAACTCGAGTTATGGGTACTTATGGTTATTGTGCTCCTGATTATGCTATGAGTGGTAAATTAACTACCAAGTCCGATATTTATAGCTTTGGTGTCGTTTTGTTGGAGCTGATTACCGGGCGTCGGGCCATTGACATGACCAAGAAACCTGGAGAGCAGAATTTAGTTGCTTGGGTGAGTTGACTTTTTGACCTTTAAAAACAATTCTCCTGCTAGTATTAGTTATTAGCAGTGTTGTAAAAATTGGGACTAGTCGGCGATTAATCGCTAGTCAGCCGGTCACCGAGTAATTTTTCATTAATCGGTAGTCAGTCCGCCAAAAATTGGTGATTCCGGCAAAAACCTGTAAATTCTGGCCAGTTTCTAACCAAACATGTAGATTCCGGCGATTAATATTGTATACTCAAAAAAATGGGCCGAGGAGGGATTAAAACCTGTCTACTTAAAATATTTACCTATAAATGTGTGCATATAATTATATATAAAACTGAAAATTACATGTAAAAATCCCTATCCGATTAATCCTGATTAATTGCTAGTCAGTACCCCACCGGCCGACTAGCGTTTAGTGATTTTTGCAACCATGGTTATCAGCCCACCAATTTTGTGTTTACCAATTTATCCTCGTATGATATATCGGATTCTGATGAGTAGGTTGGGTAACGGGTCAAAATTGGCTCAGGTTGAAATAACATTTTTTTTTTTTTTTTGTAAATATTTGGATTACCTCTATATATTTTTAGGAATACAAAAACCACATTTAGTAATATCTAAATCTTTATATAGAATGGTTTAGTAAACATTTTTGATCATGAGCCCCTTTTAGCTGTTTTTTTGATTGACCTATTTGTGATCAAACACTACCCAACTCGACCCGTTTTTAAGTAAACGGGTCAAATTTGCCACCTCTAAATACTTATTAATTTCTTCATATCATTTAATTTATGCAGTCACGTCCCTTTTTAAAAGACCGTAAGAAGTTTATTAAGCTGGTGGATCCCATGCTGCAAGGTCGATTCTCTATGCGTTCGGTGCACCATGTGGTTGCAGTAACCGCAATGTGTCTTCAGGAGCAAGCAAATGTGCGGCCCTTGATTGGCGACATTGTTGTTGCACTTGAGTATTTAGCCTCTCAAGCTGAAACGTTCGAAAATCATAAGAGTTTGACTACTGTTGACTCACAACCGTCACCCTCAAAACAAGATGAAGACCATACTCGTGATCTATCTACATAACGGTTTTCCTGTTGCTGATGTGCTTACATCAGAAAATGCCAAAGTTGTTTCGCCAAAAAGATTTACTACAAACTTAAGGTAAAGTTCCTACAATGATAACGCGTATTAAAATGTAACACCAAACAATCGTTAATATTTTGATGACGTTATGATATGCTAATTCACTACCATCCTATTCCTGGTGCAGGAATGATACCTCGCTAGTCGTTACAATGCGTTATGGATATATATTCTATGTTCTGTTTGCCGCCACGGTGTATAATTCGTAAGTGTTGATTTCAGGATATTGGTTTTTGAATGGTGATGGTTTCATCTTGTATGTAGATAAATATATAATGTTTGGTTTCTTTGTCAAGTAACATTTTTATTATATGAGTTTTAATTTATATGATATGACCAGGTTCTATGGATTGTCTTTGAACTTGTGAGATACCAAATTTTTGAGTGGTGAAGGTGGGCCCAACTTTATATTTTTCTAATCAAAATCAACATATTAAAACAAACCCAGTATTTTAATTTTCTAGTTTATGTATAATATCATTTAAACCTTATGTTACTTGTCATATGACTGAAGGGGTCTTTTGTAATTGTAGCATAGTAATACGGGTATCTAATGTCACAATTTGACATTTCATGTAGTTTTAGATTAAGATTAGTTTTTGAGTTGAAATTGTATTTTTATAAAGGAATATTAGATTTTAATAATCCCAACTATTCATCGTTGGCCACCAACAGTCTCAACTTCAAAAATAACCACCGGCAGTCCCAACTATTGACATATTGACCACAAATGGACCCTGACTAACAGAACCCTAGGGCCGTTAGTCTCCGGTCGCCGGAAAACCGTTTTTGGCCGGTAAAAGGTTTCTAAAGGTCCGATCTAAGGTTACAAATAGGTTTGGGACGAGGATATTAAGTTTTCCGGCCAAAGAGTTGAGTTTTCCAGCCAAAAATAAGTTTTCCGGCGAAAAAAAAGAGTTTTCCGGCAACTTCAATAATTGGGGCTTTTACTAGAAAAAGGTTCCTAAAGGTCCGTAATAAGGTTACAAAGAGGTTTGGGATGAACATGTTGAGTTTTCCGGCCAAAAACATTTTTCCGGCGACTGGAGATTAATGGCGTTAGGGTTATGTTAGCCAGGGTCCATTAAAGGTCATTATGTTAATAGTTGGGACTGCCAATGGTTATTTTTTAAGTTGGGACCGTTGACGACCAACGACGAATAGTTGAGATCATTAAAATCCAATATTCCTTTTATGAAATTATAGGGTTAACTAGTCAACCCGTTAAACCGTCTGGTACACTCTGGTTGAACCGTTTCTAAGCCCTATGATTAAAAAACTATTTTGACTCCGGTTAAAATTTCCAATGATTATGAAAGGCCCAAACTATCTACACACTTGGTGTGTAGATAGTCACCCCAAAAATGTGTTTTTTGTCCTTATGTGCACACTCTGTAGTGTCGAACTGTGGCCAAAACACGGCGTTTTGGTCCGGTTAACCAGACAAAGACTGACGGGTGTCTGACGGGTCTGTTGACCGGACCAAAACGCCGAGCTTTGGCCGCGTTTTGGTCCTGTCAACCAGACCGGGTGTCAGTCTTTTGTCTGGTTGACATGACCAAAACGCGGCCAAAGCTCGGCGTTTTGGTCCGGTCAACAGACCCGTCAGTCTTTGTTAGGTTAACCGGACCAAAACGCCGCGTTTTAGCCACAGTTCGACACTGCAGGGTGTACATATAAGGACAAAAAACATCTTTTAAGGTGTGTAGATAGGCAAATGGGTGTGCCAATAGGTACGCCCTCATGAAATGGTTGAAAGTAATATATTCTCTTGTCCATAATTTGAAAAGAATCCGAATTTGGACTTTTATAGATATAGTCTCATGAATATGAATGAATGATAAACCTAACCTGTTTCTATTTATGTTGAATCTTAATAAGTTCTCAACCAACACGTGATTAAGATATTTTGATCAATAAAATTTAGTTCCTTAGATGTAAAGTTAAAGCTTATAATATTAAAGACAAAAAGAGTCATTTTTTCAACTTTAATTGTCAAAACTTACCCCTTAAATTTGTCAAACCAGACTTGACTAATAGACCGGTTCTCCTTTGCCTTTTCGGTTTTCAATTTTCAACATCTATAAATTTAGATTTTTATCACAAGAAAAAGTCCAAATGCAATGGATCAACGAGTAACTACCTACGAAGGAAAAAAAAAATCGTAGCTGATTTTTTATATATATTTTTACTAAGGTAATATTGCATTTTTTTAGTTACTATTAAAATTTTCAAAGGATAAATTATACATTTGATTTTTTATCTTCTTCATCATCTTTTAATCGCAACATCTTTTAATCATACATTGTTCATGGCGTGGTGTTTTAAACATCTGGATACATTGTTCATGGCGTGGTGTTTTAAACATCTGGAGACATTGACTATGATTCAAGTCATGGTGTTTTATCTGGAGACATTGAATTCCAGATGTTTTAAAACACCACGCCATGAACAATGTCTCCAGATGTTTAAAACACCACGCCATGAACAATGTCTCCAGATAAAACACCATGACTTGAATCATAGTCATGGTGTTTTAAAATCTGGGAATGTTTTGTGTTGATTGTCCAGATAAAACACCATGACTTGAATCATAGTCATGGTGTTTTAAAATCTGGGAATGTTTTGTATTGAATCATAGTCATGTTTTGTATTGAACAATGTCTCTAGATAAAACACTATGATTCAAGTCATGGTGTTTTCTGGATTCCAGATAAAACACCATGACTTGAATCATAGTCAATTTATCCAGATGTTTTAAAACACCACGCCATTAATCTGATTACAGTTCTTCTAAACGTAAAACACCACGCCTTGAATCTTATATAAAACAAAGAGGCTTCCGATTTAGATCTTGGTTATTAATTCCGATTTTTAAGGAAAAATGAGTGAATGTAGGTGTTTTTGGTTGTGTATGATACGGTTACCATATCTGAAACATTGAAAAAGACACCATTGCCCTTCAATTTTACACAAGGTCCCTCTAATTAAAACACAATTTACATTTTTATACCCTATTGATCTCAACCATTAGATCAAATATCCAATGGTTTAAAACACTTCTTACCCTTCTCACATTTTAAACACTTTTTACCATATCCCTTCCCTAAATTATCTACCATCTTAAACATACACTTGAGTGGCTTTTACCCTAGCGACACCCCAACTTTCAATAAAAGACAAGACTCTACTTTGAATTTTCACAATTGTATCCCTAACATCTTTGCCACCAACCAAACTACACTCATACTTTGAGATTGCACACTTTCACTCCTACATTTCTAAAATTTTTATGAAATGTCATTTTCCCGCACTTTGTTTCCAACGTTTCAAGTTCATTCGTATTTTCTTTCTTTTACTTGACAAAAATGATTTGCACACGTGCTTATATTTATATATGTATTTGTATAAATTCATGTTTCGGCATAAAGTTTTTGAAACGAATAGCGTCCAATATAACACTTGTCTTTAGTTTCTAACATTTCAAATTCACCCCCTTTATTTTCAATCTTTTACTTGAAAAAAGAACGATTTCCTCACTTCCTCACGTGTTTTTTATGTATGTATGTATGTATGTATGTATGGTACAAATTCACGTTTCAGCCTAATGTTTTAGAAAAGGGTAAATTACTTTTTGAGTCCCTGTGTTTTATGTGTTTTAACCACTTGAGTCCAAAAGCAAAAAGTTTAACGACCTGAGTCCCCATAAGCATTTTCTTTAACCATTTGAGTCCAAATTTCTAACACTGTTAGAATTTTTTGGTTAATTATTGTTAAATGACCAAAATACCCTTATATCTAAAAAATAAAAAAACTCTCTCTTTCTCTTTCTCTTTCTTCACCTTCCGTATCTCTGTTCTTTCTTACTCTCTCTTCCACTTCTTCTTTCTTTTCTTCTTTCCTTTTCTTCTTCCTAGAGAGAAAAAGAGTTAAAGAGAGATATCCGGTGCTTCCGATCTGTTCCGATGACGATGATTGACAGATGGTTCCGGCGATGCTTCCGATCTGTTCCGATGCTTCCGATCAGCAGGCGACAGAAGTGATTCGCCAGTTCCGTCAAACGAAACCAGTAAGAGATGGTGCAGAAGAGAAATCCGGTGCTTCCGATCTGTTCCGATGATGACGATTGACAGATGGTTCCGGCGATGCTTCCGATCTGTTCCGATGCTTCCGATATGTTCTGATGCTTCCGATCAGAAGCGGCAAAAGTGATTCGCCAGTTCCGTCAAACGAAACCAGTAAGAGATGGTGCGGAAAATCAAAAGCTGTTATCAAATTACCTTTTGGCCGGAGTGAGTTTTTTTTTTCTTTTTTTTAGACTTGGACCATACTTGCAATATGAAGCATGTTGGTTAACACTTGTCGATATGTTGTCCTTTGTAGATTTTTAATGAAGTTACCTGCCAGTGAATTGAAGTTGTGATTGTTAAGGTTGAATTCAACAAACCAATTTTGTAGTGATAAAAAAACAGAATCATGTGCAATAGACTTGCTTTATATATGAATATATTGTTTTATTGAGGAGGTTGTGGTGGTGGAGGTTGTGGCGTTGATCGATCTTTCGTTACTCAGATTCAAGTTCACTGGTGGCGGAGGTTATGGTGGTTGATGGTGGGGGAAGGTAGTGATAATGGTGGAGGTACGGTTTGCAGACTTGTTCCTTGTACACTTATACTCTTGTGCATATAAGACTTGTACTTTGTGTGTAAATGACAAGATTACCCTTGTAGTTAACAAACTTGGTGGATGAAGTTAGAAATTTGGACTCAAATGGTTAAAGAAAATGCTTATGGGGACTCAGGTCGTTAAACTTTTTGCTTTTGGACTCAACTAGTTAAAACCTATAAAACACAGGGACTCAAAAAGTAATTTACCCTTTAGAAAATGATTCATGTCAAATATAATATGTTTCATGTTTATGTTCGAAATCTAAAGTTTATGGAAATGAGTCGGGTCAAATATAATATGTTTTTATGCTAAGTTTTATGTACGATTTAAGTTGGTCTACATTTTCAAACGATTTCCTCATGTGCATATTTTTTAGAGTAAATTACAAGTTTTGTCCTTTATGAATGTCTCAAATTGCAGGCGCTGTCTTTTGTCTTTAAAATTGATGAGTTTTGTCCTTAATGTTTGCAAATCTTGCACGTTATGTCCTTTAGGCCAAACCCAGTTAGATTTTTTGGTTAAAACTGATCATGTGCAAGGCACATGAGGGTACTATTGTAATTTCACCATTTAAGGGGCTATTGTGTAACTAATATATAGATTGGGACTATTTTGTAAAAATAGAAAATATATTAAATTAAAACCACTCCACTCTCTCTCTTCCTCCCTCACTCTCTCTCGCTCTTTTCTCTTTCTCTTCTCTCTCCATCTGCGGAGGAGATGCACCACCACCGCCGCCAAACCCTTCACATCCACCTTCACAGCCGCTGTCACCACTCCCCACCACAACCGCCGCTATCCCCTTCAACTCCACCTCCACCAACATCACTGCCACAATCATCACCACCAAATCTAACGGAGCTCGTTGGAGACACACCACCACCATCGGATCTGAGTAAAAGAAATAAAAATAACACACCCGGCTCACTAACCGGAGCTCGTCGGAGACACACCACCACCGTCGGTTATCCGTCATCATCATCAGTTTATCATCATCACCGCCACAATCACCGCCGCCGCTGCAGACGGCACTACCCTTCTCCGTCTTCTCTCTCTCTCCCTCTCTCTCTCTCTCTCTCTCTCTCTCTCTCTCTTTCTCTCTCTGTTCCCTCTGATCTCCCGCTGCGTCGATGACCGGGGTTTAGAGAGGAGGAGGGAAAGATGGAAAAATGGGGGTTTTTGTTGCAGGTTTATCTTGATCATGAATGCTTGTTCGAGGTTTTTTATATTTTTGGTTTTGGGGATTTTTGGGGGTTTTTGATTTGGAATTTAGGTTTTTGATTTTTGGGGGGTTTTGATGCAAGTAGCAGTGCAGGTGGCGGTGGAGGGTGCTGGTGGCGATGGAGGGTGCTGGTGGCGGTGAAGGGTGGTGGTGATGGAGGTTATATATATAGTTAAAATAATAATAATATTTTAAGTTATTTTGTTTTATTTTTTAAATACCATTAAATAAATGGGGTAAAAAGACTAAAATACCCTTGGATGACCAGTTTTAACAAAAACAAATCTAACTGGGTTTGGCCTAAAGGACATAACGTGCAAGATTTGCAAACATTAAGGACAAAACTCATCAATTTTAAAGACAAAGGACAGCGCCTGCAATTTGGGACATACATAAAGGACAAAACTTGTAATTTACTCTATTTTTTATAAGCGTCGGGTGAAATATAATATGTTTTCATGGTTATTTTTATGTACGATTAAGGCTGGTCTATGTGTGTAAGACCCTAATTCGTATTTGACAAAAAGTCGCAGCGGAAATTCGTGCCATAAAATTTCTTTCATTACATACGTCTTGACTTACTTGAAGGTTCGTTTTAATATGTATCTTTCACAAAAATAAAGCATAAGACCTGTTTACTAATAGTACATACTCATTTATTCCCGTACAATCTATCTTGTGACTCGGTCTTCGATTCTCTATTCCTTGTGATAATCACCCGTGATCCGTAGAACCTGCACTCACCACATTCATTCATACATTAGTACACATTATATAAACAAGATTCATTCACGTACACTTCACATTTCGTCATTTTTCAAACTTTAAGCCTTTCATCTGCGTATCCATTTCCTGGTGAGGCTTCAATAACGTACCTGCATTACTTTTCATTCTCAAGGTACACCATTAATAACGTTAACACTCAACGTGTCTAATTCATGCATACATATATACTTACATACATACATACATACACATCTACATACGTACATACCTTCCCTACAACTTTACATACGTGCATACACTCATACATGACTTTATACATACCTATATACACAACTACATACGTACATACCTTTCCTACATCTTTACATACATGTATATACTCATACATATCTTTATACATACATACATACACATCTGCGCGTGTAAATACCCTCCCTACATCTTTACATATATGCATACACTTGTACATATCTTTACACATACGTACATACACATCTACCTACGTACATACCTTTCCTACATCTTTACATACATGCATACACTCGTACATATCTTTATACATACATACATACACATCTACATGCGTACATACCTTTCCTACATCTTTACATACATGCATACACTCGTACATATCTTTATACATACATACACATCTACATGCGTACATACCTTTCCTACAACTTTACATACATGCATACACTCGTACATATCTTTATACATACATACATACACATCTACATGCGTACAAGATCTTACATACTTCTTACATACCCATACGTTAATTACATGGGACTTAGACTTTGATTTATAGCCCATAAACATCTAAGGATTGATCAAAATCATGTTTAGGAAGCCCGCCGTAGTCCACGGATAACAAACCGAAGCCTACGATACATAAATCAACTTAAATAACAAATTTCATGTTTTTGGACTTGGGGAGGTCGTCGGCGACGGCCCGTAGTTTTTCCCGTCGGCCAAAACCCCGTAGACAGGCAAATAAGGCGTCTGAGAAAAACTGACTTTCCCGTGCCCGTCGGCGACGCCCTCCTTGCCCGTCGGCGACGGCCTCTCTAAAATGCATTTTTTCTGCAGATCCGTTTCGACGTCCGAACGCACTAAAACGCGCATAACTTTCGAACCGTTTACCCGTTTAACCTCCCGTTTCTTCCTACACGCTTTTAAATTTACATTCTATCATATAAACTTAAAATCCCACATCCGGATTAACGAAATTCTTATCTTACGTCCTATCGACTTATTATCACATTCTAATTATTTGACCCATTATGGGTATTTGCGCATTAATTGGTTTATGACATACCAAGACCATACTCTTCGCTTCCATACTTGTTCAAAACATTATACTCATCAAATAACTTGTTCCTAAACTACTTGTTAAGATCGTTTGCCCAAAATACCCATCAAGGGCATTTTGGTCAACTTTAAATCCCATCCTTTACGACATAAGACTACGTCACATATTTGACCTCAACCATCATGTTTAGTAAATTAAAACACCATATCACCTATCCGAACATAAGAAATGATTATAGAAATCACTTACCTTATGCGTCCGTGCTCGTATCCGATTCCTTGCCTCATCTTGACCCGTTAACACCTCCTACTTGAGTCCGTCACGACATGATTCCTATACTTTCATTTCATCGAAACCACGCTCTTATTAGCATACTCATTTGTACATGTAACATTCATATCATTCGCATAATTCACACTTAACTTTCCTTAGTCATTTCTAACAAGCATTAAAATACATAATCAACTTCATATAATCATATCCGTATACGTTAAACTCATGTAACTCATCATGTCATTACATTTAACACGGATTGCTATAACATGTACCATACGACTTCCCATCAACCTACATTTACGACAATGAGTCAAATCATGTTTCTTATACTTAGTTGACTTTTCAAAAGTCAACTATTAACCATACTCAACTATCGACTTATCATCATATACTCGTAACATCATAATCGACTATACGGACGACACTATATACATTTCATCATACACTTGATGTGAGTACTACCTTTTAAGCATAACGTACAACTATTTCATGCACAATTCTTCTAAACTCATACATAACCCATCAAAACCAACTACTAATCATCATGTATCATTCCAAATGAACATTAAACATAACATCATCATATTCCTATACTTTCATCTAACAATAATTCATCATACCCACATAATACATCAATCTTTCAACAAGACTTGAACATAGGAGGTGATTCTAGTCATCATCTTCACTCTAACTAACGGGTGTCACCTCTAAACATCAAATTAACGCAAACCATTCATAACCCATGTTCTACACGAGGATTCTAACCCTTGTACATGATCAATTTCATATTAACTCACGGATTAGAACATAACCCACTTCACCCATGATCACCAATCTTAGATTTAAGACATACCTTATGATCCCCTCGTGTTGGTGATCATTAATCCATGCTCGGTTATGGATTTCAGCTTCATCTTGCCTTCCAATTTGAGCTTAAAGGCGATTTAGGGTTTGAGACTCCATGGGAGCCTCCTGATCTTTCTCGAACACACACGTATGTGTGTGTTTGTGTGTGTTTAGTTATTTTATAACTTAACTTTCATTTGTTCCATTTTAGCCCCTCGGGTTTACTTTTAAAACATAACTGACACTACCTTAATCATTTAAGACTTTTGACCATACCCTTAACTAGGTTAAATAGCCTAGTTATTTATTTCCTGACGTGTCACATAATAACATACAACAAACATTAACATTCAGATTTTGGGGCGTTACAATGTGCTCACGTAAATATAAAAAACGCTATTTCCACACGTGCTTATTTTTATGTACGAAACCTAAAGCATTCGGAAATGATTTGGGTCAGATATAGTACGTTTTCATACATATTTTTATGTATGGTTTAAGCTGGTCTATGTTTTGGCGTAAATTAAAAAAATATGTTACTTCCTCACATGCTGATTTTTATGTACATGTCGATATAAATTCACGCTTTGACTTAATTTGTTTTTTTTTTTCGCAAACGAGTCGGGTCAAATATAATACGTTTTCAGTTGTACTACATCTTAACTTAAGAATTACCGTACGTTTTGACGTCGCTAAGTCTTTATGCAAAGGTAAGGGAGTTGTAGTGGTTAGGTCGAACCCTTCAAACGAACCAACCCAGGTTTGACTTCGTTTTTTATACGACATAAATTCAATTTACTTTACTTTTGGATCCAACCGTCATACTTATATAGGTTACATTGAGTTATAACAGATGCGCCAAAACACATGTTTTCAAATGAGTGACGCATTACAATAACGCCTTGACTAATCCATTTGACATTCACGATGTACCGTCTTTTTGCTAGTTATTTATGAATTTAAAACGTAAACAATGTATTTTTTCTAGCAGTGGCTCCACCACACACACACATAAATAACCAAAAATACGAGAAATGCAAGAAGAAAAAGGGACCATTAATTAAGTAAAATCGATGAATAAGATGAGATATTGGTAAATGGTGATAGTTTGGAAATTAGATAAAAGGTAGTCACTACAAAATAGAGGGCTTTCAGCGACAAACATATCTCTCGGTGAAGGTTCATCAGAAAACATGGCGCATATATAGAGTTCACCGATGGTTATCCACAACGTTACTCCTGAGTGATCAACGACAAAAACTACAACACATGAACAAAGGTGTGTTTTAATGATGGATTGCCAACCATGACTTCACCGGCAACCATACCACGCGCAAATTACCATTGGGTTATATATAATAGTATTAGTAAAAGTCTAAGGGGTTGTTTGCTAGCCTCTTAATGACCATTCAGATGTTACCTCTTAATGGTTTAAAACCTCTGAATGAATAAGAGGTAACCTCAAGTCTGAATGGTCAAGAGGTAACCTCTGAATGGTAAATCATCACATGTCACATTCTTCTACCTTCTCATTGGTAAAATTCTTAATGGTTCCATTAAGAGATAGCCTCTTAATGACCATTCAGAGGCTACCAAACAGCCCCTAAAAGTATATACAGTTTTCTGAAAATAAACATATCTGATAACTTATGGAGAAAAATATGAACTATGTCTATAGCTAGTTACATATTTTATTGTTTTGCTTTTTAATCCAAATTACAATATGTCTTTTAACAACTACAATAAAAAATTAAACATTTAACTTGTTTCTATTCGCCTATAGTATTTGTCCTATATAAAAAAGAACCGCTTTCCTTGATGCATTGTGCTTCCAACGGTGCCTTAATACCTATTACACTGTGTGTGAGTTTACGTGTATTTTTTTTTTTTAACGATAAAAAAAACCCCTTTCTAAGTACAAGTATCTCCTACCAATGGGGTGATAGTTTATTGGCAAAGACAAAGTCTTTAAAAATTTTGAGAAATAAAGGTATTAAGTTCAAGTCCCCACAGATAACATAAAGAGTTAATTACTGTTTTCGTCTCTGTGGTTTGTCAAAAATCACTATTTCAGTCCATTAGTTTAAAAAATGCGATTTCAGTCCCTGTGGTTTCACTTTCGTAACGATTTCAGTCCACCTCCATTAACCCCATCCATTTATTCTGTAAAGTATACGTGAATTGACCATAATACCCTTATTAAAAAAAAACAAAAAGATGTCTAAATGAGTTAATTACTGTTTCCGTCCCTGTGGTTTGTCAAAAATCACTATTTCAGTCCCTGTGGTTTTACTTTCGTAACCATTTCAGTCCAGTCTCCTAACACCGTGTATTTTACCGTTAAGTTTTTAATGAAATACCTGAATTACCCTTGTGTTAATTAAATTGGATTGTAGGGTTCGACCCACCATGGCTTCCGTAGAAGTAGAAATCTGGCACTATTTTTACATATATGGTTCCAAAATTTTAATTTGGATTTTAGAATGAGAAAATGTCCAGATAAGCATTATTTTTTAGAGTTATTATGTTAATTGATGCTGCTAGGAAGATATTAATTGGGGTGGGGTAATGGGTCGCCGGACATTAAGAGGGTGGGGTTGTGATGCCGGAGAAGATGACCGGAAACTTTTGCCGGAAATGAGAGCAGGGATGGAGTGGGGTAGCGTGGGATTGTGTTTTAACAAGTGAGTCCTAGAATACGATCTTTTAAATTTTCATGGTTTTTTTTATTTAATTAAGACAAGGGTAATTTAGGTATTTCATTAAAAACTTAACGGTAAAATACACGGTGTTAGGAGACTGGACTGAAATGGTTACGAAAGTGAAACCACAGGGACTGAAATAGTGATTTTTGACAAACCACAGGGACGGAAACAGTAATTAACTCATTTAAATATATTTTTGTTTTTTTATTAATAAGGGAATTATGGTCAATTTACGTGTATTTAACAGAATAAATGGATGGGGTTAATAGAGGTGGACTGAAATGGTTACGAAAGTGAAACCACAGGGACTGAAATCACAATTTTTAAACTAATGGACTGAAATAGTGATTTTGACAAACCACTGGGACGAAAACAGTAACTAACTCTAACATAAAATAAAAGACAACAGAAAATAAAAGAAATTTGTAGTTAAAAAAAATTTACAAGTTTTTCCTCCTATTTTAATCATATTTTGAATAAGTACTTCCTATATATCTAGACGACCCCATTCAAGAAAAATATCTTAATTAGTTCACTTTTTCACACTTGAAAAGAGGCACAATATGGTTCCCTATCACAACCATATCTTTCCCACTTCAATTTTCTTCTTGTTTTTAAGAGCACACATTTTAACATTCAAATACACATAGAAGCCACTTAGAGAGATGGGAAACTGCCATCGAAAGCTTCGCAATAATCTCACCGATAACAAAGCTACAGAACAACAACCTCCTGCCACGGTGGCTGGAGGCAGATCTAATCACGGTGGCAACACCGCTAGTCAGGAGTCGGTGCTGCCTAGGCCTAGGGGCCAAATAGTAACACCAAACTTAAAGAAATTCTCATATGCCGAGCTGCAAACCGCCACAAAAAATTTCCGGCCTAGCAGCATCCTAGGAGAAGGTGGATTCGGGCAAGTATTCAAAGGGTGGGTGGACGGTGTGACTTACGCGCCGTCGAAGGCTGGTGTTGGGATTCCGGTTGCCGTTAAAAAGTTGGATTCCGGCAGCTTTCAAGGTCTTAAAGAATGGCAGGTTTGATTTTAATGTCTTTTAAGATATTGTCATTTTCATGCAAATTATTAATAGAATTATTTTTGACGTAATAACTGCATGTCACAAGCCGGCATTCATGACGTTTGCATGACTAGGTGTTTTTTTTATATATTTTTATATAAAAATAAATATAAATATAAAGTGTTTTAAATTTACTTTTAATGATACATATATATGTTTATCACATATTTATTCATGTAAAGAAAATTGGGATTGTGTAACTTGAAAGAAAATTCATGTAACTCATGTAATTAAACAAAGTCAAACAGGTTGCTGGTTTATAGTTGGTTTAACCAAGTCACACACATATGGGGAGAGTTTCGTATGGGTCAGGGGTGGCCTCTCTCGTTTTTCGCTTTGTAGTTTAAATTTTACCAGAAAACTCTGAAAATTTAACATTTATTTAGTCCGCCATGTTTTTTGACTTTGTAATAGAAAAGTTAAATGAGTCAGACAAAAATAGGATTACAGTATAAAATAAATTATATTTATAATCTTAAGGGTTGACACGTAGACATGTTGAGTTAAACAAGCTAAGCACCTTAACACGAACACAACCTAGTTATTATACGAATGAGACACTACAATCTAGTGTTGTAAAAATCGCGACTAGTAGGGGATTAATCGATAGTCGGCCAGTAACTGAGTAATTTTTCGTTAATCAGTCCATTAATCGTTCGTCGGGCCTAGTCGGACCTAGTCAGCCAGCCAAAAATCAGTGATTTCGGCCAGATTACGGCAAAAAACTTGTATATTTCGGCCAAAACCTCTAAATTCCGGCCAGTTTCCAACAAAACCATGTGAATTCCAACAACTAATCTTGTATACTTAAAAAAATGAGTTGAGTAAGAGTTAAAACCTAGCTACTTAAAATATTTACCTATAAAAATGTGTATACGTATACATAAAACTGAAAATTACATATAAAAAACCCGATCCGAGTAATCCCGATTAATCCCGATTAGTTGCTACTTGCTAGTCCCCACCTCACCGGCCGGCTAACGACTAGCGAGTTCTCCAACCTTGCTACAATTTAAAATTTGTTATTTCTTATTTGTCAATCCTGTTCCGAGTGATTATCAGAAATTACCATCCTCAAAATTTTAACAGGGTTGAGTTTTACATCTCCCTAACTACCAACACAATTCTACATAATTTTAGTATAAGTATCTCTTTTTTAATTCTGTGGTTTTTATTATAACGTAAAAGTATATTGTCTTAGTTATAAGAGATGATTTGTCGTAAAGAGTAATGTATATTAGCATATACAATATTCAATGTATTAGGTGGCAAGGTTGTACGGTCTTGAAAGTCAATCAGTGTGATAGTAAAAGTCAAACAATTTTGCAACGTGTTTGAAGAAAACAATATTTCATTCATATTTATACTTTTAATTAAATTTACATTGTAATATTAACAGTCAAGGTGTTGACAAATTTCTGTTTTTACGGTTTAAATACGTGAATAAGTTTTGTGTAATTAGAAAAACGAATCGTGTAATCTATTTATTTTATATAAATCAAATGAGTTGTCGTGTTGTAAAAGAGTTATCCATGTCATAAACGAGTTAGAATGTTCTAATATAAGATTTAAACAAAGCGTAAACGGGTTGACAACTTGACATTATAAAATATAATTTTAGTATTTTTAAATAGACACACATCTACGTTTTTTTAAAGCAAATTAACACCAACACAACTTGTTTATATAAACAGTTAGACAATACGATCTAAAATCTCATTATTTCTTTGTTTTTAGACCATATTAAAAATTACCTTTCATAATTTAGATCGGTGAATTCACATCACCATGAGTATTGACACCTATATAGCAAAAGTATTACGATACACAATTTTAATATTATAAAATCATATCTCTTATTTTTATTTTGTGTTTTCTACTTTTTTTACGATCACAAATAAATATAATCATACACTATATATATTCTTACGTATGAGATTTCTTTTCCCTTTAGTTATGGTAGATGATTTGTCTACTAAAGTAACGAATATTATTAGCATATACAAAAATCAACGTATTTGGTGACAAGATCGTACAAGTCGAACAATTAATTCAACGTGTTTGAAAAATAATTAAAATTTTAAATTTGTAGAAATATAAAGTACAAACGTGAAACATGTACGAATTAAAAAAAATGAGCATTGACGTGAAATTTATAAATTTTGTTAAGTTAATTTTTAAAATATTATTACTTTCAATTGTGTATTTTTACCATTTTTAGATGACATGTGTCCCAATTGGTTTTCTTTTATTATCTACTAGATTAGAAGGGATCCCGCGCAATGCGAAGGGAAACATAGACACTGCCACGATGTAACACCCTAAAGTTTGATTAACGAATTTGTATGTAATTACCAACAATTAGATGTGTAGTTAAGACTACACATATTATAAAAATACGGGTTTATTAAAACCTTTACAAATCATAAGTTATTCTACATAGCGTGATCAATTTCGTTGTTTAAAATTTACAACGTGGCAAAGTGCGGAAGCGTGTATCTATATCGTGTTCGGTTCTTCGTTGAGCTTGATCGTCTTCCGGCATCCCAAAGTGTACCTACATTTCATAAACATGAAATGCTTTAGTCATACGAAGTTTAAAACGTGTCTAAAAGAGTGCGGGAAATAAAACTAATTAAAAATATAATTTTGTACAGGGGTCCACCGTAAATTACGGTGGACACCGTAATTTACGGTAGCCCCTGTATAATAATACTCCCACCGTAACCCAGGGGGTAGTCACCGTAGCATTTTCAGCTCCACCGTAAATTACGGTTGGAACCGTAATTTACGGTGGACTCTGCACAGCCCAGTTTCCTTTTGTCGTAATTGGCACGAAATCTTTCGTATCTTTCAAACCGTTTATCCGTTTGACCTACCGTTTCTTCCTACATGCTTGTAATTTGATTCTCCATCATGTGGAGTTAAAATCCGACATCCGGCTTAATAAATTTTGAAACTTTTATGGTTTCGGCTTATTACCTTTTTACGAGATTTTTGACCCATTTACACGTTTTATCAAACAAACGTATTTGTTTGATTCCTATATCACATATACTTCTTCAAATTAATGTTACCTACTAATTTAGGTTCTAATCATAGGTTTATTACACAATTGAAACCCATTTTCACTCATATGCTTATTTTGACCCGTTAAGGGTATTTATGCAAATTTCCGCATAATTCATACTCGTTTATTTCTAGCATCCTATCCCTACATTTCTTATCAAGTAATCTCCCACCACAACTTTATTTGTAGTGGATATAATGTGGAGATCTATATGCCCCGAGTTTTACCCACCGAATTATCATTTTACGGCAAGGACTCAATTAAAGTCTTAAGACCCAAGAATTTACATCTTTCACTTCCTATACTCATTCTAAGCATTTATTTGGTCATAAGACTCATTCTAAACCACCTTTAAAGGTCATTCCTATGAATTAGCTTACAAGGGCAATTTGGTCAATTTTCATCCTTCTTTCACTACAAGGACCTTTAAATACTTGATTGCCCCAAAAATCCAACTTCTAACTATAGTCTTGTTTAGAAACCATTATGTTTCTAAAGCGTCATAATCATAACTAACTTTATTCGGTTTATCTAAAGATAACCAAATATCTATATTTTAACCTTGTCTAACTCTTGTAGACTCCAAATTCTACATGATGAGTTGTATCATTATACATACCTGGATCGGGTCAATATATTGACCCGTTTCAATACCTTTCCTTAGTGGCCGTTAAGTGATAACGATGTAAGCATCCATGTGCTATTTATTTCCTAAAACCATACGACTTGACAACCCATCAGTCAATATTGTCAAAGTGTGATAATTTCACCTTTTGACCCGTTTGGTCTAAATGACCAATTACCATTGCCAAATTGTCAAATATTGTCAATTTACCATTTTGCCCTTATCAGTTATTATGATTTATCTTATTTAATAACCATTAAGAGTACATGTTTCATTCGTCATAATATGATCGAATATAAATTTTTAACTCATTTCTATCCATCACTATGGTTTCTTATCATATTTGATTATTTTGTTCCGTACGACTACACGCCGGAACCCCATATCTCAATTAGGTATTTGTCCTTTACGTATTCTAAAAATACATGACTAGTGTAAGATATACTTACCTTGTATCCGAATTATGCTTTTTCCTTCATTCTTGATTCGTTTGACCCGCTTCCTTCCTAAGTTTTCACCTAGCTTGCCATGCGTCAAACTATCATTGTAATTGTAAGACGGTTAGGTTAGTCATAATCATTTACGACTATTCCACATCCTACGCTTCTTATATCGAATTTCATCATTCGATTACATACTTGGTCAGTTTGACTTTTTTTTAAAGTCAATCGACTTATCAACTTATTCAATGCACATTTGGTTTATTGAATTTCACTTAGGCATTTCATCCGAATGCTTAACGAAATCAGATTTTACATGCTAACTACTAAGTAACATGATTTCAAGCACCTATATCACGATCTTAACATCAATTCTTTTACATCATATAAAAACCCATTTCATGGTAAATATGATTTATGTACCCAAACACCTAAATTGTTCAAGTACTTTGTCTTACTAACTAATATGATGATTCTAATCACAAGTTTGACATTAACATCATTATATCATAAAAACCCATCTCAAGTCATGTATGTTCAACACTCAAACTTGCAAATTGTTCAAATATCTTGTTTCTACTAGCATCTATGATGATTTTAAACATGTGTAAACCATCATCTTCACCACATAATCGAAACCCATTTAGCACATAATAGGTTAATTATCAAATCCCTAGTTCTAGCACCAATTATCCAAGTTTTTCAACTAGGGTTTGTTTCTAAACAAAGATTTCATCACAATAGCACTCATAGATTCAATATTCATTCCAGAATTTCGATTATGATTGTTCATCATAATCTCAAAGTATCACCAAATCTTAAAATTCAACATACCTTGTGATCCCCACGACTTGGTGATCATTAATATGTGTTCATGCATCCGATTTGGGCCAGATTTGACCTTCAATTTGATGGATTTGTTGAAGTTAGGGTTTGAGCTCCCTAAAGCTCTTCCTGGTCGATCCTCACACACGCACACACACTCTTGTGTGTGTTTGTGTTTTATTTTTAAGTTTATAATTCCATTTTCAAGTTACCCGGCTTTGGTCCCTCGTGTTTGGTTAGTTATTAATTAGGTTACAACCTAATTACTTTCAATAATATTCCCACTTATTAACTAGGTTTTATATTTCTAGTTAACTTAGCGGGTTCGGAATATTTATGACTAAGTTTATTTTAGGTCCCGTTAACTCGGGCCTTTTATCCATTTTGTTTCCTTAAAAGCTTTTATTCACTTTTTATTTATTATTAGGATTAATTATCTAAATCCTAATATTTACCGGGTAAATTTTGCCACTAACGGTACTTTACCCGTCTTTTAGTATTAACGGAGTTTGATTACCAAACCCGTTTTCGGGGTGTTACAAGTCTACCTCCCTTAGAGAGGTTTCGTCCTCGAAACCTTGCTTACATAGTTCATTGAGTTCTAAACTCAATGCGTTTGACCTGAGTAATCTCTTAAGCATTATTCATACTTTAACCAGTTGTTTGTATTACCAGAAAATTATGGTAATATCTTTTTGGTTACTTAACCTCTACGTATCTCATACGACATAATGTAACTTGAAATAACGTAATTCCGTTATTTCTGCTAGTTTAGTTAACTTAGCGATTTCCATCGCTTTTATATGCTATCGAATTCTTTATGAATCCGTTACTTGACCCGTTTAAAGATCTTTAGTGAAATCTTTCACTTTTAGCAACAAATTCTTTTGTCTTCAAGTTTATTTATTCGGTTAAGCTATACCGAATCCACCGCTTACAAGCAAACCAAATTTATTTAAATGACCTTGACGGGTCTCACTAACTAGACTTATCAATCCAGTTACTTCTTACCGCTTGCTTGGTTATAATGTAATTCTACTTCACATTACATTTCTTTACCGTGATTGTATTACATCATGTTTGATTTATATCAACCTTTCATTTTCGAAAATATTTCACTTTTCGAATATATTGTCTTGCGCCTAACAGTGTCAAGACTTATATCTTTCATATTTATCATTTAAATTCCTATCAGAATTTATGTTTGTAAAAACATTATTTCTTACTAAAACCGAAGTTTTAGTTTTAGGATCTTTTCTTTAACTTGTGTCAATCATCCATACTGGGATATTGACAGTCCATAATTTAATCCTTTACAGTCTTAGTTTTTATGCGGGGATTCTTAACTGATTTCCTCGCTTTATTCCATCTAACCCGTAGGTTTTATCACTTAGCCTTATGGGCTATTTTTGATTAGACATTCACCTCTTTAAGGCGAAGTCCTTATAACTTCTTTCTAATCATGACCCGTGGGTCGTTTTAGTCCATATATCTCTCGTTTGTTTATAACCCTAAAGGTTATGTTGATCCCGTAGATCACTCTTTTTACTCGTGTCTTATTAAAATACATATTTGGTGTCAAAGCACTCTTTTTACTTTTGAAATTCATTTGTCTCAAGCTTACCGTTATCCGGCTTGCGCTTACTTACGCTTTCAAGCATTATACTTTACTCAACCCGTTCAATCTCAAAATAGTTGAATATAATTATCAGAATTTCTGTTTACGAAATTTTTTTATGGTCTTTTAGTCATAACTCATAATCCGAGTCTTTTGACTTTAAATTCATGTTCTCGTTTCTCGGTTTACGCATGTGTTTTATTTTTACCCATCAACCGGGTGTTTTACCAAAGTCATTATTATTGCAATCCTCCCGGTATGCATTAAGATCTCGCTTCACTTTTATATTCTGACTTTGTCTTTAAGTTCGACGTTTTACAAAAATGACCCGTTAAGGGACATATTTGCATTTTCCGGGTTCGAGTGTAAGTACACTCCCTCCCATTGCTTGTCTAAATCATTTTTCATGTTTGCGTTTTATGGGTTCGAGTGTAAGTACACTCCCTCCCAATACTTGTCTAAATCATTTAACATGCTTGCGTTTTATGGGTTCGAGTGTAAGTACACTCCCTCCCAATACTTGTCTAAATCATTTAACATGCTTGCGTTTTATGGGTTCGAGTGTAAATACACTCCTTCCCAATACTCGTCTAAATCATTTTACATGCTTCTTTGTCCCTTCACTCGGGCTCATTATCCTAATGTAATACGCTCCCGTCACTTGGTTGTGCGTTTACATTATTATCAAATATTTTGCTTATCTGATTCATTTGGGTACTTTTTAATTAGTCCCATTTACCCCGTCCTTACTACATTGGATGTAGATGTGTCCGCTATAAGAAACTCGTGGTATCATATGTCACTACTTACTTGGCCAGAGTAAGTGATTAACACATGACATACACGACATTTTTATAGTTTTCACATCACGCCCTATGTAAGTAATACCTCTGTTTATTTCTCTTGAAAACAATATCCTGGATAGGTGTTCTATTCAGGTTTGTCCAAGTTTTCAATCTAAATCTGCAACTATCAGTTTCTACGTATTGTTTGCATGTTTATATTCATGCAATAATTTAAACGTGCACCTGGTAAATGCTTGCCTTAACGTGCTTTTCTTGCCTTTAATCTTGTTCACGACCATTACACGATTTAGGTCCTTGATGAGCATGTTCCTATCGTCATACTTCGGACCGTTCCACTATCATATCCTTAATTTGTTCAACTCTTGTCATCTTTAAATGCAAGTGTCCTTAAATCAAGACATTCACAAAAGTTAGTAATATCAACTTCAATAATCGCCTGTATTATAATACAAGGCTTTTTATACTATACGCGTCAACGCGCGTATTTTTGTCAACTATATCAATCATTTAATTGGGGTAACGTGTATCACACGGTAGCCCTATGTGTTGTTTACAACACTTTAGCATACATGTACTTACCGGATTTGCGATCAAGCCACGAACCGAACACTATTCTTTGTCAAGAGCATAAGGTTTAAGTTCAAGCATGGTTCCTCCCCACCATACTCGAATCTCTTAAACCAAGGCTCTGATACCAACTTGTAACACCCTAAAGTTTGATTAACGAATTTGTATGTAATTACCAACAATTAGATGTGTAGTTAAGACTACACATATTATAAAAATACGGGTTTATTAAAACCTTTACAAATCATAAGTTATTCTACATAGCGTGATCAATTTCGTTGTTTAAAATTTACAACGTGGCAAAGTGCGGAAGCGTGTATCTATATCGTGTTCGGTTCTTCGTTGAGCTTGATCGTCTTCCGGCATCCCAAAGTGTACCTACATTTCATAAACATGAAATGCTTTAGTCATACGAAGTTTAAAACGTGTCTAAAAGAGTGCGGGAAATAAAACTAATTAAAAATATAATTTTGTACAGGGGTCCACCGTAAATTACGGTGGACACCGTAATTTACGGTAGCCCCTGTATAATAATACTCCCACCGTAACCCAGGGGGTAGTCACCGTAGCATTTTCAGCTCCACCTTAAATTACGGTGGAACCGTAATTTACGGTGGACTCTGCACAGCCCAGTTTCCTTTTGTCGTAATTGGCACGAAATCTTTCGTATCTTTCAAACCGTTTATCCGTTTGACCTACCGTTTCTTCCTACATGCTTGTAATTTGATTCTCCATCATGTGGAGTTAAAATCCGACATCCGGCTTAATAAATTTTGAAACTTTTATGGTTTCGGCTTATTACCTTTTTACGAGATTTTTGACCCATTTACACGTTTTATCAAACAAACATATTTGTTTGATTCCTATATCACATATACTTCTTCAAATTAATGTTACCTACTAATTTAGGTTCTAATCATAGGTTTATTACACAATTGAAACCCATTTTCACTCATATGCTTATTTTGAAATCCCTAGTTCTAGCACCAATTATCCAAGTTTTTCAACTAGGGTTTGTTTCTAAACAAAGATTTCATCACAATAGCACTCATAGATTCAATATTCATTCCAGAATTTCGATTATGATTGTTCATCATAATCTCAAAGTATCACCAAATCTTAAAATTCAACATACCTTGTGATCCCCACGACTTGGTGATCATTAATATGTGTTCATGCATCCGATTTGGGCCAGATTTGACCTTCAATTTGATGGATTTGTTGAAGTTAGGGTTTGAGCTCCCTAAAGCTCTTCCTGGTCGATCCTCACACACGCACACACACTCTTGTGTGTGTTTGTGTTTTATTTTTAAGTTTATAATTCCATTTTCAAGTTACCCGGCTTTGGTCCCTCGTGTTTGGTTAGTTATTAATTAGGTTACAACCTAATTACTTTCAATAATATTCCCACTTATTAACTAGGTTTTATATTTCTAGTTAACTTAGCGGGTTCGGAATATTTATGACTAAGTTTATTTTAGGTCCCGTTAACTCGGGCCTTTTATCCATTTTGTTTCCTTAAAAGCTTTTATTCACTTTTTATTTCTTATTAGGATTAATTATCTAAATCCTAATATTTACCGGGTAAATTTTGCCACTAACGGTACTTTACCCGTCTTTTAGTATTAACGGAGTTTGATTACCAAACCCGTTTTCGGGGTGTTACACACGATATGCATTGTTCGATTGATTTGGTTATTATCCCCAACCAAAATCAATCTACTTTCATATTTTTTATTATAAAAGTCCCTCAACCCAATTTTTGAATATAAACGTCCCTCTGCTTACTAAATTCAAACACAGCTGTGATTTAAAAAAAAAAAAAAAAAGATGATTAGGAACCGGTGTAGTCGATGGTTTACAGATTTATTTTCTTTTTAACAAAACAAAAAGGTGCTGAGTTGGATCAAAGAAATAAACATGAAGAAAATCCTTTTTGACTTCCCTTTTCTCTAACCAACATGGCATACCCGTCCAAAAACTTAATTAAAAATTCATGAATGTATGCTTTCTTTTGAAAACTTAACAATTTCACCCTTTGAAGTCTTGTTCTTTGGGTAGCAAATATTGCGCTTAATCGAACAACTAAACAACCAGTGACGAACTCAAGATTTTTTCCAATGGGTAGCATATATTGCTCTATGTGGGTCCGCCCTGTAAACAACGGTTTTTAATGTTCTTCTCAAAATCGTTTTACGATTTGCAATTTGCGATTTACATCCTGATGCACCGATTTGTATTTGATTCCTCTACTTATCTTCTTCATGTTTGTTTCTTTGATCCTTTAGAGTATAAACATGTTAATGTGGTATCCCACTCAACACCTTTTATGTTTTATTAAAAAGAAAACTAACCGTCTATTATCGTTTCCTAATCTTTTTTCTAAAATGTGTTTAATTTAACAAGTAGAGTGACTTTTATATTAAAAAGTTTAGTTGGGGACTTTTATAAGAAAAAAGATGAAAGTAGATTTTTTTTTTTTTTTTTTTTTTTATAATAGAAATACATAAAATTAAGGTATAACTATATGAAATGGATGTAAAAATATGAAATACATGAACTAAAGGCATATAAAAGCTAGAATTATATGAAACGTTTTGTATAGGTGAAGAGTTTTGTTAAGCTATAGGTGTTTAACTATAATATGAAACATGTAACTATTTATATAACAATTAGCATGTGTGTGGCAGGCAGAAGTGGAGTTCTTGGGAAAGTTTATTCACCCAAATCTAGTAAAACTCTTGGGATATTGTTGGGAAGATCAAGAGTTCCTTCTGGTCTATGAATATATGCAAGAAGGAAGCTTAGAAAACCATCTCTTTAAAAGTGAGTATTATCATATATATAAAAGGATTGGAAAATCATATATATGGTAACAAATTAACAAAATGTAATCAAAACTAAATATTATATATATAATAATTATTTAACACTGTGTTTATACCAAGTTATTTATTTATATCTTTTTCAATGGAGAAGGCAGTGAACCACTTCCATGGGAGACAAGGATCAAAATCGCCATGGGAGCAGCTCAGGGACTTTCTTTCTTGCATAATACCGAAAGAAAAGTTATCTATAGAGATTTTAAATCCTCAAATGTCTTATTAGATGGTGTAAGTTTTATACACATAGTAAAGTTGATTTCATAACTAAAATATTAGGAGAACAAAAAGGACAAACCAAAATAGTTTAACTTATATCACCCCAACAATTAATGCTTTTAATTTTTTATATATAAAAATATGTATGTCATGTACAAAAAAAATCCATTAAAATAATTCTTTCATATATCCTTTTATAACTTTTAAACGTTCACCTACACATGTGTAGGTAATATGACTTACCCATCGTTGCACATGTGTAAGTTTTATAAATAAACTAAATTTGTTATGTTTTTAAAACTTCAAGAGAGATGGATAAACATTGCTTTAGAAGAAATAAATCATCACTATCATATTATATCATAACTTCAAAAACTCATCTAAACCATTAAATGTTCTCGAAAACGAATTTTGTGACAGGAGTTTAACGCGAAACTATCAGATTTTGGATTGGCAAAGCTAGGTCCAGTTAATGGAGAATCTCACGTGTCAACAATGATAGTGGGAACATATGGTTATGCAGCTCCTGAGTATATGATTACTGGTTAGTCACTTGTCTAAATTTGTAGTCAATCTAATAATTTACGTCTTTAATTTGTTTTGGGTTGGTAGGTTTTGAATTGGTAATTTTAAATTATGAACCAGACGCAATTCATTTCTTTATTCATGTTAAAATATTCAACTCTAACTTAGTCACATTTAAAATCGTATAACCTGAAAGAATAACTATAACCCATTTAATTAAAAAAATCAAACGCGTTGTAAATATATTTCACTTAAGTTATAGAAAAGTTAAAAATGTAATATTCACTAGCAGCCACTTTATCTCGTCAAAGGTTGAAATCTTATTTTTGAAAAGTTTATAGCAAAAATTTACCACAGGCAAATATTTAGTTATATTCTTTTAACTTACATTATATAAAATGGTTAACATATCCCCTACCTATTAAGACTATGTGTAGTGGTTAAGAAAAATAATGCCCCCACCATGGGGCATTATCCGACACGTGGCAGTCCAGTCAGCATCGGGCGTTATTGCAAAAGTGGCGTAGTGAGAATAATGCCCAATAATGCCCCTTCCAATCATTAAACAAAAAAAAAAAACCAAAAAAAAAAAGCAAACTTTTCTCTCATTGGTTGGGCCAGAGAGAAAGCTGCTCCTCCTTTGCAAAAGTGGGCATGCATTAATTAACTTGTCAGACATGTGGGGGTTAAGCTCATCTCTCATTGGTGGGTCAAATATATACAAAGCGTTTTATTTAAAACGCCAAACAAATTTTTTTTTCAAAAACCACGCCGAATAACGCCCGGTGTAATGGGTCTCGGGCGTTTTTTTTCAATTTTTTTTAAAAACCACGCCCCACTACAGGTGGTCTAACAAAGATTGTAAATATTGTATTTAATTAGGTATGGTATTAAGAGGTTTTGACTAAATTTTACATACATAAACAATAAAGTGTTGTGATGGAACTATAGGTCATCTATATGTGAAGAGCGATGTTTATGGCTTTGGGGTGGTGATGCTGGAGATGATGACAGGGTTACGCGTACTTGATCCTAATCGACCTCCCTCACAACAAAACTTGGTGGATTGGGCTAGACCTTCGTTAACCGACATCAAGAAACTAAAAGGAATTATGGATCCGCGATTGGAACAACATTATCCATCACAAGGTGTGATTAAGGCAGGAGAACTCATCCGAAAGTGTCTTGATGTGAACCCAAATCACCGGCCTTCAATGGAGAAAGTGGTGGTGAGTTTAGAAGAGATCAATGCAATCAGAATGAAACCAAAGCGGTTAAAGATCAACAATGGACACTTGATGAGCCCACACCATGAACAAAGGTATGGTGATCATCGTCGTGAGAACTGCCACCGTTCTCCCCTCCATGCGAAGCAACGGGGAGGGGTTTGGGTCGATAGATCACCCGTCCAATAGTATAAATAGAAGGAATTCCATTAATTCAAATTAAAAGTTTTGTTTTAACTCCTTTGATTATTGTCTTTGATTGTTTACCGTAATTATATTTTATCTAATTCATTCATATAAATATAAATAAATAATAAACAGCTTTCACATTTGCAATGGACATGGAAAGAAAAAAATGTCATCTATCAAGGAGAACCTACAGTGATTCGAACTAACGTAACTCAATCGAATGCTTCTGTACTTGTATAGAGGGTCGACCAGCAGTGGCCAAGGTTGTGGCAATGCCCAAGTTTGTGTTAGGGGAACACGTAAGTATAAGATAATTCTAACAATAAATATTGAAATGATGTACTTAATAGATACATAGTATATGAATTGCAATTTCGCAGTGACTAGCTTTAGGAACAAACATGAATTTAGTGATGAAAACAATATCCACTCCCATACCTATTTCATTCTTATTTAAACAGTGGTGGTTTTGATGTTGACAATTACCGGATATTTGTTTGTTATGCAACTTCATTGATAGCTTGAACTTTGATGGTGTTAGCCGTTGACTTGCTCGGTTCCATTTTGATAGCATTAATACCTTGCAAACACGACACTATTTCCTCCATAGAAGGCCGGTTCTTGGGATCTGGTTCAAGACAAGTTAGGATGAGCTCAGCGGTTTTATGAGCGGCTTTCGTAGGGTATTTTTTCTCTAATCGTGAGTCCATAACTCTGTGTATTCTCTTTTTATCACTTAATAAAGGTCTAACCCAGTCCACCAAGTTATGCTTTGAGACATGTCGAGAAGGGTCAAGAGCTCGTAACCCTGTTATAATCTCGAGCATTACCACTCCAAAACCATAAACATCGCTCTTGACATATAAGCGGCCTGTAATTGCAAAAGCAACACCCTTTTATGAACCACTTAAAAATCAAAACCGAAGAAGGATCTTCGTTACAATTTTATAATGATTGAAGTTTTGTACATAGCAAACAAACCTGAAAAACTATCTCATTCTCAATCTAAGTTTATCTAAGCAAAAATGTCTCTCATATTTACTCAAGTTTCATATCGTTCCATTGTCATAAAATTCTCCGTAACTTTAGAAACTAAGTGACCTAGATTAAACACATATGAATACTTGTTTTTAACGTTTTTCATTTTCAAGTTTAATCTCAAGTAAGGAGTTTCCCGTAACTAAATATAACAAGTTTCATAACTGTTTCAACTTTCAATTAGATTAGCCCGTTATTAAACTTCACAACAGTGGAATAATAGGAACTTAAGTGATCTGATTGAAACAATAATGGAACTTTTATCTAAATCCAATAGTTCAATTGTGAACTAAAACTCAAAAGAAGATAACCACAAACTATGATAACTTGGAAAGTAATCACAAATTATTTCATATTTAAAGAGCTATAGAATGTGGAGGAACCATAATTCCAACAAAAGAAAACTGGCTACTACTTAAAAATATGTTGCACAAGGAGACAAGAGAACTAACCAGTACTCACATACTCAGGATCCGCATAACCGTAGGTGCCCATTACACGCGTTGTGACATGAGACTCTCCATTGACTGGACCTAACTTTGTTAGCCCAAAATCCGAGAGCTTTGCATTAAAATCCTGAAAATACAATATATAAAACTGATAATTAAATAACTGAACCTAAAACATCAAAATCACTAGAGTAGAGGTGCCTTCATAATCATGTATGCATCTTTAGAGTAAAATTGACTAGTGTTTTACCTACCTTGTCTAACAAAATGTTTGAACTTTTCACATCCCTGAAAATGATATTATTTTCTGTAGTGTGCAAGAAAGCCATGCCTTGAGCTGCTCCAATGGCTATTTTAATCCTTGTAGACCATGGTAGTGCTTCTACACGTTCTGCATAATTAAACTTAGAAAATAAATATGTATTAAAGTTTATAAAATTTTAAAAGATACAACATTTTTTTGTATTTGTTGATGTTGATGTATATATGTAGTTACTTTTGAACAGATGATTCTCTAAGCTTCCCCTTTGCATGAATTCAAAAACAATAAGCAACTCCCTATTTTCCTTGCAGTATCCTAGCACTTTAACAAGATTTGGGTGGCTAAACTTTCCGAAGAAAACTTCTGCCTGTCAACAAATAAACAGATAAAATTCACAATTTGATTTTTCCAAAGGTCAAGAAATTCTAATGGCCATATCAAGATAAAGCTGTGTTCAAATCCCTGATGTGTAACAGTCAAAAAAATACGTCATCATATGAAGTGAAATGTTTTCATTTAATGAAAAATCATTATTTAAGAATTTAAGCTTGTATAAAAGAAGGTGCAACTGCAAGTAGATTAACCCAAGCATGCCTTTTACGACATGTAACATTATACAACAAAATATGTCAATGCAAGAGACTGAAAAAACAGAAGTGACAGAAAAGAAAGAAACAGACAGAAACAAGCAAACCTGCCACTCTAGGAGTCCTTGCATACTCTCAGGACTTAATTTCTTGATGGCAACAGGAATCCCATCACCAGCCTTCTGTGGGGTGTATGTTACCCTGTCCAACCACCCTTTAAAAACCTTCCCAAAACCACCCTCTCCAATGACTCTACGATGCTGAAAGTTACGTGTGGCGGTCTGTAGCACAGAATACGTGAACTCCTTCAAGTTCAGTGTTGTTGTGCCCTCATAATGCAGCACCGCCTGCTGAGAAGCAGTTGCAACACCACCACTATCACACCCATCTTTCTTTTGATCAGATATCACACGCCCTGCTTGAAACAATATGGAAACAAAATTAAATACTAGCGACATAAAAACAAGAACAAAAAATAATCAACCTTACTTGGAGTTTTGGTTAAAAACAGTGACCATGCAATGTTTTTCCAATTACTAGCCCTCTGCGCACTCTGCATTGTCCATGTTAGCACCAACTCAAGCCTAGCCAGAACCACTGTCATTGTGGGTCGTTCCTTGGAACAAGTACGAAGGCATTCATATGCAATTTGCCCAAATTTCTTTAGACATTTAACTGAAACTTGTCCCCTTAAACATGGATCAACAATTCGACTTATATTTCCTCTTTTGATGCAGTGTTTGCCCCATCCAGCTAGGCTGTGCTGTTCCTCATCCAATGTAAAATCTAGAGCCGGCCTACCACATAAGACTTCCAACAAGACAACACCAAATGCATACACATCAGACTTTCTTGTTAGTCTGTGAGTTGAAAAATACTCCGCGTCCATGTACCCAAACGTACTTACGATCTGACCCGTATAAACATTGGTGGTAGAGCCAGCATGGGATGCTGGAGTAGTTCTAGACAGCTCAAAGTCTGCAATCTTACCTGCCCAGTTCTCATCCAGCAAGATGTTTGAACTCTTGACATCACGGTGTATTACTCTATGTTGGACACCTGTACCTGTATGGAGGTAGTCTAAACCACGAGCAGCACCTATGCAGATATTAAGCCTTTGAACCCATGTCAGTGGTGAAGAAGTACTTCCATTAGTTCTTTTTTTGTGCAAATGATCCTCAAGACTTCCATTGGGCATGTATTCATAAACAATGATCATTTCTTTTTCACAATATCCAAGTAAAGATACAACATGGCTATGGCGAAACTTGGAAAGCATCCCAATCTCTGCCCAGAACTCGGTTGCGCCTTGATTGGAATCAAGATTTAACCTCTTGATTGCAACATCAATTCCTCCCCCCAAGTCAACTTTACCTTTGTATACCTTCCCGAACCCACCCTTTCCAATGACAAACGCATCATCAAAATCATTTGTTGCCAGTTTGATTTCAGCAAAGTGAAAAAACTCGACACTGTTTATACAGTGACGTTGAATCCTTCCTCCCACCATGGTCTTGTTTGTGCATGGATCGTTTATCCAACGAGGATGAATTTTTGTGCTCACCATTGTCTTCGTCTAGTAGTTTCTGTAGATAATAAACAAGAATATCCAATAGAGTAAGGAGCAATATAAGAGTAGTAAAAAAGTACATGCTTCTTCCGGTTATGGATTTATAGATGGAGATAACTCGTTGTAGTAGGTGTCTGGAATGCTGAAGTTAACTTTGATCATTCAAATAAAGTGATGTTCTTTATCTTGGATTCAACTTATGATTCAAGTATTTTGAGACACAATCAGACAAAATTTGAAACCCGGATAATCTCTTAACATCAATAGTTAGTTTAGATAGTTAAATTAGTTAGTTATACGGCGGTTACATGGCGGTTATAAACTACAAGGACCAAAGTTGTCAAGAATGAAAGGTGGTAACCACCACCCTTACTGAAAGGGTGTGTCTCTCCTACACCACACACCGATCGGCCAAAGGAGAAAAAGAAAGGGTGGCACCGGTTCAAGTTTGTGGCTACAAATCAACGTACCCCTTCACGATCAATCTCATCCACATATTCAAGGGACACGTCTATTCACAAAGGGACGCGTCTATTAGATCGCACCCTTTAGAAACTATAAATAGGGATAGATAGTTTCATTTGTAATTTTCGTTCATCACTCTCAACAATTCATGTATTCAGATATTCAGTTTATATTCAATTTATTCAATTGTCTAGAGATCAAGATCCATTTTGGGGCCAACAATTGGTATCAGAGCGTCAGGCTCTAGGCGTGGGAATCGCAAGGCATCGCAGGGAATTCGCGATCAGGTTTCAATTTCGTTTTTTCAATTCGCAAGTTCAATTCAGAATTTTTTGATTTCGGTTCTAGGGTAATCGGTTGAACCGAAGGGTTGGTTAGGAATCTAGGGTTTGTTTGATTCCGGGGTTTAGTGCGAATTAGATTATTTGGTTGTTTGATTATTACACGATTGGGTAATCATGGGTTTGTGAGATCTATTGAAACCAAGAAAGTAAAAGTTTAGTAGTAGTGAAGATTGTTCGGCAAGAAGACATGTCAGGAACATCCGGACAAAATCAGATAATAATACAGAAAGAAGGAAATTCTCTTTCCCAGTTTCAGTGTCCAATTCTGAAACCAACAAACTATACGGTTTGGGCTATTCATATCAAGACGATTCTTGAAGCGAATGGTTTGTGGGAAACGATCGAACCGGCAGAAAATGCAACGGTAGACACTAAGAAAGACAAGTCTGCAATTGCATATCTGTTTCAAGCAATACCAGAAGATGTTGTATTGCAAGTTGCAAATTGTAAGACTGCAAAGGAAATTTGGGATAATCTAAAGGTTAGACACGTTGGTGTTGATCGGGTACAAAAGGCGCGTATGCACACGCTATTATCAGAATTTGAATTGTTGCAAATGAAGAATGACGACACTATTGATTCGTTTACCGCAAAGATTAATAGTATCGTTACCCGAGCAACTGAAGTAGGAACGACATTGAGTCAAGCGACTCTAGTACGCAAACTCCTAAATGGCGTACCGGATAAGTTTACTCAAATCATTGCCTCCATGGAACAATACTCCGATCTAGAAACTATGACGCTAGAAGAAGCGGTCGGTAGATTAAAAACGTATGAAGAAAGGTTAAAGTTGAAGAAAAAGGAAAGCCCCGTGAACAATCTAGAAGAACTCTTGTATGTGGGTCACGGACAACATGTTGGAAATCGTGGACGAGGGAGATTCAGTTCGTCACGAGGCCGAGGGAGAGGCAATTATCAACGTAGGGGTGAAGGACACACCTCTTACGAGTCGGAAGGAACCGACAAACCTCAAATGGATGATAGCAAGCAAGAGACACGGACTATGAGAGATAAGTCGAAAATCACTTGCTATAGATGTGAGAAACTTGGGCACTATGCCTATGAATGCCCAACCAAGAAAACCAAAGAAAGTGAGACACTCTTGGTCGAAATAGAAGATGATGATGAACCGGCACTTCTGATGTGCCTAGACGATGAAGAGCGGTAGAAACATGGAATTTGGTCGTGTGAAACGATCAAAGGGAAAAACCGTGTGATGCGGAGGAAGATAACCTGTGAAAGGTACAACAAAACAATCTAGTGAATGGATCAGGAAAAGGTGAAGAATCCGTGAGGGAAGCTATCAATGATGAAGAACCCGTTGTGAGAGACAACCGTAAAGAGGTTATTTAATCTGTGATAGATCAGGAAGAAGACACACGTATCTTGTGACTGAGTCAGAAAAATTGTTGTGTGATACAACCGCAAGAGAGATCTGAGTGAGTCAGTTTATCAAAAATCTATGCGATATGGATTCAAGTCATATGATATGATGGTGGGCAAGTTAATCAAGACTGGTAGAGTTCGTGTTGAGACAACTACACAAGAAAAGGTTCGTGTGATACAAATCAAGTACGGTCAAGACAAGTGTGAAGCAAGTTCAAGTAAAACAAGGTTCGTGAGAAGCAAGGTTGGTAACTAAGAAGATCCGTGTGAAACGTTGGATACCGAGGAATTTCAAGAAAATGGAATTGATCAAAGTTCAAGATCTGCAACTCAAGGATGTTCGAGATTAGGGGGGTGAATGAAACCCGGATAATCTCTTAACATCAATAGTTAGTTTAGATAGTTAAATTAGTTAGTTATACGGCGGTTACATGGCGGTTATAAACTACAAGGACCAAAGTTGTCAAGAATGAAAGGTGGTAACCACCACCCTTACCGAAAGGGTGTGTCTCTCCTACACCACACACCGATCGGCCAAAGGAGAAAAAGAAAGGGTGGCACCGGTTCAAGTTTGTGGCTACAAATCAACGTACCCCTTCACGATTAATCTCATCCACATATTCAAGGGACACGTCTATTCACAAAGGGACGCGTCTATTAGATCGCACCCTTTAGAAACTATAAATAGGGATAGATAGTTTCATTTGTAATTTTCGTTCATCACTCTCAACAATTCATGTATTCAGATATTCAGTTTATATTCAATTTATTCAATTGTCTAGAGATCAAGATCCATTTTGGGGCCAACAAAATTAAGTTACTGAAGAGATAAGACATGGAAATTTCAGTGTAAATGCTTAGTCAAGGGTTGATTGACTACTTCCATCAATAGACATCCAGTGATTATGATGTTATGATGATGGACAACATTAAGTTTATCAAATTTACACTTGACCCTTGAAGTATAATAAAATGGCCTAAAAGCCTTTAACTCTATTCTGCTTGACTGATATAACACCGCCCCCAGCCCCCCACCCTAGCCCAGAAAGGCATAAAAAAAAACAACTCTTCACAACATAAACACTGTGTTGTCAATCAGCCTAAAGTTTTTGTGATAAGACAGATGATCTCACACATAGATAACGGGACATTTTGATTTGAGTATGCCATGATTTATTAATTTTCAAGGGAGTTTCTGCAACCTGGATGTCTTTGACATGAATAAATATATGGATCGTGTTTCGTTTTATCTATTCAACCCGAATATAGTTCTACTCATTAACTGCTAACCTCTTTACCCAACATGATCTACAAATCTCTTTCATATACATTAATTAATGCAGGGGTATGGTCCCGAAACCTACGCAGGACATTACAAGACATATGTGCAGAGGACCATACCTAGACTTAACAGAACTATACTTAGTTACCACCTGAGCATGCGCGCAGGCCCAGACCGGCGCATGCAGCCTAGTGACAGATAAGACGAGTATAATAGTACAGATGGCAGGGGCTGTAGTCAATCAGCATGCGTCAGGCCCTGACCACACACTCCCGTGATGGTCAATCGTGCACGAGACAAGAAGTACAAAAGGATAGTGACGTGGAACCATTCAAGTTGCGCCGATTCACTGCTCCATGATCTCCACTCACAGCTGGTGACAAACTCGACAACAAGGGCAACCGTCAGGCCACGTGGCTCCAAATCACCATGCGCCAACTATTAGATATATATGGGTACATATATGTCCGGCATTTGCATATATATATATAAATATAGATAAGCTAGATATAGTTATTATTAATTTTAAGTTATATTATAGGGCAGTTACAAGATATATTCCTATGTATGTACGCATATATATATCTCTGTATTATCACATTTGTAATTATCAATTCATTTTATATGAACAATATCCTTTAGAAATCTGCAGAACCCTATTCAAGTTTCAAAAGATTTCCAACAAAGTGGTATCAGAGCCACAACATCCGATCCAAGAAACAGACATCTGTTTACGTTAACAGTTATACTTCACTATCAAATTCAAGATCATGAATCAAACACAAGGAATTCAAACACAGATCCCCAAACTGACGGGACAAAATTATTATCATTGGCATATTCAAATGAAGGTATTGCTTGAGTCACAAGAATTGTGGACGGTTGTCGATGAAGGATATCAAGAACTGGGACCGAATCCGTCTGAAGAAAGAACTACTGCATACCGAGAATCAATTAAAAAGGATAAACGGGCACTGCACATCATATTTCAGTCTGTAATCGATACAGTATTCGAAAGAATTTCGCAGGCAAGTTCAGCGAAGGAAGCATGGATTATTCTTCATAAATCATACAAGGGTGAAACACGCGTAAAAACTGTAAGACTCCAATCCCTCCGATGTGAATTTGATTCTTTAAATATGAAAGATGGTGAATCTGTTGAGGAATACTTCAACAGAACGATCCATATAGTGAATCAATTGCGGATGAATGAAGAAAAAATAGATGAACAGAGGATTGTAGAAAAAATCTTACGTAGTCTGACTAGGAATTATGAATCGGTTGTTATAACGATCGAAGAAACAAAGAATTTGGCAGAAGTATCCACCGAAGAATTAATGGGGATACTTCAGTCACATGAATTAAGATTAAAAAGATATGAAGATAATCCGGTTGAACATGCATTTCAAATAACGAATGCAAGTCAAGACCGATCTAGGCAGACGTTCAAGACTGAATCTGCAGGAAGGGGACGAAACAAAAACAGGGGCAAGAATTACAATATGAGTTCGATAAGATGCTTTAACTGTCATAAACTTGGGCATACAGCCAAGTTCTGTCAACAGAAGGATGAACGTGAGAGAATAGATAACGCATTAATTCATAAAGAAGACGAAGCCGATGAACAAGATGACACTATGTTCATGATATTCAATATGGAGGAGACAGTCAAAAGTGACTGTTGGTATCTTGACAGTGGCTGCAGTAACCACATGAGTGGTAACCGAGAATTCTTCTCTCACCTTGATGAATCATTAAAAAAGGAGGTGAGAACAGGAGATGATAAACGGTTGGAAGTATTAGGCAGCGGAGATGTCTCTATTACTATTAGAGGAAGAGAAAGGAAGATACCAGATGTATTTTATGTAAAGGGTTTGAAACATAACCTGTTAAGCGTAGGTCAACTCATAAGGAAAGGGTATGAAGTTACATTCAAAGAAGATAGATGCGTTATCAAAGATTCAAATAATGAATTTCTCGGTATTGTCAAGATGACCAACAATAAGATGTTTCCATTACATCCCGAAAGCGATCTGCAATGGGCCATGAATATGACTGTTCACGACTCCTCACATCTATGGCACAAACGCTATGGACATGTGAACATGGATACTCTGATTGATATGGAAAACAAGGAACTAGTATTTGGATTACCAAAGATGAAGAAGTACGATAGTGTATGTGAAGGATGCATATCTGGAAAACATGCTAGGAAACCTTTTCAAAAGAAAATGACCTGGCAAGCAACTGAACCACTACAACTAGTTCACTCTGACATATGTGGTCCAATGAGAACAGAATCCATAGGTGGATGTAGATACTTTATCACATTCATCGATGATTACACTCGAAAGACATGGGTATATTTTCTCAAATTTAAATCCGAGGCACTATATCACTTCAAGAATTTTAAAGTCTTGAATGAGAAACAGTCGAATCATGTAATCAAAACATTAAGGACGGATCGCGGAGGAGAATATTGCAGCAAATCATTTCAAGATTATCTGAGACTCAATGGAATTCGGCATCAACTTACTAACAGCTATACTCCTCAACAAAACGGAGTAGCCGAACGGAAGAATAGGACTTTAATGGAGTTAAGTAGGAGCATGATGAATATTAAGCAATTACCTAATTGTTACTGGGCGGAAGCTGTAGCATGCACTACTTACATTTTAAATCGAACAATCACGAAGACTAGACCAAACATTACTCCTTTTGAAGCCTGGAATGGACAGAAACCAAACGTAGAACATCTGAAAGTGTTTGGTTGTCTAGCTTATGCTCTTGTACCCAAACAACACAGAGACAAATTATCCAACAAGACAGTAAAAACAATATTTGTTGGATACAGTGAGGCTAGCAAGGGTTACAAGCTATATAACCCTCAAACTAACAAGATTATCATCAGTCGTGATGTAATCTTTGATGAAAATAAAAGATGGGTTTTCGAAGGTGAAGGATCAAACGTACCATTGGTTATCACTGATGGAGAGGAGATACCAACTCAAGATGATGGTAAGAATAACAAGAACCGAGAACAGGGAATTGATAACTCCACAGCCGATAACATAAACGGAGAACAAAATCAAGAAACAGCCGATAACATAAACGGAATTGATAACTCCACAGCCAATAACTCCACAGCAGATGAAGTACAACAGCAAAACACTGATCAAGATCAACAACATAATGATGACACTTCATCTACAGACTCAGAAAAATGAAGTTATTAAAACTAAAAGCATCAGGAATGTATATCGCAATACTAGAAAACTCTCGAATGCAGAGGTGTTACAGAAATATAACCAAAATCAAGTGGTGAATTTCGTTCTCTATGCAAGTACAGATCCGACGAGTTATGAAGAAGCAAGTAAAGATACAAAATGGATAGAAGCAATGGACAGGGAAATGGATTCCATCAACAAAAATCAAACTTGGGTACTGGTAGATCCACCAAAGCATCAGAAGCCTATAGGAGTAAAATGGATTTATAAAACAAAATATGATGAAAAGGGAAATGTGGATAAATACAAAGCCAGGTTAGTAGTGAAAGGATACAGGCAGAAATATGGTATAGATTATCAAGAGGTATTTGCACCTGTAATAAGGTTTGAAACAGTTCGAATAGTGTTAGCTCTAGCTGCACATTATGGATGGTATCTTCATCAAATGGATGTTAAGACAGCCTTTCTGAATGGAAAACTGAACGAACAAGTCTACATAGAGCAACCTCAAGGATACATTAAACAAGGAGAAGAACAAAAGGTATGTCATCTCCAACGAGCTCTCTATGGTCTTAATCAAGCACCAAGAGCATGGTACAGTCGCATAGACTCATACTTCTTACAACATGAATTTAGAAAATGTGCATATGAACACACTTTGTATATAAAAGACACTAACAAAGGAAAATTAGTGATATGTTTATATGTCGATGATTTAATCATTGCAAGTAGTTCTATGCACTTAATTACGGAATTCAAAGAGTTGATGAATAGGGAGTTTGAAATGACTGATATGGGAAGATTGCATTATTTCCTGGGTATGGAAGTACTTTATGAGAATGGAAACATCATACTGTCTCAAAGAAAGTACATGAGAAATTTGTTAGATAAATATAAAATGACACAATGCAATACTGTTTCCACACCTATGGAATATGGATTAAAGTTGTCAAAGGATGACCCAGAAGAGTTTGTAGATGAAGGTGTGTATCGAAGTCTAGTAGGGAGTCTGATGTATCTTACCAATACGAGACCAGACATCATGTTTGCAGTAAGCAAAGTCAGCAGATTTATGGAAAATCCAAGGAGGAGTCACTGGGAAGCAGCTAAACGAATACTTAGATACATCAAAGGAACACAAAACCAAGGAGTTACATACTCCAAAGGAGGAAAGAAAATCCTTGTAGGCTTCAGTGATAGTGACTATGCAGGAGATATGGATGATAGCAAAAGCACCTCCGGGTATATATTTCATTTAGGTTCAGGTCCCATTTCATGGCAGTCAAAGAAACAAAAGGTAGTAGCCTTATCTTCAACGGAAGCAGAATACATGGCATTATCATTAGCAGGTTGTCAAGCTTTATGGATTAAAGGATTTTTAGATGACTTACAAGAAAAGAACGATTCCTCAATTCCTTTATACTGCGACAATAAGTCTACTATATGTTTGGCTAGAGATCCGGTTTATCATGGAAAAAGCAAACATATAAGGGTTAAGTATCATTTTATCAGAGATCTTATCAAGAAAAGGGAACTAACTGTCATCTTTTGTGCAACAAAAGATCAGATAGCTGATGTTATGACAAAAGCACTACAACCAAAGGACTTCATTCGACTTAAGGAGCTTCTTCGTATGTCACCCGAAGTAATCTAGCTTACGGGAGGGTGTTAGATATATATGGGTACATATATGTCCGGCATTTGCATATATATATATATAAATATAGATAAGCTAGATATAGTTATTATTAATTTTAAGTTATATTATAGGGCAGTTACAAGATATATTCCTATGTATGTACGCATATATATATATCTCTGTATTATCACATTTGTAATTATCAATTCATTTTATATGAACAATATCCTTTAGAAATCTGCAGAACCCTATTCAAGTTTCAAAAGATTTCCAACACCAACGTCTCAATACTCTGCAAACACTAACGGTCATGTCAGAGGAGACAAATAGGATATTCCTTATTGGCGACGTCCGGCCCAAGGCCCATCCGCCCATCTCATTCTCCACACTCTTCGGCTATAAATATCAACCTTCAATCACAGGTTTAGGCATCGGCTCTCTCACTCTCTTACTCTTAACATACACTCATTTAATCTTCTTAAACGATACTTATTCTCACGCTGGAGGGTGGTTACAAGGAGAACCCCCCCACCTCTCTGTTGGTTCAGGTCCCTCACTAAACACTCACACAAGACACACAATTATATTTATACGTATATGAATGTAAAAGTTGCAGAAGGTAAAACTAAAGAAGGCTTCTGTGTATTAGATGAAAAGGGTAACAAAAAAATGAACTCTATCTTGCCCTATTTATAATAAAGAAAACAAACAAAAAAACATATGCCAAATTAAATTACAACAACCCACGTAAAACTGCATGCCCATGATCTCTCCAATTTACTCGGTCAGCACACATAATTCGGTCAACCTAGACCATATCTTCAACTACTGATCCGCAACCAGCTTACCCGACTTGCAACATGTGACCCGCGACTCGTGTCACCCGTAAACAATTAACCATTTTAACCGTGACCCGATAACGTGTCAACCCTTGACCCGTAAACGAACCCGATTAACCCAACACTCTCCTCCTTGTAACGAGTCTCATGGTGCTTTGTTTTGCAGATCATACTTAGATCATCTTCAAGGAAAGATTAAGCATTAACCATTCTTGACGAGACTATTCCCACAACGATAAACCTTTCAGTTTAGACTTGGTATTTCTTCAATTAAAGAAGTTTTAATATTGGAATAAAGTCTTCAGTCATATCAAACTTTCTTACCATTAGCTAGAAGAAGACAAAGAAACGCGAGAAAAAGAAAAATCAATAAGTTTCTTTAGGTGTCATCGATCAGAAAATATGAGAAATAATTTGACTTTTTTTTTCATTTTGTTTTGTGCTCCAATCTTTTTGGATAATCAGAAAAAAAATCCAAAAATTGTAAGTCTTCCTTTTTGTTTGAACTTTTCCACGTTTAGAGTCTAAAAATCCATTTTTCTTTTGTGTATATGATAAGACATGTTTAAATTTGGATTAATTTCAGTTATAGTCAGTCTATTTGACACAAACAAACATAAAGTTTGTGTTTGCATTCACCTATTTAATCCGCTAACCTATAAAATCCGAAATCAACAATCAACCCGGTACTATTAATATCCCTAATCCTAATAGTTCAAGGTTGAAATCTTATTTTTTGAACACAATTATCAACAAGTTCGTCGTTTTAATTATATATAACTAGGTTAGAACCCCGTGTATTACACGGGTTGAATAAATATACTAAGTAATAAAAAAGTTACATCTTTAAAAACCCGTGCATTACACGGATTGCATAAACACATGTATTACACGGCTTAAATACGTATAATGTAATTGGTTAACATACACAATCGTCAATATATGTATTAAAGTTAATCAATGAAATATTAAGTATAATATAATCACTGTATTAATAAATTGAGGAAAATGAATAATAGGCTCTTACGTACCTAAGTTGTATGCAAAACCAATCAAAACTATGTCGTTTTAATTAAACGTAATTAATAAATTATATTAAATATTCTTATTTCAAAACCAATTGAATCATCAATTCATCATGGCATCTTTCATCATGTTATCTACTGATGCTTAAAATCTAAAAATAAATGAAAATATGGGTCTTTTGTAAACATCTAATAACAAAACTAATAACAAAAATCACAAGTCTGTTGATCTTTTACTTCTTTTATCATTTATAAATTGAACGGCAATTTAAACTAAATAGAATATTCTTTTATACATGTTCTATTCTTATCATTTATAAATATCTATTATATATAATGTATATCTTTAATTATAAAAAAATAGTATTTATAATTAAGTATAAGATAAAGATTAATATTTAATATGAGGGTTATCTATAAATAATAATTATCCATAAAAGATTAAGAAAATTAAAAGATACATGGTCTAATATGATGACACGTGTCCTATTAATGGTTTCTTTTATTATATAGTATAGATATAGCATATTGATGAAACAGTGGTTAACCGGGGAGGTTAAGTCACTGGTCTCGTCAAGTAGGTTAATCCCTTCTTTTCGAGATCGATGGCCGGACCGTCCGCTAACCTGTCTCCTGCACAAGGAAACACACGTGAAGTAACAAGGAAGATGGGGTGGGGGGTGCTCCTTGTTGCGACTCTCCGGCGTGAGAATTAGTATTTGCTGAGAGCAAAGTGTGTGATTGAGTAGTAAGTGAGTGAGAGCAGATTGCGTTACCTCAAACCTGGTCTGGGATGGGTATTTATAGTCGAAGAGTGAAGAAGGGTAATTGAGTGGCTAGACTGACAACGCATAGCCTTTCTGCAGGTGTGTCAGAAACGCAGGTCACAGAAGTGTTGGACGCTTCCTGAGATGATGTCACGTCCTGCTGTGGTTGTCAGTCCGTCTACCAGCTTTGTATACATGTGGGTCGGGCAGCTGACCGCCGTCAGTGCCCGGACAGACCACTTGCTGGTTTTATCACTGAAGTCAAAGTGGCAGTGACACTTGTGGGACAACAGTCATATTCTTTTAACTTACATTATATAAAATGGTTAATAGATCCCTCACCTATTAACAAAGATTGTAAATATTGTATTTAATTAGGTAGCTACTTAAGAGGTTTTGACTAAACTTTACATACATAAACAATAAAGTGTTGTGATGGAACTATAGGTCAAGTATATGTGAAGAGTGATGTTTATGGCTTTGGGGTGGTGATGTTGGAGATGATTGACAGGATTACGCGTACTTGATCCTAATCGACCTCCCTCACAACAAAACTTGGTTGATTGGGCTAGACCTTCGTTAACCGACATCAAGAAACTAAAAGGAATTATGGATCCGCGATTGGAACAACATTATCCATCACAAGGTGTGATTAAGGCTGGAGAACTCATCCGAAATTGTCTTGATGTGAACCCAAATCACCGGCCTTCAATGGAGAAAGTGGTGGCGAGTTTAGAAGAGATCAATGCAATCAGAATGAAACCAAAGCGGTTAAAGATCAACAACAGACACTTAATGAGCCCACAACATGAACAAAGGTATGGTGATCATCGTCGTGGGAAGTGCCACCGTTTTCCCCTCCATGCGAAGCAACGGGGAAGGGTTTGGGTCGATAGATCACCCGTCCAATAGTATAAATAGAAGGAATTCCATTAGTTCAAATTAAAAGTTTTGTTTTAACTGCTTTGATTATTATCTTTGATTGTTTACCGTAATTCTATTTTATCTAATTCATTCATATATATAAATAATAAACAGCTTTCACATTTGCAATGGACACGGAAAGAAAGTGATTCGAACTAACGTAACTCAATCAAATGCTTCTGTACTTGTACAGAGGGTCGACCAGCAATGGCCAAGGTTGTGGCAAGGCCCGAGTTTGTCTTAGGGGAACACGTAAGTATAAGATAATTCTACAAATAAATATTGAAATGATGTACTAAACAGATACATAGTATATGAATTGCAATTTCTCAGTGACTAGCTTTAGGAACAAACATGAACCTAGACCAACATCTACTCCCATACCTATTTCATTCTTATTTCAGCAGTGGTTGTCTAGATAATGGCAATTACCGGATATTTGTTTATTATGTACGTTCGATAGATCCTCAATGGTGTTAGCTGTTGACATGCTCAGTTCAACTTTTGATTGCATTGATACCTTCCAAATGCGACACAACTTCCTCCATTGAAGGGCGGTTCTCGGGTACTTGTTCAAGACAAGTTAGGATGAGCTTAGCAGCTTTACAAGCAGCTTTTGAAGGGTAATTTCGTTCCAATCGCGGGTCCATAACTCTTTGTATTCTCTTTTTATTACTTAAAAATGGTCTAGCCCATTCCACCAAGTTTTGCTTCATGGCTTGTCGATTAGGGTCAAGAGCTCGTAACCCTGTTATAATCTCGAGCATTACCACACCAAAACCATAAACATCGCTCTTGACATATAGGTGGCCTGTAAGTGAAACTTTTATCTAAATTCCAATAACTCAACTGTAAACCAAAACTCATAAGAGAATATTACAACCTATAATAATTTGAAAAGTAATCACAAACTATATCATAAGTGAAAACCCCCTTGATTTAAAGAGCTATAGAATGTGAAAAAAAAAACCCTAATTAACTTAATCCCAAAAAAAAAAAAGAAAAAAAAAACTGACTACTACTAAAATATATAGTGCACAGGAGACAAGAGAACTAACCAGTAGCCACATACTCAGGAGCCGCATAACCATGGGTGCCCGCTACACACGTTGAGACATAGGACTCTCCATGCGGTGGGCCTAACTTTGCTATACCAAAATCCGAGAGCTTCGCATTAAAATCCTGAAAATATCATACGTATAAAAATGATTGAACCTAAAACATCAAAATCATTAGAGGTGTAGACGTGTAGTCAAAATCATATATGCATGTTCAAACTAAGGGGCTGTTTGGCAACTTCTGAATGGTTAAGTGCTCAACCAGGAAGAGGTCTCAACCATTAAGAGCCAGTATAATGCTTAGTCATTCAAAGGCAAATGTCTGACCAATTTAGATTAGAGGTCTTAACCATTCAGACTCATTATAATGTTTAACCATTCAAAGACAAATGTCTGAACCATTCAGACATCTGCTCGCGAAATAAACAATCTGAACCATTAAGTGCTAAACCAGTAAGAGGTCTGAACCATTAAGGGCCTCATTAAGAGCTAAACAAACAGCCCCTAAGTTGATATGTTTTTTTTTACTTGCCTCGTCCAATAAAATGTTTGAGGTTTTAACATCCCTGCAAATGACATTATTTCCTGTAGTGTGCAAATAAGCAAGGCCTTGAGCTACTCCAATGGCTATTTTAATCCTTGTAGACCATGGTAGTGCTTCTACACGTTCTACATAATCAAATTTAGAAAATAAATATAATATTTTTTATAAATTTAACAAATACAACATTTTTCGTATTTGTCGGTATTGATGTATGTTTGTAGTTACATACTTCTGAATAGATGATTATCTAAGCTTCCTCTTTGCATATATTCATAAACAATGAGCAACTCCATGTTTTTCTGGCAATATCCTAAGAGTTTAACAATATTTGGGTGGCTAAACTTTCCCAAGAAATTCACTTCTGCCTGTCACAGAAAAACACATAAAATTCACAATTTGATTTTTTTGAAGGTAAAGAAATTTTAAGCTAAAACTGTGTTCAAAGTCCTGCTGTTGAACGGTCAAATTAATCTGTCATCATATATAATGAAGTGTTTTCATTTAATGAAAAATTATTGTTTAAAAATCTATAGCTTGTAGAAACGAAGGTTCAAGTAGAATAACCCAAGAATTCAATAACTCATGCATGCCTTTTTACAACATGCATCATTATACAACAAAATATGTTAATGCAAGATACTGAACAAACAAAAATATACAGAAAAAAAAGCGACAAAGAGAGAAACAAGCAAACCTGCCACTCTTTGAGTCCTTGCATACTCTCAGGATTTAATTTCTTGATGGCAACAGGAAGCCAATCACCAGCCTTCTGTGAGGTGTATGTTACCCTGTCCAACCACCCTTTGAAAACCTTCCCAAAACCACCCTCTCCAATGACTCTACCAAGCTCAAAGTTATGTGTGGCGGTCTGTAGCTCAGAATACGTGAACTCCTTCAAGTTCAGCGCTATTGTGCCTTCCATATGCAGCACCGCTTGTTGAGAAGCAGTTGCAACGCCACCATTATCAGATTCGTCTTTCTTTTGATCAGATATCACACGCCCTGCTTGAAGCAATATGGAAACAGAACTAAATACAAGCGACATAAAAATGAGAACAAAAAATAATCAAACTTACTTGGAGTTTTGGTTAAGAACAATGACCATGCAATGTTTTTCCAATTACTAGCCCTCTGCATTGTCCATGTTAGCACTAACTCAAGCCTAGCCAGAACCACAGTCATTGTAGGTCGTTCCTTGGAAAAAGTACGAAGGCATTCATATGCAATTTGCCCAAATTTCTTTATACATTTAACTGAGACTTGTCCCCTTAAACATGGATCAACAATTCGACTTATATTACCTCTTTTGATGCAGTGTTTGCCCCATCCAGCTAGGCTGTGCTGTTCCTCATCCAATGTAAAATCTAGAGCCGGCCTACCACATAACACTTCCAACAAGACCACACCAAATGCATACACATCAGATTTTCTTGTTAGTCTGTGAGTTGTGAAATACTCAGCATCCATGTACCCAAATGTACCTATGATCTGACCCGTATAAACATTAGTGGTGGAACCCGACTGAGATGCTGGAGTAATTCCAGACAACCCAAAGTCTGCAATCTTACCTGCCAAATTCTCATCCAGCAAGATGTTTGAACTCTTAACATCACGGTGTATGACTCGATACTGGACACCTGTACCTGTATGGAGGTAGTCCAATCCACGAGCAGCATCTATGCAAATATTGAGTCTTTGAATCCATGTCAGTGGAGAATAACTAGTTGTATTAGCTCTTTTTTTATGCAGATGATCCTCAAGACTTCCATTGGGCATGTATTCATAAACAAGGATCATATCTGTTTCACAATATCCTAGTAAAGAAACAATATGACTGTGGCGAATCTTGGAAAGCATCTCAATCTCTGCACGGAACTCTGTTTCCCCTTGATTGGAATTGCAATCTAACCTCTTGATGGCAACATCAGTACTTTCCCCAAAGTCGATTTGACCCTTGTATACCTGACCAAACCCACCTTTTCCGATGACAAAAGCATCATCAAAATCATTTGTTGCCAATTTGATTTCAGCAAGTGAAAAAACTTGACACTGTTTATACAGTGATGATGATGATGACAAAGATGGATCCTTCCTCTCACCATGGTCTTCTTCACGCATGGATCGTATATCCAATGATTTCGACGAGGCTGAACTTTTCTGCTCACCATTATCTTGCTCTTGTAGTTTCTGTAAATAATAAACAAGAATATCCAATACAGTAATGAGAAATATCAGAGTAGTAGAAAGATACATGCTTCTTCAAGTTATGAATTAGGGTACAAGAAATGATCAGTAGTTTATAGATAGGGTGGTGCCTTAATTAAATGCTAAAGTTTGCTTTGATTAAGCAAATAAAGTGAAGTTCATTGTCTTGGATTGCCACGAATCTTCCTATTTGTTTCATCTTATTAATTAAATAAAGGACAAGAGATGGAAATTTCAATGTACATAAGTCAATATTGGAAAAGTGAAACCACTACCGAATTATGCCCCACTCCCATCAATAGACATCAATGATTATGATGTGGGCATGTTAGACAATATGAAGTTGACCAATTTACATTTGATCTTTAATTCCATTATGCTTGACTGATACCTTAACCCCCCCCCCCCCCCCCCCCCCCCCCCCCAAAAAAAAAAAAAAAAAAGGTCCATAATACTGTGTAATCTCTTTTTATTTCTTAAAAAAGGTCTAGCCCATCCACCAAGTTTCGCTTCATGGCACGTCGATTAGGGTCAACAACTTATGGAAGCATACTGAATACTGTTAGAAAATAAAATACTTTTTTAAATTAATAATGATCCAAAGTCTTCATCATATCCCTTAATTAGAAGACCCTTGACAGTCATGCATTGCTTCATCAAAGGAGGAACCAAATATTTTTATGATTATATTTCCTTTTATTCTTTTTCCTTGTATCCATATATTTAGTTTTTGGTTGCATTCTCTGTACGAATTATCACAAACAAATTCAATATACCTTTTTCAATGTTTCATTTGCAAAGATGGTATCAGAGCTTTGAGAGATCCTAGGATCATCTTATTTGCTCTTGCTCATCATCTACCTCTCATTTGAAAGCAACCATATCGGACGACAATAGTGTACTCAACAATGACCTGTCAATACATATCGCAAATCTTCTCAAAGCCAGCCTCGACCATCAAAATCAAAGCCCCAAATCAAACCTTTCCGATAGCCTCAACATTAACCTCAAGCTAAATAGCCAAAATTATCCCTTGTGGGCTCGAGTCGCCATAGGGGGGTAAATCAAAAACGCTTCTTAAACACTTATCCGAAAGTCCACCCGAACAAAGTGACGAAAGTATGAGCAATGGGAACAAAACGATTTAATCATATTCTCATGGCTCATACAAAATATTGAACCGGCCCTTGCTAGCAACCTCACCGAGTTTCCCACGACAAAGATAAGCTCCAAACATTCGATTTACATGTCAAAGCAAACGAAATCAAACAGAATGGTGTACCTCTTGAGGATTGTGAAGGAAGGAATCTGGGGAGAAATCAATCGTAGAGATCCAACTGCGGATGTCCGAAGTTCCAAACAAAAACTGTTTCAATTTCTTAATGCTATAGACAGGCAATATGACCCGAAATACTTCGATGGGATCCATTACCCTCAGCAGCTGTTGGAAAGAAACTGCTCACCAAGCTAGCTATACTTAGAGTCGTCTCCTACGGTAATTTACCACAACAGGGCGTGGCGGTCGGGTTAGCAACCACTGATTCCGAGGGGTTAGGGTTCCTTTCAAGGGGTCAGACGAAACCAAATAGTGATAAATCAAAATTAAAGTGTACTCACTGTGGAATGATGAAACATACGAAAGATCAATGTTTTAAACTTGTTGGATTCCCGGAATGGTGGAACGATGGAGCCACCAACACAGGCTACTAGCAAAGGCGCGGGTTCCGGCGATTACAGTTCCAGTGGAGGGTTTGGTTTGGCGGTAGGGTGTCTGGCGATTACACTGGTGCAGTGAACATGGAGTCGACTGAGGGGGTGTTTGGGGTAAATCAAAAACGCTTATTGACTTATAAAAGTTAGAGTAAACTACAATTTTACTCCATGGGGTTTAGGCCAATTGGTACTCTTACCCCCCTAATAAAATAATTGCAATTTTACCCCCCCCCCCCCAATCTTTGGTGTTATGTCGCACTCTTACCCCCTGCCGTCAGTCAAAGGTTGTTTGACTGTTATAGGCAAGGGTATTTTGGTAATCTTACCCCATATTTATTATTATTATTATTATTATTTATAACAATCAGTTATCAATTCCTGTTTTAGTTCAGATCTCCTCTTTCGTTTCTAGGGTTTTGCAGATCTCCTCTTTCGTTCTCCTTGCCATTGAACCAGTAGGATTCAGATCTTAATTCTCAACAACAATCACATAATCTTATCAATTTCATCAATGGCGATTTCAAGCGAGTTGTATCCAAGCCAAGACGATCTCCTCTACGAAGAAGAACTCCTCAGAAATCCCTTCAGTTTGAAGCTATGGTGGCGATACTTAATTGCACGCACCGAGTCTCCGTTCAAGAAGCGAGCCGTGATCTATGAACGAGCGTTGAAAGCATTATCAGGAAGCTACAAGTTATGGGTACAAGAAACGAGCCGTGATCTATAACGAGCGTTGGGTGTCACCGGAGTTCCGCTGGGTGATGAAAGGTAATGGTCGTGTGAGATTTGTGGGTTTAATTTTGTTAATTTTTGGGTTTAATTTGGGTTTCGAAATTTGTGGGTGTGGTGAATTTGGGTTTTAAAAAATCTTGAATTGCAGGATGGAGGTTACAGTTGTGGTGATTTGGGTTACATTTATGGTTTTAATTTTGATAATTATGGGGGAATCTGGAACAATGAACTGATGCTGATGATAAACTTGATGTAATTGGATTTGCGACGGTGGTTTGTGTGGAAGATGATTCTAGATGGTTTATTTGAAGATGAAGATGGATGGATGAAGATGGTTTGAAGATTGATTTATTTGAAGATGAAGATGATTTATTTGAAGATGGAGAAGAGAGATGTGAGCCCAGTGATATTGAAAATTGGGCTTGCTTTAGCTTTTTCTCTTGGTGGGATGCTTTGTACTTTTGCAAGGAATAAAAGGATCAAGGATTCTAAATCTGCAGGTTTGTGTTTGAATTTGAGGTTTAAAGTTTGGGTTATTTTGTGTGTTTGATGAATATATTGTTTGTGTAGATTTCAAGAAGAATCAGGAGATTTCACCAAGGAGTTTGAACAGTGAGCATCATAGTTTTGATCCTTTGGCAACTGATAAACATGTAAGATTTTCTTGTTGATTATGCTTTTGAGTTTTGATGTTGATTCTGTGCTAATGATTGGATCTACTTTTACTAATTTAGGGAGTGTTTGGAAGTGGGATTAATTAAACTATTTGATGGATGGATGGATGGATTTATTTGAAGATGATTCTTGTTTTTGGTGTAAAACCATTACAATGGTAATTAACAGTAATTTGAGGTGTAATAATTCTTATGAAGATTATTCAAAGCCAACATAGAACAGATTATTCAAATGTAATAATTCTTGCAGGGGGTAATATTGTTGCTTAACACAAAGTATAGGGGGTAATACGAAAGGGCATTTTAGTAATTTACCAGTGGGGGTAATTATGCGACATAACAAGAACCTTAGGGGGTAATATTAAAGGGTAAAATAGTCATTTCACATTAAAGTTAACATATTTGTTAACAAATTTGACGGCAGGGGGTAAAAGTGCGACATAACACCAAACGTTGGGGGGTAAAATTGCAATTATTTCGTTAGGGGGTAAGAGTGCCAATTGGCCTAAACCCCAGGGGGTAAAATTGCAGTTTACTCTAAAAGTTAATAAGTTGTTTTTTTGAGTGTTTGGGTTTGCTTATTTCGGAGAGTTTTGTGTGTAGAAAAGTCATTTTTGAGAAGTTAGAATTTCTAACTTCTCACTTATGACTTATATAAGTTAAGAAGTCAGTTTTGAGAAGGAATCCTAAACACCCACTGAATTTGGGAACAACAGCAATGGAATAGAGGTAATGGGTTTGAGAGTTGGTTCTCAAACCCCTCTATTGGTTCGTTATTTAGTGTTATCACAGTCAATTGTATTGTGGATACACTCGTTGACCGGCTCCAGTGTTCCACGACCATGGGTGAATAGGTATTAGACCACCCGTAATCAGACGTTTTTTGTCAAAAAAAAATTGCCCAAACACGCCAGAACACGCCCGGGTGCCGCCCCCCTCGGTGTTTTGTGGCGTGAGACTAGTCTCGCTCTTCGGAGCTTTAGACTCGTTAGACTCGCACATCACATTTGGTTTATTTTATTTATTGTTGTTGTCCATTATTTGTGATTATTTTCATTAACATGTGATTTGTGTGTTAACTTTTTAAATAAATTATTTTATTTAAACTAAGATTTACTCACCAACTTCTTTTTAGTTGACCCAAATATTTTACACGTGATATATGGAATGAAGTTTGATGATGCAAGCATAGAAGACATATAGGAATGGCTTAGAATAAATAAATGGGATTTTTCTATGTAAGTATATTTCGAATTATGCTTGGATTATTTGCAACTTATATGTTTGGTGTGACATTTTAATTAGTGACATGGATAAATATTGAAACAATTATTAGTGCCATAAGCTTCGAATTAAGCTTGGATTATAACTATTAGCAACGTTGGAGAACTCGCTAGTCGCTAGTCGGCCGGTGAGGTGGGGACTAGCGACTACTCGGGATTAATCGGATCGGAACTTTATATGTAAATTATATTATTTTTTTATAAATATGTATATATATACTCACACATCCATATCAATATAACACTTAAAAAGGTAAAAGTAGTTCAAAATACAAACTAAACTTACATATAATAAGTCATAACATAACAAGTCTCGGTACTTAAAATTCAAACATTAACAAATAGCTCAAATGTAATCGTCATCCCCATAGTGTTCAATGATTTCGACACCATCAGACTCGTATTCAATCTCCTCGTCAACTTCATCCTCTTTCTTCGACTCAAATTCTTCGTCATATTAGGGTAAGGGATAAGGAAAATGGGCTAAAGTTGTAATCTTGAGCCTGTTTTGTAAGGATTTCAAATGGGCCAACTAGGGCGGCTTGGACCGACTAGGGCGGCTTGGACCGGCTTTGACCGACTAGCGTTTTTTGACTGATTAGTGAAAAATTACTCAGTAGGAGGCCGACTAGCAAATTTTTGGTGGATAGGCTTGATGAAGTCTATAGCTGCCTATGTAGCTAAATGTTTGACGTGTGCGCAAGTCAAATCTGAACATTAGAAGCCGTCAGGTTTGCTACAACAGCCTGAACTTCCCACGTGGAAGTGGGAAATGGTGACAATGGACTTCATCACCAAGTTGCCAAAGACAAAGAAAGGAAATGATACTATATGGGTGATAGTGGATAGACTGACTAAGTCAGCACATTTCCTACCCATTAAGGAGACCTATAGCTCCGACATGATAGCCCAATTGTACGTAGATAAGATTGTATCTCTGCATGGCGTACCAATGTCTATTATCTCTGACAGAGATACTAGATACACATCAAATTTTTGGAAAAGTTTCCAACAATCTTTGGGCACGCGCTTAAATTTTAGTACGGCTTACCATCCTCAGACAGACGGACAGAGTGAGCGTACAATCCAAACTTTGGAAGACATGCTTCGTGCATGTCTGATTGACTTAGGTGGTAGTTGGGATAACCACCTGCCATTAATCGAGTTCTCCTATAACAATAGCTATCATACAAGTATTAAGGCTGCGCCTTTAAAGCCTTGTACGGTAGAAAGTGCAGAACGCCCGTTTGTTGGGCGGAAGTTGGGGATGTCCAACTGACAGGACCTGAAATAGTCCTGGAGACGACAGATAAGATTGTACAGATACGCGATCGTCTCAGAGCTGCCAGGGATAGGCAGAAAAGCTACGCGGATTTAAGGCGTAAACCTCTGAAATTCGAGGTAGGTGACAAGGTACTACTTAAGGTATCACCCTAGAAATGGGTAATGCGTTTTGGCAAGAAAGGCAAGTTAAGCCCCAGATACATAGGACCATTCGAGATCATCGAATGTGTCGGATCAGTGGCTTATAAGTTAAGGTTGCCTGAGGAGCTCAGTGGTATTCATAACGTATTCCACATCTGCAATCTGAAGAAATGTCTAGCTGATGAATCACTAGTCATACCACATACAGATGTGCACATTGACGAGAGCTTAAAGTTTGTTGAAAAACCTTTGTCGATTGAGGATCGACGGGTTAAGAAGCTTTGAAGGAAGCATGTACCGATCGTAAAAGTTAAATGGGATGCCCGTAGAGGTCCCGAGTACACGTGGGAGGTAGAATCCACAGTGAAAGAAAAGTACCCTTATTTGTTTCAGTAAATCTCGAGGTCGAGATTTCTTTTAAGGGGGTGAGGATGTAACACCTCGTAATTTCATGTCCAATATAATATCGACACGTGTCATGAACTTTAAACGTGTAAAGGATTACTGTAGAAGGACTAAAGTTGACAAACAAGGAAAGTATGTGAATACAAGGGTTCAAAATGTCAACAATGGATAAATATACTTTACAATAACCCTATATGATGTTTATACCCTTAAACGAATGAATCATGGATCATACGAAGCTAATTGTGAAAGAAAGTGAGAGATTACAAACTACAGGGGTTAAATGTGTCAACATGTTTAAGGGATACCTCTGAGTGACCTTTTAGCAAACCCGAAGCTTTGTAACGATTAATTATGCTCACTAGAATGCATGATAAAAATTTCACCAAGTTTCGTTATCGTATGAGAAAGTTATGATAAAATTCGTATACGAGGGGTTAAAAGCGTCAACGTTGAAATTTATGACTTTTTGGGTGATAAAAAGATAACCAAGGACTTAACAAAGTTGGTATAGGTCTTGAAGTCCTTAGAAATCAATTTAGAGGGCTCAAAGTGCAAAACAAGGAGTTAAAACAACTTTTAGGAGGACCGGGGGTAAAAAATGCAATAATTGAAAACTTGTTAACCTGACACCAGGACTCACACGGGGCGCGTAAGACTTGCCCAAGGTCTTACGCGGGCCGCCTCAGCCTCCCAGATACAGAAAACATGGACAGGTGTCTGTCCAGCCCGTTTAACCGACTCTTATTGCTTGTTTTGCATACCATGGGCTGTCCCAACTGGTTTTTAGGCTTAGGGGGACACTTGTATACATCATGGACCAATCCTAGACTTGTTTGTCATAATCTAGTGAGATTAAACTCATTATATAAAGGTCCTTGTTTGCAACATTCATGCACTCATTCCATACTTCACTCCTGAGGATTTATGGAGCTCAAGGCCACTCCCTAAGCATCATTAGTCGTGCATTGGACCTTGGTAAGCTTCCTTAACCTTCCTTAATCGTGTTTTACTTAGCTATTTAGCTTAAAGTCAAACCATCGTCATTAAGGTTTAACTTAACGATTAATCACTAATGGTCCAGTGATTAGTCAAACTTAAGGTAGTTATAAGTTGGTAATTATGTGGGCAATAAACCCTTAAAAGGGCACCCACTGATTCCCGCTTTAACTAGGTCATTTGTCGGGTCAAAGTTTGTTATAAAAAGTCAACAGAAACATAATTTTCGAATTAACGCATAATTAGCAATGTAGAAGACGTGTAACCTGTTTTGCCACTCATATAACTTGGTAATCAATGCAAGAACATGTCTAAGCATGTCCGACCCGACAATTTTCAGTTTAGGACCGGTTCGGAACCGAAAGTCGCATAGTTTGACCATTGCCTTGACTTTCAGTTCTGACCCATATTAGCATGATTTAGAAATGCCTTAGAGCTTCATTAGGACCAGCTTGTACGATACTATAACCCTCTGTGATTATACTACTCGACTCGTTGATTGTCCGACGTTTCCGTTAAATGTCTAATGTTGACCAATATGCCCATTCGACCTTAAAACGAGAATTTTGGAAATGTGAGAGGACAATAATCTTTGTTACTGATTTATAAACATGTCCCTAAAATTTCACATCAGTTGGAGGTCTAGATTAGGAGTTATGCTCAATAGCGTAATTAGGAAGCTTTTTGTTAATTAAACGGCATAATTAGCGTAAAGCCTATCTAAACCCAATTTTGACACCAAACCTTTTAGCCACTGATGTAATATAATATTTTGGGATTGTTGAAGATTTTTAATTATTTTTAAACAGATCATAACCTAAGGTTATTGCTTTGATTCGGTAAATACCGATTATACCCTTTTTACTTATAAAATGAGTTTTACATAACATTTAGACACCAAACCTTTGGCTACTGATTTTATATGATAAATGAAGTATGTTGAACTTTATAAACTGATTAGAAAACCCAGATTTCCAGTTATGACCCGGAGATCGCTTAAAAACGGCTTTTTACGCGTATTAAACACATAGTATGGGTTTAAAACCATTTTGTCATATAAGACTTATCACCAACTGGTATAACCTATTAAATTAAGTAGTTTTACTGATTACTTCAGTCCCGAATCTCAGAATTTTATTTAATCTCTTTTATAATCTTTAAAATGACCAAAATACCCCTACGGGGCTTAAATTGAGATTAAACTCGTTTTGGGCATAATGGAAGGTATCCTACTGATATCACAACATATTTAAAGCATATTAACTTAGGAAACCTGTTCGTGACTTATTCGGTTACCCGTTATGCGTTATTCGCGTTCGGTTCGATTTATGTAACTAGTTTGCATAAATTAGCCGAAACGGGTCGAACCTTATCATTTTTAGCTCAAAATCCAGAATGTGCTTAGTTTACCCATATTATACAAGTCTTCAAACTTGTCGGGTCTAAATCACGTTCTATTCCGGTCTTCGCTTAATCATACGTTCGAACCGTATCTTCCTTTAAAACTAACTGGTCTAAGTTTAGGCTTAATTAAAGACCCGTTAGGATTCTAATAGGTTATTATAAACCTTCGTTCCAGAATAGGAGATCCGGTAAAAGCTACATGCACTTGCTTGTTGTGATTATTACTTGCAAAGGTAAATACTTTTAACTTATTTTCCCTATACGGGCTTGGGGTATGGTATATAAAATACCGCTTGGTCGGGCATTGAATCTTTAATCAAATGGAGGTTAATTCATTGAAATGACCCGTTTAAATTGTTTTGTTGCTTAAAGCCTTTGGGGGGTTAATGACCATGTCCCGGATATCATTGGCATCATTTTACGAAATGACCACGACCTAAGCACGGGGTGTAGGCGTACACCCGACGGTGCATAAATAAATAAATAATAAGGTATAACCGCCGGTTTTGGGAATAAACCGCCACGGGACTATATCATGTGGTGTGTCTATTAAGCTCTAACCCGGTGTCAACCCGGGCTACTGAACGCATAAGAAACATGTAATTCTTTTACAAGATTATATTCAAATAAGTATCCCAAGTTATAAAATGTTTGTGCCTCGTGCATTTAAATCAACTTTCTAAACCTTTTCAAAACGAGTCAGTTGATTGTATTTACCAGTGTAAACTGACGTATTTTCTCAAAAAGATTAAGTGCAGGTACTACTCGAAATATGATGGCTTTCTCCTTAGCATCAATAAGAGTCTCGCAAGCTTTGATGCATTTCAGTCTGTTGAACAATGTTTCTTTTTATTTGATCCACCTGTGGATTATTTCAACTGTTTTGTGATACTTAATATTACAATTTTATTCGGTTGAAATGAATCTATCTTTTGCTTCCGTTGTGCATGTAAATATTGTGTTGTTTGACTATAATGATATCAACTACGTCATGATAATCCCCCACCGGGCCCACCGGTAATACGTGGAAATATCGTGGTGTGACAGGTTGGTATCAGAGCCAACATTGAGTGAATTAAACACTAGCCTTTTGTGTTTAATCTCAGTTACACAATTGCACATTCCTAATTTTTCGAGTCTAGACAAAGAACTTAGGACTAATCCAAATTGTTTTTAATTCTAACCTGTCCTTTATATTCCTTTGTTGTATCTTTCATTAGATTGACAGGAAATATGCCACCGAGGTTTCGAAGAGGAGGACGAGGCAAGGGGCCAATCCACGCCCCCAACGATCACGAGGCTGGGCCTTCACACTGGCGAACTCCTTCTGCTACCATGAGTGCCGGTCCTCAAGGAGACTGGATGATCCATTCAGAGCCCGCTAGGCGATCTACTTCGTTTAGCTCAACACCTCCTTACCGCCATTCCTTTGGACCGCAATCAGAGAACGAGCCCGAAGACTTACGCCACTCCTTCTTGCCGTTACAGCGATCCCTTTCGCACCATTCCTTTGGCGACCCCATTCCTGTCTTCCAGGGCCGGTTCAACCCAGCATACTATATTGAAGAACCAGTGGGTTTTAACCCACTAGGACCTGAAGACCATTTCTCAGGAGACCATGCAATGGATATAGATGAAGACACGGATCCGGTTGAACCACCTTCTAGGACACCTACTCACCCCATCGAGATCTCTGATGGGTCATCCTTCCATGGATCACCTTACCATGGCCCAGATAGCTACCAGACGAGATTTAACCAGTATGAATGGTATTTTACACTCTCTCACCATTCATCGCCTCACCAGCAGCAACAGCAGCAGCAGGATCCCTCCGAGGATTCGCGTTTCGTGGCAGTCACGCCACCACCACCACCACCACCAGTTCATCAAGCACCTCCAGAACCACCGAGGCATAGAAGAACAGGCGCACGAATGTCCGTGCGAGAAAGGGGTTTTCACTTTAGCACCCCCCCAACACTCAAGTGGCAGTCACTATCCGCCACTACATGAAGACCCACAAATAGGTGGGCCTTCAAACCCAGTTTCAGAGGTGAATTCTGAACCAGTTGCACTACCACCGCCACCATTGGGATTTGGTAACCCGATTCCTACATATGCTGGTTCAACGGCGTACGATCCATTTGAGCAGCCGGCTCACACTCATTACAACTATGCTGAAGCCGACCCATACCGTGTAGCAGCAAACTACAACGCCCTTCATCCTGAAGGACCATATGGAGCCTCTTGGGAAGTGGGATACCCAACTCATTGATATCAAATACCTGCTCGACCTCCGATTCAGTACCAGCCGCAGCCACCACGGTTTTCCCCATCGGAACAGGAGGAAATCCTCCACAGGCTAAACAGGGTGGAGCGAGAATTTCAAGAAGAACGTAGGAACAACCGGGGATTCCTCAAGGGCCTAGCAAGCTTGTTAAAAGGAAAGAAGAAGAGGGATCATTGAATCCCTATATGTATTGTTGTATTTCCTTATTTCAATCAAGTCCCTGCGTGGACATTTATCTATGTACTTAGTCCCTGCGTGGACTTGTCTTTCTTTAGTCCCTGCGTGGACACCTATCTTAGTAATCAGTCCCTGCGAGGACTTGTATTATCAGTTTAGCCCCTGCGTGGGCAAGTTATTTCTGTTAAAAGTCCCGTTTAGGGCAATATGTACTTCTTTTAATGTTTAATGGAATGTTAAGTTTAAAAAAATTTCATTCTGTCATTATGCATAAATATATTATAAATGAAATAAATAAATTAAAAATCGTTCCTCTTAAAATAATCTGCCTATTTAAATATTAAATAAGAATCTTAAAGGTATAACCTAGCCTGCATGTCATTATAAGACTTGGCCAGGATGGTAAGACCTGTTTAAAAAAGATTCAAATCCCTGTTAACATCTGAAAACATGTTAACGCTCCTGGCAGACGTGATTCATTAAAATCACACACGTCATTCTTATAATATGATTCTTCAAAAGATTCCTATCCTAACCTGATGATCTATAAATCATGGGTTTAAACCGTCAATTAAGATGATTATATATTAAACATCCATAGGTAATGTAGTGCCTACGGGCCATACTCATTGTCATATAAGACAAAAGACAGTAGTAGTCTACGACTCTCTGTCAGAAAAAGGTAAAGAACTATGTTCAAACCTTAATGTCTTGATTCTCTGAATTCATGGCTTATGATTTAGAATGTCCCTGTGACTAGGCCTTTTGTGCCACTAATAATACTGTTATTGTTTTATAATTAGGATAAATTATAATAAAAATCCTAAATAAATATGATTAACAAATTAACCAAATATGGTCTATGTTTACCATGGTTAATGAATTACCATAAAAGACAATTCCATATTAAACTCCCAAATAAATTATTGTCAATATCTTATAGTTCAAACTACATGGCTGACTCGGATGAGATCAACAGTCACCCAAGGGAGAATCATGATAATACCCGAATTAACGTAGCGGGTGCAGAACTGCAGGCAATGATAGACAATGCCATTACTCGAGCTTTGGATAGACAGTTCCATGAATCCAGTGGTACCCATGTAAGGACCCAATCTGCACCACACTCTAAACCACCCTCTAAAACTCACACTGACCACAACAGTAATTCACATCACTCCTCAAACCAAAGGAGTGTTCCATCTCAAAGGATCGTACTGAATCAAGGACCCCGTGATAAGGGTTGCTCCTATAAGTATTTTGTTTCATGCAAACCCAGGGACTTCACTGGGGAAAAAGGAGCTATAGACTGCATGACATGGTTGGATGAGATGGACACTGTGGTAGATATCAGTGGTTGCGCTAATAAGGATGTGGTGAAATTCGTGTCTCAGTCATTCAAGGGTGAGGCATTAGCTTGGTGGAGATCTTTGATCCAAGCTACAGGGAAAATCCCATGGTACAATATGACTTGGGAACAGTTTGTGTCATTGATCAAGGAGAACTACTGCCCTCAGCATGAGGTTGAAAAGATTAAAGCTGATTTCTTGTCACTGGTTATGAAAAACCTGGATTGTCAAGCCTACATTACAAAATTGACGCCGGGGGGTAAATGTGCGACATAACCCCAACGTTGGGGGGGGGGGTAAAATTGCAATTATTTCGTTAGGGGGGTCAGAGTGCCAATTGGCCTAAACCCCAGGGGTAAAATTGCAGTTTACTCTATAATATATCAATTATTAATCATAATTAATTAAATCAAGTCCGACCCATATTCATCCCACTTGTTTTTAGCCAACCCATATTGACACAACTTGATTTGAGGTGACCCATTTTTATGCACCCGCTCACCAAAAACTCTGGATCCGCTACTGGTTATATAAAAGATAAACTTATATCTTAGGCTCACTTAAAACTATCAATCTCAAAATTTATAACTTAAGTCCATTAGGTATTAGCCCAACAACAACAACAACAACAACAACAACAACAATAGCTAAGGGCGGCAAGAAAATAGTTTACATTAGGCTAAATTGCATTTTTCGTCCTTTATGTTTTAATTTTTCGACAGACGTTGTCCTTTAACTTTAAAAATTACACTTTATGTCTTTTATATGTTTGCAATCATTAACGGGCGGTGTCATTTCAAGCAAACCCAAATAACTTTTTATGTTAAAACCCCTCTTTAAAACTCCTTTAACAAGAAGGACCATATGTGTTAATTTTTTTATATTAAAACTCCTTTCTCAACATTTAAAACTTTGCACCGCGTTTTCACCAATTCGCTGCTCAAAAACCTTCTTCACATCTTCTTCAATGGTGGTTTGTAGAGAGAGAAACTTGTAAACAAAAAGACATTGCTTTTCGCCTTTTAATTCATGCGTGCAAGCTAAACCCTCACTCTTTCGTCATCTTAACCGTTTCATTGTTATCTCTCACCAATCTTCTTCTTCATCCTTTCATTTCATAATAAATCGGTTCCCATCATAATCTTTTCTTCATATTTTGTTGAATCCCCAATCTAGGTCGCATTCTTAATTGGGTAAATCGTCTGTTTCCGTTCTGGGTTGTCACATTTGCAGGTATTATTCATGAATGATTGTTGCACTCCAACTGTTTGTTCAAATGTGTAGCTGAAATTTTTTATTTTTTTTTACTTAATTGGATAATTTTATGTTGCATATCAAGTGTTTGTTCAAATGGTAGCTGAACTTTTTTTTTTTTTTTACTAAATTGGATGATTTTGATTGCTGCAGACCAATTAAAACCTTATAAAGAAGCAACTTATATGTGCATATATATCTTGTACCTTTAGCTTTGGGAGGCTTTCAAAAAAAATGGAAATTTTCCTTTCTAACCCTAAACTTTTAATTTTTTGACAATTTAAGTTTAAAGTTTTAATTTTTGTTTCCTTTTAAACCCTAAGGTTTTAATCTTTGACAATTTACCCTAAAGTTTTAATCTTTGGCAATTTAAGTTTAAAATTTTAATCTTTGTTTCCTTTTTAACCTTAAAGTTTTAATCTTTGACAATTTAAGTTTAAAGTTTTAATCTTTGGTAATTTAACCCCTTTGATTAATTTTATTTTTCACTTCTAATTCAAAAGTTTTCATCTTTTGTGATTTAACTACTTTGATTTTTTTTTACATTGGTGGTTTGAGTAAGTGATTTAAGTAACGAGGCGTGTGTAATATGATACAAGCATGGTGGATACGCCGCTGATACTTCCTATATATAAGTGTTTGTATGGTATTACATATCGTAGCGTTATTTGAATCATTTCAATTTGAGACATATAACATTTTATACAAATAACATACTTTTCACAAGACATTGTTTTACAAACAACTTATCTTATACAAACTCATTTTACTTGGTCATTTATTTAACCATACATTATTATCTTATTTATACATATCATCTGAACTTATTGTTTTCCAAACGATTTACAAAACAAATCAATTTACAAAGTTCATGACTGACTTTTGCTAAACAACTTTTTCTAAACTTACAAGTCATGAATCCTATTTTCACAAAACCTATGTATCTCACAAGCATTTTTATGCTGACGTACCTATTTTCACATGTGTTTCAGGATATGATGCATAGGATTTATCAAGATATACTTAAGTGGACTTGGGCCTTAGTGACAATAAAAAGATGCAAGACTAGTTATTTATGTTATGTTTCTTTGATTGTCAAGACATTGTAACTCTTTTAAACAATAAAACAATATTTCAATTTCCATGTGTTATGAGACAATGATTCTGTTACAACACTCCCCGACGTTTCCGCCGAACCAACTGGGGTAGCCCAGTTGGCCACCGACACCCACCTCTTCCCAGAGGTACCGGGTTCGAGTCTTGGGAGTGGCATATGTCGCCCAAGATAAGAACTCGGCATGGGGAATTCACCGCGGAGCTAGCTTGGTCGGGTAGCGGCTCCCGAAGTGGGATCACTCCGGCGGTTGGGAGGACCGTGCACTATCCCCCCCCCCCCCCCCACTTTATGTTCAATTGTCTAGCTGAATTTTGAATTTTTTGATATACTTTTATAATTGAATAATATTAGCATCGAAATTTTTATTTTATTTTTCTTAATTTGATAATGTTAGAATCAATTTAAACATCTTTTTCCGATCTGGGTTGTGAAATTTGCCGGTTTTTTGTCATGTATGGTTGTTGCATACCAACTGTTTGATCAATTGTGTAGCTGAAATTTTAGGTTTTCTTTAGCGTATTGCACATATGGTCCCTGTTGTTAAAGAGTTTTACAAAGAGGGGTTTTAACATAAAAATTTAACTGGGTTTAGCTGAAAGGACATCGCCCGTTAATGATTGCAAACATAAAGGACATAGAGTGTAAATTTTAAAGTTAAAGGACAGAGCCTGTCAAAACATTGAAACATAAAGGACGAAAAGTGCAATTTAGGCTTTACATTATCTATTGTTAAATCCTAAGGGGCACGTTTTTCCGGACTCAGACAGACAGAACACCTGAATTCTTAGGACCGGCCCTTTCATCCTACTACTTCTAATTTTTTTCAGATCTGTTAGGAATGCAAATGCCTAAATTGCATTCACAATCTCAGAAATTGTTTGTGATTTGAATTTAGTACTTGTAGCTTGTAAGAAAGATGTTGCATTATAACTGAAAACTTTTCTGACTTGTCCATTTTTTCTGCCTGAATTTTGTCAATTAGATGATGATGCATGCAGTCCATCATTGCTGCATTATAACTGAAAACTTAAGTTCTGAATTCAGTCAATTAGGGGTAGGGTGGGGGCCATTTTAGTATAGTTAAAGGGTCAAGTGTAAATTTGGTAAACCTTCATTTTGTTCACCACATTATAATAACTAGATGTCCATTGTCGGCAATAGGGTATACTATTGTAATTTAGTGCTAAGTCAACCTTTTGCTTTCACATTTCCAATCTTGACTAGCATGTACATTGATACTTTCAACTCTTACCACTTATTAATATTATCTCATCTGATTCCATCTAAAAAAATACTTTAATAATAAGATGAAACAAATATAAAGGTTTGAGGTAATATAAACAAATAATTTCACTGTATTTGCTTGATCAAAGTTAACTTTAGCATTCAAGACACCAACTACGCCGGGAGCAATTCCATCTATAAATCTGTTGATTGTTTCTTCTAGCGTAATCCATAACTCGAAGAAGCATGTACTTTTCCACAACTCTTATATTACTCCTTACCGTATTGGATATTCTTTTTTATTATTTACAGAAACTACAAGAGGAAGACAATGGCGAGCAGAAAAATTCAGCCTCATCGTCAATATTGGATAAAAGGATTATGCCCCAAGAAGAAAATGGTGAGCAGAAAAGTTCAGCCTCGTCGAAATCATTGGATATACGATCCATGCACGAAGAAGACGATGGTGAGAGAAAGGATCCATCCTTGTCATCATCATCACTGTATAAACAGTGTCAAGTTTTTTCACTTGCTGAAATCAAATTGGCAACAAATGATTTTGATGATGCTTTTGTAATTGGAAAAGGTGGGTTTGGTCAGGTATACAAGGGTCAAATCGACTTTGGGGAAAGTACTGATGTTGCCATCAAGAGGTTAGATTGCAATTCCAATCAAGGGGCAACCGAGTTCTATGCCGAGGTTAAAATGCTTTCCAACATTCGCCATAGTCATATTGTCTCTTTACTAGGATATTGTGAAACAGATATGATCCTTATTTATGAATACATGCCCAATGGAAGTCTTGAGGATCATCTGCATAAAAAAAGAGCTAATACAAGCAGTTATTCTCCACTGACATGGATTCAAAGACTCAATATTTGCATAGATGCTGCTCGTGGATTGGACTACCTCCATACGGGTATAGGTGTCCCGCATCGAGTCATCCATCGTGATGTTAAAAGCTCTAATATCTTGCTGGATGAGAACTTGGCAAGTAAGATTGCAGACTTTGGGCTGTCTAGAATTACTCCAGCATCTCAGTCAGGTGCTACCACTAATGTTTATACGGGTCACATCGTATGTACATTTGGGTACTTGGATGCTGAATATTTCTCAACTCACAGACTTACAAGAAAATCTGATGTGTATGCATTTGGTGTGGTCTTGTTGGAAGTGTTATGTGGTAGGCCTGCCCTGGATTTTTCATTGGATGAGGAACAGCACAGCCTAGCTGGATGGGCCAAACACTGCATCAAACGAGGTATTCTAAGTCGGATTGTTGATCCCAGTCTGAGGGGACAAGTCTCGGCTAAATGCCTAAAGCATTTTGGGCAAATTGCATATGAATGCCTCCGTACTTCTTCAAAGGATCGACCAACGATGACTGTGATTTTGGGTAGGCTTGAGTTGGTGCTAACATGGACAATGCAGAGTGTGGAGAGGGCTAGTAATAGGAAATACCTTGGATGGTCACTGTTCTTAACCAAAGCTCCACGTAAGTTTGATTATTTTTTGTTCTCGGCTTTATGTCGCTTGTATTTAAGTCCATATGTGTTAAGCAGGGAGTGTGATATCTGATAGAAAGACAGGCAGCCATGATAGCGGTGGTATTGCAACTGCTTCTCAGCGGGTGGTGTCGCCTAGTGGGGACGCAACGCCACTGATCTTGAAGGAGTTCACATATTCTGACTTACAGAAAGCCACGTGTAACTTTCAGCGCGATTGCTTTCTTGGAGAGGGTGGTTTTGGGAAGGTTTTCAAAGGGTGGTTGGACAGGGTAACATACACCCCACAGAAGGCTGGCAATGGGCTTCCTGTTGCTATTAAGAAATTAAATCCTGAAACTATACAAGGATTCGAAGTGTGGCAGGTTTGCTTGTTTCTCTGTCTTTCACTTTTGTTATTTTCAGTCTTGCATTGACATATTTTGCAAAAGGCATGCATGAATTATTGAACATCTTCTTATACTTGGGTTATTCACTTGTATGTTCTTTATTACAGGCTATAAATTTTTATATGGTCATTTTTCAGTAAATGAAAAAGGTTTCTTTGTATATGATGACGTATAAATTTGACCGTTAAAGATGAGGACTTTGAAGACAACTATGATGACCATTAAAATTTCCTGACCTTTGGGAAAAATTAAGCTGTGAATTCTTATGTGTTTTTTTACTTATTTATTTTGTTTTATTTTTTTTTTTTTTGTGACAGACAGAAGTTACTCTCTTGGGATTGGGAAGGCTTAAACACCCAAATGTTGTTAAACTCTTAGGATATTGCCAGGAAAATATGGAGCTGCTTCTTGTTTATGAATTCATGCAAGGGGGAAGCTTAGAGGATCGTCTTTTCAGAAGTACTTATATACATCAACAAATACGAAAAATGTTGTATCTTTTAGATTTATAAACAATATATATTTTTTAATTATGCAGGTGTAGATGCACTACCATGGTCTACGAGGATTAAAATAGCCATTGGCGCAGCTCAAGGCTTGGCTTTCTTGCATTCAGTAAATGTTATTTACAGGGATATGAAAGCCTCAAATATATTGTTAGATGAGGTAAGCAAAAAAAAACTATATAATTTTACTTTAATGTATATATTACTGATTATGAATGCACCTCCAATGATTTTTTATGTTTTAGGTTCAATCATTTTATTATAAATTTTAGGAATAATGGAATTTAATAATCCAAACTTTCACCCATTGGCCGCCAACGGACCCAACTTCAAAAATAACCGGTGGTGGTCCCAACTTTTCGTATATTGTAAACCAATGGACTTTTACTAAAAAAAACATTAATTTCTTTTTGTCTCCTTATCCTTTTCGGCAACTTTTTCGTATAATGTAAACCAATGGACCTTTATTAAACCGAAAAGGATAAGGAGACAAAAAGAAATTAAGGTTTTTTTTTAGTAAAAGTCCATTGGTTTACAATATACGAAAAGTTGGGACCACCACCGGTTATTTTTGAAGTTGGGTCCGTTGGCGGCCAATTGGTGAAAGTTTGGATTATTAAATTCCATTATTCCTAAATTTTATACATTGTATTTTCAGGATTATAATGCGAAGGTGTCAGATTTTGGGCTATCAAAGTTAGGTCCATCCCCTTCAGTGTCTCATGTGACAACCCGTGAAATGGGCACCTTCGGTTATGCAGCTCCTGAGTATCTGGCTACTGGTTAGTTCTCTTTTTTTTTTGGATTAAACTAATTGCATTCCTTCACATTCTATAGCCCTTTGAATGTAATTAGAGGGTTTTCACTAAAACTTATGAAATAGTTTGTGTGATCACTTCCCAAATTGTTAATAGTTTATGATTATCTTCTTATTAGTTTCCGTTCACAATTGAAGTATTGAAATCATAAGATAGTAACAAAGTTTCATAATTGTTTCACTTTGATCACTTTCATATTATTCCACTATTGTGAAGTTTTCAATGATCGGTTAAACTAAACTGATCACAAGGAACTTAGTATATGTAGTTACTTTTTTCACACAATTTAAACTGTTACTAAGAATTTTACGAAAAAAATGGTGTGAAACTTGAGTGATCTACATGACACATAGTAATGAAACTTGGTTATTTTTTAGACACATTTTTCCTTAGATTAAGAATTAGATAAGTTTTTCGGAAATGGTTACTATGATACACAAAGCTTAAATCTTTATGAAATAGTAACAGATACTCTTCTTCTTCGGTTTTAATTTTTACATGGTTTATAATAACAATGTTGCTTTGCAATTACAGGCCGCTTATCTGTCAAGAGTGATATTTATGGTTTCGGAGTGGTAATGCTTGAGATTATAACAGGGTTACGAGCTCTTGACCCCAGACGACAGTTGGTGGACTGGGCTAGGCCTTTCTTGATAGATAAGAGAATACACAAAATTATGGATCCTCGATTGGGAAAAAATTACCCTGCTAAAGCCGCTCATAAAGCTGCTGAGCTCATCGTAAGTTGCCTTGATATAGCGGCCAAGAGCCGGCCTTCTATGGAGGAAATAGTGTTGTGTTTGCAAGATATTAATGCTATCAGTTTGAAACCAAGAAAGTAAAAAGGCTAACCCTATCTGTCATTGAACCTACAAGGAATTGCCATCATCATGATCAAGACCACCAGTTCTGAAATAAGAATGAAATAGGTATAGGAGTATATAGAGAATGGAATCCCTCCTTTTCTTTCTCTCCATTTCTTTCCAATTTAAAAGGACAGATTTTAGCTTAAAAACTGCTTCCTTTCTTTTCTTTTCTCTTCCTTTGTCTCCATAAAAAATACAAAAAGCTCTGTAATACAACTTTTCCTTACTTCCTTCGAAATCCTTTCTCTTCTCTCTATAAATGAAACTCGGGAACACAGTGTAAGTTCATGTTTCTTCCTAAAGCTAGTCATTGAGAAATTGCAATTCATATATCATGTATCTGTTAAGTACATAATTTCTTTATGTACATAAAGAGTTCGAACTTACGTAGAGCTTTGGTTAGAATAATCTTATTTAAGGTTATTTCTAGTTTCTACTTAACTATGACAAATATGTGTTTCAATATCCATCAATGTCTATACTTTATGCATAAACTCCATTCAATTAGTTTGTTCATCTTGAATTGTGAAATCATCACTTAACAAGGTTAACACATATCTTAACTACGACATTGTTGCTATTACGATACATTAATTGGGCCTTTATGTGTGTAGACATGTCCTTATAAATCATTTTGTCTTTCTACCGTTTTCAAGTGTCCCATGTACGCGTGCTCGCGTTCAACTTTTACGGACAAATTTTTTTCTTTTCTTTGTTTGGCCTTGTTGTATAAACAATGGGAGATGATTAATATAACACACAATAGTAGCTTACACCACACGCGATAATAACTTATACACTATGCATTGCGAGTTGTACCTTTATTATCTACAATCTACTAAACATTTCAATGTTTCATACATTATACAAACCTTCTACTTATTGACTTGCTGTAACTAAAAATAACAGCATCAGTTCCAGCAAAACCCTGCATTCCTCAAATTCATAACTGTTCAACTGTTTTCGACTCGTCATACAGTACAACCCAACAATGCATACAATACAACCTTAAAATACATACACTACAACAACACAATGCATCAGCCAGAAAATCCTACAAGCATCACAGAGGCACAATCTTCACATATGCAAAGTAAAAGCCGCATACTGAAACTTTGTGCACCAACTTCCTAAAACCTGAAACCGTGGGTGCACCAGATGTCACGACCATCGACCAAACTGTTTGAAAAGTCGAGAACCGTGGTGAATGATGGTGCACTAGGGTCACCCTTTTACAAGGGCGCGTTACTACCTAAACTACTACCAACGCGAATTGGTGGCTCACGAAGAGCTAGCCGAATGGTCCCGGTTTTATATGATTGGTACACATCGAGACACTCTTCTACATCGGCATCACACGTTAGTAAGACCCATTCGGAATCATCATCGAGGTACCTTAGGTGATACCCACTGGTATCATTCAAGCTAAACCTTGTCGCGGTTTCTTGCATCAATTCTTTGTAACCCCAATCTTTTTGCATCCGAAAACGAATCTTTTCTTCGCCAAAAGTTACCTTGACCCTCCAAGGATGGCTTTCTGGTTTAACACGCGGTTTAGGGGGACGGTCTTGACTCTCTTCAAGTAGTTTATGACTATGGGATCGTTTAAAGATCTTTGGTTCCTGATCTTGGTCTTGATCTTGATTTTGATCGCTTGATGCATGAGATGTGTGAATCGCTGCAGCGCTTTTGGCTCTTTTTAGAGCACCGCCACTTGTATCTTGATCAACGGTTGGAACACTGTGAGTCCCACCGGAGAAAGAATGACTGGAACTCGAACTCTGACTGCATGAATTGGCCTTATCGTCGATAGTTTTGTTCTTTGTAGCCGGGAACGAGAGACGAGTCTTTTTTGACGTGTCCGGAGAAGCGAGCTTTGGAAAGTTTGAATAGAAAGACTCGATCTGAAACGAGCCCGACCCACCATGCACTGAGTCCATTACAAGTTGAATCTTTCTTAACGAATGACCGACTTTCTTGATCTTCCGAGATGGCCACCGTTGAATCCCGTGTTGCCTGCATATCCGTTTCAGAGTCGTTGGACAAACTGCAGTTACAATAACACGAGTTCAAGATTTGAATATGCGAATTATTAGAATATATTATTATTAGAGTTAATTAGTTTAGTTGAGCCCACGGGTCCAGTAGGTTGTTAGGGTTTTGTTACGATGTCTATATATTGGAACCGAATCCTTCAATAAAAATTCAGTCAGTTATACCATCTTACACGAGCTAACCAATTGCCACCGCTATAAAGAAGTTTGTTTGTAATTAAAAAAATAACAAAAACAAAAACCTACCACCCATATTCTTGGCAGCATCTTTCAGGCTGCCAGCAAAATGCTGCCTTAGCATTTCTAAAGTAATTGTTTTCTCCAGTTTGGCACCAGCACGTCGTTTCTCAACGCCTGAACCCGAATTTGAGCCCGAGCCCGACCCAGTGCCTGGACCATGACCATGACCATCTATTTTTTGAACTTTTGCAACTGATCCTGTATCAGAAACAGCAAGTAACCCATCATTAACGCCATTTTCCGGCAACTCCATCTCTGCAACGATCCTCAAGCTTTTGCAAACCTTTTGTATATTATCCAACAGCGAATTAATCACCCTTTGTTGTTCTTCGCGATCCTTGCAGTCAACAGGCAAGAAAAACTCCAACACAAGGTCAACCATGGCAGCATATGTTGTTCTGACCCGTACAGCCACAGCAGCATGCAGGTCAAAGATTCTAGCATGATGAGCAAGCGGATATTCGGTTTTCATGTATGATGTCACATCAGGCGAGTAACAGAACAGCTCATTAGATTTGAAAGCTTTGCCTACAACACCTTGACCGATAAACAAGTGATGCTCAGAACAAGCTTCTTGGAAATCGTTAAACTGAGAGTCAGATACGTAGGAAGCGGAATCAACGGTGGAGATACAGTGGATCAAGTTTTCGTTTGAGTGGCGGCAGCCTGCTTTGCCACCTTGTTTGATGCATGGGATCCATGTCTGAGCTAATGGTAGCTTATGCATTATGCATGCAGATTTCAGTGTTTCATGAATCTCCGGTAATGCAGGATGATAGAAGCCGTTGCTTACCTAATCATTATAAAGAACATTAGTACTAATTTGTTGAAACATTGTTACATTCAGTGGTGAAGCTTGAAAATTTTCACCGGGGGGTCGGATGTCACAGGACCTAAAAATTCTATATAAGTAAATTTTATTTTTATAAAACCGGGGGGTCGAAAACATATATACCTAAAAAATTCTATATGAAATGTACATACATAACACTACTGAGCGAAAAGTTCGGGGGGTCAGGCGCCCCTCCCGGCCCCTTGAAAGCTACGCCATTGGTTACATTTTCTTTAGAGTAAAATGCCATTTTTGTCCCTGAGGTTTGGCCTTTGCGACTTTCGTCCAGCCCGTTAACTCCATCCATTTTTCTCCATTAAGTCGGGGGTATTTATGTGTTTTTTGCTAACTTAAAGGGCGATTCGGTCTTTTTACATAAATTGAAAGACCGAATTGCCCTTTAAGTTAACAAAAAAGACAAAAATACCCCTAACTTAACGGAGAAAAATGGATGAAGTTAACGAGCCGGAGCCAGATGAAAATGGCAAGATTTAAATCCTTTTGGATCCAGATGAGGAAAAACAAACCTTTGGACAAAAGTCGCAAAACTGACCAAACCTCATAGACGAAAATGGAATTTTACTCTTTTCTTTATTGAATTTGGATTCCAATTACCATGATTTTCTGTGTGTTTGAATCGTCGGAACTCTTGAGATCAACTGCCTATCAAAATCATAAAACTTCTTTTAGATTATTAAAGGTGTAAACTATATAATCTTGAGAAATTAGATAAAAAAACACACCTCAAGAGCCTTACAAACACTTTGAATCTCTAAAGTGTAATTACTCTTCTGAGTAGTCATGATAACTTCAACAACACCAATGCAATCCTTAACATCTTGACCGAAAACCGGGACCGCGACACTCCCACGAACATCATGTATTTTAGCATGAGACACTCTTGGATACTCTTCAACCTTAAAAAGCCGAACATCAGGAGTCCACTCGGGGACTTTTTCCATAAATACCCTTCCGGGCAACCCAACGCTAACTTTAGGATCCCCTTCGGCTGGAAAATGAAAACCATGTTTCTATACTTAGAAAGCCGCGGGCAGTTGAACTCAAGCGAGAAAAGCCGTTGACTCGTACTTAAAACTTTCTTTCCGTCTCTGATTTCGGGCAGCCATACTTGAACAAGTACGTTCTTGTCAACCGTGTAATGTCTTATGTTATCGATTGCATGAACCAATCGTTCCATTACAGATAACGAAGGGCCAGAGCTTGCCACTGGTGCAATCCACCATTGGTTGCTTAATTCAGAAAGATTTTCAGACGGATTCGGTAAGTTAACAAGAGTTCTAACTTGGGATTTCGGCGAATTGTGTTCGGGGTCATTTGACTCCGGTTTTTCGGTATTGGATTCAAATTTGGGCCATTGAAACGAAGGGTCGAACAACGGGTTGGAAGCAGAAGGATTATCATTCAACATTTCGGATCCATCGGTTGCTTGCAACCAACATCCATCTAACAAGAGTTCATCCATGTAATCGAAATCCATGAGTGCATCGGGTGAATTTTCGAGTGGAAAATCGTTTTCATCCATGGCTAATATGTAATCTCTAACTCCCACAACTACTGTTTTAAAAGGCAAAAGATTTGTTTTACATACTCTGTGGTGTATATCTGTCAAAATGGGGAGAAACATTATTCAGATGCATAACCAAACACCAAGATGTTGTACATAAATTGCTATTTTGACTAGTGTAATTGGTCAAGCATCAAGATTTTTTGTTTTGAGTTGTCTGAAGGTCAAATATGTCCACATAATCATCAATAGATGCAATAAATACATGATAAAAAAAAACCCTTAATAAATCAAAAGGGTTCTATAAAAAAGTTGCTATCTTGACTCTGTAATTAGTCAAACATGTAAAATATATATCAACAGATGTAAAAAGATCAATAAGTGGAGAAATCCCAGTTGATGACTTAAAGAGTACCCTATCTAATTCCTACAACAAATCAAAATAACATGCTAAAAACAGCAGAAAATCAGAATATTCTGCAAAGGTTTGCTATTTTGACTTATGTAACTGGTCAAACATGTAAGCAAAATCATCAAAAGATGCAAAAAGATTAATCAATATTGACATCCCAGTGAAGATTGAAGAACACCCAATACATCATTATAATAATAACACTTAAAAATCAATTTTTTTTTTGCAAATATAGCTATCTTGACTCATCTAATGCATGAAATATACACAAATAAATCAAAATGAAGAAACCCAATCAAGAACACCCAAAAAATTTCCAATTGTAAGTGAAAAAAATAATCTAAAATAAAACTAAAAATTCTTGAAGAATCATCAAGTCACCACATTTATATCTAGTTAAGAATTCATAACCTTAAACACCCCGATATTTCCACGTATTACCGGTGGGCCCGTTGGGAAGTATCGTGACGTAGTTGATATCATTATAGTCAAATAATCACAGTTTAATGCACAGCGGAAGTCTTGGTAGAAAATAATATTACAAACCGAAATTCAAAGTATAAATAAATATTATACAAACAGTTGTAAGTGGATCCACAGGCGGATCTAAAACAGAAAACAAATTATTGTTCGACAGACTTTAAGCATCAAGAACTTGCAAGATTCTTTATCTAATGCCCAGGAGCTTCCAGCCAATTTCGTTTAGTACCTGCCACTTAGTCTTTTTGAAAAATACGTCAGTTTACACAGGTAAATACTTTTAACTTATTTTCCCTTATACGGGCTTGGGATACGGTAAATTATTACCGCTTGGTCGGGTATTGAATAATCGATTAGTGGTTAAATTATTGAGATAACCCGTTTTAATCTGTTTTGTTTGATTTAAGCATTTGGGGGTTAATGACCGTGTCCTGGATATCCTCAGCTCATTCATTTGAAATGGCCACGACTTAAGCACGGGGTAACGCTCCTACTGGCTTTACTTGGCATCCTGACACTGGATGTAATGGCCATGCGACTCAGGATTATGCTGCCATTGACAACCCTGAAGCCTATTATGGTAATGACTCTTTACTTATTGGTAACGGTAAATCACTACCTATTTTCCATATTGGTTCTTCCAAAATTTACTCTCCACATAAAACCTTTAATCTTAACAACGTACTTCATGTTCCAGAACTTAAAAAGAACCTTTTGTCTATCCAACAATTTTGTCATGATAATGATGTCTTTTTTGAATTCCACTCGTCTTATTTTGCTGTGAAAGACGAGTCTACACACACCACCCTCCTAACGGGTCCAAGTGAACAGGGTCTTTACTCCATCCGGTTGCCTCGCCTTCAATCTCTTCCTAAAGTTGCATTTACTGCCGTTAAAGCATCTACCACTATCTGGCATCAACGTTTAGGACATCCTCATGATCGTGTTTTTCGTTCTATTTTGTCGCATTGTTCTTTACCTGTTTCAAATAAATTGTCTTCTGCATTATGTAATTCTTGTCAAATGGGCAAGTCTTCCAAATTATCTTTACCTAATTCCAGTTTCCATAGTACAAATGTTTTGGATTTAGTGTATTGTGATGTTTGGGGTCCTGCTCCTCTTTTATCAGTTGATGGTTATCGGTTCTTTTTGTTGTGTGTTGATCACCACTCTAAATATACGTGGATTTACCCCTTAGTGCACAAATCTGATGTTCGTTCCACATTAATCAACTTTATAAACATGGCCGAACGACAATTTAAAACTAAATTAAAAAGTCTTCAAACTGATTGGGGAGGGGAATTCCGGAGTCTCACCCAGTTTCTTACTAGTATTGGTATTATTCACCGACGCTCCTGTCCTCATACTAGTGAACAAAATGGCCCTATGGAGCGTCGCCATCGTCATGTTGTGGAAACTGGACTCACCCTTTTAGCTCAGTCCCATCTTCCTCAACGCTTCTGGCACTTTGCCTTTGAAACTGCTGTATATCTCATCAATCGGCTTCCCTCTTATGTATCTTCAAATAAATCTCCATTTGAACAACTTTACAAACGAAAGCCTGATTACCTCAACGCTTCTGGCACTTTGCCTTTGAAACTGTTGTATATCTCATCAATCGGCTTCCCTCTTATGTATCTTCAAATAAATCTCCATTTGAACAACTTTACAAACGAAAGCCTGACTATTCATTTCTTCGTGTATTTGGGTGTCAATGCTTTCCATATCTTCGTCCCTACAATCACCATAAAATTGATTTTCAGTCCACCCCATGTGTCTTTCTTGGATACAGCCCTGTTCACCATGAATATCGTTGTTTTGATCTAACTACCGAACGTGTGTACATTGCCCGACATGTTCGCTTCAATGAACATGTTTTCCCTTACCACAAACCACCTATCCACCCGAATCCCTCCCCACCCGAACCGTCCTACGTGTCCATCTTTCCTGACCCACCACCTTTTATACCCAATGACCCAGTCGATCCACCCAGCCAACCTGTCACCGATCCACTCAGCCAACCCGTCACTGACCATTCTGCATCTTCAGAACCTGGTCCCTCTTCTCCAACCATCACATCCGAATCATCCTCACCTTCTTCAACCTCAGCCGCACAATCCACTCAAGCTAACCCCATCCATACAACCCATGCCTCTACAAATCCCGACCCACCACCCAGAACCCGCCCACCTAACCTTAGGCCACACCCTAAACAACCCACATGATACAACCCTGCTGCATTGTAGGTCCCTTATCGCGGAGGATTATGAACCTAAACCTTGTTATACTAACCCACTAGCAAGTGCGGAATCCAAGCTAGTAGGCAAACCGAGATGAAGCAAGTAGAGAAACAAACACACAAGATTTCACCGATTAACACCACTGTATTAATACGTATGAAGGTTCCGGTTACAAGCACAATGTTTACAATCAGTTTGCAAACTCTCAAGTGTGTGTGTGAGTTTCGGACAGAAGCTCTCTACTCTCTTTCTGTCTGTGTGTGTGTATCTCTCTCTCTCTTTCTCTCTCTCTCTCTCTTTCTTCTTAAACTCAACACTGCATGGGTATATATATACCCAGCCCTTGATGTCTGGTCGAAGGATCCGATGGATGATCCGAAGGATCATCTATCGAGGACAAGGTAATCGAAGGATCAGCATTGACCTCGAAAGATCACCTTTCGAGGTCTATCATTCGAAGCCTATCTTTCGAGCACCTCGAAGGATCAACAATATCCTTCGAGGCTATCCTTCGATGCAGACAAACATATCAAACATGTGTTAACTGTTGGCCAAGTCAATCCGGAGGATGGTTGACTTGGTCAACTTACAGACTACCAAGGACATCGTTTACATACAGACCGAATACAGACAAAGTACAGACATAAGTGCACCAACAAACTCCCCCTTGGCTGTAGCTTTGTCTTTGTCTTCTATAGTTGCAGACTCGTCTTGAACTTCGACGGTCTTTGGTCTTCGAGTTACCAAAACTCTGATGTCCTTTCACGTCTTCACAGTCGGAGGATCTTCAAAGTTTTCACGTCTTGAAAGCAAAGAGTGTATCAACAAACTACCCGTATCATGTAGGAAGTGTGTTGACAAACTCCCCCTTGACATAAGCTCCCCCTTGGGCTATGCTCGTGAAATACTTTAACTTTATGAAGTGAGATCTTTGTGGTGTTGATGATGGCCAGCGGCAACTCGATCATCTTCATCAGTTGAGCGCCTTCTCATCGTGTCTTCATTCCAAAGCTTGTCATCGACCATGTTCTCCTAGCCTTTAGAATCTGCACATGCAAGAAATCTAAACGCGTAATGAGAACAACTGCTTGGAATATAGTATACACAAATGACACACGAATGACCATGTCACAATCAAACACCGTCCGACAGTTTGAAAGTTTAAATAAATTTGTCAAATTTTAGCCTTTAACTTTCAAAACTTGCAAATTTCGACTGTTTATGAAGATTTAGTCAATTCGGTTTTCGTTCAGGTTTCAGGTAACGAAGACTCGAGCTCCAACATCGTACGATCTAAAATAAAGTAGAAAGAAAATCTTTTTGGCTTTTATAAAGTTTATATTAAAACACACCTAAAATCTTTTTGGTATTTTTGAAAGTAAAAGACAACAATTTAAAATCCTTTGAGTGTTATCAAACGACATCACCGCTAATGTCGTGCTGATATGCACCAAACGACGAAACTGTTTAAAAGAAAAACAATAAAAGTTAAACAGTAAATAAATATATACAAACATTCTTTTTGCGAGTTTCGAGGGTAAGAGAATCATATCAGTGTACGGTCATGCCAAAACACTCTTGTTGTTCAGTTAGTTAACATTAAGATAAGCATCCTATAACAATTATCGGTATTGTTGTCCACTTAAGCTCAACTTATCAGATGTAATCATGGCGAGGGGATACGTTAAGGTATGATTTATACTTACCGACCGGTGTTCATCCACATCACGACACATTCCCGTATCAAGGTATGCACGAGAGTTCATCTTACCGGTGAGTATACCGATTATCATCTGTTTGACCGTATAAAATGTGAGATACTCACTTATTTTGAATTGAAAACAAGCCCTTTGTGATATAATCACTTATTGGTGAGGAACTTGATTTTCATATGCATGAGGGCACAGGTGCAAGTCCGTGAACAGGTCAGTACTTCCGTACAGCAGAGAGACGAACTTGACACCCGGATAAATGTGATATTTTTATCACTTATTTGATTTGGACATGTGATTGTTGATCACTTATTGAGGTCGAATGCAGTATGTATTATGTACACGTATGTATAGTATCATGGAAGATCTTAGACTTAGTCTATTTATAGAAGCAACCATGATACACAGATGATAAGCAGCATAAAGACCGAATATCTCAGAACCTCGGCAATCTCTCAAACGAAATTTCGGTACCAAGACCATATGCCAATGAATGGTTCCCACCCAGTCTTCAGTCGATTTAAGTTTATATCACCCTGCACACTTTAAAATGATTGTGAGCCTACCGATACATCTTATATAGAGCTGCTTATCGTTTTTCATTTAGGGTTTAAAGAGGTTGGATAGACCACTGATGTACTATCATTTTCTCTTTTGCTCGCCAGGAAACTCATTTTTGTTTTTCTATTGTTTTTGTGTTTTTGAAATTTTTCAATGTTTTTGGATTTTCAAATTTTGGATTTACTCCCCCTAAAATCAATAAACTAAGATAAATTTAAACACACAAAGGTATTTACAAAAATGATTTTCCGATGTTGGTTTTACTCTGGCTTGACCTTAATGCCATTTACCAATAATAAGAAGTCAAATCTTGATTTGTCAAAAGCTTTGGTAAATAAGTCGGCACGTTGGTCATCGGTGTGGACCTTAACAACATCGATTAGCCTTTTCTCAAAGCAATCACGTATGAAGTGATATTTGATTTCGATGTGTTTGGTCTTTGAATGCTGCACAGGATTTTTAGTGATATCTAAAGCAGCAGAATTATCAACGTATATAGGAGTAGTTAGGAATTCAAAACCGTAGTCCCGCAATTGTTGTTGAATCCAAAGAACTTGGGAGCAACAACTTGAGGCAGCAATGTATTCAGCTTCGCATGTTGATGTAGCTACACACGTCTGCTTCTTGCACTGCCATGTGACTAGGCGATTTCCTAAAAACTGACATCCAGCCGTTGTGGATTTGCCGTCGATTTTACATCCGCCAAAATCAGAATCACTGAATGCGACCAAATCAAAGTTATTATCCCTAGGATACCACAGACCGGTGTCGGGGTAAGCCTTCAAATAACGAAAAATCCTTTTGACAGCTGCAAGATGTGAGGCCTTCGGGTTAACTTGATATCTGGCAAGCAGGCACGTTGGGTACATTATATCTGGCCTTGATGCTGTGAGGTACATAAGGGATCCGATCATCGCGCGATAGTATGAAGGGCTAACAGGTTCACCCTTCAAGTCAGGAGTAATGCCGTGATTAGTTGGCAATGGGGTACCAATGGGCGTTGCATCGGACATCTGGAACCGGCTCAAGATGTCTCCAACATATTTAGTCTGATGGATGAATATCCCGGACTCTGTTTGTTGCACTTGTAGGCCCAAAAAGAAATTCATTTCCCCCATAGCACTCATCTCGAACTTATCCTGCATGATGCGCTCGAAATTCCTACACAAAACATCATTAGTAGAACCAAAAATAATATCATCAACATATACCTGAACCAGAAGAAGATCTCCATCTTGTTCTTTGATGAAGAGAGTACAATCGATAAGACCTCTTCGAAAACCGTTCTCCAGCAGATATGTAGATAAGGTTGCATACCAAGCTCGTGGCGCTTGGTGAAGACCATAGAGAGCTTTGTTGAGCAACCAAACCCGATCGGGATGAACAGGATCTTCAAAACCTGGAGGCTGTTCGACATATACCTCTTCTTCAACCACACCATGTAGAAATGCACTTTTGACGTCCATCTGGTAAACCTTGAACCCTTTGAATGAGGCATAAGCCAGAAAGATCCGAATAGCTTCCAGACGTGCAACTGGTGCATAGACTTCGTTGTAGTCGATCCCTTCTATCTGACGAAAACCTTGAACGACTAAACGAGCTTTGTTACGAATAACCACTCCACGGTCGTCTTTCTTGCATTTGAAGACCCATCGAGTGCCAATCTTCTTGTAGTTCTCAGGCTTTTCAACAAGCTTCCATACACCAAGCTTGTGAAATTGCTGTAATTCTTCCTGCATGGCTTCAACCCAAGCACTGTCTTTCAAAGCTTCCTTCCACGACTTTGGTTCTTCTTGTGACACGTAACACGCGAAGGACCAGTCATTTTGTTGGCCAGATTCTCTTATAGCTGAGTACAAACCAGCATTCCGGTTGTTTCTCAGCTGATTACGCGTCTGCACACCGCGATGGACATCTCCTATGATATTCTGCTGGGGATGGGTATCGTGAATCCTCATTTCAGGATTATCTGGCACACGAGCATTGATACCCAAATTATTCAGATTAAGATCAACAACCAGCTCCACACCTGGAATGTGGGTAGAAGTGGATGCATTCCCTTCAGCAGTATCTATATTCTGCATATGAGGTGTATCACCAGAGGCACCTTGAACAGGAGCAGCTGGAGCTGAAGATCCTTCTGCTGCATCATGATATTCATCATCTTCAGAAGAGTCATTATAATCAGCAGCATCTTCATAAACCTCATTTTGAACCATATTGTTGACAGACGTAGAAGCTTGAGGGTCAACAACAATAGGTCTAACCAATGGCGAGACAGCAGCGTTGTCACTTTCCAACAACATTCGAGCCGCTGCTGATTCTTCGTCAAAGGTTGGCAGATTGAAGGAGTCAAATAGCCCATCATAATCGAACATCCACGGATCACCCGGAGCCCTAACAGGACTCGTGTACCTTTGAACCCTAACTTCGCTCCATAGCTCAATCTTTTTGGTAGCTGGATTCCAAACACGAAAATTCGGAGTAGCATATCCAAGGAAGAAACCCTCGATAGCTTTTGCACCAAACTTTCCATCCGGCTCAATCATAGTACAAGGAGCACCAAACGGTTCAAGGTAAGAAAGATCCGGTTTCCTTCTCTGAAGGAGTTCGAAGCAAGTCTTGCCATGTCTCTTAACTGTAAGAACTCTGTTCAACGTGTAGCAAGCAGCCGATACAGCCTCCCCCCAGAATTGAATAGGGAGTTCCGACTCTACTAACATTGTTCTTGCAGTTTCAATAATAGTTCGATTCTTCCTCTCAGCGACACCATTTTGTTGTGGAGTATAACGAGAACTGTACTCATGAAGAATGCCTTTAGAAGTACAAAACTCATCCATAACTTGATTCTTGAATTCGGTTCCATTGTCGCTTCGGATCCTTTTCACTTTCAACGTATAGAGATTCTCCAACATTGTAAGAAGATCCTTGAGGATGCCAGGAGTTTCACTCTTGTGTGCCATAAAAGATACCCAAGAAAATCTAGAGTAGTCATCAGTAACTACTAAACAGTAAGCATCACCAAACGTTGTCTTGTGCTTCATAGGTCCAAAAAGGTCCATATGAAGACGTTCGAGAGGCATGCTGACAGTGTTGATTTTCTTCAAAGGGTGAGACTTCTTTGTTTGCTTCCCTTTTGGCACGAGACACAGATATCTTGTAGATGAAAACTTCTTACAGGCACACCATTCACAAGATTATTTTTCACCAAATGGTTCATCTTTCTCAAGTGAATGTGTCCCATTCTTCTGTGCCAAGATATAGACTCCTTTTCTGTGGCTTTTGAGACAAAACAAGTAACTTGTGCAGATGTTGTAATCGCCTGGCTCATGTCGAGAATATAAAGATCATTAACTCTCGGAGCCGATAAGAGAATCCATTCTTGTGGAATTTTGAATCCAGGTTTCAGCACATAGCAGCCAGCGTCATCAAAAATCACTGAGAACTTTTTATCGCAGATTTGCGACACACTCAGAAGATTGTGATCAATCTGCTTCACATAATTGATCTTGTCAAAGCACACGATACCATTTGAGATACTTCCTTCTCCAGTGATGTACCCGCCTTTATCACCCGCAAAAGCAACATACCCTCCTCTGATATTTCTCACGTCATACAGGAGCCGTAAGTCGCCAGTCATGTGCCTGGATGCTCCACTATCAACAATCCAATGACTATTAATAGTTCCTCCTAGAACATCCTGCACATGTCAATTAAACACATCAGTTGAGAATGGGGACCCAAGCCTTAGTGGTCTTGGGTCGTCCCTTGGCATCACGATACGTAAGCTCTATCTCTTGATAGTTTTCAAGAACAACTGCTCCCCCTGAATTGTCACCCGACTTAGGTAACCAAGTTTGTCTGTGCCTACCAGTTTTTGAAGATTCTGGTTTTACAGGTTGTGACACACTTGGTTCCTTTTGCACTGTTTTAACTTCAGATTTTAAAGCTTTTTCAACAGTTTTTATGTTCTTACGCCGTTGTTTAGTTTCTTGTTCTTTTACAGTTTGTTTGTCTTGTTTAGGTGAAACTGACCGACGTTGAGGGTGAACTGTTTCAGGTGGAGTTTTCTCAACAAATTTCTTCTTTGGAGCATTTGGGCAATTTCTGATAATGTGCCCAATTTCTCCACATTTGAAACAAGTTCTCCTTTCAACAGACTTAGGAGAACTTGATCGACTACCAGATGTTGAACTTGTAGAGCCTGAGGTACTTGCTCTTTCATCACACCCGTTTGTATGTTGAGTGTAATTGTTATCACTGTTACGTTTTAAAATCTTGACTTCTTGTACAAAATCAGTGTTTGATTTGTTTTCAAAAGTCTCAATTTTATCCGTACCTTTTGATGCTACAAATTTAACATCTTTTCCTTTCTTCATGTAACGAGCTCCTTTTGATTCAACTTTAGCCTTTGGCTTTGGAGCTCGTTGTGGTTGTTTACCCTTAGAAGCAGTAGGTTGTCGAGTGGTTGGAGATTTTTGATTACCAGATTGTTTCCTAATCTCAGCCTTAGGAATTGGATCACATTGTGTTACCACAATTCCCGGAAGTGTTTTTCCCAAAAATTTGTTTGTATTGTCTTCAAAGACTTTATCAATCAAGGATTTATTTACATTTTTAATTGGAAAAACATGATCTGAGTAGATTTTATTATCTCCAACCAAAGTGTACAACACATTACTGCTTTTAACAGTAGATACATCTTTCTTATCGACTTTGACAGGATCAATCACTTGCTTTTTGACAGATGGAACCTCAGGAGCATCAGGATCACAAAGGATGTGATTCTCTCGTGGAATATCTACTCCTTTCATCTTGCTAAGTGATTTATCCTGATCACTTACAGCCACATCTGATTCATCATCCGATGTCTCATAGTCCTCGATAATTGGAGAACTTTGCTTCATGGATGATGAAGTTTCCTGTTCTTCAGAGGCTGTGTTTGAAGAATTGTCCGGTTTGAACCCAAGGCCAGTAGTAAACTCCTCAACATCAAGAGGCACACTGGGTTCATACCGAGGCATTTCTTCCTCATCAGGCATCTTGGTATAGTTGTTCATCAACGGGGGTGGACATTTGTTATACCCTATGCCCTTCTGATTTCCCTTTAGTTGTTGAACATCAATGATGTGATCAAGCACAAATCGGGAGTTAGAATAACTATCCAATTTCTGTTTGATCGCATCATGTTCGCATTGGGCAATGGCTAATTGCTTTTTAGTTTCTTCCACAATATTAATATACTCATTTATACTCACTTGTTTGTGGTAAACTACTTTGTTAACCTCGGACACATTTTTCTTTAAAGTCTCTATTACAGATTTAAATTCTTTTTCATTCCGGGTTAAAGCCATGTTTGCCTCTTTGCATTTCGACAGTTCAACAACCAAATTCTGGTTATGACTATGAAGCTTTTCTGATTCAAGCTTCATCTCTGCACATGATTTACAAATACTAGGAGCAGGTGGTTCAGAAGTTACCTGACTAGTAGAGGCTGAGCCGTTTGCCATAAAGGCAGTTTGAAAAGAAAAAGCTCCATCTTCAGAAAATAGCTTTTCCATTTCCGTTGATGTAGCAGCAGCCTTCCTAATCAGAATTGATTTCTGACATTTAAGCTCGTCAGCTTCATTCAGAAGATCCTGAATATCTTCACCTCCTTCCTCCTCATCAGGCTCTGAGTGATTATCCCCAGAAACAGAGCCTTCTTCATCCGAACTGCCAGAATAACCAGAACTGTCATCGCTTCCAGACGATTCTTCTTTATGAACATGCTCGATGACCTTAGCATACAGGGCAGTTCCACTTCCCTGATCTCCTTCACCAAACTGTACTGACCAGTCACATCCTTCATCAGCTTGAACAGCCAAAGCCCGATTGTGATTGGTAGTTCCAGGCTGTCCCTGATTGTTATTCACTGCCACCATCCTCCGTTCACGGTTTTCTTGTTGGGCATTCACATTCGTCTGGTTTCTGAAAGGGTTGTGATTGCCGTGTTTTGTTGGTCGAGTGCACTCACGTTTAAAGTGCCCTTTCTCGCCACAGTTAAAGCACGTGACGGCATTAATATCAAACCCATACTTCGTGTTTTTCTTTCCTTCCAACGAAGTTCTTCCAGTTCGTGCCATGAAATCTTTTGCCCTTCTAACCGCACTAGCAAAAGCCCATTTAATATCCATCAACTCCATTTCTTCCTTGTCGATCTGATCATAATCTTCATTGGTCATGTTGATGTTTCCAAGCTGACCTGCTACCAAACCACAGTATGCACTGACCATGGTGTTGATAATCTCCATATGTTCCTTAGCAACTTCAATACTAAGGTGTGAAAGATTTGAGTTGTCGACTCGGATGGTGTGATGACTTTGGGGTTGAGGTTGAGGATTGCTTGTATAGTGAGCTTGCTGTTGTTGTTGTTGAGGTTGTGGTTGTGGCTGTGTTGGAACAGGAATGTAAGACCTCGGATCGAATTGAGGTTGTGGTGGAGCAGATGTTGACTGAGGAAACGGAAAGGAACTTGAACTTGTATTGGACACAAATGCAGTCTGCAGCTTAGGTTGCTGTTGCTGAGCTGCAGCAGATCTTGCCAAAACATCGAATCCTGGAAGATACATTTCCGTATTCTGAGGAGCTGGAGCACGCCTTGCTTTCCTAATCTCTTCATCATTCTTATGTTCCAGCTTTTGAATGAACTCATAGATGTTGACTTGATCTAGAGTTCCAGTATGCTTCAACAGTTCAATGAACGAGCTCCACTTTGGAGGTAAAGCGTCAGCAAACCTACTCACCATTTCTTGTTGAGTTGCGACAACTCCATAAGCACACATCTCACTAATCAAATGATAGAAACGTGTGATCATATCATTCAGAGTCTCGTTCTCCAAAAACTGAAAGGATTCAAACTCTTTCTTCAACAAATCATGCCGAGATTTTCGAGCAGCTGCATTGCCTTCTCCTCTAGCAACTAAGGCATCCCACAATGTTTTCGTGGTCTTGCAATATGAGAACTGATGGTAGATGTCTTTGTTGAGTGCTTGAGTAAGTGTGGCAAAGGCCTTTTTCTCCAATTCATAAGCCTTCTTGTCATTTTCAAGCATATTTGCATAACCCTCTGAAGTTGACGCAGCAGTTTCAAGATTAGTATTGAACGCATTGATGAAACACGTCCAAAGATCAGTGCTTTGCCCTTGAACATATGTGTGAAACCGGTTTTTCCAAGATGGAAAATCGTTCATATGGTTCAACTTAGGTGGACGGTTGTTGCTGCCAGTTTCACTTTCACTAATCAGAATGTTCTGAAGACTTTGACTTTGATTGGATACCAAAGCCCATTGACTTGGACTGATTGATGGCTGTGGAATCATACTCTTTGCCCAATCTGCAGCAGTCACTAACTCTTGATTGTTTCGTGAGTCCAAACTCCAATCCCATGGACTTGTACAGCTCATTTTGATCAAATATAAGTATCAAATATAAGTACCAAACCTACACACCACAAACTGTTAAGTGCAGAAACAAATATGAATCGAAAGATACTGACTTGTTCGAAAGATCAATGCTTGTTCGAATGATCAACAAGGTTCGAGAGATCCCTGTTGAGTTTCGAACCAAGACTTCGAAGGATTGATTTCGAAAGGTTGATCACACGAAGGATCCTTATCTTTCGAATGATGATTTCGAAAGATTCTCCTTATGTTTCGAACACTGGTCTCGAAAGATGACACTTGTCCGAAGAATCAACAGTGTTCGAAGGATCACTGTTGATGGCTCGAACTATAACCTCGAAAGATAGCCTTGAAAGATTCACCTAACACGAAGGATCCTTATCTTTCGTAATGAACAGTAACTCGAAGGATGTATCTATCGAAAAGATTCCTTGACTTGAAGGATAACACACTGACTTCGAAGGATGTTCGAAGGATGGTTATCTTTCGAATCTCCTTGATCGAAGGATGATCCTTCGAGCTCGAAAGTTATCTTTCAACGTCTGACACACTGTCAAAAGTACTGATGGGTTGGTGAGAAAAGTGACAGGTTGGTGTACCAACTTTCGGCAGAAAGGATGGTTCTGCCAACAACTTTTTCACCAGCTTTTTGATTTTCAAAAAAAGTTTACCCAAATTGGCAACCTTATCAACAAGATATGGTCACCGGAAACACACCGGATATATGGCCGGAAAAATCAAAGTCACTTAAAAACAAGTTTTCAAGTTACCCAACCCAACCTTGAACACTCCCGAAGGTTTAGTAACCGTTTTTCAGTTTAAACAAGCAAGAAAACCACCAAAGACGGGTGCTAAACCAAGTGTCCAAACACACCAAGAACTCGAACAACCCGGTTTTAAACAAGGTAAAGAGCCAGGCTCTGATACCACTTGTAGGTCCCTTATCGCGGAGGATTATGAACCTAAACCTTGTTATACTAACCCACTAGCAAGTGCGGAATCCAAGCTAGTAGGCAAACCGAGATGAAGCAAGTAGAGAAACAAACACACAAGATTTCACCGATTAACACCACTGTATTAATACGTATGAAGGTTCCGGTTACAAGCACAATGTTTACAATCAGTTTGCAAACTCTCAAGTGTGTGTGTGAGTTTCGGACAGAAGCTCTCTACTCTCTTTCTGTCTGTGTGTGTGTATCTCTCTCTCTCTTTCTCTCTCTCTCTCTCTTTCTTCTTAAACTCAACACTGCATGGGTATATATATACCCAGCCCTTGATGTCTGGTCGAAGGATCCGATGGATGATCCGAAGGATCATCTATCGAGGACAAGGTAATCGAAGGATCAGCATTGACCTCGAAAGATCACCTTTCGAGGTCTATCATTCGAAGCCTATCTTTCGAGCACCTCGAAGGATCAACAATATCCTTCGAGGCTATCCTTCGATGCAGACAAACATATCAAACATGTGTTAACTGTTGGCCAAGTCAATCCGGAGGATGGTTGACTTGGTCAACTTACAGACTACCAAGGACATCGTTTACATACAGACCGAATACAGACAAAGTACAGACATAAGTGCACCAACATGCATACAACACTACCACCTCCTCACCTATACCTACCGAACCTACCTCATTTACCGTTTCCAATAAGTCTTCTAAGTGGCGTCATGCCATGGCTGAAGAGTTGGCGGCTTTGCATAAGAATGGTACTTGGTCATTAGTTCCACCTGTCAAAAATGCTAATGTGGTTGATTGTAAGTGGGTTTACAGGTTGAAAACAGATCCTACTGGGAAGATAAGTCGTTACAAGGCTCGTCTAGTGGCTAAGGGTTTTCATCAACAACCGGGAGTTGACTATCATGAAACATTTAGTCTGGTTGTTAAACTGGCCACTATACGTACTGTTCTTTCACTGGCTGTGACAAACAAATGGGCTACTCGTCAACTAGATGTTCAGAATGCCTTCCTGCATGGTGATCTTAAAGAAACAGTTTATATGAAGCAACCTCCTGGTTTTATTGACTCTACGAGACCTGATCATGTATGCCTCTTGCACAAATCACTATATGGCCTTAAACAAGCTCCTCGGGCTTGGTTTACTAGGTTGTCTCAAGCACTTCAGCAGCTTGGTTTTTATGGATCCAAAACTGATCCATCCCTATTTATCTTGAATTCCCGAGGCACTATTGTGTATGTGCTTGTTTATGTCGATGACATCATTGTTACGGGTAATAATGATACTGCTATCCGTGACATCATTGGTCGTTTTAGCTCTCAGTTTGCTGTTAAGGATCTTGGTCCATTACATTACTTCTTGGGTATTGAAGTTCTTCCTCATGGTTCCAATTTGCTTCTATCTCAACGTAAGTATGTTTTGGATATTATTTACAGGGCTGGCATGGTGGATTGTAAACCTGTGTCTTCTCCTATGAGTACCTCTCATGAGTTGATACCTGATGACAGTCCTCCTCTTGAGGACCCTTCCAAATATCGTCAAATTGTTGGTGCTCTTCAGTATGCTACCTGATCTAGACCTGACATTGCCTTTGCTGTCAACAAAGTTTGTCAGTTTATGCATTCTCCGACTGAAAATCATTGGGCTGTTGTGAAACGTATCTTGCGGTATCTTCAGGGCACAGTTCAGCTTGGATTATACTTTCGTCATGACACAGGTTCCAGGTTACAGGCCTTCTCTGACTCTCATTGGACTCAAGATATTCACGCATACTCGGATTCTGACTGGGCAGGCTGCCCCATCGATCGTCGTTCCACGGGGGGATTTGCTATCTATTTAGGCTCTAATTTGATTTCTTGGGCTGCTCGAAAACAAAGAACTGTCTCTCAATCGTCTACAGAATCCGAATATAAGGCCATTGCTGACACTGTTGCTGAGCTGATCTGGTTAAAGTCGCTTCTTCAGGAACTTGGAATAGTTCATCAATCTCCGACTCTTTGGTGTGATAATCTTGGTGCAACCTATCTCTCTGCGAATCCCGTTTTTCATGCTCGTACTAAGCATGTAGAGGTTGATTACCATTTTGTCCGTGAACAAGTTGCTCAGGGCAATCTTATTGTCAAGTTCATATCTACAAATGATCAAATTGCTGATGTGTTTACCAAACCGTTACCCTCTCAACGATTTCTGCTTTTAAGATCCAAGTTGCCGGTCGTTCCCCGTCCTCAACTTGCGGGGGAATATTAGACTTAATAGTTAAGATAGAATTAGTTTAATAATAGAGGGTTTAGAATGTAATTTATTTATCTATATAATCTATTGTAATCTCCTATTATCATCAATAATACAATTCATGATTTGATTCTTATGATAATCATAAACATAATTATCCCAAAACAAAGGCACAAGTCAGACATAAACATAGTTATCCCACAATAATGCTATAAAGATCTAAGTTTTTAATCACTGAACATAAACTAAACAATATAAATGACCATGAACGGACGTAAACGAACATATTAACCAACGTACAATTGAATAAGCACGACCGCTTGTCTGTTGAACGTTCGGTTCGTTTACACCCCTAAATTTTAACCTCAAAAGTAAGAAAGAAATCTTTAGTGATAGAGATAGTAGGTTCGCTAAACGTTCGGTTCGGTTCACTTACTAACTAAATCCCCCAATATTCAATTTGTCTATTCTGGTTGTTGTGGCTGTGGGTGTATGAACGTGTGAGCATTGATCTTATGAACAGAATGTGTGCTGGTCCCACAAGGATAGCTCCATAGGACCATTGACTGAGTCAACGGTGTAAGATTGATGTCCAAAATCAGCACATACATAGTAATAAATGGAGACATTGACTTGTAGGTTCAATGGCATAGGTGTCTGCATCTGTGAGTTTTATGAAACAGATGCCAATTAATGGGAGTTGTGTATAACTTTGCTTTGACATTTTCAACCTTGTCATATACTCATATGTTCTGTTTCAATGTACTTGGTTCTTACTTAAGAAAAGACGTATAGACACCTTAGACAAAAGAACATACTGTATTTTTTTATAACTCCAAGAAGCATGTATCTTTCCACTGCTCTTATATTACTCTTTACTATATTGGATGTTCTTATATATTATCTGCAGAAGCAACATGAAGAAAACAATTATGAGCAAAATAATTTGTCCCTGTCATCATCGTCGGATCAACAATCTCGACAAGTTGATAACCATGGTGACAAGAAGGGTCCATCCACATCCACATCATCATCACCAGATAAACAGTGTCGACAGTTTACGCTTGCTGAGATCAAAGCAGCCACCAATGATTTTGATGACGCTTTCGTCGTTGGAAAAGGCGGGTTTGGTAAGGTATACAAGGGTAAAATCGACTTTGTGGAAACTACAGATGTTGCCATCAAGAGGTTAAATCTTGATTCCAATCAAGGAGCGGCCGAGTTTTGGGCAGAAATCGAGATGCTTTCCAAGTTTCGCCATAGTCATATTGTATCTTTACTAGGATATTGTGAAAAAGAAATGATCATTGTTTATGAATACATGCCCAACGGAAGTCTCGAGGATCATTTGCATAAAAAAAGAGCTTATGGAAGTAATTCTTCACCGCTGACGTGGATTCAAAGGCTCAATATCTGCATAGGTGCTGCACGTGGTTTAGACTACCTCCATACGGGTACAGGTGTGCAACAACGAGTCATACACCGTGACGTCAAGAGTTCAAACGTCTTGCTGGACAATAATTTAACAGCTAAGATTTCGGATTTTGGGTTATCCAGAACCGGTCCCGCATATCAGCCAGGTTCTAGTTCTACTACCAATGTTTATACAGATCAGATCAAAGGGACGTTTGGATACATGGATGCTGAGTATTTCTCAACTCGCAGACTGACTAGAAAATCTGACGTGTATGCATTTGGTGTGGTTTTATTAGAAGTGTTGTGTGGTAGGCCCGCTTTGGATTTTACATTGGATGAACAGCAACATAGTTTATCGGTATGGGCCAGACAATGCATCAAAGAAGGTAAGATTGATCAAATTATCGATCCAAGTGTGAGAGGGGAAGCCGAAAGTAACTGTCTAAAAGAATTTGGGCAAATTGCGTATGAATGTATTCTTAATTCTTCAAAGGATCGACCCACAATGACTAAAGTGCTGGCACGGCTCGAGTTTGTGTTAAGTTGGACGTTGCAGAGTGTGCAAAGCGCTACTAATCGGAAATATGCTGGAAAGTCGATCTTTATTGGGAAATCATGGTCAATGTTTTTGACCAAAGGTGCAAGTAAGTTCTGTTACATTCAGTTCTTATATTATGAATCTTTCTTTGTAACTCGTTTTTTTAAGCGTTAGTTATTGATTAAGCAGGGCGTATGAGTCCGAATATAAAGAAACTTGGGCAAAACATTAGCAACAAAAAGAAAAGCTTCATGATGGCGAAAGGTGGTGGCGCGCAACAGGTAGTGCCGCCTAGGGGACGACAGATAATGATACCGAAGGTGAAGATGTTCACGTTTTCTGAGCTGAAGACCGCCACAAAGAATTTCGGTCAGGAATCGTTTCTTGGAGAGGGTGGTTACGGGAAGGTTTTCATAGGGTGGTTGGATAGCGTAACACTTGCCCCACAGAAGACCGGTGATGGGATTGCAGTGGCCATCAAGAAATCAAGTCCCAACAGGTGCCAAGGTCTCAATGAGTGGCAGGTCCATATTTTTAAATTGTTTTAAAGTATTTATCTTTAGTATATTATGATAATGTTTGTTTTAGAAAAGTGTTTAAAATGGCAAAATCAGATTGTGAATTTTGTTTGTTTTGGTGACAGGCAGAAGTGAAGTTCTTGGGAACATTTAGCCACCCGAATGTTATTAAGCTCTTTGGATATTGCTGGGAAGATAAGAATTTTCTTCTCGTTTATGAATATATGCAAAAGGGAAGCTTGGATATGCATCTCTTCAGGGGTACGTATTCAAATCTACGCCAACGAATACAGAAAATAGATTTATAAACACTTTATTTAAAATTGGATTTTGCAGAAGGCACAGAACCACTTTCTTGGGACACAAGGGTTAAGATTGCAATGGGAGCAGCTCAAGGCCTTGCTTTCTTGCACACTACAGAAAATAATGTCATTTTCAGGGATGTGAAATCCTCAAATATTTTGTTAGACAAGGCAAGTATAAGCAAATCAAATTTGCTTCAAATATACGTATACGCTTATGGTTGCACACCTTAAAAATGTTGATGATTTGGGTTTGATACTTTAGTTTAGTTACTTGTCAAGTTAACTTTTATATTGAATATTTCAGGATTTTAACGCGAAGCTTGCGGATTTTGGGCTGGCAAAGTTAGGCCCGCTTAATGGGGAGTCTCATGTCTCAACAGGCATAGCAGGCACCTATGGCTATATGGCTCCTGAATATGTGGCCACTGGTTAGTTCTATTAATATCACAATCACTTTAAAATGTGCATTCAAAGTTTCAAACACCCCTCTTAGCTTTGTTTTAAAAGCATGTCTTATTAGAATGTAATCTAGACTTAGATTAGTTTAATTATGTATTATGTAGGCCCTTATATAGTTACAGTATGAAGTTCTAATACTGTAATCGTGTGTTTATTAGTGCAAGTATTAAAAGAAGACGGGCGGAAGCGTTGGTTTGAACTTGATAACAACTCGTACCACAACTTGAAGCTTGATTGTATTTATCAAGTTAATATGCGGTGAAAGGAAGATTGTATTTTAATTGCTTTCAACGCTTTCAACGCTTGATTGTATTTATCAAGTTTAATATGGTATCAAGTTAATTGTACAGAGATAAGTATGGGAGCAGAGTTATTTGAACTTATTTTAATTGCTTTGTACAATTAACTCTGATACCATTCAGTTGAACCGGACTTAGGGTGAGAGGGGCACTCCCTAAGTCCGGTTCAACTGAATGGTATCAGAGTTAAGCGGGCCTAACTTAGGGTGAGAGGGGCACTCCCTAAGCCAATCGATCAACTGAATGGTATCAGAGTTAATTGTACAGAGTTAATTGTACAGAGATAAGTTGTGGTACGCGAAGGTTAGACTTCTTCTTGTCTTCAGGTTTTCATAACACTTGATCATCCTGTTCGTGAAAAGAGTCTAACCTTCGCGTACCACAACTTGGTTGGGTCCCAGACTCAGAAGAAGGTGCGGGTTGCCTAGACAATAGAAATATGTTTCAAGGATCATAACTCTGTACAATTAAATAACCAAACAGTTGAACTTGATACCGACAACACCCGTTGAACACGAATTGCGGAATACACACGAACAACTGAACTCTCGGACCACACACACTCGTCCCTCTCACTATCTGCCACAATCAAGAACACAAGGATTTACGTGGTTCGGTCTAAACTGACCTACGTCCACGGGGTAACTAGGAGTTTATTTCATGGTCTGGGACTGAGACAAAAATTACAAATACAGATCAATCTCTTATATAGAGATTGGGATGATAACTGATCAAAGACAAAACAATGGGAACACATGAAAAATGCACCCGAGAAATATGGTTGTCTTTAGCCATTTCTTTTGACAGGCCACACAACATGTTGCAGTTTTCACACACGTTTTCTGCCGCTACTTTGACCATCTCAATGAGTGGCTTCACACTCAACAATCTCCCACTTGAAGCCACGGAACAATCTTCACCTGTGCTTCAACTGTGCATCTGTATGTCTGTAATTCCTTCTTCCTAGTTACACCGGCCTTCTCTTCTGTTAACCTGAAGGCCCATTGAAGCTCCCACTGAGCCTCAACTCATCAGTCACAACCTGTGACTCGTTCTCTATCCCTTCCGGCTCCCACTGACACGAACTGCCGGACTCTGAGAAAACCTGAGAACTAACACTCTCCATCATAAGCAGGTATTTCACTGGAGAGACTTTTACAGCTAGAATACTGGTTCTCTTAACCCACTGTCTTCTGGTAACTCTGACTGAAGCACCACCTGTGCTCCCACTGTCACGAATACCCCTGACTGGTTTCCCTGAACCTTTCCTAGCACGTTCAACCTGAATCTGACCTGTGACTCTGGGTTTATCTCCTGCAAAACAAACCTTCTTCTGTCACGAGATTCTGTGAACCGGACTTTGTTTCTCTTCTGAACTGGGGCGGTCACTCCCTCAGATGGTAATCTGACCATATACAGCGAACATTCCTCGTTCGCAAGTCTTACCTTTCCAAAGTCTCCAACTTTCAGATTCTGCAGTGCTTCACTGCTGTGGGTAGCGTGAAATGAAGCACCAGAATTCTTGACCCAGGAATCCACACTGCTCTCCACTCTACAGATCATCTTCTGAGTGGTCTTCTGCAGCATTAACTTCTTTCTGGTTATTTGGGCACTGATTCCTGAAGTGTCCAACCTGTTTACAGTTCCAACAAGTCACATCATTTCGAGTCCTCGACTGACTCCTCTTTCTGTTCTTACTGCCACTACTTCTGTTATTCTTTCTTCCTCTGCCAACATGCATTAAATCACCCGAAGATCCACCTGAATTTCTTCTTCTGACATCTTCGCCCAGAATAAGATCCCGCATCTTCACGAACGTAAACTTGCTCGTATCTGAAGAGCTCGTAACAGCAGTTACGGTTCTGGACCAACTATCGGGTAATGAGGACAATAACAATAGGACTTGAACTTCATTGATGTACTCTGTGACTGAACTGCCGTCCCTCATCCTAGTATTTACCAGCTTCGAATCAGAACGACCTCCTGTCTTTTGATTCCCAATCTGCTGGTTCCACCTTTTATGGTCTAACTCCTGATAACACAATATCAAGATCTTTTTGAACTAATAATGCCTCAATCTGCATCTTCCACCAGCTAAAATCTGTACCGTTAAACTTATCGATTTGAACTTTTCCAGTCTTCTGCCATGTTAACAAACACGACTTAACCGAAACTTAAATCGAAATATAAACCGAAAATTAACACTGAAACAACCGAAACAAGCACTGGTCTACGGTTCTGTTTCTTCGATCTTCAACGAAACGATACTCTGAAAATTACTGCTGGTTCAACCGGTAAAAAAAACTGATCTTGAAATTTGTCACCTCTTTTTTTTTCTTTAAATCCAAAAAGGAATAAACCTTTTCTCACCTCGTCCGCAAAAAGAAAAAAAATAATCTGGTGATCTCCAAGAGTTTACCCGGCTCTAGTCGACTAAAAAATTAATCGACAACCACAAACTCTAAATTACCACTTGATCGCCTAGTCCCACAACAAAAAATACCCCCTTTATTTTCTATTGTTGGACTTACAAGAAAAAAATAATATTTCTTTTACTTTTTCTTTTTTTTTAAGACACAAATGGTGGCCCCCACCACCTTCTTTTCTTTCTTCTTTCTCTTTTCCTTCACGTGAGAATTCCACTTTCTTTCTTATCTTCTTTGTTTCTTCTTCTTCTTCCTTGTTTCATCTTCACATAACAACAAAAGAAAACTCCGGTTCTTCTTAGTTTATTTGGCCAACTGCCAAAAAAAAAGGAACTAGATCAACCCACTCTGCGAGCGGATTTTCTGGTGGGGCGGCGGAACTGCCGGTGGTTCTAGCGGCTGCGGCGGTGGCGGTGGCGGTGGCGATTCTGGCGGCGGTCTCTGATCGGAACCCGACGGCTTCGGAATCACGGCTGAGATTCACCTGAGTGACGACGGTTCTGATCGGAACTCTAGTACAGGTCAGTATCTTCTCTTCCCTGTACACCTCCTTCTCTGTTCAGTTTCTGTTCAGTTTCTGTTCGGTTCAACAACAGGAGCCTGAGCTCTGATACCAGTTGTTTCTTTGACCCGAGCCCTTTGACCAACTTCCATTACCATTGTCTCGGTATTGGTTGGTGTATTGACCCGAACCACATCCACGACCCCGTCCCTCCTTCCAGAACCATTACGACCACGACCTCCATTATTGAGTTTGTGGTTTGAGGACGATTCTCCTTGAGAAAATAGTAACTGACCTTGACTGCCAGCCGGATCTTTTTCTTCCTTAATTCGTTCCTCGTATGCCTTCAAACGACCTACCACATCATCAAAGGTAATAGTCTTTAAGTCGACTGCTTGCTCGATCGAGGCCACCATGTAAATAAACTTTCTCGGTAAGCCATTTAAAAACCTTTTGACTAACTTGGGTTCGTCGATCTTAGTACCCAAAGAAGCCGCCTTTGATGAAAAACCTGATAATAATGAAGCAAACTCGTCCACCGTGCTTTGTTCCTTCATCTTCAGATTTTCAAAATCAAACATTAGAGTTTGTAGCCGTGCCTCTCGAACCCTATCCGCCCCGAGATTCCGGGTCTTCAACGTTTCCCACATATCCTTAGCTGTACTCAGATTTCCAACTTGAAGTATCTGATTTTCCGGAATAGATTGAAATAACAACGCTATTGCCATGTTGTTTTTCTTCACATCTGCTGCTGTACCTGGTTCGATTTGCTCCCAAACTCCATGCACATTAAAGATTGCTCTCATCCGCATGGCCCATATTGTATAATTTGTTTGAGACAACATGGGACACGAGAGTGAGGAAGAAGAAGCACTACCTGGTTCTTTAATCGACCCCGATTGATTAACTCCTTCAGCCATCTTCGATTTCTTCTTGTAAATCAACAAAGGTGTACTACCTTGATGTTCCAGCCCTTTGCAACCAAAAACACAATCTAGTTAGTTCTGAATAGTCTCTCAGAACAGAACCAAACTGCAACCTTCAACCGAAAAAAAAACCCCTGTACTCGAGTCCGGTTTGCTGCTGTTGCAAATAACTCAAACCCGCCTGGTTCAAGTCTTTAAAAAAAACAACCCAGATCAGCAAACTCGCTGCTTGCTGCTGATCGGATCTACGCAGACCCTTGCTGCTGTTATTGTCTCACTGAAAACGCTCCTGGCTGCCAAGAAGATCAACTTAATCGAAGGTGAATTGAACCGGCTCTGATACCAATTCAAAGATATTAAATTTATATCACACAGAATTAAGACTAGATAGCTCCCAATCTTTATTACCAAGAAAAATAACTCAAAAACTTAGTAATGTTTTGCCATGTATCATGACTCGACATATGCCAGATTTATAGGCTGGATTTCAAACAATAATAAACTAACTTGGGACCCAACCAACTTATTGGTTTCCCATACAAGTCTGCATTAAATGTGGTAAAGTATGTGGGTGGAAGTCAGAGATGGGGGAGGAGAAAGTTGATTGGAAGACAAAAGGTAAAGGAGGTGGGAATTAGACAACAATTACCCCCTAATTCCCGAACCGGGATTGGGAGGCCTTCCATACCAAGTAACCCACGCATTTTCATGAACTTGACTCGCGCGAGTGCTTTGGTGAGAATATCAGCCCGTTGCTCGTCTCCACTCACATACTCAATTTCCACCAACTCCTTTTCAACACATTCACGAATAAAATGATATCGCATATCGATATGTTTACTCCGACCATGAAAAACGGGATTTTTCATCAATGCTATGGCTGATTTATTGTCCACCTGAATCACTATCTTTTGCATCTCACCACCCACAATTTCGCTATACAAACTTCGAAGCCAAATTGCTTGACATGCTGCCGAAGTTGCCGCCATAAACTCAGCTTCACAAGACGACAATGCTACCGTATTTTGTTTTTGAGAACACCATGAAATGGGTGTTTCACCAAAATAAAATATGTGCCCCGTAGTACTTTTCCCGTCATCCTTATCGGTATTATGACTACTATCACTATAGCCTATGATCTTGTGACTTCCTCCCCGTTTGTACCGTAACCCATAACTTGTAGTGCCGGCAATATAACGAAGAATTTGCTTAACCACAACTAGGTGAGAAACCATTGGAGATTGCATGTAACGACTCGCAACCGCATAAGATAAATCCGGTCTTGTATGTAATAAATAACGAAGACAACCAACCAACCTTCGGTAATTCGTTGGATCAACCGGCTCACCTTTCTCATCTTTTGATGGCTTTAGTCCTGGATCCATAGGACATTTAGCCGGATTACACTCGAGCAAGCTTGTTTCTTTTAGAATCTTCTTCGCGTACCCTTCTTGCTTGATTGTAATGCCTTTCTCGGTTTACTTGACTTCAATACCGAGATAATAAGATAGTAATCCAAGATCACTCATCTCGAATTTCTCCTTCATTTGCTTCTTAAATTCTTCGATTTTCTTAGTGCACGAGCTTGTCACGATTAAGTCATCTACATAAACACCAGTAATAATTAATTCATTTCCCTCATGTTTAGTGTAAATTGCTTGTTCTTTCGAGCACCGCTTAAAACCAAGAATCTTCAATGTACCATCAAGCTTGAGATTCCAAGCTCGTGGCGCTTGTCGAAGCCCATACAATGCCTTAGTTAACCGGTAGACTTTTTCTTCATGGCCCTTCTTAACGAAGCCTTCCGGTTGACTAACGTAAACCACTTCTTTTAAATCACCGTGCAAAAACGCCGATTTGACATCTAAGTGGTGAACTTGCCATCCTTTGCAAGCCGCATGTGCAAGTAACAAACGCACCATTTCTATTCGAGCCACTGGTGCGAAGACCTCGTCAAAATCAATACCAAATTGTTGAACATAACCTTTTGCGACGAGTCTTGCCTTGTATTTTATGATCTCCCCGGATGCATTACGCTTAATTTTATAAACCCACTTTAAACTGATTGGTTTAATATTACCCGGGAGTTTTGTTAAAGTCCAAGTTTTATTTTTTTCAATGGACTCTAACTCTACTCGCATTGCTTTTTCCCAAAACTTATTTCCTTTAGCTTGAGAATAATTTGTCGTCTCATCTTCTGCTGCAAGTAATAATTCTTCTGGTTCTTCTCGATTAGCCCCATCTTGGACATGAAAATCTTTAAACTTTACCGGCATCCGTTTCTGTCTCGTCGATCGTCGTAGGGGAGTTTCAACCTCAACATGGTCAGCAAAATCAGGCATAGGCTCACCCGAACCTGCCTCCGTTGAGGCTGAACTTGCAACCGAAGCTGCTGATGTCAGGGGGCTGCTGTGCGCAGCTGTGGAACCTGCTGAACTGCTGTCTGAAACAACAGTTTGCTGCTGATTTACTCCATCTTGCTGCTGATTTTCTGTTCCAGAAGCACCTTCCGGGTCAGGGTCTAACTCGGTAGTCGTCTCAGATGAGTGTCCGTCTTGATCCGAGTGAAGAAAAACTGTAAAGAATTCCGGGTCAGACCTGTTTTGCTTCCATTCCCAGCCACGTTTTTCATTGAATCTAACTGTTCTTCGGATACGAATCTTGTTTTCGACCGGGTCATACATCCGAAAAGCTTTACACCCCGGTTCCGAACCAAAGTATACCATCGGTCTTCCCCTATCATCAAGTTTATGTTGATCAACTTTGGGTTCTGTCGCAAAACCTACACAACCGAACACACGCAAAAACTCTAAATTCGGTTTCCTTTTTAATAATGCCTCGTATGGTGTTTTTGTATCAACCGCTTTCGTAGGACTTCGGTTGAGTACATAAACTGAATGTTTAGCCGCTTCACCCCAAAATCTTTGTGGCACCTTGGTTTGCTTTAGCATACACCTCACCATACTTATTACTGTTCGATTGCGTCGTTCAACGACCCCGTTTTGTTGTGGTGAATATGGGGCCGTAAGATGTCTTCGGGTGGCATTGTTTTCACACCAATCATTGAACTCGGTTGATGTGAACTCACCTCCGCGATCAGTTCTAAACGTGCCAATCTTTAGACTCAAATCTTTCTCAATCAAAGCTTTAAATCCTTTGAATGTCTCAAACGCTTGATCCTTGGATTTCAAAAGAAAACACCATATATAGCGTGAGAAATCATCTACAATTAAGAACATATACCTACAACCTCCTGGTGTAGATGGTGTGATGTGACCACAGAGATCACCATGTAGAAGCTCGAGTGGTCTAGTGGCCCGAAACATAGCTTTGGTCGGATACGGCTTCTGAGTCTGTTTCCCAATCAAACAACAATCACATATGTTTGATGGGTGATTAACAACGGGCATACCACGAGCCATGTTCTTTGACCCAATCCTCATCATTGAATCAAAGTTAAGATACCCTAGACGGGCATGCCAAAGCCAAGAAACATCATCGAGCTTAGAAAGCAAACATACCGGAGAACCAACCATGAGCTTGATTTTATACATCCGGTTAATTTCACAAACCACCTTCATCATAAGAATTCTTGCCCTGTCATATACTAGCAAAACATCATCTTCCATCACGACCTTGCATCCCGTCTCGGTAAGTTGTCCCAAACTAATGATGTTGGAACGAAGGCTCGGAATATAGTAAACTTCCGTTAGTATTCTATGTTCACCGGTTTTAGTTGTGAACAAAATTGAGCCTTTTCCTTCAATAGTAACACAAGAATCATCACCAAAACGTACCTTGCCGGTTACTCGTTCGTTTAGCTCCGAAAATAATTCTTTGTTCCCCGTCATGTGGTTAGAAGCTCCATTATCTAAGTACCATAAATTCTCGTCTCCACTCACATACTCAATTTGATAAATACAATCAAGCTTGAAGCTGTTGTTATCAAGTTCAAACACAGAGGGGTGTTTGAAACTTTGAATGCACAGTTTAAAAAAATAGTAACTATATATAGGCGAAAGTTACAAGCAAGAAGGGTACGCGAGATAAGTATGGGAGCAGAGTTATTTGAACTTATTTTAACTTGATACCATATTAAACTTGAGTATGTGAGTGCCTAGACAACAGTTGAACTTGTACGCGAGAAATATGTTACAAGCAAGAAGGGTACCGCAAACTATAAAGTTCAAGTTTAATATGTTCCTACTTTTACAACCATAGCCGTCGCCGCATCCTGTTGCCGGCGCCGCTGAAAACCCTATTCGTCACCGCGCTACCACGAAATTTTGCTGCCACGAAATTCCTCATATCTCCATCACACCCCCAAACCATAAACGGAGAACAAAAATGGCGACCTCTCTCCGTCGTATCGGAATCCACACAACCAAGGCTCACCGATCAAAATCAAACCAACGCTCACTTTTCTCCTTTTACAATGAAAGAAAGTGTGAAAGAGAAAGTGTGAAAAGAGAAAGAAAAGTGTGAAAGAAAAAGAATCGGTGGAAAAGAGAAAGAAAAGTTTTGTGGTGGGGCATGCTACTTTTGACCAAAGATAGGAGGATACTTTTCCTTTCCACCGAATGTTTCCCCTTTCCATATTGGAATTGGTCAAACTCCATAATTCACTCCATAATTCAAGGCTCAATAATTATTGCTTTCCAATTTGTATTTCCTTTGTCTAAGGCTTTCGTTTCCGCTCAAAAAAAATAAAGCTCAAAAATCTCCAAACCAAAACCAAGGCACCATGTCTAATATGGTATCAGATTGGAAACTTGATAACAACTCGTATCAGAGTGTACAGAGTCTAATATTTGAACTTGAGTCTGGGACCCAATCAAGCGTTGAAAGCAATTAAAATGATACGAGTTGTTATCAAGTTTCCCTGAACCCATCAAACATATGTGATTGTTGTTTGATTGGGAAACAGACTCAGAAGCCGTATCCGACCAAAGCTATGTTTCGGGCCACTAGACCACTCGAGCTTCTACATGGTGATCTCTATGGTCACATCACACCATCTACACCAGGAGGTTGTAGGTATATGTTCTTAATTGTAGATGATTTCTCACGCTATATGTGGTGTTTTCTTTTGAAATCCAAGGATCAAGCGTTTGAGACATTCAAACGATTTAAAGCTTTGATTGAGAAAGATTTGAGTCTAAAGATTGGCACGTTTAGAACTGATCGCGGAGTTGAGTTCACATCAACCGAGTTCAATGATTGGTGTGAAAACAATGCCATCCGAAGACATCTTACGGCCCCATATTCACCACAACAAAACGGGGTCGTTGAACGACGCAATCGAACTCTGCTCCCATACTTAAGAGAATAGCTTTGTTTTAAAAGTAGGAACATGGAAAATTTAATGCTAACTTTCTCCTTCCAAGCAAGATGTTTCATAACTTGATAAATACAATCAAGCTTCAAGTTCAAACGGGTTGTTATCAAGTTCAACTGTTTGGTTATTTAATTGTACAGAGTTATGATCCTTGAAACATATTTCTCGCGTACAAGTTGTGGTATGCGAAGGTGTAACTAGGGGACCCAACCAACTTATTGGTTTCCCATACAAGTCCGCAATTCGTGTTAAACGCCTTCAACGAGCCCTAAGATGTCTGCATCAACTTGAAGATTGATTGAACATTTGGTGAGAGAATGATTCAAGATGATCTCATTCATTGATAATGATGTCCTTATATAGTTATAGTATGAGTGTGGACATAATGAATGCAAATCAGTATGGTCTCCCAAATATGGACATAATGAATACAAATCAATTTACAAATCTTTGAGGTGGGCCAACACTAATAATGGCACAATATATGCTATTACACCCCCGCAGTCGAAGCGGGAGGTGGCCGAATGATGAGACTGGACCGAAAGTCATCAAAGAGAACTCTTGGAAGACCCTTTGTGAAGATGTCGGCGATCTGATAGCGAGTGGGGACGTGAAGAACTCGAACATGACCACGCTGAACCTGCTCGCGAACAAAGAGAATGTCGAGCTCAATATGCTTCGTCCGTTGATGCTGGACAGGATTTCCAGAAAGATAAATGGCACTCACATTATCACAGTAAACAAGAGTGGCCTGAGAAAGAGGACGATGTAATTCAAGAAGTAGATTACGGAGCCAACAAATTTCTGCGACTACATTGGCAACGCCTCTGTATTCCGCTTCTGCACTGGAGCGGGAGATAGTGGACTGTCGTTTGGAGGACCAAGAGATTAAATTGTCTCCCAAGTACACACAATATCCAGACGTAGAACGACGAGTGTCAGGGCATCCGGCCCAATCGGCATCTGTATAAGCAATTAATGAAAGTTTCGAGGTAGGGCCGAGATGTAAGCCGTAGTCCGTGGTTCCCTGAAGATATCGAATAATGCGCTTGAGAGCATTCCAATGATCAATAGTCGGTGAGTGCATGTGCATGCAAACTTGTTGAACTGAGTAAGTTATATCAGGTCGTGTGAACGTGAGATATTGCAATGCGCCAGCTAAACTTCGAAAGGTTGTGGGATCTTCGAAAAGAGGACTAGAAGTGCTGCTGAGTTTGGACTGAGTATCAACAGGGGTGGCCGCGGGTTTGCAAGATTCCATTCCTGCACGTTGTATGATATCCTTCGCATAAGACTGCTGAGATAGGAACATGGTGTCCCTAGTGCGAGTGACGTGGATGCCCAGAAAATATGTCAAGGGTCCAAGGTCTTTCATTGCAAACTCTCCTGTAAGAACAGTCATTAACTGTTTTCGAAGACTGTCAGAGGAAGTGGTCAAAATGATGTCATCCACGTAGATTAATAAATATGCAACTTGGGAACCATTATGATATATGAATAACGAGTTGTCTGACTTGCTCTGCTTAAAACCCTACAAAAGAATAAAGTCAGTGAAACGTTGATACCAGGCCCGAGGAGCCTGCTTAAGTCCATAGAGAGACTTCTTTAAGCGGCACACATGATCTGGGAAGTCGCGATGTCGAAACCCCATAGGCTGATACATGTACACAGTTTCATCCAGATGACCATGAAGAAAAGCATTGGTTACATCCAGTTGATGTATGGACCATGACTGAGAGAGAGCCAGGGATAAGACAGTCCGGATGGTGTTTGGCTTAACCACTGGGCTAAATGTTTCGCCACAGTCAATGCCCACTTGTTGTTTGCGACCATCACAGACGAGACGTGCCTTATAACGTTCCAAACTGCCGTCAGATTTGAACTTGTGCTTAAAGAGCCACATACACCTGATAATATTCATGTCTGGTGTTCTTGGGACAAGTTCCCAGGTCTTGTTCTTAATTAAAGCACTAAACTCATCATTCATGGCATTATACCATTCCGGCGTGGACAAAGCAGTTTGAGGGGTCTTGGGTATGGGGACGATGGTAGACGTGTGAAGGTCAAATAGTTGGCGAGGTTTGGAAATACCGTCCATGGAACGCGTTCTCATGGAACGTGATGGTGGAGGGACCGGTGGTGGTGGAGGAGGGTTAGTGGATGGCGATATTGGGTAGGAGGTTGGAAGCGAAGAGGATGGGCTGGGAGGGCTGTTTGTGTGGTGGGAAGGAGTGTGTTGTTGGGCCGGTTGAGAAGGAGGGGCCGTAGAAGGGGCGGAAGGTGAGTGTTGGGCCGGGTGTATGGATTGGGCCGAAGGTGAAGATGTGTGGGTAGGACTGTGTGTAGTATGAGGCATAGGTGGATTAGGAGGGGAAGAGGAAGGTGTGGGTTGGCTGATATGGTTCCAGTAGAGAGGATGTAGGGGGTGTGAAGAAAATCATATGAGGTAGGTGAGGTGGGTAGACGGATGCTATAGGGGAAAATGGATTCTTCGAAAAGAACATGTCGAGAAACAAATATTGTGTGGGTAGTAAGGTCTAGACACTTGTATCCACGATGGTTTGGTGGGTAACCAAGGAAAACACAAGGTTTGGATCGATTTTCTAATTTGTGAATGGTGGTGCTTGGTAGAAGAGGGTAGCATAGACACCCGAAGACGCGCAAGTGGTCGTATTCGGGATTGCAATTGTAGAGAAGGGAGGTTGGGGAGAGAAATTGGTGGTTTTTGTTGGGTAGAATGTTGAGAAGGTAGGTAGCAACTTCAAGCGCGTGATGCCAAAAGTTGGTAGGTAAGGAGGCTTGGGAGAGAAGCGTGCGAATCATATTATTAATTGTACGTATTTTTCGCTCCGCCTTCCCATTCTGAGAAGAAGTGTATGGGCAAGAGAAACGAAACGTCATGCCGTTTTGTTTGCAAAAATTTTGAAATTGTTTGTTTGCATACTCACGTCCGTTATCACATTGAAATTGTTTTATGTTTCGTTCAAATTGAGTGTGAATGTGATTGTAAAGGGTGAGGAAAGAAGAATAGGTTTGAGATTTATTGCTAAGTGGGAAAGTCCACAGAAAGTCGGTGTGGTCATCTAGAAATAAAATGTAGTATTTGTGACCACCAGTGCTAAGGATCGGTGATGTCCATAGGTCACTGTGGATGATGTCAAAAGGTAATAAAGTGGAATTAATAGAATCACGAAAAGGTAATTTAATACTTTTACCAAACACACAAGGTTGACAAGAAGTTTTATTAAGTTTATTAAAATCAATACAAGAAGTAGATTTCAAAGACCGAAGTAAATTATTTCCAGGGTGTCCAAGGCGTTGATGCCACAGATCCTGAGAAATAGCTGTAAAACTGGAATGAGATTTGACATTGCTGAAAATGGGAGAGCTAAGCGGGTATAGGTCGCCCGTGCTATTGCATCGTAGGATAGGTGCCCGTGTCTTGAGGTCCTTCATGACAAAACCGAAAGGGTCAAATTCTATGGAAATAAGATTGTCGGTTGTGAGGCGACGGACAGAAATTAAGTTTTTAATAAGGTTTGGTGCATAAAGATAATTGTTTAGTTTGAAAGGTGGGAAAGGGGGTGGTAAGGTTAAGTTTGCCTGTCCGAGTACCGGTATGGTCATGCCATTTCCGACGATAATATTTTGATTAGTGCAAGAATTAAAAATAGACGGGGAAGACATACCATTCTCATTACCCATGTGACCGGTTGCGCCTGTGTCCATGAACGAGTTGTCCGGTTGATTCAGTGAGAGAGTGTATAGGGCTTGAGCAATGTCCGTGGGGGTCGTGCCAGCAGTGTAAGCCTGTTGAGGACGTGGTCCAAGAATACCTGCACCCGAGTTGGAGTTGGGTCTTGGGCCAGACGGGTAAGGGCATGGTGGCTGGGCTTGCATAAAATGCACAGGGAATTGAGAGCTAAGCCATTGGGCCACCCAAGGGTTATTAGCCTAGTTATTAGGAGAATAGGAATTGAGCGGCTGAAAAGAAGAGGACCGTGCACCTCTGTTTGAATTCCCTCTTCCTCTGCCACGACCGCGACCGCGTGTGGCTGAGGGCTGCTGAGTGAAGGATGACGACCGACCCCGGTTGGTGTTGGAATTACGGCGCTGGTCATGGGAGTTGTCGGCCGACAATTGGGTGGAGGCTGTGAGAGCCATGGAACTAGCGGCGGCAGCGGAGGAGGCCTGGTGAGTTTTCTTTCTTTCTTCCATGGTAAGCCTGGATCGGACTTCATTGAAATCCGGAAGCGGGTCCCGATTCTGCAAGACAGTGGATATCCCATCATATTGTTCGATGAGGCCAATGAGGAGTTGGAGAACAATACGATCATTATCGATCCGGCAGCCGATGCTGTTCAGTTGGTCAGAGATGAGTTTGACTTCCCGACAGTAGGCTGCCATATTCGGGTAGTTTTCTTGACGGAGGTTTGCAAATTCTTGTTGAAGAAAGACAGCACGTGCATTCTTGTTGTCTTTGAAGAGGTTACCCAGCGTGTTCCAGGCTCCGTACGCAGTCTGACCGGGTACGATAATGGTAAGAAGAAGGTCATTTGAGATGGTGCCATAAATCCATTGTCGGACTATGGCATCTAAACGTGACCAGGCGGGGTCGGTAGGAACGGTGGTGATTTTGCCATCGGCGTCAGTGGAGGTAGCCGTGCGGCTTTGGGTTTGAGGTGGTCCGACACTTGATAGGCACTACAATGAACTTGAAAGAGTTCAGCCCATGTAGTAAAGTGATCGGTTTCGACCTCGAGGGTGATTGGAATGAAATTCTTGATGTTGGAGACTGTCATGGCTGGGTGCAATTTGTTATCCATGGGGAGAAGGAGATCGGGTAAAAACAAAACTGGGGAGAGAAGGAGAAAAGTGATGGGAGGAGAGGAATTAGGATCGTGTAGGTCTTGATACCATGTGAGAGAATGATTCAAGATGATCTCATTCATTGATAATGATGTCCTTATATAGTTACAGTATGAGTGTGGACATAATGAATGCAAATCAGTATGATCTCCTAAATATGGACATAATGAATACAAATCAATTTACAAATCTTTGAGGTGGGCCAACACTAATAATGGCACAATATATGCTATTACTATTAATATCACAATCACTTTAAAATGTGCATTCAAAGTTTCAAACACCCCTCTTAGCTTTGTTTTAAAAGCATGTCTTATTAGAATGTAATCTAGACTTAGATTAGTTTAATTATGTATTATGTATTTAAATTAGATATAGGTCACATGGTAGAAAGCAAAAGTCAAAGGCCATTATTTTGTGGTTAATAACAGTTTTCTGCCCCCAAATGAAGGGGTATAACTACCTTGTGAGTACCTTTTCATAGGTTATATATATATGCACAAAAGTGAAAAGAATCATGGGTCAATTTCATAATACAAAATTGTCTGCTTTGACTTTTCGCTGCAGACCAGCATCTGTGTAGATCCCTTGTTCTTATTATGGTTCATTTGATTTTACATATATTGTTTCGTAATTAAGTGTTCTAACATGTCTGAGGCGCGAAGAGCATGAGACAATCAGGAAAACGTCTCAGGGTCGTGAGGCGGTGCCTCATGCACATCTGGGTCAAAATTGGGGCTGTTAGGAGGGTGAGGTGTACGTGAAGCTCTCGCCCCACACCTCAACTTTTGGGACTTAAATGCCTCACGCTTTTTAAATCAATCTCCTTAGACTAGTTACTTTGCCTGTCTTCACATGTTGATCATTGATTTTTACTATGTAGTTGCTCTATCAATGAAAAAGTTAACAATGGTGTTAACCTGCGATTATAGGTCGGTTATATGTCAAGAGTGACGTTTATGCTTTTGGAGTGGTGATGCTCGAGATAATAACAGGGTTAAGAGCATACGAGTATACTTATAACAACATGAAGCAAAACTTAGTGGAGTGGGCTAAACCTTTCTTAACCAACATAAAAAAATTACAAAACATCATTGACCCGCTGTTGGACCAAGATTACCCTACAAAAGGCGTCATGAAAGCTGCCGAGCTCATCCTAAGCTGTCTTGAATCAAAACCCAAGAACCGGCCTTCTATGAAGGAAGTTGTCTCAAGTCTGCAAGGTATCAGTGAAATTAAAACGAAGCCGAGCCAGTCAAAGTCAAAGGAGAATTCGACAAGTGTAATTAATGAACAAAGGTCTAATGATTGTTACCATCAAAGCCACCATTGGTCTCCCGTTCGGTCAAAGCAAAGCAGAGGAGCTTGGTCAACAAGCAGTCAGTTATTTGGTTTTGAAATGTGCATCGGTTTAAAGCGAGAAGATGACTCGTCGACCGAAACAAAATCGAAAAGAGGGGAAATTAAAGTGAGAAATAGAGAGAAGGGTGGTGGTTCTGGTTGGTCTATGTATGCTTACATGGACTAGATGCAATAGTATAAATACATTACTGGTGTTAGTATCACGTATAATACTCGTCTAAAAACAAAAGTCGAATAGCGTATGTGTTGTAATAATCAAGTATAATACTCCATGGCTGTAAACAAAAATAAACAATGGGAGATGATTAGTATAACACACAATAGTAGCTTACACCACACGCGATAATAACTTATACACTATGCATTGCGAGTTGTACCTTTATTATCTACAATCTACTAAACATTTCAATGTTTCATACATCATACAAACCTTCTACTTATTGACTTGCTGTAACTAAAAATAACAGCATCAGTTCCAGCAAAACCCTGCATTCCTCAAATTCATAACTGTTCAACTGTTTTCGACTCGTCATACAGTACAACCCAACAATGCATACAGTACAACCTTAAAATACATACACTACAACAACACAATGCATCAGCCAGAAAATCCTACAAGCATCACAGTTGCACAATCTTCACATATGCAAAGTAAAAGCCGCATACCGAAACTTTGTGCACCAACTTCCTAAAACCTGAAACCGTGGGTGCACAGGATGTCACGACCATCGACCAAACTGTTTGAAAAGTCGAGAACCGTGGTGAATGATGGTGCACCAGGGTCACCCTTTTACAAGGGTACGTTACTACCTAAACTACTACCAACGCGAATTGGTGGCTCACGAAGAGCTAGCCGAATGGTCCCGGTTTTATATGATTGGTACACATCGAGACACTCTTCTACATCGGCATCACAAGTTAGTAACACCCATTCGGAATCATCATCGAGGTACCTTAGGTGATACCCACTGGTATCATTCAAGCTAAACCTTTTCGCGGTTTCTTGCATCAATTCTTTGTAACCCCAATCTTTTTGCATCCGAAAACGAATCTTTTCTTCGCCAAAAGTTACCTTGACCCTCCAAGGATGGCCTTCTGGTTTAACACGCGGTTTAGGGGGACGGTCTTGACTCTCTTCAAGTAGTTTATGACTATGGGATCGTTTAAAGATCTTTGGTTCCTGATCTTGGTCTTGATCTTGATCTTGATTTTGATCGCTTGATGCATGAGATGTGTGAATCGCTGCAGCGCTTTTGGCTCTTTTTAGAGCACCGCCACTTGTATCTTGATCAACGGTTGGAACACTGTGAGTCCCACCGGAGAAAGAATGACTGGAACTCGAACTCTGACTACATGAAGTAGCCTTATCGTCGATAGTTTTGTTCTTTTTAGCCGGGAACGAGAGACGAGTCTTTTTTGACGTGTCCGGAGAAGCGAGCTTTGGAAAGTTTGAATAGAAAGACTCGATCTGAAACGAGCCTGACCCACCATGCACCGAGTCCATTACAAGTTGAATCTTTCTTAACGAGTGTCCGACTTTCTTGATCTTCCGAGATGGCCACCGTTGAATCCCGTGTTGCCTGCATATCCGTTTCAGAGTCGTTGGACAAACTGCAGTTACAATAACACGAGTTCAAGATTTGAATATGCGAATTATTAGAATATATTATTATTATTATTAGAGTTTATTAGTTTAGTTGAGCCCACGGGTCCAGTAGGTTGTTAGGGTTTTGTTATGATGTCTATATATTGTAACTGAATCCTTTAATAAAAATTCAGTCACTTATACCATCTTACACGAACTAACCAATTGCCACCGCTATAAAGAAGTTTGTTTGTAATTAAAAAAATAACAAAAACAAAAACCTACCACCCATATTCTTGGCAGCATCTTTCAGGCTGCCAGCAAAATGCTGCCTTAACATTTCTAAAGTAATTGTTTTCTCCAGTTTGGCACCAGCACGTCGTTTCTCAACGCCTGAACCCGAATTTGAGCCCGAGCCCGACCCAGTGCCTGGACCATGACCATAACCATCTATTTCTCGAACTTTTGCAACTGATCCTGTATCAGAAACAGCAAGTAACCCATCATTAACGCCATTTTCCGGCAACTCCATCTCTGCAACGATCCTCAAGCTTTTGCAAACCTTTTGTATATTATCCAAGAGCGAATTAATCACCCTTTGTTGTTCTTCGCGATCCTTGCAGTCAACAGGCAAGAAAAACTCCAACACAAAGTCAACCATGGCAACATATGTTGTTCTGACCCGTACAGCCACAGCAGCATGCAGGTCAAAGATTCTAGCATGATGAGCAAGCGGATATTCGGTTTTCATGTATGATGTCACATCAGGCGAGTAACAGAACAGCTCATTAGATTTGAAAGCTTTGCCTACAACACCTTGACCGATAAACAAGTGATGCTCAGAACAAGCTTCTTGGAAGTCTTTAAACCGAGGGTCAGATACGTAGGAAGCGGAATCAACAGTGGAGATACAGTGGATCAAGTTTTCGTTTGAGTGGCGGCAGCCTGCTTTGCCGCCTTGTTGGATGCATGGGATCCATGTCTGAGCTAATGGTAGATTATGCATTATGCATGCAGATTTCAGTGTTTCATGAATCTCCGGTAATGCAGGATGATAGAAGCCGTTGCTTACCTAATCATTATAAAGAACATTAGTACTAATTTGTTGAAATATTGTTACATTTTCTTTAGAGCAAAATGCCATTTTTGTCCCTGAGGTTTGGCCTTTGCGACTTTCGTCCAAAGGTTTGTTTTTTCACATATGGATCCAAAAGGGTTGAAATATTGCCATTTTCATCTAGCCCGTTAACTCCATCCACTTTTCTCCATTAAGTCGGGGGTATTTCTGTGTTTTTTGCTAACTTAAAGGGCAATTCGGTCTTTTTACATAGAGTGAAAGACCGAATTGCCCTTTAAATTAACAAAAAAGACAAAAATACCCCTAACTTAACGGAGAAAAATGGATGAAGTTAACGAGCCGGAGCCAGATGAAAATGGCAAGATTTAAATCCTTTTGGATCCAGATGCGGAAAAACAAACCTTTGGACAAAAGTGGCAAAACTGACCAAACCTCATAGACGAAATGGAATTTTACTCTTTTCTTTATTGAATTTGGATTCCAATTACCATGATTTTCTGTGTGTTTGAATCGTCGGAACTCTTGAGATCAACTGCCTATCAAAATCATAAAACTTCTTTTAGATTATTAAAGGTGTAAAATATATAATCTTGAAAAATTAAAAACACACCTCAAGAGCCTTACAAACACTTTGAATCTCTGAAGTGTAATTACTCTTCTGAGTAGTCATGATAACTTCAACAACACCAATGCAATCCTTAACATCTTGACCGAAAACCGGGACCGCGACACTCCCACGAACATCATGTATTTTAGCATGACGCACTCTTGGATACTCTTCAACCTTAAAAAGCCGAACATCAGGAGTCCACTCGGGGACTTTTTCCATAAATACCCTTCCGGGCAACCCAACGCTAACTTTAGGATCCCCTTCGGCCGGAAAATGATAACCTTCCGATATGTTTCTATACTTAGAAAGCCGCGAGCAGTTGAACTCAAGCGAGAAAAGCCGTTGACTCGTACTTAAAACTTTCTTTCCGTCTCTGATTTCGGGCAGCCATACTTGAACAAGTACGTTCTTGTCAACCGTGTAATGTCTTATGTTATCGATTGCATAAACCAATCGTTCCATTACAGATAACGAAGGGCCAGAGCTTGCCACCGGTGCAATCCACCATTGGTTGCTTAATTCAGAAAGATTTTCAGACGGATTCGGTAAGTTAACAAGAGTTCTGACTCGGGATTTCGGCGAATTGTGTTCGGGGTCATTTGACTCCGGTTTTTCGGTATTGGATTCAAATTTGGGCCATTGAAACGAAGGGTCGAACAACGGGTTGGAAGCAGAAGGATTATCATTCAACATTTCGGATCCATCGGTTGCTTGTAACCAACATCCATCTAACAAGAGTTCATCCACGTAATCAAAATCCATGAGTGCATCGGGTGAATTTTCGAGCGTGAAATCGTTTTCATCCATCGCTAATCTTTAATCTAACTACCACAACTTCTGTTCTAAAAGGCGAAAGATTTGTTGTTTATACTCTGCGGTGTATATCTGTCAAAATGGGAGAAACATTATTCAGATGCATAACCAAACACCAAGATATTGTACAGAAATTGCTATTTTGACTAGTGTAACGGGTCAAACATCAAGATTTTTTTGTTTTGAGTTGTCTGAAGGTCAAACATGTCCACATAATCATCAATAGATGCAATAAATACATGATAAAAACCCTTAATAAATCAAAAGGGTTCTATAAAAAAGTTGCTATCTTGACTCTGTAATTAGTCAAACATGTAAAATATATATCAACAGATGTAAAAAGATCAATAAGTGGAGAAATCCCAGTTGATGACTTAAAGAGTACCCTATCTAATTCCTACAACAAATCAAAATAAGTAAATAACATGCTAAAAACAGCAGAAAATCAGAATATTCTGCAAATATTTGCTATTTTGACTTATGTAACTGGTCAAACATGTAAGCATAATCATCAAAAGATGCAAAAAGATGAATCAATATTGACATCCCAGTGAAGATTGAAGAACACCCAATACATCATTATAATAATAACACTTAAAAATCTTTTTTTTTTTTTTGCAAATATAGCTATCTTGACTCATCTAATGCATGAAATATACACAAATAAATCAAAATGAAGAAACCCAATCAAGAACACCCAAAAAAAATCCAATTTTAAGTGAAAGAAATAATCTAAATAAAACTAAAATTCTTAAAGAATCATCAAGTCACCACATTTATATCTAGTCAAGAATTCATAACCTTAAATACCCAAAAGCAAGCAAGTGAAAGAAATAATTTAAAAAAAATCTTGAAAACATATAACAAAAGACCAAAACACTGAAACACATGGATCTGGTCAGAAAAAAAAAAAAAAAAGTTTTTTTAGTTATGAAATTAACAGACAACGGTTAGAAATCATCTTAAAATTCTACCTTGTAATCATCCCTGAGTTTCTTTTGTCTCCAATGTTGTTGAAACCTTTTTATACAAGACTGCTGCTTTGTTATTTGTTCAAGATATTCCTTACAATCTAAGAAGCCCCACCATAAACCCCCAAGGGAATCCCACAGCTGATCAAGATCCTTGGTAAAGAAGGAAAGATTCAATTTTTAAGATTGAAGTTTGATGAGAATACAAGTACAGAAAGTAAAGATGGCTGATGTAAGACAATAAATAATTGGTTTTTTGTTGATTTTTTTAGTGTTGGTTTGTTTCTGATGTATGCAAAATTGCAATCTACTTGAGTCAAAATTCATATTTGGCACTAAACTATCAACAAATTCATGATTTTTACCCTATGGTTTCATTTATCACTATTCCTGCGCTTTCAGAATTTAAGAGTTTACATCACTTGGTCCTTTACAGATTAAACTGAAAAACTTTCTTGGCGTGTTGCGGTGGGAATTTGATTGATTCGATTCATTACATTATTGTTACAATACCAGTACTAGGTATAGAAATTGAAAGATGAAAACTAAAAAATAAAGTCGTGATATGCCCAAAAAGATAACGATACTTGGTTTAAATCGATTGAAAACCAAAATACATGTGACCGCGCGCACATCCACTTTAGTTACCTGAAATACATGTGAGTTTTTGGAAAATCGTCAACATAATGTTGGTGTTAATTCATGCAGTTTTTGTATTGAACGTTTGTATACTTTAAATGAAAACATGGTATGTAATTTGTATGAATCAAGTATTTCTGTAAATATAAGGAAATCGAGATCGCTAATGGTTTGCAAGGCCATTAACATGTGACACGACATAGGAAGCATCCAAACCATAGGCATTTTTAGTTGTCGATTCACGACTAGAGACACAAAAGCACTGTTTGGTACTAGTTATGACCAAGAGTGTGGCTGCCTGAAACCCATTAGATCTAACCTTTTGTTCCGCGGTCTTAGTATGTACACGATTAATGGTGCTTCTGGTACCCTATTCGTGACATGATCTAAAGTATCATTCCTTAGTTTTTGTATTCAACATACCATAACACATGTATTTTCCCCAAATTTAGAAAGCATATAAAAGTTTAAAAGTGGGGACATGAACTCACAACTTTGCGTTTCCTGCGCCGTAAACTTCACCGGGTTTGCTTATTTAGCGTCGTGACCTATACGTGTTTTATTAACGTTAGTCACTAGACTTGTATCGCACAAGTAAAAGTCACCATCTTTTATGTATGTGTTCTTTGTTGTTAAAAATAATTCATATATTTAACTATGTATCTTACTTATATTATTTTCTCAAAAATGAATATAAGTATCTTGTGTCTTTTTCACCCGAGTTATATATTTTCGTTCAAGAAGACATTTTAAGTTCGTAACTTGTCCAAGTTACATAATCTTTTAAGAAATATATTTTCATAAATATATGTTATTGTATTTGTCTAAGCATGTTGTATGTGTATTTTGTATTTCTACTCCTTGGGAGTATTTAGTGTATTTTCAAGTCCTAATACACTATTACATATAATACATGTTACATACACTTAGTATAAAATTTGGTGACCAATAAATATATATATTTTTCTCAAAAATATACATTCTTAGTATCAATTTTTATCTTGAAGAAATCATCATTTCTTAACTTGGAATTTTACACAAAAATTAGGGAAACCCTAGTAAATATTTTTAGGTGAATTTTTAGGGAATAAGTTTCACCAAAACTTATATTTTTCTAAGTATCAAAATTTTATAGAAATTTTGACATAGTTTCCCCTAAAAATGGAGGTTTCCCATGTTTTCAAAACATGTGTTTATTTTCTTTTAAATCATCATCAAACATCAACAACACAATCAAGACTTACCATAAGCCAAGATCATGTAAATTACACTACATCATGAACTTGGAGTTTTTGTAAAAACTTGTAGTAACTTACCGTGTTATTTAGAAGGTTTAGATACCCTTGAAAACATGGTTATTTGTTTGTAAGTCACTTTATTAAAAGATTTAGTCATTTACAACTTGTAAGATGATTTTTCTAAAAATATTTCTTTTGTATTTTTCTTGTTACAATCATGTTCCTAGTTTTGATTTAACACTAAAAATATGATTAGTTTACTTAGAAACCATGACTTTGTAAATCTTATAAATAAACTTGGTTTCTTGAGAAAATTATTTTTGTAATCATCTATTTACAAGATTTTTATTTTGTTTAAATCATCTTTACATATGAAAATCAATTTCATCATTCAAGTTCATGAAGACATAAAGCATGATGATCTTGGTCTTTCACAAGATTACCACCTCAACTTACTAGATCATGTGTTTAATCACAATCTAGTAGGTTTCTTATGATGTCTAACATCACTAGCACAAACCATCAATCATCAAGAAGCAAATCAACACAATCAACATGTATTCTTATGTTATTATGTTTACGTTAAAGTATCATGATCATGTTCTTTAGTGTTCTTCAAGATAAAAAATGTATATCATCTTTTAACCAACAATATATGAAGTAATAAGAGATCATGAGGGCCTCACCACTAGCACAAGGCTAGGGAAGAACACTAGAAGTTGTAGATGACAAAAGTGTTGGATAAAAGCTAATGGGAGAGGTCCTTCAAGATCCACAAGCTTCCAACTTCCTTAATCACCTTCTAGCACCTTATGTAAACCTTGGAATGGATTGAAGTTGGATGAAAATGGTGGATGTATGGTGGGTGTGGGTGAGCCGAGAACAAGGGGGAGAAGAAGGAGGTTGATTGTGTGTGAGATATGAGGGGATGATCTTCTTTATAGCATGTTAATCTTTTATCCAATGGGTCACATGTTTGCTAAGTACATAACACAATCTCTAATAAATCTTAGGAGGATCAAATAAGATCTTGGAAGATCAAGAGAGATCTTGGTGGATCAAATAGAATCAAGGTGGATCAAGGGTGGGGGCCACCCTTGTGACCGTCCACAACATGGGGGGGGGGGGTAAAGTGTAAATTTCAATCACTAATCTCATAACCAAGTTAGGTTTCAAGTGTCTTGATTAGGGATTTAATGTGTTAATATATTATAGGAGGTGTTATAGTGTTCGGGGATCATAACTAGCTCAGAATTAATAAAGCAATGCTTCTAGTATAATTTTGGTGTTTCGGGTGGTGTCCGGTTGTTTGATTAAATATCGGTTCGTTAAAGTGTCAAACTATTCCGTTTAGTGATCTTTAAGTACTCTTTTGTGACACTTTTAATTCCCGACACTTAGGAAAGCATTCAGGCCCATTTAGTCATGTTTTTGCATGGTACAAACTTGTTACAATGCTGAATTTTACTGAAATATATATAATTCAGCATTTAAAGTGTGTTTCGGGTTTTTAGTGCATATTTTAGCTTCCGGAAAGTCTATATGTTAACCCTTGTATCCATACTTTGGTTTTAATGTATTTTAGGCGTTGGACCTACTCCTAGGCCCCAATTCTACTGTCTGACTGCTTTCTGCAGAATTGCTGACACAATGTGTCTTACCGGTGAGTTTACTAGTTTTTCTGACACAACGCTAACATTAATGCATTAAGGCAATTTTTTGAAGTATAAAACGTGCATGAATTCACAAGTATAGCATGTAATCAAACAATGTTGACATTTAAGCACATAACTGCAGATATTAAATAATAATTAAATTGTACGGAAATTACCGGTTTGGTGCCAGTTGTCACAGTCTCCCCCCGTTAAAAGAATTTCGTCCTGAAATTCAGGCTGATCTATCTCTCGCAGGAGTTTTCTTGAACAGGCGGGGGTACTTGTCTTTAAACTGGTCTTCACGTTCCCACGTGTACTCGGGTCCGTGCTTAGAGTTCCAACATACTTTGACAAGTTTGACACTAGTCCTCCGGGTCTTGTTGACTTTCCAGTCTGTAACCTCAACGGGTTGTTCTGTAAATCGGAGGGTGTCGTCAATATGCACTTCATCCGCAGGGATGATCACTGTTTCTTGGGTTGGACTCTTCTTGAGGTTGGATACATGAAACGTATCATGTACTCCGTTAAGTTCTTCCGGTAATTCCAACTTGTACGCCACGGTAGCAATTCTTTCCAAGATCTTGAATGGTCCAATGTATCGTGGATTCAGCTTTCCACGTTTTCCGAATCTTACTACGCCCTTCCAAGGTGAGACCTTCAACAAAACTTTGTCTCCCACCTCGAACTCTAATGGTTTTCGTCTTCGATCAGCGTAGCTCTTTTGTCGATCTCGAGCCGCCTTAATGCGCTCTCGGATCTACATGATTTTGTCAGTTGTCTCTTGAACAAGTTCAGGACTAACCATTCGTTTGTCTCCTGCATCTGCCCAACATAACGGCGAGCGACACTTGCGGCCATACAGAGCTTCGAACGGTGTGGCTTTTATGCTCGTATGATAACTGTTATTGTATGAAAACTCAACTAAGGGTAGATGAGTATCCCAGCTGCCGCCTAGGTCCATAACACATGCGCGAAGCATATCTTCCAGCGTTTGTATGGTTCGTTCGCTCTGGCCGTCTATTTGCGGATGGAAGGTCGTGCTTAGATCTAGTTGAGATCCAAAGGCCTCCTGGAAGGATTGCCAGATCCTCGAGACAAAACGTCCATCTCTATCTGAAATAATTGAGATAGGCACCCCATGACGTGCCATGATTTCTTTCAGGTACAGCTCAGCAAGCTTTCCAGTGCTATCCTTCTCTCGGATCGGTAGGAAATGCGCAGATTTCGTCAATCGATCAACTATCACCCATATCATATCATGCCCCCTAGGGGTCCTGGGTAATTTTGTTATGAAGTCCATTGAGATTTGCTCCCACTTCCACATGGGTATCTCTGGTTGTTGCAGTAGTCCAGACGGTTTCTGATATTCAGCCTTAACCTTAGCACAGGTTAGGCATTTCCAACATAGATAGCCACATCGCTTTTAAGCCTCGGCCACCAATAGTATTCCTTCAAGTCTTGATACATTTTGTCCGATCCTGGATGGATCGAGTATCTCGACTTGTGAACTTCATTAAGGATGACTTCTCGAATACCGCCATAGAGCGGAACCCAAATGCGCCCTTTAAAGTATAAGGTTCCCTCTTTATTTGGCACCAAATTCTTCAGCATACCTCGGAGGTATTCAGCTCTACGATTTTCCATCTTAAGGGCTTCTTGTTGTGCGTCATGAATGCGTGCAGTGAGGTTCGTTCGAATAGTCATTTCCAATGCTCGAACTCTTAGGGTCTTAACCTTTTCTTTTCGGCTTAATGCGTCTGCTACAACGTTTGCCTTTCCAGGATGGTACTTAATCTCACAGTCATAATCGTTCAGCAACTCAACCCATCGTCGCTGACGCATGTTTAATTCCTTCTGATCAAATATGTGTTGTAGGCTTTTGTAATCTGTGAATATTGTACATCGAGTACCATATAAATAGTGTCACCAGATCTTCAAGGCGAATACCACTGTGCCTAGCTCTAGGTCATGAGTGGTATAGTTCCTTTCATGCACTTTCAGCTGCCTTGAAGCGTAAGCGGTGACCTTTTGGTGTTGCATGAGCAGGCAACCCAAACCTTGACGCGAAGCGTCGCAGTATACCACGAAGTCTTCAGTGCCTTCGGGTAAGGATAGTATTGGTGCATCGCATAGCTTATTTATGAGCAGTTGGAAGGCTTCTTCCTGCTTATCACTCCAGTCGTACTTTTTGTCTTTCTGTGTAAGGGTAGTTAGCGGTTGAGCTATCTTGTAGAAATTCTCGATAAATCGTCGGTAATAGCTCGCTAAGCCCAAAAATTGTCGAACTTCAGTTGGGGTTTTGGGGGCTTCCCAATTCTTTATTGCTTCTATCTTGGCTGGGTCTACATGAATGCCCTTCTCGTTCACAACGTGACCAAGGAACTGTACTTCGCGAATCCAAAATTCGCACTTGGGGAATTTCGCATAAAGTTTCTCTTTCTTCAGTAGCTTCAAAATGGTTCTGAGGTGTTGCTCGTGCTCTTCTCTGGTTCACAAGTAAATCAGGATATCATCGATAAATACAATCACGAATTTATCTAGATATGGTTTGCAAATGCGGTTCATCAGATCCATAAATACCGATGGCGCGTTCGTCAGTCCGAATGGCATCACAAGGAATTCGTAATGCCCATAACGTGTTCGGAATGCAGTCTTTGGTACGCTTTCCTCTTGAATCCTTAACTGATGGTATCCAGATCGAAGGTCGATCTTGGAATAGTAGCTCGATCCTTGCAACTTATCAAATAAGTCATTAATCCTCGGTAGTGGGTACCGATTCTTGATTGTGAGCTTGTTCAACTCTCTATAGTCGATACACATCCGCAGTGTTCCATCCTTCTTCTTCATGAACAATACTGGAGCTCCCCAAGGCGAGAAGCTTGGCCTTATGAATCCTTTATCCAACAACTCCTAGAGTTGTGTAGATAATTCTTGCATCTCGGATGGTGCAAGCCGATAGGGTGCCTTGGCTACAGGAGCGGCTCCTGGAACCAAGTCTATATGGAATTCGACTTGTCGTTGCAGAGGTAGCCTTGGCAGATCTTCTGGAAAAACATCAGGGAATTCCTTCACCACAGGAATGTCTTCGAGTTTCGGCTCCTCAGCCTTCTTATCTACAACGTGTGCCAGGAAAGCAACACATCCTTTCCTTAAGCACTTATGCGCCTTCATACAATTGATGATTCGCAGAGGCGCATCTCGTTTTTCTCCATATACGATGAGAGTTTCATCATTCGCAAGAGGGACGCGAATGATTTTCTCGTGACAAACAACTTCAGCCTTGTTCTTGGACAACCAGTCTATTATGACCACTACATCGAAGCTACCCAATTGAATAGGTAAGAGGTCGATGCTAAATCTTCGCTCACCAAGTTCTAATGAGCAACCTCTAACAACTTCGCCCGATTCAACAAGTTTACCATTGGCTAGTTCTATGGAATAAGGAATATCTAATCTACTAGATTCTATTCCAAGCATACGTTTAAATTCCACAGACATGAAGCTATAATCGGTACCAGTGTCAAATAGTATGGATGCAAAGTGATTGTTAACGAGAAACGTACCAGTGACCACATTAGGGTCCTCGCGTGCGTTCCTTGCTCCAATCACAAATGCTCGAGCCTGAGCATTGTTCCCCCTGGGCAATCTTTCATGAAATGTTCCTTGCTTCCACAACCAAAGCATCCTTGGTTCTGCCCAGCTCCATTACCATTCCGGTTACCATTGCCATTGCCATTTCCACCACCGTTTCTATTACCAGCACCGTTGCGGTTTCCATTCCCGTTTCTATTACCATTTCCATTTCCTTTTCCCCAACAGTTCTCAGTATGGTGACCCAGTTTTCCACACTTGTCGCATTTTGGAACGCGACAAACTCCTTCGTGATGACACTTGCACTGGTTGCAGATGGGCATAGTGCCCAGGTATCCTCTGGCAGGAGCGTCATTCATGGTTGCAAAAGTTTTCGCCTCCTGTGGCGGAATGGGGTCATGCTTCTTATTGTTGGAACCCTTATTGTTACTGCGGGTTGCTTGGTTCAGATTCGAATGCTTTCTCTTCTTGTCACCAGGTGACTCAGCATGCATCTCGGTCTTCTCAGTAGGGTTCAACGATAACTTCTTCATTCGAACAGCATCTTCAGTAAGGCTGGCAGCCAGAGTTACAGCCTGAGTGATCGTTGCAGGTTTAGCCGAAGTTACCATACTGCAAAATTCTGGAGCCAATCCCCAGATGTAGCGCTCGACACGCTTAAATTCGGGTGTGACCATATAAGGGACCACTCTTGACAAATTGTGGAACCTTCGGGTATAACCAGTAATGTCTGCACCTTCCATGGTCAAGTGCCAGAACTCAGTCTCCAATCTTTGGAGTTCAGCACGAGAGCAATACTTCTCTCTCATACGTTCCTTTAGTTCATCCCACGTCATGCCGTACGCAACATCATCACCCAGAGTCTGGACTTGCAAATTCCACCAAGTCAAAGCTTCATCAACAAACAACCCAGTAACAAAAGTGACTTGCAGATCCGCAGTACACTTGCTCATATATGTATATATTAACAATTACACATAGTTGCAAGTAATTCCAAGTCAAAGATAAGTGCTACTCCAGTGCACCCTAAGTCTCGTAGTGTCTTTTCTTGACTCTTTGAAAATAGTTTCAGGTAGTGGATGTCGCGGAAAGTTTTATGCAATGAAAACTTTTTGAAAAAAATTGTTTTCGTGAAAGGATCCTAAAGAATGTAGTCTAGACTCGAGAAGGAATCCTGGTTCACTACAATCGCAGCTCTGATACCAATCTGTCACACCCCTTTCTAAGGCGGAAGCACGAGGTGTGATCTTGAAAGGTTCTCATTGCATACGAATGGTAAACATACTACATGCTCGTAAAAATAACTCCAAATGCCAATATCATAACACAAGTTAAATGTTTACATCACAAGACATCATTTTGTTTGAAAGGTTTACAACTTTATTTAAAAGACCAACATTGAGAACTTGGTTCTTATATCCCTCATAGGATGAAATATAATAACCAATTCCCACAAAAACCGGCATCGGAGTCTTGACACAAGATAGCTAAAAACATAAACAACATCCAAGAGCAAGAGTTTGACCGCGCGCACATCCACTTTAGTTACCTGAAATTCATGTGAGTTTTTGGAAAATCGTCAACATAATGTTGCTGTGAATTCATGCAGTTTTTGTATTGAACGTTTATATACTTTAAATGAAAACATGGTATGTAATTTGTATGAATCAAGTATTTCTATAAATATAAGGAAATCGAGATCGCTAATGGTTTGCAAGGCCATTAACATGTGACACGACATAGGAAGCATCCAAACCATAGGCATTTTTAGTTGTCGATTCACGACTAGAGACACAAAAGCACTGCTTGGTACTAGTTATGACCAAGAGTGTGGCTGCCTGAAACCCATTAGATCTAACCTTTTGTTCCGCGGTCTTAGTATGTACACGATTAATGGTGCTTCTGGTACCCTATTCGTGACATGATCTAAAGTATCATTCCTTAGTTTTTGTATTCAACATACCATAACACATGTATTTTCCCCAAGTTTAGAAAGCATATAAAAGTTTAAAAGTGGGGACATGAACTCACAACTTTGCGTTTCCTGCGCCGTAAACTTCACCGGGTTTGCTTATTTAGCGTCGTGACCTATACGTGTTTTATTAACGTTAGTCACTAGACTTGTATCGCACAAGTAAAAGTCACCATCTTTTATGTATGTGTTCTTTGTTGTTAAAAATAATTCATATTTTTAACTATGTATCTTACTTATATTATTTTATCAAAAATGAATATAAGTATCTTGTATCTTTTTCACCCGAGTTATATATTTTCGTTCAAGAAGACATTTTAAGTTCGTAACTTGTCCAAGTTACATAATCTTTTAAGAAATATATTTTCATAAATATATGTTATTGTATTTGTCTAAGCATGTTGTATGTGTATTTTGTATTTCTACTCCTTGGGAGTATTTAGTGTATTTTCAAGTCCTAATACACTATTACATATAATACATGTTACATACACTTAGTACAAAATTTGGTGACCAATAAATATATATATTTTTCTCAAAAATATACATTCTTAGTATCAATTTTTATCTTAAAGAAATCATCATTTCTTAACTTGGAATTTTACACAAAAATTAGGGAAACCCTAGTAAATATTTTTAGGTGAATTTTTAGGGAATAAGTTTCACCAAAACTTATATTTTTCTAAGTGTCAAAATTTTATAGAAATTTTGACATAGTTTCCCCTAAAAATTGAGGTTTCCCATGTTTTCAAAACATTTGTTTATTTTCTTTTAAATCATCATCAAACATCAACAACACAATCAAGACTTACCATAAGCCAAGATCATTTAAATTACACTACATCATGAACTTGGAGTTTTTGTAAAAACTTGTAGTAACTTACCGTGTTATTTAGTAGGTTTAGTTACCCTTGAAAACATGGTTATTTGTTTGTAAGTCACTTTATTAAAAGATTTAGTCATTTACAACTTGTAAGATGATTCTTCTAAAAATATTTCTTTTATATTTTTCTTGTTACAATCATGTTCCTAGTTTTGATTTAACACTAAAAATATGATTAGTTTACTTAGAAACCATGACTTTGTAAATTTATAAATAAACTTGGTTTCTTGAGAAAATTATTTTTGTAATCATCTATTTACAAGATTTTTATTTTGTTTAAATCATCTTTACTTATGAAAATCAATTTCATCATTCAAGTTCATGAAGACATAAAGCATGATGATCTTGGTCTTTCACAAGATTACCACCTCAACTTACTAGATCATGTGTTTAATCACAATCTAGTAGGTTTCTTATGATGTCTAACATCACTAACACAAACCATCAATTATCAAGAAGCAAATCAACACAATCAACATGTATTCTTATGTTATTATGTTTACGTTAAGTATCATGATCATGTTCTTTAGTGTTCTTCAAGATTAACAATGTATATCATCTTTTAACCAACAATATATGAAGTAATAAGAGATCATGAGGGCCTCACCACTAGCACAAGGCTAGGGAAGAACACTAGAAGTTGTAGATGACAAAAGTGTTGGATAAAAGCTAATGGGAGAGGTCCTTCAAGATCCACAAGCTTCCAACTTCCTTAATCACCTTCTAGCACCTTATGTAAACCTTGGAATGGATTGACGTTGGATGAAAATGGTGGATGTATGGTGGGTGTGGGTGAGCCGAGAACAAGGGGGAGAAGAAGGAGGTTGATGGTGTGTGAGATACGAGGGGATGATCTTCTTTATAGCATGTTAATCTTTTATCCAATAGGTCACATGTTTGCTAAGTACATAACACAATCTCTAATAAATCTTAGGAGGATCAAATAAGATCTTGGAAGATCAAGAGAGATCTTGGTGGATCAAATAGAATCAAGGTGGATCAAGGGTGGGGGCCACCCTTGTGACCGTCCACAACATGGGGGGGGGGGTAAAGTGTAAATTTCAATCACTAATCTCATAACCAAGTTAGGCTTCAAGTGTCTTGATTAGGGATTTAATGTGTTAATATATTATAGGAGGTGTTATGGTGTTCGGGGATCATAACTAGCTCAGAATTAATAAAACAATGCTTCTAGTATAATTTTGGTGTTTCGGGTAGTGTCCGGTTGTTTGATTAAATACCGGTTCGTTAAAGTGTCAAACTATTCCGTTTAGTGATCTTTAAGTACCCTTTTGTGACACTTTTAATTCCCGACACTTTGGAAAGCATTCAGGCACATTTAGTCATGTTTTTGCATGGTACAAATTTGTTACAATGCTGAATTTTGCTGAAATATATATAATTCAGCATTTAAAGTGTGTTTCGGGTGCTTTTTATTGCATATTTTAGCTTCCGGAAACTCTATATGTTAACCCTTGTATCCATACTTGGGTTTTAATGTATTTTAGGCGTTGGACCTACTCCTAGACCCCAATTCTACTGTCTGACTGCTTTCTACAGAATTGTTGACACAATGTGTCTTACCGGTGAGTTTACTAGTCTTTCTGACGCAACGCTAACATTAATGCATTAAGGCAATTTTTTGAAGTATAAAACGTGCATGAATTTACAAGTATAGCATGTAATCAAACAATGTTGACATTTAAGCACATAACTGCAGATATTAAATAATAATTAAATTGTACGGAAATTACCGGTTTGGTGCCAGTTGTCACAGATACTGGCATCGATATTGTTCGGTCGAAATCGCCATTGTACCAAGATTGTTAGGATGGTATTAGTTTATTTAACCATGAATCGATACCGTACCGACACTCGCTATAACTTATGATACAAAAAAATGCTCTACTATAAATAAAACTTTATTTTTAACAAAATTTATATATGGATAAAAATATGCACGTCGCAGTGGTATATGTGTATTTACCAATATTAATGATCCCTAAATTGAAAAAATTTCAACTTGTAAAATGTTATATCTTTTTTTAATAAAAATTTTAATGCATGATGTAAAATATTCTTAAAACCTAAATTAGAAATTTTTAAAAGAGTTAAATGCCATTTTAGTCCCTGTGGTTTGGGCCATTTTGCCAGTTTAGTCCAAAGGTTTCATTTTTAACCTGTGGATCCAAAAAGGTTTCACAGTTGCCATTTTAGTCCACTGGGTTAACTTCATCTGTTTTTTTTGTTAACGAGAAGGCCAATTCGGTCATTTTATATGGCTGAATTGCCCTTTTAGTTAACAGAATTACATACAAAACGACCAAATTGGCCTTCTCGTTAACAGAAAAAATGGATGAAGTTAACCCAGTGGACTAAAATGGCAACTGTGAAACCTTTTTGGACCCACAGGTTAAAAATGAAACCTTTGGACTAAACTGGCAAAATTGCCCAAACCACAGGGACTAAAATGGCATTTAACTCTTTTTAAAATTTGTAATTTTAGAGGGGTATGTAATAAATTATCCCAAACTTTTATTCCTTGTAATATTTTGAAATTACGTGAGAATTTTGTTTGCTTTTATTGAGTTAGGCTATGGTATAAAGTCTCTCTGGGCTTTTAAGTCATTTTATTTAACTTGCATGCAATGGTTTAAATTTTTCTATTAAACAAAATTAAAAAAATTTTATTGGTTGAAAAGAGGTGGGCCCCATCTGCACACACCTTTAACGCTCGTTAGCACAATGCATGGCCGGCCCTGAATGTGGGCGGGGAGGACCACTGGCCAGGGCCCGATATTTTGAAAGGCACGTTACTTTAAAAAAAACTCTAATATGTATATGTAAAAATAAATAAATTTATATGATATACTCATACAAGCACCAATATAGGCCCACTTACAAAACTATTTTTATGGTTTAGATTAGTTATTAGCCCATTGGCATTTGGCTTAGACCTTTAGTGAACCCAATAGCCAATTTCGTTAAGGCCTACGGGCACGTTTTTCGAGCTCGAACAGCATACATGAATTCTCAGGGCCGGCCCTGGCACAGTGGCGGACACTCTATAGCGCCCCCATTTAATTTTGAGGGCGTGGTCCATAGCTCCCCGGGGTGTCAAAATTGTCTAGGTGGCAGGGTGGCGTTAAGCCATACCCTGTGGCCTAAGAGCAAAACCACATTCTTATTTTATTAAATTTTATTAAAACTAATTTATTTATTACTTCCTCTATTTTTAACTCATTCAATTTGTTGCTTTGATAAGGTATTACACTTATATATGAATACGTATAGGACTAGAGCCCATCGATATATATCTAACACGTTTTGCATCTAAGGGTAGTACGTATTATTTGAGATTGTTGCGTTATACAAGAGACATTGAGATTGTTGCGTTATACAAAATACATTGAGATTGTTGCGTTATACAAAATGAATCAGTCATTAATATTGTTATTGTTGCGTTATACAAGATGGAGGTAACAGAGATGAGGATGTTGAGGTGGATGTGTGGTCACACAAGGTTAAACCGAATAAGAAATGAGGTTTTCTTGAAAAGGTTAGGGGTGTCTAGAATATCAGATAAAATTAAGGACGGAGATTGAGATTGTTTGGGCATGTGAAGAGGAGGCAATCAACGGCGTCAGTTAAAGTAGTGGAAAGCCTCACAGTAGATGGAAGGAGGGGTAGAGGTAAAGGTGTAGAAAAAACCGGTTATAGAACCGAAACCGGAAAAAAAAAACCTGAACAAAATTTTTTTAACCGGTTTTTTAAAAACCGGTTCCAACCCAAACCGAATCGCCGGTTATGGATCTTGATCTTCGAAACCGGTTTTAAAGAACCGGTTAAAAACCTGTTTTTTTGGCAATAACCAGTTATAAACCGAACCGAATCGATTATACCAATTTGGGTTCTCGTCTTGATAAACCGGTTAAAAACCGAACCGGTTCTTTTAAACCCGTTTTCTCCCACACAACAATAACCGGTTCGGTTAAAAACCAAACCGTTTTTTTAAACCGATTTGTACACCTCTAGGTAGAGGTAGACCCAAATTAACGTGAAATGAGCAGATTAGGCAGGATTTGATAGAAATGCACCTCTCTGAGGACATGGTCCAAGGTAGGAGTTTGTGGAGACGTAAGATTAAAGTTAAGGAGTTTTAGGGGTTAGGTAAGATGTGATTGGGTGTTGTCATAGGAGGGTATAGATTTAACTACACATTAGGTGGTCTTGGAGGATGATTGTCCTACGATATGTATATGGATATGAGTATGTTTTTCTATGATGCTATATTTACCTTCGCTCTACTGTTTTTGCTTTCACCCTTCTTTTGTCTCTGTAGTTTTCCGGAACTCTTTTAGTGCATGTTGTTTCTGATCTAAGGGTCTCTTTGGAAGCAGCTTCTCTATCCTCAATGATAGGGGAAAGGTTTGCCTACATCTCATCCTCCCCAGACCCTACCGTTAGCTTTCCTATTTGTGGGATTTACTAGGTATGGTTTGTTGTTGTTGATTAGGTTTTTTTATGTCTAAAATGTACCATGTCTATATATATTCATTGCATCTTCATGATTTTCTAAAAGTATGCAAATGACCTTTACTCATATCTGTTACCTTAAACCATCGGTTTATTCTTCTCAAATTTGGAAGCGAATCAATATGAAACTAGGTTAGAACCCCGTGTATTACACGGGTTGAATAAATGTAATTTTATATATTAAATTAAAAAAATATTCTTTAAAAATCTCGTTTATTACACGGTTGAACAAATGTAATTTTATATATTAAAATTATATCTCTAAGAACCACATGTATTGTACTGAATAAATGTAATTTTATATACCAGATAATAAAAACTCGTGATTTGTACGGATTGAATAAATCTAATTATATATACTAAATAATAAAAAAAGTTATATCTTTAAAAACACTGTGTATTACACAGGTTAAATAAATGTAATTTTATAACCTTTTATATTACTCGGGTTGGATAAATGTAATTTTATAAACTAAATAATAAAAAAGTTATATCCTTATAAACCTCGTGTATTCTACGGGTTGAATAAATCTAATTATATGTACTAAATCATCATCATCATCATCATACTCTGTAAATCCCACCAATAGCAAAGCTAAGGTAGGATCTGGGAAAGGTAAGATGTAGAGACTGCTTTCAGTGAGACCCTCGGCTCGATAGTAGTTTTGCATCAAGCCTTGGACATAAGGCACATAACACTCAACAATCGGGACAAAGACCGATTAGTGCATGTTCGCTTTTGTCTTTCTGTTATCAACGCCACCACATGATGATGATGCATTATTAACCGTCTGCCGCTTTTAACGTTATTTTCACGAACTTAGTAAAATAACGTTAAAATTAGTGCAATTTCACTATTGACTTCCGAGCTTCCACACATATACATATATGCGCATACCGCAAGCGGGGCGAATATATACTAAATAATAAAAAAAATATATCTTTAAAAACACATGTATTACACAGGTTAAATAAATGTAATTTTGTATAGTAAATAATATGCTATTGGATTCGTTTAAAAAATCATAAATTTGATTAATCACAAACTTGGTTAAGTTTAATTCGAATTGATTAGAACCCGAATTTGAAAAATAAATAACAAAATTATATTATTAGCTTATCTTCCTAATTAGTGCTTTTTTAAAGTTTACTCTAATGTCTAATAAGTTAATTTGTATATTTTGTTTGTACTTTAAATTTTTTATATGAGCGTATTATTGTTTTTTTAAGTTTAAGATTATTGTTTTGTGCTATTATTTAAAAAATATCTTTAATTTATAACTTAAATTTGAAGATAATATATTATTAGAAAAAATAGAATGATTCTATCCGACAAAGTAAGATAAGATTTAATACTAATATTTATTATTTAATTAATTGATATAAGATAAGTATGAAAAGGCAGGAAATTACAAATGTTGACGCCTCCAATGAATGACACGTGTCACTTATTGGTTTCTTTTATTATATTGTATAGATAGATACTTGAAAACCCACATAAGTTACCCATGCTATCGAACAAAATATGTAAACATATGTACAAAACACAAGTCAATTATGTTACAGTTTGACAAGACCAGTCTTACCATTCAAATTTCTTTCGTAACCTCTTAACATGTTAAATACAACTTCTAACAGAACTAACTTAAAATTTACGATTTTTATTGATATGAATCCAACGTAACATATTCTAGGGGATGGTTCAAATGAAAACCACTTTTATTGTGAAAACTCGAAAACTAACTAAAAAAAGCCTAAAAAACACACAAATTTTTTTTTTTTCAATTTTTTTTATAAAAATCGCTGCTTTTTATGTATAAAAAAACTTTTTTTCAAATTTTTTTTTTTGTGTAGTGCACATGTGTAATACTACACATAGTACACATACACATGTGCACTACACAAAAAAAAAAAAAAATTTTGAAATTTTTTTTATATAATAAAACCTGCGAAAATTGGTTTGCAAAAAAAAAAATTGTATGTTTTTTTGGCTTTTTTTAACTAGTTTTCGAGTTTTCACAATAACTAGTGGTTTTCATTTGAACCTTCCCCACATATTCTAATATTAAAAAAAAAACTTAAACATTTGTTAACAAATATTTTTATAAGGTTTATTTATAAACATTTGTTAACAAATATTTTTATAAGGTTTGTTTATATTGGAAAAGAAAACTACACACAACACACAAGAAGGATGTATAAAGATGCTTAAACATTTCCGTAGTTTAATTCTATCCCAACAAAAAGAATCTAAATTTTAGTACTTTTTAACATACAAAAATCATAATCAGGATGAACAAATGTGAAAAAAGAAGAATATAATAAAAGTTTAGTGGCCAAAATGTGAAAATTAAAGATGCCAAATCGCAATCCGCTACTTTCTCTCCCTACCTGTTAAAAAGAATCTTTTAATAAATTTTCAGAATTTTAAAATAAAATAAATGCCAAAGAAATAGCAAATGTCATTAAAGCGCGTATATAACACTCTCATCAAACATCTTGTTTTCTTGGTCCGTGATGCACACGTGTTTTCATGCGAGTGGGTGTGATTTGTGGGAGAATCAATGATTTCGTCAGCACTGTTGATGGAATCCACTAGTTAATCTTTGGATTAACTTTCTAAAAATATACAGCAAAGCATGATTAACAAAGTTACATTTAGAACCTAAACTAATGAAGACTTTCATAACTACCCCCTTTACTTTTAAGTGAATAATAAAATGTTCCTAATATTGGTATATACTAAGTAGGGATGGCAATGGGTCGGGTTCGGGTCGGGTATTGGTAATTCCATACCCGTACCCGGTTATAAAATCGCGTCCCATACCCGACCCAATACCCGTCGGGTATTTGTCGGGTAACTACCCGTCGGGTATCGGGCATACCCGCGGGTATCGGGTTTACCCATTAGTTTTGTTAAAAGATATACGTTGGGATTTCTAAATACATTTTTTATTATTGTAATTATTATATTATTTTATTTATAGAACAACTATTATAAATTAAAAATGTATATCACAACATATAAGTTTTATTATAAATTAATAATAACTTTATAATACTTATACACTCACATGCATATACTTCACAACTTACAAAATATAAATACTATTATCAAATGCATATACTAAAAGAAAATTTATTTTTTCATATTATGAACATACTAAAATAAATCACAAATAGACAAGGGTTAATGGAAAATAAAAGTATAAACTAAAAAAATCGGGTATATGATCGGGTATATTGTTCGGGTAAACGGGTATGTGGTTTCGGGTAATCGGGTCGGGTATTACCTAATCCCATACCCGACCCATACCCACGAAAATTTTTAAAACTAATCCCATACCCGGCCCAATACCCGTCGGGTATCGGGTATACCCGTCGGGTATCGGGTATACCCGTCCCATTTGAGTCGGGTTTCGGGTATACCCGTCGGGCTTGGGTATTTTTGCCATCCCTGATACTAAGGGGATGTTTGTTTCAGCTCTTAATTGGCTCTTAATGGTTAGATCTCTTACTGCTTCAGCACTTAATGATTGAGATTGTTTGTTTGCGAGCAAATGTCTGAACAGTTCAAGATATTTGACTCAGAATGGTTAAACATTATACTGAGTCTGAATGGTTAAGACCTATTATCTGAATTGGTCATACATTTGTCTCTGAATGATTAAGCATTATACTGGCTCTTAGTGGTTCAAACCTCTTACTGGTTCAATACTTAATGGTTCAGATCTTTTACTCGTCCAGCACTTACCCATTCAGAAGTTGTCAAACAGCTCTTAAGAGAAAACATTGGATTTAGGAATGACAATTACCGGGTAATGGAATTTCTTTTGGTCATCTTAGTCACATATAACAGTTTAAAACTGTATTAGATACTTGCTCTCATATCAGTCGGATACATGGGTTTCTATGTAGGAATATACAGGGGCGGACCCAGATAGAGTGGTCGAGGTCCCCGGACCTCAGTGTTTTTAAAAAAAATAGTAGGTTCGGTATATTAAATTGTATAAGGACCCCATAAATATAATTAGGTAGACACCATAAAAAGAAAAGGAACTCTGGTGTAGTGGTAAATCCCTCTCCTTACCAACAAGAGGTCATAGGTTCAATCCTTGTTAGGGCTGCAAAAAAACTGAACGAACACGAACAAGACCTTGTTCGTGTTCGTTTGTTAAGAAATATATGTGTTCACGAACATTTATCGAACGAGATTTTATGTTCGTGTTCGTTTGTTAAGGAAATGAACTTGTTTGTGTTCGTTTGTGTTTGTTTGTTAATTTTAGGCAACGAACAAAAATGAACGTTAACGAACACAAATGAGCACAAATTAATGTTCATGAACACAAATGGAAACAAACGAACACAAACAATCGTTCATGAACAAAATATATAATACACTGACACTTATTAGATATTTAATTTGTTGGAATTTTGAAGTATTTAAATAAATATAAAAACAAAAAACACTAATGTACTATCGAACACAAACGAACACGTTACCGAACGTTCACGAACATAAATGAACGAACACGACCTTTGTTCATGTTTGTTCATTTAACTAAACGAATGAAATTTCTTGTTCGTGTTCGTTTGTTAAATAAACGAACAAACACAACCGAACTTCCCTCCGAACTGTTTACGAACTGTTCGCTGAACGTTTGGTTCGTTTGCAACCCTAATCCTTGTATAGTTTGTATTTTTGTTTTTTTTAAATCTAGTTCAAACCTCGCTATGACCCGGCCCGAAAATTTTAACGTTTTGTTATGAAAATTTTAAACACCAAAAAAAATGGACCCTATTAAAAAAAATCCTAGTTCCGAAACTGAGTATATATAGTACACTTGCGTTATGATTTTATGTGATTAACGATGAGTGATGACCCTGAAATATTTGTTACCCCAAGCTCCGTCTTAGACTTAGCCCAAAATCAATTTAAAATATCAAATTCTTAACTATAGGTCTAATATATCTATTATTTTTATTTTAATCCATTCAATTTTTAAACACTTTTATACTATTTGTTATATTTTTAAGGTTATACAATATATTGGGATATTCATATTCAAGAGTTAACTGTCATTTTCGTCCTTATAGTTTGTTTAATTATGAGGGTTCAGACCAAATTTTAAATTTTTACCCTTTTCGTCCCTAACATTCTTGAAACATGTCAGTTTCGTCCAAAAAAAAAACACGAGTTAACTGTCATTTTTATCCCTGTGGTCTGACTAATTATTCGATTCAACGTTAATTTTTTGGATGGAACTGACATGTTTTCAAGAATGTCAGGGATGAAAATGGTACAAACTTGAAATTTGGTCTGAATAGACATAATTTGACAAACCACAGGGACGGACATGACAGTTAACTCCATATACAATGTAGATAAACGTATATGAGCTCAATTTTAGATTTCCAAGTTAACATCACCTATTGCTATATCTGTCTCAAATCCTTGAAAAATTAGAGCATTCACATCCTAGGAATCAAAATCTGTGTGTAGGGTTTTTAAAATATAAAAAGTATAAAAAGTGGTTATGAGTGGAGGAGAGAGAAAATGTTACTGTTCATCTGTATATTTGGGGGGACACTGTCACCCACTATAATTTTTTAATATATATTGAAAGTGGTTGTAAGTGAAGGAGAGAGAAAAATGTAATGATAAAGGTATAAAAATATTATTTAATTGAAAAAGAGAGAGAAAAAGTATTTGTTTTTAGTGGAAATATATTGATATAGGAGTTGTTTTTAATGGAATGTATGTATATTTTTAGGGAGCTGGATGTGAATGCTCATTTCATGTCCAGTCATATACCCAAATAGTCGTTCATTATACGTTTTGTATATTTGAGTTTTCTCGTTTTTCTGATATCACTACTTAAAGGAGGTATTAAGGCACCAAAATGATTTAAAGGATTTGATTCGAGCTAGTGTATATAGAGTTTCACTTTATTTTGTTTGTTAACCAACAACAATATTCATTTTTTTTTGTGAATGGACTTTTTTAAACGTCAACCACCACAATATTTCTCAGATATTTCCTAAAGTGAATGGAGACTGGTTTTATCAGTTAAGTGAATTTTTTTTTATCTTGATTTCGTAGACACATTTGTGTTCAATGTTCTAACTTTGACAAGCCCATCACAACCGCAATCTAATCCATTATTCAGTGACTTTATTTAGTGCTTTCGCGTGGATTCGAACTTGCAAGTTTCTGGCAATGAAGAAGATGAAGAGAAAGTTTTGTTTGCACATGGTTTAGCGAAGAAAATGAAGAGGGAGATTTGTTGCACGAGGCTTAACAATGGTGGTGGAGAAGACGAAATTGTCGGCGATTGGTGATGGTGAAGACCATGTCGTCGGTTGTCTATGTTGCAGGGGTTGAACGAATTGGTTGATTGATTTAGGAATTTAGGGTTCCTGATTTATTTAATATACATGTCTCGGCTGGAATTGACTCTAACATGAATCCACAGCTATGAATTTAGCTTGTGAGCTCAGAGAGTCTCTGATTCGGCCAATTTTAATATCATAAAGTTGTTTTGAAAAAAAAAGGTTTGAAAGTTTAAACTCCAGTCTTAGCTTAGTCCTCAACATAGTGAGAGTTATTATCAGATTGCCAAGGCAAATCTAAGGCACCAGCTGATTTGATATAGAGTTCTTCCAAAAAGGTAGAAGAGTAGACGATTAAAGTAGAAATCAAGGTGTTTGTGAGTTGGAAACTCACTTAGAATGTTGCTCGAAGTAGCTGAGCTCAAGTGTGCGAAGTCAGAAATCTAGAGAGAATTTCGGAGTTGTGGAAGTGGAAAAATGAAGAAGTGGGTTGGTATTTATAGGCTAGAGACGAGTTGGGACGAGAGACGATTGGGACAAGAGGGGCCTCTTGTGCGAGAGGGCCTTTCGCACGAGAGGGGATTTCCCCTTTTGTTCGAAATTCAAGTTTGTCGTTTTGGCGCATTTTGTCTGTTTTAATCGTTTTAAATGTGTAAGTGTAATGCATAAGTGAAATGTACAGAATAATGGATGAATTTGTATGTATAATAAGTATGAGGTTGCGTAAAAATGTATTTAAACGATCGATTGAACGAGTAACAAGTAAAATATGAATTTCGTTACGATCAAGGTTTCAAATTACGAAATTGGGAGTGGATTATAAATATGATACGAATACAAGTTTCCAAAGATAGAAATACAAGTAATCTTTATAACTAAGGAAAGTTCCAAAAAGCGAGGCGTTACAAAAATATTGTAAATTTTCAGTTATAGGTCTTTTGAAACTACTTTTGGATGATGATCAAGTCACCACTAAGGAACCGAACACGATGAAGATCTAGTTTCCGCACATTTTGTAAATCACGTGTTTATAATTCTATACTTAAGTTGTTATGGGAATACCTTATGTATGTAAATATGTTTTTAATTGGTTTCTTTTTCTCTTTCTGAGTAACCTGGGTCGAGAATTGGTTTGGGCGTGTATAAAATAAACATTTGGAAGTAAGAATCATATATTTTGCATCAAAAATTTCATTTTTGGATACCTTCAAATTGGAATGATTTTGGCGTTTTTTTAGTTGGAATGGTGTCTAGGTTCATTCTCATAATCATGGAAACTCTAATCTCGAAGAATCAACGTAAATTTGAAGGAGACTGAGTTGTTAACGAGCTGGTTTGAGCAGCATTTTATAATTCAAAGAAACTTCACTGAAATGAGCTAATATAATTGTTTTGGATACAAGATTTGCACCAAACACTTGTTTGGTGCAGTGGTCTGTTTGTTGTTTGTTGAACATGTAGACCCGGGTTCGAATCCTGCGGTCTGCATTTTTTTCCTTCCTTTTTTCTTTTTCTTTGTTTAATTTATAAAAGAGGATTCCAAGTTTCGATTAATTCACGAAAGGTCCCTCTATACTTTGTAAACCTTTAACTTTGTTAACTAAAGGTTATATTTCGTTTACTTTTTAATCTAACTACGTTATTGTTTAACATTCCGTTATTCATAATAGGGTTTGTGTATATATATATGTGTGTGTGTGGGTATATGAATAATAGAATAAACATTCCATCCGCGTTTATTTATTGAAAGTTTGATTACAATTTTTCGGATTCTAGGACCCTTTTTTCGACAGATGTTACAGTTTTAGACATATTTTTGTGACTGTTAACGGGATTGACAGTAGATGGACCACGAATGTCAGCATTAGATGTATGAGGACGATAATCAGAAAATGTATGAGGGGGATCATTAGATGTATGAGGATCAATATGTGATGAATCAGAAGACGCCGTATGCCGCCGTAAACACTGTGACGACTGCCACCCGCCGTGATATCTGTGAATGCCGACTACCTCTCTGCCGTGAAAACCACCGTGAACACCTCTCCGCCGCCGTGAAAACCACCGTGAAAGCCTCTCCGCCGCTGTGAAAACAATGAACTCTAAAACATCGGCGAAACCCTAAAATGGAGAACAAGAATGCGCGTGTTTTTTAATAAACATGTTATAATTATAAAATTGCCATGTGTTTATACTGGTTTTCGCGGTTCTCGCAATAAAACAAACTGTATATTATAAAAGCAAACTGTGCTATTGTAAAAAATTGATCCCTGTAGTAAAAAAATCAGGTTAAAGGTTGTTTTTGACGATTTTTAAACTAAAATGTATATTGTGCAATTTTGAGGATATAAAGAATGTTTTATGCAATTTACATTGTAAAAAATGTGACATATTAATCGCTTTTTAATGTTCCTTCTAGTTGGTAAAATATGAAAGGACACATTCTAGACATCATATAGCACTAAACATATCAATTGCACTAAAGATATCAAAAGAGACTAATCCGTTGTCTTTGAAAACCTCGTACTTAAGAAACACAAAGGACATAAAGCATTTGTAAAATAATAATTAAAAAACCATTTTTTCAACAACTACACCAACATAAAGTATTTGTAAAATAATAATAGTAATAATAATAATAATAATAATAATAATAATAGTAATAATAGTAATAATAGTAATAATAGTAATAATAGTAATAATAGTAATAATAGTAATAATAATAATAATAATAATAATAATAATAATAATAATAATAATAATAATAATAATATGTATGATGTGAGCGATTAAAAATAAGAATACAAAATTAGTAAACATGCTACATTAATCTTTAAGCCATGTTGTTTTGAGAAAAAAAAAAAAGAAAAAAAAGTGTAGAGCCAAATGGCCTTTCAATAGGTCTTAGAATCTTTCAAAAGAAAGAATATTCAAAGGTAAGCGTTAATGGTCCTTTTCTACTCTAAACTTAGTCAACTTTACATTGCAATCACCACAAAACCTCCAACTTGATCAATTGCGTGTGGGTGGAGAACGAAATGCCGAGTCACATTTCAAGCTTAAAGACAACATGAATAGATAAAAATGAGTTGCCAATAACGTGGTGATGGAGTGGTAACTGGTAAGGGAGAGTCTTGGTGTTCTAAGGGACCTAAGTTTGATTCCTGCCCTCCTCATTATTTTATGCGGCACCTGGTGATGATGGAAGACTAGGCAAATAGGTGGAGATCGTTAGTTCAATCCTTGAACTGAGCGGGTTTTACCTCACCTCACTGTCGTGCCTTCGGGTGAGTGTTCACGGACTTCGGCCCTAAGTGAGGGTTTTCCCTAGTTCGGACTTCGGAGGCGGGTGTATCCCGATGTGGTGAATTTCGCCAGTAGCCCATTTGGAAGATTCGTTGGCCGTTTAAAAAAAAGATAAAAATGAGTTTACTTGTTCATATAATAAAACGATGTACTAGTTGATGTATTTGTACATGAAGTACGTTGTTATGTATAGAATGCAATTGGGCTTCAATTTTCAAAGGACATAAATGGTTGATTTTCAAACTTAATTACCCACTTTTGAAAACATTGTTAGAACTTCGAATACGAGTCATTCTTTAAAATTGACTCGTAGAATCATTATTTAGAGAACTATTAGAACTTTGTATGCTCCTACATTAGAGCCATGCACCAACTTTTTTCTAAAGATCCATATCCCATGCACAACTAGGGTTGTGTAAAGTCGGTTAACCAAGGGTTTGGTTAATTTCGGTTAATTATTCAATGTATATAAAACTTGTAAAATATAAACTCATGAATATAAAACTTGCAAAATTATATAGATACCATATACATATTGGTAATGAGTCCTATGTACATAATAAAACAAACACTAATGGACCCTCAATTGAACTAAAATGTTAAAAAAATCTAGTGGGCCGTGAACTAATAAATAATATTACATTAAGAGAGTTTGGTATATATACATATATATGTTTGGCTAATCGGTTTGGTTGGGTTATTTTCGGTTTTAGATACATAATTAACCGAAACTGAAAGTTCGGTTATTCAAAAAACAATAACCGAACCGTCGGTTATTGCTTCGGTTCAGTTTTTTTGATTCGGTTATTCGATTTCGATTTTATGCTCACCCCTACTAGAGGGAGTCTAGGAGGAGGCTGATCTGACTGACAAAAAACTCTTATTAATATGGGTATCTAATTATTATATTCTTGTAGTTTGACCTTATTATCAACAATTTAGTAGTTTTAACAAGTACCATGCAATCGTTTCTACGGTTTGTTGGTGCATTTGAAATGAGAGGGATCAAGTACATTTTGAAAACAAGAAGGTTAACGTTGCTAAATTGTTGGAAGATATAAAATATTTATCATTTATTTGGATTAGAAATAGATCAACCTTTAAATATCTTTCTTGGAAAGATTGGTATGTTGATGATTGTTTTTTTTCTAGCTTCTTGCTAGCTCGTTTATTGAAATTCGCCGTAAAAAATAGTTGTAACATGTTCTATTATTATTGCCCACAGTTAGAAAAGCTTGAGTTCCATAACTCATAATCATTAGTCACTCCACTATCTAATGGCTAAAATTTATGAATGATGTAAACGTTAGTTGTATTTTTTCCGTTCACCTATATCTACCACTTTTGGACCTTGAAAATGCGAATATGGCCCTAAGGGTGAGAGGGGCACTCCTCTCTTAGGGGAGTCCTCTCTCTTACTCACGGCCAATCATAACGCGCCACGTCAACTCCCCCCTTAACTCCCCCCACACCCTCAATTTGATGGCGGCACTCCTCTCTTGGGAGACTTGTTTTTTTTTAATTTTTTTATTTGTTGTAATTATGCATGTTTATAAATTAAACAAATATTAATAAAAATTAAATAAAATTTAATAAAAGACATTTCATTAAATTAAAAATAAAAATTACATTCAAACTAGAAAAATAAAAAAACAAACTACTCGTTGTCGGAATTCACTTCAAGGTGAGGTAGATCTAAACGTCCGAGACGCTCAACGAGATCGTGTTTTAGTCTCCAATGCGTTTCTTCGTCAATGAGCTCGCTAAAAGCTGTATCATCGAAGACGGATTCGACTGGAGGATCTTGAATGTGTACCGGTGCTATCGCCCTTCCGTCGTCTTTTATAATCATGTTATGTAAAATAATGCACGTATACACAATGGACCTTATCTTTTTCACCGTTTTGGAACGCATTGGACGATTTAGTATTCCCCACTTCGCCTTTAACACACCAAACGCCCGTTCCACATCTTTTCTTGTGGCCTCGTGTTGCCTCTTGAATTTTTTTTCATTCGGGATGTGAGGATATGGAAAAGACTTCACAAACACGGACCAGCTAGGGTAGATCCCATCAGTAAGATAATACCTGCGTTTGTATAAGTGGTCGTTCACCTGAAATGGACAATTTGGCGCCGTTCCGTTTCGTTGAGTAAGAAATAACGGAGATTGTTGGAGCACATTGATGTCGTTTTGTGAACCCGCCGGGCCACAAAAAAGCATGCCAAACCCACAAATCTTGAGACGCCACCGCCTCTAACATAACTGTCGGGTATTGATGATCGCCTCTCATATATTGTCCACGCAATTCTGTGGGGCACATTCTCCAGACGAAGTGTGTATAATCCAGACTACCCAACATACCAGGTAGGTGATGTCTCTCCTCATGAGCCTGATACAATAGCGCAACGTCGTGGCTCGTTGGTCTACGTAAGAATTCACCGGCATACATTCTACAGACTGTCTCGCAGAAATATTCAAGGCACTCACGAGAGGTCCTTTCAGCCATATTTAAATACTCGTCGTTTTCGTCTGGTGGGTTACCGGTTGCAAGTTGTTTAATCGCAGAAGTAACATTTTGCAACGCCGTGAAACTTTTCTTCATTCTCCCGTCCAAGCCCTCTTGAAACCACTCGTTATTCGCTTCCACGTCGCTAACATTTTTTTGGAACAAAGACTTGGACATACGAAACCTCTGACGAAAAATATCGGCATTAAATTTTGGATTATCGACAAAATAATCGGCCATGAGTGTTTCGTGGCCTCCCACACGATCTTGACAGACAATTTTTTTTACTAGACGATGCCGTGTCTAGTAGCTCCGCTTGTTGGATGAGATTTTGGAAGAAAATTAAACTACCATCGCTTGACGATGAATCTTTATCGTCGGGAAAGTCGGGCAGGGGAGAAAAAAACGGGAACTTGGAATCCATTTTTTTTAAAGATTGGTTAAAAAAATCAGGGGTTAGGAGATTTTTTTTGGGTTTGAAAAATAAAAAGATTGAAGTGGTAGCATTTATAGGGGTTAGGAGTTTTTTTTTAATGTATAACGGCTATATAGCCGTTTAAACTTGATTCCCTCATCGGTGAATACATACCGATCCCATTCACCGATTAGCCTCACCGCGTTGATGGCGGCGGTGTTCCCGCTCGGGGACTTGGCTCACCGCAGGCCTCCCCACTAAGTGCCCCAGACACCCTAAAGATTACCAATGTCTCTTTGATGAATATATATATTTTTTGTTATCTAACTTAGAACTAATTAACGTCTTCCAAATTTATAATCATAATATAATAATGCTAATAGATATCGTGGACTTGAGTGATCTTAGTGGTCCATCTTCTTGAAAAGTAGTGCACTAACACGAGCGAGATGGGACTTTGGAGATTGCCCATGACAGCACATGTAATTCAAAAAAAATAATTTTATTCTAATGAAACTTATAATCTTCTTATTTTATTTTCTTTTCTACTCGAGATGATACGATAAATTGTAAAATTGATATGAACAAGACAGAACTAAAAGAAAAGCAACAATCAACACCAAAAATAGCGACAAAACGTGACGTAAAACTTTTATTATTTACCAACCCTAAAAACACCCCAACCTCCCAAGATCTTACAGATCAGAACATAGTTATCGATAGCGAATAGCGACAAATAGCGATAAGGTACCCATATGTTATGTAGCGATAGCGATGAGATAGCGCCCACTATTTCGTGTATAGCGATAAGGTATTAAAAATTTTAAGAAATAAAAAATAGCTATCTTTATGTAATTTGCCCAAATTATTGGAATGAAATGAGAAATTTCAGATTTAAAAAAAAAATAGCTATCTATAATTTTATGGTTAAGTTTTATTAGTATCTATAAAAAATAGATACTAATAAAAAATAGGGCATTCACAGGGGTAAAAATACTGATTTTATAAAAAAACTATTTTTTATTTATAATTTTATGGTTAAGTTTTATTAGTATCTATAAGAAATATGGTAGTTTTGGTATTCGTTCGTGTATAGCTATTTTTATAACCTAATGGTGTTATGTAGTTCATGTTTAGTTTTATTTGGTGTTATATCAGTTTAAGGTGTTTAGTTTGGGTAGTTTTGGTATTCGTTCGGGGTGTTTTTTTTAAATGGTGTTATAAACCTCTTGTATAGTTCTATTTGGTGTTTTTTTAAATGGTGTTATAAACCTCTAGATATGTATGGTGTTATTTATCATGGACGTATGTGAATGGTGTTATTTATCCTCTACTTTCATGTAGGGTGTTATTTATCATGTTGAATTATATGAAGGGTGTTATTTATTATGGTCATTGCAACTATGGTGTTATCTAGGGTGTTATTTATCCTGGACTTATATGAAAGGTGTTATTTATCCTGGACTTATATGAAGGGTGTTATTTATCATGTTGATTTAGATGAAGTGTGTTATTTATCCTGGACTTATATGAAGGGTGTTATTTATCATGCTGATCTATAAGAAGAGTGTTATTACGGTCATTGCAACAATGGTGTTATGTATATCCATCTCAAGCTGATTTAGGATAAGTTGTATTAGATGAAGTAGGTGATGAAATATTTTAAATATAGTTTTTAATTTCTTCTATAGTCAGGTCAAGCCATCGGCTTAGGGGCAAAATGTACAAATCACGTTTCAAAAACACAATTGACAGACCATTGGTATGTAGTGACTCAGAAACGTCAAATAACGACGACAAAGGTATTCCAAATGTAGTTTAAAGTATAAAGAAACAAAAAACAATAAAGTATGATTAGTAGCCATATGTGTTTATGTTTGTTGATGAGTGTTGTTTTTGACAATGTTCGCTTTGAATTAAACAGATGGTGATGATGGGATGAATGATGCGGGTAATGCAAAAACAAGAGAAGATGTTCCGCCGTCGATAAAAAACACACAAGGTACGTTTTGAAAAAAATGATGCTGTGATTATAATTTGTTTGCATATAAGAAATGATAAAAATTGATTTTTGTTTGCAGACCAGGATGTTAATGATAGTCAACTTGTCGTACACCCATCCGTCCATATAACATCAAAAAAAGGTATTACGTTGAAGTGTTTATATTTTGAAGTACTTGTTTACTAAAACAAATATTAAAAATTGTTGTAGATCGGCTGCGAGACCCGGATGACGATTTTGTCGACACCCCACCACCGGGTAAGCGACAGAAATCGGCTGCCAAAAGAAGACCGTCTCGTGGAATGCATCAACCAGTGACACAGCCATATAAGCCATTCACGGGTGCACGGATTAGGCCAAAAGTAGGTATCGACAATCTGATAACACTAGCATCCGGCCTAAATGAGGAACAACGTCAGAAAGTGGATGAAATCGGGTTTGGGTCGATATTTGGTTATAAGGTGACATGTGTGCCTACTGCTTTGGCAAACTGGTTGGTTACAAATTACGACCCGGACAATGGTGTTTTAAACGTGGGCGGTGGGCGCATTGTAAACATAACGTCAGAGCTTGTTAAGAGTGTTTTCGGGCTGCCTATGGGTCCAACAGATCTTGCTGAGAAGAAGAAAGCGAGCAAAAGGAAGGATGTTGTTGTCCAAGCGTTCAGAGATCAGTTTAAGCATATGGATATCACCCGCTTGTCGCCGGTTCAGCTGATGAATTACATATTGGATTGGCAGGCTGATGACGGAAGACTGTTTGTACTGAACTTCTTGATTCTTTACTTTTCACTCCTAGGAGAAACTACGACGAACAATTCCGTCAACGTGCGATTCATTTCAAATATTCAGCCGGACGTGGATATCAAAAGCTTCAATTGGTGTGCGTACATGGTCTTGTGTCTCAAAGAACGAAAACAGCGTGGCATGGTGGCGATGATGCTTTTCGAGGGCCTATGTTGTTACTTGCGGTAAGTATTTAACTTTTAGTATTAAAAAATTATTGTGTAACATCGTTAGTTAAATAACTGATATGCAGCCACGTATTAGTAAATTAGACCATGTGTAACTTAAATAACACCATGGCTAGCTGAGTAACACCATAAGTGACAGAATGAATCTTTGTATATCTAAATGACACCACATATGTTTTAATAACACTATATAACTGCATAACACCCTGTTTTACTTAATAACACTATACAACTGCATAACACCCTATTTTACTTAATAACACTTTATATATCTAAATGACACCACATATGGTTTAATAACACTATATACCTGCATAACACCCTATTTTACTTAATAACACTATATAACTGAATAACATCACTATTGTTATCTTGTTTACAATTATTTTGACAATTATGCTGGGAATGAAACTTATTGCAAAATATTGTCGCAGATTGCTTACGGAATTGTGTTAAAGAAGATACCTTCATCACACAGTTCAAATATTATTGAACTTGTAGATGATCTTCTGAACAATCTCGAATGTGATATGGAAAGGATGCATGCTGAACAAAATAAGAAGACAAAGACGAGGGAAGATAAAAAACCCAAACGATCAGAAGGGGTTGAGTGTGGTGGAAAACAAATCAAGAAGCAAAAACAAAGACAGAAAAAGGGAATGGAAAAGGAGAATCTGATTGATGAAGGAAATGAAGAGATCGAGATCGAAGATGATGATGCGCACTTGGGTATATACAGACACTATGCAGATTACCTCCTGTCACAAACTGACACCCAAACATGTGCATTATTTGTAGGTCCGGATGGCGAAGTCCGCATTCCGATGGTCTCACAGTACGGTGACACTCCATCAGCATCAGGAACATCTGTTCAGGGCGATTTTGAGCTGGTAAACATCTTATGATTCGTACTAGACTTGAAAGTATATGTTATTTCTCATGATATGTTATTAAACCGGGGTTTTGTACAGGTTCGGTCAAATTTGTTGGATAACTTGTTTAGTGAATTTGAGATATGCGTTAACAAGATCAATAACACCATAACAGAATCGTGTCTGATGTTCCCCGAGAGTGACCTGTTGAAACAGAAAGCATTGGAGTGGAAGGAGATAATAAAAAAGCACCTTGTTGTTGATGATGAGAAAAAAAAGGATGGAGATGAAGTGGAAAAGGGAGATCAAAACGTTGACGCAGAAAAGGATGATGTGGCTGAGGCAACTGAACCAGTTGATCCGCAAAAAGGTAGTGTATCATTAGACGGATATAACATTCCTACGAACGAGCAAAATAAAGATCTTATAACACAACACACTTCTCCCTTTTCACCAATGACGTCTTCGTTTGTCGCAGAAGTGGACAAAGTTGTTGAAAAGGTTCAAAGTGAAAAGACACCAGAGACAAAATTCAACGTTTCAGGAATTGAAGCGGTGAACTTATCAACAAGACTGGCCGACGAATCAACGGAGGAAAAACGTAAGGAAGTAACGCAGCCTGTTCAGCGTCAGGGATCGCCAAGGCCGAAATGAACAATCAAGCTTCCGGAAGCACTGCGGTCACCGTACGTCGAGCGGGCTGTCATGTTGAGAACCGTTCGTGATAAGGCTGAAGACACACTGGCTCGATGTATATTTTCTGCAGTAGGAAACGTATGGTAAGAATCTGAATTGGACCTTAACAAATGTGTTTATGTAGTGTATTATACGTTATAAGTTTTGAACATATATTGAATTATACATTCATGTCGATGGTGTTTTGGTTTGTAGGGATATTTTGTTCAGCGACAACGGTAACGTGTCGGTGATGAGGGGGCCTTTTGAGTCGATGATGCCTGGTGTAACTGTGTACGTGAATGTCATCAGTGCCTGGGCCGCATTGTTGAACTATGAAGAAAAAAAGGAGGATGGGGACAACCCCAAGATTATTCTGCAGCGTAGGAATGTTGGTAAGTTTAATTTCTGGAGATTATTAAGAGAAAACAGACCGTATCATGTGAGCATAATGAATAACAGCATGTATTATTTGTGTCTGCATAAATAACACCATAGGTCTGGAAACGATAAGACCATTGTTTAATTGTGTCTGCTTAAATAACACCATAGTTTGTTAAAAGTTTACGAATTTTTTATTACTGAAAACCTTCACAACTTAGTTTTTGTTTACCTGAAAAAACACCACAGCTCGAAAAGCAGACCGTATCATGTGAGGATATTTAATAACACCATGTATTATTTATGACTGCTTAAATAACACCATAGGTCTGGAAATAATAACACCATTGTTTATTTGTGTATACTTAAATAACACCATGATATGCTTGTGAATTCTTAACTTAACACCATAATTTGTTTTTTTTGTTTACCTGAAAAACACCACAGCTGGAAAAAGATTTCGCGTTGTCTGATGATGACCGATTAGCAGAATTTACGACAAACATGAATGCTGTGCTGGCTTCAACAGAACCAAAAGTATTTAAAGGCAACTTTGAGATGGTGTTTATACCTATGTTGACCGGGCAACATTACTATATGCTGTTTTTCAACTTGAGAACAAGAGATGTCTTTATTATTGACAACGTAGAAGGTGCTGCGGGCTTAGAAAGATACCACGGAAATGTGGAGAAGATTGTAAGTTTGTGAATGTTTATATTTATGCGGCTGCTGTAACAAAAAAAAAATATTTCTTAACATCAATAATGTGTAACTGTAGATAAGTACATTGTGTCAGTATCTAAGATCGATGCATCCAAAAATCGCCTCACAGCTAAGGAATACACAACCAGTTCGACTGGTGTTGCCATGGCAAACACTTTACAATGGCATCGACTGTGGTATTTTCCTTATGCGGCATATGGAAACTTGCACTGGTAATCGCGTTTAAATTTCTGTTTATTAAAAAAATAATAAAAATACATGTACATGAAATATGAACAATTCTGATGGTTTGGTATTGAATAGGAACACACGTTGGACATTGGATGTGTGGTTTATCGAATGAGAGGGACGTTACTGGCGAGGTGTTGCCTGATCAAGCACGCAAAATCGAGGATCTGCGTAAGAAGTACCTCTAAAAAATGATCCTAAGCGACGTGAACACGGAACAGGGATAAGTGGAATGAGAAGTACAAGAATACGCACTTTTGGATGAGGATGATAGGGTGAGAATGGAAGACAATGCAATCGATCGGATTGCTGAAAGGTTGGGAGCTGCCGTGTAGGTGGACAGCAGAACAAGTTAAACTTTTTGTTAATAGACAAAAACATTTTGGGAAATATAGATTATATGATGTGTTAGCGTTTTGGCAAAGTTGTGATTATGGTATAATTTGACTATGTAAAGCCTGATTACAATCGTAAGCTGTTTCTGTTTTACACCTTTTTATTCTGGTGTTTTAATGAATTTATATTGCAATTTCCGTCACAAAATGAATGCGTATTGAGCAGATGGTTTTTTACAAAGTAAATGATGTTCATGTTAATGATGTATAAAAAAACATACCAACTCCTTTGCACAAATAAGACACTATTGGCAAGTAAATAACACAATAAAGCTACACATACATAAATAAACAACATGAACATATGAACACCATTAATAACTGTAAGACCCGACTTAATATAACTAGTTTAAAGATACAAAAACTTGTATTAGTACAAAATTTATGAGTTTACAAAAACTTTCATGATTTAAGACCTTACAAGGTCATAATATTCAAGTCATCATGCTACTAGTTAACCTAAAAAAAACATAGTTTCAAGTGTTTACATATTACTAAAACAAAATAAACAAAATGCGGAAGCTTCATTTAGTGCGTTCGGTTCTTGGTGTATGCTTGATCACCATCCGGGTTAGGTCCATCTTCACCTACGGTCAAAACCATTAAAATTATTAGTTTGACACTTTAAATATCAAGTATAAGCAAGTTCCAAAATCAAACAAGTCAAAAACAAACAAAATTCAAGAGTTGGATAGGTCGCGCCGCGCGACGGACTTCGGCACCAGCCGTCGCGTGACGCCAGCACCGTCGCGTCACGCGACGGACTTTGGTCCTCCCCGTGGCGCGACGCCAGCGTGTTATTTCGACAGCAAGTTGTTGTTTGGAGCTGCTAATTTCGCCCGGCACCACTTATCTCGATTCCAGACTTTAAAGTGGCATAACATTTGACTCGGGTGTCCGTTTTAGTCGATTCTTTTTCCTACGCGACCGTAATTTAATTACGGACGCGTTTATCAACACTTTTTACACAAAAATATCATTTCAAAAACAGTTGTCCTTTAATTTGTCTCTTGTTTATTTGACCAATTTGTTGACAAGTTTCATGACATGTATTGTTGTCATCACAAACCTTAGGCCAATGCACTCGTTTCTGTGTTTACCAAATATGAGCTTTTGCTCCCCTCCCGAGGGTTGCTTATGCAATAATCATCATGCTTATTTCTAAGAATTTAACCATGCTTTTCGGAATCATTTGACAAGCGAATGTTCCGAACTATAAACCCTTTACAAGGACTCATGCTTTTGCAACGAATTAGCGCATCCGTGACACGGCCTACGCTTGATGTATATCTATATATAACCAATCACAAGAGATGGTTATTAATTTTTATGTTTGTAACTCAACTTGTTTTGACCCGTTTGGATGTCGAATGGGTGTCACCATTACTAGACACATCCAAACTCTATTTCTAGCACATGTTTTGACCCGTTTTACTTGTCTAAGGCACTTTGTCGCTCTCGTGACTTAACGGGTTTTCCTTGTTTACCAAATTTCAATATAACAAAGTAAGGCTAACAATTAAACATAATGTAGCGAAACTATGAGTCGCGTACCTTCAAAGTGTGCCCTTCAAGCGTGTATCACTTCCGGCTTGTCCACTTGACGATTCGGATGCTTTACCTAAAGAGTTCCATTCATCATCAATTTAGAACTCTTTTATAATCCATAACGGACAATTCATTATGATATTCAAATCTGCGTTTTTGTTCGATTCTAAACATTTTATTCCTCACTTAGGCGTTTTATCAAACACCTAGCGGGTCAGATTTTTACATAATCAAAACCAAGTTCATGACTTGTAATTTTCATCTAAACCAACTTCAATTAGGCACATTTACACATGTTTTAACTTCTATATTTTAGAATTTACCTCTTGGAACTCAGATTACACTAGAACAAGAATCACAATCCTAGTGTTCATCAAGTTTCTACAAACCTATTAGTCAATGTAACCTCATGCAAGATTTTGATAAGAAACCATCTAGGGTTTATCCCTAGACACCATATTACTTCTAATTTCATCCATGTATGGCATAATCAAGCTAAATTTCAGTTCCTCACAATTAACCTAGAATTTGAGATGAATCAAAACATCAAGATTTTACATACCTTATGATCCCTTCAACTAGGTGATCATTAATTTGTGCTTGAAAATCGATTTGGACTTGATTATGACCTTCAATTGATCAATTTTATGGAAGCTAGGGTTTGGTGAGGAGCTTATGTCGCCCCCTGCGTTTCTTGGTCGACCAGACACACCTCTTGTGTGTGTTTGGTATGTTTTAAGTTGTTTTAATTGAATTAAGTTTCAAGTTATACAACATAGGTCCCTCCACTTTTATTTAGTTTATATTTTGGCATTTTAAATTCATTCATGCTTTAAAACAAGTCAACTAACTAACTGGGTTGTTTATTTCCTAGTTAGCTCATTCTCGTTTATTTGTACTTTATAAATTTCTAATATAAGGTTTTATAAATTTCGGGATGTTACAAGTCCACCCCCCTTAAAAGGGGTTTCGTCCCCGAAACCTGAATACGTACCGAAAAGCGTAGGATAGAGGCGTCTCATTTCTTCCTCGGACTCCCATGTGGTATCCGAACCCTTCAGGTGTTCCCATTTGACTTTTACTTGATTTATTTCTTTATTCCTTAAGATTTTTACTTTGCGATCCGTAATCGCAATGGGCTTCACCACATAGTTAAGTCTATCATCCACCTCGATGTCATCGTAATGGATATAGGTTGTTTCATCCGCTAAACATTTCCGAAGATGTAACACATGAAATGTGCTATGTATTCCACTTAATTCATACGGTAATTCAAGGCGGTATGCTACCTTCCCTACTCGTTCGACAATTGTAAATGGTCCAATAAATCTTAGGCTTAATTTTCCTCTCTTTCTAAATCGGATAACCCCCTTCCATGGGGATACCTTAAGCATGACCTTATCGCCAACCTGAAACTCGATCGGTCTTCGCCTTTTGTCCGCATACGACTTTTGTCTATCTTGCGCCGCTTTCAAGTGTGCCCGAACCACCTCAATCTTTTCATTAGTGGCTCGAACTATAACTTTGTGCGAGTTCACGTGGACCCACCTCACCCCAACACACCGGGGTCCGGCACTTTCTACCGTAAAGCATTTCATACGGTGCCATCCCGATACTAGCATGGTAGCTGTTGTTATATGAGAATTCGACTAATGGTAGATAAACATCCCAACTACCTCCGAAGTCAATAATACATGCCCGTAGCATATCTTCCAATGTTTGTATTGTTCTTTCACTCTGTCCATCCGTCTGAGGATGGTATGCAGTGCTGATAAACAATTTGGTTCCCATTTGCTCTTGGAAATCTCGCCGGAAATTTGAAGTGAACCGGGTATCCCTATCGGAGACGATGGATACCGGTACTCCATGGCGTGCCACTATCTCATTAGTGTAAACTTCAGACATCTTCTCAGACGTATAGGTTTCACGTATTGGAATAAAGTGAGCAATCTTTGTCAATCTATCAACAACTACCCATATTGCATCAAATCCACGGTTCGTCTTCGGTAGTTTAGTTAACAGGTCCATTGTAATATGTTCTCATTTCAAAATCGGAATTTCCAACGGTTGGAGCTTACCGTATGGTTTTTGGTGTTCTGCCTTGACTTGTAGGCATGTCAGGCACTTCTCCACATATTTCACTACATCCCTTTTCATTTCGGGCCACCAATAGTTTTGTTTCAAGTCGTTATACATCTTGGTCCCCTGGATGAATGGAATAACGGGATTTGTGAGCTTTATCGAGTAGGAGCTTTTTAACTCCACATGTGTTAGGAACCCAAATTCTATTGAAGCGTGTTTTCAATCCGTGGCTGCCTTCTTCAAGATCCTTGAATTGGCCAACAATTCTTTCCTTTTTCCAGTTCTCCACTTTTACTGCTTCAACTTGTGCTTCTCGGATTCGTTCTAGTAAACCCGAGGTCACAATAAGCTGCATTGATTGTACCCTTATCGGGGCGTAATCTGCTTTTCGGCTCAACGCATCGGCTACTACATTGGCTTTCCCGGGGTGGTAGTGTATTTCACAATCGTAATCCTTGACCGTTTCCAACCACCGCCTTTGCCTCATGTTTAATTCCTTCTGATCGAAGAAATATTTCAAACTTTTATGGTCAGTAAAGATTGTACATTTTACCCCATACAAATAATGTCTCCATATTTTTAAGGCGAATACTACTGCTGCCAGCTCCAAATCATGAGTCGGGTATTTCTTTTCATGGATCTTCAGTTGCCTTGAGGCGTTGGCTATGACCTTGCCTCGTTGCATTAAAACACATCCGAGCCCCGAATGTGACGCATCCGAGTAAACCACCATGTCGTCAACTCCTTCCGGTAACGTTAGCACCGGAGCGTGGGTTAATTTTTCTTTGAGCGTTTGGAAGGCTTCCTCTTGTTCGATGCCCTATACAAACTTTTCCTCCTTGCGAGTCAATTTGGTCAATGGTAAAGAAAATTTGGAGAAATCTTGTATGAATCTTCGATAGTATCCCGCGAGCCCTAAAAAGCTTCGAATTTCTGAGGGATTCCTTGGAGTGTTCCATTTTGATACGGCTTCTACTTTTGACGGATCCACTAGTACCCCGTCGGCACTAATGATATGCCCAAGAAACCGCACCTCTCGTAACCAGAAGGCGCACTTTGAGAATTTTGCATACAACTTTTCTCGTCTGAGTGTCTCCAACACTTCTTGCAAATGATACACATGCTCAGCTTCATTCTTCGAATACACTAAAATGTCATCGATAAATACGATTACCGACTTATCCAGCATAGGTTTGCAAACCCGGTTCATGAGATCCATGAAAGCCGCGGGTGCGTTAGTCAACCCAAAGGGCATTACGAGGAACTCATAATGCCCGTATCGTGTACGAAAGGCCGTATTCGGTACGTCTTCCTTCTTTACTTTCAACTGGTGATAACCCGATCTGAGATCAATCTTTGAGAACCAACTCGCTCCTTGTAGCTGGTCAAACAAGTCATCAATTTTTGGGAGTGGGTATTGATTTTTCACCGTGAGTTTGTTTAACTCCCGGTAGTCGATACACATACGCATACTACCATCCTTCTTTTTCACAAACAATACTGGTGCGCCCCACGGGGATACACTCGGTCGGATAAACCCTTTGTCGAGCAATTCTTGGATTTGAGACATCAATTCTTGTAGCTCCGACGGCGCGAGCCGATACGGCGCCTTGGCCATAGGTTTTGCGCCCGGAATCAATTCGATTCCGAACTCTACTTCCCGTTCTGGTGGTATTCCCGGTAAATCTTCCGGAAACACATCTTCATAATCGCATACCACTGGCACATCTCCGATTTTGAGGGATTCTTTCTCCAATTCATTTGCGTATACCATATATGCCTTGCATCTATGTTTCATGAGTTTGTGAGCTTCTAGCATCGTGCATATCACCGGGTTACCCCCTTTTTCACCGTATATCGTAACGTGCTTTCCGCTAGGAGATGTCAGTTTTATTTCCTTTCGGAAACATGCCACCTTTGCGTGGTATCGGGACAACCAATCCATACCCACGGTCACTTGAAATTCTCCCATTGACATTGGGATCAAGTCTATTGTGTATTCTTCGTCGTCAATGCTCAATTTACAATTTTCACATACATCATAAACGATAAAACTCTTGTTATTACCTATCTCTACTTCTAAAGGCATAGGTAATTTTGTTAGAACAAATGAAGGATGTCGAATAAACCCATATGAAATAAAGGATTTATTCGCACCCGTATCAAATAATATACGCGCAGGAATCGAGTTTTCAGCAAATATACCTGAAACCACTTCGGGTTCAACTTTTGCTTCTGCGGCAGTCAAGTGGAAAGATCTAGCCTTTGCCTTCGGGACTTCACCTTTCGTGTCTTGCCCATCTTTCTTTCCCACCAGTTCCGAGCATTCCGATTTCTTGTGACCCGGTCGATAACAATTGTAGCAAACCGTCACTTTTTCCGGGCATGATGAAGCCATATGCCCCGTTTTCCGACATATGGGGCAAGGCTTATCCTTGAAGCGACATTCGCCCCTATGACCCTTTCCACAGATTTTGCAATTTGGCGACCCGCCTTTCGCATCTGATTTCTTCACTGTTTCGTTCGTTCGCGCTTTCTTGGTAGGGCTTGGATTTACACTATGAGCCCTCCGTTCACCCCGTTCAACCTGCTTTCTCAATTCGATCTCCCGTTCCCGAGCAACATTTATGATCTCGGTGAGGGTCTCGTATTTTGAAGGAGTCATAAACTCCCTATACTCGGCGCTCAACATATTATAATAATAATAATAATATATCTTATGTTCTTTGTTTGTTATCAGTTCATCACAAAACTTCATTTTATCCATAAACATTCCCGTGATCTTGTCTATGGACTCACCCTTGTGCCTAAGTTGCATGAACTCTTCCTTGATTCGATTAATGACTACTTTGGGACTGTGGTGTTTAAGAAACGGCATCTTAAATTCATCCCATGTCATAGCCTTAGCTGCTTCGTTTCCAATTTCTTTCTTTTTGTTATCCCACCAGTCTTTTGCTTGACCCCTTAATTGACCCGTACCATAAGCTACATAGTCATCTTCATCACAATGGGCCCTCTCAAATACCCCTTCGATATCGCTTAGCCATCGCTGGCATACGATTGGGTCAACCTCCCCATTATAGACTGGCGGTTTGCACGCCATGAACTCCTTGTATGTACAAGGCTTTCGTCCTCCGGACTTTTCCTTTGCTAAATTGGCATTGTCCTCCAATTTCTTGATTCTTTCCTCAACCACTGATAGTACCGTGTTTTGGATCTTATCGATGAAACCAGACAAACTATTTTCGATTGCCTTTCCAACCTCCTCGGCAATCACTTCTCTTGTTAGCTCGGTGACTCTCGGCACCGCATCATCGTTACCTTCATCCGCCATCTTTAATACTAAAATGTTTATTGACCGTTAAACATTTCATTTATAACATATGATTTACTTGTTTTGGTTTAATCAAGTTCGTAACTTGATTCGACCGTTCTTGTTTCATGCATTTCTTGTGTTTGAGTGAACTTACACACTCTTTTCATGCATATTTGTTCATGTTTCATTTCTATATTCTCTAAATCTACTTAAACTATTAACTCTTACCGGATGCTTGATCAAGCTTGAACCGAACACACTTTATTGACAACCTTGGCTCTGATTACCAACTTGTAAGACCCGACTTAATATAACTAGTTTAAAGATACAAAAACTTGTATTAGTACACAATTTATGAGTTAACAAAAACTTTCATGATTTAAGACCTTACAAGGTCATAATATTCAAGTCATCATGCTACTAGTTAACCTAAAAAAAACATAGTTTCAAGTGTTTACATATTACTAAAACAAAATAAACAAAATGCGGAAGCTTCATTTAGTGCGTTCGGTTCTTGGTGTAGCTTGATCACCATCCGGGTTAGGTCCATCTTCACCTACGGTCAAAACCATTAAAATTATTAGTTTGACACTTTAAATATCAAGTATAAGCAAGTTCCAACTAACTAACTGGGTTGTTTATTTCCTAGTTAGCTCATTCTCGTTTATTTGTACTTTATAAATTTCTAATATAAGGTTTTATAAATTTCGGGATGTTACAATAACACCACAGGTTAACAAATTTTTTTTTGTACAGACAAATAACACCATTAACAACAAATAACACCCTGAACAACAAATAACACCACTGGTTAACAATAAATTTCTGAGGGAGGACAAATAACACTATTCAACTGGCAACATACATAATAAAACACCCTGAACAACAAATAACACCATTGGTTAACAAAAACAAACATATTTAACAGAAACAATAAACAAACATATTTAACAGAAACAATATATAAAACATTGTCACCGGTAATATTAAATTCGAACAAAAGCAAACAAAATAAAACCATGAGTTTATGCGAATCCGAAAAACGATAAAAAACCTAACAATGTACGAAACAAGAAGAAAGTACGTTAAAAATAACGAAATTTTTAGACATCTCTAAATAACTTACTACTCCTCTTCCCCATCCTCCTCGTCTAATGCATCCTCATCTTGTTCATCCATATCTTCTTCAACTTCCTCCCATTCATCTTCCTCCTCCTCAACTTCATCATCTTCTTCACCGTCATCCTCGGCCATAGCTTGTTCTTTAGTCCGGGTAGGGTTTTTGCAAGTACGTCAGTTATGCCCATATCTAAAACAGTTTTGACACTGACGGCTCTTTTTACCCAACTGACTTAATGCAATTTCACGTTTGGACTTCATCCGTTTAGGCTTACCCATACCTTTGAATCTTGTTCCAATGGGAACACGAACTGTTGCATCTGATGGTTTTGTGTTACCAGTAATTTCGGCAAACCTTTCACGATGGCTCTTAGGTGGAGCATTGACGACCGACTCATCCGCAGTTTTGAAATAGTTAACAACATGATCCCTGAACGAGCATAGTGCATCAAAGTTGGTGACAAGCTTGTTAATAACCGACTCCGTAGAATATGTGATCTCACGTACAACACGGTTAACTTCATTATAACGATCCTCAGTCTCATTGATACCTAGAATAGCACCAGGGGCACTATTTGGAACAGCCTCTCGAGTCCAACGTCGTAATATATAGCGTTGTGGAAACTCCCTAATGTCAAGCATCCTTAGCACACAAAAGATGTGTGAGCACAACAACCCAAACTGTTCGAATCTTTTGCATGTACAATACACAGTTATGTCGTCCTCCCGCATCATAACCAATAAAACACCATTAGAAATTTAGAAGTTATCATAAATAACACTACAAAACACCATATGCAACTGGAAATCGGCAAGAGCTATACAATTTTCAAAAATAACACTAAAAAACATCATGTGTATACCACGAAGAAAGTAGTGCATGGTTGTTCCCAGTCCTTCACAAAAAAGTTAACGAAGTCAGCCATGTTTTCCCACTTTCCGATAGCACATCTGTGTATACCATTTTGTATCTCCAACTGCTGGTCAAAAAATATAGTGCGTGTGTATATCCTGGACGCTTGATCCTCCAAAACAAAGTCTTCAGCCCATATTTCAGCGTTGGTATTTCTGGTGTCATGGTCATTCTTCTTGTGCTCATGTCTCTGAGCTTCAATAGCAGAATCAAAATGCCCGATAAATTCGACAAGTGTGCAACCCGGGTTGTAGAACTGTCCAAAGAAATGGTTCTCACTCTCTGAACGAGAAGAGGTACGTATAAGCCCGGACATGACCTCCTCACTATAATAAGCTGGTATCCAAGTATCCCTGATTTGATAAAGTGACTGCAGCCACTCATGATTAATTAAGTTAAAATCGTTCATTATGGTAGCCCACTCACTTTCAAACTTAACAGGTAGAATTGAATCGGTCCACACAATGGCACACAACCTCTTTTGAAATCTGTATTATTGCAGATTGTAGCACCAACCTAAAACACCATTGAATAACATATAACACAATAATCACCAAAAAGTATGTAAAAAGTAGAAAGAAAGGTTAAAAGGACGAACAACTAAACACCTTAGCAGAAAGCTTGTCCATGATGTGCCACATGCATAGCCTATGTCTACTCTCGGGCCATGTATCTTCAATAGCCTTCTTCATGGCTGGGTCTTGGACGGTGACAATCACCGGAGGGGCACGGCCAAATGCTTCATGAAACACATTTAGCAACCAACTGTAAGTTTCAGCCATTTCTTTTCCTATTATAGCGGCACCAAGAGTAACGTTGCGATTGTGGTTGTCGATACCGGTAAATGGAACAAACATCATGTTGTACCTGAAAAACAAATACGGAATAAAAACACCATAAAACTGAATGACATATACTTAAGAAAATAAGCTGTAAAACTCAAAATAAATATAATAAATACCAAACTTACTTGTTACGACGATATGTGGCATCAAATGAAACAACGTCCCCAAACACCGAAAAATTCCTTTTGGCATCTTCATCTGCCCAAAACAAACCCCTTAAAACCCCATCTCCCGCTGTTATATATTCCATTGAAAAGTTTGGCATGTACTCTTTCTTCCTCATAAGCCGTTTAATCATCATATCAGCGTCAAACTCAGATATATACCTGTTCAGGTCTCGCTTGAAATTTTTAAAATCATTTTTGGTTGCCCCAACCTTGTCAAACCCACCATACAATGTCCTCATGATATTAAACGCTTTGACAGGTCCAATGTTCAAGGCGCTCAATGCGTTAACGGCTTGCTCTTGCATATATTCATACCTCGGTTAGCGGGGAGTAAATGCCTATCTTCCTCAGCAACAAAAAAGTGATTATGTGCCTCCTTGAAAGAATATACCTCGTAGCGATTCGAAGGCATTAACTTTACACACATACGTGCTTCGCACCCCGTCCTTATAGAAGGAACACGTCGAACAGATTTCCTATTTGACCCATTATTTGAGGTGTCAATCTCTTTAGAAGTATCGACCGCCTTAAAAGGTTTAGTCCCCTCCTTTGAGCAAACGAACCATTTAGATTTTATAACACCATGATGCATGTATTGAGAAGACTTCCTGGCAGTGAAGCCTGAAGCCATTGCATACTTCTGATAAAAGAGGAATGCGTTGTTCACCGTATCAAAGGTCATCTTATCCTTTGGCTTAAGCGATTCATCTACCTCCGGTAAATAAGTCCTCTTACCGGAGTTTGGAGACAGATGTAGTTTCCCAAGCGGCTGATAGGTTTGAAAGCCTGTGAAAAAAATTAAATTGAATGATTCTACAGTAAAAAAACAAATACAACATATTACGTATAAAATAACACCACAAAACATCAAATCAACTCTATGAAAATCAACTGTTATAAAAAACACCCTCTATTTAGATAAAAAAAAAACACCATGTACGTATAAAAACACTGCAAGGAACATCACATGCAAAAAAAACACCATGACTCATCATCAACTGATATAAAAAACACATACTAGCTTTAACTTCGCTAACATACATAAAAACACCATGCACATATAAAAACACCCTGAACGGGTTACACGTGGTGTCATCACAAAATATTACGTATAGTAAAGTAACACACATGGAAAAACACCATACAGTGTACCAAAGTAAAAACACCACAACTAATATGCAAAAACACCCATGCAAAAAAACACACCATACAGAGTTACGAACTGGTGTTGATGAAAATTCTAATAAAAATAACATATGATTGAAAAATTGACAATTACAATTAAATGAACAATGTTCTTGAATATTGATTACAATTACATAATAAGCTGCGGATCAAACATACTGAATTACCTTGATCGTCGTTCTCCATGAAGAAAGAAAGTATGAATCAGATTAACAATTGTATGCGTATGCAAACTGTATGCGTGATCAAATAAGAAATTGAATGCGATTTTATAATGATTAAGAGATCGAGATATTTTAAAGATTTAGATGAATCTGATAATGTAATCAAAAATCGAATTCCCTAAAAAAACTCAGAAAAATTGGTTACAAAGATTTGATCCTTAATTAGGTTTATTGGTATAATTACTAATATAACCCTGATCTAATGAAATTAATATGGAATGATCTAATGGCTGAGATTCTTTCTCACCTTTCTCACACTTTAGGCCTTTTTTACAGGATCCTTTACCTACATATATATATATAATGTTAATTTTATACCTTTTTACGTATAAATTTATAAACTTAAGGACCAAATGTAAAGTAGAGAAAATAAAGGGGGTTAAATGTACAAATATACAAACTAATTTTACACTTTTTCAGTAATTTTTACAAGTTTTAGGGACTAAATGGAAACCTAAGAAAGATAAAGGGGTTAAATGTTAAAAGATATAAAGTTATTTAAAACCCTAAAGCCTAAACAATCTGAATAACTTCAACCGCTATCTTCTTCTTCTTCATCTTCTTCCTGGTTTCCGGCAACCCTAAAGCCTAAACACGCTGAATAACTTCAGCCGATATCTTCTTCTTCATCTTCTTCCTAGTTTTCGGCAGAAAGCATCACCGGAGTGGTTTTTTTTCGCCGGAATTCGCTGCTGGAGTCGCTATATACTCGATATGCGGTCGCTATGCACCTCGTAGCGGTGATTAGCCACCATGCCACGCTATTCGCAATAGCGTCCGCTATGGACGCTATCGATAACTCTGAATCAGAAATACGAACAATGCAAGAAATAATCAACTGATAATCATCTGTTGATTATTAAGAATGATACAACCAAATACAGAGATCCACAGGATCTATGGCAACAACAGATCCACAAGAAGGATCCACAACTAAAATAAGATCCACACTGGATCATCATCACCGATAACAACTTGTAACAACTTGAACACTTGTAACAGGTTGACAGAGGAGAGGTAGGTGTGAGATGAGAGAGAAAACTGGTGTGCGAGAATGATCCAGAAACCCTAATCTCAACTTCTTTATACCAACATCTTTTATAATTTCACACAGCCCCCTAAACATCCAAACCTGCACACTTAACACCCACATAAGCCCGTGTTGCAAATATAGGCCCAAACATAATATAACTTGTATAATCAGCCCATGTAACGAATAAATAAAAGAATGCAACATATAATGATGTATGAATTAGAGTAAATAAATGAATAATAAGAGAATGTCACATTTTAACATCCCCCCATAATTCATACAGCAAACATGTTAAACATTCCCAACTTTTCACACAGAGTCTGATGCTGAAAACTATTCAACCCTTTGGTGAATTAATCAGCCAACTGATCATCAGAAACAACTTTCTCAGGAAGAACAATACCATTTGCAATCTTTTCTGGCAGAAAATGCAAATCAATTTCAAAATGTTTAGTCCGCTCATGAAATACCAGATTAAACGCTATAGAAATGGCTGACTGACTATCACAAAATAATTTAACTGGTAATTTGTACCCAACATGTAACTCTTTTAGAATATTTAAGATCCACATAGCTTCACACGAAGCTGAGCACATTGCTCTATGCTCAGCTTCAGCAGTAGATCTCGCAAGAACACTCTGTTTCTTTGACTTCCAGGAAACAAGCGAGCTTCCCAGAAATATTCCAAACCCAGTAACCGATTTTCTAGAGGCTAAACACTTAGCCCAATCAGAATCAACAAACCCTTTTAGAACAAAGTCATTTTCTCTTTTATACAAAATCCCTTTACCTGGAGATTGTTTTAGATATTTAAGTAGCATTAACGCAATTTGTAAATGGAATTCTTGTGGTGAATGCATAAACTGACTTAAAAACTATACGGCATAACTTATATCTGGTCTAGTAATAGACAGATATATTAGTTTGCCAATGAGTTTTTGAAAATTTGTGACATCCTTTACAACATTTTGATTTTGACTTAGCTTGTTAATGACAACATGACTTTGTTCTATAGGAGTGTTAACCGGTTTAACACCTAAATACCCAAACTCATTAAGAAGTTCAAGACAATACTTTCGTTGATTTAAACAAATACCATTTTCAACATACAAGATGTAACACCCTGAAAACGGGTTTGGTAATCAAACCACATTAATACTAAATGACGAGTAAAGTACCGTTAGAGGTAAAAGTAAACCGGTGAATATTAGGATTTTAAATAAATAAACCTAATATTAAATAAAAACGGTATAAAGGCTTTTGAGGAAATAAAGTTTATAAAAGGTCCGAGTTAGTGGGACTTAAAATAAACTGAGTTATAAATTCCCTAAACCCACTAAGTTAACTAGGAATGTTTAACCTAGTTAATAAGTGGGAATATTGTTAGAAATAAGTAGGTTGTGCCCTACTTAATAACTAACCTAACAAGAGGGGCCAGATTCGGATAAATGGAAATTTAAGTTATAAAAGAAACTTAAAACAAAACACACACACTTAGTGTGTGTTCTGGGATCGACATCAGGAAGCTCCCAGGAGCTTCAAACCCTAATTCTCACATAATCATCAAATTGAAGGGCCCAATGACTTGCAAATTCACAGTTGAACTTGAATTAACGATCACCCAAGCTAGGGGATCATAAGGTATGTCAAATTTTGATGATTTGTGAAGTTGTGAAATTTGAATAATCATCATAATCATGAATTATGAATAAATTATTGAAACTATGGTTGAATTAGTGATGTATACTTGCTTAGGAACAAAACCCTAAGTGAAAATTTTACATATGATGCTAGGAATTGAATGATTATATGATTTACCACACTAGGATAAGTGGGTTTTAATCATGTAATGAAGTTGATGATATAATTTTGATTAGGATCATCATATCTGATATTAATAAGATGATACTTGAACAATTTAGGTGTTTATGTATATAGATCATACTTGATAAGTAATGAGTTTAGTATGATAAGATGAAAGAATCGATGATATATTCATATTGAATGATGTATGATATTGTTATGTGTTAAAAATGATCAAAGTTGTGTGAAATTGATGAAATTCGATTACATAAACTTGGTAAATAACATGGTTAAAGACGGTAGCATAATAATGATGTTTACCGGATAATTGACCAACTAAATAAAACGAATAGTTGAGCTACTTCGTGTAATTATTTATGTTAATAGGCAGTTGACTTTAAAAAGTCAAACTGACCAATGATATGGTCGAATGATGAATTCGACATAAGAATTGTAGGATGGAATAGTCGTAAATGATTATGACTAATCTAACCATCTTACAAATTATAATGATAGTTGACGCTTGACAAGCTAGGTGAAAGCTTGGGAAGGAAGCGGATCAAACGAATCAGGATGAAAGGAAAAACAAAACCTGGATGCTAGGTAAGTACAGCTTACACTTTTTGTATTAAATACCTATTGGTTTTATAGGTTATGAATAATATAAAGTTTTGTTTGAATTATGATGTTCCGACACGACATGTGCGGTTGGGAACAAAAGACAATGATATTAAACCATGTGTAATGGTTAAAAAGAGCTAATATGATTACTTAGTCATGAAATGACTAATAAATAGCGAGTTTTGAATGATTACCTTATAAGGTAAATCAATACAAATAATAAGGGTAAAATGGTAATTCGATCACTCATTGGCGATAACCGTTAGATTTGAAAGACACTTTATGGTGTACGACATAAAGGGGTCAAAAGCATTTAGAAATAGCTTATAAGTAAAATTACCGTATGGTGTAAACCAGAGCGAGTCATGTAGACGAGATGATACTAAATACCATCTCGCAAAGATAAATGGTCAATTCGACCAAACGGGTCAAATGGTGAAAATATCACCATTTGAAAATATTGACTAATAAATATTGTCGAGTCTTATGTTCATAGGAGTGAATGGGAGAAAGATAACTTGCATCGCTATTAAGTAGCGATTATTAAAGCAAGGTATTAAAACGGGTCAATATAGTGATCCGAGCCAGGTATGTATAATAGGTCAATTCATCATTTAGAACTTATGGTTCTATGAGAGCTAGACAAGTTAAAAATGGACATTTGGTTACCTTAATAGGTAAACCGAATGATTTAAATGATAGTCATTGTGTTTTGAAAGCATAATGATTTTTCAAATCAGATCATAAGTTTTAAAAGTGGGATTTTGGGTCGATCATAGCTCTAAAAAGTCCTTCGTCGTAATAGAAGGGGTAAAAGTGACCAAAATGCCCTTATAAGCTAAATTGAGCAAACGAATCTTAAAGGTTGTTTGGAAATGAGTATTTTGATCAAATAAATACTTGAAATAAGAATAAAAAGCGAAAGATGTAAATCTTTGGGTCAAAGGACACTATATGAGTCTTTGCCGTAAAATGATAATCCGAGAGGTAAAACTCGAAATATATAGATCTCCACATTAAATCAACCACACATATAGTGGTAGTGGAAGATTGATTGATAAGTAATGTGGAAATAAGATGCTAGAAAGTAATGGAGCATGAATTATGCAGAAAAATGCTTAAATATCCTTAACGGGTCAAAATAAGCATTTTATATAAAACCGGTTTAAGAATGTATATAAACCCGGAATTTGAACCTAATATGATAGACAATATCGGAAATATAAGGTTCACAAGAAATTGGGATCAAACAACATGTTTATTTGATTAATACATAAACGAGTCAAAAGTTAGTAACTACATTTTAAGTCGCAGGCTTAAAAGTCTAAAATTCTGTTAATCCGGATGCCGGATGTTAACTCCATGTGATGGAAAATTTAATTACGATCACGTAGGAAGAAACGTGAGTCAAATCGGATTAAAAATGAGAAAGTTATGCTCGTTTTCGTAAAAATGGGTTTGGCTGGAAAATGCGACATCAGGCTGCAACCTTTCTGTCGAAACATAGGCCTCGCGGCACGCGACGGCCACAAGCCTTGTGGTCGCGGCACGCGACAGCCGGCGCGACACGCGACAATGATGTCGAACCCCGTCGCGGCACGCGACGGGTATCAAACTCAGCCAAAGCTGATGTATTGCTTGTTTTGCGTTGCGAACTCGTTTAGACTCGGTTCAAACATCATATGACTAAAACATTTCGTGTTTTATGAAATGTAGGTATGCTAGATGTACCGGATGACGATCAAGATCGATAAAGAACCGAACACGATCAAGATTCAAGCTTCCGCAAATGGTTCGTCGTCACGTTTTTAAACGGCAAATGTATTTACAAAATGTTGAAATGTTTTTTTATTAAAATGTTTTAACAAACTCGCATTTTAAGTGTTTGTTTAATCTTAAATACACTATTATAGTTACATTTTATATGATAATCGTATAAAATGACCAAGGGTCTTACACAAGACCTCAATACCAAGAAAATATTTCAACAAACCCAAATCCTTGATTTGAAAATTATCACTTAGAACCTTTTATTCTAACAATATCAACCTCAGAATTATCGGTAACAACGATATCATCCACATATACCAAGAGAACAACAAACACAGATTTATTAGAAAGTAGATACATATAATGATCACATAGACTCCGCACAAAACCCATTTTAAGCAAAAATTCATTCAGATTTTCATTCCACTTTCTAGGTGCTTGTTTTAACCCATATAACGACTTAACTAATTTACACACACTAGTCTCATTTTCAGGGAAATACCCTGGTGGTAAATTCATATATACATCTTCTGATATGGACCCATAAAAGAATGCATTGTTAACATCTAATTGGTATATTTGCCGATTATTTTTCACAACCAAACTTAATACGCACCTAACAGTGGCCATTTTTACAACAGGAGAAAAAGTCTCTCCAAAGTCAAGTCCTTCACGTTGACTAAACCCTTTGGCCACTAACCTAGCCTTAAATCTCTCAACCTCACCGTTAGACTTGTATTTAATCTTGTATATCCATTTACACCTTATGGCGTTCCTATCTTTCGGCAAGTTAACTAAGACCCAAGTACCATTTGTAACACCTGCGTCCCTAGACTTTTAGCTATTGTCAATTTTAGTTCCTAAACTATGTGATACTTGACACTTTTGATACTTGTGATGCTTAAATCTAGATTCTTGATTCTTAATATTATGATGCATGATTCTTGATTCTAGAAACTTGATTCTTGATATTTAACACTATGAAACTTGATTCGTGATACTTGATACTTGGAAACTAGATTCTTGATTCTTGATACTTGATCCTTATGGAACTATGATTCTTGATACTTTGGTGCTTGACTCTTGAGACTCGTGCAACTTGAGACTTGGTTGAACGAGAGACTGGAGACTTGTCATTGGCGGAAACTATGAAACTTGGAAACTAATGTGTTAATGATATAATCTAGTTATGTGATACTATTACCCAATAATACGCAACGCAACGCTTAATCTAACTCGCAAAACGAAACAAAGACGGGAACGCGGAAAGGATGGGATTGACCGAATGGCAATCCGATCAGATGACCATCCGATCGGAGGGCCATTCGATCGAAGTGCCATCCGATCTGTGCCACACCGCCTTAACTCCTCTCACACACTATAAATAGGATCTGTCACATCATTTCCAACTGATGTGACAACCTCCTTCGACCAAGACGCACGCACTCTCACTTTTCTCCCATTTCTCGGCGATTTCGGTACGTTTTACACTAGAATCTTGCACATCTTTGATCTACACACTATTCTCTACGTTATTCCCCTTTGAAATCACACATTTTACCGTGAAATCTCTGAGATTTGAGCTGTTGAGGGTGACGTCATCATGGCGGTTTGTACAAACTGTGGTGTGATGTTATTCTAGTCAAGATTTAGCTCAGATCTAAGGAATTTCATGCGTTTTTACACCAAATCTTTACTAAATCTAAACTTTTCAACTAAAACTCATGTTTTGAAAATTATCACTTAGAACCTTTTATTCTAACAATATCAACCTCAGAATTACCGGTAACAACGATATCATCCACATATACCAAGAGAACAACAACCACAAATTTATTAGAAAGTATATACATATAATGATCACACATACTCCGCACAAAACCCATTTTAAGCAAAAATTCATTCAGATTTTCATTCCACTTTCTAGGTGCTTGTTTTAACCCATATAACGACTTAACTAATTTACACACTCTAGTCTCATTTTCAGGGAAATACCCTGGTGGTAAATTCATATATACATCTTCTGAGATAGACCCATAAAAGAATGCATTGTTAACATCTAATTGGTATATTTGCCAATTATTTTTCACAGCCAAACTTAATACGCACCTAACAGTGGCCATTTTTACAACAGGAGAAAAAGTCTCTCCAAAGTCAAGTCCTTCACGTTGACTAACCCCTTTGGCCACTAACCTAGCCTTAAATCTCTCAACCTCACCATTAGACTTGTATTTAATCTTGTATATCCATTTACACCCTATGGCTTTCCTATCTTTCGGCAAGTTAACTAAGACCCAAGTACCATTTGTAACACCTGCGTCCCTAGACTTTTAGCTATTGTCAATTTTAGTTCCTAAACTATGTGATACTTGACACTTTTGATACTTGTGATGCTTAAATCTAGATTCTTGATTCTTAATATTATGATGCTTGATTCTTGATTCTAGAAACTTGATTCTTGATATTTAACACTATGAAACTTGATTCTTGATACTTGATACTTGGAAACTAGATTCTTGATTCTTGATACTTGATCCTTATGGAACTATGATTCTTGATACTTTGGTGCTTGACTCTTGAGACTCGTGCAACTTGAGACTTGGTTGAACGAGAGACTGGAGACTTGTCATTGGCGGAAACTATGAAACTTGGAAACTAATGTGTTAATGATATAATCTAGTTATGTGATACTATTACCCAATAATACGCAACGCAACGCTTAATCTAACTCGCAAAACGAAACAAAGACGGGAACGAGGAAAGGATGGGATTGACCGAATGGCAATCCGATCAGATGACCATCTGATCTGTGCCACACCGCCTTAACTCCTCTCACACACTATAAATAGGACCTGTCACATCATTTCCAACTGATGTGACAGCCTCCTTCGACCAAGACGCACGCACTCTCACTTTTCCCCCATTTCTCGGCGATTTCGGTACGTTTTACACTAGAATCTTGCACATCTTTGATCTACACACTATTCTCTACGTTATTCCCCTTTGAAATCACACATTTTACCGTGAAATCTCTGAGATTTGAGCTCTTGAGGGTGACGTCATCATGGCGGTTTGTACAAACTGTGGTGTGATGTTATTCTAGTCAAGATTTAGCTCAGATCTAAGGAATTTCATGCGTTTTTACACCAAATCTTTACTAAATCTAAACTTTTCAGCTAAAACTCATGTTTTCTTCTATCTTTTCTTAAAACTTGAAACGGTGGAATCCGGACCTAAACGGACTGTAGACTTGATGATTAGTCTGAAGTCGGTTTGGAAATGGATTGTTGCCGGAGAAGATGACCGGAGTACGGATTCCGACATAAACACAGTCCAAAACAGACACCTGGATGGACTAGGGTGATTCCTGTCCGATCATATTGGCTGGATACTGATGTGGTAACCAATGTCTCAATACGTACTGTGCGGTCGTCGTTAGAATCGAAACTTAGAAACTTTACAAGAGTGTGAATGAGACAAGGCCTCCCAATCGAATGGCAATCCGATAGGAGTGGCATGTGTCTCATAACCTTCAAAACACTTGGAATCTTTTTGAAACTTTGAAACTTTGGAAACCTCCATGATCGAATGGCAATCCGATCGAACTATCGTCCGATCGGATGACAATCCGATCGAAGTAACTTGAGTTGAACTCTTGGCTTAACATTTTGGAATCTCAACACTTGGATCGAATGACCATTCGATCGGATGGCAATCTGTCCCTTCACACACAATGGTCACCTCAATCGAATGGCAATCCGATCGGACTGCCGTCCGATCGAACGGCCATCCGATCAGATGACGGATCCGACACTTTGCGCAATCTCGTTATTCTGCTTGACACTTACCTATTGTAATCTAATCAGGCTAAACCTAAAGAGCTCCCTTTGATCCAATAACAGTCTTAACTGTTAAGCAATCACTGTGAGTATACTCGATCCCTTTTTGTTTTAAACTTTGGGATGCAACATGTATTCTATGAAACTTGAAACTTGATACTTTTGGAATCTGAACTCTATCCTATGTGTATGTGAAACTTGTGATTCTTGATTCTTGATTCTTTATGCTATGTGAATGTTTAATCCAGAGTGTGTAGTTCCGCCTTAAAAATAGTAGTGTTATAGGAAGATGCACCTCCCCATTATTCTCGGGGGTATTGTTAGGTGGATTCTAGTTTTCCTTGAGTCTTGGGAAAACACCAAAGCATCGGGACACTTAGGCTATCAATTGGACTGCGAACACTAGCATGGCTGAAACTATTTTATCATTTACATGAAGGATATGAGTCTTTTAATCTACTATGCTATATATTCAAACTTGTATACTCGCCGGTACATTTTTGTACTGACTCTATTTTAATACATGTTGCATGCTGACAGGATGCTAGGACTCATGAAACTTGCTAGGATGCTGCTAGAAACACATCATAGCTAAATTAGAAACTTGAAACTATTTTGATGACGTTTTGTAATTGATGTTTTTGTGATGGATACTTAGACAATATTATCATGAAATGGATTTAATCTATATTGAAATATCTAGTGTTATGGATTCTCATGAGCAATCTGGACGCTTAGTGCCGCACCCCGATGTTTCCGCCATCGGTTGGGGTGTGACAGATTGGTATCAGAGCCATAACTATAGGGAATTAGGATAAGTAGGTATACTTGCCCTAGTCTATAGTTCTAGGAATCTTGACTCTTATCTGTTGGTTAAGACTTATGTATTCTGCCGTATCTGTTAGCTAACACAATATACACTTGGATACTTTGAAAAGCACTGCTAACCAGTGTTTGTATTTTGCACAAGATTTTCCCTCAAGTCAGGAGTGACATCCGAACCTTGAAGGGAGAATTTCCATATTATATTCTAGTACGACTTATCTATTGATAAGTACCGACGCTATTAGTGTACGACGTTGTCAAGATAGAGGTGAAACTCAGACCTTGATAACTAGTCCCACTCTTTGATTTTATGTCTCGCCAAAGTCTCGGAACTACCAATCAATTAGGAAAGTAAAATGACCAAAAGGACGAATATCGTAGGCCTAACATCGATGACGTATTTGTCTAAGTAAGTCAGGACACGTTGCCTCAATTTGAAAGGGATTCAAATCACTTTGGTTAGGCACCGTTCCTCTACCCGGAACAATCTATGTTTTATTGTCACACCCCGATTTCCACGTGTCACCGGTGGGCCCGGTGGGGGTATATCGTGACGTCATGGTTGGCAACGTAATAGTCAAACAACACAATATGTAATATGCACAGCGGAAGCAAATTGTAAGATATAATACAACCGAATTTAATATTGTAATATCAAATGTCACAATATTCGGAAGTTTATCCACAGACGGATCGAAAATAAAATGGAAGCTATAGTTCAACAGACTGTAGGCATCTTAAGCTTGCGAGACTTCTATTGATGCTAAGGAGAAATCCCAGCCAATTACGCTTAGTACCTGCATTTAATCTTTTTGTGAAAATACGTCAGTTTACACTGGTAAATACATTCAACTGACTCATTTTAGAAAATGATTGAAAATTGATTTGGATGCACGTGGCATAAACATTTTATTTAACTTGGGAGAATTATTTAAATACATAATCTTGTGAACGAATTACATGTTCCTTGTGCGTTCAGTAGCCCGGATCTTGTCCGGGTTAAAGATCAATAGACACACCACAATATTCTTTTGTGCACTGACGGGTGTACGCCTACACCCCGCGCTTAAGTCGTGGCCATTTCGTAAAATGATGCCAAGGATATCCGGGACATGGTCATTAACCTCCCAAAGGCTTTAAGTAACAAGACTGTTTAAACGAGACGATCAAATTATTCAATTAACCACCAAACGATGGAAGATTTGATGCCCGATCAATCGGTATTCTATATACCGTAACCCAAGCCCGTATAGGGAAAATAAGTTAAAAGTATTTACCTGAGCAATGTATAAATCACAATAACCAAACGCAAGTAGCTTTTACTGGCACTCCTAATCTGGAACGAAGGTTTATAATAACCTATTAGAATCCTAACGGGTCTTTAGTTAAGCTTAAGCTTAGACCGGTTAGTTTCAAAGACACGGTTCGTACGCACGATTAAGCGAAGACCGGATAGAATGTGATTTAGACCCGACAATTTCAGAGACTTGTTTAATATGGGTATTTCATACACATTCTGGATTTTGAGATAAAACCGATAAGGTTTGACCCGTTTCGGCTAATTTATGTAAACTAGTTACATAAACCGAACCGAACGCGTAATAAGCGTAACGGGTAATAATGAGAGCCATTTACAGGTTTCCTAAGTTAATATGCTTCATATATGTTGTGACATCAGTAAGATGTCTTTTATTATGCCCGAAATGAATTTAAACACAAACTATGCCCCGTAGGGGTAGTTTGGTCATTTATAAGGTGATAAAAGAGTTTAAGTAGTATCCTGATTTACAGGTCTGATGTAATCAGCAAAGATAATTAATTTGCTAAGTTATATCAGTAGGGTATTGTATATATGTGAAATTTATAAATTATAACCAAACTATGCACCGTATGGGCATTTTGGTAATTTCACATAAGCCGTAAAGCTCAAAACTGAAGTCTGAGTTTAACAACTTTTGCTTACTGTTAAAATATTATAATTTACCTCAAATATCAGTAGGTATCACCCTTAGTATGTTTAAAATAGTTTTAGTACATACTATGCGTTAAAAACGCTTAAAAAGGCGATTATAAGCCATTTCCGGGTTCGATACATAAAGCTGATATTTTTTATCATTACAGAAGGCTTAAAATAATTTATTTATTATTTAGAATCAGTAGCAAAAGGTTTGGAGTCGTTTGGATATGTAAAACTCATTTTATGGCCCGTAAGGGCAAAACCGACAATTACCGGATTAAGCCTACGACTATGAGTTATGCTCAGCCTAAAATTAATTAAAAATCTTCAAAAATCCCAAAATAATATATTACATCAGTGGGTAATAAGTTTGATATCAAAAAGTAGGCTTAACTAGACTATATGCTAATTACGCCATTTAATTAACATAAAGCTTTCATTTTGCGCTAATGAGCATAACTCTCAATCTACACCTCAAACTGATGTCAAACTTTGCATACAAGTTTATATATCAGTAATTAAGGTTTCTACTCTTTTACATTTTCAAAAATCACGTTTTAAGGTGAAAAGGGCATAATGGTCAACATATGGGCAATTAACGGAATCATGCATATTAATTGGTTAACTAATGAACCATGGTGTATAATCTCAGAGGGTTATACTAGCATGTTACCTGGTCCAAATGAAGCTCTAAGGAATTTCTAAAACATGCCTAAACGGGTCAGAACTGAAAGTCAAAGTGAAAGTCAAACTATGCGACTTTCGGTTCCGAACCGGGTCAAATCAGTAAATTGTCGGGTTGAACATGTTTAGACATGTTCTTACACTAATTACCAAATTATATTAATGATCAAACAGGTTGTATGAGTTCTACATTGCTAATCATGCCTAAATTAGAAAATACACATTCTGTTGACTTTTTAATTACAAGTTTGACCCGACATTTGACCTAGTTAGAGTGGGAATCAGGGGGAACCCTTTTGAGGGTTTATTACCCACATAATTACCAACTTATAACTACTTTTGATTTGAGATTTGACTGAGCCATTATTAATTAATCTCGAAGTCAAACCGTAATTACGACGGTTTGACTTTTAGCTAAATAACTAAGCTAAACTCAATTAAAGAAGGTTAGGCAAACTTACAAATGACTAATGGTCGACTAGGAAGGCTTGGATGGTGCTCTTGTGCTCCACAAATGATCAGATTTGCAAGAATGAATGTGTGAAGCATGTTTTCAACTTAGAGGCCTTTATATAGTGGTTTAATCACCACAAATTTTTGACACACAAGTCTAGCATAGACCATGAATCATCAACACATGTCCTTCAGTGTTTAGGGGGTGCCTAGGGGCCAAGAAAGATGTGGAAAATCGTTCAAGAGTCGATTAGAATGCAATTGGCAGGCAAAAACCCAAAGATTTCGGAGCAGACAGCCCCTCGCGTGACGCTAAGCCCCCCCCATGGGCCTCGCGTCGCGCTAGGCCTAATCTGACATGATCTTCAACTTTTGATTTTTGTGTTATGGTCCTTGGCTCTTCAAACTTTGTTTAGACATCATTTTCTTGCACTTTGAGCCCTCCAATTTGATGTATAAGGGCTTTAAGACATTTACCCACTTTGTTAAGTCCTCGGTTAACTTTATTGTTACCCGAAAAGTCCTAACTTTCAACGTTTACGCTTTAACCCTTCGCACACGAATTTGATCATAACTTTCTCATACGATAACGAAACTTTACGAAATTTATATCGTGCGTTCTAGTGAGCATAATTAACAGTTACAAAGTCTTGGGTTTGTCAAAAGGTCACTCAGAGGTATAACTTAAACATGTTGACACATTTAACCCCTGTAGTTTGTAATCTCTCACTTTTAGCTTCGCATGATCCATGATTTATTCGTTGGATGTTATAAACATCATGTAGGGTTAATGTACAATATATTTATTCACTGTTGACATTTAGAATACGTATATCCACATACTTTCCATGATTGTCAACTTTAGTCCTTCCATAATATTCTTTCACACGTTTAAACATTTGACACGTGTCTACACATTATAGGACGTGAATTTTCGAGGTGTTACATCCTCACCCCCTTAAAATAAATCTCGACCCGAGATTTACTGAAATAAATAAGGGTACTTTTCTTTCATTGTGGATTCAACCTCCCACGTGTATTCGGGACCTCTACGGGCATCCCATTTGACCTTTACAATAGGCACATGCTTCCTTCGAAGCTTTTTAACCTGTCGATCTTCAATCGACAATGGTTTTTCCACAAACTTCAAGCTCTCATCTATATGCACATCTGTATGTGGTATAACCAGTGATTCATCAGCGAAACACTTCTTCAGATTGCAGATGTGGAACACATTGTGAATTCCACTGAGCTCTTCAGGTAAGTTTAACTTATAGGCAACTGACCCGACACGTTCGATAACCTCAAAAGGTCCTATGTATCTCGGGCTTAGCTTGCCTTTCTTACCAAATCGCATCACCCCCTTCCAGGGTGATACTTTAAGCAATACTTTGTCACCTACTTCGAAGTGAAAAGCTTTACGCTTTGGATCTGCGTAACTCTTCTGCCTATCTCGGGCAGCTTTGAGACGGTCACGAATCTGGACAATCTTGTCCGTTGTTTCAAAGACTATCTCTGGTCCTGATAATTGGACGTCTCCAACTTCCGCCCAATAAACAGGCGTTCTACAGTTTCTACCGTATAATGCCTCAAAAGGCGCAGCCTTAATGCTGGTGTGGTAGCTATTGTTGTAGGAGAACTCAATTAGTGGTAGGTGGTTATCCCAACTACCACCCAAATCGATCACACATGCACGTAGCATGTCTTCCAAAGTTTGAATAGTACGCTCACTCTGACCGTCTGTCTGAGGATGGTAAGCCGTACTAAAATTCAAACGCGTGCCCAAAGATTGTTGGAAGCTTTTTCAAAAATGTGACGTGTATCTAGTATCTCGGTCAGAGATAATAGACACAGGTATGCCATGTAAGGCTATAATCTTATCAACGTATAACTGGGCTAACATGTCGGAGCTATAAGTCTCCTGGATGGGTAATAAATGTGCTGACTTAGTCAGTCTATCAACTATAACCCATATTGTATCATTTCCTTTCCTTGTCTTAGGCAACTTGGTAATAAAATCCATAGTTACCATTTCCCACTTCCACGTAGGTAGTTCAGGCTGTTGTAGCAAGCCTGATGGTTTCTGATGCTCGGCTTTGACTTGCGCACATGTCAAGCATTTAGCTACATAGGTGGCTACAGACTTTTTCAAGCCTGTCCACCAATAATTTGCCCTTAGATCCTGGTACATCTTATCAGCTCCAGGATGAACGGAATATTTGGAACTATGGGCTTCCTGGAGGATAACATCTCGAAGTCCTCCATAAATTGGAACCCATATTCGTCCATTCAGTCTCAAAATTCCGTCTTTGCCAAGAGATAACTGCTCCTCAGTTACTCCTAGCTTTTCCTTAGGATAGTTAGCTTCCAACACAGCTCCCTTCTGTGCAGCTAACAACCTTTCAATCAAACCGTTCTTTTTCTCCATGCGCTTGGCATTGATTCGAATGGGTTTCACCCTTTCCTTTCGACTCAAGGCATCAGCGACTACATTCGCCTTACCGGGATGATATCTGATTTCACAATCATAATCATTTAAAGTTTCCATCCAACGGCGTTGCCTCATATTTAAATCCTTCTGATTAAACAGGTGCTGGAGGCTCTTGTGATCAGAATAGATCACACACTTGATTCCATAAAGATAATGCCTCCACAGTTTTAGTGCGAATACAACGGCACCCAACTCCAAGTCGTGGGTGGTGTAATTCTTTTCATGCACCTTTAACTGTCGTGATGCATAGGCAATAACCTTGCCTTTCTGCATAAGCACACACCCCATGCCAGTGTGCGATGCATCGCAGTAAACCACAAAATCTTCTATTCCATCTGGCAATGGCAGTACTGGAGCGTTGCTCAACTTTTGCTTTAGAATATCAAAGGACTCTTGCTGCTTAGGGCCCCAAACGAATTTTACCTTCTTCTTAGTCAAGGAAGTTAGGGGTGCAGCAATCCTTGAAAAATTTTCAATGAAACGCCTGTAATATCCTGCCAATCCCAGGAAGCTACGAATCTCTGTAGGCGTCTTTGGCTCTTGCCAGTTCATAACTGCTTCAACCTTGGCGGGATCCACTTGGATACCACGCTCACTCACCACATGTCCAAGGAATTGGACTTCTCGAAGCCAAAACTCACACTTAGAGAATTTGGCATAGAGCTTCTCCTGATGCAGGAGTTTGAGAATACATCGAAGGTGTTTCTCATGGTCAGCTTGGTTCTTTGAGTAGATAAGAATGTCGTCGATGAAAACGATGACGAATTTATCTAGGTAAGGCTTGCAAACGCGATTCATGAGATCCATGAACGCGGCTGGTGCATTAGTGAGCCCAAAAGGCATCACTAGGAACTCGTAATGACCGTAACGAGTCCTAAATGCAGTTTTGTGTACGTCTTCATCTCTAACCTTCAGTTGATGGTAGCCTGACCTCAAATCAATCTTCGAAAAATAACTTGCTCCTTGCAATTGATCGAACAAATCGTCGATCCTAGGCAAAGGATACCTATTCTTGATCGTGACCTTATTAAGCTCACGATAATCGATGCACAGACGCATCGATCCATCCTTCTTCTTGACAAACAGGACTGGTGCTCCCCAAGGAGATGAACTAGGTTTAATGAAACCTTTAGCTAGCAATTCATCCAGTTGTGTTCTTAATTCCTTCATTTCCGTTGGTGCTAACCTGTAAGGTGCTCTAGCAACTGGTGCTGCTCCGGGAATGATATCAATCCTGAATTCCACTTGCCTATCTGGTGGCAAACCAGGTAGTTCTTCCGGAAAAACTTCTGGGTATTCAGAAATGACGGGGATGTCTTCGATCTTCCGTTTAGGCTCATCAATAATCACTTGTGCCATGTAGATGACACAACCTTTCTTTAGACACTTGGAAGCCTTGAGCATAGTCACATGCTCAGGCAGTCCATACTGGGTATCTCCCCGAATGGTAAGTGATTCACCAGACGGAGTCTTTATTACCACTTGCTTTCTGTTGCAGATGATTTGGGCCTGGTTGTGAGATAACCAGTCCATACCCAAGACTATGTCAAAACCGGCCAACTTAAAGGGAAGTAGAGACAGAGGAAAAGAGTGGTTCTTAATGGATATAACACATCCATCTAACACAGTTGAGACGGCTTCTAAGGTGCCATCTGCTAACTCTACCTCATAATTTATACTCAAGGTTTTGACAGGTAAATTCAGCAATTTGCAAAATTTATGATCTACAAACGACTTATCAGCGCCTGAATCAAATAGTACTCTTGCATAGACATCATTTACAAGGAAAGTACCTGTAATAACGTTGTCGTCTAGAACCGCTTCCTTTGCGTCCATTCTGAAGACTCTAGCATTAGTCTTCTTGGCCTCTTCAGGCTTCTTGGTGTATTTAGGGCAGTTGGTTTTAATGTGCCCCTTTTCATTGCAACGGTAGCACGTTGCGTCTTTCATCTTCTTGCAATCCAAGGTTTTGTGATCCGTGGACTTGCATATTCCATATGCAAAGGTTTTTGACTGAGTCTGCGAGTTCGACTCGAGTCTGCACTTTCCATAGTGCTGTTTCTTGCAAATTTTGCATTTGGGCTTCTCACCAGAATGATGCCCATCTTTCCTTGACTCAGATCCTTTCTTGTTGTCACCGTTCCCACGGTGCTTCTTGTTCGATCTCCGTGAACTATCATCTTCACGTTTCCTCTTCTCAGCCTCCTTATTCCTCTGCGATCTCTGCCTGACCGCATCCAAAGTGAGGGACAAGTATATGTTAGCTACAGATCTAAAAGTAGCTGGCCGAGAAGCCTTCACGCTTGCCTTGATTTCCAGGGCTAAACCACCGATAAAACGAGCTATTCTTTTTGGTTCCGGGGTCACCAGATAAGGAACCAACCGGGACATTGTGTTGAAGCTCGTTAGGTAAGCTTGACAGTCAAGGTTTGTCATCACCAATGATAGAAAATCAGACTCTATCTTCTCCACCTCATGCTGAGGGCAGTAATTTTCCCTGATAATGGCAACAAATTGATCCCATGACATGTTGTACAATGGGATTTTTCCGGTGGCTTGAATCAGAGATCTCCACCATGCTAAAGCTTCACCCTTAAAAGACTGCGACACAAACTTGACTACATCCCTCTCAGCGCATCCGCTGATATCCACAACCGTGTCCATCTCATCCAGCCATGTCATACAGTCAATGGCTCCTTTCTCCCCAGTGAAATCCCGGGGTTTGCAGGAAACAAAATATTTATAAGAGCAACCCTTGTCACGGGGTCCTTGGTTTAGTACAACCTGCTGAGATGGAGCACTGTGGTGGTTCGAGGAGTGTCGATCATCATCTTTCTTCGGTTCGTCCTTCTTGGACGGTGGCTTTGAAGGCTGTGTAGATAGGGTCCTACTACGAGTTCCACTATACTCTTCGTACTGCCGTTCCAATGCCTTAGTAACTGCGTCGTCGACCAACGCTTTCAATTCAGCACCCGTTAAATTAATCCGGGCGTTATCAATGTTCTCCACTGGATGACTATTTATCTCGTCTGAGTTAGCCATTTTAATTGAACTGTTACAGAAAACAAGGACAATAGTTTATTTGGGAGTTTATTATGGAATTGCCCCTTAGGGAAATTCATTAACCATGGTAAGCAGAGACCATATTTGGTTAATTTATTAATCATATTTATTTAGGATTTCTATTATAATTTATCCTAATTATAAAACAATAACAGTTTTATTTGTGGCACAAAAGGCCTAGTCACATGGACACTTTTAATTTATAAGTTATGATTTCAGAGAATCAAAATATGAAGGTATACTGGCACATTAGGCCTAGTCACAAGGACATTTATAAATTATAAGCTATGATTTCAGAGAATCAAAGCATGAAGGTATACTGGCACAATAGGCCTAGTCGCAAGGACATTTATAAATTATAAGCTATGATTTCAGAGAATCAAAGCATGAAGGTTTGAACCTAGTTCATTACCCTTATCCGACAGGGAGTCATCGCTACCACTGTCTTTTGGCTCATATAGAAATGAGCAGGGCCCGTAGGCATTATATTACCACGTATGGTCAAAATATGATCATCTCAATTGATGATTTAAACCCATGATTCAGAGATCATACAATTGGGTTAGGAATCTTTTAAAGAATCCTTATATAATAATGACGTGTGTGATTTTTAATGAATCACGTCTGCCAGGAGTGTTAACATATTTTCAGATGTTAACAGGGATTTGAATCTTTTGAACAGGTCTTACCATCTTGGCCCGGTCTTAAAATGACCCGAAGGCTAGGTTTCACTCTTTAAGATTCTTATTATTTAAAGATTTACATAGGCAGATTATTTCAAAGGAATGATTTTAATTTATTTATTTCATATATAAATTATTTATGCACATAATGGCAAACATGAAATTTATAAAACAAACATTCCAAAATATTACACGCTGCCCTAAACGGGTCTTTTCAATAAACAAACTTACCCACGCAGGGGTTTAAACAAGGATTTACCCATGCAGGGGCTTAACAATAAACATCAAAATAGTCCACGCAGGGACTTACACAAATAACATAATAGTCCACGCAGGGACTTAAACAATAACATACCCTCGTAGGGGTTAACAGGAAGATAGACCCACGCAGGGGTCAAAACAAACAAGCATACCCACGCAGGGGTTTATACAGCAAGCATGGCGCACACAGGGGCTTAAATAACAATTGGAAGGATTCAGTGGTCCTTCTTGCTCTTCCCTTTGATCAAGCTTGTCAATCCTTGGAAGAAGCTTTGTCTCTCCTGGCGGTCGCGGCGAAAGTCCCGCTCAACCTGATCCAGTCTATGAAGAATTTCCTCCCGTTCTGGGGGAGAAAATCGTGGTGGCTGCGATTGCGTCTGTATAATCGGTCTGGCAGGTATCTGGTACCCATGAGTTGGGTACCCTACTCCCCATGGGTCTCCATACGGTCCTTGGGGGTTATAGTTAGCCGCTACCAAATATGGGTCGGCTTCTGCGTAGTTGTAGTTGGTGTGCACTGGTTGTTCAAACGGGTTATACACCATGGAACCCGTGTATGCCGGTATTGGGTTATCAAAACCCATAGGCGGTGGTTGCGGTGCAACTGGGTGTGAGGGTCCACCCATTTGTGGGTCCTCCTGAAGTGGCGGGTAATGGCTGCCACTCGATTGGCGTGGAGAACTAAAATGAAAGTCTCCCGCTCACGCAGACATACGTGCGCCTGTCCTTCTACGCCTCGGCGGTTGAGGAGGTGCCGGTTGAACTGGTGGCGGTGGAGGCGGTGGCGTGACTGCCACAAACCGTGAATCCACAGAGGGATCCTGTTGCTGCTGCTGCTGCTGAGGCGGTGAATGGCGAGGAGGTGTATAGTACCATTCGTGCCTGGTAAACATAGCTTGAAAGCTGTCTGGACCACCGTAGGGTGATCCGTGGAAAGAAGATCCATCCGAGATCTCGATGGGATGGTTTGGTGTGGTGTTCCACTGGCAGGTTCGACGGGGTCCGTATCCTTGTCCATATCGTCTGCGTGATCGCCAGAGAAATGATCCTCTGGCCCCAATGGGTTAAAACCCACTGGTTCTTGTATAAAATTTGCCGGGTTAAACCGGCCCCTAAAAACTGGTGTAGGGTCACCAAAAGAATTATGCGATAAGGATCGCTGTAAGGGTATGTAGGACGATTGAGGGTTGTTGGGCTCATTTTCAGAATGTGGCCCATATGAGTTATTAACAGGAGGTGTTGAACTGTGTGAGACCGACCGTCTAGCCGGCTTGAAGAGGTTCCTCCGGTTTTGTCGGGGATCGTCACTCTCGGTGGTCGAAGGAGCCCGCACATTCGAAGGTCCTGCCTCGATGTCATTGGGGGCGGTGATTGGCCCCTTTCCTCGTCCTCTTCTTCGAAAGAATCTTGGCGGCATTTTGTTAATCCTGTCAATATAGCATGAGATAACAACAACAATATATATAAAATAAAGGACAAAACAAAAACCGAACAAGGTAGAATTTGTCCTATGTTATTTGTCTAGACTCGAAAGTTTAGATATGTGCAATTGTGTAACTGAGATTAAACACAAAAGGCTAGTGTTTAATTCACTCAGTGTTGGCTCTGATACCAACCTATCACACCCCGATTTCCACGTGTCACCGGTGGGCCCGGTGGGGGTATATCGTGACGTCATGGTTGGCAACGTAATAGTCAAACAACACAATATGTAATATGCACAGCGGAAGCAAATTGTAAGATATAATACAACCGAATTTAATATTGTAATATCAAATGTCACAATATTCGGAAGTTTATCCACAGACGGATCGAAAATAAAATGGAAGCTATAGTTCAACAGACTTTAGGCATCTTAAGCTTGCGAGACTTCTATTGATGCTAAGGAGAAATCCCAGCCAATTACGCTTAGTACCTGCATTTAATCTTTTTGGGAAAATACGTCAGTTTACACTGGTAAATACATTCAACTGACTCATTTTAGAAAATGATTGAAAATTGATTTGGATGCACGTGGCATAAACATTTTATTTAACTTGGGAGAATTATTTAAATACATAATCTTGTGAACGAATTACATGTTCCTTGTGCGTTCAGTAGCCCGGATCTTGTCCGGGTTAAAGATCAATAGACACACCACAATATTCTTTTGTGCACTGACGGGTGTACGCCTACACCCCGCGCTTAAGTCGTGGCCATTTCGTAAAATGATGCCAAGGATATCCGGGACATGGTCATTAACCCCCCAAAGGCTTTAAGTAACAAGACTGTTTAAACGAGACGATCAAATTATTCAATTAACCACCAAACGATGGAAGATTTGATGCCCGATCAATCGGTATTCTATATACCATAACCCAAGCCCGTATAGGGAAAATAAGTTAAAAGTATTTACCTGAGCAATGTATAAATCACAATAACCAAACGCAAGTAGCTTTTACTGGCACTCCTAATCTGGAACGAAGGTTTATAATAACCTATTAGAATCCTAACGGGTCTTTAGTTAAGCTTAAGCTTAGACCGGTTAGTTTCAAAGACACGGTTCGTACGCACGATTAAGCGAAGACCGGATAGAATGTGATTTAGACCCGACAATTTTAGAGACTTGTTTAATATGGGTATTTCATACACATTCTGGATTTTGAGATAAAACCGATAAGGTTTGACCCGTTTCGGCTAATTTATGTAAACTAGTTACATAAACCGAACCGAACGCGTAATAAGCGTAACGGGTAATAATGAGAGCCATTTACAGGTTTCCTAAGTTAATATGCTTCATATATGTTGTGACATCAGTAAGATGTCTTTTATTATGCCCGAAATGAATTTAAACACAAACTATGCCCCGTAGGGGTAGTTTGGTCATTTATAAGGTGATAAAAGAGTTTAAGTAGTATCCTGATTTACAGGTCTGATGTAATCAGCAAAGATAATTAATTTGCTAAGTTATATCAGTAGGGTATTGTATATATGTGAAATTTATAAATTATAACCAAACTATGCACCGTAGGGGCATTTTGGTAATTTCACATAAGCCGTAAAGCTCAAAACTGAATTCTGAGTTTAACAACTTTTGCTTACTATTAAAATATTATAATTTACCTCAAATATCAGTAGGTATCACCCTTAGTATGTTTAAAATAGTTTTAGTACATACTATGCGTTAAAAACGCTTAAAAAGGCGATTATAAGCCATTTCCGGGTTCGATACATAAAGCTGATATTTTTTATCATTACAGAAGGCTTAAAATAATTTATTTATCATTTAGAATCAGTAGCAAAAGGTTTGGAGTCGTTTGGATATGTAAAACTCATTTTATGGCCCGTAAGGGCAAAACCGACAATTACCGTATTAAGCCTACGACTATGAGTTATGCTCAGCCTAAAATTAATTAAAAATCTTCAAAAATCCCAAAATAATATATTACATCAGTGGGTAATAAGTTTGATATCAAAAAGTAGGCTTAACTAGACTATATGCTAATTACGCCATTTAATTAACATAAAGCTTTCATTTTGCGCTAATGAGCATAACTCTCAATCTACACCTCAAACTGATGTCAAACTTTGCATACAAGTTTATATATTAGTAATTAAGGTTTCTACTCTTTTACATTTTCAAAAATCACGTTTTAAGGTGAAAAGGGCATAATGGTCAACATATGGGCAATTAACGGAATCATGCATATTAATTGGTTAACTAATGAACCATGGTGTATAATCTCAGAGGGTTATACTAGCATGTTACCTGGTCCAAATGAAGCTCTAAGGCATTTCTAAAACATGCCTAAACGGGTCAGAACTGAAAGTCAAAGTGAAAGTCAAACTATGCGACTTTCGGTTCCGAACCGGGTCAAATCAGTAAATTGTCGGGTTGAACATGTTTAGACATGTTCTTACACTAATTACCAAATTATATTAATGATCAAACAGGTTGTATGAGTTCTACATTGCTAATCATGCTTAAATTAGAAAATACACATTCTGTTGACTTTTTAATTACAAGTTTGACCCGACATTTGACCTAGTTAGAGTGGGAATCAGGGGGAACCCTTTTGAGGGTTTATTACCCACATAATTACCAACTTATAACTACTTTTGATTCGAGATTTGACTGAGCCATTATTAATTAATCTCGAAGTCAAACCGTAATTACGACGGTTTGACTTTTAGCTAAATAACTAAGCTAAACTCAATTAAAGAAGGTTAGGCAAACTTACAAATGACTAATGGTCGACTAGGAAGGCTTGGATGGTGCTCTTGTGCTCCACAAATGATCGGATTTGCAAGAATGAATGTGTGAAGCATGTTTGCAACTTAGAGGCCTTTATATAGTGGTTTAATCACCACAAATTTTTGACACACAAGTCTAGCATGGACCATGAATCATCAACACATGTCCCTCAGTGTTTAGGGGGTGCCTAGGGGCCAAGAAAGATGTGGAAAATTGTTCAAGAGTCGATTAGAATGCAATTGGCAGGCAAAAACCCAAAGATTTCGGAGCAGACAGCCCCTCGCGTGACGCTAAGCCCCCCCCCCCCATGGGCCTCGCGTTGCGCTAGGCCTAATCTGACATGATCTTCAACTTTTGATTTTTGTGTTATGGTCCTTGGCTCTTCAAACTTTGTTTAGACATCATTTTCTTGCACTTTGAGCCCTCCAATTTGATGTATAAGGGCTTTAAGACATTTACCCACTTTGTTAAGTCCTCGGTTAACTTTATTGTTACCCGAAAAGTCCTAACTTTCAACGTTTACGCTTTAACCCTTCGCACACGAATTTGATCATAACTTTCTCATACGATAACGAAACTTTACGAAATTTATATCGTGCGTTCTAGTGAGCATAATTAACAGTTACAAAGTCTCAGGTTTGTCAAAAGGTTACTCAGAGGTATAACTTAAACATGTTGACACATTTAACCCCTGTAGTTTGTAATCTCTCACTTTTAGCTTCGCATGATCCATGATTTATTCGTTGGATGTTATAAACATCATGTAGGGTTAATGTACTATATATTTATTCACTGTTGACATTTAGAATACGTATATCCACATACTTTCCATGATTGTCAACTTTAGTCCTTCCATAATATTCTTTCACACGTTTAAACATTTGACACGTGTCTACACATTATAGGACGTGAATTTTCGAGGTGTTACATTTATGAGCCTATCTTTTATGTTATCTCGATTTTATGTGTGGATTTAAACTTGATTCTTCGTCTATTTTGGTTCCTCGTTTATTTTGAGACTTTTTACACAAGACGCACGTGTGTCCGCAATCTAAAACTCTAATCATAATCTCTCGGGATCAAACTAAATTTATGAAGGCTTTATTCATGATGATTAGTCTATGTGGGAATCTTGATCGACTATGATACTATGTGAACTATCTGACGAATCTATGTGATATTGTGGTTGTGCAACACTAAACGTAACATGGCATAGAAATACGAGAGAGAAGTGACGTGTCTGGAACATGGTGGATACACCGCTGGTACTTCCTATATATAAGTGTTTCCAACATGTTACCAACTTTCGTACAACGTGCCATGTGAAACTTAGTGTTTTGCAGACCAGTGACGTGAATGTTGAATTCTAAGCTATGGGAAACTACTTGTGTAATCTATGTGAAATCTATGTGAAATCTATGTGTAATCTAAGAGTATTCTAGTGTGAATATGTGGTTTTGAGTAACAAAATACGGAACGTAGCCTAGCGCTGAAGATGAGGCGGACGTGGCATGCCCGAAACATGGTGGATACGCCGCGAGTACTTCCTATATATAAGTGTTTTTGGCATGTTGCCGCACCTTCGTACCACGCGCTAAGTGAAGTTCGTAGTTTTCTAGGCTCGGGTTGAAGTTGTTGGAATCTACTTGGATAATTTATGTGAAAATTTTGTGATGGTGATGGAATCTAATGATATGGTTAACGAAGCATGACACCGATGACGAGACGAACCTGGCATGATTGAAGCATGGTGGATACGCCGCTGGTACTTCGTATATATAAGTGCTTCCGTCATGTTGCCGAACTTTTGTAGCACGTGCCATGTGGGATTCGTTGTTTGTGGATTGCGGTGAGATTGTTAACACTAATCTATGCGAATCAATTGGGTAATCTATGTGAATCTATTGGGTAACCTACGTGAATCCATTGGAATCTATGTGAATCTATTGGGTAACCTACGTGAATCTATTGGAATCTATGTGAATCTATTGGGTAATCTACGTGAATCTATTGGGTTAATCTATGTGTGTATGATGATGATGATGATGACTGTGTTGATATGTCTTGCAATTGCGACACGTAACATGACATCGAATACGAGGTGGAAGCGATGTGCCCGAAGCATGGTGGATACGCCGCTGGTACTTCCTATATATAAGCGTTTCTGACATGTTGCCAAACTTCGTACAACGTGCCATGCGAAGGTCGTGGGGTTGCGATGTTGAATCTAATGGAATCTATTGGAATCTATGTGAGACTTGCGGAAACTTGAATCTTAAATCTATGTAAATCTTGTTGAATCTTGAGTCTTAATCTATCGTGTGTGAATCTATATACTGTGAGACTTTGAGATCTAGACTTATACGATCCTCTTGTTGGATCTTTAAGATGTCTACTCGTAAGCTATCCGACACTCTCAAGAGATCCAGGGAAAAGTCTCAGAAAAAGATGATGTCCTTCATGGCCGACCAGATTGCTCGAGTCGTGCCAAAGATCGTTTCTGAGATCCAAGGATCGAACACTCCGCCCTATTCTGTTGACTCTAAGACAGAGAAAGAGAATCCTACAAAGTTCAGCTACAAACACTTTGTCTCGTGCAACCCTAAGTCTTTCACGGGAAGTGATGGGGTGACTACTATGCTCGAGTGGTTTGACAGCATCGAGGTTACCTTCATTAACAGCGAATGCCCAGAGCATCTAAAGACTAGGAGTGCAACGGGAATGTTTTAAGGCAAAGCTCTAGAGTGGTGGTCGAATGAGAGAAACATCCATTCTAATGAAGAAGCCTATGCTCTTCCATGGGCTGAGGTGCGAGAATTGATGATGCTTGAATTCTGCCCTCCCCATGAACAACTAAAGCTCGAAGAAGAGTTCTGGCATTTGAAGCAGATTGGTGATGATAATCTGGCTTATACTACTCGTTTTAAACAACTCAGCTTAATCGTGCCTCACTTGGTTTCTACTCCTAAACGCATGATAACCAAGTACATCAATGGGTTGCCTCCCGCCATGAGAGATTTGATTGAAGCAGCTCGGCTCGAAACAATTGAAGAGGTTTATCGTCTGGCAGCAAGCTTGAATAACAATCGCGTACGTGATAAACAGTTTGGAAACTCCGCCCCTTCAAAAACAGCGAATCAAGTTACCCAGCAGCCTAGTGGTAGCAAGAACAAGAGACGAAAGTCTCAGGGTTCAGGATGCAATGCTATTATTCCTGTTGCTAAACCTGCTACTACTGCTGCTGCTGTTCAGAACCCTACTGCTCCCGATGTCAAGAGGCAGTACACTGGGCCTCACCTCAAGTGTACAACTTGTAACTTTCATCATCCTATTGTTTCTGCATGTCGCTTGTGCACCAACTGCAATCGCTATGGTCACACGACACCCTATTGTCGTCAAGCTAACCCTGCTCAACCAGCTCAGCAAGCCCCATCTCAGGCAACCTACCAGCTCTCCCAGCTCCTCAGCATAATCCGAGGCCAGTCAACGCTGTTCGTGCATGCTACAAGTGTGGAGATACTACTCACCTTCGTAACCAGTGTCCTCAGCTGAACCAAGACCAGCAGCCGGCCGCTCGTGGACGAGCGTCCAATCTTAATGCTAAGCAGGCTCGTAACGACAATGATGTCATTAATGGTACGTTTCTCGTTAATAACCTTTACGCTTCGATACTATTTGATACTAGTGCCGACAGAAGCTTTGTGTCCGTAGAATTTGAATCTTTGTTAAACTGTGCACGCTCTATGTTACCTAAGTCGTTTTCGGTGGAGATTGCCGATGGTAAATCTATTCTAGTTGATTCTATCCTCTGTGGTTATTCCTTGACTCTTAACGACCACGTGTTTACTATTGATCTGATACCCATGCAATTGGGTAGTTTTGATGTCATAATCGGCATGGATTGGTTGCGTAAGAACCATGCCGAGATTTCCTGTCACGAGAAGTTTGTTCGCTTACCTCTTCCGTCCGGTGATATCTTGCATGTCTATGGAGACCGACCTTCGAGAGGACTAAAGTTGATGTCATGCACTCAAGTGAACAAATGCTTATGTAAACAGAACCTTGCCTTCTTGGCCCACGTGGTGGAACAAAAGGGCAAGGGAAAGAACATAAGCGACATTCCAGTAGTGTGTGATTTTCCTTACGTCTTTCCTGAAGATCTACTTGGTCTTCCTCCTCCTAGATCTGTTGATTTTCGTATCGATCTCATACATGGCGTGACGCCTGTCGCCAAGGCTCCCTACCGACTTGCACCTTCTGAGATGCAAGAATTATCCAGCCAGCTACAGGAATTGGTCGACAAGGGATTCATTCGTCCAAGTACCTCTCCGTGGGGTGCTCCTGTGTTATTCGTCAAGAAGAAAGATGGTTCGTTTCGTATGTGTATCGACTACTATGAAGTTAATAAACTTACCGTTAAGAATCGCTACCTTCTCCCTCGTATCGATGATCTATTTGACCAACTACAAGGCGCGTCCTGTTTCTCGAAGATTGACCTTCATTCTGGTTATCATCAGCTTCGTGTTCTCGAAGATGATGTACCCAAAACCGCTTTTCGTACTCGTTATAGGCACTACGAGTTCGTGGTCATGCCTTTTGGCCTGACCAACGCCCCCGCCGTGTTCATGGATCTTATGAATCATGTTTGTAAACCTTACCTGGATCGTTTTGTGATAGTCTTTATTGATGATATTCTCGTTTACTCGAAATCTAAAGCTGATCATGCTCGTCATTTACGCTTGATGCTGGAACTCCTACGTGGTGAACGTTTGTATGCTAAATTTTCTAAGTGTGAGTTTTGGATTAATGAAGTCCAATTTCTTGGTCACGTCGTTAGTAAGCAAGCTATTCATGTTGACCCATCTAAAATCGAAGTTGTGAAGAATTGGAATACGCCTAAATCTGCATCTGAGATTCGTTCCTTCCTAGGATTGGCGGGTTATTACCGTCGATTCATCTCGGACTTCTCTAAAATCATTGTACCCCTCACTTCATTGACTCAAAAAGAGAAACCTTTTGCTTGGGGTCCCGAGCAAGAGGAATCTTTTCAGACTCTTAAGACCCTTTTGTGTAACGCTCTTGTACTTACTCTCCCTAATGGGAATGATGACTTCATGGTATATTGTGATGCCTTGAACCGTGGTTTGGGCTGTGTGCTCATGCAGTGGGACAAGGTTATTGCTTATGCCTCTCGTCAACTCAAGGTACATGAGAAAAACTATACTACTCACGATCTGGAGCTTGGTGCAGTTATGTTTGCGTTAAAGATCTGGCGACACCACCTGTATGGTACTAAGTGTGTGGTTTTCACCGACCATAAGAGCCTTCAACATATCTTTGAACAAAAGGAACTAAACATGCGACAAAGACGTTGGGTGGAATTGCTTAACGACTATGATTACGAAATTCGCTATCATCCTGGCAAGGCGAATGTAGTGGCCGACGCTCTTAGTCGTAAAACTCATGTAAATGTTATTCGTATCTCTAGTGATCTCCATGCGTGTATTCGTGAAGCTCAGTATTCGTTAGCAAATGAAGGAAGCCTAGAAGTGGAAATCCAAGGCGCTAAGATTGATCAACTTGAAATTAAATCTGATGGACTTCAATACTACCTCAATCGCATCTGGGTACCGGATCGCGATAACTTACGTGAGCTCGTTATGAATAAAGCCCACAAATCTCGATACTCTATTCATCCTGGTGCCGATAAGATGTACCATGACTTGCGTATGACCTATTGGTGGTCGGGCATGAAGAAGGATATCGCCACCTATGTCTCGAAATGCCTCACTTGTTTGAAAGTGAAGGCTGAACATCAACGCCCTTCGGGTCTCTTAGAACAGCCTGAAATCCCTGTTTGGAAATGGGATAGCATCGCTATGGATTTTATTACCAAACTACCTCGAACCCCTTCTGGTCACGATAGTATCTGGGTGATCGTCGATCGTTTGACCAAATCAGCTCACTTTCTTCCTATTCGTGAAGATTATAAAGTGGAGAAGCTTGCTCGAATCTATACTGATGAGATTATATGCCGTCATGGCATACCTATCGACATAATCCCTGACCGTGATGGACGTTTTACTTCACGTCTATGGCAAACCTTTCAATCCGCTATGGGTTCTAATTTGAATCTTAGCACGGCATTTCATCCCCAAACGGATGGACAGACTGAGCGCACTATTCAAACCCTAGAGGATATGCTCCGTTCTTGTGTCATCGACTTTGGTGGTAACTGGGATGTACATTTACCATTGATTGAGTTCTCGTATAACAACAGCTATCATACCAGTATTCAGATGGCTCCTTTCGAAGCTTTGTATAGTCGCAAGTGCCGATCTCCTCTCAGCTGGCAGGAGATTGGTGACAAGCAGTTTACTGGCCCTGAAATCATTCAAGAGACAACGGATAAGATTCTTCAGATCCGTGATAACTTGATCAAGGCTAGGAGCAGACAAAAGAGTTATGCTGATAAAAGGCGCAAGCCCCTGGAATTTGATGTTGGTGATCGGGTTCTTCTCAAGGTATCTCCCTGGAAAGGAGTGGTTCGTTTTGGTAAGAAGGGAAAACTCGCTCCTCGCTATGTGGGTCCTTTCACGATACTCGAAAGGATTGACAAGGTGGCGTACAGACTCGACCTGCCACAAGAACTAAGCAACGTACATCCAGTGTTCCACGTGTCTAACTTACGTAAATGCCTAGCCGACGAGGAACTGCAGGTTCCCCTTGAAGACTTGCAAATAAATGATGTTGTACACTTTGTGGAGAAACCGGTCGAAATCATGGATCAAGGTGTCAAGCGATTGAGGCGCAGCAAAATTCCCATAGTCAAGGTTCGATGGGAAGGAAAGCGCGGCCCCGAATTCACTTGGGAACTTAAAAGTGATATGAAGACCAAGAATCCGCAGCTCTTCGAGCGGTCTTCTTCCTAGATTTCGGGGACGAAATCTCCTAAAGGAAGGGAGATTGTAACACCTGCGTCCCTAGACTTTTAGCTATTGTCAATTTTAGTTCCTAAACTATCTGATACTTGACACTTTTGATACTTGTGATCAATGTTGTAGAAGGCGCTAGGCGCTAGTCGGGCGGTGAGGTACAGCCTAGGGATTAATCGGGATTAACCGGGGTTAATCGGGATTAATCGGAATGGGATTTTTATATGTATTTTTTCAAAATTATATATATATACCCAATAATATAAAAATAATACTTCAAAATTCACATAAATACTTCAAGTTTCAGATAGTATGGTTCGATTTTGACCGATTTTGACCAATTCTGACCGCCTAGGACCGCCTAGGACCGATTTTGTCCGATTAATGTAGTCCGATTAATCCGATTTTTGACCGCCTAGGACCGACTTTGACCGATTACGACCGCCTACGACCGACTTTGACCGATTACCGATTAATTCACCGACTAGCTTATAATTAATCAGTTGGTGACCGCCTAGCGCCTAGGCGGCGATTAATCGGCCGCCTAGGCCGATTTCTGCAACAGTGCTTGTGATACTTAAATCAAGATTCTTGATTCTTAATACTATGATGCTTGATTCTTGATTCTAGATTCTAGAAACTTGATTCTTGATATTTAACACTATGAGACTTGATTCTTGAGGTTTGATTCTTGATACTTGGAAACTAGATTCTTGATTCTTGATACTTGATCCTTATGGAACTATGATTCTTGATACTTTGGTGCTTGACTCTTGAGACTCGTGCAACTTGAGACTTGGTTGAACGAGAGACTGGAGAGTTGTCACTGGCGGAAACTATGAAACTTGGAAACTAATGTGTTAATGATTTAATATAGTTATGTGATACTATTACCCAATAATACGCAACGCAACGCTTAATATAACTCGCAAAATGAAACAAAGACAAGAACGCGGAAAGGATGGGATTGACCGAATGGCAATCCGATCGGATGACCATCCGATCGGATGACCATCCGATCGGAGGGCCATCCGATCGGATGACCATCCGATCCATGCCATCCGATTCGTGCCACACCGCCTTAACTCCTCTCACACACTATAAATACGACATGTCACATCATTTCCAACTAATGTGACAGCCTCCTTCGACCAAGACGCACACACTCTCACTTTTCTCCCATTTCTCGGCGATTTCGGTACGTTTTACACTAGAATCTTGTACATCTTTGATCTACACACTATTCTCTACGTTATTCCCTTTTGAAATCACACATTTTACCGTGAAATCTCTGAGATTTGAGCTCTTGAGGGTGACATCATCATGGCGGCTTGTACAAACTGTGGTGTGATGTTATTCTAGTCAAGATTTAGCTCAGATCTAAGGAATTTCATGCGTTTTTACACCAAATCTTTACTAAATCTAAACTTTTCAGCTAAAACTCATGTTTTCTTCTATCTTTTCTTAAAACTTGAAACGGTGGAATCCGGACCTAAACGGACTGTAAACTTGATGATTAGTCTGAAGTCGGTTTGGAAATGGATTGTTGCCGGAGAAGATAACCGGAGTACGGATTCCGACATAAACATAGTAAAAAACAGACACCTGAATTCACTAGGGTGATTCCAATCCGATCAGATTGGCTGGATACTGATGTGGTAACGAATGTCTCAATACCTACCGTGCGGTCGTCGTTAGAATCGAAACTTAGAAACTTTACAAGAGTGTGAACGGGACAAGGCCTCCCAATCGAATGGCAATCCGATCGGACTGTCGTCCGATCGAACGACCATCCGATCGGAGTGGCATGTGTCTCATAACCTTTAAACACTTGGAATCTTTTTGAAACTTCGGAAACCTCCATGATCGAATGGCAATCCGATCGAACTGTCGTCCGAGCGGATGACCATCTGATCGAAGTAACTTGAGTTGAACTCTTAGCTTAACATTTTGGAATCTCAACACTTGGATCGAATGACCATTCGATCGAATGGCCATCCGTACGGATGACCATCCAATCGGATGGCAATTCCTCCCTTCACTCACAATGGTCACCTCAATCGAATGGCAATCCGATCGGACTGCCTCCTGATCGAACGGCCATCCGATCAGATGACGGATCCGACACTTTGCGCAATCTCGTTATTCATTGTAATCTAATCGGGCTAAACCTAAAGAGCTCCCTTTGATCCAATAACAGTCTTTATGCTATGTGAACGTTTAATCCAGAGTGTGTAGTTCCGCCTTAACAATAGTAGCGCTATAGGAAGATGCACCTCCCCATTATTCTCGGGGGTATTGTTAGGAGGATTTTAGTTTTCCTTGAGTCTTGGGAAAACTCCAAAGCATCGGGACACTTGGGTTATCACTTGGACTTCGAACACTAGCATGACTGAAACTATTTTATCATTTACATGAAGGATATGAGTCTTTTAATCTACTATGCTATATATTCAAACTTGTATACTCGCCGGTACATTTTTGTACTGACTCTATTTTAATACATGTTGCAGGCTGACAGGATGCTAGGACTCATGAACCTTGCTAAGATGCTGCTAGAAACACATCATAGCTAAATTAGAAACTTGAAACTATTTTGATGACGTTTTGTAATTGATGTTTTTGTGATGGATACTTAGACAATATTATCATGAAATGGATTTAATCTATATTGAAATATCTAGTGTTATGGAATCTCATGAGCAATCTGGACGCTTAGTGCCGCACCCTGATGTTTCTGCCATCGGTTGGGGTGTGACACCATTTCTATACAATGCTTCCATCTCCTTATTCATGGCCTCAACCCATCTGGGATCATTAACAACATCATTAAAACACGTTGGTTCAACAGTTTTATTCAAATTGGACACAAAACACATATTATCAAAAGACATATTTGAATAATTCACATATTTCTCTATACCATATTTGACTCTACCCTCAACAACATACTCATCAAATCTTCTAGGCATAGAAACATTTCTAGAAAAACGTCTAACATATTGTGTGCCCTCAGATATGTTAGTGTCTACATTTGATCCTGAAGTGTCCTCTGCCCTACCATTATTACCTAGACTACTACTGCTCACCTGTTCTGTCTGTTGATCAGGTTCAACTCCATAATCAGGGGCTAATGTAGAGGGTGACAGTGATTGTTGATCATTACTAACAGGATCCATGAGCACCACATGTACCCTCTTCATCATTGGGCATGTTAGGAACTTCAGATGTAATATTATCAAAAAAGTTTATATGATTCAGATTTTTTTCACAAACATCTTCTTGGTTATTAAAAGACTTAAGTTTAAAAGGGTACACTTTTTCATAGAACTTTGCATCTCTAGAAAAAAACACTTTCTTGTTGTCTAAACTCCATAGTTTATACCCTTTTTTTACATTAGAATAACCAAGGAAAACACATTTATCTGCATGATATGCAAACTTATCAGGTTCATTTAAAACTATATGAAACATAAACATCCAAAGTTCCTTAAATGTGACAAAGAGGGTCTAAATCCAAACATCATTTCAAACGGACTTCTACTATTCAACACATAGGAGGGTAACATGTTAATTAAGTATACAGCAGTTAGAATGCAATCAGACCAAAACCTTAAAGGTAACCCACCCGGAAACATCAAGGCCCTAGCTGTGTTTAAAATATGTTTATGTTTCCTCTCCACTACACCATTTTGTTGTGGTGTATAGGAACAAGTAGTCTGATGTATAATCCCTTTAGACTTACAAAACATATTTATATTATTATTCACAAATTCAGTCCCATTGTCACTTCTAAACACTTTAATTTTCCTTTTAAATTGAGTTAAAACCAATTCATAAAAATCTTTTAAATTTTCAAACACTTTTGTTTTATTTGACAAAAAATAACACCATACAAACCTGGAAAAATCATTAACAATTGTCAAAAAATACTTAAACCCTTCATAACTTGTGACTTTTTAAGGACCCCACAAGTCTAAATGTACTAAATCACCAACAGGTTTGGTTTTATGTTCACTTAATGGAAATGGGACCCTAACTTGCTTAGCTCTATGACATATGTCATATGGACGATGATCACTTGATGTTAAGTTAAGATGTTGTTTTAACACAACTAAGACCTGGTCAGATGGGTGCCCTAGTCTACTATACCAAGTAAAAGATTTCAAAGGACTGTTAAAACAAGCATTAGCAGAATTACCATTATTTCCTACAACATACAATCCACTATCCTGTCTACCATTCATCAGGATTTTCCTTGACTTGAAATCCTGTAATAAACAACTATCCTCATTAAACACAACTGAAACATGATTATCCCTAGCCAACTTATACACAGACAACAAGTTAACACAATAGTCTAGAACATAAAAGACATCTTGCAAAATTATATCCTCTATTAATTTTAGATTACCAATCTTTAAAACCTTAACATTTGTTCCATTAGGATGACTCGCAGTAATACAAAACTCAGATACATCAATAGCATTTATTAAATTTTTATCAGACTTAACCATGTGTTGACTAGCCCCCGAGTCAACAATCCACCCATAGTTACTACTAAACACACCAGAACTAGAACAACTAAAAAAGTTAAACACATTAAAACACTCACCTCCCATACTAGGATTCTGAGACTCTGACCCAGTGTTTTCACCAACTAAACTTGATAACTTGGTAATCTACTCAGAAGTAAAAGGTAACCCAGACACAGTAGAAGCAACAAATTTACCAACAACAGAATTAGACTTATTATTATTATTAGTAAAACTGCCTTTATTAGAAGTATTATTATTATTAACCTTTTTTTTAACCTGGAGGATAACCAACAATTTCAAAACACCTATCAACAGTATGACCCAACAAATTACAATGAGTACACTTTAAATTAGGGTTAGGCCCTCTAGTTATTCTTCTTTTATTATCAAAACCTTGATTAGACTTAGACACAAAAGACACACTCTGTGTTTTGGACCCACTACTAGACAACCTATGTGACTCTTCGCTAGAAACAATAGAGAATGCCACCTTTACAGAGGGAAATGGTTCTCTTGTCAGAATATTAGTTCTCACAGGTTGATATACATCATCAAGACCCATGAGAAACTGTATTAGTTTTATAAGTGTTGAAAAATCATTAAAATCCTTAGCCGCTTGACAAGAACAGGAAGGCAGATGAAGCATAGCATCAAACTGCTTCCACATAGTTATCAACCTATTATAATACTCAGCAACATTGCTGTCATTTTGAGAAATACTATTATTTTTTATACAAGTCATAGACAACAGAACCATCAACTTTGTAAAAAGACTCTTTAAGATCAGTCCACACGTCAGAAGCCAATTTAGAAAACACTTGACCAAGAAAAAGTTCTTCAGACACAAAATTTAATAGCCAAGTTAACACGACAGAGTTACATCTATCCCATTGATTAGCTAAGACTTCATCATCCCTAGAATCAACAGGAGCGAACCTAAACACAAATCAACACCAAATCAGAATATAACAGCGGAAACAACACAGATCAGGAACGATTTTCGCTTTGTTACAATGTAAAATTGATATGAACAAGACAGAACTAAAAGAAAAGCAACAATCAACACCAGAAATAGCGACAAAACGTGACGTAAAACGTTTATTATTTACCAACCCTAAAAACACCCAAACCTCCCAAGATCTTACAAACTGTAAGATCAGAAATATGAACAATACAAGAAATAATCAACTGATAATCATCAGTTGATTATTAAGAACGATACAACCAAATACAGAGATCCACATGATCTATAGCAACAACAGATCCACAAGAAGGATCAACAACTGAAATAAGATCCACACTGGATCATCATCACCGATAACAACTTGTAACAGCTTGAACACTCGAAACAGATTGAGAGAGGAGAGGTAGGTGTGAGATTAGAGAGAAAACTGGTGTGCGAGAATGATCCAGAAACCCTAATCTCAACTTCTTTATACCAGCATCTTTTATAATTTCACACAGCCCTCTGAACATCCAAACCTGCACGCTTAACACCCACATAAGCCCATGTTGCAAATATAGGCCCAGACATAAGACAACTTACAAGCCCAGATATAACTTGTATAATCAGCAGGGGCGGATCCAGGGGTGTTTTGGGGGTCCCGGGAACCCCCTCGATTTGGAAAAAAAAAATAGTGGAAATCTCGTATGATCTAGAAAAAATTAGTGAGAATCTAACAAAAAGAACCCGATGAAAAATGTTCTTGAATCCGCCACTGATAATCAGCCCATATAACGAATAAATAAAAGAATGCAACATATAATGATGTATGAATTAGAGTAAATAAATGAATAATAAGAGAATGTCACATTTTAACATAAATTGCACTCTTCTTATTTTATTTTCTTTTCTACTCGATATGATACGATAAACTGCACTGAATATATAGATTAAGTTTTATTTCTTTTTAATTTATTTATAGATGGATTTAATTATGTAAGGAATGTTTGAAGAAGAAGTATATAAAAATAGAGTATAATATTTTAATCTAATACGTTCAACATATCAATTTAACGAAAATATTATTTTCAAAATAATTAAATTAAATAAATCACACCATATTCGGAACACTTATTAGGTTTTTTACATTGAATTAAGCGTAGATCACATAAACTAACATTAATTCATATTTGAATTGAAACTATAAGGCCATTAAGGCCAAACGGTGTGTGAAGTGTGAAGGACTATGTGGGCGAATGTCACCGAGGCTTTTTTGAAGTGCACAATCTAATCTGACCTGTCTTAAACACTGATTATATATTATTGTTGTTATTATTATTATTATTATTATATAATATTTAGTAATTATATACTCGAGAATTTAAATAAGATATACATTATTTAGTTATAAAAATATAAATAGTAGATGTAACTTTTTTGAAAAATTCAATCTAACCCGACCTGCCTTTAACACGGATTATATTGTTATTATTTTGGTAATTATAAGTATTTAAACAAGATGATACTTAATTTAAATAGTATTTACTTACATAAAAATAAATAGTAAATGTAGTTCTTTTGGGGAGTGCAATCTAACTCGTAAACATTGGTCTGACTAGAAACTGCATTGACCCGAACTCGTTTTAGCTCGAACCAAAATAACCTTTTTTATGTGACCTGTTTGAACGCGATATGTTGCCCGACCTGACCGATACATATTATTAAATACAAAACATATTATTAAAAGAAAAATGAATAAAAGAAATTAAAATCAAAATATTAACTTTAGTTAATTAACAATTCTTAAATATTATGTTACAAATAAAATAAATAAAAATTTTATTTATAGAATTTATGTCATCAAATATTATATTCATTGAATATTTTATTAATATCACAAGAGGTATAATAGGGTAAATTACACGTTTTTCCCCGGAATTGGTGGTGGACTCGGGTTACTCTCGGAGTACTCCGTTTGTCCAGTGGGTGCCCCGAGAGTGCTCGGGATTGATTCTGTTAGCCGTTCAAAAAAAAAACAAGTTTTTACGCATCAAGACTTATACTAAATGCCTGGTAGATTTTTTAAATGTCTTAAAAATGAATTTAAATATCAAGTCTACCAACGAGTAACTCTTGATCCTATGGGCTTGTTTACACCCTTAGAAAACACTGATAATTAAGACAACTTTTATAGTATACATTTTTATTAATTCACACTCAAATAATAACTTTTAACATGCCAAATATGAAGATGCTCGTAGAACATGGTAATATATGTATGTGTATCATTAGTCTTTTTGTTGAAAGAAATGATAAAAAGTTTGTGATGGAAACTAACAAGTGGTCTCTCTTTAGGGATTAGTTTTGTGTGGTGAAACCCATTAGCAACCCCACAAATCCTGTGTAGCGTATAAAACAAGACCACTCCTATTCTCCTCCATAAGGTTCAATTTATCATTTGAGTGGTCAACATTTGATAGCCCAAAACACATATTAACAAATTTTATTTTGCCAACTTGCTTTCTACAACCATCAAATTTCAACAGCAATTCCATGTACAAAAACGGCTACACTTTTGTTTCAGCAAACAAATAAACCCTTTTTTTGTTTTGTTAGTTTCATTTTGGAGCAAAACCCGTTATAACTAACCGAAAGTGTTAAAAGGAAATGAACGTATTGCCTTCGTTAAGGTGCAAAAACAAGCGTTTTTACCTACATATGATTCTAACAGTCAATAATGTTGTTGAATTTGCTTTAGTTGGGTAAAGATAAGTAAATGGAGTACGGATAATTATTTAGATCGTGTCACGTATACTTTTTTAAAACAAGCATTTAGACTCTTTAAATGGCTTAATCAGGCACTTAAACTTAGAGCAAGAACACACATAAGTTCTAAGTATTTTACATGTGAATTCGGATGTAGATTATTGGATGGCTCGAGCTACACGAAATCAACTATGGAATTATCTTAAGACAAACACCAGAGGTTTAACTTAGGCGGCACGCTACACTGAATCAACTATGGAATTATCTTAAAACAAACACCAGAGGTTTAACTTAGGCACTAAAACTTCGAGCAAGAACTCGCATAAGTTCCAAATATTTTACATGTGAATTCGAACATAGATTATTGGATTTATCCGCTACTGTAACAGTGTGACCAACATATGTTAACTGGGGTTTTCTTTCACAAAACATTGCAACAGTTTGCCATTAACATTGCAATGGTTTATACAAAGTCATGTAATCACCACACTCACACTCATTAGCGAAAAAATGACCTTTTTTTTCGTGATCATGAGCATATATAGTCATCCTAGTCCACACCGAATATTACATAAGCATTCTTGGTAAAACAATTTGCACCATCATAAGCTATGTCACACCAAGTGAAAATTAAAACTTTATTCAGATCTGGGATTCAGATCAATTTATACAAGCAACTCTTTTAGACATCCTAACTAAATCGTATTATAACTTTACTAAAATTTATGGTTGCTCTCATTGTGAATCTACTTAAACTAAGGAGTTGTTTGACAACTTCTGAATGGTTAAGTACTAAACAAGTAAAGGGTCTGAACCATTAAGTGCTGAGTCTGTAAGAGGTCTAAACCATTAAGAGCCAGTATAATGCTTAACCGTTCAGTGACAAATTTCTAAACCATTCAGACATCTGCTCGTGAAACAAGCAGTCTGAACCATTAAGTGTTGAACCAGTAAGAGGTAGAGGTCTGAACCATTAAGAGCTAACCTAAGTGGTATTATAACTTAGCTGAAGTCCACAGATACTCTCGGTCATGCTAAAATCACCAACAAAATAAAAGGGTTCGAACCACACTAATTAGCATGACAATCATCAACATATAACTTAATAACCGATTACATAAACCCATCATCGAAAATTTTAATGACACTGCATATTTATTCGGTAAGTAGCATCATACGAGTTTTTCGACATTACAACAATAAAAGAAAACGACTCATGAATTTTTGACACCACGTTTGATAACACAAATGACAACTTCTCTAGACTACGTTGTATACCAAAGCCCAACGGATATAAAAACCAACACGTCCTTAGTAATTTGGCTTCACATTCAAGCGGGAAGCTATCTTCTGTCCCAGAGACTTGTCAGCCTGCAAAAACAATGTATCACATTCAGTAAATTCTATGAAACCAGCATCAAGTCATATATCAGTCAGTCAATATTGTTATAAATATCGTTATATGTAATTGTGTGAGATATCAAGGAAAGAAGATCGGACCTGGGACCAGTATGAAACCCATATTGAGCGGACCTCATGGGTGACACGCGGGTCAGACAAACCACCCACAACTCTGTTAATGAATCGTTCTTGCCTGTAAAGAAAGAAAAAGATTAAAAACATGTTAGTTGATTTACAAAACTAGAAACAATTTAAAGCAAAACATATACCTGTCTGGAGAAAAGGATCTGTATCTGTCTCCTGGCTGCTTGAAGTTGTTTTCTTTCTCAATCACACACTGCATTAGGCAATACATTAAAAGCTAATTAGCCGTCCATCAAGATTCAACATTTTTGTAATTCATGAAAATACTGTATATCTATATAGCGATGTTATTGTTCGTGAAGGCAATAAAATCCACTGAAATCATCAAACTTGAGATTTACACTACATTAAAAATTAAACAATAACAATGTTCTTTCTTTTTGTTTTTGTCGGTATATATTTACAGAGCATACACAGTAAATCTGTTATCGGTTAACTCAATTGTGGTATTTAGATTCATGCATACTCTTTCATATTCAAGTTTATATAACGTTGAAGTCTAAAGCCTGCGTTAATACCACATTTTAAAAGTAATAAACTGACCTTATCACGCTTTCCGGACAACCTAACAGGAGGAATAGGGTACTGCTCAGCATGACGAGCGGGATCATATCTTGAAGGGAAGTAATCGATCTGCAGAAGTAATGATAAGAAGAGTAAATAAGAAAATTTATTATTGTAATTTGTTTTGATTGTTATTGTTTTCAAATGAGTATACATAATACATATATAAAGGTGTACCTCCTCATCTCTGTGCATGAAATTCATGAACCCATCATAGTGATTATTATGATGAGCACACTTAGGAGCATTTGCAGGAAGCTGCAAATAGTTCGGTCCAAGACGGTGCCTCTGAGTGTCAGCATACGAGAAAATACGGGTTTGCAGCAACTTATCATCAGAATAATAGATTCCAGGAACAATGATAGCAGGACAAAATGCCAGCTGTTCATTCTCAGCGAAGAAGTTGTCAATATTCTTGTTCAAAACCAGACGACCCACAGGCTGCAACGGAAAGATATCCTCAGGCCAGGTCTTGGTAACATCAAGCGGGTCAAAGTCGAGCCGATCCTCGTGATCCGGATCAATGGTCTGGATAAAAAGCTTCCACTCGGGGTAGTTTCCAGCAGCAATCGAATCGTAAAGATCTTGTGTAGCATGGCTGTGATTCGCTCCACCGATTTTGATGGCTTCATCTTCCAACAAACTTTTTACGCCACATGTCGGTTTCCAGTGGAACTTCACGTAATATGCTTTTCCAGCTTTGTTGATCAAAGTGTAGGTGTTGACACCGGATCCGTCCATGTGGCGGAAATCTTGTGGCACACCGATATCATCTAGAAGAAAGGTGAACATGTGCAAACTCTCGGGATGGTGAGAGAAAAAGTCCATGATTCTCCAGTCTTCTTGAATGTGCGATTTAGGGTTTGGTTTCAACGAGTGAACCATGTCGGGAAATTTCATTCCGTCACGAATAAAGAACACCGGGAAATTGTTTCCCACCAAATCAAAGTTACCCTACAAATGTAAACAATTGGTAAACATCACATATGATAAAGTAACATTTACCCTACATATACACATATAGATATAGATGTGTTTGTGTGTTACCTCTCGGGTGTAGAACTTCACTGCGAAACCTCTAGGGTCCCTGAGGGTTTCGGGGCTACCACGTTCATGGATGACAGTAGAGAAACGAACGATAACAGGAGTCTGCACACCCGGGGCACGGAGAAAATCAGCACATGTGAGGGCAGTAATGTCATGTGTGACTTCAAAAAATCCCTTAGCACTGGCACCTCTGGCATGAACAACACGTTCAGGGATACGCTCACGGTCGAAGTTAGCTAGCTTCTCCACCAAATGGTAATCTTCTAGAAGGATTGGACCTATCGTATAAAAATAAAATCATAATTAGCAGAAATTTTATATAAAACAGTCTACCAAGAAATCCCAACTTTTGTATCGAAAAACTAACAGATATCAAATTTAGATACCTCTGCTTCCAACGGTCAATGAGTTGTTGTTGTTGTAAACCGGAGCACCGGAATTGGTGGTCCAGAATGGGGCATTGTAGGCACTTGAAGAACGGTACTGCATCAATCGAAAAAGTAAAATCCATAAATACACACTCAATCCCAAAAAAACACTATACCGCAATTAACCGCAAGAAGAACAATCGTTCATTGCACGGTTTGGTATCTTGAACAATAAAGATCTTGTAGGTAAATCGAGTCAACATGGTTTACTTCAAACAATTACAAAAGTATTCAAACTTCTTTTTTACATATTTACAGCCAAAAACTTTGAAATAACTAGATAAAAGCATATATCCACTACTTCAATAATCAAAAAATTAATCAGATTTCCCTATGAAATTAAATAAATTTAGCTTTTGATCTAAAAAAACTTAACATGACTAACAAATTTATGTTTTCCTTTATCACAACTAAATATCCATGACTTAAAGTGCGTATATATCGATATCGATATCGAGTTCGATCACTATAGTTCCTAAATAACATGAACTGAATCTGAGAGTCAGGTCAAAACTGATCTAATACAACAAAACCTTTTCAAATATCTTCAATTAAATCAAAATCAGGTAAAATAAAGTAATCAGGCATAAAATCCAATACTTATATGTAACAGATTGAACACTAACGATCATAAACCCTAACCGATGTGTTTTATACAGAAATAATAACAGAGCATGATACGAAATCAACTGTGAATCAGTAGATGATGTGCAAACACAAGATTAGAGTGATGCAGTAGTACCTTGTAAGGATCCATGGATTTGAAGGTTTATGAAATCTGTGATGATTTCTTGTGGAGAAGACTGTTTTTGCTCTTTACGGAATGTGGTTGGAGTTTTATATAAGCAGTTTTTTTTTGGGTTAATATTATTATTATTTGCGACAATAATTTCTCAATTATCTTCTATTTTCCGTGTGCTAGCATGGGTCAACATATCGTGAGAAAATGGCCTATTTTTCATCTAATCAGATGGATTTTGGTAATCTCAGTCTCATTCCTGTTTATGGTCGTATGTGGCTAAATATAACTGGTCGAGATTATCATTACGTAAGGTCCTAATATTAAACTCATCCCGAAAACATCATCATCATACTCAGTAAATCTCACCAATAGCAAAGTTAAGGTAGGATCTGAGGAGAATAAGATGTAGCGTTACATCCCGAAAATATTGCTTCAAATATCAAATGCTTATCTACACTTCTAGCAACTTGGTATTCAATACTAAGTTTACGAACAACTTCATGTACCATTTATCAATATTTTATGATCATATGATCATAATGCATTAAGTTTATATATGGGGGTAGTTTAGGATAATCAACGAGTATTATCTTAAGCAATACATATCATAGACCTACGATTACATCTATTTAATATCGTTCATAATTACTCGTTCTAAATGTTTTGGTGTTTCCTGCAATTTCGAATTTTTCTACCATTATAACGCACAACCCATTGTCATTGCCGCCTACATGCTCTTGTTGCCCTTTACCACTAGGATGTCCCGTTAGACCAAGTCTGGTTGTTTCAGTAAAAAGTGAAAAAGTTCATGTTACGTCACTGGCATGTTGAAAGTGAGACTTTAACTAACTAAACCTTCAAAAGTTTGTAGTGATTTAACTAAACCAAATTATATACAAAATAAAAGAACAAAAAAAGGTGGGTGAGTGGCTTGTTGTGATTGGCTCCCAAAAAAGATGTTGAAGAATGAGGGTGTTGCTTGCTTAACGAAGAAGGGGGCTAACCTCTCTTGGCGCCCAAGAGGGTTTGGTTTGGCGGACATTAATTGATGAGGTGGAGTTGGGCGCCAACCCACTCCACCCGCCCAAGAGGGTTTGGTTTGGCGGACATTAATTGATGAGGTGGAGTTGGGCGCCAACCCACTCCACCCTTCTTTCGGGACAGATGTTAGTTGTTTTGAACCTTTAGCAAGAGGCATGTGGGACATTGAAGTTGGTTTAATATGAGTTGAATTGAACAAGGTAAGTTTATGTGATTGTAATTATTTGTTTTTTTTTTTTTCATTAATAGTGTAGTTTTGATTAAATTCAATGGACAACCAAAAATAACACATGAAAATGCTGAAAAACAAAAGGATGCATAAACTTGCACGATATATTATAAACAAAATATCACGATATATTAGAAACAGATGCCCGATTTTCACGTTCACGTGGACCCTACACTTATAATTTTGTAGAGGTGAAAAAACCAAGGCGAGAGGAGTTGGGATAATGCCGCATATAAAATAAATTATTGTATGCTTTTTATTTTTAATGAAACTATCTAAAAAACAACAAATTTACATAAAATGTCCCAAGGTTTGCCTTATCTTTCATGTAGGCCCTTCAAAATCATTGTTGTGATAATGTTTGTATTTTCAATCAACGCGTATGACTTTTTATACCATAATTAGGGCTGACAAATCGTGTCTTAACATGTTTAATATGTATCTGACGACGCGAACAACACAAGTTTTACATGAATACGATCTGTTTAACCACTTTATATCCAATGCCTATAATACAGTTGTATGTTTTATGTACCAAAAAGAAGAAATGATGGATCCTAACCTTCTAATTTTAATTATTTTTAAAATAGTGAAAACTCACATGGTGTACTTTTTAGTAAACATGTATAATCGTGTCTTATACAAGTTATCTATTGCCAGCCCTGTCCATAATCATATCATATTATATACGATGTATTTTGATATCATATATTTGATTTGATATGAGATCATATTATATACGATGTATTTTGATATCATATATTTGATTTGATATGAGAACTTAATACAACACTAACATTTATTATATTACAGTCCTTTTGTGTTTGGTTTACTTTTAAATGTAATAGATCGTATAAAAATGGGGTTAACTTGTTGTCTGTATAATTTCATACACATTAAAAAAGATAACTAGTAAACTACACTATCCACACTAACCATATAAGTAAGCTTTATAATAATTAAATTGATTTATGATTAATCCATTGGTCTAACTATGTAGTTTAAAAAGACAATGGTTTGGTAAAATCATAATTTAACTTTTTTTAACATTTAATCTATCATATTGATAAAAAAAAACGTTAGAAAGAATTTAATGTTCTAACGAGCGAGACCTTGGTTTTAATTTGAAGATAATTTGATCATAAATGCTATATAAGGGAGTGGCTAACCAACTCATGAAGGAGAGGGGGGAGCCTCCCCTTAAAAAAAATTGGAGTATTTTAGGCAAAAACCCCGAACGACCCCCTTAAAGGGTTGGTTAAACCTTCATATTAACACCTCGTGAAAACAAATCTTCGGTACACGACTGTATATATAGGTGTTGAAAAATCGATTACCCAATCAGGATGCAAACCCTAAATACAAACCTCTCAAGAGAAAATATATATTTATTTATAAAAAAAAAAAAAAAAAACATTCTATGGGTTTTTAACAAAAAAAGTTTCTAGAGGGTACTTCTTGAAATTAATTGTAACTTAAGGTACCCTTTTGAAACTTATAAATTAAGTGGAACGCGATACTTCTCTTTCCTTATCCTTAATTTTGGATTTTATCTAAATTAAAAAAGAGCCACTCGTGTCAGACTGATGACCTGGACCTATCATAGCCAGACACGTGTTCCTATTACATTGAAACGTGTGCTCATCAACTCCATCTACCAGTGTGAACACAGATTGGAGAACGAATATGCTTTTTGATAAGGTTTTCTTTTATTTTCTTTTAAGCCACAAAAAATGGTTATTTATTTTTATAATTTTAGGAATTTTTTATATTTCGATAACAACTTCATTTTTGTTTCTATCTGTCTATTTGCATATATAGAAATGCTAAACACCACTAAAAATAAATATTTCACTTAAAACTCTTTGAACATATTGTAGTCTAATTAGTAATTTATAAGGTTAGTATTTTTTTGTGTTTGTAAACTTGTTGTCCGCCGTTTGAAACACACACTTTCATAATTAATTAGTAAAATTTATGTTAACAACGTAATAGAGTAGGTGGACAATTACCGGCCACAAAATAATCAAGGATTCAGATAGGTCTAAAAGTCAACCTCCGATTGTGTTTGGTATAAACAAACTCGGCCAATTGTATAACCGTTTTACACCTTTGTTACAACCCGTTGATCTGTTCACGTCCCGTTAAATTCCTTTACAACTTATTCACACCCTGTCTACCCGTTTGACTCTTTTCAGTAAACACGTTACATTGGTCTTGTATAGGTTATATGGTCCTAGGTGTTGTTTGGGTTAAGTTTGATGTTTTGACAGGAATAACTATATAGGTTTGTTTGGATTCATCTATTATACAACCTACTAACCAGACACAATTGTTACCCTCAGGAATAAACTAATAGCATATCAATTTATTATGCCTCATAGGTAACATCATCAGGGGCGGACCTAGGTGATGGCGTGCTTTAAAAAAATTAGTGTATTTTATAGGAAAAAATGCTGATCGCACCCCTTGAAAGTTTGGAAAGAACAACTAAATGAAATTATAATGAAAGTTAAAATCATGTTATTACCTGGTTTTAAGAATGATACTTGACTAGTGGACTTCAAAGTTGAGTGAAAATTTCCCTTGATTAGATCTGCATAGACAAAATGGGCCTACAATGTTTTGGGCCATTTGTTTGGCCCAATACAGCCCCAAAAATCATATCAATTTCAGGAAAAACAATAATTTTGAAATTGTAATCATTTTTTTTTTCAAAAGAGCTATTTCGTACCATATGATAACGGAATTGACCATGATTTAGTCAAAGGGCCAAAATGTTGGGCTGAGTCTGATAATGCAGATTGATGAACATGGATCTCCCATTGTCAGTTGTCATGCCAAGTGGGCCAATAACAATTTATGGGCCTGTGGCTATATATATCTCACATTTGGCCCATGAAACCTTGTTCCCATTGGGCTTGTTCCTTCCGAATGGGCCAAAAACTATATTTGGGCCTGTGGCTATAAATATCTCACATTTGGCCCATGTGATCTTGTTCCTATTGGGCTTGTCACTTCCAATATCAGCCAATCAAAATAAAGAAAAAAACCACCACACATGCATATATATGCAACATAACCCACAAGCCAAGCCCAAGCCCATTTATATTCAAACAAGGCCCAGCCCAACTAAAGCTAAAACACACAAATCAAAAGCAAGAAATACATGAACAGAAGCATCAAATAGATAGCCAAAAACAACATTACATTTGAAGAAAAGCAACTTACATAACATGTGTGCCAAAAAAGTTTAGGCTTTCACTTTACAGACCCGAACCTGAAACACAGTAACTCACACATCTAGGTGTGCACTTATTCTAAGTTTCAGGTTCCTTAAGTATGATAAAATATTACAGACGAAAGGTAGGACTGATACATACAACACCGCTTGTGTAACATAACAATCTTAGAGATGGACCTCCTATAGCATGATCATCAATCTAGCTTAAGCGGGCCCAAACTCAAGATAACCGTGTTCAATAATTGGGGCGCACATTGAGGCGTGATGCTATCTTCTGCCCCAGAGACTGGTCAGCCTGCAACAACACCACCCAAAATGTACCAAATCAGCATATATTTCTAAAGAAAGTTTTTAAGCCTGTTTTGGCTCGTACTAAAAAATCACATGTTTAGATTGGCCCGTTTACCCGTTACTCAACCCACCCATTTTACCAGCTCTAACTTCTTCCATTTGATGTAAACTTATCAAAAACACTATGCACTGAAGTTCTAAACTATACTAAAGGTAGTTTTTTTTTTTTTGTAAATATAATGGGACGAATGAACGTTTTCTTTTGTGGTAATGAAAGTAAGACTGAAGATGGGAAGCGTGTACAAACCTGGGTCCAGTAGGAGATCCAAATACTGCGGAGTTCGTGGGTTACCCGTGGGTCAGACAACATCTTACACATTCGGACAATGAATCTCTCTTGCCTATAGAAAGATCAGACATAGTTTAGCAAATTTATGGCATCTTGGAATGTTTAAAAAAAAAACAAACCATATAAAACATGTACCTGGCTGGATCCCATGATCGGTATCTGTCTCCGGGCTGCTTGAAATCGTTATATTTTGGGATCACAGTCTGCATTCACAAAAAATAAATAAATAAATAAAATAACCAAACACATTCATTTACTTGGTGTTTGTTACTATTGAGGTGGCCCTTTTGCCCAAACACAAGTGGCCCGTCACCCAACCCGTCCGGTTTTCCACTGCTAGTAGTTGATAACAAGTGGTTCATCAGACTAAAAGAAACCAATGATACAAGAAACTAACCCTGTCACGGGTTCCAGTAACTTGACGGGAATTGATCGGGTACTGCTTAGCATGTTGAACACGATCATACCTTGAAGGGAAGTAATCAACCTGAAAATAAAAACATTAACTAGCGTAAATAAAAGAACCTCAACTAATAATTAACAATAACTAATATGTACACAAAACAAAATAGTGTACCTCCTCATCTCTGTGCATGAAGTTCATGTTTCCATCATAATGATTATTATGATGAGCACACTTAGGTGCATTGACAGGGAGCTGCAAGTAATTCGGTCCAAGACGGTGCCTTTGGGTATCAGAGTACGCAAAAATACGCCCTTGAAGCATCTTATCATCAGAGTAATAAATACCAGGGACAACAAGACCCGGGTTGAACGCCAGCTGTTCATTCTCAGCAAAGAAGTTGTCAATGTTCTTGTTCAACACCATACGCCCAACGGGCTGCAACGGTATGATGTCCTCGGGCCAGGTCATGGTGCCATCAAGCGGGTCAAAGTCAAGCCTATCTTCATGATCAGGGTCAATCACTTGGAGATACAGCTTCCATTCAGGGAAGTTACCAGCTTGGATCGAATCGTAAAGATCTTGAGTGGCGTGACTGTGATTCGCGCCTCCAATTTTGATCGCTTCGTCGTCCATCAAACATTTGACTCCACATGTGGGCTTCCATGTGAACTTCACATAGTGAATTTTTCCTTCTTTGTTAACTAAAGTGAGAGTGTTGACACTTGAGCCTTCCATGTGTCGGTAATCGGTTGGGATACCGACATCATCGAGCCAGAATGTCATGGTGTTCAAGCTCTCTGGATGGTGTGACAAGAAGTCAAGAATCCTCCAGTCTTCTTGGATGTGTGACTTCGGGTTTGGTTTAAACGCGTGGATCACCTCTGGGAACGCCATTGCATCACGCGTAAAGAACACGGGGAAATTGTTTCCCACAATGTCAAAGTTTCCCTACAAGTTAAACACAAATGAGTAAAAAAGATAAAGAAAATCAAATAATCTTATGAATCTTGTTTACTTCTCTGGTGTAGAACTTTGTTGCAAATCCTCGGGGATCTCGGATGGTTTCGGGGCTTCCACGCTCATGGATAACAGTCGAGAAACGAACAATGGTAGGAGTTTGAACTCCAGGGGCGCGGAGGAAGTCAGCGCAGGTGAGATGAGTGATGTCATGTGTAACCTCGAAGAACCCCTTTGCGCTCGCACCCCTCGCATGAACGATACGTTCGGGGATCCGCTCGCGAGTGAAGTTGGCAAGTTTCTCAATCAGATGATAATCCTCAAGGAGAATTGGACCTGAAGATTGACAAGAACATGCATGTTAGGACTAATATGAGAAATAGTTGTTTTAGTCAATTGTTAAAAGTAGAGGGGCTAGTTTGTAAACTTTTGCAATTCATTAACTAACATTTAAAAGGTTACTTGATGGCTATTAAAAGAATTAAAAGAATTCATGAATGAAGAACAAGCTTGGACCTAAATATTGTTTCTCCCTCTATTAATTTTTAGGCAGACAATATTCATTTCTAGGCTAATAAAGATGGATTCAAAATGAATTATACAAACACCACCGACACACTATTCAAACATTATTGGCTTATCATACAACGAAACGTGATCATATGGGTCGTATGGTAGTCATACGTGCCAGTCCGTATATAGGGAAAAAAATCGTCGTATGGATCTTATGAAAGCCAAATTATACGACCAATGACAAAAATGACTGATTTGACAATCGACACACTATCCAAACACCACTGCCGTATTATACCGATGAAACGTGGTCATATGGGTCGTGTGATAGTCATACGGGCCGGGCCGTATAATAGGGTGAAATATAGTCATATGGATAGTATGAGAGCCAAATCATACAGCCCATATGATCATTTCGACGACAAAAAATGACTGATTTGACTACCGACAAATTCATACAGCCCGTATGGCCGTATACCCCATATGACCAGTATGATCTGAAAGGTGACTTAGCGTACATTTTTGGAGGTGGTGTATCTTTAACAACACTCTTTCATATATACATATTAGATCAACATAACGGATCCTGTAGTATCAACATAACATACCTCGATTTCCAACAGTCAATGATGCAGTGTTGTTGTAAACCGGTAAACCGGCATTTGTTGTCCAGAAAGGGGCGTTGTAAGCACTTGAAGGGCGTTGCTACAACAAATAAAACAATCAAAAAAAACATTAGCCAACATGACTAATCCACATAATAATCATGTTATGTTTGCAACAACAAAGATAGATAATAGCTAGTGGTATCTTCATTTACATCAGGGTGAGGTAGGATGAGTTTCGACTCCTGCACAACCGGACGAAACACTTCACTTATTCCATCTTTTTATAAATATTCAAATACTAATTCGTATTTTCTAAATAATAACAACAACAACAACAACAACAACAACAAGGAAGGTGTTTCAATAAAGATGACACTATTTTTTATTAAATTTATAGAAGGATCTGTTAGAACCACCCTTTATTGTGAGAACCGCGAAAACTAATATGAATACAACAAAAAATACCTAAAAAAATCTAAAAAACACACAATTTTTTTTTAATATTTGTTATATAAAATCGCTACTTTTAGTAGCCAAAATTTGTTTTTTTTTTATAAATTTTGGCTACTAAAAGTAGCGATTTTTATATAAACAATATGTGCGTTTTTTTAGATTTTTAGGGGTTTAGTTTTTAGCATTTAGCTTGGGTGTGTGTGTGGGGGGGGGGGGGGGTAGGTTTTTTGGGAAGTTTAGTTTTTAGCATTTAGCTTGGGGGAGGAGGGTTAGGTTTTTTTAGGTATAGTGGGTTTATTTTGTTGTATTCACATTGGTTCTCGCGATTCTTGCAATAAAGGTGGTTCTCGTATGAACTCTACCCTAAATTTATATTCGAATAAAAAATACACCGTCAGGTGCAACGGTACAATTGATTTATACGGTTTTCGTATTTTTTTTAAGATGCACAATCATTTAAAAACACAGTACATTTTTTTTTTTGCTAAAAATAACCACGACAAGAATATGTCCACTATTTAGTTCATTGTTTATGTATCTTTTTAGAAGTATAATCATTTGAATGTAAGATATGAAATATAATAGAATTAAAAGGGAAGCAATAATTTATAAGATTTTTTTTATAAGGGAGGCCTCGTACAAATGGGTAGCGTGTAAATTTTAATGAATTAATTATGTTTGAACAAAAGTAATTATTGTTAATGTTTAACATGTTAAAAAAATATTTGTATTTGATCTAACATCATATCATAGATAATAATATGTGTTTTTCTAAAAGAGAAATAATATGTTTCTGATAAGTTACTGTCTATTATTCATATAAATATAATGATTTTAGTGTTATATAATATATTTGTACTAACATATAACACACACACACACACATATATATATATGTATGTATATATCTATTTATATAGTTTACAATATTTAAAAAAGTAATAAATAAAAAGAAAAGAATTATGGATATTTTAACTTCAAAAGGTTTTAGAATTTAATTAAGTCATCAACTCTTATGAACAATAATTATGGATATTAATTTGTGAAGTTAGGTGATGGCAGACTTGCGAACTAACTGTATAATCAACGGACAAGTGATTGATTCAAATGAACACTCGATGTCAAGGTGAATACTTGTCAAGATAACGACATATTTCTAATCAGTCCCACTAAGTATTATCACGTGTTGTTGTCTAAAGTTTTTAAGAATAATGAAAAATATTCATTTTTTCTATAGATTTAGTTATTTTTATTTATTTCTCCATACATAAAATATCAAATAATTAGAAACCAAATAAATTACTTTTAATTAAAAAAAACAATATTTGAATAGAGGGTATAGGGTAAGGATAATGTAAAAAGGGCCTAAAGTGTGAGAAGTGTATTATAACACTATATATAACACTATATAACACCATATAAACACCGTATAACAATATGTAACACCATATAATACCATATAACACTATATATCATTATATAACAAATATAACACTATACATCTACCATAGACATGCTATCAGACACCCTATAGTGTTATATAATGATATATAGTGTTACATAGTGTTATATGGTATTATATGGTGTTACATATTGTTATACGGTGTTTATATGGTGTTATATAGTATTATAATTATATGGTGTTACATATTGTTATACGGTGTTTATATAGTGTTATATAGTATTATATATAGTGTTATAATACACTTCTCACACTTTAAGCACTTTTTACAGGATCCTCTACCAGAGGGTATATATCCAATTTTATTATATCTCTTTCATTCCATAAATCTTAATTATACCAATATATACACTCACGCACACACGGATTCGGGCCTTAAAATCAAGAAAACTAAGAGTATAAATTTAAGTAATTAGATAAATGCGTGTACCTTATTCTCACACACACACACACACACACACAGATATCATCATCATCATACTCAGTAAATCCCACCAATAGCAAAGATAAGGTAGGGTATGAGGAGGGTAGATATAGACAACCTTACCTCTACCCCGTATAGGAATAAAGAGGCTGCTTCTAGTGAGACCCCCGACTCGAAAACACACACATATGTACATATATATATATATATTATATATATATATATATATATATATTCATCTACATGTGTATTTGTTTATTGACACTAGGATATTACTCGATTTGCTTCATATGCATACAAATATTAAATATACATATAAAAAAACTTTTGTCATATAGAACAAGACATACATCGTGATCTTGCTCATTACATGATGAAACAAGTCAAGTCCATGTCATGTGTCTAAAGTTCAGATCTTTAGCTAGCTCACTCAAGTCACCTAGATCGATCGAATTTAATGTGTTTTAAGCCGTGATCCAGTTCAAATACATCGTATATGGTTCTATAAACTTGTATGACCTCAAGCTACCGTTGATTAACCGTCACACAATATGATCGATCTAAAATAAAGTTAAGATCATCATGTCTCATGTTGCATGCGATATGAATAATGTGAGGTGATCGTCTGATCGATAACCAATCGATCTTGATATTGTTTACATAACTTTTTTTGAACGGCAAACATCATTCCAGAAATGAAGGACGACCTAGCAAGGAGCTAGAAACCGAGAATACTCCAAAGCTTATAGCAAGATACACGATACATACAATTTATCAGAATTTTTTTTGATATGAAATGGTTATAGAAAATAATTTTATTATAGTTTTATACCAAGAAAAAGTAAACAAAGGGTAAAATGATAGTATTTTATCATTCCAATCATCGACATTATATGCATGAAAGAGTGGTACGTAAGAAAGAGGATTATCATTAGAGTTGTACCTTGTAGGGATCCATGATCTTGAATAGAGAGTGAAGAAAAGACAGTAGAGAGAAGCTTTCCGCTTGCTATCACCTTGTAATGCTTGGGACTATTTATAAGGAAAATATCTTATAGTTTGATGGACATAACAATAATAATATTATTATAATAATTATAGCTGTTGAAATGTTATTGGAAAATTATGACGTGCATTATTGAAGATAATTATCTACTCTAATATTAAACATTATAAGTTTTGTATACTAGTTTAATTCATTTTATGTATATACTAGTTCTTTTAGCAGCCGTGCTTTGCGGCGGCGGCGGCGTACGCGATGTAATAAATTATGGACTACAAATTGACTTGTTTTTGAATTAAACTTACGTTGAAACGTAAAGTAGTTTGAATTCAAACCATTAAATGAAAATGTGTTATATTTGACCCGACTTGTTTTCAAACAAAATATACGTCAAAATATAGACCAACTCAAACGTACATAAATAAACACGTGCGGCGGGGCCGTACATGGAGTGACAAAAGGCTACAATTGACCTCACTTGTTTCCGAACTAAAATTAATGTCGAAACGTATTGTAACTCAAATTTATACCGCTGAATGACAACGTATTATATTTGACCTGATTTGTTGCCAAAGAAAATTTACGTCAAAATGTAGTACAACTCAAAACATACATACATAAAATATTTTATAATTGACCCGACGTTTCTAAACAATTATCATGTTAAAGCGTAGACAAACTCGAATTTATACTGACATGTACATAAAAATAAAAACATAAGAAATTCGTTTACAAAATAGAGAGTTAAATTTGACATTATACCGAAGTTGGAGGTAGAATAAGTCGTTTACAAAATAAAGGGTTATTTTTGAAATTGTACTATAGTTGGAGGGTAGAATGGTTCGATGGCAAAAGCCACAATCACGTTCGAACTTAGCACATATAACATTGAAACCAGCACACACAGTTTCAAAACCAGCACATGTGGAATTAACACAAAACAAGTTTGAAAGTAGTACTCACATAATCAAAATGATCAAAACCAGCACAAACAGTTTTGAAGTGCTACTTTTAGTACTTTTTAAAAATGTCAATTTAGAATATATATATATATATATTGGGTGAGGTTCGGCTACAAAGTCCATTTTTCCTACAAAGTGTACAAAGTCATAAAACACACTCAAAACCCACAAATAACAGAGTGAAGATCACTAAAACACAATATCCAAACCCTAACAATCCATAAAAACTTCAAACACACCATCCTAGAACTATGAATATAAAACACAACAGGATAATCAACATAAAACACACTAATGTTAGTCATTCGATAATCAAAGCCTTATCATCCAAAACACAACACAAAACCCACAAATATGGCATTTAGTAATCTTCACTTTATTATTTGGGGGGTTTTGAGTATGTTTTATGGTTGATGTTGATGCAACAAATATAAGACCAACGGTAGTAGTTGGGCTGGTTAGGCAAAAGGGTTGGAGGGTTCAACTTTGCCTAACGCAGGTCGTGGGGTCCCCCCACGTTTGCAAGACGTGGAAGGAGGTTCACTAGTTTATTGTTGTTGTTTGCTGAAGATCCTTCTCTGAAATGTACTCAGATTCGGAAGTGGGAGCAAATGGAATGTGTGTGGTGTACGTGAAAAGGAGTGACTTGTATGTAAGCAAGTACTCAACATGCATGACCAGAGATTAGAGAATCAGAGTTGCCCAGGAGATGTTTTCTGAAGTAAATGAAGTGTCAATTTATAGGAGAAGACATCTCCCGAAGTAGAATTCATTTGACTAGTGATCCTGTTTGCAGTGAGGAGCTTACCCGTTTGGGGTTGAATCCTTTTGACCCCTGGATAATAGCGTGTGTTTTTGCAGACCTGCTTTGCTTTTGCGGCTGTGAGTTGGTGAAGCAATCCCTGGATATGACTGGCCACTGTTTCCGTATTGCTCTTCCCCATCTTATAGCTTTTCAACCATTGAACCGTTTAACCCTTTGAGCATTTACGTATTTAGTCATTTTATTTAATCTTGGCCTACCCCCGTCATCAGCCCCCCAAGTCAGAGGTTTTTGGGTAATGAGCTCAAAGACTTCTGACTTTTATGCGTATATTTTATTGCCTGAAGGTTTCAAGGGTTCGTTGCTTGAAGGCTTGAAAGGTTGAAGGCAGTTAATTTTTGACTTTGAATTTTAAATAACTGACAATTGATTTGATTGATGTATGGCAGTTGATAGGGTGGCGGTTTTGCAGAAGTTACTGTTTGTCATTATTACCCCTATTGTAAGTTTATTTTTGTTTTATATTTGCATATTATAGCCATTTTCTTCATAATTCCATCAAGTTTCTCCCTGCCATTTCCTTCCTCTTCTAAGGTTAGTTTCGGTTTCCCTTACACCTTGTATTCTTCATTTTCTGTTTTCAAAAATGGGTGCTCGTAAGGATTTAGCGAAATCTTTTTCCCGTTTAACACAAGAGGAGGTAGATGTATTTTGTATGGAATATGGTATTGATAGAAAGTTTAACCCAACGGCTCCTGCTTGTGGTGTTCCTATTGATAAACCGACCTCTGGTTCGATTGCCCTTTACTGCCGTCATTTTGAGTTTTCAAATCTTCGTTATCCCTTTTCGTTTTTTGTTTTGAACTTGTTGGAGTATTATCGGGTTTCTTTTGGGCAAGTTCATCCGAAGGGTATGGCTAGGGTTTTGCATTTTGAGGTTTTGTGCCGTGCCCTTGGATATGATCCTTCCCTGTTGCTCTTTCGCCGGTTTTTTCGTTTGGCTAAGAATGGCGATTGGTTTACTTTTGAAACGTCCAAAGTTGATTCCTGCCTTATTTCATCCATGCTTACGACGCTTGGGGCTTGGAAGGATCGCTTTTTCTGGGTTTCCGATGCTATTCTTCCATTCAAGATGGTGTGGAGGCGGCCGGATGCCGTTCTTAATGATCCGGAGCCCTCCGAATCTGAATTGAATGATGTTTTTCTCAAAGCCATCAGGGAGTGCCCTTCGAGGGTTCGTCCCTTTCCTGAACATTTACTAGTTCTTTTAGGGGTTAGTAAAATCTGGGGGAATGTTGATCGGGATCCGGTTCTTATGAGGAGTGGCATGGGTATGCATTTTCCTTTTTTGCCCTTTTTGAGTTTTTCTTAGCTTAATACTTATGTGCTTTTGTTTTGCTCTTTTGCAGTCATGTCTGCTTTGGATTTTATTAAGAGCGACGATACTTCTGATGTTGTATTTGGGGATGCTCCATCTGTTCCTGGTGAGAATGTTGTGGTTAGAACTGTTGAGCAAAGGTTTGAGGGCTCGGGTTATGTTAGTGCTGCCAATGTCAAGGGTTTTCTAAGTCCAATGCTCCCAAGTCTTCAACCCGTCGATCTTCTCGTCGGTTGTTGAAGGCTGGTCCTCAATCCACGTCTACTGAACCAGTGGACTTGAGTGATGATATTGAGGTTTCGGAAGATCAAGGTGTTGAAGCAGGTGCTGAGAAGGATAAAGAATTGGTTGTTCATGGTAAAAAGGTTTCGGGCAAAAAGGTTGTTGCCACCCCTGTTCAGGAATCTTCAAGCAGGGACGTTGAAGGGTTAGATCCTGCAGGGATTTATGTGCCTACTTGGTCGGTGAAGAATGATGACAGCTTCAAAGATGCTGCTGTTTGTGAGGATGCTCTGAGTCACATTGCTCCTCCTTCAGTGCACAAGACTATTGCTGGGATGGATGATGACTTGATGTTGTCCCGCATGATTTTGAGTACTTGCAACCTTGCTGCTATACTTCCTCAAGGCATTGCCCGTTTTTGTCAAAGAATGCGGGAGTATGAAGAATTCTCCAAGAAGAAGGATAAAATGAAATCCTCCATGGCTGCGATGAAAAAGGAGATAGCTGGTTTTACCGAGAAAGAAGCAGCATGGGAAAAGAAGGTTAGTAATTTGAAGAAGATGCATGAGATTGAGATGAGTGATTTGAAAAAGAGCTTCGAGGCTGATAAGTTGAAGCTTAGGGCTGACCGGAAAACTTTATTTGTTCAGCAACAGGCTTTTGGTAAGGAGAAAGAGGGGTTGAAGGCTTCAGTTGCTGTTCGAACGCTGACAATCAGTGGTTAATTGAGCAAGGTTTCCAGCAGGTTGTTACTTACCTTCTACATTCCAAGGAGTTCAATTCTGCCCTTGGTGACGTTTACACTAAGCTTCTCAACCTGGGGAAACACCAAGGCCTCATTGCTGGGTATAAGCTTCATGAATCCGGCCATCCTTTGGAGAAGTCACCTCTGTTTCGTCCCGAGGCTTCTGATGTTTTTAAAGGCTCTGTTGAGCAAATGGAGAAGTTGACCTATCCTTACATCCATCAAGTTTCTGCTTGTTTTGGTAAGCCTCTTGCTTTGTTGCAGGACTTGAAACCGGAGGGTCTAAATGAAAAGGTTTGTGCTGAAATCTTGGGTTCTCTCTCATGGAAAAGATCCTACTCGGGGGATAGTGATGATACCCTTTCCGGTCAGCTGGATGTTCCCAAGGATGCAAGTTTGGAGGCTTCAGTGGTTGGTGGTGATGGAGGTTTGAAGACTAAAAAGCTGAAGAAAACAAAGAAGGCCAAGGGCGAATGTTCTGGAGTTTCCAAATTTGTTGATGCGTGATTCGTAGCTTTCTTAGCACTGAAAACAATTTATGTTTTGTAATGTTAACTTGAACAATATTAGGTTATTAGGAACCCTTAAGGTTCCTGTTGGTTGTGTTTAAGGCCTGTATGGCCGTTGGAACAGTGGTCAAGCTTGCAAGTTATTTGGACTTGCCCTAACTTGTGAGTGAAAGTCTTTTAGGGCTTTCTTTTATATGGATGGTATGATGTTTAACTATTTTCCTTGTGTTGTGTTTTCATACTCGTGCCCTTTTTGGTTAAGGCAGTTTGTTTGGCTTTAACCTTCCAAGCCTTTTGGCTGTCTGTTGGTAGGTTGAAGCCTTTGAGGTGTCGAGTTGCTACCTGGGTGGCTTGAAACCTTGAAGGCTTCTTAGTCTTGTGACCCTTTTGGTTTGTATCTTTATAACTTTTTGTCTAGATCTTATTGTTCTTTTAGGTTTTCTTTGTCTTTTTGTAACTTTGTCTTTGTTGAGTTTGTGCTATCCTTATGTTTTTTATGCCTTAAAGGGTTCAGTGCTGCAGACACTTAGCCTTGGGATTTTTAACAAGAAGACATAGCACCTATCCTTTTTGTCATTTCTTTGTTTTTCACTTGAATTTTTCAAGCCTCTTTGTGGGTTATATTTTTAAGGCTTAGGGAACATTTGGTGTAGGCTGTTCACACCCGTCTATGAGACAATTTTATGTTTTCTTAACAAGTCTCATGGAGTTGTGTTGATTTAGGAACTCACCCCTTATATAGGCTCATTCAACCCTTGAACCTATTGAGCGACGTGGCCTGGGAGCTCATCCCCTTACATGGCCCCTGCCATGGAGTTTTTGGCTAGGTTCTCAGCTTGATCTTAGGATAGAAAGACAAGTTTGATAAAACGACTTCATTCATTCAAGCAATACTTGCTTTTTACAAAAGGTATTCATAGTGTTGTTCGAAATACATTTTGATACAAACCAAACTTTTTTAAACGTGGAACCTTTTTAGGGTTTTGCCATTCCAATGCCTTGGAAGCCTTTTGCCTTCTGAATCTGCCAACTTGTAGGATCCACCCTTGTGTGCTTCAAGGATGGTGTATGGACCCTCCCATTTTGGGCCAAGCTTTCCTTGATTTTCTTTCTTGCTGGCTTCGTTGTTTCTGAGGACCAGGTCCCCTGGCTTGAAACGTTCGTTCTTGATTTTTTTGTTGTAGTAAGCCTCCATCTGTTGCTTGTATTTGGCCTCTTGAATTGCGGCTTGATCTCTTGCTTCCTCTAGGAGTTGTAAATTCAACATGGTCTCTTTTTGGTTTGTTTCGGGATCCATGTTGACAATTCTTTGGGTTACAACTCCTATCTCAGCGGGATCACATCTTCGGATCCAAATACCAAGCTATAGGGTGTTTTCTTATGGCTTGTTTTTTCGGTTGTTCTAATTGCCCATAGGACACTAGGCAATTCTTCAAGCCAGTTGCTTTCGTATCTTCCCAATCTTGTCTTGATGCCCTCTACTATGCTTCTGTTTGTTCTTTCAACCTGACCATTTGATTGCGGGTAAGCCACTGAGCTAAAAACCTGATCGATTTTGTATTCTTTGCACCAAACGCTGAAAGGCTTCTCAGCAAATTGCCTTCCGTTATCGGTGACAAGTACTCCTGGCAATCCATAACGAAAAATGATGTTTTCCCAAACAAAGTCAATGACCTGTTTTCCCGTGATCTTAGCAAGTGGCTTGACCTCGGGCCACTTGGTGAAATAATCTACTGCCACCAGTAAGAATTTCACTCCCCCTTTGCTTGGGGGAAATGGACCAACAATGTCCATCCCCCATTTATGGAACGGCCATGCCGAGGTTATCGGGACTAAGTCATGCTTGGGACTTTTTGGAATTGGTGCGTTAATTTGACAAGCATCACATTTCTTCAATTCTTCGGTTGTATCGCGATGCATTGAGGGCCAGAAATATCCGAGGTTCATGAGCTTTGCAACTACCGACCTAGCTCCAAAGTGAGCTCCATATACACTTTCATGAATTTCTTTGATCAGATACTTACTTTGCTCGGGACTGACACATCTTAGCAAGGGAGCAAGGTAACCCTTTTTGTAAAGGGTTTCTCCTTGTAGTATGTATTGCCTTGCTTTGATTTCAACCCTTTTAGCTTCCACTTGATCATTGGGTAATTCACCATTTTTTAGGAACTTTTTTATGGGAGTCATCCAGTTTGGATCTTCTTCGGTAACCACGTCTTGAACCTCTAATTCATTAATGGATGGGGCCTTCAACACTTCTACCAGTACCTTCTTGGTAAGGTGGGCGAAAGTGAGAGATGCAAGCTTACTTAGGGCATCGGCCTTTTTGTTTTGAGATCTGGGGATCTGTTTGATGTTACATGCTTGGAAGGTACTCATCAGTTCCTTAGATTTTTCTTTGTATTTTTTCATGTTGGGTTCCTTAGCTATGTAGCTATCATTTACTTGGCTTGAGACAAGCAACGAATCCGTGAACACTTCCAGCTTTTCAACCTTCATTTCTTTAGCCAACCTTAGGCCGGCTATTAGTGTTTCGTATTCAGCCTCGTTATTGGTGGTCTGAAAATCAAAACGGAGAGCATATGTGAATTCCAATCCTTCTGGATTGATCAAAATTAGCCCAGCCCATGACCCTTCAACGCTTGAAGTCCCGTCGGTAAAAAGCTTCCAGGCTTCAGGGTTGGAAGGTTCAGTGGTGGTAGCGTTTACTTCAGTGGTCGTTTGGTTTGGGACTTCCACAATAAAATCAGCCAAGACTTGGGCCTTGATGGCTTTTCTTGGGACATAGGTGATGTTATGTTCACCCAGTTCTATGGCCCATTTGGCTAATCGCCCTGAGTTTTCAGGTTTTTCAAGCACACTCTTGATAGGTTGGTCGGTGACCACTTGTATGGGGTGTGCTTGGAAATACCTTCGAAGCCTTCTAGCTGTCTGAACTAGGGCTAGGGCAAGTTTTTCAAGGGGAGGATATTTTGTTTCAGCTAATTTTAAAGTCTTGCTGAAAAAATAAACGGGTACCTGGGCCTTGTCTCGCTCAATGGTGAGGACTGCACTGATGGCCTCGTCAGCAATTGAGAGGTACACCGATATTAACTCCCCGGTTTTTGGTGCCGCAATATCTGGTAGGGAAGCTAGATGTTGCTTCATCTGGTTGAAAGCTTCTTCAGCTTCTTTAGTCCATTTGAAATCCTTCTTGTCTGAGCAATTCTTGAGCGTTTTGTAGAAGGGCAGAGATCTTTCGGCCAACTTTGAGGTAAAACGCTTCAAGGCTGCAAGCTTCCCGTTTATGCTTTCAACCTCCTTCTTGGTTTTTGGTGGTTTGGTTTCGAGGACGGCTTTCACTTTGTTAGGGTTGGCTTTGATGCTTTGTTTTCCAACAATGTGACCCAAGAATTTTCCCTCCTCGAATCCAAATGAGCATTTCTCCGGATTAAGCTTCATGTTAACCTTTCTGAGGTTCTTGAAAGTTTCTTGAATATCGTCGAGCATTTGATATTCCGTCTTGCTTTTATTCACCAAGTCGTCGACATATGCCTCCATGTTTTTGCCAATTTGGCTTTCGAAGGCTTTGTCAACGAGCCGTTGATAGGTTGCTCCGGCATTTTTGAGGCCGAAAGGCATCTTTTGATAACAAAAGATCCCTTTGTCCGTGTGAAAGGCTGTTTTTTCCTCATCCTCTTTCTTCATGAGGATTTGGTGATAACCTTTGTATGCATCAAGAAAGCATTTGAACGAGTAACCTGTGAGGGAGTCAACCTTGAGATCAATTTCCGGTAGTGGATAGCAATCCTTAGGACAAGCCTTGTTAAGATCCTTGAAATCTATGCACATCCTCCAAGAGTTGTCAGGTTTCTTGACCATAACCGGGTTTGCAACCCATGATTGGTACTTGACTTCTCGGAGAATACCGGCCGACACAAGCTTTTCAACCTCTTGGCAGGCTGCCAGACTTCTCTCGGGTGCCAGGCTTCTTTTCTTTTGGACCACAGGCTTGACATCCGGTGGTATTCTTAACTCATGCTCGGCAATGTTCCGAGGGATCCCGGTCATATCTTCTGGACACCAAGCGAATACATCGCTGTAATGTGTTAGCAACTTTTCAAGGTACGAAAGGGTCTCTTGAGAAAGGTTTGGATTGACCCTTATTCGTTGTTCAGGGTACTTAGGGTTTATGACCAACCTTTGCCTGTCTTCTTCACTGTTTGAGTTTTCACCTTCAACCATGTAAGCTTCCTGAGAGGGTTGAAGGGTTGCTATGCCCCTCTCGGTAGGAAATTTGACTGTGCCATGGCCAACAGACATGGCCATGTAAAATGCACACTGTACTGGTCTTCCGATGATCACGTCATAGCTTGAGGGGTTGTTGATAACCACAAAGGTGAATGGTTGGGTTCTTTCTTTTAAACCTTCGCTGAAACGAACATTAAGGGTTAGTTTCCCTAAAGGCTTGAGGGGTATGTCGGCGATACCTTTTATAGAGGTTCCAGAGGGTTGAAGCCTTGAACGTTCTTCATTACTCAAACGGTTGAAGAATTTCTCGAACATGATCTCAGTGGCTGCTCCAGTATCTATGTATGCCCTACATGTTTGCAGCGTTCCCACGGCAGCTTCTACCACAAGAGGGCTAGAGAGAGGGTCTTTCTCCGTTGGGGGGAAGCAGATACACTGAAGCTCCCAAGCTTCCAACCGCTGTCTTTTATGAGGAACCCTTCCATCGAAATCCACCATATTGACTTCCTTACCCTTTCCTTCAGCCATTTTGTCCCGGACTCCCTTTACCAAATGAGCGAGTTCTCCGGATTTAACAGCTTCTTCAATTCTTTTCTTGAGTTGGAAACAATCGTTGGTGTGGTGACCTTTTTCTTCATGAAACTCACAGTATTGTGTGGAGTTCTCATTTTTCCTGCTTTTGGGGAGAGGCCTAGGAGGCCGAAAGTTTTGTTTAACTTCTTCTGTTGCAAGGATTTCTTGAGGGGTCTTTGTGAGGGGTGTGAAACTTATGCCTTTTTCCCTGCTTGAAGGGTTCCGGCCTTCAGACCTTCGAGGGTCTGAACCCTTTGACCGCCTGTCATAGGAGTTGAAGTTCCCCCTTTTTCTAGCTGGGCTATTGCTTCGCCAGCCGGATCCTCTTTTTCTTTGTTCTTTAATGTCTACTGCCTCCTCTCCCCGGATGTGAGCTTCAGCCCTTACGAGAGCCTCTTCCAGGGTCTTGGGCAGGGATTTGTTGAAATCTCTTGTGAGATATTTAGAGGTGATGGCATTCATGAAACCGGCCACTCTCATTTTCTCGTCTGCCCCTACATAAGTCAGACCTTCCTTCTTGTATCGTTCAATGAACGCACAAAGACTTTCATCATCATGTTGTTTTATCTGGAAGATCACTGTTGCGTCTTTGACATATCGCCTTTGTTGGGAGAAATTGGCCAGAAAACCCTTGCTAAGGTCGTCAAAGCTTCGAACGCTTTGAGCAGGTAGGTCGTTGAACCAGATTCTGGCGGATCCAACAAGAGTTTGCATGAACATTAGGCAACATTCAGCGTTTGACCATTTCTCTATCCGGGCTGCACCGGTGAAGATCTGAAGATGGTCCTCAGGATCTTTAGTCCCATCATACGTCCTGATGTGGGACGAAATCTTAATCTTTGATTGGAAATCATAATCGGCTATCTGCCTTGAAAAGCATGAAAGGTTACTTGGCTTGTATGGTTTAGCCAAGTCTTCTTCAGCCCTTGCATCCACATTATTGCCATTGCCGTTATTTCCCTGAGTGGCTAGCACTTGATTAATGAAGTGTTGCAACGAGAAGTTGGCCATCATCTGGGTCATCATGTTGGGCATGAGGTTGAAGCCTTAAAGGCTTCCTGGGCCAACTGAGCAGTTTACCCCGAGGGGAGCGCTCATAACAGCACTTCGTGCTAAAGGGAGCACGGACAGAGCTTGATCCCACGTGGTTGTTATAGATGCTGGATAGCTTGTTACTGGGGACTGTAGGAGCTGGTCAAGGGTTAGCTCATGTCCCAAAGGAGCACCACTAGTAATTGGTTAGGAAGAGAAGATAGGATGCACCATAGGATTTGTCATAGTGGACAGATAAGGGTGAGGGTTTGAAGGATTACTGGGACCCGCCTCACCTCTTGTTGTAAAAGGAGGGGGAGGTGGTCCGGGAGACAGCGTTGGTTCAGGTTCATCATAGTCTAAACGAATCCTCACTCCTTTTTCTCTTTCTTTACTTACATGTTGGTTGAGAAGGGACCTTAACTCAAGGAAATTGTTGGTAACCCCTTCGGGGGTGAGTTCAACACGTGCTGGGCGTCAGAGACACCGATATTGGGAGATGGAACCCCGGATCTGGACGGGGTTGGTGTGTTGAAGGTGAGGAACTCGGGTGGGCTCCCCGGAGTTGAGAAAGAAGTTGGTATAGCCACGTGAACTTGGCTACTACCCGGAGTAGAAGTGTTTGGAATCTGATTTACTTCTTCCAGGGATCCACTTTCAGACATGATGATTTTAAGTGAAGAGAGCTACACTACTAGGTCTTTTTGAGAAGAAATAGCGGCGTAGCCCTACGGTGGGCGCCAACTTGTTGATGCAACAAATATAAGACCAACGGTAGTAGCTGGGCTGGTTAGGAAAAAGGGTTGGGGGGTTCAACTTTGCCTAACGCAGGTCGTGGGGTCCCCCCACGTTTGCAAGACGTGGAAGGAGGTTCACTAGTTTATTGTTGTTGTTTGCTGAAGATCCTTCTCTGAAATGTACTCAGATTCGGAAGTGGGAGAAAATGGAATGTGTGTGGTGTACGTGAAAAGGAGTGACTTGTATGTAAGCAAGTACTCAACATGAATGACCAGCGATTAGAGAATCAGAGCTGGCCAGGAGATGTTTTCTGAAGTAAATGAAGTGTCAATTTATAGGAGAAGAGATCTCCCGAAGTAGAATTCATTTGACTAGTGATCCTGTTTGCAGTGAGGAGCTTACCCGTTTGGGGGTTAAAGCCTTTTGACCCCTGGATAATAGCGTGTGTTTTTGCAGACCTCCTTTGCTTTTGCGGCTGTGAGTTGGTGAAGCAATCCCTAGATGTGACTGGCCACTGTTTCCGTATTGCTCTTCCCCATCTCATAGCTTTTCAACCATTGAACCGTTTAACCCTTTGAGCATTTACGTATTTAGTCATTTTATTTAATCTTGGCCTACCCCCGTCATCAGTTGACATTATGGTGTTTTATGACTTTTTACACTTTGTAGGAAAAATGGACTTTGTAGCCAACTCCCACCATATATATATATATATATATATATATATATATATAGAGAGAGAGAGAGAGAGAAACGGGATCAGGAGAAAACGCTCAAAAGTGTGAGAACGGTGAGAACGCATCCTGGCCCAACACGTGTCATGCGGCATAGAGAAGGGCGGAGGGGCTTTTTTGTCCTTTCATCTTCTGCTTTTCCAGTTCCGCTTTTCCAATAATTTTTGGGGTTTAAGATTTTTGGCGTTAACCAAATTCAATAATTAATGGCGTTTAATGGTTTCATCGTATTAACATTTTGGCGTTAATGGCGTTTATTCAAATCGTATGCCATTGGAACCCAGGGTGGTCAGGAAATCTATCTGAATGACGTTTTTCATGGCGTTTTAAAAAAGTTGGCCCATTGTTCTATTATTTTTTATAAACATTTTGGCGTTTGTGGTATCTTGGCGTTTTACAATTGGTAGATTATATTTCAGCCACAGTAAAAACAATACAAGCGAATAAAATAAATTAAAAATCCTAATCAAATCTCTCTTCACAATCTTCACTGTCATCAGTCTCTCTGTTCTTTAATAGTACAAGAACTGTCACAAAAATATGGCGTTTTATGTAAAACTGAACAAACCCATCGGTTTGATTATTTTGCCTGCTCGTCTGTTGAAGTGGCTTTTTTGTGGATGTTTGGGGTCATAGATCTATGACGTGTGGGTTGGTTTTTCGCTTTTTCTTCATGTTGATCTTCATCTTTATAATCATCCCACTCTTCAGTGTCATTGATCTCTTCTCATCATCCAAGCCTTCTTCAAGAACAAAAAATACAAAATGCCACATGACTGCCATCAGTATCTTTTTCTTGAATTTTTGTCCATCTCATGCAGCAAAATCTTACTGAGTTACCCGCCTCCGCTAACAATTCACTTGAAACCGGTAGCAACAGAGCTCGTACAGACCTTCTACTTTTCCTATAGTGAAGTGTCGGTTTGAGAACTGGTTCCTATCGACGAGATGACCGGCTTGTCGTGTTAAACACAAATAACCATCGCGAACAGTTAACTGATCGGACGGGGTGATTCCCATCTGATCCGGTGACTCGGACCTGGTGGAGTTCCATTGTTTAGCTCGTAGTCGAAACGTCTCGATCAAATTGCAAAAACTTAACGAAATAGCTAAGATGTAAAACGATAAGATTGCTGGACGGGTTACCGTCTGATCGGACTGCCACCCGATCGACCCGCAATCCGATCGGATTGCACTTGGAATCAAGACTTAAAACAATTCTCAAACATTCAAAGATCTGAACGACGAACGGATTGCCGTCCGATCGGATTGCCGTCCGATCGGATTGCTGTCCGATCAAACGACCATCCGATCGGCTGACTTTTGGATCCTCAACACTTAAACGTTTTACAAATCTTCATTGCACATCAGTTTCAATGGATTGTCACCCGATCGGACTGCCACCCGATCGAGTGACCAGTCTGCTGTGAGCTTATCATCAACCAAAGTGTCTTGCCAATCGGATCACCGTCCGATCGAATAGCCACCCGATCGAGTTGCCACCCGATCGACCGGCCGTTCGACCGACCGACCTGAAAAGTAGAGATACTTCTCTGTTTTCAAAATGCTACAACGAAAACTTCAAAAGGTAAACCATCATACACAAACACATCTTTCCCAAACGAGGTAGCAATCCAATTGAGTGGTCACCCGATCGGATGACCATCCGAACGGATTGTCACCCGATCGACCGGCTACCCGATCGGATTCCAATCCGATCGGAGTACTGTCCGATCCATTGACACCTTGCTCCATTTCACGCACTATCCAACGCTTACGTTATCAATCTAAACTCAGGCTAATCTCAGACGCGCTCCCTTCAATCCAACCAAGTTGTGTTTGCTTGCTGAATACCGACTGTGAGTATACTCGAACCCCTTTTTATCGCATTTTTGGGTGTAACATACATTTTTATCAAATCAAACTAATCGAATGCTTAAACTATTTATCACATGCGAATAACTGTTATGCATATTTATACATGATGCTAGTTACATATGTGTTAGGACTTATACTCGCGAGGTCCCGCCTTAACTAGTATAGTACTATAGCACCCGACGGGGTCTAGTTAGGATGAATAGCAATCGCAATCGCAGCTCGAGTGACTTAGCTGGTAGTATCGGTCTTAAATGCATGTATGTTGAGGTATCTCGTTTATGTATTTGGCAATTCGCAGCACTTTTTATCTATTTACGCTACTCTATCAAAACTTGTATACTCAACAATACTTTTGTATTGACGTTGTTTTAACGTATGTTGCAGGTTTAGTAACAATCTACATCAAATCAAGCTAGGAAGTCTAGAAACACACCTAAAATCTAGGTTGTCGGATTTGTATTGTTTGAGAGAACATGAAAATTCGTGACAGCTTATGTGATTGTACTAGTTTATTAGTATGGGATAATGAACGCATTAAATACTGTCGCAATTTAGTTGTTATGGATTCTCTTGAGCAATCTGATTCGCCTAGTGCCGCGCCCCGATGATTCCGCCATCGGTTGGGGTGTGACATGTGTCCTCATTAGAGTTTCTTTTATTATATGTACTAGTAGTACGACCCGCATGCAAACACGGGTGGCTTTTAAAAAACCATGTATAACACATATAAATGGTGAATGTGGTTATAGTTATAAATAGATAAGTCTGTCGGTAAATACTTAAAGTTTAGAGTATAAAAATACGAAAATATACGATTTATTAATCTTTGTGAACGAAATAATATTTGCATTCAAGCATGTTCTTTCTCCACAAAACACTGTTTTAACTCAACAGTGGTTTCAAACATGTTCTTTCTCCACAAAACACTGTTTAACTCAACAGTGGTTTTAAACCACCGTTTTAACCTGAAAGTGGTTTCAACCACTGTTTTCTCCACAAAACTCTATTTTAACCCAACAGTGGTTTCAAACATCTGTTTTCATCCATCTGTTGACCAAAGTCAACAGATGTATCAACCACTGTTTTATTTTCAAACATCTGTTCACAACAAACAAAGGTTTCAAAACATAAACATACCTTTGCCACTATTACAAGCTTTTAAACTCTCAACCCTAAATATTTATTTAATTAGTTTAAATAACAAACATGGTTAATAATTTTAACACAACTAATTATACAAAATATGAAAGTATCAAACAAAGCTAACTATATAAAATATGTCTAAATCCTACCTTTCATTGTAGGTGTGAGTCATTCTAAAGCTATTTGCTTCCGCACAAAATTAGTATAAAAAATACTATATGTTATCTTTCTGAAGCTATTTGCTTCCTCACAATGCATGGGATATGATTTCAAAAATATGATTATGTTGCTTTCCGTATGATGAAGAGTATAATAGACATATTCAGTCATAAAAACAAACACATGATCTATATCTCATATACTTAAAGAGTTCATCAATAAATGACTTTTAACTTAAATAACTCCCAAAACCATATATCATCAAAGCTCTTCAAAAGAACATAGATACCCAACTAGGTAAGCAGTTAATGCGGAAAATAATATTTGAGATATCGACTATCGTGGTGGGATATCGGTAATGTTCCAACGCTGGTTTTACGCTAAACTTAGTAATGTGCAAACACGGGTGTTTTTTAGAAATCCATGGGTTAATACTTCAAAGTAAAGGATATATAGTGTATGTTTTAGCGACATGTCAAATCCAGTTAATTTTTTAGCTTCAATATCATACACAACAAATTTTGCAGATGACGAAATACTTGAAATAATAAAGAAAGCTCGAAAAACCATGCACCATTCAGTATAATACAGCATAATAATTTCTAATCGATAGGCGAAACAGTAGTCTCGATGAATAATGCTCCTTTTGGACCGTTGTAGTTGTCAACATGTTGGAGGTATTTCAAAACTTCATTACTCAGATCAACTTCAACCATATCCCCCGAAATGCTTGTTATCAGCCACTTGTTGTTTTGAATTATATTGGTCCTTTGGCGCCTATCTACATAATCAACTACATGAGAATTATTGAAAGCAAACACCTTGATCCATTTTTCTTCTTCAAATTTGAGCAAATCAGCAGTTAGCTCATCAGACTTTCTAACGACAATCAAATGCGGCTTTTTTGCAATGGTCAAAAAATGCCCTTGGCAAGGATTGACTTCCATACTCTCGGGAAAACGAAGTATTTTGAAAGTCTTAGAAACAACATCGAAAGCAACTATGTTCCTCTCACCTGGTGGATACCAATAATTTGAAACCATGAAATATATGGTTTTGCCGGAACAAATTCCTGGAGACCATGAATAACTGCTTGAACTATAATTATTTACGCTCAAGAAATTTATTGTTCTCCATGACTCACGACGTCGTGAGTAAACACGAGCAGTAACCACATTACGGTAACATCTGAGGTGAAGCACTTTCAGATCATTGGATTCATCAAATACATTCCACCTGTATCAGAGTTTCGATCGTGACTATTATTAAAGTAGTCGTCGGACAAAAACTTATAGCGTCTGGTTGTTGGATTCCAAATGATCAGCTCACAGCAAACCCATTAAATGACGATAGAATACGTAAGAAGGTAGGGTGGACATTGTTAGGAAAACTTATGGTTTTGCATGTAACAACATCCAAATTCCCACCTACTATGTTGTCAAAGACAATTGACGTGTCTTTAAAGGATAATAGTTTGTTTTGTAGTGAATTTCCAATTCGGCGAGAATGCATCATCTCAAATGCATGACTTGACATTTCCCTATGAAAATTTTTGGAACACACATTTCAAACGACCAATAGCTTTTGCCGGTAGCCTTGTGAAAATTTCATCAACGATCATTTGAAACCCAATGTTTTCCATTTTATGATCTATGTGTTCTACAATAAAAAAATATAACAAATAAAATATAATTGTACATGTAAATATTTATAAATAAGAAATAAGGATGTTACTATATATAAATATACCAAAAATTTAAAAAACAAACATCATATTTGTAACTACAAAACCGATCATAATTTTGATGAACAGAGTAACTACAATGACATTTAAAACAAAGAATCTTCGGATTAGATAACATGCATTGTTGTGGAAGTAAAATTTTAATCAATATTCTTGATTAACTTTACAATTCATAATTTTATTGTAAAATCTCATGAGAATCCTAAAAAAGAGACATTTTAACATATGTTAAGTGAGACTAACTTACTGTTAAAGAATATGATGCGACGGTGGTTCGGTTTGTGTCTTGATTTTGCGGTGAACAAATGGGTGTTTGAAAGCTTAAGAGATTGTAATGATATTGATAAACATAAAACTTTTAAGATGATTGAGTAGAGGGATGAAAACGGTAATGATGAAAGCAGTTTCCCAATGTAAGGCAAATAAATTTATTTTATATACCCAATGAAGGCGGTAATGATTGAGTAGATGGTGAGATAACTTACTGTTAAAGAATATGATGCGACGATGGTTCGACTTTTAATGCAAAACATTTCAAAAATAAGTTTTCATGGGAAAACTATAAAATTAAATATCAAGAAAACCTAAAGGACAAATTTTAAACCTTAAAAAAAACGGGTTATCATAATTACAATTAACTTCTTCATTTACCATAAGACGCATTTTAAACACTATAAATGACCATTTACAATAAAACGCATTTCAAAACTTCAACAATTGTCTTTTAAATTTTTCACATCTGTTGACTTACGAAACATCTGTTCAGGCACAATTCAACATCCACGTAATCTAAATCAAACTCAGACACAATGAGAAGAATGCTTTCATCATCATGCTTTTATAAAGATTATAATTAAATCTAATAACCTAACAAACTCCCTACATCTACTATTAGCCTAAGCACTATTACATTGAAAACCTCTGTTGAGCAGCATCTATTGAATATCATCTGTTGTTCTTTTACATCTGTTGACCCATAGCAGACCTTTGCTTCTTCAAACTTTCTTCAGACTTTGTCTTCATCAGCAAAGGATCACTTCAAACAGATGTTCTCTTTGGGCAGAATTTACCTTTGACAGACATTTAGAGTAGCAGATGTTGAGTATTTGTAATTAAAAGGAGGAAATTCTTCAAAGCACTGTTGACTTACCAAACATCTGTTCAGGCACAATTCAACATCAACATAATCTAAATCAATGAAATTATATAGTGAAATATCTTACAGCCAAAGGTCAGATTTCAATTCACTGTAGATTAAACAATCTAGCAGGAAAAAAACGTGTACATTTAATATAAACATGTAAAATTATATTTAAAAACAACAGCTTTTAATGCAAAACATCTAATAGCCTAACAAACTCCCTACATCTGCTATTAGCCTAAGCACTATTACATTGAAAACCTCTGTTGAGCAGCATCTATTGAATATCATCTGTTGTTCTTTAAGATCTGTTGACCCATAGCAGACCTTTGCTTCTTCAAACTTTCTTCAGAATTTGTCTTCATCAGCAGAGGATCACTTCAAACAGATGTTCTCTTTGGGCAGACTTTACCTTTGACAGACATTTAGAGTAGCAAATGCTGAGTATTTGCAATTGAGAGGAGGAAATTCTTCAAAAAACTGTTGACTTACCAAATAATAAAAAAATAATAATAAAATTTCAAACCTCTGGCATTAAAAAAATAATAAAAAAAATCTCTTCATTTAAAAACCAACAATACTCTACATGGCAAACACATGCTTCTACCACTTCATCGGACACAGATGTTGGGAACCTCTGTTGGGCAACAACAAATGTTGGCAACAGTGGCAAGTCAACAGTCGTTAGATTAAACAGAACTTATGAGAACAGACAATACCCTTCAGCAGTAGATGACTTTTTAGCCAAACAGAGGTTTCAAAAACAGTTGTTTTCAACAGACTTTTTAGCTATTTTTTAAGAATGGACTTTTGATGTTTTGAAGACGTTATTATGCTTTCATCATCAGCAGACGATGATTTCGAGCGTATGTTCTCTTTTGGCAAACTTTAGCTTTGACATATCGATACAGTAGCAGAAATTGATTCTTTGTAATTTGTAGACAATTCTTCAAAAAACTGTTCAAGCACAATTCAACATCAACATAATCTAAATCAAACTCAGAGACAATTTCACATCTACATCAATATCGATCTGCAATACTCAGATGATATTAAAAACTATATAATAATACTTATGCATGCTAAAATTAGTAAAAATAAAATGCTCCACAAAGATTAATAGGATTAAAATTTACTATGACATTAAAAGATCAACAATTACATCGAGTATTGAACAACGAAACTTTAAAATCTAACAACAACACCAAGAAATTTAAGAATCTAACAGCAAAAATTAAGAAATTTTAGCTTCAACTCCATCGAGTACTGAACCTCTCGATGTATATCTTTGAGTATCGCCATGAACTCCACGTCTCTATCACCGCACTCTATATTACCGACAACACAAAGGTCACGAACGGAAGTTGAAGGCATCGCCATCAGGTTTCTGGAAACCTGGTCTCTCGTGAACAGACCAAGATGTAGTCCATCAAAACACATCTTCAGCTCTTGAAGAGTAGCCCTATCCTCATATACTTTATCCTCAACTTGTTTGATAAAGCGTTGCTTTAAATCATCATAGTCTGCAGAAGTGTATGCATTTTATATGTATACATTCTATACATCAAAATTTCAAACTTTATGCATCTTTTAATACAAAAAAGGAAGGAAAAAAACAAACTTAAACTACTTATATATCTTATTAAATAAAATCTTATCTTACAGCAGAAGCAGAGAGTTTCTTGCGTTTAGTAGGAACAGCTGTAGAACAATCATCATCATCTGCTCAAATCATTTATAATCATCATTTAGTCATAACCCAGATTAATTTCACTGTACATTTAATAATCTCAGAGGAAAAACGTGTACATTTAATATAAACAAACATAAGTGTTTAATCTTTCTTTGTATTTAATTTAATACTATCAATGTCCATATTAACATATTCTAAAACCATTCTGGCTCCACAGATGCTTCTACCACTGGTCGCTCGAAGAAAACATAGCTGGAATATATCAACACTTTAAAATAAAACTTATCAACAGTTTAAAAAAATCCACAAACCTAAAATAACCCGCAGATGATTGTATGAATTTCAAACAACTCTGATTAGGCTGAAATATAAAGCGAGAATTAGAGTAGATCAGTTCAAAATTTAAAATTCAAAATTACAAAAAACATACTTTCAACGATGTTGGAACAATTATGTGAAGTACAAAGATCTGTAATCGAAGATTAACCGACAGAATATGAAAATTCAGCATTTGAGAGAAAGAAAGGAAAAAACAAACTGAAGCTACTTATCTCTGTTACTAAATAAAATCTTATCTTATAATAGAAGCAGAGAGTTTCTTGCGTTTAGTAGGAACAACTGTAGAACAATCATCATCATCATCTGCTCAAATCATTCACAATCATCATTTAGTCATAACTCAGATAAAAAAACAATTACGAAAAATCAAAAACAAAAACAAACAAAATTATATATTACATTACCATCATCAAGGCAAACGAAATATCCCCAAAATTTGTTCTGAAAGTGGGTCAGAGAGAGATTTGGTTTTATCTTTTCCTTTATGAACAAATGTCGAGTATTGAGAATAGGGGATTTGAGGGAGAGTTACATTGAAAGTGTGGTTTGAAAATACAAAAGCTAAGAACATGAGAGTGTAAATATGAAGAGGGAAATGAGAAAAAAAATCTTTATCTAAGAAGATGATTGACAGAAGTGAGTGAGTGACATGCATTAATTGCAAATTACGTATTCCCAGACATTTTGAATTTGAAATTACCGGCAACTAACATCTGCTGATATATACGCATTATATGAACCTTCAACCTCTGCTGACTTTAAAGTATATATATGGGCAGTGGTTTTAGATGGCAGAGTTTTAGATAGATTTTAAACTGATTTTATATATTAGGATTTATGATGGAGTTGTTGGTTCAGTTCTGTTTATACATGAGGGAAAACATTAAAACATACCTGTTACAGCAGACAGTGCAGTGGAGAATCCAGTCAGAGAAGATGACATCCCGTTGGACATAATTGTCAGTGTGATCTGGTTCCTCCTTAGGGTGCTAACTGATGATGGGGAGTAAGAAAACTGTAACACCCGTTCTTATAAATCTAGGTTTAGCGTATTATTTACGAAAACAATCATGTAATTAAGATTACATATCCATCGGAAAAACGGGTTTACTAAAACCTTTTTACAATTTAAAAGTTTAGAACATAATGTAATTAAGTTCGTCACTTAAAAGAAACAATGAAACGACATTCGTCATTTAACATAATAACGACACATAGTGCGGAAGCTTATTTCGTGATCGTGTTCGGTTCTTGCTCGTCGCTTGATCTTCATCCGGGCACTCATGGCAATCACCTATGATCAAAACCAACTTAAAAGTTAGTTTTGATAGTCAAATATGAAGTTCAAACAAGTACAGGGGTTAAATATGAAGTTCTAACAAGTACGGGGGTTAATTATGACAAAAAAATAGCATTTTTCCGGGTTTGGGGGCGTCGCGTGACGCCAAGGGGCGTCGCGTGACGCTAGGACCCCTTTTAGACAGAATGTTGCTGCATATTCCCTACACGATCTGATTTCACGGAAACGGCCATAACTTCTTCGTTATTGATCCGTTTTACCCGATTCTTTTTCCTTCGCGTCCGTAATTTAATTCTCCATCTTATGGAGTTAAAATCCAACAACCTTCATAATAAAAATTTCAGACTTTTAAGTCTTCGGCTTATCGCCCTTTTACCAAATTTTGACCCGTTTATGCATTTTATCAAACGAACATATTTGTTTGATTCCTACATCACCTACACTTCTCAAATTGTTATTAACTACCATTTTAGGTTCTAATCACAAGTTTATTTCACAATTTAAACCCGTTTATGCTCGTATGCTTATTTTGACCCGTTAAGGATATTTAAGCACTTTAAAGCTTGAAATCGCTTTCATTCCTTTCTAGCATCTTATTCCTACATTACTTATCAAGTAATATTCAACTACAACTCTTTGTGTGTTGGATTTCAATGTGTATATCTATATGTTCCGAGTTTTACCCTTCGGATTGTTATTTTACGGTAAGACTCAAATAGAGCTATTTGGCTAATGTATTACATCTATCAACATCTACACTTATTCTAAGCTTTTGTTTAATCATAAGACTCGTTTCCAAACAACCTCTAAGGGTTGTTTGTTCGATTTAGCCTACAAGGGCGTTTTGGTCGATTTTGGTCCTTCTTTTACAATGAAGGACTCTCACCAATTATTCGACCAAGATATCACTTTTAACTACAACATAAATATGCGTACCTGGCTCGGATCAACAAATACACCCGATTTATACCTCGCTTTTATTATCACATTTTCTATGGCGACGGAAGTATCCGAATCGCTAATCGGTCCTGTTAGCATAAGACTTGGCAACCATATTAGTCGATATTGTCAAATGGTGTTATCACACCATTTGACCCATTTGGCCTATAAGACTAGGCATTTTCATAAGTGGCAAAACATGGTTATTAATTGCCAATTTGTTCATTCGACCCATTTCGGATTTTTGCTACTAGACCCCTTTTTCTCTTAAACTCCTTTCTTATGTTTTTACCCATTCGGCTTACGCCACAGGTGCCCCTTTTGAACTCTAATTTACTTTAGCCAATACTTGACTAAATTTTCATTTTTACTCATTTTCTCGTTATTAGTTTTCGTTAAAATAATCTTAACGAAAACTTCTTAGTTATTAGTCATTACATGACTAAATTACCGTTTCGCCTCTTTTCACCATAATACATGGTTTTTATCATTTTTGTTTGTTCCGACTCATGTTAATAACGTCGGAACCCTTAATTCGGATATTACACTAATCGCATTAGTAATTTACAAAGTAATGCATATTCTACAAAAAGGATGTAAGCGTCGCTTACCTTGCATCCGGTTATGCTCTTTTTCCTTCATTCTTGATTTGTTTGACCCGCTTTCACTCCAAGCTTCACCTAGCTTGTTTAAGCGCCTACTATCATCCATCATTCACAAGGTTGTTAGATTAGTCATTCTAAATCATGACTTTCACACCTTATGAATCTTTGACTACTTTCTTATTGAACTAAATCATGAATCATGAGTTTAATTCTTATGTCACGACCCAATTCAAATCAAGTATGAACTCTTAACAATTTCCCCTTTTTTGTTCAAGTAGTTCATTTATACAAGTTAGTATGGTGTTTATAAACACCAATACAACATCAATTTCATTTAATCATCTAAAACCCATTTTTTTCCATCTTTTTATACTAAACCCAATTTATGGTAATTATGATTCATGTACCCAAACACCTAAATTGTTCAAGTACTAAATCTTTACTATCTAATATGATGATTATAATCACAAATTAGACACTAACATCATCATATTATAAAAAGCCATTTCAAGACATGTATGTTTAACACTCAACTTGCTAATTGTTCAAGTATCTTGTTCCTACTAGCAACTATGATGATTATAAACATGTATACATCATCATCTTTACTACATAATCAAAACCCACTTGACATATGAGTGTATGATCATGAATTCACCACCATGAACATCAATTCAACAAATACATGACTAGGGTTTACTCCTAGACATAGTTTCATCCCTAATTTCATCCAAACAACAAACATGCAAGTTCAGATTCGAATTTTCTAGGTTTGCACAGAATTTCAACTAGAGATTTCTTAAGAAATTTACATACCTCGTGACTCCTTTTTCAATGGAGGTCACTAATTCATACTCGGATTTTGATTTGGACTTGATTTGCCCCTTCAATTTGATGAAATTGTGTTGATTAGGGTTTGAACCCTTCTTTGTGCTCCTGATGATCGATCCACACACACAAGGTGTGTGTGGTGTGTGTGTTTTTTTTTATTAACAGAACTTGTCACCTTTTTAACGATTTTGGTCCCTCAAGTTTTGTTAACTAGTAAGTAGGCTACAACCTACTTATTTTCAACAATACTTTGTTTTATTAACTAGGTTAAACTTTGCTAGTTTAACTTAGTGAGTTCGGGGTAGTCATAACCCGTTTTATTTTAAGTCCCGTTAGCTCGGGCCTTCTTTATACTTTGTTTTTTCCTCAAAAGCTTTTATTCACTTTTTATTTAATATTAGGATTAATTATTTAAATCCCAATATTTACCGGGTAATTTTGCCACTAACGGTATTTTCCCCGTCTTTAGTATTAACGGGGTTTAATTACCAAACCTGTTTTCGGGGTGTTACAAAAACCGACAAGGGAATCGGTTGTAGGAGAGGGAGGTCGAATGATGATGTTATGTTATTAGGTTATCTGTTTCAGTGTGTAACCTTATAACCTCTACATAATTCTCCTTATATAAGCACCCAAGAGGAAACCTAATTAGTTAATAAGGGTAATATGGTCCATCAACAATTACCAACTAATTAAATAATAGGTTATTATATATTTTGATCCATATTATGTAAATGATTATAATGGCTATAGATTAAATATTAAACATAATATATTTAATCTTACATTCTCCCACTTAACCGAGTAATCATTTACTATGAGTATTAGATAAGCCTGATCAGGAGTTAACACTCATTTTAGCCTTAATCAAGTACTATAGCAGAGAAATACAGCCGTTGAATCATTATGAAACTCAGGACCCCCATTAGTCATACTATAGCCTTAATTTAAAACCTAATCGTTATGATCAAAATACGCATAAGCCCTTTGTTTGATTTGTAACTTCATTTGTCTATATGCCATTATACCGATTGAACATATTCTAAGAGACATGCAAAATCAAACTGAGGAAATTTCATTAATCATAAAACATAAGCTAGTACAATATGCTTAAATAAGGTCTTTACTAAATCCCATATTCCGAACATGTTCTTCGTAAACCTTAGGAGGGAGACCTTTAGTCATCGGATCCGCAAGCATATCTTTAGTACTAATATACTCGATACAAGATTATTTTCCTCAACTCGTTCTCGTACGAACATATATTTTGTATCGAGATATAAACCAGCTCCAGTCGAACTGTTACTGTTCGAGAAACTAACGGCAGCTGAATTATCACAAAAAAGCTTCAATGGTCTAGAAATGGAATTAACGATTTTGAGTCCAGTGATCAGATCTCTAAGCAACATTCCATGACAGGTTGCGCTATAAACAACAATGTACTCTGCCATCATTGTTGAAGTTGTGGTCAACTGTTGCTTATGACTCTTCCATGAGATAGGGCCGCCTGCTAACATTAAGATATAGCCCGAAGTGGATTTCTTGTCATCTTTGCACTTGGCAAAGTCAGAATCAGAATAGCCCACCACTTCTAAATGATCACTTCTTCTATAAGTCAGTTTATAGTCTTTCGTCCCTTGCAGATATCGAAGTACCTTCTTAGCTGCTTTCCAGTGATCTAGGCCAGGATTAGTCTGATAACGGCCTAGCATTCCAGCAATATAAGCGATATCTGGGCGAGTACAGACTTGAGCATACATCAGGCTCCCGACTACTGACGCATAAGGTATCTGGCTCATTTGCTCCTTCTCAACCTCTGTTGTCGGACACTGGAATGAACCGAAAACATCTCCCTTAACTACTGGAGCGACTGAGGGTTTGCACTGTTGCATATTGTAACGTGTAAGGACACGATCTATGTAAGCCTTTTGAGACAATCCTAAGATCCCTTTGTGTCTATCTCGGTGAATTTCGATGCCAATGACGTAAGAAGCATCTCTGAGATCCTTCATGTCGAAGTTATGCGAGAGTAACCGCTTCGACTCATGCAACATGTCTAAACTATTACTTGCCAATAGAATATCATCTACGTAAAGGACAAGTATAGTAAAGTTGCTCCCACTCATCTTGAGGTAGGTGCATTGATCCACTTGATTCTTCATAAAACCTTGTTTCTTCATGACTTCATCAAACTTGAGGTACCATTGACGTGATGCTTGTTTTAACCCGTAAATGGATTTCTTCAACTTACAGACTAGATGCTCCTGACCTTCAGGTTTAAAGCCTTCAGGTTGTTTCATGTAAACATCTTTGTCCAAGTCTCCGTTAAGGAAAGCGGTTTTAACGTCCATCTGATGCAACTCTAAATCAAAATGAGCTACTAGGGCCATGACGATCCTTAATGAATCTTTATGAGAGACAGGTGAAAACGTCTCTTGATAATTAATTCCCTCTTTCTGAGTGTAGCCCTTTGCAACCAATCTCGCTTTGTAGCGTTCAATGTTACCATTCGGATCCAGTTTTGTTTTGAACACCCATTTACATCCTACGGGTTTGACACCGTTGGGTAATTCTACCAAATCCCAAACGTCATTTTTCTTCATGGATTCAAGCTCTTCAATCATTGCTTTATTCCACTCAGAAGACTGATCACTGCTAATGGCTTCATTGTAAGAGATAGGATCATTGAGCTTTCCGGGATCCATTTCAGTCAGGTAGGTAACATAATCATCCCAATTAGTATGCCTTCTTTGCCTAGATGATCTCCAGAGTGGATTATCGGGTTCAGCATTGTCTTGGTTTTGAGCGTTTGATGTGCCTTCGTCATGAGGTATAATGGGTTCTGATTGTAGAGGTGAATTTGGAGTTGGTGCAGTAGCTTCAGGTACAGTAGTTGCATTGGGTACAAGAGGAGTAATCGGAGTAATGGTAAGCGACGAGTCTCTCCCCCCGCGTCTTGTACTTCTTGCAATTCTTCGTAAGGGTTGGTACTGCTCCCACTGACCTTGAAATCCTCCAGGAACGCAGCACGCTTGGTTTCAACAATACGGGTGACATGAGAAGGACAGTAGAAACGATAACCCTTAGAGTTATCAGGATACCCGATAAAGAAACAGGTAACTGTCTTAGGGTCAAGTTTCCTTAGGAAAGGATTGTAAAGTTTTGCTTCAGCAATGCAGCCCCATACTTTCATATATTTAAGACTCGGTTTCCTTCCTGTCCAAAGTTCATAAGGAGTTTTAGGGACAAACTTAGAAGGAACTCTATTGAGTATATGAACAACTGCTTTTAATGCTTCAGTCCAGAGAAATAATGGTAAATTAGTGTTGGCTAACATACTGCGCATTTGGCAGAAAAGTAAGCCAATCAACATCACTAACGGATGTTTATATATAATCATCGTATCTGATGATATTAGTCATGATCACATCGATCATATTGACTATTAGGTTTGGGTATAATCACACCACTTTGAACAGGGGATCATAAAGATCATTACTATCTTTGTCTTACCGACACTAGAATAAGGTATTGCCCGTAGGCATTTCATCACGGGGGATGTTAATATTATGATCATCATACTGATGATACTAGTCAGGATCGCAATGATAGTATAGACTATGGGATTTGAGTATAGCTCACCCCCTTGGGCAAAGAATCACAAAAGATTACAATTGCCTTGTCGCAATTGGACAATATAATATAACCCTTAGGCAAAACATCATTAAGGATGTTAAAATCTTTAATCATCATATTGACGATCTTTGTCATGATTGCATTGATCATATAGACTATTAGGCTTGAGCATAGCTCACTACCTGGGACAGGGGATCGTAAAGATCACAATGTCTTTGTCACACATGGACAATATAATATGGCCCATAGGCGAAACATCACTAATGGATGTTTATAATAGGTTTATCCTATTAGAAGATATAAGTCATGATTACATTAATCATATTGACTATTTTGGCTTGAGCATAGCTCACCACCTCAAACAAGGAATCATAAAGATAACAATGTCAATGTCTCAAATGGACAATATATTATATCCCGTAGGCAAAACATCACTAAAGGATGTTAACTAATATTATCATCGTATTAAATGATATTAGTCATGATCGCATTGATCATATAGACTATTATGTTTGGACATAGTCCAATATTTTAGATAGGAGGTCAAAGACCATCACTGTCGTTGTCTTATCGGGCAACAAGTTTAGCCCGTAGGCACTTCATCACTAACGGATGTTCATAATATGATCATCTTATAGGATGATATAAGCCATGATTCCTAAATCACTAGGATAGATAAGGGAATTGGAAGAATCCAATATAAGTATGACTGTTGTGATTTTCTCGAATCACATTTGTCAAGAGTGCTAACACGTTCTTAGGTGTTAACAAGGATCTGAATCCCTTGAGTAGGTTTCACCATCTTGGCCGCGTAGGCTAGGTTTCACCTTTAAGATTCTTTTTTTAAACTGCATACTGGCAGGGAAGGAAGGATATTTATTTTATTCAGGATTTTTATCATAAATCCTAATTTATAAGTTAATAATAGCACAAATGGCCTAGTCGCGTAGACATGTTTAATTTATAAGCCATGATTTCAGAGAATCGAGGCATTAAGGTTTGAATCAAAGTTCATTACCTTTTCTTGACAGGGAGTTGTAGGCTACCACTGTCTTTAGTCTCAGAGGACATTAACTATAGCCCGTAGGCACTTCCCTTCTAAGGGATGTTTATTATGGAATTGCCCCTTAGGGTAATTCATTAACCATGGTAAACAGAGACCATATTCGGTTAATTTATTGCTAACATTTATTTAGGACTTCTATTATAATTTATCCTAATTATAAGACATTAATAGTTTTATTAGTGGCACCCAAGGCCTGGTCACATGGACATTTATAAATTTTTTTAAGCTTATGATTTCAGAGTATCAAAGCAACAATAACAATTTTATTGAATAGCACAAAAGGCCTAGTCCCAAGGACAATTTTGTTTTTAATTTATAAGCCATGATTTCAGAGAATCAAGGCCTTTAAATAAATTAGCACAACAGGCTTAGTCACAAGGAGATATATAAATTATATGTTATGATTTCAGAGAATCAAGCATTTGAGGTTTGAACCTAGTTCATTACCTTTTTCTGACAGGGAGTCATAGCTACCACTGTATTTTGGCTCATGTAGAAATGAGCAAGGCCCGTAGGCATTCTATTAACGGACAGGGAGTCATTGCTACCACTGTCTTTTGGCTCATGTAGAAATGAGCAAGGCCCGTAGGCACTATATTACCACGTATGGTTAAAATATGATCATCTTATTTGATGATGTAAACCCAGGATTCAGAGATCATTAAACTGGGTTAGGAATCTTTTAAAAAGATCGTTATATAATAATAACGTGTGTGATTTTTAAATAAATCACATATGCCAAGAGTGTTAACATGTTTTCAGATGTTAACAGGGATTTGAATCTTTTAAACAGGTCTTACCATCTTGGCCCGGTCTTATAATTGACCCGAAGGCTAGGTTTCACTCTTAAGATTCTTAATTAATATTTAATACAAAAAAAAAAATTGAAATGTTAATATGGATCTGAATCTGAATCTAATTATGGAACTACCATCTTGGCCGGTCTTAATGTGACCCGAAGCTAGGTCTTGTCCTTTTTAGATTTTGCCATTTTATTTATAATGGTAGATCTTGCAAAAGGAAATGTTATTTTCCATTTATTTAATATTCTTGTTTAGAATGAAAGTTTAAACTTAATCATTCCACTATATAAAAATAAAAGTATAAAGTTGCCCTAAGCGGGACTTGAAAGAAATAATGTTGTCCTCGTAGGGACTGAAAGATAATTATGTCCTTGTAAGGACTAATAAGGAAACGATCTTCAATAAAGGAGTTTCTTCTTCATTTTATTTCTGAATGCTTTCTCCTTGGATGCTCGTTTCATTCTAGCCGCGGTACGAAGCTCAGCATCTCAGGGCTCCGGGTGTGGAGAACTCCTATTACGGCTTCTTCGCTTGGCGACGTATCCAATTAAAAATTTGGAAGTAAAAAGTTTTTAGATTAGGATTTAGAATATTCCTAAGTTAAGTCTAGACTCAGAAGTTTAGATATGTGCAATTGTGTAACTGAGATTAAACACGAAAGGTTAGTGTTTAATTCACTCAGTGTTGGCTCTGATACCAACCTGTCACACCCCGAATTTCCACGTGTCACCGGTGGGGAGTATCGTGACGTCATGGTTGGCAACATAATAGTCAAACAACACAATATTAATATGCACAGCGGAAGCAATTGAAAATATAATACAACCGAATTTATTATTGTAATATCAAATGTCACAATATTCGGAAGTTTATCCACAGAAGGATCGAAAATAAAATGGAAACAATAGTTCAACAGACTTCAGGCATCTTAAGCTTGCGAGACTCTTTATTGATGCTAAGGAGACAATCCAGCCAATTACGTTTAGTACCTGCATTTAGTCTTTTTGGGAAAATACGTCAGTTTACACTGGTAAATACAATCAACTGACTCATTTTGAAAATGGTTTAAGAAAATTGATTTGAATGCACGTGGCACAAAATATCTTTTATAATTTGATTAAATGCACAGAGGCAAGATTAATCTTTTTAACTTGGGAGAATTATTTAATATTATAATATTGTGAACGAATTACATGTTGCTTGTGCGTTCAGTAGCCCGGATCTTGTCCGGGTTAAAGATCAATAGACACACCACAATGTTCTTTTGTGCACTGACGGGTGTACGCCTACACCCCGCGCTTAAGTCGTGGCCATTTCGTAAAATGATGCCGAGGATATCCGGGACATGGTCATTAACCCCCCAAAGGCTTTAAGTAACAAGACTATTTAAACGAGCCGATCAAATTATTCAACTACCCACCAAATGGTGGAGATTTGATGCCCGATCAAGCGGTATGCTATATACCGTAACCCAAGCCCGTATAGGGAAAATAAGTTAAAAGTATTTACCTGAGCAAAGTATAATTCACAATTAGCAAAATGCACGTAGCTTTTACTGGTCCTCCTAATCTGGAACGAAGGTTTTATAATAACCTATTAGAATCCTAACGGGTCCTTAATTAAGCTTAACCTTAGACCGGCTAGTTTCAAAGATACGGTTCGTACGCACGATTAAGCGAAGACCGGATAGAATGCGATTTAGACCCGACAAGTTTGAAGACTTGTTTAATATGGGTTTATTATTCACATTCTGGATTTTGAGATAAAACCGTTAAGGTTTGACCCGTTTCGGCTAATTTATGTAAACTTGTTACATAAACCGAACCGTACGCGTAATAAGCGTGACGGGTATTCATGAGAGCTATATACAGGTTTCCTAAGTTAATTATACCTCAAATATGTTGTGACATCATTAAGATGTCTTTCATTATGCCCGAAACGTGTTTAAACACAAACTAGGCCCCGTAGGGGTAGTTTGGTCATTTAAAGGTTTATAAAAGAGTTTAAGTAACAACCTGAGTTACAGGTCTGATGTCTGAGTTTATCATTTTTAACCAAACTATGCCCCGTATGGGTATTTTGGTAATTTCACATAAGCCGAAAAGCTCAAAAATGAAGTCTGAGTTTATCAACCTTTGCTTACTGTTAAAATATTATAATTTGCCTCATATATCAGTAGGTATCAACCCGGGTATGTTCAATATAATTTTGATACATACTTTGCGTTAGAAACGCTTAATAAGGCGATTAAAGGCCATTTCCGGGTTCGATGCTTAAATCTGATATTTTTATATTTCCAGAAGGCTTAAAATAATTTATTTATCATATGTGATCAGTATCAAAAGGTTTGGAGTCGTTTAGACATGTAAAACTCATTTTATGGCCCGTAAGGGCAAAACCGACAATTACCGGATTAAGCCTATGACTACTAGTTATGCTCAGCCTAAAATTAATTAAAAATCTTTAAAAATCCCAAAATAATATATTACATCAGTGGGTATTAAGTTTGATACCAAAAAGTAGGCTTAACTAGGCTATACGCTAATTACGCCGTTTTATTAACATAAAGCATTCATTTTGCGATAATGAGCATAACTCTTAATCTACAAATCAAACTAATGTCAAACTTTGCATACAAGTTTATATATCAGTAATTAAAGTTTCTACTCTTTTACATTTCCAAAAATCACGTTTTAAAGTAATAAGGGCATAATGGTCAACATACGAGCAATTAACGGAAACATGCATATTAATTGGATAACTAATGAACCAAGGTGTATAATCACAGAGGGTTGTACTAACATGTAACCTAGTCCAATTAAATCTCTGAGGAATTTCTAAAACATGCCTAAACGGGTCAGAACTGAAAGTCAAAGTGAAAGTCAAACTATGCGACTTTCGGTTCCGAACCGGGTCTAAACAGGAATTTGTCGAGTTGAACATGTTTAGACATGTTCTTACACTTATTACCAAGTTATAACAATGATCCAACAGGTTGTAAATGATCTATAATGTTAATTATGCATAAATGGCATTTTAAGTATCCCGTTGACTTTTTCTTAGCAAGTTTGACCCGACTTTTGACCTGGTTAGAGTGGTAATCAGGGGGAACCCTTTTGAGGTTTTATTACCCACATAAATACCAACTTATAAATACTTTTAATTCGAGATATGACTGAGCCATTGTTGACTAATCTCGAAGTCAAACCGTAATTACGACGGTTTGACTTTTAGCTAATTAACTAAGCTAAAAGTAATTAGAGAAGGTTAGGCAACTTACAAAGGTCCTAAGTTTGATTAGAGAACTCTTGAAAGCATGTTGGAGCTCCAGGAAAGATCAGAATGTTGAAGGAATTGGTGTGAGAATGTTTGTGACTTGAAGGCCTATTTATAGTGGATTTACTCACCACATTTGATTGACAAACAAGTCTACTAGTGCCCACAACTGATCAACACTTGTTACTAGTGTTTAGGGGGTGCTTTAGGGGCCAAGTGATGTGGAGAATCGAGTTGGAATCACTCACAAACGCAAAGGCAGACAAGCATCCACGAAATTCAGAGCTGGCTGATCAGGTAGGGCAGTCGCGTAGCGCGACTGCATGAGTCCCCGAGCTCGCGCTACGCGAGCGTGTAAGGCCAGAAAACACAATTTTTCATTAATTGCAATTTTAGTCCCTGGCTCTTCAAACTTTGTAAAGACACTTGTTTCTTGCAATTTGAGCCCTCGTAATTGACGTATAAGGGCTTCAAGACATTTACCTACTTTGATTAGTCCTCGGTTAACTTTATTGTTACCCGAAAAGGCCTAATTTTCAATGTTGACGCTCTAACCCCTCGCACACGAATTTGATCACAACTTGCTCATACTATAATGAAATTTTATGAAATTTAAGTCGTGCATTCTAGTGAGTATAATTTACCGTTACAAAGCTTCGGGTTTGTCAAAAGGTCACTCATAGGTATAATTTAAACATGTTGACACATTTAACCCCTGTAGTTTGTAATCTCTCACTTTTAGCTTCGTATGATCCATGATTTATTCGTTTGAAGGTATGAGCATCATGTAGGGTCAATGTACATTATATTTATTCACAGTTGACACTTAGAATACGTATGTTCACATACTTTCCATGTTTGTCAACTTTAGTCCTTCTATAATATTTCATTCACACGTTTAACATTTGACACGTGTCTACACATTATAGGACGTGAATTTTCGAGGTGTTACAATAAGGGTACTAGCGTGTGCTTTAGACGTCCCTTTAAACTGCGCCTCCACATGTTCCAAGTAGGTTTTAGCATCTTCAGAATCAGGAATGGCTCCTCTGATTGCATTACTGATGGACTGCTTCATGAACATGAGAGACATGCGGTTACACCTAGTCCATTTTTCATGAACTATCTGCTCAGCAGCAGTACTTTGAGTGGTAAGGTCCGCTGGCTTATTCTCTCTTAGAGCATAATCAAAGTTCAGCAATCCAAGTGTACGCATGAGGGCATCCTTCCATGCAGCAAAGTTATCACCGGTCAAAGGTGGAATCCCCTGATTTGGTGCTGATAGTGAAAATAAGATGAGCAAGGCATGATACTTAGGAAGAAGTTCTAATGTGATCTAAGGGCATGTTAAACTAAGGCAGGCATAAATAATGACCATTTTACATTATGAGGCTGTGACATTGTCTATTACTAACATCAAAATAATAGACTTAGTTAAAATTCTACTTAAACGAAGACAAATCAGCTTTGGCCAGAAGTGTAATCATTTAAGCATATGTGCAAAGTGGTTGTAACAAATCAGCTTTGGCCAGAAATTGAGACAATCACTTTAGTTATGCACTTGTTAAGTATGCCATCTATGAAAGAATTAAATCAGCTTTGGCCAGATATTAAGACATTCATGTTTATGATGCACACTTAACATAGCTTTCGTAATACTTGAACGATAAGTAGATGTATCAAATCAGCTTTGGCCAGAAATGATACATCAAAAGCTCATTCAAGTTAAGCCATTTTGGTTTTGTAAAGCATTATCTGATTCTGATTAATTAACTAAGTAATTACCAAAACCAATTATTTAATAGCAAACCAATTATTTAAAAGCATTATCTGCCCCCGCATGGGGTTCGGGGCGGAGCCCCGAGCCAAATTTTAGTTCACATTAACTGCCAAATTTTATGAACACTCATGATTTCGGATGAATCATGTCTTGGATTCATCCGAAATGAATAACTTCGAATCATTTCAGATTATCCGAAATGGATGATTTCGAATGATTTCGGATGTGTCCAAGACGTGTAAGACGAGTCATTTCGGTTGATTTCGGATGGTGATGCTTAGTCCGAGATTCATCCGAAATAGTCAGTTCTTGATGATCCGTGATGCATTTCGGATGATTTCGGATGGTAATGCTTAGTCCGAGATTCATCCGAAATGGTCAGTCCTTTTGATCATCCATAATGCTTAGTCCGAAATGGTTATTTGTTGATCCGTAATAGGCGAACAATGTTCATCCGGAATGATCAGACAGTTGCTGATCCGTAATGGGCGAACAATGTTCATTCGGAATGATCATCAGTAATGATCATCCGAAATGTGTTCTGCAAGCTGTTATAGCTGTTAATGTGAAATCATAACAAAAAATTCGAAAATTAGGAATTGTGATAGAGTTTCCTATTTTAACATTGATCTAATTTTATCAGAAAATTTCGAAAATCATAATCTGTTTATCCTATTAACAGATTTCGAAAACCTTATTAGATAAAATTAGATCAAAATTTGGAAAACATTCCTCAATTCAAATCATATTCCAAAACATAAAGGAAATTTCGAATTTTAACTAAGAACATGATGAACCCTAAATAAAATCACCTTAATCCTATATCCGAAATCTGGAAATAATTACACATTTAAACATGTTTCTCAAACTGATGATTTCGGAGCAGTTATAACGAATCAATATATGATCCGAGATGAATTGAACAGATCCGAGATGGCATCTCGGATGATAAAACCGAATTTTATTATGGTTTTCAAATCCTGTTTTCCAGTTTTTAATCCAGATTTACGGATAAAAAACAGAACTGACTAATCAACATATGCTCTGATACCACATGTTGGTTCAGTTCTGTTTATACATGAGGGAAAACATTAAAACATACCTGTTACAGCAGACAGTGCAGTGGAGAATCCAGTCAGAGAAGATGACATCCCGTTGGACATAATTGTCAGTGTGATCTGGTTCCTCCTTAGGGTCCTAACTGATGATGGGGACTAAGAAAACCAACAAGGGAATCGGTTGTAGGAGAGGGAGGTCGAATGATGATGTTATGTTATTAGGTTATCTGCTTCAGTGTGTAACCTTATAACCTCTACATAATTCTCCTTATATAAGCACCCAAGAGGAAACCTAATTAGTTAATAAGGGTAATATGGTCCATCAACAATTACCAACTAATTAAATAATAGGTTATTATATATTTTGATCCATATTATGTAAATGATTATAATGGCTATAGATTAAATATTAAACATAATATATTTAATATTACAGCAGTAATGTCATAAGAAAAGCATTGTTGGATAGCCTCTATGGCTGCCACATCAGCTTTTCTTATGTCATTGAGATTTCTCCTTTTAAAGAAAGTATAGATAGATAGATATGAAAGCAAAACATAATATATTCTAGAAATTTGTTTTCGTTGTATAAATATAGTTTTAGCTCTTATCTATTCGAGTACAAATATTTTCTTAGAGGGGGCATACGTCCAAAAGAATTTTCTACGTCAAAATGGATTTCGTAACGTGGTATGTTTTATTTTATGTCTCTTGTTGTACTTATTTTTGTGAGTAACGTTTAAGTATTACTTAGGTATGTGTGTATATATATGTGTATGTATGTGTGTATGTCTATAGATTGAGGTTTAAATAAGAATTTATATATTTCTAAATTGTATGTTAATACTCATCAAAAGTCTAAAGTGAAGGGTAGTTAATGTGTATGGCGAGATAAACATACGGAAGTTGTTCATATGTGTAGTGAAAGTCGAAAGCTTTTAGCATGGATCCATTTGTATTGGTGTCCAGTGATATTAAGATCATATGAAGAAGTTGTAACTTGTGAAATTGCGTTTATACTTATCCAACTTTCTATAGATAAAATTATCGCCTTCTCCTATTTTACTCACCAATAATTCTTAATTGACTAAATAAGAGGCATATGCCGTGCCTCTAAGATAACCAAATCAACGCGGACCATTTGTTACAGGTAATGTAATTGCTTTATACAATAAAAAATAAAGAACATAAATTTAAAAAATAAAGAATTATATAAAATCAATTAAATCTAATTACATAAATTTACAAAATAAAGAACATAAATTTAAAAAATATAAATAAACTTTAATTTTCTTCTTCCTCGTCTTCTTCAGGGTCGTCTCGTGGAACGCTCCAAATGTGTTCAACCAAATTCGTTCGAAGGTTGTGATGTGTTGTATTATTTGTAATTTCATTCAAGTTAGCTTCTTGTTCTTCATTACTTAATTCTTCGGTACTTGGTTGACTTCTCTCCTTGTAATACTCGCAAATTGCGCGTCCTCGTAATACTCGAAAATTGCAAGCCCGGACGACGAAGAAGAAGAAAAATTGGAGCCTTCCATTTTTTTTTACAATTATATAAAATCTGGGAGATAAATGGGAAGTTGGGAAGTGATAAAGTGAGTGGTTTTGTAAAAAATGGTGTGAAATATGTTAGTATATATTGGTTTTTTTTTAAATTAGGGTCAAATTAGCCGTTGAACGACTAGTTTAAATCAACCAACCAAGTGCATCCACGTTGTTCTCAGTTTGCCCTCAACGCTGGTGACGAATCCCAAGCCCATATAACAACACCGTGAATAACGCGGGAGATGTTGTGGGAGTGTGGGCGTTGATTAGCAACAACGCCAAGAAAGAACGTCCACACCCCGTGGTCTAAGGCTAAGGGGTATGGGGCCATGGTTGGGTTATGATTTGTCACATAGGACCATTATTCATGTGCTACCCCACCCTCTCATTAAATTATGGTGGTTCACATGGATTAAATGTTGGTTCGGTTCTGTTCAAACATGTGAGAAAACATGAAATCATACCTGTAACAACAGATAGTCATGTGGAGAATCCAGTAATGGAGTTCGACATGCTTATCATCTTTGATCTGGTTCCTCCTTAGGGTGTTGACTGATGATGGGGACTTAGAAAACCGAAAAGGGTATCGGTTAGGAGAGGAGGTCGAATTTGATGTTATGCTTATGGGGTGTGTAACTGAGTAACCCTTTAACCTCCATATCATTCTCCTTATATAAGCACCCAGGAGGAAACCTAATTAGTTACTAAGGGTAATATGGTCCATCAACAATTACCAACTAATTTAAATAATAGGTTATTATATATTTTGATCTTTATTATGTAAATGATTATGATGGCTATAGATTAAATATTGTTACATAATATATTTAATCTTACATTCTCCCACTTAGCCGAGTAATCATTTACTATGAGTATTAGATAAGCCTGATCAGGAGTTAACACTCATTTTAGCCTTAAACAAGTACTATAGCAGAGAAATACAGCCGTTGAATCATTATGCGACTCAGGACCCCCATTAATCATACTATAGCCTTAATTTAAAACCTAATCGTCATGATCAAAATACGCATAAGCCCTTTGTTTGATTTGTAACTTTATTTGTCAATATGCCATTATACCGGTTGAACATATTCTAAGAGACATACAAAATCAAACTGAGGAAATTTCATTAACATAAAACATAAGCTAGTACAATATGCTCAAATAAGGTCCTTACTAAATCCCATATTACGAACATGTTCTTCATAAACCTTAGGAGGGAGACCTTTAGTCATCGGATCCGCAAGCATATCCTTAGTACTAATATACTCAATACAAAGATTATTTTCCTCAACTCGTTCACGTACGAACAGATATTTTGTATCGAGATATAAACCAGCTCCAGTTGAACTGTTACTGTTCGAAAAACTAACGGCAGCTGAATTATCACAGTAAAGCTTCAATGGTCTAGAAATGGAATTAACAATTTTGAGTCCAGTGATCAGATTTCTAAGCAACATTCCATGACAGGTTGCGTTATAAACAGCAATGTACGCTGCCATCATTGTGGAAGTTGTGGTCAACTGTTGTTTATGACTCTTCCATGAGATTGGGCCGCCTGCTAACATAAAGATATAGCCCGAAGTGGATTTCTTGTCATCTTTGCATTTTGCAAAGTCAGAATCAGAATAGCCCACCACTTCTAAATGATCACTTCTTCTATAAGTCAGTTTATAGTCTTTCGTCCCTTGCAGATATCGAAGTACCTTCTTAGCTGCTTTCCAGTGATCTAGGCCAGGATTAGTCTGATAACGGCCTAACATTCCAGCAATATAAGCGATATCTGGGCGAGTACAGACTTGAGCATACATCAAGCTCCCGACTACTGACGCGTAAGGTATCTGGCTCATTTGCTCCTTCTCAACCTCTGTTGTCGGACACTGGAATGAACCGAAAACATCTCCCTTAACTACTGGAGCGACTGAGGGTTTGCACTGTTGCATGTTGTAACGCGTAAGGACACGATCTATGTAGGCTCTTTGGGACAATCCTAAGATCCCTTTGTGTCTATCTCGGTGAATTTCGATGCCAATGACGTAAGAAGCCTCTCCGAGATCCTTCATGTCGAAGTTATGCGAGAGTAACCGCTTCGACTCATGCAACATGTCTAAACTATTACTTGCCAATAGAATATCATCTACGTAAAGGACAAGTATAGTAAAGTTGCTCCCACTCATCTTGAGGTAGGTGCATTGATCCACTTGATTCTTCATAAAACCTTGCTTCTTCATGACTTCATCAAACTTGAGGTACCATTGACGTGATGCTTGTTTTAACCCGTAAATGGATTTCTTCAACTTACAGACTAGATGCTCCTCACCTTCAGGTTTAAAGCCTTCAGGCTGCTTCATGTAAACATCTTCGTCTAAATCACCGTTAAGGAATGCGGTTTTAACGTCCATCTGATGCAGCTCTAAATCGAAATGAGCTACTAGGGCCATGACGATCCTTAATGAATCTTTACGAGAGACAGGTGAAAACGTCTCTTGATAATCAATTCCCTCTTTCTGAGTGTAGCCCTTTGCAACCAATCTCGCTTTGTAGCGTTCAACGTTCCCATTCGGATCCAGTTTTGTTTTGAATACCCATTTACATCCTACGGGTTTGGCTCCGTTGGGTAATTCTACCAAATCCCAAACGTCATTTTTCTTCATGGATTCAAGCTCATCAATCATCGCTTTATTCCATTCAGAAGACTGGTCACTGCTAATGGCTTCATTGTAAGAGATAGGATCATTGAGCTTTCCAGGATCCATTTCAGTCAGGTAGGTAACATAATCATCCCAATTAGTAGGCCTTCTTTGCCTAGATGACCTCCTGAGTGGATTATCGGGTTCAGCGTTGTCTTGGTTTTGAGCGTTTGATGTGCCTTCGTCATGAGGTATAATGGGTTCTGATTGTAGAGGTAAATTTGGAGTTGGTGCAGTAGCTTCAGGTACAGTAGTTGCATTGGGTACAAGAGGAGTAATCGGAGTAATGGTAAGCGACGAGTCTCTCCCCCCCGCGTCTTGTACTTCTTGCAATTCTTCGTAAGGGTTGGTACTGCTCCCACTGACCTTGAAATCCTCCAGGAACGCGGCACGCTTGGTTTCAACAATACGGGTGACATGAGAAGGACAATAGAAACGATAACCCTTAGAGTTCTCAGGATACCCGATAAAGAAACAGGTAACTGTTTTAGGGTCAAGTTTCCTTAGGAAAGGATTGTAAAGTTTTGCTTCAGCAATGCAGCCCCATACTTTCATATATTTAAGACTCGGTTTCCTTCCTGTCCAAAGTTCATAAGGAGTTTTAGGGACAGACTTAGAAGGAACTCTATTGAGTATATGAACAGCTGCTTTTAACGCTTCAGTCCAGAGAAATAATGGTAAATTAGTGTTGGCTAACATACTGCGCACCATGTTCATCAGGGTACGGTTTCTTCTTTCAGCGACACTGTTCTGCTGAGGTGTACCAGGCATGGTGTATTGGTTCACAATCCCCTGGCCCTTACAAAACTCATAAAATGGACCAGGAGCTTGACCCACATCAGTATGTCTTCCATAATATTCACCGCCTCTATCTGATCTCACAACTTTAATCTGACGATCTAATTGCTTTTCAACTTCAGCCTTATAATCTTTAAAAGTTGTAAGAGATTCAGATTTCTCCTTAATAAGATACAAGTACATGTAACGAGAATAATCATCAATAAAAGTGATAAATGAAGTATGTCCTGTTATGCCAGCGATTTGGTAGGGACCACTAATGTCAGTGTGAATGAGTTCTAATAAATTAGAGCTCCTAGTGGCACCTTTCTTATTCGCTAATGTCATCTTACCCTTAAGACATTTGACACATGTTCCAAAATCAGAGAAATCGAGAGGAGGTAAGACTTCATCCTTCACAAGACGATTTAATCGTTCTTTTGAAATGTGGCCTAAACGCTGATGCCACAACATGGATGAAGTTTCTAAGTCTCGTTTCTCTTCCATCTTTGTGAGTGATTCATTAATGTTATATGACAACAAAGATTTGGAAAAGTTATCTTCTAGTTCTAATCTATAGAGACCACCATCCAGAACACCAGTACCATAAAGAACAGAATCATAGAGGATAGAGAGTTTGCAATGACCATGGGAAACAATAAAACCGTCCATGTCTAACTTTGGTCCTGATACAAGGTTCCGAGTTACCTCAGGAACATATATGGTATCATAAAGTTTAATACATAAACCAGTTTTCATAACTAATTGTAATGTTCCAATGGCTTTCACTTCTAATTCTCGATCATCCCCAACCTTAAGCGTTCTTTGGTTTCTTTCCAGCTTCCGGATTGAAAGGAATCCCTGAGTAGAATTGGTAACATGAACCATAGAACCAGAATCAAACCACCAAGAATTAGCAGGAACACTTAAATTATAGGACTCAAGTATCATAAAATAATCGTTACCTTTCTTAGCCAGCCACTCCTTAAAGTCAGGGCATTCCTTCTGCATGTGTCATGTCTTCTTACAGAACTTGCAGCGGATACTGCCTAAGGAGTTCTTAGAGCTGGAAGGTGCACTTGTATTAGGATTAGGATTAGGCCTTTGGACTTTAGAAGCATCCTTCCTCTGATAATTGTTCTTCCTCTTCTTAGAGTTGGAGGTAGTGAAGTTGGCAACATCAGTATGGCGATCCATCCTCATACGCTCTTCCTCCTGTACGCACATAGCGACCAGCTCACTCATCGTCCATTTGTCCTTCTGAGTGTTGTAATTGATCTTGAATGCTTCAAAGGATGAAGGAAGCGAAGTAATGATGAAATGAACAAGGAAACCATCACTGATTTCCATTTCCATCCCCTTCAGCTTATTGGCCATGTCATTCATCATCATGATGTGCTCGCGAATGCCACTCCTCCCATCATACTTAGTGGTCACCAGCTTGAGAATAAGAGTATTAGCGTGTGCTTTAGACGTCCCCTTGAACTGAGCCTCCACAGAAGCCAAGTAGGTTTTAGCATCGTCAGAATCAGGAATAGCTCCTCTGATAGAGTGATTAATGGACTGCTTCATGAACATGAGAAACATGCGGTTACTTCTAGTCCACTTATCATGAAGTAACTGCTGAGGAGCAGTACTCTGTGGAGTAAGGTCCGCTGGCTTATCCTCTCTTAGAGCATAATCAAAGTCCAGCACTCCAAGTGTAAGCATGAGGGCATCCTTCCATGCAACAAAGTTTTCACCAGTCAAAGGTGGAATTCCGCAATTTGGTGCTGATAGTGGAAATAAGATGAGCAAGTTATGATACAAATGAAGAAGTCCTAATGTGATCTAAGGGCACGTTAAACTAAGGCAGGCATAAATAATGACCATTTTACATTATGAAGCTGTGATATTGTCTATTACTAACATCAAAATAATAGACTTAGCTAAAAAATTCTACTTAAACGAAGACAAAACAGCTTTGGCCAGAAGTGTAATCATTTAAGCATATGTGCAAAGTGTTTGTAACAAATCAGCTTTGGCCAGAAATTGAAACAACCACTTTAGTTATGCACTTGTTGAGTATGTCATCTATGAATGAATTAAATCAGCTTTGGCCAGAAATTAAGACATTCATGCTTATGATGCACACACAACATAGCTTTCGTAATACTTGAACGATAAGTAGATGTATCAAGTCAGCTTTGGCCAGAAATGATATATCAAAAGCTCATTCAAGTTAAGCTATTCTGGTTTTGCAAAACATTATCTGATTCTGATTAAATTAACTAAGTAAATTACAAAACCATTTATTTAATAGCAAACCACCCGTTAGCGCGGATCGAACTGGTGAAAATGACTGATTTCGAATCCATTTCGGACTGGTGATTCTGATTAAATTAACTAAGTAAATCACATTAAACACTCATGATTTCGGATGAAAATGACTGATTTCGAATCCATTTCGGACAGTCCGTAATGGCTGATTTCGAATCCTTTCGGATGTGTCCAAAACGCGTAAGTCGAATCATTTCGGATGCATTTCGGATGATTTTTAGTCCGAAATTGATCCGAAATGGTGATGCTTATCCGAAATGATCCGTAATGGTGATGTTTAGTCCGAAATCAATAACTTATGATGAAAGATGATCCGTAATGATCAACATCCATCCGAAATGCATCAGTAATGATCTGAAATCATCCGTAATGATCAAAGATGATCCGTAATGATGAAGCTCCAGATCCGAAATCATCCGTAATGACCAGTGATGATCCGTAATGATGAAACTTTGATCCGAAATCGTCCGTAATGATGAAACTTTGATCCGTAATCATGAAACTTAGATCCGTAATCATCCGAAATCATCCGTAATGAGGATTTCGGATGGCAAAAACGTAATCTGATAAGAATTTTTCGATTCTTTTTCCAGATTTTCCGATATAAAACAGAACCGACTAATCAACATATGCTCTGATACCACATGTTGGTTCGGTTCTGTTCAAACATGTGAGAAAACATGAAATCATACCTGTAACCAGTGTTGTAAAAATCGGAATTAATCGGCGCCTAGGCGGCGCCTAGGCGCTAGTCGGCGGTTAACTGATTAATTTGGAGCTAGTCGGACCATTAATCGGTAGTCGGTCCAAGGCGGACCTAGTCGGTCCAAGGCGGACCAAATCGGCCCAAGTCGGCCCACTCTTTTTTAGTTTAAATCTGGCTCAAACAAATGTTTTTAACCATTAAATACATGGCCCAACTTGTTTAGTTCCAACCTGGCCCAAAAAAACATGTTTTTAACCCATTAAAACATATTCCATGAGACCATGACTGATATGTTAATGTTTAAATACTTAAATTGCTATGTTTTAAACTTCATTGTTTAAATTTTAAACTATTTTTAAGTATTATATTGATATTAACGTGTGTATTGAATGTTTAAATACTTGATTAGCTATGTTTTAAACTTAGTTGTTTGAATTTTGAACTATTTTTAAGTATTATATTGATATTAATGTATGTGTATATATATAAATTTAAAAATTATATATATAAATTCCGATCCGATTAATCCCGATTAATCCTGATTAATCCCGATTAATCCCTAGTCGGTACTCCACCGCCCGACTGGCGCCTAGCGATCTCTACAACACTGCCTGTAACAGCAGATAGTCCTGTGGAGAATCCAGTAATGGAGTTCGACATGCTTGTCATCTTTGATCTGGTTCCTCCTTAGGGTGTTGACTGATGATGGGGACTTAGAAAACCGAAAAGGGTATCGGTTAGGAGAGGAGGTCGAATTTGATGTTATGCTTATGGGGTGTGTAACTGAGTAACCCTTTAACCTCCATATCATTCTCCTTGTATAAGCACCCAGGAGGAAACCTAATTAGTTACTAAGGGTAATATGGTCCATCAACAATTACCCACTAATTTAAATAATAGGTTATTATATATTTTGATCTTTATTATGTAAATGATTATGATGGCTATAGATTAAATATTGTTACATAATATATTTAATCTTACATTAAATACGACAATCATGGCCCTCCCATTTGATGATTTTAAGAAAAAAAAAAACATTAAGGTGATAGTGGTTTAGGTCATGACCACCCTTTAGGGTAGTGGTTTTAGATGGTGGATTTGAGCCTTATAGGTGAATGACATAACACCTATATGAAGGATAATGATGATCATAAGAGTTAGAGTAATGACCACACTATATATCCTAACGGGACCAATAGCACCGTGTAGAAACCAAAAGATTCTTGAGATCTTTTTTACAAATGCGGTCAAAATGACTATAGGGCAGCCCCTGACGCATGTTGTCCACACCTTTATGTTTGTTTTTATTAGAACTAGTGGTATTCATTTAGGATGATCAAAATGTGTATGTAAGGGTGAAGGGAGTGATTACCTATTTGGAATAGGTAAACTCCCATTCACTCAATCAAACATTGTCACGTTATTTTACATATTTTGTTTACCTATTGCTAAAAAACGTTGGCGGTGGTTTACCTATCTTGGATTAGGTAAACTATTTTTTTATTTTTTTAAATTATGTGTTAAGATAAAACAAATAAAACATCAAACTTTTATAAATAAAACTTTTATAAATAAAAAAAACATTACATAAACACGGGTCAAAAGAGTTTTGGGCGTTGAGTGGATAATCATAGACATTGGGTCTAACCAACGTCGGACCGTGTAGCAACCAATTTTGGTGGGGTTGGGTATCGTAACCGAAATTCGGTTGCATGGTTTGGTTAAAAAAATGGAGTTTGGGTTTGTGTAGCAAAGCCAAGTTAGGGATGAAATGGCGCACTTGAACCACCCGAACCACCACGTTTATTTTGCGCCCTCGCCTTTGAACCGGACCTTTAATATTTTTTCTTCCCTTCACCTTTGTTTGAGCCTTCCATTTGTTTGAAAAGAGTTGAAATGAGGATAAGAAGTGTGTAAAATAATGGCAGTGGAATGAGGATGATGAAGGTGTATTGGTTTGCTTAAAGGTGAATATTATATTTTTTTTAATAATGTAAACGGCTATATAGCCGTTAGAAGTGCACAACGTTCGAAAATTCATTCCTTCTCGAGCGGTAAACGTTCACCGATCAAACAACCTTCCCGAGCTGTAAACACCGTTGACGGCGGTGTTACCGCTTGGTAAACACGTTTAACGCTGGTGTTTACCGCCCACTCCGTTCACCCTAATGGTTTTATTGTTCAAGTGGTTGATACTTCTAGTTAGTAGATAAAGATGTTGATATAGGTATAGGATTAGAGAATGTGTAAATAATTAAATGAATGAAAATTAAAACTAGTCTGGATACTATGAATATTGGATTAATTTATATCTATTTATATCTATTAATAAGTGAATGGAAATGAACAGGGATTAACGGTAACATTAACAGAACATTAACGGCGTGAGGTGAAAGTACATGAGTCACCATCCAAACACCTGTTCACCACGTGTTGCTATATTAATACACCAGGAAATGGTTTTTGAAAACCACTACACCTATAAAGTGATGAAACCTCTTTTTCTCAAATTCATTTTACATATGGTCGGATTAGCATCTCCGACGAACTTCTGGCTGTCCAGCGTAATGGTATGCCGTTACCGACGACGGCGGCGCAGGGTTCTTCCGCCGAGCCAAACCTCCGGTGACCTAATGGCGATGATCTAGAGTGAGAAAGAAAGAAGATGGCTGCTGCCTATGAATCATCTGCAATTAGTGGATGCGTTGCAAAGCGTAGAACCGGCGGCCTTTGATAATGGCGGATTGGGTTCCGGCGAGCCTTTCGGCCTTCCATTAAAGCTCGGACGAGCCGGGTCTCCATTGCATGTCCCGGTTTGGGTGTGGGTTTGTTTTTTCAACATCCCTGTTGTTTATGATGAAATTAATATGAGGTGGAGAGAAATGATGATGATGATGATGGTACTTTGGTTTGAGTGTGGGTTTGTTTTTTCTGCGATTCGTAAAGGTGTTGAATGAGTGCCTCCTCACATAAATGAATTCATGCTGGGATGCTTTCCTAAAATACAAGGACATAGCCACCTTCAACGATGGGTCATGGAAGGAATGCTAATTTAAAAGTTAACGTGGGTCATTATCGTAAGTATCATTACTGATAATTCAAATTGTTATTAATTTGAATTGGGATGTGCAAGTTCGTGTCTAAAGAAATGGTTGTTAGACTATTGGTTCGGTGTAAGTGGTTGTATTTTGGTGTGATTCGTTAAGTTTAAGTATGCTTGGTGCGTATTATATGAGTTCGTTCGAAGTGAATTCGGTGTGGCTCGAGATTATCCGGTGTTGATTCGATAGGATTTGGCTAGCCACTTAGCCAAGTTTACTGCAAATAAACTAGAGTTAAACTAATATAATTTTTTAAGAAATGTGTAATATAAAATATGTAAAATAGAATGTCATCAAATCTTATGGTTTAGTCCGGTTTTATACGAAAGGTTTTCAATGTAAACCGCAAACCAAACCGTTCACTACGGTTAGAAACTTTCGCAACCGACCAATCGAAAGTCAATCTAAAAAACCAACCTTAAAACCTCAAAACCAAACCGATGAATGGTTTGATTGGTTTCATTTTTCTAAACCAAACCGTGAATATCTAAACCAAACCATGAATACCCTTAAGTATGGTTGTGCTGCTGCAAAATGCATTTGTTTATTTACGTTTTGATTAGCAAAATCGAGTCACCACAACCAACCGAACAAGTGTAGAGATATCGTTTTGATCATATGAAGACTTTATCTTGGGTTTTTGTTCTGTTACTATAGTGTGTGTCAACACTATAACGAATCTAACCAATACCGATCAAATACGTGTTGCATCCCCGCAGCAACGCGCGGGTTGATTTCCTCTAGTTATATTTAAAATTTGATCCGTTAACTTGTTATATTTTAGTTTTTCCGAATTAAACTTATGCAAATAATTTATAATTAGTTCTACCATTTTTAGTATATAATATATATAAACGAGATCAGGAGAAAACACCTAAAAGTGTAAGAACGGTAAGAACGCATCATGGCCCAACACGTGGCGCGGGACATTATTAGGGTCCGAGGTGTTTTTTTGTCTTTTAAATATTCTTCTTCTTTCCCGATTTTCGCGTGTGACATGCTGCTTCATTTTTGGCGTGCAAAATAATTTTGGCGTTAACTAGAATCATTAATTACTTGGCGTTTTACTGTTTTCCCATATTTCTTCTCGTTGAATTAATTCTTTTTGTGTCACATAGTTAATTTTTTTTGGCGTTATGGCGTTTTCCAGGTCATTTTTTGGCGTTTTGGGTCTTTTGTTAATAATTGATTAACATAGATTAATATTTTATAAAGTTACAATAATACGAAATCAAAATAAACTAATAGTCTTCCGTGGATAGGATTACATCAGAGATGTAATTATGGCGTTTTGTTTTCCTATTAGGGTTAGGATTTAGAGAAAACGGTGGAAACTGTGAGAACGGTTAGAATGCTTATTGATCGTCCGATCAAAACAATCTATGGACTAGACTGGCGCGGTGGCGTTTTCGTAAATAACACCAAATTTATTACGTGGACGCGCTTCATTAAGGGTAAAAAAGGTAAAACACCATTTATCACATAAAACGCCGTTGAAATATTAACTCCAAATAAATACAAAACGCCAATTTTATCACTGCGTAGTTTTTTCTGTGTTTTTATTTAAGCTCTCAGGCTACAAAAACGCCACAAAATATGAAACGCCATAATATATAACGCCAAAGCTTACATCCGGATAAATGTTAATTACTTTTTTTGTTATAAAAATAGCATGCCGCCTAAACTACTTGCCAAAAAAATTCTATAAATAGAAACGTCTCACCACCTTCCGTTTATCACACAAAAAAAAAAACACAAAAACACACAGTGGTTGCTAAAAAAATACAACTCAATGTAAAACGCCAAAAAATACAACGACGGCAAACATCTTTTCTTTGATACTCAGTAATGTTCTGCATGAAGCTTCGCTGAATGATTAGTTACGTGAGTGTAGTAAGATTTTGCTGCATGAGATGGACAAAATTGAAAAAAGAGGGACTGATAACACCCATATGTCATACTGTCATCTTTGTTCCTGAAGAAGGTTTGGATGATAAGAAGAGACCTATACCAGTGTAAATGCTACTTTGGCCTCGATGATTATAATGAAGACGACAGGCAGATAGCATCCACCCACACGGGGTCGATCTATGTCTCCAACATCCACAAAGACACTTCAACACATGAACAAAGAAAATAAACAACGCCAAACCTAAAACGCCATTTATTTGTCACAGTTCTTGAAGTTTCAAAAGAAAAAAGAGACTGATGACACTGAAGATTTAAAATCATAAATTGCTTCTACTTTGTTTTTTTTTTAATTTTCTTTATCTGTTGTTTGTTTTGTAATTTCAGTTAATAAACAACAAAAGAATATTAATACTATAATGAAAAATATAATAAAACGCCAAAATGAGCAAATGCTTGTAAAACACCATCATGCCATAAAAACTCACAAAAAAAAAACTACCAAACTATAATAAAATTACTTTGAACAACTACTATTATAAAAAAATGTCTGAAACAATGTGCAAAAAATATAAAACAAAAGAAGTCCAATCGTTATCTAACCGCCATTGGAAAACAAAATGTCATAATTACAGCCGTCAAGATTTGACGTGTTACACCATAAAAACAGTTGAGTCTGAAAACAAAACACGGTAAACTGCAAAAAAACAGTAAAATGAAACGACGGAAAACATAATTACTAACATTTATTATATTTATTTCAAAACGTCATAATTACCTGTCATGCGCGGGGAAAAAAGTCAATATAAAAGAAGACCATGAGAACACAAGCTCAAACACGCCAAAAATTTTGACTAAAACACCACATATTGTCTAAACGCCAAAAAATTTAAAAATGACTAAGGTTATTGCATGGAGGTTTGAAAGGAAAGGAAAGAGAAACGATTCATCATAAAGTTCTCTGATAGGAGAAGGGTAAAGGTAAGGACAATCAAAGCCATGCTTGGAATGAATGAAAAGGTTCAGAAGGATATCCTGGCCCTTGGGGTTCCAATGGACAACGATTGTGAAAGAACCAGAACTGTAATAAAAAGACTGAAGATAAAATTTCCGGCAGAAGATGATGAAGATGATGATGATATTGACGATACTCCTATACCAAAACTTACCAGTTGGGTATTGCATGAGGAAGAAGGAAGACTTGAAGTGACATATAAAAACGAGGTGCAATATTCAAGGCCAATAGAAGAAATGTTGAAGACAAGGTTGCTATCTATAATTGAACAACTATGTGATTTAGCACCTTCAAATGATCCAAAATCCAAGGATGAAGTGATATTCAAGAATAGGCTGCAGCAAAGAAGAGACGAGCTAATGACGTTATACGCAAAAATGAAATTTGATGATGAAGAATCTAAAGAAAGTGATGAACAAAGCGATGGGTACATCTCTGATGTAATCCCACCTACGGAAGACTATTAGTTTATTTTGATTTCGTGTTATTGTAATTTTATAAAATATTTGTCACACCCCGATTTTTCCACGTGTCACCGGTGGGCCCGGTGGGGGAGTGTCGTGACGTGGTTGGCAACATAATAGTCAAACAACACAACATATAAATGCACAGCGGAAGCAAAAGATAAATATATTACATTCCGAATATAAGTAATGTCAAAGTATTACAACGGAAGGTAAAGGATCCACAGGCGGATCAATAAAAGAAAACTGTTCAACAGACTTTAGGCATCTAGAACTTGCAAGATTCCCTAGTGACGCCCTGAGCTCCCAGCCAATTACGCATAGTACCTGTCACTTAACCTTTTGGAAAATACGCCAGTTTACACTGGTAAATACAATTAACTGACTCATTTTGGAAAAGAGTTTAAAAATTGATTTGAATGCACGAGGCACAAAATATCTTTTATAACTGGATTAAAATGCACAGAGGCAAAATTAATCTTTTATACTTGGGACAAATTTATTAATAAAAATCTTGTATCCGATTTACATGGTTGTCCAACATTTAGGGCCGGTGATTATACAATACAAGCCGGACAAGATTAATCGACACACCACAAATATAATCTCACAAGAAGATACCCTTACGAGTGAGTATACGTTATACATATGCAACGGGAGGTGTTTTGCCTACACCTTGTGCTTACGTCGTGGCCATTCACTTTTTAAAATGAGCCAATGATATCCAGGACACGGTCATTAACCCCCAATGTTATTTGTTATCAATCAATACAGATTAAAACGGGATTATGCAATTTAATCATCTCCGATTAAAAGGTTTCTACACCCGACCAAGCGGTAGTTTTATAATACCATATCCCAAGCCCGTATAAGGGAAAATAAGTTAAAAGTATTTACCTGAGCTAGCAATGCAATTTATACTCAGCCGTATATTCTAATCAGCAAGGACAAGTACTTCTACTGGGGCTCTCAATCTGGAACGAAGGTTTTATTAACCTATTAGATTCCTAACGGGTCTTATTTAAGTCGTAACTTAGACCGGTTAGTTTTAAGGAAGGTTTACGGTTCAAACGCATGATTAAGCGAAGACTGGAATAGAATGTGATTTAGACCCGACAAGTTTGAAGACTTGTATAATATGGGTAAACTAAACACATTCTGGATTTTGAGATAAAAAGGATAAGGTTTGACCCGTTTCGGCTAATTTATGCAAACTAGTTACATAAACCGAACCGAACACGCCAGAGGCGTAACGGGTAACCATATGGGTCCTAAATAGGTTTCCTAAGTTAATTATGCCTCAAATATGTTGTGACATCAGTAAGATGTCTCTCATTATGCCCGAAACGTTTTTTAAACACAAACTAGGCCCCGTAGGGGTAGTTTGGTCATTTAAAAGGTTATAAAAGAGTTTAAGTATTTACCTGAGTTACAGGTCTGATATAATCAGCAAAAATACTTATTTTGATAAGTTATAATAGTAGGATAAAATATATATGTGAAATTCATCAATTATAACCAAACTATGCACCGAAGGGGCATTTTGGTAATTTCACATAAGTCGTAAAGCTCAAAACTGAAGTCTGAGTTAAACAACTTTTGATTACTGTTAAAACATTATAAATTACCTAAAATATCAGTAGGTACCAACCCGTGTATGTCTAAAATAGTTCTAGTACATACTATGCGTTAAAAACGCTTAGAAAGGCGATTAGGAGCCGTTTCTGGGTTACGTACATAAAGCTGATATTTTTATTATTCCAGAAGGCTTAAATTAATTTATTTATTATTTAAGATCAGTAGCAAAAGGTTTGGAGTCGTTTAGATATGTAAAACTCATTTTATAGCCCGTAAGGGCAAAACCGACAATTACCGGATTAAGCCTACGACTATAAGTTATGTTCAGCCTAAAATTAAATAAAAATCTTCAAAAATCCCAAAATAATATATTACATCAGTGGGTAATAAGTTTGATATCAAAAAGTATGTTTAAATACGCTATATGCTAATTACGCCATTTTATTAACATAAAGCTTTCAATTTGCGCTAATGAGCATAACTCTCAATCTATACTTCAAACTGATGTTAAACTTTGCATACATGTTTATATATCAGTAATTAAAGTTTCTACACTTTTACATTTCCAAAAATCATGTTTTAAGGTAATAAGGGCATAATGGTCAACATATGAGCAATTAACGGGAACGCGTAAACGAATGGGTCAATCAATGAACCAACCACAGAGGGTTATGCTAACATGTAGCCTGGTCCTAAGGAAGCTCTAAGGCATTTCTAAAACATACCTGAACGGGTCAGAACTGAAAGTCAAAGTGAAAGTCAAACTATGTGACTTTCGGTTCCGAACCGGGTCTAAACAGGAAATAGTCGGGTTGAACATGTTTAGACATGTTCTTACACTAATTACTAAGTTATAACAATGATCAAACATGTTCTATATGTTCTAGATAGCTAATTATGCATAAATGACATTTTAAGCATCCTGTTGACTTTTTAATTAAAAGTTTGACCCGACTTTTGACCTGGTTAGAGTGGTGATCAGGGGAAACCCTTTTGAGGTTTTATTACCCACATAAATACCAACTCATAACTACTTTTAATTCGAGATATGACTGAGCCATTATTGACTAATCTCGAAGTCAAACCGTAATTACGACGGTTTGACTTTTAGCTAATTAACCAAGCTAAACTCAAACAAAGAAGAACTAGTAGACTTACAAGAGTCCTATGCACGACTTAAGATCAGTTGGACCTGCTTGAGAGCTCCAGAATTGATCTAAGAATGCAGGAAATGGTGTGTGGAACATTGTTGCACTACATGGTCTTATATAGTGGATTTAGGCACCACAATTAGTTGACAACTAAGTCTACTACTGCCCACAACCTTCCAACATGTGTCACTAGTGTCTAGGGGTCGTTTAGGGGCCTCTTGGAAGGGTTTAGATGCATTACAAGTCGTTTAGAAAGCTGAACAGGCAACCAGCACGTTTTTCTGCATCTTGGCGTCCCAGGCGGCCCGCCTCGCGTTTTAAAAATTCCCACGCGGGCCGCATGGCCCTTAAAATCAGAATTTTCTATTTTTGTTATTTTGCAGCTTGTCCCTTGGTTTCACGAAAGGGCAACCAAGGTTATTTCTTGCATTTTGACCCCCTTATATTTACCCACAAGGGCTTTAGGACTTATACCCACTTTGCCAAGTACCTGGACACTTCCGGTTAACCCGAAAAGTCTTAACTTTCAAAGTTTACGCTTTAACCCCTCGCACACGAATTTGATCATAACTTTCTCATATGTTAACGAAACTTTACGAAATTTATATCGTGCATTCTAGTGAGCATATTTAACTGTTACAAAGCTTCGAGTTTGTCAAAAGGTCACTCAGAGGTATATCTTTAAACATGTTGACACATTTAACCCCTGTAGGTTGTAATCTCTCACTTTCCTTCTTATTTAGCCTCGTATGATCCGTGATTTATTCGTTTGAAGGCATAAACATTATGTAGGGTTAATGTACAATATATTTATTCACTGTTGACATTCAGAACTCGTATTTTCATATACTTTTCAAGTTTGTCAACTTTAGTCCCTCTAGGGTGTTCTTTCACACGTTCAAGCTTATGACACGTGTCAATACATTATAGGACGTGAATTTTCGAGGTGTTACAATATTAATCTATGGTAATCAATTATTAACAAAAAGATACAAAACTCCAAAAATGACATGGAAAAAGGCATAACGCCAAAAAATTAACTATGTGACACAAAAAGAATTAATTCAACGAGAAGAAATCTGAGAAAAACAGTAAAACGCCAAATAATTAATAATTCTAGATAACGCCATAATTATCTTGCACGCAAAAAATAAAGCAGCATGTCAAACGCGAAAATCGTGAAAGGAGAAGAATACTAAAATGAAAAAAAAACCCTCGGACCCTTATCATGCCCCGCGCCACGTGTTGGGCCAGGATGCATTCTCACCGATCTCACACTTTTTGCCGTTTTCTCCTGAACCCGTTTCTATATATATATATATATAGGGTCAGGATCTAGAGAAAACAGTGGAAAGTGTGAGAACGCTTATGGATTGTCCATGGACTAGATTAGCGCGATGACGTTTTCGTAAACAACACGAATTCTATTAAGTGGACGCGCATCATTAAGGGTAAAAATGTCTTTACACTTCTATACCAAAACGCCAACTAATGAATAAAACGTCATTACGGACCAAAACACATCACTATATAAACAAAAACATCCAAGACATAAAAACACACACCCCAGAACCTGAAATGCCATATTTTCTACTATATACCATTCATCTTACAAACGCCAAAATCCCCAAAACATCAAACATACCTACTTAAAAAACGCCATATTTTACGATATACCAATCATCTTAGAAAACGCCAAAACACTCAAACACCAAAGATTCCAAAAAACCGATGTTTCTTTCAGATATACTATTTCCTCAGTAAAACGCCAAAAATGGTAAATATCGTTTCTTGTATATTCAATATTGTGCTACGCCAAGTTTCGGAGAATGCATTCTTCCCTGAGGTGCTGTGAATTAAATAACATTTTGCTACATGAGATGGACAAATCTTAAACGAAAAGATGTTGGGGTCAGACTTATGTCATTTTTTGTGTTTTGTTATTGATGAATATTATAATGGCATGAAGAGACGAATGACACTCATGAGTTGTTTGAAGATACATATTAAAAAAAACTCATGTCATTTTGTCTTTCGAAACGGCCACAAAAACACAAGCATGACAAAGCAAAACCGCCAGTGAACATGTTTCAAAGAAGAAAGAGACTGATGACAGTGAAGATTTGGAAGATGAATTGTTTCTATTTTTGTTTTTTTAATTTTCTTTTTCTGTTTTTCAACTTAGAATAAAAAAATACATTATATTAATAAAACGCCAAACAGTCGTAATGCTTGTGAAACGCCAAAAACTCCCAAACTATAATAAAAGTAATTTGCAGAGGTATTATTAAAAGCAAAAAATGGAAAAAAAAAAAGAACGCCAAAAACTAATTAAAGCCATTAAAAAACGCCAAACTTGGGAGATGGAAAGTCTATGACCCTAAAAACTCATAAAAATCTTAACAAAAACAGTAAAAATACAAAAACAGTATAAAACGCCAAAAACTACAAACACCAAAACGCCTGCTAGTGTCAAAACTGAGAGAACAGATGCTAGCAAAGCACGATGTTGCTATATAAAACGCCAAAAAACGCCAAACAAAGTATTACTATAAAAATCAACACTAATTGAAAGATGAAATTGAACGAAACAGTAATTGCTAAACAGTAAAATAAAGAGTCGGTAACATTATTGCCAAACATTTATTATATTAAAATCCACTACATGGAAAATTGAATTTATTTATCTTTTCAAAACGCCATAATTGACTGTTACATTATAGGTCTGTATCCTACATGGCACAACACTTGATAGAAAAAAAATAAACATCAAGAAAACTACTGATGTTTTTACATTATAGGGTTGCATCCTGATCTAAAAAACAATAAAAACGCCAAACATACTTAAGACGCCAAAATATTTACTATAATCCTGATATAAAAACAATAAAAACGCCGCGTATCTATTAAACGGCAAAAAATGCAAAGGTGATGTTACACACGTTTAAAAAAAGAAATATGAAAGGACAAAAAAGCCCCTCCGCCCTTCTATATGCCGCGTGACACGTATTGGGCCAGGATGCGTTCTCACCGTTCTTACACTTTTGAGCGTTTTCTCCTGATCCCGTTTCTCTCTCTATATATATATATATGGTAAGGTTCATTTGAGAACCACCATTATTGCAAGAATCGCGAGAACCCATGTGAACATAAAAAATACCTAAAAAATCCCAAAAACTCACAATTTTTTTTATATTTTTCTAATAAAAATCGCTATATTTTGTTACAAAAAAAAAGTTTTTTTTTTCGAGTAACAGTTATGGATGCACATGTGCATATGTATCATTTCTTGGACAAATTCTATAATATATTACCAGTAGTAGAAAAATACATTTTCATTTACACTACCATATGTAATACACTACTTTTTATATTACCAATATTAGAAATGCACATGTGCATCTATATGTATCAACATGAAATAAGGTGTTTTAGTACAAAAAGTTTGTGATTTTAAATTATGAAGTAGGCCAATATACATGTGTTTTTTGTTAGTTATATCTAGTGGTTGATGGTTTGATTATATTTGTCACTTTATGATGTAATATGTTGTTTAGATGGTATAAAGGATGTTGATGTACATATAATAAAGTGAAATATTGGTAATAATATTGTATTATGGATGGTAAAAAGCAATGGTATTGTATTACGGATGGTATGAGGTAATGATAGTGTAGTATGGATGGTATAATAGATGAAAGAGAATGTGTATTCAAAGTGGTGTACTAAAACACGTTATAACATGTTCATATATATATAGATGCACATGTGCATTTCTAGTGTTGTTAATGTTATAACAAGTTCATACATATAGACGTACATGTGCATTTCTATTATTGTTAATGTAAAAAGTAGTGAATTATGAATGGTAGTGTAAATGAAAGTGCAATTGTCTGATATTTGTAATGAATTACGGAAATTTTTCAAAGAAATGATACAAATGCACATGTGCATGGATAAGTGGATAACTGTTAGAAATATATGTTTTTTTAATAAAATAAGAAAATCATGTTTTCCAAATTATTAGAACAAGTATTATTTTATTTAAGTATAGATTGTCCAATAAGATTAGGAGTGAGAAAAACAAACTTTTTCAAAAACACGAATTTGGTAAATATTTTTGAAGCAACACCATAATTGTAAATACTTTTTCCCACAACACTCTTTTGGGAAAAAACTTCTTAAATCCCCCCCCCCCCCTCTCTATATATATATGTATATGTGTGCATGTATGGGTAGATCAAATAAGAACTTAAAAATATTGTGAGAACTCGCATAAAAACCAATCAAAATAAATTTTGTTTTTACTACCTTTATTATCCAAAAAACAACATAAGAAAATGAAATTATATGCTTACATGTATTCGTATATAAAAAATACACATGTGAGTTTTTATCATTTACACATGTGTACAAAATTTGTTAAAAATAATTTTCATAGTATAGATGAGTTAATTGGAAAGACAAATCATTTAAAATCTTAAATTTTATTTATATTTTCCATAATAAATAATGATTGATTGGTTTTACGCGGGTTCTCGTGGTTCTCATAATAATGTTCAGAGTTCTCAAGATAAATTTCTCACCACTTTCTCGCTCTCTAAGCTTAAGACATTATTGATAATTAAAACGTTGCATAAGACACCTAAATACCATGAGTCAACTACAATTTAGCATACTATGAATTGGTGAGGCCCAAACCAATTTCACCATAAACCAACCTCCTGTTGCAAACCTTTGACCGACACAAGAAGTCCCAAGTTGGGTTGAATGTACGAAACCGACCTGGGTAGAATATGTACCTAGTTTAGATGAAGAAATGGTTTATCCATCCTCCAAAAGATCTGGTTATCGATACGAGAGCTTGGAAAGTCGTGATAATGATCATGACGATTCCTTTTTAGGTGATTATGAGTGAAATAATTAAGACTTATTATGTTTAATTAGGTTTGTGTGATGTTTTTATTCAAGTTTATACACCATGTTCAACTTCTCACCCGTCAGTTTAGTTTGAACATCATTTGTATAGTTTGCCACCGAATCAGGGTTTGAAGGTGTAGGATGGTAGACTGTTGGAGGAAAAAGGTTAAGCACATGATGAGGGTAAACTGTAAGTGGGTTTGAAAGGTTAGCCATTTGAGGAGAGAAATTGTAAGATGGTTTGAAGGGTTGTCCATTTTAGGAAGGTAAACTACAAGAGGGTTTGAAGGCCATCATGATGATCGTTGATGAGTTGATCATCGAAGGTTTGAATGACTTGCTGGTTCGCTTGGAATTGGATAACTGCCACCCATATTTCGGTAGTGAATCAAGTGTTATAAGTGAAATGTGAATTGAGAAGCGCAAATGTGGGTTGAAAGAGGAAGTGGATTTACAACCTTTGGAATATATCCATTGGAATATAGTCGTTAACAATATACACATTGGAATTTTCCGTTTATTTAAATATATATTTTATTAGGTTCTTAATTATTTAAATAAATAATTATAATTTGTTTTAAATGAATAATATTATTTTATATTAAATAGATAGATATTTTTAGTTACTGATATTTATTTTTCATTTAAATTTAAAAATAGTTATGACGTGGAAAGCGTACAAGACGTGTAGCATTTTCGGTAACTTAGCATGTTGTAGTAAGTAAAAGATAAGTAATAGAAAAAACTGATATGATGCTGATGCAGAGGAAAAAAAGAATGGTGAGAAATGAAGCATGGGAGGCGAAGTTACATCGCACCCTTACAGTATATAAATCTTAAAACATTAAAGCAGTTGAGTTTAAAAGTTGTATTCATCTGCTCCTCCCTAGGGCTGTTCAAACCGCTCGTCCCTCGATGCTCGCTTGAAAATTGCTCGGAAAATGCTCGTTCGATTTGAGGCTCGGTTGTAAATAAGTCGCTCTGCTTGATTCGGTTTGTAAACGAGCCAAGCATGAGCCAAGGTCCGTTCAGCTCGAATTATTATTTTTAGTTAGTTTATACATATACATATACATATACATATACTGTAACGCCCGGCTCTTTTGTACTTTCTATTTATAGAAAGTTTTGTTCGTATTTCTATTTTTGGAAACCTTGTATTCTTGTAATTGTTCTTTCTTTGTAATAATTGTAAAACCAAGACTTGGATCATTAATGAAACTTGTATTTTGTTACATTTATGTTGTACACACTCTATATATGCTCGTACATTCGATTTGGTGAATCAATTGATGCTTAAACGTTATCCTCGGAAACTATGTGCTAAACTTGTAATTAAACTAAACTTATGCATGAAACGTGTTTTGAACGTAAACGATACTTGATTATGATACTTATACGCTCAAATATACTTTGACTATGATCGTCGTGCTTGATTACACCTTATACTATGCTTTTATGTCCCAACAAGTCCCTAAACTATCAAAAAGGCATCAAAAAGGACTCAAACATAAACTGCAGGGACTAAAGTGTAACAAAATCAAACTTGTCAAAATTGAGGCGCCGCGTGACGCCAAGGCCCCTCGCGTCACGCCTAGCCCCTGTTTTCGCATAACTGTGTTTTCTCAGCTGTTATACACGAAATCCCAAGTTCCAACCTCACCCAATCACCTTTAATCCACCTCTAAACACCTCCAATCACCTCTAATCTCTTCCATTATAAATACACACCTTCTCCAACCCATTTTACACTTTCACAACTCTCTAATCTTCACAAATTCACTCTCAATCTGTTGCAAATCGGAGTTTTTGGACAGATTCATACTTCTCTACAAAAGTGAGTATAACTTGCTCATTTCTCAACCAAATCACTTGGTTCTTCTTCCTATTGCTTTGTTATATCCTTGGGTTTGATTCCTTGGTTTCTCCATGGGGAAATCAGACTTGGAATTGCCCTAAAAAGGACCAAAACTTTCTGTTTTGTTTTAAGTTATTCAAAAACTTGTTTGTACTTATCTTACTTGAGTGTAACTCATCTCAAGACTATGTACTAATACTTACAACCTTTCCTATGATTGATTAGGTATTAGAAACATGTTTAAGACATATAAAATCAGAGGTTAAACCTCAAATACTTCTGTTTTGTTTAGGGTATTTAACCCACAAGTCATGTCAAGCTTAGACCTTGATGAATGAGTGATTATGGAACAACTTGGGTTGTCCAACATACAATCCTCACATGATTTGATGATTTCTCTTAACTTAGGCCATTTACATACTTGTACTAATCCTAGTTCGTGACCCTCCTTGGTTGTTTTTACATCAAGTGAAGTGGTGAACACCTAAGGGGTACCTAAATGGAAGCTTGGTCTTCCTACCCCATACATGACATCCATGATACTAGAGGTGCCTAAATGAAGATTTAATCTTCTACCTCCTACTTGAATTATTGGACTAAATAATATGTAACACTTAACTTAGATATATATACATACTCATTCGAACATTTGATGTTGAACTTGTGTTCATATGTTAAAGTAGTAGAATACCATCTAAGACCTAAGACCTTAATATGATTCTAATGGGTGTACTACCCATGAAAACATTATAACCATATTGGTTACATAGTGTCATATGAGAGTTATAAAGTTAAAGATGATTATTTTTATATTATACTTTATGCGATGTTAAATCCGAATCCATAATCTTCTGTTAAAAGCCAAACTCACACACCTATGTTTCCTCGTGTAGAAGGACTAGGTGCTCCAACTTAAACCATTCCATCAACTCACTTGTAGGAATTCCAAGTAGGAAAGCTTGCAACCACTGTGAGTATACTCAATCCCTTTTTCCCCTTTATACTTTGGGATGCAACATGTATAATTATGCAAACAACTTTTAAACTCAATCAAACTTACTCTATATCCATGATTAAACATGAAACTAATGTGAGTTACTTGTTATTCTCGTATGCTATGTAAACTATTTGGTCGATATATGCTCATTAACTTTGCTAGCCCACCTTAACAATTATAGCGCTATAGGATTAACGCCCCGCCCGTTATACTTTTGGGTATTGTTAAGTTAAACATTACCACCCCGCTAAACTTTTGGGATTAGGCTCTTTTATGCGTTGTATTCTCGGGTTTGATCATATGGTACGCCAAAATTGCATACTAGTAATCACATATTATGAATCATGTTGGATTTGAGTTTTATCCTATTATGTTATGTAATTAAACTTGTATACTCGCCTTTGCTTTTGCATTGAAACTCTATTTTAATACATGTTGCAGGTTGATTGTTGAAGTATGGATGAATGATGAAACAAGTTTAGGGTGGACTAGATACACACCTTTAATCCATTTATCTTTTGATGTTATGTTGAAATTTGAACAATGTTGTTATTTCTATTTTAAATGTTGTATGACAATTTAGCACTTGCAATGAAATTTGAATTTAATTAAATATTGTCACATAGTGTTATGAAGTCTCTAGCAATCTATACACACTTCGTCTCATCTCGATGTTTCCGCTATCGGTTGGGGTGTGACAGATTGGTATCAGAGCCATAACTATAGGGAATTAGGAAAAATTGTCATGCTTTTGCCCTAATCTATAGTTTTAGGAATTTTTGTCTCTTATGTGTTGTTTAAAACTTTTGTACTCTACAATGCATGCTTCCTAGCTATACTTCTTGTTGATTAAATTTATATGCCTTTCATAAGGTTAACATGAATACACCTTTGTTTATTTGTATACTCTTGTAACACAAACGAGACAACTTTACCAAAATAGGCGTGAAACCCACAATTTGGTAAACGACTCTCATTCTACCTTAAACTATTTTTGCACGAAATTTCACCATGAGCCGCTCCGCTCGGTTCAGTTTGTAAACGAGCCAAGCATGAGCAAAGGTCCGCTCGGTTCAGCTCGGCTCGTGAACAGCCCTAACATTGTCACTATCTCTGTTCGCAAATTTAAATCGGCGACACAATTGTCAAAATCCCTCAAAGTTCATGCGACGCTCGCTCGGAATATTCACTGCATGGAAAATGCTCGCTTGATTCAAGACTCGGTTTTAAATGAGCCGCTCCGCTCGGTTCGGTTTGTAAACGAGCCAAACATAAACAAAGGTCTGCCCGATTCGGCTTGACTCGTGAGCATCCCTACTCCTTCCCATCTCTTCCTGTTTTCTTTTTGCTATTCCCATTTTTTGTTTATTACTATTACTATTACTATTACTACTATATATTAATAAACGAATTGAAATGAATAGTGATTTTAATATTATAATAATATATAGTATTTTTAATACTTTTATTATTTTAATATTATAATAATAGTTATCTTCTTTACTTTTTAGCTTTAATCATTTTTTTAATACCGGGGGTTGGGATAAGCTTGGTGTCAACAGGTATCGAACCAGTACTGGTATCGAAAATACCGGGACGGTCATGTTCGGTATCAGTACATGAAGGTAAAAATCGGCACTAATACAGAAAACACCAAAAGTTGGTGCCGAATTGATATTGGAAATCTTTTGGTTCGGGAAATTCAGTGCTGCTACCCGGTACCATTTGCTCATCCCTTATCACGGTTATTGTACGAACAACGGTACCGTACAACTTTTTTTGTTGATTTTCTTCAACTTTTAATTTTTTCTTTTGTTAGTTTCAAGGGTAGGGATGAGCTTGGTGCCAACCGATACAGAATCGGTACTGATACCGAAAATACCGGTTACGGTACCAGTATATGAAGGTAAAAAACAGTAGTAAACCGGTACCAGGAACGCCAAAAATCGGTACCGAATTGGTACTTAAGATATTTCGGTTCGGCAAATTTGGTACCGGTACCCAGAACAATTTGCTCATCTCTGACCACGGGTTTCATACAAACAACATCGTTACCATACAACTTTTTTGGTTGATTTTCTTTCGGTTATCTTTTAGTGTTTTTTTCTACATTTTCTTTTTATTCTTGTCAGCAGTTCCATTCGTAACACGCTCGTAGTGATTTCAAAACACATGTAAACACAGACTAAATAACAAAAGAAATTCGCCTAGTTTCTAAATAATATTAAAAGGTCTAAGTGCACTTTCAATGTATATCTCAACATACAAATCAAATAATTCTTTTAAACAACCGTAATTTTCTTTATTTTATTTTCTATCAAATCTGTATATATTTAAATTTTGTTACAGAGGATAATTGTTTATTAAGACATATTATGATGTTGAAACTTTTGATGTTTTTTTTTATTTAACTATAGATGAACTTATCAAAGGGGTTAAGCTGTAAAATGTAACAAAAAAAAAAAATGGGTGAGAAACAAAATGAAAGTTAAATTAATCAATTTAAACTTGATGCCATCCTATCCATTCCAAACCCAGAACTTTTGTCCAATAAAGCTTGCCACTGCATTATTATGGAGATGTTAAAAGAGTTTAATTATCAATCTAGAACCTTTGGCATCATATACTAAACTAAGCATATATATAGATATCCAAATAATAGGATATATTATAGAATATACTAATTATTAATATATATAGGGTGGCGTTCTAGAGTGAACACTAGTGTATTTGTGAACTGAGTAAACAAATTTTGGTCATTGATTTACATCATCAAATCGTAAAATACACTAGTGTGTTTTCATCATCAAATTCTGATCATTGATTTACACCTGTGTATACACTTGTTAACCTAACCTTGTATGTATTCCATATATAAATTATGACTTAAAATTGCGCCAAAGAAATCTAATCTAGGATCTTCGGTAATCAATCTGACCCATAACCTTCTAGCTGAAAAATAAACTTGGTGATCACTAGATACATTTAAGGGATTAGTTTTATCCTATAACTCGTTATTAGAAAAAGACATTGCATGCATTATTAATTTGACAAAATAAAGTTAGTGGGTGTTGATTATTGACGAATGGCCCATCAACGGCTACTGATCCAAGAGGGCATGGGCCCATCTTTATCCTCTCAACTACTTTCTCTATGGAAACTTTATTCATTCGTACACGTTACAGCTGTATGGTAAATATATATATTTTTTTTAAAGCGGCAATGCCAAATGTGGTAAGGACAAGAATGATTTTGTCTTACTGTAGAAAAATATGTCTAGAAAGTCTGATTGTATATATTTGAGATATTTAAAAAGTATATTGGAAAAACTGAAATGATAATACAATGGCCATTTAAGTTAAAAACGTGTTGATAAAAATTATATAACTTGCTTTATCCGGTTTTATTAATTGCTTTTTATATTTTTATGGATGTTGGGTATGAGTGACCATGATATTATTGATAACGTTTGACCCTTATACTAAATTATCAATCAATATTATTCGTTTTTTTCACAAAGAGTTCACGGGTTTGTTTTGGTTACCCGAGTGAAGACTTCCCACAAGATTGCCGGTCATGGATTGAACATACTCAAGCACATTTAAATGTCAAGTTTGCCTCTCATCCACAACTATACTTCCAAAACATGATGGTCATATTTGAAGCGGGACATTCGTCACATTCAATATGACTTAGTATCTCTTGTATGATTTAAACAAATGGATATAGAATTCATCTAAAGTGCCATATACTCTCTCCCTTGAAGTCTATTAAAACAAGTAATCATCTAGTACTTGAACTCACATCTTCCTAACACAAACATACAACACAACATTAACTGATATCATTTGTAACATATCCATACCAACCAATATTGTTTGTTTTACTCATAAGGAGACCACAAATTTGTTTTTAGTTGCCATAGTGAAGACTCTTATGAGGCCATTCATCTCCTGCTCAAGAACGCTTAATTGTGAAGTTTGTCAATCACACACAAGCAAATCGTCCAAAATGCATTAGAGATATTTGAGACGAAACATTCTTTATGTGCAAGTATCTAAACTGTGAGTGGAACAAAAGTATGTGGAATCCACCTAAAGTATCATATACTCTCCCCATTGAAGTCTGTTTAGAGAAACTATTCATGTAGTACTTAAACTCACCTCTTAACAACCACATTACAAATACAAAACATTGTCGAGTGATTATACAAATACAAATTTAGTCACAAGATCAATTAATAAGAAAATATCAAAGCAAAAGAACCTCTTTCTCTACCATTCTAAGGTAATGTGAAGCTATTAGCATCCACCTGAACCACTAAACATCGTTATGTTATCACATTGTGTTTATATTCCCTTTTTCAAAATGTTTTTTTATCTTGCAAGTAGTCCTTGCGTGTTATAAAATCAACAGAAGTTTTATAAAACTAAAAGGAACCCATCCGCCTAGGGCTGTAAACGAACCGAACGAACACGAACAAGGCTATGTTCGTGTTTGTTCATTAAGGAAATTTGGATGTTCGTGAACTGTTCGCGAACACATGACGAACAGAAGTTTGTGTTCGTGTTCGTTCGTTAAGGAATTTTGGTTGTTCGCGAACAGTTCGTGAACACTAACCACGAACGCAAACGAACACAAATGAACTTTAATTTTGAAAATTAAAAAGGCACCGTTAATCTTAAACATTGTACACAATGAAAGTAGTTAAATATAACCATTTAAAGATTGAAGGGATGAATAATATTGGGTTCAATCGATTGGAGATAAACTGAATGAAGGAGCGTGATATCAAAAGTGGGAGAGGGCCAGAGAGAGGGAAATAATACATATGAGGAAAGTAAAAAATTAATAAAACATTAAAAACTTTTAGAAAATAAACATAAAAAACCGAACATGAACGGACGTAAACGAACGAACACGAATGAACATAAACGAACATATTACCGAACGTTCACGAACGCAGTCGAACGAACGAGACATTTGTTCGTGTTCGTTCGTTAAGCTTATCGAACGAAATTTTTTGTTCGTGTTCGTTCATTAAGCTTATCGAACGAACATAAACGAACTTCCCGCCGAACGGTTCACGAACTGTTCGCTGAACGTTCGGTTCGTTTACAGCCCTACATCCGCCCCCTTCTTAGTTCTTACACACAAGTTGATTGTGGATCTTTCATATTAGATAAACAACTTGTATAAAAAACAAAATACTTCAGAAAAGGGAGAACACTTCATGATGGCTTTTATCGAAATAAAGTTAATTACACGATAATAATAATAAAAGACTACAATTAATGTCACGTGTCAATTTCTCCTTCAAATTCACAATTATATTTTTATTTAAAAATATTTTGTTATCCTTATAATTATTATTATCTATAAAATCTTTCAGTTTCTATCTATCTATACTTTCTATAAAAGGAGAAATCTCAATGACATAAGAAAAGCTGATGTGTCAGCAGGAGAAACTGTCCAACAATACTTTTCTTATGTCATTATCGCATCATAATCCTTAATATATAAAATCACTTTAATTTTCAAATGTCTGGCTCATATCTAAAAAATCACTTTAAAATCAATTTAAACATCTGCCCACATCTACAAATGGGCAGCTGTTTATAAAACCACTTCAAACCTCTGCCCATATTCAAAATTTAAAATCAAAATCCTGGCTCCAAATTCAAAATTCAAACTACATATGAATCTGCCTCCCTATAAATAACATACATGAATATGAATTTGGCTCCACATTCAAATTTTAATTTATCTCTCTCCTTTATATTTGCAATCATATCTCTCTTACTCAAATGCATAGCTCTCATGAATGAGCCGGTTAATCTTCGATTACAGTTCTTTGTAACAAAATCATTGTTCCAACATTGTTGTTTCATTGAAGCTCTATTTCACACACTCACCTTTGACCTCGGCTTTGCATATTCAGTTTGTTCATCTGCGATTACAGCTTTTTGTACTTCACGAAATTTTTCCAACATCATTGTTGCAACATCATTGAGGGTATGTTTTTTTCTCTGATTTTGACTCTTAAAATTTGAACTGATCTGTTCTAATTCTCTGTTTATATTTCAGTCTAATCAGAGTTGTTTAAAATTCAAACAATTAGTTGCGGGTTATTTTAGGTTTGTGGATTCTTTTAAACTGTTGATATATGTTGATAATATTTATTTCAAGGTGTTGATATATTTCAACTTTTTTTTTCGAGCAAGAAGTTGGGAGTTCTTCTACACTGTTTTTGAAGTCTGAAGTGTAGAAAGTGGGGTACTTCTTTATGATAAATGAAGAAGTTAATGGTAATTATGAGAACCTGTTTTTTATTATTTTTGTTCTTTCGATTTCTTGATATTTAACTTTTTACTACGATTATTATATCTTTCTTTTACATGACACTTAAAGAAATATACAAGTTAAATAACACATATGAATTTGGCTCCACATTCAAGAGTTAAAAATGTCATCATACCCTTCTGTAGGTTCTTATGATTTAAAGTATCGCTTTATCAAGCAAGTTGAGGATCAAGTATATGAGGATAGGGCTACTGTTGAAGAACTGAAGAGGTGTTTTGATGGACTGCATCTTGGTCTGTTTACGAGAGACCAAGTGTCCAGAAACTTGATGGTGATGTCTTTCTGCACTTCAGACTTCAAAAACAGTGCAGAAGCTTTTCATCACGTTTTACTACCATTATATCCTTCTTTTACATCAGAGTTGAAGAAATATACAAGTTTAAAATGTCATCATATCCTTCTGTAGGTTCTTATGATTTAAAGTATCGCTTTATCAAGCAAGTTGAGGATCAAGTATATGAGGATATGGCTACTGTTCAAGAGCTGAAGATTATTAAATTTCGTTGTTCAGTTCTCAATGTAATTGTTGATCTATCGTCATATGTGATATGTAAATTTTAATTCTATTAATCTTTGTAGAGCATTTTATTTTTACTAATTTGAGCATCAGTAGATGTTAGTGTTGATACCTGTTATTGTAAATGTTGAGTTGCAACTGTTGCCAACATCTGTTATTCCCAACAGCAGTTTCCAAAGAAGATTCAACCATTAACACAATAGAAGTTCTGAACATTCTTAAAAAATTGACAAAAATCTTTAAAAGTCTGTTGAAAACAGTTGTTTTTAAAACATCTGTTTGGCAAAAGATTCATCCACTGTTTAAAGGTATTGTATGTTCTCATAATTCCTGTTTTTTATAACGACTGTTGAGTTGCTACTGTTGCCAACATTTGTTATTCCCAACAGCAGTTTTGTTGGTGCATATGTCTGTTGACTTCGTCTTGTATCGAGTCATGTAATATGTTAGATAGACCAAGACACGTAGTACGAGAAAAACGGGAAACAAAACGAAACCAGCCACTTCACACGAAGTGACCAGTTCGTGCGGACTGGACCAGGTCGTGCGACCTGGAGCAGATCGTGTGAACATGTTTCGTGCGACCTGGCTTCTCCTATATATAGTGGGTCTTGGTTCTTCATTTGAAACAATTCTGATTCCGGTAGCGAAGCTCTGCCGAAGTGTCGCCAGCTCGTGTAACGTTGTGAAATCAATACAAATGACATTTAATCTACTTCTAAGTGTGAATCTAGCTGCAATGAAGATCAAATCACTGAATTCTGCCTCTGATTTGGTCTTGAACTCTTCTGATCGACTCATTTAGATCGAATCCCAATCCTACAAGTGGTATCAGAGCTCAGGAGGAAGAGTTCTTACCATTTCAGCTTGTTTTCATGGATAAATCTGATTTCTACTCATTCTTCTACACTTTTTCTTCAAAATTTTAAAGTTTTTACGGTCAAAATGATCTGAATTTCACATATAACACGTAAAACTGAGTTTTAATCAATCCTTGAACAAATCAGAAATAAAATCGACCTAAAACTTGATAAAATTGACAAGATCGCGTGAAACACTTGTCAGATCATTCGAGATACAGTCAGATCGTTTGGAATAGCTCAGATCGTGTGAAATTGTTGTCTCAGATATCACGGTTTGATCCAAGTTGTGTGAAAAGTGATCAGGTCGCATGAAATTACCCCAGGTCGTACGAAGTTGTCTTCAGGTAGTTTGAAACTAAGTTCAGGTCGTTTGAGGTTGGTCAGTTCGTTTGAAATAGACTCTTCAGTTCGTACGGTTTGGTTAAAGGGTGTCCAGATCGTTTGAAATCTTCCAAGTTCGTTTGAAACTTTGTTGTTGTAATCACTCGACATCGAAACATGGATAACGAATTTTATAATGCATTTGTTACTGCCCCGGGTACTCCTGTTATAGTTGCTCAGAATGTAAACATGGAAAATGAAACGGGAACATTACAGAAACCCCCAAAGCTGATGAGCATTGAAGAATATTACTGTTGGCAAGAACGTTTCGAAAACTGGGTTCAAGCAAATCATTTAAGGTCTTGGGAGTGTATTGAAACTAAGTACGTTTGACCTCGTAATAATGTGGGAGTTATAAAGAATATTTCTGAATTTACGGAAAAAGAGAGAGAAATGTACAAGGCAGAAAAAATGATGATCAGTTTACTTCAACAAGCTGTGAAAGAAGACATTTTCATATTACTTCAACATGATGATAGTGCACGTTCGATTTGGGAAGCACTTCATACAAAATTCGAAGGAAGTACGGAGATGATCAAGAATAAAAAGTCACTATTAAAGAAAGAATTTGAATTGTTCTCAAGTTTGCCGGGTGAAACTACAAAGACTCTTATTGAGAGATATTGTCATTTAGTACGTTCAATAAGTCGGTTGGATATCAATAAAGATTGAGAGGAATGGGTTGAAAAATTAGCCGATGCTTTACCTCAAAAAGAATGGGGTACATATCTTATGATTTTAAAGAATACCGGAGAGTATGATAGATTGACAATTGCTAAATTCATTGAAAAACTTGAAGGACAAGATCTTGAACAACAAAAGATCGCTAGAATGAACAATTCAAGTGGTCAACAAGATATCAAGATGTATTTCAAAGGTAATGTTCAAAATGTTGAAGCAAGTCCGAAGATCCAAACCGCTTTCAGCGTAGAAAACTCATCCGGATCACTTAATCAAAGCTCAATCAACAACAGTGGATTTTCTTCATATCCGAGTGTTAATCCTAATGTTTCAACTTCAAATTATCAGTCTCAAAGCTCAAACAATGGGAATGGTCATGTGCTACAATGCAACATCGCGTTGCATCTTCAGAACGGTCAGAATTTCTCTGAAGAAGTCGCTAAAGGTCATATGGCATTACTAGTTACCGTGTTAGAATCTTATGAGAGTTTGGTTGCGGGAAGGATCGGAAATCCTATGTTAACAAAAGAGGACTACAATTAGATTGATGCTGAGGAATTGGAGCTAATGGATATTAAGTGGTGTTTAGCGAGCGTGTTGAGGAGAGCTGAGAAATTTAAGCAAATTACCGGAAGAGATAACTTACGTGATGCTAATGTTTCTACTTTAGGTTTTGATAAGTATAAAGTTACTTGTTTTCGATGTAGGGAAAAAGGACATTACAAGAGGGAATATACCAACCGAGAAGCAAGTGGAGCTCAGAATCCTTTCGGGAACAATGATTATTATCGGAAAGCAATATATCATCAGGTAGCTCAACAACCGTCATCATCCCGTGCTATTCCGATTGAAGATGGAAAGAAGAAAGCTTGTATTACTATGCCTCCAGATCAAGAAGATGAAAGATTGCCAGAGAGATTTAGCTGGGAGAAATATATTCCGGCTGAAAGTAACTCAAAGTTTAGAGCATTTGTTGCACAGATCATTCAAGAGCCGGAGTTCATGACAGAATGGATGGATGTGTTTGCAAATGATGAGAAAAGTCAAGATGGAGAGTCTGTTTCTTCAGAAGATAGTTCAGAAAAGACACTAGTCTTTGATCAATCATCAATTGACAGCAGTGATGATGATGGAGAAATTAAACAAATAAACATTGGTAAAACTCATTTATCTACTGAAAGTTTCAAATTTTATTTTGTAGATAAATTGGAGAAGCTAAAGGAGAAACGAGCAGCAAAAGAGAAGAAAAAGGTAAAATGTGAAAATGTTGTTCAGGTGGAAGAGAAGTATGAACAGAGTGAAGATGTTAAAGTTACTGAAAAGATTGTTGAGATTGAAAAGATTGTAGAGGTCACAAAACCTTGTCTGAAATGTTTGGAACCATGCAAACATTGTGAAGAAAAAGATAAGAAGTATAGCGAGCTAGACAAAATGAAAGAAAAATTGTTTTTGATGTTAAGTACGTAAAAGAATTGTATGATGTGTTGAACAGAACGGTTAATCAGTTGGAAAAGACAAACTCAGAAAAGGAAGATGCTTTGACAATGATGAATGCAGTAATGATGTCTAAGCAGAAGGCCATCAATCACTATATTGAAGAGTGTGCAGAGTTGAAGCAGGAATTGGAGACTGAAAAGATTGAGAATGAAAGAATCAGACGATTGCTAATGAGTTACTCAAGTTCTGATTACTTGTTTGATAGAATTTATCCAATAGTAGCAGGTTTTGAAGCCTTTCAAGATAAGAAGTCGGAAGATACGGATACTGGTAAGAAACAAAGTGAAAATTATAACAAGTGTCCGCCTCCGATCTGGGAAGGTTATTCTCCCAGAAAACCAAATTCGGAACAAGTAAAAAAGGCAGTCAATATAAAGTTAACGTCTGAAACAACTGATGAGTTACCAGACAACATTGTCATCACATTCACATCGTCTGACACTGATCATGAGTCTGAGTTAATAAAGAAAGTGGTAGATCAGGTGTTGGATAAGGATGAGGAGTCAGAGTCAAAGTCTAAATCTGAGAGTTCAAGTTCATCAGTCAACAGTTCGAGTTCATCGGTCAAGAGTAGTCATAATAAAGAGATTCCGAAAACAGAAAATAGTTTGAATGATGAACCAATCAAAGTGGCATATACTTTGAATGATTCAGACAAATTATATTCTGATGAGGAATTTCCAATTAAAAATGTGAAAATTGAAAATATTAAAACAGTTTTTAAATTGATAAAAATAAAGTTTTCAGAAATAAAAGATAAAATGGGATTTTCAAAACCTAAATATACTTCTAGAGTTCAACAACGTTTAAACAAGAAGAAAGGTTTCGGTCCAGGTCATCAAAAGAAACCGAATCATAAAAGCAATTTCAAAAAGAAGGGGTTGGGTTTTGATGTTGAAAATAATCAAAATATTAAAGATTTTAAATCAAAAACTGTATTTGTTTCAGGAGCAAGTTCTGAAAAAGAGCTCCTTCTGGAAGCAATCGAACAAAGCGTTTCTTGCAGAAAAACAGAAACATGAGAAGAATGAAGCTAATCAGAAAAAGGAGACAAGAACCTGTTACCGATGCAAAGTAGTGTCACACCCCGATATTTCCACGTATTACCGGTGGGCCCGGTAGGGAGTATCGTGACGTAGTTGATATCATCATAGTCAAACAACACAATATATAAATGCACAGCGGAAGCAAAAGATAAATATATTACAATCCGAATATAAAGTAATATCAAGTATTAAAACGGAAAGTAAAGGATCCACAGGCGGATGTTAAAAAAAACTTAAACATTGTTCAACAGACTTTAGACGCCTAGAACTTGCAAGATTCCTGATTAACGTCCTGAGCTTCCAGCCAATTACGTTCAGTACCTGTCACTTAACCTTTTTGGAAAATACGTCAGTTTTCACTGGTAAATACACTCAACCGACTCATTTGAAAAGAGTTTAAGAAAATTGATTTAGATACACCAGGCACAAAATATTTTGACACTTTGATTAAAATGCACAAGGCAAAATTAATCTTTTATAACTTGGGACAATTATATAAATAATCTTGTATACAGATTTACAGGTTCGTTATACGTTCAGGGCCCGATGTAGAAACCGAGTCAAGATTAACAGACACGCCACAAGTATAAGCCCACAAGAGAGTGAGATACCGTTTCCCTTTAAGCAACTTTCAGTGTATGCCTACACCCCGTGCTTAAGGCGTGGCCATTTTATAATACAATGATGTCAAGGATATCCGGGACATGGTCATTAACCCCTAAAGGCTTTTATTTCAAACAATACAGATTAAAACGGGTTACCTCAACAATTTAATCAGAATACGATTAAACATTCAATACCCGACCAAGCGGTATTATTATAATACCGTATCCCAAGCCCGTATAGGGAAAATAAGTTAAGAGTATTTACCTGAGCTAAATATAAATTCAATCCCAGCCGTATATCAATTCAGCAAGCACAAGTACTTCTACTGGGGCTCTTAATCTAGAACGAAGGTTTTTAATAACCTATTAGATTTCTAACGGGTCTTTAATTAAGCCTATGCTTAGACCGGTTAGTTTTAAAGAGGAAGATACGGTTCAAACGCATGATAAGGCGAAGACCGGTTTAGAATGTGGTTTTTGACCCGACAAGCTTGTATGCTTGTTTAATATGGGTAACTTAAACACATTCTGGATTTTGAGACCAAAAAGATATGGTTTGACCCGTTTCGGCTAATTTATGCAAACTAGTCACATAAGCCGACCCGAACGCGACAAGCGCGTAACGAGTAACCATAAGAGTCATATACAGGTTTCCTAAGTTAATATGCCTTAAATATGTTGTGATATCAGTAGGATACCTTCCAATATGCCCAAAACGAGTTTAATCTCAATATAAGCCCCGAAGGGGTATTTTGGTCATTTACCTAAGGCATATATACTACCTGTCATACAACTAACTAAACGTCGTGACCATAAGGTATAACGTCGGAAGGTTATCCCCTATATACTATGGTCACCTAATGTGTTTGGTCGGATCCTAATGATCGACCAAACGGGTCGGGTTCGAAAGTATAAGCGATTGTTTAGATCGCTTACCTTACGACCCTATATAAGCACTAAACTAAAAGTGACGAGCTAAGCATGTTAAAACATGCTTAACTAAGTTTAGAAAACAGGTTTGGTATCAAAACAAACAGTTTTGATACCTAAGAGTAGTTTGGTTACAAAATACGCAAGAATACGCATTTTGGCCGAAACTACGACTCGTCACTGAGCCTAGATAACGTGGTAATCAGTAGGTATAGTCACTAGGGACTATAACCATCATGATTATGCTCACGTTATGAAGTTCAAACGAACTTCGCATTGACCATAAACTGGTCAATGCAGAAAATCAAACAAAGTTTGACTTTAACGCTAAAACGAATAAAAGAACAAAGGAACACTTACAAAGGGTCCCCGAAAGCTAATCTTGATCCAAGTAACTCAGGTATGAAGCAATGGCTTCAACTTAGAGAATTTAGATCAGATTTGTGGGTTTTTGGGGTTGGGATGGATGGGTATTTATAGGGTCTTCCATATAGAATATTCCTAGCATATTCCAAGCATATTCCTAGCATATTCCAAGCATATTTCTAGCATATTCCAAGCATATTCCTGGCATATTCCTTAGCATATACCTTAGCATATTCCTGGCATATGGCTAAAACGGGTATTTAACTGGGTACCGGGTATTTTATCTAGCGTTTAAATCCCGGTTTGTGGCGTTCCAAATTATTTTTATTACTCTATAAAAATAAACTCGCCAAGATATTATTGAAATAAATTTCAGTTGCCAGGACTGGCTGCGTTGCCTGCGTTTTGCAGTAGAAGCACTGTGTTGCGCAGAAACACACGGTACGCGCTTAAACTTTGAAAAATAACGTTTTTAGGCGTTTTAATTTATTTTTCAACACGGACCTGATTAATGATTAAAATAAGATTTTAATCATAACAGAATATTTGTGGGATTTAAATATTATCCGGTCGGTCACCAACGTTCGTTTGGTCGTACGATCGCGATGTTCGGTTAATTACGAAGGAATGCGCATAAGCGCGAAAAACGATCCAAATTGCGCGACGAATGGATTTTTCTTATGCCAAACACTAAAATAAAATATTTTAGTGCTTACATAAATTTTTGGATGTCCGGATGTATTCAGAACGTATGTTATGCGCGAAAATGCAAACTTATGCACTTTTTGACGCTTTTAGTCCCTGATCCTTCTACACTTGATCTTAACATGATTTCTTGCACTTTGAGCCCTCTAACTTGACTTTTAAGGGTCTTAAGACATAACCAAACTTTGTTAAGTCCTTGGGTAACTTTATGGTTACCCAAAAAGTCATAAATTTCAACGTTGACGCGTATACGAATATTGTTATAACTTTCTCATATGATAGCGAATCTTGGTGAAATTTTTATCATGTATTCTAGTGAGCATAATTGATCGTTACAAAGCTTCGGGTTTGCTAAAAGGTCACTCAGAGGTATACTTTAAACATGCTGACACTTTTAACCCCTGTAGTTTGTAATCTCTCACTTTCTTTCACAATTAGCTTCGTATGATCCATGAATCATTCGTTTAAGGGTATAAACATCATGTAGGGATATTGTAGGGTATATTTATCCATTGTTGACATTTTGAACCCTTATATTCACATATTTTCCATGTTTGTCAACTTTAGTCCTTCTAGAGTATTCTTTCACACGTTCAAAGCTTATGACACGTGTCAATACATTATAGGACGTGAATTTTCGAGGTGTTACAAGTAGTTGGACACATCGCCTAGAACTGTCCAAAGGCAACCAACACACAACAGGGAGTGTCTTATAAACTCAAAGAAAAAGTTGTTGATAAAACTGAACCACCAACGGACAAATTCAAAGTGTTTAAAAATTATACATTTGAAGTTGGTGAGAGTTCAAGACGTTTCTACAAAAGAAATGTGAATCTTAACAACCAAACGTGGGTTGCTAAGAAATCAAAGGTTAAATCTGGCGATGAATTTGTTTCTTCGGAAGCAAAGGAGCCACTTTCTGGCGATGAATCTGACTCGTCAAAGTCAGAGGAGCCATCAGTTGAACTAAAAAGAGAAAATTCAGTTCCGCCAATGGATGACGCAAACTTTCCACCATTGCGGATTGAAAATTTAAAACAAAAAGTTGGAAAAGTGGAAATTTCGAATCAATTCTATTCTGAAAAGAAAGAATTCGATGTCGAAAAGGCTTTCAATGGGAAAGTAAAACATATTTTTGGAAAAATGGTCGATGGTAGGGCAAAAGGGGTTAAAGAATTTTATGAATCAAAGAGGAGAACTTACACATCGAGTGAAAAGAACTCGGTTACACCCAAAGCTGGTCAGGCTTGGGTGTCTGTATTCTTTGCTTAAAAATCCTGACTTGCCGGAACTCCCAGGTTGGTAATTGGGGAGTAGGAATCGGCATCTTTCTTGAGAAATTCACAACTGTGATATTTCGAATTACAAGTTGTATTGTTGATAAGAACCTACAAGTGGTTAATCAAGGTCATTAAATTGAACTTGATTTAACTTTCATACAAGTGGTTAAAGAAAAGGAATAGTGAACTTACAAGTGGTAATTTGAAAATAATGTGATGAAACCCCATGTTTGTGAAATGATAAACAAACTAATTTTCCGGAAAAACCATTTTGATTAAAACAAGAGTAAAATGCACGGATAGTCCCTGTGGTTTGGTGAAATTTCACCTTTAGTCCCCAACTTTTCAAAATTACACTCTTAGTCCCTGTGGTTTGACATGTTGTTACTCGGATAGTCCCCAAAGCGGATGAAGGTTACTCGGATAGTCCCTGTGGTTTGCAAGTTATTACCCGGATAGTCCCTGTGGTTTGACAAGTTGTTACTCAGATAGTCCTTGTCATTTCACACCCACTTAACCATAAAAACTAACCTTCATCGCTTTGGGGACTATCCGTGTAACAACATGTCAAACCACAGGGACTAAGAGTGTAATTTTGAAAAGTTGGGGACTAAAGGTGAAATTTCACCAAACCACAGGGACTATCCGTGCATTTTACTCTTAAAACAAACTTAAGTGTTTTGAAATCATAATGGGAAAATAGTTTGTTGTCAGGGGAGTTCTGATTGTTTATGCCAAGTGAATGGAGAATTGAAGCAATTCACATCAGTTTGTCATTTTATTTATACAGTTTATTGAAAGTAAAAGCAATTCCTTTCAAATTTTCCCGGAAAATAAAAAATTGAAACATATTTTTGATTTTAGGGGGAGTAAAAAATTTAGAAATTTTAAAAATTTGAAAAATCCAAAAACATGATAAAATCTAAAAATCCAAAAACATTGGAAAATCAAAATGAGTTTTGTTGAGAAAAAGAGAAAATGATAGAACATCAGTAGACAATCACAGTACGCTAAAGAATTGAAAAGTTAAAATGTGATAAACGGTCTCACTGATGATATGCCAGTAGGTTTTTACACGCTTAGTAGATTGTTTTCGAGATATAAACCTAAATATCAAATACTTACTTATCTCGTGGGGAACATCTCTCGGATATATAGGTAGCCCCTGAAATCTTGTTTGAAGGGCTTTCTATTTCTGACATACTAGGTCTTTGTACGTGATGATATATGGGGTATTATACCGGGACTTCTGATTTTGCGGGAGCAATAGCCTAGTCCTCGTATAATACTCTGCACTGCTTTAATCATAAAGCCCACCCTCAGTATAAAAAAATGATGAAACATTGAAAAATGCTAATCATGTGCTGTTGAAAAGAAGATCCCCAAGGGGGACCCACCTAAAGTCGAGCCATCATCTCTCTGATTTTGCGGAAGCAATAGCCTGAGCTCTCATGGCCTCGCATTCACCCCTTACAGATATCATTAGTGTGCATTCACCTGTAAGACTGAATATAGGAGTCTGGATATGGGAGTATATTCTGAGGTGAGACAGGAGAATAAGTTAAGTTTATTAAAACACTAATCTCGTATCTCGAAACAGTTGAACTTTGTGTGAAAATTTAAGTGGATCAGTATACTGACAATCTAAGTGAATCGTTTAGATCTTAAAGTGTTTAAAGCTCAACGGTGCTAGTGATTTGTCATAAACTGATATGATCCTCTTACACAATCTCACAAAAATATTGTCTGTAAATATTTCTTTATTGCATTTTAACACACTGAAAATCTTAAAAATCCAAAAAGAATGTGTTTTAGCATAAAATTTTGAAAATTCAAAAAGACTTTATTTCATCTTATTTTCGACAACTGATGTTGAAAAGCTGATTTTCAAAATTCCAAGTGCTAAACATGATGAACAACAGTGGGTTGGGAGAGTGTGTTTGAAATGAAAAATGAAGTTAGAGTTTGAGATAATATGAGAAATGATTTTGAAATGATTAAATGGTTCATTAATTTGAAACCAAAATTGAGTATTACAAATACAAGTGGTTAAAAAGATATTAAAATTGTTATAAATAAAAAATCTTATGTTTTGGGTAGAGTTTGTGCAGGTTATCAGGTTCCTGATCTTATTGCTACGGAGAGCTAGTAAACGCTCCTGAACCTGTGAAAGCTTTGAAAGAGCTAGGTTTAGACTCCTGAGGATTTTCCGCATAAGTGTGTGCAGATTAAAGCCAGGTTTCCAATTCAAAGCTTGTAGATAGTGAATTCCAGACTGAGATCCCAGCTTATCGAAAGGGGGAGTCTGAAGATAGAAGAAGAAAATGAGGATGCTTACAGAGAAAGATACTTTGGAAAGAGCGTAAAGACTGATCAAGACTAAAGACTCGACACACTGAAGACTCGTCAACATCCAAGGGGGAGTTTGTTAGTGCATATGTCTGTTGACTTCGTCTTGTATCGAGTCATGTAACTAGATAGATAGACCAAGACATGTTTATCGAGAAAAACGGGAAACAGGTCTGAACCAGCCACCTCGTGCGAGGTGACCTGTTCGTGTGACCTGGCTAGGTCGTGCGACCTGGACCAGGTCGTGTGAAGCATGATTGGTGCGACCTGGCTTCTCCTATAAATAGAGGGTCTTGGGTCTTCATTTATAACTTTCTGATTCCGGTAGCGAAGCTCTGCCGAAGTGTCGCCAGTTCTTGTAACGTTGTGAAATCAATACAATCGACATTTAATCTACTTCTAAGTGTAAATCTAGCTACAATGAAGATCAAATCAATGAATTACGCCTCTGATTTGGTCTAGAACTCTTCTGATCGACTCGTTTAGATCGAATCCCGATCCTACAAGTTTCCAAAGAATTGTCAACGATTAACACAATAGAAGTTCTGAACATTGTTAAAAAATAGGTATTTTGAAAAAATTTGACAAAAATCTTTAAAAGTCTGTTGAAAACAGCTGTTTTTAAAACATCTGTTTGGCAAAAGATTCATCCACTGTTTAAAGGTATTGTCTGTTCTCATAATTTCTGGTTTTTTTTTTTTTTGTAACGACTGTTGAGTTGCTATTGTTGCGAACATTTGTTTTTCCCAACAGCAGTTTCCAAAGAATTGTCAAGGATTAACACAATAGAAGTTCTGAACATCTTTTATTGCTCAACAGATGTTTGTAAAACGTCTTTAAATGAAGAGGTTTTTTACCACTGTTGATTTACCACTGCTTAACAGTTCTGAACATCTGTTATTGCTCAACTGTTGATTTACCACTGTTTACAACATTTGTGTCCGATGAAGTGGTAGTAGCCTTTGTTTGCCATGTAGATTATTGTTGGTCTTTAAATGAAGAGGTTTTTTTTTAAAAAAAAATTATGGCAGAGGTTTAAAATTTGTCCTTTCAGTTTCTTGAAATTTAATTTTATAGTTTTCCTATGAAAATTAATTTTTTAAATGTTTTGCATTAAATGGCTGCTGATATTTAATATCAATTTATTCGTTTATATTAAAAGTCTGTTGAAAACAACTGTTTTCCAAACCTGTGTTTGACTAAGGACTGCTGACTTACTATTGTTGTATAAGATCTGTTGTTGCCCAACAGTGGTTTCCAAACACTGCTGAAGGGTATTGTCTGTTCTCATAGGTTCTGTTTAATCTGAGGACTGCTGAGTTACTAATGTTGCCTAACATTTGTTGTTGGCCAACAGTGATTTTCAAACAACTGTCATCCATTATCAGAGCAGAGGTTGTGACGTGCACAGATATTAGCCATCAGATCTTTGTAACTTCTGACACGTCAGCATTCACCTTTTCACTTTATAAACCCATGTTTCATCCCCAAACAGAGGTTTTACTTTCGTCTTGAGTTTAAAATTCAGCAGAGTGGTTTCCACCTTCTTCTTCAACACTTCTTCGTCAACCTCTCGCAACTTTCAATTCCGATCATGACTTTGATGATGAAAAATTCGCATAACTACCTGGGTATTTTTGAGAAAACCGAGAACAATACTCTCTATCATTCAATGATTGATGTTCTTACATCATCAAAATATAAGGTCATTCTTACCGCCGACGCACCCATTTTCCAAGAGACACTTCGCGATTTTTGGGCTAATGCGAATATTGAAGAACAAAACAATGTGGCCGTAAGTATAACTTCAAAAGTCGGAGGTGAATCGGTTGCTATTACCCCCAGTACCATATCAACAACATTTGAGGTAAACGACTTGGCAGGTAAGAGATCTTTCCCGAAAAATGAGATTCAAACATACTTGATTGGGAGGGGATATGATGGACAGTTGAATCAGGCAACTATGTTTAAACGTAATTTTCCAACGCCAATGAAATTCCTGTTCCATACTCTCTTAATTTGTCTCTCAAATAAAACTACTTCTTTTAATGAAATACCTTTGAAACTTCAGTCATTGGGGTATGCAATTTTGACAAATACTAATTTTAACTACTCCCAAGCAGTGTTTGTTGATTTAGTTGCAAATTTAAAAAACATTAAAAAGGGCAAAATTGTTGCTATTAAAAAGGGGAAAACTGCTACTATTAAAAAGGGGAAAACTGCTGGTTTTCTTATGTTTCCTAGACTATTAAGCTATTACCTACAAAAACATGTTTCTCAAAAAGCTTTTGAAAAAGGTAAAGCTATTAAAATGAATAGTCTAACATCTGAAACTTTTACTCGCCTTATGGCTAAAGAGTCAGATGTTTCCAGAACTGAAGCAGAGGGGAATGAGCAAATTTTAGATGAGTCCACAACTGCTCCTGAAACCTCTGTTTCTGAGCCCACTGCTCTTGGTGATCACAACACTACAACCACTGCTGTGAAACCCCCACCAACAAAACTCAAAAAGACCAAAACAAAATCCAAAAAGCCCACTGAAACCAGCAAAATGGGTCCTCTGGAAGATGAGATCCCAAAGGTTAACCCTGTGACAACACAGATGCCACTACAAACCACTGTTGCTACTTCCTCACAACATGTGGAAAGATCTCAACCCATAAACCAAACTCCTCATGATTCCTCACAAAAGGAACATGTTGTATTCACAGGGACACCTCAATATAATGTCATACCCTCATATGAGAGTATACTTAAAAGCCCTTCTCCCGGGGCAATGTCTCTTTCGACAGCAATCCCTTCATCTTCTATTTCACCAAAGTTTGTAACACTGTTTCAAGCTATTGACATTCAGACTGATAGCAATCCCTCCCACGAACACTTTACTAAGAGTTTAACTTCAACAATAGCTATGTCTGAACCTTTTCAATTACGTAACCCAGAAATAGTTGAGGAGGCTACACCTCTTGAATTTCAGCAAATTCTTGATGGTATTTCAAGTGGAGCAGCTACTACAAATGTCAAATCCACTAATTTACATTTGGACAGTAGTTTCATCAGTCAGACTCCCTTGAAGGCAACCACTGTTGTGTCTATCAAGTTATCCACTGGTGAGTTCAAGTTAACCACGGGTGAGAACTTGTAGCAGCTAAGGTTGGGACTGCTAGACAAATTGGAAAATGGACAAGGCAGTATATTGATCGAGCATACAGTAAGTTAGAAGAGCGAAGAAAGACAGATCCATCCCTTCCTAAAAAGCCAGTATACAAAGATGAAACGACTATTATACGTCGGCAGACCGTTACATCTAAAAAGATGTTCTCATCGGCAGATGTATCCATCGCTGCCTTGAAACAAAGAAAAAGACAACAACTGATGGATGATGAAGATGAAAATAGGTATGCTGAGTACAGAAAAGAGTCTATCAGAAATAAGTTACGATATGGATTGGATGATGCTTCGTTGCAATTACAAGCTCAAGTTGCTCAAGCACTTCAGAAGTTGCCAAACACGCCTCAATCGCCAAACTCTTCTCAAATAAAACTTCTCCCAAGAAACCCATCAGATCCAAAAATAGTAAAGTGGAAGTCTGACAAAAAGACCCATGAATTGACTTTGATCAAGTCTGATGGTAGCGTAACCCTTGGCTACATATTACGCGGGCCGCGACAGCTTCAAGATCCGGCGAGCCCCGGTGTTGACACGTGTCAGCAACGTGTTGAACCTAGTTCGTGACCCGGATCACTACGCCTAGACCCCCCTAGTAGGCGGGCCGCGTAGGCCTTAGCCTAACCTTACGCCGGCCGCGAGGACATCAATTTTCAGCCCTATATAAGAAGGCATCGGGATTTCAGTTTCGTCGCTCATTTCTTTTCTTTCTTAACAAATTTCTGAGAAATAGGCATAATACTCGGGTATTATATCCCCCTAATTAACGAAGTTCTGCTCCGTTGTAAGTATTATAACCCCGATTACGTATTAGATACGCTGCCCGATTGATCCAGGGTTCCGAAACGGCTGTCGTGGTTCTGCCCGACGTAGTTGTTGGAATGCCGTCTCGGGGAGGGTATCGTTAATAGAACTAAAGGGTTATTAACATATGTACATTTGTGTAAATTATAGATAAATCACCAGGAAACCCTAAAAGAAGTCTAAGACAGCAATGTGAGTTTATCCGCTTTTTGTAAACCTTTTTGTGAACTGTTTTACAAAACCTTAAATGCTTTACAATATGATTAAGCAGTGATTGAGTCTTTGTAGTTCTTCAATTACTGCCGGTATGTTGGGGTTTTGTATACAAAATGTGGAACACGTTACCATTGGACAACGAGTTAGCCAATGTGTAATATGACCCACCAGTCAGGATTGACAGTATTGAATGAGTAATTGCGTAGAAATAAACAATGTGATAGCTCTCAGTACTGTGTTAATTGATAAAATGTTTCTTGATTAAACTGGGATTCCATCACCAGTATTTTCCACTGACAAATGTTTTTAAGACGCGTTTCAGGTAACACAATGTGACAGCCAAATTAGAAGAAAGCCAGCTTGAGAGCACTGATGGCTTGGAAAAAAATGTGGCTATAAAAGTTACCTAAAAGACGATGTTTTAAATTCAATAAAATAGGGTTTATCCCTATGTTGTAATATGAAACTTGGATTTTACCCATGTGGTTATTAATATAAAATATTGTGGTTTTACTGTGATAAACATTTCCTAACTACGGTCCTGATGAATTTCCGCTGCCAATTTAATAAACAAAATGATACCACCACAAATGATGTTCGCGGCCGCCCGTTCCCGGGACAGATAAGGGGGCGGGGGTTGCGACAGAAGGTGGTATCAGAGCTAAGCCACTAATTCAGCCACAGAAGTGTTCTGCTGACATCAATATATTATTCAAAATTGTTAGGAAATTAATTATGAAAATACGTGCCTATCTGTATTTTATTGTTGTGTGTTATTTGGCTATTTGTTAGTTTTCAGTATGAGTGATCAAGGACCCTCGGACGTGTATCATCAGTTGTCTGATTCACCTAGGAGTTAAGGAACTTCTTCCCAGCCTACCCTTTTCTGGGTATTCTGCTGATCAGGAAGAAGGGATGTTTGTCTTTAAGGCTTAGTCTGAAGAGCCATTCCCTCAGAAAAAGAGAGGATGGTTCAGTAAGGGAGCATTCGTGCGTAGAAAAAGAATGCGAAAGTTGCAACAGCAAAGAGTCCTAGAAGCCGCTAAGCGAGAGTCAGATGCCCATATACAGGATATGCTTAATAGGAGCTTAGCCAATTTTCATATCCTAGCAACAACTGTTGCCGACCCAAATCTGGAACAACTAGTAGCCCCACAACCCTTACCTTTGTTCCCCACTCAGCCGATGGAGGTAGAAATGCATGATTTCAACCCTGAGGAAATACCTAGGATACCAGTCCCTAATCCCTTTGATCCAAATTATGATCCATGGTTCGATGATCGTTGGGATTATGTGCCACGCTACCACCTAAACGACGAAACCATGCCGAACTTAGCAGCATATCAAGGTCTGGACCCTCTAGATCCCTACTATGACAACGATGAATATATTAGGGAGATCTTAGAGAATCTGTACCCTCAGGAGAATCCAATGCCCTAGTACCCAGACCCAGTACCAGCACCTGCACCCCCAATGAGTGCAGAAAATGTGCATGAGCTCCGAACTTTCGGAGAAGAAATCTTTGAGAGTAGTGAGAGGATGAGGCAGGTAGGAGAGCGACTCGTCTGGAAATACGACGAGCGTAATATGGATTACTAGATGAATCCCGACCAGTAATGAGATGGTGAAGTTGGTAATAATAATAATAATAATAATAATAATAATAATATGTTTTTATGAAAAAAAAATAGTAAAATGTGTAATAATAATATATGTTGTAGTATAGACCACTTTGTGGTTAGCGATGCATAGTAATGTTGTAATTTAATTTCCAGTATCAGTGTGTAGAAGATGCATAATATAAAGTCGCAATGCTCGACGCTTTTGGTTAATATGTGTGGTTGTTACTCAAATTGTTAATTATCTTGTGATATTAATATGCGGTAAATGTTTAAATTCAGATGGCCGATGAAGTGAATCAGGAAAATCTGAATAACGATAACCAGAGTAACAATAACCCGGGTAACGAAAATCCAAACAACAATAATGGAAACCAAGTGGATAACAGTGCCATCCAACACATAGTGGCACAAGGAATAATAGATGCAATGCAATATATTCTTCAAACGGTTAGGGAAGCAGAAAATAAAAGTAGACATGATAGTAAGCGACCCTCTGAACCTGCAAATAGCATGAACAATGGACCCGTACTTCAAGTGCCCATTCCCAAAAGAAGGAGAACCGTGTCTTACGGTTGTTCTTACAAAGAATTTTGGTCTTGTAAACCAATGGAATTCTCGGGCAATGAAGGGGCCGTTGCAGTTCTACGCTGGATAGAAAAGATTGAGGCAGTCTTAAGAATAAGTAAATGTGCGGAAGAGGATAAGATAATGTTTGCTCCCAATCTGTTTAAGAATTCAGCACTAGAATGGTGGATGTCACACCCCGACTTTCCACGTGTCACCGGTGGGCCCGGTGGGGAGTATCGTGACGTAGTTGATATCATCATAGTCAAAAAACACAATTTATGAATGCACAGCGGAAGCAAAAGATGAGTATATTACAATCCGAATATAAAGTAATATCAAGTATTACAGCGGAAAGTAAAGGATCCACAGGCGGATCTTAAAACATAAATATTGTTCAACAGACTTTAGACGCCTAGAACTTGCAAGATTCCTTATTAACGTCCTGAGCAGCTTCCAGCCTATTACGTACTTGTACCTGTCACTTAGACTTTTGAAAATACGTCAGTTTTCACTGGTAAATACACTCAACTGACTCATTTGAAAAGAGTTTAAGAAAATTGATTTAGGTGCACCAGGCACAACATATTTTGACACTTTGATTAAAATGCACAGAGGCAAAATTAATCTTTTATAAATTGATTAAAATGCACAAAGGAAAAATTAATCTTTTATACTTGGGGACAAACTATATCTCATGTTATCAGTTTTACATAACTTGCTCTACATACGGGGCCCGGTTCTATGCCGGTTCATGATTAACCGACAACCACTATTCCCTTATTGGGAATCCCTTATTGGGTATAATTAATTAATAAACATATGGCATCTGTCAGGTGTATGCCTACACCCCGTGCTTAGGTCGTGGCCATTGCAATTTTAATGAGTCAAGGATATCCAGGACACGGTCGCATTAATCCCCAATGTTTCAGTCAAGCAATACGAATTAAAACAGGTTATTTGGATTTCCCGGCTTATTGGTCTTTGAATCCCATACCTGACCATGCGGTATTTATATTACCGTATCCCAAGCCCGTAATAGGGAAAATAAGTTAAGAGTATTTACCTGAGCTAGCTCCTGTCTTAAATAGCAAGAATTATAATAACTCAGCCGTATTCACTTAAGTAAGCGTAGGTACAATTTACTGGAAGGCTCTAGTCTGGAATGATGGTATAAATAACCAATTAGAATGCTAACGGGTCTTTAATTAAGCCTAAGCTTAGACCGGTTAATTATACGGTTCAAACGCACGATAGGGCGAAGACCGTTTTAGAATGTGATTTAGACCCGACAAGATTGAAGACTTGCCTCATATGGGTAATCTAGGCACATTCTGAATTTTGGGGTAAAACCGATAAGGTTTGACCCGTTTCGGCTAATTTATGTAATCTAGTCACAAAAGCCGAACCGTACGCGCAATAAGCGTAACGGGTATTCATGAGAGCCATATACAGGTTTCCTAAGTTAATATGCCTCAAATATGTTGTGACATCAGTAGGATGTCTTATATTATGCCCGAAATGAATTTAAACACAAACTATGCCTCGTAGGGGTAGTTTGGTCATTTTTAAGGTTATAAAAGAGTTTAAGTGTTTACCTGAGTTACAGGTCTGATGTAATTATCAAACATACTCAATTTAATAAGTTATAACAGTAGGTTATTCTATGTATGTGAAACTTATCAATTCTAACCAAACTATGCACCGTAGGGGCATTTTGGTAATTTCACATAAGCCGAAAAGCTCAAAACTGAACTCTGAGTTTAACAACCTTTGCTTACTGTTAAAATATTATAATTTGCCTAAAATATCAGTAGGTATCAACCCTTGTATGTTTAAAATAGTTCTAGTACATTCTATGCGTTAAAAACGCTTAAAAAGGCGATTAAAAGCCATTTCCAGGTTCGATACATAAAGCTTATATTTTTATTATTCCAGAAGCTTAAAATAATTTATTTATCATATGTGATCAGTAGCAAAAGGTTTGGAATCGTTTAGATGTGCAAAACTCATTTTATAGCCCGTAAGGGCAAAACCGGCAATTACCGGATTAAGCCTACGACTATAAGTTATGCTCAGCCTAAAATTAATTAAAAATCTTCAAAATCCCAAAATAATATTTTACATCAGTGGGTAATAAGTTTGATATCAAAAAGTAGGTGTAATTAGGCTATATGCTAATTACGCCGTTTAATCGCTAAAGAAGCTTCTAATTACGCTAATGAGCATAACTCTCAATCTACACCTCAAACTGATGTCAAACTTTGCATACAAGTTTATATATCAGTAACTAAGGTTTCTACACTTTTATATTTTCACAAATCACGTTTTAAGGTGAAAAGGGCATAATGATCAACATATGAGCAATTAACGGGATCATGCGTATTAATTGGTTAACTAATGAACCATGGTGTATAATCACAGAGGGTTATACTAGCATGTAACCTGGTCCAAATAAAGCTCTAAGGTATTTCTAAATCATACCGAAACGGGTCAGAACTGAAGTCAAAGCAAAAGTCAAAGCTTTGCGACTTTCGGTTCCGAACCGGGTCTAAACAGTAAATTGTCGGGTTGAACATGTTTAGACATGTTCTTACACTAATTACCAAGTTATATTAATGATCCAACAGGTTGTATGTGTTCTACGTTGCTAATTATGCATAAATTAGAAATTACACATTCTGTTGACTTTTTAATAGTAAGTTTGACCCGACATTTGACCTAGTTAGAGTGGGAATCAGGGGGAACCCTTTTGAGGGTTTATTACCCACATAATTACCTACTTAAAGGTACTTTTAATTTGAGATTTGACTGAGCCATTATTAATTAATCTCGAAGTCAAACCGTAATTACGATGGTTTGACTTTTAGCTAAATAACTAAGCTAAACTCAATTAAAGAAGGTTAAGCAAACTTACAAGAGTCCTATGCACGAATTATGACCACTTGAGTCTGCTTTGGAGCTCCAAGAATGATCAGAAATGCAAGGGAAAGGTGTGAAGAATGAGTTGCAACTTCATGGCTTTATATAGTGCTCCAATCACCATAGATTGTTGACAACACAAGCTATTATGGACCATGAATCATCAACACATGTCCCTAAGGTTCTAGGAGGCACTTAGGGGTCAAGCAAGATGAGGAAAATCGATTATAAGGCGTTTACAAGGGCAAGGGCAGACAAGAAACCAAGAAATTTGCAACAGACTACCCCTCGCGGTACGCGTAGACCCCCCTGGGCTTCGCGTGGCGCGAGGCCCCTTCTGATCAAATCTAAATTTTTAGATTTTTACGCGTTGGTCCTTGGCTCTTCAAACTTCGTTTAGACTTTTGTTTCTTGCATCTTGAACCCTCCAAATTGATTTATAAGGGCTTTAAAACATATACCCACTTTGTTAAGTCCCCGGTTAACTTTATTGTTACCCGAAAAGTCCTAACTTTCAACGTTGACGCTTTAACCCCTCGCACACGAATTTGATCATAACTTTCTCATACGATGACGCAACTTTACGAAATTTATATCGTGCATTCTAGTGAGCATAATTAACCGTTACTAAGCTTCGGGTTTGTCAAAAGGTCACTCAGAGGTATAACTTAAACATGTTGACACATTTAACCCCTGTAGTTTGAAATCTCTCACTTTTAGCTTCGTACGATCTATGATTAATTCGTTTGAAGGTATGAGCATCATGTAGGGTTAATGTACAATATATTTATTCACTGTTGACATTTTGAACATGTATATTCACATACTTTCCATGTTTGTCAACTTTAGTCCTTCTATAATATTCTTTCACACGTTTAATCATATGACACGTGTCAACACATTATAGGACGTGAATTTTCGAGGTGTTACATCCTCACCCCCTTAAAAGAAATCTCGACCTCGAGATTTGTTAAAGTAAAAGAAGTATTTTCTAACTTATTTTGGGCTTAATCTTCCCCAGTACCTTTGAGCCTCCAAGGCACTCCAATCGACCTTTATAATAGGTACATGTATCTTTTTGGAGTTTCTAATCCTGTCGATCCTTAATCGACACAGGGTGCTCATACTATCATAGTTCTGCATATCATTATGTGATAGTGCTTTTCGACTTATTGGTGACACGTCGCTACAACATTAGTGTGGGTCACATTGCGCGTTCCACCAAGCCCCTTAATTAGGTCTTAGCTCGTAAGCTATTTGATCTTGATACATTCGATTTCCTTCGAATGATTCTATATACTCAGAGCTTAACTAGCCTGATAATTTTAACAAATTTAGCACACCCTTCCTAGGTGATATCTATTGTTGAACCTTATTCTTTAACAAGGATTTAGGAGGTTTGCTAACTTCATTAATCCTTGTTTTTCTGCCGAATTAATGGCAACTTATAGATAATTAGGGGTTTGTATGATCTTATTCGTTGTTTCTAATACAACTTTCAGATCCTGATAATTGGACTTACAAATTCTCTATTTAACAATAGATGTTTATCATTCCACCCATACAGGGTCTCCAAAGGAGTAGCCTTGGTACTTACATAATAATTGCTATAGAAAAACTTATTTTATGGTGAGATGGTTATCCCAACCATTGTTTAACTAATCTCAGAGAATAGCTAAACCTTACAGCTAGTCGAACCAATCGACGGTCCTGTGCAGGTAATAGCGATTTTTAATTGTTGCCTAAATAGGGTTGCGGTAATCAATGCATAAGCAAGATGATCCGTCTTTCTTATTTATACAAATCGGAGTTATTAGAACTTCGAATTTTGGCTTTGTGAAATCTCCTCTAAAACTTATCGACTTGGTTCTTAGTTCTTCCTATTCCGTTGGCACTAACGGATATAAGGCTTTTACAGTAATTGTAGCCCTAAGCGGAATGTTCATCCTAACATTCACTTGCCTCTCCGAAGGTAAACATGGTAATTCTTATAAAGAAGAAAATCATGACACACACAGAGATGTTAGAGATGTCTGTATTCTCAGGCTTTGGTTCATCTATCGATGTCGGTGTCAGATATATGACACATTCTCTTTACAAATGCAAGGATGCCCTAAGTAGAGATACTTAGAAGGACATTTTATATTGGATATCTTCCTTGAGTACTACTAGTCGACTTTAATACAATATGACCATTGGGATATCTCAGGGGTTCCATGCATTAAACCTCCATACTGATCAGGCATGGAAGCAATCTATGGGACACACTAGGATACGCCAATCCTCATATGGCACTCTTATCAAACATAGTTTGGCATTCGCAGGCGATATAAAATATTGAGAAAATAATAAAATAAAGTAATATATATTGTCGTACTCTTTTTGGGGAAGAGTACTCCAGATTCTTATGAAAGGATTATCTCCGAGGATGGGAGAGAGGGTCATTAAAGATTCCATTGGTAAATTATACCACATTTTTAATATCTGAAGTTCTTATGAATGTAATCAAAAGCTTGCTAAGCTTATGGTTTACTAAAGGTTTATTCTCCCATGCATTAACGTAAAATACTGAGCAGATACAATCGATGCTAAAAGGTAAAGACGTACCTAATGCTATTATTGAGATGCACTGTCTCTGGCATTCAACCGTTAGTTCAGGCGTTTCCTTTCTTATCCTTCCCAGAATTAGCTGTTCCTTCCTTGGCGCCCTCAGGACAATTAGTACTGATGTGGCCCTTTTCGCCACAGCTGAAACAATTTGCATTGTTTATGTCCCTACATTCGTGGGACTGGTGACCAGTTCTTTTGCAGATGCCACATTGCTTTATCTTTTGGTTTGATCGACACTGTCCCCAGTGTCTTCTGTTGCAGGTTTTGCATGTAGGCTTCTTGTTGGAATCCTGTTGGTTATTGTTGAGCTCGGATTTGCTCTTCTTAGGATTCTGGGAGTCATCCTCCTCCCTTTTACGCTTCCCATCTTCAGAGGCTTTGGCAGCTTTGTTTCTGACCACATCGAGTGTGAGAGATAGCGACAGATCTGCCGCTGACCTGAATGTAGTAGGTCTCGATGCTTTCACACTTGCCTTTATTTCTGGGGCTAGACCCCCAATAAAGCGAGCTATTCGCTTTGGTTCCGGTGTGATCAAATAAGGAACCAATCGAGACTTGGTATTGAAACTTGTAAGGTATGCTTGACAATCTAAGTTCTCCATGACTAATGACAAGAATTCAGTCTCGATCTTCTCAACTTCATGTTGAGGACAGTAATTTTCTTTGATAAGAGCAACGAACTGATCCCAAGTCATGTTGTACAAAGGGATCTTCCCGGTGGCTTGAATCAACGATCGCCACCAGGCTAAGGCCTCACCCTTAAATGATTGCGACACGTACTTGACCACATCCCTCTCAGCGCATCCGCTGATATCCACAACTGTATCCATTTCATCTAACCATGTCATACAATCTACAACTCCTTCCTCCCCAGTGAAATCCCGGGGTTTACATGAAACAAAGTACTTGTAGGAGCAACCCTTATCACGGGGTCCTTGATTCAGTATGACTTGTTGAGACGAGTCACTGTGATGATTAGAAGAGTGACGCTCGTCATCTTCCTTCTTGGGTTCATCCTTCTTGGAACGAGGCTTCGAATGCGGTGTAGATAGGGTCCTACTCCGAGTCCCACTATACTCTTCGTACTGCCGCTCTAAGGCCTTTGTAACTGCGTCGTCTACTAACGCTCTTAGTTCAGCACCCGTTAAATTAATTCGGGCGTTATCATTGTTCTCCATTGGGTGGCTATTAATTTCATCTGAGCCAGCCATTTAATTGAACTGTTACATAAAACAAGGACAATAGTTTACTTGGGAGTTTATTATGGAATTGTCTTTTATGGCAATTCATTAACCATGGTAACGGAGACCATATTTGGTTAATTTACTAATCACATTTATTTAGGATTTATATTATAACTTATCCTAATTATAAAAACAATAACAGTTTTACTAGTGGCACGAAAGGCCTAGTCACAAGGACATTTATAAATTATAAGCTATGATTTCAGAGAATCAAAGCATTGAGGTTTGAATCATAGTTCATTACCTATTTCGATCAGGGAGTCATCGCTACCCCTGTCTTTTGGCTCACGTAGAATTGAGCAAGGCCCGTAGGCACTATATTACCATTGCATGGTCAAAATATGATCATCTTAATTGATGATTTAAACCCATGATGCAGAGATCATTAAGTTGGGTTAGGAATCTTTTGAAGAATCCTTATATAAGAATGACGTGTGTGATTTTAATGAATTACGTCTGCCAGGAGTGTTAACATATTTTCAGATGTTAACAGGGATACAAATCTTTTAAACAGGTCTTACCATCTTGGCCAGGTCTTTATAATGACACACATGCTAGGTTTCACTCTTAAGATTCTTATTCATATGTATACTGGCAGGGAAGGAAGGATATTTATTTTATTCAGGATTTTTATTATAAATCCTAATTTACAAGTTAATAATAGCACAAATGGCCTAGTCGCGTAGACAAGTTTAATTTATAAGCCATGATTTCAGAGAATCGAGGCATTAAGGTTTGAATCAAAGTTCATTACCTTTTTCTTGACAGGGAGTTGTAGGCTACCACTGTCTCTAGTCTCAGAGGACATTAACTATAGCCCGTAGGCGCTTCCCATCTAAGGGATGTTTATAATATGATCATCTTATAGGATGATATAAGCCATGATTTCAGAGAATCGAGGCATTAAGGTTTGAATCATAGTTCATTACCTTTTCTTGACAGGGAGTTGTAGGCTACAACTGTCTTTAGTCACAGAGGACGTCAATTATAGCCCGTAGGTACTTCATCCTTAAGGGATGATTATATAAATAAGGGAAATTGGAGTAATCTTATTTAAGGATGACTCATGCGATTTTATCAAACCACATCTGCCAGGAATGTTAACATGTTACAGATGTTAACAAAGATTGGAATCCTTTGGGTAGGTTTTACCGTCTTGGCCATGTCTGCAATGACATTTAGGCTAGGTTTTACCATCTTGGCCATGTCTACATTGACATTTAGGCTAGGTTTTACCTTTAAGATTCCTTTAGTATTTAACGCAGAACAATCCTAAATTGAAATGTTAACAAGGATCTGAATCTAATTGTGGAACTACCGTCTTGGCCCTGTCTTAAAATGACACATGAGCTAGGTCTTGTCCTTTTTAGATATTGCCATTTTATTATAATGGTAGATTTTATAATATAGGAATGATATTTTTAATATAATCGTTCCTTTAAAATTTAAACAGGTATATGGTTGCCCTAAACGGGTCTTCTAACAGAAAAATGACTTGCCCATGCAAGAGCTAATCAGAAAATGACAAAGGAACCAAATAAGGACAAATAAAACAAATTAGAATTTGTCCTATGTTCTTGTCTAGACTCAAGAATGTGCAACTGTGTAACTGAGATTAAACACAAAAAGGCTAGTGTTTAATTAGCTCAGTGTTGGCTCTGATACCAACCTGTCACACCCCGACTTTCCACGTGTCACCGGTGGGCCCGGTGGGGAGTATCGTGACGTAGTTGATATCATCATAGTCAAACAACACAATTTATGAATGCACAGCGGAAGCAAAAGATGAGTATATTACAATCCGAATATAAAGTAATATCAAGTATTACAGCGGAAAGTAAAGGATCCACAGGCGGATCTTAAAACATAAATATTGTTCAACAGACTTTAGACGCCTAGAACTTGCAAGATTCCTTATTAACGTCCTGAGCAGCTTCCAGCCTATTACGTACTTGTACCTGTCACTTAGACTTTTGAAAATACGTCAGTTTTCACTGGTAAATACACTCAACTGACTCATTTGAAAAGAGTTTAAGAAAATTGATTTAGGTGCACCAGGCACAACATATTTCGACACTTTGATTAAAATGCACAGAGGCAAAATTAATCTTTTATAATTTGATTAAAATGCACAGAGGCAAAATTAATCTTTTATACTTGGGGACAAACTATATCTCATGTTATCAGTTTTACATAACTTGCTCTACATACGGGGCCCGGTTCTATGCCGGTTCATGATTAACCGACAACCACTATTCCCTTATTGGGTATAATTAATTAATAAACATATGGAATCTCTCAGGTGTATGCCTACACCCCGTGCTTAGGTCGTGGCCATTGCAATTTTAATGAGTCAAGGATATCCAGGACACGGTCGCATTAATCCCCAATGTTTCAGTCAAGCAATACGAATTAAAACAGGTTATTTGGATTTCCCGACTTATTGGTCTTTGAATCCCATACCTGACCATGCGGTATTTATATTACCGTATCCCAAGCCCGTAATAGGGAAAATAAGTTAAGAGTATTTACCTGAGCTAGCTCCTGTCTTAAATAGCAAGAATTATAATAACTCAGTCGTATTCACTTAAGTAAGCGTAGGTACAATTTACCGGAAGGCTCTAGTCTGGAATGATGGTATAAATAACCAATTAGAATGCTAACGGGTCTTTAATTAAGCCTAAGCTTAGACCGGTTAATTATACGGTTCAAACGCACGATAGGGCGAAGACCGTTTTAGAATGTGATTTAGACCCAACAAGATTGAAGACTTGCCTCATATGGGTAATCTAGGCACATTCTGAATTTTGGGGTAAAACCGATAAGGTTTGACCCGTTTCGGCTAATTTATGTAATCTAGTCACATAAGCCGAACCGTACGCGCAATAAGCGTAACGGGTATTCATGAGAGCCATATACAGGTTTCCTAAGTTAATATGCCTCAAATATGTTGTGACATCAGTAGGATGTCCTATATTATGCCCGAAATGAATTTAAACACAAACTATGCCTCGTAGGGGTAGTTTGGTCATTTTTAAGGTTATAAAAGAGTTTAAGTGTTTACCTGAGTTACATGTCTGATGTAATCATCAAACATACTCAATTTAATAAGTTATAACAGTAGGTTATTGTATATATGTGAAACTTATCAATTTTAACCAAACTATGCACCGTAGGGGCATTTTGGTAATTTCACATAAGCCGAAAAGCTCAAAACTGAAGTCTGAGTTTAACAACCTTTGCTTACTTTTAAAATATTATAATTTACCTAAAATATCAGTAGGTATCAACCCTTGTATGTTTAAAATAGTTCTAGTACATTCTATGCGTTAAAAACGCTTAAAAAGGCTATTAAAAGCCATTTCCGGGTTTGATACATAAAGCTGATATTTTTATTATTCTAGAAGGCTTAAAATAATTTATTTATCATATGTGATCAGTAGCAAAAGGTTTGGAATCGTTTAGATGTGCAAAACTCATTTTATAGCCCGTAAGGGCAAAACCGACAATTACCGGATTAAGCCTACGACTACTAGTTATGCTCAGCCTAAAATTAATTAAAAATCTTTAAAAATCCCAAAATAATATTTTACATCAGTGGGTAATAAGTTTGATATCAAAAAGTAGGTGTAATTAGGCTATATGCTAATTACACTTTTAATCGCTAAAGAAGCTTCTAATTACGCTAATGAGCATAAATCTCAATCTACACCTCAAACTGATGTCAAACTTTGCATACAAGTTTATATATCAGTAACTAAGGTTTCTACACTTTTATATTTTCACAAATCACGTTTTAAGGTGAAAAGGGCATAATGGTCAACATATGAGCAATTAACGGGATCATGCGTATTAATTGGTTAACTAATGAACCATGGTGTATAATCACAGAGGGTTATACTAGCATGTAACCTGGTCCAAATAGAGCTCTAAGGTATTTCTAAATCATACCAAAACGGGTCAGAACTGAAGTCAAAGCCAAAGTCAAAGATTTGCGACTTTCGGTTCCGAACCGGGTCTAAACAGTAAATTGTCGGGTTGAACATGTTTAGACATGTTCTTACACTAATTACCAAGTTATATTAATGATCCAACAGGTTGTATGTGTTCTACGTTGCTAATTATGCATAAATTAGAAATTACACATTCTGTTGACTTTTTAATAGTAAGTTTGACCCGACATTTGACCTAGTTAGAGTGGGAATCAGGGGGAACCCTTTTGAGGGTTTATTACCCACATAATTACCTACTTAAAGGTACTTTTAATTCGAGATTTGACTGAGCCATTATTAATTAATCTCGAAGTCAAACCGTAATTACGACGGTTTGACTTTTAGCTAATTAACTAAGCTAAACTCAATTAAAGAAGGTTAAGCAAACTTACAAGAGTCCTATGCACGAATTATGACCACTTGAGTCTGCTTTGGAGCTCCAAGAATGATCAGAAATGCAAGGGAAAGGTGTGAAGAATGAGTTGCAATTTCATGGCTTTATATAGTGCTCCAATCACCATAGATTGTTGACAACTCAAGCTATTATGGACCATGAATCATCAACACATGTCCCTAAGGTTCTAGGAGGCACTTAGGGGTCAAGCAAGATGAGAAAAATCAATTATAAGGCGTTTACAAGGGCAAGGGCAGACAAGAAACCAAGAAATTCGCAACAGACTACCCCTCGCGGCACGCGTAGACCCCCCCTGGGGCTTCGCGTGGCGCAAGGCCCCTTCTGATCAAATCTAAATTTTTAGATTTTTACCCGTTGGTCCTTGGCTCTTCAAACTTCGTTTAGACTTTTGTTTCTTGCATCTTGAACCCTCCAAATTGATTTATAAGGGCTTTAAAACATATACCCACTTTGTTAAGTCCCCGGTTAACTTTATTGTTACCTGAAAAGTCCTAACTTTCAACGTTGACGCTTTAACCCCTCGCACACGAATTTGATCATAACTTTCTCATACGATGACGCAACTTTACGAAATTTATATTGTGCATTCTAGTGAGCATAATTAACCGTTACAAAGCTTCGGGTTTGTCAAAAGGTCACTCAGAGGTATAACTTAAACATGTTGACACATTTAACCCCTGTAGTTTGAAATCTCTCACTTTTAGCTTCGTACGATCCATGATTTATTCGTTTGAAGGTATGAGCATCATGTAGGGTTAATGTACAATATATTTATTCACTGTTGACATTTTGAACATGTATATTCACATACTTTCCATGTTTGTCAACTTTAGTCCTTCTATAATATTCTTTCACACGTTTAATCATATGACACGTGTCAACACATTATAGGACGTGAATTTTCGACGTGTTACAGTGGAACACTATCCTACAGACTAGAGGAAGTGATAGAACTTACAATATGGAATGGGAAGAGTTTAAAAATATGGTAGAAAGGAAATTCAGCCCTCCTAATGAAAAAGAACAGATAGCAAACAAGTTCTTAAACCTAAGAATGACTGGTGTGGATAGTAAGGGGTACACTAAGTTATTCTTTGAATATGCTAGAATAGTACCAACCCTTGCTTCACCTGAACCAGTATTAATCTCCCGTTACATCTGGGGATTAATTGGAGAGATAAGGCATGTAGTCAAGGCAGCTAGACCCCAAACTATAGAAGAAGCTGTAGAACTAGCCAATACCTTGACAGATGAATTAGTCCGTACGCGAGAAGAGGATCAAAGGAGGAACCTAACCCAGAAGCTTACACAAGAATTTCGTTCTGGAAATTCTAACCGTACCTCTGCACCCTACTGTAAGAATTGCAAAAGGAAGCATTCCGGAAGATGCTCCATATATTGTAACTTCTGCAAAATATCGGGACACAGGGAGGAAGATTGCAGGAAAAAGATTAGCAACAGGATATGTTACAACTGCGGAGAACAAGGCCACATCAAGCCTAACTGTCCAAAGCTAGTTCCAGCTAAGAACACCAAGAATACTAAAAATGCTAGAGCATTTGTTCTAACTGCAAAAGAAGCAAAGATGATCTCGGATGTGATCACTGGTACGTTTTTAGTTAATGATGTTTTTGCTAAAGTATTATTTGACTCTGGTGCGAACCAAAGTTTTATTAATACTTCATTTTGCAAAATTCTTAATCAACCATTAACTAAACTTTCACAAGAATGTCTAGTAGAGACAGCAAATGGAGAAACTATTAAGATTTCTGAGATCCTGCAGGGAGCAAGAATAGAAATTTTAAATCAGAAATTTATTGCAAACCTTTACCCAATGAATCTGGCAGGATTTGATGCTGTATTAGAAATGGATTGGTTAATAGCCAATAAAGCCAGTATTTTATCTGATCAAAAGTCAATCCAAGTAAATTCACCAAGGGGTGAAAATATCACAATTAAAGGAAATAAGTTCTCTAAATCCACAAAATTCATCTCTATGATGAAAACAGTAAGTTATATAAGGAAATGATCATTAGTGTATTTGATTTCCATAATCACTAACACTAAAGGAAAAGAATTAAAGGATATTCCAGTATTATCCTAGTTTTCAGATGTATTCCCAGAAGAGCTACCAGGACAACCTCCAGATAGGGAAGTTGAATTCAGAATGCACCTAATACCAGGGACAGCACCAATTGCCAAAGCACCTTACCATTTGGTACCCGCAGAAATGCAAGAACTAAAGAAACAATTAGATGAATTGTTAGAGAAAGGATTCATACAACCAAGTTCATCACCCTGGGGAGCGCCGATCTTATTCGTTAAAAAGAAGGATGGATCAATGCGTATGTGCATTGACTACCATGAATTGAACAAGGTCACAATTAAGAATCGGTATCCATTACCAAGAATTGATGATCTGTTTGATCAGTTGCAAGGAGCACGATTTTTCTCTAAAATCGATTTAAGGTCAGGATATCATCAATTAAAAGTACAGGAAGAGGACATTCCTAAAACCGCTTTCAGAACAAGGTATGGCCATTATGAATTTACTGTCATGCCATTTGGTTTAACCAATGCCCCAGCTGCATTCATGGACATAATGAACCGAATATGTAAGCCATATTTGGATAAATTCATAATTGTCTTTATAGATGATATTCTCATTTACTCTAAGACTAAAGAGGAACGTGCAAAGCATTTGCACGCACTTCTCAGTTTATTGAGAAAAGAGAAACTTTATGCTAAATTTTCGAAGTGTGAGTTTTGGATAGAATAGGTACAATTCCTTGGACATCTAGTTGATCATGAAGGTATTCATATGGATCCCACCAAGATCGAAGCGATAACCAATTGGAAAACCCCTGAATCACCAACCGAGGTTAGAAGTTTCTTAGGATTAGCCGGTTATTATAGAAGATTTATTCAAGATTTTTCTAGAATAGTCATTCCCTTAACTAAGCTAACCTGTAAATCTGTTAAGTTTAAATGAGAACCAAAACAAGAAGAAGCCTTTAGAATCCTTAAGCAAAGATTAACCCATGCACCCATACTAGCGTTACCAGAAGGAACTGAAGATTTTGTAATCTATTGTGACGCTTCTAAGTTAGGTTATGGATGTGTATTGATGCAACGTCAAAAGGTTATAGCATACGCTTCTAGACAGCTTAAGAATCATGAAGAGAATTATTCAACCCATGATTTAGAATTAGGAGCTATAGTTTTCGCCCTTAAGATTTGGAGACATTACCTATATGGTAGTAAGTTTACCATTTTCACAGACCATAAGAGTTTAAGGTATGTCTTTTAAGGAAAAAGGAGTTGAACATGAGACAAAGACACTGGATGGAATTACTTAGTGATTATGATTGTGATATCAAGTATCATGCAGGAAAGGCAAATGTAGTTGTTGATGCTTTAAGCCGAAAGTATCATGAAAAGCCAAAAAGAGTACGTTCACTTAAATTAAATCTGCAAGTAGATTTAAATGAACAGATTAGAAAGGCACAAGAATCAGTAATCAAGGATGATACTAAGAAGTTAAAAGGAATGATTAAGGAATTAGAACAAGGAACAGATGGAATTTGGAGATTCCATAAGAAAAGGATGTGGATACCTAAATTAGGAAACCTACACCACCGTATATTAGAAGAAGCCCATAAGTCTAAGTATACGATGCATCATGGAAATGATAAAATGTATCAGGACTTAAGAAAGAATTTTTGGTGGATAGGAATGAAAAAGGATATAGCAGCATATCTTGCCAAGTGTTTAACCTGTTCACAAGTCAAAGCTGAACATCAGAAACCTTCAGGTTTATTGCAACAGTTAGAAATGCCTATTTGGAAATGGGAATTAATAACAATGGATTTTGTTACTAAATTACCCAAACCAAGAAAAGGTAATGATACAATCTGGGTGATTGTAGACAGGCTAACCAAGTCAGCTCATTTCCTACCAATGAAGGAAACTTTCAGTATGGAACAATTAGCTAAATTATATGTAAATGAAGTAGTTTCTTTACATGGAATTCCTCTATCAATTGTTTCTGACAGAGATAGTCGTTTTACCTCACATTTTTGGACAAGTTTCCAAAAAGCAATAGGAACCAAGTTAAATCTAAGCACTGCTTATCATCCTCAAACGGACGGACAAAGCGAAAGAACAATTCAGACCACGGAAGACATGCTTAGAGCTTGTGTAATTGATTTCGGAGGTAATTGGGACGATCACTTACCCTTGATAGAATTTTCTTATAATAATAGTTATCACACAAGTATCAATGCTGCACCATTCGAAGTACTTTATGGACGAAAGTGCCGAACGCCAGTCTGTTGGGCAGAAATTGGAGAAAAGCAACTATCTGGACCTGAGATAGTACAAGAAACAACAGACAAAATCATTCAAGTCAAGGAACGACTGAAAACAACACGTGATCGACAAAAGAGTTATGCTGATAACAGACGAAAGCCGTTGGAATTTCAAGTAGGAGATAAAGTATTATTAAAAGTCTCTCCTTGGAAAGGAATAGTAAGATTCATCAAGAGGGGAAAGCTAAGCCCCATGTATGTTGGACCTTTTGAGATTATTAGAAGAATAGGACCTGTAGCCTATCAGCTACAACTGCCAGAGGAAATGGCAGGAATACATGATGTATTTCATGTATCTAATCTCAAGAAATGCTTAGCTGATGAATCACTGATAGTACCTCTTAAGGATATAGAGGTAAATGGACAGTTAAAATTTGTAGAAAGACCTCTACAAATTGAAGACAGGAAAGTTAAGAACCTCAAACACAAGAGATTAGTTCTAGTCAAAGTGAAGTGAGACTCCAAAAGAGGACCAGAATACACATGGGAGCTTGAATCAGAAATGCAAAGGAAATATCCACACTTGTTCCAGTAGATATCGAGGACGAGCTCTAAAACAAGGTGGGAAGGATATAACAACCCTCCTGAATATTTTTTTCGACGCCCTAATATATTTTAAAATACCCCTATATGTCTCTAAATACACCCCGTATGTGAAAACCGAGCCCAAAATATGAAATACCATTAATAAATAAAAAAAAATTATGGGTGCTCGCGGGCCGCGTAGCCCTTAGCTACATATTACGCGGGCCGCGACAGCTTCAAGATTCGGCGAGCCCCGGTGTTGACACGTGTCAGCAACGTGTTGAACCTAGTTCGTGACCCGGATCACCTACGCCTAGACCCCCTAGTATGAGGGCCGCGTAGGCCTTAGCCTAACCTTACGCGGGCCGCGAGGACATCAATTTTCAGCCCTATATAAGAAGGCATTGGGATTTTAGTTTTCGTCGCTCATTTCTTTTCTCTCTTAACGAATTTCTGAGAAATAGGCATAATACTCGGGTATTATATCCCCCTAATTAACGAAGTTCTGCTCTGTTGTAAGTATTATAACCTCGATTACGTATTAGATACGCTGCCCGATTGATCCAGGGTTCCGTAACGGCTGTCGTGGTTCTGCCCGACGTAGTTGTTGGAATGCCGTCTCGGGGAGGGTATCGTTAATATAACTAAAGGGTTATTATACCAACATATGTACATTTGTGTAAATTATAGATAAATCACCAGGAAACCCTAAAATAAGTCTAAGACAGCAATGTGAGTTTATCCGCTTTTTGTAAACCTTTTTGTGAATTGTTTTACAAAACCTTAAATGTTTTACAATATGATTAAGCAGTGATTGAGTCTTTGTAGTTCTTCAATTACTGTCGGTATGTTGGGGTTTTGTATACAAAATGTGGAACACGTTACCATTGGACAACGAGTTAGCCAATGTGTAATATGACCCACCAGTCAGGATTGACAGTACTGAATGAGTAATTGTGTAGAAATAAACAATGTGATAGCTCTCAATACTGTGTTAATTGATAAAATGTTTCTTGATTAAACTGGGATTAACTCACCAGTATTTTCCACTGACAAATGTTTTTAAAACGCGTTTCAGGTAACACAATGTGACAGCCAAATTAGAAGAAAGCCAGCTTGAGAGCACTGACGACTTGGAAAAAAATGTGGCTATAAAAGTTACCTAAAAGACGATGTTTTAAATTCAATAAAATAGGGTTTATCCCTATGTTGTAATAAGAAACTTGGATTTTACCCATGTGGTTATTAATATAAAATATGGTGGTTTTACTCTGATAAACATTTCCTAACTACGATCCTGATGAATTTTCGCTGCCAATTTAATAAACAAAATGATACCACCACAAATGATGTCCGCGGCCGCCCGTTCCCGGGACAGATAAGGAGGCGGGGGTTGCGACATTGTCTTTTTGGGTAAACAGTTAAATTGTATGTAACTGATATATTAACCGATAATCTATGTTTATAGTTGTCTTTTAGCTATAATAGATAGCACGTTTTGGTACAATATCTATACACGAATCTATATGTTCTATTAATATGTGTTATGCATAGTTGTCTAAGAAACGACCCGTGTTTGCAGCTCTCATTTTTAAAGAGAGTACTAAATTCTTTGTTAATAACATTATTCTCTTAACATCTGTTTACTAACCTTTGTAATTTCTGTTGACTGACCTTTTTAACATGGGTTGATTAACATCTGATACTTACTATCTATCCATCTGGCAAGCTCTGTTGGAGATAATGGATAACAGTTTTTAGTAAAGTCTGTTGGAAAGCAACAGAGGTTTTTAACAGTTAATAGATAACAGTGGTTTGCTATCAACATAATGGAATTGCTGTTGAATAAACCTATTGACCATTAGTTTATATCAATTTTGTAAGTCTGCACTAATTATTTTTTTACTCTCTGTCAATATGTGTTATGCATGGTTTTCTAAGAAACGACCCGTGTTTGCACACAGGTCTTACCGCTAGTACTATATAATAAAAGAAACCTGATTTGGGACACATGTCATTCAATGAGGGCATCAATAATTTATTGATAAAATTTAAATTTAAATTTTTTTTTTTGAATAAAACTAATAGATCTATATTTTAAATTAAAAAGATTTAAATATTATATTAGAATTTTATTTTGATTGTAAATCTAAAGTCTAAAATGTGTTTTAAATCTAATCTATAATTTATAGATTTAATTTTGATTTGAAATTATTAAACAAAAACCCATAAAATTAGTAACCATTTAATCAATTTCGTAAGTTTTACTTTCCCTTCTAGAATCAAATTAGATTTTTGTGATAATTAAAGTTTTGTCAAGAATATAAAAAATCATTATTTAATATTATCTTTAAAAAACCCGTGTATAATCGGGTTGAATAAATCTACCAAATAATAAAAAAAATTACATCCTTAAAAACCTCGTATGTTACACGTGTTGAATAGATCTAAAAACCATGTGTATTACACATATTAAATAAATGTAATTTTGTATATTAAATACTAAAAATGTCGATCTTTAAGAAACCCGTGTATAGTCGGGTTAAAAATCTACCTAATAATAAAAAAAATTATATCCTTAAAACCCTGTGTATTACACATGTTGAATAAATCTAATTTTACATAGCAAATGATAAAAAGTTATATCTTTAAAAACTTCGTGTATTACACGGGTTATATAAATGTAACTTTGTATAGTAAATAATAAAAAAGTTATATTTTTCAAAACCTCGCATTTTACACGAGTTAAATAAATATAATTTTGTATACCAAATAATAAAAAAAAGTTATATTTTTAACAAATTAGGATAACATTTAATATTAATTTTTTATTTATATATTTAATATAAGATAAGTAGGAAAGAGAGGTATTTCTTTTAAAAATATATTAAATTAACAATTTAGAATTGAGGATAATATTTTATTAAAGTATGATAAGATTTAATATCAAATATTTAGAATTAAACTCCACTTCATTCTAAATATATAAATATAGGATTAGGATCAAATACAAAGGATCCTAATTGTAAGAAGTGTAAGAAGGATTTATAAAGTGATAAGTGTCCAATAACCTAAAAAAACCAACTACACAAAAAAAAAAAAAAAAAAACCCTTAAACATCCACCACCACCAAAAACCTAAACCCCCACCCCCATCACCCACCCAAAAAAAAAAAATTGCCAAGGGTGTGGGGGTTTAGGTTTTTGGGTGGTGGGGGAGGGGGGGGGGTTAGTTTTTTTTTTTAGGTTTTTGGGGGGTGGCGGTGGTGGAGGGTTAGGTTTTTGGGGGGGTTTTGGTGAGGTATAGTTTTTTTTTTCTTTGCCGCGGATGGGGGGGGGGGGTGGTAGTTTTTTTTTAGGTTTTTGGGGGGTGGGGGTGTTGGGGGGTAGGTTTTTTGGGTTTTTTTTTTGGTGAGGTACAGTTTTTTTTGGCGCGGGGGGGGGGGGGGGGGGGTTAGGTTTTGGGTTGGGTGGGGTGGGTGTTTAGGTTTTGGGTGGTGATGTAGTGAGTTTAATTTTAGGTTATTGGACACTTGTCACTCTATAAATCCTTCTTACAATTAGAAGCCTTTGTAGAATAACTTCAACCCTTATATACCACTCAATTGCTGACATTAGGTAAATTAAGGTTAATTTAGTATAATTTAATAATAAAAGTTAACAATTCATTGACCATTCCTATTAGGTGACGGGTATTTGCGGGAATGACGGACGGTCATTGTGGCATATGCTATAGAGGCCCACGTTATGCGACGTTATGAGTGAGTGTTCATGAAGGTCACATCTACGATAAATGGTGACGAGGAAAGAGTAGGGTTGGGTGTTTTGTTTGTTTTTTTCTTTTAGGTAAGAGTTAAATGTCATTTTAGTTCTTATGGTTTGGGTCATTTTGCCAGTTTAGTCCAAATGTTTCATTTTTAACCTGTGGGTCCAAAAAGGTTTCACTGTTGCCATTTTAGTCCACTGGGTTAACTTCATCCATTATTTATGTTAACGAGAAGGGCGATTCGGTCATTTTGTATGGCCGAATTGCCTTTCTAGTTAACAGAATTACATATAAAATGACCGAATTGCCCTTCTGGTTAACAGAAAAAATGGATGAAGTTAACCCAGTGGACTAAAATGGCAACGGTGAAACTTTTTTGGATCCACAGGTTAAAAATGAAACCTTTGGACTAAACTGACAAAATGACAAACCATAGGGACTAAAATGGCATTTAACTCTTTAGGTAAACTCGATTAGAACCCCGTGTATTACACGGGATGAATAAATGTAATTTTATATACTAAATTAAAACAATTATTCTTTAAAAATCTCGTTTATTACACGGGTTGAACAAATGTAATTTTATAATTTAAAGCTAAATTGCACTTTTCATCCTTTATGTTTCAATGTTTCGACAGACGCTGTCCTCTAACTTTAAAAATTGCATTGTACGTCCTTTATGTTTGCAATCATTAACGGGCGGGGTCCTTTCAGCTAAACCCAGTTAACTTTGTATGATAAAACCCCTCAGGTGCACATCACGTGAGGGTATTTTCGTCTTTTTACCTCCTAAAATCTGCAATAAGAGGGTATCCTCTCCCTCGATTCACAAAATTTAGTGGGTAAAAGGACGAGAATACCCTCACGTGATGTGTACGTGAGGGGTTTTAACATACAAAGTTAAATGCGTTTAGCTGAAAGGACACGGCCCGTTAATGATTGCAAACATAAAGGATATACAGTGTAATTTTTAAAGTTAAAGGACATCGTCTGTCGAAACATTGAAACATAAAGGACGAAAAGTGCAATTTAGCCAAAATTAACCTTGTTAGTGTTAAAGGACGTATAGTGTAAGGGGTTTTATAAATAAAGGACTGTGACTGTATTTAGTGAAGTTAAAAGACATTTATTACAATCCGATACTGGACGAAAAATGTAATTTACCCTTTCTTTTAATCAATCAAGAAAGGAACAAGGATTCTACAAGGTCGTTGGAAATTCGTAGTAGCAAGATCGGAGTGGGATTTATTTATTTATTTATTTATTTATTGTGGCTGACAAAATAGAAAAGGAAAAGAGTGATAAGTGAGTTCGTGGCTTGCAAACTCTATTTATTTTTATTTTAAATATGTTTTAAGTAAAGTAATTAACTGAATTTGAAAATATGTAATGTTTTAACTTAATGAACATTAATTTATATTATTTTTTACATTATTTTGATTTTTTAAATGAAATACGTGATTGTATATTATTTTTTAGAGTAAATTATACTTTATGTCTTAACTATATGTTAGTTTGAACTTTGAAGGCTATGTCTATGTCCTTTAAACTTAGAGTAAATTATACTTTATGTCTTAACTATATGTTAGTTTGAACTTAACTATATGTTAGTTTGAACTTTGAAGGCTATGTCTATGTCCTTTGCATTCACATCCAAACCATCAAATTATACATACATTCCACTAAAAAACAACTCCTATATCAATATATTTCCACTAAAAACAAATATTTTTTCTCTCTCCTTTTCAATTAAATAATATTATCATCACATTTTTCTCTCTCCTTCACTCACAACCACTTTCAATATATATTAAAAAAATTATACTGGGTGAACAGTGTCCCCCCAAATATACAGATAAACAGTAACATTTTCTCTCTCCTCCACTCACAACCACTTTTTATACCCTTTATAATATAAAAACTTTCCCTCACATATTTTGATGGATAGAATGTGAATGCTCTTAAACTTAGAGTAAATTATACTTTATGTCTTAACTATATGTTAGTTTGAACTTTGAAGGCTATGTCCTTTTAACTTAAGAGTAAATTATACTTTATGTCTAACTATAGATGTTAGTTTGAACTTTGAAGGCTATGTCCTTTTAACTTTAATATTACACGAAATGTTCTTTCTTTAGAAAGTTACCACATGCTTTACATTAATTGATGTTACTGTTTCTGTTAGGTTTTATAATAATGACAACAAATCATGCGCGTGTTGCAACGGAATGTCATGTTGTAAATTAAACTCGTACCATTAGATAAAAATCACTCATGACGAAATGTAGATAAAAACTCATGTGACGGTATATTCGCAAATCACCAAAAAGTTACACGTCAATTAAACTCGAGTAAAACAGTGACATATCCAAATTTGTTACAATTAATAAACAAATTTAACAAAAAGAATCAGATAAACTATAATGATTATAAAATTAAAATAAGTATAGAAATCATAACACACGAATTGTTTAACGTAACTGATAAAAGCATCGGAAAAAATACGAGTATAAAATTCATAATTATTTAATTTCCTATTTGGTTTATAAATCTAGACTTTATATGACTAAAATGTAAAAAGGAAAACTTTTGATGACCAAAACAAAAGGGACATAATATTAATGAAGCTAGTGTGATGATATTTAATATATAATATAATATAATTTTTGCTCTTTACAACTAAAAGAAAAACTAAAATTGAAAGAACATCCGATATTATTATTATTATTATTATTATTATTATCATCGGAGTTAAATGCAATAAATCGCAAGTTGGTCATATTTTTTTTGAACGGCCAACAAACTTAATCCCGAGCACTTTCGGGGCACAAACTGGACAAACAGAGTACTCCGAGAGTAACCCGAGTCCACAACCAATTCCGGGAAAAACCCGGTAACCCACCCGCCCGTAGGCACGACGGTGAAATTACCGGTAAAACCGGTTTGGTTCAAGGATCCAACCCAGGTTTCCCTGGGTCTCCTATCATTGCCCACCAGTGCCTCATTCTACACCAAGTGAGAGTCGAACTTGCATCTCTCATGAGAAATTGGTCATATATTATAGTCTTATTTGTAAGATTAAATATATTATGTCTTAATATTTAATCTAGTAGCCATTATAATCATTTACATTATATAGATCAAAATATATAACAACCTATTAAATATTTAGTTGGTAATTGTTGATGAACCATATTACCCTTATTAACTAATTAGGTTTCATCTTGGGTGCTTATATAAGGAGGCTTGTGTAGAGGTTAAAAGATTACACACTTAGATACATAACCTAATTCTAATAACATCATAATCGACTTTTTCTCCATAGCCGAACTCCCTTATTTGGTTTCATCATCACCATCATTAGTTTGCACCCTAAGGAGGAACCAAACCACACTGACAAACATGTCGAACTCGATGGCATCATCCCTCACTGGATTCTCATCTGCATTGTCTGCTGTAACATGTATGTTTTCATGTTTTCCATTATGTTTAAACAGAACTGATCCAACATTATTATTATAGTTAAAGACACGAAGTGTACTTTACTCATTATATTAACAAATGATTTATCATATTATAGACTTATTGAATTTTATAAACAGTTTTCTATAGCGAATAATTTGGATGTAAAAATAAGAGTAAATTACAAGTTTTGTCCTTTATGTTTGTCCCAAATTTCAGGCGCTGTCCTTTACCTTTAAAATTGATGAGTTTTGTCCTTAACGTTTCAAAATCCTGCACGTTATGTCCTTTAGGGCAAACCCAGTTATAATTTTCTGTTAAGTTATGTCATGTGCATTGCAAACGAGGGTAGAACAGTCATTTCCCCTCTCCACTTGTGTTTCCCCCCTTTTAAAACCCTAATAACACCCCTTGTTCAATCTTCAACCCCTGTTCATCTTCAACCCCAACTCAACAGCATCATCTTCGTCATTTCCATCAGGTCACCTAAATTCAAGAAACCTAAAGATCAACCAAAGAACTTTCTTTACAAATTCATCTAATTCAAAATCTCACTCATCTCATCTTATTTAATTCAAAACCATATATGAATGCTTGAACCACGAAATCTAAACCAACATTAGTCAAATCAGAACCATAAAATAAAGCCCCTTTTGTCAAAATCAAAACTTGAGTCATGGTGTTGAACATGGCCGCTGACAAAGGAGTGGGATGGAGAATCAGATGCTTGCAAAGGTCAGTGGTTGGCGGCGAATCAACCCACACCGTTGCACCACCCACCACCAATCACCCATCGCACCACCCCGCCACTCGTCTCCTTTGTCCGATGAACATAAGCAAAACGCGAATCAATCCACACCGTTTTTCCTGTGATGTGTTTCATGAAGTTTCCAAGCCAAACGTTTTTTTTGGGCGACGTGTTTTAGGGATTTTCAGATCTGGTCAGTTTTGGAGATGTTTTTCAAGTGATACCCGCGTCACCTGTAAATTGAATTCCGTCGTGTTTCAGCGGTGGAGGAGATGATGATGGCGGTGAAAGAGGAGATCAGATCGGAACAAGATCTGAATCACCACCTCCACCGTCACCCCTAAAACAACCACACCACCTACATCCGCCGGATCCCCACCAGCTCCGTCACGCCGGATCACCACCATTACTGTCGCCATCTTAGTTTAGAGAGAGAGTGTGTTTAGTTTAGAGAGAGAGAATGTCCAGGAGTTAATTAAGAGAGAGAGAGTAGATTTTTATTTCATAAACTTTTAAATTGGACACAATAGTCCCTCTAACATAAATTGTTTTACACAATAGCCCTTGGATAATGAAATGACAAAAATACCCTTGGATAATCAAATTTAACCAAAAAAATCTAACTGGGTTTGGCCTAAATGACATAACGTGCAAGATTTGCAAACATTAAGGATAAAACTCATCAATTTTAAAGACAAATGACAACGCCTGCAATTTAGGACAAACATAAAGAACAAAACTTGTAATTTACTCTAAAAATAACTCTAAAATGTGGTTATCATGTAAAAATAGAAAGATATTTGTGTAGGATGATTTATTAATAGAAAAATTATATTTTTAAATGATAAATGGATTATTCATATACATGTGACTATACACGTGTGTATATTTTGCACCGAAGATGATGGGTCTTGAAACTTGTTTTTGGCATTGTCTTATAAGAGGATGGTCTTGAAACTTGTTTTTGGCATTGTCTGATTTGAAATTTCTAATTTTTTTTAAAGGTGTGAATTATTTCTACTCTTTCATATAGGATTCCGTTCAATATAAAGCGAACTACAATACCTGTTTTATATATTTATATACTATAAAATTAAAAAGTTTTGTAAGCATAGGGTGTTGTCACATATGCTTTGGGTGATTAAAAAAAAATAAAACTTTACTTTTAAATCTAAATCTTTGCAATTTTAAGTTCATAAAATTGAATCTTTTTACTTTAAAGGTAAAACTTTTTCTTTTTTACAATTTAACCTTTACTTTTTTTTAACTTTGGTCCGCTAAACTTTTCAATTTTCATCTTTTATATATTTTCGTTTTACATTTCGTACTAAATTTTGTGACTTACCACGAAACAACGTGTGTGTGTATCAACGTTTTTACGTTTGGTTTATAGTTTTGCAAGGTAATATGGCACAACTTCCATGTGTATTTCAAGATTTTACGTCTATTGTTTTTCATTTCATAGGTCTGTCGCAAAGAGTGAGTCATTGATTGACTTTGTTATTTTTATATGTTCTATCTTTCGGTTTCTTACAATTTTAACCTCACAAAAATGATTTTTTTTTACTTTGAACCTGAAACTTTTTATCTTTTGTAATATAACCTTACAACTTTTTTACTTTCAACTTTGGTCCCCTATACTTTTCATCTTTCCCAAATTTTTGTTCTACATTTCGTACTAAATTTTGCGAGTTAACACAGCGTAACGTGTGTGTGTGATTCAACGTTTTTACGTTTCGTTTAGAATTTTGCAAGTTAACAGCGCAACGTCCATGTTTTGTTCAACGTTTTTACGTCTATTTTTTCTCATTTGATAGGTTCGTCGTAAAACATGAGTCCTAGATCGACTTAGTTATTTTTTAAAATGTTCTACATTTTGGTCTATTTCTTCGCTTTAACACGTCACAAACTTCAGCCCCCGCCATAACACGGGGATGCTTAATTCTAGAATTTTAAAAAGATTAAGAATAACTAGAATGAATCAATACTTTGAGAGAATTGGTATCTTATTTTTCTAAACAATATGGTTCTAAAAAGGTCATATTATTCCTTGAGGTACCAACAAGGCAACAATAGTCAAGTTCAAGGGTTTAGAGTTAAAAAACAAGTTAACTCAAGGCTTGTGAAAGTTTTTTTTTTTTAGAACGGTTTGTTGGTGATGGCGGTGGAGCTCCGCTTTGTTTTGCTGCAACGCTTGGACAGTACGATGTTATCCGTAGAAGTGTTCACTCAGACTAAGCGGTATGGGGGGCGGCTTGGGGGGTGGGGGGGGTTAGGTTTTTTTTTTAGGTTTTTTAAGGTTTTTTTTAGCTTGGGGGGGGGGGGGGGTTAGGTTTTTGGGGGAGGGGGTGGGGGTTAGGTTTTTTTAGGTTTTTTTTTAGGTTTTTTTAGCTATTTTAGGTTGTGTTCACATTGGTTCTCGCGGTTCTCACAATAAGGGTGGTTCTCGCATGAGCCCCTCCCTATATATATATATATATATATATATATATATATATATATAATATATATATATATATATATATATATATATAGGGAGAAGATCATGCGAGAACCACCTCTTATTGCGAGAACCGCGAGAACCGCGAGAACCAATGTGAACACACCAAAAATGCCTAAAAATAGCTAAAAATCACACAAAAAATTTTTTTTTGATTTTTTTAATATTTTTTAGGTTAAAATCGCTACTTTTCGAACCAAAAAAAAAAAAAAAAATTTTTTTGGCTTCGAAAAGTAGCGATTTTAACCTAAAAAATATTAAAAAAATCAAAAAAAAAAATTTTGGATTTTTTTTTGATTTTTTTAGATTTTTTTTAGGTTTTTTGGGGGTTTAGTTTTTAGCATTTTAGCTTGTGGGGGGGGGGGGGGGGTGGGGGTGGTGGGGGGGTTTAGGTTTTTGGGGGGTGGGGGAGGGGGGTTTAGGTTTTTTTTTTGGGGGGGGGGGGGTGGGGTTAGGTTTTTTTAGGTTTTTTTTTAGCTTGGGGGGGGGGGGGGGGTGGGGGGTTTAGGTTTTTGGGTGGGGGGGGTGGGGGTTAGGTTTTTTTAGGTTTTTTTTAGCTTGGGGGGGGGGGGGGGTTTAGGTTTTTTTGGGGGGGTGGGGGTTAGGTTTTTTTTTGGGGGGTGGGGGGTTTAGGTTTTTGGGTGGGGGGTGGGAGTTAGGTTTTTTTAGGTTTTTTTAGCTATTTTAGGTTGTGTTCACATTGGTTCTCAAGGTTCTCACAATAAGAGTGGTTCTCGCATGAGCCCCTCCCTATATATATATATATATATAGAGAGAGAGAGAGAGAGAGGATCCTGTAAAAAAATGCCTAAAGTGTGAGAAGGGTAAGAAATAATCTCAGCCATTAGATCTTTTGATCTAATGGTTGAGATCAATAGGGACCATATTGTAAAATATTTTCATTAATTTGGACTGATTTGAAATATCTAGGGGCAATATAGTCTTTTAAACCCACTAGAAATTAGATAATGCACATGTAACTTTCCCCCCGTCTTTTTTAAACGTCAATAACTTTTTATACGTAACTTTAAAAAAAAAAAATTACACCATATCAAATGAACATCATAGGTACCATATAAACATGTGTTTTTTTTTCAATCGATGTAATGTTTTCTTTCAGTTACTATAGCGAGTGTCGGTATCATAATGAATCAAATTAATACCGACTAATTTCCGCCGCGAAGCGTGAGGGAATATCACTACTTTACAAATTATAACTGATTGTGTAATTAACTTTCTTCTTAAATAAAAAAAAGAAAATAAATAAAAATTAACGGGGGGTCGTTGGTAGGTCATTATCCGGTGGATGTACCACACTGTTAATTCAGAGCCGTCTCATATCCGCCACAAACATGACCATCTTGAATTTTGACCCTGTGAAAAAAATATCTCCAATTTTCAAATGTTAAAATGTATATTTTTTTAACGGAAAGAAAAATGTTACGGGAAAGATGAAGTGTAAGAAAGGCTTAGTTATTATAATATTAGAAGTTCATATCCACACCCTATAATTAAAGTAATTTATATAGGAAACCTATAGGTTTAATTTGAGTTTTATAAAATAATCCAATTTAAAGGAAAAAAATCACTTTAAAAATAAAATAATTCGTTGCATGTGTAATACAGTTTCTATCTTTCACTTTTTAAAATATCCACTTTACTTTTTATGTTAGTATTACTTGTTTACACATATTAATTGTCTAATCATTTGATTATTTATATATAGTAATTTTAGTAATTAAATTTAAAGAAAAAATGGGTGACTATCTAATCATTTGATTATTTAAATATATTACAGTGATTTTAGTAATTAAATTTAAAGAAAAAAATTGGTGACGATATGGAATATGTAAGGATATGTAAGGATGTTTATATGATTGGAGATAAATTATAGGTTTTTGAAGATTTATAAAGATTTTTATGAATTTATAAGGATATAATATGTCAGCTGACTAGTCTAACTTATCGTCCAAGTGTTATAAAACCTTTCTTTATTGCTATCAAAACAGACAAAACAAAATGAAACATACTTTATTTTACTTCTCATATTTGTATTAAAGTAATTTTGATTTCTTCATTTTTTAATATATAAAAAATCTTGAATGTTTTATTATTATTACTATTAGATTAGAATCCCATAACGGTGAATTAAAATTTTATTATAAAAATGCTAAAGTTCTAATAATGAAAATGTACAAGGTTGATGAAAACGAAATAAATAATGTATTAAATGTAATATTGAAAAAAATTGGGCAAATTTGAAATGAGTATACGGTTTAGGCAGAAAAAAATTAAGAATGCATAGATTTATATTATGTGTCTCTTAAGATTTTTATTTATTAAGTATAAAGATAGAACTAGAGATAGATACAGATAGATATAGAGATAGAGATTATATAACATAGACACAATTGAATGTATTTGTAACCAACTTAATGATAGAAATAGTGATTTTTTTTAATGACTAACGTTGCACACCATTGTGATTGAACCCCTGACCTCTCCTATCCTAAGCTCTATCTAAACTCACCAACACCACTGGACTTTTCTCAAGTGGATAGAAATAGTGATTTAAGTTTTAAAAAAAAATCTAAATAATGATGATTTGAAATTTGAATTGAAATGAACTTTCGAATTATCAAAATCAACTCTTAATATTATAATACTAGGTTAGAACCCCGTGTATTACACGGGTTGAATAAATGTAATTTTATATACTAAATTAAAACAATTATTCTTTAAAAATCTCGTTTATTACACGGGTTGAACAAATGTAATTTTATATATTAAATAATAAAAAATTATATCTCTAAGAATCCCATGTATTGTACTGAATAAATGTAATTTTATATACCAAATAATAAAAACCCGTGTATTGTACGGGTTGAATAAATCTAATTATATATACTACATAATAAAAAAAGTTATATTTTTAAAAACACTGTGTATTACAATTGTTAAATAAATGTAATTTTGTAACCTTGTATATTACACGGGTTGGATAAATGTAATTTTATAAACTAAATAATAAAAAAGTTATATCTTTATAAACCATGTGTATTATACAGGTTCAATAAATCCAATTATATATACTAAATCATTATCATCATCATCATACTTAGTAAATCCCACCAATAGCAAAGCTAAGTTAGGGTCTGAGGATGGTAAGATGTAGACAGCCTTACCTCTACCCCGTAGGAATAGACAGGTTGCAGTGAGAGTCCCGGCTCGATAGTAGTTTTGCATCAAGCCTTGGATATAAGGCACATAACACTCAACAATCGGGACAAAGACCGATTAGAGCATGGTCCCTTTTGTCTTTCTACTATCAACGCCACCACATGATGATGCATGATTAACCGTCCTCCGCTTATAACGTTATTTTCACGAACTTAGTAAAATAATGTTAAAATTAGTGCAATTCACTTTTGCTCTCCGAGCGTCCACACATATATACATTATATGCGCATACCACAAGCGAGGCGAATATATACTAAATAATAAAAAAAAATTATATCTTTAAAAACACCATGTATTATACAGGTTAAATAAATGTAATTTTGTATAGTAAATAATATGCTATTGGATTTAAAAAAAAAAAACATAAAATTGGTTCGGTTTAATTCGAATCAAGTCATAAACTTGGATAAGTTTAATTCGAATTGATTAGAACCACAATTTGGAAAATCTAAAACAGAATTATATTACAAGCTTCCTAATTAGTGTTTTTTAAAGTTTGATCTAATGTCTAATGAGTTATTTTGTATATTTTGTTTGTAATTTAAATTTTTATATGAGCGCATTATTGTTTTTTAAGTTTAAGATTATTGTTTTGTGTTATTATTTAAAAAATCTTTAATTTATAATTTAAATTTGAAGATAATATATTATTAGATTAAATAGAATGATTCTATCCGACATTCAAAGTAAGATAAGATTTAATATTAATTGATTATTTATTATTTAATTAATTGATATAAGATAAGTATGAAAATGTAAGAAATTAAAATATAGACGCCTTCAATGAGTGACACGTGTCCCAAAGTTGATTTCTTTTATTATATAGTATAAATGTTATTTATTTGGTACTTACGTAGTTTCGAGATAATTTTCTTTTACGAGCATTGTTGAAACTACAATTCTAAATGATAATATAATTAGAATAATAATAGTTTAGAAAGTATGGGACTGTTTGGTAGCCTCTTAATAACCATTCAGATGCTACCTCTTAATGGTTTAAAACCTCTGAATGAATAAGAGGTAACCTCAAGTCTGAATGGTTAAGAGGTAACCTCTGAATGGTAAATCATCACATGTCACATTCTTTTACCTTCTCATTGGTAAAATTCTTAATGGTTCCATTAAGAGGTAGCCTCTTAATGACCATTCAGATGCTACCAAACAACCCCTATGTCTATTTAAAGAATATTTTTTTTTAAATACTACTCTTTTAGTTGATTTTTCAATTTGTAACCCTCTGAATGAATACCTGATTTTTCAATTTGTAACAATTCAGGTCTATATTTATAACGTTGCTAACCAAGTCTGTTAAATTTTTATAAAAAGACTAAAATACCCTTATATACTAAAAATAAGAGTTAATTGCCATTTTAGTCCCTGAGGTTTGTCCAAATTTGCCATTTTAGTCAAAATAGTTTTTTTCGCCTCTGGGTCCCTGACTTTTCCCTTTTGTTGCCATTTTGATCACATACCCTAACTCCATCCAAAAACCTCATTTTTAACCAGGGGTATTTTGGGGATTTTCATGTTAAATCTTTTCAATTGCCATTTTGATCTAATTCTAGAAAATCAAAAAAGTTCTAAAAAAAAAATAGAAAATCCAAAAAATTCTAAAAAATAAAAAAAATCATAAAAATAAAAAAAATTCTAAAAATCAAAAAAATAAAAAAAAATTTTAAAAATCCGAAAAATTCAAAAAAAAAATCATAAAAATAAAAAATTCTAAAAATCAATAAATTCTAAAAACCAAAAAATTCTAAAAAATAAAAAAATTATAAAAATAAAAAAAAATAAAAAATCCAAAAAATTCTAAAAATAAAAAAATCTAAAAATCAAAAATAGTTATAAAAATTCTAAAAAATCAAAAAACAAATCTGCAATCATTCTGCAACCGAAACTGTTTTTAACAAATTCTGCAACGATTTGTGCAACGTATCGATTCAGCAGCGAGTTAATCTGTCCTGGATGGCTTTGTTTCGACGAACGGACTATGATACTGCAGTGAATAGCATAGACAAACCAAATACCAATCTGATCTGAATTTTAGTGCAAATCCAATTATGAATGTTGATGAACAAATTTTTTTCAACAAATATAACTGATTCTGCGCTAATTAAAGTTTGCAAATGAACCAATGCTCGATTCTGCGTATAAAACTATCTGAGGAAAATTTTCAATTTGTTTCAGCGTAGGAACCGAATTACAGCAAATGAAGTAAAAACTAGCGGATGTCGTTGTTATACAGATTCTCAAAATAGACGTCAAATCTAATTCGTGATTAACACTCTTTAATTCTGCGCAGATTCACAACAAACCAACTTCAGCAAATGAATCGACTTCAGCGAACGAACTCGAATTAATTCTGCGAATGGAGTCGTTTCTGAGTTTATCGAATGGACTGATAACAACCTGCTGATTCAGATATGCGGATAATTTTCAAATCTAGGTTCGCAACCGAATATATAAAACTTGAAAATATATTCGTGACCACACATTCACTCAACAAAATAGATAAAACTTAAAAATATATTCGTCTGGATGAGTATATATATCGTCATTTCTTGAATTTGAAACTTTAAAATATGTTTGTTTGAGTTTTTAGATTTTTTTTATTTTTTAGAATTTTTATGATTTTTTAGAATTTTTTTTATTTTTTAGAATTTTTAGAATTTTTTTTTTGGTTTTTAGATTTTTAGAATTTTTTTGATTTTTATGATTTTTTTTAGATTTTTCAGAATTCTTTTGGTTTTTTATAATTTTTTTTGATTTTTTGATTTTTTTTATTTTTATGATTCTTTTTTTATTTTTTAGAATTTTTTAGAATTTTTTTGATTTTTTTGATTTTTTAGAATTGGATCAAAATGGCAATTGAAAATATTTAAAATGAAAATCTCCAAAATACCCCCGGTTAAAAAAAGGGTTTTTGGATGGAGTTAGGGTATGTGATCAAAATGGCAACAAAAGGGAAAAGTCAGAGATCCAGAGGCGAAAAAAAACTATTTGGACTAAAATGACAAATTTGGACAAAACTCAGGGACTAAAATGGCAATTAACTCAAAAATAATAATTAAATTAAATCTATATATCATCTCTCTCCTCTACTAAACACAGATTCTCTTTCTATCTTTCTCCCTTCTCTCTCTAACTATTCCACCACCACCACAACCACAACCACAACCACCATACACCATCATGCTACCAACAACCCTGACGATGGTTGTACGCATGTGAACAAGACCATAAGTTTTGTCTCCGCCTGAGGCTATGGTTGCGGTTGCAGCAACGGGCTAACAACTATCTGATCTGTGGAGATCTTGCGGAGACCAAACATATGGTGGTGTTCACAAGCATACAACCATCGTCGGGTTGATGGTAGGGTCCCATAGTCAGAACTATGGCCGCTGGTCACCTCGACAACCTCTTTCTCCGTACTCCCCACATGCATTCCTACTTACCGGATTCACGTGAAGAATTGCCGTTGTGATTCGGTGGCTGCAACCACCAAACTCCGTTAATCCTTATTATCACATATTTGTTCAAATCGTAAAGGAATCAATGGCTAGGGTTTTGAGGGTAGGAATGAGAGAGAGAAAGAGAAGCGGTGGTGTGGTGCGGTGCGGTGCGGTGGGTGTGGTGCAATTTGGTGGTGGAGGTGGTGTAGTACGGTGGTGTTGGTTGTGCGGTGGGGTTAAAGGTGGAGAGAAAAAGATCGTCAAGTCTGTGTGCGTGTTTGTGTGTATATATTATTATACATATATTTATGTATATATAATGATAACAAAATACATATAATGTAACATCCGTAAAAAACGGATTCCTGAAATCTGATTTGTGTTGTAGACCGGATCCGAAAAATGCGAGCAAATACGAATTTTGAATTTTGATAACTCTTGTTTGGTTTGATAGTTGTTAACTAGTTACAAGACTAAATATATATGAATATATATATATATATAGGATAAGGATCATGTGAGAAGTAGTAGGCTAATTGAGAAACTTGAGAAGCAATCTGGACCACACATTTTCCCTAAGCAAAAAATGCAAAAAAAAAAAGGTGAAAAATGCAATTTTTGTTTTTTTTTGGAAAAATCACAGCTTTTTCTTTAAGGATTTAATTTTTTATTATTTTAATTCTTTTTTTTGGATTTATACGCATGTGTATATTGTTAATCTTTTATCTATACATATATGTATATTGTCAATTATACATATATGTATATACATGTTTAAAATTGAAAAATAAGTGTTATTTAGGATTTATCATTAGTATTTAGGGTTTAGCATTGGGTTTAGGGTTTAGATTTAGGGTTTAGCAATAGTATTTAGGGTTTAGCATTAGGGTTTAGCTTTTAGGTTTAGCATTAGGGTTTAGCTTTGACTTTTGGGATTAACTTTAGCTTTAGGGTTTGCATTAGGGTTTAGCATTAAGGGTTTAGCTTTAGGGTTTAGTTTTAGCTTTAAGGTTTAGCATTAGGGTTTAGCATAAGGGTTTAGCTTTAGGGTTTAGAATTAGGGTTTAGCTTTAGGGTTTAGAATTAGGGTTTAACTTTAGGGTTTAGCATTAAGGTTTAGCTTTTGTGTTTATGGTTTAAGGTTTAGGGTTTATAACACATATTTTTTGAATATTAAACATGTATATACATATATGTATAATTGACAATATACATATATGTATAGTTAAAAGATTAACAATATACACATGTGTATAAATCCAATTTTTTTTTTAAATAATAAAAAATTAAATCCTTAAAAAAAAACTGTGATTTTTTCAAAAAAAACAAAAAATTGCATTTTTGCTTAGGAAAATGTGTGGTCCAGATTGCTTCTCAAGTTTCTCAAATAGGGTGGACTTCTCTTAGGATCTCTACCCTATATATATATATAGGGGGCCGCTAGAATGAGAACCACCCCGAGTTATGAGAACCGCGAGAACCACACCATCCGGGCCGCGGTTGACCAAAATTTTTTTTTACAACTAGATGTGTGTATTATAAACACATTCGTAAAAAAAAAAAATTTAAAAAAAGGCCGAGGGGGTAGTTTTTTACACCACAAGTTTGGTGTAAAAAAAAACAAAAAAAATAAATAAATAAAAACACCAAACTTGTGGTGTAAAAAACTACCCCCTCGGCCTTTTAAAATTTTTTTTTTACGAATGTGTTTATAATACACACATCTAGTTGTAAAAAAAAAAATGATCAACCGCGGCCCGGATGGTGTGGTTCTCGCGGTTCTCATAACTCGGGGTGGTTCTTATTCTAGCGGTCCCCTATATAGGGGACCGCTAGAATGAGAACCACATCCAGTTGTAAGAACCGCGAGAACCACTTTCTAACCATTGGATCAAGTAGATGGATGGATGAGATTAAAAGTATTAAAAAATAATATTAAGTATTTTTTTGTCATATTATGTCTTTTATATTTTAATCCAAAAGGGTATTTAAGTAAAATTACACTATTTTGTCTTTTTACCTTTATTGTTTTTTTATTACTTTTTAGTATTATTATATTAGATTTTTATTTTTTAAACTTAGTTTTTTTATTAAACATTTTCATATTCAGATTTATTTACAGATTTTTACGTTTAACGTTTTACGTTTTTACGCCCGGCCTATTCACGCCTCGTTTTTTGACGCGCCGTTTTTACGCCCGACTTTTTCACGCGTCGTTTTTTCAACGCGCCGTTTTTACGTTTTACGCCCCGGTTTTTTAGTTAGCGTTTTTTTACGTTTTACGCGCCGGTCGTTTACGTTAACGTTATTTTACGTTTTACGCGTTGGTTTTTTACGTTTTACGCCCCGGTTTTTTACGTTTTACGCGTCGGTTTTTTACGTCTTACGCGCCATTTTTACGTTAACGTTATTTACGTTTTACGCGCCGGTTTTTTACGTTTTACGCGCCGGTTTTTTACGTTAACGTTTTTTAGGTTAACATTTTTAAATTCAGGCTTTTTACGTTAACGTTTTTTACGTTTTGGTAAAAATTTTTTATGTTTTTTACGTTTTACCTAAACTTTTTACGTTTTACGTTAAAAAGTTTACGGTTTACGTCAAAAAGTTTACGGTTTAATTTTTTTTTACAAAAACTTTTTTACATTTTACGTTTTACGTTAAAATTTTTTACATTTTAAGTTTTACGGTTTAAAAAGTTTACGGTTTTACGTTTTACGTTAAAATTTTTACATTTTACGTTTTACGTTTAACGTAAAAAGTTTTACGTTTTACCTAAAAAGTTTACGTTTTACCTAAAAAGTTTAACTTTTTTTTAACAAAAACTTTTTTACGCAAAAATGAACGCACTCAGAAATCGCAAACTCGGGAGGTGTCTCAGATATATCGTTATCATCATCGACTAGGGGGAAAAATAAAAAAAAAACAACATCAAAACAAAGTGTATCTCGAAAAAAAAAACGGGTTAAAAAAAACGAAGTTTTGGCTCAGATTTCCCGATAATCAGAGGCTGCAAAGTGGGGTTGCGGGTTCAAAAACCTACCCTCCACCGTCCTTGCCGCGCCATCGTCAATTTTTTTTTTGCATCATCACAGCTGATTCAACAGAATCAACAGCAACAAAAACAGAGATTCAACAGCAACAAAAACCCAGATTCAACAGAGATTCAACAGCAACAAAAACCTAGATTCAACAGCAACAAAAAACCCACAGATCAAGAACACATATCAAGAACACAGGCCAAGATTCAACCGATTCAAACATTCAAAACCCAGAAAAATCAAGAACACATACCAATAATTCAACAGATCAAGAACACAGGCCAAGATTCAACAGATCAAAACCCACAAATCAAACATTCAAAACCCAGATTCAACCGATTCAAACATTCAAAACCCAAATATCAAACATTCAAAACCCACAGATCAAACATTCAAAACCCACATCCAAAACCCAGATTCAACTGCCGCCGACCAAACCAGTCACACAACCACCACCTCCAACACCACTGCCGCTAACACCGTCGGGCCACCCCCAAAACCGCCACCACCTCTACCCAATCACCGGAACCACCTCTACCCACCAATCAAAACAAAGATTCAAACAACAAAAACAGAGACCTTCATCGTAGACATCTCCGTTTTGAACACAACAGGGGGAATCAAAGGCTTAAATTCTTACCAATTTAGTAAAGAACACCCATCATTTTTAGTTAAAAACACCCAATCATCTCACCGGCATCGGCCGTCATCGACCGTGGTGACTGTCGATCATCTCCATTCATCGACCGTGGTGACCGTCGAACATCTGGGGGCGGTGGCAGGGTGGTGCGGTAGGTTGTGGGTGGCGGAGAAGGGAAGTTGCGGGCGGCGGAGAAGGGTGGTTGTGGGCGGCGGAATGACGGGTGAACAGATCTTCAAGAGACAACAACAAGATTTCATGGTGGATGAAAGCTTCATCAAAATCTTCAGAAGCTTCATTAGTTGTAGAGATGAGTTTCAAAGGAAGAGAGAGAGAGAGAGACAAAGATGACTGAGATGAGTTTCAAATGAAGTGAGAGAGAGAGAAAGATGGCATTTAAAGTGATCCGACAATTTGAAAAAAGGATGGTTTTAATTGAGGAGAGAGAGAGTGAAATGACATTTAATGGTAAATGACCAAATTACCCTTTTGAATGGCAGCATCTAATTGGTTGATAGTGGTTCTCGCGGTTCTTACAACTGGGGGTGGTTCTTATTTTAGCGGCCCCCTATATATATATATATATATATATATATATATATATATATATATATATATATAGGGGACCGCTAAAATAAAAACCACCTCCAGTTGTAAGAACCGAGAGAACCACTTTCTAGCCACTAGATCAACAAAATGGATGGATGAGATTAAAAGTAATTAAAATTAATATTAAATACATTTTGTCTTATTATGTCTTTAATATTTTAATCTAAAAGGGTAGTTTAGTAAAATTACTCTTTTTTGTCTTTTTGTCTTTATTATTTTTTTGTTTTATTATATTACTTTTTATTTTTTTAAACATAATTTTTTTATTAAAAGCATTTTTATATTCAAATTTTTTTAACAAAACAATTTTTTTTGCGCATCGGTTTTTGCACGCTGTTTTTACGCCCGACTTTTTCACGCATCGTTTTTGCACGTCGTTTTTTACGCTCGGCTTTTTCAAGCGTCGTTTTTTAACGCGCCGTTTTTTACGTCCCGTTTTAACGCGCCGTTTTTTACGTCCCGTTTTTTCGTAGCGTTTTTTGCCCCGTATTCACGCCCCTTGTTTAGGCGTCGTTTTACCACACAGTTTTTTACGTTTTACAATTTACGTAGAAAAAGTTTTACATTAAAAAGTTTTTACATAAAAGTTTACGTTTTACGTTAAACTTTTTATGTTTTACGTTAAAAAGTTTATGTTTTACGTTAAACTTTTTACGTTTAACGGTTTTTTTACACACGTTTTTTAAACTTTTTTACGTTTTTTTTACGAAATCGTTTTTTATGGTTTTAAACTATTTTTACAAAAAAAATTTATCCAAAAATTTTTTACAAATTTATTTTTTCATAAAAACTTTTTTTACAAAAGACAAAAATTTATACAAGACCCTTTACGGTTTTAACCTTTTTTACAAAAATGTTTTTTTTACACACACGTTTTTAAACTTTTTTTACATTTTTTACGAAATTTTTTTTACGGTTTTAAATTTTTTTCTAACAAAAACTTTTTTACAATTTTTTTTACAAAAACTTTTTTTTATAAAGTAACAAAAATAGGAGAGAGAAATGTGAAGAGAGAGAAATTGAAAATACTTTTAAAAGAGACTTTAATGAGGAGAGAGATGATTTGATGGTTTTGATTAAATGACTATATTACCCTTTTAGTTGTCATTATCTGATTGGTGGAGAGTGGTTTTCAACTTTTCATGGTTCTTACAACTGGGGGGAGTTTATTTTAGCGGCCCCCTATATATATATATATATAGGGGGCCGCTAGAATGAGAACCACCACGAGTTATGAGAACCACGAGAACCGCGCCCCGCGGGTGGCCGTCGGCGACGAAATTTTTTTTACACCTAGATCCGTATATTTTAGTGGGGGGTTTAAATTTTCGGTATAAACGGCGCGCCCGAGGGGGTAGTTTTTTACGCCCAAAGTTTGGTAAAAAAAAAGAAAAATTAAAAAAATTAAAAAAACCCAAACTTTGGGCGTAAAAAACTACCCCCTCGGGCGCGCCGTTTGAACCGAAAATTTAAACCCCCCCACTAAAATATACGGATCTAGGTGTAAAAAAAAATTCGTCGCCGACGGCCACCCGCGGGGCGCGGTTCTCGTGGTTCTCATAACTCGTGGTGGTTCTCATTCTAGCGATCCCCCAAAATATGTATGCATATATATATATATATAACTATATCGGTAACTCTTAAGAACTAACGTAGGTTAGTTTCGTCAAAAGACTATAAAACTAACCAAGTTTGTTTTCATATAAATCTAACTAGTTCCAGGTATATAAAAAGGACGTGCTTGTAATTAATTGAAACTTGAAAGTACAAGGGCCTTAGGGCCATTATCTGAAAGTTTAAATGTAAAAGAAGTAAAACACATGGGGTTGTTGAGTTTCAAACCCGGGTTCACCCGGGTAACAAACAACAACTCAATCAACTGGGCTAAGGTACATATGTGTTTGATAATGAAATGGATCAATTTTTATGATGAGTTTCAAGGTTAACTAAAGAAAAAAATATATATAAAGGGGCCGTAGCCTGGAGTCGAACCCGCGACCTCCGAGTAACAAGCAAACCCTTTAACTAGCTGAGCTGCACTTCTAATACGAAAGAAATCGGATCCAGACTTGCAGCAGTTACAATAAAAAAAGAGTAAATTAAAAAAATTGTCCTTTATGTATGCTACTTATTGCAAATTGTGTCCTTTATCTTTAATAAGTACAAAAACTGATCTTTACGTGAAAACACAAAATATGAAAACAAAAAAAATTCAGCAAACTGATCTTTACGTGAGCCGTCGGCGACGGCTTGTATGCCCGTCGGCGACGGGCTCTTAAAAGTGGCCGTCGGACACAAAATCCCGTCGGCAGTAAGTTTAAGCGTCGGACAAAGGTGGGCCGTCGGCGACGGGGGGTTAACCCGTCGGCGACGGGGGGTTAACCCGTCGGCGACGGGCTCTCGTTTAACAAAACGCTGCAGGTTGTTTTTTGACTGTTCCGACTACTTTCCGAGTCCGTTTTCAGCTTCCCGGGTCTCGGGATTTCTCATTTAGCTCATATTAACGCTTCATAACATAACAAAATCTTAACTCCTTAACCGTAGTGCATTATACATGTTCATATTAAACGAGTGTTTAAAATTTTACCTCTTTGGCGATCTTGGAGCGAGCACTCTTTCGAACGAGCCATCGGTTTGAGTTCAAGCATCGCATTTAACGCTCGAATCCCTCAAACCTTGGCTCTGATACCAACTTGTTACGACCGCTTATTCATATTAATAAAAACAACAACTTATCGAAATCTAGACCTTGTAATTAACATTGTTTATAAACTTTTTAACAAAATTTGGGCATGACCCGTTTGTAAAACAAACATACCCCCTGTTTTTACATAAAATAAAACATCATCCATCAACGACCCTAGTTACGTTAAACTACCCAAAACAAGAACAACAAGTTTTTAAGTTTAAGACTTCTAACAAGATAAAACCAAATAACAAGACATAGACCCAAAAGTATGCATTTTAACTAGCGGAAGCGTTCGGTATAACAAGGCTTAGATATGTGCTCGCTCCATGCTCCGGATCGCCTAAAGTGAGGATTTACCTACATTCAACAACAAGGTTTTACAAGTTAGTCATCATACGTGATAATCTATAACACTTTCGTTTTAGTTCCATCCGAATCTGAGCTTTCACCTTGCTTACGCATTCGACTACCCAAATTCTTGGGTTTAGCATAAACACTCTCAACGAGAGTTAAGCATACACATCCAACCCGTTTACCCGGGATGATTGCTTATAACATAAATTCTTCATCCTATCCGTACAACGGATTAAGCTTCTAGCATTTAACATAGCATACGATACCATCCGTTCAAAACGGATGGAAGCTTATTCATGAGCGACTTGTTCACTAGAACCGGTCGACTCGCATAACTTATCACGATCCTCATAAAGCCAAACCCGCAAGGGATTTGCTAGTTAGTTCTAATCACTTTAACATTTTAACAATATCTAGTTATGATGTTGTAACAAGATTATAAATAAGATATTTGTATGCAACGAAACATACCTCGGTCTTGTGATCCTTCCGATTTCTTAGAATTCGAGCCTTCTTCCTTCACACCTAAATCAACATATTCATTCATTCGTTTAGTACCCAACTTTCATTCCATCACATTTCAATATACTCATAATAACTCTTTCAAGCATTTCATCAAACACCTAGTGTGCATTACATTAATAAAGCATAGTGTACAAGCATTTAAAGCATGATTTGCCAATTCATCCTATATATGTCATCACAACTCAATCTAATTCTTTCAATTTCTTAATCTTCATCAATTTATCTAGCATTTCGGGTACTACAAACAGAATTACAAGCCAAATTACATATATTCATCATTCACATAATCTTCATAACCATAACACAAATTGCACATAGTGGGTTCTTATCACATTCCTTCATGCAACCTAAAATTACTCATGATTCTTGTTCTAGGAAGCATTTCTAACTCAGATTTCTCTCAATGGATGCAAGAATTTGCATTTGGGTTTAACCCCTTATTCTAAAATTCATCTTTTCAAGAAATTCGACTTACCACTTCACTATGTGTGTTTAGATGATCGAAAATTAGAGTCATGCAACCGATAATCTTCAAAATCCTTTGTCAATTGATTGAGTCTTGCAAGAACAAGGTTTTCTCCTTGTTCTCCCTGCTCTGTTCGAACCCAGCACACCAGGAGAGTGTGAATTTTGGGTTTTAATTTTATTAATCCATTCCTTTTGTTATTTTACACATTCAGCCCTCCTAGTTTGCTAAATATTTAATTCATGCATTTTTCCAACATTAACTTATATTTTATCATAACCCATCAACCTAATTAGTTTAGTTGCTCACTTTCCTTTATTTTAATATTAACCGATTTATGGGGCGTTACAAGTCTACCCCCCTTAAAAGAGGTTTCGTCCCCGAAACCTAGGTACATAACAAATTTAAACGTTGTCATACCGAAAAGAAAAGGATAATATTTCCTCATTTCATCTTCTGTTTCCCAAGTGAGATCCGACCCCTTTCGGTGTTGCCATTGAACCAACACTTGTTTAATCGTTTTGTTGCGGAGATTCTTTACTTTGAAATCTTTAATGGCTACGGGTCTTTCGACGTAGTTTAATCCCTCGTCCAGCTCAATATCATCGAGTGGTATTAGTGCTGTTTCGTCCGTAGGACTCTTCCGCAACTGCGACACATGGAAGGTATTTTGAATCCCGTCTAGAGTAGGCGGTAGTTCTAATCGATATGCGACCCTTCCAACTCGAGCCAATACTTTGAACTGTCCAATATACCGAGGACCTAATTTGCCTCGCTTGCGAAAACGGATTATACCCTTCCATGGGGACACTTTCCATAGAGCGAAATCTCCGACTTGAAATTCAATAGGTCGCCTTTTCTTTTTCGCGTAAACTTTTTGCCGATCCTGGGCCGCTTTCAGTCGCGCTCTTACCAATTTTATCTTTTCATTTGTTACTGCTATTAGATCACTTGGCGCAAGCTCTCTTTGCCCCACTTCACCCCAACATACGGGAGTTCTACATTTCCTTCCGTACAGGAGTTCATATGGAGCCATTTTAAGGCCACTATGGTAACTATTATTATACGAGAACTCCACCAGGGGTAGATGGTCAGCCCAGCTTCCCCCAAAGTCTAATGCACACGCTCTCAGCATATCGATAAGGGTTTGAATGGTTCTTTCTGACTGGCCGTCAGTCTGAGGGTGGTAGGCGGTGCTTATGTGTAACCTCGTGCCCACACTCTCGTGAAACTTTCGCCAGTAACGTGAGGTAAATCGGGTGTCCCGGTCCGAAACGATTGACACAGGCACCCCGTGTCGAGATATGATTTCATTCATATATATTTCTGCCATTATCTCGGAGGAGTAAGCCTCTTTTATAGGCAGAAAATGAGCGCTTTTCGTAAGCCGATCTACGATTACCCATATTGTATCGTGCCCCTTTTTCGTTCTAGGAAGCTTAGTTACCAAATCCATTGTTATTTCCTCCCACTTCCATACCGGAATCTCTAAAGGCTGCAACTCCCCGTATGGTTTTTGATGCTCTGCTTTCACTTGAGAACATGTTAAGCATTTCGCGACATACTTAACGATATCACGTTTCATACCCGGCCACCAATAATTGGTCTTCAAATCCTGATACATCTTTGTAGCCCCGGGGTGAACCGAATATCGTGACTTATGAGCTTCTTCAAGTAACGCGGTCTTGACTTCGCAGAAACGGGGTATCCAAATTCGGCCAAATCTCGTTTTGAGCCCGATCGAATTTTCTTCTAGCTTATCGGTTACTCCTTTCAATCTTTCTTTCTTTACATCTTCAGCTGCGAGTGATTTTATTTGAGAATCACGTATCGTCTCGAGTAATCGCGGCGTAACTATCATCTTCATGGATTTTACTCGAATGGGAGGCGGATATTCCTTTCGGCTTAACGCGTCGGCTACTACATTCGCTTTTCCCGGGTGATAAAGGATATCACAATCATAGTCTTTGATAAGTTCTAACCATCTCCGTTGCCTCATATTCAAGTCTTTCTGCTCAAAGAAATATTTAAGGCTTTTGTGATCCGAATAAATTGTGCATTTCACGCCATACAGATAATGCCTCCAAATTTTTAAGGCAAATACTACCGCTGCCAATTCCAAATCGTGTGTTGGGTAGTTTACTTCATGCAGCTTCAGTTGCCGTGAAGCATATGCGATAACTCTCCCCCGTTGCATCAAAACGCAACCTAAACCTTGATGTGACGCGTCCGAATAGACCACCAGGTCTTCAGTCCCATCCGGTAATGTCAAAACCGGTGGACATGATAATTTCTCTTTTAATACTCGGAAGGCTTCCTCCTGTTCTTTACCCCACACGAACTTCTCTTTCTTCCTCGTCAGCTTTGTTAAAGGCAAAGCTATCTTTGAAAAATCCTGTATGAACCTCCTGTAATATCCCGCAAGGCCTAGAAAACTTCTTATTTCAGTCTGGTTCTTCGGAGGAACCCATTTCATTACAGCATCGATCTTTGATGGATCTACTAGGACACCCTCCGAATTGATCACATGGCCCAGAAACTGCACCTCTCTGAGCCAAAAGGCGCATTTTGAAAATTTCGCGTAAAGTTTCTCTTTACGGAGAACTTCAAGTACTTCACGCAAGTGTCTTGCATGTTCGGCCTTGCTTCGCGAGTAGACTAGAATATCATCTATGAACACGATCACAGATTTATCTAACATGGGACGACATACCCGGTTCATAAGATCCATAAACGCAGCCGGCGCATTCGTCAACCCGAAAGACATGACTAAAAATTCATAATGCCCATAACGGGTTCTGAACGCTGTTTTCGGAACATCTTCTTCTCGTACTCTAACTTGATGGTACCCCGAACACAAATCTATCTTGGAGAACCAACTCGCCCCTTGCAATTGATCAAAAAGATCATCGATTCTTGGTAAAGGGTAGCGGTTCTTGATAGTTAGCTTGTTTAATTCTCTGTAGTCGATGCACATGCGCATTGACCCGTCCTTCTTCTTAACAAATAAAACAGGCGCTCCCCAAGGTGACACACTCGGACGTATAAAGCCCTTGTCTAGCAAGTCTTGTAATTGTGTCATTAGCTCTCGCATTTCGGTGGGAGCCAATCTATAAGGAGCCTTCGCAACCGGCTTCGCAACCGGATTCAATTCAATGCGAAACTCTATTTCTCTTTCGGGAGGAAGTCCCGGCAAGTCATCCGGAAACACATCCGGAAATTCACTCACGATCTCTACATCTTCAAGCTTCAGAAAATCTCGTTGAGTATCTACCACATAAGCTAGGTATGCCTTACCCCCGTTAAGTGTATACTTAGCGGCTTGAACGAGGGTACAAAGTTTCGCTTCCATCTTCCTCTCTCCTTGTATAGTTATTCGTTTTCCACTTGGGGACTGAACATGTACCGTTTTGGTTTCACAATTAATTCCCGCTTGGTGTCGGGCCATCCAATCCATACCCACTATCATTTTGAATTCCCCCAGAACCATAGGTATGAGGTCGATATCAAATTCTTCATCTTCTATTGTAAATTTGCAATTTTTACAAATCTCATGCAGCATATAAATCTTACTATCAGCTATCTCTACTTCTAAAGGCATCGGCATTCGTTCGATCTTAAATGAAGGATGTTGTATGATTTCATTTGAAATAAACGACATAGTGGCCCCAGTATCAAACAAGACATAAACCGGTATGGAGTTGAGTAAAAAGATACCTGAAACCACATTCGGATGAGACTTAGCTTCTTCGGAAGTGATTTGAAACATCCTCCCTTTCGCTTTAGAGCTTTCTTCATTCTTTCCCTCCTTCTTTGATCCTTGTTGGAGTTTTGGACACTCCGACTTAACATGCCCCTTTCCAAAACAGTTGAAACAAGTCTTCGAGTTATCTGGACATTGAAAAGACGAGTGTCCTTCCTTACCACACTTGTAGCACCCCTTCTTGCCTAACAAACACTCCCCGGTATGAAGCTTTCCACAAGTCTTACAAGGAGGAATACCACCTTTCGATTTATCTTTCCTTCCTTGATCTTGATACCTCCCCTTTTTGGATGGACTCGAACTTGCCCCTTTCTCGCTTGACCTCTTTTCCCCACGTTCTTCTTGCCTCTTAATTTCGATTTCTCTATCCCGTGCCAGATTGATGAGCTCATCTAGAGTTTCACATTTCGAGGGAGTAATGAACTCCCTAAATTCCGCTTTTAAAACCCCATAAAAGCGATTGATCTTCATCCTTTCAGTCTTCACAAAATCCCCACAGAACTTCATCTTATCCAAGAAGGTATTTGATATTTCGTTTATCGTCTCGTTTTTATGTCAAAGGCGCAAGAAATCCTCTTGGATCTTATCGATAGCCGACTGAGGGCAATGATACCTCATAAAGGGTTCCTTGAATTCTTGCCAAGTCATCTCTTGTAATCGATCCTCCCCTATTTCTTTACTGTGTGCATCCCACCAATCTTTTGCCTGTAAAGTGAGTTGGCCCGTAGCGAACATCACCTTATCTTCATTATCACAACGACTTCGAATAAATACCGCTTCAATGTTGGAAATCCATCTTTGACATGCGATCGGGTCAATTTTTCCATCATATGTTGCGGGATGACATGCCATGAAGTCTTTATACGTGCACCATCTTTCTTTGCTTTTGTTTTTAGATCCCTCTATCAGTTCTTTCAGTTCTTCTATCTTGCTAGTCATCATGGCATCTACAACTCCCAACACCCGACTTTCTACTTCTTGAGCTAATTGTGGAAGATTAGCTTGCATAACCCCTTCTGCCACTTCCATAACTTTATTGTACATTGCTTCTTGACGAGCAGTATCATCGTCATCATTAACGTTTCTTGCATCAGCCATCTACACATTATCATGCTTTCGTTTAATATTAATCACAAACTTTCCGTTTATCATTACTCATTAATCATCATTCACTTAATCCATTTCATGTCATTTGCTTAAACTCTTTTGATTCTTACGAATCCATTCTTGTTATGATCACAATTCGTGATTACATGCACTTATTAGACCTTATATGGACACTACGTATCCATGAAATAAGCTTTCGGACAACCCGGAACACAAAATATGAAAACAAAAAAAATTCAGCAAACTGATCTTTACGTGAGCCGTCGGCGACGGCTTGTATGCCCGTCGGCGACGGGCTCTTAAAAGTGGCCGTCGGACACAAAATCCCGTCGGCAGTAAGTTTAAGCGTCGGACAAAGGTGGGCCGTCGGCGACGGGGGGTTAACCCGTCGGCGACGGGCTCTCGTTTAACAAAACGCTGCAGGTTGTTTTTTGACTGTTCCGACTACTTTCCGAGTCCGTTTTCAGCTTCCCGGGTCTCGGGATTTCTCATTTAGCTCATATTAACGCTTCATAACATAACAAAATCTTAACTCCTTAACCGTAGTGCATTATACATGTTCATATTAAACGAGTGTTTAAAATTTTACCTCTTTGGCGATCTTGGAGCGAGCACTCTTTCGAACGAGCCATCGGTTTGAGTTCAAGCATCGCATTTAACGCTCGAATCCCTCAAACCTTGGCTGTGATACCAACTTGTTACGACCGCTTATTCATATTAATAAAAACAACAACTTATCGAAATCTAGACCTTGTAATTAACATTGTTTATAAACTTTTTAACAAAATTTGGGCATGACCCGTTTGTAAAACAAACATACCCCCTGTTTTTACATAAAATAAAACATCATCCATCAACGACCCTAGTTACGTTAAACTACCCAAAACAAGAACAACAAGTTTTTAAGTTTAAGACTTCTAACAAGATAAAACCAAATAACAAGACATAGACCCAAAAGTATGCATTTTAACTAGCGGAAGCGTTCGGTATAACAAGGCTTAGATATGTGCTCGCTCCATGCTCCGGATCGCCTAAAGTGAGGATTTACCTACATTCAACAACAAGGTTTTACAAGTTAGTCATCATACGTGATAATCTATAACACTTTCGTTTTAGTTCCATCCGAATCTGAGCTTTCACCTTGCTTACGCATTCGACTACCCAAATTCTTGGGTTTAGCATAAACACTCTCAACGAGAGTTAAGCATACACATCCAACCCGTTTACCCGGGATGATTGCTTATAACATAAATTCTTCATCCTATCCGTACAACGGATTAAGCTTCTAGCATTTAACATAGCATACGATACCATCCGTTCAAAACGGATGGAAGCTTATTCATGAGCGACTTGTTCACTAGAACCGGTCGACTCGCATAACTTATCACGATCCTCATAAAGCCAAACCCGCAAGGGATTTGCTAGTTAGTTCTAATCACTTTAACATTTTAACAATATCTAGTTATGATGTTGTAACAAGATTATAAATAAGATATTTGTATGCAACGAAACATACCTCGGTCTTGTGATCCTTCCGATTTCTTAGAATTCGAGCCTTCTTCCTTCACACCTAAATCAACATATTCATTCATTCGTTTAGTACCCAACTTTCATTCCATCACATTTCAATATACTCATAATAACTCTTTCAAGCATTTCATCAAACACCTAGTGTGCATTACATTAATAAAGCATAATGTACAAGCATTTAAAGCATGATTTGCCAATTCATCCTATATATGTCATCACAACTCAATCTAATTCTTTCAATTTCTTAATCTTCATCAATTTATCTAGCATTTCGGGTACTACAAACAGAATTACAAGCCAAATTACATATATTCATCATTCACATAACCTTCATAACCATAACACAAATTGCACATAGTGGGTTCTTATCACATTCCTTCATGCAACCTAAAATTACTCATGATTCTTGTTCTAGGAAGCATTTCTAACTCAGATTTCTCTCAATGGATGCAAGAATTTGCATTTGGGTTTAACCCCTTATTCTAAAATTCATCTTTTCAAGAAATTCGACTTACCACTTCACTATGTGTGTTTAGATGATCGAAAATTAGAGTCATGCAACCGATAATCTTCAAAATCCTTTGTCAATTGATTGAGTCCTGCAAGAACAAGGTTTTCTCCTTGTTCTCCCTGCTCTGTTCGAACCCAGCACACCAGGAGAGTGTGAATTTTGGGTTTTAATTTTATTAATCCATTCCTTTTGTTATTTTACACATTCAGCCCTCCTAGTTTGCTAAATATTTAATTCATGCATTTTTCCAACATTAACTTATATTTTATCATAACCCATCAACCTAATTAGTTTAGTTGCTCACTTTCCTTTATTTTAATATTAACCGATTTATGGGGCGTTACACATATTAGTTTCAATCTTTCTTTGACTTGAATTATCTTGTCAGTTGTTTCTTGTATAATTTCAGGACCTGATTATTGTTTTTCTCCTATTTCTGCCCAACATACCGGAGTTCGGCACTTTCGTACATAAAGTCCTTCAAATGGAGCAGCATTAATGCTTGTATTATAACTATTATTATAGGAGTATTCTATTAGTGGCAAGTGATCGTCCCACCTTCCTCCAAAATCTATTACACATGCCTTAGCATGTCTTCTAATGTTTGGATTGTCCTTTCACTTTGTCCATCTGTTTGAGGGTGATAGGCTGCACTTAAATTTAGTTGTGTTCCCATAGCTTTTTGAAAACTTTTCCAAAAATGAGAAGTGAAACGACTATCTCTATCAGACACAATGGATAACAGAATTCCATGTAATGAAACTACTTCATCTACATACAGATTAGCTAATCTTTCCATACTAAAGGTTTCCTTCATGGGTAGAAAATGAGCTAACTTGGCTAGTCGATCCACAATCACCCAGATTGTGCCGTTACCTTTCCTTGTTTTGGGTAATTTAGTAACAAAATCCATTGTTATCAATTCTCATTTCCATACTGGCATTTCTAATTGTTGAAGTAAACCTGAAGGTTTCTAATGTTCCGTTTTAACTTCTGAACAAGTTAGACACTTAGAAACGTAACTAGCTATATCCTTTTTCATTCCTATCCACCAAAAATTCTTCCTCAGATCTTGGTACATCTCATGACTACCCGGATGCATCGTATACTTAGACTTATGAGCTTCCTCAAGAATTCTTTCTCATAGATCGGTACCCAAATTCTTTTCTTGTGGAATCTCCAAATTCCATCCGTTCCTTTTTCTAATTCTTTATTATTCCTTTTAATTTTTCAGCATGATCCTTGATTGTTGTTTCTTAGGCACTCTTTAATTGTTCCATTAATTCAAATTACAAATTTAATCTAAGAGCACATACCCGTTTCGGCTTCTCGCGATACTTACGACTTAAAGCATCAGCTACTACATTAGCTTTACCTTCGTGATATTGAATATTACAATCGTAGTCACTTAAGATTTCCATCCCTCGTCTTTGCCTCATGTTCAACTCTTTTTGCCCAAAAATATATCTTAGGCTCTTATGATCTGTAAAGATGGTAAACTTACTACCTTACAAATAATGTCTCCAGATTTTGAGGGCAAAAATTATCGCTCCTAGCTATAAATCATGAGTTGTATAGTTTTCTTCATGCTTTTTTAGTTGCCTAGACGCGTAAGCAATCACCTTCTCCCGTTGCATCAAAACACATCTTAATGCAAATCTAGAGGCATCACAATAGACTACAAAATCCTTAGTTCCTTCGGGTAATGCAAGTATCGGTGCATTCGTTAATCTTTGCTTCAAAGTTGTAAAAGCTTCTTCCTATTTGGGTCCCTATTCAAACTTAACCGATTTACACGTTAACTTGATTAACGGAATGGCTATCCTTGAAAAATCTTGGATAAAGTGCCGATAATATCCTTCTAGTCCTAGGAAACTTCTGACTTCTATAGGCGACTTAGGGGCTTTCCATTTAGTAATTGGCTCGATCTTGTGACACCTGTGCCACTTCAACCATCATACGAATACCAAACCAATGAAATATTGTATTTCATACTTGGAATTTGTATAAATATGTGTATCATTTGCACATATCAATTCTTGTTCGATTTCGAGCTCTAAATCGCTTTCTGGAAGGTTATACACGATCTGATGCGTAAATATAACCAGTTTAAAGCAAAAAACACTTCGGAATAGTGACATAGGCTTAACATACCTTAAATAACCTTTACATAACTTAGAAATAAGTTTTGAATGGTTTGGTATGCCGAAAACAAGTTTATTCGCTCACAGGGACTATTTGCGTCCAACTGCAAAAGTCTGCCGTTTCGTAAGGCAACGTATAGTCCGGAACTTGATCATAAGCTAAACATACCATAAATAACCTAAACATATCTTAGAAATAAGCTTTGAGTGGTTCAGTGTGCGAAAATATGCTTATTTGATCTTACAGGGATTAAAAGTGTCAAAAACGGCGTAAGTTTGCATTTTCGCGCATATCTTACGTTCTGACCACATCTGGACATCCAAAATTTTTGTACACACTAAAATATTTTTATTTTAGTGATCGGCATGCAAAAATACCATTCGTCGCTTAATTTGGTTCGTTTTCACGTCCGTTCGAGTTTCGTCGTAATTATCCGAACAACGTGACCGTACGACCAAATGAACCGACATCTGAGATATTTCTGAGCATATTTCAGGTCCCCTACACCTTGACGACCTTGTAGATCCTTGAAAATGGCTTAACGGGGTTTAAACACATCGAAAAAGGCCTTAATCATGTGCAGGGACCATTTCTGCCATTTTGGAAAAATTTATGGGAACTGGCACATGGTGGCGCTGCGCCACCACCATATGTCTTTGCCGTGGCGCGACGCCATGGCCTCATCTGGGCAGAAAACTCATTTTCAGCATCAGATTGATAATTCATGGTCCATTCTTGCAATTTCTTTGTGTGGTAGCCAAGTCAGCACCTCCCCAAGTAAATTAGCTGGCCTCTAACACTTGTATGGCTAAGATTTAATGCTTGATGGCCACACAAACACTTGTTTTGATCTTGTGAGTTCACTACAAGTATAAATAGCCTAGCATTTCATTTGTTGCAACTCACACTTGATCTAAATTCTCTAAGTTGAGGTTTTATAACTTCATACCTGAGAATTATAAGATCAAGTTCAAGCAAGGACCCTTTGTAAGCTTCCTTCGTTCTTTTATCGCTTTCCTAGCGTGAAAGTCAAACAATGTTTGACTTTTTGCTTTGACCAGTCTTTGGTCAACACGAAGTTCTTTTGAACTTCGCAACGTGAGCATAATCACGATGGTTATAGTCCCTTGTGACTATACCTACTGATTACCACGTTGACTAGGCATAGTGACGAGTCGTAGTTTCGGTCAAAATGCGCATTTATGCGTATTTTGCAACCAAACTACTCTTAGGTATCAAAACACTTTGTTTTGATATCAAAACCTGTTTTCTAACTTAGTTAAACATGTTCCAACATGTTTAGCTCGTCACTTTTAGTTTAGTGCTTGTTTAGAGTCGTAAGTCAAGCGGTCTAAACCACCGCTTAGACTTTCGAACTCGACCCATTTGGTCGATCATTAGGATCCGACCAAGCATGTTTAGTGACCATAGTTGCATAGGGAATAACCTTCAGAGGTTATACCTTATGGTCACTTCGTTTAAGTAGTTGTATGATAGGTAGTTTATATGCCTTAGGTAAATGACCAAAATGCCCTTTTTATGCATAATTGATATTTAAGCATATGTAACCTAACCTTTTGTCACTTAACTGATTATGCAACATAATTAAACATGTTTAGGCATATAATACTTGTCATAGGACTAGTTAGGCGTTCCAAACGCGTTTTACGCGAACGACGCGTTAAAGTAGCATAAGCTACCTAAACAGGTCGTAATGGGTCATAAGTATTTAGGCTAGGTTTCATTTTAGAATGTAGGCTTGGTTAAACCATATTACATGAGTTCCCTTACTCATTTGGTTTACGAAACCTCATTCTATCCTATCTTCCGACTTAGGTCCGATTTATTTACATAGTTACCTATATTAGGTGCCGTTTGATTCCGTGCTCCCTATAGCTTTGCTTGGTTGTTGTTCAAGACTTCTAAGCATTCTCAAGTGAGTATATAGTCCCCTCTTTTACTGTTTTCAATGTTTTGGGGTGAAGCATGTGTACCTATTTGTTATGTTCATGATTTCAAAGTATAATTGATTATACATATTAGTACCTATCTTTTGACAAAGAAAATGATTATTTTAAACACTGATTTTTCAGAGATTATAAAATTAATTGTTGAATTGTACTTATTTTATGTTCACCATACCGATTGGTAGTATGATATAGCGCTATAGGATTAGACACCCCATTCCTGTTGTCATGGAATGTCAGAAACCAATATTTTTATCCAAATAGAGATTGCCTTTGTGGTATTTCTATAGTCTCAATTGGTGTAGTTTGATGCACTAAGGTCTGAATGAATTCTTAAATCACATTTTTATTGTATATTTTATTATACTCCCAAAAGTATAGTTTGATATGCTCTCATATGTGATATTGTACAAAACCAACATATATTTTGATAATTATCAAAACATATTTTAATATGTTATTTATAAAACCAAAACATAGTTTAATATGTTATTATTAAAACCAAAACATAGTTTAATATGTTATTTATGAAACCCAAAACATAGTTTAATATGTTATTAATAAATCCAAAGTATACTTTTGATATACTACTGAAAAATTTTATTTTAACGACTAAAGTATATTTAATATACTATTTGTTTAACGATTGGGTTTTGGTTAGTGTTTAGATAACGGGACGGGTGTAATGTGATGAAAACATGGTAGATACGTCGCTGGTACTTCTTATATATAAGTGTTTTCATCACATTACATACCGTGGCGTTATTTAGTACACTTGGGTAAACAATTTTGAAACTGAAATATATTTTGATATATTACTTATTCGATTTTCTTAAAACCAAAGTATATTTTATATATATACTATAAACCTTTTTATCAAAATATTGTTTTACAAACAATATATTTTATACAAACTTATTTTACTTAATTATTTATTTATATCATCTGATTTTCTTATTACTTGTTATGTGATTTATAAAAGAAAATATTTTAAGGTTCATGACTATTTTTGATTAAATATTTTTCTCTAAACTTACAAGTCATGAATCCTAATTATAATAAAACTTATGTATCTCACAGGCATTTTTATGCCGACGTACCTATTTTTACACATGTTTCAGGTGTTGTTATGTGATGACTATTGATGCATGCTATACATAGGATGGACTCGTGCCTTAGCAACTTTAAAACTTGAAAGATAATATTGTATTTATCTGATTTGTAATGAACAATGAGTTCAATAATTCAATAAAACGAAACTATTTAATCCATGGTTGTGAAACAATGATTCTGTTACAACACTCCCCGACGTTTCCGCCCTGATTTGTTGTTTTTACGTGGTCGGGGTGTGACAGATCTTTATGGGATCCACATGAATTTCTTCATGATTAATCACATGTCCTAAAAATTGCACTTCTTGCAACCAAAATTCACACTTAGAAAATTTAGCATAAAGCTTCTCTTTTTTCAACAGTGTTAAAAGTACATGTAGATGCTTAGCATGTTCTTCCTCACTCTTGGAATAAATAAGTATATAATCTATGAAGACAATTACAAATTTATCCACGTACGGTTTAGATATCGTATTCATCATGTCCATAAATGCTGCCGGGGCATTTGTTAGTCCAAATGGCATAAATGTAAACTCGTAATGACCATACCTTGTTCTGAAAGCAGTTTTTGGAATGTCCTCTTCCTTTACTTTCAGTTGATGATATCCTGAGTGTAAATCAATCTTAGAAAAATATCGAGCTCCTTGAAGTTGATCAAATATACCATCCATCCTTGGTAATGGGTATCGATTCTTTATTGTGACCTTTTTCAATTCCCTATAATCGATACACATACGCATTGAACCATCCTTCTTTTTGACAAACAACACAGGTGCTCCCCAAGGGGATGAGCTTGGTTGTATAAAACCTTTTTCTAGCAATTCATTTAATTGCTTCTTTAATTCCAACATCTCCGTTGGTGCTAATCGATAAGGTGCTTTAGCAATTGGTGCTATTCCAGGTATCAGATGAATTCTGAATTCTACTTCTCGGTCAGGCGGTAGTTCAGGTAGATCTTCTGGTAAAACATCGGGGTATTCCAATATTACCAGAATTCCTTCAGTTCCTTGCCTCTAGTGTTGATGATCACCGAGACCATATACACTATGCCTTGCTTCCCTGCATAACTTACAACTTTCATCATAGAGATGAATTTTGTTGATTTGGTTGTCTTGTCTCCTTGGATCACGATCATTTCTCCTGTTGGCGCACGAACCTCAACAAAATTTTGATCACATAGGATTCGAGAATGGTTGGCTACTAACCATTCCATTCCAAATACTACATCAAATCCAGCTATATTCATCGGTAGCAGATTTGCCATAAACTTATGTCCTAATAAGTCTACCTTCCCTCCTTGAAGTACTTCATGCATGTTGGTGGGGTTTCCTTCTGCCGCTTCTACCGTACAAGCTTGACTAAGCTTAGTTTACTGTTGATTAAGCACTTGACAAAATGCAGTATTTATAAAACTTTGATTTGCACCAGATTCAAATAATACTTTAGTGTAGACATCATGGATAAGAAATGTACCGGCGATTACGTCTGGAATCATTTCTGCCTCTTGCGTCGTAAGTGTAAAGGCTTGTGTGTTCTTCTTAGCTCTGTTTGCTGCTTTTGCCTTGTTGTCAGGTTCTTCCGTCAATTTCGGGCAATCTGGACGGATATGGCCTGTTTCTCCGCAATTGAAACAAACCGTGGATCTATTTTTTCTTCCACATTCTTCTTATTTATGTTTAGGTGTTTTGCAGAAGTTTTAGTACTTAGCACATCTTCCTGAATGCTTCCTTTTACAAAATCTACTGAGAGGTGGTGAAGATGACTACCCAACTACTCTCCTTTTGTAGGTATTATCCGAACAAAATTCTTGGGTAATTTTCCGAGCTAATTCTTTCTTTTTGTTCTCTTCTCTTGTGCGGATCAATTCATCAGTCAAAGTATTGGCCAGTTCGACTGTTTCTTCAATAGTCTGAGATCTAGCAGCTTTGACTATATCACAGATTTCACTAATTAATCCCCAAATATAACAAGAAATTAGTACATGTTCTGACGAAGCCAGAGTTGGTACCATTCTTGCATATTCAAAGAATTTTGTCGTATACTCACGATAATTCAAATCAACCATTTTGTGATTTAGGAACTTATTAGCCATTTGTTCCTTTTCATTAGGAGGACAAAATTTCATTTATGTCATTTTCTTAAATTCCTTCCAGTTCATGGTATAAGCCATGTCGCTTCCTTTTGCCTAAAGAATCTTATTCCACAATTCTAATGCTTCATCCTTAAAGAGATTAGAAGCATACATTACTTTATCTTCTTCGGCACATTTACTAATCTTAAGAACTGCTTCAGTCTTTTCCAACCATTGCAGAGCAGCCATAGCTCCTTCACTGCCTTTGAATCCAGTTGGCTTAAAAGCTAGAAAATCTTTGTAAGTACACCCAGGAGTCAGTGCTTTCAATTTATTAGGAAATGGAGCTTTGATAATATCATCATTATCTCCATTGACACTGTGGCTAAAATCGTTACTTCGATTACATTTGCTACTCACAGCTCTAGTGTTTTCTATAGGCACAAGGTTTCTAATAGCTTCGATAATTAAAGGTATAACATCAACTATTTCCTGAGCTACTATATTTTCTATAGCACTTTTGTCCAAAGATTTTTCATGATTGTTCTGGATCAATTGGTTAACTTCATTCGACATCTGAATAGCAAACATATTTCAAATATTAATATCACAGAATAAGTAGTAAAATAAGCAAAATATCATGAACACAATTAATCAGAGCATTTTGTCAAAATCGTCGATCATTGTGACTTATACTTTTCTTATATAATATGCTTCATATATTTTACATACACTGCCACATATATATTTATATATATACATGTATTAGTGTTTTATCCTGTTACAAAACACAGAAAATACCTTATACATGTATATATTATAGGGTTAGTTTCCTATTCAAAAGGGATGTTCCCTCTCGTCGTATTTCCAGACGAGATTTTATCCCACGCTTCAGATTCGACTTCCTGCATCTATCAGTTCCTCTCCATAGTGGCGAAGCTCTGCCACATTTTTCGGGTTCATCAGGGGAAATGCAGGGGGTTCAGGTTGGTAGTTTGGGTAGAATGGAAAAGGATTATTCATTAGGTTTTGAAATTCCCAATTGTTTGTGCACCATTCTTCTACTGGGCTTGGGAGTGGTTGTTGTGGTATTACTGGTTCAGGATTTATAGGTTCTGGGTTTATTAGCATCGGATGGTAAGGTGGCATATTCAGATTGATTTTATCAGGTATTGGCCTGAACATCTCGCAATTTGCCAGGCATTGGTCTAATTCCTCCCATGATATGGCATGGTGGTTGGGTTTGGACTTTTGCCTATAGTTGGTTTTCCGCTTGATTATCCAATTCGTTTGGTTTTTGTTGCTGTTGGAATTTTCTTTTTCCTTTTATCCCTTTTTACCTTCCAATCCAATTTTCTCTTTTTAGGAGATGCTTTTTGTAACAGCTGAGCTGAAATATCATTGGTTCGTCTATATCCGCTTCATACCCGGTTTGTATATTGGTTTGATCTTCAGCAGTATCCATATCTGAATTGTTAACATATATGTTCTGAAAAGCATCGGATAATTCTCTATCGCTCATATTGTTAGTCAAAAACAATTAAAACAATGAATTCTGAAAATCGAATATATACTATTTGATTATTATCCTAATATTCACAGAAGTTATCCCATTTATTTCCTGACTACTAATTTTAAGTATTATCATAATACTTAATTAGCTTAAACCAGTTGCTCTGATACCACCTTCTGTCACAACCCCGACCCTACCCTAGACGGAAGCTGTGAGCAGATACAAGTGGTACCGGTGTTTATTAAAATTATCGCAACAGGAATTCCATTAGGATCGGGTGTTAGGAAAATATCAGAGTTTTCAAAAACACCGTAGTTTTCATTTCATAAATTATGGGATGAAACCCCATATTTACATAAAGGATTTTCACTGGGATAACCCTTGATTACAAAACGAGTTTTATTCAGGTTTACATAGCCGCTTATTCAAGCTTCAGTGCTTCATAGCACTTTTTCTTCTCTTCATAGTAATTCACCTGAAACGCATTTTAAAAACATTTTATCAGCGAAAAATATTGGCGAGTTCATTCAATTCTTGAAAAAGACACAATATTGTAATTACATCATTAAGAGTTTTTACATTTGTTTATATCTTTCAATTACTCAAATCAGTATTTGTCACCTATCCAACTAGGTGGTTGTGGTCATATTACTATTAGCTAACTCTTTGTCCAATAGCAATGCTAGACTAGTAGTGTATTCAAAACCCCACATACCGACAGTAATTTCAGAATACAAAGACTTAATCACTGTAAGTACCACTTGGAAAACATTTAGGGTTTTAAAGTTAATAAAATAGAATGACTCACATTGTAGATTTAGGGTTTCAGTAATTGCCTTCTGGTCTAAGTCTTGGGTTCCTAATTAAGCACACAATGCAACACGTATTAGTGTATTATCCGAATTCAACTATAACGATAATCACGAGATCAAAACCACAATGTAGATGACAAAGTATAGCCGTATTCAGGCAGCACTTAAACATCCGTTGATTGGGTTTCAGATCGGTTAGACAGGGTATCGTACTAGTGATTCGAGTTAGCACGCTGATTACGGAGTAGAGTTTTAGGGCTTTGGGTATTATAGCAGTATTACGAGAGAGAAAGAAAAGAGTTTGAGCAAGTCTGGATGCTCAATGCACGTCCAATTTATAGTTGTGGAACCACCTCGTCACGTCGCGTGACCTGTTTTCTAGTTCACCTTCGCGTAGCACGAAGGGGGTAGCTAGGGCATAGGTGGTTAAGTCACCATGTAGGCATGCCACCTGGTGCCAGATGTCAGCTGGTGGTCAAAGAGCCGCCGCGCGACAGCATAACTTTACCACCGTCGCATAGCCCGACGTGACCAAATCCTGATTTCATCGTTTGTCGTGCTGATTTCCGTTGTACGAGTTTGGGGTCTCTGTTATGGGTCTTGTTTGAGGGTTGTTATTCTTCAGCAAACCCCCCCCCCCCCCCCAAAAAAAAAAAAAAAAAAAAAAAACTAAATCCCCCACCCACCCCACCCAAGCTAAATGCTAAAAACTAAACCATAAAACTAAACCCCCCACCCATTCCTTTGTTTCCTCATTGTAGGGTAACTTCGGTGTTCAATCCTCGAAACTCGTCAACTCACATTCGTGGAAATTACTACGCAAACTGTGAGTATACTCGAATCCCCTTTTACGCTTTAAATCACTTTTGGGGTGTAACATGTATGACTTAATCAAACACACCTATGCACACAATCAAACTTATGAAATCACTCCATCCATCAAACATGCTATTTGTTATGCTTAGCTTCATATTCAATCATTCATACATGCAAACTATTTGTCATTAACTTCGCTATCCTACCTTAACATGTGTAGCGCTATAGGAGTAGAACACTATCCCGTTTGTTGGGTCATTGTTAAGAATTCAATCGTATAACGATGTTGCTCATTGCGATGACAAGATTACGCTCGAGGAAACTTTTGTTTGACATTTATGTTGTGCATGCTAGTATGTAATTTAACTTAGTATACAAAATGCCATGTTGGATTTGAGACAATCTTTTATACGTATGCTATGTAAGCAAATTTGTATACTCGTCAACCTTGTGTTGATTTTGTTTTAATACATGTTACATGAAATTGATGATAATATGCAAGAAAGCTACTTAGGGTGAACTAGAAATGCACCTGTTTATTTATGTTTTGTATTTCCAATTGTATCATTATGTTCAAGTTGCAAACATGTTATATTTAATTTCCAAGACAATGTATTTCTATTTTGAATGAAATGAAATTTGAGTTATTTAAATCTTATCACAATTAGTACGTTATGAAGTCTCGATAAATATCGTTTTCGTCTCACTCTGATGTTTCCGCCATCGGTTGGGATATGACACAACATCACCACAACATAAGGTATGTCATGATTTCATTTTCGGTGGAATTCTCTAGTTTAGGGAAATTCATGGAATGAGAAGGTCTAGTGACCTAACCACATAAAGATGTGTTTTGATGATAACTTGTTTATGTGAATTTTTTGATCTATGACTTGTTTAGATGATTATTCAAGTATGATGTGAAGTGGGCTTTAACCTAAGTGTGAAAACCCACAAATTGATGTGCAATAAATAATATGATAGCTTTGATATTTGTAGTCTACATGTTAATTGATTATAAACGAAAGTGTGTACTGTTGAATTGAGATAGGAGGGTAAGAAATTGTTAAATTGGTAAAATGCCTAAGTGAAAGCTAGTTGCTAATAATTCATGTAAAACTTTGGGCAAAACCTCATGAATGGTTATTAGCATGTATTGATCAAATGGCCATATTTGATGGTGTCCTAATAATCAATTGGGGTTGTCTTGTATTTGATCTTCTTCTTCTTAAAGTAAATTACAAGTTTTGTCCTTTATGTTTACACCAAATTGTAGGCGTTGTCCTTTAGCGCAAAAGTTGACGAGTTTTGTATTTTATGTTTCAAAATCTTGCACGCTTTGTCCTTTGAGCCTAACTCTGTCAGATTTTTTTTGTGAAGTATGGTCAAGTGCCTTGCACATGAGAGCATACTTGTCATTTCACCTTCCCAGAGGTTATTTTGCAAACACTTATTATTGAGGGATTGTATCTACAAAACTGAAAAATAAAAAAAATTCTAAACTCTTTCTCTTTCTCTTTCTCTGTAATCTGAACCCACCACCACAACAACCCAATCTCTCTCTAATCTCTCTCAACCCACCACCCCACCCCACCCCACCTCAGCCTTTACTGCCGCCACCCCTACCTACCGACCACCCCAACCCTACTGCACCAACCATCACCACCACCCCTGCCTAACCCCCAGACCTAATTGCTGTTCCCAGATGCTGTTTCATTTCGTCATCTATAAATTCATCATTCATCCTCCATTAATCCTTAGTTATATTATAATCTCTCTCTATCTCTATCTCTCTCTCTCTTAGATCTTCATCTTCCTTGTTTTCTCCAGTCTCCTGCTTCTTCGTTTTAACATAATTATTGAAATGGAATTGAAGAATATTGTTTTAATGGTTTCTCGCAACGGTCGCCAGTTGCAGCGGTACAATCAAGGCCAATGTCAAGTCATTGGGTCAGTACTGTCACTAATCTATGATTGGATTCATGGTTTTTGCATGTTGTTGTTGGTTTTTAGTTTTTACCCAAATTTGGATTGATATCTTCATTTGTGCCCTAATTTAATGGGATAAATGATTCTAGATTACAAAAATTGAAGGCTGTTTATCAGACATTTACATGTTTAATTTGATGAATTGAACATTGGTAATTCAAATTTTGAAGAAAATTCGATTTCATTTTGAGATTAGGGTTTTAGGCAGGGGTGATGGTTGGTGCAGTAGGGTTGGGGTGGTCGGTAGGTGGGGGTGGAGGATGTGAAGGCTGGGGTGGGGTGGGTGGCGGCGGTGAAGGTTGTGGGGTGGATGTGATGGTGGGTTGAGAGAGATTAGAGAGAGATTGGTTTGTGGTGGTGGGTTCGGATTACAGAGAAAGAGTTTAGATTTTTTTTCCAGTTTTGTAGTTACAGTCCCTCAATTATAAGTGTTTACAAAAGGGATTTTCTAATGGCACACCCTCTGTCTATACGCACACTTTTTCAATTCAATATGCATCGTATAGGCCTATACGATGCGTATTGAAATAAAGTAAAAAAACATGGCAGGCTGACAGGTGCAGGTTATGTCTGGCGGCGGGCTTGATACACATCGTATAGGCCTATACGATGCGTATCAAGGCACTGATTTTTTGAAGTTTATTTTTTGTTGTGTTGTGTCGAATACGAACCCAAGAAATGAAAGGGATTTCTAGCAGTTGGAAACAGGGGTTGTAGGAAACAGGTGTGATTATCAAATGACAACTTGAGGGGTCTAGTCCTAGCTAGTTTCTCACACGTGATACGCATCTAATATGACACATGATAAAAGCACTTCTTTAGACAATCTGGGATTATGTTCCGCAAATTGGGAACCACATATTTGTGTGTAAAAGCTTGGAAAGATGTCCGAATAGAGATCTGTATACACCCTTGGTTTCTCGAAATCCCTTTCGTTTCGCGTCAAGATCTTTATCTATCATGTCATCGACAATAGGGCCCACAGATCTTATGCCCACCCGAGACCGACCTCTGGATCACACATGATAAAAGCGCTTCTTTAGACAATCTGGGATTATGTTCCGTTTTATGACACATGACACGACACGCTTACCTTAATCACATCTTCCATGGAGTCACAGATCCGACAATAGGGCCCACGGATCATATGCCCACCCGAGACCGACCTCTGGATCACACATGATAAAAGCGCTTCTTTAGACAACCTAGGATTATGTTCCGTTTTACGACACACGACACGACACTTTTACCTTAATAACATCTTCCATGGAGTCACAGATTCGACAATAGGGCCCACGAATCTTTCTTCAAGAATTACGTCTGATGTCCAAGTTTGATCACATTTGACTTCATCTGTGGCAGTCCAATGACTTTCTTGGTTCAATAATTTGTTCAATTTCGAGAAACGAAAGGGATTTCGAGTAGTTGGTTCAATAATCCGTTCAATATCAGCGTTGTTTATCACCCTGTATGAGCATTGGAAGCCCGACAAACAGTCTTGCAATTACATATTCAATCGAGACCGCATTATTAATTATAATGAAGCAATGAAGATTGAATGTGCAAAACCGCAACCGTTTTTTTACTACGGAAACGGTGGCTATGGGAAATACAAACCTGACACGAACCACAATAGACTCAGACTCATACTTCTCTGATATGACACATGATAATAGGGTCCACGGATCTTATGCCTACCCGTGACCGACCTCTGGATCACACGTGGGAGAAAAGACCAGCACCCTTGTCGTTCAGTATTTTCTCCTTTTCTAATTCTCGAAGAATCTCGTAACGTATGAAACATGATAAAAGTGTTTCTCTAGACAATCTGGGATTATGTTCTGTTTTATTACAGTAGTGAGGTGGTCAAACCTTTCTAAAAGTAGAAAAAAATAAAACAGAAGAAAGTGTTCCTCTTTGTTACCAAGCATGTCATCTGAAACAATTAACAGGACATTGTTAAAGGGAGAATCTATTGGAACGCCTGATTGAGAGAAACTTCTTCGAGCTAACTGCCGATATCTCATCCTTCTTATCTTACTATTAATAGATTCCGAAGCTGTTATTTCGGTTGTTCAGTACTTCCGAGACTATTCAAGTGAGTCCTAAGAAGCAAGTGTCTGTCTATTCAATTGAGAGAAATCATTATACGCTTCTTTCCTGATGCATGTCTGTGTCGACCAGTTTCTCCGTCGCTAATTTCTCCACTCACCGTGAAATCGAATAGTTTCTTAACAGATTCCATCCGGTTTCAAAGCCGGTTGAGGATTACGAGTGTTCTAGACTCGTTCAAGGCATGCCTGTTTATGCGATTTACAAAAATAAGGATGCATTCCACGGTAAACGATGCAGCTGATGAAACCGAAGTTGTTATTTCTGTTGTTCAGTACTTCCTAGACGATTCAAGTGAGTCCTACGAAGCAAGTGTCACTCTATTCAATTGAGAGGAATCATTGCATTACATCCCCGTTGAAAACAAGTGGTTGTAATGATGGAACCCTTGATTTGAAAAACATTTTTGAGAAATTTATAGTTCAATATGCATCGTATAAGCCTATACGATGAGTATTAATCGATGAATTTACTGAAATACCCCTGTTTTTCTGATAAATTCAGGGGTATTTTTGAAAAAAATTCAAAGTTTAATACGCATCGTATAGGCCTATACGATGCGTATTAATCTGATATACGATACGACATAGGCCTATACGATCGTATACGGCATTATTTCAAATTTAGTTTTATCGTGTTTCCATCGGTTCGACACGTATACGTCTCGTTTTTTGCCGAACTTTCGCATATTTTGTCGTTTTATGACGTATACCTTCAACATAAGTCGTTTCGGTGCCGTTTGGTTGCGTGCGAATATCGTATTCTATGATTATGTACAATTTTTGTTTGAAATAGTGCTGTGTTATATGTATACGTGTGTGTAAATATTGTTAGTCGCGTACTTTGACGTATTTTTGCGTATTTTGACATATTCTAACATATTGTTGCGTATTTAATAGTATTTTTGACGTATTTGTGCGTATTCTAACGTATTTTAGCTTATTTTAACCTATTTTAGGGTATTTTTGTTTTACGTATTTTAGCATATATTTTAGCGTATTTTAACGTATTTTAGCGTATTTTAGCCTATTTTAGGGTATTTTAGCGTATTTTAGGGTATTTTAGCGTATTTTTTCGTATTTTAGCTTATGTTGAAGGATAACGCAAACAAGTTCTCCACAGTTTGGTATTCACAGTTTTCAAATTCGTTGCGTGCATTCATATTGTTTTAGACAACAACTGATAATGAACGGATTGTTGGACTTCTTGTTCCAAATGGACGCCTAAATTTAACTTTTTTATTCTTTTCTTCGATTTCAACAAATCTTTTCAATAATCAGTACGGAACAAAGAGACTGCCTTGTTAATTTTAATGAAGCAATGAAGATTGAATCTGCAAACCGCAACAGTTGTCAAATTCGTTGTGTGCTTTCATATTGTTTAGACAACAACAGATAATAAACGGATTGTTGGACTTCTTGTTCCAAATGCAACTGTGAATATTGAATGTGCAATGAAGCAATGAAGAGACCGCCTTGTTAATTTTAATGAAGCAATGAATATTTTTAGAGAAGCATTGGGATTCAAGGGTTTAGTTGGAGCATGAAGAAGCGAAACCCTAACAACGTTGATACGAACATTCTCCGTAACATGAAGACGTGTCGGGTTCTTATACTAGTGGTATTTTAATGAAATATTGAAGATTGAATGTGCAAACCGCAACCGTTTTTTACTACGGAAACGGCGGCTATGCGAAATACAAACCACAATCGTTTGTGACTATGGGAAACACAAGTTTTCTTTTTGAGCTTGATGAATGTCCGTTATCTCAACGCTTCTCCTTACATTATTGATCTGGAATTGGAGAACCGTTGTTAATTTAGTGCTTCTCAATCAGATATTATTTATTGAAACATAACTGAAACAGTCGGAAAAAAACTAAAACAATCAGATATTATCTATCTGTGTGTGTCACATCCATCCTGTTATAGCAATCGATATTGTTTAATTTTACAGATTTGTTTCTTATTGGCCATTATTCGACCGAATATTTGGGTACTTCTTCTAATGGCGCCTCATTAGCGCTGTTAACTACCAAAAGAATGCATACACAAATAGTTCTAGTGGACGAAGCAAAGAAACCGCCTTGTTAATTTTAATGAAGCAATGAAGATTGAATGTGCAAATCGCAACCGTTTTTTACTATGGGAACGGTGGCTATGCGAAACACAAACCGCAATCGTTTGTGACTATGGGAAACACAAGTTTTCTTTTTGAGCTTGATGGATGTCCGTTATCTCAACGCTTCTCCTTACTTTACTGATCTGGAACTGGAGAACCGTTGTGTATTTGCTTGCCGATCTAGAATTGGAGAACCGTTGTGTATCTGAATCAGGTTCTCAAACAAACACTACTAAAGATGAGTTGGTATTGAACCAAGAATATGAAGATCACGGTGCAGACACGGGGGAAGAAAGTCAATGGACTGCCACAGATAGAGTCAAATGTGATCAAACATGGACATCAGACGTAAATCATGAAGTAAATTTGTGCTTCCCAATTTGCGGAACATAATCCTAGATTGTCTAGAGAAGCGCTTTTATCACGTGTCATATGGTAACAAGAGTATGTTGTTCCAAGATCAATTCCAATTGCAGTTTTTTCAACTATACTGTTCCAAATGCCGCTGATGAAACCGGAGCTGTTATCTCGGTTGTTCAGTACTTTCGTGATAAATACAATTTTATTACATCCGAGACGATTCAAGTGAGTCCTATGAAGCAAGTGTCGGTCTATTCAATTGAGAGGAATCATTGCATTACATCCCTGTTGAAAAATAGAATCGATAAATTTAGGGAAAATGGGGTTGAAAGATGATAACCCAACAGTGGAGGATCTCATTCTACAGCTTCGATAAATTCAGGGGTATTCTCAAATGATGTTTCCTAGATGTTTGAAGACCGACAAATGTCCAAAGTGCTGCTTCTTCGTTCGCGTGACGGAAAGTTACCGCGTGACAGGAAGCTATCTTGCAAAAATTAAAAAATTAAATCGACACCCTCAATACGCATCGTATAGGCCTATACGATGCGTATTACTTTTTGGTAGGGGACAATGGCAGCCTTTGGCAGACATAGAAGTTTGAACCCACCCCAATACGCATCGTATAGGCTTATATGATGCGTATTGAGGGTGTCGATTTAATCCCCCAAGGTGTGCCAATAATACGACCCTTACAAAATAACATATGGGAAGGTGAAATGACAAATATGCCCTAATGTGCAAGGCATATGACTATACTTAACCAAAAAATCTGACCGAGTTAGGCTCAAAGGACAAACCGTGCAAAATTTTGAAAACCGAACTTTTGTGCTAAAGTACAACACCTGCAATTTGGTGTAAACATAAAGGACAACATTTTTAATTTACTCTTATTATTACTGTTACTATTACTATTATTATTATAGAAAGAGACATGCGTAATTGGGTTAAATTGAATGGAATTCATGTAAGTTCTAGTGCAACTAGATCTGTATTCGGATAAGGATTATCAGTTTAGTTTTAAGATTATGGTGTTCTCTTTGGCATCGTCTTATACTTGGTCAAAATGATAACAAAATAATAAATTAATAGTCAAAATGATAACAGTTTTAAGATTATGGTATTCTCTTTGGCATCGTCAATTTTGAATAAGTCTCTGAGTCTTTTGAATATATTTTCTTTAATATATCAATAACAACAGCGATCACGACAAATAAAATTGTAATTGATGAAAGAACCAAACTTTTATCTATAATTGTTATGTAGTGATTTTGTCTAAGGTTCATTTAAAATATAAACGTTCTTCCATGCATGTACGTCCTCCAGAATCTATGATTGTATTTTGGGTTTTTTTTTTTTTTTTTTTCCTCTCTATTTTATCACTTCCTAGTTTCTAATCTCTTTCTCTCTTCAAAACTTTATCTTATATCTCACTAGTAGGTAAGAATTACATATATTACATGTGTTAAACAAGTATAATTTTATATACCTTCTACTATTCTTACATTCCTATATTTTATTTTCACACCCTTTTCACTTTATCTATATATATATATAGAGAGAGAGAGAGAAAATGTGTATGAATATTAAGTCTTTTTATATATTAGTTAATAAAAAGTTATATCTTTAACAACCACGTGTATTGTACAGGTTGAATACATGTAATTTTATATACCAAATAATAAAAAAGTTATACCATTAAAAACTTTGTGCATCAGACGGGTTGAATAAATGTAATTTTGTATGCTGAATAATAAAAAAATTATATCTTTAAAAAACACTTTGTATTGTACGGGTTAAATAAATCTAATTTTATATACCAAATAATAGAAATGTTAAATCTTTAAAAACCATGTGTATTACACGGGTTGAATAAATGCAATTTTTCAAAATAATAAAAAAGTTATATCTTAAAAAAAACCCGCATATTACACAGGTTGAATAAATCTAATTTGTATACCAGATATTAAAAAAGTTATATCTTTAGAAAAGGCTAGGACGAATATACTTGATACACGATGGATAAGGTGACTGCGGAGATAATTCTTGAAAAGAAGATACGTTAGTCAAGAAGCAAATCAACATCCGTTTGAGTGATAAGATGTTACAAATTCCGATAATTTGATTTATTAATTATCTAATAAAATCAATACAGTTATTTTTTATTAATGAAAATAAAAATAAATAATATATTAATACAAAGTTTTGTTTTCATGATAAATTATTTGTTTTATTTAAAAGTATCTTAAATTAACAATTTAACTTTGAGGATAATATTTATTTAATCAATATAAAATTAAAATGAGAGAGAGGCGGGAAAACTAAAGATAAATGCTTCCAATGTGTAACACGTGTAAAAAATTGATTGATTTTATTATATAGTATAGAATAAATATAGATATAGGTATAAATATAGATATAGATTTGTAATTGTTGATCTTGGTTTTATGGTGTATAGATTTGTAATTGTTGGTCTTGGGTTTGTGGTGTTTGAGCAAGGACGGAAGTGCGCATTTGAACAAAGTAAAGTAATATTGGTGATTGGGTCGGTATGTTTTTTGATGTATAGTTTAATATTGATCCGATAATCACACAGTTAAAGTCGATTTTGTGGAGAAAAAACGGTAACTGAACAAAATATTCATCCTCCACAAAATAAGACCAAAACAAACAAACAAACCCTAGAAAAACTATTTTGAATGTTCAATTTTTTACAACATAAGCACCGTCTTAATTCTACAAGAGATGTAAATTTGATTATGTATTTGATGTTGGATCTAACCAAGAAATTAACAGTAGGTCTTTGGAGGTCATTATCTGGTGGTGTACCACATTGAAATATGACATACATCAATGACCTTGACCCTTTTATGAATTGAACACAAAAAACTCTCCTACCTTCAATTATTAAATTCTTTTTATATATCATGCAATGATTGACATATTTCTAAGTAATGTTTAACATCTAAGTAAATCTTGATTCAAGTGTAAGATAAAATCAAGTATATGGGGAAATCTCAAATTGAATTTTTGTAAATTACTGATTTCTTTTTCTTCTTTGACAATTCATTCACTATATAAACGGTCTTAACAAGCATGGCAATTTCACTAAAATCTGTTCATGGTTACAAATAAGTTACTCAAGAGATATCATCCTACATCATATGTGGATACGTGTCAGAGGAACCACTCCACTCCAAGCTGACATCCTTGCTACACGAAAGCATCTAGAAGGTTCTAGAAGATTCTGGAAGGAGACACCTGACGATAAAAGCATGATCTCAGGCTCTCAGCAGCCAGCAGATAAAAAGGACGACAGGTGGCACCAATGGCAGGACGCCAACACCGATCACAAAATTTCCATGTGACCGACCAATAGCCAGTACAAAAGGACGCTGAGCTGGAGCGAATAACCATGCGCCATGTCACCTCCAAGCCTGAACACGCCAGAGGGGATAAAATTGATATTCCTCCTGGTCGGACAGCTGACAAACAACGGCTAGCTGGCAACCTTCTTCCTTCACACTCCTCCGGTTATAAATAGAAGACTCGGCCTCTAGGTTTAAGGATCCGATTTCTTACTTTCCCACTCTATACACACACTTATCCTAAAAGTGATTACTTAGGTAGCGTTTGTTTTTTCACAAAAGTTCTTCCTGGCCTCTTTTGTCTACGCCGCGCAGACCACGCACAGACGTTTAGATCTGCAGAGTGTTTGATTTTCAGAAGACATTTCATTAAAAAAGGTCTGCGAGACCTCTTTTTGGTGCAGATGTGAAAATGGGTCCTCTCACCTCCTCTTCCTTTCTTTTTGCATCACAGGACACAAACCCTACACCTCCTTCTTCTCCTCCACCACCTCTCCTCCACCCTTCTCCTCTTCCCACTTCCGCCACCTACACAACGCCACCACCTTCGCCAACTCCACAGCGGCCGTCGACCTCTGCCAACCCTCCCTGTCGGCGACCTCTTCGCCACCTTCCCACTGTCGTCCTCCCTCCACAGGGTATGGCAAAAGGGTGACCACTTGAATCACACTTAACACAATGAAAAATCCCCTGAATTTATTTATCTTTTTTCCATTTTCGTTCATAATCCTGTAGAAACCCACACACTTGAGGCCGTTGAGACATTAAAGAATGCCTCTGGATTTCAAAGATTTTCAAGAAAAGGTTTCAACTGGGTTTAGACCATGGCAACACCCCTTTGAATTCTGGGTTCGAGCTGTCGATATCTACACTGGTTATAAGGTAAAAATTGATTATCAACAGTTTATATGAGTAGACCAGATGGTTGTTTTTGCTTTAATCAAAAGAGGTTTCTTGATTTTTGTGTTTGTGTGGAGAAACTGTGTTTTCTTGGCCATTGTTGTCCCAATTTTGAAACTTTCTTGGTTTCTTGATGAAGTGTGTATTTTTTTTTCTTTTTTCGGTTATGTTTTTTTGCTGTTTGTGTTATGGTGAATTGTGTTTTCGGCTATTTATTTATTTTTTTCTTGGGTTATTGTCATTATTTTTTTTCTTTTTGTTCTGTTATGTTTTTTGTTGTTTGTGTGATGGTGAATTGTGTTTTCATTGCTGTTTGTGTGATGGAGAATTGTGTTTTCATGCCTATTATGTTGTTTTAGCAGCTTCTAGAAGTTAAAAAACAAACAGTATTCGTCTAGCAGACTGCAGAGGTTTGGTCCACCTCTTTAGCTGCAGATGTTTGCAGATATGGTCCGCAGACTGCAGAAGTTTTACCTCTGAAAAAACAAACAACACCTTATCCTCACGCCGGAGAGTGGTCACAAGGAGAACCCCCCATCTTCTCCTCATTGTAGCGAGTCACCGGTGTTACTCATTTTGCAGGATACCTTGGAAGAATCAGTCATTCGCCGAGTGAAGAACAAAGATTTAATCATCTTATATGAGACAACCCAACTAAATAGTTCCGTTCTATCTAGTGTTTCATCATTGGTGCCCATCGCATTTTTACATCCATTTTCATCTCTTTTCTTTTGAAAAACACTTTTTCGATGGCTGAACCGAACTCTTCCTTTCAAATCGACGGCGAACACTCTCCGTTCGGTACGACAGCGGACAACACACACAATAGAGAGTTCACAGCAGCAGGAGTCACTAACGTCTTTGGTAGTGCTACTCGAGCAAACCAACAGACGACTCCTGGCGCACCAACGGCGAGCACAATCAACGCGGTTTTCCCATCCCTTCAAGAGGGAGAAATGACAGTGTCTTGGTACGCTAAGTCACAAGCGGTTTTGAACATGGCATACGTACTGATGTACGCGTACGCTCAATTCCCAGTACAAACACCAATGTATCAAGCCCTTGTACAACACACATCACCACACCCATCGCAGAGAGTTCAATCACTCCACTGAGAGTTTAGTTTTGACACCGAGTTACATCAACAAACACCCTCACGCGCAGTAGCACGAAACATTGGTGAACAACAACACCCAAGAGACAGCTATCAGAATATCAGCAGTACTCATAACACATACACCAACACAAGAAATCCCAACGATGATTACCTCACACGGCCCAGAGGGCGCATGCCGGTGGGTAACTGACTAGGTTCGTGCAGGATGACAGACTAGTTCGAAGGAATGTCAGACAAACATGACCCATATTATCAAGATGGAGACACCACAAGCGTGTTTAGCAGACTTCCACCAGGCCATTAAGCGTATAAACCCCCGCGTTTGCAGGCTACAATCCTACAGTGGAACAAGATTTTACCTTGAGCTACAGGCCGGAAGGTGTAGCTGAAAAATCAAAGTTCGTTAGAGAAATCACCATGGCTCCACTTGAAAAGACAAAGTTGCCACACAACGTCGGGAAGTACAACGAGCTCACAGACCCAGATGACCATATTTAAATATTCACAAGTGCAAGAGTCGTGGGAGGATGGTCACTTCCAGCTTGGTGTCATTTATTTGTCAAGACTTTCGTTGGTGCAGCGCGCGCATGGTTTGACAGCTTACCGTCCGAAAAGATCAGGTCTTGTGTAACACCCTAGTTACTGATTAACGATTTTGTATGTAATTATCAAGAATTAGATGTGTAGTTAAGACTACACATGCTATAAAAATACGGGTTTATTAAAACTTTTACAATTCATAAGTTATCCTAGGTAACGTTATCGAATTCGTTGTTTAAATTTTACAACGTGGCAAAGTGCGGAAGCGTATATCTTTATCGTGTTCGGTTCTTCGCTGAGCTTGATCGTCTTCCGGCATCCAAAAGTACCTGCATTTCAATAACATGAAATGCTTTAGTCATACGGGGTTTAAATCATGTCCGAACGATGTCCGGGAAACAATTGATTTTTCAAATGAAAAACAAAATATGTAAAAAATCTCCACCGTAAATTACGGTGGGACCGTAATTTACGGTGGCCCCTGGGTTCATGCTTTTCTACCGTAAAACAGTGGGCCACCACCGTAAATAAATCATCTCCACCGTAAATTACGGTGGGACCGTAATTTACGGTGGACCCTGGGTTCAGCCTTTCCATTTTGCCGTAATTTGACACGAAATCTTTCGTATCTTTCGAACCGCTTATCCGTTTGACCTACCGTTTCTTCCTACATGTGTGTAATTTGATTCTCCATCATATGGAGTTAAAATCCGACATCCGGCTTGATAAAATTCAAGACTTTTAAGTCTTCGGCTTATTACTCTTTTACCAAAATTTGACCCGTTCGTGATTTTATCAAACATACAAGTTTGTTTGACCCTTATTTCTCATAAACCTATTAAATTCAAAGATGTCTAACATATTGGGTTCCAATTATAGAATTATATACATTCTTTAACCCATTTTCACCCATATGCTTATTTTGACCCGTTTGAGGTATTTAAGCATATTTTAAGCACCAATTGCTTTTATTCATTTCTAAATACATATATCCATATTTCTTAACAAAGGATCTTCCGCCACAACTATATTTGTGTTGGATTCGATGTGGTGATTTATATATACCAGAATTTACCCTTCAAATAGTTATTTTACGGCAAAGACTCAAATAGAGCCATTTGACTAACGTTTTACATCTTTCAACTTCTATACTCCTCCTAAGTAATTATTTAATTGTAAAACTCATTTCCAAACAACCTTTAAGGGTTGTTTGTTCAATTTAGCCTACAAGGGCGTTTTGGTCAATATTAGTCCTTCATTTACGACGAATGACTTTTAGTTACTTGTTTAACCCAACTCCGATCTTTTAACTATGATTTTATTTGAAAGGGCACAAGGCCTTTCAAATATAATGACCATCGTCCGTAACGTTTGGTTTACTTATTAAAGTAACCAAAAACTTAATTTAGACTTCGTTTAACTCTCATTAGCCTTACATTTAAATGAGAGTTTTCTTATTATGCGTACCTGGCTCGGATCATTACATTGACCCATTTAAGTACCTTGCCTCAATTTTTACTAAGTAATAGCGATGTAAATATCCACTCGATATTTATTTCTGAAATCAAACAACTCATCAAACCATTAGTCGATATTGTCAAAAAGTGGTATTTCCACCTTTTGACCCGTTGGTCTAAATGACCGATGATATTGGCGAGATAAAACTTATTACCATCTCGTCTACACGACTCGTTCTGATTTACACCGCACGGTCGTTTTAACTATAATCCACCTCTTAACGCTTTTTGGCCTATTAAGGCTTACGTAATATGTATCTTTCAAAACCAATAATTATTGTCAACAAGTGTCCAAATTTCAATTTTACCCTTATTGGTTATCTTGTTCCATACGACTACACACCGGGAACACCATATCTCAATTTCCCATTTGTCTTGTTAGAAATCAAACAACAAAAGGTCATTCTAAACTATATGACTAGTGTAAGCTATACTTACCTTGCATCCATGCCACGCTTTTCTCTTTCCGTACGCGCTCCGTTTGACCCGCTTCATCCACAAGCTTCCACCTAGCTTGTTAGGCGTCAAACTATCATCATATTTCATAAGATGGGTAATTTAGTCATTGTTAATCATAACTATTCCATCTTACGCATTTTTCTATCAATTTATCATTCGATCTTACTAAGGGTCGGTTTGACTACTAAAAGTCAAACGCCCCTTAGCATATAAATGCACATTCAAGTTCTATCTATCAATTAGTAGCTAACATGATCTTATACACTTAGTTACATGAACATGGCTACCAAATTTCATCATAACATTCAAAACTCATTTCAATCATGTATGAACAAGTTCCCAAATCATTTAATTTGTTTGAGTGCCTTGTTTCTATTATCAAATATGATGATTTTAAACATAACTTATCATCATCTTTACTATTATATCAAAACCCACTTCCTAGTTTACTTGTTACTCACATACAAGTGATATTACTTCAAGTTCTTCATAATTTCACCATATCTAACAAAACCCACTTCAACCATATATGAACAAGTACCCAAATTCATGGTTAAATCGAACACCTTCTATTTGTTTTCATGCATGTTGATTCTAAGCATAGTTATATCATTCAAAATCATCATAACATTACAACCCACTTGTCTAAGTGTGTTAATTCATCAACTCCTTCAATTAATAGCATGTTGTGTATGATTTTCACTTAGGGTTTCGTTCCTAAGCAAGTATACATCACTAATCTAGTCATAGCTTCTCTAATCCATGCCTAATTCGTGATTAGGATGATTATCAACTTTTTACAACTTCATGAATGTTAGAAATTTGACATACCTTAGGATCCCCTTGACTTGGTGATCACGAATATGTGCTTGAATTTCGATTTGGGTTTGATTTGCCCTTTCAATTTCATTGATTTGTGCTTGTTAGGGTTTGGCTCCATGGGGAGCTCCCTGATGTCGATCCAGAACACACACTTGATCTCATTTTACCTAGCCTTGTGCTATTAACCACCAAGTTCATCATCTTCATCTTCTTGAACATCATCCCTAGCCTTGTGCTAGTAGTAAGACCTTCTTAATCTCATTTTACGTCTTGTTTAGTTAGTTAAAAGATGATACAAGTAACTAATCATGAAGAACACTAAAGATCAAGAACATAATCTTTAACATAAGACTAAAAATCACCATGAATCATGTTGTTTAAGTGTTATTATGCTTCTTGATTGTTGATTGTTTGTGTTAATGATGTTAAACATCATATGAACTTGCTAGACTGTGATTAAAGACATGATCTAGCAAGATGAGAGGATGATTATGTTCTAAACCAAGATGATCATCCTTATGTGAAACATGAACTTGAAAGGTTAAATGTTTTTCTTGAATAATGATGATCAAAGTATAATATAAGTCTTGTGAATATGTGATTTCAAGAATGATTTTATCAAGAAACTAAGTTAAAATACAAGATTTATATAAACATGGTTCTTAAAGAAACTAACCACATTTTTAGTGGTTAATCAAGTGTAGAAACATGTTAATGAGAAGAAGAATTCAAAAAGAAATATTTTTAGAAAATCATTTTACAAGTTGTAAACATCTAAAATCTTCAAGAATGATGTTTTTTAAACAAATAACCACACTTTAAAGGGTAACTAAGCTTACTAAACACACTACCAAGTTACTAGAAATTTTTATAAATATTCAAGTTCATGAAGTAGTGTAAAATGCTTGATTTTGGCGCTTGGTAAGTATTGTTTGATTTGTTGTTGATTGTGATGATTTATAAAAGAAAATGATATGCTTTGAAAGCATGGAAACCTCCATTTTTAAGGGAAACTATGGCAAAATTTTTCTAGAAATTAAACATTTAGAAAAATATTTTTAAACAAGTATTTACAAGTATATTTTAACCATAATTTATATAAAAATTGCCATAATTTTTGTTACAAAAACCATAAATATTGGAGGTCGGTTTTGAGAAATAAAAGTGACTAAATATGTATTTAGGAAAATATATATTTAGATGTCACAATGTGTGTGATTATTTGTATATTATGTGTATTAGTTATATTATTTTAGGACTTGAAATAATATAACTCACCAAAATACCAAGAAATTCTAATCCAAACTGTTACCAAAAATTACAAGAAATAAATATATAATTTATACCCAAAATATTGGAGAAACCGAACAAGGAATATAAGCTACAAAATATTCTGGAATTTAATTTTATAAGTATATTTTGGTAAACGGCATTTTGGACACCAAGAGAACAAAAATATGATTTTTACAATTATTACAAAAATATGTCATATTTTTTACAAGAAGAAAATATATTATTTTTAAGTAAAGAAAAATATATATGTTTTCTTGAATTACTAGAAAATATATTATTTTTGGAGGAAATATATATTTTCTTAAATAAACTTAGAATATATTCTTTTTGGGTGAAAAATGGATTTATAAATATTTTCTAAGATAATCTTGAAAATATATTATTTTTGAGGTTTATATGAAAATATAAATATTTTTGCCAAGAAGAAGTATAGATAAAGTCCTATAAATGATTTCTTAAAAATATATATTTTAGGAATATATATTGGTGAATTTTTATTAGAAATATTATTCCGGAAAAATTAATACAAAAATGAAGTATAAGAATACTTAATAAACACAATAAACATACGTATTCTCGTACGTATAAATATACACCGGAATACGCCACCGATACTTGGCAAAAATATACAAGTTTAAGAATACGAGTATGAATACACCCATCCTTGAGGAAGTTATACATGTACAACTACATTATGTGGCAAGTTAAAATATATTATTTTAACTAATATTCCGAAAATTAATACATATAATTTAAGTTAAAATATTTATTATTTTAACAAATAATTATACCTTGGAATAATATTTAAGACACAAGGAAACGTAACTCAAAGATACTAGTTAAGACTAAAGTTAAGGCACGACCCATCCGTCTAATAAACCTTAGTACGTTTGTAGGTAGTCGTGTGAACAAGTAGCAGCTTTGAGTTACATCGGATTCGAGACGCAAGACTATGAGTTCATGTCCCCCTTTTCTTTTAACTGTTTTCAGTTTTACAACTTCGGGGGTGAAGTACATGTTACAAATTGTTTACAAACGTTTACATATGGTATGGTTAGCTAAGGAATGAACTGTTAGATCATGTGAGTGGTAGGTACAATGCTTAAGACCATTAATCCTCGTAGTAGGACCGAGGGACATGAGTGATAGATCTATTTGGGTGTTGCGAGCCCCACCTATGGAGACCGGGATTTGGCCCAGGAGGTGACTATGTCTTCCAGCCGGAAGCCCGGTACAAAATCCGTTAGGATTGAGCCTTCCTGCATCACGTCACACATATTAATGGCCTTGCAAACCATTAATGGATCTGTTTCCTTGTTGCTTTCATACTAGTTCACAAATACATACATACTTACAATGATTACAAAGATTATTCGAGCTCAGATACAAAACACATGAACTCACTCAACTTATGTTGATGTTTTCAAACCACATGTATTTCGGGGAATTGAAATGGATCTGGTGGGCGTTGAAGAGTTTCAAGTTGTGTCTACAAATAAAAGATGTCATCCAGTGTCGAAGGGTTTGGGTTGTGTATCTTATCCTGGATAACATACATAGTTCAGAGCCTAGCTTTTAATAGTGTCTTTTGTTAAGTCCTTATGGAACTTAAAACTTGGGTTGTATTGGATTCTAAACTTGAAGTTTGTATTTGGATTTAAAACATTGTTGGTTGTAATATTTTGAAACTTAATTATGGATAAACATCTTGGTTTTATCATATAGTTGTTTGTTATGGTTGAATGCAATGATATTAAGCAAGTCTCACATAATCACGCTTCCGCAAAAGTCCAGGTGTGACAGTTTTGTATCAAAGCTTCGATTGTAGTGAACTAGGATTCTTTCTAGAGTCTAGACTACATTCATTAGGGCTCTCCCACGAAAATATTTTTACAACATGTTTTCATTGCATACACAAAACGCCAAGATCCATGGAACAAACGTTTTACAAAAGGAAAGACAAGAAACACGATTGCAAGGTCACATTGGTGTTTTAGTCTGCATGGGGTAGACTAGGAAAGATAGAAAGGTTTCATGAAGGATCAAGTGAATAACTGTCTAAGTGATGATTGCTTTGTTTGCATATACTGAGTTTTAGTGGTTAACATATGTGCACATGTTATGATTGTTATGTTACAGGCATCATGTCATCATCAGAGAGTGGGTTGTCCGATACCCATGACCCGATGGTTGTCGTATCAGACGACGAGGTTATACCCGAGCCAGAGATATTTACGTCAGACATTGAGAGTGATCCTGACATGCTATTAGAGGACGAGGACGACTTCCAGCCATTCGCGTTACCAGAATTTGGCGATGATTTACCTATTGCTGATGGTTTCCCTGACGAGGATCCTTTTGACATTCCTGCTCTAGTCCATGATCACCTCATCATTGGTCACCCCGATGGTGAGCACATCGTGGCTCCGATCCTCGATCCTATTCCTCTTGTGGTCATCCCTCCCGAGGACTGGCCTTTCGATGACTTGTTCGATGACGATGTCTATTTGTTTGTAGACGGTCCTCCAGTTGACGCCCCGGGCGATGGGAAGATAGATGAGGATGTTGTAGCCGTCCCACCTCCTGCTGTTCCTATCGTTGAGATATCTTCTGACACCAGTCTGCACTTGGTTTCAGACTCATTTTGGGTCTGTGACCTCTTCAGCTTCACGGGCGGCCGGATTGCAGCTCTTTGCTACTGACTCCGACGACGACACCGCTATGTCTGCTGCACCATCTCCTGCTCGTGACCCTACACCTCCACACGACCCCGAGCCTGGTCCTAAGCTAGATCTTTGTTCCTCTTGGTCAGCCTGATGTTGCACCGATTGATCTTGAGCCTATTCCTGATCCTGACCATGTCCCATTTGGTTTACCAGACATTGCACCTCTTATTCCCAACCCAGTTCCTGCACCTGATGATTTTCCTTTTGCTGAGCCATTTATTCCTCCACCCGCACCCGCTGATGTTGCTCCTCTCCCTCCTGTAGAGTCTGATGTCCATCGTACTGATTTACCGATTTTTTTTCCTTCAGGACATCCCTGCACCCCGTCCAGGGAAAGGTACTTCGGGCCAGCACCCTAGTTACGACCCTTTTGCTTCAGCATCTTTTCCTCTGATTTCTCAGTCTGCACCATTTGCTCCCTTTACATCTACACCGCTTGACGAGCCATTCCGATGGTTCCCACCATACTCTATGCCGATCTCAGATCCCTATCATCCCTCCTATTATGTTGGCTACACACGGGATGAGTTGCTTTTATCGGTTCAGCTTCAATTTGAGGTTTTGAGTCATAGAGTTTTGGAGCTTGAGTTGACTCCGCGTCCTCCACCTTGTCCCTTTCAGTCTACTTTTGTTCCTCCACATTCATCTCCGTCTCCTTTTGCACATCCACCTGCTGCTCTTACTCCTTTTCCAGGTTTTGATGCTCGTTTCCTTACTGGCGAGCAGCAGATCAGTTATTTTCTTCGTCGTGTCTACGAGCTCGAGGAGGAGCTTGCGCATGTTCACAACTTGCTTTTCTTCCCTCCTCCTCCTCCTCCACCATCAGCATAGTAGGTTTTTGGTCTTATGCAGATTGCATTACTTTTTGTGAGAACACTACTATTGAGCCGAGAGTGTTAAGACTTTTGAAGACCACTTTTGACCATGTTATTTTTGTATATTGACAGACTTATTGGACAAGGGTAGTGTGACCCTGTGTCCCTTTTGATGTGATACACTTTGTAAACAATGTAACTGTGGTCGGTAAGTAATGAAAGCTCAATCGTCATGTTCTCACTAAACACTTTGTTGATTTACATGTTTGTGCTATGACTATGTTGTTGCATGATTTCTTGCTATGATGAATGCTATTATATATACGTACTATTTATTTAGTTAATAAATAAGACCTGACCCATCCGATCTTCTTCCTAGAAGAAAGATGTCGCCGCGAAGGAAGACCGATACCAACAATCCTCTGCCGACTACAGAGGCAGAATTACAAGAGCGCATCTCACAGGCCATCGCACACCACGAGGCCCTTCGCTCTGAACACAGAAAGGGTACCTCAGGCAATAACCCACCTAACGGTAATGTTTAAGTCACCTGAGACATATTACAATACGTTTGGACATTTCCAAGTGTGCTTTGCTAATGCTTTCTGTGAATGATGTTGCTTGTGTACAAGTTGTACCTATAAGCAGTTTTTGGACTGCAAGCCTCTGAATTTCTACGGCACTGGGGGTGCCGTAGCTTTTGTGAGACGAGTTGAAAAGACGGATTCTGTTCTACGGATGAGTAAATGTGCACCAGAGCATCAAGTCACGTACATTTCTGGACAGTTGCTAGATGGGGCTCTATCATGGTGGAACCTTCAGGTTCAAACTTTGGGTGAGGCTGGACAACGTATGCTTTAACATGGGATGGACTGAAAGAGCTGATGCGTAAAAAGTATGATTCTCGAGCTGAAATCCAGAAGTTGGAAACTAAATTATGGAATTTGAAGATGGAAGGTCCTAAAGTGGCTGAGTATGTGCAAAGATTTCATGATTTGTCTCGTGTTGTTCCTTCTTTGGTAGAGCCGGAATTTAAGAGGATAGAACGTTTCATCTAGGGTTTGGCACCTTAGATTCTGAGCATGGTGACTGCTTCCAAGCCACCAACTATTTCTGAGGCAATTGACTTGAGTGTGGCGCTGACTGAAGAAGCAGTCAGGTTGGGCAAGTTCTCGATTTCTGAGCCAAAGAAGAAAGAGACTCATGTGGAGTCGTCTGGGGAAAACAAGAGAAAGTTTACAAACTTCAAGAAAGGTACTCGGGCGAACAACAACCATGCCAACAAGCGCAGAGACGCTAATCCACCAGTTGAGGCACCAGCTGGTACTTCAAATGCTGAGAACAAAGGAAGAGGGTACATGGGTACTCTGCCCAAGTGTGATGTATGTCAGTTTCATCATGTCGGTCGGTGCAGGTTTAGGAAGTGTGGTAACTGTGGGAGAAATGGTCATTCTAAGGAAACGTGTTGGTTTGGAGCTGGTCGTGGAAACGGCGGGCAAGGAGGAAATGGAAATGGTAATGGTAACTGGGAATAGAAATCAGGGAGGAAACAACAATCAGGGAGGAAATGGAAACAGGAATGGAAATGGAAATCAGGCGGGAAATGGAAATGTGCGGTAAAGTGTTATATATATTAGGTGTATATTTTAAGCCCCTTTAACACTTATTTTAGCCAAGTTTTAAATTTATAAAACACGATATTCTACTAACACTAAACACACATATGGGCAAGTGCACCCATCGTGAGCGTAGTATAGCGTTGGTAAGATACCGAGGTCGTCCAAGGACACAAGAGCTTTTAGTACCGGTTTATCCTCAACGTCTAATCAAAATAAAAAGTTTAGAAAAAATGTTTTAAGCTAAAAAAAATAAAAACTAACTAAAATGCTGAAAATAAAATAAAAATAAAAACAGATAGACAAGATGAATCACTTGGTTCCGACTCGTATCTAGTATAACCTTTGATTATTTCCGCACTTTTGCACATAATTAAGAGATTATCTTAGTTATTGTAGTAGGCCCCTCTTTTGAAGGTGACGTTACCCTCACCCCAGTAGTTTGAGTCAGCAAGGATACAATCCTAAAAGGGTGGATTATTGGAAGATAATGAATTAAGTTATTAATGCAACATTATGGTAGGCCCCGCTTTTGGCGGTGACGTTACCCTCGACTAAGTAGTCTGAGTCAGCAGGGATACAGTCCTAAATAGCCGGGTTATAGTATTAATAGTAGTTAACTTATGAGGGGATCAAAGAGTTTGGACCCCCGCCATCCAATACCGTGAAGTATTGAAGGAGGTCCTACTAAATTTGACCCAGGTCCATTGCAGGACCTCTAAACGCTGAACAATGGCAAGACCTTTACCAAACCGTTCCCTTAACCCCCGACCAGGTAGCCAACATACCTCCATATAGACCGTGGAGATATGAATGGTGAAAATCCTTTATTTTATATAGACAGTAAAATAATGCCAAGACACCACGGACAAACGATAAGGAAAGATCACCTTCAACATAAGTAACTAGTTATTAAAGTCATTAATACAAAACCAAATAAAAAGTGCAAAAGATTAGAAATAAAAAGTATTATACTAGACACTTTGTCTTCACCAAGTGATGTAAGAGACTTAGGCAAACATGGCCTTGATTGTCAAGAACTCTTACGATCAATCTTGGATCCTGAGACGACTCACACACTCTACGATGGACAATGGATGATGGTGTTATGGTGGTGGTGGGTGGTGGATGAAGTGTGAGAGAGGTGGTGTGCCAAGGGATGAGTTGAAATGAAACCAAGCACTCCTATTTATAGGCTGAACAGAAGGCTGGGCACGGCCCTGTGCCTGTCTGACAATCTCTCTCTCTTCATTAATTGTAATTCGCAATTAAAATTAATGCGCCTGCTGTACTTTCGACACGCCCCCGTGTTCGCTGGACACGGCCCGTGGTGGGCAATAGAAGCTTCTATAGGTTTGTCTTTTCTGCTGTTTCTTGGGCACGGCCCCGTGCTGGCTGAGCACGGGGCGTGTTCAGTCTTCTGCCTTCTCTATTTTGCTTGGGAAGATGCCGTTGAGGGGTCGGGCAGTCCACTTATGTTCCTTTCCTTGTATTTATGTTAGATTTAGCTGTCTTTTTGCTTCTTTTGTGAATTTGAGCTCATTTAATCCTGAAAATACAAAAGGATGACAAAAACACTCTTTTTCCAACATTAGTACTTAAAAAGGGTTAGTTTTATGCCTCATTTGATGTAATTTATATGTTGCATTTTACACACATCAAATACCCCCACACTTGAACTTTTGCTTGTCCTCAAGCAAAACTCTTTAATATGTGGCTTACACTCCCAAATGGAATGGGTAGAAGAGAAGGTTTTGGGCTTGTCGTAGAGTGTCGGGATATCCAAGATCTTTTTGGGTTTTATTTTTATCTATTTACAATCCTATTCGTAATGATTTATTTAGAACGTTTCATAGGAGAAATTACTTATTTGGGTATAACATGCCTTTTTAAAATTCCATTTATATACAAGTTCACATACCTCACGGGAGAAATCACTCACACTCGGTCGAAGGTGTATTTTTAGTGAATCACTCGAGAGCGGCATGGAACTTATTCCTACCATAGGCTTGCCAAGCAATCAATCCTCCTCCTTTTCAACTTTTATACCTTTGTAAATATCAAGAGGACTTTGTGGGTTAAGGGTTAGGCTTGGGTTAAAGGTAGGTGGTTGGGTTAGTGGTTAGTGGTTAGTAGAAAAAGGGTAACAAGTGTCGGTTTTTGTAGGACTTTCTATTTTCGTGACTTTTACTTTGATGAAGCTATTATTCAAACAAGGTTATTTTTGATGAACTTGTTTGTTTATTTTATTTTGCTTCATCATCAACAAATTTTTTTTACCATACGAAAAACCGAACTTGTTACTAAAACAAAGGGTTAAAAATGAAAAAGGTTTTGGTGGGTAAAAGGGTTTTTGGTTTGGGTTATGAAATGAAAAAGGTTTAGGCTCAAAGGGGCTAACTAGGGGGATTTTTGGGTAGGTGGTAAAAGAAAAAGAAAAATAATGGTGTAAAAATAAAAAGGGTTAGTCCTAATGCCTCCATCATTTACTTACTCGGGTTTAAGTTGATAAGGACCGGGAATGTATCGTCATGGCAAGTTCTAGAGTCGTAAGAACCAAGCGGCTATTCACACAAGAAACGAAAAATGAGCATTTAGTTTAATGATATGTAATTGTATGCTCAATAAAGGCTCAAAACTCACTTTTGTGGGAATGGGTTTTTATGTGATCAAGTATATATAATCAAATTTTAACTAAGTTTGCCATGCCTTTTCATAATTTTCTTATGTTGGTTCTTTTTATCACTACGCTGTTGGTTGTAAATTCGTAAAAATATAACCTTTTTGAGAACTTGTATTTCCCGAGTTAAACCTAGACAAGTAAAAAAAATGGAATTTTTGAATTTTTTTTGGGGTGATTAGCGATTCCAATAGAGTTTTGTGTAAGGCTTGTATTTAGGACTTGCAAAATTTCAAGGTTTTAGCATCCCCCCCCCCCACACTTAAATTACACATTGTCCTCAATGTGTCCCAAAAACAAATTTTAGGTTGATTGAATGTGTAAAAAGGTGTAAAAAAAGCAAAAATTTTGTGTTACTGGCAGCCTGGACACGACCCCGTGTTGAGTGGGCACGACCCCGTGTTCAGGTGCCAGTAACGAGAACTTACAGAAGGTGAACACGGGGGCGTGTTGGGTGGACACGGCCCCGTGTCTGACAAAAATCTGCATGTCAGTAACCCAACAGCAGGTCTGGGAGGTGAGCACGGGGGCGTGTTGGCTGGACACGTCCCCGTGTGGACAGTCTGTAAGCCTGAAAAACAGGTTTCTTCCCCCGTCTTTTCCATCCTGGTCCTATAAGTGCTGAGGCTTAGCATTCCAAGCCTCGGTTTGTACCTGTGTCATCACTTACTACCACACCAAGTAACACAAACATCCTACATTACCACAGTTAATTGTTCCAAGCATAAAGTAGAAAAAGAAAAATAAAACGGAAAATAAAAGAAGTCATGGAAAGTAAATTGTTCAACATTTGGCACGCAGGCCACCAATTGTTCGATAGTGAAAAAGGGTTAACCTGGGAAGTCATCAACCAACCGCTTCCTCCTCTGCTCTTCTCACCTACTCCATAGCATCGTCATCATTATCATCGTCATCATCCCCTCCATGGCGTGCAATGTGGTCTCGTATGTATCCAACATCGTCTTGGATCTCGGATAGGTTTCTCTCGATAGCTCCGACCCGGTGGTAGGTGTTGCTCGCCATGTTGTAGGTGTTCCTAGTACACATAAGGTTTTCCTGCAACAAATCATGCAAACTTTGAAAGTTAGGAAAACCGCCTCCCGAGGAGGATGATTGGCCCGGATCACCGTGGGGTTGGTACTGGTACTGATGATGTTGCGGAGCTGGGAGGACAAGCGCTTCTTGCGGGTTCCATGCATGACCTTGCATCCTTTGAAAGGTTACCGTCCCGTCTTCGGCCTCATAAATTAGGTTCATTGAGCGGCATATGTGATATTCCACCGTACCTGACCATGGGCTCCTCTCAAATGACCTAGGTATGTGGGCGAAGTGCTTGAAGAGACGGTACACCCATCCCCCAAAGAAAATAGGAGTCGGTGCACTAGCAAGGCGGTTGTGATGCATGTTTCGGAGCATGAGGAATGGAACATCGAGCGGCCTGCAGTTGTGGATGCAGTGGAGGACAAGCAAATCTCTTAATCCAACGACGCCACTACTTTCTTGCCTTTGGCTAAGAGAATAGCCGAGGAGCCTATGGATGTATCTGTAGATCGGATCCCTCAGCTTTGTACTCTTAGTGCTGCTCGGATTGTAAAATCCTTCCCCAATCTGAGCCCACATGGCTTGGCGTTCGTTGTCTACAATCTCTCTCAATCCCCCAGTATTTTCTTCGTTTCCCGCATCCTCTTCCGCATACAACCCGATAATTGACCCAAATTGTGCCATGGAGATCGAATACCTTGTTCCGCCACATCTGAATGACACCCCGTCATTGTCGAACGGGTCACACCTTGAAGTGAATGCAAAGGTGCTATAAAATTCTAAGGTGCATTCATGAACGGAACGGAGTCGAGTTGTTAGGGCGACTCTGAGTGGTCCCGTGACGATGTTGTTGAAACGGTCAATTTGATTCACCATGGTTAGCAATTCTGTGCAAGCTTGCCTCGGGTATTCCTCCGGCCTTGTTTGAAGAATCTCATATCGAGCTCTTGCATCGAGCTCATTGGCGTTGAATCTTGTGAATTTCCTGGCCATCTGCAAGAATACACCAAAAGTTAGCACGAAACAGAAATGTTTTCGGACAAAACTGCAAACAGCGAGCTGGACACGACCCCGTGTCCAGCGGACACGGCCCCATGTCCAAGGGTCTGTTACTCAAAAATCCCATTTTTCGACCCGGTTTCGAAAACTTGAAAATTTTTGGTCCAATAGGTGCGGTTTCCCCCGAAAATGAAACCCTAAGTGCCTTTTTTTCCCAAAATAACCCGTTTACCCTATTAATTTTATCTTTTTTCGGTTCAAGAACAAGGGTTTGGGGTTTTTGTAAGAAATCGGGTGAATCTATGAACAATTTAAGTGTATTTACTTTCCTTAACACTAATCTAACTAAATGCAAACAGATCTAAACAAAAATTTGAGGTTCGATCCGAATGAACTTCAAGAACCCTAGATTTTTCCCCAAATTTTTGGTGTTTTAACTACATGCAAGTAACTAATCTAACTACTAATAGTGATAGAATCATACCTTGATGTTGTTAGATCGATAGGAGACGTTGAAATTCTGCGAAAAATCGCCTGAAACCAGAGATTTTTCAGGGAAACGGGGCGTGTGGAATGAAGAAACTGTTTTGAAAAAGGGGATTTATCCCGACTGCAGCGCGGACACGGCCTCGTGCCGAGCGTGTTTTTTTAATTTTTTTTTTAGTGCTCGTGTGAGTGCCCTCTTTTTCCCATAAGCCATGGTTAGAAAACTTACCGCTTTATTTTGTTGTCTCAATCGTTCGTAACTTACCAGGCATGATGTTTTTATTCTTCCACCGTTTGAAACGAGATCTCTTCCTCTTCATCCTCAATGAATCCTCGATAGAGTTTTAGCCGTTGGCCATTGACTTTAAATGGAGGCCCATTTCGAGATTTAATTTCTACTGCACCGTGTGGAAAAATATGGGTGATGGAAAAAGGTCCCGACCACCTAGACTTTAATTTACCAGGAAACAATCGAAGTCGTGAATTAAACAAAAGAACTAAATCTCCTACCCGAAATTCATTAGGCTTAATATGTTTGTCATGCAAATTTTTCATTCTTTCCTTATAAATTTCAGAGTTTGAGTATGCATAATTCCTAAGCTCGTCTAATTCATTTAATTGACAAAATCGATTTTTACCAGCAAATTCTAAATCTAAGTTTACATTTTTGATTGCCCAGTTGGCTTTGTGTGCAATTTCTACTGGCAAATGACAACTTTTACCATAGACTATCTTATATGGGGTTGTACCTATTGTTGTTTTATAAGCAGTTCGAAAAGCCCATAAAGCATCGTCTAATTTATCTGCCCATTCCTTTTTATTTAACCCTACGGTTTTTTCAAGTATTCGTTTTAAACCTCTATTCGTCACTTCGGCTTGCCCGTTTGTTTGAGGGTGATATGCTGTTGAGACCCGGTGATAGACCCCATATCTTGTGAATATTTTTTCAAGCTGATGATTGCAAAAATGGGTACCTCTATCACTTATTAAAGCTTTCGGTGTGCCAAAACGAGAGAGTAATTTTTTCAGAAATTTTACCACGACTCTTCCATCATTTGTTGGAAGTGCCTCGGCCTCGGCCCATATGGACAAGTAATCTACTGCCACAAGTATATATTTGTTTCCTTTTGATGGTGGGAAAGGTCCCATAAAGTCGAGTCCCCACACATCAAAAATTTCACAAACAAGAATGCCGTTTTGTGGCATTTCGTTTTTGGAAGAAATATTACCTGTTCTTTGGCAAGCATCACATGTTTTTACAAGACTTTGGGCGTCTTTGTAAATAGTTGGCCAATAAAATCCTGAATCGAATACCTTTCGTGCGGTACTAGCAGCACCATGATGTCCTCCGTATGGACCTTCATGACAATGGCGGAGAATTCTTCGTGCTTCACTACCATGTACGCATCGTCGGACGAGTTGGTCGGCACACATTTTGAAAAGATATGGATCCTCCCAAAAGTAGTGTTTCACATTGGCAAATAATTTTTTTCTTTGATGATGTGGCCACCCTCTTGCGACTATACCGCTAGCTAGGTAGTTAGCATAGTCGGCGTACCATGGTTCTTCCTTGTAATCCACCATTTCCAGGGACTCAGTAGGGAATTTTTCGTTGATTTGCTCGTCCCTGGTTGCTTCCAAAGCTGGGTCTTCTAAGCGCGAGAGATGATCTGCAGCGGTGTTTTCTGCTCCTCTTTTGTCCTTGATTTCAATGTCAAATTCTTGGAGGAGTAGAATCCACCTAATCAAACGTGGTTTTGCGTCTTGCTTTTTGAAGAGATATCGGATGGCTGCATGATCTGTATAAACTATAGTTTTAGAAAGAACAAGATAAGAACGAAATTTATCGAAAGCAAATACCACAACTAGTAATTCTTTTTCAGTTGTTGTGTAATTTTCTTGTGCATCATTAAGTGTTTTACTAGCATAATAAATTGGGTGGAAATGCTTTTCTTTTCTTTGTCCCAAGACAGCTCCAACTGCAAAGTCACTAGCATCACACATGATTTCGAAAGGAAATTTCCAATCAGGTGCTATCATGATAGGTGCATTGACTAACATTTCTTTTAAGGTGAGAAATGCTTGATTGCAATCATTGTCAAAGATGAAAGGAGCATCTTTTTCAAGTAATTTTGTTAGAGGTCTAGAAATTTTAGAAAAGTCTTTGATAAACCGTCTATAAAATCTGGCATGCCCTAGGAAACTTCTGATAGCTCTTACGGAGGATGGAGGTGGTAATCTAGAAATGGTATCTATTTTGGCTCGATCCACCTCCATTCCTTCGCTTGAGATTTTGTGACCGAGTACTATTCCCTCTGTTACCATGAAATGGCATTTTTCCCAATTAAGGGCGAGGTTAGTTTCCTCACATCGGGATAGAATTCGTTCAAGGTTATCGAGGCATTGGTCATATGAATCCCCAAAGATAGAAAAGTCATCCATAAAGACTTCCATTGTTTTTTCTATCATGTCGTGGAAAATGGCCACCATGCAACGTTGGAATGTTGCTGGGGCATTACATAGACCAAACGGCATGTGTCGATAAGCAAAAGTTCCATAGGGACATGTGAAAGTTGTCTTTTCTTGGTCTTCGGGTGCTATCGGGATTTGAAAGTATCCTGAAAAACCATCCAAGAAACAATAAAATTTATGACCGGATAATCTTTCTAACATTTGATCAATGAAGGGTAAAGGAAAATGATCCTTTCTTGTTGCTTCATTTAATCGTCTATAATCTATACATACTCTCCATCCTGTGACGGTTCTCGTTGGTATTAGTTCATTTTTCTCGTTAGTTATTACCGTCATACCTCCTTTCTTTGGAACTACTTGGACGGGACTCACCCAAGGACTATCGGAGATAGGATAGATAAGTCCGGCGTCAAGTAGTTTGATGACTTCGTTTTTAACCACTTCTTGAACATTTGGATTTACGCGACGTTGTGGTTGTATGACCGATTTGTAGTCATCATTCATCAAAATTTTGTGTGTGCACATAGAAGGACTAATTCCTTTTATGTCTACAAGTTTCCAAGCTATTGCATTTTTGTGTTTTTTCAAAAGATTAATTAATTTTTCTTTTTCTAAGTTATCTAATTTAGAAGAAATAATTACAGGTAAATTACCATCCTTGTCTAGAAAAGCATATTCCAAACCTTTTGGAAGTTCTTTGAGCTCAAGTGGTGGGTCTTTGGGAGACTCCTTATTTGGTTGCTCATTTCGATCAAGAACCTTAAAAGTTTGTTCTATGGCGACCTCTTCTTCAACAAAGTGGTCACTCTCTTCACTTGTATCGGGTGGTTCATCTTCATCTTCAATTAGGGGGTCATTATTGCCGAAAGGATATTTCATTGACCGTTCGAGATCGACACTTCTTTTAAATGCCCCTAATTGAAGAGGTAGATTTTTGAACTTCCGGTTTTTCAAAGCTTCGTGTGTTCTTACAAATGGTCGTCCCAACACTAGAGGAGCGTCATCGAGGATGACAAAGTCGGTTGGGATCACCATTTGATTCGCTTGAACCAAGACATTTTCAACTATACCGATTGATTTTAATACTTTTCGATTGGATAGAAAAATGGGTATTTGAAGTGGAGAAAAATCACTAATACTTAACTTTTCGAAAATGTAGTTAGGCATTATGTTAACACAAAGATCTTTATCGATTGTGACATTACTAATAAACGAATTTTGAAAGAAACATGGAACCGGTGTAATGTTAATTTCAAATGGGTCTTCTTTTATTAGTGACGTTTGATCATTAGTTAACTTAACACTTACCCTTTCGTCAATTTTAGTGTTAGTGTTTAACTCTTTTAAAAACTTAGCATGAGTGGGTACTAAACAATGGTTTTCGAAAGAAGGTGACAAGAGATTAATTTCTTCAAAATTAGACTCTTCTTGAATTTTAACGTTGTCGGACTCACCTTTTTCGTTGTTTAACTCATGTGTCGGTTTTTCATTTATTTGTTCTTCCATTTTTACACTTTCAGTTATCTCTTCCTTTTTTAATTCTTCTCTTGCGCGGGACTCCTCTTCCCTTGCGCGAGCTTCTTTTATACATCGATCGATAACTCTACTGTGTTCTAATATCCTATCGGTCACTTCGGTTATAGAACACGATATTCTAAGCCCCTTTAACACTTATTTTAGCCAAGTTTTAAATTTATAAAACACGATATTCTACTAACACTAAACACACATATGGGCAAGTGCACCCATCGTGAGCGTAGTATAGCGTTGGTAAGATACCGAGGTCGTCCAAGGACACAAGAGCTTTTAGTACCGGTTTATCCTCAACGTCTAATCAAAATAAAAAGTTTAGAAAAAATGTTTTAAGCTAAAAAAAATAAAAACTAACTAAAATGCTGAAAATAAAATAAAAATAAAAACAGATAGACAAGATGAATCACTTGGTTCCGACTCGTATCTAGTATAACCTTTGATTATTTCCGCACTTTTGCACATAATTAAGAGATTATCTTAGTTATTGTAGTAGGCCCCTCTTTTGAAGGTGACGTTACCCTCACCCCAGTAGTTTGAGTCAGCAAGGATACAATCCTAAAAGGGTGGATTATTGGAAGATAATGAATTAAGTTATTAATGCAATATTATGGTAGGCCCCGCTTTTGGCGGTGACGTTACCCTCGACTAAGTAGTCTGAGTCAGCAGGGATACAGTCCTAAATAGCCGGGTTATAGTATTAATAGTAGTTAACTTATGAGGGGATCAAAGAGTTTGGACCCCCGCCATCCAATACCGTGAAGTATTGAAGGATGTCCTACTAAATTTGAACCAGGTCCATTGCAGGACCTCTAAACGCTGAACAATGGCAAGACCTTTACCAAACCGTTCCCTTAACCCCCGACCAGGTAGCCAACATACCTCCATATAGACCGTGGAGATATGAATGGTGAAAATCCTTTATTTTATATAGACAGTAAAATAATGCCAAGACACCACGGACAAACGATAAGGAAAGATCACCATCAACATAAGTAACTAGTTATTAAAGTCATTAATACAAAACCAAATAAAAAGTGCAAAAGATTAGAAATAAAAAGTATTATACTAGACACTTTGTCTTCACCAAGTGATGTAAGAGACTTAGGCAAACATGGCATTGATTGTCAAGAACTCTTACGATCAATCTTGGATCCCGAGACGACTCACACACTCTACGATGGACAATGGATGATGGTGGTGGATGAAGGTGTTATGGTGGTGGTGGGTGGTGGATGAAGTGTGAGAGAGGTGGTGTGCCAAGGGATGAGTTGAAATGAAACCAAGCACTCCTATTTATAGGCTGAACAGAAGGCTGGGCACGGCCCCGTGCCTGTCTGACAATCTCTCTCTTCATTAATTGTAATTCGCAATTACAATTAATGCGCCTGCTGTACTTTCGACGAGCCCCCGTGTTCGCTGGACACGGCCAGTGGTGGGCAATAGAAGCTTCTATAGGTTTGTCTTTTCTGCTGCTTCTTGGGCACGGCCCCGTGCTGGCTGAGCACGGGGCGTGTTCAGTCTTCTGCCATCTCTATTTTGTTTGGGAAGATGCCGTTGAGGGGTCGGGCAGTCCACTTATGTTCCTTTCCTTGTATTTATGTTAGATTTAGCTGTCTTTTTGCTTCTTTTGTGAATTTGAGCTCATTTAATCCTGAAAATACAAAAGGCAGACGAAAACACTCTTTTTCCAACATTAGTACTTAAAAAGGGTTAGTTTTATGCCTCATTTGATGTAATTTATATGTTGCATTTTACACACATCACCGAGCTTCTCGCCTTGGGGAGCTCTAATGCTGTTCGTCAAGAAGAAATATGGTAGTTTTCGTATGTGTATCGACTACCGGGGGTTGAACAAGTTAACCATCAAGAATCGGTATCCCTTGCCGAGGATTGATGATTTATTCGACCAACTTCAGGGATCAAGCTACTATTCCAAGATCGATCTTCGATCAGGTTATCACCAGCTGCGGATTCAAGAAGAAAGTATACCGAAGACTGCCTTCAGAACTCGTTATGGACATTACGAGTTTCTAGTTATGCCGTTTGGGTTGAGAAATGCGCCGGTAGTGTTTATGGACCTGATGAACCGGGTTTGCAAGCCATATCTTGATAAATTCATGAACGTATTTATCAATGATATTTTGATCTATTCACAGACTAAGGAAGATCCACGCGCAACACCTCCGAGCCATTCTAAAGCTGCTAAAGAAGGAGAAGCTCAATGCTAAGTTCTCGAAGTGCGAGTTTTGGATACGTGAGATACAGTTCCTCAGTCACGTGGTAAACGAGAATGGAATTCATGTGGATCCCACCAAGATCGAGGCAATCAAGAATTGGGAAACTCCGAAGAAGCCGACCAAGATCCGACAGTTTTTGGGTTTAGCAGGGTATTATCGCAGATTCATAGAGGATTTCTTCAAGATAGCTCAACCGTTGACCTCCCTTACTCAAAAGGATAAGAAGTATGAATAGGGAGACAGACAAGAAGAAGCTTTTCAGCTGCTCAAAAATAAGCTATGCGAGGCACCTATATTATCCCTACCCGAAGGCACCAACGACTTTGAGGTATATTGTGACGCCTCGCGTTAGGGTTTGGGTTGCGTGCTCAAGCAGCGCCAGAAGGTTTTCTCTTACGCTTCTCGCCAACTGAAGGTCCATGAGAAGAACTATACCACGCATGATTTGGATTTAGGTGCCGTGGTATTCGCGTTGAAGATCTAGCGACATTATCTATATGTTACTCGATGTACTATTTTTACGGATCACAAGAGCCTTCAGCACATATTCGATCAGGAAGAGCTTAATATGAGACAGTGACGATGGGTTGAGTTGTTAAATGATTATGACTACGAGATCAAGTATCATCCAGGAAAGGCGAATGTGGTAGCAGACGCCTTAAGTCGAAAGGAAAGGATCAAGCCCATAAGGGTTAGGGCTTTAGAGATGATTATTCAGACGGACCTCACGCCGCGTATGTAACACCTGCGTCCCTAGACTTTTAGCTATTGTCAACTTTAGTCCCTAAACTATGTGATACTTGACACTTTTGATACTTGTGATGCTTAAATCTAGATTCTTGACTCTTAATGCTATGATTCTTGATATTTAACACTATGAGACTTGATTCTTGATATTTAACACTATGAGACTTGATTCTTGTGGCTTGATTCTTGATACTTGATACTTGGAAACTAGATTCTTGATTCTTATGGAACGATGATTCTTGATACTTTGGTGCTTGACTCTTGAGACTCGTGCAACTTGAGACTTGGTTGAACGAGAGACTGGAGGCTTGTCATTGGCGGAAAGTATGAAACTTTGAAACTAATGGGTTAATGATATAATCTAGTTATGTGATACTATTACCCAATAATACACAACGCAACTCCTAATCTAACTCGCAAGACGAAACAAAGACGGGAACGCTGAAAAGTGGGATTGGCCGAATGGCAATCCGATCGGATGACCATCCGATCGGAGGGCCATTCGATCGAAGTGCCATCCGATCCGTGCCACACCGCCTTATCTCCTCTCACACACTATAAATAGGACCTGTCACATCATTTCCAACTAATGTGACAGCCTCCTTCGACCAAGACACACGCACTCCCTCTTTTCTTCCATTTCTCGGCGATTTCGGTACGTTTTACACGAGATTCTTGTACATCTCTAATCTATGCACTATTCTCCACGTGATTCTCCTTTGAAATCACACTTTTCACCATGAAACCTCTGAGATTTGAGCTCTTGAGGGTGACATCATCATGGCGGTTGTACAAACAAGTTGTGTAATGTCATTCCTGTCAACATCTAGCTCAGATCTAAGAAATTTCATCTGTTTTACACCGAATCTTTACTAAATCTAAACTTTTCAGCTAAAACTCATGTTTTCTCCCATCTTTTCTTAAACTTTCACTTAGAACGGTGGAATCCGACCTAAACAGACTATAGATTTGATGATTAGTCTGGAGTCGGTTTGGAAATGGATTGTTGCCGGAGAAGATGACCGGAGTACGGATTCCGACATAAACACAGTCAAGAACATACAACTGAACGGACTGGGGTGATTCCTGTCCGATCAGATTGACTGGATACTGATGTGGTTACCATTGTCTCAATACGTACCGTGCAGTCGTCGTTAAATTCAAAACTAAGAAACGTTACAAGGTTGCAAGGAAGACAAGGACAATTCAATCGAATGGGGATCCGATTGAACTACCGTCTGATTGAACTGCCATTCAAATGAGGTGACACTTGTGCCTTACAACCCCTGATACTTAGAATCTTTTTGAAACTTTGAATCTTTGAAACTTTGGAAACCTCCATGATCGAAAGGCAATCCGATCGAAGTGTCGTCCGATCGGATGACTATCCGATGGAAGTAACTTAACTTGTACACTTGGTTAATTCTTGGAAAGTAATCTTTGGATCGAATGACCATTCGATCGAATGGCCATCCGTACGGATGCCCATCTGATCGGATGGTGATCCGTCCCCCACACACATAAGCTATCTCAATCGAATGGCAATCCGATCGAACGGCCATCCGATCAGATGACTGATCCGACACTTTTAGCAATCTCGTTATTCTACTCGACACTTACCTATTGTAATTTAATCAGGCTAAACCTAAAGAGCTCCCTTTGATCCAATAATAGTTATACTGTTAAGCAATCACTGTGAGTATACTCGATCCCTTTTTGTTTTAAACTTTGGGATGCAACATGTATTCTATGAAACTTGATACTTTAGGAATCTAAACTCTATCCTATGTGTATGTGAAACTTGTGATTCTTGATTCTTTATGCTATGTGAACGTTTAATCCAGAGTGTGTAGTTCCGCCTTAACAATAGTAGCGCTATAAGAAGATTCACCTCCCCATTATTCTCGGGGGTATTGTTAGGAGGATTCTAGTTTTCCTTGAGTCTTGGGAAAACACCAAAGCATTGGGACACTTGGGCTATCACTTGGACTGCGAACACTAGCATGGTTGAAACTATTTTATCATTTACATGATGGATATGAGTCTTTTAATCGACTATGCTATATACTCAAACTTGTATACTCACCGGTACATTTTTGTACTGACTTTATTTTAATACATGTTGCAGGCTGATAGGATGCTATGGAAACAAGTGAAACAAGCAAGGATTGATGCTTAGAAACTAGCCTAGTTTAATCTATCAAATTTGAATATTTTTGGTGATATGTAATTGATACTATGTTATGGTTGGTGGCTGATTCTAGACAATATTATCATGAAATGGATTTAATCCATATTGAAATATCTAGCGTTATGGAATCTCATGAGCAATCTGCACGCTTAGTGCCGCACCCCGATGTTTTCGCCATCGGTTAGGGTGTGACAGATTGGTATCAGAGTCATAACTATAGGAAATTAGGATAAGTAGGAATACTTGCCCTAGTCTATAGTTCTAGGAATCTTGACTCTTATCTGTTGTTTAAGACTTATGTATTCTACCGTATCTGCTTCCTAGCAGCGCATTTTCCTGCTAAACTTACATGCCTTTCCTAAGGCTAACACAAGATACACTTGGATACTTTGAAAAACACTGCTTACCCGTGTTTGTATTTTGCACGAGATTTACTCTCAAGTCATGAGTGACGTCCGAACCTTGAAGGTATGTGAAACTATTGGATGAATCTATGTGATACTGTGGTTGTGCAACACTAAACGTAATATGGCACAGAAATACGAGGGAGAAGTGACGTGTCCGAAACATGGTGGATATGCCGCTGGTACTTCTTATATATAAGTGTTTCCGACATGTTACCAACTTTCGTACCACGTGCCATGCGAAACTTAGTGTTTTTCAGACCGGTGATGTGAATGTTGAATTCTAAGCTATGGGAAACTACTTGTGTAATCTATGAGAAATCTATGTGTAATCTAAAAGTATTCTATTGTGAATGTGTGGTTTTGAGTAACAAAATGCGAAACGTAGCCTAGCGCCGAAGATGAGGCTGACGCGGCATGTCCGAAACATGGTGGATACGCTGCTGGTACTTCCTATATATAAGTGTTTTTGGCATGTTACCGAACCTTCGTACCACGGGCTAAGTGAAGTTTGTTGTTTTGTAGGCTCGGGTTGAAGTTGTTGGAATCTACATGGATAATTTATGTGAGAATTTTGTGACAGTGATGGAATCTAATGAAATGGTTAACGAGGCATGACACCGATGACGAGACGGACGTGGCATGATTGAAGCATGGTGGATACGCTGCTGTTACTTCCTATATATAAGTGCTTCCATCATGTTGCCGAACTTTCGTAGCATGTGCCATGTGGGATTCGTTGTTTGTGGATTGTGGTGAGATTGTTAACACTAATCTATGTGAATCTATTGGAATCTATGTGAATATATTCGGTAATCTATGTGAATCAATTAGAATCTATGTGAATCTATTGGGTAATCTACGTGAATCTATTGGAATCTATTGGGTAATCTACGTGAATCTATCGGGTTAATCTACGTGTGTATGGTGATGATGATGAGTGTGTTATTATGTTTGGCAATTGCGACGCGTAACATGACACCGAGTACGAGGCGGAAGTAATGTGCCCAAAGTGTGGTGGATACACCGCTGGTTCTTCCTATATATAAGCGTTTCTGACATATTTGACAAACTTCGTACAACGTGCCATGCGAAGGTCGTGGGTTTGCGGTGTTGAATCTATTGGAATCTATGAAACTTGTTGGGAAACTTGAATCTTAAATCTATGTGAATCTTGTTGAATCTTGAGTCTTTAATCTATCGTGCGTGAATCTATATACTATGAGACTTTGAGATCTAGACTTATACGATCCTCTTGTTGGAACTTTAGATGTCTTCTCGTAAGCTATCTGAACTCTCAAGAGATCCAGGGAGAAGTCTCAGAAAAAGATGATGTCCTTCATGGCCGACCAGATCACTCGAGTCGTGCCAAAGATCGTCTGTGAAATCCAAGGATCGAACACTCCACCCTCTTCTGTTGACTCTAAGACAGAGAAAGAGAAGCCTGCAAAGTTCAACTACAAACACTTTGTCTCTTGCAACCCTAAGCCTTTCACGGGCAGTGATAGGGTAACTGCTATGCTGGAATGGTTTGACAGCTTCGAGGTTACCTTCATTAACAACGAGTGCCCAGAGCATCTAAAGACTAGGAGTGCAACGGGAATGTTTCAAGGCAGAGCTCTAGAGTGGTGGTCAAATGAGAGAAACATCCGTTCTAATGAAGAAGCATATGCTCTTCCATGGGCAGAGGTGCGAGAATTAATGATGCTTGAATTCTGCCCTCCCCATGAACAACTGAAGCTCGAAGAAGAGTTCTGGCACTTGAAGCAGATTGGTGATGATAATCTGGCTTATACTACTCGTTTCAAGCAGCTCAGCTTGATCGTTCCTCACTTGGTTTCTACCCCTAAGCACATGATAACCAAGTACATCAATGGGTTGCCTCCCGCCATGAGAGATTCGATTGAAGCAGCTCGACTCGAGACAATTGAAGAAGTTTATCGTCTGGCAGCAAGCTTGAACAACAATCACGTGCGTGATAAACAGTTTGGAAACTCCGCCCCATTGAAAACAACAAATCAAGTTACCCAGCAGCCTAGTGGTAGCAAAAACAAGAGGCGAAAGTCTCAGGGTCCAGGATGCAATGTTATTGTTCCTGCTGCAAACCCTGCTGCTAAACCTGCTCCTACTACTACTGTTCAGAACCCTACTGCTCCTGAAGTCAAGAGGCAGTACACTGGACCTCACCCCAAGTGTACAACTTGTAACTTTCATCATCCTGCTAACTCTGCATGTCGTTTGTGTACCAACTGCAATCACTATGGTCACACAACACCCTATTGTCTTAAAGCTAACCCTGCTTAACCAGCTCAGCAAGCCCCAACCCAGGCAGCCCTACCAGCTCTCCCAGCTCCCCCACATAATCCTAGGTCAGTTAACGCAGTACATGCATGCTACAAATGTGGAGATACTACTCACCCTCGTAACCAGTGTCCTCAGCTGAACCGGGACCAACAGCCAGCCGCTCGTTGACGAGCATTCAATCTTAATGCTAATCAGGATCGTAATGACAATGACGTCGTTAATGGTACGTTTCTCGTTAATAACCTTTACGCTTCGATACTATTTGATACTGGTGCCGACAGAAGCTTTGTGTCCGTAGAATTTGAATCTTTGTTAAACTGTGTACGCTCTAAGTTATCTAAGTCGTTCTCGATGGAGATTGCCGATGGGAAGTCGATTCTAGTTGATTCCATTCTAAGTGGTTGCTCCTTGACTCTTAACGACCACGTGTTTACTATTGATCTAATACCCATGCAATTGGGTAGTTTTGATGTCATTATCGACATGGATTGGTTACGTGAGAATCATGCCGAGATTGCTTGTCACGTGAAGTTTGTTCGTTTGCCTCTTCCGTCCGACGATATTTTGCATGTCTATGCAGACCGACCTTCCAGAGGACTGAAGTTGATCTCATGCACTCAGGCGAACAGATGCTTAAGTAAACGGAACTTTGCCTTCTTGGCCCACGTGGTGGAACAAAAGAGCAAGGGGAAGAACATAGGTGACGTCCCAGAAGTGTGTGATTTCCCTGATCTCTTTCCTGAGGATCTTCCTGGTCTTCCTCCTCCAATATCCGTTGATTTTCGTATTGATCTCATACCTGGCGCGACTCCTGTCGCCAAGGCTCCCTACCGACTTGCACCTTCCGAAATGCAAGAATTATCCAGCCAGCTACAAGAGTTGCTCTACAAGGGATTCATTCATCCAAGTACCTCTCTGTGGGGTGCTCCGGTGCTATTCGTCAAGAAGAAAGATGGTTCATTTCGTATGTGTATTGACTATCGTGAACTTAATAAGCTTACCATTAAGAATCGTTATCCTCTTCCTCACATCGATGACCTATTTGACCAACTACAAGGTGCGTCCTGTTTCTCGAAGATTATCCTTTGTTCTGGTTACCAGCTACACGTTCTCGAAGATGATGTACCCAAAACCGCTTTTCGTACTCGTTATGGGCACTACCAGTTCGTGGTCATGCCTTTTGGCCTAACCAACGCACCCGCGGTGTTCATGGATCTTATGAATCGTGTTTGTAAACCTTATCTGGATCGTTTTGTAATAGTCTTTATTGATGATATTCTCATTTACTCGAAATCTAAAGCTGATCATGCTCTTCATTTACGATTGATGCTTGAACTCTTATGCGGTGAACGTTTGTATGCTAAATTTTCTAAGTGTGAGTTTTGGATTAATGAAGTGCAATTTCTTGGTCACGTCGTTAGTAAGCAAGGTATTCATGTTGACCTGTCTAAAATCGAAGCTGTGAAGAATTGGAGTATGCCTAAATCTGCATCTGAGATTCGTTCCTTCCTAGGATTGGTGGGTTATTACCGCCGATTCATCTCGGACTTCTCTAAAATCGTTGTACCCCTCACTTCATTAACTCAAAAAGAGAAACCTTTTGCTTGGGGTCCCGAGAAAGAGGAATCTTTTCAGACTCTTAAGACCCTTTTATGTAACGCTCCTGTACTTACTCTCCCTGATGGGAATGACGACTTCGTGGTATATTGTGATGCCTCGAACCATGGTTTGGGCTGTGTGCTCATGCAGCGGGACAAGGTTATTACTTATGCCTCTCGTCAACTCAAGGTACATGAGAAAAACTATACTACTCATGATCTGGAGCTTGGTGCAGTTGTGTTTGCGTTAAAGATCTGGCGACACTACCTGTATGGTACTAAGTGTATGGTTTTCACTGACCACAAGAGCCTTCAACATATCTTTGACCAAAAGGAACTGAACACGCGACAGAGACGTTGGGTGGAATTGCTTAACGACTACGACTGCTAAATTCGCTATCATCCTGGCAAGGCGAATATAGTGGCCGATGCTCTTAGTCGTAAAACTCATGTTAATGCTATTCGTATCTCTAGTGATCTCCATGCGTGTATTCATGAAGCTCAGTATTCGTTAGCAAATGAAGGAAGTCTAGAAGTGGAAATCCAAGGTGCTAAGATTGATCAACATGAAACTAAACCTAATGGACTCCAATACTACCTCAATCGCATCTAGGTACCAGATCGCGATAATCTCCGTGAGCTCATTATGAACGAGGCTCACAAATCTCGTTACTCTACTCACCCAAGTGCCGATAAGATGTACCATGATTTGCGTATGACTTATTGGTGGCCTGGTATGAAGAAGGACATTGCTGCATACGTTTCCAAATGCCTTAATTGCACGAAAGTTAAGGCTGAACATCAACGTCCTTCAGGACTCTTAGAACAGCCTGAAATCCCTGTTTGGAAATGGGATAGCATCGCTATGGATTTTATTACCAAACTACCTCGAACACCTTCTGGTCACGATAGTATCTGGGAGATCGTCGATCGTTTGACCAAATCAGCTCACTTTCTTCCCATTCGTGAAGATTATAAAGTGGAGAAACTTGCTCGAATATATACCGATGAGATTATATGCCATCATGGCATACCTATCGACATAATATTTGACCGTGATGGACGTTTTACTTCACGTCTTTGGCAAACCTTTCAATCCGCTATGGGTTCTCATTTGAATCTTAGCACAGCCTTTCATCCCCAAATGGATGGACAGACCGAGCGCACTATTCAAACCCTAGAGGATATGCTCCGTTCTTATGTCATCGACTTTGGTGGTAACTGGGATGTACATTTACCATTGATTGAATTCTCGTACAACAACAGCTATCATTCCAGTGTCCAGATGGCTCCTTTCGAAGCTTTGTATAGTCGCAAGTGCCGATCTCCTCTCAACTGGCATGAGGTTGGTGATAACCAATTTACTGGCCCTGAAATCATTCAAGAGACAACGGATAAGATTCTTCAGATCCATGATAACTTGATCAAGGCTAGGAGCAGACAAAAGAGCTATGCTGATAAAAGGCGAAAGCCTCTGGAATTTGATGTTGGTGACCGAGTCCTTCTCAAGGTATCTCCATGGAAGGGAGTGGTTCGTTTTGGAAAGAAGGGAAAGCTCGCTCCTCGCTATGTGGGTCCTTTCATGATACTCGAAAGGATTGGCAAGGTGGCGTACAGATTCGACCTGCCATAAGAACTAAACAACGTACATCCTGTGTTCCACGTATCTAATCTACGTAAATGCCTAGTCGACGAGGAACTGCAGGTTCCCCTTGATGAAGTGCAATTTTCTTGTATGCTAAATTTTCTAAGTGTGAGTTTTGGATTAATGAAGTGCAATTTCTTGGTCACGTCGTTAGTAAGCAAGGTATTCATGTTGACCCGTCTAAAATCGAAGCTGTGAAGAATTGGAGTATGCCTAAATCTGCATCTGAGATTCGTTCCTTCCTAGGATTGGCGGGTTATTACCGCCGATTCATCTCGGACTTCTCTAAAATCGCTGTACCCCTCACTTCATTAACTCAAAAAGAGAAACCTTTTGCTTGGGGTCCTGAGCAAGAGGAATCTTTTCAGAATCTTAAGACTCTTTTGTGTAACGCTCCTGTACTTACTCTCCCTGATGGGAATGACGACTTCGTGGTATATTGTGATGCCTCGAACTGTGGTTTGGGCTGTGTGCTCATGCAGCGGGACAAGGTTATTGTTTATGCCTCTCGTCAACTCAAGGTACATGAGAAAAACTATACTACTCACGATCTGGAGCTTGGTGCAGTTGTGTTTGCGTTAAAGATCTGGCGACACTACCTGTATGGTACTGAGTGTGTGGTTTTCACTGACCATAAGATCCTTCAACATATCTTTTACCAAAAGGAACTGAACATGTGACAGAGACGTTGGGTAGAATTGCTTAACGACTACGACTGCTAAATTCGCTATCATCCTGGCAAGGCGAATATAGTGGCCGACGCTCTTAGTCGTAAAACTCATGTTAATGCTATTCGTATCTCTAGTGATCTCCATGCGTGTATTCGTGAAGCTCAATATTCGTTAGCAAATGAAGGAAGTCTAGAAGTGGAAATCCAAGGCGCTAAGATTGATCATCTTGAAACTAAACCTAATGGACTCCAATACTACCTCAATCGCATCTAGGTACCGGATCGCGATAATCTCCATGAGCTCATTATGAATGAGGCTCACAAATCCCGTTACTCTATTCACCCAGGTGCCGATATGATGTACCATGATTTGCATATGACTTATTGGTGGCCTGGTATGAAGGACATTGCTGCATACGTATCCAAATGCCTTACTTGCACGAAAGTTAAGCCTGAACATCAACGTCCTTCAGGACTCTTTGAACAGTCTGAAATCCCTGTTTGGAAATGGGATAGCATCGCTATGGATTTTATTACCAAACTACCTCGAACACCTTCTGGTCACGATACTATCTGGGTGATCGTCGATCGTTTGACCAAATCAGTCCACTTTCTTCCCATTCGTGAAGATTATAAAGTGGAGAAACTTGCTTGAATCTATACCGATGAGATTATATGCCGTCATGGCATACCTATCGACATAATCTCTGACCGTGATGGACGTTTTACTTCACGTCTTTGGCAAACCTTTCAATCCGCTATGGGTTCTCATTTGAATCTTAGCACGGCGTTTCATCACCAAACGGATGGACAGACCGAGCACACTATTCAAACCCTAGAGGATATTCTCCGTTCTTGTGTCATCGACTTTGGTGGTAACTGGGATGTACATTTACCGTTGATTGAATTCTCGTACAACAACAACTATCATTCCAGTATTCAGATGGCTCCTTTCAAAGCTTTGTATGGTCGCAAGTGCCGATCTCCTCTCAGCTGGCATGAGGTTGGTGATAAGCAATTTACTGGCCCTGAAATCATTTAAGAGACAACCGATAAGATTCTTCAGATCCGTGATAACTTGATCAAGGCTAGGAGCAGACAAAAAAGCTATGCTGATAAAAGGCGCAAGCCTCTGGAATTTGATGTTGGTGACCGAGTCCTTCTCAAGGTATCTCCCTGGAAGGGAGTGGTTCGTTTTGGAAAGAAGGGAAAGCTCGCTCCTCGCTATGTGGGTCCTTTCATGATACTTGAAAGGATTATCAAGGTGGCGTATAGACTCGACCTGCCATAAGAACTAAACAACGTACATCCAGTGTTCCACGTATCTAATCTATGTAAATGCCTAGTCGACGAGGAACTGCAGGTTCCCCTTGAACCCTTGCAAATAAACGAAGTTGTACACTTCATGGAGAAACCGGTCGAAATCATGGATCAAGGTGTCAAGCGATTGAGGCGCAACAAAATTCCCATAGTCAAGGTTCGAAGGGAAGGAAAGCGCAGCGCCGAATTCACTTGGGGAACATAAAAGTGAGTTGAATGTGACAACCGTCAAAAATCCAGGTATCCGTACAATATAATTAACCATGATAGTGCTTAATGACTGTGCTAAATTACAAATGACTGCTTTCTGATTTCTGTATCATACTTACATGTGTATCACATATTACATATTGTCACATCATTTTTACATGCAAACTGTAACAACTCTCATTAAAAGTCTTATTTATTATATTATTTTATTCAATAGGAAACCCTAATTAAGAAACCCAAGTGATTCTGCATAAACCCTTAAATTTTCAGAATAATTGGAATTAGGATCAGGACCCCTAAAATTCAATGGGGGTAAAACCCTATTAACGATTATCCTTATAAAATGCTGTCGAAATAGAATTTTCATGCAACGTCGACTCATCAGGGCTAGATAGATGACGAAGCAGGCCTACCCTACTTTGACACTCCAGGCGACACGCGGCAAGTACCGCGGATTCTTCCACGACTAGCGGGAGGTGCCAATTTTGGGTATAAATAGAAGGGCATGACACTTGCATTCTGTTGTTCGTTCGACGATCAAATTACAAATATACGCTGAGATATACGTAGATTACTACAAAACACACACATAACACGGAGTGCTGCCACAATACAGGGTAATAACTCGATCGCTGATACGATTCAATGTCCGATCGATTAAACTATCCAATGGATGTTTAAGTGCTGCCCACATTAGGGTTTATGCTTTGTCATTCATCGTTAAATCGATAAATGTTTAAGTATCGCACTTTGTCATTCGTTGTGAAGGTGTTAATCTCGTGAGTTATCGTAAATGCTGTATTAAGTTACTAACCGAATTGTGTGCTTGTTATTAATTTAGGTTAAAAGACTAATCAGTAGGCTAAGCTCTGCTCAATTAAATCTGCAATGTGAGTTATTCTCTTTTTATCAAATTTGATTTCAAAAGCATGTTATTTTCAAAGTTATAATTACGGGGATTAAGTCTTTGTAATCACCAAGTTACAGCCGGTATGTGGGGTTTTGTATACATTACTTGATAATCGTCACCATTGGGGCAGCCAATGGGGGATATGACCATAGTCACAGATCCGGTCGAGTGACAAATACCGTGGGTAGTTGGTTTGATATCAGAAACATTGTAATCGCTCTTAATACTGTAAATTATAACAAATGAGTCGTTTTAGTAAATAGAATGATTCACTCAGTATTTCCCGCTGACAAAATCTTTTTCAAACATGTTTCAGGTGATCTGTTGTGATACAGAAAAAGTGCCGAGAAGCACTACAAGCTTAATGAAGTGGCTCAGTATAAAATAAAGAAACATGTTTTGTAAAATAAAAGTTTTCTTCGTGAAATTTTATGATTGTAAATTACCGGGTTTTATCCCGAGTTGTGAAATAAAATAATCGGGAAATATTTCAGTTTTTAAAAGATCCTGAAGAAAACTTCCGCTGTTAAATAAATACCACGGGATTTCTGTCCCGCGGCTCCTGAAACGGGTCAAACCGGGTCGGGGGCCGTGACAGAAAAAGGTGGTATCAGAGCCACTCATTTAAGCCTATTAAGTATTTAAAAAATACTTAATTTTCCTGATTTCCATTATGTGATTATGTGTTTTATTAACTGACTATTTGTTAGTTATAGTATGGGTAAGCAAAAGTTGTCAAACATCTATCTTAAACTAGATAAGTCATCCAATGAGAAGGGAAGTTCATCTCAAACAAAATCCTCAAAACTCTCTGCAGTTCCTGAGGAAGGAATATTTGTTTGAAAAGCCCAATACAAGGAACCACTTTGTCCTAGTAAAAGAAGTCTGATTATTAGGAAAAGTAAAGAGAAAATAAAGAAATCCCGAGAAAAGAAGATTAAACAAGAAACCCAGGAATTAACCAGTAAAACACCTTGGGAAGACAAGTTAGATGAGAAATGGGCAGATCTTTATATGCTAGCTACTGTAGCAGTTAATGCAAATTTTTAAATAATTTGACACAAGTCTTAGCACCTTTATCATCTACAGTCCAGAAACCTTATTCAGTAAATAAATAAATTTATAAATAAAACCTAGTGTGTTTTAATTTTCAGTTGTTTTATAGTTACTCAGTCTGGAATAATATTTAAAGGTTTTCTATAAAATTTTGTTATGATTTTTAATTGTGTGTATTTTGCTAAACAGCATGAGTGACTTGTCTGACGCTCTTCAGAATTTAAATCTCTATCCGGTAAAAATAGAGGTTTCAAGAGATTTTAATAGGTATATACCAGAAATAGAAGAACCTATTGAGTTCAATGCTCCGCCTCCGGAGAAACCCAAGCCCAAGAAGAGGAGGAGATTTGTAGGTTGGAGGCCTGTGCGTAGGAGGAAACCTGTCCCTAGAAAGATTCCCAAAATAGCAAATCCATTAGACAAAGGGAAAGGGATTGAAGTCGGGGAAGAGTCTAGGCAAATGGGAATACAGTTTGAAGAATATTCCAAGCAAATAGAAATGGAGACTGGAGGAGGATCTAACCAAACCCAAATAGAAATGGGAGAAAGCTCTAAGCAAAATCAGGAAATGACATTGCAGGAAGAGCTGGATTTTATATTGGCAAGCTGTGATACTATTCAGCCTGTCAATAGAAATGTTTTTGCCCAGCCTATTGAATCTCAACTACCAATGAATTTAGAACCAGCAATCCCAGAACCAATAATCCATACCCAACCTTTAGGAATGGATGAATGGTGGACAAATGATTGGCAATTCCAAAACATTATCAACAGTCCTTATTCCTTTCTCCCTCAGTTCGACCCAGAACCATTACCAAATCCACCATGAGTAACGAGAATTTAGCAGAACTCCGCCATTTTGGCGAAGAATTAATGGATGCGGGAAATAGAATCCGGGAGATAGGGGGACAAATTGCCTGGAAGTATGATGAAATAGAGCTTCGTTTTTAGGAAGATAAATGACGAGAGATAGTGGGTTGGTGAAACTGTGGTTGTGTAATAGTAATAATCTTGTGAAATAACTTAAAAATAAAACTTGTAAATAGGGTGTATTGATGCATACTATGAAATATAAATGGAAATCGAGAAATCGATAGTTTTGACTATATGTGTATTGCGAAATTAATATGATTATTTTGTGTATAATTGTTATTTATTTGATACTAATAAAATTAAATATATTATCATACGGAAAACGCCAATAACGAACCAGTAAATGAGGTTAATCAATCTGAGCAACAACCAGGGGATCAATATATGACTAGGCAGGATATAGAAAATATCGTTGCTCAAGGGATAGCCAACGCTATTCCAGCAATCGTTGCTGCTGTTAAAAATCCAATAGAACCGCAACAAATCGTTCCTAGCAAACGTATTTCTGAAGATAACTTCAGTAATAGCGTAAACGGAGGCAATGATCATGTTAATCATGATAATGAACCACGGCACGCTCCGCTCCCTAAGAAAATGAAAGCTGCAACACCTGGTTGCACTTATAAAGAATTTCTTGCTTGTAAACCCACTGAATTTGCAGGCAATGAAGGAGCGACTGCGGCACTTCGTTGGTTAGAGAAAACCGAGGCTGTAATTGCCATAAGTAAATGTGCTCCGGACAACATGTTCATGTATGCGTCAAATCTTTTCAAAGAAGGGGCGCTCGAATGGTGGAACACGGTGTTAGAATCAAAAGGAAGAATGATGGCCTATGCCATGAACTGGGAAGAATTTAAGAGTCTTGTAGAAAGAAAATTCTGTTCCGAATATGAAAGAGATCAAATGGAAAATAAGTTCTTAAACCATCGAATGATGGGTGTAGATTGTCGCGGTTATACTTCGACATTCTTTGAATATGCTAGAGTGGTACCAACACTGGCTTCGCCAGAACCGGTACTCATTTCTCGTTATATTTGGGGATTGATTAGTGAAATCCGTAACATCGTTAAAGCTGCGAGACCTCGTACGATTGACGATGCTGTGGAATTAGCCAATACCCTAACTGACGAACTGGTACGCACGCAAGATGAAAACAGAAAGAAGGACATCGTGAAGAAAACTGCAGAAAGAAAACCATAATTTGCTTTAATTGTGGAGAAGCAGGGCATTTTAAAACAGAATGTCCTAAATTGGTTAAACCAGCAGACAACAAAGCCAAGACAACTGACGGAGCTACTAAGAAGAATGTTCGAGCCTTTCAGTTAACTACTCAGGAAGCCGAGATGATTCCAGATGTGATAGCTGGTACGTTCTTAGTTCACAACGTGTACGCAAAAGTATTATTTGACTCTGGTGCAAACCAATGTTTTATCAATACTTCATTCTGTCAAGCTCTTAACTTACCCTTAACCAACGTATAGGACCAGTTGCTTATCGTTTACAACTACCAGAAGAGTTAGCTGGAGTACATGATGTATTTCATGTATCCAATCTCAAGAAATGTCTAGCAGACGAATCTCTGATAGTACCTCTCCAAGATATAGAGGTAAACGAAAAGTTAAAATTTATTGAGAAACCTCTTCAGATAGAAGACAGAAAAGTGAAGTTTCTCAAGCACAAACGACTAGTGCTAGTTAAAGTTAAATGGGATTCAAAGAGAGGAGCTGAATACACTTGGGAGCTGGAATCGGAAATGAAGCGAAAGTATCCTCACTTATTCCAGTAAATCTCGAGGACGAGATTTTTATTAAGGTTGGGAGAATGTAACAACTCTCATCAAAAGTCTTATTTATTATATTATTTTATTCAATAGGAAACCCTAATTAAGAAACCCAAGTGATTCTGCATAAACCCTAAAATTTTCAGAATAATTGGAATTAGGATCAGGACCCCTAAAACTCAAGGGGGGTAAAACCCTATTAATGATTATCCTTATAAAATGCTGTCGAAATAGAATTTTCATGCAACGTCGACTCATCAGGGCTAGATAGGTGACGAAGCAGGCCTACCCTACTTTGACACCCCAGGCGACACGCGGCAAGTACCTCGGATTCTTCCGCGACTAGCGGGAGGTGCCAATTTTGGGTATAAATAGAAGGGCCTGGCACTTGCATTCTGTTGTTTCTTCGACGATCAAATTACAAATATACGCTGAGATATACGTAGATTACTACAAAACACACACATAACACGGAGTGCTGCCACAATACAGGGTAATAACTCGATCGCTGATACGATTCAATGTCCGATCGATTAAACTATCCAATGGATGTTTAAGCGCTGCCCACATTAGGGTTTATGCTTTGTCATTCGTTGTTAAATCGATGGATGTTTAAGTATCGCACTTTGTCATTCGTTGTGAAGGTGTTAATCTCGTGAGTTATCGTAAATGCTGTATTAAGTTACTAACCGAATTGTGTACTTGTTATTAATTTAGGTTAAAAGGCTAATCAGTAGGCTAAGCTCTGCTCAATTAAATCTGCAATGTGAGTCATTCTCTTTTTATCAAATTTGATTTCAAAAGCATGTTATTTTCAAAGTTATAATTACGGGGATTAAGTCTTTGTAATCACCAAGTTACAGCCGGTATGTGGGGTTTTGTATACATTACTTGATAATCGTCACCATTGGGGCAGCCAATGGGGGATATGACCATAGTCACAGATCCGGTCGAGTGACAAATACCGTGGGTAGTTGGTTTGATATCAGAAACATTGTAATCTCTCTTAATACTGTAAATTATAACAAATGAGTCGTTTTAGTAAATAGAATGATTCACTCAGTATTTCCCGCTGACAAAATCTTTTTCAAACATGTTTCAGGTGATCTGTTGTGATACAGAAAGAGTGCCGAGAAGCACTACAAGCTTAAGGAAGTGGCTCAGTATAAAATAAAGAAACATGTTTTGTAAAATAAAAGATTTCTTCGTGAAATTTTATGATTGTAAATTACCGGGTTTTATCCCGAGTTGTGAAATAAAATAATCGGGAAATATTTCAGTTTTTAAAAGATCCTGAAGAAAACTTCCGCTGTTAAATAAATACCACGGGATTTCTGTCCCGCGGCTCTTGAAACGGGTCAAACCGGGTCGGGGGCCGTGACACAAACTTTAGTGACATAAACGATGCACAAAGCACAACTAGCACAGTTAGCGGATAACTCAGAAAATGCTGACGATGTTTAGTACATAGGCAAACAGTGTTTTGAGACCCCGTATGGGCCAGAGACAAGGTACTACACTAGTATGGTGTGTAGGGAAGTAAGGACCATAAAACTGCTTCACTAGGTGATAGTTTAAGTGCCGGAAAGTGCCTAAAACCCACTCAAAGTGCTGAATTCAGCATATTTCAGCAAAAATCAGCATTTCAACAAGCTAATTAGATGCAAAAACATGACTAAATGGTCCTGAATGCTTTCCTAAGTGTCGGGAATTAAAAGTGTCACAAAAGGGTACTTAAAGATCACTAAACGGAATAGTTTGAGACTTTAACGAACCGGTATCTAACCGAACAACCAGACACTACCCGAAACAAGCAAATTTTACTAGAAGCATTATTTTATTATTTCTGAGCAAGTTATGATCCCCGAACACCCTAACACCAACTAAAAATATTAAGTAAGTAACACTTATAACTAATGCTTGGATTTGAACCTTCAATCTGACTTAATGGTTGGAATTTACACTTAGACCCCCCTTGTGTGTGGACGGTCACCTAGTGGCCCCACCCTTGATCACACTAAATCTCATTTGATCTTACTTGATCTTCTAAAGATTGATTAAGGATTTGATGTGTACTTAGGGAACATATAGGAACCAATGGACAAAACTCTAAAATGTTTATAAGAAAGATCAAGAAGCTCATTATCTCTTACACACTTCACACCACTCACCTCCTCCCTTCTCCTCCCACTCTCGGCCGAGAGCCACCCCCACACCACCATCACTTCCATTTCAAGTTCATTCATTCCAAGTTCATTCCAAGGTGTAAGGAGGTCTACAAGCAAGCTTGGTGGTCTTGGATCTTGAAGGACCTCATCCAATAGCTATTATCCTCTACATTTGTCATCTTCAACTTCTTGTGTTCTTCCCTAGCCTTGTGCTAGTAGTAAGGCCCTCATAACCCTTTGTTACTTCATATATTGTTGGTTAAAAGATGATATACATTGATAAACATGATGAACACTAAAGGACATAATCATAAATCTCTAACATAAGCTTGTCATATGATGAACTCTTGATGAAACAATGTTGTTTAATGTATGTATGATACTTGATTGTTGTTATCTTGAGATTATGATGTTGATCATCGTAAGGAGCTTGCTAGATTGTGATTAAACACATGATCTAGGAAGTGAGAGGATGATTATGTGACAAAACAAGATGATCATCCTCATATATAAGCATGAACTTGAAGAATAAAGTGATTTCTTGAAAAATAATAAACAAAGTGAGTTAGTAATCTTATGGATCTTAAGATTTATGAATGGTTTTCCACAAGAACCAAGTTCAAAATGTGATTTTTAGAAGATCTTGGTTCTTACTTAAATATAACACTATTTTTGGTGATAAAACAAGTGTAGAAACACTTGAGAAACAAGAAGATTTCACAAAGAAACGTTTTTGTAAAATACGTTTACAAGTTGTAAACACCTAAACCTTCCAAGAATGAGATTTTTAAAGAAGTAAACACACTTTAAAGGGTAACTAAACCTACTAAACACACTACCAAGTTACTACAAGTTTTTATGAAAATTCAAGTTCGTGATTATTATGTAGATAGCTTTGTTTTAGCACTTGGTAAGTATATATTGATTGTTGATTGCTTATGATGATTTTTGAAAAGAAAATGATATGCTTAAATAGCATGGACACTTCCATTTTTAGGGGAAACTATGACAAAATTTTCTAAAAATATAAACACTTAGAAAAATATTTTCTAAACAAATATTTTCAAGTGTGTTTTAACTATGGTTTTTAATATAAACTTTGCCATATTTGTTACAAAAAAACAAGTATTGGAGGTTGGTTTTTATAAATAAAAATGAGTAAATATGTATTTAGAATATATATATTTACACATTGTGTGTGATAATTTGTATACTCTGTGTAGTAGTTATATTATTTTAGGAATTAAAGTAATATAACTTAACAAAAATACCAAGGATTTACAATCCAAAATAATACCAAAAATCACAAGGGATAAATATATAAGTTACACACATAATATTGGCAAACTGAACAAGAACGTAACTTATAAAATATTCCGGAGAATACCGTTACAAATATATTTTCGGTAAATAATATTTTGGATACGAAAGAAATGAAAGTATGATTTTTATTACAAAGTATATCATATTTTCAACCAGGAGAAAATATACTATTTTTGGGAAGTAAAAATATATTTTCTTGGAAATTTTAGAAGATGTAATATTTTTGAGAAATATATATATATATATATATATATATATTCTTGGAATACATTAATTATTGATGAAAATAAGTTAAATATGTTTTCTAAAGTGAGACTTGAAAATATATTATTTCGGAACTACAAATACTAGAATACGAATGTACATGTATGAGATACCCCCATCTTTGGGAAGGAAATACTTGAGAAGTATTAATACAGAAATATTGCTTAAACAATTATTCCAAAACTAAATATAATTTAAAGTTAAAATAATTATTATTTTAACAAGTAATTATAACTTGAAATAATATTAGGAACATAAGAAACGTAACTCAAAAACGTTAAACTCTAAGCCAAGGCACGGCCCGTTCATCTAATAGACATTAGTACATTGTAGGGAGTCGTGTTCGCTGAGGAGATTTGGGTTACGATTCTGAAGACGCAATACTGTGAGTTCATGTCCCCCTTTTCTTTAAACTGTTTTGTTTATTTATTTCGGGGGTGAAATACATGTTACAAAAAGGATTACATACAATTACAATTGGTATGGTTAGCCTAGGAAAGAACCATAGATCATGTGAATGGGTAGGCGGATACTTGGGACCATTAATCCTCGTATAAGGATCGAGGGGCATGAGTGATAGATCTATTTGGGTGTAGCGAGCCCACACCCATGAGGACCAGGGTGGCCCATAGGGTGACTATGTCTTCCAGCCGGAAGCCCGGTAAAAATTTGCTAGGTTTGAGTCTTCCTACACCGTCACACATATCAGTGGCCTTGCAAACCGTTGGTGATCTTTTCCTTGTTTGCTTTCATACCGGGATTTACATACACTGTTTACAAAGGTTTATACATACTTATACAAACACATGAACTCGCTCAACTTTTGTTGATGTTTTCAAATTACATGTATTTCAGGGAACTAAGTGGATCTGGCAGGTGTTGCATGTTTCAGGCTGCGTCATGAAAAGATGTCATCTGTGGTCGTAGGGTTTAGGAGATGTATCCTATTCCTGGACGGGATACATGTTTCTAAACCTGGTTTTATTTAAAGTCTTTTGTTGAGTCTTCATGAACTCATTTAAAACATGTTGTGGTTTGTAACTTGAATTAGATGTCTACGTTCCAGACAAGTATGTTGTGGTATTTTCTAAACTTAATATATGGATGAACATCTCATGTTTTTATCATATAGCATTGTTATGATTGAATGCTATGGTATTAAGAAAGTCACACCAATAACCACGCTTCCGCAAAAGTCAGGCTGTGACAGCTTGGTATCAGAGCTTCGATCGTAGCGAACTAGGATTCTTTCTCGAGTCTAGACTACGATCATTAGGGCTCTCACGAAAATGTTTTCGCAAACATATTTTCATTGCATACACGAAATGTCCAGATCTAGGAAACAAACATTTTTACAAATAAAAGACACAAAATACATTTCAAAGAATTCGTTTATAATTCAGGCTGAGAGACTGGGGAGTTAGTCTGAGAGACTAGCTGGGGCAGTCTGAGAGACTGGGTAGTTCAGTTTGAGAGACTGGGCAGTTCAGCCTGAGAGGCTGGGTAGTCTGAGAGACTAGTTGGGACAGTCTGAGAGGCTGGGGAGTTTAGTCTAAGAGACTGGGTAGTTCAGTCTGAGAGGCTGGGTAGTCTGAGAGACTAGTTGGGACAGTTTGAGAAACTGGGAGGTTTAGTCTAAGAGACTAGGTGGTTCAGTCTGAGAGGCTGGGTGGGATAGTCTGGGAAGACTAGGATGCATACATGCTTACACTGTTACTACTTACATGCTTATTTGATGATTGTTGATATATGTGCACATGTTGTGATTGCTTTGTTACAGACACCATGTCCTCCTATGATAGTGGAGTATCTGATACAGTAGACCCTATGGCCATAGTTTCAGACGATGATAGTGTCCCAGACCCTGAGGTTTTCACTTCTGACACTGAGAGTAGCGATGATGATGATTTCCAGCTGTTTGCTTTACCATATTTTGGCGATGATATACCGCTATCTGATGGTTTTCCTAGCGAGGATTTACTTCTTGTTTCGATCCCTGCCCCTCTTCCTCTTGCTGCATTTCCTCTCGAGGATCTGCCTTTGGACGCTTTGTCTGACGATGACGTCGATCTTTTTATTGAGGGTCCCCTAGAGGGTGCCCATGGTGATGGAGCTCCAGTCGATGATGTCATTGCTGTTCCGCTTATTGAGATTCTGATCATTGAGATTTCGTCTGACCATTCTGGTCCTGATTCATTTAAGTCTGTGTCATCTACTACTCTACACGCACTAGGATTGCAGCGTTATCCCACCGTACCTGTTCCTCCACAGGACTTCGAGTTTGATGATGAGTTTGATCCAGACATTGATCCCGAGCATGAGGTTGACTTCGTCCCCGACGATCAGCTTTTTGATATACCCGCTGATCTCGAGCCGATACCCGCTGATCTTGAGTTAGCACCAGCCGACCCTGAGCCTTTGATTGCACCCGAGCCTATACCTTCTCATGATCCTCTACCTGAGCATGACCCGATTGACATACCAGTTGTTGCACCACCTTTACCTGACCCTCTACCTGCACCCGCAGACTATGCTCCTTTTGCTGACCATATAGATCCCCGTTATGCATTCACCCGCAATGGGCGGATAGATGATGATGATCTGCCTCCTTTCGTTGAGCCTGTTACTCCCCAACCTGCACCTGCATATGCACCTGTTGATATCGCCCCGTTTCACCCACATGTGTCTGACATACACCGCACTGATTTACCGGTCACGTTCCTACAGGATATCCCTCTACCCGTTCTAGGGGAAGGACCGTCCAGCCAGCCATCTGGTCATGTCCCACCTGTGTCAGCAGCTTTACCCTTTATGCCACAGTTTACACATACTGCACCTTTTGCTTCTGCACCATCGGGCGAGCCACTGATTTGGTTTCCGCCCAACACGATGCCTGTTTCTGATCCATACCATCCCTTCCATTACACTGGGTACACGAGGGATGAGCTACTCCTATCCTTACAGCTCCAGCAGGAGATGTTGTGTCGCAGAGTCATGGATCTTGATAGGATTCCGCGTCCTCCGCCTTGTACTTGTCAGTCACCATTCGCGACTCCACCCGCTCCTCTTCTGCCATACCCAGGTTTTGATGTTCGTTTTCTTACTATGGAGAAGCATGTTAGCTATCTGTTGCGTCATGTTCATGCCCTCGAGGAGGAGCTAGCGCATGTGCGCAGTTTTCTATTCATTCCTCCACCTCCTCCTCCTCCACCATCAGCATATCAGGTTTTGGTTTTATGCAGGTAGCATACTTTTGGTGAGAGTGTAGCTATTGAGCCCAGATTGCACAGCCTTTTGAAGACCACTATTTGACTTTTGACTATTATAGTTGGATAGACGATTTGGACAAGGGTGATGCGACCCTATAGTCCCCTTTGATGTATGGTACATTGTGAAACTTGTAAAACTGTATTTGTGGTCATTTGATATACGAAAGCTCAATGGCAACATTCTCATTACATACATTGTTGAATTACTTGTTTGTGTTATGATCGGGACGTTATGTGTTTACTTGCGTTGATAAATGTTATTACATACACGTACTACATACTTATATGCATAAGACCTGACCTATACAATCTTCTTTAGAAGATACCTCCTCGAAGAGAAACTCGACTGCCCACAACTGAGGCCGAGTTACAAGAACGGATTTCACAAGCGATAGCACAGCATGAGGCCCTGCGTTCTGAATATAGCGGGGGTACCTCAGGAAACAACCCACCTCATGGTCATGTTTAAGTCTTTCAAGATACATTACGTTACATTTGGATATTCCATGTGCAATCGCTAATGCTTACTGTGAATGATGTTACTTGTACAGGTTGTACCTATAAGCAGTTCTTAGACTGTAAGCCTCTGAATTTCGAAGGCAACGGGGGTGCTGTGGCTTTCGTCAGATGGACGGAGAAAACTGATTCGGTGATAAGAATGAGCAAGTGTGCGCCGGAGCACCAGGTCACCTACATCTCTGGATTGTTCTTAGACGTTGCTTTATCCTGGTGGAATCTCCAAGTCCAGACCTTGGGATAAGAGGCTGCTTATGCCATGAAATGGGATGAAATGAAGGAACTCATGTGAAAGAAGTACTGCTCCAGGGCTGAAATCCAAAAGTTAGAAACTGAATTCTGGAACCTCAAGATGGACGGTCCGAAAATTGCTGAATATGTGCAGAGGTTTCACGATTTGTCTCGCGTTGTGCCATACATGGTTGACCCGGAATTCAACATCATCTAGCGTTTTATTTGGGGATTGGCACCCCAAATCATGAGTATGGTGACAACGTCGAAGCCTGCCACAATCACTGAGGCTATTGATCTAAGTGTGGCGCTAACTGAAGAGGGGATCAGGTTGAACAAGTTCTCGACTTCTGAACAGAAGAAGAAGGAGACTCACGTTGAGTCCTCGGGTGAGAACAAAAGGAAGTTCTCAAACTTCAAAAAGGGTACCAGCAGTGCTAGCAAGAAGGAAGAGGCTAACGCACCAGCCAAGGTCAAAACTGGTGCTGAAAACAAAGGAAAAGGGTATATGGGCACCTTGCCCAAATGCGATGCGTGTCAGTTGCATCACAATGGAAGATGCGAGTCTTGTGGAAAGGTCGGTCATTCAAAGGAGACGTGTTGGGTTGGTACTGGTCGTGGTGGCCAGAGAGGTTATGGCAGTGGGAATGGAAACAATAATCGTGGTGGTAATGGGTATGGAAACCGCCCACAAGGAGGAAATGGCGGTAATGGTAATCGTGGTGAATTCGGGAATCAAGCTGGTAGTGGAAACCGTGGAGTAAACAACAACCAAGCTGGTAATAGAAATGGTAGTGGTCGGGGACCAGGATCTTTTAATTGTGGAGATGTGGGGCATTTCAAGCGAGAATGCCCAAAGCTCAACCAAGCTCAAGGAAGGGTTTTCAACATCGGAGCGAGGGAAGCTCGCCAAGATCCGAACGTAGTCACTGGTATGTTCCCTATCAACCAACGCTTTGCATCTTTACTGTTTGATACTAGTGCCGATTGTAGTTCTGTATCGCTAGAATTTAAGAATATACTTGGGTTGGTAGCTTGTAAGCTAGACATTCTGTATTCAATAGAACTAGCTAATGGAAAGCTAGTAGAAGCGAATGAAGTCATTAGAGGTTGCGTGATAGAACTGGGAGAGCATGAGTTTTCGCTTGATCTTCTGCCCATCGAGTTGGGAAGCTTTGACGTGGTAGTTGGAATGGATTGATTGTCAAGAAACCGAGCAGAGATCGTGTGTCACGAGAAGATCATTCGCATTTCGATGGAGAATGGAGAGATAATCATAGTGCATGGAGAGAATCACGATACGCCTCTAAGGATCATCAGTTGTTTTAAAGCTCGAAAATGTTTGCAGAAAGGATGTGTTGCCTTCTTGGCACACATTGTGGACAAGGAAGCCGCTGAGCCGAAATTGGAAGATATCCCAGTTGTGAAGGAATATCCTGAGGTCTTCCCCGAAAACTTGCCAGGATTGCCACAACAGCGACAAGTCGAATTCCATATTGACTTAGTTCCAGGCGCCGCGCCTGTAGCTAAGGCACCCTATCGACTTGCACCCTCAGAAATGCAGGAGTTGTCGACACAACTTCAAGAGCTTTTGGACAAGGGATTTATCAGACCAAGCTTCTCACCTTGGGGAGCTCCAGTGTTGTTTGTTAAAAATAAGGACGGTAGTTTTCGCATGTGTATCGACTACCGCGAGCTGAACAAGTTGACCATTAAGAATCGGTATCCTTTGCCAAGGATTGATGACCTGTTCGATCAATTACAAGGTTCAAGTTTTTACTCCAAGATCGATCTTCGATCAGGTTATCACCAGTTGAGAATTCAAGAGGAGAGTATTCCAAAGACTGCCTTCAGAACTCGATATGGACACTATGAGTTCCTGGTTATGCCGTTTGGTTTGACAAACGCGCCAGCAGTGTTTATGGATTTGATGAATAGAGTCTGCAAGCTGTATCTTGATAAATTCGTGATTGTGTTTATCGACGATATTTTGATTTATTTGAAGACGAAGGAAGAGCATGAGCAACATCTAAGAGCTATCTTAGAGCTGCTCAAGGAAGAGAAATTGTACGCGAAGTTCTCAAAGTGCGAGTTCTGGCTGCTTGAAGTTCAGTTCCTTGGTCACGTGGTTAACAAAGATGGAATTCATGTGGATCCCACAAAGATCGAGGCGATCAAGAATTGGGAGACATCGAAGACGCCAACCGAGATCCGTCAGTTTCTAGGTTTGGCAGGTTATTATCGCAGATTTATTGAGGATTTTTCAAAAATTGCTCAACCTTTGACCTCCCTCACTAAAAAAGACAAGAAGTACGAATGGGGAGATAAACAAGAAGAAGCTTTTCAGTTGCTGAAGAACAAGCTTTGCGATGCACCCATCCTATCCCTACCCGAAGGCACTGATGACTTCATGGTATATTGCGACGCCTCGCGTCAAGGTTTAGGCTGCGTGATGCAGCGATAGAAGGTTATAGCTTATGTATCACGCCAGTTGAAGGTTCATGAGAAAAATTACACCATCCATGATTTGGAATTAGGCGCGGTGGTGTTTGCATTGAAGAAGATCTGGCGACATTACTTTTATGGTACCCGCTGTACGATCTTTACCTATCACAAGAGCCTGCAGCATATATTCGATCAGAAAGAGCTTAATATGAGACAAAGACGATGGGTTGAGTTCTTAAACGATTATGATTGTGAAATTAAGTATCACCCAGGGAAGGCGAATGTGGTCGCAGACGCCTTGAGTCGGAAGGAAAGAATCAAGCCCATAAGGGTTAGGGCCTTGGAAATGATTATTCAAACGGATCTCTCGTTGCGCATTCGTGCCGCGCAGAGAGAAGCTCTTAAGGAAAAGAATCTTGAAGATGAATATCTCTGTGGGATGGAGAAATAATTAGTACCGAATGAGGAAGGAACGTTGTGTTTCATGGGAAGAATTTGGGTTCCCCTCTTTGGTGGTCTTAGAGACGTGATTTTCGATGAGGCTCACATGTCAAGGTACTCGATCCATCCAGGATCGGATAAGATGTACCAAGATTTAAAGGATTTTTATTGGTGGCCAAGATTAAAAGGTGATGTTGCAACGTATGTTGGCAAATGTTTGACTTGTGCCAAGGTAAATGCCGAATATCAGAAGCCTTCAGGTCTTCTGCAACAACCTGAAATACCCATGTGGAAATGGGAGCAGATTTCAATGCACTTTATAACGAAGTTACCAAAAACAACCAGAGGTCATGATACAATTTGGATAATCGTAGACCGTCTGACGAAATCTGCACACTTTTTGCCAATCAAGGAAAAAGACAACACTAGTAAGGTTGCCGATCTATACCTCAGAGAGATAGTTGCACGACATGGAGTGCCTCTCTCGATTATCTCTGATAGAGACAGAAGGTTTGTATCAAGGATTTGGCAATCCTTCCAATAAGCCTTTGGTTCCCAATTGAATCTTAGTACTGCATTCCATTCGGAGACTGATGGCCAGAGCGAAGGAATGATTGCGTGATGGATTTGGGTGGCAGTTGGGACACCCATCTACCGTTGGTATAATTTTCGTATAACAACAGTTACCACGCAAGCATTCAAGTTGCACCGTTTGAAGCTCTCTATGGACGCAAGTGCCGATCACCGGTATGCTGGGCAGACGCGGGTGATAGGCGGCTTGTTGGTCCCGAATTGGTTCAAGAGACGACAAACAAGATTATACAGATCTGAGAGCGCATCAAGGCGGCTCGTGATCGACAAAAGAGCTATGCGGACCAAAGGAGGAAACCTTTGGAGTTTCAAGTGGGAGATATGGTTTTATTAAAGGTTTCACCCTGGAAGGGTGTAGCACGCTTTAGGAAGCGTGGGAAGTTGAACCCTCGATACATTGGACCGCTCAAAATCCTGGAAAGGATTGGTCTTGTAGCTTACAAGTTGGATCTACCCGCAGAATTGAATGGCGTTCATGATACATTTCATGTATATAATCTGAAAAAGAGTCCAACTCAAGAAACAGTTGTCATTCCTGCCGATGAAGTCCACATTGACGACACACTCCACTTTACTGAAGAACCTGTTGAGGTTACTGATTGGAAGGTTAATGTCACACCACGATATTTCCACGTATCACCGGTGGGGAGTATCGTGACGTAGTTGATATCATCATAGTCAAACAACACAATTTAAATGCACAGCGGAAGCAAAAGATAAAATATATTACAAACTGATTCAAAAGTAATATCGAATATTACAACGGAATGTAAGATGGATCCACAGGCGGATCTTAAAACGGAAAGATAACATTGTTCAACAGACTTTAACATCTAGAGCTTGCGAGACTTGATTATTGATGCCTGGAGTAGCCATCCTATTACGTATAGTACCTGCACTTAGACTTGATTATTGCGAGACTTTAACATCCCCGTGCTTAGGTCGTGGCCATTTCATGAATGATGCCAAGGATATCTGGGACATGGTCATTAACCCCCCCCCCCAAAGGTTTTAAGCAAACAAAACAATTTAAACGGGTCATATCAAATAAATTAACCTTCATACGATTAAAATTCAATGCCCGACCAAGCGGTATTTGTATATACCGTACCCCAAGCCCGTATAGGGAAAATAAGTTAAAAGTATTTACCTGAGCAAATTTATACAATTTATCCCAGCCGTATACCACCAAGCAAGTACAGATAGCTTTTACTGGGCTCCTAAATCTGGAACGAAGGTTTTTAATAACCTATTAGATTCCTAACGGGTCTTTAATTAAGCCTATGCTTAGACCGGTTAGTTTTAAAGGAAGATACGGTTCAAAAAGCATGATTAAGCAAGAACCGGATTAGAATGTGTTTTAGACCCGACAAGCTTGTATACTTGTATAATAAGGGTAAACTAAACACATTCTGGATTTTGAGATAAAATGATATGGTTTGACCCGTTTCGGCTAATTTATGCAAACTAGTTACATAAGCCGATCCGAACGCGAAAAGTGTGTAACGGGTAACCAAAAGAGTCATGAACAAGTTCCCTAAGTTAATATGCCTTAAATATGTTGTGATATCAGTAGGATACCTTCCATTATGCCCAAAACGAATTTAAAACCAATTTATGCCCCATAGGGGTATTTTGGTCATTTAAAAGGTTATGAAAGAGGTTTAATATAAATCTGAGTTTCAGGTCAGATTTAATCAGTAAAAATACTTAATTTAATAAGTTATATCAGTAGGGTGTTACTCATGTGTGAATTTTATCATTTATAACCAAACTATGCACCGAAGGGGCAATTTGGTAATTTCACATAAGCTTTAAAGGTCAAAATTAGAATTCTGAGTTTAAAACTTTTGCCTACTATTTAATTATGAAAATTTACTTAAAACATTAGTAGGTATCAAACCTTATAGGTTAAAAATAGTTTTAACTTATAATATGCGTTAACAACGCTTAAAAAGGCGATTTTGAGCTATTTCTGGGTTTTTAAAGAAAGGCTGATATTTTTATTATTCCTGAAGGCTCAAAATATTTTATTTATCATATTAGATCAGTATAAAAAGGTTTGGTACTAAAAGGATTTGTAAAACTCATTTTATAGCCCAAAAGGGCAAAACCGGCAATTACCGAATCAAGCCTAGAACCCTATGTTATGCTCAGCCTAAAAATCAATAAAAATCTTCAAAAATCCCACAATGTTATTTTATATCAGTAGGTAAAAAGTTTGGTAGCAAAAGTTGGGTTTAGATAGGCTATAGGCTGATTACGCCGTTTAATTAATAAAAGTTTTCCATTTATGCTAATGAGCATAACTCCTAATCTAGACCACAAACTGATATCAAATTTTAGGAACAAGTTTATAATTCAGTAATAAAGGTTTCTATTCTTTCATATTTTCAAAAATATCGTTTTGAGGTCAAAAGGGCATAATGGTCAACATTTAAGCATATAATGGGAACATGTAAATGAATAGGATAACCAAGGATCCAAGTTGTATAACCTCAGAGGATTATACTAAACTATAACATGGTCACAAAGGAACCCTAAGACATAATCAAAGTAAGCTAATTCGGGTCAGAACTAAAAGTCAATGCAAAAGTCAACTTTTGCGACTTTCGGTTCCGAACCGATCCTAAACTTGAAATTGTCGGGTTGAACATGCTTAAACATGTTCTTACATTAATTACCAAATTATACAAGTGTTAAAACAGGTCTCATAGTTTCTACATTGCTATTTATGAATTTATTTTCAAAATAGCTTTCTGTGGACTTTTTATTATTAGGTTTGACTCGACATTTGACCAAGTTAGGATGATAATTAGTAGGAGCCCTCTTAGGGGTTTATTACCAACACAATTACCAACTTATAACTACTCTTAATTCAACTAATGACTGGACCATTAGTGATTAATCGCTAAGTCAAACCTTAATTACGATAAGCTTGACTTTTGGCCATTAAACTAATCAAAACTGAAATTAGGAGGTTAAGGACACTTACAAATGGTCCTTAGTACTGAAAAGAACTCCAAGGAAGTTCCAAATGTTCAGGATCCTCTAGAATTGAGAAGGTAGCAAGATTGGAATGAAATGAGCAAATGAAAGTGTTGAGGAACACTTCTATTTATAGGTTTTGGAGGATCATGGATGATCAACAGGTGTTGGAATGAGTTAACAAGATCATTACAGGTGTAAAACCATCTTTCCCAAACCATCAAAGCCCCTAGAATCAAATATGTGAGACATAGAAGCAAAACCAAAGCTTGTTTTCAGTTTTTGGTACTGGGCATGGCTTACGGAACATAAGGGTCCCAGCCATACGGTCCGTAAGGACCAGGCCAGCTCACCAGAACTTTCAAAAGTTGACATATTTGGCCCCTGCACTTTCAAATGTCATTTTCGACACATCTAAGGCCCGTTAAACCATTTTAACGCTCTATAATGATAGGGAATACGAAACATGCTTAAAAATATGGTAGGTGTCGGTTCGTTTGGTCGTACGGTCATGTTGTTCGGCTAATTACGACGAAACACGGACGGACGCGAAAAACGATCCAAATTACGCGACGAATGGAATTTGATCAAGCCAAACACTAAAATAAAATATTTTAGTGCTTACACAAATTTTTGGGTGTCCGGGTATATTCAGAATGTGAGATACGCGCGAAAGTGCAAACTTGTGCACTTTTTGACACTTTTAGTCCCTACATGACCTTAAAGTTTATTTTTGCGCACCAAACACCTCTAAGCCTATATATAAGCTATATAAAGGATAATTAGCGTATGTTTAAGTCATGGTCATATTCTGGAAGGTCTGATACCCTATGAATCGACATACTTTTGCAGTTTGACGCAATTAGTCCTTTAATTGCGCAAAGTAGCGCGAAATGTCGTTTACTGACATCCAAGCCTTCCATGGCCCATAATTGGCATTCCCAAGCATTAAATATTACTACACTCCTGTTTTCTTAAATGGTCACCGAAAGGCGTAGATTCAAAAGTTGACGCTTTAGGTCCCTCTATTGCGCAAACTTGCGCATCTCATCATTTAATAGCATTGAAGCATCATCTAATCCATATTAGGCATTCTTGAAAGTATTAATAAACATCACGATGCTTTGGGTTCGCTAAAAGGTCATTCAGAGGTATAACTAAACATATTGACACTTTTAGCCCTTCTAACTTGCAAAGTTGCGCGTAACTTTACTTATAGGCATAAAAACCTTAGACGGCCAATAGTTGGCATTCCCGAGAGTATAATCAAATATCATGAAGCTCCCGATTTGTTAAAAGCTCACTCAGAGGTAAGAATTAACATGTTGACGCTTTTAACCCTTCATTGCGCAAACTTTCAATTTATTACGCAAACGGCTACACTCGATCGACGAGTGGCTCATTTGTGAATATAATCATCGTGAGAGGTTATTCAGAAACTTATTTTTGGTATGCTAACACTTCCAGTCCTTTCATAATCAAAGTTTTCGATTTTTCGAAAAATTAGTCCCTTAAATTCACACTTGACTTCATTAGGGTTTATTACACGTGTCAATACATCATTGGTCGTGATTTTTCCGAGGTGTTACATCCTCACCCCTTAAAAGAAAAATCTCGACCTCGAGATTTGTTAAATTGATGGAAGTACTTTTTGTTGCATAATGGACTTAACTTCTATAGTATATTTGGAGTCTTTCCAAGCTCCCAAGTTGACCTCTATAATAGGTACATGTATCCCTTTTGGAGCTTCTTAACCTGTCGATCTTCGGTCGATACAGGTTTCTCATCATATCATAAATCTGCATATCATTATGTGATAATGCGTCTCAACTTATCGATGATACATATTCTTAAATTACTAATGTGGGTCACATTGCGAGCTTCACTAAGCTCCTTATATAGGTTTTAGCTTATAGGCTATTGACCTTTTTTGCATTCGATTTCCCGAATGTTCGTATATATCTAGGGCTTAACTTACCCTGAGGAATTTATAATTTAGCACACCCTTCTTAGGGCGATACCTTCGATTGTATCTTATTCCTCATTAAGGACTTAAGAAGGTTGCGGCTTTTATCAATCCTCAATTTTTTCTGCCGAATACTGGAAACTTTAAGATGATTACGAATTCGAATGATCTTATTTGTTGTTTCCAATGCAACTTTCAGATCCTGATAATTGGACTTACCAATCTATTGTTCTTACAATAGATGTTTAACATTCCATCAATACAAGGTCTCCAAAGGAGCAGCCTTGATGCTTGTATAACAACTATTATAGAAAAGCTTATCTTAAGGTGAGATGGTTATTCCAACCACTGCTTAAAAATAACCTTAAGGAATAGCTAATCCTTGCCGTTAGTCGAACAAATCGACTATCCTGGGCAGCTGATGGAAATTCTTAATTGTTGCCTAATTAGGGTTGCGGTAATCAATGCATAAGCAAAATGAACCGTCTTTCTTAATTAGCTATACTGAATTCTAGAATATTGAGTTAGGCTATATGAATTTTCTATTTTTAAAACTTACTTAATCAGGGTTTCGATTCTTCCAATGATGGTACTAGCCGTCTTGGAGATTTCATAATAATACAACCCAAAATGGGGTATAAATCTTAACTCTACTTGCCTCAGGAGGTAAACAGGGTAATCTCTGGAGAAGATTATCAAGATACATGGAGGTTACAGAGATTTTCCAATTCTCATGCTCCAATTTATCTATCATTGCTTGTGTCAAATAAGTGACACATTTATGTTACAAGTCCACGAATTCCTTAATCGGGGACATTTATTTGGACAATTCCATTCTGGATATCATCTTTGAATACCATTAGTTGACTTTAGTACCATATGACCATTAGAATATCTTTGCGGTTCCATGCATTAAACCTCCATACTGATTAGGCATGGAAGCAATCTATGGAACTTATTAAGATACATCAATCCTTATATGGCGCTTTTATCATACTGTCTGGTATTCGCAATCGATAGAGCTCAAGGAGATATCAACTATGTATGCTGACGCACTTCCTTTTAGAGAGAGGACACTTCTAAAATTCTACGACTGAAGGTTTCTGACAGGAACAGAAGAAATGGTTCTTATGATTTTTGCTTGTAAGTTTTACCTTACACTTAATATCTGGGTTTCTTACGGGAAAAATTTCTAAAAGTTTGCTAAGCTTATGGTCTTATGAGAGACTTAGCAGCATCTGAACCCAACATAACTCTTAGCAATGAAATTTACAATAAGGGATTTATCTGGTGTCATTCTTATTGTGAACTGCCTCTAATCATACATCAGGAGGGTTGAACGCCTCCATTCTTAATCCTTTTAAACTTAGCTATAAAATCTTTGACAAATTTTAGTGCAGTCTCAGCCTTGACTGGTTATTTCTTAATCTATAAAACGTGAGTAGCTGAGGTGGATCCATAATGGATTCATATCAAGCAGGCTTTGAAACCTTTCCATGACTTTTCTCATAGCCTTTCTAACAGCTGCGTTAATTGCAGTTTTGGAGATTAACTTCATTAACATTGAGGTTCACATTAGATGCACCATTAACATTTGTCGCACCTCCAACATCGAGACTGTTGTTTGTCTCTCTTGAGTTTTCCATACTCAAATCTTTGGTATTAAATACCATATTCAACAAGTGCTTAGGCAATCCATACCCAGTATCTCCTTGAATTGTCAAAGGCTCACCATAAGGAGTCTTGATAACTATTTGGTTCTTATCACATAATGTATGGGCTTGGTTACAGGATGACCAACCCATTTCTATTATTATATCGAGTCTCTTTATTCTAATGGAAACGAGGATAGCGGAAAAGAATGGTTCCTAATGGATATAAAATATCCATCTAATGTTGCTGAAGTTGTCTTTGAGGTATCATCGGCTAATTCTACTTTATACTTAACGCTTAGAGTTTTAACAGGCAGATTTAATGATTTACAAAATCTATTGTCTACGAAAGACTTATCTGAACCTGAATCAAATAATACTCTAGCATGAGCGTTATTGATAAAGAAAGTACCTGTTGTGACATTGTCATACTGAATAGCCTCTTGAGCGTCCATTTAAGAGCTTCAAGCTTTGGTCACCGAAAGGCGTAGATTCAAAAGTTGACCCTTTAGGTCCCTCTATTGCGCAAACTTGCGCATCTCAACATTTAATAGCATTGAAGCCTCATCTAATCCATATTAGGCATTCTTGAAAGTATTAATAAACATCACGATGCTTCGGGTTCGCTAAAAGGTCATTCAGAGGTATAACTAAACATATTGACACTTTTAGCCCTTCTAACTTGCAAAGTTGCGCGTAACTTTACTTATAGGCATAAAAACCTTAAACGGGCAATAGTTGGCATTCCCGAGAGTATAATCAAATATCATGAAGCTCCCGATTTGTTAAAAGCTCACTCAGAGGTAAGAATTAACATGTTGACGCTTTTAACCCTTCATTGCGCAAACTTTCAATTTATTACGCAAACGGCTACACTCGATCGACGAGTGGCTCATTGTGAATATAATCATCGTGAGAGGTTATTCAGAAACTTATTTTTGGTATGCTAACACTTCCAGTCCTTTCATAATCAAAGTTTTCTATTTTTTTTGAAAAATTAGTCCCTTAAATTCACACTTGACTTCATTAGGGTTTATTACACGTGTCAATACATCATTGGTCGTGATTTTTCCGAGGTGTTACAGTTAACAAGACACGCAAGAGTAGTGTTAAACTCGTCAAGGTTCGTTGGAATGCGCGTCACGGCCCAGAGTTCACTTGGGAGCGTGAGGATCGCATGAAAGCCAAATACCCACATTTGTTCCCCAAAACCCCTGTAGCTAGTACCAGAACTGAAATTTTGGGACGAAATTTTCTTAACAGGGGGAGAATGTGACAACCGTCAAAAATCCAGGTATCCGTACAATATAATTAACCATGATTAGTGCTTAATGACTGTGCTAAATTACAAATGACTGCTTTCTGATTTCTGTATCATACTTACATGTGCATGACATATTACATATTGTCACATCATTTTTACATGCAAACTTTAGTGACATAAACGATGCTTAAAGCACAGCTAGCACAGTTAGCGGATAACTCAGAAAATGCTGACGATGTTCGGTACATAGGCAAACAGTGTTTTGAGACCCCGTATGGGCCAGAGACAAGGTACTACACTAGTATGGTGTGTAGGGAAGTAAGGACCATAAAACTGCTTTACTAGGTGATATTTTAAGTGCCGGAAAGTGTCTAAAACCCACTCAAAGTGCTGTATTCAGCATATTTCAGCAAAATTCAGCATTTCAACAAGCTAATTACATGCAAAAACATGACTAAATGGTCCTGAATGCTTTCCTAAGTGTCGGGAATTAAAAGTGTCACAAAAGGGTACTTAAAGATCACTAAACGGAATAGTTTGACACTTTAACGAACCGGTATCTAACCGAACAACCGAACACTACCCGAAACACCAAAATTTTACTAGAAGCATTGTTTTATTATTTCTAAGCAAGTTATGATCCCCGAACACCCTAACACCCACTAAAAATATCAAGTAACTAACACTTATAACTAATGCTTGGATTTGAACCTTTAATCTAACTTAATGATTGGAATTTACACTTAGACCCCCCCCCCCTTGTGTGTGGACGGTCACCTAGTGGCCCCACCCTTGATCACACTAAATCTCATTTGATCTTACTTGATCTTCTAAAGATTGATTAAGGATTTGATGTGTACTTAGGGAACATAGGAACCAATGGACAAAACTCTAAAATGGTTATAAGAAAGATCAAGAAGCTCATTATCTCTTACACACACTTCACACCACTCACCTCCTCCCCTCTCATCCCACTCTCGGCCGAGAGCCACCCCCACACCACCATCACTTCCATTTCAAGTTCATTCATTCCAAGTTCATTCGAAGGTGTAAGGAGGTCTACAAGCAAGCTTGGTGGTCTTGGATCTTGAAGGACCTCATCCAATTGCTATTATCCTCTACATTTGTCATCTTCAACCTCTTGTGTTCTACCCTAGCCTTGTGCTAGTAGTAAGGCCCTCATAACCCTTTGTTACTTCATATATTGTTGGTTAAAAGATGATATACATTGATAAACATGATGAACACTAAAAGACATAATCATAAATCTCTAACATAAGCTTGTCATATGATGAACTCTTGGTGAAACAATGTTGTTTAATGTATGTATGACACTTGATTGTTGTTATCTTGAGATTATGATGTTGATCATCATAAGGAGCTTGCTAGATTGTGATTAAACACATGATCTAGCAAGTGAGACGATGATTATGTGACAAAACAAGATGATCTTCCTCATATATAAGCATGAACTTGAAGAATGAAGTGATTTCTTGAAAAATAATAAACAAAGTGAGTTAGTAATCTTATGGATCTAAGATTTATGAATGGTTTTCCACAAGAACCAAGTTCAAAATGTGATTTTTAGAAGATCTTGGTTCTTACTTAAATATACACTATTTTTGGTGATAAAACAAGTGTAGAAACACTTGAGAAACAAGAAGATTTCACAAAGAAACGTTTTTGTAAAATATGTTTACAAGTTGTAAACACCTAAACCTTCCAAGAATGAGATTTTTAAAGAAGTAAACACACTTGAAAGGGTAACTAAACCTACTAAATACACTACCAAGTTACTACAAGTTTTTATGAAAATTCAAGTTCGTGATTATTATGTAGATAGCTTTGTTTTAGCACATGGTAAGTGTAGATTGATTGTTGATTGCTTATGATGATTTTTGAAAAGAAAATGATATGCTTAAATAGCATGGACACCTCCATTTTAGGGGAAACTATGACAAAATTTTCTAAAAATATAAACACTTAGAAAATATTTTCTAAACAAATATTTACAAGTGTGTTTTAACTATGGTTTTTAATATAAACTTTGCCATAGACTTTGTTACAAAAGTACAAGTATTGGAGGTTGGCTTTTATAAATAAAAATTGGTAAATATGTATTTAGAATATATATTTACACATTGTGTGTGATTATTTGTATACTCTGTGTAGTAGTTATATTATTTTAGGATTTAAAGTAATATAACTTAACAAAAATACCAAGGATTTACAATCCAAAATAATAACAAAAATCACAAGGGATAAATATATAAGTTACACACATAATATTGGCAAACCTAACAAGAACGTAACTTATAAAATATTCCGGAGAATACCGTTACAAATATATTTTCGGTAAATAATATTTTGGATACGAAAGAAATGAAAGTATGATTTTTATTACAAAGTATATCATATTTTCAACAAGGAGAAAATATACTATTTTTGGGAAGTAAAAATATATTTTCTTGGAATACATTAATTATGGATAAAAATAAGTTAAATATATTTTCTAAAGTGAGACTTGAAAATATATTATTTCGGAACTACAAATACTAGAATACGAATGTACATGTATGAGATACCCCCATCATTGGGAAGGAAATACTTGAGAAGTATTAATACAGAAATATTGCTTAAACAATTATTCCAAAACTAAATATAATTTAAAGTTAAAATAATTATTATTTTAACAAGTAATTATAACTTGGAATAATATTAGGAACATAAGAAACGTAACTCAAAAACGTTAAACTCTAAGCCAAGGCACGGCCCGTTCGTCTAATAGACATTAGTACATTGTAGGGAGTCGTGTTCGCTGAGGAGATTTGGGTTACGATTCTGAAGACGCAATACTGTGAGTTCATGTCCCCCTTTTCTTTAAATTGTTTTGTTTATTTACTTCGAGGGTGAAATACATGTTACAAAAAGGATTACATACAATTACAATTGGTATGGTTAGCCTAGGAAAGAACCATAGATCAAGTGAATGGGTAGGCGGATACTTGGGATTGGGACCATTAATCCTCGTATAAGGACCGAGGGGCATGAGTGATAGATCTATTTGGGTGTAGCGAGCCCACACCCATGAGGACCAGGGTGGCCCATAGGGTGACTATGTCTTCCAGCCGGAAGCCCGGTAAAAATTTGCTAGGTTTGAGTCTTCCTACACCGTCACACATATCAGTGGCCTTGCAAACCGTTGGTGATCTTTTCCTTGTTTGCTTTCATACCGGGATTTACATACACTGTTTACAAAGGTTTATACATACTTATACAAACACATGAACTCGCTCAACTTTTGTTGATGTTTTCAAATTACATGTATTTCAGGGAACTAAGTGGATCTGGCAGGTGTTGCATGTTTCAGGCTGCGTCATGAAAAGATGTCATCCGTGGTCGTAGGGTTTAGGAGATGTATCCTATTCCTGGAAGGGATACATGTTTCTAAACCCGGTTTTATTTAAAGTCTTTTGTTGAGTCTTCATGAACTCATTTAAAACATGTTGTGGTTTGTAACTTGAATTAGATGTTTACGTTCCAGACAAGTATGTTGTGGTATTTTCTAAACTTAATATATGGATACTTATTAAAGACAACACACGCTGGAATACGACGCCAATACATGACAAGTTATACAGATACAGGAATACGAATACACATGTATGAGATACCCCCATCCTTGGGAAGGAAATATGAATATAAATACTTGGGAAGTATTGTTACAAAAATATCGTTTAAAAAATTATTCCAAAATTAAATATAAAATAATTTAAAATATTAATTATTTTAACAAATAATTATATGCTTGGAATAATAACGAAGACACTTTAAAACGTAACCCAAGGCCACTAATCTTTACCATGTCAAGGCACGACCCGCTCGTCTAACGGACCGTAGTACGCATGTAGGTAGTCGTGCGTTCTAGAGGAAGCTTTGAGTTACATCGGATACAAGGAACGCAAAACTGTGAGTTCATGTTCCCCCTTTTCTTTTAACTGTTTTCAGTTTTAAAACTTCGGGGGTGAAATACATGTTACAATTGTTTACAAACATTTACACACGGTATGGTTAGCTAAGGAATGAACTGCTAGATCATGTGAATGGGTAGGCGATTAACTTAAGACCATTAATCCTTGTATAAGGACCGAGGGGCATGAGTGATAGATCTATTAGGTGTTGCGAGCCCCACCCATGGGCCTGCGAGTTGGCCGCATGTGGTGACTATGTCGTTCCGCCTGAGGGGCCGGTACGAAATACGCATACATGATTGAGTGCTTCTTATGCCATGTCACTTATATTAATGTATTAGCTACACATTAATTGATCTATTTTTCCTTGTTGCTACATACCAATTTACAAGTACCTACATACATACAAAGGTTTTCAAGGATGATTCGTGCACACATACTAAACACATGAACTCGCTCAACTTTTGTTGATGTTTTCAAACTACATGTATTTCAGGGAATTAGTAAGTGGATCTGGCGGGCGTTGGAAGTTTTATGCTGCAATAGGAATAATGATGTCATCCATGGTCTTTGGGTTTGGTCAGTGTGTCTTATTCCTGGACGAGACACGTCTTTCAAACCTTAGTTACATCTAACATCTTTTGGCGAGTCCTTAGTGAACTCATAAACAATTTGTATGGTTTGTAAAACTTGAATTTGAAGTCTACGTTTTAAACAATGTTGTTATGTTTTTAACTCATTCAATGGATGACAAATCTATGGTTATATCATATAGTTGTTGTTATGATTGAATGCAATGGTATTAAGAAAGTCACACCATAATCACGCTTCCGCAAAAAGTCAGGGTGTGACAAAGATCTTGTGTAAAAACAGGAATTTATGAAGAAAATAAGAAGTTAAGTGGATAGTTATGTGTTTTTAAGTAAAAATATGAGAATCAAGATGAAAACGAAGTGATTCTTGTGAAAATCAAAGTGGAAAACGTTGTATAATTGAAGAAAACTATTAAATCTTACTTGCAAATGGTCGAACAACAATTTGGCAGGGGTTCGGTATGAAAATCAGCAAGTGAGAATGACTAAGGAGGGCTTGGGTATTTATAGAGATGGTGGGTTCGCACAGGGACCTTGGTTCGAAGCTGCCCAACTTCGAACAGAAGTGTTGTTTTGTGCAATGAACACCTTGTTTCGCGTGCGGGATGCGTTTAGTGTGTTTTGTTGCGTTAGTTAGTATTGGTACTTTAAGTATTTTAGCGTAGCACTAAGTTTCGAGTTGTGTTGAGATTTAATGTAATAAATCAAGTTGTGTGAATAGCGTTGAGTTTGCATTGCGATAGCGTTTACGAGTAATCAACATACATAATAAAAAATACAAGCAAAGCATATGAAACACACATCAGAACATTACTACTACTAATGACAGCGTTTACGATTTAGCGTGTTAGTCGTGATAAGCATATGCGGAGGCGTATGGTAACCAAACAAACAAACACGACAATTTAAATAGCATAATTCTCTGTAATTTGAGTTGCATAAGAGTTGCAAGAGTTGACCACATCCGGTGTCCATGAGACACGACCCCGTGTCCCTTGTCTGCTTCTGTTTATCTTTTTTTAGGGAATCTTGAGTGGGGCACGACCCAATGCCCAGTAGGCACGGCCCCGTGCTTGGGTTCTGGTTTGTTGTTTTTGGTCTTGGGGTGAATCTTAGAGGGTCGATATAGTGTATCAACTTCTCTTCTTTCGTATTTATGCTAGTTTTCGCCGTTAATTTGTTTCTTTTGTACATTTAAGCTCTTTTAATCCTGAAAATCAAAAGTATACAAAGAAACACACTTTTTCCAATATTAGTACTAAAAGGGTTGTTTTTATACCTTATTTGATATAATTTATATGTTGCATTTAGCGCATATCACACGCTTAGAACCGGTCGACTACCCTCTCACCGGCTTCTGCAATGAAGTTGTCTTCCCTCTGGGCCAAATATCATTCCCAGTCTTGTTGTCAGACGGGAACAATTCAAGAACAGAAGACGACACTTTCACGTGCCTTTTTGGAACGCTTCACATATTGTTCCAAATAGGTTACTACCTATGAAAGGTTGGTTGTACTATAAATACATGTGGTCCAAAATAAGTTAACATGCACCTGTTTAAGGTTTGGAACACTTCACATATTGTTCCAAATAGGTTACTATCCACACGTTAAAGGTTTTAACACACTTAACATATTGTTCCAATTAGCTGAAGGTCAGTTTCATCATTCCTTATATTTAAATCATCTTAAAACACAATAGTTAGATATATGAATCGGTAATACATTTGGTTGGTCATTTATGTAACATAGTTTCATCATAAATTCATGACATCCAGTTTATCAACTTAATACACATTATTGTCACACTTCCTCGTTAATGTATTTCCTACTGAAAATTAAACCAAATGTCCACACAATGATTTATCTACAACAAAATTATGTTATTTTCCTTTTCAATAAAAAAATTAAAGTTTAGTAAAAAACCTAGAACATTGTAAGAACATTAGTATATTTAAAAGAATTCACAAAGCAATATAGATGACATAAAGTTGAAACACAGATGATGAATAGTAAATGAAAGAACAATTTATAATTTAAAGAGTTATAAATTACTGTTGGGTCAAGCTCATATATAAACTTGTAGGTAAAAATTGTGTAGGTTTCATAGTAGTTAAGTCTCAGATAATCTCATTAAATCGTTTTAATATCTTCGGATTAATGTATTTCTAGATACTGTTAAATTCTTCAGATAATTCAGAAAAAATGAAGAACAAATATTGTAGTTTATGTTTTAAATTCAATAAGAAAAATAGACCATCATGAAATTTTAGTGAAATAACCAAATGTTTCAAAAAGAGTGTACGAGTTCGGTGGTTAAAACGATTGATGGTTATTTCTAGTAATTGGGTACTATCAAAAGTAACTTGTGTTGATCAGTTCTGTTTAAACATTATGGAAAAAATGAATGACATACCTGTTACAGCAGACATGCCAGTAGAGAATCCTGTCAGAGATGCAGCCATTGAGTTTGACATACTTGTTAGGATGATCTGGTTCCTCCTTAGGGTGTAAGATTATGATGGTGATGAAACCGAAACAAGGGTAGGATTCAGTTGGGAGAGAGAGCCGATTGATGTTATTAGGGTTGTGTGAATTGTGTAATTGTCTAACCCTTAAACTCTCTAATAATCTCCTTATATATACACCCAAGAGGAAACCTAACTATTTAATAAGGGTAATATGGTCCATCAACAATTACCAACTAATTATTAATAGGTTATTAATATATTTTTCTCTATATAATATAAATGATTATAATGGCTACAAGATTAAATATTATGATAATTATATATTTAATATCACATTTTCCCACTTAGCCGAGTAATCATTTATCATGAGTATTAGATGAGCCTGTCCAGGAGTTAACACTCATTTTAGCCTTAAACCAAGAACTATAGCAGAGAAATACAGCCGTTGAATCATCATTCGACTCAGGACCCCCATTAGTGATACTATAGCCTCAATTTAAAACCTAATAGTTATGATCAAAATACACATAAGCCCTTTAGCGTCTGATTTGTATTTATAGTTTTCTATATGTCATTACACCGGCAGAACATATGTTAGAGACATACAAAATCAAACTGAGGAAATTTCATTAATTAAAACATAAGCTAGTACAATATGCCATTAAATAAGGTCTTTAGTAAGTCCGATATTCGATACATGTTCTTCGAAAACTTTAGGTGGGAGACCTTTAGTCATCGGATCCACAAGCATATCTTTAGTACTAATATTCTCAATACAAAGATCATTTTCCTCAACGTATGAACAAATATTTTGTATCGAGACATAAACCAGCTCCAGTCGAACTGTTACTGTTCGAGAAATTAAAGGCAGCTGAGTTATCACAGTAAAGCTTCAATGGTCTAGAAATGGAATTAACAATTTTGAGTCCAGTGATCAGATTTCTAAGCAACATTCCATGGCAGGTTGCGTTGTAAACAGCAATGTATTCTGCCATCATTGTGGAAGTTGTGGTTAACTATTGTTTACGACTCTTCCATGAGATAGGTCCGCCTGCTAACATAAAGATATAGCCCGAAGTGGATTTCTTATCATCTTTGCATTTGGAAAATTCAGAATCAGAATAACCTACCACTTCTAAATGATCACTTCTTCTATAAGTCAGTTTATAGTCTTTCGTCCCTTGCAGATATCTAAGGACCTTCTTATCTGCTTTCTAGTGATCTAGGCCAGGATTAGTCTGATAACGGCCTAGCATTCCAGCAATATCAGCGATATCTGGGCGAGTATAGACTTGAGCATACATCAGGCTCCCGACTACTGACGCGTAAGGTATCTCGCTCATTTGCTCCTTTTCAACCTTTGTTGTCAGACACTGGAATGAACCGAAAACATCTCCCTTAACTACTGGAGAGACTGAGGGTTTGCACTGTTGCATGTTGTAAAGTGTAAGGACACGATCTATGTAAGTCTTTTGAGATAATCCTAAGATCCCTTTGTATCTATCTCGGTGAATTTCGATGCCAATGACGTAAGAAGCATCTCCGAGATCCTTCATGTCGAAGTTATGCGAGAGTAACTGCTTCGACTCATGCAACATGTCTAAACTATTACTTGCCAATAGAATATCATCTACGTAAAGGAAAAGTATAGTAAAGTTACTCCCACTCATCTTGAGGTAGGTGCATTGATCCACTTGATTCTTCATAAAACCCTGTCTCTTCATGACTTCATCAAATTTGAGGTACCATTGATGTGATGCTTATTTTAACCCATAAACGGATTTCTTCAACTTACAGACTAGATGCTCCTGACCTTAAGGTTTAAAGCCTTCAGGTTGTTTCATGTAAACATCTTCGTCTAAGTCTCCATTAAGGAAAGCAGTTTTGACGTCCATCTGATGCAGCTCTAAATCAAAATGAGCTACTAGGGCCATAACGATCCTTAATGAATCTTTACGAGAGACGGGTGAAAATGTATCTTGATAATCAATTCCCTCTTTCTGAGTGTAGCCCTTTGCAACCAATCTCGCTTTATAGCGCTCAACGTTCCCATTCGGATCCAGTTTTGTTTTGAACACCCATTTACATCCTACATGTTTAACACCGTTGGGTAATTCGACCAAATCCCAAACGTCATTTTTCTTCATGGATTCAAGCTCATCAATCATTGCTTTGTTCCTTTCAGAAGACTGATCACTGCTAATGGCTTCATTATAAAAGATAGTATCATTGAGCTTTCCAGTATCCATTTCAGTCAGGTAGGTAACATAATCATCCCAATTAGTAGGCCTTCTTTGCCTAGATGAGCTTGTGAGTTGATTATCGGGTTCAGCGTTGTTTTGGTTTTGAGCGTTTGATGTGCCTTCGTTATGAGGTATAATGGGTTTTGATTTTGGAGATGGAATTTGTGCAGTAGCTTCAGGTGCAGTTGTTGCATTGGGTACAAGAGGAGTAAACGGAGTAATGGTAAGCGACGAGTCTCTCCCCCCGCGTCTTGTACTTCTTTTAATTCTTCGTAAGGGTTGGTACTGCTCCCATTGACCTTGAAATCCTCCAGGAACGCATCACGCTTGGTTTCAACAATATGGGTGACATGGGAAGGACAATAGAAACGTTAACCCTTCGAATGATCAAGATACCCGATAAAGAAACTGGTAACTGTTTTAGGGTCAAGTTTCCATAGGAAAGGATTATAGAGTTTTGCTTTAGCAATGCAGCCCCATACTTTCATATATTTAAGACTCGGTTTCCTTCCTGTCCAAAGTTCATAAGGAGTTTTAGGGACAGACATAGAAGGAACTCTATTGAGTATATGAATAGCTGCTTTTAACGCTTCAGTCCAGAGGAATAATGGTAAATTAGTTTTGGCTAACATACTGCGCACCATGTTCATAAGGGTACGATTTCTTCGTTTAGCGACACCATTCTGCTGAGGTGTACCAGGCATGGTGTATTGGTTCACAATCCCCTGGCCCTTACAAAACTCATAAAATGGAATAGGAGCTTTACCCACATCAGTATGTCTTCCATAATATTCGCCTCCTCTATCTAATCTCACAACTTTAATCTGACGATCTAATTGCTTTTCAACTTCAGCTTTATAAACTTTAAAAGTTGTAAGAGACTCAAATTTATCCTTAATGAGATACAAGTACATGTAACGAGAATAATCATTAATGAAAGTGATAAATAAAGTATGTCCTTTTATGCCAGCGATTTGGTAGGGACCACTAATGTCAGTATGAATGAGTTCTAATAGATTAGAGCTCCTAGTGGCACATTTCTTATTCGATAATGTCATTTTGCCTTTAAGACATTTGACACGTGTTCCAAAATCAGTGAAATCAAGAGGAGGTAAGACTTCATCCTTTACGAGGCAATTTAATCATTCTCTTGAGATGTGGCCTAAACGTTGATGCCGCAACATAGATGAAGTCTCTAAGTCTCGATTATGTTTCATCTTTGTGAGTGATTCATTAATATTATATGACAACAAAGATTTGGAAAAATTATCATCTAGTTCTAATCTATAGAGACCACCATCCAGAATGCCAGTACTTTAAACAACGGAATCATTGAGAATAGAGAGTTTGCGATGACCATGGGAAACGACAAAACCGTCCATGTCAAACTTTGGTCCTGATACAAGGTTCCGAGTTACCTCAGACCACCATCCAGAATGCCAGTACATAAACCAGTTTTCAAAAATATTGTAATGTTCCTATGGCCTTCACTTCAAATTCCCGATCATCCCCAACTTTAAGTGTTCTTTGGTTTCTTCCCTGCTTCCGGATTGAAAGGAATCCCTGAGTAGAGTTGGTTACATGAACCATAGAACCAGAATCAAACCACCAAGAATTAGCAGGAACATTTAAATTAAAGGACTCAAGTATCATGAAAAAATCGTTACCTTTCTTAGCCTGCCACTCCTTGAAGTCAGGGCATTCCTTTTGCTTATGTCATGTTTTCTTACAGAACTTGCAGTAGGGTTTGCCTAAGGAGCTCTTAGAGCTGGAAGGTGCACTTGTATTAGGATTTGGCTTTTGGACTTTAGAAGCATCTTTCTATGATAATTGTTCTTCCTCTTCTTAGAGTTGGAGGTGGTGAAGTTAGCAACATCAGTAGTGCGATCCATCTTCATACGCTCTTCCTCCTGTACGCACATAGCGACCAGCTCACTCATCGTCCATTTGTCCTTCTGAGTGTTGTAATTGATCTTGAATTCTTCATAGGATGAAGGAAGCGAAGTGATGATGAAGTGAACAAGAAAACCATCACTGATTTCCATCTCTAGCCCTTTCAGCTTATTAGCCATGTCATGCATCATCATGATGTGCTCGCGAATATCGCTTCTCCCATCATACTTAGTCATCACCAGCTTGAGGATAAGAGTGCTAGCATGTGCTTTTGATGTTCCTTTGAATTGTGCCTCCACAGAAGCCAGGTATGTTTTAGCAATCTCAGAATCAGGAATAGCTCCTCTAATTGCATTGTGTATGGACTGCTTCATGAACATGAGAGACATGCGGTTACACCTAGTCCATTTTTCATGAACTGTCTGCTCAGCAGCAGTGCTTTGAGGAGTAAGGTCTGCTGGCTTATTCTCTCTTAGAGCATAATCGAAGTCTAGCAATCCAAGTGTAAGCATGAGGGCGTCCTTCCATTCAGCAAAGTTATCACCAGTCAAAGGTGGAATCCCGCAATTGGGTGCTGATAGTGGAAATAAGATGAGCAAGTTATGATACTAAGAAAGAAGTCCTAATGTGATCTAAGGGCATGTTATACTAAGGCAGGCATAAATAATGACCATTTTAATTATGAAGTTGTGATATTGTCTATTACTAACATCAAAATAATAGACTTAGTTAAAATTCTACTTAAACGAAGACAAATCAGCTTTGGCCAGAAGTGTAATCATTTAAGTATGTGTGCAAAGTAATCGTGACAAATCAGCTTTGGCCAGAAATGAGACAATCACTTTAGTTATGCACTTGTCAAGTATGCTAGACATAAATGAATTAAAATCAGCTTTGGCCAGAAAATAAGACATTTCACATTTGTAATGCATACTTAACATAGCTTTTATAACACTTGAACAATAACTAGATGTATTAAATAAGCTTTGGCCAGAAATGACACATCAGAAGCTCATTCAAGTTAAGCTATTTTGGTTTTGTAAAAAGTTATCTGATTCTGATTAGGTAATTAAGTGTTTACAAAACCAAGTATTTAATAGCGTGCCCCTGCACGGGGTTCGGGGCGGAGCCCCAAGCTAAATGTTAGTTCACATTAAACAGCCTAAAATAATGAGGTTTCGAGTGAGGTCTCGAGTCAGGTCTCGACTGAGTTATGAGGTCTCGAGTTGCAACCTTTGTCTCGAGTCCCAACCTTGGTCTCGAGTTTTAGCCTTATGGTCTTGAGTCGCAACCTTATGGTCTCGAGTTGTGAAGAATTAAAACCCTTAGTCGAAACCTCAGTGGTCTCGAGTCGAAAAGATTTGAGAACCCTTATGATTTCGAGTCGAGACCTTGTGGTCTCGAGTCGAGATCTTGGTCTCGGGTCGTTAAAAGTGATCTCCAAACTCCTGTTAACAGCTGTTGTTGTGAAAATATCTGAAAGCTCGAAATTTTAGGGATTGTGGGATAATGTTTCCTGTTTTATTGTTGATCTAAACTTATCAAAGATTTCGAAAATTATAATTTGATTATCCTATAACAGTTTTTGAAAATTTTAAGAGATATAATTCAGATCAAAAGCAGTAAAAACACCCACTAATCCAAATTATATTCCAAAACTTAAGGAATTTTCGAGTTTTCTTAGAACAAGTGATGAAACCTAAAAAAATAAAACATAAATCTGGGATCCGAAACCTGAATTTTAAGATTTCTGTTAACAGATTTCGGACATTAATTTACCCATATTGGTTTTGAGTGACATGATTAACCACCCTTTTCTCAAAACAACGATTTTGGCACAACAAGAATCGAAATCAGCCGTGATTTTTATTAGACTTTCAAGAATTCTGTTTTCCAGATTTTATTCCCAGAATAATGGATACGAAAATAGAACTGATTTATCAACATATGCTCTGATACCACATGTTGATCAGTTCTATTTAAACATTATGGAAAACATGAATGACATACCTGTTACAATAGACAGGTCAGGAGATAATCCAGTCAGAGATGCAGCCATTGAGTTTGACATACTTGTCAGGATGATCTGGTTCCTCCTTAGGGTGTAAGATTATGATAGTGATGAAAGCGAAACAAGGGTAGGATTCGGTTGGGGGAGAGAGCCGATTGATGTTATTAGGGTTGTGTGAATTGTGTAATTGTCTAACCCTTAAACTCTCTAATAATCTCCTTATATATACACCCAAGAGGAAACCTAATTAGTTAATAAGGGTAATATGGTCCATCAACAATTACCAACTAATTATTAATAGGTTATTAATATATTTTGATCTATATAATATAAATGATTATAATGGCTACAAGAGTAAATATTATGATAATTATATATTTAATCTCACAACTTGGTCATTGCTATTGATTTCCTTTTGTATTGATTATGGTTGTTTATATCAGTAGTAACTTAGTTATTGTTGATGGTTAGTCATTGTCTGCAATAATTTAGTTATTTTCTATTATTGGTCTTTAATACTAACACAAATTCCGATTGATCGTTGTTAATGTTGATCATACAATCAGTACTGATCGCATAATTACTATCGATCTCTAAGTTCCCACTAATGTATTAGTTTATAATTCCTACTAATAAACTATTCTTATTGATGCTTCTACGGATCAGGCTGATTCGAAGCATGTTCCAGAGGCTTTTAACTAGTGTAGTAGATTTTTCGCTCATTGCGGGCGCAATCATTAACCGGTCAGGGTGACCTCCACCAAGAGCTAAGTCTCTTGGACCCTCCCAAAGACACAACCCCCTTGGAACCCATGGATCATCTGTGCTAGAAATTAGAATAGCCTCAAACGAGAATGCATTGCGCACCGCCTACCTAGTAATGATGTTTATTTGGATTTCCCTTTATTCTTAAGTAAGTCATAACTGACCAAAATGATTTTCTGACACTAAAATCGCTATTTTACTAGATTTGCATAGAAGAAGTGTTATAATAATATCTATATAATAACTTGATGATACAAAAATCAACTTCATTGTGTAATTGAGTTCTATAAAAAGAAAATAATTGATGAGCGCATGTGTAGATAAAGTTTGATATGAACTATTACATATATGCAATATCTTAATATTGCATATATATATATATATATATATATATATATAGGGTCAGGATTTAGAGAGAACGACTAAAAGTGTGAGAACGGTGAGAACGATTAGAAACCGTTGGATCAAAACAATCTATGGACTACATGACGCGGTGGCATTTTCGTAAATAACATCACTTTTATTAGTGTGGCGCGCTTCCATAAGGGCAAAAAGGTAAATGTTCATATACAAAAAACATCAAAGCCTGACCGAAACATATATACTTCTTAGAAAAACCTCCCCAAAACCAACGTAAAACGCGAAAACCCAAGAAAACGCGAAACAACAAAAACTATGGCGTCAAAAGATCAAACCAGATCCAGAGGAAACAACATAGTGAGTTAACTTCGATTTACATTGTGCTAGTTTATGCTGCTTTTGGCGTTCTAATTTTAACAAAAAATTTGCAGTTTCTACAAGGGGGGAAGGGTCATCTGCTCCAAAACGCCAAAAAACGAACGAGCAACGAAAGAAGCCAACAAGAGGATATGGCACACAAATGTTACTTTTCGTGATGTAAAAATACACTTTCATACAATGTTGCCAAAACGCCAAAATATGTATCGTTTGTTACTAAAGGCTACAACACATGAATCATGTCATAGCTTTGTTACTAAACGCCAAAAAATGTATGGTTTCTGTTATAAACACATTTAACTATTATTGAGTTATTCAACATCTATAATCTTTTATTGATTTATAAAACGCCATAAATGTATCATAGTTATGTTAAATTATACTATTAAAACGCCATAAAATAAAACGCCATGAAATCATTTTTTATAGGCGAAGAGAGGTTAAGATTGAAAATAAATGTCCATATTGGAAGGGCCCAAAACGCCAATAAGAGGAAGGAATTAAGTCAGAATGTGGAGGTTGAGGAAGAACCATATCATGAGTTCAGTGGGGCTAGGATCTTGTCAAGAGTAAAACCTACAAACTTGACTTGTTGGTTTATGAATCTAAACGAAAATCAAAGAAAGACAGTTACCAAATGGGATTTGGTGCTACACTAAAGTTGAAAATAGACATCGTACCAACAATGCTTGCGTACTGGTTGGTTGAAAATTATAATGAAAAGACAAACACCCTAAACGTTGGCAACCATACCATACATATAAATGAAGAATTGGTAAACTCTTTAACGGGTATACCAAATGGAAGGGTGCTGGTGAACATGAAAAAAAGACCAACAGCTAAAGACCACGTGGCGGCTGAGTGGAAAGCACAGTTCCGAGGGTTGGGCTGGGTTAACAGACCAAGTGTGAAGATATACTTTGATAACGTTTTGCCTATGATGCATGGCTTTGGGAGAGACTTCTACCTAAATTTCCTTGTAGCATTCTTCACTATAATGGGGGCATGCAACTGACAATGCAGTCGTCAATAAACAATTCTTGCACAATGTTACACCAAACGTTCAAATAAACCAAATGAACTGGTGTAGTTATATCATCCAATGCTTGCAACACGCCAAAACCGCATGGGCTTCAAAAAAGCATTACACAGGGCCACTGAACATACTTGCAGTAAGAATAAAATTTCACTATTCATTTGTGTGTCATTAAAACGCCAAAAAATATCTGTCATTTGAAAAATCTATTTTGTTACAGCTTGCCTTGGTGAACGATGCTTGCAATAGGAAAAAAATGGGACCGAAGAGAAGGATACCCAATTGAGTGGGTTACAACAGAAACTCTTGACTTATTTGAGATTGCAATGGCAAAACACCTTGTGGGCAATGAAGTAAAAAGGAAAACAGTCAAAAAAGGTAAAGGAAGCAAGCCCCAAAAAACAAGAAAAATGCAAGTTGTTGTTCATGATGAAGATGATGGGGATGATGTTAAGAATGAAGATGAAGATGGTGTGCACAAAGTCGATGAGCATGATGATGAGTTTGATGATGATGATGATGATGGTTTTGATCATGATGATCATTATAAGAAACTGAGGTTGAAAACGCCAAAGAAATGCCAGCTGAAAGAGAAGAAGATACACAAGAAACTGAGGTTGAAAATGAGGTGGTACTAGGAGATGAAAATGAAGAAGAAGGGGAAAAGGAGATGGCTGAAAAAGAAAACGCCATTGAAGAGCAAACAGTTCATGAAAACGCCAAAGAATTTGAAAATGAAGAACAAGGAGAAGAAGGATGTGAAAATGAAGAAGAAAGGGAGAAGGAGATGGCTGGAATTGAAAACGCCATTGAAGTGAAAAGAGTTGATGAAAACGCCATGGAAGTGGAAATAGTTCATGAAAACGTCATTGAAGTTGAAAATGAAGGAAAAGGAAAAAAAGAAGGAGAAGGAAAAAGAAACGGGGAAGGAGGAGAAGGAGAAGAAGAGGAAGGGGAGTGGGAAGGGAATGGTGAAGGGGATGGAGAAAGAGAAGGAAAAAGAGAAAGAGAAGGGGAAGGGGAAGGAGAAGGGGATACAAGGGATGTGGCAATAGAACAAAACGCCGAACCCTCGACTGCTACAACAGCCCCCATATATGATGATGAATAGGATACTATATCATCATATGAAGATGTAAACGAAAACGATATTGAGAGGTGGAGTTGTGATTTCAAGACACTTGAATATCACATTTCAAGATACAACGGGGAAAAATAATTAAGAGGAATATTGCTGAGATTTTGGAGCTGCCAGGACAAGATCTAAAACAAATGATTGATATTAAAGAAGGTCTTGATAATTCAAGGATGGTGAATGAATTAATTAAAGCAATAAAAAAACATCTGCAACCTGCTGAAGAGACCCCAAAAATGCATGTATTTGATAAGACACCAAACATCGCCACGACAGAAACACAAGACAGTCAGGCATTCAACACTGAAAAAGAAAAAAACTGAAGGAGAGATGGTGAACAAAAGTGTTGACCAACAAGGGGTAGTGTTTGATAAAACGCATATGAACAGCCACCAACTACATCTGGGAAAAGCCTCTTGAAAAGTTTTGAAGAGGAAGAGACACCCAATTAAACCCCAGGATGAAAACGCCAACAACATATCACCCAATTAAACTCCAGACATCACAAAGGTGATGCAAGAAAATAAAATTTTAAACCCTGAAGAGCTGCCTGGTGATGAAAAAGCTGATAAAGATGATGAAGAAGATAAAAATATATAAAAAAAAGAATGTGGCTGAAGAGGAGAAGAGAGATAAAAAAATTGAGTAGGGCATGTTTGTCACCTTATCTAAGGAGGCAAGTGGTAATACATGAAAAAAGGACAAACCCTGAAAATAACCTTTCCACAAACATCTTCACTGGAATTGATGATTATTAGTATGTAAACTTCTCTCAAAATAAAACGCCAAACTTTCCATTCATAACGATTACTTGAGAATATGCATGCAAAAACAATCAAAATGCCATGTATTATAATAGAATGAGTTTGTATAACTAAAACACCAAATGATGTTTGTTTTATAACTGAGCTGTTCAAGATGGGAGAAAAGTTTCTCATGAGGGTGATCTGTGAGAGCATGAAACCAGGATTTCAATCACACGTCTCAATTATTCTATGTTGGGCACATATCCTGAACTATGAAGAAAGATACAAGGCTCATGAATCACCCTCAAGGTTATTCTGCACAGAATTACTGCTGGTAACTCTTTTGCTATATATAATTGATAAAATTATAATAGGACATTGTTTTGTTGTTTAATTATGTCACACCCCTTTCTATGGCGGAAGCACGAGGTGTGATCATGAAAGGTTTTCATTGCATACGATTGGTAAACATACTACATGCTCATAAAAATAACTCCAAATGCCAAACATTACATAACTGAAAACGTAGTTTAAGTGTTTACATCACAAGACAACATATTGTCTGAAAAGATTACAACTTTATTCAAAGACAAACATAACAACATCCAAGAGCAAGAGTATGGTCGCGCGCACATCCACTTTAGTTACCTAAAATACATGTGAGTTTTTGGAAAAACGTCAACATAATGTTGGTATGAATTCATGCAGATTTTTGTATTGAACGCTTGTATACTTTGTATGAAAACATGGTATGTAATTTGTATAAATCAAGTATTCCTGTATATATCAAGATTGTTAATGGGTTGCAAGGCCATTAACATGTGACACGGCATAGGAAGCAATCCAAACCATAGGCATTTTTATAGTTGTCGATTCACGACGGAGACACAAAAGCACTACTTGGTACTAGTTTTCACCAAGAGTGTGGCTGCTCGAAAACCCATTAGATCTAACCTTTTCTTCTGCGGTCTTAGTATGTACACGATTAATGGTGCTTCTGGTACCCTATTCGCGACACAATTTCAAGTATCATTCCTCATTCCTTGTATCCATCATACCATAACTCATGTATTTTCCCCAAGTTTAAAAAGTATGTAAAAGTTTAAAAGTGGGGACATAATCTCCCTTTTCTGTAAACATTTAGTAACATGTATTTCACCCCCGAAGTTATAAAACTGAAAACAGTTAAAAGAAAAGGGGGAGCATGAACTCACAACTTTGTGTTTCTTGCGCCGTAAACTTCACTGGGTTCGCTTATATAGCGTCGTGACCTATACGTGTTTATTAACGTTAGTTACTAGACTTGTATTGCACAAGTACAAGTCACCATCTTTTATGTATTTGCTCTTGTGTAAAAAAAATAATTTATATTTTTAACTATGTATTTTACTTATATTATTTTCTCAAAAATAAGTATAAGTATCTTGTATTTTTCACCCGAGTTATGTATTTTGTCCAAAACTTCATTTCATGTTCATAACTTGCCCAAGTTATTTAATCTATCAAGTAATATATTTTCATACATATATTCTCTTGTATTCGTCTATGCATGTTGTATGTGTATTTTGTATTTTTACTCCTTAGCAGTTTTTAGTGTATTTTCAAGTCTTAACACACCATTACATATAATACGTATTATATACACTTAGCACAAAATTTGGTGATCAATAAATATATATATTTTTCTAAAAAATATACATACTTAATATCAATTCTTATCTTGAAGAAATCATCATTTCTTAACTTGAAGTTTACATAAAAATTAGGGAAACTTTGGTAAATATTTTTAGGTGAATTTTTAGGGAATAAGTTTCACCAAAACTTATATTTTTCTAAGTGTCAAAATTTATAGAAATTTTGACAGAGTTTCCCCTAAAAATGGAGGTTTCCCATGTTTTCAAAACATGTGTTTATTTTCTTTTAAATCATCACAACAATCATCAACTCATTCAACACTTACCGAGTGTCAAAATCAAGTATATTACACTATATCACGAACTTGAAGTTTTTGTAAAAACTTGTAGTAACTTACCATGTTATTTAGTAGGTTTAGTTACCCTTAAAAACATGGTTATTTGTTTGTAAATCACTTTATTAAAAGATTTAGTCATTTACAACTTGTAAGATGATTTTTCTAAAAATATTTCTCTTGTATTTTTCTTGTTACAATCGTGTTCCTAGTCTTGTTTAAACACTAAAAATATGACTAGTTTATTTACAAACCATGACTTTGTAAATCTCATAAATAAACTTGGTTTCTTGAGAAAATTATTATTGTAATCATCTATTTACAAGATTTGTATTTTGTTTAAATCATCTTTACATATGAAGATCACTTTCATTATTCAAGTTCATGGAGACATAAAGTATGAAGATCTTGGTCTTTCACAAGATCACCACTTTAACTTACTAGATCATGTGTTTAATCACAATCTAGTAGGCTCCATATGATGTCTAACGTCACTAACACTAATAGTCAATCAACAAGAAGCAAATCAACATATTCAACATGTATTCTTATATGTATTTAAGCTTATGTTAAAGTATCATGATCATGTTCTTTTGTGTTCTTCAAGATTAATATTGTTCATCATCTTTCAACCATAAAAATATGAAGTAACAAGTTACAAGGAGCTTACTACTAGCACAAGGGCTAGGGAAGAACACTTGAAGATGAAGATGACAAATGGGTTGAATAAAAGCAAATGGACAAGGTTCTTCAAGATCTACAAGCTCTAAACCTTCTTAAACACCTTCTTGCATCTTGTGACTAACTTGGAATGGATGAACAAAGTTTTTCACATGGTGGTGGTGTGGGGGTGGCTCACGGCCATAGGTGGGAGGAGGGAGAGGAGAAGGTAAGTGTGGTGTGAAGATATGAGAGCTTATGTCTTTAAATAATATTTGCAAGATCTTCCAAAATATCTATTGAAATCTTACAAGATCTAGATCAAATCCAAGAAAGATCAAAGTGAATATTGTAGGATCTTGGCAATTTTGGTGGGGTCACCCCCATGTGACCGTATACAATAATGGGGGGGGGGGGAAGTGTAATTTTTTTTATCCCTAGCTCATAAATAAGTTGGTTTCAAGTATAAAGTTTAGGGACTTGATGTGTTATTATGTTATAAGAGGTGTTATGGTATTCGGGGACCATAACTAGTTCAGAAACCTTAAAACAATGCTTCTAGTAATATTTTGATGTTCCGGGTAATGCCCGGTTGTTCGGTTAAATACCGGTTCGTTAAAGTGCTAAATTGCACCGTTTAGTGTCCTTTATGTATCATTTTGTGACCCTTTTAATTCCCAACACTTAGGAGGGTATTCTGGATAATAAAACATGAATTCTGCATAATATTTATGTGTTAAAAAGCTGATTATAGCTGATTTGTGCAGAATTCTGCATTTAAAGTGCGTTTCAGGTGATTTTTAGTGTATATTCTAGCTTCCGGAAAGTCTATATGTTAACCCTTGTATATACTCTTAGGTTTTAATGTATTCTTGATGTTGGACCTACACCTAGGCTCCAATTCTATTGTCTGATTGCTTTCTGCAGAATTGTTGACACATTGTGTCTTACCGGTGAGTTTACTAGTATTTCTGACGCAACGCTATCATTAATGCATAAAGAAATTTTTATAGTATAAAACGTACATGAATTCACAAGTATATCATGTAATCAAACAATGTTGACATTTAAGCACATAATTGCAGTCATTAAGTATTAATTAAATTGTACGGAAATTATCGGTTTTGTGCCAGTTGTCACAGTCTCCCCCCGTTAAAGGAATTTCGTCCCGAAATTCAGGCTGATCTATCTCTCGCAGGAATTTTCTTGAACAGGTGGGGGTACTTCTCTTTAAACTGGTCTTCACGTTCCCACGTGTACTCGGGTCCGTGCTTAGAGTTCCAACGTACTTTGACAAGCTTGACACTACTCCTTCGGGTCTTGTTGACTTTCCAGTCTGTAACCTCAACGGGTTTTTCTGTAAATCGGAGGGTGTCGTCAATATGCACTTCATCCGTAGGGATGATCACTGTTTCTTGTGTTGGACACTTCTTGAGGTTGGATACATGAAATGTATCATGTACTCCATTAAGTTCTTCCGGTAATTCCAGCTTGTAAGCCACGGTACCAATTCTTTCCAAAATCTTGAATGGTCCGATGTATAGTGGATTCAGCTTTCCACGTTTTCCAAATCTTACTACGCCCTTCCAAGGTGAAACCTTTAACAAAACTTTGTCTCCCACCTCAAATTCAAAGGGTTTTCGTCTTTGATCAGCGTAGCTCTTTTGTCGATCTCGAGCAGCCTTAATGCGCTCTCGGATCTGCATGATCTTGTCGGTTGTCTCTTGAACAAGTTCAGGACCAACCATACGTTTGTCTCATGCGTCTGCCCAACATAAGGGCGAGCGGCACTTGCGGCAATACAGTGCTTCGAACGGAGCGGCTTTTATGCTCGTATGATAACTGTTATTGTATGAAAACTCAACTAAGGGTAGATGAGTATCCCAGCTGCCGCCTAGATCCATAACACATGCGCCAAGCATATCTTCCAGTGTTTGTATGGTCCGTTCGCTCTGGCCGTCTGTTTGCGGATGGAAGGCCGTGCTTAGATCTAATTGAGATCCAAAGGCTTCCTGAAAGGATTGCCAGATCCTTGAGACAAAACGTCCATCTCTGTCTGAAATAATAGAGATAGGCACTCCATGACGTGCCATGATTTCTTTTAAGTATAGTTTAGCGCATGGTTTTTGGAACCGGATCGGACCGGCCGGTTCGACCGGTCCAACCGGGGTTCGGCTACTAGGGCGGTCCGGTTACAACACTTTTAGGAAATCTCAAAAAATCGTCCGGTTCGAATTATTGGGCGGTTTGCCGGTTGGCCGGTTCAGGCGGTTCAACCGGTAGGGAGGAAAGATGCAAGATTTTGGAAGCCTTGAAAGATTAGTGGCTGCAAAACAGTGGAAGACTTGAAAGATTAGCAACTGCAAAACAATAATGCTTATCCGTTGTATTCTCGAATTAGAAACAGAGGTTGAACGAAAGGGAAGATACAAGAATTTGGAAGGTTTTAGTTGTTTCCTTGTCTTTTGCAGAGAGTTGATAGAAACGAGTTGACAGAAACGAAATGAAACATAATTTTGATGTTTGGATTCCCAATGCATACAACTGTCTCCAATATTATTCAAATATATATCTAGTATATATTAATCCATAATTTAAGGGTTTTAAATTAACTTTTATATATATAATACGTTTTCAAATTTTCTTAATTTTCAGTTATTATATTTTAATTCTAACTATTAAATAAGTTGTTCTAATTTTTTGTATTATATTACATATAATTTCATCCGGTTCTAAAACCGGTTCGACCGGTCGAACCGGTCCTACCAGTGAACCAGTAACACGACCGGTTCGATGTCCGATCCGGTTATGAAAACATTGGTTTAGCGAGCTTTCTAGTGCTATCCTTTTCTCGGATCGGTAGGAAATGCGCAGATTTTGTCAATCGATCAACTATCACCCATATCATATTGTGCCCTCTCGGGGTCCTGGGTAATTTTGTTATGAAGTCCATTGAGATTTGCTCCCATTTCCACATGGGTATCTCTGGTTGTTGTAGTAAGCCAGACAGTTTCTGATATTCAGCCTTAACCTTAGCACAGGTTAGGCATTTTTCAACATAAATAGCAACATCGCTTTTGAGTCTCAGCCACCAATAGTAGTCCTTCAAGTCTTGATACATCTTGTCCGATCCTGGATGGATCGAGTATCTCGACTTATGAGCTTATTTAAGGATAACTTCTCGCATACCGCCATAGAGCGGAACCCAAATACGCCCCTTAAAGTATAAGGTTCCCTCTTTGTTTGGCACCAAATTCTCCAGCATACCTCGGAGGTATTCAGCTCTAGGATTCTCCATCTTAAGGGCTTCTTGTTGCGCGTCACTAATGCGTGTAGTGAGGTTCGTTTGAATAGTCATTTCCAATGCTCGAACCCTTAGGGTCTTAGCCCTTTCTTTTCGACTTAATGCGTCTGCTACAACGTTTGCCTTTCCAGGATGGTATTTAATCTCACAGTCATAATCGTTCAGCAGTTCGACCCAACGTCGTTGACGCATATTTAATTCCTTCTGATCAAATATGTGTTGTAGGCTTTTGTGATCTGTGAAGATTGTACATCGAGTACCATATAAATAATGTCGCTAGATTTTCAAGGCGAATACCACCGTGCCTAGCTCCAAGTCGCGCGTGGTATAAATCCTTTCATGCACCTTCAACTGTCTTGAAGCGTAAGCGATGACGTTTTGGCGTTGCATGAGCACACACCCCAAACCTTGACGCGAAGCGTCGCAGTATACCACGAAGTCTTCAGTGCCTTCAGGTAAGGATAGTATCGGTGCATCGCATAGCTTATTTTTGAGCAGTTGGAAGGCTTCTTCCTGCTTGTCACCCCAGTCGTACTTCTTGTCTTTCTGCGTAAGGGTAGTTAGTGGTTGAGCTATTTTGGAGAAATTCTCAATAAATCGTCGGTAATAGCCCGCTAAGCCCAAAAATTGTCGAACTTCAGTCGGGGTTTTGGGGGCTTCCCAATTCTTTATTGCTTCAATCTTGGATGGGTCTACATGAATGCCTTTCTCATTCACGATGTGACCAAGAAACTGTACTTTGCGAATCCAAAATTCGCACTTTGAAAACTTTGCATAAAGTTTCTCTTTCTTCAGTAGTTCCAGAATGGTTCTGAGATGTTGCTCGTGTTCTTCTCTCGTTCGCAAGTAAATCAGGATATCATCGATAAATACAATCACGAATTTATCGAGATATGATTTGCAAACGCGGTTCATCAGATCCATAAATACCGCTGGCGCGTTCGTTAGTTCGAATGGCATCACAAGGAACTCGTAATGCCCATAGCGCGTTCGGAATGCAGTCTTTGGTACACTTTCCTCCTGGATTCTTAACTGATGGTATCCAGATCGAAGGTCGATCTTGGAATAGTAGCTCGATCCTTGCAACTGATCAAATAAGTCATCAATCCTCGGTAGAGGGTACTGATTCTTGATTGTAAGCTTGTTCAGTTCTCTATAATCGATACACATCCGCAGCGTTCCATCCTTCTTCTTTACGAACAATACTGGAGCTCCCCAAGGCGAGAAGCTTGGCCTTATGAATCCTTTATCCAACAACTCCTGGAGTTGTGTAGATAATTCTTGCATCTCGGATGGCGCAAGTCGATAGGGTGCCTTGGCTACAGGAGCGGCTCCTGGAACCAAGTCTATATGGAATTCGACTTGTCGTTGCAGAGGTAATCCAGGCAGATCTTCGGGAAGAACATCAGGGAATTCCTTCACCACAGGAATGTCTTCGAGTTTTGGCTCCTCAGCCTTCTTGTCTACAACGTGTGCCAGGAAGGCAACACATCTTTTCCTTAAGAACTTTTGTGCCTTCATACAACTGATGATTCGCAGAGGTGCGTCTCGTTTTTCTCCATGTACGATGAGAGTTTCACCATTCGCAAAAGGGATGCGAATGATTTTCTCGTGATAAACAACTTCAGCTTTGTTTTTGGACAACCAGTCCATTCCTGACACTACATCGAAGCTACCCAATTGAATAGGTAAGAGGTTGATGCTAAATCTTTGCTCACCAAATTCTAATGTACAACCCCTAACAACTTCGCTTGATTCAACAAGTTTACCATTGGCTATTCTATGGAATAAGGGATATCTAATCTACTAGATTCTATTCCAAGCACACGTTTAAATTCCACATACATAAAGCTATAATCGGCACCAGTGTCAAATAATATGGATGCAAAGTGATTGTTAATGAGAAACGTACCGGTGACCACATTAGGGTCCTCGCGTGCGTTCTTTGCTCCAATCACAAACGCCCAAGCCTGAGCATTGCTCCCTCTTGGGCAATCTTTTATAAAATGATCCTTGTTTCCACAACCAAAGCATCCTTGGTTCTGCCATGCTCCATTACCATTTCGGTTTCCATTGCCAGCACCGTTGCGGTTTCCATTCCCGTTCTTATTTCCTTTTCGAGAAACAGTTCTCAATATGGTGACCCATTTTTCCACACTTGTCGCATTTTGGAATGCGACAAACTCCTTCATGATGACGCTTGCACTGGTTACAAGTGGCCAGAGTGCCCAAGTACCTTTTGGCAGGTGCGTCATTCATGGTTGCAAGAGTTTTCGCCTCCTGAGGCGGGTTGGGGTCTCATTTCTTATTGTTGGAACCCTTGTTGTTACCACTCGCTTGATTCAGGTTCGCATGCTTCCTTTTCTTGTCATCAGACGACTCAGCATGCGTCTCGGTCTACTCAGTAGGGTTCAGCGATAACTTCTTCATACGAACAACATCTTCAGTAAGGCTGACAGCCAGAGTTACAGCCTCAGTGATCGTTTGAGGTTTGGCCGAAGTTACCATGCTGCGAAATTTTGAGGCCAATCCCCAAATGTAGCGTTCAACGCTCTTAAATTCGGGAGTCACCATGTAAGGGATCACTCTCGACAAATCGTGGAACCTTCGGGTATAACCAGTAATGTCAGCACCTTCCATGGTCAAATGCCAGAACTCAATCTCCAACCTTTGGAGTTCAACACTAGAGCAATACTTCTCTCTCATTCGTTCCTTTAGCGCATCCCACGTCATGCCGTACGCAGCATCATCACCCAGAGTCCGAACTTGCAAATTCCACCAAGTCAAAGTTTCATCAACAAACAACCTGCTGATCTGCGTTACACTTGCTCATGCGGATAGTGGCATCAGTCTTTTCCGTCCATCGTACAAACGTCACTACACCTCCAGTGCCGTCGTAGTTCAGTGGTTTACAGTCGAGAAACAGCTTGAAATTGCAGCCCTGAGCTGCGTTTCCTCCCGATGAATCTCCATTCCCATTACGTCTAGCATTGCTTGGTCATCCACTTTGTTCGGTGCGGTTCGCCTCGTATTGGGCGATAGCAGCGGAGATCCTTTCCTCCAGTAGGGCGTTCAGTTCTTCAGCGGTCCTCGGCAGAGGAGGAGGAGGTTGATCAGAATCCCGATTGTTCACAATTCTCCTAGGTGCCATGTTCTGTCACAACATAACACAACAGGGTTAGACATTTGGTTGATATCATCATGCGAGACAGTAGTAGTATATATATACAGGCATATACCACATAAGTGACATCAAACAATCCGCCAAACGTATCAATTCATACAGCAACAAACATGCATAAATAGATAAATACTGTGTCATAAGATATTCACATTGGCGGTTGTTGTCTTTATACCCTAAATCATTACTCCAAAAGAGTATTTAATAGGCTTGGGGAAAGAGTGTTCACATTTGACCTTTTTCTTGCACTGAAGGAATCTATACGTGACAAGACTTGCTGTGGTTTCTGTGCACTGAATTCAATAATTATGTATGCATCCATAATTACGTAACTCCTTGCACAGTCCGCACAATGCGTTTCATTCTCGTATCTCTTCCTTCAGATAGGCCACTGCTTTCAGGTAAAGTCACGAGTACCTGAGATATTCTATTTCTAGTATATGTATATATCAATTATCACACATATTTGCAAGTAATTTATAGTCAAAGACAAGTGCTACTCCAGTGCACCCTAAGTCTCGTAGTGTCTTTTCTTGACTCTTTGAAAACAGTTTCAGGTAGTGGATGTCGCGGAAAGTTTTATGCAATGAAAACTCTTTGAAAAATATTGTTTTCGTGAAAGGATCCTAGAGATTGTAGACTAGACTCGAGAAGGAATCCTGGTTCACTACAATCGCAGCTCTGATACCAATCTGTCACACCCCTTTCTATGGCGGAAGCACGAGGTGTGATCATGAAAGGTTTTCATTGCATACGATTGGTAAACATACTACATGCTCATAAAAATAACTCCGAATGCCAAACATTACATAACTGAAAACGTAGTTTAAGTGTTTACATCACAAGACAACATATTGTCTGAAAAGATTACAACCTTATTCAAAGACAAACATAACAACATCCAAGAGCAAGAGTATGACCGCGCGCACATCCACTTTAGTTACCTGAAATACATGTGAGTTTTGGGAAAAACGTCAACATAATATTGGTGTGAATTCATGCAGATTTTTGTATTGAACGCTTGTATACTTTGTATTAAAACATGGTATGTAATTTGTATAAATCAAGTATTCCTGTATATATCAAGATTGTTAATGGGTTGCAAGGCCATTAACATGTGACACGACATAGGAAGCAATCCAAACCATAAGCATTTTTCTAGTTGTCGATTCACGACGGAGACACAAAAGCACTACTTGGTACTAGTTTTCACCAAGAGTGTGGCTGCCCGAAAACCCATTAGATCTAACCTTTTGTTCTACGGTCTTAGTATGTACACGATTAATGGTGCTTCTGGTACCCTATTCGCAACACAATTTCAAGTATCATTCCTCATTTCTTGTATCCATCATACCATAACTCATGTATTTTCCCCAAGTTTAAAAAGTATGTAAAAGTTTAAAAGTGGGGACATAATCTCACTTTTCTGTAAACATTTAGTAACATGTATTTCACCCCCGAAGTTATAAAACTGAAAACAGTTAAAAGAAAAGGGGGAGCATGAACTCACAACTTTGCGTTTCTTGCGCTGTAAACTTCACCGGGTTTGCTTATATAGCGTCGTGACCTATACGTGTTTTATTAACGTTAGTCACTAGACTTGTATCGCACAAGTACAAGTCACCATCTTTTATGTATTTGCTCTTGTGTAAAAAAAATAATTTATATTTTTAACTATGTATTTTACTTATATTATTTTCTCAAAAATAAGTATAAGTATCTTGTATTTTTCACCCGAGTTATGTATTTTGTCCAAAACTTCATTTCATGTTCATAACTTGTCCAAGTTATTTAATCTATCAAGTAATATATTTTCATACATATATTCTCTTGTATTCGTCTATGCATGTTGTATGTGTATTTTGTATTTTTACTCCTTAGGAGTTTTTAGTGTATTTTCAAGTCTTAACACACCATTACATATAATACGTATTATATATACTTAGCACAAAATTGGTGATCAATAAATATATATATTTTTCTCAAAAATATACATACTTAATATCAATTCTTATCTTGAAGAAATCATCATTTCTTAACTTGAAGTTTACATAAAAATTAGGGAAACCTTGGTAAATATTTTTAGGTGAATTTTTAGGGAATAAGTTTCACCAAAACTTATATTTTTCTAAGTGTCAAAATTTATAGAAATTTTGACAGAGTTTCCCCTAAAAATGGAGGTTTCCATGTTTTCAAAACATGTGTTTATTTTCTTTTAAATCATCACAACAATCATCAACTCATCCAACACTTACCGAGTGTCAAAATCAAGTATATTACACTATATCATGAACTTGAAGTTTTTGTAAAAACTTGTAGTAACCTACCATGTTATTTAGTTGGTTTAGTTACCCTTAAAAATATGGTTATTTGTTTGTAAATAACTTTATTAAAATATTTAGTCATTTACAACTTGTAAGATGATTTTTCTAAAAATATTTCTCTTGTATTTTTCTTGTTACAATCATGTTCCTAGTCTTGTTTAAACACTAAAAATATGACTAGTTTATTTAGAAACCATGACTTTGTAAATCTCATAAATAAACTTGGTTTCTTGAGAAAATTATTTTTGTAATCATCTATTTACAAGATTTGTATTTTGTTTAAATCATCTTTACATATGAAGATCACTTTCATTATTCAAGTTCATGGAGACATAAAGTATGAAGATCTTGGTCTTTCACAACATCACCACTTTAACTTACTAGATCATGTGTTTAATCAAAATCTAGTAGGCTCCATATGATGTCTAACATCACCAACACTAATAATCAATTACTAGAAGCAAATCAACATATTCTTATATGTATTTAAGCTTATGTTAAAGTATCATGATCATGCTCTTTTGTGTTCTTCAAGATTAATATTGTTCATCATCTTTCAATCATAAAAATATGAAGTAACAAGTTACAAGGAGCTTACTACTAGCACAAGGGCTAGGGAAGAACACTTGAAGATGAAGATGACAAATGGGTTGAATAAAAGCAAATGGAGAAGGTTCTTCAAGATCTACAAGCTCTAAACCTTCTTAAACACCTTCTTGCATCTTGTGACTAACTTGGAATGGATGAACAAAGTTTGAAGATGGTGGTGGTGTGGGGGTGGCTCACGGCCGTAGGTGGGAGGAGGGAGAGGAGAAGGTAAGTGTGGTGTGAAGATATGAGAGCATATGTCTTTAAATAATATTTGCAAGATCTTCCAAAATATCTATTGAAATCTTACAAGATCTAGATCAAATCCAAGAAAGATCAAAGTGAATATTGTAGGATCTTGGCAATTTTGGTGGGGTCACCCCCATGTGACCGTATACAATAATGGGGGGGGGGGGGGAAGTGTAATTTTTTTTATCCCTAGTTCATAAATAAGTTGGTTTCAAGTATAAAGTTTAGGGACTTGATGTGTTATTATGTTATAAGTGGTGTTATGGTGTTCGGGGACCATAACTAGTTCAGAAACATTAAAACAATGCTTCTAGTAATATTTTGATGTTTCGGGTAATGTTCGGTTGTTCGGTTGAATACCGGTTCGTTAAAGTGCTAAATTGCACCGTTTAGTGTCCTTTATGTATCCTTTTGTGACCCTTTTAATTCCCAACACTTAGGAGGGTATTCTGGATAATAAAACATGAATTCTGCATAATATTTATGTGTTAAAAAGCTGATTATAGCTGATTTGTGCAGAATTCTGCATTTAAAGTGCGTTTCGGGTGCTTTTTAGTGCATATTCTAGCTTCCGAAAAGTCTATATGTTAACCCTTGTATATACTCTTGGGTTTTAATGTATTCTTGACGTTGGACCTACACCTAGGCTCCAATTCTATTGTCTAACTGCTTTCTGCAGAATTGTTGACACAATGTGTCTTACCGGTGAGTTTACTAGTATTTCTGACGCAACGCTATCATTAATGCGTAAAGCAATTTTTATAGTATAAAATGTGCATGAATTCACAAGTATATCATGTAATCAAACAATGTTGACATTTAAGCACATAATTGCAGTCATTAAGTATAAATTAAATTGTACGGAAATTACCGGTTTTGTGCCAGTTGTCACAAATTATGTGGTACTCAATGTTACAGAATACTCCAGCATACTACGAACGACAAAAGAAGATGCACGAAACAAAGAATTCAACAGAAACATGGAAACTTTTCTGAAAAACACACGTTTCAAAGGAGATAAGAAACATAAAACCATCCATGATTATGAACTGGTCTTCATGCCAATAATCTAGGAAAGACATTTCTATGTTGTATGTTTCAACATGAAACACAATAGAGTTGATGTATTGGACAACAGCGGTGTAGGGGATAACGCCAGCATCAAAGAAAAGTATGAAGGATGGGTGGAAATATTGGTAAGTATCTTAAAAACTTTGAATATAGGAACTATGTTAACAAAACGCCAAACTAATATATGCAAAAAAAATGTGAAACTGCAGCACGGAACTTTTGCAAACTACTTGCGTATTAAAAATCACCCAAAGCATAAGATCATGAGCAAGGCGAAGGTTGTCAGACAAAAGATGGATTGGAGGACAAAGTCTAACGTCATCGACTGTGGGATTTTCGCAGTGAGGCATATGGAAACATACATGGGGGATATAGCTCGTTGGAGAAGTGGTTTGGCAACAGAAGATGCCCCAAATCAACTCCAACAAAGGCAGTTAAATGAACTAAGGATAAAATATATTGGAAAAATCCAGCTTCATAGCGAAAATGAAAACAGAAAACTACTGACAAGTTGTCTAAATAATTTCATGGCTTTAGGGGGAGAAAAAATACGTGAAATGTTTGATAAAGCAGACAAGAGAATAGCACAAAGAATGGAAGAATATGTAGATTAGCTAAACACCATGGATTTTAATGTTGACTCTTGTGCTTTACTCTTTACATTATTACATCTACATGTTTGGTTGTGTGGTCTTCTATAGTATTTGTGCAAATCAAAGAAAACGCCAAAATTAGAATAATTAACAAATAGTAACCATTTAAAACATAAAATACATTAAGAAAAAGGGTTAAAAAACTAAATTAAGACAAGTAGAGAACACAAAAATGCCAAATCTATAGGAAATTAATAAAACGCCATTAAAACATAAATGTCATTCGTAAAAAAATACTTTTTAAAAAACGGCATGAAAAACAAGCATAAAGATGAAAACGCCATTAAAACATAAATGTCATTCGTAAAAATATACCTTTTAAAAAAACGCCATGTAAAACTAGTATAAAGATGAAAACGCCATTTATATTTAATTATTTTTGGGCAAAGGAATCATAACGCCAATATTTAGCGGGAAGTGGACAATGACAATCGTACCCCGGCATAACAATTAACGTTCCCTGCCACGTGTCGGGTCAGGATTCATTCTCACTGTTCTCTCCTGATCCCGTTTCTCTCTCTATATATATAGGGTAAGGTTCATGCGAGAACCACCTTTATTGCGAGAACCGCGAGAACCAATGTGAACACAACCTAAAATAGCTAAAAAAACCTAACCCCCACCCCCCCCCCCTAAAAAAAACCTAACCCCCCCCCCCCCCCCCCAAGCTAAATGCTAAAAACTAAAACCCCCAAAAAAACCTAAAAAAACCTAACCCCCCCCCCCCCCCCAAATCTAACCACCCCTCCCCCACCCCCCAAAAACCTAACCACCTCCAACCCAAGCTAAAATGCTAAAAACTAAACCTTCAAAAAACCTAAAAAATCTATAAAAAAAAATCTATTTTTTTTAATGTTTTTATGTTAAAATCACTACTTTTAGTAGCCCAATTTTTTTCTGGCTACTAAAAGTAGCGATTTTTTTTATAAAAAATATGAAAAAAAAATTGTGTGTTTTTTAGCTATTTTTAGGCATTTTTGGTTGTGTTCACATTAGTTCTCGCAATAAAGTGTGGTTCCTAATAGATCTTTGTCCTATATATATATATAATACCCTAAATTCATTTATGTATTTGGGAGATGGTTACATAATAAGTGTAACTAGTATTAAAGCACATGCGTTGAGGCGGGAGGCGTAAAATCATACATCAACGTCACACCACTGTCAGTGACCAACACCGAAAAAACTTGTAAAAACAAAATAAATACAAAAGGAAAAAAATAAAATCGAATGAAAGAAAATCATTGAACCACGCACATCCATTGTGGCGTGTAAATGCGAAAAATTTAGGCTAAAACGTAAAACATAGAAAAACAACTAAGTCGGTCTAGGACCTGCGCATTGCGACAAACTTGTCAAACGGTAAAAAATAGACGAAAAAACTTTGAACCCCACACCCACGTGGCAGCGTGTTAACTCGCAAAATTTTGAATGAACGCAAAACAAAAAACTTGGGAAAGATATGGAGGCCAAAGTTGAAAGTAAAAAAAAAGTGTTGGTGTTAAATTGCAAAAGATTAACAACTTTGTGTTAAAAGTAAAAAAAACCCAAATGGGTTAAATTGCAAAGATGAGATGTTTTGGATTAGAAATAGAAAATCTTGTTTTTTTTTTTTGGAAATACCACTAAACATAGGGTACAACACCATAAAACTAATAAATATTATTATTTTATAGTATGGAACTAGGGTTAAGACCCGCCCGCGTTGCGGCGCGGGTACATCGTAAATATTGAATGTATTAGTCCAAACGTTATATGATGCATTAACCATATGAAAACACACATTTCGACGTATCCAGTTGAACTCAATGTAACATGTATAAGCATGGTCATTTGATCAAACGTAAAGTAAATAGAATTCATATCGAACAATAACTTGGATTTATACGAAAACGTACATAAAAATATGCACGTAAAAATAGTTTCTTTAAACGAAAACGTATTATATTTGACCTGACTCGTCTATAAAAAAAGTTTACGTCGGAATGTAGAAGAAATCATATTTATACATACCCGTACATAAAATATGCACGCAAAAAATAGTTTTTAAGGAAGTATAGGGGCAAACCGAAACAAATTATTAGTAAAGATTTAATAGGTTAAAAACGTTCGTAAAACCGTGCCAAGTAGCACCAATGCCACAACGACATCGACTCCCAACATCGTAAAAATAAAATAGATAAAATGGTAAAAATTACACTGAACGAAAAGGATACTAAAATCGTTGAACCACGCACGCCCGTTACAGTGTGTTAATGCGAAGAAATTAACCAGAAACGTAAAACGTAGAAAATAATAACTTAGTCGATCTAGGACCCGCCCGTTGCAGTGATTTTTTTCAAAAGGGAAAAAATGGACGCGTTACGACGGGTCTGTCAAATATGGAAAAATAGAGCAAAAACGTTGAACCTCACATGCACGCTACGACAAGTTAACTAGCAAAATTTAGAACGAAACGAAAAACTTACGAAAGATAAAAAGTATGGGGGACCAAAGTTGTAAATAATAAAGTGTTGTGTTAAATTACAAAAGTTGAAAAAGTTTGAGTTAAAAGTAAAAATTTCAAATGGGTTAAAATGTGAAAGATAAAACTTTAAGGTTGAAAGTGAAAAATCAAGTAATGAGTTAAAATGTAAAAGATAAAACTCTAAGGTTGAAAGTGGAAAATGAAGTTTTTTTTTTTTGAAAAAGCCCCCAAGCATGGGGTACAAGTGAAGATGCACAAGATAGTTGCTAATTTATATAGGGTATAATTGGTTATGTAGATATTGTATATATGTATTTAGAATTACATACATATAAAATGAGAATTACACATATGTAATATAGGGTTTTGAGATTTTGGGTTTCAAATTTCTTGTATATTATTATTATTATTATAAACATGTTAGATGAACAAGTTATTATCTACGTTTTTTTGGTTTTGGATGAAGAATGTCATATATGTTAATATTATATATATATATATATATATATATATATAGGGAGCCGCTAGAATGAGAACCACCACGAGTTATGAGAACCACGAGAACCGCGCCCCGCGGGTGGCCGTCGGCGACGAAATTTTTTTTACACCTAGATCCGTATATTTTAGTGGGGGGTTTAAATTTTCGGTTCAAACGGCGCGCCTGAGGGGGTAGTTTTTTACGCCCAAAGTTTGATAAAAAAAAAAGAAAAATTAAAAAAACCCAAACTTTGGGCGTAAAAAACTACCCCCTCGGGCGCGCCGTTTGAACCGAAAATTTAAACCCCCCACTAAAATATACGGATCTAGGTGTAAAAAAAATTTCGTCGCCGACGGCCACCCGCGGGGCGCGGTTCTCGTGGTTCTCATAACTCGTGGTGGTTCTCATTCTAGCGATCCCCTATATATATTATATATATTAATATAGAGAGAGGATCATGAGAAAACTACATCTAAATGAGAAAACTAAAAAACTAACTAAAAAAGCTAAAAATCATACCAATTTTTTTACAAATTTTTATAAAAAATCGCTATTTTTTATATATAAAAAATAATTTTCAAATTTTTTTATTGTACTGCACATGTGCATTATATGTGTACTACACATGTGCATTATATTCGGATTAGTGCACATGTGCAATACAACAATTTTTTTTTCAATTTTTTTCCATACATAAAAAATAGCGATTTTTATAAAAAAAAAATTGTAACAAAAAAAATTGGTATGTTTTTAGGTTTTTTTAGTTAGTTTTTTTGTTTTCTTATTATCCATCCCCTGTTTATATATATAGGGTAGGGTTCATGAGTGAACAATATTGTATTTGTGAACAAAATGAACTTATCCTGGGCATTGATTTTGTAGATCTAGATTTTTTCTTTAGTGGCAAGATTGTAATTATTTTTTGTAACTTACATGTATTTTAATATGCACAAGGGTATAATTGTATTTTTCTCTCTTTATTTAATTAATTGTTTTTTTCTCTCTCCTGATTTCTCTTTCCAATTAAAAGAATATTTAATTACATTCTTTATACTTCTTTTCTCTCACATAGGGTGGGAGTTGGCTACAAAGTCCATTTTTCCTACAAAGTGTAAAAAGTCATAAAACACCATAATGTCAAACATAAAACATACTCAAAACTCCCCAAATAATAAAGTGAAGATTACTAAACGCCATATTTGTGGGTTTTGTGTTGTGTTTTGGATGATAAGGCTTTGATTATCGAATGACTATCATTAGTGTGTTTTATGTTGATTATCCTATTGTGTTTTATATTCATAGTTCTAGGATGGTGTGTTTGAAGTTTTTATGGATTGTTAGAGTTTGAATATTGCGTTTTAGTGATCTTCACTATGTTATTTGTGGGTTTTAAGTGTGTTTTATGGCTGAAATTGTGGTGTTTTATGACTTTGTACACTTTGTAGGAAAAATAGACTTTGTAGCCGAACCCCACCCCTCTCACATATCACCTAACTTAATATTTGATAATTTAAAAAAATACAAACATTATCAAATATTGTTCGATCTAGAACACGATTAAAAATATTTAATTACATTCTCTATACTTATATGTATTAGATCAATGTTTGAAGAAAAGATGTATAGTGGAAACAATATGTAGTAATACACAAGTGTACAAGTCTCGTATATATCGACATGTATACACTATGTACTTGAATAATACACAGGTGTATACATCTGGTATATACCGACCTGTATACACATATGTACATGAATAATACACAAGTGTATAAATCTTGTTTGTACCGACTTGTGGAAACAAGATGTAATAATACACAAGTGTATAAGTCTTGTATATACTGACTTGTATAAACATATGTTAAAAATATAATTAATTAGGTTTAATATTTAATTTTAAAAGAAACGTAAGAGTTTATTTAAAAAAAACATTAGCCATCCAATCTCTTATAATTAAAATAATGGATAAATAATTAAAAATGAAAGAGAGAGAGAGAGAGAGTAAGGAGAGGAGAACATTAAGGGATTTTAATTAAAAGTACTTGACTAATGTCAATCTTACCATTTTAATCTTAAAAATGATCAAGGGCCAAGATAAGTTCACTCAGTTCACTCTCAAGAAGTTGTTCACAAATGAACCTAATCCTATATATATATATAGTTACTACATAATAGAAATGAGATCAGAAGAAAACGCCCTAAAGTGTGAGACGGTGAGAACGCATCCGGATGGAACACGTGGCACGTGATATAATCAGGATGGGAGGGGCTTTTTTGTCTTTTTAATCTTCTTTTTCCTAATTTGTGTGTCACAATACTGCTTCATTTTTTGGCGTCTAAGATTTTTTGGCGTTTAGTTAGATTCAATAACTACCTGGCGTTTTACTGGGTTTTTTTTGGATCTGTCTCTTTGAAATAATTGTTTTTGTGCCACGTAGATAATTTTTTTTTTTTGCGTTATGGCGTTCCCAGGTGAATTAATCCCATATATGTTATAAAGGTAAATTTTTTGGCGTTCATGGCGTTCTTAATAATTCATTACAATTCATTAATATTTTCATAAGATTACAATAAGACGAAATCAAAACAAACTAATAGTATTTTGTGTATGGGATTACATCAAAGATGTACCCATCGCTTTGTTCATCATTTTCTTCAGATTCATCATCATCATCATCATATTTTGCATTGGCGTATAACGCCATCATCTCGTCTCTTCTTGGCTGCAGCCTATATTTAAATATCATTACAACCCTGGATCTTGCATCGTTCGAAGGTGCTAAATCACAGAGTTGTTCAAGAAGATGTAGTCTCTCTGTCTTTAGCATTTCGTCCATCGGCAATGAATATTCCACCCCATGTCGATAAGTCACTTTAACCATTCTTGCTTCTTCATCCAACCCCCAACTGCTAACTGTTGGTAGAGGAGTATCGCCAATATCATCATCATCATCTGGTGGAAATTTTCTATTCAATCTTCTTATTACCTTTCGAGTCCTTTCACAATCGTCGGCCCTTGGAATCCCAAGGGCCAGAATATCCCTCTGAACGGCTTCATCCATACTAAGTATGGCCTTGATTGTCTTGACCTTCACCCTTCTTTTATCAGAGAACTTTAGGATGAAACGTCTCTCCGACCTCTCAAACCTCCATGCAATAACCTTATCCATTTTTTTAAATTGTATGGCGTTTTGGACAATATGTGGTGTTTTAGATAAGTGTGGAGTGTTAAGTTGTGTTTATCTGTTCTACCTTTTATAATGACTTTTTTTGCCGCCATGTAGGATGCAGTCCTATAACGTGACAGGTAATTATGGCGTTTTGAAAAGATAAATAAATTCAATTACCTATGGAATGGCTTTTAATATAATAAATGTTAGTAATAAAGTTTCTATCGTTTCAGTTTACTGTTTGTGGGATTCAACCTCTGATCAAAAAGATATACCTTGGTTATATTTCATCTCTTCAACAAGTTTAGTATAGTTACTTTTGTTCAACTTCATCTGTTTTATGGCTGTAACACGTCCCATCTTTTTTAGATTTTGGCGTTTTATATTTTTAATGGCGTTTAGATAAAGATGACACTTTGTTCTATTCTCTTGCACATTTTTTATACATTTTTTATTATTTAATAATACTTGTCCGAAGTAATTTTATTATAGTTTGGGAGTTTGGCGTTTGTGGCATGATGGCATTTCACAAGCATTTTTTTAGAGAATTAATGTATTTGTTCTTAGCTGAAAATTACATAACAAAAAATAGAAGCAAAAAAAAAATTAAAAATCCGAATCCAATTTATCTTCCAAATCTTCACTGTCATCGGTCTCTTTCTTCTTTTGAAACTACAAGAACTGTCACAAATAAATGGTGTTCTGGTTTTGGTGTGGTTTTTTGTTGTTCGTGTGTTGAAGTGGCTTTGTAGATGTTGGAGACATAGATCGACGCCATGTGGGTGGATGCTATTTGTCCGTCATCTTCATTATCATTATGGAGTCCAAAATAGCATTTACACTGTGATTGGTCTCTTCTCCTCATCCAAGCCTTCTTCAAGAACAAAGAAGACAAAATGACATATGACTGTCATCAGTATCTTTTTCTTGAAGATTTGTTCATCTCATGCAGTAAATTCTTACTCCCCTCACCTAACAAACCATTTAGTGAAACTTCACGCAGAACAATACTGAATATCCAAGAAACAATGTATGCCACCGTTGATTTTTTTAACTTTTTGGCGTTTTACAGTGAGTGGCATTTAGGAACCATGGTGTTTGTTTTTTTGGTGTGATCAGTGGAAGGTGCTGAGACATTTCTCTTTATAGAATGTTTTTGGCGCGTAGTTTAGGCGCGATATTATTATAATAATAAATGCAATAAATAAAGTATCTGGTTTTGCTCAGCTTTATCTGTTAAGTCTGTAACACGTCCCATCTTTCAAGCTTGGTGTTTATATTTTATGGTGTTTTATATTTTACGGCGTTTTTGTAGGCCAAGACCTTAACTAAAACACAGAAAAAATTACGCAGTAATAAAATTGGCGTTTTGTATTTAGTTGGCGTTTTATATTTAATGGTGTTTTATGTAAGAAATGATGTTTACCCTTTTTACTCTTAATGAAGCACGTTCAAGTAATAAAATTGATGTTATTTATGAAAATGCAACTGCGCCAATCTAGTCCATAGATTGTTTTGATCTGACGATCCATAAAAGTTCTCACCATTCTCACACTTTTCACCGTTTTCCCTAAATTCTGGCCCTTACATAATGTAATATAAGAACAATTTACTTATAATGAAAAAAATATATCGTACAATATGCCTTAACGTACGTGATTGCAACATCGCACGTTATGTTACCAAAAATGAAAATCGCATGTTGTAAAAAACCAAATATCGCATGTTATAAAAAAAAGTTTGCATGTTAAAAATTTTTTAAATTCGCATGTTAAAAAAAAATCATAATCGCATGTCAAAAAAATTGCATGTTGATATTGTATCTCGTACGCAACGTACGTTAAGGCAATTTGTACAATAACCGGCCTCTACTTATAATTTCATACTATATATGTAATAACAGTTTTTTTTAAATATAGCACAACTATAATCTAAATTAAGATTAAAAAATGTTATATTTAATAATATATTTTTTTAGAAAGGGAAATTTGCTTTTATCAAAATAATCTTATATATATCACAAGCTTCATTAAATACATATATACAATTTAAGAAGCATGAGAACCAATTTAATATACCTAAGATTCTAACAATGGTGGTAAAAATATATCGTTAATGTGAATGTATTTCAAACAAAATTTGTTACTATAATGTAAAAATATATTAAAACGTGTAGGTTCACTATATAATCTACATGTTTGTACGAAACTTGTTACAAGAGAAAAAAGATGAGAGAAGGAAGGGATATCAATTACTTTTGTTGAGTCCTCAATTCACTAATGATGGTCAAAGGATCTCGTTGACGTTGTAAAGGCCCTGTTTCCGTCTCCTACAAGAAAGAAAACCGTTAGCCTCGTCACGGATGGCCACAGAGGGGGGATCCGTGACCAAGCGCCGACGTGAGAGTTAGTAAACTTATCGGGAATAAATGAGAAGCTTATTCTGACGAGTATTGCCGTCGGAATATTCTCCTTGGTGTGGATCCTTATAAGTGAGTTATTATGTCGGAATAAATGATACTATGGGATGGTCGGAATAAATGATGCTGTAGAGCATTTAGTGAGGGTTCTACCTTGTATTCTCAGTTATTTCTTACATTCCTTATATAAAGGAGATTACTTATCTTCCTTGGAAAGTGATGCTGGGTCATCTAACGGTATTCTGCTGCCTTTGGGGACCTCAGACACGTGTCTGAGCCCCAACGGTGAGATCAGAGACTTCATTTAATGAGGCCAGCTTGCTCGTACTATCTTTCTGGCGGATACTTCTTCACCATCAGTCAGGCATTTAATGCCCTACAACTCCCTTGGATACTTTTCTCTGTTTCCCGCTTATTTCAAGTGTGTATGACCTTTGTTAAGAGAAGACATAAGCCATAGGCTTAACAATTTGGCCCAGACGATAAGAGCCCAAGAGGGTTGTGTTGGGCTACCAACTGGACCCGTCGTCAAGTCATCTCTAGTCACTGGTTCTGAGACTCGAGTCTCATGATCCAGGGCTATATCCTTGTTACATAATTCTTGGGAAGTTGGTCCACTTGGCTATGAGTGTGGTCCCAACTTTTCTTAATGATTACACGCCCCCATCGTTTCCCGAGGGTCATTGAGTATCAAAGATCAACGGTTAGGGATATCCCTCAAGGTGCACGTGTTTAGATCAGTTTTTAATTTTTGAAATATGGTGATGTGACGGTTACCTCCCCTGTGTCAGTCACTTCTTTTTTTAAAACCCCCATTGCCTCTTCATTTTCTTCTAACTTCTATCATACTTCCTCATAATTTTCTCTCTACATTCCATCACCATTTTTCGATCATCTTTTTAGTCTACGATGAGCCGCACCGGTCATTCTTCGATACATTCTGTCTTGACATCGAAGGACCTTGAAGTTTTTGTTGATGCTTATCGATTCCGGAGAGCTTTTCTCCGACTCTGCCTGGGCCAGATGAACCGGCAGAATGTACTCCCGACAGGATCGTCATCTATACGCTATCGTTCTCTTCTTGTGGTGTCTGTTTTTCTCTGTCGGCTTTTAAAGTGAATCTTCGAAGGCATTTTGGTGTTCACTTCTCACAATTACACCCTCTAGGGTTCATGAGGGTTGTTCATTTTGAGTTGTCGTGTGTGGCGGTTTCCGGTGAACTGTCGGTGCCCCTTTTTTTGCATGTTCTACAAGTTAATATCTGACGGTGACTGGTTTACTTTTGCCAAGTGAAAGGATAGTGTTTCTCCCCCTGTTATTCTTTCATGCCTACATCTACTTATCCGAAAGAGTGGAAGAGCCGGTTCATCTTTGTCTCCGCTGCAATGATGTCAGAATCGACGCCCCTGAGAGATCACAAGGCGTCTACTGAAGCTAGCATTCCGGTCTTGTCTGCTGTTGAGATCGTTCAGTGGAAGAGGATGTATGAAAATCCAACAAGGGCTTTCACGTTTCCCGATGGAGTGTTGGCCATGGGGGGTTTGAGTCCTTTTTATTCGGTCTGGCCAAAAGCCTTCTTTGGAAAGAAAGGTATTCTTCTGCCTTTGGCTTGTTATACTTGTTTTCTTTTTCCTTCTCTCTTTGTCTTTGTGGATTAGGACAGCCATCTCTGGTGTTGACTTTGTGCAGAGATGACCCTGTGGGGTTTGCTCCAAGGGGATTGCGGAGATATTAAGTTTATGGTGGGTGATAAGGTTGAACCAAGCATGAACTGTGGTGTGGAGAAGAGGGGCCCTGGGACAGGGAGTTCTGTTCAGGTTGGGGATTCTGTTGTTGAAGAGAAAGACGAGGAAGGTTCTTCTGATGGGAAAGGGGACTCCTGGGGTTCCCTTCGGATGAAAAGTTCTAGCAACGACGAAGACGATGAGGACCTGGAGAGCCGTTTGATCCGTAAACGAAAAGCAGCCCAGATCAGCAGTCCTAAAGTGGCCCCTGCCTCTCGAAGCATTCGGCTAAGGTTGCGGAGTGCTAGTGGTCAGAAGACCTTTCCTGCTACTAAAGTTGTTTCTGAACTTCCTCCTGTTGGGGCCAAGGGCTCTTTATCCAAGCACTTGAGGTCTTCAAGCCTTGTTAGTGAACCCCTGCTGGTGAGTTTTTCCTTTACATCTTATTTCGTTTCCTTGATGTGGTTGTCTTTGATCCCTTGTTCATTTCCCTCTCTCTTTGTCTAGAGTATGGAAGCTTAAAAGCTCCGATTGAGATTCCCCCTCCCCTTACCTCCTCCCGGGTTAGGGACAGGACTCCTGAGATTAGTGTTGCATGTGTCAACCCCGCTTTTGACGTTTCTCCTCTTCAGGCCACCGGGACTAGCAAGCCTTCTAATCCTGATGTTCCTGTTTCTCGGTCTCCTTTGGCCCCCATGTTTGCTGAAGCTCTTCCGGTCCCTTATGTCCCTAAGTGTAAGATAACCCCATCCACTGTTGTGGGGACTCCCGAGACCGCTCGGGATTTCTTGGCTCATTATGTTCCCCCTTCTCACAAATTTATGAATTCTGCTTTAAGGTCTGGCCTCATTGACGATCAGTACAGCATGTCTCTTTGTGAGGGGTTTTTTAGGTGGGCTGGTATGTTACAGCGGATGGATGAGCTGAGGAGGGCAAATGAGGAGTTAAGGACTGAGCTAAAAACTTCCCAAACCGTTGTTGCTGAGCTTCGGTGTCGGGTGACTGATGTTGAGAGGAAGTTGCTGGAAGAGAAGGTGCTAAATCCTTCTTCTCTCCCCCCCCCTCTTTTTTTATATATTTAACTCTCCATATTTTTATGGTGTTCTTTCCTCTCAGGGTGCTGGAGCTATGTTGGAGCAAAAGGAGCGGGCCTGGGAAAAGGAGATGACAGCTTGGGTTGAGGAGAGGGAGGAGCTAGTTGCTGAAATAAAGCATCAGAAGGAGCTTGACTCTGTTTTCCAAGAAGATCTGAACACCATGTATGCCAAGTGGGGGTTGTTGTGGATGATAATCAGAGGCTGGCTAAGGAGAGGTACTGGCTTATTACTGAGGGGTTTGGGCCCTTCCTCACTGCTGTTTCCCAGTCCGAGGAGTTCAAAGGCAGCCTTGAGAGAATTTATAGGGCTTATCAGGACGTGGGGTATCAGTTGGGTCTGAAGGATGGGTATTCTTATTCTGCCCAGGGTTTAGGGAGGAAAGAGACTCCTCTTTACAATTCAAAAGCCAAGAAGCAGTTGTCCAAATTGGATAAAGAGTTTGGCGAGAGGACCCCTGCCCTACTCGAGAAAATTCTTGAGCGACCCCTAATGTCAATCGACGAACTCAAGGCTCTACTTACTCCCGCTGGACCCTCCTCGCCCAAGTCTTTATCTGGAGATGCCTCCTAGTAGTTTCTTTTGAAAAACAATGGTTTATTCGATATGGTTGTAACCTGATACTTAACACTTGTGCACCTTGGATGATGTTGTTTTTTTGCCTCTTGGGAAGGCCTTTATGTTGGGGTCTTCCCGATGTCTAGTCGTATTATGCTTTTGTAGTTATTCTGTAACTATATGTTCTTGTAGCATTCTTGTTTGTTGGATTTGTTTTGTTGTTTGCAGGTGTTGTTTCCAGTGGCTCAGGGGCTTTTCTTTTTGTGTCCCCACTCGGGACCGCTTCCTTTTTCCATGGACTTGTTAAGGCATAGGAGTTGGCTTGGAGTTTGTCTATGCACCCCTGGGTTGCAGCTTGTTTGCAAATATGTTAGTGCGTCTTTATGCATTTGTTTTGTAGTTTAATCACGAGTTTTCTAGTGTATATTTGTACATTTGTTTTGTAGCTTTATTACAAATGTTTTAGTGTGTATTTATAGACTTGGTTTGTAGCTCAATTACAAATATTTCAGTGTGTGTTTGTACACTTGGTTTGTAGCTTAATTACAAATGTTTTAGTGTGTGTTTGTACACTTGGTTTGTAGCTTAATTACAAATGTTTTAGTGTGTATTTGTACACTTGGTTTGTAGCTCAATTACAAATATTTTAGTGTGTGTTTGTACACTTGGTTTGTAGCTTAATTACAAATATTTCAGTGTGTGTTTGTACACTTATTTTGTGGTTCCTTGGTGAACCAGGGTCGTTTATAGGAAAGTGACCCTTGGACAAGTTTATAATCAGGGATCATGTTTTTCAACTGTTTGTCCATTTTTCTTGGGCTGCTTTAGACTCGTTTCGCCCCTCGGCCGGGCATTCAGTGTGTTCAGTACACCGGTTTACACGTGTGTTTGTTGTTGTTGGGTTTGCAGTTTCTTAGGCACGTCTGCCTTAGTGCATTACCCGTAATTTGTCAGGAGGAACAAGTAGATTGTTCATTGTCATATGTGTTTGGGGGGTCTTAGGCCTCCAGTACATGATTATATAAAAGATGCTTTCTAGGGACATGCCTTAGCTAATTGCTAATTAATTTTTTTTTTACAAAAGTGGAGTCAAAGCCGTTTTTACTAGTCCCACCTGGAGGCGAGCTTGCCTCTTACAAGTAGTATTTCTGGAGTTGCATGAGGTTCCAGGTCCTTGGAACCTCCTTTCCCTGGAGTGTCTCCAGCTTACAGGATCCCTTGCCATTGGCCCAAGTGACTCTGTAGGGCCCCTCCTAGTTGGGTCCCAATTTCCCGGTGCTTTTCTGTAGGCTGACTTCGTTTGCCCTTAGGACCAGGTCTCCGGGTATCAGATTGAGCTTCTTCATTCTATAGTTGTAGTAGCTTTCCAGTTGTTTCTTGTTTTTGGCCTCCTTCACCGCAGCTATATCCCTCCTTTCTTCGAGGAGGTTGAGGTTCATTCGGAGGTCCTGCTCATTTTCAGCCTCTCGCAGCTTCATCCTTGCTGTGGGTGACCCAATCTCGGCAGGGATGACGACCTCGGTTCCGTAAGTTAGGCTGAAGGGGGTCTCCCCGTTGCAGACCTTGGGAGTGGTCCTGTATGCCCATAGGACGAAAGGAAGCTCCTCCAACCATCCCTTTTGCTTTCTTCCCAGCCTTCCCTTCATTCCTTTGATTATATTTGGTTTGCCCTTTCCTGTCGCAACCCCCGTCCCCTATCTGTCCCGGGAACGGGTGGCCGCGAGACCAGTTTCGGTGGTATCGTTGTTTATCAATTTGGCAGCGGAAATTTCATCAGGACCGTAGTTAGGAAATATTTATCAGAGTAAATACCACGCTTTTATAATATTAAACTTATTGGGATAAAACCCAAGTTTTCATTACAAAAAATTTCATAGGGAAAATCCTTATCTTATTGAATAAAACATCTTCTTTTATTTACGTAACTTTTATAGCCACTTTTCCAAACCTTCAGTACTGTCCAGCTGGCTTCTAGTTGGCTTTCACATTTTGTTACCTGAAACGCGTTTAAAAACATTTTGTCAGTGGGAAATACTGGTGAGTGAATCCCAGTTTAATCAAGAAGAGTTTTATCAATTTCACAGTATTGAGAGCTATTACAATGTTTACATCTACACAATTACTCATTCAGTACTGTCAATCCTGACTGGTGGGTCATATTACACATTGGCTAACTCTTTATCCAATGGTAACGTGTTCCACATTTTGTATACAAAACCCCAACACACCGGCAGTAATTGAAGAACTACAAAGACTCAATCACTGCTAATCACATTATAAAATATTTAAGGTTTTGTAAAAACAGTTTACAAAAAGGAAATTACTCACATTGCTGTCTTAGGTTTTCTTTAAGGGTTTCCTGGAAATTATCTATAAATTACACAAATACACACGTGTTAGTATAATAACCCAATATTTACATTAGCAATACCCTCCCTGAGACGGCATTCCAACGACTATGTCGGGCAGAACCACGACAGCCGTTACGGAACCCTGGATCAATCAGGCAGCGTATCTAATACGTAAGCGGGGTTATTATACTTACAACGGAGCAGAACTTCGTTATTTAGGGGGATATTATGCCCGGAAATTATAATTGCTATTAAGAAATTATAGAAAGAGCTCGAGAGATGAACGAATTCGACTGAAGACTGGAAGTCTCCATTTATAGGCGACCCTTCGCCTTCCCTCGCAGCCCGCGAAGGATTAGGCTGGGGCTTACGCGGCCCACGACATAGGGGAAGTAGGGCCTAGGGTTGCCGGATCATCGTTCTAGCTTCGACATGTGGCTGCCACGTGGCAGTCTGGGGTGATGCCTCGTTGATGATCGCTCGCGGCCCGCGTAGGAGGTAGCCAAAGGCTACGCGCTCCGCGACAGCCCCAATTTTCTTGTTTTTATTTAATTTTAATAATATTAAAGGTATCCCTGGCCCGTTTTCGCATACGGGGTGTATTTTTGGACATATTGGGACATTTTAATATATTTTAGGGTGTTGAAATATATTTTGGAGGGTTGTTATATCCTCCCCACCTTGTTTTAGAGCTCGTCCTCGAGATCTACTGGAATAAATGCGGGTATTTCCTTTGCATTTCTGATTCAAGCTCCCATGTATATTTTGGTCCTCTTTTGGAGTCCCATTTCACTTTGAACAGAACTAATCTCTTCTGCTTGAGGTTCTTAACTTTCCTGTCTTTGATCTGTAGAGACTTCTCTACAAAGTTAAGTTGCTCATTTACCTCTATATCCTTAAGAGGTACTATGAGTGATTCATCAGCTAAGCATTTCTTGAGATTGCATACATGAAATACATCATGTATTCCTGCCATTTCCTCTGGCAGTTGTCGCTGATAGGCTACAGGTCCTATTCTTCTAATAATCTCAAAAGGTCCAACATACCTGGGACTTAGCTTTCCCCTTTTGATGAATCTTACCACTCCTTTCCAATGAGAGACTTTCAATAACACTTTATCTCCTACTTGAAATTCCAATGGTTTTCGTCTGTTATCTGCATAACTCTTTTGCCGATCACGTGTTGCTTTTAGTCGTTCCTTGATTTGAATGATCTTGTCTCTTGTTTCTTCTACTATCTCAGGTCCAGATAGTTGCTTTTCTCCAATTTCTGCCCAACAGACTGGTGTTCGGCACTTTCGTCCATAAAGTGCTTCGAATGGTGCAGCATTGATACTTGTGTGATAACGGTTATTATAAGAAAATTCTATCAATGGTAAGTGATCATCCCAATTACCTTCGAAATCAATCACACAAGCTCTAAGCATGTCCTCCAGGGTCAGAATTGTCCTTTCGCTTTGTCCGTCCATTTGAGGATGATAAGTTGTGCTTAGATTTAACTTGGTTCCCCTTGCTTTTTGGAAACTTGCCCAAAAATGAGAGGTAAAACGACTATCTCTGTCAGAAACAAATGATAGAGTAATTCCATGTAATGAAACTATTTCATCTACATATAATTTAGCTAATTGTTCCATACTGAAAGTTTTTTTCGTTGGTAGGAAATGAGCTGACTTGGTTAGCCTGTCTACAATCACCCAGATTGTATCATTACCTTTTCTTGTTTTGGGTAATTTAGTAACAAAATCCATTGTTATCAATTCTCATTTCCAAACTGGCATTTCTTATTGCTGTAATAAACCCGAGGGTTTCTGATGTTCAGCTTTAACTTGTGAACAAGTTAAACATTTTGAAACATATGCCGCTATATCCTTTTTCATTCCTATCCACCATAAATTCTTTCTTAAGTCCTGATACATCTTATCATTTCCAGGATGCATCGTATACTTAGACTTATGGGCTTCTTCTAATATACGCTGGCGTAGATTTCCTAATTTAGGTATCCACATCCTTTTCTTATGTAATCTCTAAATTCCATCTGTTCCTTGTTCTAATTCCTTAATCATTCCTTTTAACTTTTCAGTATCATTCTTGATTACTGATTCTTGTGCTTCTCTAATCTGATCATTTAAATCTACCTGTAGGTTTAACTTAAGAGAACGCACTCTTTTTGGCTTTTCATGATACTTTCGACTTAAAGCATCAGCTACTACGTTTGCCTTTCCTGCATGGTACTGGATATTACAATCATAATCACTAAGTATCTCCATCCAGCGTCTTTGTCTCATATTCAATTCCTTTTGTCCGAAAACATACCTTAAACTCTTATGGTCGGTGAAAATGGTAAACTTACTACCGTAAAGGTAATGTCTCCAAATTTTAAGGGCAAAAATTATAGCTCCTAACTCTAGATCATGGGTTGAATAATTCTCTTGATGATTCTTAAGTTGTCTAGAGGCGTAAGCTATAACCTTTTGACGTTGCATTAACACACATCCATAACCTAATTTAGAAGCGTCACAATAGACTACAAAGTCTTCGGTTCCTTCTGGTAACGCTAGTATGAGTGCATGGGTTAATCTTTGCTTAAGAATTCTAAAGGCTTCTTCTTGTTTTGGTCCTCATTCAAACTTAACAGATTTACAGGTTAGCTTAGTTAAGGGAATAGCTATTCTAGAAAAATCTCGAATAAATCTTCTATAATAACCGGCCAATCCTAAGAAACTTCTAACCTCGGTTGGTGACTCGGGGGTTTTCCACTTGGTTATCGCCTCGATCTTGGAAGTATCCACATGAATTCCTTCATGATTGACTAAATGTCCAAGAAACTGTACCTGTTCTAGCCAAAACTCACACTTCAAAAACTTAGCATAAAGCTTTTCTTTTCTTAATAAACTTAGAAGTGTGTGCAGATGCCCTGCATGTTCCTCTTTGCTCTTAGAGTAAATAAGAATATCATCTATAAAGACAATTATGAATTTATCCAAATATGGCTTACATATTCGGTTCATCATGTCCATAAATGCAGCTGGGGCATTGGTTAAACCAAATGGCATGACAGTAAATTCATAATGGCCATACCTTGTTCTGAAAGTTATCTTAGGAATGTCCTCTTCATGTACCTTTAATTGATGATATCCTGACCTTAAATCGATTTTTGAGAATAATCGTGCTCCTTGCAACTGATTGAACAGATCATCGATTCTTGGTAATGGATACCGATTCTTAATCGTGACCTTGTTCAATTCACGGTAGTCAATGCACATACGCATTGATCCGTCCTTCTTTTTAACGAATAAAATCGGTGCTCCCCATGGCAATGAGCTTAGTTGTTGAATCCATTTTCCAATAATTCATCTAACTGTTTCTTTAGTTCCTGCATTTCTGCGGGTGCCAAATGGTAAGGTGCTTTGACAATTGGTGTTGTCCCTGGTAGCAAATGGATTCTGAATTCGACCTCTCTGTCTGGCAGTTGCCCTGGTAGTTCTTCTGGAAATACATCTGAAAACTGGGATACTACTAGAATATCCTTTAATTCTTTTCCTTTAGTGTTAGTGATTATGGAAATCAAATACACTAATGATCCTTTTCTTACATAACATGTTGTTTTCATCACAGAGATGAATTTTGTGGTTCTAGAGGGTTTATTTCCTTTAATTGTGATCTTTTCACCTTTTGGTGAATTTACTTGGATTGACTTTTGATCACATAATATACTAGCTTTATTGGCTATTAACCAATCCATTTCTAACACAACATCAAATCCTACCAGATTCATTGGGTAAAGGTTTGCAATAAATTTCTGATTTAGAATTTCTATTCTTGCTTCCTGCAAGATTTCAGAAATCTTAATGGTTTCCCCATTTGCTGTCTCTACTAGACATTCTTGTGGAAGTTTAGTTAATGATTGATTGAGAAGTTTGAAAAATGAAGTATTAATAAAACTTTGGTTCGCACTAGAGTCAAATAATACTTTAGCAAAAATGTCATTAACTAAAAACGTATCGGCGATCACATCCAGGATCATCTTTGCTTCTTCTGCAGTCAGAACAAATGCTCTAGCATTTTTAGTATTCTTGGTGTTCGTGGCTGGAGCTAGTTTTGGACAGTTTGGCTTGATATGACCTTGTTCTCCACAGTTGAAGCATATACTGTTATTAGGCTTTTTCCTACAGTCTTCCTCCTTATGTCCAGATATTTTACAGAAGTTGCAGTATATGGAGCATCTTCCAGAATGCTTCCTTTTGCAATACTTGCAGTAGGGTGCAGATGTAGAACCTATATTTTTTCCCACGGTTAGAATTTCCACAACGGAATTCTTGGGTAAGCTTCTGGGTTAGGTTCCTTCTCTGATCCTCTTCTCGTGTACGGACTAACTCATCTGTCAAGGTGTTTACTAGTTCTACAGCTTCTTCTATGGTTTGAGGTCTAGCTGCCTTGACTACATGCCTAATTTCCCAAATTAATCCCCAGATGTAACGGGAGATTAATATTGGTTTTGGTGATGCAAGGGTTGGCACTATTCTATCATATTCAAAGAATAACGTAGTATAACCCTTACTATCTACTCCAGCCATCCTAAGGTTTAGGAACTTATTTGCTATCTGTTCCTTTTCATTGGGAGGGCAGAATTTCCTTTCTACCATGTTTTTAAATTCCTCCCATTCCATATTGTAAGTTCTATCCCTTCCCCTCGACTGAAGGATAGTGTTCCACCATTCTAGTGCTGAATTCTTAAACAGATTGGAAGCAAACATTATCTTATCCTCTTCCACGCATTTGCTTATTCTTAAGACTGCCTCAGTCTTTTCTATCCAGCGTAGGGATGCAACGGCCCCTTCATTGCCCGAGAATTCCATTGGTTTACAAGACCAGAATTCTTTATAAGAACAACCATAAGACACGGTTCTTCTTCTTTTGGGAATAGGCACTTGAAGTATGGGTCCATTGTTTACGCTGTTTTCAGGTTCAGAGGGTCCTTTACTATCACGTTTACTTTTATTTTCCTCGCTTCCTTAACCGTTTTGATAATATATGGCATTTCATCTATTATCCCTTGTGCCACTAGTGTTGCATGGCACTGTTATCCACTTGGTTTCCATTATTGTTGTTGTTCGGGTTATCGTTTTCCAGGTCATTGTTACTCTGGTTATCATTATTCTGGTTTTCCTGATTCACTTCGTTGTCCATCTGAATTTTACACATTCGCCAATTATTAATATCACAAATTAATATTTTAAGGCAAACAATCACACAACACACATAATGGTCAAAAGCGTCGAGCATTGCGACTTACACTTTCTTATATAGTATGCTTCTAATACAAACCGATACTGGAATTTAAAATTACAATACTAATATGCATCACTAACCACGACGTGGTCTATAATACAATATGTTATTATTATTTTTTTCATACACACATATTATATATATATATATATATTATTACTATCTCCACCATCACCTTTACGGATATGGATTCATCCAGAAATCCATATGGCGCTCGTCGTACTTCCAGACGAGTCGCTCTCCGACCTGCCTCATTCCCTCGCTACTTTCTAAAATCTCTTCTCCGAAAGTTCGGAGCTCTTGCACATTTTCTGCACTCATTGGGGGTGCAGGTGCTGGTACTGGGGCATGGGTTCTTCCTGAGGATACGGATTCTCTAAAATTTCCCTAATGTATTCATCAGTATCGTAGTAGGGATCTAGAGGGTCCAGACCTGGGTAAGCTGCTAAGTTCGGCATGGGTTCATCGGTTAGGTGGTAGCGTTGCACATAATCCCTATGATCATCGAACCACGGATCATAGTCTGGGTCTAAGGGATTGGGTGCTGGTACCCTAGGTATCTCCTTTGGGTTGAAATCATGCATTTGGACTTGGTTTTCTGGGTTGTTTTCTATCTCCATCGGCTGCATGGGAAACAAGGGTAATGGTTGAGGGGCTACTAGTTGCTCCAGGTTTGGGTCGGCAGCTGTGGTTGCTAGGAAATGAAAATTGGCTAAGCTCATATTAAGCATATCCTTTGTGTGGGCATCTGTCTCTCTTTTAGCGGTTGCTAGGACTCGCTGCTGTTGCAACTTTTTCATTCTTTTCCTACGCTCGTGTTCCCCCTACTGAACTATCATCTCTTTTTCTGAGGGAATGGCTCTTCAGAATGAGCCTTAAACACAAACATCCCTTCTTGTTACGCCCATATTAACATAAAGACCAAAACACATGGAAACTTCAAGTTTTGACTAGAAACATAATATTTTCATTTTTACCAAAATGCCCTTGTAGCTAGTTCGAGATCAACACCTTCCCTAGTCTAGTTATGGGTGTTAATCCGAACTACCCTGTCAAAATGCAAGTTTAACATACCTAGTTACAACCGACTAAGTTTCTAATCCATCATTTACATAACAAAAGACAACTTTTTAAGAAGTAAAAGTTTAACAAAAACATTGTTACAAAAGGGCGACCACTACTACTACGGAAGCGCATAGACCATGGTGTGCATGTGGGTGTTCGTCTCCAAGTTCGCCACGCCACCTAAATCACGGATTTTCCTACATCGCAATTCAAGTTTAACTAGTCAGTTTCTTATAGTATAATAATAAATAACAACTAACATCCATTCGTGTCATCACATAACCAGGTCATAATTTCACTTTCACCGACCCGTTGAACGGGTCATTTTCTACCATCTCCAAACGAGACAATACATAACCTTCAATAATCCGTTAAGCTCGGATTAAACATAATCACAACATAAACACCATACCAAATCCGTTCATGACAGATTTAACTATTTCATTACCTTCCTTCATAAACTTCCAATTTACGGCTAGTTCAACACCAACCGACCATAACATAAACTTTTCATCATTATCGTATCTTACGACCCGTTCATGACGGATTAAACTATCAACTACACATCATTTACGGATAATCATATCTACGGTTCTAATACAACAATAACAATTAGAAAGTAAAGCTTGTATGCATAAAACATCATACCTCGATCCTGTGAGTTGTCCGACCTCCTAGCGCTTGAACCTTCTTCTTTTACGCCTACATCAACACATTCATTCATTTAGTCCGACTAAATATCATTGCCTCTTTTACACACCTTTATCATAATTTACCAAAATTCACCCATTTGTTCTTTTAGGCATTTTATCGAACACTTGGCGGGTTTCACATTTATAGCACATTTGATTACAAGTAACTTTACATACTAATCTACAAGTTCATAACAATCAAGCATGTTAATGAGATTCTCTCATCCTACATCAATCATCTATGTTCCATCCCTCTAAACAAGTTAAATCACCATAACCCGGACATCAATCGAGTTCTAGTTCATAATCTTAACTTCTATTGGTATATATCACAACATTAATCATAGTTGGGTAAAAACCCATTTCCTAAAGTTCATGATTTCAAGAAATTCAACTTACCACTTTGTTATTCACACCTTGATGACCAAGGATTTGCGTTCCTACAATCGTCCGGCTTGAAATCACCTTCAATTTGATGGAATTAGTGAACTAGGGTTTGGGGTGTTCTTTTCTTTTCTCCTGGACAAGATCACACACACACTAGAAGTGTCTAGTGTGTGTGTTATCTCATTTAACTAGTCTTTCTTTTAATTTTTCATGTTTAGTCCCTCGGTTTCTAACGTTTATTTATTTTAGCCCAAAACTTCCTTTCAGGAACTATTTTAGAGAAAATAATTAGATTACATATTTTTGGGGTGTTACAAGTCTACCCCTCTTAGAAAAAGTTTCGTCCCCGAAACTTGAACACATAAAAAAATCAACGTTTACATACCGAATAAAGAAGGGTAATGCTTTCGCATTTCATCTTCCGACTCCCATGTAAGCTCCGACCCCTTCCGGTGTTGCCATTGTACTAGAACTTGTCTAATGGCCTTATTGCGAAGATTCTTTACTTTAGAATCTTTAATGGCTATCGGTCTTTCAACACAATTTAAGCTCTCATCTACTTCAATATCATCAAGAGGTACGATCGCCGATTCATCCGCAAGGCACTTTCTTAGTTGTGATACATGGAAAGTGCTATGGATCCCATCTAATGAAGACGGTAATTCTAAACGATACGCCACTTTCCCCACTCGAGCCAAGATTTTAAATGGCCCAATATAACGAGGCCCCAATTTTCCCCGTTTACGAAAACAGATTATACCTTTCCATGGGGATACTTTTAATAAAACATAGCTGCCTTTAATCGAGCTCTAATTAGATCAATCTTTTCGTTGTTCATTGCTATCAATTCGTTAGGCGCGAGCTCCCTTTGTCCCACTTCCCCCCAACATACGGGAGTCCTACACTTTCTTCCATATAACAGTTCATAAGGTGCCATTTTGAGACCACTATGATAACTATTATTGTAAGAAAATTCCACTAGTGGTAAATGGTCATCCCAACTTCCCCCAAAATCTAACGCGCATGCTCTTAACATATCAATAAGCGTCTGAATCGTTCTTTCCGATTGACCGTCAGTCTGCGGGTGGTAGGCGGTACTTATGTGCAGTTTCGTGCCCATACTTTCATGGAACCTCAACCAATAATGAGAGGTAAATCTCGGATCCCGATCTGAAACTATTGACACAGGCACCCCGTGTCGGGATATTAATTCATTCACATACACTTCCGCCATCTTTTCTGAGGAGTAGGCCTCTCGAATTGGTAAAAAGTGTGCACTCTTCGTGAGTCGGTCCACAACTACCCATATCGTATCATGCCCCTTTTTCGTTCTAGGTAACTTAGTCACCAAGTCCATTGTTATCTCCTCCCACTTCCATACTGGAATTTCCAAAGGTTGTAACTCTCCATAAGGTTTCTGATGTTCCGCTTTCACTCTAGAACACGTCAGACACTTCGAGACGTACTTAGCAATATCGCGTTTCATCCCGGGCCACCAATAGTTTGTTTTCAAATCATAGTACATTTTTGTAGCCCCAGGGTGAACAGAGTACCATGACTTATGAGCTTCTTCAAGTAGCACTGTCTTGACCTCACAAAACCTTGGTATCCAGATCCGCCCAAACCGTGTCTTAAGCCCGTTTGAGTTTTCTTCAAACTTTTCTGCTATTCCTTTCGTTCTTTCTTTCTTTGGATCCCCTTTCTCTAGTGCTTTTATTTGAGTATCTCGTATCGTCTCAAGGAGGTGAGGTGTAACTGTCATCTTCATAGATTTGACATGAATCGGTTGTGGATAATCTTTTCGACTCAACGCATCCGCTACGACGTTTGCTTTTCCCAGGTGATATAAAATATCACAGTCATAGTCTTTAATCAGTTCCAAGCACCTTCGTTGCCTCATATTCAAATCTTTCTGTTCGAAGAAATATTTAAGGCTCTTATGATCCGAGTAGATCATACTTTTTACCCCATACAGGTAGTGCCTCCAAATTTTTAAGGCAAAAAGTACCGCTGCCAATTCTAGGTCATGGGTCGGGTAGTTTACTTCATGTGGTCTGAGTTGTCTTGAAGCATACGCGATAACCCTTCCCCTTTGCATTAGAACACACCCCAAGCCTTGATGTGACGCGTCTGAATATACGACCAAATCTTCCGTTCCATCGGGTAACGTTAACACCGGAGAACTCGATAATTTCTCTTTTAACACTTGAAAAGCTTCTTCTTGTTCTTTACCCCACACGAACTTTACTTCCTTCCTTTCTTGTCAGTTTGGTCAGTGGTAATGCAATCTTTGAGAATTCTTGAATAAACCTTCTCTAATAGCCGGCAAGGCCTAGAAAACTCCTTACTTCGGTTGGGTTTTTAGGAGGGACCCACTTTAGTACGGCCTCAATCTTTGCTGGATCTACTAAGACACCTTCTGAATTTATTACGTGACCTAGAAACTGCACTTCCCTGAGCCAAAAGGCACACTTTGAGAACTTCGCATAAAGTTTTTCTCTACGGAGGGTTTCAAGTACCTCACGTAAGTGTCTTGCATGATCGGCCTCATTCCAGGAGTAAACCAAAATGTCATCTATGAACACAATCATAGATTTGTCTAACATAGGTCGACACACTCGGTTCATAAGGTCCATAAACGCGGCTGGCGCGTTCGTCAACCCAAAGGACATGACCAAGAATTCATAATGTCCATACCGAGTTCTAAATGCAGTTTTTGCAACGTCCTCCTCTCGCACCCTTACTTGATGATAGCCCGAACGTAGATCTATCTTTGAAAACCAACTCGCCCCTTGCAACTGATCAAAAAGATCATCAATTCTGGGTAAGGGATAACGGTTCTTCACGGTCAGTTTATTCAGCTCCCGGTAGTCGATGCACATACGCATCGACCCATCTTTCTTTTTCACAAAAAGAACGGGTGCTCCCCAAGGTGATACACTCGGACGTATAAAGCCTTTATCAAGTAAGTCTTGCAGTTGGGTCATTAGTTCCCTCATTTCGGTGGGAGCCAGTCTATATGGGGCTTTAGCCACCGGTTGCGCACCCGGATTTAATTCAATACGAAATTCTATTTCGCGTTCGGGTGGAAGCCCCGGCAACTCCTCCGGAAACACATCCGGATATTCGTTCACTACTGCCACATCTTCGAACTTGGGAAGGTTTTGATGAACATCAGCTACATAGGCTAAAAATGCCTTACTTCCATTACGCACGTACTTGAAGGCTTGGACAATATTGCATAACTTTGCTTTTACATTTCTCTCTCCTTGAACGCTTAACCATTTCCCACTCGGAGATTGCACGCGTATTGTCTTACTTTCGCATTTAATCTCCGCATGGTGTCGGGCCATCCAATCCATACCTACTACTACCTTGAATTCTCCTAAGACCATAGGTACGAGATCAATATCAAACTCCTCATCCTCTATTGTGAGCTTACAATTTCTACACACTTCGTGCAACAAATAATTCTTGCTATCAGCTATCTCTACCTCTAATGGTATTGACATTCTTTCAATCTTAAATGAGGGGCGATTAATTACATCACTCGAAACAAATGACATAGTAGCCCCGGTATCGAATAACACATACATCGGCAAGGAATTTAGCAAGAAAATACCTGACACAACATTCGGATGAGCTTTAGCCTCTTCAGACGTAATTTGAAACATTCTTGCTTTTGCCTTAGGATTCTCCTCCTTTTTGCCTTGCTTCTTCATTCCTGATTGGAGCTTGGGACACTCCGCCTTGATGTGGCCCTTTTGGAAACAATTATAACATGTCTTCGTATTCTTAGGGCACCTGTAATGCGGATGTCCCTCTTCCCCAGAGTTATAACATCCCTTCTTGCCCAACAGGCACTCCCCAGAGTGAAGCTTTCCACAATTTTTGCAACGGGGAATTCCACTCTTTGCTTTCTCTTTATTAGCTTGATCTTGAAACTTGCCTTTCTTAAAAGGAGTTGGGTTAGACACCTTCTCTGGCAGTCTCTTTTCACCTCGCTCCACCTGTCTCTTGAGTTCAATCTCCCTGTCTCGCGCCCAGTTTATGAGTTCGTCAAGAGTTTCACACTTCGAGGGCGTAATAAACTCCCTAAACTCCGCCTTCAACATATCATGGTATCGATTGATTTTCATTCTTTCTGAATTCACGAACTCCTTGCAGAACTTCAGCTTATCCAAGAAAATATTCGTTATCTCGTTGATTGTTTCATCGTGTTGTCGGAGGCTCAAGAATTCCTCCTGAATCCTATCGATGGCGGATTGAGGGCAATGGTATTTTAGAAAAGGCTCTTTAAATTCCTGCCATGTCATCACCTGAAGTTTATCTTCACCTATTTCCTTACAATAAGCATCCCACCAATCTTTAGCTTTCGATTGCAGTTGACCCGTAGCAAACATTACTTGATCTTCCTTTTCACACCGACTCCGAATAAACACGGCTTCTATATTAGAAATCCATCTTTGACATACAATCGGATCTATCTTTCCATCATACGGAGAAGGACTACACGCCATAAAGTCCTTATACGTGCATCTTCGTATTTTGCTCTTGCTTTTAGATTCTCCAATCATCTCCTTTATTTCATCCATTTTGCTTGTCATTATTGCATCAATCGTTTCCAACACACGACTCTCCACCTCTTGCACCATTTTCGGAAGTTTGGCTTCAAAAGTATTATCCATCATTTGCGCCATCTTTTCATTTAATGCATCTTCCCGTGCCATATCGTCATCATTCGAATCCGCATGTTCCGACATCTACACAATAAAGTTTCTCGATGATTCTTAATAAATTCACATCGCTTACCCTTACGGTTCGTTACGAGTTATTCTTTAATGTCATAATAACTTCCATAATCCTATTTACATATTTTATAACCTTCTTAAGCAAGTGCGTTGGCCGAAACATAAAAAAAAATCGATTCTGCAGGTCCAGGGGGGGTCGCGCGACGCTAGGAGTTCCTCGCGCGACGCGACGGCCCCTAGCGCGACGCGACAGGTTGTTTTTCACAGACAGTTCGTTGTTGGGTGCTGCATTTTCTCAAAAATCCCATTTCTCACCTAAATGATCATAACTCACTCAATTTTCATCCGATTTACGATCCGTTTCTTCCTACGCGATCGTAATTCCATTCCCTTTCTCATAGGGTTAAAATCCGGCACCCGGATTTATTATTTCCGAAATTTTTAAGCTTTCGGCCATTTTCTTGCTTATAAACTTTCATCCCATTCATGGTTAATCCACCCAAACTTATCCGTTTGCATACCAATTCTTGCCAATGCCATGCCATACATATTTTCAATCACCCAAGATTCAATTCTTGAGTTCTATGCACTCGTAACCCATTTCGACACATATCATTATTTTGACCCGTTATAAAATTTAAAACTTCTTAGACTCTTACCTTGTTTGCGATCTTGGAGCGAACACACCCATTGCGCGAGCTATCGGTTTGAGCCCAAGCACTTCAACCCGTGCTTGATTCTCTCAAACCTTGGCTCTGATACCAACTGGTTACGCCCATATTAACATAAAGACCAAAACACATGGAAACTTCAAGTTTTGACTAGAAACATAATATTTTCATTTTTACCAAAATGCCCTTGTAGCTAGTTCGAGATCAACACCTTCCCTAGTCTAGTTATGGGTGTTAATCCGAACTACCCTGTCAAAATGCAAGTTTAACATACCGAGTTACAACCGACTAAGTTTCTAATCCATCATTTACATAACAAAAGACAACTTTTTAAGAAGTAAAAGTTTAACAAAAACATTGTTACAAAAGGGCGACCACTACTACTACGGAAGCGCATAGACCATGGTGTGCATGTGGGTGTTCGTCTCCAAGTTCGCCACGCCACCTAAATCACGGATTTTCCTACATCGCAATTCAAGTTTAACTAGTCAGTTTCTTATAGTATAATAATAAATAACAACTAACATCCATTCGTGTCATCACATAACCAGGTCATAATTTCACTTTCACCGACCCGTTGAACGGGTCATTTTCTACCATCTCCAAACGAGACAATACATAACCTTCAATAATCCGTTAAGCTTGGATTAAACATAATCACAACATAAACACCATACCAAATCCGTTCATGACAGATTTAACTATTTCATTACCTTCCTTCATAAACTTCCAATTTACGGCTAGTTCAACACCAACCGACCATAACATAAACTTTTCATCATTATCGTATCTTACGACCCGTTCATGACGGATTAAACTATCAACTACACATCATTTACGGATAATCATATCTACGGTTCTAATACAACAATAACAATTAGAAAGTAAAGCTTGTATGCATAAAACATCATACCTCGATCCTGTGAGTTGTCCGACCTCCTAGCGCTTGAACCTTCTTCTTTTACGCCTACATCAACACATTCATTCATTTAGTCCGACTAAATATCATTGCCTCTTTTACACACCTTTATCATAATTTACCAAAATTCACCCATTTGTTCTTTTAGGCATTTTATCGAACACTTGGCGGGTTTCACATTTATAGCACATTTGATTACAAGTAACTTTACATACTAATCTACAAGTTCATAACAATCAAGCATGTTAATGAGACTCTCTCATCCTACATCAATCATCTATGTTCCATCCCTCTAAACAAGTTAAATCACCATAACCCGGACATCAATCGAGTTCTAGTTCATAATCTTAACTTCTATTGGTATATATCACAACATTAATCATAGTTGGGTAAAAACCCATTTCCTAAAGTTCATGATTTCAAGAAATTCAACTTACCACTTTGTTATTCACACCTTGATGACCAAGGATTTGCGTTCCTACAATCGTTCGGCTTGAAATCACCTTCAATTTGATGGAATTAGTGAACTAGGGTTTGGGGTGTTCTTTTCTTTTCTCCTGGACAAGATCACGCACACACTAGAAGTGTCTAGTGTGTGTGTTATCTCATTTAACTAGTCTTTCTTTTAATTTTTCATGTTTAGTCCCTCGATTTCTAACGTTTATTTATTTTAGCCCAAACCTTCCTTTCAGGAACTATTTTAGAGAAAATAATTAGATTACATATTTTTGGGGTGTTACACTTCTTCATTGTCAGCTGAATACCCTGAGAGGGCAGGCTGTGAAGAGGTGCCTTCACTCCTAGGTGAGCCGGACAACAGACGATAAGCGTCGGAGGGTCCTTGATCACTCATACTGTAAACTAACAGATAGTCAAATAACACATAACAATAAAATACAAATATGCACGTATTTTCGTAGTTTATTTCCTAACAATTTGAATAATATCTTGATGTCAGCAGAACACTTATGTGGCTGAATCAGTGACTTAGCTCTGATACCACCTTTTGTCGCAACCCACGTCCCCTATCTGTCCCGGGAACGGGTGGCCGCGAGACCAGTTTCGGTGGTATCGTTGTTTATCAATTTGGCAGCGGAAATTTCATCAGGACCGTAGTTAGGAAATATTTATCAGAGTAAATACCACGCTTTTATAATATTAAACTTATTGGGATAAAACCCAAGTTTTCATTACAAACATTTTCATAGGGAAAATCCCTATCTTATTGAATAAAACATCTTCTTTTATTTAGGTAACTTTTATAGCCACTTTTCCAAGCCTTCAGTGCTGTCCAGCTGGCTTCTAGTTGGCTTTCACATTTTGTTGCCTGAAACGCGTTTAAAAACATTTTGTCAGTCAAATACTGGTGAGTGAATCCCAGTTTAATCAAGAAGAGTTTTATCAATTTTCACAGTATTGAGAGCTATTATAATGTTTACATCTACACAATTACTCATTCAGTACTGTCAATCCTGACTGGTGGGTCATATTACACATTGGCTAACTCTTTATCCAATGGTAACGTGTTCCACATTTTGTATACAAAACCCCAACATACCGGCAGTAATTAAAGAACTACAAAGACTCAATCACTGCTAATCATATTATAAAATATTAAAGGTTCTGTAGAAACAGTTTAAAAATAGGAGATTACTCACATTGCTGTCTTAGGTTTTCTTTAAGGGTTTCCTGGAAATTATCTATAAATTACACAAATGCACACGTGTTAGTATAATAACCCAATATTTACATTAGCAATACCCTCCCCAAGACGACATTCCAACGACTACGTCGGGCAGAACCACGACAGCCGTTACGGAACCCTGGATCAATCGGGCAGCGTATCTACTACGTAACTGGGGTTATGATACTTACAACGGAGCAGAACTTCGTTATTTAGGGGGGTATTATGCCCGAAAATTATAATTGCTATTCAGAAATTAGAGAGTGCGTGAGAGATGAACGAATTCAACTGAAGACTGGTGGTCTCCATTTATAGGCGACCATTCGCCTTCCCTCGCGGCCCGCGACATAGGGGAAGTAGGGCCTAGGGTTGCCGGATCATCGTTCTAGCTTTGACATGTTGCTACCATGTGGCAGTCCGGGGTGATACCTCGTTGATGATCGCTCGCGGCCCGAGTAGGAGGTAGCCATAGGCTACGCGCCCCGCGACAGCTCCAATTTTCTTATTTTTATTTAATTTTAATAATATTAAAGGTATTCGGGGCCCGTTTTCACATACGGGGTGTATTTTAGGACATATTGGGACATTTTAATATATTTTAGGGTGTTGAAATATATTTTGGAGGGTTGTTATATTTCCACCAGGCCATTGCTCTGGGCGTGAGTGACTGAGGTAAAAACTTGATGGATATGCATTTGCTCACACCATGGCCTGAAGGGTTTCCCCGCGAACTGTACCCCGTTATCACTCACTAGTTCCATTGGCACTCCAAACCTACATATGATGTTGTCTAGGACGAATCGCTTCATTGTTCTCCTGTGATTTTGGCTAGAGGCCTTGCCTCGAACCACTTGGTGAAGTAATTGATGGCAACCACCACATACTTGACCCCTCCTGGACCTTCTGGGATTGGCCCAATGATGTCTATAGCCCACTTCTGGAATGGCCAAGACGTGGATACAGGTATCATTGGGTGTTTGTGGTGGTGTGTCATGAGAGCATGCACTTGACAATTATCACATTTCTTGATTTCCTCCGACGCTGCCTCATACATTCTGGGCCAATAAAACCCCGCATTCATTGCCTTGGCTACAACTGTTCTTGGCCCTGAGTGTATGCCATAAATTCCCTCGTGTATTTCTCGTACCACGTATTTGGCTTCCTCATTGTCAACACTTTTTAAAGATGGACCCAAGTATGACCTTCGATAGAGCTCCCCATCTATCAATTCGTACTGCAAGACCCTTACCCTTACCTTGCGGGCCGCCCAATCGCCCTCTGACAGTGTCCCGTCCCTGAGGAACTTCAGAATTGGTGTCATCCAGGTTTCCTGAATATTATCGATGGTTGCTACTTCATCCGTTGCGATGGAGGGGGAGGTCAGGACTTCCACCTTGACTTCCCTTGCGAAGTGGGCGAAGGCCACAGAGGCTAGCTTGCTAAGGGCATCGGACTTCCTGTTCCTTCCTCGAGGGATGTATTCCAGCTTGAAAGTGTTGAAGGTGTTGGCCAATTTTTTTACCCTGTCTACGTATTGGACCATCGAGCTGTCCTTCGTTTCAAATTCCCCGTGATATTGCATGACTACCAGTTGTGAATCGGTGTTAGCTTCAATGTGTCTTGCCCCCATCTTTCTTGCCAGCCTTAGCCCGACTAGAAGGGCCTCATACTCTGGTTATTGGTGTTTTCAAAATCCAATCTGATGGCGTATGTCAGTTCGACCCCCTCGGGCTGATCAGTGTGATCTCTGCCCCGCTTCCTTCCTCACTTGAAGCCCCGTCTGTGAACAGTTTCCAGACTGCTTCGTCCTCCTTCTTTTTCTCTTCCTCCTCCAGGTTTTTCCATTTAAGAAGTTCTTTCTCATCTTTCTCAGGGACTTCTGCCAAGAAATCCGCCAGTATTTGCCCTTTTGTTTTGGTTCTTGCTTTGTACTCTAGGGAGTGTTCCCCTAGATTAACGGCCCATTTAGCCAATCGGCCAGAGAGTTCTGGTCTCCGAAGGACCTTTTAAAGCGGTTGGTCCATCAACAGTGTGATCTTGTGTGCTTGGAAATATCTCCGGAGCCTCCGGGAGGCGAAGACAAGTGCCAGGGTTAGCTTCTCTATTGGCATGTATCGCTCCTCCAGACCTTTGAGGGTTCTGCTGATGAAGTATATGGGTATTTGTTTCTCTTCCCTTTCCACCATCATCACTGCACTGATCGTCGTCTTAGACGCAGACAGGTATAAGAGCAGTTCCTCCCCAGGAACTGGGGTGGCTAGGGTTGGGAGCCTGCAGATGTAGTCTTTCATCTCTCGGAAGGCTGCCTCAGCTTCTGGAGTCCACTTGAATTTGTTTTTCTAGAGACAGTCCTTCAGGACTTTAATGAAAGGAAGAGTTCTGTCAGATACTTGGACAAGAAACGATTAAGGGCTATCAGCCTCCCGTTCAGTTGTTGAATATCTTCTATGGATCTGGGGGACCTCATTTCGGCCACTGCCTGGGTTTTTTCTGGGTTTGCCTTGATTCCCCCCTTGGTAACTACTACCCCCAAGGAGTTCTCTTCTTCCACCCCGAAGAAACACTTCCCCGGGTTTAACTTCATGTTCACATCTTACACGGTTTGTATGGTCTCGGCTATGTCCTCTATCATGGCCATTTCAGTGAGCCTCTTTATGACAATATCATCAACATACACTTCCAAGTTTCTTCCTCGTTGTTCTCTAAAAAGGGTGTTCATAAACCTTTGGTACGTGGCTCCTGCGTTTTTTAGCCCGAAGGGCATTTTGGTGTAACAAAATGTGCCTTCGTCTGTGATGAATGCAGTTTTCTCCTCGTCCTCTAGCGACATTTGAATCTAGTGGTACCCCTTGTATGCGTCAAGAAAGCACTTCAAAGGATACTGGGACAGGGAGTCCACCAGGACGTCTATCTCCGGAAGGGGGTAGCAGTCCTTGGGACATGCTTTGTTCAGATCCAGGAATTCTATGAACATCCTCCATCCCCTTTCTTTCTTTTTGACCATGACGGGATTGGCGATCCAGGAAGGGTACTTGACCTCCCTTACTATCCCATCCTTAAGCAACTTCCTTGTTTCTTAGCATGCAGCCCTTCTTTTGCTAGGACCCATGCTCCGTTTCTTCTGCTTGACTGGTTGTACCCAGCTGTAAGTTTTAAGCTTATGCTCAGTCAGGCTCCTCGTGATTCCGGTCATGTCTCCATGTTGGAACGCGAAGACGTTTATATTAAGAAGGAGCAGCTCCTTGAGAGCACTTTTACATTTGTCGCTAAGGTGGCTGCCTACCTTTATCGTTTGTTCTGAAAACCTGTCACAAAGTGCCCATTCTTCAATTTCTTCCTTTTGAGATCTCTACCACCTCCCCTTCCGAGACTGAGGATATTACCTCGTAGGAAGACTTAACCCAAGCTAAACCCTTAGGGGTTTGAAACACCAGGGCTCTGTGGGGGGTTGAGCCCTGTACTTTTAGGTCTCCGATGGCTGGCCTGCCTAGGATTGCATTGTATTTGAAGGGTGCCCGGACCACAGTAAAAGTGAGGATTATGGTCCGGACCCAATCTCCTATTCCAACTATGAATGGGAGCCTAATTTTCCCCAAGGGATGGGATACGCTGTTGTTGAAACCTACCAGGGGGATCGAGTCTTCTTCCAATTTGTCCCTGACATCGCTGTCAAATCTTAAGAAACAGTGCTCATAGACCACCTCAACTCCACTCCCTCCGTCCACATGTATCCGGGACACCTTGTGACCGGCTATGACTGCTGAGATGTTGAGAGGGAGCGTCTATACCTCGTGATCCTCTAGGCATGGCATCAGTATGGGAACTTTCATGCAATCTGGGGGGCCCAATACCCTGGCCTTGACACTTCTGGTGGGGTCGTATTCATCTCTCCTTCTTATCATGTCAACGTATGCCCTCTCTGGTTCCTTTGTATCCTTTCCCTTCCTTTCTCCCCCTTCTTTAATTTCTTTAATCAAATGTGCCAGCTTACCTGTTTTCACTGCAGCTTCTATCTCTCTTTTCGGGTACATGCAGTCATCGGTCTTATGGCCGTAACCCTTGTGAAAGTCACAATACTCGTTTGGCTGGGCTTTCGGTCTCGAATTTATAGGAGGAGGCTTAGGGAAAGAGTTCTTTACCCTTTTTGTAGCTAGTATTTCACTCGGGGTCTTGGTAAGAGGGGTAAAACTGTCGGAATAGGGTGCTGACCCCCTACCTCGAGGTCTGTACGGGGAGTATGTTGGCTTCACCCTGTCATGTTGTATTTTATCGAAGGTTGTTTTTCGGGGATATGGTGTACCTTTTTCCAGAAACTTTGATGCGGGGTTGGTTCTCTGGGCTGGGACATCCATCTCCTTGCCCTTACTGACTGTGTCTTTTCCCCTGACAAAAGCACTAACTCGATCCATAAGGTTGTCAAACATGGGCGGGAACTCCTCACCTAACTTTTCATATAACTGAGTGTGCTTCAACCCATTGATGAAGTTGTTGATCTTCATCACCTCGGGGATATCTTTAATGTTCATGCTCTCTTCAACGAACCTCTCCATGTATTGGTCCACCCTTTTATTGTCTCGTTGTCGTATGTGAATGATTTCATTGGGGTTCTTGATCACCTTTCTCTGTTGGCTGAAGTTCCTCAGGAACTTCTCGCTCAACTCCTCGTAGCTGTCTATTCCCACGGGAGGGAGGCTGTCGAACCAGAATCTGGCCCCCTCTATCAGGGTCTGGACGAACATGTGGCACCAAGTGGGCATAGGCCATCGCCCCAGTTGTCCGGCACCCTTGAATGCGTACAGATGATCCTCCGGGTCTTTTATCCCATCGTATCTGTCGAAATTCAAGGGTAGTTTGAGCTTGGGAGGCATGGGTGCCTCAGCAATCCTTTTGGAGAACTTCAAGACTTTAGCCAGGTCTCGAGGCAAATAGGGTTGGTCCAACCCGCTGTCGCCTTGACTTTCCTTTTCTTTTCCCTTCTGCCCTTTTCCTCTTATAAGGTCTTCTCTTTCCTCTGACGTCATTTGCCTCAGGGCCGTTATGAAGGTTTCTAAGGTATCAGGGTTATCATCTTTGTTATATGGGTGAGCTTCTCCCTTGCTTGGTGGCGTGTCGAAGTACAGCCAGGCTTTGAGGCTTTCCAGCCTCTCCTGCCTCTCTAGGTCTTCAAGGTGCTTCTTGAGTTCTTCTTTGTGCATGGCCACGAAGTTTGGGGTGATAGTGTTTCTTTTTTCTGTGGCTCCCACCTGGTTTTCATTCTCTTCTTCATGAGTGATGTCTTCTATTAAGACTGTATCATTGGTACCCTGTACCGTCTTGATGGTTTGTGAGCTAGGAGATGGTGTTGCCATGTCGTCTTTCTCGAATGATGGGTTCTTACAGCGTCGATGGTTTTTTTAGTGAGAAAACTAGTCGGACTAGGTCCCACGGATGGTGCCAATTTCGAGTCCTCAATTCACTGATGATGGTCAAAGGATCTCGTTGACGTTGTAAAGGCCCTGTTTCCGTCTCCAACAAGAAAGAAAACCGTTAGCCTCGTCACGGAGGGCCCCGGGGGGGGGAATTCGTGACCAAGCTCCGGTGTGAGAGTAAGTAAACTTGCCGGGAAAAAATGAGAAGCTTATTCCAACGAGTATTGCCTTCGGAATATTCTCCTTGGTGTGGATCCTTATAAGTGAGTTATTATGTCAGAATAAATGATAATATGGGATGGTCGGAATAAATGATGCTGTAGAGCATTTAATGAGGGTTCTACCTTGTATTCTCAGTTATTTCTTACCTTCCTTATATAAAGGATATTACTTATCTTCCTTGGAAAGTGATGATGGGTCATCTAACGGTATTCTGCTGCCTTTGGGGGACTCAGACACTTGTCTGATCCCCAACGGTGAGATCAGCGACTTCATTTAATGATGCCAGCTTGCTCGTACTATCTTTCCGGCGGATACTTCTTCACCATCAGTCAGGCATTTAATGCCCTGCAACTCCCTTGGATCCTTTTCTCTGTTTCCCGCTTATTTCAAGTGTGTATGACCTTTGTTAAGAGAAGACATAAGCTGTGGGCTTAACAATTGGGCCCAGACGATAAGAGCCCAAGACGAGTTATGTTGGGCTACCAACTGGACCCGTCGTCAACTCTTAAGATATAAACTAGCGGTAGAAACCCCGCACGTGGCACAAAAAAAAAACAAAAGGCAAAGTTTCCCTCCCTTGGATTCAAACCAATGATCAACATCTTTGAACAGGAAAGCCATAGCCAACTTCACTCAATACTATTTTGTTTCCATTTTCAATTTTTTTAATGACAAATTTGGATTATTGGCGGATCACTAGAGTGTCATTGTGCTATCAGCGGAGCCACTCAAATCATATCCATCTCCACTAGTCAACAATATCTATACACCAATTCAGAAGAAAACCAAATAAATATAGGAAAAACCCCATTGTAAGAATCATACCTAGGACCTAATGGGCCCCAAACCTAATTCCACCCCAAAAATGTCATTAGACGTTATTATCTTTCCATATTCTATTTAAGTAGATATATTATACAGAATAGTCAGTTGGGTTAATCTTGTTATTGTCTAATAGTCTAAGGGGCTAACTGTTGATCAGATATGTATAAACATAATGGAAAACATGTAAATAATACCTGATACAGCAGACAGGCCAGCAGAGAATCCAGTCAGAGACGTAGCCATGGAGTTCGACATAGTTGTCAGCTTGATCTGGTTCCCCTTTTGGATGTATGTTCTTGATGGTAATACCGAGTTCTTTAGGGTTGAAGAACTCGTAGTAATGGAAGGAGAGGAGGAGCGATTTTGAGTGTGATGTTATGAATGTCTAACCCTAATCCCTCTCTAGTAATCTCCTTTTATACACCCAAGGGGAAACCCAATTAGTTAATAAGGGTAATATGGCCCATCAACAATTACCAATTAATTTATTATAGGTTTTAATATATTTTGATCCATATTATATAAATGATAATGATAGCTACTAGACTAAATACATATAAATAAATATTTAATCGTACATTCTCCCACATAGCCGAACAATTATTTATCATAAGCATTGAATAAGTCTGATCATAAATTAATACTCATTTTAGCTTTAAACCAAGAACCGTAGCAGAGAAATACAGCCGTTGAATCATTATGCGAATCAGGACCCCCGTTAGTCATACTACAGCCTCAATTTAAAATCTAAGAGTTATGATCAAAATAAGTAGGCCCATTAACATTTTATTTGTATTTATATTTTTTTGTATGTCATTATACCGGCAGAACATATGTTAGAGACATACAAAAACAAACTGATGAGGAAATTAATTAATAGTTAGTCATTCATAGTACGATATGTATTTGTACATGGTCATCAATTAAAACCCGTCTCTTTTATGAGCTCTCTTAATAAGACTTATGGGTAATAGGCCTTCAGTTATAGGATCCTTAAGCATATCATGAATTCGATACAAAGATTTAGTTTCCTCAATTCGTTCATAAACGAATAATTAATTTCGTATCGAAATTTAATGCAGCACCTCTCAAACTGTTACTGTTCAAGGAGACATGGTAGCTGACTTTATCACAATAAGTCTTCAATATAATTTATATTGAGTTAATAAACTTATGAGTCCACTGATAAATTTCCAACAACATCTAGTGACTATTGCTTCGTGATCAACAATATATTATGTAGTTGTAACTTAGGTTGTCGATATCAGTCCATTATGACTCCTCCATCAGATAGGTTTTGTCTGCTGACATAAGGATATACCTGAAATTACATTTTGTCATATCTGAATATTACAAAGTTAGAATAATCAACCGGTATGAGTTCTCACTTCTTCTTTAAATTATAGTCTCTCGTTTCGTTTAAAGATATTGCAATACTCTATTAGATGCTTTACATTACTATAGACATATCTAGTGTGTTGCAATGTGAGTAATATCTAAATGAGTATAGACTTAAACTTACATCAGGCTTCTAATAAATGAAGCATAAGGAAATAATCTCATTTATCCTATTATCCTCTAAAGGAGAGCAGTATTGTTTGTTGCATATGTAAGGACCCATTTAAGGTTAAACTTATGGAGCGAAACTAATGTCCCATTAGGTCTATCTCGGTATGTTATAATATCTATCACGTAAGAGATATCTCTGATATTTATTATATCAAAGTTTGTGTTAAAAATGCATTGACTTATGTAACATATACTTGTCAAAAGAACGTCATCTATATAGAGACAAGTTTATTTTAGTTGCTCCCACTCATATTGAGGTAGGTACATTAATCCACTTTGTTCTTGATGAAAATAACTAGATTAAGATTTCATCACATTTTGATGTTTGCATTAACCCATACATGGATTTTATTGGCTTACAAACAAAGTGTTCTTTAACCTTCAATTTAAAACTTTCAGGTTGTTTTATGAACATGTAAATAAGTCAGCTAGTTGTTAGGAAAAATTGTTTTAGTGTTCTTCTAATGTAGCTCAAAACTATTATAAGCTACTAGAACAGTGATGATCCTTAAAGAAATCTTTTTGTAAGATAGGTAAGAAAGATTCTTTGATAATTTATCTCTTCCTGAGTATATCTTTTGACAATCAATCATGCTTCTTCGTGTCTTAACGTTTATATCAGGATTTGGTATAGTTATGAACACTCTTAAGTAATTCAATCAAATCCCAAACGTTATTCGAACATATAAAATCTGTTTTACTATAAAACAGTTTTATTCCATTTAGAAGATTGATTGACGCTAATGGCTTAATTAGAAGAGATAGGATCGATAAACTTTTCCAAAATCCATTTCAACTGTAGTTAGGGATGTTATGTAATCGTCAAGTTAGTAGGTTTTTAAACCTAGATGAAATCCTGAGTTGATTACTGGGTTTGTTAGAAGTTTCAGTTTTATGGATTAGCTCTTGGTTATGTTGCTATCATTTTCAGGATTCTAAGTGTGACACCTATGCTTGTGTAATCATTGTACAACTCTGAACAATCCATTTATCAATAAATAAGTGAGTTTTGATCCCAATATTTGTTTATTTATGCTTGACATTTTGCATGTTTTGATTTTTGTTCGATTTCAAACTCTTAAACACTTTCTGGAAAGTTCTACGCAAACTATTACGTAAACGTAATCAGTTTAACACGACATACACTCCAGAACAGTGACATAAGCTAAACATACCTTAACTAACCTTTACATAACTTAGAAATAAGTTTTGAAGGGTTTGGTATGGCAAAACAAGTTTATTCGATCACAGGGACTATTTGCGACAAACTGCAAAAGTCTGCCAATTGTGTAGCGACGCACGCTCCGGAAAAAGTTCGTAAGCTAAACTTACCCTAAATACCCTTTATATAGCTTAGAAATAAGTTTTGAGGGGTTCGGTATGTGAAAAAAAATTATTTGATCACAGAGGCTAAAAGCGTCAAAACTGCGAAAGTATGCAAATTCGCGCATAATCTACGTTCTGACCATATCTGGATATCCAAAAAAATTTGTAATCATTAGAATATTGTATTTTAGTGATGGGAACGCAAAAATACCTTTCGTTTCGCAATTTGGGTCGTTTTCGCATCCGTTACGATTTCCGTCGTAATTAACAAAAAACGCAACCGTACAGCCAAACGAACCGACATCCGTGACATTTCTTAGCATAATTCAAGTAAAATATACTTTAACTTCATCATGGAGCTTGAAAATGGACTTAACGGGTGTTAGAAGTGCCCAAATGCGACGAATCAAACTCAGGGACCAAAGTTGTCAAAACATCAAACTTTGGCCCCTACTGTAGCCTTACGGTCCGCAAGGCAGGACCCTCTGCGGTTCATAAAGGTGCCCCAGCATAGCAGAACCTTCCTTTTCACTTCCCAGTTGTTGCACCTTGGTTTCCTTTGATTGTTTGGTGATATTATGGGCTAGATAAGTGTTCTCCAAGGCTTATAATCAGGTCCTAACACATGTAAGGTTGATATTATTCCTTGGTCACCACACAAAACACTTGGCAAGATCTCATTAATCCTAGAACACTATAAATACCCAAGCCCATTCACTTCATTTCTTGCTCAATTCTTTTCTTTCTTAACACCTAGTCTAATTGGAGTGCTTCCACATTGTTGGAGGCGTCCCACCTGAGTTCATCTTATTCTTAGAACACTTGTAAGTGTTCTTCCAAGTCTTGGTATTTATTTTTAGCTATTTCAAGCTAAAAGTCAAACAGTATTTGACTTTCAGCTTTGACCATAAATTGGCCAAGACAAAGTTCGTTTGAACTTTCCAACGTGATCGTAATCACGATGGTCATAATCCTTTGCGACTATACCTACTAAATTCCACATTGACTAGTCAAAGTGACGAGTCAAAGTTTCGGTCAAAATGCACGTTTATGTGCATTTTGCGACGGAACTATTTTCGGGAATCAAAACACTTTGTTTTGATACCAAATCAGTTTTCTAACTTAGTTATACATGTTTTAACATGTTTAACTCGTCACTTCTAGTTTAGTATTTAGGGTCATAAGTCAAGCGGTCTTGACAACCGCTTAAACTTTTGACCCCGACCCGTTTGGTCGATCATTAGGATCCAACCAAACACATTATGTGACCATAGTTGTATAGGGAATAACCTTCCGAGGTTATACCTTATGGTCACTTTGTTTGATTAGTTGTATGATAGGTAGTTTATACGCCTTAGGAAAATGACCAAAATGCCCTTTTTGCACATAAATTCAATTTAAGCATATGTAACCTAATTTTGACACTTAAACTGATTGTACGCCATTATTAAACATGTTTAGGCATATAAGAATTATCATAGGACTAGTTAGACCATCCGAACGCGCTTTTGCGCAAACGACACGTTAAAGTAGCGTAAACTACCTTAACGAGTCGTAACGGGTCATAAGCACTTAGGATTACTTTCAAATCCGAATGTAGGCTTTGTTAAACCATTTCATATGAGTTCCAACACTCATTTGGTTTACAAGACCTCATTCTATCCGATCTCCCGATTTATGTCCCGATTTATTAACATAGTGATCCGATACTAGGTGCCACTTGATTCCTTGACTTCCCGAGCTTTGTTAGTTCACTAGATCAAGGATACTTGCAATCTCAAGTGAGTATATAGACCCCTATTTTTACGCTTTCTAAATGTTTTGAGGTAACTATGTGAGTATATAGTCCCCTCTTTTACTTTTTACAAATATTTTGGGGTGATACACATGTGCCTATTTGTTACTTTCATGCTTTCATGTTTTCATGACATATACTTGCTATGTTCATCTAGTACACCTATAGTACATGATTTCAATTATGTTTTACTATGTATGTTGACTGAGCATGCTATCACATTGATTTCAAAGATACTTTTTGCGGCATATGTTTACTCAGCATATGAGCACATTGATTTACATTGCATTTTGCTATGTATGTTGACTGAGCATGCTAGCAAATTGATTTCATGGACATTTATACTTCGCATGTTGACTTAGCATACTTAGTACATGCTTTTTACATAACATTCTTACATTGGTTATGACATTTGGTATGTTTAACGGGACAAGAATACATTCATTAACATTGATCACGCCGCTCGGTAGTATGTAATGGTACCATAGGACTTGACAAATCCCGTTCCTCGCTTCCTAGGTTTGTTTGGAAGTAGGGAATGACAGAATCCGAATACATTTTTGATAAACCTTTGACTTGATAAGGGTTTATCCGACAGTCTCAAGGCTTGAATGTATGCGATAAACACAACAACATAAATGTTCATATCAAATAAATCATTGGTTTTCAAAACATAACTTTTGATTTAAACTTTGGTTTATTGAAAGACTTTGTTTTGTACATGACATTTGGTTACACAAGACATCTGGTTATACATGACATTATACATATGGTTTGAGTAAATACTTTTTACTTGCCATACAAGACATTTGTTATACAAGACATGATTTATACCTGACATTGTGACATTTGAAATTGTTTACACATGACATTCGACATCGGTTTTGACAAGACATAATTTGATGGTTTATTGATAAGTGATTTAAATAACAAGACGTGTGTAATATGATAAAAGCATGGTGGATACGCCGCTGGTACTTCCTATATATAAGTGCTTTTATGATATTACATACCGTAGCGTTATCTAAACCACTTCGACAAAGACAAAGACATGATACATTTTATACACATTTACAAGACATTATTTTACAAATTACATATATTATACAACTCATTTTCACTTGGTTAATTATTTAACCATACATCATTCTTTTATATTAACTGATTTTCACATGATTTTATAAAAGAAACATTTTACAAGATTCATGACTACTTTTGTTAAACACTTCTTGTAACTTACAAGTCATGAATCCTCATCAACAAAACCTATGTATCTCACAGGCATTTTAATGCTGACGTACCTATTTTCACATGTGTTTCAGGAGCTAATGTGTGAGGATGATCATGATACACTTAGGCGGACTTGGGCCTTAGTGACTTAAAATCAAGCAAGACAATTTAATTTATGTTATGTTTTCAGTTTAAATCAAGACGATGTAAACATTACTTCTAATAAAACCAAACTTTAAGTACCATGTGTTATGAAACAATAATTATGTTACTCGACTCCCCGACGTTTCCGCCGCGCTTCGTTATTTTACGCGGTAGGTAAGTTTGTAAGAGTTGGTGTAGTATGGTGTACAAGAGGTGTAATCGAAGTTAAATTCAGAGTTAAATTTAATGACTCTCTTCCCCCAGCCTCTTGTATTCCTTGCTAGTCATGATAAAGACTTTTACTGCTCCCACTGGCCTTAGAAATCTTAATGAACTCTTCATGCCTATGGTCAATATTTAACGACCAATAGATTCTACTAGAGAAAACTAAATTAATGATGTTAGTCGTTGTAGTTTCTCTTATTGAGGAGTATGTTAGTTTAGGTAAGAAATCTAAGGGGCTGTTTGGCAACACCTGAACCAATAAGTGCTTAATGAATAAGAGGTCTGAATGGGTAAGAGGCTCTGAACTAATAAGTGTTGAACCAGTAAAGTGCTGTTTGGTTGCACCTCTGAATGACTGTGTAAAATGACATTTTTACCCCTCTGAACTACTTTGTGCTGAATGAAATATAGCTGTTTGTTTAGTTCTCTATAGTGAATGATGAATAACTTTAAAAAATACAAAACATACTAGAAAATTCAAGTTACACATAAATTCTTCAAAGTTCATGGAAACATAATACAATCCAAATAGAAATTAATATTATGCGTACAATTTTAATTTGAACCATTTGACCATAGTTGACTAGCAATCTGGTTACGTAAGGTATTCATATACCCAATGCCTTGTGAACCCCATTCTATGTCTTGAACGAACTGCCCATCACTTTCTCCACCCTGTAATTCGGAAAACAAAGTGTTCTCGCCATAGTCCATAAATAATTGATCATGAATATTGCATTTCCTTATAAAATTATGGACTGCAAAATAAGCAATCACTGTGTCTCTTTGTATTGGAAAAGAAAATAGAGCCATTTGCTTTAGGAGTGGGAATCTTGCCTTCAAAATACCATATGAGCGCTCAATAACATTTCTTAGTTGTGAATGTGCATGATTGAATTTTTCTTCCTTATTTAACGCACGTTGTCGTCGAAAATCGGCTAACCAATACCTAGTATTACGGTAGGGAGTCATAAATCCACGAGTGTTGGTGTATCCAGCGTCACAAAGGTAATAAGTATCTGTAAACGTTAGTATCAGAACTATTACATAAAAAACACACAATGTATTAAAATATCAGTGTTAAAGAATGGTTAAAAACCTGGTGGGGGGAAAGGAAAGCCGGAAGTCTGGTTAAATGCTACTTCTTTTAAAACTCGTGAATCATGTGCAATGCCCTCCCATCCAGCCAAAACGAACGTGAATATCATATCGAAATCACAAATTGCTAGTACATTTTGAAAGCGTTCACCTTTTCCTCTTCCCCTATAACGAGTCTGTTGACCTACTACTTTACAACCAATTTTTTTGTTTAACATGGTTGCACTGCGAAAGACACATCATCTCATGACATTGTGTGGAAGATCCATGCAACAATTCTTGTGTGTATGCATGACCGGTCAATGCCGAATTCAGATCTCTTATCCTTCCATTCCTTTTTGAGCATAACGTTACCAAATGGCAACAAATAATCATGAAAAATAAAATCTCATCATCCGAATCCATACCAAACCTGTGATAAAAATTCAAACATATGAAGCAAAACATCCAAACATAAGAGAAAAACATCCGTAACATAAGAAGTAAAACATCCGTAACATAAGAAGAAAAACATCCATAACATAAGAAGTAAAACAACCATAACAACAAGTTCAACAAAACCACGAAATCCCTAACAATACTTTCAACAAAAGCTTATCCAAAAAGGATGCATAACAAGTTCAACAAAATCCTATTAGAGCAACCCGTACTTCGCTCCCGCATTTTTAACCCATAGCTCACAACTCTGTGGCTTGAGTCGTAACCAAACTTTCCTAATATCAGCACTTTCACCAAAAAGAAAAAGCGTCGTTTGATGTTTTGCATCTTCTTCTTCCCATCCCATTGTTTCCAACTTCTCCATACATGCATCCATATCAGCACTTTCATGTTTGTCGATCAAAATCTTTGCCACTTTCGTAATACAGTCTCTAACTTCTAGTAGCGTTGAATCTTCTGCTGCCTTATCTTTTTGTTTCTCTCCTCTTTTTTTAGACCGAACAGTTGACTCCTCACTAACGCTTGAGTCGGGGGCTCCACCTGTGTGCACTCGACATCCTCAATACCATTTAAATTCCACTCGCACACTTCCTCATTAGGGTGAGGAAGTGTAGAAGATGGCCCCCAACTGTCAAAACCATTCGATGTAGACCTCTCAAACAATTGAATACAAAGCTCAGGGTAAGATAGTTGTGCTCTTCGCAAAGCTTCTACGAATTTGTTAGACTGTGTGAAAAAATATTATAGAATACTATAAGATTATTGAAATATAATAATAACTATTATGTTGAAAAAAAATACCTTGATCTCAGTTTGCCATTCTTCTTCTGATAAGTTAAATGTGTTTGTTATAGGATCATAAACATTGCCAGTTTTGCTTTTAAGTTTTAACCAGGCTGCAAACTTTGATTTTGTATAGACATATTGGTTCTTCATTTGTTTTTGATCCGCTATGAAATCGTGTTCTACTTTTAACTTTCCAGCTACATTCTTCCATGAGTATTGTTTAAGACTGCTTCCTTCACGTCCACGAAGTGTGATTTCTTGAAGACATGTTTCAAGAAACATTTTCTCAACACCCTCTAGGTTCTAGTTAACCCTACCCTTTTTTTGTTCCATTTCTATGAACGTTTTAAAACATACACACATAAAAAAAAGGTACTAAATACGAGTCAGCTTCTAACATAAAATCTAATATCATACCAATATAACCAGCATAACCAAACTACTATGTATAAACAATTTCTAAAATCATTCAAAAATAACATACTAGTATAACTAAACTACCATTTATAAACTGTTTCTAAAGAGATCAACACAACAATCAGGTCAACAACAATCATGGCAACACAACTGAAAATATAAACCCATATCAACACAGATCCACACAACAAAAAGGTCAACACAACAAGAACAGCTCAAATTTTGACAAAAAGAATCAAATTTTCTGCAAAAAAAGGGACCAAATTCAAATCAAGAAATCAAACCCACAACTTAAAGATCAAGAAAAATCAAACCCACAACTTAAATCGAACCCATTTTTATGAAACAAAAATATTCAAAACCCAAAAAGCATACTACTTTGTTGAACCCTAGATGGGCTGCAGGTGGATTTATTAGTTGCAGGTATGAGAAAGATGGCTGAAAATTGACGTGTTGTGAGTTGTGAGGTGGGTGTTGGTTCTAGATTTGTTTACTGTTGAAAAAATTAACGTACCTGAGAGACGCAGCGGCAGAGGAGGAGAGACGACAGGTGGAGCACGTGCGACGTGGTGGAGGAGGTCGGTGAGGTGGAGGAGGCCGGTGAGGTGGAGGAGGCCGGTGGAGGAAGGAGGTGGAGATGGAGATGGAGGCGAAGGCGTCTGTGAAGAGCGATAGGGAGAACAAGTTTCTTTTTTAGGGCAAAGGGTATCTTTGTGAAAAAATTCATTCAGCGACTTTTATTATCTGAATGAATCAGATCAGAATGGAACCATTCAGAGGTGTGCCTTTTACCGAACCAAAAAAGTATGCCTCTGACCAGTTCAGAGGTTTCCTCTTAATGGAACCATTAAGTGGAACCATTAAGTGGCAAACAAACAGCCCCTAAGTGTGCCCACAATTAAGCAACAATGAAACTTTTGTTGGAGTAGCATTATATTTTAAGGAGACAAGTTTTGATGGAAGAGTGCCGAGATGGAGTAGTGTCTTGTACAAGAGGTGTAAATTGAAGTTTTCACTCCCCACCTCTTGCAACTATTGCAATTTATTATTAAGACACTTAATGCTCCCACTGATCTTTGATATCTCTAGAAATGCTACAAGAGAAGTTTCAATGAGGTACGTGATGTGGGAACCTATCACACATATGTTAGACTTTATTTGATTTCCTTAATGTCCACATAGCATAAGAAACTTAGAGACATATTTAATAGAAATCTTATAAAGTATATATATGAATAGATTTCTTCGTGGGCCATATGAGACAAATTTAGATACAGGTTGATAGTCTTTAATTGATAAATGAATTATGTCTTAATATTCTATTTGGAATAAGTTCCACGAATGTAAATGAATAACTTATGGTCAACCCATACTTATTCCTTAAGCCAAGTAATATTTTAGGGCTTTTAGCATCATGATTTAAAATTACTTAGAATGAGATTAGATGAAAAATCATTCTCATTAACCATGTCATGATTTGTCATGAATTTTGGTTACAATGAATGAAATTTATAGATCTCATTTTCCTTTTTTAAATTCTCATTTGCATGATAACAAAAGTTGTGAAAGTGTAAGGTATCATCTAATTTCATCTTATTAATGTTTCTATCCAGATATTGAGAACAAATAATATGAGAGTTTAAGGAAAAATTACAAGTTTTGTCCTTTATCTTTATACCACTTTTCAGGCGGTGTCCTTTTAACGAATGTTGACAGGCGGTGTCCTTTACTAGGTATTTTGTTGCAAGTTTAGTCCTTTACATCCAACCCAGTTAAAAAACCTTGTAAATTGTTAACAGGCGGCGTCCTTTACTAGGTTGTTGCAAGTTTAGTCATTTACACTCAACAATTAACAGGGTTTTTTAACTGGGTTGGGTGTAAAGGACTAAACTTGCAACAAAATACCTAGTAAAGGACACCGCTTGAAAAATGGTATAAAGATAAAGGACAAAACTTGTAATTTTTCCAGAGTTTAAAGTAAGTGTGACTTTATGCTGACTATGTAAACCTCACAACTGTCATAATTTAGCTTTAGTATTGACACTAAATTCTGATTATTTTCCAGAATATGTAAGGTATCATAAAACGTAATTAGAAGACAACTTTTCATGGTTCTTATAGCCTTAACATCTAATTTGTCACTAACTCTCATGTTAGTTATTTGTTGAGTTCTGGTAAGGAGACATTTAGAACTAGAGTCAACTTATCATGTGTTAATTGGAATATTAAGATTAGCAGACTTAAATATCATTAGTAAGTGACTACCTAATTAATTCATCCAACTGTTCTTTCGAATCATGGATAGTCTCGTTACTTATGCCTAGTTTAATGGCATAATTTTGCAGTGAGATTCTCCTTTGAAGAACCTTAGAATTGGAATTATGTACTTGTATTTTGACTATGGACCTTAGAAGTATCCTCTTTCAAGATTTTAGTGGTTGTAAGGTGAATAGCATCTTGTTTTCCAGTTTCTAACATTTCTTTCTATGTACATATGTTGCTTATCAACACACTCATTTTCCTTTGGTACTTTTGAGTGTTGTAGTTGATTTATAAGGCATCAAATTGTACAAGTGAAAATTTTAGTATGTAATGTACTAGAAAAATGTACTTACTTCCATGTGTAAGCCCTTAATTTTATGGGTCATAGTATTGTTTAGAATTTTAAATGAAGGCATGCGTCTTAGGTGTTCTTGAGATTATCCCACAGATAATAGATTAGTCTTAGGAAAAACTGAATCTCGAATAACTTTAGTGATAGCATTTATGTTATATGAGTTCTTGATTATCATAAGAGACATCATGTTTGATTTATCCTATTCATCATGCTCTACTTTTCTTCTATAGTACTTTTATCAGAATAGAGCAATAGGATTATCGTGTCTTAAGGGATAATCAAGGATTTAATTTAAGAGCTAATCTTATAGAAACTTTAAGTAAAGCAAAACATATTACGGTTAGGAATTAGAGTGGTTGAGATACTGATTTATAGAAGAAAATTACAGTGAGTAATGTTATGGGTACTAAAATTAAGGCAGGCAAAATATGATCATAAGATTAAAGAAGGATCATTAATGTGAGGATCATTATTTGAAAAAGTTGTGATATGTCTATTATTAACATCAAAATAATAGACTAATTTGAAAATTCTACTTAAACGAAGATAAATCACCTTTGGGCAGAATTGTAATCATCTAAGCATGTGTGCAAAGTAATTGTGACAAATTAGCTTTGGCCAGAAATGAGACAATACCTTAGTTATGCACTTGTTAAGTATGCTAGACATGAATGAATTAAATCAGCTTTGGCCAGAAATAAGACATTCACTTTTTGTAATGCATAATTAACATAGCATTTATAATACTTGAACAATAAATAGATGTATTAAATCACCTTTGGGCAGAAGTGATACATCAGAATCTCATTCATGTTAAGCTATTCGAAATAACAGCTGATAAAGTAATGAGATTCCGAGAACGTGTTAGATTAGTTTTCGAGAAAAAGTTAGTTTTCGAGAATCTTGTGTAACTTTTCGAGTTTATGGTGATTTTGAGTCCCTTGTGGAATCTTGAAATCAGGTGAATTCTCGAAAACTCAAGTTTTCAAGTTTTTTATGAGATTTCAACTTATGAGATTTTGACTTTGTTATGGAATCTCAAGTTCACTTTAGATTTCGAGTAGTTATGAGGTTTCGAGTTCCCCATGGATTTCGAGTTCCTTATCAGATTTCGAGTAGCCTTTTAATCTCAAAATTTTAATGAGATTTCGAGTCCCTTAATGATTTCGAGATCTGATAAGATTTCGACTTCTAAGTGGGGTTTCGAGATCTACGGTGATTTAGAGTAGGCTTATGTGATTTCGAAAATAATAAGATTTCGAGTTAACTTAACTGATGACATCTCGAAAACTAATGAGATTTCGAGTTAACTTGAGATTTCGAGTTATCTAGGGATTTCAAAACCTAATGAGATTTCGAGTTCTCTTTGATGATCTCGAAATCTTATGATCAGATCTCAAAACTTGTTCTCCAATCTCGAAATCTCTTATGATTAATAGATGTTAGCTATGATAAGGGTGAAATTCGAAATTTTCGGGATTTTGGTATATCATATTTCCTGTTTAAAAGATATTTTATATTTATCCAATGATTTCGAATAATATCTAATAATGTTAACAGAATTTTTTTCGAAATCTTAAGGGATAAAGATTAATCAAAACACATGAAAACACTTTTTAATGCTGAATTCATTTTAAAATAAGGGAATATATTCGAATTTGACTAAGAACATGAAGAACCCTAATTTTAATAAAATTAAATTCTGGAACCGAAATCTGAAATCTAAGATGCTAATACAGATTTCAAAAATTATTTTAAGATATGATGTGATTAAACATTTGTTTAGAACATAAAATCCATGAATGTTAAGTTTAGTCGAATTTATTGTTCTTGAATTTTATTAGGTTTTCAGAAAATTTATTTTCCAGATTTTAATTCCAGATTCATGGAAACTAACAGAACTGATTGAGCAACACACTCTCGGATACCACATGTTGATCAGTTCCGTATAAATATAATGGAAAACATGTAAATAATACCTGATACAGCAGACAGACCAGCAGAGAATCTAGTCGGAGACGCAGCCATGGAGTTCGACATAGTTGTTCGCTTGATTTGGTTCCCCTTTAGGATGTATGTTCTTGATGGTAGTAGCGAGTTCTTTAGGGTTGAAGAACTCATAGTAATGGAGAGAGAGGAGGGGAGATTTTGAGTGTGATATTATGAATGTCTAACCCTAATCCTTCTCTAGTAATCTCCTTTTATACACCCAAGGGGAACCCAATTAGTTAATAAGGGTAATATGGCCTATCAACAATTACCAACTAATTTATTATAGGTTTTAATATATTTTGATCCATATTATATAAATGATAATGATGGCTACTAGATTAAATACATATTTTAATCTTACACTAATTAGTAAATGTTGATTATGGAGTCGTATTTTAGGTAAAAAAAATGGAGTATTTACTTGGTTATCTACTTTCCTATTTGAGTGGGCTAGGGTTCTTGTTTTTCAAAATGTTTTTTTTTTTGCAGAAGATATCTAATTGGATTTGCATGTAGGTGGACGGGAAAAAATTCGTCAAAGTATACGACTTTGAATCTAGTCTTGCCAAGCATATAAAGAAGAATAACGGTAGAAGCACAAGGTAGTAGACTTGCCTTTTCCTTTGATTGGTGGTCAATAACGATGTAGTTCTAGGACCTGGTAAGAGGGAAATCAAGATTGGTTAAGAAGGGTTAAGTTGTAAAGAAGAAGATGGCAATGATACCTACAAAAGATGGATAGACAAGATTTAGCAAAAGCAGCTAACTTTGGGGGTTTAGTCTCATTTCGTTTAGCAAGTAAACTAAAACCAAAAAAGTAGGTGGCTTAGTTTTCTTGGTCGGTGGAATAAGGTTGTTGAAGTGGGAGGTTCCACCCAAGTTTGATCGAATTGTTTCATTTGTCGAGACTCTATCTAGCTAAAAGGGAATAAGTGCAATGGTTGGCTCGGATTCTTTTCGCAGTAAAACCAACACGTGTAACATGAAAGAAACGAAACATTAAGAGGATGAGGTATTCAATTTAGCGATGTGGACAATGGTAGAGAGGATGTATTGGACCTACAAAAGAACAGATAATTGCAAAAGCCAAAACATGCTACTAAGATCATATGAATAATCAAGTTTTGGTGTGCATCTCCTCCCAAAGATAGTGAATCTTGATCACTAACAGAGCATTTTTTTTAAGACTTCAAAGATATGTTGAAGACATGAGACCGCTGCTCAAGAAGAAGATAAGTTTGTTCATGGCCAAAGCCCTGTTGAAGACAAAGCACTGATTAAGATGTCGCAACCCCCGACCCCACCCCGGGAGCAGGAGCCGCGAACACGAGCCGGTGGTATCGGTGTTTATTAATTTGGCAGCGGAAATGAGACATCAGGATCGTAGTTAGGAAATAATTTCAGAGTTTCAAAACACCAAACTTTGATGTAAAACAAATGGGACAAAGCCCATATTTTATTGATAACATCTTTATAGGGGTAAACCTTAGTTTCTGAAAACATAAACTTTTATTTAGGTAACTTTATAGCCACTTTCTTTAAGCCTTCAGTGCTTCATAGTTGGCTTCTTACAACTTCACATTTAGGGATGGCAAAAAAGCCCAAGCTCGATCGGTATACTCGAAACCCGAAACATAAGGGCAGGGTATACCCGAAGCCCGACAGGTATGGGCCGGGTATGGGATTAAAAATGTAAAATATTCGGGTACGGGTACGGGTATGGGATTTAGCGATACCCGCCCGATACCCGACCCGTTTATCCGAATAATACCGAAAAGCATATTATTTTAAATTTATTTTTCTATTTATATAAACTTTAGTACATACACTTATTCATATTATTTTACTTTGTTGTTTGTCTTCAAGACTTTAACATACAAACACAAGATTTTATGTTTAGTTATGTTGTTTCTATGCAGATTAAAAATGTGTGTTAGTTTTGGAATTTTCTAAACACATTTCAAGTTGTTAGGGAGATTACTTGGGATCTGATTAATGCTACTATTTTTCATGTTTGGTGTTCAATTAAATGCAAATTATATAAACTGACATTATGTGTTCCAAAGTAGTAGTACATTAATTAGTTAATTATGCAGATATATGTTTCAAATATGCATTTGAATATGATATGTTTGTATGTTATGGGTCATATTTTCCTTTGTCGTAGTTATTAAAGTAGTAAATTATATAAACATTAGAGTAAAAAATGCACATGAGAGTTTCAATGATATTTTTAACAAATTAATGGGTATACCCGTTACCCGCGGGTATACCCGATACCCGATGGGTAAATACCCGACAATTACCCGATGGGTAACGGGCCGGGTACGGGCCAAAGAATTACAACCAGGTACGGGCTTGAGATTACTAATACCCAGCCCATTGCCATTCTTATTCACATTAAGTTACATGAAACGCGTTTTAAAAATATTTTATTAGCAAGAAATACTGGCTAGTGCATCCCAGTTTATAGAAAATAAACTTTTATAACTTTACAGTATTAAGAGCAATTATGATGTTTTTATCTACCCAATTACTCATTCAGTATTTGTCACGTTGGCAGTTACAATGACCGTAGTCATATTACTATTGGCTAACTCTTTGTCCAATAGTAACGCTTGATTAGTAGTGTATACAAAACCCCACATACCGGCAGTAATTGTAGAGTACAAAGACCTAATCACTATAATTATAACTGAAAACATTTGAAGTTTTGTAAAACCATTTGGTAGAAAAAGAGAATGACTCACAAACTGTGAGAAAAGAGAATGGACTCACATTGTAGACTTAAGTTTTTATGCGTGCCTCCTGGTGATATTTCCTGATTATTTCTTTGAGTTTCTATTAAAAACATACAGTGCACGCGTGTTAGTAAGATAGCCCAAATCATATTAGGCATACATCACGAGACAGAACCCGAACGGACTTAGTCAGGCAGAGCCTTGACATGCGTTGTTGGGTCCTCGATCAATCGGGTAGGGTAACGAATTAGTGATCGGGGGGTTAAATTACTTACAACGGGGCAGAGCTTCGTGATTTAGGGGGTATTTGGCTATAATTTTCTCCTATAGAAGTTGAGAGAAGAAAAGATTTTGAACGATTTGAAAAGTGCAGCCTCTGCTCTATTTATACGAAATTCTGGGGTCCGTCGCGCCCCGCGAACCCCTCTTCTTCTTCTTGTTGCGCCCCGCGAGAGGCACCCTAGCTACGACGAGGGTTTCCGAGTAAACCCCTAGACCCAACACGTTGTGGACACGCGTCCATATGGATGTTCGGCAGTCAACAGGTTGTCACGCCCCGTGACCGACCTTCACAAAACTTGTCGCGGCCAACGACAGGTGTATATTTCTTGTCTTTTCATTTTTTAATTAAAATTAATGTTACGCTGGTCCGGTTTTGTGATTACGAAGCGTTTTGGGGCGTTTTTTATGGTTGTTATATCCTCCCCTACTTTGTTTTAAATCTCGTCCTCGAGATTCACTGGAATAGGTGTGGATATTTCCTTCGCATTTTTTACTCGAGCTCCCATGTGGATTATGGCCCTCTCTTCGAATCTCATTTTACTTTGACCAGAACTAATCTCTTATGTTTGAGATTCTTGATCTTTCTATCTTCAATTTGAAGTAGTTTCTCTACAAACTTAAGTTTTTCGTTTACCTCTACGTCTTGAAGCAGTATTACCAGTGATTCGTCTGCTAAGCACTTTTTGAGGTTACATACATGAAATACATCATGTATTCCAGCCATCTCTTCTGGTAATTGTAGCTGATAAGTTACTGGTTGTCCTATTCTTTTGATAATTTTAAAAGGTCCAACATACCTTGGGCATAGCTTTCCTTTTTTAACGAATCTGACGACTCCTTTCCATGGAGAATCCTTTAACAATACCTTGTCTCTACCTTGAAATTCTAACGGGGTTTCGTCTGTTATCTGCATAACTCTTTTGACGATCTCATGCTGCTTTCAGTCTTTCCTAGACTGGAATAATTGTGTCAGTTGTTTCTTGCACAATTTCTGGTCCTGAGAATTGCTTTTCTCCGATCTCTGCCCAACAAACTGGTGTTCGGCATTTTCGTCGATAGAGTGCTTCAAACGGTCCAACATTGATGCTGGTATGATAATTGTTGTTGTAAGAAAATTCTATTAAAGGTAAGTGATCATCCCAATTTCTTCCAAAGTCAATTACACAAGCTCTAAGCATATCTTCCATTGTTTAAATTGTCCTTTCACTTTGTCCGTCCATTTGAGAATGATAAGTTGTGCTTAGATTTAATCTAGTTCCCGTTGCTTTTTGGAAACTTGTCCAAAAATGAGAAATAAAAAGGTTGTCTCTGTCAGACACAACAGATAATGGAATTCCATATAGTGAAACTATTTGATTCATATACAGCTTAGCTAGTTGTTCCATATTGTAAGTTTCTTTCATCGGTAAGAAATGGGAAGATTTGGTTAATCTGTCTACAATCACCCAGATTGCATCATTGCCTTTTCACATCTTGGTTAATTTGGTAACAAAGTCCATTGTTATCAATTCCCATTTCCAAATTGGCATTTCCAATTGTTGAAGTAATCCTGAAGGTTTCTGATTTTCAGCTTTTACTTGTGAGCAAGTTAAACATTTAGCAACATAATTTGCTATATCCTTTTTCATTCCTATCCACCAGAAATTCTTTCGTAAGTCTTGATACATCTTGTCACTTCCAGGATGTATCGTATACTTGGATTTATGAACTTCTTCCAAAATTTGGCTCCTTAGACTTCCTTGGATAGGTATCCAGATTCTTTTCTTATGAAATCTCTGAATTCCATATGTTCCTTTTTCTAATTCTTTAATCATTCCTTTTAAACATTCAGCATCATCCTTGATTCCTATTTCCAGTATCTCTCTAATTTGCTCATTTAAATCTACCTGCAGGTTTAGTCTAAGAGCACACACTGTTTTTTGGCTTTTCATGATACTTTCAACTTAAGGCATCAGCTACTATGTTAGCTTTTCCTGCATGATACTGGATCACAATCATAATCACTAAGAATTTCCATCCAACGTCTTTGCCTCATGTTTAATTCCTTTTGCCCAAAAACATATCTTAAGCTCTTATGATCTGTAAATACAATGAACTTACTACCGTAAAGATAGTGTCTCTAAATCTTAAGGGCAAAAATTATCGCTCCTAACTCTAGTTCATGGGTTGTATAATTCTCTTCACGCTTCTTAAGTTTTCTAGAGGCATAAGCAATTACCTTTTGACGTTGCATCAACACACATCCATATCCTAACTTAGATGTGTCACAATAGACTACAAGGTCTTCAGTTCCTTCTGGCAAAGAAAGTATTGGTGCGTTGGCTAACTTTTGCTTTAAAATCTTGAATGCTTCCTCTTGTTTTGGTCCCCATTCAAACCTAACTATCTTACAAGTCAGTTTAGTTAATGGAATGGCGATTCTAGAAAAATCTTGAATAAAGCGTCTATAATATCCTACTAGTCGAAGAAAACTTCTTACTTCTGTTGGTGACTCGGGGACTTTCCATTTGGTAATCGCTTTGATTTTTGTGGGATCCACATGAATTCCTTCATGATTAACCAAGTGTCGAAGATATTGCACTTCTTGTAACCAGAATTCACATTTTGAGAATTTAGCCTAAAGCTTTTCTTTTCTCAACAATGTCAGGAGTATATAAAAAAGCTCTGCATGTTCTTCCTTACTCTTAGAGAAAATTAGAATGTCATCTATAAAGACAATTATGAATATTTCCATGTGTGGTTTACATATCTTGTTCACCATGTCCATAAATGTAGCTGGGGTATTGGTTGAACCAAATGGCATGACTGTAAATTCATAATGACCTTACCTCGTTCTGAAAGCAGTTTTAGGAATGTCCTCTTCCTGTACTTTCAATTGATGATATCCTGAGCGTAAGTCGATCTTAGAAAAGAATCAGGCTCCTTGAAGTTGATTGAAAAGGTCATCGATTCTTGGTAATAGGTGCCGATTTTTAATCGTAACCTTATTCAACTCTCGATAATCAATGCACATAGGCATCGATCCATCCTTCTTCTTGACAAATAACACCGGTGCTCCCCATGGCAATGAACTAGGTTGTATAAAACCTTTCTCTAGTAATTCGTCGAGCTGTTTCTTCAGTTCCTGCATCTCCGTTGGTGCTAGTCGATAGGGTGCCTTGGCAATCGGTGCCGTTCCTTGTATCAGGTGAATTCTAAATTCAACTTCACGATCTGGCGGTAATCCTGGCAACTCTTCTGGAAAAACATCTGAGAACTTAGATACTACGGGAATATCTTTTAGTTCTTTTCCTTTGGTGTTAATGATTACGGAAATCATATACACCATTCCTCCTTTTTTGTGCATAACTTGCAGCTTTCATCACAGAGATGAATTTTGTTGTTCTCGTCGGCTTGTCTCCTTTAATTTTGATCTTTTCGCCAGTTGGCGTGCTTACTTGTATAGACTTTTGATCACATAAAATTTGCGCCTGATTGGCTACCAACCAATCCATTCCTAATACAACATCGAATCCGGCTAGATTCATTGGAAAAAGGTTAGCGGTAAAGTTATGGTATAAAATTTCTATCTTTGCTTTCTATAGGATTTTGCTTATCTTGATAGAATCTCCATTTGTCGTCTCCACCAAACAGTCTTGGTGAAGTTTAGTTAATGGTTGATCGAGAAGTTTACAGAAAGAAGTATTTATGAAACTTTGGTTTGCACCAGAGTAGAATAATACTTTAGCATAAACATCATTAACTAAAAACGTACCGGCGATCACATTAGGAATCATCTTGGCTTCTTCGGCTATCAGAACAAATGCTCTGGCATTCTTCTTGGGTCCTTCGGTTGCCTTTGCTTTGTAGTTGTCGCTAGAGCTAGTTTCGGACAGTTTGGCTTAATATGACCAGTTTCTCCACAATTATAGCATATTCTAATATTAGCTTTCTTCCTGCAGTATATCGAGTATTTTCCAAATTGTTTCCTTTTACAGTACTTGCAGTAGGGTGACAAGGAGGAACCTGTTCCTTTCCCGCGATATGAATTACCATAACGTAGTTCTTGGGAAATCTTTTGAGCTAGGTTCTTTTTCTGATTTAACTCTTGTGTACGTACCAATTCATCTGTCAAGGTGTTATCAAGTTCTATTGTTTCTTCTATGGTTTGTGGTCTAGCTGCCTTGACTACATGTCTGATCTCACTGATTAATCGCCAGATGTAACGGGAGATCAATACTGGTTCTGGTGAGGCTAGGGTTGGTACTATTCTTGCATACTCAAAGAATATAGTAGTATATTCTCTGCAATCTACCCCACTCATTCTATGATTTAGGAATTTATTAGAAATATGTTCCTTTTCATGAGGAGGACAGAATTTTCTTTCAACTATTTCCTTAAAGTTGTTCCATTCCATACTGTAAACCCTGTCACTTCCCCTTAACTGGAGAATTGTATTCCACCATTCTAATGCTGCGTTCTTAAAAAGATTAGAGGCATACATGATCTTATCCTCATCTGCACACTTACTTATTTTTAAGAGTGCTTCTGTCTTTTCTATCCAGCGCAAGGCTGAAATGGCTCCTTCATTGCCTGAGAATTCTATCGGTTTCCATGATAAGAATTCCTTATAAGAACAACCATATGAGATGGTCCTTCTTCTTTTTGGAATTGGAGCTTGGATAAATGGTCCATGATTTCCATTCACGCTGTGACTTGGCTCAGTGGGTGCACGTTTACTACCTATTACAGAATTATTTTCTGTCTTTTTAGTAGTGTTGATAATATAGGGCATGGCATCTATGATTCCTTGAGCTACTATATGTTTGATAGCACTTTTATCCACTTGATTCCCATTATTATTGTTATTCTGGATTTCTTGATTTACTTCGTTTGACATCTGAATTGTAAACATTTATCAGGTATTAATATCACAGAATAAAATAAATACAAACAAAAGCACATTGAACCAAAATCGTCGATCATTGCGGCTTTTCTCTTTTTATATATATATGCATCTATTATAAACTATAACTGGAAATTTAAACGTTAGTAATTATGCACATGTATATATATATATATATATATTAATTTATATTTATCTTAGTCGGATTTTTACTAAGTAACAAAATTACACACACACACACACACATATATATATATATATATATATATATATATATATTAGGCGTTGGTTTTTCTAGTACTGTATCTCCCTCTCGTCATATTTCCAGACGAGTTTTTCTCCGATTTAGAGAATCTGGTTTCCTTCCTCAACTAACTCTTCACCATACTGGCGAAGTTCTTCCACGTTCTCCTGACTCATTGGTGGCAATGGGGCTGGTATGGGTTCAGGGTAAGCTAGTACTGGTTCTCTGTAAGGATATGGATTATTTAACATTTCTTGAATTGCCCAGTCGTTGGCCCACCAATGTTCTAAAGGATTTGGGGCTAGTAACCTAGGTATCTCGTTCGGATCAAAAGCTGGGATTGGAAGTGGGTTCTCCTGGTTTTGTTCTAGATTCATGGGTTGGTTAGGGAATAAAGGTACAAGTTGTGGGTCTGCATCTGCTACTTGGTTGAGATCAATTCGACTCCTACATTTCTAAACATATGAAAATCGACTAGTTGTCTTTCCAATTCCTCTTCCCATAAAGGCTTAGCTTCTGGATTTTGGGCATTTCTCTTAGCTCTATTCTGTATTGCTCGCTGTTGGGCTTGTCTCATTCTTTTTCTCCTTTCTACTTTTACTCTACTAAACCACCCTCGTTTGTTAGGGGAGAAAGGTTCTTCGGAATTGGCTTTAAAAATAAAGATTCCCTCAGAATCGGCTGCGTATCCTGAGGTTGGCTGGGATGTTCCTTCATCCATCGGAGAATGAGGTAGGTGACAATAAGCGTCAGAAGTACCCTGATCACTCATACCATAAACTAAGAAAATTGTCAAAATAACATAAAATAATAATATACACAGTTGCACCGAATAGCACATAAGTTATTTCCTAACACAATTGGTTAAAATTTAGGTATTTAAAAGAACACCTAAATGGCTTAAACCAGTGGCTCTGATACCACCTTCTGTCGCAACCCCCGACCCCACCCCGGGAGCGGGAGCCACGAACACAAGCCGGTGGTATCGGTGTTTATTAATTTGGCGGCGGAAATGAGGCATCAGGATCGTAGTTAGGAAATAATTTTCAGAGTTTCAAAACACCAAACTTTGATATAAAACTGTCACACCCCGATATTTTCACGTATTACAGATGGTCCTGGTGGGGAGTATAGTGACGTAGTTGATATCATCATAGTCAATTTATCACAGTTCATCGCACAACGGAAGTCTAAAAGTAATATTATTACAAACCGGATGAAAGTAACATAAGTATTACAAACGGAATGTAAAAGGATCCACGGGCGGATCAAACAAACGAAGATATTGTTCAACAGATTTTTAAGTGACAAGCTTGCAAGACTCTTTATTTATTCACTCAGGAGTAGCCAGCCTATTTCGCATAGTACATGCACTTAACCTTTTGGAAAATACGTCAGTTTACACTAGTAAATACAATTAACTGACTCTTTTTTAAAAGTGTGTATAAAAATTGATTAAATGCACAAGGCACAAATATTCTTTTATAACTTGGGATAATTATTTAAACATAATCTTGTAAAAGAATTATATGTTTGTTATACGTTCAGTAGCACGGGTTGAACACCGGGTTAAAGATTAATAGACACACCACATAAATAAACCCACGGTTATTTCAATGAACCCACGGTTATTCTCGAACCGGCAGGTGTATGCCTACACCCCGTGCTTAAGTCGTGGCCATTTCAATGAATGAGCCGAGGATATCCAGGACATGGTCATTAACCCCCCCCCCCAAGGCTTAAAACAAACAAAACAGATTAAATAGGTTATCTCAATGATTTAACCTTTATACGATTAAAAATTCAATACCCGACCAAGCGGAATTTTTATATACCGTACCCCAAGACCGTATGAGGGAAAATAAGTTAAAGTATTTACTTGAGCAAAAATATAAATTTATTCCCAGCCGTAAATCAATCAAGCAAGTACAGGTAGCTTTTACCGGGCTTCTAATCTGGAACGAAGGTTTTTAATAACCTATTAGAATCCTAACGGGTCTCATTTAAGTCTTTACATAGACCGGTTAGTTTTAAGGAAAGGTATACGGTTCAAAACGCAAGATTAAGCGAAGACCGGATTAGAATATGACTTAGACCCGACAAGTATGAAGACTTGTATAATATGGGTAAACTAAACACATTCTTAATTTTGAGGTAAAAATGATAAAGTTTGACCCGTTTCGGTCAATTTATGCAAATTAGTTACATAAACCGCACCGAACGTGAAAAATGCATAACGGGTAACCAAATGAGTCATGAATAGGTTCCCTAAGTTAATATGCTTAAAATATGTTATGATATCAGTAGGATACTTTCCATTATGCCCAAAATGAATTTAAAATCAATTTAAGCCCCGTAGGGGTATTTTGGTCATTTTAAATATTATAAAAGAGGTTAAATGACAATCTGAGGTTCTGGTCTAAAATGATTAGTAAAATTATTTATTTTAGTAGGTTATATCAGTAAGATATTAAACATATGTGAAATTTTTCATTTATAACCAAACTATGCATCGTAGGGGCATTTTGGTCATTTCACATAAGCTTTAAAAGTCAAATTTGGAAATCTGAGTTCAAAACTTTTACTTAGTGTTAAAGTATAAAACTTTACTTAAAACATCAGTAGGTATTGAATCGTATGTGCCAAAATTAGTTTTAACCCATACTATGCGTTTATAACGCGTAAAAAGCCGGTTTTAGGCGAATTTCGGGTTATATAAGGAAAGCTGAGATTTTTATTAGTCTAGAGGTCTTAAAATATTTTATTTAACATATAAAATCAGTAGCAAAAGGTTTGGTATCAAAATGTTATGTAAAACTCATTTTATTAGCGAAAGGGGTATAACCGTCAATTATCGAATCAAAGCAAGAACCCCATGTTATGATCAGTTTAAAAATTAATAAAAATCTTCAAAAAAACTCAAAATATTATATTACATCAGTGGGTAAAAATTTTGGTGTCGAAATTTGGGTTTAAGTAGACTTTATGCTAAAAATGCCGTTTAATTAATAAAAAGCTTTCGAATTACGATATTGAGCATAAATCTTAATTTAGATCACAAACTGATGTCAAATTTTTAGGACAAGTTTATAAATCAGTAATAAAGGTTTTTGTCCTCTCACATTTTCAAAAATCTCGTTTTAAGGTCAAAAGGGGATAATGGTCAGCATTTAAGCAATTAACGGAAACATGCAAATGAATCGGATAAATAAGGAACCATGTAGTATAACCTCAGAGGGTTTTACTTACTTATAATATGGTCCTAAAGAAACCTTAAGGCATATCTAAAACAAGCTAAATCGGGTCAGAACTGAAAGTCAAAGCAAAAGTCTTCTTTTGCGACTTTCGGTTCCGAACCGAGCCTAAACTCAGTATTGTCGGGTTGAACATGCTTAGACATGTTCTTACATTATTTACCAAGTTTTTTTAGTGTTAAAACATGTCCCATAACCTCTACATTATCAGTTATGAGTTTATTTGCAAAAATAGCTTTCTGTTGACTTTTTAATATTAAGTTTGACCCGACAATTGACCAAGTTAGAGTGATAATCAGGGGGTGCCCTTTTAAGGACTTATTACCCACATAATTACCAACTCATAGCCACTTTCAATTTGAATAATGGCTGGACCATTAGTGATTAATCACTAAGTCGAAGCTTAATTACGACGGCTTTGACTTTTGGTCATTAAGCTACTAAATCTTGAACTAGAGAGGCTAAGAATGCTTACAAAGGCTCTTAGCACGAATTAGGAGCTGAGGGAAACTTGCTTGAAGTCCAGAGAGTGAGTTTGAATAATTTTTGTGAATGAGCACTTGAACTAGCAAACAAGAAAGCTTATATAGCCAAAAACAATTCACAAGATCACTCCACACAAGTCTACAAATGTTTCCTGATCATCCCAGGTGTCCCCTATGCATGAAATACCATTGGTTCAGTCCCTGAATTCGAAAACCAGCTTTCTAAGGCGGTGGAACTGGCTGGACTCGCAGCTGTCAATATCTTTATGCATTTGGCAGTTTTACGCGGCCCGCGTAAGCCTAGGCCTTGGCTTACGCGGCCAGCGACAACCTGGTAAACCGGGAAAACTTTTTAAACTTTGCCATTTCGGTCCCTGGTCCATAAAATCTTTATATAACTTTCATTTATTACCTTTTGGACCCCTATAGATAACTTTTTAGGACCTTGGGTCATTAACTAACTCCGTTAAGCTCCCGGTTAGTTATACGATCACCCGAAAAGTCTAGTTTTCTTCAAAACTCCACGAAATTAATATCTAATATTCTTGGGATCAAAATATAATCGTTACAATGATTTTGGGATCATTAAAAGGTCACTCAGAGGTTACTTTCAACATGTTAACACTTTTAACCCTTATGTCTAGCAAGATCCTTATTTTTAACACAACGACTTCCAATGTTCGATAAATTACTAGTTAAAGAATACGAACATCGCGTGAGGTCAATCAGAGGCACAAAAATGGCATGTTGACACTTTGGATCCCTTTATTCACATATTTACATTGTTTGACAATTTGAGTCCCTCGGAAGTAATTCCTTACGCGTTTAAAGTCCATGACACACGTCTTCATCATATTGGTCACGATTTTACGAGGTGTTACATCCTCACCCCCTTATAAGAAATCTCGACCTCGAGATTTACTGAAATAAATGAGGGTACTTCTGTTTCATTGTGGACTCAACCTCCGGCGTATACTCGGGACCTCTACGGGCATCCCATTTAACCTTCACAATTGGTACGTGCTTCCTTCGAAGCTTCTTAATCTGTCGATCCTCAATCGACAAAGGTTTTTCAACAAACTTTAAGCTCTCATCTATATGCACATCCTTATGTGCATGGCTAGCGATTCGTCAGCTAGACACTTCTTCAGATTGCAGATGTGGAACACGTTTTGAATTCCACTGAGCTCTTCAGGCAGGTTTAACTGGTAAGCCACTGTTCCAACACATTCAATGATCTTGAATGGTCCTATGTATCTTGGGCTTAACTTTCCTTTCTTGCCAAAATGAATTACCCCCTTCCAGGGTGATACCTTAAGCAACACTTTGTCACCTACCTTGAATTTCAGAGGTTTACGCCTTTTATCTGTGTAGCTTTTCTGCCTATCCTGGAAGCTTTGAGATAATCACGTATCTGCGCAATCTTATATGTCATCTCCAGGACTATATCAGGTCCTGTTAGTTGGACATCTCCAACTTCTGCCCAGCAAACTGGCGTCCTGCACTTTCTTCCATACAAAGCTTCAAAAGGTGCAGCTTGAATATTCGAGTGATAGCTATTATTGTACGAAAATTCAATCAATGGAAGGTGATTATCCCAACTTCCACCTAAATCAATAACACAAGCTCGTAGCATATCTTCCAGCGTTTGAATTGTACGCTCGCTTTGACCATCCGTCTGAGGATGATACGCAGTGCTAAAGTTTAATCGAGTGCCTAGGGATTGCTGAAAGCTTTTCCAATAATGTGATGTATATCTCGTATCCCTATCAGAGATGATAGACACTGGCACTCCGTGAAGAGATACAATCTCGTCCACGTACAGCTGAGCTAACTTATCTGAGTTGTGTGTTTCCTTTGTAGGTAAGAAGTGGGCTGACTTAGTCAGTCTATCCACTATAACCCAAATAGTATCATTTCCTCGCTTTGTTTTCGGTAACTTAGTGATAAAATCCATAGTTACCATTTCCCACTTCCAGGTGGGAAGTTCAGGCTGTTGTAGCAAACCCGACGGCTTCTGGTGTTCTGCCTTAACTTGAGCACACGTCAGACATTTAGCCACATAAGTGGCTATAGATTTCTTCAAACCTATCCACCAGTAATTTGCTTTTAAATCCTGGTACATCTTGTCACTTCTAGGATGAACTGAGTATCTAGAGCTATGGGCTTCTTGAAGAATCATGTCCTGAAGTCCTCCATAGATTGGAACCCATATTCGTCCATTCAATCTCAGGATCCCATCCTTGCCATATGAAAACTGTTCAGCAGTTACTCCCAACCTTTCATTTGGATAGTTAGCTTCTAATACAACTTCCTTCTGAGCGGCTAACAACCTTTCATTCAAACTGTTCTTTAATTCAATGCTCTTGGCATTGATTCTAATGGGCTTAACCCTTTCCTTTCTGCTAAAAGCATCAGCGACTACATTTGCCTTGCCTAGATGGTATCGGATTTCACAATCATTATCATTCAGTGTCTCCATCCATCGACGCTGTCTCATGTTCAGATCCTTTTGGTTAAACAGATGCTGAAGGCTCTTATGATCAGAATAGATCACACACTTGGTACCATATAAGTAATGCCTCCAAAGTTTTAGCGCAAATACAACGGCACCCAATTCCAAGTCGTGGGTGGTGTAATTCTTTTCATGCACCTTTAATTGTCAGGAAGCATAAGCAATAACTTTGCCTTTCTTCATAAGCACACATCCCATACCTGTGTGCGATGCGTCACAATAAACCACAAATTCTTCAATTCCTTCAGGCAATGTCAATACAGGAGCATTGCTTAACTTCTGTTTAAGAATATCAAATGATTCTTGTTGATTAGGACCCCAATCAAACTTGATATTCTTACGAGTTAATGAAGTTAGGGGTGCTGCAATCCTTGAGAAATTTTCAATAAAACGCCTATAATATCCTGCCAGAACCAAGAAGCTACGAATCTCTGTGGGATTTTTCGGCTCTTGCCAATTCTAGATAGCTTCAATCTTAGCGGGATCCACCCGGATACCACGCTCGCTAACCACATGTCCAAGAAATTGGACTTCTCGAAGCCAAAATTCACATTTTGAAAACTTGGCGTAGAGCTTCTCTTGCTGAAGAAGTTTAACAATACAACGAAGGTGCTTTTCATGATCAGCCTTGTTCTTCGAATAAATAAGGATGTCATCAATGAAGACGATGACAAACTTGTCCAAGTAGGGTTTGCAAATGCAATTCATGAGATCCATGAATGCTGCTGGTGCATTAGTGAGCCTGAAAGGCATCACCAAGAACTCGTAGTGACCATAACGAGTTCTGAATGCAGTCTTGTGCACATCTTCATCTCTAACCTTCAGTTGATGGTAACCTGACCTCAAATCAATCTTGAAGAAGTAACTTACCCCTTGCATTTGATCAAACATATCGTCGATCCTGGGCAATGGATATATGTTCTTGATTGTAACTTTGTTTAGCTCACGGTAATCGATGCATAGACGCATCGACCCGTCCTTTTTCTTCACAAACAGAATCGGTGCTCCCCAAGGAGACGAGCTAGGTCGAATAAAACCTTTGGCCAACAAATCATCCAGTTGAGTCCAAAACTCTTTCGTCTCAGTCGGTGCTAACCTGTAAGGTGCTCTTGCAACAGGTGCTGCTCCAGGAATAATGTCGATTCTGAACTCCACTTGCCTATCTGGTGGTAAACCAGATAGTTCTTCAGGGAATACGTCTGGATATTCAGAAATGACAGGGATGTCTTCAACTTTGGGCTTTGGTTCATCATTAGTTACTTGTGCCATGTAAATGACACAACCTTTCTTCAAACACCTTGACACTTTAAGCATAGACACTTGCTTAGGCAACCCATACTGAGTATCTCCTTGTATGGTAAGTGGCTCACCATACGGAGTCTTGATAACCACTTGTTTCTTGTCACAAACAATCTGGGCTTGGTTATGAGATAACCAATCCATGCCTATCACTATGTCGAAACCAGCTAATTTAAGAGGAAGCAAAGATAACGGAAAAGAGTGGTTCCTAATGGATATAAAACATCCATCTAACACGGTTGAAGCAGTTTCTATGGTACCATCGGCCAATTCTACTTCATATTTCATGCTTAGGGTTTTAACAGGCAGATTTAATAACTTACAAAATTTATCATCCACAAACGACTAATCTTCACCCGAATCAAACAATACCCTTGCATAAACATCATTGATAAGAAAGGTACCTGTTATCACGTTGTCATTCTGGATGGCTTCTTGAGCATTCATTTGAAAGACCCGAGCATTGGTCTTTTTACCTTCTTCAGGTTTCTTGGCATATTTTGGGCAGTTAGACTTCATATGCCCCTTCTCGTTACATGTGTAACAAGTCGCATCCTTTATCTTCTTAAAGTCCAATGTCTTATGCTCACTAGATTTACAGATCCTACAAGCCCTAGGCTGCGATTGGGATTTGGATTCATACCTGCACTTTCCCAGATGACGCTTCTTGCAGATCTTGCATTTGGGCTTCTCGCCCGACTGTTGGTCATTCTTTTTAAATTCCGAACTCTTCTTGTGATCTGAGTTCCCTTTACGTTTCTTTTCAGAACGGCGTGAGTTCTCATCCTCACGTTTCCTTTTCCCTTCATCAGAATTCCTAAGCGATCTCTGCCTGACCACATCAAGGGTAAGAGATAATGACAAATCAGCTACGGACCTAAAGGTAGTAGGTCGAGACGCTTTCACACTAGCTTTGATCTCCGGGGCTAAACCCCCAATGAAACGGGCTATACGCTTTGGTTCCGGCGTGAACAAGTATGGAACCGATCGTGACATAGTGTTGAAGCTCGTGAGATACGCTTGGCAATCCAAGTTCTTCATAACCAATGTCAGGAAGGCAGTCTCAATTTTCTCAATTTCATGTTGAGGACAGAAATTCTCTTTGATTAAAGCAACTAACTGATCCCATGTCAGATTATACAAGGGGATCTTCCCAGTAGCTTGGATCAATGACCTCCACCAAGCTAGAGCTTCTCCTTTAAACGATTGTGACATAAACTTCACAATATCTTGCTCTGCACAACCACAGTGTCCATCTCATCGAGCCACGTCATACATGGCTCCTTTCTCCCCTGTGAAATCCCTCGGCTTGCAGGAGATGAAATACTTATAAGAATAGCCCTTAACACATGGCTCTTAATTGAACACTACTTTCTTAGATGGGACACTCCTCTGATTCGATGAATGATGAGAATCACTATTGCGAGCTGTATGAGTCTTAGAGGGTGGTTTTGAATGTGGTACAGACTGAGTTCTGACGCGGGTGCCACTTGAACCATTAAATTGTCTGTCAAGAGCTCGAGTAACGGCATTATCTATTAATGCCTGTAGTTCTGCACCAGCTAAATTAACTCTGGAGGTATCATGATTCTCCCTCGGGTGGCTGTTAACCTCATCTAACCCGGCCATGTAGCTTGATTTGCTACATAAAATATTGACAATGCTTTATTCAGAAAAAAAAAACATTTTATGGAATTGTCTTTTAGGGCAATTCATTAACCATGGTAACTATAAACCGTATTGGTCAATTTAATTTATTTAAATTTTCATCATATTTTATCCCAGTTATAATTTATTTAGGACAATAGGGTGGCATACAAAAGGCCTAGTCACAAGGACAATTTTAAATTATAAGCCATGATCTTATAGGATCGAGGCATTTAGGCTTGAACGTAGTTCATTACCTTTTCTTGACTGGGAGTCATAGGCTACAACTGTCTTTTGTCTTATATGACAATGGATATGGCCCGTAGGCCCTACATCACAAATGGATGTTTAAATAAAGAAAGGAATTGGAAGAATCCAATATAAGGATGACTTATGTGATTTTATCGAATCACATTTGCCAGGAGTGTTAACATGTTTTCAGATGTTAACAAGGTTTTGAATCTTAATAAGGATCTACCATCATGGCCCTGTCTTAAAATGACACATGGGCTAGGTTTTGCCTTTAAGATTTTGTTTAATATATAATGGCAGATTAATTAAAAAGGAATGATATTTTGATTTATTTCATTTATTATATACATGCATATAATGGCAAAATGAAGCTTAAATTTAAAACGTTCCATAAATAAAACAATTAAAATGAAAGAAGTATATATTTGCCCTAAATGAGACTTTTTAAACAAATAACTTGCCCATGCAAGGGCTAAACAAGAAAGACAGGTCCACGCAGGGACCAAAGATAGAAAGACAAGTCCACGCAGGGACTAGGTACATAAATAAAAATGTCCACGCAGGGACTTGATTGAAATAAAGAAAATTACAACATAAATAAATAAGGAATTTTCAAAAATCCATCTTCTTCTTCCCCTTGATTAGATTCGCCAAACCCTTAAGAAATCCCCGATGGCTCCTACGCTCCTCTTGAACCTCGCGTTCCACCTGACTCAACATTTGAAGAATCTCCTTTTGTTACAGTGGCGGGATCAGCGGCGGCTGAGCAGGTGGCAGGTATTGGTACCCATATGCTTGGTACCCAGATTGGTACGAAGCGGCGAAAGGCCCTTCGGGATGAAGAGCATTGTAGTTGGCCGCTACGAGGTACGGGTCAATATCGGGGGCATTGTAGTAGTTATACCCCGGGTAGGCAGGCTGCTCAAAAGGGTTATATGCCACTGCACCGGCGTATGAAGGAATTGGGTTATCAAAACCCACATGTGGTGGTAGTGGTGCGACTGGCGCAGAGTCCACCTCAGAAACGGGGTTTGAAGGCCCACCCATCTGCGGGTCTTCATATAGTGGCGGGTAGTGGCTGCCACTTGAGTGTTGAGGGGTGCTGAAGTGGAATACCCCTCGCACGGACATCCGTGCTCCTGATCTTCTCCGCCTCGGTGGCTCCGGAGGTGGTTGCTGCTCTGGCTGCGGTGGTGGCGGTGGCGTAACCGCCTTGAAACATGAATCCTCGGAGGGATCCTGCTGCTGCTGCTGAGATGGGTTGAAAGGGGGAGTAAACTCCCAAGGATATGAGGCAAACTTTGCCTCATAGTTGTCTGGACCCCGATATGGTGATCCATGAAAAGACGACCCATCTAAAATCTCTATGGGGTGCGTGGGCGTCCCAGATGGTGGTTCGGCAGTATCGGGGTCATCATCCATATCCATACCTTGAGCTTCAGGGAAATGGTCTTCAGGGCCCAATGGGTTATGGCCCATTAGTTCTTCAATCTGATTTGTCTGGTTAAACCGACTCTGGAAATACAGGGTCGGGTACTGGAAGGCCCGATGTGAGCTTGACCGCTGCAACGGCAAGAAAGAGTGGCGTGAATCTTCGGGCTCGTTCTCCGATTGCGGCCCAAAGGAATGATGGTAAGAGGGTGATGAACTAAGCGAGACAGATCGCCTCGCGGGTTCTAGATCCGTCCTCCAGTCTTCTTGAGGACTAGTGCTTGTTTTGGTCAAAAATCCAGCTAGGATAATACAACCAAATCTTTGTTGTGAGGAATGATGCTTGAACAAATGTATGAATAACTTGAAAATCTTATGAACAAGTGACACAAGGATTTATACGAGGAAAAAGCCCTTGATCAAGAGTTGATCTCCGGCATAAAAAACCTCGGGTTATGGAAACTACTGATCACCAACTACAATTAAACAAATGATTGTTACAACTCGGGATGATAACAAGCTTGTTACAAGGATCACTAGTGTGCCAAAGTGCAAAAATGTATCAAATCGCCAAGTAAATTGTTGAGAGCTTATTGAGAGCTGTTACGAGAGTGTGTGTTTGCTAAAGTAGCTAAGTGTTCTAATTCAAGCTTGTTATCCCCTTTTAAATTTAGAAATAACTATAACAACTAACTATCTGCAATTCATGCTAGCTTCCTACGATCTCCATAACGTTCACTAAGCCATGCACGTGCGAAATATTGAGAGTATATTCTCCAAGAATATCGGCAAGACCAAGTCTAAGGCGTATACTCCTGCAAAACAAACTCAAACATAGCAAAGACAATCGTTAGTGTAAGGATAACCATGAGGATCCTGAATCCTGATCCTGCAACACCTTCTGAGGATCCTTAATTCAAACAGAATTGAGGATCCGTGATCCTGGCAGTACTTGAGGATCCGTGATCCTTAGGATTGGAAAATCCTCCCCTAACAATTTCCCCTAAAAAATAAGGAGTAAAGTGTAATTTTAATGAGTTATATTTTTTATCTTATCTCTAACTGACTAACAGATATATGGCCGTTTGGATCGAACTAGCCGTTGCTGGTCTTACTTCATTGAAGTGACAATCCTGCAAAATCATCATTATAAATTCAAGTTAGAGATAAGGATCAGAAGGCATTTAAATTCGTGCGTTACACCCTTTAAATCCTCATTCGAAGATTGATCAGGTACTTCTCTTTCCCTTCTCTCTTCATCTTCTTCCGCTGTTCCTCTTTGAAATCTTTAAATCATAATGAAATTACGATCCTCCCCTGCCAAGGATCACCAGAAAGATAGTCCTTTGAAAAGCCAAGGGATTATCAAAAACACTTCGAAGGAACTCTGCAGTTTCACTGATCTGGAGATTGACCGGATTCGCCATTGTTTTCCGGCGAACACCGTCTTCAAGCCCTTTGACCCTACCACCAAAAGTGACTTTGTTTCTGAAACCTAGGTTGCTTTTCCGGCCACTCCATTCCTGATAGGATACTCATATCCTTTCCCTACCTTCACTGAATCATTCTTCTCTCTCACCGGCATGTGCTACGTTCAAGCAATGCAATGATGTGGACGGTTTTATATACCCTAGAGAGAATCATTGAGCAGGAAGGCATAGAGTTGGGGATGTCGGAACTTGCTGAACTGTACAACCTTGTGAGCCATGGTTCACACCGTTTTTTATTCAAACATAAACCCGACGATGCACACCCAATCCTCAAGACCACCAAGAATAACACCAACTGGAAGAAGCGTTTTTTCTTCGTTATGAGGGATTCTATCCCGGATGGGAAGGATCCCCCAAGAGAGTGGGCCACCCATGGTAGGATAGAGGATCCTTATAGAAGGATCATAGGATAACCCTGTTTCTGTTGAGGATCACTAACCCCTTTTTGTATCTTTTGTGTAGCTATCTCTGTTTCTCATATTATTCCATCACCTGCAACAAAAGAGAGGATCGCTGCTTTCTAGAATCTTGATCTTGCAGTAAGATCATTTCAAGCAAACTCAAATGATTCTCAAGAAGTATCCTCCGGCTCAGTCATAATGTCAAGTAAGTATCCAAGTCTGTATATGATTAAATGTTTAACTGAAAAGAAAACAAGAATACTTATCTGTTGTTTTGGATTGATAGGCGCTGGAAAATCCTCAAAGTTAACCACCCGCTTCAGTGTCACCGATCTTAGTGTTGTTGCTCCCAGGTCTGGGAAGAAGAAGTCTGTTGCTAGCCCTAGCGTTCCAGTTCCAAAGCCTACCACCTCCAAGGGCAAAGGAGGAAAGAAGAGGAAATCCTCTGAAGCTGATAACCTTGAAGGCCTGCCCCTTATCCGTCACCAGTTCGAGGAATACTTTGCTGATGTAAGGATCCCTGATCCTTAATTTTATCCTACCCATATGAGGATAAGTGATCCTGAAATGAATCCTTCTTTCTTTGCAGAAATTCGCTGAGATCCAGATGCTCTTCGATGCCTATGTTGAAGAAGCTGAGATGAAGGTGCTGGACTTCCAGAATATCTACCTGACCAAAGATCAAACAATCTCCAACCTCAAGAAAGATCTCAATGTGGCAAAGAGGCAGGTGGTCCTGGCCCAAATAACTGCTGATCAGGAAAAGAATGAGGTGTTGGAGGACTCCAAACTCTCTGCTGCCAATGCCATGTACAAGACCAAGCTGCAGATGGCTCAAGAGGCTGAGGATCCTGACTTTGACAGGACCTACTGGGACCAGGAGGGTTGGAAGGCTAGGCTGGCAGAGCTTGATGATGAAGAGGAGGCTACAGAGGTCTTGGCAATTGAGGCAGGAGGCAGCGGAGCTAAGGATCAGGCGGGTGATGCTGGAGCAGGAGGTGATGGTGATGCAGCGAAGGTTTGAGCTGCAGAAATGGGCGATAATGGATTTATCTAGACACGGCCGGAGCCCATTTTTTATAGTTTGGTAGTGGTTTTTGTTTGATGGTGTTTTTCATGAAGAATTGTTGGTCTGTAATAACTTAGACAATAGTTTTTAGGGTTGAGGATCATGGATCCTTGGACAATAGGTAGGATAATGGATGGTGGATGGATCCACTATTTAGGGGATGAAACCACTTGTTATCCTTCCGCCTTTTGTTACCTGCACTTAGACCCTTGTTAAATATGGACACCCTTTGCCAACCCAAGTGGACGGGCCACATTTTGCTGGTAGAAGCTTGGGTTGGCAATTTTGACAACCTTTGAAAGGGTTTAACTTTTGGTAAATAAAATCTTAATCTTTTGACTATCTTACGTGTTGTTTCATTTGTGAATACCTTACTTTTCAGTTGCTATTATACACTTTGTTTGAATTCATAAGTTGGGAATAAAAGTTTAATAGATTATGTCAAAAAGTTTAGGATATGATCAAGGATCAAATATCCTATAATCGATAAATTCAAAAAAGTAATGTAACTTAAGGATCATGAGTCCTGTTGTCAAAGAGTAAAGGTCACTTAGATAAACAAAGAATAAAATCAAAATGATCAAGGATCATACCTGAGAATCCAAGTTAGGATCCTAAATCTTTAACATTTACAATCAGGATAACCAAAAGACAAACCTTAGTGAAAGGTAAGGATCAAGGATCCTTAGCTGTTTAACTTCAAAAACCTTAAATGGAACTTAACTTGGGACTAAGCCAATATAAGAGAAGAGTTAGCAACTGGGGACAAGCCCAATATACTGGGGACAAGCCCAAAAAACTGGGGACAAGCCCAAAGGATCTTGTGTAAACTAGAGTATGGCCCTCACTGGCGACTATCCAAACTTAGTGACATGAAAATGCCAAAACCTTAGCTAACGTGAAAACGTTAGAAACCTTAAGAACGGATGTATGGTACGTCTACCATTATACGTAGGATCCCGGATACAGCCAGCACAATGAAATTGTCAGCCCCTAAAGCGAATATTGGTCCCGTTGCCATGAATTGTACCAGGATCATCGTGCGCTGCTGGCGATACTGGGGACAGACCCAACAACTAGGGACTAGACCAAATAACTGGGGTCAAGCCCAAATAACTGGGGTCAAGACCAAATAACTAGGGTCAAGCCCAAATAACTGGATACTTCTGTAGATACTCAATCCTTTGTCAAGGATATCTGAACCTTCTGCAAAACACAGAATTAAGTGAAAGAAGGATAAAGGATCCAGGATCCTTCTCCTTATATATAGGATAATTAAAGAATGAAATAGTTTGAGATTAGATCATTACCAAAATGAGGATCCTCTGTCCTGTAAGGATCCTTCGAGGATATCGATCACGAATATTGCTAAGGATCATGGATCCTTATCACATGAAGTATTTCTTCAAGTGGACAGCATTCGAAGCTCTTGGTAGCAAATCACCTTCCATTGTTAGCAATCGGTATGCCCCCTTTCCTGCTTCAGCTTCAATTAGGTAGGGGTCTTCCCACTTTGGTGCCAACTTTCCATCAGCAGGATTTGTGGTATTCTGAAATGCTTTCCTCAATACCATATCACCAACTAGGAATTTCCTGATCCTGACATTTTTTTGTAGGCTCCAGCCATCCTTTGTTGAAGCATTCTTCGCTGAGGAAGCCATTTGCTTGGTTGTAGTGAACTGCAATGAGCACAGAAATGCGAATTTCTTCTAAGGATGAAGCACCAATTGCCCCACGGTGGGCGCCAAACTGTTTTGGTCAAAAAATCTGTTGAGGATATTGCAACCAAACTCTCTGTTATGGGGTATGATGCTTGAAATGTAGAACAATGACAAGGATCACTTTAATGTAAATTGCACAAACGACACAAGGATTTATACGGGGAAAAAGCCCTTGATCAAGAGTTGATCTCCGGCACAAAAAACCCTGGGTGATGGAAACTACCGATCACCAAGTTTAGATAAATGAATAAATGTTTACAACTTCGGATAGTAACGAGCTAGGTACAAGGATCACTATCGTGTAATGTGTAAAACTGAATGAAAATGAATGAATGTTCGTCGAGAGCTTCAAGTGTGCGAGTATGAGAGTGTGTGTAGCTGTAAAATGACTAAGTGTTCTAATTCTAGCTCGTTACCCCTTTTAAAATAGAAGTTAACTACACTAACTAACTATCCGATTTGTGTGCCAAGCTCCCACGTTCTCCACAACGTCCATTTTTGGTCAATCGTGTGCGAAATACCCGTGGAATATTCCTTAGTACCGTTGCCAAGACCAAGTCACGTCTATTACTCCTGCGAAGTAATACAAAAATCAAGTAAACAATTGTCAGTATGAGGATCCTTAAAGTGATCCATGATCCTGATCCTGAGGCTCTTCTGAGGATCACCACCTGTCACAGAAGTAAGGATCATTAATTAGGATAACGAATAAGGATCACTAATTGTTAGAAAATCCTCCCCTAACAATTGCCCCCAAAATATAAGGAGTAATTTGTAAAATAAGCGAGTTATATTTTCTTGATCTTATCCGCAACTAACTAACGGATATATAGCCGTTGATATCGAACTATCCGTTGCAACCATGACATCACAGAAGTGACAACCTGCACGATCATGATTATAAATAGGAGATAGAGATAGGATCAAATGCATTTAAATTTTCAGAGAGACTCCCTTTATAACTGCATTCCGAAGACGATCAGGTACTCTCTCTCTCTATCTTCTTCCCTCTCTTGCTCTGTTTTCATCTCTTTCCATCAAAGATGTTGCTCCGAAATTCCCCAGCCAAGGATCACCCAAAGAACAGCCCTCCGAAAAGCCAGGGGATCATTGAAGACTCCATTAAAGAACGCTGCTGTTTCAATGATGCTCAGACAGATAGGATCCGCCACTGCTTCCCGGCGAACACCGAATTTAGGCCTTTTGACCCCAATGCCTTGAGTGATCATATCTCCGACAAGTGGGTTGCTTTCCCCGTCACTCCGTTCACCATAGGCTATACATATCCTTTTCCAATCTTCACCCAATCTTTCTTTTCCCTAACCGGCATCTCTTATATTCAAGCCATGCCGATGATTTGGAGGGTTCTGTACACCCTTGAAAGGATCATCGAGCAGGAAGGTATAGACCTAGGAATGTCAGAGCTGGGAGAGCTGTATGATCTTACTACCTTCGGTTCTCATCGCTATTTGTTTAAACGTAAACCCGGTGAGGAACACCCGATCTTCAAAGCCACCAAGAATGATGCTAATTGGAAGCGGCGTTTCTTTTTTATCAAGAGAGATTCTATTGAGGATGGAAAGGATCTACCCAAGAAATGGGCTACCCATGGTAGGGTGGAGGATCCTGAGAAGGATCACCAGAAACTTTCTTTTGATGTAAGGATCACTTATATTTTTGCTTTCTTGTTATGCAGCTATCACCGTCTCACACCTCAGATTGTCCTCTGCTGCTAAGGAGAGGCTCCTTGCTTTCAAGAAACTCGATCCTGAAACAAGAACTTTCAAGACAACAACCCAGGATTCACAGGAGGTATCCTCAGGCTCTGTCACAATGTCAAGTAAGTATCCTTGTTTAAAATTTAAATAAATAGTGAAATGTAAATTAAGAAAAGATACTTATCTTGTTTTGGTTGTGTAGGCGCTGGAAAATCCACCAAGTCTGCTTCAAAGTTCAATGTCGCTGATCTCACTACTGTCAGATCCTCCAAGAGAAAAGCTCCTACCAGTCCGACAGCTTCGGTCCCCAAGGCACCCCTCAAAGGAAAGGCAATCAAGAAGAGAAAAGCCTCTGAAGCTGAGGATTTGCAGGGTCTGCCTCTGATCCGCCACCAATTCCTAGAGTACTTTAATGAGGTAAGGATCACTGTCTCTGCTCGTATATCCTGTTGACGTATCCTGCTGATATATCCTGCTGATTTGAGGATCACTTAATCCTGACCTTATCCATTATCCTTTTTGCAGAAATTCTCTGAGATCGAGGATTATGTTGGCCACGTTGAGGATCAGGATAAGAAAATTGCCGACCTCCAACAGGTCGCAGTGCTTAAAGACCTTGCAATTGCTGATCTTCAGAAGGAAGTCCGGAATGCCAAACAGGAGACGGCCAAGGTGCTGATCAATGTTGACTATGAGAAACGTGAGATCACCGAAGACGCCAAAGTCTCTGCCGCCATAACAATGTACAAGACCAAGCTGCAAATGGCCTTGGAAGCTCAGGATCCTGCTTTTGACAAGAGCACCTGGGACGTTGAAGGCTGGAAGGCAAGGCTGGCTGAACTGGACGATGAAGAGGCTGAGGAGGTTGAAGAGATCCTGACGATTGAAGCTGTAGGCAAAGGTGAAGGTGGTGAAACAAGTGGAGCTGGAGGTGATAATGCAGCGAAGGTTTAGGCTGCATGATTGGGCAATGATGGACATTCTTAGACGCAGCCGGAGCCCAATTTTAAATTTGGTAGTAACTTTTTGTGGTTGTGATGTTGAACAATTTAATGGTTTGTACTTGAACAACAGGTTTTAGGATTAAGGATCACGTATGATCCTTTGGACAATAGGCAGGATTACAATTGGTGGAGGGATCCTCTGTTTTGGGGATGAAGCCATTGTGATCCTGCCGCCTTTATTTTCCTGCACTACTTTCGAATTTATTATCATGGACACCCTTTACCTACCCCAGCGGACGGGCCACATTTTGCTGGTAGATGCTCGGGTAGGTAATTTTGACAACCTTTTAAGGGTTAGTCTTTTGTTAATAAATAAAATCTTAACCTTTTGTCGCTTATCTTGTATTGTTATCCTTTATTTCTCAAATTCTCCTTTGTTTTGATGCACATTTATTGAATAAACAATATTGAACAAGTCAGATTAAAAATGTTTAGAGCATGATCCACGATCAAATATCCTATAGTTAACGAATCCCAAAAAGCAATATATTTTAAGGATCACAAGTCTAGTTGTCAAACTTTAAGGGTTATTCAAATAAATAATGAATAGAATTAAAAATAGTTAAGGATCATACCTGAGGATCTAAGTTAGGATCCTAGCCATAATCAGGATAACTACAAAACAAACCTTAGAGTGAAGTAAGGATCAAGGATCCCTAGTTGCTTATCTTCAAGGACCTGAAATAGATCATAACTTGTGACTAAGCCAATATAAGATAAGAGTTAGCAACTGGGGACAAGCCCAAGGATAACTGGGGACAAGCCCAAGGATAACTGGGGACAAGCCCAAGGATAACTAGGGACAAGCCCAAGGATCGTATGTAAACTGGAGTATGGCCCTAACTGGCGACTATCCAAACTTAGTGACATGAAAATGCCAAAACCTTAGCTAACGTTAAAATGTTAGAAACCTTAGGAACGGATGTATGGTACGTCTACCATTATACGTAGGATCCTAGGCATAGCCAGTACAATGGAATTATCAGCCCCTAAAGCGAGTACTGGTCCCACTGCCTTGAACTATACCAGGATCATCATGCGCTACAGGCGGAACTGGGGTCAAGCCCAAATGACTGGGGTTAAACCCAAGGAACGGATTGCTTCAGCGGATAACCAATGTTATGCTAAGGATACCTGAACTTTCAAAACTTAAACTCACGTGAGAGATGGATAAAGGATACATGATCCTTATCCTTATATGAGAAAATAAAGAAATGAAATAGTTCAAGTTTAGGATATTACCTAAGTAAGGATCACCGATACTCTGAGGATCCTTTAAGGATATCTCCAACGGGAGGATCATCTGTACCATGAGGATCCTGCTCACATGAAATATTTCTTCAAGTGGACAGCATTCCAAGCTCTTGGTAGCAAATCACCTTCCATGGTTAGCAATCTATATGCCCCCTTTCCTGCTTCAACTTCAATCAAATAAGGGCCTTCCCATTTTGGAGCCAATTTTCCATCAGCAGGATTGGTGGTATTCTGAAATGCTTTCCTTAATACCATATCTCCAACTTGAAATTTCCTGATCCTGAAATTTTTGTTGTAAGCACCAGCCATTCTTTGTTGATAACTGGCCATCCTTATCCTAGCCATATCCCTGATTTCTTCAATAGTATCCAGGTCTTGAGCCAAGTTTTCATCATTTTCCTCAGGATCACGGGTACTTGTTCTAGCAGTTGGAACTACCATTTCTCTTGGGATCACTGATTCTGCCCCAAATACCAAAGAGAATGGTGTTTGACCTGTAGCATTCTTAGGGGTTGTCCTATCAGCCCAAAGCACATAGGGTAGTTCTTCTGCCCATTTCCCTTTCTTGGATCCAAGCTTCTTCTTCAAATTGTTGATGATGGTCTTGTTGGATGATTCTGCTTGACCATTAGCTTGTGGGTGGACTGGTGTTGATGTTATCATCTTAATCCCCCAGCTGTCACAAAAGTTAGTGGTTCTGCCCCCAATAAATTGGGAACCATTATCACATATAATCTCAGAAGGAATTCCAAATCTAGTTATAATATTTCTTTTAATGAAGGATATAACTTCCTTTTCTCTGACTTGGGCAAAAGCTTCAGCCTCTATCCACTTGGAGAAGTAGTCAGTCATAGCAAGCATGAATACTTTTCCACCAGGTGCCTTAGGGAGCTTACCAACTATATCCATACCCCATCTCATAAATGGCCAAGAGGAGGATATAGGATGCAATAATTCAGCTGGTTGATGAAGGATATTGCTGTGCCTCTGACAAGGATCACATCTTTTAGCATACTCCACAGCATCTCTCTTCATGGTTGGCCAGTAGTATCCTGTCCTCAGGATCCTTGAGAATAATGCCCTGCACCCAGTATGGTTTCCACAATCTCCTTCATGGAAGTCCTTTAAAACTTCTTGGATTTCAGGATCCTCAATGCATCTCAAGTATGGTCCTGCAAGAGATCGTCTATACAACATATTATTTAAAATTGTGAATTGAGATACCTTAATTTTGAAAGCCTTAGGGTTTTCTCCTGTAGGAATCTCTCCATGTTGTAAGTATCTCATAATTGGTGAGATCCATGATCCTGATCCTGAATGGGATTGAGTATCCTCACTAGGGATAATTGCAGAATCATTTCCTATCTCCATAACCACATGATCCTCGATAGCCAGGGTCAGGATATGGATAATAGGGATCTTGATATCCTCCGGGATCTTCAAGGATGATCCCAAGTTAGCCAATGCATCAGCTTCTGTATTCTCTTCCCTTGGTACCTGTGTCAAACTAAAGGAAACAAAAGAGAGTGCCAAACTTTTGACTATCTCTAAATATTTGGTTAGCATTTCACCTTTAACAGCGTAGGATCCATTAAAGTGATTTGTGATTAACAATGAATCTACATGTACCTCAAGATACCTGATCCCCATATGCTTTGCAATTTGCAAACCAGCAATTAAGGCTTCATATTCAGCCTCATTGTTAGTGGTCTGGAACTCACAGGCTATAGAGTGGGGTATTATGTCCCCCTGTGGCGATTTTAGTAGTATTCCAAGCCCTGTGCCTTTGACATTTGAGGATCCATCAGTATAGAGTATCCAAGGATCCTTGGTCTCTTCTAGCTGCTGGACTTTGTTATGGGTGAAATTCTGAGCCCATATCCTGACACTATATCTTGATTTCATGTTAGCTGTTTATGATCAGGATACCGGACCAGGATATTGGTAACATCATGAGGGATATCGATCAGGATACCAGACCAGGATATTGGTAACATCCTGACGCAGTATCCTGGCAGTTATTAACGATTTTCTTTGGTTGCAAGGTACCAACGTTAAAGGACTTGATCTACCTGAAGATTCGCTCAAGATGGTTGAAAAATGGACGTTGATGGTGGAAGAATGGGTCTTGTAACGGTCAGAATAGAATAAAGGCATATTCCGCGAGAATATCGGAAGCTGGTCAATGCTATTGACGTTGTAACGGTCATATGAGCTGAAGACCCGGTTTTATAGTCAATAAGCACGTGGAAAACAAGTAAAAGCAGTCCCCCAACGTTCAGAATGGAATATTCCGAAGTATCCCGGAATAATAGGATAGTTTGTTAGTTTTTGTTACTATAAATGGGAGCGATCGGATCATAGGCAAACACAACTTTTTCCACACACTCTCTTTCGCACACTTTGCTCTCTAGCTTCTAGCAATCACTACACACAAACACTTGTACTCGATTACATTGTAACACCTAGTCGATCCGCATCATATCCTGCACTGTATCCTGGTATTTGAAGCAATAGAAGAACAAGGCAGCTGCGATTGTCAGCTCCCGAGGTTTTATGCCGGCGATCTAGATTGATCAAGGGCTTTCCTCGTACATCTCGTGTCGTTTACTTTACTTTTGCTCATTGTTTGATCATAGATACAGCTCAATATCCTGAGCCGTATCCTGAAACTGTTTTTACAATTAACTTGATTAACATATTTTCAACACTCATTTCTAGCACACTACCTCACTTAACTAATTTGATCACTTAATTGCTTCGGTAATTTTTGACCAAAACAGACTTCTAACTCAGCTTCTTTTTGTAAATCACTACTGAAATCAGCCACAAAGTCAGCTAATGCTTGGGATTTGAGGGCTGTCCTAGGCTCATATCTTATATCATATGCACTTAGCTTCACTGTCCACTTAGCCATCCTTCCTGACATCTCTGGTTTCCTGAGGACATTCTTAATTGGAAAATTAGTTTTAACAATGATAACATGAGTTTCAAAATAATGTCTTAACTTAGTAGATGCCATAATTAATGCAAGAATAAGCTTTTCAAGGTGTGAATACCTGGATTCGGCATCAAGTAAACTTTTACTTACATAATAGACAGGATGTTGTGTACCTTCATGATCCTTAACAAGGACCGCACTTACTGCTTTTGAGGATACTGCAAGATATAAGGATAGCACATCGCCTTTTTCTGGTTTCATCAAGGCTGGGGCTGAGGATAGGTAATCTTTGAGGGCTCTTAAAGCATTTTCATGCTTCTCAGTCCACTCAAACTTCTTGTTCTTCCTTAGGATATCGTAGAATTCTTTGCACTTCTCTGAGGATTTGGATATAAATCTGTTCAAAGCTGCGATCCTGTCTGTTAGCCTTTGAACATCCTTTGCATTGGCCGGAGATTTGATGTTCACTATAGCTTTGATTTGTTCCGGGCTAGCTTCAATGTCTCTCTTTGTCACCATATATCCTAAGAAGTTACCTGCTTTAACACCAAAGTGACATTTTAAAGGATTAAGCTTCATATTATATTTATCAAGGATATTGAATGCTTCCTCCAGGTCTCTTAGGTGATCCTCAGCTTTTAAGGATTTTACCACCATATCATCTATGTGAACCTCCATAGTTTGTCCAATCTGATCCTTGAACATCATATTCACCAGCCTTTGATATGTTGCACCTGCATTTCTTAGTCCGAATGGCATAGCAATATAGCAGTATATACCAGTTGGAGTCATGAAGGCTGTATCCTCTTGGTCGGATGGTTCCATTTGGATTTGTTGGAATCCAGATGAAGCATCCATAAAAGTTAACAGTTCATGACCCGCAGTAGCATCCACCATGGAGTCAATGTGGGGTAATGGGAAAAGATCCTTGGGACATGCCTTATTTAAATCGGTAAAATCGACACATACCCTCCACTTTCCGTTTTCTTTTGAACAACAACCACATTGGCCAACCATCTTGGATACTTGACCTCTCTAATCATACCTGCTCGGAGCAATTTCTCTACCTCTTCTTGGATAATGGCATTCCTTTCCGGTGCAAACTTTCTTCTCCTTTGATGGATTGGTTTGAAGGACCTGTCAATGCCGAGTTTGTGAGTGATTACATCTTTGGATATACCAGTCATGTCTTCGTGTTTCCATGCAAAGGTAGTCTTTCTCCTTTTGAGGAAAGATATGAGGTCTTCTTTCATTTCGCCAAGGATCCCTGATCCGATATAGATTTTGGATTCAGGATCATCGGGATCCATGAGGATTTCTACCACATCCTGCTCTCTTGCCTCCAAGACGTCCCTTGGAGGATACCTTGATTGCTATTGCTCCCTTGACTTCGAGGCTGGTTTCATCGATGAAGTGTAGCAATTCTTAGCCTCCTGCTGATCACTATCAATCTTCACTATTCCCCAAGGACTAGGGAGCTTCACACATTGATGGTAGGTAGATGGGACTGCTTTCATATCGTGTATCCAAGGCCTGCCAAGGATAACATTACAACAAGATAAACAGTCAATAACACAAAATTTTTGATAAGAGTGTAGGCCTTCAATGTATATTGGGAGTTTAATGTCCCCCAGGGTATTCTTAGTTTCGCCACTAAATCCCACGAGCACGGAGGATCTTGGTATGATATCTGATTCAGGGATACCCATCTTCTTTAGAACATCAAGCTGGATAATGTTCACTGAACTTCCTCCGTCTATAAGGATCCTGCGAACAAAATGGTTAGAAATGAAAAGAGTAATAAGTAAACCATCGTGATGAGGATCCTGGATATCTACACGATCATCCTCATCAAAGGTTGTGACTTTTCCTTCGGAGACACTTGATGTTCGAACTGGTCTTTCTCCATTATCCATTTTAGCTTCCTTTGCATGCCTTTTAGCCGCTGAGAAGGATGTGCCACAAATGTCTGATCCTCCAGAAATAAAGTTTATCACTTGTGCATCTGCTGGAGGGGCTGGAGCCTTCTCAGGGATCCTTTCAGGATCCTGAGTCCTTGACTTTTTCCTACCCAACAACTCTTTCAGATGCCCCTTGCTCAACAAGTATCCAATTTCCTTTCTTAGTGCAATGCATTTGTTAGGGGAGGATTTTCTAACAATTAGTGATCCTTATTCGTTATCCTAACTAGTGATCCTTACTTCTGTGACAGGTGGTGATCCTCAGAAGAACTTCAGGATCAGGATCATGGATCACTTTAAGGATCCTCGTACTGACGATTGTTTACTCATGTTTTGTACTATCTCGCAGGTATAACAAGCTTGACCAAGTCTTGGCGACATTCCTGGAGAATATTCCTAAACTATTCTGCACGTGCTTGACCAAAAATAGACGTTATGGAGAACGTGGAGGCTTGGCACGAAAGTCGAAAAGTTAGTTTAGGTGGTTATTTCTATTTTAAAAAGGGAGTAACGAGCTAGTAGAACACACTTAGTCATTTTTGCAGTTACACACTTAGTCATTTTTGCAGTTACACACACTCGTACAAGCTCTCATACAAGCTCTCGTTCAAACACTTAGCAATTTCATACACTTTTTACACATTCCACCGTAGTGATCCTTGTACCTAGCTCGTTACTATCCGAAGTTGTAAACATTCAATCATTTATTTTAGCTTGGTGATCGGTAGTTTCCATCACCCGGGGTTTTTTGTGCCGGAGATCAACTCTTGATCAAGGGCTTTTTCCCCGTATAAATCCTTGTGTTGTTTGTGCACTTTACATTGAAGTGATCCTCATCGCTGTTACATATTTTAAGCATCATTCCCCTAAACAAAGAGTTTGGTTGCAATATCCTCATCAGATTTTCTGACCAAAACAGTTTGGCGCCCACCGTGGGGCTATTGGTGCTTTGTCCTTAGAAGAATACGCATTTCTGTGCTCATTTCGGTTTACTACAACCAAGCGAATGGCTTCCTTAGCGAAGAATGCTTCAAACTTGATGCCCTCATTCACTTCTTCACAAGGCGTTCCTCCTTTGCCTCCACCACCTTCTGGATCCCAGAAGAACACTGAGAATGCTGCGAAGAAACCAACTCCCATTTTCTCAAAACCACCTACTTCTTCTGTTTCAACTAATCCTACTACTAATGATCTCTATGCCTTGATTTTGCAGATGAGGAATCATGCACAAGAGCAGGATAAAACCAACGAAAGGATCCTCCGGGAGATTGACGAAATTAAGAAACAGAAGAAAACGGCAGAGGATCATTCCCCACTGATGCCCAGATCGTTGAATTTTGATACTCCGGTGATTACTTCTCAGTCATCAGTGGTTCCAGACATTCAATATGTGGGTGGACCAAAAGGAGTGCACTACGGAACAACAGCAATCACCCAGGCAGCAGGCTCATATTTCCAGCCAGCGGGATCCTATCCTCAGTATATGGGATCCCTCACGAATTCAGGAGGATATTCAGGAATGCAGCAGGTTCAAGGATCCTCCTTAGCTCCAGGATCATCCCAGGTTCAAGGATCCTCCTTTGTTCCAGGATCATCCCAGGTTCAAGGATCCTCCTTTGTTCCAGGATCATCCCAGGTTCAAGGATCCTCCTTTGTTCCAGGATCATCCCAGGTTCAAGGATCCTCCTTTGTTCCAGGATCATTCCAGGTTCAAGGATCCTCCTTTGTTCCAGGATTGTCCCAGGTTCAAGGATCCTCTTTCTTCCCAGGATCATCCCAGTTTCAGGGATCCGTCCAGATGCCAGGATCCTTAAGGAGTTTGCAAACAGGAAGTTCAGATGTCCATCAGGGAGATTTTATTCCAATGCAGACTAATGCTTCTACTGGTCCCTCGATCATTCCAGAGCCCCAACAATATAGATTAACATCCATTCTTCCTAACTTGAATCCAATGGGAGGTAACACTTTTAATAATTCTCATACTACTAACCATGGTCTTATGCAGGATCCAAGTATCAATCATGCCATGGCCAGAGAATTGCAAAAGCTAAAGGATATGATATCAAGTGTACCGGGGGTGGTCAAACCTATCCCAGAGATTGCAGATGGGAGCCACAAGATATCTCGTTTCGCACCACCAATCTGTGATGCTGAGATACCCAAGAGGTTCCATGTGCCAACGATGAAACTGTATGATGGATCAACGGATCCTGAAGAGCATATAGCACAATACAGGGAAAGAATGGAAATCAACCCAATCCCAGAACGGTTGAAGGAAGCATGCTTGTGCAAAGGATTTGGATTCACCCTTACTGGATCAGCTCTCAAGTGGCTGCTAAGTCTTCCTCCTTACTCTATTACCTCGTTTGCCAATCTAGTTAATCTATTTAATAATCAGTTTTCTTGTAGTAGGAAATTTGAACGATTAACTAGTGATTTATATAGGATAACCCAGGGTCATAATGAATCATTAAGGGATTACATTACCAAATTCAGTAAAGAATCCTTAGACATTCCCAACTTAGATATAGCCACGGCTGTTGAGGCCTTTAAAATGGGATTGCTTAGGGATTCGTTATTTTATGATGATCTTGTTATGACACCATGCAGGAACTTAGATGAGGTAAGAACTCGGGCCCTTAGGTACATCCGGCTAGAGGATGACAAGAGGATCCAGGAGAGGTTAGCAGGATCCTCAAAGCAGGATAAGCAAGGATCCTCATTCAGAAACAACAAGTTCAGATCCTACAATAGATCCGATAACCAGAATGTGCATGCTATTGATCAGGAAGAGGATGATGAGGATTATCCTCCAATCTCTGAATATTGTTTTTCTGTTGACAGCAATGAACTAATCCTTGCGATGCAGGGTTTAGGTGATAAAGCTAGATGGCCCAGAAAAAATGATAGGCCAGCTGTAACTAAGGATAAATCAAAGTGGTGTGCATACCATGAAGATTTTGGGCATCTCACAGAAGAATGCATTGCTCTAAGAAAGGAGATTGGATACTTGTTGAGCAAGGGGCATCTAAAGGAATTGTTGGGATGAAAAAAGTCAAAGACTCAGGATCATGAAAGGATCCCTGAGAAAGCTCCGGCCCCTCCAGCGGATGCACAAGTGATAAACTTCATTTCTGGAGGATCAGACATTTGCGGCACATCCTTCTCAGCAGCTAAGAGGCATGCAAAAGAAACTAAAATGGACAATGGAGAAAGACCAGTTCGAACATCAAGTGTCTCCGAAGGAAAAGTCATAACCTTTGATGAAGAGGATCGTGTTGATATCCAGGATCCTCATCACGATGGTTTAGTTATTACTTTTTTCATATCTAACCATTTTGTCCGCAGGATCCTAATAGACGGAGGAAGTTCAGTGAACATTATCCAGCTTGATGTTCTAAAGAAGATGGGTATCCCTGAATCAGAGATCATACCAAGATCCTCCGTGCTCGTGGGATTTAGTGGCGAAACTAAGAACACCCTGGGGGACATTAAACTCCCAATATATATTGAAGGCTTACACTCTTATCAAAAATTTTGTGTTATTGACTGTTTATCTTGTTGTAATGTTATCCTTGGCAGGCCCTGGATACATGATATGAAAGCAGTCCCATCCACTTACCATCAATGTGTGAAGCTCCCTAGTCCTTGGGGAATAGTGAAGATTGATAGTGATCAGCAGGAGGCTAAGAATTGCTATACTTCATCGATGAAACCAGCCTCGAAATCCAGGGATCAATAGCAATCAAAGTATCCTCCAAGGGATGTCTTGGAGGCAAGAGAGCAGGATGTGGTAGAAATCCTCATGGATCCTGATGATCCTGAATCCAAAATCTATATCGGATCAGGGATCCTTGGCGAAATGAAAGAAGACCTCATATCCTTCCTCAAAAGGAGAAAGACTACCTTTGCATGGAAACACGAAGATATGACCGGTATATCCAAAGATGTTATCACTCACAAGCTCGGCATCGACAGATCCTTCAAACCAATCCATCAAAAGAGAAGGAAGTTTGCACCAGAAAGGAATGCCATTATCCAGGAAGAGGTAGAGAAATTGCTCCGGGCAGGTATGATTAGAGAGGTCAAGTATCCAAGATGGTTGGCCAATGTGGTTGTTTTTCAAAAGAAAAACGGAAAGTGGAGGGTATGTGTCGATTTTACCGATTTAAATAAGGCATGTCCCAAGGATCCTTTCCCTTTACCCCACATTGACTCCATGGTGGATGCAACCGCGGGTCATGAATTGTTAACTTTTATGGATGCTTCATCTGGATTTCAACAAATCCAAATGGAACCATCCGACCAAGAGGATACAGCCTTCATGACTCCAACTGGTATATACTGCTATATTGCTATGCCGTTCGGATTAAGAAATGCAGGTGCGACATACCAAAGGCTGGTGAATATGATGTTCAAGGATCAGATTGGACAAACTATGGAGGTTTACATAGATGATATGGTGGTAAAATCCTTAAAAGCTGAGGATCACCTAAGAGACTTGGAGGAAGCATTCGATATCCTTGACAAATATAACATGAAACTTAATCCTTCAAAATGTCACTTTGGTGTTAAAGCAGGTAAATTCTTAGGATATATGGTGACAAAGAGAGGCATTGAAGCTAGCCCGGAACAAATCAAAGCAATAGTGAACATCAAATCTCCGGTCAATGCTAAGGATGTTCAAAGGCTAACAGGAAGGATAGCAGCCTTGAACAGATTTATATCCAAGTCCTCCGAGAGGTGTAAAGAATTCTATGATATCCTAAGGAAGAACAAGAAATTTGAGTGGACGGAGAAGCATGAAAATGCTTTAAAAGCCCTCAAAGATTACCTATCCTCGGCCCCGGCTTTGATGAAACCAGAAAAAGGTGATGTGTTATCCTTGTATCTTGCAGTATCCTCAAAAGCAGTAAGCGCGGTCCTTGTTAAGGATCATCAAGGTACACAACATCCTGTCTATTATGTAAGTAAAAGTTTACTTGATGCCGAATCCAGGTACTCACACCTTGAAAAGCTTATTCTTGCATTAATTATGGCATCCACAAAGTTAAGACATTATTTTGAAACTCATCTTATCATTGTTAAAACTAATTTCCCAATTAAGAATGTCCTCAGGAAACCAGAGATGTCAGGAAGGATGGCTAAGTGGGCAGTGAAGCTGAGTGCATATGATATAAGATATGAGCCTAGGACAGCCATCAAATCCCAAGCATTAGCTGACTTTGTGGCTGATTTCAGTAGTGATTTACAAGAAGAAGCTGAGCTAAAAGTCCAGCAGCTAGAAGAGACCAAGGATCCTTGGATACTTCATACTGATGGATCCTCAAATGTCAAAGGCACAGGGCTTGGAATACTACTAAAATCGCCATAGGGGGACATAATACCCCATTCTATAGCTTGTGAGTTCCAAACCACTAACAATGAGGCTGAATATGAAGCCTTAATTGCTGGTTTGCAAATCGCTAAGCATATGGGAATCAGGTATCTTGAGGTACATGTAGATTCTTTGTTAATTACAAACCACTTTAATGGATCCTATGCTGTTAAAGGTGAAAAGCTAACCAAATATTTGGAGATAGTCAAAAGTTTGGCACTCTCTTTTGTTTCCTTTAGTTTGTCACAGGTACCAAGGGAATAAAATACAGAAGCTGATGCATTGGCTAACTTAGGATCATCTTTGAAGATCCCAGAGGATATCAAGATTCCTATTATCCATATCCTGACCCCGGCTATCGAGGATCACCAGACTATGGAGATAGGAAATGACTCTGCAGTTATCCCTAGTGAGGATACTCAATCCTATTCAGGATCAGGATCATGGATCTCACCAATTATGAGATACTTACAACATTGTGTATCTCAATTCACAATTTTAAATAATATGTTGTATAGACGATCTCTTGCAGGACCATACTTGAGATGCATTGAGGATCCGGAAATCCAAGAAGTTTTAAAAGACTTCCATGAAGGAGATTGTGGAAACCACACTGGGGGCAGGGCATTATTTTCAAGGATCTTGAGGACAGGATACTACTGGCCAACCATGAAGAGAGATGCTGTGGAGTATGCTAAAAGATGTGATCCTTGTCAGAGACACAGCAATATCCTTCATCAACCAGCTGAATTATTGCACCCTATATCCTCCTCCTGGCCATTTATGAGATGGGGTATGGATATAGTTGGTAAGCTCCCTAAGGCACCTGGTGGAAAAGTATTCATGCTTGCTATGACTGATTACTTCTCCAAGTGGATAGAGGCTGAAGCTTTTGCCCAAGTCAGAGAAAAGGAAGTTATATCCTTCATTAAAAGAAATATTATCACTAGATTTGGAATTCCTTCTGAGATTATATGTGATAATGGTTCCCAATTTATTGGGGGCAGAACCACTAACTTTTGTGACAGTTGGGGGATTAGGATGATAACATCAACACCAGTCCACCCACAAGCTAATGGTCAGGCAGAATCATCCAACAAGATCATCATCAACAATTTAAAGAAAAAGCTTGGATCCAAAAAAGGGAAATGGGCAGAAGAACTACCCTATGTGCTTTGGGCAGATAGAACAACCCCTAAAAATGCTACTGGTCAAACACCATTCTCTTTGGTATTTGGGGCAGAATCAGTGATCCCAACAGAAATGGTGGTTCCAACTGCTAGAACAACTACTCGTGATCCTGAGGAAAATAATGAAAACTTGGCTCAAGACCTGGATACTATTGAAGAAATCAGGGATATGGCTAGGATAAGGATGGCCAGTTATCAGCAAAGAATGGCTGGTGCTTACAACAAAAATGTCAGGATCAGGAGGTTTCAAGTTGGAGATATGGTATTAAGGAAAGCATTCCAAAATACTACCAATCCTGCTGATGGGAAACTGGCTCCAAAATGGGAAGGCCCTTATTTGATTGAAGCTGAAGCAGGAAAGGGGGCATATAGATTGCTAACCATGGAAGGTGATTTGCTACCAAGAGCTTGGAATGCTGTCCACTTGAAGAAATATTTCATGTGACCAGGATCCTCATGGCTGAAGTATCGGTGATCCTTACTTAGGTAATATCCTAAACTTAAGCTATTTCATTTCATTATTTTCTCTTATAAGGATAAGGATCATGTATCTTTTATCCATCTCTCACGTGAGTTCAAGTTTTGAAAGTTCAGGTATCCTTAGCATAACGTTGGTTATTCACAGAAGCAATCCGTCTTTTGGGTTTAACCCCAGCTATTCGGGCTTGTCCCCAGATTTCGCCTGTAGCGCACGATGATCCTGGTGTAGTTCAAGGCTTTGGGACCAGTACTCGTTCTAGGGGCTGATAATTCCATTGTTCTGGCTATGCTTAGGATCCTACGTATAATGGTAGACGTACCATACATCCGTTCATAAGGTTTCTAACGTTTTCACGTTAGCTAAGGTTTCTAACGTTTTCACGTTAGCTAAGGTTTTGGCATCTTCATGTCACTAAGTTTGGATAGTCGCCAGTTAGGGCCATACTCCAGTTTACACACGATCCTTGGGCTTGTCCCCAGTTATCCTTGGGCTTGTCCCCAGTTATCCTTGGGCTTGTCCCCAGTTATCCTTGGGCTTGTCCCCAGGTGCTAACTCTTTTCTTATATTGGCTTAGTCCCATGTTATGCTTTATTTCAGGTCCTTGAAGATAGGCAGCTAGGGATCCTTGATCCTTACTTCACTCTAAGGTTTATCTTATAGTTATCCTTGTTATGGTTAGGATTCTAACTTGGATTCTCAGGTATGATCCTTAACTCTTCTGATTTTATTCATTATTCTTTTAAATAACCCTTATACTTGACAACTGAACTTGTAATTCTTAAACCATATCACTTTTTAGAACTTATCGGTTATGGGATATGTGATCCTTGATCGTATCCTAAACTTTCTGGATATCTTTTCTAATTTTTCAAGGCTTGATAAATATAAACAGAATGAACATTACAACAGTTGGAAAGTAACATATTAAAAAGGATAACAACACAAGATAAGCGACAAAAGGTTAAGTTTTTATTTATTAACATAAGGCTAACCCTTTAAAGGTTGTCAAAATTACCTACCCGAGCTTCTACCAGCAAAACGTGGCCCGTCCACTGGGGTAGGTAAAGGGTGTCCATGATAATGAGTTCAAAAGTAGTGCAGGAATATAAAGGCGGCAGGATCACAATGGCTTCATCCCCCAAACAGAGGATCCCTCCACCGATTGCAATCCTGCCTATTGTCCAAAGGATCATACATGATCCTTAATCCTAAAAACCTATTGTTCAGTACCATCCACCATTGTTCAACAAAAAACACCATCACCAAAACAAACTATCAAACTTAAAAAATTGGGCTCCGGCTATGTCTAGAAGTTTCCATCATCGCCCAATCATGCAGCCTAAGCCTTCGCTGCATCATCATCTCCTCCAGCTGCGGTATCCTTCGTAAGATCCTTCCCACTGCCACTTGCTTCAATCGCCAAGACCTCAGTAGCCTCCTCTTCATCATCCTCAAGATCAGCCAACCTTGCCTTCCAACCCTCAACATCCCAGCTGTTTTTATCAAAGCTAGGATCTTGAGCTTCCTGGGCCATCTTCAATTTTGTCTGGTACATCGTAATGGCGGCAGAGACCTTAGCATTTTCAATAAGGTCATGCTTTTCATAGTCAAGGTCGATCAGAAGTTTGGCTGTCTTAGTCTTCTCATCTAGGAGTTCCTTCCGAGCATCAGCAAGTGCAAGATCCTTGAGCACGGCAACCTGTTGGAGGTCGGCAATCTTTTTATCTTGATCCTCAACGTGGCCCACATAATCCTCAATCTCAGCAAATTTCTGCAAAAGAAAAGGATAAAAGCAGTTCAAGACCAAGTGATCCTCATACGAGTAGGATACATAGGCAGAATAAAGGATCCTTACATCATTGAAGTATTCAAGGAACTGGTGGCGGATCAGTGGTAGACCCTGAAGATCCTCAGCATCAGAAGTTTTCCTCTTCTTGACACCCTTTCCTTTAGTGGGTGCCTTTGGAATGGAAATGCTAGGACTGGTGGTGGATCTCTTCTTCCTGGATCGTACGACATCAAGGTCAGCCGTGTTGAATTGGGATACAGGCTTGGCAGATTTTCCAGCACCTACACAATTAAAACAAGATAAGTATCTTTTCCTAGTTCATATTTCACTATATATTTAAATTTTAAACAAGGATACTTACTTGACATTGTGACAGAGCCTGAGGATACCTCCTGTGAATCTTGGGTTGTTGTCTTGAAAGTTCTTGTCTCAGGATCAAGTCTCTAGAAAGCGAGGAGCCTTTCCTTAGCAGCAGGGGACAGTTTGAGGTGTGAAACGGTGATAGCTGCATAACAAGAAAGCAAAAATATCAGTTATCCTTACATCAAAAGAAAGTTCCTGGTGATCCTTCTCAGGATCCTCCATCCTACCATGGGTAGCCCATTTTTTAGGAAGATCCTTTCCATCCTGGATGGAATCTCTCTTGATAAAAAAGAAGCGCCGTTTCCAATTAGCATCATTCTTGGTGGCTTTGAAGATCGGGTGTTCTTCACCAGGTTTACGTTTGAACAAATAACGGTGAGAGCCAAAGGTGGTAAGATCATACAGTTCTCCCAGCTCTGCCATTCCTAGATCTATTCCCTCCTGATCGATGATCCTTTCAAGGGTGTGCAAAACCCTCCAAATCATCGGCATGGCTTGGATATAAGAGATGCCGGTTAGGGAGAAGAAAGATTGGGTGAAGGCTGGAAAAGGATATGTATAGCCTATGGTGAAAGGAGTGACGGGATCGGAGATATGATCGCTCAAGGCATTGGGGTCAAAAGGCCTGAATTCGGTGTTCGCCGGAAAGCAGTGGCGAATCCTATCTATCTGAGCATCATTGAAGCATCTGCGTTCTTTAATGGAGTCTTCAATGATCCCCTGGCTTTTCGGAGGACTGTTCTTTGGATGATCCTTGCCCGGTGAACTTCGGAGCAACATTTTCGAAGTGACGGAGATAAAGATAGAGAAACAGAGTAAGAAGGAAGGAAGAGGAGAAAGAATTACCTGGTTGTTCGTCGACTGAGAATTTAAAGGGAGTCTCTTTCGAATTTGAATGTATAATGATCCTATCTATATCTATATTTATAATTATGATTCTGCAGGATTGTCACTTCCGTGACATCATCATCGCAACGGCTAGTTCTATTTTAACGGCTATATCCGTTAGTTTGTTACGGATAAGATCAAGAAAACATAACTCGCTAATTTTACAATTTCACTCCTTATATTTTGGGGGCAATTGTTAGGGGAGGATTTTCTAACAATTAGTGATCCTTATTCGTTATCCTAACTAGTGATCCTTACTTCTGTGACAGGTGGTGATCCTCAGAAGAGCCTCAGGATCAGGATCATGGATCACTTTAAGGATCCTCGTACTGACGATTGTTTACTCATGTTTTGTACTATCTCGCAGGTATAACAAGCTTGACCAAGTCTTGGCGACATTCCTGGAGAATATTCCTAAACTATTCTGCACGTGCTTGACCAAAAATAGACGTTATGGAGAACGTGGAGGCTTGGCACGAAAGTCGGAAAGTTAGTTTAGGTGGTTATTTCTATTTTAAAAAGGGAGTAACGAGCTAGTAGAACACACTTAGTCATTTTTGCAGTTACACACTTAGTCATTTTTGCAGTTACACACACTCGTACAAGCTCACATACAAGCTCTCGTTCAAACACTTAGCAATTTCATACACTTTTTACACATTCCACCGTAGTGATCCTTGTACCTAGCTCGTTACTATCCGAAGTTGTAAACATTCAATCATTTATTTTAACTTGGTGATCGGTAGTTTCCATCACCCGGGGTTTTTTGTGCCGGAGATCAACTCTTGATCAAGGGCTTTTTCCCCGTATAAATCCTTGTGTTGTTTGTGCACTTTACATTGAAGTGATCCTCATCGCTGTTACATATTTTAAGCATCATTCCCCTAAACAAAGAGTTTGGTTGCAATATCCTCATCAGATTTTCTGACCAAAACAGCATTCTTCTGTGATGTGCCCAAAATCTTCATGGTATGCACACCACTTTGATTTATCCTTAGTTGCAGCTGGCCTATCATTTTTTCTGGGCCATCTAGCTTTATCACCTAGATTCTGCATCGCAAGGATTAGTTCATTGTTATCAACAGAAAAACAATACTCAGAAATTGGAGGATAATCCTCATCATCCTCCTCTTGATCAATAGAATGCACGTTCTGGTTATCAGATCTGTTGTAGGATCTGGAATTGTTGTTCCTGAATGAGGATCCTTGCTTTTCCTGCTTTGAGGATCCTGCTAACCTCTCCTAGATCCTCTTGTCATCCTCTAGCCGAATGAACCTAAGTGCTCGGGTCCTTACCTCATCTAAGTTCCTGCATGGTGTCATAACAAGATCATCATAGAACGACGAATCCCTAAGCAATCCCATTTTAAAGGCCTCAACAGCTGTGGCTATATCTAAGTTGGGAATGTCTAAGGATTCTTTACTGAATTTGGTAATGTAATCCCTTAATGATTCATTATGACCCTGGGTTATCCTATATAAATCACTAGTTAATCGTTCAAATTTTCTACTACAAGAAAACTGATTATTAAACAGGTTAACTAGATTAGCAAATGAGGTAATAGAATAGGGGGGAAGACTTAGCAGCCATTTGAGAGCTGATCCAGTAAGAGTGGATCTGAATCCCTTGCACAGGCATGCTTCCTTTAACCTTTCTGGAATTGGATTGATCTCCATCCTCTCCCTGTATTGTGCTATGTGTTCTTCAGGATCCGTCGAACCATCATACAGCTTCATTGTTGGCACATGGAACCTCTTGGGTATCTCAGCATCACAGATTGGTGGTGCAAAACGAGATATCTTGTGGCTCCCATCTGCAATCTCTGGGATAGGTTTGACCACTCCCGGAACACTTGATATCATATCCTTTAGCTTTTGCAGTTCTCTGGCCATGGCATGATTGATACCTGGATCCTGCATAAGACCATGGTTAGTAGCATAAGAATTATTAAAAGTGTTACCTCCCATTGGATTCGAGTTAGGAAGAATGGATGTTAATCCATATTGTTGGGGCTCTGGAATGATCGAGGGACCAGTAGAAGCATTGGTCTGCATTGGAATAAAATCTCCCTGATGGACATCTGAACTTCCTGTTTGCAAACTCCTCAAGGATCCTGGCATCTGGAAGGATCCCTGAAACTGGGATGATCCTGGAACAAAGGAGGATCCTTGAACCTGGGATGATCCTGGAACAATGGAGGATCCTTGAACCTGGGATGATCCTGGAACAAAGGAGGATCCTTGAACCTAGGATGATCCTGGAACAAAGGAGGATCCTTGAACCTGGGATGATCCTGGAACAATGGAGGATCCTTGAATCTGCTGCACTCCTGAATAACCTCCTGCATTCATGAAGGATCCTATATACTGAGGATAGGATCCTGCTGGCTGGAAATATGAACCTGATGCCTGAGTCACTGTTGTTGTTCCGTAGTGCACTCCTTTCGGTCCACCCACATATTGAACGTCCGGAACCACTGATGGCTGAGAAGTAATCACCGGAGTATCAAAATTCAAGGATTTCGGCACCAGTGGGGAATGATCCTCTACCGTTGTCTTTTGTTTCTTGAGATCCCCGATTTCTTTGAGAATTCTCTCATTGGTTTTGTCATGCTGCCGTATCTGATCCTTCATCTGCAAAATCAAAGTAAACATGTCACTAGTAGGGGGAGTGTAAGAAGCAGAAGAAGTTGGAGGTTTTGAGAAAATGGGAGTTGGTTTCTTCGCAGCATTCTCAGCGTTCTTCTGGGATCCAGAAGGTGGTGGAGGCAAAGGGGGAACGCCTTGTGAAGAAGTGAATGAGGGCATCAAGTTTGAAGCATTCTTCGCTGAGGAAGCCATTTGCTTAGTTGTAGTGAACTGCAATGAGCACAGAAATGCGAATTTCTTCTAAGGATGAAGCACCAATTGCCCCACGGTGGGCGCCAAACTGTTTTGGTCAAAAAATCTGTTGAGGATATTGCAACCAAACTCTCTGTTATGGGGTATGATGCTTGAAATGTAGAACAATGACAAGGATCACTTTAATGTAAATTGCACAAACGACACAAGGATTTATACGGGGAAAAAGCCCTTGATCAAGAGTTGATCTCCGGCACAAAAAACCCCGGGTGATGGAAACTACCGATCACCAAGTTTAGATAAATGAATAAATGTTTACAACTTCGGATAGTAACGAGCTAGGTACAAGGATCACTATCGTGTAATGTGTAAAAGTGAATGAAAATGAATGAATGTTCGTCGAGAGCTTCAAGTGTGCGAGTATGAGAGTGTGTGTAGCAGTAAAATGACTAAGTGTTCTAATTCTAGCTCGTTACCCCTTTTAAAATAGAAGTTAACTACACTAACTAACTATCATATTTTTGTGCCAAGCTCCCACGTTCTCCACAACGTCCATTTTTGGTCAATCGTGTGCGAAATACCCGTGGAATATTCCTTAGTACCGTTGCCAAGACCAAGTCACGTCTATTACTCCTGCGAAGTAATACAAAAATCAAGTAAACAATCATCAGTATGAGGATCCTTAAAGTGATCCATGATCCTGATCCTGAGGCTCTTCTGAGGATCACCACCTGTCACAGAAGTAAGGATCATTAATTAGGATAACGAATAAGGATCACTAATTGTTAGAAAATTCTCCCCTAACATTGATGATGATCTTTGTTTTGGTCAAAAATCAAGCAATGATAATGCAACCAAACTTTCTGTTGTGAGGTATGATGCTTGAATCAATGAACAACACTAAGGATCACTCAGAAATGAAATGAACAAGTGACACAAAGATTTATACGAGGAAAAAGCCCTTGATCAAGAGTTGATCTCCGGCATAAAAAACCTCGGGTGATGGAAACTACCGATCACCAACTCAGATTAAACAAGAAATGTATTACAACTTCGGATGATAGCGAGCTAATTACAAGGATCACTATAGTGTAATGTGTAAAAAAGTGTGTAATCGCCAAGTGAATTGTCAAGAGCTGGTGAGAGCAGTTGCGAGTGTGTGTGTTAAGCTAAAAATAGCCAAGTGTTTCTATTTAGCTCGCTATCCCTTTTAAAAATGGAAAATATCTAAGCTAACAAACTGTCCGCATTTTGTGCAAGTGCTCCACGAACTCCATAATGTCCACTTTAGTTAAGCACGTGCGGAATAAGTATGGAATATGCTCCAGGAATATCGCCAAGACCAAGTCCAAGCTCGTACTCCTGCAAAACAACTTCATATTCAAAGCAGACAATCGTTAGTATAAGGATCCTTATGATGATCCATGATCTTGATCCCACAATAACTCCTGAGGATCACTAATTCAAACAGAATTGAGGATCACTAAGCCCAACAGTAATTGAGGATCACTGATCATTGGAAAATCCTCCCCTAACAATTGCCCCCAAAATATAAGGAGTAATTTGTAAATGAACGAGTTATATTTTCTGTTCTTATCCGCAACGAATCAATGGCTAACTAGCCGTTGTAGTCGGACTAGCCGTTACCATCCTGACGTTACTGAAGTGACTACCCTGCAAGATCATTATTATAAATTGAAGTTAGAGATAAGGGTTAGAGAGCATTTAAATTCGTGCGTTTCCTCCTTTAAATCTTCATTCGAAGACTTGATCAGGTATTTCTCTTTCCTTTCTCTCTTCATCTTCTTTCTCTGTTTCTTCTTTCTTCACCTTCTTCATAATCGAGATGATGCTAAGATCCTCACCGGCTAAGGATCACAAGAAGGACAGCCCCTTGAAAAGCCAAGGGATCATAAAAGATTCCGCAAAATAACGATGTTGCTTCACTGATCCACAGATAGACAGAATCCGCCATTGTATTCCGGCAAACACCGATTTCAAACCATTTGATCCCACCGTTCTAAGTGATTATTTTTCTAAAACCTGGTAGCCTTTTCGGTCACACCATTCACAATAGGATACTCATATCCTTTTCCAGACTTCACCCAATCCTTCTTCTCCCTCACTGGCATCTCCTACATTCAAGCAATGCCAATGATCCGGAGGGTCTTATATACCCTTGAAAGGATCATTGAACATGAAGGAATTGATCTGGGAATGTCGGAGTTTGTAGAGATGTATGACCTCGTAAGCCATGGATCTCATCAGTATCTACTCAAACATAAACCTGGTGAAGAACACCCCATCTTCAAAGCCACTAAGAATGACACCAACTGGAAACGGCGATTCTTCTTTGTCAGAGGGGATTCTATCCCTGATGGAAAGGATCTGCCTAGAAAATGGACCACTCATGGTAGGATAGAGGATCCTGAGAAGGATCACATGATAACCTTGTCTTTGCTAAGGATCACTAACATCCTTCTGTTTCTATTTTGCAGCTATTACTGTCGCACACCTTATGATAACACCTGCAACAAAGGAAAGGCTTGCTGCTTTTCGGAGACTTGATCCTGAAATAAGATCATTTAAAGCAAACACCCAGGATTCTCAAGAAGTATCCTCAGGCTCTGTCACTATGTCAAGTAAGTATCCTGTTTTTTGCATAATTAAATGTTTAAATAAATAGTTAAATAGAAATGGGATAAGGATACTTATCTGTTTTGGGTGTGTAGGCGCTGGAAAGTCATCAAAGTCTGCTTCTCGCTTTAGTGTCACTGATCTCGACACCATCCGATCCGGAAAGAAAAAGTCTGCTGCTAGCCCCTCCGTCATAGTCCCCAAGGCAACGACTTCAAAGGGAAGAGGTGGAAAGAAAAGGAAGACCTCTGAGGCTGACAATCTAGAAGGCTTGCCTCTGATCCGTCATCATTTCCTTGAGTACTTTGCTGAGGTAAGGATCACTGACTTAGCTTAATTATCCTGCCCACTTGAGGATCATGTTATCCTAAGCTTTATATTGTCTTTTTGCAGAATTTTGCTGAAATCGAGGACTATGTTGGGAACGTCGAAGAGATTGAGGAGAAATACTCTGACCTCCAAAAAATGGCGGTGCTCAAGGATCACAAGATTGCCTCCCTCGAAAAGGACCTCAATGATGCCAAAACTCAGGCGGTTGCAGCTCAGATCAATGCTGACTATGAGAAGCACGAGATCATGGAGGATGCTAAAGTCTCCGCTGCCATTGCCATGTACAAGACCAAGTTGCAGATGGCCCAAGAAGCTCAGGATCCTAATTTTGACAGGAGCAACTAGGACATGGAGGGCTGGAAGGCTAGGTTGGCTGAGTTGGAGGACGAAGAAGAGGCTGATGAGGTTCTGGCAATTGAGGCTGGTGGCAGTGGCAAGGATCAGGGTGGAGAAGCAGGTGGAGCTGGTAAAGGTGATGCAGCGAAGGTGTAAGCTGCAGGAATGGGCGATGAAGGACATTTCTAGACGTAGCCGGAGCCCATTTTTTAGAATTTAGTAGTTTTATTTTGGTCATGGTGTTTTTGTTGAACAATGATGGGTTGTAATAACTTTAGACAATAGTTTCTAGGGTGAAGGATCATGGATCCTTGAACAATAGGCAGGATAATGGGTGGTGGATGGATCCTCTGTTTAGGGGATGAAGCCACTCGTTATCCTTCCGTCTTTTATTTCCTGCACTACAAAGACCCGTAAACAATGGACACCCTTTGCCAACCCATGTGGACGGGCCACGTTTTGCTGGTAGAAACGTGGGTTGGCAATTTTGACAACCTTAAAGGGTTTAACGTTTTGTGAATAAAATAACTATAACTTTTTGGCTATCTCCCGTGTTGCTATCCTTGTTAGTACTTTACTTTTCAATTGTTGTGATATTCATTTTGTTTAAACTTATCAAGTAAAGAAAAAATAAATATCCTCAAAAAGTTTAGGATATGATCAAGGATCACATATCCTATAGTCGACAAGTTCCGAAAAGTAGTATATTTTAAGGATCATAAGTTCAGTTGTCAAAGGATAAGGGTAACTCAGATGAATAATGAATAAAATCAAAATAGTTAAGGATCATACCTGAGAGTCCAAGTTAGGATCCTAACCTTTAACACTTATAATCAATATAACCAAAAGACAAACCTTAGTAGAAGGTAAGGATCAAGGATCCTTGGTCGTTTATCTCCAAAAACCTGAAATAGGATACAACTTGGGACTAAGCCAATATAAGATAAGAGTTAGTAACTGGGGACAAGCCCAACAATTCTGGGGACAAGCCCAATATACTGGGGACAAGCCCAAAGGATAACTGGGGACAAGCCCAAAGGATAACCGGGGACAAGCCCAAAGGATAACTGGGGACAAGCCCAAAGGATCGTGTGTAAACTGGAGTATGGCCCTCAGTGGCGACTATCCAAACTTAGTGACATGAAAATGCCAAAACCTTAGCTAACGTGAAAACGTTAGAAACCTTAGGAACGGATGTATGGTACGTCTACCATTATACGTAGGATCCTGAATATAGCCAGTACAATGAAATTGTCAGCCCCTAAAGTGAGTAATGGTCCCATTTCCATGAACTATACCATGATCATCGTGCGCTACTGGCGAACCTGGGGACAGGCCCAAACTGGGGTCAAGCCCAAATAACTGGGGTCAAGCCCAAATAACTGGATACTTCTGTGGATACTCAATCCTTAGTTAAGGATACCTGAACCTTCAAAACTTAGAATCAAGTGAAAGGAGGATAAAGGATACAGGATTCTTATCCTTATATAAGATAATTAAAAAATGAAATAGTTTGAGATTAGATCATTACCAAAATGAGAATCATCTGTCTTGTAAGGATCCTTCAAGGATACTTGTCATGTTAGGATCATGGATCCTTATCACATGAAGTATTTCTTCAAGTGGACAGCATTCCAAACTCTTGGCAGCAAATCACCTTCCATTGTTAGCAATCGATATGCCCCCTTTCCTGCCTCAGCTTCAATCAAATAAGGGCCTTCCCACTTTGGTGCCAACTTTCCATCAGCAGGATTTGTGGTATTCTGAAATGCCTTCCTCAATACCATATCACCAACTTGGAACTTCCTGATCCTGACATTTTTGTTGTAGGCTCCAGCCATCCTTTGTTGATAGCTAGCCATCCTTATCCTTGCCAAATCCCTAGTTTCTTCTATAGTATCCAAGTCTTGAACCAAGTTTTCAGCATTTTCTTCAGGATCACGAATGCTTGTTCTTGCAGTTGGAACCACCATCTCTGTAGGGATCACTGATTCTGCCCCAAATACCAAAGAAAATGGAGTTTGGCCAGTAGCATTCTTGGGAGTTGTCCTATCGGCCCAAAGCACATAAGGTAATTCTTCTGCCCATTTTCCTTTCTTGGATCCAAGCTTCTTTTTCAAGTTGTTGATGATGATCTTGTTGGATGATTCTGCCTGGCCATTGGCTTGTGGGTGGACTGGTGTTGATGTTATTGTTTTGGTCAAAAATTACCGAAGCAATTTAGTGATCAAATTAGTAATGTGAGGTAGTGTGCTAAAAAGTTTATGGAAAATATGCTTGTTGAATTATTTAGAAAATCAGTATTCAGGATACGGCTCAGGATATTGAGCTGTATCTGCGATCAAACAGTGAGCAAATAATAAGCAAAAAGTAAGGGAGACGACACGAGATGTACGAGGAAAGCCCTTGATCAATCTAGATCGCCGGCATAAAACCTCGGGAGCTGACAATCGCAGCTGCCTTGTTCTTCTTATTTCTTTAAACTTCAGGATACAGTGCAGGATATCAACCAGATCTCTAAGTGTTACAATGAATTCGTGTGAGAGTGCAATTTGCAAGAGCGCAAGTGTTGGTGTGTAGTGAGTGTGATTGCAGTGAAATTGTTGTGTCCTATTCGATCTGGTGTTCCTCCTATTTATAGTAACGAAATACAAACAAATATCCCTATAAATATGGGATGCTCCGAATATTCCATCACGAACGTTGTAGACCGAGTAATAAGGCTTCAACGTCTTTCTGTGAACGGTTTGGACCGAGTCTTCCGCAGAACAAGTCTTTGTGAACGTTGCTAGCTTCCAACCCATGTACCTGCACGTAATCCGTTAGTGATCCTGAGGATACCATTCAGGATATTACCAATACCCTGAATCCGCACCTCGGATATGAACAGATATTATTTAATCAAGATAAAACCTAAGATATTTCTCAGGATATGAGCTCAGAAATTAGCCCACAACAATTGTCCCCAAAAATGTTACCGTTTAGTATCCTCATTACTAACGGTTACATTTTTTACGCAAACTGAGGCAATTAAGAGATAAGACCTGTGATGTGACCGCTTGCAACTACCCAGCCTATATCTACTCATCATACCCTATATCTTCTCATCCTCATCTTATTTTTTAATCATAATCGACAAGGAAAAAGGTACATTTTCTCTCTATCTTTCATACTTTTCTTCATCTTTTCTCTCCGGCGAAAAATTCAGTCGATCAAATGCCGCGCCAAACAAGATCCAGTTCAGGTGACTCGGCCCCTACGTTCTACCAACAAAACCTTCTCCAAGAACCGGAGAAGGAAGCCTGTACCTTTGATAGTGCCCACCTGTCTGCCTTAAAATCCTCCGGTATCTTCCCGGAAGGAACCATATTTAGACCGTTTGACCGTGAAATCCGGTCAGATATGGTTTCCAACGAGTGGATTTGCTTTAGTGCTTTCCCTTTTACCCTAGGGCTTCGATTCCCCTTTCCGGATTTCATCACCGAGTTCTTTAATATCACAAAAATCTCTTTTAGCCAAACAATGCCAATGCTCTGGCGTGTCTTAACTGTTCTTGACCAGATCAAGAGAAACCATATTCCTGATCTTTCCATCCATGATCTCCCCCTGGCTTACAAGCTTAGATGCCACGGATCATGTAGATTTCTGTTTTATTCTACTTCCGGTGACCCATTGATACTTCGTGCCACCAAGAACGAGGATGGTTGGCAATCCAAGTTTTTCTTTGTAAAAAGGGACTCAATCCCTGGTGGGACGGAATATCCGTTACAGTGGTTGAAAAAGGGTAGGATTTAGGGTTTAAGAATGATCCTGTCACTTATCATGTTCCACATCCTGAACTAACTTATCTTCTTTATTATGCAGCTGATTTCAGGAAGATTGCTCCTCCTCTTGCCAATTCTCAAGAAAGAATTGACGCCATTAGACTTCTCCCAGAGGCAGAAAGAAGTTTCAACCCCTCTCCACCAACTCCAAGTCCTATTTCAAGTGCCAACATGTCTGGTAAGGATCCTGCAAGATATCCTGCACACATATGCTTCTTATATGTTATTTATAGGAGGGACTTAAAATTTACTCCTTGTGCGCAGACTCCAGCAAAGTCCCAGTCTATCTAGACCTGGATGAACTTGACAGCTATCCAACTCCAGCCATAGTCAAGAAGGAGACTCCTGCTACCACCAGCTCCAAGCCACTCCCGGCTCCCAAGACCAATCCAAGAACCCGTCCTTCCGCAGCTAGAAAGAGAAAGGGCCTTGAGGTCAGTACTCCAGGCTCTGAAGGGTTCTCCTATGATGAGCTCAGCTTCTCCGACTCCTTAGAGCCAATGACATCCTTCCTCAACAAGGTAATATCCTGCCGCATATCCTTCATGTATATCCTGCACATATATCCTGCACGTATATCCTAACAGGATATCCTGGTAGGACGTCTTAGTCAGCATATATTCTAACCCCATACCTGTGATCAATGTACAGGGCCTCCAGCATTTGCTCCACTTGTACAATGACGCTTGTGGTACTGTGGCACTTCATGAAGCCAGGATCAAGCAGCTTGAGAGCACCGTTGCCGACCAAGGTGCTATCGCCGAAGCAAAGAGCCGGCACTATGAAAGCTTGCTAAAGAAGGTCACCCAAGATGCTGAGGTCAAACTTGCCAGTGTTCAAATGGACCATGATCAGGCCTTAATCAGCTTTCGAGAGGGAGTCAAGGCTTCTGCTATCGTCTCCCTGCTACAAGCACGCATCAAGATGGCCTACGAGGCCAAGGAGACAGGCCTTGTTTGTCCATCTTGGCCAGTTGAATCCTGGGTGGCCAAGTTGAAGGAGCTTGGAGGCAAAGATGTGCCACTTCCTGCTGAAGCCGGTGAGTCTTCCAAGTCAACGGAGGTAGTGGTCCAAGCTGGAGAGAAGAAGGATGCTGGAGGTGATGCTGAGATGGACATTGGTCAGGATGCTGCGCAGGATGCTGGTAAAAATGCTGGAGCAGAGAAGTCTGAGAAGGTTGGAGGCGATGCCGCTGTGTGAGGGCATTTAGGTGGGCGATGACGGATATACGTGCCAAGGCCAGAGCCCACCTTTTTGATTTTGAATGTTGGTTTGTAGTCCCACAAACAATTTACTTTTCCGCACTTTACTTTTCCGTACCTGAACAATTTATATTTCCTGCATGCTTTTTGAACAATACAACAGTTGAAGGTGGATGGGTCTCGGTTTGAGATGAAGCCCTCAACTGTTGGGTGAATATGGTTATGAACTACTAGTGCTCTTAGTGGATGGGCCTTGTTTTGAGGTGAAACTAAGAGCACATCTTTTGGTATGTTAATAATATAACTACTTTCTTTTGACTTTATTATTGTTGTCATTAACATACGAATTTTACTTGTGAAAATTATTTGTTTTGAACATATATCATAAATGTATCCTGGGGGATATCCTGAAAGATATCTTGAAAAGGATATTGAAATATAACCCATAAATTGTCCAAGTAAAAAGGAGGGATCATACCAGAGATTCTTAGAGAATTAGTTCCAATCCTTTATCATAAATTTGTCCCCAGTGCATATTTATAAACTTGGATCCATCCTTCGGATTAGAATAATGTGTGTCCCCTGCGTTTGACAAAGACACAAATGTGTTTACCTTCTGGCTCGAATGAATTCCGAATGCCCAAGGGCAGAACCCCCGATATCCTGAGAAGAATCCTTAGCATATTGGGGATAAACCCTGATATCTGGGGATAAACCCTGAATTTCATGCGCTACAGGCAAGAGTGTATAAACTCCTAGACTTAGAAAGGTGAAAACCTTTAAACCTTTGAGAGTATGAAAATACTCTTTCGTGAGAGAGGGTGATCAATCCTCATATACCTTTAGAATCCAGGATATAGCCAACAGTAACGAAATTGTCAGCCACTTTTACATGAACTGGTCCCGCTACCTTGAACTACACCTAGATAACTTGCGCTCCAGGCGAGGTGTTTAAACCCAATTCGAAAGAAAGGTGAATACCTTTAAACCTGTGAAGGGATCAGGATCCCTTAAACGTGAGAGAGGGGGCCAATCCTCTAATCTTTCGACTTATCCTGAGTATATATCCTGGAGCTATATCCTGAAACATATCCTGCAAAACAGTTCTAAACTAAGGTGGGTGTTAGCTTGGCTAACACCCCTCCGATGCTTAAGTCAGTATTGGGTTCAAGATAATAAACAAATATGTTTTAAAGAGATAGAACACATACCATTCCGAGATAGAAAACAAATTCTACTCTTACTTGAAATAGAGCTTCAAATGTATTGCATTCCAGGATCTTGGTAGCATATCCCCTTCCACATTCCTGAGTCGATACGCTCCTTTCCCTGCTTCTGACTCGACTTCATAAGGTCCTTCCCATTTCGGAGCTAGCTTGCCATCGGCAGGATTAGTGGTGTTTTGAAAAGCCTTTCTCAGCACCCAATCACCAACTCGAAATCTTCTAGTCCTTGCTGCATCTCTTTTTTGATATTCTTTGTTGATATGCTGCTATCCTCAGTCTTGCTGCATCTCTTTTTTCATCTATAGTATCCAGATCCTGACATAAGACTTCAGGATTCTGTTCAGGATCCTGTAGCATTGATCTTGCAGTAGGTATCGTCATTTCTGTTGGAATCATTGCCTCTGCTCCAAATACCAAGGAAAACGGGGTTTGGCCGGTTGCATTCTTCACCGTTGTCCTATCAGCCCACAAAACAAAGGGTAACTCTTCCGCCCATCTTCCTTTCTTGGCTCCAAGTCTCTTCTTTAAGTTATTGACTATTATCTTGTTCGAGGATTCGGCTTGTCCATTCGCTTGAGGATGTACCGGAGTAGATGTGATCATTTTGATTCCCCAACTTTTGCAAAAGTAAGTAGTCCTTTTGCTTATAAACTGGGACCCATTATCACAAATGATCTCAGCTGGTACTCCAAACCTAGTTAGGATATTCCTCTTTATGAAGGATACTACTTCTTGGTCTCTTACTTGAACGAATGCTTCAGCCTCGACCCACTTAGAGAAATAATCCGTCATTGCTAACATAAATACTTTTCCTCCCGGAGCCTTTGGTAACTTCCCTACTATATCCATCCCCCACTTCATGAATGGCCAAGGGGAAACTACAGGATATAGTGGTTCAGCTGGTTGATGTAGTATGTTACTATGCCTTTGACATGCATCACATCTTCGAGCATATTCTGCAGCATCTTTTCTCATTGTTGGCCAAAAGTATCCTGTCCTCAATACTTTCGAGAATAATGATCTGCCCCCAGTGTGATTACCACAGTCCCCTTCATGTATATCCTGAAGTACTTCTTTGGCTTCATGATCCTCCAAGCACCTTAAATATGGTCCTGCAAGAGATTTCTTGTATAGAATATTATTTATAATAGTGAATCGTGATACCTTCATACTAAATGCCTTAGGATTTTCATTTTCGGGGATGTGTCCATCTTTAAGATATTTCAGAATTGGAGTTGTCCAGGATTCAGGATCCTGTTCAGGATATTCCACTCCAGGATCCCGAATATCCGCTACTTCTTTATCCTGAGGATTCGTTGCAGGATATAAAACATGTATTATTGGTATTTGGGTCCCTTCCGGTATCCTGACTGATGATCCCAGATTTGCTAAGGCATCCGCTTCAGCATTATCCTCTCTTGGTACCTGTTCAAGTGTAAAAACATCGAAATATCCTGCTAATTTTTTGAGAATATCGAGGTATTCGATTAACTTCTCACCCTTAACTGCATAGGATCCATTAAAATGATTAGTAATTAACAAGGAGTCAACATATACTTGCAAATTCTTGATATTCATACTTTTAGCTAGTTCTAATCCTGCAATTAAAGCTTCATATTCTGCCTCATTATTGGTAGCAGGAAATTCACACCTAATAGCCTGGGGTAATATGTCCCCCTGTGGCGATTTTAGTAGTATTCCCAATCCTACTCCTCTTATATTAGATGCACCATCAGTATATAATGTCCAGGATCCTGAGGATTCTCCTAATTGTTGAACTTCTAGGTCTGCCTCATCCTGGATGTCACTACTAAAATCAGCCACAAAGTCAGCTAAAGCCTGAGACTTTATGGCATTCCTAGGTTCATATACTAAATCATAGGCACTTAACTTTACCGACCACTTAGCCATCTTGCCTGACATCTCTGGTTTTCTAAGCACATTCTTGACAGGATAATTAGTTTTAACATGAATCCTATGAGTCTCAAAATAATGTCTAAGTTTTGTTGATGCCATGACTAATGCTAGTATTAATTTTTCTAAGTGAGAATACCTAGTTTCAGCATCTAACAAACTTTTGCTAACATAATAAACAGGATATTGCTGACCTTCATGGTCCTTTACAAGGACGGCACTTACAGCGTTCCCTGATACCGCGAGGTATAGGGATAATGGTTCACCATTCTCAGGCTTCATTAGTAGAGGTGCGGTTGAAAGATATTGCTTTAACTCCCGTAGGGCCGCTTCGTGCTTCTCACCCCACTCGAATTTTTTGTTCTTCTTCAGGATATCATAAAAATCTTTGCATTTCTCCGAGGATCTTGAGATAAATCTGTTTAATGCTGCCACTCGCCCCGTTAATCGTTGAACATCTTTCATATTTGAGGGTGATTTAATATCCAAGATGGCTTTGATCTGCTCCGGGCTTGCTTCTATTCCTCTTTTGGTCACCATATATCCTAGAAATTTTCCTGCCCCCACTCCAAAATGGCACTTAGCAGGATTCAGCTTCATATTATACTGATCCAGGATATCAAACGCTCCTTTAATATCCTGGAGGTGATCCTGAGCTTTCTTTGACTTTACTACCATATCGTCAATGTATACTTCCATGGTGTCCCCCAGTTTGTCTTTGAACATCATGTTTACCAATCTTTGGTATGTTGCACCTGCATTTTTCAAACCAAAAGGCATAGCTGTGTAACAATAAATACCTGTTGGCGTCATGAAGGCAGTATCCTCCTGGTCAGAAGGCTCCATTCGGATCTGTTGAAATCCTGAGGATGCATCCATGAAAGTCAGCATTTCATGCCCAGCAGTGGCATCTACCATCGCATCAATATGGGGAAGAGGAAATGGGTCTTTAGGACAAGCTTTATTCAAGTCTGTGTAATCCACACAGACTCTCCATTTTCCGTTCTTCTTCTGTACCACTACCACGTTTGCTAGCCACCTTGGGAATTTGACTTCTCTAATCATTTTGGACTTCAACAATCTTTCAACTTCTTCTTGAATAATTGTATTGCGTTCAGGAGCAAACTTCCTTCTCTTTTGTTGCACTGGCTTGAATGATTTATCAATTCCAAGCTTGTGAGTGATAATATCTTTGGATATGCCTGTCATATCCTCATGCTTCCATGCAAACGTTGACATCCTGCATTTTAAAAAGTTAATTAATTGTTCTTCGATATCCTGAGGGATATTGGTTCCCACGAGCACCGAAATATCAGGATTATCCTGATCCAGGACAATTTTCTTCACATCCTGCTCCGGATCCTCCACGATATCCTGGGCCCGCGTCTTTAATTGCTATGCTGCACTAGGCTTGGTTGAGGATTTCATCGAGGATGAGTAGCATTCTTTCGCCTCCTGCTGATCGCTATCAACTTTAACAACTCCCCACGGGGTAGGTATCTTGATGCATTGGTGATATGTTGATGGCACGGCCTTCATATCATGAATCCACGGTCTTCCCAGTATAATGTTATAGCAGGATAGAGAGTCCATTACACAGAAACGTTGTATCGAGTTGACTCCTTCAACGTACACCGGCAACTTTATCTCTCCCACTGTGTTTCTGGCCTCTCCACTGAACCCAACAAGCACGGTGGACTTCGAAGTGATATCCATTGGAGATACATTCATCCTTTTAAGTGTCTCTAGTTGGATTATGTTGACGGAGCTGCCATTATCAACCAATATCCTGCGTACAAAATGGTTAGCCACATATAACGTTATTACCAGAGCATCATGGTGAGGATCCCGGACAGTATCCCTGTCATCAGCATCAAATGTGACCACTTTGTCAGTTGTGAGTGTAGTCATCCTGACAGGTTTGTCTCCCCTTTCGGCTTTAGCTTCTTTTGCATGTCTCTTTGCTGCCGAATACGAAGTCCCACAAATGTCGGATCCCCCCGAAATGAAGTTGATTATTTTGGCATCCGCGGGAGGTGAGGCTGCTCGCTCAGGATCCTTCTCAGTATCCTGACCCTTATTCTTCTTTCTTCCTAAGAGATCTTTCAAATATCCCTTGCTTAGAAGATAGCTTATCTCTTTCCTCAAAGCAATGCAGTCCTCGGTCATATGTCCGAAATCTTCGTGGAAAGCACACCATTTTGATTTGTCTTTCCAATCCGCTTTTTGTTGATTCTTTCGAAGCCATCTTGCCTTGTCCCCTAGACCCTGCATGGCATACATCAATTCAGGAATGTTAACAGAAAAGCAATATTCTGATAATTCAGGATACTCTTCAGGATCCTCATCTTCGACAGCATTCACTCTCTTATTCTCATTTCTGCCATATGGCTTAGGCCGATACGACTTGAATGAGGATTCTGACTTCCTGTTAGTTGACTCATAAGTGTTGGATGAGTTCATCCTTTCTTGCATCTTTCTGTCATCTTCCAACCGAATGTATCTTAGGGCCCTGTTCCGAGCTTCATCCAGGTTCCTGCATGGGTTCATTACAAGGTCTTGGTAAAATTGAGAATCTTTTTGCAACCCCATCTTGAAAGCTTGCACAGCTGTTGCAACATCAAGATGAGGAATGTCTAGTGATTCTCGGCTAAACTTGTTCACATAATCCCTAAGGGATTCCTGAGGCCCTTGTGTTATCCTGTAGAGATCACTTGTTAATTTTTCAAAGCTCCTACTACAAGAAAACTGACTATTAAATAAATTTACTAAATGAGCAAAAGATGTAATTGAATGTGGAGGAACGTTCAAGAGCCACTTCAAAGCTGATCCTGTCAAGGTTGAACCAAAACCCTTGCACAAGCATGCTTCTTTGAGATCCGGAGGGATAGGGTTGATCTCCATCCTTTCCCTATACTGAGCAATATGCTCCTCAGGATTCGTCGTTCCGTCGTAAAGCTTCATGTTGGGGGTTTGGAACCTCTTTGGAATCTCAGCATCACAGATAGGATATGCAAAGCGAGATATCTTATGGCTATCTTGAGACACTTCCGGGATTGGCTGGACCACCCCGGGAACACTTGATATCATGTCCTTCAATTTTTGAAGTTCCCTGGTAAGTGCTGACGTCACACCTGTATCCTGCAAGGATCCACTATTGTTAGTAGCATGAGTATTATTATTATTTAATATGTTACTCGCTGGAGGATTCTGCCCATATCCTGAAGCATATCCTGAGCTCCTCATGGTCGATATCCTGACCGAGGAGGGTATTTCAGGAGTATGATTCTGAGGAAGGCTGGGCACAATATTCCCCCTGTTATCCTCTGTATACACGGCTGAACTGAAGTTCAAAGCTCTGGGTTGTAATGGAGTGACAATATCCTCAGCGGATCTGCTCGAGCCAGACTTCAGGAGTTGTATTTCCCTTAAAAGCATTTGGTTTGTTTCCTGCTGCTGTCTCATTTGTTCCTGCACACTTCCAAACAAGGTTAAAATTTCGGCGTTAGATGCTAAAACAGGGGCAGATTCTTGAACAGTGCGAGTAGGGATAATATCCTGAGGTCGTGTAGAGGCTGGCATTCTTGGAGGAGGTGGTGGAAGCACCGAACCTGTAGTAGCAGAAGTCGTAGCAGACATAGTAGAGGAACTCATGTTTGATCGTGAGGCCATTGTGGACAATGTGGCAAAAAGCTTTGAAAATAAAAAACCGATTAGCGATTTAACAAAAATCTTTAGTAAAGAGAGCACCACTTGCCCCACGGTGGGCGCCAAATTGTTTTGGTCAAAAATTACCGAAGCAATTTAGTGATCAAATTAGTAATGTGAGGTAGTGTGCTAAAAAGTTTATGGAAAATATGCTTGTTGAATTATTTAGAAAATCAGTATTCAGGATACGGCTCAGGATATTGAGCTGTATCTGCGATCAAACAGTGAGCAAATAATAAGCAAAAAGTAAGGGAGACGACACGAGATGTACGAGGAAAGCCCTTGATCAATCTAGATCGCCGGCATAAAACCTCGGGAGCTGACAATCGCAGCTGCCTTGTTCTTCTTATTGCTTTAAACTTCAGGATACAGTGCAGGATATCAACCAGATCTCTAAGTGTTACAATGAATTCGTGTGAGAGTACAATTTGCAAGAGAGCAAGTGTTGGTGTGTAGTGAGTGTGATTGCAGTGAAATTGTTGTGTCCTATTCGATCTGGTGTTCCTCCTATTTATAGTAACGAAATACAAACAAATATCCCTATAAATATGGGATGCTCCGAATATTCCATCACGAACGTTGTAGACCGAGTAATAACGAAATACAAACAAATATCCCTAGGGTTTTCTCCTGTAGGAATCTCTCCATGTTGTATGTATCTCATGATTGGGAGGATCCATGATCCTGAATGAGATTGAGTATCATCACTAGGGATGATTGCTGTTAGGGGAGGATTTTCTAACAATTAGTGATCCTTATTCGTTATCCTAACTAGTGATCCTTACTTCTGTGACAGGTGGTGATCCTCAGAAGAGCTTCAGGATCAGGATCATGGATCACTTTAAGGATCCTCTTACTGACGATTATTTACTTGTGTTTTTGAAATGTCTCGCAGGTATATCAAGCTTGACCAAGTCTTAGCGACATTCCTGGAGAATATTCCTGAAGTATTCTGCACGTGCTAGATCAAAACTAGACGTTATGGAGAACGTGGAGGCTTGGCCCGAAAGTCGGAGAGTTTGTTAACTAGATATTTTTCTTATTTGAAAGGGGTAACGAGCTAGTTAGTGACACTTAGTCATTTTTTGGCAGTTTCACACACTCGAAAACGCTCTCATACAAGCTCTCGTTCAAACACTTAGCAATTACTTACACTTTTTACACATTTCACCGTAGTGATCCTTGTACCTAGCTCGTTACTATCCGAAGTTGTAAACGTTTATTCATTTATTTGAGCTTGGTGATCGGTAGTTTCCATCACCCGGGGTTTTTTGTGCCGGAGATCAACTCTTGATCAAGGGCTTTTTCCCCGTATAAATCCTTGTGTTGTTTGTGCATTCTACATTGAAGTGATCCTCATTGTTGTTACACATTTTAAGCATCATTCCCCTATACAAAGAGTTTGGTTGCATTATCATCATCAGATTTTCTGACCAAAACAGTTTGGCGCCCACCGTGGGGCAATTGGTGCTTTGCCTTAGAAGAATTCGCATTTCTGTGCTCATTCCGGTTCACTACAATCAAGCAAATGGCTTCCTCGGCGAAGAATGCTTCAAACTTGATGCCCTCATTCACTTCCTCACAAGGCGTTCCTCCTTTGCCTCCACCACCCTCTGGATCCCAGAAGAATACAGAAAATGCTGCGAAGAAACCGACTCCCATTTTCTCAAAACCACCTTCTCCTTCTGTTTCAACTAATCCTACTACTAATGATCTCTATACCTTGATTTTGCAGATGAGGAATCATGCACAAGAGCAGGATAAGACCAACGAAAGAATCCTCCGGGAGATTGATGAAATTAAGAAACAGAAGAAAACGGCAGAGGATCATTCTCCACTGATGCCCAGATCTTTGAATTTTGACACTCCGGTGGTTACTTCTCAGCCGTCAGTGGTTCCAAACATTCAATATGCGGGTGGACCAAAGGGAGTGCACTACGGAACAACAGCTATGACCCAGGCACTAGGTTCATATTTCCAGCCAGCAGGATCCTATCCCCAGCATATGGGATCCCTCACGAGTACAGGAGGATATTCAGGAATGCAGCAGGTTCAAGGATCCTCCTTCGTTCCAGGATCATCCCAGGTTCAAGGATCCTCCTTCGTTCCAGGATCATCCCAGGTTCAAGGATCCTCCTTCCTTCCAGGATCATCCCAGGTTCAAGGATCCTCCTTCGTTCCAGGATCATCCCAGGTTCAAGGATCCTCCTTCGTTCCAGGATCATCCCAGGTTCAAGGATCCTCCTTCGTTCCAGGATCATCCCAGGTTCAAGGATCCTCCTTTGTTCCAGGATCATCCCAGTTTCAGGGATCCTTCCAGATGCCAGGATCCTTGAGGAGTTTGCAAACAGGAAGTTCAGATGTTCATCAAGGAGATTTTATCCCAATGCAGACCAATGCCTCTGCTGGACCTTCGATCATTCCAGAATCTCAACAATATGGATTAACCTCCATATTTCCTAACTTGAATCCAATGGGAGGTAACACTTTTAATAATCCTCATACTATTAACCATGGTTTTATGCAGGATCCAGGTATCAATCATGCCATGGCCAGAGAATTGCAAAAGCTAAAGGATATGATCTCGAGTGTCCCGGGGGTAGTCAAACCTATTCCAGAGATTGCAGATGGGAGCCACAAGATATCTCGCTTCGCACCACCAATCTGTGATGCTGAGATACCCAAGAGGTTCCATGTGCCTACAATGAAATTGTACGATGGTTCGACGGATCCTGAAGAACACATAGCACAATACAGGGAGAGGATGGAGATCAATCCAATCCCAGAAAAGTTAAAGGAAGCATGCCTATGCAAAGGATTCGGATCCACTCTTACTGGATCAGCACTCAAGTGGCTGCTAAGTCTTCCTCCCTATTCTATTACCTCATTTGCAAACCTAGTTAACTTGTTTAATACTCAGTTTTCTTGTAGTAGAAAATTTGAACGATTAACTAGTGATTTATATAGGATAACCCAGGGTCATAATGAATCATTAAGGGATTACATTACCAAATTTAGTAAAGAATCCTTAGACATTCCCAACTTAGATATAGCCACGGCTGTTGAGGCCTTCAAAATGGGATTACTTAGGGATTCCTTATTTTATGATGATCTTGTTATGACACCGTGCAGGAACCTAGATGAGGTAAGAACCCGGGCCCTCAGGTTCATCCGGCTAGAGGATGATAAGAGGATTCAGGAGAGGATAACAGGATCCTCAAAGCAGGATAAGCAAGGATCCTCATTCAGAAACAACAAGTTCAGATCCTACAACAAATCTGATAATCAGAACGTGCATTCTATTGATCAAGAAGAGGACGATGAGGATTATCCTCCAATCTCTGAATATTGCTTTAGTGTTGATAACAATGAACTAATCCTTGCCTTGCAGAACCTAGGTGATAAAGCTAGATGGCCAAGAAAGAATGAAATGCCAGCTGCAAATAAGGATAAATCAAAGTGGTGTGCATATCATGAAGATTTTGGGCACCTCACAGAAGAATGCATTGCACTAAGAAAGGAGATTGGGTACTTGTTGAGCAAAGGGCATCTAAAAGAGTTGTTGGGTAGGAAAAAGTCAAGGACTCAGGATCCTGAAAGGATCCCTGAGAAGGCTCCAGCCCCTCCAGCAGACGCACAAGTGATAAACTTTATCTCTGGGGGATCCGACATTTGTGGCACATCCTTCTCAGCAGCTAAGAGGCATGCGAAGGAAACTAAAATGGATAACGGAGAAAGGCCAGTTCGAACATCGAGTGTCTCCGAAGGAAAAGTCATAACCTTTGATGAAGAGGATCGTACTGATATCCAGGATCCTCATCACGATGGTTTAGTTATTACTCTTTTTATATCTAACTGTTTTGTCCGCAGGATCCTAATAGACGGAGGAAGTTCAGTGAACATTATCCAGCTTGACGTTCTAAAGAAGATGGGTATCCCCGAATCAGAGATCATACCAAGATCCTCCGTGCTCGTGGGATTTAGTGGCGAAACTAAGAACAACCTGGGGGACATTAAGCTCCCAATATATATTGAAGGCTTACACTCTTATCAAAAATTTTGTGTTATTGACTGTTTATCTTGTTGTAATGTTATCCTTGGCAGACCCTGGATACACGATATGAAAGCAGTCCCATCTACTTACCATCAATGTGTGAAGCTCCCTAGTCCTTGGGGAATAGTAAAGATTGATAGTGATCAGCAGGAAGCTAAGAATTGCTACACTTCATCGATGAAACCAGCTTCGAAGTCAAGGGAGCAATAGCAATCAAGGTATCCTCCAAGGAATGTCCTGGAGGCCAGAGAGCAGGATGTGGTAGAAATCCTCATGGATCCTGATGATCCTGAATCCAAAATCTATATCGGATCAGGGATCCTTGGCGAAATGAAAGAAGACCTCATATCCTTCCTCAAAAGGAGAAAGACTACCTTTGCATGGAAACATGAAGACATGACTGGTATATCCAAAGATGTTATCACCCATAAACTCGGCATCGACAGATCCTTCAAACCAATACATCAAAGAAGAAGGAAGTTTGCACCAGAAAGGAATGCCATTATCCAGGAAGAGGTAGAAAAATTGCTCCGGGCAGGTATGATTAGAGAGGTCAAGTATCCAAGATGGTTGGCCAATGTGGTTGTTGTTCAAAAGAAAAACAGAAAGTGGAGGGTATGTGTCGATTTTACCGATTTAAATAAGGCATGTCCCAAGGATCCTTTCCCTTTACCCCACATTGACTCCATGGTGGATGCAACTGCGGGTCATGAACTGTTAACTTTCATGGATGCTTCATCTGGATTTCAACAAATCCAAATGGAACCATCCGACCAAGAGGATACAGCCTTCATGACTCCAACTGGTATATATTGCTATATTGCTATGCCGTTTGGATTGAGAAATGCAGGTGCAACGTACCAAAGGCTGGTGAATATGATGTTCAAGGATCAGATTGGACAAACTATGGAGGTCTACATAGACGATATGGTGGTGAAATCCTTAAAAGCTGAGGATCACCTGCGAGACTTGGAGGAAGCATTTGTTATCCTTGACAACTATAATATGAAGCTTAATCCTTCAAAATGTCATTTTGGTGTCAAAGCAGGTAAATTCTTAGGATACATGGTGACTAAGAGAGGCATCGAAGCTAGCCCGGAACAAATCAAAGCAATAGTGAACATCAAATCTCCGGCCAATGCTAAGGATGTTCAAAGGTTAACAGGAAGGATAGCAGCCTTGAACAGATTCATATCCAAGTCCTCCGAGAAATGTAAAGAATTCTATGATATCCTAAGGAAGAACAAGAAATTTGAGTGGACGGAGAAGCATGAAAATGCTTTAAAAGCCCTCAAAGATTACCTATCCTCGGCCCCGGATTTAATGAAACCAGAAAAAGGTGAAGTGTTATCCTTGTATCTCGCAGTATCCTCAAAAGCAGTAAGTGCGGTCCTTGTTAAGGATCATCAAGGTACACAACATCCCGTTTATTATGTAAGTAAAAGTTTACTTGATGCCGAATCCAGGTACTCACACCTTGAAAAACTTATCCTTGCATTAATAATGGCATCTACCAAGTTAAGACATTATTTTGAAACTCATGTTATCATTGTCAAAACTAATTTTCCAATTAAGAATGTCCTCAGGAAACCAGAGATGTCCGGAAGGATGGCTAAGTGGGCAGTAAAGCTGAGTGCCTATGATATAAGATATGAGCCTAGGACAGCTATCAAATCCCAAGCATTAGCTGACTTTGTGGCTGATTTCAGTAGTGATTTACAAGAAGAAGCTGAGTTAGAAGTCCAGCAGCTAGAAGAGACCAAGGATCCTTGGATACTCCACACTGATGGATCCTCAAATGTCAAAGGCACAGGGCTTGGAATACTACTAAAATCGCCACAGGGGGACATAATACCCCATTCTATAGCTTGTGAGTTCCAAACCACTAATAATGAGGCTGAATATGAAGCCTTAATTGCTGGTTTGCAAATTGCAAAGCATATGGGGGTCAGGTATCTTGAGGTACATGTAGATTCTTTGTTAATTACAAATCACTTTAATGGATCATATGCTGTTAAAGGTGAAAAGCTAACCAAATATTTGGAGATAGTCAAAAGTTTGGCACTCTCTTTTGTTTCCTTTAGTTTGTCACAGGTACCAAGGGAAGAAAATACAGAAGCTGATGCATTGGCTAACTTAGGGTCATCTTTGAAGATCCCAGAGGATATCAAGATCCCTATTATCCATATCCTAACCCCAGCTATTGAGGATCATGTGGCTATGGAGACAGGGAATAATTCTGCAATGATCCCCACTGAGGATACTCAATCCTATTCAGGATCCGGATCATGGATCTCACCAATTATGAGATACTTACAACATGGAGAGATTCCTACAGGAGAAAACCCTAGGGCTTTCAAATCTAAGGTATCTCAATTCACAATTATGAATAATATGTTGTATAGACGATCTCTTGCAGGACCATACTTGAGATGCATTGAGGATCCTGAAGTTCAGGAAGTTTTAAAAGACTTCCATAAAGGAGATTGTGGAAACCACACTGGGGGCAGGGCTTTATTTTCAAGGATCCTGAGGACAGGATATTATTGGCCAACCATGAAGAAAGATGCTGTGGAGTATGCCAGAAGATGTGATCCTTGCCAGAGACACAGCAATATCCTTCATCAACCAGCTGAATTATTGCATCCTATATCCTCCTCTTGGCCATTTATGAGATGGGGTATGGATATAGTTGGTAAGCTCCCTAAGGCACCTGGTGGGAAAGTATTCATGTTAGCTATGACTGATTACTTCTCCAAGTGGATAGAGGCTGAAGCTTTTGCCCAAGTCAGAGAAAAGGAAGTTATATCCTTCATTAAAAGAAATATTATAACTAGATTTGGAATTCCTTCTGAGATTATATGTGATAATGGTTCCCAATTTATTGGGGGCAGAACCACTAACTTTTGTGACAGCTGGGGGATTAAGATGATAACATCAACACCAGTCCACCCACAAGCTAATGGTCAAGCGGAATCATCCAACAAGATCATCATCAACAACTTGAAGAAGAAGCTTGGATCCAAGAAAGGAAAATGGGCAGAAGAGCTACCCTATGTGCTCTGGGCTGACAGGACAACCCCTAAGAATGCTACTGGTCAAACACCATTCTCTTTGGTGTTTGGGGCAGAATCAGTGATCCCAACAGAAATGGTGGTTCCTACTGCTAGAACAAGTACCCGTGATCCTGAGGAAAATGATGAAAACTTGGCTCAAGACCTGGATACTATTGAAGAAATCAGGGATATGGCTAGGATCAGGATGGCCAGTTATCAACAAAGAATGGCTGGTGCTTACAATAAAAATGTCAGGATCAGGAGGTTTCAAGTTGGAGATATGGTGTTAAGGAAAGCATTTCAGAATACCACCAATCCTGCTGATGGAAAATTGGCTCCAAAATGGGAAGGCCCCTATTTGATTGAAGCTGAAGCAGGAAAGGGGGCATATAGGTTGCTAACCATGGAAGGTGAATTGCTACCAAGAGCTTGGAATGCTGTCCACTTGAAGAAATATTTCATGTAAGCAGGATCCTTATGTTATAGGTGATCCTCATCAAAGAGATATCCTTAAAGGATCCTCAAAGTATCGGTGATCCTTACTCAGGTAATATCCTAATCTTGAACTATTTCATTTCTTAATTTTTTCATCTAAGGATAAGGATCATGTATCCTTTATCCATCTATCACGTGAGTTCAAGTTTTGAAAGCTCAGGTATCTTCAGCACAACATTGGTTATCCACAGAAGCAATCCGTCCTTTGGGTTTAACCCCAGTTATTTGGGCTTGTCCCCAGATTCCGCCTGCAGCGCACGATGATCCTGGTATAGTTCAAGGCTTTGGGACCAGTACTCATTATAGGGGCTGATAATTCCATTGTTCTGGCTATGCTTAGGATCCTACGTATAATGGTAGACGTACCATACATCCGTTCATAAGGTTTCTAACGTTTTCACGTTAGCTAAGGTTTTGGCATCTTCATGTCACTAAGTTTGGATAGTCGCCAGTTAGGGCCATACTCCAGTTTACATACGATCCTTGGGCTTGTCCCCAGTTATCCTTGGGCTTGTCCCCAGTTATCCTTGGGCTTGTCCCCAGTTGCTAACTCTTTTCTTATATTGGCTTAGTCCCAAGTTATGCTCTATTTCAGGTCCTTGAAGGTAGGCAGTTAGGGATCCTTCATCCTTATTTCACTCTAAGGTTTATCTTATAGTTATCCTTATTATGGTTAGAATTCTAACTTGGGTCCTCAGGTATGATCCTTAACTCTTTGGATTTTATTTATTATTCTTTTAAATGACCCTTATACTTGACAACTGAACTTATAAATTTTAAATCATGTCATTTTTTAAAACTTATCTGTTATGGGATATGTGATCCTTGTTCATATCCTAAACTTTTTGGATATCTTTCCTAGTTTTTCAAGGCTTGATAAGTATAAACAAATTGAACATTATAACAGTTGGAAAATAACATACTAAAAAGGATAACAACACAAGATAAGCGACAAAAGGTTAAGTTTTTATTTATTAACATAAGACTAACCCTTTAAAGGTTGTCAAAATTACCTACCCGAGCTTCTACCAGCAAAACGTGGCCCGTCCGCTGGGGTAGGTAAAGGGTGTCCATGATAATGAGTTCAAAAGTAGTGCAGGAATATAAAGGCAGCAGGATCACAATGGCTTCATCCCCCAAACAGAGGATCCCTCCACCAATTGCAATCCTGCCTATTGTCCGAAGGATCATACATGATCCTTAATCCTAAAAACCTATTGTTCAAAGTACAACCCATGAAATTGTCTTAAACATCACAACCACAAAAACAACCATCAAACTAAAAATTGGGCTCCGGCCTCAGCACATATATCCATCATCGCCCAATTGTGCAGCCTACACCTTCGCTGCATCATCACCACCAGCCGCTGCATCCTCAGCTTTATCCTTCAACCCGCTGCCACTAGCCTCAATTGCCAGAATCTCCTCAGCCTCTTCTTCATCACCCAATTCAGCCAGCCTTGCCTTCCATTCTTCAATCTCCCAGTTGCCTTTGTCGAAGGCAGGATCCTGAGCTTCCAAGGCCATTTGGAGTTTGGTTTTGTACATTGCTATGGCGGCAGAAACTTTAGCATCATCCATGATCTCTTGCCTTTCATAATCAAAGTTAACCAGCACCTTGGCCATTTTCTGCTTGGTATCCTTGAGTTCCTTCTGAAGATCAGCAATTGCAAGATCCTTGAGCACAGCAACCTGCTGGAGATCAGCAATCTTCTGATCTTGATCCTCAACGTGACCAACGTAATCCTCGATCTCAGCAAATTTCTGCAAAAGAAAAGGGTAAAGCGGTGCAAGAGCAAGTGATCCTTAGAACAGCAGGATATGCAAGCAGAGATAGTGATCCTTACATCATTGAAGTACTCGAGGAACTGGTGGCGAATTAAGGGCAGGCCCTGCAAATCCTCAGCCTCGGAAGTCTTTCTCTTCTTGATTCCCTTCCCTTTGAGGGGTGCCTTGGGGATTGAGGCTGTCGGGCTAGTAGGAACCTTTCTTTTGGAGGATTTAACAGTGGTGAGATCGGTGACACTGAACCTTGAAGCGGCTTTGGCAGATTTTCCAGCGCCTACACAACCAAAATAAGATAAGTATCTTTTCTTAATAAACATTTAATTATTTATTTAATTATAAACAAGGATACTTACTCGACATTGTGACAGAGCCTGAGGATACCTCTTGTGAGTCTTGGGTTGTTGTCTTAAAAGTTCTAGTTTCAGGGTCAAGTCCCCAGAAAGTAGCAAGTCTTTCCCTGGTCGCAGGTGTTGTGATGAGACGTGAAAAGGAGATGGCTGCATGACACAAGACAAAGAAGGGGTTAGTGATCCTATTACAAAAACATGACCATCTGGTGATCCTTCTCAGGATCCTCCAGCCTACCATGGGTGGACCATGTTCTTGGTAAATGCTCTCCATCTGAAATGGTATCCCTCCTTACAAAGAAGAAGCGACGCTTCCAATCTTTATCGTTTTTGGTGACTTTGAGAAGAGGGTGATCTGCGCCGGGTTTCCGTTTAAACAAATAACGGTGGGATCCGAAGGTAGTAAGATCATACAACTCCGCTAGTTCTGACATTCCTAAATCAAGACTCTCCTGCTCGATGATCCTCTCTAGGGTGTATAAAACCCTCCAGATCATCGGCATGGCTTGAACGTAAGATATGCCGGTAAGGGAAAAGAAGGATTGTGTGAACTCCGGGAAAGGATAGGTGTACCCTATAGCAAATGGAGTGACTGGGAAGGCGACCCATGTATCAGAAACATAGTCGCTCAGAACAGTTGAATCGAAGGGTTTGAAAAAGACATTCGCTGGAAAACGGTGACGGATGGTATCAATCTGTGCATCGGTAAAGCAGCACCTCTCGTTCACCGAGTCCTTGACGATCTTCTGACTCTTCAGAGGGCTATCCTTTTTGTGATCCTTAGCCGGGGAATTTCGGAGCAACATTCTTGAAGTGATTAAGGTAAAGAAAGAAGAAAAGAGTAAGAAAGGAAGAGAGAGGAGAAAGAGATACCTGATCGATCTTCAACTGAGATTATAAAGGGAGTTTCTTTCGAATTTAAATGCATAGTGATCCTATCTATATCTCTATTTATAATCATGATCTTGCAGGTTGTCACTTCCGTGACATCATCATCGCAACGGCTAGTTCAAAATTAACGGCTATATATCCGTTAGTTTGTTACGGATAAGATCAAGAAAATATAACTCGTCAAATTTTACAAATTACTCCTTATATTTTGGGGGCAATTGTTAGGGGAGGATTTTCTAACAATTAGTGATCCTTATTCGTTATCCTAACTAGTGATCCTTACTTCTGTGACAGGTGGTGATCCTCAGAAGAGCTTCAGGATCAGGATCATGGATCACTTTAAGGATCCTCTTACTGACGATTATTTACTTGTGTTTTTGAAATGTCTCGCAGGTATATCAAGCTTGACCAAGTCTTAGCGACATTCCTGGAGAATATTCCTGAAGTATTCTGCACGTGCTAGATCAAAACTAGACGTTATGGAGAACGTGGAGGCTTGGCCCGAAAGTCGGAGAGTTTGTTAACTAGATATTTTTCTTATTTGAAAGGGGTAACGAGCTAGTTAGTGACACTTAGTCATTTTTTGGCAGTTTCACACACTCGAAAACGCTCTCATACAAGCTCTCGTTCAAACACTTAGCAATTACTTACACTTTTTACACATTTCACCGTAGTGATCCTTGTACCTAGCTCGTTACTATCCGAAGTTGTAAACGTTTATTCATTTATTTGAGCTTGGTGATCGGTAGTTTCCATCACCCGGGGTTTTTTGTGCCGGAGATCAACTCTTGATCAAGGGCTTTTTCCCCGTATAAATCCTTGTGTTGTTTGTGCATTCTACATTGAAGTGATCCTCATTGTTGTTACACATTTTAAGCATCATTCCCCTATACAAAGAGTTTGGTTGCATTATCATCATCAGATTTTCTGACCAAAACAATTGCAGAATCTTCACCTATCTCCATAGCTACATGATCCTCGATAGCAGGGGTCAGGATATGGATAATAGGGATCCTTATATCCTCCGGGATCTTCAAGGATGATCCTAGATTGGCTAATGCATCAGCCTCTGCATTCTCTTCCCTTGGTACCTGTGTCAAACTAAAGGAAACAAAAGAGAGTGCCAATTCTTTGACTATCTCTAAATATTTGATTATCTTTTCACCTTTAACAGCATAGGATCCATTAAAGTGATTAGTGATTAATAATGAATCTACATGTACCACAAGATACCTGATCCTCATATGCTTAGCAATTTGCAAACCAGCTATCAACGCTTCATACTCAGCCTCATTGTTGGTAGTTTGAAATTCACAAGCTATGGAGTGGGGTATTATGTCCCCATGTGGCGATTTTAGTAGTATTCCCAGCCCTGTTCCTTTTACATTAGAGGCTCCATCAGTGAAGAGAATCCAAGGATCCTTAGTTTCTTCAAGTTGTTGGACTTCTAACTCAGCTTCCTTTTGCAAATCACTACTAAAGTCTGCCACAAAGTCAGCTAAGGCCTGGGATTTTATGGCAGTCCTTGGTTCGTATCTTATATCATATGCACTAAGCTTCACTGCTCACTTAGACATCCTTCCTGACATTTCAGGTTTCCTGAGAACATTCTTAATTGGAAAATTAGTCTTAACAATAATGGCATGAGTCTCAAAATAATGTCTTAATTTAGTAGATGTCATTATTAATGCAGGGATAAGTTTCTCTAAGTGTGAATACCTGGATTCAGCATCAAGTAAACTCTTACTTACATAATAAACAGGATGTTGTGTACCTTGGTGATCCTTAACAAGGACCGCACTTACTGCTTTTGAGGATACTGCTAAGTATAAGGATAATATATCCCCTTTTTCTGGTTTCATCAAGGCCGGGGCTGAGGATAGGTAATCCTTAAGAGCTTTGAGGGCACTTTCATGCTTCTCAGTCCATTCAAATTTCTTGTTCTTCCTCAGGATGTCATAGAATTCCTTGCACTTTTCTGAGGATTTGGATATGAACCTGTTCAAGGCTGCGATCCTGCCTGTCAATCTTTGCACATCCTTAGCATTGGCAGGAGATTTGATATTCACAATAGCCTTGATTTGCTCTGGACTTGCTTCAATGCCCCTCTTTGTCACCATATAGCCTAAGAATTTACCTGCCTTAACACCAAAATGACACTTGGAAGGATTTAGATTCATATTAAATTTATCAAGGATATTGAATGCTTCCTCCAAGTCTTTAAGGTGATCTTCAGCTTTCTTGGACTTAACCACCATGTCATCAATATAGACTTCCATAGTGTGTCCAATTTGTTCCTTAAACATCATATTGACTAGCCTTTGATAAGTAGCACCTGCATTCCTTAGTCCAAATGGCATAGCAATATAACAATATATACCAGTTGGGGTCATAAAGGCTGTATCCTCTTGATCAGATGGTTCCATCTGAATTTGTTGAAATCTAGATGAAGCATCCATAAAAGTCAACAACTCATGACCCGCGGTAGCATCCACCATGGAGTCAATGTGGGGTAATGGGAAAGGATCCTTGGGACATGCCTTGTTTAAATCAGTAAAATCGACACATACCCTCCACTTTCCATTTTTCTTTTGAACAACAACCACATTGGCTAACCATCTTGGATACTTAACCTCTTTTATCATACATGCCCGAAGTAGTTTATCTACCTCTTCCTGGATAATAGCATTCCTTTCAGGTGCAAACTTCCTCCTCTTTTGATGAATTGGCTTGAATGACCTGTCAATGCCAAGTTTATGAGTAATTATATCTTTAGATATACCTGTCATATCCACATGTTTCCAGGCAAAGGTAGTTTTCCTTCTTTTAGGGAAGGATACTAGCTCCTGTTCAATGTCGCTAAGGATCCCTGATCCTATGAAGATCTTGGATTCAGGATCATTAGGATCCATGAGTATTTCTTTCAAATCATGTTCTCTTGCCTCCAAGACATCTCTTGAAGGATACTTTAATTGCTATTGCTCCCTTGGTCTTGAGGCTGGCTTCATTGATGATGTATAACAATTCTTAGCCTCTTGTTGATCACTCTCAATTTTCACCACTCCCCATGGACTTGGAAGCTTTACACACTGATGATAGGTGGATGGGACTGCCTTCATATCATGTATCCATGGCCTGCCAAGGATAACATTACAATAAGATAAGCAATCTATAACACAAAATTTCTGATAAGAATGGAGTCCTTCAATATAAATAGGGAGTTTGATGTCCCCCAATGTGTTTTTGGTTTCCCCACTAAATCCCACAAGGACTGAGGATCTTGGGACAATATCAGACTCTGGGATATTCATTTTCTTGAGGACATCAAGCTGAATGATGTTCACAGAGCTTCCTCCATCGATTAGGATCCTGCGAACAAAGTGGTTAGAAATAAACAATGTAATTACAAGACCATCATGATGAGGATCCAGGACATCAACACGATCATCCTCATCAAAAGTTATGATCTTATCCTTGGTGACGGTAGAGGTTCGGATGGGTCTGTCCCTATTATCCATCTTGGTTTCCTTAGCATGTCACTTGGCTGCTGAAAAGGAAGTACCACAAATGTCTGATCCACCGGATATGAAGTTTATAACTTGTGCATCTGCTGGAGGAGCAGGAGCCCTTTCCGGGATCCTTTCAGGATCCTGGATCCTTATCTTCTTTCATCCCAAAACTTCCTTCAAATGCCCCTTGCTCAACAAGTAACCAATTTCCTTTCTTAGTGCAATACACTCTTCAGTGAGATGCCCAAAATCCTCATGATATGCACACCACTTGGACTTATCATTTGTAGCAGCTGGTTTATCACTTTTTCTTGGCCACCTAGCTTTCTCACCTAGGTTCTGCATTGCAAGGATTAGTTCATTGTTATCAACAGAAAAACAGTATTCAGAAATAGGAGGATAATCCTCATCATCCTCTTCTTGTTCCACTGCATGCACCATCTGGTTATCAGACATGTTGTAGGACTTGGATTTGTTGTTCCTGAAGTAGGATCTTTATTTCTCCTGTTTTGAGGATCCTGTCAATCTATCCTGGATCCTTTTGTCATCCTCTAAGCGGATGAACCTAAGGGCCCTGGTTCTTACTTCATCAAGATTCCTGCAAGGTGTCATAACAAGATCATCATAGAATAATGAATCCCTAAGAAATCCCATTTTAAAGGCTTCTACACCCGTAGCAATATCCAAATTAGGGATATCTAAGGATTCTTTACTAAACTTAGTGATATAATCTCTAAGTGATTCATTTTGACCTTGTGTTACCCTATATAGATCACTAGTTAATCGTTCAAATTTTCTACTACAAGAGAATTGACTATTAAACAAATTAACTAGATTAGCAAATGAAGTAATAGAGTAAGGAGGAAGACTTAGCGGCCATTTAAGAGCAGATCCTGTAAGTGTGGATCCAAACCCCTTGCATAGACATGCTTCTTTTAACCTCTCCGGAGTTGGATTGATCTCCATCCTCTCCCTGTATTGAGCTACATGCTCCTCTGGATCCGTTGAACCATCATATAGCTTCATGGATGGTATCTGGAATCTTTTGGGTATCTCAGCATCACATAAGGGTGGTGCAAAGCGAGATATCCTATGGCTACCATCTGCGATCTCAGGAATGGGCTTGACCACTCCTGGAACACTGGATATCATATCCTTAAGCTTCTGTAATTCCCGAGCCATAGCCTGATTGATACCTGTATCCTGCATGGAGCCATGGTTAGTGTTATATGAATTATTAAAAGTGTTACCTCCCGGAGGGTTCATGTTTTGAATTCCAGATGTGAATCCATATTGACGGGACTCTGGTATGATTGAAGGACCAGAGGAGGCAATGGTCTGCATTGGTATGAAGTCTCCTTGATGAACATCCGACCTTGGAGGCCGCATACTTCTTAAGAATCCTTGATCCTGAAAGATGTTGGATCCTTGAAGCTGAGAGGATCCTTGAACCTGAAAGGATCCTGGAACCAGAGAGGATCCTAGGACCTGGGAGGATCCTTGGACCTGGGAGGATCCTTGGACCTGGGAGTATCCTTGGACCAGGAAGGATCCTTGGACCTGGGAGGATCCTTGGACCTGGGAGTATCCTTGGACCTGGGAGGATCCTTGGACCTAGGAGGATCCTTGGACCTGGGAGGATCCTTGGACCGGGAAGGATCCTTGGACCTGGGAGGATCCTTGGACCTGGGAGGATCCTTGGACTGTGGGCATTCCCAAATATCCTCCTGAACTGACGAAGGATCCCTGATGCTGGACAGAGGCTCCGGAAGGTTGATGGTAAGATCCTAGAGCCTGAGTCATTGTTGTTGTTCCATAACGTCTTCCTGGTAATTCACCCAAGTATTGCACGTCCGGAGCTGCTGAGTGCTGGGAAGTTATGACTGGAGTGTCGAAGTTCAGCGACCTTGGCATCGGAGGAGAGTGATTCTCCGCTGATTTCTTCTGTTTCTTGATATCACCAATCTCTTGGAGGATCCGTTCATTGGTTTTATCCTGTTCTTGCATGCGATCCCTCATCTGCAAAATCAGATTAAAAAGATCATTAGTAGTAGGATTAGTGGAAACAGAAGAAGTTGGTGGTTTTGTGAAAATGGGGGTTTGTCTCTTTGCGGCATTCTCAGCATTCTTCTGGGATCCAGAAGGTGGTGGAGGCAAAGGTGGAACGCCTTGTGAAGAACTAATTGCCGGCATAGAACTTGATGTATTCTTTGTTGAGGAAGCCATCTGCTTGGTTGTAACGAACTAAAATGACCACAAAAATATGAATCTTCTTAGGAATGAAGCACCAATTGCCCCACGGTGGGCGCCAAACTGTTTTGGTCAAAAATCAAGCAATAATAATGCAACCAAACTTTCTGTTGTGAGGTATGATGCTTGAATCAATGAACAACACTAAGGATCACTCAGAAATGAAATGAACAAGTGACACAAAGATTTATACGAGGAAAAATCCCTTGATCAAGAGTTGATCTCCGGCATAAAAAACCTCGGGTGATGGAAACTACCGATCACCAACTCAGATTAAACAAGAAATTTATTACAACTTCGGATGATAGCGAGCTAATTACAAGGATCACTATAGTGTGTGTAATGTGTAAAAAAGTGTGTAATCGCCAAGTGAATTGTCAAGAGCTGGTGAGAGCAGTTGCGAGTGTGTGTGTTAAGCTAAAAATAGCCAAGTGTTTCTATTTAGCTCGCTATCCCTTTTAAAAATGGAAAATATCTAAGCTAACAAACTGTCCGCATTTTGTGTAAGTCCTCCACGAACTCCATAACGTCCACTTTAGTTAAGCACGTGCGGAATAAGTAAGGAATATGCTCCAGGAATATCGCCAAGACCAAGTCCAAGCTCGTACTCCTGCAAAACAACTTCATATTCAAAGCAGACAATCGTTAGTATAAGGATCCTTATGATGATCCATGATCCTGATCCCACAATAACTCCTGAGGATCACTAATTCAAACAGAATTGAGGATCACTAAGCCCAACAGTAATTGAGGATTACTGATCATTGGAAAATCCTCCCCTAACAATCTTGTTGGATGATTCTGCTTAACCATTAGCTTGTGGGTGGACTGGTGTTGATGTTATCATCTTAATCCCCCAGATGTCACAAAAGTTAGTAGTTCTACTCCCAATAAATTGGGATCCATTATCACAAACAATTTCAGAAGGGATACCAAATCTAGTAATAATGTTTCTTTTAATAAAGGATATCACTTCCTTTTCTCTGACTTGAGCAAAGCCTTCAGCCTCTATCCACTTAGAGAAGTAATCAGTCATGGGAAGCATGAACACCTTTCCTCCTGGTGCTTTGGGAAGTTTACCAACTATATCCATTCCCCATCTCATGAATGGCCAAGAAGAGGATATAGGACGCAAGAGCTCTGCTTGTTAATGAAGGATATTACTATGTCTCTGACAAGGATCACACTTCTTAGCATAATCCACAACATCCTTCTTTATTGTAGGCCAATAGTATCCTGTCCTAAGGATCCTTGAGAACAATGCCCTGCCCCCAGTGTGGTTTCCACAATCTCCTTCATGAAAATCCTTTAGGACTTCTAGAATTTCAGGATCCTCTATGCATCTTATATATGGACCTACAAGAGATCGTTTATATAACATATTATTCAATATTGTGAATTGAGATACCTTGATTTTGAAAGCCCTGGGGTTTTCTCCTGTAGGAATCTCTCCATGATGTATGTATCTCATAATTGGAAGGGTCCATGATCCTGAACGAGACTGTGCACCATCACTAGGAACCATTGCAGAATCCTCTTTTATCTCCATAGTTATGTGATCCTCAATAACAGGAGCCAAAACATGGATGATAGGGATCTTGATATCCTCTGGGATTTTCAAGGATGATCCTAGGTTGGCCAATGCATCAGCTTCTGCATTTTCTTCCCTGGGTACCTGTGTCAAACTAAAAGAAACAAAAGAGAGTGCCAATTCCTTGACTATCTCTAGGTATTTGATTAGCTTTTCACCTTTAACAGCATAGGATCCATTAAAGTGATTAGTAATTAACAATGAATCTACATGTACCTCAAGATACCTGATCCTCATATGCTTGGCAATTTGCAAACCAGCTATCAAGGCTTCGTATTCAGCCTCATTATTAGTAGTTTGAAACTCACAAGCTATGGAGTGGGGTATTATGTCCCCCTGTGGCAATTTTAGTAGTATTCCAAGTCCTGTTCCTTTGACATTAGATGCTCCATCAGTGAAGATTATCCAGGGATCCTTAGTCTCTTCAAGCTGCTGAACTTCTAACTCTGCTTCTTTTTGCAAGTCACTACTAAAATTTGCCACAAAGTCAGCTAAGGCTTGGGATTTGATGGCAGTCCTTGGTTCATATCTTATATCATAAGCACTAAGCTTCACTGCCCATTTAGCCATCCTTCCTGACATTTCAGGTTTCCTAAGAACATTCTTAATTGGAAAATTAGTCTTAACAATAATGGTATGAGTTTCAAAATAATGTCTTAGTTTAGTAGATGTCATAATCAAAGCAAGAATAAGTTTTTCTAAATGTGAATACCTGGATTTAGCATCAAGCAAACTCTTACTTACATAATAAACAGGATGTTGTGTACCTTCGTGATCCTTAACAAGGACCGCACTTACTGCTTTGGAGGATACCGCTAGATATAAGGATAATATATCCCCTTTTTCTGGTTTCATCAAGGCAGGAGCTGAGGATAGGTAATCCTTAAGGGCTTTGAGAGCATTTTCATGTTTTTCAGTCCACTCAAATTTTTTGTTCTTTCTCAAAATGTCGTAGAATTCCTTGCACTTTTCTGATGATTTTGATATGAACCTATTCAAGGCTGCGATCCTCCCTGTCAACCTTTGCACATCCTTGGCCTTGGCAGGGGATTTGATATTCACAATAGCCTTAATTTGCTCTGGACTTGCTTCAATGCCTCTTTTAGTTACCATATAACCTAGGAACATGCCTGCTTTAACACCAAAGTAACACTTTGAAGGATTCAGCTTCATATTGAATTAGTCAAGGATATTGAATGCTTCCTCCAGGTCTTTAAGGTGATTCTCAGCTCTCTTGGACTTAACCACCATGTCGTCTATATAGACTTCCATAGTGTGTCCAATTTGTTTCTTAAACATCATATTGACTAGCCTTTGATAAGTAGTGTTTTGGTCAAAAAATCTGATGATGATATTGCAACCAAACTCTTTGTTTAGGGGAATGATGCTTAAAATGTGTAACAACAATGAGGATCACTTCAATGTGGAATGTACAAACAACACAAGGATTTATACGGGGAAAAAGCCCTTGATCAAGAATTGATCTCCGGCACAAAAAACCCCGGGTGATGGAAACTACCGATCACCAAGCTCCAATAAATGAATAAATGTTTACAACTTCGGATAGTAACGAGCTAGGTACAAGGATCACTACGGTGAAATGTGTAAAAAGTGTAAGTAATTGCTAAGTGTTTGAACGAGAGCTTGTATGAGAGTGTTTGCGAGTGTGTGTAACTGCCAAAATGACTAAGTGTCACTAACTAGCTCGTTACCCCTTTAAAATAAGAAAAATATCTAGTTAACAAACTCTCCGACTTTCGGGCCAAGCCTCCACGTTCTCCATAACGTCTAGTTTTGATCTAGCACGTGCAGAATACTTCGGGAATATTCTCCAAGAATGCCGCTAAGACCTGGTCAAGCTTGTTATACCTGCGAGATGTTATAAAACATAAGTAAACAATCGTCAGTATGAGGATCCTTGAAGTGATCCATGATCCTGATCCTAAAGCCCTTCTGAGGATCACCACCTGTCACAGAAGTGAGGATCACTAATTAGGATAATGAATAAGGATCACTAATTGTTAGAAAATCCTCCCCTAACAATTGCCCCCAAAATATAAGGAGTGAAATTGTAAAATTAGCGAGTTATGTTTTCTTGATCTTATCCGTAACAAACTAACGGATATATAGCCGTTAATTTTGAACTAGCCGTTGCGATGATGATGTCACGGAAGTGACAACCTGCAAGATCATGATTATAAATAGAGATATAGATAGGATCACTATGCATTTAAATTCGAAAGAAACTCCCTTTATAATCTCAGTTGAAGATCGATCAGGTATCTCTTTCTCCTCTCTCTTCCTTTCTTACTCTGTTCTTCTTTCTTTACCTTAATCACTTCAAGAATGTTGCTCCGAAGTTCCCCGGCTAAGGATCACAAAAAGGATAGCCCTCTGAAGAGTCAGAAGATCGTCAAGGACTCGGTGAACGAGAGGTGTTGCTTTACCGATGCACAGATTGATAACATCCGTCACCGTTTTCCAGCGAATGTCTTTTTCAAACCCTTCGATTCAACTGTTCTGAGCGACTACGTTTCTGATACATGGGTCGCCTTCCCAGTCACTCCATTTGCTATAGGGTACACCTATCCTTTCCCGGAGTTCACACAATCCTTCTTTTCCCTTACCGGCATATCTTACATTCAAGCCATGCCGATGATCTGGAGGGTTTTATACACCCTAGAGAGGATCATCGAGCAGGAGAGTCTTGATTTAGGAATGTCAGAACTAGCGGAGTTGTATGATCTTACTACCTTCAGATCCCACCGTTACTTGTTTAAACGGAAACCCGGTGCAGATCATCCTCTTCTCAAAGTCACCAAAAACGACAAAGATTGGAAGCGTCGCTTCTTCTTTGTAAGGAGGGATACCATTTCAGATGGAGAGCACTTACCAAGAACATGGTCCACCCATGGTAGGCTGGAGGATCCTGGGAAGGATCACCAGATGGTCATGTTTTTGTAATAGGATCACTAACCCCTTCTTTGTCTTGTGTCATGCAGCCATCTCCTTTTCACGTCTCATCACAACACCCGCAACCAGGGAAAGACTTGCTACTTTCTGGGGACTTGACCCTGAAACTAGAACTTTTAAGACAACAACCCAAGACTCACAGGAGGTATCCTCAGGCTCTGTCACAATGTCGAGTAAGTATCCTTGTTTATAATTTAAATAAATAATTAAATGTATATTAAGAAAAGATACTTATCTTATTTTGGTTGTGTAGGCGCTGGAAAATCTGCCAAATCTGCTTCAAGGTTCAGTGTCACCGATCTCACCACTGTTAAATCCTCCAAAAGAAAGGTTCCTACTAGCCCGACTGTCTCAATCCCCAAGGCACCCCTCAAAGGGAAGGGAATCAAGAAGAGAAAGACTTCCGAGGCTGAGGATTTGCAGGGCCTGCCCTTAATTCGCCACCAGTTCCTCGAGTACTTCAATGATGTAAGGATCACTATCTCTGCTTGCATATCCTGCTGTTTTAAGGATCACTTGCTCTTGAACCGCTTTACCCTTTTCTTTTGCAGAAATTTGCTGAGATCGAGGATTACGTCGGTCATGTTGAGGATCAAGATCAGAAGATTGCTGATCTCCAGCAGGTTGCTGTGCTCAAGGATCTTGCAATTGCTGATCTTCAGAAGGAACTCAAGGATACCAAGCAGAAGATGGCCAAGGTGCTGGTTAACTTTGATTATGAAAGGCAGGTGATCATGGATGATGCTAAAGTTTCTGCCGCCATAGCAATGTACAAAACCAAACTCCAAATGGCCTTGGAAGCTCAGGATCCTGCCTTCGACAAAGGCAACTGGGAGATTGAAGAATGGAAGGCAAGGCTGGCTGAATTGGGTGATGAAGAGGAGGCTGAGGAGATTCTGGCAATTGAGGCTAGTGGCAGCGGGTTGAAGGATAAAGCTGAGGATGCAGCGGCTGGTGGTGATGATGCAGTGAAGGTGTAGGCTGCACAATTGGGCGATGATGGATATATGTGCTAAGGCCGGAGCCCAATTTTTAGTTTGATGGTTGTGATGTTTAAAACAATTTCATGGTTTGTAATAACTATAAACAATAGTTCTTAGGTTTAAGGATCATGTATGATCCTTAGGACAATAGGCAGGATTGCAATTGGTGGAGGGATCCTCTGTTTGGGGGATGAAACCATTGTGATCCTGCCGCCTTTATATTCCTGCACTACTTTTGAACTCATTATCATGGACACCCTTTACCTACCCCAGCGGACGGGCCACGTTTTGCTGGTAGATGCTCGGGTAGGTAATTTTGACAACCTTTAAAGGGTTAGCCTTATGTTAATAAATAAAAACTTAACCTTTTGTCGCTTATCTTGTGTTGTTACCCTTTTTAGTATGTTACTTTTCTACTGTTATAATGTTCATCCTGTTTATATTTATCAAACCTTAGAAAATTAGAAAATATATCCATAAAGTTTAGGATATAATCAAGGATCACATATCCCATAACCGATAAGTTCTAAAAAATGATATAGTTTAAGAAACACAGGTTCAGTTGTCAAGTATAAGGGTTCATCAAAAGAATAATGAATAAAATCAAAAGAGTTAAGGATCATACCTGAGGATCCAAGTTAGAATCCTAACCATAATAAGGATAACTATAAGATAAACCTTAGAGTGTAATAAGGATCAAAGATCCCTAGCTGCCTACCTTCAAGGACCTGAAATAGAGCATAACTTGGGACTAAGCCAATATAAGAAAAGAGTTAGCAACTGGGGACAAGCCCAAGGATAACTGGGGACAAGCCCAAGGATAACTGGGGACAAGCCCAAGGATCGTGTGTAAACTGGAGTATGGCCCTAACTGGCGACTATCCAAACTTAGTGACATGAAGATGCCAAAACCTTAGCTAACGTGAAAACGTTAGAAACCTTAGCTAACGTGAAAACGTTAGAAACCTTATGAACGGATGTATGGTACGTCTACCATTATACGTAGGATCCTAAGCATAGCCAGAACAATGGAATTATCAGCCCCTAGAACGAGTATTGGTCCCAAAGCCTTGAACTACACCAGGACCATCGTGCGCTACAGGCGGAATCTGGGGACAAGCCCAAATAACTGGGGTTAAACCCAAAAGACGGATTGCTTCTGTGGATAACCAACGTTGTGCTAAAGATACCTGAACTTTCAAAACTTGAACTCACGTGAGAGATGGATAAAGGATACATGATCCTTATCCTTATATGAGAAAATAAAGAAATGAAATAGTTCAAGATTAGGATATTACCTGAGTAAGGATCACCGATATTTTGAGGATCCTATAAGGATATCCCTATCGTGAGGACCACTTATGCCATAAGGATCCTGCTTACATGAAATATTTCTTCAGGTGGACAGCATTCCAAGCTCTTGGTAGCAAATCACCTTCCATGGTTAGCAATCTATATGCCCCCTTTCCTGCTTCAGCTTCAATCAAATAAGGGCCTTCCCATTTTGGAGCCAATTTTCCATCAGCAGGATTGGTGGTATTCTGAAATGCTTTCCTTAACACCATATCTCCAACTTGAAACCTCCTGATCCTGACATTTTTATTGTAAGCACCAGCCATTCTTTGTTGATAACTGGCCATCCTGATCCTAGCCATATCCCTGATTTCTTCAATAGTATCCAGGTCTTGAGCCAAGTTTTCATCATTTTCCTCAGGATCACGGGTACTTGTTCTAGCAGTAGGAACCACCATTTCTGTTGGGATCACTGATTCTGCCCCAAACACCAAAGAGAATGGTGTTTGACCAGTAGCATTCTTAGGGGTTGTCCTGTCAGCCCAGAGCACATAGGGTAGCTCTTCTGCCCATTTTCCTTTCTTGGATCCAAGCTTCTTCTTCAAGTTGTTGATGATGATCTTGTTGGATGATTCTGCTTGACCATTAGCTTGTGGGTGGACTGGTGTTGATGTTATCATCTTAATCCCCCAGCTGTCACAAAAATTAGTGGTTCTGCCCCCAATAAATTGGGAACCATTATCACATATAATCTCAGAAGGAATTCCAAATCTAGTTATAATATTTCTTTTAATGAAGGATATAACTTCCTTTTCTCTAACTTGAGCAAAAGCTTCAGCCTCTATCCACTTGGAGAAGTAATCAGTCATAGCTAGCATGAATACTTTTCCACCAGGTGCCTTAGGGAGCTTGCCAACTATATCCATACCCCATCTCATAAATGGCCAAGAGGAGGATATAGGATGCAATAGTTCGGCTGGTTGATGAAGGATATTGCTGTGTCTCTGGCAAGGATCACATCTTCTGGCATACTCCACAGCATCTTTCTTCATGGTTGGCCAGTAGTATCCTGTCCTCAGGATCCTTGAGAATAAAGCCCTGCCCCCAGTGTGATTTCCACAATCTCCTTCATGGAAGTCTTTTAAAACTTCTTGAACTTCAGGATCCTCAATGCATCTCAAGTATGGTCCTGCAAGAGATCGCCTATACAACATATTATTCATAATTGTGAATTGAGATACCTTAGATTTGAAAGCCCTAGGGTTTTCTCCTGTAGGAATCTCTCCATGTTATAAGTATCTCATAATTGGTGAGATCCATGATCCGGATCCTGAATAGGATTGAGTATCCTCACTAGGGATCATTGCAGAATTATTCCCTATCTCCATAGCCACATGATCCTCAATAGCTGGGGTCAGGATATGGATAATAGGGATCTTGATATCCTCTGGGATCTTCAAAGATGATCCTAAGTTAGCCAATGCATCAGCTTCTGTATTTTCTTCCCTTGGTACCTGTGACAAACTAAAAGAGACAAAAGAGAGTGCCAAACTTTTGACTATCTCCAAATATTTGGTTAGCTTTTCACCTTTAACAGCATATGATCCATTAAAGTGATTTGTAATTAACAAAGAATCTACGTGTACCTCAAGATACCTGATCCCCATATGCTTTGCGATTTGCAAACCAGCAATTAAGGCTTCATATTCAGCCTCATTATTAGTGGTTTGGAACTCACAAGCTATAGAATGGGGTATTATGTCCCCCTGTGGCGATTTTAGTAGTATTCCAAGCCCTGTGCCTTTGACATTTGAGGATCCATCAGTGTGAAGTATCTAAGGATCCTTGGTCTCCTCTAGCTGCTGGACTTCTAACTCAGCTTCTTCTTGTAAATCACTACTGAAATCAGCCACAAAGTCAGCTAATGCTTGGGATTTGACAGCTGTCCTAGGCTCATATCTTATATCATATGCACTCAATTTCACTGCCCACTTAGCCATCCTTCCTGACATCTCTGGTTTCCTGAGGACATTCTTAATTGGAAAATTAGTTTTAACAATGATAACATGAGTTTCAAAATAATGTCTTAACTTGGTAGATGCCATTATTAATGCAAGGATAAGCTTTTCAAGGTGTGAGTACCTGGATTCGGCATCAAGTAAACTTTTACTTACATAATAAACGGGATGTTGTGTACCTTGATGATCCTTAACAAGGACCGCACTTACTGCTTTTGAGGATACTGCGAGATACAAGGATAACACTTCACCTTTTTCTGGTTTCATTAAAGCCGGGGCCGAGGATAGGTAATCTTTGAGGGCTTTTAGAGCATTTTCATGCTTCTCCGTCCACTCAAATTTCTTGTTCTTCCTTAGGATATCATAGAATTCTTTACATTTCTCGGAGGACTTGGATATGAATCTGTTCAAGGCCGCTATCCTTCCTGTTAACCTTTGAACATCCTTAGCATTGGCCGGAGATTTGATGTTCACTATTGCTTTGATTTGTTCCGGGCTAGCTTCGATGCCTCTCTTAGTCACCATGTATCCTAAGAATTTACCTGCTTTAACACCAAAATGACATTTTGAAGGATTAAGCTTCATATTATATTTGTCAAGGATATCAAATGCTTCCTCCAAGTCTCGTAGGTGATCCTCAGCTTTTAAGGATTTCACCACCATATCATCTATGTAAACCTCCATAGTTTGTCCAATCTGATCCTTGAACATCATATTCACCAGCCTTTGGTACGTTGCACCTGCATTTCTCAATCCAAACGGCATAGCAATATAGCAATATATACCAGTTGGAGTCATGAAGGCTGTATCCTCTTGGTCGGATGGTTCCATTTGGATTTGTTGAAATCCAGATGAAGCATCCATAAAAGTTAACAGTTCATGACCCGCAGTTGCATCCACCATGGAGTCAATGTGGGGTAAAGGGAAAGGATCCTTGGGACATGCCTTATTTAAATCGGTAAAATCGACACATACCCTCCACTTTCCGTTTTTCTTTTGAACAACAACCACATTGGCCAGCCATCTTGGATACTTGACCTCTCTAATCATACCTGCCCGGAGCAATTTTTCTACCTCTTCCTGGATAATGGCATTCCTTTCTGGTGCAAACTTCCTTCTTCTTTGATGTATTGGTTTGAAGGATCTGTCGATGCCGAGTTTATGGGTGATAACATCTTTGGATATACCAGTCATGTCTTCATGTTTCCATGCAAAGGTAGTCTTTCTCCTTTTGAGGAAGGATATGAGGTCCTCTTTCATTTCGCCAAGGATCCCTGACCCGATATAGATTTTGGATTCAGGATCATCAAGATCCATGAGGATTTCTACCACATCCTGCTCTCTGGCCTCCAAGACACTCCTTGGAGGATACCTTGATTGCTATTGCTCCCCTGACTTCGAAGCTGGTTTCATCGATGAAGTGTAGCAATCCTTAGCTTCCTGCTGATCGCTATCAATCTTTACTATTCCCCAAGGACTAGGGAGCTTCACACATTGATGATAAGTAGATGGGACTGCTTTCATATCGTGTATCCAGGGCCTGCCAAGGATAACATTACAACAAGATAAACAGTCAATAACACAAAACTTTTGATAAGAGTGTAAGCCTTCAATATATATTGGGAGTTTAATGTCCCCCAGGGTGTTCTTGGTCTCGCCACTAAATCCCACGAGCACGGAGGATCTTGGTATGATCTCTGATTCAGGGATACCCATCTTCTTTAGAACATCAAGCTGGATAATGTTCACTGAACTTCCTCCGTCTATTAGGATCCTGCGGACAAAATAGTTAGATATAAAAAGAGTAATAACTAAACCGTCGTGATGAGGATCCTGGATATCAATACGATCCTCTTCATCAAAGGTTATGACTTTTCCTTCGGAGACACTCGATGTTCGAACTGGCCTTTCTCCGTTATCCATTTTAGTTTCCTTCGCATGCCTCTTAGCTGCTGAGAAGGATGTGCCACAAATGTCGGATCCCCCAGAGATAAAGTTTATCACTTGCGCGTCTGCTGGAGGGGCTGGAGCCTTCTTAGGGATCCTTTCAGGATCCTGAGTCCTTGACTTTTTTCTTCCCAACAACTCTTTTAGATGCCCTTTGCTCAGCAAGTATCCAATTTCCTTTCTTAATGCAATGCATTCTTCTGTGAGGTGCCCAAAATCTTCATGATATGCACACCACTTTGATTTATCCTTAGTTGCAGCTGGCCTGTCATTCTTTCTTGGCCATCTAGCTTTATCACCTAGGTTTTGCATGGCAAGGATTAGTTCATTGTTATCAACACTAAAGCAATATTCAGAAATTGGAGGATAATCCTCATCATCCTCTTCTTGATCAATAGAATGCACGTTCTGATTATCAGATTTGTTGTATGATCTGAACTTGTTGTTTCTTAATGAGGATCCTTGCTTATCCTGCTTTGAGGATCCTGTTATCCTCTCCTGAATCCTCTTATCATCCTCTAGCCGGATGAACCTGAGGGCCCGGGTTCTTACCTCATCTAGGTTCCTGCACGGTGTCATAACAAGATCATCATAAAATAAGGAATCCCTAAGTAATCCCATTTTGAAGGCCTCAACAGCCGTGGCTATATCTAAGTTGGGAATGTCTAAGGATTCTTTACTAAATTTGGTAATGTAATCCCTTAATGATTCATTATGACCCTGGGTTATCCTATATAAATCACTAGTTAGTCGTTCAAATTTTCTACTACAGGAAAACTGAGTATTAAACAAGTTAACTAGGTTTGCAAATGAGGTAATAGAATAGGGAGGAAGACTTAGCAGCCATTTGAGAGCTGATCCAGTAAGAGTGGATCCGAATCCTTTGCATAGGCATGCTTCCTTTAACTTTTCTAGGATTGGATTGATCTCCATCCTCTCCCTGTATTGTGCTATGTGTTCTTCAGGGTCCGTCGAACCATCATACAGTTTCATTGTAGGCACATGGAACCTCTTGGGTATCTCAGCATCACAGATTGGTGGTGCAAAGCGAGATATCTTGTGGCTCCCATCTGCAATCTCTGGAATAGGTTTGACTACTCCCGGAACACTCGAGATCATATCCTTTAGCTTTTGCAATTCTCTGGCCATGGCATGATTGATACCTGGATCCTGCATAAAACCATGGTTAATAGTATGAGAATTATTAAAAGTGTTACCTCCCATTGGATTCAAGTTAGGAAATATGGAGGTTAATCCATATTGTTGAGATTCTGGAATGATCGAGGGGCCAGCAGAGGCATTGGTCTGCATTGGAATAAAATCTCCTTGATGGACATCTGAACTTCCTGTTTGCAAACTCCTCAAGGATCCTGGCATCTGGAAGGATCCCTGAAACTGGGATGATCCTGGAACGAAGGAGGATCCTTGAACCTGGGATGATCCTGGAACGAAGGAGGATCCTTGAACCTGGGATGATCCTGGAACGAAGGAGGATCCTTGAACTTGGGATGATCCTGGAACGAAGGAGGATCCTTGAACCTGGGATGATCCTGGAACGAAGGAGGATCCTTGAACCTGGGATGATCCTGGAACGAAGGAGGATCCTTGAACTTGGGATGATCCTGGAACGAAGGAGGATCCTTGAACTTGGTGCATTCCTGAATATCCTCCTGTACTCGTGAGGGATCCCATATGCTGGGGATAGGATCCTGCTGGCTGGAAATATGAACCTAGTGCCTGGGTCATAGCTGTTGTTTCGTAGTGCACTCCCTTTGGTCCACCCGCATATTGAATGTTTGGAACCACTGACGGCTGAGAAGTAACCACCGGAGTGTCAAAATTCAAAGATCTGGGCATCAGTGGAGAATGATCCTCTGCCGTTTTCTTCTGTTTCTTAATTTCATCAATCTCCCGGAGGATCCTTTCGTTGGTCTTATCCTGCTCTTGTGCATGATTCCTCATCTGCAAAATCAAGGTATAAAGATCATTAGTAGTAGGATTAGTTGAAACAGAAGAAGTAGGTGGTTTTGAGAAAATGGGAGTCGGTTTCTTCGCAGCATTTTCTGTATTCTTCTGGGATCCAGAAGGTGGTGGAGGCAAAGGAGGAACGCCTTGTGAGGAAGTGAATGAGGGCATCAAGTTTGAAGCATTCTTCGCCGAGGAAGCCATTTGCTTGGTTGTAGTGAACCGGAATGAGCACAGAAATGCGAATTCTTCTAAGGCAAAGCACCAATTGCCCCACGGTGGGCGCCAAACTGTTTTGGTCAAAAAATCTGATGATGATATTGCAACCAAACTCTTTGTTTAGGGGAATGATGCTTAAAATGTGTAACAACAATGAGGATCACTTCAATGTGGAATGTACAAACAACACAAGGATTTATACGGGGAAAAAGCCCTTGATCAAGAATTGATCTCCGGCACAAAAAACCCCGGGTGATGGAAACTACCGATCACCAAGCTCCAATAAATGAATAAACGTTTACAACTTCGGATAGTAACGAGCTAGGTACAAGGATCACTACGGTGAAATGTGTAAAAAGTGTAAGTAATTGCTAAGTGTTTGAACGAGAGCTTGTATGAGAGTGTTTGCGAGTGTGTGTAACTGCCAAAATGACTAAGTGTCACTAACTAGCTCGTTACCCCTTTAAAATAAGAAAAATATCTAGTTAACAAACTCTCCGACTTTCGGGCCAAGCCTCCACGTTCTCCATAACGTCTAGTTTTGATCTAGCACGTGTAGAATACTTCGGGAATATTCTCCAAGAATGCCGCTAAGACCTGGTCAAGCTTGTTATACCTGCGAGATGTTATAAAACATAAGTAAACAATCGTCAGTATGAGGATCCTTGAAGTGATCCATGATCCTGATCCTAAAGCCCTTCTGAGGATCACCACTTGTCACAGAAGTGAGGATCACTAATTAGGATAATGAATAAGGATCACTAATTGTTAGAAAATCCTCCCCTAACAAGTAGCACCTGCATTCCTTAGTCCAAATGGCATAGCAATATAACAATAGATACCAGTTGGGGTCATAAAGGCTGTATCCTCTTGATCAGATGGTTCCATCTGAATTTGTTGAAATCCAGATGAAGCATCCATAAAAGTTAACAACTCATGACCCACGGTAGCATCCACCATGGAGTCAATGTGGGGTAATGGGAAAGGATCCTTGGGACATGCCTTGTTTAGATCAGTGAAATCGACACATACCCTCCACTTTCCTTTTTTCTTTTGAACAACAACCACATTGGCTAACCATCTTGGATACTTAACCTCTCTAATCATACCTGCTCGAAGTAATTTGTCTACCTCCTCCTGGATAATGGCATTCCTCTCAGGTGCAAACTTCCTTCTCTTTTGATGTATGGGCTTAAATGACCTGTCAATACCAAGTTTATGAGTAATTATATCTTTAGATATACCTGTCATATCTTTGTGTTTCCATGCAAAGGTCGTTTTTCTCCTCTTGAGGAAGGATACTAGATCCTGTTCAATGTTACTGAGGATCCCTGATCCTATGAAGACTTTGGATTCAGGATCATGAGGATCCACAAGGATTTCTTTCACATCCTGTTCTCTTGCCTCCAAGACATCTCTTGGAGGATACTTTAGTTGCTACTGCTCCCTTGGTCTTGAGGTTGGCTTCATTGATGAGGTATAGCAATTTTTTGCTTCTTTTTTGTCACTCTCAATCTTTATCACCCCCCATGGACTAGGAAGCTTTATACATTGGTGATATGTAGATGCAGCTGCCTTCATGTCATGTATCCATGGCCTGCCAAGGATAACATTGCAACAAGATAAGCAATCTATAACACAAAATTTTTTATAAGAATGAAGTCCTTCAATGTAGATGGGAATTTTAATGTCCCCCAATATATTCTTGGTTTCTCCGCTGAATCCCACAAGAACTGAGGATCTTGGGATGATGTCTGATTCAGGGATATTCATCTTCTTGAGGAAATAAATATGAATGATGTTCACCGAGCTTCCTCCATCGATTAGGATCCTGCGAACAAAATGGTTAGAAATGAACAAAGTAATAACCAGACCATCATGGTGAGGATCCTGCACATCAACACGATCATCCTCATCAAAAGTTATAACTTTCTCCTGTGTAACAGTAGAGGTCCGGATGGGTCTATCTCCATTATCCATATTGGTTTCCTTGGCATGTCTCTTGGCTGCTGAAAAGGAAGTACCACAAATATCTGATCCACCAGATATGAAGTTTATAACTTGTGCATCTGCAGGAGGAGCAGGAGCTCTTTCTGGGATCTTCTCAGGATCCGGGATCCTTGACTTTTTCCTTCCCAAAATTTCCTTTAAGTGCCCCTTGCTTAACAAGTAACCAATTTCTCTTCTAAGTGCAATACACTCTTCAGTGAGATGTCCGAAATCCTCATGATATGCACACCATTTGGACTTGTCTTTTGTTGCGGCTGGTTTATCACTCTTCCTTGGCCATCTTGCTTTCTCACCTAGATTCTTCATTGCAAGAATTAGTTCATTGTTATCAACAGAAAAACAGTATTCAGAAATGGGAGGATAATCCTCATCATCCTCTTCCTGTTCTACTGCATGCACGTTCTGATTATCAGATTTGTTGTAGGACTTGAACTTGTTGTTCCTGAAGTAGAATCCTTGTTTTTCCTGCTTCGAGGATCCTGCTAGTATTTCCTGGATCCTTTTATCATCCTCTAATCAGGTGAATCTAAGGGCCCTGGTTCTCACTTCATCAAGATTCCTACATGGGGTCATGACAAGATCATCATAGAATAATGAATCCCTAAGTAAACCCATTTTAAAGGCTTCCACAGCCGTAGCTATATCCAGATTGGGAATATCTAAGGATTCTTTACTAAACTTAGTGATGTAATCTCTAAGTGATTCATTTTGACCTTGTGTTACCCTATATAGATCACTAGTTAAACGTTCAAATTTTCTACTACATGAGAATTGACTATTAAACAGATTAACTAGATTAGCAAATGAAGTAATAGAGTAAGGGGGAAGACTTAGCAGCCATTTAAAAGCTGATCCTGTGAGTGTGGATCCAAACCCCTTGCACAGACATGTTTCCTTTAACCTCTCAGGAATTGGATTGATCTCCATCCTTTCTCTGTATTGAGCTACATGTTCCTCTTGATCCGTCGAACCATCATACAGCTTCGTAGTTGGTATCTCGAACCTTTTGGTATCTCAGCATCACAAATAGGTGGTGCGAAACGAGATATCCTATGGCTACCATCTGCAATTTCAGGAATGGGCTTAACCACTCCTGGAACACTGGATATCATATCCTTTAGCTTCTGTAATTCTCTAGCCATAGCTTGATTGATACATGTATCCTGCATAAAGCCATGGTTAGTGTTGTAAAAATTATTTAAAGTGTTACCTCCCGGAGGATTCAGCTTTGGAATCCCAAATGTGAATCCATATTGACGAGATTCTGGTATGATTGAAGGACCAGAAGTAGCAATGGTCTGCATTGGAATGAAGTCTCCTTGATGAGCATCTGAACTTGAGGGTTGTACACTTCTTAAGAATCCTTGATCCTGAAAGATGTTGGATCCTTGAACCTCGAAGGGGGATCCTTGAACCTGAGAGGATCCTTGAACCTGTAAGGATCCTTGGACCTGTGAGGATCCTTGGACCTGTGAGGATCCTTGGACCTGAGAGGATCCTTGAACTGTGTGCATCCCCATATATCCTCCTGAGCTGACGAAGGATCCCTGATGCTGGAAAGAGGATCCCGAAGGCTGAAAACAGGATCCTGAAGGCCGGAAGTGAGACCCAAAAAGCCTGACTCGTAGTTGTTGTTCCATAACGCCTTCCCAATGGTCCACTCTGATACTGGATATCCAAAGCTGCAGATTGCTGAGCAATCATAGCTGGAGTGTCGAAATCCAGTGACCTTGGTATCAGAGGAGAGTGATCCTCCCCTGATTTCTTCTGTTTCTTGATGTCACCAATTTCCCGGAGGATCCTTTCGTTGGTTTTGTCCTGCTCTTGTATGTGATCCCTCATCTGCAAAATCAAAGAAAAAAGATCACTAGTAGTAGGGTTAGAAGAAACAACAGAAGTTGGTGGTTTTGGAAAAATGGGGCTTTGTCTCTTTGCATCATTTTCAGCATTCTTCTGGGATCAAATAGGTGGTGGAGGCAAAGGTGGAATGCCCTGTGAAGAAGTGATTGCCGGCTTAGAGCTTGAAGTGTTCTTTGCTGAAGAATCCATGTGGTTGAAGATGATGAACCAAAATGAACACAATGAGCAAAATTTTTCAGAAATGAAGCACCAATTGCCCCACGGTGGGCGCCAAACTGTTTTGGTCAAAAATCAGGCTAGGATAATGTTAGGGGAGGATTTTCCAAATATCAGTGATCCTCAATTACTGTCAAGCTTAGGGATCCTCAATTCTGTTTGAATTAGTGATCCTCAGGGAGTATTGTAGGATCAGGATCATGGATCATCATAGTGATCCTTACTCTAACGATTGTCTGCTTTGAATATGATGTTGTTTTGCAGGAGTACGAGCTTGGACTAGGTCTTGGAGATATTCCTGGAGCATATTCCTTATTTATTCCGCACGTGCTTGACTGATATGAAGGTTATGGAGATCGTGGAAGACTTGCACAAAATGCGGATAGTTAGTTAGCTTAGATATTTTCTAAATTTAAAAGGGGATAGCGAGCTAGATTAGAACACTTGGCTATTTTTAGCTTAACATACACACTCGTAACCGCTCTCATCAGCTCTTGACAGTTTACTTGGCGATTACACACTCTTTTGCACAGGACACTCTAGTGATCCTTGTAACAAGCTCGCTATCATCCAAAGTTGTATTACATTTTCTGTTTAATTTGATTTGGTGATCGGTAGTTTCCATCACCCGAGGTTTTTTATGCCTGGGATCAACTCTTGATCAAGGGCTTTTTCCTCGTATAAATCATTGTGTCACTTGTTCATTACATTTCTGAGTGATCCTTCATATTGTTCATTAATTCAAGCATCACACCTCACAACAAAAGATTTGGTTGCATCATCTTTACTTGATTTTTGACCAAAACAGATAATACAACCAAATCTTTGTTGTGAGGAATGATGCTTGAACAAATGTATGAATAACTTGCAAATGTTATGAACAAGTGATACAAGGATTTATACGAGGAAAAAGCCCTTGATCAAGAGTTGATCTCCGGCATAAAAAACCTCGAGTGATGGAAACTACCGATCACCAACTACAATTAAACAAATGATTGTTACAACTCGGGATGATAACAAGCTTGTTACAAGGATCACTAGTGTGCCAAAGTGCAAATATGTATCAAATCGCCAAGTAAATTGTTGAGAGCTTATTGAGAGCTATTACGAGAGTGTGTGTTTGCTAAATTAGCTAAGTGTTCTAATTCAAGCTTGTTATCCCCTTTTAAATTTAGAAATAACTATAACAACTAACTATCTGCAATTCATGCTAGCTTCCCACGATCTCCATAACGTTCACTAAGCCATGCACGTGCGGAATATTGAGAGCATATTCTCCAAGAATATCGGTAAGACCAAGTCTAAGGCGTATACTCCTGCAAAACAAACTCAAACATGGCAAAGACAATCGTTAGTGTAAGGATAACCATGAGGATCCTGAATCCTGATCCTGCAACACCTTCTGAGGATCCTTAATTCAAACAGAATTGAGGATCCGTGATCCTGGCAGTACTTGAGGATCCGTGATCCTTAGGATTGGAAAATCCTCCCCTAACAGTGCTCATGGTTGCTGACGGAGTTCGTCGGTGTGAAGGTCCAGCCTCATGATCGTTAGGCGCAGTAAATGGCGCCTTGCCTCGTCCTCCTCTCCTGAATCTTGGCGGCATTTTTGTTGATCCTGCCAAAACAAACAAAAGAAAGCAATGAAATTAGGATTAGTCCTATGTTGTTATCCTAGACTTGGAGGTCAAGGAATGTGCAAAGTGTGTCATTGAGATTAAACACACAAGGCTAGTGTTTAATTCACTCAATGTTGGCTCTGATACCAACCTGTCAGACCCCGATATTTCCACGTATTACCGGTGGGGAGTATCGTGACGTAGTTGATATCATCATAGTCAATTTATCACAGTTCAATGCACAGCGGAAGTCTAAAAGTAATAATATTACAAACCGGATGAAAGTAACATAAGTATTACAAACGGAATGTAAAAGGGTCCACAGGCGGATCAAACAAACGAAGATATTGTTCAACAGATTTTTAAGTGACAAGCTTGCAAGACTCTTTATTTATTCACTCAGCAGTAGCCAGCCTATTTTGCATAGTACCTGCACTTAACCTTTTGGAAAATACGTCAGTTTACACTGGTAAATACAATTAACCGACTCTTTTTGAAAAGTGTTTATAAAAATTGATTTAAATGCACAAGGCACAAATATTCTTTTATAACTTGAGATAATTATTTAAAAATAATCTTGTAAAAGAATTATATGTTTGTTATACGTTCAGTAGCTCGGGTTGAACACCAGGTTAAAGATTAATAGACACACCACATAAATAAATCCACGACGAGTTATTCTCGAACAAGCAGGCATATTATTCTACATACGCACCGGCAGGTGTATGCCTACACCCCGTGCTTAAGTCGTGGCCATTTCAATGAATGAGCCGAGGATATCCAGGACATGGTCATTAACCCCCCCCCCCCCCAAAGGCTTAAAACAAACAAAACAGATTAAACCGGTTATCTCAATGATTTAACCTTTATACGATTAAAAATTCAATACCCGACCAAGCGGTATTTTTATATACCGTACCCCAAGCCCGTATGAGGGAAAATAAGTTAAAGTATTTACCTGAGCAAAAATATAAATTTATTCCCAGCCGTAAATCAATCAAGCAAGTACAGGTAGCTTTTACCGGGCTCCTAATCTGGAACGAAGGTTTTTAATAACCTATTAGAATCCTAACGGGTCTCATTTAAGTCTTAACTTAGACCGGTTAGTTTTAAGGAAAGGTATACGGTTCAAAACGCAAGATTAAGCGAAGACCGGATTAGAATGTAACTTAGACCCGACAAGTATGAAGACTTGTATAATATGGGTAAACTACACACATTCTGGATTTTGAGGTAAAAATGATAAGGTTTGACCCGTTTCGGTCAATTTATGCAAACTAGTTACATAAACCGCACCGAACGCGAAAAATGCATAACGGGTAACCAAATGAGTCATGAATAGGTTCCCTAAGTTAATATGCTTAAAATATGTTATGATATCAGTAGGATACCTTCCATTATACCCAAAACGAATTTAAAATCAATTTAAGCCCCGTAGGGGTATTTTGGTCATTTTAAAGATTATAAAAGAGGTTAAATGAAAATCTGAGGTTCTGATCTAAAATGATCAGTAAAAATATTTATTTTAGTAGGTTATATCAGTAAGGTATTAAACATATGTGAAATTTATCATTTATAACCAAACTATGCACCGTAGGGGCATTTTGGCCATTTCACATAAGCTTTAAAAGTCAAATTTGGAAATCTGAGTTCAAAACTTTTACTTACTGTTAAAGTATAAAAATTTACTTAAAACATCAATAGGTATTGAATCTTATGTGCCAAAAATAGTTTTAACCCATACTATGCGTTTATAATGCGTAAAAAGTCGGTTTTAGGCGAATTTCGGGTTATATAAAGAAAGTTGAGATTTTTATTAGTCCAGATGGGTTAAAATATTTTATTTAACATATAAAATCAGTAGCAAAAGGTTTGGTATCAAAATGTTATGTAAAACTCATTTTATTAGCAAAAGGGGTATAACCGTCAATTATCGAATCAAAGCAAGAACCCCATGTTATGATCAGTTTAAAAATTAATAAAAATCTTCAAAAATCCCAAAATATTATATTACATCAGTAGGTAAAAAGTTTGGTGTCGAAATTTGGGTTTAAGTAGGCTTTATGCTAAAAATGCCGTTTAATTAATAAAAAGCTTTCGAATTACGATATTGAGCATAACTCTTAATTTAGACCACAAACTGATGTCAAATTTTTAGGACATGTTTATAAATCAGTAATAAAGGTTTTTGTCCTCTCACATTTTCAAAAATCTCGTTTTAAGGTCAAAAGGGCATAATGGTCAACATTTAAGCAATTAACGGAAACATGCAAATGAATCGGATAAATAAGGAACCATGTAGTATAACCTCAGAGGGTTTTACTAACTTATAATGTGGTCCTAAAGAAACCTTAAGGCATATCTAAAACAAGCTAAATCGGTTCAGAACTGAAAGTCAAAGCAAAAGTCTTCTTTTGCGACTTTCGGTTCCGAACCGAGCCTAAACTCAGAATTGTCAAGTTGAACATGCTTAGACATGTTCTTACATTATTTACCAAGTTATATTAGTGTTAAAACATGTCCCATAACCTCTACATTATCAGTTATGAGTTTATTTGCAAAAATAGCTTTCTGTTGACTTTTTAATATTAAGTTTGACCCGACAATTGACCAAGTTAGAGTGATAATCAGGGGGTGCCCTTTTAAGGACTTATTACCCACATAATTACCAAATCATAGCCACTTTCAATTTGAATAATGGCCGGACCATTAGTGATTAATCACTAAGTCAAAGCTTAATTACGACGGCTTTGACTTTTGGTCATTAAGCTACTAAATCTTGAACTAGAGAGGCTAAGAATGCTTACAAAGGCTCTTAGTACGAATTAGGAGCTGAGGGAAACTTGCTTGAAGTCCAGAGAGCTCCAGAGAGTGAGTTTGAATATTTTTTGTGAATAAGCACTTGAACTATCAAACAAGAATGCTTATATAGCCAAAAACAATTCACAAGATCACTCCACACAAGTCTACAAATGTTTCCTGATCATCCCAGGTGTTCCCTATGCATGAAATACCATTGGTTTAGTCCCTGAATTCGAAAACCAGCTTTCTAAGGCGGTGGAACTGGTTGGACTCGCAGTTGTCAACATCTTTCTACATCTGGCAGTTTTACGCGGCCCGCGTAAGCCTAGGCCCTGGCTTACGCGGCCCGCGACAACCTGGTAAACCAGGAAAAACTTTTTAAACTTTGCCATTTTGGTCCCTAGTCCATAAAATCTTTATATAACTTTCATTTATTACCTTTTGGACCCCCATAGTTAACTTTTAAGGACCTTGGGTCATTAACTAACTCCGTTAAGCTCCCGGTTAGTTATACGATCACCCGAAAAGTCTTGTTTTCTTCAAAACTCCACGAAATTAATATCTAATATTCTTGAGATCAAAATATAATCGTTACAATGTTTTTGGGATCGTTTAAAGGTCACTCAGAGGTTACTTTCAACATGTTGACACTTTTAACCCTTATGTCTCGTATGATCTGTATTTTTAACACAACGACTTCCAATGTTCGATAAATTAATCGTTAAAGAATACGAACGTCGTGTGAGGTCAATCAGAGGCACAAAAATGGCATGTTGACACTTTGGATCCCTATATTCACATATTTACATTGTTTGACAATTCCAGTCCCTCGGAAGTAATTCCTTACGCGTTTAAAGTCCATGACACGTGTCTTCATTATATTGGTCACGATTTTACGAGGTTTTACAAAAACAAATGGGACAAAGCCCATATTTTATTGATAACATCTTTATAGGGGTAAACACTAGTAGCTGAAAACATAAACTTTTATTTAGGTAACTTTATAACCACTTTCTTTAAGCCTTCAGTGCTTCATAGTTGGCTTCTTATAGCTTCACATTAAGTTACCTGAAACGCGTTTTAAAAATATTTTATCAGCAAGAAATACTGGCTAGTGCATCCCAGTTTATAGAAAATAAGCTTTTATAACTTTACAGTATTAAGAACGATTACAATGTTTTTATCTACCCAATTACTCATTCAGTATTTGTCACGTTGGCAGTTACAATGACTGTGGTCATATTACTATTGGCTAACTCTTTGTCCAATAGTAACGCTTGATTAATAGTGTATACAAAACCCCACATATCGGCAGTAACTGTAGAATACAAAGACTTAATCATTGTAATTATAACTGAAAACATTGGAAGTTTTGTAAAACCATTTGGTAGAAAAAGAGAATGACTCACAAACTGTGAGAAAAGAGAATGGACTCACATTGTAGACTTATGTTTTTGTACGGGCTTCCTGGTGATATTTCCTGATTATTTCGTTGAGTTTCTATTAAAAACATGCAGTGCATGCGTGTTAGTAAGATAACCCAAATCATATTAGCCATACATCACGAGACAGAACCCAAACGGACTTAGTCAGGCAGAGCCTTGACATGCGTTGTTGGGTCCTAGATCAATCGGGTAGGGTAACGAATTAGTGATTGGGGGGTTAAAATACTTACAACGGTGTAGAGCTTCGTTGTTTAGGGGGCATTTGACTATAATTTTCGCTATAGAAGTTGAGAGAAGAAAAGATTTTGAACGATTAGAAAAGTGCAGCCTTTGCTCTATTTATACGAAATTCTGGGGTCCGTCGTGCCCCGCAACCCCCTCCCCTTCTTCTTGTTGCCCCCGTGAGTGGCACCCTAGCTACGGCTAGGGTTGCCAAGTAAACCCCTAGACCCAACACGTGGTGGACACGTGTCCATATGGGTATCCGGCAAGTCAACAGGCCGTCACGCCCCACGACCGACCTTCACAAAACCTGTCGCGGCCCGCGAGAGGTGTATATTTCTTGACTTTTCATTTTTTAAATTAAAATTAATGTTACACGAGTCCGGTTTTGTGATTACGAAGCGTTTTGGGGCATTTTTTAGGGTTGTTATATAAGAAGACCAAACATCTGTTTGTGACTAGAACATATGTTTGGATAAAGACAATGAAGGTTTAAAGAACAGTGCTTCAATGTAAAAGTACATGTTTAGAACAGATGATATATAGTCTGGAACAGATGACATTCCATCAGATGATTTATAACATTTGTGGAATCTTTTCTGTTAGGGATGTTAAATGTCGCTATCAAAGTGACGTCAGCCTTGATTACCAACAGATGTTTGTATCTTTGTATAAATAGATTCCACCTGTTAGAGATTTAGCTATTACATCACACACATTCATTTTGTACGACCAATCTAAGTGAGTGATCAGGCTAAGGGGGTAGTTTGTATAATCATTCTTGTAATTGTAATATTTGGAATAACAATATAAAAAAAGTTTGATAAACTTTCCATTCTTATGTTTACTGTCTATCCTAAATTTGCTTTACATCGAGATTCAAAAGATTTCGACAAAACTTTAAGTTTCATACACCAGTGCGAAAGAACTGATCTTATGGAACCAGGTAATAAAGTATTTACGATTAATTATTTAATCTCATATGCTTTAACCAACAGTACTCATTCAATCGAGTATAAGGAAAATGAAAATATAACTCTTGAAGATATATTTTCTGAAATTGGAATTGTTGAAGGCAGCAAATTTGCTGAGCCATCACAATTACAAGAAAATTGGGCAATTGATATTGCACGAAATAAACAGGTATTAGTATCAAAACCCAGACACAGTTTTGCTGGAAACTCTTTACAAATAGGAGATTCAAGTAATACTGAACAATTAATTCGTTCTATGTCAGAGCGAATAGATGGATATGGTAGAGTTTTAAAAGGAATTATTGGAGAGTAATGTCTTCAAAACCAATTTTAAATTATTTACAATATCTTGATCAACAAATCACCTATGAAGAGGCTGATATACAATTTGGGTTTATGAGAATAAATCAAATTAAAAAAAAATTATGTTAAGTCATAAAACAAAAATTCTTAATATAAAGATTATTAAGGAAAACATTTTTGCTTCTAAGCAAAAAATTATTGAGCTTAGAACTAAAAAAGCAATTATATCTGTAACATGACTACTCATTTAAAAATAGAGGAACTTGTTAAAGATTTAATTAGAAAGTTGGATAGTTTATCTACCAACGAAAATCTTGAGGTGACTGCCGCAAAAATCATCAAAGATGTTTCAGACAAAATTGATGAAAAAATGGATTCAAAAACTCTTATGCCCTAAAGGCAAAAAGAAAAAATTGATGATGAAAAAAGCTTTCAAAAGTATTCATTTCCAAACTTCAACGTTGGAAATCCATCTTTAGGAAGTTCTAAAAGTCCGAATGCATTATCATGGCCTTTTGGATCAACTTCAAATGACCAATAAAGGTCAAATGGAAAACCTTTAAAGGAATATAAATAGAGAGATCTCTAGACATTATTTCTATCTTGAAAGAAATAATCAAAGAATTTATGAATTACATTCAGATTGGAGTATTCATCCTTCTGATAAACTTTTTGAATTAACTGATTTAAAAGGAAAAAATTCTTTTATAGAAAAAGATATTCAAAGATTAAAAGATAACAAGATTATTTTATCTTGTGGATAAAATGAGTTCCATCACTCAAAAATTGGAACAAATTTTAGATGAACAATTGGATACCCTTCCAGTTGAGCAAATAATAGAAATTGTTAGTCTCATTTCTTTAGATGACAAAGAATGTGAACAAAAGTTTTCTGAAAATAAAATCTTAAACGAAAGATATTTTTCTGAAAATAAAGAAGAACAGGTCTTTGTTTTGAAGAATGAAGAACCAAGAACCTTTCCGGTAAAGAAAGAAGAACCCGATACTGAAGAAAGTTCTTCAGATATTGAAATGTCTCCGAAACAAAGAACTTACAATGCCTCTACTAGCAAAGGTAACAGGCGTAGAAAAAAGAATACGGAATTTTCCATGCCGTATCATAAAGACATACATGATTCTAATAGTAATGACAATGGTAGTGCAACTACTATTAATACTATTAAAATTGATTGTATCTTCAACCTCGACAAAAGAAAAGAGGTAATTGATAAATGGAACACTGAGATCAGTCTAATCATTCAGACTAATTCAGATGACTTTTCTAATGCCTTGCTTTGTTATTATTAATGGAACATAAGTCTGCAGGGATAATTCAAAATTTCATCAAAGGTACAACTTAGGATGAAAATATGAATGGTGAAGATCTTTTTTATCAAATCATAAATGCAATATATATGATGCTTTTAGGTCTCGACTTTATAACAAATAAAGACCATGAAAATCAAAAATTGCTAGAAAAAGCAAGACAAAATCTTGCAAAAGCACAAATTTGTGATATTTGTTTATTAGACGATTTTACTTGTCTTTATGAAACAAATCTATACAAATTAAGTACAGGTGAATTCCACTCTTGGATTGAGGCTTACTTAATGAAGATTCCTATCGTTGGAGAAAAAGCCAAAGAACGATGGAACAAAGAAAAGAATCAGTTCACGATGCATTCTCTTGGATTTGCAACAAGAATTGTCAAAGAAGAAATTGCGGTTTACTGTGATTTTTCTGATAAACAAAAACAGCTAAAACGTTTTAACAAAAGTTGTTGCAAAAAACTTACTGAGTTGCCACAGTTAACTTTTGGTTGTGAACCAGTAAAAGATGAAAATTATTTCAAAAAGAAATATAAAAATAAATATAAAACAAAAACTAAAAAACGTTTTTGGAAAACCAAGAAAAGAAAGTTTTCTCCTGGAAAATACTTTTCAAAAGAAAAACCTAAGGTTTGTCCTCAAGGGAAGAAAAAATGTCGTTGCTGGATATGTTCTGAAGAAGGACACTATGCAAACGAATGTCCCAACAGACAAAAGTTTCCGGAAAAATTAAAAATTATTTCGAAAGCCGAAACTGAAGGATATTTTCCTTATGAAAATATTTTTGATGGCTATACACAAGTATATGCATTAGAAATATTATCCGATTCTTCTACAGAAGACTCAGAATGAAGTCCAACCACTCTTTTAGTTGGGGGGATAAAAATAAACAAAACGAATTTCTGAAATTTATTTATTCAAAAATTATTTATTTTCTGAAAACAAAGATATTTTTGGAAATAATAAACAGGGTCGTCTTGTCAAATGACAGACACGGTAAGAGGGCCAAAATATGTTAACTGATAGCTTGACACGAGATTTTCAGAAATCTTAAGCAAAAATGTCACTGTCATTCTTGCTACTATAAATAGAAGGCATTTCTTCATTCAAAAAATTCATCACTTTCATTTACACTTACAAAAAGAAAGGCATATTTTTGAAAAAATGGAAGAGTTATAGGCTTTACGCCTAAAAGAAAAAAATTCTTTTAATAGAATTAAAAGCTATTCAAGAAAAAATAGCTCTCTACGACGAAAGTCTAGACACAACTGTTAGTTCAGAACAGGATTCCGAAAGGATACAATCTGAATCTATTCCTTTACAAACGGCTAAAGGTAAAGAAAAATCAAGTCCGTTGATTCCTGTTGATTTGGAAAAAAGCAATTATAAAGTAAATGAAGAACTAAAATCTTCATCTAGCCCAGTAGCAAACGGCTCTGGTAAAGGCACATCAAATCCGTTGATGGCTGACAGTTTGCCAAAAACTGAACAAGTCTCTCTCAGACCAAGTTACTCACAAGTCGCACAAATTCCAGAAAAGCATAATTCAAGATTTTATGTTATTTTCGATGGTGACCACAGAGGAATATATGAAGATTGGGGTATAGTCAAAAATTACATTGATAAAACCGACTATCCTTTCAAAAAATCTGGGTCGTTAGCGCAAGCCCAACAAGAAGCTACCCGATATTCAGCAAATCTCGGGAAGAAAGGAATACCTTTAAAGGTAACAATTATTCCTGAGCCATTGAAGCCCAAGAAAAAAAAGAAAGAATCATTGAATTCAAAAACACTTTCTCAAGATTAACAATAAAAGAAGAGAAAGAAGAAGATATTATATCTTTAGACGAATTCAGAGGAATTTGGTCTAAAACAAGAGCTCTTAGTCAAGATGATTTCAAGTTTGAACATGTCTATACAGAAGATAAGGCTACTAAAAGTCTTTTAGTCTTTTGTCCAGGCGCAAGTCCAGAACTTGTTTCACTAGCATTCTCTGCTGGTCTAATAAAGTTCATATATCCATCTCCAAATTTGCTTGAAATCATCATGTTTCCTGAAGGAATAAAGAAAGCTATTAAAAACTTTCGAAAGAAGATTGCTGCAGCAAAAGACGCAAACATCTTCATAAAGTGTAACTCTACACTTCCAGATTTGTACCAAGGAACTTCTTCCCAAAGTTACCATCATATAGAAATCGGGCTCGCGAAAGCAAGAACCGTCAACCCCTCAAAAGTTATGAATGAGGAGCAAGAAGATTTCGAAAATTGGGTCGAAATAAGGGTTAAAGGATTCTTAAAAATCCTGAATAATCTTCAAAATATTAAAGTAAAAAGCTTTAATAAAGTGAATTATTGCAGCAACCACTGCATCATCACAAGTTACAGTGGAACTCCACTACCAAAGCACGAGAAGGAAGCTTTAGAAAAAATGGAGCAACGCATTATCTTCAACAAAGTTGATGTGAGTCCTACTACCAAACAAAGACTCTGCAAAATAATGCAAAGAGCACAGGAAAGCCATCAGTGCATGAGCTGTAAAGAATCTTCCACCGAAGAAAATTCTGACAAAAGTGGTCCCTCTATTAAAGACAACTACTTTTCAGAAGACGACACGCGAGAGCTGGACCCAACACATGGGTTTGTCGACTAAAAAACGTCATGCATGACGAACACTTAAGGCTATTTTAGACCTTTTGTAAAATTCACTTCTGCTATATAAAGAAGTTGAATTCATTAGTTTTAGATATCCCCAGTTAGCATCCCATATCCCTCGAATCATTCTCTCAACAACTCTCAACCACCCACCTTTCTTTTCTTTTCGTTGATCATTCGAATGATCAATTTTAATTTCTAAGTATGTGTGCTAGTATGGAGTAGAAACTCCTTTAAGGAGGTTATGTAAATATCAAGAAGTTCTCCTTCGGGAGAACAGTTATGAAATAAAAACTCCTTTGTAAACTTCTATCTTTTATCTTTTATCATGAAAGTTTTTATTCTGTAAAACCTGGAGTCCTGGAGCCCGTTGAAGTACCGCTTAGGCAGGAGGCCGTTAGGGAAAATAAGGGTTGGATTGGTCCCTTGCAGAAAAATTAGAAACGATCAAGAAGAAGATACAAGAAGAAAGAAGGTATAAATTCTATTTCAAACTGTTAAATTACTTCAAGATTGATATTTCATATCTCTCCTTAAAATCTTAAAAAAGAATTTAATTCTAACACAAAACTAAGATTTTGATAAAATCAAAAAACGATGTTTATAAACAAACACAAAAAGAAATCGATTAACAACTATCGAAACAAATGAGTTTTTCAATGAAAAATTTTAGTCAAAAAATGACTATAAAAAATAATGAATTTTGTAAATTCAAAGGATTAATTCCACAATTAAACAATTTCAAAATTGTTTATGTTAGTCAACAATTGTCGACTAATAATTTAGAATTCATATTCGAATTATCGATTGATTATTTTAATCGAACGAATAGTTCATTTGAATTTTATATTCAAAATACTATGCATCTTTTGAATTTTATATTCAAAATACTATGCATCTTTATACCGGTTTTTGTAAATAACATTTACAATATAGAATATAAAATTCTTTCTTTTTGAAAGAAATCTTTTGAATTTAATCGATCGATTAAATGAAAAAGATGCACAGTACTTTGAATATAATATTCTAAAGATGCATAGTACTTTGAATATAATATTCTAAAGATGCATAGTACTTTGAATATAAAATTCAAAAGATGCATAGTATTTTGAATATAAAATTCAAATGAATTATTCGTTCGATTAAAATAATCAATCGATAATTCGAATATGAATTCTAAATTATTAGTCGACAATTGTTGACTAACATAAACAATTTTGAAATTGTTTAATTTTGGAATCAATCCTTTGAATTTACAAAATTCATTATTTTTTATAGTCATTTTTTGACTAAAATTTTTTAGATTGAAAATCATTTGTTTCGATAATTGTTAATCGATTTCTTTTTGTGTATAAACATCATTTTTTGATTTTATCAAAATCTTAGTTTTGTGTTAGAATAAAATTCTTTTTTAAGATTTTAAGGAGAGATATGAAATATCAATCTTGAAGTAATTTAACAGTTTGAAATAAAATCTATACCTTTTCCTTCTTGTATTTTCTTCTTGAAAAATTTCTAATTCTTCTACAAGGGACCAATCCAACCCTTACTTCCCTAACGGCCTCCTGCCTCAGCGGTACTTCAACGGGCTCCAGGACTCCAGGTTTTACAGAATAAAAACTTTTTAGATAGAAAATAAGATAGGGGGTTAGAAAGGAGTTTTTATTTCATAATTGTTCTCCCGAAGGAGAACTTCTTGATATTTACATAACCTCCTTAAAGGAGTTTCTACTCCATACTACTAGCACACATAACTAGAAATTGAAAATTTGATCATACGAATGTTCAAAGTTGAAAAGAAAGGTGGGTGGTTGAGAGTTGTTGAGAGGTTTCAAGCCAGGGATATGGGATGCTAAGTGCTAACTGGGGATAGGGGATATATAAAACTAATGAATTCAACTTCTTTATATAGCAGAAGTGAATTTTACAAAAGGTCTAAAATAGCCTTAAGTGTTCGTCATGCATGACGTTTTTTAGTCGACAAACCCATGTGTTGGGTCCAGCTCTCGCGTGTCGTCTTCTGAAAAGTAGTTGTCTTTAATAGAGGGACCACTTTTGTCAGATTTTTCTTCGGTGGAAGATTCTTTACAACTCATGCACTAATGGCTTTCCTGTACTCTTTGCATTATTTTGCAGAGTCTTTGTTTGGTAGTAGGACTCACATCAACTTTGTTGAAGATAATGCGTTGCTCCATTTTTTCTAAAGCTTCCTTCTCGTGCTTTGGTAGTGGAGTTCCACTGTAACTTGTGATGATGCAGTGGTTGCTACAATAATTCACTTTATTAAAGCTTTTTACTTTAATATTTTGAAGATTATTCAGGATTTTTAAGAATCCTTTAACCCTTATTTCGACCCAATTTTTGAAATCTTCTTGCTCCTCGTTCATAACTTTTGAGGGGTTGACGGTTCTTGCTTTCGCGAGCCCGATTTCTATATGATGGTAACTTTGGGAAGAAGTTCCTTGGTACCAATCTGGAAGTGTAGAGTTACACTTTATGAAGATGTTTGCGTCTTTTGCTGCAGCAATCTTCTTTCGAAAGTTTTAAATAGCTTTCTTTATTCCTTCTGGAAACATGCTGATTTAAAGCAAATTTGGAGATAGATATATGAACTTTATTAGACCAGCAGAAAATGCTAGTGAAACAAGTTCTGGACTTGCGCCTGGACAAAAGACTAAAAGACTTTTAGTAGCCTTATCTTCTGTATAGACATGTTCAAACTCGAAATCATCTTGACTAAGAACTCTTGTTTTAGACCAAATTCCTCTGAATTCGTCTAAAGATATAATATCTTCTTCTTCTTTCTCTTCTTTTATTGTTGATCTTGAGAAAGTGTTTTTGAATTCAATGATTCTTTCTTTTTTTCTTGGGCTTCAATGGCTCAGGAATAATTATTACCTTTAAAGGTATTCCTTTCTTCCCGAGATTTGCTGAATATCGGGTAGCTTCTTGTTGAGCTTGCGCTAACGACCCAATTTTTTTGAAAGGATAGTCGGTTTTATCAATGTAATTTTTGACTATATCCCAATCTTCATATATTCCTCTGTGGTCACCATCGAAAATAACATAAAATCTTGAATTATGCTTTTCTGGAATTTGTGTGACTTGTGAGTAACTTGGTCTGAGAGAGACCTGTTCAGTTTTTGGCAAACTGTCAGCCATCAACGGATTTGATGTGCCTTTACCAGAGCCGTTTGCTACTGGGCTAGATGAAGATTTTAGTTCTTCATTTACTTTATAATTGTTTTTTTCCAAAGCAACAGGAATCAACGGACTTGATTTTTCTTTACCTTTAGCCGTTTGTAAAGGAATAGATTCAGATTGTATCCTTTCGGAATCCTGTTCTGAACTAACAGTTGTGTCTAGACTTTCGTCATAGAGAGCTATTTTTTCTTGAATAGCTTTTAATTCTATTAAAAGAATTTTTTTTCTTTTAGGCGTAAAGCCTTTAACTCTTCCATTTTTTTCAAAAATATGCCTTTCTTTTTGTAAGTGTAAATGAAAGTGATGAATTTTTTTAAGGGGAAATACCATAAAAAACCAATATACTTTCTATTTTTTCTCACAAAAGTCCCTCAACTTTTTTTTTGCATATAAAAGTCCCTTAACTTGTTAAATTTGAACATTATGGTGAAATGACTTATAATAGTCTATTTATTGCTGATGTTAGGGGTGTTCAAGATCGGATAATCCGGTTTTCGGATATCCGAAATTTCGGATAGTGAAATATTGACATCCGAACCCGAATCCGAAATTTCGGATATCCGATTTTTTATTTAATTTTTATTTAATTTTTATTATTTTTTAATAATCGGATATTCGGATGTCAATATTTCACTATCCGAAATTTCGGATATCCGAAAACCGGATTATCCGATCTTGAACACCCCTAACATCAGCAATAAATAGGCTATTATAAGTAGGGGTGTGAATTTCTGACACGACCCGAAAACCCGACACGAACCTAACACGAAATTCGCGGGTTTAGGTTTAGTCTAAACGGGTTCGAGTCAATTTCGGGTTGAACCCGCAAACCCGTTTAGGTTAACGGGTCGGGTTCGGGTCAACCTGGTCGGGTTGGCGGGTTGACCCGTTTAACACATTTATAATATTTTATATTTTTTACAATATTTTTTATGTTATAAATTAAATGAGGTGTGTATTTTATGATATGATTATAATTTAAAAAGAGAAATTAACATAGATTTTATAATTTAAATATGAACCCGCCAACCCGCGAACACGACCCGTTTAGCACCCCTAATTATAAGTCATTTCACCATAATGTTCAAATTTAACAAGTTAAGGGACTTTTATATGCAAAAAAAAAAAGTTGAGGGACTTTTGTAAGAAAAAATAGAAAGTATATTGGTTTTTTATGGTATTTCCCCTTTTTTTAATGAAGAAATGCCTTCTATTTATAGTAGCAAGAATGACAGTGACATTTTTGCTTAAGATTTCTGAAAATCTCGTGTCAAGCTACCAGTTAACACATTTTTGGCCCTCTTACCGTGTTAGTCATTTGACAAGACGACCCTGTTTATTATTTCCAAAATTATCTTTGTTTTCAGAAAATAAATAATTTTTGAATAAACAAATTTCAGAAATTCGTTTTGTTTATTTTTCCCCCCCAACTAAAAGAGTGGTTGGACTTCATTCTGAGTCTTCTGTAGAAGAATCGGATAATATTTCTAATGCATATACTTGTGTATAGCCATCAAAAATATTTTCATAAGGAAAATATCCTTCAGTTTCCACTTTCGAAATAATTTTTTATTTTTCCGGAAACTTTTGTCTGTTGGGACATTCGTTTGCATAGTGTCCTTCTTCAGAACATATTCAGCAACGACATTTTTTCTTCCCTTGAGGACAAACCTTAGGTTTTTCTTTTGAAAAGTATTTTCCAGGAGAAAACTTTCTTTTCTTGGTTTTCCAAAAACGTTTTTTAGTTTTTGTATTATATTTATTTTTATATTTCTTTTTTAAATAATTTTCATCTTTTACTGGTTCACAACCAAAAGTTAATTGTGGTAACTCAGTAAGTTTTTTGCAACAGATTTTGTTAAAACGTTTTAGCTGTTTTTGTTTATCAGAAAAATAACAGTAAACCGCAATTTCTTCTTTGACAATTCTTGTTGCAAATCCAAGAGAATGCATCGTGAACTGATTCTTTTCTTTGTTCCATCGTTCTTTGGCTTTTTCTCCAACGATAGGAATCTTCATTAAGTAAGCCTCAATCCAAGAGTGGAATTCACCTGTACTTAATTTGTATAGATTTGTTTCATAAAGACAAGTAAAATCGTCTAATAAACAAATATCACAAATTTGTGCTTTTGCAAGATTTTGTCTTGCTTTTTCTAGCAATTTTTTATTTTCATGGTCTTTATTTGTTATAAAGTCGAGACCTAAAAGCATCATATATATTGCATTTATGATTTGATCAAAAAGATCTTCACCATTCATATTTTCATCCCAAGTTGTACCTTTGATGAAATTTTGAATTATCCCTGCAGACTTATGTTCCATTAATAATAACAAAGCCTTAGCATTAGAAAATTCATCTGAATTAGTCTGAATGATTAGACTGATCTCAGTGTTCCATTTATCAATTACCTCTTTTCTTTTGTCGAGGTTGAAGATACAATCAATTTTAATAGTATTAATAGTAGTTGCACTACCATTGTCATTACTATTAGAATCAGGTATACCTTTATGATACGGCATGGAAAATTCCGTATTCTTTTTTCTACGCATGTTACCTTTGCTAGTAGAGGCATTGTAAGTTCTTTGTCTCGGAGACATTTCAATATCTGAAGAACTTTCTTCAGTATCGGGTTCTTCTTTCTTTACCGGAAATGTTCTTGGTTCTTCATTCTTCAAAACAAAGACCTGTTCTTCTTTATTTTCAGAAAAATATCTTTCGTTTAAGATTTTATTTTCAGAAATCTTTTGTTCACATTCTTTGTCATCTAAAGAAATGAGACTAACAATTTCTATTATTTGCTCAACTGGAAGGGTATCCAATTGTTCATCTAAAATTTGTTCCAATTTTTGAGTGATGGAACTCATTTTATCCACAAGATAAAATAATCTTGTTATCTTTTAATCTTTGAATATCTTTTTCTATAAAAGAATTTTTTCCTTTTAAATCAGTTAATTCAAAAAGTTTATCAGAAGGATGAATACTCCAATCTGAATGTAATTCATAAATTCTTTGATTATTTCTTTCAAGATAGAAATAATGTCTAGAGATCTCTCTATTTATATTCCTTAAAAGGTTTTCCATTTGACCTTTATTGGTCATTTGAAGTTGATCCAAAAGGCCATGATAATGCATTCGGACTTTTAGAACTTCCTAAAGATGGATTTCCAACGTTGAAGTTTGGAAATGAATACTTTTGAAAGCTTTTTTCATCATCAATTTTTTCTTTTTGCCTTTCGGGCCTAAGATTTTTTGAATCCATTTTTTCATCAATTTTGTCTGAAACATCTTTGATGATTTTTGCGGCAGTCACCTCAACATTTTTGTTGGTAGATAAACTATCCAACTTTCTAATTAAATCTTTAACAAGTTCCTCTATTTTTAAAAGAGTAGTCATGTTACAGATATAATTGTTTTTTTTGTTCTAAGCTCAATAATTTTTTGCTCAGAAGCAAAAATGTTTTCCTTAATAATCTTTATATTAAGAATTTTTGTATTATGACTTAACATAAAATTTTCCTTAATTTGATTTATTCTCATAAAACCAAATTGTATATCAGCCTCTTCATAGGTGATTTGTTGATCAAGATATTGTAAATAATTTAAAATTGGATTTGAAGACATTACTCTCCAATAATTCCTTTTAAAACTCTACCATATCCATCTATTCGCTCTGACATATAACGAATTAATTGTTCAGTATTACTTGAATCTCCTATTTGTAAAGAGTTTTCAGCATAACTGTGTCTGGGTTTTGATACTAAAACCTGTTTCTTTCGTGCAATATCAATTGCCCAATTTTCTTGTAATTGTGATGGCTCAGCAAATTTGCTGCCTTCAACAATTCCAATTTCAGAAAATATATCTTCAAGAGTTATATTTTCATTTTTTTTATACTCTATTGAATGAGTACTGTTGGTTAAAGCATATGAGATTAAATAATTAATCGTAAATACTTTATTACCTGGTTCCATAAGATCAGTTCTTTTGCACTGGTGTATGAAACTTAAAGTTTTGTCGAAATCTTTTGAATCTCGATGTAAAGCAAATTTAGGATAGACAGTAAACATAAATTTACCATATGCTAAATTACCTTGAATTGCTCCCAAAAGAGCATCTTGCCTATTGATAATTCTATTATCAACGAGTGCCATTTTTATAGGAAAATTAATTTCATCTCTGAACTGAGCTTTAAGGAGGATTTTAACCGCTCCTATGTGTACCATATTGAGAGACTTTCTCAACTCTGGTTTAATATGCAAAAGCTTTTTTGCTATTTCACCCTTTGTTAAGAGTGGCAAATAAACTTCACCTGCTGTATTTTTTATGTCAACTGAAAGTTCTTCAGTGTTAAAACAATAAAATATTTTATTTTTTCTAGAAAAGGCTCTAGAAACTAAACTTTGTAAAGTTTTTGGTTGATTAAAAACCTGTTTAGTGTCAAGCTTGAATTTAGGCTTACTAATTTTTGTTAGTTGATCAGAATTAATCATGTAATCTGATACAAAACCTTTTTCGTTTTCACTAAAGTTTAAAACTTCAGTTATTTCTTTAGATTCATCAGAATCATTTTTAAAAAGATGATTAGGTTTTTTTAGCTATATATATATAGGGTAAGGTTCATGCGAGAACCACCATTATTGCGAGAACCGCGAGAACCAATGTGAACACAACCTAAAATAGCTAAAAAAACCTAACCCCCACCGCCCCCCCCCCCCCCAAAAAAAAAAAATTTACGACCCCCCCCCCCAAGCTAAATGCTAAAAACTAAAACCCCCAAAAATACCTAAAAAAAACCCAACCCCCCCCCCCCCAAAAAAAAAAAAAACCTAAACCCCCTCCCCCACCCCCCCAAGCTAAAATGCTAAAAACTAAACCCCCAAAAACCTAAAAAAAATATAAATTTTTTTAATATTTTTTATGTTAAATCGCTACTTTTAGTAGCCAAACAAAATTTTTTAATTTTTTTTTTTTTTTTTGCTACTAAAAATAATTTTTTTTTTTTTGCTACTAAAAGTAGCGATTTTAACATAAAAAATATGAAAAAAAAAATTGTGTGTTTTTTAGCTTTTTTTAGGCATTTTTGGTTGTGTTCACATTGGTTCTCGCAATAAAGGGTGGTTCCTAACTGATTTTTGTCCTATATATATATATATATTGAGAGAGAGAGAGGCTAGTTAACGTACATTAAAGCTTAACGTACGACCGGTACGTCACGAAATTACGCACGTTCATTTGAAAATCACGCACCTTATAAACCTCAAAAAACCTAATCACGCATGTTGGAAACATAAAATCACGCACGTTATCACGCATGGCCTACCTCCCAGTTCCATAATCGCATCCCCTGTTCTACGATCAGAAAGGATTGTTACTGCCATCTGACTCTAATCGAATCAAGCTTGGTCATGTTCCTGCATCGTCTGTTCTACCGTCTGAATCAAAGCTTGGTCATGTTTCTTCATCCTCTGTTCTACGGTTTGATTTCGAGGGTCGACATTTTGATGAAACTTTTCAAAATCAATGATGAATTTGAACCCAATTCGATGAAATTGACCGAACAATAGCCAATTTTAAGTGAAACAAAAAGAAAAATTGACACGAATCGGACGAAATTGATCAAACTCAGGCTAAATGAAATTTTGATATAATCACGCATGTTATTTCAAATAATCACGCACGTTGTCGTACGTGATGTACGTTAAGCCGTAATGTATTTTACACTTTCTATATATATATATATACATGGTCAGGATTTAGACAGAACGATGAAAAGTGTGAGAACGGTGAGAACGATTTTGGTGGTGACATGTGGCATTGATGTTAAATTACATTAAGGGGTAATATTGTCAAAAAAAACCCACTCACATGAACTGAGTGTTCAAATAAAACGCCATAAAAACACCCAATTCAGAAAAACGGCATGAAAATACCCAGTTAAAACGCCATAAAACACTCAAAAAAGCTATTGTTATGCACGCACAAAAAAACTATGTTTTTTGAGCTATAATTTACAACAGCTCAAAAAAAACCATTTTTTTAAGCTATAATTTACAACAGCTCAAAAAAACTCACTCACATGGTTCAAATAAAACGCCATAAAAACACAATTCAGAAAAACGCCATGAAAATATCCAGTTAAAACGCCATAAAACACTCAAAAAAGCTATTGTTATGCACGCTAAAAAAAACTAATTTTTAGCTATAATTTACAACAACTCAAAAAAACCATTTTTTTAGCCATATAGCTCAAAAAAAACCCATTTTTTAGCCATATAGCTCAAAAATGTGCGTGTAAGTTTATTTGTGCTGATTTTTGGGCGGTTTATGTGTCTAACCGCCTAAATTAATATTTTTTGAGCTAAGAAAAATCATAATTTGTACTAGTGTAAAAACGCCATAAAACTGTTAACAGGTATATAGAGTAGACCGTGTGATGGGTTTGAATTGTATTGAATTGTATTAGACAAACTTTAGGGGCACAAAGAAGGGTGTTTATATAGAACACCAAGTTACACAATAGCCCCTACACTACGACACACTATTTACTTTCCGACACTCCCCCTCAAGTTGAGTAGTGGGATCACCAATACTTAACTTGCTCAAGCAGCTACTAAACACGTTCCCGTTAACAGCTTTTGTAAGAATATCTGCGAGTTGATCTTTTGACGATACATATGGGAGCTCTATGATACCATCCTCCAATTTCTCCTTGATGAAGTGTCGATCAACCTCCACATGTTTTGTTCGATCATGTTGGACTGGATTTTCTGAGATCTGTATAGCAGCTTTATTGTCACACATGATTTTGGTTGCTGTAGTAGGAAGAAAGCCAATCTCAGTTAGGAGTTTACGAATCCACAGAATCTCGGCTAGGCCACGTGCAACCCCTCGGAATTCGGCTTCTGCACTAGATAGAGCGACTACCTTTTGTTTTTTACTTCTCCAGGTAACTAGATTTCCTCCGACCATGGTGAAGTATCCTGAGGTTGACCTTCTCGTTCCTTTATCCCCTGCCCAGTCGGCGTCTGTATAAGCTTGGATTTCTAAGTGCCCATTTGATTTAAACAGTATACCATGACCTGTTGTTCCCTTGAGATACCTGATGATTCTTAATACCGCTTCCATGTGACTCGCTTGGGGCTGGTGCATAAACTGACTCACCACTCCTACTGCATATGCTATATCTGGACGAGTGTGGGAGAGGTATATTAGTTTTCCCACCATTCGTTGATATATCTCCTTATCTGCTAGTTCGGCTCCATCTTCCATGTGTAGGCCGTGATTAACCAACATTGGGGTGTCCGCCGGTTTGCACTCAATCATTCCAGTTTCAGCTAGCAGATCAAGGATATATTTCTTCTGACAGATAAAAATCCCTTGTTTAGATCTCAGAACTTCAATTCCAAGAAAATACTTCAATCTCCCCAGGTCTTTCATCTCGAACTCCGAAAAAAGTTTATCTCTTAGCATTGACATTTCTTCTTCATCGTTTCCCGTAAGTATCATGTCATCAACGTAGATAATTAAGCAGGTCACAAGACTGCCCCTACGTTTCAAAAATAGGGTATGATCAGAGTTGCTTTGTTTGAAGCCATATTTCTTCATAGCAAGGGTAAACCTCCCAAACCAAGCTCTAGGAGACTGCTTAAGCCCATACAAACACTTCTTTAACCAGCATATTTCTCCAGCCTTGAAATTCTCATTGAATCCCGGTGGAGCATCCATATAGACCTCCTCATTCAGTTCTCCGTGAAGGAAGGCATTTTTTTACATCAAATTGATGGAGAGGCCAATCTTTATTGGCGGCTATTGAAAAAAGAACTCTGATTGTATCGATTTTGGCTACTGGGGAGAAGGTTTTAGAGTAGTCAATTCCATAAGTCTGAGTATAACCCTTTGCAACCAGCCTTGCTTTGTATCTTTCAATCGTGCCATCAGGCCTGTGTTTGACTGAAAACACCCACCGACATCCCACTGGTTTCTTTCCTGGTGGAAGAATGCATTTCTCCCACGTGTTATTCTTCTTGAGTGCTTCCATTTCGGTCTCCATGGACTTCTTCCATTCCTCAGATTTCAAGGCTTCCTGTGTTGTAGATGGCATTTGTTCAGAGCACAAGGCAGCAGCAAATGCTTTAGCTTCCTTAGACAAATTTCCAGTGGCAATGTTTACCACAGGATACCTGGACTTTGGAGCCACCTTTTCTGGAGAGTATCTCTTAGGGGGAACTCCTCTATTTTCTCTGGGAGGGAGAGAGTATCTTCCCGTTGTCTGTGTTGCACCTGGTTCAACATGTTCAACAACTGGTTCCACTTCTTCAACAACTGGTTCAACCTGTTCAGCATTTGGTTCAACATGTTCTGTAGGTTCTGTTGTTGTCGGTTCTATGTGTTCCCCTGTTGTCTCATAGTTATAAGACGTAGTACATTCAGAGTTCTCAGTATTTCTTACCTCTGGTATCACGTTGGATGGACTTTCTTCAGTGGTACTGTGTTCCGCAGATTGTGTGGCTGTGTTTGAAGGACTCGAAGTACTGTGATGGTTTTCTGTTGTTACTTCTTCAGATGAGGGAAATTGAGTTAGCCAACTCAGAGTGTCTATACTTTCATTCTCCCCCTGACCACTAAGTTGGGTATCATAAAAGTATTTGGTTTCAAGAAAGTCAAAATTCATTGTGGTGAATATTTGATGAGTTTTTGGATTATAACACCGATAACCTATTTGATCGATCCCATAGCCGACAAATACACATTTTTCAGCACATGGGCCAAGCTTGTTTCGGTTAGTTTTGGGTATGTGGACAAATGCTGTACACCCGAAGATTCGAGGTTCAAGTGTAAGAGGATGGGGAATACTGACAGACTTAGACAGACAATCTAAGGGAGTCTTAAATTTAAGAGCTTTTGTGGGAAGCCAATTTAAGAGATACACGGAGGTTGCAACTGCCTCCGGCCAGAAAGATTTAGGTACCTGAGATTCAATTAAAAGGGCTCGAGTCATTTCAAGAATAATACGGTTTTTCCGCTCGGAAACACCATTTTGTTCGGGGGTATGAGAACAAGAGGTTTGATGAATTAATCCTTTGGTTTTAAAGAATTGTTTCATGGATGTATTGACAAATCCCCCCCCCCCCATTGTCGGATCGGAGGATTTGGATTTGAGTTTGGAACTGAGTTTGAATCATAGCATAAAACGTGATAAATTTCTCGTAAACTTCAGCTTTGTTTTTTAAAAAAATATACCCATGTCATGCGAGTGCAATCATCCACGAATAGTATAAAGTACCGAAGACCCTGGCCCCCCATCAGAGGAGCAGGACCCCACACATCAGAATGAATTAAGGAAAAGGGTGAAGCAACTTTCGTATTGCTAGGTTTGAATGGTTGTCGATGACTTTTAGCACGAAAACAAGTTTCACAATCTGTTTTTCCATTTGAAGGGAAGAGTTTTGGAAACAAAAGGTGCAAATAACCACTGGATGGGTGTCCCAAACGTCTATGCCATAGCCAGGCTTCCCGGTTTTCGGTTCCATGAGCCAATATCACAGTACCCTGTTGAGCCACTTCATCCACATAGTACAATCCGTGGCGCTCAGTACCACGTCCAATAATCACACACGTCCTGATATCCTGTAGGAGGCAGAAAGTAGGGTGCATTAGTACCGTGCAATTTAATTCTTTGGTAATATGACTAATTGAGAGCAATTTGTGTGATAATGACGGAACATAGAGGCAATTTGATAATTTCATAGTTGGTGAAATTTCAATTACTCCTCCTCCTTTCACTTGCATCGTTCCATTGTTCGTTGTATGAATTTGAGTCTTTTGAGGTTGGGTCATTGAACGTATGTCCAACGGTTCAAACGTCATGGTGTCAGTGGCACCAGAATCAAATATCCAAGAACTATTTTTTTCATGATTGATTGCCATATTCACTTTCTTGACACGAAATATGACAGATTTGCGGGGGTTTTTTTTGTTTTTTGTAAATACGTTGTCGTTACGGATAGACAACTAACCAGCGTATTTAATAAATATGTTGGACACTTGAACTCGCGTTCAAGATTTATCAACTACGTCGGGGACAAATATGTTGGGCAACTTAAATTCGCCAGAATAACAACGCCAGACAAGGACATTATCTTACCAGCGTATTTATCAAAAAATACGCCAGGCAACTTGAACTCGCGTTCAAGATTTAAATTCGCTCGCAAACCACAATTCGGCTGCCGACAGCGTAATTATCAAATGGGGAACTTTTAATATAAAAGGAAACTTTTATATTGAAAAAAGGAATCTTTCAAGATTAGGGTTTTGCAAGGAAGTGGCGTATTTAACTTTAAAAAAAATGGATGTTCCTTCAATAAGTGGCGTATTAGAGTTTTGCAAGGAACAGAGAGGTGTTCCTTCAAAAAAAGATGTCCAGCTATGTTCTTTATCAGAATCGAATCAAAGTTCCAAGGGAAACTTATCAAAGTCAAAGTTTCATACAAGTTACCACCACCGATGAAGAAGACACAGGAGATGACTCCGGCGAAAAACAAAACAGCCGAAGTCGATCAGATCTGATTGAATAACCACAAACAGGTTGTTCTGAATGATTTTTGGATCGATTTTTTCGAAGTTTGATTTCGGAATGATTTGGAATTGGAAAAAAAAACGAAGTTTGATTTTGGTTTTTCAGGTTTAAGGTTGAAGTAGCGATTGGATCTGAATGGATTGGATCTGAGTTGAGGGGTTGCAGCGAAGATGATTGAGCGATTGGATGATCGATTGGATCTGGGTTTCTGTTTTTTTTTCTTTCTTTTTTTTTAGTTTGATTTTGTTGTCAGGTTTATGAGGGTTTGAGATTGGAGTTGGCTGGGGTAAACTCTAGATGATGAATAGAGTGTTTAAGGATCAGAAACTCTGCTCTGATACCATGTTAACAGGTATAGAGAGTAGACAGTGTGATGGGTTTGAATTGTATTAGACAAACTTTAGGGGCACAAAGAAGGGTGTTTATATAGAACACCAAGTTACACAATAGCCCCTACACTACGACACACTATTTACTTTCCGACAAAAACACCCGGTTCAGAAAAACTCAGTTGAAAACGCCATAAAACACTCGGTTTAGAAAAACGCCATCATAATACCTAGTTAAAACGCCATAAAAACACCTAGTTCAGAAAAACGACATGAAAATACCTAGTCTTAAACGCCATAAAACACCCAGTTCAGAAAAACGCCATAAGACCCACTTAATTTTTTTCGAAAAGTATATCAATAGTATACTCGTTGTAAAGATAAAAAACGCTGAGTTTTATGGTGTAATTTTTTTCGAAAAATAATCACGTATAAAAAAGTTATTGTCGTTTAAATATGATGCGGGAAAATGGCATGTGATTAGCATGTGCACATTTGTTTGGATCTTCCTATTTTACCCCTCCGGGTAGTTCCAAGGCCCCTATTATTTACAAAAATGTCACCGCATCAATCTCAGTCACAAACCACTAAGATCTTGTGGCTGAGAATCGTTCTTACCGTTCTCACACTTTGTGGCGTTCTCTCCTGATCCTGTTCTTATATATATATATATATATATATATATATATATATATAGGGTCGGGATTTAGAGAAAACGCTCAAAAATGTGAGAACGGTGAGAACGCTTATGAGTCGTCCGCTCAAAACAATCCATGGACTAGATTGCGCGGTGGCGTTTTCATAAATAACAACAATTTTATTATGTGTGACGCGCTTCATTAAGGGTAAAAGGGTTTTTTACCGGTCATATTCAAAACGCCATCAAATGATAAAAAGCCATTCAAAAAAATAAAACGCCATTAAAAACAAAACGCCAAAAATTAGTAATAAAACGCGTTGGATATTACAGGAAGATGAAATAACACAGTAACTGAATTTCAGTTATTAACATTTATTAGAAGAAATTCCCTCCTAATTTACGCGCCAAAAACATCATTATATAAACAAGGTAAAACATAGCTTCCATAATCACTTCAATCAATCCATTTTCTGCAAAAAAAAAACATCTTTAACCAAAAACGCCAACTTAACCAAAACACCAAAAATGACAACAATCGTTTCGTGGAGATACACTCTGGGAATCAGGTGATACGTCCTCCTTTTTGACAACAGAAGGAGTGTGTATGTTAAGACGGTCAGGGCAATTCTGAAGATGGAAAAAGAGATACAGAGGCGAATCTTATCCATTGGCATCGTTCTAGACAACGAATGCCATGAAACGCATATGCTTATGAAAGCATTAACCAGCAAATTTGGACCAATCAAAGCAGACGTGAAGCCGGACCCTGTCATGACATCATGGCGTTTTGATGATGAAACAGACATGGTGACGGTTACATACGACAGCGGAGAGCAGGAAGTCTACTGGCTAGAGAACATCATGACAAAGCAGCGTCTGGGTTTCAAGGAAGAATTGCATAACGCCACTTGTACCAACACAGAAATAGACTCAAAATTGGAGTTAAAGCAAGACATGTTCAGGTGAAGGCTTCAGAATCTTCAAGAAAAAGAAGCTGATGAAGGTGAAGGTGATGACATGGATGAAGATCCAGATGAAGACTCTAAGGAGGAAGAAGATGACGCAAGTGATGGATACTATTCGGATAAAGTACCTTCTGACGAAGGCTTTTAATTTTTTTTCCTCTTTTTTTTTCTTCTGTGTAATCTTCTTTTTGTTTTTTTAAGATAATTAAATGATATATTTCTCCCTTTATTAGCAAAACGCAAAAAAAATACTAAAAATGGTTATTCCTTACAAAACGCCAAAAATAACAAAAAAAAATTCATGCTTGATATTTTATTTACTCCGTTATTGTATTTTGTCATCTTGGTCTACATAACACCATAAAAAAAACGCCAAACTTAGAAGATGAGACGTCTATCACCTGTAAAACTGATAAAAACTTATCAACACAGTAAATACAAATACAAAAACAGTAACTGAAAAGACAGTTACTTTATTACTATCATTTATTACAATAAAAAAAAGTCCCGCATAAACTACGCGCCAAAAAACTCCTATAAGAGAGAGGTCTATATACAATGAAATTGATCACACCCAGAAAACACAAACGCCATATCCTCTAGAAACCACTGACTTTAAAACGCCAAAAAATGTTAGTTAAAAAACCATAGATGTCAAAGTTTTCACTGAAATGGATTTTTCTTCTAAAGGAGTTATCTCAATAATATTTTGCTGAAGGAGATGGACAAATATTCAAGAAAAAAAGACTGATGACAGTGATATGTCATCATGTGAGCTTTGTTCTTGATGAATATCGACATGGAATAAAGGGATCAACACAAGTGTAAAATGCTATTATGGACTCCATTATTATAAATAGCATCAAGCAAGAGTTGGTCTTCAATGACATGCCACCAAACAAGAATATCACACCAAAACACAGGATGCCATTATGCAGCTTCGTCTGAAAAAGACAGGGTTTATGTAGGAAAGTTGGCATCTAGCTAAAGTATTCAAGAAAAATGTTCAAAACGCCAAAACAAATTCAAGAAGATAGAGGCTGATGACAGTGAAGATTCGGAAGGGAAATTAGATTACCATTTTTTATTTTTTTTTATTTTCATTTTATATTTTTTGATATCAAGTTATATGTTGTTTTGTTATCTAATTCTCTATAAATAAAAATACATTATTATATAAAACGCCAAAAACTTCAAAAACTTCAAACACCAAAACGCTAGTAGTATGAAAACTGGGAGAGCGGGTGCTCGCAAAGCACCTTGTAAAAAATGTATTAAACGCCAAAAAATTTACTAAACGCCAAAAAAATGGTCTTATTGTAATCTTATGCAAATATTAATGACTCAAAGTGAATTATTATAAAAAAACCAACACAAAACGCCAAAAAAATTGACCAGAAAACGCTATAACGCCAAAAAATTATCTATGTGACACAAAAACAATTAATTCAACGCCAAAAAGTTTAATCAATACAATTAACGCCAAAAAAAACTTAGACGCCAGAAAATAATATATCGCGTTGGGAAAATAAAAGACGATTGAAAAGACAAAAAAACCCTGGGACCCTGACCATGTTCCGCGTCACGTGTTGGGCCAGGATGCGTTCTCACCGTTCTCACACTTTTGAGCGTCTTCTCCTGATCCCGTTTCTATATATATATAACAAAACTCATAATCTATCTGCACAATCTCTTCTTTCTCTACACTCTCTCTCTTCTCCATCACCAACAACCACTGCAGCCACCAACTGTCACCACCATACCACCACCGTGCACGACCCCCACCCGACCACCACCTTGCACCAGCTCCACCAGACCACCACCACCTGACCACAACCCTACTCGACCATCACCCCTACCCGACCACCACCACCACCTCACCACCCTAGATCGATGGTCGTCATCCTCTACAACCCACAATCTGAAATCAGAAGCCCTAATTGTGTCGTTATCCTTTATACCCCTAGGTCGGCACCGCAATCGAAGCCCTACGGTGGTCATGGTTTACCGGAACTAGGGTTCCGTCTAGGTGTGCAACAGTGGAGCATTCAAGCTCAGGGTTTTCGTAGATCTAAAACTTGCGACTTGGGGGGCGGCTACAAGGCTGTCGTTGTTGTGGATGGGTTTTGTTCGGTGGCAGTTAGGCTGTGATAGAGGTGGTGGTTTAGTGGCGTCTGGTTGGGTGTGGTGGTGATGGTTTCATAGTGGTGGCAGGTGGTGGCGATTTCATGGGGGTGGTGGTTTCACAGTGGAGGGCTGCTAGTGATGGCAGTTGCTGGTGGCCGACTAGTGGTTTTGTTTGGTTAGTAGGGGGTAATGGTGATGGATTAATTTAATAGATTTATATCTTTAATATCAATAAATACAAAAATAAAACAGATTTGAAGAATTAATAATAATTAATTAATTAATTATATTCTAAATTACTGAAACATCCTTTCTTTTAACTGCAAATTTTAATTGAGTTAGAGGCGAGGAGCAAAATGGTGATAAGTTAGAAAGATCAGGGAGGAAAATGACACTTTTTAAATGATTGGGGCAAAACCATTAAAACGATTAAACCACGGGGAACAAAACGGAAGTTAACACTATATTAAACGTCATAGCCGGCCGTGAAGGTGGGCGGGGAGGACCACCAGCCAGGTCCCGATATTTGGAAGGGCACGTTATTTAAAAAAAACTCTAATATGTATATGTAAAAATAAATAAATTAATAGGGTATACCCATACAAACACCAACATAGGCCCACTTACAAAACTATTTTTATGGTTTAGATTAGTTACTAGCCCATTGACATTAGGTTTAGACCTTTAGTGAGCCCAATACCCAATTTCGTTAAGGCCTAATGGCACGTTTTTTCAACCTCAAACAGGGTACATGAATTTTCAGAGACGACCATGTTAAACATTACTTAATTGTTTTTATGTTCTATATTTTAACAACTTGTAACAAAAAAAAATGCGTGGTAAAATATTACATAGTAATTAAAAATAACATACTAAAATATTAAATGACTAATTTTTAAAAATAAAATAAAAAACAACTTGAGCAGCTTAAAATACAAAAAAAAAAGTTATATATCTACTATTCGTTGTCATAGAGTATTCAAAGTGTGTAAATATGTTTCATCGATGTAACCGATAATTGTACGTGTTAAAGCCGTATACGAGACAAAAATACTTTATTTTGAGACGCACTCATTTTTCAATAAAATTGATACAAAATGTTCTTAAGAAGTTAAACACACCATGTTGAGACGAACTCATTTTTCAATAAAATTGATACAAAATGTGTTGGTTCAGTTCTGTTTGAAGATAATGGAAAACATGAAAACATACCTTTGGTTGTATCAGCACAGGTTAGCAGAGAATCCAGATAGAGTCGCAGCAATTAAGGTTTTACATGATTGTCATCTTGGTCTGGTTCCTCCTTAGGGTGCTGACTGATGATGGTGAAGATGAGAACCGAATAGGGGATTCGGTTTAGGAGAGGAGGTCGAATATGATGTTAGGCTTATGGGGTGTGTCTAATTGTGTAACTGAGTAACCCCTTAACCTCCACATAATTCTCCTTATATAAGCACCCAGGAGGAAACCCTAATTAGTTAATAAGGGTAATATGGTCCATCAACAATTACCAACTAATTATTTAATAGGATTGTTATATATTTTAATCTATATAATGTAAATGATTATAATGGCTACAGATTAAATATTAATACGTAATATATTTAATCTTACATTCTCCCACTTAGCCGAGTAATCATTTACTATGAGTATTAGATAAGCCTGATCAGGAGTTAACACTCATTTTAGCCTTAAACAAGTACTATAGCAGAGAAATACAGCCGTTGAATCATTATGCGACTCAGGACCCCCATTAATCATACTATAGCCTTAATTTAAAACCTAATCGTCATGATCAAAATACGCATAAGCCCTTTGTTTGATTTGCAACTTTATTTGTCTTATATGCCATTATGTCGACTTGACATATTCTTAGAGACGTACAAAATCAAACTGATGAGGAAAAATTAACTAATACTTAGTCATTCATAGTACGATATGCAATTGCGCATGGCCATTAACTAATACCCGTCTATGAGCTCTCTTAATAAGACTTATGGGTAATAGCCCTTCAGTTACAGGATCCTTAAGCATATCATGAATGTATTCGATACAAACTTAGTTTCCTCAATTCGTTCATAAACGAATAATTAATTGCGCATCGAAACTTAATGCAGCACCTCTTGAACTGTTACTGTTCAAGGAGTCATGGTAGCTGACTTTATCACACTAAGTCTTCAAAACATCAATTATATGGAGTTAATAAACTTATGAGTCTACTGATATATTTCCAACAACATTTAGTGACTATATTATGTCGTTATAACTTAGGTTGTTAATATCAGTGCATTATGACTCCTCCATGAAATAGGTTTTGTCTGCTGACATAAAGATATACCCGAAATTACATTCTGTCATCTTTGAATATCACAAAGTTATAATAATAAACCGGTTTTAATTCTCACTTCTTCTTCAAATAATAGCCTCTCGTTTCTTTTAAATATATTGTAATACTCCATTAGATGCTTCACAATAATCTAGACATATCTAGTGTGTTGCAATGTGAGTAATATCTAAACGAGTATAGACTTAAACTTACATAAGGCTTCCAATTAATGAAGCGTAAAAAATAATCTCATTTATCCTATTATCCTCTAAAGGAGAGCAGTGTTTAGTTACATATGTAAGAACCCATTTAATGTTAAACTTATGGAACAGAACTAATATCCCATTGGGTCTATCTCAGTATGTTATGATATCAATCACGTAAGAGATATCTCTGAGATCTATTATATCAAAGTTTGTGTTAACAATGCTTTGACTTTTGTAACATATACTTGTCAAAAGAATGTCATCTATATAGACAAGTTTAATTTAGTTGCTCCCACTCATTTTGAGGTAGGTACATTAATCCACTTGGTTCTTGATGAAAATAATTACGTTAAGATTTCATCACATTATGATGTTTGCATTAACCCATACATGGATTTTATTGGCTTACAAATAAAGTGTTCTTTAACCTTCAGTTTGAAACTTTAGGTTGTTATCTAATGAACATGTAAATGTGTCAGCCATTTGTTATGGAAAATTGTTTATAATGTTCATCTAATGTAGCTTTAAACTATTATAAGCTACTAGAACAGTGATGATCCTCAAAGAAATCTTGTGTAAGATAGGTAAGAAAGACTCTTTGATAATTCATCTCTTTCTGAGTGTAACCTTTGACAATCAATCATGCTCCTTTGTGTCTTAACGTTTATATCAGGATTTGGTTTTCTTATGAACACTCTTAGGTAATTCAATCAAATCCCAAACGTTATACGAACACATAAAATCAGTTTTACTAGAAAACTGTTTTATTCCATTAAGAATATTGATTGACACTAATGGCTTAATTTGAAGAGATGGGATCAGTAAACATTTCCAAAATCCATTTCAACTTCAGTTAGGGAGGTTATGTAATCATCAAAATTAGTAGGCTTTTAAATCTAGATGACCTCCTAAGTTGATTATTGGGTTCATTAGAAGTTTTAGTTTTATGGATTAGCTCTTGATTAGGTTGCTATCATTTTCATTCTAAGTTTATAAGAGTTGGTGCAGTATGGTGTACAAGAGGTGTAATCGGAGTTAAATTTGGAGTGAAATTTAATGACACTCTTCCCCCCGCCTCTTGTATTCCTTGCAAGTCATGATAAGGACTTTGACTGCTCCCACAATTTGACAATCTTTAGGAACTCAGCATGCTTAGGGTCAATATGTAACGACCAACAAATTCTAATAGAGAGACACAAATTAATGACGTTAGTCGTTGTGATTTCTCTTGTTGAGGATTATGTTAGTTTAGGTAAGAAATCTAAGTGCGCCCACAATTAGGCAACAATGAAACTTTTGTAAGAGTAGCATTAGATTTTAAGGAGACAAGTATTGATGAAACAGTGTCGTGATGAAGCGGTGTCTTGTACAAGAGGTGTAAATTGAAGTAATATAAAGTTTTCACTCCCCACCTCTTGAAACTATTGCAAGTTATTATTAAGACATTTAATGCTCCCACTGATCTTTGATATCTCTAGAAATGCTACAAGAGAAGTTTTAATGAGGTACGTGACGTGGGAACCTATCATATATACGTTAGACTTTATTTGACTTCCTTAACGTCCTAATGTCATAAGAAACTTAAGGACATATTTAATAGAAATCTTAATAAGTAAACATATGAATAGATTTCTTCTAAGACCGTGGGCCATAAACGACAAAATTTAGATACAAGTTTATAGTCTTTCAAATGATAAATAAATTATGTCTGAATACTCCATTTGGAATAAGTTCCACGAATGTCAATGAATGACTTATGATGGACCCATACTTATTTCTTAAGCCAAGTAATATTTTAGGGCTTTAACGTCATGATTTGAAATCACTTAGAATGAGATTAGATGAATAATCATCCTCATTAACCATGTCATAATTTCTCATGAATTTCGGTTATAATGGATGAAATTTATAAGTCTCATTTTCCTTTTGTCAAATTCTCATTTGCATGATAACAAAAGTTGTGAAAATGTAAGGTATCATCTAGTTTCATTTTAATAATGTTTCTATCCAGATATTTAGAACAAATAAGATGAGAGTTTAAGGTAAGTGTGACTTTATGTTGACTATGCAAACCTCACAACCTTCATAACATTGCTTAATTATGATACTATATTCTGATTAATATTCAGAATATGTAAAGTATCGAAAAACTTTGTTAGGAGACTGCTTATTATAGTTCTTATAGCGTTAACATTTAATTTTGTCACTAACTCTCATGTTAGTTATTTGTCGAGTTCTGGTAAGAAAACGTATGGAACTAGAGTCAACTAATCATGTGTTAATTGGAATATTAAAATTACCAGACTTAAATATCATTAGTAAGTGACTATCTAATTAACTTATCCAACTGTTCTATAGAGTAATGGATAGTCTCGTTGCTTATGCCTAGTCTAATGGCATAATTATGCAGTGAGATTTTCCCTTGAAGAATCTTAAAGTTGGGATTAGCACTTGTAATTTGTCTATGGACCTTAGAACAATCCTCTTTTAAACTATTTAGTGGTTGTAAGGTGAATAACAACTTATTTTCCAGCTTTAAACATTTACTTCTTTGTACATATGTTGCTTATCAACACACTCGTTATACTTTGGTATTTTGAGTGTTATAGTTGATTTATAAGGCATCAAAATGTACAAGTGAAAATCTTAATATGTAATGTACTGGAAAAATGTACTTATTTCCATGCGTAAGCCCTTAACGTTATGGGTCATGGTTTTGTACATTATAATGTATTCACATATACCACTTAACTTTATAGTTTAGAGTTTCAAATTAAGGCATGCATCTTAGGAGTTCTAGTGATTATTCCATAATTATAGATTAGTCTTAGGAAAGACTTAATCTGGAATAACTTTAGTGATAGCATTTACATTAGAGAGTTCTTGATTACCATAAGAGACATCATGTTCGATTTATCCTATTCATCATGCTCTAATTTTCTTCTGTAGTGCTTTATCAGAAGAGAGCAATAGGATTATCGTGTCTTAAGAGATAATCAAGGATTTAATTTAAGAGCTAATTCTTATAGAAACTTTAAATACTTTAAATAAAGCAAACATTTTAGGTTTAAAAAATTAGAGTGGATGAGATATTGATATAAAGAAGAAAAATTATAATGAGTAACATTATGGGTACTAAGAATAAGGCAGACGAAATGATCATAAAACTTAATTAAGGATCATTAATCTAAGGATCATTATGTGAAGATATTGTGATATGTCTATTACTAACATCAAAATAATAGACTGTAGCTAAAAAATTCTACTTAAACGAAAACAAAACAGCTTTGGCCAGAAGTGTAATCATTTAAGCATATGTGCAAAGTGGTTGTAACAAATCAGCTTTGGCCAGAATTGAAACAATCACTTTAGTTATGCACTTGTTGAGTATGCCATCTATGAATGAATTAAATCAGCTTTGGCCAGAAGTTAAGACATTCATGCTTATGATGCATACACAACATAGCTTTCGTAATACTTGAATGATAAGTAGATGTATCAAGTCAGCTTTGGCCAGAAATGATATATCAGAAGCTCATTCAAGTTAAGCTATTTTGGTTTTGTAAAACATTATTTGATCCTTATTAATTAGCTAAGTAATTACAAAACCAATTATTTAATAGCAAACCACCTTTTAGGTCACATTAAACAGCTTAAAAAAAATAAAATAATGAGGTTTCGAGTCTTGTGCGATCAGTAATGCCCAAGTCTTATGCGATCAATAAGGCCCAAGTCTTGTGCGATCTATAAGGCCCAAGTAGACTTGTGCGATCCATAAGGCCCAAGTAGACTTGTGCGATCCATAAGGCCCAAATAAATTTGTGCGATCCATAATGCCCAAGTAGACTTGTGCGATCCATAAGGCCTTGTGCGATCCGTTATGCCTTGTGCGATCAGATCTCCTTTTTTTTTCGACGATCTGATCTTGTGCGAATGTTAAGGGACTTGTGCGATTTGTACAATAATGATTTCGAATCCTCTGTTTAATAGCTGTTTTTCCTTTTGTGATAACATAACAAAAAAATTCAAAAATTGTGAATTGTGATATAGTTTCCTATTATAACATTGATCTAATTTTATCATAAAATTTCGAAAATCATAATTGTTTATCTCATTAACAGATTTCGAAAATAACTTATTAGATAAAATAAGATCAAATTAGGAAAAACATTATACAATTCAAAACACATTCCAAAACATAAGGGAAATTTCGAATTTTAACTAAGAACATTATGAACCCTAAAAACATAAAACATAAATTCTGGAACCCGAAACCTGAATTTTAATAGTTTTTTCTAAACAGATTTCGGTTAAAACATAACCCAGTTGAATTTTAACCCAGATTTCGGTTAAAACATAAAGCATATAATTAATTCAGATTTCGAAAACAGTGATCTCGAAACTGTTTGTTCATAAGATTTTCAAAAAAAAAAAATTCCGTTTTCCAAGTTTCAATCCCAGAATTATGGATACGAAAACAGAACTGACTAATCAACATATGCTCTGATACCACATGTTGGTTCAGTTCTGTTTGAAGATAATGGAAAACATGAAAACATACCTTTAGTTGCATCAGCACAGGTTAGCAGAGAATCCAGATAGAGTCGCAGCAATTAAGGTTTGACATGATTGTCATCTTGGTCTGGTTCCTCCTTAGGGTGCTGACTGATGATGGTGAAGATGAGAACCGAATAGGGGATTCGGTTTAGGAGAGGAGGTCGAATATGATGTTAGGCTTATGGGGTGTGTCTAATTGTGTAACTGAGTAACCCCTTAACCTCCACATAATTCTCCTTATATAAGCACCCAGGAGGAAACCCTAATTAGTTAATAAGGGTAATATGGTCCATCAACAATTACCAACTAATTATTTAATAGGATTGTTATATATTTTGATCTATATAATGTAAATGATTATAATGGCTACAGATTAAATATTAATACGTAATATATTTAATCTTACAAAATGTTCTTAAGAAGTTAAACACACCATGTATGTAGAATTTTTTTTTTAAACGAGCAAAAAGTATTTGAGAAAAATCAAATTAATTGGTAAAGTAAATTATTATTAAAAATAAAATAAAAAAGGGTCTACATATTTACACACCTTATTGCCTATTTGGACACCCTTCAAGACGCCTCGTATAGACCTATACGAGGCGTATAGCCTTTTTCAATTTCCAAGAGAATCTCTGATTATGTCATATTTTGTCTTATTTGCCTCGTATACGCCTCGTATAGGCCTATACTGGGCGTCTAGGGGAAAAAAGACCATTTAGCCCCTGATTTAGGCCTATACTGGGGGTAAATTGGTCTTTTTTGCCTCTCTTATATGCCTAGTATAGGCCTATACTTGGCGTATATAAGGTGTTTTTTTTTTTAACAAACATTTTAACAATATTAATCGTTTTAGCAAAACTTTTATACAAAAACAAGTTTTTTTATTTTAAATAATTAATATTAGGACCCCTTGTTGGTTTTTTTTTTAGTTGAAAAATGGATGTTTTGGTAGGGTAATTTGATTGTTTTTGGAGGGTGATGTTTTTTGAGTAAAAAAATGGGTGTTTTGGTGGGGTAATTTGAGTTGTTTTTTTAAAAAAAGTTTTATTGTTTTTGTATAAAAGTTTGCTAAAACGATTAATATTGTATAAAATGTTTGTTAAAAAAAAAAAAAAAAAAAAAAAAAAACCCTTCAAGACGCCCAGTATAGGGCTATACTGGGGCTATACGAAGGGTCCAAAAGACCATTAAACCCCTGAATTGCCCCCAGTATAGGCCTAATTCAGGGCTATAATGGTCTTTTGGACCCCTCGTATACACCCAGTATAGCCCTATACTGGGCGTCTATTATTAATTTTTTTTGTTTTCTTTTTTTAATATTTAAAAAAAAACAAAAAAAAATAAAAATAGACGCCCAATATAGGGCTATACTGGGGCTATACGAAGGGTCCAAAAGACCATTAAACCCCTGAATTGCCCCCAGTATAGGCCTAATTCAGGGGTATAATGGTCTTTTGGTCCACATAGACGCCCAGTATAGCCCTATACTGGGCGTCTTGAAGGGTTTTTGTTTTCTCTTTTTAAATATCAATAACACTAATATTAACTATAAAAAACTCATATTAATTATAATAACACTAATATTAATTATAAAAAAACTCATATTAATTATAAAAAACTCATATTAATTATAATAACACTAATATTAATTATAAAAAACTCATATTAATTATAATAACACTAATATTAATTATAAAAAAAACTCATATTAATATCAATAACACGAATATTAATTATAAAAAACTCATATTAATTATAATAACACTAATATTAATTATACGATGCCTATACGAGACTTATACTATACTATACGATACAACACGATAGGCTTATACAAGACCTATACGAGACTTATACTACACTATACTATATGATACGATGCGATACAACACGATACTATAGGATACGATACCACATCCATAGGCCCATACAATGCCTATACGAGATTTATACTACACTATACGATACGATACGATACGATACAATACAATACGATACTAGACTATTGGATAAGATACAACACTCGTATAGGACTATAGGTGTGGTTTAGGTCCCGTTTAGGCCTATAGGCTTATACAAGACCTATAGGGGCCATATACTAGACTTATACTATACACTATACGATACGATACAACGCCCGTATACGTCGATAGGCCTATACAAGACCTATAAGGGACCTATACTACACTATATGATACGATAGTATCGTATTGTATCGTATAGTATGGTATCGTATTGTATCGTATAGTGTATAGTATAAGTCTCGTATAGGTCCCATATAGGTCTATACGAGAGCTATACGAGACTTATACTATACTATACGATACGATACAACACGATAGGCTTATACAAGACCTATACGAGACTTATACTACACTATACTATACTATACTATACTATACTATACTATACGATACGATATGATACGATACAATACGATATTAGACTATTGGATAAGATACAACACTCGTATAGGACTATAGGTGTGGTTTAGGTCCCGTTTAGGCCTATAGGCTTATACAAGACCTATATGGGACCTATACTAGACTTATACTATACACCATTTTTTTACTCAAAAAACATCACCCTAAAAAAACAATCAAATTACCCTACCAAAACATTTATTTTTCAACTAAAAAAAATCAACGAGGGGTCCTAATATTAATTATTTAAAATAAAAAAACTTGTTTTTGTATAAAAGTTTGCTAAAACGATTAATATTGTATAAAATTTTTGTTAAAAAAAAAAAAAAAAAAAAAAACCCCTTCAAGACGCCCAGTATAGGCCTATACGAGGCATATAAGGGGCAAAGGGTCACATATGAGGCCTATACGAAGGGTCCTATACGCCCAGTATAGGCCTATACGAGGCGTCTTGAAGGGGTCAAACCAGAAGTGACATGAGTCAGACACTGATTTTGATGTAACCCTATACGCCTCGTATAGGCCTATACGAGGCCTATACGAGGCAAAGGGTGTCTAAATAGGCAGATAAGGTGTCCAAATAGATTGACCCATAAAAAAACAAAGTAGATTGTTTCTTTTCCGTTGAACTTCCTACACTTACCTTTCATGTGTTGTCCATCTAATCTCACGATAGTGAACCATGAGGGAGGGGCATGATGTTCCCCTAGTGGTCATAATACTACCTCCGCTTCACACTCATGTTTTTCCTATATACCACGTGACATAAGATGACAAAAGATCACTAATGATAACAAAAGGTTTCATTGTGGTTTGAGCTAATGCCCCCACACGTATTCCGTTATGTGGCACTACAGTTAGCATGAGAGCATTATTGGGCGTTATTGCAAAAGTGGCGTAGTAGGAATAATGCCCAATAGCACCCCATCCAATCATTAAACAATTATTTTATTTTTTTAAATTTAAAACTTAAATCACTTCATTAATTTAAAAAAAAATACACTACTAGAAATGAAAAAATAAAATCCGACTAAATAAAAAAAAATACATTAGTTTTCGTCTTCGCTTTCTTCACCCTCGCCAACTTCGTCTTCGCTTTCTTCACCCTCGCCAACTTCGTCTTCCTCTTCCTCCGTTTCTTCTTCACCCTCAGGTGGGACATACCGAACCGACCTTGCGTGTTGTACCAAATCAACCGTTAACGCGGAATGGTACGGTTCGTAACGCAATTCTCGCACATTATTCACTCTTTCTTCCATTGACGCATGTGGATGCTCCTCTTGAACGGCTTCTGGCACATAATTCTGGCATGTCGCATTTCCTTCGTCTTCCAAAATCATGCTGTGCATGATTATACAAGCGTACATAGCATCTCTCATTTTTTGCTTGGTCCATGCACGACAAGGATTTCTCAAATACTGCCATCGTTGTTTAAGAACCCAAATCATCTCTCAATGTCTTTTCGTGAAGACTCTTGAACCTTTTTAAAGTGTGCTCTTTTTTCATCGATAGGATCAATAAACGTCTTCACGACAATCGAATACTTAGGATAAATTCTGTCGCACAAATATTATCCATGAGGATAGTAGTTTTCGTTTGCGTAAAAAGACGCTTTTGGAGCTCTGCCAGAAATCCAGTCCTCTAACAACGAAGATTGTTCAAAAACATTTATATCATTGCATGACCCGACCACGCCAAAGTAAGCCGACCAAACCCAAAGGTCATGTGAGGCAACCGCCTGAAGAATAACAGTAGGTCCTTGTTGGTCACCCCGTGTGTGTTGGCCTCGCCATGCTGTTGGCAGTTATCCCAACGCCAATGCATGCAATCTAAGCTCCCGATCATACCAGGCAAACCATGCTCGGCCGAATGTACCTCGTAGATCTTTTGAAGGTCGTCCCATGTGGGCGTTCTAAGATAACGCGCACCATACAAATCAATAATACCTTTATAAAAAAACATACACAAACATAAGCTTAAAAAAACACTTGTAAACATTATAGTAAAGTATAGGAATTGTACCGCGACAAAAATGTTCCAAGGTGTCCCGCGTTGTTTTCTCGGCCATTTTTAAATACTCGTCGTTGATGTCGGTTGTGTTTCCGTAAGCAAGAACTCGTAGCGTCGACGTACACTTTTGGATACCGGTAAATCCAAGTGTCCCTTTGGCATCCGCTTTTTGTTTAAAATAATCGTAGTTGGTTTCCAAGTCGTCGACTATGCGTAGAAACAACCGCTTTTTGTTTAAAAACGACGTCTAAAAATTTATGGGTTCGAAAATGTCAGTGCCTCATCAAAATAATATTTCGTCAACTGATCGTGTGTCGCGCGTCGGTCTCGTTCTATATAATCTCTTGTTTTAATTTCAGGTTTGGGGTTGCGACAATGCTTCACATATCTCACCGCTAGTTGACAAGCACTCGTAACCGCCTCTTGCTCGACCTCCTCATCGGTGGATTCATCGCCATCCGCAAAAAACTCTTCGTAGTAAAAATTTACTATGGAAGAGGAACTAGGGGAATCCATATTTTTATAAAATGATAGTGTTTGTGTGAGAGTTTTGGTGTTTAAAATTGAAGAAGTTTGTATATATATAATGGGTAAGAGGTTTAAAAAAAATAAACTAAACTAGCCGTTACATAGCCATTGCAAGAAGATGATTGGCCGGTCAAAACCCCATTCAACGTTATTCAAAAAACGCCAAAAGCAAAAAAAAACACGCCCAATAACGCCTACGGCGGCGGAGGAGCAGCGTTATTTGGCGTTATTGGGCAATTTAAAGAAAAAAACACGCCCACTACGGGCGGTCTAAGAATATGGGGTGTGGAGGGGTTTGGGTTGGGGGCATTGTTCGACATGTGCCAAGGGTGGAATCCAAGGTAATACTCAAAAACTAGGGGTGTGGTATGGCGTGGCCAGCCATGTGGATTTTTTTTAACTATTTAAAATTTCACCCAGGCAACCAAAGCCAACCATGTCACCTAGTCCCCCGGCCCACGCCAGGCACAATACCCACGCCAAAGGGGCAACACCAAACCCAACGCCAACCCGGGGTAGAGCAGCCGGCGTTAAAGGGCCAAAACGCCATAAAACCAACGCCCACATTCACTAGTCTAAAAAAGGACTTTATCCTAATTACATATCGATCATCATTGTTCTCTTTAATCAAGTTATTGACCATTCTCATTAATCTTGCAGAGATTACCATTGATAAAGATAGTATAAGTATTTAGATTTTTTTTTCTTGGAACATCCAAATTCTATATAAATGTAGAAATAATTTTTCACCCATAAAAACGAGTTCTTGTTCACCTCATCCATCATTCCAGAGAACAAGACATGTCTATTCTTAGACTTTTTCTCATTTCTTGCATTCCATATCTACCACAAAATGTAGTCAAGGTCATGAGATGTTTAGAGTGTTAATGACATGACATGACATGTTAACTAACATTGCAAGTTACTCACTCTTTGTGTTAAAGTACATTAAATAGGTTATTTGTTAACATGTTAACACAATGTTAAAAGATTGAATTAATTATTTTTTTTAGACCAAAAACCACTAAAAGATATGGTTAAATGAAGTTAATGAGATTAAACCATTTCCTTATACCACCCGTACTGGGGCGTCTTTTTTAAAAAAAAAAATTGAAAAAAAGCCCGGAAACGCCCCGAGCCCCACTACGGCCGGCGTTTTCCGGCGTTATTTTTGAAAAAAAAATGTAACTGGCGTGTTTATTAAAACGCCAAAATGGGATTGTGATAGCTTGACTTTGGTTTGACTGGCCAATGAGAGAATAGATTGGTTTTTTTTTTTGTTTTTTTAATGATTGGAAGGGGCATTATTAGGCATTATTCCCACTACGCCACTTTTGCAATAACGCCCCATGCTGACTGGGATGACACGTGTCGGATAATCCCCCATGGTGGGGGCATTATTTTTCTTAACCACTACGGGTGGTCTTAGACTAAAGGGTATGGTTTGGCCCATCCCAAATGGGATGAGCCTCCACGTAGGCGCCACGTGGGCGGCTCGTGGGGGATGGGCCTCCATGAAATTTGAGGGGGATGGAGGCTCGTGTGGGATGCGGCCCCACCTCATTATTTTATAATTTCCTAAGTTTTAATTTATTAAGTTAATTAAAACTTTATAAAAAAAATTTACATTTCCTAAAAAAAAAAATTACCGAAAAATAAAAATAAAAAATTACATTTCCTAAAAATAAAAAACAACCTACGACGACCATTTTTTCATCACTTCTTCCTTCATCCTCCGATAAACCGCTCGTTCCTCCTCCGGAACCGAGTCGAGATCCAACCTCATAATCCTAAAATCCTCCGCTCGAGCTTGGTCGGCCGACACGGTTTTCTTGTGAGTGTATTTTTCGGCCGCGAACTGTTTGAACGAACGGAATTCGTCTATCAACTCGTCCATTTTCGCGATTCGGGGACGACTTCATCATCATCATCGTCAAGGTGAACCGGTTGGGAAGTTGGCGGTTGCGATTGGAGTTGTTCAAACGAGTTGCGTTGCATCATTTGTTGTAGCGCTTGGTATTGTTGGAGTTGTTGAACTTGAGACACTTGTGAGAATGCGTTGGGTGTTTGTTGGAAACCCGAAAAAGGAAATTGCGGAGCCCCCCACGATTGATCCATACTCGGCGTGTAAGCGGGGGTCGAAAAAAAGTTAGGTTGGTTCGGGTTGGGGTTGTTTGGGTTGGGGTCGTTCGGGTTGGGGTTGTTCGAGTTGGGGTTGTTCGGGTTGAAAGGATACATGATTTAGAGAATAAGGAAGAGAATTGGAGAAGAATGGGAGTAGAAAGGATAGAAATATATAAAAATGGTTGAGATATTGGGTATTTAAATTGAAAAATGATTTTTTTTTTAAAAGTGCCGTTCATAACGGCTATTTTTTTGATGTGGGGCCTCGTCCAAGTCGTCCCGTGTGAGTCGTTTCAGCCGGGCCGGGGCAAAGGGGGGCGGTGTGGGGTCTCGGCGCCGGACCTAGCCGGGGCTAGCCGACCCCATACCCTTTAGTCTTATAGTGTGGTAAAGTGAAACTAGGAAAAAAAGATTGATGTGTCACTTAGGCAAAGTTAACATAGGTTAAAGTATACTCAAAAGCTTCCCTACCTTCCTAGCTCAATAAATTTATTGTTTTTGTTACTTCTCTTTACATATTTTATTGTTTTGATTTTCTTATAATCTCGTACGTATGGACAAAAATAGTAAAAACAATAAAAATTTAATAAAATGCAACAGGACGAATAATGATATTGCTATTTAAAGTCTTCTAAGTGTTCAGTTATTTTTTTTATAATATTTCTATTATCACTTGACTTAAAAAATCAGAAAACATGTAGTTATGGTTAGTTTAATTTCACATTCAGAATTTTAATAAAAACGAAGTTGTATTTGATATCATAAATTAAGAATTAACAGTTTTTACCGAGTACCAATACAATACCATATTAAATTGATTCTGGCCGAACAATATCGGTACCAATATTCATTTTTATTGTTTTTGTTTCAATACAAGACGGTTTCAATACTTTTCAGTTTTTTGTGCTATCAGTACCAAATTGGTATTGTACTACCATAATTAGTACGATATTTTGTATGTGTATTTACTCATTTTTAGCCCCGGTATTCTAGTACGATACGATCTCAGAGTTGTATTCAAAATATAATATTTATGATGTAAGTTCTACAAGATAATAACGTTTGCAAACGATAAATTATTTTGTATAGTGTCGGGGTGCCTCTATATGAGAATAAAGGAGACGCATAGTATTGTGGGAATTACAGAGGGATTAAGTTGTTAAGTAATAGAGACTAGAATTAGAAGAGAAACTCAGGTTACGGTAAACCAATTTGGTTTCATGCCAGAGCGGTTAACTACAGAGGCGATACATATCCTAAGAAGATTGATGGAAAAGTATCGGAAAAAAAGACGAGATCTACATATGGTGTTTATAGACCTTGAGAAGGCATACGACAGTGTACCTCGTAGACTAATTTGGGATACTTTGGAAGTTGGAGGGGTTCTTGGGTAGCATATAGACATAATTAGGGATATGTATGTTAGGACTAAGACGTGTGTTCGTGCGCATGTAGGGGATACTGATTTCTTCCCTGTGGAGGTAGGACTCCACCAAGGGTCTGCGCTAAGTCCGTTTCTATTTACAGTAGTGTTGGATGAGTTGTTTAGGTCGATTCAAGAGACAGTACCATGGTGCATACTTTTCGCAGATAATATTGTATTAGTGGCAGAGACTAAATAGAGCTTGAATGTGAGGTTAGAGGAGTGGCGAGCAGCTTTAGAGGATAAGGGTTTGAGGATTAGTTGCTTTAAGACTGAGTATCTTTGTTGTGATTTCAGTGGTGTAGGCGGTGATGACAATACTCAGATTACCATTGACAGGCAAGGGGTCCCACATGCAACTAAGTTCAAATATGTAGGATCGTTTGTACAAAGATATGGGTAGATAGATAGTGATGTAGCTCATCGCATCCAGACTGGTTGGTGTAGGTGGAGAGCAGCCACTGGGGTACTATGCGACAAGAGGTTCCCAACTAATTTAAAGGGGAAGTTTTATAGGCTTGCAGTTAGACCTGCTATGTTGTATGGGACAGAGTGATGTGCTATCAAGAAGACACAAGCACGCAAGTTGGGGGTAGCAGAGATGAGGATGTTAAAGTGGATGTGTGGACATACAAGGTTAGACAGGATTAGAAATGATGTTGTTAGGGAAAGATTAGGAGTAACTAGTATATCAGATAAGTTACATGAGGGGATATTGAGACGGTTTGGGCATGTGATGAGGAGACATAGCGCTAGTTAGAGCAGTTGAACCTCTTATTGTGGATGGGAGGAGGAATAGAGGTAGGCCCAAATTGAATTGGGATTTGAGGATTAGGCAATATTTGTTAGAGTTGCACCTTTTTGAGGACATGATACAGATCTATGGAGATGTATGATTAAGGTTGGAGACGGATAAGAGCAGGTTTATCTATGGCTTAGCGTTTAGGAGGAACTTGCATGTGATTGTTACTTATATATTTATATGTGGTCTTATGCCTTTTTCTTTTGTATCTACTTTACTATGTTACTTTGTCACCACCTATTTTGTCTATTATTTGGTCATTTCCAATGTTTTGTTTCTCTGAGTTTGTCTCGTCTACCATTAGATTCTTATGTCGGGGTCTCTTTGAAAGCAGTCTCTTTATCCCTAGGGATAGAGGTAAGGTTTGCCTACATCCCACCCTCCCCAGACCCTGACAATAGCTTGTTGTATGTAGGATTCACTGGGTATGGCTGTTGTTGTTGTTGATTTAAAATAGTTTACCATTTATACTTTTTTTTATAAGTTAATTATGATATGAGTACTATAAATTTTTATTAAGATATATCTCATTACTAAAAAAATATAACATTACAAATAAAAGTTTTAATCTTAAGTCAATTTTGCATCCACTAAATAGGTGTTATAATGATGTCACTATTTAAAAATATATATCATTATTTAAAAAAAAAATACATATATCACCTATGTCTATAATCTATAATAATAATATATAATATACATTATAAAGCATTTTAAATAGATAACATGCTAATTTTACAAAAAAAAAAAAAAAATTAACATGCCTGTTACAACTTTCAAAATATAGGGTACAAGTGTTTTATGCAATAGTTTATAATTTTCTTTCATTTCATAAATTTCTCACAATTAATACATTATTTAATGCGCATTAGATTATTAACATAATATTAATAATAATGCAAAATCTATAAAATTGAGGTTTGTGATCGGTGAAATTAATAAATAACTTAATATTTTTCATTATGTGTAAAACTTGTTTAAGCGAACATTTTCTGTAAATATTTTTTCTTGCATTAAAAAAATATGAGGGTGGCTATTGTACAAGAGGGTTAATGTGCGAAGTGTACGTGACATTTTTTATCATTGATTTACCAAGATCGAAAGTTCAAAATCATGAAGTGGCAATTACGTAATTTAAAAATGTCACAGCCCCCATCCCCTTAACAACCCGGGAACGGGCGGGCGCGGCCTGTTTTAGTGGTATCGGTGTGTATCATTTTAGCAGCGGAAATTACATCAGGACCGTAGTTAGGAAATATTTTATCAGAGTAAAATACTACGCTTTTATAATATCAAGAGTAAACTGCCATTTTGGTCCCTGTGGTTTTGCCACTTTTGTCATTTTAGTCCAAATCTCAAACTTTTTAAATATGGGTTCCTGTGGTTTCGTTTTTGTTGCCATTTTAGTCCAAAGTTAAATTTGGCCAGATTCCTCAACTTAAACCTGATATTTTGTCTTTATCCTAAGGGGTATTTTAGTCATTGTAGATTTATTATAACTCAATATTGATTAAAAATTATAAAACCCAAATGTCGTTTGACCCTATTTAAAGCACTCATCTCCCTCATTTCACCCAACTTCACATTTTCAAAAACCCTAATTCATAACCCACCTCCATCATCGTAATCAGCCACCACCTCCACCTGTTGTGTCTTCTTCACCGTCATCGAGCGTTTTTAGATCTGCACCGAATCTGGTGGTCAGTGATGAACGAAGCTAGAGAGGGGAAGATGAAGATTTGTGCGATTAACAAATTAGATCTGATTACGTGACCATTATTGCTTTCGACCCCCAATTTTTTTTTTAAAAATATGTCGTTATTGAAGGATGTTTCAAACATTTGATCAACAGTTGAACATCGTTGAGCGAAAGTTGTAATTTCCATATGTTTACTTAAACTTATGAGAGGAATTGCTTGCAGGGGAGCAATTGGGCAGTCGCGATTATTGGTCCATGTTGCCTTAGTCATGATCTATAATCGGTGGAACGGGTAAGCCTTTATTTCTACTTTGAATTCAAAAACTATTTTCACTTAAAAAGGACTCTTTTTCAGTTACCACATCATTGTACCTCTGCTGGAACAATCACTCCATTTCCGATTAATCATTTCATCAATCGCCAATTGAATCTAAAACATTCCAGAAGATTCCGATCATTCGCCGGAGTTCAAGATTCCACGGCGGTGATTTCAGTCGGTTTATTCCGGTGCTGGAGTTGAATGTTTTAGTTGTTTTGTTTCGCCGGTGACGGTGCATCCGGCAAAGAGAATGAATCAGGTTAACAGATGAATATGATTATGTATATATGAACTGTATTAGGGTATAAAGGAATTATATAAGATTAATTTAGTTTATTAATTATTAATATGTTATATTAAAATCAGATGGACAAAATTGCCCCTAAACAAAAAGACAAAATAAGCAGCTTGAAACAGTCAAATAAGGGGGTTTTTTAATTTTGGACTAAAATGGCGACAAAAACGAAACCACAGGGACCCAAATTTAAAAAGTTTGAGATTTGGACTAAAATGTCAAAAGTGCCCAAACCACAAGGACCAAAATGGCAGTTTACTCTAATATCAAACACATGGGAAATTCCCAAGTTTCAAGTACACACATTTTCATAGGGATAAACCCTATTTTATTTAAATAAAAACATCTCTCTATTTATGTAACTTTTATTGCCACTTTTCCAAGCCTTCGGTGCTGTCCAGCTGGCTTCTATTTGGCTTTCACATTTTGTCAGTGGAAAATACTGGTGAGTGAATCCCAGTTTAATCAAAACAGGTTTTATCAGTCTATAGCATTGAGGGCGGTCGCGCAATTACATTTGTTTCCATCTACTTTAATTACCACCCACGGTACTATCAACCCGACTTGTGGTCATGTTACTACTCACAATGTAGTAACAAATTTTGTATACAAAATCCCAACATACCGACGATAATTGTAGAATACAAATACTCAATCATTGTTTAATATAATGTTAATCATATGAGGTTTTGTAAAAACAATTTGCAAAAAGGAGGTTTACTCACATTGTTGTCTTAGGGTTTTCCTTTAGGATTTCCTGGTGATTATCTATTAATTACACAAATGTACACGCGTTAGTATAATAACCCAATATTTACATTAGTAATACCCTCCCCGAGACGGCATTCCGACGACTACGTCGGGCAGAACCTCGATAGCCGTTACGGAACCCTGGATTAATCGGGCAACGTATCTAATACGTAACAGGGGGTTATGATACTTACAACGAGGCAGAACTTCGTTATTTAGGGGGTATAATGCCCGAAAATCACTTTAGCTATGTAGAAATTCGAGATAGAGAAAGAAAATTGAACGGTTTGGACTGAAGGCCGATTGCATCTATTTATAGTGTCTGTCTGACATTTTGTCGCGCCCCGCGTAAGAGAAGGAGGGGGTGTTCGCGTCCCGCGAGGCCAGCTAGGGTAGGCCCTAGCTGTGCTGATTCGACCACTAGGCTTGACACGAGGCTGCCACGTGGCGGCCTGGGGGCTCGCCCTGACTATGAGCTGTCGCGGCCCACATAGATCACCACCAACTCGTTCGCGGCCCGCGAGCGAGGACTGGATCTTGTTTTTATTTTATTTTTAATGATATATGGTATTTAGGGTTCGATTTTCGCATACGGGGTGTATTTTAAGACATATATGGACATTTTAAATATATTAGGGTGTCGAAAATTATTTTGGAGGGTTGTTATAAAAAAGTTTCTATAATTAAAAAACAAAAAGCAATTGGTATTATGGTCTTTTCTTGCGTGAATTACTCCGGCCACTTGATTTTCAAACGGCTATAACTTTTTATACGATAGTATTTATAAAAAAAAAAACTACATCTTATTAATGAGAATTTCATTCTCTTTAATTTGAGTATGTTATTACTAAAATTTTCTTAATTTTAAAAAATATATATATATTTTACAAGCTAAAAAGTTACGTGATTGTGTAAGGTTACGTGATTATGTTCCAGTACAATATAATCACGTACTGGAACATAATCAATGAATACCTAAATCATGTACCATATGTGCAAGCAGTAACACATTCTCAATGTAACACTACATCTATAATCACGCCACAAAATGATCAGTAAATAGCTAAATCGCGTACCAAATATTCATTGTATATCTAAATCTAAAATCACGTATCATGTATGCAAAAGCAGTAACAAATACTCAATGTAATAATCTGCAAAGTAGTAATAAATGTCCAATGTAACAGTACATTTATAATCATGTAACGATTTATATTACATATCTAATCACGTAATAATATAAAAATAATTAAGTTCTCATAATAAGCATAACTTTAGTAAAAAACATTATATAATAAAAAAAATTATAATAACGTAATTCCGTACTGATACATAATCACATGACATTAAACTTGTTACATATGGTACGTGATTACAAATGTAGAGTCACATTGCGCATTTGTTATTTCTTACACATATGTGTAACGTTACATAATCACGTAACGTTACACAAATCACGTAACGTTACACAAATCGAAAATTGGGGGGGGGGGGGGGTTCATGTGAGAAAAGACCATAGTACATCCTCCTAAATTAAAAAAGAAACTTACTTGTCAAGCCCAGATTGTCGCGTATGTTTCACACGGAAAATCCCTCTTGTACGTTAACCAAAACCTATAAAAATATTATTTTGTGAAGATATCACAACAAATGATAAGATTCACAAATCTATTTAAAATCGTAAAACAATAAAAACTGTTTTATTCATTTTCTTGATATTTTTTTATTAATTTGTTTAAAGACCATGAATACATCATCAAAATTTAAAACTATAATTATATAAATATGCATATTTATGTTACAGAAAAAATCGAAAAGTTAATTTTAATTTTAAGAGTAAATTACAAAGTTCGTCCTTTATGTATGTCATTTATTACAAAGTATGTCATTTATCTTTAATAAGCTTAGAAAACATACTTAATGTTTGCAAACCCTTGCGTGTTATGTCCTTTAGCCCTAACTAAGTTAATTTTCATGGTTAAGTCTGACCAACTGGACCCCACATGAGGGTATCTTGGTCATTTTACCCTAAATATTAAAATAAAGAGTAAATTACAAGTTTTGTCCTTTATGTTTGTACCAAATTACAGGCGATGTCCTTTACCTTTAAAGTTGATGAGTTTTGTACTTAATGTTTCAAAATCTTGCACGTTATGTCCTTTAGCCCTAACCAAGTTAATTTTTTTTGTTAAATCTGATCATGTGCAAGGCACATGAGGGCATTTTTGTAATTTCGTTTTTTTAATAAATGAAAACAAAATAAAATTATTAAATGTTATATACATAAGCACACACTCTCTCTCTCTCTCCTCAATTAACATAAGAGCCTAGTTTCAGTCATCATCTTCCCCAAATATGAACCCTAATTTACGCATCCTGTTTCACGTCAAATTCGAGTTATATGATCACAATTAACGAATAAAACCTTAGGGCTTTCGAATGGAAAATGAAAACGAGTAGGATGGTGGCTTTCTTACTTAAAATCGGTGCACATATTACAATGGTGGCTCGCCGGAAAAGGTTGCAGCGACGGAAATGACAACAGAGGAGGGAGTGATTTCGAATGAGGAGGAAATGGGTAGAATGGTGCCTTTCTTACAGGTTATATATAATTGCATGGTTTACGATCGAGAACAAGCATATTAGTTGTTGTATGATTAATATGACAAGAGATTATCTAATGAACCTTAAATATGCAATTTCTTTTTTACAGTGTAAAAAATACCCCCTAAGTAACCACCGGCGTAAACATAAATCCCTTGAAACCCTCCTTCTTTCTCCTCTGAACCAAATTAGGGCACTTTCCCGCCTTTCTACCTCACCGGAAAACGCACCCAAAGACCGCCGGAACCGGCGAAGAGAAAGAGAGGAGAGAGAGGAGAAGGCAACAGGGTGAGGTGGTGGAAGGGGATGGCGGCAGTGGTGGGGGGAGTGGTAACAACGGCTGTGGAGGTGGAGGTGAAAGGGATGGCGGTGGTGGTAGGGAGTGGTGACATTGACTGTGGAGATGGAGGTGATTGTGGTTTTTAGTGAGACAGGGTAGAAAGATTGACGATTGTCTGCAACTTGGGAAGATGGTGGGGGTATTTGTCTGCAACTTAATGATTGTGTGCTTGTATATAACATTTAATAATTATATTTTGTTTCCATTTATTAAAAAAATGAAATTACAAAAATGCCCTCATGTGCCTTGCACATGATCAGATTTAACAAAAAAAATTTAACTTGATTAGGGCTAAAGGACATAACGTGCAAGATTTTGAAACATTAAGTACAAAACTCATCAACTTTAAAGGTAAAGGACATCGCCTGTAATTTGGTACAAACATAAAGGACAAAACTTGTAATTTACTCTAAAATAAATAATCATAAAAAATAATAAATAATAAATAATAAATAGATTAATCATCTTTAACAAAGATTATACATATACAGAAATAATCTTCACTATCTCAACTCTCTCTCTCTCTCTCTCTAAAACTACCCTACCACCACCACCCACCCACCTGTCGCCACCATCACCCACCCGCTGCCACCTCCACTTCCATCCTACATTACAAAATCCAAAAAAAAATTATAATAAATACAGAAAAAATAAAAAAACGAAAACCCAATTGCAGATCAAGAAACAAACCCAGAAACATGACTTTTCTCGATCAACACGACACAGTAAACTGATAAAAACCTTCAAAAGGACAATCAAAATCATCTGAACGAGTCTTAAAATCAACAATATCATCAGGTTCAACACAAAACCTTTTACTAAAACGCAGATCTGGTCGATCTGGAGTTCAATCTGCAACATCGTCGGCTACACTTGCAACCATCACTTGACCCCCACTCTCATCATCATTTCAACATTTCTTCTCTCTCTGGCTCGCCCTCTCTCATCTGCCTCTCATGGAGAACCTCAACAACAAACGCCATGAACAACCTACAAACTCCGTGAGAAGAAGCTTGAAGAGGAAGCTAGAGGACGAATTCATCGTAGATCGGAACCTCATCGCATCCTCTGATGACGCAACTCAACAAGATCTAGCATCTCACGTTCGCGCTCAGGTTCAAATCCTTGATTCTACTTTCTCATCTCTTGAATCGGATCGTGCGCTTGTTAAACGCAATACGACGGTGGTGGTCGGTCTGCTGAGGTGTACGGTGGTGGTGGTGGTCTTGCAATGAGAGAGAGAGAGAGAAAGCTGGTGTGTGTGTGAGAGAGAGAGGGTGTGGTGGCAGGTGAATGTTGAAGATAATTATGATTATTAATTTTAGAGTAAATTACAAAAGACAGGGTAAAAAGACTAAAATACCCTCATGTGGGGTCCATTAGGTCAGATTTAATCATAAAAACTAACTGTGTTAGGGCTAAAGGACATAACTTGTAAGGATTTGCAAACATCGAGTATGTTTCTTGAATACATTGAAGATAAATGACACGATTTGATATAAGTGACGTACAAAAAGGACGAGTTTTGTAATTTACTCTAATTTTAAAGACTGTATCGCTAAGAAAGGCTCTTTTGAATTTAAGAAAAGTAATATATTTATAATTGGCCATATAAAACTGGGCATGTGAAGGCCACATGCCTTTGATTGTCAATTATTTCTTTTGTCTCATACACAATAATAAACTATCAAAAACTCAAATATTATTGTGTAAATTTACCTATTAAACATTTTAAAAAAACATATCTTATAACATCAAATGTATATTTTTGGTCATTAAATTTGCAGAATGTTAAATTTTCAAAATATTTTTAATCTAAGTTTTACCATTAAAAGAAAACCTGGTTATAAATTCAAGTCTTAGATAAAACGTATCACATTGTTGTTAAGATTTGTAGAACAAAGGACTTACATATTGTAGATTCATATTATATTATACACGTATAAATGTATAATACTAGTTTTTGCTCCGCCCGCGTTGCGGGGTAATAAACCAAATATTTCTCTCTCATAACATGTATGTCTGTATAGAGGGCAAAATCGTAATTATAATTTGAGCTGGAGGCGAAATCATAATTTTAAACCGAGAGCAAAATCATAATTTTGAGCTTGGGGGGGGGGGGGGGAATCATAATTTTATTTTGAACTATGGGCAAAAACGTAATTTTTAGCTGAGGGCAGAATCGTAATTTTAAGGTAGAGGGAAAACCAACATTTTTTTTTGAACTGGGGGCAAAACCGAAATTTTAAACGAATGGCGAAACCGTAATTTTAAACTGAGAACAAAATTAAAAATGAGTTTTTGAACCGAGGGCAAAAGCGTAATTTTGAGCTAGGGGCAAAATTATAATTTTATTTTGAGCTGAGGGCAAAAACGTATTTTTAAACGAAGGACGAAAGCGTAATACCCATTCTCAAAACAAAAAAAGATTATTACTTTAATAGAAGATGGGAGGTATTATATTAACATCGTTTTTATTTCACTTCAACTATTATATTTTGTAGCAATTTTGGGCATTGTTGTTTGTACTATATGTATTGAAGTTTGTATGATGGTTTTAAGAAACCATAGTAAATAATAAATAAGCAACACTTTTGTTTTTTATAGAGTTGTGCCCTTAGCATAAATATTTTTTTTTTTTAAATTTGATTTTTCACTTTGATATCCCATACTTTTCTTCTTTTTGCAAGTTTTTCTTTTTACGTTTCGTTCTATATTTTGCAAGTTAACACGCCGCAACGTACGTGTGAGGTTCAACGTTTTTTCGTCAATTTTTTCCCGTTTGACAGGCACGTCGCAACACGTCTATTTTTCCCTGTTTGGCAAGTTCGTCGCAACGCGCGGGTCCTAGACTATCTTAGTTATTTTTTTTCTATGTTTTACGTTTCGGTGTACTTTCTTCACATTAACACGCTGCAATGGGCGTACGTGGTTCAAAGATTTTACTTTGCTTTTCGTTCGATGTTATTTTTTTTATTTTTAATTTATTTTGTTTTTACGAGGTTTCCTGGTGTTGGTGGTCATCGACAGTGGTGTAGCATTGGTGTAACTTGGCATGGTTTTACGCCCCCGTCGCAACGCAGAGATGGTTTAATACTAGTTCGTATTAAATATGAAATATGTTCTTATTTTAATAATGCAATCCCTCACAGATCACATGATTTTATACATATGATTTGAAAGTTTGCATGAATGGTATTTCTAATTTTTTAATATTTTGAGTTTAAGTAATATTTTATATGTTATATAAGTTGAGTTTTAGTAATAAATCATAATTCATAATTTTAAGTGTTTGCTTTTTTATTTTTATTAACAGTATTTTATTTATTATTAAATTTGATATTTTAGTAATAACTTGTGTTCGTTAACTTTAAAAAATAAAATTAAAATTCGTTTATATGTTTCTTTTTTAGCATTCCATAGGCATTGGATCTGTATCGATACGGTTTGTTACATAGTAACTTGTGTTCGTTAATTTCTAAAAAAAAATTAAATCTCCGTCTATGTTTGTTTATTTTTTAACATTCTGTGGGCATCTGATCGGTATAATTACGGTTCGCTACAGCAACGGTACAATACATGCTCTAGGTATAGAAATCAACACGTGTTTTACATCGGTTGAAAATGATAAAAATGAACACCGACAGAGCGGCATTGATGTTGTTCGAACAGTGTCGATTGGTTTAGATTGTCACGGAAATATTCATTTATCGACACACACGAAGTTGTATAAATGAATAATTTAAAGGGTTTCAGTTTATCGAAAGAAAAAACAATAAAAATAAATATTGGTACCGAACTAATGTTGTTCGTTTGTTTTCGTTCCGGTTCACTATGGTAGCGATACGATACCAACGTTGTTCGGTTTGACACGGTATGGTAGTGATACGGTGTCAATTTATCTAAAACAAAAAAAAATAAAAATAAATCCGGTACCAGTACAGATGTTGTTCAGTTAGTTTCAGTTAGGTTTGGTACGATAGTGGAACAATATTCGTTTGCAATAAAATTTACATCGCAGTGTTGAAAAAAATAAACATAGAACACAAACCAACCGAACCGTTATCAACTAAACAACATGATATTCGCTTTTATTGTTTTTGATCAATGTAAGATTTTCTCTTTTGATTACTGTAGCGAGTGTTGCTACTGTAACAAACCAAACAGATAACATCGGAATTCCCGCCGCGAAGCGCAGAGGAAAATTGACAAGTTAAGTATTAAAGATGAAATATTTTTTCATTTTTAATAATGCAATCCTCCACAGATTACATTAAGAATTTTGTAACTTTTATCATCTTTACTAATAAAATTTAGGGGTAATTTTCAAAATAGTAACCAAGTTTTAAAAGTGTTCTAATTAGTTTACTCAAATTTCAAAAGTGTTCCAATTATGTCACTCAACATTCAGTTTTCATTAAAATTAAGGGTTTTTTCATCGATTTCATAAATAACCATGGTGATGTGAATTTTTGTTTCTTTTTTCCTTTTTATTTGATGCTAACTTCGAGTGATGACGTGGATTGTAACTTGTTTTTTTAATTTTTAATGTAATTAAAGTGTTTTTATTTTAATAAATATAATTTCACATATTAAAATAATCCGACTTCAACATCTTATTCTTCATTTTTTTTCTTGACACGTAGAAAAAAAAGACATGACTCGATTTGAATGTTAAGTTATCTAATTGGGACAAAAATGATACGAATGACCTAATTATAACATTTTTAAAACTTGGTTACTATTTTGTGACCTAATTTTCATAAAAATATGATATATTTTAAAGTTGCATTTTATTATTATGATAGTATAAAAACTAGGTTGTAAAGAAACGAAAATTTTAACCACCTTTTGGGAAAATTAGTACCTACACATAAGCTTGTGTAATTATAAGAGAATGATGATAGTAATCTATCAAACTTTAAAGGTTGAAAAATATAAACTTATCTGACTTTGTTGCACCTTAAAGCTAGATGATATATTCATCAACTTATAAAAAATGGTTTTAAATCCTTTCAATTTTAAGTTACGGGTCCTATGTTACTTTTGAAAACATCACCCTCATAGATTTGAATTTTGATTCCACATGCTTTGAATTTTTTCAAAACCTGACAAAAAAGTAACTAATGCTTTCACGTATTTGTGGGTTTGTTATAAAGAGGGTCAAATGATTTTATCGGTTTTTGGGTTAGTCTATAAAACGAAGGGTGGACGGTTCGAATCTAATTGGCGAAATCATTTGAGTTAATTTATTGTTCCTTATAAGATTAAGAGTTCAAGTCTCGTCGAAAATGATCTTGATGTAATTTAAGCCGTTAAAAAATACTTAAAATGGTCACCTAAATTAATAAAAGAAAAAAAAGAACCATCACATAAAACAAATTAAAATACGAAAACATGGATCAACTTTAGATACAAAACTAATATTAAGTGAACAAGGTTATAAACCCACGTGTTATATGAGGTTATGTAATAGAAAAACAAAAGTGTAATAGTGTGTATAAAAAATGACATAATCAAATTTTTTTTTTTTTTTTTTGAACGGCAAATCACTTTATATATAAATATAAAGAGCCAGCAAGAAACTGGGAGAAAACATACAAACAAAAAACAAACAAAACAATCAGAATATTTTTATTACGTACAACAATTAAAAACGAAAGTAAAATTACGATTCACAAATTACTAAATACTTTTTGTACAAGTTGTTTTGTTTGTAATTTTAACTTCTTTATTACCTATCAATTGCTTAAACTATCACTACTTTTTTAATATGTGCGAGCCCACACGATTTTAGATAATACTAAAAACTAATATTCCGATTCTAGCAATGAAAGTTGAAACAACAATAAACAATTTATATGGGATGTAAAAAAGATTTATATCGCCATAAAAAAATTTACATCATGAGTAAATAAATTTTACATCGGGCGTAACTACCGACTCCACAATTTCTTTTTTTTTGTTTTTGTTTTTATAGATGTGTTTTTAACATTTTCATCTACATTTGTTCCAAAAAATAGTGACCCAACTTGTGCGTGAAATATATAGGAATTCTTATAGTTCTCACAACTCGTGGTGGTTCTCAATCGAACCGAATTCTATATATACACACATACATACATGAAAATCACAACGGGTATGCCCGACACCTGCCGATATGTCCGATACCTTACGGGTATGTGCAAGGAATGAGACAACATTTTACAACCGGGTATGTGTATGGGATTAGCCATACCTGACCCATACTCAGCCCATTGCCATCCCTTGTCATGGCGTTGCAAATTTCAAAACTTGTAAAGGATGTTGTGGTCGTTGCCATCCATGGTGCCGCTTCATGATTGTTCGATTCAAACCCTAGGTTCACAAAAATGCAAAATTGAACCCTAAGTCATGAAATTTAAGGTAAAAATCAGTTTAGTTTTGACTGATTGAGAAGATAGAGTTGTTCGAACACTGACAAGAGTCTGGATTTGTGTAGATTTAGGTTGAAGATACAAAAAACTGACTCAAATGGCTTGAAAGTTTAAACGGTAGAGTGGCTATGGCTCCATTTGTAGTTTTCTTTTTTTTTTTTTTTTTTTTTTTTTTGAGTAGATAATGGATTGGGGATAAGATAACGGTTTTTAGACTGTTCATCGGTCAACTAGTCCGGTGTTCTTATTTTTGTATTTAGTATTCAGTTGTAGTTTTCTTTTGTTATCTATGTACAAACTTATGCTATATATATCAGTGGTAGTTATGTTGTTCGGTTACGTGATGTTTGTTTGCATTACATAATATCTCATAATAATTTGTTCAAGCCGTAAAACTGTAACGATATAATATTGTGAAACGATAAAACTAAATGGTATAATGTTTAAACGGTAAAATTGAAACGGCATCGTATTTTAAACGGTATAACATTTTCAACGATATAATATTGAAACGGTATAATGTTCGAACTAGACCAGAGTTCATAAAAAACGGTATAATATTTCAAACGATATAATATTGAAACGGTATAATGTTCGAAGCCGATGAGAGTTTATAAAATAAAACGGTATAATGTTCGAATCGGACCGGAGTTTATAAAAAAAAACGGTATAGTATTTTATATGATATAATATTGAAACGGTATAATGTTCGAACCATACCGGAGTTTATCAAACAAATTAACGGTATAATACTTTATACAATTGTTTGAAGCGGATGTGAGTTTATAACACCAAAATTCACCAATCTATATTCAGTCCCCTTCTGTAGGCCTCGTACAACCCTGTATGGCGTACATACCCTCTCAAATTCTATATTGATAGTATGCAGACACAAAATTTGATGCAATCTTATACGTCTCGTACATGTCTATAAACTCTAAAGTAAAGAAAATCGGCTGCAACATTAGAGTTTTTTTTTAAAGGATGATTTAAAAAGAAATATATATTGATAATAAAAATAATTAAATGTTTCCTTTTATGATGTAACGTAAAAGTCTCTCGTGTGGGGGTTGTATGGTTTCCGGGCGGAAGTCAGCTTGCGCAACGGCCGGGGCCCGATCGAACATCGCATCCGGAAGAGCGTGGCTGACGGGGGAATGTCTTCGACATGAACTCGGTGACCTAAGGTCGTGTACATTGAAAGTCATCTTTCAAAAAAAAATGTAAGGTAAAAAAGTTATAACTATGGATAATGTAATGGATATGAAGATGAAGTGTGTGACATCCCATTGGATGCGAATATAGATTCGATTCGGATGTGGATTGTTTATTTGTAACTCACCCCACCATATTAACTCCACTATCTATTCCATGGTCTATGATCTTCATGCTCAACCCTTTTTTTAAAACGTTTGCTAATTAATATATGTTGTATTGCAAAATGAGATTGTATGATCGACAATTTTAATATCGCCAAAAATCATCATATCATTCAAATAGAAAACTTCTTCAAAAAATTAGAATGCATGTTCAAAAGGATGTAATTAGAAAAACATACGTTTTTTTTAATTAGTTTTATCAAATGTTCTATAAAGATTATAGTATAACTCCAGTAAAAACCTATGTAAAAAGATACATTAAAATTTAGAGGAGGCATTTTCATAGACAAAAAGGTTAACATATTTTCTTTCATTTTATCAAATTTGTTTTGGATAAGAACAAAATATTGACATATTTGCATATTACATGGCCTGGCCCTGGTTGATGAACTATAACTCTCCTAGCCACCTTTATTCATAAGATATCTTTAAAACTATAATAAAAAAGTCAGATGTATGTTTATTGGATGTATGAAAAAACACGAGAAAAATATATATATATATATATTAGTAATCATATATCAATCAATATTGTTTATTTCAGGGCCGGCCGGTACGGGTGCGGGGTTGGCGACGGCACAAGGCCCAAATCCTCCGAGTGCCCAAATCTTTTTAATTTTGTAGAAAATTTACGCTGTACAAGATAGAATATATATGCACTGAATCGAATGATAACGTAAATGAGCCCTTGTACAGTACAAGATAGATCCGCCACTGCTTGTACTAGTGGTTACTGTCTTGCTTAAACAATAATGAGACCCGGGTTCTAATCACAGCGTCTCCAAATTCTTTATTTTAGCTTATTCTTTGGTTTTTTTTTTTGTTAGTGACATTTAATACTTAATTTTGGTTACTGCATATTTCCCTTTTATTAATAAATTACTTTCTAAACTTAACTAAAAATAATTATTTAAATTACATCAACATAAATTTTAGTGATTGATGAGTTTATATTAAATGGAGATTTTCGAATATGATCCAAATTTTTTATCTCGTAGAGGGCTAACTTTTTTATTGTGATTTTCGGAGATGGCCCTGGTTTGTTTACTCGGTAGTAACTCACATATTTGTTTTAATTATCCGAGTTGAGACTTTCTATAAGATCAGCCATCTAAAAACTACTCCCGCTTGAGCATACTTAATTATAGTGTTTTTTCTCACATCCACAACCATTGTGCCAAAAAAAGCGTTAGTGAAATTTGAGGTTAAGTATTCCTTCTAAACCCAACATCTCTCATGTCCACGACCGATGTAGGGTTTGCCTAACATGTTACAATGACCCCTCTCTTTATGGACTCATCATCCTCAATGAGGTTCCCTTCGCCATCCCAGTCAGAGATGTTGGATTTGGCTAAAGTGTCTCCATGTACGCACCTAGGGACTACCATCCTCAACAAGGTTTGCCTCGCCATCTTGAGCGGCACAAGAGTGTCTCTTATATTATTCGAAACATCTGAGCTCTCATATCAACCAATATTGTCTGCTTTGCCCACCAGTAGCTCACGAATTTGTTTTTGGTTGCCCAAGTGAAGATGACCCAGGAGGTCACTCATTCACTCATCATAATATGCCATTTCCACTTGAGCATGCTTAATTCTTAAATATGAAGTTCTTCTCTCATTCATGGTTATTACGCCCAAAATACGGAGAATATTGAGGTATGACATTCCTTGTGAACCCAAAATCTCTCACATCTACTAACGATGTAAGATTTACCTAGAGTGTTACAAATTATTTACATATAAACTCCTTGATCCTAGTATGTGCTTCAACCTCAAAACCCTTATTCCAAGTGTCCCTATGATTTCGCTCCTACTTCTGTTAAGATTTATTCAATTATATATGTTTCTATATTATTGTAATACTTGTTCATGTTATAACTTATAAAATTCTATGTTTTTGTGCTTGTTCAGAAATAGAGTATGGTTAGATTATGAGCAATTAGGTGTAGTTAGATATCAGTTGTTTTATTTTAAGTCCAATTTAATACCGAAGTCTAAACGTGAAACTAAACCTGAACCAAGCCGTTACTAACGGTTCGGTTTTAATTTCCAATGTTGTGGTTTCGGTTTCCGACAATAAAAATTGTTACTAATCATTATTTAGAAGATATAGCACATTCCATGATTATTCATAACAATAACGTAATGTAAAAGTTGAATTTAAGAGTATTAACTTTAAAGTTTATTCTAATTCTAAATAGATTTTAGAGATGAATAGTCAAATAAATGTGGCATGGGCTTATTATGTCTAGTAGTGTTAGTAGTGTAGCTAGATAGGGACACTACCCTAACTTGGTCACTAAAGCAGGCACCATATGTGTAACACCGCGAAAACAGGTTTGGTAATCAAACCGCGTTTATACTAAAAGACGGGTAATTTACCTTTAGTGGTAAAAGAAACCCGGTGAATATTAGGATTCTTAAATAAACAAGAATTTGCTAACTAGGAATTTTAACCTAGTTAGCTAATAGTTTAGAAATAACTTTTAATAGGGTTAAAATTAGCCAAAGTTATTAGAGAAACTAAAGTGGAGGGACCTAAGTTGTAAAACTTGAAACTAGAATTTGTTAAAACAAATTAAATAAAAACCAAACACGCAAATTAGTGTGCTTGGTCGATCAAAAACGCAGGGGAGCGACCAGGAGTTCTCACCAAACCCTAACTCCACAAATTTGATCAATTGAAGGCTAATTCCTGTCCCAAATCGAAATCTGAACATAGATTCCTAATCCTCATCATAAGGGGGTTACAAGGTATGTGAAATTTGGTGCTAATTCTCTGTTTGAAATTCTCATGAAATTGGGAAAATCTGAAATTCATGGTTGCATGTTTGTTTTAGGATGAATTAGGAACCATATAGTGTCTAGGGACAAACCCTAGACAAATACAAGTTGAAATCATGTTAAATTTTAGTGAAACCTATGAACACCATTGAAGGTGATTAGTGGGTTATGTGTAATTTGATGAACACTAGGAAATAGAGTGTTGATCTAGTACAATTGACAATTTTGAAGTGATTTCAGAAATTATAGAAGTTAACAACCTTGTAAGATGGTTGATTTATGTGAAATTAGGGCTAAGAGATAAGCTAGAGACTTGATAAATAAACATGTAAAATTATGCCCTTAAAGTGTTTGTTGAAATGCCTCAAAGAAGGCTCGAAACTAGAATTTTAGTAGTTAAAACACCTAATTGTGATGTTTTGGCTATTATGCAAAATGTGATTAAAAAGAGTTCTAAATGTGATGAACGTGGTTAGAACTTTGGTTAAAACGGTGGTCTAAAGATAACGCCTACCGGGTAATTAAAAAAATGCTAAAAACTAGTTGATGAACTCGAATATGCAATTAGTATACTAATGGGCATTTGACTTTTAAAAAGTCAAACTGACCTATAATACGATAAATGGTAATTTTTGATATGAAATGCGTAAGGTGGAATAATCATATTAAATTATGATTAAACTAACCACCTTGAAAACGAATGATGATAGTTTGACGCGTAACAAGCTAGGTGGAAGCTTGATGAGGGAGCGGATCAAACGAATCAATAAGGAAAGCGTGGCATGGATGCAAGGTAAGTAAAGCTTACGCCCCTTTTCATTATTTACAAATGACATGATTGCAAGTATAGTATATGAATGCTACTAAGTGGTTGGCATAGGATGTTCCGACACGATTCAATGGGAGTCGGAACGAAAGGAAAATGGTAAGAAATCATAAGTTATGGACAAGGGGTAAAATGGTAAATTAGTCATGTAGTGACGAACAAACAAGAACGGTTTTAAGTAAAACGAGTACAAGGAAAACCGGGATAGGTTTAAAGGGGATGATATGGTACTTAAATACCATCTCATATGGACAAATGGTCAATTTGACTAAATAGGTCAATTGGTGTGGGTAACGCCATTTGACAATAACATTTGATGATTGCTTGTTGAGTTTTGTAATCACAGGAAATAACATAAGCTTGCGTTGCTTTAACTATAAGATTCAAAGCAAAAGCTAAGTAAACGGGTCAATACTTTGACCCGAGCCAGGTACGTATAACTAAGCTTTTAGGTTAAACATACAATTTTGGTCAAAATATTTAGTGAAAGTCCTTCGTCATGAAGTGAGGGACTATAGTTGACCAAAACACCCTTGAAGGGTATATTGGGCAAACGAGTCATAGGGGTCGTTTAGGAACTTGCGTAAAGATTATGGAATCATTAGACATGAATAAAGGTCATAGGAATGTGCATTCGCGGGTCAAATGCTCAAAGATGGTCATTTGCGTAAAATGACCAACCGATGGGTAAAATTGGGGAAAAAGGGGTTCGTTACGATAAATCCACCACAAAATAGTTGTGGTTGAATATTTGTGGTTAATTAGATTTGGAACTTTTGTAGCGACAAAAGAAAGGCACAAGTTCTAGACTAAAACGCGTAACTACCCTTAACGGGTCAAAATATGCATTTAAGCGTAAACAGGATTTTATCACTTGAGAAACCCGTGATTTGAGATTAATGTAATAGGATATATTGAAATAATGAATTTCATGAGCTTAGCGGTCAAATCAACTTGTTGGTGTGATAAAATTATGAACGGGTCAATTTTTGGTAAAAAGGGTAGTAAGCCGAAGACTTAAAAGTCTGCAATATTGTTAATCCAGATGTGGGATTTTAACTCCATAAGATGGAGAATTAAATTACGGACGCATAGGAAAAATAATCGTGTAAATCGGATCAATAACGAAGAAGTTATGACCGTTTCCGTAAAAACCGTTGTTGCTGAAAAATGCAGGACACAGATCTGAATCTGCTGGAAAAGGCACTCCCCCGCGCCACGCGAAGGGAGACCTGAATTACGTCGCGACACGCGGGGCCTTTTAGCGGCCCGCACTCGAAATCTGTCGCGGGGCGCGACAGATCAGAAAGCTGGAATTTTTTTATTTTCTTGCTTATTTGATTTTTGAACTAGATTTAATCTATTTTAATGTTGTCAAAACTAACACTTGACGTGGTTTTGACATTAGGTGATGTTGAAATCTTTAACGGAGGGCGATCAAGAAAGAAGCTACAAAGAACCGAACACTAAAGATTAAAGCTTCCGCACGGCGTTACGTCTTAACTTTTAAATGGCGAACTTATTTATATTATGTGAAAACTTTTAAAATGTAAAAGTTTTAAATTACCTGTATTTTCTAATGATACTTAATCCTAATTACATGTTTGTTGTCGTATTTATACGATAATTTCTAAAATAATAACATGGGTGTTACAAGTTGGTATCAGAGCCTTGGTTTAAGAGATTCAAGTGTGGTGGGAAAACTATGCTTGGACTTAAACCTTATGCTCTTAATAAAGATTGGTGTTCGGTTCGAGGCTTGATCGCAAATCCGGTAAGTACATGTATGTTAATAGTTTAGCATGCTAAGGTGTTGTAAACAACACATAGGGCTATCGTGTGATACACGTTACCCCAATTAAAATGATTGATATAGTTGACGAAAATACGCGAGTTGACGCGTATAGTAGAAAAAGCCTTATATTATAATACGGGCGATTATTGAAGTTGACGTTACTAACTTTTGTTAATGTTTTAATTGAAGGACACTCGCGTTTGAAGACGACGAGAGTCAAACGAATTGTGGATATGATGATGGAACGGTCCGAAGTATGACAAGAGGAGCATGCTCACCGAGGACTAAATCGCGTAACGACCGCGAACAAGGTTAATGGCAAGGAACGCCCGTCGGGGCAAACATTACCAGGTGCACATTTTAAATAACCGCACAAATAGTAATATGCAACAAATAAGTAGAAATTGAAAGTTGCATATGTAGATTAAAAACTTGGAAAAAAAACCCGAATAGAAAATGTATTTGGGATATTGTTTCCAAGAGAAACAAATAGAGGCGTTACTTACATAGGGCGTGATGTGAAAACTATAAAAAGGTCATGTGTGTCATGTGTTAATCGCTTACTCTGGCCAAGTAAGTAGTGGCATATGATACCATGAACTTCTTATGGCGGACACGTTTGCATCCGATGTAGTAAGGGCAGGGTGAATGGGACTAACTTAAAAGTACCCAAATGAATCAAATGAGCAAAATATTTGATAATAATGTAAACGCACAGCCGGGTGACGGAAGCGTATTACATTAGGATGATGAGCCCGAGTGAAGGGACAAAGATTAATGTAAAAGGATTAAGGTATGCAATTGGGAGGGGTGTGCTTACACTCGAACCCGGAGAATGCAAATATGACTCTTAACGGGCCGATTTTGTAAAACACCAAATTTGAAGAACAAAGTAGGAATATAAAAGCGAAACGAAGTCATAATGCATACCGTAAGGGTTGCAATAATAACGACTTCGGTAAAACACCCGGTTGGTGGGTAAGGATTTAAACGCATGCGTAGACTGAGAAACAGGAACGCGAAATAGAAAGTCAAAAGATTCGGAATATGAGTCATGACTAAAAGATGACAAGAATTTTCGCAAACATAAATTTTGATAAAAAAAATTACGTTCGACTAGTTAAAAGTCGAACGGGTCGAACAAAGAATGAAATTTGACGTTCACCAGTGATGAAATTTCACACGAACAAGTCAAACGAATTAAATAAATGATGACGCTTGCTAATGTAAGTAGGCGCGGACTGAATAAGTAAAAGTGTGAGATGTTAACTAACCTATGTAAAGGGTTATGGGCGTTAAGAACGTAAAGATAAAAGAACCCGGGTAATGGGTTGTATAGAAGTATAAGTATGAACCGGGAAACGGTAAGCGTAGAACAAATTGACGCGTAAATAACGTCAGAAGTCACAAAGTCGGAGGATTAGTCCGGAAGTAAACAAATGAAGCCTTAGACTACGGTCAAGGTCAATTGAAGTTCAAGAGCGAAAATAAACGATTCCAAACATAATGAGAGATGCTTTGAAGCTATATATGTATATGTACAGTTGAATATAGACAAGCGTAAAGAATGATCCATGGGATCAACATAATCTTTGGGGTTTTAAACAATGGAAAGGTCTACGAGACTAAAACGACCCATGGGTCACGACTACAAAGAAATAGATTATAAGGGCCTCGCCTCAAAGAGGTGAAAGCCTAAGAAAATAGCCTACGAGGTTAAGTGGAGGAACCTACGGGTCGAAAGTGTGAGGTAAGGGAACTTGTTACGATTCCCCGTATAAAACTAAGATTGTAAAAGAATAAATTATGGACTGTCAATATCATGGTATGGATAATTGACAAAAGATAAAGGAAAGATCCTAAAACTAAAACTTCGATTTTAGTAAGAAATAACGTTTCTACAAATATAAATTCTGTTAGGAATTTGAATAGTAAGCATGAAAGGTTCAAGTCTCGACACTGATAGGCGCAAGACAATACATTCGAAAAGTGATATTTTCGAAAATGAAAGGTTGATAAAAACTAAACATGATGTGACACGATCACGATTAGGAAATGTAATGTGAAGTAAAATCACATTATAACCAGGGGAGCGGTAAAAAGTAACGGGACTAATAAGTCTAGTTAGTGAGACCGGTTAAGGCCAGTAATTCAAATCAATAAAATTTGGCTTGCTTGTAAGCGGTGGATTCGGTATAACTAAACCGAATGAATAAATCTGAAAACAAAAGAAATTATTACTAAAAGTGAAATATTTCACTAAAGACCTTTAAACGGGTCAAAGTGACGGATTCATAAAGAATTCGATATTATATGAAAGCAATGGATATCGCTAAGTTAACTAAACTAGTGGAAATAACGAGATTACGTTATTTCAAATTGCACTATGTCGTATGAGTTAAGTAGACAATTAGTAACCAAAAAGATGTTACCATACTTTTCTGGTAATACTAACTAGTGGATAAAAGTATAAGTAATGTGTAAGAGATTTCGCGGATCGAATACATTGAGTTAAACTCAATAAATTATGTAAGAAAATGTTTCGAGGACGAAACCTCTTTAAGGGGGGTAGACTTGTAACACCCCGAAAACAGGTTTGGTAATCAAACCACGTTTATACTAAAAGACGGGTAATTTACCTTTAGTGGTAAAAGAAACCCGGTGAATATTAGGATTCTTAAATAAACAAGAATTTGCTAACTAGGAATTTTAACCTAGTTAGCTAATAGTTTAGAAATAACTTTTAATAGGGTTAAAATTAGCCAAAGTTATTAGAGAAACTAAAGTGGAGGGACCTAAGTTGTAAAACTTGAAACTAGAATTTGTTAAAACAAATTAAATAAAAACCAAACACGCAAATTAGTGTGCTTGGTCGATCAAAAACGCAGGGGAGCGACCAGGAGTTCTCACCAAACCCTAACTCCACAAATTTGATCAATTGAAGGCTAATTCCTGTCCCAAATCGAAATATGAACATAGATTCCTAATCCTCATCATAAGGGGGTTACAAGGTATGTGAAATTTGGTGCTAATTCTCTGTTTGAAATTCTCATGAAATTGGGAAAATCTGAAATTCATGGTTGCATGTTTGTTTTAGGATGAATTAGGAACCATATAGTGTCTAGGGACAAACCCTAGACAAATACAAGTTGAAATCATGTGAAATTTTAGTGAAACCTATGAACACCATTGAAGGTGATTAGTGGGTTATGTGTAATTTGATGAACACTAGGAAATAGAGTGTTGATCTAGTACAATTGACAATTTTGAAGTGATTTCAGAAATTATAGAAGTTAACAACCTTGTAAGATGGTTGATTTATGTGAAATTAGGGCTAAGAGATAAGCAAGAGACTTGATAAATAAACATGTAAAATTCTGCCCTTAAAGTGTTTGTTGAAATGCCTCAAAGAAGGCTCGAAACTAGAATTTTAGTAGTTAAAACACCTAATTGTGATGTTTTGGCTATTATGCAAAATGTGATTAAAAAGAGTTCTAAATGTGATGAACTTGGTTAGAACTTTGGTTAAAACGGTGGTCTAAAGATAACGCCTACCGGGTAATTAAAAAATGCTAAAAACTAGTTGATGAACTCGAATATGCAATTAGTATACTAATGGGCATTTGACTTTTAAAAAGTCAAACTGACCTATAATACGATAAATGGTAATTTTTGATATGAAATGCGTAAGGTGGAATAATCATATTAAATTATGATTAAACTAACCACCTTGAAAACGAATGATGACAGTTTGACGCGTAACAAGCTAGGTGGAAGCTTGATGAGGGAGCGGATCAAACGAATCAATAAGGAAAGCGTGGCATGGATGCAAGGTAAGTAAAGCTTACGCCCCTTTTCATTATTTACAAATGACATGATTGCAAGTATAGTATATGAATGCTACTAAGTGGTTGGCATAGGATGTTCCGACACGATTCAATGGGAGTCGGAACGAAAGGAAAATGGTAAGAAATCATAAGTTATGGACAAGGGGTAAAATGGTAAATTAGTCATGTAGTGACGAACAAACAAGAACGGTTTTAAGTAAAACGAGTACAAGGAAAACCGGGATAGGTTTAAAGGGGATGATATGGTACTTAAATACCATCTCATATGGACAAATGGTCAATTTGACTAAATAGGTCAATTGGTGTGGGTAACGCCATTTGACAATAACATTTGATGATTGCTTGTTGAGTTTTGTAATCACAGGAAATAACATAAGCTTGTGTTGCTTTAACTATAAGATTCAAAGCAAAAGCTAAGTAAACGGGTCAATACTTTGACCCGAGCCAGGTACGTATAACTAAGCTTTTAGGTTAAACATACAATTTTGGTCAAAATATTTATTGAAAGTCCTTCGTCGTGAAGTGAGGGACTATAGTTGACCAAAACACCCTTGAAAGGTATATTGGGCAAACGACTCATAGGGGTCGTTTAGGAACTTGCGTAAAGATTATGGAATCATTAGACATGAATAAAGGTCATAGGAATGTGCATTCGCGGGTCAAATGCTCAAAGATGGTCATTTGCGTAAAATGACCAACCGATGGGTAAAATTGGGGAAAAAGGGGTTCGTTACGATAAATCCACCACAAAATAGTTGTGGTGGAATATTTGTGGTTAATTAGATTTGGAACTTTTGTAGCGACAAAAGAAAGGCACAAGTTCTAGACTAAAACGCGTAACTACCCTTAACGGGTCAAAATATGCATTTAAGCGTAAACAGGATTTTATCACTTGAGAAACCCGTGATTTGAGATTAATGTAATAGGATATATTGAAATAATGAATTTCATGAGCTTAGCGGTCAAATCAACTTGTTGGTGTGATAAAATTATGAACGGGTCAATTTTTGGTAAAAAGGGTAGTAAGCCGAAGACTTAAAAGTCTGCAATATTGTTAATCCGGATGTGGGATTTTAACTCCATAAGATGGAGAATTAAATTACGGACGCATAGGAAAAAGAATCGTGTAAATCGGATCAATAACGAAGAAGTTATGACCGTTTCCGTAAAAACCGTTGTTGCTGAAAAATGCAGGACACAGATCTGAATCTGCTGGAAAAGGCACTCCCCCGTGCCACGCGAAGGGAGACCTGAATTACGTCGCGACACGCGGGGCCTTCTAGCGGCCCGCACTCGAAATCTGTCGCGGGGCGCGACAGATCAGAAAGCTGGAATTTTTTTATTTTCTTGCTTATTTGATTTTTGAACTAGATTTAATCTATTTTAATGTTGTCAAAACTAACACTTGACGTGGTTTTGACATTAGGTGATGTTGAAATCTTTAACGGAGGGCGATCAAGAAAGAAGCTACAAAGAACCGAACACTAAAGATTAAAGCTTCCGCACGGCGTTACGTCTTAACTTTTAAATGGCGAACTTATTTATATTATGTGAAAACTTTTAAAATGTAAAAGTTTTAAATTACCTGTATTTTCTAATGATACTTAATCCTAATTACATGTTTGTTGTCGTATTTATACGATAATTTCTAAAATAATAACATGGGTGTTACAATATGTATTTAGTGTTGTCATTTTATAGTTGTATAACTATCTAAATTGTCGTCGATAGAATAGTTGAAAAGAATTAAAAATAACTATTATGACCTCCAACTATTAAAAAATTTTGGTTTCACCACTAGTAGATAAACCTAATAAAACATAAAGAACATAACATTTTTTCATATTGACTTTATCACTTGGTTTAAAAAGGTGTGAGGCTCCAAGGCGTTAAGTCCCAAAAGTCGAAGCACAAGGTGTGTATTACGTATCCGAGGTGTTGCTTTTTGTACAACCAAATAAGTTAATATACAACTTACATCTCTCTCATCTATTTTATATATAAACACTAGGTTAGAACCCCGTGTATTACACGGGTTGAATAAATGCAATTTTATATACCAAATAATAAAAAAATATATCTTTAAAAATTTCGTTTATTAAACGGGTTGAATAAATGCAATTTTATATACCAAATAATAAAACAAAATATATTAAAAAATCTTGTTTATTACATTGGTTGAATAAATGTAATTTTATATATTAAATAATAAGAAAAGTTATATCTTTAAGACACCCGTGTATTGTACGGGTTGAGTAAATTTAATTTTATATATTAAATAATAAAAAGTTACAGGTTGAACACATGTAATTTTATATACCAAACAATAAAAAGTTATATCTTTATAAATCCTATGTATTATATGTATTGAATAATTTTAATTTTATATACTATATAATAAAAAAAAGTTATATTTTTAAAACCCCGAGGATTACACGAGTTGCATAAATGTAATTTTGTATAGTAAAAAATAAAAATGTTATATCTTTAAAAAAAACCTCGTTTATTACAAGGGGAGTGAATTGCAAGTTTTGTCCTTTATCTTAGGCCACTTTGCAAGTTTTGTCCTTTTTGTTTAAAGTTTACGAGTTTTGTCCTTTATGTTTAAAAATCAAGCACGTTTTACCCTTTTGGGCAAAACGTGCCTGATTTTTAAGGACAAAACGTGCTTGGTTTTTTAAACATAAAGGACAAAACGTGCTTGATTTTTAAACATAAAGGACAAAACGTGCTTGATTTTTAAGACCCAAAGGGTAAAACGTGCTTGATTTTTAACATAAAGGACAAAACTCGTCAACTTTAAACATAAAGGACAAAACTTGCAAAGTGGCCTAAAGATAAAGGACACAACTTGCAATTCACTCTTACAAGGGAGTTGAATGAATCTAATAAAAATTTATATCTTAAAAAAAACTAACGGATATACTCGATATACGATGGATGAGGTGATTGCGGTGATTGTTCTTATAAATGTCACGTAAACATAGTGATTACCGTATTTGAGTTGAGAATTGTACACGAAAATATAAGTATAGAACCAATAAACACATTTTAAACATTTTTTAAATAGGTTCTAACTTTAACTATTTTAGTTTAATAAAATAAATGAATCATTTAAATTAACTGAGTTATGGCTAAAGGACATAACTTGCAAGAGTTTTCAAACATCGAGTACGTTTTTTGTAATTATTGAAGACAAAGGACACAGTTTGCAATAAGTAACATACATAAAGGACGATTTTTGTAATTTACTCTATTTTAAAATATTATATATATTATCTTCTATATGAATTGTTTAAATTTATATTAAATTTAATTGTTTAATTATCTTTTAATTGATATTAATTATCTATAAAAATAGATGGAAACTCGGTCAATTTTGTGCACTCGATATAATAAATGAAAGTAAAAACCCAGAAGATATATCAAAACGTAAACAAATTTAAGCACATACTATAATTATATAACTTGAAGAAAATATATTATTTGGTTAAAAAAAGTTAAAAGACCATAGTGATGTCGTGAAAGTGATGCCACACTAAGTAAGATGTGATTTAATGGAGGGGCCAAAGTGAATATGTTTAAAAAGTTAAGTGGTCAAATTAAAAGACTGAAAACACTACAATTTTTCAATACGTTATGAATTAATATATCCCTCCAATTTTAATATTAGAGTAAATTACAAGTTTTGTCCTTTATGTTTGTCCTAAATTGCAGGCGCTGTCCTTTGTTTTTAAAATTGATGAGTTTTGTCCTTAATGTTTGCAAATCTTGCACGTTATGTCCTTTAGGCCAAACCCAATTAGAATTTTCAGTTAAGTTATGTCATGTGCACTGCACATAAGGGTAGAACGGTCATTTCACCTCCTCACTTATCTTTCCCCCTTTTAATACCCTAATTTATTCATCTTCAACCTTCATTCTCTGAACCATCATCCCCTTCACATTGAGGAGGTTGAAGATGAATAAATTACCACCACCTGACCTAACCGCATCACCACCACCTCCCAACGTATAAACCTCTCTTTGACCCTTCAACTTAACAAGATTGCAAACCCCGATTCTTTCTCTTTACACCTGCAAAAGAAACCTACAACCTATTTTCTTTTAAAGATTCCACTTCCCAAAGCAGCAGATAAGTATCATCTTTACAATTCCCATGACATTTTAGACTTTACAGCAATTGAAAATTGCATTTGCCTTTACAAAAATTAGATCAATGTAATCCAGGATCTAAAACAATTTTTTTTGCCCCTGTCAGAGTCCTCGACATATTAAAAGAAAAAAAAAGGGAAACCCTAATATTCAAAATCCACTTCATCCTTAGGAACATCACAACAGCCGCTCACTTCTTCTCCACTTTTTCTATCATATCTTCTCTCTATCTTATGAACATCACAACAACCACAAATAATCATAAAAATATGGAGAGATTGGTTGTTGTTGGTGGTGTTATTGGTCGAATGATGAAGGGGGTGTTGCTCAACTTTGCCGCCGTCGTTCAAACGGATTCTGAGACTTTGCCGCCGTCATTCAAACGGATATTGAGACTTTGCGGTGTGGCGATTTGGATGGATGGATGAAGGTGGCGGTGTGGCGATTTGGATGGATGGATGTGGCGGATCTGGATGGAGGCGGTGTGACGGTGTTGTGGATTTAGATGGAGGCGGTGGTGTGGTGGATCTGGTGTGATGGTGGTTGTCACTGTGGTGGTGGGGGTTGGTTTGAGAGAGAGAGAGATGGGAGAGACATAACTGAGATAGAAAGATAGAGGATGAGTTATCTAAGAGAGGTTTATACGGTGGGAGGTGGTGGTGATGAGGAATTCATTATAGATATAATTTTGAGGAATTCTCTGAACCATCATCTTCAACATTCACATGATGGTTCAGAATGAAGGTTGAAGATGAATAAATTAGGGTATTAAAAGGGGGAAAGACAAGTGAGGAGGTGAAATGACCGTTCTACCCTTATGTGCAGTGCATATGACATAATTTAACTGAAAATTCTAACTGGGTTTGGCCTAAAGGACATAACGTGCAAGATTTGCAAACATTAAGGACAAAACTCATCAATTTTAAAGACAAAGGACAGCGTCTGCAATTTGGGACAAACGTAAAGGACAAAACTTGTAATTTACTCATAATATTATATATAAATATTTTTTTCCAATTTCCAATTTTAATCATATAATCTATATATAGTAGATAGATTTATTTATGACAATGATTTAGAGTTGATAAGATTTATATTAATTTAATTAATATTTAACAATTTAAATTAAATAATAATTATCTATAATTAAAGATGGTCTAAAATAATGACAAGTGTCCCTTTATTGGTTTCTTTTATTATATAGTATAGATTATATAAAGTAAATCTCCCATGCTTTCTTCATCCATTTGGTTGTTATTACATATAAGCCGTCTAAAGATTACAATTTGACCATTTTTTACCAAGGAGTACATGAGACACCACCTCCGGCCCCTAATGTGTCTTCGATAGCGTCTTAGGCGTATCTTTTAAAACCAAGGTTTGGCATTGAGCTAACGTGGCATATATGGCTAAAAAAACTCGAACCGATATAGTGATATGTTATAACTAATCGTGAACCACACAACCCTTTTGAAGATGCTTTAAGGGGCTGTTTGGCTAAGCTTTTCAAAACTACTTATTTGCTTATTTGCTTTTCAGAAAAGCAAATAAGCAAATAAGTAGTTTTGAAAAGCTTAGCCAAACAAGCCCTAAGTTGTATCATTGGACAACCATAGGCCCTATTATGGAGCTTTTTCCCAAAGTGGTGTTGAAGGAAAAATTATTTACTATTTTGGTGTTCACGAAAAACTATTTACCAAAATAGTGTTTTTATTACTCTATTAATTTTTTATTGACTCCTTTATCTATTAGCATAAGTAATTAAAAAAGGGCATACTTCCTGCCAATGTTTTAGTCTAATCAGTTCCCCCATCGCTAAACTAAATCGCCATCCCATTGAATCGACATCACTAATTTATAGATCTACTTCGATAACGAAACAAATATTTTCATCTCCGTGATTGATTGAAACACTATTTTATTAAAGGCAATAGAATAGTTTGTATGTTTGCGACATTTGTATCTACCATCGATTTCTGTTCATATATTTCAACTTTGAATAGTATGTTTGCGAATTCACCACAATATTGGATTCTTTTAAGATACGGCCTTTAATTTTTTTAATCCATGGACAATTTGTTTGTTTGTGACATCACAACAGAGTTTGATTTTTTTTTTAAGAGAAGGCCTTTAATTTTTTACAACTAGAATGCTTCTAGATTTTTTGACTTTGAATAGAATGCCACAAAATTTAAATTGTGAAAAAGAAAATGAAATATAATGATCAAAAAATAAAATGAAATATAATGAATTGCTAATAAAAAATATAAAGATAAAAAGCACTAGTACAATGCGTTGATGGGAAAATATATATATATATATATATATATGTTGGAATTTTGGTGAATGGATATTAAATATATTTATAACTAGGTTAGTTCCCCGTGTGTTACACGGGTTGAACAATCTAAACTATATAATAAATATTTCTTGTAAATGCAAACCAAAGATGGAGATGTTTATATACCAAATTGACATAAATGAGTTAATATAAAGATGATGTATGTTACTATTATAAAACTCATCAAAGAAACATGTAATCTTTGAAAATGATACAAAAATAAATATATTATATTATATAATACTTATTATTGTATTTATGTATTACATTATATTTAATGAGAAATAAAAAGTTACAATTATAATTCGCACATTAACGAAAATAATTTGAATTCAAAAAATATTGAGTAAACTTCCGTTTTGCTCCATGTGGTTTGGTCATTTTAACGGTTTTGCTCCAATAGTTTAAAAATAGCCATTTTCCTCCCTGATTTTTCTAACTTATCTTCATTTTGCTCCCAGCCTCTAACTCCATCAGGGAGGAAACTGGCGACAAACTCAAAAGATTAGGGAGGAAACTGGCGACAAACTCGAAAGATCAGGGAGGAAAATGGCTATTTTTAAACTATTGGAGCAAAACCGTTAAAATGACCAAACCACAGAGAGCAAAACGGAAGTTTACTAAAAATATTTACATAATTTTTAGATTTTTAGCTTGATTTTAGCGACGTATTGCAACATTTTGTTTTATATATATATATATTTAAAGTTAGATAGTAATAAATTATGAAAATAATACGTTGAGTAAAGTATATGGATGATCCATGTGATTTATCAAAATTTTGAATTTAATCTCTAATTTTTCAAAAATAAACGAACACTATAGGTGGTTAGTAATAACAATCAAGTTATATATTTAGCTATAATAATATGACAAACAAATTAAGACCTAAGTACGAACAATCAAGTTATATATTTAATTTAATAATAATAATATGACAAAACAAATATTGAACCTAACTATGTATAAATTTCTTAAAATAAACTAATAGACAATAATTAAAATCCACATAATAAATAAATAAGATATTTGAGTGTGTTCCCTTTTCATCAAACAAATTTTAAAATTTATGGTTAGATAATTTATTAAAAAAACATGTTTCGTTAATAAATAATTATGAATTTTTTTCTAGAAGAGATTAAATTAAAATTAAACTAAATAATAATTATCTATAAGAGATTAAACTAAATAATATTTAATAGGAGAGTTATCTATAATTAATTAGAAGAGATTCATTAAACTAAATAATAATTATCCATAACATATGGCCTAATATGATGACAAGTGTCCCAAAATTGGTTTCTTTTATTATATAGTATAGATTTAATGAAATTATAAATATTAATTAGAATATTCATGTGGTAAGTTAAAGAGTAACTCTTGAGTATTAATTAGTTTTATTAGAGTTTTTAAGTCTCTAATTAAGTGAAACTTTTCACTAGTCTTGTACATATAGTAGGCTATGTGCTTTCTTTTGTGAAGAGATAATAAGATATTGTTTTATACATGAAGAATTCTAGAAGTAGGAAAAACACTTGAAGACCAACTAGAGAGATCAGTATTCTCTACTTGTTTTCCACCACATGAGTTCAAACACTACAATTACCGGATGTAACCTTAGGCCGGTGAGCCATCTCCGGCAGTACAGACTGCTTCGGCTGTTGTACCCTGGGAGACAGACGCGTCGTCTTTAGTAGAGGTGCGAAATCTGTTTTAAGGGAATCGTGTTGAACACGTGCCTCAACCAAAATCGTCAACGTTTTAGTGTGCTCTTTGTTGCAGTCAAGGAGTATTTTTCAAGACTCAAGATGATGAATACTCGAGTCTAGGATGCTATCAAGTGCGCGTGAAGGATCCATCAGAGATGCGGCTTGAATCAAGATTGGTATATATAATTATATTTATATTCTTTTTATTTAGTTATTGCAACCGGTATTGTACTATGATATTTCCTACGAATAACGAGAGTCTCGTTATGATATATTTTGTAATTATATTTTACAAAAGGTGAACCTAATTCCTATATATATATATATATATATATATGATTGATTAATTGAATAAAAGGCACAAAATATGAACTAACAAAACCAGGAGGGAATGAGCCTTTTTCTTTAATCCAGTAAATAAATTAAACATGAAAAAGTTAATAAAACGCAATGAAAATACTATTTTGGTAAATAGTTTTTAGAGAACACTAAAATCATAAATAGTTTTTCATCAGACACCACTTTAAGAAAAAAAAAACTCCCCTACTACGCATATGTATCTTATTCCTATCTCTATGAGTGTCAACTATATAAAAAATTACCAAAACAAATTTTATTTCATAAAAAAATTTAGAAAGTTGTAAACATGTCAATGTGTCTTAAGGAACTTTAAGCAAATGAAATAAAACCCTGACTTTGATTTGAACCAACTTATGACAGTAGTAGATTTTTTTTGAATGGCAAATTTGGATCACTGATGGACCATTGGAGTATCATCGTGTCATAAGCGGAACCATCCGTTCATATCCATCTCCACTGGGCAATAATGCCTATACACCAATTCAGGAGGAAACCCAATAAATATGGGAAAACCCCCATTGTGGGAATCGAACCCAGGATCTATTGGTTCCAAAGCCATATCCCACCGCCAAGATGCTACTAGACTATAAAGCCATGGGCTATGACAGTAGTAGGTAGGGGTGCATAGATCAGGTTTTCTATAATACCCGGTTTTAGGCATGATCAGGTATAGGAAAATCGTGTATTGAGAGAGACCGGGTAGGGTTTGAGTATTAAGGAGAAAAACCATACCCTATGTACCCGGGTAGGGTATGATCAGGTTCGGGTATAACCGAGTATTGGAACGGGGCATGGGTCCGGGTATTAATACCCGATTTTTTAAAATAAGTTTTTTTTTTAATTATTTTACACAAAAATAAATTCATTTAAAATTAAATTTGATTTGTAATTTGTAAAAATAAATTACAATAACATAAATTCACTCATGTACAAATTATTTGCTTTATATATGCATTTTTAAAACACTCAAATATAAAAGTTGTAAAGTAAACACAAAAATATTTGTAAGTATATTTTTATGTTTACTTTACTACTTTTATGGGTTAAACTATAAATTTCTATAAAAAATGAAATTTTGTAACGTCATTTTTAAAACAACTAGTTATTTTAGGCGTGTAATAAAATGTCCGACGTACACTCATCTCAAAATACAACATTGCGGCATGCTTTATCTATGTTTAAACCGACTCGTCGTAACACGCGACCGACGTGCTTATTTTTCTCCATATTTCGTTGTAAATTTTGATTAAATAACATATAATAATTATAAAAGTGATAAAAAATAACTCGATCACCCCAACTGTTCATATAAAAACACATGTATTTTATTAAAAAAATTGTTAATTAATAAATAAATAAAATTTTAAGAAAATCAATAAAACAATAGTGATCATTTTAATAAAATAAATAGAAAGAAAACAAAGAAAAGAAATAAAATAAAAGAACTTAGGGGCTGTTTGGTAGCCTCTTAATGACTATTCAGATGCTACCTCTTAATGGTTTAAAACATCTGAATGAATAAGAGGTAACCTCATGTCTGAATGGTTAAGAGGTAATCTCTGAATGGTAAATCTTCACATGTCACATTCTTCTACCTTCTCATTGGTAAAATTCTTAATGGTTCCATTAAGAGATAGCCTCTTAATGATCATTCAGAGACTACCAAACAGTCCCTTAAATAAATTACAAGTTATGCCCTTCATAAATAAATTGCAGATTATGTCCTTTGGGTAAAATGGTCTTTTTACCTTAAAGTTAACATTAGTTAGCTTAAAGGATAATTTTAAAGACAAAGGATAAAGAGTGCAATTTAGTATACAAATAAAGGACAATTTAGTCAAAATTAAATTTGGTTTGTAATTTGTAATAATTAAAATAAATTACAATAACATTAATTCACTCAAGTACAAATTATCTGCGTTACAGTATTAATTTAAAAAAAACTTAAATATAAAAGTTGTAAAGTAAACGTAAAAATATACTTTAAAACTTCAGGTATTTTATCGGGTATTAAAAAACGGTGGTATAGGGTATAACTGGGTTCAAGTATAGGGTATGACCGGTATTGGGTATTTTCCGGTATAAACCGGGTACAGGTATTGAGCTCAAAATGTATACCCTATCCATACTTTACGGATAGGGTCGGGTTCGGTTATGGGTATAAAATACCTGAGTACAAAAATAACATGTTCCGAGTTTTTTTTTCTCGGGTCTGGTTCCGGTTATAGGTTTTTTTTGCCCCTCTAGTAGTACAGTTCAAAAGTAGTGGGCTTGACAAAACTGAAACATACAAGTATAAAGGGAGCATTATTACCCAACTTAACCCTTTTACATTGGGCCGATGTCATAATAATTTTTATTGCATAAACCTTCAACTTTTATATTTAAGTTTTTTTTTAATTAATACTATAACCCAGATAATTTGCGTTATAGTATTATAAAAAAAAAGCTTAAATATAAAAGTTGTAAAGTAAACGTAAAAATATACTGTTATTTTATCGGGTATTAAAAAACAGTCTCGGGTATAACCGGGCAAGTATAGGGTATGACCGGTACTGGGTATTTTCCAGTATAAACCGAGTATGGTTATTGAGTTCAAAATGTATACCCTATCCATACTCTACGGGTAGGGTCGGGTTCGGTTATCGGTATAAAATACATGGGTACAAAAATAACCTGTTTTGGGTTTTTTTTTTCTCGGGTCCGGTTCCGGATACAGGCTTTTTTTTTGCCCCTCTAGTAGTAGAGTTGAAAAGTAGTGGGCTTGACAAAACTGAAACATACAAATTTGGGCCATGCAAGAACTTTAAAGTATAATGGAAGCATTATTACCCAACTTAACGGCTTAACCCTTTTACATTGGGCCGGTGTCATAGTAATTTTTATTGCATAAACATTCAGCAGTAATTTGGTAAATTAGATCTTACATAAGATCATTGTATGCTTATTACCAAGTCATTTGTCAAATCTGATACAATTAGTCAAGTTGACCTTCAAATATTGTTCGCCCATTGCTTGGTTTAACGAAGTGTGAGGCGCTCAAACGTGTTTTGGTCCCAAAATCCAAGGTAAAACCAAATAAGCTTTATTTATGACGAGAAACTGCAGTCCTCATATGTTTTACTCATAAACCAATTTATCAAGTAAACCTTTCATAATTTATGCATCCCGTAGGTTGTTTTTACATATAAACCTCCTCCTACAAACCCTAACTTTAACCCATTTTGACCCAGAACTACATGAGGCACGCCTTCATTACCCTAACGCGTTTTCCTTGAAGCCTTGTGCATTAGGCGCCACTTTTAAAGAACTACATGAGGCACGCCTTCATTACCCACAAGTTTTACCAAAATCATTAAAAGCGAATCATGAAGAACAGTAGATTACACTAAGGGATTCTTAAAACGACAATTTAAACTCACGTTACAGACCAGTGATATACCGAGATTAAAGTGCAAAACTGCAAATGAGTCATCATATCAAATTAGTTCTAAAGCTACACATCAAGAACAAAAGATAACCAATGAAATTCAAAAATAACCAGGCATTACATAATGCAACTGATTTCACAAAATACATAATTTTGATATAAACAAAACAAATCCGAAAACGTTAAATTCACCTCGGAATTCTGCTGGTGAAGGAACCTTAATTTCCTACCTATTTGCACCTTTGGAAATCAGTTCTTTTGTTGTGTTAACGAGATTGGATTTCTGGTTAATAAAGGCGTCCCTAAGATATTTAATGCTTGCATTCTTTCCATCTCTTTTCCTGCAACAGAACAACACTTTGAATATGAAATAAAACCGTAAAGATTTTAAGTTTCAATATCCCAAATTGATTGTAAAGTTTCTACATCATACCTTCTTCTATGGTTAACTGAATCGCTCTTTTCTCCAGCTCAACCGCATGTTTGCAAAGTTCCGAGGGTGATAAACGCACGAGCACTTCAGAAAATTCACAAGAACAAAACGAATCAATTAGCTTATCAAGCTCAACAGAAAGAAAAAAAAATCAACTCTTAACATACATTGCGTATTCTCTCTATGATCAGATCCATCACATTGCTTGATAAAATTCTGCAAGCGAATAAATCGTTCTGCCCACTGTTCATCATTAGACTCTTTTAACCGAGAAACATATGGTTTTAAAGCCGTCTGGTTTGGCCCCACCAAAGAACCATTAAGCACATTCTTCCCACTTATCTGGCCTGCTTCTTGCTGAATTTGGGTCAAACTTCCAGATTTCGGTTGACCCACATTTTTCTTTCGGTTTCCTTCAAATTCATGTGCACCGTTATTGCTCAAAATAGGAGATGAAGCATGGTCCGGTGCAACCCTTTTGGTTCCAATTGTTTTACATGCATCTGAAACCGGTTCTTTATGAACTATGGTGGGCCCAGCTACATTACGTGTGGAGTTACTATTATCGTTCTGCACGTCTTGTAGCGCTACCTTCTTGGTTGCTAAAACCGCTTTTTTATGAACTGAGGTGGGCCCAGCTACGTTACTATTATCGTTCTGCACGTCTTGTAGCACTACCTTTTTGGCTGCTAAAACCGGTTCTTTATTAACTGTGGTGGGCCCAGCTACATTACGTGTGAAGTTACTATTATCATTCTGCACGTCTTGCAGCGCTACCTTCTTGGCTGCTAAAACCGGTTTTTCATGAACTGTGGTGGGACCAGCAGCATTACGTGTGGAGTTACTATTATCGTTCTGCACGTCTTGTAGAACTACCTTCTTATTTGCTAAAACCGGTTTTTTATGATCTGTGTTGGGCCCAGCTACATTGGTCCCAAACTCAGTCGTGTTAATCTCGGAATTAATCATTTTGATACCTGTTGACAAGATCAAACGTACCAATGAAACAACAAAATGACGATCTAGACACAAAAATCCCAGTATTTTTAGGAGTGTGAATTTCTGACACGAACCTAACACGAAATTCACGGGTTTGAGTTTAGTCTAAACGGGTTTGGGTCGGTTTCAGGTTGAACTCGTGAACCTGTTTAGCTAGACGGGACGGGTTTTGGTCAACCGGTCGCAGGGGCGTAGCTTTGAACGGACGGGTGGGTGCACCCGCCCCCACCAATGTTTCAGTTAGAATTGTAATATTTCCAATTTTTCGTCCGAAAATTTTAACATTATATAGGTCCGTCCCCGCCAATTATTTTGCTTAAAAATCCCCTGCCTTTTCGCCCCCTCGAAACTTTTGGTCAAGCTCCGCCACTGACCAGTCAGGTTGGCGGGTTGACCAGCTTAACCCATTTATATTGTATTTTATTTTTTACAATATGTTTTATGTCATACTTAAATTGTGTGTGCATTTCATGCCATAATTATAACTTAAAAAGAGAAACTGACATAAGATTTTTTAACTAAAATGGAATTGCATTATATACATTTGTGTTTTCTTGTAGTAAATTTTCAATTTTAATATATTAATTTGAGAAAAAATAAAAGAATAAAAAAATTAGGGTTGAACGGGTCGCTTTCGGGTCAACCCACGAATATTTGGGTCGTGTTCGGGTTCATGTGTATGACACAATTTTCGTGTTCGGGTTCATGTGTATGACACAATTTTCGTGTTCGGGTCGGGTTTAACCCGTCAATCCGCTAACACGACCCGTTTAGCACCCCTAATTTTTTTTTTTACTCATGAAATTACAGAAACATGTGCTAATTATAAAATCACCACAAATAAGAACAATATCAAGCGAATGAAGAGTAGCTGATTGCTAATCTTCAACTAAATAGGGACGTGTTCTTATAAGAACCTGAGTACCGCAAAATTCATTTGTACAAAGTGCGCTCCTTTCGTTTTTCAGCGTCAGCTGAAGTACACGACACATTCTCTTTTGGCATTTGTGTCGTTGTCGCCGTATTATCATCGGTCAGAGGTTGTGTACTTTGACTGCCGTTTGAAACACATCTTCCGTTCCATTTGCGTTTAGCATAATATCGCTTATTGCGCTCCTTTCGTTTTTCAGCCGAAGTAAGTATCAAAGCCTCTCTTCGCATTCGTGGTATTGGCATTTGTGGTATTTGTGGCAGTTCTTTCATTTGTGTCATTTGACTACTATTAGTTTGTAAAGTTCTTTGCGGCATCCTTTCTATTGATAAATCACTTTGAGAGATATCGCCGGTACCGACGTTTAATGCTTTGTAAGCATAATATCGTTGATGATACGGTTTTCGTTTTTCAGCGAACGTAGATGCAGTTGAGGAAGGTAAATCACTTCGATCTTTTGGTTGCCCGTCATCAATACAATCTTTTGATACTTTGTTTTTCTCTTTGCGTGAAAGATAATATCGTTTATTATACAGTTTTCGTTTTTCAGCGTTCGTAGATGCGGTTGAGGAAGATACATCACTATGATCTTTTGGTTGCTCGTTAGCCATTGTGAATTGAAAAATACCTTGCTAAAAATAAAGGCCTGCAAATATAGTACAATAAAATATCAAAAAGCAAACATAAGAGTCACAATAATATAAATTCAGTCAGACTCATACTATCTGCAATGTGTCATTTTAATGCAGCATTACTAAATTCTTATTTTTATATCAGATTAATTATTAAGAAAATAATATATTAAACATGTTTCCTGAAAATAATAACCTACTTTACTTGCATTCAACCAAACACAGGAATCATTTTGAAAATATCGAAACTGGATTTCTATGAAATCATGAGCTAACAAAAAATTTTAAACTACTGACTACATAAATCATAATTATAATGTTTATCAAATACAATTCTGAATTAAATATTAATTTGATCACAGAACTGATTTCCATTTAAAAATACTAATTATTTTAAACCATTTATATATACTAATTGTTTTTTGCGGTAATATAGTGGATATACTAATTGTTTTTGCGGTAATATAGTGGATTAAAACACAGTAATGGAAATTAACTAAACAGACTGAAGACTTCAAATCAAAATAACACCCAACTTCTAAACAATTAATATTAAGATTAGTATGCATACTAAAGTTTAAAATTAAATAAACAGCAAGTTGATTCACAAAGATATGTTGAAAAGGAACACGATTAGTATGCATACTAAAGTTTAAAATTAAATATACAGCAAGTTGATTCACAAAGATATGTTGAAAAGGAACACGTAGCTTAAAATAAACAAAAATTTTCAATCATAACGGAGTTTAGAACTAAAAATATTAACGAACCTGATGCTTAGCAGGAGCAAAATTTTAAATTGATTTGTTGAACTCAAGTAACCGGCGATGAGAAGTTAACCTAAGAAGATCACAATACCGGTTAAGTAAGTGGTGAACACTTCTAAAACAAAACTCTGATATCAATAAATAATACCTACATTTTTCGAACCAGAATTGAAACAATTGAATCCTATGCTATGCAGTTAATGCGGTAAAAAAATCGGATATCAGTCAAGAGCCGATATTTGAGATATATGTTATCGCGGTGGGATATCGGCAATTTTAATTTCATGTATAATTTATATATATAACAATTTAACCCTAACAATTCAGTATACTCTCCTTCCATTAACAAATTAACCTTTTGCAACTTGCAAAACAATAACAATTGTAGCAAGTAGAAACTAATTAAGACTTAAAACACTAAGAATTAACAACTAAGACTTAAAACACTAATAGCAGCAATAAGAAGAAAAACGAATGGTAGAACTAAGAAGTTAGGTGATATGTCGGTCAATATCGCCGATCGGTACCAAAATTTGACACCGATGTTCTAAATGGGGACCGATAACCGATAGATATTAACTGCACAGCTTACAAGTAAATTGCAGAAAAGAAAGAAAGAGAGACGGCACAAGATAGTTATACTTATAAATAGATTGGGAGTTTTAAAACCAAGTTTGGCTCCCAAAGAAGAAAGCCCAACAAAAGGTCAAGTCTTCCTCTTTTGAATATTATTTTGGGGTTGATATAATACTCATTACAATCATTTAAAAAAGACCTTTTTAGTGGTGGGATGGATCCTCTTGATTATAAAAAAAAAATTATATATTTTTGTAATTAAAAACGAAACATAGACACCGTTGATAACCTTTGTAACTTTAGAAGTAGGGTTGCAAACGAACAAACAATTCAGTAAACAGTTCATGAACCGTCCGACGGGAGGTCATTTAATTTCGTTCGTTAAGTTAAATGAACGAACATTGAATAGAGGCCGTGTTCATGAACATTTAGTAACATGTTCGTTTGTGTTCATGAACATTCATTAGGATTTTTAACTATTATATTTACTTAAATACGTGCCACTAAAAAATATTTAATAGATATTAGTGTATTGTATATTATTCAAAATTTAATATATGTTAATTTTTTCTTCGTTCCTGCTCATCAGCACTTGTTTGTGTTCGCTTGTGCTCGTTACCTAAAATTAACGAACGAACACGACCAAAAAATCTCATTCGATAAGTGTTCACGAACACTTCGTAAACAAAATTATTTCCTTAATGAACACGTCCTTCGGTTCGTTTTAGGGATGAGCTCGGTACCGAAAGTAGATCCCGAAAATCACCAAAATTGGGTACCGGTATAGGTACCTTGGTTTAAAAAAAAGCAAGAGGCGCACAAAAGTGACGAGGTCTAAAAATAAGGCCCAAAGCACAAAAGCGGTGGGCTTTTCGTACCCGAGGCGCAAGGAGTTTATATAAATCTTTATACATATCCCATAGGCTTTTAGCATCCCTTATCCAATATATAGCTATAGATGATGTTTATATATCATTTTACCTACATGTACAAGCCAAAAAAAAAACTACCATACAACACTCTCTGATGCATAAAAACAGCACAAAACACCCAAAGTACATAAGCCGAGCGCCTCAGACCCCAAAAAATGCGCTTTGTGGAAAAGGCGTGCCTCAGTTGACTTGAAGCGCTGAGGCCTGCGCCTTAGTGCGTCTAAGCGCGCTTTTTAAACCCAGATCGGTACCACAAATATGCCCGGTACGGTATTTGAAGGTAAAAATCGGTAAAATACCAGTACCGTACCGAACCGAAAGTACCGATCCCGAAAACGCCAAAGATTCGGTAGCGAATTGGAACCAAAAATCATTCGGTACGAGAAATTCAGCACCAATACCGGTTCGGTTTCAGGATTTGGTACCATTTGCTCATCCCTAGTTTGTTTGCAGCCCTAATATAATGACAGTTTAGACACAAGAATCCCAATTTCTTTACTCATTAAGAAATTACCACAAAAAAATAAAAAAAAAATATCAAGAAAATGAAGAATAATTAATAATTAATGACTAATCTTCACTTAATTAACAGCAAAACTAGGTTAACTTTTAACCAAATCAGATTCCGTCAGTTGTTGATAATCATAATCGATACTAACACAAATTAATTTACAAAAAATAGCTAATTATCAACCAATCAAGCAGATCGAGACTCAAAAAATGCCCTAAATACCAAACTAAACATTCTTCTAATCAATCACTAAATAATAACAGCAAGAATAAACAATAACAGAAACACAAGCTTCAAATCACATGTAAATTCAAATCAAGCAGCAATTAATTTAGTTAAGGATCAACCACTACGGCATATTTACAACTAAATTGAAGGAAAATCAAGTTGATTTAGGATTTAAATAAGAATTAAGCGGTGTTTGGAGTATGAATAGTGAATTGAGAGATGAAAAATTACCAGAATTAGGAGAAAATGGTGGGATCGGAGAAGGAGAAAAATTAAGACGGCGTAAGAGATTGGGTTTGGGGGTTTTGAAAGTTTGGCTCCAAAGGAAGAAAGCCCAAAGGTCAAGTGTGATGATACCTACTTTTTTTTTTTTTTTTTTAATTTTCGATTTTGATTAGATTCTTTGTTACAAACTTTAAGAGTTGGAGAATAAGTTGTCTTTTAGTTGTGGGATCCACTTTTTTTTAATTTTACGGTTAAGAGTACGGACGGGATCAGTACAGTACTCGTACTTGTACTAAAATATTGGTACCGAATTTGAACAAAATTGGATACCGAATATTATAGTACGGTACAAGTGTGGGTATCGATACTGGTATTTTGGTACAGTACTCGTTTTGATACCACTTTGTTTTTGATCTTCGAGCATTCGTATGGTACCAAATAGGTAAAATCGATACGGATACGAAAACAGTATGTGTAACAAATAAGGTAAAATAGGTACGAGTAGTAATACAATACGAATACCAAATAAATAAAATCGATGCAAGTACCGTAATACGAATAAAGCATAATATCAAATTCATTCTGTTAAAAATTCAGTACCAATACTATTTTTCACCTGTACCAGTACCGAATACGCAAAATCGGTATGGGTACGAGTATCATAATACGAATAAAGCATAATATCAAATTCATTCTATATAAAATTCAGCACCAATATTATTTTTCACCTGGTACCGAATATGCAAAATCGGTATGGATACGAGTATTTAGGGCAAACAATATCATCCCTATTCACTAGTGTCAAATTCTGACATCATGCGTTTTGTATTAGTTGCAAAAAAATGTCATGTGTGAATTGTCTTCGTCAAGCAGAAGCGACGGTTAATAAGTAGTTCTATAGTTTTGCAGTTTTTAGTGGTTCTCATTTGAACTCAACCATGTAGATGTGTATACGAAAAAGGATTATTATGTAAAAGGGCTATTTTGTAAAAAATATGGTTATATGTGACAGATGATTAAACTAAAAGGGATTAGAATGTAAAAGGAGGGATAATTTAAAAAAAATGGCTGCGATCTTAAAACATATGACTTATAGTGAATCCTAAAACGAACTATGATTTTCTTCTAAAACACTTTTCCTCAAGAACAAGTTTTTTGCAAACGAATGTTTAAATCAATTACCATCCACCAAACATTCGATATTTGTGTTGGGAATAATTAAAAGATTATTATCATATAGTTTATACGCATATAGTTTACTATATGTATAGTAGATTCATTTATACATTTGTGTTTTGACTAATATCTATATTAGATTCATTCATACAGTTGTGTTTTAGCTAATCTTGTTTTTTATGTATAAATGTTTTATAATCACATAATTTCTAATATATTATAAATAATATAAAAATTTGTGTACATAATCCAGATGACGCCAATGCTTGTTGTAGATAATATTAGTTGCTTTTGTTCATTAAGATTATCTACAACGCTTGAGAAGAAGGGAGGCTCGTCCCCACCCGCTTTAGATGTAGCAAAGGAGGTGGAGGAAAGAGATAGCGGCTAGAGAGCGTGAAAAAGAGAGTGTAGGGGCAACCCTTGCACAAGGGCACGCCTGTAAGGTTGCTATGAGAGGGAGATGAGAGAGGAGGAGATTGTCCGCGGAGGAAGGGCGGGCAAGGGAACGGGCGCGCTGGAGACAGTCTTATGTTAAAAGATTTTAGTAGAGGGACTCGTCTTTCTTTGTTAACACCTATAAAAAAAATTATTAATATAATGTCATTCTAGCTTTGGCTAGGTGGTAGAGACTCTTGTCTTTTTGGGAAGAAGACCAGTGTTCAAATATTGAGACTCTTGTCTTCTAGGACTTTAAAAACCACTATTGTTACTCGCTAGTAAACGGTAGAAATCTCGTTTGTAATTTTTCAAAAATTGAGACCAAACTCACAAAAACATGTAAACCTTAGAGAGTATCTGAGTAATTAATATGAATGTTATTTATTTTTATTTTCTTATGAATGGGAGGATCTGAAAGAAATGCCTATTAGGTTTCCTGATTTTGATTTCTAATTTTGAGGTCAAAATTAGCTTTTAAATGGGGAAGCATTAATATGGTCAAAGGAGTCAACAGAGTCTTTTAAGTCGACTTTTGTAATGTTTGTATTGTTGTTGGACTTAAAGTGTAAAATAGGGTATGAAAGATGTCAGTCGCTGTAATTGTCGTTATATACCGTTAATAACAGAATAACAGTACGTTTTGATTGAGCTAACTTCTCTATTCTTCTTCCCTAATTCACACTTGTCATTTGCTTATTGGTAAAGATTTAGATATGTAATTGTGTTGAGGATTATTCAACATCACACCATCAGTTGCAAAGACACAGCAGATAGACGTATTGTTATGAATATCTTCTTCCAACTTTTTTTTCTTTAATATTTTTTTATATCTAAAGTGTAATTACTCCCCCCCCCCCCCCCCCCCCCCAATATATATATATACACACACACAAACAAACAAAAACTGGCACAAAGATGTGCAGTTAAACAATAGGATGCAACATATTTGAGCTTCCAACAAAGTGCAACACAACTCCACATTTAGAACAGAATTAGAGAATAAAAGTAAAGTTAAATCCGAATCTTACATGCCAAAACAAAAACCTAACTGGCTTAGAAGCCATCTTTCAAGTGATAATACATTTAACTTTGATTTAGAAAAAAATCACCTCCCTCTACCAGGACCTGCGGCTCCACGACCCGCCGCCTGAGCCTGCATAACAGCAAATCACAATTAGTAAGCAGCACTTAGAACAAGTGAGAAAAAATAAACCAATGGGCATAACTTTACATGACAGCAACCACAATTATTGTAAATATAACTAACATGTCAATTATTTATTTAAAAAGGTAACAACATAAACGAAAATATATATATATATTGTGAGAGATTATCATGATGCTTACCCGAGCACGCATAGCCACAGCACGTCCCCGGCCAACACCAAGTGCTGAACCTTTGCCCTTCAAGATTAAAAAAAAGTATGATTTAGCGATGAATATATAGTTGAAGATATGCACATTGAGAGAGCGAAAAAAGTACCTTAATTCTAGCTTCTAAGCGTTTGAACATTGGTGCATTCTTAAGCATGTCTGGTATGATCATGAACCTGCAAATATTTGTTAAGCTCAATTCAGTTAGAGAAATTTAGCATTTCACTTGATCGTGTAAGGAAAAACAAGACGTATAAGTGGCCCAATTAAATATATATGAAGGCAAATGTTATTCTTTAGAGTATGTGCACATGAGAATTTAATTACATATTGGATAGTATGCACATTGGTGCAAATGTAACTTTTTACTTTTCTAAACAAGTAATTTTACTGTTTGGCTGTTCCGACGTTTAGTAGTTCACAAGAGTCAGTCAACTGATAACACGAGTTGATTGATAATCCCTTGTTGAGATTTTGTAGCTATTTTTACAAAAAAAAACGGTAAAAGCCAAAAGTAACTTTGAGTTTCTGAAAACTTAAGTGGTTGTCGAAAACTGGCTTCCGGTTCACACTTTCTAAAGAATCAATATATACACACACACACACATACATACACACATCAGATAACGAATACTCACCTGACTTTGCTTCCCCGAATAAAGACATGCTCAAGTTGAGCCACCTTTCCATCCTGCAGACATGCAGACCAAAATTAGAATACATTTGTTAAAAAAACTTGATTCGATAATATAAAAACAGAGTTGAAGTTAATTAATGCGTTAAGTAAAAACAGAAATGTTTTCCAAATAAGTTTGTAGATGCTGGATAACCATAACCACATAGAAATTCTGTATACATATAATTATATAAACAATAAGAAATTCTACTGCACTGGCGCTATTGTCTTCGTCATCACTGTTTAGTAAAACACTAATCCAAGAATACAGGCAAAAAAGCATAACCAGCAGAAGACAAAAGAAAACATCTCCGACAAATATAATTAAGAAACTACAGATCAAAGGGGGCTAGAAAGGCACAACTCGTCTAAATAAACAGCCATTTAAGTGAACATTACAACATGATAGAAAGCAGGCAACCTTTCGACATAATTCAAACTGCCATTCCACAAATACTCAAAACAAGCTTCTCACCTTAAAAATTAAGACAAACCAATCTCAATAACATAAGAGTAGGACCACAATAATGGGGTTATATCTTAAACTATTGTACCTTGATTACTGAACTTCAATATGGATGACTAAATATGTAAGAAAGCAATCACCATACTTGGCTTTAAAATTTCAAAAATACCATTGCAGTAACAAAATTCCTAAATAACATACATTTTACATTCATGGCTCTTGAAAAGCCATAGCTAGGTACAAAAGAAAGATTACATTGCTGCAACAACACTAACTAATATTAATGAGTCAGTTAAAATGATTCCAAATGTCAAATCACTCTTTTCAAATTTCAGAGATTGGTTCCAGTACAGAATGTCCTACCTCCTTAATCTATAAAATGCAGGAAATCAGGTCAAACAAACTCCGATTGAGCTCATTCCAGCGACGTTAGAACCGGACGATCAAACCCTAACCCCTTAACCCTAAAATCCAAACTATAAACCCTAATGCTAAACCTTAAATCCTAATGCTAACCCCTAAAAATAAAATCTAAAACAACAACAACAACAGCCATACCCTGATACCCAGTAAATCCCACAAATAGCAAAGCTACTTATAGGGTCTGGGGAGGGTGGGATGTAGACAGACCTTGCCTCTATCCCTAGGGATAGAGAGGCTGCTTCCAGACTCCAGAGAGACCCTCGGCTCCAAAACGAACAGCATACCAACACACCAAGTCAAAGAATATAGAAATAGGAAGCCACCAATACCAAGAAAGTGATCAGAGTGACACAATATAATGTAAATCATGTATAATAGCATACAACATCATTTGGGCATAAACACAAGAAGGCAATCACCGGTAAAGTCACTTAAAGAATAAAAAAAACCTACATCCCTAAAATACACCTAAGACCTTACTGCAATATCCTCTAGAAGTCCTTAACCCTAATCCTTCTTGGACCATGTCCTCATAAAGATGCAACTCTAGTAAACCATGTCCTCATAAAACTAAAATCTAAAACTAAACCCTAAATATATATTTGAATAGGGTTCGACGAGCGGTTCCAACGCAAGTTCGTTTGACCCGGTTTCCTATGTTTCCTAGATTAAGATTGTTTTGTATTTGATCCTACTCTCAAATTTCATATATAATCTTTAAAATTTTACTAATATGACACACATTTCATCACTAAATCACACGTTACTCAAATCACTGTTAGGGTTTAAAAAACAACTCTAAACTATTTCAGTGTTCAATGGACATTCATCCTTTATCAGTAATCATAGAATTACGCCCTTACAGTTGCAGAACCACCGACCAAAAAAATTAGGGTTTCAGTAAGTGCTTACAAAAACCGAAACAAACAAAGATGAAACACAACAATAGATAGAATGCATTGAGTTTGAGAAAGGTAACCTTAGCGGTGAAAGTGATGTTTTCTAGCTGGCAATTCCAGTTGTCTTCGCATTCGATCATGCTTCCTCTGTAAACTTCTCCGCTCTTGAGTTCTACGGTGACTATGTGACCGGCGGCCTCGTGGAGAAGCTTCACCGGAATACCTAAGCTCCGACTCATTCTGGCTTATTATCGGTGAGTGTGTGGTGATCGGCGGCGAGGGTTTCAGTTTCGCAAGGGTTTTGAAAGAGGACAGTGCCCCGATTGGGTTTTATTAGTAGTAGGAAATAGTAAAATAAGGTAAAAAGGCTGTTTGTTTACCTCTTCATAACCGCTTTTAATGGTTCAGACATCTTACTGGTTCAGCACTTAATGGTTCAGACTGTTTGTTTTACGAGCAGACGTCTGAATGGTTCAGATATTTGCCTCTGAATGGTTAAGAATTATACAGAGTCTGGATGGTTAGAATCTCTAATCTGAATTGGTCAGACATTTGTCTCTGAACGGTTAAGCATTATACAGGCTCTTAAGACTGTGGGGTATGGGGTGGGGGTTTGGGCGTGGGTTGGCTGAAAACGCCCAAGCCACCACCCCGGGTGGGCTTGGATTTGGGCGTGGCCCAAGGGGCGGGAGTATAAAGTCGGGTGTGGGGCAGGGCTACGAGACTGACTTGGCGGGATGTGATTGGCCAACAAAACTAGCCGTTTGGGCTAGCCGTTTGAGCTAGCCGTTGGGCATTTAAAAAAAAAACTTTTTTTCCTTTATAAATACCTTACCATATTTAACATTTTTCTCACACAATATCAAACACATAAAACACAATCTTGCCATGAGTTCTTCAAGTTCAAGTGAATCGTCATCATCATCTGACGATGGTGCGGAAATATTTCTACAAACGATCGCGACGGTGGTGAAAGCTATCGTGGAAGACGATGAGGAAGAGACTCCGCAACCTAAACGGAGGAGGTACATCGCTCGTGAACGGCACACCGCTAACAATTTGTTGGTAAGCGATTACTTCTCAGCGGAACCTAAGTATGATGAAAAAATGTTTAGGCGTCGTTTTCGTATGAGTAGAAACTTATTTTTAAGGATATCTAGAGATCTTGATGAGAAGTATGTCTATTTCCAACAAAAACCGGATGTAACAGGCCAATTAGGATTTAGTACGTGGAAAAAGGTCACGGCCGCACTTAGACAGTTAGCGTACGGCAATAGTTCGGACATTATGGATGACTATTTAAAAATGTCTGCACGTGTAGCTAGAGAAAGTATTCAAAACTTTTATTCGTGTATTTTAGAACTTTATAGGAAAAGATATTTGAGGAAGCCCTCGTTCAATGACATGCAACAAATATTGGAACATCACGCCGATTATCATGGGCTACCCGGGATGCTAGGTAGTTTAGATTGTATGAAATGGCCTTGGGAACTTTGTCCAACCGCATGGCAAGGCGCTCACACGAGTGGATTTCACAGGATGCCAGCCATCATGCTTGAAGCGGTTGCGTCCCAAGATCTTTGGATATGGCATGCGTTCTTCGGTATGCCGAGTTCACATAATGATATTACCATCATAAACCACTCGCCCCTTTTCAATGATCGGGTAAATGGTATAGGACCCAAAGGAACTTTCTTTGTAAACGGGGTTGAGTACGTGTATGGGTACTACCTAGTTGATGGGATTTACCTAGAGTAGGGGGTTTTTGTAAAATCGTTCACAAGACACGGTACCATAGATCCAAAGAGATTAAAGTTTAACAGGGTCCAAATCGCTGCACGTAAAGACGTCGAGCGAGCATTCGGTGTTTTGAAGAAAAGGTGGCGAATATTGGCAATGCCTTGTCGACTATGGGACAAGGATCAGATTGGAAACGTGATGTACGCATGTATCATTCTTCACAACATAATTTTGGAGGATGAAGGTAGAGCGGTCGTTACCTACTATGATGACGATGACTCCCAACCAGGTAACGTAACAGTTACAGACGAAGATAAAGCGTCAAATGAATTTTTGATCAAGTCAAGGGATATACATCACAACCTTCGAACTGATTTGGTGGATCATGTTTCAACGATTCCTGGGTTCGAAACCGACGAAGACAACGAAGAATGATTGTTTTTTATTTTGATAATTATTATGTATGTTTATGTAGTTTTTAATGGTTATAAATATAGGGGAAGGTTCATTGGGGAACACTAAAAAAGTGGGGAACAGCGAGGAACCGACTCAAACGAACTCCGATTGGACTCATTCCAGCGGCGTTGGAACCGGCTCGCCAAACCATAACTAGGATCTCTTGTGTAACACCCCAAAAACGGGTTTGGTAATCAAACCACGTTAACACTAAAAGACGGCTAAAGAACCGTTAGTGGTAAAATTAAGCCAGAAAATATTAGGATTTATATAACTAAATCTAATATTTAATAAAAAGAGAAAAAGAATGCGTTTGGGAAATAAAGTTTATAGAAGGCCCGAGTTAACGGGACTTAAACTAAACTTAGTCATAGATTCCCCAAAACCCACTAATTTAATTAGGAATGTTTAACCTAGTTAATAAGTGGGGAATATTGTTAGAAATAATTAGGTTGTGCCCTACTTAATTAACTAACCAAATTAGAGGGGCCAATGTTGTTAAAATTGAAACTTATATTATTAATTTTAATTAAAAACAAAACCAAACATCTCAATTGAGATGCGAACAAGAACACAGGGGGCGACACATGCTCCCCACCAAACCCTAGTGCATGTCAAACTTGATCAAATTGAGGGTTCAAATCAGCTCCAAATCGATTTTCAAGCACGAATTAGTGATCACCTTGTTGAGGGGATCATAAGGTATGCAAAAATTTGATGTTTTGATTCATCTTGAATTATAGGTTAATTGTGAAAAACTGAAATTGAGCTTGATTATCTCTTGCATGGATGAAATTAGAAGTAATATGGCATCTAGGGATAAACCCTAGATGATTTCTTGTTAAAACCTAGCATTATACTTGTGGGGTTTATAATCACCATTGTAGGTGATTAGTGAGTTTGTAGAAACCAAATAAACACTAGAATTATGGTTCTTATTCTAGTGAAATCTGAATTCGTGTGGCGAATCTGAGATTATTGATGTTAAAAATTAGTATAGATTTGTTAATTGAAGTGAAAGTAGATGAAAGTAACATGTCAAGAACCTAGTAATGGTTATGTAAAAATTATGCCCACTAGGTGTTTGTTAAAATGCCTAAACGAAGCTAAAATGTTGAAATTCCATGTGAAGTGTGCATTTTAAATGCGTTGATAGATCAATTGACTTTTAGGAAGTCAAACTAACCAATGATTTAATCGAGTGATAAAGTCGACATAAGACCCGTTAGATGGAGTAGTCATAATTGATAATGACTAATCTAACCATCTTATGAATTATGATGATAGTTTGACGCCTAACGAGCTAGGTGGAAGCTTGATGAGTGAGCGGGTCAAACGAATCAAGAAGGAAAGGAAAAGCGTAATTTGGATGCGAGGTAAGTAAAGCTTACGCCCCTTTACATTATGTACAAATTACATAATTGCAAGTATTGTATATGAATGCTACTAAATGGTTGGTATAGAATGTTCCGACACGATTCAATAAGAGTCGGAACGAGGGAAATTGGTAAGAAATCAAGAGTTATGGAAAAAGGGGTAAAATGGTAAATTAGTCATGTAATGACAAACAAATAAAAACGGTTTTTAGTAAAACGAGTTCAAGGGAAAACCGGGATAGGTTTAAAGGGATGAAATGGTAATTAAATACCATCTCATACGGAAAAATGGTCAATTAGACTAAATAAGTCAAATGGTGTTGTTAACACCATTTGACAATAACATTTGACTATCGCTTGTTGAGTTTTGCAATCACAGGAAATATCATAAGCTTGCGCTGCTTTAACTAGAAAGATTTAAAGCAAAAGTTATGTAAATGGGTCAATACTTTGACCCGAGCCAGGTACGTATAAATAAGCTTTTAGTTAAACATACAAGTTTGGTCAAATATTTAGCGAAAGTCCTTCGTCGTATAATGAGGGACTAAAGTTGACCAAAACACCCTTGAAGGGTATATTGGGCAAACGACCCATAGGGGTTGTTTAGGAACTTGCAATAAGATTATGGAATTGTTAAATAAAAGTCATAGGAATACACATTCGTGGGTCAAATGCTCAAAAATGGTCTTTTGCGCAAAATGACCAACCGATGGGTAAAATAGGGAAAAAGGGGATTATTATGTTAAAGCCACCACAAAATAGTTGTGGTGGAATATCTGTAGTAAATTAGACATGAAATTTTGTAGTATCAAAGGTAAAGCACAAGTTTTAGACTAAAATGCGTAAATACCCTTAATGGATCAAAATAAGCATTTAAGCATAAACGGGATTTTATTATGTAAGAAACCCGTGATTTGAGATTAAATGATAGGAGATATTGAAATAATGAATTTCATGAGTTTAAAGGTCTAATAAACATGTTGGTGTGATAAAATCATGAACGGGTCAATAATTGGTAAAAAGGGTAGTAAGCCGAAGACTTAAAAGTCTGAAATTTTGTTAATCCGGATGACGGATTTTAACTCCATAAGATGGAGAATTAAATTACGGACGCGTTGGAAAAAGAATCGGGTAAAACGGATTAAAAACGAGAGAGTTATGCTCGTTTCCGTGAAATCGGGTATTGCTGGGAATTTGAATTTACAGCAACTGTTTAACAACATTCTGCTGAAAAGGGGGCTAGGCGTCATGCGACGACCCCTAGTTCTGGAAAAATGTTATTTTTTTGTTTGTTTGACCCATGGAACTTGTTTAAACTTATTATTTAACTATCAAAACTAACTTTTAAGTTGGTTTTGATCACAGGTGATGTTGGACATGCTACGGATGACGATCAAGCAGCTACGAAGAACCGAACACACGAGATTAAAGCTTCCGCACGGCGTTACGTCATAACTTTTAAATGGCGAACTTATTTATATTATGTTGAAAACTTTTAAGTTGTAAAAGTTTTAGATTACTCGTATTTTCTAAGCATACTTAATCGTAATTACATGTTTATTTTCGTTATTTGTACGAAAACCTATAAAATAATAACGAGGGTGTTACAAGTTGGTAATCAGAGCCCAAGGTTGTTGACAAAATGTGTTCGGTTCGAGGCTTGATCGCAAATCCGGTAAGTACATGTATATCAAAGGTTTAGTATGATTAAAGTGTTGAGAACAACACATATGGTTATCGTGTAATACACGTTACACCAATAAAAACGATATAGAATAGATGTAGTTAACGAAATTACACGCGTTGATGCGTATAGTAGAAAAGCCTTGTATTATAATACGGGCATCCTTTAATGTTGAAATTACTAACTGTTGTATAAGTTTTTGATTGAAGGACACTCGCATATGAAGATAGCGAGAGTTTAACAAATCATGGATTTGACAGAGGAACGGTCCAAAGTATGACGAATAGAGCACGCTCACCAAGGACCTAAATCGCGCAACGATTGCGAATAAGTTAATGGCAAGGGGAGCCTGTTAGAGCAAGCATTATCAGGTGCACGTTTTAAATTATTGCATAAATAGTAATATGCAACAAATACGTAGAGATTGAAAGTTGCATATGTAGATTGAAAACTTGGAAAAACCTGAATAGAAAACCTATCCGGGATATTGTTTCCAAGAAAAACAAATAGAGGCATTACTTACATGGGGTGTAATGTGAAAATTATAAAAAGGTCATGTATACCAGGTGTTGATCGCTTACTCTGGCCAAGTAAGTAGTGAACACGTGGTACCATGAACTTCTTATGATGGACACATTTATGTCCGATGTAGTAAGGGTGGGGTGAATGGGACTAACTTAAAAAGTACCCAAATGAATCAAATGAGCAAAATATTTGATAATAATGTAAACGCACAGCCGGGTGACGGAAGCATATTACATTAGGATGATGAGCCCGAGTGAAGGGACAAAGATTAATGTAAAACGATTAAGGTATGCAATTGGGAGGGGTGTGCTTACACTCGAACCCGAAGAATGCAAATATGACTCTTAACGGGCAGATTTTGTAAAACACCAAATTTGAGAACAAAGTAGGAATATAAAAGCGAAACGAAGTCATAATGCATACCGTAAGGGTTGCAATAATAACGACTTCGGTAAAACACCCGGTTGGTGGGTAAAGATTTAAACGCATGAGTAGACTGAGAAACAGGAACGCGAAATAGAAAGTCAAAAGACTCGGAATATGAGTCATGACTAAAAGATGACAAGAATTTTCGCAAACATAAATTTTGGTAATTACGTTCAACCATTTCAAAGTTGAACGGGTCAAATAAAGAATGAAGTTTGACATTCATAAGTGATGAAAATTCACCCAAAATGAGTCAAACGAGTCAATTAAGGAATAACGCTTAATATAATAGGAAAACGCAAACCGGTGAAACCGGAAAGCTAAAAATAATAAGATAGAAGGACCCGGGTAATGGGTTGTAAAGAAGTATAAGTATGAACCGGGTAATGGTGAGCGTAAGACAAACCGACGTGTAAATGACGCTAGAAGTCGTAAAGTCGGAAAGGATAGTCTGAAAGTAAACAAATGAAACCTTAGACTACGGTCAAGGTCAACTAAAGTTCAAAAGCAAAATTAAATGATTCCAAACATAACAAAGGATGCTTTAAAGCTATATATGTATAAATAGACAATGGAGTAAAGACTAGAATAAAAGATGATCTACGGGATCATCATAACCTACGGGATATTAATTAGTGTAAAGGTCTACGGGGCCAAAATGACCGACGGGTCATGAATTGAAGCAAAGGGATCATAAGGGCCTCGTCTTAAAGAGATGAAAGCTTAAGGAAATAGCCTACGAGGTTAAGTGAAGGAACCTACGGGTCAATAGTGTAAGGTGAGGGAACTTGTTACGATTCCCCGTGTAAAACGAGAACGGAAAATAATAAATTATGGGTTGTCAATTTCCTTGATATGAGTAATTGACATAGTTAAAGAGAAAAAACGTTAGACTAAAATTCAGTTTTAGTAAGAAATAACATTTTTACAAATATAAATTCTGATAGGAAATTGAATAGTAAGCATGAAAGATTCAAGTCTTGACGCTGATAGGCGCAAGACGATGTATTCGAAAAGTGATCTTTTCGAAAATGAAAGGTTGATATAAATTAAACATGATGTGACACGATCACGGTTAGGAAAATGTAATGTGAAGTAAAATCACATTATAACCAAGCGAGCGGTAAAAAGTAACTGGACTAATAAGTCTAGTTAGTGAGACCGGTTAAGGTTAGTAATTCAAATCAAGAAAATTTGGTTTGCTTGTAAGCGGTGGATTCGGTATAACTGAACCGAATAAATAAATTTGAAAACAAAAGAAATTGTTGCTAAAAGTGAATGATTTCACTAAAGACCTTTAAACGGGTCAAAGTAACAGATTCATAAAGAATTCGATAGTATATGAAAGCGATGGATATCGCTAAGTTAACTAAACTAGTGGAAAATAACGGGATTACGATATTTCAAGTTGCACTATGTCGTATGAGTTATGTAGACAATTAGTAACCAAAAAGATGTTACCATACTTTTCTGGTAATACAAACTATTGGATAAAAGTATAAGTAATGTTTAAAAGATTTCTCGAATTGAATACATTGAGTTAAACTCAATGAATTATGTAAGAAAAGGTTTCGGGGACGAAACCTCTTTAAGGGGGGTAGACTTGTAACACCCCAAAAAACGGGTTTGGTAATCAAACCACGTTAACACTAAAAGACGGCTAAAGAACCGTTAGTGGTAAAATTAAGCCAGAAAATATTAGGATTTATATAACTAAATCTAATATTTAATAAAAAGAGAAAAAGAATGCGTTTGGGAAATAAAGTTTATAGAAGGCCCGAGTTAACGGGACTTAAACTAAACTTAGTCATAGATTCCCCAAAACCCACTAATTTAATTAGGAATGTTTAACCTAGTTAATAAGTGGGGAATATTGTTAGAAATAATTAGGTTGTGCCCTACTTAATTAACTAACCAAATTAGAGGGGCCAATGTTGTTAAAATTGAAACTTATATTATTAATTTTAATTAAAAACAAAACCAAACATCTCAATTGAGATGCGAACAAGAACACAGGGGGCGACACATGCTCCCCACCAGACCCTAGTGCATATCAAACTTGATCAAATTGAGGGTTCAAATCAGCTCCAAATCGATTTTCAAGCACGAATTAGTGATCACCTTGTTGAGGGGATCATAAGGTATGCAAAAATTTGATGTTTTGATTCATCTTGAATTATAGGTTAATTGTGAAAAACTGAAATTGAGCTTGATTATCTCTTGCATGGATGAAATTAGAAGTAATATGGCATCTAGGGATAAACCCTATATGATTTCTTGTTAAAACCTAGCATTATACTTGTGGGGTTTATAATCACCATTGTAGGTGATTAGTGAGTTTGTAGAAACCAAATAAACACTAGAATTATGGTTCTTATTCTAGTGAAATCTGAATTCGTGTGGCGAATCTGAGATTATTGATGTTAAAAATTAGTATAGATTTGTTAATTGAAGTGAAAGTAGATGAAAGTAACATGTCAAGAACCTAGTAATGGTTATGTAAAAATTATGCCCACTAGGTGTTTGTTAAAATGCCTAAACGAAGCTAAAATGTTGAAATTCCAAGTGAAGTGTGCATTTTAAATGCGTTGATAGATCAATTGACTTTTAGGAAGTCAAACTAACCAATGATTTAATCGAGTGATAAAGTCGACATAAGACCCGTTAGATGGAGTAGTCATAATTGATAATGACTAATCTAACCATCTTATGAATTATGATGATAGTTTGACGCCTAACGAGCTAGGTGGAAGCTTGATGAGTGAGCGGGTCAAACGAATCAAGAAGGAAAGGAAAAGCATAATTTGGATGCGAGGTAAGTAAAGCTTACGCCCCTTTACATTATGTACAAATTACATAATTGCAAGTATTGTATATGAATGCTACTAAATGGTTGGTATAGAATGTTCCGACACGATTCAATAAGAGTCGGAACGAGGGAAATTGGTAAGAAATCATGAGTTATGGAAAAAGGGGTAAAATGGTAAATTAGTCATGTAATGACAAACAAATAAAAACGGTTTTTAGTAAAACGAGTTCAAGGGAAAACCGGGATAGGTTTAAAGGGATGAAATGGTAATTAAATACCATCTCATACGGAAAAATGGTCAATTAGACTAAATAGGTCAAATGGTGTTGTTAACACCATTTGACAATAACATTTGACTATCGCTTGTTGAGTTTTGCAATCACAGGAAATATCATAAGCTTGCGCTGCTTTAACTAGAAAGATTTAAAGCAAAAGTTATGTAAATGGGTCAATACCTTGACCCGAGCCAGGTACGTATAAATAAGCTTTTAGTTAAACATACAAGTTTGGTCAAATATTTAGCGAAAGTCCTTCGTCGTATAGTGAGGGACTAAAGTTGACCAAAACACCCTTGAAGGGTATATTGGGCAAACGACCCATAGGGGTTGTTTAGGAACTTGCAATAAGATTATGGAATTGTTAAATAAAAGTCATAGGAATACACATTCGTGGGTCAAATGCTCAAAAATGGTCTTTTGCGCAAAATGACCAACCGATGGGTAAAATAGGGAAAAAGGGGATTATTATGTTAAAGCCACCACAAAATAGTTGTGGTGGAATATTTGTAGTAAATTAGACATGAAATTTTGTAGTATCAAAGGTAAAGCACAAGTTCTAGACTAAAATGCGTAAATACCCTTAATGGGTCAAAATAAGCATTTAAGCATAAACGGGATTTTATTATGTAAGAAACCCGTGATTTGAGATTAAATGATAGGAGATATTGAAATAATGAATTTCATGAGTTTAAAGGTCTAATAAACATGTTGGTGTGATAAAATCATGAACGGGTCAATAATTGGTAAAAATGGTAGTAAGCCGAAGACATAAAAGTCTGAAATTTTGTTAATCCGGATGACGGATTTTAACTCCATAAGATGGAGAATTAAATTACGGACGCGTAGGAAAAAGAATCGGGTAAAACGGATTAAAAACGAGAGAGTTATGCTCGTTTCCGTGAAATCGGGTATTGCTGGGAATTTGAATTTACAGCAACTGTTTAACAACATTCTGCTGAAAAGGGGGCTAGGCGTCACGCGACGCCCCCTAGTTCTGGAAAAATGTTATTTTTTTGTTTGTTTGACCCATGGAACTTGTTTAAACTTATTATTTAACTATCAAAACTAACTTTTAAGTTGGTTTTGATCACAGGTGATGTTGGACATGCTACGGATGACGATCAAGCAGCTACGAAGAACCGAACACACGAGATTAAAGCTTCCGCACGGCGTTACGTCATAACTTTTAAATGGCGAACTTATTTATATTATGTTGAAAACTTTTAAGTTGTAAAAGTTTTAAATTACTCGTATTTCCTAAGGATACTTAATGGTAATTACATGTTTGATATCGTTTATTTACGATAAATTTCAAAATAATAACATGGGTGTTACATCTTGACCCTAAACCCTAAATCCTATCTCCTAAACCCTAAATGGAAAGCTAAAAAATAAGGCTAAAACCTAAGCTAAACCGTAAAATCTAAACTATAAACCCTAAAAGCTAAACCCTAAAGGCTAAACCTAAAACTAAACCCTAAAGCTAAACCCTAAACCCTAAAGCTAAACCCTAAAGCTAAACCCTAAAACTAAACCCTAAAACTAAACCCTAAAGCTAAACCCTAAAAGCCAAACCCTAATATATTTAGGGGTTATGATTTAGGGTTTAGGGTTAAGAGATCCTAGTTAGGATTCGACGAGCCGGTTCCAACGCCGCTGGAATGAGTCCAATCGGAGTTCGTTTGAGTCGGTTCCCCACTGTTCCCCGTTTTTTTAGTGTTCCCCAATGAACCTCACATTATAAATATATATATATATATATATATATATTAAAAAAATGATGTGGCTTGGCCACGCCAGCCCAGCCACGCCCACCATACCCCCTACAACTTGGGTTTGTGTATTGAGTGCCCCCCTAATCCACGTGTCAACCCATGCCCCAAACCCCCGCCCCACCATACCCCACGGTCTAATGGTTCATACCTCTTACTGGTTCAGCACTTAATGGTTCAGATCTCTTACTGGTTCAGCACTTAACCATTCAGATGTTGCCAAACAGCCCCTAAATGTAGTTTCGTTAACACCAACCAATTTCTTGTTAGAGTATTTATCGTTTGGTTCGGCTGTTTTTACGGGATTTCAATGAATTGAACCGAACGGGTTAGTTGGGTTGATTAGACTGACCACCACGGTTCAATTTTAATTGTTTGGTGTTCTGGCTTCTGGGCGCTTTTTGTAAGATAAAATCGGTAGATAAAGGTTTTGAAAGGAGTGTTGCGAGTGGGTCTTACTATTATTTGTAAATAGTGAAATAAGGTCAAGGGTAATATCGTCAGCACCAACTAATTTCTTTCTTTCCTTGTGCATTTACGGTCTGGTCCGGTCCGGTTTTTTATGGGATTTCTAGGCCATTTGGTAACTATGGTTTTTTAAGAAACTAAATCGAACCAGCGGGGTTGCCTAGTTGACCAGACCGGCTAAAACAGTTCGGTTTGACGGATTGGTGTTTGGACACCTTTTTTTTTTTAAACACGGTAGCGTAATATTAGTTCTTTGAATGTTTAGTAAAATAGTGGACTTAATAAGGGACCAAATGTTTTACCTTGTTCGATAGGGTTTAAATAAAAGTGGTAAAAAAAAACTTAAGATCATGAATTTATGAATTCGTTGAACTAACTAGAACTTAGACCCGCGCGTTGCGGTGAAACTTTTAAACCAAACAAAAAGTAGAAGTAAAAAAAGATTAAACTACAAATATATACTAAAACATAAACATTATCGTAAAAAATAAAAGGTATGTCGAATTTTTTTAAAATATATCTTCCTACTTCTAACAAATATATATGTTATATAATGTTAGAAACCTTATTATGATAATATCAATTAAGTGTTGAACTAATAAAAGGTCTGAACCATTAAGTGTTGAACTAGTAAAATGTTTGAACCATTAAGAGCCAGTATAATGCTTAACCGTTTAGAGGCAAATGTCTGACCAATTCAGATTAGAGGTCTTGACTATTCAGACTCATTATAATGCTTAACCATTCAGACATCTGCTCGCAAAACAAACAGTCTAAACCATTAAGTGCTAATACAATAATGGGTCTGAACTATTAAGAGGTAAACAAATAGTTGCTAAGATAATGAAAATAGTTACTAAGATAATGAAAGGGGTATAAATGCTATTATTCCTTTTCTTTTAAGTTTTTTTTTTCTTTTTAGTTAATTTGTTATTCTTTTCAACCGATAATTAGTAAGCATAAAATATGGCTTGGTCTATTCGCACACGCTCTTTGTCTTTTTGCACACCTAAAGCGCCCCGCTTTGGCCATAGCGGGGCGCTTTGGGCTTGGTCAACAGACAAGGACTGACAAATCGGTTACGTGTGATGTCTTATTCCATTATACATCATTTTTAATATATATGGACTATACTGCAAGTTCCGGATCAAATCGGTTACGTGTGATGTCTTATTCCATTATATCGTATCATTTTGGTTTGAAAGCACAAGTACTCCTATGAGTAGTGTTATGTGTATCAGCCGCCTACCGTACATGTACATGACGTATTTTTTCATTAATTGTAGTATTATGATGTGTATTGTCATTTTGGGTCGTACAAGTGCGTATTGAGTCTGATTGGGTCGTGTCGGTGACATTCGGTTTTTAACGTGATGTAACGCATATATTGAACAAACACAAACGTGATTATTATTAAACAGATTTAACATACATCTTGAACATATGGGGTTACATTAAGGTCAGGGGGACGATACGTAAGCATTTCGTACGCGTTGATCTGATCCCTGTATAATGTATGCCAGGCTGCTGCGCGCTCTGTTCTGTTCGCTGTCCAGAGTAGGTTTGGGGGAGGCATTGGATAACATCCTCCAAGCTCTACATGTATGAAATGCCCATCGTCGACGAACACAACCGCAACCACCAGGTGAGGTTGCTCAGCTTCGTTTGGCCCGCCCACCAGAGGGAAAATTGTATCGTTCCCACGAATGTCGAAGGTGTGAACAATCACACCGTATCGTTGGGCAATAAGAAACCCCGTCTCAGGCATCGTCATGTAATTTTCGATAGCTGCTCGTCCCACCCCCTTGAAATGGATCCGTCTAACCAACGCATCATAATATCCTATGTTTTCCGGATCGAAAAACTGCCTCCAAAGCGATTCGTTCTTACGTAACTCCATTATAAGTTGTTTCCGGATCATCAAATACGTATTTTGTTTCACTCCTAACCCAACAGCCACCGATCGAAACCCACAATGACCATCTGGTTTCACGTCCTTTATTCTCACGATGTATGGATGGATCACTTTGGGAATCTGAGATGCGTAGTTGCGGATCGCTATATCCGTCTTAGGACCGAGCTTGATCATCGGGAAATCAGGGTGTAGGTTGAGCGGTTTGGTATTCTTTTATCTTCTAGAATCTTGGGATGATACGTACGAGCTGTGACGGGGAAGATCGTCTGAGGCCTCGACCCAAGTTTCTTCCGACGGAATGTACGAGCTTTTTCTAGCGGCTTCAACCTTCCTTTGTTCCTGCGTTTTCAATGTTGGGCGACCACGAGTTTTCTTCAGAACAACAGGAGGTTTTTTGTTATTGTTCCCTGGATTGAGGATTTGCTGAAACTTTTCAAAGAAGCTCCTTTTCACTTGAGGGGGTGTTGGATCGATCTGTTGTTTCAATTTTTCAAATTCCGCGTCTACATCGATATCCTCTATCTTATTCCTTGCAGGCTTGAAGTCAAGCTTCTTCCAGAACACGTCTATCAAATTGATACGGGTTTGCTGACCTGTGGACGAAAACAAATTAGGTGGCAAAATCATAACGAGAAAGGTCAAAAATATTAATTACCGTTATTTTCCAACTTTTCCAAACGACAGGCACATGGCAAACCACAGCTGGTAAAAAGTTGGCAACCACAGCTTGCACCGTAGGCTCTCAACCCGTCTTCCTTACGTTTTAGTTCCATATTCAAAAGCTCAATCGCAAATATTGAAACCTTTCTGAGAATATATGCAAGCATGGGATGATCCTTGTGGTGCTTCATCACTTTTCGGAGGCTTGTTTCAAAGCTACTTCTAATCTCGGCGTATTGTCTATCAACAACATGATCAACATACAGTACAAGTTTATCCAGTGTGTTGCGATGACTTGGAAAGTGACTTTTTAGTGTTGCATGCATGCCCTCAACCCTGTTGGTCGTAGTTTGGTGAAAGTTAATAGTTTTGTTAATCCAGCAAGATACAAACTTTTCACGGTACGGATCCAACCAGGATTTCATCAAATAATCAAAAACCTCTGAAATTAAAAAAACGTAAATAGTCAGTTTTTGTTATTATATAAAATTTGAACATAATTATGTAAGAAATAGTCACGTTCACGACCATCTTCTTTCAGCTGTGCTTCAAGGTTTTCCAAGTTATACCTGTATATTTCCTCGGTCGTAGACTCGCACAATGTCCAAAATGTACGTACGAATTCTTTCCACTGCTTGTCAGAGAATTTCCTCTTGCTGTTCTTATTAATATTTTGTTGAATATAGAACCGACAAAGATACTTATGCGCTTTTGGAAAAACTTGTTCACACGCATTAATTAGCGCAAATTCGCTGTATGTTAAAATCACGCGCGGTTCCATACATCCTACCAGCATAGACTTGATCCTCTGCCACACCCATAGGTAGTTCTCTAACTTCTCAGCGGAAATTACCGCACAAGCAGCCGTAAACGATTTGTTTGTCGACGTCATGCCTACGACCTGAACAAATGGCAGGTTGTACATGTTCGTTTTGTAGGTGGCGTCAATCATTAGCACATGCGGGAAGGCACACCACATAGTGAATGATTTTTTGTGAACAAAGAAGACATCTTCAACTGTGTTCGATATCTCATTCGTGCGCATGTAATAAGTGTAATCTTTTTCGAGAAGAATGTTTTCAAGTTTTTGCATCGGAGACTTACCGACATTTTTTCCGGCGTTGATCTTCTGAACAACGTTGTGTATATCTTTCGGAATAAGCTTTCTAGCCGGATTGTTTTTCGTCAGTGTTCGCCTGATACTTTGGTTAGGAATATCTTGCTCTGCCAGCTCCTTAACCAGTTTTGTATCCTCCGAAGAAAGCCTTCTCGCATACGCGTGACCCTCTAAGTTTTCAATAGGAGTGTGGTTATGCTTCGCCTTCGTCACCTCGATCCTCCAAACACTTCCGGATGATTCTGAAAACCCGATCATCTCGAACGGGCAACCTATTTTCTTGCTACCCGTTTTCCTCTGTGTAGCCATACTCTTATGCTCCCCACCAAAAGTACATTGAAACCAAATCTTGTAATTCTATCCTCTTTTATTCGACCTCTTAATCACAATGAGGTAACCATTGTCTTTTGCCGTGTCTTGTACCCAACGCACCAACTCTTTACGTGACGAAAAGGTCTGCGTTGTATCAAACGAAAATGTAACCGGGTAACAGCCTTCCTCGTCAACAGACACATCCTCCGGCTCACCATCGTCACCGAGGTCCGAATAGACTTGATGTTCAAAGCTCTGTTGACAACCGTAACTGTGGTTTGGATAACACTCCTGCTGTACAAAGCTGTGCTCGCCACCGTAACCAAAATTCGAATAACCTTGTTGTGCGTAAGGGTCCTCCACAGGGGTATTCAAATCCAGCTTCACCGTGTTATCACGATAACGAATGCCAGATACAACCTCTGCCTCCCTCAAGTTGGACGAGACCGGTTTCTCATACGAGTCAGAAATAGCGATCCCCTCGTAAGAATCAGGAACAACTGACTCGTTAGAATATTGACCGAAAAGATAGTTGCTTAACCACGACATCGTTTTTTCAACACACGTAACTAATACAGCATAACCGCGCGTTATTTTGAAGAAACACAAGTAATTTAGAAATCGACAAACAACAAAACTACCGTATGTTTGGAAACAATATATTGAGTGCTTTATGTCTCGAATACAGTTTTGTGCCTGACCAGCTTTTAAAAGTAAAAATTTGGGGTCGAAGCGCTGCGCTTAGGGTTCACGGGCCACCTGCAACCTTGGAATCAACATTATGTCAAACAGCAACTTTATGTCTCTCAAACATCAGTCAAATCACCTTATGTCGACCTAAGCGCTGCGCTATGGCCATAGCGCGGCGCTTTGAGGTGTGAAAATAATTTCTTCCGTGTGTAAATAGCATGACCCTAAAATATTGCAAAGTAACTTCTCAATCATTGTTTAATTCTTTTCAACCGATTATTATTAACATTAAAAATTGCAAAGTAATTTGCCAATCATTGTTTAAAGGGTCACTATTTAGCTTTTTTTTTTTTGTATTAGTTCTTAAATATACTTTGATTTTTCATCAAGTCATTAAGAAACTTCTTTTGTTTTACTTTTATAAGAAACTAGGTTAGAACCCCGTGTATTACACGGGTTGAATAAATATAATTTCATATACCAAATAAAAAAAAATATCTTTAAAAATCTCGTTTATTACACGAGTTAAATAAAGACAATTTTATATACCAAATAATAAAACAATATATATTTAAAAATCTCGTTTATTACATTGGTTGAATAAATGTAATTTCATATATTAAATAATAAAAAAATTATGTCTTTAAGAATCCTGTGTATTGTACGAGTTGAGTAATTTTAATTTTATATATTATTTAATGAAAAAAGTTACATTTTTAAGAATCTCATGTGTTATACGGGTTGAGCACATGTAATTTTATATAACAAACAATAAAAAGTTATATCTTTATAAACCCTGTGTATTCTATGGATTGAATAAATCTAATTTTATATATTACATAACAAAAAAAATTATAGTTTTAAAACCCCGTGTATTACACGAGTTGCATAAATGTAATTTGTATAGTAAAAAATAAAAATGTTATATCTTTAAAAAACATCGTTTATTACACAGGTTAAATGTATCTAATAAAAATTTATATCTTAAAAAAAACTAACGGATATACTCGATATACGATGGATTGGGTGATTGCGGTGATGGTTCTTATAAATGTCATGTAAACATAGTGATTACCGTATTTGAGTTGAGAATTAAACACGAAAATAAAAGTATAGAACCAATAAACCCTTTTTAAACATTTTTTGATATAGATTCTACCCTTAACTACTTTAGTTTAATAAAATAAATAAATCATTTACATTAATTTCAGGATAAATAATTTTGAAATCTGATAAATATTTTAAAATATTATATTATTTCCTATATGAATTGTTTAAATTTATATTAAATTTAATTGTATAATTATCTTTTAATTGATATAGATGGTTTCAATAAATGACATGTGTCCTTCTATTTGTTTCTTTTATTATATAGTATAGATAGAAGATTAGTTACATTTTAATTTCTTATTTATATAAGTGTTTTATTAAATATACAAGATTAATCTTTAGATGATTAAATTTTAGTAACTTCAAAACACGTATGAGTGTTAACCTACTTTTATAAATTACCTTTTACCCAATAGTAAAAGAATTGTGATGAATTGATTAAATTTCTTCAAATATTAAAATTCAAAAGTCAAAACATATATTCAAGTAAAAGAATTCAACACCTTCTAAAAGTTTATCGATTTCACCAAAAGGAATCACAATATTGCACTCGTCCACCGGACCACCACGCTCATGGTCAACGTCATAGTCGTTGCGCCGCCAACCCCAGAACTATCACAATCAACAATCTCAATCGATACTGCCCACATCACCACCATGTAGGTGTCTTTTTCCCAAATGTGTCATGGCCCATGGGACAGATGTGATACACAGTTGGTACCTAATAGCAACGGAAATCCAACCGTTCTGAACGACTTGCTAATTATGTGACATATGTGTGTAAATCTTCGACGTTGACTTATGCTTGTGAACTCATGCATAGTTTCACAATAACAATCATTTCATAACACGACCCTTTATAATTTTCATATTATACTTTACATAACGTTAATTTACGAAACCAACGCTTGTATTGGTATGCACATATCTCACTATTGGGCCTCCCTAAATTAGGAGTGCTCAACACTAGTTCCCAATGCTCAATATCTCATTATGATTTAAAAAAATAGGAACTTGTTGCACCACTGAGGCATCCCCGGTCATTGGAGGGCTTATCGCTAGTTCCTTAGCAACAACCTCCACATTTACTTGTACTGGTGTTACAAGCAAATATCACAGTTTTGAAAAACAATTCACAGTGTACCACATTATACTGATATACAATCTGTAATGATGACTCAAAATCGACACCATGAGACTCACATAGGTATACCATATTGGGAAAACAATCATGATACTCACATATAATTTGTAGCAATGACTCACGATTGACACTATAAAACTCATATACAATTTGTAATGACAACTCACATTTGACACCACGAGACTCACATACAATTTGTAATGATGACTCACAATTGACACCAATAGACTCACCTTAGTTGTAGCGTGTGTCTATGTTCTATGAACATGGTTTGAATTCATGTCAAGGGTTTAAGTAATCCTAGGTTAGGTAACATGTGGTTATATTACCCGTAATGGTTTGAATTCCTGTCAAGGGTTTAAGTAATCCTAGGTTAGGTAAGAGGTGATTATATTACCCCTAATCACCATGGCTAATATCGAGTAACGCTACATTATTTAGGCATGGTTGATCAACCTATGCCTAGCTAAGGTTAGGCTACCCAATACCTACCTTGATCATGACCCTAAGATCCTGCCTATAGTAAACAATCCTAAATTATCAGACAAAACCATACCTAGTTAACTATCTACGAAAATTGATGCAGAGTTCCCTCGACTTGTGCACCAAAGATAACTAGCTTGCAACACCTAAGTATCGCAAGCTTGGGAATCCCCTACCAGAGAAACGTTCCCGTTCAATTCAACGTACTAAATAAGAGCTAAGGCCACCTTTTCACAGGTTGGGTTCGGCACCCTTAGCGGGCTGCTAAGGATATGGTAGTGGTCCCCACTGCTAATTAGTTAGCATACATGTATTTGCGTCACATTATTGCTTTTCTCACCACATAGCAAACCACTAAGCATGGGGTAACAGTTCATTAAGTCCTATTTCACATTATGCTCATCGAGACACCCTAGTTTCATGTGTTATAGCTCCGGTAACTTATTTCTTAGTCCAAGATATGTCCATTTGAAGTTTGGGTCTTTGTCATGTTAGTATGTTACATCGCGTGTTGTAGTGTGATGGTTTGGGATGGGTTTTACATTAGATAACTTTTTGAACCGTGTATAACTCACTTTCAAATTAAAGTTTTTGTGGGTATAAAGTTTTAACCACACGAGTCTTAAAGTTTAACAAGAACAATAATGTATATTTGTGTGAAAACATTTACAAAAACATGCCAAAAACTTCATTTTATAGTTAGGAAATCTACACAACATTTTGTTGGAATGATCTAACTCTTCACAAAATAGTGTATCAATTGACAGTTACTATTGTCGACAGTTTTTCAGTCATATCAACAATTTCGTCAAATGAAAAAAACCTTCATTTTTATCTAAGTCACTTATGGGGCAAGTTACGGCTGATGCACACTTACTATTGATAGCAATTGCTATCACCCTCAGTTATTGGTGATGGACCAAACTACTAATGACCAGTTACTAATGACGACCCGTTGTCACTAATGACCGGTTGCTACTAATGAGCAATTCCCATGTGACTTTTCAGTTTTCACCAATGATTTAAATCAGAAACAACTTCTAATAGTTTAGTTTCTTGGACCCTGCTGCACCCAGTGGCGGATATAGAAAATCCTTATAGGGGCAATGTTTCAAAGAAAAGAGATAACGAAATCGAAAAAAAGTCAAATTTTTCCAAATTCACACTACCGTCGGAGCGTCAAGAGACAACGTGGGTTACCCTTTGTTAAGAGGTAGATCCGCCCCTGGCTGCACCTTTGAACCCCATGTTGTTGGTTGACGAACAAAAAAAAAATTTGGTCGAACTAATACTCAACAACCCTTAATTCACATAATTATTTATTCTGATTTCATGCAAATTAACAAATACTCTTTTATATGGTCATCAGAACATCAAGTTATATTATTACATTACACTTTAATAATACCAGACAGCTTCACAGACAAACAACACACATAAAAACATTCTATAAGTGACTAAAAATTAGATTTTTTCTTTTGCCATTTTATAATTATAGCATATGCCTTGCTTCCCTTCTCGTACCCATCAAATAAAACCATCCTGAAAATATCAAAAGTAAGAAAAACATATGCTTTCCTTTCAGAATTCGATGTGGGTCACTGCAAATCCCTGTAAAATATGTATTTTTCCCAATGTCTTTTAACAACCAAATCATCTGGATTTATTCAACACGGTCAGTGCTTTTTTAACGGCCCTCATTAAATCTTCACTCAAGTCATATGATATCACCCTTTAAAACCTCTGTTACTCTGTGTGTGTGTGTGTGTGTGTGAAATTGTGCCAAGATGTATGCTTCTTTGGGTATGCTTGATCTTGGAAGTTTAACACAATTCTCTAGTAAAGATTCTTCACTGGTAAAGAAAGTTCTTTAATTTCTTGATTTCTGAATTGGGTTTTGCTTTGTTCATAGTTATCTTTGCTGTCTGATTTAGGGTTTTGATCAAGATTGTTCATTGGTTTAGCAAGATTTTCTTGGGGTTTGAATGGTTTTGCTCATTGGTTATGTGATTCAGGGGTTAATCAAGACTCCTAATTGCTCATTGTTGATGCAAGTGATCAATATATAATTTGTCCTTTTCTTTTAGTCAAAAAGTTTGCTAGGGTTTCAGTCAAGATTCCTTATTATTTTCAAGATTCTTTTTTTTTGGTTTCTTGAACTTCTTTTTTTGTAGTTTTGGCATTTGGGTTCATTTTTTCTCACTGCATATGTTTTTGCTGCAAATGGTTAGTGTGCATTTGATGTGTTTATACTTTGACTGTTGTAGTCAAACTGGTTATTTTTCAAATTCACATAACTTGTATTTTTACCTAAAATTCAAATGTAAAAAACTTTGTTCTTAGGTTCATTTTCATAAGTTTTCATTAACGCACTTCTTTTTCTCCAAATGAAAGCAAAAATATGTTAAATTCTGGATTATACAGTCACCGGTTTGACCACGATAGTCAAATATTTCTCACTGCCGATAGGAGAACTTAATATGTATGTTACCTGTATTTGCATAACAATGTCTAATCCCGTTACAGGCTACTGGAAGTAACTTGTTTATCAGTTCACAACAGCTTCCGAAACTTAGTGTGGGACCCGGAAAACTGCTGGTCAGTTCAAGACATTTTCATACCCGAAGATTATTATTAAGTCGAACTAGGGTATGATTTCGGTCCACTGTATTTCCCTACCTTTTTCATTGAAATTGTTTAGGATTTGCACTTATTTTTAGCTAAAATGACTCATTAGCCGATTGTCAACACTACAACTTAATTAATGCTATCAACTCTGGCCTGCAATATTTCCTTACTTTGTCTTTATCAAAGGGTATAAGTGACATTTGATCAAGTTGTTCGTCAAGTTGAAAAACCCTTGAGCTTAACTTGGTGCATTTGTTCTCAGGCAAAGCATGATCACCCTGTTGTGACTGATGATCTTCCAGCAATGAAAAACATCAAATCAGACATGAACAACTTAAAAATTTTGGATCTAGATCCTGGTTTAGAACCGTACAAAGATCACTTCGAATATAGGATGAAGAGATTTTCTGAACAGAAAATGCTTATTGATCAATATGAAGGAGGTCTTGAAGATTTTGCTAAGGGTAAGAATACAGAATTCTAAATGTCTAAGCTACACTTTAATCGATGACAATAGGGGGGCGGTAGTGATTCCGGATCATTTACTTACGAAAGTGTCAAATTTGGTATGTTTTTATCTCTAATGAGTCAAACGATTAATATAAAGAAAATTAGCTATAAAGGAAACATGATCCAAGGGTTTGAACATCACCCAAAGTGTATTTTAAAGCATAAAACTTCCGACGTTTAAAAAAACTATATATTATTAAAACAAGGATTAGGATCAAATACAAAGGATCCTAATTGTAAGAAGTGTAAGAAGGATTTATAGAGTGACAAGTGTCCAATAACTTAAAAAAACCCCACTACAAAAAAAAAAAAAAAAAAAACCTTAAACATCCACCAGCACCAAAAACCTAACCCCCCCCCCCCCCACACACACACATCACCCACCCCAAAAAAAAAAATATATATATTTTTTTTTTTGCCGAGGGGGTGGGGGGTGGGGGTTTAGGTTTTTGGGTGGTGGTGGGGTTGGGTGTTTAGTTTTTTTTAGGTTTTTGGGGGGTGGGGGTGGGTGTTTAGGTTTTTGGTGGTGATGTAGTGGGTTTAGTTTTAGGTTATTGGACACTTGTCACTCTATAAATCCTTCTTACCCTTCTTACAATTAGAAGGCTTTGTAGAATAACTTGACCCATTAAAACAATATAGTTATTATGATTATGTACCTATTTGACACTCTAATCACTTGTAAAGTTTTTGGAAAAAAAGCGTTTCAGGAGAATCCAACCCGACGCAAAACCAAAGCTACCATTTTGACCTGTTACTCAACCCGCCCGACACATCCATTACTGTTAAGTTATATATTCAGTTCCAGCACTCGTAAGTCTTTTTACTAATCACTGACATGCCTTAGGTTATTTAAAGTTCGGGCTCAATAGAGAAGAAGGGAGCATTGTCTATCGTGAATGGGCTCCAGCTGCCGAGTATGTTATTCACATAACGTCCTCATACAATCTTTCAGCCGTAAATTATTCGTTCAAGATTCTGATATATTCGTTTGCTATATGAATGAGCAGGGAAGCACAGCTGATCGGGGATTTTAACGGGTGGGATGGATGGAACCACAAGATGGAAAAAGATCAGTTTGGAGTATGGACTATCAAGATTCCTGATGTCAATGGCAATTCCGTAATTCCTCACAATTCAAGGGTTAAGTTCAGATTCAAGCACAACAATGGAGTTTGGGTTGATCGGCTTCCAGCTTGGATAAAGTATGCCACTGTTGACTCTACCAGATTTGCTGCCCCTTATGACGGCGTTTACTGGGACCCACCACCTTCAGAAAGGTAAAAGTCTTACTCATATTATACTAATACAGTATTAGTATAAACGAACCAAACGTTCGGAACAGTTCGTGAACCGTTTGGCGGGAAGTTCGTTTGTGTTCGCTCGTTTATTAAACAACCGAACACGAACAAGAAATTCCGTTCGGGTAGTTAAATGAACGAACATGAACAGAGGCCACGTTCGTTCATTGATGTTCGTGAACGTTCGGTAAAGTGTTCCTTTGTGTTCGATAGTTCAATAGTGTTTTTAGTTTTTATATTTTATTTAAATGCTTCAAAATTCCTACAAATAAAATATTTAGTAAGTGTCAATGTACTATATATTTTGTTCATGCCTTGTTTGTGTTCGTTTGTTTCCATTTGTGTTCATCAATGTTCGTTGCCTAAAATTAACAAACAAACACAAACGAACCCGAATATAAAATCTCGTTCGGTAAGTGTTCATGAACACATATATTTCTTAACCAACGAACACGAACAAGGATTTGACCATGTTGACCTGAGGTGGAAATTATAACCGTGTTGTGAAATATTTCATGTAGGTATGAATTTAAGTATCCCCGTCCACCAAAACCGGAGGCCCCAAGAATATACGAGGCTCATGTCGGGATGAGTAGTTCTGAACCCCGAGTGAATTCATACCGTGAATTTGCAGACGATGTTTTACCTCGTATTCGGGCTAACAACTATAACACAGTCCAATTAATGGCCATAATGGAGCATTCTTATTACGGTTCATTCGGTTATCACGTTACAAACTTTTTTGCCGTTAGTAGTAGACCAGGAACACCCGAAGACCTAAAATACTTAATCGATAAAGCACATAGTTTAGGTTTACGGGTGTTAATGGATGTTGTTCATAGCCATACAAGTAACAACGTCACAGACGGGCTCAACGGTTTTGACGTGGGCCAGCCCACACAAGATTCCTACTTTCATACCGGGGAACGCGGGTATCATTCCCTTTGGGATAGTAGACTTTTCAATTATTCGAACTGGGAAGTTCTTCGTTTCCTTTTATCTAATTTACGATGGTGGCTTGACGAGTTCAAATTTGACGGGTTTCGGTTTGATGGGATAACTTCCATGTTATATCATCATCATGGAATCAACATGGCGTTTAGTGGGGATTACAATGAGTACTTTTCGGAATCGACTGATGTTGATGCTGTTGTGTATATGATGCTTGCGAATTGTTTGATTCATTCGTTGTTGCCTGATGCAACGGTGATTGCGGAAGATGTTTCCGGGATGCCGGGCCTTGGTAGGCCTGTTGACGAGGGCGGAATCGGGTTTGACTTTCGGTTGGCTATGGCGATTCCTGATAAATGGATTGATTACTTGAAGAACAAGAGTGATGACGAGTGGTCAATGAATGACATAACGAGAACCCTGACTAATCGAAGGTACACTGAGAAATGTGTTGCTTATGCAGAGAGTCATGATCAGGTAATAAGAATTACTTAACGATCGAAATGGGTCGGTTCAATGTTGGATTGACCCTAAACACTTTATGTTCAAAAGGTCAACCTTTTTATTTACTTTTATAAATGGTTCATGAGTCATATATGATAACAAAAACTATTATTTCGGTAACAATCTATTTTTTTTGAATAAATGGGAAGTTCTATGCGCTAAAATACAATTTGTGTAACTTTTGACCCGTTTCCTTACGGTCGATTGTGTATTTAATTGTTGTGGGTTGCAGTCGATTGTAGGAGACAAGACAATTGCATTTTTGCTTATGGACAATGAAATGTATTTTGGGATGTCTTGTTTGAAAGAGGCTTCACCAACTATTGACCGTGGGATTGCGCTTCACAAGGTTTGTTTTCCTCATTTTTGTATTACATGTTGTAAACACTCGGTACACCATTGATGATGTCACGCTATAATTTGTCATCCATGTGTTCTTAGGACAAGAAGGCCACTTTGACTTTTTTTGGGTCAAACCTATAACACTAAATTGATCTACATGCATTATTTGTTATAAGTTTTATTATACTCATCAAAATATCTTAAAAACGCATGTTGATTTTGAAACTGAAAATAAACATCTTTTTTGAGTACGTAAAGTAAAAAACTCGATGTAGAAAGAATACAAATGTTCACACACACACACACACACACACACACACACACACATATATATATATATATATATATATATATATATATATATATATATATATATATATATATATATATAAGTATCCGCTAAAATGAGAACCTCCTCGAGTTGTAAGAACCGCGAGAACTTTTTGATCCGGGGCGAGGTGGACCAAATTTTTTTTTCAGAAACGTAGATGCATGTATAAAAACAACATTTGTAAAAAAAAAATAAAAAAAAATGTCGTGGGTGTGGTTTTGAGCACCACAAGTTTGTGTTTACGGGACCCGTAAATTTTCCGGCCAGATTTACGGGTCCCGTAAACACAAACTTGTGGCGCTCAAAACTACACACACGACATTTTTTTTTTTGAATTTTTTTTACAAATGTTGTTTTTATACATGCATCTACGTTTATGAAAAAAAAAATTGGTCCACCGCGCCCCCTACGGTGTAGTTCTCACGGTTCTTACAACTCGAGGTGGTTCTTATTTTAGCATTCCCCTATATATATATATATATATATATATATTCGAACTAATTCATATCAAGATTGTGTGTTGCAGATGATTCATTTTATAACGATGGCACTGGGAGGAGAAGGCTACCTTAATTTCATGGGAAACGAGGTAAATTTACAAACATATATGTATATATTTATTTATTTCTTGCTCATGTTTAACGTAGTAATATTTTCGAGTTTTGTTACAGTTTGGTCATCCCGAGTGGATCGATTTCCCGAGAGTAGGAAATGATTGGAGCTACGATAAGTGCAGACGCCATTGGGAACTTGTTGATACAGAGCACTTAAGATACAAGGTTTGTATTTTTCTTTATCTAATTGTATGATTAAATTTGATCACAATTATAAATCCATCCCATGCGTTTTCAAATGCAGTTTATGAACGAATTTGATAGAGCTATGAACTTGCTCGATGAAAAGTTTTCCTTCCTCGCATCAACCAAACAGATCGTGAGCAGCGCGGATGAGGAAGACAAGGTTATCGTGTTTGAAAGGGGAGATCTAGTGTTTGTTTTCAATTTCCATCCCGATAACACGTATGACGGGTATGTACATCTTTACCCTATGCATGCAAATTGCAATATTTGTAGTTTAATAAAGGGTTTGATCGTTAGTCAAATGTCAAAAACGTCCCCTTAACAACATAGGGAATTCTTGTTGACCAAACTTACAGCATCAATACCGCGGGTAAATTGGTAATTTTAGAGTATATGATACAACAGGTACAAAGTTGGTTGCGATTTACCGGGGAAATATAGAGTTGCTCTGGACAGCGATGCGTGGGAATTCGGTGGGCATGGAAGAGTAAGTAAATCTATTATTTTTAGATACATAGTTAACTCGGTTGTTTTCATTACTTTGTCCCCAAAACATTAACTGTCGGCTGACTCGTTAAACCTGGTTTTTCAAATCGTAAACCGTGGGCCGAACTGTATATATCCCGAACCGTCTGAACTAGTCGATTTACTTCGGTTCAGTCGGTTTCAACATTTTATGACTACCACTAGATACTTGTGATATAATTTATTGTAACAATCAAAAGTTGAAACTCTCTGGGTAGGTAATACGGTTTTGGGGATTTTGAACTTTGAACGAAAGCCTGTTAACTTTGAAAAGTCAATCTTGCACCACGTTTAAATAAAACACAGTCTAAGTTAACTAGACGTTTCACGATTGTTGGTTAGGTTGGTCATGATGTTGATCATTTCACTTCGCCCGAAGGACTACCAGGAGTTCCGGAAACAAACTTCAATAACCGTCCTAACTCGTTCAAAGTTCTCTCACCGCCACGGACTTGTGTGGTAAAACATCCATTCACATTATTTGTATATACACCTATTTTTCATGACATATTCACCTCTTGTTAATTAATTTTTGATCTATGCAAGGTTTATTACCGGATTGAAGAAGAAGACATTCTTGTAGAAACCGGGGTTGAAGAAGAAATTCTTGTAGAAACCATGAAAATCCATGAAGCAACTCCTGCCACTGAAGGCAAAGCTCATAGTTCAGAAATACCCGAGGAAGAAGACGACGAGGACGAGAGATTGATCTGAATAGTGAATATTATGGTTGCTTTTGGAGAATACTAGGAGTTTATGGTTCAAAATCGGCTTAAGCTCGAGTTTAAAACACTTAAAAGTCTCATAAAGCTTTCTCTAGCCTTGTTGAGATGGAACCTTTTTATTTTTTTTACCCTGGTGTACATGCATATTTACATAATTACCTTACTATCTATTCGAGTCGACTCAACCCGAGCTCAATGTATATTATCGAGTCAATTAACGCTAACCATGATTAATCTTATTATAATGTTGATAATAAAGCCGAGTTAGTCTCTCACGGCTCCTAAGGTGGGTAATTCTCGTTACGGGTCTTAAGGTAAATCACAAAAAAATGTCAATTATTTGGAGTCAGTGTGGAGCAACATCAGATCGACCGATTTGCAAATATGCTAAAATGTGAAGCCGGGAACATTCCCGATCGGTGTTAACATGAAGCGAGCTAGGCATTGGCAACCGGTGATTGATGGATTCAATAACAAGCTTTCAAAGTGGAAGGCCAAACACAAGCTTTCTAAGTAGAAGGCCAAACACCTTTCATTCGTCGGAAGAGTAACACTGGCGAAAACTGTTTTGGGTAGTTTACCATCCTATTATTTATCACTTTTCATGGCTCCCAAAGTGAGAATTAATAAGCTCGAAAAAATAAGACGCAATTTTGTTTGGGGGGGGGGGGGGGGCATGGCAATGGGCATAAAAAAAACCCAAGAGCTCGGGTGGCATAGGGATGAGGGGTATAAAGGATTTCAACCTCGCCATGCTCTCGAAATGGTGGTGGACATACAAAGACAGCCCGAAACATCTTTGGGCGGAGGTGGTGGCTGCCATACATATGACCAAACATGATAATAAATTTATCATGCTAAAGAAAACAATTACGGGCATTTGGAAAGACATCGGTAACATGGATGTGGAATTGCTCAAGTATGGAGTAAGAGAGGACGGACGTCAAAATGGGCAATGAGGCAAACACAAAATCCCGGAAAGATATTTGGTTGGATCAATTAACGCTTTTGGAAGTGTACTGGGATATTTACTGTCACACTCCAACCGATGGCGGAATCATCGGGCCTTGGCACCGAGCGAAACAAATTGTTCATAAGAATCCATAACAACTATTAATGACAATATTTTTAAGGTTCAATATCCCATACTATCAAACAAATAAAGCATAACAGTCATTACTAATATCCAGTCTCAAAAACAAGTTCTATTCCGACAACTCAGATTTATTTGGTGGGTTTCTAGACTTCCTAACTTGATTCCATCATAACATCCAAATCAGCCTGTCACATACGTTAAAATAAAAGTCAATACATAAAGTAAATGTGAGCATACAAGTTTGCATAGTAATAGTATAAAAAGCGTTTACGCATAACCAGCATGTAACACGTAACGAGCGAAGCATGTAACTATCAACAATGATACAACCTAACCACGAGACTGCGTTGTAGAGTATGCGTGACACATGTTCAGCGAAGCGTACACGTGAAGTAAAGTAATGTGATCCCTAGCAACCCCTGTCCACGACAGGCGCTGAGCCCAAACTATAGTACTATCGTTGCTAGAGGCGGTCTAGTGTAACACTGTATAGCATAGTAACAGGCATTCAACAAATCACGTATAGCATGCGGGAGCGGTTAACGTTTATAAAGTGTTTGCGTTGTGTGTTGTGTGTTGATATAGAACGTATGTAACACCCAAAAGTGCGTTAAACGAAAATGGGTTCGAGTATACTCACAGTGTGTGTTTAGCAAGTAAACACGATCTGTCAAAAGGTAAGTGTTGATTGGTTCCATGGAACACACCAGTTAAGATGAGTTGCAACTATAGAGGGTTCCAGTTGTCAAAAGGTAATGGTTCAAAGGGTTGTGACATTTTGGTTGCTGATTACCAACAAACCATTGTGACTTATAGATACATGTTCAAAGGTTTTGCAACCATTTGAAGGGGATTTTTCGTGACCTTTTGAGGTCGACAAAGACGCCCATATATATTAGTTAGGTAAACAAGGACTTTCACAATCTAGCATGGCTCATTGCACTAGGACTTCACAGTTGAAAGTTTTATAAGGTCACTATCATGTAAACATCGCGATTCACAAGTAATCATTGATTCCTGTTATCCAATGTGTCAATTCGAAAGACGTTTGATGCTCGATCGAAAAATGCTTGAATAAAAAATACGCTCGACTTAGTTCTAATGTTCTATTTAAATGACATTTCTTAAATGGAATATATTTTCCATACTTGTTTTGAATATGTTAAAAGCACGCATGAAAATGACTACTAAATTCATTTTATCGTTTAGTATTAGGAAGGTAAATCATTACAAGACCTGAATCTATCACAAAAATACTTAGGTTTTACATTGGATCAAAACAAGTTTGTATTGTAAGAGGTTGATTTATCTAACATGCATTTAGGATTGGTTTTAAAGAAACACGTGAAAATCATCATCATCAAACTCAGTAAATACCCACCAATAGCAAAGCTAAGGTAGGGTCTGAGAAGGGTAGGACGTAGACAACCTTACCTCTACTCCGTAGGAATAGAGAAGCTGCTTCCAGTGAGACCCCGGCTTGATAGTAGTTTTGCATCAAGCCTTGGACATAAGACACATAACACTCAACAATTGAGACAAAGGCCGATTAGTGCATGTACCCAGGGGCACAAGATTTAAGGGGCGGGGAGGAGCGCCCGACCCCCCCGAACTTTTCGTTCAGTAGTGTTATATATGTACGTTTAGTATAGGATTTTGTAGGTATATACGTTTTCGACCTCCCGGTTAAATTTTTTTATTTATATAGCCCAAATAAAATATTTAACTAGCCCAAATCATTATATTTGGTAGAATACTAGAATACATATTATATAACCTAAATCAAATCATTATATAGCCCAACTTAAAAGCCCACTCTATCAAAAAAAAAAAACCTAAATTCGTTTACTTTGGGACATCGACAACAAAAGCCACAAGCCAGAACTGCAGAAAGGGGGAAAACGCAGGTTCCAGAACTGTTCGACTTCAGCTTCTTGTTCGAGAACAAAAGCCAAAACGCTGCTCATTGTTGTGGTCTTGTACTCTTGTTCGACTTTTTCAATCTTCATAAGGTTAAAGGTATGTGTTTTTTATCTTTAGGTTTAATTTAGGGCTGCAATTTATGTGATTTAGGTTGCAATTAGGGGTGAAGTTGGTCCGAATTTTTGCCCTAAACTTGTTGAATCTTTTTGTAACTATGTCTAATTTTATTTGTTTAATCTTATTGTGATTTGATTTAGATAGAAATTAGAGTTTGAAATTTAGGGTGATTGTTAACTTGTATTGATATTAGATTATGCTATGGGGAAGAATAAAACGATAATTTCTTTTTTAATGTTTGTGAAAGTTTTTTGTTTGATATTAATGTTTGACCCGACCCGAATCGAATCACCGACGTCCGACCCAAACATATACATCGAAACTACGCGATAGAAATTTTTTTTAGGTCTGTTACCTTCGGACCCCCCGAACTTTTTTTTTCAAGTTTCGCCACTGCATGTACCCCTTGTCTTTCGGCTATCAACGCTACCACATTGATGCATGATTAACCATCCATCTCTTTTAATGTTATTTTCACGAAATTAGTAAAATAACGTTAAAATTAGTGCACTTTCACTTTTACCCCCGAGCGGCCACACATATATACATTATATGGGTATACCACAAACGTAACGTAAAGAAACACGTTAACAATCTGCTTAAAACTAGAAGTTCGACTCGTCAACTTCATTTACAATTTACCATTCTATTAACAACAAAAGGAAGTGTTTTTGAACTATAATTTAAAAAAAAAAAATTATTTATCATTTAGTTTGATTTCCTTTAATTGACTTGATTTTATCAGCTTTAAAAAATCTAAACACGCACTTGTTAAACCGGATATCGGACACGAGTCCGGTACGATAAAGGCCGGTAAAACCTGAATACGGTATGTCTTATGTACCGGCGGTAAATCCGGATCTACCGATTCAAACCATTGAACCGGTTTGCATTATCTTAAGATTTGATTTCTTAATTTTAATAAAAAACGATATTAAGGTAATATTGATATTCTTTATTTTCGGTAATTAACATAGTGCCTTCTATTCCAATATTTCATCGTTGTTGAAACTGTTACTCACATCGTACAATGCAATATTGTTTATAACTAATAAAAATATTCTTAAAATGCTTAAATAGTTTACAATAAAATTAGTTGTTTTTAGATAAAATTATGATCAGTTACATAAATTTTAGTTGAGATTGAATTGTTTTTTAGATGAATCTGTATTTTATGAAATTTATAGGGTTAACTAGTAACCCGGTTCAACCGCCCGATACAACCTAATTCAACCGATTAAACTATTTTAGAGCCAAATCCGATATGACTTAAAAACCGGTTTTTAAAACATTACGTTATACCCGATGACGAAGCGTCTAAACAATAAATAACTAACCGACAACCAAAGAAAATAAACAAGATGAATAGATTGCCACCACGTGTAGCTCACATAGTCAAAATGACCATTAAATAAAATACGAAATTTCCGTACCAATCTGAGTCATGCGTGTGAATACACCGTGAAAACCACCGATCCTCCGCCGCCTTCCCTCAACCGCCACCGTTTCCATGAATCTCCGCCGTGCACTTCCTCCTAAACCTCCTCTATTCCGCCACCGTAACACTAACAACAACAACAACAACAAAAATAACAATCACAATAACAATCAATCATCATCTTCTTCTTCTTCCGGCACCGTAACCGTCGTTAATAACCGTTTACCGTCACCAATCCCTAAAGCATCCGACGCATTGCCGCTTCCTCTATACCTAACAAACGGAATATTCCTCACTCTCTTCTTCTCCGTCGCCTATTTCCTCCTCCACCGTTGGCGCCAAAAAATCCGATCATCTACACCTCTTCACGCCGTCACCGTTTCCGAACTCGCCGCCATTGTTTCGCTCATCGCCTCCTTCATCTACCTCCTAGGCTTTTTCGGCATCGATTTCGTCCAACACGACGTCGTTTCTAAACCTAAACCTAAAGTTATGGATTCTAAACCTAATTCTTCACCTAAATCTGATACACTTGATCTAACACGTAATTTAGATGATGAAGAGATTGTGAAATCGGTAGTTTCCGGGACAATTCCGTCGTATTCGCTTGAATCGAGGCTCGGAGACTGTCGAAGAGCGGCGGCGATACGACGGGAGGCGGTGGAGAGGAGGACGGGGAGATCGGTGAGAGGTTTACCGTTGGAAGGGTTCGATTACGAGTCGATATTAGGGCAGTGTTGTGAAATGCCTATAGGTTATGTTCAAATACCTGTAGGAGTTGCTGGACCTTTGTTGTTGAATGGTGGGGAGTATATGGTGCCTATGGCGACAACCGAGGGGTGTTTGGTTGCGAGTACAAATAGAGGTTGTAAGGCTGTGTATTCTTCGGGTGGGGCGACTGCGGTTTTGTTGAAGGACGGGATGACTAGAGCGCCGGTTGTTAGGTTTGGGACCGCGGCGAGGGCTGCGAGTCTTAAGTTTTTTTTGGAAGACAGGATTAATTTTGAGACATTGAGTATTGTTTTTAATAAGTAAGATCCTTTTTTAGGTGTTTCTAGTTTTAGTTGTGGTTCATTTTTTTGTGCATTGTCTTTTTATGGTAGAAAATGATGAAACAATCATTATCTGAAAGAATAATTGCTTGAAGTATGATGGGTCTTGTCAAAATATTACCAAAAAAAGCCTGCATTTTCACTTAGTTTAGGATCAAAATGGTTATAATGATGGTTTAACTATACTGAATTAGGGCTTGCTTTAAGGTTCAGCTAGCTGTGGTTTATCTTAGATAGTAGTTTGCAATGCTGAGTTCAATAACAGGATATAATAATTGGTGGTGTTGCATGTTTCTAATTTAATTAAAATTCGATAGTATTTCTGTTGCGTGTTTGATTTGTTTTCATACGGGTAGCTGATACTTATGTTTCTATACGCTTACTTGCAAAGAATACTGTTCTTGTTTGATTTTTTTTGGTCTGTTATGTCAGATCGAGCAGATTCGCTAGGCTTCAAAGTATACAATGCTCTATTGCTGGAAGAAATCTATATATCAGATTTACTTGCAGCACAGGTGATGCCATGGGGATGAACATGGTGTCGAAAGGTGTCCAAAATGTTTTGGATTTTCTTCACATTGATTTTCCCGATATGGATGTGATCGGTATATCTGGTGAACTCCCCAAATCCTTTTAACTTTTGTTTTCAGGGATTAGAAGAACATATTCCATATAATGTTGTGACATGTTATTCTTGATTGTATAGGAAACTATTGCTCAGATAAAAAACCATCAGCCGTGAATTGGATTGAAGGGCGTGGAAAGTCAGTTGTTTGCGAGTCAGTTATTACTGAGGAGGTGGTGAGGAAGGTGCTAAAAACTACCGTGCCCGCACTTGTTGAGCTTAACATGCTTAAAAATCTTGCTGGTTCAGCTGTCGCAGGTTCACTTGGAGGCTTTAACGCTCATGCTGCTAATATCGTTTCAGCAATTTTCATAGCCACCGGTCAGGACCCGGCCCAAAACATTGAAAGCTCTCATTGCATTACTATGATGGAGGCGGTAAATGACGGGAAAGACCTGCACATCTCTGTTACCATGCCTGCCATTGAGGTATTGTTCTAAAAGTAATCTATGTTTTCGAATAAAAGAATATGGAGGTATTATGTATCGAATAAAATAACGTTGCAGGTGGGGACAGTGGGAGGTGGGACCCAACTAGCATCTCAAGCGGCTTGCTTGAACCTACTTGGAGTAAAGGGTGCAAGCAAAGAGTCCCCAGGGTCAAATGCAAGGCTTCTAGCAACCATAGTTGCAGGTTCCGTTTTGGCGGGTGAATTGTCTTTGATGTCAGCTATTTCGGCCGGGCAGCTCGTTAAGAGCCACATGAAATACAACAGATCCAACCATGATATGACAGTAATCACATCTTAGTTGAGTATAGAAAAAAACAGTTCTAACTTCTAAGTTAAAGATTTCAGTTCTGGCAGTCAGTCTAAGTCGAAAAATAGCTGTTAAGACCACATTCATTTGAAGTGATCTCTCTAAGCCTTACCGATCATTTTTCCCTAACCGTCGTATTCCTTGGGTCCATTTCGAACCCGTGTCCATGTTATATATTGGGTCCATTCTTGGTCTATATATTGTTAATGTGTAGACAACACAGGACAGGACGAGCATGAATTACGAGTTCTATGAGTTGATTATGTACGAGTTAAGATTTTATTATCAGTATGTTTAGTCTATGCAAGATATCATTCAGCAGTTGATAGATTGGGATATCAGCTAGTTTTTGGTTTCACTATTCTATTTGTATGTTTAATTGTAGTTGGTGCTGATAAAATAGCTCGTGACTTCAGAATTGCTTGAAATCAGTTTGAATAGTTTCCAAGCCGAGACGAACTAGTTCGTTTACAATTCAACACGAGGTGAGCTTGCTTGTTGGGTTTTCTCGAATAAATTTAGATTTAGATTTAGCTTTAACCTTAGCCGAGCCAATACACTCGCTATTTTCTTTCCTTGTTGCCCTGTTTCTTCTCCAAAATTCGACCCGCGTCTCCCATACAATGAAGATCGTTGTTCGCTCTGCAGTTTTTGTCGATTATTTGCTCCCTCTTTGGTGGATTGTGGTTGATGGATACCATATTATGGTTTTGGTCGCCCCCCCCCCCCCCCCCCCCCCCCCCCCCCCCCCAGGTAGATCGTTAATCTCTCTTCGACTTGTGTGATTTGTTGACAGATCATTGATCCAGTTATTGCCACACGACAAGAACATACGTACCTTGACTGTTGAAACACTGAATTGAAATAAGAAAGAACCGAGCCGGCTGGACGAGCAACCATCTCACTTTTAACTGTATCCGAGCTGAGTTGCAACTTTTGAAGATACTGCAAAGATACTATACTCGGAAATTCATGATCACCACAAAACCTAAGCTTTCTAAGATTGGGGGTCCTTGAAAATATATTCTGGCAAGATCGAGGACTTACATGGCCAATACACCCGGACAACCATCCTTCTCTTTCACTTGTACAACACAGGGCTCCTTGATAAGATTTTCCCCTGATTTGATATATAAATGCCTCAGATTTCCATATGGATTTTGGTATCAGAATATTTTTCCCTGACGATATTATGAGCATTTGTAGGTAAACAAGGTTTGATTTTTTTGATGCTTGGGGACTTCCTTCACGTGCTTGAATCTCAGACTAATAAGTTGTACTGCCTCACAAGGAAATGAGGAGATATGGATAGAGACTACATCTAAAATCTTAAGGGCTTTATACCTATAAATGTTTGGCAGAAAGTTTTCTTCCTTGGCCTTTCTCAAACAAAAATCGCTCAATATGTCATGGATGCGACATGTTTTAACCTGTCCATTAGTCCTTATCACCAAACTTCTCTTGATTAAATCCATCAAGATATCCTCTCCAACATCTTCCAAAACTATGCTTCCAGTTTGATTTATAAATCCTTGAGCTATCCATAGCCAAATCAGCTTTGTCACAGGGATTTCATAGTCCTCGGGAAATGCTCCTAAATAAAGAAAACATGGGGAGGCAAATGGTTGTAGCTAAAAGCAAGCGAGTCCATGTATTGGCTTGGATCACTAACCATAAACGAACTTAGACTCTTGGGTCCACCACTCATTTGACCAGTTATTTTTCAGAAGACCTGCAGCTATAGCAATAGCAAGCGGCAAACCTTCACATTTTCTTGTTATCTCCTTCCCATGCTTCTCCAATTTACTAGGACATATTCGGTTCTAAATACCTTCTTCATAAATATAACCCAGCCTGTACATGTAAACTCATGTCTATGTTGCGGCTAGTAAATAGCACCTGGCTTCCAGTTTTGTCATCCGGAAAATACATTCTGATATCATTCCAGGCTTTACAATCCCTCATCCAAGACCACTAAATATTTACCATCTTTAAAACGTCTGTACAGTACAGCTTTTCCCTCAAATGTTCCTCATTCATTTTGTATATCTCATCTGTAAGAGGATTATGCCCAGCAATAAATCCTTTCAATAAATCCTGCACTTGCTTATTTTCATAACCTACCATCATGTTTCTGAGGTAATTCATTTGAACATGTTATCCTTCTCATGCTGCGATCCTGTGCTGTCTCACTGCATATAACTTTTCGGACCTTGTAATAGTGAGGTTGAATAGCTAGCTGCTTGATGTGAAGCTTAAGATCATCAGCCATGGTTCTCTATTTATTGCAACAGAGAATGAAAAACTTGAGCAGTCAACTCCTACAAACGTTAAGCACCTCGGTTCATATAAACTGAAAATATATAATGTACATTGAAATGTAGTAGCTGCTGTTCCAAAAAAGAAAGTTCCTATGTTAGGAATGAACATTCAATATCTAAGCACTCATAGCACAATGAGTACTTATTTAAGCCAGGACTGAAATTCATATTGAATGACAAGGAATTGCAGTCTATTTTCATCAATGTACGCATCTGGTCACCAAGGTTTGTGATTATGTTCCATTTGGGGGGAAAGATGGTATTCGCCTATGCGGTCAGCTATTTCCTCTTCGTGTATCTTGTATATCCTCGGCTGAATTCTCTCTTTCTACTGCACCAACTCCTTCTCCCCACCAATGAAAACCAATGTTTTCAGAATCGGACTGGACGTCGAACCGGTCTTTTTACCTGTTCGCGGGTCCGACTAGTCGGACCGGACGTAAGAACCGGGAGGTGTCGTAAATATTATAAAAAATAATAGGGTTAAATATAAAAAACATATAAAAAACGGCCAATAACTACCCTGTTAAACTACCTAATAATTAAACTCAAATACTCAAAGGTTGAAGGTTTGGTGGTGAAACTCGAATCTGGCACAGCTTGGAAGGTTTTGATCGATGATTGAAAGTAAACGTCGTCCAGTGTTTTCTACGGTTCAAAATATGTTTGATATTGATATAACTAAATAAATAATAATATCCACATCCACATCAGCATAACCAGTGGCGGATCTAGAAAATCTTCGTAGCGGTAACGTTTTTAAAAAAAAGCGGTAACGAAATCGAAAAAACGTCAAATTTTTCCAAAATTTACACTACCACCGGAGCACCAAGCGGTAACGAAGGCTACACCCAATGTTGTAGAAGGCGCTAGGCGCTAGTCGGGCGGTGAGGTACCGCCTAGGGATTAATCGGAATGGGATTTTTATATGTATTTTTTCAAAATTATATATATATATACCCAATAATATAAAAATAATACTTCAAAATTCACATAAATACTTCAAGTTTCAGATAGTATGGTTCGATTTTGACCGATTTTGACCAATTTTGACTGCCTAGGACCGATTTTGACCGATTAATATAGTCCGATTAATCCGATTGTTGACCGCCTAGGACCGACTTTGACCATGGCCGATTAATTGACCGCCTAGCTCGAAATTAGTCAGTAGGTGACCGACTAGCGCCTAGGCGCCGATTAATCGGCCGCCTAGGCCGATTTCTGCAACCATGGCTACACCTTCCCCTAAGGTAGGTCCGCCACTGAGCATAATAGCATCTACAACAAAAACCATATCTCAACCATTTGAAACCCACTATCTCCTCTAACAATAAATCATTCCAAACATTTATTCATCAAAATCATCTATTTTTTCTTTTATTTTATCTATATCTAATTTGTTTAATCTCTTTTATAAATTATTCAAATAATAATTTAATTTCTTTGATATTATAAAATTATATTAATTTAATTCAATATTTTGTTATTTATTTTTTATTTTTAGTTATTTTTTTATAATAAACTAAAATAAGAATAATATATTAAATGGAAAATTAAACGATGAAATAGCATTTAATTTTCCAACGACGAATTTTCAAATAGCTTCTTTTCAAACTCAGTGGTTATAAATTCAATTCATTTTTCAACTTGCACTTTCACTTCTCAATTCACAATTCACTCCAACGACAATACTAACTCGAAGATATGGGTGGCAGTTATCCAAGTGAAGCAGCAGGACCTTCGAACCTTAGACGCCCATCCCGTTGACGTTCAAACTGTAACACCTTGCAAATTCATGTCCAATATAGTAACGACACGTGTCATGCACTTTAACCGTGTAACGAATTGATTACGAGGGACTAAAGTTGACAAACGAAGATAGTATGTGTGTAGAAGGATCCAAAGTGTCAACATTTGAAAATTTTGTCTTTCAACGACCCTATACGATGTTCATACTCTTAAACGAGAGAATTGGGAAACGTATGAAGCCGATTGTGAAAGAAATTGAAAGTCTACAAGACGCGAGGGTTAAATGTGTCAACATGTTAAATTAATACCTCTGAGTGTCCTTTTATTGAACCCGAAGCTTTGTAACGATTAATTATACTCCCAAGAACAAGAAAATTTCACAAGGTTTCGATATCGTTTGAGATAAATACGCTAACTTTCGTGATTAAAGGGTTAAAAGCGTCAATAAGGCAAAACTTGTGTTTTCGGTTTTCGGTTATCGTTTAACGAAACCGGACCTAACGATGTTTGGTTATTCTCTAAGGATCACAAGAATATAAATTATTTGGGTTAAATGTGCTTGAAATGAAAAATATTACGTTTTAAAAGGTTCAGGGGGTGAAAATGGCAAGTTTGAAACTTGCTGAGCTGGTTACCACCATGGTGGCGTCGCGCCACACCTGAGGCCCTTTGTCGTCGTGCGACGCGATGGCATGATCTGGGCAGAATCTTTTCACAACTGCAAGTTTCAGCATGTTGTCTTCTCCAAACCATTTCCCCACTCTCATAACTTGAATTCTATGGATTCTTTGCTGGTTTTTCAAAACCACTAGACACATGTTAGCATCATAAACTACCTAAGGACACTTGGATCGATCCTAGATTGTCCAATCCTCCTATAAAAAGGCCTCATGTCTTCACTTGAAACTTGCACAATTCAAAGAAATCACAAACAAACTCTCAACTGAGTTCTCTGGAGCAACCTGGTCATTAAGGAGGCTCTAATAGTTCAAACTTTCGTGCTAAGGACCATTGTAAGTGTTCTTAGCTTCTGTAGTTAAGTTTTCATTAGTGTATTGACCGAAAGTCAAAGATATCGTAATTACGCTTTGACTTTGTGATTAATCATTAACGGGCCAACCATTATTCGAATTGAAAGTGGCTATGTATTGGTAATTATGTAGGTGTTAAACCCTTAAAAGGGCACCTTCTAAGTATCACGTTATCTCAGTCAATTGTCGGGTCAAACTACTTAACAAAAAAGTCAAACGAGTCAGTTTTTGCAAAATAAATCATAACTGATGATGTAGAAGCTATAAAATACATTTTGTCACTTAAATAACTTGGTAAATAATATAAGAACATGTTTAGGCATGTTCAACCCGACAACTCTGAGTAATAGGCTCGGTTCGCAACCGAAAGTCGCAAAAGTAGACTTTTGCTTTGACTTTCAGTTCTGACCCGATTTAGCTTAGTTTAGTTATTCCTTAGGGTTCCTTTAGAACCATATTATATGTTAGTATAACCCCCTGAGGTTATACAACATGGTTCCATAGAAATCCTAGTTCATTTGCATTTTTCCGTTAAATGCTTAAAAGTTGACAATTATGCCTTTTTATCATTAAAACAAGATTTTTGGAAATGTGAGAGGACAAAAACCTTTATTACTGATTTATAAGGATGTCCTAAAAATTTGACATCAGTTCGTGGTCTAAAATAGAAGTTATGCGCGATATCGTAAAATGAAAGCTTTTTATTAATTAAATGGCATTTTTGGCATAAATCATATTTAAACCCAAATTTTGACACCAAACTTTCTACCCACTGTTATAATATAATATTTAGGGATTTTTGAAAATTTTTGTTAAATTTTAAACTGATCATAACATAGAGTTCTTGCATGGACTCGGTAATTGACGATAATGCCCTTTTCATTAATAAAATGAGTTTTATGCATAATTTGCATGTCAAACCTTTTTCTACTAATTTTACACATTAAATAAAATATTTTAAACAGTTGAGACTGATCAAAATCTCAGATTTCCTTAATTAACCCGAATATCGTCAAATACCGACTTTTATGCGATTTAGGCGCATAGTATGGTTTAAAACCATATTTAGCACCTAAGACTTGTTACCTACTGATTTTATGAATAAATTTTTATACTTAAACAGTAAGTAAAAGTTTTGAACTCAGATTTCCAAATTTGACCCTTAAAACATATGTGAAATGACCAAAATGCTCATACGGTGAATAGTTTGGCCATAATTGATAAAATTCACATATGTATGATATCTTACTGATGTAACTTATTAAAATAAATATTTTTACTGATTATTTTGGACCAGAACCTCAGTTTACATTTAAGCCTCTTTTATAAACTTTAAAATGACCAAAATACCCTTACGGGGCTTAAATTGGTTTTAAATTCGTTTTGGGCATAATGGAAGATATCCTACTAATATCATATCATAATTAAAGCATATTAACTTGTGGAACTTGTACATGACTCATTTGGTTACCCGTTATGCATATACGCGTTCGGCACGGTTTATGTAACTAGTTTGCATAGATTAACCGAAACGGGTCAAACCTTATCACTTTTACTTCAAAATCCAGAATGTGTTTAGTTTAGCCATTTTATACAAGTCTTCATACTTGTTGGGTCTAAATCACATTCTAATCCGGTCTTCGCTTAATCTTGCGTCTTGAACCGTAAACCTTTCTTTAAAACTAACCGGTCTAAGTTACAACTTAAATATGACCCGTTAGGAATCTAATAGGTTAATAAAACCTTCGTTCCAGATTGAGAGCCCTAGTAGAAGTACTTGCACTTGCTGATTAGATATACGACTGAGTATAAATTACATTTTAGCTCAGGTAAATACTTTTAACTTATTTTCCCTTATACGGGCTTGGGACATGGTAAATTATTACCGCTTGGTCGGGTGTAGAAACCTTTTAATCGGATATGATTAAATTGTATAATCCTGTTTTAATCAGTATTGCTTGATAACAAATAACATTGGGGGTTAACGACCGTGTCCTGGATATCCTTGGCTCATTCAAAAAGCGTGAATGGTCACGACTTAAGCACGGGGTGTAGGCATACACCTATCTGTTGCGTATGTAAAAGATATACTCACTCGTGAGGAAACTTCTTGTGAGTTTATATTTGTGGTGTGTCGATTAATCTCGTTCGGCTTTTATACCGGCCCTAAATGTTGGACAAACATGTAAATCTGATACAAGATTATTAATAACATAATTGTCCCAAGTTATAAAATGTTTGTGCCTTGTGCATTCAAATCAATTTTCATAAATGTTTTCAAAAGAGTCGGTTAATTGTATTTACCAGTGTAAACTAACGTATTTTCCAAAAAGACTAAGTGACAGGTGCTGTACGTAATTGGCTGGGAGCTCGGGGCGTTAATAAGGAATCTTGCAAGTTCTAACGTCTATAGTCTGTTGAACAATATTTACATTACTGATTTAAGATCCGCCTGTGGATCCATTATCGGCCGTTTGTATAATATTTAATTATACTTTGTGTTTCGGTTTGTATTAATATTTTACTTTCAAGACTTCTGCTGTGCATTAAACTGTGATTACTTGACTATGATGATATCAACTACGTCACGATACTCCCCACCGGGCCCACCGGTAATACATGGAAATATCGGGGTGTGACAGGTTGGTATTAGAGCCAACATTGAGGGAATTAAACACTAACATTTTGTGTTTAATCTCAATGACACAGTTGCACATTCCTCGACTTCCGAGTCTAGACATGAACTAGGAATAATCTCATCCCTAATAAGTATACGTTGTTTTCGATATTTATGCATTTCAGGAACATGTCGCTGAGTAAAGTTGTCATTTGTGGAAGCTCTCCAAACCCGAAGCCTAAGAATGTTAAGCTTCGTACCACAACTCGAATAAGCGTACGACCAGTATGGAGAAAGGACCTTTTTGGACCCATTCCCAAAACCAAACCAGTTGAAACCAATAACCATATTTCAGATTATGTACCTCTGACTTTTAAAAATTCAAATGAGAAGCCAACATCGGAGGAGTCCATACCAACAGTCCCTGAGACTCCCATTCCAAAGATGATACCTATGGACTCAAATGATCCACATTTCTTACCTCCAAGTCTTGGAATCCCAAACTTGGATTATACCAGTCCTAACCCTATTTCTTATCCATATTATTCATTAACCATAGAACCCTTGAATTCTACTGTTGCAAAGGTTCCTAATATGAAAGGTTTCGACTATCCACCAAAACCTTCAGTATCCGTACCACACGCAGTGAGCCAAGGAGAAAACTTTCAGAAATAAAGTGAAGAAGAAGCTCTTTTTGTTGTATTTCATTTCTCTAGTAGTCCCTATAAGGACATATTAATCTTTTAAGTCCCTGCGTGGACGAACTTATTTGTTTAAGACCCGTTTAGGGCAATTATTGTAATTCTTAGGACTTTCTATGAAAAGTTTCCTTTATGAAATTTACTTTGGCATTAAAACATATGCATATATAATATGTCCTAAATCAAAAAATATCATTTCAATTCATTATTGCTCTGCCATTAAATCTCGAAAGAAAATCTTAAAGGTATAACCTAGCCTATGTGTCATTAAGACATGGCCATGATGGTATAACCTTTTTAAGATAATAAATCATTGTTAACACCTAAGAATGTGTTAGCACTCCTAACAAGTGTGGTTCGAGAAAATCACACCAGTCATCCTTATATTGGATTCTTCCAGTCCCTGATTCAGCTTAATGATCTAGAAATCATGGCTTATATCATCCAATAAGATGATCATATTAGAAACATCCATTAGTGATGAAGTGCCTACGGGCCATATTTATTGTCCTTTATGACAAATGACAGTTGTAGTCTACGACTCTCTGTCAAGAAGGGTAATGAACCCCGATCCTATAAGATCATGGCTCATAAATTCAAAATTGTCCCTGTGACAAGGCCTTTTTGTGCCATTTTAATATCCTAAATAATTTATAACTGGATTAACTATGATGAAAAATTAAAAATAAATCTGATTATCAAATTAACCAAATATGGTCTATTTATACCATGGTTAATGAATCATCAAAAATGATGATTCCATAATAGACTTCTAAACAAAAATTATTATCAACTATTTTCAGCATGCCTGAATCAGACGATGTCAACAGTCATCCCAATATGAGGAATGACAATACAAGGATGAATGTAACGGCTGCAGATTTACAGACAATGATAGATAATGCTGTCACTCGAGCCATGGATAGACAGTTCAAAGAATCAAGTGGTACTCGCAGCAGGACCCAATCTGAACCTCATACTAAACCACCTACCAAGACACATACATCTCATAAGGACGATTCTCATCATTCGTCAAATCAGAGAAGTATTCCATCCAAACGGATTGTGCTCAATCAGGAGCCACGTGCTAAGACCTGCTCTTACAAATACTTCGTCTCTTGCAAGCCAAGGGACTTTACAGGAGAAAAAGGAGCCATCGATTGTATGACATGGCTCGATGAGATGGATACTATAGTTGATATTAGTGGTTGTGCGGAACAGGACATTGTGAAGTTTGTTTCACAATCGTTTAAAGGTGAAGCTTTGGCTTGGTGGAGGTCTCTAATCCAAGTCACTGGGAAGATCCTATTGTATAACTTGTCTTGGGATCAGTTTGTTGCACTGATCAAAGAAAACTTCTGTCCTCAGCATGAGGTAGAAAATATATAAACAGACTTCTTGACTCTGGTCATGAAGAATTTGGATTGTCAAGCATATGTGACGAGCTTCAACACCATGTCCCGTCTGGTTCCCTATTTAGTCACCCCTGAAACTAAACGCATAGCGCGTTTTATTGGAGGCCTAGCACCCGAGATCAAGGGAAATGTCAAAGCATCCAGGCCTACCACTTATAGATCCGTGGTGGACTTGTCTCTATCCCTCGCATTAGAGGCTATCAGGAATAAGTCTGTTAAGACTTCTGACGAGGGAAAGAGGAAAAGGGAAGAGGAGGACTCTCATCGTTCTGATAAGAAGAAAAAGGGAAATTCCGAGCACAAGAAAGGTACCGAGTTCAAGAAAAACTCGAGTCAGTCTGATAACAGGCCTAAGTGTAGGAACTGCAGAAAGCATCATTCTGGTAAGTGTACGATCGACCCACGTGCTAAACTGTGTGGAATCTGCAAGACCAAGGGTCACATGACTTTAGATTGCAAGGAGTTAAAGAACGTAACTTGTTACAACTGTAACAAGAAAGGGCACATCAAAACCAACTGCCCAAAACTTGCAAAGAAGCCTGAAGAGGCCAAGAAAACAAACGCGCGAGTCTTCCAGATGAACGCCCAGGAAGCGGTACAGAATGACAACGTTATAACAGGTACTTTCCTCATCAATGATGTTTATGCTAGAGTGTTGTTTGATTCTAGAGCAGACAAGTCTTTTGTAAACAATAAATTTTGTAAATTGTTAAATCTGCCTGTTAAGACTCTAAGCATAAAGTATGAAGTAGAATTGACCGATGGTACTATAGAGACTGCTTCATCCATTTTAGATGGATGTTTTATATCCATTAGGAATCACTCTTTTCCGCTATCCTTGCTTCCGTTGAAATTGGCAGGATTCGATATAGTGATAGGCATGGATTGGTTGTCTCATAACCAAGCCCAAATTGTATGTGATAAGAAGCAAGTGGTTATCAAGACTCCTTATGGTGAACCATTAACAATTCAGGGAGATACGCAGTACGGATTACCTAAGCAAGTGTTTATGCTTAAGGCATCGAAGTGTTTGAAGAAAGGTTGTGTCATTTACATGGCACATGTAACCGTTGATGAACCAAAGCCCAAGATTGAAGACATCCCTGTTATTTCTGAATATCCAGTTGTTTTTTCTGAAGAACTACATGGATTACCTCCAGATAGGCAAGTGGAATTTAGAATCGATATCATTCCTGGAGCAGCACCAGTTGCAAGAGCACCTTATCGATTGGCACCAACTGAGATGAAAGAATTGAGAACACAGTTGGACGATTTGTTGGAAAAGGGTTTTGTTCGACCTAGCTCGTCCCCTTGGGGAGCACCGATTCTATTTGTGAAGAAGAAGGATGGATCAATGCGTTTGTGCATTGATTATCGCGAGCTAAACAAGGTTACAATCAAGAACAAGTATCCGTTACCCAGGATCGATGATCTATTCGATCAACTTCAAGGAGCAAGTTACTTTTCAAAGATCGATTTAAGATCGGGTTATCACCAGTTGAAGGTCAGAGACGAAGACGTACACAAGACCGCATTCAGAATACGCTATGACCACTATGAGTTCTTAGTGATGCCTTTTGGGCTCACTAATGCACCTGCAGCATTCATGGATCTCATGAATCGCGTTTGCAAGCCATATTTAGACAAGTTTGTCATTGTCTTCATCGATGACATACTCATTTATTCAAAGAATCAAGCCGATCATGAAAGACATCTCCAGTGTATCCTTGAACTTCTACAGCAAGAGAAGCTCTATGCCAAGTTTTCAAAATGTGAGTTTTGGCTTCGTGAAGTCCAATTTCTTGGACATGTGGTAAGTGAGCGTGGCATCCAGGTGGATCCCGCTAAGATCGAAGCAATTATGAATTGGCAAGTACCCAAAACGCCTACTGAAATTCACAGCTTTTTGGGTCTAGCAGGTTACTATAGACGTTTCATTGAAAACTTTTCAAGGATTGCTGCACCCCTAACTTCATTGACTCGCAAGAATATAAAGTTCGATTGGGGTCCCAAGCAACAAGAATCCTTTCAGATTCTCAAACAGAAACTAAGCAATGCTCCGGTGTTGACATTGCCAGAAGGAATTGAAGAGTTTGTTGTATACTGCGACGCATCGCACACTGGTATGGGTTATGTGCTCATGCAGAGAGGCAAGGTCATTGCCTATGCCTCACGTCAATTAAAGGTGTATGAAAAGAACTACACCACCCATGATTTGGAATTGGGTGTCGTTGTATTTGCACTAAAGCTTTGGAGGCATTATTTATATGGAACCAAGTGTGTGATCTATTCTGATCACAAGAGCCTTCAACATCTGTTTAACCAGAAGGATCTTAACATGAGACAGCGTCGATGGATGGAGACACTGAATGATTATGATTGTGAAATCCGATATCATCCAGGCAAAGCGAATGTAGTCGCTGATGCTTTGAGCAGGAAAGAAAGGATCAAACCTATTAGAATAAATGCCAAAAGCATTGAACTAAAGAACAGCTTGAATGAAAGGTTGTTAGCCGCTCAAAAGGAAGCTATATTAGAAGCTAACTATCCGAATGAGAAGTTAGGAGTGACTACCGATCAATTGTCATATGGCAAGGATGGAATCCTAAGATTGAATGGTCGAATATGGGTTCCAATTTATGGAGGACTTCGAGATGTGATTCTTCAAGAAGCTCATAGCTCCAAATATTCAGTTCATCCTGGCAGTGATAAGATGTACCAGGATTTAAAGGCAAATTATTGGTGGATAGGCTTGAAGAAATCTATAGCCACTTATGTGGCTAAGTGTCTGACGTGCGCACAGGTTAAAGCCGAACATCAAAGACCGTCAGGATTGCTACAACAGCCTGAACTTCCCACTTGGAAGTGGGAAATGGTAACTATGGATTTTATCACTAAGTTACCAAAGACAAAACGTGGGAACGATACAATATGGGTTATAGTCGACAGACTGACAAAGTCAGCTCATTTTATACGCATAAAGGAGACGCATAGCTCCGATAAACTAGCCCAGCTATATGTGGATGAGTTTGTATCTCTCCATGGAGTGCCCGTATCTATTATCTCTGATAGGGATACAAGATACACATCTCATTTTTGGAAAAGCTTTCAGCAATCCTTAGGCACTCGTTTGAATTTCAGTACTTCTTACCATCCTCAGACGGATGGGCAAAGTGAGCGTACGATTCAAACCTTGGAAGACATGCTGCGTGCTTGTGTTATTGATTTAGGTGGAAGTTGGGATGACCATATTCCTTTGATTGAATTTTCATACAATAATAGTTACCATTCAAGTATCCAAGCAGCGCCTTTTGTGGCCTTGTACGGAAGGAAGTGCAGAACGCCAGTTTGTTGGGCGGAAGTTGGAGAAACCCAACTGTCAGGACCTGATATAGTCCTCGAGACGACGGATAAGATTGTTCAAATCCGTGATCGTCTCAAAGCTGCCAGGGATAGGCAGAAAAGTTACGCTGATAAAAGGCGTAAACCTCTGAAATTCTAGGTAGGTGATAAAGTGCTACTCAAGGTATCACCTTGGAAAGGAGTGATGCGATTTGGAAAAAAAGGCAAGCATAGCCCAAGATACATAGGACCATTCGAGATCATCGAATGTGTCGGATCGGTGGCCTACAAGCTAAATCTGCCAGAGGAGCTTAGTGGAATTCATAATGTATTCCACATCTACAACTTAAAGAAATGTCTAGCCGATGAGTCGCTAGCAATGTCACATAAGGACGTGCAGATTGATGAGAGTTTGAAGTTCGTTGAAAAACCATTGACGATCGAGGATCGACAGGTCAAGAAGCTTCGAAGAAAGCATGTGCCGATCGTAAAAGTAAAATGGGATGCCCGTAGAGGCCCAGAATACACGTGGGAAGTTGAATCCACGATGAAACAGAAGTACCCTCATTTATTTCGGTAAATCTCAAGGTCGATATTTTTTTTAAGGGGGGTGAGGATGTAACACCTCGCAAATTCATGTCCAATATAGTAACGACACGTGTCATGAACTTTAACCGTGTAACGAATTGATTACGAGGGACTAAAGTTGACAAACGAAGATAGTATGTGTGTAGAAGGACCCAAAGTGTCAACATTTGAAAATTTTGTCTTTCAACAACCCTATACGATGTTCATAGTCTTAAACGAGAGAATTGGGAAACGTATGAAGCCGATTGTGAAAGAAATTGAAAGTTTACAAGACGCGAGGGTTAAATGTGTCAACATGTTAAATTAATACCTCTGAGTGTCCTTTTATTGAACCCGGAGCTTTGTAACGATTAATTATACTCCCAAGAACAAGTGACGAATATTTCACAAGGTTTCGATGTCGTTTGAGATAAATACGCTAACTTTCGTGATTAAAGGGTTAAAAGCGTCAACAAGGCAAAACTTGTGTTTTCGGTTATCGTTTAATGAAACCGGACCTAACGATGTTTGGTTATTCTCTAAGGATCACAAGAATATAAATTATTTGGGTTACATATGCTTGAAATGGAAAATATTACGTTTTAAAAGGTTCAGGGGGTGAAAATGGTAAGTTTGAAACTTGCTGAGTTGGTTACCACCATGGTGGCGTCGCGCCACACCTGAGGCCCTTTGTCGTCGCGCGACGCGACGGCATGATCTGGGCAGAATCTTTGCACAGCTGCAAGTTTCAGCATGATCTGGGCAGAATCTCATAACTTGAATTCTATGGATTCTTTGCTGGTTTTTCAAAACCACTAGACACATGTTAGCATCATAAACTACCTAAGGACACTTGGATTGATCCTAGATTGTCCAATCCTCCTATAAAAAGGCCTCATGTCTTCACTTGAAACTTGCACAATTCAAAGAAATCACAAACAAACTCTCAACTGAGTTCTCTGGAGCAACCTGGTCATTAAGGAGGCTCTAATAGTTCAAACTTTCGTGCTAAGGACCATTGTAAGTGTTCTTAGCTTCTGTAGTTAAGTTTTCATTAGTGTAATGACCGAAAGTCAAAGATATCGTAATTACGCTTTGACTTTGTGATTAATCACTAACGGTCCAGCCATTATTCGAATTGAAAGTGGCTATGTGTTGGTAATTATGTAGGTGTTAAACCCTTAAAATGGCACCTTCTAATTATCACGTTATCTCAGTCAATTGTCGGGTCAAACTACTTAACAGAAAAGTCAAACGAGTCAGTTTTTGCAAAATAAATCATAACTCATGATGTAGAAGCTATAAAATACATTTTGTCACTTAAATAACTTGGTAAATAATATAAGAACATGTTTAGGCATGTTCAACCCGACAACTCTGAGTAATAGGCTCGGTTCGCAACCGAAAGTTGCAAAAGTAGACTTTTGCTTTGACTTTCAGTTCTGACCCGATTTAGCTTAGTTTAGTTATGCCTTAGGGTTCCTTTAGGACCATATTATATGTTAGTATAACCCCCTGAGGTTATACAACATGGTTCCATAGAAATCCTAGTTCATTTACATGTTTCCGTTAAATGCTTAAAAGTTGACAATTATGCCCTTTTATCATTAAAACAATATTTTTGGAAATGTGAGAGGACAAAAACCTTTATTACTGATTTATAAGCATGTCCTAAAAATTTGACATCAGTTCGTGGTCTAAAATAGAAGTTATGCGTGATATCGTAAAATGAAAGCTTTTTATTAATTAAATGGCATTTTTGGCATAAATCATATTTAAACCCAAATTTTGACACCAAACTTTCTACCCACTTTTATAATATAATATTTAGGGATTTTTGAAAATTTTTGTTAAATTTTAAACTGATCATAACATAGAGTTCTTGCATGGACTCGGTAATTGACGATAATGCCATTTTCATTAATAAAATGAGTTTTATGCATCATTTGCATGTAAAACATTTTTCTACTAATTTTACACATTAAATAAAATATTTTAAACAGTTGAGACTGATCAAAATCTCAGATTTCCTTAATTAACTCGAATATCGTCAAATACTGACTTTTATGCGATTTAGGCGCATAGTATGGTTTAAAACCATATTTAGCACCTAAGACTTGTTACCTACTGATGTTATGAATAAATTTTTATACTTAAACAGTAAGTAAAAGTTTTGAACTCAGATTTCCAAATTTGACCCTAAAACATATGTGAAATGACCAAAATGCCCCTACGGTGTATAGTTTGGCCATAATTGATAAAATTCACATATGTGATATCTTACTGGTGTAACTTATTAAACTAAATATTTTTACTGATTATTTTGGACCAGAACCTCAGTTTACGTTTAAGCCTCTTTTATAAACTTTAAAATGACCAAAATACCCTTACAGGGCTTAAATTGGTTTTAAATTCGTTTTGGGCATAATGGAAGATATCCTACTAATATCATATCATAATTAAAGCATATTAACTTGTGGAACTTGTACATGACTCATTTGGTTACCCGTTATTCATATACGCGTTCGGTACGGTTTATGTAACTAGTTTGCATAGATTAACCGAAACGGGTCAAACCTTATCACTTTTACTTCAAAAACCAGAATGTGTTTAGTTTAACCATTTTATACAAGTCTTCATACTTGTTGGGTCTAAATCACATTCTAATCCGGTCTTCGCTTAATCTTGCGTCTTGAACCGTAAACCTTTCTTTAAAACTAACCGGTCTAAGTTGCAACTTAAATAAGACCCGTTAGGAATCTAATAGGTTAATAAAACCTTCGTTCCAGATTGAGAGCCCCGGTAGAAGTACTTGCACTTGCTGATTAGATATACGGCTGAGTATAAATTACATTGTAGCTCAGGTAAATACTTTTAACTTATTTTCCCTTATACGGGCTTGGGACACGGTAAATTATTACCGCTTGGTCGGGTGTAGAAACCTTTTAATCGGATATGATTAAATTGTATAATCCCATTTTAATCAGTATTTCTTGATAACAAATAACATTGGGGGTAAACGACCGTGTCCTGTATATCCTTGGCTCATTCAAAAAGCGTGAATGGCCACGACTTAAGCACGGGGTGTAGGCATACACCTGTCTGTTGCGTATGTAAAAGATATACTCACTCGTGAGGAAACTTCTTGTGAGTTTATATTTGTGGTGTGTCGATTAATCTTGTTCGGCTTTTATATCGGCCCTAAATGTTGGACAAACATGTAAATCTGATACAAGATTATTAATAACATATTTGTCCCAAGTTATAAAATGTTTGTGCCTTGTGCATTCAAATCAATTTTCATAAATGTTTTCAAAAGAGTCGGTTAATTTTATTTACTAGTGTAAACTGACGTATTTTCCAAAAAGACTAAGTGATAGGTGTTGTACGTAATTGGCTGGGAGCTCGGGGCGTTAATAAGGAATCTTGCAAGTTCTAACGTCTATAGTCTGTTGAACAATATTTACATTACTGATTTAAGATCTGCCTGTGGATCTGATATTCGCTAATTTACACATATTTTAGTCCCCCGTTTTACCCCTATTTTATGTGTTTTTGGCCGTAAAACCGTCATTCGGATACTTAAATATCTACACTTTTGTTTACAGGCCTAAAACAGCATACCAGACAAGATGATAGCAAAAACGAGGACTTTCCGGACAAAACGACGAAGCTGCGGACATTCTGTTAAGGAAACTGACCTGGGCCTGTGGAACGGTCGTGCGACCTGATGCACGACCGTGCATCTCTGACAGTTGTTGATTAACCCGGCAATGAACGAGGGTGCGACTAGGAGTGCAAGGCATACAAGGTCATCCCGGGGACGCACGGACGTGCCATCTGAAGAACGACCGTGCGGATCCGAACATCAGCAAAAACCTCGGAATTGCACCACCAGTGCAACAACTCGTGCAACAGAGTCCCGGTGATGAACGCCCGTTCCATATGAAGAACGGTCGTGCGATATCGAATCTGGTCAAAGATCTGATGACGTATGCAGCATGGTGCCCCATACCCAATAATTGCTTAAAGTGCACGGTCGTGCCATATGAAGAACGACCGTGCCACAGCGGAAAAATATAAAAACAGAACAGAAACATTATGTTCGACATTCTGGAATTTTGGGAGCTTCACAGGCGATTTTACAGGCTCCGGAGGCTATGCTTTTGACCCGGATTCAAGCCACATCGTGCCGTTTAGCTCCATTACTATCCGGATTCTTAGTCTAGTGCTTGTTTATGGTTTGGTTTTCTAATCTTTCCATGATTTTGTTAATCTTTCAAGTACTTAGATTAATGTTTATGTATTATTGTAGCCTTTGGGCAAAAACACAACAATCCCTTGCTTGATTATAACCATTGGTATGTTAATCTTTGTTTGTAATGACATTTAGAAGTATTTTCTATGTTAATCTTTGATGATTAGTTTGCAACCTTGTTATTGATATTGATTTCTTGATTATAAGTAATTATATTGGATGATTGATGCTTGGTTAGTTAAGATAGTTGAAAAATGAAGCTTAATTAATCTTGTATTAGTAAACTTTGAACTTGGTTAACTAGATTAGCTTGGTTTAAATGTATGCATCATGATACTAGAAATGAGCGACCGTTGAATGAGACAAATCAGCCTGGAAGGGCAGGCCTGGAGCCGAGTATCCTTCAACCTACTATTGAAGTACCTACTTTTGAAATTAGATCTAGTATTATTAATATGGTACAAAATTCAGTACAGTTTGACGGACGTGAGCACGAGGATCCCGGGAGGCATATTGCTGCTTTTCTCCATGTTTGTTCTACGTTTAAGATTACAGGTGTTTCGGAGGATGCAATTCGGTTGAGGTTGTTTCCGTTTTCGTTACGTGACAAAGCTAGAGCTTGGCTTATGTCACTTCCAGCCGGGTCCATCAGGACCTGGAATCAGTTGGCGGAGCAGTTTATGCAGAAATATTTCCCACCTGAGAAAACGAACAAGCTACGGAACCGAATTGTATCTTTTCACCAGGACGAGGGTGAGTCGTTGCATGCGGCTTAGGAGAGATTCAAGGATTTGTTGATTGATGTGCCACATCATGGCTACTCCAAGAGACAGCTGGTTTTGACGTTCTATCAGGGGCTCAGTTACAACACACAGGAGCGATTAGACGTGAACGCGGGAGGCGATCTAGGAACTAAGACGCCGAATGAAGCGTATGATATTATAGAGAAAGCCGCGTTGAAATCCAGCTCGCGTCGGGAAGGAGATAGAGGCCGGTCATCATCATCATCATCATCTCGCGCAGGAGTCCATGCTGTAGACGACTATACGGCCATTACTGCACAAATCTCGGCTCTCGCATCGAGATTCGACAGGTCCCAGATGATTGCGCATGCGGGCTCGGGTTGTGACCAGTGTGGAGTGTCACACGAGCCTGGGGCATGTTTTCAGGGAGTCGTATACGAGGGCCACGAAGAGGTAGATTTCGTGAGTAATCAGGTGAGGCCGCAGAACAACCCTTACAGTAACACCTATAATCCCGGTTGGAGAAATCACCCAAATTTTGGGTGGCGAGCGAATTCAGGAAATCAAAATCCATTGGGGTTCACTCCGCGCGCTCCAGCGCAACAGGGTCAGGGTCAGGGTCAGCAGTTCCAGCAGTACAAACGATCTTACCAGCAGCGTCCATATTCATATCAAAATCAGGGCTTTGGGAGTAGTTCCCAGCAGCAGGCCCCTCAGTCTAGTTCTAAGCTGGAGGATATGATGGCCCAGCTTCTTACTAGCTCCTCGAGCGCGAATCAGTTAGCTGAAAAACGCTACCAGCAGAGCGAGGATCGTTTTCTCTCTCATGAGGGAGAAATGAGGAGTCACAAGGCCTCGATTCAGAATATAGAGAATCAGGTTGGTCAGCTGGCACAGATGATGTCTAAAAGACCCCAGGGTGGTCTTTCGGGTAATACAGAACCAAACCCGGGTGGACACAGGGATGTGAATGCTGTGATGACCAGGAGTGGAAAACCTATCGGACCCGTCATATCGGACTCAACGCCGATCACTGAAGCGGTCCCGACTGACACACCGGATGAGGTGCAAGCCAGGCTACGCCCAGCAAGTACAGCACAAGTCCAGGAGCCTGTCAAGGGTTACACGCCTCCAGTTCCTTATCCAGCAAGGTTGAAGAAGCAGAAGAATGATGAAAAATACGGTAAGTTTCTCGAAATGTTTAAGCAATTGCATATAAACATACCGTTTGTTGAAGCTTTGGCCCAGATGCCAAAGTATGCCAAGTTTCTGAAAGACATCCTCTCAAATAAACAAAAGCTCGAGGACATGTCTTGCGTGGTTATGAATGAAAGTTGTTCTGCTATTCTCCAGAATCGCCTGCCTACAAAAATGGGAGATCCAGGCAGTTTCACGCTTCCTTGCCTCATTGGCAATATGTCCGTCGGTCATGCGTTAGCAGATCTAGGAGCGAGTATAAACCTTATGCCCTATAAGGTTTTTACAAAGTTGGATCTAGGTGAGCCGTCACCTACGAGGATGAGTATTCGACTTGCGGATCGTTCTATCAAGTATCCACGCGGGTTTGTAGAGAATATGCTTGTTAAGATTGACAAGTTTGTATTTCCCGTGGATTTTGTTATCCTGGACATGGATGAGGACTCGAGAGTGCCTCTGATACTTGGACGCCCGTTTCTGAATACCGCCCGGACGATTGTCGACGTGGCGGCGGGTCAAATCACACTCCGAGTAAATGATGAGCATGTGACGTTTGACATTAAATGTTCTATGCAGCATCCTCAGAGTCAAGACGCCGCGCTCTATTATGTCGACATCGTCGACACTTATGTGAGCACGCATTTCCAGGGTACGATCGAGGAGATAGATTCGGACACACATCTGTTGTGTGGGGACCTAGATGGCATTACGCAGGAGGGCCACGATTTAGAGCAGCCAGTCTATCAGATTGGTGACGATGGTCCCCAGAGTCCGGATCGATTCACAGAAATTGATTGCGAAAGTGAAGTGAAGTCGAAGCCTTCAGTGGAAGATCCTCCTACCTTGGAGCTTAAAGAGCTCCCACCGCACCTGGAGTACGCATTTCTGGATGAGGAGCGTCATTTGCCTGTCATTATTTCATCTGGATTGGCGGAAGAAGAGAAGAGCAGACTGTTTAATGTGTTGAAACTTCATAAGAAAGCAATCGCCTGGAAAATCATGGACATAAAAGGAATAAATCCCTCATTCTGTACACATAAAATTCTAATGGAGGATCAGTTCAAGCCGTGTGCGCAGCACCAGAGGCGGCTGAACCCAAACATGCAAGAGGTCGTTAAAAAGGAAGTGATTAAATTGTTAGATGCTGGTATGATCTATCCCATTTCCGACTCTGTTTGGGTCAGTCCTGTGCAGGTAGTGCCCAAAAAGGGGGGCATGACTGTGGTCACAAACGATAGGAATGAGCTCATTCCAACCAGGACGGTCACGAGATGGCGGGTTTGCATTGATTATCGCAAACTCAACGACGCCACTCGCAAGGACCACTTCTCGCTTCCATTCATTGATCAAATGTTGGAGCGTCTGTCAGGGAAGTCATATTATTGTTTTCTGGATGGGTTCTCTGGTTACTTTCAAATTCCTATCGCTCCTGAGGACCAGGAGAAGACCACATTTACCTGTCCCTTCGGTACATTCGCCTACCGGCGTATGCCCTTTGGACTGTGTAATGCACCGGCCACTTTCCAGCGATGTATGGTCGCCATTTTCCACGACATGATTGAGGACTCCATGGAGGTGTTCATGGACGACTTCTCGGTATTTGGGGATTCCTTTGATCAATGTCTGGAAAATTTAAAAAGAATGTTGAAGAGGTATGAGGAGACCAATCTGGTCCTGAACTGGGAGAAATGCCACTTCATGGTGAAGGAGGGCATAGTTTTGGGACACAAAATTTCTCACGCGGGCATGGAAGTCGATCCAGCTAAAGTCGACGTTATTTCACGACTTCCGCCCCCCACCTCTGTTAGAGCTATACGGAGCTTTCTCGGTCATACCGGGTTCTATCGGCGATTCATCAAAGATTTTTCAAAAATCGCCAGACCCATGACCCGTTTGTTGGAGAAAGATGCTCCGTTCGTGTTTGGAGATGATTGCTTGAGGGTTTTTGACCTTCTCAAGCAAAAGTTTATTGAGGCCCCTATTTTAGTCGCACCGGACTGGAGTCTGCCATTTGAAATCATGTGCGACGCGAGTGATTACGCTATAGGGGCCGTTCTGGGTCAAAAGAAGGAAAAGCACTTCCATCCGATCTATTATGCGAGCAAAACTCTTCACGACGCTCAAGAGCATTACACCACGACTGAAAAAGAGCTCTTGGCGGTCGTTTTCGCATTTGATAAATTTAGATCGTATTTAGTGCTTTCAAAAACCGTTGTATACACTGATCACGCAGCCATTAGATACCTCTTCAGCAAACAGGACGCTAAACCGCGTCTAATCAGATGGATCTTGTTGCTGCAGGAGTTTGATATTGAGATACAAGATAAAAAGGGTGCTTTGAATGTAGCGGCTGACCATCTATCTCGGTTAGAGCATGGAGACATCGAGGATTCGCGTTGGGATTCAATCAATGACAAGTTCCCACACGAATCTTTGATGGGTGTTGAGATATGCGATGAGTCGCCATGGTTCGCCGACTTTGCGAACTATCTTGCTTGCGGGATTCTGATTAAAGGGTTGACTCACCAGCAAAAGAGGAAATTCTTTTCAGATCTAAAGCACTACATATGGGACGACCCTTTCTTGTTCAAGATGGGTGCTGATCAGGTGATCAGAAGATGTGTATCAGGGACTGAGGCGACCGATATTCTGCGCCAGTGTCATGAGGGACCTACCGGAGGCCACCACGGAGCCAACTTCACCGCGAAGAAGGTGTTGGATTCCGGGTTTTACTGGCCGACCATTTTTCGTGACGCGCAGAGTTGGGTGAAAGCGTGCGATGCTTGTCAGAGGGCGACGAACATATCAGCACGCGACGAAATGCCCCAGAACTGGATACAAGTATGTGAAGTCTTTGATGTTTGGGGGATAGACTTCATGGGACCATTCCCCCCTCACGTGGAAACAAGTACATACTCGTGGCTGTTGACTATGTATCAAAGTGGGCGGGGGCGCAAGCCTTACCCACTAACGACGCCAGAGTAGTTGTGAGGTTTCTTAAGAGTTTGTTCGCCCGATTTGGCGCTCCGAAAGCGCTCATTAGTGACCGAGGGACTCATTTTTGTAATACACAGCTTGAAAAGGCTTTGTCCCGATACGGTGTGCATCACCGTTTGTCCACGCCCTATCATCCGCAGACAAGCGGGCAGGTGGAGGTCACGAACCGTGGGCTTAAGCGCATCCTTGAGCGGTCTGTTGGAGCGAACCGCAAGGAGTGGTCGGACAAACTTGAGGATGCATTGTGGGCATTCCGTACAGCTTATAAGACCCCTATAGGGACCACCCCCTTTAGGTTGGTATACGGAAAGGCATGCCATTTACCGGTGGAGTTGGAGCACAAGGCTATGTGGGCTTTGAAAACCGCGAATTTGGACCTAAAAACCGGAGGTGAAGCCCGGTTTCTCCAAATTCATGAATTGGAAGAATTGCGGCACCAAGCCTATGAAAGCTCCGTACTCTACAAAGAGCGCACGAAGAAACTTCACGACAAACGCTTGAAGGACCATAAAGAATTCCAAGCGGGTGATCTTGTTCTTCTGTACAATTCAAGGATGCGCTTATTTCCTGGAAAGCTTCATTCACGCTGGACAGGACCATACACGGTTAAGGAAGTATTTCCGTATGGTACTGTTGCAGTAGAGAACGCGGATGGCGTTACATTCAAGGTAAATGGTCACCGGTTGAAGTTGTACGTTGCCGGGCCGATAGATTCGGCGGTGGAGGTGATTGAACTCCAAACCCCGCACACTTCATAAGTGTGGGGAGGAGAGAGTCTACGCTACTGACTCGCGGATCAAAAATGTAGCAGGAGCGTCTTTGGCGCTATAAGGGTAAAATAGTCCACTTTTATGTTTTTGTAGTTTTAGCGCAATTTAAGTTAGTTAGGTAGTTTACGTTAGTTTGTTTAGTTTTCGTACGTGCCGAGCGAAGGTTCTGTATTGCAATATTGTTAGAACAGTTGGCGTGTTGAAAAAACGCCGAAAAACGGCCGAAACAGTTGCTGGAAATAGCTTCTGTAGAAATTTCTGATCTGCACCTGATGCACGACCGTTCCTCGGGTCGCACGACCGTGCGTCTCCGAGGGCCGGCACGGTGGATCGCACCCCCGGTGCATTTCCGAGAACAGTTGCTAGGGTTTGGGAGATGTCGGTGACGCACGACCGTGCCACACGGAGAACGACCGTGCGTCAGGCTGAGGGCAGTTTTGTCATTTGGCACTATAAATACCCTCATCTGCAGCCCCCATTCATAACTCGCAAAACCCTACCAGCACCAGGCCGTTCCAGAGCGATACTTCATCAAATCGCACGGTTTTTCGCACGATCTCACACCCTTCTTCGCACAGTACGTTCCTAGTTGTAGATTTCTTGTTTCCTTGCTTTCTAGGTTAGATTTCTTCCGATTCTTCAAGGAAATTTTTAGGGTTCTCTTCATAAACAAATCGAAACCCTAACCCTTGTTGAATCGTTGTATCGTGAACTTCCGGTGCATTTTCTGACCCCTGTTTGTGTAATAACTTGTTGATTTGTGAAAAATCGGGCTAACTTAGAGCCTGGGTCAGAATCTGCAGAAAATAATGTCGCACGGACGTTCCTCGTATGGAACGGTCGTGCCTCGCCGTTGTTTCACGATATTTGCTTGTTGGTCGGTGTTGCACGGTGGTGCCCTTTGTCGCACGCCGTGCAGTTCCGACGGATTTGGGCATTTGCTGTTTGTTGTCGATGAAGCACGACCGTGCATCTGGTCGCACGACCGTGCCATATGCCCAGATCAGTTTCACAGTTTCTTCATAATTGGCTGCTCGCCTGTTTGTGATTCAAATTTCTCATGTTTCCATCTTTCTAATGTTTTTCCTCGTACAGATGGATCACCCTTTCCTTCAGTTTGACCCCGACATTGAGAAAGAGGCTTTGTGCATCCCGAAACGAGACGCATTATGGGCAAGACGGGGGCAGTTTGGAGTCCCCCGATGGTTGGATTGGGAAGTCATGCGTGAACTCAATCAGTATGACAGACTAGACGACATGATGAGTCGCCCGCTTGCAAATCTGGTCGGTTGCAACCGACCCGTTTACCGAGAGCTGACTATAGAGTTCTTTGCATCTTATGCCTATGAAAAGCTGGCTGCTAATAGAAGACCCAAATTTCGCTACAAGAATCGTGTAACTTTCAGGTTATGTGGGCGATGGCATACGTGGTCGGTTGGTCGTTTGGGAAGGAGGCTCGGGATCTATACAAGGGATGACATGGATGATCCCGATGTCTTCACTAATCAGTTCACCTTCCCTTCTGATGCAGCACGGGATGCATTTTGGGCTGAAAATGCCGTTGGGGGCCCCTACAACCCGAGGATGTCGAAGGCTTCTAGATTGCGAGACCCCTTGGTGCGAGTGATGCACCATGTGTTTAGCCATACGATATGCGGTCGCATGGACAGTCTTGGTAACTGTCCAACACCAGATTTGCTTTTTCTTTATGCGTTGGTTGATGGAGCACCTATCAACCTAGCCACACGCATGGCTGAGTACTTCGTGAAGAGCTCGGGGCGAACTCCGAACAGTGAGATACATGGCGGTCAGTATGTGACCGAAATAGCCTACAACGAAGGCTATATGACTGAGGAGGTTCTTCAGGGTCTCACTTTGATTACTGAGGGGGTTCATGTCGATATCAGGTCGCTGAAGGCCATGGGGGTGATTGTTGAGCTTGATAGGGGGGATAGGTTGAGAGGGTTGAATAACGAGGTCTGGGACCCGTTGCCTCCAGATGGTGATGAAGATGAGGATGTTGAGATGGGAGAGCATAATCCGGAGCAGCAGCACCAGCCACCGACACCACCACACTCGCCGCAGCACCATGCATTCCATCAGGACTGGCCCGAGTTCTACCAGTAGTTCCAGGATATGCGAGTGACTCAGGAGCAGCATGGTACCTACATCGACCAGATTAGATCTAGCCAGGACGAGATTCAGGCCAGTCAGGCTCAGATTCGGGCCACACATGACCAGCTTCGGCAGAGCCAGGATACTTTATATCAGGGGGTCAGTGCGGGATTCTCATATCTTTTCGGGGAGATGCATCACGCATACCCCGACTACTTTCAGCACCCTTCGCAGTTCCCACCGTGGAACCCCCTGGTTATGGCGATGCCGGCCCGTCCTATACGAGAGAAGATGATGATGGAGATGAGTAGTTGGCGGTGGTGATAGCAGTTGGTGGTGTTTTCTATTTCAGTACTTTATTTATTATTGGGTGTTTATTTTGACTGTTATTTCAAACACCCCGGTTATGTATTTCAGACAATTTACTTTATGTTTTGTTTGGATTGTAGTATTTACATTTATGTATATTATGGTTGATTTGTGATTTTTCTGTTTCTGTTATGTTTTGGGTGCACATGTGACATACTAGCAGGTTTTAGCTATCGGATCTTGGACCGGAGCACGTACCAGATACAGCTTCGGAAGTCTCGTGGCATCAACATCATCTTTAGGGGAGTATTTTTATCCCTTTCTCTATATTTCGGGTCTCGCATTGGGGACAATGCGAAGTTCAAGTGTGGGGAGGGGGTTAACTTTGTTTGTCCTCTTATATATAAAAAAAAAATCAGAAAAATCATTCAAAAATACCTGTTTTATGTATATATTTTAGTAAATAAACCGGTTGGTTGTGTTTTAGAAAGCTTCAGACTTGATAAAAACTCGACAAGCAAAATATTTTTGAAAAAGGAAACCGGAAAGCGTGACAAACAAAGAAAGACTTACATGATAGTTTTCACACTTTTACCCATTCCTTCCGTTACGTGAGCATATTTGAGCCTTGATTGTTATATATTTGTTCATTTCGGATATAGGAGTGAGCCGGATGTTATGTGTAATTTAGAACTTGTCACTAGTATGCTTGTTAAGACCATGAACGTGCGGATTTGTGTAAAAGTGATAGAGGCACTTAGATTACCCCTTTGTTGTGTACTTGTTCTTTGTGTTGTGCTTCCCGTTCACCTTATATTACCCTTTAGGATTAACCATGTCGAACCTTCCCGTTTACCTTTGTTTACCCACATTATCGCCCACTTAGCCAAATTTAGCCTTTTTATGTTTTTAAACCTTTTTAGTGTTGAAACTCGGTCAAAATAATCGTTTAACTAGCGCTTGTTATTGTTTATGTTTCATTGTATAAATTAGTTTGCTTATAAAAAAAACAGAAAATAAAACACCCTAAAATAGGGTGAAGTTGATAGAAATCGAGCAATTTTGAATGCTTAAATGTTAAAATTTCGTTGATAAGCTCGATTGCACAATAGTCGCCTTTTTAAGGCATTTGTTTGTATAGTTGTATTGTTTGTTGCTAGTTAAACGCTACTACCGAGTTTTAACCATTTTCGCCACTTTAAATGTCCACTTCCATACCCTTCGCCCAAGCCTAACGTTATAACCCGTAAAGACCTCTTGATTTACACTTGTTTGCATGTTAGTTGGTGGAGACGAGATCTTATGACAAGCTTATGATATTGCACATTTCATTGACTAGGCATTGAGTGTTTACACATACACATTTTATGTATGTTTCATAAATAAAACCGAGTGTGTGAACATTGTGAGTCGTGTGAAGATTAACATGTGAGTCAATTAAATGTGAAGTCACGGCTTTTTGGTTGTCGCTTTATAATTGCATATGCTTGTTGGGTTTGAGTCTTTTGATGTTGTCTTTCGACAAACCGGCTAACCGTTTATAGTAGTTTTCAATAAAATAGTGTGTAAATTATCGTTATTGTCCGTTTCTGTCTTTTATTGCCTTTTAGTTTAGCTTGCTTGAGGACAAGCAAGGTTCAAGTGTGGGGAGATTTGATATTCGCTAATTTACACATATTTTAGTCCCCCGTTTTACCCTTATTTTATGCGTTTTTGGCCGTAAAACTGTCATTCGGATACTTAAATATCTACACTTTTGTTTACAGGCCTAAAACAGCATACCAGACAAGATGTTAGCAAAAACGAGGACTTTCCGGACAAAACGACGAAGCTGCGGACATTCTGTTAAGGAAACTGACCTGGGCCTGTGGAACGGTCGTGCGACCTGATGCACGACCGTGCATCTCCGACAGTTTTTTATTAACCCGGCAATGAACGAGGGTGCGACTAGGAGTGCAAGGCATACAAGGTCATCCCGGGGACGCACGGACGTGCCATCTGAAGAACGACCGTGCGGATCCGAACATCAGCAAAAACCTCGGAATTGCACCACCAGTGCAACAACTTGTGCAACAGAGTCCCGGTGATGAACGCCCGTTCCATATGAAGAACGGTCGTGCGATATCGAATCTGGTCAAAGATCTGATGACGTATGCAGCATGGTGCCCCATACCCAATAATTGCTTAAAGTGCACGGTCGTGCCATATGAAGAACGACCGTGCCACAGCGGAAAAATATAAAAACAGAACAGAAACATTCTGTTCGACATTCTGGAATTTTGGGAGCTTCACAGGCGATTTTACAGGCTCCGGAGGCTATGCTTTTGACCCGGATTCAAGCCACATCGTGCCGTTTAGCTCCATTACTATCCGGATTCTTAGTCTAGTGCTTGTTTATGGTTTGGTTTTCTAATCTTTCCATGATTTTGTTAATCTTTCAAGTACTTAGATTAATGTTTATGTATTATTGTAGCCTTTGGGCAAAAACACAACAATCCCTTGCTTGATTATAACCATTAGTATGTTAATCTTTGTTTGTAATGACATTTAGAAGTATTTTCTATGTTAATCTTTGATGATTAGTTTGCAACCTTGTTATTGATATTGATTTCTTGATTATAAGTAATTATGTTGGATGATTGATGCTTGGTTAGTTAAGATAGTTGAAAAATGAAGCTTAATTAATCTTGTATTAGTAAACTTTGAACTTGGTTAACTAGATTAGCTTGGTTTAAATGTATGCATCATGATACTAGAAATGGTTAGTGATTTAATAAAATGTAATTATTGTTAATCAAGAGAGCTTGCCGTCACGTAAGGACCTTAACGGGTTAGATGGTGTCGTTATAAATTCTTGCCATGATTTGTTAGCTTAGTTAGTAGTTTAGGCCAAAATTGCTATCTTGGTGAATTATTGTGCAAGATTTGTAAAATGAACTCGGTTGTGATTTAATCTAGTTTATGCTTGTCTCGGTGGTTGCATTGTGTTTATCGGTGTCTCTTTCCTTGATTAAGTGCGGTTAGAAAACTCCTAACGGATGACTAACTTATTTTTAAGAGATTTTCATAGACATTTATCAATTGCACGTTAAAAAACAATTTTAGGTGGTTAAAGTGTGTTTATCGTTTTAGCTTTCCGAATGATTGTCATGTTAGGATTCCCGAAAGGGATACTAATTGTCTTAAATTAGAAAATTGACCGAATGCTTCTAGTGCCAAAACCGACTTAGTTGACATGCTTTGGTTGTGTATTAAGCAAGGCTTTTTATCTATTATCTATTATGTTTTTATTATGTATTTGTTTACGCTTACTTTAGTTTAATTAAAATCAAACAAAACTTATGTTTTTACCGATAGTTTAGTGACAAAGGTCTAGTATTAGTTCTCCGCCCATTTCCTTGGATCGATACTTGGTTCTTACCGATACTTTATTACATATATGACGAGGTACACTTGCCTCTTTCGTGTGTGTTTTGATGTAAAAGTAATAATCACTTTTATAAATTTAAAACCAAATCGTGTGTAAATTCATTGCAAAATTATGTATATATACGCACACGTCAGGATCCATTATCGACCGTTTGTATAATATTTAATTATACTTTGTGTTTCGGTTTGTATTAATATTTTACTTTCAAGACTTTCGCTGTGCATTAAACTGTGATTACTTGACTATGATGATATCAACTACGTCACGATACTCCCCACCGGGCCCACCGGTAATACGTGAAAATATCAGGGTGTGACACAAACCCTGCTCTGTTAAACCGCCCGCCCTCAAACAGTCCACTTTCAAGGCCTAGGCGATCATCCCGTCGAAGTTTTGATCCACCACCTTCAAACCCTTTTCCTCGATCTGTTTACTTTCCTCCACCTTCAAACTATTCACCCACAAACCCTTTCCTCAAGTAGGTGATGATCTAAATCCTCTCACAAACGAGGAGTTGAACTTGGTACATGACTACACCATGGCTAACTACAATTTGACTGACTATGACTTGGGGTGATTCAAACCAACTTCACTACAAACCCTCTTGTTACAAACATTCGTCCATCACAACTCGTGCCCATATGGGCTAAAAGGGTTCAGAAACGACCTGGGTGAGGAACACGTACCTGAGTTGGATGAAGAAACAGTTTATCCATCTTCCAACGACGTTGGGGGCCTTTATCGAGACGATTGTTTAGATGGTCGTGATAGCGGTCGTGACGTGTCATCTCCCAAGTCCTTCCTAGGTGATTGGGACTTAAGTAATTAGGGATTGTGTGTGTCTAATTAGGACGTATTATGTTTAATTAGGTTTAAGTAGCATTTTAATTAGGTTCAAGTAATTTTTTTATTGAGATTTAATATTATTCTTTTACAAGAGAGAGAAACAAGAATATTATGATTTAATATTATTATATATAATAGGAGAGAAGCGCAAAAATAAGGGTGAAGCGGCATAAGAAACTAACACGTATCCTTAAATATTTTCATTTAAAGTAAATTGCAATTTGTTTTCCCCTGCTATGTTGTTGTCAAAATCAACATACCACCCTAAATCAAAATAATGGACCCCTAAGTACTCGTGGTTTGCAATTTATTGCCATTTGCATCCTTCTATCAATCAAACATTCGTTTGACTATTAATAAAGATGTGAAATGACCTTTTTTGCCCTTGTTACTTAATATTATTATTATTATTATTATTATTATATTATTGTTGTTATTATTATTAGAGTAAATTGCAATTCCCCCCCCCCCCCCCCCCCCGGTTCAGTGACGGATGTAGACAATCTTTATAGGGGCAACGTTTCATATAAAAAGGGGTAACGAAATTGAAAAAACGTCAAATTTTTCCAAAATTTACACTACCACCGGAACGTTAAGGGGTAGCGGGGGCTACCCCTAGTAACATGCTAGGCCCGCCCCTGCCGTGGTTTAGTCCAAATTGCAACTTAAACCCCTATCTTTCAATTTTTTGTCAAATAACACCCGTTTGTGGACATTCCATCACACCTTGACACCCAAGCGTTAATGCCTGTTTAAAAACCAAGTGAAAAGATAATCCTACCCTTTTACAATTGCATTATACCACCCAGTGATTTTATAACTATAACACTTTGATCTCCCTCCAAAATAACAGGTTAAACAACATTTGCAGAGGTTTGACTTAATTCAAAGAAATTAAATTAATGTCAATATGGTTTCACTTTAGTCAATCAAAGATGCAACAAATCCAGAGACGTCTCTAAAAATTCACGTATCATGTTCGAGATTGAAAAAATGTGCCATTCCGTTATGTTTTGTTATTATTTAAAAAAAATCAAATTAGCATTGGACTCAATAAACCTAATTTCAAGTGGGCTAAATTCTAAACCATAAAAAATGATTTGTAAATGAGCCTATATTGGAAGTGGTATGTGTTTACTGTTTAAAAAAAAATAACATATACGTATCGGATTTTTTTTTTAAATCGCATACCCCTCGAAATTGTGGGCCTTGTGCGGAGGTCCTCCCCGCACACCATCAAAGCCTCCTCCCATGAACAAATCAAAGATGCAGGGACGGTGAACCGAAGCTACAAGTGAGTGGTTTATTTAATAGACCCTAAATAAAATCATCAATAGATCGGCGATCATGTTCTATGTAGGTAATTGATATTTTTGTGCTTGATGCGGTCATTGATTGGTTATGTGACGGTTTTGCGCGTTTGGTTATGGATAGAGGTTTCATCGCCGTCATATCCCCATCGCCAGGTGACAAAAGTGTGGTGTTTGTAGTGGTGGTGTGGAGGTGGTAATGGCAGTGATGCAGAAGGATGCAAAGTGTTGGGTTTTAATCAGGAAGGACGCAAAGTGTTAGGTTTCAACGGTCAAACAAATGGTTGACTGACGAAAGGATGCAGAGCGTAGGAAGTTGCTAAGCACGTCGTCCACAGGCGTCCATTATTTTGATTTAGGGTCGCATGTTAATTCTAACAAGATACGATAGTGACGTAAATTGCAGTTTACTCTTTCATTTATTATATATATAGTATTTAGATAGGATCTACTTATTGTGGATTGTAATTTCTGTGCTCAAAGTCACATTCTTCCAAGTAACTCTACTGTTATTCTCCTTTTCACACATATATGGTTTGGGTGACCTTGTAAATGTTATTTGTGACAGAACATTATAATCATAAAAACCTTCCCAAACACAGGAGGGGCATTGCGCCTCCAAACCAATACTGCCCGCACAGACCAGGTTCTTTCCCGGGCAGCCCCTCCACCCCATGGAACCCTCCCATGAGCACACCCACTACTCTCTCCTCTCCACATCTGCATGCAGCCCTCCTTCCATGTCCCCCTACAGGCGGCTCATGGGCGATGTGATGCAGATGGTCTGAGAACACATCAAGAAAAGTACAAAACTCTACTAAAAAGTAAAAAAACTTGCCCTGCAAATAAAGCCATGAAAAGGGCCTTTAAACTTTAAAAGGCCACTGAAAATGCATAACTTATAAAAACCTCAACTAACTTACTGTAAACCATACACAGAAAACGGTTTTAAAGACAGTAATAATTATTTGCCTGATGCTACTACTTTCAATGTCCTAATTACTGACGACATTTAGAACAGCATTAAACAAGTTTAGATGTTTGACTGCTCGAAAGGCACACGAACCAAAAGCCGTCCATGTAGGCTCACAATTGCTGATGTACGAAGTGGATCGATTCTTGATGGTAAGCTGATCACCTGTAACAATGGCCAAACAATCATTTATCAACTTTGTTTCATTAAAGAAGTTACCTGCACAAAGATGCATCAAATCTAAATGCCAAATTAATACAGACCTTTTTGAAAGCTGAAATACCCCATGGATTGTCGAGTTGCTCAGGCTGACCTGTGATGACAACGCGTCCAGCAGGATCTGACTGTACCCGTACCTAAATTTATCATATGACAAGGATATATTGTCGAATCTTAGCTTAAGAATTCATATAATTTGGTATTATAAAATGGACTAAAATGCCATTTTCTTCCCTGAGGTTTGGCTAGTTTTGCGACTTTCGTCCTAAGGTTACGTATTCCGCATCTGGAGCCAAAAGGTTTAAAATCTTGCCATTTTCATCCGGCTCGTTAACTCCATCCATTTTTCTCCGTTAAGTCAGGGATATTTTTGTTAACTTAAAGGGCAATTTGGTCTTTTGAATACTTATACATTATGCTAAAGGCGTGTACATAAAGTGAAAAAAACCGAATTGCCCTTTAAGTTAACAAAAAAGACGGAAATACCCCTGAATTGACGGAGAAAAATGGATGGAGTTAACGAGCCAGATGAAAATGGCAAAATTTTAAACCTTTTGGATCCAGATGTGGAAAAACAAACCTTTGGACGAGCGTCGCAAAACTGGCCAAAGCTCAGGGACGAAAATGGCATTTTACTCTTGAAATGATAATAAAAAAGGTAATAGTGGCGAGTTAGTTTATCACCTCTTCTCGCAGAAGCCCGGGAACTAGTGCATACACCTCAAAGCAGTCTTTCTGTGCATGAGAAATAAAAAAAAAGTCAACTTAGACATCTAGTAACTGAAAAAAGTCAATGCACATGTGATAAAGGTAAATAAGTAAAGTGACTGGTTAAACAATACTTACAGTTTCCCGAACGTTAATTTTCACCCAGTTAGCAGGAGGACCAACATCAGCAACTGTGGTGACAACTCTGTCATAATTGAATTGTGAGTGAAAAACCATTAAAGGTACATAACTACATACAACTGTATAGATAAAATTGAAAGAAAACGATGATTGAGCCTTAACTGCCTAGATGTTTCGGTTCGTGCAGCTTTCACGGAATACTCCATTTCACTTGGCCTCTTTTGTTTTATCGACCCTACATTTGATAATTACTCAATTAAGAACACATTTTGACGCTGTAAAATGTTTATACTTTGATGGACGACCTTACCAATGCTTTTGAGACTTTTTTCGCGCTTTGGTGAACTGCTGGAATTCTTTTCCTAAAAAGAAGAATAATAGTAAGTCAATTCATCATATAGAAACTGAAAAATATGTTTTTCACTTCTGGAGTTATAATGCTCCGGAATCTACACAAACGATTGTCTCACTAACCTCACCGAAACCTAAAAGGCGTTGAGCATGCCAACCCTGCATGGCACGAGCTGCAGCATCCCTGCGGGCCCTACCTGATCCTGGGGTCTGATGGCCATTTGCCTGCACAAGCCATTTATAAATTTATCTTCATAAACAAACACAATAAAGAGTAAACTTCCGTTTTGCTCCCTATGGTTTGGTTGTTTTAATGGTTTTGCCCCAATCCTTTAAAAATAGCCATTTTACTCCAATAGTTTACTATGTTTTTTCTATTTTGCTCCCTGACATTAACTTCATCTAAAATGTTTGTTAGCTGGAAGGGTATTTAGGTAACTTCAAGGTATTTTAGTAAAACAACAACATTTGGACTCCAAATACTCCATAAATGGCAATTTAATATCCCAATCACGTCCGGCACTACCTTCCTCCCCACTCCTCTGTTCCCTGTCGCCGCCGTCACCACCGTCGTCTCCGACGACTCCTCCGCCGCAACATTCAAAACTTCACTGTCTTCCTTCGATGAAAGGTGGAAAAATGCATGAGAGTATTTAGTCTTGTTGAAAACAATTTAAATGAAAACATCTTGGAATCTGAAGGTAATGTAGACTGACAACAGCTTTTATAGGCTAACTAAATTTGATGTAGATGTATAGGTGAAAACTGGAGAAGGTGTAGAATGCACAAATCTGGTAAAATTGTTGTATCTGAAACACCCTTTATTCTGCTGAAACACCCTATCACATCCAGCACTACCTTCATCCAGGGGCGCAGCTTAGGCTTAGTCCGAGGGGGCGCCCGACCCCTCGAACTTTTTGATGTGTAGTGTTATGAATAGTAATTTCGTATAGAAATTTTTTAGGTATATACGTTTCCACCCCCCCCCCCCCCCCCCCCCCGGTTTCGGAAAAATTGGGGGGGGGGGGGGAAGCTTCACCAATGCCTTCATCCCCACCCCTCTGTTCCCCGTCGCCGCCGTCACCACCGTGGCACCGTCGTCTCCGGCGACTCCTCCGCCGCAGCATTCAAAACTTCACCGTCTTCCTCAGTACATTCTCCAGCTTCCGCCACCGCTTCCAGTTCCGGTTCAACCAATGCGACGTCGTATTGCAGCGGCGGTTTGATAACTTTTCCGGCCAACCTCCGGTGAGTGATTTTCTCTTTCTTCTTTGATTTCTTTTTGTTAATCTGTTCATTACTGGTTAAATTTTCTTCAAATGCTTCAATAGCTTGATGAATTAGCTCACGATTAGGTGATGTGTCCCATTTAAACTAGTAATTAGTGTAGCAATCGAAACAATCGCATTCGAAAACCAGAGATTTGTAAGAATTCGAACCTTTTTTCTGCGGTTGCTCCTTGTGGTTTGGACCTAAATACCCATCCAGAGAAAAAAACATAGTAAAAGGATTGGTGGCAGGTGGTTGGTGAGGCGGTGGTTGAGTTTGTATGAGAAAAGGAGGCAGCGACGGCAGAGGGTGGCTAGTGCTGGTGGTTGAGTTGTGGTGGCTGGATGGTGGTAATGGCCGGTTAGATGGGGCGATGCAAGGTGGTGGTGGTTGGATGGGGGCGGTGCAAGGTGGTCGTATTAGGTGGCTGTGGTGGTGTTTGTTGGAGGTGGCTGTGGTGGCAACGGAAAAGGGAGGGGTGGTGATGGTCTGCACTCTGGAAGTTGTGGTAGACAGGTAGAGAGAAGAGGCAGAGAGATGTGTTGGATTTTTGGAGTTGATAATAGAATAAAAATTAAATACTTATATATGAATTTACTTAAATACACTTACTTTAACTCAAAATTTTAACTTAGTTAGAGCCGTGGAGCAAACTGGCGATAAAACTGATACATCAGGGAGTAAAATGGCTATTTTTAAAGGATTGGGGCAAAACCGTTAAAACGACTAAACCACAGGGAGCAAAACGGAAGTTTACTCCACAATAAATATAAGAGATTAGGGGTACCAGTGACCAGAAAAGTTTAATTTTATGTAATTAAAATAAATACTAAGAATAAAGTATAAAATATCAAATGCTATAAAAGTTCAAATATCAACAAACCTCATTATCAACATTAGGGGCATCTGGGAAGACAGTTGCAAGGGGGAATTCAAGCTCACCAATCTGGATTTTGTGCCTTTCGTATTCGAGAAGTGCCTACAAATAAACAAAAAAATAAGTTTATAACTCGAATCGAGAAGTGCCTACAAATAAACAAAAAAATAAGTTTATAACTCGAAATTTCTAGTAAAAAGTGTAAAATAACAATTATAATATATACCTTTTCATAGAACTGGCGAAATGTCCAGGAGACAGTTGTGCATGTCCTTTAAAATATATACCGTACAGGATTAGTAGCATGACACTTATATAATATATCATTATCTCTACAAATATAAGAGAAGACTTTAAAAATACGACTCAATCACATATTTGGAGGATTGACCAGTATAATTTGGTCCTTTGACTATATTGACACTTTAATTGCTGCTAAAAGCAGCTGAAAGGAAAAATACAAGATCATTAGTTTGTAACCATATATGCTATTGAATAAGCATAAGTTCTTACTTGGGTGGGTGGAAAGCTTCTCCTACTTGTCGCCATAATTTGGATCCAGTAACCTGAAGAAGAAATTATCTATGGTATTGCTAATAGTAGAAAATTAAGTAACTTATCAGAGAAAGATGTGTATACCCGGTCATATCCACCCAATTTGATAACATACCTCCATAACCTATCAGAATAAGCACAACAATAAAACCGAGCCTTCGACCAAAATATAGAATCACAATGTGAAAAAAAGAATTGGAGCCAAGTAACTTACTTGAGACAATTTAACGGTTGCCCATAAAACTTTGGTGGCTTAAATTCCAAGCCTCTTTCCCTATAGACAGCATCCACCTCTTGCGCGAATATTTCTTGATCCTCTTGAGTCCCAGATTCATAGCCCTCATCCATCTAAAAATATCATACCAAAAACAAACTTAAAAAGCTAAAGGCTGACCGAAGATGCCGATTTAACTTCTTGATTTTAATGTAAAATTACCTTTGCGTTTTCTAGCTCATTCTTCAGTGTCTCCGCACAAAGATCATCTGTTTTAATAGGTGAATGTTCCACAAGGGCATTGGATGTAACAAGTTCTTGATGATTTTCATCGCCTGTAGGATCTCCTTCCTTGTTACTCTCCGGCATCTTCACAGAACCATCATGAACATCATCCATATATGTAGCATCATCCTTACTATCATCAATCTTATTCTTATCATCAACAATTTCTGCAGCGTCTTTCTTGCTATCGTAAACCTCATCCACATGCAGTTCCGGCTCGGTTTCGCTAGGGTGTGTCTCCTCTTCATCTACCTTACTTAGGTTTTCTTGACTTGTTTCAATCTCGTTTGGGTTTGTGTTGACTAAACCGACCGACTCTTCCTGTTCATCTCCAACTTCTTTTGAACCTGTTTGCTCCTTCTCCACACATTCTTCACCACCCACAACTTCATCTTCTGTAACCTTTCCAGTATCCTCCATCTCAACGTCTCTTTGATCCATTAGAACCCTATAAAAACACGCTTTAAACACGTTAACTGTAAGTTCAAACACAGATTACATTTTTCTAACACCAAATGAAAACAAATTGGAGTGATTCATGACAGATATATCAACATGATGGAAAACAATCAGTGATTCGTGTTTCCTGAATGACTCGAAATTTTAAAGCAAATGAAAGAAGCACAAGTTACAAAACTCTAAATTCGCAACAAATTACAATAGGAATTTTTTTTTTTTTTTTTTTTAAACACAAAATTGTTACCTGTGTGTGCTAAGAAGGCGTAATCGAGCAAATAAATTAAGGTTTGTTCCAATTTGGGGTGTTTCAGAGAGTGTAACGGTGTGTGTTTGTGTATGTAACGTCTCTTATAGCGGTTAAAGGTTTTGTGAAACTCTAGTTGATTTCCTCCATCTCAACGTCTCTTCGATCCATTAAAACTCCATAAAACGCGCTTTAAATACGTTAACTTTCCACAAAAACTCCACAAAACGCGCTTTAAATACGTTAACTTTCCACAAAAGTTAGACCGAAAGCGTATTTCCTTTATCCTTTGTACTCTATACCATAGTAGTTAATGGCGAATAGCAACAAATAGCGATAAGGTACCTATATGCTACATAGCTAATAGCGATAAACAGCGGGCGCTACACTAGAAAAAGAATTAAAAAAAATATATATGTATATTATATCAAAATACCCAAGTATATACGCTATTTTACATGTATATTTGACAAAAACCTAAAATCTAGCTATTTTATAGCTATATTTAATCGCTATTTATATTTAAAGGAAAATAAATAATAAAAAAACTGAAATCCTGCTATTTATGGCTACATACCTTGTAGCGACCTTCAACCTATACGCTACCCTATTCGCTATAGCGACCGCTATTGACAACTATGCTCTATACCTCTTGTTCAATGGCAATTTCAAACAAAGATTACATATTTCCAACACCAAATGAAAAAACATATTAACCAAATGCACACTTAAATATTTAACCTAATTAACTATAACACCAATTATCCCCACTTTCTTTCACACAAAAACCCTAGTTTCCTAACCCCCAAAAAGCCACCAGTAAGCACAAATTCAGCATGTCAAACAATAATACATGACAAAAATATCAACATGAAGAAACAAATTACAGCAAATAACTATAAATTTTACACCAAATGAAAAAAAAAAACACACAAACTACAAATTAAAAATTAAAAATTATACAAAAATTTCAATCAACAAAACACTAAATTGACAACAAATTACAACTGACATTGTGAAAATAAACACTAAATTGTACCTTTGTATGATAAGAACCCGTAATCGAGCAAAAAAACCTAGGGTTTGTTGCAATTTGGGGTGTTTTAGAGAGTGTAATTAGTGTAAGTAACGCCGTACATATATATATATAGGTGTTGAGGGTTTAGTGAAATGTGTCAACGGACACGTGGCAGGTGGTGAGTGGAGGAGAGGGAGGAATAGTAACGCCGGCGAATGACGGTGGTGGTGGTGGTGGCAGTGGTGGCGTCCGCTGCTGCTGCTGCTGCGGCTGCGGCTGATTTGTTAAAATCAGGAGAAAGAGTCTTCTGATTAATATACCACCTGGATATAATTTGTTAGCATGTGAAATGTCTAAATTACCCCTGGCAATTGAGAATTTGTTATGGAAAGTGATTGTTTTGTTTTTATGATTTTTTGTTGTGTTAATGGGTGCATTTATGCTAATTAACATCAAAATTTTGTGATGTCTAAAATGCTAAAAATGTGATTAAATGCGTTTTCATTATCTTTTTAAATTTTAAACGATCGAGACAAAATCGTTAAATAGACCATACCACAAGAAGTAAACGGAAGTAAACGGAAGTTAACTCTAAGGAATATGTGTGAATTCATAGAAAGTGATTAAGTAGACTTGAGAGCGTTTTTGTTATTTATATTCTAGTATTTTTGGAAGATAATATGTGACTATAAATAGTAGTTGGTGAAGTAATTCATGTACGATTTGAATGTGTGTTATAGGAGTGTTTTTTTGTAACGTAAAATACTTGAATCGGCAAATAATAGTCGGATGGCTTAAATGAAGGTTCGGTATTTAAATTTTCCTTGTATACAAATGATTGTTACATGATCTTAAGTATCCATTTCTAGTATTTAGAAAATTTATTTATGAAATAGGTTTCCATGTGACATATTTTGATGTGTTTAGGTTATGGACTTACGGTAACAACTTAAAATATACGATAACAACTTGAATCCGTGATCAAGTTCCTGAATTTTGTTGGAGTATTCATGTTTGCATTTGATTTTGAGTTGATGAATTCTTATGTCATCAAACGAATTCAAATTTAACATTTTTTTGGAATTTATTAAATTAAATTCTACAAGATTTATTGTATGTAATTTCTATATATTTAGTATTTTCTTTAGTATTCAAAAAAACGATTATTTTTAACTGGTTATTAACCAACCACAAAAACCTATGCTACATAGGTTACGAATTTTGCCCACCCAAAATTGAGTTATTTTAAAATTTGGTTTTAACCAATGTTGAAAAAATAGGTTAGGCAAAAACTGGTTGTTCTAAAAAAATAAGAACCGCGATAGAAATATACGATAACAACTTGAATCCGCGATCAAATTCCTAAATTTTATTGGAGTATTCATGTTTATATGTCGATGAATTCAGATGTCATCAAATGAACTCAAATTTAACATTTTTTGGAATTTATTAAATTGAATTGTACAAGATTTAATAAAACGGTTATTTTTTAACCGGTTATTAACCGATCAAGAAAACCTTTTCGGCTATATATGTTACGAATTTTGCCCACCCTAAACTGGCTATTAACGGTACCGCTTATTTTAAAATCCGGTTTTGACCAATGTTGAAAAAATAGATTAGGTAAAAAAACTTGTTCTTGTTCTTAAAAATACATTTTGTGCACCTATAGCGTTGTAGACTTAATAATGAAAATTAGCGTTGTAGAATTTGAAGATAATTCAATGGGTTTACGCTCACTTTATAAAAGGAGGGGTTTTTTTTCTAGTTCTCTCTTGTCTCTCGTCCTAAACTTAATAATGAAAATTTTCCTATGTTAATTGGGCCTGACCCAACGGTTTTAGGCCCACTTGAATAAGGAGGAGCTTTTTCCCTTGACAAGGAGATTTCCTTTTTGAGCACTCTCATATGCATTAGTATTGAGGTCTTTCACGCTTGAGTGGCTTGCTTAAGCTTTTGATATAAAACCGCCTTTCCAAAAAAAAAAAGAATGCATTAGTGATTATTGTGTTGGTGCATTTTACCCGTCTAGTTCCCAACCAAACATGTTACATATTCATTCATACAAGTCAAAGTACTAAACATACGGTTAACATATTCATTCATACTTGGTAGATAAAAACCTACAGTTAAGAACAATTTAATCCTTGCCACAAATCAGCAGTTAACTTCAGAACACAGATTTTTTTGTCAAATTTGCTCGAGACAAGCAACAGATGTGGCATCTCAAAGACAAGTCTTGTCAAGATCATCAAAATATCGATGTTCCATTGCTTTTTTAGCTGAAATCCTTCTTGACGGTTCATACTCCAACATTTTCTGCACAAAAATATTTTCAATATATATATATATAAAAAGAGTTCAACAGATTACCATAAATAAATTTAAAAACAAGTTGAAATTATTATTTACCGAAATGAGATCGAGCCCATCTGCATCCAGCGTTGGTACAGCAGTTGAAATTTGCTTCGGTTTCCATTGGGGATACTCATGCCAGTCCTTGAGCTTGCTTACTCCGGGCCAAATTTCTTCATTGGGTGTACCCAATAACCTGATCAACAATTGGTGTCACGTGAATTTAAGAAACCGGAAATGAAACTGAATCCAAAAAGTTATAAATTAAGAACCTGAAAATATGTAGCAATTGTTGAAGTTCAGAATCTCCAGCAAAAATGGCTGTATTTGTGACTAATTCAGCTACAAAGGTTAAAATAAGAACAAACCGTATGATTAGTTATTTCTAATCTATCAAGTGAAACTAGTAAAAATGACATTATAATCTGGTATAAACGTTCCCTACCAAAAATGCAGCCAACAGACCACATGTCAACAGCTGTTGAATAATGGGTAGAACCCAAAAGTACTTCTGGAGCCCTATACCAAAGGGTCAAAATCTGCAATGGTACAAACGATTAGAAAGATGTTGTTTGATCCGTTTGGACAAAAATTCCAACAGACAACAGACGAAACGGGCCAGGTTGGTCAGCAAGGCTAGTTATAGCTAGCGGTTTATATGGATTTTTTTTCAAGGTAGTTATAGTTTTTATTAAAACTTATAAAACGATAAGATGTTTACTACATATTTCAAAAATGAAGGAAAAAATTAATTAAAAAGGTTAGACTAGTGGTACTGATTATACAACCGGTACCAAATTCCAAACCATGGGCCGGACTAGTAAAAAAAAAAAGCGAAACCGAACCGTATAAATCTCAAACTGGCCAACTTGTTACGGTTTATGACCCTAATAGGCTAACATCCATTGAAGATACCTCATGAGTGTACTTCTTGATTGGTAGAGTAAAAGCTCTAGCAAGTCCAAGATCTGCTATTTTAAGCATCAATGTCTTTCGATCCATCAAAAGATTGTGGGGTTTAAGATCCCTAAAACAAACGAGCAACTGAAATCAACACCAAAAGCATAAAGATTATTTCGATCTCTCAAAACAGGAAGAACAATATGCATACCTGTGTAATATACCATGAGCATGGCAGAAAGCAATGCCCTTGCAAAGCTGGTACATCAAGCTCTACAACCAGTAGAAACAAACAATGTCATTACCAAAATAACATGAAATTTAAAAGTTATGTTGTGAAGCAAATTGTACCTTGACGATTTGGGGCGGAATGTTATCACCAGTTTGGCGATAGGATCTGATGAATTTCTTCAGATCAGTCTCCATGTACTCGAACACCAAGTAGAGTACAGTGTTTCCGTTCTTATTCACGCCTTGCTTCACGTCCATCAGCCTGTTTGACCATCATGATTGTAATTAGATCCAGAAATACAAACATTTACAAGTATATTCATAATTCATTGATCGAAACCTTAATTAGACTGCTACTTTGACCTATATAGGTAATTATTTGATAAAAGTCAAACAAATCAAATTGGAACAATCCGGAAACATGAACAACTAGAAATATATTCATCGATCGAACCCCTATTTAGACTATCATCCGATAAATGTCCTGACAAATCAAATGACGGATCGAGAAACATGAACAACTAGAAGCATATTCATCAACCGAAACCGCAACTAGATCCAGAAATATGAATAACTAGAACTATATTTATCTATGGAAACCCTAATGAAACTGTCATTTTGACCTAAATGAGTAATCATCTGATAACAAATCAAATAGGAACAAATCCTGAAACATGAATATACTCATCGATCGAAACCTTAACCAGATCCAGAAACCCGAACAACTGGAACTACATTCATTGATCGAAACCCTAAGTAGACTGTTCATTTAACATAAATGAGTAATCATCTAACACAAGACAAACAAATGAAACTGGAACAGATCCTGAAACATGAACAACTAGTAAACAATAATATTCATCAATCGAAACCCTAATTAGACTGTTATTTTGACCTAATTGAGTAATTATCTAATATAAGCCCTAATAATGGAAAACATTAACGAAACCCTAACAACGAGATCACAGATAACGTACTTGACAACATGAGGATCAATTGAAAGCATCCGTAAGATGGAGATCTCTCGAAGCGTTGTAGGGGGAACGCCTTCTTCGTCTTCGTGAAGTCTGGTTTTCTTGAGAGCAACGATTTTGCCGGTGGTTTTGTCTCTGGCTCGGTAGACTTTGCCGTAGGTTCCTTCGCCGACCTTCTCGAGCTTCTCGAAAGCCTCCATTGCTGTTTTGGTGGACTCCATGTTTGTTTTGTTTCTCTCTCTAGAAATGAAGAAGATGGTGACAGAGGGTTTGGTTTTTTATAGCCGTTGGAAGGACGCTCTCATAACGGTAATTTGTTTTTTTTTTTTTTTTTGAATTTGAATTTTGGGATCTTTTCATATGGGTAAAAGTTAGTTGGCATCAATAAAAGTTGTTCATGATTTTAAGAAGATATATGATAGAAAGGTGATGACTTGAATTTATTTAATTTAAAGGTTAAATATTTTTTCCTAAGGCCAGGTGGTGCGGTCCGTGATGGACGCCCGGCCACGAGTTATAACATCACGAACACCACCGCCCCTTGAATTTTAACGCGTTATTTTTTCAACGCGTACAAAATATCACGCGTGAAACTTCAATCTATCATTTGTTCTGCATGTTTGACAAATGTTGCATGTTTGACACTTGTACGCCTGTTGCCTCTGGACCCATTGGATGTTTAACACCTGTTGACCAACTTCAAAAGAGCAAACACTTTCCATAAATCAATGTATTAATTAGTTGAAGTTGGCTTTTTTTTATCACTAGTGACCACCCCCACTACATTTCTATCACTAGTGATAGAATATTGGGTGATGACATGGCATGAGTTGATTGGATATTGGGAGTGATAGAATTCTATCACTAGTGACCACCCCTCCTCCCCTAATGTTATAACTTGTTTTAGTTACATTATTAAACATATATTTTTAGACATGTTTGCAAGTACATTAATCTTTTTTAATAAAAATGATCTAAGTGAATAGAAAGAAATTTAGTATTTGTTAGGTATTTTTAAAAGCTTGGTTCTTGGATCTTAATTAATTTGAAAATGAACTAGTTTTTTTTTTTTTTCTATTTTTAAGCCTACTACTATTACATTTTATTTTAAATAAATAGTTTTAGAAAAACTTTTTCATGATGAATAGGGTCGACTCAACCATTTTGGTGGCCTAAGCCGAAGTAAAAAACTTGAGGCCTTTTTCCAAAAAAATAATAATATTTGAAATGGCCCATGACCGGCAAAATAAACTAAACGATTTTTTTTTGTATTTTATTTTTTTGCTTGTATTTATTATTATTATTATTATTATTATTATTATTATTATTATTATTATTATTTTGTATTGGTGGCCTACTCCATAATCCATATCCATCGCAGATTTGTAGCTCAGCCCAAATATCCTATGTTTTTCTTTAAAAAGCTAGAGGCCCTATTGATTTGGAGGCCTAAAGCTCAAGCCTCAAAATACCTGGATTTGGGTCGCCCTGATGATAAATTCAATATATTGTTTATCACCTTATGGCTTTTCGCGTGTTTGTTTATGAGAAATAATTGAGATATCTAATTCATTCAATATGTGATACATATGACACATGACTTATACTATTCATTTTGCAAAATACTAATCTCATACTTACTATCCATTTTGTCATGTACTAATCTCTTTATTTATCTTCTACTACGAGGTGATAATATCAAATTTAGTTGATAACACCAAATTTGATTTTGATTTTGATTTGCTTATCAACACACAAGTATAACCGTTTCACAGTCGCATACTCAAGCTGAGCATGGTTTTTCATATGACATAATGGATCATGTTGGTTAATAATGTATCAATTATGTTTATAAACAAATTTACACAATAATAACGTAAATCTCTTTAAATAAAACAATATTGAAGGTTTTACGCGTCACACAGTCTTTATGTGACGCTCACCCATTTGACATGTTCCCTTTTTAATTACTTGACACGTTTGAGATAAAAATACAACTCAACGGACTCATTCATTGACACCCATGCGTTTGTAGTTCGCCATAAAACAAATACTCTAGAATCAATCTCCGGAATCATTCATTCAATACCTAACCAGATTCAAGTTCCATCAAAACGAACACATTATTCCACTATTATACACCTTTGCACAACCCCAGCAAAAGATATACAAAATAGCAGGCATTTTTCAACCTAAAATACACTTATTTCTAATTATTCAAATGATCAAAGATTGGGATGCTCATCATACAAATTTTGAGATATAAACTCAAGTTACAGTTACATTTTTTAGATGGTGCCATTTGAAGGAGACGCCATGACTGAAAGAACGTCCGCCACTGATGACATGGCACTTAGAGCGGCTTTCAAAATGTCCTGAGAACAACCCGGCTTCACAATGCTTCGTACCTGCACAAAAATGTATAACAAAATCAATTAAAAACGAGAATGATTTTAAGGGTTGTAAACATTTGAATACACATTGTTAACCCATTAACAATAAAGTACATCTTGTTTGACCCATTTTCACATTAATGGGTAGAAATTACCTTGTCGATATATCCATTTAGTTCTTTTATACGGCCCATATAATCCAGGTCCTGACTATGAAGGCCAATGGTCCTAGAATCAGCACCTGGGCCATCAAACTGAATAGGCCCAGGGTTTCTGTAGACATCTTCCATCAAGAATTTTTTTGCATTTTTTCTAAGCACCCTGCAATAATCAGTCAAAATGATTCATAAAGAGTTATAGAAAATAGAAAAAAAATATATTGAGTGGTTGACTTTTCAATAAGACATGATAGAGTGATAAGGTGACTTACTCGTATACTCTGCCTCTTAAATCAACAGCAGCAGGATGAACAACCGGTTTTCCTATAGTCATGGAACCAGAAGCACGGCCATATTCCTTTACAGCCATCATAGCCTATAAGTTTCCAAATTGGTCCCAAAACGTTATGTATCCAGTATCAGTATTTACAAGAACGATGACAATTGGAGACACATTCAACCCATTTACTCGTGAATGGGTCAATTTGGGTTGTGTTTTTTTTTTCTCAAAAGATTTAGTGATTGTAATTGAATTTATCACATTAGTTCTTTGTAAGAGTTATAAAGATGGACAAAAGAATTGTTTGTGGGTCATCCCAGCCCGACCCATCTCAACCCATGCAAACATATGACTTGTTTCAACCCAAATCCATTTTGATCCATTACCAAACCCGTACATCTTTTAACCCATAACTTAAAACAAACAAAAAAACATACAGTTATTGGAGCAGCACCACATCGCCACTTGTTTAAAGAATCCTTCAAATTAGTCACAGTGGCCATATAACCATTCAGACCAGCCGCCAAAATATGGTAACAAATATGTCCAAGAACCTGATTAAATATCGCCTCACGGTTACTTAAAGAATATTTAATTTTAACATAAATTATGCAATTTTATGGAATTCAGCCGAAAACATACATAGGCATAGTCGCAATCGAACTTTGAAGGTAGAGAACCCCTAGCTTGATAGCCCAAAAAGTGACAGATGGCGGTAAATTTCTTCCCTTTGTATATCCCTTCTTTCTGTTAACATATTGCATAGATAATGACTTAATGAGTTCTTATAAATAACATTAGGCCCACAGATGGTTCGGTTCATATTATACCAATCGCTTGCTCATTTCTGCTTCTACAAGTACAGCAAGAAGCTTTTCTGTTTCAATCTGAAAGTTCAATTTCAAGAATCAACATTTGCAAAATATCATACGCAATGTTTTTCTATGATGTTAAACCTAGTACCTGAGACAATTGAGCTGAGTCATCTGATGCAGGATAAAGGAGAAGCTGTGGAATCAAATATCATATATGAGAAACTATACTCATAATACTTTACTGATTAAGTCAAGGGCACGTCTCCATATGCATAGATATATATATATATGACACACGTACCTCTTCTCTGATAAAGGGTGGCAAAAATTGAAATAAGGCTGATGCCCAAGGTGACAGTTGTGATGGAATTTTATCATTGGATATACCTTGTCGAAGAAATCTGTGGATTTCCTGGAAACAAAATATTAATGTCACACCATCAGGCAAAATAGAAATTCTAATTTTAAAACTTAAAGAGTAAAATGCCATTTTCTTCCCTGAGGTTTGGCCAGTTTTGTGACTTTCGTCCAAAGCTTTGTTTTTCCGCATCTGAATCCAAAAGGTTTGAAAGCTTGCCGCTTTCATCCAGCTCGTTAACTCCATCCATTTTTCTCCGTTAAGTAAGGGGTATTTCCATCTTTTTTGTTAACTTATAGGGAAATTCGATCTTTTTCACTTTATGTACAAGCATTTAGCATACTGCACAAATATTCAAAAAACTGAATTGCCTTTTAAGTTAACAAAAAGGATGAAAATACCCCTGACTTAACGAAGAAAAAATGGATGGAGTTAACGAGCCAGATGAAAATGGCAAGCTTCCAAACCTTTTGGATCCAGATGCGAAAAACAAACCTTTGGACGAAAGTCGCAAAACTAGCCAAACCTCAGGGACGAAATGACATTTTACTCTTAAAATTAAAAGTTAACCCGTAACCACATAAATAGAAAGCGAGGATGTAATTGACGGGAATTATAATAACTCATTCTACATGGATTATGGATATAAAACAGGGGCGTACCTACCCTATGGGGTGGGCGGGCGGCCGCACCCCTTGAAAAAAAAGATTTCAGTGGTATTTTTCGCGAAAAATCCCGACCGCACCCCTTGGAAATTTTCGTCCGCACCCTTTAGAAAAAAATTGTTTGGAATTTATATAAAAAAATGTGAACACGGATTGAAACCCGACCCAATTATGTAAACAAGTTAGCCCACTAACCCCTTTATAAAACCTGAATTCATTCCATCAAGCCCAATAAGTTAATATCAATTCAAGCCCAACCCAAATACAACTTTAATTAAACAAAATTAGTCCAATTTACAAAAAAAGACCCAATCGACTGCCATCTTTGTCCGACTCACGCCCTCCCTCTGCCTCACCTCATCAATTCAAGTCTAACCCAAATACAACTTTAATTAAACAAAATTAGTCCAATTTACAAAAAAAGAACCGACTGCCAGCTTTGTGCGACTCACGCCCTCCCTCTGCCTCACCTCACTTCCAGCGACCTGCGACACCCCCACCCCGACGGCGACTGCAACATTCCGGCGAATAATAGCTTAATTCCGGCCACGAACAAGTACATGTTTTGTTTTTTGGTATTTTAATGTTTATGTGATTTTGTTCAAGACTCATGAGATAATAGGATAGGTTAAAAAATTTAAACTTTTATGTGTTTTGAGGTAATTTGGGGTTGTTCTAGTTTTTATAGAATGAGTTTGTTGTCTCTTAATCTTTTATTGATTATATGATTCTAGTATAGGTTTGAAAAGTTGAAATTTAAAACTTGAAAATTAAGGAATATTGATGGTTGAACACTCAAAGATTTTAGTTTGATGTTTTTTGTTTTACATGACACGACCTAATCCGAACCGACCCGAACCAAATTTTTTATTTATATATCTAGGCGGCCTAAAATTTTTTAAAATATTCCGCACCCCCATAGAAAAATTCCTGGGTCCGCCACTGATATAAAATGAGAAATTTCAGCACTTTATTTACCTTAAGTCTTGCCTTACTAATAACGTCCACCATAGTTTCAGTCTACTACTTTAGGCTTAGGGAGTTACCTGCAACAGTGCATTGACTTCAGGAATGCTTTCTATAAGTCCTTCAGGAAGTAGGATGACACCATGGTACTTTTCTGTCCAAATTAACAAATTTTAGAATATAATTTGAATAGTTAATGATATGAACCACCAAATTGTAAATAAGACTATGCGTTGTGGGTTAACTAAAGAGTGCATAACGCCCTGCCACGTAAGCAGTGGGCTTTAACTAACCCACCCTTTAACAAACTAAAAAATTAAAAAAAGAGTACACTACTCGGATGGTCCATGTGGTTTACCAAAATTTTGGATTTGGTCCTTAGCTATCCAAAAGTACACAAATGGTCCCTGTAGTTTGCACTTTGTAATGCATTTAGTCCCCAGCTTTTTCAAAAAGTACATGGATGGTCCTTGTGATTTGCACTTTGTAACGTATTTAGTCTTTAACTTTGACATGCTAAAAACCTTTAGATTTGTTGGCTGGGGACTAAATGTGTTACAAAGTGCAAACCACAGGGACCATCCATGTACTTTTGGAAAGCTAGGGACCAAACGTGTAATTTACTCTTAAAAAAATTTGAATGTGTGTGTGAGCATGTGATTGGTGGAGTGTAGTTGACCCCATCTCTCATTTGCGTTTAACGCCTCCTCTCTTGGCACCCCCTTTAACAATGGTGAGGTGGAATGGGCGCCACCCCACAACAACCAGCCTAAAAAGAGAACAAAAAATCACGTACCTTTTTCTGCCCTGGCTTGCACGGCATCGCAAATTTGTTTTGTTATGTCAGAGATGGTTAGCTTTGAAGCAACAACTTCTTCACCAAGAATAACCTAAAAAGAAGAGATAGAAAGTTAAGAAATTCAATAAATATGCAATTAAATTTGATTTATGAGAGGAAAGAATGTGCACCATGTTGGGATGTGACTGCAGAGTGCATTCCAGTGCAAGATGAGAGGACTTCTGACCCATCAGCCGAACAAAATAATAATACTGGAAGGATGAAGAATGATTTCAATATTTTATAAATGGATCGAAATTTCCACTTGTAACAAAATTAGGTAAAATTACCTTCTCAGCGGAAATAGCGTCTATGCAAAGGTTGCTGATGAGCTGAGAGTCAACCTAAACAAAACGCAAGCAAGGTTATAATATTTCCATTCAGAAAATATGAGTAATTTATTCTGAAAACTAAGTTTTGTTTTTACTTTTATAAATAGGTAATGCGTTTTATAAATATGGATTTTTCTTCATTCAGAAGTGCAGGAAAACTTTTAAAACGTATTTTTTTATTTACATCATACAGTAAAACGATAGCTATGTAGTTACTATCGGTGATATAAATATCAGTGTCAAATATTAGTCAGAATATCAGAACCGAAATTATCAGCGATATTGACCGATATTCCCTATATCAGTATCTTTCTTCTTAGTTCTACCATTTGTCTTTCTTCTTATTGCTGTTATTACTGTTTTAACTCTTACGTGTTAATTGTTAGTGTTTTAAATCTTAATCAGTTTTTACTTGCTACAACTGTTAGTGTTTTGCAAGTTGCAAAAGGTTAATTTGTTAATGGTAGTACACTGTATTGTTAGTGTTAAATTGCTATAGATATAAATTCTGCATGATATTAAAATTACCGATATCCCACCGCGATAACCTATATCTCAACTACCAGTCCATGACCGATATCTAATATTTTACCGCATTACTGCTTTAAACGACAGTATCCATAAAGACCCTCAGCATATGAGTTATTTGACATTATCATTTAATTTTGAATGCAAATGCTTAAAGCTATGATATAAGAATTATACCTATACTCTCTATATTTAAAAAAAAAAAAAAAATCTTTATTCGTATGAAGTTGTCAATATGATAGGATGCACACCTTACAAACAGTATCAAAACCAACATTAGCTTCAACAAACTGGTTCTTGAGATCTCCATTCAATGTAACAGGTACTCCTACCACCTGCAAATTTATAAATATTTTCAACCAAAAAATACCACTGTAAAGTTACATCTTGATTTTTGACAAATCATCAACCTTTGTGGTGCATTTCGCTTGGGAAAAAGTCTCGGCAAGGTGGGCAGCATCCGTGTTTGACGTTACCCCTTCGATTTTAATAACAAAAGCAACGTTAATAAATAAGAAAACAAGAATTTCAATATCAACACGCTAATATTCACTATCATTAAACAATAGTTCAAGCATACCGCCAATAATGACAAGGCCATCCAACTTCAAAGCCTTACATGCAGCCATTGCAGCATCTACTTGTTCTTGCGTTCTTATTTGATCTTTCGTTCGTCCCAACAGATCATAACCACCTTTAGAGGATTAAACAGCCATTAATGAATATACATTAAAGAAGAGAAATACATTCACAAAATTGTATTTGCTTGTACGTTACCTTGGTTTTTGTAGGTTGCAAGTACATCATCTGTGATCTCAAGTGTTCTTTGAGCAAATAAGCCTTCAGAACCACCTAGTTACATCCATGAAAGAATTGTCTTGATGATAACCTATGCGTGTGTGTGTGTGTGTATATATATATACAATGAACTAATAGAACTTACCAAGAAATCCAATCAAAGTACTTTTAGAGTTATGAATTTTGAGAGCTTCATGTAGACCCCAAACAACATTGTGTCCTCCAGGAGATTGTCTACCACAGAAAACCGCTCCAACCCTGACACATGAATCAAAACAAATTTCCAGTGACTTTCAGCCCGTTTGACCTATTTGTCTCATTTCCCTTTTAGCTAATTTCTTTTATTCGACAAGTTTGACATAAACACAAACCAAATCGACCCATTCATAATTAAACAGGACACAATTGCCACCTCTACTTAGTTTAAATCACAGTAGTTAAAATGAAAGAGAGCGAGAACAAAACGCTGAATACCTGATTGCAGGATGCTTAATAATAATCTGCGCATCAGGTACATTCGACGTGGCTCTAAGAAAATGAGCCAAAGGTTGACCATAAGTGTGAGGAAATGACTGACTAATAGCGCTAGCACCTGATACATCATCAGTAGTAGTCACATCACCGAACTCTACTCGCACAGCAGTTCCCTATCAGATCACAAAACACATCACCAATTCATGATCAACAAAGCTAACAAACTCCACAGTAACTTCTAGAAACAACCACATAAAACTGTAAAGATCAATCAAATTCCATCACTCAACCATAACTCATGAAACTAACAATCAGTATTATTCCCTATTTATTTGTTATAATATTTACGACGCAAGGTCGAACCGCCCTGACCAGTGGACAGGTAAGAACTGGTTCGACGTCCGGTCTGGTTCTGAAAACATTGATAAATATGAATAGGATCCAAACGTAACATATATAAATCAACTCATGAAAATAATAATTCCGTCATCCGATTCAAAAACCTTAACTCATAACCTAATTTTCCACACCTAAGTAAATTACCGCTACATGAGGAACATATATATACATGAAATCATGAAATAATACGATCGGTAAGTAATGAAAAGTAAAAGCGAAACCTCAAGGCAAGGAGGAAGGTGAGGTTTGTAAAGCGATCGAGCATGTTGAAGATGTGAAAGTTCTCTCGGAAGTCCGTAATCTGATTCCATAATTGTGCGAAAAGTGTGTTGCTCTGTTTTCACGCAGTTTGTGTGAGTAGAAGAATAATCAAGAAACAAGAGAATATATGAAGGAATCCGCCATTAATGTTCTAGAATATGTACAGTGTGTGTGTGTGTGTGTGGAGAAACAATGGGATGGATGCGCCGTTGAATATGAATAATAATCGGAGAAAAAGCGCACCCAGTGCGTACCTATGAACTACGACTGCGACACATTATGTTATTATTTTATTATTTTTTTTAACGACCAACAGAATCAATCCCGAGCACTCTCGGGACACCCACTGGACCAAACGGAGTACTCCGAGAGTAACCCGAGTCCACCACCAATTCCGGGGAAAACCCGGTAACCCACCCGCCCGTAGGCACGACAGTGAAATTACCAGTAAAGCCCGTTTGGCTCAAGGATCAAACTCAGGTTTCCCTGGGTCTCCTATCATTGCCCACCAATGACTCACTCTGCACCAAGTGGGAGTCGAACTTGCATCTCTCAAGAGAAATGCAAGTCTTCCACCACTTGATCTAGAGATCATTGGCTATTATTTTATTATTAGTTATTACTCTCTTTTTTAAAGTAATAATAATATGTTGATTATTATTTAATTTAATTTAATACTACTCTTTATTTATTTACTTATTCCTAAACCATGAGTCATTTACCATCGTTTTGGCCCTTCATAGTCACCAACCACCACCCTCACCACCGGCTCTAGTCTCTTTGCCGGCGGCTTCATCGATACGATCTCCGTTGTGGCAACGAATACTTGTCGTCACTGGCCGCCAAAAAAATAATTATAACGAGTGAACCTATTTTTTATGTTTTTTTATAGAAGTACTCGTTTTAAGTTTTAACCCAAATTAATTTTAGTCGTGACCAATTTTGAGCTGACTCAAAGTGGCATTTTTTTCTGTCATGAACTTATTTCACTCAAATTTATTGTGACCTCGTATCCATTCAAATTCAATTTGACCTGAAACTGGGGTGTAAACAAGCTCAGATGCTCGAGAGCTACTCGTTATCGGCTAGGTTAAAAGTTTGAACGAGCCGAGCTTTAATGAGCCCGAGCCGAGCCTGCAATAGAGCTCGTTTAGTTATCGAGCCCGAGCTCGAGTCTGAGATACAAAGCTTGTTTAGGCTCGCGAGTTTAAACGAGCCCAAACAAAATTTTACTTTTTTTTATATATAATATAATAATGATGATGACAACATTGGCGAGCCGAGCTTTGGCTCGTTTAAGCGATATTGAAGCGAGCTTGAGCCGAGCTTTTAGCTTGTTTGAGATTGTTCTCAAAATAGTTCGAGCCGAGCTCGAGCTATGGGTTTAACTCGCGAGCCGAGCACGAGCTCGAGCTTCATAAAAACATGATGAATCGAGCTCGAGCTCGGCCCTGCTCGTTTACGCTCCTACCCGAAACCAGTAAGGGATACACATGTTCTAGCCTGATAGGGTAACTATTCTGCCAAACAAACAAATATAAGAGAAATTAAAAATAAGCACTCTATAGCTAATTGGAAAGAATATGTACTAGGTGTGGGACACTTATTAGTAATGCAAAGATTGTCAAAATATATCTCGTGATCGCTTTATACAAATTTTATACTCATTACCATCCGAAAATCAGTACCATCCGAATCATAAATGTCACCTAAATAATTTGTAAATAACCAAAATACAAAAATAAGACATACGAGTCCCTGAGAATATGTGTAGTCATAAAGCCCCTTTAGGGTGTTATGCGACAAATAGCGAAATGCGTAAAAGAGGAGCTTTATGGGGCTTTATATCACAAAAGGGTGTAGCGGTAAGGGGGTTATATAACCCCTTCAGTTATACATACATATGTATGTATATATATGTGTGTGAGTGGGGGGAAACATTGTGCATCGCTGTCATCTTCGCGGGGACTGGATTTGAAGACCCCGTAGCGCCCGCCGTAGTGGTGTTGGGTGGCACTATGGGACGCTATAGCCTCTTTTGCCGTGATATAGTGCCCCCACTACGAGCGGCCTAACAAAAGATGTGGTATTCAAACAACTGATAACACCTTAATTTACAATAAAAAAACAGTAGCACAACAATATGGATCAACTTATGATCCCCCAAGTCCCAAAGAACTTATGATGCATTAGTACTTAACTTAACTACTTAATCATGATAACTTCATGGTTTTTTATAGGCTAATTCACATACCCATTAATCCTACTTCTAAAATCCATCGTAAAACCGATTGTACAATAACGCATCTCCAAGTAGAGCGATATGATGAAATATCTCTCGCTCAAGTTGAACTGGACAGATCGATCCCTCTTCAGCATGTAAGGGCCAAACCCAAACTTCAATGTTGAAATATACAATAAAACATAGGATTCGGGTTTTGCGGTAAGGAAACCCTATTGTTGAAGAGAGATTGATCTGTCCCGTTCAAGGTGAGCCATCACTATATCAAACTGATGATCATAAAGATGATGATTATGAACTAAATTAGGGTTTATGCGATTTATTAGCAAATGTAATGATGATCGATGACATATGCCATACATGAAACAAGAATTACACTATGTTGGAGAAAAAGGAATCAAACTGAAAAGATCTTTTGGAATTTTCACAAAAGGTATATTGTAAGCTCGACGAATTTTAAGGAGGTGGTTGATGCAAAAATAAGAGATCGTAATTCAATGTTGCCCCTAGTAATTTAATTTTATTAATAACGTAGATAATTAATAAGATGAAATTAATAATTATAAACCATCAAAATAAGATGAAATTAATAATTATAAACCGTCAATGTTGAATGGTAATACAAGTCTCATATATGATCGTAAAACATATCTTACAAATGGGTATATTGGTTTAAAGTATGTAAATCATGGATGGTGGAACAACTCAAATTGTAATTAACTTTGATATTTTACCATCTTAACTACTCCAGCACAAACAGAAAGATATATTTACTAATCCCATTCCCTTATAATATTTCTCCATAAATTATAATAATAATCCGAAAGTAAATAGCAAGAAAAAATAAAGAGTAAAATACCAAAATGGTCCCTGAGTTTAGGTTACTTTTGCCACTTCGGTCTGAAACTTTTTTGTATTTGAGTCCCTGATATTTCATTTTTGTTATCATTTTTATCCAATTGGCAAATTCGATTAGAAATTTCTGCCATTTTTATCTTTTCCTCATTTAAATGATGGAAATCTTGCTGGAGTTCAGGCATTAAATGCCGATTATACCCTCCATTTAATTGAGGAAAACTACAAAGGGTGTATATATTTCTAACCCAGTTTAGCAATAGAATATAAGTGGCAACAAAAATGAAACCTCAGGGACCCAGATACAAAAGATTTCACTTTTTAGACGGAAGTGACAAAAGTAAACAAAACTTAGGAACTATTTTGACATTTTACTAAAAATAAATAAATCAAAAGTCAAAAGTCAAGAGCATAAACCAAATACCGAACCGCCCAAAGGATAACAAAAATAAGACGGATATTATTCGAGTAAACCGGTTTAACTCAAGTTATGAAACATTAAATAATAACAAAAATTTAAAAGTAACCAATTAGATAAGATTAGTTATATACCATGGATATTCCATAGATCATTAAATCCACACCACCAAAATATTATTGATTTATTTAAATAAATAAAGTTAAAAATTTTAAAAATAACAAGTGCATAATTCCCTATAAAAGGTGACCGACGTTCGAAGCCACCCAACCATCGTGAAAACCAATTGAACATCTTTACGTTGATCTAATGACTGACATACCTATTCTCCTAATCCCTGATTAAGTTCATGATCATCATTATATATAATGATATTAAGTGTTTGGTTCTGGTTCAGGTTGCTTTGACCGTTGGTTTAAAGCAACTAAACAGGAACCAACATTGATGATGGTTATGAACGAAATTAGGGTTTATGTGAATAGGTTTGCCGGTCGGATTATCATGACCGATGACATATGCTATACATAAATGATAAAACAAGAATCACACTCTTTTGAGGAAAGAAATAAAAACCGACAAGATCTTTCACAAGTTTCATAAAGAATGGTATTTAGAAAGGATTGCGATTTAAGGTTGATGGAGAGATAATAAATTAGGGAAAATAACAATGTTGTTAATTTTATTTTTTTAGTAATGTAAATCATTACTGATTTTTCTTAGGAATGTGTAATATACTAACATAAGTGTTCAACAGACGCGACATTTTATTCATATATGCATAACTATAATATAGGATGAATGCCGGTGATTTAGTGTCGTCAAGCTATTTAGGGTAATTGGATTTGCTTGAATACAAAATGAGAAATTAGAGTTATCAAATGGTGTAAGGAGCTTGTCCAATTTGTTGGGGATTATTGTGCAATGGCCTAAGCAGGGGACTGGGGCATCGTCCTAGGTGGGGTCCGTTGTCTTGATTAGGGAGAGATCTTGTGCACAAGTCGGTTGTGATGATGGGATTAATGTCCATTTAAATCTCTTATGTTCAGAGACCCAATTCACATCTAATACAATGTTAGACATTGAATTCAATGTGGGATTGCAACTCATATGTTATATCATCCCAATGTATGTGTATAAACCTGTAGTTGAAGTTTGGTTGAAGTGGAAAAAAATTGAAACACATGTGTTACATTAAATTGCTTCATTGAAAACACATCTTCAAAGTTATTGGAAATGAGTAGCAATTTGGTTATTGAAGGTTGGTAGCGTACTAATACTTCAGCAGCAACCTTGTGCTTCGGTAACGATCTTGTACCTCGGTAACAACTTTGAACCGCGTAGCAACAAAGATATTACTAAAACCGCATGCGGTTACTTATACCCATAACCATATAATCAACAACTAAAACGTTGTGATGGTTCAACAATATTAATAAATATCAACTCATAATTTCATTCATAATTAAATATTGATTACAAAGAGGTTTATATATATATTCTACTAGTTACAATAATAACCCTCTAACTTATGACAATTAAATATTTGGCTTAACATTCCCCCGCAAGTTGAGGGCGGGTAACGACCTGCAACATGGATCTTAAAAATTCAAATCTTTGAGTTGATAACGGCTTCGTGAAGATGTCGGCAATTTGATCATCTGTTTTAATAAATTGAACCTTTAGATTTCCTTGGCTGACTTGTTCACGAACAAAATGGAAATCTACCTCCACATGTTTAGTTCTAGCATGAAACACCGGGTTTGCTGAGAGATATGTAGCTCCAAGATTATCACACCAAAGAGTGGGTTTATTCAACTTAACTCCAAGTTCTTGTAGAATAGACTTTAACCAGATTAGTTCAGCAACCGTATCAGCAATAGCCTTGTATTCGGATTCAGTAGACGACCTAGAGACAGTTTTCTGCTTACGAGCTGACCATGATACTAAGTTCGAACCCAAGAAGATAGCATGGCCCCCTGTGGATCGACTGTCGACCGGGCAACCAGCCCAATCAGAATCCGAATATGCTGTAATAGGAACCAACCGCTCACCCCAATGTGAATCAACAAAGGCATGTAATGTAGACGTTGAGTTTGATGTAAAACGAAGGCCTAGTTGAGACGTTCCCTTGAGATAGCGAATTATACGTTTGACAGCCGTCCAATGAGATTCGTGAGGTTCATGCATGAACTGACATACCCTGTTGACAGCGTAGGCAATGTCGGGCCTAGATAAAGTGGCATACTGAAGTGCTCCAACACAATGGAGATATCTTGTGGGATCGGACATAAGTGGGTCATCCTTGGTTATCTTATATGTTTTGGCATTTGTAGGTGTTGCAAACGGTTTCGATTCTTTTAACCTGGCTCTATCAATAAGTTCCTGAATATACTTTCGTTGAGATAGGATAAGACCCGAAGAGGTGTGGAGAACTTCAATACCAAGAAAGTAAGTAAGACGACCCAAGTCAGTGAGAGATACCTGCTGACCAACTGAGGCAATAATGCGATTAACTGTGTTTGGATCGTTGCCCGTAATAATGATGTCGTCCACGTAAACCAGTAGGTAAACCTGTTTACCCGAGCGGTTAAGGATAAATAATGATGGATCAGTTTTGGAACCATGAAAACCAAGGTGCTGTAAGACGTTTGAGAGTTTGGTGAACCATGCCCTGGGCGACTGTTTTAAGCCATAAAGGGATTTGTGCAGCTTGCAAACATGATTAGGATGTTTAGGATCCTCGAAGCCCTGTGGTTGACGCATGTAGACCGTTTCATGTAGATCACCATGTAAAAACGCATTTTGCACATCAAGTTGTTTGAGAGACCAATTGTTAGATGCGGCAAGAGAAAGAACCGTGCGGATGGTGGCTGGTTTGACCACAGGGCTGAACGTCTCATGATAATTAATGCCGGACTGCTGTAGAAAACCCTTTGCTACCAATCGAGCCTTGTGTCTAGTCAGGTTCCCATGCTGATCAGTTTTCAACATGTAAACCCATTTGCAATCAATAACATTAGAATTTGGAACCGGAGGAACTAACGACCATGTTCCGTTTCTGTGTAGTGCGTTCAACTCGGCTGTCATGGCTTGACGCCACTCCGCGGATTCGTTGGCAACAGTAAAGGAAGTCGGTTCAGAAGGAACGGTAGTAGTGGTGGCGATATTGGCTGAAGGGTCAAAAATTTTTCGGGGTTTAGGATGTGGCCGAAGGTGAGGAGGGCGATAACGGGGCGTGGTTGGTTGCGAAGGAGAGGAAGTAGGTTGGGTGGTGTTTGTCTGAGGAATAGGGGCGGTTTGGACAGGTTCGGAAATAGGAGGGGTGGGTGGCGTTGGTTCGGTTGTAGGAATGGATGGGTTTTCGAAAATGGTTAATGGCGGATCAGGAATTGTAGAAAAGGAAGTAGCGGCTGTGGAGGATGAAGGAGGGTCGATGGAGGGTTCAGTAAGGGAGGGAAAAACATGCTCGTTAAATCGGACATGGCGAGCAATGTAGATTCGGTGAGTAGTTTGATCAAGGCATTGATATCCATGATGAGACGGGCTATAACCGAGAAATATACAAGGAGTAGAACGAAAATCAATTTTGTGTTGATTATATGGACGTAAATAAGGAAAACAGAGACATCCGAATACTCGAAGAAATGAGTAATCAGGAGGACGTTGGAAAACAAGTTGATATGGAGATTTGTTTAAGGAAAGACGAGAAGGTAGACGATTGATGAGGTAGACGGCGGTTTGAAAAGCGAACGACCAAAAAATTTGAGGTAGTTTGGATTGGGCTAGAAAGGTGAGTCCGGTTTCCACGACGTGGCGGTGGCGACGCTCGACAATGCCATTCTGTTCACTCGTATGAGGACACGAGCGATGATGTAAAATACCATGGGATGTAAAAAACTGAGTAAGGTTCCGAAACTCGCCACCCCAATCAGTTTGAACACTTTTTAGTTTGGTGTTAAATTGGCGTTCAACTAGGCGAACGAAATTTGTAAAGGTGTTAAAAACGTCGGATTTTTGCATGAGCGGGAAATACCACATATAGCGGGTATGATGGTCAACACATAACAAAAAATAACGATAACCGTCAAAGGACGTGGTAGTATGGCCCCAAACATCACAATAAACCAAATCAAGTATGTTTTTACTACGAAAAGATGAAATAGGCAAAGTAAGTTTGGACATTTTTCCCAATTGACAAGAAGTACACAAAGATGAACAAAGTTTGTCAGAAACAGGTAAAGAAAAAGTTTTAACAATATGTTGAAAAACTCGAAAGTGAGGATGCCCCAGTCGTTGATGCCACATAGTAGATGGAGCTCGAAAAGCAGTGAACGCCATCTTGGAAACCGGTTGAAAAGAAGGTAGGCGAATGGTGTAGAGACCCTGGTCACTGGGGCCCGTGAGGAGGATAGCCCTGGTAGCCTCGTCCTTCACAACAAAAAAAGAAGTGTGAAATTTAAAGAAAACGTTATTATCTTTGCAAAATTTGTGAACAGAAAGTAGGTTACGTTGTAGGCCCGGGACATAAAGTATGTGGTTAAGTTGTAAGTTTTTGTTTGAGGTAAAAAAGGATTTTGAACCGACATGAAGAATTGGAAGAGAGTTATCGTTACCAACATAGAGGGAGTCATTACCGTAATAGACGTCCGAGTTGTCTATACTAGCAAGATCAGGAGTACCATGGGAATTAGCGCCTGTATCCGATGTCCAAGTAGTATATGATCCCGCCTCAGTGTTACACCCTAATTCACGTTTGACCAAAAGTCGCAGCGGAAACACGTACCATAAAATTTCTTTCATTATAATTTCCTTAACTTATTTAAAATTTAACTTTAGCATAACTCTTTCTCATAAATCCCTCAGTCGACTTATTTACTAATTAAAACATAGCTTATGTTTACTACATTCTATACATCAACGTTCCCGTACAATCTCTCTTGTGACTCGATCCTCGATCTCTTTACCTTGATGATCCTCATGGCTTGTACTACCTGCGCTCACCAAATAAAATTTCATAACATTAGTACGTATCATAAACATATAAGATTTATTCATGTTTATTTTTCATTCCATCAACTCTTTACATCCCGGCTTTCCGTTTGATCCTACGATCCGTGGTGAGACTCCTTTGATATTCCTGCATTATACTTCATTCACCAAGCACGCTATTATTATCGTTAGTACTCGATTTCATCGAATGCATGCATGCATACATACTTTCATACAAACTTATACATATACTTACGATCACACATAACAGCTTACATACATACATATCTACATACATACGTACGTACCTACGTACGTGCATACCTAAGTACATCCATTCATACATACATACATACATATCACATGTCTTCACACAAACCTACATACGTGCATACCTTCGTACATACTCACTTGCGTACATAAACTTGCTACCTACATACACACCTACATACATACACACCTACATACATACACTTAGAATTATAAAACATACATACGTATATTACCTACATATATACACTTAGACTTATAAAACATACATACGTATATACCTACATACATACTTATATATATATTTACAATCACCTATTGCAACATACCCATCTCATACTTGCCTACTCATACACTTCTTCATATATCCTCGTGTACTTGCTCCCACACTATAATCTTACATACGTTCGCGCATACATACTTACATTCACTTCTACATATGTGTACAGATACATACAAACATACATACTTGCCTATCTACATATGTGCATACCTATATGCTCATAAAAACGTAAGTTAAATTAGTCATACGCAACTTAAAACGCGTTTAGACGAGTTCCCGAGCCAAAACGGAGCAAACAAACAATTTTCGCTGAACAAGGGGGGCCTCGAGTGACGCCAAGGGCCTTGGCGTCATGCCTAGCCCTTGTTTTCACAGAACTTCTGCAGCTAAGTGCTGCAGATTCCCAGCACGACCGCATTTCACGGAAACGATCATAACTTCTTCGTTATTGGTCCGTTTTACCTGATTCTTTTTCCTACACATCCGTAATTTAATTCTCCATCTTATGGAGTTAAGATCCGACATCCGGATTAACAAAATTCCAGACTTTTAAGTCTTCGGCTTACTACCCTTTTTACCAAGAATTGACCCATTCGTAATTCTATCACATAACTTGTTCGTTTTACCATAACCTCTTATAAACATAATAATATCAGTGACGTCTATCATAAATTACTAAATTCTTGGATATCTTTCATCCTCTTAACACATTATCGTTCATATGCTTATTTTGACCCGTTAAGGGTATTCGCGCATTAATTGGTCTATGACTAACCAAACCATAATCCCCACTTCCATACTTGTCCAAAACATTACACTAATCAAATAACTTGTCTCTAAACTACTTTTAAGATCGTTTGCCCCAAAATGGTCAACTTAAATCCTATCATATACGACGAAAGACTTTAACACATATTTGACCTCAAACGTTATGTTTAATTAATTAAAACACTTTATTTCTTAATCGAACTAAGAAGTGATTACGGAAATCACTTACCTTATGGGTCCATGCTCGTATCCGATTCCTTGCCTCTTCTTGACCCGTTAACACCTCATGGTTGAGTCCGTCTCGACGTGATTCCTATACTTTCATTTCATCGAAATCACGCTCTTATTAGCATACTCATTTATACATGTAACAATCATATCACTCGCATAATTCACACTTAACTTTCCTTAGTCACTTCTAACAAGCATTAAAACATACAATCAACTTCATATCCTTTCCAACACACGTAATTCATCGGGTAATCAAAATTAACACATATTTACATAACATGTATCAAACGACTTCCTATAATCCTGCTTTTACAACAACGAGTCAAATCATGTTTCTTATACTTAGTTGACTTTCAAGAGTCAACTATTAACCATATTTAACCATCGACTTATCATCATATACTCATAACATCATAATCGACTATACAGACGACACTATGTACATTTTATCATACGCTTGATGTGCGTACCACCTTTTAAGCATAACGTACAACTAATTCATACATAAATCTTCTAAACTCATACATAACCCATCAAATCCTACTACTAATCATCATATATCATTCCAAATGAACATTAAACATAACATCATCACATTCCTCCTAATTCATCTAACAATAATTCATCATACCCACATGATACATCAATCTTTCAACAAAACTTGAACATAGGTGGTGTTTCTAGTAATCATCTTCACCATAACTAACGGGTTTCACCTCTAGTCATCAAATTAACGCAAACCATACATAACCCATGTTCTATACGAGGATTCTAACCCTTGTACATGATCAATTTCATATTAACTCACGGATTAGAACATAACCCACTTCACCCATGATCACCAATCTTAAATTTAAGACATACCTTATGATCCTCTCGTGTTGGTGATCATTAATCCAAGCTCGGTTATGGATTTAAGCTTCATCTTGCCTTCCGATTTGAGCATAAAGATGAAGTTAGGGTTTGAGGCTCCATGGGAGCCTCCTGATCTTTCTCGAACACACGTATGTGTGTGTTTGTGTGTGATTAAGTTATTTAATAACTTAACTTTCATTTGTTCCACTTTAGCCCCTTGGGTTTACCTTTAAAACATAACTGACACTACCCTCATCATTTAATACTTTTGACCATACCCTTAACTAGGTTAAATAGCCTAGTTATTTATTTCATGACGTGTCACATAAGAACATACGACAACTATTAACATTCAAATTTTTGGGGCGTTACAAGTCTACCACCCTTAAACGAGGTTTCGTCCCCGAAACCTTTCTTACTTTCATCGAACACACATTATCTTTTCTTCCAATCCATCTATACGACCACTAGCCCATCCTAATGAGAATCTTCTCGCTTCAAGAATCCGTTCCGGAGTTCTTATTAGTGTCGCTTTCACTAATAGCGCTAATTTCTAACAACCTTCATAGCTAGTGGTTTATTCCTCGTTCAAATATTCCTTCATCATGTGCAATATATCCTTTTGTTTACAAAAAAAAAAAATCCAACATTTCATTATTAACATTCTTTCTGTTTATTTGCACATTCATAACGTTTTCGTCGACTAAACGACCTTACTTTGTAATCTATACATACTCATATATGCTTATCTTTAACGTTAACCTTATTCTGCATTTCCCACAGTTACGTATACCTTGCATACCTTTATATTATCTTTAAATCATTTCGTTCATTTCACATTACTATTGCTTTCACTTCATGCATTACTTAATTTACGCATATAAATAGTTCATATCTCTCCAACATGAGTTAAACATTTTACTAACCTCTTTTTCATTTCCCAAACCACGATTGTCACGGCCCTCGGCCCCGGTTTGACCCGGTCCAGAGCTGCGAGGCAGGAAATCCGATGGTATCTAATTAAGTGACAGCGGAAGTCTTTTTAAACAGGATCGATTAATATTAAAACTGCTCGTTTATATATAATATAGGGATAAATCCCATAATTTACAAATAAGTGATTTCACTGGGAAATCCTTTATTTCTTAAAACATGTTTCTTTATTTATTTACATTGAGCCACTTTTCTAAGCTTGTAGTGCTCCACGGCACTTTTCCTGTGCTCACAACAGATCACCTGAAACATGTTTGAAAAAGGTTTTGTCAGCAGGGAAATACTGAGTGAATCATTCAGTTTTACTAAAACGACTCGTTTGTTATAAATCACAGTATTAAGAGATTACAATGTTTCTGATATCAAACCAACTACCCACAGTATTTGTCACTCGACTCTTTTCTGTGACTGTGGTCATATCACCATTGGCTGCCCCAATGAATGACGGTTATCACTAAATTTAGGTTCGCCCACCTAAAGTGATAAAACTGCAATACTGTGCACAATACCCCACATACCGGCTGTAATTTGGTGATTACATAAACTTAATCACTGTAATTATAACTTTGAAAATATTTTAAGAACTTATAAAGCAATTTGATAAAAAGAGAATGACTCACATTGTAGATTTAACGAGCAGAATATAAGCCTACTGATTAGCCTTGATTAACCTATTTTAAATAACAATGCACACGTAACAGGTTAGTAACTAATACAGCAGTTACGACAATTCACGAGATTAAACTCTCACAACGAGTTATTAGTGCAATACTTAACAATTCAGCGGATTCACAACGAATGACAGAGTATAGTCCGAAGTCGAGCAGTACTCAAACATTCAAGTCGAAATCACGATGAATTAATAAAGTATAAACTCAATTTGAGCGGCACTTAAACAATCGTTGGATAGTTATAATCGATCGGACGTTGAATCGTAATAGCGATCGAGTTATTACCCTGATTGTGGCAGCAATTAGTGATTGTGTGTGTTTAGTGGACTGTTTCTGTGATAACTCAGTCTACGTAACTCGAATTTACGTCGTTCCAAAGACAGAATTCAAGTCCCAATGCCCAGTATTTATACGTGAATTTGGATTCCCCCACGTGTCGCGGAAGGTGTCGCGACTCGCCTGGGATGTCGACCTAGCCTAGAGTAGCCTTGTCACTAGTATAGGCTTGATGAATTGATAGTTCGTTAATTTTCGTTGTTGACAGCACATTTTTAAAGATAATCGTTAGTTAGGGTTTACCCCCCTTGAGTTTTAGGGGCCCTAATCCTGATTCCAAATGTCTTGAAAATTTTAGGGATTATGCCAAATCACTTGGGTTTCTCAATTAGGGTTTTCTATTGACCAGATTAAAATAATATTTTGTCAGTAGTTTCTTGCACAATTTCTGGACCTGATAATTGACTTTCTCCTATTTCTGCCCAACAAACTGGAGTTCTGCACTTACGTCCATATAGTGCTTCAAATGGAGCAGTTTCAATGCTTGAATGATAACTATTGTTATAGGAGAATTCAATTAATGGTAAATGATCATCCCAGTTTCCACCAAAATCTATTACACATGCTCGAAGCATGTCTTCTAGAGTTTGACCAAAAGTCGCAGCGGAAACACGTACCATAAAATTTCTTTCATTATAATTTCCTTAACTTGTTTAAAATTTAACTTTAGCATAACTCTTTCTCATAAATCCCTCAGTCGACTTATTTACTAATTAAAACATAGCTTATATTTACTACATTATATACATCAACGTTCCCGTACAATCTCTCTTGTGACTCGATCCTCGATCTCTTTACCTTGATGATCCTCATGGCTTGTACTACCTGCGCTCACCAAATAAAATTTCATAACATTAGTACGTATCATAAACATATAAGATTTATTCATGTTTATTTTTCATTCCATCAACTCTTTACATCCCGGCTTTCCGTTTGATCCTACGATCCATGGTGAGACTCCTTTGATATTCCTGCATTATACTTCATTCACCAAGCACGCTATTATTATCGTTAGTACTCGATTTCATCGAATGCATGCATACATACTTTCATACAAACTTATACATATACTTACGATCACACATAACAGCTTACATACATACGTACGTACGTACCTACGTACGTGCATACCTAAGTACATCCATTCATACATACATACATACATACATACATACATATCACATGTCTTCACACAAACCTACATACGTGCATACCTTCGTACATACTCACTTGCGTACATAAACTTGCTACCTACATACACACCTACATACATACACTTAGAATTATAAAACATACATACGTATATTACCTACATATATACACTTAGACTTATAAAACATACATACGTATATACCTACATACATACTTACATATATATTTACAATCACCTATTGCAACATACCCATCTCATACTTGCCTACTCATACACTTCTTCATATATCCTCGTGTACTTGCTCCCACACTATAATCTTACATACGTTCGCGCATACATACTTACATTCACTTCTACATACGTGTACAGATACATACAAACATACATACTTGCCTATCTACATATGTGCATACCTATATGCTCATAAAAACGTAAGTTAAATTAGTCATACGCAACTTAAAACGCATTTAGACGAGTTCCCGAGCCAAAACGGAGCAAACGAACAATTTTCGCTGAACAAGGGGGGCCTCGCGTGACGCCAAGGGCCTTGGTGTCTGTCACGGCCCCCGACCCGGTTTGACCCGTTTCAGGAGCCGCGGGATAGAAATCCCGTGGTATTTATTTAATTGAGTTTAACAGCGGAAGTTTCTTCATGATCATTTTAAAACTTAAATATTTCCCGATTATTTTATTTCACAACTCTGGATAAAACCCGGTAATTTACAATCTTGAGATTTCACGAAGAAATCTCTTATTTTACAAAACATGTTTCTTTATTTTATACTGAGCCACTTCTTTAAGCTTCTAGTGCTTCTCGGCACTTTTCCTGGATCACAACAGATCACCTGAAACATGTTTTAAAAAAATTTTGTCAGCGGGAAATACTGAGTGAATCATTCTATTTATGAAAACGACTCATTTGTTATAATTTACAGTATTAAGAGAGATTACAATGTTTCAGATATCAAACCAACTACCCACAGTACTTGTCACTCGAACATCCATCGGAAGCCTCTTTGCCCGATGGTGTCTGTGACTATGGTCATATCACTCATTGGCTAACTCGTTGTCCAATAGTGACGGTTATCAAGTAATGTATAAAAAACCCCACATACCGGCTGTAACTTGGTGATTACATAAACTTAATCACTGTAATTATAACCTTGAAAATAAATATGATTTCAAAAGTAATTTGATAAAAAGAGAATGACTCACATTGCAGATTTAATTGAGCAGAGCCTAGCCTACTGATTAGCCTTTTAACCTAAATTAATAACAGGCACACAATTCGGTTAGTAACTTAATACAGCAGTTACGACAATTCACGAGATTAAACCCTCACAACGATTTACAAGTGCAATACTTAACAATTCAGCGGATTCACAACGAATGACAGAGTATAGTCCGAATTCGAACAGCACTCAAACATTCAAGTCGAAATCACGATGAATAACAAAGTATAAACTCAATTTGAGCGGCACTTAAACAATCGTTGGATAGTTATAATCGATCGGACGTTGAATCGTAATAGCGATCGAGTTATTACCCTGATTGCGGCGTCGATTAGTGCACTGTGTGTGTTAATTGTAGTAATCGAACTATAACTCAGTCTACGAAAACTGATTTTACGTCGTTTCAAAGACAAATTTCAAGTCCCAAGGCCCTGTATTTATACACCAAAAATGTCCCCCCTCGCGCCACGCGAAAGGATCTCCTGTGCGCGTCGCGTGGCGCGAGAGACCCTAGTCTAGCATAGGGTGTGTTCGTGTCCCAGTAGCTTGGCTGAGTTGGTTTCGTGTGATTTTAAATTTTTGACAGCAAACTGTGTGGATTATACCGAATAGGTTTTACCCCCCCTGAGTTTTAGGAGCCCTGATCCTGATTCCGATTGTTCTGAAAATTTTAGGGTTAATGCAGAATTACTTGGGTTTCTCAATTAAGGTTTTCTTAATAGATAATTAACCTTCTAAGTATTAATTTTAGTGAGAGTTGTTACATCCTCCTCACCTTAAGAAAAATCTCGTCCTCGAGATTTATTGGAATAAATGAGGATATTTTCGCTTCATTTCTGATTCCAGCTCCCAAGTGTATTCTGGTCCTCTCTTTGAATCCCATCTGACTTTGACTAAAACTAGTCGTTTATGTTTGAGAAACTTAATCTTTCGATCCTCAATTTGAAGAGGTTTCTCAACAAATTTCAGTTTTTCGTTTACCTCTATATCTTGAAGAGGTACTACCAAAGATTCGTCTGATAGACACTTCTTGAGATTGGATACATGAAATACATCATGTACTCCAGCTAACTCTTCTGGTAGATGTAAACGATAAGCAACTGGTCCTATACGTTGGATCACTGGAAATGGTCCTACGTACCTTGGACTTAGTTTTCCTTTCTTACCGAATCTAACAACTCCTTTCCAAGGGGAAACTTTCAACAGTACTCTGTCTCCAACTTTGAATTCTAATGGCTTGCATCTATTATCTGCATAACTCTTCTGGCGATCTCGAGCAGTCTTCAGCCTTTCCTTGATTTGAGTAATCTTATCAGTCGTCTCTTGCACTATTTCAGGACCTGATAATTGATTTTCTCCTATTTTTGCCCAACAAACTGGAGTTCTGCACTTACGTCCATATAGTGCTTCAAATGGAGCAGTTTCAATGGTTGAATGATAACTATTGTTATAGGAGAATTCAATTAATGGTAAATGATCATCCCAGTTTCCACCAAAATCTATTACACATGCTCGGAGCATGTCTTCTAGAGTTTGGATTGTCCTTTCACTTTGTCCGTCTGTTTGTGGATGATATGTCGTGCTTAGGTTTAGTCGAGTTCCCATTGCTTGCTGGAAACTTTTCCAGAAGTGAAACGACTATCTCTATCTGATACAATGGAGAGTGGAACTCCATGTAGAGATACGACTTCATCTACATACAACTTTGCCAATCTTTCCATGCTAAAGGTTTCTTTCATAGGCAGAAAGTGAGCAGATTTGGTTAATCGATCCACAATTACCCAAATCGCATCATTACCTTTTCTGGTTTTGGGTAACTTAGTAACAAAATCCATTGTTATAAGTTCCCATTTTCATACAGGAATTTCTAATTATTGTAGTAGGCCTGAAGGTTTCTGATGTTCTGCCTTAACTTGTGAACAAGTAAGACACTTAGAAACATATCTAGCTATATCCTTTTTCATACCTATCCACCAGAAATTCTTCCTTAAATCTTGGTACATCTTATTGTTTCCTGGATGAATTGTATACCTTGACTTATGGGCTTCTTCTAAAATCTTATTTCTTAATTCTCCCTGCTTAGGTACCCAAATTCTGCTTTTGTGGAATTTCCAAATTCCGTCATTTCCTTGCTCTAGTTCCTTTATATAACCTTTCATTCCTTCAGCATCGTCCTTGATTGTTGTTTCCTGAACCTTCTTTAATTGTTCCATTAAATCTATTTGTAGATTTAATCTAAGAGCACGGACTCGCTTTTGTTTTTCCTGATACTTACGACTTAAGGCATCTGTAACTACATTTGCCTTTCCTTCGTGATACTGAATATCACAGTCGTAATCACTTAAGATTTCCATCCATCTCCTTTGCCTCATGTTTAATTCTTTTTGCCCAAATATATATCTTAAACTTTTATGATCCGTATAGACAGTAAACCTACCTCCATACAGATAATGTCTCCATAATTTAAGGGCAAAAATTACAGCTCCTAATTCTAAATCATGAGTTGTATAATTTTCTTCGTGCTTTTTCAACTGTCTTGAAGCATACGCAATTACCTTCTTGCGTTGCATAAGCACACATCCAAATCCTAGTTTTGAAGCATCACAATATACTTCAAAATCTTCAGTTCCTTCTGGTAAGGCTAATATTGGAGCATTGGTTAATTTTTGCTTTAGAATCCTAAAGGCTTCTTCTTGCTTAGGTCCCCAATCAAACTTAACTGCTTTACAGGTTAGCTTAGTTAATGGTACAACTATTTTGGAAAAATCCTTAATAAACCGTCTATAATAGCCAGCTAAACCTATAAAACTTCTAATTTCCATTGCAGTTTGTGGAACCTTCCAATTGGTAATTGCCTCTATCTTAGCAGGATCTACATGGATACCTTCGTGATTTACCATGTGACCTAAGAATTGCACTTCTTGCAACCAAAATTCACATTTCAAGAATTTGGCGTACAACTTTTCTTTTCTTAACAAAGTTAAGAGTACATGTAAGTGCTGACTATGTTCGTCCTGACTTTTTGAATAAATAAGTATATCGTCTATAAAGACAATTACAAATTTATCCAAATACAGTTTACAGATTCTATTCATCATGTCCATGAATGCTGCAGGTGCATTCGTTAGTCCAAAGGGCATGACTGTAAACTCATAATGGCCATACCTAGTTCTGAAAGCAGTTTTAGGTATGTCTTCTTCTTGTACTTTCAACTGGTGATATCCAGATCTTAGATCTATTTTAGAAAAATACCTAGCACCTTGAAGTTGATCAAAAAGATCGTCAATCCTAGGTAATGGGTATCGATTCTTAACTGTAACCTTATTTAATTCTCTATAATCGATACACATTCTCATTGAACCATCCTTCTTCTTTACAAACAACACTGGCGCTCCCCAAGGGGATGAGCTAGGTTGTATGAATCCTTTACTTAGTAATTCATCTAATTGCTTTTTCAGTTCTAACATTTCTGTGGGTGCTAACCGATAAGGTGCCTTAGCTATCGGTATAGTTCCTGGAATTAGATGAATCCTAAACTCTACTTCCCTATCTGGTGGTAACCCTGGTAATTCTTCTGGGAATACCTCTGGGTATTCTGAGACTACAGGAATTTTCTTAAGTTCTTTTCCCTTAGTACTAATGATTACTGAAATCATATATACTATTCCTTGTTTTCGTTCATAATTAGCAACTTTCATTACTGATATGAACTTCATGGGCTTACGTGGTTTATCTCCTGTAATCACAATTACTTCTCCGGTGGGTGCCTGAATTTCTATAGAGTTCTTATCACATAGAATTCGAGCATGGTTGGCTACTAACCAATCCATTCCTAACACAACATCGAATTCAGCTAATTTCATAGGAAATAGGTTTGCATAAAATTTATGACCTAAAAGTCCTATTTCTATATTTTGCAAAACCTTATCTATTTTAACTGAATTTCCATCAGCCGTTTCGACTGTAAAAATCTGCCTAATGTTGGTTAAGGGTATATTAAGAGCTTGGCAGAATGAAGTATTGATAAAACTTTGGTTCGCACCAGAGTCAAATAATACTTTGGCGTAAATGTTGTGAACTAAGAACGTACCGGCTATTACATCAGGAATCATCTCTGCTTCCTGAGTAGTTAACTGAAATGCTCTGACATTCTTCTTAGTAGCTCCATCGGTTGTCTTGGCTTTGTTGTCTGCTGGTTTGACCAATTTAGGACATTCTGGTCTAAAATGTCCTCTTTCCCCGCAATTATAGCAGACTCTTGTTTTCTTTCTGCATTCCTCTTCACGATGTCCTACTATTTTACAAAAATTGCAGGTTACACTACATCTTCCAAAATGTTTCTTTCTGCAATTCCTGCAAAATGGCGGATTTGAAGATTGCCCTGTTCCTCTTTTCTTGAAACTGTTATTATTACCCATACGAAATCCTTGGGTAATTTCCTGAGCCAGTTCCTTCTTCCTGTTTTCATCTTGCGTGCGTACCAGTTCGTCGGTTAAGGTATTTGCTAATTCCACAGCATCGTCAATCGTACGAGGTCTCGTAGCTTTAACGATGTTACAGATTTCACTAATCAATCCCCAAATATAGCGAGAAATGAGTACCAGTTCTGGCGAAGCCAGCGTTGGTACCACTCTAGCATATTCAAAGAATGTCGAAGTATAACCGCGACAATCTACACCTATCATCTTATGGTTTAAAAACTTATTTGCCATTTGATCTTTTTCATATTCGGGACAGAATTTTCTTTCTACAAGACTCTTAAATTCTTCCCAGTTCATGGCATAAGCCCTATTTCTTCCTTTTGCTTGTAACACCGTGTTCCACCATTCTAGCGCCCCTTCTTTGAAAAGATTTGACGCGTACATGACCTGATCATCCTGAACACATTTACTTATTGCAATTACTGCTTCGGTTTTCTCTAACCAACGCAGTGATGCAGTTGCTCCTTCATTGCCTGCAAATTCAGTGGGTTTACAAGCAAGGAATTCTTTGAAAGTGCAACCAGGTGTTGCAGCTTTCATTTTCTTAGAGAGCGGAGCTTGCCGTGGTTCATTATCATGATTAACATGATCATTGCCTCTGTTTACGCTATTACTGAAGTTATCTTCATAAATACGTTTGCTAGGAACGATTTGTTGCGGTTCTATTGGATTTTTAACAGCAGCAACGAATGCTGGAATAGCATTGGCTATCCCTTGAGCAACTATATTTTCTATATCCTGCCTAGTCATATATTGATCCCCCGGTTGTTGCTCAAATTGATTAATCTCATTAACTGGTTCATTATTAACGTTTTCCATCTGATAATTAATATATATAATTTATTAGTATCAAATAAATAACAATTAAACACAACATTTATACAGAGTTCATAACACCAATATAGCCAAAACTATCGATTCTTGATTTCTATTTATATTTAATAGTATGCATCAATACATACTATTATCTTACAAAGTTTTATTTGTAGTTATTTTACAGGCTGATTTTACTTATTACTATTACACCACTACAGTTCCATAAACCCCCTATCTTTTATCAGTTGGTGTTCTAGTAACGACGTTCCTTCTTATCGTAATTCCAGGAAATCTGTCCCAAAATCTCTTGGATCCTATTCCTAGTATCTACTAGTTCCTTGTCAAAATGGCGGAGTTCAGCCATTTTCTCGTTACTTATTGGTGGATTTGGTAAAGGTTCTAGATTGTGCTGAGGAAAAAGTTTATAGGGATAGTTTTGTAACAGTATTTCAAGAGAATGAACAAAATCATTTTCATTAATAGGCTCAATAGTATCATTGTTTGCCATTATAAAATCTAGTTCTTCTTGAGATGGTAACCCCTTAATTTGCCTAGAGCTTTCCCTAATTTCCAATTTCTTAGGCTTGGTTTTCTCGAGAGGTAAAGCGTTGAATTCTATAGGTTCTTCTATGTTTGGTATGTACCTATTGAAATCTCTGGAAACCTCTATTCTTACCGGATAAAGATTTAAATTCTGAAGGGCGTCAGACAAATCATTCATGCTGTTTAGCAAAATTCACAAAATTACTAAGTTAAAAATCATAACTAAATTTTATAGAAAAATTTTAAATATTATTTCATACTGGGTAAGGTTTCTAGACTGTAGGTAATCCGGGTACTAAAATTTTGAGTCAAATTATTTTAAAGATTTATATTTATTGCTACAGTGGCTAGCATATAAAGATATGCCCATACTGTACACAATAAATCAGATAATAAAACACATAATCATAAAATAATAATTAATAAGAAATTAAGTATTTTCTAAATACTTAATTTGGCTTAAATCAGTGGCTCTGATACCACCTGTTTCTGTCACGGCCCCCGACCCGGTTTGACCCGTTTCAGGAGCCGCGGGACAGAAATCCCGTGGTATTTATTTAATTGAGTTTAACAGCGGAAGTTTCTTCAGGATCATTTTAAAACTTAAATATTTCCCGATTATTTTATTTCACAACTCGGGATAAAACCCGGTAATTTACAATCTTGAGATTTCACGAAGAAATCTCTTATTTTACAAAACATGTTTCTTTATTTTATACTGAGCCACTTCTTTAAGCTTCTAGTGCTTCTCGGCACTTTTCCTGGATCACAACAGATCACCTGAAACATGTTTTAAAAAAATTTTGTCAGCGGGAAATACTGAGTGAATCATTCTATTTATGAAAACGACTCATTTGTTATAATTTACAGTATTAAGAGAGATTACAATGTTTCAGATATCAAACCAACTACCCACAGTACTTGTCACTCGAACATCCATCGGAAGCCTCTTTGCCCGATGGTGTCTGTGACTATGGTCATATCACTCATTGGCTAACTCGTTGTCCAATAGTGACGGTTATCAAGTAATGTATACAAAACCCCACATACCGGCTGTAACTTGGTGATTACATAAACTTAATCACTGTAATTATAACCTTGAAAATAAATATGATTTCAAAAGTAATTTGATAAAAAGAGAATGACTCACATTGCAGATTTAATTGAGCAGAGCCTAGCCTACTGATTAGCCTTTTAACCTAAATTAATAACAGGCACACAATTCGGTTAGTAACTTAATACAGCAGTTACGACAATTCACGAGATTAAACCCTCACAACGATTTACAAGTGCAATACTTAACAATTCAGCGGATTCACAACGAATGACAGAGTATAGTCCGAATTCGAACAGCACTCAAACATTCAAGTCGAAATCACGATGAATAACAAAGTATAAACTCAATTTGAGCGGCACTTAAACAATCGTTGGATAGTTATAATCGATCGGACGTTGAATCGTAATAGCGATCGAGTTATTACCCTGATTGCGGCGTCGATTAGTGCACTGTGTGTGTTAATTGTAGTAATCGAACTATAACTCAGTCTACGAAAACTGATTTTACGTCGTTTCAAAGACAAATTTCAAGTCCCAAGGCCCTGTATTTATACACCAAAAATGTCCCCCCTCGCGCCACGCGAAAGGATCTCCTGTGCGCGTCGCGTGGCGCGAGAGACCCTAGTCTAGCATAGGGTGTGTTCATGTCCCAGTAGCTTGGCTGAGTTGGTTTCGTGTGATTTTAAATTTTTGACAGCAAACTGTGTGGATTATACCGAATAGGTTTTACCCCCCCTGAGTTTTAGGGGCCCTGATCCTGATTCCAATTGTTCTGAAAATTTTAGGGTTAATGCAGAATTACTTGGGTTTCTCAATTAAGGTTTTCTTAATAGATAATTAACCTTCTAAGTATTAATTTTAGTGAGAGTTGTTACAGCGTCACGCCTAGCCCTTGTTTTCACAGAACTTCTGCAGCTAAGTGCTGCAGATTCCCAGCACGACCGCATTTCACGGAAACGGTCATAACTTCTTCGTTATTGGTCCGTTTTACCTGATTCTTTTTCCTACACGTCAGTAATTTAATTCTCCATCTTATGGAGTTAAGATCCGACATCCGGATTAACAAAATTCCAGACTTTTAAGTCTTCGTCTTACTACCCTTTTTACCAAGAATTGACCCATTCGTAATTCTATCACATAACTTGTTCGTTTTACCATAACCTCTTATAAACATAATAATATCAGTGACGTCTATCATAAATTACTAAATTCTTGGATATCTTGCATCCTCTTAACACATTATCGTTCATATGCTTATTTTGACCCGTTAAGGGTATTCGTGCATTAATTGGTCTATGACTAACCAAACCATAATCCCCACTTCCATACTTGTCCAAAACATTACACTAATCAAATAACTTGTCTCTAAACTACTTTTAAGATCGTTTGCCCCAAAATGCCCATCAAGGGCATTTTGGTCAACTTAAATCCTATCATATACGACGAAAGACTTTAACACATATTTGACCTCAAATGTCATGTTTAATTAATTAAAACACTTTATTTCTTAATCGAACTAAGAAGTGATTACGGAAATCACTTACCTTATGCGTCCATGCTCGTATCCGATTCCTTGCCTCTTCTTGACCCGTTAACACCTCATGGTTGAGTCCGTCTCGACGTGATTCCTATACTTTCATTTCATCGAAATCACGCTCTTATTAGCATACTCATTTATACATGTAACAATCATATCACTCGCATAATTCACACTTAACTTTCCTTAGTCACTTCTAACAAGCATTAAAACATACAATCAACTTCATATCCTTTCCAACACACGTAATTCATCGGGTAATCAAAATTAACACATATTTACATAACATGTATCAAACGACTTCCTATAATCCTGCTTTTACAACAACGAGTCAAATCATGTTTCTTATACTTAGTTGACTTTCAAGAGTCAACTATTAACCATATTTAACCATCGACCTATCATCATATACTCATAACATCATAATCGACTATACGGACGACACTATGTACATTTTATCATACGCTTGATGTGCGTACCACCTTTTAAGCATAACGTACAACTAATTCATACATAAATCTTCTAAACTCATACATAACCCATCAAATCCTACTACTAATCATCATATATCATTCCAAATGAACATTAAACATAACATCATCACATTCCTCCTAATTCATCTAACAATAATTCATCATACCCACATGATACATCAATCTTTCAACAAAACTTGAACATAGGTGGTGTTTCTAGTAATCATCTTCACCATAACTAACGGGTTTCACCTCTAGTCATCAAATTAACGCAAACCATACATAACCCATGTTCTATACGAGGATTCTAACCCTTATACATGATCAATTTCATATTAACTCACGGATTAGAACATAACCCACTTCACCCATGATCACCAATCTTAAATTTAAGACATACCTTATGATCCTCTCGTGTTGGTGATTATTAATCCAAGCTCGGTTATTGATTTAAGCTTCATCTTGCCTTCCGATTTGAGCATAAAGATGAAGTTAGGGTTTGAGGCTCCATGGGAGCCTCCTGATCTTTCTCGAACACACGTATGTGTGTGTTTGTGTGTGATTAAGTTATTTAATAACTTAACTTTCATTTGTTCCACTTTAGCCCCTCGGGTTTACCTTTAAAACATAACTGACACTACCCTCATCATTTAATACTTTTGACCATACCCTTAACTAGGTTAAATAGCCTAGTTATTTATTTCATGACGTGTCACATAAGAACATACGACAACTATTAACATTCAAATTTTTGGGGCGTTACACTCAGAGTGAGCATAATTCGCTTGATGTGATCCACGAGAAGAGCCGGTGTGATTCGGGCACTGTGAGGGAATATGACCAATACCGCACCTATTGCAATGACCGTAAACCATATTTTGAGTGGACGCCCAGGCAAATTGGCGAGAGCCTTGTGAACCACCACGACCATGACCCCCGCGAGAAAACGCACGGCACCGACCGTATCCACGGGTCGGTCTTGAAGAAGCAGACCGATTAGCATAGTGTGCCTGAGGAGCCGATGGTGATGCCGACGGTTGAGTTGTGGAAGCAAGTTGGTTTGCCAAAAGTTGAAGGTTGGTAATCTGTTGCTGAATCGAAGCCAAATCGGGGACCTGGGAAGTAATTGTTGCGGCAGTGGTAACATTGAAAACTTGTGGAGAGGCCGATGATGAAGAAACAGTGGACCGAGTGATATATTCATGATCACCAATCAGACCGTGAAGCTCGTTAAATTGAACCGGTGGGGAGCGGGCAAGAAGGTTGCTTTTCAAACCATGGTATTCCTCACGTAAACCGGCTATAGTAAGCATGACGAGATCTTTGTCTTTGACGGGTTCACCAATATTTGCAAGAGCCGTTGCATATTCTTTAGCACGGCTGAGATAATCGATACCTTTTTCACCATCTTTCATTGAAATCTTTAAAAGATGCGTTTTTAGTGTGAACTCATGAGATGAATTCGAATGAGCATATGCACGTGCTAGACTTAACCACACTTCCCGAGCCGTGTCTCCTTGGATGTGTTGAAACGAAGACTCGGAAACGGTGGATATAATGATCATGCGGACGTGTGCATCATTAGCAATCCAGTTTGTAAAATTAGGGTTTGTAGTAGTAGCATTACCAGTTGTAATTTTCTCTTCCGGGCAAGATAGCGTGCTGTCAACGTAGCAATATAATCCATTGGCCTTTAAAAATGGTTCCATCATGGCTTTCCAATAGCCATAATTGTTTGGTGTAAGATTGAATGCAAACTTGTGGGAATTATGGGATGTACGTTCTTGAATGCTGAAAGCACTAATAGTTGTCATGATGAGTAAGAACAATAATTTTTTTTATACCTGTAGGGTGTTGATTGTTCGACGAAATTGCTTGTTCGCCGCTGGTGTTCGTGAGTGTGAATTGTTCGTAGGCTGTGAAAGCTGTTTGTTGGGTGAAGATGTGATGGCAGACGCAAATAAAAGGAATGTTCTATATTGTTTTCGAAAAGAATATAAGTGGGGATCCCAATTGTGTTTTCGAGAACAACAATTGACGGCAACTATAATTTATTCTTTTTGTTGAGTAACAGTGGAAAGCAACAATTATAATTATTGTTTTCAAGAAGCAATGGTGGAAAGCACATGAATGAATGAGACACGAGGTTGATTTTTGATGCCTGATCGTCGGCTTGTTGACGAAGAGTGGGGTTTGTTTAGGGTTTACAAGTTGATAGGCTCTGATACCATATCAACTCATAATTTCATTCATAATTAAATATTGATTACAAAGAGGTTTATATATATATTCTACTAGTTACAATAATAACCCTCTAACTTATGACAATTAAATATTTGGCTTAACAATAAAAGTCATCTAGTCTAAATTTGAGACCGGTTTTCATACTTCGAAATTCACATAAAATAACTTCTCGTTCTTGGAAATTCACTTTTTGTCTTATCTGATTGTTGATTTCGTATATCAACAAAATACTTCAATCTGAAAGTGATTCAACACGATTCAAAAGCTACCCAAGTCACAAACAAAATCTCAAAACCTACGACAGTAACATCATAACTGATTTGACTTTTGATATTCCATATAATCCAACATAATATATTAAAGGATCGAAATTTTAAAGTGTGGTTTTGTTTTGAAAAGTAAATTATTACTATATTTAGGAAGTGTTTTGCTACTATGAATAAAATTATGCGCAATCTAAAACGAAAATTGGCACAAGTTATGCAATAAATCAATAACTAGAAAATTTTAAAAACAAAAGGCACCACCCCACTAATGGTATCACCGTAGTATCACCATATTGAATTTTTTTAACAAATTTACAAACGAAACATGATTATTTACATAAGCATAGGTATCAAAAGTTGTTCAGGATTACAAATTTATAACTGGATTATTTACAAACGAAACATGATTATTTATAGAAGCATAGGTTTCTTTAGAGAATGTAAGAAAAATACATAAACACTTATATGGATTAGGATAAAATACAAAGGATCCTAATTGTAAGAAGTGTAAGAAGGATTTACAGAGTGACAAGTGTCCAATAACCTAAAAAAACCCACTACACAAAAAAACCCCACTACAAAAAAAAAAAAAAAAAACCCTTAAACATCCACCACCACCAAAAACCTAAACCCCCACCCCCCCTACCACATCACCCACCCCCAAAAATATATATATATATATATATATATATATATATATTTATTTATTTATTTTTTTTTTGCCGAGGGGGTGGGGGTTTAGGTTTTTGGGTGGTGGTGGGGGTGGGTGTTTAGTTTTTTTTAGATTTTTTTTAGGTTTTTGGGGGGTGGGGGGGAGGGGGGTTAGTTTTTTTTAGGTTTTTGGGGGGTGGTGTTGGTGCAGTTGTCTGTCGACTTCATCTTCGTTCTAGTCTTAGATTAGAACTGATAGTTTAGAGCACGAAAAACGAGAAATGGGAATATAGGTGATTCCGCTTGAATGACACAGAGTCATTTCAAGCGAGATCAGGTGGACAAGTTCAAGCGAAATCTTGAATGTAATTTCGCTTGAATGATGTTTCGCTTGAGAATGTCATTTCGCTTGAAGCATGTTCAAGCGAAATCACATGCCTATAAATACCCACTCAAGCGTAATCAATTGAAACCTTCCTGTTTCCGACGCCGAGGTGCTGTTGAAGTGTCTCCAGCTTTGTAATCGTGTTTTGATCAATACAAGAGACAGTTAATAGTGATTCTAGTGTTATACAAGCTAAACAAAGACAGAATCAATGAATTCCGCCTCTGATTCTGTCTGAGCACTCTTCTGATCGACTCGTTAGGTCGTGTCACGATCCTGCATGTGGTATCAGAGCTCAGGAGGAAGAGTTCTTACCGTTTAGCTCGATTTCGCTGGAAAATTCTGACTTCTACACCTTCTTTTCAAAATTAATCAAGTTTTCATGGTTAGAATGGACTGATTTTCACATATAGTGTGCGAAACATTGAATTAACAAACCCTTGAAAGAATCAGATCAAAAATCGGCCTAGAACTTGATTAATTTTGCAAAAATCAGATCGGATTGATGATGTCAGCACCAATTCAAGCGAAATTAGTAGTTTGATTTCGCTTGAAAACGAGGTTTCGCTTGAAAATTTGACCAGATTTCGCTTGTATTTGTTGATTTCGCTTCAGAGGGTTTTTACACTTGAATTGTTTCAAGCGAAATCAGGTATTTCGCTTCAAGTTGATATTTCGCTTGATTGCATACTGCTTCAAGCGAAATCAATATTTTTGAAATCAAGGTATTTCGCTTCAAGTTGATATTTCGCTTGAGTGCATACTGCTTCAAGCGAAATCAGTATTTTTGATTCAGGGTTATTTCGCTTTAGGGGTGATTTCGCTTCAATTAGTTGATTTCACTTCAGGTAGTTATTCCGCTTCAAAACCATATTTCGCTTGAAAGGTATTTAGTTTCAAAGGGTAATTTCGCTTGAACAGGTTGTGTTTGAAATATGGAAAAAATGTTTGATGAAAAAGAAAATGAGTATGCTGAAAGAATAAATAGTGGATATGGTTGGTGTAGAGTAAGCATGTATGAACAAGATGATAAACATATTTGGAGTCTCAGACTTAAAGATTTTGTGTGTAAAAGGAATGAGACTGTGAAAGAGATGAAAAACAGATTTGATTACTTAATGGACAAATTGAAAAGGTTTGAGATAAAGTTGACAGATGCTGAAAAAGTATCAAAGCTTGCAGATGCATTACCTGCTGAATGGAATGATGTATTGAAAAAGATAAAACAAGAGTCCAAATTTTCAAAATTACATCCATCTGATTTCATCGATAAACTTCAAACACATAGTTATGAAAATTATGAAAAGAAGAAAACATTGATGAATAAAATTAAAGGGAATCTAGATGAATTGAAGTTGGGGAATCTAGATAAAATTAATTTGGATGTAATTACTGAAATAGATAGAAGAATCTGTATATGTTTTGCTGCACAAAGAAACATGAGATATGACTATAAGAGAGGATGTTACATTGATAAAAATTTGAATCCTCTTGATTTTGTTAAAATCTTTTGTGCAGGAACATACGAGACTGAGATAAAGGAAATTCCAGAAAATGAAGAATCTGTGAAGCTTGAATCTTTGAATTCTGATTCAGTGTGTTCTAAATGTGACAAATTTAAAGCTGACAATGACAAACTCTTGAAAGATGCGGAAAGTTTGGCATTGGAGATAAAAAATTTGAAGAAGGAGATGAAATCAGATGTCAAACAGATTCTTGTTTTGCAGGAAAATTATGAGAAGTTGAAATCTGAAAATGACAAACTGTTAAGTAATTTTCACAGTTTGACATTGGAAGACAAAATTTTGAAAGAAATAGAAGAAGATTTTCAAAGTCAAATGAAGGTTTTAGAAGATGAAAAATCTGTTATTTTTAAAAATAATCTTGAAAAACAGATTGAAATAAATTCTCATCTTCAGAAAATCATTCGACTTGAAAATGAAGCTGAAATTGCTCGAAACAAAATTGATGAGCTTGAGAAGAAATTGAAAGGTTTTGTGACTTCATCAGAGTCTTTGAATCACCCTTGTCCAAAACCGATCAATTCTGTTCCAATAAGTGACAATGTCACAAACTTTGACAATGTCACAAACTTTGACAAAGTCACAAACTTTGACAAAGTCAAAGTTGAAGATTGTGATGAGAAAACTGATGATGATGAGAAAAGAAAAATATTTTTGAAATTAAATGAAATGTTTCAAGAAACTGTTCTACATTCTACTGAAAAAGGTGAATGCTCAACGCAAAAACCTGTAAAGAAGAATGTGGAACAAAAACAAAAAGATAAAAAACCGAAAAATCTTCAAAAAGAAAATAAAAGCTCATCAGTTCAATCATCCAATCTTGATAAAAAATCACAAAAAATTGGAAAATCAAAACTCAAAAACAGTTGGTAATAAGTGGTGCAGGTTTGACCACAGTGCTCAAAAGACAAATCTAGCAAACAAGAGGAGCAAGGATTATCACCAAGCCAAACAGTGCTATGATTTGAATGTTTGGACTGAAAATGGTGATTGGTACGATAACAGAGTGTGTTTCAGATGCGGGTATCAAGGACACATTGCTGTTAACTGCCAAAGTTGGAGGTTTGAGACGAGAAGATGCTTTGAATGCAATATTAAAGGACACATTGCCAGGGATTGCCCAATGAGATCAAAGGGAAGATCGAGGGCTGAATCTCAGAAAATGGCAAAGAAATTAGTCAATGTCAAGCCCAAAGAACAGAAAGTTCAAGAACCTAAAGTTCAAAAACAGAAAGTTCATGAACAGAAAGTGAAGCTTTCGCAAGGGCAGAAAGACAGACTGAGGAAGAAAAGGAAGAAGGCGAGAGAGTATCTCGAAAGGATTTTGTCCTCGGATACAACTGGTAAAACAGATAAAAGTTCTGATAAATCGTCTTGCTCTCCAAAGAATGAAAAATCTAGCAAAACGGATTCATCAGGGAAAGAAGAAAAAGAAAGTTGGTGGCGATGAATTTGTTTCTTTGGAAACAAAGGAGCCACGTGTTGGCGATGAATCTGGCTCATCAAAGTCAGACAAGCCACATTCAGGCAATGATTCTTGTTCGTCAAAGCCAGAAGAGCCATGTGTTGAGGTAAAAAATGAGAATTCTGGTATAACAATGGATGATGCAAATTTTCCACCATTGTTGAACAAGAATTCAAAATCACCCAAGGACCGTCAGGCTTGGGTGAATCTGTTTAAATAGAAAAACCTGACTTGCCGGAGCTCCCAAGTTGGTAATCGCGGAGCAGGAATCGGCACATTTCTTGAGAAATTCACGAAAGTGATTTCGTCTTACATGTGGTAAATCAGGGACATTAAGTTGTACTTGATTTTCTACAAGTGATTGTGTTGAAAATTTGGTAAATTTTTCAAGTGATTGAAGAAAACAAGGTGATAAAAGATCCCCATGTTTGAGAAATGACACACAAAACTTATTTTCAGGAAAAATCATTTTGATTAAAACAGACTTAAGTGTTTTGAAATCACTATGGGAAAATGTTTTGTTGTCAGGGGGAGTTCTGATTGTTTAAGCCAAAGTGAATGGAGAATTGAAGTAATTCTCATCATGTTGTCAGTTTATCTTGTACAGTTGGTTTTCAAATTTTCCCAGAAAATCAAAATTGAGACATATTTTGATTTTAGGGGGAGTAAAAATTTTTAAAAAAATTAGAAAATTTGAAAACGTCAAAAACATTGAAAAATGCAAAAATGAGTTTTGTTGTGAAAAGAGGAAATGATAGTAGATCAGTTGGACTGTCACAGCATGCTAAAGAAATGAAGAGATAAAATGTGATAAACGATCTTACTAAAGATGTGACGGTAGGCTCAGCTAGACTAGTAGATTTGCGATAACGATACAAACCTAAATGAAAAAGCCTAGTTCTAGTGGAAAACATGGTCAAAAGCATAGTACTTAGTTTTGTCCTTCTTGACTGTGTGCCTACTCAGTAATCGCTGATTGTCGAAAGACATAAAACTGGTTAAGTTTGTGAACTTTCACAACTTTGCTGAAAAGTCTCTGTGATTGTGTATTTCATTTTGCAAAGATTTAAACTTGTTTGATTTCTTTATTTTGTTTAAGCATTGGACATCCTCTGCGTATACGTGAGTATCGACCTGGTTGTTAATGCCTAAACGTTCTGCTTTATTTTCTTTGGTGTTTCGTTTAAGCTTTGGACCTCCTCTGCGCATACGGAAGTATCGACCTGGTGGTTAAAGCCTAAACAACTTCAACTTATTTTTATTTTCTTATTTTGTTTAAACATTGGACTTTCTCTGCGTATACGGAAGTATCGACCTGATTGTTAATGTTTAAACATTCTGCTTTGTTTTCGCACAAATCACAGTTGATAAAAGTTTAAAGGCATTACTTGAGATAGTGTATTGCATGATGAGGGGATATGCTGAGATCGTGGGGTCCATAAGAATTTAGTGCAAAATTAATATACCTTAACGTATCGGTAAGCATTTCGAAAGTTTTTAGATTGAGGTTAAGTGGACAACAATATCGTCAATCTATGTGAATCGTTTAGAACTGAAAATGTTTAAAGCTTAACGGTGCTTGTGATTAGTCACAAAAACTGATATGGTCCTCTTGCACAAACTCACAAAAATATTGTTTGTAAATATTTCCTTATTACATTTCTTTATTTCAAAAATCCAAAAAGATTTTCGGAGTGTTTTAGCATAAAATTTTGAAAAAGTCAAAAAGATTTTCGACAACTGATGTTGAATAGCTGATTTTCAAAATTCCAAGTGCTAAACTTGATGAACAAGTGGTTTGGGAGTGTGTATACTGATTTGAAAAATCTTGATTTAAGAAAGAAGTTGAGATTAGTTAATCAGGATCATTAATTTGGACTTGATGTAACTATTACTAGTAAGTTTTTCTTATTGATTTAAGTAAAAACTTATGTTTTGTTGAGAATTGTGTAGGTGTTGAACTGAACAGATAAAAGCCAGGATTTGATTTCAAAGGCGATAGCTAATTTCAGACTGAAAATCCTAGCTTGCTGAAAGGGGGAGTCTGACGAGGTTAGAGCTAGAGAAAAGATCCGGGTTCATGATTCCAGGAAAAATTCCTGAAGAAGACTGATCAAGTTTGAAGAGTCGCCATATTGAAGACTCTCATTGAAGATTCCGTCAACATTCAAGGGGGAGTCTGTTGGTGCAGTTGTCTGTCGACTTCATCTTCGTTCGAGTCTTAGATTAGAACTGATAGTTTAGAGCACGAAAAACGAGAAATGGGAATATAGGTGATTCCGCTTGAATGACACAGAGTCATTTCAAGCGAGATCAGGTGGACAAGTTCAAGCGAAATCTTGAATGTAATTTCGCTTGAATGATGTTTGGCTTGAGAATGTCATTTTGCTTGAAGCATGTTCAAGCGAAATCACATGCCTATAAATACCCACTCAAGCGTAATCAGTTGAAACCTTCCTGTTTCCGACGCCGAGGAGCTGTTGAAGTGTCTCCAGCTTTGTAATCGTGTTTTGATCAATACAAGAGACAGTTAATAGTGATTCTAGTGTTATACAAGCTAAACAAAGACATAATCAATGAATTCCGCCTCTGATTCTGTCTAAGCACTCTTCTGATCGACTCGTTAGGTCGTGTCACGATCCTACAGGTGGGGGTGGGGGGGGTAGGTTTTTTTGGGGTTTTTTTGGTGAAGTATAGTTTTTTTTTTTTTTTTTTTTTTTTTGCCGGGGGGTGGGGGTGGGGGTGGGGGGGTGGGTGTTTAGGTTTTTGGTGGTGATGTAGTGGGTTTAGTTTTAGGTTATTGGACACTTGTCACTCTATAAATCCTTCTTACACTTCTTACAATTAGAAGACTTTGTAGAATAACTTGACCCACACTTATATAACTGGACTTTTACAAAACCTAATTATGCATTTGGGCCTTTAATAAAACCATGCTTTATTCTCTCATCTTTATTTAATATGCTCATGCTTATAAATAATTTTCCACCATCAATAAAGACACAATATTCTTAGGTCATCATCGACCAACTACTTGTGTTTGCTCATTTAAAGAATAAAGTAGCGTACTATGTTAATAATTGTTAGATCATTTTAAAATTACTATGAAATTCATTAAACTTGTATACATCTATAGGATATAGAAACTATGAAATTCATTAAACTTGTATACATCTATAGGATATAGAATATTAAACTATTATTGTTGACAAGTAATTAGATATTTTGAAAAGGATGGCGACGAAGTTAAATTTATGAGTTTGTAAAGATTGGTCCAAACCATTAAACTAAAGAGCATTTTTAATAGGTTTGCCCCACAAAAGCGGCCATATTATATTATCCTTTCTGATTGCCTAAAAAATGATTTTGGACACCCGCTCCCCCTCTCACAGAGTCCATTCGAGGTCATTCATCCCCACGAACACTTCTCATGTACATTGCCCGCTATCCACTCCTCCCTTCTTCATGTGAGCTTAAAAACGTCCAAAAGAAACAAACGTTATGGATGCTTTGACAAGTTGCACATACCAAGCAGGGCCGTCCCATAGCATGTGTGAGAGGTGCGACCATATGACAAAACCAACAAAATTCGCTTGACTTTGGAATTTTCGCTATGAAGTGCCAAGGAAGCGTGGTAAGTGCCTTAAAAGTGCGAGCGTAGTGGACATGGGACATCATTTTTTGTTGGTTTCGTCCTTGGTCGTGTAAATTCCAAAGTCAAGGATGAAGCCAACCATATGATGCAACATTTCCACAAAATTCGCGTTTTACCGCGAAACTCTTGTTTTTTGGTTGAGGTGTCGTGGTTTAATTAGATAAACTTTATAGAGAATCATATACTGTTTTAAATGTTAAAATGGTTATGTTTCAAAAAGAATAAGTAAATTGCAATGGAATATGAAACAAGACAGTTCAAAAGTCTATGAAAATTGAAATATTTTAATATTCAAAAGGATGATTGCAAAAATCTAGTAAATGTCTATGAAAACTGCATAAGTTAGAGAAAAACCTAATGTAAAAATCCTATATCCTTTCCACAACTCACTCCACTTTCTTGCTGCTTGTTTCCTCTTCTGAACTAGCTGATTTTGACTCATTAAACTCCAATAACTGCACAGCAAGTAAATATATCAGCCCATTATGACCCATTACGCAACCCCTGACCCAACCATCTTGCCAACTTGTTTCCGATAAAAAAACAACAGAATATAAAAAAATTATATTGGATTTTGGTATGTAGATGTGAAGGCATACCGGTTTGACCTCTCCATTCCACAGGCAATGAGCAGCCAAAAACCCAATAACTCCCGGTACAATGTATAACAGAGCCGGCTGAAAACAAACCGACATTAGATATACAGTCATATTTCATTTCTTTCTTTTTTTGTCTACGTTTGTTAAGGATTACCAACCTGTGCGGCTTGAAACCAGTTCATGACAACAATTGTACAGACCAAACCAACTGTGTATCCTAGAAAAGCACTTTTGAAGTAGTGGCTTTCTTTCCCTCTTGACACATCATATCGCAGTGCCAAAGCTACAAAAATTCCTGGAAATAAACATATATTAGCTCAAAAAAAAGTCGTAGTAAACAATGATTTTTACCATAGTAAATAATCACTAGTTACTTTCGTACCTGGAATTACAATGTCCCCTAAACCAAGCATGGAAAAGGGGCGTGCGGCAATTCTAGATGGAAATAGAAGCTGTATAAAAAAAAAAAAACCGTCACAATTATAAACATCAACATCCACAAAAGGGTATTGTTAGAATATATTAATGTTAGTTAGCCACCATTCAATTAAATATCTCTTTTGCCTTCACAATAATGGGCCGAACCATAATGACGACTAACCCTAGTGACGGCTAACTTTAATATATTCTAACATGGTTGGGATAGTGTAAAAAGGGCCTAAAGTGTGAGAAGTGTAAGAAGTGTTTTAATCCATTAGATCTTTGATCTAATGGTTGAGATCAATAGGGACCAAATTGTAAAATGTGTTTTAATTGTTTGGACTGATTTGAAAATTGTAGGGGTAATAGTGTCTTTTTATATGTTTCAAATAAGGTAACCTCTCCTAAATTCCAGCGATCCATTTTTAAACTTATCCTAAAAATCCAGACATTCTAAAAATCCGGAAACATGTAACTGCTACCAGGAATATATCACACTATATATAACACCATATAACACTATGTAACACTACATAACACTATATAACACTATACATCCATCATAGGCTAGCTACCAGAAAAATATAACACTATAACACTATATAACACTATACATCCATCATAAACTTGCTACCGGAAAAATATAACACTATACATCCATCATAGACTGCTACCAGAAAATATAACACTATAACATTGTATAAAAACCTTCATTTTGCATCCATCACTATATAACACTCTATAAAAACTTCATTTTGTGATCTTCAGAAATTATAATTGATGAACGATAAAAAAAAATACAAATTCGTAGATTAATTCGTATTCCTATAATAAAGAGTGGCGGTTATGGAAGGTTATCAATTAACTGAATCAATGAGAAAATTACTTGTTTACCCTTTTGAATTAATTTAGATTGAGGACACATGTCATCTCCACAATATTTCTCACACTTCTCACACTTTTGAATTGATGTACAAGATCTTTAATCTATTCTAACATGTATATTTTGCACTTTGATATTACCTTGATAGGTGCATCAAATGATTTAGCAACGCTGACCATCACAGGTGTGAAGAAGACCCAGAATATATCATACACAAAAAGTCCAGACTGCAGTTTCCGACCATGACGTCATCAGAATCCTCAAACAGAAAAAATATACATATATATTTAACGATAAAAATGAATTCTCATACCAACAGAATAGCGCCAGTCTTGAAAGAGCCAAGAGAGAGCATTTCGATTCCCTGCAAAATATTAAAAGCTTACTCAGTAAACATATGTTCTGAATAATTACTTTGAGTAAAATGCCATTTTCGTCTGTCGTCCCTGGGGTTTGGCTACTTTTGCGACTTTTGTCCAAAGGTTTATTTTTCCACATTTGGATCCAAAACGTTTGAAATCTTGCCATTTTCATCGGACTCGTTAACTCCATCCATTTTTCTCCGTTAAATGAGGGGTATTTCCGTCTTTTTAGACATTTTTATGTGATAACGTTAGGGTAGGGAGAAAGTCAACAGAGGTGGATCTTTATTTCTTATAGTGTTTTTTTTATTTTAATACAAAATGTCTTAAAAGACAAAAATGCCCTCATTTAACGGAAAAAAGTGGATGGAGTTAACGAGTCGGATGAAAATGGCAAGATTTTAAACCTTTTGGATCCAGATGCGGAAAAACAAACCTTTGGGCGAAAGCCGCAAAAGTGGCCAAACCTCAGGGACGAACATGGCATTTTACTCTATTACTTTTTTGCAATTTTGAAGAGCAAACCTGAATGCAAAATGCAAGACCCAGTATGTTGTTAGCGAGCCAATGCTTCTGTGCAGCATACCATGCACAAAAAAATGTACCAGGAATAGCAGCAACAACTTGAGACCTTGTGAACTCGATCTCAACAGCTGTTTACAAATGTTTCAAAAAACATATCATTCTGCAAACCACAGCATAATAAATTATAAATGTAATCAAACGGCTGCAAGAAACATATGCGTTACTCAATGTTTCTTGCAGCCATGAGCCATAAGGGTGTAATGCATACAGCGGAAATACGGTAAACGCCATGTTATGAGATCATCATTCCACTTGTTTGGTAGAAACCGAGCAATTGCAGGTAAGAGTGTAGCCCTGTGTTAATAAAAAAGCAACTAATGTTAGTGAAGAAAATAAGTGAATTATTATATGCTAAATTACGAAAAGAATAAAGAATTATGCATGCAAAAAGAACATACGAAAGAGCGATGATCCCGAGTATAAAAAAGTAGCCTGTCAGCACTGCGTTGACCAAGTCCTTTGACAGAAATTTAAAGAGCAAGAACAAAGACAACAACATTGCGCTGCCAACTAAGGGAAAACGCATTGCATGCTCATTAGACATTGTCTCCTGATGAAAAAGATTCAAGGCATCGTAATTTAGAACATATAACATTAGGTAAAAAAGTTAAATAATGTATGTAGCACATTAGTTGGTATACTTACAGTAGGAGGTGTGGGCTTGACAGAACGGTAGCAACCCACGAAAACTGTGAGGCATGCAGTCAATATGACATTTACATTTGTATCTACTTTTATAACTAATGGTGCCAATGTTAGACCTGCACCATAAATGGAAGTATAAGTTTTTGTATTTATAATGTTGATAACTAGAAGTCTAGAAGTGTTTGGTTGGAGGGATATATTCAAACCTGCTAGAGCAATGTTTGCGGCACGCTCGCCATTCTTCATTGTCACGACTACAAATAAGTAATTTCAGAAGAAATCTAGATAAAAAGTGAATCTTTGCTTGCTAGATGATAGCTGGATCTATGGCCTACAGTAAATACAAGCATAGCTTCATAAGAATGTAGGTGAAAGAACAAAAGGTTACTGTGATTAGTTAAATGTTGTAAATGTTCCATTACAAATAAAACAATGAAAGCAGGTCAAGTGATAATATCGCTGCCCTCCTTTTACATTCTGTTATAAACTTATAATTAATTGCAAAGATTAAGCTTTTGCATTCTGTTATTTTGACTTCTTTAAGGTCAAACAACATCCTATAAAAACTTTGACATCATCTGTTACACTGTTATCGAGTGCCTCAGGGCTAATTTTTCCCTCTGAAGTCTGAAGTTAAGAAGTAATCAGTTTTGGACTTAAATGAGACCAACAAAACTCTACTACTTGTAAATTTCAAAGTACCTTAACCAGATTATAATACTTTTAATCAGTGGCGAAGCTTGAGATTTCCGGCCGAGGGGGCGGAAGTTATCGGACCTAAAAATTTCTATAAAACTGAGGGGTCGAAAACGTATGTACCCAAAAATTTCTATACGAAAACTACATACTCTCTACTACTGTGCGAAAAGTTCGGGGGGTCGGCCGCCCCCTCCCGCCCCTTAAAAGCTTCGCCCATGCTTTTAATGCCCCGGTCTCAAGATCATCAACAATTTCAGTTAATTATGCATCAAAATGACAATTGCATTCATGACCAACAACTGAAAGACATTCTGTTATCGCTACAACGTATATTTGTTCATCACCAAAACATACACGATTACCAACTTAAAGACATTCTCTTATTTAAATGCAAAGTTTTAACTTTTTTGAACCAATTGTTATTTACATGGCTGCTACAGATCTTTAATTGCTTAAAGATAATATTCAATAGGCACAAGAGTTTGCTAGACTATTTTGCTGTCGAGGCAGCACAATCTGTGATGAAAAAAGTTTTATTGTTTAAAAGTCTCATTCTTTAATTGTAGAAGTTGTTGACTTTTTGTAGTAATGCAGTATCTTTGTTGGTCACTTGTTACGATTTAATCATAATATTCGGCAAATAGACAAAAAGATTTTACAAAAGGATAAAACAATCCGGTGATATTGTTGTAGTATACTAACATTTCGCATTACCTTTACTGTTTTCTTGCTGCAGTTCTTTTTTTTTCTTTTCGCAATTCAACAAGATCTGTCGTTTTTAAGGTAATTATTAATATTAATTTCTCCACGCGACCTAAATTCCTAGATCCACCAATGAACCAACATTGTGACCATAATTGCTACACTCCACACGACAAATAACCGAACAAATTTGAACAATCATGAACTTGTATATCCGTCTTCAACTAAGTCCGCTTGGGAGATGACTCGACTCGACTCATAAGCAGCAAAAATACAGACCAATGAGATTCTAATTCTACTTCCTAACAAATACAAATGATAAGTATATCAACTCAACTTCACACCGACAAAATAGGAGACTTTTAACTAAGGCATACATCTTAACACCCTTTTTAAGATGCTAACTAATCCAATTATGTACACTAAACACCCAATCAAAATCAAACAACAGGAAAAACTCATCAAACTCACATAACCTAATCACAATTACTTTCAGATCCTTACAGAACCAAAGAGACTACACCTTAACAACAAATCAAGCACAACTAATATAACCTAATCACAAACTTACAACACTAAAACAGTAAAACTGAAATTAAACCAAGAGCAAAGCAACTGAACGGAACATGAGAAATCTAACCTTGATAAATAGATTGATACACAGGATCGATCGAACGATCGATGGATCCAAAACCCTATCGATTCGTACCTGAGAAAATTGAAAGGAAAAATGTGAGAAAGGTGATTTGGATGAAAAGGTAGGGCAAAAGGATAGGGTGTTTGAGATCGAAATCGTGACCGTTGAATGGCGAGAGTAAAACCGCCGGCGGTGGTCGTTCCCTTTCTTCCGGTGGTATGCTCACGCTTTATAATTATAGATATACAAGTTTCGGTTAACTTTTCATTTATTGTGTGTTGGTGTCATTCCTTGTCATCTTGTCCAATTAAGGAATGACACGTGTTCATGAGTTTTGCTTTTCATTTCTTTTACTTTCAGGTTTCAACATCTCTCCATTTTGCAGTTTCAGAAGATATTTTGTCCGGTAAATACATCGTAGCTTTATCAGGAGAGGGAGTCAGTCTCAATGAAGAAGTGTACGTGTCTGGTCGTGTCTGCGACAAAAGCACCAATGGTCGAATGATGATGTCGCTCTCCTGATGAGTCCAAGAGAGGACGAAACCAGTAATCCACACAAAGATGCGGAATGGATTGGTTTGTCCCGAGGACTTGGGACGCCACACTGGGGTCGAAAATTAACCTCGTGACGTAAAGCCCGTTAAATTGGGCCAACTGTGGTGTAGACCACGTCCGTGAGAAGAGGAAGAGAACATTGGGGTGTGGGTCCGCATGCCACAAACGGCTATAGTTAAAATAAAAAGTAATTCAAATTTTGTAAGTTCACTTTTATTTAGGTTTTTTATTGCACCCCATTCCACATATAGCTAAAAAATACATTGTTAATCAACGTTAAAACAAATTTTGTGTCTTTTGTAACTCTACCATGTAATGTGGATAATTATTCATACATGTCTTTTTTATCATATGATTCACGCCATCCAATATAAATAAATAAGGAGGACGCGATTTAACATTTGGATTATGTGATGGTAATAAATAAGGAGGCCAAGTTCGAGAAGGATACATAGAAAACATTCATAAATGCTACACATGAGTTGCGTGCCACTTAGGGGCTGTTTGGCAGCATCTGAATGGTTAAGTGCTGAACCAGTAAGAGGTCTGAACCATTAAGTATTGAACCAGCAAAAAGTCTGAACCATTAAGAGACAGTATAATGTTTAACCGTTCAGAGGCAAATGTCTGACCAATTCAGATTAGAGGTCTTAACCATTCAGACTCAGTATAGTGCTTAATCATTCAGAGGCAAATGTCTGAACCATTCAGACATTTGCTCGCGAAACAAACAGTCTGAACCATTAAGTGTTGAACCAGTAAGAGGTCTGAACCATTAAAAGACTCATTAAGAGGTAAACAAACAGCCCCTTATTGTGCTCAATTATAATATGGTGCCTTCATCTTTCATAATTTGGGAACACGACACATCAAAGATACGGGGATGATAAAGCGTATATGAGAAGCGTATAGAATATCTGCTTATGTGGTACCCTTATCCTCGCAGAAATGCAAAATTTTATCATATTGTATACCTAGACTATTTGTGTTCTCAAAGTAATTATGTGGTTTACAGCTCGGGGAAAAGATGGTTTGGGGGATGTAAGTTTTAAAAGGTTTTGAGTTTGTAATCCTAAATAAAAGCAATGTTTGTGAATTGATTTGTATACTTTCTTCAATGGGTATTGGTCGTTGTGTGTTAAGTTGGTGTTTCTTTATATCAAGTTAATACACATGAGATTATGACGTGGATGTAACTACTAACATGTTTTGATCAATTGTTAATTCTACACATGTTACACTTTGTTCTATTGTTGATAACATAATTATATGGTATCTACATGGAGATCTTGATATTGTGCGTAATTTATTAGTAATGCTTGTCTAATTAAGTCGGAAACCACTGGGGTTGGTGGTCCAGTGGCAAGACAAAGCCTTTTAAAATACTTAACTGTGAGTTCTTGGGTCTTACAAGAAGCAATAAATTCACCGTTCAAAATATCTAATTAAGTCGGAAAGTACTTAGTTCGGTACGTTTTTTTTTTCAAAAGATACATAAATTTAAGAAAAAAATTGCAAATAATCACTTTAATATGAATGCATACCAATATATATGGACAACGAACAAACCCCAAGTAAAGTGATTGTATTCTTTTCTCAAGTTCTTAATTTTGAAGGAAAAAAAAAAGACTCCAATCAATGTCTTTTTATTAAAAGCCGTAAAAACATTGTAGCCCTTATTAAGGGGCTATTTGGCTAAACTTATTTTAGTGACTTATTTACGTATTTACTTTTTGAAAAGTTAAAAGGTGTTTGGGTTAGCTTATTATGTGAGAGGAATAAGTAAATAAGTCATTCCATTATGACTTATTTGCTTTTCAAATAAGCAAATAAGTAAATAAGTAAAAAAAATAAGCTTAGCCAAACAGCCCCTAAGTTACAAAAAATAAGACTATATGAACATCAACACATCTTCACAATAACATTGAGTAGAACGACACACCCGATGATTTGGATACGAAGTATATGAGTGTTGTCTTTTATTAAGTTGGATATCAGCGCTATGCGTAATAGATGGGTTCCTTAACAAGCTCTCTCTATATGAGGTTAAACAAAATTTTCATTGTAATGGAAGATTGTCAACAAGTTCACACATTTATAGTCGATGTATGTTTTATGTCATATTGACACCATACCTTATGTCATGAGTCCGAAGAAACTCTCTTGTATCGTATAATATGTGAGACACATTACGTAACCAATAACTACCACCCAAGAGACGGGGTTTTACAATGCACTAGTGAAACGATCAGTCGATCACTGGTTGCGTAAAAGATGTGTTCACAAATGTATTAACGTTGATAGTACGATATTAATAAGATGTGACAATCATTCATATCATTTGTGTTGTCTTCTGATACACTCCTTTTTCATATAATTATATTTGAGTCATATAATCTATAAACTGAGTTTTTGAAAATATGAATGAAAGCCAATTAGTATATGTTTTGTTTATGGTTATAGGGCCGGCCCAGTAACGAAATGTAACTAAGATGGGTTATTTCTGAAAACCAGATGGCATTTGGGCCAGGCCCATGCTTATACTTACTTTAGAAGCCTAAAAGACAGGGTTTCTTATATTAAAAAAAAAAAAAAAAAAAGAGAGAGAGAGAGAGAGAGAGAATGATACAAAAATCCATAACGTGGCCCAAAAAAAAATATTAATTGGGGCTATTTGTTTAGCTTTTAATGGCTCTTAATGATTTAGACATTTTACTGGTTAAACACTTAATGGTTCAGACTGTTTGTTTCGCGAGCAGGTGTCTGAATGGCTCAGACATTTGTCTCTTAATGTTAAGCATTATACTGAGTCTGAATGGTTAAAACTTTTAATCTGAATTGGTTAGACAATTGTCTCTGAACGGTTAAGCATTATTATACTGGCTCTTAGTGGTTCAGATCTCTTACTCGTTCAACACTTAATGGTTTAGACCTCTTACTGGTTCAACACTTAACCATTCAGAAGTTGTCAAACAGACTCGTAGTCACTAATCGTTAAGTAATAAATAGACTACTCTTTTAAATATAAAAGGAACAACATATAGAAAATAAAAAAAAATGTAGCAATAGTTGTTTATAATGTATACTAGGTTATAACCCCGGGCTCGAATAACGTCGACCTTGGCTCGTTTAGCTTATGAGTCAACCTCCGTTCGTAAGTAAATAAATGATTAATTAGGGGTGTAAAGGAGCAAATTCAATCGTTGGTTACTCGATATCGACTTGGTAAAAGATAATATCATAGTTATTCAATCAACCTAATTTAAACTTTAAACTCAATTTTTTAAAATTAATAGCAACTGGTATTAAACACCTCCCGCGTTGCGACGGAGGCAAGCACTAATACCACACTACTATCAGCAACCACCGACACTGAAGTTGCGGTGTTAATGCGAAGAAATTAAACCGAAACGTAAAACATAGAATAAAATAACTAAGTTGATTTAGGACTCGCGCGTTAAGATGAACCCGCGTCTATTTTTTTCCGGTTGACAGGTTCATCGTAATCTATATATAATATATATCATTACCACTATACAAACCATAATGCATACATTACAACAACCATTGCATCAATATGTTACAAATTATATTTATACAAGATTTTGGCTAAATTAATTAGATTATTATAAATAATAGTAATTTACAAATAAAACAACACAACTTTGAATGGATCAAACCGATTGAATATGGTAAGATAATGAAACCATTATTTGATTAGGGTACAACCACTTAAGCACAATTTACAACCATACATGCACACAAAATATATTGAATTTGGTAAGGTAATGAAACCATTATTATTTGATTAAGGTACAACCACTTAAGCACAACTTACAACCTATATTTGACTAAGGTACAACCACTTAAGCACATGTTACAACCAATGATGTTGTGATTAAGTTGTAAAATTATTAAAGTATTTAGGTTAAAAGTAAGATAATAATTAAAGACAAAATAAAAATTAAAGACAAAAAAAAAATCAAGTGGGTACAATCATTTTTGCTAAAATTACAACTAATAATGCAATAAAATGTTATAAATGAATATATAGTTAATATGTAATTTTTTTTTTTTGAGAATCCCCCAATGCATGAGTTACAACCAACTATGCTCTAACTTGTTGATAAATTATAATATGTAAATAACCAACTTATATCATTTAAATTGTACTTTTATGTATTTTTCCAAACCAAGAAATAACTTTTCATGTCAACAAAACTTGTTATAACTTCTTTTTTGCAATTAATGACTGACTAGCAACTTAATTAAATATCGTGTCGTGCATAAATTAACAATGGTATGATTAAACTACATTCCACATAGTTTACCTTCTTTGGTTATAAATTGAACCGTATCGCTCATCAAGTCTTCAAATTCATATATATGTATCAATTTGAAACATAACCGAACAATAGTGATTTCACGGTAACGGCGTCAGATTTATCATCTTCAAAACCCTAATACCTAAATCACATTCTTCACTTCTTCTTCACCACATCGACACCTTCCCACCACCGCCCTCCATCATCGTCCTGAACGCCAACGCCACCCACTCCGTCGCCCACATCCGCCTCCATCTCCATCACCACTTCCGCGTCGTTTGGCCTGACCAAAAAGAAGCCCTAGACGGCCCAAACCTGCTCTACGGCGGAGTTTGCGGAGCCCTAGACGGCCCAAACCTGCTCTACGGCGGAGTTTGCGGTGATGCAAATGGCGGAGATCGACGGATACTCCGGAGACGTTCATGTGATTTTAGGTAATTTTTATCTCAGTCGAGAGCTCTGTTTCGTGTTTTTTTACTGATTGATTAGTTGTTTGCAGTTTTTCATTATTAATTTCCCTCCGAATGAATGAAATTTCAATCCCCGCTCAAAATCTCTATCGCATTCAAATCTTTCCCCAAAATATCCCTATCATCCCAATTTCTAAACCTAACTGTGACCTAAGCAAATTTCAATCTTAATTTTTTCTAAGTAGTATTGAAAGGGGCTGCGGTTGATGGTGGTCATGGAGGAGCAAGGTAGATAGATATAATATAACCAACCACTCATTGATTGTGTTTTCTAATGTGTTGGGTGGAATAAAGGTACAAGAATGAGAATCCCGACATCATATTGCTAGGTAATCAATCATAAATGTCTAAATTATGCACAATAGATGATGCTTTTCTACCAGAATCGAACCATAAAAAACCCCAAATTCACCATAAAAGGTGATGCTTTTCTAGCGTTTATTGATCGGATTGCACGTGTTTGGATATAACAAAGTGAGTATATATTGTTTGAACCTCGGGTTTGTGAAAATGCTGGTATATTAAATCTAATGACTCATAATATGTTAAATCCTATTTCATGTTCACAAGGTGTTTGTGAAAATGCCACAATCATAATATAGTTGTTTGTTATTTTGATTAGTTATAACATAATTTGCGCCTCAGACAATGGATCACAACTCCTCTCTGTATAGTTTTTTCTGCAATGTCCTTTTCGGTCCTTAGGGTTCCTCACTCAGGCCATGTTTGGATGAGCTTATTTTACTTCCTTATGACTTATTGACTTCTTGGAAAATGAGTTTTGTGAAATGATGTTTGGGTAATAAGGTGATTAGAGTTTTTTAAATGTTTCCCACCAAGTGTTTGATGAAAGTACCCACTGAACTCTGTTAACGGATACTGCTGTGGCAGGAGCATCTAGTGGCATTGGGACCGAAACCGCATGGGTTCTTGCGCTTCGCGGGGTACATGTAATTATGGCGATTAGAAATATGCCAGCTGGAAGAGAGGTTAAAGAAGCAATCTTGAAGCAAAATCCGACTGGCAAAATCGATGCCATGGAGCTGGATGTAAGCTCGATTGCATCGGTAAACAGTTTTGTATTGGATTACAAGTCATCGGGTCTTCCACTTAATATCCTTATGTAACATAAATCCCGCGGTTTCAGATTATTGAGGTCGTACGATTTAAACAAGGAAACATTATAATTCGTATATCAGTGTCATATTTTGTGTTTTCAGCTATAATGCAGGCATTTTGGCGCCACCGTATATGCTTTCGAAAGACAACATGGAGCTGCAATTTGCAACTAATCATTTCGGTAAGGATGTAATGTGAATTTTTCATATTTTCTTGATGTGTATGCTTTAATGCTCTTATGGAATATGTTAACATTCAGTGATTCAGTTATAGCGTCCACTCTTCATTCGAACTCCATCTAATGGTTAACAGATTTAACGTGTGTATGATCACTGGACCAAAAGGTTCACTTGCAGTGCCGCATCAGTACACATGTTAAGCCGTGTATACATAGTCAGCAAATCTGTTAAACTATCAACGAGTCAGATTCAATGGCTACACTTTTAAGGAGTGTGTATACAGTAAATAAACCATTTGAAATTGAACCATAGTCATCTTAAAAATTTAATCATAAAACAAGATTCACTAAAATGTAGTCTTACCACTGTGTATTACACTTCTTAGTCATATCTACTGTTTTATGTATGATCCATACATATAATTGTAATCCTTACTTAGTTTGGTGCCAATCACGTACACTTTGAATAATCTTTTTTTTTATTTATTATTTTACTTGTCTCAGAGCATTGTTAAATCTTTTTTTTTTTTTGCAGGCCATTTTCATTGTTCATGGTGGTGGGGGAAGTAGGGCCGGCAATTTTAGATACGTACACGACACGAACGGCGAACCTACACGAAGTTAACAGGTATCGTGTATGGCCTTAACAGGTAACAGGTACTAAACAGGTAGACACGAAAATACCTGCTAATTTTATGTTGTGTTTTAGAACGTTGTGGAAAATAATAGATTCTTTCGCTTTCAGTCTATCATTTTTTCCCGATCTTGACAAAATGGGTTTGACCAGATTTTTTATTTTGTGTTTTAGAACGTTGTTGGTTTCGTTTTCGATGAATTTTGTTGTGCACGAAGCAAGAAAGCTGAGATGGTTGAAGAGGAGGTCTATGCTGCTGCCATGGGCCAGGTTTCTTATGTTCTTTAATGTCATATTAATATTTTTGTAGTTTTTTACTTTTTTCTTTTATGGATTGATGACTTTGCAAGTGATGTCATGTTCGTCGTATACCTAAACGTATCGTGCGGCCTAAAATCATTATGAACGTGTTTTGATGGTGTGTTTTGGTTTGTGGTGTTTAGCAATGACATCCGGATAATTGGACGACAAATCCAGAGTTTTGGGGGAATGCTAACCGGAAATTTCAGCAGATTTAAGAGGCGTATTCGGGAATTTCTATATGAGATACGTTTTCATCCATTTTGTTAAAACATGAGACCATCTAAGGAGATATGTTTAGATAGAAACATTATTTGAATGAAAGTCAACTTTCTTCTTTTATAGATTGATGATTTTGCAAGTTATATCATGTTCCACGTATACCCAAACGTATCGTGAGGCCTAAAATCATGTCATTTATTTGGTTTGCAGTATAACTATTCTATGGCGATATCCTTCAAGATATGGAGGCTAGATCCACGTCAGACTATGAACTTCTTCAGCAGGTCGCATTAGGCGATGCGACAATGGATTAGATGTAACAAACGCCTGGGTCTTATCGACTATGATGTACATGAAATGAATCCCCGCCGCATCGCGGCGGATGATAAATCTAGTTATATGGATTTTAAAACTTTTATATATTGTGAAACTTAAAATATGAACCATGATATTTACACACCCTCCCTTCTAGGGGTGAGCATTTGTCAATACCCGACCCGACCCGATAATCGAACATCTTGTAGATTATTACCCGAAATAATACCGGGTCGGTTCTGATTCCTTTTACACTTGGCTCCGGTTACGTATCGGGTCACTACCCGAACCTAAATATAATTGAAATCTTCAACTGCAGTAAAGGGTGTTTTGATCTTCCAGCATCGATTTTTAGCAGCATTTGTTCAATTCCATCCAACATCATTTTTATGGAACAAACAAATTAAAATATTGCATCTGTTTAATGGAAGTATGCAATGTTTAATGATCAAATTGTCAACTGTGCATGTAAATCTCATATACTGTTGCTGTACATTGTTGTTTAAGACTTTAGGTTAACTTATGTTGTTGGGCTTCGGCCCAATATAGTTAGGACACTATCTGTTTTTCAGTCCAGTAGGTATAATTTGGTTCTTCATAATTCCCGACCCGGAACCGACCCGATACCCGAATCTATCTATACTTTCTATAAAAGAAGAAAACTTCAATGACATAAGAAAAGCTGATGTGTCAGCTGGAGAGGTTGTCCAACAAGGCTTTTCTTATGTCATTATTACATCATAATGCCTAATATTAAAAGACTTTAAAATTCAAAGGTGGCTCACATTCATATTCTAAAGGCCTGCCATCAAACCACTGCCTATATCCAAAATTCAAACCTATGTTATAAATCCAAACCACTACCTTAAACCTCTGACGATTCAAAATTCAACATTCAAAACCTCTGACGATTCAAAATCCTGGCTCCATATTCAAAATTCAAAATTATGGCTCCACGTATATAAGATACAGCATTCAGCTCCACATTCAAAATTTAAACCATATATTCTAATCCTATAAATAAGACATAATTATCTAGCTCCACATTCAAATCTCTCTCGCTCATATCTGAGAGCCTCTCTCTCTCTCTCAAATGCATCTTTCTCGTGATTCAGCCGCTATTCTCCGATTACACTTCTTTGTTCGAATGTTTGATGATTCTGTTTACATGTTATCGTTCCAGTATCATTGTTCCAACATCGTCGTTTCGATGAAGCTTCCCATCACACATCAACATTTCAATATCGATGTTGCAGTATAATTGTTGCAACATCGTGAAAAGTTGCATGTGCTACCTTCTTTGATGGGAGAGTTGCAACTTGAACGGACGATATGTATCTTCTATCGTGAAAAGTCAGATGTGCTACAACAGTTGAGAAGAGACCTTTGCATTTTAGGTTTGTTTCTTATTTTGATTAACTGTTGATGATGTTGAGAGTTTTTATTTATACTGACATTTTAGAATATGTTAAGATGCATGTTTATATTATTAAAATGAACTACTACATAGAAAAATATAAATTTAATGAAATATTTATAAAGTATTACACACTAGAGTTAACACTTGCTAGGATTTCGTAGACTCTGGCCTTTCTCCATGTGATTTCATGCTCTCTTTTGAATTTCAGGTCAGTTAGCATGTTGCAGATTTTCTGATCCTGTTTTAGAAGTTGTGTGAGAAACTATTCTGCATTCTTCTGGAACTCTGATGGAGGAGAGTGGAGGACTTCATCGAGCAATGCTATGCTGTTCCAGGTTTTGTTGTAATTAGTGTCATTGATTATGTCGACTTTTCTGTTTAGTTCTTCGTCTGTTCTTTGTTCTTTGAGTGACCACATGGAGAACTGTGTTGTAACATCGTTGGTGTCTGACCAGTGGTAGAAGCTGAAGTTTGCCATGTAGATTTTTTGTTGGTTTTTCTGATTTGGAACAATTTTTGACAGAAAGTGATTTGTAGGACAATTTGTTGATGTTTTTACTCAAAAGTAATCATCGGTCTTTTATAGAGTTTAAAAACACGTCTACATGGTAAATGAAAAGGTTAATTGTAATTGTGATAATCTGCTTTTGTTCTTTGAACTTCGAAATTTTGTCCCTTGGGTTTCTTGGTATTTAATTTTACAGTTTTCCCATAAAAGTTTGGGTTTGAAAAGGTTTTTGCATTAAAAGACTGCTGTTTTGAAATATACATTAATATGTTTATATTAAATCTACACGTTTTCACAATTACAAATTTCAGTATATAAACTCATAGTCGTTTCACCTGTTTTTCAGAAAATCTTCATACGAAGATATCATACTTTCAGGAAAGTCGAGTAATATAGTTTATTCAAATGGCGTCATTCACAAATGCAAAATCAGATGATTTAAAGCAGCGTTTTGTCAAGAAAATCGAGGAACAGGTGTATGAAGATAGGGCTACTCTTCAAGAGCTGAAGAGATGTTTTGATGGATTGCAAGTTGGCATGTTCACTAGAGAGCAGGTTTCCAGAGATCTTACGCGGATGCCTTCAACTTCAGTTCGTGAGATTTGTGTTGTCAGTAATATAGAGTGCGGTGATAGAGACGTGGAGTTCATGGCGATGCTGAAGGACATACATCGAGAGGTTCAGCAATCGATGGAGTTGAAGCTAAAGTTTCTTAATTCTTGCTGTTATTGTTAGATTTGAACTTTAATGTTATTCAATATGTGATGTAATTATTGGAGTTTTAGTTTTAATGTCATGAATAAATGAATAAGTTTTAATTTTATGAATCTATGTTGTGTTTTAGTTTTACTGTGTTTGAGTAAGATTTAGATTATGTTGATGTTGAATTGTGTCTGAAAATCTGTTTGGTAAGTCAACAGAGGTTTAATAGTGTCAAGGGTTGGTTTGATGGTGAACAGATTATGTTGATGTTGAATTGTGTCTGAACATCTGTTTGGTAAGACAACAGAGGTTTAATAGTATCAAGGGTTGGTTTGATGGTGAACAGATGAGTGCACAGATAAAACAAATGTTTAGAATTTGATCATTGATAGCAGTTTTTTGAAGAATCTGTGCTCCTGCAAATTACAGAGAGTCAATATTTGGAGTTGTAAAAGGTCTGTTGTAGTTAAAGTTTGATAAAAGAGAACATCTGCTGATGAATAAATGTCTGAAGATGCAAAGGTCTGCTATGGGTCAACAGATGTTAACGAACAACAGATGATATTCAATCTTAAAATACTTAACAGAGGATTTGATACTAACAGTGGTTGGGTTAATGATGAATAAGTATTATTATATAACGTCTGCTATAAGTATTATTATATAATTTTGTATGTCAATAACAGTTTTTTTGGAAGAATTTACGATATATTTTGCTGTTATAAAAGGTGTGTTGTAGCTAAAGTCTGACAAAATGAAAAAACCATAGCAAACTATTGGAGGAAAATGGCTATTTTTAAAGGTTTGGGGTAAAACCGTTAAAGTGACCAAACCACAGGGAGTAAAACAGAAGTTTACTCATCTTAAAATGTTTAACAGAGGATTTGATACTAACATTGGTTGGGCTAATAGCAGATGTTAGACTTACGACTGTTGAGTTACACCGATTGAAACAACTGTTTTTGAAACTTATGCTTGCCTAAAAATACATCCACTGCTAAATGGTACCGTTTGTTGTCATAATTTCTGTTTATCCTAATGACTGTTGATTTACTATACTGCTGACTATCATCCATTATGACAACAGAGGTTCTGGCGTGGACAGATGTTAGCTAAAAATAAAACAACTGTTGAAAGTTATCATCTGTTCTCATAACTTCTGTTTATCTAACGACTGTTTGACTCACACTGTTTCCAACGACCAACAGAGGTTTCCCAAACACATTTTCGTACAATATCTATACATGTATCTATATATTCTATCAATATGTGTTATGCATGGTTTTCAATGTAAATGTAAATAACAAATTCAATAAGGGGTGTATGTGTAAATATTTTTCATCTGTTGAAAATATGGGAAAACGAAAACACAGCCGTCATTATTTCTTTAGCATCATTACACATCAAACATCTATCATCTAACTTCTTTCAAAAATCTCTTCTTCCCAGTCATTTTCTAGGGTTTCAACTTTCTTATTCTCCGTCTTCTACACTTCAATCACTGGAGGTTTTATTGTTTTTTCTTCAGCAACTGGTATGTACATTCATATTGTAATGAACTTTATATTGTTTAACCGATTTTAATTCAAATTCTATCTTGCTACAAATACGATTTTAAACGTTTATTGCTATACATTCAAGAAGGGTTTAGTTAAGTGTTTGAATCATTTGTTGAGAACATATTAAAATAGTTATTATTTGCAGAAAATTTTTAACTCATACTCTGTTTCTATGATTAATTTCAGTAGATACTTTGTTAATACAAAAAGTTAATGTTCATCTTCGAAGCCAACTTTTTAATTTCAATCTTTTAACATCTTTACTGATTCAGGTTTTATCATATATACTACATTTGTCAAGTTTCTTGATAACCCAGAATCTTTGAAACTGGTATGACATGTTTTTATATACATAATTTATTTTTATTGAGATATATATATTTAACAGTTGCTATGGTTTATATTTTCTTACACTACTTAAAAATTATATACAGGATGTACCGATAGCCTTTGCTAATCAAAAGTGAGGAGATTGTTGGCAAAAAAAATAAGTTGCGAATCTATCATGAGTCTGGTAAAAAATGGGTTCTGAGGGTCAGAACAGAAAATTCAACGCCAATAATAACTGGCGGTTGGGACAGTGTTGTTAAATATCTCAATTTGCCGAGGGATACTTTGTTGGTTTTCAGACCGTTAGGTGATTTTGGGCTTGAACTTTCATGTTTTGTTGATGGCATGTGTGGTGAATCTTATTTCACGTTTAATCGTTATGCAAGATTTGGTTTTACGATATGACTATTGATCTTAACTTGAATCCTGTTGTATCTTAAACGTGTCAACACTTATTCTTATAAGTTACATACTTCACGTATAGTATTCATTATTTTTAATTTTATGTAGGTAATTGAAGACTGCTTCATTAAACAATTTTACGTAAACAGCACACCAAATGGCAAATTTCAAATCTGTTATAAGGGTTCCTATCGGAATGTTGAGGCGTCTAAGGTTGATACCAACTTTATATTTGCTAGAGGATGGCAGGAAATATGCAACGATGTTGGGATATTGGAGGATGATTTGCTTGTGTTTAGCAAAATTGATGATGTTGTTTTTGAGGTAGTAGTTTATAGAGATGAGACTGAGATTTGCTTTTCGAATAAACCTGAATCTGACGATGATAGTGTACTTGAGATATCGAAGGCTGATTATGTTGAGAATGTATTCAAGGTACGAATGTATTTAGCATTAGCAGTAAAAGTTTTAATTATTTTAGCATTATATTAATTATTTCATTAATGTTGACCAGGACATCTATGAGAATGAAGAAGTTGTGTCTATAGGTGAAGGAAGAACCGTTACTCAGGTACTTACTAAATTATTAAAATTCTTTATTTTTAATTTAACACATATAAGAATTTAATGTTTTTACAACTATTAGTAATGCCGTTTACTGATGTTACATTTATCCAACAATGTATTATTTAGAAGAAGTTACCAACCAATGCCGAATGCACGTCAAAGAGACGCATGTCTTCACGATTGAATAAAACACAAGATGTATTAAAGATTGTTATATTACTATGGCTATTAAAGTTACTCTATGACAACAGGTTAAGAAGAAAGGTAAAGTTACTTCTGAGAGAAAGGAGACGGTCAAGAATATGACTAAGGGAAATGTTGTCTTACCTATCGACACAAGTGATCATATTGGATGTTCTTCATCTGCTCACAAAGTTAAGGTATCTATACTCGCCACTTAATTAGTATATGTTATATAAACTGTTTTTTTTATGCATATATTCAACATTCCTTTAATTCACATGTATATGTTTACTTTTTCATCAAGGGGAAGAGAGCTGCCAACGTTCAGAAAAAGCTTAACCATAGAAATAAGATTACAAAGACTGCAAAAAAACATTATGGACATCTTCTCGACCATGAGTTCTTTCATTTTGATCACAAAGGAGACTATAGGCTGGTATACCATTTTTTATAACAAACTAATGATTTATGTTTATTTGTCTGACTATTATTTTTTTCTACACAATACATGTAGCGTCTTCCTATTGAAGTTTCCAGACGAGCAGGTCTTTCTGTTGATCTTCATCCTTTGAAAGTTCAAAACATGGTTGGAGTTGTGGAGGTTTATGATGTTAAGTCGGAGTTAAATGAATTGAAGCCACGTTATGCGTTGGATGGTTAGCGAAAGTTTATGACTGAGAATAACTTGAGGTTTGGTGATATGTTGCACTTCACATACGTGTCTTCGCAACAGAAGATCGTATTAAATCAAGTTACCTCAGTTTAACAACGACATTTAAGTATGTTCTGATATCAGATATTATAACTATGAAGTTTTTGATGTTGATGTTGTATGTTTTTTTTTTAATTATTAACTTGATGTTTTGTTGCTATGTATGGCTAATATGATAAAACACTGTTATTAGCACTTTATGTTTTATATATAGATGATATCATGCTTCTTTTTGCTAATAGTAACTGCAATTAGTAGAAACTTGGTTTATCATCGCAAATGTGACATTCCTCTGCATTTATGGGTTTATGAATTCAGAATAATGGATGGATATATATGACTGTATTTGGCATGATGATGTTGTGTTTCATGTTGTAAAAACCAGAGAATTGTCAGATAATAGATTGCTTTGCCCGATTAGATTATGTGTTAAATTATAGTTCTTTAAGTAATTGTTTCGTTTTCTTGAATTTTATGTAATTTCGTAAAGAAGCACAATAACAAACGGTGGTTTGAACATCTGTTTGCCTTTTGGTCAATAGTTAATGGAAACCCATGTTAGGGTCAACAGTGTTTTGAAGAGGAAAACAGTGTGAGAAGACAGTAGATCTGATTAAGTTAAACATCTGTTTAGGCTTAAACAGATGTTTGGCCTTAAACAGATGTTTTGCCTTTATATCAGAGGTTTGGACTTAAACAGTTGTTTGACATTAAACAGATGTTTGGCCATAAACAGATGTTTCACCTTAAACAGATGTTTTGCCTTAAACATATGTTTGGCCTTCTATATCAGATATTTAGACTTAAACAGATGTTTTACCTTAAACAGATGTTTGGCCTTAAACCAAACATCTGTTTAAGGTCAACATTTGTTTGACTATTAGTCAACATCTGATTGACTTTTGGTCAACATCTGTTTGAATTTTGGTCAACATCTCATTTAGTATTCAATAGAACTTTGAATAACTCAACATCTGTTTAATTCGTTGTTTCGTTTTCTTGAATTCTATGTAATTTTGTAAAGTAGTACAAAAACAAACATTTTTACAAAATCCCAAATCACCCTATCATTTAAGTGCATTGAAGTAAAAGTGTAAATGATGTTATTCATGTGGTCCTATTGTGCTTTTGTTTGACCTCTAATATGGCTTCATGATCTAATCCGTTGATTTGAAGACATTGTTTTTGAATCGAATGAGATGCTTGATGTAATGTGGTCGTATTAATAACAAATTATTACTATTACTATATATTAATATTAGAAATGAAATGAATAGTGATTTTAAAATTATAATAACTTATAGTTTTTTTTAATACTTTATTTTATTTAATGTTATAATAATAGTTATTTTCTTTCCTTTTTAACGTTAATCCTTTTCTTAATATCAAGGGTTGGGATAAGCTTGGTGTCAACCGGTATCGAACCAGTACTGGTATCGAAAATACCGGGACAGTCCTGTTCGGTATTAGTACATGAAGGTACAAACCGACACTAATACAAAAAACGCCAAAAGTTGTGTCGAATTGATATTGGAAATATTTTGGTTCGGGAAATTCAGTGCTGCTAGCCGGTACCATTTGCTCATCCCTGATCACGGTTACCGCACGAACAACGGTATCGTACAACTTTTTTTTTGTTGATTTTTTTCAACTTTTATTTTTTTCTTTTTTTTAGTTTCAGGGGTAGGGATGAGCTCGGTGCCAACCGATACAGAATCGGTACTGATACCGAAAATACCGGTTACGGTACCGGTATATGAAGGTAAAAAGCGGAAGTGAAGCGGTACCAGGAACGCCAAAAGTCGGTACCGAATTGGTACTTAAGATCTTTCGGTTCGGCAAATTTGGTACCGGTACCCAGAACAATTTGCTCATCTCTGACCACGAGTTTCATACGAACAACATCGTTACCATACAACGTTTTTGGTTGATTTTCTTTCGGTTATCTTTTAGTGTTTTTTTCTACATTTTCTTTTTACTCTTGTCAGCAGTTCCATTCGCAACACGCTCGTAGTGATTTCAAAACACATGTAAACACAGACTAAATAACAAAAGAAAGTTGCCGCAGCGCGGCGAACTTCTTTAAACCTAGTAGTAATTAATATAATAAGTTTCCGGAGCCCGGGAAGCAATCTCGGGTAATAACCTAGCTAAATAATAAGTAGCAGTGGTTAGTTATAACAGTCCTAATTAACTTTCGTTAGAGTTTCACAAGTCTACTCAATTGCTGAAGTTAAAAAAAATTGTGCATATCGTGACAAAGAAACCGACCCGTGTTTGCACACGGGTCTTACCGCTAGTACTATATAATAAAAGAAACCAATAAAGGGACACTTGTCAGTATTATATACAATCTTTAATTGTAGATAATTATTATTTAATTTAAATTATTAAAAAAATATTAAATATTAAACCAATGTTGTATTCCATTGCACATATAGCCTTCTACAAGTTACAAAAGGCCGGATTTAATGGGTGTTTGGATTTGGTTATTGTAGTTGCTTTACACTTTTGAATTAATCCAAAACAAAACATCTATACTATATAATAAAAGAAACCTGTTTTGAGACACTTGTCATTCTCTCATTTAATTGATTAAAATTATTAATAATACTAATAATAATAATATTTAATCTAATCTAATACAAATAATAATAATAATATTCAATCTAATCTAACACATAATTACCGAAGCTTTTGCACATATTTGTTGATGATTTAATTTCAAATTTAAGGCATTTATGTCGATTTTATTATTTAAATCTACAATAATATATCAAAACTACATACATAAAAACTGGACAAACATATAAATGCAACCAACAAAATAAGATAATGAAAACCAAGGAATTATGGATCATGAGAAATTACACACACACTTCACGCTTTTACATTTTGTTGTACATTTAATTCCTGATTTTAAACTTTGTTTAAAACCTATATGTATATCTATATACTATATAATAAAAAAAAAACCAATAGAAGGACATATGTTATTCATTGAAGCCATCTATATCAATTAAAAGATAATTATATAATAAAATTTAATATAAAATTAAACAATTCATATAGGAGATAATATAATATTTTAAAATATTTATCAGATTTCAAAATTATTTATCCTGAAATTAATGTAAATGATTTATTTATTTTATTAAACTAAAGTAGTTAAAGATAAAACCTATTTCAAAAAATGTTTAAAAGAGGTTTATTGGTTCTATACTTTTATTTTTCGTGTTCAATTCTCAACTCAAATACTCAAATACGGTAATCACTATGTTTACGTGACATTTATAAGAATCATCACCGCAATCACCCAATCCATCGTATATCGAGTATATCCGTTAGTTTTTTTAAGATATAAATTTTTATTAAATTCATTCAATCCGTGTAATAAACAATGTTTTTTAAAGATATAACATTTTTATTTTTTACTATATAAAATTACATTTATGCAACTCGTGTAATACACGGGGTTTTAAAAATATAACTTTTTTTATTATGTGGTATATAAAATTAGATTTATTTAATCCATATAATACATAGGGCTTATAAAGATATAACTTTTTATTGTTTGGTATATAAAGTTACATGTGCTCAACCCGTATAACACATGAGATTCTTAAAAATGTAACTTTTTCATTATTTAATATATAAAATTAAATTACTCAGCCCGTATAATACACGGGGTTCTTAAAGATATATTTTTTATTATTTAATATATAAAATTCCATTTATTCAACCAATGTAATAAACGAGATATTTAAATATATATTTTTTATTATTTAGTATATAAAATTGCTTTTATTCAACCCGTGTAATAAATGAGATTTTTAAAGATATTTTTTTTATTTGGTATATAAAATTACATTTATTCAACCCGTGTAATACACGGGGTTCTAACCTAGTTATTATCTAAACAAATTTTTTTTTCAAACAATTCAAACTATTATTTGATAACAAAAAGCAGGAGCTGAACCAAAGGATATCAAGGGGATCGCTAATCTCTTGTCATTGAACTTTATATGGTTTTTTTAGAGTTAACCGTCCCTTTCGTCCCTGTGGTTTGTCTAATTTTGCAAGTCCATTCCAAATTTTAAATTTCAATAAACATTATGCATGTTTATCAATGTTAAGTGAAACAATTTTTTTTAGTTTAGATAAGACTTTACGATTTGAAGTTAAGTTTATGCCAATAATTTAGGGTTGATAAGATGTATATTAATTTAATTAATATTTAATAATTTAATTTAAATAATAATTATCTACAATTAAGGATGGTCTTGAATAATGACAAATACACAGAGTTTTTAAAGATATAACATTTTATTTATTATTTGCTATATAAAATTAGATTCATTCAACCCGTACAATACACATAGTTTTTTTAAATACAACTTTTTTTTATTATTTAGTATGAAAATTACATTTCTTCCACACGTGAATACACAAGGTTTTTTTTAAATAAATTTTTTTATTGTTTGGTATATAAAATTACATTTATTTAAACCCTATAATAAACGAGGTTCTTAAAGATATAATTTTTTTTATTATTTAATATATAAAATTATATTTACTTAACACGTGTAATAAATGAGATTTTTAAAAAAATATATTGTTTTTTATTTAGTATATAAAATTACATTTACACAATCCGTGACCCGAATAACTACAATAATAGGAACCGATCAAATACCTGAATTACTATATTAGGGTCAGTTTCGGGTACTATACGGTTCGGTTATCGGGTTTTTTTCGGGTCGGACCTACTTTTGCTCACCCCTGGCTTATTTCCACACCCCCTATGCACTGCTCTTTGGCCAAAGAGCAGCATATAGGTCCGACCGACAGACAAAGACTAACACCCGTCAGTCTTTTTTTCTCGTTGACCTCGTTCCTATATGTTGCACTTTGGCCAAAGCGCAGTGCAGCGCAGGGGTGTGTGAAAACCAATATGATGCTCTTTGGCCGCAGAGCAGTGTTCAGGGTTTCGACCCGACAAAAACAGAGGTGAAAGTTGACAAACAAGTGACAAGCTGATAAGGCACAGTGTCACGAGGACCTGTATGTTGCATTTTGGGCTAAGAGTAGCACCACGGGTACGAGGTTGTCTCTTAAAAACAGACAAACCAAGCATACATGTTTTTCAAGTTTATCACATACGGGTCTTCAAATTACCGATGTCGTGGTTTAGCAACTACCTTTTTGGTGAATATTCTAACGAGTCCGTTATTCCAGATTCTTATGAGGGGACCGTTATTTCTGACTCGTACGAGAAACCAGTCCTATCCAACATGAGGAATGAGGAGGTTGTCTCTAGCATTCGTTATCGTGACAATATTTTTGTTTGAAACAGACCAGACATTTCCGTCACGCGATTAGTTGGTGGGTTGGGTACAAAAAACAGGAAAGGACAATGGTTACGTCATTGTGATTAAAAGATCGAATAAAAGAGGAAATATTTCAGGGTTTGGTTTCAATACACTCTTGGTGGGGAGTATAAGAGTGTAGCTACGGTGAGAAAAACAGGTAGCAAGAAAATAGGTTCTCGTTTGAGTTAATAGGGTTTTCGAAGAAAACGGGAAGTGTTTGGAGGTTAGTGGTGACCGGTGACGACCCCGGCGCACAACCACACTCCTATTGAAAACTTAGATGGTCATGCGTATGCGAGAAGGTTTTTTCGAAGGATAAAAGACTGATTGAGCAGCTGGCAGAGCAAGATATTCCCTCTGTTAGGCGGTCCGGATGAAACTAAGGAACCTCATCAAGTGGTTGCGGTTGTGTTCGTCCATGGTGGGCATTTCATCCATGTAAAGATTGAAGGATCGTATCCAACGCCTCCCCCGAGCTATCTTTTGTTTTGTCTTAGACATTCAGTTGTACTTTTATTTTGTATGTACAAACTGATTATATATCTATGCAGCTGATCTTTTATTTATACGATATTTGTTTGGAATGTTTGTAATCTTTTCGGATGTTTTTTTCGCAACATATTGTACGATGTTTTAATTAAACATGTTTGTGTAATTTAATAAAAATTGAAGTTTTATAAATTGGTAAAATAATAAATAATATAGAACCAATGTAACAATAAAATCGGTTAAATTTTATAAAACAATAACATAATAAGTCAAATCTATAACTTTTCAAACAAAAACATACAACTTTTTGAATATATATTTAAAAAAAACTAAAATCTACAACTTAAAAAAAGAAAATAAAATACATCTAAGTTTTAATGATAAAACATATTACATGATATAACAAGATTATCTTTTAACATAATTATAAAAAAATCACAATAAAATACACCCAAGTTTTAATGATAAAACATATTGCATGATATAGATTAGCTTTTAACATAATGAGATGATCAAAGAAGATATTCATGAACAAAAAACACATAATATTAAGTCTTAAACTCGTAATCATCCATTTACGTGCTAGGTTATCTAATCCTATTGGACTATTGGTTGGTTAGCATGGTATTTGTGGGTTCCGTGAGTTATTGGGTTTTTTTCTATCTTTTAATGGTAACTTTTATTCGATGCACCGGTGCTTTCCTCTTTTGGTTTGTTACCACTGTTCGGATAAATAAGTTTTAGCTGTGTATAATTAAGTGTCAAAATACACCCCAAAACAACCCAAACAGAACATTGTATGCCTATGCGTTGCTCTTTGGCCTAAGAGCAGCATATAGGTCCCGCCGACAGACAAAAACTGACGGGTGTCAGTCGCTGGTCGTTGACCTGGTATCTATACACTGCTCTTAGACCAAAAAGCAGCGCATAGAGTGTGAAAATAGATTAAAGGAGTGTGGGAATAAACCGAGCCAAAAATATTCCTTTCTATTTAGTAACGTAGTTTATACATGGCAAAACGTACATATAATGAATCGTTGTATAAATTTTATAAGTAAAACATATAAAACCCTATTAATACTTATAATCATATTAAACTCCCAGTGATTTACTTGAAAAGGTGTGTATTCTTTCTCCATCATGATTGTGACCAGAAAAGTACACACTTAAGGTGTATACAAACCAATGTAGATAAACACAACTTAAGTAGATGCGATCTCTTTAAATACTTGATTTGTCCAATAATAACTTCTTCAGTTGGTCTTAACCGAATTGCTAATAACATTTATTATTTCAATATAACAAGTGGGGATTACAACTAAAATGAGTGGGTTGGTAGGGTTGAATAAGGTGTTAAAAAATAGATTCACATCAAAACGGATAATTTAAAAAAAGGTCATATGTTCATTAGGGCATGTTGGCCCATTGTGTCACTCCCACTTTGTTTTTTATATTTATTTTAATTAATGTTTCTATTATTTTATAGTTAAAGAAAGAGTGTTAGAAAAGTAAGTTGAAAAACCTATTTAAATATTTGATCTTAAACTCTAATTTTACATCTTCAGTTACGTTAAAGCTTTTAGTTGGCATACCATGTGCACAAATCGGGTTTTCTTGTACCCGATTTCGGGAATGGAATCGGTACAAATATAGATATCTGGTATTGGAAGAAACCGGATCAGGTACGGGAATTGAGGAAAAAGCTCAACCTTATATACGCAAGTATGCTAGGGTGTGGAACTGATATTAATAATTTAATACCATATTTACAAAAAAATATCTTTACACAAAATAAATCGTATTTTGTAAAATTAACTAAAATAAATTACAACATAAATTTAGAGTTTTCAGAGCATTTTTTGAGATAGTTTTTTTTTTGTGCGGTGTTGAGATTAGAGAGCGTTTTGAGTGTGGCAATTGAACCAAAACATTCATTGCCTATTTATACTAACAAAAGTTGGTTGAAATATTAAAAAAAACGGCTAGTACGAGCATTATAGCTGTTAAAATTGGCTAGAACCATTACAGCGTAACCGAGTATTGAGAAAACCCATGTTGCTAATACTAAGAATCGAGTTCGAGTATTGAGATACTGGGTTCGCGTACATGTACTACACTAAAACTATGCACCCTATTTATATACCCTACGGGTAGTGTTAGGTTCATAACCGGATATTTAAATACCCTTTTTCGGGTTTGATGGAAGGGTACGGGTCTATTACCGGTTTTATAGTGCACCTCTACTACCACCACCACCTTTGGTTCCAAGCCATCTTGGCTAAAAGCTTCAAAGTCTCCGGTGATGCAAACTTCCACCGCCAATTTCACAATTTGTTTAATCGGTCTAATTTTTTATTTTTTATTATGTATTTATGTATTACTTAAAATATCTAATGTCAACATTTAAATAGTAAAAGAGAAATTGACATCTTTTTATTGTAAGATTGTGATTTTCAGAGAACTGGTTTACAAGAATGAAAAGTTGCGGTCTGTGTCAACCGGTGATTATTCGTATTGTGTGTAAATTCGCATATCTGACACGGACTTTCGGTTCATGTGATATTACCAAAAGCAACGAAGTTAGAATATTCTTACCCAGGGGCGTAGCCAGAATTTTTTTCCTATGGGTTCAGAATTTTTCAAGTTTTGATTTAAAGGATTCTACGGGTTCGATGGCGGAATTTCTACATGTGCGATGTCAAAATACACCTATATATAACACTAAAAAAAATTTGATACGGGTTCGGCCGAACCCGTACCCTTCTATATAGCTACGCGCCTGTCCATACCAGTGACCAACACACAATTTTCTACACATATAAAAGTTTTTTTTAATTTATTGTAAAAAATGTAAGCGGAATCCAAAATATATAAACTCAAATTGCGTGTATTTCAATCTTGTTCTTGAAAGCTCTTAAATTTATTTGGACTTATAATTTATAAATCATTTGTTGTTATTACTCATTTCAATGTGTTCTCAAAAGCTCTTAAATTCTTTTGAAGTTATAGGTGCTCTTTGTTTTTTCTGCACGAAAAGGTCTGCAGTCTGCGGATCACATCTGCAGGCATCTGCAGGAGAAGAGGTGGATCAAATGTCTGCAGTCTGCAAGGAGAAGAGGGTTTGTTTTTTTTTTTCTACAAAACCCTTCTCTTCTCTTCTCTTCTCTTCTCACACACAAACACACACAGACCACTACTCTCTCTCTCTCTGCCTTGAACTCTCTCTCTACAGTCTGTCACCACCACCGCCCATAGCACCACCTCCGCCATAGCACCACCGCCATCATCTACCGCCAAGAACAACCACAACCACCCACCTCCGTCTGCCTTCTTCTACCACCACAAACACAACAACCACCCACCCCCGTCGCAACCACCACCGATTTGGGGGTTTTGTTCCACCACCGATTTGGGGGTTTTGTTCGATTTGGGGGTTTTGTTCTACGGTCTCCGATGATGATGGTGGTGGACGGTGTAGCAGCGATGATGATGGTGGTGGTGGTGATGTATCAGGTGGCGGTGGTGGTGGGCTTATGCAGGTGGGAGAGGTGCGACGGTGGGCTGGCGTCACACCCCAACCGATGGCGGAATCGTCGGGGCGTGGCACTGAGCGAAACAGATTGTCCAGAAGTTTCCATAACAATTATCAATACTATTCAATTTAAATAATACGTCTCATACCGTACCTCAAACAGTAAAATAATTATTACAGACAAAAATCTAGGCAAATATTCTGTTCCGACAACTCAGATTTAAATAGACATCAATTGTTTATCTGCTTCTAGAGACCCTTGATTTGTTATCTACAGACAACTATTTGTTGGGCTCTAAAGCTTTATTCTAGCTTCAAATTCCTACCACATGTGCGTCCTAAGCACCTGTCACATACGTTAAAATAAAGTCAATACATATAATGTAAAGGTGAGCATACAAGTTTGATAATAGCATATAGAGTTCGAATTCGTTTACGCATAACCAGCACGTACACATAGTGAAATGAAGCACGTTAGTTATCGACATAGATCCATCGATACCAATGACTGCGGGTTGACTGCCCGAGGCAGTTCGCAATACATGATTACCACCGTAATCCATGCAAGTAATGTTCCTTAACAACCCCCGTGTGAACGGGTGCTGAGTCCAAACTATAGTACTATCGTTGCTAAGGCAGGTAGACAGCATTCCATGTGTAAACATAACAAACAAGCATTCATAAGCCACGTATAACATGCATTAATGGTTAGCGTTCAAATAGTATTGAGTAGTGTGATTGTTGTAGTTTCAATAGTCGTAACGTATGTAACACCCAAAAGTGCGTAAAGCAAAAAGGGGTCGAGTATACTCACAGCGATTGATGGATTGAAGGGAGCGCTTAGCGAGTAAGTTAGCCTGAATAGATTCGATAGCATAACGATAAGGGATACGTAAAACGTCACAAAGTGTGAATGGATCGGATGGTAGTTCGTTTGGATGGTAATCCGTGTCACACCCCCAAAATCCACATGCGGAGTACCACCGCTTGGAGGCGTGACTGACCAGGATCCAGCCACCAATTATACTGAGCATTGGTTAATAGTAAAAATGTTCACCAACCACAATAGTTAGTAAACATCATAGTTCGAAGTTTTAAAAGTTTAAGTTCAAATAGCAGTTTAAGTAAACAGCGGAAGCATAAACCAAACAGTTTCAAAACAAAGTTCATAGTTCAAGATTATTTAAAGCCCAACACATGGGCTAAACGACCACTACACATTCCCAAGCTGCAAGCTCCTGAGTCACTGGGTACCTGCAAAGCATGCAGTAGGGTATCAACAAAAATGTTGGCGAGTTCACGAGTTGTCCAGTTTTTAATTACCAAAAACTTGTTTCACCAGTTAATTTATCCATTTATACATGCGATGGGGAGCTACCCCATAAGTAAGCGACTAAACTGTTTTTCCAATACCGAATACTTACTTAACCGTACGTTTCCGCAGTGCCCCGTTTGTCAATGTTCTATCATCATTGACGGTTTGCCATAGTACATTAGTTCACTCCCGTTCCCAGTAACAAGGGTCGGTGTGAGGCTGGTTACACCTAAATAGCGCTATCAACTAATAACCCGTTCGCCAGGCCCCGGCGACTAATCGGTATTAAATGGTAGGGACTTAAGTGATAGAGTTTCGTTTAGTGTTGCTTGTTGCATTTCCGTATAAACAATAATTAACTAAGAGTCCCATTTAAGGGGAAGAAAGTAGGTTTGTATCCCTTACGAGGGGATAGCGTTGTTTAAGTTTCCGTTTCCCAAAACCACCGGGAACGCATGCTTTAATAGTTGTGAACTCACCTTGGGTTGCTCGGTAGTTTAGTTTACTTGGTTATGTATGCTGGTCACCAAGTCCTAATATGGTTACCAGTATAGGTCAGGCTCGGATACAAGAAATCACGTATAGCTTACACGTATTTAACACATAGCACGCTTATCACGCAGCATACACATCGATAATTTATACACTAAGTTAATGGGCCTGTTCTAACAGTTATCCATAATAGCACAAAGCAACAGTAACACAGATTAAACAGTAACAGGCATGATCAGTCCGCACACTTTGGCCCAAAACGGAGATAACCAGCCCAGTCGAGATCAGGGGGTCTCGACTCGAGAACACTCGGTCTCGAGTCGCAACCAGGAGATCTCGAGTCATGAATGTCTGGTCTCGAGTGATGCTGGCATGTGTTGCAACCTCAGAGGTCTTGAGTCCAATCTCGAGTCGAGATTGTGAGATCTCGAGCCGAGACTTCGCTGGTCTCGAGTCCTTGATGTCTGTTGTTTTGATCTCGAGCTGATGATTCGTGGTCTCGAGTCGAGATAATAATATCTCGAGTCACAACTACTACGGTCTTGAGTCATCACATGAAGGTCTCGAGTCGTAACCGAGGGTCTCGACTCGTTTGTCTGGTGATTCTAGGACTTCTGCCAAGGTTTGTACTATCCAATAGAATTCCGATTTCATGTAACTGTGTACTATCCAACCGAAATGCACCAACATGTTTTCTTGTCTAAAACCTTAATCAAATGGATCAAACAAAGCATCTTTCAAATGTTCATAGCATATTCAAATATTCATATTAACATTCAAACTTGTTCATCATTAGGGTTTTCATCCTTCACCATCATGTTCATCCTACATAATCATGCATTCTATGGACAAGAATCATAACACATAAGCTAGTTATCAAGATCATCTTGTAAACCATCATCAAGCAAAACATTTGTTCTATAACCCCTAACATAAATCGGATGATCATAACAATCCTAACTATCATTCTTTTATCATTCAAGCTTATCTTAGCAAGACATTATCATACAACATTCATACTTTTCACAAGAGGGTATTGTTCATCTTAGGCATTTGGAACCAAGCATGTATCATTAACAAACAAGAACCCATTAAATCGAACAAGCACTTTCGTCATAATAAATAATAGCAACAATGCACATTATCACCAAATCAACACTTTTGTCATGCATTTGCAAAGAAGCACTAACCGGCTAGGGATTTTGAGTGTAGAAAACGTGAAGGATTGATGAAAGAGCTTCCGAGTGTTGATCTTCAAACAAATCCGAGAACCCTTTGGTTGCCGGTTTGATCCGAGAGGAGGAGAGGAGGTTGTGTTGTTAGGGTCTTAGTGAGGGGGAGAGTAAGAGAGTATGTGTAGGGGAGTGTGGGAGTGAATGATGGTTGAAAAGTGGAAAGGTTGGCCACCAATATCGGTTATATACAAGTCCAAGTCGGTGCACCCTAATGGGTTTCCGAGTGGGCTCAAGGATGGCGGCCCAACTGATGTGGGTTACTCGAGGCCGGGTGGTCTCGGGTCGGGTCTTGGTGGTCTAGGCTCACCAATACTCTTATTCATATATATACATAACTTATACATTATACGTACACATTATCGACACATAGCACATCAAGATAAATCACAACTTTCATTTAATATATGTACATGCAATTTCAATACAAGATGGTTGCTCGGGAAACCCAGAGTGTCACATTTTCCCCAAGTTTTAAGAACTTTCATCCCGAAAGTTAAGGCAGTCACTGTCAAGCTAGTATAAGTGAGAACGTTTCGACGGGGTGTCACATCATCCCCCCGTTAGTTTGGAATTTCGTCCCGAAATTCGGTTGTAGCTTCAGTGCTGGGAGTTTCGTTTGGGAACAACTGGGGATACTTGCGCTTCATCTGGTCTTCCCGCTCCCAGGTAAACTCTGGGCCACGGCGCGAGTTCCAACGAACTCGTACTAGAGGTATCTGGCTACGTTTGAGGGTTTTGATCTCTCGATCCGTGATCTCAATCGGTTCCTCAGTAAAGTGTAGTTGTTCGTCAATAGTGAGTTCCTTGAAAGGAATGATGAGTGTTTCATCTGACAGACACTTCTTCAGATTAGACACGTGAAAGACGTTGTGCACAGCACTCAGTTCTTCAGGCAGATTCAATCTGTAAGCGACCTTACCGATCTTTTCTGTAATTTCGAATGGTCCGATATATCGCGGATTAAGCTTGCCCCGCTTTCCAAAACGAACCACACCCTTCCAGGGTGATACTTTAAGTAGAGCCCGGTCACCAACCTGGAACTCTAGCGGTTTCCTATCCTTATCAGCGTAACGCTTCTGACGGTCACGAGCTGCCGCCATGCGTTGTCTGATCTGGGCAATCATTTCCTTAGTGTCTACCACAAGTTCTGGGCCTGTGATTTGGCTGTCACCAACTTCCGCCCAGCAAAGAGGCGATCGGCATTTACGACCGTACAATGCCTCAAAGGGTGCTGCCTGAATGCTGGTGTGGTAGCTGTTATTGTAGGAGAATTCCACTAATGGTAGATGCTTTTCCCAACCCTTGCCAAAATCGATCACACATGCCCTAAGCATGTCTTCAAGGGTTTGGATGGTGCGTTCAGATTGCCCATCCGTTTGTGGATGATAAGCGGTGCTCATGTCTAGACGTGAGCCAAAGGATTTGTGCATAGCTTGCCACAACTCAGAAGTAAAACGCGCGTCTCGATCGGAAATAATAGAGGTTGGCACTCCGTGCCTCGAAACCACTTCCTTTAAGTATACCTCTGCTAAGGTAGAGAAATTTTCTATTTCTTTAATAGCCAAAAAGTGGGCAGATTTAGTTAATCGATCCACTATCACCCAAATGGTGTCATTTCCGCGTTGAGACCTAGGCAAGCCAGTAACAAAATCCATGGAAATTTGCTCCCATTTCCACTGCGGGATCTCTGGTTGTTGGAGTAGGCCCGATGGTTTCTGATACTCAGCCTTGTCTCTTGCACAAGTCAAACATTTTCTGACATAGGTTTCTATGTGGGCTTTCATGCTAGGCCACCAGTATGAAGCTTTTAAGTCGTGGTACATCTTATCCGAACCAGGATGTACTGAGTAACGGGACTTATGGGCTTCATCCATTACAAGCTCGCGTAAATTCCCATAAAGTGGGACCCATATACGCCCGTTTACGTAGTACGCACCATCTTCTTTTTGTTCTAGCCGTTTCCGTGATCCTCGCAGGGACTCAGCTCTGACGTTCTCGACTTTCAATGCTTCGACCTGAGCGTTTCGGATTTGCTTAGGGAGGTTCGAGGGGATGGTGAGCTGTAAGGCACGAACACGCTTAGGTTTGGTTTCCTTCCTGCTGAGGGCATCTGCCACCACATTAGCCTTGCCTGGATGATATTTAATTGCACACTCGTAGTCATTTAGGAGTTCGACCCATCGGCGTTGCCGCATATTCAACTCCTTTTGTCCCATTATGTGCTGGAGACTCATGTGATCGGTGTAAATCGTGCACTTGGTACCGTACAAGTAATGTCTCCAAATCTTGAGCGCGAAGACCACAGCTCCGAATTCTAAGTCATGTGTTGTGTAGTTCCATTCGTGGATCTTGAGTTGTCGCGAAGCGTAAGCAATAACCCTCTCGCTTTGCATCAACACGCAACCAAGTCCTTGAATAGAAGCGTCGCAGTAAACAACAAAGTCGTCGGTACCTTCAGGTAAGGAAAGAATAGGAGCACTACAGAGGTTCTTCTTTAGTTCCTGAAAGGCAGATTCCTGAGCATCACTCCATTTGTAAGCAACACCCTTCTGAGTGAGGGTCGTAAGTGGTTGAGCGATCTTAGAAAATCCCTTGATAAATCTTCGATAGTATCCTGCCAATCCCAAGAATTGGCGAACTTCGGTCGGAGTCTTAGGTACAGGCCAATTCTAAATGGACTCAATCTTAGCGGGGTCGACATGAATCCCATCCTGATTGACTATGTGCCCAAGGAAATGGACTTCTCTAAGCCAGAAATCACATTTTGAGAATTTGGCGTACAGTTGCTCATTGCGAAGGAGTTCGAGAATAAGACGCAGGTGTTGTTCATGCTCCTCTCGACTCTTTGAGTAAATTAGGAAGTCGTCAATAAACACAATTACGAACTTGTCGAGGTAGGGTTTGCACACTCGGTTCATGAGATCCATGAAGATCGCAGGTGCGTTGGTCATCCCGAAGGGCATAACAAGGAATTCGTAGTGACCATAGCGGGTTCTGAAAGCAGTCTTAGAGATGTCCTCATCGCGGACTCTCAGCTGGTGATAGCCTGATCGCAGATCGATCTTGGAATAATAGCTCGACCCTTGCAGCTGGTCAAACAGATCGTCGATACAGGGAAGTGGATAACGATTCTTGATGGTAACCTTGTTCAGTTCACGGTAATCAATGCACATCCGGAATGTGCCATCCTTCTTTTTGACAAAGAGCACTGGGGCTCCCCAGGGTGATGAGCTAGGACGGATAAAACCTTTGTCCAAAAGTTCTTGTAGTTGAGTAGAAAGTTCCTTGAGTTCTGTGGGAGCTAGACGATAAGGTGCACGAGCTATAGGTGCTGCTCTGGGAGCTAGCTCGATTTGAAATTCGACCTGACGGTGAGGAGGGAGTCCGGGTAATTCTTCAGGAAATACCTCAGGATAGTCGCGTACAACTGGAAAATCTTCAATCCTGTTTTCCTTTTTCTGTGTGTCGGCAACAAGTGCTAAGATAGCGATGTGCCCCTTTCGTAAACACTTCTGGGCTTTTAAGAATGAAATGATGCCTGTGACTTCTCCGCTTTTGTCGCCTTGGACGATAAAGGGTTAGCCAGGAGGACGGGGAATACGAACAGCTTTCTCTTGGCAGAGGATTTCAGCTCGATGCTTGGATAACCAATCCATACCAATGACGACGTCGAAGCTTCCGAGAATGATGGGGAAGAGATCGATACGGAAGGTCTGACCAGACAATTCTAGTTTACAGTTACGAATAACGTGTGAGGCTTCGAGGTTTCTACCATTAGCTATTTCAACGATGTGCTTAGAGCTTAACGGCGTAAGAGTGGACTTAAGCTTCTTACTAATACGTAGGGATACATAACTAGCATCTGCTCCAGAATCAAATAATATGGAAACATAACGGTCATTAAGTAGGAACTTACCCGCCACCACGTTGGGGTCGTTCCTTGCTTCAGCAGCCCCAATCACGAATGCCCTTGCATTGTTCCCAGCTCCCTGGTTGTTGTCGTTGTTTCCAGCACCTCGATTATTGTTGTTACGATTCTGGTTCAGCTGAGGGCAATCCTTTCGCATGTGCCCCATTGCCCCACATTTGTAGCATTCACGGTTGTTTCCTTGCTGCTGCTGTTGCTGTGGTTGATGCTGATTCTGCCTAGCTGGGAACTGGCTCCTGCAGTCTTTGGCTTCATGCCCTATCTTGTTAAATCGCTGACACTGACTTTTGCCACATGGCCCATTGTGGTGTCGGTTACATTTGTTACACTTGGGGTGGTTTCCTCGATAGCCACCCTGTTGCTGAGGGCCCTTGTTGCTTTCAATCTTCCTTTGCTGAACTGAGGCCTGAGTGGGGTTAGCATCCTTACCCTGATTTCCATCCCACTTTCGTTTGTTATCGCCAGAAGTTCCGGCAATAGCACTGATCCTTTTGGGCAACTTTCCCTCCTCCACGGCCTGATTGGTGAGTTTGTGAGCAAGGCGGACCACTGGCTGAATGGTATTGAGGTTGGCTGGGGTCACATGGCTCCGGATTTCTGGGGCCAAACCTTTGATGTACAATTCGATCCTTCGATACATAGGTCGGGACATGTTTGGGCAAAGTGCAGCATAGTCGTTTGATTGCTTGGTGTAGGTCTCAATCTCTGATCCAACCATCTTGAGCTCATAGTATTCGTTTTCGAGTTTGTGGATGTCATCCCTGTGACAATACTCCTCTTTGATCATGTCCTTGAAATCTTCCCACGCAGTAGCATTAGCAGTTTCCAGACCAAGCATCTGAATCTGCGCCTTCCACCATGAAAGTGTGTTTCCTTCAAGCGTACCAGTCGCGAACTTTACCCAGTTAGCAGGGGGACACTCGCAGACAGCAAAGACAGCTTCGGCCTTTTCAATCCAGTGCAGAAGGCCTGTGGCACCCTCAGTGCCGTCGAAAGGGAGAGGCTTGCCATCCATGAAGGTTTTGAAAATACAAACACGTGGCTGCGCAGGCGCAGGCTGACCTGTCGTGAGAAGTGAAGCGAATAGGCTTAGTGGTGAAAAGACGATGCGGGGGTAGGTTCTAAACATCCTAAAGTAACGAGTTTACCTCCAGGGTGAGCTGCAAAAGCTGCAGCCACCGTGTTGAGCAAGTTAGTGAACTGAGCCTGAGTCATGTTAACGTTTCCTCTTTCGCGTCCACTCATTGTCTTCATAGCCAGAAAACACAGTATGAGTGCGATGTCGTAATGTAGCGAGAATGAGATAGAAGAGGGGTACGCATCTACCTAATTAGGCACACTAGTATGTATAGTAGAGTAATCAACATAAAGTGAACAAGCAAGTAAACACAAGTCCGAGCTATGAGGTCTAACACGTTGAGTCTTGCCCTTGGAGTGTAGTGTCGTCATGAGTCACGGGTTATAGTCTGGTTTTTCTCAAAAAGACTTTCTTTTTAAAACCGAGTTCACTATAACCAATGGCTCTGATACCAATCTGTCACACCCCCAAAATCCACATGCGGAGTACCACCGCTTGGAGGCGTGACTGACCAGGATCCAGCCACCAATTATACTGAGCATTGGTTAATAGTAAAAATGTTCACCAACCACAATAGTTAGTAAACATCATAGTTCGAAGTTTTAAAAGTTTAAGTTCAAATAACAGTTTAAGTAAACAGCGGAAGCATAAACCAAACAGTTTCAAAACAAAGTTCATAGTTCAAGATTATTTAAAGCCCAACACATGGGCTAAACGACCACTACACATTCCCAAGCTGCAAGCTCCTGAGTCACTGGGTACCTGCAAAGCATGCAGTAGGGTATCAACAAAAATGTTGGCGAGTTCACGAGTTGTCCAGTTTTTAATTACCAAAAACTTGTTTCACCAGTTAATTTATCCGTTTATACATGCGATGGGGAGCTACCCCATAAGTAAGCGACTAAACTGTTTTTCCAATACCGAATACTTATTTAACCGTACGTTTCCGCAGTGCCCCGTTTGTCAATGTTCTATCATCATTGACGGTTTTCCAGAGTACATTAGTTCACTCCCGTTCCCAGTAACAAGGGTCGGTGTGAGGCTGGTTACACCTAAATAGCGCTATCAACTAATAACCCGTTCGCCAGGCCCCGGCGACTAATCGGTATTAAATGGTAGGGACTTAAGTGATAGAGTTTCGTTTAGTGTTGCTTGTTGCATTTCCGTATAAACAATAATTAACTAAGAGTCCCATTTAAGGGGAAGAAAGTAGGTTTGTATCCCTTACGAGGGGATATCGTTGTTTAAGTTTCCGTTTCCCAAAACCACCGGGAACGCATGCTTTAATAGTTGTGAACTCACCTTGGGTTGCTCGGTAGTTTAGTTTACTTGGTTATGTATGCTGGTCACCAAGTCCTAATATGGTTACCAGTATAGGACAGGCTCGGATACAAGAAATCACGTATAGCTTACACGTATTTAACACATAGCACGCTTATCACGCAGCATACACATCGATAATTTATACACTAAGTTAATGGGCCTGTTCTAACAGTTATCCATAATAGCACAAAGCAACAGTAACACAGATTAAACAGTAACAAGCATGATCAGTCCGCACACTTTGGCCCAAAACGGAGATAACCAGCCCAGTCGAGATCAGGGGGTCTCGACTCGAGAACACTCGGTCTCGAGTCGCAACCAGGAGATCTCGAGTCATGAATGTCTGGTCTCGAGTGATGCTGGCATGTGTTGCAACCTCAGAGGTCTCGAGTCCAGTCTCGAGTCCTTGATGTCTGCTGTTTTGATCTCGAGCTGATGATTCGTGGTCTCGAGTCGAGATAATAATATCTCGAGTCGCAACTACTACGGTCTCGAGTCATCACTTGAAGGTCTCGAGTCGTAACCGAGGGTCTCGACTCGTTTGTCTGGTGATTCTAGAACTTCTGCCAAGGTTTGTACTATCCAATAGAATTCCGATTTCGTGTAACTGTGTACTATCCAACCGAAATGCACCAACATGTTTTCTTGTCTAAAACCTTAATCAAATGGATCAAACAAAGCATCTTTCAAATGTTCATAGCATATTCAAATATTCATATTAACATTCAAACTTGTTCATCATTAGGGTTTTCATCCTTCACCATCATGTTCATCCTACATAATCATGCATTCTATGGACAAGAATCATAACACATAAGCTAGTTATCAAGATCATCTTGTAAACCATCATCAAGCAAAACATTTGTTCTATAACCCCTAACATAAATCGGATGATCATAACAATCCTAACTATCATTCTTTTATCATTCAAGCTTATCTTAGCAAGACATTATCATACAACATTCATACTTTTCACAAGAGGGTATTGTTCATCTTAGGCATTTGGAACCAAGCATGTATCAGTAACAAACAAGAACCCATTAAATCGAACAAGCACTTTCGTCATAATAAATAATAGCAGCAATGCACATTATCACCAAATCAACACTTTTGTCATGCATTTGCAAAGAAGCACTAACCGGCTACGGATTTTGAGTGTAGAAAACGTGAAGGATTGATGAAAGAGCTTCCGAGTGTTGATCTTCAAACAAATCCGAGAACCCTTTGGTTGCCGGTTTGATCCGAGAGGAGGAGAGGAGGTTGTGTTGTTAGGGTCTTAGTGAGGGGGAGAGTAGGAGAGTGTTTGTAGGGGAGTGTGGGAGTGAATGATGGTTGAAAAGTGGCAAGGTAGACCACCAATATCGGTTATATACAAGTCCAAGTCGGTGCACCCCAATGGGTTTCCGAGTGAGCTCAAGGATGGCGGCCCAACCGATGTGGGTTACTCGAGGCCGGGTGGTCTCGGGTCGGGTCTTGGTGGTCTAGGCCCACCAATACTCTTATTCATATATATACATAACTTATACATTATACGTACACATTATCGACACATAGCACATCAAGATAAATCACAACTTTCATTTAATATATGTACATGCAATTTCAATACAAGATGGTTGCTCGGGAAACCCAGAGTGTCACAATCCGAGCGGACAGCAATCCGTATGGATGACAATCCGTTCGGATGGTCATCCGGTCGGATAGCTTATCCGAACGGATGACTTTTCGAGTGGATTGTTTCTTCCTATAAGGAAAGATGTGTTTGTGTATGATGGCTTGACTTTTGAAGTTTTCGTTGTAGTATTTTGAAAACATTGAAGTATCTCTATCCATCAAGTCGTTCGATCGGATGGTGGGTCGTGCGGATGACAATCCGTTCGGATGGTCATCCGGTCGGACGGTGGTCCGGTCGGACGGCAATTTAATGGTGAGAGTGAAGGCAAGCTCTTAAACAGAAGTGTCACTCGATTGGATGACCATCCGATCGGGTGGCAACCTTGTTAATGAACATGTTGAAAATTGTTTAAGTCTTTAAAGTCTTAGTATCTCATGATCCGAAGAGTAATCCAATCAGATGGTCGTCCGATCGGATTGCAATTCGTTCAATAATCAAACTTTAGTTAAGGTTGCTTAAAGTGGGACCCAAGTGTGATCCGTTCGGGTGGCAATCCGTTCGGATGACCTATCCAATCGGACAGCAATCCGTCCCGATTGTCACGTTCGTCCTCCACTTGGTTGTTTTGATGGTTTGTCGTTATGTCGAGATGCTTTGACAACGTGTTAACCAACAGAACCTCTGTTTCGACCCAGATGACTAAACCGACCAGGAATCACCCTAGCTCGGTCAGTTACCGGCTCTAGACGGTTGTTCTTATTTAACCCGGAGTCGGTGGTCCCGTGGGCGGAATCCAGATCTGAACTAGTACAACACTAAGGATGAGTAGGAGACTAGATCTGAACCCGATTCTACCGGTTTTGAGGGTTTTGAGTGTAAAAGAGTTGAAAGAAAGTTAGAAAACATCTTTCAATCCTTTTTCACCACTCTTGTGTCGAGATCTTTACAAGATCTTTATGTAATCGGGTGGAAATCGATTAGATCTCAGTTGTTCTTGGTGGATTAAGGTCAAAGCATGAAGCTCTTGAAGAACACATGATGACGTCATCCTAGAACACCCGAACTCTAGTGATTCCACGGTTAAAAGTTAAGATTTAAAAGATCGAAAGGTGTAGGAGTGCGTGTAGATTAAGAAAGTACAAGATTTAGGACGAGATCTTACCTGGATTGAGAGAAATCGAAGAAAAAGTGGGGAGCACGAGTTGTTCAGACAGAGGGTTTCCAAAAGTGGAAAGAATGACAATGACAGGGGTATTTATAGGATTCCAAAAGAGGAAAGGGTGATCCGATCGGATGACTCACCGCTCGGACGACAATCCGGTCTGATGACATCCTGATCGGATGATGCTTAACCTGTGACCAAAAGGGTTATCCGGTCGGATGGCTATCCGGCCGGATGGCGCTGGGTTCAAGTGTTCGGCGCGACGATTCTTGCTGAGTCGATTTCGATTGCGAGCGGTTCAATACGATAGGGTTTCCTAGTCAAATTACTTTCAGTCCCAACCACTAAATATTATAGTTCGATTGTGATTCTAGTTCGAGTTCGATTGAGTTCGCTTGCATTTCGAGTTCGATTGCGTTTCGATTGATTACCACAACACAACATAATTAACACGTAAGGCGCACACACACGTATAACAAGTAAAATACGTAGCTCGAGTTGCGACTTGTTGTCGGTTTGATTAGCATAGCTTGATTATTAATTGATTAACTTTATCGCATTGTTACTTCCTATAGTTCACAGTCGTAGGTCGATTGAATAGCGATTACCATGTGTCGATTTATTGCATTTATAGACACTTACTCCACATAATAGTTACAATAAAAGAAATCTACTACAAGTCAAGTTGCGCGAAACCGGTCGTTGAATTTGACCTTGACTTTGACCTTGACTTTGACTTTGACTTGTGAAAACACGAGGTGTTACAGCCTCCCCTTGTTTAGGGAATTTCGTCCCGAAATTAAGCTGGAAGTTGTACAACGCCGTGATTCACGTTTGAGAACCTTCTCTTTCTAAACTTTCCCTTCGAATAACTGCGGGTACTTTGCCTTCATGTCGCTTTCGAGTTCCCAAGTGAACTCTGCGCCTCGTTTGCCTTCCCATCGGACTTTCACGATAGGAATGCGAGAGCGTCTGAGTTGCTTGGTTTGGCGATCCATGATTTCGACATGCTTTTCCACGAAGTGTAATGTTTCGTTCACTTGCAGATCATCGAGAGAAACGTGTAAGTCGTGGTTGGCTAGGCACCTTCGGAGGTTTGACACGTGGAAAGTCGGGTGGACATTACTAAGTTCCTCCGGTAGTTCGAGTCTGTAAGCGACTTTTCCGATCCTTTCCAGAATCTTAAAAGGTTCAACATATCGAGGCGCGAGCTTTCCTTTCTTGCCGAATCGGACCACACCCTTCCAAGGCGATACCTTTAGGAGTACGTAGTCACCAACGTCAAATTCAAGGGGCCTGCGTTTCTTATCGGCGTAACTTTTCTGTCGATCCCGAGCTTTCGCCAGGTTGTCTCGAATTTGGAAAATTTTGTCTGTCGTTTCTTGTAATAGCTCAGGACCGGTTAATTGTGAATGACCGATCTCATGCCACACAATAGGCGACCGACATCTTCTTCCGTATAATGCCTCGAATGGTGCCATTTGGATGCTAGAATGATAACTGTTGTTATACGAGAATTCGACTAATGGCAGGTATTTATCCCAATTACCACCGAAGTCTATGACACACGAACGGAGCATGTCCTCAAGAGTACGAATCGTTCTTTCAGTCTGACCGTCGGTTTGAGGGTGGAATGCGGTACTTAGATTAAGCGATGTACCGAGTGCCGTTTGAAATATTTCCCATAGTCACGAAGTAAACCGAGCATCACGATCAGAGATGATGTCACGAGGCGTCCCATGATTACAAATGATCTCGTCGGTGTAGATTCGGGCTAATCGTTCTACCTTGTAGTCTTCCCGTATTGGCAAAAAGTGAGCGGATTTAGTCAAGCGGTCGACCACAACCCAAATGCTGTCGTGACCTGATGACGTGTGCGGTAGCTTGGTTATAAAGTGCATAGCTATACTTTCCCACTTCCACATGGGAATTGGTGGTTGTTCGAGTAAGCCAGAGGGTCTTTGATGTTCAGCCTTGACTCTAGCACAAGATAGGCATTTTCCGACGTAGAGAGCGATATCCCTTTTCATACCCGGCCACCAGTACTTATAACGAAGGTCCTGGTACATCTTATCGGCACCGGGATGAACAGAATACCGGGATTTGTGGGCTTCGTCCATCAGTATCTGTCACAAATTGGTCCGTTTAGGGATCCAAATTCGGTCCAGGAAGTAGAATATCCCATTAGATTTGCTCACAAGTTGGGCTCCATCGTGGTAGATTCTTTCTTTCTTCAGGGTGCGTTCGTTAAAACACGCATGCTGAGCGTCGCGGATGAGGGTTTCGAGATCCTGTTGGGCTTGAACGTTACGAGTGCTAAGCAGGTAGCTCCGTCTGCTGAGTGCGTCGGCAACAACATTTGCCTTGCCTGGGTGATAACGAATCTCACAGTCGTAATCGTTGAGAAGTTCTACCCATCGGCGTTGACGCATATTAAGTTCCTTCTGATTAAAGATATGTTGTAGGATCCTGTGATCGGTGAAGATCGTACACTTGGTACCATACAGGTAGTGTCGCCAAATATTTAATGCAAAAACAACTGCGCCTAGCTCGAGATCATGGGTTGTATAGTTCTTCTCGTGGACTTTGAGCTGACGAGATGCGTAAGCTATGACCTTGTCCCGTTGCATGAGAACACAACCAAGACCAAGGTTGGAAGCATCACAATAGACAATGAAATCATTGTTTCCGTCGGGTAGAGTGAGAACAGGAGCGTTGCAAAGCATGTGCTTGAGGGTTTGAAAAGCAGTCTCTTGTTTAGTTCCCCAAACAAAAGGGTTGTCTTTATGTGTGAGAGAGGTAAGCGGCACAGCGATCTTTGAGAATCCCTCGATAAATCATCGATAATAACCCGCTAGTCCGAGAAAATAGCGGACTTCAGACGGGTTCTTAGGTGTAACCCAGCTCTTGACAGCTTCAATCTTCGCAGGATCGACGTGAATGCCTTGTCTATTAACAATGTGACCCAGAAACTGAACTTCCTCTAACCAGAATTCGCACTTGGAGAACTTGGCATAGAGCTGGTTCCCCTGGAGTAACTCGAGAACCAAACGTAGATGTTGCGCGTGTTCGGCTTTCGACTTGGAATAGATCAAGACATCATCGATGAATACGATGACGAAACGGTCGAGATATGGTTTACACACACAATTCATAAGGTCCATGAAGACTGCTGGTGCGTTGGTTAAACCAAAAGGCATAACGAGTGCGAAACGCGGTTTTGGGTATATCCTCCTCTTGAATACGTAGCTGGTGATATCCTGAACGTAGATCGATCTTCAAGAAACACGTAGCACCTTGTAGTTGATCAAACAAATCGTCGATACGAGGTAGGGGATAGCGGTTCTTGATAGTTAACTTATTCAATTCCCGATAGTCGATGCACATCCTGAACGTCCCGTCCTTCTTTTTAACGAAAAGGACTGGCACGCCCCAAGGAGAGGTGCTCGGGCGAATGAAGCCTTTCTCAAGTAATTCCTGAAGTTGGGTTGAGAGTTCGCGCATTTCAGACGGCGCAAGTCGATAAGGAGCTTTGGCAATAGGGTTGGCTCCAGGAATGAGGTCGACACGAAAGTCGATATGATGACTTGGCGGTAGTCCGGGAAGATCCTCTGGAAAAACATTAGGAAATTCTTGAACTACAGGGACGTCTTTCACTTCCTTCTTTTCTTTCTTTACCTTCTCCGCTACTACGATGTTAGCCAAGAAAGCTCTGTATTCCTTGCGGAGATACTTGCTAGCTTGCACACATGACATAAGCTTGAGACCCTTCGAAGTAGTATCACCGTATACACATAATAAGTCACCATTCGCGAGCGAGAATCGAATCATCTTGTCGAAGCACACAACTTCAACATGGTTTTCGCGAAGAAAGTCCATGCCTACTATGACGTCGAAACTTCCGATTTGCATCGGAATGAGGTCAATTGGGAAAATGTGATTGTTGAGCTCGATAGTACAATCACGAAGAACAGAATTTACGGCGACGGTTCTTCCAGTAGCGATTTCAACATCGAACATCGAAGAGAGCTTGGAGCGTTAACCACTAAGGAGTTTCTCGAATTCGTATAACACAAAGCAATTATCGGCTCCAGTATCAAACAAACATGAAGCATAAATACCATTCACAAGGAACGTACCATTGACCACGTTGTTTTCGGCCTGGGCTTGACGCACGTTGAGGTTGAAAGTTCTGGCGCGTGTGGGCTGTTGTTGCTGCTGCTGTTGTAGTTGTTGCTGAGGCTGTTGTTGCTGAGGCTCTTGCTTCACGACCCTGTTTGGGCACATGTTGGCGAAGTGGTTCGGGTCGCCACATGCGAAGCAGGCTCTGGCTTTGACTGCGGGTGCCGGAGGAGCTTGTTGACCCTGAGGGGCAGTGAGTAGAGCTTGATGAGCAGGAGCTTGTCGAATACGGCAGTTGGCAGTAAAATGGCCGTATACATAGCAATAAGCACAAAAACGGCAAGCAATGGCAGTCGGGTGGTGGTAGGTACAAGTAGGGCAGAGCGGATGTGGCCCAGTGTATGCACGCTTTGCAGGTGGTGCATTAGCCACAGGCGCCGCTACTTGACGCTGTTGAGCTGGTACAGCTTGAATCGGTGCAGCAGTGATCGCACAGTTCTTGTTACTGGAGCTGTTCTTTCTCTTGTTGCTCGATGAGGTGGGTTTAGCAGTTTGTGCGGCGGTAGTAGCTTGATGTAGGTGCTTCGGAGTTTTATCCCAGACACCAGCCTTGACCCTCTTGTCGTTGATTTCGGCGGCCAGTAGGTAAGTTTCTTCGATCATCTTAGTCTTAGCCGCTTGCACGAAATCTGCGACGCAGTCGGGCAAGGCTCAGATGTACTTCTTGATGGTGATCTCCGGAGTCTTGACTTGATCGAGTCAGATGATGCTGAGCTGCTTGAAACGAGCAGTGAGAGCAGCATTGTCACCCTCATGCTGATGTATGTGCCAAAATTCATCTTCTAGCTTTTGACGTTCGTGAGGAGGGCAGAATTCTTATAGCATGGCTTCCTTGAGTTCGTCCCACGACAGACCGTAGGCTGCATCGTTCCCTCGCTTGTTCCTCTCGGCTGTCCACCAGTCTAGTGCACGGGACTGGAAAACGCCGGTAGCATTCAGAGTTCAAAGGCCATCAGGGCAACCACTCTGTCGCAGAGTGACCTCAATGGAATCAAACCATTGGAATAGTGCGGTAGGGCCTCCTTCGCCAGTGAATTCCTTTGGCCCACACGACTTGAATTGCTTGAAATTAAAGGACTTGGTGGTAGCTTTAGGAGCTTCGGTCCTCGATTCCTCAGATGACTTGCTGGCATTCTCGTAAACATCACTCTCGACCTTTGCCACACTTTTTGCGATGATGGCAGCATGGCGTTTGTCCCTCTTTTCTTGACGAGAAAGTGCATGACGGGATCCAGACGACATTGTCTGCAACAGACATCGTCACAGGACTCAACACATTGTATTCGAATCTCACCTCACACGTCTACTACTTACTAAAGCTCAGGAACACGCAGATTCACGTAAACACATAACACATAAAACACAAAATCACATAAGCATGTAGAGCACATAATCACACAACACCTAAGCACGTAAAGCGAAGAAGCAACGAAACACATGCGCATTTAATCACTAGAGGCATATAGGAGCCTATAAAGACACGTAGAGCATTCTGACTGCCTCAAAATACAGAAACCTAGATTATATTACGTTCTCGTGTGTTCGGTCACGTTCGTGTACGGATTCCGTACGTCACATGTTAGGTTCGCAATTGTTTCGGAGCGAAAAATAAGCACATATATGGGTAATAGCACATAAAACACATACAATCGACAAATTATCAGAGTTAGCAGTAGCGACTCTGCTTCGAAACTCATAAAAAATCGAGAGATAGACCGTCCGCGGCTAGTAGACTTCGACTACCCAAAGTGGTTCGACTATTCACAAGGACCCGTTGCGCACAATTAACCTTCAGGACTCTACCTTTGCCTCGATTCTTGGGCATTTGGCACACATCCGTTAGTCATATCGTGGTTTCAGGTCGTTGGAGTCCGTCGAGACTTTGGTGAGAGTTTTTGTAAGATGTGCGGAACAAGTTGTCAAGATTAGGGTTTCACCCCTGGCTTAACAACTTCGTCCCTGTTTTGATAAAAAAAAATATAGGAGATTATTAATCAAAATATGGGTTTCACCCATAATTTGGTATAATTCTCCCGCTGAACAGTATCGATGAAGCAATTTAGTCGGGAGTTTGGGGTTTTAACACCTAATCTCGACTTTATCGCCCTTCTATAGTTGAAAATTCGAGCGTAGTGATAGCAAGTATAGTGAGGAATAAGCACGTACAAAATTCCTACTGGATGTGCTCCAGTCGGTCTGTTGGTTCTTAACTACAGTCTAGGTATCTAAGACTTCGACCCGGACTAGGTCGAGTCTTGCCAAATTCCCTATAGTTATGGCTCTGATACCAATCTGTCACACCCCAACCGATGGCGGAATCATCGGGGCATGGCACTGAGCGAAACAGATTGTCCAGAAGTTTCCATAACAATTATCAATACTATTCAATTTAAATAATACGTCCCATACCGTACCTCAAACAGTAAAATAATTATTACAGACAAAAATCTAGGCAAATATTCTGTTCCGACAACTTAGATTTAAATAGACAGCAATTGTTTATCTACTTCTAGAGACCCTTGATTTGTTATCTACAGACAACTATTTGTTGGGCTCTAAAGCTTTATTCTAGCTTCAAATTCCTACCACATGTGCATCCTAAGCACCTGTCACATACGTTAAAATAAAGTCAATACATATAATGTAAAGGTGAGCATACGAGTTTGATAATAACATATAGAGTTCGAATTCGTTTACGCATAACCAGCACGTACACATAGTGAAATGAAGCACGTTAGTTATCGACATAGATCCATCGATACCAATGTCTGCGGGTTGACTGCCCGAGGCAGTTCGCAATACATGATTACCACCGTAATCCATGCAAGTAATGTTCCTTAACAAGCCCCGTGTGAAGGCAAGCTCTTAAACAGAAGTGTCACTCGATTGGATGACCATCCGATCGGGTGGCAACCTTGTTAATGAACATGTTGAAAATTGTTTAAGTCTTTAAAGTCTTAGTATCTCATGATCCGAAGAGTAATCCAATCAGATGGTCGTCCGATCGGATTGCAATTCGTTCAATACTCAAACTTTAGTTAAGGTTGCTTAAAGTGGGACCCAAGTGTGATCCGTTCGGGTGGCAATCCGTTCGGACATCAATCCGTCCCGATTGTCACGTTCGTCCTCCACTTGGTTGTTTTGATGGTTTGTCGTTATGTCGAGATGCTTTGACAACGTGTTAACCAACAGAACCTCCGTTTCGACCCAGATGACTAAACCGACCAGGAATCACCCTAGCTCGGTCAGTTACTGGCTCTAGACGGTTGTTCTTGTTTAACCCGGAGTCGGCGGTCTCGTGGGCGGAATCCAGATCTGAACTAGTACAACACTAAGGATGAGTAGGAGACTAGATCTAAACCCGATTCTACCGGTTTTGAGGGTTTTGAGTGTAAAAGAGTTGAAAGAAAGTTAGAAAACATCTTTCAATCCTTTTTCACCACTCTTGTGTCGAGATCTTTACAAGATCTTTGTGTAATCAGGTGGAAATCGGTTAGATCTCAGTTGTTCTTGGTGGATTAAGGTCAAAGCATGAAGCTCTTGAAGAACACATGATGACGTCATCCTAGAACACCCGAAATCTACTGATTCCACGGTTAAAAGTTAAGATTTAAAAGATAGAAAGGTGTAGGAGTGCGTGTAGATTAAGAAAGTACAAGATTTAGGACGAGATCTTACCTGGATTGAGAGAAATCGAAGAAAAAGTGGGGAGCATGAGTTGTTCGGACAGAGGGTTTCCAAAAGTGGAAAGAATGACAATGACAGGGGTATTTATAGGATTCCAAAAGAGGAAAGGGTGATCCGATCGGATGACTCACCGCTCGGAAGACAATCCGGTCGGATGACATCCTGATCGGATGACGCTTGACCTGTGACCAAAAGGGTTATCCGGTCGGATGGCTATCCGGCCGGATGGCGCTGGGTTCAAGTGTTCGGCGCGACGATTCTTGCTGAGTCGATTTCGATTGCGAGCGGTTCGATACGATAGGGTTTCCTAGTCAAATTACTTTCAGTCCCAACCACTAAATATCATAGTTCGATTGTGATTCTAGTTCGAGTTCGATTGAGTTCGCTTGCATTTCGAGTTCGATTGCGTTTCGATTGATTACCACAACACAATATAATTAACACGCACAGGTAACACGTAAGGCGCACACACACGTATAACAAGTAAAATACGTAGCTCGAGTTACGACTTGTTGTCGGTTTGATTAGCATAGCTTGATTATTAGTTGATTAACTTTATCGCAGTGTTACTTCCTATAGTTCACAGTCGTAGGTCGATTGAATAGCGATTACCATGTGTCGATTTATTGCATTTATAGACACTTACTCCACATAATAGTTACAATAAAAGAAATCTACTACAAGTCAAGTTGCGCGAAACCGGTCGTTGACTTTGACCTTGACTTTGACTTGTGAAAACATGGGGTGTTACAGCTGGGGTGCAACGGTGGGATGGTGGCAGCAGGTGGGAGGGTGTGATGGTGGCAGCAGGTGAGGTGAGGAGAAGGGGTCTGTGATGTGAAGAGGAGTGTTTAGAAGAGGTGAGAAGAGGTTAGAAGACATGGGTTGATGTCTGCGTGGGGAAGAGGTCTCGCAGACCTTTTTTAATGAAAGGTCTGTGAGAAAACAAACAAGCTGCAGGACCCAAAGGTCAGCGCGCGTCTACGCGACGCAGACAAAAGTGGCAAGAAGGGCTTCTGGCCAAAAAACAAACAGCACCATAGTTTACAAAGGCAATAAAAATTCCGATGAAAAAGATGAGAGTATTTTAGTCATTTTAAAAGGAACTAGATACTCATCATTTGTCTTATACGTAATTACTTATTTCAGTCGAGTTCTCGAAAGCTCTTAAATTTATTTGGACTTATAATTTATAAATCATTTGTTGTCATTACTCATTTCAATCATGTTCTCAAAAGCTCTTAAAATCTTTTGAAGTTATAGTTCATAAAGGCAATAAAAATTTCGAAGAAAAAGATGAGAGTATTTTAGTCATTTTAAGAGGAGCTAAATACTTATCATTTTTCTTATTATAATTTAATATAATTAACCTGATATAAAAGAGGTTTTTTTCTTTTTTGGGCAGAGGAAACATGTTTCAAGGGTAACCCCTTGTTGGTTAAGTTGGGTCGGCTTCCTCCTTGGAGGTCGCCGGTTCGACTCCCGGCTGCGGCATTCGGGGGGTGGGACGTCCCAATGATGGATCGTTCCTACCGAGGCATGGTGCGGTCCTGAGGGAAACCCGGTTTTACCCAGCTGTTACCCCAGCGAGTCTCTCGTGTGGGGGCAGTATGGTTTCCGGGCGGAGGTCAGCTTGCGCACCGGCCGGGGCCCGATTGAACATCGCGTCCGTAAGAGCGGGGCTGACGGGGAGAATGTCATCGACATGACCCCGGTGGCCAATTCGGTCCTGTACAGAGAAAGTCACATTCCAAAAAAAAGTAATTAGAAGAAAATCAAATCTATTATATATAATAAATGAAAGTTATTTGGGCCACGTGTCACTTGATTAGGGCATCCTCAGTTCTCTTTTCCCGCCCAACAGTGCCATCCCCTTTTCCTTATATAATCTCTCTTCTCACTTCTAATCTTTGTTTACAAACCTTGGGTTCTTTCTCTCTCTATATTCAGGCGATTCAAATTCAAATTTCACAAACCCTGCAAATTATTGAGATAATTCTTTCCATCCAAACCTTAATCTTCTTCAGACGCCACCATAAAATCTTCTTTTGTTCATGGATTACTTCATCAAAAGGTTTGTTCTTTTTTTAGTTGAAATACTTTCATGATTTCCTCTTATTTACACTAATCCTAATTTCTACTCGTAATATAATCATATGGTTCCAGGGTTGTTGTCATCAAAGTTGAAATCCGCTTAGCTGCGGATAAGAGAACTGTCATAAGCTGGTATGTTTGAATATGTTTTGAAATTAGCGTTTTTTTTCTAGATGGTGATGATATGAGTATAACATCTGTTGATTATTTTTGTTTGAGTATGTTCAGCCATTATTCTTTCTGAAATTAGAGTTTCATTGGTATTATTTGTTTGTAACAGCAGTGGTTCAGCATCTACAGTGGATTCAACATCAGGTGTTTGCTATTATTGTTTGATGTTGTTTACTATTATTGACTGATGTTGTTTGCTATTGTTGTTTGATGTTGTTTGCTATTGTTGTTTGCAGTTGAAGATATCTTAATTAAGGTAATAATTGTATTACATCCTGTTGAAAATTAGAATTGATAAATTTAGGGAAAGTGAGGTTGAAAGTTAATAACCCAACAGTGGAGCATTTCATTCTACAGGTTCCATAAATTAAGGGTATTCTCATATAATGATGATGATTGTTCCACTGTTGTTTCCAGTATTATTGTTCCAACATCGTTTAAAGTATGTGCTTTTTGCTACTCTGATTTTCAATTTTGAGTTTTTTATTTTGAAGTGATATACTCTAATTCTCGGTTTATATTTCAGTCTAATCACAGTTGTTTGAAATTCATACAATCTGCTGCGGGTTATTATAGGTTTGTATTCAAAGAAGCATAAAGTTTAATTAAACACAAAGAAAGATTATTAAATTTATAGTTAAAAAATTTTTGCTTATGTCTAAATGATGATGATGATTATAATTGACTTGTGCAGAAGATGATGATGGAGAACCCACAGTAGTTCCTACTAAACGCAAGAAACGATCTGCTATTGTTGTAAGATAAGATTTTATGTTACTAGAGAGTCTAGAGTAATGGTGTTTCCTACCTTTTTTGTATTAAAAGAAGCATAAAGTTTGTTTTAAAGGAGCTCTTTATGAACAAAGACTGATGAGGCCTATCCACTGTTGAAGACAAGGTCCTGTTAAAGACAACCACTTTATGTACCTAGAGTTTGATTAATCAAAGGAAAACGACTGTTTAGTATCAGCAGTGGTTCAGCATCTACAACGGATTCAAATTTAGTATTTAATTATCAGTGGTTCTTGTGTAACTTTAGTATTTCATTATGAGTTTGTTTCATGTTGTAAGAATCAGTGAATTCTCAGATAATAGATTGCTTTGCCGGATTAGATTATGTGTTAAATTATAGTTCTTTAAGTGATTGTTTCGTTTTCTTGAATTCTATGTAATTTTGTAAAGAAGTACAATAACAAACAGTGGTTTTAACATCTGTTTGCAATTTGGTCAATAGTTAATGGAAACCCCTGTTAGGTTGAACAGTAGATGTTATTAACTTAAACATATGTTCAGGAAAATGACTGTTTGCACTTTATGTACCTAGAGTTTGATTAATCAAAGGAAAATGACTGTTTAGTATCAGCAGTGGTTCAGCATCTACAACGGATTCAAATTTAGTATTTAATTATCAGTGGTTCTTATGTAACTTTAGTATTTCATTATGAGTTTGTTTCATGTTGTAAGAATCAGTGAATTCTTAGATAATAGATTGCTTTGCCCGATTAGATTATGTGTTAAATTATAGTTCTTTAAGTGTTTGTTTCGTTTTCTTGAATTCTATGTAATTTTGTAAAGAAGTACAATAACAAACAGTGGTTTTAACATCTGTTTGCAATTTGGTCGATAGTTAATGGAAACCCCTGTTCAGGGTTAAACAGATGTTTGGGCTTTAACAGATGTTTGGCTCTAAACCAAACATCTGTTTAAGGTCAACATCTATTTGAGTATTGGTCCTGTTGTGAAATTTGTTTGACCCAACAGTGGTTTTAAACCACCAGATAAACATCTCTTTATGTGCAAACACCTGTTTATGGTCAAACTTCTGTTTATGGGCAAAATTCTGTTTAAGGCGAAACATATGTTTCTTCAAAATCTGTTGACCATTGACTGACCAAACATCAGTGTTTAAAAAACTGTTGGGTATCCACTGATAGGAAAAATAGCCACTGCTCACTTTTTTTATTGTTGGCATCTATTGATATTGACCATCAGTTGTTTTCCTAAAAAACAGCCACTGCTCACTTTTTTGTTATTGATGGTGTTAATTAGTGATAGATTGAAATTATCAAATAAAAACTAGAATAACAATGAAATTACCATTTTACCTCATCTTTACATACCAATGAGGTAAGATTTCCTCCAACATTGTTTTGATCATACAATTTAAAAAATTCTTTATAACTATTTGTTGGAAATCAAATCAGTAATTAATGCTAATTTCTTGAGCTTTGGACATTTAAAACATGCAAAATGTGAATTTCAAACTCACGGTTTAAAAATTAGAAAAGTCATCATGACAATGACAGTTGCTTTCAAATCATCATCAGTAATTACTGATAATATCAGTAATTACAGAAAAGTCATAATGACAATTGACGTTCGGTATCTACTGATAGGAAAAAATAGCCACTGGTCACTTTTTTATTCTTGACATCCATTGATATTTACCATCCATGGTGTTAATTAGTGATATATTGAAATTATCAAATAAAAACTAGAATTAAAATGAAATTACCATTTTACCTAATCGTTACATTGCAATGAGATAAGAGTTCCTCCAATATTGTTTTCCTGATGAAATTTAATGTTAAATTAAAAAAAATACTCGATGGGTATTTGTTGCAAATCAAATCACTAATTAATGGTAATTTCTTCAGCTTTGGACTTTTAAAATATGCAAAATATGAATTTCAAATTAAATTTATGCAAGATGGTAATTTATTTACTTTAATAAGGAGGGATATAAAGATATACACTACTTTGCATATGATTAGTAATATTTATTTACTTTAATAAGGAGGGATATAAAGATATACACTACTTACCTTTCAGTTCCCAATAAACATCAGTTCCCAATAAACATCATCACAATTGCGGTCAAATCAAATCAGTAATTACTAATAATATCAGTAATTTTGAAATTCAAAATTCAAACCATATATATTTTTATCCTTAATGTTAAATTAAAAAATTAAAAAATACTTTATGACTATTTGTTGCAAATCTAATCAATAATAATTAATTGTAATTTCTTGAGCTTTGGACTTTTAAAATATGCAAAACTAGAATTTCAAACTGACGGTTATTATCTCTCAGTAATTTTGAAATTTGGAAATAAAAAATATGTAAAAGGTAATTTAAAATTGACGTTCTCTTTTTTTTTTTCCTACTTTGCATATTTCAGTTCCCAAAAAACATCATAACAATTGCTTTCAAATCAAATCAGTAATTACTAATTAATATTAGTAATTTTGAAATTCAAATTTCAAACCATATATATTTTTATTATTCTATAAATAAGATACAATTATCTGGTTTCACATTCAAATCTCGCTCGCTCATATATGTGACCGTATCTTTCTCTCTCAAATGCATCTTTCTTGTGATTTAGCAGCTAATTTCCCATTACACTTCTTTGTTCGAATGTTGATAATGTTTACATGTTATCGTTCCTGTATCATTGTTCCAACATCGTTGTTTCAATGTAAATTCGCATCCCACATCAACCTTTCAATATCGATGCTGCAATATCATTGTTGCAACATCGTGAAAAGTTGCATGTGTTACCTTTTTTGATGGCAGAGATGCAACTTTAAAGTTACATGTGCCATTTTTTTTTATTTCCGTTAAATCCAAAGTCACGTTTTCTTGCTCCAGGAAGATTTTCTTCTTTTAAAGAAAGTATACATTCGTCCAAAGCTCGTGAAAACTCAGATGTGCAATAAAAATGAAAAAGACACGTTTGAATTTTAGATTAGTTTCTTATTCTTATTTGTGTTGTCAGTAATATGGAGTGTGGTGATAGAGACGTGCAGTTTATGGCGATGCTGAAGGACATACATCAAGAGGTTCAGCAATAGATGTAGTGGAAACTAAAGTTTATTAGTGTAACACCTGTGCCTCCACGGCCATCAAACAAATACCAAACCAATGAAATATTATATTTCATACTTGGGATTTGTAAAAATATGTGTATCATTTGCACATATCAATTCTTGTTCAATTTCAAACTCTAAATCGCTTTCTGGAAGGTTATACGCGCACCGATGCGTAAATATAACCAGTTTAATGCAACAAACACTCCGGAATAGTGACATAGGCTTAACATACCTTAAATAACCTTTACATAACTTAGAAATAAGTTTTGAAGGCTTTGGTATGGCAAAATCAAGTTAAATCGCTTACAGGGACTAAGTTGACAAACTGCGAAAGTATGCCAATTTGAACTGTAATAGACATTCTGGAACATGACCATAAGTTAAACATACCATAAATATCCTTTACATAGCTTAGAAATAAGCTTTGAGGTGTTCGGTGTGCTAAAATAAACTTTTGGGTCATTCAGGGACTAAAAGTGTCAAAAAGTGCACAAGTTTGCACTTTCGCGCATAACTTACGTTCTGAATACATCCGGACATCCAAAAATTTATGTAAGCATGAATATATTATATTTTAGTGTTTGGCATAAGAAAAATCCATTCGTCATGCCATTTGGATCGTTTTTCGCGCTTATGCGCATTCCGTCGTAATTAAGCGAACATCGCGTTCGTACGACCAAACGAACTGACATCCGACATATTTTTGAGCATGTTTCATCTCCACTATGTTTAGACATCATTTTAGGGCCCTAAAGTTGGCTTTAAGGGCCTTAGAAGTGTCGGAAATGGCATAAACACATAACAGGGACCAAAACTGTCATTTCTGAAAGATGTTTGCTTATACATCGAATCTAGTCCTTCCCACTTGTTGCACATGGTTTTGGGAATCTATGGGCTGGTATTTTGGGCACATGGTATTACAATACCATGGGTGCTAGTGTATGGCCAAGATTGAAGCACTTTTTCCAAGAAACGATCCTAACGGTTCGGGAAATCCTATAAATACCCCACCCCCCATGCTTCAAAATTACAAGAACTTTGATTTGAGAAACTCTAAGTTGAAACTATTGTTTCATACCTGAGATTTTTGAATCGAAGTTAGCATTCGGGGACCCTTCGTAAGTATTCTTTCGTTCTTTTATTGCTTTTCGAGTCTTTCGAGTCTGAAAGTCAAACTTTGTTTGACTTTCTACATTGACCAGTTATGGTCAATGCGAAGTTCGTTTGAACTTCGCAACGTGAGTGTAATCACGTTGGTTATAGTCCCTTGGGACTATGCCTACTGATTACCACGTTGTCTAGGGTCGTAGGGTAAGCGATCTAATAAATCGCTTATACCTCGAACCCGACCCATTTGGTCGATCATTAGGATCCGACCAAATACATTAGGTGACCATAGTAGGTAGGGAATAACCTTCCGAGGTTATACCCTATGGTCACATCGTTTGAGTAGTTGTATGATAGGTAGTTTATATGCCTTAGGTAAATTACCAGAATACCCTTTTCATGTATAATTGGTAATTAAGCATATGTAACCTAAACTTTTGTCACATAACTGATTATGTAACATGTTTAGGCATATTCTACTTGTCATAGGACTAGTTAGGCGGTCCGAACGCGTTTCACGCACACGACGCGTTAAAGTAGCATAAGCTACCTTAATGGGTCGCGATGGGTCGAAAGCACTTAGGTTTGGTTTCATTGTAGTATGTAGGCCTTGTTAAACCATATCATATGAGTTCCAACACTCATTTGGTTTACCAAGCCTCATCCTATCCGATCTCCCGATTTAAGTCCGGTTTATTTATATAGTTTAGATTTGCCGACTGATTCCGTGCTCCCTCAAGCTTTGTTTGGTTGTTGTTCAAGACCTCTAAGCATTCTCAGACGAGTACATTATTCCCCTATTTTACTGCTTTCAATTGTTTTGGGGTGACTCATATGTGCTAAATGTTTTCAAGGTTATAACGATGGTATCAAAACGATTTTCGATGTTATAACGATGGTTTCAAAAATGATTAAGACGATTTATACAAAACTAATAACGATTTCATAAAGTGAACAAACTTGTTGGTTGTAGTTACATAACAAATGACATTCATTAGCAATGATCAAGCCGACCAGTATTAGGTTATGGTACCATAGGATCTGACAAATCCCGTTAGTTACTACACCCGTAGTTATGTGTGGATGTTGTGGGTAGCGACTGAATCTGTAATTGTTAATTTACTCTTTGGTAAGGGTTTATTAATGCGAGATGTTAATTTACTCTTTGGTAAGGGTTTATTAATGCGAGATGTTAATCTATCCTTTGGTAAGGGTTTATTAATGCGAGTCAAGAAGGTTTGAATGTTATTAGCGAGACGACCATTTAAGTAGTTTCACGACCTAAAACGAGTTTTAACGATTGGGTAAACGATTGGCTTCAAAGCGATATACGATTGGGTTTTTTATACATATTACATGATTTACATTGGGCATGAACATTACTTTGGTGGTTTGGTTTGACTAAGTGATTAAGTAACAATGCGTGTGGAATATGATACAAGCACGGTGGATACGCCGCTGGTACTTCCTATATATAAGTGTTTGTATGGTATTACATATTGTAGCGTTATTTGAATCATTTCAGTTTGAGACATAGAACATTTTATACAAGTAACATACTTTTCACAAGACATTTATTTACAAACAACTTATCTTATACAAACTCATTTTACATGGTTATTCATTTAATCATGCATTATTCTCCTATTTATACATATCACCTGAACTTATTATTTTTCAAATGATTTACAAAGACAAAGCAAATTACAAGGTTCATGACTAAACATTTTCTTAAACAGAAGTCATGAATCTTATTTTCACAAAACCTATGTACTCGCCAGCATTTCTTTGCTGACCTCGTTTTCACATATGTTTCAGGTATTGTTGAATGATATCGATTGATAAGATGCATGCTCACATAGGACTGGACAAGGCCTTAGTGACTCAATAACAATGATAGATTATGTTTAATTATGTTGTATTTCCTTGTTTGTTAAGACATTGTAACACTTTTAATCAATAAAACGAAACTTCAATTGCCATGGATTTGAAACAATTAATTCTGTTACAACACTCCCCGACATTTCCGCCGCGATTTGTTGTTTTACGCGGTCGGGGTGTGACAATTAGTTCTTGCTGTTATTCTTAGATTTGAACTTGAATATTGTTCAGTATGTCATGTAATTATTGGACTTTTAGTTTCAAGGTCCTGAATAAATGATTAAATATAATTTTATGATTCTTTGTTGTGTTTTATTTTTACATATTATTTATTGTTTCAGTAATATTTAGATTATGTTGATGTTGAATTGTGTCTGTAGATCTGTTTGGTAAGTCAACAGAGGATTAATAGTGTCAAGGATTTGTTTAATGGTCCAACTCTGAAAGGGTGGTGTGGTTATAACAGCTGATCATGCTAAGGACTTTTATAATTAATTCCTGCTCCATATAAAGACTGATGGGCTTATTGTCTCACGAGGGCTATGCACTGTTGAAGGAAAAGTCATGTTAAAGACTAGCACTTATGGTGTAGTTATAACAGCTTCTACAGCGGATTCAACTTTAGTATTTATGTATCAGTTTTTGAATTACTAGGGTACTCATGTTTTAATTGAGTATTAAACGAAAATGAGTTGCCTTAGAAAAAAGTTTTCATCATCTGGGGTACTAAACCACTGTCTTTCAAAATTGACATGTGGCAAAACCTTGAATGAAAATTCTCAAAACTGTTGCTGGAATACTTGTCCTTCAGATCTGTACCATTTACCCTAACCACTGTTTTGTTCCAACGTCTGATCTCTAAACACTGTCCACTGCTGAAAGTTAACCACTGATCCCTCATTTTCTTGACAAGCACTGATGTTCAAAATCAGTGTCCTATCCACTGATATGCTATCCACTGATAGTAAAAATCATCCACTGCCCACAATTTTTACCGTTGTAACCACTGATGCTTGATACGTCAGTGGCCCTTAAAACAACTGTTTTCCATCCTTCATCCATTTCATCAGTGTTTAACACGTGGTCAGTCTTTAGCCTTCAGATCATAATAACCGCTGCCACATCAGCGATCATTTTTTCCGCAGCTAAAACCCTGCCCTAAACCCCAAACAGGGTTTTACACTGTCAAATTGAATTCCAAAATTCTCTTCTCATAGCAGTTTCCAACCCTTCTTCTCAAAATCTCCAAAATCCTTCTTCGTTCTTCTCCGCAAAAATGACAAAATCAAAGTCAAAATCAAAGTCAAAATCAAAATCAAAACCTAAATCACCACCACCTTCAAATGAAGTCGCTCAAACGGCCGAAGAATCCAATGAGATACCATACAAACAATCTCACAACTATTTGGGTTTACTCACAAAACCCACAAACAATCATACCTTCGATTCCATTCTCGACACCATATCTACATCAAAGTACAAAACTTTGTTGACAGTAGACGCCCCCATATATCTGCAAACCCAGAGAGAGTTCTGGAAAAATGCTACGCTTGAAAAACAAGATGATAAAGTAGTAGCCATTAACTCCTCGATACAGGGTACTGCGATTCAAATCACTCCGCAATCATTATCAGAAATCTTCAAACTCGATGATCAGAAAGGTAAAGCTTCTTTTGACAAAAACGAGTTAAAAGCTGATTTTCTGAAAAGGGGCTATGCAGAACAGTCAAAGGTAGATACCCTACAAAAGGGTTATTTTCCATCTGCACCCAGATTTTTATTTCACACACTTCTGATGTGTGCTTCGAATTAAACAACATCTTTTAACGAAATACCATTAAAAATTCAATGCCTGGGTTACGCTATTTTGAATAATAAAGACTACAACTACTCCCAGGAGATTTTCAATGACATGGTGAAAAACGTTGAAAGTAAAGCATTTTTGTTGTTTCCAAGATTTTTGAGTTATTATTTTATACAAAAATTTTATAAGAAAAATGAAAATTTGCTTAAACAAGGTGTCTATTTTCAAATAAAAAGCTTGACACCTGAAACATTCACTAGAATGTTGGCACCAATAAAAACAAAAGCAGGGGTACCTGAGCAGATTTTAGCGGTTACAACTGCTCCTCAGGTATCAGCTGCTGAGCCCACTGCTCCAGGTGATCAAAGCAACACAACCACTGCTTTGAAACCCACACCTGATATCACCAAAAAGACCAAAAGAAAAACATCCAGAAAACCCACCAAACCCAAAACAAAGGCAACTCTGGAAGATGAGATCCCAGAGGAAATGCCTGTGACAACACAAAAGTCACCACAAACCACTGCTGCTACTTCCTCACAGCAGTTTGAAGAAAGATCTCAACCCATACCTGAAACTCCTCCTGCATCCTCACAAAAGGATCAGGTTGTAATCACAGGGACACCAAATTATGAAGCTCCAGATCCACTTGGCTCTATCTTCCACAGTCCTGATCCCAAGGACATGTCTCTTTCAACACCTATACCCTCACCAATCATAATGCCACAATCCATGCTACCCTTGTTGCATGCAGCTGCTATAGCTCAGACACAAACCAGTTCCTCTCTATCACCTATCACTGAGAGTATACCCCTACAAGAGACTGGGTCTGATGCTACTACTTCTGCTATCCCAGCAACAATTGAGGAGGTTACACCCCCTGAGTTACAAGTAACTCTAGGTGGTAGTTCAAGTGGAGCAGCAACTACAATTGGTGGATCAACAGATCTTCAGTTGGACAGTTGTTTCATAAGTAAGACTCCCTTGAAGGCAATTTCTTCCATGGCAACTTCGGTAACCACCAGTGAGTTAGATCTAACCACTGGTACCATCAAAGGTTTATCGAGTGCTGAAGAAAGAAGTCCCCAGTACCAAGAACAAGGGGCATCAATGGGTGATTTTTGGGACTCTGTTCCTAAGTCACACATTGATATAACCACTGCTGGTGGGGATTCAGATGATCCTACTAAAGTAGGTGATGATTCAAAATATCAGGAATTGACAAACAGAGTTGACAAACTTGAAGATTCGGTTGCTAAAATAAAGGAGATGGTGCAAGAGATTTTAAAAGCTCAAAAAGCACAGTCTACTGCTGCCCCACCACAAGCATCTGTTCCTACTCAAGCATCTGCACAACATGCAGTTGCTGCAAATGAGCTCTGGAATATCTTTCAACCCATGCTTGAAAAACAGCAACAAATGGCTGATCAAAACCATGCTACTCATGTACAAATGCTGACCAACATGGTGGAATCAAGGTTCAAAGATACTCAAGCAGATATCAAGGCTATAAAGGCTAGCATTCAAAGTGTCTCTGGCAAAGTTCCTTCTTCCCTATCCTTTCTTGATAACCCTCCTTCAGATAATGCCAAAAAGGGGGAGAATATCAAGCTGTTGAGACAAATGAATAAGATGGGAATAGAACATGGCCTTTATATTGAGCCTGAAAAAGAAAAAGAAAAAGAAAAAGAAAAGCAGGTATCAAAACCTGTTAGTCAAACAGCTGATACAGCAGTAGTTACAAAAACTGTTGTCAGTAGCCAAACAGCTGCCATGTCATCAACACACACATCTTCAACACACACCACTCTACCACACACCACTGCAACTACTACTCTACCACCATCATCTACAATCACACCATCACCACTGCCTCCTGTCATAAAACAGAAGACAACAGATGTTACAACATCTGTTGTAATGACAGCAGCGGTTGAAGCACCAGTTGTTTCAACAGTTGTTTGTCAGACACTCCCCATCATTCAAACCACTGATTCACCCAAAACATCATCTGCCCCTTCTTCATTAAAAAGGAGAAGGAATCTCATATCAGATGATGATTCACCACCACCATCAAAAACTACCTCACCACTTCCATCCCCTGCTCAAAAGCAGAAGACAACTGCTGACATATCAGCAGTTGTAATGACAACAGATGTTGAGACACCAGTTGTTTCAACAACTGTTAGTTAATCATCCACCACTGCTCTCACCTTCTCTACATCACAACCAAAGCTCTTCAACAGAAAAAGAAAGCCAATCTCTGCCGATGAGGGTATACATGATCCTAATGCTGCACAACATCCACTGGAACTTGAAGCTATCAAAAATGAGATGAGGCAATTCTATACAGAAGAAGATCCTTCAAAAAGAAGATTCTCCTCACTCATAGGCTACATGCCACCAGATGATATGGTTGATTACCTCAAAGTCAAGGCAAGGCAAGCTAAACTAAGAGCTAAAGTTGAGAGTGAACGTGAACGTTCAAGCGAAGATGGCATTGCTAAAAGACTGGAGTTCTACTTCACAAAAGTAAAGCAGATAGAAGAGTTTGCACAAGACCTAAACAAAGAAAAGGCTGATCAAAGGAAAAAAGTTAAGAAAACAATATCTAGCCTACATCATGAAAGAGAAATTCTATCCTGCTGAAGAACAACAGTTCGAAGAATGGCCAATAATCGTTCTAAAGCATGAGGCAGAAAGGATTGAGAAAATCAAGAATGATCCTATAAAGAAGAAGAATGCTCCAAACTGGAGCAAATACAAAAGGCTCATTGCTGACCTAACTGCTGAGTATAAGAGAAAGAAAAAGGAGCTGGTGGATGCAAAAATGGATACTGCTGAAGCCATATCAAAATGGTCAAAACAGCAGACTGATGAAGCCTATGAAAGGCTGAAGAAAAGAAATATAACTGTATCAAGCACCTCAAAGAAGCATGAACAAAGAATGAAGCTTGAACAGCAGATAGAAAACCTCAAAACACTGTTCCGGTCTACTTTTGTGAAAAATCAAGAAGAAAAAGAACAGTTGACCAGTGAAGAGGTGAAAGAAAAGGAGGTTGAGTACTTCACAGAATCCATCATGAAAATGGGTCTAAAAGAAGAAAACTCAGAAAAACTTCAAAACCTTTTTAAAAGGATGTTAACCAAACCTGCATCACCAAACACTTCAACAGACATGACAGACATTGAAAGGCAGGAGCTGATTGAAAGAGAAACTGCAGAAGATATAGCTGCAGCAAATGATGTCATAGAAATGGCTTTCAAAAGAATGTCTGAAAGTCTGCAAGTCTTCTCAAGGCCAATATCTCAAAGCTCATCATCAAATAAATCTCTCCCAAGAAATCCATTGGGTTTAAAAGTACTAAAGTGGCTCTCTGATCAAAAGACCCACGTATTGACTCTGGTCAGATCCAATGGAGAGGTGAAGTATATATCAAGGAAAGAAGCACTAGGCCTTAGTGTTCAAGATTTGCAGGATCTCCTTGAACTTACACTGTGCCGGGATGAAGATGATACAAGCTCCAAAGCATTTGAAGAAGAATTTAAAAGAAAAGCAAGGGAACTTTTGATGAGTAATAAAGATCCAGAATAATGACAGGTTTTTGGCATTATCTGTTCCAGGGGGAGATTGTTGGGATTGAACCCTACCAGAGGAACAGATAATGTAAAGCCAAAACCTGGTCACAACATTGGATCCACAATAAGCAGCGGTTTACATTAAGCTTCCCCCTTGAAAATGATTTATAACAACTGATGGTCTTGCATCCACTGACCGGATACAACTGCTGCTATTCTAAATAACTACTGATGAAGCTTAGAAGACTGCTGGACACTAAGCACTGCTGGTACAATCTGCTGATGACAAAGCTCTGCCCAATCAAGGACTGATCAACCTTGAGGAAAGGCCTGATGTAAAGAGAGATCAGCTGTTTAGTGAATTATCTGTTTTATGTATAGTCAGTGGTTAGGTATAGCAGTATTTGTAAAAGGACAGTAGATACAGGTTGTTAGGCTGTTAGACGTCGCTTTCATGGTGACGTCAGCTGAAATACCCCAGTGGTTTGGTTTGCCTATAAATGTAACAGTATCCTGTACTGTTACATTTGATTGACTGAGCGGGTTCTTCTCCTCATGTCTAATCCTTTCATCTTGTGCAACCAACCTTGAGGCATCAGGCTGAGGGGGAGTTTAGTTTGTAAGCTTTCACTGTAATCTTTTGATTTTGAATTGTAAATCATTTGACTCTATGAAAAGCAATTGTTTATCAAACTATCTTCTCCTATTGATTGTGTTTACAAAGTTTGTTATTCATTTCCGCTGCACTTAAAACTGTTCATATCTATTTGATTTGTTCAAATCTAACAAACAAACACAATCATGAAAGCCTCAGATCCTAACATTAAGCTTGTATGTTATGTGACTTAACACATTTTATTGTTTATCTACAACCTTTTGGTTTCACATATGTAGTTGCCACTTACAATTTATATTTATCTGACAGCTTGGTTACTGGTGATAGTTTGTTAGGTAGTTGTCAAAATACTTCAATATGGTATGGTTTTGTTTTATTCCAGTATCACGGCATTTCAGTACTTTAATATGTATGGCTTCATCTTATTCCAGTATCACCGCATTACAGGTTACAGAAATGATTTTCAGCGATCGAGAAAATGAACAAAATCTGTACATTGTTTATACAGTTTCAATTGTATTTTTCTCTGATTTTATGAGTGATCTAGAATTCTGCCCATTTTCTAATGATCTGCGCATAAGGACAACCTATGCAAAGTCGAATCTACATGGCCGAACTGCATGCATACATTTTCACTTTTTACTGGGTGAAGTCATTATCATCATTCAATTTGTTTCATATTTGTGTAGGTGGGAAAAGAGCAAAAGGAAGGGGAGGTGGCAATCGAGGTGTGCGTGGGAATGGATTTTGGTTTGGGGATAGGATACAGTTCAAAACGCAAACCTGCTTCATCAACGGGTGCTTTGGTATAGTTTGGATTGACCCAAAACACTTACTATTGTCAAAAGTTTTAGAACACATTATATAAATAATTACTACCTTAACTACCCCCGGTATGTTGTAATCCTGTAAGTTTTATGTGTATCTATTAATCTTAGCCCGCTAATTAATTGCAATAAACTTTCGAGAGTTTGTCTTAAGTTTAGCCTGAGACTAAGCCAGCCTTTAGAATCAAGATATGTGAAAACATCTTAGAAGATGAGGCTTTCTTGATGTGATCGTGACCTCTAGGAATTTGCGTATATATCACTATTATCAATCACGATCCATCCATTTGGACACATAACCTTACACTAGGATCTTTTTAGGATAACGTAATGGCTTATGTGTACCTTACATTTGTACGTTTCTTAACCATGTTATCTAAAAAATGAGTTTCACATCACTTATCTATTATCTACTATCTATTATCTATGTCTTAACTATGTAAACCTTTTGAGGTTTACATTGCTCATTTTAATGCTTATATTATAACCATGTCGCATTTGCACTTTGATCATGTACCTCTTTTTCTTTCGCGAAGATTTTATTTTTGTATGATTTTAACTACATATTAATCATAAATAGATTTTGATTAAAGTAATTTTATCGAGCCCGGGAAGCAATCCCGGGTAAAAACCTAGTTAAATCATAAATGATACACATGAAAAATTAAAACAACAATATTTTGCAACGTCTAATCCCACCTACTTTGCAAATTGTATGTTATATAACAATAATACCGTAAATGTAAGAATTAGTTCCTAATATAAACTAATATTGTTTGCTTTGTCTATTATAAGCTCATAAGTTTGTATTTGATACTCGTGTAGAGACTTCTCAAGAGATCATCAATCATTTAATATCACCACTTGAGTACGTTTAAATGTGGATATGTGGAAATTTGTCAAAAAGTGATACAGACAACCCCCTTTATGGACTCATCGTTCTTTGTTTGCCCCATATCTTGAATAAGATATGTGATTCGCCTAAGTCGTTCCAAACACTCTCAGAGACTCATTGTCCTTGATCAGGCTTGTCCCACGATCCCAAATGCACAAGAGTTTCTATGATACCATTTGTAACATCCGACCAATAATACCAATATTCCTTGATCAGGCTTGTCCCACAATCCCAAATGCACAAGAGTTTCTATTATACCATTTGTAACATCCGACCAATAATACCAATATGATATTATATGTTCACCCATTGAGAGCTTACGACATCGGAATTTTAGTGCTCGTATGGAGGCTTTTCAAGAGGTCACGATCACTAGGTTCTCCCCACCCCCAACATGTTTATATTGCGGGTTATCCTTCCATTCAGGAGCAATGCTATAAAAACACCTTGATAATATTTGATATCGAGCTTTACTTGAAAGCCTTATCAAGTATTTCGATCCTAAACATGATGCTAAAAGCATAAATACAAACTTAATGGTTTCAAAAATATGAATGAAATAATATTATTTATTATCTGAAAATTAAAAGGTTCTAGAAAGAAAAGAAAAGAAACTTCATTGGTTTTGGTCCCGAATCAAGTTGGACAAAACATATCTAGAATCCATATATTATTTAATTGTTTTTGTCTCATTATCAAATTATATAATGTGACCAAAAAGAAACAAGAAAAGTAAAAGGTTTGACGTTTAATCATGAGAACAAGCGGTTGAGAGTAGGAGCATGCAACATTAAAATGGACCACCGTGAGTGGCGGAGGTCCAGTCTTATTACACGATATCAAAATATTTTTAAAATATAAATATATTTAAAATTTTAAATATTCAAATTGATACTTTTCAAATAGCTATATAAATTTTAAAAATCCAAATTAATACTTTTCAAATAGCTATAGTTTAAAGTTGAGTATGGCACTAACTAAACTCGATCAATAAATTTGTTTTTTGCATTTAGAAACCAAAACCAATCGATTAATAATTGATTCGGGTTCGGTTTTTGATCGTGTACGAGCCGGGTTTCAGTATGGGTTAGTTATTAGACCATGCATAGTCATTGGGGTGAATAATGCCCCACCCTTGGGCGTTGTGCGCCATGTGGCAGCCCAGTCAGTAATGAAGCGTTTTTTCTAAAATGGGTGTAGTGGGGATGTGGGCATTGTGGTGTAATAGAATTAAATAAAAGAAAAACCATAAAAAAATGTTATTGGACAAATAAAGCTTGAAAACTGGTGATTGGGCAAAAGATTTGAAGCTGGACGTGGAATATTGCACGCTCCTCATATTTTTTATTATAAAAAACGCCCATGGGGGCCGAGATGGGGCGTGCTTTGGGCATGGATGGCATTAAAAACGCCCCAATACACACGAGTACGCACTGTCTTAGGGGGAAATTTAGGCTCTAGGGAAGTTAACGTCAAATGAGGGTAAGTAACTTCCATTATGGAGAAAATGAATAACGCGTTATGTGCTAGATAAGCTCGGAAACAAAGTGGACTTGAAGGAGGCAAGTTGCTCACAAGGGTAGTCAACAATATTGCTCCTAGGCAGACGCCATCGGCCCCAACGATATTCTTATCTCGATCTAAATATTTGAAGAAAATTTTACGATTTCTATCTAATATGATACTCCCATCCCATTCTTAAAAAAAATGAGATGAATTTAAGGACTAAAATTTTACGATTTCTATCTAATATGATACTCCCATCTACTTTGGACTTGCTATTCATTCTCATTTCTAATCCCTTGCGTAAATGGAGATGAGAGACGCAAAAGGTTTCAAAAAGTAAATAAAATTTTAAGCTAAATTAATAATAAGAAAATTGGATTTTAATAACCAAATTTTGACATATTAGCCTACAACAACTTCGACTAAGGAAATGTATTATAACAGTCATAACTTTTAACATATTTTTTCTCAGCGGTTTTACACTAACTAAAAGTTATCCAAGTTAGTTTTTGTTGACGTGGACCGTCACACACGCAATCCATGTCATCAAAACTTTGTTACATAAACAATCCATGTTATCAAAACCTTGACTTACTTGTCACATACGCAGTCATTGTCAGCAAAATTTTGACTTTTATTCCCACATAAGCAGTCCATGTCATTGAAAACTAACTATGTTAACTTTTAGTTAGTATAAAATCGCTGAGAGAAAATAAGTTAAAAGTTGTGATTGTAACAAAACATTTCTTTAGTTGTGATTGTTGTCCACCAATATGTCAAAATTGAGATTATTAAAATTTAATTTTCTTTATTAGTGTAACATGCTATTAACAAGAGTCCTCCAAATTATGAATATTGGATTTTAATAATCCCAACTATTCGCTTTTGTCTGCCAACAGTCTCAACTTTAAAAATAACCACTGACAGTCCTAATTTTTAACACATTGGACTGTTGGCGGCCAACGACGAATAATTGAGATTATTAAAATCTAATATTCCTCCAAATTATGATGAGCAATTTATGGTATTAAGTTAATATAATTTTGAAATGTATTATAGTAGCAGTTATTTTATTTTATCTTATATAGTTCCTTAGTATGTTGAAAGCTTATTATTACATTTTAAATAATTTCTAAACCATTTAGTTATGCACTTATGCTATTAACAAGACTCCTCATAATTATGATGAGCAATTTATGGTATTAAGGTAATATAATTTCAAAATGTATTATAGTAGTTATTTTATTTTATATAGTCCCTTAGTATGTTGAAAGCTTATTATTACATTTTAAATGATTTCTAAACAATTTAGACCAAATAATAATACACAGTTCTAAAACATCTATCCAGAAATAATCTTAGAAGATTGTGAAATGCGACAGATATATAAACATTTAATATATTGTCTATTTTTAGGTTGATTATACAAATAATATAAAAAAAGTCAACTTTTAGCTTGATTTTTAAGTCTATTTTCAACTACTACAAAACCAAGTGTCGGCCGCCGACACGGTAATAGTAGTGTGCTTTCATTGGGCTAAATGAGCGGCAGGGATAATACTGCCAGACAGCTACCTGGCACTCCCCTATTGGCCCAACAAATTTACGATTTTATCCGCTTTTAAAATTACGATTTTGCCATCAGTTAAAAATTATGTTTCCGCCCCCGCTTAAAAATAGATTTACGCTTTTGCTCCCAGCTAAGTATTTCAATTTTGCCCCCGGTTAAAAATTACGATTTTTACCCGTTTCAATTTACAGTTTTGCCATTAGTTTTTTTTTCCTTAAAATTACGATTTTACCATCAGTTCAAAGTTATGTTTTTACCCTCACTTAAAAATAAATTTACGCCTGGCACTCCCCTATTAGCCCAACAAATTTACGATTTTATCCCCCTTTAAAATTACGATTTTGCCATCAGTTAAAAATTATGTTTTCGCCCCCGCTTAAAAATAGATTTACGCTTTTGCTCCCAGCTAAATATTTCAATTTTGCACCCGGTTAAAAATTACGATTTTTACCCGTTTCAATTTACAGTTTTGACATTAGTTTTTTTCCCTTAAAATTACGATTTTGCCATCAGTTCAAAGTTATGTTTTTACCCCCACTTAAAAATAAATTTACGCCTTTGCTCCCAGCTAATAATTGCCTCGGTTCAAAATTACGACTTTGCCCCGTATAAATTTATACTTTTGCCATTAGTTTTTTTTTCTCACTGGCAAGTTACGATTTTACCCCAACTTAAATTTACATTTTGCTCATCGTTTTTGTTTGTTTCCCTGGTGAAATTACAATTTTGCCCCCTGTGTAAAGTTACTATCATGCCGGCAGCTTCCTGGCACTCCCCCGTTGGTCCATTTAGTTTACAATTTATCCCCGAATTAAAATTATGATTTCGCCCTCAGTTAAAAATTACGTTTTTCCCATCGTTTTAGTTTTTTTACCAAAACTACAAAGTTTTTTTTTAATTGGTTTACTCGATTTAATTTTTTCCCATGTCAAGGAGCTGCCTAACACTGGCTCATTAGTCCTGAAAAATTACACTTTTGCCCTGAGCCCGAAATTACGGTCTTATCATCGTTTTTGTTTTTTTTCCCTAGCAAAATTATAGTAGTCTTTTTTTAATTGGTTGAGAATTATTCGAAAATCGCCCCGCAACGCGGACGGGGCATCTCCTAGTTTACTATATTTTCATGTAGGTTGATTTTTAACTCTACTTACTATATTGTCATAAGTTTTGTTTTATTTATCTTTTAGACTGACGGTGAGAGTGTGGTTCTCCTTTTCCCGCCTTTACATCACTTTCACCTCACTACCTTCTTCCTCCTCTTTCTCTTCCTCTATCAAGGGATATGGTCTCCCCACCCATCTCCTTCCAATAATATTAAGAGCAGTGGCGGACCCAGGATTTTTTCCATGGGGGTGCGGAAGATTTTTAAAAAATTTAGGACCCTAGGTACATAAGTAAAAAAATCGGTTGTATCGGGTCGGGTCGGGTCGGGTCATGTAAGTCAAAAGAACATCAAACTAAATTTATATATTTGGCAAACACGTCAAACTTTGTAAAAAAATCGGTTGTATCGGGTCGGGTCGGATTCCGAAGGAAGAGTATCCAAATCAATTAGTTCGCGCCATAACGTCTCTACTCATGGTTCCTATCACAATCATATTGATCCATCATCCATGACCATAAATTCATCGTTCCAAAAATCATCTAAAAATCACCCCTAAAAATCATCTAAATAACATAATCATCAAGCCCTAGAATTGTTTAATCACCCCTAAAAATCATCTAAATAACATAATCATCAAAAAAATCATCTAAGGCAGTAAATCATCACGTAAAATCATCAAAAAAAACCATCATAAAAATCATCTATGGCAGTAAATCATCAAGTAAGATCATTAAAAAAAACCAAAAAACTAACCTTGATGATGTCGCTGCTTTGTTGCTGCTGCCTGGCCGGATTCCGGTCAGTTTCTGGCCGGAATTTTGACTGTCGCTGGCTGCTGTTGCTGCTGGCTTGGTGATGAATTGAAGTCGCTGGGCAGGATGTCGTGGAACAGAAACAGAAGGGCGGGAGGATATTGAAGGGGTTTTTGGGCAAATTGTTAATGTTTATTGTTGGGTATTGGGTAATTGACTAATGGACTATTGGGCTTTTGTTTATTGTTGGGTATTGGATAATCGATATGGACTAGTGGGTTAAGATTTGGTTTGGGTTTAAGTAGTATAATGGTAGTTTTTTTTATAAAAAATCAGACTTTACTAAAAAAAATTATAATATAAATCCATAATATTTTTTTACCCAAGGGGTGCGGATGAAAAATTCCAAGGGGTGCGACCGAAAAATTCAATGGGGTGCGGATGAAAAATTCCACGGGGTGCGGACGAAAAATTCCAAGGGGTGCGGACGGGATTTTCTTCGGAAAATTACACTAAATTTTTTTTTTCTCGGGGGTGCGCCCGCCCACCTTGGCTTGGTGGTGGGTCCGCCCCTGATTAAGAGAGAGGGAGAGGATCAAGAGAGATATAGAGAGAAAGGTTGATAGGGGTAGATGGGGAGTAGATCCCCTAGGCACCGAAATTAGAACGGTGGGAGCGGTGTTCCCTGTCGGCGAAGCCCTCCACCTCAGCATCCAGAGGTCCTCCCCAAGACCACACCCCTTGTTCTTAGTTTCTCACATGGGTCTTGAGGGAGGGCCTAGGTGTTTGGCAGGGGAGTTATGTGACATCGATAAAAAAAAATAGTTGTTATTATTATATGTGAAGTCTAGTGATATCGTATATATTCGGGTAATAACAACTATATAAAACTTGTTTATCACGATTTAGACACAATCAACTACCTCTGATCTAGAGATTACCCATTAATGACTTCGCCTTATATTTCATATCTTTAGATATTTATTGGATTTGGTTTCATCTCTCTACATAGTAACGGAGAACCTCAACCTCGACAACCCTATACAATCATTCACTCATTCCACTTAGCTTTGATAAACCATTGGTAAATCTTATATCCGTATCTATATCTATTTTAATTATACTTTTAATTAATAAATTTTAGGAATATTGAATTTTAATAATCTCAACAATTAATCGTTGGCCGCCAGCAGTCTCAACTTCAAAAATAACCACTGGCATTCCCAACTATTGACATATTGGCCACCAATGGACCTTGACTAACATAACCCTAATGCTGTTAGTTTCCGGTCACCAGAAAACCCTTTTTTGTCCAGAAAAAGGTTTCTAAGGTCCAATCTAAGGTTACAAAGAGGTTTGGGACGAAAATGTTGAGTTTTCCGGCAAAAAATAAGTTTTTCGACCAAAAAGGAGTTTTCCGACGACTTTAATAATTGGGACTTTTATTAGTAAAAAGTTCTTAAATGTCCGTAATAAGGTTACAAAGAGGTCTGAGATGAAAATGTTGAGTTTCGGCCAAAAAAAGTTTTCAGGAGACTAACAGCGTTAGGGTTCTGTTAGTCAGGGTTCATTGGAGGCCAATATGCTAATAGTTGGGACTGTCGGTGGCCGATAATAATCTCAACTTTAAAAATTCCCTCCAGTAATCCTAACTTGTAAAAGTTTGGCCGCCATTGATCATTTTCAAACATAGGTGCACTTAAATCAATTAAGAAGTTTCTAGGTGTAATTGAATCTATTGATGAGACCAAATTCTTATATGTTTGAAAAGGATCAATGGCGGCCAAACTTTTACAAGTTGGGATTATTAGAGGGAATTTTTAAAGTTGGGATTGTTATTGGCCAACAGGTGAAACTTAGGATTATTAAAATCCAGTAACCCTTATTTTTATAGTTGGGACTGTTGGTGACCAATGGTTAATAGTTGGGATTATTAAAATCCAATAATCCTAAATTTTATATACATTATTTAATGTCAAAGCTTACTCGTACTCTATTACACCAATAATTCTACATTATTTGCTGATACGTGCCACATTCTTGGTTCCTACCCACCATGTCCACTTCTCCATGCATGCACATAACGCTACGTGGGTTATTCAGTTTCTTGCGTTTCTATTGTTTATTTCCATGTTTATTAGAATAGAAGGTAGTGTTTAGAGTAATAGGGTAGTGCTTCTTATTTCATGTTAATTTTCTTGTTAGATTTACTAAAGTTATTATCATTTCGTTTGTAGCCTCTATTAAGGCAATAATGTTTCAATACTAAGAGAAGAATAAAATTGAAGACCAAATTGTTTTACATTCATTACTTTCAATTTGTATTTCTCTTGTTTACTTTGGAGATTCGTCGATCTTGAATTGAATCTGGCTCTATCATTTGGTGCTCTAACAATGTCATTCTTATTTTGGAGAAAATTGATACAAAATTAGTCTTGTTCTTCGTCTTTGTTTCTTGGAGTTTAACTTACTTTACGGGTCTATCTATTGGGAGATTAGTCATCTTGAATCGGCTTATAACAATGGTGCATTCATTCTCGACCTTATTCTTCTGTCATGCCCAAAGAATCCTACCAGTGGGATTTCTAGTCACGATTATATTACCATGCTAGCAGTGGGTCTTATCACGACCCCGTGGCCGGTTGGTTTTATAGTACCCGCGAAGGTCAGTATTACCAATTTGAAGACGAAATTTATGCACCACACTGACCAGACAATGAACAATCACCAACTTCCACCAAACCAGCACCCCACCAAGTCGTTTTAGTTGCCGCTCCTAGCCTCCTTTCGCCCACAACAGTCGCACAACATACAACAACCACTCCATTGGTGGTTGACTGGTTGTTCTTTCTCAATTTCCTTCCTTATGCCCCAACCAAGCAACATTCACCACACGCTTGGTACCAAACCCAACCCTTGCAGCAATAACAACAATGTTGTATCGGTTCCAAAATATACACCATCAGATGTTTAAAAAGTGCTAAAACAAACTTATTTTAAAAACTAACAGGATTCATAGAACATAGAACTCTATCATGAGTTGAATAGGGTATTGTCAATATATGTATTTCATGTTCCTAAAGTATACATTATTACTAGGGTTTTGATAACATGATTTTGAAAAAAGAATATGAGACATCTAGAAAAAAAATATATAATTTATTTTAGAGTGAATTGCAAGTTTTGTCCTTTATCTTTATACCCATTTGCTGGCGTTGTCCTTTATGTTTAAAATTGATGAGTTTTGTACTTTATGTTTTCAAATCATACACGTTTTATCCTTTAGCCCTAACCTGGTTAATTTTTTTGGTTAAATCCAGTCATGTGTCTCGCACATGAGGGTAGTTTTGTAATTTCACCTTTTGAGACTATATATAACTCTTTCTCACCTTCTTCTCTTTACTCCTGACTGTTCTCTATAGCCACCACCAATCGCTGCACCACAACCACCGCTACACCAACCATTGCCAACACCGACCACCGCTACACCAACCGCTACTGCCCTCCCAACCATCTCTGGCAACAATCGCCACCACCACGGCCTGCCACCGCCCACCACCCCTTCGAACCCGACCTAATGCCACCCAAACTGAAAATTTTGAACCCGATTTAGGCTATTTTCAAGCAATAAGAAGCAAATTTTCAGTTCTGGTTCTTGAGGGATTTAGGATTTTTTGGTTTTTGAGTCTGGTCGTTGAGGGATTTGGGGGTTTCTGGGTTTTGGGTTGATTGGGGGAATTTATGGATTCTTCAGTTGTTAGTTGATTTGGGAATTTATATCTAGGTTGATTGACACATCATCAACTTATACAATTCAACGACGAGCAAAAGGTTCTAGATATAAATATGGTTTCACTATTGCATTCAGGTCATAAGGATGAACATTATCAATAATGCTAAAGTAACGAGTGAATAAAATATATATATTGCCTTATGAAGTATGGATTATCTTATTGAATTGGAGATGGTGGTGGTGGAAACGGCAGGAGCGAGATGAAGGGCGGTGGCAGGTAGTATGAGTGGTGGCTGGTGATGGTTGACGGGATGAAGGGCGGTGGCTGGTGGGTGTTGTTATAATATATAATATTTTTTTTTCTTTTATATGTATTTTTAAAGAATATGGTGAAAAGACAATTTAACCCTCATGTGCATTGCACATGACCAGATTTGACAGAAAAATCTAACTGGGTTAGGGCTAAAGGACAAAACGTGTATGATTTGAAAACATAAAGTACAAAACTCGTCAATTTTAAACATAAAGGACAGTGCCTGCAAATGGGTTATAAAGATAAAGGACAATCCTTGCAATTCACTCTTTATTTTAATTCTTGGGTTTGGTAGTGATTGCAGTGGGTTGGGTATGATTAATCCTAGTCCCTTACTGAATTGTAAAATCTTATTCCATACTCGACCCTTTACATGTTTGGTATTTGTCGGATATTTACATGTCAGACATCAGACATACTTACGGGTATCGAGTATATAATGTTTTAAAAAATGCCCGTCTGGTATATACAATTTTACTTTCATATATAATATATTAATTATGATAAATATCTTACATATCATTATCATGTAAATATTATAATATTAATCTAAAAAAAGAAAATTAGTATTCCGTAGCATATAAATAATGTCATCAAAATATATATTCCATAAGAAAAGTTTATTTTTCAAGTAATGAATATACTAGAATGAAACGTTACTAAACAATAGTCAAGCTAGGAAAATAAAAATAAAAGTTAAAAGTTTCGGGTATATGTTTTAGGTACATAGTTCGGGTAAACGAATATACAATTTCAAGTAATCAGATCGGGTATCACCTAATCATATGCCTGCAAAATATTTTTTTGCAATCTCATAGCTATCCCATACATGTCGAGTATCAAGTATACTCGTCTCGAATGCTTTTGAGTTTAGAGTATACCCATTGGATTTAGGTTTTTTTTGCCATCCTAGGACCCACACCAATTATAACAACCCTCAAAAACACCCGTAAACGAGAAACCAAACTCGCGTAACATTTATTTAATTAAATAAATGAATAAAAAATAACACCTGTCGCGAGCCGCGACAGGTTTGAAGGGGCCGGTCGCGGGGTGCGACACGCCTTTGCTTGCCGGACACCCCTTGTGCAACGTGTCACCACACATGTCGAGCCTATGTGCCACCCTGCCACCCTAGTCGAAGCTAGGGGTGCCCTCGTGGGCCGCGAGAGGAACAAGGGGGATAGGTCGCGGGGCGCGAGAAACCCTTGAATCACCTATAAATTGAGCAGACATTCAGCCTTTCAATCTCGCTCAATTCTCTTTCTCTCTTTACACATATAGTCCGAAAATAGCAGTTATAATACCCCCTAAAACACGAAGCTCTGCCCCGTTTTAAGTATTTTAACCCCCGATCACTAATTCGTTACCCTACCCGATTGATATAGGACCCAGCAACGCATGTCAAGGCTCTACCTGACTAAGTCCGTTGGGGTTCTGTCTCGTGATGTATGGCTAATGTGATTTGGGTTATTTTACTAACACACGTGCATTGTATGTTTTTAATAGAAACCCAAGAAAATAATCAGGAGATATTTCCAGGAAGCCCGTAGAAAAACATAAGTTTACAATGTGAGTCATTCTCTTTTTCTCACAGTTTGTGAGCCATTATTTCAAATGTTTTACAAAACCCAGAATGTTTATCAGTTATAATTATAGTGATTAGGTCTTTGTATTCTACAATTGATGTCAATATTATGGGGTTTGTATACAGTACTTGATAATCTTCACAATTGGACATGGTGTAACACCTCGTAAAATCATACCCAATAAAATAAAGACACGTGTCATGTAACACAAACGTGTTATAAAAACGGATCCAAATAAAGATGTACGGTAGGATTTAAAAGCGTCGACATGTTAATTTATACCTCTGAGCGACCTATTAATAAATCCCTAACCATAATATATTTAATCAACATCTAAATTATGCAAATAAATTTGGTTATCCTTGTCACACCCCAACCGATGGCGGAATCATCGGGGCGTGACACTGAGCGAAACAGATTGTCCAGAAGTTTCCATAACAGCTATCATTACCATTTAATTAAATAATACGTCCCATACCGTATCTCAAATAGTTAGGTAGTTATTACAGACAAACATCAAGACAAATATTCTGTTTCGACAACTCAGATTTAAACATAGCTAAATTATTTGTTGGTTTCTAGGACTCCAATTCCTAGCTTCGATTTCATCACAGCACAAGGAGCAAACAAGCAACCTAAGCACCTGTCACATACGTTAAAATAAAGTCAATACATAAAATGTAAAGGTGAGCATACAAGTTTGATAATAGCATATATAGTTCGAATTCGTTTACGCATAACCAGCACGTACACATAGTGAAATGAAGCACGTTAGTTATCGACATAGATCTATCGATACCAATGACTGCGGGTTGACTGCCCGAGGCAGTTCGTAATACATGATTACCTCCGTAATCCATTCAAGTAAAAGATCCTTAACAACCCCCGTGTGAACGGGTGCTAAGTCCAAACTATAGTACTATCGTTGCTAAGGCAGGTAGACAGCATTCCATGTGTAAACATAACAAACAAGCATTCATAAGCCACGCATAACATGCATAAATGGTTTAGCGTTAAAATAGCTTGAGTGGTGTGATAGTTGTAGTTTGAATATTCGTAACGTATGTAACACCCAAAAGTGCTAAAAGCAAAAAGGGTTCGAGTATACTCACAGTGATTATGGATTGAAGGGAGCGCTTTTCAGCGAGTACGGTTAGCCTGAATAGATTTGGTAACGTAACGATAAGTGGTATGGAAAACAGTACAGAATGAGTGTGGGTAGGATGACTGATCGTGCGGATTAGTCATCCGTGCGGATTGGTAGTTCGTGCGAATGGTCATCCGTGCGGACAAGTTACTCGTGCGGACAAGTAATCCGTGCGAGCGAGTAGGTCGTGCGGATCAGCCATTCGTCCGGACTAGTCACTCGAGTGGATCGTTTCTTCCTAAGTTAAGGATGTGTTTGTGTATGATGGCTTGTGCTTTGGATTTTTCGTTGTAGCATTTAGAAAACATCTAAGTTTCTCTATCCTTCAAGCCGGTCGCGCGGACAACAATCCGTCCAGATGGTGATCCGTGCGGACACAACCTTAAGGCGAGTCACTTGGTGAGGTCCGTCCGGATGGTAATCCGTGCGGATAGTGGTAATCCGTCCGGATGGTTGTTCGTGCGGACAGATAATCCGTCCGGATAGTCTGTCCGTGCGGACAACTTGTCCGTGCGGATGCACATTGTTTGAATTTATTCAAGGTCTTAGTATCTCATGATCCGAAGAGTAATCCATTCAGAGGTCGTCATTCCGGATTGTTCATTCGTCGATACTCAAACCTCACTTTGAATGTGGGTCCCAAGTGTAGTTCGTCCGGGTGGCAGCCCGTCCGGATCGTCGGTCCGTGCGAACAACTTGTCCGTTCGGACAGTCTCTCGTCTGGCTGTTCCGTTCGCCTACTCTTGGTTCCTGTTGTCGTTTATCGAGACGTTCTGATTACGTGGCAACCACTTGGAATTGCATTCTTACTCGTATGACTAAGCCGGCTAGGAACCACCCTAACTCGACCTATCGGCGGCTCAGAACGGTCATTCCGGTTTATCTCGTAATCAGGTGTCTTGTGGGTAGGATCCAGATCTAGGACTAGTGCATCACTATTATCGAGTAGAAGACTAGAACCGATCAGATTCGTACCGATTTTAAGGGTAAAAGAAGGAGAAAACTTGAGTTTATTTCTTTCCACTCTTTTATCCTTTGAAAAGTTTAGATTTAGGTGATGTTGTTGTGAAATCTTTTGGAAATCGTTCAGATCTGAGTTATTCTTGGTGGAATGAGGTCAAGCTTGAAGTTCATGAGAACTTCATGATGACGTCACCCGAGAATACCTCAAATCTTGATGATCTCATGGTTAAAAGTTGAGATTTGAAAGATAGAAAGGTGTAGAATTGTGTAGTGATCAAGAATGTACAAGAATTAGAGCAAGATCTTACCTGGTTTGAGAGAAATCAGAGAAAAGGTGAAGAATGCGTGAGGGTCGGACGTCACTTGCCAAAAGTGGAAAGTTGGGAGAGTGACCCGGGTATTTATAGGATGCTAAAAGGGGAAAGGGGGTGGTCCGTGCGGATTGCAGGTCACCCGGATGGGTTATCCGTGCGGACTGGTCATCCGTGCGGATTGACAAGCCGTGCGGATTGGCAATCCGTGCGGATGGACCTTCCGTTCGGATGTCGACTGAATGGTGCGTTCGGGTGCGATGGCGATTTGGTTTCGATTGCTAGCGATTCGATAGGGTTTCCTAGTCAAATTACTTTTAGTCCCAACTACTTCGTACATGGTTCGATTCAGAATTCGAGTTCGGGCTCGATTACATCCGAGTTAGACTTCGAGTTCGATTAAGTTCGCTTGATTTCCACAATAAACATAAATAACATGCACAGGTAACACGTAAGGCACACACACACGTATAAACACTAGTAAAATACACAGTTCGAGTTGTGATTCGATGTCGATTTGACTAACATAGCTTGATTCTCGGTTGATTAACTTTACCGCATTGTTACTGCCTATGATTCACAGTCGTAGGTCAATTGAAGTACTATTAACACGATTCGATTATTGCAATGTACGACACTTACTCCACATAATATAATTAAAATAAAAACATTTCTACGAGTCAAGTCGCGCGAAATCGGTCGTTGACTTTGACTTTCACTCGTGAAAACACGGGGTGTTACAGCCTCCCCTTGTTTAGGGAATTTCGTCCCGAAATTAAGCTGAAAGCCGTAACAAGGCCGTGAATCACGTGTGAGAGTTCTTTGTTTGGACCGATTTTGACTCGTGTAACGTGCGGAATCTGTGCACGATCGTGACCAGGCACAATCGCAGGGGAGTTGAAACCGGGACCTACAAGTGGTATCTAAGCAGTTTCTCGATTGCGAAGATCGAACGTACAGATTCGCACAGAAATTGATCAGATTTAGAGCCAAAATCATACAGATTTGTCAAATTTCTTCACTTTTTCATATTCATCACGTTTTTATCTGAAAATCGCCAAATTAAACGACTTTTTACGGATAAAAATTGCTGATTTTTGGATATGTTGTGCGAAATACATTGATCTACAAGCCTACAAAGTTTCAGATCTTAATTCAAAGCCGTTTGAAAGAAATCTGCGTTTTTGTGGTTCGCTTCTCTAATTAAACAACTGCGGGTACTTGGCCTTCATATCGCTTTTGAGTTCCCAAGTACACTCCGCGCCTCGCTTGCCTTCCCATCGGACCTTCACAATAGGAATGCGTGAGCGCCTGAGCTGCTTGGTTTGGCGATCCATGATTTCGACAGGCTTTTCCACGAAGTGTAATGCTTCGTTCACTTGCAGATCGTCTAGAGAGACATGTAAATCGTGGTCGGCGATGCACTTCCGAAGATTTGACACGTGGAAAGTCGGGTGGACATTGCTAAGTTCCTCCGGTAATTCGAGTCTGTAGGCGACTTTTCCGATCCTTTCCAAAATCTTAAAAGGTCCAACATATCGAGGCGCGAGTTTTCCCTTTTTGCCGAATCGGACTACACCCTTCCAAGGTGATACCTTTAGGAGTACGTAGTCACCAACGCCAAATTCTCGGGGCTTGCGCTTTTTATCGGCGTACACTTTCTGTCGATCCCGAGCTTTCGCTAAGTTGTCTCGAATTTGGAAAATTTTGTCTGTCGTCTCTTGTAGCAGCTCCGGACCGGTTAGTTGCGAGTGACCGATCTCGTGCCACACAATAGGCGATCGACATCTTCTTCCATATAACGCCTCGAAAGGTGCCATCTGAATGCTAGCCTGGTAGCTGTTGTTGTACGAGAATTCGACCAACGGCAGGTGTTTATCCCAATTACCACCGAAGTCTAAAACACACGAACGGAGCATGTATTCAACAGTACGAATCGTTCTTTCAGTCTGACCGTCGGTTTGTGGGTGGAAAGCGGTACTTAGATTAAGCGTCGTACCGAGTGCCATTTGAAACGTTTCCCACAATCGTGACGTAAACCGAGCATCGCGGTCAGATATGATATCACGAGGCGTCTCATGTCTACAAATGATCTCGTTGGTGTAGATTCGGGCTAATCGCTCTACCTTGTAGTCTTCTCGTATTGGTAGAAAGTGAGCTGATTTAGTCAAACGGTCAACAACAACCCAAATGCTGTCGTGACCTGACGACGTGGTTGGAAGCTTGGTTACGAAATCCATGGCTATGCTCTCCGATTTCCACATAGGAATTGGTGGCTGTTCGAGCAAGCCAGAGGGTCTTTGATGTTCAGCCTTGATTCTAGCACAGGTTAGGCATTTTCCGACGTTGAGAGCGATATCCCGTTTCATACCCGGCCACCAGTACCTATAGCGAAGATCCTGGTACATCTTGTCAGCTCCGGGATGAATGGAATAGCGGGATTTATGGGCTTCGTCCATGATAATCTGTCGTAAATCGGTTCGCTTGGGAATCCAAATTCGGTCTAAAAAGTGGAATATCTCGTTTGATTTGCTTACCAGTTGGGCTCCATCGTGGTAGATTCGTTCCTTCTTCAGAGTGCGTTCGTTGAAAAACGCATGCTGGGCGTCGCGGATGAGAGTTTCGAGGTTGTGCTGGGCTTGAACATTACGAGTGCTAAGCAGATAGCACCGTCTGCTAAGTGCGTCGGCTACAACATTTGCTTTGCCTGGGTGATAACGAATCTCACAGTCGTAATCGTTGAGAAGTTCTACCCATTGGCGTTGACGCATATTTAGTTCCCTCTGATTAAAGATGTGTTGTAGGCTCCTATGATCGGTGAAGATCGTACACTTAGTACCATACAGGTAGTGTCGCCAAATCTTTAATGCAAAAACAACCGCACCTAGCTCGAGATCATGGGTTGTATAGTTCTTCTCGTGGATTTTGAGCTGTCGAGATGCGTAAGCTATGACCTTGTCCCGTTGCATGAGGACACAACCAAGACCAAGGTTGGAAGCATCACAGTAGACGATGAAATCATTGTTTCCGTCGGGTAGAGTGAGAACAGGAGCATTGCAAAGCATGTGTTTAAGGGTTCGAAAGGCAGACTCTTGTTTGGTTCCCCAGACAAAAGGCTGGTCCTTATGCGTGAGAGAGCTAAGTGGTACAGCAATCTTCGAGAATCCTTCGATAAATCGTCGATAATAGCCCGCTAGCCCAAGAAAAGAACGGACTTCAGACGGATTCTTAGGCGTAACCCAGCTCTTGACAGCTTCAATCTTCGCAGGATCGACATGAATGCCCTGACTATTTACAGTGTGACCCAGAAATTGAACCTCCCCCAACCAAAATTCACACTTGGAGAACTTGGCGTAGAGTTGGTTCCCCTGGAGTAACTCGAGAACCAAACGTAGATGTTGCGCGTGTTCGGCTCTCGACTTGGAATAGATCAAGACATCGTCGATGAATACGATGACGAAACGGTCGAGATATGGTTTACACACGCGATTCATCAGATCCATAAAAACTGCTGGTGCGTTGGTTAGGCCAAAAAAAGCAAGACAACGAATTCGTAATGGCCGTAGCGGGTTCGAAATGCGGTTTTGGGTATATCCTCCTCTTGTATACGCAGCTGATGATATCCTGAACGTAGATCGATCTTCGAAAAACACGTAGCGCCTTGTAGTTGATCAAACAAATCGTCGATTCGAGGCAGAGGATAGCGGTTCTTGATAGTCAACTTATTCAATTCCCGATAGTCGATACACATCCGGAACGACCCATCCTTCTTTTTGACGAAAAGGACTGGTGCGCCCCAAGGAGAGGTGCTCGGGCGAATGAAGCCTTTTTCAAGCAATTCCTGGAGTTGGGTTGAGAGTTCGCGCATTTCGGACGGCGCGAGTCGATAAGGAGCTCTGGCGGTAGGATTAGCTCCAGGAATGAGATCAATGCGAAAATCAATGTCGCGTTTTGGAGGTAGTCCGGGAAGATCCTCTGGAAAAACTTGAGGGAATTCCCGAACCACGGGAACGTCTTTTACTTCCTTCTTCTCCTTCTTTTCCTTCTCCGATGCTACAACGTTAGCCAAGAAAGCCCTGTATTCCTTGCGGAGATACTTGCAAGCTTGTAGGCATGACATAAGCTTGAGTCCCTTTGCAGTAGTATCGCCATAAACACACAATGAATCACCGTTTGCGAGCGAAAAACGAATCATCTTATCGAAGCACACAACTTCGGCACGGTTTTCTCGAAGAAAGTCCATGCCTACTATGATGTCAAAGCTTCCGAGTTGCATCGGAATGAGATCAATTGGGAAGATGTGATTATTGAGCTCAAGAGTACAATCACGGATAACGGAGTTAACAGGGACGGTTCTTCCGGTAGCGACTTCAACATCGAACGCAGAGGAGAGGCGGGAACGTTTACGACTAAGGAGTTTCTCAAATTCGAGCGACACAAAGCAATTATCGGCTCCAGTATCAAACAAACATGAAGCATAAATACCATTCACAAGGAACGTACCATTGACCACGTTGTTGTCGGCCTGGGCTTGACGCACGTTAAGATTGAAAGTTCTGGCGCGTGCTGCCAGTTGTTGCGGTTGTTGTTGTTGTTGCTGCTGTGGCTGTTGCTGTTGCGGTTCTTGCTTCACCACCCTGTTCGGGCACATGTTGGCGAAATGATTCGGGTCGCCACACGTGAAGCAGGCTCTGGCCTTGACTGCGGGTGCCAGAGGAGCTTGTTGACCCTGTGGGGCAGTGAGTAGAGCTTGATTGGCAGGAGCTTGACGAATACGGCAGTTGGCGGTAAAGTGGCCGTACACGTTGCAATGAGCACAAAAGCGGCATTGGATAGCAGTCGGGTGATGATAGGTGCAAGTAGGGCAGAGTGGGTGTGGCCCAGTATATGTACGCTTTGCGGGCGGTGCATTGGCCACAGGCGCTGCCACTTGACGTTGTTGAGCGGGTACGGTTTGAACCGGTGCAGCAGTGATCGCACAGTTCTTGTTGGTGGAGTTGTTCTTTCTCTTGTTCTTTCTCTTGCTGCTTGATGAGGTAGGTTCAACAGTTGGTGCGGTAGCGGTAGCTTGATGCAGATGCTTGGAGGTTTTATCCCACACCCCAGCCTTAACCCTTTTGTCATTGATTTCAGCGGCTAGCATATAGGTTTCCTTAATCGTGGTAGTCTTAGCCGCTTGCACGAAATCAGCAACACAGTCGGGCAAAGCTCGGATGTACTTCTTGATGGTCATCTCGGGAGTCTTGACCTGGTCGGGACAGATAATGCTGAGCTGTTTGAAACGAGCAGTGAGACCAGCATTGTCTCCATCCTTCTGATGTATGTGCCAGAATTCATCTTCGAGCTTTTGACGTTCGTGAGGAGGGCAGAATTCCTCTAGCATGACTTCCTTGAGCTCGTCCCACGACAGACCGTAGGCTGCATCATTCCCTCTCTTGTTCCTCTCGGTCGTCCACCAGTCTAAAGCACGGGACTGAAAGACGCCGGTAGCGTTCAGAGTTCGGAGGTCATTAGGGCAACCACTTTGTTGCAGAGTAACCTCGATAGATTCAAACCGGTGGAATAGTGCAGTAGGACCTCCTTCGCCGGTGAATTCTTTCGGCCCACACGACTTGAATTGCTTAAAACTGAATGGCCTTGCGTTGGCTTTGGGAGCTTCGATTCTCGACTCCTCGGATGATTTGCTAGCATTCTCATACGCATCACTCACGGCTTTTGCCACACTTTTCGCGATAATAGAAGCAAGGCGTCTGTCCCTCTTTTCTTGACGAGAGAATGGATGACGAGATCCAGACGACATTGTCTGCAATAGACATCGCCACGGAACTCAACACGTGTATTCGAATCTCACCTCACACGTCTACTATTACTAAAGCTCAGTAACACGTACCATGTAAACGCATATAGTCACAAAATCACAGAATTACACAAAATCACATAAGCACATAGGCACATAGTCACAACATTTCTAAACCCGTAAGCACATTAGCAAGAAACACATATGCCTTAGTCTCTAGAGGCATTCAGAAAACAGAAACCTAGCATTCAAAGTTCGCGAGTGTTCGAATGTAGTATAGTGCGAGCGATTCGTTAGTGATGTGTTGCGTGGGTAGCCAAGGCCAAAAGCATTAGATTGAAACCGGTAGTACCTCAAAACGTTAACAAATAAGCATAAAGCACGTAATTCACATAAAAGCGACGAAAACTTGAAACACATAAAATCGAGAATAGATTGTCTGCGGCTAGTAGACTTCGACTAACCAAGGTGGTTCGACTATTCACAAGGATCCTGTGTGCACAATTACCTCCAGGACTATGCCTTTGCCTCGATTCTTGGGCGTTGGCGCAATTCCCATTGGTTATATTGTGTCTTCAGATCGTTGGAGTCCATCGAAACCTTGGTGGGAGTTTTATATATAAGCAGGACAAGTCGTCAAGGTTAGGGTTTCACCCCTATCTCACAACTTCGTCCTTGTTCTTAATAAAATTGAGGAGATTATTCATCAAAATATGGATTTCACTCCTAATTTGGTATGATTCTCCTCGTTCGTAGCTAAAACGCAAGTTGATTAGGCAACTTTAGTCGAGAGTTTGCGGTTTTTCACACCTATTCTCGGCCTCATTACCCGTTCATAACTTGAAAATTCGAGTGTAGTGATAGTGTAGGTAAGTGAAAATAGTGAGGAATGAGCTCGTACACTAACCAGTAGGGATGTACTCGAGTCAGTCTGCTGGTTCTTAACTATAGACTAGGTCTCTAAGACTCCGTCCCGGACTAGGTCGAGTCTTGCCTAATTCCATACCGTATCTCAAATAGTTAGGTAGTTATTACAGACAAACATCAAGACAAATATTCTGTTTCGACAACTCAGATTTAAACATAGCTAAATTATTTGTTGGTTTCTTGGACTCCAATTCCTAGCTTCGATTTCATCACAGCACAAGGAGCAAACAAGCAACCTAAGCACCTGTCACATACGTTAAAATAAAGTCAATACATAAAATGTAAAGGTGAGCATACAAGTTTGATAATAGCATATATAGTTCGAATTCGTTTACGCATAACCAGCACGTACACATAGTGAAATGAAGCACGTTAGTTATCGACATAGATCTATCGATACCAATGACTGCGGGTTGACTGCCCGAGGCAGTTCGCAATACAAGATTACCACCGTAATCCATGCAAGTAAAAGATCCTTAACAACCCCCGTGTGAACGGGTGCTGAGTCCAAACTATAGTACTATCGTTGCTAAGGCAGGTAGACAGCATTCCATGTGTAAACATAACAAACAAGCATTCATAAGCCACGTATAACATGCATAAATGGTTTAGCGTTAAAATAGCTTGAGTAGAGTGATAGTTGTAGTTTGAATATTCGTAACGTATGTAACACCCAAAAGTGCTAAAAGCAAAAAGGGTTCGAGTATACTCACAGTGATTATGGATTGAAGGGAGCGCTTTTCAGCGAGTACGGTTAGCCTAAATAGATTTGGTAACGTAACGATAAGTGGTATGGAAAACAGTACAGAATGAGTGTGGGTAGGATGACTGATCGTGCGGATTAGTCATCCGTGCGGATTGGTAGTTCGTGCGAATGGTCATCCGTGCGGACAAGTTACTCGTGCGGACAAGTAATCCGTGTGAGCGAGTAGTTCGTGCGGATCAGCCATTCGTCCGGACTAGTCACTCGTGCGGATAACTCACTCGAGTGGATCGTTTCTTCCTAAGTTAAGGATGTGTTTGTGTATGATGGCATGTGCTTTGGAGTTTTCGTTGTAGCATTTAGAAAACATCTAAGTTTCTCTATCCTTCAAGCCGGTCGCGCGGACAACAATCCGTCCAGATGGTGATCCGTGCGGACACAACCTTAAGGCGAGTCACTTGGTGAGGTCCGTCCGGATAGTCTGTCCGTGCGGATGCACATTGTTTGAATTTATTCAAGGTCTTAGTATCTCATGATCCGAAGAGTAATCCATTCAGAGGTCATCCATCCGGATTGTTCGTTCGTCGATACTCAAACCTCGCTTTGAATGTGGGTCCCAAGTGTAGTTCGTCCGGGTGGCAGCCCGTCCGGATCGTCGGTCCGTGCGAACAACTTGTCCGTGCGGACAACTTGTCCGTTCGGACAGTCTCTCATCTGGCTGTTCCGTTCGCCTACTCTTGGTTCCTGTTGTCGTTTATCGAGACGTTCTGATTACGTGGCAACCACTTGGAATTGCATTCTTACTCGTATGACTAAGCCGGCTAGGAACCACCCTAACTCGACCTATCGGCGGCTCAGAACGGTCATTCCGGTTTATCTCGTAATCAGGTGTCTTGTGGGTAGGATCCAGATCTAGGACTAGTGCATCACTATTATCGAGTAGAAGACTAGAACCGATCAGATTCGTACCGATTTTAAGGGTAAAAGAAGGAGAAAACTTGAGTTTATTTCTTTCCACTCTTTTATCCTTTGAAAAGTTTAGATTTAGGTGATGTTGTTGTGAAATCTTTTGGAAATCGTTCAGATCTGAGTTATTCTTGGTGGAATGAGGTCAAGCTTGAAGTTCATGAGAACTTCATGATGACGTCACCCGAGAATACCTCAAATCTTGATGATCTCATGGTTAAAAGTTGAGATTTGAAAGATAGAAAGGTGTAGAATTGTGTAGTGATCAAGAATGTACAAGAATTAGAGCAAGATCTTACCTGGTTTGAGAGAAATCAGAGAAAAGGTGAAGAATGCGTGAGGGTCGGACGTCACTTGCCAAAAGTGGAAAGTTGGGAGAGTGACCCGGGTATTTATAGGATGCTAAAAGGGGAAAGGGGGTGGTCCGTGCGGATTGCAGGTCACCCGGATGGGTTATCCGTGCGGACTGGTCATCCGTGCGGACTGGTCATCCGTGCGGATTGACAAGCCGTGCGGATTGGCAATCCGTGCGGATGGACCTTCCGTTCGGATGTCGACTGAATGGTGCGTTCGGGTGCGATGGCGATTTGGTTTCGATTGCTAGCGATTCGATAGGGTTTCCTAGTCAAATTACTTTTAGTCCCAACTACTTCGTACATGGTTCGATTCAGAATTCGAGTTCGGGCTCGATTACATCCGAGTTAGACTTCGAGTTCGATTAAGTTCGCTTGATTTCCACAATAAACATAAATAACATGCACAGGTAACACGTAAGGCACACACACACGTATAAACACTAGTAAAATACACAGTTCGAGTTGTGATTCGATGTCGATTTGACTAATATAGCTTGATTCTCGGTTGATTAACTTTACCGCATTGTTACTGCCTATGATTCACAGTCCTAGGTCGATTGAAGTACGATTAACACGATTCGATTATTGCAATGTACGACACTTACTCCACATAATATAATTAAAATAAAAACATTTCTACGAGTCAAGTCGCGCGAAATCGGTCGTTGACTTTGACTTTCACTCGTGAAAACACGGGGTGTTACAATCCTAAATAACAAATTGATTATAACTCAAGACTTGGATCCAATGTGAGTTCTTGAAAATGTTGGCACTTGAAGCATTCAACACAAAGCACCAAAATGTGTAAGAGCATGCAAAGCATGCAAGGTCTGAGCACTTGGTCCCTCTACTGAAAAAGGAAAGCATAAGATTCGGACTTGTAAGAAATGCATGGTCAAAACTTCAAATTTTCAAATTTTTTGGCTTCTGGTGAAGGCTTACGGACCGCAAGGATAGACCTTTACGGTCCGTAAGATAGTGGCGCTGGGCGATGGTTTCTGAAGGTCGGTTACGGACCGTAAGGCCTAAGGCTTACTGTCCGTAAGGCACATATCTGGGCAGAATTTTGGACAGATGCCTGTTAAACAAGTTACACCGCCTTATGAGAGTGGTATTCGAAAATCAGGGGCCCTATAACTGGTTTTTAGCAACATAGGGACACCTGGGACCATCCCATAACATTAGTAGAGTGGCTTGGCATGATCTTGTGCATTTGGGTTCACTATATAAGAGGAACAAGTTGCAACATTCTCACTTGCTCACTTGGAAAAATTATTCAAGACTTCTCTGGAGCTCCTCTGATCAGTAACAAGTCTTCTTAAGATTCCTAATCATACTTAGGACCTTTGTAAGTGTACTTAACCCTTCCTATTTCAGTTTAGCTTAGTTAATTAGCTAAAAGTCAAACCGTCGTAATTAAGGTTTGACTTCGAGATTAATTAAAATTTGTTCAGTCAAATCTTGAATTAAAAGTACCTATAAGTAGGTAATTATGTGGGTAATAAAACCTTAAAAGGGTACTCTCTGATTCCCACTTTAACTAGGTCAATTTTCGGGTCAAACTTGATAGTAAAAAGTCAACAGAAAGCTAAAAATCAAATTAATGCATAATTAGCAATGTAGAAGACATACAACCTGTTTTATCATTAATATAACTTGGTAATTAATGTAAGAACATGTCTAAACATGTTCAACCCGACAATTTTCAGTAGAGACCCGGTTCGGAACCGAAAGTCGCATAATTTGACTTTTGCTTTGACTTTTAGTTCTGACCCATTTGAACATAGTTTAGAAATGCCTTAGAGCTTTATTTGGACCAGGATGTATGTTAGTATAACTCTCTATGATTATACACCTTGGTTCAATAGTTATCCGATTCGTATGCATGTTCCCGTTAATTGCTTATATGTTGACTATTATGCCCTCTTAACCTTAAAACGTGATTTTTGAAAATATAAAAGAATGGAGACCTTAGTTACTGATTTGTAAAGTTATCCCTAAAATTTGACATCAGTTTGAGGTCTAGATTAGGAGTTATGCTCATTAGCGTAATTAGAAAACTTTTATTAAATAAACGGCATAATTAGCGTATAGCCTATCTAAACCCACTTTTTGATATCAAACTTTTTACCCACTGATGTAATATAATATTTTAGGATTTTTGAAGATTTTTAATTAATTTTAGGCTGAGCATAACATAGGGTTGTAGCTTTAATTCGGTTAATGCCGATTTTGCCCTTTTGGGCTATAAAATGAGTTTTACAAATTATTTTGATACCAAACCTTTTGTTACTGATTTGTTATGATAAATAAAATATTTTGAGCCTTCTGGAATATTAAAATTACCAGCTTTCCTTTAAAAACCCGGAAATAGCTCAAATTCGCCTTTTTAAGCATTTTTAACGCATGGTATGTATTAAAACTATTTTAAATATATAAGGTTTGATGCCTACTGATATTTCCAGCAAATTTTTATATATTAACAGTAAGCAAAAGCTTTAAACTCAGAATTCCAGTTTTGACCTTTTAAGCCTATGTAAAATTACAAAAATGCCCCTAAGGTGCATAGTATGGTTTTAAATGATAAATTTTACACATAGGTAATACCCTATTGTTATCACTTATTAAATTAAGTATATTTACTGATTATATCAGATCTGTAACTCAAATTATTATTTAAACTCTTTTATAACCTTTAAAATGACCAAAATGCCCCTACGGGGCATAGTTTGAGTTTAAATCCATTTCGGGCATAATAGAAGATATCTTACTGATGTCACAACATATTTAAGGCATATTAACTTAGGAAACTTGCATATGACTCATTTGGTTACTCGTTACGCACTTTTCGCGTTCGGATCGGCTTATGTAACTAGTTTGCATATATTAGCCGAAACGGGTCAAACCTTATCATTTTTGTCTCAAAATCCAGAATGTGTTTAGTTTACCCATATTATACAAGTCTTCAAACTTGTCGGGTCTAAATCACATTCTATTCCGGTCTTCGCTTATTCATGCGTTTGAACCATATCTTCCTTTAAAACTAACCGGTCAAAGTTTAAGCTTAATTAAAGACCTGTTAGAAATCTAATAGGTTATTGTAAACCTTCGTTCCAGAATAGGAGGCCCAGTAAAAGCTATCTGTACTTGCTGATTTGATATACGGCTGGGATTAAATTTATATTTAGCTCAGGTAAATATTTTTAACTTATTTTCCCTATACGGGCTTGGGGTAAAGTATATAAAATACCGCTTGGTCGGACATTGCATCTTTAATTGTATGAAGGTTAAATCATTGAAATGTCCTGTTTGAAAATGTTTTGTTTGCTTAAAGCCTTTGGGGGGTTAATGACCATGTCCCGGATATCCTTGGAATCATTTTACGAAATGGCCACGACCTAAGCACGGGCGGGGTGTAGGCGTACACCCGTCAGTGCCTAAATAAATAATGTGGTGTGTCTATTAATCTTTAACCCGGCACGAACCGGGCTACTGAACGCATAAGAACCATATAATTCTTTTACAAGTATTATATTCAAATAATTATCCCAAGTTATAAAAAGTTTTGTGCCACGGGCATTCAAATCAATTTTATTAAACTTTTCAAAATGAGTCAGTTAATTGTATTTACCAGTGTAAACTGACGTATTTTCCCAAAAAGGTTAAGTGCAGGTACTACTCGAACTAGGCTGGCTTTCTCCTAGCGTCCACAATAAGTCTCGCAAGCTTGGATGTCATAAAACTGTTGAACGATGTTTCCTTTTTATTTTGATCCGCCTGTGGATCTGTTTCAACTACTTGTGATACTTGATATTACAATTTACTAAAGTTGAAATAAATCTATCTTTTGCTTCCGCTGTGCATTTAAATTTGTGTTGTTTGACTATGATGATATCAACTACGTCACGATACTCCCCACCGGGCCCACCGGTAATACGTGGAAATATCGGGGTGTGACACATGGGTAGCCAATGTGTGATATGACCATAGTCACAGATTCGTCGAGTGACAAGTACTGAATGAGTAATTAGGTATATATAAATATTGTAATCGTTCTTAATACTGTAAAGTTATAAAGCTCATTTTTATAAACTGGAATATAGTCGCCAGTATTTATTGCCGATAAAATATTTTTAAAACGCGTTTAAGGTAATTTAATGTAAAGCTACAAGAAGCCAGCTATGGAGCACTGAAAGCTTAAAGAAAGTGGCTTTAATTTACCTGAATAAAACCAAGAAGTTTATGTTTTCAGCAACTAGGGTTTATCCCATTTGTTTAATATAAAAGTGTGGTATTTTGAAACTCTGAAATTTATCTCCTAACTACGATTCCGATGTCTCATTTCCGTTGCCAAATTAATAAACACCGATACCACCGGCTCGTGTTCGCGACTCCCGCTCCCGGGGTGGGTTCGGGGGTTGCGACACCAATTGTGTCTTTAATGTAATATATAACAAGTCAAATATAATATTACATCATATGCATTAAATTACGTAATATTACTTACTACCTTAATTCAATGTAACCAATATTACTCTCAACAAACTCTCATGTAGTTTTTAGACTTTTACCATTAATTAGATATATATTTGTACCTTGAATTTCTTTTAACACTAGCTTTGAGTCATTTCATCAACACAGCTTGGGTTTCGTTCCAACTTTGCTCTCGGATAGTTTCATTCTTGTGGTCTAAAGGTGTGTTCATATCTTTAGAAAATATTGTAGATTTCATATGGTTTTTGATATATAGCATGAAGTTTTTTGTTTTTTTTTTCAAAATTTCAAAAGGTGTTAATACAAAAGGTATTTATATGATTTTAATATGGTTTTTGCTGTATTTGTTTGAATTTATTTATAAATGTAAGCATACATATATTTGATCATGTATATTTTTATTTGAGCTTTTGGTAAGTTTTTTTTAAATCTAACTAATTAATTTTTGCCTTGCAGGTGCGAGCAACATCAGGTATAAAAATCTATTCGCCTTTCTTATAATTTCATAGAATTATTTATTTCTCTTTATCTGGAGTTTACTTCTGCTATTTGTTGTTAGATATAAGGATTTTAGTTTCAAAAAACTTTATACTTGCGTGGATTTACTCAATTGGGATTAAAAAAAAAAAAACACTTTGCCCAGTGAATTAAAAATCAGTAATGGAAAAGGTTGAATTTTTAATTCGAATTTAATTTAATTTAATTTTGTTTATCTTGTGCTTTTTCAAAATTTTATTTGGTATATATTTTAGTTTTTTTCTAATAATAATAATATGTAAGATTTAATATTTGACACAAAATCATAATGCAAACTTTTGTTTAACTTAATGCATAACGATATAAGTTTTAATGACATTAAGCTGTACCCAGAATAAGTATTTTGCGAAATGCATAAGTTTTAATAAATTAAGCTGTGCCCAGAATAAGTATTTTGCGAAAATCAGAAATTATATATTATTAAAGTAAAACAAAATTTTATGGTAAACGAAGAAAATTAAATTGAATTCGCTATTTCAATCGATGATTTCAACACTTTTAATTACAAAATCCTTTTAACATGCGAAAGAATTCAAAATCCTCCCAACCCATCCAAAAGAATTCAAGTAAATTCATTGGAATGTTTGATCCGTTGATGTCGTCGCAATTGCAACTATGGGTGTTCTTCGGGTTTTTTTCTCGGGTTTCGGGTTTTTCGGGTCGGGTTATTCGGGTTTTTGGCTAGGAAAAAGTGACCCGATAACCAAACCATTTAAAGCTCGGGTTGATCAGGTTCGGGTTATTCGGGTTCGGGCAAGTTCGGTCGAGTTGTTCGGTTTTTGGGTTTAGATGTAATATTAAAAAATGTTTTTTTTTTTTTGCAATATATAATTAAAATTCATCATTCTACTTAAAAAATATTATCAAAATTAAAACAATATTTGACAATATGACATGATAATGTTCAAATGTCCTAAAACATAATGTTTTAGATACCAAAAACACTAAACCAAAACACATCTACCGAAAAAAGACATTAAATGTTCGTTTTTTTTTTTGGGTTTCAGATTTCGGGTTTTTCGGGTCGGGTTTTTGGGTTTTTGGCAAGTGACCCGATAACCAACCCATTTAAGGTTCGTGTTGGTCGGGTTCGGGTTTTTCGGGTATTCTCTACTTCGGGTTCGGGTGGCTTCAACTTCGGGTCGGGTTTCGGGTTTCGGATAAAAATGAACAACCCTAATTGCAACCCTGTCACCATCCATGATACCGTTTCGATCTGTACCGTTTTGGCCTAAGCCGTTACGACCCGTACCTTTTGACCCGAATCATGCCAGCACGTATCATTTCGACCCGCACCGGTTCAACCCATATCGTTTGGACCCGTTTCAACCCGAACCGTGCCGGCCCGTATCGTTTCGACCCGTTGACGACCCGCATCGGTTCGACCCATATCGTTTGGACCAGTATTGACCTAAACTTTTTGACCCATACCATTTCAACCCGTTGACGACGTGCACCGTATCGACCCATACTGTTTCAACCCGTACCATTTTGGCACGGCCCGACACATTGACTACCCGCACCGTTTCGACCCGTACCATTTTGACATGCCCGCTTCGACCTAAGCCGTTTCGATCCGCACCGATTCGACATGCTCTGTTTCGACTCAATTGGGTCGGCGATAGGGCAAGGGTGGTGGGAGCCGGGCAGAGAGATTCCATTTCCTTTGTCAACCAAACACATCAAGAATGAAATTGAAATTCCAATTATAATTCCAAAACATTTCGTGAACCAAACACCCCTAAGTTCTAGATTGAAAATATCGATTGATTTAATCCGTTTATATATAATACGATTAGATATGCAAGTTTGACATCAGTTTTAATTAATCTAGCGTTATTAATCATACACTTCTATTATTAATATAACCATTCATTTATTGTTATACATCGTCTTTCTTGTAAATTCTTTCTTGTTTACGTTTGTTAGTAGATATTGGAATTCTAGTTTCTTAAAACTTATAAAGTTTATTAAATTGTTTGGACTTTTTGAAAGGTTCTTAAATCTTATAAAGTTTATTAAATTGTCTGGACTTTTTAAAAGGTTGAAATGGAAAAGGTTGAATTATCTATTCGGACTTAGTTCAGTTTTGTGCTTTTTCAAACGACTTGGTTCAATTTTGTGTTATCTTAAGCTTTTTCAAACTTTTATTTAGCATATATATGACTAAAATGTCATTTCGTCAGTAAGGTTTGACCACTTTTACGACTTTCATCCAAATATTTGCCTTTCCGCATCCAACTCTTTGTGGTTTCAAAATCGTGCCATTTTAATTCGACTCGTTAATTCCATCTAAATTTTAGCGTTAAAAGAGGGGCATGTTTGTCTTTTTAAATTAAAAAAATAAATAAATTAAATAAAGATATATCTCATCTCCTCTCTTTCACTCTATCCCGCCACTACCCTCATTCATAACAACCGCCCATCCCTTTCATCTCGGTTTCCCGGCGAAATCAACCTGAACATCTAGAACATAACACCGACTTCATCTTGCTAGTTTGGTGCGATTTGAACAAGATCTCATACGATTTAAACAAATTTGTTACGTAACACAAGTACATAAGGGAGTTTTAGTCTTTTAACAAAAAGTTAATAGAAAATTTAGATGGAGTTAACGAGTCACATTAAAATAGCAAGATTTTTAAACTTTTAGGACTCATATGTGAAAGAACAAATCTTTGGGGAAAGTCGCAAAAGTGACCAAACCTCATAAACGAAAATGATGTCTTACTCTATATTTTAGTTTGTTTCTAACGAAAATGATGTTTTACTCTATATTTTAGTTTCTTTCTCTATGTAAGATTTGAAATTTAAAATAAAATCACAATACGCTATATTTAGTTTCTTTCTAATCTATACTATATAATAAAAGAAACCAGCTTTGAGACACGTGTCACTCATTGAAGGCGTCTACATTTTAATTTCCTGCATTTTCATACTTATCTTATATCAATTAATATTAAATCTTATCTTACTTTGAATGTCGGATATAATCATTCTATTTAATCTAATAATATATTATCTTCAAATTTAAATTATAAATTAAAGATTTTTTAAATAATAGCACAAAACAATAATCTTAAACTTAAAAAAAATAATACGCTCATATAAAAAATTTAAAGTACAAACAAAATAACTTATTAGACATTAAATCAAACTTTAAAAACACTAATTAGGAAGAGAAGCTTATAATATAATTCTGTTTTAGATTTTCCAAATTGGGGTTCTAATCAATTCGAATTAAATTTAACCAAGTTTATGACTTGATTCGAATTAAACCGAACCAAATTTATGTTTTTTTAAACGAATCCAATAACATATTATTTACTATACAAAATTACATTTATTTAACCCGTGTAATACATGGTGTTTTTAAAGATATAACTTTTTTTATTATTATTTAGTATATATTCGCCCCGCTGGTTTATAAAGATATAACTTTTTTATTATTTAGTTTATAAAATTACAATTATCCAACCCGTGTAATATACAAGGTTACAAAATTACATTTATTTAACACGTGTAATACACAGTGTTTTTAAAAACATAACTTTTTTTATTATGTAGTATATATAATTAGATTTATTCAACCCGTACAATACACGGGTTTTATTATTTGGTATATAAAATTACATTTATTCAGTAGAATACATGGGGTTCTTAGAGATATAATTTTTTTATTATTTAATATATAAAATTACATTTGTTCAATCCGTGTAATAAACGAGATTTTTAAAGAATAATTGTTTTAATTTAGTATATAAAATTACATTTATTCAATCCGTGTAATACACAGGGTTCTAACCTAGTATTAACATATAAGATTTGAAATTTAAAATAAAATCACAATTTTTTGTTTAACTTTTTTATGTATTACGATATAAGTTTTAATGAGGGATAAATTTTACACAAAATAAATTATTCTATGAAAATCAAGAATTATATATTATTAAAGGAAAACAAATTTTTCTGGTAATCGAAAATTGGATTCGCTATTTTAAGTGGTAATTTTAACTTTTTTTTTTTAATTTCAGTACTCCGAATTCGCTATTTACAAAACGACTATAATATATTCATAAAAAAGAAAAAAAAAAGTTCAGATGTGCAACTAGGCTTGAAAAGTCATGAAACACCCATTTCTACATATAAAAAAAGTCTACTTGTGTGCATAATAAGTTCTTAGTTGAAAAAGTAGACTTATTTTAATCCGTTTATAATCGTTATTAGTGTAAATTTTGGAAAAATTTGACGTTTTTTCGATTTCGTTACCGCTTATTTATAAAATGTTACGGCTTTGCGCGAATCCTAGATCCGCCACTGGTTTGACATGTTTAGAAAAAGTTAACGTTATTAATCAAACACTTCTATATTATTAATAGAAACCACTCATTGAGGTTTTTTTTTTTTTAATTGACTTTCACATTAAACCACCAGACAAAGGCCAACTATTACCAAGTCGGAGATAGCAGGCTGAAATCCACAATAAAGAAAATTACATCAAATCAAAAGAACATCACCGTTCCCAATCGACTACTCATCCTTTAAACCTATATTTATACCAGAAAAACCCCAATGTCTTGATGTCCGCAGTCATCTCCACTACATTGGTTAATATACATGCAAACCAACACGCCATCTTAAATGATAAAACTATTGTGGTACAAAAAATAATTCGAATATGATAAAACAAATAAATTGTTATTTTTTTTTTGAACGGTGACTTTCTTATGAGTGACCCATTGTCACTGAACCCCGTCAAAGACGGTATTCCCCAGCCAAGATCTGCCGACGATGTTCTATCGGGCCCCGTACGGTATCGGACTTGGATGGCGTTCCCCCGGAAACCGTACTGCCTCCACACGAGTTGCCTCGCTAGAGTAACAGCCGGGTGAAAACCGGGGTGACGCCCAGGATCAAACTCCCCTCGGTGGGTTAGTCACCATCATTGCGCACGGGTGTCCTACCCCCTTTCGCCACAAGCGGGAATCGAACCGGTGACCTCTAGGAGACCAAACCGGCCCTCAACCAACTGGGCTATGAAGGCAGGACAAATAAATTATATGACAACAGGATTACAACTTTTAATATATAGAGAGAGAGATTTATATGTAATAGTCGGAGTCCGCTCGATGTGACAGAGTGCAGCTCATTACATAAACTCCACCAACTCACGGTTGCATCTAACACCTACAATTGCACGCACACCCACACCTCATGCACAGTGCACACACACTGACACCTCACACACATTCACATAGACACACACCATAATATAAATCTCATATGATAGAAATTATTATATACATAAATACATATTAAATAATGCATTAATTAAAAGAAATTTATTAAATAATGTATTAGTCAAAATAAATGAGAACAAATTAGGAACTATTACATAAAGTAGTTGAGCACTTTTTTTTTTGAATGGCAATAAACGACGTACTAATCACCGTAACATTGGGCACTTGTATCCTACGTACCAAAATTTGTCTTACACGTTTTAAAAGTATGATGAAATTAACATATGGCCTATCTCAAATGTATCATACAGTGTCGCAACCCCCGATCCCTGATCCCCGGGAACGGGCGGACGCGATCACAGAGTTTCGGTGGTATCAGGGTTATTTAGTCTTGCAGCGGAATTTACATCAGGACCGTAGTTAGGAAATGTTTATCAGAGTAAAACCACCTCATTTAATATTAGTAATCACATGGGTAAAACCCAAGTTTCTTATTACAATACATTTATAGGGACACACCCTATTTTATTGAATTTAAAACATCGTTTATTTGGTAACTTTTATAGCCACATTTTTCCCATGCCTTCAGTGCTCTCCAGCTGACTTTTTACTAATTGGCTTTCACATTAAGTTACCTGAAACATGTTTTAAAAATATTTTTCAGCGGGAAATACTAGTGAGTGAATCCCAGTTTAATCAAGTTTAAAGTCACAGTGAACAGTATTGAGAGCGATCACATTGTTTATGTCTACACAATTACTCCATTTGGTACTATCAATCCTGACTTGTGGGTCATATTACCCATTGGCTAACTCATTGTCCAATGGTAACGTATTGTCATCCCGACTTACTACTCGCAAGTAGTACAAAGTTTGTATACAAAACCCCAACATACCGGCAGTAATTGAATAACCACAAAGACTCAATCACTGCTAAATTTCATAGTAAAACATTTAAGGTTTGGTAAAACATTACCAAAAAGTTTAACAAAAATATGATAACTCACATTGCTATCTTAGGCTTCTTGTAAGGGTTTCCTGGATATAATCTATAATTTATACAAATGTACATTGATTAGTATCATAACCCTTTGAAATTATTAATGATACCCTCCCCGAGACGGCATTCCAACAACTACGTCGGGCAGAACCACGACAGTTGTTACGGAACCCTAAATCAATCGGGCAGCGTAACTATTACGAAACTGGGGTTATAATACTTACAACGGAGCAGAACCTCGCTAATTAGGGGTATAATACCCGAGTATTATAACACTACTACGGAATTTAGATTGAGAATTGAGATTGTGAGCGACGGAAAACGAAGTATGATGGCCTTCTTATATAGTCGTGTAATCTGGTCCTCACGCGGCCCGCGTAAGGTAAGGCTAAGCCTTACGCGGCCCGCGTCAACACGCGGTCAACATATAGCTTAGCTGATTCGATATGTAGGTCCGACACGATGATGACACGTGTCATCACCGGGCTGCGCCACCATTTAGAACACTCGCGGCCCGCGTGAACTAATGAAGGGTCTTACGCGGCCCGCGTGAACTTAAGAAGTCAACTAAGTCAAATCCAGTCTTGATACGGCCCGCGTGAGATAATGGGGTGGATCTACGCGGCCCGTCTCAACTCCTTATTTCATGTTTTTAATTTATTTTATAAACTATAACATATTTCGGGCTCGGTTTTCACATACGGGGTGTATTATAAGACACATTGGGACAATTTAAGATATAATAGGGTGTCAGGAATATTATGAGGGTATTGGTTTTACCGAGGGTTGTTACATTCTCCCAACCTTACTTTAGAGCTCGTCCTCGAGATCTACTGAAACAAATGCGGGTATTTCCTTTGTATTTCTGACTCAAGCTCCCATGTGTATTCGGGTCCTCTTTTGGAGTCCCACTTCACTTTGACTAGAACTAATCTCTTATGCTTGAGATTCTTGACTTTCCTGTCTTCAATTTGTAGGGGTCTTTCTACAAACTTGAGTTGTTCATTTATCTCTATATCTTTAAGAGGTACTATCAATGATTCATCAGCTAAACACTTTTTAAGATTTGATACATGAAACACATCATGTATTCCTGCCATTTCCTCTGGCAGTTGTAGCTGATAGGCTACAGGTCCTATTCTTCTAATAATCTTAAAAGGTCCAACATACCTGGGACTTAGCTTTCCCCTTTTTATAAATCTTACTACTCCTTTCCAATGAGAGACTTTCAACAATACTTTATCTCCTACTTGAAATTCCAATGGTTTTCTCCTGTTATTAGAATAACTTTTCTGTCTATCACGTGCTGCTTTCAGTCGTTCCTGGACTTGAATAATTTTATCAGTTGTTTCTTGTACTATCTCAGGTCCAGATAGTTGCTTTTCTCCAATTTCTGCCCAACAGACTGGGGTTTCACACTTTCGTCCATAAAGTGCTTCAAATGGTGCAACATTGTTACTTGTGTGATAACTATTATTATAAGAAAATTCTATTAAAGGTAAGTGATCGTCCCAATTACCTCCAAAATCAATTACACAAGCTCTAAGCATGTCCTCCATTGTTTGAATTGTTCTTTCACTTTGTCCATCCGTTTGTGGATGATAAGTTGTGCTTAACTTTAACTTAGTTCCCATTGCCTTTTGGAAACTTGACCAAAAATGAGAGGTAAATCGACTATCCCTATCCGAAACAAATGATAAAGGAATGCCATGTAAATAAACAATTTCATTTACATATAATTTAGATAATTGTTCTATACTAATTGTTTCCTTCATTGGTAGAAAATGAGCTGACTTGGTTAGCCTATCTACAATCACCCAGATTGTATCATTTCCTTTCCTTGTTTTAGGTAATTTAGTAACAAAATCCATTGTTATAAATTCTCATTTCCAAACTGGCATTTTTAATTGTTGTAACAAACCTGAAGGTTTCTGATGTTCAGCTTTGACTTGTAAACATGTTAAACATTTAGAAACATAAGTTGCAATGTCTTTCTTCATTCTTATCCACCAGAAATTTTTCCTTAAATGCTAGTACATTTTATCACTTCCTGGATGCATCGTATACTTAGACTTATGAGCTTCTTCTAATATACGATGGCGTAGATTTCCTAATTTAGGTATCCACATTCTCTTTTCATGGAATCTTCAAATTCCATCTGTTCCTTGTTTTAATTCTTTTAACATACCTTTTAATTTTTCAGAATCATCCTTGATTACTGATTCTTGTGCTTCTCTTATTTGTTCATTTAAATCTACTTGCAGATTTAATTTAAGAGAACGTACTCTTCTTGGTTTTTCATGATAATTTCGGCTTAAAGCATCTGCCACTACATTTGCTTTTCCTTCATGATACTGGATATCACAATCATAATCACTAAGAAATTCCATCCAACGTCTTTGTCTCATATTTAACTCTTTTTGCCTGAAAACATACCTTAAACTTTTGTGATAAGTAAATATGGTAAACTTACTACCATAAAGGTAATGTCTCCAAATCTTAAGAGCAAAAATTATAGCTCCTAATTCCAAATCATGGGTTGAATAATTCTCTTCATGATTCTTAAGTTGTCTAGATGCGTAAGCTATGACCTTTTGTCGTTGCATCAATACACATCCATAACCTAGTTTAGAAGCATCACAATAGACTACGAAATCTTCAGTTCCTTCTGGTAATGCTAGTATGGGTGTATGGGTTAATCTTTGCTTAAGGATTCTAAATGCTTCTTCTTGTTTAAATCCCCATTCAAACTTAACAGATTTACAGGTTAGTTTAGTTAAGGGAATGGCTATTCTAGAGAAATCTTTAATAAATCTTCTATAATAACCAGCCAATCCTAAGAAACTTCTAACCTCAGTTGGTGACTCAGGGGTTCTCCATTTCGTAATTGCTTCAATCTTGGTTGGATCCACATGAATTCCTTCATGATTGACTAGGTGTCCAAGGAATTGTACATGTTCTAACCAAAATTCGCACTTTGAAAACTTAGCATAAAGCTTTTCCTTTCTTAACAAACTTAAAAGTGCGTGTAAATGATTAGCATGATCCTCTTTACTCTTAGAGTAAATTAGAATATCATCTATAAAAAAAAATTATGAATTTATCCAAATATGGCTTACATATTCGGTTCATCATGTCCATAAATGCAGCTGGGGCATTGTTTAAACCAAATGGCATGACAGTAAATTCATAATGGCCATACCTCGTTCTAAATGCGGTCTTAGGAATGTCCTCTTCCTGTACTTTTAATTGATGATATCTTGATCTTAAATCGATTTTAGAGAAAAATCGAGCTCATTGTAGCTGATCAAACAAATCATCGATTCTCGGTAATGGGTACCGATTCTTAATCGTGACTTTGTTTAATTCACCGTAGTCAATGCACATACGCATTGATCCGTCTTTCTTTTTAACGAACAGTATCGGCGCTCCCCATGGCGACGAACTTGGCTGTATAAATCCTTTCTCTAACAATTCGTCTAATTGTTTCTTCAATTCCTGCATTTCGGCAGGTGCCAAACGGTAGGGTGCTTTGGCAATTGGTGATGTTCCTGGTATCAAATGGATTCTGAATTCAACTTCTCTATCCGGAGGTTGATCTGGCAATTCTTCTGGAAATACATCTGAAAACTGTGATACTACTGGTATATCTTTTAAATCTTTTCCTTTAGTGTTAGTGATTATAGAAATCAAATACACTATAGAACATTTTCTCATATAACTTGCAGTTTTCATCACAGAAATGAATTTAGTAGATCTAGAATATTTATCTCCTTTAATTGTGATCATTTTACCTTTTGGTGAATTTACTTGAGTTAACTTTTGATCACATAAAATACTGGCTTTATTGGCTATTAACCAATCCATTCCTAAAATAACATCAAATCCTACCAGATTCATGGGATAAAGATTTGCAATAAATTTCTGATTTAAAATTTCTATGCTTGCTCCCAGCAAGATTTCAAAAATTCTCACAATTTCCCCATTAGCTGTCTCTACTAGACATTCTTGTGGTAGTTTAGTTAATGACTTATTTAGAAATTTGCAAAATGATGTATTAATAAAACTTTGGTTTGCACCAGAGTCAAATAATACTTTAGCAAAAACATCATTAACTAAGAACGTACCAGCTATGACATCGGGAATCATTTTGGCTTCTTCTGCAGTTAAAACAAATGCTCTAGCATTTTTAGTATTCTTGTTGTCTGCAGCTGGAGCTAATTTCGGACAATTTGGCCTGATATGACCTTTTTCTCCACAGTTGTAGCATAATCCATTACTGGATTTTTCCTGCAACTTTCTTCCTTGTGTCCTGGCATCTTGCAATAATTACAGAGAGTGGAGCATTTTCCCGAATGCTTTTTCTTGCAAACCTTGCAGTATGTTGCAGAGGTAGAACCCATATTCCTACGATTGTAATTTCCAGAACGGAATTCCTGTGTAAGCCTTTGGGTTAAGTTCCTCCTCTGATCTTCTTCTCTAGTACGGACTAACTCATCAGTCAAGGTATTTGCTAGTTCTACAGCTTCTTCTGTATTTTGAGGTCTAGCTGCCTTGACTATGTGTCTTATCTCTCCAATTAATCCCCAAATATAACGGGAAATTAACACTGGTTCTGGTGAGGCAAGAGTTGGCACTATTCTAGCATATTCAAAGAATAACTTAGTGTACCCCTTACTATCCACACCAATCAACCTAAGGTTTAGGAATTTGTTTGCTATCTGTTCTTTTTCATTTGGAGGGCAAAATTTCCTTTCTACCTTGTCTTTAAACTCTTCCCATTCCATATTATAGGTTCTATCACTTCCTTTTGTTTGGAGGATAGTGTTCCACCATTCTAGTGCTGCATTCTTAAACAGATTAGAAGCAAACATTATCTTATCTTCTTCAGCACACTTACTTATCCTTAAGACTGCCTCAGTTGTTTCTATCCAGCGTAGGGTTGCAATGGCCCCTTCATTGCCCGAGAATTCCATTGGTTTACAAGACCATAATTCCTTATAAGAACAACCGTAAGGCACATTTCTTCTTCTTTTGGGAATGGGCATTTGAAGTACAGGTCCATTGTTCACGCTGTTTTCTGGTTCACTTGGTCGCTTACTGCTATGCTTACTTTTATTATCAGCATCCTTTACAGTTTGAAGAATAAATGGCATTGCATCTATAATTCCCTGTGCTACTATGTGTTGGATAGCACTATTGTCCACTTGATTGTTATTGTTATTGATGCTTGGATTCTCATTAACCACGTTAATGTTACTCTGGTTATCAATATTCAGATTTCCTTGATTTCCTTCGTCGGCCATCTGAATTTTAAACATTTATCCCATATTAATATCACAAATAATAGGTAATATAATCACATGACACGCAATTTAACCAAAACCGTCGATCATTGCGACTTGTACTCTATTTTCATATACTATGCGTCTATTACACATTAGTACAGAAATAAAGATTACAATACCAACAAAAATAAAATAGTAATATGCATCCGTACACACATATTTTTATTTTTATTTTATTATTATTACTACCGCTTCTTCCATTCTAACATTCACGGATATGGATTCATCCAAAAATCCATATTGCGCTCATCGTATTTCCATACGAGACGCTCTCCCACCTGACACATCCTCTCACTGCTTTCTAAAATTTCCTCCCCAAAAGTCATAAGTTCTTGCACGTTTTCTGCACTCATCGGGGGTGCAGGTTCTAGGACTGTGTTTGGAATCTGGGGTGCGGGTTCCTGATATGGGGGTGACAGTTCCTGAAATCGGTAAGGATCCTCTAAAATTTCCCTAATATATTCATCTTGGTAATAGGGATCTAAAGGGTCCATACCTGGGTAGGCTTCTATGTTCTGTATGGGTGGGTATTCCTGGATAGGGTAACGTTGCACAAAATCCCTATTGTTGTCCCACCAGGGGTCATAATTCGGGTCTAGGGGATTCGGTGCAGGCACCCTAGGGATTTCTTCTGGGTTAAAGTCATGCATTTCCACCTGGTTTTCCTGGTTTTCTATTTCCATGGGTTGATCTGGGTTTTGTGGTTGTGGGGCTACTAGTTGTTCCAGACTTGGGTCAGCAGCAGTCGTAGCTAAGATATGGAAATTAGCTAAACTTCTATTTAGCATATCTTGAGTATGGGCATCCGTCTCTCGCTTAATAGCTGCTAAAGCCCTTTGCTGTTGCAATTTTTGCATTCTTTTCCTACGAGCAAAAGCTTCTTTACTGAACCATCCTCGTTTCTTATTAGGAAATGGCTCTTCAGATTTAGCTCTAAAAGCAAATATTCTGTCTTCCTGATCAGCAGAATACCCCGAAAGGGCAGGCTGTTATGATGTACCTTCACTCCTAGGTGAATCAGATAACTGACGGTTCAGATCTGAGGGTCCTTGATCACTCATACTGAAAACTAACAAATAGTCAAATAACACATAACACATAATTACAGTTATGCACATATTTCCATATTTTATTTCCTAACACAAAATTTAAAATTTAAGTGTCAGCAGAACACTTCTTTGGCTCAGACCAGTGGCTAGGCTCTGATACCACCTTCTGTCGCAACCCCCGATCCCTGATCCCCGGGAACGGGCGGACGCGATCACAGAGTTTCGGTGGTATCAGGGTTATTTAGTCTTGCAGCGGAATTTACATCAGGACCGTAGTTAGGAAATGTTTATCAGAGTAAAACCACCTCATTTAATATTAGTAATCACATGGGTAAAACCCAAGTTTCTTATTACAATACATTTATAGGGACACACCCTATTTTATTGAATTTAAAACATCGTTTATTTGGTAACTTTTATAGCCACATTTTTCCCATGCCTTCAGTGCTCTCCAGCTGGCTTTTTACTAATTGGCTTTCACATTAAGTTACCTGAAACATGTTTTAAAAATATTTTTCAGCGGGAAATACTAGTGAGTGAATCCCAGTTTAATCAAGTTTAAAGTCACAGTGAACAGTATTGAGAGCGATCACATTGTTTATGTCTACACAATTACTCCATTTGGTACTATCAATCCTGACTTGTGGGTCATATTACCCATTGGCTAACTCATTGTCCAATGGTAACGTATTGTCATCCCGACTTACTACTCGCAAGTAGTACAAATTTTGTATACAAAACCCCAACATACCGGCAGTAATTGAATAACCACAAAGACTCAATCACTGCTAAATTTCATAGTAAAACATTTAAGGTTTGGTAAAACATTACCAAAAAGTTTAACAAAAAGATGATAACTCACATTGCTATCTTAGGCTTCTTGTAAGGGTTTCCTGGATATAATCTATAATTTATACAAATGTACATTGATTAGTATCATAACCCTTTGAAATTATTAATGATACCCTCCCCGAGACGGCATTCCAACAACTACGTCGGGCAGAACCACGACAGTTGTTACGGAACCCTAAATCAATCGGGCAGCGTAACTATTACGAAACTGGGGTTATAATACTTACAACGGAGCAGAACCTCGCTAATTAGGGGTATAATACCCGAGTATTATAACACTACTACATAATTTAGATTGAGAATTGAGATTGTGAGCGACGGAAAACGAAGTCTGATGGCCTTCTTATATAGTCGTGTAATCTGGTCCTCACGCGGCCCGCGTAAGGTAAGGCTAAGCCTTACGCGGCCCGCGTCAACACGCGGTCAACATATAGCTTAGCTGATTCGATACGTAGGTCCGACACGATGATGACACGTGTCATCACCGGGCTGCGCCACCATTTAGAACACTCGCGACCCGCGTGAACTAATGAAGGGTCTTACGCGACCCGCTTAAACTTAAGAAGTCAACTAAGTCAAATCCAGTCTTGATACGGCCCGCGTGAGATAATGGGGTGGATCTACGCGGCCCGTCTCAACTCCTTATTTCATGTTTTTAATTTATTTTATAAACTATAACATATTTCGGGCTCGGTTTTCACATACGGGGTGTATTATAAGACACATTGGGACAATTTAAGATATAGTAGGGTGTTAGGAATATTATGAGGGTATTGGTTTTACCGAGGGTTGTTACATACAGTAATATAGATTTGTATGTAACTAGGTGTTGCCCTGCCAGCCTTGCGGGGCGATTGTCGAATAATTCTTAACCAATTAAAAAAACAGTAAAAAGAGTGAATGGCAATAAACGACGTACTAATCACCGTAACATCGGGCACTAGTATCCTACGTACCAAAATTTGTCTTACACGTTTTAAAAGTATGATGAAATTAACATATGGCCTATCTCAAATGTATCATACAGTAATATAGATTTGTATGTAACTAGGTGTTGCTCCGCCAGCCTTGCGGGGCAATTGCTGAATAATTCATAACTAATTAAAAAAACAGTACCATAATTTTGCTAGAAAGAAAAAGTAAAAAGAGTGTTACGCAGCTCATTGACATGATTTTTAGCTGGAGGCAAAGTAATATTTTTATTTTTACTTGGTGGAAAAATCAAATTTTTTTCCCGAGGGTAAAATCCTAATTTTTTGGTAGAGGAAAACCATATTTTTATTTTGCACTGGGGGCAAAAAAACGTAATTTTGAATTGAGGGTGATATCGTAATTTTGAACCGAGTGGAAAAGCGTAAATTTTAGCTAGGGGCAAAAGTATAATTTTATTTTGAATTGGGGGCAAAGACGTAATTTTAAACTGAGGGAAAAAACATAATTTTAAAGTGGGTATAAAATAATAAACTGGTGTAAAATCGTAATTTTAAGTCGGGGGAAAAACGAAATTTTATTTTGAAGTGGGGCGAAAACGTAATTTTGGCTGAGGATAAAAGCGACATTTTTTTTACCGAGGACGAAATCGTATTTTCGGTTTAGCTGGGTGTAAAATCATATTTTTATTTTAAACTAGGGGAAAATCATAATTTTGAACCGAGGGTAAAATCGTAATTTTGATGTAGGGGAAAACCATAATTTTATTTTTAGCTGGGGGCAAAAAAGTAATTTTAAACTGAGTGTGAAATCGTAATTTTGAACCAAGGGAAAATCGTAATTTTGAGTTGGGGGCAAAAACATAATTTTATTTTGAACTGGAGGAGAAGACGTAATTTTAAACTGGGGGCAAAACCGTAATTTTAAAGCGGGTATAAAATAAAAAGCTGAGGGCAAAACCGAAACTTTGTAACCGATGGCAAAATCGTAATTTTGAACTGCTGGAAAAAGGGTTATTATATTTTTTAGTTGGGAGAAAAGCGTAATTTTAAACTGGAGGCAAAACCGTAATTTTGAAGTTGATATAAAATAATAAAATGGTTGGTCCAATAGAGGAGGGACGACTGCCCATTTCGACCAATGGCAGGGAAACACTATTCATGGTCTTTGTATACGTAGGTAAAACTATTACCTGCCATGGTCTTTGTATATGTAGGTAAATTATATTGTATTATTTTTTATTGATTTGCTTACAAACTGATTATTATAATATCGTATAAATAAGGCGGAGAAACCTCGTGTGCATAAGGGTGAAGGGAGTGGTGCGGGAAACCACTCGGCAAAGGTGTTTGCCGCGCGGCAACACCGCCGCCGGCCACCTTTGCCGCTCGGTAATCTAACCTCATCGGCAAGGCCTCACCGATTCGACAAAGGTGATTTCGTTTGTGACCGTTGGACTTCATCACCTTCAGCCGCCATTTTTTCCGGTGGTGGTGGAGGTGAACGTGATGGAGGTGGAACCGGTGGTGGTGGAGAGTGGTGATGGAGGTGGAACCGGTGGTGGTGGAGGTGGAACCGGTGGCGGTGGAGGTGGCAGTGACCGGTGGTGGTGGAGGTGAATAAAATAAGTTTGCCGCTTTCATTCAACAAAACCACTCCCATCACTTTTCACCAAAAGTTTAAACTTTTTGACATGCTGACGTGACACTCTCTGATTGGTCCATTTTAAAGTTTGTCACTTTCACCTGTTTAACCACTCCCTTCACCCTAAGATTATGAATTAGATTTTTAGAATGAAAAAGGACACCTAAGAGTTGAGTTTGGATCATCATAAAATAGGATCACATTTACAGCTGGTGCTTTAGGTTTTGTTTGGCTGTTTTGCACCCATGGCAAGTCACGTGCATCCTATCTTTGACATTGACTAAATTTATGTGCTTGTGCTACTATAGTCTATAGTACTATGATGTCGATGCATAACAAAAATAAAATAAAATAAATAAATAAATACTATATAGTATATGTGTTTATACTTTCTAGAACTATTTTTAGACCACCCCCAAGCGTTTTTTGGGCGTTTTTTTTAACAAAACGTCACACCACGCCCTGTTGTCGCCTCCGTGGGCTTTTTTACCCAAATTCAGTTGGAGCATGTTTTATTCCACGCCTTGGTTCATTAGGGTGTTAGGAGTGGAGTCGGCAAAGGTGTCGGCAAAATAATTCGAGTTGTAGGATTAATAGTTGATAGTTAAGTTTGAAGGGGAAGGATCCACTAAAAAGTGAATTTTGCCTAAGTAGCCTAAGAAGGATTGTGATGATGACATGTGGCACTCCTAATAAGTAGGAATGAAGGGCATTTTGGTCCTTATAAATAGAAATGAAAATGACATGTTACACCCCTTTTGTTTTTTAAAAATACAACAAAATAAATCTAGCACAAAAAAATCTAGCACAAAAAATCTAGTACAAAAAAATATAGCACAAAAAATGTAGCACAAAAAAATATAGCACAAAAAAATATAGTACAAAAAAATATAGCATGAAAAAATTCAGCAAAAAAATGTAGTACAAAAAAATCCAGCACAAAAAATTGAGAAAAAAAAAATTTAAGATAAAAAAATCCAGCACAAAAATATAGTACAAAAATCCAGCACAAAAATGTTATACAACATAGAAATACAACACATTTTAGTGGGTTTTTTTAGTCTTCATATTTTCTATAGCAATATGGTACTCAAATTAAAGATAAAAAGACGCTCGATTTTATGGTGAAATTTTTATGAAAAAATAATGTCGTATAAAAAAGTTATGAACGTTTAAAAAATAGGGGTGGAATATGCATGTGCCTTGCATGTGGAGAGAGAAAGTCCATAAATAGGATTTTCCCAACATACCCTTGCACTCCTCCTTTCTCCTACACTTTCATCTTAACCATTGATTTGAAAAATAAATGGTTAAGATTACTTCTCATCCTACTTAGGCAAAATCAACTTTTTATTTGATCTTACCCCTAAGTTTGAAAGCTAAACTAGAAAAAAAATGTGAACTTTCAAATATAAGGAATAACTAGGTTATAACCCCGTGTGTTACACGGGGTGAATCATAACTATAATATTATATAAAAAATATGTTCAAAATACGATCTAAGTATATATAATATAGAGTAATATGTAGGCCAAATACGAAATAAATATTGGAGTTTGTATAGTCATTCATAATAATATGATATGTTATTTGTTTTAGGATTTGTCACAGGAACTTAAAATTTTGTACCACTACTAATATTTGTTATGACATTTTCTTCTTTAAAGGTAACGTGTTTGATTTTATATGATAATATATTATTCAGAAGGATTAATGTTGGCATAATATTATATTTTCTACCATCTAGATATATCAATAAAACTAATTAACTATAGTTGAGAAAATACTATGTATAGTGTAATACTTTACATGTACAATTGAACCAATGAAACATATATATAAGTGAAAAAATAAAGACATGAGACTTTATACGACAACTAAAATTTAAAAAAAAAAAGGTTATGACATTCCGAATGTAAAGATACCTTTCACACACCTCTACATCTTAGTTACAGTAAGAAAAAACTATATTATACTAAAAACCACTATATTTTCTCTCTCATTTTCAATTAAATAATATTTTTTATACCTTTATCATTACGTTTTCTCTCTCCTCTACTCACAACCACTTTCAAAATATATTAAAAAATTATAGGAGGTGAACAGTGTCCCCTCAAATATACAGATGAACAGTAACATTTTCTCTCTCCTCCACTCACAACCACTTTTTATATTTTTTATGTTATAAAAACTTCACTCATATATTTTGGTGGAATGGATGTGAATGCTCTTAGATAGCAAATTTGCCAAACCACATTCCATTATCTTTAACAAAATTACAATTATTCCAATTATTTTGTTTGACATATATATTGTCAATTAAATTGATCAACGATTACAATTTGTTCTAAAGTTTCGGTTCCATCAAATTTTAATTCAATAATTCCAATAATTCAATTTGGATATATAAAAAAAGAAATGCACCTTAAACTCGTAAGAGTTGGTTTTTAAGAGTTGTACAACACATAATTTGTTTCAGTTAAAAGAATTGTTAGCTATTTGATTAGAATTTTAGACTTTAGATTTACAATCAATAAAATTCTAATAAAATATTTAAATCTTTTTAATTTGAAATTTAAAATTTATCTATAAATTATGAATGCCCTCGTTGAATGACATGTGTCCAAAATCAGGTTTCTTTTATTATATGTATAGATATAGAAATGTGTATAAATGATATTATTTTAATTGTTATCAACTTTTTAAGTATATATTTTATTTAAAGTAAATGAAAATAATTTATTAGTACGTCATAAATAAATTAGATGTGGTTGTTTTGCTGATTTAATTAATGATTTGTTACTTTAAATAAAATAAATAATATTATTTTAATTGTTATCAACTTTTTAAGTATATATTTTATTTAAAGTAAATGAAAATAATTTATTAGTAAGTCATAAATAAATTTGATGTGGTTGTTTTGCTGATTTTATTAATGATTTGTTACTTTAAATATAATCTACGTTAAGCCATAATTGGTGACGAATAGAATATTTTTATAGTTAATGATAAACTTATTATGTTACAAATAACTAAATTAGATTTTTTTATAGTTAATGATAAACTTATTATGTTACAAATAACTAAATTAGAATAAAAATAAAAATTAATAATATTCAAATGAAACCGGCAATTCCCATGTGGTTTGGGTTGGGCCGGCTTCCTCTTCGGAGGTCGCCGGTTCGACTCCCGGGAGGTGCAAACGGGAGGTGGGACGTCCCAATGATAGATCGTATCCTACCGAGGCATGGTGCGGTCTTGAGGGCAACCCGGTTTTACCCAGCTGTTACCCCAGCGAGTCTCTCGTGTGGGGGCAGTATGGTTTCCGGGCGGAAGTCAGCTTACGCACCGGCCGGGGCCCGATCGAACATCGCGTCCGGGAGCGCGGGGCTGACGGGGGATTGTCTTCGACATGAACCCGGTGACCACTGGTCCAGTACATAGAAAGTCACCTTAAAAAAAAAAAAAAAGTGACATTTTTTCTACGTTATAAACCATTACTTTAATTATATTATTTTATAATGCATTGCTTGTAGTATGCTCCTGCTTAAAGTGCTTATCCTTTTTGATGGTTGCAGTTGTCTTCAGTATTTAGTTATTACTTACTTTTTTTGGTATTTATAATTTAAATCATATAATCTCTAAATGCGTCAACTTGCCTTTGTTTTGTTGTATATTATTAATTTATGTTTTGTAAGATATTAAATTCTATATTTACTTTAGTATAAGTTTTATTCCTAAAAAGATACCAATAATACTGATTGACATGACGCGCTCTTATTGATCGGTTTTTTGGTTTGCCACTCCAAAGTGTTTAACCACTCCCTACACCCTTAGAATGTTTGTAGATTTTTTCTTTCAAGTTAATTTAAAACATAAAAGAATTGTTAATTAATACTTAACGTTAAATTACACATAACTACTCAATAATAATATTACTATTATTAGTTTAAAATAATTCATAACCTTTGGAGTTATACGTTTTCGGTGTAAACGTTATTCTATCATAACTACACAAATTATATTAATCCTTTTATGGAATGTACCTCCCAAAGAAACAAAGAATATTTGTTTCATTCAAGTTTTGTGATTCTTACACATTGCACCCTTCACTCACAAGCCACTTACATAAGTTCAATGTTCTAACACGTTATTTCATTTTCATCCTGTACACAATATCAATCAAACTTCTGTATACTTTAAGATAAAAAACACATAGTGATATTAACAAAAAACCATTCATTTTTAATTTATGGTAAAGTTTAAAACAATTGTCTAATGCAAATAACATAAACTAGGTGTTGTAAACCCAAGTTATATATTAAACCTTACGACCTTACACTGCTTAGAGCATTCATATTTGAGCCTCCATCTCCAGCTATATAATTTAATTAAGAAACATATTTACTTTAAATTTTGTTTGTTTTTTAGAAACCTACCACATCCAGCTTTCGATGTCTATCTCTAACATACTCACAAACACTTATTTTATTTTCTATCTCTTTCTTATACACTAAAATATAGAGGTGTACTGTATAACCTCTAAATATAGAGGTTTACTTTATTTTTCTCTAAAGTATTCTTTATTATAGAGAATCCAATGTAGTAGTGTTTTAGCTGTGTTCTCTGTTTTTTCCTCTATATTATAAAGAAATGATAGATATAAAGGTCACAATCTAAATACTCTTAGTGCTTAACTGCTTATCAAATACCAATTATCGTGATAATAAGCTGAACATGTTGTTTATCTAGTGTATCAAAAAACTAAAAAAATGATTATCTGGTCTCTTTTCATTGACTTAATTTGATTTTTTCTCATGATCAACAACTTATTTAAATTTTTCGTCACTAATAGTGAAAACCCGATCGACGAAAACATAATTCTCCCTTTTTCTAAACTAGTTGCAATTCTTAAAAGAGACTAACACTTTCTTTTCCCTTTACAAGAAACTTGACAACAACATAACGTGAATGACACACATATGACTACTAATAACCATTATTCGTTAACAGAGAATAACACTTTCTTTTCTTTTTACAAGAAACTTGACAACAACATAACGTGAATGACACACATATGACTACTAATAACCATTATTCGTTCCAGTTATGTGCTCATGAAGTATTTATAAAAAATAGCAAAAAACCCAGGGACCAAAACTGCCTAACAACATTTTTCAAAGGATGGTTTTCATAACTACAAAAAAAATATATTAATACAAAAAAAAAAAAAAACAGTTGAATTTAATATTTTTTTATCATAAAAGAAAAAAATGTTTTTCCTTTTTCCCCGCCAGCTGTTCCGTTTCAGCAACTGCGAGTGTGTGTGAAATTCTAGTGAGAGAAAATCTAGAGAGAGAGAGTGTATGTGTGTGTGAAATTAGAGAGAGAAAATCTAGAGTGAGAGAGATCTCCCGCCCCGATTTTCTCCTCTCCATTGACCTCTCTGCTGTTTCGAATAATTCTGCATTCTCATAAACCCTAATTTAGCCGTTAAAAGCAGTTTAGGTTTTGTTATAGTGCCGTACAACGATTTGATCCGGTAGATTCTAATTCGGTTTATGTTCGATTTGATTTTTCGCATCTGGATCATACCGAATCCGAATCCGAATCTGTTACAGGTGAGTACGATTCGGATCCTACGAGTTATGCATTGTTTTTGTTCGTTTTGCAGAATTGTAGTTTTATATGCTTGAATTGCAGTTGTGAACTTGTTAATGTTGTGAATTGTGATTGAAATTGTGGTTTTCGTGATGTTTGATCGTGTAATTTGAATTGTTAGGATTCGCGATCGTTTCGAGATGACGGCTGGTGAGGTTGTTTGTAAAGTGGAGATTGAGGAGAAGTGTGGTTCTAGTGTGAATGCAGGCGGTGGTACTGTTGATTGTAATGTCGGTGGTAATGGCAACGGTGGTTCCGCATGTGTGTTTGTGAACGGGAGTGTCGAGGTGAGTGCTGGTGAGTTCAGTGATGCAGGTGGTGTTAATGTTGATAGTGAAGTAGAACAGTATAAGAAGGAAGGGTTAGGTGTTGAGGAGGAGGGGGTGACTGTTGATCCGTTGGTGTCGGTGACTAATGGCGTTGTTAACATGCCCGTGACAGTAAGTGTTGAGGAGGTAAAAGCTGTTGAAGATGATGAGAATGTCGAGAATGGATCGGTTGTTGACTCTCCTGTGGTCCTGGTGTGTAACGGTATTATCTCTCAGGATGTTAATGGTCATCTTGACAACGTCTCAGGAGAGCAAGAGGTGGATGTTACGAGTGCTGAAGATGTGAATGTCGAGAATGGATCGACTGTTGACTCTCCTGTGGTCCTGGTGTGTAATGGTATCATTGCTCAGAATGTTAATGGTCATCTTGACGAGGTCTCAGGGGAGCAAGAGGTGGATGTTACGAGTGCTGAAGATGTGAATATCGAGAATGGATCGGCTGTTGACTCTCCTGTGGTCCTGGTGTGTAATGGTGTTATTGCTCAGGATGATCATGGCCATCTTGACAACGTCTCAGGAGAGCAAGAGGTGGATGTTATGAGCGCTGAGGACGTGAATGTCGAGAATGGATCGGCTGTTGACTCTCCTGTGGTCCTGGTGTGTAATGGTATTATTGCTCAGGATGTTAATGGTCATCTTGACAACATCTCAGCGGAGCAAGAGGTGGATGTTAACAGCGCTGAAGATGTGACTGTCGAGAATGGATCGGTTGTTGACTCTCCTGTGGTCCTGGTGTGTAATGGTGTTATTGCTCAGGATGTTAATGGTCATCTTGACATCGTCTCAGGAGAGCAAGAGGTGGATGTTACGAGCGCTGAAGATGTGAATGTCGAGAATGGATCGGCAGTTGACTCTCCTGTGGTCCTGGTGTGTAATGGTATTATTGCTCAGGATGTTAATGGTCATCTTAACAACATCTCAGGGGAGCAAGAGGTGGATGTTAACAGCGCTGAAGAAGTGGATGTCGAAAATGGATCGGCTGTTGACTCTCCTGTGGTCCTGGTGTGTAACGGTGTTATTGCTCAGGATGTTAATGGTCATCTTGACAACGTCGCAGGGGAGCAAGAGGTGGATGTTACGAGTGTTGAAGGTGTGAATGTCGAGAATGGATCGGCTATTGACTCTCCTGTGGTCCTAGAGTGTAATGGTAGTATTGCTCAGGATGTTAATGGTCATCTTGATGAGGTCTCAGAGGAGCAAGAGGTTGACGTTAAGAGCGCTGAAGATGTGAATGTCGAGAATGGATCGGTTGTTGACTCTCCTGTGGTCCTTGTGTGTAATGATGTTATTGCTCAGGATGTTAATGGTCATCTTGACAACGTCTCAGGAGAGCAAGAGGTGGATGTTAACAGCGCTGAAGATGTGAATGCTGAGAATGGATCGGCTGTTGACTCTCCTGTGGTCCTGGTGTGTAATGGTATCATTGATCAAGATGTTAAGAGCACCGAAGACGTGGATGATACTGGTTCGGAGCTTACTGAGTCACCTCTGTACAGCGTAAAAAGCTCTCAAGTGACTGGTTCTGGGTTAGAGTCTGCTATTAAGCCGTCTGATTTGACAGTTGATGTGTCTGGTAAGCCATATGGAGATTTGGGAAGTCAACTTACAGCTGATGAGCCAGAATCTTGTGGAGGCCCAATCAAGGGACAAGAATGTAAAGTGTCAGTTGATGGGTTCGATTCCGTTGGCAATTTAGTTGACAACCAAGAATGTCCAATATCGTTTGATGAGCTAGAACCTAGTGCTAAGCATACCGAGAAAGTAGAATCTAATACAGTTGTTGTGCAGTTAGAAGAAAAGTCAGAAGATCGTCAGGAGGTATTCGCTATTCCCTTAGAGGTCAATGTAGAAGTTGAACCAAATCACGTCTGCAGCGTGATAAAAGCTGAGACCAAGAAAGCTGAAGGAACAGAAAGTCGGTCAGGCGTAGAATCAGAAGAGAATCCAGATTCTGGTCGTGTGTTGCCTGAGGAAGTGGATGACTTGACAGTAGTTGAGCAAAAGGTTGAAACCGAATTTCATTTGGGTACAGAGAACCGATCTGCTGAAGGTGTGGACTGTGGAACTGAGATTGAAAATGTTGATGTCTCTGATGATGATGAAAAAGAAAGTGAAGTTAAGGATGCTGAAGATGTACCTCATTCGGTTACAGAGATAATATCTCCTGAAGGTATGGATTGTGGAACTCCGGTTGAAAATGTTGTTGTCTCTGACGATGAAGAAAAAGAAAGCGAAGTTAAAGATGCTCATGTTGAACTTGTACAACATATCGTTCCAGGGAATAGCTCTGCTGAAGATATGGATTGTGAAAACGAGATAAAAAATGCCGATTTCCCTGATGAAGAAAAAGAATCTGAAGTTAATGATCCTTCAGTTGGAGATCGGTTGACATTAAGTTTTTCTGATACACTTGTGAACCATGGAGCCGTGATTGAGTTTGGTTCAATTGGGCGTCATGGGACAACACTTAGTATACAGAATGAAGAAGTAGTAGACATGAATGGCATTCAAACTGATGCTATTGATGTACATGATGAAGAAGTTGAGGTTTTAGAATATAACTTCTTGGTAAAGATTCCCAGATTTGAGGATGAAAATTTCAGGGATCAGATTAGAAGTGCACTGGAGGTAGTTGAGGAGAAGACAGGCATTCGAGAATCAATCCGAGTTAAGCTTTTAAAAAAAAGGGTTAGAAAAAATCTGATATGATTTTTCACACATTTTGTTATAGATACTTAGTATGATTAATGCTATTTTCTTGATGTTGTCTTCTACAGGACATGTTGATGGCCTTTAACGACGAATATGATCGTGTAAAAAGGGATGAGATTGCAGCAAGGCGGGCAGTTAAAGCAAAGAGACAGGAAATAGACTCTGTTCAGGCTATCATCAACAGGTGGAAGAATGCAATGTCTGTTGAAGATATTGATGCAAGGGTATGATTCTTTCAAATGAAAGCAACCCTGTTTTGATCATATATTGCAGCATATTCTAAAATAGTGTTTTGAGTGTTTGTTCTTGAAGCAGATTTTTGGTGTGGAGTATATGATACAGCATGAAACGATTCGTTTAACGGATGAGAAAGAGTTCATTCGTGAGATTAAGCAGCTCAAGTCTCTTAGAGACCAACTAGCCTCAAATATGGGTACCCCCGAGGAAATTCGACATGCTATAGACACAAAAGATCAGAATGAGGAACGTATGAAGGTAGGGAGCATTTCTTTATATTTTTCTATTACTCAACATTTTTAAATATTTTTTATTAAAATGAAGTTGATTTGAGTTTTTGTTATATACAGACTCTAAGGAAGGAACTGGAGTCCTTGAAACGTGAGGTTTCAAAATTTGAAGCGGTTATCGAACAAATTGCTATAAAATACGAAGAGACAACTTATGAGGAAAGAGAACTGAAACGTCAACTCAGAGTTGCAGATGTTGTTCGCCAAAAAGCATATGCTGATTTAAATAGTTTGAAGAAACTATCATATGACAAGGTTTGTTGTGACTTTTTGCATTAATTAAATTTGTAGTGAACAAGAATATATATTTTAACTTTGTAGCCATGTGGGGACATTCATGGCAATCATCTATACATAGTTTTACTGTTTTAGCATTTTGAATAATCACATTATCTGTGGCTTAAAGCTCTGTAATGTTGTGCGCCTCATCCGACTTGTATGTGAAAAGCATTTCGTACTCGTATTATGCAATGGATTGTGAATTTGTGCCTTCTTAGATACCACATTTAGTGATTTTTTTTACACACATACTTGCTTAATGTTCTATGCTTGTGGAGTTATACTAATATAACGGCTATAAGTTGACGTTCTAATATGGTAACTAAGCAACCATAATTAAACAGGTGCACATTATATAAGTAAAACATACTATCTTATGCAAACATGTATTTAATCATTCAACCATAAAACTGACCAGATGCAAACCAAACGCCACATAAACATTTGTAATGATGATGTTAATGAGGACTAGATCAAATGTGGTCGACTACAATCAGTTGTAATGTAGGATTCGTTGATTACTCTTTGTACGTTAAATATGCAAATGTAGCTTCTCTCAAATAATGATTATGAGGATATATGATTTATTACATTTTTTTATTTTTATTAAACTGCAATCATTCAAATAATGATTATGAGCATGTATGATTTAATACATTTTTTTATTTTATTAAACTGCAATCAGAGAAGTGACCAATTATGAATGCTGGTCACACACGCAACCGGCAAATTGATTACATTGTACATTTAATATGCAATGTAGATTTTCTCATATAGTGACTATTAGCATGTATGATTTCGATACATTTTTAATTTTTATTAACCTGCAATCAGAAGTGACAAATTATGAATGCTGCTCTCACAAGCAACCGACAAATTGATTACGCATTATACATATAAAATTTCTTATTAAATGCATGTAATTGTGATGATAAACTACGGCTACTTATACTTGCAGAACAAAAAATTCCGCCAGTTTAAGGAAGATGTCACAACAGCAAAGACTTTTTTATCAAAAGGAGATAAAGATGCACTTCATCGTTTATGTGCAAACCAGGTTATCTAATTATAATTGTTTTTGTTGTTTATGGCCATACACTGGTAGCTTAATAAAGGGCTACATACGTAAGCATATATATAATTTTTTTGATTAACACGTCATTTGTTGTAGGTGGAGACATTTATGGAGCAATGGAACAACAATGACGAGTTCCGGCAAGAATACGTCAGTAGGTGCAATGCGAATGCAAGCAGGCGACAAAAGGTGTCTGATGGGCCACCACTTGTTCCTGATGACGTGGCGCCTGTGCTTTCCAGTAATGTGAATTCTATTCCAGGTGAAGTTAAACACATGTCAGTGGTTTTACCTGTTGAACAAGGAAAGGATGTTTCATTTGTCGAAAGTAAGAACGAAGATAATCATGATACTGGTAAGTCTATCGAGAAGGTATCGGGCCAAAAGAACCAGGAACTGAAAAACAAAGGTGTTGCAAAACCGACGAACTTGGGAAGTGGTGACGTGGCAAAAGAGGCTGAGTTGGCTGTGGTTGCTGATCTGGTGGAGAATATACCGACAAAAGAGGAGATTGAGCTGGCGAGGAAGGCTGAGGAAGAGATTGCTGCCAAACTGAAAGAGCAACGGCGCCTGGAGGAGAAGGCTAAGGCAATTGAAGCACTCGAGAGGAAGAAACGGAATGCTGAGAAGGCCCAACAAAGGGCTGAGCTCCGGGCCCGCAAGGAAGCTGAGCAAAAAGAGAAGGTGCGTTTTAAGTTTTAACCAATCTTGTTTTCTTTCTTTTTTTTGCTATTTTCTGATTTACTCGATATACGTAAGTTGCATTGTAGTAGGTCATTTATGATTTTTTTGTCGTGTAATAATCGTATCTACTGGGTCATTTAAGGACTAAGGTCTATGCTAGGCCTATGCAGTTAAATCGGTGATATATCACCGATATGTCGGTTATCGGTCCCCATGTAAATGTCGGTGTCAAATATCGGTAATGATATTATCGGTGATGTTGACCCATATTTGACCAATATATCACCAATTTTCCCAATATCTGTACCTTTCTTCTTAGTTTTACCATTCATCTTTCTTCTTATTGTTGCTATTAGTGTTTTAAGTCTTAATTGTTAGTGTTTTAAGTCTTAATCAATTCCTACTTGCTACAATTGTTAGTGTTTTGCAAATTGCAAAAGGTTAATTTGTTAACGGTAGGAGAGTATAATGAATTGTTAGTGTTAAATTGCTATATATATATAAAAATTCTACATGATCGCCGATATCCCACCGCGATAACCTATATCTCAAATATCGGTCATTGACCGATATCCGATTTTTTACCGCATTAACTGCTTAGACGATAGCAAAAGATTCTGTTGGGCGTACGTCTAAGGACAATTAGTAGTGAATGATGGACATACTTTTTTTAGAAATAATAAAATATTACGTCTTACAAGTTTGATTGGTTTGGTACGCCACTCCAGCTTTACATACCATTGATTTTGTAATGGAAAATATCTAAAAACAAGTTACTTTTATGTCATGTAATTTGGTAACGATACTTATTAATTTTTTTCTTATCATATCTAAACAATGTTTTTTAAATATAGAAGAAAAAACAAAATAGGCAAATAGGAAAACTGAATGGGTTGTGATGGTCATGATTCATCTATTTAATTTGTTGGGTCATGGGTCAGATCCATTTTTACATAGCTTAAAACTGAATGTAAGGCGAGGCTAAACGGGTCAGCAAACTGTGCATTGTTCCCGGTTTCCTTTTACGCTTTATATTTAATTTTATTCGTTTGACCGTATAAAGATAGAACACAGCCCAGGTCACTCTCAACTTTGTTAGATAAGTTTTCTAATATTTTATAAACCAGATACTAACTAGATACATGTATGTGATTATAAATCATGCGACACTTGTTGTAAATCTCATTAAACATTAGTATGATGTTAACTATAATGACAATGATGTGATTTTGTGCAGGAGAGAGAGAAGCGATTAAGAAAGAAGGAAAAGAAGGCAGGTGGCGGAGATGGGGAAGAAGTCGCCGGGTCAGAAGGTTTAAACGAGGCTACAACTAAAGAGATTGAAACCATTGCTAACAAGAAAAAATCTCAAAAACCGCCAGCTCATTTCTTCTCAAAGCAGCTAAAACCAAAGCCCGTCCCTCCGCCGCTTATAAACAAAAACAAGAGGCGGTGGCAACAATTGGGACGATTGGCTCTTGGTGTTGTTGGTGTTCTTGGTGTCCTTTTTGTGTTTCTATTGGCTAACTTCGGTCTTTTTTACGACTTCAAGTCCTCCAGGTTCACTATCGCGTACTGAATCTGAATCCCGCCCGCTCGTTTGCTTCTAAAAATATAAAGTTTTTTTTTTTTTTCGGTGGAAACTTGATCGAGTTTCGGTTTCTAAATCACCTATAGATATATGCGTTAAAGAGTTCTAATAAGGTCTGGGCTTTTAGTTTATTTTATCAACAGTTTTCAGTAGTTTGTAATATGGTATGGTTAAGCTGGAAGTTACAAGAGAAGAACCTTTTTAGTATATTGATAATCATGCCTATGCCTGTATATGTTTTTATTCATTTTGCTTTTGAACTAGTGTGTTGAGGACCTAATTGTTAAGGTACAATTGAGTGAGGGGTCTAATTGGAATTGTTAGTAGTTTAAGGGGTATGTGTGTAAATGCTTAACAACTTGGTACACAAAGCACAATATAACCGATTTAACCAAGTTAGTTGAGCATCTACACATACACCTCTTAACCACTAGTTGTACAGTAAACACTAGTGCTTTGAGGTTTTGGGTATGGTGGTTAGGGTTCGACACTTGGGACATGTGGCCCTGGCCGAAACAAAACATCATACGACAGTGTGACCAATCTACGGGTGTAAACAGGTCGAGTCTTGAAACATTGTAAAGATAAGCTTGATTTGACCTTGAAACTTTAAAGCTTGACTTGAGCTTGATTATGGGTTCATTTTCAAGACCCCGCCCAATGTGAACTAATCAAGTTTTTCGACCTTGGTTCAACTTCGACTACGTAATTGGGGTATTTTTTGTAAAGGTCTTAAACTGTGTTATATTAATTCCGAGCAAGTACCTTTTTTTTGGATAAGTTAGCTTTTGCCCGGTAAATATAAGTACTCATAAGCTTACTGGTATTAAACTGTGTTATAACAAATGAAAGTCCGTGAATCTTGGGACAGATTCTCGATTGGGCTCATATACTTGCATGTGCACAAAATCGGCTTAGTTAGAACCAGTTATGGTCATCAGGTCAATAACCAAGTATTGGTTGGAATTGCTTCAGGTATGGAATTTTAGAGAGGGAAGCGATCAGTTCGGGGGTTTGACCGATTTGCATAGGGTACAACCGGGTTGGTAGGGTCGGGAATCGATTCCTTGATAACTAGTTCCTAGCAATACTTGGTTTCGATTTTTTTCCGGAACCATACTTCTTTTAATGATATTCGTTTCGTTCTTGAAACTATATGATATCGATTAAGCTTATAACGAGTGGGATCCTTTGCTTCATGGTGGTCTTTCGGTTGGTATCGTTTAGCTTCATTACAGTAACAATACAATACCGACACACGCCATAGCAAGCGGCATGTTTTTATATCGATTGAAAACTATAAAACGGATGATGGTTCGGCTCCGGTGTTGTTCGGTCAGTATCAATTTCGTTGACCACGGTATCGGTACGGTACCTACACTCAATATAGCTTACGATACCATAAAATACTCGCAATATTGCAATTCTGTGTTCAACGAAGTTTATAACGCTACGTCGAGGAAACCATAAAAACGAATGGTCTTTGGATCATTTATATTTTAGCTATTTAAAATACTAATTTGATTTCGGTTAACTACCCTTGCAAATTAATTAAAAAATAAACTTTAGTTAAGTGAAAATTTAATAAACTTTAAATAAAACTTTTGAAAAAAAATGTTTTTTATTTACCAAATCTCTCTATATATTAATTAAACATGGTGAGAAATAATAACATTTTTTTTGTCTTTCATGTTTTTTTTTTCACTGTAAACTTAAGGGTTTTTTTCATTTTGTAATAAAACTTTGGTTTTTTTATAGTTTTGCCACAAAATTAAGTTAAAAGAGTTTAGCCTTTTATTAGTTTTTGTTTTATGCTTTATCCTAGATTTGGTTGTCGTTCGATTGCTATTTAGCACAATGTTTGGTAAACACATTTTGTCTCACTAAGTTTTTTATTCCTTTATATAAAAATTAGAATAGTAAGAAAAATACACGTAAAATCTCAAGGAGTAATTTATAACAAAATAACGGATTTGGGCTTGCTAGATATGTACTTTTTGTTGTACTTATGCGTAGGATTTGGGCCTGCTAGATATGCACGTTTTGTTCATTTGTTGTACTTTCTACTGGCCTCGAAGTGGGTGGCATAATGTCTTGTGTCCTTTAAAAATAAAAAAATTGAATACGTGTTAAATTAATTTAGAAATAAGCACCATTCGTTCATTAGACCGAGAAGTAAATGCATGTGAATGAATTTATAAAAACCAATTAAATTGTTAAAAATAGTTATTTAGTATTTTTTGGAATGAAAAGTTTCTTTTATTAGCCTATCGTACTTTGCAAATTGGAGATTCTCGTTGCCCCACTCCGGCTAGACTATGTTGTCTTAACCAGGTCCACGATAGCTTCAGAGTTTCGCTTGAGCTTTCCCTCATAAAACTATATCGTTGACTGCCACTTGACAGGCTTTGTGCCACCATACGAGCTGGACGCTCTCTGACGTAACACACTGTGGGACGAAAACTTGGATGGGCTTAGAATAGAACCTAACACCTCTGCAAGAAGGCACTCTATCCTAATCCACCAAAATAACACAAATATAGATTAAACTTGAGTCTCTGTTAAAAAACCCAAACCTCTCTAGGATTAGATCAGATCATGAATCTTTAAACACTCAGAATATCAATATCTTTAGACCTATAAAAAGTAAAAGTGATTTTCCTTCGGTTTTATTATTATAGTATTATTATAATAATATTAATATTGTATTTACGTGTAGGAAGCCGAAAGGCTGGGTCACGTGGTAGTGCTCACAACATCGATATTTGAACCGTGTCCTTTATCCTAAATATCACATTCCCAAATATTTTGCACAGATATAGTAAATAAAATATATTTTTTTAACGACAAGAAATGACGTGCTAATCACTGTGACACCGGGTGCTGTGGCTAAGGTCGACTACCCGACCGCCACCCGCCCAAATGCACAACAGTGGAATAATCGGTAAAACCTCGCCTCCCATCCAAGACGAACCGGTGCCCCCCGTATTCGCCCTTCACCTGGATTCCGCAGAAAATAATGGGGGAGAGTGGTAGTCGAACCTGGGTCACAAGGAACATCAAATCTTTCCTCAACTACTCCACCACTACCTCATTGTCAGTAAATAAAATATATAACATTACTAATAAAAATTACTCAATTGCATTTAATTTTATAAACATTTAGTGAAAAGTTTCTGTTGACAATATCCTGAATGCTACCCAAAGAGCGGGCAAACTTGATGTCTATGATAATAAGATATAATCACATTGGATTTTCACGAAGTAACATATTAATTTATACACATTTATTTACTTCCTATCTAGATTCACTTTGTCATAAAGTTTGTTTCATTTTAACCAAGCTCCAACGTTTAGATCCATTGTATTCATGGATGGCTTAATATTTTTAGAGTCCTAAAGCAAATTAAAATGTTGGGGCCCATTTCAAAAACTCTCTGATATAAACAAATCAGTTTAAGCAATCAAATTAATCAATAGGCAATAAAGAAAATAAACAATAAATAAATAGCTATTAATGTTGCTAACTAGTCAATCGATCGAGAACTTATTTAAAGTAGGCTCAGTCGATTGAAGCTAGTATTGAAGCACTGAAGTAGAATTGCAGGATTGTTTGATCAAGACTGTTGGTTTCACTAACATTTTTAATCGATGGATAACAAATTTTCAATTGAACATTTGAAGCCAATATCAAAGCCGAATTGTAGTGTGTTGTTTTATCGATTGAAGCAAGTTTACTCGATGGAGACATAGGTTTTTTACTATTGAAGCCAATATTGAACATATGTTTTTATTGGAGTGTGTCGATCTAAGCCTTGGTTAATCGATTGAAGCCTGTTTAATCGAACATATTTTCGTTAATGTTGGTGACCCCATAATGCAACGGTTAATGGAATGTCGATTGAGTTCCAAAATGATCTTCCCCATCGTTGATCTGATGTGCCAATTGCGGCTATCGAAAGATCTTGGGAACCCATGAAGAACTGAGGAACCATCTAAAAACCATTCCAACCGGCGTATATATATAAACAATAAGCAAATAAGCAGAAAACAAGCTCGAGTTTATAAAATTACTTACAAATGTTGTTTTAGCTTCAAACACAGAGTTTAAGACAACCCAATGTTAAGCTCAAACTTTTTTAAATTATCAAATAATAACTATAAGAGTTAAGCTAAACTGAACTGACCACGACTCATTAGAATGTAGGATGGAAAACAAATACAAATAGTTAAATCTTTTCTTAGGGCGTACGGGGTGGTCGCGGCAAGTCCCTTTGTCGCTCGGCAAACACCGGCGCCACTTAAGTATGCCGCGCGGGGAGGAGATCAATCGGGGAAAGGTTGCCGCTTGCGGGGAGAAGGATGGATGCCTAGATTTGATCGTTGGAGCTTGATTTCAAACCGCTATATAGCCGTTACAATTAAAAAAAAGAAAAAAAGGTTTTTTTTTTATATAAATCTATATAAACCTACACCCATTTTAAACAAATTCACACCAACCCACTTCCTCATTTCTCCAAAACTATAAATCTCTATCCCTATTATAACCTTATAAAAGAAGCAACTAACTTATGCATATCAAGGTTGTACAATTGGCTTTGAGAGATTTTCAAAAAAAAATTGGAATTTTTCTTTTTAACCCTAAGGTTTTAATCTTTCACAATTTAAGTTTAAAGTTTTAATCTTTGTTTCATTTTTAACCTTAAAGTTTTAATCTTTGACAATTTAAGTTTATAGTTTTAATCTTTGTTAATTTAACCCCTTTGATTAGTTTTATTTTTCACTTCTAATTCAAAAGTTTTCATCTTATACAATTTAACCCCTTTGATTAATTTGATTTTTCACTTCTAATTCAAAAGTTTCCATCTTTTGCGATTTAACCACTTTGATTTTTTTACTTATTTGTTGTAATCTTGCCTTTGAGAGTTTTCCAAAGAAAAAATGGTTATGCATATGGTTGTTGTAACATTGGCTTTGAGGGTTTTTAAAAAAAATGATTTTTTAACTTTTCACTCAAATGTATTTCATATGGTTATGCATATGGTTGTTTTAACCTTGGCTTTGAGGGTTTTAAAAAAAAATGATTTTTTAACTTTTCACTCAAATGTATTTCATAAATTACCTTTAACGCAAAACTATTTGTTTTTTTTTCTTTTAACATAAAACTTTTTTATCTTTTGCAATCTATCCTCACAACTTTTTTTACTTTCAACTTTGGTCCTTTATAATTTTTATTTTCCGCAAATTTTTTCGCTTTATGCTTCGTTCTAAATTTTGTGACTAGACACATCGAAACGTGCGTCTTTGGTTTAACGGTTTTACGTTTCGTTCTAAATTTTGCGAGTTAACACGACGCAACGTACATGTGTGGGTGAACGTTTTTACATCGTCTATTTTTTCCCGTTTGAAATGTTCAACATAACGTGCGCGTTCTAAATCGACTTAGTTATAACTAAAGAATCCCCGCCGCATTGCGGCGGGTCGTAATTCTAGTTTTATTTAAAAATGGTGGAAGAAATACCAGTTTTTCCCCACCCGATAGCAGTGATTCATCCGATAATAGCTTAAGTTTTTTTCCAAAAACTCATCAATGAAGCCGACCTACAAGACACGGACACATCTAGTAAGAAACCTTATCTTCGTCGTGGTCGTGAGAGTGGCCACGAAATCCTTATGGCGGATTATTTTGTCGATGAACCTATTGGTGGAATCCGACGAATAGTAGTAAATTTAGTTAGTTTAATCTAGTTTATTTTAAGTATTTTTAATTAATGTAATATTTTTTTATTTTATTTTTAATTTAATGTAATGTTGTTTTTATTTTTAATTTAATGTCATGGTTTTATTTAATTTATTGTACTTTTATTAATTAAGTATATAAAAAAAAAATAGTTTGCCCCATGGCATGAGGGGAAACCACCCCTTATATTTTTTTGGGCAAGAGGGCAGAATGAAATGACATGACACAATATGATTGGGTGGGTGAAAATTTCCATCTCATTAGGCTAATGGGTGTCGGGGTCATGGTTGGGACATGATTTGTCACGTAGGAACATGAATGGAATGCTATACCACCCCCTTCCCTGATCCACCATGGTTTGCATAGATTAAATCATGGCAACCATGATCCTGCTTTCCATTTTTCAAGTAATTATTTCATTTTTCTATAGACAAAGATAAGTTAAAATAAATAAGGTGATAGTGGTTTGGGTCATGACCACACCCTTAGGGTAGTGATTTTGGATTGTGGATTAGAGGTGGGTGACATGATACTGACATGAAGTGTTATGTTGATCATGAGGGTCATGACCACACCCTATAGCTTTAAGCATGCACCCTTTACACCCTCCCTTATGGTTATCTTTTTCTTTTTAAAAATTAAACTTCATTAAAACAAACCTACGACCAACAGGTAAAAGCCCAACAAATAAACACCCCCAGCACAAACAGAACCAATTTACACCCTCCCTTATGGTTATCTCATTTCCATATTTTAGACAAGTAAAGTCAAAGCACGACCACATACTTTGAATTAAGATTTTTGTACCTATAAATAGAATTCAAGATTCTTAAAACAAACGACTAACAAAATCAAGATTCTAAACAATTTTGTTAGCATTATTGCAATGTACATTTACATTTCTTGTACAATTCAACTCGAATTTGAATAAATTCCAGTTTTAAACCATTTATTTATAAACTAAGCCATATATTTAAGGGTGGAGATATGATAGGAAGTTTATTTGGCTAAGAGGGCTATGAAGTGATCTTAACCATCCATTTAGTTAATCAAGGGCTAAGATTAAATCAGGAAAATTGAAGGGAAGAAAAAAGAGGCGCGTGAGTTTGTTTAGGGGTATTCTAGTCAATCCAAGTCAATAGTTTCTCTCTCCTCCAATTCCCCCACATTTTTAAACGTTAATAACTCTTTCATACGACATTATTTTTTTATAAAAATTTCACCAAAAAAATGAGCGTTTTTTTATCTTTAAAACGAGTATACTATTGCTATATTTTCAAAAAAAAAAATTCTGAAACCCAGTTGCGTAAAACGCAATGGAAAAAAAAAACCTAAAAAATGACATTTTTCTAAAACGCAATGCACCAAAAACACAAAGAAATGTCTTATTTGTAAAACGCAATGGCCAGAAAACACAAAGAAATGTCTTATTTCTAAAACGCAATAGCCTAAAAACTCAAAAGAAAATGTACTTTCTAAAACGCAATAGACTAAAAACACATAAAAATGTGTTTTACCTAAAACGCAATGCAACAAAAACACAAATAAGTGTCTTATTTCTAAAACGCAATGGCCAGAAAACACTTAAAATGTCTCTTTTCTAAAACGCAATGGACTGAAAACACATAAAAAAGTGTTTTACCTCAAACGCAATGCACAAAAAACACAAAGAAATGTCTTATTTGTAAAACGCAATGGCCAGAAAACACTTAAAAATGTCTCATTCTAAAACGCAATTGCCTAAAAAAACAAAAGAAAGTGTTCTTTGTAAAATGCAATGGACTGAAAACACCTAAAAATGTGTTTTACCTAAAACGCAATGACTAAAAACACTTCAAGAATGAGTTTTTCTAAAACGCAATGGTCAGAAAACACATATCAGCGCTCGAATCGAACGGATCGAGTTATTATCTTCAATATCACCGGAAAAAACGAGATTTTGTATGAAATTAAACAGGGTTTTCTTCAAAAAAGCTAAAGAACACGTTGATCGGGTGTTTGAATCATTGATTGGTGACGAAAATCGCACTATAATGTAGTGATTATTGAGATAGAAAGTGAAGAAATGGTTGAAGATGCTGGGTTTTGAAAATGGTGGGTTTTTGAAGTTACTGGGTTTCTAAATAGATTTGGCTATAAAACAAATGATGAAGGTATAGAAAACCACATAAAAGTTAGATAAAAAAAAGGAATAAAAAAGGTTGATTCTAAACACACCCCCCTCTTGATTATACCCCCCTGTGAGAGGAAAACTGACGGTCCTATGCGAGCCCCAACTATAAGTATGTGAGAGGAGAGGAGTGTAGAAAATAGCACCCCAAAAAATCAAAAAGACATTATTGGAAGCAAAGAAGATAATGACAGAAAAGGAGAGAGGAGTTGTCGCCACCGAAACACGTGGTCCGACCCAAAAATAACACAATTTGCTATTCTACTTCTTTATCGCATTCTTCTTCTTTTAATTTAAAAAAAAAATAGTTGTTATATTGTTGTCTTAAAATTTCTGTTAATATCTTGTATATGATATACATACTTGTCTTAAAATTTCTGTTAATATCTTGTATATGATATACATACACATATTCTAATTTTTATTAAGATTATTTGATTGCATTTCACTACATAATTACCAAAATCGCTAGGATAGCCACGATCTACGTATTGGATCGTGGTGTAGGGATGAGCAAAGCCGTATCCGATACCGAACCGATACCGATACCGCCTAATACCGATCTCGAATTTCACCCAAACTAGGTACCGATACCGAAACATGTCAGTTCGGTATCGGTACGGTACGGTATCGGTATTTTGAGGGTCGGTATCGGTATTATACCGATACCGTACCGTACCGATACCGAAAACGCCAAAAAGTGGATACCGTATGGGATACCGAAAAAATTCGGTATCGGTATTCGGTGGCATATGCTCATCCCTATCGTGGTGTACCCAATCTGAAAACGTAAGTGTACCGGAACGACATGGTCTGTCGAACCGAGTTGCGTCGGTACGGTGTTCCTGATTGAGGAGGTACGGCGATCCAAATTGAACTGGTTCATCGAACCAAATAGACAAGGTGGACGTTCCAAATCAGTTGGGTACGACGGTCCATAACTGAATTCCAACGCCAGTGTTGTTTTCAGCCGGAAACCAGGAAGAAGGGAAGAAGAAACAACGGTTGCGTATGTTTTATGTTTTTAGTGTTTAATAGCCTAGTGGTATCTTGGGGGTGGGATAAGGCTTATGACCATTAGGTCATGGGTTTGATTCCCACAAAGGGGTTTTTTTTTCCAGATTTATTGGGTTTCCTCCTAAATTGGTGTATAGACATTATTGCCTAGTGGAGATGGATATGATCGGGTGGTTCTGCTGGTGACACGATAATACTCCAGTGGTCCGTTAGTGATCCAAATTTGCCGTTCAAAAAAAAAGTTTAGTTATTACAACATTTAAACCCTCTATTTTTACTAGTTTACATTTAAACCCTAAAACTTATAGTTTTTACATAAAAAGTGTGAAAGTAGTTTGTGTATTTGAACATTTAACCCCCTCTATCTTCACGTTTACATTTGGTCCTTCTTAAACTTATATATTTATACATAGAACTTATAAATTACATCATGTTTTAATTTGTGTACACCGAACCGGACTCCATGGTACACCGTACCGGTTCGTACCGAAATGAACCTACCCCCTTCGTACCGAAAAAATCACCTCTAGTGAATTGCGTACATAAACCACGTACTCGTACCAGAGTGAACCACGAATTAGATAACTATGCATTACTCTTTTCATTAAAAAACACATTTAGTCATGTAACACATTTTTAACATTTTCGTGATTTGATCAAATCATATCATATCACTTATCTTTAGGTATTCATATCGTTATCACCTTTTTACTTGTTTTTCACTATCGAATTATTTATTATATTAGAATATTGTTTTTAATATCCTATAGAGAAATTAAATATCATAGGCTTTAGTAAATACTAATAATTTTTTTTAACGACAAACACACTTTATATATATATATATATATATATATATATATATATAAAGAGCCAGCAAGAAGAAGCTGAATACAAAACAGAAAAACCAAAACAAATTACATAAGGTCGATAATATCGAAACTATTCTAGTTACCCCAACTCGTCGCTTTAAAATGAGCTCTGTTGTTCACCCACATAAACGTCTCCTCCTTAATCTGGTCCACAATCTTACTAACAGGAATAAAAATGTCCTCAAACACTTTTTTATTCCTAGCACTCCAAATTTTCCATACCGTCGCTATTGCAATCATGCCCACAATTTTTCTCCAAACTTTCCCACCAGGGTTGTTATCGATGTAAGAAATGAGACTAGCGAGTTTGTTTGAATCCGCAGGGAACCGTATACGAACCCAAGCAAGGATGTTCCACCAGATACATTTCGACCAGAGACAGTTGACAAATATATGATATGGATCCTCATCATGAAGCCCACACCGCGGACAAAGACAATCGGACAACGGAATGCCCCTATGAGTCAGACCCACTTTAGACGCCACCTTACCAAGAGTCGCCCTCCACACCAAGAAGTTAGCTTTCGGAGTAGCCCAGTTGTTCCATTTATAAACAAAATTTTCAACGCCACTTTCCGAACTAGCTCTATCGATGTCGATACGAACCTGTTTGACTGAAAAGGACCCGTAAGGATCGCTTCGCCATTTCCACTCAGCCCCACCCACCACTAAATTCTCCTTAATGTTAATACCAATTTTTGCTAGAGCTGCTTCCACCGACCTGACATCTTTCCACAGCCCAGGGAGCGACCTTTTCAGGGGAAAAAATGCGGAGTAGAATTTGACCCATTATCGCTGTGAAAGGCCGAAACCACCTTTGCCCAGAGTTGGTTTGGGTCCGATTTGAACCACCACCACCACTTAGCAAGCATGGCGTAGTTGTATCCTTGAATGCTGCCAACACCCATTCCCCCAGCCTTTTTGGATTTCTGCAAAAGTTGCCAGCGAACCCACCGGAGCTTATGACCCGAATCCGTTTTCCCCCACAAGAAACTCCTCCTGATCTTCTCAAGTTTGGTTAAAACGCATTTAGGAGCCGCGAATAATGCTAGAAAGTACGACGGCAGGCTACCGAGGACAGCCTTAACTAACGTCATTCGACCGACGAAAGAGAGGAATCTCGCTTTCCATTTAGAAAGTCTGGACTGAAATTTATCCAGAACCTACTTCCAATATTTAGCCCTTTTCATGTTTACACCGATAGGAATGCCCAGATGCGTGAATGGAAGAGTACCCACTTGACACTGGACTATACTTGCAAACGGGTTCACCTCCGTCTCGTTTACCCCAATGCCGAAGAGGGAGCACTTACTACGATTAACTTTCAGGCCTGCAACCAGACTAATCCATCTCAAAAGACGGTTCAACGCTATAATATTTTGCTCTGACCACATGCCAATAAAAAGCACGTCATCCGCGTAAGACAAGTGGGAAATATACGGACCGTCATTAGGAAGTTGACACCCTTGGAATAAACCCAAATCGGTCGCTCTTCTCATGAACATAGTAATAACTTCCATGACGAGGATGAACACAAAGAGGGATAGCGGATCCCCTTGTCTAAGCCCCCTCTTGTACTTGAACTCTTTGGTTGGCGAGCTGTTCACCAACACTGAACCCATACCCGAAACAAGACAACCTCTGATCCAACTTATCCATTTCTCAGGAAACTCCATTTTTCCATCAATCGGAACAAAAATTTCCAATTGATCGTATCATAAGCCTTTTCGAAATCGACTTTGAAAATAAGCAATTTCGTTTTCGATTTTTTAGCCCACGTCACAATTTCACTAACAATAAGGGGGTTATCAAGAATGTATCGACCCCCGATAAAGGCCGACTGATAGGGAGAGATTACCTCGTTGATGACGCCCTTCAGATGATTAGCCAAAACTTTAGCAATGATCTTATAAATGGATCCAACCAGCGAAACCGGGCGGAAATGTGCCAGCTCTTGAGGGTCCTTCGTCTTCGGAATAAGAGCGACAAAAGACGAATTGACACCGATAAATACTAATAATATATTTAATTTGATATCAATTAACTTAAAGTACACACATAAATTATGTTTGACTTGTTTCTTTCATTGTTTTCTCCAAGTGTATAGGCAAAGTGTCTTAGGTGCTGTTTGTTTTTTAGTGGTAAAACATCTGCAGTCTGCCGATCACATCGGTAGACTTTTTTAGCAGAAGAGGTGAAACATACCTCCACAGTCTGCAAGAAGACTATTTGTTTTTTAAATTTTGCAAAAAATCAAGAACAAACATCATAAAAAAAAATCAAGAACAAACATCATAAAAAACAATCAAGAACTAACATTATAAAATACAAGGTAAAAAGAAACACTCGTTTGAATCTCTCGGTTATCAAAATTAACAAAAACAAACAAAAAATCTATGGAATTAAATGAAAACAAAAGGCTTATCAGATGGGAGCGAAAGACCATTAAAAGATTTATAATCACATTAAATTGTCATTTGAACTATGAAAATGATCATCACTTGAGCTTCTCGATTCAAATTTAAAAATTAAATAAAAAACAAAAGAGAAAAAAGCCACACATCATAAATCACCATTTGTTTAAAAATCAATGAAAAACGATGGGCCTCATAAATTAGATTCAACAACACAGTATGATTCAGTCATATGCTTGTCGTTTATTTTGAATTTAATCATCGGCCAAACAAATCGAAAGTAAAAAAAGGACCTAAAAATAAAATTAAACGGACTTAAAATAATAAAGAAAACGTTGTGCGACGGTGATGGAGGTGGAGGTGGAGGGAGGAGGTCGGCGGCGATGGACGGGTGGTGGAGGAGAAGAAGGTGTGCTAGGGTTCTGAATGTGTGTTTTGTGATATCAAGGTAAAAAGAAAGAGAAGAAGAGGTTTGAAAAGTCATTCCTACATCCGCACCAAAAAGAGAATGCAAATATGTTTTTTTTAATGAAAGGTATTCGAGAAAACAAACAGTTTTTAATCCTCAACGTCTGCGTGTGATCTGTGCGACGTAGACATAAGATGTCAAGAAGCTTTTCTATGAAAAAACAAACAACCCTTTAGTATTCATATAGATGATACGAACCCTATATAAGATATGGTAATTGTGATTGGATTTTATAGTTATATGGATGAATTTATATTTGATTTATTTTGTCTTTTTCTATTGTTTTATATGTTTAGTGCATCTTAGTTTGGCTATGTAAATTGTAATGTAGCCTTATTTACTCATGTCTTTTGTTTGCTTAGATAACTAGTCTAATATATCTTTGTTTAAATGACAAAGGGTAATTAAGTTGTTTCACACACATTTAACGATCATCCAATCCGAGGACTATCAGAGTAACAGTCGATCAAACCGCATGGAATACACATGTAATTTTAGAAAGTTGAGGACTAAATGTGAAAAAAGTGCAAACCACCGGTACCATCCGGACAGTTAACTCTATAATGTATGTTTGAATCCTTGTGCTATTGGTTCTTATCATGCTCAATTTATTGAACACTCGTTTGTTTTTTGTTTTTTTTTGGAACCAAAAAAAAACCGAATTTATTCACATATAAATAAATAGTTGTAATTTTGTTGATCTAAATAAATGTGAATAATGTGTTACATTTTTTTTGAACAACAAATTTCTTTAATTTCTGTCGTTTGTGGGATTTGAACTCAATACGTTCCTCTCCTAAAGTATTTAAAGGTTTTGCCTTTACCAATGGACCATCGCCCATTGATTGAATAACGTGTTACATGATTCGTTTGTGTGAATTGCTATTCATGATCTGAGTAATGTGATGAGTAATTAATTGCTTCTGTTGTTCTATATGTTTAGTGCATCTTAGTTTGGGCCGTTTGGCTAAATGTGGCCTTATTTATGCCTTCTGTTTGTTTAGATGATTAATCGAATTTGTTTTTCTTTGATTATTTCATAGTTCCTTTTCTTCAATGGTCTATGTTAGAGGTGCACAAAATAACCGGTTAATTAACCGTAACCGGTTATTAACCGAAACCGTAACCGGTTAATAACCGATTTAGGAATAACCGGTTAGTGGTTATTTTTAACCGTAGGTTAGTAACCGGTTATAAGTATTTAGTATAGTAACCGGTTATTAACCGGTTTTTTTAACCGATAGACCGGTTAACTGAAAAAATAACCGAAAAATTCAAAAAAAAGGCAAAAAAACCGGTTAATAACCGAAAATAACCAGTTAATTAACCGAACCGGTTAAAGTGATTAACCGGACCAGTTAAAAAAATAATTGGTTAAAGTAATAACCGGTTAAAGCATTAACCGGTTAAATTCAAAAAGTCAAATTAACCGGTATAACCGGTTAACCGAAGCAGTTATTAAAATTAACCGGTTTGTGCACCTCTGGTCTATGTCTATGAAGAATATAATGTGCGTATTTTGTAATCTTTCTTTTAGTTACTAATAGAAATTGCCAATAAAAGTATATCTAACAAAAAAAACCCTTCTGTTGTAGTTGGTAATGTTAGTAACCAGTGGCGAAGCTTGAATTTTTTTACGGGGGGTCGAAATGGCTCATTTACATAACTCTAAATCTTTTTAATAGTTAGACGTTTAAATATAAGATCAAACTTATTAAAATTTTGAATTTACAAATGGTACATTAATCGTATTTTTGAATTAGTTCAGCAGGATCTAATGTGGAAATCGAACTATGAATTAATGATTCTTAAGTATTATCTCACCCCTAAAATGCCACTAGACTATATACCAATGTTTTAAAAACCGGTATTTTAATCGTACCGGGTCAGACTCAGAAATGGTTCAACTGGTTGAATCGGGTTGTACCGGATGGTTCAACCGTGTTAATTAATTAACTATATAAATCCATAAAATATAATTACAACTGAAAAAATAATCTAAAACTACATCACTTCCTAATAACAAAATATTCCAAAAGTTAATCCATAATTAAAAAATTATCCAAAAGTTTATGATTAAATACCCATTTTATAGCAATTAGCAAACACTAAAACAATTAACAACATGAATGATTGAACAAAAGTCAAAAGAAGTTAAACCTAGATGTTGAAGAACTTAATTTGAAAAACTCAATGATTTTCTATTTGTTGAGTGAAGAAGAAGTTTGATCTATGTGGATTGTCAATTGTGGACGCTAAGTTTTACACTTTAACTAAGAAGGTAAATAATCACCTTTTTAGGCACCTAAAAATTAAAAGTTCAAAATTTTGACCTTTGTCCCGGTATACCGGTTTAAACCGTTATAACCCAATTTACCGGCAATATAACTTCTTTGTCGTTTCCTTAGTTTACCGGTGTGATTCGTGCCGGCCAAACATCCGGCATCTGATTTAACCGGTACAATCGGCCGGTTTAAACCAGTTTTTAAAACATTGCTATATACTTATCTTATAATTTCCAATACTACATTTTTATCTTGGCATGTTAATTTCATCATAATACTACCTTTTTTATTTACGTACATATAGTCATATAGACACACACTATTAGGGTTGTAAACAAATCAAACGTTCAGCGAATAGTTCGTGAATCGTTCGGGGGAAGTTTGTTTATATTCGTTCGTTTAATAAACAAACGAACATGAACAAGAAATTTCGTTCGACTAGGTAAATGAATGAACATGAATAAATGTCTCGTTCGTTCAAGTGTGTTCGTGAACGTTCCGTAAGGTGTTCGTGAACGTGTTCAAGAACATTCGTTCATTTGCGTTCGTTTATGTTCGTTTGTTTATCTTTTAATTCAAGATTTTGTACTTTCATATATTGTATATATGTTTTTTATGTAATTTAATTTTTATTTTATTTATTACCTTAACAATTAAACTAGGAAACTGTTAGGGCATGAATTTTATGCTAAGGATCATCTATCCTGAGACTGGGCATGGATCACGGATCCTTAATGGATGATGCAGGGAGTCTGAGGATCCAAGATCCTTAACAGAACTTATGATTTCTAACAATTGTCACGTTTTTAATGTTTATATGCCGGTAATGGACGACATGGGCTTAGTCTTTGCTGGAATCTCGTGGAATATGCTTCATAGGCACGTGCTTGATGAAGAAATAACCGTTTTGGAGAACATGGGTGACCTCCACCTTTTTAGGAAAGTTTGTTGCTGGATATTTCTTATCTTTTAAGGGGAAAACGAGCTCATTTGAGGCAGAGGTCGAACACACCACAAAAAAAACACACAACACTCGAATTCTCTACAAACACTTAGCGAAATACACACACTTATACTAGCAATTCATTGTATTGAGCTTGTTTTCTTCCGAAGTTGTACAAGGATCATTATTGTTTTTGCAATATATTTGGTGATCGGTAGTTCCCATCACCCGAGGTTTTTTATGCCGGAGATCTTCTAAAGATCAAGGGCTTTTTCCTCGTGTAAATCTCGGTGATCATCGTTGAGTTCATATACTTGTCGTTCATACAATTAACCAAGCATCATACCTCACAAAATCAGATTTGGTTGCATTATCCTTGTGTGATTTTTGACCAAAACAGTTTGGCGCCCACCGTGGGGCAATTGGTGCTTCATTTCTGAAAAATTTCGTTCATTTCATTCATTTCTCCTCATTACCTTCAACCACATGGCTTCTCAGGGAAAAACTACTTCAAGTTCCATGCCGGCAGTCACTTCTTCACAGGGCATTCCACCGTTGCATCCTCTCCCACTTGCATTCCAGAAGAATGCTGAGAATGCTCCGAAGAAGACAACCCCTGTTTTCACAAAACCAACTGTAGTTTCTTCCTCTACACTTACTAACAGTGATCTTTATGCTTTAATTTTGCAGATGAGAGGATACATGCAACAACAGGACGAAACTAATGGCAAGATCCTTCGCGAAATTGATAAAATCAGCAGAGGATCACTCCCCATTGATGCCCAGGTCGTTGGATTTTACTACTCCATCATCAACAATCCAGTTTTCCAAAGGATCCAATGTCCAGATTCAAGGATCCTTTATCCTTCGGCAAGGATCACTGGAGTCAGCGCAGCCTCAAGGATCCTACTTCCAGCCTTTAGGATCCTCTTTCCAGCATCAGGGATCCTTCGTTAGCTCAGGAGGATATATGGGGATGCACACAGTTCAAGGATCCTCCCAGGTTCAAGGATCCTCCTCTCAGGTTCAAGGATCCTCTCAGGTTCAAGGATCCTCCCAGGTTCAAGGGTCCTCCTCTCAGGTTCAAGGATCCTCTCAGGTTCAAGGATCCTCTCAGGTTCAAGGATCCTCCTTTCAGGTTCAAGGATCCTCATCTCAGGTTTACGGATCCATGGATTATCCTCCAAGACCTCCAGTCACTGCACATCAAGGATCCAACATCTTTCAGGATCAAGGATTCTTAAGGAATATGCAACCCGGAAGTACAGATGTTCATCAAGGAGACTTCATTCCCATGCAGACCATTACTTCATCTGGTCCTACTATTGCACCAGACACGTCTTATCCTAGATACGCTTCCGAGATACCGATTCCAAATCAATCAGGAGGTAACAATTTAAATAATTCTTATAACACTAACCATGGCTTTGTGCAGGATACAGGAATCAACCAAGCTATGGCTAAGGAATTACAGAAACTGAAGGATATGATATCCAACGTTCCAGGAGTGGTCAAGCCCATTCCTGAAATCGCAGATGGAAGTCACAGGATATCTCGTTTTGCACCACCTATTTGTGATGCAGAAATTCCAAAGAGGTTCCAAATACCAACCATGAAGCTATATGATGGCTCAACGGATCCAGAAGAGCATGTAGCTCAATACAGAGAAAGGATGGAGATCAATCCCATCCCTGAGAGGTTAAAAGAAGCATGTCTATGCAAGGGTTTCGGATCCACACTGACAGGATCAGCTCTTAAATGGCTGCTAAGTCTTCCCCCTTACTCTATTACTTCATTTGCTAATCTAGTTAATTTGTTTAATAGCCAATTCTCATGCAGTAGGAGGTTTGAACGTTTAACTAGTGATCTATATAGGGTAACACAAGGTCATAATTGTTAGGGGTGGATTTCTAAATGATCAGTGATCCTCATTTACTGTTGGGTTTAGTGATCCTCAATTCTGTCTGAAGTAGTGATCCTCAGAAGTGTTGCAGGATCAGGATCATGGATCATCATAAGGATCCTTGTACTAACGGTTGTCTACTTTGAATTCGAAATTGTTTTGCAGGAGTATGAGCTTGGACTTGGTCTTGGCGATATTCCTGGAGCATATTCTATGTTTATTCCGCACGTGCTTGGCCAGAAGTGGACGTTATGGAGTCGTGGAGGACTTGCACCATTTGCGGAATGTTAGTTAAAGTAGTTATTTTCCATTTTTAAAGTGGTAGCGAGCTAATTAGAAAACACTTGGCTATTTTTGGCTACACACACACACTCTTACAACTGCTCTTACTCGCTCTCGTTAACTCACTTGGCGATTACACACTTTTACACACAATACACCATCCGAAGTTGTAACACATTAATTGTTTAATTTGAGTTGGTGATCGGTAGTTTCCATCACCCGAGGTTTTTTATGCCGGAGATCATTCATTGATCAAGGGCTTTTTCCTCGTATAAATCTTCGTGTCACTTGTTCATTACATTTCAAAGTGATCCTTATTGTTGTTCATCAATTCAAGCATCATACCTCACAACAGAAAGTTTGGTTACATTGTCATTGCTTGATTTTTGACCAAAACAGTTTGGCGCCCACCGTGGGGCGATTGGTGCTTCATTCCTGAAAAGATTCATATTTTCGTGGTCATTTCGGTTCGTTACAACCAAGCAGATGGCTTCCTCAGCGAAGAATACTTCAAGTTTGATGCCCTCATTCAGTTCTTCACAAGGCGTTCCTCCTTTGCCTCCACCACCTTCTGGATCCCAGAAGAACGCTGAGAATGCTGCGAAGAAACAAACCCCCATTTTTCAAAAACCACCTACTTCTTCTGTTTCAACTAATCCTACTACTAATGATCTTTATACTCTGATTTTGCAGATGAGGAATCATGCACAAGATCAGGACAAAACCAACGAAAGGATCCTCCGGGAGATCGATGAGATCAAGAAACAGAAGAAATCAGTGGAGGATCACTCTCCTCTGATGTTAAGATCGCTGAACTTCGACACTCCAGTCATAACTTCTCAGCACTCAGCTGCTTCGGACGTGCAATACTTGGGCGAGTTACCAGGAAGGCGTTACGGAACAGCAACTATGAGTCAGGCATTTGGCTCTTACTTCCAGCCTCAGGGATCCTCTTCTTAACCATCAGGATCCTCCTCTCAGCATCAGGGATACTTCACGTCAGGAGGATATTTGGGAATGCATGCAGTACAGGGATCTTCCCAGGTCCAAGGATCCTCCCAGGTTTAGGGATCCTCCCAGGTTCAGGGATCCTCCCAGGTCCAGGGATCCTCCCAGGTCTAAGGATCCTCCCAGGCTCAAGGATCCTCCCATGTTCAAGGATCCTTCCCGGTCCAAGGATCCTCCCTTGCCCCAGGATCCTCTCTGGTCCCAGGATCCTCTCTGCTCCCAGGATCCTCTCTGGTTCCAGGATCCTTTCATGTTCAAGGATTATCTCGACTTCAAGGATCCAACGTCCTTCAGGATCAAGGATTATTGAGAAGTATACAGCCTCAGAGCTCGGACGTCCATCAAGGAGACTTCATACCAATGTAGACCATTGCTCCCTCTGGTCCTTCAATCATGCCAGAGTCTCGACAATATGGATTCACATCCGCAATTCCAAACACGAATCCTGTGGGGGGTAACATTTTTAATAATTCATATAACACTAACCATGGCTTTATGCAGGATACAGGTATCAATCAGGCCATGGCTAGGGAGCTACAGAAGCTTAAGGATATGATATCCAGTGTACCAGGGGTGGTTAAACCCATTCCTGAAATCGCAGACGGTAGCCATAGGATATCTCGTTTTGCACCACCCTTATGTGATGCTGAGATACCCAAGAGGTTCCAGATACCATCTATGAAGCTATATGATGGTTCAACGGATCCAGAAGAGCATGTAGCTCAGTACAGGGAGAGGATGGAGATCAATCCAATTCCTGAAAGGTTGAAGGAAGCATGTCTATGCAAGGGATTTGGGTCCAAACTTAAGGGATCCGCTCTTAAATGGCTGCTAAGTCTTCCCCCTTTGTCACACCCCGATTTCCACGTGTCACCGGTGGGCCCGGTGGGGGAGTATCGTGACATGGTTGGCAACATAATAGTCAAACAACACAATATTTAAATGCACAGCGGAAGCAAAAAGATAAATATATTACAATCCGAATATAAAGTAATATCAAGTATTACAATGGAAAGTAAAGGATCCACAGGCGGATCAAATAAAAGAAAACTGTTCAACAGACTTTGACATCTAGAGCTTGCGAGACTTGATTAATGATGCCTGGAGTAGCCAGCCTATTTCGTATAGTACCTGCACTTAACCTTTTTGGAAAATACGTCAGTTTACACTGGTAAATACAACTCAACTGACTCATTTTGAAAAGAGTTTGTAAATTGGTTTGAATGCACTTCGGCACAAAATATCTTTTATAACTTGGGACAATTATTAAAATAATCTTGTATACAGTTTAACTCATTTGCCGTCCATTAGCACCGGTTAGAAGAGCCGGTTTAAGTTAACTGACACGCCACAGGTATAATGCCCACAAGGTTGATTCCTTTGCGTGGATTACCAGTTTTTACATAATGCATCTGTCAGGTGTACGCCTACACCCCGTGCTTAGGTCGTGGCCATTTCGTAAAATGATGCCAAGGATATCCGGGACATGGTCATTTAACCCCCAAGGGCCATACATCAAATAATACAGAACAAAGCGGGTTATGTAAATACATTAATCACAATCCGATTTAAATGACTACATACCCGACCAAGCGGTACTTTTATAGTACCGTATCCCAAGCCCGTATAGGGAAAATAAGTTAAGAGTATTTACCTGAGCATAGTATAAATCCAATACAGTAAGTGTACGTAGCTTTTACTGGGCTCCTAATCTGGAACGAAGGTTTTTAATAACCTATTAGAATCCTAACGGGTCTTTAATTAAGCTTAGACTTAGACCGGTTAGTTTCCAAAAGGAAGACACGGTTCAAACGCATGATAAAGCGAAGACCGGTTTAGAATGTGGTTTTGACCCGACAAGATTGCATGCTTGTTTAATATGGGTAACTTAAACACATTCTGGGTTTTGAGACAAAAATGATATGGTTTGACCCGTTTCGGCTAATATATGCGAACTAGTCACATAAGCCGATCCGAACGCGACAAGTGCGTAACGAGTAACCGAAATAGTCATATACAGGTTTCCTAAGTTAATATGCTTCAAATATGTTGTGATATCAGTAGGATACCTTCCATTATGCCCAAAACGAGTTTAATCTTAATTTAAGCCCCGTAGGGGTATTTTGGTCATTTTAAAGATTATAAAAGAGGTTAATTGAAATTATGAGATTCGGATCCGAATACATCAGTAAAATAACTTATCTTATTAGGTCATATCAGTTGGTAATAGGTCTTATATGACAAAAATGGTTTTAAACCCAAACTATGCGTTTAATACGCGTAAAAAGCCATTTTAAACGATTTCCGGGTTATACCGGAAATCTGAGTTTTCTGATCAGTTTATAAAGTTCAAAATACTTTATTTATTATATAAAATCAGTAGCAGTTGGATTGGTGTCAAAATAATATGTAGAACTCATTTTATGACCGAAAAGGGTATAATCGGTATTTACCGAATCAACGCCATAACCTTAGGTTATGAGCAGGTAAAAAATAATTAAAAATCTTTAAAAATCCCAAAATATTATATTACATCAGTAGGTAAAAGGTTTGGTGTCGAAAATTGGGTTTAGATAGGCTTTATGCTAATTGCGCCTTTTAATTACTAAAAGGTGTTATAATTACGCTAATGAGCATAACTCCTAATCTAGACATCCAACTGATGTAAAATTTTAGGGACATGTTTATAAATTAGTAACAAAGGTTATTGTCTTTTCACATATTCATAATTCTCGTTTTATGGTCAAAAGGGCATATTGGTCAACATTTAAGCAATTAACGGAAACATGTAAACGAATCGGATAATCAATGAACCAACCACAGAGGGTTATGCTAACATGTTTCCTGGTCCTAAGGAAGCTCTAAGGCATTTCCTAATCATGCCTAAACGGGTCAGAACTGAAGTCAAAGCAAAAGTCAAAGCTTTGCGACTTTCGGTTCCGAACCGGGTCTAAATAGAAAATTGTCGGATCAAACAAGCTTAGACCAGTTCTTATACTTATTAACAAGTTATATGAGTGATAAAATAGGTTACATGCCTTCTACATTGTTAATTAGGCGTTAATTCGCAAATTAAGGTTCTGTTGACTTTTTCTAGTCAACTTTGACCCGACATTTGATCTAGTTAGAACGGGAATCAGTGGGTGCCCTTTTAAGGGTTTATTGCCCCCAACTTATAACTACCTTCAATTCGACTAATCACTGGACCATTAATGATTAATCGCTAAGTCAACCGTTAATTACGACGGTTTGACTTTTAAGCTTAAACTATGTAAAAACTCAACTAAGAAAGGTTAAGCATACTTACCAAAGTCCTAATCACGATTAGGGATGCTTGGTGTCTGCTCTTGAGCTCCAGAAAGTCCCATAATTGCAGATGGAATGGATGATCAAAAATGTTTGCAAACAATGGCCTTTTATAGTGATTTTTGATCCATTAGATGATGACAACTAAGTCTATGAAGTGATCTAGATCAATAACAAGTGCCCCTAAGCTCTAAAATCAGTAGGGGACGCGCATGGAATTGATAAATATCTCCATAAGTCGTTTCATGGACTTGAACAGCCAAGAAAAACGAGTTTCTGCATCTGGGACATGCTTGCGCACCGTAACGTCCATAGTGTTGAGGTGCGCAAGGACCTGGTCAGCATGATACATCTTTCAAAAGTTGACAGTTTGGCCCCTGAACTTCCAAACTTGATTTTTAAGATGCTTTCTTGCACTTGTAACCCCCCAAACTTGACTTTTAAGGACTCCAAGTCATAAACTAACTTTGTTAGGTCCCCGGCTATTCACACGATCACCGAAAAGTCTTAAATTTCAACATTGACGCTTTTAACCCCTCGTATACGAATTTGATCATAACTTTCTCATACGATAACGAAACTTTATGAATTTTTTTATCACACATTCTAGTGAGCATAATTAATTGTTACAAAGCTTTGGGTTTGCTAAAAGGTCACTCAGAGGTATACTTTAAACATGTTGACACATTTAACCCCTGTAGTTTGTAATCTCTCACTTTCTTTCATATTTAGCTTCGTATGATCCATGATTTATTCGTATGAAGGTATGAGCATCATGTAGGGTTATTGTAAAGTATAATTACCCATTGTTGTCATTTTTGCACCCTTATATTCACATGGTTTCCATGTTTGTCAACTTTAGTCCTTTAAGAACATTCTTTCACACGTTCAAACATATGACACGTGTCAATACATTATAGGACGTGAATTTTCGAGGTGTTACACCCTTACTCTATTACTTCATTTGCTAATTTAGTTAACTTGTTCAATAGTTAATTTTCTTGTAGTAGAAAGTTTGAACGATTAACTAGTGATCTATATAGGGTAACACAAGGTCAAAATGAATCACTTAGAGATTATATCACTACGTTTAGTAAAGAATCCTTAGATATCCTTAACCTGGATATAGCTACGGCTGTAGAGGCCTTTAAAATGGGTTTACTTAGGGATTCAATGTTCTATGATGATCTTGTCATGACCCCCTGCAGGAACTTAGATGAGGAAAGGAACAGGACCCTTAGGTTCATCCGTTTAGAGGATGACAAAAGGATCCACGAGAGATTGTCAGGATCCTCAAAGCAAGACAAATAAGGATCCTATCTCAAGGATAACTGATCCAAGCAATACTCGAATCATGATAACCAGAATGTGCATGCTCTGGAACAAGAGGAAGATGATGAGGATTATTTTCCTATTTCTGAATATTGTTTTTTTCTGCTGATAATAGTGAACTAATCCTTGCTATGCAGAATTTAGGTGACAAGGCTAGGTGGCCAAGGAGAAATGACAAACTGCCTGCTACCAAAGACGAATCGAAATGGTGTGTTTACCATGGGGATTCTGGTCATCTCATAGATGAGTGCATAGCATTAAGGAAGGAGATAGGTTATCTTTTGAGCAAAGGATACTTGAAGGAATTGCTTGGAAGGAAAAAGTCAAGGATCCAGGATTCTGACAAAATTCCTCAAAAAGCTCCTCCTCCACCAACTGATGCTCAAATCATCCATTTCATCTCCGGGGGTTCTCAGCAGCTAAAAGACACGCAAAAGAAACAAAGATGGAGAATGGGGACAGACCTGTTCGAACTTCCATTCTTACCCAGGAAAAAGTCATATCCTTTGATGAGGATGATCGTGTGGACATACAGGATCCTTGTTAGGGGAGGATTTTCTAACAATTAGTGATCCTTATTCGTTATCCTAATTAGTGATCCTTACTTCTGTGACAGGTGGTGATCCTCAGAAGAGCTTCAGGATCAGGATCATGGATCACTTTAAGGATCCTCGTACTGACGATTGTTTATTTATGTTTTGTATTACCTCGCAGGAATAACAAGCTTGACCTAGTCTTGGCGACATTCCTGGAGAATATTCCCAAACTATCCCGCACGTGCTTGGCCAAAAATGGACGTTGTGGAGAACGTGGGAGCTTGGCACAAAAGTCGGATAGTTAGTTTTAGTAGTTAATTTCTATTTTAAAAGGGGTAACGAGCTAGTAGAAAAACACTTAGTCATTTTTCAGCTACACACACTCATATACTCGCACACTTGAAGCTCTCAACGAACATACATTCGTTTTCACTCACTTTTACACATTTCACGATAGTGATCCTTGTATCTAGCTCGTTACTATCCGAAGTTGTAAACATTTGTTCATTTATTTGAGTTTGGTGATCGGTAGTTTCCATCACCCGGGGTTTTTTGTGCCGGAGATCAACTCTTGATCAAGGGCTTTTTCCCCGTATAAATCCTTGTGTCGTTTGTGCAATTTACATTGAAGTGATCCTTGTCATTGTTCTACATTATTGGCATCATACCCCATAACATAGAGTTTGGTTGCAATATCCTCATTAGATTTTTTGACCAAAACAGTTTGGCGCCCACCGTGGGGCAATTGGTGCTTCGTCCTTAGAAAGATTCGCATTTCTGTGCTCATTTCAGTTCACTACAACCAAGCAAATGGCTTCCTCAGCGAAGAATGCTTCAAATTTGATGCCCTCATTCACTTCTTCTCAAGGCGTTCCCCCTTTGCCTCCACCACCTTCTGGATCCCAGAAGAATGCTGAGAATGCTGCGAAGAAACCAACTCCTATTTTCTCAAAACCTCCAACTTCTTCTGCTTCTTACACTCCCACTACTAGTGACATGTTTACTCTGATTTTGCAGATGAAGGATCAGATACGACAACAGGATAAGACCAATGAAAGGATTCTCAAGGAAATCGGAGATCTCAAGAAATAAAAGAAAACGGCAGAGGATCATTCCCCACTGCTGCCAAAATCTTTGAATTTTGATACTCCGGTGATTACTTCCCAGCCATCAGTGGTTCCAGATGTTCAATATGTGGGTGGACCAAAAGGAGTGCACTACGGAACAACAACTGTGACCCAGGCATCAGGTTCATACTTCCAGCTAGCGGGATCCTATCCTCAGCATATGGGATCCCTCACGAATTCAGGAGGATATTCAGGAATGCAGCAGATTCAAGGATCCTCCTTCGTTCCAGGATCATCCCAGGTTCAAGGATCCTCCTTTGTTCCAGGATCATCCCAGGTTCAAGGATCCTCCTTTGTTCCAGGATCATCCCAGGTTCAAGGATCCTCCTTTGTTCCAGGATCATCCCAAGTTCAAGGATCCTCCTTCGTTCCAGGATCGTCCCAGTTTCAGGGATCCTTCCAGATGCCAGGATTCTTGAGGAGTTTGCAAACAGGAAGTCCAGATGTCCATCAGGGAGATTTTATTCCAATGCAGACCAATGCTTCTACTGGTCCCTCGATCATTCCAGAGCCTCAACAATATGGATTAACATCCAATCTTCCTAATCTGAAACCAATGGGAGGTAACACTTTTAATAATTCTTATACTACTAACCATGGTCTTATGCAGGATCCAGGTATCAATCATGCCATGGCCAGAGAATTGCAAAAGTTAAAGGATATGATATCAAGTGTTCCAGGAGTGGTCAAACCTATCCCAGAGATTGCAGATGGGAGCCACAAGATATCTCGTTTTGCACCACCAATCTGTGATGCTGAGATACCCAAGAGGTTCCATGTGCCAACAATGAAGCTGTATGATGGTTCGACAGATCCTGAGGAACACATAGCACAATACAGGGAGAGGATGGAGATCAATCCAATTCCAGAAAGGTTAAAGGAAGCATGCCTGTGCAAGGGATTCGGATCCACTCTTACTGGATCAGCTCTCAAATGGCTGCTAAGTCTTCCTCCCTATTCTATTACCTCATTTGCTAATCTAGTTAACTTGTTTAATAATCAGTTTTCTTGTAGTAGAAAATTTGAACGATTAACTAGTGATCTGTATAGGATAACCCAGGGTCATAATGAATCATTAAGGGATTACATTACCAAATTCAGTAAAGAATCCTTAGACATTCCCAACTTAGATATAGCTACGGCTGTTGAGGCCTTTAAAATGGGATTGCTTAGGGATTCGTCGTTCTATGATGACCTTGTTATGACACCATGCAGGAACTTAGATGAGGTAAGAACACGAGCACTTAGGTTCATCCGGCTAGAGGATGACAAGAGGATCCAGGAGAGGTTAGCAGGATCCTCAAAGCAGGATAAGCAAGGATCCTCATTCAGGAACAACAAGTTCAGATCCTACAATAGATCTGATAACCAGAACGTGCACTATGTTGATCAAGAAGAGGATAATGAGGATTATCCTCCAATTTCTGAATATTGTTTTTGTGTTGATAACAATGAACTAATCCTTGCGATGCAGAACCTAGGTGATAAAGCTAGATGGCCGAGAAAAAATGATAGGCCAGCTGCAACTAAGGATAAATCAAAGTGGTGTGCATACCATGAAGATTTTGGGCATCTCACAGAAGAATGCATTGCACTAAGAAAGGAAATTGGATACTTGTTGAGCAAGGGGCATCTAAAAGAATTGTTGGGAAGAAAAAAGTCAAGGACTCAGGATCCTGAAAGGATCCCTGAGAAGGCTCCAGCCCCTCCAGCAGATGCACAAGTAATAAACTTTATTTCTGGAGGATCAGACATTTGTGGCACATCCTTCTCAGCAGCTAAAAGGCATGCAAAGGAAACTAAAATGGATAATGGAGAAAGACCAGTTCGAACATCAAGTGTCTCCGAAGGAAAAGTCATAACCTTTGATGAGGATGATCGTGTTGATATCCAGGATCCTCATCACGATGGTTTAGTTATTACTCTTTTCATTTCTAACCATTTTGTCCGCAGGATCCTTATAGACGGAGGAAGTTCAGTGAACATTATCCAGCTTGATGTTCTAAAGAAGATGGGTATTCCTGAATCAGATATCATACCAAGATCCTCCGTGCTCGTGGGATTTAGTGGCGAAACTAAGAATACCCTGGGGGACATTAAACTCCCAATATACATTGAAGGCCTACACTCTTATCAAAAATTTTGTGTTATTGACTGTTTATCTTGTTGTAATGTTATCCTTGGCAGGCCTTGGATACACGATATGAAAGCAGTCCCATCTACTTACCATCAATGTGTGAAGCTCCCTAGTCCTTGGGGAATAGTGAAGATTGATAGTGATCAGCAGGAGGCTAAGAATTGCTACACTTCATCGATGAAACCAGCCTCGAAGTCAAGGGAGCAATAGCAATCAAGGTATCCTCCAAGGGATGTCTTGGAGGCAAGAGAGCAGGATGTGGTAGAAATCCTCATGGATCCTGATGATCCTGAATCCAAAATCTATATCGGATCAGGGATCCTTGGCGAAATGAAAGAAGACCTCGTATCCTTCCTCAAAAGGAGAAAGACTGCCTTTGCATGGAAACACGAAGACATGACTGGTATATCCAAAGATGTAATCACTCACAAACTTGGGATTGATAGATCCTTCAAACCAATCCATCAAAGGAGAAGAAAGTTTGCACCGGAAAGGAATGCCATTATCCAGGAAGAGGTAGAGAAATTGCTCCGGGCAGGTATGATTAGGGAGGTCAAGTATCCAAGATGGTTGGCCAATGTGGTTGTTGTTCAAAAGAAAAACGGAAAGTGGAGGGTATGTGTCGATTTTACCGATTTAAATAAGGCATGTCCCAAGGATCCTTTCCCATTACCCCACATTGACTCCATGGTGGATGCAACTGCGGGTCATGAACTGTTAACTTTTATGGATGCTTCATCTGGATTCCAACAAATCCAAATGGAACCATCCGACCAAGAGGATACAGCCTTCATGACTCCAACTGGTATATACTGCTATATTGCTATGCCGTTCGGATTAAGAAATGCAGGTGCAACATATCAAAGGCTGGTGAATATGATGTTCAAGGATCAGATTGGACAAACTATGGAGGTTTACATAGATGATATGGTGGTAAAATCCTTAAAAGCTGAGGATCACCTAAGAGACTTGGAGGAAGCATTCGATATCCTTGACAAATATAACATGAAACTTAATCCTTCAAAATGTCACTTTGGTGTTAAAGCAGGTAAATTCTTAGGATATATGGTGACAAAGAGAGGCATTGAAGCTAGCCCGGAACAAATCAAAGCATTAGTGAACATCAAATCTCCGGCCAATGCTAAGGATGTTCAAAGGCTAACAGGCAGGATAGCAGCTTTGAACAGATTTATATCCAAATCCTCAGAGAAGTGCAAGGAATTCTATGATATCCTAAGGAAGAACAAGAAATTTGAGTGGACTGAGAAGCATGAAAATGCTTTAAGAGCCCTCAAAGATTACCTATCCTCAGCCCCGGCTTTGATGAAACCAGAAAAAGGCGATGTGCTATCCTTGTATCTTGCAGTATCCTCAAAAGCAGTAAGTGCGGTACTTGTTAAGGATCATGAAGGTACACAACATCCTGTCTATTATGTAAGTAAAAGTTTACTTGATGCCGAATCCAGGTATTCACACCTTGAAAAGCTTATTCTTGCATTAATAATGGCATCTACTAAGTTGAGACATTATTTTGAAACTCATGTTATTGTTGTTAAAACTAATTTTCCAATTAAGAATGTCCTCAGGAAACCAGAGATGTCAGGAAGGATGGCTAAGTGGGCAGTGAAGCTAAGTGCATATGATATAAGATATGAGCCTAGGACAGCCATCAAATCCCAAGCATTAGCTGACTTTGTGGCTGATTTCAGTAGTGATTTACAAGAAGAAGCCGAGTTAGAAGTCCAGCAGCTAGAAAAGACCAAGGATCCTTGGATACTCTACACTGATGGATCCTCAAATGTCAAAGGCACAGGGCTTGGAATACTACTAAAATCGCCACAGGGGGACATAATACCCCACTCTATAGCTTGTGAGTTCCAAACCACTAACAATGAGGCTGAATATGAAGCCTTAATTGCTGGTTTGCAAATTGCAAAGCATATGGGGATCAGGTATCTTGAGGTACATGTAGATTCATTGTTAATTACAAACCACTTTAATGGATCCTACTCTGTTAAAGGTGAAAAACTAACCAAATATTTAGAGATAGTCAAAAGTTTGGCACTCTCTTTTGTTTCCTTTAGTTTGACGCAGGTACCAAGGGAAGAAAATACAGAGGCTGATGCATTGGCTAACTTAGGATCATCCTTGAAGATCCCGGAGGATATCAAGATCCCTATCATCCATATCCTGACCCCGGCTATTGAGGATCATGTGGCTATGGAGATAGGAAATGATTCTGCAATGATCCCTAGTGAGGATACTCGATCCCATTCAGGATCAGGGTCATGGATCTCACCAATCATGAGATACTTACAACATGGAGAGATTCCTACAGGAGAAAACCCTAGGGCTTTCAAATCTAAGGTATCTCAGTTCACAATTTTAAATAATATGTTGTATAGACGATCTCTTGCAGGACCATACTTGAGATGCATTGAGGATCCTGAAATCCAAGAAGTTTTAAAAGACTTCCATGAAGGAGATTGTGGAAACCACACTGGGGGCAGGGCATTATTCTCAAGGATCCTGAGGACAGGATACTACTGGCCAACCATGAAGAGAGATGCTGTGGAGTATGCTAGAAGATGTGATCCTTGTCAGAGACACAGCAATATCCTTCATCAACCTGCTGAATTATTGCATCCTAGATCCTCCTCTTGGCCATTTATGAGATGGGGTATGGATATAGTTGGTAAGCTCCCTAAGGCACCTGGTGGAAAAGTATTCATGCTTGCTATGACTGATTACTTCTCCAAGTGGATAGAGGCCGAAGCTTTTGCCCAAGTTAGAGAAAAGGAAGTTATATCCTTCATTAAAAGGAATATTATAACTAGATTTGGAATTCCTTCTGAGATTATATGTGATAATGGTTCCCAATTTATTGGGGGCAGAACCACTAACTTTTGTGACAGCTGGGGGATTAAGATGATAACATCAACACCAGTCCACCCACAAGTTAATGGTCAAGCAGAATCATCCAACAAGATCATCATCAACAATTTGAAGAAGAAACTTGGATCCAAGAAAGGGAAATGGGCAGAAGAACTACCCTATGTGCTTTGGGCTGATAGGACAACCCCTAAGAATGCTACTGGTCAAACGCCATTCTCTTTGGTGTTTGGGGCAGAATCAGTGATCCCAAGAGAAATGGTGGTTCCAACTGCAAGAACAAGTACCCGTGATCCTGAGGAGAATGATGAGAACTTGGCTCAAGACCTGGATACTATTGAAGAAATCAGGGATATGGCTAGGATAAGGATGGCCAGTTATCAACAAAGAATGGCTGGTGCTTACAACAAAAATGTCAGGATCAGGAGGTTTCATGTTGGAGATATGGTATTAAGGAAAGCATTTCAGAATACCACCAATCCTGCTGATGGGAAATTGGCTCCAAAATGGGAAGGCCCTTATTTGATTGAAGCTGAAGCAGGAAATGGGGCATATAGATTGCTAACCATGGAAGGTGATTTGCTACCGAGAGCTTGGAATGCTGTCCACTTGAAGAAATATTTCATGTGAGCAGGATCCTCATGACACAGATGATCCTCAAGATAGGGATATCCTTAAAGGATCCTCAAAGTATCGGTGATCCTTACTTAGGTAATATCCTAAACTTGAACTATTTCATTTCTTTATTTTCTCATATAAGGATAAGGATCATGTATCCTTTATCCATCTCTCACGTGAGTTTAAGTTTTGAAAGTTCAGGTATCCTTAGCATAACATTGGTTATCCGCTGAAGCAATCCGTTCTTTGGGTTTAACCCCAGTTATTTGGGCTTGACCCCAGTTCCGCCTGTAGCGCATGATGATCCTGGTATAGTTCAAGGCAGTGGGACCAGTACTCGCTTTAGGGGCTGATAATTCCATTGTACTGGCTATACCTAGGATCCTACGTATAATGGTAGACGTACCATACATCCGTTCCTAAGGTTTCTAACGTTTTCACGTTAGCTAAGGTTTCTAACGTTTTCACGTTAGCTAAGGTTTTGGCATTTTCATGTCACTAAGTTTGGATAGTCGCCAGTTAGGGCCATACTCCAGTTTACATACGATCCTTGGGCTTGTCCCCAGTTATCCTTGGGCTTGTCCCCTGTTATCTTTGGGCTTGTCCCCAGTTATCCTTGGGCTTGTCCCCAGTTGCTAACTTTTTTCCTTATGTTGGCTTAGTCCCAAGTTATGCTCTATTTCAGGTTCTTGAAGATAGGCAACTAGGGATCCTTGATCCTTACTTTATTCTAAGGTTTATCTTATAGTTATCCTTATTATGGTTAGGATCCTAACTTGGATCCTTAACTATTAATAATTTTATTCATTATTTATTTGAATAACCCTTAAAAAATTTGACAACTAGACTTGTGATCCTTAAAACATATTGCTTTTTGGGATTCTTTAACTATAGGATATCTGATCATGGATCATATCCTAAATATTTTCAATCTGACTTATTCAAACTTATTTATTCAATGAATATGTATCAAAACAAAGGAAAATCAGAGAAACACAAGGATAACAACACAAGATAAGCGACAAAAGGTTAAGATTTTATTAACAAAGTAGTAACCCTTAAAAGGTTGTCAAAATTACCTACCCCGAGCATCTACCAGCAAAACGTGGCCCGTCCGCTGGGGTAGGTAAAGGGTGTCCATGATAATTAGTTCGAAAGTAGTGCAGGAATATAAAGGCGGCAGGATCACAATGGCTTCATCCCCCAAACAGAGGATCCCTCCACCAATTGCAATCCTGCCTATTGTCCAAAGGATCATACATGATCCTTAATCCTAAAACCTATTGTTTAAGTACAACCCATCATTGTTCAACAAAAAACACCATAACCAAAACAAACTATCAAACTTAAAAAATTGGGCTCCGGCTGCGTCTAAGAATGTCCATCATCGCCCAATCATGCAGCCTAAACCTTCGCTGCATTATCACCTCCAGCTCCACTTGTTTCACCACCTTCACCTTTGCCTCCAGCTTCAATCGTCAGGATCTCTTCAACCTCCTCAGCCTCTTCATCGTCCAGTTCAGCCAGCCTTGCCTTCCAGCCTTCAACATCCCAGGTGCTCTTGTCAAAGGCAGGATCCTGAGCTTCCAAGGCCATTTGCAGCTTGGTCTTGTACATTGTTATGGCGGCAGAAACTTTGGCGTCTTCGGTGATCTCACGTTTCTCATAGTCAACATTGATCAACACCTTGGCCGTCTCCTGTTTGGCATCCCGGACTTCCTTCTGAAGATCAGCAATTGCAAGGTCCTTAAGCACTGCAACCTGCTGGAGGTCGGCTATCTTCTTATCCTGATCCTCAACGTGGCCAACATAATCCTCAATCTCAGAGAATTTCTGCAAAAGGGATAAAGGATAAGGTCAGGATTAAGTGATCCTTAAATCAGCAGGATATATCAGCAGGATATGTCAACAGGATATGTGAGTAGAGACAGTGATCCTTACCTCATTAAAGTACTCGAGGAATTGATGACGGATCAGAGGCAGACCCTGCAGATCCTCAGCTTCAGAGGCTTTTCTCTTCTTGATTGCCTTTCCTTTGAGGGGTGCCTTGGGAACCGAAGCTGCCGGACTGGTAGGAGCTTTTCTCTTGGAGGATCTGACAGTAGTGAGATCAGCGACATTGAACTTTGAAGCAGACTTGGTGGATTTTCCAGCACCTACACAATCAAAACAAGATAAGTATCTTTTCTTAATTCATATTTCACTGCTTATTTAAATTTTAAACAAGGATACTTACTTGACATTGTGACAGAGCCTGAGGATACCTCCTGTGAATCTTGGGTTGTTGTCTTGAAAGTTCTTGTCTCAGGATCAAGTTTCTTGAAAGCGAGGAGCCTCTCCTTAGCAGCAGGGGACAGTTTGAGGTGTGAGACGGTGATAGCTGCATAACAAGAAAGCAAAAATATAAGTTATCCTTAAATCAAAGGAAAGTTCCTGGTGATCCTTCTCAGGATCCTCCACCCTACCATGGGTAGCCCATTTTTTGGGTAGATCCTTTCCATCCTCAATGGAATCTCTCTTGATAAAGAAGAAACGCCGCTTCCAATTAGCATCGTTCTTGGTGGCTTTGAAGATCGGGTGTTCCTCACCGGGTTTACGTTTAAACAAATAGCGATGAGAACCAAAGGTGGTAAGATCATACAGCTCTCCCAGCTCTGCCATTCCTAGGTCTATTCCTTCCTGCTCGATGATCCTTTCAAGGGTGTACAAAACCTCCAAATCATCGGCATGGCTTGAATATAAGAGATGCCGGTTAGGGAAAAGAAAGATTGGGTGAAGGCTGGAAAAGGATATGTATAGCCTATGGTGAACGGAGTGACGGGGAAAGCAACCCATTCGTCGGAGATATGATCACTCAGGGCATTGGGGTCATAAGGCCTAAACTCGGTGTTCGCCGGGAAGCAGTGGCGGATCCTATCGATCTGAGCATCATTGAAACAACAGCGTTCTTTAATGGAGTCTTCAATGATCCCCTGGCTTTTCGGAGGGCTGTTCTTCTTGTGATCCTTGCCCGGTGAGCTTCGGAGCATCATTCTCAAAGTGATGGTGATAAAGAAAGAAAAACATAGTAAGAGAAGGAAGAAGATGAAGAAAGAGATACCTGATTGATCTTCGACTGAGAATATAAAGGGAGTTTCTTTCGAATTTAAATGCATTTGATCCTATCTCTATCTCCTATTTATAATCATGATCGTGCAGGGTTGTCACTTCCGTGACGTCATGGTTGCAACGGCTAGTTCGATATCAACGGCTATACATCCGTTAGTTAGTTGCGGATAAGATCAAGAAAATATAACTCGCTCATTTTACAAATTACTCCTTATATTTTGGGGGCAATTGTTAGGGGAGGATTTTCTAACAATTAGTGATCCTTATTCGTTATCCTAATTAGTGATCCTTACTTCTGTGACAGGTGGTGATCCTCAGAAGAGCTTCAGGATCAGGATCATGGATCACTTTAAGGATCCTCGTACTGACGATTGTTTATTTATGTTTTGTATTACCTCGCAGGAATAACAAGCTTGACCTAGTCTTGGCGACATTCCTGGAGAATATTCCCAAACTATCCCGCACGTGCTTGGCCAAAAATGGACGTTGTGGAGAACGTGGGAGCTTGGCACAAAAGTCGGATAGTTAGTTTTAGTAGTTAATTTCTATTTTAAAAGGGGTAACGAGCTAGTAGAAAAACACTTAGTCATTTTTCAGCTACACACACTCATATACTCGCACACTTGAAGCTCTCGACGAACATACATTCGTTTTCACTCACTTTTACACATTTCACGATAGTGATCCTTGTATCTAGCTCGTTACTATCCGAAGTTGTAAACATTTGTTCATTTATTTGAGTTTGGTGATCGGTAGTTTCCATCACCCGGGGTTTTTTGTGCCGGAGATCAACTCTTGATCAAGGGCTTTTTCCCCGTATAAATCCTTGTGTCGTTTGTGCAATTTACATTGAAGTGATCCTTGTCATTGTTCTACATTATTGGCATCATACCCCGTAACATAGAGTTTGGTTGCAATATCCTCATTAGATTTTTTGACCAAAACAATCCTCATCATGACGGTTTGGTTATTACATTATTTATATCTAACCATTTTGTTCGCAGGATTCTCATTGATGGGAGAAGCTCAGTGAACATAATCCAGTTGGATGTCCTCAAAAGAATGAACATCCTTGAATCTGATATCGTCCCAAGATCATCTGTCCTTGTGGGATTCAGTGGAGAGACAAAGATTACATTGGGGGACATCAAACTTCCTATCTATATAGAGGGGGTGAATTCTATTCAAATATTCTATGTTATTGATTGCTTATCTTGCTGTAATGTCATCCTTGCAGGCCATGGATACATGATATGAAGGTAGTCCCCCTCAACATATCATCAATGTATCAAGCTCCCAACTCTATGGGATGTGGTGAAGATAGAAAGTGATTAGCAGGAGGCAAAGAACTGTTACACTTCTTCAATAAAGCTAGCTTCCAAGGAGCAAGACGTCATGGAGGCAAGAGAGCAAGATGTTAAGGATATTCTGGTGAACCCAGAGGATCCTGAATCCAAAATTTTTGTAGGATCCGGGATCCTAGACAGTACTGAGCAGGATTTAGTATCCTTCTTGGAAAGAAGAAAATCTACCTTTGCTTGGAAACATGAAGATATGACAGGTATATCTAAGAATGTTATTACTCACAAACTTGGTATTGACAGGTCTTTCAAGCCAATACACCAAAAAAGGAGAAAGTTTGCACTTGAAAGGAATGTCATTATCCAAGAAGAGGTACACAAATTGCTCAAGGCAAGTTTGAGTGGACTGATAAGCATGAAGCTGTACTCAAGGTTCTTAAGGATTATCTATCCTCAGCACCAGCCTTGATGAAACCAGAAAATGGAGAATCGTTATCCTTATACTTAGCTATTTCAGCTAAAGCAATAAGTGTGATCCTTGTTAAGGATCATGAAGGCTCTCAACATCCGGTATACTATGTAAGTAAAATTCTACTTGATGCTGAGGCCAGGTATTCTCATTTAGAGAAATTAATTCTTGATTTAATTATGGCTTCTGCTAAACATAGACATTATTTCGAAACTCACACCATTATTGTGAAAACTAACCTTCCTATCAAGAATGTTCTCAGGAAACTTCAATGCCAGGTAGAATGGCAAAGTGGGCAATCAAGCTTATTGCATATGACATTAAGTATGAACCCAGGACTGCCATCAAGTCCCAAGGTTTAGCTGACTTTGTGGCTGATTCCAGTAGTGATCTACAAAGGGAAGCTGAATTAGAAGTTCAACAACTTGAGAAGACCAAGGATCCTTGGACACTCTTCACAGATGGAGCTTCAAATGTTAAAGGAAATGGACAAAGCACACTACTAAAATCGCCACAGGGGGACATTATACCCCAATCCATTGCATGTGCATTCCAAACCACTAATCATGAGGCAGAGTATGAGGCCTTGATAGCAGGTTTGCAATTAGCTAACAATATGAGGATCAGTTAGGAAACTGGCAGATTCTTTTGCTTTTTTCAGTCTATCACAGGTACCTAGGGAAGAAAATGCAGAAGCTGATGCTCTAGCCAATCTTGGATCATTACTAAAGATTCCAGAGGATGTGAAAATACTCATCATCCATGTTTTAACTCCTGCAATTGAGGATCACGTAGCCATGAAGATATTGGAAGATTCTGCAATCATCCCTAGTGATGATACACAATCTCATTCAGGATCATGGACCCTTCCGATCCTGAGATATATACAACATGGAGAGATTCCTACAGGAGAAAACCCCAGAGCTTTCAAAGTCAAGGTATCTTAATTCACCATACTAAATGACATGTTATACAAGATATCTCTTGCAGGTCCCTAGTTGCGGTGCATTGAGGATCCAGAAATTCAAGAAGTTCTAAAGGATTTTCATGAAGTAGACTATGAAAATCACACTGGGGGCAGAGCACTATTCTTAAGGATCCTCAGAACAGGATGCTATTGGCCTATGAGGAAGAAGTATGCTGTGGAATACACAAAGAAATGTAATGCTTGTCAAAGACACTGCAATATGCTTCATCAACCAGCGGAACCTCTGTATCCTATGGCCAGTTATTAACAAAGAGTAACTGGAGCTTACAACAAGAATCTCAGGTCCCTACTTAATTGAAGCTGAATCGGGAATGGGGGCATATCGTTTGTTAACAATGGATGGTGATCTCCTACCAAGAGCTTGGAATGCTGTTCATCTAAAGAAATACTTTAAGTAAGAAGGATCAGGGATCCCTAGCGATACCAGTATTCTGATTAAGGATCCGAGAAACTCTAAGGATATATGATTCTACATTTGGTAACACATTACTTTCATTTTCATTCATTTCATACTTATTACTTATCATAAGGCAAAGATGTTAAACATTTAACATCTATTTTCATAAAGTTTAAGCTTTTGCAGAGTTATTATCATTTTACAGAAGATCAAAGTGGTTGGCCAACTCTCCAAAGTTTATTTGGGCTTGTCCCCAGTTTATTTGGGCTTGTCCCTAGTTTTGGGCTTGTCCCCAGTTTGGGCCTTTCCCCAGTTTCGCCAGTAGCGCACGATGATCCTGGTATAGTTCATGGCAATGGGACCAGTACTCGCTTTAGGGGCTGATAATTTCATTGTACTGGCTATATTCAGGATCCTACGTATAATGGTAGACGTACCATACATCCGTTCCTAAGGTTTCTAACGTTTTCACGTTAGCTAAGGTTTTGGCATTTTCATGTCACTAAGTTTGGATAGTCGCCAGTGAGGGCCATACTCCAGTTTACACACGATTCTTTGGGCTTGTCCCCAGTTATCCTTTGGGCTTGTCCCCAGTATATTGGGCTTGTCCCCAGAATTGTTGGGCTTGTCCCCAGTTACTAACTCTTATCCTGTGTTGGCTTAGTCCCAAGTTGTATCTTATTTCAGGTTTTTGGAGATAAATGACCAAGGATCCTTGATCCTTACTTTCTACTAAGGTTTGTCTTTTGGGTTATCCTGATTATAAATGTTAAAGAATAGGATCCTAACTTGGATTCTCAGGTATGATCCTTAACCATTTTGATTTTATCCATTATTCATTTAAGTAACCCTTATCCTTTGACAACTGAACTTGTGATCCTTAAACTGTATTACTTTTCAGAACTTATCGATTATAGGATATGTGATTCTTGATCATATCCTAAAAATTTTTGAGGATATTTCTTAAATTCTTTCTTTACTTGATAAGTTTAAACAAATTGAACAACACAACAGTTGGAAAGTAAAATACTAACAAGGATATCAACACAGGATAAGCCAAAAAGTTAAGGTTATTTTATTCACAAAAGCTTAAACCCTTTTAAGGTTGTCAAAATTGCCAACCCACATTTCTACCAGCAAAACGTGGCCCGTCCACATGGGTTGGCAAAGGGTGTCCATTGTTTATAGGTCTAACAAGTGCAGGAAATTAAAGACGGAAGGATAACAAGTGGCTTCATCCCCCAAACAGAGGATCCATCCACCACCATTATCCTACCTATTGTTCAAAGGATCATCCATGATCCTCAACCCTAATTACTATTGTTTAAGTACAGACCAACCTTTGTTCATCAAAACATCATCAAAATAAATACCATAACCAAACTAAAAAAATGGGCTCCGGCTAGAAATGTCCTTCATCGCCCATTCATGCAGCCTACACCTTCGCTGCATCATCATCCCCTCCAGCTCCAGTATCCTTCGCATGATCCTTGCCACTACCACTAGCCTCGATTGCCAGGACCTCGTCAGCCTCATCCTCATCCTCCAACTCAGCCAGCCTGGCCTTCCAGCCTTCCATGTCCCAGCTGCTCCTATCAAATGCGGGATCCTGAGCTTCTTGAGCCATCTGTAGCTTGGTCTTGTACATGGCTGTTAGGGGTGGATTTCTAAATGATCAGTGATCCTCATTTACTGTTGGGATTAGTGATCCTCAATTCTGTCTGAAGTAGTGATCCTCAGAAGTGTTGCAGGATCAGGATCATGGATCATTGTAAGGATCCTTGTACTAACGGTTGTCTACTTTGAATTCGAAATTGTTTTGCAGGAGTATCAACTTGGACTTGGTCTTGGCGATATTCCTGGAGCATATTCTATGTTTATTCCGCACGTGCTTGGCCAGAAGTGGACGTTATGGAGTCGTGGAGGACTTGCACCATTTGCGGAATGTTAGTTAGAGTAGATATTTTCCATTTTTAAAGGGGTAGCGAGCTAATTAGAAAACACTTGGCTATTTTTGGCTACACACACACTCTTACAACTGCTCTCACCAGCTCTCGTTAACTCACTTGGCGATTACACACTTTTCTACACAATACATGTTAGGGGTGGATTTCTAAATGACCAGTGATCCTTATTTACTGTTGGATTTAGTGATCCTCAATTCTGTCTGAAGTAGTGATCCTCAGAAGTGTTGCAGGATCAGGATCATGGATCACTATAAGGATCCCTGTACTAACGATTGTCTACTTTGAATTCGTAAATGTTTTGCAGGAATATCAACTTGGACTTAGTCTTGGCGACATTCCTGGAGAATATTCTCAGTCTATTCCGCACGTGCTTGGTCAGAAATGGACGTTGTGGAGTCGTGGAGGACTTGCACCATTTGCGGAATGTTAGTTAGGCTTGATATTTTCTATTTTTAAAGGGGTAGCGAGCTATTTTAGAGACACTTAGCTATTTTTGGCTACACACACACTCATACAACCGCTCTCACCGGCTCTCGACAAAACACTTAGCATTTTACATACATTTCTACACGATACACTATAGTGATCCTTGTACTTAGCTCGCTATCATCCGAAGTTGTAACAGATTGTTTATTTAATTTGAGTTGGTGATCGGTAGTTTCCATCACCCGGGGTTTTTTGTGCCGGAGATCAACTCTTGATCAAGGGCTTTTTCCCCGTATAAATCTTCGTGTCATTTGTTCATTACACTTCATAGTGATCCTTATTGTTGTTCATCAATTCAAGCATCATACCTCACAACAGAAAGTTTGATTACATTGTCATTGCTTGATTTTTGACCAAAACAGTTTGGCGCCCACCGTGGGGCAATTGGTGCTTCATTCTTAGAAAGATTCGTGTTTTCGTGGTTATTTCGGTTCGCTACAACCAAACAGATGGCTTCCTCAGTGAAGAATACTTCAAGTTTGATGCCCTCATTCAGTTCCTCACAAGGCGTTCCTCCTTTGCCTCTACCACCTTCTGGATCCCAGAAGAATGCTGAGAATGCTGCGAAGAAACCAACTCCTATTTTCCAAAAACCACCTACTTCTTCTGTTTCAACTAATCCTACTACTAATGATCTCTATGCCTTGATTTTGCAGATGAGGAATCATGCACAAGAGCATGATAAGACCAACGAAAGGATCCTCCGGGAGATCGATGAAATCAAGAAACAGAAGAAATCAGCGGAGGATTACTCCCCTCTGATGCCAAGATCGCTGAACTTCGACACTCCGGTCATAACCTCACAATACTCAGCAGTTCCGGACGTGCAATACTTGGGTGAACTATCAGGAAGGCGTTATGGGACAACAACAATGAGTCAGGCATTTGGCTCTTGCTTCCAGCCTCAGGGATCCTCTTCTCAACCATTAGGATCCTCTTCTCAGCATCAGGGATACTTCACGTCAGGAGGATATGTGGGAATGCATGCGGTACAAGGATCCTCCCAGGTCCAAGGATCCTCCCAGGTCCGAGGATCCTCCCAGGTCCGAGGATCCTCCCAGGTCCAAGGATCCTCCCAGGTCCAAGGATCCTCCCAGGTCCAAGGATCCTCCCAGGTCCAAGGATCCTCTCTGGTCCCAGGATTCTCCCTTGTTCAAGGATCCTCCCTGGTCCCAGGATCCTTTCAGGTTCAAGGATCATCACAATTCCAAGGATCCAACCCCCTTCAAAATCAAGGATCCTCGAGAAATATGCAACCTCAGAACTCAGACGTCCATCAAGGAGACTTCATACCAATGCAGACCATTGCCTCCTCTGGTCCTTCAATCATGCCAGAGTCTCGACAAGATGGATTCACATCCGCAATTCCAAACTCGAATCCTGTGGGAGGTAACACTTTTAATAATTTATATAACACTAAATATGGCTTTATGCAGGATACACGTATCAATCAGGCCATGGCTAGGGAACTACAGAAGCTTAAGGATATGATATCCAGTGTACCAGGAGTGGTTAAACCCATTCCTGAGATTGCGGATGGTAGCCATAGGATATCTCGTTTTGCACCACCTTTGTGTGATGCTGAGATACCTAAAAGATTCCAGATACCATCAATGAAGCTATATGATGGTTCAACGGATCTAGAAGAGCATGTAGCTCAATACAGGGAGAGGATGGAGATCAATCCAATTCCGGAAAGGTTGAAAGAAGCATGTCTATGCAAGGGATTTGGATCCACACTTACAGGATCTGCTCTTAAATGGCTGCTAAGTCTTCCCCCTTACTCTATTGCTTCATTTGCTAATTTAGTTAACTTGTTCAATAGTCAATTCTCTTGTAGCAGAAAGTTTGAACGATTAACTAGTGATCTATATAGGGTAACACAAGGTCAAAATGAATCACTTAGAGATTATATCACTAAGTTTAGTAAAGAATCCTTAGATATTCCCAATTTGGATATAGCTACGGCTGTTGAAGCCTTTAAAATGGGATTGCTTAGGGATTCATTATTCTATGATGATCTTGTTATGACACCTTGCAGGAATCTTGATGAAGTAAGGACTAGGGCCCTTAGGTTCATCCGCCTAGAGGATGACAAAAGGATCCAGGATAGATTGACAGGATCCTCAAAACAGGATAAGCAAGGATCCTACTTCAGGAACAACAAATCCAAGTCCTATAACAGATCTGATAACCAGAATGTGCACGCAGTGGAACAAGAAGAGGATGATGAGAATTATCCTTCTATTTCTGAATATTGTTTCTCTGTTGATAACAATGAACTAATCCTTGCAATGCAGAATCTAGGTGAGAAAGCTAGGTGGCCAAGGAAAAGTGATAAACCAGCTGCTACAAAGGATAAATCCAAGTGGTGTGCATATCATGAGGATTTTGGGCATCTCACTGAAGAATGTATTGCACTTAGAAAGGAAATTGGTTATTTGTTGAGCAAGGGGCATTTAAAGGAACTCTTGGGACGAAAGAAGTCAAGAACCCAGGATCCTGAAAGGATCCCGGAAAGGGCTCCTGCTCCTCCGGCAGATGCACAAGTCATAAATTTCATATCCGGTGGATCAGACATCTGTGGTACATCCTTCTCAGCAGCAAAAAGACACGCTAAGGAAACCAAGATGGATAATGGAGACAGACCCGTCAGGACCTCCGTTGTCACCCAGGATAAAGTCATTACTTTTGATGAGGATGATCGTGTTGACATCCAGGATCCTCACCATGACGGTCTCGTAATTACATTGTTTATTTCTAACCACTTTGTTCGCAGGATCCTTATAGATGGAGGAAGCTCTGTGAACATCATTCAGCTGGATGTTCTCAAGAAAATGAATATCCCAGAGTCCGATATTATCCCAAGATCCTCAGTACTTGTGGGATTCAGTGGAGAAACAAAGAATACATTGGGGGACATCAAACTCCCAATCTATATTGAAGGATTGCATTCTTATCAAAAGTTTTGTGTTATTGATTGCTTATCGTGTTGTAACGTTATCCTTGGCAGGCCATGGATACATGATATGAAGGCAGTTCCATCCACCTATCATCAGTGTGTAAAGCTTCCAAGTCCATGGGGAGTAGTGAAAATTGAGAGTGATCAACAGGAGGCTAAGAATTGCTATACCTCATCAATGAAACCAGCCTCAAGACCAAGGGAGCAATAGCAATTAAAGTATCCTTCAAGAGACGTCTTGGAGGCAAGAGAACAGGATTTGAAAGAAATCCTCATGGATCCTGATGATCCTGAATCCAAGATCTTCATAGGGTCAGGGATCCTTAGCGATATTGAACAAGAGCTAGTATCCTTTCTCAAAAGAAGGCAGACCACCTTTGCCTGGAAACATGAAGACATGACAGGTATATCTAAGGATATAATTACTCACAAACTTGGCATTGACAGGTCATTCAAGCCAATTCATCAAAAGAGGAGGAAGTTTGCACCTGAAAGAAATGCTATTATCCAGGAAGAGGTAGATAAGCTACTTCGAGCATGTATGATTAGAGAGGTTAAGTATCCAAGATGGTTAGCCAATGTGGTTGTTGTTCAAAAGAAAAATGGAAAGTGGAGGGTATGTGTCGATTTTACAGATTTAAACAAGGCATGTCCCAAGGATCCATTCCCATTACCCCACATTGACTCCATGGTGGATGCTACCGCGGGTCATGAGTTGTTAACTTTTATGGATGCTTCATCTGGATTTCAACAAATTCAGATGGAACCATCCGATCAAGAGGATACAGCCTTTATGACCCCAACTGGTATATACTGTTATATTGCTATGCCATTTGGATTAAGGAATGCAGGTGCTACTTACCAAAGGCTTGTCAATATGATGTTCAAGGAACAAATTGGATACACTATGGAAGTCTATATTGATGACATGGTGGTTAAGTCCAAAAGAGCTGAGGATCACCTTAAAGACTTGGAGGAAACATTCAATATCCTTGATAAATTTAATATGAAACTAAATCCTTCTAAGTGTAATTTTGGTGTAAAGGCAGGTAAATTCTTAGGATATATGGTAACAAAGAGGGGCATTGAAGCAAGTCCAGAGCAAATTAAGGCTATCATGAATATCAAATCTCCTGCCAATGCTAAGGATGTGCAAAGGTTGACTGGCAGGATCGCAGCCTTGAACAGATTCATATCCAAATCCTCAGAAAAGTGCAAGGAGTTCTATGACATCCTGAGGAAAAACAAGAAATTTGAATGGACTGAGAAGCATGAAAGTGCCCTTAAAGCTCTTAAAGATTACCTATCCTCAGCCCCAGCCTTAATGAAACCAGAAAAGGGAGATGTGTTATCCTTATATTTGGCGGTATCCTCAAAAGCAGTAAGTGCAGTCCTTGTTAAGGATCACCAAGGTACACAACATCCTGTTTATTATGTAAGTAAGAGCTTACTTGATGCTGAATCCAGGTATTCACATTTAGAAAAACTTATCCTTGCATTAATTATGGCATCTACTAAATTAAGACATTATTTTGAGACTCATGCCATTATTGTTAAAACTAATTTCCCAATTAAGAATGTTCTCAGGAAACCTGAAATGTCAGGAAGGATGGCTAAGTGGGCAGTGAAGTTGAGTGCATATGATATAAGATATGAGCCTAGGACAGCCATCAAATCCCAAGCATTAGCTGACTTTGTGGCAGATTTCAGTAGTGATTTGCAAAAGGAAGCTGAACTAGAAGTCCAACAGCTTGAAGAAACCAAGGATCCTTGGATACTGTTTACTGATGGATCCTCCAATGTGAATGGAACAGGGCTTGGAATACTACTAAAATTGCCACAGGGGGACATAATACCCCACTCCATAGCTTGTGAATTTCAAACTACCAACAATGGGGCTGAATATGAAGCCTTGATAGCTGGTTTGCAAATTGCAAAGCATATGAGCATCAGGTATCTTAAGGTACATGTAGATTCTTTATTGATCACTAATCACTTTAATGGATCTTATGCTGTTAAAGGTGAAAAGCTAATCAAATATTTGGAGATAGTCAAAGAATTGGCACTCTCTTTTGTATCCTTTAGTTTGACACAGGTACTAAGGGAAGAGAATGCAGAAGCTGATGCATTAGCCAATCTAGGATCATCTTTGAAGATTCCTGAGGATATTGAGATCCCTATTATCCATATCCTGACCCCTGCTATCAAGGATCATGTAGCTATGGAGATAGGAGAAGATTCTGCAATCATCCCTAGTGATGATACTCAATCTCATTCAGGATCATGGATACTCCCAATCATGAGATACATACAACATGGAGAAATTCCTACAGGAGAAAACCCAAGGGCTTTTAAAATTAAGGTATCTCAATTTACAATATTAAATAATATGTTGTATAAACGATCTCTTGCAGGACCATATTTGAGATGCATTGAGGATCCTGAAATTCAAGAAGTCCTAAAGGATTTCCATGAAGGAGATTGTGGAAACCACACTGGGGGCAGGGCATTATTCTCAAGGATCCTGAGAACAGGATACTATTGGCCCACTATGAAGAAGGACGTTGTGGAGTATGCCAAGAAGTGTGATCCTTGTCAGAGGCATAGTAATATCCTTCACCAACCAGCAGAGCTCTTGCATCCTATGTCTTCTTCTTGGCCATTCATGAGATGGGGAATGGATATAGTTGGAAAGCTTCCTAAGGCACCAGGTGGAAAAGTATTCATGCTTGCTATGACTGATTACTTCTTTAAGTGGATAGAGGCTGAAGCCTTTGCTCAAGTCAGAGAAAAGGAAGTTATATCCTTTATTAAAAGAAATATTATTACTAGATTTGGCATCCCTTCTGAAATTATTTGTGATAATGGATCCCAATTTATTGGGAGTAGAACCACTAACTTTTGTGACAGTTGGGGAATTAAGATGATAACATCAACACCAGTCCATCCACAAGCTAATGGTCAGGCAGAATCATCCAACAAGATCATCATCAACAATTTGAAGAAGAAGCTTGGATCCAAGAAAGGAAAATGGGCAGAAGAACTACCTTATGTGCTGTGGGCTGATAGAACAACTCCCAAGAATGCTACAGGCCAAACTCCATTTTCTTTGGTATTTGGGGCAGAGTCAGTGATCCCTACAGAGATGGTGGTTCCAACTGCAAGAACAAGCGTTCGTGATCCTGAAGAAAATGCTGAAAACTTGATTCAAGACTTGGATACTATAGAAGAAATCAGGGATTTAGCAAGGATAAGGATGGCCAGTTATCAACAAAGGATGGCTGGAGCTTACAACAAAAATGTCAGGCTCAGGAAATTCCAAGTTGGGGATATGGTATTAAGGAAAGCATTTCAAAACACCACCAATCCTGCTGATGGAAAGCTAGCACCAAAGTGGGAAGGACCCTATTTGATTGAAGCTGAAGCAGGAAATGGGGCATATCGATTGCTAACAATGGAGGGTGATTTGCTACCTAGAGCTTGGAATGCTGTCCATTTGAAGAAATATTTCATGTGATCATGATCCATGATCCTTACCAGACAAGTATCCTTGAAGGATCCCCGCTGACAGATGATCCTCTTTCTGGTAACATTCCAATCTTAAACTATTTCATTCTTTTTATTCTTACAAGGATAAGGATCCTGCGTCCTTTATCCTCCTTTTACTTGATTATGAGTTTTGAAGGTTCAGGTATCTTTAACTAAGCGTTGAGTATCCACAGAAGTATCCAGTTGTTTGGGCTAGTCCCCAGTTTGGGCCTGTCCCCAGTTTCACCAGTAGCGCACGATGATCCTGGTATAGTTCATGGCAATGGGACCAGTACCCGCTTTAGGGGCTGACAATTTCGTTGTACTGGCTATACTCAGGATCCTACGTATAATGGTAGACGTACCATACATCCGTTCCTAAGGTTTCTAACGTTTTCACGTTAGCTAAGGTTTTGGCATTTTCATGTCACTAAGTTTGGATAGTCGCCAGTAAGGGCCATACTCCAGTTTACATACGATCCTTTGGGCTTGTCCCAGTTATCCTTTGGGCTTGTCCCCAGTTATCCTTTGGGCTTGTCCCCAGTATATTGGGCTTGTCCCCAGAATTGTTGGGCTTGTCCCCAGTCACTGACATTCATCTTATATTGGCTCAGTTCCAAGTAATATCTTATTTCAGGTTTATGAAGATAAATGGCCAAAGATTCTTGACCCTTACTTTCAACTAAGGTTTGTATCTTGGGTTATCCTAATTTTAAGTGTTGAAGGATAGGATCCTAACTTGGGTTCTCAGGTATGATCCTTAACTGTTTTGATTTTATTCATTATGTATTTAAGTGACACTTATCCTTAGACAACTGAAATTATGATCCTTAAATTATTTTTTATGTGATCCTTGATCATATCCTTAACTCTTAAGGGATATTTTTTTTTTAAAATTTTTTCCTTACTTGATAAGTTTAAACGACATGAACATCACAATAGATTGAAAAATAAAATAACAATAAGGATATCAACACAGGATATAGCCAAAAAGTTAAAGTCATTTTATTCACAAAAGCTTAAACCCTTTTAAGGTTGTCAAAATTGCCAACCCACGTTTCTACCAGCAAAGCGTGGCCCGTCCACATGGGTTGGCAAAGGGTGTCCATTGTTTGTAGGTCTAACAAGTGCAGGAAATTAAAGACCGCAGGATCACAATGGCTTCATCCCCCAAACAGAGGATCCATCCACCATTTGTAATCCTACCTATTGTTCAAAGGATCATCCATGATCCTCAACCCTAATTACTATTGTTCAAGTACAGACCAACCATTGTTTATCAAAACATCATCAAAACAAAAAAAAAAAAAAAAAAAAAAAAAAAAAAAAAAAAAAAAAAAACCATAACCAAACTAAAAAAAATGGGCTCCAGCTACAAATGTCCATCATCGCCCATTGTTGCAGCCTACACCTTCGCTGCATCACCATCTCCAGCTCCACTAGCTTCACCACCATGATCCTTGCCACTACCACTAGCCTCAATTGCCAGAACCTCATCAGCCTCGTCTTCATCCTCCAATTCAACCAGCCTAGCCCTCCAGCCTTCCACATCCCAGCTGCTCCTATCAAAGGCAAGATCCTGAGCTTCTTGAGCCATTTGTAGCTTGGTCTTGTACATGGCTATGGCAGCGGAGACCTTGGCATCCTCTGTGATTTCGTGCTTTTCATAATCGAAGTTGATCAGAATAGCAGCTGTCTGAGCTTTGGCATCAAGGAGATCCTTTTCAAGGCAAGCAATTTTTAGATCCTTGAGCGATGCGACTTGTTGGAGGTCGGCAATCTTATTGTCCTGCTCTTTGACATGACCAACGTAGTCTTCAATCTCAGCAAATTTCTGCAAAGAAGATAAAAACAGTTTAAGAACAAGTGATCCTCAAATAAGCTGGATACCTAAAGCAGGGACAAGGATCCTTACCTCGTTGAAGTATTCAAGGAACTGGTGGCGGATCAGGGGCAGACCTTGCAGATCCTCAGCTTCGGAGGCTTTTCTTTTCTTGCCACCCCTTCCTTTAGCGGGTGCCTTGGGGATTGAAGCAGTTGGGCTGGCAGGAAGCTTCTTCTTGGAGGATCGGACGGTGTCAAGCTCAGTGACACTAAATTTGGAAGCGGATCTTGATGATTTTCCAGCGCCTACACACCCAAAACAGATAAGTGTCCTAATTCTATTCATATATAACTATTTATTTAAACATTTGAATATAAAAAGAACAGGATACTTACTTGACATGGTGACAGAGCCTGAGGATACCTCTTGTGAATCATGGGTGATTGTCTTGAATGATCTTGTTTCAGGATTAAGCTTTCTAAAGGCAGCAAGTCTCCCCTTGGTGGCAGCTGAAGGAATAATATGCGAGAATGTGATAGCTGTACAAAAAGAAACAAAAGCATATTAGTAATCATTATCAGAATGAGCTTACTTAGTGATCCTTCTAAGGATCCTCCTATCCTACCATGAGTGCTCCATTTCTTCGGCAAATCCTTTCCATCCGGGATAGAATCCCTTCTGACGAAGAAGAACCGCCGTTTCCAGTTGGTATCGTTTTTAGTAGCCTTAAAGATGGGATGTTCTTCTCCGGGTTTACGTTTGAACAAATATCGGTGGGATCCAAACGTTGTGAGATCATACATCTCAGCCAACTCCGACATTCCTAGGTCAATTCCTTCCTGCTCGATGATCCTTTCAAGGGTATATAGGACCCTCCAGATCATCGGCATAGCTTGGATGTAGCAGATGCCGGTATGGGAGAAAAAGGATTGGGTAAAGTCTGGAAAAGGATAGGTGTATCCTATGGTGAAAGGTGTAACTGGGAAAGCTACCCAAGTTTCAGAGATGTTGTCACTAAGAGCAGTGGGATCAAAGGATCTGATAACAGTATTTGCTGGAAAACAGTGGCGGATTCTATCAATTTGTGCATCGGTGAAACAACAGCGTTCTTTTGCGGAATCTTTGATGATCCCTTGACTTTTTAAGGGGCTGTTCTTCTTGTGATCCTTGCCCGGTGAGCTTCGGAGCATCATTTTTGAACGAGATGATGGTAAAGAAAGAAGAGCAGAATATGAGAAAGGAGAAAGGAAAAGAGTTACCTGTTTGATCGTCGAAGCAGAATTTAAAGGGAGTTCTCTTGAACTTAAATGTGAAATGATCCCTATCTCTAACTCTTATTTATAATGATGATTCTGCAGGGTAGTCATCTCACTGACGTCATGATCGTAACGGCTAGTCCGCTTATAACGGCTAGTTATCCATTGGTTAAATGCGGATAAGATCGACAAAATATAACTCATTTGTTTACATATTTACTCCTTATATTTTGGGGGCAATTGTTAGGGGTGGATTTCTAAATGACCAGTGATCCTTATTTACTGTTGGATTTAGTGATCCTCAATTTTGTCTGAAGTAGTGATCCTCAGAAATGTTGCAGGATCAGGATCATGGATCACTATAAGGATCCCTGTACTAACGGTTGTCTACTTTGAATTCGTAAATGTTTTGCAGGAATATCAACTTGGACTTAGTCTTGGCGACATTCCTGGAGAATATTCTCAGTCTATTCCGCACGTGCTTGGTCAGAAATGGACGTTGTGGAGTCGTGGAGGACTTGCACCATTTGCGGAATGTTAGTTAGGCTTGATATTTTCTATTTTTAAAGGGGTAGCGAGCTATTTTAGAGACACTTAGCTATTTTTGGCTACACACACACTCATACAACCGCTCTCACCGGCTCTCGACAAAACACTTAGCATTTTTCATACATTTCTACACGATACACTATAGTGATCCTTGTACTTAGCTCGCTATCATCCGAAGTTGTAACAGATTGTTTATTTAATTTGAGTTGGTGATCGGTAGTTACCATCACCCGGGGTTTTTTGTGCCGGAGATCAACTCTTGATCAAGGGCTTTTTCCCCGTATAAATCTTCGTGTCATTTGTTCATTACACTTCATAGTGATCCTTATTGTTGTTCATCAATTCAAGCATCATACCTCACAACAGAAAGTTTGGTTACATTGTCATTGCTTGATTTTTGACCAAAACAATACACTATAGTGATCCTTGTACTTAGCTCGCTATCATCCGAAGTTGTATTACATTTCTTGGTTAATTTAAGTTGGTGATCGGTAGTTTCCATCACCCGAGGTTTTTTATGCCGGAGATCATTCATTGATCAAGGGCTTTTTCCTCGTATAAATCTTTGTGTCACTTGTTTATTACATTTCATAGTGATCCTTATTGTTGTTCATCAATTCAAGCATCATACCTCACAACAGAAAGTTTGGTTGCATTATCATTGCTTGATTTTTTACCAAAACAGTTTGGCGCCCACCGTGGGGTAATTGGTGCTTCATTCCTAGAAAGATTCGTATTTTCGTGCTTATTTCGGTTCGTTACAACCAAGCAGATGGCTTCCTCAGCGAAGAATACTTCAAACTTGATGCCGTCATTCAGTTCTTCACAAGGCGTTCCTCCTTTGCCTCCACCACCTTCTGGATCCCAGAAGAATGCTGAGAATGCTGCGAAGAAACCAACCCCCATTTTCCAAAAACCACCAACTTCTTCTGTTTCAACTAATCCTACTACTAATGATCTTTACACTCTGATTTTGCAGATGAGGAATCATGCACAAGAGCAGGACAAAACTAACGAAAGGATCCTCCGGGAGATTGATGAGATAAAAAAACAGAAGAAATCAGTGGAGGATCACTCCCCTCTGATGCCAAGATCGCTAAACTTTGACACTCCAGTCATAACTTCCCAACAGTCAGCGGTTCTGGACGTGCAATACTTGGGTGAATTACCAGGAAGGCGTTATGGAACAGCAACTATGAGTCAGGCATTTGGCTTTCACTTCCAGCCTCAAGGATTCTCTTCTCAACCGTCAGGATCCTCTTCTCAGCATCAGGGATACTTCACGTCAGGAGGATATTTGGGAATGCATGCAGTTCAAGGATCCTCCCAGGTTCAAGGATCCTCCCAGGTCCGAGGATCCTCCCAGGTCCAAGGATCCTCCCAGGTCCAAGGATCCTCCCAGGTCCAAGGATCCTCCCAGATTCAAGGATCCTCCCTTGTCCCAGGATCCTCTCTGGTTCCAGGATCCTTTCAGGTTCAAGGATCATCTCAACTTCAAGGATCCAACATTCTTCAGGATCAAGGATTCCTGAGAAGTATGCAGCCTCAGAGCTCGGACGTTCATCAAGGAGACTTCATACCAATGCAGACCATTGCTCCCTCTGGTCCTACAATCATGCCAGATTCTCGTAAATATGGATACACATCTGGGATTCCAAACACGAATCCCGTGGGAGGTAACACTTTCAATAATTTATACAACACTAACCATGGCTTAATGCAGGATACAGGTATCAATCAGGCTATGGCCAGGGAGTTACAGAAGCTCAAAGGATATGATATCCAGTGTACCGGGAGTGGTTAAACCCATTCCTGAAATTGCAGATGGTAGCCATAGGATATCTCGTTTTGCACCACCCTTGTGTGATGCTGAGATCCCTAAAAGATTCCAGATACCATCTATGAAGCTGTATGATGGTTCAACGGATCCAGAGGAGCATGTGGCTCAATACAGGGAGAGGATGGAGATCAATCCAATTCCTGAAAGGTTAAAAGAAGCATGTCTATGCAAGGGATTTGGATCCACACTTACAGGATCTGCTCTTAAATGGCTGCTAAGTCTTCCCCCTTACTCTATTACTTCATTTGCTAATTTAGTTAACTTGTTCAATAGCCAATTCTCTTGTAGTAGAAAGTTTGAACGATTAACTAGTGATCTATATAGGGTAATACAAGGTCAAAATGAATCACTTAGAGATTACATCACTAAGTTTAGTAAAGAATCCTTGGATATTCCTAACTTGGATATTGCTACGGCTGTAGAAGCCTTTAAAATGGGATTGCTTAGGGATTCATTATTCTATGATGATCTTGTCATGACACCTTGCAGGAATCTTGATGAAGTAAGAACCAGGGCCCTTAGGTTCATCCGCCTAGAGGATGACAAAAGGATCCAGGATAGATTAGCAGGATCATCAAAACAGGAGAAACAAGGATCCTACTTCAGGAACAACAAATCCAAGTTCTACAATAAGTCTGACAATCAGAACGTGCATTCGGTGGAACAAGAAGAGGATGATGAGGATTATCCTCCTATTTCTGAATACTGTTTTTCTGTTGATAACAATGAGCTAATCCTTGCAATGCAGAAATTAGGTGAGAAAGCCAGGTGGCCAAGGAAAAGTGATAAACCTGCTGCTACAAAGGATAAATCCAAGTGGTGTGCATATCATGAGGATTTTGGGCATCTCACTGAAGAGTGTATTGCACTAAGAAAGGAAATTGGTTACTTATTGAGCAAGGGGCATTTGAAGGAACTCTTGGGATGGAAGAAGTCAAGGATCCAGGATCCCGGAAAAGGCTCCTGCTCCTCCAGCAGATGCACAAGTCATAAACTTCATATCCGGTGGATCAGACATTTGTGGTACTTCCTTTTCAGAAGCAAAGAGACATGCCAAGGAAACCAAAATGGATAATGGAAACAGACCCGTCCGGACCTCCGTTGTCACCCAGGATAAAGTCATAACCTTTGATGAGGATGATCGTGTTGATATCCAGGATCCTCATCATGATGGTCTTGTAATTACATTGTTTATTTCTAACCACTTTGTTCGCAGGATCCTTATAGATGGAGGAAGCTCTGTGAACATCATCCAGCTTGATGTCCTCAAAAAGATGAATATCCCGGAGTCTGATATTATCCCAAGATCCTCAGTGCTTGTGGGATTCAGTGGAGAAACTAAGAATACATTGGGGGACATCAAACTCCCAATCTATATTGAAGGATTGCATTCTTATCAAAAGTTTTATGTTATAGATTGCTTATCATGTTGTAATGTTATCCTTGGCAGGCCATGGATACATGACATGAAGGCAGTCCCATCCACCTATCATCAATGTGTAAAGCTTCCAAGTCCTTGGGGAGTGGTGAAAGTTGAGAGTGATCAACAGGAGGCTAAAAATTGCTATACCTCATCAATGAAGCCAGCCTCAAGACCAAGGGAACAATAGCAATTAAAGTATCCTTCAAGAGATGTCTTGGAGGCGAGAGAACAGGATTTGAAAGAAATCCTCATGGATCCTGATGGTCCTGAGTCCAAGATCTTCATAGGATCCGGGATCCTTAGCGATATTGAACAGGAGCTAATATCCTTCCTCAAAAGAAGGAAAACCACCTTTGCCTGGAAACATGAGGATATGACAGGTATATCTAAAGATATAATTACTCATAAACTTGGCATTGACAGGTCATTCAAGCCAATTCATCAAAATAGGAGGAAGTTTGCACCTGAAAGAAATGATATTATTCAGGAAGAGGTAGATAAGCTACTTCGAGCAGGTATGATAAGAGAGGTCAAGTATCCAAGATGGTTAGCCAATGTGGTTGTTGTTCAAAAGAAAAATGGAAAGTGGAGGGTATGTGTCGATTTTACAGATTTAAATAAGGCATGTCCCAAGGATCCTTTCCCATTACCCCACATTGACTCCATGGTGGATGCTACCGCGGGTCATGAGTTGTTAACTTTTATGGATGCTTCATCTGGATTTCAACAAATTCAGATGGAACCATCTGATCAAGAGGATACAGCCTTCATGACCCCAACTGGTATATATTGTTATATTGCTATGCCATTTGGACTAAGGAATGCAGGTGCTACTTACCAAAGGCTTGTCAATATGATGTTCAAGGAACAAATTGGACACACTATGGAAGTCTATATTGATGACATGGTGGTTAAGTCCAAGAAGGCTGAGGATCACCTTAAAGACTTGGAGGAAGCATTCAATATCCTTGATAAATATAATATGAAACTTAATCCTTCTAAGTGTCATTTTGGTGTGAAGGCATGTAAATTCTTAGGATATATGGTAACAAAGAGGGGCATTGAAGCAAGTCCAGAACAAATCAAGGCTATAGTGAATATCAAATCTCCTGCCAATGCTAAGGATGTGCAAAGATTGACAGGCAAGATCGCAGCCTTGAACAGATTCATATCCAAATCCTCAGAAAAGTGTAAGGAATTCTATGATATCCTGAGGAAGAACAAGAAATTTGAATGGACTGAGAAGCATGAAGGTGCCCTCAAGGCTCTTAAAGATTACCTATCCTCAGCCCCAGCCTTGATGAAACCAGAAAAAGGAGATGTGTTATCCTTATACTTGGTGGTATCCTCAAAAGCAGTAAGTGCAGTCCTTGTTAAGGATCACCAAGGTAAACAACATCCTGTTTATTATGTAAGTAAGAGCTTACTTGATGCTGAATCCAGGTATTCACATTTAGAAAAACTTATCCTTGCATTAATTATGGCATCTACTAAATTGAGACATTATTTTGAAACTCATGCCATTATTGTTAAGACTAATTTTCCTATTAAGAATGTTCTCAGGAAACCTGAAATGTCAGGAAGGATGGCTAAGTGGGCAGTGAAGTTAAGTGCGTATGATATAAGATATGAACCAAGGACTGCCATCAAATCCCAAGCCTTAGCTGACTTTGTGGCAGATTTTAGTAGTGATTTGCAAAAGGAGGCTGAATTAGAAGTCCAACAGCTTGAAGAAACCAAGGATCCTTGGGTACTGTTCACTGATGGATCCTCCAATGTAAACGGAACAGGGCTTGGAATACTACTAAAATCGCCACAGGGGGACATAATACCCCACTCCATAGCTTGTGAATTTCAAACTACCAACAATGAGGCTGAGTATGAAGCCTTGATAGCTGGTTTGCAAATTGCAAAGCATATGAGGATCAGGTATCTTGAGGTACATGTAGATTCTTTACTGATCACTAATCACTTTAATGGATCCTACGCTGTTAAAGGTGAAAAGCTAATCAAATATTTGGAGATAGTCAAAGAATTGGCACTATCTTTTGTATCCTTTAGTTTGACACAGGTACCAAGGGAAGATAATACAGAGGCAGATGCATTAGCCAATTTAGGATCATCCTTGAAGATCCCGGAGGATATCAAGATCCCTATTATCCATATCCTGACCCCGGCTATCGAGGATCATGTAGCTATGGAGATAGGAGAGGATTCTGCAATCATCCCTAGTGATGATACTCAATCTCATTCAGGATCATGGATCCTTCCAATCATGAGATACATACAACATGGAGAGATTCCTACAGGAGAAAACCCTAGGGCTTTCAAAATCAAGGTATCTCAATTTACAATTTTGAATAATATGTTGTACAAACGATCTCTTGCAGGACCATATTTAAGATGCATTGAGGATCCTGAAATCCAAGAGGTCCTAAAGGATTTCCATGAAGGAGATTGTGGAAACCACACTGGGGGTAGGGCATTATTCTCAAGGATCCCGAGGACAGGATACTATTGGCCCACTATGAAGAAGGATGCTGTGGAGTATGCCAAGAAGTGTGATCCTTGTCAGAGGCATAGCAATATCCTTCACCAACCAGCAGAACTCTTGCATCCTATATCCTCTTCCTGGCCATTCATGTGATGGGGGATTGTCACACCCCGACCGCGTAAAACAACAAACGCGGCAGAAACATCGAGGCGTGTTGCAACATAATCATTGTTTCATAACCATGGATACAAAAAGTGTTTCGTTTTATTAAACATTGAATATTTACATCGTCTGGAAATCTAAATACACAATTTAAACATAGTCTATCAATGTTATTGAGTCACTAAGGCCTCGTCCAGTCCTATGTGAGCATGCATCCTATCAATCGATATCATTCAACAATACCTGAAACATATGTGAAAACGAGGTCAGCAAAGAAATGCTGGCGAATACATTGGTTTTGTAGGAGTGTCGAATTCATGGCTAGTTTAGATGTTGCAATACTTGATTAAAAACCTTGTTTTGAAAAGAGTATAATATTGCAACTTAATTAACCAACTCAAATCAAGCGGGTTATAGTTTGTAAAACCTCGTTAGCCATGACTCTTAACCCAAAAACATTTGTTTTAGTAAAGCAAATGTGAAACATCTCGAAATAAATCATTAATAAATCTCGTTAAAAACTCGTATAGTTTATATCATATCGAAAACCTCGTTTGTGTGACATCGTTTAAAAATCGTTTACCCAAGTGAACTAACTAACGCCACGGTATGTAATATGATGAAACCACTTATATATAGGAAGTATCAGCGGCGTATCCACCATGCTTTCATCACATTACACCCGTCTCGTTATCTAAACACTAACTAAAAATCAATTCGTTTACCCAAATCGTTTAGCATCGTATCGTCCAAATCGTTTACAAATCGTTTACATCGTCCAAATCGTTTACAAATCGTTTACATCGTCCAAATCGTTTAACTCGTTAATACATCGCGTGAAAACCAATCGTTTACCCAAATCGTATAATTCGTTTTAGGTCGTGAAACTACTTATATGGTCGTCTCGCTAATAACATTCAAACCTTCGTGACTCGTCCCTCGTCGCTTCTCGTTCTCGCATTAATAAACCCTTACCAAAGGGTAAATTAACAATTACAGATTCAGTCGCTACCCACCACCCCCACACATAACCACGGGTGCAGTATGATAACGGGATTTGTCAGAATCCTATGGTACCATAACCTAATACTGGTCGGCTTGATCATTGCTAATGAATGTCATTTGTTATGTAACCCAACCAACAAGTTCGTTCACATTATCGAAATCGTTATTAGTTTTGTATAAATCGTCTTAATCGTTTTTGAAACCATCGTTATAACATCGAAAACATTTAGCACATATTAGTCACCCCAAAACAATTGAAAGCAGTAAAATAGGGGAATAATGTACTCGCCTGAGAATGCTTAGAGGTCTTGAACAACAACCAAGCAAAGCTAGAGGGAGCACGGAATCAATCGGCAGTCTAAAACCATATAAATAAACCGGGCCTGAGTCGGAAGATCGGATAGAATGAGGGCTTGTAGACCAAATGAGTATGGGAACTCATGTAATATGGTTTAACAAAGCCTACATACTACTATGAAACCAAACCTAAGTGCTTTCGACCCAACGCGACCCATTAAGATAGCTTATGCTACTTTAACGCGTCGTGCGCGCAAAGCGCGTTCGAGACGTCTAACTAGTCCTATGACAAGTATTATATGCCTATACATGTTTTATCATGTTGTATAATTAGTTAATATAAAAGTTTAGGTTACATAAGCTAAATTACCAATTATACATGAAAAGGGTATTTTGGTAATTTACCTAAGGCATATAAACTACCTATCATACAACTACTTAACGAAGCGACCATAAGGTATAACCTCGGAAGGTTATTCCCTATATACTATGGCCACCTAATGTATTTGGTCGGATCCTAATGATCGACCAAAGGGTCGGGTTCGAAGGTATAAGCGATTTATTAGATCGCTTACCCTACGACCCTAGACAACGTGGTAATCAGTAGGCATAGTCCCAAGGGACTATAACCAACGTGATTACACTCACGTTGCGAAGTTCAAACGAACTTCGCATTGACCATAAACTGGTCAACGCAGAAAGTCAAACAAAGTTTGACTTTCAGACTCGAAAAGCAATAAAAGAAAGAAAAGAACGAAAGAATACTTACGAAGGGTCCCCGAATGCTAATCTCGATCCAAGTAACTCAGGTATGAAACAATGGTTTCAACTTAGAGTTTCTCAAATCAAAATTCTTGTGGGTTTTGCAAATGAAGGCATGGGGTATTTATAGGATTTCCCGAACCGTTAGGATCGTTTCTTGGAAAATGTGCTTCAATCTTGGCCATACACTTGCACCCATGGTATTGTAATACCATGTGCACATCAAACCAGCCCATAGTATTGCCCAAAACCATGTGCAAAGGTGGTATAGGCCAGATTCAATGTTTCTGCACAGAAAGTTTCAAAAATGGCAGATTTGGTCCCTGTAGTGTAATAAGGCCTTTTCCGACGGGTTTAAGGCCCGTTAACCCCATTTCAAAGCTCTAAAATGAAGTTAAAGTAAAGGGAACTTAAAATGTTCTCAAAAATATCTCGGATGTCGGTTCGTTTAGCCGTACGGTTGCGTTGTTCGGCTAATTACGACGGAATGCGCATAAGCGCGAAAAACTATCCAAATGACGCGACGAATGGATTTTTCTTATGCCAAACACTAAAATAAAATATTTTAGTGATTACATAAATTTTTGGATGTCCGGATGTATTCAGAACGTAAGTTATGCGCAAAAGTGCAAACTTGTGCACTTTTTGACACTTTTAGTCCCTGAATGACCCAAAAGTTTATTTTAGCACACCGAACCCCTCGAAGCCTATTTCTAAGCTATGTGAAGGATATTTATGGTATGTTTAACTTATGGTCATGTTCCGGAATGTCTGTTACAGTTCAGATTGGCATACTTTCGCAGTTTGTCAAATTTAGTCCATGTAGACGAATTAACTTGTTTTTGCCATACCAAAGCCTTCAAAACTTATTTCTAAGTTATGTAAGAGTTATTTAAGGTATGTTAAGCCAATGTCACTATTCCAGAGTGTTTTTTGCATTAAACTGGTTATATTTACGCATTGGTGCGCGTATAACCTTCCAGAAAGCGATTTAGAGTTTGAAATTGAACAAAAATTGATATGTGCAAATGATACACATATTTTTACAAATCCCAAGTATGAAATACAATATTTCATTGGTATGGTATTTGTTTTATGGTCGCAGTGACCCAGGTGTCACAGGGATGGATATAGTTGGAAAGCTTCCTAAGGCACCTGGTGGAAAAGTATTCATGCTTGCTATGACTGATTACTTCTCTAAGTGGATAGAGGCTGAAGCCTTTGCTCAAGTCAGAGAAAAGGAAGTTATATCCTTTATTAAAAGAAACATTATTACTAGATTTGGTATCCCTTCTGAGATTATTTATGATAATGGATCCCAATTTATTGGGAATAGAACTACTAACTTTTGTGACAGCTGGGGGATTAAGATGATAACATCAACACCAGTCCACCCACAAGCTAATGGTCAGGCAGAATCATCTAACAAGATCATCATCAATAATTTGAAGAAGAAGCTTGGATCCAAGAAAGGAAAATGGGCAGAAGAACTACCTTATGTACTTTGGGCTGATAGGACAACTCCCAAGAATGCTACAGGCCAAACTCCATTTTCTTTGGTGTTTGGGGCAGAGTCAGTGATCCCTACAGAAATGGTAGTTCCAACTGCAAGAACAAGCATTCGTGATCCTGAAGAAAATGCTGAAAACCTGGTTCAAGACCTGGATACTATAGAAGAAATCAGGGACTTGGCAAGGATAAGGATGGCCAGTTATCAACTAAGGATGGCTGGAGCTTACAACAAAAATGTCAGGATCAGGAAATTCCAAGTTGGTGATATGGTGCTAAGAAAAGCATTTCAGAATACCACCAATCCTGCCGATGGAAAGTTGGCACCAAAGTGGGAATGCCCCTATTTGATTGAAGCTGAAGCAGGAAAGGGGGCATATCGATTGCTAACAATGGAAGGTGATTTGCTACCAAGGGCTTGGAATGCTGTCCATTTGAATAAATACTTTATGTGACTAGGATCCATGATCCTTACCTGACTAGTATCCTTGAAGGATCCTTACAGAACAGATGATCCTCATTCTACTACAAGAAAACTGATTATTAAATAGGTTAACTAGATTAGCAAATGAGGTAATAGAGTAAGGGGGAAGACTTAGCAGCCATTTGAGAGCTGATCCAGTAAGAGTGGATCCGAATCCTTTGCACAGGCATGCTTCCTTTAACCTTTCTGGGATTGGATTGATTTCCATCCTCTCCCTGTATTGTGCTATGTGTTATTCAGGATCCGTCGAACCATCATACAGCTTCATAGTTGGGACATGGAACCTCTTGGGTATCTCAGCATCACAGATTGGTGGTGCAAAACGAGATATCTTGTGGCTCCCATCTGCAATCTCTGGGATAGGTTTGACCACTCCTGGAACACTCGATATCATATCCTTCAACTTTTGCAATTCCCTGGCCATGACATGATTGATACCTGGATCCTGCATAAGGCCATGGTTAGTAGTATAAGAATTATTAAAAGTGTTACCTCCCATCGGATTCAAATTAGGAAGGATGGATGTTAATCCATATTGTTGGGGCTCTGGAATGATTGAAGGACCAGTAGAAGCATTGGTCTGCATTGGAATAAAATCTCCCTGATGGACATCGGAACTTCCTGTTTGCAAATTCCTCAAGGATCCTGGCATCTGGAAGGATCCCTGAAACTGGGACGATCCTGGAACAAAGGAGGATCCTTGAACCTGGGATGATCCTGGAACAAAGGAGGATCCTTGAACCTGGGATGATCCTGGAACAAATGAGGATCCTTGAACCTGGGATGATCCTGGAACAAAGGAGGATCCTTGAACCTGGGATGATCCTGGAACAAGGGAGGATCCTTGAACCTGGGATGATCCTGGAACAAGAGAGGATCCTTGAACCTGGGATGATCCTGGAACAAAGGAGGATCCTTGAACCTGTGATGATCCTGGAACAAAGGAGGATCCTTGAACCTGGAATGATCCTGGAACAAAGGAAGATCCTTGAATCTGCTGCGCTCCTGAGTATCCTCCTGAAGTCATGAAGGATCCCATATGCTGAGGATAGGATCCTGCTGGCTGGAAATATGAACCTGATGCCTGGGTCACTGTTGTTGTTCCGTAGTGGACTCCTTTCGGTCCACCCACATATTGAACATCTGGAACCACTGATGGCTGAGAAGTAATCACCGGAGTATCAAAATTCAAAGATTTTGGCACCAGTGGGGAATGATCCTCTGCCGTTTTCTTTTGTTTCTTGAGATCTCCGATTTCTTTCAGAATCCTTTCATTGGTCTTGTCCTGTTGCTGTATATGATCCTTCATTTCTCGGCATTTTTCTGAGGTCCAGAAGGTGGTGGAGGCAAAGGTGGAATGCCCTGAGATGAATTGGCCGCAGACATTGCAGTAGAGGTATTCTTCAATGATGAAGCCATGTATTTGTATGCAATGAACCGGAATGATCACCAACAGAAAAACTTCTTAGGAATGAAGCATCAATGGCCCCACGGTGGGCGCCAAACTGTTTTGGTCAAAAAATCTAATGAGGATAATGCAACCAAACTCTTAGTTACGGGGTATGATGCTTTAAATGTAGAACAATGATGAGGATCACTTCAATATAAATTGCACAGACGACACAAGGATTTATACGGGGAAAAAGCCCTTGATCAAGAGTTGATCTCCGGCACAAAAAACCCCGGGTGATGGAAACTACCGATCACCAAGCTCAAATAAATCAATAAATGTTTACAACTTCGGATAGTAACGAGCTAGGTACAAGGATCACTATGGTAAAATGGGTAAAAGTGAGTGAAAACTAATAAGTGTTCGTCGAGAGCTTCAAGAGTGCGATTGTATGAGAGTGTGTGTAGCTGAAAATGGCTAAGTGTTCTAATTCTAGCTCGTCACCCCTTTTAAAATAGAAGTTAACTACAATAACAAACTATCTGACTTTTGTGCCAAGCTCCCACGTTCTCCACAACGTCCATTTCCAGTCAAACGTGTGCGAAATACCCGTGGAATATTCCATAGTAACGTTGCCAAGACCAAGTCAAACTTGTTACTCCTGCGAAATAATACGAAACATAAACAAACAACCGTTAGTATGAGGATCCTTAAGGTGATCCATGATCCTGATCCTGATCCTGAAGCTCTTCTGAGGATCACTATCTGTCACAGAAGTAAGGATCATTAATTAGGATAACAAATAAGGATCACTAATTGTTAGAAAATCCTCCCCTAACAATTGCCCTCAAAATATAAGGAGTGATATGTAAAATGAGCGAATTATATTTTCTTGATCTTATCCACAACTAACTATCGTAAATATAGCCGTTATTGTAGAACTATCCGTTGCAACCATGACGTCACAGAAGTGACAACCCTGCACAACCATGATTATAAATAGGAGATATAGATAGGATCGATTGCATTTAAAATTTCAGAGATACTCCCTTTATAACTGCATTCCGAAGATAAACAGGTATTCTCTCTTCATCTTCTTCCTTCTTTTGCTCTGTTTTCCGTTTCTTTCCACCATTCCATCAAAGATGTTGCTCCGGAACTCCCCAGCTAAGGATCACCCGAAAAACAGCCCTCCGAAAAGCCAGGGGATCATCGAAGATTCCATAAAAGAACGCTGCTGTTTCAATGATGCACAGATTGATAGGATCCGCCACTGCTTCCCGACGAACACCGAGTTTAGACCTTTTGATCCCAATGCCCTGAGTGATCATATTTCCGACAAGTGGGTTGCTTTTCCTGTCACTCCGTTCACCATAGGCTATACATATCCTTTCCCAGCCTTCACCCAATCTTTCTTTTCTCTAACCGGCATCTCTTATATCCAAGCCATGCCGATGATTTGGAGGGTTTTGTACACCCTTGAAAGGATCATCGAGCAGGAAGGGATAGACCTAGGAATGTCAGAGCTGGGAGAGCTGTATGATCTTACTACCTTTGGTTCTCATCACTATTTGTTTAAACGTAAACCTGGTGAGGAACACCCGATTTTCAAAGCTACCAAGAACGATGCTAATTGGAAGCGGCGTTTCTTTTTCGTCAAGAGAGATTCTATTGATGACGGAAAGGATCTACCCAAGAAATGGGCTACCCATGGTAGGGTGGAGGATCCTGAGAAGGATCACCAGCAAACTTTCTTTTGATGTAAGGATCACTTATATATTTTTGCTTTCTTGTTATGCAGCTATCACCGTCTCACATCTCAGACTGTCTCCTGCTGCCAAAGAGAGACTCATCGCTTTCAAGAATCTTGATCCTGAAACAAGATCTTTCAAGACAACCACCCAGGATTCTCAGGAGGTATCCTCAGGCTCTGTCACGATGTCAAGTAAGTATCTTTGTTTAAAAATTTAAATAAATAGTGAAATATAAGTAAAGTAAAGATACTTATCTTGTTTTGGTTGTGTAGGTGCTGGAAAATCCACCAAGTCTGCTTCAAAGTTCAATGTCACTGATCTCACCACCGTCAGATCCTCCAAGAGAAAAGCTCCTACCAGTCCGACAGCTTCGGTCCCCAAGGCACCCCTCAAAGGAAAGGGAATCAAGAAGAGAAAGGCCTCTGAAGCTGAGGATCTGCAGGGCCTGCCTCTGATCCGCCACGAATTCCTTGAGTACTTCAACGATGTAAGGATCACTGTCTCTGCTCGTATATCCTGTTAACATATCCTGCTGATATATCCTACTGATTTGAGGATCACTTGGTCCTGACCTTATCTTTTATCCCCTTTGCAGAAATTCTCTGAGATTGAGGATTATGTTGGCCACGTTGAGGATCGGGATAGGAAGATTGCCGACCTCCAGTAGGTTGCATTGCTAAAGGACCTCAAAATTGCTGATCTTCAGAAGGAAGTCCGGGATGCCAAACAGGAGACGGCCAAGGTGCTGGTTAATGTTGACTATGAGAAGCATGAGATCACCGAAGACGCCAAAGTCTCTGCCGCCATAGCAATGTATAAGACCAAGCTGCAAATGGCCTTGGAGGCTCAGGATCCTGCTTTTGACAAGAGCACCTGGGATGTGGAAGGCTGGAAGGCAAGCCTGGCTGAACTGGACGATGAAGAGGCTGAGGAGGTTGAAGAGATCCTGACGATCGAGGCTGGAGGCAAGGGTGAAGGTGGTGAAACAAGTGGAGCTGGAGGTGGTAATGCGGCGAAGGTTTAGGCTGCATGATTGGGCGATGATGGAAACTTCTAGACATAGCCGGAGCCCAATTTTTTAGTTTGATGGTTGTTTTGTTGAACAATTCGATGGTTTGTACTGAACAATAGTTTTTAGGATTAAGGATCATGTATGATCCTTTGGACAATAGGCAGGATTGCAAATGGTGGAGGGATCCTCTGTTTGGTGGATGAAGCCATTGTGATCCTGCCGCCTTTATATTCCTGCACTACTTTTGAACCTATTATCATGGACACCCTTTACCTACCCCAGCGGACGGGCCACGTATTGCTGGTAGATGCTCGGGGTAGGTAATTTTGACAACCTTTTAAGGGTTAGTCTTTTGTTAATAAATAAAACCTTAATCTTTTGTCGCTTATCTTGTGTTGTTATCCTTGTTGTTTCTTTAACTCTCCTTTGTTTTGATGCACACTTATTGAATAAACAATTTTGAATAAGTCAGATTAAAAATATTTAGGACATGATCCATGATCAAATATCCTATAGTTAAAGAATCCCAAAAAGCAGTATATTTTAAGGATCACAAGTTTAGTTGTCAAATTTTAAGGGTTATTCAAATAAATAATGAATAGAATTAAAAATAGTTAAGGGTCATACCTGAGGATCCAAGTTAGGATCCTAACCATAATCAGGATAACTATAAGATAAATCTTATAGAGAAGTAAGGATCAAGGATCCCTAGTTGCTTATCTTCAAGGACCTGAAATAGAGCATAACTTGGGACTAAGCCAATATAAGATAAGAGTTAGCAACTGGGGACAAGCCCAAGGATAACTGGGGACAAGCCCAAGGATCGTATGTAAACTGGAGTATGGCCCTCACTGGCGACTATCCAAACTTAGTGACATGAAAATGTCAAAACCTTAGCTAACGTGAAAACGTTAGAAACCTTAGGAACGGATGTATGGTACGTCTACCATTATACGTAGGATCCTAGGTATAGCCAGTACAATGGAATTATCAGCCCCTAAAGCGAGTACTGGTCCCACTGCCTTGAACTATACCAGGATCATCATGCGCTACAGGCGGAACTGGGGTCAAGCCCAAATAACTGGGGTTAAACCCAAAGGACGGATTGCTTCTGCAGATAACCAATACTTTGCTAAGGATTCCTGAACTTTCAAAACTTAAAATCGCGTGAGAGATGGATAAAGGATACATGATCCTTATCCTCATATGAGAAAATAAAATAAAAACGAAATAGTTCAAGATTAGGATATTACCTAAGTAAGGATCACCGATACTTTAAGGATCCTTCAAGGATACCCCTAACGTAAGGATCATCTGTGCCATGAGGATCCTGCTCACATGAAATATTTCTTCAAGTGGACAGCATTCCAAGCTCTTGGTAGCAAATCACCTTCCATGGTTAGCAATCTATATGCCCCCTTTCCTGCTTCAGCTTCAATCAAATAAGGGCCTACCCATTTTGGAGCCAATTTTCCATCAGCAGGATTGGTGGTATTCTGAAATGCTTTCCTTAATACCATATCTCCAACTTGAAACTTCCTGATCCTGACATTTTTGTTGTAAGTACCAGCCATTCTTTGTTGATAACTGGCCATCCTTATCCTAGCCATATCCCTGATTTCTTCAATAGTATCCAGGTCTTGAGCCAAGTTCTCATCATTTTCCTCAGGATCACAGGTACTTGTTCTAGCAGTTGGAACCACCATTTCTGTTGGGATCACTGATTCTGCCCCAAATACCAAAGAGAATGGCGTTTGGCCAGTAGCATTCTTAGGGGTTGTCCTATCAGCCCAAAGCACATAAGGTAGTTCTTCTGCCCATTTCCCTTTCTTGGATCCAAGCTTCTTCTTCAAATTGTTGATGATGATCTTGTTGGATGATTCTGCTTGACCATTAGCTTGTGGGTGGACTGGTGTTGATGTTATCATCTTAATCCCCCAGCTGTCACAAAAGTTAGTGGTTCTGCCCCCAATAAATTGGGAACCATTATCACATATAATTTCAGAAGGAATTCCAAATCTAGTTATGATATTTCTTTTAATGAAGGATATAACTTCCTTTTCTCTGACTTGGGCAAAAGCTTCAGCCTCTATCCACTTGGAAAAGTAATCAGTCATAGCTAGCATGAACACTTTTCCACCAGGTGCCTTAGGGAGCTTACCAACTATATCCATACCCCATCTCATAAATGGCCAAGAGGAGGATATATGATGCAATAATTCAGCTGGTTGATGAAGGATATTGTTGTGTCTCTGACAAGGATCACATCTCTTAGCATACTCCACAGCATCTCTCTTCATGGTTGGCCAATAGTATCCTGTCCTCAGGATCCTTGAGAATAATGCTCTGCCCCCAGTGTGGTTTCCACAATCTCCTTCATGGAAGTCTTTTAAAACTTCTTGGATTTCAGGATCCTCAATGCATCTCAAGTATGGTCCTGCAAGAGATCGTCTATACAACATATTATTTAAAATTGTGAATTGAGATACCTTAATTTTGAAAGCCCTAGGGTTTTCTCCTGTAGGAATCTCTCCATGTTGTAAGTATCTCATGATTGGTGAGATCCATGATCCTGATCCTGAATGGGATTGAGTATCCTCACTAGGGATAATTGCAGAATCTTGCCCTATCTCCATGGCCGCATGATCCTCGATAGCCGGGGTCAGGATATGGATAATAGGGATCTTGATATCCTCAGGGATCTTCAAAGATGATCCTAAGTTAGCCAATGCATCAGCTTCTGTATTTTCTTCCCTTGGTACCTGTGTCAAACTAAAGGAAACAAAAGAGAGTGCCAATTTTTTGACTATCTCTCAAGATACCTGATCCCCATATGCTTAGCAATTTGCAAACCAGCAATTAAGGCTTCATATTCAGCCTCATTGTTAGTGGTTTGGAACTCACAAGCTATAGAGTGGGGTATTATGTCCCCCTGTGGCGATTTTAGTAGTATTCCAAGCCCTGTGCCTTTGACATTTGAGGATCCATCAGTATAGAGTATCCAAGGATCCTTGGTCTCTTCTAGCTGCTGGACTTCTAACTCAGTTTCTTTTTGTAAATCACTACTGAAATCAGCCACAAAGTCAGCTAATGCTTGGGATTTGATGGCTGTCCTAGGCTCATATCTTATGTCATAGGCACTAAGCTTCACTGCCCACTTGGCCATCCTTCCTGACATCTCTGGTTTCCTGAGGACATTCTTAATTGGAAAATTAGTTTTAACAACAATAACATGAGTTTCAAAATAATGTCTCAACTTAGTAGATGCCATAATTAATGCAAGAATAAGCTTTTCAAGGTGTGAATACCTGGATTCGGCATCAAGTAAACTTTTACTTACATAATAGACAGGATGTTGTGTACCTTCGTGATCCTTAACAAGGACCGCACTTACTGCTTTTGAGGATACTGCAAGATACAAGGATAGCACATCGCCTTTTTCTGGTTTCATCAAGGCCGGGGCTGAGGATAGGTAATCTTTGAGAGCTCTTAAGGCATTTTCATGCTTCTCGGTCCACTCAAATTTCTTGTTCTTCCTTAGGATATCATAGAATTCTTTGCACTTCTCTGAGGATTTGGATATAAATCTGTTCAAAGCTGCTATCCTGCCTGTTAGCCTTTGAACATCCTTAGCATTGGCCGGAGATTTGATGTTCACTATTGCTTTGATTTGTTCCGGGCTAGCTTCAATGCCTCTCTTTGTCACCATATATCCTAAGAATTTACCTGCTTTAACACCAAAGTGACATTTTGAAGGATTAAGCTTCATATTATATTTATCAAGGATATTGAATGTTTCCTCCAAGTCTCTTAGGTGATCCTCAGCCTTTATTGATTTTACCACCATATCGTCTATGTAAACCTCCATAGTTTGTCCAATCTGATCCTTGAACATCATATTCACCAGCCTTTGATAAGTTGCACCTGCATTTCTTAGTCCGAACGGCATAGCAATATAGCAGTATATACCAGTTGGAGTCATGAAGGCTGTATCCTCTTGATCGGATGGTTCCATTTGGATTTGTTGAAATCCAGATGAAGCATCCATAAAAGTTAACAGTTCATGACCCGCAGTTGCATCCACCATGGAGTCAATGTGGGGTAATGGGAAAGGATCCTTGGGACATGCCTTATTTAAATCGGTAAAATCGACACATACCCTCCACTTTCCGTTTTTCTTTTGAACAACAACCACATTGGCCAACCATCTTGGATACTTGACCTCTCTAATCATACCTGCCCGGAGTAATTTCTCTACCTCTTCTTGGATAATGGCATTCCTTTCCGGTGCAAACTTTCTTCTCCTTTGATGGATTGGTTTGAAGGACCTATCAATGCCAAGTTTGTGAGTGATTACATCTTTAGATATACCAGTCATGTCTTCGTGCTTCCATGCAAAGGTAGTCTTTCTCCTTTTGAGGAAGGATATAAGGTCTTCCTTCATATCGCCAAGGATCCCTGATCCGATATAGATTTTGGATTCAGGATCATCAGGATCCATGAGGATTTCTACCACATCCTGCTCTCTTGCCTCCAAGACATCCCTTGGAGGATACTTTGATTGCTATTGCTCCCTTGACTTCGAAGCTGGTTTCATCGACGAAGTATAGCAATTCTTAGCCTCCTGCTGATCACTATCAATCTTGACTATTCCCCAAGGACTAGGGAGCTTCACACATTGATGGTAAGTAGATGGGACTGCCTTCATATCGTGTATCCAGGGCCTGCCAAGGATAACATTACAACAAGATAAACAGTCAATAACACAAAATTTCTAATAAGAGTGTAGGCCTTCGATGTATATTGGGAGCTTAATGTCCCCCAAGGTATTCTTACTTTCGCCACTAAATCCCACGAGTACGGAGGATCTTGGTATGATATCTGATTCAGGGATACCCATCTTCTTCAGAACATCAAGCTGGATAATGTTTACTGAGCTTCCTCCGTCTATAAGGATCCTGCGGACAAAATGGTTAGAAATGAAAAGAGTAATAACTAAACCATCGTGATGAGGATCCTGGATATCAACACGATCATCCTCATCAAAGGTTATGACTTTTCCTTCGGAGACACTTGATGTTCGAACGGGTCTTTCTCCATTATCCATTTTAGTTTCCTTTGCATGCCTTTTAGCTGCTGAGAAGGATGTGCCACAAATGTCTGATCCTCCAGAAATAAACTTTATTACTTGTGCATCTGTTGGAGGGGCTGGAGCCTTCTCAAGGATCCTTTCAGGATCCTGAGTCCTTGACTTTTTTCTACCCAACAATTCTTTTAGATGCCCCTTGCTCAATAAGTATCCAATTTCCTTTCTTAGCGCAATGCATTCTTCTGTAAGATGCCCAAAATCTTCATGGTATGCACACCACTTTGATTTATCTTTGGTTGCAGCTGGTCTATCATTTTTTCTTGGCCATCTGGCTTTATCACCTAGATTCTGCATCGCAAGGATTAGTTCATTGTTATCAACAGAAAAACAATATTCAGAAATTGGAGGATAATCCTCATTATCCTCTTCCTGATCAACAGCATGCACATTCTGGTTATCAGATCTGTTGTAGGATCTGAACTTGTTGTTCCTGAATGAGGATCCTTGCTAATCTTGCTTTGAGGATCCTGCTAACCTCTCCTGGATCCTCTTGTCATCCTCTAGCCGGATGAACCTAAGTGCCCGGGTTCTTACCTCATCTAGGTTCCTGCATGGTGTCATAACAAGATCATCATAGAACAATGAATCCCTAAGCAATCCCATTTTAAAGGCCTCAACAGCCGTGGCTATATCCAATTTGGGAATGTCTAAGGATTCTTTACTGAATTTGGTAATGTAATCCCTTAATGATTCATTATGACCCTGGGTTATCCTATATAGATCACTAGTTAATCGTTCAAATTTTCTACTACAAGAAAACTGATTATTAAATAGGTTAACTAGATTAGCAAATGAGGTAATAGAGTAAGGGGGAAGACTTAGCAGCCATTTGAGAGCTGATCCAGTAAGAGTGGATCCGAATCCTTTGCACAGGCATGCTTCCTTTAACCTTTCTGGGATTGGATTGATTTCCATCCTCTCCCTGTATTGTGCTATGTGTTATTCAGGATCCGTCGAACCATCATACAGCTTCATAGTTGGGACATGGAACCTCTTGGGTATCTCAGCATCACAGATTGGTGGTGCAAAACGAGATATCTTGTGGCTCCCATCTGCAATCTCTGGGATAGGTTTGACCACTCCTGGAACACTCGATATCATATCCTTCAACTTTTGCAATTCCCTGGCCATGGCATGATTGATACCTGGATCCTGCATAAGGCCATGGTTAGTAGTATAAGAATTATTAAAAGTGTTACCTCCCATCGGATTCAAATTAGGAAGGATGGATGTTAATCCATATTGTTGGGGCTCTGGAATGATTGAAGGACCAGTAGAAGCATTGGTCTGCATTGGAATAAAATCTCCCTGATGGACATCGGAACTTCCTGTTTGCAAATTCCTCAAGGATCCTGGCATCTGGAAGGATCCCTGAAACTGGGACGATCCTGGAACAAAGGAGGATCCTTGAACCTGGGATGATCCTGGAACAAAGGAGGATCCTTGAACCTGGGATGATCCTGGAACAAATGAGGATCCTTGAACCTGGGATGATCCTGGAACAAAGGAGGATCCTTGAACCTGGGATGATCCTGGAACAAGGGAGGATCCTTGAACCTGGGATGATCCTGGAACAAGAGAGGATCCTTGAACCTGGGATGATCCTGGAACAAAGGAGGATCCTTGAACCTGTGATGATCCTGGAACAAAGGAGGATCCTTGAACCTGGAATGATCCTGGAACAAAGGAAGATCCTTGAATCTGCTGCGCTCCTGAGTATCCTCCTGAAGTCATGAAGGATCCCATATGCTGAGGATAGGATCCTGCTGGCTGGAAATATGAACCTGATGCCTGGGTCACTGTTGTTGTTCCGTAGTGGACTCCTTTCGGTCCACCCACATATTGAACATCTGGAACCACTGATGGCTGAGAAGTAATCACCAGAGTATCAAAATTCAAAGATTTTGGCACCAGTGGGGAATGATCCTCTGCCGTTTTCTTTTGTTTCTTGAGATCTCCGATTTCTTTCAGAATCCTTTCATTGGTCTTGTCCTGTTGCTGTATATGATCCTTCATTTCTCGGCATTTTTCTGAGGTCCAGAAGGTGGTGGAGGCAAAGGTGGAATGCCCTGAGATGAATTGGCCGCAGACATTGCAGTAGAGGTATTCTTCAATGATGAAGCCATGTATTTGTATGCAATGAACCGGAATGATCACCAACAGAAAAACTTCTTAGGAATGAAGCATCAATGGCCCCACGGTGGGCGCCAAACTGTTTTGGTCAAAAAATCTAATGAGGATAATGCAACCAAACTCTTAGTTACGGGGTATGATGCTTTAAATGTAGAACAATGATGAGGATCACTTCAATATAAATTGCACAGACGACACAAGGATTTATACGGGGAAAAAGCCCTTGATCAAGAGTTGATCTCCGGCACAAAAAACCCCGGGTGATGGAAACTACCGATCACCAAGCTCAAATAAATCAATAAATGTTTACAACTTCGGATAGTAACGAGCTAGGTACAAGGATCACTATGGTAAAATGGGTAAAAGTGAGTGAAAACTAATAAGTGTTCGTCGAGAGCTTCAAGAGTGCGATTGTATGAGAGTGTGTGTAGCTGAAAATGGCTAAGTGTTCTAATTCTAGCTCGTCACCCCTTTTAAAATAGAAGTTAACTACAATAACAAACTATATCCGACTTTTGTGCCAAGCTCCCACGTTCTCCACAACGTCCATTTCCAGTCAAACGTGTGCGAAATACCCGTGGAATATTCCATAGTAACGTTGCCAAGACCAAGTCAAACTTGTTACTCCTGCGAAATAATACGAAACATAAACAAACAACCGTTAGTATGAGGATCCTTAAGGTGATCCATGATCCTGATCCTGATCCTGAAGCTCTTCTGAGGATCACTATCTGTCACAGAAGTAAGGATCATTAATTAGGATAACAAATAAGGATCACTAATTGTTAGAAAATCCTCCCCTAACAATTGCCCTCAAAATATAAGGAGTGATATGTAAAATGAGCGAATTATATTTTCTTGATCTTATCCACAACTAACTATCGTAAATATAGCCGTTATTGTAGAACTATCCGTTGCAACCATGACGTCACAGAAGTGACAACCCTGCACAACCATGATTATAAATAGGAGATATAGATAGGATCGATTGCATTTAAAATTTCAGAGATACTCCCTTTATAACTGCATTCCGAAGATAAACAGGTATTCTCTCTTCATCTTCTTCCTTCTTTTGCTCTGTTTTCCGTTTCTTTCCACCATTCCATCAAAGATGTTGCTCCGGAACTCCCCAGCTAAGGATCACCCGAAAAACAGCCCTCCGAAAAGCCAGGGGATCATCGAAGATTCCATAAAAGAACGCTGCTGTTTCAATGATGCACAGATTGATAGGATCCGCCACTGCTTCCCGACGAACACCGAGTTTAGACCTTTTGATCCCAATGCCCTGAGTGATCATATTTCCGACAAGTGGGTTGCTTTTCCTGTCACTCCGTTCACCATAGGCTATACATATCCTTTCCCAGCCTTCACCCAATCTTTCTTTTCTCTAACCGGCATCTCTTATATCCAAGCCATGCCGATGATTTGGAGGGTTTTGTACACCCTTGAAAGGATCATCGAGCAGGAAGGGATAGACCTAGGAATGTCAGAGCTGGGAGAGCTGTATGATCTTACTACCTTTGGTTCTCATCACTATTTGTTTAAACGTAAACCTGGTGAGGAACACCCGATTTTCAAAGCTACCAAGAACGATGCTAATTGGAAGCGGCGTTTCTTTTTCGTCAAGAGAGATTCTATTGATGACGGAAAGGATCTACCCAAGAAATGGGCTACCCATGGTAGGGTGGAGGATCCTGAGAAGGATCACCAGCAAACTTTCTTTTGATGTAAGGATCACTTATATATTTTTGCTTTCTTGTTATGCAGCTATCACCGTCTCACATCTCAGACTGTCTCCTGCTGCCAAAGAGAGACTCATCGCTTTCAAGAAGCTTGATCCTGAAACAAGATCTTTCAAGACAACCACCCAGGATTCTCAGGAGGTATCCTCAGGCTCTGTCACGATGTCAAGTAAGTATCTTTGTTTAAAAATTTAAATAAATAGTGAAATATAAGTAAAGTAAAGATACTTATCTTGTTTTGGTTGTGTAGGTGCTGGAAAATCCACCAAGTCTGCTTCAAAGTTCAATGTCACTGATCTCACCACCGTCAGATCCTCCAAGAGAAAAGCTCCTACCAGTCCGACAGCTTCGGTCCCCAAGGCACCCCTCAAAGGAAAGGGAATCAAGAAGAGAAAGGCCTCTGAAGCTGAGGATCTGCAGGGCCTGCCTCTGATCCGCCACGAATTCCTTGAGTACTTCAACGATGTAAGGATCACTGTCTCTGCTCGTATATCCTGTTAACATATCCTGCTGATATATCCTACTGATTTGAGGATCACTTGGTCCTGACCTTATCTTTTATCCCCTTTGCAGAAATTCTCTGAGATTGAGGATTATGTTGGCCACGTTGAGGATCGGGATAGGAAGATTGCCGACCTCCAGTAGGTTGCATTGCTAAAGGACCTCAAAATTGCTGATCTTCAGAAGGAAGTCCGGGATGCCAAACAGGAGACGGCCAAGGTGCTGGTTAATGTTGACTATGAGAAGCATGAGATCACCGAAGACGCCAAAGTCTCTGCCGCCATAGCAATGTATAAGACCAAGCTGCAAATGGCCTTGGAGGCTCAGGATCCTGCTTTTGACAAGAGCACCTGGGATGTGGAAGGCTGGAAGGCAAGCCTGGCTGAACTGGACGATGAAGAGGCTGAGGAGGTTGAAGAGATCCTGACGATCGAGGCTGGAGGCAAGGGTGAAGGTGGTGAAACAAGTGGAGCTGGAGGTGGTAATGCGGCGAAGGTTTAGGCTGCATGATTGGGCGATGATGGAAACTTCTAGACATAGCCGGAGCCCAATTTTTTAGTTTGATGGTTGTTTTGTTGAACAATTCGATGGTTTGTACTGAACAATAGTTTTTAGGATTAAGGATCATGTATGATCCTTTGGACAATAGGCAGGATTGCAAATGGTGGAGGGATCCTCTGTTTGGTGGATGAAGCCATTGTGATCCTGCCGCCTTTATATTCCTGCACTACTTTTGAACCTATTATCATGGACACCCTTTACCTACCCCAGCGGACGGGCCACGTATTGCTGGTAGATGCTCGGGGTAGGTAATTTTGACAACCTTTTAAGGGTTAGTCTTTTGTTAATAAATAAAACCTTAATCTTTTGTCGCTTATCTTGTGTTGTTATCCTTGTTGTTTCTTTAACTCTCCTTTGTTTTGATGCACACTTATTGAATAAACAATTTTGAATAAGTCAGATTAAAAATATTTAGGACATGATCCATGATCAAATATCCTATAGTTAAAGAATCCCAAAAAGCAGTATATTTTAAGGATCACAAGTTTAGTTGTCAAATTTTAAGGGTTATTCAAATAAATAATGAATAGAATTAAAAATAGTTAAGGGTCATACCTGAGGATCCAAGTTAGGATCCTAACCATAATCAGGATAACTATAAGATAAATCTTATAGAGAAGTAAGGATCAAGGATCCCTAGTTGCTTATCTTCAAGGACCTGAAATAGAGCATAACTTGGGACTAAGCCAATATAAGATAAGAGTTAGCAACTGGGGACAAGCCCAAGGATAACTGGGGACAAGCCCAAGGATCGTATGTAAACTGGAGTATGGCCCTCACTGGCGACTATCCAAACTTAGTGACATGAAAATGTCAAAACCTTAGCTAACGTGAAAACGTTAGAAACCTTAGGAACGGATGTATGGTACGTCTACCATTATACGTAGGATCCTAGGTATAGCCAGTACAATGGAATTATCAGCCCCTAAAGCGAGTACTGGTCCCACTGCCTTGAACTATACCAGGATCATCATGCGCTACAGGCGGAACTGGGGTCAAGCCCAAATAACTGGGGTTAAACCCAAAGGACGGATTGCTTCTGCAGATAACCAATACTTTGCTAAGGATTCCTGAACTTTCAAAACTTAAAATCGCGTGAGAGATGGATAAAGGATACATGATCCTTATCCTCATATGAGAAAATAAAATAAAAACGAAATAGTTCAAGATTAGGATATTACCTAAGTAAGGATCACCGATACTTTAAGGATCCTTCAAGGATACCCCTAACGTAAGGATCATCTGTGCCATGAGGATCCTGCTCACATGAAATATTTCTTCAAGTGGACAGCATTCCAAGCTCTTGGTAGCAAATCACCTTCCATGGTTAGCAATCTATATGCCCCCTTTCCTGCTTCAGCTTCAATCAAATAAGGGCCTACCCATTTTGGAGCCAATTTTCCATCAGCAGGATTGGTGGTATTCTGAAATGCTTTCCTTAATACCATATCTCCAACTTGAAACTTCCTGATCCTGACATTTTTGTTGTAAGTACCAGCCATTCTTTGTTGATAACTGGCCATCCTTATCCTAGCCATATCCCTGATTTCTTCAATAGTATCCAGGTCTTGAGCCAAGTTCTCATCATTTTCCTCAGGATCACAGGTACTTGTTCTAGCAGTTGGAACCACCATTTCTGTTGGGATCACTGATTCTGCCCCAAATACCAAAGAGAATGGCGTTTGGCCAGTAGCATTCTTAGGGGTTGTCCTATCAGCCCAAAGCACATAAGGTAGTTCTTCTGCCCATTTCCCTTTCTTGGATCCAAGCTTCTTCTTCAAATTGTTGATGATGATCTTGTTGGATGATTCTGCTTGACCATTAGCTTGTGGGTGGACTGGTGTTGATGTTATCATCTTAATCCCCCAGCTGTCACAAAAGTTAGTGGTTCTGCCCCCAATAAATTGGGAACCATTATCACATATAATTTCAGAAGGAATTCCAAATCTAGTTATGATATTTCTTTTAATGAAGGATATAACTTCCTTTTCTCTGACTTGGGCAAAAGCTTCAGCCTCTATCCACTTGGAAAAGTAATCAGTCATAGCTAGCATGAACACTTTTCCACCAGGTGCCTTAGGGAGCTTACCAACTATATCCATACCCCATCTCATAAATGGCTAAGAGGAGGATATATGATGCAATAATTCAGCTGGTTGATGAAGGATATTGTTGTGTCTCTGACAAGGATCACATCTCTTAGCATACTCCACAGCATCTCTCTTCATGGTTGGCCAATAGTATCCTGTCCTCAGGATCCTTGAGAATAATGCTCTGCCCCCAGTGTGGTTTCCACAATCTCCTTCATGGAAGTCTTTTAAAACTTCTTGGATTTCAGGATCCTCAATACATCTCAAGTATGGTCCTGCAAGAGATCGTCTATACAACATATTATTTAAAATTGTGAATTGAGATACCTTAATTTTGAAAGCCCTAGGGTTTTCTCCTGTAGGAATCTCTCCATGTTGTAAGTATCTCATGATTGGTGAGATCCATGATCCTGATCCTGAATGGGATTGAGTATCCTCACTAGGGATAATTGCAGAATCTTGCCCTATCTCCATGGCCGCATGATCCTCGATAGCCGGGGTCAGGATATGGATAATAGGGATCTTGATATCCTCAGGGATCTTCAAAGATGATCCTAAGTTAGCCAATGCATCAGCTTCTGTATTTTCTTCCCTTGGTACCTGTGTCAAACTAAAGGAAACAAAAGAGAGTGCCAATTTTTTGACTATCTCTCAAGATACCTGATCCCCATATGCTTAGCAATTTGCAAACCAGCAATTAAGGCTTCATATTCAGCCTCATTGTTAGTGGTTTGGAACTCACAAGCTATAGAGTGGGGTATTATGTCCCCCTGTGGCGATTTTAGTAGTATTCCAAGCCCTGTGCCTTTGACATTTGAGGATCCATCAGTATAGAGTATCCAAGGATCCTTGGTCTCTTCTAGCTGCTGGACTTCTAACTCAGTTTCTTTTTGTAAATCACTACTGAAATCAGCCACAAAGTCAGCTAATGCTTGGGATTTGATGGCTGTCCTAGGCTCATATCTTATGTCATAGGCACTAAGCTTCACTGCCCACTTGGCCATCCTTCCTGACATCTCTGGTTTCCTGAGGACATTCTTAATTGGAAAATTAGTTTTAACAACAATAACATGAGTTTCAAAATAATGTCTCAACTTAGTAGATGCCATAATTAATGCAAGAATAAGCTTTTCAAGGTGTGAATACCTGGATTCGGCATCAAGTAAACTTTTACTTACATAATAGACAGGATGTTGTGTACCTTCGTGATCCTTAACAAGGACCGCACTTACTGCTTTTGAGGATACTGCAAGATACAAGGATAGCACATCGCCTTTTTCTGGTTTCATCAAGGCCGGGGCTGAGGATAGGTAATCTTTGAGAGCTCTTAAGGCATTTTCATGCTTCTCGGTCCACTCAAATTTCTTGTTCTTCCTTAGGATATCATAGAATTCTTTGCACTTCTCTGAGGATTTGGATATAAATCTGTTCAAAGCTGCTATCCTGCCTGTTAGCCTTTGAACATCCTTAGCATTGGCCGGAGATTTGATGTTCACTATTGCTTTGATTTGTTCCGGGCTAGCTTCAATGCCTCTCTTTGTCACCATATATCCTAAGAATTTACCTGCTTTAACACCAAAGTGACATTTTGAAGGATTAAGCTTCATATTATATTTATCAAGGATATTGAATGTTTCCTCCAAGTCTCTTAGGTGATCCTCAGCCTTTATTGATTTTACCACCATATCGTCTATGTAAACCTCCATAGTTTGTCCAATCTGATCCTTGAACATCATATTCACCAGCCTTTGATAAGTTGCACCTGCATTTCTTAGTCCGAACGGCATAGCAATATAGCAGTATATACCAGTTGGAGTCATGAAGGCTGTATCCTCTTGATCGGATGGTTCCATTTGGATTTGTTGAAATCCAGATGAAGCATCCATAAAAGTTAACAGTTCATGACCCGCAGTTGCATCCACCATGGAGTCAATGTGGGGTAATGGGAAAGGATCCTTGGGACATGCCTTATTTAAATCGGTAAAATCGACACATACCCTCCACTTTCCGTTTTTCTTTTGAACAACAACCACATTGGCCAACCATCTTGGATACTTGACCTCTCTAATCATACCTGCCCGGAGTAATTTCTCTACCTCTTCTTGGATAATGGCATTCCTTTCCGGTGCAAACTTTCTTCTCCTTTGATGGATTGGTTTGAAGGACCTATCAATGCCAAGTTTGTGAGTGATTACATCTTTAGATATACCAGTCATGTCTTCGTGCTTCCATGCAAAGGTAGTCTTTCTCCTTTTGAGGAAGGATATAAGGTCTTCCTTCATATCGCCAAGGATCCCTGATCCGATATAGATTTTGGATTCAGGATCATCAGGATCCATGAGGATTTCTACCACATCCTGCTCTCTTGCCTCCAAGACATCCCTTGGAGGATACTTTGATTGCTATTGCTCCCTTGACTTCGAAGCTGGTTTCATCGACGAAGTATAGCAATTCTTAGCCTCCTGCTGATCACTATCAATCTTGACTATTCCCCAAGGACTAGGGAGCTTCACACATTGATGGTAAGTAGATGGGACTGCCTTCATATCGTGTATCCAGGGCCTGCCAAGGATAACATTACAACAAGATAAACAGTCAATAACACAAAATTTCTAATAAGAGTGTAGGCCTTCGATGTATATTGGGAGCTTAATGTCCCCCAAGGTATTCTTACTTTCGCCACTAAATCCCACGAGTACGGAGGATCTTGGTATGATATCTGATTCAGGGATACCCATCTTCTTCAGAACATCAAGCTGGATAATGTTTACTGAGCTTCCTCCGTCTATAAGGATCCTGCGGACAAAATGGTTAGAAATGAAAAGAGTAATAACTAAACCATCGTGATGAGGATCCTGGATATCAACACGATCATCCTCATCAAAGGTTATGACTTTTCCTTCGGAGACACTTGATGTTCGAACGGGTCTTTCTCCATTATCCATTTTAGTTTCCTTTGCATGCCTTTTAGCTGCTGAGAAGGATGTGCCACAAATGTCTGATCCTCCAGAAATAAACTTTATTACTTGTGCATCTGTTGGAGGGGCTGGAGCCTTCTCAAGGATCCTTTCAGGATCCTGAGTCCTTGACTTTTTTCTACCCAACAATTCTTTTAGATGCCCCTTGCTCAATAAGTATCCAATTTCCTTTCTTAGCGCAATGCATTCTTCTGTAAGATGCCCAAAATCTTCATGGTATGCACACCACTTTGATTTATCTTTGGTTGCAGCTGGTCTATCATTTTTTCTTGGCCATCTGGCTTTATCACCTAGATTCTGCATCGCAAGGATTAGTTCATTGTTATCAACAGAAAAACAATATTCAGAAATTGGAGGATAATCCTCATTATCCTCTTCCTGATCAACAGCATGCACATTCTGGTTATCAGATCTGTTGTAGGATCTGAACTTGTTGTTCCTGAATGAGGATCCTTGCTAATCTTGCTTTGAGGATCCTGCTAACCTCTCCTGGATCCTCTTGTCATCCTCTAGCCGGATGAACCTAAGTGCCCGGGTTCTTACCTCATCTAGGTTCCTGCATGGTGTCATAACAAGATCATCATAGAACAATGAATCCCTAAGCAATCCCATTTTAAAGGCCTCAACAGCCGTGGCTATATCCAATTTGGGAATGTCTAAGGATTCTTTACTGAATTTGGTAATGTAATCCCTTAATGATTCATTATGACCCTGGGTTATCCTATATAGATCACTAGTTAATCGTTCAAATTTTCTACTACAAGAAAACTGATTATTAAATAGGTTAACTAGATTAGCAAATGAGGTAATAGAGTAAGGGGGAAGACTTAGCAGCCATTTGAGAGCTGATCCAGTAAGAGTGGATCCGAATCCTTTGCACAGGCATGCTTCCTTTAACCTTTCTGGGATTGGATTGATTTCCATCCTCTCCCTGTATTGTGCTATGTGTTATTCAGGATCCGTCGAACCATCATACAGCTTCATAGTTGGGACATGGAACCTCTTGGGTATCTCAGCATCACAGATTGGTGGTGCAAAACGAGATATCTTGTGGCTCCCATCTGCAATCTCTGGGATAGGTTTGACCACTCCTGGAACACTCGATATCATATCCTTCAACTTTTGCAATTCCCTGGCCATGGCATGATTGATACCTGGATCCTGCATAAGGCCATGGTTAGTAGTATAAGAATTATTAAAAGTGTTACCTCCCATCGGATTCAAATTAGGAAGGATGGATGTTAATCCATATTGTTGGGGCTCTGGAATGATTGAAGGACCAGTAGAAGCATTGGTCTGCATTGGAATAAAATCTCCCTGATGGACATCGGAACTTCCTGTTTGCAAATTCCTCAAGGATCCTGGCATCTGGAAGGATCCCTGAAACTGGGACGATCCTGGAACAAAGGAGGATCCTTGAACCTGGGATGATCCTGGAACAAAGGAGGATCCTTGAACCTGGGATGATCCTGGAACAAATGAGGATCCTTGAACCTGGGATGATCCTGGAACAAAGGAGGATCCTTGAACCTGGGATGATCCTGGAACAAGGGAGGATCCTTGAACCTGGGATGATCCTGGAACAAGAGAGGATCCTTGAACCTGGGATGATCCTGGAACAAAGGAGGATCCTTGAACCTGTGATGATCCTGGAACAAAGGAGGATCCTTGAACCTGGAATGATCCTGGAACAAAGGAAGATCCTTGAATCTGCTGCGCTCCTGAGTATCCTCCTGAAGTCATGAAGGATCCCATATGCTGAGGATAGGATCCTGCTGGCTGGAAATATGAACCTGATGCCTGGGTCACTGTTGTTGTTCCGTAGTGGACTCCTTTCGGTCCACCCACATATTGAACATCTGGAACCACTGATGGCTGAGAAGTAATCACCAGAGTATCAAAATTCAAAGATTTTGGCACCAGTGGGGAATGATCCTCTGCCGTTTTCTTTTGTTTCTTGAGATCTCCGATTTCTTTCAGAATCCTTTCATTGGTCTTGTCCTGTTGCTGTATATGATCCTTCATTTCTCGGCATTTTTCTGAGGTCCAGAAGGTGGTGGAGGCAAAGGTGGAATGCCCTGAGATGAATTGGCCGCAGACATTGCAGTAGAGGTATTCTTCAATGATGAAGCCATGTATTTGTATGCAATGAACCGGAATGATCACCAACAGAAAAACTTCTTAGGAATGAAGCATCAATGGCCCCACGGTGGGCGCCAAACTGTTTTGGTCAAAAAATCTAATGAGGATAATGCAACCAAACTCTTAGTTACGGGGTATGATGCTTTAAATGTAGAACAATGATGAGGATCACTTCAATATAAATTGCACAGACGACACAAGGATTTATACGGGGAAAAAGCCCTTGATCAAGAGTTGATCTCCGGCACAAAAAACTCCGGGTGATGGAAACTACCGATCACCAAGCTCAAATAAATCAATAAATGTTTACAACTTCGGATAGTAACGAGCTAGGTACAAGGATCACTATGGTAAAATGGGTAAAAGTGAGTGAAAACTAATAAGTGTTCGTCGAGAGCTTCAAGAGTGCGATTGTATGAGAGTGTGTGTAGCTGAAAATGGCTAAGTGTTCTAATTCTAGCTCGTCACCCCTTTTAAAATAGAAGTTAACTACAATAACAAACTATATCCGACTTTTGTGCCAAGCTCCCACGTTCTCCACAACGTCCATTTCCAGTCAAACGTGTGCGAAATACCCGTGGAATATTCCATAGTAACGTTGCCAAGACCAAGTCAAACTTGTTACTCCTGCGAAATAATACGAAACATAAACAAACAATCGTTAGTATGAGGATCCTTAAGGTGATCCATGATCCTGATCCTGATCCTGAAGCTCTTCTGAGGATCACTATCTGTCACAGAAGTAAGGATCATTAATTAGGATAACAAATAAGGATCACTAATTGTTAGAAAATCCTCCCCTAACACATATAATGGTAGACGTACCATACATCCGTTCCTAAGGTTTCTAGCGTTTTCACGTAAGCTAAGGTTTTGGCATTTTCATGTCACTAAGTTTGGATAGTCGCCAGTGAGGGCCATACTCCAGTTTACATACGATCCTTTGGGCTTGTCCCCAGTTATCCTTTGGGCTTGTCCCCAGTTATCCTTTGGGCTTGTCCCCAGTATATTGGGCTTGTCCCCATAATTGTTGGGCTTGTCCCCAGTTACTAACTCTTATCCTATGTTGGCTTAGTCCCAAGTTGTACCTTATTTCAGGGTTTTGGAGATAAATGACCAAGGATCCTTGATCCTTACCTTTTACTAAGGTTTGTCTTTTGGATTATCCTATTTACAACTGTTAAAGGTTAGGATCCTAACTTGGATTCTCAGGTATGATCCTTAACTATTTTGATTCTATTCATTATCTATTTAAGTAACCCTTATCCTTTGACAACTGAACTTGTGATCCTTAAACTATATAACTTTTCAAAACTAATCGGCTATGGATTATGTGATCTTTGATCATATCCTAAACTTTTTGGGGATATTTCTTAAATTTTTCTCTACTTGATAAGTTTAAACAAAATAAACATCACAATAGGTGGAAAGTAAAATATTAACAAGGATATCAACACAGGATAAGCCAAAAAGTTAAAGTTAGTTTTATTCACAAAAGATTAAACCCTTTAAGGTTGTCAAAATTGCCAACCCACGTTTCTACCAGCAAAACGTGGCCCGTCCACATGGGTTGGCAAAGGGTGTCCATTGTCTAAAGGTCTTGGTAGTGCAGGAAATTAAAAACGGCAGGATCACAATGGCTTCATCCCCCAAACAGAGGATCCCTCCACCATTTGTAATCCTACCTACTGTTCAAAGGATCATCCATGATCCACAACCCTAATTACTATTATTTAAGTACAGACCAACCATTGTTCATCAAAACATCATCAAAACAAAAACCATAACCAAACTTAAAAAAATGGGCTCCGGCTACGTCTAGAAATGTCCTTCATCGCCCATTCATGCAGCTTACACCTTCGCTGCATCATCATCCCCTCCAGCTCCAGTATCCTTCGCCTGATCCTTGCCACTACCGCTAGCCTCGATTGCCAGAACCTCGTCAGCCTCATCCTCATCCTCCAACTCAGCCAGCCTGGCCTTCCAGCCTTCCATGTCCCAGCTGCTCCTATCAAAGGCAGGATCCTGAGTTTCTTGAGCCATCTGTAGCTTGGTCTTGTACATGGCAATGGCAGCGGAGACCTGATGCGTGTGAAGTGTTATATATATTAGGTGTATATTTTAAGCCCCTTTAACACTTATTTTTAGCCAAGTTTTAAATTTATAAAACACGATATTTTACTAACACTAAACACACATATGGGCAAGTGCACCCATCGTGAGCGTAGTATAGTGTTGGCAAGATACCGAGGTCGTCCAAGGACACAAGAGCTTTTAATACCGGTTTATCCTCAACGTCTAATCAAAATAAAAAGTTTAGAAAAATGTTTTAAACTAAGAAAAATAAAAACTAACTAAAATGCTGAAAAATAAAATAAAAATAAAAACAAATAGACAAGATGAATCACTTGGTTCCGACTCGTATCTAGTGTAACCTTTGATTATTTCCGCACTTTTGCACATAATTAAGAGATTATCTTAGTTATTGTAGTAGGCCCCTCTTTTGAAGGTGACGTTACCCTCACCCTCACCCCAGTGGTTTGAGTCAGCAAGGATACAATCCTAAAAGGGTGGATTATTGGAAGATAATTAATTAAGTTATTAATGCAATATTATGGTAGGCCCCTCTTTTGGAGGTGACGTTACCCTCGGCTAAGTAGTCTGAGTCAGCAGGGATACAGTCCTAAATAGCCGGGTTATAGTATTAATAGTAGTTAACTTATGAGGGGATCAAAGAGTTTGGACCCCCGCCATCCAATACCGTGAAGTATTGAAGGAGGTCCTACTAAATTTGACCCAGGTCCATTGCAGGACCTCTAAACGCTGAACAATGGCAAGACCTTTACCAAACCGTTCCCTTAACCCCCGACCAGGTAGCCAACATACCTCCATATAGACCGTGGAGATATGAATGGTGAAAATCTTTTATTTTATATAGACAGTAAAATAATTTCAAGACACCACGGACAAACGATAAGGAAAGATCACCTTCAACATAAGCAACTAGTTATTAAAGTCATTAATACGAAACCAAATAAAAAGTGCAAAAGATTAGAAATAAAAAGTATTACACTAGACACTTTGTCTTCACCAAGTGATGTAAGAGACTTAGGCAAACATGGCCTTGATTGTCAAGAACTCTTACGATCAATCTTGGATCCCGAGACGACTCACACACTCTACGATGGACAATGGATGATGGTGGTGGATGATGGTGTTATGGTGGTGGTGGGTGGTGGGTGAAGTGTGAGAGAGGTGGTGTGCCAATGGATGGTTTGAGCTTGAGCCAAGCACTTCTATTTATAGGCTGAACAGAAGCTCGGGCACGGCCCCGTGTCCACATCCTCTCTTTTTTCATTAAATGCAGCTTTGTCTTATTAGTTGACCACGCCCCCGTGTCCGCTGAGCACGACCCCGTGTGCAGAAGAATCTTTGTACTATGAAGATTTGCCTGGATTGTGCGAATCTTATAGTTGACCACGGCCCCGTGTCCGCTGAGCACGGCCCGTGGTGGGTAATAGAAGCTTCTACCACTTTGTCTTTTCTGCTGACACTTGGGCACGCCCCCGTGCTGGCTGAGCACGGGCCGTGTTCAGTCTCCTGATCTCTTGTTTAGCATCCTCATTGATCTCGCTCTTTTCATAATCAAAATTGATCAGAATGGCAGCTGTTTGAGCATTGGCATCGTTGAGATCCTTTTCAAAGGAAGGGATCTTGAGGTCTTTGAGCATTGCTACTTTTTGGAGGTCAGAGTGTTTCTCCTCTAGCTCTTCAACATTCCCCACATAGTCCTCGATGTCAGCAAATTTCTACAAAGAAGACAATGCAGAGATTAGAGTCAGGTGATCCTCAAGTGGATAGGATAACTAGATTGAGTCAGTGATCCTTACATCATTAAAGTACTCGAGGAATTGGTGACGGATCAGAGGTAAGCCTTGAAGGTTGTCAGCTTCAGAGGTCTTTCTTTTCTTTCCACCTCTTCCCTTCGAAGTGGTAGCCTTGGGGATTACAACAGAGGGGCTAGCAGCAGATTTTTTCTTGGAGGATCTGACATTATCAAGATCAGTGATGTTGAACTTGGAGGCAGATTTTGAGGATTTCCCAGCGCCTACACATTCAAAACAGATAAGTATCCTTATCCTATTTCTATTCAACTATTTATTTAAATATTTGACTATACAATATACAGGATACTTACTTGACATAGTAACAGAACCTGAGGATACTTCCTGTGAATCCTGGGTGTTTGTTTTGAATGACCTTGTTGCAGGATCAAGTCTTCTGAAAGCAGCAAGTCTCTCCTCGGTGGCAGGTGAAGGTATAATATGTGAAATTGTGATGGCTGTACAAGAGAAACAGGAGCATATTAGTAATCATCATAAAAAATGAGCTTACTCTGTGATCCTTCTAAGGATCCTCTATCCTACCATGAGTGCTCCACTTCCTTGGCAGATCCTTTCCATCCGGGACAGAATCCCTTCTGACAAAGAAGAATCGCCGTTTCCAGTTGGTATCATTCTTAGTGGCTTTAAAGATGGGATGTTCTTCACCGGGTTTACGCTTGAATAGATATCGGTGTGCTCCAAATGTTGTGAGATCATACATTTCGGCCAATTCCGACATTCCCAGGTTAATTCCTTCTTGCTCAATGATCCTCTCAAAGGTATATAAGACCCTCCAGATCATTGGCATAGCTTGAATATAGGAGATGCCAGTGAGGGAGAAGAAAGACTGGGTGAATTCAGGGAAAGGATACATGTATCCTATTGTGAACGGTGTAATCGGGAAAGCTACCCAAGTTTCAGAAACGTAATCACTTAGAACGGTCGGATCAAACAGTTTGAAATAGGTGTTCGCCGGAAAGCAATGCCGGATTCTGTCTATTTGCGGATCAGTGAAGCAACACCTTTCATTCGCTAAATCTTTGATGATCCCCTGGCTCTTGAGAGGAGTGTCCTTCTTGTGATCCTTAGCAGGAGAGGATCGTAGCATCATCTTGAATATGAAGAAGGTGAAGAAAGAAGGAGCGGAGAGAGAAAACGTAAAGGAGGAAGGAGAAGAGAAATACCTGCTTGATCGTCGAATGTGAATTTAAAGGAAGTTCTCTTGAATTTAAATGTGAAATGATCCCTATCTCTAACTCCTATTTATAATCATGATTTTGCAGGGATGTCGCTTCAAGTGACGTAAGATCTGCAACGGCTAGTCCGATTATAACGGCTAGTTATCCGTTGGTTAATTGCGGATAAGAACAAAATATAACTCATTTATTTACATAATTACTCCTTATATTTTGGGGGCAATTGTTAGGGGTGGATTTCTAAATGATCAGTGATCCTCATTTACTGTTGGGATTAGTGATCCTCAATTCTGTCTGAAGTAGTGATCCTCAGAAGTGTTGCAGGATCAGGATCATGGATCATCGTAAGGATCCTTGTACTAACGGTTGTCTACTTTGAATTCGAAATTGTTTTGCAGGAGTATCACCTTGGACTTGGTCTTCGCGATATTCCTGGAGCATATTCTATGTTTATTCCGCACGTGCTTGGCCAGAAGTGGACGTTATGGAGTCGTGGAGGACTTGCACCATTTGCGGAATGTTAGTTAGAGTAGATATTTTCCATTTTTAAAGGGGTAGCGAGCTAATTAGAAAACACTTAGCTATTTTTGGCTACACACACACTCTTACAACTGCTCTCACCAGCTCTCGTTAACTCACTTGGCGATTACACACTTTTCTACACAATACACTATAGTGATCCTTATACTTAGCTCGCTATCATCCGAAGTTGTATTACATTTCTTGGTTAATTTGAGTTGGTGATCGGTAGTTTCCATCACCCAAGGTTTTTTATGCCGGAGATCACTCATTGATCAAGGGCTTTTTCCTCGTATAAATCTTCGTGTCACTTGTTCATTACATTTCATAGTGATCCTTATTGTTGTTCATCAATTCAAGCATCATACCTCACAACAGAAAGTTTGGTTGCATTATCATTGCTTGATTTTTGACCAAAACAATGGCAATGGCAGCGGAGACCTTAGCATCCTCCGTGATCTCGCTCTTCTCATAATCAAAGTTGATCAGAATGGCAGCTGTTTGAGCTTTGGCATCGTTGAGATCCTTTTCAAGGGAAGCGATCTTGAGGTCTTTGAGCATGGCTACTTTTTGGAGGTCAGAGTGTTTCTCCTCTAGCTCTTCAACATTCCCAACATAATCCTCGATCTCCGCAAATTTCTACAATAAAGACAATGCAAAGATTAGGATCAGGTGATCCTCAAGTGGATAGGGTAATTAAACTGAGTCAGTGATCCTTACATTATTGAAGTACTCGAGAAATTGATGACGAATCAGAGGTAAGCCTTGGAGGTTGTCAGCTTCGGAGGTTTTTCTCTTCTTTCCACCTCTTCCCTTTGAAGTGGTAGCTTTGGGGATTACAACGGAGGGGCTAGCAGCAGACTTTTTCTTGGATCGGACGGTGTCAAGCTCAGTGACACTGAATTTGGATGCAGATCTTGATGACTTTCCAGCGCCTACACATCCAAAACAGATAAGTATCCTTATCCTATTTCTTTTTAACTATCTATTCAAACATCTAAATATAAAAAGTACAGGATACTTACTTGACATAGTAACAGAACCTGAGGATACTTCCTGTGAATCCTGGGTATTTGTTTTGAATGATCTTGTTGCAGGATCAAGTTTTCTGAAAGCAGCAAGTCTCCCCTCAGTGGCAGGTGAGGGTATAATATGTGAAATAGTGATGGCTGTACAAAAGAAATAGAAGCGTATTAGTAATCATCATCAGAAATGAGCTTACTCAGTGATCCTTCTAAGGATCCTCTATCCTACTATGGGTGCTCCATTTCCTTGGCAGATCCTTGCCATCCGGGATAGAATCCCTTCTGACAAAGAAGAACCGCCGTTTCCAATTGGTATCATTCTTAGTAGCTTTAAAGATGGGATGTTCTTCTCCGGGTTTACGCTTGAATAGATATCGGTGGGATCCAAATGTGGTGAGGTCATACATCTTGGCTAACTCTGACATTCCTAGGTCAATTCCTTCTTGCTCAATGATCCTTTCAAGGGTATATAAGACCCTCCAGATCATTGGCATAGCTTGAATATAGGAGATGCCGGTGAGGGAGAAAAAGGATTGGGTGAATTCAGGGAAAGGATACGAGTATCCTATTGTGAAAGGAGTGACTGGGAAAGCTACCCAAGTTTCGGAAACGTAATCACTCAGAACAGTGGGATCAAACGATTTGAAAGTGGTGTTCGCCGGGAAGCAATGCCGGATTCTGTCTATTTGTGGGTCAGTGAAGCAGCATCTTTCTTTCACCGAATCCTTAATGATCCCCTGGCTCTTGAGAGGATTGTCCTTCTTATGATCCTTGGCTGGTGAGGATCTTAGCATCATCTTGGTTTCGAAGAAGGTAAAGAAAGAAGGAGCAGAGAAAGAAAACGTAAAGGAAGAAGAGGAAGAGAAATACCTGCTTAATCGTCGGATGTGAATTTAAAGGGAGTTCTCTTGAATTTAAATGTGAAATGATCTCTATCCGTAACTCCTGTTTATAATGATGGTTTTGCAGGATAGTCACCTCAGTGACGTTATACTCGTAACGGCTAGTCCGACTCCAACGGCTAGTTATCCGTTAATTTGTTATGGATAAGAACAAAATACAACTCGTTTATTTACATAATTACTCCTTATATTTTGGGGGCAATTGTTAGGGGTGGATTTCTAAATGATCAGTGATCCTCATTTACTGTTGGGTTTAGTGATCCTCAATTCTGTCTGAAGTAGTGATCCTCAGAAGTGTTGCAGGATCAGGATCATGGATCATCATAAGGATCCTTGTACTAACGGTTGTCTACTTTGAATTCGAAATTGTTTTGCAGGAGTATGAGCTTGGACTTGGTCTTGGCGATATTCCTGGAGCATATTCTATGTTTATTCCGCACGTGCTTGGCCAGAAGTGGACGTTATGGAGTCGTGGAGGACTTGCACCATTTGCGGAATGTTTGTTAGAGTAGTTATTTTCCATTTTTAAAGGGGTAGCGAGCTAATTAGAAAACACTTGGCTATTTTTGGCTACACACACACTCTTACAACTGCTCTTACTCGCTCTCGTTAACTCACTTGGCGATTACACACTTTTACACACAATACACTATAGTGATCCTTGTACTTAGCTCGCTATCATCCGAAGTTGTAACACATTTATTGTTTAATTTGAGTTGGTGATCGGTAGTTTCCATCACCCGAGGTTTTTTATGCCGGAGATCATTCATTGATCAAGGGCTTTTTCCTCGTATAAATCTTCGTGTCACTTGTTCATTACATTTCAAAGTGATCCTTATTGTTGTTCATCAATTCAAGCATCATACCTCACAACAGAAAGTTTGGTTACATTGTCATTGCTTAATTTTTGACCAAAACAATAATGAATCACTAAGGGATTACATAACTAAATTCAGTAGAGAATCCTTAGAAATCCCTAACTTAGATATTGCTACTGCTGTTGAAGCTTTTAAAATGGGTTTACTTGAGGATTCTCAGTTCTATCATGATCTTGTTATGACACCTTGCAGGAACCTAGATGAGGTAAGGAATAGGGCCCTTAGGTACATTCATTTAGAGGATGACAAAAGGATCCAGGAGAGATTGTCAGGATCCTCAAAGCAAGACAAACAAGGATCCTATTTCAAGAATAACTGATCCAAGCAATACTCCAAGCATGACAACCAGAATGTAATTTAGGTGACAAGGCTAGGTGGCCAAGGAATAAATGACAAACCGCCTGTTACCAAAGACAAATCGAAATGGTGTGCTTACCATGAGGATATTGGTCATCTCACAGATGAGTACATAGCATTAAGGAAGGATATAGGTTATCTTTTGAGCAAAGGATACTTGAAGGAATTGCTTGGAAGGAAAAAGTCAAGGATCCAGGATTCTGAGAAGGTTCCTGAAAAATCTCCTCCTCCACCAGCTGATGCTCAAATCATCCATTTCATCTCCGGAGGTTCTCAACAGCTAAAAGACATGCAAAAGAAACAAAGATGGAGAATGGGGACAGACCTGTTCGAACTTCCATTCTTACCCAGGAAAAGTCATATCCTTTGATGAGGATGATCGTGTGGACATACAGGATCCTCATCATGACGATTTGGTTATTACATTATTTATATCTAACCATTTTGTTCGCATGATTCTCATTGATGTGGGAAGCTCAGTGAACATAATCCAGTTGAATGTCCTCAAAAGAATGAACATCCTTGAATCTTACATTGTCCCAGGATCATCTATCCTTGTGGGATTCAGTGGAGAGACAAAGAATACATTGGGGGACATCAAACTTCCTATTTATATAGAGGGAGTGAATGCTGTTAAAAATTCTATGTTATTGATTGCTTATCTTGTTGTAATGTTATCTTTGGCAGGCCATGGATACACGATATGAAGGCAGTCCCCCTCAACATATCATCAATGTGTCAAGCTCCCAACTCTATAAGATGTGGTGAAGATAGAAAGTGATCAGCAGGAGGCAAAGAACTGTTACACTTCTTCAATGAAACCAGCCACCAAGGAGCAAGACGTCAAGGATATTCTGCTGAACCCAGAGGATCCTGAATCCAAAATTTTTATAGGATCCGGGATCCTAGACAGTATTGAGCAGGATTTAGTATCCTTCTTGAAAAGAAGAAAATCTACCTTTGCTTGGAAACATGAAGACATGACAGGTATATCTAAGGATGTTATTACTCACAAACTTGGTATTGACATGTCTTTCAAGTCAATACACCAAAAAAGGAGAAATTCGCACCCGAAAGAAATGTCATTATCTAAGAAGAGGTAGACAAATTGCTCAAGGCAGGTAAGACATATTGAGGAAGAATAAGAAGTTTGAGTGGACTGATAAGCATGAAGCTGCACTCAAGGCTCTTAAGGATTATCTATCCTCAGCACCAGCCCTGATGGAACCATAAAATGGAGAATCATTATCCTTATACTTAGCTGTTTCAGCTAAAGCAGTAAGTGCGATCCTAGTTAAGGATCATGAAGGCTCTCAACATCCAGTATACTATGTAAGTAAAATTCTACTTGATGCTGAGGCCAGGTATTCTCATTTAGAGAAATTAATTCTTGATTTAATTATGGCTTCCGCTAAACATAGACATTATTTCGAAACTCACACCATTATTGTGAAAACTAATCTTCCTATCAAGAATGTTCTCAGGAAACTTCAAATGCCAGGTAGAATGGCAAAGTGGGCAATCAAGCTTATTGCATATGACATTAAGTATGAACCCAGGACTGCCATCAAGTCCCAATCTATAGCTGACTTTGTGGCTGATTTCAGTAGTGATCTTCAAAGGGAAACTGAATTAGAAGTTCAACAACTTGAGAAGACCAAGGATCCTTGGACACTCTTTACGGATGGAGCTTCAAATGTTAAAGGAACTGGACAAAGCACACTACTAAAATTGCCACAGGGGGATATTATACCCCAATCCATTGCATATGAATTCCAAACCACTAATAATGAGGCAGAGTATGAGGCCTTGATAGCAGGTTTGCAATTAGCTAAGAATATGAGGATCATGTATCTTCAAATATTCGTAGATTCTCTATTAATTACTAATCATTATTGTTAGGAGAGGATTTTCCAATGATCAGTGATCCTCAATTACTGTTGGGCTTAGTGATCCTCAATTCTGTGTGAATTAGTGATCCTCAGAAGTATTGCAGAATCAGGATCATGGATCATCTTAAGGATCCTTATACTAACGATTGTCTGCTTTGAATATGATGTTGTTTTGCAGGAGTACGAGCTTGGACTTGGTCTTGGCGATATTCCTGGAGCATATTCCATAACTTATTCCGCACGTGCTTGACTGAAATGGACGTTATGGGGGTTCGTGGAGGACTTGCATGAAATGCGGAATGTTTGTTAGCTTAGATATTTTCCATTTTTAAAAGGGATAGCGAGCTAAATAGAAAACACTTGGCTATTTTTAGCTAAACACATACACTCGCAACTGCTCTCACCAGCTCTTGACAATTCACTTGGCGATTACACACTTTTTTGCACATTACACTATAGTGATCCTTGTAATTAGCTCGCTATTATCCGAAGTTGTAACACATTTCTTGTTTAATCTGAGTTGGTGATTGGTAGTTTCCATCACCCGAGGTTTTTTATGCCGGAGATCATTCATTGATCAAGGGCTTTTTCCTCGTATAAATCTTTGTGTCACTTATTCATTTCATTTCTGAGTGATCCTTAGTGTTGTTCATTGATTCAAGCATCATACCTCACAACAGAAAGTTTGGTTGCATTATCATTGCTTGATTTTTTACCAAAACAATTATAATGGTTCCTATACTGTTAAAGGTGAAAAACTAATCAAATACCTAGAGGTAGTCAGGAAACTGCCAGATTCTTTCGCTTTTTTCAGTTTAACACAGGTACCTAGAGAAGAGAATGCAGAAGCAGACGCTTTAACTAACCTTGGATCATCCCTAAAGATTCCAGAGGATATAAAAATTCCCATCATCCACATCTTAGCTCCTGCTATTGAGGATCACACGGCTATGAAGATAGTGGCGGATTCTGCAATCATACCTAATGATGGTGCACAGTCAAATTCAGGATCCTGGATCCTTCCAATCTTGAGATATATACAACATGGAGAGATCCCTACAGGAGAAAATCCTAGAGCTTTCAAATTCAAGGTATCTCAATTTACAATATTAAATAACAGGTTGTATAAACGATCTATTGCAGGTCCATATCTAAGGTGCATCGAGGATCCTGAAATTCAAGAAGTCCTGAAGGATTTTCATGAGGGAGATTGTGGAAACCACACTGGGGGCAGAGCACTGTTCTCAAGGACCCTTAGAACAGGATACTATTGGCCTACTATGAAGAGGGATGCTGTGGATTATGCAAAGAAATGCGATGCTTGTCCGAGACATAGCAATATCCTTCATTAACCAGCGGAGCTCCTACATCCTATTATTACCAGATTTGATGACCAATTATCAACAAAGAATAGCTGGAGTATACAACAAGAATGTCACGATCAGAAGATTTCAAATTGGTGATTTTGTGCTAAGGAAAGCATTCCAGAACACTACGAATTCAGCTGATGGCAAATTAGCACTAAAATGGAAGGTCCCTACCTAATTGAAGCTGAGGCAGGAAAGGGGGCATATCATTTACTGACAATGGAAGGTGATTTACTACCAAGAGCTTGGAATGTTGTCCACTTGAAGAAATACTTTATGTAATAAGGATCCAGAATCCTTAGCCATATTCATGACCGATATCCTTGAAGGATCCTTAGAGGATAAATGATCCTCACTCTAGTAATGATCTAACTTTAATTTATCCACTTATTTAATTAACTTATTTACAAGGAGAAGGATCTTGGATCCTTTATCCTTCTTCCATTTAGTTCTGAGTTTTGCAGAAGGTTGATGTATCCTTAGCAAAGGATCAATTAGCCACAGAAGTCTCCTAAGTTTTATGGGCTTGTCCCCAGTATTTGGGCTTATCCCCCAGTTTTTTTGGCCTGTCCCCAGTTTTTGGGCTTGTCCCCAGTTTTTGGGCCTATGCCCAGTTTCGCCAGTAGCGCACGATGATCCTGGTGCAGTTCAAGGCAATGCGACCAGTACCCGCTTTAGGGGCTGACAATTTCATTGTACTGGCTGTATTCAGGATCCTACGTATAATGGTAGACGTACCATACATCCGTTCCTAAGGTTTTTAACGTTTTCACGTTAGCTAAGGTTTTGGCATTTTCATGTCACTAAGTTTGGATAGTCGCCAGTGAGGGCCATACTCCAGTTTACAAAAGATCCTTTGGGCTTGTCCCCAGTTTTTTGGGCTTGTCCCCAGTTATTTGGGCTTGTCCCCAGTTTGTTGGGCTTGTCCCTAGTTTATTTGGGCTTGTCCCCAGTTTGTTGGACTTGTCCCCAGTTTGTTGGGCTTGTCCTCAGTTATTATGGGTTCATTCCCAATTATTTGGCTTGGTCCCAAGTTTGTTTTTCTTACAGGATCTTGGAGCTCTAAAGTTATACAAGTTCTGACAATAAGGATCCCGGATCCTTGAAACTTTACTTTTCACAGTTTGTTTATTCAGTAATAATTTACAAGGATATAGAATCCTAACTTGGATTCTCTTGTATGTTATATTCTAACTTTTTCTAAGCTGCAAGTTGTCTCTTATCCTTTTTGGTTAAGGATCATTGATCCACATTTGTCCGAACACTTCAAGTTTTCTGTAAAAAGTTTAACATTATCATTAGATTTCCAATAACTTTTCAGTTGTTTGGCGATGATATCTTTGAAAATAGAAAGCATACGTAAAAAATAAAGAGGGAAGAAACAACAACAAATGTAGCTAAAACGTTTAATGTTGTTACCTATTCATTATGTATCAAAATCATCTGGCCTGGATTTCACCAGCAAAACCATGGATCATCCACCCAGGCCAGACAGGGCTATCTAACAGTTAAAGTGTCTATGCAGAAATTAAAGTGTAGGAAGGTTAATAGCGAACTGTGTAGAAGGATTCATTCTCCACAAACAGAAGGATCTTCTTGTCTGTAAAGGCATTTGAGGAGTTATCTCTAACTCTATATTTTGCAATGATGATTATAGCAGGTCTTATCAGTGACGACAGGCAGTGTAACGACTAGTTACCAGCAGCAACGGCTAGTCCGCTTCTAACGGAAATATGACAGCTGTGAATCCTTATCACAACTGCCATATTAGGGCAATTGTTAGGGAATGAATTTTATGCTAAGGATCATCTATCCTGAGACTGGTCATGGATCACGGATCCTTAATGGATGATGCAGGGAGTCTGAGGATCCAGGATCCTTAACAGAACTTATGATTTCTAACAATTGTCACGTTTTTAATGTTTATATGCAGGTAATGGACGACATGGGCTTAGTCTTTGCTGGAATCTCGTGGAATATGCTTCATAGGCACGTGCTTGATGAAGAAATAACCGTTTTGGAGAACATGGGTGACCTCCACCTTTTTAGGAAAGTTTGTTGCTGGATATTTCTTATCTTTTAAGGGGAAAACAAGCTCATTTGAGGCAGAGGACGAACACACCACAAAAAAAACACACACCAGTCGAATTCTCTGCAAACACTTAGCGAAATACACACACTTATACTAGCAATTCATTGTATTGGGCTTGTTTTCTTCTGAAGTTGTACAAGGATCATTATTGTTTTTGCAATATATTTGGTGATCGGTAGTTTCCATCACCCGAGGTTTTTTATGCCGGAGATCTTCTAAAGATCAAGGCCTTTTTCCTCGTATAAATCTCGATGTTCATCGTTGATTTCATATACTTGTCGTTCATACAATTAACCAAGCATCATACCTCATAAAATCATATTTGGTTGCATTATCCTTGTGTGATTTTTGACCAAAACAGAAACCACATTTCCATCTTATTTATGCACTATTCCTCTTTCTTTTCTCATTATTTACATTGACGAATACGATTGACATCCGTTCCACAATTAGAGATTCAAGTTCCAGTGCTACTCTTTGAGCCATCGTCCGCTAAATTTATTTGTGTTCGTGAGCCGTTCGTGAACACGCTCATTTCCTTTAATGAACGAACACTCACATAAAACCCCGTTCGATAAGTGTTCATGAACTATTCGTAAACACATTTATTTCCTTAACGGACGAACACAAACAACATTTTATTCGTGTTCGTTCGGTTCGTTTACAGCGCCACACACTACCCCTCAAAACATTTACTCATTTACCTTACCTTTTTATTTTTAGATGTTACAGTAGTGCACACACAATATTAGATTATCGAGCATATTCTTTTAATCATCTATACATATAATAAAAGAAACCTGATTGAGTACACATGTCAATCTCTCAATCACTCTTAATTTATGTTTCTCACCTAAAAAAATAAAAAAAAATAATCATAATCATCTTATTGTTATTCTATTCCTAAAAATAAGTCATATTCCTAGATATTTAAATAACATAAATTATATGTTGTGTATGGATATAAATAAATAAAAAAAATAATCATAATCATCTTATTGTTACTCTATTCCTAAAAATAAGCCATATTGCTAGATATTTAAATAATATAAATTATATGTTGTCTATCGATTTAAGTAGAAAAAATCATTAATGTATGACTAGAGGGCATAATTAAACATTATTCTTTCCGTTAAAAAAATGATATTTATATAATCTTAAAAAGAATGGTCGGTGGCTATCACATCAAAGCCACCGACCGATTCTTTAATATATATTCAAGTGGCTAGAAGGTTTGTAACAAAAGCATAGTTAGATGAATTGGTTAAGATTTTACTATTCTAACATATAGACATAGGTTCGATTCTCCACCACTCCATTGTCATGATATTTTTTCCATTCAACAGGTGTCTCATACTTTTCCTTTTTTATATTCCATTGTCCTATTTTTTTCATTTAGCAAGTGTTCTCATACTTTTTCCCTTTTCTATTTTCTTTTCGTTTCGTTTTTTATTTCCTTTTGTTCCTGTATACGTTACATGATAAATATAGGTAGCTATGAATGGATTTGCTGAACTCAATCTGAATATATGTAGATGAATATATGTAGGTATACATGTGGATGTTTGTTTTTCGCGTACAACTATCCACTTTCTAACCTGTATTTTCATTATTTGAGTTAAAAGAAAAAAAAACTATGTTTTTACGTGGATATTTTTATGTACGTGTTGTTATAAGTTCATGTTTCGACGTATTTCTTATGCAATTTTTCATAAACGAGTAAGGTGAAATATAATGTGTTTTCATGTTTATTTTTATGTTTGGGTATAAATTCACGTTTCGACGTAAACCATATAAATTCACATTTCGACATAATTTTCAGAAACAAGTCTGATCAAGTATAATACGTTTTAATGCTTATTTTTGCATATGTTTTTGATTGGTTTATATTTTGACGTAAATTGTGTTCAAAACCGAGTCTGATCAAATATAATACGTTTTCATTCGACGGAATAAATTCGAATTACTGTACGTTTTGACGTCGTTAGGTCTTGATTCAAATGTAAGGATGATGTAGTGGTTATGTGGAACCCTCACCAAACGAATCAACCCGGGAGTTAGATCGGATACGACGAAACACGTTTTCGTATGGTTAACGCATTACATAATGTGCCACCAGCTATAAACAACTAAGTCGTCGCCGACGCAACGCGCGACATATGACAACAATCTAGTTATTATTAATTAACACTATCGCACAGGACGGTATGACTAGAGGGCATAATTAAATTAAGGTTCTTTACTTATAGTTTGTTAGTTTATTTTAAGAAATTGTATATATAGTTAGGTTTTTTTTTTTGTCATTTTATTAAATATTAAGTTATAGTCTTGTGTATTATATGGATCCAATGGTTTCAATAATGAAAACTGCTTATTTATATTTTTTAAATAACAACAAATAATCATGTTTAAATAGTCCTGGACTGAATTTAAATAAATTTCCATCATTAAAGGCTTAAAATTAGTTTATATATGAAATAATGGTCATCATTATAAATCTAATATAAAAACGCTTTCGTAAAATCTATTTTTGGTAAGGTTTAAACAAAAAATAACATTATAAGTTATAAATAAAAATATATTTGAGGTATGGGTTGATTTTGCGAGAAGGTTTAAGAGACCTAATCTAACAAAAAATATTGATTAGTTTAACATATATATTTAAAGATCGAATATTAAGGTAAAGATTTTAAAATAAGAATAAATGAATTTTATATACTAAATAATAAACCAATATATCTTTAAAAATCTCTTTTATTGCACGGGTTGAATAAATATAATTTTATATACCAAATAAAAAAGTTATATCTTTAAAACCACTTGTATTACACGAGTTGAATAAATGTAATATTGTTTATCAAATAATAAAATAATACATCTTTAAGAAACCTCATTTATTACACGGGTTGAATAAATGTAATTTTATATACCAAGTAATAAAAAAATTACATATTTAAAAATATATGTATTACACAGGTTGAATAAATATAATTTCCTATACTAAATAATAAAGTAGGATGGTATTCAAAATTTAAAATAGAAGAATGGTATTCAAAAAATTAAAGTAGGATGAAGTTTAATATTAGCTCATTATTTATTTATTTATTTATTTATTTATTTATTTATTTAACATAAGATAAGTTTGGAAGTGAGGCGAGAAAACCATAAAATAAATACTTACAATGAATGACACGTGTCACATATTAATGTTTTATTATATAGTATAGTATAAATATATATTTATATTGATATAAATAGATTATTATATTGTAGTAAAATTTGTTAACAAAATCTCAATAAATTTAACCCTTTATTTATAACTTGTAAATGTAACGAAGTCTCAATAAATTTAACTATTTATTTAAAACTTGTAAATGTAGAAATGATAAATAATATTACTTAATTTTATTTTAAGTTTCGTAAAATCTATTTGATACCAAACTAAACAAAACTTTCAAATATATAGTTAAAATCAAGAGTAAATTACGATTTTGCCCCCTGTGGTGATATCACTTTTACCCTTTTAGCAAAAAAAACGAATCTTTTAACATATGAGCCCCCAACGTATTTTTTTTCTAACCCTTTTGGCCCCTAACACTAACCTCATCCATTTACTTTTAGGGGTCAAAAGGGTTAGAAAAAAAGACGTTGGGGTCCAAAAGGGTTAGAAAAAAAGACGTTGAGAGCTCAGATGTTAAAAAATTTCTTTTTGGGTTATAAGGGTAAAAGTGATATAACCACAGGGGCTAAAATCGTAATTTACTCTAATATCAAATTAGTTAACTAAGTTTGAATTTGAAGTAAATAGATAAATATAAAAGTAATAATTAAACTCAATAATATTTAGTAAGAGGATTATCTATAACTAAATAGAAGAGTTTAAACTAAAATTATAATTATCCATAAGACATGGCCTAATATGATGACAAGTGTCATCAAAGTGGTTTCTTTTATTATATAGGTAATTTACTCTAATATCAAATTAGGTAACTAAATTTGAAGTAAATAGATAAATATAACAGTAATAATTAAACTAAATAATAGAGTAAATTACAAGTTTTGTCCTTTATGTATGTCCCAAATTGCAGGCGCTGTCCTTTGTCTTTAAAATTGATGAGTTTTGTCCTTAATGTTTGCAAATCTTGCACGTTACGTCCTTTAGGCCAAACCCAGTTAGATTTTTTGGTTAAATGAAGGCATGTGCAAGGCACATGAGGGTAGCATTGTCTTTTCACCTCCTCACTTGTCTTTCTCACCTTTTAATGCCCTAATTATAGAATCACCAGCAAATAAAGTCAATTACCATTTCATCTGATCTGATTTCTTCCAAAACCTCACACAAATCAGCTCCCGCCATGGTACCATCCCTCCTTCCCCATTCGACCATCATCCACCATCATCGCAAACACCCAACCACCACCATCCGCCATCGTCTCAGATCTGAGCCGACCACCCATTTACAACTTGCTACCAGAGAGAGGAATCAAGAGAGAGATTTAAGAGCAAAGAGAAGGGTTTATTATTATCTCATGAACCTCATCAGAACACCGCCGCTCTGTCTCCTACACCACCGTCGGAACACCGGCATTCCTGCACCACTAGCCACCATCTGAAACCCCACACTACTCTTGTTCTTCGTAGATCTAAAAGATGGTGGTGGTTAGGGTTGGGGGTTTAACTATCGCCTGACCCCACACCACCTCCCACCCTCACCTGCCGCCGACCACCACCACCTCCCACCCTCCCCTGCCGCAATCACCCACTGTCTCTACCATCGCCTGACCCACCATCACCACTCCACCATCTCCAACATCACCATCAACATAATCCCAATCTCAAACAAAAAATCCCCAAATCACAAGGACTGATTTTCTGATAGAATATGCATCGATTATTGGATAGTGAATACCAGTCCTAATTTCTTTCATATACATAACATTTTGGGCTAAATATCAGTCCCGATTCGATCAATTTTGGGAATATTAATATGTTATAACCGATTTTCAGTCTCTGCAATGTTTCCTCTTTATTAGAGATTGGATATTAGTCACTCACAGGGGTTGAAGTTTGTAATCCATTAGAGAAGCTTCCACCAGTTCTAAGCGTGGTGGAAGGAAGCACTAGCTTCTCTGATGGTGAACCATCTTGCAAGCCTGAAAGAACCCGTTTCTCTGGTGGTAGATGGTGGTGGTAGGTGGTGTCGGAGCGGAGAGGTGAGTCGGCGGAGCTGTGGCGGTGGTTGTGGGGAAAGTCTCTCTTTCTCTCTTCTCTCTCTCTCTCAGAACTTCTGATGGATTAACCCTAATGTGCAAATGATGAACCTTAATGTGTAAAAGGTGTAGCTGGGTTTTAAACAATGAGAAAAGACATATGGGAGGTGTAATGACATTTCTACCCTCACATACCTTGCACATGATCAGTTTTAACCAAAAAATCTAACTGGGTTTGGCCTAAAGGACATAACGTGCAAGATTTGCAAACATTAAGAACAAAACTCATCAATTTTAAAGACAAAGGACAACGCCTGCAATTTGGGACATACATAAAGGACAAAACTTGTAATTTACTCCTAAATAATATTTAGTAGGAGAATTATCTATAACTAAATAGAAGAGTTTAAACTAAAATTATAATTATCCATAATACATAGCTTAATACGATGACAAGTGTTCTTAAAGTGGTTTCTTTTATTATATAGTATAGATATAGATGCAAGTATTTTATCTTTATTTCTCTCTTTTTGATTTAGGGGCTGTTTGGTAGCCTCTGAATGGTCATTAAGAGGCTACCTCTTAATGGAACCATTAAGAATTTTACCAATGAGAAGGTAGAAGAATGTGACATGTGATGATTTACCATTCAGAGGTTACCTCTTAACCATTCAGACTTGAGGTTACCTCTTATTCATTAAGAGGTTTTAAACCATTAAGAGGTAGCATCTGAATGGTCATTAAGAGGCTACCAAACAGCCCCTTATAGTGGCATTAGCCTTTTCCTATGATAATAACATATCTTTTTCGTAATATTAATATAATATAATATTATTTTGTTTTGGCGATGAGAGAGCATTACACGATGACTAGGTTCAGGCGGCCGAATGTGATTCTGATCGGACGGTTCAGATGAAGTGGGCCCACTTGACCGAATCCTCAAAAAATTAGGTTACCGGAAAAAAAGCATTTATGATCGCATGGTCGTCATTCAGTATCGAATGTTCTTTCTTAGTTCTTATCCGTCGATCATGCCTACGTCATCTTTCCATAATTTATTTTTTAAATTTCATCTAGATCCTTTTAATATCTTGGTCATTCATATTTCCCCCCCTTATGTTAGATTCAAGTCTTTTTACCTTTGACCCTCTATATACATTTAACTTCACAATGTCCCCTACGCTATACAATCACCATTAATATCACCACCAATATTTATTATATAATCGAATTATATAACAATCATACATTTCATTTTCTTATGGAAATGGTTAGTTGACCAATTATTTAAACCTAGGTTTAACAAGTGCACATCCTATACTATTTACCAATATTGGTTTTAGTTACCTTAGTGACGTGATCTAGAGGTGTTCATCGAATCGAATATCGAATTTTTGAATTATTTGAATCAAATTATTCGAATAATTTTTATTATCCCTTGAATTCGAATTATTTGAATCGAATTATTCGAATAATTTTTATTATCCCTTGAATTCGAATAAAAAACCCAATTCGTATTCGAATAAATTCAATTTGATTCAAATTCTTTTAAAACATATAAAAAAGTATTAGGATGAAACATGAATTTTAAAGCAAACATAAAGCACGATATCACATTAAAAAGTTTCAAATAAAGTACCATAAGAATTAAATTCAAAACAAGAAGTCGGGACTAACCACTCCTCAATTACAAGTTTATATTTTTAGGGTTAAAAATCTATTGATAGATTTGTTATTTATGTTTTAGTTATGGCCATGTAGTGGGTTTGATAATGGGTAATTTTAATACTTAGAATAAATTTTGAAAATAATTTATAGTATAGCCCAATAAAAGTTATATATGTATTATATATAAAAATGATAAATAAAAATGTGCAATTTTTATTCGAATTTCGAATCGAATCAAATTTGAAATTATAAATTCGTATTCGATTCGTATTCGATTTACTTGACTCGAATTGAATCGAATTCGAATTCTTATAATCGAATCGAATTTAATCGAATTTCGAATTTTTCGAATTCGAAACGAATTTTGAACACCCCTAACGTCATCCATCTAGAATCTATCTTGTCTCAGTACAAGTAATTGTAAAGTTATCATCTCATCCACTTTTAAAACGTTTAATACACGTTACTTATATTTAAGGTCACACACTTTCTTTTGTAGCGGTATCTCTCATATGGACATATGATATGCGATATACCTAAGACGTCACAAATGAGAAAAAAAATTCTATCATTTATTTTCAAGATAAAAATAGATGGTTATTTTTATTTACCATAATATAAATTAAATATATCATTTTTTTAACGGCTAATGATACTCTTTTACATCAATTATTCTCTATTTACCCAGGTGGTTTAAACCTGAGACCTCTCTTTTAAGAGGCATGTACCTCTATCAAGTGGGCTACCTCACATTGGTATTAAATAAAACGGAGCAAACACACCTTATAAAACGTTTTTAAAATGAGCACTTATACAACAAGAATCATAAAGTCTATCTTTTTCTCGCACATAGTAAGCAGTTCACCACTTTATCGATTCCCCTACACATAGAACCAAAATGTTGTCATTTCCTTTACAAAAAAATAACAAACTAAACTATAAAAGTCACTTTCACCACAACTTTATCATCACACATCCTACACTAAACCAAATCCACCACTATGTTATTGCAAAATAGTGGAGGGTGCAAAGTGAACCTAACCCAAAAGTTACAAACTTATTATAGCCTTTTAATTAATCAAACAAATTATCATCAATACATAAAATATTATATATGAAAAATATATATAGAAGTCATACATGACCGCCTTACAATTTCCTTTCAATCCTTTTCAAGCTTCCCCAGTCTTTCTTCCTTCTCTTTTCAGTCTTCACCGTCTGCCTCTCATTCACACACACACACACACACCAGAATCATCTTCTCCATCAGTTTTTCTAGGTATTATTTATATATTTTTAATTTATGTATATATTATGTATCCTCTGTTTTTCTTCTATGGATTCTCAACGTTAAATGTGGGTTTTTCTATCAATTCACGTTAATTAATTCATGGGTTTTACTTTAATCTTATTTGGGTATCTGAAAACAGGGTAAAGATTGAAGCTTTCAAGTTTAATCACAACAAAGACATGGTAATTTGGATTTTCTTGAACTTTGAAACAGAGTTATGCATAAAGATCAAAGCTTTGATTTTTATTGATTAATGATGATTACCCACTTTGAATTTGATTGCTAACACGAGTTTTATGAGGTTAGGTGAGTCCAATTGGTAAAATGGAGCATCAAGAATTCGGTCCGCCATGGTTGATACCAATGTTGAGAGCTGATTACTTTGGTTCTTGTCGTTTTCATGGAGATGCTAATAAAAGTGAATGTAATATGTATTGTTTGGATTGCTGTGGTGACTCTCTTTGTTCTTATTGTTTGATTCACCACAAAGATCATCGTGTTGTTCAGGTAAAATTGATGATGGAACTTAATGCCTGTTATGTGTTCGATGAAATGCTTGACTGAAGTTCAGTTTGTTAATTTGAATATGTAATGTGCTAATTTTTTTTGGGTTTTTTGTTGTGGTTGATTAGATAAGGAGGTCTTCATACCATAACGTGGTTAGGGTTAGTGAGATTCAAAGATTTCTGGACATTACTTGTGTGCAAACCTACATTATCAATAGCGCAAAGATCGTGTTCTTGAACGAACGACCGCAGCCTAGGCCGGGCAAAGGAGTCACCAACCATTGCGAGATCTGTGGCCGAAGCCTCGTTGATGCTTTTCGGTTTTGTTCCCTTGGTTGCAAGGTATAAACCCTGTTCCTGTTTGGCATATTTTCATTCGATTCGGTTTTTTTTTATTCTATGATGGATTGGTCATGGGCGGAATCAAAGGGGGTCAAAAGGGTCCACCGACCTATTAGTCACCAGAATTTGTTAAATTTTTATATATAAAATATGAGTTTTGTTGTTAAGAAAAACATGAGTTTAACCTCTTAGTTGTAATTGGTACAGAAAAATCATCAGAATTTGTTGGATTTTTATATAAAATATGAGTTTTGTTTTAAGAGGCTCAACATTAACCAAAAATTGTTAAATTTTTATATACAAAATACGAGTTTCAGTTTTAGGAAAATATGAGTTGAACCTCTTAGTTGTAACCGGTACAGATAAGTCACCATAAGTTATTGGATTTTAATATAAAATACGAGTTTTGGTTTTAAGAAAAAGCATGTGTCAGACCTCTTAGTTAAGAGGTCTAACTGGTACAAAAGATAATCTTATGATGACCCGACTAAATCACATTCAGACATTTGTCGAGTTTTAGGTTGTTCCAATTTTTTACTGATTCGCGGTTGCTCTATGGTTTAGCTTGGTGGCATGAAGCGCGGTGATCGAGAACTAAGCTTCACCCATAAGATGAAACACGGCCGCGATGGTTACGAGTCGTACGAGCCATTGACACCGACACCGAAGAAAGTGAAAAGATCGCATTTGTTCAATCAGCTTATCGACACCCATATCTTTCAGTACAATCTTTATGGTCGAAATGGTCATTCCGACATGTCATCTTCATCTACATCCGGTGATGAAACGACCGCCATCATGTCTCCTGGGACGCCACCTCTTTTCAACCACCGGAATTCCAGCAGGAGAAAGGGCATACCTCGGAGGGCACCATTTTAATGATCGATGGATGAAAACGTCAAGGGTAATATGGTAATTTGATATGGGTTCAATTTCTACGTTATAGAAAGGTGAATATACGTTTGGGGATATAGTGTAGTTGTGAAAAAATATGATACATATGTTAGTATAAGGTGTTGTGTTGATATACATACATAGTTATATAAATATGTATTTCTTTTTGAAGTTAGGAAAAAGAAAGAAAAATGGTGAAAATTAGTTTTTTTTATATGAAATGTATAGAAGTAGATACGTGAAATGTGTGCATGTAAATATTATGTTTTTATATGAAAATTTATAGTATACGGATGTGTATACATGGGTGTTTGGGAGTATTTATTAAGGCCGTATGTGTTATTTTGTTAAAACAGTTAATGAAGTTGTTTAACGAAACAACTTACTATTTAAGGTTTTAAACACAATAACATATAATGCCTTTTGGGAGTGTGTGGGTCAGTTTTGACTTAAAACCATAATCATAACGGAGATGTCAGTTAAAATGGATAACTATAGCATAACCAGTGTTGCAGAAATCGGCCCCTAGGCGCTAGGCGACCACTTACTGCCTAATTTTGAGCTAGTCGGCCAATTAATCGGCCATGGTCAAAGTCGGTCAAAGGCGGTACCTAGGCGATCCTAGGCGGTCAAAAATCGGATTAATCGGACTATATTAATCGGTCCTAGGCGGTCCTTGGCGGTCAAAATTGGTCAAAATCGGTCAAAATCGAACCATACTATCTGAAACTTGAAGTATTTATGTGAATTTTGAAGTATTATTTTTAAATTATTGGGTATATATATAATTTTGAAAAAATACATATAAAAATCCCATTCCGATTAATCCTGATTAATCCCTAGGCGGTACCTCACCGCCCGACTAGCACCTTCTACAACATTGAGCATAACCGATCGGTTATTGCGGTTTCTTAAGCTGTATTGAGGTTACAATGGATCGGTTATGGATCGGTTAACAGTCTCAGCAGGGGCGGCCAGGATGGGGTGCGGGGTGGGCGCCAACTCAGGGCTCAAACCCTCCAGGGGCGATAAAAATTTATTTATTTTAATAAAGTTACGCTGTATAACTTAGAATATATAAGTATTGAATTGGAAAATGATAAGATGAGGCCAATGGTCTCGTGGTTCCCATGTCACTTTATTAGCAAGTAGGTCTTGGGTTGTAATCTTGATAGCTTTATTTTTAGTTGATTTTTTTCTTTATGTTTGTTACCTATGCATTAAATGCAAATGACATCAATTGACTAATTTTGTATTATATTAAATCAAAATGAGAATCGTAGTTATTTCTCAAAAATGCTTATTTATGTTAATTTCTTAAAATATTATTCAATCTACAATTAGTTTTATGTGTTTAATTTTTTATCAAAAAAGTCTTATTTGTTTTTTTTTTCTCTTTCAACTTTGTGTATTTTCTATATAAATTTGGATAGGTTACGATGGTTTTACATGATCGTAAATAACGATTTTTAAAGTTACGACGTAACTATTCCACATTTCTTAATTTACCCTTACAACGTGTTTCCTTTCTACGTTTCGTTGTCCAAATGTGCGTGTGATGTGCTTTTTATCTACGTTTCCATGTAAAAAAATAGCCCGCCGCAACATGCAGGTGATTCCACAAATTTTTATTCATTTTTCATATATTTAAAACTTTTTTGTATATTCTTTTTAAGAAGTTTATATTTTAGGAGCCCGTATTTTATGTTCGTACAGGGCCTACATATTTTCGAAGTTTTTTGGAAACGACTCTGAATCTCAACCTCCACGGGCCTAGCTCAAAATAACTATAAACAATATAATTAGGTGTTATTTGCGCCTAAAAGTTCGAGCTTAAATTTTTTTTTACTATGAAATAAATTTTATGGATCGGTTAACAGTCTCAGCCTCCACGGGCCTAGCTAAAAATAACTATAAACAATATAATTAGGTGTTATTTGGGCCTAAAAGTTCGAGTTTAAAAATTTTTAACTATGAAATAAATTGTTATTACAAATATGCTAGTGAATATTACATAGCATTAAAATATTATATAATGCTAAATAATACATACAATAGGTTCGGTTTTGGCGGATGGCAACACACTATTGTCGGTTTTCATAAAACCATTAAACCAACCCACTAATTTTTAGTACAATTCGGTTATATCGGTTTGGTTTCATTGGTTGATTCGGTTATGAGTCGGTTAATTCGGTTTCTTACTCACCGCTACAATACATGTTGGGTGATAGGGTAAGAGTGGTTATATGGGTCGTATAAGGGTCATATCATACGACCCATATAGCATCATATGACTCGTATAATGTAAAGATAGTGTACACCATTAGGGGGGGGGGGGTGCGTTTATGTCGCATCACTCTATTTGAAAGAGTGTTTGCGATCCATTTATTTAAAAGCAAAAGCGTGTATCTTGTATAAAAAAAATTGTAAGATGTCGATATTTACGTGTCACTTTTAAATTTTATTTCTTTAAAACAACTATATATCTACGGTTGATGGTTATATAGTTAAAGTTGTGACTTTATGTGGGTGATGGTTGTATCATTATGTGAATGTACAAGTGTTTGAAGCATGATGTACAAGAGTGGTCAATTTATAGTGTGGATGATGAAGAAGAGGCGTGAAGGATCTGAAGTAGTTTGTGGGACATAAAATTAAAGAATGTCAATAGACGTCACTTTCTAAACTAAACTTATCATGGGTTGTGTGTACATTTGGTTCTATGTTTGTCGTTTTGGTTTCATTAGATATGGAAAACACATATGTGGCTTGTTTTTTATATAACATTTGCGTGCAAACAGGGTTTTAAACTAGTGAACCGCTCCATAAACGATTAATCGACACGAACAATGATAACTGTGTAAGACGTCTTTCTGTCTTTTTCTTAATTTCTATTCGAGATTAGCTAGTAGCTGGTGGCTGGAAGCTGGTAGTTATAGCTGGTAGCTAGTAGCTGTAGCTTTTTAGATATATTTGGTGTTTGGTAGAGTAGCCGGAGCTTTTAATAAAATGACCAAAATGGACATAACTAAAAATTTAGAAAGTTGGTGCATTAAAAAGTTTCTTATTTTTAAAGGTTAAAATAATCATTTTTTCCCTAAAAGCTTGTAGCTCCTTCTAAACGCTACTAGTAGTAGCGTTCAACCAAAAGTTTCAAGCTTCTAACCTAAAAGCTTAAAGCTCCTTCAACCAAACAAGACTTTTTATTGATTAGGAGCTTTTTCTTAAAAGCTTAAAGCTAGAAGCTCCTAAAAGCTCCATGCCAAACATACCCATAATGTATATATGGATGGGCAAATAATATTTATGTAATGATTAAGCCAAAAATATCTGTACGAGAAATAAAACCTATAATTCTTTAAAGACATACCGATATTTTTTATAGATGAAAATTTGTATACGTTGATTACACTTTTTCAAAGTAACTTTTTTAATCATTTTTTTTTGATGAAAATTTGTATACGTTGATTACACTTTTCCAAAGTAATTTATTTAATCCAATAGCTGCCTAGTGTTAAATTAACTATGGGACAATTCAAGAAGACACTTTAGTTTTTGGTAGGGCCGTAAGCGAATCAAATGTTTAACGAACAGTTTATGAACTGTTTGGCGGGAAGTTTGTTTACGTTTTTTCGTTTAATAAATGAACGAACATGAACAAGTAATTTCGTTCGGTTAGTTAAATGAACGAATACGAACAAAGGTCCCGTTCGTTTAATTGTGTTCGTGAACGTTTGGTTATGCGTTCGACGTTTTTTCATGTTCATTTATTTATGTTGCTAATTAAAGATTTTGTACATTTTTATTTTTATCTAAACTTTTCATATTTTTTAATTCTTATTTTTTTTTTATCTAATAGTATAGGAAACTTAGTTCCCACCTTGTTTATACAACTTTTTTTCTTCTTCTCATTATTCACATTGATGAATACTATTGACATCCGTTCCACGTTTAGGACTTCAAGTTCCAACACTTCTCCCTCTGCCATCCACCTCTAGCCTATTTGTGTTTGTTTGAGTTCGTAAACACGTTCATTTTTGTAATGAAGGAGCACGAACACAATCGTTCAGAACTTTAAGCTAAAAAGAAACTACAAGTGTTTGTATGATGTATTATCTAATTAATGAGTAGTCAAACTCGAGACCAAATTAAAAACATCTATGTATAGTAACTAATGTGTTTTTTTGATGGAATGTCAAATATTTTGATATTGCTACAGTTATGTACATGTCCTATTAACGAGATCTTGACACCTCTTACAATATTCAGTGTGAAAATTAGTTAGGTCACACGTTAGGCTTCATTTGCAATTAGTAAAACCGAACAAAACATTGACTAAAATTGGTTTAATCCACATTAGAGGGCTTTGGCACAATTAAGGCGTTAAACATCCACATTTTCTCTCTTGGCGATTTTCTTTCGGTTGTTGGTAGTTGTCCTTGTGGGTCGACCCACCGTCCTAATCTTTGATTTGATTTGATTTGATTATCATGTTATCAACCTTTGATGATTAACTTTAAGAGGTTAGGTTTTCATAATCAACTTGATTAATTCCAGTATCTTTTGGTGAATAATGGCTAAAGTTGACTAACATATTAATATTTACACATGTTCACATTTCGGTAACCTTCTTAGCCAACCAAACCACATAAGCAGTTTTAGTCAACATATTAATATTAATAATGTCTAAGAGACACTTGAAAGTGGTAAACTTCAAAATCAACCGATAAGAGTGTGTCATGTCAAAGTGGTAAACTATGCACAAAAGTGTTGGCAATGGTTAGACACTTCAAGAATTGGTAAACTATTTAAAAAAAAAGGAAAAATGTGTGATTTGTTGAGATGGCATGGACCTCACCCCACACACCCCCTCTCTCTCTCCTACCCCCCTCCCCGCATTGGTAACCCATCACCGAACAAACATGGCAAAATCGGCAAACTTGGTGCTGGCGGTGGTTTACCGCATCGGTAAATTGGCTTACGGAAGTTTACCGATCTCCACTCCGTATCCCCTAAGCTAACAAATACATAGTCAACATGTAGAAAAGTTGTCAGTTTATAAAGTTTTAACTTACTGAAATCAATAATTCATCATTAAACTTTGTTACAGGTTTAGTTTAAATTTAGATTAATATATACGAGTATACACTCACACTCCATAAATTGTAACGGTACCTAAATTTCATTTGTTATCTTTGTAATGTTAATATCATTGATTGATTGTTAAAGTTAAAATCATGAACGTAAAATCAGGGTCGGACCTAGGTAGGGGGTTGGGTGGGCGGACGCACCCCTGAAAAAGGATTTAGCGTATTTTATATGCCGAAATCCCGATCGCACCCCTTGAAAATAAATCATGTGTCCGCCGCTGCGTAAAACGATATTCAATACAAAATTTATACAAACTAAAAACATTTAGCCTTTTCTTGGCTTCGTCATACATCCATAAACCTATGCTCAAACAAAACAGAAGACAGTTGTCTGCTAAATCTTTAAGGACGCTTAATTATTTAATCTAAACTAATAAAATATATAAATTCTCCCTCTGCGTTGCATGTAAATTGGACCACGTCATGTATAATAACGCGGCTAAGTTTATTAATTTACCTTCTTTGCTAAGATAAGATAAATTTATAATATATATATCGTTTTTAACTAAAAAAATATTTAAATTATAGTGATGACGGTATTGTGGTTGGGTACGAACACATGCTTCATATCCGGTATTGTGGTAAAGATGACCAATTGCGGTTTGACTTAACTAGTGGTAAATCGGATTCTTTTTTGTTTTTTTTTTTTGTAGGGAAGTAAAATATGGGACGGGTTAAAATTGATTGAGTAGGTTAAATGGGTTAAGTAAAAATACAACAAAATAATGACAAAATTAAACAATATAAAGAAGCAACATATTTATGCATATATGTGTTGTAACTTTAGCTTAAGGTGTTTTTCAAAAAAAAAAATGTAATTTTCCTTTTTAACCCTAAACTTTTAATCTTTGACAATTTAAGTTTAAAGTTTTAATCTTTGGTAATTTAATCCCTTTGATTAATTTGATTTTTCATTTCTAATTCAAAAGTTTCCATCTTATACAATTGAATCCTTTGATTAATTTGATTTTTCACTTCTAATTCAAAAGTTTCCATCTTTTGTGATTTAACCACTTTTATTTTTTTTACTTATATGTTGTAATCTTGGCTTTGGGGGTTTTTTCAAAGAAAAAATGGTTATGCATATGGTTGTTGTAACATTGACTTTGAGGGTTTTAAAAAAAAATGATTGTTTTTACTTTTCACCCAAAAATATTTCATAAATTACTTTTAACCCAAAACTATTTGTTTTTTTACTTTTAACACAAAACTTTTTATCTTTTGCAATCTATCCTAATAACTTTTTTTACTTTCAACTTTGGTCCTTTATAGTTTTTATTTTACGCAAATTTTTCTCTTTATGCTTCATTCTAAATTTTGTGACTTAACACATTGCAACGTGCGTCTTTGGTTTAACATTTTTTAAGTTTCGTTCTAAATTTTGCGAGTTAACACAACGCAACGTGCGTGTGCGGGTGAACGTTTTTACATCGTCTATTTTTTCCCATTTGACAGGTTTAACATAGCGTGCACGTCCTAAATCGACTTAGCTATAACTAAAGAATCCCCGCCGCATTGCGGCGAGTCGTAATTCTAGTAAGTATAACATTACATATGTCGTGTACATGTTTTTTCTCTTTGGAAACTGCTCAATTACACCAATGATCAAACTCACGTAAATAATCAAATCATTAATAACTAAATATGAACCTAAACCACGCTAATCATTGCGGGGAGGGGGGCTACGGCCCTAGGCCTAATCTCCCCGAGGGAGTGGGGGGGGGGGGGAGTTTTTTAAAACTTTTTTATATACTATATATATTTTTGAGTAAATTACAAGTTTTGTCCTTTATGTTTGTCCCAAATTTCAGGCGCTGTCATTTACCTTTAAAATTGATGAGTTTTGTACTTAATGTTTGGAAATGTTGCACGTTATGTCCTTTATGGCAAACCCAGTTATATTTTTCAGTTAAATTAAGTCATGTGCAGGGCATATGAGGGTAGAAATGTAATTACACCTCCCACTTGTCTTTCCTCCTTATTTAAAATCTCATCTACCCCAATCCTTTCACCTGGTTCAAATTAGGGTTCATCATCACTTTGTAAATTAGGGTTGTCGCCATGGTCAACTACTGTGGAAACTCACGAGTTCATTCACCAGATCAGTAGTGATTCTTTTTCCTAATAAACTTAACTGATCCAACATAGTTTCTGCATCCCGAAGCGAACCCTCTACATTCAGAGCAATCAAATCCAAAGCATCTGACTCAACATCCAAATTCTCCTCTTCTGAGATTTTCCTCAACTTATTAACGATGTCACAATCTTTAATTTGTTAAAAAGATACTTCTGGCAACGCGACAAAACAGAACGTGGTACATTATCAAGATCGGTAGTTATAAAGATGAACACAATGCCTGAAGATGGTTCTTCAAGAAACTTTTGGAATGCCAACCACAACTTAGATGGTAATAAGTGGCATTCATCGATAACATAAACGTTGTGCCTGATAAAGGTTGACGTAGAACCCATCTGCAATTTCTTTAACAAAAATCTAACTTTATCGATCCCGTTCTTGTTGGAGCCGTCCATTTCCGTTATGACTCGACTCTTGCCTGATATATACCCGGCACATTCCGTGCAAACCCTGCAAGGTTTCACGTCTCCGGTGGCGAGGCAATTCAAGGCGGAAGTAAAGACCCGAGCTGTTGATGTTTTCCCAGTACCACAGGGGCCTTGAAATAGATAAATTGGAGCGATTCTTCCCCTAATTATAGAATTCACAAGGGACAAAACCACACCATTTTGGTCAACTATATCTTCAAAGAACATTGGCTTATACTTGTAGCTAAAGCAGTTAATATTATCAAGAGATGAGGGAGAATCCCCTTCTAATTTGCAAAGTGACGATGAACCCTAATTTGAAACAGGTGAAAGGATTGGGGTAGATGAGGTTTTAAATAAGGGGGAAAGATAAGTGGGAGGTGTAATTACATTTCTACCCTCATGTGCCCTGCACATGACCTAATTTAACTAAAAAATATAACTGGGTTTGTCATAAAGGACATAACGTGCAACATTTTCAAACATTAAGTACAAAACTCATCAATTTTAAAGGTAAATGACAGCGCCTGAAATTTGGGACAAACATAAAAGACAAAACTTGTAATTTACTCTATATTTTTATACATTTGTTTGAAAAATTAAAATCTATAGAACTTATTAAATACTTAATCCCATTAAAATTCTATTTTTGTTAAGCCCATTAAACACTAAAGCCCATTTTAAATTAAGCCCTATGCTCTTTAACTACTTAACACGCATAAGTAAAGTTTAAATCGATTTGCAAACTGTGTCCTTTGTCTTCAATAATTACAGAAAACGTACTTGATATTTGCAAACCCTTACAAATTATGTCCTTTAACCCTAACTCAGTTAATTTTTGTTGTTAAATCTGACCAAATGGACCCCATATGAGTGTATTTTTGTGGTTAAATTTGACCAAATGGATCCCACATGAGAGTAAAATGACCAAAATACCCTCATGTGGGGTCCATTTGGTTAGATTTAACCACACAAATTAACTGAATTAACGCTAAGGACATAACTTGCAAGCGTTTGCAAACATTGAGTACGTTTTCTGTAATTATTGAAGACTAAGGACACAGTTTGCAATAAGTGACATACATAAAGGACGATTTTTGTAATTTACTCTTATTTATATGATACTGATGTTGAAAATTTGTGAAAATAGCACTTTTCACAAATATAGGAAAATGTTTTTTTCCTTATTTTGGACTAGAAATAAATATAAGAGTAAATTACAAGTTTTGTCCTTTATGTTTACATCAAATTTCAGGCGCTGTCCTTTAGGCCAAAACTTGACAGGCGGTGTCCTTTACGTTTCAAAATCTTACACGTTTTGTCCTTTAGGCCAAACCCAGTTAGATTTTTTAGTTAAATCTGGTCACCCAAGGGCATTTTAGTCTTTCTACCCCATTTATTTAATATTATTTAAAAATAAAACAAAAAAAAATTAAAATATTATTATATATAGAGTAAATTACTAACCAACATCACCACCACCCTTCATCACCATCACCACCACTCTCCACCGCCGCCACCACCAACACAACCGCCACCACCACCACTACCGCCACCAGCAAACACACCTTAAACCGCCCAACATAACAATCATGACACCCAAAAGATGAAGAACCAAATCGGAATTATTAAGTATCATCAAAAGATGAAGAATCAAATCATATAACGGAAAAGATAGCAAACACGAACCTGAATTGCAAACAGAAATAAGCAGGCTAACCCGAGCCACCACCATCAACCACACCTTCACCCATCGTCGCACCTTACCCAACACCACAACCACCCCTATACATTTCCGGCGCCACCTATGCCTTAACTAACCACGACGCCGCCACCATCACCAAACATTCACTGCTAGTTGCATCATATTCATCCCCCTGACCATTCTCAACAAACCCAAATACCAAATCAAAAACCCCCGAAAACAAAAATATCAAAAACCCTAAAAAAACAATTCCGGCATCGAGTCTCCGACCACCACCACCTGCAATCGCCTATAACATCACCTCCGAACCTACCCCACCACCACAAACCACCCCTTCACCCACCGTCGCACCTAACCCACCAACAAAACCACCCCTTCACCCACCGCACCTAACCCGCCATCACAACTACCCCTAACCCACCACCACCTGCAATAGCACCACAACAACCATCAAGCACCTCCACCACTGTTGTTAGAGAGAGAGAAGAGAGTGAGAGGAGAGAGAAGTTTGAGATCTGAATGAGAAAAAAGGAAGTTTATGTATTTTTTATTTTTAAGTTTTGTACAATTTAGTCCCTGAATAATTTTTTTTACAAAATAGCCCCTTGAAATGTGAAACGACAAAAATGCCCTCATGTGCAATGCACATGACCAGATTTAACCAAAAAATCTAACTAGGTTTGGCCTAAAGGACAAAACGTGCAAGATTTTGAAACGTAAAGGACACCGCCTGTCAAGTTTTGGCCTAAAGGACAACGCCTGAAATTTGATGTAAACATAAAGGACAAAACTTGTAATTTACTCTAAATATAATAAAATGAGTGGGTTTTATATATTTATTTGTGGGTTTGTGTTCTATGTTGGAAGAGCTTCGCAACGAACTGAACCACGTCCAAAACGGAGCTAAGATGAATGAGATATCGATGCTCAAAGTTTGATGTTTGAAACACTAAATGCGGAAAATTGGGAAAGTGGCATCTTGTCCCACATAGGAAGAGAGTTGAAACTTAAAGGGGTATTTAAGTGGGAACTCTCCATCCTTATTGTCTCATGGAAGCACACACTAAGTGTATTCGCGAAGGGTGCGAGCACCCAAACTCGCACACACGCGCGTGCGGCGTGGGCGATGGACGCAATGTGGCACTTTGATGGCGCATTGCTTAGGCTGTTGTATCCTAGAAACAAACGAGTTCTCCTGGGAGACTCGAAATTTGTTTTAAGGGACCCGTGTCTAACACGATCCTCAGCCAAGAACCGTTTTTCTGTTTGCAAATTCTGATCTTGTTTTTCTTTTCAGTTGTAATTGTATTATTTTTCAGTTTCATTCTGTACGAGTTCAGTAATTCAAGTTAATAAAATATTTTATTTAATTTTGAACGAACGGATTCCTACAACTAACATAATAGTCTAAGGATGGGCTTGCGGCTTCGAAACCCCTTGGAACATGTTTCCTAAGGCTGATGGGTGTGGGATGGCGCTGGCCCGTCGAGGCCTGTCCCAGCCCGACAACACTGCCCCCCTTTGGTCTGTCCCGTCGCTTCCGTCACTTCCTTGCCGCATGTGACGAGCTCTTCTCTTTCTTTATAGCTGTTATCCAACACACACAAGGGGGAGGCTAATCACCCACACCACACCCCATACCCATCACTTGGGTGAGGTGATGCATCGAATGACGTGATAGCTTACGTAGAGGTCCATCACCAACTGATAGACCACCTCGGCACCCAATAGCCTGATGTTCCAGCTCCCTTCAGGCCATCGAAAAGCTCAATCCGGTCCAAAAGACTCCAATACCCCACCCCAAGTATTAGTCAACTATTACGATTTCAATAATATGATACTCTGTTACTAAAAACAGATAGGAATAATCATAATAATAAGTTATTATTGTATAAACTTAATATTGGAAAGGACATTTAAATAATCCTCACGTCTATATCATTAGTAATTTACTAATTTAGTATTGAAATCACTTTAAACGGTTGAAATAGCTAACAGAAAAAATAGTAATTTAGTATTGAAATAACTTTAAACGGTTGAAATAGCCAACAGAAAAAATAGTAATTTAGTATTGAAATAACTTTAAACGGTTGAAATAGGCAAATAGCTAACAGAAAAAATAATAAAAAAATTGGCCCAAGAAGAGTGTGAATGGGCTTTAGGTTGTAAGCATGATTATTATTTATTTAGAGTTAAATGCCATTTTAGTCCCTGTGGTTTGAGCCATTTTACCAGTTTAGTTCAAATGTTTCATTTTTAACCTGTGGGTCCAAAAACGTTTCACACTTGCCATTTTAGTCCACTGGGTTAACTTCATCCATTTTTTCTGTTAACGAGAAGGCCAATTCGGTCATTTTATATGGCTGAATTGTCCTTTTAGTTACCAGAATTACATACAAAATGACCAAATTGGCCTTCCCGTTAACAGAAAAAATGGATGAAGTTAACCCAGTGGACTAAAATGGCAACTGTGAAACCTTTTTGGACCCACAGGTTAAAAATGAAACCTTTGGACTAAACTGGCAAAATGGCCCAAACCACAGGGACTAAAATGGCATTTAACTCATTTATTTATTTATTAAATGGTAACATCATTAAAATTGATTAATTTAATATGGTGAAAACGATTCAATATAGTTTTCTGAATAGATTGGATGCGTCGTAACTCGTCTAAGTTAAGTATATGCAGTTATAGGGTGGAGATATAATAGGAAGTTTATTTGACTAGGAAGGCTAGGAAGTGATCTTGACCATCCATTTACTTAATCAAGGGCTAAGATTAAATCAGGGAAATTGAAAGTAAAAAAAGAGGCGCGTGACTTTTTTCAGGGGCAATCTAGTCAATCCAAGCCAATAGTTTCTCTCTCCTCCAATTCCCCCCCATTTTTTAAACGTTAATAACTCTTTCATACGACATTATTTTTTTATAAAAATTGCACCAAAAAAACGAGCGTTTTTTTATCTTTAAAACGAGTATACTATTGCTATATTTTGAAAAAAAAAATTTAAAACCCAGTTGCGTAAAACGCAATAGAAAAAACCCCGGTATCGTAAAACGCAATGAAAAAAAAAAACCCTAAAAAATAACATTTTTCTAAAACGCAATGCATAAAAAACACAAAGAAATGACTTTTTTGTAAAACGTAATGGCCAGAAAACACATAAAAATGTGTTTTACCTAAAACGCAATGCACAAAAAACACAAAAAAATGACTTATTTGTAAAACGCAATGGTCAGAATACACTTAAAATGTCAGTTTTCTAAAACGCAATGAACTGAAAACACATAAAAAGGTGTTTTACCTAAAACGCAATGCACAAAAAACACAAAGAAATGTCTTATATGTAAAACGCAATGGCCAGAAAACACTTAAAAATGACTCATTCTAAAACGCAATTGACTGAAAACACCTAAAAAATGTGTTTTACCTAAAACACAATGACTAAAAACACTTAAAAATGTGTTTTTTCTAAAACGCAATAGCCAGAAACCACATAAAACTCTCTTATTTCTAAAACGCAATGGACACATAAAACTGTCTGTCACTATGAACTGTCTGAATTGTCTACGAATTACTGTCTTCGAAATGAGCCATTTATGGAAATTTAATTTTTCTGATGCGTTTTTAGTACAACAATTTAGTGCAGCTCAACCCCAGCCAGGGGCTGCCGCCCCTGGGACCCCGCTACCGGGGGCTGCCGCCCCCGGACCCCCGCAAAGATCGTAAAACGCAATGACTAAATCAAAAACCCAGATCATGAAAATGAAATTAAAGAATTTCTTACATGGATCGAAGCCGATTTCTTCATCAATTGACGGAATTTGAATGATAGAAACACTTATCAACGCTCGAATCGAACGAATCGAGTGATTATCTCCAAAATCACCGGGAAAAACGAGATTTTTTTATGAAATTAAACTGGGTTTTCTTCAAAAAAAGCTGAAGAACACGTTGATCGGGTTCTGAATCATTGATTTGTGATGAAAATCGCACTATAATGTAGTGATTATTGAGATAGAAAGTGAAGAAATAGTTGAAGATGGTGGATTTTGAAAATGATGGGTTTTTGAATTTACTGGGTTTTGAAAAAGGAAGAAGAAGGAGTTGGATTGACTAAAATACCCTTTCTCTTTATTTTAAAATTTGCCACATGTCATAATCCTATGGCTTCCTATCCTTCCTAGAGAAAATTAACTTCCTATTTGATCTTTACCCTGCAATTATAATCCTGCTTTATATTATTTAAAAAAAAAAGACAAACTTATATTAAACCGTGTAATACAACGTTTTTTTCCACTCCCGGTTACAAATGAGAATGTGGGATTCAAGGACGAGCAGTAGCGAAGCTTGAGATTTCTGACCGGGGGATCGAAAACGTATATACCTAAATAATTCTATACGAAAACTACATACGGGACAATAATGAGCGAAAAGTTCGGAGGGTCGGGCGCTCCTGCGGACGAGCAATCCGCAAAAGCTCGCATTGTATGGGTGTGTCTGTGGCCATTTACGGTAACGCTCAAGACAAGTTTTCGGTCTCGTTACGGTTTTTAATAATATTTTTTATTATTTGTTTAAATAATTAACTTATAAACTTTATAGTTAATCATTTAATTAAATAAACTAAATGTAAAATATGGTGATGATATAAAAAAATAATTATGGATGAGTGATTTGGATTAAGGATAAATATGTTGAGATTCTTCATGCGATAAACATGCATTAGAGAAATTTCTTAATTAACAACTAAATATATTAATGTAAATTGGATTTTAATAATCCTTACATAATTTTGTCTCACTGCACCTTTGTTAAAAAACTTAACTCCGTTAAGTTTTTTTTTTTCCCGAATTTCAAAGTGATGTTTTAGGGATTTTGATCAAAACGAGGATACGAGTCGATTATTGTAAATCTGGGGAGGGGGGGGGGGGGGTATGGGACTGTCAATAGTTGATAATGGATGTAACATTGGAGAGAAAATGAGTATGTTTAAAAGATAAATGAAAAGTGATGTTGGAACTGATGTGACACGTATGTGAATAGAGACCCATATTGATTAAAATAGAAATGCCAATATATGGATTTTTCGAACCTTGATCGACACTAATTTGTTAATGAGGAAACCATAAATTACTTGACAATTAGAAAGACATCATGTCCCATTATATAGGTGACCTAAACTTGAAAAACAAATAACCCTAAACCAACTAAAAATACGACTCTACAAATAAAGAAAAACCCCTTAAATGAATAACCCAACTACAAGACATTTGTAAGTCTTAAACTGTTAGACTTTAAGAAGATTAGTCCAACAATCACCCTGTCCCTCCTAATCTTGTCTTGGTCACATTAACCTTTAGAACAAAGTTAGATCATTGTCTTTCCCTTGAACCAAGTTTACTTCTTCCATTTGCTTCCACTTTGAACACTCAGCCATGTAATGTCCAAGCTCGTTACATTCGATACACTGCACACAATGTTTCTTTCGGTCCCTTTAACCTCGGTTTTGTTCGAGTCATCTACCCCCCCCCCCCCCCCCCCGGGATCAGCCCCACAACCTTCTCCATGGCCATGTTCTTGATCTTCACGATTCAAACTTCCCTGGCCACCTCGACCAGAATGTTCACTATTCAACTTGTTTCCCTTTTCATTCCCAGCACCCTTTTCTTTCCCATCGTATTTGCGAAATAGAAACTTTTGTTCACATTGACATACGAGGAGGGAAGCCAAGCCGGTCAATATCGGTTTGTTTTGTGACGTACTAACACTTAAAGTTTACGAACACAAGTTATGGGTTAAGTATGTATTTTATCATAACTAAGTTACTATTTATAGTCCTTGCAAATTAATACGTATAATAACAATCAACAAGATGCTATAACCATTTTCCGATTTATAGTTGTATTACTATAAAAAAAATTCAGATCAATACATAAATATTATTGTGACTTATTAAGTTAGTTTGTGGAATGGTTAAAACCTTATTATCAAAAGGTTTCAGATTTATAGTTGTATTACTCTCAACTTATTACTTAATTGATACCTAATTAACAAAACATTTCTTATGATTATTAAATTTCTGAAATTGTTAAAATCTTATGGTTAAGACAACGTAGTCTGGGCAGATCTTGGCTAGAGCCGCCGTTTAGACGGTATGACATTGAGTCGCTAAAAAAGAAAGTCACCGTTCAAAAACAAAAAGTTTCAGATTTGTAGTTGTATTACTCTACATTAATTACTTAACTAATACCTAATTAACAAAGAACAAGATACTAAACATTTTATAATGGAATATTTTATACTAAACATTTATAGTTTCAGATTTTAGGTTCACTGGCTAAGATGAAATATAGTGGGCTGAGTAACTTGATGGGCTCTAATGCGTGAAGCTCGACTAGCCCAAGTAAAGGAGGTCCAAAAGGTACACAAGATAGTTCCTTTCACTAGAACTCTAGAGGTGCACAAAACGGGTATTGGGCCCTACCCGGACCTTAGATCAAGAGTTCGAGCCCGAGCCACCCCGGGTTTTAGTCCACCGTGCGCTACGCCAGAGAGATTCTCTCTTGTGACGGCGTAAGCCCCTGCCATTGGCAGTGGGTGGTATGGTTTCCCGGGGAATGTTGTTAGCCAAACTCTGACGCCAGTGTGGGCCCGGTTAAGATAACATAGTCTAGCCAGAGTAGGGTTAGGGCCCTATGCTTGGGAGAGTGTGAGATCTCTTTCTCAACTAGTTAAAGATTCTCACCGTTCAAAAAAACATATCAAAACAAATGACTATATGAAATCAATGAATTAGCACCTATCTTTTGTAACCAATCTAAGTGTAAATAAATTATCATTTAATACTTTCTCATACGATATCATGCTTTCTTTTTTATAACTAAATTCATGATTGTTTTTTCATACCTTTTCATTATTTTTGGTTCATAACAAAAATAATAATAAGTTTCATGTGGTTCGACTATTACTCATCAACATTTTTATGTATGCATTTTAATTAAATAACTAGACCTTTTAGTTTAGTTGTGTCATTCTAACACGTTTTTACAAACAAAAAAAAAAAATCAAATCTCATATATGAACCAATTACGAGTAGAAGTTAATTAAAAACAAACCTAAAGTTACTCAAAAGTAAAGAATATTTATATAAAAGTATGTATAATTTAGAACACATCAGTATCAGTGTCATTTGCTCTTTTTCAACCTCTATTTTCAGACATTGGAATAAGAAACCCTAAAGTTACTCAGTGTATTCCGATGCCAATAACTTAAGAAACATCTTCGAGATCCTTATGCGAGAGTAGACGCTTCAACTCATGCAACATGTCTAAACTATTATTTGCCAATAGAATGTAATCTATATAAAGCATAAGTATAGTAAAGTTGTTCCCACAAATGTTGATGTAGGTGCATTGATCCACTTGATTCTTTGTAAAACCTTATTTCTTCATGATTTCATCCACCAAACTTGAGATACCATTGGCGTGATGCTTGTTACAACCCCTATATGGATTTCTTTAACTTACATACTAGATGATCTTGACCTTCATGTTGTTTCATGTACACATTTTCGTCTAAATCCCTGTTAAGGAAAGCAGTTTTAACATCAATCTTATGCACCTCTAAATCAAAATGAGTTACTAGGGCCATAAGGATCCTTAATAAATCTTTTCGAGAGATAGATGAAAAGGTCTTTTGATAATCAATTCCCTATTGTTGAGTGTAGCACTTTGCAACCAATCTCGCAATATGGCGTTCAACGTTCCCATTCGGATCTAGTTTTCTTTCGAACACCAATTTACACCCTACGGGTTTAACATCGTTGAGTAATTCTACCAAATCCCAAACGTCATTTTTCTTTATGGAGTCAAACTTATCATTCATTGCTTTATTCCATTAAGAAGACTAATCACTGCTAATGGCTTCATTTTAAGAGACATGGTCATTAAGCTTTCTAGCATCCATTTTAGCTTCAGTTTGGTAGGTGACATAATCACCCCAATTAGTAGGCCTTCTGGATCTAGATGACCTCCTTAATTGATTAGCAGGTTCAACATTGTCTTAGTTTTGAGCGTTTTATGTGCTTTCATTCTCTAGTATAATAGGTTCTGAGTGTGGAGGAGTTGGTGCAGTAGCATTCGGTTCAGTTACATCAGGTACAAGAGGAGTAACCGGAGTAATAATAAGTGACGAGTCCCCCCCCCCCCCCCCCGCGTCTTGTATTTCTTGCAATTCTTCATAAGGGTTGGTACTGCTACCACTGACCTTAAAATCTTCTAGGAACATGGCACGCTTGGTTTCTACAATACGAGTGACATGGGAAAGACAATAGAAACGGTCACCCATTGAGTTTTCAGGATACTCGATAAAGAAACAGGTAACCGTTTTTCGGTCAAGTTTCCTTAGGAAATGATTATAAAGTTTAGCTTAAGCAATACAACCCCATACTTTCATATATCTAAGACTCGGTTTCCTTCCTATCTAAAGTTCATAAGGAGTTTTAGGGATAGACTTAGAAGGAACTTATAACGCCATTTCTTATACTATTTTTAGAGGTTTCGGTTTCCCTACTTCTCCTAGATGAGTACCCACAAGTATCCTAACTTTATTAGGTATGTTCAGCTCAAAGGAAACTTATTAACTGGCTGGGCCTACCCACCTATCCCAAATCAGCCACGTTTTTTATTTATTCGTCTTCTCATGTTATTATTATTTGAAAACCAGACAAAACCCAACCGTACTATCATCTTCCATATTCAATCTACAAACTTAAAAAACAGAGACATTTTCAAAATTTTTCATTTTTTTTTTTGGTTTTTTCGATTTTTCAATTTTTTTTCAAAATTTAATGACTCAAAACGACTCAACTAAAATGACTAACTAACTGTACTACTCAAGTGTCCCATCCCCACGCTTAAAGTTTGCATTGTCCTTAATGTAGGAATGGAAACACAACTCAAAAAGAAAAAAATAAACAAAAAAGAAATATACAATATATACAATGGAAAAGACTTAGTTGATAATTTGCGAGACTGTCAATTTGCCAGTCAATTCCACAAATGCCCTCCAATCCGAACGTGCTCAGCAAACAATATCTCATTCTCTCACACAATAATGAAAGTGGCTATCTCTCTCACGCCAATCCTAAGCAAACAGCATCACAAACAAAATAACCAAACATAATAGATAGATATATAATGTCATCAATCTAAACATAACCACAACCAAACCAGCCAACCCAACCAAAGTATCAAGTACAGACCAGGGGAAAGAAAAACAACACAAAAGAAAAATAACAAAAAGAAAATACAACCCCGTCAGCTCCTGCCTCATCCCTACACTACTCATCGTCGTCACTCTCCTCCTCCTCATCCTCCTTATCTCCCCGGTATGTCATAAGGTTTCACATCATTCCATCCACTCGGTCTCGATATGTCATACTGATCAAATGACCCGCCATAAACAGAAAAATCAGCCATGAAAACCTCCATAGAAGTCTCACTGATAGATTGCCTTTGCGGCGCGCAAGAATGGACGACCTAAAATGATAGGAACTTTCTCGTCGGCCTCCATATCAAGAATATCGAAGTCCATGTGGAAAACAAATTTGTTGACTTTAACGAGCAAGTTTTCCATAATCCTCATGGATATTTGTCCGAACGGTCGGCTAAAGACAAGGTCATGCATGTAGGTGTGAGTTCACCTAGGTCTAGCTTCTAATAGAGAGAGCATGTCATCAAATTGATGCTAGCATCTAAGTCGACTAAGGCTTAGCCCGGGGTGTTTCTACCAAACAAGCACTGAATTGTGAAGACTCTCGGATACGTCAGCTTCTCCGGTAGTTTGTTCAAAACCACCACAAAACAACCCCCGGTCAAGCCAATGTTCGGAAGCTCCCCCAGTGTATCCTTTCGTTTAAGATGATCCTTCAATAACTTGACATATTTGGAATATGCTGGAGGGCCTCGAAGAATGGAAGGTTGATTTTAAGCTATTTGAACATGTCGAGGAAATGCCAATATTCCTTAACATATTTCTGATGCTTAAGGCGCACATGATCTATCAGTGGAAACGGTCTAACCTCTACCGATCTCGTTCCTAAGCTTCGCTCTACTTGAGACTCACTGTTTGGTGCGGTAATTGTTGGGTCTAGCCTAGATTTCACCTTCCCAGGAGCCTCCCTCTCGATCTCCTCATCTACTAACTCCTCTTCTTCCTCTACCGACTCTCTAATTACCTCCTCACCTAAACCTCTACCGCTACGAGTGTTAACTGTTTTCAATTAGGTGACTGGGTTGGTTTGAGTACCACCGAGAACTGGCCAGGTGCCCGTTCTTCAAGTAGCCTCAATGTCACCAAAAGACCGTTGAAGATCTAAGAATGCAGATTGTTGATTATTTTAAAGAATATAATGCCCCGCTAGGGTTTTCTGAGTGACTTGATCTTTCCAACTAACTAAGACAACAGCTCCTATATCCTCTCCAACCCACTACCATCGGTCTAACAACTACTCAAACTACCACTAGAGAACTGACCATGCCCCCAATTAGGATTTAGATTTGATTGGAAACCATGGGGATTACCGGAAGAACGCCAATTTGAGTTGTTATTGTTTCTCCAACTCGAGTTATAGTTACTATTGTTAAAAGCATTGGTTGGACCTCGGTTCTGACCCCCTATGAACTCGACCTCCCCCTCACTCATTAAAGGGCATTCTAAAGTACTATGACCCCTACACGTTTCACATGTATCCATTTTGGCATTAATCTCTTTTATCTCTCGGGCTAGGTTTTCTAGAGCACCAACAACACTAGTATTCAGGGTGACCTGGTGAATACCTTGTGCAGATGAGGATATACTAGTGACAGGAATCGAATTCCTATTAACTTTTCGCTGCTCGCATTCGGCCACACTTTTCTTTCCCATAAGGTGGCCTCCTCCTGAAGTATTGAAACGGGCCTTAGGTTCATAAGTGAGCCCGTTATAGAATTTTTCTACAAGGGCCCATTTAGAGAGACCATGTTGGGAGCATCTAGCTTGCAAGTTTTGGAATCGCTCCCAAGTAAGGTAATAAGGCTCGTCTGGTTCCATGCGGAACAGGTGGATTTGGTCATGAATACGGGACGCCTTAGCAGGTGGGATGTATTTATTAAGAAACCCATCATGAATGGCCACCCAAGTGGTGAAAGTTCTCACTGGTTATGAGTCGAGCCAAGTGGTGGCTCGTCCCGCAAGCGAGAAAAGGGAAAAAGTGGAGAAAGATGGAATAATTAGTGGCACCTTGAAGCTTAAAAATACCGAGGATGCGGGTGACGCGGGCTATGTGAGCGGGTGTATCCTTGTCATCACAACCGTGGAACTGGTAAGAGTTCAAGATGGTAGTCATGATGTACGAGGGGATTTTGTAACATCCCAAAAACGGGTTTGGTAATCAAACCGTGTTAATAGTAATGACGGGTAAAATACCGTTAGTGGTAAAAAAAATTAACCCGGTATGTATTAGGAATTTAAATAAATAAACTTAATATTAACTGGAAAGAGGATAAATACTTTGTGAAGACAAAGTTTATAAAAAGGGACCCGAGTTAACGGGACATAAAATAAACGGGTTACAACTCCCGGAACTAACTAAGTTAACTAGGAATAATCAACCTAGTTAATTAAAAGTCTCATAATGGTATGTGAGTTGGTTAAAAACACCTAAAGTAAGAACATGACAATAATTGAGGGGCCAAAGGTGTTAAAAAGCAAACTAGTTTTTAATTAAAAAAAATAATAATACCACACACTGGTGTGTGGGGATCGAACAGAACCAGGGGGACCAGGGGTTTCTCCACAAACCCTAATTCTCATAAAATCCTCCAAATTGAAGCTCAAATCAAGCCCGAATCGTCTGCATGATTACAAATTCGTGATTACCTAGTCGTGGGGATCTCAAGGTAAGTAAAATTTTGTAATTTGGAGATGTTTTGATTTCTTGATGAACATATGAAGTCGAAATTGGAGCTTGAATGTTAGATGTTTGAGTGAAACTATGATAAATACATGATTAGGAATGAAACCTAATCAATAATTTGATGTATTGATGTACATATACATGAAATTGAGAATCACCCACATATGTGTTAGATGGGTTTTGTAGAGAGATTAAGAATACTAGAATCTTGATCATGAAACGGGTGTTATTGATTTTTTTTTGAAACGAATCTAGGTGTTGTTATGCATGCTAGATGTAAGGAACTTGAAAATAATGTTAATCTTGGCTAAGTAGTTAGTCATGAGCTTGATTTCTAGTAGTAAAAATTTCATGCCCATAAGGTGTTCGATGTAATGCCTAAGTGAAATTGGGTACCTACTAGTTCGTAGATAGAACTTGATTAGAATAGATATTTGGATGAATGCCTAATAACATGACGAAACGGGTTTTATCTATAGATGAACACCCGTAGATTTTGCGTAAAGAAAGAATAATGTAACGTTAACAATTGAGAGCTAAGATAACTTAGTATTAAAAATAGCATGAACTCGGATTAAATATTAGTTCAATTGGTGGCCTAAGAATAGAGCCATCGAGTAAAGGGCGGAACGCCAACATAAGTTTGTCAAACTTAGATTCTCAATTTCATATGCTATAAGGCGGCTTGACTCTTAAAAGTCAAACCGACCTATATAGAGTTCGGTAAGAAAAGTAGTATAAAGTGTCATAAGGCGTAAAGGTTATGATCTAGAACGACTAACCTAATCACCTTGTGAATACTATATGATAGTTTGACTCTTGACAAGCTAGATGGAGGTTTGGGAGGAAGCGGGTCAAACGGAGCAAGTACGAAGAGAAAACGTTGTTTGGATGCGAGGTAAGTCGAGCTTACGCCCCTTTACATTATTTGCAAAGTTACTTAATTTCAAGTATTGATATGAATGCTACTAAGTGGTTGGTATATGATATTCCGACACGATTCAATGAGAGTCGGAATGAGGGAAAATGGTAAGAATCATGAATTATAGTAAAAAGGGGTAAAATGGTAAATTAGTCATGTCATGACGAATAAATAAAAACGGTTTTAAGTAAAACAAGTTCAAAGGAAAACCGGGATAGGTTTAAAGGGGTGAAATGGTAATTAAATACCATCTCATACGGACAAATGGTCAATTAGACTAAATGGGTCAAATGGTGTGGTTAACACCATTTGACAATAACATTTGACAATCGCTTGTTGAGTTTTGTAATAACAGGAAATAACATAAGCTTGCGTTGCTTTAACTAGAAAGATTTAAAGCAAAAGTTATGTAAACGGGTCAGTACTTTGACCCGGGCCAGGTACGCATAAATAAGCTTTTAGTTAAACATACAATTTTTGGTCAAATATTTAACGAAAGTCCCTCGTCGTAAAGTGAGGGACTAAAGTTAACCAAAACACCCTTGAAGGATATATTGGGTAAACGACCCATAGGGGTTGTTTAGGAACTTGTATTAAGATTAGGGAATCATTAAATATGAATAAAAGTCATAGGAATACACATTCGTGGGTCAAATGCTCAAAAATGGTCATTTGCGTAAAATGACCAACCGATGGGTAAAATTTGGGGAAAAGGTGTTCATTATGTTAAATCCACGACAAAATAGTTTTGGTGGAATATTTGTAGTTAGTTAGACATGGAATTTTTGTAGTGTCAAAAGAAAAGCACAAGTTCTAGACTAAAATGCGTAAATACCCCTAACGGGTCAAAATAAGCATACGAGCGAAAACGGGTTTAAATTGTGTAAGAAACCTGTGACTAGAACCTATTATGATAGATAACATTAGTTTGAAGAGGTGCGTGTGAAATAAGGATCAAACAAATATGTTTGCTTGATAAAATGCATAAACGGGTTAAAATTCGGCAAAAGGTAATGAGTCGAGGGCTTAGAAGTCTCAAAAATTTCTTAAGTTGGTTGTAGGATTTTAACTCCATAAGATGGAGAATTAAATTACGGACGCGTAGGAAAAAGAATCGCGTAAAACGGATTAAAAACGAGAGAGTTATGCTCGTTTCCGTGAAATCGGGTTATGCTGAGAATATGCAGCAACATAATAAAAACTTTCTGCCAAAAAGGGGGGCTAGGTGGGGCGTCTAGCCCCTAGGCGTGACGCCTAGCCCCCCCTGAACCTGAAAAACGTTTAATTTTGTTTGTTTGACCCATATAAATTGTTTAAACTTGTTATTTAACTATCAAAACTAACTTTTAAGTTGGTTTTGATCATAGGTGATTGCCAAGAGTGCCCGGAGGAAGATCAAGCTCGAAGAAGAACCGAACACGATAAAGTTAAAAGATTTCACGCGGCGTTTCGTCGTATCTTTTAAACGACGAATTCAATTACATTAAGTTGTTCTTTTTTTTAAATTGTAAAAGTTTTAGTAAACTCGTATTGACATACTTACGTGTAATCGTAAAAACATGGAATTTTACGCAACTTATATAAAATATTGTATTAAACAAGCAAGGGTGTTACCGATTTGCAAGAGTTGTCATTGACAATAGGTGAGAAAGTGAGTGGAGAGTTCACGCTAGTGAAACCCTCGGTGCACTGCTAGTGAATGGTACAACAGTTGGCCATTTGAGGATGTGGTTCAGGTTTTAGACTGGTTGGTGGGGAAGTGTTTGGTGAAGACTTTGGAGTAAATTCAAAAGCGGGTGGTTTAGATTAAAGAGGAGAGTCAGAACGCGTTGAAGATGAAGAATAAGTTTTACTAACCTTTGGGATGTAGTCCGTGAGAGCAAGATTATCCAACGGTGGCTTCGGAGTTGGTCCTTGCAAGCGGGTATGAAAACACAGACGCACGAAAAGGTATGAAGATTCAACACACTAAACAGACATGACACGAATAATTAGACTCCTACGAATCAAAACAAAAACAAAAATAGCATAAATATTGCAAATAAGTCTAACTAAAGTGTCACACCCCGACTTTCCACGTGTCACCGGTGGGCCCGGTGGGGAGTATCGTGACGTCATGGTTGGCAACGTAATAGTCAAACAACACAATATCAATATGCACAGCGGAAGCAATTTAAAGTATGATACAACCGAATTTATTATTGTAATATCAATTGTCACAATATTCGGAAGTTTATCCACAGAAGGATCGAACATAAAATGGAAACAATAGTTCAACAGACTTTTAGGCATCTTAAGCTTGCGAGACTTCTATTGATGCTAAGGAGACATATCCAGCCAATTTCGTATAGTACCTGCATTTAGCCTTTTTGGAAAATACGTCAGTTTACACTGGTAAATACATTCAACTGACTCATTTTGGAAAAAGAGTTTGTAAATTGTTTTGAATGCACGTGGCACAAAATATCTTGACACATTGATTAAAATGCACAGAGGCAAAATTAATCTTTTTAACTTGGGAGAATTATTTAATATGATAATCTTGTGAACGAATTACATGTTACTTATGCGTTCAGTAGCCCAGAACGTATCCGGGTTAAAGATTAATAGACACACCACTATAATGAGTTATACACGGACGGTGTACGCCTACACCCCGTGCTCAGGTCGTGGCCAATCTCGTAAGATGATGCCAGGGATATCCGGGACATGGTCATTAACCCCCTAAAGGCTGTAAAGTAAACAAATCTGTTTAAAACGAGCCGATCAAATTATTCAACTACCCACTAAGCGTGGAGATTTGATGCCCGATCAAGCGGTTCGCTATGTACCGTAACCCAAGCCCGTATAGGGAAAATAAGTTAAAAGTATTTACCTGAGCTAAATATAAATTCAATCCCAGCCGTATATCAAATCGGCAAGTACAGATAGCTTTTACTGGGCTCCTAATCTGGAACGAAGGTTTTTAATAACCTATTAGAATCCTAACGGGTCTTTAATTAAGCTTAAGCTTAGACCGGCTAGTTTCAAAGATACGGTTCGTACGCACAATTAAGCGAAGACCGGATAGAATGTGATTTAGACCCGACAAGTTCGGAGACTTGTTTAATATGGGTTTATTATTCTGGATTTTGAGATAAAACCGATAAGGTTTGACCCGTATCGGCTAATTTATGTAAACTTGTTACATAAACCGAACCGAACGCGAAATAAGCGTAACGGGTATCCGTAAGAGCCATATACAGGTTTCCTAAGTTAATATGCTTCAAATATGTTGTGACATCAGTAGGATGTCTTTCATTATGCCCCGAACTAATTTAAACACAAACTATGCCCCGTAGGGGTAGTTTGGTCATTTTAAAGGTTGTAAAAGAGTTTAAATGTTTAACTGAGTTACAGATCTGATGTAAACAGCAAACATACTCAATTTGATAAGTTATATCAGTAGGCTAAAGCATATATGTGAAATATATCATTTATAACCAAACTATGCACCGAAGGGCAATTTGGTAATTTCACATAAGCCGAAAAGCTCAAAACTGAAGTCTGAGTTTATCAACCTTTGCTTACTGTTGAAATATCATAATTTGCCTCATGTATCAGTAGGTATCAACCCGGGTATGTCCGATATGATTTTAAGACATACTATGCGTTAAAAACGCTAAATAATGCGATTAAAGACCATTTCCGGGTTTGATAGTTAAATCTGATATTTTTTATATTTCCAGAAGGCTTAAAATACTTTATTTATCATATGTGATCAGTAGCAAAAGGTTTGGAGTTGTTTAGATAAGTAAAACTCATTTTATGGCCCGTAAGGGCAAAACCGACAATTACCGGATTAAGCCTACGACTACTAGTTATGCTCATCTAAAAATTAATTAAAAATCTTTAAAAATCCCAAAATAATATATTACATCAGTGGGTATTAAGTTTGATACCAAAAAGTAGGCTTAACTAGGCTATACGCTAATTACGCCGTTTTATTAACATAAAGCTTTAATTTTGCGATATTGAGCATAACTCTTAATCTATAAGTCCAACTGATGTCAAACTTTGCATACAAGTTTATATATCAGTAACTAAGGTTTCTACACTTTTACATTTTTATAAATCATGTTTTAAGGTAATAAGGGCATAACGGTCAACGTATGAGCAATTAACGGAAATATGCATATTAATTGGATAACTAGTGAACCAAGGTGTATAATCACAGAGGGTTGTTCTAACATGTATCCTAGTCCAATTAAAGCTCTGAGGCATTTCCAAAATATGCCTAAACGGGTCAGAACTAAAAGTCAAAGTGAAAGTCAATCTATGCGACTTTCGGTTCCGAACCGGGTTTAAACAGGAAATAGTCGGGTTGAACATGTTTGGACCTGTTCTTACACTAATTACTAAGTTATAACAATGATCCAACAGGTTATATATGTTCTAGATAGCTAATTATGCATAAATGACATTTTAAGCATTATGTTGACTTTTTAAGTAAATGTTTGACCCGACATTTGACCTGGTTAGGATGGTGATCAGGGGAAACCCTTTTGGGGTTTTATTACCCACATAAATACCATCCTATAACTACTTCTACTTCGAGATATGAGTGAGCCATTAGTGACTAATCTCGAAGTCAAACCGTAATTACGACGGTTTGACTTTTAGCTAATTAACTAAGCTAAAAGCAATTAGGGAAAGATTAGAATACTTACTGAGGTCCTATGCACGAGATATGATCACTATGAAGCAAGCTTGAGCTCCAGAAATGATCCACAATGCAGGAGATGGTGTGTGAATGAATGTTGCACTTGAAGGCCTTATATAGTGGTTCCACACACCATAAATCTTTGACAACAAGGTCTAGTAGTGCCCACATTCGATCAACAGGTGTCCTAGGAGCTTAGGGGATGTTTTAGGGGCCAGGAGAAGTGGAAAAACGGGTAAAGGTCGCGCATAATAGGCCATAGGGGACAGCAGCCATTTTTCACGGTTCTGGGCACCCCTCGCGTGGCGCGAGGGGCCCCTCGCGTGACGCGAGCGACAACAGATCAGCAACATAATTTTTGTTTGCGATTCAGTCCTTGGCTCTTCAAAACTCGAATAGGTACTGATTTATTGCACTCTAAACCCCCACAATCGATCTACTAAGGCCTTAAAATATATACCCACTTTGCCAAGTCCCCGGGTAACTTTATTTTCACCCGAAAAGTCCTAACTTTCGACTTTTACGCTTTAACGCTTCGCACACGAATTTGATCATATCTTTCTCATACGTTAACGAAACTTTATGAAATTTTTATGGTGCATTCTCGTGAGCATAATTAATATTTACAAAGCTTCGGGTTTGTCAAAAGGTCACTCAGAGGTATAATTTGAACATGTTGACACTTTTGGTCCCTGTAGTTTGAAATCACTCACTTTTAGCTTCGTATGATCCATGATTTATTCGTTTGAAGGTATGAGCATCGTGTAGGGTTAATGTACATTATATTTATTCACAGTTGACACTTAGAATACGTATATTCACATACTTTCCATGTTTGTCAACTTTAGTCCTTCTATAATATTTCTTTCACACGTTTAAACATTTGACACGTGTCTACACATTATAGGACGCGAATTTTCGAGGTGTTACATCCTCACCCCCTTAAAATAAATCTCGACCCGAGATTTACTGAAATAAGTAAGGGTACTTTTCTTTCATCGTGGATTCAACCTCCCACGTGTATTCGGGACCTCTACGGGCATCCCATTTGACCTTTACAATAGGTACATGCTTCCTTCGAAGCTTCTTTACCTGTCGATCTTCAATCGACAAAGGTTTTTCAACAAATTTCAAGCTCTTTTCTATATGCACATCTGTGTGTGGTATCACCAGTGATTCGTCAGCGAAACACTTTTTCAGATTGCAGATGTGGAACACATTGTGAATTCCACTGAGCTCTTCTGGTAAGGTTAACTTATAGGCAGCTGACCCGACACTTTCGATAACCTCGAAAGGTCCTATGTATCTCGGGCTTAGCTTGCCTTTCTTACCAAACCGCATCACTCCCTTCCAGGGTGACACTTTAAGTAGGACTTTGTCACCTACTTCGAAGTGAAAATCCTTACGCTTAGGATCAGCATATCTCTTCTGTCTATCCCGGGCAGCTTTGAGACGGTCACGAATCTGGACAATCTTGTCCGTCGTCTCGAACACTATCTCTGGTCCTGATAACTGGACATCTCCAACTTCCGCCCAACAAACGGGCGATTTACACTTTCTACCGTATAATGCCTCAAAAAGGCGCAGCCTTGAGGCTGGTATGGTAGCTATTGTTGTAGGAGAATTCGATTAACGGTAGGTTCTTATCCCAACTACCGCCTAAATCGATTGCACGTGCACGTAGCATGTCTTCCAACGTTTGAATAGTACGCTCACTCTGACCGTCTATCTGAGGATGGTAAGCTGCACTATAGTTCAAACGTGTGCCCAAAATTTGTTGGAAACTCTTCCAGAACTGTGACGTGTATCTAGTATCTCTATCAGAGACAATAGCCACAGGTATGCCATGTAAGGCTACAATCTTATCAACGTATAACTGGGCTAACACATCGGAGCTGTAAGTCTCCTTGATGGGTAATAAATGAGCTGACTTAGTCAGTCCATCAACTATAGCCCATATTGTATCATTTCCTTTTCTTGTCTTGGGTAACTTGGTAATAAAATCCATAGTTACCATTTCCCACTTCCACTTAGGAAGTTCAGGCTGTTGTAGCAAACCTGATGGTTTCTGATGCTCGGCTTTGACTTGCGCACTTGTCAAGCATTTAGCTACATAGGTGGCCACAGACTTCTTCAAGCCTATCCACCAATAGTTTGCCCTTAGATCCAGGGTAGCTGATGGCAATTCTTAATCGTTGCCTAATTAGGGTTGCGGCATGTATGCATAAGCAATATGAACCGTCTTTCTTATTTAATAACATAAAACCCTCAGAATATTGAGTCAGGCTTTATGTGCCTATGTTTTAAAACCTACTTAAATCAAGGTTTCGATTATTCCATAATCAATATGGAGTTTTCACAATACTCCAGCCCACAGCGGGATACAATCTTAATTCTACCTGCCTTCCCGGAGGTAAGTAGGGAAAGCTTATGAGAAGATAATTATGATACAAGGAGGCTATAGAGATTTTCCATATCTCAGGCTCCAGTTCATCCATCATGTTCGTGTCAAATGAGTGACACCTTTATGTTATAAGTCCACAAATTCCTTAATTGGGAACATTTACTTGGGAGAAAATTTTTTTCCATTTTTGGATATCTTCTTTGAATACTGCTAGTCGACTTTAGTATGATATGATCATTGGGATGTCTTACGGGTTCCATGTATTAAACCTCCATACTGATCAGGCATGGAACTAATCTATGGGACACCCTATGATACGCCAATTCCTCATATGGCGCTTTTATCAAACATAGTTTGGCATTCGCATGCGACAGAAAACAATGAGAAAATAATTAAAATAACATATGTTGTCGTACTCTATGCTAAGAAAGAGTGCTCTTAGATTTTCGGAAGAACTCCTTGCCGATCCATAAGAATCGGTTACTATGGTTTCCTTGGTAGTTATACCTTGTGGATGATAATAAAAATTTTGCTAAGTTTATGGTTCATGAAGATTTATTATTGCCTGTATTAAAACAGGACACTTAGCAGAAATTATCCTTGATAAATGATAAGGAAGTTTATTGTACAAGTGCTTATATTTAATTAATAATGGAAGTTTCACAAACTAGGCACCTAGCTCAGTTGGCTAGGCGCGCGAAAGGGTGCGGCCTAGACCTAGGTTCGATTCCGGGGACGGCCAATTCCACCATTTTTTTATGTTTAATATTTATTAATCGCACGAATACGTGTAATTACGAGGGTTGTCTCATAAGGAGTCTTGATAATTAATTGCTCCTTATCACCCACAATATGGGCTTGATTTTTAAGGCAACCAATCGATTTTTATCACTTTATTGAGTCCTTATATTTAACGGAACTAGGACATCGGAAAAATGATTCCTAATGGATATAAAACATCCATCTAATAATGTTGAAGCAGTCTCAGAGGTATACGGGCTTCTTACTGAACTTTCGTTGCTTTTTATGAAGCCTGTACTCGCTCTCTTCCTCAGATTTCTGGGAGTTATCCTCCTTCTTTGGTTCATCCTTCATATTTGAAGTGTGAACATAGCTCTCCTCATGAGTAATTTAACATGGTTTTGAATGAGATTTAGAGCGAGAAGTATTCAGCTCTTTGTATTGTCTCATGACCTTTTCAACTGTTGCGTCAACCACAGCCTGGAGATTAACTCCATTAATATTGAGGTTTACGTTTGTAGTTTTATTAACTTTCGTCGCATTAATAGTATTGCGACTGTCGTCTACCTCATCCGAGTTTCCCATGCTCGAAACTTGATACCAATCACCAAGATTTAACAATTATTAGTCATCATCCTGATGACCTGACTTAGATTAGCCACAATATTCATAACCGTATGGGCTATTCTGTCCTGAACATTCTTAATGAATGCTATTTGAATGTATATCTATTACATTTAGCTTAGGTCACAAGAGGACTACCAATGGCATTTAAGGTTTGGAGCGAGTCCAATACCTGCTTGACAGGGGACCATAATGTCACAACTGTCTTTGTCACAAGGACGATTATAAATAGCTCAAAAGGATTGCCTTACAAGACCTTTATTATATGTATACACATATGGCATAGAAGCCTGTCTCGATGGACGTAGAAAGATATGGCATAAAGCCTAGTCACGAAGGACATAAATGATTATACGGCACGAAGGCCTTGTCGTAAAGGTCATTTAGATATGGCACAACGGCCATGTCATAAGGACGATTATCAAATCTGGCACAAAGGCATGTCTCCAGGAATGTTAACATTTTAATATGTTAGTTTGTCTCGAATGACAATTTATAGCACATAGGCTTGTCATGAATGACTTTAAAACATGACTCGATGGTCTATTCTCAAGGACCTTAATTTATTAGCCGCAATCTTATTAGATTAGGGCTTCAAGGTTTGAACGTGGTTCTTCACCTTTGGACAGGGAGTCATAGACTACAACCGTCATCGTCTTGAAAGACGATTCCTTTGGCAGAAAAGAAGCCAATCAACATCACTAATGGATGTTTATATATAACCATCGTATCTAATGATATTAGTCATGATCACATCGATCATATTGACTATTGGGTTTGGGTATAATCACACCATTTTGAACAGGGGATCATAAGGATCACTACTATCGTTGTCTTACCGACACCAGAATAGGGTATAGCCCGTAGGCATTTCATCGCGAGGGATGTTAATATTATGATCATCATACTGATGATACCAGTCAGGATCGCAACGAGTATAGACTATGGGGTTTGAGTATAGCTCACCCCCTTGGCAAGGAATCACAAAAGATTACAATTGTTTCGTCTCAATTGGACAACATAATATAGCCCTTAGGCAAAACATCATTAAGGATGTTGAAAATGTTTTAATCATCGTATTGATGATTTTTGTCACGCTCGCATTGATCATATAGACTATTTGGCTTGAGCATAGCTCACTACCTTGGACAGGGAATCGTAAAGATCACCATGTCTTTGTCATACGCGGACAATATAATGTGGCCCATAGGCGAAACATCACTAATGGATGTTTATAATAGGTTCATCCTATTAGAAGATATAAGTCATGATTGCATCAATCCTATTGACTATTTTGGCTTGAGCATAGCTCACCACCTTAGACAAGGAATCATAAAGATAACAATGTCAATGTCTCAAATGGACAATATATTATAGCCCGTAGGCAAAACATCACTAAAGGATGTTTAAATAATATTATCATCGTATTAAACGATATTAGTCATGATCGCATTGATCATATAGACTATTATGTTTGGACATAGTCCAATATTTTAGACAGGAGGTCAAAGACCATCACTGTCGTTGTCTTATCGGACAACAAGTCTAGCCCGTAGGCACATCATCACTAACGGATGTTCATAAAATGATCATCTTATAGGATGATATAAGCCATGATTTCTAAATCACTAGGCTAGATATGGGAATTGGAAGAATCCAATATAAGGATGACTGTTGTGATTTTTCTCGAATCACATTTGTCGAGGGTGCTAACACGTTCTTAGATGTTAACAAGGATCTGAATTCCTTGAGTAGGTTTCACCATCTTGGCCGCGTAGGCTAGGTTTCACCTTTAAGATTTCCTGTCATAATGCATACTGACCGGGAAGGAAGGATGTTTATTTTATTCAGGATTTTTATCATAAATCCTAATTCATAAGTTAATAATAATAGCACAAATGGCCTAGTCGCGTAGACAAGTTGAATTTATAAGCCATGATTTCAGAGAATCGCGGCATTAAGGTTTGAATCACAGTTCATTACCTTTTCCTGACAGGGAGCTGTAGGCTGCCACTGTCTTCAGTCTCAGAGGACATTAACTATAGCCCATAGGCACTTCCCTTATAAGAGATGTTTATTACGGAATTGCCCCTTAGGGAAATTCATTAACCATGGTAAACAGAGACCATATTTGGTTAATTTATTAATCATATTTATTTAGGATTTTTATTATAATTTATCCTAATTATAAAACATTAACAGTTTTATTAGTGGCACCCAATGGCCTGGTCACATGGACATTTATAAATTATAAGCTTATGATTTCAGAGAATCAAAGCATGACAGTATCTTGGCACAATAGGCCTAGTCACAAGGACATTTATAAATTTTTAAGCTATGATTTCAGAGAATCAAAGCATGAAAGTATATTGGCACTATAGGCCTAGTCACAAGGACAATTATAAATTATATGCTAGGATTTCAGAGAATCAGAGCACTTGAGGTTTGAACCTAGTTCATTACCTTTATCTGACAGGGAGTCATCGCTACCACTGTCTTTTGGCTCATATGGAAATGAGCAGAGCCCGTAGGCATTATGTTACCACGTATGGTTTGAAATATGATCATCTTAATTAATGATGTAAACCCAGGATTCAGAGATCATTAAACTGGGTTAGGAGTCTTTTGAAGAATCCTATTTCAACATGACGTGTGTGATTTTTAATGAATTACGTCTGCCAGGAGTGTTAACATGTTTTAAGATGTTAACAGAGATTTGAATCTTTTAAACAGGTCTTACCATCTTGGCCCGGTCTTTAAAATTGACCCGTAGGCTAGGTTTCACACTTAAGATTCTTACTTAATGATTTGAATCTTTTTAACAGGTCTTACTATCTTGGCCCGGTCTTATTATTGACCCATAGGCTAGGTTTCACACTTAAGATTCTTAATTAATAATTAACGCAGAACAATTTTAAATTGAGGTGTTAATATGGATCTAAATCTAATTATGGAACTACCATCTTGGCCCGGTCTTAAAATGACACGTGGCTAGGTCTTGTCCTTTTTAGACTTTGCCATTTTATTATAATGGTAGATCTTGTATAAGAAATGTTATTTTACATTTATTTAATATTTCTTGTTTAGAATGAAAGTTTAAACTTAATCATTCCACTATATAAAAATAAAAGTATAGAGTTGCCCTGAGCGGGACTTGAAAGGAATAATGTCGTCCTCGTAGGGACTGAAAGATAATTATGTCCTTATAAGGACTAATAAGGAAACGATCTTCAGTAAAAGGAGTTTCTTCTTCATTTTATTTCTGAATGCCTTCTCCTTGGGTGTTCGTTTCATTCTAGCCGCGGTACGAAGTTCAGCATCTCAGGGCTCCGGGTGTGGAGAACTCCTATTACGGCTTCTTCGCTTGGCGACGTATCCAATAAAAATTTGGAAGTAAAAATTTATAGATTAGGATTGAGAATATTCCTAAGTTAAGTCTAGACTCAGAAGTTTAGAATTGTGCAATTGTGTAACTGAGATTAAACACTAAAGGCTAGTGTTTAATTCACTCAGAGTTGGCTCTGATACCAACCTGTCACACCCCGACTTTTCACGTGTCACCGGTGGGCCCGGTGGGGAGTATCGTGACGTCATGGTTGGCAACGTAATAGTCAAACAACACAATATCAATATGCACAGCGGAAGCAATTTAAAGTATGATACAACCGAATTTATTATTGTAATATCAATTGTCACAATATTCGGAAGTTTATCCACAGAAGGATCGAACATAAAATGGAAACAATAGTTCAACAGACTTTTAGGCATCTTAAGCTTGCGAGACTTCTATTGATGCTAAGGAGACATATCCAGCCAATTTCGTATAGTACCTGCATTTAGCCTTTTTGGAAAATACGTCAGTTTACACTGGTAAATACATTCAACTGACTCATTTTGGAAAAAGAGTTTTTAAATTGTTTTGAATGCACGTGGCACAAAATATCTTGACACATTGATTAAAATGCACAGAGGCAAAATTAATCTTTTTAACTTGGGAGAATTATTTAATATGATAATCTTGTGAACGAATTACATGTTACTTATGCGTTCAGTAGCCCGGAACGTATCCGGGTTAAAGATTAATAGACACACCACTATAATGAGTTATACACGGACGGTGTACGCCTACACCCCGTGCTCAGGTCGTGGCCAATCTCGTAAGATGATGCCAGGGATATCCGGGACATGGTCATTAACCCCCCAAAGGCTGTAAAGTAAACAAATCTGTTTAAAACGAGCCGATCAAATTATTCAACTACCCACTAAGCGTGGAGATTTGATGCCCGATCAAGCGGTACGCTATGTACCGTAACCCAAGCCCGTATAGGGAAAATAAGTTAAAAGTATTTACCTGAGCTAAATATAAATTCAATCCCAGCCGTATATCAAATCGGCAAGTACAGATAGCTTTTACTGGGCTCCTAATCTGGAACGAAGGTTTTTAATAACCTATTAGAATCCTAACGGGTCTTTAATTAAGCTTAAGCTTAGACCGGCTAGTTTCAAAGATACGGTTCGTACGCACAATTAAGCGAAGACCGGATAGAATGTGATTTAGACCCGACAAGTTCGGAGACTTGTTTAATATGGGTTTATTATTCTGGATTTTGAGATAAAACCGATAAGGTTTGACCCGTATCGGCTAATTTATGTAAACTTGTTACATAAACCGAACCGAACGCGAAATAAGCGTAACGGGTATCCGTAAGAGCCATATACAGGTTTCCTAAGTTAATATGCTTCAAATATGTTGTGACATCAGTAGGATGTCTTTCATTATGCCCCGAACTAATTTAAACACAAACTATGCCCCGTAGGGGTAGTTTGGTCATTTTAAAGGTTGTAAAAGAGTTTAAATGTTTAACTGAGTTACAGATCTGATGTAAACAGCAAACATACTCAATTTGATAAGTTATATCAGTAGGCTAAAGCATATATGTGAAATATATCATTTATAACCAAACTATGCACCGAAGGGCAATTTGGTAATTTCACATAAGCCGAAAAGCTCAAAACTGAAGTCTGAGTTTATCAACCTTTGCTTACTGTTGAAATATCATAATTTGCCTCATGTATCAGTAGGTATCAACCCGGGTATGTCCGATATGATTTTAAGACATACTATGCGTTAAAAACGCTAAATAATGCGATTAAAGACCATTTCCGGGTTTGATAGTTAAATCTGATATTTTTTATATTTCCAGAAGGCTTAAAATACTTTATTTATCATATGTGATCAGTAGCAAAAGGTTTGGAGTTGTTTAGATAAGTAAAACTCATTTTATGGCCCGTAAGGGCAAAACCGACAATTACCGGATTAAGCCTACGACTACTAGTTATGCTCATCTAAAAATTAATTAAAAATCTTTAAAAATCCCAAAATAATATATTACATCAGTGGGTATTAATTTTGATACCAAAAAGTAGGCTTAACTAGGCTATACGCTAATTACGCCGTTTTATTAACATAAAGCTTTAATTTTGCGATATTGAGCATAACTCTTAATCTATAAGTCCAACTGATGTCAAACTTTGCATACAAGTTTATATATCAGTAACTAAGGTTTCTACACTTTTACATTTTTATAAATCACGTTGTAAGGTAATAAGGGCATAACGGTCAACGTGTGAGCAATTACAGGAAATATGCATATTAATTGGATAACTAGTGAACCAAGGTGTATAATCACAGAGGGATGTTCTAACATGTATCCTAGTCCAATTAAAGCTCTGAGGCATTTCCAAAATATGCCTAAACGGGTCAGAACTGAAAGTCAAAGTGAAAGTCAAACTATGCGACTTTCGGTTCCGAACCGGGTTTAAACAGGAAATAGTCGGGTTGAACATGTTTGGACCTGTTCTTACACTAATTACTAAGTTATAACAATGATCCAACAGGTTATATATGTTCTAGATAGCTAATTATGCATAAATGACATTTTAAGCATTATGTTGACTTTTTAAGTAAAGGTTTGACCCGACATTTGACCTGGTTAGGATGGTGATCAGGGGAAACCCTTTTGGGGTTTTATTACCCACATAAATACCATCCTATAACTACTTCTACTTCGAGATATGACTGAGCCATTAGTGACTAATCTCGAAGTCAAACCGTAATTACGACGGTTTGACTTTTAGCTAATTAACTAAGCTAAAAGCAAATAGGGAAAGATTAGAATATGATGTGCGGTAAGTGTCGTATATATTAGGTGTATATTTTAAGCCCTTTTTAACACTTATTTTAGCCAAGTTTTAAATTTATAAAACACGATATTTTACTAACACTAAACACACATATGGGCAAGTGCACCCATCGTTGAGCGTAGTATAGCGTTGGTAAGATACCGAGGTCGTCCAAGGACACAAGAGCTTTTAATACCGGTTTATCCTCAACGTCTAACCAAAACAAAAGTTTAGAAAAAATGTTTTAAACTAAGAAAAATAAAACTAACTAAAATGCTGAAAATAAAAATAAAAATAAAAACAGATAGACAAGATGAATCACTTGGTTCCGACTCGTATCTAGTATAACCTTTGATTATTTCCGCACTTTTGCACATAATTAAGAGATTATCTTAGTTATTGTAGTAGGCCCCTCTTTTGAAGGTGACGTTACCCTCACCCCAGTAGTTTGAGTCAGCAGGGATACAATCCTAAAGGGGTGGATTATTGGAAGATAATGAATTAAGTTATTAATGCAGTATTGTGGTAGGCCCCGCTTTTGGCGGTGACGTTACCCTCGACTAAGTAGTCTGAGTCAGCAGGGATACAGTCCTAAATAGCCGGGTTATAGTATTAATAGTAGTTAACTTATGAGGGGATCAAAGAGTTTGGACCCCCGCCATCCAATACCGTGAAGTATTGAAGGAGGTCCTACTAAATTTGACCCAGGTCCATTGCAGGACCTCTAAACGCTGAACAATGGCAAGACCTTTACCAAACCGTTCCCTTAACCCCCTACCAGGTAGCCAACATACCTCCATATAGACCGTGGAGATATGAATGGTGAAAATCCTTTATTTTATATAGACAGTAAAATAATGCCAAGACACCACGGACAAACGATAAGGAAAGATCACCTTCAACATAAGTAACTAGTTATTAAAGTCATTAATACAAAACCAAATAAAAAGTGCAAAAGATTAGAAATAAAAAGTATTATACTAGACACTTTGTCTTCACCAAGTGATGTAAGAGACTTAGGCAAACATGGCCTTGATTGTCAAGAACTCTTACGATCAATCTTGGATCCCGAGACGACTCACACACCCTATGATGGACAATGGATGATGGTGGTGGATGATGGTGTTGTGATGGTGGTGGGTGGTGGATGAAGTGTGAGAGAGGTGGTGTGCCAAGGGATGAGTTGCAATGAAACCAAGCACTCCTATTTATAGGCTGAACAGAAGCCTGGGCACGGCCCCGTGTTCGCTGGGCACGTCCCCGTGCCCGTCTGACACTCTCTCTCTTCATTAATTGTAATTCGCAATTACAATTAATGCGCCTGCAGTACTTTCGGCACGCCCCCGTGTCCGCTGAGCACGGCCCGTGGTGGGCAATAGAAGCTTCTATAGATTTGTCTTTTCTGCTGCTTCTTGGGCACGGCCCCGTGCTGGCTGAGCACGGGGCGTGTTCAGCCTTCTGTTTTCTCTATTTTGCTTTGGAAGGTGCCGTTGAGGGTTCGGGCAGTCCACTAATGTTCCTTTTCTTGTATTTATGTTGGATTTAACTGTCTTTTTGCTTCTTTTGCGTTTTTGAGCTCATTTAATCCTGAAAATACAAAAGGAAGACAAAAACACTCTTTTTCCAATATTAGTACTAAAAAAGGGTTAGTTTTATGCCTCATTTGATGTAATTTATATGTTGCATTTTACACACATCAAATACCCCCACACTTGAACTTTTGCTTGTCCTCAAGCAAAACTCTTTAATATTTGGCTTACACTCCCAAATGGAATAGGTAGAAGAGAAGGTTTTGGGCTTGTCATAGAGTGTCGGGATTTCCAAGATCTTTTTAGGTTTTATTTTTATTTATTTACACTCCTATTCGTAATGATTTATTTAGAACTGTTCATAAAAGAAATTACTTATTTGGGCATAACATGCCTTTTTTAAAATTCTATTTATATACAAGTTCACATACCTCGCGGGGAAATCACTCACACTCGGCCGAAAGTGTATTTTTAGTGAATCACTCGAGAGCGGTCATGGAACTTATTCCTACCATAGGCTTGCCAAGAAATCAATCCTCCTCCTTTTTAACTTTTATACCTTTGTAGATATCAAGAGGACTTTGTGGGTTAAGGGTTGGCTATGGTTAAAGGTAGGTGGTTGGGTTAGTGGTTAGTAGAAAAAGGGCTAAAAGCGTAACAAGTGTCGGTTTTCGCATTTTTACAACTTTTTATTTTTGATGAAGCTTTTATTCAAACAAAGTTATTTTTGATTACTTTGTTTGTTTATTTTCTTTTTGCTTCATCATCATCACAATTTTTTTTTTTTTTTTTTTTCACGAAGAACCGGACTTGTTACTAAAATAAAGGGTTAAAATGAAAAAGGGTTTTGGTGGTTGAAAAGGTTTTTGTTTGGGTGATGAAACGAAAAGGTTTAGGCTCAAAGGGGCTAACTAGGGGGATTTTTGGGTAGGTGGTAAAAGAAAAGGAAAAATAATGGTGTAGAAATGAAAAAGGTTAGTCCTAATGCCTCCATCATTTACTTACTCGGGTTTAAGTTGATAAGGACCGGGAGTGTATTGTCATGGCAAGTTCTAGAGTCGTAAGAACCAAGCGGCTATTCACACAAGAAACGAAAAATGAGCATTTAGTCAAATGATATGTAATTGTGTGCTCAATAAAGGCTCAAAACTCACTTTTGTGGGAATGGGTTTTTATGTGATCAAGTATATATAATCAAATTTTAAATAAGTTTGTCATGCCTTTTCATAATTTTCTTATGTTGGTTCTTTTTATCACTACGCTATCGGTTGTAAATTTGTAAAAATATAACCTTTTTGAGAACTTGAATTTCCCGAGTTAAACCTAGACAAGTAAAAAAAATGAAATTTTTGAAAAAATTTGGGGTGATTAGCGGTTCCAATAGAGTTTTGTGTAAGGCTTGTATTTAGGACTTGCAAAATTCAAGGTTTTAGCATCCCCCCCACACTTAAATTACACATTGTCCTCAATGTGTCCCAAAAATAAATATTTAGGTTGATTAGATGTGTAAAATAGTGTTTAAAAAGCAAAAATTTGTGTTACTGGGCACTGAACACAGCCCCGTGTTATCCGGGCACGGCCCCGTGTTCAAGTGCCAGTAACAAAATTGAGATAAGAGAAACAGAAGTCTGGACACGGGGGCGTGTTGGGTGAACACGGCCCGTGTCCAGTTACCTGTACTGGGCGTTTTCTGCAGGTGGTTCGACACGGGGCCGTGTTGGTTGGGCACGGCCCGTGTTGAACCTTCTGAAATGGAGAAAATTGTCGGGTTGCCTCGTTCTTGTGCATGGGATCATTTTTCTCGTTCCCCTTTTCATCCTTTACCACCATGAGTGTGTTTCATTCATTACAAACCATCCAAACATTAAAACCATCATTTCATTTCATCATAGAGAGAACTTACATAATCCTAAATTAAACTAGATAAAACGAAGAAATAACAAACCATGGAGTCCTAGCCTTTACTTTATTTTAATTTAGCAAAATTTCCAAGAAATAATCAATCTTGGTTAAACAAGGCCTTAGTGAACTCCTTCTTCCGAGTGCGGTTCTCCTCAAATGTCGGCGAGCCATTCTTCTATCTCCCTTGGAAGGAGAAAAGAAGGCTCATTGGCATTAGTTTGAGGAGTTTCAACTTCCACCGGGATCTCTTGTTGGTGTTCCATGGGAGGTTCCGCCGGAAAGTCTTCCCACCCGGTAGGGTTGTTAATCCCGAGAGCCAGGTTCCAATCCTGTTGAGGAAGGACTGGTTCCATTGGAGGTGCTACAATAATATTTAACCTCTGGTGCAAGAGGTTAATTTCTTGGAAGCTGCTTTCAAGTCCCATCGTAAGATCGTTAATACGGTCGATAAGGACCTCCTCTACTGAAGTCATTTCGTCGAGAGCCTCCCTTAATGCTATCACATAGTGCACAAGTGTAGCTTCAATGGAGGGTCTTCTTCCTCTTCGGTTGTTTGACGAATGCACAGAAGATGTATCGCTGTTTTCACTCGACATCCTACGAAAAATAAACTAAAAATAGCTTATTTAATGAAACAGTAACCGGACACGGCCCCGTGCTCACTGAGCACGGCCCCGTGTCCATCTTTCTGCAGAGTTTTGGAACAAGGAAACTTGTATTTTTAAGTTATTTTCTGAATGTTGTGGGACCTTTTTGGCTACTAATAACTTAAAACAATGTTTCATAACATGTTTTTACCAAGATTCTTTGAACAAAACTCATTTATCCCTACCATAGAGTTGGAGGAATTCCAAACTTTCAATGGTAGCTCTTGGAGAAAGATGAAGAAGAAGGAAATTACTAAAAGAGGAAAAGACAAGATGGGTTGTTGGAACCTTCTTTTAGACTTACCTAGGATAGTTTGAGAGAAGATTCCTGCAAATCTCTGCCCCAAGTTGGTCCAAATGTGCAGAATTCTTGGCTGCATTTATAGAAAATGACAGCAACCTGGACACGGCCCCGTGTGCAGGTGGAGTTCTGACACAGTTTGTCCGTATTCTGACGTACTGATCAGAATGGAATCTTTCGATGGACACGGGGGCGTGTTGGCTGGGCACGGCCCCGTGTCTAGGGACTGTTTTATGAAGTTGTCTAGTTTTTTAAGGAACTTGTTAGTATCGGGTGGCTCCTGACTGGTTGGAACAACCCCAAAGTGCCTAATATACCTTAATTGTCCTAGACTAAGGCGAGAACGCAAGAGGTTGTCGGTGAGGGTAATTCCTATTTTCATTCTAGGTGGACAAGTCCAACCCTTTTCCGGGCTCTTGTTAAAGAAGGTATATGCCGAATCGCTCAGGTCTATGTATGCACCGAACGAAGTCGATGGAGAGTCCTTCACGGCATAATCGACACAGGGACGACTATCGTCCAAGTCTTTGCTAGGTACGAAGGCATTTTCGGGAGCAACGAGGTTGTCGGAATGCGGTTGCAACATTTCTTCATGGGTATCGTCTTGGGGTGGATCAATAAAATCCTTCCCAAGCTCTTCTATCCATTTCAGAATTAGCTCTTCTAGTTGAAATAACTCGCTAAGGAGCATTTCCCCTAGAATATCTGGCTGGGCGCATTCGAGGGAGAAATAGTGCTTATTTTTACTTTCGCCCCTCTTAAGGTTGTGAGAAGATTGTGGGTCCATGTAGTGGGGCCTATAATTTAGGAAGTAGCATTTTACTTCTTCATGTTCGCCACCACATAATTGACACCACGTACCATAAGAGTGCCGAAAGTAAAAATAATTACTATCACTCATGTTTATGTCAGAAATTATCAACCGTCGGGATCTAACGGTTCTGTTTTCAGTAACTGAAACTTGGGCACGGGGGCGTGTTGAGTGGACACGGCCCCGTGTTCAGCTTACTGTCTGATGTAAAACATGATTGCCAGTTCCAATGATTGAGCACGGGGGCGTGTTCAGCGGGCACGGCCCGTGCTGAGCTCTGCAGAAGCTGAAAAACTAAAAAAATCCTAAAAAAAATAAAAAGAAAAATAAAAGATGATTAGGCCGTTGATTCCTAACTTTCTTAAAATCCTTGTGTCCCCGGCAACGGCGCCAAAAACTTGATGTGCGGTAAGTGTCGTATATATTAGGTGTATATTTTAAGCCCTTTTTAACACTTATTTTAGCCAAGTTTTAAATTTATAAAACACGATATTTTACTAACACTAAACACACATTTGGGCAAGTGCACCCATCGTTGAGCGTAGTATAGCGTTGGTAAGATACCGAGGTCGTCCAAGGACACAAGAGCTTTTAATACCGGTTTATCCTCAACGTCTAACCAAAACAAAAGTTTAGAAAAAATGTTTTAAACTAAGAAAAATAAAACTAACTAAAATGCTGAAAATAAAAATAAAAATAAAAACAGATAGACAAGATGAATCACTTGGTTCCGACTCGTATCTAGTATAACCTTTGATTATTTCCGCACTTTTGCACATAATTAAGAGATTATCTTAGTTATTGTAGTAGGCCCCTCTTTTGAAGGTGACGTTACCCTCACCCCAGTAGTTTGAGTCAGCAGGGATACAATCCTAAAGGGGTGGATTATTGGAAGATAATGAATTAAGTTATTAATGCAGTATTGTGGTAGGCCCCGCTTTTGGCGGTGACGTTACCCTCGACTAAGTAGTCTGAGTCAGCAGGGATACAGTCCTAAATAGCCGGGTTATAGTATTAATAGTAGTTAACTTATGAGGGGATCAAAGAGTTTGGACCCCCGCCATCCAATACCGTGAAGTATTGAAGGAGGTCCTACTAAATTTGACCCAGGTCCATTGCAGGACCTCTAAACGCTGAACAATGGCAAGACCTTTACCAAACCGTTCCCTTAACCCCCTACCAGGTAGCCAACATACCTCCATATAGACCGTGGAGATATGAATGGTGAAAATCCTTTATTTTATATAGACAGTAAAATAATGCCAAGACACCACGGACAAACGATAAGGAAAGATCACCTTCAACATAAGTAACTAGTTATTAAAGTCATTAATACAAAACCAAATAAAAAGTGCAAAAGATTAGAAATAAAAAGTATTATACTAGACACTTTGTCTTCACCAAGTGATGTAAGAGACTTAGGCAAACATGGCCTTGATTGTCAAGAACTCTTACGATCAATCTTGGATCCCGAGACGACTCACACACTCTATGATGGACAATGGATGATGGTGGTGGATGATGGTGTTGTGATGGTGGTGGGTGGTGGATGAAGTGTGAGAGAGGTGGTGTGCCAAGGGATGAGTTGCAATGAAACCAAGCACTCCTATTTATAGGCTGAACAGAAGCCTGGGCACGGCCCCGTGTTCGCTGGGCACGGCCCCGTGCCCGTCTGACACTCTCTCTCTTCATTAATTGTAATTCGCAATTACAATTAATGTGCCTGCAGTACTTTCGGCACGCCCCCGTGTCCGCTGAGCACGGCCCGTGGTGGGCAATAGAAGCTTCTATAGATTTGTCTTTTCTGCTGCTTCTTGGGCACGGCCCCGTGCTGGCTGAGCACGGGGCGTGTTCAGCCTTCTGTTTTCTCTATTTTGCTTTGGAAGGTGCCGTTGAGGGTTCGGGCAGTCCACTAATGTTCCTTTTCTTGTATTTATGTTGGATTTAACTGTCTTTTTGCTTCTTTTGCGTTTTTGAGCTCATTTAATCCTGAAAATACAAAAGGAAGACAAAAACACTCTTTTTCCAATATTAGTACTAAAAAATGGTTAGTTTTATGCCTCATTTGATGTAATTTATATGTTGCATTTTACACACATCAAATACCCCCACACTTGAACTTTTGCTTGTCCTCAAGCAAAACTCTTTAATATTTGGCTTACACTCCCAAATGGAATAGGTAGAAGAGAAGGTTTTGGGCTTGCCATAGAGTGTCGGGATTTCCAAGATCTTTTTAGGTTTTATTTTTATTTATTTACACTCTTATTCGTAATGATTTATTTAGAACTGTTCATAAAAGAAATTACTTATTTGGGCATAACATGCCTTTTTTAAAATTCTATTGATATACAAGTTCACATACCTCGCGGGGAAATCACTCACACTCGGCCGAAAGTGTATTTTTAGTGAATCACTCGAGAGCGGTCATGGAACTTATTCCTACCATAGGCTTGCCAAGAAATCAATCCTCCTCCTTTTTAACTTTTATACCTTTGTAGATATCAAGAGGACTTTGTGGGTTAAGGGTTGGCTATGGTTAAAGGTAGGTGGTTGGGTTAGTGGTTAGTAGAAAAAGGGCTAAAAGCGTAACAAGTGTCGGTTTTCGCATTTTTACAACTTTTTATTTTTGATGAAGCTTTTATTCAAACAAAGTTATTTTTGATTACTTTGTTTGTTTATTTTCTTTTTGCTTCATCATCATCACAATTTTTTTTTTTTTTTTCACGAAGAACCGGACTTGTTACTAAAATAAAGGGTTAAAATGAAAAAGGGTTTTGGTGGTTGAAAAGGTTTTTGTTTGGGTGATGAAACGAAAAGGTTTAGGCTCAAAGGGGCTAACTAGGGGGATTTTTGGGTAGGTGGTAAAAGAAAAGGAAAAATAATGGTGTAGAAATGAAAAAGGTTAGTCCTAATGCCTCCATCATTTACTTACTCGGGTTTAAGTTGATAAGGACCGGGAGTGTATTGTCATGGCAAGTTCTAGAGTCGTAAGAACCAAGCGGCTATTCACACAAGAAACGAAAAATGAGCATTTAGTCAAATGATATGTAATTGTGTGCTCAATAAAGGCTCAAAACTCACTTTTGTGGGAATGGGTTTTTATGTGATCAAGTATATATAATCAAATTTTAAATAAGTTTGTCATGCCTTTTCATAATTTTCTTATGTTGGTTCTTTTTATCACTACGCTATCGGTTGTAAATTTGTAAAAATATAACCTTTTTGAGAACTTGAATTTCCCGAGTTAAACCTAGACAAGTAAAAAAAATGAAATTTTTGAAAAAATTTGGGGTGATTAGCGGTTCCAATAGAGTTTTGTGTAAGGCTTGTATTTAGGACTTGCAAAATTCAAGGTTTTAGCATCCCCCCCACACTTAAATTACACATTGTCCTCAATGTGTCCCAAAAATAAATATTTAGGTTGATTAGATGTGTAAAATAGTGTTTAAAAAGCAAAAAATTATGTTACTGGGCACTGAACACAGCCCCGTGTTATCCGGGCACGGCCCCGTGTTCAAGTGCCAGTAACAAAATTGAGATAAGAGAAACAGAAGTCTGGACACGGGGGCGTGTTGGGTGAACACGGCCCGTGTCCAGTTACCTGTACTGGGCGTTTTCTGCAGGTGGTTCGACACGGGGCCGTGTTGGTTGGGCACGGCCCGTGTTGAACCTTCTGAAATGGAGAAAATTGTCGGGTTGCCTCGTTCTTGTGCATGGGATCATTTTTCTCGTTCCCCTTTTCATCCTTTACCACCATGAGTGTGTTTCATTCATTACAAACCATCCAAACATTAAAACCATCATTTCATTTCATCATAGAGAGAACTTACATAATCCTAAATTAAACTAGATAAAACGAAGAAATAACAAACCATGGAGTCCTAGCCTTTACTTTATTTTAATTTAGCAAAATTTCCAAGAAATAATCAATCTTGGTTAAACAAGGCCTTAGTGAACTCCTTCTTCCGAGTGCGGTTCTCCTCAAATGTCGGCGAGCCATTCTTCTATCTCCCTTGGAAGGAGAAAAGAAGGCTCATTGGCATTAGTTTGAGGAGTTTCAACTTCCACCGGGATCTCTTGTTGGTGTTCCATGGGAGGTTCCGCCGGAAAGTCTTCCCACCCGGTAGGGTTGTTAATCCCGAGAGCCAGGTTCCAATCCTGTTGAGGAAGGACTGGTTCCATTGGAGGTGCTACAATAATATTTAACCTCTGGTGCAAGAGGTTAATTTCTTGGAAGCTGCTTTCAAGTCCCATCGTAAGATCGTTAATACGGTCGATAAGGACCTCCTCTACTGAAGTCATTTCGTCGAGAGCCTCCCTTAATGCTATCACATAGTGCACAAGTGTAGCTTCAATGGAGGGTCTTCTTCCTCTTCGGTTGTTTGACGAATGCACAGAAGATGTATCGCTGTTTTCACTCGACATCCTACGAAAAATAAACTAAAAATAGCTTATTTAATGAAACAGTAACCGGACACGGCCCCGTGCTCACTGAGCACGGCCCCGTGTCCATCTTTCTGCAGAGTTTTGGAACAAGGAAACTTGTATTTTTAAGTTATTTTCTGAATGTTGTGGGACCTTTTTGGCTACTAATAACTTAAAACAATGTTTCATAACATGTTTTTACCAAGATTCTTTGAACAAAACTCATTTATCCCTACCATAGAGTTGGAGGAATTCCAAACTTTCAATGGTAGCTCTTGGAGAAAGATGAAGAAGAAGGAAATTACTAAAAGAGGAAAAGACAAGATGGGTTGTTGGAACCTTCTTTTAGACTTACCTAGGATAGTTTGAGAGAAGATTCCTGCAAATCTCTGCCCCAAGTTGGTCCAAATGTGCAGAATTCTTGGCTGCATTTATAGAAAATGACAGCAACCTGGACACGGCCCCGTGTGCAGGTGGAGTTCTGACACAGTTTGTCCGTATTCTGACGTACTGATCAGAATGGAATCTTTCGATGGACACGGGGGCGTGTTGGCTGGGCACGGCCCCGTGTCTAGGGACTGTTTTATGAAGTTGTCTAGTTTTTTAAGGAACTTGTTAGTATCGGGTGGCTCCTGACTGGTTGGAACAACCCCAAAGTGCCTAATATACCTTAATTGTCCTAGACTAAGGCGAGAACGCAAGAGGTTGTCGGTGAGGGTAATTCCTATTTTCATTCTAGGTGGACAAGTCCAACCCTTTTCCGGGCTCTTGTTAAAGAAGGTATATGCCGAATCGCTCAGGTCTATGTATGCACCGAACGAAGTCGATGGAGAGTCCTTCACGGCATAATCGACACAGGGACGACTATCGTCCAAGTCTTTGCTAGGTACGAAGGCATTTTCGGGAGCAACGAGGTTGTCGGAATGCGGTTGCAACATTTCTTCATGGGTATCGTCTTGGGGTGGATCAATAAAATCCTTCCCAAGCTCTTCTATCCATTTCAGAATTAGCTCTTCTAGTTGAAATAACTCGCTAAGGAGCATTTCCCCTAGAATATCTGGCTGGGCGCATTCGAGGGAGAAATAGTGCTTATTTTTACTTTCGCCCCTCTTAAGGTTGTGAGAAGATTGTGGGTCCATGTAGTGGGGCCTATAATTTAGGAAGTAGCATTTTACTTCTTCATGTTCGCCACCACATAATTGACACCACGTACCATAAGAGTGCCGAAAGTAAAAATAATTACTATCACTCATGTTTATGTCAGAAATTACCAACCGTCGGGATCTAACGGTTCTGTTTTCAGTAACTGAAACTTGGGCACGGGGGCGTGTTGAGTGGACACGGCCCCGTGTTCAGCTTACTGTCTGATGTAAAACAGGATTGCCAGTTCCAATGATTGAGCACGGGGGCGTGTTCAGCGGGCACGGCCCGTGCTGAGCTCTGCAGAAGCTGAAAAACTAAAAAAATCCTAAAAAAAATAAAAAGAAAAATAAAAGATGATTAGGCCGTTGATTCCTAACTTTCTTAAAATCCTTGTGTCCCCGGCAACGGCGCCAAAAACTTGATGTGCGGTAAGTGTCGTATATATTAGGTGTATATTTTAAGCCCTTTTTAACACTTATTTTAGCCAAGTTTTAAATTTATAAAACACGATATTTTACTAACACTAAACACACATTTGGGCAAGTGCACCCATCGTTGAGCGTAGTATAGCGTTGGTAAGATACCGAGGTCGTCCAAGGACACAAGAGCTTTTAATACCGGTTTATCCTCAACGTCTAACCAAAACAAAAGTTTAGAAAAAATGTTTTAAACTAAGAAAAATAAAACTAACTAAAATGCTGAAAATAAAAATAAAAATAAAAATAAAAACAGATAGACAAGATGAATCACTTGGTTCCGACTCGTATCTAGTATAACCTTTGATTATTTCCGCACTTTTGCACATAATTAAGAGATTATCTTAGTTATTGTAGTAGGCCCCTCTTTTGAAGGTGACGTTACCCTCACCCCAGTAGTTTGAGTCAGCAGGGATACAATCCTAAAGGGGTGGATTATTGGAAGATAATGAATTAAGTTATTAATGCAGTATTGTGGTAGGCCCCGCTTTTGGCGGTGACGTTACCCTCGACTAAGTAGTCTGAGTTAGCAGGGATACAGTCCTAAATAGCCGGGTTATAGTATTAATAGTAGTTAACTTATGAGGGGATCAAAGAGTTTGGACACCCGCCATCCAATACCGTGAAGTATTGAAGGAGGTCCTACTAAATTTGACCCAGGTCCATTGCAGGACCTCTAAACGCTGAACAATGGCAAGACCTTTACCAAACCGTTCCCTTAACCCCCTACCAGGTAGCCAACATACCTCCATATAGACCGTGGAGATATGAATGGTGAAAATCCTTTATTTTATATAGACAGTAAAATAATGCCAAGACACCACGGACAAACGATAAGGAAAGATCACCTTCAACATAAGTAACTAGTTATTAAAGTCATTAATACAAAACCAAATAAAAAGTGCAAAAGATTAGAAATAAAAAGTATTATACTAGACACTTTGTCTTCACCAAGTGATGTAAGAGACTTAGGCAAACATGGCCTTGATTGTCAAGAACTCTTACGATCAATCTTGGATCCCGAGACGACTCACACACTCTATGATGGACAATGGATGATGGTGGTGGATGATGGTGTTGTGATGGTGGTGGGTGGTGGATGAAGTGTGAGAGAGGTGGTGTGCCAAGGGATGAGTTGCAATGAAACCAAGCACTCCTATTTATAGGCTGAACAGAAGCCTGGGCACGGCCCCGTGTTCGCTGGGCACGGCCCCGTGCCCGTCTGACACTCTCTCTCTTCATTAATTGTAATTCGCAATTACAATTAATGCGCCTGCAGTACTTTCGGCACGCCCCCGTGTCCGCTGAGCACGGCCCGTGGTGGGCAATAGAAGCTTCTATAGATTTGTCTTTTCTGCTGCTTCTTGGGCACGGCCCCGTGCTGGCTGAGCACGGGGCGTGTTCAGCCTTCTGTTTTCTCTATTTTGCTTTGGAAGGTGCCGTTGAGGGTTCGGGCAGTCCACTAATGTTCCTTTTCTTGTATTTATGTTGGATTTAACTGTCTTTTTGCTTCTTTTACGTTTTTGAGCTCATTTAATCCTGAAAATACAAAAGGAAGACAAAAACACTCTTTTTCCAATATTAGTACTAAAAAAGGGTTAGTTTTATGCCTCATTTGATGTAATTTATATGTTGCATTTTACACACATCAGAATACTTACTGAGGTCCTATGCACGAGATATGATCACTATGAAGCAAGCTTGAGCTCCAGAAATGATCCACAATGCAGGAGATGGTGTGTGAATGAATGTTGCACTTGAAGGCCTTATATAGTGGTTCCACACACCATAAATCTTTGACAACAAGGTCTAGTAGTACCCACATTCGATCAACAGGTGTCCTAGGAGCTTAGGGGATGTTTTAGGGGCCAGGAGAAGTGGAAAAACGGGTAAAGGTCGCGCATAATAGGCCATAGGGGACAGCAGCCATTTTTCTCGGTTCTGGGCACCCCTCGCGTGGCGCGAGGGGCCCCTCGCGTGACGCGAGCGACAAGCAGATCAGCAACATAATTTTTGTTTGTGATTCAGTCCTTGGCTCTTCAAAACTCGAATAGGTACTGATTTATTGCACTCTAAACCCCCACCATCGATCTACTAAGGCCTTAAAATATATACCCACTTTGCCAAGTCCCCGGGTAACTTTATTTTCACCCGAAAAGTCCTAACTTTCGACTTTTACGCTTTAACGCTTCGCACACGAATTTGATCATATCTTTCTCATACGTTAACGAAACTTTATGAAATTTTTATGGTGCATTCTCGTGAGCATAATTAATATTTACAAAGCTTCGGGTTTGTCAAAAGGTCACTCAGAGGTATAATTTGAACATGTTGACACTTTTGGTCCCTGTAGTTTGAAATCACTCACTTTTAGCTTCGTATGATCCATGATTTATTCGTTTGAAGGTATGAGCATCGTGTAGGGTTAATGTACATTATATTTATTCACAGTTGACACTTAGAATACGTATATTCACATACTTTCCATGTTTGTCAACTTTAGTCCTTCTATAATATTTCTTTCACACGTTTAAACATTTGACACGTGTCTACACATTATAGGACGCGAATTTTCGAGGTGTTACATAAAGCTAATAAACGCCATTTCCAAAGAGTCCCCGGTAACGACTCCAAAAAAATAACGTTCTAAAAGTAGTTTAATAAATATGAACTAAATTAACCTTAATCTAGACATTAAGTTAAACTCTAGACTCTCTTAAACTAGACTAAACTACTAACCGGTAAGTGTACCTCTAGAATAACTAAGTAAGTCCGGATATCGAACCCACGAGACTCTTCTAATAATGTTAACTAGACTCACTAGACTTATAGACGGACATGACTAAACTGTTTTTATATTTTGAGAGGGAGTTTTTCTAATAACCTAAATTGCAATTGAATTAATACAAACTATTTAACCAAACTAAGACGCGAATTGGGAATTTGGATTTTTATTCAGATGATGATAAGGATACTACCTAGGCTGGAATCCTATACATTATTGTTTTGCTTTCTATCGGACTTCCACTGTTGTGTAACTGGGATCTTAGAGTACTAAATCTACCGGGAAACCAAACATGACCATCGACCATTCTTGAGAAGACACCTATGGAACCCTAATAGACTGTTAAATTACCGGTTTAAGTAGACTCCCTCACAGGTTCTCTAACTGTTCTAATAAGGTACCCTTAACTGACTATCTACCTCACAACGCGAAAGTCAAGGATAACTGGGAAACCTGATTCGACTAGATAGGAAAAAAATGGAAAGGAAACTAAGTCGGTCTTCTCATAGAGTACCTAAACCTTGCAATTTACCAACCTAGACGGACCGATAATCTCGTACCTCACGGATTTTAAGATTAGTAGAAAGCCTAGACCTACTCGATTCGCGGATATTACTTCTATGGTGTATTGACCAGTTAACAACAAAAATCACGAACACATAGTTAATGATCTAACATGAACCTATTATATGAAAGACATTCAACAAGGAACATGTGAAGCAATAAACATGAATCAAACAAATCTAAATACGCATACACATCGAATCATGGCAACCAAGTCTTTACTTTAATAGAAAATCCATAACAAGTTCATACTCCGGATAAAAATCAAAACTTTACCATATGTTCATTTTAACCTAGGTAATTTATGGAGTTTTAGCCTAACATCTTAGTTAAAGCAATCAAAGCACAAAGTTCAAAGATTTGATTCATTGTAAAAAGATGAACAATAGAAAACTATGAAAACAGGAAGATGGAACCTAATATTCTTCGTTCTCGTGCCTTGGATCTTCAACCGTATTGATTCCTTGCTTCAAGATCTTCGTTCTCTGACTTTCTGGAGCTCAAAATTCGCATATGGTCTTCTTTAATTCGTAGGGTTATGGGTTCTTTTCTCAACTGTGATCAATATATATGATTTCATAACACAACCCTGCTAGACTACGAAACATTCTGCGAAAATAGGCTCCTTGCGTCGCGCGAGGAGCATTTGATATTATGGTCGTGTGACGCGGGCTTGAAAAAGTCAACAAAGGTCAATAAACTCCTAGCGTCACACGGGGAGGCCCTTCTTTCCTGGTCGCGCGACGCCACCAGGTGATTTTTCTCATATTTTGTGCCAATTCAGCTCTTGGTACCTCGAACGTATTCCGGTGCTTAGTTTTCTCGATATATGGCTCGTTTTTCACCCTTCTTAGCAATTTCTAACATTTGAGACCTTAAAAACACAAACTAATCAGCAATATACACATTCTACATAAAAACAACGCAAATGGACTTGAAAACTGTACAAACTATACATGATAGATGGATGTATCTTTCAATACATCACATATAGAAAAGAATTAGTCAAAACATGAAATCTTTAGGTCCCCATTTATGGTGTAAATATATTTAATGTAATATTTGAGCATGCTATAAAAGATATCTTGTTAAAATAATAATATAATCCTTAAAGAAGATAATCTATGAGCCTTTAATTATTTAAATATAAATCACACAATTTTTATTGCAAGTTTCAAGTTTGCCTTCAATAACTTGACTTTTAATAAAGTACAACTTACCCATGGATTTAAATATCACACGTAATTAAAATAAACCAAACATCTTAAATAATCTTTATAAAATACCAATATTCTAGCTAGGTATGTTGTGTGACACAAGCATGCCTCCACTACTTTTGAAATAACAAATTATATATATTTTCTTGTTGAAAAAAAGGCACCAACACGAAATCAAATGCCTCTCTTATATTCACTAATGACTCACCCCATCATTGCAATCAACTACTACTTAATTGCTTTCCTAAACAAACCCATGATTGTTGACCACAAAAGCATTCAAATTTAATACTTAAAAGCATTCATTAGTATACACTTAACTTGGTGGCATTCAAGATAAAGCAAATTCATCATCAAACTTTCAAATGTATCTTAGTGGTGGCATGGACCCACCTAGCTAAAGCAAGCATCACAATTGATTAATATGTATATAATAATTGCTAATGGTGTATTCAAGACCATAATCATATTTATAATCACATGAATAATGCATATAGATTTGTATGAATTAGAACCATTAGAAAATAGGTGGGATTAAAAGTTGGAAGCTCTTTCTATTGTAAAATCCACCTCTCTTTCTTTCATAACAATCTAACCCCACAAAGGTAAAATCTGAAGGGTGGGTGGGGGTCCAAAAGACCAATCATTCAAGATGTTCATGCTTTCCTAAAAGTATTATCATCACTCATCACTATGTGCATGCTTGGTTGGTCTTAATTAGTGTTCAGCCAACATTTCTTCTGCCTAAAGGTGCCTTTTTTCTAGAGTTGAAATATTCCCTAACGCATAGTAAGAACAGGTTTTAATACATTGTATACAAGGTGTTAAATCGCATGCCTCGGATGCAGGTCTTGAAGGTTGATCATTATAAATCCGAGTTATTTTCCTTCCAATGTATAACGGTTGCATAAAAAGTGCGGTTAATAGGTCGCTATATCGTTAGGTAGGCATAGTATACTTGTATCAAAACAGAAACTAGAAGACACATATGCATAGTAATGAACTTTTATACATCATAAAGGATCAATCATGGTTGGCTACCTTCCACAATCCATAAACATGTATGGTCCCCTTTCACCCCCTTAATGTCCAATTCACAATTATTATTCTTCATTCCTTTTTTCCCTTTACACATAATTTCCTTTTCAAAAGTTTATAATAATAATAATAATTTATATATAAGTGATGTATTCAAACTAATACAAAGCTTTTAACCACCACTGTTATAAAAACACAAATCAAATATGTCTTACACTCTTACTACTTCAAACACGAGAAAATTACAAAAAGGGTTTAAAGTAGGTCGTATTCGTGATATCACACTTATAAATGAGAGGTGTGTGATAAAAGAAACACGAGTTTCCTACACAGTTTGTAGTAAAGACGATCCATTAATTTCTGAATACGAAAAGTTTACTAAAGTTTCAAAAGGCTCGACCTTGAACTAGGGGTAGAAACCAGTGGTAAGGTATATTAATTGAAAATAATGTAGGGAGATTAAGCAGGATAGTAATAATAATATTCTATAATTTTGTTAGCTTTGCAAAGTATATTGTTTGCTACATAACTTTCAATTAATATGCTTCACCGTCCATTGTTCGCTACTTTCAATTAATAGCCAGTGACAAACAACTCTTATATACATGAAAAAATCATATCATATTTAGACATGTGAGGTGTTTCCTTGTATTTAACATGTTTAATTAAGTGGGTCATGTTCAGATTAATCTTTTTAACCATATACTTTGACTCATTAGTCATCAATCCATATAAAATAGAATACTAGTTTATTGATATAAGGCGAACCTCTCAACCCAAATACAACATAAACGATTAACCTATTTCACATATTAAAAGCTTTATTATAATTGGTCATTCCATTTTACTCATATTAAACGATTAACCTATTTCACATATTAAAAGCTTTATTATAATTGGTCATTCCATTTTACTCATATAGTTAAATGAGTTTAACGGCATAGGGTTACACAACTTCAAGCATACTCTGGTTAGAATCTTGTATCTTCGTAGGGTCACACAACTTCAAGCATACTCTAGTTAGAATTTTGTTTCTGATACAAATAAATTTATAGGTCGTTTTTTCGAGTTCTTTTATTTAATCCAAAACTTGTTAGCTGGTCGTCGCAAAACCTGCCCTAATTGACACCCTATAAATTTTAAGGTGTTAATAGATAGAGTAAAAAAAGTGTGAGGATAAAATATAAGAGAATGAGAATAAATGACCTTAACTTTGTTATAACATGAAATTGTTTAAATAAAAACATTGTTCTTTTCTTTTACATTATTTTAACTCGATATGATTATTTTTGCAAGTGTTTAATCACCTCCTACAACAGTTGACCCCACTTTTCCTCATTATTAAACCCTACGTCTACCCTCCCACGTTCCAAGTATCTATATATAGGTGAGTTCTCTAGCTAGCATCTAGATATCACACCTACACATTCACATTTTATTGGTTGCAAAATGAGGACAATGATAGATTTGGGAAGTGATAGAGGTCCAATCGGAATGCATCTAATCACCACTGCAACCGCCGTTGACTGCAGCAGCAGGGAGGTTGGACTGCGCCGTTCTCTACGCTCCCTGCTAGACTGCATTGTCCCGGCATGTTGCGGTGCTGGATTCGAATCCGAGGCTGCAAACTTTTCCTCCGATTCTTCTTCTTTAACGGCCTTTTCAAGTGATACAGATTCACCTTCTTCGTCGTCGTCGTCGTCATCGTCTACCAATGTAAGTGTTTGAAAATATAATACAGATGGGGTAAGCCTTCCCTCTATCCCAGAAGAAGATAGAGAGACTGCTTTTAAAACCCCTCAGCTCTTATCTTTTTAGTATAAAAATACTAGAGACATAAGGCATATATTAATTATATTTGTGAAAATCTAATCTTGTAGAATCGTTCGTCGTCATCGTCATCCACCACCGTAAAAGGTACATTCTTCGGGCAAAGGAACGGTCGAGTAAGTTTTTGTCTCCAAGACGACAACCACCACCACCACCGCCGGACACCATCAAGAAAAATAACGACAACCACCGCCTTGTCATCATTCTCACAGCCTCTTCTACTATTAGAATTCGCTATCCCCACATCTTACTTAGCAAAAGAGATGCAGCACGGTCTCCTCCGCATTGCTCTAGTGGAGGAAGATCGTACACACCGTCAGCAACCGCCAGTTAATGCTGGCGGTTGCATATTCGAAGTACCGGTGTGGTCTATGTATTGTAACGGTCGAAAAGTTGGTTATGCCACCAGACGTAAGATGACAGCTGCTGACTCAGCAACTCTTACCCGTATGCAATCTGTCTCTGCCGGAGCTGGGGTTTTGCCACCTGAAAATGATCATAGCCCCGATGGGATCATGTATCTCCGAGCAAGTTTCCGGCGAATAATTGGATCGCCGAACTCGGAGTCATTTCACATGATAAATCCTGAGAACGATGGACGATCATCTAATTCTAATAGTCATAATTCTGGGCAAGAGCTCAGTATATTTCTTCTGAGATCATCTTCTTGATCCAAGAAGTATTATTGTATCAAGTGTATGTATACTGTACGTATATGTGTGTGTCTATATATGCCTTGATCTAGCTAGTTCTTAGATCAGAATCCAAAACCATATTCCAGTTTTTAAGTTATGAAACTCTCGATTTTGTTGTAATATATATACGAGGAAGATTATTGAGCATCCATATTACATATTAGACTTCTTTAAGAAATTAATAGAGGTATAATAACATATGTAACGCATAATGTGAGGTAGAGATAGAACCATTCAGAAATATATATATTTTAACTGAAATCTGTTTTGGTAACAATAGGTCAATAGAAAAAGCATCATAGTTGGTTTTACATCTTTGGAACATCTTTGGAACGTAAAACTGTTTCAAATAGTATCAATATCATACCGTCGCCAAGAACCAACGCATGTTAATGTGAAATTAGACCTTAATGTAAAACATATAATAAATAAGTCAACTTAGTACCCGCTCGTTGCGACGAACCTGTTAAACAAGGAAAAAAATAGACGATGTAAAAACGTTGAACCATACGTACGTTGTGTCGTGTTAACTCGCAAATTTAGAACGAAGCTATTAAACGAAACGTAAAAACGTTGAACCACACACGCACGTTGTGTCGTGTTAACTCGCAAAATTTAGAACGAAACGTAAAGCAAAAAAAAATGTGAAATATGAAAGTATAGGGGACCAAAGTTGAAAGTAAAAAAATTGTGAGATTAAATTGTAAAAGATGAAAACTTTTGGGTTAAAAGTGAAAAAACAAATAATTTTGGACTAAAAGTGTAATATAATTTTTTTTTTTTTGAAAACACCCCTAAGCATTGTGTACAACCCCTTAATGCATAAAGATGCAAATTTCATAGTATATAAATATATGATGTGGAGCTAATCTAAGAACCATAAGATTTATACCTAGAGCAATTTGATAAGAGTGAAAATGGACGAACCAACAATGGGTATTACTACCGCTACACATGGTGTTACAGGACACGTGAGTAATGCGCGAAAACATCTCGACAAACCAAATCATTTGCAAAACAACCATCGACGATTTGTTCCTAGTTTTGGATCTGAGTTGGAGCTCTGATTTGATGATCTACCTAAATTTCACAATATTTATTTTGTTCGCCTTTTATTGTAAAAATGCGTGGACATATTACGTGTTTACACTTAATTTCAATCATAAGTTAATGTCGAATCCTAGGATAATAGCGATGATGTGCGTAAAATACAACATATAAATTACATCAAACAAGGCGTAAAATCAACTTTTTTTGCATTACCAAAAGAGTAAACAACCATTTTGATCCCTGAGATTTGGTCACTTTTGTCACTTTAGTCCAAAACTCAAACCTTTTGCATCTGGGTCCCTGTGGTTTCACATTTATTGTCATTTTGGTCCAAAAGTGCAACCAGCTTAGATTTCTCAAATAAAATCATGGTTTTTTGTCCTTTTACCCAGTTTAATGAAGGGCAAAATGGTCATTATAAGCTTTCTCTCTCTACCCTAATTCTCTCTAGCCGTCATTCCAAACTTGGATTAAACTCCACGAGTTTATATATTCATGTTGTGTGGAATTCATATATTCATGCTTGCTGTTGTGGTATTAAAGGCTTTGAATTCGTTATCTTTCCTGCGGTTATGAGGATCCAGCCCTTAACCTAGATTAAACTCCCTTGAGTTCACAGTAATACGGGGTGTAGGTTGTATACTGTAGTATCTGCATTTTTATTCATGTCCATCTCAAATTCTCAATATCTAAATTGGAACCAAGATTTTCAACAGGATTCAGACTACTCGTGGGTTGGACAGTCAACAACAAGGAGTTATCACAGTACTCAGAATTGGGATTCGGCATATTACCTGGGTTTGCGTCTGAGGATGTAGGTCCCTCGGAGGTTGAGGTCAAACCTAATCCTTGTTATATCTAACACACTAGCAAGTGCGGAATCCAAGCTAGCATGCAAACCGGAGTTTATGTGAGAACACAAGCCACAAAGAGAAAGGTAGACACACAAGACTCAACGATTAACACCTCTGTATTAATACTATGAAAGTCGGTTACAGCACAAGGTTTACAAATGTATTCTGTAAACTCTCTCTCTCGTGTGTGTTCTCTCTGTTTTGCTCTCACTGATGTCTACTAATGAAGTGAACACGAAACATGGATATTTATATCCATCACAGCTTGTCTGGTCGAAGGATCAGATAGACTGATCGAAAGATCATCTATCGATCACAAGCCTATCGAAGGATCCACATATACCTCGAAGGATGATATCCTTCGAGGTCCATCTATATCCTTCGAAGGTTTATCCTTCGAGCTCATCGAAGGATATAACCAATCCTTCGATGACCCAACCTTCGACACAACATCTTACAAAACAAAGTGCTAACTGTTTGGCCAAGTCAAACCGGAGGATGGTTGACTTGGTCAAACTTACATCGAGCACACATAAGACGTAACTCAGACTAACACAAGACATCGTTTTTGTATCATGACAAAATACAGACAAAGTACAGACACAAGTGCATCAACAAACTCCCCCTTGGCTGTAGCTTTGTCTCGATCTTCGTGTCTTCAAGTCTTTGACGTCCTTTCAAGTCTTCAATGTCGGAGGATCTTTAAAGTCTTCACGTCTTGAAAGCAGAAAGTGTACCAACAAACTCCCCGTTTTATGTAGGAAGTGTGTTGACAAACTCCCCCTTAACATAAGCTCCCCCTTGAGTTATGCTCGTGAATGTCTTGATCTTCAGTACTTGAGATCCTTGTGGTGTTGATGATGGTCAGCGGCAACTCGATCATCTTCATCATTTGAGTGCCTTCACGTCGTGTCTTCATTCCGAAGCTTGTCATCGACCATGTTCTCCTTGCCTTTAGAATCTGCACATGCAAGAAATCTAAACGCGTAATGAGAACAACTGCTTGGAATATAGTTAGTATAAACAAGCGACACACATGTGACCATTATTCAATCAATCACCGTCCGACAGTTTGAAAGTTTAACAAATTTGTTAATTTTAGTCTTTAACTTTCAAAACTTGCAAATTTCGACCGTTTATGAAGATTCAGTCGTTTTGGTTTTCGTTCAGGTTTCAGGTAACGAAGACTCGAGATCCAACATCGTACGATCGAAAATAAAATAGAAATAAAATCTTTTTGGCTTTTAGAAATTTTATATTAAAACACACCTAAAATATTTTTGGTATTTTTGAATATTTCGAATGTAAAGACAGAAAGCAGTAAATAAATATTTACAGACATTCTTTTTGCGAGTTTCGAGGGTAAGAGAATCATATCAGTGTACGGTCATGCCAAAACGCTCTTGTTGTTCTTTTAGTTAACATTAAGATAAGCATCCTATAACAATTATCGGTATTGTTGTCCACATAAGCTCAACTTATCAGATGTAATCATGGCGAGGGGATAAGTTAAGGTATGATTTATACTTACCGACCGGTGTTCATCCACATCACGACACATTCCCGTATCAAGGTATGCACGAGGGTTCATCTTACCGATGAGTATACCGATTATCATCTGTTTGACCGTATATGATGTGAGATTCTCACTTATTTTGATTGAAAACAAGCCCTATGTGATAGAATCACTTATTGATGAGGAACTTGATTTTCGATGCATGAGGGCACAGGAGCAAGTCCGTGAACAGGTCAGTACTTTCGTACAGCAGAGAGACGAACTTGACTCCCGGATACATGTGATATTTTATCACTTATTTTGAGGGACATGAGATTGTTTATCACTTATTGAGGTCGTATGCAGTATGTACACGTATGTATGGTATCATGGAAGATCTAGACTTGCGTCCCCGTTATTTTTCGGAAAAAGGTACAACCATGATACCCAGATGATAAGCAGCATAAAGACCGAATATCTCAGAACCTCGGCAATCTCTCAAACGAAATTTCGGTACTAAGACCATATGCCAATGAATGGTTCCCACCTGGTCTTCAGTCGATTTAAGTTTATATCACCCTGCACACTTTAAAATGATTGTGAGCCTACCGATACATCTTATATAGAGCTGCTTATCGTTTTTCATTTAAGGTTTAAAGAGGTTTAGACAGACCACTGATGTACTATCACTTTCTCTTTTGCTATCCAGGAAACTCATTTTTGCTTTTCTATTGTTTTTGTGTTTTTGAAATTTTTCAATGTTTTTGGATTTTCAAATTTTTGGATTTACTCCCCCTAAAATCAATAAACTAAGATAAATTTAAAACACAAAGGTATTTACAAAAATGATTTTCCGATGTTGGTTTTACTCTTGCTTGACCTTAATGCCGTTTACCAATAATAAATAGTCAAATCTTGATTTGTCAAATGCTTTGGTAAAAAGGTCGGCACGTTGGTCATCAGTGTGGACGTAAGCAACATCGATTAGCCTTTTCTCAAAGCAATCACGTATGAAGTGATACTTAATTTCGATGTGCTTAGTCTTTGAATGCTGCACAGGATTTTTAGTGATCTGTAAGGCAGCAGAATTATCAACGTAAATAGGAGTAGTTAGGAATTCAAAACCGTAGTCACGCATTTGTTGTTGGATCCATAGGACTTGGGAGCAACAACTTGAGGCAGCAATGTATTCAGCTTCGCATGTTGATGTAGCGACGCACGTCTGCTTCTTGCACTGCCATGTGACTAGGCGATTTCCCAAAAACTGACATCCAGCCGTTGTGGATTTGCCGTCGATTTTGCATCCGCCAAAATCAGAATCACTGAATTCGATCAAGTCAAAGTTATTATCCCTAGGGTACCATAGACCGGTGTCAGGGTAACCCTTTAAATAACGAAAAATCCTTTTTACAGCTGCAAGATGTGAGGCCTTCGGGTTGACTTGATATCTGGCAAGCAGGCACGTTGGGTACATTATATCTGGTCTTGATGCTGTGAGGTACATAAGAGATCCGATCATTGCGCGGTAGTATGAGGGGCTAGTAGCTTCACCCTTCAAGTCTGGAGTAATTCCGTGATTTTGTGGCAATGGGGTACCGATGGGCGTTGCATCAGACATCTGGAATCGGCTCAAGATGTCACCAACATATTTAGTCTGATGGATGAATATCCCAGACTCGGTTTGTTGTACTTGTAGGCCCAAAAAGAAAGTCATTTCCCCCATAGCACTCATCTCGAATTTATCCTGCATGATGCGCTCGAAATTCCTACACAAAACATCATTAGTAGAACCAAAAATAATATCATCAACGTATACCTGTACCAGAAGAAGATCTCCATCTTGTTCTTTGATGAAAAGAGTACAATAGATAAGACCTCTGCGAAATCCATTCTCCAGCAGATAATTAGATAAGGTTGCGTACCAAGCTCGCGGTGCTTGATGTAGACCATAGAGAGCTTTGTTGAGCAACCAAACCCGATCGGGATGGATAGGATCTTCAAAACCTGGAGGCTGTTCGACGTACACCTCTTCTTCCACCACACCATGTAAGAATGCACTTTTCACGTCCATCTGGTATACCTTGAAGCCTTTGAATGAGGCATAAGCCAGAAAAATCCGAATTGCTTCTAGACGTGCAACAGGTGCATACACTTCGTTGTAGTCGATCCCTTCTATCTGACGAAAACCTTGAACGACTAGCCTTGCTTTGTTTCGAATAACAACTCCACGGTCATCCTTTTTGCATTTAAACACCCAACGGGTACCAATCTTCTTGTAACCAGCAGGTTTCTCTACGAGTTTCCAGACACCAAGCTTCTGGAATTGTTGCAGTTCTTCCTGCATCGCTTCAACCCATGAGTTATCTTTCAAAGCTTCTTTCCAAGTTCTTGGCTCTTCCTGTGAGACATAACACGCGAAAGACCAATCATTTTGTTGACCAGATTCTCGGATAGTTGCATACAAGCCTGCATTGTTGTTGTTTCGCAACATGTTTCTTGTTTGAACGCCACTCTGTACATTTCCGATGATGTTTTGTTGAGGATGGGTATTGTGAATCCTTATTTCTGGATTATCTTGAACTGGAATATTTGTACCCAGATTGTTGAGATTGAGATCAACAATCAATTCAAGGCCCGGAATTGACGAAGAGGATGATGCAGTAGCTTCAGCTGTTCTAGGGACATCCACTGGAGGTGTACCCTCTGAAGTACCATGTACTGCTGTTGTTGGAGCCTCTTGATCTGCATCTAGAAATTCATCATCCTCTGAAGATTCGTTCAAATCGGTAGCATCGTGAAAATCCTCATTGTCAAGAGCATTATTGTTCACCGAAGATGGTTCTTGATTGACAATAATTGGACGAACCAACGGTGAATCTGTTGCATTGTCACTCTCGAAAAACATCCTTGCTGCAACATTTTCTTCAACTGCTTTAACATTGATCGAATTGAAAAAGTCATCGTACTCAAACATCCAAGGCTGACCAGGACATTTGACTGGTAAAGTGTGCCTTTGTACTCTGACTTCAGACCATTCCTCAACCCTTTTTGTCTCTAGATTCCAGACTCTTAAGTTCGGGGTGGCATACCCAAGAAAGTATCCATCAATTGCTTTTGCCCCAAACTTTCCATTAGGATCGATTATTGTACATGGAGCTCCAAACGGTTCAAGATATGACAAATCTGGTTTCCGTTTGTTAATAAGCTCAAAACAGGTCTTGTTGTGCCTTTTGACTGTAAGGACTCGGTTCAACGTATAACATGCAGAGGCCACAGCTTCAGTCCAGAATGGAATCGGCAATTGTGACTCTACTAACATTGTCCTAGCAGTCTCGATCAATGTGCGGTTCTTACGTTCAGTGACGCCATTCTGTTGAGGAGTGTAAGCTGCACTAAATTCGTGAAGAATACCTTTTGAGGTGCAAAACTCCGCCATGGCATGATTTTTAAATTCAGTACCGTTGTCGCTACGTATCCGCCTAACCTTCAACTTATATAGATTCTCAATCTGAATGATCAAGTTTTTGATAATACCGAAGGTTTCGCTCTTGTGTGCCATGAACGCCACCCAAGAAAATCTTGAATAATCATCAGTTATCACGAGGCAATATTGATCATTCCTAATGCTTTTGTGCTTGACAGGACCGAACAAATCCATGTGCAAACGTTCAAGAGGAACAGCCACCGTGTTGGTTTTCTTTGTAGGGTGTCGCTTCTTCGTTTGTTTTCCTTTCTGGCACGAGACACAGATGTCTTGAAGATGGAAGTTTTTAAGAGGAACACCATTCACCAATTCATTTGATACCAAATGATTCATTTTGCGTAAGTGAATGTGACCCATTCGTCTGTGCCAAGAGATTGAGTCTTTTTCTGTGGCTTTGGAAACGAAACAAGTTGCTTGTGCAGACGTAGTGATAGCTTGGCTCATATCAAGGACATACAGATCATTTATCCTTGGAGCCGACAAGAGAATCCATTCTTTTGGAATTTTGAAGCCGGGTTTCAGCACATAACATCCATTTGCATCAAAGTGTACTGAGAACTGCTTATCACAAATTTGAGAAACACTAAGAAGATTGTGATCAAGTTGTTGTACGAAGTTGATCTTATCAAAGCTAACAACCCCGTTGGAAATCATTCCTTCACCCGTAATATATCCCCCCTTATCTCCAGCAAAAGCAACATAACCTCCTCTAATAGATTTGACGTCGTAGAGAAGCTTCATGTCGCCTGGATGCCCCACTATCAACAATCCAATGACTACTGATAGTTCCTCCTGGAACACCCTGCACATGAACTCAATTGATTAGTTGGAGATGGGACCCAAGCCATTGTGGTCTTGGGTCTTCCATTTTCATCAACAACAATAACTTCTATTCTTTGATGATTCATGAATTGTGATGGTCCCCCTGATTCAATAACCGTTTTTGGTTTCCAGGTCTGTTTTGTTATACCAGTTTGATTGTTTGAAAATTTAACTTCGTGATTGTTTGAAGTTTTTGAAAATCTTGAGTTTTCTGGCTTAACTGAAACAGATTGTTTTTGAACCACATCAGTTTTAAGTGCCTTTTCAATCACCTTGACTTGTTGATGTTTCTGTTTCTTTTCCCTTTCTCTTACAAGTCGGGGATCTTGTTTTACAGAAACAGATCGCTTTTGGTGATTGCGTTCACGGGGATCATCATCAATTGTTTTCAACTTATGAAGATACGGACAGTTTCGAATTATATGTCCAATTGTACCACATTCAAAACATGATCTTCGTTCAACAAACCCCGAAGTATCATGTGATCGTCTTGCCGATAATGAACTTTGTGATCCCGAGGTACTAGGTTTTGAACTATTTGGTTCATTCCTTTTCATCACAGTTGCTTTCTTGACAAAATCTAAGTTAGATTGATTTTCAAACGTTTCAATTTTGTCCGTTCCCTTAGATTTCACAAAGTTCACATTCTTTTTCTTCTTTTGATTCGGCTTCCTTTGACTTTGAGCCGGCAATTTTCCTTTTTGTTTGTTATGATTTTGCTGCCTTTTCTCTGTTGGTAATTTCTGATTGCCAAATTGTTTTCTAACTTCAGCCTTTGGGATAGGAGGGCACTGTGTTACCACAATGTGTGATCCTTTCTTACCCAAAAACTTACTTGTTGAATTTTCAAAGACTTTACTGATTAATGATTGATTAACATTCTTAATAGGAAAATCTTTGTCTGAATAAATTTTATTATCACCAACAAGAGTATACAGAAAATCCACACTCTCCGACTCTTGTGCAGACAAGGACTCGATTGCAACAGTCTTAGCGGGTTTTGCAGGAGGATCACACAGAATATGATTCTCAAGAGGTATGTCCTCTTCTTTTATCACCGCATCAGACTTTGCTGAATCAGTATCATCAGACTCATCATCAAAAGAATCAGCATCCTCAACAACAACTGGAGGATCCTGATTCTGTTCAGCAGAAGACACACATGTATCTGCTGACACATCCGAATCTGATGATACTTCTTTCTTGTATCCGAGCCCTGTTGCAAATTCATTAACATCTAGAGGAACAGATGGTTCAAAGAAAGTTCTATCCTCCTCGTCAGGCATGGCATCATAATTGTGTCTCACAGGTGGTGGACATTTCTTGTATCCAATGCATGTGACATCCCGTTTCTCTTTATGTACGTCAATGATGTGATCCAACACATAGCTAGAGCTCAAATAACTGTCTAGCTTAAGTTGGATCGCCTCACTTTCAGTTTTCACACAAGCCATTTCCTTTTGCATTACTTCAAGACGAGTTATATACAAATTAATGTCAGTTTGTTTTCTGGAAACCATTTTAGTTAACTCAGTTTTATCTTTCTTTAACTTTTCAATTACTGACTTAAACTCCTTTTCATGGTTTTCATAGAACATGTTGGCTTCAGTGCACTTCGAGAGATCCACGGTTAACTTCTGATTGTGGATGAATGTCACATCATATTTCTCTTGCAAAGCCTCGTGTTTGCTTTGCAACTCACACCACTTATCATTCAATGAAGCATGTTTGTCTTGCAAGTCAAACAAACTAGCTTGTAAAGCATCATGTTTGCCTTGCAACTCAGACATGTTTGTCTCTAAATCAGCACATTTAATACGCAAACTATCACAGTTATCACAACTAACAGAAGTGGGTTCATCGACACATACCTGACTTGATGAACTGTCGACATTAGCCATAAAGGCTGAATGGAGAGAAGACGAAGAATAAGCAGCTTGATCCACCAAAATAGATCTTCTTTGAATTCCTGCTGCAGCTTCTTCCAATAGCTCATCAATATCTGCATTAACTGACGCACTTGATGTGTCATCTTCCTGATCATTCCCTGAACTCGAGGACTCTTCATCTGAACTTCCACTGTAACCGGAGCTATCTTCATCTTCAGAAGATTCATCACCATTGGTGGAAGATTCTCCACCACTGGCGTGTTTAAGATCCTTGACAACTTCAGCAAAGCAAGCTGTTCCATCTGGAGCATCATTTCCCAACTGGATTGACCAATCACAACCTTCATCTACTTGAACCACAAGTGCCTGGTTGGCATTAGATGGTCCTGCTTGACTCTGGTTGTTGACAGGCACCAATGTGCGCTCATTGTTCCTTACTTGGTTCTGATTTGCCCTGTTGCCTTGACCTCTGAAAGGATTTTGGTTTCCATGTTGAGATGGCCTCGTACATTCACGTTTGAAATGACCACGTTCACCACAGTTGAAACACTTAACAGCCTGCTTATCAAACCCATACTTGGTGTCTTTCTTGCTTTCCAGGCTGGTTCTGCCAGTTCTTTCCATGAAATCCTTTGCTCGCCTAACAGCACCGGCAAAGGCCCACTTGATGTCCATCATCTCCATCTCCTCTTTATCGATCTGCTGATAGTCTTCTTGTGTCAGATTAATGTTACCAATCTGACCTTCCACTAATCCACAGTATGCGCTCACCAAAGTGTTTAGCAACTCCATGTGTTCCTTTGCTACTTCCACACTGACTTTAGAAAAGCTTGAGGTGTCGAGCCGTACTGTATTTGGCGATGTGCTTCCATAACACGCTTGCTGTTGAGGAGGAAGTGGATTCCCATACATGTCTGTTGGTCCGGTAGATTGAGGAGGAAGTGGATTCCCATACATGTCTGTTGGTCCGGTAGATCGAACAGGTAATGGATTTCCGAACATATCAGTTGCTCTGATAGGTCGTTGGCTTTGCTGTTGTGGTACTGGTTGAGGAACTGGTTCAAGCGGATTTCCATACATGTCTGTTGGAGGAGGCTTGACCGGAACTTGGATAGTATTGCCATACATGTCAGTGCTAGACACAAACGCTGTTTGAATTGGAGCGTGTGAAGAAGGTTTTGTAGAAGTGCTAGAAGTTCCATAATACATTTCAGGATTTTGTGGCACGGGAACTCTTTTTGCCTTGAGAGTTTCTTCCTGATTCTTGTTTTCCAGGAGTTGAACAAAGTCATTGAAGTTTGTTGTAGCTAAAGTGCCATTGTACTTCATGATTTCCAAGAAAGTATTCCATTGAGGTGGCAACGCATCTGCAAACTTTTTCACAATCTCTGCTGAAGTTGTAACAACCTCAAAATTTGCTAATTCAGTCAGCAAATGATTAAATCGACTTGTCAAATCTCCTAAAGATTCATTCTCCATACAAGTAAAACCATCAAACTCTTTCTTTAGCAATTCACGTCTCAATTGACGTGTCGCTTCATTTCCTACGCCCCTTGTCTTTAATGCGTCCCACAACCTCTTCGTTGTCTTGTAACTGAAAAATTGATGATAAATATCTTTACTTAACGCCTGAGTAAGAATGGCATATGCCTTCTTTTCCAAATCATAGACCTTCTTCTGATCTTCCGTAAGATCTGCAAACGTAGCAGCAGATGATGCGGCAACCTCAATTGTTTGATCGAAATCTGTGATGAACCGCAACCACAATTCTGTATTTTGTCCAAGGACGTATGTATGAAATATGTCAATCCATCCTGGATATTCGTATAAGTGCATCAACTTTGGAGGCCGATTCAAACTTCCGGTTTCGCTCTCGCTTAAGAGAATGCTTTGAATACTTGGAGTTTGATTTGATACGAATGCCCATTGACCGGTAGAAATTGCATTAGCTTGAGAAGATACCGGTGCGGGAGACGGAGTACCAAAATACATCTCTGTATTTACCGGAGTACCCCATCTTGGATTCATTTTTGATCAAGAATAATAATACCTAAAAAACACAAACTTGTTAAACATAAACAGACTAAGGACGAAGGATCAAGACTTGTTCGAAGGATCAACAGTGTTCGAAAGATCACTGTTGAATTTCGAACAATGATTTCGAAAGATTCTCCAAACGAAGGATCCTTATCTTTCGAAAAAGAACTGTAGACCGAAAGATGTATGCTTCGAAAAGATTCCTTGGATCGAAGGATAAGTCACAGACTTCGAAGGATGTTCGAAGGATGATTATCTATCGAACCTCCTTTGATCGAAAGATGATCTTTCGACTTCGAAGGATATCCTTCGATCAGAACTGACACAGTTGACAAAAGTGACAGGTTGGTGAAAAAGGTGATGGGTTGGTAGAAATCTTTCGGCAGAAGGTATGCTCAGACCATACTTTCTGCCAAAAACAAGATTTGAACAATAAAATATTACCCAAAAAGGACAGTTCTAACCCAGAAACCGGTCACCGGAGTAAGCCGGAGTTTGGCCGGAAATTACCAAACACCTCAAAAACAAGTTTTTAAGTTACCCAACCCGTTCCTTAACACACCCGGTTAGTTTAGAACACGTTTTTACGTCTGGAAGAGCGAGAAAAACACTAAAAACGGGTGCTAAACCATGTGAGTTTTTGTCCAAAACACTCCAAAGTCTTGTATAAACTCGGTTTTTAACAAGGAAAAGAGCCACGGCTCTGATACCACTTGTAGGTCCCTCGGAGGTTGAGGTCAAACCTAATCCTTGTTATATCTAACACACTAGCAAGTGCGGAATCCAAGCTAGCATGCAAACCGGAGTTTATGTGAGAACACAAGCCACAAAGAGAAAGGTAGACACACAAGACTCAACGATTAACACCTCTGTATTAATACTATGAAAGTCGGTTACAGCACAAGGTTTACAAATGTATTCTGTAAACTCTCTCTCTCGTGTGTGTTCTCTCTGTTTTGCTCTCACTTATGTCTACTAATGAAGTGAACACGAAACATGGATATTTATATCCATCACAGCTTGTCTGGTCGAAGGATCAGATAGACTGATCGAAAGATCATCTATCGATCACAAGCCTATCGAAGGATCCACATATACCTCGAAGGATGATATCCTTCGAGGTCCATCTATATCCTTCGAAGGTTTATCCTTCGAGCTCATCGAAGGATATAACCAATCCTTCGATGACCCAACCTTCGACACAACATCTTACAAAACAAAGTGCTAACTGTTTGGCCAAGTCAAACCGGAGGATGGTTGACTTGGTCAAACTTACATCGAGCACACATAAGACGTAACTCAGACTAACACAAGACATCGTTTTTGTATCATGACAAAATACAGACAAAGTACAGACACAAGTGCATCAACAGAGGATGTAGAACAGGGGAATCCACTCCCTGAATTAATCGTTGAGTTCCATTTCCTGCTTTCGTCACATACAGGCCATCAGATTGTTGGTTTCCTTCAGACATACGTTTCACCCAGGACCCAAGGGCCGCAACGAAGTTGGAGCTGGCCAGTTCATGGTCCGATTTGTGCAGCGCAGCGGTATCTTCCCCCAAATTCAAGTTAAAATCATCCAGATTGAGGTTAACAACCATTCGATTGTTAGATTTCGGTTGCTGATTGGATCCAGTTTCAAGCGTATCATTATTTTACAAAGAGTTTGACGAGTTATCAGGGTTTTGAGTGCGACTGGAGGTTTCAAGATGTGGAGATTTAGCCGGGTTTGGGAGATGAGGGGAATCAGGGGGCTTAGATGGTGGGGTGAGCTTTATTTTCTTGTGGAACTGTAATTTGAAGTGAATTAGGGTTAAGGTTTTGGGTGTTCTTGTTGAAGAAGATGAGATCATAATAGAGTTCTTTATATAAATGGATTATTTATATTTTATTATTTTAATTAAGAAAAAATAAAATGACTATTTTGCCCCTGAGGAAAAAGACAAAATAGCATGATTTTATAATACGACCTGATTTCACTTTTGAACCAAAATGACAATAAAATTAAAACCACAGAGGCCCGGATGCAAAAAGGTTTAAATTTTGAACTAAAGTGCCAAATTTGCTTCTCTTTAATTAAGTACTTTAATTAAGTACTATTAATTCATGGAAATCTAGTAGAGGTCATATTAAATTTTGAATTAATAGGATGACGTCCAAAAAACACGATGCTTAGGGTCATAAGAAACCAACAAGAAAACATCAAATTTGCTTCTCTTTTACTAGAGGTATACTATTGTGGGAAATGACCTCTCATAGACCAAAATGGCAGTTTAATCTTACCAAAATACAAAATCTACAAATCTACAATCTACAAAAAGGGTATATAACAAAATCATACGGCGGGCTCTACTAGATTTCCATGAATTAATAGTACTTAATTAAAGAGAAGCAAATTTGATGTTTTCTTGTTGGTTTCTTATGACCCTAAGCATCGTGTTTTTTGGACGTCATCCTATTAATTCCCCGTTGACCATCCTGACCCACAATGGAGCCAACCACACGTTCAATCAGGTTCCACTTTACCTCAATATTTAGTCACAATCAATCAAATCAGTTCCCCATGGCACACAGAATAAAGGAACATTTAGCTACACGAGTGAGTGCTGTCAGTTCATCTTTTTCTTTTTTGATTCACTCTTTCATTTTTCGGATTTTTGTTCAGGGGTACCACTCCTGCAACCTGGGGTACAGATTATATTGCATTCTTGGATCAACATTAAGGATTTACGAGGTAGACATCAAAAGGGACATGCACATGCATATATTGGTCAACTTTTTAGGCTCCAAACATGATGGCATCTTGTATTCTTATACAACACAAGATCCTAAATGGCATATGTTGTTTTTAAGCAAGGAATATTTTTTGTAACAAATGACCTCTAGCAACTTGCTAGAGTCACTAATATCACATATTATAGATTCATTTCATAACAAAGGGTTGTATAATGAGCTCCCAATTACATACAATCAAACGCACATCATGCAGTCCAATCCAAAGAGATTTTTTAGGGGGTCTGAAGATATTTGCATGGTTTTTAGTCGGTTTTTTAAACCGTTTTTGAAATTAGGTGATCCACTATTGAGACTAGCGGAGGTGGGTGATGTGGCGAAAGAGGTATACTATTGTGGCAAAAAGGTCTTTTAGTGTTATATTATAACAAATTAAAAAAATTTGTCCATTTTTTCCTTCCTGAGAGGAAAAAGACAAAAAAAATTGGATATTAACTGAAAAATCTGAACAAATTTTGCTTTTGGATAAAAATGACACCAAAATTGAAACCACATGAACCCAGATTTTTGAACTAAAGTGACAAAAGTGACCAAAACTCAGGGACCATTTTGGCAGTTTACTCTTTAAAAAAAATCTAAATACATCGTTATGTTTACTTTCTTATACGGTTATTCATTCCACTCTGATATAAATTTTGTTGAAAACTGAATTCTTGTTATTTTTAGGAACCAAAGGCAGCAGACCAGTGGATTAGAACTGTGGGGAATGCGCATGGTCTGTTCAAATAGTTCGTGGGTCGTAAAGCGCTTGAAATTATTAGACGTAAATGTTATATAAGCTAGATTAGTTAATAGTTTATTTCTTTGTTATGTCACATGTAATATCATTATTTAGTGGTCAATAGCCCATTTCGAGAATTCGTTGACCGTTCAAAAGAAATATCATTATTTAGTATTTATTACTAACCCTAGATGATGGCGGTTTCCTTCTAATGAAACCCGTATATATGTAAACCTATTGTAAGCATTCGATTCACTAATTCAATTCAAAGAACACGATTGATCATTGCCCAAAACTCTTGATCCAATTCCTACAGAAATTAGCTAAGAAAACCCTAGTTTCTCAAAGATGACCACATTTGAGTTCCACTGAGTAGATAGATTATTTCCAAAATTTAAAGTAAAATGTTCAATAGCAGCAGCATGCATTCATCCAAAAGAAAAAGCAACTGTATGATACACAGATATTTAAGATAAAAAAGCTTTAGAAGACAAAAAAAGATTCAAGAAATCTTGGAAATAACATATATTTCGCATGGGTGGGTACACTGTATATCAGATCTTGTGTTGCAGGCAAGTGTGAAGAAAGTAAAGAGGTCTTAGCCTATCTCCTGAACATTATTCTTTCGACATTTATTCATGTTTGGCTATTTCTTTTGTCTTCTTTCATATGCTGCTGACACAAATGGGGTACCTTAGACAAAATGATGGAATGAATGGGGCATGACATGTGCAAAATATAAGTGGTAAACCAACCTTCCAGTTGTCATACTATTTACTTTAGTTGTTAGAAATTGGGCTTCTGGATGTCTAGCACTCACCTGAAAGATCTTCAAATAAATATACTGATCGATGATGACAAAATGATATTAAAGTTTTATGGCCGAATGTGTGTTTTATTAGAGATAAAATTAAGAATCCTTCAATCAGCTTAAAATTGATCCCCAAACGAAGTCAAATACTGATCGAATATGCATTATAAGTCGGTGTACGCGATTCAAATCAAGCTCATTTAGTCATTTATTTGTGTACATGTAAGACAATCACGGAATTCGGATGGAAGTTGAAGAAAGTTGCAAATTCAGAAAATGCATAAAATCAGTGTAATGCAAAAAAGAAAAAAAAAAGGCGAAGCCATGCATGAGGCCCCCGCAAGCGCGGCACCAGGGTGTCAGGACAACTTGGACCTGATGTACGCGTCTTTGCCACACACTTTTGCAATAGGTTGTTTCCACAACTCGTACGTGTGACCTCCTATAGGTCACATGACAACAACCTTAATGTTGCTCCAAGGTTCTTCAAAAAGAGCTTTAATTTAGAAGGCATCACCATCAAAGTTCTAATAGGATAGTCTAGTCACTCAAGATAAGAATTGTAATTGCTAAAGATAAGAAACAGGAAACTAAAGCATTTCTAAATAAGAAGATATTTTATATATACAAAAGATCAAATAAAAATACCCTTATCATACAAAACGTATGAATAGGGTGAAAAAGTAAAAAAAAAAAAACGCGGTGACATTTTCGTAGTTATTTACTCATAGCGTAATTATCAAAATCACACTACAAATTATCTTGTAGGATAATTTTGATCTTGTAGAATAATTATCAAAATTACTCTACAATTACTCTACAAGTATATCTTGTAGAGTAATTTTGATCTTGTATGGTAATTATCAACATTACTCTACAACTATATCAAAATTACTCTGTATCAAAATTACTCTACAGGTGTATCCAAATTACTCTGCAAGTTTATCAAAAAACATACAATAAAATTTACTCTACAAAATTATTTGTAGAGTAATTATGGTACTCTACAAAATTACCTTACAAAATCAAAATTATCATACAAGATCATTTGTAGAGTACTTATAATAGTCTACAAAATTACTCTACAAGATTAAAATTACCCTACAAGAACATTTTATAAAATTACTCTACAAGATCAAAATTACCTACCAGATCATTTGTAGAATAATTTTGATAATTACTCAACGAGTAAATAATTACGAAAATGTCACCGCTTTTTTTGGCTTTTTCATGCCTTTCTGACGTTTTGTACAATAAGGCACTTTGTACGTGAACTTAACCCATATCATATGTGCTCCAAATTAAATTACAAAGACTGATGCATGCTATATACTAGTCACTGGTTACTTGCAATTACAAATACTTGCCACAATTACCCACTAGTTGCTTGAATAGGGCTGGCATATCGGGTCGACCCGATCTGTTAAGACACGAACACGATAAGACACGAACACGAAACCTGTAAACACGAACACGACACGAAATCTTATCGTGTCAGATTTTCCAAACACGAACACGAACCTGTTAACAAACAGGTTACACGAAATGACCTGTTAAGACACGAAAATGTTGCCAACATATCATATGACCTGTTTAAGCCACAAACACGACCTGTTAAGACCCGAACACGACCTGTTAAGACACGAACATAACCTATCATTCCATATTTGAAATTAGCAATTAAGGAACCTGTTTAATGAAAATTTAGTCGCCAAAGGTTCACAAAAGTCATAATAATGCATAAACACATAATGTCTTAACAAACTTAAAACGAAATCCATAAAAGTCTAATCATAACATCCAAATAGTTTCAAAATTCAAGTCCATCAGGCCACTTCTTCTTATGGAGATTCAATAGCATCTTCTCTTCAAGTTCGTTCTTCCTGTAATTAATAGCTATTGAATAGTAGTGTCTGTTTAGCCCATGGATCAGTGCCTGCAAAACCAAGATGAAAAACAATCACTACATCATCCTCATTTTGCCAAATATTTGAGATATGTTAAGGGCTCACTTGAATTGACGGTTTATTGAGATGACCAAGATTGGAAGTTGTTTGTCGTGGTTCTTGGCCGAGCATCATGGTTTGAGGGTTAATAATCCACAGTAAAAAAATCTACAACATGATAAGTCAGAGTATACAATCTATGGCTGTCACATGACATGACACCAAATAAAAGTTCTAAATTTCTAACAAACAGCTGCAACACAAACAATCAAACAAAGTAAAAAAATAATAATAATAAAAACATAAAACTACCTTCCAGTTTGTTTAAGCATATCAAGCATATTAGTCTGAAAAACATGATCAATAGCCTCAACACTAACACCAGTACCACTCTGCGGCATAGCGAAAACATCGACCACCCGAACCGTATACTCATCAACAAATTCCCCAAGCATCAATCCCATAACTTCCATAGGCACTCCAGCTCTGCCTACATCACAATACCATTAATTAAACCCTAACTTTGATCAATCAATAACACCACTAATCAACAAACTATACAAACATATAATAAAAAGAAACAATTTAACAATGTGAAACCCTAGAAACTGGTAATTAGTTGTTTACCATGTTTAAGCATCTTGAGAAGGGCTAGAGAAGAGATGTAGACTTGCTCAGAGGTGTCGAGAGTCGGAGAGTCCGGTGGCGGGTGGCCTAACGCGCCGCCGGCCCCGGGGAACATCCGCTGTAACCGTTCCATCCCTGACATTAGTTGATGATCAAAGAGAATGGAGTTTTCTTTGGTAACATTGTTAAAACAAATATCAACTCCACTAAAAGTACATGTATGTAAGAGCAACTAACCAAAATATGTCACACAAACAGATGAACAGAAACAGAAATCGCTTGTTGCGGACAACAGATGAACTTTAACTTACCTGAATAGCTTGCTGCGGACAACAGTGAACGATGAACAGAGGGCGAACAATGATGGGTTGAGCAGCGATGAAGGGTGAGCAGCGAAGAAGGGTGAGCAGCGAAGAAGGATTGAGCGGCCGGCGATGAAGGTGAAGGGTTGAGTGAGCGGCCGGAGAAGAAGGTGAGCAGCGATGATGAAGGGCGGCGATTAACTTATTAGGGTTTATTTGGTGTGCACTGTGAAAGGTCGTGAATTGTGAGTGTGTTTTCAAAATATTGGGTGTAAGTTGAATACCGATTACCGCCTGACCCCATATATATTTTATATATTTTTTAATTAAAATTCTTAGCAGATCATTAACGGGTCTTAACAGGTTAACGGGTTTTAACCTGTTAAGACACGAAATTTAAACAGGTCTTATCGTGTCGACCTGTTTAGACACGAAACTCGTTAAGGCCAAACACGAAACCTGTTAACTTCGTGTAGGTTCGTGTCGTGTTATCGTGTTCGTGTCAGAATTGCCAGCCCTATGCTTGAATATGTCACAACTCACATACAATCCTGCAAGTCAAATCACATTATTCATTCCCGAATTTAATCAAATATTTTGTGCGTTAGTTTATGGAAAATTTGTCTCGGAAAACTATTCGAGTATGTTTTTAAAATAACAATTGAAACAAAATTGTAATGCCTCTAAAACTTCATGATCTACTAGATGTGATATCTTTCTCCTTATCTCCGATTCACATTATCGTTCCTTGACGTCTCCGGTAACTTTTTACATTTATTGACGAGAGTAGTCATTTCACATGGTTCTATCAGTTAATCTAATTGATGTTTGTTGGGGGATTTATGAAATAAATGAATGCTTGGATAATTTGAAAGTCGTGCAGGACACTTTTAGATTAAAACAATTCAATGGTTCCCTCGCATTTTCAACCGGATGAAACTCAAAATTCGATCTGCAAGAAACGAGTTATGTGTGAATTTTGTGAACTAGAGAAGATTACCGAATGATTACTGACAGGAAAATTTGTTGAACTTTTGGTAGTAGGTAATCAGCTTATTTACGGAAGATTACCTAGGGATCATAGACAATGTTAATTATCGACGTATCACTGATAATTACAACTTTGTAAAGTCATCCAAGCTAACTATCACCGACGGATATTATTTAGGTATCATTGAAGGCGTCAATTACCGAAGGATTGACAAAAAATTTTGTAGAGTCATCAAAACTAACTGCTACCGATGGTTTTTCAATGGAAGCCGTTCATTTTAGCCGAAGTAATAGTAATTAAATTTCTAGAAACATAAATTTAATTTTGTTATATCATCCATAAAATAAAAATTAAACCATAAAAATTTTTAAGTTTAAAGTTAAAAATAAACAGTAAATCAAATAAAATTATACTTATAATAAATTTAAATATATAAATATTTTATACGAAACTAAAAAAGATATAGTTAAGGAAGATGAGAGTGTAATACCTGGTTTTGGGGGTTAGATTTTTGTTAAAATGTAACGCTCTAAAACCCGAATGTTTAATTCACGAATATGTTTCCCTGTTTTATGAAATGAAGTGGCTTAACTAGTTTTAAATAATCTAGTTAAAATATGAGTTAAATAGTGGGGAATGAAGTTTGTGGCAAATAAGAAGGAATGGCAAACTTGAGCGACTAAATTTGGTGGAATGGATTTAAGTTTTATTAAAACAAGAAGTCTAGTATGTGTGTGTGGTGGTGTCATGAATAAAGAGAAAGAGAGGAGAAATACTCTTAAGAACAAGATGCAATCCAACCCAAATAAGGTCCAAATAAAATGGAAAACGTTGCATGAAGGAAGATTTCCCACCATCTAGCCCGAATTAACATGTGGTGAGTTGTAAATTTTAATTTAGTGATCTTGCAAGTATAGGTATGTAATTAATATTTTATTTCATATGAAATTAAGCATGAAGGTGTGTTAGAATCACCAAATAATAGTTGGATTATGAATGATTTTGAGTAATTTGATGTTTAGTAGTGAAACCAACCATTGGTGGTGAAGATGGCGATTGATTATTGTTAGATAGATTGAGTATGATATGAAAATTTATTTGATGTTTAGTTATGGTGATGAATAATGACAAGAAGTAGGAATAAAGGCAAGAAATACTTGTACCATATACTTAGAAAGTAGTACGCACGCCAAGTGTTTGATTAAATGTCTAGTATGGGTTAGTATGTGAAATTGTATGCTAGCAATGTATGAACGTGTGTAGAATGTGCTAATGACATAGTTGATGGTAAACTAACATGAGGAATGTGCCTTATATGGAAATATAGTTGATTATATGATTTGGTAAGAAGTATGTATTAGTAGCTTGTGTTCTATGCTTGAATAATATGATTTCACATTATGCGTTTAGTTGGAATCAAGAAGTGAAATTTGTGTTATTATATAGCACGTGGTTTTACTAGCAAGTAAGGATGGTAGAGTTATGTTTAATAGGTTAACTTCGGATGTAGATGTCAATTATTGTAGGATCATGAAAGCATTGCTATGTGTAAAATTTATGTGTATGTAACTAGGTGATTTTCGAGTTGTATGTGTCTTACAACATGTGTAGAAAATGTATACGGTGTCGTTAGTATGGTCTACTACATCAATATGGACATATGTTCCTAAATTGGAAATTTGTGTGTCTGACCGTTGACTTTCTAAAAAGTAAACGAACATGTGAGTAGCAAGGTTAGATTTATGAATATAATCGTAAGATTATGGAAAATTGTGTGATATGTGTTAGACCAGTTATGTGTTATGTATGATGAGGAATGGAATTTCGTGGATGTTGAACAATATGATTGTCTGTTCATGTCTTATGCATGTTAATGGTTTGACCAAAGAAAGTCAATGTAGTTAAGAGTTAGAAATGAATGATCATGCATACTAACAATGTTGTGGATATAATGGCATGAAAGGATAGGGTAAGTGATGGTAAGACCAAGGTTAGTAAGTTTGTATTAAGTTGTATGTAGCTTAGTCATGATCAAACGGGCCAAGATTTAGAAAGTAGTGTAAGGGGATGTGGAATTTTGGATGTTGGGTTATGGGGACCAGTGCTAGAATGATTTGGGGGCTTGAAAAAAATGTTATTTTACGATTTGAGACTTTGGGATGCGTGAACGGGGGTTGAAACAAGCAACATAACGGAATCCGGGTGTCGGTGCTACAGGCGGCGTAGCCGACGCTGGTAGGGGCGTCACCAACGCTAGGAAGGTGGTCGACACCTGAACATGCTTCTGAAGCACCAGCGACATGAGTTTAGCGTCAGTGACGCGTCTCTAGACCATCGACGACACCGGAGGCTCCGTTTTGCCCCGTTTTTTTTCTTCGATCTCGGACCCCGTAGACTCATCCCCAACCCCTGTTAACCTTCTGAAAAGCATCCCAACCTTACCAAATAGTTTTTGTGAGGTGCGGGTAAGTTTGGAACTTGTATATGGACATGTATAAGGATGAACTAGGAATGCATGCATGTATGCATGTATGTATGTATGAGATCTTATTGCGTATAAGTAAATGGGATTAGTATGTGTGCACACATGTATGGATATTTTATGTATGGGTGTATGTGGCAAGGACTTGTATGTGTGAACGTGATAGCATGTGAATTATATGTATGTGTAAGGATAGAAAAGTATGTATGTATTTGAATTTAGTATATGTGGACTAATGAACTTGTATATATGTTAATATGGGTTCTATTATATATATAATTGAGAATTTACGATGCTAACCATGTTGCATTTGATAATGGAATGATTGTGCGGGTACATAATGTTGGGTTTTCAAAGATTCGACACTGGAGTGAAATGATCGGATTCGGAAGGATAACCGAATGGATTTTCATAATTTGAAAGAATGCGATGGGTTGTTTAATTTTATATGTTTTAAATTATGTATGATGTCACTGATTACTAATGAATTGGATGTATACGGTGACTCCGGGTTAAATGGATCAACATCGTTATCATCATGGGGTGCAAGTGGTTGAAGATCGAGCTAGGATGTGGATTGTACGGGAGTATGGTTGCTTAGTTGTAACCGTTGTAAACGTTGTAACATTTGTTATATTAAATAAGTAGGAGGAATGTAATTCTTATCAGAGTTGTTTAAAAATGATTTTCAAACATGGTAGAACGCTTACAAGATAAATATATTTTTCGGTTCACATTCCCGCTGCGTGTTTTCCATTAAAACTGTTTAAGGGTCTTACATAAATAAAAGATAAATTTTAAAATATGTATGTGCATGTGTCACCATGTTCATATATGTATATACTGTGTGACCAAAGGCGGACGAGGCTATGGTGCTTCTGTGATCAAGCAAAAGGCTGACCAAGGGTGTGGTGCCGCACGATGGTGATAGCAGCACGTAAAAAAACTTCTCATGGTTATCACAACTCGTAGTGGTTTTCATTTGAATTGTAAAATAGTTATCAACTGTAAAATTTTACGCCAGCACGTCAAAAAACTTGTATCAGTCAAAACTAACGCCTCGACAATTTTTTTTTACTTTTTTTAACAGATGTGTTTATAATGTTTTCATCTACGTATGTGCCAAAAAATTTTGGCTCAACTCGCGCCGGATCAAAAAGTTCTCATGGTTCTCACAACTCGTAGTGGTTTTCATTTGAACGAAATATATATACACACACACCTTGACCAAAAAAATGAAGTGAATCGCGCACAAGTTTTCGGACATTTCTAGATATTCATCCATTGCGTCTGACGAAATCCCATACGCTAGTTTTCGTAGAGCGGCAGTACATTTTTTTAATAGAGGTGAACCCGATTCTACCTCTCGCATCTTCCTTAGTTGAAAAAAGGACATCACTCTAACAAATCACTCACTAAACAAATAAATAGTTATCTACTCATTCAAAAATGTCGCCTAAAATGTTCTTCATCATAAATGGGATCGGGGCTAAATTAGTGACATATCAATGTTTCGTTAGCCCCCTCTTGATCACGATCAAGTGGTGGTTGTCTCGTTAGCCCTCGTCGCCTTTGAGACCGCTCAACCAAGTAGTTAACTGTTATCCCACCCGCTTCAATGATGAGATCGTCTTCTTCCGAAGAAACGGGTGAAGAAAATGCATTCCATTCCATTTTTGTGAGTAAGGAGTAGGAGAGTTTTTTTTTTTAAGAATATGGGAGAAATGTGGGTCTTTGGTGGTTATTTATAGAATTTTGGTAATTTTTAACATTTAATTTAAAACCTTGGCTCGAAATCCCACACATCCCAACGGTCATAATGTGCCGCTAAACCCCTCACGCCTACTCGCTTGCGCTGCTCCTCGCTCGACACCGTTGTGGTGTTCCCGAGCCATGATAGCAGCCGTGGGGCTGACGTCCCACACTCACGACTCCACAACATGTAGTCTTAGGCCACAAGTGGTGAATTTATATCTATACATATAATAAAAGAAACCATCTTTTGGACACTTGTCATCATATTAGGTCATGTACTCATTTAATTTAAATATCTTCTAATTAATTATAGATAATCTCCTATGAAATATTATTTAGTTTAAGACTTTAATCTCTTTTACCTAATTATAGATAATTAAGAGAGATAAAAGAGATATCATTTTAATTTTAAATGGTTGATAAATATGATTATGAAACATAAACGATACTGATGATAGAAAGAGTCATAATCTATACATATACGTTACTGATGATAAAAAGAGTCATACTAGATTATATTATTATTTAAGATATAGATACTATTAAATAATTTATTTAGAAAATATACCATTAAATATTAATCAAAATCTAAAATTACTCAGAAGTTAACTCGTGTAATACATGGGGTTTTTTTAAGATATAGTTTTTTGATTATTTACTATACAAAATTACATTTATTGAAGATATAACTTTTTAATTATTTACTACACCAAATTACATTTATTCAACCCGTATAATTCACGTGGTTTTTAAAAGATATAATTTTTTATTATTTGGTATATAAATTTAGATTTATTCAACCCATACAACACACGGGGTTTATCAAGATATAATTTTTTTATTATTTAGTAATTTTTTTATTATTTGAGGTATAAAATTATATTTATCCAATTAGTAAAACAACATACGTGGTTCTTAAAGACATAACTTTTTTTTATAATTTAATATATAAAATTACATTTATTTAATCCGTCTAATAAACGAGGTTTTTAAATATACATTGTTTTATTATTTAGTATATAAATTTACATTTATTCAGCCCGTGTAATACACGGGGTTCTCACCTAGTATGTATTATATAATAATGTAAATAATGAATAATTTTGAGAGGTGACACGTTGCGGAAAGTAAATCTATACTATCTATTAAAGGAGCTTAGAGCATGACCTCACTTTGCTTACGTGTCATGATATTAGGTATGCCACATAGGCTGCCACATAGACTTCGCTGATGTCATAATTCCGAAATTTTTTAAATCTGAATGTATATACAAATCAGTTTTTTTAATTAGAAAATTATGTATATTTTAGGAGGCAAATTTGAAAATGCATGGGGAGTTGAAAATTTGAATCCCTGTCTCTTCATTCACCTGTCTCTCTCAAATAATCTCATTTCAAATTTCAAACCTAGAGTCCCATTCCATTCTCTCTCTCTTTCCCTTCAATTTCATTGTTCTCCATTAAACCAAAGAACTCTAAACCCTAATTTACGAAAAATCCCCAAATACACCGGTCTCTGATTCCGTTCGAACTTAGTAGATCTGACATGTATAGATTTGGTAACGAAGAGGATGATGGCGGTGTTTCGGGTTGCAGAAGCGACGATGGTGGTGAGCTTCAAACGCTGAATTTGTTTCATATATGTGTAGATCTACAAATCCTAAGGTATGCTTCAACCGCTGAATTTGTTTCAGACAACAACAGTGCAAGTGGATAAACTTGCAGATCTGGCTACCCAGAGTATTCTTCACGACTTTTATCCTTCACCGGTGAAATCGAGCACATCCAAATCTGTTGGTTAGTTGATTTCTTATCAAGTGTGTGATTAATTGTTGTGTTGAAGTTCTTGACCTAATTTTATGAATTGTTAACAATTTTGGTAGTCTGATGAGGATTCTTTAATGGAAATTGCAGAAGCGACGATGGTGGTGAGCTTCAAACGCTGAATTTGTTTCATATATGTGTAGATCTACAAATCCTAAGGTATGCTTCAACCGCTGAATTTGTTTCAGACAACAACAGTGCAAGTGGATAAACTTGCAGATTTGGTTACCCAGAGTATTCTTCACGACTTTTATCCTTCACCGGTGAAATTGAGCACATCCAGATTTGTTGGTTAGTTGATTTCTTATCAAGTGTGTGATTAATTGTTGTGTTGAAGTTCTTGACCTAATTTTATGAATTGTTAACAATTTTGGTAGTCTGATGAGGATTCTTTAATGGAAATTGCTCTAATTTTGTGAATGATTATTTTATTTTTTTCACTTTGTTATTTTGTTGTCTATTGTTATTTCAGATGAAAAGTCATCGACCAGGGAAGGTTCAAAACTGGACAGTTAGTCATCGACCAGAGAAGCTTATTTCTCTTTCTGATTTGTTGTTTTTTTTTTTTTGTTTGTTGTTATTTTGATATATGGTTTTGATTTTCTGCTTTATTTGAAGAAAAAGAAGGTTCAAAATTTCTACATTATCATGTTTCATCTATAGGTTTCATGGTAGAGTTAAAGACAAGATGTTCATAGCTGCCTTCAAAAAGTGGATTGCTATGACTAGAGACAGGTACATAATGCTAATGTTTTATGCCATGGTTCATATATGGTTCATTTGGCAATTGGCAATGATCTTAATACCATAGAAGCCAATTGGTAGGTAACATTTAACCTTTTGAAGCTTAGAATTAATAAAAGTATTATTACATTCAAATATATCTAATGCGCATTCATAATTCTTCAAGTTAGCCTAGAATAAGTGTGACTATCATTTAGCCTGGTGATAACATGTTTGTATAATGTTTGCATAAATAAGCTAAACATAACATTCCAGCTTTATAAATTGTTAAAATATCATTTTTCTTTTCATTTTCAAATTTTGGATGCGTGCAAAATCCTAAATCATGCAGGCAAGTTGTTTTTTGTCATGTCATAAATTAATATGTTTTGTCAGTTTGTCTTTTATTCTTGATTCTCGAGAAATGTCTTGTATGTGATATTCATGCAAAGTGATACACCTAACTATATTACACATCATTTTTATTGTTACAGTGATGGAACTAGGGGTAGTCATAAGAAATATATTTTATCCAAAATAAAGATGAAACATGCATTTCTATTATATAAGCCTTCACATTTTTCAGTTCTATAATATTCAAATTTGTTGCAAATATTGGAGGTGGTCATTTTGACTCATATGCATAAAAATGAGTCAAGTTGGGTTATACTGATTATTTGGGTCAATTTAACGCATACGCATATGATCTACGCTAAAAATATACCCTTTTTGACCCGTTACGCGCCCCACCCATTTTACCAGATATAGTAACAATGGACCTTTACTGAACTTTACACTATCATATCAATGTGTCAAAAAAATTATGGTCATATATCTATATACTCTCTATTAAAGGAGCTTAGAGGATGACTTAATTTTGCCTACGTGTCAACCATTTAGTCATGCCACATAGGATGTGCTGATTTCATAAATCCGATTTACTTATATTATTTAGATATATAAAAACTAGAGTAAATTACGTTTTTGGCCCCTGTGGTTATGTCAGTTTTACTATATTAGCCCAAAATAAGAATTTTTAACATATCTGCCCCCATGGTCCCTATATCTAACCATTTTGGCCCCTGAGACTAACTCCATCAATTACCCTGGTTAATTATTTGTCACATGACATGCATAAGGTGGGTAAATTGGTAATTTCCCATCCCTTTTTAATTACTTTATAAAGAAAAAAACCCTAACTACTTAATCACTTCTTCTTCTTTGTTTTATTTTCAATTCTCTGCCAACACCTGGTTCACCATCCACCGGATCACCACCTGTAATCTCCGGCCACCACTAAATCTGTCGATGAACGAGAAAAGACAGGGCTACCGTAAGAGCGTCGTACCAGTCTCTAGGCTATTCATCCTCTGGGAACGAAGAACATATAGGAGGAGAAATTACTAGGTGTTAAGAGAAAATTGGCAGATGTTCCTGTTGCTATTAGTCGAACATAACTTAAAGTTCAAATCTGAATCGGTTAAAATCTGAGATTTATTCAGATCTGTTTGAGATTTGAATCGAAATACCAGATCTGTTTTAAGTCATGGTTGTTGTTCAGATCTAAAAAACATTTTTGTGTACTTGATTGTTGATTGTTAGTTGAAGGTTTTCGAAGAAGATAACAGGTGTATATTTGCGACGAGTCTTGGAATCCAGATTTGAATCGAAACTGAAAGTAGTATAGATCAGTATTGTTGTTTGTTTCGTCAAGTTAAAATTCTGCATATCATATTCAAAGCCGAGTTGATTGGTTGTTGTTATTCGAAATCATAAAACGGAAGTTGCTGTGATTTAGGATCATAAATCTGAAGCTGCATTTTAATGTGGCTGGAATCAATGTGAAAGATTAGAGAATGATAAATTTGATGAGTTGTTTCCTGATTTTTAATTTGAGTGTTTGGATAATATCACATTTGATCTGCAAGCACTGGTGGCGATGGTGTTGTTTAAGGGCTGGGTAGTGGTGCCTATGGCCGGAACTCGAACCACCACTCATCCCCCTCCATTGTAAGTTGTTTAATTTCTTCGAATGTTGCTGAGTTCTAGGTTTGAAGATGAAAGTGGGTTTGAAGATCTGGGTTTGAAGATGAAAGTGGGTTTGAAGATCTGGGTTTGAAGATGAAAGTGGGTTTGAAGATCTGGGTTCTTCGATTGTTTAATTTCTTCAATTGTTGCTGAGTCCTAAATCGGTAGCTTTCAATTGCAGTTCTGGGTTTGAAGATGAAAGTGGGTTTGAAGATCTGGGTTTGAAGTTCTGGGTTTGAAAGTGGTTTGAAGATGAAAGTGGGTTTGAAGTTCTGGGTTTGTTCAAGAAAGATCTGCACATGATGATGATTTGTTTAAGATTTGAGTTTTATATATAAAGTCATAAAAGAGGAGGGGAAATTACAATTTTACCCATCATGTGCAACCCATGTGACCAAGAAGTTAACCAGAGTTAGGGTTTGGTTAGAATTAGGGGCCAAAATGGTTAGATATAGGGACCATGGGGGTAGATACGTTAAAAATTCTTATTTTGGGCTAATATAGTAAAACTGACATAACCACAGGGGCCAAAAACGTAATTTACTCTAAAAACTATTATATAGATACCATTTTAATTTGAAATCTGACTCCACTTTCAAAATTTAAAAATTCAAACCATTCTTTAAATCCCCCTCTCTCTCTCTCTCTCTCTTAAAACACTTTTAAATCTCTGAATCAGTGTGTGTGTGAGACAAAGAAAGAAAGGAGAAATGGTGAAATCGGCGACGACGAAAGATGACGCACACTGATTGAAGGGTCTAAAAAACAACCGATAGATCTTCTTTCATTCGCAGGGAAGGTAAGGTTCACTTAGCCAGGTAAGCTTTGATTCAGCAACTTTGATTAGCCCCAAATGTAAGTTTCAGAACGAGTTTTGTCTATTAGATAAAGTTGTAATCAGATATTTAGATTGAAGGGTTTGTTTAGATCAATTTTGCAGACATTAACTGGTCAGTAAAGCATCGGAACATGATGTGTACGAAGTTGGAGGGTGCGTTGTAACTGTGTAGGAGGCTAGGGCAAAAGGTGAGAGCATCGGATCTGGACATAATTTTTGATGGTGGTAGGAGTGGCGGAGATGTAAGTTTGGTAGCAACAGAGATGGTGGCCTTGGTGGCAGAGGCCATGGATCTAATAGACAAAACTTGACTACATGGGTATCCATTCTTTCATGTTTCCTATTTCTGTATTATCATTATCATATTGGTTTTAAAAGCACTAGGCGCTGGTGTTACCTTTCCCTATTAGTTACTCCATTTGACATGTTTACCTGTATGTATATTAACTTCTTTATTTATGTTTCAGACATTATGTTTTGTTCCGCTGATTTTAACAGCCTCTTTATTTATGTTTCAGACATTATGCAGGGACAGTAGATTAGGGTGTTTTTTTTTATCTCTTTAATGTTAATGCAGACTCCAGAGCAGTTATTAGGTGATAAAAATGCTACAGACGATGCTCTTTCATGCTTTATTACACCATCTAAAGGAGCTCAAACAACTAAAATTGTTGGCCCTTCACATTCTGCTAAAAAGAACAGTCGTTCGCGAGAAAAATCGGTGAGTTAAAAATCTCTTCTGCAGTTCCAAGTTGTATTTTTTTTTTTTGCGATGAGAGATTAACTAACTTAAGTCTTTAAAATTTGCAGGAAAGTAATTCTGCTGTGGATAGTTCACGCGAAAAAAGGTCCCAACCTTCGGCAGGTGTGGTAATACTAATTGGGCTCAAGTTCGGTTGGGTTGGGTTTGTTTGACATGAAACACATTTTGTCTCTCATCCCTGAATAAATTAATGTGACAACCATAATCTCTTGGTAATAAAATGCCCGCATACGTGATGAGTGCGCTACGCCGTCAACTTTTGGGATCAAAATGCATCGGAGCACCACATGTTTTTTTTAAAACCAAAATTCATATTAGATAATGGGATCGGTTAAGAAAATAGGTTCAGGTTGCTTCTTCTATGGAATATGGATAATTAACAAGATAGTTTCTGGGCTCTTTTGTGCTTTTGTTGATTTAGGTGACTGTACTGTACAGTGGTGGCGGAATCAAAGAGGTGGCGGCGGTGATAGACGTAGAGACAACAATAGAGATGGTGGGCCAGATAGGAATTATCATGGAGGAAACCGCTCTTGTCCATACCGAAGAACAAACAAAACTGAGCGCAGTTAAATTAGAGTAAAACTGTGAACGAAAAGAGAGAAAACTTTATTGTTTGCAAGGAGATTAAGTGGTAGGTTAAACCCACTTGCCCCTTTTCTCATTCTCTTTATCTTTATCTTTATCTTATCTTTGGAACATGTTGAGTTGATCTAAATTGTGTGAAATGTTTTTTGTGACAACCCTCACCAAACCAGGTATCCGTACGACTTAATTAATGATTAATTACTGCTTAATTACTGTGCTTGTTTGAACTAGCTGATGAACTGCTACTTGATATCTGATACATGTACTTACTTGCATCATACTTTACTTATCGTCACTACATTGTTTACATACTGAATCTTAGTGACAAACATGATGCACAAAAAGCACAGTAGCACAATAGCGGATAACCTATTGAACATGCTGATAAAGCCAGCATCAGGCAGACACTGCCTCTAAGGCCTGTAAGAGCCTGAGATAATTGCTACACTAATGGTGAGTGTAGGGATACAAGGGTTGTAGAACTGCGTCTCTAGGAATAAGTTACAATGACTGGATGTGCCTAAAACGTACTCTAAGCACAAAACTCAGCACTTCACATAACAATTCAGCTTTTAGCTAACTAGTAAAGTGCCAAAACATGAGAAAAATATTACTAGACACTTTCCAAAGTGTCGGAAATAAGTTGTGTCACTAAATATGGTAATAACGACACTTTAAGCTTTGTTACACGCTTTAACGGATTACTATCCAACCGAACAACCGGACTATACCCGGAACGTGAAAACATTGTTATTTTCATTATTTATCTTTTTCTGAGCTAGTTAGGGTCCCTGATTACCCTAACGCCCATTGTGACGCGTGACACACAACTAACCAAGTTAATCTCTAAACTTAACTTAGTTAACCTAACTAAGTAACCAACTAATGGTTAGAAGCCAACTAAAGACCCCCCCCCCCCATTGAAATCGGCCCCATCAAGGGGAGACAAGCCTTGATTTCTTTTTATTATTTTAATCAAGGTGTTTAAAATCTAGAAGGCACATGATCCATTGGATTAAAACTCCATAATTGTCTATAAGTATCACTATATGCACATAAGGAAAATCACTCTACACTTCACCACAAACTCTCTCCTCTCTTGCTCTCCACACTCACGGCCGAACACCCCCCTTGGCCCTCCATCCATTTTCGAGTTCGATCATCATATTCCAAGGTTACACAAACATCAAGGGTCACGTATTAGGAAGCTTGGTGCACTCGGAGCGCGAAGGACCACTTTCTCTAGCTTTTATCCACCCGATTTACGTCTAAAACTCGGAATCTTGCATTTTGAAGCATTAAAGTTTACTAAACTTGCAAGTATTGTTGGTTATAAGCACATAAGTTGTGTAAAACTTGTAGTAATTAAAATTTATGGTTATTTGGGCCCGATCTATGATGTGGTAGCTCAGATCATCGTTTAACCCGGCTTGGTAAGGTCATGGATCTTAACATAAGCGTGTTTTGAATGATACAAGGGTTAAAAGGTGAAACTCTACCACACGCGAATCATGAACTTGTGTAAAAGAGTTTTACTTGTGAAATTGTGTTTAAAACTAGCAGATCTACGCATCTGCAAGTGGTATTTTCAAAGAACCACGTATCAAAGAAATCATGTATTTTAAAAGATGGATTTTTTCTAAAAACGAGGTTTTTACAAGATCAAATTACCTTATATGAAGATCTACTAAATTTAAGGGGATTTACACCACAGTTTTGGGAAAACTGCAAGTTCATGTAATTTTTGGCAATTTACACATATGTTGATTAGTTGTTGTGATGAAAGTTGTTCTGATCAAATAAAGAAAATTGTTGAGTTGATTTGTTAAATAAAATGATACGCTTGAAAGCGTGGCCACCTCCAGTTACAAAGGAAACTCTGGCAAAAATTTTCTAAGAACCTAACACTTAGAACTATTTACACTACAAGTGTTAGAATTATTTTTGACATGTTTTCGAAATATAAATTTCGACATGACTTTATTTACTAAATACTCGGAGGTGGGATTTTCACAAAATTTAACGTGATAAATATATATTTTCACACACTGTTTATGATTATTTTGTGAAAATACATAAATATTATTTTTAGGGTAAAAATAATATTTACGAACATTAACGAATCCAAAATAATACGAACGCTTTCACCATAAATATATAAGTTACACCGGTAATTATATTACCACTCGATTGTTAAAACGTAACTTACGCACTTACGGAAACATTTATGAACGCGTATTTTAACAACGTATTATTGGGGAAAAATTATGTGAAATAAAAATATAATATTTTTGAGAAAAATACTTATATTTTGGAATTGGAAATATATATATATATTAAGTGAAACTTAATGATATAATTTGAACGCACATGTATTGAATCCCCCATCCTTGGGAAGGAGATTAACTACCAAGTACATATGAAAAGTAAACCCGAAGTAGTTATCTAACTACTTCCCAAAGACTTAAACTATAAAGCTAAGGCACGGCCGTCCGTCTAATGGAATTAGCACCTGTAGGTCGTCGCACAGCTGCCTGATTTGGAGTACTTGGTAGAGACGCACCGACAGTGAGTTCATGTCCCCCTTTTCTCTAACTGTTTTCAGTTTTCTTAACTGCGGGGGTGAAATACATGTTACTATGATTACGAGTACTTTATACATGGTATGGTTAGCGTAAGGAGGTTTATTACTTAGATCATGTGAGTGGGTAGGCAGAAACTGGAGGCCATTAATCCTCATTGTAGGACCGAGGGACGTAAGCGGTAGATCTATCTGGGTGTAGCGAGCCCAACTCTAGGCCCAACAGAACGGACCTCTGAGAGGCCCAACAGAACGGACCTTGGAGTGACTTTGTACCCAACGCTAAATCTGCTAGGTTTGAGTCTTCCTACTTGCACTTCACATATATCAATGGCCTTGCAAACCATTGGTGATCTCTTTTTCCTTATTTGCTACATACCAAGACTATTTTTATACTCACGAAGGTTTACTTACTCACTTACACATGAACTCGCTCAACATTATTGTTGATTTTTCAACTTACATGTATTTCAGGAAATTAAAGATCTGGCGCGGTATGTTATGTTTTCCCGCTGCATAAGGGTTCCATGGTCATCCCAGTTTAGGAAATGTGACTCTTTCCTGGACAAGTCACAAATCTTAAACTGCGTTTATTTCATGTTACTGTTTATGTTGTTCAAGACAATGTTTTACGTTATGATGTTGTAAGTCTCTAAGACAATGGTATGTTACTCTGGTTTTAAAACTTAATCAAATGGATGATCTTGCATGATTTTACTTCATATAGCTTTGTTATGATTAAGCTATGGTATTAAGAAGTCACACCAAAATTAACCACGCTTCCGCAAAGCCAGGGTGTGACAGCTTGGTATCAGAGCTCTGATCATTGCGAACTAGGATTCATTCTCGAGTCTAGACTATGATCACTAGGGCTCTCACGAAAACATTTTTACTGCATACCACTTAAGTCCAGATCCAAAACTTTTTACAAACAAATGTTGAGCACATTTTATTTATTATTTATAGGCTCAGTCTAGAAAGGGCTGAGGCTCGGTCTGAGAGGCCGAGGCTCGGTCTGGGAGATCGAGGTAGTTGGCTAGTGGGACTAGGAGAATTGGCTAGTGGGACTAGGAAGAGTAGTCTGAGAGGCTGGGAGAATTGGCTAGTGGGACTAGGAAGAGCAGTCTGAGAGGCTGGGAGAATTGGCTAGTGGGACTAGGAAGAGCAGTCTGAGAGGCTGGGAGAATTTGGCTAGTGAGACTAGGAGTATCAGTCTAGAAGACTGGGAGGCTAGTGGGACTAGGAGAATTATTTGATTGCTTACTTGGTGACTTATGTGATTATCTGATTGTATGACTGATTATTTGAGCATATTTGTGTTTATGTTACAGACTCATGGACTCAGCCGGTACCGGCGATTCGGACACCACTGGACCCATACCTATCGTATCTGATGACCTCACATCCTCTGAGCACGAGGTGCATACATCTGACTATACCAGTACTGACGAGGATGATTTCCAGCCTTTCGCACTACTCGATGGTGCTGATGAGCCTGCAGATGGCCCTCCCGCTGAGTACCCACCCCTAGTGGAGATTCCGGCCCCTATACCCTTAGCCGTTTATCCAGTATATGATTTTCTTCTTGACGCCGAGGCTGACGAAGATATTGACCTGTTTGAGGATGAGATCCAGGGCGAGGCCCTTCTTCCTGCGGGCGATCTTCTGATGATCGCTGACGTTCCCGCTGAGGATTCGCCTGCACATTCTCCTGTCCCAGACTCTTTCGAGTCTGTGGCTTCCGCACCTTCACGCACTCTGAGTGCGCAGCACTTTTCTCATGGATAAGATCTCGACCAGGCATCCTCTGTTGCCCCTATTCCTAGTTTTACTTTCGACCATGATGATATGGAGGATTCCGATCCTGTCTTTCCCTCAGGATTCGACCCAGATGAGGATATAGAGTTTATACCTATGGATCAGCCCATGGAGGATCCAGCTGACCCAGTAGATCCTATCGACCCCGAGTTTGACTTCGAGATGGCTTTTGATGATCCCGAGCCTGTCGTCGCCCCTGAGCAGGCAGCCGCTCTAGACCCCATACTTGAGCATGACCCCATACATGCTGGCATCCCTATTGAGCCTGTCATAGCAGACCCACCTGTTGATGATTTCCCCGTGGGTGTTCCTTTGTTAGAGGGCGATCATGTCGTTGTTGATCCTGTTGTTCCTCTACCTGTTGTTGATTTACCTGTTGACCATCCTGTTGAGCACATTGCACCTATTCACCCTTTTGTTGCTCCCCCACCTGATCCCATCCCACTAGAGCCCGAGCATGCACTGTTCGCGGCACACATGGATCCACCAGATGAGCATGCACAGCACGGTTGGATACCTGCTGATGAGGATGTTCCACCTTTTCCCCCTCAGATCCCTGATACACGACATGTTGATTTTTCTTTTCAGGTTCCTCAGTTTGTACCTCCAGCGAGGCCTGGAGAGGGTTCTTCAGCACATCCTTTTGGGCATATACCGATGTCTATCCCCTTCATGCCCCAGATGTCATCTGTTCCACCCTCTGTTGCTCCATTTCATGTGGCACCTTTTGATCCCACCAGTGAGCCGTTCCTTTGGGCACCACACTCTGCTATGCCACCTACTGACCCCTACCATTCTTTCCACATGGGGTATACTATTGAGGACGTTTTAATGTCTTTTGTTGCCCAGCACGAGGCATACACACAGCGCATTTAGGAGCTTGAGAGAGCTCAACTGCCACGATGCCAGTGCCATGGTCAGACACACTCTCCTCTGCAGCCATTTCGACCCTTACCTCCAAATTATGCCGCCCGTCTCTTTACACTAGAGCAGCAGGTTGCTTCTATCATTCGTACCCAGCGAGCCATGGAGGAGGACTGGCTCCAGTTACATCGTTTGTTTTACACCCACTTTCCCCCTCCTCCACCACCATCTGTATAGAGCTCATCAGTGCTGTTTGGGTAGACGAGGGTGAGAAGACGGCGATTGTTGGACTGCACAGCATTTTTGGAGACTGCATGATGATTTTGACTTTTGATAACATATATTTGATGTATTTGACACTGCCATGATATAGTTTTTGGACAGGGGTGATGTAGCCCCTAGTTGATGGATGATTGTATGACACAGGGATGTACTGATACACTTACTATGTGGTCTCGATATATGGCAATCGCAGTATTCTCATCATATTTGATGCTTGATTTGGTTATTTGTATTTTAGGACATGGGATGTTGTGTGATTGATGTTTGTGACATGGGATGCTGTGTGATTGATATGATTATAACATGAGATGTTATGTACTATTACTACCGTTATATACATACGCTAAATTATGACCTGACTTATGTATTATAACTATGGCCTGACCGACGTGAATACATCTTTTAGAAGATGCCGCCTAAACGTCCAACGCCGATGCCTACCAATGAGGCAGAACTCCAGCAAGTTATCGCTGCTGCCATTGCACAATACGCCGCTTCGCAAGGAGGACCCAGCGGAAGCAACTCGAACAACAATGGCAACAATAATCCACCTCATGGTAACACTAAGTCATTTAGACCTACCATGACCTAATTGGATATCTATAGCAAAGATGCTAATGCCGTTCACGTGTTACAATGTATGTGCAGGGGGCACCTACAAGCAGTTTCTGGACTACAAACCAGTCAACTTTGATGGCACAGGAGGTGCTGTCGCCTTTGTTCGTTGGGCCGAGAAAACTGAATCTGTTCTACGCATGAGCAAATGCGCACTGGATCAGCAAGTCACCTATATCTCAGGGCTATTCTTGGATGGAGCCCTCTCTTGGTGGAATCTGCAAGTACAGACACTTGGTGAAGCTGCTGCCTACGCGCTAACCTGGACCGAACTGAAGGAACTTATGCGCAAAAAGTACTGCTCTCGCGCGGAAATCCAAAGATTGGAAACCGAGTTCTGGCATTTGAAAATGGACGGTCCAAAGATCGCAGAATACGTTCAAAGGTTCCATGACTTATCGAATGTGGTACCCTACATGGTCACTCCGGAGTTCAAGAGGATTGAACGTTTCATTTGGGGATTAGCTCCTCAAATCATAAGCATGGTAACCTCATCCAAGCCTGCGACAATTACTAAGGCAATCGATTTAAGTGTGGCTCTCACAGAAGAGGCTATTCGCCTGAACAAGTTTGATGATGCTGAGCTTAAGAAGAAAGAGACTCACGTCGAGTCGTCAGGAGGTAACAAACGGAAGTTCTCAAACTTCAAGCAGAGCGCCAGTGTGGCGGTTAAGAAAGGAGGATCGAATGCGCCAGCTCAGGTTACAGCTGGTGGTGGAAAGAATGGAAAGGGATATATGGGCACCCAGCCCAAGTGCAACAACTGCCAACTCCACCATTCTTGCCGGTGCGGGCCAAAAGTATGCGAAGCATGTGGGAAACGTGGCCACTTGAAGGACACTTGTTGGGCCACTGCTGGTCAGGGAGGCCAGGGAGGATTCGGAAACAGAAATTACAACCGGGGTGGGAATGGAAATCGCCCACAAGGAAGCTATGGAGGTAACGAGAATCGAGGCAACAATGCTAACCAAGCGGGCGCCGTGAATCGTAATTAGAGGAATGATCAAGCTGGTGGAAACGGGCAAAGACTTGGATGCTTTAACTGCGGTGATATCGGGCATTTTAAGAAGAACTGCCCAGAGTTAAACCAAGCCCGTGGAAGAGTGTTCCAACTCGAAGCAAGGGAAGCGCGCCAGGACCCCAATGTCGTTACTGGTACGTTCCCTGTAAATCAACGCTATGCATCCGTTTTATTTGATACTGGTGCCGATTATAGCTTCGTGTCGCTAGAATTTAAGAATATGCTTGGGTTAGCCGCTAATAAGTTAGATATTCCCTACTCGATCGAATTGGCTAATGGGAAGTTAGTAGAAGCCAACGAAGTCATCAGAGGTTGTGTGATCGAATTAGGAGAGCGTGAGTTTGCTTTGGATCTACTACCAGTCCAGTTAGGAAGCTTCGACGTGGTAGTAGGAATGGATTGGTTATCAGGCAACAAAGCTGAGATAGTTTGTCACGAAAAGGTCGTTCGTATCCCAACCGAAGATGGTGAAACAATTGTGGTTCACGGAGAGAAGCGTGATACGCCGTTAAGGATTATCAGCTGCCTGAAAGCACGAAAGTGTTTGCAGAAGGGATGTGTTGCCTTCCTGGCACACATTGTGGATAAGAAGGCTGCTGAGCCAAGAATCGAAGACATCCCTGTCGTGAGGGAATACCCAGAAGTCTTCCCAGAAGACTTACCTGGACTGCCACCTCAGAGGCAAGTAGAGTTTCACATCGACTTAGTTCCAGGTGCCGCGCCTGTGGCTAAGGCACCATATAGACTTGCTCCGTCTGAGATGCAGGAACTGTCGACACAACTTCAAGAGTTGTTAGACAAGGGATTTATCCGACCAAGCTTCTCGCCTTGGGGAGCTCCGGTCCTGCTTGTCAAGAAAAAGGACGGTAGTTTTCGTATGTGCATCGACTACCGGGAGTTGAACAAGCTGACGATCAAGAATAGATACCCTCTGCCAAGGATTGATGATCTGTTCGACCAACTGCAAGGTTTAAGCTTTTATTCAAAGATCGATCTTCGATCTGGATACCATCAGTTAAGGATACAAGAGGAAAGTATCCCGAAGACAGCCTTCAGAACTCGTTATGGACACTACGAGTTCCTTGTTATGTCGTTTGGGTTGACAAACGCACCTGCAGTGTGTATGGACTTAATGAACAGAGTTTGCAAGCCGTACTTGGACAAGTTCGTGATTGTGTTTATCGACGACATCTTGATCTATTCAAGAACAAAGGCTGAGCACGAACAGCATCTAAGAGCTATTTTGGAGCTGCTGAAGAAGGAACAGTTGTATGCCAAATTCTCCAAGTGCGAATTTTGGCTACGTGAAGTCCAAGTCCTTGGACACGTGGTAAATGGAGATGGAATCCATGTGGATCCAACAAAGATCGAAGCGATCAAGAATTGGGAAACGCCAAAGACGCCAACCGAGATTCGACAATTCTTGGGTTTGGCTGGCTACTATCGAAGGTTCATTGAGGACTTTTCAAAAATCGCTCAACCATTGACGCTCCTCACGCAGAAAGATAAGAAGTTTGATTGGGGAATCAAACAGGAAGAAGCGTTCCAGATACTGAAGGATAAGCTCTGCAATGCGCCAATCTTAGCACTACCGGAAGGTACAGATGATTTTGTGGTATACTGTGACGCTTCGCGTCAAGGATTAGGTTGTGTGTTGATGCAACGCCAAAAGGTTATTGCTTACGCATCGCGTCAATTGAAAGTGCACGAAAAGAACTATACCACACATGATTTGGAACTTGGCGCAGTGGTTTTTGCATTAAAGATCTGGAGACACTACCTTTATGGTACAAAGTGTACAATCTTCACATATCACAAGAGCCTACAGCACATATTCAATCAGAAGGAGCTGAATATGAGGCAAAGACGTTGGGTTGAGTTGTTGAATGATTACGACTGCGAGATAAAGTATCATCCAGGGAAGGCGAATGTGGTCGCCGATGCCCTAAGTCGGAAGGAGAGGATCAAGCCCATAAGGGTTGGGGCTTTAGAAATGATTATCCAAACCGATCTTTCCTTGCGCATTCGTGCCGCGCGGAAAGAAGCTCTCAAGGAAGGAAACCTTGAAGAGGAATATCTCCGTGGGATGGAGAAGCTACTGGTACCAAACGAGGAAGGAACGTTATGCTTCGAGAAAAGGATTTGGGTTCCTTCGTTTGGAGGTCTAAGGAAGGTTATTTTTGATGAAGCTCACAAGTCGCGGTACTCTATCCACCCTGGATCGGATAAGATGTACCAGGACCTCAAAGATTATTATTGGTGGCCTAGGATGAAAGGCGATGTTGCTGTTTATGTGAGCAAATGTTTAACGTGTGCTAAGGTTAAAGCCGAATACCAGAAGCCTTCAGGACTTCTGCAACAACCAGAGATTCCCAAGTGGAAATGGGAACAAATCTCCATGGATTTTATTACAAAGTTTCCAAGAATGCCAAGAGGCCATGACACTATCTGGGTGATAGTGGATCGATTAACGAAGTCAGCACACTTCTTACCTATCAGAGAGAAGGATAATACGAGCAAATTGGCCGAAATATACATGAGAGAGATCGTCGCACGTCATGGAGTGCCTCTCTCAATCATTTCTGATAGAGACGGAAGGTTTGTGTCAAGAATATGGCAATCCTTCCAAGAAGCCTTTGGCTCACAATTGAATCTGAGCACTGCGTTTCATCCGCAAAATGACGGTCAAAGCGAGCGAACGATACAGACTTTGGAAGACATGCTGAGAGCGTGTGTTATGGATTTGGGCGGTAGCTGGGATAAGCATTTGCCTTTGGTCGAATTTTCGTACAACAACAGCTACCACACCAGTATTGGTGTCGCGCCATTCGAAGCCCTTTACGGACGCAAGTGCCGATCACCCCTATGTTGGGCTGACGCAGGAGATAGGCAGCTTGCTGGTCCCGAAATCGTCCAAGAGACGACAGACAAGATTGGGCAGATTCTTAAACGCATCGAAGCAGCTCGCCACAGACAGAAGGCCTATGCGGATCCAAACCGGAAACATGTGGAATTCCAAGTTGGGGAAATGGTGTTATTGAAGGTATCACCCTGGAAGGGGGTGGCACGCTTTGGAAAGCGTGGGAAGTTAAATCCGCGCTACATTGGTCCTTTCAGAATTCTGGAAAGAATAGGACTAGTAGCATACAAGTTGGACTTACCTGCTGAACTGAATGGTGTTCACGATACATTTCATGTATCCAACCTGAAGAAAAGTCCAACTCAAGTTACCGTTGCTATTCCCACCGACGAGATTCATGTTGACGACACGCTCCACTTCGTTGAAGAACCTGTTGAGGTCACGGATTGGAAAGTTAACAAGACCCGCCGGAGCAGTGTCAAACTCATCAAAGTTCGTTGGAATGCCAGACATGGTCCTGAATACACCTGGGAGCGTGAGGACCGGATGAAAGAGAAATACCCCCACTTATTTCCTAAGAACCCTGCATCAAGTAGCAGAACTTAAATTTCGGGACGAAATTTATTTAACGGGGGGAGAATGTGACAACCCTCACCAAACCAGGTATCCGTACGACTTAATTAATGATTAATTACTGCTTAATTACTGTGCTTGTTTGAACTAGCTGATGAACTGCTACTTGATATCTGATACATGTACTTACTTGCATCATACTTTACTGATCGTCACTACATTGTTTACATACTGAACCTTAGTGACAAACATGATGCACAAAAAGCACAGTAGCACAATAGCGGATAACCTATTGAACATGCTGATAAAGCCAGCATCAGGCAGTCACTGCCTCTAAGGCCTGTAAGAGCCTGAGATAATTGCTACACAAATGGTGAGTATAGGGATACAAGGGTTGTAGAACTGCGTCTCTAGGAATAAGTTACAATGACTGGATGTGCCTAAAACGTACTCTAAGCACAAAACTCAGCACTTCACATAATAATTCAGCTTTTAGCTAACTAGTAAAGTGCCAAAACATGAGAAAAATATTACTAGACACTTTCCAAAGTGTCGGAAATAAGTTGTGTCACTAAAAATGGTAATAACGACACTTTAAGCTTTGTTACACGCTTTAACGGATTACTATCCAACCGAACAACCGGACTATACCCGGAACGTGAAAACATTGTTATTTTCATTATTTATCTTTTTCTGAGCTAGTTAGGGTCCCTGATTACCCTAACGCCCATTGTGACGCGTGACACACAACTAACCAAGTTAATATCTAAACTTAACTTAGTTAACCTAACTAAGTAACCAACTAATGGTTAGAAGCCAACTAAAGACCCCCCCCCCCCCCCATTGAAATCGGCCCCATCAAGGGGAGACAAGCCTTGATTTCTTTTTATTATTTTAATCAAGGTGTTTAAAATCTAGAAGGCACATGATCCATTGGATTAAAACTCCATAATTGTCTATAAGTATCACTATATGCACATAAGGATAATCACTCTACACTTCACCACAAACTCTTTCCTCTCTTGCTCTCCACACTCACGGCCGAACACCCCCCTTGGCCCTCCATCCATTTTCGAGTTCGATCATCATATTCCAAGGTTACACAAACATCAAGGGTCACGTATTAGGAAGCTTGGTGCACTCGGAGCGCGAAGGACCACTTTCTCTAGCTTTTATCCACCCGATTTACGTCTAGATCCTTCCCTAGCCTCGAGCTAGAGGTATAATGCTTAAAACTCGTACTTGAACTAATCTAAGGTGGTTAATAAGATGTATGATGATTAAAACTCGGAATCTTGCATTTTGAAGCATTAAAGTTTACTAAACTTGCAAGTATTGTTGGTTATAAGCACATAAGTTGTGTAAAACTTGTAGTAATTAAAATTTATGGTTATTTGGGCCCGATCTATGATGTGGTAGCTCAGATCATCGTTTAACCCGGCTTGGTAAGGTCATGGATCTTAACATAAGCGTGTTTTGAATGATACAAGGGTTAAAAGGTGAAACTCTACCACACGCGAATCATGAACTTGTGTAAAAGAGTTTTACTTGTGAAATTGTGTTTAAAACTAGCAGATCTACGCATCTGTAAGTGGTATTTTCAAAGAACCACGTATCAAAGAAATCATGTATTTTAAAAGATGGATTTTTTCTAAAAACGAGGTTTTTACAAGATCAAATTACCTTATATGAAGATCTACTAAATTTAAGGGGATTTACACCACAGTTTTGGGAAAACTGCAAGTTCATGTAATTTTTGGCAATTTACACATATGTTGATTAGTTGTTGTGATGAAAGTTGTTCTGATCAAATAAAGAAAATTGTTGAGTTGATTTGTTAAAGAAAATGATACGCTTGAAAGCGTGGCCACCTCCAGTTACAAAGGATACTCTGGCAAAATTTTTCTAAGAACCTAACACTTAGAACTATTTACACTACAAGTGTTAGAATTATTTTTGACATGTTTTCGAAATATAAATTTCGACATGACTTTATTTACTAAATATTCGGAGGTGGGATTTTCACAAAATTTAACGTGATAAATATATATTTTCACACACTGTTTATGATTATTTTGTGAAAATACATAAATATTATTTTTAGGGTAAAAATAATATTTACGAACATTAACGAATCCAAAATAATACGAACGCTTTCACCATAAATATATAAGTTACACCGGTAATTATATTACCACTCGATTGTTAAAACGTAACTTACGCACTTACGGAAACATTTATGAACGCGTATTTTAACAACGTATTATTGGGGAAAAATTATGTGAAATAAAAATATAATATTTTTGAGAAAAATACTTATATTTTGGAATTGGAAATATATATATATATTAAGTGAAACTTAATGATATAATTTGAACGCACATGTATTGAATCCCCCATCCTTGGGAAGGAGATTAACTACCAAGTACATATGAAAAGTAAACCCGAAGTAGTTATCTAACTACTTCCCAAAGACTTAAACTATAAAGCTAAGGCACGGTCGTCCGTCTAATTGAATTAGCACCTGTAGGTCGTCGCACAGCTGCCTGATTTGGAGTACTTGGTAGAGACGCACCGACAGTGAGTTCATGTCCCCCTTTTCTCTAACTGTTTTCAGTTTTCTTAACTGCGGGGGTGAAATACATGTTACTATGATTACGAGTACTTTATACATGGTATGGTTAGCGTAAGGAGGTTTATTACTTAGATCATGTGAGTGGGTAGGCAGAAACTGGAGGCCATTAATCCTCATTGTAGGACCGAGGGACGTAAGCGGTAGATCTATCTGGGTGTAGCGAGCCCAACTCTAGGCCCAACAGAACGGACCTCTGAGAGGCCCAACAGAACGGACCTTGGAGTGACTTTGTACCCAACGCTAAATCTGCTAGGTTTGAGTCTTCCTACTTGCACTTCACATATATCAATGGCCTTGCAAACCATTGGTGATCTGTTTTTCCTTATTTGCTACATACCAAGACTATTTTTATACTCACGAAGGTTTACTTACTCACTTACACATGAACTCGCTCAACATTATTGTTGATTTTTCAACTTACATGTATTTCAGGAAATTAAAGATCTGGCGCGGTATGTTATGTTTTCCCGCTGCATAGGGGTTCCAAGGTCATCCCAGTTTAGGAAATGTGACTCTTTCCTGGACAAGTCACAAATCTTAAACTGCGTTTATTTCATGTTACTGTTTATGTTGTTCAAGACAATGTTTTACGTTATGATGTTGTAAGTCTCTAAGACAATGGTATGTTACTCTGGTTTTAAAACTTAATCAAATGGATGATCTTGCATGATTTTACTTCATATAGCTTTGTTATGATTAAGCTATGGTATTAAGAAGTCACACCAAAATTAACCACGCTTCCGCAAAGCCAGGGTGTGACATTTTTATAGAGGCCGGTGCACGGTTCTTCCAATAGTACTTGTATTACTTTAATTGGAGTTTTTTTAAACAGTTTTAATGTTAGGTTTATTGCTGTGCCTTTTAAAGAAGTTTTGTTATATTCCATGTTGAAAGTGAAGATAAAGTTTCTAAAATGATAACTGATGAGAGATTTTGAAGAGAGGTTAGATGAATGCATTTTAAGGCTATGAATTTGCTGTAAGCTGGTTATAAGTTTACAAAAACATGATTGGAATACACTCAGATCACTAATAGAGGCTATCAGTTCAACTTAAACATGGGTGCCCAGTAAATAAAATAAAATAAAGAGTAAAATGTCATTTTCGTCCCTGAGGTTTGGCGTCAACCCTTTTATATATTATTAGTTTGGTGAATTCGATTTACAAAAACATAATTTTTTTCAATTAATTATGTTAATGTAGTAACTTCCATTCATATGTCAATTAGTTGAATATGCCATCTGTACTCACTTTTCTTACTGATCTTATATTTAACTGCACAAATTCTTCTGGTTTGCATTGATAGGGAGACTGGAATGGTGCAGGATGCTACACTAAGTACAGGTATTTGCTTTCTTATACATGTTAATTATTAGCTTTAAGAATTAAAACCAATATTTCCATGTTTTTCAAACTTTATTACTTTTTTATAAACAATTTTGCAGTACAAAAGCCATGAGAGAAGATGGTGGATTTGAAGTGATTAAAAAGGCGATTTTGAACCAATTTTAGTTTAAGTAAATATAAATGAGTCTGGTAATAAAAAATGGTAAATAGATTGTAAGTTGGTTTATCTTTTACCAACCAATTTTAACTCATTTTTGTTTGTAATGTTTATATGTATTTAGGTCTACAGTATCTTCAAACACGACTCCTCCCAGAAATGGTCAACCGAAGACGATATTCTACAATCTTTTTTTCAGCATATGAAACCTTGCCTGGATATGTTAATATGATTCGAAAAAACTGATTTTATGATATGGCGAATGATAGAGAAGTAGGAGTTTGTATATATAGAATTATAGGTTAAGCTTATTAGAACTGACACATGTCGGATATCGAACTTTGTTTCTGTTTTGGATTGTGGAAGTGGCATCATCAAGTGACGTAAAAGTAAGTCTCTGTTCAAATCAAGTCAGATTTTCGTCATTTCGGTTCGAATGTTACTATATGTTGTAGGAAAAATTGACACTAATCCATCTATAATGTGGAATTCTCCGTTAAAGCAAGTAATAACAACCTGTCATTTACTTCTATCGAGAAATCAGGACATATCGATCCAGGAGGGCATCATGGAGGATCATATCTTCTATTGACCAGAAGAAAGAGAGCCGTGGGAATGAAGATCATGTCAAGCTAATTAAGGACTATAGGGCGAGAAACGAGACCGAACTAAGCAAAATTTATGACGGATCATATGTTTAACATTGTTTTATAAAGATATGTAACTAAACACAAAGAATTTAAATAATATATTATAATATGTTTTTTAGTATTTGATTCCGATCGTTATTAGAACAAACCCGTGTATTCACACGGGGTACACCTAGTGAAGTCTTATAAGGTGAGAGGCCTACAAAACAACACGTTGCTCCATATAAGGTGAGAGGCCTACAAAACAACACGTTGCTCCATATCAGTTAAATAATTCAACTACCGATTAACCCACGATATGTCTATGAATCTTGTCATGTCGATGGAAAAGAAAAATACTAGCATGTTATTTGTTTCTCTTTTTCTTTTCTTTTTATCTTCAATATTGGAAAAAAGGTTGAGAGTTTACCATAACAAGTGTGGGTTTCGATCTCTATGCTCGATCCAATTATGAAAACATTGGTTAAGTCCGTAACTAATAAGATAGATATAGAGAATTCTAATCTATCGGAAACAACTTATTTCATTTGAAATAAATTCATAAAACTTAACACCTTTCTAGGGGCGGATTCAGTGTACAAGCCGTGCTACCTCTCAACTTCGTCTTTGTACCGTCTCTGTAGTGTAAAAAATCGATCTTATACAAAGGATATTCCTGACAAAAAAAAAAAAATAGGATACCCATGAAATTTTTGCTAGACTGCACCTTTCTTTATTCAAGTATTTTAAAGTGTTTATACACTTCTATTATTGGTTTTAAACAATAACAAAAAAGCAAATGATGCCGGTCCAACTGGTTGATGCACCAGGGTTTTACCCATGATGCCCGGGTTCGATCCCTATTTGAGGCGGTTTATTCCCCTCTATGGCGGCTCTCAATCCGTCAAGCCCTACGATGGGCGAGGCACCTGTGGGGGTTTTTCCTTTGGACGACGGTCACTCTCAGATGCCAGCTGGGGCACGGTTAAGACACTCACGTCTGGCCGGAGAGGGGCGACGGGCCTCCCCAATGCGGGGGGGGGGGGGGGTGTGGGGTGTCTCGCACCCAAAAAATTGTGACACATTTCCGTTCAAAAAAAAAAAAACAATAAGAAAAAAAAGGTGTTGTATGAGCAACTGAACGTGTTTTAACATTTCAATGGCTCATGCCGATTAATGTATGGCTTGTTAGGTTCTTCTGTAAAATATAACCCAACCTATTCTGATTCAATGTTGACTTGATCACCGAATAATGATACCCGCGGCGTTGGCTTTGGGACCCTTTTTACGTGTTTATTTACGGTTTAAAGAAAAAACGAAAAAAGAAACCAATATCGATCACCATTAGTTCAAATAAAGAGGATCTTCTTTTTGCACTGCGGCGTACGTTAAGGAAAAACTATGTATTCATAACACTTAATAAAACAATCAAGCCTATTTTTTTTTTAATTTAACCTAGATGGATTTTAAATGTAAAAGATCTATTGATTTAGGGGTTTTTTTTTCTCGGTTTCTTCATAACGACTTCGTTGAAACCTAGATTGTACATTTTTAGATCAACTTATAAACCAAACTTAATAGGTCCTGACAAGTTGATCTAGTGGTTAGTCACTTGGGTTCTCTCCTTAAGGCCCAAAGTTCAACTCTCACTAGCATCACTTTGAAGGAGATTGGTGGCGGCAATGAAGTTTAGAACTAGGCCTCTCTGGAGGTCGCCAGTTCGAAACCGAGTCGAACCGGGTTTTACCGCAGTGGGCCTTCGGGCGGACGGGTTTTCCCCGGAACTGGTGGCTCGTTATGCATTCAACTCTGACCGTTATGAAGGAGGGGATGCATTTGCTCGATTGAGAGCATCCCATGATGCTTATCCGGTGATTTAGTTGGTCGTTCAAAAAAACAAACATGATAGATTTAAATGAGAGACTTATTACAACCTAACTCCTAGGAATTGGGTCAAAGAAATGAAACTATAAAATATAATTGTTTTATGCGGAAATAGATGTCGTTTTGGTCCAGAACAAATTTTTTTATTAACAGAGGTATCTAATATTATTGTTTTCTTCTTTGATCCCTCAAATTATCGTTATATAGTAGTTGAATCTTTATAACACAAGAGATGGTATGAAAAGGGATAATACCTTCAGATGAAATTACAAAAATGTTACGGCTTCTGTCTCGATTTTTTTAGAACACGAAAAATATCATAGATTTTTTTAGAAGACAAAAAATATCATAGATTTTTTTTTGAACACGAAAGATATCTTAGATAGGTCCAATGGGCATGTTCATAAGGCCCATTTGTTCACCATCCAATTTGGCCTAGTTAATATGCAAATGGGCCTCGTCCATAAGGCCCACTTCTTACTCATCTATAGTCAATTGTTGGTTCACCATCCGATTCAGCGGCTGAATTTGACTTGAGAACTTGAGTTGCAAACGTGCAGTGTCCATGAGGCCCATTTTCTACCCAAATCCTCTACTAGTACTAGTTGATATAATTTACATTTTATATTTAGGTTAGATTTCGTGTATTACACAACCTGAATAATGTAGATTTATATAATGAATAAATAAATAAAAGTTATGTCTTTAAAAAGCAATGTATTGCAAACTTTGATTTGACAGTTATATATTCTGTTAAATTAATTTTAACGAACATAATTTTGGATTTAGTGATATTTTGAAACTTAACTAGAAACTTTTAAGTTGAAAAAATAAGTTTATTTAGAAATTCATAATAATTTTGTATTAAATTTATTTGGTTAATGATATAAGGGTAAGGTTCAGATACATAGTCTTCTAAAAATAGGAAGTCGTAGCCCGTAGAAAGAGTGTCAAACGGACTTTAATTGAACTCATTCAAATAGTATTTAAACCCTCTCATTGAACTCTATGATATGAGATTTAGGTTTCCGATTTTGGAATTTTAGCTTGTAGATTTTAGAGTTTTTGTTTAAGATCATTGTGTCATCTTTTTATTTGCGTTTTTTTTTTTTTTTGCGACTTATTGTGTCTTTTTTCCTCGACATTGTGTTATATTTCTCGGAATTATGTTATATTTTGCGATCCATTATGTTATATTTTGCAATTCATTGTGTCTTACGTAATGATATTATACCTATTAATAATTAAAGAATAAGTATCCATAATAAATATGAGGGAGAGATGGAAAACCCAAAATAGGATGGCCTCATGTGTTCACATTCACAAGTACCCTTCATAGTTTTTTTTAGGGTAAATTACTTTTTGAGTCCCTGTGTTTTATAGGTTTTAACTAGTTGAGTCCAAAAGCAAAAAGTTTAACGACCTGAGTCCCCATAAGCATTTTCTTTAACCATTTGAGTCCAAATTTCTAACTCCATCCACCAAGTTTGTTAACTACAAGGGTAATTTGGTCATTTACACATAAAGTACAAGTTTTATATGCACAACAGTATAAGGAACAAGTCTTTAATGCATTGTTTTAATATTATATAAAATTAAATTAAATTATATATATAATAACACGGTTAACACCTACAACCTACACAAACACACATTCTCTCTCTCCTCTCTCTCTCATTCCTAAACCATCTTACCACCACTACACCATCACCAACCTCCCTAGTCCCCACAACACATCCACCACCCTCTCCAACTCAAGAAGCTTCAGCAAAACTTGTTGGGTATTGCAAATCCAGACGGCGGCGATTGTCGGGATGTGTATTGCAGATTCAGGGGTGGCTGTCGGTGCTGGGTATTGAAGATCCCGCGATGGTGGTGTTTATTGGGTTCCGAGCTTCGTGAAAAAACTAGGCAATCGGAACAGAGCTCCAGGAATCGGAACAGAGCTTCGTGAAAAGAACGAGGCAATCGGAACAGATGAGACGGTGAGACAGTGAGATGGTGGTGAGACGGCGATGTAGATCCAGGAATCGGAACAGAGCTTCGTCTCTTTCACTTCACTCAGTAACTCCCCCAAAACCGCCATCAATGGATGTTGCTGTGACCGACCCGGTGAGGTTTTCTTCTCATTTTTTTCTGTTTTGATGATTTTTATTTGAAATGTGGGATAATTGACTTTTGTTTGTGATGATTTTTATTTGCAATGTGGGATGATTGATTTTTGTTGTTTGTAGATTGTAATCATCAGAGAATGGAGTCTGGGTTCATCTAAGGTTTTAAATTAATGATTTGGTTTTGGTTTGAATAATTTATGGGCTTTTTTTATGAAATTGTTTTGTTTGTAGCTTCAGCGATCTGCTGGTGTTTATGAGATTATTCGATTGGGTGATCGAAATAAGAGGTATGGTGGGGTTGATGGTGGGGATGGTGGTGGTGATGATGGTGTGGATGGTGGTGGTGCAGTGGTGGTGGTGCGGTGCGGTGGGGATAGACTGATACGAGAGAGAAAGTTCAGGAAGAGAAAGAGATATTAGGGGGTAATTTGGTCATTTAACAAATTTTAACAAAATAATTCTAACAGTGTTAGAAATTTGGACTCAAATGATTAAAGAAAATGCTTATGGGGACTCAGGTCGTTAAACTTTTTGCTTTTGGACTCAACTAGTTAAAACACATAAAACACAGGGACTCAAAAAGTAATTTACCCTTTTTTTTAATTATATAAATACATAGTTTTTTTAATTATATAGATATAGATATAAATATAAATATAAATATAAATATAGTTGATTTAATTTTTGAGGAAAAAAATTGTACCCTACAATATAAATCTAAGAGTAAACTGTCATTTTGTTCCCTGTGGTTTGGTCACTTTTACCACTTTAGTCCAAAACTCAAACTTTTTGTATCTGGGTCACTGTGATTTTAGTTTTATTGCCATTTTGGTCCAAAAATGAAATCAGATCATATTTGTCTTATAAAATCCTGCTATTTTGTCCTTTTCCGCAGGGGCAAAATGATGATTTCTTTTTTATAAATAAATACCATATTTTATAAGACAAATATGACCTGATTTGCCCCAGAGGAAAATGACAAAATTGCAGGATTTTATAAGACAAATATGACCTGATTTCATTTTGGACCAAAATGACAATAAAACTGAAACCACAGGGACCCAGATGCAAAAGGTTTGAGTTTTGGACTAAAGTGGTAAAAGTGACCAAACCTCAGGGACCAAAATGGCAGTTTACTCTAAATCTAATTAATTTTGATCTTGACTACCAAATCGTTATAAACAAATGCTAGAATATCAATATAGTGATGAAGGCAGAAATTTAATTATTATTTTTTTGTAAGGATCACTCTCGGAAAATCTATGATGTCGTGGTCAACCTGTGTATATGAATTCTAAAAAGAGGCTTCCGTTACCTTCGTCTAGCAAATTGGTTGACCTAATTTTTTGTAAGGGTCACTCTCGGAAAATCCTCTTATTTTTTTGTCTTTTACTTTGCATGTTTCATTATTTATTTACCATTTTAAAGGGGCAATTTACACTAGTAACCAACTTTATCCAAATTTCATACTAAAGCCACTTAAAATTTAATTTTTACTCAAGTCACTCACATCTCATTGTGTGTTATTTATTATTTGTAAAGTAATGCTAAAAGATTTAGTGATGCAAATGACGCATATTTGAATAGTAAGAGTTATACTTTGTGATAGCCGATATTTCTATCTATCTTAAAGTACAAAGTCGGTGGCCTTTGCCACCGACAATACTCACTCCTATTCTTTGATTAAGTCTTTAGGCTAGTGGGTATGGTGATGGACCATCCTTGGAGGATGATACGCCACGTAGGCGCCACGTCATATTCCTCCCAAAGATGGTCCATCCTCCAAAACTAGATGGCATGGGATGATGGTCCTAATCATAGTCCTCCACCACTTTTTATGTTTTTTTATTTTTTTAGTCTTCTATTTTTTTTTAACATTTAACAAATATACTAACAAAATGTTTTCATTAATATTAAAACCACATTACATAAACATAAAAAAAACATAAACTTAAAAAAAAACATACACTTAATAAAAAAAACCAAAGACTTAATAAAAAAAACATAGAGTTAAATAATTTGATGTTTTTTCATGATGTCGTGTTGTAGTTTTTTCAACATCGAACGTTTCGGCTCGGGTTCGTCCTCGACATTCATCGATATTATTTCCCATTCCTTGAGCCGAATTTTTTCATCGGAAATTCGGATTTTCTCATTCGACAATCGGACCTTCTCGCGTAACTTTTCTTCCGCTACACGACTTTTTTCTTCGACGGCCCGCTCCTTCGCCTTCGTCTTTTGGGCCGAGACGTCGTTGTACATTTTTAAGTGTTCCATAAACTCAACCATGTTCGGGTCCACCTTTTCCTTTTCTTTCCCCTTGGCCCGCTCCTTCTTTGATTTGTCTCGGCCCGGTGGACGCTCCGCTTCATGTACGGCGTACTCCTCTTCGTCAAAGTCGGCGTCATCATTTAAGTTTATGTTACACCTCGCGTCCGATCCACTGGCGCTAAAACTACCCGATTCCGATGTTTTTTTGGCGTTTCGCCATCGCCACCTCGTTGGGAATCGGCGCCCATTTTGGTTCGTCTTTTACAATCATCCACGCGCGAACGTGAGCAAAGTTGGTATTACCATTGTTCGCCTTATACTTGTCCAACGCTTTTCTGAACACATCGTCGTCGCTCATGCCGCTACGACAGTCACTTGTATATAATTTATTATATTCCTCGCAAAACCTATTGATGGAACCGTTCATTTTCCGCCACTTTGATGAGACCGAATCGACATCTCGATACGGGCCTTGGTCCATAAGGACGAGGAACTTGGCCAAAACCTTGGACCAAAACCCCTCACCCGATTGGTTATTACCTATAAAAAACAAACAAAATATATAAAGTGTTAACAAAAATAAAAAAACCTTTAAAAAATACAAACTGTTAACAAAATAATAAACAAAAAAATTAAACTTTAAAACTATTATAAACCAACTGTTTAAGAAAATAATAAACCAAAAAAATTTAACCTTAAAAAAAAACAAACTGTTTAGATAAAAGAAAAAAAAATTAACTTTCAAAAAAAAAACACACTGTTTACATAAAAAAAACAAAAAAATTAACCTTAAAAAAATACGAACCTTTTGTCGGGTTGTCAGCCGTGCCAATGTAAGCCTTGGCTAAGGCTTCTTCTTCGACTGGTGTCCACTTAGTCGGCTTCTGTTTGGACGGTTGATCACCCACCACTTGTTTGCCTTTGTTTCGTTTTCCTTTTCCTTTAGGCGGTTGGGTTTCCGGAACAACCTCCACATCGTCTTCGGGTTCGGATTGTTGAAAGGGTTGCGTCGGGATCGGTTGGGGTTGAACGGGTGGTGTGGGGTTCGGTGGGAAATTATAAGCACCCCGCATCATCATTTGTTGAAGGGCTTGATTTTGGGAGAATTGAGCGAATTGGTTTGGCGAGTGTTGGAATGAAGCAAACGCATTTGATGAATATTGCGAGATTTGGTTCGGGTCTAGCGTCGGATAATATCCCGGAACCGAGAAAACATTAGGTTGGGTCGGGTTGTTGGGATTGTTCGGGTTGTCCGGGTTGTTGAAGGGATCCATGAAAGAGTGTAAGGTTTATAAAAGTGGAAGAAGATGTATAAAAATTATGTGAGAGAGAGATGAAATTTTGGGGTTAATTTTGTGAATGAAAGTGAAAATGGAATGGAAATATATATATTTTATGAATATGACCGTTTGTTTGTTTGTAAAAAATGGAATTTAATTTTTTTTTATAACGGTAACTTTTAGGTAGGGGCCCCACCTTTTTGGACCGTCGCAAACGGCAAGAAAAGGACGACGACGACGCGACGTGGGGGGTGGCACGGTGTTTCCTCCGTCGCCGATCCAAGACGGATTGGGGACGACCCCATACCGTGTAGTCTTAGTCCCTTTTTGTTTGCTATTCCTACCATTGTCCCTCCTACGTACCTTTCACCATCGCAACACAGCCGCCACCACACCACCGGCTGTTAAACCATTGGCCCATTGCTCACACTTCTACTTTGTGTCTGGCTCTGATCCTAAGGGCTCTCTTCAAGCTATTTGTCAAATTACAACAATAGGATTCTCAAAATCAAACTGCACAAGAAATCATCAAATTTCACTAAACCTAGAACGGATTCGACTAATGGGTTTCGCCATTTTACCTCAACAATTTCAAATCGTGTAGAAGGATTTAAAGTTGCAGTGATTTTGAGAGCCAGGAACTTTAAATGGTATATTATATTTGCCGTTAAGGTTAGTCTTTGCTATGCACCTTCCTTTTTATCCATAACCTAGGGTTTCTTCTTTGTTTATTGTCTTTGGGTTTTTATTTTGCTGCATTTTATTTGGAAATTGATTTGTCTGTTCTAAGTTTTGAATTCTTTGGATTTCAAGTGGTATTGAATGAACATCATGCGTGAATGGTTGATTTTATTTGAATGCATGATGATTAGACACATTGAAATTTAAAAATTAGTTGATTCACCTGGATTGGAACATTTTTTTAACAAATGAATATTGATGTTTTATGAATGTTTGCTTTTTTTTATTTGAATGCAAGATGAGATTATTTGAAGGCATCAGTTGTATGTTTCATTTGCAAATATGGAGTCCACTTCCATATTGTTATCCATTATTCATACATTTAATATCTATATAAGTTAGGATATTATAGGTATCATTATATTCATAAGACTTCCTTAGCTTTAACTGTGAGAAACAAGTCATAGCTTTGAATTAACATTAATGATGGATAATCATGACCGATTTTAAATGGGACTGTTTCATGTGATAGCACATTTGATTTGATAAATGGATCTCAATTAAAGAATGGTTTCCAAATAATCATGAGTTAAAAGAGCTTACACCTGCTTTAAGGAGTTTATTTGTTTATTCATTAAAAAAAGATGGTGAAAATATCTACATAAGCATAGGAGGATCTGCACATATAGTTTTTGGTGGAATGTCTAAGCCTGGTATAACTGCTGCTGATGTCAATAAGGCTGAGGCAATACGTATTAGCAAATTTGAAATAGTTAAGTGCATATTTTGATCCTAAATAATCTAAATGTTAATTTAGTAAGTAGTTTTTGCCAAACAGTCATATATGATATTGTGAGTAGCTTGTAAAAAACTAAAAACGGGTGGGTCGGATAACGGGTCAAAGGGGGTTTCGTCCAAAATGGGTTCGGGTAAGAGAGTGCATCTAAACACCCGCTATATTAGATTCCTATGCGAATTCGCTACTTATATTCCATCATGCTTGGTAAAAAAAGGAGATAAACTATGTTTAACTAGGTATGTAATTTTCTTGAAGCGTATAACAAATGCCTAAAACGAACCTGAGAAAACAGTTCCTAAACAGTAAAATCGGCCAAATTTTACTTGATTACTATTTTATGTGGATGAACGATCAACGTGTAAATAAACCTTATTTATAGTTAAATTTATTTACACACACTTTTGAGTAAGAGGCAAGTCGAGCAGGTAATCTAACGAGGCGAAATATGTTTCGTCTTAAAAGACCACTGAAAAAAACATATTAGATAGGTTTACATCAAAAATGATATTCTTTTCTCAACTCTTCTCATGTTTATCTATTTTTATTTGAGTTAATTACACAAATGATAGTTTTGGTTTGTCCGAAGTCCGCATGTTTGGGGTTTAACTTTTAAAAGTTGCAAGTTTAGGCTATGTGAGACAAAATGCATCACAAATGCATTTGACTTAAAACTATATACAAGATTTATTAGGCCTGGTGGAAGAAGCACTTACCACCCACTGTTTGATTTGAGCGTCATAGCTTTCTCCACTGTTAGGATATATAAGAATTGGTTTATTTGTCACCTGTACAAGACAACAAATTGGGTTTCGGGTAGATCGGTTTGGGTTATTGTTTTTTCGTATGTGCAAATGTATCAAGTATCAAATGACCGACCTGATTAACATTTGGATTAATTGGGTTCAGTTTAATCGCGTTCGGGTATAGTTGGTTTGGGTTTCGTGTAGGGGCGCATATTTTGAGCATAATAAACAAATCAAGTTCCAATACATAATATAATCCATAATCATAATTAAACCCATTACAAACGTCAATGTTTATATTGAGATTATTTGCAGGCAACAACAATTTGCACAATCAGATGCGGTTAGAGCTGCACGAGCTCAGATGCAAAGCATCTGCGTGTAAGGCGAACCGACTCCTAAGGTATAATTGTTTTCACATTTTTTTAAGTTGTATGTACTGTCTTCTTTTTTAACTTTACAATCTGATGAGTTTTGTTATATTATAGTTGCAGTGCCAGATGGGGTGATCGACGTATAGCTTTTGTAGCCACAACATCCGCCGTCAAGTGCATTTGTAAGACTGAAAGGAGTGGGGGCCGGCTGAGGCCCGGCTAGGACCGGCGCCGGTCCCCCACACCGCCCCCCTCCACCCCACCCGTCCTAACCGGCAAACCCAAGCCGGGCTCGCCGGGCCACTTTGAAGCATATAGCCGTTGTTTAACGGCTAGTTTTATAAAAAAAAAAAAAAAAAAACCTTTTTCAATTTAAATATATACCCATTCTTTATACCATTTCTTCAATATTTCACCCATTCTCATCCATTTTTATAAAAAAACACTCCCATTTTTATACCATTCTTTTATAAAAAAATATCTCTTCATCCACAATGGCATCTAATCCTTGGTGGTCCGGCTCTTCTTCGGATGAAGAGGAGATGTTTTTCGCAAGCGCTATGGTACAGGCGGCGCAGATTCTTTTGGAAGAGGAAGAGGACTCGTCTGAAAACGTTATTACCAGACGAATACATGTTAACAGAGACCGCGAAGGAGCGCACGAGAAATTGGTTAACGATTATTTTTCGGAAGCACCCCTTTACAACGCCGACACTTTCAAACGAAGGTTCCGAATGAGTCGCCGTTTATTCACACGGATTGCTGATGATTTGGCGGGGCTAGACCCGTTTTTCACTCAACGACCCGATGCTCGGAATTATGAAGGGTTCACCACGTTACAAAAGTTTACTGCGGCCATTCGCCAACTGGCGTACGGGACAGTGGCCGACGCGTTGGACGAGTACTTACAGATGTCGGCAAGAACCGCGCGGGAATGTTTGTATCGGTTTTGCCATAATGTGGTGAAACTGTATAGCAAAAAAATATTTGCGGAAACCAAACGCGTATGATGTTCAACAGTTGTACCAAGCTCATGAAGCAAGGCACGGGTTTCCGGGAATGCTTAGTAGCATTGATTGTATGCATTGGGCGTGGCATAACTGCCCGACTGGGTGGCGAGGCCAATACACGCGAGGTGATCACGGCTATCCAACCTTAATACTTGAGGCCGTGGCGTCACAAGATTTGTGGATCTGGCATTCTTTCTTTGGGCTCCCTGGTTCACTCAACGACCTCAACGTGTTGTACCAATCGACGATCTTTAGCGATGTCGTTAATGGAATCGGACCGGACACCCGTTTTACAGTATCAGGGGTTGAGTATAGACGCGGGTATTATCTTGCTGACGGAATATATCCATCTTGGTCTACAATTGTCAAGACTATTTCATATCCTGAGGACGAAAAAAGGAAAAAATTCGCCAACCGTCAAGAAGGTGCAAGAAAAGACATCGAACGTTGTTTTGGTGTTTTAAAAAAAAAATGGGTCGTCCTTGAACAACCGGCACGTGCGTTCACACCGAAGCGGTTGCGCCTGATTATGTACGCTTGCATTTTGCTCCATAACATGATTATTGAAGACGAAGGTCGGGCGATTTGTGAGTATGATGAGAATGCATCTTACGGGAATACTGTCCCGGTAGATCCGACGCAACAGGATTTAAACTCGTTCGCGCTAACCAACGACTTCACGCATATAAACCTTCAACAGGATTTGGTAGAACATATTTGGAACAACGTTAACGTAGCGGACGGTGCCGAAGACGAAGACGAGTAGTTTACTTTTTTTTTTAGGAAATGTAATATTTTTTTTTATTTTTCGGAAATCTATTTTTTTTTTTTTTTAGGAAATGTAATTTTTTTTTATGTTATGAAATGAATTTATTTATGTTGTATTTGTTAATTTTTATAAAGTTTTTATTAAGTTAATAAAGTAAAACTTAGAAAATTATAAAATAATGAGGTGGGGTAGCCCCATCCTCCATCCCCCTCAATTATGAAGGAGGCCCATCCCCCACAAGCCGGGCTACGTGGCGCCTACGTGGAGGCTCATCCCCGTGGGGATGGGCCAAACCACTCCTTCTAGTCTAAGTAGTATATGATTATCTTTATTTTAATAGTTGTTGTATGTTTTCTGGAAATAGTAACAGATTGTTAACTTTGACCCAAAAATCAATGCATATGACGAGTATATTTTGGCATCAACAACAAAAATAGGACCGACTACAAAGGAAATTAACGAACCCAACAACTTAAATAATATAACAGACTTTGATGTTAAAAAATGCAAGCTATAATGCCACCGACGTTGCTTTATAAAAGCTAATTTACACATAATACGTCATGTTATCCGTTCGATGTTTGTGATGTACCCGCGCCGCAACGCGCGCGGGTCTAATTACTAGTTTATATGAATCATGATGGATTATATTCAAATAAAGCACTTCATTGGTACTATCGAATTACCAATCAGATAATTCTCGTGCTTCGCAGCGGGCTTTTGGTTGGTATCAGTTCAGTTCGTTAAAGTATATGTACGATACTTTCACTCGATATAGCAACCGAAAGATATACGCTCAAAAGGATATTAGCACGTGTTTTACAGTGATAAAAAACTATAGAAACAAATACCGTTACCGATACCGCTGTTGTTCGGGTGGAGCATCGGTTCGGGGTCACTGACTCTCACTGTAGCGTACGGTACTAAAAATACTCTTTTGCCAATACAACACTATTTTCAATTACTTTTATACTATTACGTCGAGCTAACCATAAAGACGAATATGGTATTGGTACATATATAACTCGAATAGTATTGGTAAGATTCTCACGTTAAAGAAAAAAAATCAGCTATAAAGTTTTATTGAATTGTAGATAAAAATAAGCATATTGCAATGATGTATTCAAAATTTAATATTTTGTTACTCAAATAGCAAAAAAGTGAAACGGTGTAACTATATATATATAACTCCACGAATTTTGTATCATCGTGTCAAGAAAACCATAAAATCGAATACAACACCGGTATTGTTGTTTGTTCGAATAATTTTTTTTATCGAATCATAGATAAAAGCATGGTTGTAAAAGTCCCGCCTAGGCTCCGAATACCCGCTACAAGGTAGGCTGTCGAGGTCCGAGTACTGTTCGCCTAGGCTAATTACTCCCCGAGTAATCTCCGCCTAGGCCGAGTACTTCCCGAGTAGTCCCGAGTACTCTCAAATCCGACTAGGGAGCGTCTAGCGACTTTTTCAACCATATAAAAGTAAACTCGTCGCAATGGTATATTCAAGATTTTATTAAACGCCTTATTGTAGTATTCAAATAACAAATAGGGTAAACGACTTGTAAAACGTTATATTATATTGTTTAAAATGAAAAAGGTAAGCATCATGATTTTACATTATTATGTATAACTCGGTTTTATATAAAATATATGTCTAAACGTACATAAAACTAATTGCTTAAAACTAGTCATCAGTTTGGTTTCACGCTCGGGTTTTTGCTTAACTTCCGTTCAGTCGGTTTCAATGTTTACAAACCGTAGTGAACGTTTTGGTTTATGCTTTATACAAAAACCAACCATATAAAACCGGACCACACCATAAGTTGTTATATTTAACTATTAAGTATTTCATATTATATATGTTACTAACCATAATTAAAATTTAAATTGTTTCAACTCTAGTTTTTTTGTTAGTTTTTTTAATGATGGCGTACTCGGGCTCAGTGGCATCCTACTTCATAGCCCAGGTATACATCCATACCTTAGACAAAATTACAACCATCCATTGTTAGTTTGACGCTCGAGTATGGCGCCAAACCATTCCAGTAGGAAACCAAACTATCTCTGGAAAACCCCTTGACTTGTTTGTTGTCAACAAGATTTGAATCCGGGTCTCTCCCTTAAATAGAAACTCAGAGTGCCGCTAGTACAGAAAGTTTTTCGTGTTTCAACTCTAGTTAAACTAAAGTAAATCAAAATGTGCTAAGTCCATTTCACATTCTTAAATTTCAATAGTCAACACATCTTATTTTTGACGTTTTTGAGAATTATGGACATTTATAATATTTTGGACGGTCGATAACTTTTTTCTTTTTTCGAATCTGGGACAACTTATGTTTTTCTTCTCTCTGAACAACATTGTTACTCTTTTTACAGCTTGCTTTTAACGTGTGTGTATATATATAGCATGTTATATCTTATTATAGACAACATATATGGTTTGGGCCCAACTAGCCCAAACCATAAAACCAAATCAGAACCATTGTTACTAACGTTTTGGTTCGGTTTAACAGTTTGACGGTTCAATTTTGGTTTACAAAATAAAAAGCCGTTACTAACAGCTGAGTTCATGATTTAACCTAAAAACCATAAAAACCAAATCATGAACACCCCTATATGTATGGGGTGTTGCCCTGTGCCCCCTTGAACCACAGGTTCAATAGTTCATGAACTTACAAAAGTATAAAATAAGTATTCATTTCACACTTCATAACTGTAACGTTGTATTCTGTAATTTCACTTTGATATTAAGTAAACCCAACCATACCAAAGTTTGTTCACATTATTTTTATACAATAAATTGGATCGTCTAATCCTATAGTATTGTCTTTTGTTTTCCAACTATTATTTTTGGTCTTTCATCATTCTTAATCATTGTAGTTTACAAATTCACTTGTTTACCCGATTACTAATCATTAATTATTTTCTTTCTACATGTATACACTTTTTTACCATTAAGGAGCATATGGTGTTATCTAATACTCGATGATTTATTTAAAGAAACTAATGAAATAAGTCGAATGGTGATGAAACAATGGTTAACTACGTGGGTTAACTCACTGGTCTCGTCAAGAGGGTTAATCCCTTCTTTCCGAGGATCGCTGGCTGGATCGTCTGGTGGTGGGTTTCCTGCACAAGGAAACAAACCGTGACTCGTAACAAGGAGGATGGGGTGGGGGGTGCTCCTTGTTACCACTCTCCGGCGTGAGAATCAGTAATTTGCTTGGGAAGCAAAGTGTAATAGTAGTAGTATTGAGAGAGTTGAGAAGTGATACCTCAAACCTGGTTTGGGGTGAGTATTTATAGCCGAGGAGTGAAGGGAGGTAGTTGAGTAGCTAGCCTGACATCGCACAGCTATTTGCAGATGTGTCAGACCTGTCGGTTACGGTGGTGATGCCACGTCCTGCTGTGGTGTCAGACTGTTGTATACACGTGGGCCGGTAGGCGACTGTTCCCAGTGCCACTTGCACTGTGGTGTCAGACCCACTTGCCTTGTAGGAAGGATGCGGTGTCAGGCCGCATCGCTGCTTGCGGTCATTTGGTGTTGTTCCCGCGTTGGTTGTTCCATCCATGATTTATGCGGGATGCGGTGTCATGCCGCATCGCCGCTTAGTGACTGTTACTGTTGTCCAGATCCCTTGTCATGACGAAAATGTTCATAGGATGCGGTGCGGGGCCGCATCGCCATACGTAACATTGGTTTCCGTCCTTAAGGTATGTCTTCTCATCACTGGACAGATTGGACCGCTGTGTTCGCGTGTGCCCACGCGGACACAGGTGAGTTTATTGCTGGTGGGGGTTTTTGATAAGGGTAATGGTCATCCGCGGTCATGCTGACGCGAGATCTGGGACCATACCCCTTCAAATGGTTTAAATGGTATAATTTATATTAAATTACTTGCTTCAAAATATTATCATTTTAACAAAATAGCTTTTTTAACTTTCTAAATCATTTGTTTCAGAATATTATTATTTTAACAAAATAGCTTATTTAAGTAGGGAGAAGATCAAATAGGAAGTTTATTTTGGGTAGGAAGTGTAGGAAGCAATAGGATTAGGACATGTGGCAACATTTAAAATAAAGAGAAAGGGTATTTTAGTCAATCCAACAATTTCTTCTTCCTTTTAAAAACTCAGTAACTTCAAAACCCACCATTTTCAAAACCCACCATCTTCAATCATTTCTTCACTTTCTATCTCAATAACCACTACATTATAGTCCGATTTTCATCACAAATCAACGATTCAAACACCCGATCAACGTGTTCTTCAGCTTTTTTGAAGAAAACCTAGTTTAATTTCATAAAAAATCTTGTTTTTTTCTGGTGATTTTGGAGATAATCACTCGATTCGAGCGCTGATAAGTGTTTATATCATTCAAACTTCGTCAATTGTTGAAGAAATCACTTCGATCCATGTAAGAAATTCTTTAATTTCATTTTTACGATCTGGGTTTTTTATTTAGTCATTGCGTTTTACGATCTTGGCGGGGGTCCGGGGGCAGTGCCCCTGGTAGCGGGGTCCCAGGGGCGGCAGCCCCTGGCGGGGTCCAAGGGGCAGAGCCCCTGGCTGGGGTTGAATTGCTGTAATAAAAATGCATCAGAAAAATTAATTTTCTGTAAATTGCCTCTGAAAAACTGCATTCATTGACAGTGTTTCTGGTTCTGTAAACAACAGGTTCTGGTCATTGCGTTTTAGTTAGATTCTGGTTCTGTGAACAACAGTTTCTGGTTCAGTGAACAATAGTTTCTGGTCATTGCGTTTTAGACAGTTTCTGGTTCTGTGAACAACAGTTTCTGGTCATTGCATTTTAGAAATAAAACATTTTTGAAGTGTTTTTACTCATTGCGTTTTAGGTAAACGCATTCTTATGTGTATTCAGTTCATTGCGTTTTAGAGAGAACAGTTTCTTTTGTGTTTTTAGGCCATTGTGTTTTAGAAATAAGACATTTTTATGTGTTTTCTAGGCATTGCGTTTTAGAAATAAGACATTTTTAAGTATTTTGGGTGCATTGCGTTTTAGGTAAAACACTTTTTTATGTGTTTTTAGTCCATTGCGTTTTAAAAAGTACATTTTCTTTTGAGTTTTTAGGCTATTGCGTTTTAGAAATAAGACATTTCTTTGTGTTTTCTGGCCATTGCGTTTTACAAATAAGTCATTTCTTTGTGTTTTTGGTGCATTGCGTTTTAGAAAAATGTCATTTTTTAGGCTTTTTTTTTCATTGCGTTTTACGTAACTGGGGGTTTTTCTATTGCGTTTTTACGCAACTGGGTTTTAAATTTTTTTTTTTTGAAAATATAGCAATAGTATACTCGTTTTAAAGATAAAAAAGCGCTCGTTTTTTTGTGCAATTTTTATAAAAAATAATGTCGTATGAAAGAGTTATTAACGTTTAAAAAATGGGGGGGGGGAATTGAAGGAGAGAGAAACTATTGACTGGATTGACTAGAATGCCCCTAAACAAACTCACGCGCCTCTTTTCTTCCTTTCAATTTCCCTGATTTAATTTTAGCCCTTGATTAACTAAATGGATGGTCCAGATCACTTCCTAGCCTTCATCGCCAAATAAACTTCCTATTGTATCTCCACCCTATTTAAGTAATAAGTTAACAAAAAAGATAGTAACATGTCAGTTTAACTTGAACTTCAAATTATCATTTTGGCTCGGACTCATTTCAGTTGTTATCCAATCCGCATGCATGATCTATCTGTTTTAACACCTATGGATGACACCATAAGACCGTGGGGTATGGTGGGGCTTGGGTTGGGCATTGGTTGACACGTGGAATGGGAAAAAAAACCCACGCCCATAGGGTATGGTGGGGCTTGGGTTGGGGGCATGAGTTGACACATGGCCATTGAGAGCCCGCCATGTCACCTTGCTAGCCCGCCCCACGCCCAAACCCAAGCCCCCGGGGTGGTGGCTTGGGCGTTTTCCCCCAACCCAAGCCCCATACCCCATGGCCTAAGCGTCGAGCTCTTTTAGGTGGTTTACACATTTCATCAATAATATTCTTTTGTGCCATCATTATGTTCATCAACCCCAACATCCCTATATCTAAACTTTAACAGGTTAGCTATCATACAATCGAACATCGGGAAACTAGTAACTGTCGTGAATGTATATGCCTATAATGACTTGATTGCTAGGAGCTCATCATTATGATTGGAATTGGTAACATTAAGGAGATCTTTACCAGGATTACGGGTCTTTAGAAGGGAGCCGGCCAAGCGATTTAATTCCGAGCTTGTGGCACTTGATGCGGGGTACTTTAATCAATTTATTGATTCCATAGAGTTAGTAGAGTACCATATGGGAGTCCGGAAGTTTACATGCCACTCCGACAATGGTATACATATGAGTAAGCTTGATCTTTTTTGGTTTTAGAGATATGCAGGGGCGGATCTAGGGGGTTCCTAAGAACTCCCTCGGTTTGAAAAAAACATAAAAATTAGTGAAAACCTTGTGTGATTTGGAAAAAAATTAGTGGGAATCTACCAAAAGGAACCTCCTAAAAAAATTTCTGAATCTCTCACTGGAGATATGTGGCATGCGGCATTGGTGGTAGCTTTGTCAAATGTTGTGTCGGGCCATTGTCCGACCCTTCTATCTACAACCCCAACGGGTTTTGGTCCTACAACGTGTAGAATTTTTAATTCATGGTTAGAGCTGCGGGTCTACTGGAGATTATTAAGCAATCACTTTTGAGGCTTTAGTTTTGTTGGGCCAACAGACTTGGTCCTTGCTGTAAAGCTGAAATGGGTTAAATTCAGAATAAAGGAGTGGGTTAACAATCATAAGGCCACAAAAGAAGCTGAATATAAGGAAAAAATTGTGCATCTGGAATTCTTAGAATTGGCGTCCGAAGAGAGAAGTTTATCTCCCCAAGAGGTTGAAAATAGGGCAAAATGCAAGAGCTTCAATATTGAGGCGGACAAATTCGAAGTTATGGATCTGAAAGAGAAGTCTAGGCTGAGATGGGCTAAAGATGGAGATTCTTACACAATGTATTAAATGCCAATACTAACACCAATCGAATAAACGGGTTAATGATAAATGGGTTTTGAGACACCTCACCTCCTTTGATAAAGGATACGGTGTGCTCTTTTTTGCGGAAAAGTTCCAAGAATCATAAAGGGTGAAACCCAGTTTAATATGCCCAAACTTATCCCAACTATCGGAGGTGGAGTAGGAAGCATTGGTAACCCCTTTCTCACATTTAGAAATTAAGAAGGTAGTATGGGTTGTGGTGGAGAGAAAGCACCCGAACCGGATGGAATAAACTTTCGGTTTATTAAGCATTTTCGAGGCTCGTTACAGAATGATTTCGTCATGGTGTTTGAGGAATTTTCGCAAACTGCAGAGATAAATAAAGTGTGCACATCCTCTTTTATTGCTCTAATCCCGAAGAATAACGATCCTAGTGGCATGGTGAATTATAGACCGATTAGCCTTATCAGGTGCATCAACAAGGTGATTTCAAAGGTTTTGGCTAACCAAATGAAACTAGTAATAAATAATCTAATATCTGAAGAGCATACCGCGTTCCTAGGTAATAAGACTATTTTAGATAGCCCCCTTAGTGCTAAATGTAATTGTTCCTTGGGTGAGGCAAAACAAAAAGGAGGGGTTTATTTTCAAAGTAGATATCGAGAGGGCTTATGACTCGCTCAACTGGGAATTCATAGATACCATTGTGGAACAAATGAATTTCCCATAGCTATGGAGGAGATGGATTATGGCTACCGTGACTAATAATCGGGTTGCGGTATTAGTAAACGAGTCGCCTACTCAGTAATTTGTGTGTTTTAGAGGATTGAGATAAGAGGATCTTCTGTTTCCTTTCCTTTTCACTATTGCAATTGAGACTTTAACAAGGGTCATTAAAAAGGCATGCGCACTTGGGCTTTATTAGGGGTTCGGTTTGTAAACCATAGATGGGTATTGTCACACTTCTTATATGTTGATGATGTTATTTTTTTTTGGGAATGGTCAGTTAATAGTGTAAAAAAACCTAAAGAGGATTCTTTGATGCTTCTATTTAGCTCCGGGTCTTCGGGCTAACCTTGCAAAAAAGTAGCATGTACGGGGCAAACGTATGTGATGCACAAACACTAGGTATGTCAGATATCTTAGGGTGTATGGTCGATTCTTTCCCATTCAAACATTTGGGCCTTCACGTAGGAGCGAACATGAATTTGGTAAAGCATTGGAAGCTAGTAGTGAATGTCTTTAAGAGGTTGTCAATATGGAAAGCAAATACCTTGTCTTTTGGTGGAAGATTAACGTTAATCAAGTCGACTCTCAATTCACTACCTACATATTACTTGGTTGTATAGGGCACCTATCCAAGTAATTGATTATATAAAGGTTGAGAAGGAAATTCTTATGGGGAGCTACGCCCGAGTATTCAAAAATAAATCAGGTCTCCAAGCAAAATGTTATGTCTCATAAGGAACATGGTGGAGTGGGAATCAGATCCTTGAGGGAAGCCAGTTTAGATATGTTACCTATATGGTGGTGGCGATAAAAGGTAGATGACGAAAGTTTGTGGAGAAAGATAGTGTGGAGTTGATGTGTTAAAAATGCAACATATAAAGTTCATCAATTGAGGCATAAAACTAACCCTTTTTTAGTACTAATATTGGAAAAAGTGTGCTTTTGTCTTCCTTTTGTATTTTCAGGATTAAATGAGCTCAAATTAACAAAAGAAGCAAAAAGACATCAAAATCTAACATAAATACAAGAAAAGGAACAAGACGTGACATGTCCGACCCCACGACAGCATCTTCCCAAGCAAAACAAGACAACAGAAGACTGAACACGCCCCGTGCTCAGCCAGCACGGGGGCGTGCCCAAGTGTCATCAGAAAAGACAAAGTGGTAGAAGCTTCTATTGCCCACCACGGGGCCGTGCTCAGCGGACACGGGGCCGTGGTCAACTATAAGATTCGCACAATCCAGCAAATCTGCATAGTACAAAGATTCTTCTGAACCACGGGGTCGTGCTCAGCGGACACGGGGGCGTGGTCAACTAAAAAGACAAAACTGCATTAAATGAAGAAAGAGAAGGATGTGGACACGAGGCCGTGCCCGAGCTTCTGTTCAGCCTATAAATAGAAGTGCTTGGCTCAAGCTCAAACCATCCCTTGGCACACCACCTCTCTCACTCTTCACCCACCACCCACCACCACCATAACACCATCATCCACCACCATCATCCATTGTCCATCGTAGAGTGTGTGAGTCGTCTCGGGATCCAAGATTGATCGTAAGAGTTCTTGACAATCAAGGCCATGTTTGCCTAAGTCTCTTACATCACTTGGTAAAGACAAAGTGTCTAGTGTAATACTTTTTATTTCTAATCTTTTCGCACTTTTTACTTGGTTTTGTATTAATGACTTTAATAACTAGTTGCTTATGTTGAAGGTGATCTTTCCTTATCCTTTGTCCGTGGTGTCTTGGCATTATTTTACTGTCTATATAAAATAAAAGATTTTCACCATTCATATCTCCACGGTCTATATGGAGGTATGTTGGCTACCTGGTCGGGGGTTAAGGGAACGGTTTGGTAAAGGTCTTGCCATTGTTCAGCGTTTAGAGGTCCTGCAATGGACCTGGGTCAAATTTAGTAGGACCTCCTTCAATACTTAACGGTATTGGATGGCGGGGGTCCAAACTCTTTGATCCCCTCATAAGTTAACTACTATTAATACTATAACCCGGCTATTTAGGATTGTATCCCTGCTGACTCAGACTACTTAGTCGAGGGTAACGTCACCTCCAAAAGAGGGGCCTACCATAATTTGCATTAATAACTTAATTAATTATCTTCCAATAATCCACTATTTTAGGATTGTATCCTTGCTGACTCAAACTACTGGGGTGAGGGTAACGTCACCTTCAAAAGAGGGGCCTACTACAATAACTAAGATAATCTCTTAAAATAGTGCAAAAGTGCGGAAATAATCAAAGGTTACACTAGATACGAGTCGGAACCAAGTGATTCATCTTGTCTATCTGTTTTTCTTTTTATTTTATTTTTCAGCATTTTAGTTAGTTTTTATTTTTCTTAGTTAAAACTTTTTTCTAAACTTTTTGATTTGATTAGACGTTGAGGATAAACCGGTACTAAAAGCTCTTGTGTCCTTGGACGACCTCGGTATCTTACCAACACTATACCACGCTCACGATGGGTGCACTTGCCCATATGTGTGTCTAGTGTTAGTAAATATCGTGTTTTATAAATTTAAAACTTGACTAAAAAGTGTTAAAGGGGCTTAAAATATACACCTAATATATATAACACTCGACTACGCATCAAGTTTTTGGCGCCGTTGCCGGGGACACAAGGATTTTAAGAAAGTTAGGAATCAACGGCCTAATTGTTTTTCTTATTTTTCATTTTTTAGGATTTTTTTTAGTTTTTCAACTTCTGCAGAACTCAGCACGGGCCGTGCCAGCTGAACACGCCCCGTGCCCAATCATTGGAACTGACAATCCTGTTTTAAGTCAGACAGTAAGCTGAACACGGGGCCGTGCCCACTCAACACGCCCCCGTGCCCAAGTTTCAGTTACTGAAAACAGAACCGTAAGATCCCGACGGTTGGTAATTTCTGACACAAACATGAGTGATACTGATATTTTTTTACTTTCGGCACTCTTATGGTACTATGTGGTGTCAATTATGTGGTGGTAACCATAAAGAATTAGAATGCTTTTTTCTAACTTATAAACCCCACTATATAGACCCATCGTTTCCTAGTATCCTTAAGAGGGGCGAAAGTAAAAATAATCCCTATCTCTCCATCGAATGCGCCCAACCGGATATTCTAGGAGAAATGCTTCTCGATGAATTATTTCAACTAGAAGATCTAATTATTAATTGGTTGAAAGAACTTAGGAAAGATTTTAATAACTTTTTCCAAGATGATGACCAAGAAGGGTTGGAACCGCATTCAAACAACTTCGTTGTTTCCAAAGATACTCCTAACTCTAGTGAGGACTTGAGCGATAGTCGTCCCTGTGTCGATTGTGCCGTGAAGGACTCCCCATCGACTTCGTTCGATGCATACATAGACCTGAGCGATTCGACATACACCTTCTTTAACGAGAGCCCGGAAAAGGGTTGGACTTGTCCACCTACATATAGCATAGGAATCACCCTCACCGACAACCTCTTGCGTTCTCGTCTTAGTCTAGATCAATTAAGGTATCTTAGGCACTTTGGGGTTGTTCCATCCAGTAAGGAACCGCCCGATCCGGAAAAGTTCCTTAAAAATAGACGCACTTCATAAGACAACTTCTAGACACGGGGCCGTGCCCAGGTCAACACGCCCCTGTGTCCACCCAAAGATTCCCTTCTGATTTTGTCAGAGTACGGACAAAAATGTGTCAGGATTCAATCTGCACACGGGGCCGTGTCCATCCGACACGGGGCCGTGCGCAACGTACTGTCGTTTTCTATAAATGCAGCCAAGAATCCTGCACATTTGAACCATTTCAGGGACAGAGATTTGAGGAATATTCTCACATACCATCCTAGGTATTTTCTAAAAGAAGTTTCTCAACCATCTTCTTGTCCTTTCCTCTTTTATCCACTTTCATCTTCTTCAATTTTCTTCATACTTCCATTGAAGCTTGAACATTCCATAATTTCAAGCCTTATTGAGATGTTTGTTAGATTTTTGTTCATGGAATCTTGTTAAAAATAAGTTTTATAACAATGTTTTAAGTTGTTTAAGTTCAGAAATGCTTCAAAAGTCATGAAAATAATTTGAAACCCCAAGATTCCTTGTTCATAAATCCTGCAAATATCTGAACACGGGGCCGTGTCCGAAGTACTGAATCCATAAAGTTGAACTCTTTTCGGTATGTTTTCTTAGAATGGAAAGCAGAACTAGCGGAAACTCTTCATCGCATTCCAGGAACAACCGGCAGGGGAGAAGATCATCAACGGTTGAAGATTCACTTGTAAACTATGTTTACGCCTTGAGAGAAGCCCTTGATGAAGTAACAAGTGTGGAAGAGGCATTGGTCGACCGCATTAATCATTTGACGGTGGGACTAGAAGGATGTCTCCGGGAGGTCAACCTTTTGCACCAAAGGTTGAACATTCTCGCCTCTCCTCCTTTGGTACCAATTATCACCCAAAGGGCATGGAATGTGGTGCCGGAAGTCATCATTCCGGCCGAATGGTACGCCCTACATCAGGAGCCTCCTCGAGACATAATACAAGGGGTTCCGGTTGGTGTCGCTCCTCCTCCACAAGATGTTGAGGAACATGAAGCCGCATCCCTTCTTCCGAGGGAGATAGAAGAATGGCTCTAGCAACATCTAAGGGACACCGTTCGGCTTGGAGTTCTACAAGGCTTTTAGACCGGAGATCTATTTCCGGAATTTTGGTTCTTATTGTAGAAGTAGAGCTCCTTAGGAAGATTTTACGGATCACTTGACCTATTTAATATTAGGACTTTTATTTTCTATTTTATTTTTCATTTTTAGGACTATTATGTAATTCTCTCTATGATTAATGAATGATGGTATTAGTTAATTTGGTGTTTGGATGGTGTTAAAACACACTTGAGATGGCAAAGGATGCAAGGGAAACTTGAACCAGCACCCCATGCAGGAAAACAGAACCGTCCGACAAATTTCTTTGTTTACAGTAAGCTCGGCACGGGCCGTGTCCACCCAACACGGCCCCGTGCTGGACAGTCTGCAGAAAAAGACCCAGTTCAGGTAACTGGACACGGGCCGTGTTCACCCAACACGCCCCCGTGTCCAGGCTTTTGTTTCTCTTGTTTTAATTTTGTTACTGGCACTTGAACACGGGGCCGTGCCCGGACAACACGGGGCCGTGTTCAGCGCCCAGTAACACAAAATTTTTTTGCTTTCTACACCTTTTTACACATTCAATCAACCTAAAAACTTATTTTTGGGACACATTGAGGACAATGTGTAATTTAAGTGTGGGGGGGGGATGCTAAAACCTTGAATCTTGCAAGTCCTAAACACAAGCCTTACACAAAACTCTATTGGAATCGCTAATCACCCCAAATTTTTTCAAAAATTTTCATTTTTTTTACTTGTCTAGGTTTAACTCGGGAATTTCAATTTCTAAAAAGGTTATATTTTTACGAATTTACAACCAATAGCGTCGTGATAAAAAGAACCAACATAAGAAAATTATGAAAAGGCATGACAAGCTTAGTTAAAATTTGATTATATATACTTGATCACATAAAAACCCATTCCCACAAAAGTGAGTTTTGAGCCTTTATTGAGCATACAATTACATATCATTAGACTAAATGCTCATTTTTCGTTTCTTGTGTGAATAGCCGTTTGGTTCTTACGACTCTAGAACTTGCCATGACGATACATTCCCGGTCCTTACCAACTTAAACCCGAGTAAGTAAATGATGGAGGCATTAGGACTAACCCTTTTTATTTCTACACCATTATTTTTCTTTTTTTTACCACCTACCCAAAATCCCCCTAGTTAGCACCTTTGAGACTAAAGCTTTTCATTTCATAACCCAACCAAACACCCGTTTTACCCACCAAAACCTTTTTCATTTTTTACCACTTTGTTTTAGTAACAAGTTCAATTCTTCGTATGACTTTAAAAAAAAATGTGTTGATGATGAAGCAAAAGAAAATAAACAAACAAGTTCATAAAAAAATAACTTTGTTTGAATAATAGCTTCATCAAAATAAAATTTACAAAAATAGAAAGTCTTACGAAAACCGACACTTATTACGCTTTTCGCCTTTTTTCTACTAACCACTAACCACCAACCCAACCACCTACCTTTAACCCAAGCCTAACCCTACACCCACAAAGTCCTCTTGATATTTACAAAGGTATATAAGTTAAAAAGGAGGAGGATTGATTGCTTGGCAAGCTTATGGTAGGAGTAAGTTCCATGCCGCTCCCGAGTGATCCACAAAAATACATTTTCGGCCGAGTGTTGAGTGATCCCCGTGAGGTATGTGAACTTGTATATAAATAGAATTTTAAAGAGGCATGTTATGCCCTAATAAGTAATTTATCTTATGAAAAGTTTTAAATAAATCATGACGAATAGGAATGTAAATAAATAAAAATAAAATTAAATAAAGAATCTTGGAAATCCCGACACTCTACGACAAGCCCAAAAACCTTCTTCTCTACCCATTCCATTTGGGAGTGTAATAGCCACATATTAAAGAGTTTTGCTTGAGGACAAGCAAAGATTCAAGTGTGGGGGTATTTGATGTGTTAAAAATGCAACATATAAAGTTCATCAATTGAGGCATAAAACTAACCCTTTTTTAGTACTAATGTTGGAAAAAGTGTGCTTTTGTCTTCCTTTTGTATTTTCAGGATTAAATGAGCTCAAATTAACAAAAGAAGCAAAAAGACATCAAAATCTAACATAAATACAAGAAAAGGAACAAGACGTGACATGCCCGACCCCACGACAACATCTTCCCAAGCAAAACAAGACAACAGAAGACTGAACACGCCCCGTGCTCAGCCAGCACAGGGGCGTGCCCAAGTGTCAGCAGAAAAGACAAAGTGGTAGAAGCTTCTATTGCCCACCACGGGGCCGTGCTCAGCGGACACGGGGCCGTGGTCAACTATAAGATTCGCACAATCCAGCAAATCTGCATAGTACAAAGATTCTTCTGCACCACGGGGTCGTGCTCAGCGGACACGGGGGTGTGGTCAACTAAAAAGACAAAACTGCATTAAATGAAGAAAGAGAAGGATGTGGACACGGGGCCGTGCCCACTGGACACGGGGCCGTGCCCGAGCTTCTGTTCAGCCTATAAATAGAAGTGTTTGGCTCAAGCTCAAACCATCCCTTGGCACACCACCTCTCTCACACTTCACCCACCACCCACCACCACCATAACACCATCATCCACCACCATCATCCATTGTCCATCGTAGAGTGTGTGAGTCGTCTTGGGATCCAAGATTGATCGTAAGAGCTCTTGACAATCAAGGCCATGTTTGCCTAAGTCTCTTACATCACTTGGTGAAGACAAAGTGTCTAGTGTAATACTTTTTATTTCTAATCTTTTCGCACTTTTTACTTGGTTTTGTATTAATGACTTTAATAACTAGTTGCTTATGTTGAAGGTGATCTTTCCTTATCGTTTGTCCGTGGTGTCTTGGCATTATTTTACTGTCTATATAAAATAAAAGATTTTCACCATTCATATCTCCACGGTCTATATGAAGGTATGTTGGCTACCTGGTCGGGGGTTAAGGGAACGGTTTGGTAAAGGTCTTGCCATTGTTCAGCGTTTAGAGGTCTTGCAATGGACCTGGGTCAAATTTAGTAGGACCTCCTTCAATACTTAACGGTATTGGATGGCGGGGGTCCAAACTCTTTGATCCCCTCATAAGTTAACTACTATTAATACTATAACCCGGCTATTTAGGACTGTATCCCTGCTGACTCAGACTACTTAGTCGAGGGTAACGTCACCTCCAAAAGAGGGGCCTACCATAATTTGCATTAATAACTTAATTAATTATCTTCCAATAATCCACTATTTTAGGATTGTATCGTTGCTGACTCAAACTACTGGGGTGAGGGTAACGTCACCTTCAAAAGAGGGGCCTACTACAATAACTAAGATAATCTCTTAAAATAGTGCAAAAGTGCGGAAATAATCAAAGGTTACACTAGATACGAGTCGGAACCAAGTGATTCATCTTGTCTATCTGTTTTTCTTTTTATTTTATTTTTCAGCATTTTAGTTAGTTTTTATTTTTCTTAGTTAAAACTTTTTTCTAAACTTTTTGATTTGATTAGACGTTGAGGATAAACCGGTACTAAAAGCTCTTGTGTCCTTGGACGACCTCGGTATCTTACCAACACTATACTACGCTCACGATGGGTGCACTTGCCCATATGTGTGTCTAGTGTTAGTAAATATCGTGTTTTATAAATTTAAAACTTGACTAAAAAGTGTTAAAGGGGCTTAAAATATACACCTAATATATATAACACTCGGCTACGCATCAAGTTTTTGGTGCCGTTGCCGGGGACACAAGGATTTTAAGAAAGTTAGGAATCAACGGCCTAATCGTTTTTCTTATTTTTCATTTTTTAGGATTTTTTTTAGTTTTTCAGCTTCTGCAGAACTCAGCACGGGCCGTGCCAGCTGAACACACCCCGTCCCCAATCATTGGAACTGGCAATCCTGTTTTAAGTCAGACAGTAAGCTGAACACGGGGCCGTGCCCACTCAACACGCCCCCGTGCCCAAGTTTCAGTTACTGAAAACAGAACCGTAAGATCCCGACGGTTGGTAATTTCTGACACAAACATGAGTGATACTGATATTTTTTACTTTCGGCACTCTTATGGTACTATGTGGTGTCAATTATGTGGTGGTAACCATAAAGAATTAGAATGCTTTTTTCTAACTTATAAACCCCACTATATAGACCCATCGTTTCCTAGTATCCTTAAGAGGGGCGAAAGTAAAAAAATTCCCTATCTCTCCATCGAATGCGCCCAACCGGATATTCTAGGAGAAATGATTCTCGATGAATTATTTCAACTAGAAGATCTAATTATTAATTGGTTGAAAGAACTTAGGAAAGATTTTAATATTTTTTTCCAAGATGATGACCAAGAAGGGTTGGAACCGCATTCAAACAACTTCGTTGTTTCCAAAGATACTCCTAACTCTAGTGAGGACTTGAGCGATAGTCGTCCCTGTGTCGATTGTGCCGTGAAGGACTCCCCATCGACTTCGTTTGATGCATACATAGACCTGAGCGATTCGACATACACCTTCTAAAACTTTTGATTTGATTAGACGTTGAGGATAAACCGGTACTAAAAGCTCTTGTGTCCTTGGACGACCTCGGTATCTTACCAACACTATACTACGCTCACGATGGGTGCACTTGCCCATTTGTGTGTCTAGTGTTAGTAAATATCGTGTTTTATAAATTTAAAACTTGACTAAAAAGTGTTAAAGGGGCTTAAAATATACACCTAATATATATAACACTCGACTACGCATCAGGAGTATACATAATAATCCTAGAACGTGAAAATTTATCCCGAGTAAAATGCGAATAGTGGATCCAAGGAAGTAGGTTACTAGAGTTGCTAGAGACATCGAAGGGTATGGTGTAGAGTTGATTAAACTTTTTCGAGGTATTGCAGGCCAAGGGAACTCGGTAGCCTTTGGAAAGAACTTTGGTTGGCATAAGAACCACTATACAACATGTTTCCTCTCCTGCTTCACATGGAACAATTTAAAAATGTGGTGGTGGCAGATAGGGTAAAGAAGATTGGTGGGATAACGACGTTCAACTTTCGATGGTCTTGAAAAATTGACTATTGTGGAAGAGGCTAGAGAGCTTGGTGAACTCATTTCTGCCTTGTCGACGGTCATGGTGGGATCTGGATACAATCGATCAAGTTTGGAGCTTGATCTATCTGGCTTATACATGGTTAGCAGCCTTCATAACAGATTACACCTTGCTAGATTTCAGGATTTGGGCACAAATTTTGTATGGAATACTGGACTCCTTCCAAACTCAATTTCTTAGCATGGAGACTGTCTTTGAATAGAGTCCTAATAATGCTTAATCTGGCTAAAAGGAACGTTCAGATGGGGGATATCCGGTGTAGATTTTGTGACTAAGACGACGAAGATGCGAGCCACTTCTTTGTAGAATGTCGGGTGGTCCATACACTCTGGGACTTTGTATGAATTGATATAGAGTTTCAGGTCTCTTCGCGTTTGTGTCAAAGACCTCCTGAGATGGCACAAGCATGTTCGAGGTACGCAAAAATGGAAAAAAGCTTATATATTCGGTTATCCAAGTTGCAATATGGTGCATATGGAAGAATAGAAACGACTTAGTATTTACTCGGAGACAATTTAGTATAACTTGGATAAAGGAGGAGAATAAACAATTCGGCTTCCTGTGGATAAGAAGTTGTTCATGTATGCAAATATAATGTGGGATCAATGGTGTAATTTTCATTTATCGGTCATGTGTATCTAAATCTTGGTGGTGTAGTTGTACTTTGGTGTGGGCTAACACATTATTAGTCGTATAATTAATAACACATGTTTTGTTGGCCGTTAAAAAAACAGGTTAGCTTTTTTGTGTATGGAGTTTTGGTCTATTTACATGAATTTTTACTACAATTAAGCTACTACTTTGAATCCATACTTGAAAAAACTTTCATATCTACAACAATGTTGTTCAACAAAATTTGGATCTTGGCTATTACGGCTAGTGTTAAGAAGCTTGGACTAGTGCTTTTTGTTTTGGATATGTAAGATTGTGTTATAATTGCTAGTATTGTGTATGGGGATTCTGGAGCATGAAGGGACCAAAGACATGTAGCACCAACAACTCCACCATATATATACCGGAAACTATCAAGTATTCATACGCGAAGGTGTGAGTGATGGACTACAAGCCACTAAGTCAAGCTCTGGATATGTTATTGATTAATTGTGATGATTTTATGAATCTAAAAGAGATTGATCTAAAAATAGGTTTCTTATAGGTTGCCGCTTTGAGAGAGATCAGAACAACAACAATCATACCCAGTAAAATCCCATAGATAGCAAAGTTATTGTAGGGTCTGGGGATGGTGAGATATAGGCAAACCTTACCTCCATTCCTAGGGATAGAGAGGTCGCTTCCAGATAGACCCCCAACTCCAAAAGATAATAGACAAACAAACAAAGTAAAAAAAATATAGAAACATGAAGCTACCAATACCAAAAGGGGTAGAGAAAAAAAATTAAACAGGTATAACCTGATACACAACACATAGACATGCAAAGACGACCTAAGCTGAGTGGACCTAGGTCCCTAGCTCAAAAACTAAGACACGTCAATACCCTCACCTAAAAGTCATTAACCTTAATCCTACGTCCCCAATGCCCCTATCCTGGACCATGTCCTCATAGAGGTGTCCTCATAGAGGTGCAACTCTAGCAAATCCTGCCTAATACGCTCTTTCCAAGTCAATTTGAGAGAGATCAGAGTTTAATTCATTCCTGGCATGTGGTAGATTAGAATTAATTAATTGGTGTAATATTGTAGGAGTAGAGTAACATTCGTTGTTAAAAAGGAAAATATATATAAATAGGTCAAAACTAACGATGTGTCCCCGAGTTTAATAAACGAAAGAAAAGAAGAGAAAATGAATTAAGGAGAGAAAAGAAAAGGAGTGGAAAGAAGAGTTTTGCTTAACTACAAAGTTCTCGAGTTCCAAGGAAATGAAAATAAAAGTAAACATTTTATGCATTAAAAATCATTTCCTTCCAAAACTCTGAAAATGACTTTTTTTACAACCCTGCAATCCTTTCTTTTCCTTCGTTAAATGAAACTCGAGAACACGACATAAATGTGACAATTCAACTTTAGTAACTTCATAAAGAGGAAAACCGATACTACTAATTTAATACACGTTAAATAAAACTCATTACAAAATCACTCATAAACATAGAAAGAATTACAATTAACAATAACCGATTATAATTTTATAAAGTTTCGAACTAACCGACCGAATTTCAGATGAAAAAATTAACTTGATAGACAAAGATGCATAGCTTGCCAAACAAGGACATAAAAAGATCTCTAATTATACGCATAGGTAAAAGGTATAAAGTTAATTTGAATATCAGAGTAAAGAGTAAATGAGAGTATAAAAAGATCATGAAGACGAACCTCCAAGGCAAAGTTGTGGAGGGAAGTCGACTCGAGGAGAGCCCCACTGCCACCCTACGTTAGTTAATACAAGTCGAGCATAATGTTTCTCTTCTTGCCACTACTTCAATAATTTAAATTTATTTAGCCTCTTTTATTAACTTCTTAGTTTTTTAGTGGAAAAAAGCGCTCACAACTGTATATACCGATAAAATCTTAAACAAAGAAAAAATATAAAATAAATATGTCAAACTATGAATCTGAAAAGTTAAGCTAAACCCGACCTATTTACGTATATGTATTAGTAATTTCCACTCAAAATTGAGCCAAAATCTTGAATCACACAACTTACTTTCTACACAAGAGGTGCTTCCTTCCGAGTCCCTTCCTAGAAAAAGGCCCAAGACAGCAATGAAATAATTAAGTCATGATGTTATTCCTTTCTTATTGTACTTAAGTTTTAGTTTTCTTTAATTAATTCTTTAGTTTCTTTATGTTTCTTCTTTTTCTTTATAGTTTTATTATTCTTTTATACGTTTTATTCTTTTTATTTATTCTATTCTAAAAACAATTTTAAATTATCCACGAGATTAGGCATGTAAACACTTTGAGCATTTACTAAGTGAACCGTTTGATGGAAAATTTGTATACGCTCACTTATTTAATAAATAATGAACATGAACACAAAACTTTATTCATTTGATTAAATTAACTAATATGAATAAACACATCACTCAAATCATTTACGTTAGAGTAAATTGCCATTTTAGTCCCTGAGTTTTGTCCAAATTTGTCATTTTAGTCCAAATAGTTTTTTTTTTGCCTCTGGGTCCCTGACTTTTACATTTTGTTGCCATTTTGATCACAATGCCTAACTCCGTCCATAAACCACATCTGTAACCAGGGGTATTTTGGGGATTAACTAAAAAGGTTTTAAATATTGCCATTTTGATCCATTTTTTTACCCCAGTATATAAACACAATTCACCCTTTTTTAAAACCCTAATTCACCACCACAACTCATCTTCTTCCACAATTCACCCAAAATCTGTACGTATTCAAGCATAATCACAGTTCCTGAGTTGACGATTGAAGTAAGAACAATGTGGAATGTTCGGCCTCCTGGTTCAACCTTTAATCCCGACGTGGATTATGGTATGTGTTAAAACCCTTAAAATTTAGTGAAACGATCCCTTGTTTTGTTCGATTATTGTTGCTTAATGGTGTATTTTGATGTTGATTTTCAGCTGACGACCCGGAATTGTTCACATTTGAGATACATCATGGAGGGGAATTGGTGGACTTTCCAGAATTTGGGTATGAGGGTAAAGTATCGTACATTGACAAGGTTAACCCTGACTACTTCTCTTTGATCATATTCAATGATATGATGTGTGAGCTAGGTTACCCAGAAGATGAACTAGGGGGATTAAGATACAACTTTAGGATTCCAGGAGAATGTTTTGAATTTGGGATAAGATCCTTAATGGGTGATAGTGATGTTATTAGGATGATTAAGTATACTCAAACACACAAGGTAATTGAGGTGTATGTTGAGCATATTTGGGGTAATAAAAAACAAGCTGATGCTACAAACTTAGGTGATGAATCACAGGCTGATCCTGCAAACTTAGGTGATTTAACACAAGTTGAAGTTCAGGGTAATGAAAAGGATGTTGGGGATAATGAGAAACAGGCTAGTGCAGTGGATGTTAGCTCTGACTCTAATTCAGATTCAGATGAAAGTGATGATGTAGTAGTTGATGTAGTAGATGATGAACAGAGCAAAGAAACAGAGGTAACAAATGCAAAGTTTATTGATCCTGATGGTGGTGATGATCCTGATTACAGTGGTAATGAGGATGAGGGTAATGATGAAAGTGAAGAGGGCAGTGATAAGGGTGAGGATAGTGAGGATCCTGATTACGTAGTAGATGAGGAATACCAAGATGATGATGTTGATATGGATCAGGTTGAGTTTAGAGCTGCTGTTGAATTTGATATCAGTGATGCCGAAGGGGATGAGCAGGATGAGCAGTAAGTTGATGAATTTGACTTAGACAATTTTGATAGTCTTAGTGATGAAGAACATAGCAGTGTTAGAGATAGGGTGGTTAGGGGTATAAGGAAGAAGAATAAAAAGGCAATGGCAACTGATGATTGCCAATTCTATGTTGGTCAGTGTTTTAAGGATAAAGAGGCTATTAGGCAGATGGTGAAAGAATATGCAATCCGGTCTAGAAGGCAATTGTTTATCTATAGGAATGATAAGGTTAGATTGAGGGTTCTTTGTCATGGTATTAATCCGAAATTAGGTAGCAGTGAAGGTGGTGGTGGACAAGCTGGTAGTGGTACAGCTGGTAGTAAGGGCAAAAAAGTAAAATCGGCTGAAGGGGTGTCACATGGGGCTGTTGGTAGTTCAAGTGGAGTTAATACAGCCAAGAAAAGTAAAGGTGGTGGGCCCCAAACAAGACAAAGAATCAGATTCCCTCTTGTCCTTGGACTTTGCATGTTTCAAAAGTAAAAAGGGAAGGCACATGGATGGTGAAGACATTTATCAAAGACCATCTTTGTCTACATACCCGAGATGTTGCTCAGTGCACAATTGCTTGGCTAGCAAAGGAAATTGAACCTATCATTCAAGTCAATCCAGAAATACCATTAAAGGCACTTGTAGATACAATACAAAAGAAGCATCAAGTTGAGGTGAGTTTGAATCAGATGTTTAGGGCAAAGGCAAGGGCAACCAAGAAGGTTCAAGGTGACTACTCTGTTCAGTATACACACCTGAGGGATTACTGTGAGGAACTAGTTAGGGCAAATCCTGGTACAAGTGTGAAAATTGTAGTTGAACCTGAATGTAACCCAAGCAGTCCTACAAGGCAATTCAAAAGGGTTTATATATGTTTGGGGCCATTAAAGGCAGGGTTTAACAAGGCTGGAAAGGATCTACTTGGTCTTGATGGGTGTTTCTTGAAAGGACCTTGGCCTGGACATATTTTAACTGCAGTAGGTGTTGATGCAAACAATGGGATTTACCCATTTGCTTATGCTGTGGTGGAGTCTGAAACAACAGCCAGCTGGAGTTGGTTTTTGAGGTGTTTGGGAGATGACTTGGAGCTGCCTCAAAATGGCAATTTCACCTTTATAACTGATAGGCAAAAGGTATGTTCTTTGTTGATTTACATAAACCATTTCAATCATCAAATTCAGATGTATAATTGTTTTTTTATAACTGTTGTAGGGTTTAATACCTGCCATTCAGCAAGTCTTTCCAAATGCTGAGCATAGATTCTATCTGCGGCATATTCATGAAAACATGAAACCAAGGTGGAAAGGTGCAGTTTTTAAGAACCTGTTGTGGGTTGCTGCTAGTTCAACAACACCTCAGAAGTTTGAGAAGAATATGCAAGCAATCTTGACAGAGGATAAGGACTTGTACAACTGGCTGAAGGAGATTCCTTCTAAACATTGGTCAAGAGCATTTTTCAATGGTATATTTTCTTGTTTTAATGCTACTGTTATTATCAGTTAACTTATTGATGTGTTCTTGTTTTCTTGATGTTGACACAATGCAGAAAGGCCCAAGTGTGATGTCTTGTTGAACAACCTATGTGAGGTGTTCAACAGACATATACTAATTGGTAGGGACAGACCAATCATTACCTGTCTTGATTTCATTAGGGAATACTTGATGAAAAGGATAGTAGTAGTTCATAAGATGATTGGCAAGTCCCGAGGACCATTAACTCCCAAGGCCACTGTGATTTTTTAGAAGATAAAGACTGACGCTGCAAACTACACAGCTATTTGGTGTGGCAATGGAAAGTATGAGGTAAGTTGTTCTTCACTCAATTAAACAGGCTTCAATCATCCCTTGCATATATGTAAACTTGGTTATTTTGATATTATAGGTTAGTGGTCCTGAACTTGAAAAAAGGGTTGTGAATCTTGTTGAAAGGACTTGTGGATGCAGAAGGTTCCAGTTAACTGGCATGCCATGTAGGCATGCAGTGGCTTGTATCTGGAACAGGGCATTAAATGGGGAGGGTAATGGTGTACCAAAAGAGTGGGTAGATAAGGCCTACTGGCTAGAGACATGGAGAGATGTCTATAATCACACCCTAGAGCCAATCAATAGTATGGATTTATAGCCTAAAAGCCAATGCCCAACCACTTTAACAGCCCCCAAGTATCATAAGCCTGCTGGGAGACCCAAGAAGAAAAGAAGAAAATCTGTCGTCGAGTTAGAGGAGGTAAACGAGGTAATTGAAAAAAGTGGAAAACTGCCCAAAAAAGGGTATACAGTGACGTGTCTTACCTGTGGGGAAAAAGGACATAACAGGAGGACCTGCACTAAAGGAAAGGGTGGGGAGGCTGCTGGTGTTGCTGGACAGGAGGGTGAGGCTGCTGGTGTTAATGGACAGGAGGGTGGGTCTGCTGGTCAGGAGGGTGGAGCTGCTGGTCTGGATGGTTGTGCAGCAGGTGGTGATGTTTAACTCATTTTGGACAAGCTTTACTTCATGTTGTTTTGTATGGTACAGGCCTTTTGTTTAGGTAATTCACGTCTGTTTGGGATGGTATTTGGACATGTGTCTTATGGTTTGTAATGGAACAAGTATGTAATGGTTTAGTCTTGTCTTTTGGTTTGTGATGGAAAAAATTTGTGATGAATTAGTATTGTCTTGTGGTTTGTAATTCATGTCTGTTTGTATGGTATTTCGACACATTTGCATATCTATGGTGTCAAAATGGTATGAAAATGGTGTCAATGCTTTGACACATTTGCATATCAAATGTTAGCCAAACGGCCGAAACCTGAATGTGTCAACTGTGACCCATCAGTGATATCAAAACTGATGTGCAAATGGTGTCAATTGTGACCCATTTTCAATTGTGCGCCAAACGGCCGAAACCTGAATTTGGATTGACCATACATGTCTAATTAACATAAGCCAAACAACCAAACTAACACCAATTGACAACTGTGACCATACATGTCTAATTACAATAACCACTTTCATTATCTTAGATCAACATAAATATTCAACAAAACACTGACCATTTCATTCCATTAAAACTTCATACATTTCACAAATCTTAATCAACTACTCAATTTGCTAAGTAGAACATCAGTACAGAGAACAAAATGACCCCTAAAACAATCTTCAAACTTTTGTTTTCTGAAATGACTCGTTGAAGCTTTTCTTGCAGGTCCCTGTTGTCAACTCCCAACTCGCTATGATTTTCTTCATGATTCAGGGCTACAGAAGACATGTACAAAGGGGGCTCAGCCCAACACACGAACCCACAACTGTTACCCGGACGAGTGCAGCAATGGAAGCGTCGGCCTGGATTTTGTGAAGTCCTCGAGGTACGGATCTTAGTTTCGAACCCACATACACAGTAAACCATGATGATTTCCAACTTAGGGTTTGTACACGAACGATTTTAGACAGGGGACGTCTGTGGATTTTGATGAATTAGGGTTTTTAGGGCTTCCAACGTTGGTGAATTGTGGAAGAAGATGAGTTGTTGTGGTGAATTAGGGTTTTAAAAAGGGTGAATTGTGTTTATATACTGGGGTAAAAAAAGGATCAAAATGGCAATGTTTAAAACCTTTTTAGTTAATCCCCAAAATACCCCTGGTTACAGATGGGGTTTATGGACGGAGTTAGGCATTGTGATCAAAATGGCAACAAAATGTAAAAGTCAGGGACCCAGAGGCAAAAAATACTATTTGGACTAAAATGACAAATTTGGACAAAACTCAGGGACTAAAATGACAATTTACTCTTTACGTTATGAACATTCATTGAATTATGCATGTTTCTATCTGTTCATTTATGTTCGTACACACATGTTCCTTTGCATTCGTTATTTAGATGTTCTATTAAATTTATTTGTTAGTTATTAGCAATACTAATTGTCTCATCATGGATTAACCTAGGTGTATTTTAAAACCAAGCCTTGAGTAATCGACTAATTAACACTCGTGCTTTATGTTAGCAAGCAAACATTACAAACCTAACATGGTCATGTTTTTAGCGAACGCGAACATAAACCTTTAATTTGTTCGTTTAAGTTTATGCATTCACTCATTTGCTTAAAGCTAAACTAAGGAAGATGATAAAGCCTTGTTGTATCCTTGAAAACATGATCTCTCTTTTAGCTTTTCTCTGTTGGGCAAGTTTTTTCTTTTGAAAGACAACTTAATTCTATATAATTTATTCATAATGAGACTTGAATCTTCTTGACTTATGATTTAAAAGAAGAGCATTTCAATACCTTAGTGCGTACTATTAGAATACATTCCCTTTGGTCTTTAATGATCAAATGATTATAAATCCAATAAGGGTGCATAGATATATAAAGAAGAGTTAATAGCCAAAATGGTCCCTGAGGTTTGCTCAGTTTTGCCACTTTAGTCCAAATCCCAAATTTGTTAAATCTGGGTCCCTGAGGTTTGCATTTTATTGCCATTTTGGTCCAAAATCCAAATTTGGCCAGATTCCCCACTAATAACCATGCTATTTTGTCTTTACCCTCAGGGGCATTTTGGGGATTTTAAATTTATTATAACCATTAATATATATATACACACATACAGAGACTGCTCTCTCCATCTTCAGCATTATCATCAGTCTTCCATCTTCATCACTATCATCTGATCTTCATCATCTATTAACACCGTCTCCACCCCAACAACCGCCGCCACCGTCGCCGCCAACACCACCGTCAATCTGCGCTCTCTCTCTCTCTCTCTCTCAATCTCACCACCGCCGCTTCCTCCCCCCCGAAATCAATCTAGAAACACCAAAAGAAACAAACCCATCAAAGATCACAAAAAACCCACAAGAAATTTCAAACCTTTTTTCAAGATTTCACACATAGAAGCTAGGGTTCATGGATCTGAAGCAAACCCAGTTCAGATTGTCAAGTTAACTTCGGGTTTGGATTAGGGTTTTCTGGTGAAATTGGGTGAAATGAGGAAGACAAGGGTGGTGGTGGTTTACCGGCGCTGATGGTGGTTGTGGTGTTTTACCGGCGGTCTCCTGGTTTTCAGAGAGAGAGAGAGAGAGCTGTGTTGTTTTAGAGAGAGAGAGAGAGAAAGGGGGTGTGGTTTTCACCGGTGTCCGATCTCTCTGTGAGAAACTGTAGTCCTGCCATTGTTGATGATTGATTTCAACTGTGTCTAAAACCCTAGGTCGTTTTACTACTGTATAGCGGAGGTGGTTGGGGCGGCAGAGAGGGAGAGAGAGATAGGGGTGTTAGAGAGAGAGAGAAGACAGAGAGACAGGGGTGGGGATGGTGGTGGTGCGGTGGGGATGGTAAGATTTTGGGGAACTTAAGGGGATTAGGGGTTAGGGCTTTTTTCCAGTGGTGGTGGTTGAGGTTGGGTAGTAGCAGCGGTGGTCGGTGAGGTCCGGCGGCAGAAGGGGATGTGTGGTAATGACGTGTTGGCGGTGGTGGTGGTCTCAGGTCTGTTAGCAGAAGGAGAGGGGTGGTGATGACGTGCTAGTGGCGGTGACCTGTTACCTGAAATGGATGGGAGGTGGTTGATGAATGGTGATATTGAGATGGAAGAGGTGGGGGATAGTTGAAGGAAGAAGATGAGCTGGGCCAAATGGAAGAGGTAGGCAAAATGACCAAAATACCCTTCAGAAAAGGACAAAAAATCATGTTTTTTTTTAGAAATCTGACATGATTTAAGATTTGGACCAAAATGGCAATAAAATGCAAACCTCAGGGATCCAGATTTAACAAAATTGGGATTTGGACTAAAGTGGCAAAAGTGAGCAAACCTCAAAGACCATTTTGGCTATTAACTCTATAAAGAATACACATGTTAGTCAAATCCATTATGAAGTGAGCAAAAAAGAAAAGATAAAACACTTACTCCACTAACACTTGCTCCATCCATTTAAAAAAATAATATTAAATAATAAATTTTTTGAAAATGTATAATTAATATAGTTGTAGTTCAGTTTAAAATTTGTAATAATCTTAATTATTAGCTGTTGGCCGGCAACGGTCCCAACTACAAAAATAACCAGTGGTAGTCCTACCTTTTAATATATTGTAAACCAATGGACCTTTACTAAACCGAAAACTACAAGGGAACAAAAAGAAATTAAGGTTTCGTATTTTATAAAATTTCGTTAGCTTTTATATAGCGTCTCCATTTGAAACTAATATATGTAATGATATATCAGTTACAACAATTTGGCATGTAAATAAACCAGAACAACACGAACATAGCTTGTTCATGTCCGTTCATTTAATTTTAACTGAACAACCAGATGTGTATGAACACTTAAACGAATTATTTTCATTTTCATGTCCATTCGTTCAGAGAACGAATGTGTTCTTATTCGTTTGTAAGCGTAAATGAACGAGCATAAATAGAGAAAATGAATATGTTCTTGTTTGTTTGTTAGTCGATTACCCAATGGGTTGATGCATGATGGACCAATTATTATTAGTAATAACCAATATCAAATTTAAACAAATACGTAAACGAAACGAGCAACCATAAATGAACATTGACGAACGTAAATGAACAAACATGGCTTGTATTCATGTTCGTTCATTTTAAACAATAATGTTTGTTTATTTTTGTCCGTTTATTAAATTTACATACATAATAAACTTTTGTTGAATGATTTTGAAGACGGAAATACTAGCCAATAGTATGAACATCCATGGAATTGCTTTATGATCAACTTTTGGACAAAGATTATCAATCACCTTTGGAAAACTCCGCAAAATAGAAGTTGTTAGCTTCGCCACAAGAAAAGAGATATCGCTACAACCATCCTCCGTCATGAGAAAAAGTATTTATTTTTCGAGAGGGAAAGTTACAATTAATAAAGTGCAAGTAAAAGTAACTGTTAGTGAAATCGTGAATAAATGTGCTACCTTATCATGCACTAGATATAAATTAGCGTTTGTGTCACAATCAAATCAAAGGGTGGTGGGTCCAGAAAAGGGCATGATCGTCATGATAGTGAAACTTTCATTTTTATCGACGATACTAGAAACATTTACTTTTTTGTTACGTTGCCTATTTCTACCACGTATGCATAACCGTAATCTAAGTTCCAGCCTCAATACTATAGACAACAAAATTAATTCATGCCATACCTCTTCAAGTTCACCAAATGTAAAATTCCTTCAAACTAACAACATTTTGGATATTAGTAACCGAGCAATTGCAAAAAATGACAATAATAATAATAATAAATATAAATAGATATGTAACAAATTAGTATCAGACGTACCGAGCAATTGCAAAAAATGACAATAATAATAAATAGATATGTAACAAATTAGTATCAGACGTACGTAATAATGAGCTAAAAATAAAAAAGATTTCGGTGATGATAAGTGAGTGGTTGAACCATTTAGAGAAAATATCAAAATACTATTCCTATATCATATCATCATTATTGTAAACTAGTTCATGCCCCGCCCGCATTGCAGGGCGATAGGCCGAATATTTATCAACCAATTATAAAAAAAAACATTACAATAGTTTTGCTAGAAAAAAACTAAAACGATGGCAAAACCGTAATTTTGAGGTCGGGGCAAAACTGTAATTTGTCAGGACTAATGAGGGAGTGTTAGGTAACTCTTTGACACGAAAAAGAAAATTAAATCAAGTCAACTAATTAAAACGAAACACCTCTATAGTTTGCTAAAATACTGAAATGATGGCAATACTGTAATTTTGAACAGAGGGCAAAATTGTAATTTTTGAGTGGGGTAAAATCGTAATTTGCCAAAAGCTAAAGCGATGACAATACTATAATTTTGAAACAAGGGCAAAATCGTAATTTTGAACAGGGTCAAAATCGTAATTTTGAATAAGGCCAAATTCGTAATTTTGATCTGGGGATAAAATCGTAACATACCCGGGCTAATGGGGGAGTGCCTTGCAGCAGCCTAACACTATCCCCACATACCTTTTAAAAAAACTAAAACGATGGCAATACTGTAATTTTTAATTAGGGAAAAACTGTAATTTTAGGCTTGGGTAAAATCGTAATTCGCCAAAAGCTAAAGTGATGACAAAGCTGTAATTTTTTCCTATGAATAAAATCGTAACTTTGAATAGAGGAGAAAATCTTAATTTTATACTGGGTTAAAATCGTGATATACCTGAATGAATGAGAGTGCCAGGAAGGTGGCACTATTCCCCCACCCCCACATTGGTTTTGTATGTATTAGTTTTTGCCCCGTCCGCGTTTCGGGGCAATAAGCCGAATATTTCTCTCTCATAACATTTATGTCTGTACAGAGGGCAAAATCGTATATTATATTTTGACACTGGAGGTGAAATCATAATTTTAAACTGAGAGCAAAATCATAATTTTGAGCTAGGGGGAAAACATAATTTTATTTTGAACTGTGTGCAAAAACGTAATTTTGAACTGAGGGTAGAAGCGTAATTTTGAGCTAGAGGAAAAAACAACATTTTATTTTGAACTGGGTGCAAAAACGTAATTTTAAACGGAGGGCGAAACCGTAATTTTAAACTAGGAACAAAATTAAAAGTGAGTTTTTGAACCGAGGGCAAAAGCGTAATTTTGAGCTAGGTGTAAAATTATAATTTTATTTTGAGTTTGGGGCAAAAACGTAATTTTAAACAAAGGACGAAAGCGTAATTTTAAACTGGGAATAAAATTAAATTAAAAATAAGTTGGTTCAATAGGGAAGTGCCAGGCAAGCTTGGCACTATTCCCCTAACTTTAGAAATGTATATGTAGTAAATAAATGTAAATGTAATGTAATAAAATAAAGTTATTGTAATAAAATAAAATAATCACACACATATAAATATAGTGGAAGTGTAAAATACAATATTGCTTAACGTACGAGCGTAAGCTGTTAAATTACGCACGTTGTAAAACTCAAAATCCTAATCACGCATATTGAAAAACCATAATCACGCATGTTATACTCATGTAATGAAGCATGTTATAATTATATAAGAAGCATCTTATGGTTTTCAACATGCGTGATTATGGTTTTGAATTTTACAACGTATGTAATTTCACAGCGTACGCTCATACGTTAAGACATATTATACGTTAACCGGCCTCTATAAATATATGTATAAAATTCGGAGGCCCACACAGTTTGGTACACAGACAGCAATGTGTGCTGCTCATCATCCCCGCCCCCAATGCGCCATTATTAAATTCACTCTCTGCTTCACATTTTCATCTTCTAAATCTTCCATGATCTCATACATGCCCCTCACCCACTCTTTATTTATCAACACAAGATACCCTTCTTCTTCATCTTCCAAATGCACTTAATCATCATAAACTGTCGGTGACTCAGTGATTCAACCCACAAACAAAAGATGCTGCGAGTTACCTCTGATATTTCAACTCCACCTCTTTCAGCCCGCCACTCAAGTTTTCATGGGTAAATCTTGGTTTTTGGTTTTACATTATATTCAAGTTTTAAACTTTCATTTGTCCGCGATAAGTTCACGAATTTGTTTTTGGTTATTAAGTCCCGGGTAGTCACCCGTTATTGGATTACTCTCACCTGAGCGCGCTTAACTGGTTAATGGTAACATTTGAGGTCACGGGTTTGAGTCTCGCCCGGAGCAAAAATGCCCAGGGGGTTCAGGGGCGGACCTAGGCAGAGGGGTGGGTGGGCTCAGGATAGAAGGGGCCGAAGGATAAAAGTTTTCGCTCAGTATTTTCCGTTATGTAGTTTTCGAATATAATTTTTTTTTAGGTATATACGTTTTCGACCCCGTTTTTATAATTTTTTTAGGTATATACGTTTTCGACCGCCGGTCGGAGATCTCAAGATTCGCCACTGGTGGGCGCTCTCTTGAAAAAAAAAAATTTAGTGTATTTTTATAATGCAAAATCCCGACCGCACCCCTTGAAAATTTGGTTAAAACCCTCGTTCGCACCCCAGAAAATAATTCCTGGGTCTGACACTGCCTGGGTTTTACCGCAGCTGGCCTTCGGGCGTTGTTGGCCATTTGCCATTTGGTTTACCTAGGTGATCAAGCTTTTGTTGGTGGTTCAAAAAATAATATATGAGGTTTGGTATTAATTATAAAAGCAGTTGATGTGGGATTTGCCTCGGGTGTTAGCGAATAAATATCTTTTAGCGTTTAAATTTTTGGTTGTTAATTTTGTTGTGTGGTTATTGTTTGCAGGTGTTCTTGGAATAATGGGAAGATTAGCAAAGATGATGGTAGTGCACTAGATGTAGCACCAAGAGCTTCCTATAATTTCATCCATGTTAGTATCATCTTATGATTGTTTTGATTCGAGGTTTCGGTTCGTTACAAATCTTGAAAAATACAAGCCTTGATCTTTATTTCATATAACACAAGAATTTAACAAGCTTTGTCTCTTTAGGAAAGGATTTGGCTGTTTCCCAAATGATAAACCACCATTCAACAATGACAAAATAAAGGAATCTTTGTGGATTTAAATCAAATAAAGTTTCCCAAAACAAAGATATCACAATGTTCTTGGGTTGAAGGGGGTTGCTTTCATTTGACTATTTTTATGATTTGTTATCCAAATATTGGACCACTATTAATGTTTTACATCTAATTTTAATGTTCTTATCTGGATACCTCTATGTTATTGTCCATAGACTTTTAGGTGTGCGTAATTGCGTATAGTTACTTTCAAGGTGGTTAGTGCTACGTTTTCTCTCTCTTTTTTTGTTATCGGTATTCTATTACTATTATTAGTAACTTTAGGGGCTGTTTGTTTACCTCTTAATGGGCTGTTAATGGTTCAGACTGTTTGTTTCGCGAGCAGATGTCTGAATGGTTCAAACATTTGCCTCTGAATGGTTAAGCATTATAATGAGTCTGGATGGTTAAGACCTCTAATCTGAATTGGTCAGACATTTGCCTCTGAACGGTTAAGCATTATACTGGCTCTTACTGGTTCAGCACTTAATGGTTCAGACCTCTTACTGGTTCAGCACTTAACCATTCAGAAGTTGCCAAACAGCCCCTTAGTAATTTTTGTTTCGTTTATCCTTAACCACACTATATGTCGAAAAATTAAGTTTGACTTCATGTCTTTGACACAGGATGTAAAACTGCGGAAGATATTGCCCGATCAATCCTCGGTGTGGTCTGAGTCAGAGATGACACCATGTTCAAGTTCATTATCTTCCATTGCTTCAAATGGCACACCAAATTTGAAGGTGGCATCTCTTTTTCAGTTGTAACATATTCGTGACAAGTAGCTATCTAGAACAAACAACTTGTGAACCAACATCAGTTTTGTAATTATTAGTAATGTGCAAGACATTGTTTTGGTTATAAGTTTATGCATCTGGTTCACCTAATCTTCAATTGGGCCCTTTTTGCATAAATGTATGCATCTATCTCACCTAATATTTCAACCGGGCTCGTTTAACGTGTATACATAATTGATCATTTTTGTTGTTTCTTTAAATGCAGTCATCAATGGAGTTGGTGAAAGAAATCACCTCTCTTGAAATGGAAATACTTCATTTGGAACGTCATATACTTTCGCTCTATCGAACTGCTTTTCAGCAGCGTGCTCGTAGTTTACATACCAAAAGATCCCCTTCGGAACAAAAGATAGAATCACAATTACAACCTGCTGCTGATCAGTCACTGCTCAAAAAAGTCAACTCTGACGCTTTGTTGAGTGGTCAACATGGTCAACTTTCAAATGATCAAATTAAATCTGCAATTTCGAATTCGTCATCCAGAAAAGTAAGTATTGAACTGATCGTTAGATGTTTTAGTTTCGATCACTGTACTTGTATACGGATTGATTTAGGTTATGTTGAATCTCTAACGGGTTAAACTAGTAAAATATAAAAATAAAAAGAGTAAATTACTTGAACATGTTTGTTTCGATCCTTTTAGAACCATTTATGTAAAGCGTTACTTTTATTTTTAAAGCGTTATTTGAGTCGTTTATCCTTTTTAAAATCCTCCATTTTTTGGGCTGTTTGTTTGTTTGAAATTCGTTCATTTTTTAAACCTTTTGTTTACTAAAATCATTTGCTTTTTAAAACCTTATATTTTTAACATAATTTTTTAATACCATTTGTTTTTTATAAATGTTGTTTTTTTAAATCTTCGAAAAAACCGTTCGTTTGTTTAAAATTGTTCATTTGTATCTTTCTTTTTTTAACAATCATTTTTTAAACTTTGTATTCTATAACTTATTTTATTGCCGATAGCAAAAATAAACTTTAAAAAATAAACAATCTTAAAAATCAAAGTAATTTAAAAATGAACAATTTTAGACAAACTAATGGTTAAAATGGCGTTTATAAAAATAAAGAAAAAGGTACTAAAAATTATGTTAAAATATAAGGTTTTAAAAAGCGTATGGTTTTAATAAATAAATGGTTTAAAAAATGAACGAATTTCGAACAAACAAACGGTCTAAAAAATGGAAGATTTTAAAGAAAGATAATCGATTCAGTTAACGCTTTAAAAATAAAAGGAATGTTTTACAAAAAATGGTTCTAAAAGGAACACTTTAAAAATAAACGGTTTTAAAAGTAAACGACTTTAAAAAATGAATTGTTTATAAAACATATGGTTTTAAAAAGAATGGTAAAAATGAACAATTCAATTAAAAAAAACGAAGGTCTTAAAAAGAATGATTTTAAAAACAAATAGTTTAAAAAGAAACGATTTTAAAAACGATAGACCATTTTAAAAAGGTTAAAAACAATTTTTTTAAAACGAAATTTATAAAAAAAAACAAATTGTTAAAGAAGTATGTATTTTTTGTATATTTAAAACGTATTTTGTTAAATAATAATCGTGAAATAAAAAAAGTTAAGTAATTACACAAATAAAAATATTAAAAGAACTTTATAACTTACATAAACAGCCCCTAAACTATAAAAGGACCATAATACCCTTAGGCTTAGCTGGAAGAAAGTAACATTGTTAGTGTTAGGGGCCAAAACCGTTATAAAATGCAATCTCAGGGTCTGATATGTTAAAAGATTCCTTTTTGGACTGAAAGGGTTAAACTGGTTAAACCATAGGGGCCAAAATTGTAATTTACTCAAATAAAAAAAATAATAAAAAGCTAAAAAGTTTTTAATATTGCATGAAATTGTTAAATCTAATTCAGCAAATCAGACTATTACTGAAATAATACAATTTTGTTAATCATACTAGAAAAAAAAATTATTCATAAATAACAAGAGAGTAAAATGTCATTTTCGTCCCTGAGGTTTGGCCAGTTTTGCGACTTTCGTCCAAAGATTGTTTTTCCTCATCTGGATCCAAAATGCCATTTCATCCAGCTCGTTAACTTCATCCATTTTTCTCCATTAATTCAAGGGTATTTCCATCTTTTTTGCTAACTTAAAGGGCAATTCGGTCTTTTTCACTTTATGTAAAAAGACCGAATACCCCTAAAAAAGACCGAATTGCCCTTTAAGTTAACAAAAAAGACAAATACCCCTGACTTAATGGAGAAAATGGATGGAGTTAACGACCCAGATGAAAATGGCAAGGGTTCAAACCTTTTAGATCCAGATGCGGAAAAACAAACCTTTGAACGAAAGTTGCAAAACTGACCAAACCTCAGGGACGAAAACGGCATTTTACTCTGAATACAAAAAAAAAAGCTAAAAAGTCATTTTTAATGCATGAAATATGTTAAATCAAAACTTTATTGGGGCAAAAATGTTTCGGGTCAACCCGACCCGTTTGACTTTTCTTTATCTAACAACGAGTAATTGCAGGAGAGAAAAACAAGCCGTTGTAGTCTTGGGGATCACCTCGGAACTTCTTATACCGATAGTGCGCATCTTGACAGGCCCGATAGGCTTTCAGAAGACATGATGAGATGTGTCTGTTCGATTTACTGTAAGCTCGGGGACCAAAATCAATCTCAATCTGGACCATCGGTTTCTTCTGCCTCATCCATGTCTTCATCGGGTACAACCTGTACCCATAATCTTTCTGATTCATCGAGTCCTTCTTGCAATGAGGATGCCACATGGGACGGTAAACACAATAATATAAAAGAGGAAGGAGGCCCGTATGCTGAAATGGTAGAGGTTTTGAAAATAAATGTTGACGACGATAGTTTTAATTATGCTGAAATGATGCTAAAAAAGTTCAGGTAGTTTAAACTTTAAACCGCAATGGTTTTATTTTTTTTTTTATTATTTTTTTTTACTTTTTTTAAGTTCTAATTACTTAATATTTATGATTTATTTAGAACAATGGTAAAGAAACTCGAGAAAGTTGACCCTGGCAAAATGACGCGCGAACAAAAGCTTGTGTTTTGGATCAACATTCACAATGCTTTGGTGATGCATGTAAGCCTTTGTTTCTTTATATTCTACTCCATTATACGCTGATTATCAAATGTCTAAAATACCCTTCCACGAAAGATAAAATCAAAGGTGTATATTGGACCGAAAGCAATGGGATTAGTTTTTTTTTTTTTTTTTTTTTTAAATTCTGTTGAGGATGATGGGCATATGGGCAATTTTAACAATTAAAAATATGAAGAAGAAAATATTGCAATTTTCAAAGGACATCCTAACAAGGGTAAAGTTGTAATTTTAAAATGATGTTCACATAACTTGTTGAAATACTATAATGTATTCATGTGCTTATTTCTTGCAGGCATATTTAGCATATGGAACACATAACAACACAAAAAGTAATTCCATATTAAAGGTAAACATATTCATATATGTTCATAATACCCTTAATCATAACTAACTATTTTGCGGGTTCATAATCCGGCATTTCAGGCAACGTATAACATCGGGGGACACTCCATAAACGCATATACCATACAAAGTTCTATATTAGGAATCAAATCATACTTTAGAGCATCGGTTCGTCTCTTTACCTCTCTTACCATATTTTATATATATCCTATTAATCGGTTATGACCGTTCTTTTGCGGGTCCCACAAAATGATGGATGGAGAACGCCAGAATAATATTATAAAATCAGTGAAAATTATACTGTATTTTAACTAACATAACATAAATGCAGTGGCTACATTCATTACTATCTCCAGGGAGGAAGTTGAAGACAGCATAATAAACATATTTACGCCATTGAATACCCTGAGCCACTTGTCCATTTTGCCCTTTCTTTAGGGTCATTCTCTGACCCTGCGGTACGCTATATTAATTTGTAGTATTGTTACTTGTTACATGTTACTTGTTATTTCTTCTGTTATTTGAGTATTGATGATGAATCTTTTTAATTTAGGTTCGTGTCTACAACGCGAAGAACATTTTCCAGGATCTAAGGCTTGCCAAACAAGAGTTTATACAATCAACAGTTTATGTGAACAAAGAAACAAGAATATACCTACCCAAAATCTTATATTATTTTGCAAAAGATATGGCATTGAGCATGTCAAGCCTTTTGGAAATAGTCAACTCGTGTTTATCCGAAAGTCAACCAAAGGTCAAGAAACCGAGCATAAAAGGTAAACCTGAAAAATGTGTATACTGGTTATCTCAGAGTTGTATATTTCGATACGTGATTCTTCGAGACACAGTTGAAGGGCGATTGTCTGTTTGATTTTTGAGTTTTTTTTTTCTTTTTCTTTTGCATTTGTGAATCTTGAATGCTTTTCTATTGGCTTTTTGTTAGTTTGAGAGTGTAAAGAGGTGTTTTCAGGACTTTGAATAGTGGATTAAGGGTGTATGTGTGTTTGAGCACTGGTTTTGTGCATATATAAATACATTTTCAATTATGCCAATCAAATCAAAATAAAAAAATATAAAAACTCAATGAATATCGAATTTTAGAATTGTTTGAATTCGTATTTGATTTAAAAATTTGAACAAATTCGTTTTGATTCTTATTCAGCTAAAATATGTTATCAATTCGTTTAAGTTATGGGCTTGGTAATGAGTTTGGTAATGGGCTATTTTACTACTTAGAATAACTTTAGAGATTAATTTATACTATAATGAAAGTTATATATGTATTATATATATAAATAATAAATAAATATGTATAACTTTAATTCGAATTCCGAATCGAATTTAAAATTATAACTTCGTATTCGATTTATTGGACTCGAATTGAATCGAATTCAAATTCTTGATAATCAAAACGAATTCTTGATAATCGAATCAAACTAAATCGAATTACGAATTTTTTGAATTCGAAACGAATTCTAAACACCCCTAATCCTTATTGTTACATATTCATCCTTTTTTTGAACGAGGAATGATTGATTTCTTATGTAAAACTAACTAGATGCTAGAGAAAGCGTTCATTCTCTTGATAGTTTAAACATGCAACGTGATACAATCCTGATTAATCCGCAGAATTAAATGGGTCACACCTGATACAATTATGGAGCATAAAAAATATTTTGAATTGGGTCAACTCAATTATTCAATTACGCCTCAATTGGACCAGTTACTAGAAATAGAGGAGTTAATCATGGGACGGTCTTACATTTTGTTTTTATAAGTCTTTAGAGATTTAGGCTAGAGGTGTCAATTTTTTATCCAATGAAAATTAGGGTTCTTAAACCTTGTAATTGGAGACCTAATCCTTCTCGAATTGGATTATCTATCTTGTTTGTTCTTGTTTCAATCAAATTTGAATTTTAGATTCTATCACAACGCTTTACGCCTCGAAGGAGTCATTTGGTGCCACTAGACCAAAGGACCATCAGAAGAGCTAATAAATATTTCCTGGTTATGTATTAATGTATTAGTGTGGTACTGTGGTGTATGTTTTGTAAGCCATATCAAAGTGACTGTAATAAAGAAGGATATGGACCGGGTCTAAAGCCCAATTGTATAGGGCCCATCTTGAATTCTTGATAGCGCTTGGATCAGTTGGATAGTTTAACTTGGTGTTTGGTTTTTCAGATATAAAAGGTCTGCAATCTGCGGACCACATCTGCAGGCATCTGCATGAGAAGAGGTGGACCAAAGATCTGCAGTCTGCAAGGAGAAGAGGGTTTGTTTTTTTTTACTTCTACAAAAACCACACACACACAAACACACAACATTCCTCAGTCCTCTCTCTCTCTGCTTCATCTACCACCACCACAACCATCCGCCACCACCTCCTCCACCGTCCACCTGCCACCACCACAACCAACAACCACCGTCAAGCACCACCGCAAACCCTAGCTCCTGCCGCGAAGCCAAGCACCACCGCAAACCCTAGCCCCTACTCCACCGTCAAGCACCACCCCCGTCAAGCACCTCCTCTGCCACCACCGTCAAGCACCACCGCGAAGCCAAGCACCTCCTCTGCCACCACCGTCAAGCACCACCGTCGTCGTTCGATTTGGGGGTTTTGTTTGAAGATGAAGAACATCAAACCCACCACCGCGAAGCCAAGCATCTCTCTCTTCTTTCCCTCTATCTCTCCTGCCGCTCCCTCTCTCTCTCTACGGTCTCTCTCTCTTCTTTCCCTCTTATTCAGGTCTGTGGAGAGTGGTGGTGTAGATGTGGTGGTGGCGGGGATGTGAGGGTGGAGGTGGTGTCGGAGGTGGTGGAGTCGGAGGTGGAGGTGGTGGCAGAGGAGGTGGCTGGAAGGAGAAGAGGAGAAGAGGGTGTCTGCAGATGTTTGAAGCTTATGTTCATAGCTTTTTATTTAAGATGAAAGAAGCCATTTGTAGATCTTTTTAAAAAAAACAAACAAACAGTCTTTAAGGTCTTATGTCTGCCCGCCTACAGACATAAGCTCTTTGCAGAGGTTTTAAGCAAAAACAAACAGCACTTAGGTGGTGTTTGTTTTTTCTGCAGGAAAAGGTCTGCAGTCTGCGGACCACATCTGCTGAGAAGAGGTGGACCAAATGTCTGCAGTCTGCAAGGAAAAGAGGGTTTGTTTTTTTTAAATAAAACCTCTTCACAACCAAAACCTCTTCACAAATGTCTGCAGTCTCCTCTCTCTTCTCTCTCTCTGCCATCTACCACCACCACCACAACCATCCGCCACCACCACGTCGGCCACCACCACCGCCATCAAAACCCACCACCACCCCCGATCTCTCTCTCTTCTTTCCCTCTCTCTCTCCTGCCGCCCCCTCTCTCTCTCTCTACGGTCTCTCTTTCTTCGTTCCACCACCGCCGCCCCAACCATCCGCCACCACCACGTCGGCCATCACCACCGCCATCAAAACCCACCCCCACCCCTTTCTCCTTCAGATCTGTGAATCGAAGGCGGCTAGAGAGAGAAACAGCGAGAGAGAGAGAGAGAGAGAGAGAAACAACAGCTAGAGAGAGGAGTTCGACGGCGGTGGTGATGCTCGAAGGCGGTGGTGATGCTCGACGGCTGTGAATCGAAGTTCAGATCGAAGTTGCAGGTCTGTTTTGTTTGCGATCGATGTTGATGATGATGAGGGTTTTCAATTTGGGGGTTTTGTTTTCGATTTGGAAGTGGTGGCGGAGCAAGGGTGGGCGGCGGAGCAGGTGGTGGCTGAGAGGTGGGTTTGAAGGTGGAGGTGATGGGTGTCGGTGGTGGAGGTGGTGGCTGAGATGTGGTGGTGGAGGTGGTGGCGGAGGTGGAGCCGTGGAGGTGGTGTCGGAGGTGGTGGCTGAGATGTGATGGTGGAGGTGGAGGTGGTGGCTGAGAGGTGGGTTTGAAGAGGGAGAAGAGGTCTGCAGAGGTTAGAAGACTTGTGGACAAGTCTGCTTGGGGAAGAGCTTCTGCAGACGTTTTTGGTCTGCAGATCTTCAAGAAAACAAACAAGCTGCAGGAACCTTATGTCTGCGCGCCTCTGCGCGACGCAGACATAAGTGCTCAGAAGAGCTTCTGGAGAAAAAACAAACAGAACCTTAGTTTTTTGTGTCAAAGTTATAAAATTTTTGGGCCTCCCCTTTTACCAAAAAAAAATTCCTAGTAAAAACTATATATAATATTAAAGTTACTATTTATTAGCTTCTATTTTTCTATTTTTAATATATAAATATAAATATAAATAATATATAGATAATTTGGTCCGGAACTGAAAAGGATAATAATACAATGGTATTACAAATTTACAATGATGTTCTAAATCCATGAATAAAACTTTAGAGGAGTTTCAACTTTCAACCTCTTTGACCTATTTGACTCAGTTGGTAAGTAACCGATTTAACTTAGTTGATCCGTTCCTCTTCTAGCTAACTTTTTAATTTGACAGTTTGAGACAAAAGACAACCAAAATCAATCAATTAAAAAGCAAACCGGTAAAAACTGGTACATCTAATGCACATAGAGTTAGAAACAAACATACATATATGTGCGTACATACACAAAGTAACTGGTTTACGAATGCATAGCTTTCCTAGACAATTCCAGAACATTTCGTTCTAAAACTAACCTTATAAATGAATTTCAACATTTATAAAGGTAAACCAATGTTGATAACAAAAATTTGATTTGATAAGACCTCAATAATTGCGTTATTCTTATCAACACTATTATTGAGTTAAGGTCTTATCTAACAATGTTAGTACTGATATTGTTATGATTATAGCCAGTATCGGTATGCAAAACACACGTCAACATCCATTTGGGCATATGTTGACTTTATTTTTTGAGTTTTCAATTTCGGTTGGTATACCGAGTGCCGGTACACCGACTGAATTTTATTATCAGAAGCGGTATCGATATTTTATTTATTATTATATCTCCGTCTTGAATTCATCTTTCCCCCTTCTCGTTTGAACCCTAATTAGAACAAGAGTCCCTTTCTTGATCGCCACACCCATTCAAAACCCTAATTCCCCCATCAATTCAATCACATATAACCTTCTTCAAGATCCACCCTTCGAAACCCTAATTCCCCCATCAATTCCACACCCATTTCTCACAAACATAACCCATCAATGGCCGATTCACACGACCCCAAAAACATCCGAAACATATGCATTCTCGCCCACGTTGACCACGGCAAGACCACTCTCGCCGACCACCTAATTGCCTCCTCCGGCGGCGGCGTTCTGCACCCAAAACAAGCCGGCAGGCTCCGCTTCATGGACTATCTAGACGAAGAACAACGGCGTGCAATCACCATGAAAAGTTCCTCAATTGCCCTTCAATACAAAAACCATTCAATCAACCTAATTGATTCACCGGGTCATATGGATTTCTGCAGTGAAGTTTCAACCGCTTCAAGATTGAGTGATGGGGGTTTGGTGTTGGTGGATGCTGTTGAGGGTGTTCATATTCAAACTCATGCGGTTTTACGACAAGCCTGGATCGAAAAGCTTACGCCTTGTTTGGTTTTGAATAAGATTGATAGGTTGATTGTTGAGTTGAAGTTGAGTCCTTTAGAGGCGTATAATCGCCTTTTACGGATTGTTCATGAGGTTAATGGGATCGTTAGTGCGTATAAATCGGAGAAGTATTTGTCGGATGTTGATTCGATTCTTGCTCGCCCGGTTGGTGAAACAGGGGATGAGTATCAAGAACTGTTGGATGATGATGATGAGGAGGATACGTTTCAGCCGCAGAAGGGGAATGTGGTGTTTGTTTGTGCTTTAGACGGGTGGGGGTTTGGGATATGTGAGTTTGCTGAGTTTTACGCGTCGAAACTTGGGGCGAGTGTTGCGGTTTTGCAGAAGGCGTTTTGGGGTCCGAGGTATTTTGTTCCGAAAACGAAACGGATTGTGGGTAAGAAAGGGTTGCCTGTGGGGAGTAAGGCGCGGCCCATGTTTGTGCAGTTTGTGCTCGAGCCGTTGTGGCAGGTGTATGAGGCTGCGTTGGATACGAATGGGGATAAAACGATTCTTGAGAAGTTGATTAAGTCGTTTAATTTGTCGGTTCCTCCTCGTGAGCTTCAGAATAAAGATCCAAAAGCTGTTCTTCAATCTGTTGTGAGTAGGTGGCTTCCTTTGTCGGATGCTATTTTGTCGATGGTGATTAAACATATGCCGGATCCTGGTACCGCGCAAGCGTTTCGCTTGTCGCGTTTGCTGCCGAAAAGAGAGATTCTTGATGATGACGTTGGTAAGTCTGATGTGATTGCAGAGGCTGAGCTAGTGCGAAAGTCAGTTGAGGCGTGTGATTCACGGCCTGAAGCTCCATGTGTCGCTTTTGTATCTAAAATGTTTGCGGTTCCCATGAAAATGCTACCTCAAAGAGACGTAAACGGTGGGATTGTGAACAATATAGAAGTTGGAAATGGGGATTCTGATGAGTGTTTTCTTGCATTTGCTAGGATCTTTAGTGGTGTTTTTCATTCGGGTCAGAAGGTATTTGTGTTATCAGCATTGTATGATCCGCTTAAAACAGGTGATTCGGTTCAGAAGCATATTCAAGAAGCTGAATTGCATTCTTTGTATTTGATGATGGGTCAAGGGTTAACACCCGTTGCTTCCGCACGGGCTGGAAACATTGTCGCCATTAGAGGGTTAGGTCAACATATTTTGAAAAGTGCGACTCTTTCATCAACGAAAAACTGTTGGCCTTTTTCAAGTATGACGTTTCAAGTTTCACCGACGTTAAAAGTGGCCATTGAGCCGTCTGACCCGGTTGACATGGGTGCGCTTATGAAAGGGCTGCGGCTGTTAAACCGGGCTGACCCGTTTGTAGAGGTCAGTGTGTCCGCTAGAGGCGAACACGTGCTTGCTGCTGCAGGTGAAGTTCATTTGGAAAGATGTATTAAAGATTTAAAAGAGCGGTTTGCGAAGGTAAATTTAGAAATCTCACCGCCTCTTGTGTCGTTTAGAGAAACAATCGAAGGAGAATCGTTAAACTCGTTTGATAAATTCAAATCGTTAACCGGGAATTCTAACGTTATTGAAAAAACTACACCAAACGGAAGGTGTACCGTTCGTGTGCACATATTGAAACTTCCTGATGCACTTACGAAATTGCTAGATGAAAGTTCGGATCTTCTAGAGGATATTATCGCAGGTAAAGCAATAAGAGCTCAAGACGATGAACACCCGATAGAATCGCTTAGAAAACGCATATGGGATGCCGTTGAAAGTGAAATTTCAGACACGAATGCGGAAAAAGATAAAGAAAAGTTAAAACTTTTATGGGAAAATCTTCTGAAACGAATATGGGCTTTAGGGCCACGACAAATCGGTCCTAACATGCTTGTTCTTCCGGATTCAACTACAGACGACAACGGTTCATCGGTCCTTATTAAAGGTTCTCCATACGTATCTGAACGGTTAGGTTTTGTGTCGAGCAGTGAAGAGTTAGAAACCGAGACAACAAGCGCTGAAACTCGATCACTGAAAGAAGAAGCCGATAGCCTCAGAAGCAGTGTCTTATCCGGGTTCCAAGTAGCCACTGGATCCGGCCCGTTATGCGACGAACCCATGTGGGGTTTAGCATTTGTAATAGAAGCTTCGATTTCACCTTACGATAGCGAGTCAGAAGCCGTCAATCAAAGCGATCAATACGGGGTTTTTTCCGGGCAGGTTATGACAGCGGTTAAAGAAGCATGTAAAGCCGCCGTACTTCAAAAAAACCCTAGAATCGTTGAGGGGATGTATTTCTGTGAACTAAATACACCAACCGAGTATTTAGGGCCTATGTACGCTGTGCTGGCCCGCAGACGGGCCCGGATTTTGAAAGAAGAAATGCAAGAAGGGTCACCGTTGTTCACGGTGCATGCTTATGTACCGGTTGCAGAAAGTTTTGGGTTTCCAGATGAGTTAAGAAGATGGACTTCTGGTGCTTCGAGCGCTCTTCTTGTTCTTAGTCATTGGGAAGCACTTCCGGAAGACCCATTTTTTGTACCGAAAACAGAAGAAGAAAAAGAGGAGTTTGGTGATGGGTCGAGTGTTTTACAAAATACAGCAAGAAAATTAATAGACGGGGTTAGAAGGCGCAAGGGTTTGCCCGTTGAGGAAAAGGTGGTCCAGTTTGCTACGAAACAGAGGACTCTGGCCCGTAAGGTTTAAAAGTTTTGATTTTGTTCATGTTACCGTTTTATCTGTTCCATTACCCGGATCTTTATTTGTTTCTAGTGTATAATGAGATAAAAAATGATTTTGTTACTCTGCTTGATCATATATATACAGCACTGCTGTCCGTAAATGGACTAGTGGTGCGCGTTGTCTGTTTCTGATTTTACTGATTGTCGACCTCGGTTACTATTTTAAGCTCGAAAAACGGACGAGTGGGTTAGGTAATGGGTCAAAACATGTTTGTATAATGTATGAAAACAGTTTTTTTTTATAAAAGGGTTTGAACTTTGAAAAACTATATTTTCTTGGACGGTGTCACAAACACCTCTGCCACCATATGGGCGGTCGTTTAGATCAACCGCCACACATTTGCTAGCAATCTCTACCATAGATTAGGCCAGTCACTGGATAGTCACCCTTCAGCGAAACGGTCCATAAACCCTGCCAACTTTCTCCCTCGCATTGTCCTTTTTAACCATCTCTTTAATCATCTCCGACAGCTGCAACTTCTGTAACAGCTGCAACTCGTTTAGATTAGAAGTAATCCCTGAACACATCATGAACCTGACATGAAGTTCGTGGGTTTGGGTTTAGCGTAAGCAGGTTCGGGTTGACCCGCATAACCCATTTATTTGTTTTTTTAAATGTCATCATCATCATCATCATACTCAGTAAATCCCACCAATAGCAAAGCTAATGTAGGGTCTGAGGAGGGTAAGATGTAGACAGCCTTACCTCTACCCCGCAGGAATAGAGAGGCTGCTTCCAGTGAGACCCCCGGCTCGATGGTAGTTTTGCATCAAGCCTCGGACATAAGGCACATAACACTCGGCAATTAAGACAAAGGCCAATTAGTGCATGTACTCCCTTGTCTTTCGGCTATCAACGCCACCACATGATGCATGATTAACCATCCCCCTCTTTTAACATTATTTTCACGAAATTAGTAAAATAACGTTAAAATTAGTGCACTTTCACTTTTGCCCCCCGAGCGCCCACACATATATACATTATATGCGCATACCGCAAGCGGGGCATCTGTTTTTTTAAATGTGTTTTATGTAATAACTAAAACACTTTGTGTACTGCTTATGCCAAAATATAAAAGTTAAAATGTAAAAGGGTTGCATAGTTCATAATTGCCACCAAAAAAAAATTTAAGTTATTAATATGTAGAAAATTAAATAAATATTTTTTGGGTTAAACGGACAGTGTTCATGTCAACCCACAAATACACATGCCATGTCCGGCTTCATGTATGTGTCACGCTTTCAGGTTTGTGTTCTGTTCGGACTTCGGGTTTGTATAAAACTTTCTGGTCTGTGTTATTTTCGACTTGTCAACTTGCGAACACGACCTATTTAACAACCCTAATATTTTAGATAATAAGTTATGTTTGACTTGTCAACTTGCGAACACGACCCATTTAACAACCCTAATATGTTCGACTTGATCGTTCATTAAACCAGTAAACCTACTAGGCTGCTACACAAACTATATAATCCAACAGTCACAAGAAAACATGGTTTTATTTCTTCAATTTACATACAGCTACATCCTTTTTTTCAATTTTAGGTTGCACATTATAAACGTGGCATAATATAGTAATATACTAATTCTAATATGATAATTATGCATCAAAGACTTGTTCTTTATACTCTTGTGCATATAAGAGTTATACTTTGTGTCTAGATGACTAAATTGACCTCGTAGCTAACAGATTTGGTGGATTGAGTTAAAAATTCGGACTCAAATGGTTAAGAAAAGTGGCCACAGGAACTCAGGACATTAAACATTTTGATTTTGGACTCAAGTAGTCCCTAAAACACAAGGACTCAAAAAGTAATTTACCCTTTTCTTTTTATTCTTCTGAGCAGTTTCATGCGCAACGCGCTCCTAGTAATTTCAAAACACATAGAAACACAGACTAAATAACAAAAGAAGTTCGTCGCAACGCGACGATTGTGAAAAAACCTAGTTTCTTTTAAAAACCAACTTTTTTTTGAACAGCCAACAAATCAATCCCGAGCACTCTCGGGGCACCCACTGGACAAACGGAGTAACCCGAGTCGTCCACCACCAATTCCGAGGAAAACCCAGTAACCCACCCGCCCGTAGACACGACGATAAATTACCAATAAAACCCGTTTGGTTCAATGATCGAACCCAGATCTCCCTGGATCTCCTATCATTGCCCACCAATGCCTCACTCTTTTAAAAACCAACTTACACACTATTTTAACGTACCTCTAAACAAAAAAAAAATCATTTTCAACTTAGAAGTACACATTAATTAATTCGAAATTTAATTTAGTTAATGAGACGAAGTCACCCACCCTCGCTCAATTGGTCAGTTGGGCTGGTGTTCTCCTTGGAGACGCCGGTTTGACTCCCGGCTGTAGCAAAAGGTGCGGGAGTATGGTCTCCTTGGAGACGCCGGTTTGACTCCCGGCTGTAGCAAAAGACGCCGGTTTGACTCCCGGATGGATCATTTCCTACCGAGGCATGGTTCGATCGGGAGGGCAACCCGGTTTTACCCAGCTGTTACCCTAGCGAGGTTCTCGTGTGGGGGTAGTATGGTTTCCGGTTGAATGTCAGTTTGCGCGGCGGCCAGGGTCCGATAGAACATCGCGTCCGTAGGCGGGGCTGACGGGGGATTAAAAAAAAAGTTAATGAGACGAGATTTGCATAATCCCCAAGTTTTACGGAATGGAATTGTGACCGTTGATAATGAAAGGTATACAATACAATCCTCTCCTATTTATTATTATTCATCTCCAACTTTTACTTGACTTCCAAGTTGTTCATCGTCTACATCTTTAAGGGGTGTTTGGGATTCCTTTTGATCCAAAAGTCTTTTTCAAAAGTAATAAGTAAGAATTTATTACTTATCAACTTTTCCTTTTTTTAAGGCTTTTTAAGGCATAAAAGGACTTTTCAAGGGGTGTTTGGATTTCCTTTTGAGTTAAATGCTTGGTTGGTCCCTGTGGTTTGCAAAAATTGCACACTTGGTCCCAATGCTTTACTAATTACACTCGTGGTCCCTGAACTTGTCAAAAGTGCACTCGCTTGGTCCCTAGCCCTAACTGAAGTTAACTTTCTCTGTTAAGTCCATGTTAAATGACCTGAATACCCTTGCTTATTAATCCCTACCATCTCACCCACCCCTAATTCCCTCTGCTCTTCTTCGATGACAGCCACCATATCTTCTTCATCTCTCTCTCTCTATAAAACCCACCACCACACCTTCAACCCATCACCACCACCTTCAATCCACCACCACCTTCAATCCATCACCTCCACCTTCAACCCATCACCACCACCTCCACCTTCAACCCATCACCACCACCTCTCCACCTTCAACCCATCACCACCACCTTCAATCCCCCACCTCCACCGTCACCGTCACCTTCAGGAACCGGAGGTGAGTCAATCGCGGTTCCTTCTTTCCCTTCTTCTTGCTAGGCGTCGGGGCAGCAACCTCAGGTGCCGGAGAAGTCTCGGGTGCGGGAACTGGTTCAGGAACCGGAGGCGAGTCAACCGCTAGTGGTGGCGAACTCACCGGCACCGGGAATTGCAGAATAACCTGTGTCGCAACTCAGGAAGGGCGGCCACTAGCGCCTGGAAGAGTCAACTTCCACTCATCTTGTATCTTATGTTTTCAATTCTCTGTCAAACTGTCATACTTTGTATTTCACGTCTGGAAGAATCGACAAACACCCACAACTTGGAGTCTTTAATAATCTTTCCTGCCGTCTGGGTTCAATTGTTCAAAACCTGTGCCTTTTTATCTTGCACACCAGGTGTTTGATGAATTGCCTCAACGAAATCACAAGTGTTTTTTCTTGAAATCTGGTATGGTTGATTACTTGATTGCTTAAAGTTGATTAATTAAGCTTGATCTTGGGATATAAATCCGGTGTTAAACCGTTACTCTGTTAGTCTTGTTTATGTACAGTTTACTTGGTGATATTTTGTAAAAAGATTTGTTTTTTTTTTCATCTGGGGTTGTTAAGAAATGGAGGGTAAAGGTGTATCTGATGTGTATGATGGTTATGATGCTGATGAGGCTAGTAGTAGTGTGACAAAAGATTGTTTAACTTGTTCGGAGTTATCGCACTCTACACGGAAATTAAGTGTAATTCTAGGTGAATTTAAGGAGAATAAGATCATGATGAGTGCTGCGCCGTTTAGTGCTGCAAGTTCTGAGAGAGGAGAGAGGGAGTAAGGTGGTGGCGGCGGTGTGGTTAGGGGGCGGTGTTGTTAGGTGGCGGTGGCCGCAGGTGTGTGGTAGTGGTGGTAGGGTGGGTGGTGGTGAGAATAAAGAACTAGAGAGAGAGAGCTGAGAGAGAGAGAAAGAGAGTTAGAGAGAGGTGAGAGATTGATCTGTTTATGTATTTGTTAATAAGCAAGGGTATTTTGGTCATTTAACATGGACTTAACTGAGAAATTTAACTGATGTTAGGGCTAGGGACCAACCGAGTGCATTTTTGAAAACCACAGGGACCACGCGTGTAATTAGTAAACCATTGGGACCAAGTCTGCAATTTTTGCAAACCACAGGGACCAACCAAGCATTTAACTCTTTCCTTTTAATCAAAAAAGTTCTTTTCCAAGAGGGTGTTTGGTATTCCTTCTAACTTTTTAGAAGTTAATAAGTCAAAAAAGCCTCCAAAAGTCCTTTTTAAAAGAATCCCAAACATGCACTAATTCTTCATTTGAATTTCTCCAATGGCGGAAGTGACTGAAACCGAGGAGGAGGGTGTGGGTGGGTCGGAGGCTCAGTTTGTGATCGAGAAGAGGCTCACGATATCGGATGTGAGCCCGAACCAGGGGCGACTGCTGATACCGGTGTTACAAGTGAAGAATAAGGGTTTGTTGACAGCGGATGAGGTAATAAGGATGGGAAAGAAAGAAGACGTAAGTGTGTGGGTGTTTGATCCCGAAAGGCGTAAATCGATGTTGAATCTGGCAAAGTGGAGGATGAGTAAAGAATGCCATGTGTTGAAAATTAACCAACTGGAACAAGGTTGTGAAGGCAAATGGGTTCAAGGAAGAGATAGTGATACGGGTTTTGTCCTTTAGAGTTGATGATCAACTTTGTTTTGTGCTTGATCGTGTCGCATGATCAAATTAAGGTAGGTAGTATATATATGTTACTAGGTTAATGCCCGCGTAATACGCGGGCTTCCACCAAAACCAAAATATTTACTTTGAATACAAATGTTGTGTACAAATACATACATTGGAAGAAAAAAAACAGAAAACTTTTCAAATGCCGGAAATAACTTCCTCTAATGCAAAAAATGTAATAACTTGAAATTGAAAACCATAAGGAATGTCAAAAACCAACAAAACCATATAAAAAGTTAATATCTACCATATGAAAGGCAAAAAAATGACCTAAATGTCATATAACTATTGACTACTACTAACGTAAGGTACAACCAGTTCAACACTCAACACCTGATCATTTTCATCAAAAGAATAATGAACCCTGTCACGGACGTTAATTCGAGCTGCTTTCATAAACTTCTTCCACCTGGTTAACGCGTATCGAAAACCTCCGTCGTTTTTTTTTCACGTCTGGTACCGTTAGTAAATTGTTGTGGGGGATCTAGATGCATAAGCCTAACGGTGATATCTTTTAAACCTTCATCAAGTCTAGCCATCCGTGATACAGGATCAGGAATCCTCTGTATTGTTGTAAAAATAAAATTAATAATAAATATGAAACTAAAAGAAGAATGTTTATTAAGTAACAAAAAATTGTAACACTTGTTTTTAGTGGTTTGTAAAATGATATCAAAACTTACAAAATAACGTTCACAAGCCATACGAACAAAACGACGAACACCACCAGGTATTTGTTCATCATCTTCATTTTCAGCATCGATAGGTGCAACGTCAGCCTGCAAATTAAATATATAACATGTATTCCATTAACATATATAAAATATATATTTAAGTACCAAAATGTAACTTACCTCATCGACAGCTACATCAGGAAAATTCATTTCAACACCGTTTTTTCCAAAAAAATTTAAATGGAAAAAATTACCAAAAGCTTTTATAAATAACAAAAAACAACCAGCCTTCAACTGCAACTGACTGACAATTACGTCAATACCAACGGTAAAACCGACTTTACCGTCAGACGTTTCAATGGCAACGTTAAACGTTTTGTTATCTATAATTACAGTAGAGATTACATCATTTGATGAATAATCATAATTTTTTGGCAGGATACATTCAGGAATGACCTGTGGGAATGATAAAAAAAGAAAAAAAGAAATTAGTTTTAATATAAGTAAAGTAATACATCAACACATTAAGAAAAATAAAAAATAGAATTTATCTTACATAAAAATGAGATGATGGAGGGAGCAGATACGTCCAAAAAGAGTCACGACTAACCCCATCAACGAAATATGTTAATTTAAACGTAGTAGAATCTACAGGATTAAATACTACCAAACAGCCTTTGGTTAGTTGCAAATGTTCTACAACATTGGACCACCCATGAAAAAAGAATAACTTTCCTTTATCAGCGCTTAAAGAAACATTAAATAATCGGCCATCTTCAATGTGTATAATAACATTTGTAGGGCCTTTATCTACACCCCATAGTTTGACCGCAACGTCATCTAGAATGGACTAATAAAACAATCAATTGCAAAATTAATTATAATTACAGTGAAAATATATAAACTATGCAATAATAATAAACTGTATTTAATAATAAGAAAATAAAAGAACAAAAATAACTTATGTAATAATTTATCATTTACCAGAATAACTCCATCTGCTACATTCATTAGCCTACAGAACCAGGGTCCTCTGAAACTGATTTAAAAATTTCGATGTTAATAAAGTGTAACATGTTAATGTTAGTGTGAGAAAAAAAAAACAAAAACATGAAAAAAAAAACACAGATACTACATATGAAATGTAAAATAAACTAACAAAATGAACAAAAAATACCTTGATGAACTTTCTGCCATATGAAATACCTACAAAAACAGGTTACATAAACATCATATTGTATAAGAAAACCATAATCTTAAAACCCCTTAATCAACATATTTTAAAATGCCAATGGGATTTATGCTTTTGAATGACATTCACAAACTTATTAACAATTCCAATCCAATAAAAGTTATTTTACATAAATTCAAATAGAACTTAAGAAAGATATTCATAACAATCGGATCATGGGTTTCGGGTAAACTTTATAGAATAAATATACATTATAAATAAAAAGTATTCTGAATGAAAATCGGTTTTGGGTTTTGCAGAAACAACGTATTCGTTAAGAAAACCATAATCTTAAAACGCAAAAAATGAACATATTTGTAAATACCAATTGGATTTAGGGTTAAATAAAAAAAACACATTAAATAAAAGGAGTAACACATGAATAATGATTAAAGAAGGAATTTAAGAAAAACAACTTACAGATTTGTAGAAGGATATGTGAAATTCAGAAATCGATTCAAGAAAAAGTAGATGTAGATGAAGACGGTGAAGAATGTAAAAGCATCTATATATGTAGATCCACTGAAGAACTTTATTGATATATGGAAACCGAAGGTATTCTTGGAAGAAGATTGGAGTGAAGTTGAAAAGTTGTTTGGAACCATAACTACAAAGGAAGTAACTAATTTTTTTTTTAAATATAACGGCAACCTAATTATAGAAAAAATGTCTAATTACAGAAACATACTTATAATATCAAATTGATAAATTAAGCATAAAAACATTACTCTGTTTATAGAAAAAAAAAAACGTTTTTTAAAAAGAAATTAAATTTCATAAATTAAGTAAACTGCAATAAATATGGTCGGAACTACAAAAATCAATAAAAATCAAAAACTTGATTTTGTTTGAAACAAAAATCAACAAAAACTTCTGATCAACAAAGAACAATAACTTAACCATAACTGCAAAGGAAATAAGCAAATTTTTTAAAAAATATAACGGCAACATAATTATAGAAACAATGCCTAATTACAGAAATGTACTTAGAATTTAAAATTCATAAATTAAGCTTACAAAACATTAATCTGTTTACAGAAAAAAGACGTTTTTAAAAAAAAAATTAAACATATCTTTAAAGCAAAATTGAAAAAATGATAACTGAAAAATCAAATTATACTATTTTTCAAAACACTGTTAATTTAATAAGAATAAGAATAAGGCATAAGGCAGACTACATATATAAAAAAACAAACAATATCCATTAAAATCCATTAAATATATTATTAATTAAAAAAACATAATACAAAAAACATTCATAATATATTATTAATTAAAAAAAGTGAACAAAAAGCATAAATAAAATTATATATGATAAACTTTAAAAAAATAAATAAAAGTATAAGATTTAACTAACCTCTGTTGCTTGACGAATGGTGGGATTCCGCTCGTTATGACGGAGTTAGGGATTCACATGAAAAAAAAATCAACAAAAATTAGTAACTGCGAAAAATATGGTCGGATCTACAGAAATCAATAAAAATCAAAAACTTTATTTTGTTTGAAACAAAAATCATATCTCCATCCAAAAGTATTCATATCTCCATCCAACTCTCTCTTTCTTCTCTATTCAATATCACAAAGATCCAACTCTCTCTTTCTTCTATATTCATGGTGAAGTTGCAAAACATTTATATTGTCAGACTGTCAGGCTCAGATTATGAAAAAAGATGACAACACCATGGCTGCAAGAGAGGTTGCATGAACAACTGCCATCCTACAACCTTGCCATACCATAATGTTATCTTCATTCAATTTTTACTCAGATCTACAAAATCATCATAGCCTTATGTTCAAAGGACAAGTCCAATGCACTTTGAATTCATTTTTATTCACCTTCACATTCAACACTAAATGATTTGGTCAAGTATTTCAAATGATTTCAAAATGTCAAACCTCACTTATTCGGACAGACGTCTGGTTCATCATAGTTTTAGTCTCAGGTGAGAAGCATCTCATCAACATCATTGACTAAATATCCCTTAGGTGACATCGATCTAATTATCATCAACCAAACATCGATTACAAAAACATCTGTCCTGATAAAAAATGAATAGATCAATTTTCAAAACTTAGCCTCAGATGAGTAAATCCTAATTGAATATTGATGTAACAACACATACAGGGTCAGTCAACACAGTTGAGATGATACAGGTTCAGGTAACAAAAAGAAACCCTCTGTTGTAGAAGCAACCAGTGATAGAGTTTGATGGAATTTTTAAAAGGGGTCGGTGACATTGTCGAGGAGTGTAAGGAAATGCTAAATGCTATCACTTAGCATTTCCTGACACTCCTCGACAACATCACCGACCCCTCCATGTTTCAAGCAAAACACTCTCACTGGTTGCTTCTTCAACAAAGGGTTTCTCCTTACAACCTTTAACATGTATCATCTAAACTGTCTTTGACACATCCTTTGTGTCTTCCTCTCTTCATTAATAGCTAAAAACATGACACGTAGGCAAATAGAGGTCATCCTGTAATCTCCCTTAATATATAGTATAGATTCTGAAAACACTACATGTAATCAAAATACACGAATTAAATCTGTAATTTCTAAAATTAAGCAAATTACTAAAAAAATGTAATAAAATTATATAAAACATATCAAGGCAAAAAGGCACTAAATAGCCACATTCAGGCTTAATTCAAGATATCAGTCATTCAAAAGATTCAAAACCAACTATAGATGATTGAAATTAAAAAATGATTTATAAGTGAATAAATTGAATGAATTAAGTGAATATATATACAAATTTCGTTTAATTATTTTTTTCAAGTTGAAATATCAGTTGAGTAATATAAAAATATGTTACCTAAGTTAACAAATTAGTATTTTTAGAAATGGATTGACATTTCTAAATAAAATACAAATGTCAAAAAGATTAGGCACCAACTTTTTCGTATACCTAAAAGGAATGCATGAAAAACAACACAAAATGAAATACGACCCTAAAAAATTACGGCATCTTATACATAAAATTTAATATTAAAAAGGTAAACTCAAATTGTAAAACGGTTGAAAATTCAAGTTTTTTACCAACCAAAGAAAATTAAAAAAAATGCCATATAATTTAGCATACGGTTGTTTAGTTTTTTTGGTAATATATATGTAGTTAATTTAGGTTTTTTTTTACTAAACTTAATTGTTTAAATACAAAATATTATATGTCAGCAACGATTTTAAAAAATTTATATATATAAGTTTGAAAATGTGTTTTTAATTTCCAAATTTAAATAAAACAACCTTAATAATGTTCATTATAATAAAAAAAAAACCAATTTGATATAAATAATTAATTAAACTGTATGTCAAAAAATATTTCAATTATTTCAGTGTACAAACTTTATTTTATTTCCTTTATAAATTTTTATTTCACTAACCAAACCTTTTTATGTATAAAATAGTACCATATTTAAAGTAAAATTTCCAAGTGTAGATATTCAATGAAGGTTAGGAAAACTCTAAATTGATTAAAATGGAACGATTTTATTAAAAATTTAATTATAGTCAGTTATACAATTTAAAAAAGGAAACAAAATCATATTAAATTTTTGTTTTACGTAAATCTTTAAAAAAATGACGGTTTATTATAATAATATTTAATAAAATAATAGAGTTGGCACTAATCAAACAATGTACTTAAATAATGTTTACTATGATGAATACTTGACTTGATTCCTAAATTAAGATACATACAATTATGAAGCACTAATTATTTCACAAAAAGATATAATATTAACCGCAAACATGTAGCAATACCAATAACATTAACGTCTACCAATCTATAATCTAATATGTTCAAAAACTAAGTTCTTCGGCCACATATAAACGGCCCAAAAAAAGTGTCAGCAACATCTACCATCACATATGTTTAACGTAACAACCACAACAAAAACCTACCATTAAATGTATACTAACGACACATCTTGAAAATACTACCAAAACATACGATGTACCTTCACCAAGTCAGTTATAAAGCAACATACCTTTACTTTTAACAAATACCATATGAAACGAAGAACCGTACACCAACCGTTTGTCTCTAACAAACTCCCTCATACCGGTCACATTGAATCGCGGACAGCCTTGCGAGAACTCCTTACCAATAGCTACATCCCAAGTTCGACCAGCGCTGTCCTTGATGATCAAATCCATCTTTCGATCTAAACCATGAGTTTGAGCCCACTTCTTCTTCAAACGCTACAGATGATAATATAAATGTTAATAATACATACCATTAAAACTGCTTTTCCTATAACTAATGATTTAAACTGGATTCACTTAACATACATTAATGGTATGAAGAAGTAAATAATACAAACTTAAGTAATGATTGTCAACAACAAAAGTAACCGGTACTTCGTCATCAACACTCTCTTCAAATACAGGTGCAGCAACCGCATCAGGCACCTCATCATCAGACACTTCAATAACGCCATCACTTGGTTGTTTTTTGATAACAGAAATTTCAGGCGGGTAAGTTAGAAGGGCAGGCTTACAACAAAAAACACTCAAATCAAACGTATTACGATCAATCATTTCAAATACCAACAAATGATCATCAGTTATCGACATATCCTCCTTGATCCGACTCCAACCTGTGGTAATGTAAATGTTATGGTCTAAAATTTCCATCTGAACAACCCATTTACGATTTCCAGCAGAACGAATCAAAACCGGATTTGAAGGACAGATATTCAGCATAGAGTGATGAACAAACAACCTGTTCACATACTACACAAAGAATAAAACAGTATCAGGATCAATGGTATAGCCGAAATATCAAAAAATGAATGAACGCAAATATAAAATAATTTAAAAACGTATAAGTTCAATTACCATGCAGTCGTCTCGGTCTTTAAAATCATTTTTAGGTTTGTAGTAGAAGTATTTAGATGGTGCTAGAGAAATGTCTTGATAAAAGTGGAATAGGCGGAACAAAGATTGTGCTTCTTCATACTGACAAACAACCCACGAATCGTCCGGTAATTTCAAAGATGTGACAACATCAAACCAGCCATTGTAAAAAAAAGTCGCCTGCAAGTTTGAACACTTTGACTTGAAAGGTCCTCCCATCAAGGGTCCTGATGATTGCATTTTTCTCTGGATAACCAAACTTCGTAATCCAGTCACCATAGTCAGCAGGAAGTTTCTGCAACGGAAAATATAAGTATCGTTAAATGCAATTATAATAACAGTAATCACAAAGTGTTATATTAAAACATCTTAATTTTTTTTTCTTTAAATGATTATAATTTCAACACTCACCAACGATTTTCTGTCGCACTTCCACACACACGCAGCGAATCCGTACACCATATCGCTTCCAAAGTTGTTGTCTTTCACAACACCAAATTGTATTTCATAACAGGTACATGTATGTAACAAATATAGAGTTCAAATAAGAGGCTTGAAATAGAATGTGCACTATAATAATCAAATCACATATTTAACAATCCGATATGAAAACCCATAACGTACTTATTCATCAATATACATTGATCAGGTATGAAGTGCTGGGATCATCTTACATATTTTCAATTACTAAGCAATTTTCTAACTATGGATCGTACGACTATATTTATCAGCAAGGTGTTGAGAAATTCAACATCAAATAGATGAATTCAGCAGATGGCAAACAACAAATATCAGTAGATGAAAACAGTAATTAGAACCCTAATACACAAAAAACTTAAAACGTACAATAACTTAATCACTTAAATAACAGTAGATCAAAATTTTTCAAGAACATAAAAACTAAAAAAATACATCAAACGTCATCGAATAAAACTGCAAACATAGAAAACGGTTACTAATTAACATAATATAAAATCTTGGTAATCTGAGGAACAGAATTGAAAAAACAACATATTCAAATGAAAAACCCTAATACACAAAACATATATACACCAACTTAAAAAACGGCGATTATAAACCCTAACAGACCAGCAAATCCGTATAAGAAATCGATATTCAAATCACATAAACAAACAACATGATATCGGGTTTTAAAACCATAAGAAAAAAGGAATAAGCTAATCGATCTTCAAATCATGTACAATAAATTCATACATCATCACATAACAGACAATACATCACAAATCAAAGTAAAACAAAGCATTCAAACAGAATCGATCAATAAGATGATGAATAAGATATCGGAATCATTACCGTCGATGATAATCACAAAACAACATATTCAAATGAAAAACCCTAATACACAAAACATATATACACCAACTTAAAAATCGGCGATTATAAACCCTAACAGACCATCAAATCCGTATAAGAAATCGATCTTCAAATCATATAAACAAACAACATCAAATATGCTTTTAAAACCCTAAGAAAAAAGGAATAAGCTAATCGATCTTCAAATCATGTACAATAAAAAGTTACATCATCACATAAGAGTCAATACATAACAAATCAAAGTAAAACAAACCATTCAAACAGATTCGATCAGTAAGATGATGAAGAAGATATCAGAATCATTACCGTCGATGACGATGACTGTTGAATATTTGAATATTGATTAAACCTCGTTGCACAGGATCGATTAAGAATGCAGGAACCAAAATCGCCTATTAGGGTTTCTTTGAAACGGTTTGAGATAATGAGAGAGAGAGATGAGAGTGCGTATGTGAGAAGCCAATGGAATCCCCATCCGAGAGATATGCCACTTGTCACATTATTAGACTTTTGCCACATCATTGCTTATGTGGATGCTTAGGTGGCTTGCTCCATTGGGTGACATGTGTCCCCCAATGGTTTGCTTTATTAGATATATAGATGTTTTCTTAACTGGGAATTTTGCAGTGATAACAGGATATTAACTAACACTATTTTTATAACTCTTTTTGTTTATTCCAATTTATTATTATTATTTTTTTTGTTTATTGGCGCAATACCCTTTAGTTTGTTAAAAGTTACTCTCGGCCACTTGTATGAGAATCAAAAGTAGGTTAACAAGAAATCATAAGATGTTTTGTTCAAACAATCTGAAAATCGACCTGAAACCAATGAACCTGTTAAGTAGGTTGTTTTTAGGATTTTTTTTTAACAGTTGTTTTTAGGTAAGTGAAGGCATCAAGCGTCTAAACATGAGTCTTCAACTGGGCGAGGCCCAATACATGATATACTTATCTTGTTGCGCCTAAGTTGGGCCAAACCGGTGTATCCATATCGGAGCATTTGACGGAAAATGGTCTAGTCTCTAATCTCCATACTCTCTCACATGCCCCTTTCTCTATTTTTAATTTATACACGCACACGAAAACACTCACTTTTATATACAACTAGTTTTTGCCCTACCCTCGTTACGGGACACTAAGTCGAATATTTCTATCTCATAATATGTACGTATGTGTTTCGGTTACTACTAATAACACAATCTCAAAAAAATTTACATCGAGTCAACTAAGAAAAAAAACAAAACCAATATCAAAACGATCGTAATTTGGCTAGGAGAAGAAAAAAACAAAACCAATATCAAAACTGTAAATTTTAACGGGGCAAAAGCGTAATTTGGTTGGACCAATGGGGAAGTGTCAGGCAGCTGACTGTCACTATTCCCCCATCTCAGTGGCGAAGCTTGAGATTTCCGACCGGAGGGTCGGAAGTCACCGGACCTAAAATTATACATAAAAAATTATAAAACCAGGGGGTCGAAAACGTATATACTTAAAAAATTATATACAAAAACTACATACAGGACACTACTGAGCGAAAAGTTCGGGGGTCGGGCGCCCCTCCCGGCCCCTACTATGCTACGCCCATGCCCCATCTTGTAAATGTATATGTCTGGCACTATTCCCCCATCTTGTAAATGTATATATAGTAAACTAGTATTTTGACAAGTGCGTTGCGACGGGGACGCAACGAAAACTTAGTCATACAGGCACGGTTTGATAGGAGGCTAGTTTTTTTTTAAACTGAGTTGTATTCGAAATAATGGTACAATGACAAACTGAGTCGGCACCGACCAACAACATCGGTACCGGAATCAGTTTTTCGATCGATGTAGAGACGACTTTATCGTTTAAGTTACATTATACATTTTTTGTAATAAAACCATTGTCTATATTACTACATCGTTAATGTTTCTATCATGAACTTTAATAGAGTTATCATTAGACATGAAGTTTGATAGTTATTTTTCTATAGCTAATATATGTTTCCACCCCTGCACTTAAATAAAGGTGTCATACAACCGTTGAAGTTTATTTCGCTTTTCACTTATAATTTTTAAGATATGATAAAATTTCATGTAAACCGTTACGACATGCTTATTTTTATTTATGCCCTAATATAAATTTTACTTGGAATCGTGTTTTGAATTGCGCTGTAGTTTTTATTTATTTATTGTAAAATAACAATGTCTTCCTTTTTTTCCCCAATATACTGTTAGGACATGCTTATTTTATCTCCGATCTGATAAATTTTTATTAAGGGTCATATATAGTTGATTTTTTTTTACCGTAAAGAACCGAACAGCTACCATATGAACAACATTGGTACCATGAACGTATTTGTTTTTATGGTTTTCTTGACAAGGCATTACGACAATCACAGTAGAGCATTTCTTGATGTCGTAAGCCATAGCGAGTGCTGGTACTTTTTCAGCAGCGTGACAAACCGAACCGATGCCGATCGAACAACATTGGATCGATATTCATTATTTGAATTTTTGATCGTTGTAAGACACGTGTAGATATTCTCTTCACCATAATGTTTATGGTTTGCTATATTGAGTGTCGGTACCGTACTGAACTGAACGAAACCAATATAAATCGAAAGCCCGCTGTAGAGCGCGGGTAATCCCGCTAGTTCACAACAAAATCTTATATGCGTTGTTTAATATCGTGAGTTGAAAATTGCTTTAAATAACTTAATTATTTTTTGAACAACAAATACTACTAGTGTTTGCTTTAAACAAATAATTCTAAAATACTCTCCTATTGTCCCGGTTTGAACCTGATATCTCCCCTCTAAGAGACATTTACCTCTATCAAGTGGGCTAGACTGTGTGTTTGTGGTGTTGTGAACAGGTGGTTCGGGAACACCACAACGGTGTCAAGCTATCGGGGGCACGAGCGAGCAGGCGTGAGTGTGGTAGCTTGGGTGAGTGAGCTTGTTTAGGGTTGTTTTGGGGGTGCTATTGGTGAAGTTACCACAACAAGCTCAAATGAGAGGGGAGTGGACAAGATGATAAGTAGGAGTCTAGTAAACGCCATATGTCGCAATATTAGAGAATAAATTCGGTCATCTGCTTGAGCCACAACAGGTATTGTAACCACATGTTACCAAATAGCTCATTTGCTTTATCACCATGAAGTACAATGTTGACAAGAAATCATGTTACATCATTGTACCTTGAAAACTGTTTCAAAACAGAACATCACAAGTATTGTTTGTTGTTTGATGATACCATAAGTTAAAATCCCTTTAAATATAGAAAACACTCCTTACAACATATGCTATATATCAAAACAACTATATATTTTAGTTTTATACACATACGTAACAACTATAATTTACATATCAACATGAAAGAATCAAAGAGAATTTCTTATTTTTTCACACAAAACAATCTGAAGTTAAGCCAGATCAGCTATAGCCAGTGACGCAATACAACCAGAGCGTCCAAATCATGTTTTTTTTTTTTAAATTTTCCTCTGACAATCTCAAACTTTATATATACAAATCCAATAAATTCCGTCAGTTCTAGCACATCATGGCCCGGAACTCATCAAAATCCATCACCCCATCACCATTAACATCAAATCTTCCGATCATCTCCTTACACTCGTTCACCGTCGTGAACTGCCCCAACCGCCGCATCATCTTCCTCAAACTTTTGGGCGTAATCACACGCCCGTCTCGACCCGAATACATCCCAAACGCCCCTTTCAACTCCTCCTCCTCCCCCTCCTTCATCATCTTCGCAAAATCATCCAACCCCAACACCCCATCTCCGTCAGCATCCGACAACCTCACCGCCATCTCCGCCTCCTCGTCCGACAACTGCACCTCCTCCCCTCCCACCTTCCTCAGCCTGTTCTGCAACTCCGTTGCCGATATCATACCGTCCCCGTTCTCGTCAAAGTAGTTGAAAACCTGATGAATGTCATCGGAGTTGCAAGAAATTGGTGCTGAGAAAGATGAGGGTTTCGTGGATGGGGAGGATAATAATAATAATCGACGGAAGAATCCAGTGAACGAGGAGCCTGTAGATGTGGGTTTCGTTGAGGATTCGTAAGAATTCATGGCTGAATATAAATTGCACACAAGGTATTCGATGAAATGTTTACAAGTGTTTAAGTGAAAGCGCACACAAGGTGTTTGATGAAATGTTTGTTTGTTTGTCCAATGTTTTGGGATGACAGATAGTGGGTTAGTATATATAGAGGTTAATTATGGAAAGGTGTACGTAATCCAAGATTGGTGATGGATAGATATTGTCTGGAAGCTGTGTGCGTTGGATCCCGTGGCGGTGTTGGTGTGCTGCCCGATACCACTTGCGCATATATTTTCTGTACATGGTTTGATGCTTATCCTATTTTTTCATTTGTTTACTTTTCAAACTTTTGTCTGTTTTCGGCTTTTTGATGTGTATAATATAATAAGGGTACTCGGGGCACATGCGGGGAGTCCATTCGGTGACCCTATTCACCTAAGGGGAACACCGCCGCCATCCCTTAGGTGAATGGTTTAGGGGAGTGAATTGGGGGAGGAGGCACCGAAGAGGGAGAGGTGTGATGGTGGGGCCAGCCGCAATTTAGACCAATCAAACATTTTTTTTTTTTTTTTTTTTTTTGAATAAAAAAACAAGGGGAGTTAAGAGGGGAGTGGCGCCATCAAATTGGGGTGTTAGGGGAGTTTAAGAGGGGAGTTGACGTGGCACACGAGGATTGGGTGTGCGTAAGAGAGGGGACTCCCCTCTTAGGGGAGCGCCCCGAGTACCCTAAGGGGTGCCTTATTCCCACATACCCTATATCTTATTTTCACATCCCCTATTGTATACGGGCCGTATACAATTATACGGCTCGTATAGAATGTTTTTTAATAGGAAAATGCCCAGAGAATGTTTTTTTTTTGTTTTATTATATACGGCCCGTATACAGTTATACGAGTCGTATACATGTGTATACGATTTGTAAAACGTATACGGCTCAATTGATTTATTTTTGTGGGTTTTTGATGTTAGCACATGTATACGGGCCGTATAACTATATACGGGCCGTATATATTAGCGTTTTTTCAAGTATCACGTTTTATTCCTGTAAAAACACAATTCTTCTAGGGTTTCTAAACTCTTCATCACCTTTAACAATGTCGATAAACGTTGATCGGAACATGCCGCTTAAATCGGAGCACAGGTAGAGTAACGTTACCGATCAGTCCGTTGATGAAAACCTTAGCGATCGCAGAGATCTTCGTGTTGGTTATTTATCGATTCCGAGTAACTAGCAGAAGAACCTGACACAAACAAGTTCTCCACAGTTTGTTATTCAGATCTCTGTTCGGTCATCTTTCCAAACTACAACACACGATACTTTTAATAAGCTGTCATAGTTGTCAAATTCGATTTCAACAAATCTTTTCATTTTCCTTCAATTTCTAAAACATTCTCTGTTACATGAAGACGTGTCGGGTTCTTATACTAGTGGTATTTTACTGAAGTATTGAAGATTGAGGCGGGCATTGTTTAAATCTGAATATAACTAGATGTTACGTGTATCAGCGTTGTTTATCACCCTGTGTGAGCATTGGAAACCCGACAAACAGTCTTGACAACTGTGACATTTTATCTATCTATGTGTGTCAAATCCATCCTGTTATTGCAATCGATATGATTAATTTTTTCAGATTTTTTTCTAATTAGCGTTGTTAACTACCAAAAGAATGCATACACAAATAGTCCTAGTGGACGAAGCAAAGATACCGTTGTGTATCTGAATCAGCTTCTCAAACAAACACTACCAAAGATGGGTTTGTGATAAATACCGGAGCTGTTATCTCGGTTGTTCAGTACTCTCCTATATCAACTTGAACGGTTGATGGTTACAAGGATCGTTCTAATAGATTAAAGAGAATAAACCATTTTTTTACCAATTTTCACTCCAGTGTTTGTTATTCAGATCTCTATTCGGTCATCTTTCCAAACTACAACACACGATAAGTTTAAACTTTATAGTGTGTGATTTGACCAGGAAATGATTGGGAATTAAACGCATGTCCGTAATCCCGCGTTGATAGCTTCCGTTTTATTTAGACTCCTTACAACTCTCATCAAATGCCTCACCCTTCCTTTTATTCTATAAATATTAAATAAAGAATAACACCATGCCCGTAATCCCGCGTTGATAGCTTCCGTTTTATTACAGTCATACGACACGTTTTCTTGTTCTTCAATCTTTGTTACTTGTTGATGTTTTATTTTTTTCTACTTTTAGAAAGTTTTGAGCACCTCACCACTCTAAAATACTTGAAAAATCAAATTTTCGTTCCATACGGGCCGTATAACGCCCGTATAGAATAAAAACAACTGGCAAAGTCTGTTCACAGACTTTGTCAGTTGTTTTTATTCTATACGGGCCGTATAATAGTATACGGCCCGTATACACCATGTGTAAATAAGTTTCCCCATGTGTTAATATTAGGACCCAATTATAATTGTTAGGGTTGAGCCTAAACCCATTTAGCTAAACGGGTCAGGTAAAGTGACACAATCTTGCCCATTTCGGTTATATGTTTTTAAAGTATGGTTTTTACTCGGTTTAAAAGAGATTTTAGAATATTAAGGATTGTGTTGGTGTTAGATTCTCGGGTTTGGATATGTTAATACTACTGGATTAGACCACTTACCTTAATCATAGATAAAGGCAAGCATCAAGATGTGTTAATATATGACTAGACTTTTAGGATATGACAACGGAAAATAATATTAATAATAATATCTTAATTTAAGCTTCAGTTTGTATCCTTCAGAACATTCTAGATACATAATAAATTAATAATAATAACAATAGGGTAGATTACACTTTTCGTCTTTTATGTATATATCGAATTGTAGTGGATAGCCTTTAACTTAAATAATTATAGTAATCCTTTATTTCGAAAACTTATTACAACCTACGTCTTTTAGCTCTAACCTGGTTAAAATTTCAGTTAGGTCTGATCAGTCAAGGACAGTTTAGTCTTTCTACCACAAAACAAACCCCTTCCACCACAGAACCCCCACCACCATACAACAAAAACTCCGATCAAAACCCCCACCTGCTGCACTGCTCAAAACTCCGTTCAAAACCCCCACTCACAGCACTCTTCAAAACTCCGGTCAAAACCCTACTCCCACCACCTCAAAACTCCAGTCAACCACCACCCGCTCAGATCTGACAAAAAATGATGTATGCGGCTGTTGTGATTGTGTTTAGGGTTTTTGGGGGTAAGAAAAGTGAGAAGAAGAAAGATAATGCCCAAATCAGTCAAAGACAAACTCTATTTGTTATTTTTTTCTAAATGTGTAAAATGACTCAAGTGTCCTCATGTACCTTGCACATGATAAACTTAACTAAATTTTTTAATCAAGTTAGTGCTAAAGGAACCAATGAGGTGGTGGTTCATTGGCAAAGCAAAAGCCTTTAAAACACTTTGTTTGAGAGGAGGAGGTCTTGGATTCAAGTTTCACATATGACAGGGATTAGAAAAAAAATTGCCGTTCAAAAAAAAGGTTAGTGCTAAAGGACGAAAAGTATAATGAGTTTTCCAAATAAAAAATTGTAATTGTAATTATTGAAATTAAAGTCTATCCACTACAAAGGGGTAGTGGTCTATTGGCAAAGGTAAAGCATTTAAACACCTTGAAGGAATAAGTCTTGGGTTCAAGTCCTTTACCCTAATAATAGTTACACTAGAAAGAGGAAAAAAACAACATAATATAATTTGAAGTGACATTGACAATTTGATCCGTTTATAAATATTGGCCTAGTAAGAAATCGATAGTTGGTTAGTATGGACAACTAATTGACCAAAATGTTGTTTGAATTATTAAAATCTAATTTTCCTTTTTAATATGTTTTATGCTATAAGTCAAGCTGGTTGAGTATTTATAACAAAGTTTACTCATTTTTATAGTTTAAAACAAATTTTAGAATATTAATACGAAAAGAAACTGATTTAAATGTGTCGTATTCATATTAGATTATCAGGTTTGGATCCGCTAGCACAACTCCTTTAGAGTGTAGACCAACTTTAACCATAGATAAGCATAAGTATGACATTGCATAACATATGACAAGACTTTTAGCATATGAGCCACAGAGAATAATATTGATATTAATATTAAATTAACCTTGAGTACCTATCCTTCACAAAATAGTCAACATTCCCATCTCATTTGTTTAACCAAATGGACATTCAGCAGATACATAACAATAGTTACACCAGAAAAGAAAGAAACAACATAATAGACAACACAAGCATCCATACCTGCTTTTGAGGGTGAAAATAAAGATAGCCCATTGATACATACAGAAACCAACTATCCCAACTCAATTCCCCTCATGCCCATTTTGACCTTCTCCCTCTTCTGTAATCAATTTCTGCATCAGAATTTGAATGCCCCATTCCCATATCATACTTCCCATTCATTCTCGAGAATATGTCTTCATCATCGGTCAAACAATGGTCAACCGGCTCCTTCACACCTAAAATCACACCAACATGAAATCATATTATCAGATATAGATCATCCAAACTAGTGAACCTACTTTGATATAGTTTTCTTTTTAAACGACTCATTTCAACCCAAGCCCCTTTTCCCGTTTGACCCAAACCCGTTTAGAGAACATAAAATATATTTACCTTTAATATCATGTAATGAAATGGGCTCGCTTTTGCAAGAGTGAATTGCTTCCACTCTGCAACTTTTCGGGCTTGAGAATTCATTTCGGCCAAGATTTGGTACGGTTTTGACCTCGGGCAGCTTATTGGGTCCAGATGGCATCATGGAAAACGTGTCATCCGTAACATTGGAGATCTCAACATACTGAGGTGTGGACACAATTTCATCAGCACTGAACCCGAACGATGCTCTATACGCTTCTAATTCCTCCATATCTTGTTTACAAGCTTTACTCTGCCTACTTTGAACTACATTTCCAGCGTTAGAATAAACATCTGGCTCCTTAGAAACGCTTAACCTCCCACCAGTATGAGGAAACGAAGATTGATCGTAATAATATTGTGCAAATGTTTCAGGGCAAAAGAAATTAGCATCTTGAGGGGTCTTCGAGTCTGGCCCTTTTTCTTGTGGAGAATTCCATTGCGGGCTGAATTCCCGTTCAGGGAAAGATGACGATAAACCTTCACCCGATGTCCGTGAAATCGGTGATCTAAGAGTACTAGCCGGGCTTCCGGGGTGTAAAGAATACGCTGCTTGAAGATCATTTCCTGGCATGTAAGTTGTTTTATGATCGTTTTTAAGATTTAAACTAGACGAAAGGAACTGTGCATACGGGACATCAGGGGATGACGGTGTGGTCAAATGGGCTAGCTCGGGTGGCGGTGTGAACGGAGCGGTAGACGGCTCAGTGGTGAAGGTCGAGAACACAGGCGGTGATACAAGTTGCGTCTCGTGAGCATACGGCCCGGTAGCAAACATTGTCGGGCCTCCAGGCGAGTTGGCAGACAGAAAACAATTCGGCGACTGCGCTGTAGACTGCAGCGCGGAATTCGAAAACGACGCAGGTGAAGACGGTGGAGCTAATAACGACGGGTGAACCGTGTTAGTCGGGTTAGTTAACCCCGCAGCTTGAGCCCCGTTTTGCTGGTTCGCTGTCGAATGTGTTTCCGGCATACGAGACGCAGGCACAACCCGCTTTCCGCCTTTTTGTAACCCGAAACACGATAAACCACTCAAACAACCCCTCCATCGTTTCCGCTGCATCCCGATCAAACAAAAAGTCATTAACATAATAACATCATAACATAATAACATAAGTACATAACACTTAAATTGTGGCTTCTGATGGCTATCAATTTCAACTCATGATCAAATAATTAATTTGAGCATAAATCATAATAATTCATAAATGTATAACCTAAATAATCATGAGAAAAAAAGTACACAAAGTAAAACACAAGCATTATATTTCAAAAAATCCATGAAAACCCTAACATACACAATGCAGATCTAAAGTAGATGATCAAAACAACTAAATTATCAAGTATGAGCAGTAGCTTAAAAAACACAAACAGATCTGAAACAATTAAACTAAATTAAGTCAAAATCAAGAGAAGTAAAAACAGAGTAAGATCTAGGGTTTATGAAAATTACACGGGAAGACGGAGGCTGTTGCCGCTGCTGCTGCAGAAATCTGTTCTGCTCGGACGCCATTATCAGTGAAAAGCAATGAATCAAACCGTTTCAACGTGGTGAATCGTAATCTCAATCGTTAAACACACACACACACATGGATGAATACGAACAGGAAGAGTTGTATCCACCAGCTGATAAGGAGGAAAATATGGAGTTGTGTTGTTGAGAAGTGTTTAAGAAATGGAGAATGGATCTGCAGATAAATTAGGGTTTAGAGAGAGTGAAAAGAGGGACGCCATTGTTGTTGTGTGAAGTAATGTGTGAAGGTGGAAGTAAAAGAGAGAAAGAAAGAGAGAAAGAGAAAAGGAAAGATGAGAAAGAGGGTTTGGCCTCTCTCAAAAGGAGATCAGAACAACAGAGGATGCGCGTGCCAAATTATTGTCTCTCTCTCTCTCTCTCTATCTCTCTTTTTCTTTCTTTACTACATTTTTTATTTAATTTTTACAAGTAAAAGTGTATGTATCTATCTATCTATCTAGTAAATGTTAGTTCATCCAAGGGTATATACGTAATTTATCACTCTTTAATTTTATTTTTTTATAGTTAAATGTCATTTTAGTTCATGTGGTTTAGTTCATTTTGTCAGTTTAGTCCAAATGTTTTATTTTTCTTATGTGGGTCCAAAAATGTTTCATCGTTGTCATTTTAGTCTACTGGGTTAACTTCATCCATTATTTATGTTAACGAGAAAGGCAATTCGGTTATTTTATATGTAACTCTATTAACTAGAAGGGCAATCCGGCCATATAAAATGACCGAATTACCCTTCTCGTTAAAAAAATAATGGATGAAGTTAACATAGTGGACTAAAATGGCAACAATGAAACCGTTTTTTTAGACCCACATGTGAAAAATGGAACCTTTGAATTAAACTGACAAAATGACCCAAACCACAGGGACTAAAATGACATTTAACTCTTTTTTTATTATGTATTATTACGATATGATTAAAACGAGAGGTCATGGGTTGGAGCCTTACATGGGATAAATTTCGTTTCGGGTTAAGTCAGGGCGTTTTCTCAGTTACGTGTTCCCTCAATAAGTAGGCCAGGTCTTCATGTTCTGTTCTTTGGGCAAAAAGGTGATCTATTTGCCAGGGTGATTTTAGGTGTCAAAAAAAACTGAAATCGCAAGATGATTGAGGAACTGATGATTTGGTTGTATTTTTTTTTTCTAATAATTGATTTTTTTTTTCGTTCGATTATGGTTAATGTGTATGAATAATGATCTTTTTCAATAACCTCTGAATTTTTTAATGAAACATAAGTTACATGTTCAATTTTAGCTCATAATTAAAGCAATATTTGCTCACCATGATCATGATTATAACATTGAATTGAAGCTAGTAAGTGTATATCAAATGTGATACCCTAAATCATGATTAACTCGAGGCCGCTTATAATGTGTTACATGTGGCCGGGTCATGTGGATAAGGTTTATGAATTATTAGAAGCTTGTTGGGTTAACTTATGATAAATGTGATTGCTTAACTTATTTCATTAATAATTACTAAGTTCAAATGTAAAATCTTAAATGTGAATTTTTAAGAGGTTATAAGTATAAATTTTTTATTTTAGTTTTATATGATGTATAAGAAAATATTTTGGAATATATGAAATCAAACAAAAAAAAAAAAAAATTTGAACACTTAATTTTTCCCCTTAAATACTTACACCTCCCAAGTATTTAACTTTATTCTCCCTGTAAGAGATAATTTCTCTTGACCACTAGGTTATAACCTAATTGGCATTAAACAAAAATATTTAGTAACAAAAGGGTAGATTTTATGATTGGTTGAAGAATTTAATGTTGTTAAATTACAAACACAACCTTAAATGTTTGAAACCAACTTGGTCTCCATCGATGGTCCCTTTGGACATCCTTTTCCAACAGTCACTCTCAAATCGATTCCTTTCTCGACTCAATTTCTCGCGCATCCCTATGTCATTTAAACCAAATTTTACATTTTCATTTTTACTTTTTTTTTAAATAAATTCAAAATTATGAATTACCATTTAAAAAAGTTTCTAATAAAGAAAATAATCGATGAAATTTAAAAGGATTCATGTCCTTCAAACTTTTACACAATATTATATTTATCTATTAAAATTATAATGTAAAATATAATCAATTTATACTTTTACACAATAGTATATTTATATTTTAAAAACGTTAACATCATATATAACTAGTTTAATACCCGTCCGGTGGACGGGTTACGTTTATGTATTATATACTAACAACATAGATGAACCTATCAACACAAAGAAATAAAATAAAGAGTCATAAAATATACCTGTCCGGTGGCCAGATACTTTAATGCCATAATTTCATCACTATATTGAATTGCATTCTAAATAAAAATTGTTTTGTTCATGCTCAAAGTACAACTCATTAACATAAGTTTACCATTAAATGAAAGATTGATACAATTTAGTGTCATCATTTAACAGATTGCATTATGTAAAGATCATAAATAAAAAGAAGCCCCAACTTATTAATAGCATATGTAAAGATCATTAACGTTTTATATTTTAAAAACGTTAACATCATATATAACTAGTTTAATACATGTACGGTGGACGGGTTACGTTGATGTATTATATACTAACAACATAGATGAACCTATCAACACAAAGAAATAAAATAAAGAGTCATAAAATATACCCGTCCGATAGCCAGATACTTTAATGCCATAATTTCATCACTATATTGAATTGCATTCTAAATAAAAATTGTTTTGTTCATGCTCAAAGTACAACTCATTAACATAAGTTTACCATTAAATGAAAGATTTATACAATTTAGTGTCATCATTTAACAGATTGCATTATGTAAAGATTATAAATAAAAAGAAGCCCAACTTAGTAATAGCATATATAAAGCCAAACTTGTTTTATAATGGCACAAGTAATTTATTTTTTGTATTCTAAAAAAGAATATGTTATAGCACTATATAACAATGTCAGCTAAATAACAGCCAAAATATGTTTAAAAAAATCAAATTATGATTGTAATAACATGGCTTTGTAATCATATTTAACCATCCAATTATTATAAGATTCACAAAATAAAACAATAGCATTTGACGGTTCACCCATACTGATCAAAAACTTATTATGACCAATTCCTTACATGCCCAACCTGTGTATTATACCACCCCTGGTGGAAGATAAAGATAAAAGGCTAATTATAAACCAAATTCGGGTCCACTGACTCTCAGATATAGTAGTCGATAATCACCAGCCTCCACCTTCATGACATAACTGTCACAAGAAATAGTATTGATAGATTTAGCAGTTTAAAATTATACTAATCTTCAATCCCAATTAAAAAAAGTAAGTGCTGATTTAGTTTATGTTGTGAAGTGGTATTTATAAAGATTGACATTCAGATGTGTTGAATTGGCACGCCAACATCATTTGGTTCTTTTAGCCTCAAATTATAATTGATTATTTTATATGATAATGATCTAATGTTTTAAATATATCAATCTAAAGAGATTATAAGCATTTAAAGATGCTTTAGGTCACTTTCAAGTTTCTACCAATCAACCTGTTTCATATTTTTAAGTACGTTTTTTTTGTTAATTTACCTGCAACCCAAAGTAACTTGCTATCTCTTAAAAAACAAAGGTCGCGTTCGTTTATGCGATCTCATAATATAAATTGTTGCGTATTCCTTTTCAAATAAAGACATTAACCACCCTCACAAGTATAAATGACACAAGTTCAGTATCTTGTTATGCAAATATTAAAAATCAAACAATTATTATGAGCTTACCTTTGGAGTATCGACAACACAAAAAGGACAGATGCTAAAAGCACTAAAAAAGATAGGCTGGTGTCTTTGCATTTCAATCATAAAAACACTGATACCTTAACAAAATCAGACATCAGTTCCAACTTAACTCCATGTTTCTCCAAGAAGGCATCCTTGTACTCAGAACGGAGATTCATCCAATTTGTCCTTAAAAATACAACATACAATAGTGTAACACCCGTTCTTATAAATCAAGGTTTAACGTATATTTTACGAAAACAATCATGTAATTAATGATTACATATACATCAGAAATACGGAATTATTAAAAACTTTTACAAATTAAAAGTGATACCACATAATGTGGTTTAATTCTTCGTTTTAGAATAATAACGAAACAACTTGCGGAAGCTTCATTTAACGCGTGTTCGGTTCTTGCTCAACGCTTGATCTTCATCCGGGGCTCTCGACGTTCACCTGAGTTCAAAACCAACTTAAAAGTTAGTTTTGATAATCACATAAATGCGGGTTGAAACATCGAGTTAAAGAAAAGAATCAGGAAATCCCAATATTGATCCCTTGATCCCATAAACAAAAACTGAATTCTGGCCTCCACCGTAACTTACGGTGGTCACCGTAAGTTACAGTGGCCCTTAATTAAAAACACTCCCACCGTAATTCAGTAGGCACCTGGCGTAAAGGTCTCAGCCCCACCGTAACTTACGGTGGGCACCGTAAGTTACGGTGGCCCCTGTACCAGCCCATTCCAATTTTGCCGTTTTTGACACGAAAACTTTCGTATCTTTCAATCCGCTTGTCCGTTTGACCTACCGTTTCTTCCTACGTGCTTGTAATTTGATTCTCCACATTATGGGATCAAAATCCAACATTCGATTTCACAAAATTTCAGACTTTTAAGTTTTCGGCTTATTACCCTTTTTAACAAAATTTTGACCCGTTCGATTTTTATCAAATAAACATGTTTATTTGATCCTTAAACTCATGAAATTCATAATTTCCATATCCCCTATCATATAAATTTCAAATCACGGGATTCTTACAAAATAAAAACCCGTTTACGCTCAAGTTCTTATTTTGACCCGTTTAGAGCGAATTATGTACATTTAAGCATCAAACTCTCTCTTCTCTTTCTACACTTCGTATTCTCACTTTTAAATAGCCTCTTATATTCCACCACAACTATTTTTGTGGTGGATTTAACATAATGAACCACATTCCTAATTTTTACCCTTAGGATAGTCATTTTACGTGATTAACCCGTTCCTAGGCATTTGACCCCCAAAGTTGATGCCTACTACTCTTACATGTGTCTATGAGTTACATGATGATAATACTAATATCTAAACGACCTCTAAGGGTCGTTTGCCCGATTTACCTATCAAGGGCATTTTCGTCAACTTATTTTCTCCTTTTACGACATTGGTCCCTTTGCTAAGGTATTTGACCAACATTGCATTTTTAACCATAAATCTATATATATGCGTACCTGGCTCGAGTCAACATATAGACCCGTTTTATACCTCGCGTTAATTAACCAACATTTTATGGCGTCACAATTATCCAAATTGCTAATCACTCCTGGTAACATATGACTTGACAATCACATTAGTCGATATTGTCAAATGGTGTTTCATCACCATTTGACCCGTTTGGACTATAAGACCAAACATTTACATAAATTAGAATAAAAGCATGGTTTTAAATTTCCAAATTCACCCATTCGCCCCGTTTACCATAAACCATGGTTTTTATCATTTATACTTGTTCCGACTTGTAACGGTCGTGTCGGAACCCTTATTTTGGGTATTACATCTTTCGCATTTGTAGTTTATAAAACAAACACATGTCCTACATAAGGGTGTAAGTTTTACTTACCTCGTATCCAAGCTACACTTTTCTTTTCCTTCTTGATTCGTTTGACCCGCTTTCTCCCCAAGCTTCACCTAGCTTGTTAAGCGCCAACTATTATTCATCATTCACAAGGTGGTTAGTTTAATCATGACTTAATACGATTATTCCACCTTACGCATTTCTATATCTAATTATCATTCATCACACTGTAGGTCAGTTTGACTTTTAAAAGTCAAATGCCCATTAGTATACTAAACGCATATTCGAGTTTATCAACTAGTTTAGGCATTTTCTCTAATCACCCGATAGACGTTCTTTTAAGCCACCGTCTAACAAATCTTTTACCCGGTTCACTGTATTTCCAATATCTCAACTAGTTCAAGTGATTATTAAATTTTACTTATTTATTTATTTTCACAAGAACTGAGGTTTCTCATTTATAAGTGAAAACCCGTTTTATCATATCACTAGCATCCGTCCGAACACCTAATAAAATCAAGTTCTACATATCAACTAGTAGATATCATGATTTCAAACATCTTTATCACGATCTTATCATCAATTCTTTTATATCATACAAAACCCATTTCGTGAGAAGTATGATCTTGTACCCAAATTCATGGTTTAATCAAACACCTTCTATTCATTATCATGCATGTTGATTCTAAGCATAGTTATATCATCAATTTCATCATAACATTAAAACCCATTTATCTAAGTGTGTTAATTCATCAAATCCTTAAAATCATAGCATGTTATGTATGATTTTCACTTGGGGTTTCGTTCCTAAGCAAGTATACATCACTAATCTAGCCATAGCTTCTCTAATCCATGCCTAATTCGCGATTAGGATGATTATCAAATTCTTACAACTTCACTAATCATTAAGATTTTACATACCTTATGATCCCCACGACTTGGTGATCGTTTATACGTGTTCATGCATTTGATTTGAGCTGGATTTGACCTTCAATTTGTTGATTCTTGTTGAAGTTAGGGTTTGGGCTCCAATGAGCTCTTCCTGGTCGATCTCCACCCACGCCCCTAAGTGGGTTTTGAGTTTTAAATTTTGTTTTAATAATATTAGTTTCAATATACACCCTTTAGGCCCCTCAACTTTAGTTTGGTTTATAACTTGATATTTTGTTCTTTCATTTAGTTACAAGACTTGTACTAGGTTATTTATTTCCTAGTTACTTTAACTTGTTCACAATTCGTTTTATTTTAAGTCCCGTTAAATCTCGGGCCTTTTTATATACTTTGCTTTCTCAAAGTATTTCTCATCCTTTTAATAAATATTAGATTTATTTATTTAAATCATAAAATTTACCGGGTAAGTTTTACCACTAACTGTATTTTACCCGTCCTGTAGTATTAACGTGGTTTGATTACCAAACCCGTTTTCGGGGTGTTACAAGTCTACCCCCTTAAAGAGGTTTTGTCCTCGAAACCTTGTTTACATAGTTCCTTTAATTTGGATTAAACGTACTTAGTTTCGTTTTTCAAGGCATTCATTCATTCCATTCGAAAGTCTTTCGTGTGTAAGGCCTCGTAGGCCGTTACTTTTCTGCTTGTATCCATTATCTTTATTGTTTATTCATTTTGGCGGTTAGACTTGTTAGTCACCGGTTACTTCATACCCCGTTACCCGTGTATGTTATTTTGCCATCACCGGCCTTATGTGTGTTTAAAATTCTCTAAGTCAACCCGTATCACTTATGTTTTGTTAAAACGTTACCTTTGACTAAAAACTAAATTCTTAGTTTACGTTTCCTCTTTGTCGTACTTCTTTTTCCCGCTTCTAGGAATGTTACTTCCGAGAGTCTAGTCATTTCCGTTATTATTTAATGCGGGGAATTATAACAATTTCCCAAGCTTAACTCCTATGACCCGTAGGTTCTTTCCCTTAGCCTCGTAGGCTATTTATTCAGATTTTCACCTTTTTATCCTTTCTAAGGTGAGACCTTCACAATTCGTTTCTTTCTATTTGTAACCCGAAAGTCTTTTTGGTCCCGTAGACTTTAACACTATTTATGATCCCGTAGGTTAGGATGATCCCGTAGATCGTCTTTTATCCATGTCTATATTCAAATGTATATATACATATATAGCTTCAAAGCATCTTTTATTGTGTTTGGAATTGTTTATTTTCGTTTCTGAACTTTAGTTGGTCTTGACCGTAGTCTAAAGCTTCGTTCGTTTACTTCTGGACTAACCTTCCGACTTTATGACTCCTTACGTCATTTACATGTCAGTTTGTTCTACACCCATCATTTCTCGGTTCATACTTATATTTCTTTACATCCCATTACCCGGGCTCTTTTATCTTAGTGTTTTTAGCGCCTATAACCCCTTGCATAGGTTTATTGATATTTCGCGCTCTCATTTATTTGATTCACGCTTACTTATATCAGCAAGCGTTATTCTTTATTTGACCCGTTCAGCTTTAAAACAGTTGAACATAATTATCAAAATTTATGTTTGCAAATTCTCATTGTCTTTTAGTCATGACTCCTAATCCGAGTCTTTTGACTTTCTATTTTGCGTTCCCGTCTCTCGGTTTACGCATTCACACACAATTCTACCCGTTCATCGGGTATCTTTACCAAGGTCATTGTCAAGTAACCATTCTTATATGGTTTTAGACATCATCTTAATTTATTTGATCGTCTTAGCAATTTCATTGCTTTTATTTAGTCAAGTCTTTTATTTCTATGCCTTAACATTCCTATTAGTCGGTTTGTATTTTCATTTGCTTTGATCTTTGTCCCTTCTCTCGGGCTCGTTATTCTAGCGTAATACGCTCCCGTCATCCGACTTGCGTTTACGTTTACTATCAAACATCTTACTTGTTTGATTCATTTGGGTACCATTTAAGTTAGTCCCATTCACCCCACCCTTACTACATCGGACATAAATGTGTCCATCATAAGAAGTTCATGGTACCACGTGTTCACTACTTACTTGGCCAGAGTAAGCGATCAACACCTGATATACATGACCTTTTTATAATTTTCACATTACACCCCATGTAAGTAATGCCTCTATTTGTTTTTCTTGGAAGCAATATCCCGGATAGGTTTTCTATTCGGGTTTTTCCAAGTTTTTAATCTACATATGCAACTTTAAATCTCTATGTATTTATTGCATATTACTATTCACGTAATCATTTAAAATGCGCACCTGATAAATGCTTGCCCTAACGGGCTTTCCTTGCCATTACTTATTTGCTATTGTTACACGATTTAGGTCCTGGATGAGTTCGCTATTCTCGTCATACCTCGGACCGTTCCATTATCATATCCGCAATTCATTCATCTCTTATCATCTTCAGACGCGAGGGTCCTTAAATTAAAACATTAACAAGAGTTAGTAATGTCAACTTCAATAATTGCCCGTATTATAATACAAGTTTTTTTTTTCTACTGTACGCATCAACGCACGAAATTTCGTTAACTACATCAATCATTTAAATGGGGTAACGTGTATCACACGATAGCCCTATGTGTTGTTTACAACACCTTAACACGCTAACCATTAACATACTTGTACTTACCGGATTTGCGATCAAGCCTCGAACCGAACACCAGTCTTTATCAAGAGCATAAGGTTTAAGTCCAAGCATAGTTTTCCCACCATACTTGAATCTCTTAAACCAAGGCTCTGATACCAACTTGTAACACCCGTTCTTATAAATCAAGGTTTAACGTATATTTTACGAAAACAATCATGCAATTAATGATTACATATACATCGGAAATACGGGATTATTAAAAACTTTTACAAATTAAAAGTGATACCACATAATGTGGTTTAATTCGCCGTTTTAGAATAATGACGAAACAACTTGCGGAAGCTTCATTTAACGCGTGTTCGGTTCTTGCTCGACGCTTGATCTTCATCCGGGGCTCTCGACGTTCACCTGAGTTCAAAACCAACTTAAAAGTTGGTTTTGATAATCACATAAATGCGGGTTGAAACATCGAATTAAAGAAAAGAATCAGGAAATCATAATATTGATCCCTTGATCCCATAAACAAAAACTGAATTCTGGCCTCCACCGTAACTTACGGTGGTCACCGTAAGTTACGGTGGCCCTTAATTAAAAACACTCCCACCGTAATTCAGTAGGCACCTGGCGTAAAGGTCTCAGCCCCACCGTAACTTACGGTGGGCACCGTAAGTTACGGTGGCCCATGTACCAGCCCATTCCAATTTTGCCGTTTTTGACACGAAAACTTTCGTATCTTTCAATTCGCTTGTCCGTTTGACCTACTGTTTCTTCCTACGTGCTTGTAATTTGATTCTCCACATTATGGGATCAAAATCCAACATTCGATTTCACAAAATTTCAGACTTTTAAGTTTTCGGCTTATTACCCTTTTTAACAAAATTTTGACCCGTTCGATTTTTATCAAATAAACATGTTTATTTGATCCTTAAACTCATGAAATTCATAATTTCCATATCCCCTATCATATAAATTTCAAATCATGGGATTCTTACAAAATAAAAACCCGTTTACGCTCAAGTTCTTATTTTGACCTGTTTAGAGCGAATTATGTACATTTAAGCATCAAACTCTCTCTTCTATTTCTACACTTCGTATTCTCACTTTTAAATAGCCTCTTATATTCCACCACAACTATTTTTGTGGTGGATTTAACATAATGAACCACATTCCTAATTTTTACCCTTAGGATAGTCATTTTACGTGGTTAACCCGTTCCTAGGCATTTGACCCCAAAGTTGATGCCTACTACTCTTACATGTGTCTATGAGTTACATGATGATAATACTAATATCTAAACGACCTCTAAGGGTCGTTTGCCCGATTTACCTATCAAGGGCATTTTCGTCAACTTATTTCCTCCTTTTACGACATTGGTCCCTTTGCTAAGGTATTTGACCAACATTGCATTTTTAACCATAAATCTATATATATGCGTACCTGGCTTGAGTCAACATATAGACCCGTTTTATACCTCGCGTTAATTAACCAACATTTTATGGCGTCGTAATTATCCAAATTGCTAATCACTCCTGGTAACATATGACTTGACAATCACATTAGTCGATATTGTCAAATGGTGTTTCATCACCATTTGACCCGTTTGGACTATAAGACCAAACATTTACATAAATTAGAATAAAAGCATGGTTTTAAATTTCCAAATTCACCCATTTGACCCGTTTACCATAAACCATGGTTTTTATCATTTATACTTGTTCCGACTTGTATCGGTCGTGTCGGAACCCTTATTTTGGGTATTACATCTTTCGCATTTGTAGTTTATAAAACAAACACATGTCCTACATAAGGGTGTAAGTTTTACTTACCTCGTATCCAAGCTACACTTTTCTTTTCCTTCTTGATTCGTTTGACCCGCTTTCTCCCCAAGCTTCACCTAGCTTGTTAAGCGCCAACTATTATTCATCATTCACAAGGTGGTTAGTTTAATCATGACTTAATACGATTATTCCACCTTACGCATTTCTATATCTAATTATCATTCATCACATTGTAGGTCAGTTTGACTTTTAAAAGTCAAATGCCCATTAGTATACTAAACGCATATTCGAGTTTATCAACTAGTTTAGGCATTTTCTCTAATCACCCGATAGACGTTCTTTTAAGCCACCGTCTAACAAATCTTTTACCCGGTTCACTGTATTTCCAATATCTCAACTAGTTCAAGTGATTATTAAATTTTACTTATTTATTTATTTTCACAAGAACTAAGGTTTCTCATTTATAAGTGAAAACCCGTTTTATCATATCACTAGCATCCGTCCGAACACCTAATAAAATCAAGTTCTACATATCAACTAGTAGATATCATGATTTCAAACATCTTTATCACGATCTTATCATCAATTCTTTTATATCATACAAAACCCATTTCGTGAGAAGTATGATCTTGTACCCAAATTCATGGTTTAATCAAACACCTTCTATTCATTATCATGCATGTTGATTCTAAGCATAGTTATATCATCAATTTCATCATAACATTAAAACCCATTTATCTAAGTGTGTTAATTCATCAAATCCTTAAAATCATAGCATGTTATGTATGATTTTCACTTGGGGTTTCGTTCCTAAGCAAGTATACATCACTAATCTAGCCATAGCTTCTCTAATCCATGCCTAATTCGCGATTAGGATGATTATCAAATTCTTACAACTTCACTAATCATCAAGATTTTACATACCTTATGATCCCCACGACTTGGTGATCGTTTATACGTGTTCATGCATTTGATTTGAGCTGGATTTGACCTTCAATTTGTTGATTCTTGTTGAAGTTAGGGTTTGGGCTCCAATGAGCTCTTCCTGGTCGATCTCCACCCACGCCCCTAAGTGGGTTTTGAGTTTTAAATTTTGTTTTAATAATATTAGTTTCAATATACACCCTTTAGGCCCCTCAACTTTAGTTTGGTTTATAACTTGATATTTTGTTCTTTCATTTAGTTACAAGACTTGTACTAGGTTATTTATTTCCTAGTTACTTTAACTTGTTCACAATTCGTTTTATTTTAAGTCCCGTTAAATCTCGGGCCTTTTTATATACTTTGCTTTCTCAAAGTATTTCTCATCCTTTTAATAAATATTAGATTTATTTATTTAAATCATAAAATTTACCGGGTAAGTTTTACCACTAACTGTATTTTACCCGTCCTGTAGTATTAACGTGGTTTGATTACCAAACCCGTTTTCGGGGTGTTACAAATAGCACATGTCACTCTATCGGGATCATACTCTTAAATAATATATATTTCTTAAAAAAAAGCTATAAATAGATGTTACAGTCCACCCCGTCGCCGCCCACCACCACCCACGTTGGCGTTGCGGCGTTTCATCACCAACCCAATAACATACAAAAGTAACATGTTAACATTCTTTTTCTTGGGTACAAGTTTACTTGCAGAACGTATTAGTAACTGTTATGTGCGGTGGTGTTCATATCCGATGCAAGGAAAAAAGGGTAGGAAGCTAAAGAAACGAAACCTATGTCATTGCATACAACTAGCAGAAGATACGTAGTAACCTAGTAACTCAACCCCCGATTGCACTACTCATGTAACCCACCCCACAACGTCTCTACTCTGAGTTTATCAACGACCGTCCCCGCTACAGCCACTCGTTGCACCGTTAGCTAACATGATCCTTGGAATACAAATTGATAGTTTCTTTAAAGGACCCATTTTGACACGAACTTATCTTGCACCAAAACTGTTTTGACCCGAACTCATTTTGCGCCAAACCCATTTTGACTCGAACACATTTTGCTCCTGGCCGGTTTTGATCCAGATCCACTATGACCCGAATCCATCCTGACTCGTGACCCAAACCCGCCCAACCCACCCACTTTATCATTACTAAACTTACATGTCAACTTCATCAAATGTGTTCAGGGAATCTTTCATATGTGTAGAAACTTGCTTTCTTAAACAGGTGAGAGGAACCAGGATAACAAAACAATTGTGATTATATAAACTCAACCAAAGCAAAGATTACTTTGAAAACAGGTAATTTAGTCACATTTACCATAGTTATTTAAAACTGACATTTATGTCACTGTAACATTAGCATAAAACTATAATTCTTACATGTATTTCTTTGTCTTTAGTAAGCAGCTGAGGTTGACGTGTAGCAACACGCTTTCTTAAACAAGCCTTAGGAACCTTTAAAACAAAAGAACATTAATTATATAAACACAACAAAAACAAAGAGTACTTTGATAACACGTACATCCGAATACCCGATGAACCTGTACAAATGACTTATTAGATCTACGTATTTTTTTTTGGCGATTGACCGGAGCTCATTGACATCATAAATTGGCTCTTTGTAATAAAACATAATTCCATGAAAACCATTCACTCATTTTAAGTCGTGCGTAAGCTTTTAAGGATATTCCTTCTTGAAGAGAGCGGCACCATTGACAACCACATTGGCACTGACAGTTGGTACATTAACTTGTTTCATTCACAACAAATAAATAACAATTATGATTACTTTACAATGAGTAGAGATGTTATCAATTAGAACCAAATGACACATTTAACTTTAACCATGAACAGTGTGCAAAAATTAAAATGAAAATCCCACCAAACTATCAATTAATGAAGTCTAAAGATGATATTGAAGGACAAACCTTTATACGATGGTCGATGATGAACGATTGAAGAATAGTGTGGACAAGGGGGTTTGAGGAAACGATTTCCATGCCTTGCCTTGGCTTTGGAAAGAGCCATTTTGGTTTCAAATTTCTCTGGTCAAACCTGCACATGCCACAAAAACCCCAAATTCAAACCCTAACGAAACTAAAAAATCACTGATTTCATTTACAGTTATTAAAGATTACCAGCAACAAATTATGAACAAACAAACCACAATTAAATACATAGTTTGAAAAGGATTATTAATCAATAATCGTTACCGCCTTACGAAAACACCCCATAGCTTCCCATGACTTATGCCGGAAAAGTACTCAGCTGTGATACGTTCATGTTCGTTTCCGTGACCAACTCTCCATCTGTTGGTTCTCTTTCCGAAACACTCCATAAATCCTCTTTCACTTTAAGGGTAGCCTGTTAACGCACAAAAAACCCACCCCACTAAGAAATGTGCATAAATGTAACAGAAATAATCCCTATGTAAACCATGTCACATGTCGAAATAAATCAGTTCCCTAATGAAGACAACCCAATAACTAAAATGCAAAATAAACCTACATCTATGCATATGTCGATAAAATAGACCATAAGAGGAAACAAAACTATAAACTCATGTACCTGAAATGGATGATGAATTTCAGTGATCTGACGATGATTACGAACGAAAACCACATTTTAGCGGTTCTGCACTGACATGAATAATGCTACTTAATATCATTGAAAGTCAAAATTAAAACCCTAAAGATGCAAATCAACACAAAATTGATCAATTAACCTCGTTGATTCAGGGTATATCCCATAACTACGATGAATATACAAGAGAATCGTATCAATTGATTAAAAAACCTTTGATAATCAAGCAGGACTTATCGGTGCCGTGGTCACCGGCGACATCCGAACGCCGGTTCTGGAGCTCAGTTTTGCTGCATAACCACCCAGCTATTGTAAATTATGGTTTTTTAAGCTTACCTTTTTGTTAAGCAGTGGAGTTCTCTCACCTCTTAAACCATTCATACCACCACCATAGAATCTACCCATCACTGTATTAGATCCTATGTTTCAGTCATCGTGGTGATAAACCAAATAAAAATTGACAAAGACATAATCGGAAAAATTGAAGAGAGGGTTCGACTATTACCTGGTCATGTGAAACAGAACAAATCGAATTGCTGGAGTCGCCAAAGCGAGGGCAGTGGTTGTTCGATTAGGGTTCGATTGTTGCGGTGTAACTATCAGAATTGCATTGATCTTTTTTTTGGAAGTGAGAAGAGAGAGAGAAGAAGGGGTTCCAGGGTTTGTCTGTGCGTAACTGGCCCTTCTTTTTGCGGTTATTTGTAACAACGGTGGAATCTGGGGAGCGAGGTTGTTACTTGTTTCAGGCGAAGTAGTAGGGGAGTGGGGAGTTTCCAGATAAACCAATGAAACCTATCAATAACTGTCGGGGGAGGGATGTAAGACGTGGGTTGAAGGTAGAAGAAACTGTTGTGAACCGCCACAGTAGCAGTTAAAAAATGGAGCTTAAAGGGCTGAGATTTAATCTCAGCAAGATCCAATAGTCAATATTGATTTCAAAGTTTGTTAGACTTAATGGGTTCCATAAATATATATAATTATTTTAAATTAATGCCATGCTTACTCGGCTTCTATCTCACGGACTTTTGTCATTTTCTTTCCTCCCCACGAACTACTGTTGTTTCTCTCTCATCCCTTTTCATAACCAAACCTTTTCTATCACACGATCCATGTCTACGAATGTTGGCTTTCTCACTCCTTACCTTCACTCTTGCATGTTTGTCCCCTCTCTTTCTACGTCAACTTATGTGAAACTACAGGCTTTGGATCAATATCTTCTTAAAATTTTGATTGGTCTAGAGTTATGAGAGCTTGCTGTGCTAAGAGAATAATAAAGATAACCTATTTAATAAATGAATAACATGTATTGTAGTTATGAAATTTATAGGTGAGTACATTACCACAGTTAAAAGATACATAGAACAAAGATATTGTACTTTCGCAAAAATAATTGAAGATAGCGTATTTATCCTCCTTTTTATATTAATGCCATTTAATTGGAAGGATTAATTAGAAGTAATTGTCAAACTAAAAGTGTACCCTTTTCTAAACGCTAATGCATTTCAGGCTGTCGTTAACGGAATATTTTTTTCTCTAAAACTTAGGTATTGATCAGGATCCGGCCGACACCAAGTCTTTGTTGATTCCTTCCTAAGATATATAAAAGAGTAAACTGTAATCTGCTAGTTTAGAGGCGCAATCACTATTTGTCCCCCACTTTTAGTTATCACATTCTGAGTCCATGTGATTTATTTTTCTACACAATGAACCCATCCCTTTAACCTCGTCAACATATTCCATTACTAATTTAACGAGATGGGGGGGCATTATAGTCTTTCCAACCATAAAAAAAACCATAACATCATTTTTTTTCATATATACCCACTTGAGTTCCTATACTTTCCACCAACCCTCCATCCCCTCCTAAGGCACCCCCTTCGGTCCACCCCCCCCCCCATCTGCTTCGACCTTCATTCTGACAACACACTACGTCTGATGCCACACCCCTCCGGTTCACCCATCTCTGATATACCATGTATCACCACTTCACCCACCTCCAAGTCTCCAACCATCACCCATATTCGATCATCATCCACCTCTGATCATCACCCATCTTCGATCATGGCATTTTCTATAGAGGTGGTCATGGATACACAAGAAGTAAGAGGAAATAACAAGAACTTCGAATTCCACTTTACTTGATCTTGATTAGTGTAGTTTACTTGAGATTGAACATGATATAAGTTGAATAAAATTCCGGTTGGATTCTTAAATTTTATTAAAACAATAGGCTGATCATTATGCAAACTCTTTCATGCATAGTAATAGGTGCATATGTACTCTATGTAATATTTTACAAATCAATACAATGGCAGAAGATTGAGTCTTCACGTTCACATGGTATCAACCTAAGGCGATCCTTTCCTTTTTTCTTCTCCTTATTTCCCTTTGGCCTACCCTAATTCCTCCGGTTCTTACCACCACTTCATCCCCTTGGCAGCCTCTTCGACCTCCCCTAATCTCACCTCCACCCTTCATTCTCTCCTTCATTTTATTCCCACAAACTCACCTCATCTAACTACCTTGTTTGGAGTCAACATGTTACCCTTGTTCTCTCCTCTCAAAATTTGCTCAGCCATGTTGACGGCTTAACAACCCCTCCCGTTGAAACCATTACAACAACCGATAAAACCTTTCACCAACCCAAACCAATGAACCATCCCACGGCCTCCCCGATTCCACCCATCACCCGTCTACAAACCCATCACCTTGCCCACCTTCTTCCGCCCACACCACTTCGGCCCATCACCCATCTTCCAACATTCCCACTTCTGCCCATTATCCCAATGACTCATCCCACGGCCCAACCTCCCAGCCAGCCCCGATACCTTTTACCCAGCCCAACTCGTCTCCTATCCAACCCAATCCTCAACCAACCGTTCCCACCCACCAACTCGACTCTGGATCCTCTTCTGTGCCGGTAGCATCACACCCCATGAGGACTCGATCAAAGAACGGAATCTACAAACCAAAATTTTATGCTAACCTTTCTTTGTTTTCGGGTCCTTAACATCATGCTTTACCTGCAGCACAGGATCCTCGCGGTTACAAATCGGCAGCAAAGCACACTAAATGGGTAAAGGCTATGGAAGAGGAACTTCAGGCTTTACGTACTAACAACACTTGGGTTCTAGTCCCGCGACCCTCGAATTCAAACATAGTTGGTTCCAAATGGATTTCAGAACGAAGTATAAGGCCGATGGATCAATCGGTAGATACAAGGCTCGTTTGGTTGCACATGGCTTCACCCAAGTCCCTGGCTTAGATTTCTCTCATACTTTCAGTCTGGTTGTCAAGTGTTCCATTGTTCGTGTGGTTCTCGCGCTTAACACTATCTATGGCTGGTCTCTTCGTCAGTTGGATGTTCGGAATGCTTTTCTAAATGGCAATCTTACTGAAACTGTTTACATGGAACAACCTACAGGAGTTGTTGATAAGCATTTTCCTCATCATGTATGTCGTCTTAAAATGGCTCTCTACGGTCTCAAGCAAGCACCTCGTGCTTGGTTTCAGCGCCTCAGCAATTTCTTGCTTGCAAAAGGATTTGTATGCAGCAAAGCCGTTACCTCCCTCTTTATTTTCAAAAGGGGGACCGTATTGTCTATCTTCTTGTCTACATTGATTATATCATTATTGCTGGTAGTGATGTTGCCCTTATTCAATCTTTTATTACCACCTTGCACAAGGAGTTTTCGGTTAAAGATTTGGGTGCTCTTGGTTATTTCTTGGGTCTTGAGGTCACCTATTCTGATAATGCCACCTTTCTCAGCCAAGCTAAATATGCTCATGACATTTTGACTCGTGTATCTTTATTAGATGCTAAGCCTGTTGACACTCCCTTAGCTACCACAGAGAATTTTCTCAGCAAAGGTGATCTCTTTCATGATCCTACTCTATACAGGTCATTGGTTGGAGCTCTTCAATATCTTACTATTACGCGTCTTGGTCTCTCTTATGTTGTAAATCAAGCCAGTCAGCACTTGCAGTCACCCACCATTTCTCATTTTCAATCAGTCAAACGTATATTGCGTTATATCAAGGCCACTATTTCCTTTGGGTTAACTTTCTCTAAGCCAAATATGACCACCTCAGTTGGATACTCTGATGCTGACTGGGCGCGATGTATTGAAACGCGTAGATCTGCTTATGGCTACTAAATTTATTTGGGTGGAAATCTTGTTGCGTGGAGTGCAAAAAAGCAATCTGCTGTCTCTCGCTCCAGCTGTGAACCTGAATATCGTGCTATGGCAAACACAGCGGCTGAGATTATTTGGATCACTCATCTTCTACGTGAGTTGCATGCTCTCCCCACTGATCGTCCGACTCTTCTTTGTGACAATAAGAGTGCTATTTTTCTCAGTCAAAATCCAGTAGCTAACAAACGTGCAAAACATATTGATATTGATTATCATTTTGTTCGAGAATTAGTTTCGTCTGGGAAACTCTACACCAAATTCGTAGAGTCCAATCTCTGGGTTGCAGGCATTTTTACCAAGAGTCTCTCCAAGCCTCTGTTTGAGAAATTTCGAAGCCTGCTCCGTTATAACAACTCTAAACCGACACCCTCATAAATTTTCCGACACCCTAATATATTTTAAAATATCCTAATATGTCCCAAAATACACCCCATACGTGAAAACGGGCCCCGAATACCTTAAATATCATTAAAAATAATTAAAAATGGAATTTTTGGGATTGAGGCGGGCCGCGTAAGCCTCACCTCAACCCCTACGCTGGCCGCGTGAAGGTGAAAGCTAGCTGAACCCAGGGCCGCCACGTGGCCCAACACATGTCAATCCTACTAGCTGATCCGGATCACCTACGACGTTGACCAGAGTTGACGCGGGCCGCGTAGGCCTTTGTCTACTCTTACGCGGGCCGCGTAAAAGTAAAAAACAGGCCCTATAAGTAGAGGCCATCGGATCTTCAGTCGAACTCGCTCACTTTCTTTTCTATATCTCGAAAATCTGATAGTAGGCATAATATACGGGTATTATACCCCCTAAATAGCGAAGTTCTGCTCCGTTGTAAGTATTATAACCCATGGATACGTATTAGATACTCTGCCCGATTGATCTAGGGTTCCGTAACGGCTGTCGTGGTTCTGCCCGACGTAGTCGTTGGAATGTCGTCTCGGGAAGGGTATTACTAATGTTAAAATGGGTTATTATACTAACACGTGTGCATTTGTGTAAATTATAGATTGTCACCAGGAAACCCTAAAGGATAATCTAAGACAGCAATGTGAGTTGATCCGCTTTTTGTAAACTTTTTGTTAACTGTTTTTACAAAACCTCATACGATTAATTATATATTAAACAGTTATTGAGTATTTGTAAGGATACAATTATCGTGGGTATGTTGGGGTTTTATATACAAAATTTGTTACTGGAGGGGTAACATTTCCACAAGTCGGGTCTGACAGTACCACGGGTGATAATTGTAACAACCCTCATTTAAAACTACTATTTCTTATGTTATTATGTCTAATAGGAAACCCTAATTGAGACCCCCCAAGTGATACTGCATGAACCCTAAAATTTTCAGAACAATCGGAATCAGGATCAGGGGCCCTAAAACTCAGGGGGGGTATTCCCCATTGACGATTATCATCATAACTTGCTGTAAAATGCGAATTTCTTCGATCCGTCAACTCAGCTAAGCTAGTTAGAGACGTGGCTACCCTATGCTAAAAGGGGCGCCGTCGCGCCACGCGGACACGCCGTTTTTCCAGTATATATAGAGGAGTTTGGCACTTGCATTTTGGCGTTGGTTCGACGTTAAAATTCAATTCGTACACTGAGATATCGTCTGTTTCATTCAAAAAAATCAAAATCCCGAAATTCTGCCGCGATAACAGGGTAATAACTTGATCACTGCTACGATTTAATGTCCGATCGATAGAAACCAATCCGATGGATGTTTAAGTGCTGCCCAAACTCGGGCTATACTTTGTCATTTCTCATGAATTCGATGGATGTTTAAGTATCGCACTTTGTCATTCATTGTGAAGGTTTTGATCTCTTGAGTTGTCGTAAGAGTTGAATTAAAGTTACTAACCTAGTTTTCGTGTGCATTGTTATTTAATTAGGTTAATCAGGCTAAACGCTGCTCTTTTAAATCTGCAATGTGAGTCATTCTCTTTTTATCAAATTGCTTTCCAAAACCCTATTTATTTCAAAGTTATAATTACAGGGATTAAGTATTTGTAATCTTCAATTACTGCCGGTATGTGGGGTTTTGTATACATTACTTGTTTCCCGTCACCATTGGACAACGAGTTAGCCAATGGGTGATCTGACCATAGTCACAGATACAGTCGAGTGACAAATACCGATTTGGGGTAATTGGTTGATATAAACAATGTAATCACCCTTAATACTGTATATTATACCAATGTGTCATTTTGTGCAACTTGAATTACTCGCCAGTATTTCCCTGTTGATAAAACCTTTTTAAAACATGTTTCAGGTGATCTACTGTGATCCAGGAAAAAATGCCGTGTAGCACTACAAGCTTGAAGATGTGGCTCAATAAAATGAATAAACATGTTTTTGTAAAACAGGGGATTTCCGTGTGAAATCACCTTTATTGTAAATTATGGGTGTAATCCCCAATTTGTGAAATAAAACAAATTGGGTATTTTCAAGTTTTAAACGATCCTGTTAAAATTCCGCTGCCAATATAATAATTACCACGGATTTCTGTTCCGCGGCTCCTGAAACGGGTAAAACCGGGCCGGGGGCCGTGACAGAAAAAGGTGGTATCAGAGCCACTGATTTAAGCTAATTAAGTATTTAGAAATACTCAATTTTTCTGATTACCATTCTATGATTATGTGAAAATTTATTTACCACATTTTAACTTAGAATTTTGTGTGTTTCTTCATATATGCTAAACATCATGAATGAGTTGTCTGAAGCTCTTCAGAATCTCAATCTCTATTCTGTTAACATAGAAGTTTCCAAAGACTTTACCGGTTATTGTGCCGACACTGATGAACCTATGGAATTTCAAGCCCAACCTTCGGAGAAACCCAAACCGAAAAAGAGAAGAAGATTCATGGGCTGGAGGTGTGTGCGCAGGAAGAAACCAGCGACACGGAAAGTTATAAAGATGTAGGATCCCAAAGATAAAGGCAAGGGAATAGAGATCAGAGAAAGTTCCAGGCAAGACCAGGAAATGCCATCTTGGGAAGAGCTCGATTATAAACTGGCACTGAGTGACCTCATCGGACCTGCCGATGCAAACCTCTTTAATTACCCAGCGGAAGCACAACTTCCAGTTGATCTAGAGCCTGAGATACTAGATCCTATTATCCACACCCAACCGCTACCAGCAGAGCTAGAAGAGTGGTGGACAACCGACTGGAAATTTCAGAACCTCTTAAATAACCCTAATACCTTTTTCCCCCAGTTTGACCCCGAGCCTCCACTACACCCACCTATGAGCTCAGAAAACTTGGCTGAACTCCGGCATTATGACGAGGAGCTGGTGGACGCCGGGAATAGAATCCGAGATGTGGGAGAGAGGATATCATGGAAGTACGACGAGAGGGAACGTCGTTTCTGAGATGCCAGCTGACGGGGATGGTGTGACTGTGTGGTTGTGGTTATATAATAACAAAATAATAATAATAGTAATAAAAATATAATCCTGTGAAATAACTTAAAAATAAAATTCTTGTAAGATAACAGGTGTGTACGGACGCATAGTAATATATATAAAATATGGAAGTCGAAAAATCGACAATTTTGGCTATACGTGTGATGTGATTTTGGGCGATTGTTTTGCATTTAGTCATTATTTATTGTATGCTAATAACTTATATATATTAATTACCAGATGGAACACGCTGGTAATGAACAAGTTAACGAGGGTAACCAATTCGCGCAAAACCATGAAGATCAATTCCTGAATAGGCAAGATATAGAGAATATCATTGCTCAGGGAATAGCCAATGCTATTCCAGCAATCCTTGCTGCTACTCGGAATCCAGTTGAACCTCAACAAATTATTCCCAGCAAACGCACTCATGAAGATAAGTTCAGTAATAGCATAAATGGAGGCAGCAACATTAATAATAATGATAATGATGGGATGCAAGCCCCAATCCTTAAAAGAATGAAAGCTGCAATGCCTGGTTGCAATTACAAGGAATTTCTTGCCTGTAAACCTATTGAATTTGCAGGCAATGAAGGGGCGACTGTTGCACTGCGTTGGTTGGAAAAAACCGAGGCAGTAATTAAAATAAGTAAATGTGTCGAGGAGGATAAAGTCATGTATGCTTCTCACCTTTTCAAGGAAGAAGCATTAGAATGGTGGAATACAGTGTTGCAAGCCAAGGGAAGCGACATGGCTTATGCCATGAGTTGGGAAGAGTTTAAGCGTCTGGTGGAAAGATAATTCTGCTCTGAATATGAAAAAGAACAAATGACAAATAAATTCCTGAGCCACCGAATGGTGGATGTTGACTGCCGAGGGTATACTTCGAAATTTTTCGAATATGCTCGAATTGTGCCTACTCTGGCTTCGTCAGAGCCGGTACTTATTTCTCGCTACATCTGGGGTTTAATTAGCGAGATCCGTGATATTGTCAAAGATGCGAGACCCCGCACGATCGTTGATGCGGTGGAATTAGCCAACACTTTGACTGACAGACTGGTGCGTACGCGAGAAGAAAATAGGAAGAAGGAATTGGCTCAGAAAATTACCCAAGGATTTCGTGTGGGTAATAATAGCAATTTGAAGAAAAGAGGAACTGGGCAATCTTCCACTCCGCCATTTTGCAGGAACTGTAAAAAGAAACATTTTGGAAAATGTAATGAACCCTGCAACTTCTGCAAAGCTATAGGACATCGTGAAGAAGATTGCAGAAGAAAAACAAGGATCTGCTACAACTGTGGAGAAGCTGGGCATTTCCGACCCGAATGCCCTAAATTGGTTAAACAAGTAGATAACAAAGCTAAACCTACCGAAGGGACTACAAAGAAGAACGCAAGAGCCTTCCAATTGACTACGCCGGAAGCCGAACTGATTCCTGACGTAATAGCTGGTACGTTTCTGGTACACAACGTTTATGCGAAAGTATTATTCGACTCTGGTGCAAACCAAAGTTTTTTTAATACTTCATTTTGCCAAGCTCTTAAGCTACCCTTAGCAAAACTTAGGCAAGTTTTTACGGTAGAAACGGCAGATGGGAATTCTGTTAACATAGATACGGTTTTGCAAAAAGAAAATATAGAACTTTCAGGTCATAAATTTTCTGCAAACTTATTACCCATGAATTTAGTTGGATTCGATGTCGTGTTAGGAATGGATTGGTTAGTAGCCAACCATGCTCGAATCCTCTGTGATAAGAATTCCATAGAAATTCGTGCACCCACAGGAGAAGTAATTATAATTACAGGGGATAAGCCACGTAAACCTATGAAGTTCATTTCGGTAATGAAAGTTGCTAGTTATGAACGAAAGCAAGGAATAGTGTATATGATTTCGGTAATCATTAGCACTAAGGGTAAGGAACTTAAGAAATTCCGGTAGTATCAGAATACTCGGATGTATTCCCAGAAGAACTACCAGGATTACCACCAGATCGGGAGGTAGAATTTAGAATTAATTTGATTCCTGGAACTACGCCGGTAGCTAAAGCACCTTACCGATTAGCACCCACTGAAATGTTAGAACTGAAAAAGCAATTAGATGAATTGCTCAGTAAAGAATTCATACAACCTAGTTCATCCCCTTGGGGAGCACCAGTGTTGTTCGTAAAGAAAAAGGATGGGTCGATGCGAATGTGTATCGATTATAGGGAATTGAATAAGGTTACAATTAAGAATCGATACCCATTACCTAGGATTGATAATATTTTCGATCAACTTCAGGGGGCTAGATATTTTTCTAAGATAGATTTACGCTCCGGATATCATCAATTGAAGGTACAAGAAGAAGACATACCTAAAACTGCTTTCAGAACTAGGTTTGGTCATTACGAGTTTACAGTCATGCCCTTTGGATTAACAAATGCTCCGGCAACATTTATGGACATGATGAATAGAATCTGTAAACCGTACTTGGATAAATTTGTAATTGTCTTCATCGACGATATACTTATTTATTCCAAAAGTCAGGAAGAACATTGTGAACACCTACATGCATTCTTAACTTTGTTAAGAAAAGAAAAGTTTTACGCCAAATTCTCGAAGTGTGAATTTTGGCTACAGGAGGTGCAATTTTTAGGTCACATGGTGAATCATGAAGGTATTCACGTAGATCCTGCCAAAATAGAAGCAATCACCAAATGAAAGGTCCCGCAATCAGTTACGGAAGTTAGAAGTTTTCTAGGATTAGCTGGATACTATAGGCGCTTTATTAAGGATTTCTCTAAGATAGCTGTGCCATTAACTAAGCTAACATGTAAAACAGTTAAGTTTAAATGGGGACCTAAGCAAGAAGAGGCTTTTAGAATATTAAAGCAAAGGTTAACAAACACCCCAATTCTAGCTTTACTAGAAGGAACAGAAGATTTTGAAGTATACTGTGATGCTTCAAAGCTAGGATTAGGATGTGTGCTAATGCAACGCAAAAAGGTAATTGCGTATGCCTCAAGACAATTGGAAAAGCATGAAGAAAATTGTACGACTCACGACTTAGAATTAGGGTCGATAATTTTTGGCCTTAAGATTTGGAGACATTATCTGTACGGAAGTAAGTTTACTGTTTATACAAATCATAAGAGTTTAAAGTACATATTTGGGCAAAAATAATTAAATATGAGGCAAAGAAGATGGATGGAAATTCTAAGTGACTACGACTGTGATATTCAATATCATGAAGGAAAAGCAAACGTAGTTGCAGATGCCTTAAGTCGTAAGTATCACGAAAAGCAAAAGCGAGTTCGTGCTCTTAGATTAAGTTTACAATTAGACTTAATGGAACAACTGAAAAATGTTCAAGCCACAGCAATCAAGGATGATGCTGAAGGAATGAAAGGAAGAATAAAGGAATTAGAGAACGGAGCTGATGGAATTTGGAGATTCCACAAGAAAAGGACTTGGGTACCTAAGCAAGGAGATTTAAGAAATAAGATTTTAGAGGAAGCCCATAAATCTAGGTATACTATGCATCCTGGTAACAATAAAATGTACCAAGATTCAAGGAATAACTTCGGGTGGATAGGAATGAAAAAGGACATAGCTAGATATGTATCTAAGTGTCTAACTTGTTCACAAGTTAAGGCAGAACACCTGAAACCTTCAGGGCTACTTCAACAATTAGAAATGCCTGTATGGAAATGGGAGCTCATAACAATGGATTTTGTTACTAAGTTACCCAAAACTAGAAAAGGTAATGATGCTATTTGGGTAATTGTGGATCGATTAACCAAATCAGCTCATTTTCTACCCATGAAAGAAACCTTTAGCATGGAAAGGTTGGCAAAATTGTACGTAGATGAAGTAGTATCCATACATGGAGTTCCACTCTCTATTGTATCGGATAGAGATAGTCGTTTCACTTCACATTTCTGGACAAGTTTCCAAGAAGCCATGGGGACGCGATTAAATTTAAGTACAGCTTACCATCCTCAAATAGATGGACAAAGTGAAAGGACGATCCAAACCTTGGAAGACATGCTCAGGGCATGTGTAATAGATTTTGGTGGAAACTGGGATGACCACCTACCCTTAATTGAATTCTCCTATAACAATAGTTATCATGCAAGCATTGAAGCTGCCCCATTCGAAGCACTGTATGGGAGAAAGTGCAGAACTCCAGTCTGTTGGGCAGAAATAGGATAAAGCCAATTATCAGGTCCCTAAATAGTACAAGAAACTACCGACAAGATCACTCAAATCAAGGAAAGACTGAAAACGACTTGAGATCGCCAGAAGAGTTATGCAGACAATCTGTAACACCCCAAAAATGGGTTTGGTAATTTAAACCCGGTTAATATAAAGGAATGGGTAAATATACCGTGAGGGGTAAAAGTGAGCCCGTAAATGAATATCAACTACGAAATTATGTTAAGACATTAAAGTGTGCAAATAGATGCTTAACCATATATATTTAAAACTTAATACTTGAGGGACCAAATGTGCATAAGTTGAAAGTGGAATAATGAAAGTTAAAATTCTCTAAACACAACACATACATCAGACGTATGTGTGTGTGTGTGTCGACATTAGGAGAAGCAGGAAGAACAAAACCCTAAATACTACTAATCCACCAAATTAGAAGAGAAATTGAAGTGTAAATTGATGCATGTATCCAGATTTACGATCCTCTAAGTGTGCTCAACATCAAGTAAGTTGAATTTTATGCTTTAATGATGTTTAATGATATGGGTTATGTGTAATCCATGGATGTATTGCGAAATTAAGCATGAATGTTAGTTAATTTCAACATAAGGAAGTCGTAATGTGCTTGATTTTGAGTATATTGATGGTTTGATAAGAAACCCATTTGAAATTGTGATGATATGACTAGTGATGATGATGTATGTGTTAATTCTTGATATAGTTTGATGAGTAATGTTAATATATATGCATAATGATGTTATAATAATCTGAATGTTTGAAGAATTCATGTGTTTATGATGTTTTGCCATGATTTTAGAAAAGATTTTGTAGAGATGTGCTTAATAGGCTTGTACATTTCGCTAGATAAGTAGTATGCACATAAGGTGTTCGATGAAATGCTTGAGCTGAATTGATTATGTATGAATATGAAGAATTTTAGATTTAAAAGATCTAATAATGGCGTGGAATATGAATATGAGTAATGAACGTTAGAGTGAATGATGTGAATGCGTGTAAATGATGTATAATGTGAAAACTAAATGCAAATGTGATACACCCTTTAGGGTCGAAGAAAGGAGGAGAATCAAGTCAAGCGAAAACATTAGGAGCGCACGACTCCGGTAAGTTCTTATGAACTTCGTTTACTCTACTAGTAGGTTTATGAATGATATTTATGATAATATGAATTCGTACAATTTTCCGTTGTAGATTAAAATTGATTAGATGCAAGAAATTATATTTGAAGAAGGTTTTAAAATTGATGTGTAGCGAATATGAACCAATCCATCTAAATGGGTTGAAATGATTAGTGGAATGATTCTCATAATGTTTATATATTGACTTGTTCATAACGGGTCAAATAATGTAAGTGAACTCCGAACTTACCCTTTTGTTTGGTAATGTAATTATGATATATGGTACACTACGCCAAATATAGGCTACGGCCACACCAAAAAAGTGTGACCGTATATCTTTCGCCACACAAATTTTTTTCAGGTCAAGTGTGACCAAAGGTCCAGTCATCATAGGTATCATACGGTCACACGCACTTTTTAGTGGCTATAGGGTATTAAAAGTGTGGCTAAAGGGTATCAACATTTCTTGCTAGAAGTAAACATTCCATCCATTAAGTGTGGCTAAAAGGTAACAACAGACACGTGAATTAAGTTTATGTGTGACAGTTTTTGTTATATAGTCACATGAATTTACTGTAAAGCTTGTTTTAGCCACATCAGTTAAAAAAAGTGTGGCAGAAAAGGTTGTTGTAATCAAGCATTATGTCCGGTAAGTGTGGTTAAAGGGTAGCAACAGCCACATGAATTTACTACATGCGTGATTGTTTCTATTATATAGTCACATGTTTGTACTGTAAGTGTGGCTAAAAAACTATTGTCTAATGGTTATGTATATCCTTTAGTCACACGTATTTTATAATTGTGGCTGTTGTCTAATCTTTGGTCACACATATTTTTTTTCTTCCATGACATTTGCTATCATTCTGTCACACAAAATAAAACAAAGCGACTATTGTGTGGCTAATGGTTATATATAGCCACATGAAATTTTGTAACTTTTTGTGTGGCTATACTCTAACTTTTGTCACACGTATTTTTTTCTTCCATGACATTTTTTATCATTTCGTCACATAAAATAAAACAAACGGAGGATTGTGTGGCTAATGGTTATGTATAGACACATGAGCTTGTAATTTTAAGTGTGACTATTTTCTAATCTTTGGTCACATATTTTTCTTCTTCCATGACATTTGCTATCATTTGGTCACACAAAGAAAACAAAGTAACAATTGTGTGGCTATTCTCTATCCTTTGGTCACACATAATTTGTTTCCCATGACATCTCGTATCATTCCGTCACTAAAAAAAAGTGGCAATGGTGTGGCTAATGGTTATTTAAAGTTACATGAAATTTTAGAATTTTAAGTGACTATGTCTTACCTTTGGTCACACATATCTATTGTGGTATTGTATTATTTTTGTGCAATAATCCATTTTATGTTAAATTTTTTTATGTTAAATAAAACCATTAAACATGAAAAAACTTAAAACCCAAATGATAGTAACAATAACATACCAAAATTCATACATAAGTTCTTAATTAGAGTACTAAAGCTACAAAACTTCTAAACAAAAGCTATCTACAAATGATGTAGCAATTGCGACAAAACCTGCATCACTCCTAGCAGCATAGCACTTGCAACAACAGCAAACCCACTTGCATTCATGAACCTCTACGCTCTTCATGAGATATGACAGCATTGCGTTCGTTGTCATCAAACAAGTGGGCGAAGAGAGTATTATACAGCCATTTGTGGAGTGTATGGACTAGATGACAACCCTCTGGTTTTGCAAAATCTGCATGTTTACGTTGTTTAAGTTTAGGACCAATCTTTAAAATGTAATTGTCATGTCCTTCTTGTGTATCACAAAACATAGTCTAGAATTTTTAGGCTTATCTGAATTAAATGTTTGCTCCTAACCTGGGGGATCAAGCTCTAAAAAAGGAAATCTACAGATCATTTTCTGGATGCAAGGTAACAATTTAAGGTGAATCAGAAATTTCCGGTCCGTGCAAATGGCACATTTGACATCTGCTCCCATCTTGGTCAACCACTTCTCTACTTGCAAGTGGTGCTCTTGGGGCTGAATCCCCCTCTGTGAACTGCATTTAACATGAAAATGTAATTCATTTATAAATATGTTTAAACTCAATGGCATAAAATTCAAGATATGCACACTTATGTGCGAAAAATAAAAATATGATCTTCAATGATCATCATACCCATGCTACTAAATGATATGCATAGGCATTTAAGCACACAAATAATGCAAGGGAAATACAAGTACACAACAATTAATTAGACTTTCATCTTGAGAAACATGGAGAATAGACTTTTTACTAAGTAATAAAAAAAATGAGTCATACCCTTATGATGCCCTACTTGAACCGTGAGTCAAAATAAAAAAATTGTCCCATTCAGGCCTTTGAAAGCTAGAAATCCATTTTGACGGTCTTGATGATGATTTAAACTAGGTTTTCTGCTCAGATTATTCATTAAACATTTAAAAAACAATAGATGAATGAATATACGCTTGAAATACTTTCTAAAAGTAATTTAAATATAAGCTGCAATTTTTATGAGGTTAACGTATATTAACAAAACAAGATGCACACAAAATTTGGACCAGAGAATGCACACAAATTGAAGGGATGGTTTATTTTAACATTTAGACATACGGCTAATGTCTTAGGGGGGCCACAACAATCCAAACATCATTATACAGATATAATATCACAATGAAGTCATAGTTATAACATGCATTTATAACAATAAACGGATGAGAAAATATGGAACATACTGGAGTATAGAAAGAGTGAGTTATTCATTTGCACATGTGAATACAAACTGCTTAATAATTGTGAAAGTATTGCATATCAATTATATCTTGTACACCCACTAAATATGATATCTTACATGAGTCGTTAACCTATAAACAATATAATCTATACTAACTCCTTCAGATTATAGACAGACTACAAACAGTTAACCAACAGTGACTATTTCGGTATATCGAAACTCGATTCACACAAATCTGGATAATTATGCAGTAAGAAAGAATAAAACTAAACATGTTCTATGTATCCTTGAGGAAAGTTTAAAACAAAAATGAAATATTGACTTAATTAAAAAGAAGCTCATGTCATCAAAATTTTATTAATTAGAAAATGAGCAAATTGCTGGTTTAATTGTGATATAATATAATGTAATATATTGCATGCTCAAAAAAATAGAAAACATGATCAAACTCATTTTACACTGCTTGAGCTCCATTGTTGAAGTGAAGTAGAAATCAAGAAATATGTTTAGAAATCCATATCATGCAAATTTGAGAAACAAGTTACGAACCATTACATTTGCATCAAGAAATGACCAAACTTTGAAAAGCCACCTTTTAGAGCTCTATCGGATTTTGACCATGACAAGCTACCAATGAAACAACGATATTCCCCCTCATAAAAAGAGACCATTAACAGCAAAAAAGAAGCATGCAGAACATGAAAGAGAGCGAACCACAGTCACAGTCCCTCTTCAAAAACAAATACATCAAACAACCCAAAAAAACTATGAATTCTTACGTTTAGTGATCGACAATCTTAGCATCAGGTTTGTTGTAACTAGGGGTGCAAACGAGCCGAGCCGAGCCCAAGCTCGACCAGGCTCGAGCTCGTTTAACATATGAAAGCTCGAGCTCGAGCTCGGCTCGAAGGTAATTTTTCAAGCTCGGGCTCGGCTCGACTCGTTTAGTATTTATTGATTAATTTATATTAATTATAATTATTATTATACATATAATTTAGTTATTTTTTATATTTATATAAATGGTAATTATTATTATATAATTATATGTTTAATATATTAATAAAAAAATATATAAACAGAAACCTCGATTCGGCTCAAGAGCTAGCTTGAGCTCGATAAGCGAAGCTCGTGCTCGTTTACTAAACGAGCTTGTTTTTAGGCTCGGGCTCGAGCTCGTTTAAGCTCAGCTCGTTCGAGCTTTTTTTTCGAGCCGAGCTCGAGTACCTCGCGAGTAGCTCGGCTCGTTTGCACCCCTAGTTGTAACGAGCAGCCAAATGCTTCTCAAAAAGAGCCAGACCAACATGCAATACCTTGACCATGAGGACCTGATAGCAACAAATAACTATTTAGACTTAAAAAGATTTCATCACGATTTTGTAGTGTTTAAACATATACGAGTACTAATCAGTAGTAACCTCAATACCAGACGTTTCAAAGTTCTTAGGATGGCCCGGAGTTTTGCTTCCTTGTTGACAGAATTGCTTCAAGTCTTCTTCTTGATAAAAGATATGCCAAGCATGTAAGTAAATGTCAAAAACTCCTGCAGATGCAAAACAATGGGCACTTAGTATGATGAATATAGCATAGTTTATGAAATTAGTGCACATACGCTTATGAGATTTAAACGAAGAGAAATATTGTGTGTAATCTAAGAATTTGTTCATCTGAATTTTGGGGTATCATCATTACAAACCATTATCAGGGACGATTACCATAAACTACAGGATGATCTGGTTCTAAATAAGAGGCTCAAACTAACCATATGGGTGACGTGAGTTAAACAATGTGTTCTAAAACAAGAAAAAACTTATAGCTTCTAGAGTATAAGTCATGAAATATATGATCTATCTTATCCAATCATCATGGATAGCCTAACAACTTGGTAGAGTAAGATCAGACACTAAGGTCCATGTTATGTGTGATTAAATTTCAACGGATGATGTAATGTAATTAATGGAGCTAATGGATTCGCCTAATAGAACATTGCAATCAGTATTAAGGAAACAAAAAGGTAACACCAATATCAGACACTAGACCATCTATCCTCAACATTGAAAAAAATATGTTGTACAGCAGATCTAAAATGCTAAAGCAGAACTGGGCAATTTTGAAAACAATACAACAATTAATCCTATGTGCCCAAATCCCATACAAGTCACATATCTCCAAACATGCAACACCACGACGAATTCGATAAAACCCACAAGCTAAGTAATTTTATCTAAGCATATAATCATTAAAATAGAGAAAATGTACACAGAACCTTCCCTTAACAGTCGAGGATTGCCCAAATAAACCCTAGCCGACGGTTGTGATGTCAGATATCATATGTAGCACCAGATCCACTTCAATCCTTCGTACCGTCTATTCATGTGTAGCACCAGATCCACTTCAATACTCTGTACCGTCTTACAAAAATCGAGGCGCAAGAGTGTTCAACGATTGATGGCATCATCAACGTCTACAACGCCAGTGATTTTGAGCCTGATCTGTGGCAGTGTCCAACCTTACCCTGATACCACCACTGGAGTTCAGGAAACAAAACAGATGTGTTCGGCGAGAGAGGGATTTCTAAGAAGTTTGAATGTGGAAAAAAAGAAACGGGTGATGTGTTCAGCGGGTTCAATTTGTGAGAACACATAGTTGATTTTAGGTTACAAGGGAGGGAAGGATGAGAGGGAAAAAGCAAAACTTAAACTTTTGGAATAGAGGAATGGGGCGGGAGATGAACTCATGAATCATGGGGGAACTTAATATTTGGGAAATCACATTTAATTATTTTTTAATGTTTTTTTGAGAGGCTCGAGTAGGGATGAGTTCTGTTTAGTACCGGTACCAAAAATACTTAGTACGGTATAAGCAGGGGCGGACTCAAGCCCAGCCCAAGGTGGGCGGGCGCACCCCTGGTGAAAAAAAAATTTAGTGTTAAGTTCCGTCGAAAATCTCGTCCGCACCCCTTGGAATTTTTCATCTGCACCCATTGGATTTTTTGGACCGCACCCTTGAAATTTTTCGTCCGCACCCCTTAGGTAAAAAGTGTTATCAATTTATATTTTAAATTTTTTTTAGTAAACTCTTATTTTAAAAAATTGGTACTAATTCAGTACCGAAAATAAACCGCTTCAGTACCGGTATCCAATACCATTTACTCATCCGTAGGCTAAATAACTACTAACGAACCTGAGCTGAGTTTTTAGCTCGTTTGAAAGTGTTCTCAAATTATGTCAAGGTTGGAGCCGAACTCGAACCTTCGAGCCGGGATCGATCTCAAATAAGTAGGCTTGACCTGAGACGAGCTCGAGCCCGTCGGGTCCATTAAGAGCTATCATAATTGTCAAGATCCAATTGGGTCCCTTAAGATATGTATGATCTACTATTATCCATTATAATTGTATGACTACTTACAACTCGCGATCTAACAATTTGAGATTTCGTATGACAAAGGCCCTTAATGATCTATTATAAGTTGTTAGGACTATTAAGACCCAATAAGGACTATTAAGAATTATTGGGAATGTTAAGGCCAACTAGGCCCACTAAGACAAATATGACTTCCTATTACCCATTACCCATTGTTATCTATTAAGACATAATACGTCTAATAACATGTCATACTTTCATTGATGGGTTATATTGGGCCTTGATTGGTGTTAGCGGCCCAATATAGCCTATATCGTGTCATAGTTGCTCTATAAGGGTTGGATATGAATGTAGTGACTCATACTAGTCATAGCTAGGTGTTAACACCTGATAACGTGTCATACTTACATTAATGGGCCGTATTGGGCCTTGCCTAGTGTCACTGGCCCATTATAGCCCATATCATGTCATAGTTGCTATAAGAGGGTTTTATATGAGTGTAATGAGTCATAGTTAGGCGTGAACGCCCAATAACATGTCATACTTTATTAATGGGCCATATTGGGCCTTGATTGGTGTTAGCGACCCAATATAGCTTATATCATGTCATAGTTGCTTTAAAAAGGTTGTATAGGACTGTAGTGAGTCATACGAGTCATAGTTCGTTGTTAACACCCAATAACATGTAATACTTTGATTAATGGGCCGTATTGCGCCTTGATTGGTGTCAATGGCCCATTATAACTTATATGATGTCATTGTTGCTATAATAAGGTTTTATAGGAGTGTAATGAGTCATTGTTAGGTGTAAACGCCCAATAACATGTCATACTTTCATTAATGGATCTTATTGGAGGCTTGCTTGGTGTTAGCTGCCTACTATAGCCTCTATGGTGTCATAGTTGCTATAAAAGGGTTGTATATGAGTGTAGTGAGTCATATTAGTTACAGTTAGGTGTTAACACCCAATAACATAATAATGGGCCGTATTGGGCCTTAATTGGTCTTAGTAGCCCATTATAGCCTATATCATGTCATAATCGCTCTAAGAGGGTTTTAGATGAGTGTAATGAGTCATAGTTAGGTGTGAACGTCTAATGACATGTCATATTTTCATTAATGGCCTTATTAGGTGAGAAAAAACCGAAATAACTGAACCATAACCGAAATAACCAAAAAACGAACCGAAATAAAAACCGACGGTTTGGTTTTCGGATAACCATTTTTAACAACCGAAAAAACCGAACTGAACCGATAAGTGGTTAACCCATGCTATTAGAAATTACTAATTTTATTCTTGAATGTTAAGTATATTTATAATAAAAATATTAGCATGTTTATTTATAACTAGTAGGAATGATCGCGCGTTGCTGCATGTGCTTATATTTTTTCATATCGTCGTTCTTGTTGGGGTCTATGTTTTGATGGGTGTTTATCTCCCCAATTTATGAATTATAGATTATATACTATATATTTCTTGCTCTAAACCAATGGTATACATCCTCACATTGTTCTCGCTTTCTTGTCGTGTTGGTATTTTTCATTCCTTGATCAATTAAAAATAATGTTTCATTCCTTGATCAATAAGTATACCTAGTTAATCGTGACGAATACGTGAACCCAAATCCAAATTTAAATATAATGTTTCATTCCATGATCAATTATTAGTTTTGTCTAGATGTATATTCTTCAAAACCCGGTTCCACACCCGAAACGGTTATTTCAATACCCATTTTTTAAGCTTGTTGATCATACTGGAACCGGTTTTGAAAAACAAAAAAAACCTCGATTTGTGCACCTCTACTATATATATGATGCAAAAGACCCATGATTTGGAGTCGTAGTTTTAGTCCAACAGCAAGGATGACATCTTTCAACCAGAGTTTAATGAGTTTTACAAAAGCTATAACTTTCTATCTTATAACCAAGGCTTGCCCGCAAGCAAAAAAGAACAAGCGCAAGACGCCTTACAATAAAAATAGCGAGGCTCCGTAAGACAAGACTAAAAAGGTTTCAAAGCACTTTAAATTCAACTGCATACCATAGTTGGGTTAGCTATATGCCTTCTAAAAGTTGCACCCATGCCCGTTTTGCAACTTTTCTGATGCCCTAGCTCTCCACCTGTAACCAGAACAAAATAACAAAATGATGACAATAAAAAACCGCTTATCAGATGAACAAGGAAGAAAATGACCATATAAAGAAATCTAGATAATCAAGTAGCTATGTACGCACCGGTTTGACCCTCTAACCCACCCCTGCCTTGCCCTCTACTAACTCCATCATCTAAACCATGGCCTATGCCTTTTGCAGGCCGACCCATCCAGTTTATATTGGATTATTGGAACCACCAGACAAGTCTTATTACATATCTATAGATATAATAACTCACCAGACAGGTCAAGCTCATATCTATATCATTCTATACCACCTGCATTAACCATTAACCCAACATGCATTATTGAAATGACTAAATTCTCTAACAATCTATTCAACCAACCATAAATATTTTACGAAAATGGCAATATTGATATATAAACCGAGTTTTCCTCTCACTAATTTCATTTTCTAGGTAAAGAGGGCACCTTTACCCCATTTCAAACAGGGTACCAACACCAATTAACTTCATTTAAAAGAATATGAATGATCATACAAATACTTATCCTTAGTTCTAACTTATTTAACAATTACAATAAACAATTACTCCAAAGTCATCAACTTCATAAACAGATTTTGCAATTTTAAATCCACGTACGACCAATCCAAAACCTTGAGCAAACTTTCACTAATTTCACGATTAATTTATCACACCACATCACTCATCTTCAATCAATTCTAAATATCACAATGTTAATACCTCGAAAAAAACACCTAACAATCAATACCTGAAACTAAGAACTAAAAGTTAATCGAAAACTAAATCATCATATAATCTTAAAACAAACAAATTCGATAATCTTAAATTCGATTTCAGATGCAAACAAATCACCAAAAATGAAAACGATCGGAAATAATAATAGTGATTCGGTACAATTATTCATGCCTATTCAGAACATAAGGAAAACTACGAAATACACGAAAGTTCAGCTGGCCTTACACATGTCTTGGCATCGAAGGGCTTCAAAAGCCTGCGTATATGCAATGTAAAGACTTAGCAACACTTGTTTACGACCCGTTATTTTTATGAAAGAAACATGCAGCTAAATAGCCGGATGAGTTGAATGTATTTCTCACATTTTAACAACTATAGTTTATAAAAGCCTGCAACCTACAGGTTAATGCACAAAACAATTAAATTGGACAAAACAATTAAATGTGACTACTCTACATCGCCACACCATCTCTGCAGAATTAAAAAAGTTTGACTTGGGTTCGGCCATCTAAGATGGAGGATCAGTCAGCAGCTCCAACTAAGCTATTGTGTCCAAGGTGTATAGCCCAGTCCAAGCCATTGCCACTTCACCATCCGACCAAAATCGAACTAGATTATTTCGATTTTGTTGATCTTGCTTCTTGATTTTGCATTTGATCTAGCCGGTTTAACCCTTACATTTCACCGGCTCCCTGGTTTGTCCTCCGGCCAACGGTCCGGCCGGGCACATGTTGAAACGATATTTCTCACGCAACTTGCAATCAGCAAGAAACCGTCAATATTTCTCGCCATCATCCGGCGTAATAAGAGATCCCCTATTCACCACGTGATAATTTAAAATGTTTGAATTCCCCTAATACGAAACCCTAGACAGGAGTTCAAACAAAGCATATGATATGAACTCAAAGATGAATAAGAAACCAGGTTTTACCTTTTCCGGTCGCAATATGAGGCGGGATCACCGGAAATTCCAATCCATGTAGCCTGCAATTAGAACCAAATCTCAAATCTGCTTCACTCGAACTGAATTCTGCAGATCTAAAACTCGCATAATAAAACAATTCGGAAACCTAGCTCATCTCCGGTATGGAGGGAACAGAAAATACCACAGACACGTTTGAGAAACTAATGCTAATCACATAGATAAAAGGGATTCACATAGTATATCTTCTCGAATTGGAATCAGGAATAGATATGGTAGGTAGAACAATTATGAGATGATTTAAAGTTTAGATACATGGCTATTTTGTATATTATTTGGTCACACAATTTTTTTTTATGTGTGGCATTTGCTATATTTCGATCACATAAAATAAAAATAACAATAAAGTGTTAATGGTGAGGCTAATTATTATGTAAACCGTATCAAAATTTTGAAATTTTAAATATAACTATTGTATAGCCTTTTGTCACATATATTTTTCATGACATTTGCTATCATCCTGTCACACAAAAATAAACTAAGTAACGACAGTGTGACGAATGTTTATGTAAAGCCATATGATATTTATAATTTTGAGTGTGACTATTGTCTAACTTTTAATCACACAAATAATATATGTGACCATATGTATTACCTTTTATTGACATCATCACACAAATATTGTGACCGAAAGTCATATTTGGTCACACTTTTTTTTAGTATAGCTACTAAATGTCTTGGTTTTTTCTCAAAGATGTGCTTTAAGCCACATCATTAAAAATACCATGGTCGTAGATCACATTTGGCCACACGATTCCGGTGTGGCTAATAAATGTCACAGTTTTTTTCTTAAAATGTGGCTAAAAGTTTAAAAAACATGTGTTTTTTGTCACATAAAACAATTACCGTGGTCATAGATCACATTTGGCCACACTATTTTTAGTGTGACTAGTAATTGTCACAGATTTTTCTTAAAGTGTGGCTAAAGGTTTTGAGTTGTTATATAATGGTCACATAAATGCGTATAATGTGTGACGATAAGTAGGGTGAAAGTTTTTCAAATGTTGGAAATGACCCTTAGCCACACATTTAATTAAAAGTGTGGCTGGACGGTTTGGCCATATGTGTGGCCGTAGGTGGTTTTTGAAGTAGTGGTAATTATTGAATGTAATATAAGAAGATATGAATCTATGTTATTACTAAGTTAAGTTTTAGTTGAAATGGGTCGGAAATGGTTAAGAAAGAAATTCGATTAAGTTTGGGTAAGAAAGGGAACTTACATAATGAATTATGCATAAACATGAATTAAGGAGTTATATATGTAGGATGTAAATTGTAAGTACGGGTGTGAATAGAAAATGAATACATGCTTGAGAGAGGTATTTAATTATATGCTTGAATGAATAAGACGAGTTATGCGTATTTGAGGACACGTCCATATGAAAGGAAGCTAATGATACTAACCGTTTTTCTATTGAGAATTAATGTGAAGCATATGCAGGTTAACAATGGAAGTATAGGTTGACTCTGCAATCCGATGCGAGTGATCGAATGGATGGATGAAGGAGCTAGTATAAGAGAAAGCATGATATGTGGACGCTTTATTATGCATGTGTTAATGTTTTTGTATTATGTCATCGGTTACTAATGATGAGATTGAATGTGGTGACTGCAGGTTGTACAGGGTTATGGATGTTTCATCAAGAATTGTACGCATTTGAAGATCGAGTCAAGACATGGATTGTACGTGGGTGTGTATGTGGTCACTTAATTCGATATATGTATGTTAGTTGTTAATCAAATTTTAGAAAGGGATTAATGTATTTAAGTGAAAGAAAGAATATCATTAAAGAAATTTTAATTATGTGTTTTCCGCTGCAAATCTTGGGTTTTAACGTGTTAGGGCGTTACACAATCGACGCAAGCCACTAGAATTTCAAGTGGGAGATAAGGTACCCTTGAAAGTTTCTCCTTGGAAAGGAGTAGTTCGGTTCTGTAAAAAGGGAAAACTAAGTCCAAGGTACGTAGGGCCATTCCCAATAATCCAGCGAATAGGACCAGTCGCCTATCGCTTACAACTACCAGAAGGTCTAGCCGGGGTACATGACGTATTTCATGTATCCAATCTCAAGAAATGTCTATCCGACGAATCCCTGGTAGTTCCTCTTCAAGATGTAGAGATAAATGAAAAGTTAAAATTTGTTGAGAAGCCACTGCAGATAGAAGACAAAAAGGTCAAATTTCTCAAGCACAAATGTAACGCCCCAAAATCTGAATGTTAATATTTGTTGTGTGTTCCTATATGGCACGTCATGAAATTAATAACTAGGCTATTTAACCTAGTTAAGGGTATGGTCAAAAGTATTAAGTGATGAAGGTAGTGTCGGTTATGTTTTAAAGGCAAACCTGAGGGGTTAAAGTGGAACAAGATGGAAGTTGAGTTATTAAAATGAAAGTTCAACACACAAACACACACTTCGTGTGTGTTCACGAATGTTCAGGAGCTCCAAGAGCTCCAAACCATAACTCAACTAAATCACCAAATTGAAAGGTGAATCGAGGCTCAAATTCAAGAAGGAACACGGATTATTGATCACTTTCACGAGGGGATCATAAGGTATGTCTTAAATCTAAGATTGGTGATCATGTGTGAAGTGGGTTATGTTCAAATCCGTGAGTTAGTATGAAATTGATCATGTATAAGGGTTAGAATCATCGTATAGAACACGGGTTACGTATAGTTTGTGTTAATTTGATGATTAGAGGTGAAACCCGTTAGTTAGGGTGAAGATGATGACTAGAATCACCTCCCATGTCCAAGCCTTGTTGAAAGATTGATGTATTATGTGGGTATGATGAATACTTGTTAGATGAATTAGGAGAAATGTGATGATGATATGTTTGATGTTTATTTGGGAATGATCCATGATGGTTAGTAGTAGGTTTTGATGGGTTATGTTTGAGTTTAGAAGATTTATGCATGAATTAGTTGTACGTTATGCTTAAAAGGTGGTACGTACATCAAGGGTATGATAAAATGTATATAGTGTCGTCCGTATAGTCGATTATGATGTTACGGGTATATGTTGATAAGTCGATAGTTACATATGGTTAATAGTTGACTTTTGAAAGTCAACAAGTATAAGAAACATGATTTAACTCGTTGTGGTAAAAGCAGGATTATAGGAAGTCGTTTGGGCATGTTATGTTAATATGCGTTAATTGTGATTACATGATGATGTACATATGTTGGAAAGGATATGAAGTTGATTATATGTTTTATTCTTGTTAGAAATGACTAAGAAAAGTTAAGTGTGAAATATGCGATTGATATGATTGTTAACATGTACAAATGAGTATGCTAATAAGAGCGTGATTTCGATGAAATGAAAGTATAGGAATCACGAAGAGACGGGCTCAAGCATGAGGTGTTAACGGCTCAAGAAGAGGCGAGGAATCGGATACGAGCACGGACGCATAAGGTAAGTGATTTCTGTAATCACTTCTTAGTTCGATTAAGTAATATGGTGTTTTAAGTAACTAAATATGATGATTGAGGTCAAATAGGTGTCGTAGTCTTTCGTCGTAAAAGAGGGGATTAAAGTTGACCAAAATGCCCTTGATGGGTATTTTGGGTAAACGATCTTAAAAGTAGTTTAGAAACAAGTTATTCGATTAGTGTAATGTTTTGGTCAAGTATGAAAGTGAAGAGTATTGTTTTGTAAGTCAGAAACGTTTTAAGGCGCAATTACCCTTAACGGGTCAAAATACGCTTTTGAGCGCAAACGTGTGGAATAAGATGTAAGGTGTCCGGGAATGAATCTTTTGTGACAAATGACCTTGAAGTTATCAATTAATATGATGTTAAAGTCAAACAAACAAGTTATGTGATAAAATTATGAACGGGGCAATTCTTGGTAAAAAGGGTAGTAAGCCGAAGACTTAAAAGTCTGGAATTTTGTTAATCCGGATGTCGGATCTTAACTCCATAAGATGGAGAATTAAATTACGGACGCGTAGGAAAAAGAATCGGGTAAAACGGACCAATAACGAAGAAGTTATGACCGTTTCCGTAAAATTCGGTCGTGCTGGGAATCTGCAGCACAACAGCAACAACATTCTGTTTGTTTCGGGGCGTCGCGCCACGCGACGGGCCGTCGCGCGATGCGACGGGTTGTCTGGTTGGCGAAATTTGTTCGTTTGCTCCGTTTTGGCTTGGGAACTCGTTTAAACGCGTTTCAAGTTACGTAGGACTAATTTAACTTACGTTTTTATAAACTTAAGTGTATGCAAATATGTAGATAGGTATGTATGTATGATTATAAGTATGCGAGCAAGTACGTGGATATATGATGGCATGTATGAGAGTAGGCATGTATGAGTTGGTAAGATGCAAGTAGAGATGTATGTATGTATGTATGTATGTATGTATGTATGTATGTATGTATGTATGTATGATGTCATGAGTGTATGTAATGATGTAGGTATGTGTACATGTAGATACGTATATAATGATGTAGATATGTTTATATGTAGGTATGCATGTAGGTTGGCATGTATGTGTGTGAGTATGCATGCAAGTAGGTATGTATGCATGTGTGTACGTATGTATATACGGAGATAATATGTATGAAGTTTAGGTATGTATGTAAGTTATTCAGTATGATTAAGTTCTTACGAGGATATGCGGGTACATGGAGTTTTAGGTGTAATGCAGGTACAGTGTCGAAGACTCACCAGAGGTGAGGTACTCAGTGGGAATGTTTAATGTAAAGGAATAATGGAACGGGAATAGTCCAAGTCTAAGTACCGTTTATATTGATAACATATTAATGCCTTGTATGTGTTTGGTGAGTGCAGGTCGTTCGAGCCAGATTTTCCTTTTTGAAGAGGAGTGATCAAAGATCGGGTTACAAGATAGATTGTACGGGAGTGTTTGTGTACGGAATTGGGTGAAACTCAATTATGTTTTCTTACTGTAAATAAGTTCCATAAATGTATTTATTGTAAAAGAGTTAACCTTAAAAATGAATTTAAGTACGTCAAGATGGTTATAATGAAAGAAAAATTTTATGCTACGTATTTCCGCTGCGACTTTAGTCAAATACGTTTTAGGGTGTTACAACAAAAGACCTGTACTGGTCAAAGTCAAGTGGAATTCAAAGAGAGGACCGGAGTACACTTGGGAGCTGGAATCGGAGATGAAACGAAAGTATCCCTACTTGTTCCAATAAATATCGAGGACGAGATTTTAATAAGGTGGGGAGGATGTAACAACCCTCATTTAAAACTACTATTTCTTATGATATTATGTCTAATAGGAAACCCTAATTGAGACCCCCAAGTGATACTGCATGAACCCTAAAATTTTCAGAACAATCGGAATCAGGATCAGGGCCCCTAAAACTCAGGGGGGGGGGGGTTATTCCCCATTGACGATTATCATCATAACTTGCTGTAAAATGCAAATTTCTTCGATCCGTCAACTCAGCTAAGCTAGTTAGAGACGTGGCTACCCTATGCTAAAAGGGGGGCCGTCGCACCACGCGACAGGCCCTTGCGCCACGCTGGCGCTCCGTTTTTCCAGTATATATAGAGGAGTTTGGCACTTGCATTTTGGCGTTGGTTCGATGTTAAAATTCAATTCGTACACTGAGATATCGTCTGTTTCGTTCAAAACAATCAAAATCCCGAAATTCTGCCGCGATAACAGGGTAATAACTCGATCACTGCTACGATTTAATGTCCGATCGATAGAAACCAATCCGATGGATGTTTAAGTGCTGCCCAAACTCGGGCTATACTTTTTCATTCTTCATGAATTCGATGGATGTTTAAGTATCGCACTTTATCATTCATTGTGAAGGGTTTGATCTCGTGAGTTGTCGTAAGAGTTAGATTAAAGTTACTAACCTAGTTTTCGTGTGCATTGTTATTTAATTAGGTTAATCAGGCTAAACGCTGCCCGTTTAAATCTGCAATGTGAGTCATTCTCGTTTTATCAAATTGCTTTCCAAAACCCTATTTATTTCAAAGTTATAATTACAGGGATTAAGTCTTTGTAATCTTCAATTACTGCCGGTATGTGGGGTTTTGTATACATTACTTGTTTCCCGTCACCATTGGACAATGAGTTTGCCAATGGGTGATCTGACCATAGTCACAGATACAGTCGAGTGACAAATACCGATTTGGGGTAATTGGTTGATATAAACAATGTAATCACCCTTAATACTGTATATTATAACAATGTGTCGTTTTGTGCAACTTGAATGACTTGCCAGTATTTCCCTGCTGATAAAACCTTTTTAAAACATGTTTCAGGTGATCTGCTGTGATCCAGGAAAAAGTGTCGTGTAGCACTACAAGCTTGAAGATGTGGCTCAATAAAATGAATAAACATGTTTTTGTAAAACAGGGGATTTCCGTGAGAAATCACCTTTATTGTTAATTATGGGTGTAATCCCCAATTTGTGAAATAAAATATATTGGGTATTTTCAAGTTTTAAACGATCCTGTTAAAATTCCGCTGCCAATATAATAATTACCACGAATTTCTGTCCCGCGGCTCCTGAAACGGGTAAAACCGGGCCGAGGGCAGTGACAATAATTGATATGACTTGGAAACAAATATAATTGCGAGATCGCCCTTAATACTGTACAATGATTTTTATTTAAACTTGATTAAACTGGGATTCACTCACCAGTATTTCCCACTGCCAAATATTTTTAAAACGCGTTTCAGGTAACAAAATGTGAAAGCCAAATAGAAGCCAGCTGGACAGCACTGAAGGTTTGAAAAAGTGGCAATAAAGTTACCTAATTTAAAATAGATGTTTCTATTAAATAAAAATAGGATTTATTACTATGAAAATGTGTGTACTGCAAACTCGGGTTTTATCCCCATGTGTTTAATATTATGAAAACGTGGTATTTTACTCTGATTAAATATTTCCTAACTACGGTCCTAATGAAGATTCTGCTGCCAAATTAGACAAACACGCGATACCACCGAAACTGGCTCGCGGCCGCCCGTTCCCGGGGATTAGGGATCGGGGGTTGCGACAGAAGGTGGTATCAGAGCTAAGCCAGTGATTCAGCCACAGAAGTGTTCTGCTGACATCAAAATTCAAATTGATAGGAAATAAATTACAGGAATACGTGCATAACTGTATTTTCTTGTTATGTGTTATTTGACTATTTGTTAGTTTATAGTATGAGCGACCAAGGACCATCTGACGCGTACCGTCAATTGTCTGGTTCACCTAGAAGCGAAGGGGCCTCTTCTCAGCCTACCCTCTCAGGGTACTCAGCTGATAAGGAAGAAGGAATATTCGTGCTTAAGGCTCAGTCCGAGGAGCCATTCCCTCAGAAAAAGAGAGGATGGTTCAGTCGAGGGGCACATGAGTGTAGGAAGCGTATGAAAAAGTTACAAGACCAGAGAGCACTAGCAGCGGCCAAAAGAGAAACCGATTCCTATGCCCAGGATATAATTAATAGGGGTATAGCCAACATCCACATCTTAGCAACCACTACAGCTGAACCTAATCTGGAACAAATGATAGCACCCCAACCACAACCACCAATCCCTGACCAACCAATGGAAATAGAAAACCCTGAAAATCAAGTAGAAATGCACGACTTCAATCCGGAAGAAATACCTAGGGTACCTGCACCAAACCCTTTAGACCCAAATTATGACCCCTGGTGGGACGATAATGTCACACCCCCATATTTCCACGTATTACCAGTGGGCCCGGTGGGGAGTATCGTGACGTAGCCGATATCATCAAAGTCAAACAACACAATTTAAATGCACAGCGGAAGCAAAATATATAAAATCACATTACAACCCGAATAAATAGTAATATCAAAGTATTACAACGGACTGTAAAGGATGGATCCATAGGCGGATCTTAAAACATAAACATTGTTCAACAGACTTTAGACGCCTAGAACTTGCAAGATTCCTTATTAACGCCCTGAGCTTCCAGCCAATTACGTTCAGTACCTGTCACTTAACCTTTTTGGAAAATACGTTAGTTTACACTGGTAAATACAATTAACCGACTCATTTTAAAAAAAAAGTTTAAGAAAATTGATTTAGATGCACCAGGCACAAAAATATCTTTTATAACTTGGGACAATTATATAAAGGTAATCTTGTATACAGATTTACATGTTCGTTATACGTTCAGGGCCCGATGTAGAAACTGAGTCAAGATTAACAGACACACCACAAGTATAGGCCCGCAAGAGAGTGAGATATCGTTTCCATTATGCAACTGTCAGGTGTATGCCTACACCCCGTGCATAAGACGTGGCCATTTTTATTTTATAATGATGCCAATGATATCCGGGACATGGTCATTAACCCCTAAAGGCTTTTATTTCAAACAATACAGATTAAAACGGGTTACCTCAATAATTTAACCACAATATGATTAAACATTCAATACCCGACCAAGCGGTATTATTATAATACCGTATCCCAAGCCCGTATAGGGAAAATAAGTTAAGAGTATTTACCTGAGCTTAAAATAAATTTATACTCAGCCGTATATCCTAATCAGCAAGCACAAGTACCTTTACTAGGGCTCTTAATCTGGAACGAAGGTGTTATTAATCTATTAGATTCCTAACAGGTCTTATTTAAGTCGTAACTTAGACCGGTTAGTTCTAAAGAAAGATACGGTTCAACACGCATGATTAAGCGAAGACCGGATTAGAATGTGATTTAGTCCCGACAAGTTTGAAGAATTGTATAATATGGGTAAACTAAACACATTCTGGATTTTGAGGTGAAAAAGATAAGGGTTGACCCGTTTCGGTCAATTTATGCAAATTAGTTACATAAACCGAACCGAACGCGAAAAACGCATAATGGGTAACCAAAAGAGTCATGAACAGGTTTCCTAAATTAATATGTTTAAAATATGTTGTGATATCAGTAGGATACCTTCCATTATGCCCAAAACGAGTTTAATCTTAATTTAAGCCCCGTAGGGGTATTTTGGTCATTTTAAAGATTATAGAAGGGGTTAAATAAAATTATGTGGTTCGGGTATGAAATAATCAGTAAAACTACTTAAATTAATAAGTTATATCAGTTGGTGATAAGTCTTATATGACAAAAATGATTTTAACCCATACATCTTCATTTCCTGAGGTGGTATTTCCTACTGGTGTTGCACCTGGTCTTTTCACCCGACTGCTGGTTGTCTTCCTTAAACCCGGAACTCTTCTTATCCTCAGAGTTCCTCTTTTTCTTCCAATCAGAGTGATGAGAATTCCCATCCTCCCTTTTACGCTTTCCATCTTTAGAAACTTTGGCAGCCTTGTTTCTGACCACACCGAGTGTGAGAGATAGCGACAAATCTGCCGCTAACCTGAATGTAGTAGGTCTCGATGCTTTCACACTTGCCTTTATTTCTGGGGCTAGACCCCCAATAAAGCGAGCTATACGCTTTGGTTCCGGTGTGATCAAGTAAGGAACCAATCGAGACATGGTATTGAAACTTGTAAGATATGCTTGACAATCTAAGTTCTTCGTGACTAATGTCAAGAAATCAGTCTCAATTTTCTCAACTTCATGTTGAGGACAGTAATTTTCTTTGATAAGAGCAACGAACTGATCCCAATTCAAGTTGTACAAAGGGATCTTCCCTGTAGCTTGGACCAGTGACCTCCACCAAGCTAGAGCTTCTCCTTTAAAGGATTGTGAAACAAACTTCACAATGTCTTGCTCTGCACATCCACTAATATCAACAACGGTGTCCATCTCATCGAGCCATGTCATGCAATCGATGGCTCCCTTTTCTCCTGTGAAGTCTCTAGGCTTGCAGGAGACAAAATATTTATATGAACATGCTTTAACACGTGGTTCTTGATGAAGCACAACCTGTCTAGACGGAACACTCCTCTGATTCGAAGAATGATGAGAATCACTCTTGCGATCTATATGAGTCTTGGAGGGTTGCTTTGTATGAGGTACAGATAGGGTCCTACTATGGGTACCATTTGATTCATTATCTCTTCTCTCCAGAGCTCGAGTAACGGCATTGTCTATCAATGCCTGCAGTTTCGCACCAGCTATATTAACTCTGGTAGCATCATTATTCTCCCTTGGGTGACTGTTGACCTCATCCGATCCAGCGATGTAGCTTGATTGCTACACAAATTTTGACAAAGATTTACTCGGGAGTTTATTATGGAATAATCATTTAGATGATTCATTAACCATGGTAATATAAACCATATTGGTTAATTTGTTAATTATATTAGTATTTTCATTATAATTTATCCTAGTATATAAAACATTAAGGATAATAAAGTGGCACAACAGGCCTAATCACAAGGATAGTTTTGGATTTATAAGTCATGATCTTATAGGATCGAGGCATTAAGGTTTGAACGTAGCTCATTACCTTTCTTGACAGAGAGTCAAGGACTACAACTGTCTTTTATCTTTTAGGACAATTGATATGGTCCGTAGGCATTTCATCACTCTAGGGATGTTTATGATATGATCATCTTATCTGATGATATTAGTCAAGATCGCATTGATCATACAGACTATTATGCTTGGGCGTAGTCCAACATCTTTAGACAGGGGGCCAAAGACCACCACTGTCGTTGTCTTATCGGACAACAACCTTAACCCGTAGGCACTTCATCACTAATGGATGTTTATAATATGATCATCTTTATTTGATGATTTAAGCCATGATTTCTAAATCACTAGGCTAAATAAAGGGGTTGGAAATTCCCAATATAAAGATGACAAGTGTGATTTTATCGCATCACTGTTGTCAGGAGTGTTAACATGTTTTCAGATGTTAACAAAAATCTGAATCTCTTTTAAACATGTTTTACCATCATAGCTAGGTCTTTAATGACATTCAAGCTAGGTTATACCCCTTTAAGATTCTTTTTAACATATATTGGCAGATCAATTACGAAAAGGAATAATAATTTGATTTATTTCATATATTATATTCATGTATAATGATAAAATGAAATTTGGATAAAATATTCCAATGATTTTAAAAGAAGTACAAAATTTGCCCTAAGCAGGACTTAAAAGAATATGTTGTCCATGAAGGGACTAGAAAATAAATATGTCCTTATAAGGACTATTAAGGAAACGAATTTCAGCAAAAGGAGTTTTCTTCTTCACTTTATTTCTGAATGCTTTCTCCTTGGATGCACGTTTATCCTAGCCGCGGTACGAAGCTTGGCATTTCTAGGCTTCGGATGTGGAGAATTTTTTTTTCATTTCGGCTCCTTTGCTTGGCAATATATCCAAAGTATATAAATCAGAAGCAATGTTTTACAAATTAGGGTTGAGAGTATTCCTATGTTAAGTCTAGACTCAAAAGGTCAAGGAATGTGCTACTGTGTCATTGAGATTAAACACTAAGGGCTAGTGTTTAATTCACTCAATGTTGGCTCTGATACCAACCTGTCACACCCCCATATTTCCACGTATTACCGGTGGTCTCGGTGGGGAGTATCGTGACGTAGCCGATATCATCAAAGTCAAACAACACAATTTAAATGCACAGCGGAAGCAAAATATATAAAATCACATTACAACCCGAATAAATAGTAATATCAAAGTATTACAACGGACTGTAAAGGATGGATCCACAGGCGGATCTTAAAACATAAACATTGTTCAACAGACTTTAGACGCCTAGAACTTGCAAGATTCCTTATTAACGCCCTGAGCTTCCAGCCAATTACGTTCAGTACCTGTCACTTAACCATTTTGGAAAATACGTCAGTTTACACTGGTAAATACAATTAACTGAATCATTTTAAAAAAAAAGTTTAAGAAAATTGATTTAGATGCACCAGGCACAAAAATATCTTTTATAACTTGGGACAATTATATAAAGGTAATCTTGTATACAGATTTACATGTTCGTTATACGTTCAGGGCCCGATGTAGAAACCGAGTCAAGATTAACAGACACACCACAAGTATAGGCCCATAAGAGAGTGAGATACCATTTCCCTTATGCAACTGTCAGGTGTATGCCTACACCCCGTGCATAAGACGTGGCCATTTTTATTTTATAATGATGCCAAGGATATCCGGGACATGGTCATTAACCCCTAAAGGCTTTTATTTTAAATAATACAGATTAAAACGGGTTACCTCAATAATTTAACCACAATATGATTAAACATTCAATACCCGACCAAGCGGTATTATTATAATACCGTATCCCAAGCCCGTATAGGGAAAATAAGTTAAGAGTATTTACCTGAGCTTAAAATGAAATTTATACTCAGCCGTATATCCTAATCAGCAAGCACAAGTACCTTTACTGGGGCTCTTAATCTGGAATGAAGGTTTTATTAACCTATTAGATTCCTAACATGTCTTATTTAAGTCGTAACTTAGACCGGTTAGTTCTAAAGGAAGATACGGTTCAACACGCATGATTAAGCGAAGACCGGATTAGAATGTGATTTAGTCCCAACAAGTTTGAAGACTTGTATAATATGGGTAAACTAAACACATTCTGGATTTTAAGGTGAAAAAGATAAGGGTTGACCCGTTTCGGTCAATTTATGCAAATTAGTTACATAAACCGAACCGAACGCGAAAAACGCATAACGGGTAACCAAAAGAGTCATGAACAGGTTTCCTAAGTTAATATGCTTTAAATATGTTGTGATATCAGTAGGATACCTTCCATTATGCCCAAAACGAGTTTAATCTCAATTTAAGCCCCGTAGGGGTATTTTGGTCATTTTAAAGATTATAAAAAGGGGTTAAATAAAATTCTGAGGTTCGGGTATGAAATAATCAGTAAAACTACTTAAATTAATAAGTTATATCAGTTGGTGATAAGTCTTATATGACAAAAATTATTTTAACCCATATTATGCGTTTAAAACGCGTAAAAGGTCGTTTTAAGCGATTTCCGGGTTATAACAGGAAATCTGAGTTTTCTGATCAGTTTGTAAAGTTCAAAATACTTCATTTAACATATAAAATCAGTATCAAGAGACTTGGTGTCTAAATGTTGCGTAAAACTCATCTTATAAACGAAAAGGGTATAATCGGTAATTACCGAATCAAGGTAATAACCCTATGTTATGACCAGTTTAAAAATTATTAAAGATCTTCAAAAATCCCAAAATATTATGTTACATCAGTGGGTAAAATATTTGGTGTCAAAATTGGGTTTAGATAGGCTTTACGCTAATTACGCCGTTTAATTATTAAAAAGCTTTCTAACTACGCTATTAAGCATAACTCCTAATCCCGACCTCAAACTGATGTGAAAATTTAGGGACATGTTTATAAATCTGTAACAAAGATTATTGTCCTCTCATATTTCCAAAATTATCGTTTTAGGGTCAAATGGGCATTATGGTCAACATTAAGCAATTAACGGAACATCGGACAATCAACGAGTCAAGTAGTATAATCACAGAGGGTTATACTATCATATAACCCGGTCCTAATGGAACTTTAAGGCATGCCTAAACTAATCTAAATCGGGTCAGAACTGGAAGTCAAAGCGATAGTCAAATTATGCGACTTTCGGTTCCGAACCGAGCCTAAACTGAAAATTGTCGAGTTGAACATGTTTAGACATATTCTTACATTAATTACCAAGTTATATTAATGACAAAACAGGTTGTATAGCTTCTACATTGCTAATTATGTGTTTATTTGCAAAATTGTTTCCTGTTGACTTTTTAAGGTCAAGTTTGACCCGACAATTGACCTTCTTAGAGTGAGAATCAGAGGGTGCCCTTTTTAAGGGTTTATTGCCCACATAATTACCAACTCATAGGTATTTTCAATTTGTAATTTGACTGGACAAATTAAGATTAATGACGAAGTCAAATCTTAATTACGATGGTTTTGACTTTTCGCTAATTAACTAATCAAAACTGAATTAGGGAAGGTTAAGAATACTTACCAAGGTCCTAAGCACGACTAATGATCACTAGGAAAGGTGCTTGAGCTCCAAAATACTCCAGAAGTGAAGTTGTGAAGTTGCAAGTGAATGTGATCAAATGGTGCATCAAAGAATTTCTTATATAGGGACTTTAATCCCACAAGATCATGCCAAACAAAGTCTATGGATGTTATGGGATCATTCCAAGTGTCCCTAGGTCCTTCTAAATCATTAAACAAGTCCCTAGAATCAAGAAATGGCAAAATGAGGCGGTGTAACCGGCTGGAATAGGCAGCTGTGAAGTTTATAATTCTGGCACTTGCTTACGAACCGTAAGGTCTAGCGTATACGGTCCGTAAGGACCTGGTCAGCAAAGCAAAGTTTCAACTGTTGACATGTTTAGCCCCTGCACTTGCAAATGCCATTTCCGACACATCTAAGGCCCGTTAAATCATTTTTAAGGCTCTACAATGATGTCCAAACATAGGGAACATGAAACATGCTCAAAAACATGCCGGATGTCGGTTCGTTTGGTCGTACGGTCACGTTGTTCGGCTAATTACGATGAAACACGGACGGACGCGGAAAACGATCCAAATTACGCGACGGATGGAATTTTATCAGGTCAATCACTAAAATAAAATATTTTAATGATTACATAAGTTTTTGGATGTCCGGATATATTCAGAACATGAGATATGCGCGAAAGTGCAAACTTGTGCACTTTTTGACACTTTTAGTCCCTGCATGACTTAAAAGTTTATTTTTGCGCACCGAACACCTCTAGGCCTATAACTAAGCTATGTAAAGGATATTTAGGGCATTTTTAACTTATGATCATATTCCGGAAGGTTTGATACCATACGATCGGTATACTTTTGCAGTTTGACGCAAATAGTCCCTTTAATGCGCGAACTTGCGCATATCATCGTTTAATAGTATCGAAGCCTTATCTAACCCATATTAGGTATTTATTAGAGTATTATAAAACATCACAATGCTTCGGATTTGCTAAAAGGTCATTCAGAGGTATAATTAAACATATTGACACTTTTAACCCCTTATATTTGCAAAGTTGCGCGTAACGCCACTTAAAGGCATAAAAGCCTCGGACGGCAAACGATTGGCATTCCCGAGAGTATAATCAATTATCATGAAGCTCTCGGATTATTAAAAGGTCACTCAGAGGTAAGAATTAACATGTTGATGCTTTTAACCCTTTATTGCACAAACTTTCAATAAATTACGCAAACGACTACACTTGATCAACAAGTGGCTCATTTGTGAATATAAAACCATAAAAGGTTATTCAGAAACTTATTTTTGGTATGTTAATACTTCTAGTTCTTTCATAATTAATGTTTTCGATTTTTCAAAAAATTAATCCCTTAAATTCAAGGTTTGACTTTATTAGGGTTTATTACACGTGTCAATACATTATTGGACGTGATTTTACGAGGTGTTACAGATAATAGGGACTCTGTGCAACGTTACCCGATACATGAAGACGTGCCCATGCCAAACATAGGAGCCTACCCAGGTTTGGATCCTTTAGATCCCTATTAGGAAGATTTTAGATAATCCTTACCAATTCCAGGCCCCTACACCTCCGTACAAGGAACCCGCACCCCAGATTCCGAACCCAGTCCTAGAACATGCACCCCCAATGAGTGCAGAAAACGTACAAGAACTTAGGACATTTGGTGAGGAAATTTTAGAGAGTAGTGAAAGAATGCGACAGGTGGGAGAGCGACTCGTCTGGAAGTATGACGAGCGCAATATGGATTTCTGGATGAATCCATATCCATGAATGTGATGGTGGAAATGGTAGTAATAGTAATAATAATAATAATAATAATAATAATAATAATAATAATAATAATAATATAATATGTGTGTATGTGTATAAAAAAACTACGGATGCCTATTACGAGTAGTGTAACTTTAAATTTCAGTTGGTATTGTAATTTTAATTTCATTATTAGTGTGTAATAGATGCATAGTATATGAATAGAGTAAGTCGCAATGATCGACGCTTTTGACCAAAATGCGTGTCATGTGATTGACTATATTAAATATTATTTTGTGTTATTAATACGTGGTAAATGTTTAAAATTCAGATGGCTGACGAAGGAAATCAAGAAAATCTGAATAACGATAACCAGAGTAACATTAACTTGGTTAATGAAAATCCGAGCATCAATAACAATGGAAACCAAATGGATAATAGTGCTATTCAACACATAGTGGCACAAGGAATTATAGATGCAATGCCATTTATTCTTCAAACTGTTAAGGATGCTGATAATAAAAGTAAACATAGCAGTAAGCGACCAATTGAACCAGAAAACAGCGTGAACAATGGACCCGTACTTCAAGTGCCCATTCCCAAAAGAAGAAGAACCATGCCTTATGGTTGTTCTTATAAAGAATTTTGGTCCTGCAAACCAATAGAATTCTCGGGCAATGAAGGACCCATTGCAACTCTGTGCTGGATAGAAAAGACTGAGGCAGTTTTAAAAATAAGCAAGTGTGCTGAAGAAGACAAGATAATGTTTGCTTCTAATCTGTTTAAGAACTCAGCCTTAGAATGGTGGAACACTATCCTCCAGTCTAGAGAAAGTGTAGGGTATACAATATGGAATGGGAAGAATTTAAGAATACGGTAGAAAGGAAATTATGTCCTCCTAATGAAAAGGAACAAATAGCAAATAAGTTTCTGAACTTAAGAATGATCGGGGTAGATAGTAAGGGTTATACTACCACATTCTTTGAATATGCTAGAATAGTACCAACCCTTGCATCACCTGAACCGGTATTAATCTCCCGTTACATCTGGGGATTAATTGGAGAGATTAGACATGTAGTCAAGGCAGCTAGATCCCAAACTATAGAAGAAGCTGTAGAACTAGCAAATACCTTGACAGATGAGTTAATCCGTACTAGAGAAGATGACCAGAGGAGAAACCTAGCTCAGAGACTTACCCAAGAATTCCGTTCTGGGAATTTCAACCGTAGGAATATAGGTTCTACCTCTGCACCATACTGCAAGGTCTGCAAGAAAAAAACATTCGGGAAAATGCTCCACTAGTCCACTCACTGCAATTTCTGCAAGGCACCAGGACACAAAGAAGATGATTGCAGGAGAAAATCCAGTAATGTACTATGCTTCAACTGTGGAGAAAAAGGTCATATCAAGCCGAACTGTCCAAAACTAGCTCCAGCTGCGAACAACAAGAACCCTAAAAATGCTAGAGCATTTGTCCTGACTGCAGATGAAGCGAACAACAAGAACCTTAAAAATGCTAGAGCATTTGTCCTAACGCTTACCGTTTCGTCAATTTTAGTGTTAGTGTTTAACTCTTTTAAAAACTTCGCATGAGTAGGAACTAAACAATGATTTTCAAAAGAAGGTGACAAGAGATTAATTTCTTCAAAATTAGACTCTTCTTGTATTTTAACGTTGTCAGACTCACCTTTTTCGTTGTTTAACTCATGTGTCGGTTTTTCACTTATTTGTTCTTCCATTTTTACACTTCCATTTATCTCTTCTTTATTTAATTCTTCTCTTGCGCGGGACTCCTCTTCCCTTGCGCGAGATTCTTTTATATAGCAATCGATAACTCTAAGGTGTTCTAATATCCGATCGGTCACTTCGGTTATAGAAAAAGGATCGGGATTTTCAAAGCTTGAATCCGGTTGTTCGATCCTTTGTTACACATAATACCCATATGAAGTAGATGGTTCACACCATTGTTCTTCATTGTAAGCATATGATGGATAAGGGTCGTAATTTTGTTCTTCATAGTACTCATACGAGGTGGGTTGTTCACGCCATGGTTCTTCATAACAAGCATATGAAGGTGGTGGCTCATATCTTGGTTCCTCAAAGTATGAGTAAGGAGGCTCATACCTTGGTTCATCAAAATATGAGTATGAGGGAGGAGGTTCATACCTTTGGTCTTCATAGTAGGTATATGAAGTTGATGGCTCGTACCTGGGCTCCTCATAGTAGGTGTATGAAGTGGATGGTTGATATAAGTCACAATACTGAACCGAGTGCGGGTCACCACAATTAGTGCAATAATTATTCCTACAATCATCCTCCTCATAGGTGTAGTTGTAACCTCCTGAGTATTGATCCATAAGAATCACTCAGCAGACCACAACTAAGTCTCGAGATCAGAAAACAAAAATAAAATGGAAACAGAGGCTGGACACGGCCCCGTGCACAGAATTTGTATCTGGGCGTTTTAATTAAAGTTACTGATTTCGTTGAGCACGGGGCGTGTTCAGTGAGCATGGCCCCGTGTTCAAGCTACTGTATCTGGGTGTTTTATGAAAAATATGCAGCACGGCCCCGTGTTCAGCGAGCACGGCCCGTGTTCAACCTACTATAAATGCAAAACTAAACTAAAATGCAGAAAAATGTGCGCGTGTTTTGAAAAGGTTTTGAAAAACTGATTAGGCCGTCGATTTTAAGCTTTCTTAAAATCCTTGTGTCCCCGGCAGCGGCGCCAAAAACTTGATGTGCGTGAAGTGTGTTATGGTTTTAATGTTTATTTTAAGCCCTTTTACACTTTTTAGCCAAGTTTTAAATTTATAAAACACGATATTTACTAACACTAAACACACATATGGGCAAGTGCACCCATCGTGAGCGTAGTATAGTGTTGGTAAGATACCGAGGTCGTCCAAGGACACAAGAGCTTTTAGTACCGGTTTATCCTCAACGTCTAATCAAATCAAAAAGTTAGAAAAAGGTTTTAAACTAGAAAAATAAAAACTAACTAAAATGCTGAAAATAAAATAAAAGTAAAAACAGATAGACAAGATGAATCACTTGGCTCCGACTCATGTATAGTGTAACCTTTGATTATTTCCGCACTTTTGCACTTTTCAAGAGATTATCTTAGTTATTGTAGTAGGCCCCTCTTTTGAAGGTGACGTTACCCTCAACCCAGTAGTTTGAGTCAGCAAGGATACAATCCTAAAGGGTCGGATTATTGAAAGATAATTAATTAAGTTATTAATGCATATTATGGTAGGCCCCTCTTTTGAAGGTGACGTTACCCTCGGCTAAGTAGTCTGAGTCAGCAGGGATACAGTCCTAAGTAGCCGGGTTAAAATATTAATAGTAGCTTACATATGAGGGGGTCAAAGAGTTTGGACCCCCGCCATCCAATACCGTTAAGTATTGAAGGAGGTCCTACTAAATTTGACCCAGGTCCTTGCAGGATCTATACACTGAACAAGGCAAGACTCTTACCAAACCGTTCCCTTAACCCCCGACCACGTAGCCAACATACCTCCATATAGACCGTGGAGATATGAATGGTGAAAATCTTTTATTTTATATAGACAGTAAAATAATGCCAAGACACCACGGACAAATGATAAGGAAAAATCACCTTCAACATAAGAAACTAGTTATTAAAGTCATTAATACATAACCAAGTAAAAAGTGCGAAAAGATTAAAAATAAAAAGTATTACACTAGACACTTTGTCTTCACCAAGTGATGTAAGAGACTTAGGCAAACATGGCCTTGATTGTCAAGAACTCTTACGATCAATCTTGGATCCCGAGATGACTCACACACTCTATGATGGACAATGGATGATGGTGGTGGATGGTGGTGGTGGATGGTGGTGTTATGGTGGTGGTGGGTGAAGTGTGAGAGAGGTGGGGTGCCAAGGGATGGTTTGCACCTGAGCCAAGCACTCCTATTTATAGGCTGAACAGAAGCTCTGGCATGGCCCCATGTCCATTGGGCACGGCCCCGTGTCCATCCTTCATCTCTTTCTTCATTAATTGCAGTTTGTCTGCATTAGTTGACCACGCCCCCGTGTCCGCTAGGCACGCCCCCGTGTGCAGAAGCAAATCTGTACTATCGAGATTTCCCAGATTCTGCGAATCTTAGAGTTGACCACGGGCCCGTGTCCGCTGAGCATGACCCCGTGGTGGGCGATAGAAGCTTCTACAACTTTGTCTTTTCTGCTGGCACTTGGGCACGCCCCCGTGTTCACTAAGCACGGGGCGTGTTCAGCCTTCTGTTTTCTTGTTTTGCTTGGGAAGATGCTGTCGTGGGGTCGGGCATGTCACGTTTGTTCCTTTTCTTGTATTTATGGTAGATTTAGCTGTCTTTTTGCTTCTTTTGTTAATTTGAGCTCATTTAATTCTGAAAATACAAAAGGAAGACAAAATCACACTTTTTCCAACATTAGTACTAAAAAATGGTTAGTTTTATGCCACAATTGATGTAATTTATATGTTGCATTTTGCACACATCAGTGTATTTGATTTCTATAATCACTAACACTAAAGGAAAAGAACTAAAAGTCATTCCAGTAGTGTCTCAGTTTTCAGATGTATTTCCAGAAGAATTACCAGGATTACCACCAGACAGAGAAGTTGAATTCAGAATTCACCTATTACCAAGAACAACACCAATTGCCAAAGCACCTTACTGTTTGGCACCCTCCGAAATGCAAGAACTGAAGAAACAATTAGACGATTGCTAGAAAAAGGATTCATACAGCCAACCTAATCGCCATGGGGAGCACCAATTTTATTTGTTAAAAAGAAGGATGGATCAATGCGTATGTGCATTGACTACCGTGAATTGAACAAGGTCACAATTAAGAACCGGTACCCATTTCCAAGGATCGATGATCTATTCGATCAGTTGCAAGGAGCTCGATTTTTCTCTAAAATCGATTTAAGATCAGGATATCATCAATTAAAGGTACAGGAAGAGGACATTCCGAAAACCGCATTCAGAACAAGGTATGGCCATTATGAATTTACTGTCATGTCATTTGGTTTAACCAATGCCCCAACTGCATTTATGGACATGATGAACCGAATATGTAAGCCATATTTGGATAAATTCATAATTATCTTTACAGATGATATTCTAATTTATTCTAAAAGTAAAGAGGAACATGCAAAGCATTTGCACACACTTTTAAGTCCATTAAGAAAGGAAAAGCTTTATGCTAAATTTTCAAAGTGCGAGTTTTGGTTAGAGCAAGTACAGTTTCTTGGACACTTAGTTAATCATGAAGGAATTAATGTGGATCCAACAAAGATCGAGGCGATTACTAAATGGAAAACCCCTGAGTCACCAACTGAGGTTAGAAGTTTCTTAGGATTGGTCGGTTATTATAGGAGATTTATTCAAGATTTTTCTAGAATAGCCATTCCTCTAACTAAGTTAACCTGTAAATCCATTAAGTTTGAATGGGGACCAAAACAGGAAGAAGTTTTTAGAATTCTTAAGCAAAGATTAACCCATGCACCCATACTAGCGTTACCAGAAGGAACTGAAGATTTTGTACTATATTGTGACGCTTCTAAGTTAGGTTTTGGATGTGTGTTGATGCAACGCCAAAAGGTTATAGCATATGCGTCTAGACAACTTAAGAATCATGAAGAGAATTATTCAACCCATGATCTAGAATTAGGAGCTATAATTTTTGCCCTTAAGATTTGGAGACATTACCTTTATGGTAGTAAGTTTACCATATTCACTGATCATAAGAGTTTAAGGTATGTTTTCGGGCAAAAGGAATTGAATATGAGACAAAGACGCTGGATGGAAATGCTTAGTGATTATGATTGTGATATCCAGTATCATGAAGGAAAAGCAAATGTAGTGCCAGATGCTTTAAAGTATCATGAAAAGCCAAAAGGGTACGTTCTCTTAAATTAAATCTGCAAGTAGATTTAAATAATCAGATAAGAGAAGCACAAGAGTCAGTAATCAAGGAAGATACTGAAAAGTTAAAAGGTATGATTAAGGAATTAGAACAAGGAACATATGAAATTTAGAGATTCCATAAAAAGAGAATGTGGATACCTAATTTAGGAAACCTACGTCATCATATATTAGAAGAAGCCCATAAGTCTAAATACACGATGCATCCAGGAAATGACAAAATGTACCAGGATTTAAGAAAGAATTTCTGGTGGATAGGAATGAAAAAGGACATAGCAACCTATGTTTCTAAATGTTTAACTTGTTCACAAGTTAAAGCTGAACATCAGAAACCCTCAGGTTTATTACAGCAGTTAGAAATGCCAGTGTGGAAATGGGAATTGATAACAATGGATTTTGTTACTAAATTACCCAAAACAAGGAAAGGTAATGATACAATCTGGGTGATTGTAGATAGGCTAACCAAGTCAGCTCATTTCCTACCAATGAAATAAACTTTTAGTATGGAACAATTAGCTAAATTATATGTAAATGAAATAGTTTCACTACATGGAATTCCTTTATCAATTGTTTCTGATAGAGTTAGCCGTTTTACCTCTCATTTTTGGTCAAGTTTCCAAAAATCCATGGGAACCAAGTTGAATCTAAGCACATCTTATCATCCTCAAATGGATGGACAAAGTGAAAGGACGATTCAGACAATGGAAGACATACTTAGAGCTTGTGTAATTGATTTCGGAGGTAATTGGGACGATCACTTACCTTTAATAGAATTTTCTTATAATAATAGTTATCACACAAGTATTAATGCTGCACCATTCGAAGCACTTTATGGACGAAAGTGCCGAACCCCAGTCTGTTGGGCAGAAATTGGGGAAAAGCAACTATCTGGACCTGAGATAGTGCAGGAAACAACTGACAAGATTATTTAAGTCAATGAACGACTAAAAGCAGCACGTGATCGACAAAAGAGCTATGCTGACAACAGACGAAAACCATTGGAATTTCAAGTAGGAGATAAAGTGTTGTTGAAAGTCTCTCCTTGGAAAGGAATAGTAAGATTCATCAAACGAGGAAAGCTAAGTCTCAGGTACGTTGGACCTTTTGAGATTATTAGAAGAATAGGACATGTAGCCTATCAGCTACAACTGCCAGAGGAAATGGCAGGAATACATGATGTATTTCATGTATCTAATCTCAAAAAGTGTCTAGCCGATGAATCACTAGTAGTGCCTCTTAAGGATATAGAGGTAAACGAACAACTCAAGTTTATAGAAAGGCCTCTACAGATTGAAGACATAAAAGTCAAAAACCTCAAACACAAGAGATTAGTTTTGGTCAAAATAAAGTGGGACTCCAAAAGAGGACCTGAGTATACATGAGAGCTTAAATCAGAAATGCAAAGGAAATATCCACACTTTTTTCAGTAGATCTCGAGGACGAGCTCTAAAACAAGGTGGGGAGGATATAACAACTCTAAACCGACACCCTCATAAATTTTCCGACACCCTAATATATTTTAAAATATCCTAATATGTCCCAAAATACACCCCATACGTGAAAACGGGCTCCGAATACCTTAAATATCATTAAAAATAATTAAAAATGAAATTTTTGGGTTTGAGGCGGGCCGCGTAAGCCTCACCTCAACCCCTACGCGGGCCGAGTGAAGGTGAAAGCTGGCTGAACCCTGGGCCGCCACGTGGCCCAACACATGTCGAGCCTACTAGCTGATCCGGATCACCTACGACGTTGACCAGAGTTGACGCGGGCCGCGTTGGCCTTTGTCTACTCTTACGCGGGCCGCGTAAAAGTAAAAAACAGGCCCTATAAGTAGAGGCCATCGGATCTTCAGTCGAACTCGCTCACTTTCTTTTCTATATCTCGAAAATCTGATAGTAGGCATAATATACGGGTATTATACCCCCCCTAAATAGCGAAGTTCTGCTCCGTTGTAAGTATTATAACCCCTGGATACGTATTAGATACTCTGCCCGATTGATCTAGGGTTCCGTAACGGCTGTCGTGGTTCTGCCCGACGTAGTCGTTGGAATGCCGTCTCGGGGAGGGTATTACTAATGTTAAAATGGGTTATTATACTAACACGTGTGCATTTGTGTAAATTATAGATTGTCACCAGGAAACCCTAAAGGATAATCTAAGACAGCAATGTGAGTTGATCCGCTTTTTGTAAACTTTTTGTTAACTGCTTTTACAAAACCTCATACGATTAATTATATATTAAACAGTTATTGAGTATTTGTAAGGATACAATTATCGTGGGTATGTTGGGGTTTTATATACAAAATTTGTTACTGGAGGGGTAACATTTTCACAAGTCGGGTCTGACAGTACCACGGGTGATAATTGATATGACTTGGAAACAAATATAATTGCGAGATCGCCCTCAATACTGTACAATGATTTTTATTTAAACTTGATTAAACTGGGATTCACTCATCAGTATTTCCCATTGAAAAATGTTTTTAAAACGCGTTTCAGGTAACAAAATGTGAAAGCCAAATAGAAGCCAGCTGGACAACACTGAAGGCTTGAAAAAGTGGCAATAAAGTTACCTAATTTAAAATAGATGTTTCTATTAAATAAAAATAGGATTTATTCCTATGAAAATGTGTGTACAGCAAACTCGGGTTTTATCCCCATGTGTTTAATATTATGAAAATGTGTTATTTTACTCTGATTAAATATTTCATAACTACGGTCCTGATGAAAATTCCGCTGCCAAATTAGGCAAACACGCGATACCACCGAAACTGGCTCGCAGCCGCCCGTTCATGGGGATTAGGGATCGGGGGTTGCGACATCCGTGTTGGTCCCCCACCTGTTCGATTGAAGGGGGGTAATAGCGTACCGTAAATCACTCAACTGATTTACGTATATCAAGCATTTGATTGTGCAACATTATTGTAATCAATTGTATATTTACTTTCCTAGTTTATTGGTGTACATCTACTCTATATAATATTTTACAAATCAATACAATGGCAGAAGATTGAGTATTCACACATAGCGAACTAGAAGCAGTGGACAGAACTGAAAGAAATAGGTTGGGTGGCATCAAAAGTTTAATATATATATATATATATATATATATATATAGGAATAAGTTAAAATGAGAACCACCTCGAGTTGTAAGAACCAGCGAGAACCACCCCCGCGGGGGGCCGTTGACCACGAAATTTTTTTTACACCTAGATCCGTATATTTTAACACGGGGGGTAAATTTTGGGTTCAAACGGCGCGCCCGAGGGGGTAGTTTTTTACGCCCAAAGTTTGGGTTTTTTTAATTTTTTTAATTTTTCTTTTTTTTTTAACCAAACTTTGGGCGTAAAAAACTACCCCCTCGGGCGCGCCGTTTGAACCCAAAATTTACCCCCCGTGTTAAAATATACGGATCTAGGTGTAAAAAAAATTTCGTGGTCAACGGCCCCCCGCGGGGGTGGTTCTCACTGGTTCTTACAACTCGAGGTGGTTCTCATTTTAACCTTCTATATATATATATATATAATTTTTTTTTTTTTTGTTACTTATGTGTATACATGATGGATGTATGGTATGCATTAGGGGTGTCAAATCGTGTATACCCGTACACGATAAGACACGACACGATAAGACACGATACACGATAAGCCATACACGAACACGACACGATAAGATTTCGTGTCCATTTTTTCAAACACGAACACGAACACGACACGAAAACACGAAAATTACCTGTTAGTACCTGTTAACGAACACTAGAATAATCATGTATTAACGGGCATCTAACAGGTAAACAGGTAATACATGTATTAACGGGTATCTAACTATCTAACAGGTATTAACATGTATTAACGGGTATCTAACAGGTATTAACATGTATTAACGGGTATCTTAACGGGTATCTAACATGTATTAACGGGTATCTAACAGGTAAACAGGTATCTTAACGGGTATTTAACAGGTAAACAGGTATCTTACCCACTCGATGTTAAGTGTTAACATATATTAACGCTATACACGAACAGACACGATAAGACACGATAAGACACGAAAACACGAAACGCTATACACGAACACGACACGAAAATTAACAGGTTTTTTCGTGTCTACCTGTTTAGTACACGATACACGATAAGCCCATACACGATACCTGTTAAGGTCGTGTAGGTTCGTGTCGTGTATCGTGTAAAAATTGCCAGCCCTAGTATTCATGTGGGTGTGTTCTGTCTTGTTTGTAAATTTTGTATGAATTTGTTAGACAATCAATTGGAATATTCGGTATATGTATTTGATATAAATGTTAACTATCCATTATAAGAACATGTGTAGTGGTTTAGCTCAATAATGCCCCTACCATGGGGTGTTTTACGACACGTGGCAGTCCAGTCAGCATTGGGCATTATTGGGGGTTATTGCAAAAGTGCCGTAGTGAGAATAATGCATCCATTCCGACCCCCCTTTGGTGTCCCTGCAAGACCCATGAACCCGAACACAACCCAACCGCAACACCCGTTTAACCTTCAAGACATGGACCCGAGCATGTTAACGTACGCGGCTTACTTGAGTGGCGCCACTCCGTTCGTGCCTTCCACCTTCGGCTTTGGTCAGGCCGACCGGGTCGCAACCTTCACAACAACAAGCCGAACCCGATGTCGATGTCGTGCCGGAAACGCAACCCGAACTGGTGCCAGAGAAATCGAAACGCGGCAGAAGGTCGCATAAGAAGAAGGAAGCGAACGAACCTCGACGTAAAAATACTCACATTAAATGGACGAAGGAGGAGGAATTCACGTTGGCTCGGGCGTGGCTCGACGTTTCGGAGGACCACGAAATTGGTAACTTTTATATTTTTTTACTTACTTTTTACTTTTATTTTTAACATACAACTTATATTTTACTTTTATTTTTTTAATTTGTAACAAACTTTCAAACGGGCCCCGTTTTTTGGGATATGATTCGTGCACTCTTTTATAGCACGTGGGGTCAAGGCGAGCATCGGGACAAAGATTTCATTTCTAGCAAATGGACCGACATCAACAACAAGTGTCCTTCCTTCCAAGAAGTGTACCAACGTAACTACGATAATCGCCCGAGCGGAGAAGGTGACGTCGGGGTTTTAACGAAGTCTTTGGAAGAGTACGAGAAAACGAAATGCCCGTTTCCCGTACTATAAGTGTTGGGATCTACTACGAAAAAGTCCAAAGCGGGCGCTAGTAGGTACCATGACTTCTAGTAGTAGACGTCGAGCCAAACGGTCAAAAACATCATCCTCCGTTGACCCTGAAACACCGACATCGGATGCCCGCAATGTCGATCTAAATGAGGTGGTGGACGTTGACGAGGAACTTGAAGAAGAGTTGACCCGACCGCCCGGTAGAAGAAAGAATAAGCGAACCGGGAAAAAAACGGTGGAGTCGTCTTCCGATCTCGAGTTGAAGGAAGATTTCGAGGAGATGAACCGTCGTCTCCAAGACATTCGCGACCTCGGCCACCAACGTTGTGAGATTATGAAAGAACGAGTGGCCGAAACCAAAAAGTTTAACGAGATGCAAGAGGCGAGACAAATGGAAAAGGACATTGAGTTTTTGTCCAAACCGATCGACCACCTCCAAGGCGACACGTTGATCCTTGAGCAAATGCATCGCCAAAAAATTCGGGAAAATATGGACTCTAGATCATCTTCTTTTTTTAACTTTATTTTTTTTCGGTTTTTTTGTATTCTGTTTTTTTTTCGGGTTTTTTTATTTCAAGTAGTGTAATTTTTTTTTAAATTAATGAAATTTTTTATGTTTTAAATTAAAAAAAATAATTGTGAAATGATTGTATGGGCGTTATTGGGCATTATTCCCACTACGGCACTTTTGCAATAACCCCTAATAATGCTCCATGCTGACTGGACTGCCACGTGTCGCAAAACGCCCAATGATAGAGGCATTATTGAGCTAAACCACTACACATGGTGTAAGTATATTACTAAAACTACAATACCATTTTGGACAACACCTACTTTTCTTATATCATTGACACTTTAATATTATTAATCCAAAAGAAATCTTAAAGTCTTATAGCAACTTTTTATTTGAGTATCATTGTTGCAGATTACATATTATAATCAAGATATCACTGCAACATAATCTAGAATCTGTCAGATTTTTCTAAAATCTAAGATATTTTTTTAAGATTCCACGTTCTTTCATTATTTGATCTATCATGTTAGTCAGCTTCTACACAGAATATGTAAATATAGATATGATACTATCACAGTAACTTCGATCTACAAGGTGTCTTTAAAAGAAACTATCCTTTAATTGTAAATTAGAAAGGAGTTTGTGTTGTTCAAACTTAAATTAATTAGTCAAGCAAAGTATTTTAAATGTGTTTTTTGTTCAAACTACTGAGATTATGTGCATGATGTGGCGAGAATTCAGCTGGTTTGGGTTCCTTACGTGCAGAGAATTTGATCTGTATCGTTTCGATTTGTTACGGTATTGTTATAACGTCGGTATTCGATAGAATACCAATAATAACAAGAGGAAACAGTAAACAAATTAGGTAAATATCAAGATAAAACAAGTAAAAAATAAAAAGAAATTGTAAAAAAAGTAAAAAATAAAAAGAAATGGTAAAATAGTAAAAAAGAAAGTAAAAAAAAGTGAAATAAATGTAAAAAAGAAAGGGGGAGGGAGGGGAAAAATTCTTACCTAATAGTATAGATTTCTTTTATAATAGCAAATGGACACCTACCCACTTAGTTATATAGGTGTTTTAAATTGAGTAGACTCTACTTTGATCACCACAATCGTTCTCCTACGGGACATATAGAACGGGTCCTAAAGGACAAGTGGAATGTAAAGGATCACATGAGACGAGTGGAAAGTAATGGGTCCTACAAGACATGTGAAATGAAATACTGATATCTTACGATACGTTATGTTGCGCGATGTTATGTTATGATAGGATAGGATAGGTTACGTAACGTTATGCTATGGATATGTTGTATGTGATAGTTGTATTGTTGCTTATGAAAGCTAGAAGTCACTTAGCACAACGAGCTAAAGAAGTATTGGTTGAGGAGCCACATTCCTTTTAAAGAAGTTTTATTGTTAGGACAATTGTTATCTTTTTTTAAGACTTAAGAATATGTTTTGGATGGTCATGTCTTGTATGAATTGTTTTCCACTACAGTTTGAATGACAATTAATCAGTTTAAGAACTATGTGCCAAGAGTAAATCCAACAGACGAGACCCCTGGAGGGTCGTTTCATGTCTGTTTAAATCAAGATTGTTATTTTTATAAAAAAATCACAATGATCAATAGTTAAACCTTAAACCTTCATAAAAAAGCACTTTATTCAGTTTCAGTCAATAACTAATGTTCATAACACAATTGCACTCTCGCTCAAAATTCTACATACTCGTAATCTTGGTTAGGCTATCAAGTAAAATTAAACCTAACAAAATTCTAAGCATTACAGGGGACAATCTTAAGATATTGGATTCCATATAATCTTATACAGCTTCACTTTGTAAAAAAATATATTATATGAGTAAAGTTTCCGTATAAATAACTTTAACGTACTAAACGTACGAATAGCATGAAAAAGACAAAAAACCGCGGTGACATTTTTGTAATTATTTGCTCGTAGGCTAATTATCAAAATTACTCTACAAATGATCCTGTAGGGTAATTTTGTAAAATGTTTTTGCAGAGTAATTTTGATTTTGTAGAGTAATTTTGTAAAATGTTCTTGTAGAGTAATTTTGATAAAAAAACTATACCTCACAAAAAAAAACCCCAACCCCCCCCCCCCCCCCCCCCCCCCAAAAAAAAATTACTATTGGGCCTACAAGATCAAAATTTAATGTACAAAAACATTTTACAAAATTACTCTATAGGATCATTTGTAGAGTAATTTTGATAATTACTAATAATTACGACGTGGTTTTTTCAGCAAAACCTTCAGTTCGTACGTTTTATACGTTAAAATTATTTGTATTTGATCTTTACACTATATATATGATTAAAAATCTTTGGAAACTTGCAAATTGACCTCAAAGCAAGGCATACACATCCATGATTATTAAAGAATGCCTAAATGACATAATGTTATTAAAGCAAGGCAAAGCAAGGGGTGTAAACGAAGCCGAGCCGAGCCCGAGCTTTCCACTACTCGAGCTCGGCTCGTGATGTTTCAGTGAAGCTCGAGCTCGAGCTCGGCTCGGTTCGAGCCTAAAAGTTTGGAGCTCGAGCTCGGCTCGTAAGTAAAATCCAAAGCTCGAGTCCGGCTCGGCTCGGCTCGAGATGGATTTGAGAACAATCTTAAACGAGTTCAAAGCTCGGCTCGTTTCAATATAGCTTAAACGAGTCAAAGTTCGGCTCGAGCTCGGCCCACCAATGTTATGTAATATATATATGTATATATATATATATATATATGATATAAAATTATGTTTAGGCTCGTTTAGGCTCGCGAGCCTAAACGATCTTTGTATGCAAAGCTCGAGCTCGGGCTCGATAGCTAAACGAGTCATATTTCAGGCTCGAGCTCGGGCTCGGGCTCGTTAAAGCTCGACTCGTTCGAGCTTTTTACCAATCCGATCCCGAGTAGCTCTCGAGCCATTGCGCATCGTTTACACCCCTAATAATGAACTCCCCAATTCCAACAATAGCATTGGGCCTTATTTTGACATTCGTCGACTTTTTAGTCTAGATTCTCACAACTTTAAATTGAATAAACAAATTATTATCAGTGTAATTCGACAAAAAATGTATACATTTCTTTTGAGTCGTTATATTCAGTTGTATGACTTGTATCTTTCATAATATTTCAAACAAAGATCATATGCTTAACATGGGTGTAAATCCATTATAGAAATGTTCACATGAGGTTCAAGTAAACTATGTAAATATCAGATGTAATGGTTCAATACTCATGATCATGAGAACAATATTCATTTGCTTGTATGAAAGGTTTATCTTTCACAAATGTCCGACGTTACAACCATCTTCTGTTACTTATATTATACACATTGAAAGAATGCTATCATTATCGGACATTCAAACTGTAATGATTCCCAGATGTAGTTGTATGATGATCAAATGTGCTGCTATACAGATGCTGCACGAGCCGTTGCGGGTGACCGCAGAATCTGTTGCAGCATACGTGCAGCCAAACGCTGTGTAATTCCACCAAATACGCGCCCTCCAAGATTTCTTGCCTCGGGTTCTTGAAGTACCTGATTATGATTCATTTACACATCATATCATGCAAGATGATCAAATGGGTCCAAAAAAACTATAAAGCATATAAGATGAAGAGTAAAATGTCATTTTCGTCCCCGAGGTTTGGTCAGTTTTGCGACTTTCGTCTAAATGTTTGTTTTTCCGCATACGGGTCCAAAAGGTTTAAAATCTTGCCATTTTCATCTGACTCGTAAACTCCATCCTTTTTTCTCTGTTAAGTCAGGGGTATTTTCGTCTTTTTTATTAACTTAAATGGCAATTCGGTCTAACGGATTCAGTCAGGGGTATTTTAAATGCTTGTATATAAGGTGAAAAAGACAGAATTGTCCTTTAAGTTAACAAAAAATACGAAAAATACCTCTGACTTGACGAAGAAAAATGGATAGAGTTAACAAGCCGGATGAAAATGACAAGATTTTAAACCTTTTGGATCCAGATGCGGAAAAACAAACCTTTGGACGAAAGCAGCAAAACTGGCCAAACCTCAGGGACGAAATGGCATTTTACTCATAAGATGAATTATATTTTAGCATACCTGTAGAATAGGCTGTAGGATGGTAGGATCGATATTATCCGAGGACCGTAAAAGCCCCCATATTCTTAAAACTTGTGCTCTAAGCTCCATCATGCTCTCGATCTCAGCATCGGTCATGGGGGTACCGATTCCATTCCCATTGGGAAGAAACGACTTCAACGGGTCCGGAATGGAATTGTATGTGTCAATCATGGTTCCGACTGTGATTGCTTCAGTTACTCGAATAGCTTCTTTGATAACTAATGACCTCAGTTCTTCACCTTCTGGATCCAATAACAGTTTCAAAACTGGTTGTAAAGCCTCTTTCGCTGAGAAATCTCGATCCTGTTTCCCCTGCACAAGTAGGTTTTCAAGCCTATTCCACCTGTTTGGAAACGAAAATCGGTCAATTTGGGCTATGGTTGATCTCAAACGGGCCAAAACAAGAAAAGTACCTGAACTTTCCATCCTTGAATAGTAACTCAATTAGGGCATCTCTTAAATACGGGTTCGGATCCGTGAGCAATCTTTTAGCAAAATACGGGTACGAAGCAGCTAACACCTTAAAATTAGGGTCGGCATAAAGAGCTAAACCTTCTAGAACCGTAAGTGACCTTAAAATCAACGCATAATAAGCAGGTACATTAAACGGATACTGATAAAGAACCGCACCAAGCCCATCCACAATCGTTTTAAAATTAAGCTCACTCACAGTCGAATTCAACGCATCATCAAAAAAGTTCCTAAGTGCTGGTACAATCGGGGTCACATCTACTTCAGGCGACAAAAAATCTAAAGCATAATAATCACGAGCCATTGCTTCGTAATCCCGATTGACCATGTGAACCACATGACCGATTATCGCAAATCTTGCTTCTTCTGGCGTTTCACTCATCATTCCAAAATCGAGAAACGCGAGTTTTCCTTCAGGTGTGGCTAGAAGATTTCCTGGGTGTGGGTCCGCGTGGAAATAACCGTATTCGAGTAACTGTCTGAGACTGCACTGGATCCCCGTGTTGACCAAATCCAAGACTTTTAACCCTTGACCTTCGATTATTGCTTGCTCGTTTAGTTTGACCCCGTCAACCCAATCCATTGTTAGAACTTTTCCACTTGTGTAATCCCAAAAAATGTCGGGAACGAGTACATCTTCTTTATCGGCATATAATTTCTTAAATCTTCTTGCGTTTTGTCCCTCCTGCACACACCTGTCGAAATTAACATTCAAACCCACACGGCCCTATAACGGGTTACCATACCAATACCTTATTTTAAGTAAAATGCCATTTTCGTCCCCCTGAGGTTTGGCGGGTTTTGCGACTTTCATCCAAAAGTTTGTTTTTTCACATCTAGATCCAAAAGGTTTGAATCTTGCCATTTTCATCCAGCTCATTAACTCCAATCTTTTTTCTCCGTTAAGTCATGGGTATTTTCATCTTTTTTGTTAACTTACAGGGCAGTTCGGTCTTGTGAATACTTGTACATTATGCTAAATGATTGTACATAAAGTGAAAAAGACCGAATTGCCCTTTAAGTTGACAAAAAAAACGGAAATACCCCTAACTTAACGAAGAAAATGGATGGAGTTGACGAGCCGGATGAAAATGGCAAGTTTTCAAACCTTTTGGATTCAGATGCGGAAAAACAAACCTTTGGAGGAAAGTCACAAAACTGGCCAAACCTCAGGGACGAAAATGACATTTTACTCACCTTATTTATGTACTTTTTATACCTTATTCAAACACTCCGACTAATGAGATTTGAGAGCATACATAATTAGTAAAGAAAACCAACCTGGACATAATTGAGCTCTTGATAAACTCTTCTTGCGAATTCATCGATTAAAGCAACAACATCACTGCTAATGAAATCAACGTATTTGTTTATAAGGAAACCCAGACCCCGTATAAGGTAAAAGTCTAGCCCGATTGCTTCCTCTATACCGGGCCTCTGCACCTTCACAGCAACATACTGGCCCGAATACTTAAGTTGAGCTTTGTAAACTTGACCCAAACTGGCTGCAGCAATTGGAGATGACGATATTGATGAGTAAATTGAATCGAGTGAAAGCCCTAGCTCTTTTTCAATACATGCAAATGCTTCTGCGTCTGGAAACGTTGGTAAAGCATCCTGCTCAATCATGTAGATCGTTTCAAGCATACATATGCAAACAACAAAAGCCATCACAAACCAAACGCATTCAAACCCGAAAGAAAACAAACAATCTGTCATACCTGAAGTTCAGAAAGCTCCTCAAGAAACTCGGGTGGGCAAAGATCAGGTCGAGTTGAAAGCCCCTGACCGATCTTAACAAAAGTAGGACCTAACCTTGTAAAAGTCTCCCTTAACTCAACGGCTCTAGCTCTTCTGTTCTGTTTCCAGTTGACCTTGCAATTGGTCAACCCATAGTTTCACTCCAAACGAACCTAATCCCACTAGGATCTGCAGAGTCCTCCTTAACACCTAAATTTCATTTACAGTTTTGTAAACAAATCGTATGAATGAATTGAAATAAGTCAACATACCAGTGTGTAACTTCAATTTCCACCAATAATTTCATAATTTTGAGATATAATTAGGTTAAATAATAATAAAATTGTTCAAATTACCAGTGTGTATCTTCAATTCACACTCTAGTTTCATAATTTCGAGTAATAATTAGGTCACATAATAATAAAATTGGTCAAATTACCAGTGTTCATCTTCAATTCCCACCAATAATTTCATAATTTCGAGTTACAATTAGGTTCAACCATAACAATATTGGTCAAATCACCAGTGTTTACCTTCAATTCACACAATAATTCCATAATTTCGAGTAATAAACTTACAATCAGGTCAAACAATAATAAAATTGGGGAAACTGAAGCTCACCTTGAACGGACGAGAAGCGTATTTGAACTTAAGAAGTTCAGGACTGTAAACAGAAGCGTTAACTGCACGCGCCAAGGCCTTCGATTCAGCTTGAATATCATCTGCTCTGTTTCTAGATGCCGGAACTATAGAAGACACACCGGAGTTCAATTCCGGTACGGCACCATTAATATTATTATTATTACCTCTAGCCGGAGGTAAAGACCTAGGTTCTAGGCTTCCTCAACCAGAGCAGAAAATATAGGTTTTGATCTGAATCTGGTCCGACATTTGGAACCGGCGGTTGCTGTTGATTTGTTCCGGTAGAAAACCGAGGGGTTTCCCGGTGCGGTGGTGGATGCTGGTGATAACGTCACCGTGCTCATTATATCCACGGTGGTTTGTGGTGGTTGAGGGTGGGGAAATGGTTGAAAAAATAAAAAATGAATTTTGTGTGTGTCGTGTGGAAATTTGCTGGCTAAAATGGGAGGGTGGTTTTCATATGGTGTACGTGTTTACTTACCCGTCAGTACCACTCCTGCCCGGACTTTCTTTAATATCTTTCTTTGCTTCTTCCATCAAAATTCTCATATACATCACATATGGAGTAAAATTTACGTATTTGAGGTTTACACCCGTTTATACGTTCAGTTCTTAACTTCAAAAATTCAACACTCTGTTCTCTTTGTGGTTATCGAATAGAGTAAAATTTACGTCTATGAGGTTTACACCCGTTTACACGTTTAGTTCTTAACTTCAAAAATTCAACACTCTGCTCCCTGTGGTTATCGATTGCTCACGATCAGGTCTTTATTGGTTAACACCGTTAGTTGACTGTAAAAAAGTCAACTCTTGACAAGGGTAATTGGTAAATTCACTAAAACTAATCCCAATGTTCACCATATCACTCCTTTTATCTTCTTTATAAGCTACACTTCAATCATTCTCCCCAAAACACCTCCGGCGCCCAAGTACATTCTCCAATCACCCAGAAAGACAGTTGTTTCAAGTCTGATCAGGGTCAAAATGTTGTCTTATTCTATGATCATGCGATCCGAGCAAGTAACAGATACGACATTTGCTTAATTTCACTTAACAAGTAAGTATCAACTTAATACAGTTACATGAACATGTTAATTGTGAAATTGCAGCCGCCTTGAGGGTCCAAAGCTCCAACGATCAGGTAAGGATCCAACTCCGAGTGATTGTTCAGGGTGTGGGGAGTGTTACTGTCGAAGTTGTGGTGAACAGGGGTTGTGTCAGAATAAGGTTCAGGCTTGTGCGGTATTGAAGTTTTGGGGTTCTTTAGGGTCACCAAAATGCATAGCTAGAAACTACGCTTAACAGTCATAATGGGTTTTTTAGTTTGATTGTTTTTTGGATTTTAGTATTTAAAGATCAATCTCAACCCATTATGAAATCATGTGATTAATATGTAAGTTTAGAATGGTTTGAAAGTACTAACTGAACTTTGATTATGTAACTTTTTTATTGTATATAAGCAAGTAAGTTTATGTAGGTTCTTGATTGTTATTGTAGTTATGCACAATATGATTTTGTTGTAATGTAAGTGTTGTAGGTTTTGCACAATAGTGATTCTTGATTGTTATGGTAGTTCACCGATTATACAATTTAGTTAACTTGATCAGGTTGTTTGTAGGATTCTTGATTCTTTATCAAGGCCTTAACTTGATTAGGAATTTCTAGGATTTAGGAGAGTTATAAACAATTGTGAGTTAGTTATACTGTAACACCCCGAAAACGGGTTTGGTAATCAAACTCTGTTAATGCTAAAAGACGGGTAAAGTACCGTTAGCAGTAAAAATAACCCGGTAAATAATTGGATTTAAATAAGAAATCCTAATAATTAAATACGAGCGAATCAAAGAATTAAGGAATCTAGTTTATAAGAGCCCGAGTCAACGGGACTTAAAATAAAACGGGTTTTTAACTCCCGGAACCCACTAAGTTAACTAGGTAAAAATTAACCTAGTTAGTAATGGGTAATTAAATAATAAACTATGAGTTATAGTTTCATTTTATGAATCTCTAAACTTGAGGGACTAAACATGGGCAAATGTAATGAAGTTTAATAAAAAAAAAACACAAACCACACATACGTATGTGGTGTCTGCGATTTCATCAGAGTCACAAGGAGCTCTCAAAACTCAACCCTAAACTTCAAGAAATTCACCAAATTGAAGGTGAATCAGAGCCAAATCGTATGCATGAACACATAAAAACAATCACCAAGCTTATGGGATCATAAGGTATGTCGAATTTCAGTATTTTGTTCCATCTCAGATTCTTGATGAACCCTAGAAGTTCGAAAATTGATCTTGAATGATGGTTATTTGGGTGAAAATAGGATGTATGCATGATTTGAAATAAACCCTAGCTAATAAACTAAGGGATTTGAGTGCATGTTAGTAAAACTCATGATCACTATCTAGGTGTTTAATGGGTTTGTAGAAACATGATGAACACTAGAATCATGATTATCAAACTAGTGTTATTTGAACTCTATGAAGTAATCTTGACATTTAACCATGAGTTAGACGATTATTTAGTAAAAAGATGTTGAAATTGGCAAGATATGTAATCATGGAGTTTGATTGTTAATTTTATAAAAGTATGCTCACTAGGTGTTTGATAAAACGCCTAAGAGAAAGCTAAATATTGAAATTTAGAACGAAAAGCGTATTTGAATAATATGGCTAGTTAAATGAAATATGAAACAAGAAGAGTTATAATCATCATGTTGATTTGAACTTAATGTTGTAAAGCATGTGATTGAAAGTAGTTAGCTTTAATAAACTAAGTTAACTAATCTTGAAGTCGAATAGTAGCTTCGACATAGAGAATAAGTAAGGTGGAATGGTCATGATTTTAAATGACTAGTCTAACCACCTTGTAAATGTTGGCAATAGTTTGACGCTTAACGAGCTAAGGTGGAGGCTTGAGAAAGAAGCGGTTAAACGAAGCAAGCGCGTGAAGAAAGGCGTAAACCGGATGAGAGGTAAGTGTAATTTTCGCACTTATGTAGATTACTCGTTTATTCTATACGAAATAATCGCGATAACGATAATATTGAAATATGGATTTTTGTTAAGATTACTTTGTGGTGTAATCTAATGATGAGGAAAAATGGTGAAAATGGAAATTGGTCAAGAGTCGACTAATGTAATTAAGGTTAAAAGCGTGCCCATGGCGTAAGCCGAAATGGGTTGAATTAGTAAGAAAAGAGTTTAAGAGATAAAGGATTTGGTAATATAATCCGGGATGGGATGGATGTATGAATTGGACATCAAAAACCATGTTTTTGATTTAAATAGATAACGTTGGGTATATAGTCCAAATGGGTCAAATGGTGGTGATAACACCATTTGACAATACCGACTAATGCGGTGGTCAAGTCTTATGTTAACAGGATCAATTGGCGAATCGGATAAATGCGTCGCCATAGATTGAGTGACAATTAAAGCAAGGTACAAAACCGGGTCTATTTGTTGTCCCGAGCCAGGTACGTATAAATATGATTATAGCTAACGTACAAATTTGGCAAATAAGTAGTGAAGGTCCTTCATCATAAATGAAAGGTAAAATGGACCATTACGCCCTTGTAAACTAAATTGAACAAATGGCCTTTAACGGTAGTTTGGAAATGAGTTTTATGCTTAATTAAATGCTTACAATAGGTACAAGAAGGAGAAAGATGTAGGACTTTGGTTAAACGACTCTATATGGGTCTTACCGTAGAATAACAATCCGAGGAAATAAAACTCGGATTACATAGAACATTACATTAAATTCACCACACATATAGTTGTGGTGGAAGATTATTTGATAAATATTGTGGAAATAAGATGCTAGAAATAGACGAGTATGATGTATGCGGAAAAGTGCTTAAATACCCTTAACGGGTCAAAATAATCATTTAAGTATAAACGAGTTTAAGATTATACATAAACTTGTGAATTGAACCTAATATGATAGACAACATTGAAATTATAAGGTTCATGTGAAATCGGGATCAAACAATCATGTTTGTTTGATAAAATGCATAAACGGGTTAAAATTCGGTAAAAAGGTGATGAGTCGAAGGCTTAAAAGTCTAAAAATTTATTTTGTTGGATGTTGGGTTTTAACTCCATAATATGGAGGATTAAATTACGGACGCGTAGGAAAAAGAATCGGGTAAAACGGATCAATAACGAAGAAGTTATGGCCGTTTCCGTAAAAAATGGCATAGCTGAACTGAGCTGCAGACCTGCTGGAAAACGGTCTCCCTCGCGTGGCGCGAGGGAGCAACTGGGTTCCTTCGCGTGGAGCGAAAAACCCTGTTTTGGCGAAAAAATTTTATTTTAATCAGTTTCGCTTCCCGGACTCGTTTAAATACGTTTTAAGTTACGTATGACTAATCCAACTCATGTTTTATGAGTTTCAGGTATAATTTTAGCACCGGAGGACGATCAAGCACAACGAAGAACCGAACACGATCAAGAAATAAGCTTCTGCACTTTGTATCGTTGTTATGTAAAATGACGAACTCACCCATAATATGTTGTATAGTTTTTAATTCTGTAAATAAAGTTTAATGAACCCGTATTTTCAATGTATTTGAAATCATAATTACTCGTTTGTTTTCGTAAATTATACGAAAACCTTTAAATAATAATAAGGGTGTTACATATACTAAGGGTTGTGTGGTAGGCATTGGTTATAACTTGAACATGGATTTGACCAAGGAAGAAGTCAAGGCTGTTATAATAAAGTTCTTAACTTGATCAGGGATTTGTAGGATTTAGGAGAGTTATAAACAGTTGTGATACACTTTGGTTATAAGAGTTATATTAAGGGTTGTGTGGTAGGCATTGGTTATAACTTGAACATGGATTTGACCAAGAAATAATTCAAGGTTGTTATAATAAAGGTCTTAACTTGATCAGGGATTTGTAGGATTTAGGAGAGTTATAAACAGTTGTGAGTTAATTATAAATAGATCAGGGATGATACAATGCCCAAACCTGTTTGTATTTGAAGGCAGCTCATATTGGTAGCCATGACATATAACTTAACTTTGGTAGCCATGACATGTTTGACCAGAATAAATGATTTACACTTTTGAGTAATTGAAGGTAGTTCAACTTCTGCAACTACAACTCAGTTGCAATTGCGAATGTCAATCCCAATTCAACTAAAACTTAGTTGCAAATTATGCGAGTCAAACCTTTCAAGTTCTAAAGGTAAAACATATTGAAATTCTACTTAGATGTCTTAATACGGGCTTTACTAACTGTTATTAACTTCATATTGCTGATTAATTAATGATAATCGATGGTTAGTTACGAGATTTGGAAAGAGTTTTAAATTTAGAGGGGATATATAACTTATACGTTCAAGGACTGAAATGGTAACTAAACTTATGGGGCTATTTTGGTCTTTTCACTGATTTACAAACGGGACGTTAGTGATAAGGACCTGATTGCGAGCAATCGACAACCATAGGGACCGGAGTGTTGAACTTTTGAAATTGGGGATTGAACGTGTAAGCGGGTGTAAACCCCAAGGACGTCAATTGTGCTTTACTCTCACATATATTAGCAATAATATGGTGTACGTTACCATTAGGCGTCCCCTATCGACAAGTCAACCTTTCAATTATCAGGGTGGAAAATCACATGTCCTTGAGTAAATGGTGTCGGGTTTAATCTTGAGAGCTCTACGACATATTCCCACCTTTTTTACCATTAGAGCGCTATCATGAGGATATTGCAACTATGATAAGTGAATACATGGTTTTATTATCATATTGATGGTATCAGGTTATACATGTACATGATCTGCACTACCGTGACTGGATCTAAACCACCATACATTAAACCATGGGGCACGATGACAATGTGAGACACGTGACCGAGTTGACCCTAGTATGAACATGAGGCGACAATTATGTATCATGTACTGGAGGTTATTCTACATGTCCGGGAGGCACATCATGCCCTAGACATCAGGGAGAAAGTTAGAACCTCTACCTTGTTTTTCGTAAGTGCCCAGAAATACTTAATGTCGCACTTGAGGTTGGTCACATGGAGAAACTCCCTCTCACTATGAAGAATTAACGATGTTCGGTATTACAGGAACATAACTCGTTTAAGATGCTCAAACTCCATACACATGGAACATTAGTCCATAAATAATACCCGTGACAGATTCTTGCTTTAACACGTATCAACAAACTGTTAGTAAAAAACAAACTTTATGATAAATAGTATGTATTGACTACACTTTAAAATATTCACATCGAACAAACCACTTTTGCATTTATGATCAAGTATATAATTGTGTCTTATACTAGAGTGAAACTCATTATATTACCTTGCACCTAGCTATTGTTCCAAATTACCTTGCACCTAGCTATTGTTCCAATTTGTTCTCCATATATGATAAGGTGTTTAAATGCATATTTTAGTGGTATAACTGTCGTCTATATCAGCACACAGGTGCACCTCTCTCTCACCCCCTCTCTCTCTAACAAAGGGGGATTGGCGTCACCCTCTTTCCTCCACGTCAACATGTATGGCTTCTCTCCTCTCTCGCCCCAAGGGTTCACCACCTCCTCCTCCCCCCCCCCCCCCAAATCTTATGCCCCACCTGAAGCTAGTGTAAACTGTAAACTAATTTCACCATCCCTCTCTCCTCGCAACATCCTCTAGGCCTGTCTTCCCTCCTTCGTCTCTTCAATGTCAACCGACATATTGTTTTCACACCACCACGTTGGAGATGCTCTTAGTGTGTTTTGAAATTATCGTTATCTTATGATATTAATAATGCTACTATAGATATTTTTTCCTGGTTTAAAAAATCTGGGAATATAATTGCAAAAGCGTTGATAGTTATTTATTTTTAATACGTATTTTGTATTTGATAACGACTCTAACTCTTTTACCTAACTTATAACGACATATGATTAAGAATCTAATCTCCCTACCAAATTCAAACATTTGGGATGTTACCCCAATTTAATCTTGAGTTGTTTTTCAATATCATGTCCCTTCATCAATTATTGCTAAGAGGGACCGTTCTATGTTTATGGCTGATGAGGCATGTGAGTGTAAACAAGAAAGTACATGAAATAAATAGCTTATTTCTACTTAGGGGATATGTGAACTACTACAACATATATTTTTTATTTTTATTTTTGTGTCTCATAAGAAAGTACATGAAATAAATAGCCCATTTCTACTTAGGGGATATGTTAACTACCACAACAAATATTACTTTTTTATTTTTATTTTTATTTTTGTGTCTCGTATATTATTATATATTATATATGCAGTGGCTGATTCTGAACTTTTAAATAGAGGAAGTCGGAAGTTTTAAAGAAAAAAAAACAGGCGAGAGTGAGGGGATTCAATACATATAAATTTTTCAAAAATTTTAAGTAAAATTAAGATTTGGAAGCGAAAAAACAGGGGGCTCCCCAGCCCTAACTAAGATTCTCCCCTGCATATATGTATACGGATAAAATATAATGAAAATTTCTTTTCGATAATAGGTTTAAAAAAGCCACTATGCACAAACTTGAGGCGAAAGAAAGCTTGCGGTGAAAAAGAAAATTGTAGTAAGAATAAGAGATGAGAGTACAAGACATTTATTTAGAGGTGTTAAGATAGGCTGGCCAGTTAGATTGGATAACCTGGTTTTCTAGCACTGTCAAAACGTGTTGGGTTGTCCAACGAAAACTTTTTTACCAGTTTAACTTATTTATAATATAAAATATAAAACTATAAATAAACAATTTAACCTTATTTGACACAAGTCACACAACCCAAATTACGACATCTCTCGTATTTAGTGATTTGTAGATCTTAAACAAGATGAAACATCATGCCACAACTTATGGTTGCTTCTTTAAAAAAAAACCGTTCTTTTGGAGCAATAAAATCTTATAGAAGGGTTGGATTCTGCCTCAAGGTTTACTATAATGGTGGACTTTTGACCTATTTTTTTCTTTCTCATACATGATACAACCATGTTTTTCATTCGGATTTCGATTTTGATTTGGTTTCTTTAGGAATACGTTTATTTGTGTTTTCTGTACAATGTTGTATAAACAGTTGAACTTTATGATTTGCTAAAAAGCCAACATCTATTATTTGGTTTACTTTTGTGATAAGCATGGTTGAAGCCATTGTTGAATTCGAGCTTATAATAGTCTGACAACGCCATTGTTGAATTGGAGCTTAAACAACTTTTAACTCAAATTGAAGTCTGGCTTAGTTGTCTTCGCATGAGAACAAGCGAGACTATTCATGAATCGTTAAAACTGATCAGACCCATCTAATTCAAAGAAGTCAGTTGGATCTATATAGTTCGGGTTTGACAGCTTAACAGTTCAACCAATGGTTTGGAACCAGACATATAAGTTTTTAACATTATTTATTTATATATTTATTTACTTTTCATTTTTGAATTATACGGACATATATTAGTATTATTAACATTATTATTTATTTACTTTTCATTTTTTAATCATACGGACATGTAATAGTATTATATTAGTAAAACAACTTTATCATTTTAGAAAATTTAATAAAAACCAACTATTTAAAATATAAAAAATCGACTCAAACCATCTTATCCAACCCAGCAAGTTTGATTTGTCATTTCTAGATTTCAAGAAGGCGTAGTTAGCGTTTCAGCCCAGAATTTTGGTCAAAACGGGCAGACCTGACCGTGAACAATAGATACAAGTATCACTGTGAATTTGTGAGGTACAATGAAGCAAAAAGTTGATACATGTAAAACTGTTGAATTAACACAAGAATTTCTATAGTTGCATGAACAAATGAGCTTAATAGCTACATAAAAACTATAGATTCAGATTCCTCACCTTTACCATCTAATCTCTGAATGCACATCGGACAAGAACATTAACAGAAACACATTAAAGAACAAGCAAACTATATAACGGCTAATGCAAATCCGAGATCTTTCTATTTTGATTCCCCGAATTCAGGATCCCTAATTGGACCTTTCTCCAATCCATCCTTCAATAAATTCAACTCCTCTTCGGTTAAACTGTGTTTAGAATGCGGTAAGCTTTTGGTCGCCGCCTTTTCTACCTCCACCGCCCAACTATAAATCACCATACCAGCAACTGCAACAAGCATTCCGGCAATGTTCTTGAAAGTCAACTCCGAGTCAAACAACAGCCACCCTAAGGTCAATACACATACGGTTTTCATGTGACCTAAAACCTGAAATGAAACTGCTGAAAACCGCCCAATGCAGAGGTACTGGCTGATGTTGCAGAAAACCGCCAATGAGCATGATATCAGAATGAACATCTGTGATTGGTGAAGTTGAAATTAGATGTATGGTTCACCGAAATAACTTGAATCTGAAATGAATGAAAATGGAGCAAGTTTTGCTTACGATTGCACCAGAAGATATGGTTTTCATGTAACTTGAGATCAGATTTCCACTTAGATAATAGTCGATAAACGGACCGAATACAAGAAGTGAGAGTGCTTGAATAGGAGCTGTTTTACTCAATAATTCAAAAGCTCCAATTGAGTATTTCTTCTGCAAGGAGCCTATAGACTGCACCGTATAATCAAAATCATTATTAAGGTATAAATATTTGAATTGTTGTAAGAGGTACTGTTTATAAAAAAGGATATCATGAGTGATGTATTGACTTAGGGTTGCAAACGAACACGAACAAGACCTTGTTTGTGTTCGTTTGTTAAGGAAATATATGTGTTCACGAACTACTCATAGTCATGAACACTTCTAGAACAAGATTTTCTATACGTGTTCGTTCGTTAAGGAAATGAATGTGTTCGTGTTCGTTTGTTAATTGTAGGTAATGAACGCAAACGAACGTTCATGAACACAAAAGAATACAAATTAATGTTCATGAACACAAATAAAAACAAACATAAAAAAGCGTTGATGAACAGAATATATAATACATTGATACTTATCAAATATTTTATCAGTCGGAATTTTGAAGTACTTAAATAAAATAAAAAATTTAGAAATAGTAATGAACTATCGAACACAAACAACCATAAACGAACACGTTCATGAACATAAATGAACGAACGTGGCCTCTGTTCATGTTCGTTCATTTAACTAAACGAACGAAAATTCTTGTTCGTGTTCGTTCATTTATTAAACGAACGAACACAAACAAACTTCCCGCCGAACTATTCGCTGAACGTTCGGTTCATTTGCAGCCCTATGTATTGTAGTTAACCCAAAGTTGTGAAAGAGTTGAAGTCCCTCAAATTAGGTTAAAATACAAGAATATAGGTAAATTTTATTTTACCCTTAAATAATTAGTTTTGTTGCAGCACGTATGAAACTGATTATTTGACCCCTAATAATATGATCATATGAACATTTTAAAATATAATCATATATATAATAAGTTCCGAAATATGAATCCAAACACCCCCTTACTTTTAGGATTTTAATAATAGGGACCTCTTGACCCACCTTTAACCCTATTAGTTCTATTTTCATTATAGATCCAGATCTAGATGCAATTATACCAATCATGGGACCCGTTATTTGCATCAACATGACATTACAGTGTCCTAATGCAACATGGAGACAACTAATAGATATATTATATAAATTAATAGTCAGAAAAAGAATGTTTCAAAAACATGATTAAATACACGTGTACTCACAATTTGTTGCAAGGATGTTGCCAGCACTGCTACACATGCACATATAAAACCTTTAGCATTAACCTTAACATCAGTCACAGTGCACACACCAACGCCTATAACCACCACCACAACAGCAACTTTGACTTCCTTTGAATACCGCTTGTTATGAAGAATCCATTCCATCACACAAACCACTGGAATCATGCTCAGTTTGGAAATCTACACCATACAAAAAATGTAAGCAATATATAAGTATAACAGCTTAAATCTTGAAATTGTAAAAGCATAATTTCATAATTCTGTAACTACATACTTGGTAAAATCCAACTGAGTTAAGCATGAGACTAAGATTCATCCCTGTGATCGACATATTTGCAACAATCGAAAACCAAAGAAGCTCCCATAACGGAACATGCTTTGATGAAGTATATCCAGTAGAATTCGACACAAACCCCACCAGTGCAGTTACAGCAAAGTGGAATCCTGTTAATGTTGTGGCTGGAAACACCAAAATTGCACTAAATCCAATTAGTAAACACATCAAACACAAAAATAACCAATAATCAACAGCTTGCTAGCGATCAAGACCTCATATACCTAACAATTCAGATACAATCACTTCCGTTCAATCAAGTAATCAACAATCAAAGTGAAGATCTGAGAACTTGATACTTAACTACTTAAGTTCATAGAAGTTCAACTAATCTACATAACAAAGTCAATTTCACACAATCCGATGCAATGTAGACATCGCAAACACTATTTCGACTAATCTCTAAACTACAGTCAAATTACAATAAGCAAACCGTCAACCTAACAAATCAGAGCTGAATTCCGATCTGTTAGATTAACTTGATACTTAAGTTCATGCAACTTCAACTAATCTGTACAAATTTGATGCAATGTAGCCAACATAAACACCGATTCACCATAACCTAAACCTAAAAACACAACTGCAATCAACTAACCTCCAAACTACACTCAAATTCCAGTAATCAAACAGTTAACCTAACAAATCAGAGCGAAAACTATATCAATCAATCAAATTATCAACAACACGTTCCAGATCTACACAAACAGCAAACCAAACCAAACCAAACCAAAGCGATTCAACAGGAACAATAAACGAGATCTGAACAGCAAAAGAACTAACCGAACGTGAATGAATAGCCGTTGGCGGACATGAGCTGCTTGTTGGCCATAATGATGCCGACGGAGCTGATAACGTTCATCGCCCATGCACCGACATCGGAAACCGGCGAAGCTTTCTTCTCGCTCTCTGTCATCTTCTTCTTCTTCTTCTTCTACTACTGAAAATTGAAGAGGAAATTGTGGAGAGAAGAAGAGGATTGACAGCGAGAAGAAATGGAGATTGAGAGAATAATTGCAGGAATCAATGGTGATTTGAATGAAATGAATGAATGATTGAGTGAACGGTGATCTAGGTTGAATATTATTATTGTGATGTGGGGGAGATGTAGACAAGATCCATTTGGGGATGACTAGTATAGTATACTACTAGTATTTTACCAAACTTTTCTTTCAAAACTATGAGGATATGTAACTAAAAAAGATTTTTTTCTTTTTCTTGTTGTTTTATTGAATTAAAGTTATTAACTAAAGTTAATTATAAATATAACTTAAATTTCGTTTATCCTTGAATTTGTTTAGGGTGTTTAGAATTCGTTTTAAATTTGAAAAATTCAAAATTCGATTTGGTTCGATTATCAAGAATCCGAAATCGAATTCGAGTCCAGTATATTGAATACGGATTTATAATTTTATATTTGATTCGAAATTCGACTTAAAAATTATACATATTTATTTATTATTTTTATATACATTACATACATAACTTTTATTTGGATGTAGTATAAATTAGTCTAAATTTATTCTAAGTATTAAAATAACTCATTACTAAGCCCACAACTTAAACGAATTTATTACATATTTTAACTAAATTTAAATCAAAGTTTATTTATTCGAATTTATCTGAATTCGATTCGAATTCGAAATTTTAATCGAACTCGAATTGGGATTTTAATTCGAAAACGAATTCGAATCAAATTGGTTGGTTCTTAATCGAATAAGAATTCAAGTAAAAAATAAAATTATTCGAAAAATTCGATTCGAGAAATTCGATATTCGATTCGATGAACACCCCTAAATTTGTTTATGATTGTTTAAGTTAAATGATTTAAACAAAACGAATATTACACGTGGTTAGTTACTATTCTTTTTAAGTGATGTAACTTAGGTTGTTTGTTGTGGTGAAACACCCCAAAGGTGTTACCCACCATCTTGGAGACCCCGTCACTTCACCTTCTTGCCAACTCATATGCCCCTTAAGGTGTTACGGTGCTAACGTCCAGCCCCATGGCTCCCCTGTAACGCCCCACTGGCGTAGACTAACCCCTCGTTGACTTCCCAAGTACTGCGAAAGCCACGCTGGTGACGACTTGATTGTTGGCACCGGTGGGCTCGCCCACAACGACCAGCCCTAGAAGAAGAAAAATCATTATGTAACAATACAGTTTCATGTATTTCATTTATGGTTGTATTTAAACATATATAAAAATATCAAAACAACCAAAAGATGGTAAAACTTAATAGACCTATAGTTTGAAAAGATATGAGTTACTTTACTGAACCATTGTTGTAACTTAGATACTAATTCGTGATTTTATCTCTACAAAATATGTTAATAATATAAATATAAATAGAGGAAATATACAAGAATATTACTATGTTTTGTGATAAGTTTCTCTTATAATAAATATGATTAAAAACATAGAGAGTGATGAAAATACTCTTTAGTTTGTTAATTGTTAAATGAAGTTTTTATCTAACATAATAGAAAACAAAAGTAAAAGTATATTACTTTTTAAAAAATTCATTTGTTACTTTCTTTTTCTTTTACAATATCATTAAAAACTAGCAGGACGCTAGACAAAACAATTACAAAGTATTAAAGTAAGAAGAGGAACAACACCACTTCAACCAAGATAACTTATGCAACTTAGATCTATTATTAATCCAATTAAACAAAAGATGCATAATATCATACGCGCTTTTAAATCCAATTAAACAAAAGAAGCATACTATCATATGTCGCTTTTAAAAATGAACAAGACTCCTTCCCGAAAAGCAGCGAGTTTCGAGCTCTCCAAATGAACCAATCGAAAGAAGAATAATAGTATAATACCCATCGTTTAGAAATGTTTTTTTGTAGAATTTGATAGAAAGAAACCAAATGTATTTCTTTACGTTGATGATTTTCTTATTGATTATATTTAAATAGAGTTTAGAAGATTTTTGGCATGATTTTTATGTATGTATATATTTTTGAATCTATTTTAATGAAATAATACAAAAGTTACTCATTTTCTTAAAAAGCATTTACATTTGCTACATCTAATCATATAAAAAAGTATTCTAAACGTGTTTGATTTATAGATTTAGGAAACATCATATTCAACAATGACGATTTTAATGAATTTGACCAAATAAAATTTTGGTGGTTTGACACAATGGACCTTCAACTTTGACAATCCCATTATTTTAAAGAGATTTAAAAGTAATTTTATTTTCTATATCAATTTGCGTTTGATGTCCACTATGTGGTTACATGTGGACGAAAACAGCTTCACAATGCTTGCCTGCCGACTAAATAAATGGACCATATATCATGCCTAGTTCATCATTTTGTTAGCTTTGACCCACCTTGTTTTTATACGTAGATCAATTTTTAAAAAAATCAGTTTTTAAATCATACCAGATTAGACATAAAAATAGTTCAATCGGTTGTACCAGGTTGCACCTTATTGTTCAACCGGATTGACCAATTAACTATAATTCCATAAATTACACATACATCCATATTTATATACACTAACTACTAGCATACACATACACATACATGATACATCATGTATACATGTTGACTCACTAAGACTATATATATACACACATCGTACTACTGCGAGGGCAGAGATGGGTGGTGGTGGTGTCGGCAGTGAGTGATGGTGGGTGGCGGCCACGGTGGTGGGTGGTGACAACAAGGATGGGTTGTGGTTTTGTTAATGAAGGATGGAATGGAAAAAAAAAACATGGGGGTGGAATGATTGAGAGAATGAAATGCATTTATGTACATTCCCTCGACCAACCAAGCACCCTTTTCTTCATTCCCCCGTAATGATCCATTTCATTCCACCTTTGATTCCTGCATACCAAACGCTACCTTTGGGTTTGAGAGGGGGATGTCTTGGGTTCAAGTCTTAGACGACAGGGATTAAAAGAAATTTGCGTTAGAAAAAGTAATATCATAGATTTGCATGCATTCCATGTTCAAGCAAACGACAACATTCTATGAATAAAAATAATCTCATAAGGTTTATGCGTGGGGTTCTATGAATAAAAATAATCTCATAAGGTTTATGTGTAGGGATGTAAAACAATCATCCTTCCATATTTTCTTTGCTTTCATCCCTTTTTTACTAAAACAAAACTTCAAACCAACATCAATAATACATAATAAAACATGCTTAGTCCTCACCAAACAAGGGATCAAAGTATTCACTAACATCAATAAGCACATGATCCTACTCCAATAATACATTATGTGCTTATAATTCCAAATTATAAACCATTCTAAAGATATTTGTTCACTCAAATACAAACAAATTCAACATCATTACCACAATGATACATACAAACATACCATTTCACTTCAACCCTGCAACTTCACTGGTTTCTTTGGGCCCCAGGAGGTGCCGTTGGCATCGGAAAATGAAAGTTTCCTACACCGGCAAATTCTGGTGGCGCTTCCACATATGGGCTCTAGTAAAACAAATACAGATTTCGTTATCTCATATAAATGGTAATAAATTTATTTAAAAGTAAAATGGCATTTTCGTCCCTGAGGTTTGGCCAGTTTTGTGACTTTCGTCTAAAGGTTTGTTTTTCCGCATTTGAATCCGAAAAGGTTTGAAATCTTGTCATTTTCATCCGACTCATCAACTCCATCTATTTTTCTCCGTTAAGTCAGGGATATCTCCGTCTTTTTGTTCACTTAAAGGGCAATTTGGTCTTTTTCAGGGGTATTCGGTCTTTTTACATAAAGTGAAAAGAACATAATTGCCCTTTAAGTTAGCAAAAAAGATGGAAGTACCTCTAACTTAACGGAAAAAATGGATGGAGCTAACGAGCTGGATGAAAATGGCAAGATTCCAAACCTTTTGGAGTTGGACCCATATGCGGAAAAAACAAACCTTTAGACGAAAATCGCAAAACTGGCCAAACCTTAGGTACCAAAATGGCATTTTACTCTTTATTTAAAAATAGATAAAAATGAATGATATACCTGTGGAGCCATGGTGGTTTGAGAACTTTGACCTGGTTCTGCAGTTCTTGAAGCGTGATCGGTATCAACACCATTCAGATTAGGCATATCAGCGTTTAATATTGGGTCGCCTTCATTTCCATTGGCTGCTTTTGCCTTCTGAAATTTATAATTGTTGATGCATCAGCAAAAAAATCAACATTCTCATATTAAACCTACTAATATCAATTGTTGATGGGTCAACCCGACCCGACCCGGTTTCAACCCGTCACCCATTTTTTCATACAGACAGTTGCCAAACGGTATACATAATAACACCTGAAAGATCCGACCAAGAGTCCTCAACCCCTTGGCTCTTGCACGTAGTTCCTCCTTTTTCACAGTATTATCTTGAAGAACCTGAAACACAACAAACATAAATATAGATATAAATATTGTCGATGTAATTTATAAACATAAAAAGGAGGGAAATGGGTCTTTAAGTATACAACCATTTGACAAACACGGATAAGTGTGGATTCAATATCTGCTACATTCAGCTTCCAAAGAGAATCAATCATTACTTTCTTGTGTGACTGCATGTATTCTTCAAGTTCCTCTTCTGTGTACTTCCCCTCTGCACTTAACTGTTTTTTCATGTCCTCTTGAAGCTGAATTAAAGCAAGTGCACCTGAAAACACGAAAAAAAAATGACATTTTGTAGCTAAAATGACAAAAATAATAAATAAAACAATAGTGTGTGTGTGTGTCTAGAGAGAGAGAGAGAGGGTGTTCATTTCAGAACCAATAATATTTTGAGGTCCGATAACTGCATAATGCATTTGTATATATTGCTTCAAATGTGACACACTGAACGGTTAGGCCTGTAAACGAACCGAACGTTCATGAATTGTTCGTGAATTTGTTCGGCGGAAGTTCGTTTATTTAATAAACGAACGAACATGAACACAATTTTTTGTTCATTTAATAAAATGAACAAACATGAAAACATGTATTGTTCATTTATTTATATTTGTTTATGTTCGTTAGTTTATGTTTGTTAGTTTAATTTAATTTAAATACATAAGTAGTTATATTTATTAAACATAAAAGGAAGAGTAAACTGCACGGATAGTCCCTGTGGTTTGGTAAAATTTCACCTTTAGTCCCCAACTTTTCAAAATTACATGTATGCTCCCTATGGTTTGACACCTTGTTACTCGGATAGCCCCTGACTTGGATGGAGGTTAGTTTTTTGTGTTAAGTGGATGTAAATTGACTTAAATGCCCTTATTATCAAAAATAAAAATTAAAACACTAAAAAATAAATTAATCAATCATTTAAATTCAAGTGGGCCCCACCCTCACCCTCATCACTTCTTCCGCCACCTACTTCCACCACAACCAGCACCTGCAACCACCTTCACTAAAACTACAGATCCAACCTAAACGAAATCATACACTACACATTCTATGATTCAAAGACTCTATTAACAACTTGTTCACTACCAGCACACTTTCTCAATTATTTCAATCACCACCTCACCTCCACCTAACCAGACAACAATACCTCTACATGTCAAAATTACCATAACAAGCCGAACTATACGAAGAAATGGTTCAATTGATGGAAAAACTTGTCATCGGTCTCACTCCGGCATCGTAACTCACCGTCGAGGAGCGCAACTTCTTCTGCGTCGCGTACAAGAACATCATCGGCTCACTCCGACTGGCATGGCGCATCATTTCAACGCTCGAGCAGAAAAAGGAGTCTTAGAAGAACGACGCTCGTGTTGTTCTAGTTAAGTATTGTAGATCTAGGGTTAAGGATGAGCTTACGGCTGTTTGATTGGGGGTTTTGAAGATTTTGGAGGTGAATTTGGTGCCGTCTGCATTACAGCGGAAGTGAAGGTGTTTTGGTTGAAGATGAAGGGAGATTATTTTGGGTATTTAGCGGAGTTTGAAGTTGGAGATGAGAGGAAGAATGTTGCTGAGCAGACGATGAGCTCGTATATAGCTGCTGAGGTAGTTGTTTGTTTGAGTTTTATGTTGAATTTTTGGGAATTATGATATATAGGTCAAAAATTTTCAATTGATTTACAAAATTACATTACATAGTGGTTTCGAATTGTTTCAAGTTTGAGATTGAATAATATATGGTTTTGTGTAAGAATTTCAATCTGTACAAAGTATCACACTTTGATTTTTATGCCTAAAAAATGTTTGATATCTGAATTGAAGTTTATGGGTATTAGGGTTTTAATGGAGGGATTTAGTAGAGGTGGTGGTTATGGTGGAGGTAGGAGGTGATATGGTGATTGCAGGTGGTAGAAGAAGTGGTGAGGGTGGAGATGTGGCCCACTTGAATTTAAATGTTTGATTAATTTATTTTTTTAGTGTTTTAAATTTTATTTTTGATAATAAGGGCATTTAAGTCAATTTACATTCACTTAACACAAAAAACTAACCTCCATCCACGTCAGGGACTATCCGAGTAACAAGTTGTCAAACCATAGGGAGCATACATGTAATTTTGAAAAGTTGGGGACTAAAGGTGAAACTTTACCAAACCACAGGGACCCCGTGCATTTTACTCTAAAAGGAACTTTCTAACTACTTATATAAATATAACTAATTGGTAATTGGGCTTTCTGGTAATAAAAATGGGGTTTCCAATGAAATTTATTGTAGTTAATCACTAATTTATATAAAAAGTTACTTTATGTTCGTTTAGGTTTAGTCAGTTATGTTCATGTGTGTTCAATTATGTTTGTTCAATCATGTCCATTTGGGTGTTTTATTGTTTGGTATATTAAGTTTGTTTGTTTATGTTCGTGAACTGTTCATTTATAGGTTTTAAATGAACGAACACGAACATGCCCATTTTCTTAATAAACGAACATGAACACAAAAAATGTGTTTGATTATATCTTCGTGTCGCGAACATGCCTATGTTCGTGTTCGTCCAGTTCATTTACAGGCCTATGAACGGTTAATCGCCTTTATTTCTCTCTCCCTCTATTTTTTATTATCTTTTATGCACTATATTTAAGTATATTATGCAGTTCTCTCAATTTTCAACATTCTAAACCTAACACGCCCCCTATATAGATACATATAAAATATACCTGTTGCTGCTGTAACTTGTGATTTAATGAAATGCCCTTTGTTCCTAAACCATTCGGCAATAAACGGTAGACCTAAATAAATAGCCTTTTTACCGAGCTCCTTAGCTGCCTGGCGTGCATAAATATAACCGATTGTATTCAACATGTCCACACCATAAGCTGCGCGCATGTAGCATAACATAATATTAGGAATATGATTCATTTGTGATTTAAAGAATTAATTCTTTCTTAATCAAGTGAAAATAATAAAGGAATACATCACCTGCGTTGGAGAGCCTTGATACTTCAGCTTCAGCATGACGAATAAAATCATCCTTGTTTCCTTGCACGTACTCGTGGAGACGATTTTTAAGTAATTCGATTAACTTTTCTTCTCGTTCCTTCTGCACAACCTGTTATGAACACACTCAGCTGCTTCATTTTACATATGAAAAAAAAAAGTAAAATGCTATTTTTGTCCCTAAGGTTTGGCACTTTGGCTACTTATGCGACTTTCGTCCAAAGGTTTGTTTTTCCACATCTAGATCCAAAAGGTTAAAATCTTGCCATTTTCATCCAACTCGTTAAGTCAGGGGTATTTTCGTCTTTTTTTGTTAACTTAAAACGCAATTAGGTCTTTTTCAGGGGTATTCGGTCTTTTCACATAAATGAAAAGGACCAAATTTCCCTTTAAGTTACAAATAAGACAAAAATACCCTGACTTAACGAAGAAAAACGGACGGAGCTAACGAGCCAGATGAAAATAGCAAGGTTTAAAACCTTTGGGATCCAGATGTGAAAAAACAAACCTTTGGACAAAAGTCGCAAAACTGGCCAAACCTCAGGGCGAAAATGCAATTTTACTCTAAATAAAAATAATAAAATTTAAAAAAAAATTACTGGTTGTGTATTGCCAGATAATAAAAGGTATATTACACACATACCCTCATCTTTTCTTGTAACGTTTTGGGATCAAACTGCTCTCCTTCAGTGAAAATATCCAAAGAAGCCATTGATGCCATCGCAAGCTGGCCAATGTAGTCTTCAAATAGCTCACTCCCGAAAAGCATTGCAAAGATGGCAGCAGGGTCAATGATTGCATCACTATAATTAACACAGAGAAGATAAAATTTCAAAGTTTGCAGAAATCAACAAAATAAATATTAATAATTAAAAACATATATGAGCTTTATACAATATAACTTCAATTAATATTAAAAGTAAATAAAAAACTAACGTTGAGATTCCTGATTTCCCGTAAGCATCATAAGTTTGTCTTTGATCTGGATTACTCAATACTTGGTAAGCTTCTCCTAAAACCTGTGATAGAGCATATCTTTAAGTAAAACATTATACTGAAGAACATAGGTGTAAAAAATGCAAAAAAGGTTGAAAAAAACACATTACACGTGCACATTTTTAGGTTTTGAATAGAAGCTGTACCTGAAAATTTTGGGCTGCAAGAGGATCATTTGGATTTTTATCTGGATGGACCTGTCGTGCCTGCAATCCTCCAAGCGTAACAAGTTGAGAATAAAATGATCGGATTAAACCGGCCTAATAACTAGGTAACAACTAACAAAATTCATGTGTCAAATGATCTCTTGCATACAAAATGTGCTACATTTTATCAGTTCGGACATGATTCCACATCAAAATTGTAGGTCTTTCATTATGGAAAATGAGAAAGATAGCACTTTATTAACATTTCAACATAGTTCATTAGACAATCAGATGGTCTGTTATTCATCAAACAGATATCAAAACAGGGCCTTATATTACTTTTAGGTTCAACCATCAAGTATAATTATACAAGAGCCTTCATGGGAAAGAGTGAAAGACATAAGAACTTGCTAACATGTGATATAACTCTTGTCAAATGTTCTTTTGCATACAAAACGTGCAGTTCTGACATGATACCTAACTAAAATCGTAGATCACTTACCATGGGAAAAGTGATAATTTACACTTTATCAACATAATTCTGTAGACAATCAGATGAACCGTGTTTAACCGATATCAAAATTGAACCTATTATTACATTTATGTTCAATCATTAAAAATATTATATCACGGCCTTCACCAAGAAGCCGAGGCAAACGCAGATAACAACTTGCCAACATATAATAAAACTCATGACTTCATATCTTCATGTCAAATGTTCTCTTGCAAACAATATACAAATCAGTAAATCACTACACCTTCTTCAGTTCAATTCCCCTAATTTGATACCTCTTGTTCAATTAGGGCAAACTGCAAAGTTACTCACAGACATATAGCCTATATATACACTCTTCTAATGAAGTAAATTCAATAACCTACATGTGTAAATGTCAGAATCCCCAAAAGGCATGTCATTTAATTCCAATAATCATACAACTTTACCAAAATCAACAAACAAATCAGCATTTAACATTTAACAAAGAACAAACTGATCAAAAATCACACAAACAATGTAGCAATTAAAGATGTATATAACTATAACCTTGATATAATAAGCTTTCTTAATCTCAGCTTCTGAAGCCGTGGGTTTAACCCCGAGAACATCGTAGTATTCCGTCTCCTTCACCATCGATCATAAACAATCGATCTAGGGTTCTTAAATCGCTAAAATCGCACCTGATTTCGATCCAGTTGAGTTGAAGTCTTGAAGAAGACAACGACTGGTGAAGAAAGTGAGAAACAGCAACTAGATGGACTGGAATTAGGGTTTGAAATCGATCGTAAATACGGAAAATTGAATTGAAATTGGGATTTGAAAGCATACGATTGAGATAGAGATAGATAGACTGTATAAAGTCGTTGGGGTTGACCCACGGCGGTGCGGTCCCACGCCCATGGTTAACCCTAGAAACCCTACGATTTGGGGCTGGGTTGGGTTAGATGCAGGAGTGTGAGGGACATGAGCTGAGCCCGAGCTCGTTTTGGTGCGAGTTCGGGCTCGAGTTGGGATAGTTTAAAGTATTATATTATTGAAAGCATGGGGGACGTATATTGCAAGTTAATATAAGGGTAGTTCTGTCTTTTTACTAGGATTTAAATCGAAAAATGAAATCTGTTAGTGGAAGGGACACGTCCTGAAAAAGTAAGGAAAACATAGTGGAAGGGACATGCTAAGAAAAGTGTATTCATCTGTCATCGACGAGCTATTCATTTACTAATTGCAAGAATGGGAACAAAAGTGGATATGAAGACGAGGGAAAGGGAGTGTTGATGCACGGAATGTCTGTTGACTGCGTCTACAAAAAGTCTGAAGTTAAGAATGGTCAACAGAGGGTTAAAAGTGTCAAAATATGTATTTTATGAGCTGGTCCGCTTATGTGTCAATAGTCTGGTTCGCTCATAGGGTTGTGTCTGGTCCGCTCATGTGTCTTAGTTCTGGTCCGCTTATTTGTCAAATGTCTGGATCGCTTTTATGTCATGTCGTATAAGCGAACCAGACATATCTATATATAGGGGTTCATTTGAGCGGATCTCAGAGTTGTATGTGTGTGCTTGGAGTCAAACTTTGTCAAAATTTCATCAAGAAAGCAATAAAAAGATAGGAGATTAAAGGATAAGCTGTTGTAATCTTGCATATTCTGATTCCGCCTTTATATGTGAGAATGAGTTACTCGGATTGACGTTTTCGGGTCAAGGAACGGTCCAACAGGGAGTTTGTTAGACCATGTGTAGTGGTTAAACAAAATAATGCCTCCACCATGGGGCATTATTCGACAAGTGGCAGTCCAGTCAGCATGGGGCATTATTCCAAAAGTGGTGTAGTGGGGCATTATTCCAATAACGCCCATGCAATCATTTCACAAATTTTTTTTAATTTAAAGCATAAAAATCTTCATTAATTTAAAAAAAAATTACACTACTTGAAATAAAAAATAAACAGAAAAAAAAAACAGAATATAAAAAAATTACACTACTTAAAACATAAAATTCTTCATTAATTTAAACTTGCCATTTTTTAACTTAAAATAAAATAAAATCACAGGGGCCTATTTGACACTTTTAAAATTAAAAAGCACAAAGGTCCCACTCTTCTTTACCACTTCTTCTTCTTTAACCCCCTACCTTCTTCTTCTACCTTTCTTCTTCCCCACCTGCAACTTAAAAAAAAACCCTTTGCCAAAATCATTCTCTTCTTCCTTTTCTTTTGTTTTTTTAAATAAAATTATAAACACACACAAATATTATACACACATGGCAAGGTTTCATTGGACAAACAAATGAAGTTCCGGCGTTTTTAAAACAACGCGAAACCAATTTTTTTTGAAAAAAACGCTCAAAAACGCCTAGTGTAATGGTAGTTGGGCGTTATTTGGCGTTTTTTTTTTGAATTTTTTTTTTAAAAAAAACGCCCCACTACACATGGTCTTATTAATAACAAGAATGATTATAAGACTATTCTGTCATGAAGTGTTGGTAGAATAAATCATCGAACCGATACAAATAGGACATACATTTACTCATACAAAACTTTAAAAAAATATTGCGTAGAGATGAATGAAAGCTTGAATGATCATTTAGTTTTTAGTTCATACAAACCTTAAAAAATGATTGTGTAGAGAAGAATGAAAGCTTCCATGACCATTCAGTGAAAACATTTCACTGAATGATGGTTAGTTTGTTTCGATTAGGTCAAATCCCCATGTATTGTTGTTGCAAATATAAATGAACTTTTTGTTTGGCATTTAGTGCAGGAAAGGATACATGTTCCTCAGAACTTGATTACTAGAGGAGTCAACATTCATGGTTGTAAAAATCCCGACTAGCATCTGATTAATCGCTAGTCGGAGGTTTACCGAGTAATTTTCCTCTAATCAGCCAATTAATCGCTTAACGGTCAACGTCGGCCCTAGGCAGTCCTAATCGACCAAAAATCAGGGGTTTCGAACGAATTATGTCCAAGTACCGGCCAACCTTATGAATTTCGGTGATTAATCTTGTCTACTAAAAAAAATGAGCCGATGAGGGGTTAAAACTTGTCTTGCTAAAAAATCACACATAAAAATCCCAATTCGATTAATCCAATAATCCCTGTTTAAACCCAATTAATCGCTAGTCGCCTAGTCTCCACCCCACTGCCCGACTAATGCCTAGCGATTCTTACAACACTGTCAATAGTAATTCACAGGTCTTTTAATTCCATGACGCATTCCTGTCGTGCTTGTTTGCTAAAAAAGGTGTGGTGAAACGTTCCGCTATGGAGTCAGCTAGAGCTTACAAGTTTAGATACATTTGACCAATCGATTAAGAGCATTCACGATCGATCCTCCATATTTATGTGAGTGAGTTCTCCATTGTATATAGTGGTTATAAGTGAAGAAGAGAGAAAATGTTACTGTACATCAGGAAATTTGGTCAAACACTGTTCACCCTTTATAACTCTTAAATATTTTTTGAAAGTGGTTGTGAGTAGAGAGGAGAGAAAATATAATGATAAAAGTATAAAAAATATTATTTAATTGAAAAATAGAGAGAAAATGTAGTGATTTTTAATGTAATTATAAAGATGGAGATGGAGAATCAATTGTGAATGCTCTAAGGTGGTTGATAAGGAGATCTACAAACATGGGTGATGCCTATCGCATACCATCATCTAAACTCTCGTTTATATTTTATGGAAAGCTAGGAATGCCTGTAGGTTGAATAAGGTGTAGCCTTCATGTCACACCCCGATATTTCCACGTATTACCGGTGGGCCCGGTGGGGGAGTATCGTGACGTAGTTGATATTATTATAGTCAAACAACACAATATTTAAATGCACAGCGGAAGCAAAAGATAGATTCATTTCAACCGAATAAAATTGTAATATTAAGTATCACAAAATAGTTGAAAATAATCCACATGTGGATCAAATAGAAAGAACATTGTTCAACAGACTGAAATGCATCCAAGCTTGCGAGACTCTTATTGATGCTAAGGAGAAAGCCAGCCTATTTCGAGTAGTACCTGCACTTAATCTTTTTGGGAAAATACGTCAGTTTACACTGGTAAATACAATCAACTGACTCATTTTAAAAAGGTTTAAAAAGTTGATTTAAATGCACGAGGCACAAATATTTTATAACTTGGGATAATTATTTGAATATAATACTCGTAAAAGAATTACATGTTTCTTATGCGTTTAGTAGCCCGGTTCATACCGGGTTAAAGATCAATAGACACACCACATTATTTATTTAGGCACTGACGGGTGTACGCATACACCCCGTGCTTAGGTCGTGGCCATTTCGTAAAATGATGCCAAGGATATCCGGGACATGGTCATTAACCCCCCAAAGGCTTTAAGCAACAAAACAATTTAAACGGGTCATTTCAATGAATTAACCTCCATTCGATTAAAGATTCAATGCCCGACCAAGCGGTATTTTATATACCGTACCCCAAGCCCGTATAGGGAAAATAAGTTAAAAGTATTTACCTTTGCAAGTAATAATCACAACAAGCAAGTGCACATAGCTTTTACCGGGTCTCCTAATCTGGAACGAAGGTTTATAATAACCAATTAGAATCCTAACGGGTCTTTAATTAAGCCTAAACTTAGACCGGTTAGTTTTAAGAAAGATACGGTTCGAACGCATGATTAAGCAAAGACCGGAATAGAATGTGATTTAGACCCGACAAGTTTGAAGACTTGTATAATATGGGTAAACTAAACACATTCTGGATTTTGAGATAAAATGATAAGGTTTGACCCGTTTCGGCTAATTTATGCAAACTAGTTACATAAACCGAACCGAACGCGAATAACGCATAACGGGTAACCGAATGGGTCACGAACAGGTTTCCAAAGTTAATATGCTTTAAATATGTTGTGGTATCAGTAAGATACCTTCCATTAGGCCCAAAACGAGTTTAACCTCACATTAAGCCCCATAGGGGTATTTTGGTCATTTTAAAGATTATAAAAGAGATTAATTATAATTCTGAGACTCGGGTCTGAAATAATCAGTAAAGCATCTTAATTTAACAGGTCATATCAGTTGGTGATAAGTCTTATATGACAAAATGGTTTTAAACCCATACTATGTATTTAATACGCGTAAAAAGCCGTTTTAAGCGATTTCCAGGTTTAACAGGAAATCTGAGTTTTCTGATCAGGTTATAAAGTTCAAAATACTTCATTTATCATATAAAATCAGTGGCCAAAAGTTTGCTGTCTAAATGTTATGTAAAACTCAATTTATAAGCAAAAGGGTATAATCGGTATTTACCGAATCAAGGCAATAATCATAGGTTATGATCAGTTTAAAAATAATTAAAAATTATCAAAAATCCCAAAATATTATATTACATCAGTGGGTAAAAGGTTTGGTGTCAAAAATTAGGTTTAGATAGGCTTTATGCTAATTACGCCGTTTAATTCATAGAAAGCGTTCTAATTACGTTATTAAGCATAACTCCTAATCTAGACCTCCAACTGATGTGAAAATTTAGGGACATGTTTATAAATCAGTAACAAGGATTATTGTCCTCTCACATTTCCAAAATTCTCGTTTTATGGTCAAAAGGGCATTATGGTCAACATTAAGCAATTAACGGAAACGTGTAAACGAATCGGACAAACAACGAACCAATCACAGAGGGTTATACTATCATGTAACCCGGTCCTAACAAAGCCCTAAGGCATTTCTAATTCATGCTAATAAGGGTCAGAACTGAAGTCAAAGCAAAAGTCAAAGTTTTGCGACTTTCGGTTCCGAATCGAGTCTAAACAGAAAATTGTCGGGTCGAACATGCCTAGACATGTTCTTGCATTGATTACCAAGTTATATGAGTGGCAAAACAGGTTACACGTCTTCTACATTGCTAATTATAGGTTAATTCGAAAATTAAGATTCTGTTGACTTTTTATAACAACTTTGACCCGACAATTGATCTAGTTAGAGCGGGAATCAGAGGGTGCCCTTTTAAGGGTTTAATGCCCACATAATTACCAACTTATAACTACCTTTACTTTGACCAATCGCTGGACCATTAGCGATTAATCGTTAAGTCAAACCTTAATTACGACGGTTTGACTTTTAAGCTATAAACTAAGTAAAACACGATTAAGGAAGGTTAAAGAAGCTTACCGAAGTCCTAATTACGACTAGAGATGCTTAGGGACAACTCTTGTGCTCCAGGAAGTTCCACAATTGAAGTTGTGAATGAATGATCAAAGTTGCAACATTGTGCTCCTTTATATAGTGGGTTTAATCCCACTAGATCATGCCAAAGAAGTCTATACATGCCCCCTGATGTTAAACATGTGTCCCTAGTGCCTAAAAACAAGTTTGTGCCGCCCATGGTATTGCATACAAGTGATATAAGTCGGTTACAAGGGCTGGACAGACACCTGTCCAAGGTTTCTGCATCTGGGAGGCTGAGGCGCCTCGTGTAAGACCTTGGGCAAGTCTTACGCGCCCCGCCTGAGGCATGGTGTCAGGTTAACAAGTTTCCAATAATTGCAGTTTTGGTCCCCGGTCCTCCTAAAAGTTTTTTTACCTTTATTTCTTGCATTATGAGCCCTCTAAATTGACTTGTAAGGACTTCAAGACTTATACTGTAACACCCTTATTATTATTTAACGATTTTCGTATAGTTTACGAAGATAAACGGGTAATTAGAATTTCAAAATACATTGAAAATACGGGTTCATTAAACTTTTTTTTTCAGAATTAAAACTATACAACATATCATGTGTGAGTTCGTCATTTAACGTAACAATGAAACATAGTGCGGAAGGTTATTTCTTGATCGTGTTCGGTTCTTCGTTGTGCTTGATCGTCCGCCGGTGCTAAAATTATACCTGAAACTCATAAAACATGAGTTGGATTAGTCATACGTAACTTAGAACGTATTTAAACGAGTCCGGGAAGTGAAACTGATTAAAATAATTTTTTTTCGCCAAAACAGGGCTCTGTCGCGCCACGCGACGGCGCCACGTTGCTCCCTCGCGCCACACGGGGGAGACCACTTTCCAGCAGGTTTGGAGCTGGGTCCTGCAGTTTTCAGCAATACCGGTTTTTACATAAACGGCCATAACTTCTTCGTTATTGGTCCGTTTTACGCGATTCTTTTTCCTACGTGCTCGTAATTTAATTCTCCATCTTGTGGAGTTAAAATTCAACATTCAAACTAATAAAATTCTAAATTTTTAAGCATTCGACTTGTTATTTAAAATCAATATTTTGACCCGTTTGTGGCTTTACCAAACAAAACATGTTTGTTTGATCCCTATTTTCATGAAATTCATAAATTCAATATTGACTATCATATTGGGTTCAAATCACGGGTTTCTTACGCATTCTTAACCTGTTTTCGCTCATGTGCTTATTTTGACCCGTTAAGGGTAATTAAGCCTATTTTAAGCATGAATCGCTTTCACTCGTATCAAGCATTACATTACCACCTTCCTTATCAACTAATCTACCTTCACAACTATATTTGTGTTGTGTTAAGTGTGGAGATTCCTAAATTCCGAGTTTTACCCCTTGAACCATTATTTTTGCGGCAAAGACTCTTATAGAGTCAAATGACCAAAGATTTACATCTTTCGCTTTTTATACTTATTCTAAGCGTTTATTTAAGCATACTACTCTTTTCCAATTAACCTTTATGGTCATTCACTCGATTTGCCTTGCAAGGGCATTTTGGTCCATTTTATCCCTTTATTAATATAAAGGACCTTTAAAAGCATTTTCGACCCAAAAGCCATGTTTTAAAGTATGCATTTTATTCGAAAAGTCATTATGTTTTCAAAACACAACGATCATTATGTGAATCATTCGGTTTACTTATTAAGGTGACCAAATGCTTATATGACTGCATTTAGCTATCAAGGAACCTCTAGTTCCTATTGAGTAGTTAAGCTATTATGCATACCTGGCTCGGATCAATATATTGACCCGTTTCGATACCTTGCCTTAGTAACCAGTAAGTAATAGCACTGTGAGTATCCATTTGATATTTATTCCTGAATTCATAAAACTCGACAAACCATTAGTCGATATTGTCAAAGGGTGATATTTTCACCGTTTGACCCGTTTGGTCTAAATGACCGATTATATTGGCGAGATGAAGCTTGTTGCCATCTCGTCTACACGACTCGCTCCGGTTTACACCGTGCGGTCATTTTAATTATAAATCGCCTCTTAACGCTTTTTGGCCTATTAAGGCTTTCGAAATAAGTATCTTTCAAAACCAACAATTATTGTCAACGAGTGCCCAAATTACAATTTTATCCTTATTAGTTATTATGATTTACCTTATATGGTAAACCTTAAAAGTACCCGTTTCATTTGTCGTAATATGACCGAATTACCAATTTAACTCATTTTTAACCATCAATATGGTTTCTTATCATATTTGATTATCTTGTTCCGTACGACTACACGTCGGAACACTATATCTCAATTAGGTATTTGTCCTATTCGTAAGTAATACGACAAAGAATATTCTAAAATATATGACTAGTGTAAGCTATACTTACCTTGCATCCGAATTATGCTTTTCCTTCGTTCTTGATTCGTTTGACCCGCTTCCTTCCCCAAGCTTTCACCTAGCTTGCCAAGCGTCAAACTATCATTGTAATTGTAAGACGGTTAGGTTAGTCATAATCATTTACGACTATTCCATCCTACGCTTCTTATATCGAATTTATCATTCGATCGTATACTTGGTCGGTTTGACTTTTTAAAGTCAATCGACTTATCAACTTATTCAATGCACATTTGGTTTATTGAATTTCACTTAGGCATTTCATCCGAACTCTTAACGAAATCAAATTTTATACACTAACTACTAGGTAATATGATTTCAAGCATCTATATCACAATCTTAACATCAATTCTTTTATATCATACAAAAACCCATTTAGTGAGAAGTATGATCTTGTACCCAATTTCATGGTTTAATCAAACACCTTCTATTCGTTATCATGTATGTTGATTCTAAGCATATCTATATCATCTATTTCATCATAACATCAAAACCCACTTATCTAAGTGTGTCGATTCACCAAATCCATCAATCCATAGCATGTTATGTATGATTTTCACTTAGGGTTTCGTTCCTAAGCAAGTATACATCATTAATCTAGCAATAGCTTCTCTAATCCATGCCTAATTCGCGATTAGGATGATTATCAAATTCTTACAACTTCACCAAACATCAAGATTTTACATACCTTATGATCCTCTTGTCCGGGTGATCATTAATTCACGTTCGGTTGTGAATTTGGGCTTCATTTGATCCTTCAAATTGATGATTATATGTGGATTAGGGTTTTTGGCTCCATGGGAGCCCCCCTGAGCTCGATCCAGAACACACACTGTGTGTGTGTTTGTGTTTGATTTAATTAAATAACTTTTCTAGTTATCCCGCTTTAACCCCTCGTGTTTGGTTCGTTATTAAGTAGGCCACAACCTACTTATTTTTAACAATATTCCCACTTATTAACTAGGTTAAATAATCCTAGTTAACTTGGTGGGTTCTGGGAAGTTATGACCAAGTTTATTTTAAGTCCCGTTAACTCGGGCCTTCTATAAACTTTATTTCCCAAAAGCATTCTCTTTTTTTTCTTTTTATTAAATATTAGATTTAGTTATATAAATCCTAATATTTTCCAGCTTAATTTTACCACTAACGGTACTTTACCTGTCTTTTAGTATTAACGTGGTTTGATTACCAAACCCGTTTTTGGGGTGTTACATATACCAACTTTGTTAAGTCCTTGATTATCTATTTATCACTTGAAAAGTCATAAATTTCATTGTTGACGCTTTTAACCCCTCGTATACGAATTTTATCATAACTTTCTCATACGATAACGAAACTTGGTGAAATTTTTATCATGCATTCTAGTGAGCATAATTAATTGTTACAAAGCTTCGGGTTTGCTAAAAGGTCACTCAGAGGTATAACTTAAACATGTTGACACATTTAACCCCTGTAGTTTGTAATCTCTCACTTTCTTTCACAATTAGCTTCGTATGATCCATGATTCATTCGTTTAAGGGTATAAACATCATGTAGGGTTATTGTAAAGTATATTTATCCATTGTTGACAATTTTAACCCTTATATGCACATACTTTCCTTGTTTGTCAACTTTAGTCCCTCTAGAGTATTCTTTCACACGTTCAAAGCTTATGACACGTGTTAATACATTATTGGACATGAAATTACGAGGTGCTACATCCTCACCCCCTTAAAAGAAATCTCGACCTCGAGATTTACTGAAACAAATGAGGGTACTTTTCTTTCATTGTGGATTCTACCTCCCATGTGTACTCGAGACCTCTACGGGCATCCCATTTAACCTTTACAATAGGTACATGCTTCCTTCGAAGCTTCTTAACCCGTCAATCCTCGATTGACACAGGCTTTTCAACAAACTTCAAGCTCTCATCGATGTGCACATCTGTATGTGGTATGACTAGTGATTCATCAGCTAGACATTTCTTCAGATTGCAGATGTGGAATACGTTATGAATACTACTGAGCTCTTCAGGCAAATTTAGCTTATACGCCACTGATCCGACACATTCGATGATCTCGAATGGTCCAATGTATCTGGGGCTTAACTTGCCTTTCTTACCAAATCGCATTACCCCTTTCCGGGGTGATACCTTAAGTAGTACTTTATCACCAACCTCAAACTTTAGAGGTTTACGCCTTAAGTCCGCGTAGCTTTTCTGCCTATCCCTGGCAGCTTTGAGACGATCGCGTATTTGTACAATCTTATCTGTCGTCTCCAGGACTATATCAGGTCCTGAAAATTGAGCTTCCCCTACTTCTGCCCAACAAACAGGCGTTCTACACTTTCTACTATATAATGCCTCAAAAGGCGCAGCCTTAATGCTTGTATGGTAGCTATTGTTATAGGAGAACTCGGTCAATGGCAGGTGCTTATCCCAACTACCACCTAGATCAATTACACATGCACATAGCATGTCTTCCAAAGTTTGGATCGTACGCTCACTTTGCCCGTCCGTCTGAGGATGGTAAGCAGTACTAAAATTTAAGCGCGTGCCCAAGGATTGTAGGAAACTTTTCCAAAAATGTGACGTGTATGTAGTATCTCTATCAGAGATAATAGACACTGGTACGCCATGCAGAGATACAATCTTATCTACGTACAGTTGGGCTAACATGTTGTAACACCTCGAAAATTTACGTCCAATAATGTATTGACACGTGTCATAGGCTTTGAATATGTGAAAAAGTACTTTAGAGGGACTAAAGTTGACAAACAGTGAAACTATGTGAATATAAGGGTCCAAAGTGTCAACAATGGATAAATAGGCCCTACAATAACCCTACGTGGTGTTTATAATCTTAAACGAATAAATCATGGATCATACGAAGCGAAAAATGAAAGAAAGTGAGGAATTACAAACTACAGGGGCTAAAAGTGTCAACATGTTGAAAGTATACCTCTGAGTGACCTTTTGGCAAACCCGAAGCTTTGTAATGGTAAAATATACTCACTAGAACATGTGGTAAAAATTTCATAAAGTTTCGTTATCGTATGAGAAAGTTATGATCAAAACCGTGCACGAAGGGTTAAATACGTTAACGTTGAAATTCGTGACTTTTCGGGTAAGCACAAAGTTAACCAAGGACCTAACCAAGTTTGTAGGTGTCCTAAGGCCCTTAAAAATCAGGTTTGAGGGTCAAGAGTGCAAGATAAATAGCCAAAACCACGTATCAAAGGACAAGGACTGAATTGTAAATGTTAGAAACTTGTTTAGCTGGTTTTACACTTGTACGCGGCCCGCGAAGGGGCTCTCGCGGCCCGCCTACAAGCTGCCAGCGACAAACAGCGCACAGCTGTCAGTTTCAGGTCTGATTTCGATGCTTAACAGCTGTTATCTGATACAAGGGACTCACCAATGGTTTTACATGCATAGAGGGGCACTTGGACACATCTTATAACATCAGTAGACTCTTGTGGCACCATCTTATGCAATCAAAATGCATATATAAGAACATTCAAGTTGCAACCATTTTCACATTCACTTGCAAGACCACTTCTGGAGCTCCTTTGATCAACCTCAGGCTTTCTAGTGATCTCAAATCGTAATTAGGACCCTTGTAAGTATTCCTAACCCTTTCTAATTCGTTCTAGCTTAGTTAATTAACTAAAAGTCAATCCGTCGTAAATTAAGTTTGACTTCGAGATTAAATGAAATTTGCTCAGTCATTTCTCGAATTGAAAGTACCTACAAGTAGGTATTTATGTGGGTAACAAACCCTTAAAAGGGTATTTTCAGATTCCCACTCTAACTATGTTAATTGTCGAGTCAAAGCTTGCTTTAAAAAGTCAACAGAATGATTATTTGCAAATTTAAGCATAATTAGCAATGTAGGGTACATTCAACCTATTTGATCATTAATATAACATGGTAATTAATGTAAGAACATGTCCCAACATGTTCAACCCGACAATTTTCAGTTTAAACCCGGATCGGAACCAAAAGTCGCATAAATTGACTTTTGCTTTGACTTTCAGTTCTGACCCGTTTATGCATGTTTAAGATCTGCCTTAGAGCTTATTTTGGACCATGTTTCATATAAGTATAACTCTCTGAGATTATACAACTTGGTTCAATACTTATCCGATTCATATGCATGTTTCCGATTAATGCTTAAATGTTGACTATTATGCCCTTTTGACTATAAAACGTGATTTTTGAAAAAGTGAAAGAGTAGAAACCTTAATTACTGATTTATAAACTTGCACCAAAAATTTGACATCAGTTTGAGGTCTAGATTAGAAGTTATGCTCATTAGCGTAATTTGAAAGCTTTATGTTACTTAAACGGCGTAATTAACGTATAACCTATTTAAACCCACTTTTTGATATCAAACTTTTTACCCACTGATGTAATATAATATTTTGGGATTTTTGAAGATTTTTATTTAATTTTTGGCTGAGCATAACATAGGTCTCTAAGTTTAATTCGGTTAATACCGATTTTGCCCTTTTAAGCCATAAAATGAGTTATGCAAATCCTTTTGACCCCAAACCTTTTCCTACTGATTTTATTTGTTAAATAAAATATTTTGAGCCTTCTGGAATTATAAAAATATCAGCTTTCCTTTAAAAACCCGGAAATGGCTCCAAATCGCCTTTTAAGCGTTTTTAACGCATAGTATGTACTATAACCATATTAAACATATAAGGTTGATACCTACTGATGTTTTTAGTATATTTTGAGATAATAACAGTAAGTAAAAGTTTATAAACTCAGGTTTCCAGTTTTGACCTTTTAAGCCTAAGTGAAATTACCAAAATACCTCTAAGGTGCATAGTTTGGTTTTAAATGATAAATTTCACATATAGGTCATACCCTACTGTTATAACTTATTAAATTATGTGTATTTACTGTATAAATCAGACCTGTAACTCAGATTACAAATTAAACCCTTTTATAATCTTTTAAATGACCAAAATGCCTTTATGAGGCATAAGTTGAGTTTAAATTCATTTGGGGCATAATAGAAGATTTCTTACTGATATTATAACATATTTAAGCCATATTATCTCAGGGAACTTGCATATGACTCTTATGGTTACCCGTGACGCCCTTTACGCGCTCGGTTCGGTTTATGTAACTAGTTTGCATAAATTGACCGAAACGGGTCAAACCTTATCATCTTTGTCTCAAAATCCAGAATGTATTTAGTATACCCATATTATACAAGTATTCAAACTTTTCGGGTCTAAATCACATTCTACCCGGTCTTCGCTTAATCGTGCGTTTGAACCGTATCTTCCATTAAAGCTAACCGGTCTAAGCTTAGGCTTAAATAAAGACCCGTTAGAAATCTAAAAGGTTATTATAAACCTTTGTTCCTGAATAGAAGAACCAGTAAAAGCTACCTTCACTCGCTAATTGTGATTTATACTTACCAAGGTAAATACTTTTAACTTATTTTCCCTATACGGGCTTGGGGTACGGTATATAAAATACCGCTTGGTCCGGCATTGAATTCTTTAATCGAATAGAGGTTAAATTTATTGATATGCTATGCTATGTTTTGAATGTGTTTTGTTTGCTTAAAGCCTTTGGGGGGTTAATGACCATGTCCCGGATATCCTTGGCATCATCTTACGAGATGGCCACGACCTGAGCACGGGGTGTAGGCGTACACCTTTCAGTGCATAACTCAATATTGTGGTGTGTCTATTAATCTTTAACCCGGTCTACGGATCGGGCTACTGAACGCATAAGTAACATGTAAATCCCTTACAAGATTATCTTCACATAATTATCCCAAGTTATAAAATGTTTTGTGCCACGTGCATTCAAATCAATTTTTAAACCTTTTCAAAATGAGTCAGTTAAATTGTATTTACCAGTGTAAACTGACGTATTTTTCCAAAAGGTTAAGTGCAGGTACTACTCGTACTAGGCTGGCTGTCTTCTAAGCGTCCACAATAAGTCTCGCAAGCTTGGATGTCAATAAAGCTGTTGAACAATATCTTCTTTTATTTTGATCCGCCTGTGGATCCGTTTCAACTATTCGTGATATTTAATATTACACTTTATTAAGGTTGAAATGAATCTATCTTTGCTTCCGCTGTGCATTTATATATATTGTGTTGTTTGTCTATGATGATACCAACTACGTCACTATACTCCCCACCGGGCCCACCGGTGACACGTGGAAAAATAGGGGTGTGACAGGTTGGTATCAGAGCCAACTCTAGGTGAATTAAACACTAGCCTTTTGTGTTTAATCTCAGTTACACAATTGCACATTCCTCGATTCTCGAGTCTAGACAAAGAACTTAGGAACTATCCAAATTTTTGGTTTTATTTCTAACCTTGTCTTATATATTTCTTGTTGTATCACTTGTTTGTTTTTGACAGGTTGTTAAAATGCCGCCGCGAATGAGAGGAAGAGGCAGAGGAAACGGGCCACTTACCGCCCCAAACGACCATGAAGCCAGACCTTCGCACCAGCGAACACCTTCAGATCCCCATAACTCAGATGCTCAAGATCTTTGGAGGTCTTTTACTGAACCAGCTAGGCGTTCAGTTTCACTGAGTACCTCCCCTTCCATCCCACACTCTTTCGGGCCTCATTCTGAAAATGAGCCCCACAACTCTCACCAGTCCTACATTCCCCTTCAAGGACACAATTCACCCTTTGACCACCTATCACCAGTTTTCCAGGGCCAGTTCAACCCTGCTGACTACCTGGGAGTGCCAGTGGGTTTTAACCCACTTGGACCCGAAGACCACTTTTCCGGTGGCAACCCGATGGATATCGATGAAGATACCGATCCTTCAATGCCACCATCCGGAACTCCGAACCACCCCATCGAAATTTCAGATGGGTCACCGTTTGTGGGATCACCGTATAATGGTCCCGACAGCTTCGAGGAGAAATCCGGCAGTATGACTGGGTGTTTACCCCTAGCTACCACAACTCTCCCCTACACCAGCCGCAGCACAACTCTCCCCTGCACCACTAGCAGCAGCCACAGCAGCAGCAGAATCCTTCCGAGGATTCCCGATTTGTGGCGATCACTCCACCACCACCACCACCTTGGGTTCAGCCTCCCTCGCCCCCGAGGCGAAGGAGAACGACCTTGCGAATATCCGAACGAGGGGGAGTGCGCATCAGCACCCCTCCACATTCAAGTGGCAGCCGGTACTCGCCACTTCACGAAGAACCGGAGATGGGAGAATCTTCACACCCTGTCTCAGAAGTGAACTCTGCGCCAGTTGCGCCACAGCCACCATTGGGTTTCGGAGACCCAATTCCCACTTACATTGGTGCGGCAGCGTACAATCCCTTCGAGCAGCCGATCCACACAAATTACAACTTTGCAGAGGATCCCTACTGGGTAGCTTCGAGCTTCAACACTCTCCGTCCGGAAGGTCCCTATGGAGGTCCCTGGGCTACGGGACACTTGTCACACCCCTTTCTGCGGCGGAAGCACGAGGTGTGATCATGAAAGGTTCTCATTGCATACGAAGAGTAAACATGCTACATGCTCGTAAAATAACATCAAATACCATGATTTGAAAACATAAGTTTAGCGTTTACATCGCTAGACAGCTTAAAACATTGTCTTAAAAGTTTACAACTTTATTTAAAGTTAAACACAAGCGACATCCACGAGCATAAGCAAGACCGCGCGCACATCCATCCTAGTTACCTGAAATACATGTGAGTTTTTGGAAAAACGTCAACATAAAGTTGGTGTGAATTCATGCAGTTTTGTATTTCATGCTTGTATACTTTGTATGAAAACATAGTTTGTGAGTAAATCAAGTTTTCATAAATCCAGTTTCATGTGTACATCACGTACCTATGTATATTTCAATTTCATCTTGAGTACCCCACGTACTTCAAGTTATTTATCAATCTTCTTGAGTACCCCACGTACTTCAAGTTATATATCAATTCTCTTGAGTACCCCACGTACTTCAAGTTATTTATCAATTCTTGTATGGTATGAATTTTATGTAAATACAGTATTTCTGTAATTATCAGATTGTTAATGGGTTGCAAAGCCATTAACATGTGGCACGTCATAGGAAGTCACCAAACCTAAGGCATTTAATTGGTATATTCTGAGACACAAAAGCACCACTCGATTCTCGCCCCGACCGAGTGTGAGGCTGCCAGGCACCTGTTAGATCTAACCTTTTGTTCTGCGGTCTGAATGTATACGTTGATTAATGGTGCTTCTGAACCCTATTCGTGACACTATTTCTCATAACGCCTCCTACTTGGTTCTCGTTCTCACCAAGCGCGTTTCTTGTTATCATTTCTCATAGCGCCTTATACTTGGTTCTCGTCTCACCAAATGCGCTTTTCATATTCATATATTTCGTCACACTTGGTTCTCGTTCTCACCAAGTGTACTTCTTGTATTTATATCATACCATTTATAAAAATTGTACTTTTGTACATGTATTTCACCCCCGAAGTTATAAAAACTGAAAACAGTTAAAGAGAAAAGGGGGAGCATGAACTCACAACTTTGCGTTCCTAGCGTCGTAAACTCCACCGGATTTGCTTAATTAACGTCGTAACCTATACGCGTTTTCTTAACGTTAGTCACTAGACTTGCGTCGCACAAGTACAGTCACTCTCTTTTGTATATTCTCTTGTGTTAAAAATATTCTATATTTTTAACTACGTATCTTACTTATATTATTTTCTCCAAAAATAAATATAAGTCTTTTGTGTTTTGCACTTTGCACCCGAATCATGTATCTTGTGTTTTGTATGTGTATTTCTATATTTCTACTCCTCATGAGTATTTAGTGTATTTTTAAGTCTTAATACACTAGCACGTATAACACATACTATATACACTTAGCACAAAAATTGGTGATAAAATAATATATATTTTTCTCTCAAAAATATATATACATAGTATCCATTTTTATTCTTGAAGAAATCCTCATTTCTTATCACCAAAAATTTAGGGAAACCTTAGTAATATTTTTAAACACATTTTTAGGGAATAAGTTTCTCAAAAACTTATATTTTTCTAAGTGTCAAAATTTATAAAAATTTTGACAGAGTTTCCCCTAAAAATGGAGGTTTCCCACGTTTTCAAAACGTGTGTTTATTTTCTTTTAAACCATCATCAATCATCAACAATCAGCAACAACAATTATCAACAATAATCGTCAACAATAATCACTAATTTCATGAACTTGCATATTTAAAAAAATGTGTAGTAACTTACTAGCACATTTAGTAAGTCTTGTTATTTTTAAAAATAAGTTTAATTTCTTAAAAACTTTATTTTTAAAGAATATGAGGTTTCACAACTTCTAGTCGGTTTTTATGAAAGTTATTTCTTTGTTAAAACTTTTGTTACACAAGTGTCCACACACTTGTTTGTTCACAAAACCACTTTTGTTTGTGAAAGATCCGGTTTAGAACATGTGATTTCTTCTGATGCTTGGTCTTTTGAAAATACCACTTGTACATACATAGATCTACTAGTTTTAAACACTTTTGTACAAGTTAAAACATTTTTACACAAGTTCATGGTTTATGTGTGGTAGGGTTTCACCTTTTAACCCTTGTTACTTCTAAAATAGCTTTATGTTAAGATCCATGATCTTACCAAACCGGGTTAAACGGTGATCCGAGCTACCACGACATAGATCGGGTCTAAATAATCACATATTTCAAATACTACAACTTTTACACAACACATGAGTTATTAACCACCATTTTAGTATTTTTACTAGACTTTAAAGCTTCAAAATGGAAGTTAACGATATTTAACCGACAATATTCCTTTTAACCACCTTAGATAAGCTTAAAAACAAGTTTTAAGTGTTATACCTCTAGCTCAAGGCTAGGGAAGATCTTAGATGAAAAACGCGTGGATAAAAGCTAACGGTGGAGGTCCTTCGCGTTCCGAGTGTTCCACACTTCACCAATCACCCTTGAACACCTTTGTGAGCACTTGGAATACTTGAGCTTGAAACGAAAATGGTGGTGGTGCTATGGTGGCTCACGGCCGTGAGTTAGGAGGAGGGAGAGAGAAAGTTGTTTGTTGAGTGAAGATGAGATGAGTTCTTGTGTGTTTATAATCCAATTTTAGAGTTTTGTCCAAAGGGTATGATGTCTTCATTAGTACAAACATGATCTCATTATATCCAAGAAATATCCATAGAAGATTTAGGTAATCTTTATAAGATCTTTCAAGATCAATTAAGATCACACAAATAGGCCATGTGGCCGTGAGCTAGGTAAGGGGGGGGGGGTCTAGTTCGGTTCCAAGTATTAGTTAGGTTAAACTAAGTTAAGTTAAGTGTTTAACCCCGTTACTAGTGTGTAGTGTAATATAAAGGGTGTTAGGGCATTCGGGGACCCTAACTAGCTCAGAAAAGTATAAACAATGTCATTGACATTATTTTTATGTTCCGGATAATCTCCGGTTGTTCGGTTACATACCGATTCGTTAAAGTGCTAAATTACACTTTTTAGTGTCGTTTAAGTACCTTTCTAGTACTCTTTCGATTCCCAACACCTAGGGAAATATTCTGGATAATAAAACGACATTTCTGCACAACATTCATATGTTTAAGTGCTGAATTATTGCTGATTTGTATAATTTTTGCACTTAAAGTGCGTTTCGGGTGCTTTTTAGTGCTTATTTTTGCTTTCGCAATGTATATAAATTAAACCCTTACATATACTCTTGGGTTTTAATGTACTTTTGTCGTCGGACCTACACCTAGGCCTCAATTCTTATGTCTGACTGCTTTCTGCAGTTCTGTTGACACATTGTGTCTTACCGGTGAGTTTACTATTATTCTGACGCAACGCTCTCATTTATTCATAAAGCAATATTTTGTAGTATACAACATGCATGAATTCACTTGTTTAATCATGTGTTCAGACATTGCTGACAATTAAACTCATAATTGCAGTCATTAAGCAATAATTATAGTGTACGGAAATTACCGGTTTGTGCCAGTTGTCACAGTCTCCCCCCGTTAAAAGAATTTCGTCCCGAAATTCAGACTGAACTAACTCTCGCTGGAGTCTTTTTGAATAGGTGGGGATACTTTTTCTTGAACTGGTCTTCACGTTCCCATGTGTACTCGGGTCCGTGCTTAGAGCTCCAACGTACTTTGACAAGTTTCACACTGCTCCTCCTGGTCTTGTTGACTTTCCAGTCAGTAACCTCAACGGGTTGTTCTGTAAATCGGAGGGCTTCATCAATATGCACTTCATCCAACGGGATGGTCACGTTTTCTTGCGTTGGACTCTTCTTCAGGTTGGATACATGAAACGTATCATGTACTCCATTAAGTTCTGCCGGTAACTCCAACTTGTATGCCACGGTACCAATTCTTCTCAATATTCTGAATGGTCCGATGTATCGTGGATTCAGCTTTCCACGCTTTCCAAATCTGACTACGCCCTTCCATGGTGAGACTTTTAACAACACTTTGTCTCCCACTTTGAAATCTACCGATTTTCTATTTGGATCCGCGTAGCTCTTTTGTCGCTCTCGAGCCGCCCTAATGCGCTCTCGGATCTGCGCAATCTTATCGGTTGTCTCTTGTACAAGTTCAGGACCAACCATACGTTTATCTCTGACATCTGCCCAACATAAGGGCGATCGGCATTTGCGGCCATACAGAGCGTCGAACGGCGCGGCTTTTATGCTCGTGTGATAACTGTTATTGTAGGAAAACTCAACTAAAGGTAGATGAGTATCCCAGCTGCCGCCTAGATCCATGACACATGCGCGAAGCATATCTTCTAACGTTTGTATAGTCCGTTCGCTCTGGCCGTCTGTTTGTGGATGGAATGCCGTGCTTAGATCTAACTGAGATCCAAAGGCTTCCTGAAATGATTGCCAGATTCTTGAGACAAAGCGTCCATCTCTGTCTGAAATGATTGAGATTGGCACTCCATGACGTGCCACAATTTCTCTTAAGTATATCTCTGCCAGCTTTCCAGTGCTATCCTTCTCTCGGATTGGTAGGAAATGCGCAGACTTCGTTAATCGATCAACTATTACCCATATCATATCGTGCCCTCTCGGGGTCCTGGGTAATTTCGTTATGAAGTCCATCGAGATTTGTTCCCACTTCCACACGGGAATCTCTGGTTGTTGTAGTAGGCCGGACGGTTTCTGATATTCGGCCTTAACCTTCGCACAGGTTAGGCATTTTCCAACATAGACAGCAACGTCGCTTTTGAGTCTCGGCCACCAATAGTACTCTTTCAAGTCTTGGTACATCTTGTCCGATCCTGGATGGATCGAATATCTCGATTTGTGGGCTTCATTAAGGATGACTTCTCGTATGCCACCATAGAGTGGAACCCAAATACGCTTCTTGAAGTATAAGGCTCCCTCTTCGTTTGGCACCATGTATTTCAATGCACCCCGGAGGTATTCAGCTTTACGGTTCTCTTCTTTAAGAGCTTCTTGTTGTGCATCCCGAATGCGTGCAGTGAGGTTCGTTCGAATCGTCATTTCCAATGCTCGAACCCTTAGGGTCTTAACCCTTTCCTTTCGGCTCAACGCGTCTGCTACAACGTTCGCCTTTCCAGGATGGTACTTAATCTCACAGTCATAATCATTCAGCAGCTCGACCCAACGTCGCTGGCGCATATTCAATTCCTTCTGATCAAATATGTGTTGCAAGCTTTTGTGATCTGTGAAGATTGTACATCGAGTACCATATAGATAATGTCGCCAAATCTTCAAAGCGAATACCACTGCACCCAGCTCCAGGTCGTGAGTGGTATAATTTCTCTCATGAACCTTCAGTTGTCTTGAAGCATAAGCGATGACTTTTTGGCGTTGCATGAGCACGCAACCCAAGCCTTGCCGCGAGGCGTCACAGTATACCACGAAGTCTTCAGTGCCTTCGGGTAACGACAGTATCGGTGCATCGCAGAGCTTGTTCTTAAGTAGCTGAAAGGCTTCTTCTTGTTTGTGACCCCAGTCGTATTTCATGTCCTTCTGTGTAAGGGTCGTTAGCGGTTAAGCTATTTTTGAGAAATTCTCGATGAATCGCCGGTAATAGCCCGCTAAACCCAAAAATTGACGAACTTCAGTTGGGGTCTTGGGAGCTTCCCAATTCTTTATTGCTTCTATCTTGGACGGGTCTACATGAATGCCCTTCTCATTCACAACGTGCCCAAGAAATTGTACTTCGCGAATCCAGAATTCGCATTTCGAGAACTTTGCATAAAGTTTCTCTTTCTTCAGTAGCTCCAAGATGGTTCTGAGATGTTGCTCATGTTCTTCTTTCGTTCGCGAGTAAATCAGGATATCATCGATAAATACAATCACGAATTTATCGAGATATGGTTTGCATATGCGGTTCATTAGATCCATAAAGACCGCTGGCGCGTTTGTCAATCCAAACGGCATCACTAAAAATTCATAGTGCCCATATCGCGTTCTGAATGCAGTCTTTGGCACGCTTTCTTCTTGGATTCTCAGCTGATGGTATCCAGATCGAAGGTCGATCTTGGAATAGTAGCTTGATCCTTGCAGTTGATCAAATAAGTCATCAATCCTCGGTAATGGATACCGATTCTTGATAGTGAGCTTGTTCAGTTCCCTGTAATCGATACACATCCGCAGTGTTCCATCCTTTTTCTTCACGAATAATACTGGAGCTCCCCAAGGTGAGAAGCTTGGCCTTATAAATCCCTTATCCAACAACTCCTGGAGTTGTGTAGATAATTCTTGCATCTCGGATGGCGCAAGTCGATAGGGTGCCTTGGCTACAGGAGCAGCTCCTGGAACCAAGTCTATACGGAATTCGACTTGTCGTTGCGGGGGTAGTCCTGGCAGGTCTTCAGGGAACACATCAGGAAATTCCTTCACCACAGGAATGTCTTCGAGTTTCGGCTCCTCAGCCTTCTTGTCTATAACGTGTGCTAGGAAAGCAACACATCCTTTCCTTAAGCACTTCTGTGCCTTCATACAACTGATGATTCGAAGAGGCGCGTCTCGTTTTTCTCCATGCACGATAAGAGTTTCACCATTCGCTAAAGGAATGCGAATAATTTTCTCATGACAAATAACCTCAGCTTTGTTCTTGGACAACCAGTCCATTCCGACCACTACATCGAAGCTACCCAATTGAATAGGTAAGAGGTCGATGCTAAAATTTCGTTCGCCAAGTTCTAATGTGCAGCCTCTAACAACTTCGCTCGATCCAACGAGTTTACCATTGGCTAGTTCTATGGAATAAGGAATTTCTAATCTACTAGATTCTATTCCGAGTATGCGTTTAAATTCCACAGACATGAAGCTATAATCGGCGCCAGTGTCAAATAATATGGATGCGAAGTGATTGTTAACGAGAAACGTACCGGTGACCACGTTAGGGTCCTCGCGTGCGTCTCTTGCTCCAATCACAAATGCTCGAACCGGAGCGTTGTTTCCCTCTGGGCAGTTCTTCATGAAATGATCATTGCTTCCACATTTGAAGCATCCTTGCCCTTTCCCGTTACCACTCTTGTTACCAGCACCGTTCCCATTTCGGTTCTTTCCTTTTCCCCAACAGTCTTCTGTTCGATGACCCAATTTACCACATTTGTCGCACCTTGGAATGCGACAAGCTCCATCATGATGATACTTACACTTTTGGCATCTAGGCATGGAGCCTTGGTATGCTTTGGTTGCATGGGTATTCGCCCCCTGAGGCGGATTAGTGTCACGCTTCTTGCTGAAACCCTTGTTGTTGCGAGTTGCTTGGTTCAGGTTTGCATGTTTTCTCTTTTTGTCACCGGACGACTCAGCATGTGTCTCGGTCTTCTCTGTCGGGTTCAGTGATAGCTTCTTCATACGAACACAATCTTCAGTGAGGCTGACAGCCAGAGTCACAGCCTCGGTGATTGTTTGTGGTTTGGCCGACGTCACCATGCCACGAAACTCTGAGGCCAGTCCCCAAATGTAGCGTTCCACACGCTTAAATTCAGGAGTCACCATGTAGGGAAGCACTCTTGACAGATCGTGGAACCTTCGAGTGTAACCATTGATGTCAGCACCTTCCATAGTCAAGTGCCAGAACTCTGTTTCCAGCCTTTGGAGTTCTGCACGAGAGCAGTACTTCTCTCTCATCCTTTCCTTCAGTTCCTCCCAAGTGAGGCCATAAGCGGCGTCATCACCCAAAGTTTGGGCTTGCAGGTTCCACCAAGTTAGAGCTTCATCGACGAATAACCCAGTAGCAAAAGTGACTTGTTGATCCGCGGTACACTTGCTCATGCGGAAAGTAGCTTCAGTCTTCTCCGTCCAGCGCACAAATGCTACTGCACCTCCTGTGCCGTCATAGTTCATCGGCTTGCAGTCGAGGAACTGCTTGAAAGTGCATCCTTGAGCTGCGTTGCCTCCAGACGAATCCCCATTCCCGTTACGCCTAGCGTTGCTTGGTCCTCCACTGTCTTGAGTTCAGTTCGCCTCGTACTGGGCGATAGCAGCAGAGATTCTTTCTTCCAGTAGAGCTTCCAGCTCTTCAGCAGTTCTGGGCAGTGGGGGAGGAGGAGGTAGATCGTCATTGCGAGCATTCACAGCTTTCCTGGATGCCATGTTCTGACAGAACATAACACAGCAGGGTTAGGCATTTGTTTGATATCGTCACACTAGACAGTAGTATCATATATATTCGCAGGTATATATACCACATAAGTGACATCCAAACAATCATTACTCTAGCAGAGTACTTAGTAGGCTTGCACTGAGGGAATCTATACGTGACAAGACTTGCTGTGGTTTCTGTGCACTGAATTCCATGATTATGTATGCATCCATAATTACGTAACTCCTTGCACAGTCCGCACAGTTCGTTTCATCCTCATATTTCTTCCTTCAGATGGGCCATCGCTTTCAGGTAAAGTCACGTATACTTGTGACATTCTACTTCTAGTACATGCTAATTATCACACATAATTGCAAGTAATTTCTTAGTCAACGACAAGTGCTACTCAAGTGCACTCTAAGTCTCGAAGTGTCTTTTCTAGACTCATGTAGACAGTTTCAGGCAGTGGATGTCGCGGGACGTTTTATGCAATGAAAACTTTTTGAAAATTGTTTTCGTGAATGGATCCTAGAGATTGTAGACTAGACTCGAGAAGGAATCCTGGTTCACTACAATCGCAACTCTGATACCAATCTGTCACACCCCTTTCTGCGGCGGAAGCACGAGGTGTGATCATGAAAGGTTCTCATTGCATACGAAGAGTAAACATGCTACATGCTCGTAAAATAACATCAAATACCATGATTTGAAAACATAAGTTTAGCGTTTACATCGCTAGACAGCTTAAAACATTGTCTTAAAAGTTTACAACTTTATTTAAAGTTAAACACAAGCGACATCCACGAGCATAAGCAAGACCGCGCGCACATCCATCCTAGTTACCTGAAATACATGTGAGTTTTTGGAAAAACGTCAACATAAAGTTGGTGTGAATTCATGCAGTTTTGTATTTCATGCTTGTATACTTTGTATGAAAACATAGTTTGTGAGTAAATCAAGTTTTCATAAATCCAGTTTCATGTGTACATCACGTACCTATGTATATTTCAATTTCATCTTGAGTACCCCACGTACTTCAAGTTATTTATCAATCTTCTTGAGTACCCCACGTACTTCAAGTTATATATCAATTCTCTTGAGTACCCCACGTACTTCAAGTTATTTATCAATTCTTGTATGGTATGAATTTTATGTAAATACAGTATTTCTGTAATTATCAGATTGTTAATGGGTTGCAAAGCCATTAACATGTGGCACGTCATAGGAAGTCACCAAACCTAAGGCATTTAATTGGTATATTCTGAGACACAAAAGCACCACTCGATTCTCGCCCCGACCGAGTGTGAGGCTGCCAGGCACCTGTTAGATCTAACCTTTTGTTCTGCGGTCTGAATGTATACGTTGATTAATGGTGCTTCTGAACCCTATTCGTGACACTATTTCTCATAACGCCTCCTACTTGGTTCTCGTTCTCACCAAGCGCGTTTCTTGTTATCATTTCTCATAGCGCCTTATACTTGGTTCTCGTCTCACCAAATGCGCTTTTCATATTCATATATTTCGTCACACTTGGTTCTCGTTCTCACCAAGTGTACTTCTTGTATTTATATCATACCATTTATAAAAATTGTACTTTTGTACATGTATTTCACCCCCGAAGTTATAAAAACTGAAAACAGTTAAAGAGAAAAGGGGGAGCATGAACTCACAACTTTGCGTTCCTAGCGTCGTAAACTCCACCGGATTTGCTTAATTAACGTCGTAACCTATACGCGTTTTCTTAACGTTAGTCACTAGACTTGCGTCGCACAAGTACAGTCACTCTCTTTTGTATATTCTCTTGTGTTAAAAATATTCTATATTTTTAACTACGTATCTTACTTATATTATTTTCTCCAAAAATAAATATAAGTCTTTTGTGTTTTGCACTTTGCACCCGAATCATGTATCTTGTGTTTTGTATGTGTATTTCTATATTTCTACTCCTCATGAGTATTTAGTGTATTTTTAAGTCTTAATACACTAGCACGTATAACACATACTATATACACTTAGCACAAAAATTGGTGATAAAATAATATATATTTTTCTCTCAAAAATATATATACATAGTATCCATTTTTATTCTTGAAGAAATCCTCATTTCTTATCACCAAAAATTTAGGGAAACCTTAGTAATATTTTTAAACACATTTTTAGGGAATAAGTTTCTCAAAAACTTATATTTTTCTAAGTGTCAAAATTTATAAAAATTTTGACAGAGTTTCCCCTAAAAATGGAGGTTTCCCACGTTTTCAAAACGTGTGTTTATTTTCTTTTAAACCATCATCAATCATCAACAATCAGCAACAACAATTATCAACAATAATCGTCAACAATAATCACTAATTTCATGAACTTGCATATTTACAAAAATGTGTAGTAACTTACTAGCACATTTAGTAAGTCTTGTTATTTTTAAAAATAAGTTTAATTTCTTAAAAACTTTATTTTTAAAGAATATGAGGTTTCACAACTTCTAGTCGGTTTTTATGAAAGTTATTTCTTTGTTAAAACTTTTGTTACACAAGTGTCCACACACTTGTTTGTTCACAAAACCACTTTTGTTTGTGAAAGATCCGGTTTAGAACATGTGATTTCTTCTGATGCTTGGTCTTTTGAAAATACCACTTGTACATACATAGATCTACTAGTTTTAAACACTTTTGTACAAGTTAAAACATTTTTACACAAGTTCATGGTTTATGTGTGGTAGGGTTTCACCTTTTAACCCTTGTTACTTCTAAAATAGCTTTATGTTAAGATCCATGATCTTACCAAACCGGGTTAAACGGTGATCCGAGCTACCACGACATAGATCGGGTCTAAATAATCACATATTTCAAATACTACAACTTTTACACAACACATGAGTTATTAACCACCATTTTAGTATTTTTACTAGACTTTAAAGCTTCAAAATGGAAGTTAACGATATTTAACCGACAATATTCCTTTTAACCACCTTAGATAAGCTTAAAAACAAGTTTTAAGTGTTATACCTCTAGCTCAAGGCTAGGGAAGATCTTAGATGAAAAACGCGTGGATAAAAGCTAACGGTGGAGGTCCTTCGCGTTCCGAGTGTTCCACACTTCACCAATCACCCTTGAACACCTTTGTGAGCACTTGGAATACTTGAGCTTGAAACGAAAATGGTGGTGGTGCTATGGTGGCTCACGGCCGTGAGTTAGGAGGAGGGAGAGAGAAAGTTGTTTGTTGAGTGAAGATGAGATGAGTTCTTGTGTGTTTATAATCCAATTTTAGAGTTTTGTCCAAAGGGTATGATGTCTTCATTAGTACAAACATGATCTCATTATATCCAAGAAATATCCATAGAAGATTTAGGTAATCTTTATAAGATCTTTCAAGATCAATTAAGATCACACAAATAGGCCATGTGGCCGTGAGCTAGGTAAGGGGGGGGGGTCTAGTTCGGTTCCAAGTATTAGTTAGGTTAAACTAAGTTAAGTTAAGTGTTTAACCCCGTTACTAGTGTGTAGTGTAATATAAAGGGTGTTAGGGCATTCGGGGACCCTAACTAGCTCAGAAAAGTATAAACAATGTCATTGACATTATTTTTATGTTCCGGATAATCTCCGGTTGTTCGGTTACATACCGATTCGTTAAAGTGCTAAATTACACTTTTTAGTGTCGTTTAAGTACCTTTCTAGTACTCTTTCGATTCCCAACACCTAGGGAAATATTCTGGATAATAAAACGACATTTCTGCACAACATTCATATGTTTAAGTGCTGAATTATTGCTGATTTGTATAATTTTTGCACTTAAAGTGCGTTTCGGGTGCTTTTTAGTGCTTATTTTTGCTTTCGCAATGTATATAAATTAAACCCTTACATATACTCTTGGGTTTTAATGTACTTTTGTCGTCGGACCTACACCTAGGCCTCAATTCTTATGTCTGACTGCTTTCTGCAGTTCTGTTGACACATTGTGTCTTACCGGTGAGTTTACTATTATTCTGACGCAACGCTCTCGTTTATTCATAAAGCAATATTTTGTAGTATACAACATGCATGAATTCACTTGTTTAATCATGTGTTCAGACATTGCTGACAATTAAACTCATAATTGCAGTCATTAAGCAATAATTATAGTGTACGGAAATTACCGGTTTGTGCCAGTTGTCACAACACTCGACCCATGTATACCCACCATATGGGTATCAGCAACCGCCGCCTCCTCAACCTCAGCATCTCCAGCAACCACCGCGGACACCGGTGATGTCACCGCCACAATTTCAAGAAATCCTTCAAGGGATAAATGAGGTGCGACAAGAGGTGCGGCATGAGTTGCGGGAAGAACGAAGGCATAACCAGGGGATGTTCAAGAAAATGGTGAATTTGATCAAGGGAAAAAGCAAGAAGGATCACTAAATCCTTTGTTTGTTTATTTATTTTAGTTGTAATCATGTCCCTGCGAGGACATTTATTTCTGTACTCTGCCCCTGCGTGGGCATATTTCCTTTCTGTTCTGCCCCTGCGTGGGCATGTTTTTCTTTTTGACCCCTGCGTGGGTTTGTTATTAATTTGGCCCCTGCGTGGGCGTGTTATTTGTGTAAAAGTCCCGTTTAGGGCAAACTCGTACTAGTTTAATTTTAATTGGAATGGTTAATTTAAGTTTTTCATTTTTAAATTATATGCATGAATATAATATACGAATAAATGAAAAATAACTTTTATTGTTTTGATTTACCATTCTTATAAAATAATAAGAATCTTAAAAAGGTAAAACCTAGCTTGAATGTCATATTAAAGACCTGGCCAATATGGTAGAACCTGTTTAAAAAGATTCAAATCTCTGTTAACATCTGCAAATATGTTAACATTCTTGGCTAGTGTGATCCGCAAAATCACACATGTCACCCTTTTTAATAAATTATCCAAATTTATATTTTTATACATATTTGATTGTGACAAAATGCCTACGGGTTATATTTAATGTCATATAAAACAAAAGGCAGCCGTAGTTTATAGACTCCCTGCCAAGAAAGGGATTGCTTTGTTTTAATTATTCAAACCTTAATCCTATAAGATCTAAATTTATAATTTAGAAATTTGTCTTCGTGACTAGGCCTATGTGCTATTATTAATTTATGGTTTTGGATTATGATAAAGATCCTAAATAATCATATATTTAATAAATTAACTAAAATGGCTATTAAAACCATGGTTAATAAATGGTCAAGAACGATAATACTGTTTAGGCTTCTAAATAGACCTTGTCCTTATTTTTATGTAGCAATTAAGACTACATGGCTAAGTCTGAAGAAATAAACAGTCGTCCAGTGGAAAACCCTGATAATACTAAAATACTCGTAACTGGTGCGGAGCTACAAGCATTGGTAGAAAATGCTGTTAATAAAGCCATCGAGAGGCAATATAGTGAATCAAGCGGGACCCGAAGTAGGACCCGATCCGCACCACATTCCAAGCCAAAAGTTCACTCGGAGGCTCATAGCAAACCGCCCTCTAAGAAAGATGAGCTCAAGAAGGATGATGATGATCATCACTCCTCGAACCAACACAGCGTCCCGTCAAGGAAGGTCGAGCATAAACAGGAACCGCGTGGTAAGTCCTGTACATACAAATACTTCGTTTCATGTAAACCCCGGGACTTCACCGGGGAGAAAGGAGCAATAGATTGTATGAATTGGCTGGATGAAATGGACACGGTTGTAGACATCAGCGGTTGTGCTGAAAGGGATGTAGTGAAATATGTATCCCAATCATTCAAGGGAGAAGCACTGGCGTGGTGGAAGTCTCTCATACAAGCTGCTGGAAAGATCCCACTTTACAACTTGTCATGGGATCAGTTCGTTGCTCTTATTAAAGAAAATTATTGCCAGCAGCACGAAGTCGAGAGAATCGAATCAGACTTCTTATCGTTAGTGATGAAAAATTTAGACTGCCAGGCATACCTTACCACTTTCAATACCCTATCTAGGTTGGTTCCGTACTTGGTAACCCCAGAACCTAAGAGGATTGCTCGCTTCATCGGGGGTTTAGCCCCAGAGATTAAAGCAAGTGCTAAGGCATCAAGGCCTGCAACCTTCAGATCAGCAGCTGATCTATCTCTATCTCTTACCTTGGACGTAGTCAGGTTGAGATCACTCAGGAATTCAGAAGAGAGTAAGAGGAAGCGTGAGGACGATACCTCACGAAGATCGGATAAGAAACACCGAGGAAATAACGACCACAAGAAAGGGTCGGGATCTAAGAAGGATGGGCAACAATCGGGGGATAAGCCCAAATGTAAGACTTGTAAGAAGAACCATTTTGGGAGGTGTCGACTTGAGTCGAAATCCCAGTCTCACTCGAGACCCTGTGGAATTTGCAAATCCACGGATCATAAGACTTTGGAGTGTAAGAAGCTGAAAGATGCAACATGTTACGGTTGCAATGAAAAAGGGCACATTAAGTCCAATTGCCCAAAGAGCACCAAGAAAACCGAGGAGGGGAAAAAGACCAACGCGAGGGTCTTCAAGATGGACGCTAAGGAAGCTGTTCAGGATGACAACGTGATTACAGGTACTTTTCTCGTAAATGATGTTTTTGCTAGAGTATTGTTTGATTCTGGAGCAGATAAGTCTTTTGTGGATAATAAGTTTTGTGAGTTGTTGAAATTGCCTGTAAAAGCCTTAAGTGTGAAATATGAGGTGGAATTAGCTGATGGAACCATAGAAACCGCCTCAACTGTTTTAGATGGATGTGTTATATCCATTAGGAACCACTCCTTTCCTTTGTCCTTACTTCCTTTTAAGCTAGCCGGTTTTGATATAGTTATAGGTATGGATTGGTTATCGCATAACCAAGCCCAGATTGTGTGCAATAGAAAGCAAGTGGTAGTCAAAACTCCGTCTGGTGAGACACTTACCATTCAGGGGGATACCCAGCATGGATTGCCTGAGCAAGTGTCCATGCTCAAGGCATCCAGATGTCTGCAGAAGGGTTGTGTCATTTATATGGCACAAGTTACTATTGATGAGCCAAAGCCTAAGATCGAAGACATTCCCGTCATTTCAGAATATCCTGAAGTTTTTCCCGAAGAACTACCTGGTTTACCACCAGATAGGCAAGTGGAATTCCGAATTGACATCATTCCGGGTGCAACACCAGTAGCAAGAGCGCCTTATAGGTTAGCACCTACAGAAATGAAGGAGTTAAGGACGCAGTTAGATGATCTGTTAGCTAAAGGTTTTATTAGACCTAGTTCGTCTCCTTGGGGAGCGCTGATTTTGTTTGTCAAGAAGAAGGATGGATCGATGCGTCTGTGCATCGATTACCGTGAACTTAATAAAGTCACTATCAAGAATAGGTATCCTTTGCCCAGGATCGACGATCTGTTTGATCAATTGCAAGGGGCAAGCTACTTCTCTAAGATCGACTTGAGGTCAGGCTATCATCAGTTGAAGGTCAAGGATGAAGATGTGCACAAGACTGCATTTAGGACTCGTTATGGTCATTACGAGTTCCTAGTGATGCCTTTTGGGCTCACTAATGCACCGGCCGCATTCATGGATCTCATGAATCGTGTCTGCAAGCCTTACTTAGACAAATTCGTCATCGTCTTTATTGACGACATCCTTATTTACTCGAAGAACCAAGCTGACCACGAGAAACATCTTCGCTGTATTCTTAAACTTCTACACCAAGAGAAACTCTACGCCAAATTCTCGAAGTGCGAATTTTGGCTTCGAGAAGTCCAATTTCTTGGACATGTGGTTAGTGAGCATGGTATCCAAGTAGATCCCGCTAAGGTAGAAGCAGTTATGAATTGGCAAGAGCCAAAGACGCCTACTGAGATTCGCAGTTTTCTGGGTTTAGCAGGATATTATAGGCGTTTTATCGAAAACTTCTCAAGGATTGCTGCGCCTCTAACTTCGTTGACACGTAAGAAGGTTAAGTTTGATTGGGGCCCTAAGCAGCAGGAATCCTTTGACATTCTTAAGAAAAAGTTGAGCAATGCACCAGTGTTAACATTGCCCGATGGTATAGAAGAATTCGTGGTGTATTGTGATGCATCCCACACTGGTATGGGCTGTGTACTCATGCAGAAAGGCAAAGTTATTGCCTACGCTTCACGACAGCTAAAGGTGCACGAGAAGAACTACACCACCCATGACTTGGAGCTGGGTGCCGTTGTATTTGCATTAAAGCTATGGAGGCATTACTTATATGGAACCAAGTGTGTGATCTATTCAGATCACAAGAGCCATCAACATTTGTTCAATCAGAAGGACTTGAACATGCGACAAAGACGATGGATGGAAACTTTAAATGATTACGACTGTGAAATAAGATACCATCCAGGCAAGGCAAATGTAGTTGCTGACGCCTTAAGCAGAAAAGAGAGAGTGAAGCCGATAAGAATCAATGCCAAGCGCATTGAAATAAGGAATAGTTTGAACGAAAGGGTGTTAGCTGCACAGAAGGAAGCTGTGCTGGAAGCTAACTATCCTGAAGAAAAACTAGGAGTAACTGAGGAGCAGTTATCCTATGACAAGGACGGAATGCTAAGATTGAATGGACGAATATGGGTTCCAGTTTATGGAGGACTTCGAGATATTATCCTCCAGGAAGTCCACAGTTCCAAATATTCCGTTCATCCTGGAGCCGATAAGATGTACCAGGATCTAAAGGCAAACTACTGGTGGATTGGTTTGAAAAAGTCTGTAGCTGCCTATGTAGCTAAATGTTTGACTTGTGCGCAAGTCAAAGCTGAGCATCAAAAGCCGTCAGGTTTGCTACAACAGCCTGAAATCCCCACATGGAAGTGGGAGATGGTGACGATGGATTTCATCACCAAGTTGCCAAAGACGAGGAAGGGAAATGGGTCATAGTGGATAGACTGACGAAGTCAGCACATTTCCTACCCATTAAGGAAACTTACAGCTCAGACATGTTAGCTCAATTGTACGTAGATAAAATTGTAGCTCTGCATGGCGTGCCATTGTCAATTATCTCTGATAGAGATACGAGATACACCTCTCATTTTTGGAAAAGTTTCCAACAGTCTTTGGGCACGCGCTTGAATTTTAGTACGGCTTACCACCCACAGACAGACGGACAGAGTGAGCATACCATCCAAACATTGGAAGACATGCTTCGTGCATGTGTGATTGATTTAGGTGGTAGTTGGGATAAGCATCTACCATTAGTCGAGTTCTCCTATAACAATAGCTACCATACTAGTATTAAGGCTGCGCCCTTTGAGGCATTATATGGTAGAAAATGCAGGACACCCATTTGTTGGGCGGAAGTAGGAGAAGTTCAATTATCAGGACCAGATTTGGTCTTTGAAACAACGGACAAGATTGTCCAGATTCGCGATCACTTGAAAGCTGCCCAAGATAGGCAGAAAAGCTACGCTGATCCAAAGCGTAAATCTTTTCACTTCGAAGTAGGTGACAAAGTATTGCTTAAAGTATCACCCTGGAAGGGGGTGATGCGATTTGGTAAGAAAGGCAAGCTAAGCCCAAGATACATAGGACCTTTCGAGGTTATCGAACGCGTCGGGTCAGTTGCTTATAAGTTAAACTTACCTGAAGAGCTCAGTAGTATACATAATGTGTTCCACATCTGTAATTTGAAGAAGTGTTTCGCTGACGAATCACTGGTCATGCAACATACAGATGTACATATAGATGAGAGCTTGAAATTTATGGAGAAACCATTGTCGATTGAGGATCGACAGGTGAAGAAGCTTCGAAGGAAGCATGTGCCTATAGTAAAAGTCAAATGGGATGCCCGTAGAGGTCCCGAATACACATGGGAGGTAGAATCCACGATGAAAGAAAAATACCCTCATTTGTTTCAGTAAATCTCGAGGTCGAGATTTCTTTTAAGGGGGTGAGGATGTAACACCTCGAAAATTTACGTCCAATAATGTATTGACACGTGTCATAGGCTTTGAATATGTGAAAAAGTACTTTAGAGGGACTAAAGTTGACAAACAGTGAAACTATGTGAATATAAGGGTCCAAAGTGTCAACAATGGATAAATAGGCCCTACAATAACCCTACGTGGTGTTTATAATCTTAAACGAATAAATCATGGATCATACGAAGCGAAAAATGAAAGAAAGTGAGGAATTACAAACTACAGGGGCTAAAAGTGTCAACATGTTGAAAGTATACCTCTGAGTGACCTTTTGGCAAACCCGAAGCTTTGTAATGGTAAAATATACTCACTAGAACATGTGGTAAAAATTTCATAAAGTTTCGTTATCGTATGAGAAAGTTATGATCAAAACCGTGCACGAAGGGTTAAATACGTTAACGTTGAAATTCGTGACTTTTCGGGTAAGCACAAAGTTAACCAAGGACCTAACCAAGTTTGTAGGTGTCCTAAGGCCCTTAAAAATCAGGTTTGAGGGTCAAGAGTGCAAGATAAATAGCCAAAACCACGTATCAAAGGACAAGGACTGAATTGTAAATGTTAGAAACTTGTTTAGCTGGTTTTACACTTGTACGCGGCCCGCGAAGGGGCTCTCGCGGCCCGCCTACAAGCTGCCAGCGACAAACAGCGCACAGCTGTCAGTTTCAGGTCTGATTTCGATGCTTAACAGCTGTTATCTGATACAAGGGACTCACCAATGGTTTTACATGCATAGAGGGGCACTTGGACACATCTTATAACATCAGTAGACTCTTGTGGCACCATCTTATGCAATCAAAATGCATATATAAGAACATTCAAGTTGCAACCATTTTCACATTCACTTGCAAGACCACTTCTGGAGCTCCTTTGATCAACCTCAGGCTTTCTAGTGATCTCAAATCGTAATTAGGACCCTTGTAAGTATTCCTAACCCTTTCTAATTCGTTCTAGCTTAGTTAATTAACTAAAAGTCAATCCGTCGTAAATTAAGTTTGACTTCGAGATTAAATGAAATTTGCTCAGTCATTTCTCGAATTGAAAGTACCTACAAGTAGGTATTTATGTGGGTAACAAACCCTTAAAAGGGTATTTTCAGATTCCCACTCTAACTATGTTAATTGTCGAGTCAAAGCTTGCTTTAAAAAGTCAACAGAATGATTATTTGCAAATTTAAGCATAATTAGCAATGTAGGGTACATTCAACCTATTTGATCATTAATATAACATGGTAATTAATGTAAGAACATGTCCCAACATGTTCAACCCGACAATTTTCAGTTTAAACCCGGATCGGAACCAAAAGTCGCATAAATTGACTTTTGCTTTGACTTTCAGTTCTGACCCGTTTATGCATGTTTAAGATCTGCCTTAGAGCTTATTTTGGACCATGTTTCATATAAGTATAACTCTCTGAGATTATACAACTTGGTTCAATACTTATCCGATTCATATGCATGTTTCCGATTAATGCTTAAATGTTGACTATTATGCCCTTTTGACTATAAAACGTGATTTTTGAAAAAGTGAAAGAGTAGAAACCTTAATTACTGATTTATAAACTTGCACCAAAAATTTGACATCAGTTTGAGGTCTAGATTAGAAGTTATGCTCATTAGCGTAATTTGAAAGCTTTATGTTACTTAAACGGCGTAATTAACGTATAACCTATTTAAACCCACTTTTTGATATCAAACTTTTTACCCACTGATGTAATATAATATTTTGGGATTTTTGAAGATTTTTATTTAATTTTTGGCTGAGCATAACATAGGTCTCTAAGTTTAATTCGGTTAATACCGATTTTGCCCTTTTAAGCCATAAAATGAGTTATGCAAATCCTTTTGACCCCAAACCTTTTCCTACTGATTTTATTTGTTAAATAAAATATTTTGAGCCTTCTGGAATTATAAAAATATCAGCTTTCCTTTAAAAACCCGGAAATGGCTCCAAATCGCCTTTTAAGCGTTTTTAACGCATAGTATGTACTATAACCATATTAAACATATAAGGTTGATACCTACTGATGTTTTTAGTATATTTTGAGATAATAACAGTAAGTAAAAGTTTATAAACTCAGGTTTCCAGTTTTGACCTTTTAAGCCTAAGTGAAATTACCAAAATACCTCTAAGGTGCATAGTTTGGTTTTAAATGATAAATTTCACATATAGGTCATACCCTACTGTTATAACTTATTAAATTATGTGTATTTACTGTATAAATCAGACCTGTAACTCAGATTACAAATTAAACCCTTTTATAATCTTTTAAATGACCAAAATGCCTTTATGAGGCATAAGTTGAGTTTAAATTCATTTGGGGCATAATAGAAGATTTCTTACTGATATTATAACATATTTAAGCCATATTATCTCAGGGAACTTGCATATGACTCTTATGGTTACCCGTGACGCCCTTTACGCGCTCGGTTCGGTTTATGTAACTAGTTTGCATAAATTGACCGAAACGGGTCAAACCTTATCATCTTTGTCTCAAAATCCAGAATGTATTTAGTATACCCATATTATACAAGTATTCAAACTTTTCGGGTCTAAATCACATTCTACCCGGTCTTCGCTTAATCGTGCGTTTGAACCGTATCTTCCATTAAAGCTAACCGGTCTAAGCTTAGGCTTAAATAAAGACCCGTTAGAAATCTAAAAGGTTATTATAAACCTTTGTTCCTGAATAGAAGAACCAGTAAAAGCTACCTTCACTCGCTAATTGTGATTTATACTTACCAAGGTAAATACTTTTAACTTATTTTCCCTATACGGGCTTGGGGTACGGTATATAAAATACCGCTTGGTCCGGCATTGAATTCTTTAATCGAATAGAGGTTAAATTTATTGATATGCTATGCTATGTTTTGAATGTGTTTTGTTTGCTTAAAGCCTTTGGGGGGTTAATGACCATGTCCCGGATATCCTTGGCATCATCTTACGAGATGGCCACGACCTGAGCACGGGGTGTAGGCGTACACCTTTCAGTGCATAACTCAATATTGTGGTGTGTCTATTAATCTTTAACCCGGTCTACGGATCGGGCTACTGAACGCATAAGTAACATGTAAATCCCTTACAAGATTATCTTCACATAATTATCCCAAGTTATAAAATGTTTTGTGCCACGTGCATTCAAATCAATTTTTAAACCTTTTCAAAATGAGTCAGTTAAATTGTATTTACCAGTGTAAACTGACGTATTTTTCCAAAAGGTTAAGTGCAGGTACTACTCGTACTAGGCTGGCTGTCTTCTAAGCGTCCACAATAAGTCTCGCAAGCTTGGATGTCAATAAAGCTGTTGAACAATATCTTCTTTTATTTTGATCCGCCTGTGGATCCGTTTCAACTATTCGTGATATTTAATATTACACTTTATTAAGGTTGAAATGAATCTATCTTTGCTTCCGCTGTGCATTTATATATATTGTGTTGTTTGTCTATGATGATACCAACTACATCACTATACTCCCCACCGGGCCCACCGGTGACACGTGGAAAAATAGGGGTGTGACACATGTCGGAGCTAAAAGTCTCCTTAATGGGTAGGAAATGTGCTGACTTAGTCAATCTGTCAACTATTACCCATATAGTATCATTTCCTTTCTTTGTCTTTGGCAACTTGGTGATGAAATCCATTGTCACCATCTCCCACTTCCATGTGGGAGGTTCTGGCTGTTGTAGCAAACCTGACGGCTTCTGATGTTCGGCTTTGACTTGCGCACACGTCAAACATTTAGCTACATAGGTAGCTATAGACTTCTTTAAGCCTATCCACCAGAAATTTGCTTTCAGATCCTGGTACATCTTGTCAGCTCCAGGATGAACGGAGTATTTAGAGCTGTGGGCTTCCTGGAGGATAACATCTCGAAGTCCTCCATAAAATGGAACCCATATTCGTCCATTTAACCTCAGAATTCCGTCCTTGCCACAGGATAATTGTTCTTCGGTTACTCCTAGCTTTTCATTAGGATAGTTAGCTTCCAATACAGCTTCCTTATGTGCAGCTAACAACCTTGCATTCAAACTATTCTTTATCTCAATGCTCTTGGCATTGATTCTTATAGGCTTCACTCTTTCCTTTCGACTTAGGGCATCGGCGACTACATTCGCCTTGCCAGGATGGTATTTTATCTCATAATCATAATCATTCAAAGTTTCCATCCAACGTCGTTGCCTCATGTTCAAGTCCTTCTGGTTAAACAGGTGATGGAGGCTCTTGTGATCAGAATAGATCACACACTTGATACCATATAAATAGTGCCTCCATAGCTTCAGTGCAAATACAACGGCACCCAACTCCAAGTCATGGGTGGTGTAATTCTTTTCATGCACCTTTAACTGACGTGAAGCATAGGCAATAACCTTGCCTTTCTGCATAAGCACACATCCCATCCCGGTGTGCGATGCATCACAATATACCACAAACTCTTCTATCCCATCAGGCAATGTCAACACAGGTGCATTGCTTAGCTTCTGCTTAAGGATATCAAAGGATTCTTGTTGCTTCGGTCCCCAGTTGAACTTAATATTCTTCCTAGTCAAAGAAGTTAGGGGTGCAGCAATCCTTGAAAAATTCTCAATAAAACGCCTGTAATATCCTGCCAAACCTAGAAAACTACGAATCTCTGTAGGCGTCTTTGGCTCTTGCCAATTCATGACAGCTTCAAGTTTAGCGGGATCTACTTGGATACCACGCTCACTAACAAACAACGTGTCCAAGAAATTGGACTTCACGTAGCCAAAATTCACACTTAGAGAATTTGGCGTAGAGCTTTTCTCGATGAAGCAGTTTCAGAATGCAACGGAGGTGCTTCTCATGGTCAGCTTGATTCTTCGAGTAAATAAGAATATCATCGATAAAGACGATGACAAATTTATCCATGTAGGGCTTGCAGACGCGGTTCATGAGGTCCATGAATGCGACTGGTGCATTAGTGAGTCCAAAAGGCATCACTAAGAACTCGTAATGACCATAACGAGTCCTAAATGCAGTCTTATGTACATCTTCATCCTTGACTTTCAGTTGATGATATCCTGACCTTAAGTCGATCTTGGAAAAGTAACTCGCTCCTTGAAGCTGATCGAACAAGTCGTCGATCCTGGGTAATGGATATCGATTCTTATCAGTAACTTTGTTAAGTTCTCGATAATCGATGCACAGACGCATCGAGCCATCCTTTTTCTTCACAAACAGAATTGGTGCTCCCCAAGAAGATGAGCTAGGTCTAATAAATCCTTTGCTTAACAAATCATCCAGTTGAGTTCTCAACTCTTTCATCTCCGTTGGTGCCAATCTGTACGGCGCTCTTGCAACAGGTGCTGCTCCAGGAATAATGCCGATCCTGAACTCCACTTGCCTATCTGGGGGTAAACCAGGTAGTTCTTCAGGGAATACCTCTGGATATTCAGAGATAATAGGTATGTCTTCGATCTTAGGATTTGGTTCATCAAGGGTTACTTGTGCCATGTAGATAACACAACCCTTTGTCAAACACCTTGATGCCTTGAGCATGGACACTTGCTCAGACATTCCGTACTTAGTATCTCCTTGGATTGTCAAAGGCTCGCCGTGAGGAGCTCTGACAACCACTTGCTTCCTAGCACAAACAATCTGGGCTTGGTTGCGAGACAACCAATCCATGCCTATTACTATATCGAAGCTGGCTAATTTCAAAGGAAGTAATGACAATGGAAAAGAGTGGTTCCTAATGGATATAACACATCCATCTAACACGGTTGACGATGTTTCTATGGTTCCATCGGCTAATTCCACCTCATATTTCACACTTAAGGTTTTAACAGGTAAATTCAGCAACTTACAAAACTTGTTATCTACAAATGACTTATCAGCTCCTGAATCAAATAGCACTCTTGCATAAACATCATTTATGAGGAAGGTACCTGTGATCACATTGTCGTCCTGAACAGCTTCCTTTGCATCCATCCGGAAGACCCTTGCATTGGTCTTTTTCCCATCCTCAGTCTTCTTTGCAAATTTTGGGCAGTTGGACTTGATATGCCCTTTTTCATTGCAGCTATAGCACGTAGCATCCTTGATTTTCTTACAGTCTAGGGTCTTGTGCTCAGAAGACTTGCAAATCCCACATGCCCTTGGCTGTGACTGGGATTTCGACTCATATCTGCACTTCCCGAAGTGCTGTTTCTTACAGATCTTAAAATTGGGTTTATCACCCGATTGACGACCATCTTTCTTAGATCCAGAACCCTTCTTGTGGTCATTGTTTCCCTTATGTCTCTTATCCGATCGTCGTGAGCTATCATTCTCACGCTTCCTTTTCTCAGCATCAGTGTTTCTCAGCGATCTCTGCCTGACCGCGTCCAGAGTAAGAGATAATGCTATATCAGCTGCAGACCGGAAAGTAGCTGGTCTAGAGGCTTTCACACTGGCCTTAACTTCTGGGGCTAAACCCCCGATGAATCGAGCTATCCTCTTGGGTTCCGGTGTCACAAGATAAGGAACCAACCTTAACATGGTGTTGAAGCTTGTAAGGTAGGCTTGACAATCCAGGTTTTTCATAACCAGTGACAAGAAATCAGCTTCAATCTTTTCAACCTCATGCTGAGGGCAGTAGTTCTCCTTGATCAATGACACAAACTGTTCCCAAGTCATATTGTACAATGGGACTTTCCCTGTAGCTTGGATCAAAGACCTCCACCAAGCTAATGCCTCACCCTTGAATGACTGAGACACGAATTTCACCACATCCTTATTAGTGCAACCACTGATATCTACCACAGTGTCCATTTCATCCAACCATGTCATGCAGTATATAGCTCCTTTTCCCCCAGTGAAATCCCTGGGTTTACATGAAACAAAATACTTATAGGAGCAACCCTTATCACGGGGTTCCTGATTCGGTACGATCCTTTGAGATGGAACACTCCTTTGGTTTGATGAGTGATGGGAATTACTGTTGTGGGCAGTGTGAGTTTTAGAGGGTGGTTTAGAGTGTGGTGCAGATTGGGTTCTTACATGGGTACCACTGGATTCATGGAACTGTCTATCCAAAGCTCGAGTAATGGCATTGTCTATCATTGCCTGCAGTTCTGCACCTGCTACGTTAATTCGGGCATTATCATGATTCTCCCTTGGGTGACTGTTGATCTCATCCGAGTCAGCCATGTAGTTTGAACTGTTACATAAGATATTGACAATAATTTATTTGGGATTTTATTATGGAATTGTCTTTTATGGCAATTCATTAACCATGGTAAACATAGACCATATTTGGTTAATTTGTTAATCACATTTAGGTTTTTATTATAATGTATCCTAATTATAAAACAATAACAGTATTATTAGTGGCACAAAAGGCCTAGTCACAGGGACATTTTAAATCATAAGCCATGATTTCAGAGAATCAAGGCATTAAGGTTTGAACATAGTTCTTTACCTTTTTCTGACAGGGAATCGTAGACTACTACTGTCTTTTGTCTTATATGACAATGAGTATGGCCCGTAGGCACTACATTACCTATGGATGTTTAATATATAATCATCTTAATTGATGATTTAAACCCATGATTTATAGATCATCAGGTTAGGATAGGAATATTTTGAAGAATCCTATTATAAGAAAGACGTGTGTGATTTTAACGAATCACGTCTGCCAGGAGCGTTAACATGTTTTCAGATGTTAACAGGGATTTGAATCTTTTTAAACAGGTCTTACCATTTTGGCCAATTCTTTTAATGACATGCAGGCTAGGTTACACCTTTAAGATTCTTATTCAATATTTAATAGGCAGATTATTTTTAAAAGGAATGATTTTTTAATTTATTTATTTCATGTATAATATATTATGCATATAATAATAAAAATGAAAATTTTAAAACTTAACATTCCATTAAACATTAAAAGGAGTACACATTGCCCTAAACGGGACTTTTAACAGAAATAACTTGCCCACGCAGGGGCTAAACTAATAATACAAGTCCACGCAGGGACTAAAGAAAGACAAGTCCACCCAGGGACTAAGTACATAGATAAATGTCCACGCATAGGACTTAATTAAAATAAGGAAATACAGAAATACATACAGAGATTTAATGATCCCTCTTCTTCTTTCCTTTTAACAAGCTTGCTAGGCCCTTGAGGAATCCCCGATTGTTCCTACGTTCTTCTTGAAATTCTCGCTCCACCCTGTGTAGCCTGTGGAGGATTTCCTCCTGTTCCGGTGGGGAAAACTGTGGTGGCTGCGGCTGGTGCTGAACCGGAGGTTGAGCAGGTATTTGATACCCATGAGTTGGGTATCCCACTCCCCAAGGGGCTCCATATGGTCCTTCAGGATGAAGGGCGCTGTAGTTTGCTGCTACACGGTATGGGTCGGCTTCAGCATAGTTGTAATGAGTGTGAGCCGGCTGCTCAAAAGGATTGTACGCCGTTGAACCAGCGTATGTAGGAATCGGGTTACCAAATCCCAATGGTGGCGGCGGTGGTGCAACTGGTGCAGAATTCACCTCTGAAACTGGGTTTGAAGGCCCACCCATTTGTGGGTCTTCATGCAGTGGCGGATAGTGACTGCCACTTGAGTGATGGGGGGTGCTAAAGTGAAAACCCCCTTCTCGCGCGGATATTCGTGCGCCTGTCCTTCTACGCCTTGGTGGTTCTGGAGGTGCTTGATGAACTGGCGGTGGTGGTGGCGGTGGCGTGACTGCCACGAAACGCGAATCCTCGGAAGGATCCTGCTGCTGCTGCTCATGAGGCGATGAATGGTGAGATGGTGTAAAATACCACTCATACTGGTTGAACCTTGCTTGGTAACTGTCTGGACCACGGTAAGGTGATCCATGGAAAGATGATCCATCAGAGACTTCAATAGGGTGCGTGGGGGTTCCAGTCGGTGGTTCAACAGGGTCGGTGTCCTCATCCATATCCATGGCGTGATCGCCGGAAAAATGATCCTCTGGTCCCAATGGGTTAAAACCCACTAGTTCTTGAATAAAGTTTGCCGGGTTAAACCGGCCCTGAAAGACAGGAGTTGGGTCGCCAAAGGAATGGTGCGACATGGATCGCTGCAATGGCAAGTAGGAGTGGCGTGAGTCTTCAGGCTCGTTTTCCCATTGCGGCCCAAAGGAATGGCGGTAAGGAGGCGTTGAGCTATACGAAGTAGATCGCCTAGCGGGCTCGGAATGGTTCCTCCAGTCTCCCTGAGGACCGGCACTCATAGTTGCAGAAGGAGTTCGCCGGTGTGAAGGCCCGACTTCGTGATCGTTGGGGGCGTGGATTGGCCCCTTGCCTCGTCCTCCTCTCCGGAATCTTGGTGGCATATTTCCTGTCAAACAATTAACAGATACAACAAAGAAATATAAAGGACAAAGTTAAAAAAATAAAAACAATTTGGATTAGTCCTAAGTTCTTTGTCTAGACTCGAAAATTTATGAATGTGCAATTGTGTAATTGAGATTAAACACAAAAGGCTAGTGTTTAATTCACTCAGTGTTGGCTCTGATACCAACCTGTCACACCCCCGATATTTCCACGTATTACCGGTGGGCCTGGTGGGGGAGTATCGTGACGTAGTTGATATTATTATAGTCAAACAACACAATATTTAAATGCACAGCGGAAGCAAAAGATAGATTCATTTCAACCGAATAAAATTGTAATATTAAGTATCACAAAATAGTTGAAAATAATCCACAGGTGGATCAAATAGATAGAACATTGTTCAACAGACTGAAATGCATCCAAGCTTGCGAGACTCTTATTGATGCTAAGGAGAAAGCCAGCCTATTTCGAGTAGTACCTGCACTTAATCTTTTTGGGAAAATACGTCAGTTTACACTGGTAAATACAATCAACTGACTCATTTTAAAAAGGTTTAGAACGTTGATTTAAATGCACGAGGCACAAATATTTTATAACTTAGGATAATTATTTGAATATAATACTCGTAAAAGAATTACATGTTTCTTATGCGTTTAGTAGCCCGGTTCATGCCGGGTTAAAGATCAATAGACACACCACATTATTTATTTAGGCACTGACGGGTGTACGCATACACCCCGTGCTTAGGTCGTGGCCATTTCGTAAAATGATGCCAAGGATATCCGGGACATGGTCATTAACCCCCCAAAGGCTTTAAGCAACAAAACAATTTAAACAGGTCATTTCAATGAATTAACCTCCATTCGATTAAAGATTCAATGCCCGACCAAGTGGTATTTTATATACCGTACCCCAAGCCCGTATAGGGAAAATAAGTTAAAAGTATTTACCTTTGCAAGTAATAATCACAACAAGCAAGTGCACATAGCTTTTACCGGGTCTCCTAATCTGGAACGAAGGTTTATAATAACATATTAGAATCCTAACGGGTCTTTAATTAAGCCTAAACTTAGACCGGTTAGTTTTAAGAAAGATACGGTTCGAACGCATGATTAAGCGAAGACCGGAATAGAATGTGATTTAGACCCGACAAGTTTGAAGACTTGTATAATATGGGTAAACTAAACACATTCTGGATTTTGAGATAAAATGATAAGGTTTGACCCGTTTCGGCTAATTTATGCAAACTAGTTACATAAACCGAACCGAACGCGAATAACGCATAACGGGTAACCGAATGGGTCACGAACAGGTTTCCAAAGTTAATATGCTTTAAATATGTAGTGGTATCAGTAAGATACCTTCCATTAGGCCCAAAACGAGTTTAACCTCACATTAAGCCCCGTAGGGGTATTTTGGTCATTTTAAAGATTATAAAAGAGATTAATTATAATTCTGAGACTCGGGTCTGAAATAATCAGTAAAACATCTTAATTTAACAGGTCATATCAGTTGGTGATAAGTCTTATATGACAAAATGGTTTTAAACCCATACTATGTATTTAATACGCGTAAAAAGCCGTTTTAAGCGATTTCCGGGTTTAACAGGAAATCTGAGTTTTCTGACCAGGTTATAAAGTTCAAAATACTTCATTTATCATATAAAACCAGTGGCCAAAAGTTTGGTGTCTAAATGTTATGTAAAACTCAATTTATAAGCAAAAGGGTATAATCGGTATTTACCGAATCAAGGCAATAATCATAGGTTATGATCAGTTTAAAAATAATTAAAAATCTTCTAAAATCCCAAAATATTATATTACATCAGTGGGTAAATGGTTTGGTGTCAAAAATTGGGTTTAGATAGGCTTTATGCTAATTACGCCGTTTAATTCATAGAAAGCGTTCTAATTACGTTATTAAGCAGAACTCCTAATCTAGACCTCCAACTGATGTGAAAATTTAGGGACATGTTTATAAATCAGTAACAAGGATTATTGTCCTCTCACATTTCCAAAATTCTAGTTTTATGGTCAAAAGGGCATTATGGTCAACATTAAGCAATTAACGGAAACGTGTAAACGAATCGGACAAACAACGAACCAATCACAGAGGGTTATACTATCATGTAACCCGGTCCTAACAAAGCCCTAAGGCATTTCTAATTCATGCTAATAAGGGTTAGAACTGAAGTCAAAGCAAAAGTCAAAGTTTTGCGACTTTCGGTTCCGAATCGAGTCTAAACAGAAAATTGTCGGGTCGGACATGCCTAGACATGTTCTTGCATTGATTACCAAGTTATATGAGTGGCAAAACAGGTTACACGTCTTCTACATTGCTAATTATACGTTAATTCGAAAATTAAGATTCTGTTGACTTTTTATAACAACTTTGACCCGACAATTGATCTAGTTAGAGCGGGAATCAGAGGGTGCCCTTTTAAGGGTTTAATGCCCACATAATTACCAACTTATAACTACCTTTACTTTGACCAATCGCTGGACCATTAGCGATTAATCGTTAAGTCAAACCTTAATTACGACGGTTTCACTTTTAAGCTATAAACTAAGTAAAACACGATTAAGGAAGGTTAAAGAAGCTTACCGAAGTCCTAATTACGACTAGAGATGCTTAGGGACAGCTCTTGTGCTCCAGGAAGTTCCACAATTGAAGTTGTGAATGAATGATCAAAGTTTCAACATTATGCTCCTTTATATAGTGGGTTTAATCCCACTAGATCATGCCAAAGAAGTCTATACATGTCCCCTGATGTTAAACATGTGTCCCTAGTGCCTAAAAACAAGTTTGTGCAGCCCATGGTATTGCATACAAGTGATATAAGTCGGTTACAAGGGCTGGACAGACACCTGTCCAAGGTTTCTGCATCTGGGAGGCTGAGGCGCCCCGCGTAAGACCTTGGGCAAGTCTTACGCGCCCCGCCTGAGGCCTGGTGTCAGGTTAACAAGTTTCCAATAATTGCAGTTTTGGTCCCCGGTCCTCCTAAAAGTTGTTTTACCTTTATTTCTTGCATTATGAGCCCTCTAAATTGACTTGTAAGGACTTCAAGACTTATACCAACTTTGTTAAGTCCTTGATTATCTATTTATCACTTGAAAAGTCATAAATTTCATTGTTGACGCTTTTAACCCATCGTATACGAATTTTATCATAACTTTCTCATATGATAACGAAACTTGGTGAAATTTTTATCATGCATTCTAGTGAGCATAATTAATCGTTACAAAGCTTCGGGTTTGCTAAAAGGTCACTCAGAGGTATAACTTAAACATGTTGACACATTTAATCCCTGTAGTTTGTGATCTCTCACTTTCTTTCATAATTAGATTCGTATGATCCATGATTCATTCGTTTAAGGGTATAAACATCATGTAGGGTTATTGTAAAGTATATTTATCAATTGTTGACAATTTTAACCGTTATATGCACATACTTTCCTTGTTTGTCAACTTTAGTCCCTCTAGAGTATTCTTTCACACGTTCAAAGCTTATGACACGTGTTAATACATTATTGGACATGAAATTACGAGGTGTTACACTTCACATTGGAATATCATGGATGAAATTATCTCGCAACTTTTTTGTTGGGTCAAGCACATATCCTCATTCAAAGATTTGGATTAGTTAAAGTGGCTGGCCTCTCTAGTTGCATGCTTTGAAGATGCATAACGGGCTCTATGGAACTTCCTACGTATATACGCGAGGGTCTTCGCTTTCTAAGAAGAAAGTTTGGCATGGAACTTGTCGACCACTGGCTTCCAACTCCTAACTCTTTTTATGTTACCCCAAACCTGAAGACCTAGATATGTGAAAGGAAGCCTCCCGGCTTTACACTTAAATATGGGTGCCATATTTTCAACTTCATGCTTCTCCACCCCAACACCTTTCACCCTACCTTTACCCAAATTGACTCGTAATTTGGAAATGAGAGAAAAAAAAATATAAAAATTCTACAAAGATTTAGGAAATTGTTTTTATCTCATTCCCCTATAAACAGGGGCAGACTTACATGTAGCCCAAGGTGGGCGGGCGCATCCCCGGGAAAAAAAAATTTAGTGCTATTTTCCGTTGAAAATCCCGTCTGCACCCTTTGGATTTTTTCGTCCGCACCCCTTGAATTTTTTCATCCGCACCCCTTGGAATTTTTCGTCCACACACCTTAGGTAAAAAATGTTTTCGATTTATATTTTAATATTTTTAGTAATCTCTAATTAAAAACTACCTAAATTATATAAACTTATACTACCCAACCTAACCCAAATACCCAATACCTTAACCCACTATTTCATTAAACATAATTAGCCCACTAATTACTAGCCCATTAACCAAACTCAACCTAAGTTCAAACTATAATAATTAAAATAAGCCCAATAGTCCCTTAGAATTCCTCCCGCCCTCCCTCTCTTGGTTCGTCTCCTACCAGCGATCATCGAACACAACAGCAACCATAACAGCACGTCATCAGCAGCCGCGAACCACCGCCGTCCGACACCAAAGGGTAACAAAATTCTTAAATAAGTTTGAAATTTCATGTGTTTTGACGTTGTTTATGGTTGTTTAGATGATTTTTAGGGTGATTACGTTGTTTAGATGATTTTTAGGGTGATTACACACGATTTCTAGGGTTGAAAATTAAAATTGAAACATTATGTTATGGAGCGATGAACTTATGCATCAATTTGTTTGTGATAGGAACCATAAGTAGGGACGTTATGGCGCAATTTCTTTTGTTTTACATGACCCGATCCGAACCGACCCGATACGAACCGATTTTTTTACTTATATACCTAGGGGCCTAAAATTTTTAAAAATGTTTTGCACCCATATGGAAAAATTCCTGGGTCAGCCACTGCCTATAAACGTGGTGACATCAACAAAAAAAAGTTTGGGATAACAATGGCCCATCTTTAGGGAGCTTAATAGAGACCAAGAGCCACCGCTTCCTCCATCATTTAACTAAGGGGCTGTTTGTTTAGATCTGAATGGATCCATTCAGAGCTTAACCTCTGAATCGGTCAGAGGTTGGGTTGTTTGGTTCACAAAACCCTTACCTCTGAATGGTTTCATTCAGTCTGAATGGTTCAGATTTGAGAAGTTGCTGAATGAAAAACTTGACATACCTGCCCCTTCCTCCCATCTCCTCCACAGCTCCTCCTCCCCCTCCACTGCTCCTCCACCGTCTCCTCCTCACCACCGAAAATGGCGAACTTCACGATGAACAACTCTCTCATCTCAATCGTAACACTCCTCCTCATCATTTCATCATCGGTAATCGCCACTTCCGATTCTCCCTTCATCGTAGCGCACAAGAAAGCTACACTCAACCGACTCAAATCCGGCGCCGAAAAAGTCTCCGTTTCGATCGATCTTTACAATCAAGGATCCGCGTAAGTAGATTTATCGTTTTTTTTCTTCTAAAATTACTTTCAATCGGTTGATGTTGTAGCTCGAATTGATTGTTGAACAAGTTTGATTTAGGTTTTATGTGTTTTGTTGATTGATTGTGTGTGGATCTGAGTAGATTTGTTGAATTAGAGCTGGATTGTGCTTAATTTGTTTGATTGTTTGTCGATTTGACTAGATCGATTGAATGGTGGTGACGGTGTAGTTCAGAGGAATTGAGGAAGAACATGTAATGGTTTTTTTAATTAAAAGGGGGTAAAAATGTCATTTTACACAGTCATTCAGATGTGCAACCAAACAGCACTTTACTGGTTCAGCACTTACTGGTTCAGAGCCTCTTACCCATTCAGACCTCTTATTCATTCAGCACTTATTGATTCAGATGTTGCCAAACAGCCCCTAAGAATATACATACTCAAAAGAAACAAAAATGGTGAAATAGGGTCGCTTTGTCTTAACCCTATTTCCGTATCAAAGTCCATGGTCGGGAGCACCATTTACCAACAACGTGGCCCGACAAGAACAAAAAAAATCCAAGAATCCAGTTTTTTTCTTCATCTTGAGGAAAACTCCATTCGTGTCATGATCGAGAGTAAACATTTCCAATTAGCAGAATCACAAGCTTTCTCAAAGTCAAGCCCCTAATTTAACACCTCACTAAAAATAAGTAACCATTATCCCCTCAATAAACTATGTTTGAAAATGGGAAACCAAATCACCAATCACTTAGGCTACAGAGTGTGGGGTCATGGTCGGGACATGATTTGCCACCTAGGAATATAAATGGAAGGCTACATCAACCCATTGCTTGATCCACCATAGTTTGCATGGATTAAACCATGCCAATCATAGTCCTCCTTTCCATTTCTCAACAAATCATTTCCTTTTACTTTAGACAAAGATAAATTAAAATAAATAAGAGGCTAGTGATTTGGGTGGGTCATGACCACACCCTTAGGGTAGTGGTTTTGGATGGTGGATTAGAGGTGAGTTACATGACACCGACGTGTAGGATCATCGTAGTCATAAGGATCATAACCACACCCTATACCCTTATTATGAAAATGTGTTTTGTTTTTGAATAAAATCATAAAATCACTAATTAAATGGATAAGGTTAACTTATATAGGACAAAAATGTTAATAAATATTTACTTTTATATTGTTTTACATGAAAATGAATCTGTATTTTGTTTTGTATAAAAAAGACCCTTCCTCTGCAAGAAACTTCACACTGGTGACCGGTTTTCAAAAGGCTTATTCTATACGCACCCCCTATTACTTTCTACACCCCCTTTTAAGAGGAAAACTGTCGGTTCCACACAGGCCCCACCTGTAAGTATGTGAGAGAAGGGGGTGTAGAAAGTAATAGGGGGTGTGTATAGTAGCACCCTTTCAAAATTGCTCACATCACCGGAAATCATGGCTTCCTTCCTGCTTCGCCTCACAACCTCCGTCATCCCATTTCGTCCGGCGGTAGCCAAAGCTGTGCCCGTCGTCCCATTCCGTCATAGCAGGCTCATAGTCAGGTCGTTTTCTTCTCCGTCGAAGAACCCACTGCCAAAATGTAATACTTCTCTTCACATCCACATTATAATGTCGATCTTTCTCTGTTAAATAAACTAAATGTTTCCCTTTTCGTTTTCAGTTATATTCGATTTACACTTTCTAAGGTCTCAAATAAAACCCGGAGTTCCGTCAATACTATTCACCATGGTTAACGACGAAGAGATGACGGTAACCATGCCCGGAATGAAGAAAACGGAGAATGAAGAAGGCGTATGGTTATCGTTTGATGTCCCTAAGCTAGGAAAGCGGGAGTTGACCATGGATTTTGAAGGTTTCAATTTTCTTATACAACTCAAAACACCTGAGAAAATGTACCTTGCAAGCATCAAGTTACCGGAGAATTATAACCCCTATGGTGACTTGAAAGGAAGGTTTGAAGATGGTATTTGCTACATATGCCTTCCCACTCAGAAAACCCCTGATCCCATCATGGCTAAGGCTAATATCAACAGAGACTTCACTCGCCCTACGCCTTACTGTGGTAGGCAATTTTTATATAACGTTATGAACCGACCAGTTATACTGGTTAAACCGAATACCGGACACGGGCCTGGTATGCTAAAGGCCGATAAAACCCGAATATGGTATGGTATGTCATATGTACCCGCGGTAAATCTGGTTCTACCGATTTGCATTATTTTAACGAGTAAACTGCCAAAATGGTCATTGAGGTTTAGTCGCTTTTGTTACTTTAGTAAAAAACTTAAACCTTTTGAATCTGGGTCCTGTGGTTTCAATTTTGTTGCCATTTTCATTCAAAATCAAAATCTGGTCAGATTTTTCAGTTAACATACGGCTTTTTGGTCTTTTTTCTCCCTTTTAATGAAGGGCAAAATGGTCTTATAACGTTTTATTATAAAAAAATCTGACCAATTTGCCCTTTATTAAAACGGAGGAAAAATACAAAAAAGTTGAATGTTAACTGAAAAATCTGACCATAATTTGTTTTTTGATGAAAATGACAACAAAGTTGAAACCATAGGGACCAGATTCATAAGGTTTGAGTTTTAGATTAAAGTGGCAAAAATGAACAAACCTCAGGACCATTTTGACAGTTTACTCATAAAATTTGATTGTTTTAAGTTTAATAAAATATGATATTAAGGTAATACTAACCTTCCATATTTCTGGTAATTAATTTAGTGCCTTCTGTTTCAATATTTCATTGCTGTTGAACTGTTACCCACCTCGTCCAATGTTATATTGTTTATAAGTAATAAAAATGCTTAATATTTTAGAAGAAAATATTTGTTTTTTTATATAAAACCATGGTCAGTGACATAAATTCTAGTTGAGATTGAATTGTTTTTTAGATAAATTTGTATTTTATAGAATTATAGGGTTAACTGATAACCCGGTTTAACCGCGCGAAACAACACGGTTCAACCGGTTGAACCATTTTAGAGTCAACGCCAGTATAATTTAAAAGTAAATTCTATAATCAAGTACACCGTCATTGAATGTTTGTATGTTTATGAATGGTTACTTTCAGATATGTTTAATCGATCGGATCTAGGATGGACGCTTTGCGAAATAATAGTGAAAGAGTTGTAATTCTCACTCGAAAAGCTTAATTTCATTAAAGGCCAAGAAGGCTATAAATACAACTCAGCTGCAACGGAAATAAACAGAAAAAAACTACAAATAAGGAAACTACTTCTGAACGAATAAAAAGCAAAAGAACCGGACTCAGCCTCCCACGTGCTTGACTGGCTCCACTTTATTTGACTTCAACTTTATTTGAAAACACCTACTAGACTTAATAGACTGGAACATTAATAAACCCAACGGATATATGCATGCACACATGCACATGTACTTTTCAGATGCATCAGACATTAATCCATCAATCCCTCCCTCAAACTGGATAGGGTTTCCATTTCCTGTTTGCCCTTGAGAGAGCATACTCCAAGTTGTTCCCTCAACCTCAGAAACACATCTCTATGCAAGGGCTTGGTGAGGATGTCAGCAACTTGCTGGTTTGTTCCACAAAACTCCATCTCTATTGTACCTTCATTTACCAGGTCTCGAAGGAAATGATATCTCACTCCAATATGCTTGCACCTCCCATGAAACACTAGGTTCTTCGACAACTTTATAGCCGAGGTGTTATCACATTTAATCACTGATTTATCTCTGACACTTATCCCAAGTTCTTCCAACACTCCACGAATCCAAATTACTTGGCAAGCACAACCAGCAGCTGCAACATACTCGGCTTCGGTGGATGACAATGCCACTATACTTTGCTTCTTTGAAGACCAAGACACTGCTGCTCCATCCCATAAAATCAAGTACCCAGATGTGCTTTTTCTATCATTGAAGTCTCCTGCAAAATCACTATCTGTGAACACTTTCAGCTCTCCCTTTCCTCCTTTCTTGTATAAAATACCATAATCTAGTGTTCCTTGAATATAGCGCATCACTCTTTTTGCTGCAGCATAATGAGGTTCTCTTGGATTCGACATGTAGCGGCTGATCAGACTCACAACAAATTGTATATCTGGGCGGGTGGTAGTTAAATACATTAAGCTTCCCACCATTTGCTTAAACAAAGTTTCATCCACTGGAATCCCTTCATCCTTCTTTAGTTTGCAGCCAGGTACAATTGGGTTTACCACTGCATTACAATCCGCCATATCGAACCGAGCTAGTACTTCTTCAGCATACTTCTTTTGTGAGACATGAATGCCCTCAGAAAACTGATTCACTTCTAACCCCAGAAAATACCTCATTCTCCCGAGATCAGTCATCTCGAATTCCTTCTTCATAGAGTCTTTGAAATCTTTCAGCATAACAACATCATTTCCTGTGCAGATAAGATCATCCACATAAATGTTGACATACAAAACTTTACCTTCAGGATTTCGTTTGATGAATAGAGTGTGTTCTGACTTGCTTTTCTTGAAACCTTCTTGTATAAAATAAGCTTCTATGCGAGTAAACCAAGCCCTAGGGGCCTGCTTTAAACCATAAAGAGCCTTGTGGAGCTTGTAAACTTTGTCTTCGCTGCCCTTGACAACATACCCTTGAGGTTGTTGGACAAACACCTCTTCCTCTAATACTCCATGCAGAAACGCGGATTTGACATCCATTTGATGGATACACCAACCCCTTTGAGCTGCAATGGCAATCATCATTCGAATTGTATCCATCCTTGCCACTGGGGCATATACTTCTGAATAATCTACACCATACTTTTGACCATACCCTCGAGCAACCAATCTAGCCTTGTGCTTTTCTACTTCACCTTTTTCATTCAACTTTGTCTTGAAAAGCCATTTCACACCAATACACTTTGCATCCTTAGGCAGATCTACTAGACTCCACGTCTGATTTCTTTCTATAGCTTCAATCTCCACATCCATAGCTTTCTTCCACCTATCATCTTTCATTGCTTCCTCATACTTTATGGGGTCTTGGTCCACAATCTCAATAGCATTAAGTTCTCCTTCATCTGATTGTGATTCATCCCCAGTCACATAATCTTGTAAATAACTTGGGGGTCTTCGTTGCCTTCCCTCCCTGGCTGTTGCGCTATTGTTGGGGCCAGGGTTATCAACAGGCTCATCAACAGCTATCACCTCTGGCTCTTCATTTTGCTGTTCATGCTCAGTCTCCTCTTCATTTAAATTGTAGTTTCCCCAAGTAAGCACTTCATCATCAGTCACTTTCTCCTTACTTTGACTCCAGTCCCACTCTCCTTGTTCTTCAAATACCACATCTCTACTAACCACAACCTTCATTGTCCTAGGATCTATCAACCGATAAGCCTTGGACTCATCATTCATACCAGTGAGCACACAAGTGTAGCTTCTGTCATCTAACTTTTTCCTCTTTTCTTTTGGAACATGAACGTGTGCTAATGATCCCCAAACTCTAATGTGATCAACAGTCGGCTTGTTCCCACTCCAAGCTTCTTCTGGAGTCATGTTTAACAAGGCTCTACTTGGACTTCTATTGAGAATATAAAAACTCCACATTGCAGCTTCACCCCAAAACATTTTTGGCATGTTTTTAGAAGCCAACAACGTTATGATCATGCCAATAACAGTTCTGTTTTTACGCTCTGCCACACCATTTTGTTGTGGCGTAAACCTTGTAGTTAACTGTCTTTTGATACCATGTTCTCTGCAAAACTTAGTAAAAGCATCTGACAAGTATTCTCCCCCTCTATCAGTTCTAAGACATTTAATAGTCTTCCCACTTTCATTTTCAACCATACTTTTAAACTGTTTAAACATATCTAAAGTTTGTGACTTTTCTGTCAGCAGATATACCCATCCCTTTCTACTGTAATCATCAATGAAACTTAACAAGTACCTTTTTCCAGAGTAGGAATGGGGTGTGATGGGCCCACAAATGTCAGAATGAATCAGTTCAAGAGGCTCACTTGCTCTCCACTTGCTCACCTTTGGGATATTCTCTCTGGTTTGTTTCCCAACCAGGCACTTTCCACATACCGAATCTGCAACAGGATAACTTGGCAAATCTCGAACCAAGCCTTTATGTTGGAGCGTGGTCATACTGGTCTTGCTAATATGCCCTAAGCGTTCATGCCATAATTTTGCCATGTCTTCATCACTTGTGTAGTTGCACCCATCAGCCTTTTGAGGGACCATGCTTCTTGCATCTTCACAAAGAGGATACATCCTATTTGCGCTCATGCTACTTTGAAACAACAAACCCTTTTCTGGGTGGTACACTTTGCATACATCAGACTGAAAAAGGAACGCCAAACCTTTCTGTTGGAGTTGTCCAATGCTTAACAAACAGTTCTTTAGGTCAGGCACATAATACACATCATTCAGCACAAAAACAACATCATTGATCATTAACTTCACATTCCCTTTTCCAGCAACACCCATACGAGTGTTATTTCCAAGTCTAATAGTAGTGGAGAAAGATTGATCAAGATTGACAAATCTTTCTTTTATTCCACACATGTGATTGGAACACCCAGAGTCAAGAAACCAGAGGTGGTTCTTGCATTCTTCGTTGGTCTGAGTCATATAACACTCTTCCTCAACCTTCATTTCTGCCATCAGCATGATCTCCTCACCTTCATCAAATCCAGCAAAGTTTACCTCCTTAGTACTTGGACATTCATAAGAGAAATGCCCTAATTTGTGACACTTATAACATTCAATTGTTTCTTTGCTGAAAGATTGTCGACCACGTCCACGTCCTCTTCCTCTTGAACCAAAACGACCTCTACCACGACCACGAGCACTTGAGTAATCCCCATCCTCCATCTTAAGAACTTGCTCATCTTCCTTCTCAGACCTCTTGAATTTCTGTTCGTGAACAACCAAAGTGCTCTGCAACTCCTCTATGGCCATCTCTTCAACATTCTTGGATTCTTCGATCGAAACTACCACATACATGTATTTCTCAGAGAGGGTTCTGAGAATCTTCTCCACGATCTTTGAGTCTGGCATCTGTTCTCCATTACTTCTCATCTGGTTGGAAATAGTCAAGACCCTACCGAAGTATTCCGGTATGGTCTCGTTGTTCTTCATCTCCAAGACTTCAAAGTCTCTTCTCAATTTCTGTAGCATGGATTTCTTCACCCGTTCATTGCCAGCAAACCGTTTCTTCATGGAATCCCACACCGCCTTGGAGGTACTTCTGTCCAGAATCTGCTCAAAAGTGGTTCTGTCAATTGCTTGATACAGGTAGTGCTTTACCTGCCGATCTTTTGTCCTGAGTTCTTCCAACTTTTTCCTCTGTGCTTCATTTTGAGCAATTCCAACTGCTGGTTCAACGATTCCTGGATCTACAAGGCTCCATAGCTGTTTTGCACGCAGCAAATTCTCCATCATTTCACTCCAGTGTTCATAGTGACCGTCGAACACTGGTATCTTCATCTTTTCTTCACTCATGATTGTGTCTCTCTTTTGTGATTGAAGTTTTCGCTCTGATACCAATTGAAAGAGTTTCAATGGTATATGTAATTCTCACTCGAAAAGCTTAATTTCATTAAAGGCCAAGAAGGCTATAAATACAACTCAGCTGCAACGGAAATAAACAGAAAAAAACTACAAATAAGGAAACTACTTCTGAACGAATAAAAAGCAAAAGAACCGGACTCAGCCTCCCACGTGCTTGACTGGCTCCACTTTATTTGACTTCAACTTTATTTGAAAACACCTACTAGACTTAATAGACTGGAACATTAATAAACCCAACGGATATATGCATGCACACATGCACATGTACTTTTCAGATGCATCAGACATTAATCCATCAAATAGTGCACCCGAAGGTGAAGAGTAAGTCGTTCACTGCGTATAAGAAGGATACGGTTGACAGCATACACATGAAGGGGAATTTGCCTGGTGTAGAGAAGATGGTGGTGACAAGGGAAGGCCTGTGTGTGTCGTTAAGCATGCCTGGGTTTGAGTTAGAGGACGTGGAGGCCGGGTTTGAGTACGACACACTGATTGTCGAAGGGAAAAGGGAGGGTGAGCACTACATTGCAGGGGTACGGGTACCCGAGGGATTCTGTAAGGAGAATGATATGATCAAGAGAGAGATGCAAGATGGAGTGTTTAAGGCTACTCTTCTCCGTACTGATGAAAACAGGCTCGTGTTTAGTGTGTATCGCTAGATGATTAACAGAAGTGGATTGATGTTTTGAAGTTGATTGAAACAACTGAATGACTCTTGTAAGGTTTATTTGGGCCAAGTTGTATATATTTGGTCTTTTTATATTATGCTGAGCGAATAGACTTACAAATGTTCAGTTCAATCAATGCACGTAGCGTATCGACAGCAGGGACAATCCTAACACGTTTGGGCTCTCAAGCTGGCTCAATATGTGAAACTCGGCCTCAAGCTTGAGCTCGTTTATTAAATGAGCATTAATAAAAGCTCAAACTCATTTAAGCTCGATTCGATTCGAGTTTAAGTTTTAAAACGTCATGACTTTCATCTAATGAACTTTACTATACTACTTCGTGGTTTTGCCAATAAATGACGTGAGGTTTACTTTGCCCAAACATTAACACTTACTTTACCTAAACCTATAGTTAGTCATTTGAAACATTTTGGGTAATTTTAGCTAATATTTATAAAAAAAAAGTCGATCAGTTTTGTAATTTTAATCTTGAAATTACCGTCCAAATCGATTCAATATAATAACCTAATTTCACCAATGAGTTATGGTTACAAAAAATATCACTTTATGTTAGACCATGTGTAGTGGTGACTGATGAGTGAAACAAATGTCTCACTCTTGGGCATGAAGCGACACGTGCCTCCTAGTCAGCAAAGGGCTTGAAGTTAAAAATGAGTGTAGTGGTGAGTGAAACACATGCTCCTTGCAATGATTACACATTGAAATTGAATTTAAATAAAAAACCCATCAAAAAAATTTCATTGGCCCAACAACTATCGACCCGGCGTTTTATTTGGAACGCCACAGCCATTTTTTTTCAAGTAAAACGCCCATGGGGGCGGTCAAATGGCGTGAGTGGGCTTTTTTGGAGGGAAAACACCAAAAAACCTCCCACTACGGGTTGTCTTAGGTTTGGTCAAGACCCTTTGTTAAGCTACATAATCAAAATCAATCATTCTTCATGAGTTCTAATCATCATATATGATCATTCTAAGTTAATGAATGCCTAAAGTAGTTTTAGTTTTTAGAAATTCATATGTTGGTTCACAAACCTAATTAATTAAGCTTTAAAATTGAAAGGCTGAGATGAAAAACAGACGTACCATGAATACTCAATTACTAATAATCGGTATGGCTCAATAGAACTAAGCCTGACATCTCATTTTATTTAAATTACTTATACAACTTTACACCATAACATACGGCACATTATTATATTTTTTTGTCTATGCCAAACCATGTTAATATCTAAATTACTTTTACGACTTTACACCGTAGAACTGTCTAAAGTACCTTCAACTGTACACCACAACAAACGAGACATACTTTTAAAGTCCCATCATGTCCTAAATCCATTCTCTCAACTTTTTTTTTTACTAAATAGTTACTCAGTTCAATTTTGTGTTATGATCGATCGGCTTTTCTTCCAAGAAAAAAAGGTTAAATAAATAAATAAATAACGAGAAGCTACAAAATACAAAGACATCATATAGAAAATCACCAAACTCGCAACCCTATTAAAGAAATAGTACCCTAAGCATGTCTCCTTTACCAAAGTAAATAGAACAAATCATACCATAGTATCTCAATGCAATATATTGGAAAAGACAATGGTACAATAAATACTATATTGTTGCTAGCTAGGTAGCTTGCGTCCCAGGTTACATGAACATTCATCCCATCTTATTCACATCCCCCTTTTGCATCTTTGCACAATACTCAAACAAGCTTCCATCGAAGCAACGCCTTACTGATTCTTTCGATAGGAACCCATCCGAGTCCTTTGCAAGCGCGTAAAGAACCCCCCATTCCAACTTGCTTGCGGTCCTGTATATACGTCATAATACACATGGATATTAAAATGGGTCCAAGATGTGTAAGCACCACCACTGCGACGCTATCACCGGTTGTTGCCACTAGCCACCATAAAAATCATATAGTAGGTGAACCTATTTTAATACTTAAAAAAACTCAATTGAGTTTGACCTTAAGGAAATTTATATAATATAATGGCCCGTTTTGAACCGAACACATTTGCTCAGAACATATGTTGGCCCACTTTAACTTGAACCCTTTTTGACCCGTCACCCAACGTGACTCGTCCCACTTGTGACAGACTTGATCAAAATCATACTCAACCATATTAAAGTCCCAGTTCAGGTCAAACACCTCTAAGCTAAACGCTTAACGATGACTTGTTTTGACTCGAACCAAATTTATACTTTCCAAAACAACTCGTTTGAGTTGTTACCCAATCCATCACTTTAGTCATCAAGTAAAGAAAACCATGAGGAGAGAAAATTACCAGCCAAAGAAATCAAAGGCGTTGCGAGTTGAATCAGTCATATGCCAAAGTTCTTTAAACGTGAGCTTATCCGGCACCGTTAGAGCATATTTGCTAAACATGTTCTCAAGGTTTGCTGGGATAAACCTTCAATGACATGAAGTCATGTATCATATGACAGAAATAAGTTTATAGCAAAAAAATATCAATAAGTAATGATAACACGCGCAATCAACAATTGTATTCGCATGACATTTACACTAAAAGAACATACGAAAACGAGGTTTTCTCACCTTCCTTCTGTGTCGTAAGTTGACGAATCACTACCATGCTTGGCCCTGTGTATGTTTTCTATGTAGATGGGGAAGAAAGGTGATGGCAACCAAGTCTACCACAACATTCACACATAAATTAAGTTAGAACACAAAAACAATATTTAAAATAGAGTTAAATGCCATTTTCGTCCCTGTGGTTTGGGTCATTTTGTCAGTTTAGTCCAAATGTTTCATTTAAAATAATATGATGCTTTCTAAGTATTTAACATTTAGGGATGACACTGTGACAGGTATTGGTAATCGTAGTCCCATTAGCAACTTACAGGCAAAGTGACGTAACTCATGGCGCCATGGATAAGTACCATGAAGACAAAAGCAGCAACAACATTAAATCCGAGGTCACGAAATCCTACATAGATCAATTAACAAAAAGATACGACGTTAATACAAAGTCGTAAACATGATATTATTAGTGTCATTACATACAACTTGCCTTTAAAAGTCTCCCAAGGGAAGATAATCCCATTGTCATCTTGATCGAAAAACGAAACGTGTTGTTGAAGAACGGACATATTGTGATGCTTATGTCCCAATGTCCCGTTCGGGTTATCAGTATCAGGTGCAGTCACCCCTCGCGCCATATCTAAACATACGACACATAAAATCAACAAAATCACATCCCAAAACACTTTCTATATCGATTTTGCACCCGAAAACATTTTCAAGATTTAAACTTGCATCTCAACAAAATATAAACAATGTGTTTAAAACCCCTAACATGAATTCAAATGTGTGTATGGATCATGGTGCAACATACATGGTTTAGGAAGCTTGTTGTCGAGGTCGGCTCGAATTTTTCTCTCGGAAGTAACCGGAGCCTTGTCGGCTATGGTTAACATTCCTTCTGCAGCCTTATCACCCATATTGGATCTTCTTTGAACTCAACAAGTTAAAATGTTATTGATTTGTTTTTATGAGTCTAGTGTGTAGTTCTAGTAGTAAAGTTGCTATTAGATCTATTTTTAGTATAAACTAACTTTATTTGTGGCTATTTTTAATCTTACAGAAAGAGAGAAAATGGGATCATAAATATTGAACATTTCACTTGGACATGACATCCCTTCTAACCCTATTCTTGTGGTGCATACATTTATGGCTTTTTTTAAATTAAATTACTAGGTATATATAAAAGTTGTCACATATGTTGTATTTAATGAAAACGTGTCATGATAACTTTTTTTTTTAACGGCTAACTGCTTTCCACATGTAAACCCACCTTTTCGGAGCTATGTCCAAAGGCCGACTACTCGACCACCGCTAGAAAGCGTAGCACACCCCAGATGCGCAGAAACCCTGTGGAATAAGTAAAACCGTGCGCCCCCCCCCCCCCCCCCCCCGCGGACTCGAACCCAGGTAAAACCCCGTGCCAAGCCCTCACCGAGATGTCCAATACCCAGCACCAGCCAGGGATCGAACCAGCGCCTCCAATGGAGACAACCGCCCAACCAACCAACCAACCAACCAACTGAGCTGGGGTAATGGACAACGTGTCATGATAACTATCACTGGCATCTGTAATATCTATTTTAAAAAGTTAATATGCTTGTTTTAACTTAATTATGATTTATTATGAATAATTTTGGATTGTTGTACATAATAGCTTAACTGAATTAAGTTATTTTTAGAATTACAAACCGATGTTTTAGGGCTTTTGATTAGAACGAGGATACGAGTTGATTGATGTAAAATTTACCTCGAAATACTGCCCCAAACGACGAAAATGGTGCTTCAATTCAGGTGTTTAAACTTCCAATTAAAAAATCAAGCCGTTTGGAGCACCGTTTCGAGGTAAGTTATACATAAATTGACTCGCATTCTTGTTTTGATCAAAATCACTAAAACGTCGGTTTGTAATTCGGAAAAAAACTTAACTCTATTAAGCTATTTTTAACGGCGAACTATTATCGACCAAAAGTGGACCAGCTCGGATTATTATCGTCAAATAACTGAATTGTGATTATTATCGGCCAAATTAAAAAGTTATTTATTTAAATCCAATTTGCCATATAGTTTAGTAATAACAATTTCTCATTTCCAATGTTAAAGCCCACTTTATATCTTACTCACACATTACCCAATAAGAATGTTATATTTTATTTTATTTTATTTAATATTTGTATTTAACATTATTATAAGGTTATAATGGTAAGCTTGTATAATTTATTAATTTGTACTATTTCTTTTTAATAGATAACTACATTAAATTTGTAACATATTTTTAAAATATATATTTAAAAAATTGATTTAGAGTGTAGGATAAATTACGTTGTGTAGGTTAAATTTCAATATGTGTAGGATAAATCTCGAAACGTGTAGAATAACTTTTGAAGTGTGTAGACAAAAATTTTTAGTGTGGAGGATGATAATATTTATGACTAATTAATTGGTAAAAAATAATTGATGTGTGTAAAATGCAACATATAAATTACATCAAATGAGGCATAAAACTAACCCTTTTTTAGTACTAATATTGGAAAAAGAGTGTTTTTGTCTTCCTTTTGTATTTTCAGGATTAAATGAGCTCAAAAACGCAAAAGAAGCAAAAAGACAGCTAAATCCAACATAAATACAAGAAAAGGAACATTAGTGGACTGCCCGAACCCTCAACGGCGCCTTCCAAAGCAAAATAGAGAAAACAGAAGGTCATAGACTCAAGTTTGGATGACGCTCTCCGACGGTGTAACATGGGATGCAACACATCCCACTTGGGTAGCATATGACCAGGCTTTGGGTCTAGCCAAGGACCCTTATAAACGTGGCGCACCATGGTGGTTTCCTTTCTCAATGGAGCATCAAATGACGCCATCCGCCTTCGAATGTTTCCTTTCTCACTAAAAGACCGAGCCAAGGCTTGGCTTAACACCCTCCCAGTTGGATCGGTAAACACCTGGGATGAACTCGCCCAAAAGTTTTTGTATAAGTATTTCCCTCCTGCTAAAACGGCTAAATTAATGACTGAAATTAATACATACTCACAAGAGGATGGGGAATCCTTATATGAAACTTGGGAAAGGTTCAAGGAGCTTCTAAGAAAGTGTCCTCACCATGGTCTAGCGGTATGGCAACAAGTATCCACTTTCTACAATGGATTGTTGCCACACACAAGACAAACACTTGATTCAAGCTCCGGGGGACTCTTAGGTAATCGTCGCCCAAATGAAATATATAACCAAATTGAGGAAATTGCTCAAACCAATTTTCAATGGCACACTCCCCGAGGTAATAAATCTATTGCCCCGGGCGCCCATAAAGTTGATGAAAGCACCTCTTTACAAGCCCAAATCGAGGCCCTCTCTTCAAAAATCAAAAGGCTAGAAATGACAAAAACGGCCTCGGTTATGGCTTGTGAAGGGTGTGGTGGGTCACATGAAAATTGGAGTTGTATGAAAGAATTAGATGAGCAAACTGAAACGGTAAACTACATGGATAATAGACCTAGGCCGTCGGGTCCTCCAACGGGTACCTACAACCAAGGATGGCGTAACCACCCAAATCTTGGTTGGAGAGATCCCGGCAATAGTAGTAACCAACAAAATCAACGAACTAATTTTCAACAACCGCAAAATTTTCCTCAACAACAAGGTGGAAGAGAAAGGCTTGAAGATACTGTATCTCGCCTCATCTCTGACACTGAAAAGAAAAACTCGGATCGATTTCAACAATTGGAATCGAATTTCAGAAATCAACAAGCTAGCATTCAAAACGTTGAAAAACAATTAAATCAACTAGCTCAAAATTTCTCCGAGAGACCACAAGGCGCATTACCCAGTAATACCGAAACAAACCCAAAGGCACAAGTACATCTCATCACATTAAGAAATCGAACCGTGGGTCCCGAGGATGCTCCATTGTCGCCAAATGAAAGAAGCCATTCTAGTCAGCCTGTGACTCCTCCTGCGCCAGAAAAAGCTTCTACACCAAATCAAGAGCCCACCAAGACTCCTCCAATCCCGTACCCCGGTAGGTTAAATCGTCAAAAGACCGATGAGCAATTCGCAAAGTTCGAAAGTTTACTAAAACAATTGCATGTTAATATTCCTTTTATTGAGGTCCTAACCCAAATGCCTAAATATGCAAAATTCATGAGGGATTTCCTCACTCACAAAAGGAAAATTGAATCATTGCAATTAGTTAACTTAGGCGAAGAATGCTCAGCTCTAGTACTCAACAAGCTTCCACAAAAGAAAATCGACCCCAGGAGCTTCACAATCCCTTGTTCGATTGGGAAGTCCCCCGTCCGAAATGCTTTAGCCGATCTTGGAGCTAGCATCAACCTCATGCCCACATCAATGTTCAAGCGACTCGGCCTAGGAACAACAAGCCCCACAAAGATGAGCATACAACTCGCCGACAGGTCCGTCAAATTCCCACATGGTGTCGCCGAAAATCTGCTAGTCAAGGTTGACAAATTCGTCTTTCCAACCGACTTTGTCATCCTAGACATGGAAGAAGACACCGAGGTCCCTCTCATCCTCGGGAGGCCATTCCTAGCCACCGCCCAAGCATTGGTGGATATGAATGACGGAACTCTAACATTGAAGTTTGGGGATGAGGAAGTGAAATTTGAATGTGGAAAGCGAGTAGAGGAAGAAGATCCGGTCAACTACATGAAGGTCATAGACTCAAGTTTGGATGACGCTCTCCGACGGTGTAACATGGGATGCAACACATCCCACTTGGGTAGCATATGACCAGGCTTTGGGTCTAGCCAAGGACCCTTATAAACGTGGCGCACCATGGAGGCATTCCACGGAACTATCCTTAGTTTAATTTAGATTAGTTTTTATGTTTTCTAGTTAGTTTAATTTTCAGGAATAAAACACACTCATGGTGGTAAAGGATGAAAAGGGGAACGAGAAAAATGATCCCATGCACAAGAACGAGGCAACCCGACAATTTTCTCCCTTTCAGAAGGTTCAACACGGGCCGTGCCCAAACAACACGGCCCCGTGTCGAACCACCTGCAGAAAACGCCCAGTACAGGTAACTGGACACGGGCCGTGTTCACCCAACACGCCCCCGTGTCCAGACTTCTGTTTCTCTTATTTCAATTTTGTTACTGGCACTTGAACACGGGGCCGTGCCCGGATAACACGGGGCCGTGTTCAGTGCCCAGTAACACAAATTTTTGCTTTTTAAACACTATTTTACACATCTAATCAACCTAAAAATTTATTTTTGGGACACATTGAGGACAATGTGTAATTTAAGTGTGGGGGGGGATGCTAAAACCTTGAATTTTGCAAGTCCTAAATACAAGCCTTACACAAAACTCTATTGGAACCGCTAATCACCCCAAATTTTTTCAAAAATTTCATTTTTTACTTGTCTAGGTTTAACTCGGGAAATTCAAGCTCTCAAAAAGGTTATATTTTTACAAATTTACAACCGATAACGTAGTGATAAAAAGAACCAACATAAGAAAATTATGAAAAGGCATGACAAACTTATTTAAAATTTGATTATATATACTTGATCACATAAAAACCCATTCCCACAAAAGTGAGTTTTGAGCCTTTATTGAGCACACAATTCCATATCATTTGACTAAATGCTCATTTTTCGTTTCTTGTGTGAATAGCCGCTTGGTTCTTACGACTCTATAACTTGCCATGACAATACATTCCCGGTCCTTATCAACTTAAACCCGAGTAAGTAAATGATGGAGGCATTATGACTAACATTTTTTTCTACACCATTATTTTTCTTTTTCTTTTACCACCTACCCAAAAATCCCCCTAGTTAGCCCCTTTGAGCCTAAACCTTTTCGTTTCATCACCCAAAACAAAAACCCTTTCACCCACCAAAACCTTTTTCATTTTTAACCCTTTATTTTAGTAACAAGTTCGGTTCTTCGTGAAAAAAAAAAAAATGAAGCAAAAAAGAAAATAAACAAACAAAGTAATCAAAAAACTTTGTTTGAATAAAAGCTTCATCAAAAAATAAAAAGTTGCAAAAATACGAAAACCGACACTTGTTACGCTTTTTAGCCTTTTTCTACTAACCACTAACCCAACCACCTACCTTTAACCCTAGCCAACCCTTAACCCACAAAGTCCTCTTGATATCTACAAAGGTATAAAAGTTAAAAAGGAGGAGGATTGATTTTTTTGCAAGCCTATGGTAGGAATAAGTTCCAAGACCGCTCTCGAGTGATTCACTAAAAATACACATTCGGCCGAATGTGAGTGATTTCCCCGCGAGGTATGTGAACTTGTATATAAATAGAATTTTAAAAAGGCATGTTATGCCCAAATAAGTAATTTCTTTTATGAACAGTTCTAAATAAATCATTACGAATAGGAGTGTAAATAAATAAAAATAAAACCCCAAAAAAGATCTTGGAAATCCCGACACTCTATGACAAGCCCAAAACCTTCTCTTCTACCTATTCCATTTGGGAGTGTAAGCCAAATATTAAAGAGTTTTGCTTGAGGACAAGCAAAAGTTCAAGTGTGGGGGTATTTGATGTGTGTAAAATGCAACATATAAATTACATCAAATGAGGCATAAAACTAACCCTTTTTTAGTACTAATATTGGAAAAAGAGTGTTTTTGTCTTCCTTTTGTATTTTCAGGATTAAATGAGCTCAAAAACGCAAAAGAAGCAAAAAGACAGCTAAATCCAACATAAATACAAGAAAAGGAACATTAGTGGACTGCCCGAACCCTCAACGGCGCCTTCCAAAGCAAAATAGAGAAAACAGAAGGCTGAACACGCCCCGTGCTCAGCCAGCACGGGGCCGTGCCCAAGAAGCAGCAGAAAAGACAAACCTATAGAAGCTTCTATTGCCCACCACGGGCCGTGCTCAGCGGACACGGGGGCGTGTCGAAAGTACAGCAGGCGCATTTATTGTAATTGCGAATTACAATTAATGAGGAGAGAGAGTGTCAGACGGGCACGGGGCCGTGTCCAGCGGGCACGGGGCCGTGTCCAGCTCTCTGTTCAGCCTATAAATAGGAGTGCTTGGATTCATTTCATCTCATCCCTTGGCACACCACCTCTCTCACACTTCATCCACCACCCACCACCATCACAACACCATCATCCACCACCATCATCCATTGTCCATCATAGAGTGTGTGAGTCGTCTCGGGATCCAAGATTGATCGTAAGAGTTCTTGACAATCAAGGCCATGTTTGCCTAAGTCTCTTACATCACTTGGTGAAGACAAAGTGTCTAGTATAATACTTTTTATTTCTAATCTTTTGCACTTTTTATTTGGTTTTGTATTAATGACTTTAATAACTAGTTACTTATGTTGAAGGTGATCTTTCCTTATCGTTTGTCCGTGGTGTCTTGGCATTATTTTACTGTCTATATAAAATAAAGGATTTTCACCATTCATATCTCCACGGTCTATATGGAGGTATGTTGGCTACCTGGTAGGGGGTTAAGGGAACGGTTTGGTAAAGGTCTTGCCATTGTTCAGCGTTTAGAGGTCCTGCAATGGACCTGGGTCAAATTTAGTAGGACCTCCTTCAATACTTCACGGTATTGGATGGCGGGGGTCCAAACTCTTTGATCCCCTCATAAGTTAACTACTATTAATACTATAACCCGGCTATTTAGGACTGTATCCCTGCTGACTCAGACTACTTAGTCGAGGGTAACGTCACCGCCAAAAGCGGGGCCTACCACAATTCTGCATTAATAACTTAATTCATTATCTTCCAATAATCCACCCCTTTAGGATTGTATCCCTGCTGACTCAAACTACTGGGGTGAGGGTAACGTCACCTTCAAAAGAGGGGCCTACTACAATAACTAAGATAATCTCTTAATTATGTGCAAAAGTGCGGAAATAATCAAAGATTATACTAGATACGAGTCGGAACCAAGTGATTCATCTTGTCTATCTGTTTTTTTTATTTTATTTTTATTTTCAGCATTTTAGTTAGTTTTTATTTTTCTTAGTTTAAAACATTTTTCTAAACTTTTATTTTGGTTAGACGTTGAGGATAAACCGGTATTAAAAGCTCTTGTGTCCTTGGACGACCTCGGTATCTTACCAACGCTATACTACACTCAACGATGGGTGCACTTGCCCATATGTGTGTTTAGTGTTAGTGAAATATCGTGTTTTATAAATTTAAAACTTGGCTAAAATAAGTGTTAAAAAAGGGCTTAAAATATACACCTAAAATATACGACACTTCACGCACATCAAGTTTTTGGCGCCGTTGCCGGGGACACAAGGATTTTAAGAAAGTTAGGAATCAACGGCCTAATCATCTTTTATTTTTCTTTTTATTTTTTTTAGGATTTTCTTAGTTTTTCAGCTTCTGCAGAGCTCAGCACGGGCCGTGCCCGGTCAGACACGGGCCGTGCCCAGCATCGTCACTGGCAGTTTTTATTTTCTGAGTTACAGAGAGCTGAACACGGGGCCGTGTCGGTGCAACACGGGGTTGTGTCCAACTCCCAGTAACTGGGAATCCAGAAAACAATTACTGTATCTCTCAACACGGGCCGTGTTCACTAAGCACGGGGCCGTGGTGAACATTCTGACCAGCGTTCTTTTCTGTTTTTGTTGCAGGACTTGGAACCCAGGCGCCACATTTGAACCTCCTACGTAGTGCATGAGCTCCAGTTCTAGTAGAGACATAAAAGAACCCCTAGAAGAACCCGAGCGCTTTCTCAGAAAAAGACTAAAAGCTAAAAATCAAGAGAAAGCTTCGGGGGACCCACTTCCAATGGCGGACCAACGTACCCTCATGGATTACCTACGGCCTACCGTAGGCAATCTTGGCGCTGCTATCAATGCACCGAATGTCGAGGCCAACAACTTCGAACTTCGGCCGCATTTGATACAAATGCTCCAAAACTCCGCAACCTTCCACGGGCTTGCGGACGAGGATCCCCATCTACATATTACTAACTTTTTAGAAATATGTGATACCTTTCGGATCAATGGAGCATCAAATGACGCCATCCGCCTTCGAATGTTTCCTTTCTCACTAAAAGACCGAGCCAAGGCTTGGCTTAACACCCTCCCAGTTGGATCGGTAAACACCTGGGATGAACTCGCCCAAAAGTTTTTGTATAAGTATTTCCCTCCTGCTAAAACGGCTAAATTAATGACTGAAATTAATACATACTCACAAGAGGATGGGGAATCCTTATATGAAACTTGGGAAAGGTTCAAGGAGCTTCTAAGAAAGTGTCCTCACCATGGTCTAGCGGTATGGCAACAAGTATCCACTTTCTACAATGGATTGTTGCCACACACAAGACAAACACTTGATTCAAGCTCCGGGGGACTCTTAGGTAATCGTCGCCCAAATGAAATATATAACCAAATTGAGGAAATTGCTCAAACCAATTTTCAATGGCACACTCCCCGAGGTAATAAATCTATTGCCCCGGGCGCCCATAAAGTTGATGAAAGCACCTCTTTACAAGCCCAAATCGAGGCCCTCTCTTCAAAAATCAAAAGGCTAGAAATGACAAAAACGGCCTCGGTTATGGCTTGTGAAGGGTGTGGTGGGTCACATGAAAATTGGAGTTGTATGAAAGAATTAGATGAGCAAACTGAAACGGTAAACTACATGGATAATAGACCTAGGCCGTCGGGTCCTCCAACGGGTACCTACAACCAAGGATGGCGTAACCACCCAAATCTTGGTTGGAGAGATCCCGGCAATAGTAGTAACCAACAAAATCAACGAACTAATTTTCAACAACCGCAAAATTTTCCTCAACAACAAGGTGGAAGAGAAAGGCTTGAAGATACTGTATCTCGCCTCATCTCTGACACTGAAAAGAAAAACTCGGATCGATTTCAACAATTGGAATCGAATTTCAGAAATCAACAAGCTAGCATTCAAAACGTTGAAAAACAATTAAATCAACTAGCTCAAAATTTCTCCGAGAGACCACAAGGCGCATTACCCAGTAATACCGAAACAAACCCAAAGGCACAAGTACATCTCATCACATTAAGAAATCGAACCGTGGGTCCCGAGGATGCTCCATTGTCGCCAAATGAAAGAAGCCATTCTAGTCAGCCTGTGACTCCTCCTGCGCCAGAAAAAGCTTCTACACCAAATCAAGAGCCCACCAAGACTCCTCCAATCCCGTACCCCGGTAGGTTAAATCGTCAAAAGACCGATGAGCAATTCGCAAAGTTCGAAAGTTTACTAAAACAATTGCATGTTAATATTCCTTTTATTGAGGTCCTAACCCAAATGCCTAAATATGCAAAATTCATGAGGGATTTCCTCACTCACAAAAGGAAAATTGAATCATTGCAATTAGTTAACTTAGGCGAAGAATGCTCAGCTCTAGTACTCAACAAGCTTCCACAAAAGAAAATCGACCCCAGGAGCTTCACAATCCCTTGTTCGATTGGGAAGTCCCCCGTCCGAAATGCTTTAGCCGATCTTGGAGCTAGCATCAACCTCATGCCCACATCAATGTTCAAGCGACTCGGCCTAGGAACAACAAGCCCCACAAAGATGAGCATACAACTCGCCGACAGGTCCGTCAAATTCCCACATGGTGTCGCCGAAAATCTGCTAGTCAAGGTTGACAAATTCGTCTTTCCAACCGACTTTGTCATCCTAGACATGGAAGAAGACACCGAGGTCCCTCTCATCCTCGGGAGGCCATTCCTAGCCACCGCCCAAGCATTGGTGGATATGAATGACGGAACTCTAACATTGAAGTTTGGGGATGAGGAAGTGAAATTTGAATGTGGAAAGCGAGTAGAGGAAGAAGATCCGGTCAACTACATGAAGGTCATAGACTCAAGTTTGGATGACGCTCTCCGACGGTGTAACATGGGATGCAACACATCCCACTTGGGTAGCATATGACCAGGCTTTGGGTCTAGCCAAGGACCCTTATAAACGTGGCGCACCATGGAGGCATTCCACGGAACTATCCTTAGTTTAATTTAGATTAGTTTTTATGTTTTCTAGTTAGTTTAATTTTCAGGAATAAAACACACTCATGGTGGTAAAGGATGAAAAGGGGAACGAGAAAAATGATCCCATGCACAAGAACGAGGCAACCCGACAATTTTCTCCCTTTCAGAAGGTTCAACACGGGCCGTGCCCAACCAACACGGCCCCGTGTCGAACCACCTGCAGAAAACGCCCAGTACAGGTAACTGGACACGGGTCGTGTTCACCCAACACGCCCCCGTGTCCAGACTTCTGTTTCTCTTATTTCAATTTTGTTACTGGCACTTGAACACGGGGCCGTGCCCGGATAACACGGGGCCGTGTTCAGTGCCCGGTAACACAATTTTTTGCTTTTTAAACACTATTTTACACATCTAATCAACCTAAAAATTTATTTTTGGGACACATTGAGGACAATGTGTAATTTAAGTGTGGGGGGATGCTAAAACCTTGAATTTTGCAAGTCCTAAATACAAGCCTTACACAAAACTCTATTGGAACCGCTAATCACCCCAAATTTTTTCAAAAATTTCATTTTTTACTTGTCTAGGTTTAACTCGGGAAATTCAAGCTCTAAAAAATGTTATATTTTTACAAATTTACAACCGATAACGTAGTGATAAAAAGAACCAACATAAGAAAATTATGAAAAGGCATGACAAACTTATTTAAAATTTGATTATATATACTTGATCACATAAAAACCCATTCCCACAAAAGTGAGTTTTGAGCCTTTATTGAGCACACAATTCCATATCATTTGACTAAATGCTCATTTTTCGTTTCTTGTGTGAATAGCCGCTTGGTTCTTACGACTCTAGAACTTGCCATGACAATACATTCCCGGTCCTTATCAACTTAAACCCGAGTAAGTAAATGATGGAGGCATTAGGACTAACATTTTTTTCTACACCATTATTTTTCTTTTTCTTTTACCACCTACCCAAAAATCCCCCTAGTTAGCCCCTTTGAGCCTAAACCTTTTCGTTTCATCATCCAAAACAAAAACCCTTTCACCCACCAAAACCTTTTTCATTTTTAACCCTTTATTTTAGTAACAAGTTCGGTTCTTCGTGAAAAAAAAAAATGAAGCAAAAAGAAAATAAACAAACAAAGTAATCAAAAAACTTTGTTTGAATAAAAGCTTCATCAAAAAATAAAAAGTTGCAAAAATACGAAAACCGACACTTGTTACGCTTTTTAGCCTTTTTCTACTAACCACTAACCCAACCACCTACCTTTAACCCTAGCCAACCCTTAACCCACAAAGTCCTCTTGATATCTACAAAGGTATAAAAGTTAAAAAGGAGGAGGATTGATTTTTTTGCAAGCCTATGGTAGGAATAAGTTCCAAGACCGCTCTCGAGTGATTCACTAAAAATACACATTCGGCCGAGTGTGAGTGATTTCCCCGCGAGGTATGTGAACTTGTATATAAATAGAATTTTAAAAAGGCATGTTATGCCCAAATAAGTAATTTCTTTTATGAACAGTTCTAAATAAATCATTACGAATAGGAGTGTAAATAAATAAAAATAAAACCCCAAAAAAGATCTTGGAAATCCCGACACTCTATGACAAGCCCAAAACCTTCTCTTCTACCTATTCCATTTGGGAGTGTAAGCCAAATATTAAAGAGTTTTGCTTGAGGACAAGCAAAAGTTCAAGTGTGGGGGTATTTGATGTGTGTAAAATGCAACATATAAATTACATCAAATGAGGCATAAAACTAACCCTTTTTTAGTACTAATATTGGAAAAAGAGTGTTTTTGTCTTCCTTTTGTATTTTCAGGATTAAATGAGCTCAAAAACGCAAAAGAAGCAAAAAGACAGCTAAATCCAACATAAATACAAGAAAAGGAACATTAGTGGACTGCCCGAACCCTCAACGGCGCCTTCCAAAGCAAAATAGAGAAAACAGAAGGCTGAACACGCCCCGTGCTCAGCCAGCACGGGGCCGTGCCCAAGAAGCAGCAGAAAAGACAAACCTATAGAAGCTTCTATTGCCCACCACGGGCCGTGCTCAGCGGACACGGGGGCGTGTCGAAAGTACAGCAGGCGCATTTATTGTAATTGCGAATTACAATTAATGAGGAGAGAGAGTGTCAGACGGGCACGGGGCCGTGTCCAGCGGGCACGGGGCCGTGTCCAGCTCTCTGTTCAGCCTATAAATAGGAGTGCTTGGATTCATTTCATCTCATCCCTTGGCACACCACCTCTCTCACACTTCATCCACCACCCACCACCATCACAACACCATCATCCACCACCATCATCCATTGTCCATCATAGAGTGTGTGAGTCGTCTCGGGATCCAAGATTGATCGTAAGAGTTCTTGACAATCAAGGCCATGTTTGCCTAAGTCTCTTACATCACTTGGTGAAGACAAAGTGTCTAGTATAATACTTTTTATTTCTAATCTTTTGCACTTTTTATTTGGTTTTGTATTAATGACTTTAATAACTAGTTACTTATGTTGAAGGTGATCTTTCCTTATCGTTTGTCCGTGGTGTCTTGGCATTATTTTACTGTCTATATAAAATAAAGGATTTTCACCATTCATATCTCCACGGTCTATATGGAGGTATGTTGGCTACCTGGTAGGGGGTTAAGGGAACGGTTTGGTAAAGGTCTTGCCATTGTTCAGCGTTTAGAGGTCCTGCAATGGACCTGGGTCAAATTTAGTAGGACCTCCTTCAATACTTCACGGTATTGGATGGCGGGGGTCCAAACTCTTTGATCCCCTCATAAGTTAACTACTATTAATACTATAACCCGGCTATTTAGGACTGTATCCCTGCTGACTCAGACTACTTAGTCGAGGGTAACGTCACCGCCAAAAGTGGGGCCTACCACAATTCTGCATTAATAACTTAATTCATTATCTTCCAATAATCCACCCCTTTAGGATTGTATCCCTGCTGACTCAAACTACTGGGGTGAGGGTAACGTCACCTTCAAAAGAGGGGCCTACTACAATAACTAAGATAATCTCTTAATTATGTGCAAAAGTGCGGAAATAATCAAAGATTATACTAGATACGAGTCGGAACCAAGTGATTCATCTTGTCTATCTGTTTTTTTTATTTTATTTTTATTTTCAGCATTTTAGTTAGTTTTTATTTTTCTTAGTTTAAAACATTTTTCTAAACTTTTATTTTGGTTAGACGTTGAGGATAAACCGGTATTAAAAGCTCTTGTGTCATTGGACGACCTCGGTATCTTACCAACGCTATACTACACTCAACGATGGGTGCACTTGCCCATATGTGTGTTTAGTGTTAGTGAAATATCGTGTTTTATAAATTTAAAACTTGGCTAAAATAAGTGTTAAAAAAGGGCTTAAAATATACACCTAAAATATACGACACTTCACGCACATCAATAATAATAAATTAGATGAGAGAAAAATTATTTAATATTTTAAAATTGTACAATTTGTTCGTTTTATTCTCAAATGAACCTCCTTCTAAATATTATAACTAAATGTTTTATATTTTTTAAACTGATTATACACAAGATTTTGGTAATTATATTTATATATGTTCTATAATTTTAATTTTTTTTAGAAGAACGAATTTCTTTAACATGTTAGTTATAGATTTAAATTCATGATCTCTAAACCTTAGATGCTTCTAAAGACTTTGCCTTTAATAATGTATCATATGTTTTAGGGAATATTTGGGATAGTTTAGATAATTAGATTGTAAAATGGCTTAACATTTTTGTTATTTTATATGTTATGAATTAAATATAATATATATACAAGTTTTTAAACAAATCAACCTAGTGAATATGACTTTGAGAAACGGCAAATCAACTTAGATTAGGGTTGAAAATAAAAAAAATGATTATTAAATTTTTCTTAGGGTTGTTTATTAACGTTGTGTTAAGTTATTAAGATGCATGACTGATTAAGAAAAGGTAGCATCTGAATTAGTCAATATGTTTTTAAAACTTACTTATTAAGAGACTTCATAAACCATTTAGAGGTGTCTTTAAGTGAGCCAAACACGTTCTATCTTTTACCGACTCAGAGGTAGCGTCTTAATAGAATCATTAAAAAACTACCAAACAACCCCTAAGTGTAGTGGAATAACGAAATTACCGCCACATCACTGTCACAACAGTGCCACGCATGCAGTTGGGCAACAACTATGCTACGCAATAACTGGATGTTGTAATTTAACTAAAAGTTAAACAAAAGGAAAAATAAATAGTTAAAATGGGTGGACTCCATCTCTCAATTAAGGGCTTGGTGCCCGTTAATAGAATGGCGGAAGGGGGTTTGGTGCCCCTCAATAACAAGAGGGATGGTGTTTAACGCCCTCATGCTGATTTGGCATGGGGGCGTAAATTAACTACAAACAACCTTTGAATGCTCACATATAGAGGTGCACAAGTCGGTTAATTTCCATAACCGGTTCGGTTAACTAGTTATGGTAGTTAATTTTCGTTTTTTTTACTTTAACCTGTTAATGCTTTAACCGGTTATTGTTTTAACTGGTCCAGTTAATCACTTTAACCAGTTATTTGCTTTTTTATTTGAATTTTTCGGTTAACCGGCCTACCACTTAAAAACTGGTTAATAACCGGTTCCTGTACTAAATATCTATAACTTGTTACTAACTAGCAATTAAAATTAACTACTAACCGGTTAATAACCAGTTTTGGGATTAAAATTAACTACTCTTAATATCCGCAACGAAATCAAAATTTTTTATTTTAGAGTAAACTGCCATTTTGGTCCCTGTGGTTTGGCCAGTTTTGCCACTTTAGTCCAAATCTCAAACTTATTACATCCAGGGCCATGTGGTTTGCATTTTGTTGCCATTTTGGTCCAAATTTCAAATTTGACCAGATTCTCCTACTTAAATCCTTCTATTTTGTCTTTATTCTCAGGGGCATTTTGGGTATTTTAAAAATTATTATATTTTTAAAACACCAAATTTCAGACCTCCACCTACCCTTCTCTTCTCCTTATCTCACCACTTCCATTATACCTTCAGCCATTAAACCCCTGACCTAAACATTCATCTACCTCCACAAATAAACCACCGTAACCTTCTGCTCCCCATCAAACTTGCACCGCCGACACCCCCTGTTCACCTATCTCCCAACCGCCGTACCCCCTTATCTCACCACCTATACCGCCGATAAACCCTCATCCACCCGCCATTACACCACCTAGACCACCCTCGTGCTCGATTGCTTTCACCAAACAAAACCCCCATATCAAAATCATCACCTGGCCGCTGATTTGCTCGATTTGGGACCTACCTACACTCGAAAAAAGCAAATTTGAATTTTTCTTTGCAAATAACAACGATTCAGGTACGACTCTTGCTTGTTTTCTTCTGTTTTGATGTTTAAAGTTGTTTCAGCAGTCTGTTTAGTCCTAGTGTCGAAGTCAGTCCGGTGTCGTGGTCGATTCCGTTTGTCGGGTCCGTAGTGTATGTCTCAAGTTTGATGTCCAGTCAGTCTCTGTTGGTTCGTTTCAGCGTGGTTGTCGGGTCAGTCGTCCTTGAGTCAAGTGCTGGTAAGTTAGGTGTATTGTGTCATGTTGGTCGAGTCAAGTGCTGTTAGGTTTTGTTGATGAACTGCAGGTTTTGCTGATGATTGCAGATTGAAGATGGTGCTGATGAACTGCAGATTGAAGATGGTGCTTATTGATTGCAGGTTTTGTTTATGAAAATGGTGCTGATGAACTGCAGATTGAAGATGAAGAATCGATGAAAATGATGATGATTTGACTTTGTATGGTGCTGATGAACTGCAGATTGAAGATGAAGATTGAAGGGGTTGAAGATGATTTGACTTTGTAAGAACCGATGATGATGATTATTATTGATATGGCGGTGGTGGCATTCGATCGGAACCGATGAAGATGATGATTATTGATTTGATTTTGTGAATGTCTGTCTGTATATATATATAATTAATTTTGTGTTAATTTATTAAAAAAATTAAAGGAGGGTGGGGTGGGGTGGGGTGGGGTGGGTAGTTGGGCATGCAAAATGACCAAAATGCCCCTTTAGAAAAGGACAAAAAACCAGGTTGCAACAGTGAAAAATTAGGGTTTTTGAAATTTGGACCAAAATGGCAACAAAATGCAAACCACAGGGCCCTGGATGTAATAAGTTTGAGATTTGGACTAAAGTGGCAAAACTGGCCAAACCACAGGGACCAAAATGGCAGTTTACTGTTTATTTTATTTCAAAATGACACGCACAAAACCATATTTTTTGAACGGTTGATACTAATCATCTACTCTTACCTATTGAAGACACTCGTGTACCCTTAAGTCCTTAACTAAGTATATTATTCTTGTATTGTATATGCTGCAAAATAAATTGCCAGTTTTTCACTACAAGCCTTTCATTTAGACTCAAGAGACTTCATAACAAGGCTCTTTTTTCCTTACCATTAGGCTGTAGGGTGTGGTTGGAGCTCCCTAGGGGCTTTATCAGGCCACGTAGGATCCACGTCAGCCAGGTGGCTTTATCACGCCCCCCTTTAACTTGCAGGGTGTGGGATGGAGCCCCCCTATTAAACAAAATTAAAAAAAAAAGATTTCATTGGATTAAATCAAGTGGGCCCCACCTGAACATCTCATTCTTGGCGTTGACATGATGGAGCCCCCTCCTATAGCGCCCCTTGTTAACATGGTGGGTGTGGGTGTATGGTGCCCCTAGGCGCTATAGGTGATGAGGTGGCACGATGGAGCCCCCCACACCCTCCGGCCTTAGGGTATCCGGGGCACCCATCGGGGACCCCTTCGGTGACCCCATTCACCTAAGGGGAACACCGCCGCCATCACTTAGGTGAGTGGTTTAGGGGAGTGAAATGGGTGGGGATTCACCGAAGAGGGAGAGGTGTGATGGTGGGGCCAGCCGCAATTTAGACCAATCAAACCATTTTCTTCTTTTTTTTTTTTTTTTTTTGAATAAAAAACCAATTCACCTAATAAAGGAGTGGCGCCATCAAATTGGGGTGTTAGGGGAGTTTAAGAGGGGAGTTGACGTGGCATAACCTGATTGACCGTGCGTAAGAGAGGGGACTCCCCTCTTAGGGGAGCGCCCCGAGTACCCTTAGAATGAAAGTAGAAACCAGCATCATGTAAGATTGCAAGTTTGAACCTCAAGATGGCGCACTAGTTAGCATTAGGGGTGTTCATCGGTTCGGTTTATGGTTTATTTGGTTTATTCGGTTCGGTTTATTCGTTTTTCAAAATTTTGTACCCCAAACCAAAAACCAAACCAAACCAAACCAAATAAGAAATATGCAAACCGATCCAAACCAAACCAAATTCAATTCGGTTTGGTTTCGGTTAGAAACCAAACAAACCAAATAAACCAAATCTAACCAAATTGTACTAAGTACTTTTTTCCTAATTTATATTTATGTTTGTGTTCTAACTTTCGAACATCGCAACTAATTTACACTTAGCAATATATGAATACAAGAACGTTTCATTGCGAAATAAAACAAACACACCCATCAAGTAGTCGTAGGCACAACCACAAAGTTAAAGCTTCAAAACATAGATCATAGAAACTATAAATAGTTAACAAGTCTAATGACACAAAATATAAATAATCTTCAAACATGAGTCTTTCTCCAAGAAAATGTAGAAATCCTAAACCCTAGTTTCTATAGGTCTGAAGTTCTGTTATTTTAGAAATGAGTGAGTTTGAGTTGGGCTTTTAGATTTACATTTGGTAATTTTGGCTACATAAAAAAATAACTATTTTGGGCTAATAAATTTTATATGATTTATAAAATATTTTATTTTTATTTAATAAATAATTAAGTTAAATGGTTTATTCGGTTATCCAAATAAACCGAATAAACCAAATAAAAAAAAATGTGGATCCATAAACCGAACCAAAAACCATATTCACAATTCGGTTTCGGTTAGAAACCAAACCAAAAACCGAATTCGTTATTCGGATCAGTTTATTTGGTTACGGTTACGGTTCGGTTTACGGTTTTTATTTGGTTACGGTTTTTTCTGAACACCCCTAGTTAGCATATTTGAATCTGACTTTCACTAGTTTCAGCGCCACTTGCACGATGTAAGCATTGTTTTACCTGATCCCATTGGTTAGCGGTGACGATGGCCGATGGGATTCATAAAGCAATATAAAACAAAGGCTGCAAGTTAGGAGCTGCAAAATCAACACTACTGGGACCACTTTTTGTCTCCAGAAACACAATCATAACTTAGATTATTAAAACTGAAAGGCTGGTCTACGATAGATAAACGGATTCACATGCAACAAAGGCCGTTAACCTGTAAACCGATATGCCAAACATTTGATCTTGAAACCCAATACATTTGTTGAAAATGTACAAAGAGACAATGTGTTAGATGAAAGATACATCCATCAAGAATGAAGAAACAACCATAGCAGCCAAACTAAACTATTTATCTTCACTATTTTCACTCAAATGCAAGTGTTCTGACTTCACTTTCAGAGTCTGCTTAAAAGCAACTACCAAGCAATGATTCAAAGATGATAATCATCCATAACAAAAGTGATCATCATCATCAAATAAGTTAAATTACATTCATGCAATGTAAAAAACAACATTCATTCTCCTTAGGGTAGGCGGTATGATTTGCGGGGACTCATTCAGGGAAGGGGAGTCACCGATCGGTGGCCACACCGTGGTGATGAAGACCATCGGTGAGTGGGTGTTCGGTGAGGGAAATCGGGGTATAGTCACCGATGTGATTGAGTGCAAAGATTAATGAAATCGGGGTATATAACTCAAACACCCTAGAGTGATTAACCATACCTAATGTTTGAGTGTAAAATGGGGAGTTGACATGACATAATATTATTGGGTAGAGAATCACTCAATCACCCTAGAGTGATTAACCATACCCCCACCCTTATAAACCATCAAAACATACATGAAATCCCATTCCAAATCACGACTAGCTTTTCTCAAATTCCGATCAGTAATTATAAAATCCAAGGTTGTAAGAATCGCTAGGCGCTAGTCGGCCGGTGGGGTACCGACTAGCGATTAATCGGGATTAATAGGGATTGGGATCTTATACGTAATTTTTAGTTTTATATGTATACATACACATTTTTTATATGTATTTTTTAAGTAAACATTTTTTTAACATTTCATCTACCCATATTTTCAAGTACATAGGATTAATTGCCGGAATTTACAGGTCTTGGTCAAGAATCTAACCAGAATCGCTATGCCACAGACTTTTAGCCAATTTGGACTGGATTTGACCAATGTTGGCCGTCTACTGATTAATTGGCCGATTAGATAAAAATTACTAAGTGATAGCGATTAATTGGCAACTAATCGGAGGCTAGTTGGGATTTTTACAACCAAAATCAATTGTATAGAATTAAATTTCCTCAGGAAAATCAAATACAAACATAGCGTAAATGAAATCTGTACATATTTCTAGAGCTGTTCACGAGCATACCTTTGCCCATGCTTTGCTCGTTTTTGCATCCGAGCGTAGAGCAATTTCGACAGCACTACTACATATTGCAAAGCATCATCGAGGTAGAAAAAAGGCCCAATTTTTTACAAAAACCCTCGATTTTTACATTGATCATGAGGTAGTAATAAGCTAATAACGATCTGTTAATGCAGTAGAACAGATCTGTAATACCAAACAGTAAATTACGATCGAGAACCAGAAGAATCATTCACCGGCAATGAAAACAGATCTCTCCGATCGTCGTTTACGAATCAACGGCATTGCAGTATAAACTCTCCTCCTCCTCTGTCTCTTACCTTTCGATTTAGGTTTAGGTTTTGGTGAGGATCTGGATGTGGTGGTGAGAATGAGATTGGCGAAGTGAAGAGGTCTTCGTCGTCTGGTGATGATTCGCTTCTGAAAGTAGGGGACTCCGATGATTGATCCGGCTGTGATTTGGTGGATTGCTTTGACTAAAAGGTTGAGACCGGTGCAGCGAGTGAATGGTGAAGATGATGATGTTGAGATGAAGGAGTTGAATTGTGAAGATGATGAATCGGTTGAAGAGTTGTATGTGATGAGGGGTTTCCACATTTTGGTGATTGTTGGGTCTCCGTTGATGAAATTGGGGAATTGTTGGAGATGAAAACCGATGACGATGGTGGTGACCAGTGGGTTGAGAGTGACTAGTGATAGTTCGATGATAACGCCGTGTGTGTGCATATAATATATGTATTTTTTTATCACGCGCCCACTCTCTTGGGCACGCCTATCTATACGTGTATACGTATGCGCTTGGAGCATGGCGTTGTGGTTGGGGCTTGAGTATCTTCACTGACGTGGGGTAAATGTGTTGGTGAGGTGGTAGTGTTTCAATGGTGGGTAGATTTTGGGTTGGTTTTGATTTGTTAATGTTTACCTTTTTTATTTGTTTTTTAGAGAGAAATGTCCGGATAGTCTATGTGGTTTGCTCTATTTTCACATTTAATCCCTAACTTTCTAAAATTGCAGCTATAGTCTCCAACTTTTGCAATTCCGTTCCCGGATAATCCCTAGTGTGGATGAGTGTTAGTTTTTTGTGTTAAGTGGGTGTGAAATGATTAAAATGCCCTTAATATTAAAAAACTAAAACATTACAAAAACATAATATATTATTTAAAATTTCAAGTGGGCCCCATCCCACACCTCTCCCCACCCCATCGTCTAAAAGAGAACATTCACCAGAGGTAAGTGGTAGCAGCTCGTTCACCGCCATCATTCCGGCATCACCAGCCCCGTTCCGCCCTCCCTTCATCACCACTACCGCCATTTTTGTTACTAATTACCAGAGGTGGTGGTCAAGTACCGCTTCATTTGCCCAATTTCTCTCCAAACCATGAAAGATCTGGTGAACCTAGTAACCGACATCACCATTGAACCACTGCACCCCACCATTCACTTCGAACCGCCGCCACCACGTTATTCCGGTGACCATCGCACCCTTTTCTTTGAGCCAAAACTGCCGCCACCTCGTTATTCCGATGACAAACCCCACATGTTCACTATTAACCACCCCACCCTTCACTTCGAACCACTTTACCACCAACTTTTTTCTCCAATCTGATCTCACACACATGCCGTATGTTGCCGGCGATTTGCTGGAGATATTTGCAGGTTGTTGGTGATTTGCAAACTGTAGCCAGAGATATTTGTAGGTTGCCGACGACAATGATGGTGGTGGTTGTTTGAAGGGGTATGGTCCCAAAAACCTGTGCCGACCAATCAGGTCGCGCGCGGGACCATACTCCTATTATGATAATCTGCCATCTTTCCCAAACCCGCGTCGGCTAATCAAGTGAAACCTAGGTTGTGTGCGAGGCTTAAACAAAGGCAAGGCAAGATTTCACACTTAGTTTCCTGGATAAAGGCCATCACTTCCTGGACCTCGCGTCGGCTAACTAGGCCTTCCCCAGGGGAAGTGCAGGTCATTCTGGGACAAGTACTAAAGGTACGAGTGGCAGAGCAATGGACCAATGAGCGTCCAACATGTTGTATTCGATCATGCTCCACGATTAACAATCGTACAGGAGAGTACACAAGGAAGCATACGTAGCACCAATCAGCATGCGCCGACACCTGTTCCACGATCTCCACTCACCTGTTGATGGCAGAGAGACAACAAGGACAACGGTCAGGACACGTGGATCCAATCAACGTGCGCCAACTCCATCCTTACCCGGAAGCACTAACGGTTGCTGCAGAGGGGACAAGAATGATATTCCTTGTTGTCGACTCCAGGGCCAAGGCCCATCAACCCATCTTCTTCTTCACTACTCCGGCTATAAATAGGTGCCTTCACCTAACATGTTTATTCATTCGATCCCTTGCTCTCTCACTATTAATCACACATTTATTTCCTCAAAACGCATACTTATTCTCACGCTGGAGAGTGGTTAAGAGGAGAACCCCCCTATTCCCCTCCTCTTAACGAACTTAACGGGGTGTTTAGTGTTTTGCAGGAAGATCACGGCAACAGCTTGGAGAAGATTAACCTTATTTGTCGAGACACATACCACGAACTAATCACCTGATTAGTTTGGTGTTTCTTCATTGTTTGAAATTTATGATAGTGGTTGTGGTTAAATATAGTTTTGATGATAATGAATGTAGAAATGGTGTTGGGTGGTGGTTGTTCGTTGGTTACAGAGAAAGAGAGAAAAGGGTAAGGGGCTGTTTGGCAACATCTGAATCAATAAGTGCTGAATGAATAAGAGGTCTGAATGGTTAAGAGGCTCTGAACCAGTAAGTGCTGAACCAGTAAAGTGTTGTTTGGTTGCACATCTAAATGAATGTGTAAAATGACATTTTTACCCCCTACTTTACCTAACCACCATCAGATCCTTCCCTACACTCCTCCACACCCAATCATACTTTCTTCTTCTTCTTCGATCCATCACACTTTTCCCTTTTCCCTTTTCAGGCTTTCCTAAACCCAATTCCACACTTTCACCCAATTCACACACACATAAAACACAGACATAGAACCTCATCACCATCAACATTCTTACAACCCTAACTCAAAAACAACCAGCCGCACCCTCTGACTCCTCTCAAGCTTCGGAGACAGGAGCCGGTTTCTGGTCAGATCTCCGACCGTCGCTTCCCTAACCTCCTACCATTACACACCTTCCTTGTACTCTCCTACGCAACCACCTGAAAACGGGCAGAGGGAGAGGACGGGAACGAGAAGAGAGAGAGAGAAGAGTCGGAGGGAAAGAGAGATCGGAGAAGGTGAAGACTCCGGCGGCGACGGCTTCAGGCCGGCCGACAGTGGTGGCGGTTATGTTGATTCGGTAGGTGTGGAGATGAAGGGGCAGTGTGGATGAGGGCAAGCTTGTCAAAATTCCATTCAGATCTCAAATTTGTCTGAACCATTCAGATCTGAATGGCTCCATTCAGAGGTGATGTCTTAATGAACCAAACACCTCTACATCTGACCGAATCAGATGTGAACCTCTGAATGGTTCCATTCAGACACAAACAAACAGCCCCTAAGGGTGAGGGTGAGGGTGAGGATGAGGGTGGGGGTATCGGAGATGGGGTGGTGGGGTGGGTCCCATATGTATGTATTATAATCTTATGTATTTATTATGATCTTCTAATGTTTTAATTTGTTTAATATTAAGCCCATTTTAGTAATTTCACGCACACTTAACATAAAAAGCTAATCCTCATCCATGCTAGGGACTATCTGGGAACGAAATTGCAAAAGTTTGGGACTATAGCTGTAATTTTAGAAAGTTAAGGACTAAAGGTGAAAATGGATCAAACCACAGGGACTATCCGGGCATTTCTCTCTCTCTCTCTCTTTATAAAAACGTCACTTTCCACTTCTCCCTTTTACGCACCACGCTAGCTGTCACGTGTCGTATAACCCCTCATTTTTATGCCCATCCACAACGAATAGTCTTTATGTTATTTGTGTAGCTAGATGGAGGGGCGGACCCACTCTTTTACCAAGGGGGTGCGGACGCTCCCTTTAAAATAAATTTTTTAGTGCTACACTAACGCGGAAATTTTGAGGGCCCCGCATAAAATTTTGCAATTGCACCCTTTACGTTTTTGAAACTGATAAATGAGTGAGGTGAGACGAGACATTTACAAAACAAGCTTATCCCAATGAAAGGCAGTGAACGCATTAGACAGGTGAGGCGTCAATTTCTTGCTCTTGGTCAGAGTTTTCAAAGCAAGAAGCAACAATGTTACAGTCTTGGGTCAGCTGCGAGATGAGAGAAAGACATTGCGAGATGAGAGAAAGACATTAGTTTGTACCTTAATTCATTTTTGTATGATGAGAAAGAAATGGAGTGGATCTATATAGAATGCAGGAGTAGACAAACAAAGGAAGGTAAGACTATAGGGTGTGGAGGAGGGTAGTTCTCAAAGGATGCTCCGCCACGTAGGTGTCCACGTAAGCGGGTTTTAGGATGGTCCTAAAGGGGATGGATCTAGGGTGGGGAGGATAGGCCTATATATATGTGTGTGTGTGTGTGTGTATAAAGAAGAAGAGACAGGCCCATCTTGGGCGTTGGAGGCAAGCCGGAGACGACGGGGCCGGCCTGGCGCCGGAGCCCGCCGTAGGTCCCCATACCAAACAGCCTAATTATAATTCATTTCTAATTAAAAGATCTCAATTAGGTAATTTACTAATTGCTTGCTAAAAAGTTAATTACTTAGTGTCTTTCTAATTGAAAAATATCAATCACATGTAAATTATTCAAATTGCGATTTACTTGTTATATATATATAAGTCATTTCCTAATTGTCAAATGACGAAGAGCGGTGGTGACGGCAATAATGGAGGTGGTGGCAACGATGGTGGATAAGACAATGGAAGTAGTGACGGGTTGGAGGTGGTGACAACGATAGTGGGACACACTGCAAAGTCCGAGGCGACGATGATGGTGACGGTGGAGATAGGTGATGAAGGTGACATTGACAATGAGAGAGGGAGAAGGCATGGAGATGGTATATGTAGCTATTGTGATTATTCTTTCGTGTTTTATTATGTTTAAGCAATTCATAACGAAATTCGCCTTTATGTGTTAATGTTATATGCATAGCGAATTAAGAAATAAAACGGTTGATGACATTGCACCATCGTCAAATTGATTTAGAAATTACTTAAATTAATACGTAGGATGTATTCGGCATTACATGGAAAGATAGACCTTTAAATTGGATTTGCATAAGAATATTACTGGTTTAAGGTTCAAATTCGAATAACTGATTCGAAGATAATTCCTGATTTCAGACATAATTATATCATAATTGGTTCATACAACTTCGAGAATACTAATTTAGGGTGCATACCGCATTATAGCCTAATGGCATCTAAGGGATGGGATAAGGCTTAGGACCATGAGGTTCTGGATTCGATTCCCACAAGGGGTTTTTTCCCGGATTGAGTTTCCTCCTGAATTGGTTTACAGGCATTATAGCCTAGTGGAGATGGATCTGAATTGATGTACAAACATTATAGTCTAGTGTAGATGGATATGATCGGGTGATTCTGCTCGTGCCATGATGATACTCAAATGATCCGTCAGTAATCCAAATTTATTTACCATTCAAAAAAGGGAAATTGATCTGTAATAATTCCACCTAGACCTTATTGGCCATTAATAATCCCACATCAGAATATTCTCTCCACCAGTCCCACCTTTCACCTATTTTTCCTACAATGGTCTCGCGTTAAAAAAACTTAACTACCGAGTTAATTTTTTTTCCAAATTACAAACAGATTTTTTAGGGCTTTTGATTAGAACGACGATATGAGTCAATTGATGTAAAACTTGCCTCGAAACGGTGCTCCAAACGATGAAAACGCTGCTTCAATTCGGGTGTTTAAATTTTCAATTAACCAAAATCAAGTCACTTGGAACACCATTTCGAAGTAAGTTTTACATGAATGGACTTGTATCATCGTTCTGATCAAAAGCCCTTAAAAATCTGTTTGTAATTTGGAAAAAAAAACTTAACTCAGTTAAGTTTTTTTAACGGGGGACCATTGTAGGAAAAAAAAAAGGTGGAAGGTGGGACTGATGGGGGAATATTCTGAGGCGATATTATTAATGGCCAAAAAGGTGTATGTGGGATTATTACAGGCCAATTCACCTTGAAAAAAAAAAAGTAAAGCTTCAATTAAATTGCCAAAAAATATAAAATAGAAAGAAAAATAAAGTAATCCAATGTGTATGGTAGACAGTAAGTGTGATGGGGACGCCATCAACAATGATATATAAATAAGCATTAGTAATATCTTAATCCTTTAATTTTTTATATAAGAAAATATAATGCAACAAGAAAACAATAAATCCTAGCATTATTGAAAGTATAATGAAGTTTCCTGCATATGCCTTTTCATGAAAGGGGGAATTCTCATTCTCATATATATTATGCATCTAAAAAACACCACTTGCTATTTGGACCTGATTTCATTGCTTGTTTCTTTTTTTACTAATTCCAAACAAATTCGATCCATTGATCAATGGCATCGTCATCGTCCTCTTCTGACTTCATTTCTGCCTCTAGTTCTCAATCATGGGATCATGACGTATTTCTAAGTTTTAGAGGAGAAGACACTCGCAAGAGCTTTGTGGATCATCTCTACACGGCTCTTGAACAACAAGGAATCCATACCTACAAGGATGACGAAACACTTGCTAGGGGTGAGTCAATTGGTCCAGCCCTCTTGAAGGCTATCCAAGAATCACGGATTGTCGTTATTGTATTCTCTAAAAGCTATGCAAATTCATCTTGGTGCTTGGACGAGCTTGCGCATATTGTAGAGTGCATGGAAAACAAAGGGCAAATCGTTATGCCCATATTTTATGACATCGATCCATCGGATGTGAGAAAACAAAATGGGAAATATGGAGAAGCATTTACCAAACACGAGTGTGTGCATAAGAACAAAGTTGAATCATGGAAAATAGCTCTTGTAAAATCAGGCAATCTTTCTGGATGGGTCCCTAAAGATTTTGCAAACGGGTAACTTGTTTCATTATTTTTTTTTATAAAAAAAACATTTTATGCTTATTATGTTTGTATTCTATAACTCAAATATACTTGTAGCGAACATAGCTGTGAAGTTAACTTGTGTTTCTAATAGAAGTCACATGAGAAAATATTAATAGCTTAGATAAAAAAAACGTGTCAAATAAGTTGAATTCCTAAAAAAGGCCAAGTTATTATTTAAAGATTCTGAAGAAAGCCACAAAAAAGTGTATATCACATAAAGATAGAGATATAGTATATACATAAAAAAGTGTATGCTATGGAGCACAAAAAGTGGAGAAAAAGTAGTACAATTAGAATATACGTAAAAATAGAGATTGTATCTTGTATAGTTTTATAATTATCTCTCCCCTAAAATAGAACCGAAATAAATAAAGCATCGTGTAACCACATACAAACATAGACACAGAAAGGCAGTCACCAGCAAAAACCACCAAACGTGTATTAGGGACCTAAGCTTCTAACAACAAAACTAATACACCTATGTACTTTCCCCTAAAAAGTCCTTCACCTTAATTCTAAGTCTTCACGAACTCCTATCATGAACCATGTACTCTAGCAGATCTAGCCTAATCCGCTCTTCCCAAGTCAATTTAGGTCTACCTCTACTCCACAAACCTTCCACAATTAAGGTTTCCACTACTCTTACTGGTGTTGTCATTTGTCTCCTCTTCACATGCCCAAACCATCTCAATCTCTCTTCCTTAATCTTTTCCTCTATACTAGTCACTTCTAACCTTCCACTTATAACTTTGTTTCTTATTCGATGTATACCCACACATCCACCTCAACATCCGCATCTCTACTACCCCATCTTGCGTACTTGTATCTTCTTGATAGCCCAACACTCTGTCTCATACAACATAACTACAACATAACTGGTCTAACTGCAACTCCATCTTGCGTGCTTGTGCTTGTGTCTTCTTAAGGAACAACTTTTGATATTACATATATTCAAATATACAAACTCAAAATATAGATATTTATATCATTAAAATTGAGGTTGCTACAAGTACTTTGAGAATTAGCGACCATTTTTCTTCTTCTCACCTAGCTCATTAAGCAATCCTTATTGTGCAGACATGAAGCAAAATGCATCAAAGACATTGTTGCTACAATTTCTAGTAGGCTCTCTCTCCTAGTTGCAAATGTTAATAAAATCCTCATTGGAATAGAGACTCGCTTGCAAGATTTGAAATCAAAGTTGGATATTGGGTTAGGTGGTGTGCGTATGGTTGGAATATGGGGGGTTGGGGGTGGGGGTAAGACTACTCTCGCATATGCTACTTATACGGAGATCTCTCACCAATTTGACGCTCGTTGTCTTCTTGAAAATATTCGTGAGGAATCAAGCAAGCATGGTTTGAAAAAGTTGCAAGAAAAAATTCTATCACTTGCTTTGAAAACAAGTGTGGTGGTAGATAGTGAGATAGATGGAAGAAGCATGATAAAAAGTAGGTTGTGTCATAAAAGTGTTTTAGTTGTTCTTGATGATGTTGATGATCTTAAGCAACTAGAGGCGTTAGCCGGATCGCATGATTGGTTTGGTGAGGGGAGCCGAATAATAATCACAACTAGGGATCAACATTTGCTAACTCGTAAGGCAGACACAATCCATGAAGTGAATTTGTTATCACATGATGAGGCTATCAAGCTCTTTCGTAAACATGCATATCGAGAAGCTAAACCTGTTGAAGATTATGAGACGCTTTCACTAGATGTGGTTTCTTATGCTCGTGGGCTCCCATTACCACTTGAAGTTCTAGGTTCCTTTCTATATGACAAAGACAAGGATGAGTGGAAGAGTGCCTTGGCCAAGTTAAAAGATACCCCTGACGCCAAGGTCACCGAGAGACTCAAAATTAGTTATGATGGACTTGAGGCTGACCAACAAAAGTTATTCTTAGATATTGCATGTTTCTTGAGGAGATGCGAGATAAATACGGCGATGATGGTTCTTGATGCTTGTAGTTTTCACCCTTGTATAGGGGTTAAGGTGTTGGTACAAAAGTCTCTTATAAAAGTTTCGGATGGAATATTAGATATGCATGACTTGATAGAAGAAATGGCACACTACATTGTTAGAGGGAAACACCCTAATAATCCCGAGAAACATAGCAGAATTTGGAAAGAGGAAGATATCGTGGACTTCTATGATATGGGGGCAGCTGCACCGTTGATGGTTAGTTAAGTTAACTTTGCACAAATATAACTTTTTATGTGCATCTAGTGACATTTGTCTATAGATACTAACACAATTTTCTTTCAACACAGGAAACTGAAGTATTATCTTTGCAAGTTAGTTTTTATAACCAATACCCACGTCTTTCTCATGTTGTTGCAAACATGAAGAAACTTCGGTGGGTTATGTTGTTAAACTATCCGCCGTCTGCATTCTCATCGAATTTTCAACCCACAAAACTTGGTTGCCTGATGTTAATAGACAGCAGACAAAAGCGACTCTGGAAAGGATGTAAGGTACATGATCATTCTTGTTTCACAAAGTTATTGTAATAAAATTGTATGCATGCCAATGAATGCACTTAAAAACTTTTGCGTACTTGTCTTGAAACAGCGTCTACCGAATTTGAAAATTCTTAGTCTCCATCGTGCACGGTGCCTAATCCGGACACCGGATTTTAGCGGCCTTCCATGTCTTGAAAGATTGACTTTAGAAGAGTGTGGTGAACTAAAAGATATCCATCCATCAATTGGATATCACCAAAGGCTTGTTTATGTAAAAGTGAGGATGTGTCGACAACTTAAAATGTTTCCACCCATCATAGGGATGAAAAAATTGCAGACTCTTGAACTCTCTTACTCTTGTAGACTTCAACAGTTTCCGGATATCCAGACAAGCATGGATAGCTTGGTAAACCTTCGTTTGGATGGCACTGGCATAGAAATAATCCCACCGTCAGTTGGACAATTTTGTACAAACCTTGTTACATTTAGTTTAATATATTGTAACCTTAAGAGGGTAGACGGAAACTTCCACCTCTTAACAAGTTTGAAAGAACTTATTCTCTTCGGTTGTGGTCAACATCATAGTCAACATTCAACATCCTACAAGAATCTAACGAATTGTATCAGGTTACACTCCTTCCATCAAGACAGCTTGGTGAGTTTGAAGTTTCTTCAGTTTCCACGTTTTTTAAGAAAGTTGGATCTTAGTTACTGCGATTTGGGAGATGGAGACATCCCATCGGATATTCATGAGTTGTTATACCTACAAGTACTTTGCCTAAATGGAAACAATTTTTCACGGTTACATTCGAGCCTCTCGCGAATCCCATGTCTCAAGTTCCTGAATTTGTCATTCTGCCGTAGCCTTGTAGAATTGCCGGATCTCCCATCAAGCATAGCTATTCTCAAAGCAAACCACTGTGACTCACTAGAAAGCGTAGGCGATTTATCAGATTATAAATGGTTGTGGAAAGTCTCACTATGGAGGAGAAGTAATAAGTTGATTGGTGGTGAGAGGGTACTCCATTCCATGCTTCAGGTTTAACTCTTATCTTGTTTTTAAACTTTAACCTATCTATGGATTATAAAATGTATAATAATAATAATAATTGGAATGAATCCATGGCAGGTAAATGCAGTTGAAGATCGCTTTATGAGTGTCGACACTCCGGGTGATAGCTCGTTGAAATCGCATAAAACAAGCACATTGCAACTTCCACACAATTGGTACAGTGACTACAGTGGATTTTTATTATATGCTAATCGTTGTCGGATTTGGGAGTGTAGCATAGTTATTAAGCGGGAGATCTCCATGGATTTCCAACATGGTCATGATCATGATCACGATCACCGGGAGCAGTTTGATAAAAATCCGGAGTCTTATGAGTACGAGCAGGTTGGTTATATACCCTTTGGTTCATTGAGGCACATCCCATGGTGGAATTCTACATGCACTAATATCACATTACAAATTCATGCCAAGGGTAATCCTAAGGTAGAACTTGTTCCTAGGAAAAGTAAATTAGGTGGTTCAAGGGAAAAGGCAAAAGCTACAATAGATTGCTCAGGGTGTTGGGAAGAGGATCAAAAGACATTTGAGATCATGTATGATTCAAACTCCTCTAATATTCATATTGTATGGGATCATGGCTATGACTGATTTATTTATGGGATCCGCGGGTGGTGTGTGGATTCATGTTTTTGTGTCAATGAACATACCAAATTGTGTTATATAAATACATAATCAATTATTAAACACAAATGCATATAGAGTACTCAAGATGTAACTTGTAACATCATGAACTCACAACAATCATTAATACTGTAATTACTAGAAGCATATAACACCATTAATCTGAATTATTTACAAAGAAAATGAGGCTTAATTCACTTGCTTTATCATTGGTCTACAACAATGAACTCATAACATCTTAATTCAGCATGTATGATCAAATTTGTATGGCAAACCCATAAATCAATCTCCCATTGTATCTGACCAGAAGTGCTTCTACAGGTCATGAAATAGCCTCCTAATCTGGTCCACGTTTGCAGGAACCAATGTAACCGGGCAGCGGTTATACTATTGTCACAAGAAATAGACACATATTAGCATTAAATATTTTTAAGAATGTATAGATGACGTTTGCAGTTCTAAGCTGCACTAAAAATGACCCCTTTTGACTTTTTAGTCAACTCACCCGACCCACCAGTTAGACACCTAATGGAAGTTAAGTGTTGAAGATGACAGTTAGAAGAATCCATACCTGTGAAACATACTTGAATATGCAAGCATAACAAAACACAAACCCAGAAACCGTAACTGCCGATGGATTTGCCCGCTTCTGAGAACATAGAGGACATAATGTCCTATCAGGCGGCAGAGGGATGCCCTCCTTAGCCACCTGTTACATAAAAAGCTAATTATATATATAACATTCAAGAGTGACCAAATCGCCGTAGCTAGCGTCACATCAAGCTACAGTGATTTGTTTTTTTTTTTTGGTTGTCTTTTTGTGTAACTCAACTTTCAGCATTGACACGTACACCCCCTAAGCTTTCTTAAGACTTTATAAAATGATTTTGACCCTCTCGAGTTTTACGTTATTTTTATGTACGTGGGTCAAACACAATATGTTTCCGTGCTTATTTTCATCTACATTTACAATTGGTCTACATCTTGACATAAATTTTGTTCGGAAACGGGTTGGCTTAAAATTAATACGTTTTCACTAGGCGGTATAAATTCGAGTTGCTTTACGTTTCAACGCTGCCGCAACGTGCAGTACCATTCTTTAACTTTAGAAAAAAACCTATTTTCTTGCATGCTTATCTTTAAGTACGTTTCGATATAATGCCAAGTTGGTTTATGTTTCGACGTATTTTTTTTCTCGATAATGAGTCAGGTCAAATAAACTGCGTTGAGTGTCAAAATACTAGTTTATAAACAATTATGATATCAAAAAATGGAGCGTTTTAAAAAATCTTATCCTGCTTGTATAAGAGATATAAATATTCTAAACAAATATAAAACAGGGTATACACACACACCTTTGGTGGAGGAGGAGGAGGTGGGGGAGGATACACCGTTGGAGCCGACATTCTCTCCTCAGCAGATTGGTACCACCATTCCATCATCTATAATTATAGCACATGAGGATAAAATATTTTATGAAAAATAGTTACATTTAAATACATAAAATATAAAAAACACACCCACCTTGAAACCGAATACTGCAGCTATCAGACCAGTTTGTGCATAGTCCAGAACTGCATAAGCGCAAGTTAGCAACGCTCCTTGTACTGCCTGAAACACATAAAATGTCAGCAAAAAATTGACATAAAACACTTGTGATAGATGCTTTACTCGCTGTCATGAGAAACATATTACTTGCATGTGTTTAACAAGATGCAGAACATATTATCATTATTATTAACACAAATAGAAGAGTTTCAAGCATACCTTTAACCAAGGAGGGCCACGTAGTCTTTCACGTTCGTTACTTCTTATTTTGGAAATTCTTGATGAAGTATCCATCTACCTTGACATCAAAAGTCAACTAAATGAAATGCACAGGATGACCACATAATAAAAGTAAATAAAAGATAACGCTTTATTTAGGCATTTGGCAAATAAATAAACTTCAAATTTTTGGAATTTCATTGTTACTTCATTTATCTTGGAACATCTTCTGTTATAGGTTGTTTCCAAATAAAAACTATAACACTTCCCTTTTTTCTTTTGGCAAATTTTGTTACAAAATATCATGGTTGTAAAAATCCCGACTAGTATCCAATTAGTTGCCGATTAATCGCTAGACGGTCAACAGTGGCCCTAGTCCTAATCAGCCAAAAATCGCCGGTTCCGAACAAATTCCAGCCATTTTCCAGTCAAACCTTGTAAATTTCGGTGATTAACCTTGTCTACTTAAAAAGACCCAATGAGGGGTTAAAACTTGTCTTGATAAAAAAATCACACATAAAAATGTGCGTGTGTGTGTGTGTGTGTATATATAACTAAAGATTAGATACAAAAATCTCAATCCGATTAATCGCGATTAATCCATGTTAATCCCAATTAATCGCTATTCCATACCCCACTAGTTGACTAGCGCCTAGCAATTCTTACAACACTGCATAATATTACTTATTTACCCTTTAGTATTAATTACAATATGAAATGCCGACAGATTCTGGTCCACAAAATTCCTCTGCTTAGTCTGGATTGAAAAAATTTAGATATTTGCCCAATTTCAAGCTTTTTTATTGAACACTGCCTATATATTGTGATACATGTAGTAGTAAATTTGCATATTTATAATCATTCAAAAGAGAAAAAAAAGTAATCAGCTCAACATCAAGAACATACCAGCTCTTGTCCTGTAGCCCGACAAACTTGAAGTCCAAGTGCGTGTAATCCCGGAGAGTAGAATCCGGTAGCATCCAAAAGGTATAGCAGCTGGTAAGCAAACGCTAATCCTGCATGATAGAAATCAGCCAGAATAGGTTAACACATAATAGAATAGCTAGAGTTCTAGATGGACAAGAAGATATCTGTAATCATAACATCTTAATTGCTATTACCTTCGGTTCCAGCATGCAACCAAGGGTAGCAAGTAGCTACAATCTTATTCATTCTTTTCCTGAAGCGTGTTCTAACCGACAAATCTGTATCCAACCCACTAGTTGAAGCAAATGAACTGCTTGCATCACCAAAATTGTCACTTTCATCAAACCGTTCATTAACATTTCCCCAAAGACTAGCTTGAAGAGCAGCTTCTCTTTCTCTGTTATAGATCGCATGCAACTTTGACTTGAAATACGGTAGCACAACCTGCATCATGCCATCATATCATCATCCATTTACATAAAGATATCTTAACCGCAGAAAAATAAACATGATGCAATACCAACCAGAAAGACAACCGAGAGAAGCTTTTGACGTTTCCTTATTCCAGAATGTTGAATTCTACTTCCCGGTTCCATATGAAGGTCATCCTTTTTCACATGAACATTAACTGCTCTCCTTCTTAAGCCATATAAAGTCTCTGCAAAAGATGCATCTGGAAGAACACAATAGCAACAGGTTACTGATATGTATCAATTTGGTGTTTAGAGAAAACAGAAGGATTAGAGAAAGATTAGAGATATTAGAGTGATTTAAGAGACGAAATATCAAATCATTCATACTAACACCAAAGTACGGATAACTATTTAAATAGTCTTACAAATAAGCTAAATAAAGAATGCAGCTAATATAAAGGAAGCCACTAACTGTTGGACACCATAATTAACTAACTCACAAATACTAAAAGATAAACACAACTTTTGCGCATGCGCATGCATGTGGTAGAATGCATGGGTAAGGCACTAAGACCCTCCGTAGTGGGGCGCCACCACACGGCAAAAGAGGGCATAGCTCCCCATAGAGCCACCGCACACCACTACGGCCGGCGCTATGGGGTAATTTTCTCCCTCCCGCGATGTATATCACCGCGTGACCATTCTTTCCCCACTCACTCACACACATATACATACATACATATATATAAAGCCCCATACATATATAACCCAACTACACACTCAAGTTATATAAAGCCCCTCTCTTACAATCCGCCACTTGTCGCATAACGCCCCACAAGTGGCTTTATGACTACACATGGCCAAAGGCCAAACGTGGAGATGAGAAGTGCATGTATCAATCCCCCTGCTTGAAACGTCCTTGTCCTCATCGGAGAAATCTAGATGAAACTTGCCGACGGACCACGGGGACGCCACTCGACTCTTTCGGTGGCGTTCTAGTGAGCACCACAAGTAGATAATCTATATATCGAAAGTTTGAAACATATATAAAGCTTATTTATAGCTAAATTTTGGGAACATGTTAACATAATGCATTTGAAAATTGAAACATGTAATAACATAGCATATGAAGAGTATAACCATAAACTTATGTAACAAACAAAAATTAACCAACATTTCTACCACATTGACTTTCCAAAGTCAAAGCACACACATAAAATTGGTGAATTTTAACGCACTAACATATCTAGGGCTCAAATTGGTAGCCTAATTCAACAGAACATAAGGTTACGGTGTCTACCTGTGGTGCGTAAGCTATGTGTTTCGAGAATTAGGGTTAGGGCAGCGAAGAATTCGTCTTCATAATCCAATACTTTGTGGAGGAAAGGTCTTCTTAGAGCTAATACCTGATATTGATTCAACAAATTAAGAAGTAAAGGTGAAATTGAGAAGTGAAATAGAAGGATATTGAGCGTACACCGATGGAGTAGGTGAGAGCGGCACGGAGACTGGAAGGAAGCTGTTGAGCGGCGGACATCTCGAAGAAGGTGGGATGACTCCCTTGACCTCCCACCTGGAACAGCATCTTTCGCTTTGTGTGTGTGTGTGATTGCAGTGGGTTTGTTTGTGGGGAAGATGAAGATGGATTGTTGTTTCTTTTCTGTGTTGCTATTTTGATCACACAAGCTTTTGATTTGCCTTTTCGAGGGGATGGATTGCATTTGCAAACTTTTTTTTTTCTTTTTTATTTTTGGGTAAATTACAATTTTCGTTTTTATATTTGTAACCGGTTGTAATAAATAACATTTAACTTTAAAATAATTATAGTAACAGTTCTTTATTTGCAAAAACTGTTACACCTTAGGTCCTTTAACCCTAACCTGGTTAAAACTTTCAGTTAAGTGAGGTCATGTTCAATTCATGTGAGGACAAAACAGTCATTTAATACAAAAAAATGTCAAAATTGGGTGGAAAGTCTATTTTTCCTAGAAAGTCTAGGAAGTAATGAGAATTGGACATGTGGCATTGAGTTATTTTAACTAAAAGGGCAACTAGGTAATTTCACATTTTAATTTTATTTTTGGAATTTATTTTTCATTAACTAACATTCCATGATTTTCGGAATTTTTGTTGTTTTCGAATTCAAATATGGAGGTCAATGTGTTTATATGGAGTCAAATTCAAATCAAATTTATTTTTCATTAACTAAATTCAAATCTGAAGTCAGTGTGTTTTAACAGCAAACAGGCCAGTGTGTTTTAACAGCAAGCAGATTCTTGACGCTGTGTTTTAACAGCAAGCAGATTTCTTGACGCTGTGTTTTAACAGCAAGCAGGCCAGTGTGTTTTAACAGTAAGCAGATTTATTGACATTGTGTTCTTGACATTGTGTTTTAACAGCAAGCAGGCCAGTGTGTTTTAACAGCAAGCAGATTCTTGACGTTGTGTTTTAACAGCAAGCAGATTTCTTGACGATGTGTTTTAACAGCAACAGATTCTTGACGCTGTGTTTTAACAGCAAGCAGATTGCTGGAGGAATCTGGACATTGTGTTTTAACAGCAAGCAGATTTATTGACGCTGTGTTTTAACAGCAATCAGATTGCTGGAGGATTCTTGCCATTGTGTTTTAACAGCAAGCAGATTCTTGACGCTGTGTTTTAACTGCAAGCAGATTTCTTGACGCCGTGTTTTACCATTCATGCTGGTAATCCTTCCATTTATCAAGAACGACTCAGAAACAACGGTACAATCCTCTCTACAATCATCAATTAAAATAGAAAAAACGCAGCCAAGTTACAAGCAGATTAAGACCGAAAACGTATATGCACTTCAAGAACTTTAATCACAACACAAGATATGAATACCTAGTGAAGAAAAGGGGTATGAACAAGCCTTGGAACCGAAATCTGAATGCTCTTGGGGTCTTGTTTTGCGTCGCCTGGTTTAGAGAGGGAGAGGGAGAAAGAGGGGAAATTGCATGAATTTAGGGATTGGTTATTGATATGGCAGTTTGTTGACTTATTTAAAACACTTCCAATTACCAAAATACCCTCACTATATTAAAAGTCTCTAATTATATAACTCAAATATTACAAGATTGCCATTGATTTAATCTCAACCCTTAAACACACCAATCTGATGGACCAGATCGCTTCCTAGACTTTCTAGGAAAAACACACTTTCCGTGCGAACCCTACTCTATAAACTTATATAAAAAATATAAACCTAAACCACCACCACCATCATCATCATCTCCCATGTACTCTCTCTCCCTCTCTCTCTACATACCACTTCTACAACCATCATCATCAGGCCACCGCCCATCTCCATCCATCCCACCTCTTCTCCACCCAACCCAGCCCCATATCTCCACCACCCATCACCGTATCGCCACCACAACCCCTCACAAAACCCCAACTCAAAACCCTAATCCCCTCCCACTACAACAACAAGTTCTCCAACCTCTCTCCAAAACGTCGTCGCTTCACTATCCGTCCTCCTCATCGTCGCCCTCAACCTCATCCATGAAAACCTACCAACCATTAACTCAATGTCCACCAATTTCTTCAACATTTCACAAATGTCTGATGACCTCATCAACAACACGTTCAAGATCGAATCTTGCGTCATCAATTTAACAGACAAAGGTACACCCAGTTCGTTAATTGTCCCCAATTTGAATCTTATGGTGTTAATTGAGTATATTAGGATTGTTTTAGAATTTGTGTATGATGATCGGTTTGCCATTTTTAGCTATGGTGGTCGGGTGGGTATGGGTCGAGCGACCGTTGTTGTAGTGGGAGAGGATTAGGGTTTTGAGTTGGGGTTTTGTGAGGGGGTGTGGTGGAGATTCGATGGTGGGTGGTGGAGATATGGTGGTGGGTTGGGTGGAGAGGAGGCGGGATTGATGGAGGTGGGCGGTGGTGTAGGTGGTTGTGGCCTGATGATGATTGTCGCAACCCCCGTCCCCTATCTGTCCCGGGAACGGGCGGCCGTGTGACCAGTTTTTGGTGGTATCGGTGTTTATCATTTTGGCAGCGGAAATTACATCAGGACCTTAGTTAGGAAATATTTTATCAGAGTAAATACCACACTTTATATAAATATATTGGGATAAAACCCAAGTTTCATTACAAACTGTTTTATAGGGATAAACCACATTTTATTGAAATAAAACATCTTCTTTTATTTAGGTAACTTTTATAGCCACTTTTTTTCCAAACCTTCAGTGCTGTCCAGCTGGCTTCTAGTTGGCTTTCACATTTTGTTACCTGAAACGCGTTTAAAAACATTTTGTCTGTGGAAAATACTGGTGAATGAATCCCAGTTTAATCAAGAAGAGTTTTATCTTTTAACAGTATTGAGAGCTATTACAATGTTTATTTCTACACAATTACTCATTCAGTATTGTCAATCCTGACTGGTGGGTCATATTACACATTGGCTAACTCTTTGTCCAATGGTAACGTGTTCCACATTTTGTATACAAAACCCCAACATACCGGCAGTAATTGAAGAACTACAAAGACTCAATCACTGCTTAATCGCATTGTAAAATATTTAAGGTTTTGTAAAAACAGTTTACAAAAAGGAGATTACTCACATTGCTGTCTTAGGGTTTTCTTTAAGGGTATCCTGGTGATTATCTATTAATTACACAAATGTACATGTGTTAGTATAATAACCCAATATTTACATTAGCAATACCCTCCCCGAGACGACATTCCAATGACTACGTCGGGCGGAACCGCGACAGCCATTATGGAACCCTGGATCAGTCGGGCAGCGTATCTAATACGTAACCGGGGTTGTGATACTTACAACGAGGCAGAACTTCGTTATTTAGGGGGGTATTATGCTCGCTATAGTGCTTATACTTCAGAGAATTGAGAGAGAAAGTTGTTCGTGGTGCGAGTTAAAACTGAAGGCCTGAGCTCCTATTATATAGGGCTGGTCGACCAGTTCCTCGCGGCCCGCGTAAGAGAAAGGAAGGGCCTACGCGGCCCGCGACATAGGGTCCATAGGGCCTAGATTTGTCAGCTCACTGATGTAGCTTCGACGCGTATCAGACACGTGGCAGTACCGGGTTAAGCCTGGTGGCTAGGCCGTCGCGCCCCGCGTAAGACGTAGCCAAAGGCTACGTGGCCCGCGAGCGAAGTAAAGATCTTGTTTTTATTTTATTTTTAATTATATATTGTATTTTGGGCTCGGTTTTCACATACGGGGTGTATTTTAGGACGTATTAGAATATTTTAAAATATATTAGGGTGTCGAAAATTTTTGGGAGGGTTGTTGTATCCTCCCCACCTTGTTTTAGAGCTCGTACTTGAGATCTACTAGAATAGATGCGGGGATTTCTTTTGCATTTCTGATTCAAGCTCCCAAGTGTATTCTGGTCCTCTTTTGGAGTCCTATTTCACTTTGACCAGAACTAATCTCTTGTGCTTGAGTTTCTTAATTTTCCTGTCTTCAATTTGTAGAGGTGATGTGTGCAAAATGCAACATATAAATTACATCAATTGTGGCATAAAACTAACCCTTTTTTAGTACTAATGTTGGAAAAAGTGTGCTTTTGTCTTCCTTTTGTATTTTCAGGATTAAATGAGCTCAAATTAACAAAAGAAGCAAAAAGACATCAAAATCTAACATAAATACAAGAAAAGGAACAAGACGTGACATGCCCGACCCCACGACAGCATCTTCCCAAGCAAAACAAGACAACAGAAGACTGAACACGCCCCGTGCTCAGCCAGCACGGGGGCGTGCCCAAGTGTCAGCAGAAAAGAAAAAGTGGTAGAAGCTTCTATTGCCCACCACGGGGCCATGCTCAGCGGACACGGGGCCGTGGTCAACTATAAGATTCGCACAATCCAGACAAATCTTCATAGTACAAAGATTCTTCTGCACACGGGGTCGTGCTCAGCGGACACGGGGGGCGTGGTCAACTAATAAGACAAGCTGCAATAAATGAAGAAAGAGAAGGATGTGGACACGGGGCCGTGCCCACTGGACACGGGACCGTGCCCGAGCTTCTGTTCAGCCTAAAAATAGGAGTGCTTGGCTCAAGCTCAAACCATCCCTTGGCACACCACCTCTCTCACACTTCACCCACCACCCACCACCACCATAACACCATCATCCACCACCATCATCCATTGTCCATCGTAGAGTGTGTGAGTCGTCTCGGGATCCAAGATTGATCATAAGAGTTCTTGACAATCAAGGCCATGTTTGCCTAAGTCTCTTACATCACTTGGTGAAGACAAAGTGTCTAGTGTAATACTTTTTATTTCTAATATTTTCGCACTTTTTACTTGGTTTTGTATTAATGACTTTAATAACTAGTTTCTTATGTTGAATGTGATCTTTCCTTATCGTTTGTCCGTGGTGTCTTGAAATTATTTTACTGTCTATATAAAATAAAAGATTTTCACCATTCATATCTCCACGGTCTATATGGAGGTATGTTGGCTACCTGGTCGGGGGTTAAGGGAACGGTTTGGTAAAGGTCTTGCCATTGTTCAGCGTTTAGAGGTCCTGCAATGGACCTGGGTCAAATTTAGTAGGACCTCCTTCAATACTTAACGGTATTGGATGGCGGGGGTCCAAACTCTTTGATCCCCTCATAAGTTAACTACTATTAATACTATAACCCGGCTATTTAGGACTGTATCTCTGCTGACTTAGACTACTTAGTCGAGGGTAACGTCACCTCCAAAAGAGGGGCCTACCATAATTTGCATTAATAACTTAATTAATTATCTTCCAATAAACCACCCTTTTAGGATTGTATCCTTGCTGACTCAAACTACTGGGGTGAGTGTAACGTCACCTTCAAAAGAGGGGCCTACTACAATAACTAAGATAATCTCTTAAAATAGTGCAAAAGTGCGGAAATAATCAAAGTTTACACTAGATACGAGTCGGAACCAAGTGATTCATCTTGTCTATCTGTTTTTCTTTTATTTTTATTTTCAGTATTTTAGTTAGTTTTTATTTTTCTTAGCTTAAAACATTTTCTAAACCTTTTTTATTTGATTAGACGTTGAGGATAAACCGGTACTAAAAGCTCTTGTGTCCTTGGACGACCTCGGTATCTTGCCAACACTATACTACGCTCACGATGGGTGCACTTGCCCATATGTGTGTTTAGTGTTAGTAAAATATCGTGTTTTATAAATTTAAAACTTGGCTAAAAATAAGTGTTAAAGGGGCTTAAAATATACACCTAATGTATATAACACTTCACACGCATCAAGAGGTCTTTCTACAAATTTTAGCTGCTCATTACCTCTATATCCTTAAGAGGTACCATCAGTGATTCATCAGCTAAGCATTTCTTAAGATTAGATACATGAAATACATCATGTATTCCTGCCATTTCCTCTGGCAGTTGTAGCTGATAGGCTACAGGTCCTATTCTTCTAATAATCTCAAAAGGTCCAACATACCTGGGGCTTAGTTTTCCATTTTTTATGAATCTTACCACTCCTTTCCAATTAGAGACTTTCAATAACACTTTGTCTCCTACCTGAAATTCCAATGGCTTTCGTCTGTTATCTGCATAACTCTTTTGTCGATCACGTGCTGCTTTCAGTCGTTCCTTGACTTGAATGATCTTGTCTGTCGTTTCTTGTACTATCTCTGGTCCAGATAATTGCTTTTCTCAAATTTCCGCCCAACAAACTGACGTTCGGCACTTTCGTCCATAAAGTGCTTCGAATGGTGCAGCATTGATACTTGTGTGATAACTGTTATTATAAGAAAATTCTATCAATGGTAAGTGATCGTCCCAATTACCTCCGAAATCAGTTACACAAGCTCTAAGCATGTCCTCCATTGTCTGAATTGTCCTTTCACTTTGTCTGTCCGTTTGAGGATGATAAGCGGTGCTTAGATTCAACTTGGTTCCCATTGCTTTTTGGAAACTTGTCCAAAAATGAGAGGTAAAACGACTATCTCTGTCAGAAACAATTGATAAAGGAATTCCATGTAATAAGACTATTTCATTTACATACTGCTTAGCTAATTGTTCCATACTGAAAGTTTCCTTCATTTGTAGGAAATGAGCTGACTTAGTTAGTCTGTCAACAATCACCCAGATTGTATCATTACCTTTTCTTGTTTTGGGTAATTTAGTAACAAAATCTATTGTTATTAATTCCCATTTCCAAACTGGCATTTCTAACTGTTGTAACAATCCTGAGGGTTTCTGATGTTCAGCTTTAACTTGTGAACAAGTTAAACATTTTGCAACATATGCTGCTATATCCTTTTTCATCCCTATCCACCAGAAATTCTTTCTTAAGTCCTGATACATCTTATCACTTCCAGGATGCATCGTATACTTAGACTTATAGGCTTCTTCCAATATATGGTGGCGTAGGTTTCCTAATTTAGGTATCCACACTCTTTTCTTATGGAATCTCCAAATTCCATATGTTCCTTGTTCTAATTCTTTAATCATTCCCTTCAATTTTTCAGTATCATCCTTGATTACTGATTCGTGTGCCTTTTTAATCTGTTCATTTAAATCTACTTGCAAATTTAGTTTAAGTGAACGTACTATTTTTGGCTTTTCATGATACTTTCGACTTAAAGCATCAGCCACTACGTTTGCCTTTCCTGCATGATACTGGATATTGCAATCATAATCACTAAGTATCTCCATCCAGTGTCTTTGTCTCATATTCAATTCCTTTTGCCCGAAAACATACCTTAAACTCTTATGGTCGGTGAAAATGGTAAACTTACAACCGTAAAGGTAATGTCTCCAAATTGTAAGGGCAAAAATTATGGCTCCTAATTCTAAATCATGGGTTGAATAATTTTCTTCATGATTCGTAAGTTGTCTAGAGGCGTAAGCTATAACCTTTTGACGCTGCATTAACACACATCCATAACCTAACTTAGAAGCGTCACAATAGACTATAAAGTCTTTAGTTCCTTCTGGTAACGCTAGTATGGGTGCGTTGGTTAGTCTTTGCTTAAGAATTCTAAAGGCTTCTTCTTGTTTTGGTCCCCATTCAAATTTAACAGATTTACAGGTTAGCTTAGTTAAGGGAATGGCTATTCTAGAAAAATCTTGAATAAATCTTCTATAATAACCGGCCAATCCTAAGAAACTTCTAACCTCGGTTGGTGACTCAGGGGTTTTCCACTTGGTAATCACCTCGATCTTGGTGGGATCCACATGAATTCCTTCATGATTGACTAAATGTCCAAGAAACTGTACCTGTTCTAACCAAAACTCACACTTCAAAAACTTAGCATAAAGCTTTTCTTTTCTTAATAAACTTAGAAGTGCGTGCAGATGCGCTGCATGTTCCTCTTTGCTCTTAGAATAAATAAGAATATCATCTATAAAGACAATTATGAATTTATCCAAATATGGCTTACATATTCGGTTCATCATGTCCATAAATGCAGTTGGGGCATTGGTTAAACTAAATGGCATGACAGTAAATTCATAATGGCCATACCTTGTTCTGAAAGTGGTCTTAGGAATGTCCTCTTCCTGTACCTTTAATTGATGATATCCTGATCTTAAATCAATTTTAGAGAAAAATCGTGCTCCTTGCAATTGGTCGAACAGATCATCGATTTTTGGAAACGGATACCGATTCTTAATCGTGACCTTGTTCAATTCACGGTAATCAATGCACATACGCATTGATCCGTCCTTCTTTTTAACGAATAAGATCGGTGCCCTCCATGACGATTAGCTTGGCTGTATGAATCCTTTCTCCAACAATTCGTCCAATTGTTTCTTTAATTCCTGCATTTCTGCGGGTGCCAAACGGTAAGGTGCTTTGGCAATTGGTGTTGTCCCTGGTAGCAGATGGATTCTAAATTCAACTTCTCTGTCTGGAGGTTGCCCTAGTAATTCTTCTGGAAATACATCTGAAAATTGGGATACTGCTTGAATATCTTTTAATTCTTTTCTTTTAGTGTTAATGATTATGGAAATCAAATACACTAATGACCCTTTTCTTATATAACTTGTTGTTTTCATCACAGAGATGAACTTTGTGGATCTAGAGGGTTTATTTCCTTTAATTGTGATATTTTCAACCTTTGGTGAATTCACTTGGATTGACTTTTGATCACATAGAATACTGGCTTTATTGGCTATTAACCAATCCATTCCTAATACCACATCAAATCCTGCCAGATTTATTGGGTAAAGGTTTGCAGTAAATTTTTTATTTAGAAATTCTATTCTTGCTTCCTGCAAGATTTCAGAAATCTTAATAGTTTCCCCATTTGCTGTCTCTACTAGACATTCTTGTGGAAGTTTAGTTAATGGTTGGTTAAGAAGTTTGCAAAATGAAGTATTAATAAAACTTTGGTTCGCACCAGAGTCAAATAATACTTTAGCAAAAACATCATTAACTAAAAACGTACCGGCGATCACATCCGGGATCATCTTTGCTTCTTCTGCACCCAGAACAAATGCTCTAGCATTTTTAGTATTCTTGGTGTTCGTGGTTGGAGCTAGTTTTGGACAGTTTGGCTTGATATAACCTTGTTCTCCACAGTTGTAGCATATCCTGTTGTTAGGCTTTTTCCTGCAGTCTTCCTCCTTGTGTCCAGATATTTTGCAGAAGTTACAGTATATGGAGCATCTTCCAGAATGCTTCCTTTTGCAATACTTGCAATAGGGTGCAGAAGTAGAACCTACATTTTTTCCACGGTTAGAATTTCCAGAACGAAATTCTTGGGTAAGCTTCCGGGTTAGGTTTCTCCTCTGATCCTCTTCTCGTGTACGAACTAATTCATCGGTCAAGGTGTTTGCTAGTTCTACAGCTTCTTCTATGGTTTGAGGTCTAGCTGCTTTGACTACATGCCTAATTTCACTGATTAATCCCCAGATGTAATGGGAGATTAATACTGGTTCAGGTGATGCAAGGGTTGGCACTATTCTTGCATATTCAAAGAATAATGTAGTATAACCCTTACTCTCTACCCCAGTCATCCTAAGGTTTAGGAACTTGTTGGCTATCTGTTCCTTTTCATTGGGAGGGTAGAATTTTCTTTCTACCATGTTTTTAAATTCCTCCCATTCCATATTGTAAACCCTATCACTTCCCCTAGATTGGAGGATGGTGTTCCACCATTCTAAAGCTGAGTTCTTAAACAGATTAGAAGCAAACATTATCTTATCCTCTTCCACGCGTTTGCTTATTCTTAAGACTGCCTCAGTCTTTACTATCCAGCGTAGAGATGCAACGACCCCTTCATTGCCCGAGAATTCCATTGGTTTACAAGACCAAAATTTTTTATAAGAACAACCATAAGACATGGTTCTTCTTCTTTTGGGAATGGACACTTGAAGTATGGGTCCATTGTTTACACTGTGTTCAGGTTTAGTGGGTCGTTTACTATCATGTTTACTTTTATTTTCTGCTTCCTTAACCGTTTTGATAATATATGGCATTGCATTTATTATCCCTTGTGCCACTATGTGTTGCATGGCACTATTATCCACTTAGTTTCCATTATTGTTGTTGTTCGGGTTTTCATTATCCGGGTTATTGTTACTCTGGTTATCGTTATTCTGGTTTTCCTGGTTCACTTCGTTGTCCATCTGAATTTTAAACATTTGCCAATTATTAATATCACAAAATAATATTTTAAGGCAAACAATCACACAACACACATATTGATAAAAAAACGTCGAACATTGCGACTTAATCTTTCTTATATAGTATGCATCTAATACAAACTAAAACTGGAATTAAAATTACAATACTACTATGCATCACTAACTACGAAGTGGTCTATACTACATCATATATTATTATTATTACACATATATCTTATATATATATTTTTTTCATACACACATATTATATATATTATTATATTATTATTATCACCGTCACTGATATGGGTTCATCCAGAACTCCATATTACGCTCGTCGTACTTCCAGACGAGTCGTTCTCCAATCTGCCTCATCCTGTCACTGTTTTCTAAAATCTCTTCTCCAGAAGTTCGGAGCTCTTGCACATTTTCTGCACTCATTGGGGGTGCAGGTGCTGGTACTGGGTCTGGGTACTGTGACATGGGTTCTTCCTGGGGGTACGGATTCTCTAGGATTTCCCTAATGTATTCGTCATTATCGTAGTAGGGATCTAGAGGGTCCAGACCTGGGTAAGTTGCTAGGTTTGGCATGGGTTCATCTGTTAGGTGGTAGCGTTGCACATAATCCCTATGATCATCAAACCACGGATCGTAGTCTGGGTCTAAGGGATTGGGTGCTGGTACCCTAGTTATCTCCTATGGGTTAAAATTAGGGATGAGCAAGTGGTATCCAATACCGATCCCATCCCGATCCCGATCCCGAGAATACCATACCGAAGGGGTTTCGGTACCTGTATCGGTATCGGTATCCACTTTTAGGTATTTATCGGTACGGTATGGTATCGGTATAATACCGCATTTTACCCTCAAAATACCGATACCGTACCGATACCGTACCAAACCGACGTATTTCGGTATCGGTATCGGTACCCATTTTTCACAAAAATCGGGATCGGGATTTGTCGGTATCGGGATGGTATGGTACCGGGATCGGTATTTGCTCATGCCTAGTTAAAATCATGCATTTGGATTTGGTTTTCTGGGTTGTTTTCAATCTCCATTGGCTGCGTGGGAAACAAGGGTAATAGTTGAGGGGCTACTAGTTGTTCCAGGTTTGGGTCGGCAGCTGTGGATGCTAAAATATGGAAGTTTGCTAAACTCCTATTAAGCATGTCTTGGGTATGTGTCACACCCCTTTCTAAGGCGGAAGCACGAGGTGTGATCATGAAAGGTTCTCATTGCATACGAATGGTAAACATACTACATGCTCGTAAAAATAACTTCAAATGACAAATATCATTACGTAACTGAAAACATAGGTTAAGTGTTTACATCACAAGACAGCATATTGTCTAAAAAGTTTACAACTTTATTCAAAGCCAAACATAAACATCATCCAAGAGCAAGAGTAAGACCGTGCGCACATCCACTTTAGTTACCTGAAATACATGTGAGTTTTTGGAAAATCGTCAACATAATGTTGGTGTGAATTCATGCAGTTTTTGTATTGAACGTTTATACACTTTGTATGAAAACATGGTATGTAATTTGTATAAATCAAGTATTTCTGTAAGTATCGAGATTGTTAATGGGTTGCAAGGCCATTAACATGTGACACGACATAGGAAGCATCCAAACCATAGGCATTTTTCTAGTTGTCGATTCATGACTGAGACACAAAAGCACTACTTGGTACTAGTTATCACCAAGAGTGTGGCTGCCCGAAAACCCATTAGATCTAACCTTTTGTTCTGCGGTCTTAGTATGTACACGATTAATGGTGCTTCTGGTACCCTATTATATTTTTAACTATGTATCTTACTTATATCATTTTCTCAAAAATAAATATAAGTATCTTGTATTTTTCACCCAAGTTATGTATTTTCGTCCAAAACTTCATTTCATGTTCATAACTTGTGCAAGTTATTTAATCTATTAAGAAATATATTTTCATAAATATATTTTCTTGTATTCGTCTAAGCATGTTGTATGTGTATTTTGTATTTTCACTCCCTAGGAGTATTTAGTGTATTTTCAAGTCCTAATACACTATTACATATAATACATACTACATACACTTAGCACAAAATTTGGTGACCAATAAATATATATATTTTTCTCAAAAATATACATACTTAGTATCAATTTTCATCTTGAAGAAATCATCATTTCTTAATCTTGAAATTTACACAAAAATTAGGGAAACCTTGACAAATATTTTTAGGTACATTTTTAGGGAATAAGTTTCACCAAAACTTATATTTTTCTAAGTGTCAAAATTTTATAGAAATTTTGACATGGTTTCCCATAGAAATGGAGGTTTCCCATGTTTTCAAAACATATGTTTATTTTCTTTTAAATCATCATCAAACAGGAACAACACAATCAAGACTAACCATAAGCCAAGATCATGTAATTTACACTACATCATGAACTTGAAGTTTTTGTAAAAACTTGTAGTAACTTACCATGTTATTTGGTAGGTTGAGTTACCCTTAAAAACATATTTATTTGTTTCTAAATCACATTCTTGAAAGATTTAGTCATTTACAACTTGTAAGATGATTTTTCTAAAAATATTTCTTTTGTATTTTTCTTGTTACACACATGTTTCTAGTCTTGTTTAAACACTAAAAATATGATTAGTTTATTTAGAAACCATGACTTTGTAAATCTTATAGATAAACTTGGTTTCTTGGGAAAATTATTCTTGTAATCATCTATTTACAAGATTTGTATTTTTTTTAAATCATCTTTACATATGAAAACCAATTTCATCATTCAAGTTCATGAAGACATAAAGCATGATGATCTTGGTCTTTCACAAGATCACCACTTTAACTTACTAGATCATGTGTTTAATCGCAATCTAGTAGGTTTCTTATGATGTCTAACATTACTAACACAAATCATCATTCATCAAGAAGCAACTCAACATCATTTACATGTATTATTATGTATTTAAGCTTATGTTAAAGTATCATGATCATGTTCTTTAGTGTTCATCAAGTTTATCATTGTTCATCATCTTTTAACTATCAAAATATGAAGTAACAAAGGGTTATGAGAGTCTACAACTAGCTCTATGGCTAGGGATGAACTCTTGAAGATGAAGATGACAAAGGGGTTGGATAATAGCAAATGAAGAAGGTCCTTCAAGATTCACAAGCTCCACACCTCTTAACTTAGCTTCTAACACCTTGTGTGCACCTTGGAATGGAAGGAAGTTGGATGAAAATGGTGGTAGTGTGGTGGTGGATTAAGGCCGTGAGTGGGGAGGCAAGGGAAGGAGCTAGGAGATGTGAAGATGAATGAGAGCTCATGATTCTTTTATAATTAAGTTTGTGTAATAACCAATGTGTTTAGTGTCTCATAAAGTACATGCAAATCTCTAAGTGAATCTATACAAGATTAGGGGAATCAAGGAGGATCAAAGAAAGATCATGGTGGGGTCACCCCATGACCGTCCACTTTAAAGGGGGGGGGGGGGTAAAGTGTAAATTCCAATCACTAATTGTATAAATAAGTTAGGTTTCAAGTGTAAAGTTTAAGGATTTAATGTGTTATTATGTTATAAGGGGTGTTATGGTGTTCGGGGATCATAACTAGCACAGAAATAAATAAACAATGCTTCTAGTAATATTTTGGTGTTTCGGGTAATCTCCGGTTGTTCGGTTAGTTACCGGTTCGTTAAAGTGTCAAGTTATTCCGTTTGGTGATCTTTAAGTATCCTTTTGTGCCCCTCTCAATTCCCGACACTTAGGAGGGTATTCTGGATAATAAAACATGAATTATGCATGATATTTGTGTGTTAAAAAGCTTATTATAGCTGATTTGTGTAGAATTATGCATTTAAAGTGTGCTTCGGGTGCTTTTTAGTGCATATTCTAGCTTCAGGGAAGTCTATATGTTAACCCTTGTATACATTCTTGGGTTTTAATGTATTTTTGACGTTGGGCCTACTCCTGGGCCCCAATTCTACTGTCTGACTGCTTTCTGCAGAATTTTTAACACAATTTGTCTTACCAGTGAGTTTTCTAGTATTTCTGACGCAACGCTATCATTAATGCATAAAGCAATATTTGTATTATAAAACGTGCATGAATTCACAAGTATAGCATGTAGTCAACCAATGTTGACATTTAAGCACATAACTGCATATATTTAATATTAATTAAATTGTACGGAAATTACCGGTTTGGTGCCAGTTGTCACAGTCTCCCCCCGTTAAATGAATTTCGTCCCAAAATTCAGGCTGATCTATCTCTCGCAGGAGTTTTCTTGAACAGGCGGGGGTACTTTACTTTAAACCGGTCTTCATGTTCCCACGTGTACTCGGGTCCATGCTTAGAGTTCCAACGTACTTTGACAAGTTTGACACTACTCCTTCGGGTCTTGTTGACTTTCCAGTCTGTAACCTCAACGGGTTGTTCTGTGAATCGGAGGGTGTCGTCAATATGCACTTCATCCGCAGGGATGATCACTGTTTCATGGGTTGGACTCTTCTTGAGATTGGATACATGAAACGTATCATGTACTCCATTAAGTTCTTCCGGTAATTCCGATTTGTTTGCCATGGTACCAATTCTTTCCAAGATCTTGAATGGTCCGATGTATCGTGGATTCAGCTTTCCACGTTTTCTGAATATTACTACGCCCTTCCAAGGTGAAACCTTCAACAGAACTTTGTCTCCTACCTCGAATTCTAACGGTTTTCATCTTCGATCCGCGTAGCTCTTTTTCCGATCTCGAGCTGCCTTAATGCGCTCTCGGATCTGCATAATCTTGTCAGTTGTCTCTTGCACAAGTTCAGGACCAACCATACGTTTGTCTCCAGCGTCTGCCCAACATAATGGCGAGCGACATTTGCGGCCATACAGAGCTTCGAACGGTGCGACTTTTATACTCGTATGGTAACTGTTATTGTAGGAAAACTCAACTAAGGGTAGATGAGTATCCCAGCTGCCACCTAGGTCCATAACACACGCGCGAAGGCTTCCTGGAAGGATTTCCAGATGGAAGGTCGTGCTTAGATCTAGTTGAGATCCAAAGGCTTCCTGGAAGGAAGGCCGTGCTTAGATCTAGTTGAGATCCAAGGCTTCCTGGAAGGATTGCTAGATCCTTGAGACAAAACATCCATCTCTGTCTGAAATAATTGAGATAGGCACTCCATGTCGTGACACGATTTCTTTCAAGTATAGTTCAGCAAGCTTTCGAGTGATATCCTTCTCTCAGATCGGTAGGAAATGCGCAGACTTTGTTAACCGATCGACTATCACCCATATCATACTGTGCCCCCTAGGGGTCCTGGGTAATTTTTTTATGAAGTCCATCGAGATTTACTCCCACTTCCACATGGGTATCTCGGGTTGTTGCGGTAGGCGAGACGGTTTCTGATATTCAGCCTTAACCTTAGCACAGGTTAGGCACTTTCCAACATAGATAGCAACATCGCTTTTAAGTCTCGGCCACCAATAGTAGTCCTTCAAGTCTTGATACATTTTGTCCGATCCTGGATGGATCGAGTATCTCGACTTGTGAGCTTCATTAAGGATGACTTCTCGAATACCGCCATAGAGCGGAACCCAAATACACCCCTTAAAGTACAAGGTTCCCTCTTTGTTTGGCACCAAATATTTCAACATACCTCGGAGGTATTCAGTTCTACGATTCTCCATCTTAAGGGCTTCTTGTTGTGCGTCGCGAATGGGTGCAGAGAGGTTCGTTTGAATAGTCATTTCCAATGCTCGAACCCTTAGGGTCTTAACCCTTTCCTTTCGACTTAACGCGTCTGCTACAACGTTTGCCTTTCCTGGATGGTAGTTAATCTCATAGTCATAATCGTTCAGCAGCTCGACCCATCGTCGCTGACGCATGTTTAGTTCATTCTGATCAAATATGTGTTGTAGGCTTTTGTGATCTGTGAAGATTGTACATCGAGTACCATATAAATAGTGTCGCTAGATCTTCAAGGCGAATACCACTGCGCCTAGCTGCAGGTCGTTAGTGGTATAATTCCTTTCATGTACCTTCAACTGCCTTGAAGCGTAAGCGATGAATTTTTGGCGTTGCATGAGCACGCAACCCAAACCTTGACGTGAAGCGTCGCAGTATACCACGAAGTCTTCAGTGCCTTCGGGTAAGGATAGTATCGGTGCATCGCACAATTTATTTTTGAGCAGTTGGAAGGCTTCTTCCTGTTTGTCACCCCAGTCGTACTTCTTGTCTTTCTGCATAAGGGTAGTCAGCGGTTGAGCTATTTTGGAGAAATTCTCAATAAATCGCCGGTAATAGCCTGCTAAGCCCAAAAATTGTCGAACTTCAGTTGGGGTTTTGGGGGCTTCCCAATTCTTTATTGCTTCAATCTTGTATGGGTCTACATGAATGCCCTTTTCGTTCACAACGTGACCAAGAAACTGTACTTCGCGAATCCAAAATTCGCACTTTGAAAACTTTTCATAAAGTTTCTCTTTCTTCAGTAGTTCCAAAATGGTTCTGAGATGTTGCTCGTGCTCTTCTCTCGTTCGTGAATAAATCAGGATATCATCGATAAATACAATCACGAATTTATCGAGATATGGTTTGCATACGCGGTTCATCAGATCCATAAATACCGCTGGCACGTTCATCAGTCCGAATGGCATCACAAGAAACTCGTAATGCCCATAGCGTATTCTGAATGCAATCTTTGGTACACTTTCCTCTTGGATTCTTAACTGATGGTACCCAAATCGAAGGTCGATCTTGGAATAGTAGCTTGATCCTTGCAACTGATCAAATAAGTCATCTATCCTCGGTAGTGGGTACCGATTCTTGATTGTGAGCTTGTTTAACTCTCTATAGTCGATACACATCCGCAGCGTTCCATCCTTCTTGTTCAAGAACAATACTGGAGCTCCCCAAGGCGAGAAGCTTGGCCTTATGAATCCTTTATCCAACAACTCCTGGAGTTGTGTAGATAATTCTTGCATCTTGGATGGTGCAAGCCGATAGGGTGCCTTGGCTACAGGAGCGGCTCCTGGGACCAAGTCTATATGGAATTCGACTTGTCGTTGTGGAGGTAGTCCTGGCAGATCTTCGGGAAAAACATCAGGGAATTCCTTCACCACAGGAATGTCTTCGAGTTTCGGCTCCTCAGCCTTCTTATCTACAACGTGCGCTAGGAAAGCAACACTTCCTTTCCTTAAGCACTTATGTGCCTTCATACAACTGATGATTCGTAGAGGCGTGTCTCGTTTTCTCCATGTACGATGAGAGTTTCATCATTCGTCAGAGGGATGCGAATGATTTTCTCGTGACAAACAACTTCAGCCTTGTTCTTGGACAACCAGTCCATTCTGACCACTACATCGAAACTACCCAATTGAATAGGTAAGAGGTCGATGCTAAAATTTTGCTCACCAAGTCCTAATGAGCAACCCCTAACAACTTCGCCCGATTCAACGAGTTTACCATTGGCTAGTTCTATGGAGTAAGGAATATCTAATCTACTAGATTCTATTCCAAGCATACGTTTAAATTCCACAGACATGAAGCTATAATCGGCACCAGTGTCAAATAGTATGGATGCAAAGTGATTGTTAACGAGAAACGTACCGGTGACCACATTAGGGTCCTCGCGTGCGTTCCTTGCTCCAATCACAAATGCCCGAGCCTGAGCATTGTTCCCCCTTGGGCAATCTTTTATGAAATGATCCTTGCTTCCACAACCAAAGCATCCTTAGTTCTGCCCAGCTCCATTACCGTTCCGGTTACCATTTCCATTGCCATTTCCATTTCCACCATTGTTTCTATTACCAGCACCGTTGCGGTTTCCATTCCCGTTCCTTCCTTTTCCCCAACAGTCCTCAGTGTGGTGACCCAGTTTTCCACACTTTTCGCATTTTGGAATGCGACAAACTCCTTCGTGATGACGCTTGCACTGGTTGCAAATGGGTAGAGTGCCCAGGTATCTTTTGGTAGGAGCTTCATTCATGGTTGCAAGAGTTTTCGCCTCCTGAGGCGGGTTGGGGTCACGCTTCTTGTTGTTGGAACCCTTGTTGTTGCGTGTTGCTTGATTCAGGTTCGCATGCTTCCTTTTCTTGTCACCAGACGACTCAGCATGCGTCTTGGTCTTTTCAGTAGAGTTCAGTGATAACTTCTTCATACGAACAACATCTTCAGTAAGGCTGACAGCCAGAGTTACAGCCTGAGTAATCGTTTCGGGTTTTGCTGCAGTCACCAAGCTGCGAAATTCCGGTGCCAATCCCCAGATGTAGCGCTCGACGCACTTAAATTCGGGAGTCACCATATAGGGGATCACTCTTGACAAATCGTGGAACCTTCGGGTATAACCAGTAATGTCAGCACCTTCCATGGTCAAGTGCCAGAACTCAGTCTCCAACCTTTGGAGTTCAGCACGTGAGCAATACTTTTCTCTCATACGTTCCTTTAGCTCATCCCACGTCATGCCGTACGCGGCATCATCACCCAGAGTCTGGACTTGCAAATTCCACCAAGTCAAAGCTTCATCAACAAACAACCCCGTAGGAAAAGTGACTTGCTGATCTGCTGTACACTTGCTCATACGGATAGTGGCATCAGTCCTCTCCGTCCAGCGTACAAAAGCTACTGCACCTCCAGTGCCATCGTAGTTCAGTGGTTTGCAGTCGAGAAACTGCTTGAAGTTGCAGCCTTGAGCTGTGTTTCCTCCAGATGTATCTCCCTGCCCATTACGTCTAGCATTGCTTGGTCCTCCACTTTGTTCGGTGCGGTTCGCCTCGTATTGAGCGATAGCTGCGAAGATCCTTTCTTCTAGTAGGGCGTTCAGTTCTTCAGCAGTCCTCGACAGAAGAGGAGGAGGGGGTTGATCAGAATCCTGATTGGTCACAGCTCTCCTAGGTGCCATGTTCTGTCGGAACATAACACAACAGGGTTAGACATTTGTTTGATATCGTCCTACGAGACAGTAGTAGTATATATATACACAGGCATATACCACATAAGTGACATCAAACAATCCGCCAAACGCATAAATCAATTCATACAGCAACAAGCTTGCATAAATATATAAATACTGATGTGTCATAAGATATTCACCAAGTCTTTACACATATCAGGGCAACTTGTTACGTTATTGTTTGTGAAGTAAACAAAATACATAAGGGTTACATCACCCCAAAGTGTAAGTTTAATATATGTAAAGGACAAAATATCTTACTTCACATTGGTGGTTCTTGTCTTTATACCCTAAATTTTTACTCCAAAGAGTATTTAATAGGCTGGGGGAAGGGTGTTCTCGTTTGACCTTCTCTTGTATTGAAGGAATCTCTTCTGATACGTGACAAGACTTACTGTGGTTCCTGTGCCTTGAATTCCATAATTATGTATGCATCCATAATTACGTAAGTCCTTGCACAGTCCGCACAGTTCGTTTCATCGTCGAATCACTTCCTTCAGATAGGCCACTGTTTTCAGGTAAAGTCACGAGTACCTGAGATATTCTATTTCTAGTATATGTATATATCAATTATCACACATAGTTGCAAGTAATTTCTAGTCAAAGTCAAGTGCTACTCCAGTGCACCCTAAGTTTCGTAGTGTCCTTTCTTGACTCTTTGAAAAACTGTTTCAGGTAGTGGATGTCGCGGATAGTTTTATGTAATGAAAACTCTTTGAAAAATTGTTTTCGTTAAAGGATCCTAAAGATTGTAGTCTAGACTCGAGAAGGAATCCTGGTTCACTACAATCGCAGCTCTGATACCAATCTGTCACGCCCCTTTCTAAGGCGGAAGCACGAGGTGTGATCATGAAAGGTTCTCATTGCATACGAATGGTAAACATACTACATGCTCGTAAAAATAACTTCAAATGCCAAATATCATTACGTAACTGAAAACATAGGTTAAGTGTTTACATCACAAGACAGCATATTATCTAAAAAGTTTACAACTTTATTCAAAGCCAAACATAAACATCATCCAAGAGCAAGAGTAAGACCGTGCGCACATCCACTTTAGTTACCTGAAATACATGTGAGTTTTTGGAAAATCGTCAACATAATGTTGGTGTGAATTCATGCAGTTTTTGTATTGAACGTTTGTACACTTTGTATGAAAACATGGTATGTAATTTGTATAAATCAAGTATATTTGTAAGTATCGAGATTGTTAATGGGTTGCAAGGCCATTAACATGTGACACGACATAGGAAGCATCCAAACCATAGGCATTTTTCTAGTTGTCGATTCACGACTGAAACACAAAAGCACTACTTGGTACTAGTTATCACCAAGAGTGTGGTTGCCCGAAAACCCATTAGATCTAACCTTTTGTTCTGCGGTCTTAGTATGTACACGATTAATGGTGCTTCTGGTACCCTATTCGTGACACGATTTAAAGTATCATTCCTTAGTTTTTGTATCCAGCATACCATAACACATGTATTTTCCCCAAGTTTAAAAAGCATGTAAAAGATTAAAAGTGGGGACATGAACTCACAACTTCGCGTTTCTTGCGCCGTAAACTTCACCGGATTTGCTTATATAGCGTCGTGACCTATACGTATTTTATTAACGTTAGTCACTAGACTTGTATCGCACAAGTACAAGTCACCATCTTTTATGTATGTATTCTTTGTGTGTTAAAAATAATTTATATTTTAACTATTTATCTTACTTATATAATTTTCTCAAAAATAAATATAAGTATCTTGTATTTTTCACCCGAGTTATGTATTTTCGTCCAAAACTTCATTTCATGTTCATAACTTGTGCAAGTTATTTAATCTATTAAGAAATATATTTTCATAAATATATTTTCTTGTATTCGTCTATGCATGTTGTATGTGTATTTTGTATTTTCACTCCCTATGAGTATTTAGTGTATTTTCAAGTCCTAATACACTATTACATATAATACATACTACATACACTTAGCACAAAATTTGGTGACCAATAAATATATATATTTTTCTCAAAAATATACATACTTAGTATCAATTTTCATCTTGAAGAAATCATCATTTCTTAATCTTGAAATTTACACAAAAAATAGGGAAACCTTGGCAAATATTTTTAGGTACATTTTTAGGGAATAAGTTTCACCAAAACTTATATTTTTCTAAGTGTCAAAATTTTATAGAAATTTTGACATGGTTTCCCATAGAAATGGAGGTTCCCCATGTTTTCAAAACATATGTTTATTTTCTTTTAAATCATCATCAAACAGGAACAACACAATCAAGACTAACCACAGGCCAAGATCATGTAATTTACACTACATCATGAACTTGAAGTTTTTGTAAAAACTTGTAGTAACTTACCATGTTATTTGGTAGGTTGAGTTACCCTTAAAAACATATTTATTTGTTTCTAAATCACATTCTTGAAAGATTTAGTCATTTACAACTTATAAGATGATTTTTCTAAAAATATTTCTTTTGTATTTTTCTTGTTACACACATGTTTCTAGTCTTGTTTAAACACTAAAAATATGATTAGTTTATTTAGAAACCATGACTTTGTAAATCTTATAGATAAACTTGGTTTCTTGTAATCATCTATTTACAAGATTTGTAATTTTTTTAAATCATCTTTACATATGAAAACCAATTTCATCATTCAAGTTCATGAAGACATAAAGCATGATGATCTTGGTCTTTCACAAGATCACCACTTTAACTTACTAGATCATGTGTTTAATCGCAATCTACTAGGTTTCTTATGATGTCTAACATCACTAACACAAATCATCATTCATCAAGAAGCAACTCAACATCATTTACATGTATTATTATGTATTTAAGCTTATGTTAAAGTATCATGATCATGTTCTTTAGTGTTCATCAAGTTTATCATTGTTCATCATCTTTTAACTATCAAAATATGAAGTAACAAAGGGTTATGAGAGTCTTACAACTAGCTCTATGGCTAGGAATGAACTCTTGAAGATGAAGATGACAAAGGGGTTTGATAATAGCAAATGAAGAAGGTCCTTCAAGATTCACAAGCTCCACACCTCTTAACTTAGCTTCTAACACCTTGTGTGCACCTTGGAATGGAAGGAAGTTGGATGAAAATGGTGGTAGTGTGGTGGTGGATTAAGGCCGTGAGTGGGGAGGCAAGGGAAGGAGATAGGAGGTGTGAAGATGAATGAGAGCTCATGATTCTTTTATAATTAAGTTTGTGTAATAACCAATGTGTTTAGTGTCTCATAAAGTACATGCAAATCTCTAAGTGAATCTATACAAGATTAGGGGAATCAAGGAGGAACAAAGAAAGATCATGGTGGGGTCACCCCATGACCGTCCACTTTAAAGGGGGGGGGGGGTAAAGTGTAAATTCCAATCACTAATTGTATAAATAAGTTAGGTTTCAAGTGTAAAGTTTAAGGATTTAATGTGTTATTATGTTATAAGGGGTGTTATGGTGTTCGGGGATCATAACTAGCTCATAAATAAATAAACAATGCTTCTAGTACTATTTTGGTGTTTCGGGTAATCTCCGGTTGTTCGGTTAGATACCGGTTCGTTAAAGTGTCAAGTTATTCCGTTTGGTGATCTTTAAGTATCCTTTTGTGCCCCTCTCAATTCCTGACACTTAGGAGGGTATTCTGGATAATAAAACATGAATTCTGCATGATATTTGTGTGTTAAAAAGCTTATTATAGTTGATTTGTGTAGAATTCTGCATTTAAAGTGCGCTTCGGGTGCTTTTTAGTGCATATTCTAGCTTCAGGGAAGTCTATATGTTAATCCTTGTATACATTCTTGGGTTTTAATGTATTTTTGACGTTGGGCCTACTCCTGGGCCCCAATTCTACTGTCTGACTGCTTTCTGCAGAATTTTTGACACAATTTGTCTTACCGGTGAGTTTACTAGTATTTCTGACGCAACGCTATCATTAATGCATAAAGCAATATTTGTATTATAAAACGTGCATGAATTCACAAGTATAGCATGTAATCAACCAATGTTGACATTTAAGCACATAACTGCATATATTTAATATTAATTAAATTGTACGAAAATTACCGGTTTGGTGCCAGTTGTCATAGTATGGGCATCGGTTTCTCTTTTAGCGGCTGCTAGAACCCGCTATTGTTGTAACTTTTTCATTCTTTTCCTACGCTCGTGTGCTCCCCTACTGAACCATCCTCTCTTTTTCTGAGGGAATGGCTTCAGACTGAGCCTTAAACATGAATATTGCATCTTCATTGTCAGCTGAATACCCAGAGAGGGCAGGCTGTGAAAAGGTGCCTTCGCTTCTAGGTGAGCCGGACAACTGACGATAGGCGTCAGAGGGTCCTTGATCGCTCACACAGTAAACTAACAAATAGTCAAATAACACACAACAATAAAATACAGATATGCACGTATTTTCGTAATTAATTTCCTAACAATTTGAATAATATATTGGTGTCAGCATAACACTTTTGTGGCTGAATCAGTGGCTTAGCTCTGATACCACCTTCTGTCGCAACCCCCGTCCCCTATCTGTCCCAATAACGGGCAGCCGCGAGACCAGTTTTTGGTGGTATCGGTGTTTATCATTTTGGCAGCAGAAATTACATCAGGACCGTAGTTAGGAAATATTTTATTAGAGTAAATACCACACTTTATATAAATATATTGGGATAAAATCCAAGTTTCATTACAAACTGTTTTATAGGGATAAACCCCATTTTATTGAAATAAAACATCTTCTTTTATTTAGGTAACTTTTATAGCCACTTTTTCCAAGCCTTCAGTGCTGTCCAGCTGGCTTCTAGTTGGCTTTCACATTTTGTTACCTGAAACGCGTTTAAAAACATTTTTTCAGTGAGAAATACTGGTGAGTGAATCCCAGTTTAATCAAGAAGAGTTTTATCTTTTAACAGTATTGAGAGCTATTACAAGTTTATTTCTACACAATTACTCATTCAGTATTGTCAATCCTGACTGGTGGGTCATATTACACATTGGCTAACTCTTTGTCCAATGGTAACGTGTTCCACATTTTGTATACAAAACCACAACATACCGGCAGTAATTGAAGAACTACAAAGTCTCAATCACTGCTTAATTGCATTGTAAAATATTTAAGGTTTTGTAAAAACATTTTACAAAAAGGAGATTACTCACGTTTCTGTCTTAGGGTTTCCTTTAAGGGTTTCCTGGTGATTATCTATTAATTACACAAATGTACATGTGTTAGTTTAATAACCCAATATTTACATTAGCAATACCCTCCCCGAGACGGCATTCCAATGACTACGTCGGGCAGAAATACGACAGCTATTACGGAACCCTGGATCAATCGGGCAGCGTATCTAATACGTAACCGGGGTTATGATACTTATAACGAGGCAGAACTTCATTATTTAGGGGGGTATTATGCCCGCTATAGTGCTTATACTTCAGAGAATTGAGAGAGAAAGTTGTTCGTGGTGCGAGTTGAAACCGAAGGCCTGAGCTCCTATTATATAGGGTTGGTCGACCAGTTCCTCGCGGCCCGTGTAAGAGAAAGGAAGGGACTACACGGCCCGCGACATAGGGTCCGTAGGGCCTAGATTTATCAGCTCACTGATGTAGCCTCGACGCGTATCAGATACGTGGCAATACCGGGTTAAGCCTGGTGGCCAGGCCGTCGAGCCCCGCGTAAGATGTAGCCAAAGGCTACGTGGCTCGCGAGCGAAGTAAAGATCTTGTTTTTATTTTATTTTTAATTATATATTGTATTTTGGGCTCGGTTTTCACATACGGTGTGTATTTTAGGACGTATTAGAATATTTTAAAATATATTAGGGTGTCAAAAAATTTTAGGAGGGTTGTTATAATGATGGTTGTAGAAGTGGTATGTAGAGAGATAGATTACAGGGGAGAGGCAGAGGGAGTACAGGGGAGAGGGAGTACATGGGAGATGATGATGGTTTAGGTTTATAATTTTTATTATAAGTTTTTAAATTTTGACATTCTTTTTTTTTGTATTAAATGATTGTTTTTCCCTCACATGGGTTGCACATGACCTCACTTAACTGAAAGTTTTAACCAAGTTAGGGTCAAAGGACCTAAGGTGTAACAGGTTTTGCAAATAAAAGACTGTGACTGTAATTATTAAAGTTAAAGGTCATCTATTGCAACCGGCTACAAACATAAAGGACGAAAAGTGTAATATACCTTTTTTAATATAAATATTTATTTTTATATTTGTTTTGTAACTAGGGTTGTAATCATCCGCGCGTTACGCTGGGACGCGATTGATATTCGCTATGAATCGTACACCATGATAACCAATGAATAAATTCGTAAAATCATATAAAATGATATATGAATGTTTTAATGTTATTTGCGTCGTAGTTCTGCTCTAAAAATCAAAATAAAAATCATCATCATCATCATACTTAGTAAATCCTACCAATAGCAAACAAATGTAGGGTCTAAGGAGGGTAAGGTGTAGACAACCTTACCTCTACTCCGTAGGAATAGAGATGCTGCTTCTAGTGAGACCCTCGGCTCGATAGTAGTTTTGCATCAAGCCTTAGACATAAGGCACATAACACTCAGCAATCGGGACAAAGACCGATTTATGCATGTACCCTTTTGTCTTCTAGCTATCAACGCCACCACATGATTCATGATTAACCGCCCTCAGCTTTTAACGTTATTTTCACGAAATTAGTAAAAAAAAAACTAAAAAATTAGTGTACTTTCACTTTTGCCCCTGGTGGCCTACACATATATACATTATATGCGCATACCACAACATGATTCATGATTAACCGCCCTCAGCTTTTAACGTTATTTTCACGAAATTAGTAAAAAAAAACTAAAAAATTAGTGTACTTTCACTTTTGCCCCTGGTGGCCTACACATATATACATTATATGCGCATACCACAAGCGGGGCGTAAAAAAATCAAAATAAAAAGAAAAGATTAAACAATAAGGTAAATAACAAAGGTAAACGTAAAAGGAAACGATAGGAACTCAGTCAGTACCGCTATCAGTTTGTTTGTAATAGCAAACAAAAAAAAGTTGAAAAATATGTCCAAAAGAGTATCTGTTCGTGCTCAATTCGTTAAAAAGTTGAAAGCGGATTTCCATACCACTATCAGCTTGTTTATTCTAACTAAACTCTAAAAAAAAATATTGTCATGGGTTAACAAAGCATAAACCCATAAAAAAGACTTAAGTTAGCAAAGTCTCCAAGGCTCATGTTATGTTAATATATTGATCGACACTATTCAACTTCTTTTCTTTTATATAGAGATAATTAATAAAGGGTTTACGTTGAAACCAAAGAATAGATTTAAAGTCTACTTATCTATTATACACATAAAATAGTAGTTTTTATTTGGATTATTTAACTAGCTATTTGTATGTAAGGGGAAGGATCCACTAAAAAGTGGATTTTGCCTAAGTAGCCTAAGAAGGAATCTTAACCATTCATTTTTCAAATCAATGGTTAAGATGTAAGGGTATGAGAAAGGAGGAGTGCAAGGGTATCTTGGGAAAATCCTATTTATGGACTTTCTCTCTCCACATGCAAGTCACATGCATATTTCACCCCATTTTTTAAACGTTCATAATTTTTTTATACGACATTATTTTTTCATAAAAATTTCACCATAAAATCGAGCGTCTTTTTATCTTTAATTTGAGTACCATATTGCTATATAAAATATGAAGACTCAAAAAACCCACTAAAATGCGTTGTATTTCTATGTTGTATAACATTTTTTGTGCTGGATTTTTGTACTAAAAATTTTGTGCTGATTTTTTTTGTCTTAAACTTTTTTTTCTCAATTTTTGTGCTGGATTTTTTGTACTACATTTTTTTCCTTAATTTTTTTGTGCTATATTTTTTGTAGTAGATTTTTTGTGCTATATTTTTTTGTACTAGATTTTTTGTGCTAGATTTTTTGTGCTATATTTTTTTGTACTAGATTTTTTGTGCTAGATTTTTTTGTACTAGATTTTTTTTTTGTATTTTTAAAAAACAAAAAAGGGTGCCACATGTCATTTTCACTCCTATTTATAAGGACCAAAATGCCCTTAATTCCTACTTATTAGGAGTGCCACATGTCATCATCACAATCCTTCTTAGGCTACTTAGGCAAAATCCACTTTTTAGTGGATCCTTCCCCTTGTATGTAATTGATTTTAGTTAAATGAATGAACGCATTGGTATGTTTCATTCGTTTTCGTTTATTTATTTTTGTGAATGTTTGAAAATTGTTTGTTTATGTATGTGTGTGCACACATAAACAAATATATAATTATAAATATTTATAATAATATGTTTTATAAGTGAATGCATATAATAATTTTATATATATGTTAACTTTATTATTTTTATAAGGTTAAATCCGTAGTTAATTTATATTTTTACATGTACGTTCATTTATTTCTGTTTATCTAATATCATTCTAAATATAATATTAAATGTAGGGTTGCAAACAAACCGAACGAAAACTGGTGCGTGTGAAGTGTTATATATATTAGGTGTATATTTTAAGCCCTTTAACACTTTTTTAGCCAAGTTTTAAATTTATAAAACACGATATTTACTAACACTAAACACACATATGGGCAAGTGCACCAATCGTGAGCGTAGTATAGTGTTGGTAAGATACCGAGGTCGTCCAAGGACACAAGAGCTTTTAGTACCAGTTTATCCTCAACGTCTAATCAAATCAAAAAGTTTAGAAAAATGTTTTAAGCTAAGAAAAATAAAAACTAACTAAAATGCTAAAAATAAAAATAAAAGAAAAACAGATAGACAAGATGAATCACTTGGTTCCGACTCGTGTATAGTGTAACCTTTGATTTTTTCCGCACTTTTGCACTTATTTAAGGGATTATCTTAGTTATTGTAGTAGGCCCCTCTTTTGAAGGTGACGTTACCCTCAACCCAGTAGTTTGAGTCAGCAAAGATACAATCCTAAAGGGTCGGATTATTGAAAGATAAATAATTAAGTTATTAATGCAAATTATGGTAGGCCCCTCTTTTGGAGGTGACGTTACCCTCGACTAAGTAGTCTGAGTCAGCAGGGATACAGTCCTAAATAGCCGGGTTATAGTATTAATAGTAGTTAACTTATGAGGGGATCAAAGAGTTTGGGCCCCCGCCATCCAATACCGTTAAGTATTGAAGGAGGTCCTACTAAATTTGACCCAGGTCTATTGCAGGACCTCTAAACGCTGAACAATGGCAAGACTCTTACCAAACCGTTCCCTTAACCCCCGACCAGGTAGCCAACATACCTCCATATAGACCGTGGAGATATGAATGTTGAAAATCTTTTATTTTATATAGACAGTAAAATAATGTCAAGACACCACGGACAAATGATAAGGAAGAATCACCTTCAACATAAGAAACTAGTTATTAAAGTCATTAATACAAAAGCAAGTAAAGAGTGCGAAAAGATTAGAAATAAAAAGTATTACACTAGACACTTGTCTTCACCAAGTGATGTAAGAGACTTAGGCAAACATGGCCTTGATTGTCAAGAACTCTTACGATCAATCTTGGATCCCGAGACGACTCACACACTCTATGATGGACAATGGATGATGGTGTTATGGTGGTGGTGGGTGGTGGGTGAAGTGTGAGAGGGGTGGTGTGCCAAGGGATGGTTTGAGCTTGAGCCAAGCATTCCTATTTATAGGTTGAACAGAAGCTCGGGCACGGCCCCGTGTCCACATCAATCTCTTTCTTCATTTAATGCAGCTTGTCTTATTAGTTGACCACGCCCCCGTGTCCGCTGAGCACGACCCCGTGTGCAGAAGAATCTTTGTACTATGAAGATTTGCCTAGATTGTGCGAATCTTATAGTTGACCACGGCCCCGTGTCCGCTGAGCACGGTCCCGTGATGGGCAATAGAAGCTTCTACCACTTTGTCTTTTCTGCTGACACTTGGGCACGCCCCCGTGCTGGCTAAGCACGGGGCGTGTTCAGTCTTCTGTCTTCTTGTTTTGCTTGGGAAGATGCTGTCGTGGGGTCGGGCATGTCACGTTTGTTCCTTTTCTTGTATTTATGTTAGATTTTGCTGTCTTTTTGCTTCTTTTGTTAATTTGAGCTCATTTAATCCTGAAAATACAAAAGGAAGACAAAAGCACACTTTTTCCAACATTAGTACTAAAAAAATGTTAGTTTTATGCCACAATTGATGTAATTTATATGTTGCATTTTGCACACATCAAATACCCCCACACTTGAATCTTTGCTTGTCTTCAAGCAAAACTCCTTATAATGTGGCTTTACACACCCAAATGGAATGGGTAGAAGAGAACGTTTTTGGGCTTGTCATAGAGTGTCGGGATTTCCAAGATTCTTTATTTAGTTTTATTTTTATTTATTTACAATCCTATTCGTCATGATTTATTTAAAACTTTTCATAAGCCAAATTACTTATTAGGGCATAACATGGCTCTTTAAAATTTTATTTATATACAAGTTCACATACCTCACGGGGGATCACTCAACACTCGGCCAAAGATGTATTTTTGTGGATCACTCGAGAGCGGCATGGAACTTAATCCTACCATAGGCTTGCTAAGCAATCAATCCTCCTCCTTTTTAACTTATATACCTTTGTAAATATCAAGAGGACTTTTGGGTGAAGTCTTGGGTTAAAGGTAGGTGGTTGGGTTAGTGGTTAGTAGAAAAGGGCGAAAAAGCGTAAAAAGCATTGGTTTTCGTAAGACTTTCTATTTTTCAACTTTTATTATTTTGATGAAGCCATTATTCCAAACAAAGTTATTTTTGATGAACTTGTTTGTTTATTTACTTTTGCTTCATCATCAACAAATATTTTTTTTTAATTTTTTTAAAGTCATACGAAAAACCAAGCTAGTTACTAAAACAAAGGGTTAAAAATGAAAAAGGTTTTGGTGGGTAAAAGGGTGTTTGTTTGGGTTATGAAATGAAAAGGTTTAGGCTCAAAGGGGCTAACTAGGGGGATTTTGGGTAGGTGGTAAAAAAAAGAAAAATAATGGTGTAGAAATAAAAAGGGGTTAGTCCTAATGCCTCCATCATTTACTTACTCGGGTTTAAGTTGGTAAGGACCGGGAATGTATCGTCATGGCAAGTTCTAGAGTCGTAAGAACGAATCGGCTATTCACACAAGAAACGAAAAATGAGCATTTAGTCTAGTGATATGTAATTGTATGCTCAATAAAGGCTCAAAACTCACTTTTGTGGGAATGGGTTTTTATGTGATCAAGTATATATAATCAAATTTTAACTAAGTTTGTCATGCCTTTTCATAATTTTCTTATGTTGGTTCTTTTTATCACGACGCTATCGGTTGTAAATTCGTAAAAATATAACATTTTTAGAACTTGAAATTCCCAAGTTAAACCTAGACAAGTAAAAAAAAAAATTTTGAAAAAATTTGGGGTGATTAGCGGTTCCAATAGAGTTTTGTGTAAGGCTTGTATTTAGGACTTGCAAGATTCAAGGTTTTAGCATCCCCCCCCCCACACTTAAATTACACATTGTCCTCAATGTGTCCCAAAAATAAATTTTTAGGTTGATTGAATGTGTAAAAGGTGTAAAAAGCAAAAAAATTGTGTTACTGGGCACTGGACACAACCCCGTGTTGTCCGGGCACGGCCCCGTGTTCAAGTGCCAGTAACAAAATTAAATCAAGAGAAACAGAAGCCTGGACACGGGGGCGTGTTGGGTGAACGCGGCCCGTGTCCAGTTACCTGAACTGGGTCTTTTCTGCAGACTGTGCAGCACGGGGCCGTGTTGGGCGGACACGGCCCGTGCCGAGCTTACTGTAAACGAAGAAAATCGTCGGACGACTCTGTTTTCCTGCATGGGGTGCTGGTTCAAGTTTCCCTTGTATCCTTTGTGTGTTTTATTTATTTCAACACCATCCCAACACCAAATTAACTAAAACCATCATTCATTAAGTCATAGAGAAGAAATGGTTCTTGTGATTTTTCCTGTAAGTTTTACCTTACACTTACTATCTGGGGTTCTTATGGGAAAGATTAAAAGTTTGCTAAGCTTATGGTTTTATGAGAGACTTAGCAGTACCTGCAACCAAACGTAACTCCTAGCCATAAAATCACCATAATGGATTTATCTGGTGTCATTATTAATGTGAGCTGCCTCTAATCATACATCAGGGGGGCTAAACGCCTCCATTCTTAAACCTTTTAAACTTAGCTATAAAACCTTTGACAAATTGTAGGGCAATCTCGGCCTTGACTGGTTATTTCTTAATCTATAAAACGTGAGTAGTTGAGGTGGATCCATAATGGATTCATAATAAGCAGGCTTTTGAAATCTTAATGTGCCCTCTTATTGCCGATGCTAAATCATAATATATATATATATAGTGCATTATGCTTAAATTCTAGGTTAACCGAATAAGGGCACTATTTCCATCAATGAACCAAGGTCTGCAGCACACTGCCGATAGTTTATAAATCTTATGGGGGAGTCGGAAAATTATTACTCAATCTTTTCCTATTCCGTGACGCGTATAATAGGTTTTCTAATAAGGTCCTTAAAACTTGAACCATCCCATAATGTATAAGAGGATCTTTCTTGTGGATTTCATTAATGTCCTCACTAATCAAGGGTATTACCATCGAATGATTGTGATATATACCTTACCATGTTCTTTCTAGTATAACCACTGATATACTTAATGGTTTCTACTTCATCCTTTCTAGTGTTTAGTCAACATAAGCAAGCCAAGAGTAACCAAAACATAGAGGTAAAATCTTGGATTCTAATACTTAGTCAACTTAAGGAGGATAAGTAGGTGACTTATAGTAAGAAGTAAGGAAGTTATTGTACATGTGCTTATATTAAATCAAAATAGAAATTTCACAAACTAGGCACCTAGCTCGGTTGGCTAGGCGCGCGAAAGGGTGTGGCCTAGACCCAGGTTCGATTCCGAGGACAGCCGGTTCCACCATTTTTTTTTGTTTAATATTAATTAAACGTACGGATACATGTAATTATGAGGGTTGTCTCATAAGGAGTCTTGATAACTACTTGTTTCTTATTATACACAATATGGGCTTGATTTTCAAGACAACCAATCGATTTTTATCACTATATTGAGTCCTTATACTTTAACGGAAACTAGGACATCGGACGAATGATTCCTAATGGATATAAAACATCCATCTAATATTGCTGAAGTAGTCTCTGAGGTACTATCGACCAATTTTACTTTATACTTAACGCTTAGAGTTTTAACAGGCAGATTTAATGATTTACAAAATCTATTGTCTACGAAAGACTTGTCTGAACCTGAATCAATAATACTCTAGCATGAGCGTTATTGATAAAGAAAGTACCTGTTGTGACATTGTCATCCTGAATAGCCTCTTGAGCGTCCATTTGAGATCTCCCAGCTTTGGTCTCCTTAGCCTCCCCAGGCTTCTTGGTTTTATTTAGGTAATTTGTCTTGATGTGCCCTATTTCATTGCAACCATAGCAGGTTGCGTCCTTTATGTCTTGGCACTCCAAGGTCTTGTGCCCTTTCTTGTTACAAATCCCACAAGGCCTAGCTTGTGACTCCAGAGTGCATTTCCTTTTAGTTGCCTTCTTTGGGCAGCGGTTAATTATGTGCCCCCTTCTCGCCACAATCATAGCATGTGGCGTCCTTCAAGTCCTTGCACTCATGGGTCTTGTGATCCATCTCCTTGCAGATGACACATCCCCCGGTCTGCTCATAGAAACATTTTCCGAAATGCTTCTTCTTGCAGGTTTTACATTTGGGTTTTGCCTCCTTTGGTTTGGACTGGTTATAGTTCGAACCGGTCTTACCCTTTTTACAACATTTATTTGGGGTATCATCGCACTTTCGCTTATGATCCTTCAACACATTGTCCACAGCGTTGTTTACGGCTGTATCTATCATAGCCTGTAACTCGGTGCTTGTTAAGTTCAGTCTTGCATCATCATTCCGATCAACTAGACGATTGTAAGCTTCAGAGGAGTCAGCCATGGTGAAGCTTTGAAGGCTACAAACCAAGTAGTAATAAATTGGTTTAATTATATAGCGAATTGTCGAACTTGATAATTAAGTAGCCATGGTGCAAATAAACCATATGGGCCAACAGATAGTATTTAATTTATTTGATTATGTTTTGCCTGAGTTTTTAAATAAACCATCTTTGGCATTTAAACGGAATATAATCCTTCATATTTACTAGACAGGGGACATAAGTCACGACTGTCAATGTCATACTGACATCTTATATAGCACAACGGCTTGTTCCAAAGGACTTTTCGATGGCACAGATGCCTTGTCACTAGGGAAATTTTAAAACATAATCAATGATTCCTTTGGATCGGAAAATTTCATAATTCATTGTCTTGACAAGAAGTTATGAAATAAAACTATCGTTTTCATGTATGCATCTTTGCCCGTAGGTATACATCCCAGGTGGATGTTTAGATGTGTACATCATGTTCGACGTTTATTAGCCATGATTCCTATTGATTATATAGGCTAAATAAAGGGTTTGGAAGTTCCTAATATAAAGATGACAATCGTGATTGTATCGTATCACTGTTGTCGGGAGTGTTAACACGTTTTCAGATGTTAACAAGAATCTGAATCTCTTTTTAAACAGGTTTTACCATCTTAGCTAGGTCTTCAATGACATTCAAGCTAGGTCAAACCTTTTAAGATTCTCTTTAATATTTATACTGGCAGGAAAGGAAAGATATTATTTTCATTCAGGATTTTTATTATAATTATCCTGACTTTAATTTAAAATATAACTATAGCATAAAAAGTCAAGTCACAAGGACATCTTTAAATGATAAACCATGATTTTGTAGAATCAAGGTATTTAGGCTTGAACGTGTCCACGCCTGTTCTTGACAGGGAGTTGTAGGCTACGACTGTCTTTAGTCTCAGAGGACGTTAATTATATCCCGTAGGCATTATATCCCTAAAGGATGTTTAAATCACAAAATAAGAAAGGATTTTGGGAGAATCCAGTATAAGGATGATTTGTGTGACTTTATCGAACCACGTCTGCCAGAAAAGTTAATATGTTACAGATGTTAACAAGGATGTGAATCTCTTGAATAGGTCCTACCATCTTGGCCTCGTCATACAGGCTAGGTTTACCTTTAAGATTCCTTTTTAATAATTAACGCAAAACAATCTTAACTCGGGATGTTAATAAGGATCTGAACCTAAATTGAGGAACTGCCATCTTGGCCGGGTCTTAATAATGACATGAGGCTAGGTCTTGTCCTTTTTAGATTTTTCCATTTTATTATAATGGTAGATCTTGTAACAGAAATGTTATTTTAATTTATTTCATATATTATATTCATATATAATGATATAAATGAAATTTAGATAAAACATCCCAATGGTTTTAAAAGAGGTATAGAATTGCCCTAAAAGGGACTTAAAAGAAATGATGTTGTCCTCAAAGGGACCAAAAGATAAATATCGTTATAAAGACTTTTAAGGAAACGATCTTCAGTAAAAGGAGTCTCTTCTTCATTTTAGTTCTGAATGTCCTCTCCTTGGTCATACGTTAATCCTAGTCGCAACACGAAGCTTGGCCTTTCCTAGGCTTCAAATGGGGAGAATTTCCATTACAGCTTCTTGCTTGGCGACATATTAAAATATAATTGAAGGTAATAATCTTCCGAATAGGGACGAGAGTATTCCTATGTTAAGTCTAGACTCAGAAAGTTAAGGAATGTGCTACTGTGTCATTGAGATTAAACACAAAAAAGGATAGTGTTTAATTCACTCAAACCTGGCTCTGATACCAACCTGTCACACCCCAATTTTCCACGTGTCACCGGTGGGCCCGGTGGGGAGTATAGTGACGTAGTTGATATCATCATAGTCAAACAACACAATATTTAAATGCACAGCGGAAGCAAAAGATAAATATATTACAAACCGATATAAAGTAATATCAAGTATTACAAACGGAATGTAAAGGATCCACAGGCGGATCAAAAATAAAATGAATCATTTGTTCAACAGACTTTAAGGCATCCAAGCTTGCGAGACTTATTGTGGACGCTAGAAGACAACCAGCCTATTACGAGTAGTACCTGCACTTAACCTTTTGGAAAATACGTCAGTTTACACTGGTAAATACAATTTAACTGACTCATTTTGAAAAGGGTTGAAAATTGATTTGAATGCACGTGGCACAAAACATTTTATAACTTAGGATAATTATTTAATATTATAATCTTGTGAACGAATTACATGTTACTTGTGCGTTCAGTAGCCCGGATCTCGTCCGGGTTAAAGATCAATAGACCCACCACAATATTGAGTTATACACTGACAGGTGTACGCCTACACCCCGTGCTCAGGTCGTGGCCATTTCTTAAAATGATGCCAGGGATATCCGGGACATGGTCATTAACCCCCCAAAGGCTTTAAGTGAACAAGACTGTTTAAACGAGCCGGTCAAATTATTCAATTAACCACCCAACGATGTAAGATTTGATGCTCGATCAAGCGGTATTCTATATACCGTAACCCAAGCCCGTATAGGGAAAATAAGTTAAAAGTATTTACCTGAGCTAAATATAAATTCAATCCCAGCCGTATACCACCAAGCAAGTACAGATAGCTTTTACTGGGCTCCTAAATCTGGAACGAAGGTTTTTAATAACCTATTAGATTCCTAACGGGTCTTTAATTAAGCCTAAGCTTAGACCGGTTAACTTTAAGGACGATACGGTTCAAACGCACGATTAAGCGAAGACCGGATAGAATGTGATTTAGACCCGACAAGTTTGAAGACTTGTATAATATGGGTATACTAAACACATTCTGGATTTTGAGATAAAAATGATAAGGTTTGACCCGTTTCGGTCAATTTATGCAAACTAGTTACATAAACCGAACCGAACGCGAAAAGAGCGTTACGGGTAACCATAAGAGTCATATGCAAGTTTCCTGAGATAATATGCCTTAAATATGTTATACTATCAGAAGATATCTTCTATTATGCCCCATACGAATTTAAACTCAATTTACGCCTCATAAGGGCATTTTGGTCATTTAAAAGATTATAAAAGAGTTAAATTTGTAATCTGACTTACAGGTCTGATTTATACAGCAAATACACTTAATTTAACATGTTTGTAATAGTAGGGTATGACCCATATGTGAAACTTATCATTTAAAACCAAACTATGCACCTTAGGGGTATTTTGGTAATTTCACAAGGGCTTAAAAGGTCAAAACTGGAAACATGGGTTCAAAAACTTTTACTTACTGTTATTATCTCAAAATATACTAAAAACATCAGTAGGTATCAACCTTATATGTTTAATATAGTTTTAGTACATACTATGCGTTAAAAACGCTTAAAAAGGCGATTTGGAGCCATTACCGGGTTTTTAAAGGAAAGCTGATATTTTTATAATTCCAGAAGGCTCAAAATATTTTATTTAACAAATAAAATCAGTAGAAAAAGGGTTGGGGTCAAAAGGATTTGTAAAACTCATTTTATGGCTTAAAAGGGCAAAATCGGTATTAACCGAATTAAACTTAGAGACATATGTTATGCTCAGCCAAAAATTAAATAAAAATCTTCAAAAATCCCAAAATATTATATTACATCAGTGGGTAAAAAGTTTGATATCAAAAAGTGGGTTTAAATAGGTTATACGCTAATTACGCCGTTTAAGTAACATAAAGCTTTCAAATTACGCTAATGAGCATAACTTCTAATCTAGACTTCAAACTGATGTCAAATTTTAGGTGCAAGTTTATAAATCAGTAATTAAGGTTTCTACTCTTTCACTTTTTCAAAAATCACGTTTTATAGTCAAAAGGGCATAATAGTCAACATTTAAGCATTAATCGGAAACATGCATGTGAATCGGATAAGTAATGAAACAAATTGTATAATCTCAGAGAGTTATACTTATATGAAACCTGGTCCAAAATAAGCTCTAAGGCAGATCTTAAACATGCATAAACGGATCAGAACTGAAAGTCAAGGCAAAAGTCAAATTATGCGACTTTCGGTTCCGATCCGGGTTTAAACTGAAAATTGTCGAGTTGAACATGTTGAGACATGTTCTTACATTAGTTACCATGTTATTTTAATGATCAAACATGTTGCATGTACCCTACATTGCTAATTATGCTTAATTTTGAAAATACTCATTCTGTTGACTTTTTAAAACAGGCTTTGACTCGACAATTAACATAGTTAGAGTGGGAATCTGAAAGTACCCTTTTAAGGGTTTGTTACCCACATAAATACCTACTTGTAGGTACTTTCAATTCGAGAAATGACTGAGCGGATTTCAATTAATCGCAAAGTCAAATTTAAATTACGACGGTTTGACTAATAGCTAATTAACTAAGCTAAAACGAAATCGAAAGGGTTATGAACACTTACAAGAGTCCTAATTACTATTAGAGATCACTAGAAGGCCTGAGGTTGATCAGAGAGCTTCAGAATTTAGAATGCAAGTGAAGTATCAAGTGAACTCATCACCTATTTATACTTTTCGGGACTTCGTATGATCGCGACAAGTGTCGGGGACATGTAATCAGATTAGGCCAGGTGTTAAGTGGTTTTTCAATACAAAGTGCAGCCCCTAGATTCAAGTTTGTGAGTATGGAAAACAGTTAGGACAACAACCAGCTACTAACAGGCTGTTACCAGCTGTTTCTAGCAGCCCAGTTCAGCAAAACAACTTCCAGAAGTGGCTGTTTCAGTCCCTGCAAGTACATAACTGCATATAACAGCCCTTTATAAACCCGTACATCTTATAAAAAGACATATTTAGTCCCTCTGACCTCTGAATCAGATGGTTACAGGTCTAAAACAACTTCTGAGGGCTGTTAAGATCAGGAACAGTTTGCTGAATTACAGTTTCAGTCCCTGTACATGTTAAATGCCATTTCTAACACGTTTAAAGTCCGTTAAGCCATCTTCAAGGCTCCACAATGATGCCTCAACAATGGGGACATGAAACATGTTCAAAAACATGTCGGATGTCGGTCCGTTTGGCCGTACGGTCACGTTGTTCGTCTAATTACGACGAAACACGAACGGACGCGAAAAACGGTCCAAATTACGCGACGAATGAAATTTTATCATGGCGATCACTAAAATAAAATATTTTAGTGCTTACATAAATTTTTGGGTGTCCGGAGATATTCAGATTGTGAGATATGCGCGAAAATGCAAACTTGTGCACTTTTTGACACTTTTAGTCCCTGCATGACCTTAAAGTTTATTTTTGCGCACCAAACACCTCTAAGCCTATATATAAGCTATAGAAATGATAATTAGGGCATGTTTAACTCATGGACACTTTCCGGAAGGTCCGTTACCATACGAATCGACATACTTTTACAGTTTGACGCAAATAGTCCTTAAATTGCGCAAAGTAGCGCGAAATGCCGTTTAATGTTATCCAAGCCTTCCATGGCCCATATTTATCCTTCCCAAGCATATACTTAAATATTAATACGCTCTCGTTCGCTTAGATGGTCACCGAAAGGCATAGATTCAAAAGTTGACGCTTCAGGTCCCTCTATTGCGCAAACTTGCGCATCTCATCATTTAATAGCATTGAAGCCTCATCTAATCCATATTAGACATTCTTGAAAGTATTATTAAACATCACGATGTTTCGGATTCGCTAAAAGGTCATTCAGAGGTATAATTAAACATATTGACACTTTTAGCCCCTCTAACTTGCACAGTTGCGCGTAACTTTACTTATAGGCATAAAAACCTTAGATGGCCATTATTTGGCATTCCCGAGAGTATAATTAAATATTATTAAGCTCCCGGTTTGTTAGAAGGTCACTCAGAGGTAAGAATTAACATGTTGACGCTTTTAACCTTTTATTGCGCAAACTTTCAATTAATTACGCAAACGACTACACTTATTCATCAAGTGGCACATTTGTGAATATAAACATCGTGAGAGGTTATTTGGAAACTTATTTTAGGTATGCTAACACTTCCAGTCCTTTTATTATCAAAGTTTTCGATTTTTTGAAAAATTAGTCCCTTAAATTCAACATTGGACTTTATTAGGGTTTATTACACGTGTCAATACATCATTGGACGTGATTTTACGAGGTGTTACACCCTGCGTGGGTATGTTTGTTTGGTTAAGGCCCTTGCGTGGGCATGTTAGTTCATTTAAAAGTCCCGTTCAGGGCAGACTCGTATTTTAAATTCATGTGGTGAAATGGTTAGATTTAAATTCTATTTTTAGTTATATGCATGAACAAAAATATAAAATAAATAATAACATTATTTTACAAGATCTATCATTATATTAAAGTGATAAAATCTAAAAGGACAAGACCTAGCCTTGTGTCATTTTAAGACAGAGCCAAGACGGTAGTTCCCCAATTAGATTCAGATCTTTATCAGCATCTCAATTTATAAATTGTTCTGCGTTAAATATTAAAAAGAATCTTAAAAGGTAAAACCTAGCTTGTATGTCATTATAAGACTTGGCCAATATGGTAAAACCTGTTTAAAAGATTCAAATTTGTGTTAACATCTGCAAACATGTTAACATTCCTGGCTAAATATGATCCGCAAAATCACACGTGCCACCCTTGTAGTAAATTATCCCAATTATTTATTATTAACTAAACATCCGATTGCGATGTAATGCCTACGGGCTATAATTATTGTCATATAAGACAAAAGACAGTTGTGGTTTATAAACTCCATGTCAAGAAAGGTAATGAACCTTGATTCAAACCTTAATAACTAGACCCTATAAGATTTTGACCTAAATTTAGAAATGTCCATGTGACTAGGCCTATTGTGCCATTATTATTCTAGAACTGGGGGTTACTAATGAAAAGTACCAAATGAAATTTCTTAACAAATCAACCAATATGGTTCTTTAAATTACCATGGTTAATAAATTATCAAGATGACTGAAGAAACACTAGATAAATGGTCGGAACCGAAGTATCTAGGGGGTTTGAATCCGCATAAAAGGGTTAGCTCTCTCTCGGTTGATTCAGTTGCAGATGAACTTCTTCTCCGGTGATTCTGCAAAAAAGAACATCGTTAGTCTCGCCAAGGGGAGAAGAGGGTTCTCTCCTTGACCCGACTCCGGTGTGAGAATAAGTATTGGTAATGGAGAAGAGAAAGTATTTGAGAAGTGAGTATGATCTGATTTCATACCTGAACAGTTCTCGTATTTATAACCGGGAGTTTGGGAGGGAAAACCTGTTATTGAAAAGATGACGGAAGATGCTAACGCCGTAGTGGTTACGTTTTCTTCCGTTAAGTTCTTTGATGCAACGTCAAGCTGCCTCGATCCGATGTGAATGCACACGGATCGTGGTTTGATCTATGGCTGGGGAGTTGCCATGTGGAAAGTGATTAAGTGGAGATTTATTCTCCAATTGCATGCCTTCGTTGTGTTTTCAGGAATGCCTGTGGTAATGACACGTGTCCAGATGGTTATAACCGCCTGGGTGGTGCACGATTGTATTTCTTCTAGAAGATTACTGCTGTAATCTGGTGTGACACCTTACTGTATGGAAACAGACGAATAATCCCCAAGTCTGGGTAAAATAATATCCAAGTCTGGATATTTGGGCGGAAGTATTGATCTCAGGATTTTTATCCTTTGCTAATGGGAGAAGGCGCAAGGATTTATGCTTTCCTTTGGACGCGCGACTATAGATTGTTGATTACTTTCTCCCTTTTCAAGACCAGTGCGCGGCCGCGCAAGGTTAAAGGGTCAAAAGGCCAGTCTGTGGTATGGTCTCAAATACTTGTTATGAGGTTTTTGGGACCTTACCCCTTCAAGTCCCCCTCAGTCTAGTGTTGTACTTATGCAAATAAGTGGAGCACTGGACTTATGAGAGGGAAATGCCTTTGGGCGCGAGAGATAAGGAAACTTCTCTTAGAAGTTTTAAAAGGGGAAAATGTGACTCTTTATCGTGTGGCATCAGTCGAGTAAATAATATCTAAGTCTGGATACTATTTAAGCGGGTGTGCTGACTGAGATTTTTTTATCTTTGTCTGTTATGAGAGAGGCGCAAGGATTTATAAATCTCCTTTTGGCGCGCAGGTGTTGTTTGTCATCTTTCTTCTGTGTCCTCTTTAATGGACCAGTGCGCGGCCGCGCAAGGTCTAAAGAGGATTAAAGATGAAGTTGTGGTTTTCCTCTTCTTTATTGGACCAGTGTGCAGCCGCGCAAGGTCTAAAGAAGGTCAGGAAATCGAGGTTGTGGTATGGTCCAAATGCTCGGAACGAGGTTTTTGGGACCTTACCCCTTCAAGTCCCCCCAGTCTAGTGTTGTACTTATGCAAATAAGTGGAGCACTGGACTATGAGAGAGAAATGCTTTTTGCTGCATGGTTTTTGGCGCGAAAGTGGAGAATTTTTTATGGGAAAATACTCTTGCGCATTACTTTTTTTTTTGGACGTTGTCATAATTCATTTAATGAGATATGACGTGTTTCTGGTAACGCCGTTTTAGAGGAAGATGATCTGATAGTTAATCATTACGGGTTCTGTTGTCCTCTCTTGTCGATGTTTGAAGGAGTATCTTCCGGTTAACTGGAAAGATCAGCCTTTGCTTGCGTACCGGCGGCGTCGAAACAGGTGTTATTGTGATCCTTCCTTTGGGAATGAAGGGATACCAGTTGTTGATGAGGAGGTCGAGCTGGCTGTTGTTCCCCCTTGTTAGGTTGTTCGGGGGAGTACTGTGTACCTCTGATGAGGCTTCAGTTATGATTTTTGGCGTTTATTTTGTAAAGAACGTTTTGATGTTCTGCTGCTGTAATGCTGCTAAAGGTGCCTTGCTGCACTAGTAACTTTCCTTTGTTGATGCAATGTTATGCATTCATGTTTTGTGCTTATGTTTGAATTACAATATGTTGCATGTGTATAATTACTTTGTTTAGGTATAGCGAATGAAAATGGTATTGTGCTCATGTGCGAACGTAAGTCTAGATTGTGCACGGGGCTTGCTATTTTTTAGACCGTTCATGAGGCTTACAATGTTCACCATACTGTTTTCGTGTATACCAAAGAAATTACATGCAATTTGTAACAAACAATAATATGTAAAGATAATTTGCATTAATAGGGCGTGGGCCCAATAAAGTGAAAAAATACCTTGCCTGTATACGTCTGACTTGTTGAATAGCTTGGCTAGTTGTTGCGCGTTCCCGGTGTGAGGAATAGTTGCTAGTTGTGTCCATTTAACTTGGTGCTCGTTGATTGGTTGTACTAGCGTATTTCCATGGATTGTCAGGGTTGCGCGTTTGTGAAGGAGCAAGTGTATGTGTGTTCGCTCGTAAGTAAAGGAGTATACGCGTATGGCGACTTAAAGGAGTATACGCGGGTAGCGACTTATGTGCTTGTATGTAAAGAAGCATGCGCGTATGGCGACTCACGTGCTTGTGAGCAAGCACGGATGGCGACTTACGTGCCCAAATGTAAAGAAGCATGCGCGTATGGCGACTTACGTGCTTGTATGTAAGGGAGCAAACGCGGATGGCGACTTACGTGCTCAAATGTAAAGAAGCATGCGCGTATGGTGACTTACGTGCATGTATGTAAGGGAGCAAGCGCGGATGGCGACTTACGTGCTCAAATGTAAAGAAGCATGCGCGTATGGCGACTTACGTGCTTGTATGTAAGGGAGCAAGCGCGGATGGCGACTTACGTGCTCAAATGTAAAGAAGCATGCGCGTATGGCGACTTACGTGCTTGTATGTAAGGGAGCAAACGCGGATGGTGACTTACGTGCTCAAATGTAAAAAAGCATGCGCGTATGGCGACTTACGTGCATGTATGTAAGGGAGCAAGCGCGGATGGCGACTTAGGTGCTCAAATGTAAAGAAGCATGCGCGTATGGCGACTTACGTGCTTGTATGTAAGGGAGCAAACGCGGATGGCGACTTACGTGCTCAAATGTAAAGAAGCATGCGCGTATGGCGACTTACGTGCATGTATGTAAGGGAGCAAGCGCGGATGGCGACTTACGTGCTCAAATGTAAAGAAGCATGCGCGTATGGCGACTTACGTGCTTGTATGTAAGGGAGCAAGCGCGGATGGCGACTTACGTGCTCAAATGTAAAGAAGCATGCGCATATGGCGACTTACGTGCTTGTATCCTTAAATAAGGAGTATAAATTTTATCAAAAAAATTTATGTGATTTTTCAATCGATGATATTATACCGTAATAATAGTATTTATATTGTTCCCATCATCTTGAAAAGATAACGGATTGCGTATGTCTTTTTTAAGTACCAGTTGTACAGATATAGACGCTCTAACTATGCTAGTCAATATAGATGCTTGTGCACATATCTCCGTTATAGCTTAGATAAATGTTAAGTTGTAACACTTTCATGTCGAAAAGTCATGGCACTTGAATTAGCATAAGTGCCATTTTAAATGTTTATAAGTGATAACACCAACTGTTTAGTGTATACTAGAAGGTGTTCATGTTATGTAAAAGAATTCGGGGATTTATTCTCTTTCCCTCATTTTGTTTAAGGAAAAATCAAAAGGGATCTTTCAGAGGAATTTGTAGTACCTAGGTTTTGACGAAAACCGTATTAGTCAAGGCTTATTGCCTCAAAAAGCAAGCTCCGGAAGTTATGCGTTGTGCGACTTCAGGTCTGCAGCTTATTGATCATAGAGTTTAAGTGAAACCCCCAAATCTGGAGTGTTTGTGGAAAATTTGGTTCCTGGCGATCTGGAACCAGTTGAACCAGTACTCTGGAGTTTTTTCTTCATGAATAGATCTGAACGGTTATGAACTCCCGTTTGTATTTAGGGAAGTAATTCCTCCCGAATGACTGTTGCTGCTTTCTTGCCGAATATCAGATCTGATGTTTGGGGACTCAGGTCTGATAATTTGCGTGAAATTTTGGTTCAAAGCTCTCTGGAATCTGCCGATCCAGTATTCTGGAGCTCTTCTCTATGAGTTGATCTGAGGAGTCCTTGTCGTCTAAGTGATTGTTACTTGTATTGATTCCCATGATTCCGTCGATCTGAGTATTTGGGGTTGTTGAACCTTTGAATTTAGATCGAGGATCTGATAAGTGGGATAACGAATTCTCTGCCATGTGCAAGACAGAGGATGAAAATAACTGAATCGAAACGAGATAAAAACTAGGAAAACAGAGGAATCGGTGGGCGCCAATGAAGAAACACTAGATAAATGGTCGGAACCGAAGTATCTAGGGGGTTTGAATCCGCATAAAAGGGTTAGCTCTCTCTCGGTTGATTCAGTTGCAGCTGAACTTCTTCTCCGGTGATTCTGCAAAAAAGAACACCGTTAGTCTCGCCAAGGGGAGAAGAGGGTTCTCTCATTGACCCGACTCCGGTGTGAGAATAAGTATTGGTAATGGAGAAGAGAAAGTATTTGAGAAGTGAGTATGATCTGATTTCATACCTGAACAGTTCTCGTATTTATAACCGGGAGTTTGGGAGGGAAAACCTGTTATTGAAAAGATGACGGAAGATGCTAATGCCGTAGCGGTTACGTTTTCTTCCGTTAAGTTCTTTGATCCAACGTCAAGCTGCCTCGATCCGATGTGAATGCACACGGATCGTGGTTTGATCTATGGCTGGGGAGTTGCCATGTGGAAAGTGATTAAGTGGAGATTTATTCTCCAATTGCATGCCTTCGTTGTGTTTTCAGGAATGCCTGTGGTAATGACACGTGTCCAGATGGTTATAACCGCCTGGGTGGTGCACGATTGTATTTCTTCTAGAAGATTACTGCTGTAATCTGGTGTGACACCTTACTGTATGGAAACAAACGAATAATCCCCAAGTCTGGGTAAAGTAATATCCAAGTCTGGATATTTGGGCGGAAGTATTGATCTCAGGATTTTTATCCTTTGCTAATGGGAGAAGGCGCAAGGATTTATGCTTTCCTTTGGACGCGCGACTATAGATTGCTGATTACTTTCTCCCTTTTCAAGACCAGTGCGCGGCCGCGCAAGGTTAAAGGGTCAAAAGGCCAGTCTGTGGTATGGTCTCAAATACTTGTTATGAGGTTTTTGGGACCTTACCCCTTCAAGTCCCCCAGTCTAGTGTTGTACTTATGCAAATAAGTGGAGCACTGGACTTATGAGAGGGAAATGCCTTTGGGCGCGAGAGATAAGGAAACTTCTCTTAGAAGTTTTAAAAGGGGAAAATGTGACTCTTTATCGTGTGGCATCAGTCAAGTAAATAATATCCAAGTCTGGATACTATTTAAGCGGGAGTGTTGACTGGGATTTTTTATCTTTGTCTGTTATAAGAGAGGCGCAAGGATTTATAAATCTCCTTTTGGCGCGCAGGTGTTGTTTGTCATCTTTCTTCTGTGTCCTCTTTAATGGACCAGTGCGCGGCTGTGCAAGGTCTAAAGAGGATTAAAGATGAAGTTGTGGTTTTCCTCTTCTTTATTGGACCAGTGTGCAGCCGCGCAAGGTCTAAAGAAGGTTAGGAAATCGAGGTTGTGGTATGGTCCAAACGCTCGGAACGAGGTTTTTGGGACCTTACCCCTTCAATGACAAACATATTATAATTCCCTAAATGAATCATTGTCATCATTTTATGTAGCAATCCAACTACATGGCCGAGTCTGAGGAGGTCAACAGTCGGCCAAAGGAGAATCATGACGCCACCAGGATCAATATAACAGGTGCAGAACTCCAAACATTAATTGACAATGTTGTAACTAAAGCCATAGACAGGCAGTATAGTGAATCGAGTAGTACTAGAAGCAGGACCCAATCAGCACCCCATTCTAAGCCAAAAACACATTCTGAGGCTCATAGTAAGCCACCCTCTAAGCTAGATAAGCCAAAGAAGGATGATGACGATCATCACCCCTCGAACCAGCAAAGTGTTCCGTCAAAGAAGATCGAGCTTAAACAGGAACCGCGTGGCAAGTCCTGTACGTATAAATACTTCGTCTCATGCAAACCCAGAGACTTTACTAGGGAGAAAGGAGCGATTGACTGCATGACATGGTTGGATGAAATGGATACCGTGGTTGACATCAGCGGGTGCGCTGATAAGGATGTAGTAAAGTTTGTGTCTCAATCGTTCAAAGGTGAGGCCTTAGCCTGGTGGAGATTGTTGATTCAAGCTACAGGGAAGATTCCACTGTACAATATGACATGGGAACAATTTGCTACCCTCATCAAGGAGAATTACTGTCCTCAGCATGAGGTTGAAAAGATTGAGTCGGATTTCCTGTCATTGGTAATGAAAAATCTGGATTGCCAAGCTTACCTTACGAGCTTTAATACAATGTCAAGGCTGGTTCCTTATCTTGTGACCCCGGAACCCAAAAGAATAGCTCGTTTCATTGGGGGTTTAGCCCCAGAGATTAAGGCAAGTGTAAAAGCCTCTCGGCCAACTACATTCAGGTCTGTAGCTGATATATCCCTGTCCCTCACACTGGACGCGGTCAGGCAGAGATCACTGAGGAACGCGGATGCCGAGAAAAGAAAGCGTGAAGATGACAATTCACGACGGTCAGACAAGAAGCACAGGGGAAACAATGACCACAAGAAGGGGTCTGGATCTAGGAAGGATGGGCATCAATCTGGAGATAAGCCCAAGTGTAAGGTTTGTAAGAAGCACCATTTTGGGAGGTGCCGACTTGAGTCAAAATCCCAGTCTCAGCCAAGGCCATGTGGGATTTGCAAATCTTCGGAACATAAGACCCTAGAATGCAAGAAGCTGAAGGACGCAACATGCTACAGTTGCAATGAAAGAGGGCACATTAAGTCCAATTGCCCAAAGATCACCAAGAAAACTGAGGATGGGAAAAAGACCAATGCTAGGGTCTTCAGGATGGATGCAAAGGAAGCTGTTCAGGACGACAATGTGATCACAGGTACCTTCCTCATAAATGATGTTTATACGAGAGTGCTATTTGATTCAGGAGCTGATAAATCATTTGTAGATAATAAGTTTTGTAAGTTACTGAATTTACCTGTTAAAGCTTTAAGTGTGAAGTATGAGGTGGAATTAGCTGACGGAACCATAGAAACCGCCTCATCTGTGTTAGACGGATGTGTTATATCCATTAGGAACCACTCTTTTCCTTTGTCCTTACTTCCCTTTAAGCTAGCCGACTTTGATGTAGTGATAGGTGTGGATTGGTTATCGCATAACCAAGCCCAAATTATGTGCAACAAGAAGCAAGTTGTAGTCAAAACCCCGTCTAGTGAGCCACTTACCATTCAGGGGGATACCCAGTATGGATTGCCTGAGCAAGTGTCTATGCTCAAGGCATCTAAATGCCTGAAGAAAGGTTGTGTCATTTATATGGCACATGTTACGATTGATGAGCCGAAACCTAAAATAGAAGACATCCCCGTCATTTCAGGTTATCTTGAAGTTTTCCCAGAAGAACTACCTGGTTTACCACCAGATAGGCAAGTGGAATTCCGAATTGACATCATCCCCGGCGCAACACCTATTGCTAGAGCACCTTATAGGTTGGCACTAACAGAGATGAAGGAATTGAGGACGCAGTTAGATGATCTGCTAGCCAAAGGTTTCATTAGACCTAGTTCGTCTCCTTAGGGAGCGCCGATCTTGTTTGTCAAAAAGAAGGATGGATCGATGCATCTGTGCATCGATTACCGTGAGCTTAATAAGGTCACTATCAAGAATAGGTATCCTTTGCCCAGGATCGACGATCTGTTCGATCAATTGCAAGGGGCAAGCTATTTCTCTAAGATCGATTTGAGGTCAGACTATCACCAATTGAAGGTTAAAGATGAAGATGTACACAAGACTGCATTTAGGACTCGTTATGGTCATTACGAGTTCCTAGTGATGCCTTTTGGGCTCACTAATGCTCCTGCCGCGTTCATGGATCTCATGAATCGCGTCTGCAAGCCCTACTTGGACAAATTCGTCATCGTCTTCATTGACGACATCCTCATCTACTCGAAGAACCAAGCTGACCATGAGAAACACCTTCGCTGTATTCTTAAACTTCTACATCGTGAGAAACTCTACGCCAAATTTTCGAAGTGTGAATTTTGGCTTCGAGAAGTCCAATTCCTTGGACATGTGGTTAGTGAGCGTGGTATCCAAGTAGATCCTGCTAAGGTGGAAGCAGTTATGAACTGGCAAGAGCCGAAGATGCCTACAGAGATTCGTAGATTCCTAGGTTTAGCAGGATACTATAGGCGATTTATTGAAAACTTCTCAAGAATTGCAGCACCCCTGACTCTACTCACTCGCAAGAAAAGAAAGTTTGACTGGGGGCCTAAGCAGCAAGAATCTTTTGATATTCTGAAGCAAAAGTTGAGCAGCGCTCCTGTATTGACATTGCCTGATGGAATTGATGAATTTGTAGTATATTGTGATGCATCACACACCGGAATGGGCTGTGTGCTCATGCAGAAAGGCAAAGTCATTGCCTATGCTTCGCGACCGTTAAAGGTGCATGAAAAGAACTACACCACCCATGACTTGGAGCTGGGTGTCGTTGTATTTGCACTAAAATTATGGAGACATTACTTGTATGGAACCAAGTGTGTGATCTACTCGAATCACAAAATCCTTCAACACTTGTTCAATCAGAAGGACTTGAACATGAGGCAGCGACGCTGGATGGAAACTTTAAATGATTATGATTGTGAGATAAGATACCATCCAGGCAAGGCAAATGTAGTTGCTGATGCCTTAAGCAGAAAGGAAAGAGTGAGGCCTATAAGAATCAATGCCAAGAGCATTGAGATAAAGAATAGTTTGAACGAAAGGTTGTTAGCTGCACAGAAAGAAGCTGTGTTGGGAGCTAACTATCCTGATGAAAAGCTAGGATTAACTGAGGAGCAGTTATCCTATGACACGGATGGAATCCTGAGGTTGAATGGACGAATATGGGTTCCAGTTTATGGAGGACTTCGAGATGTTATCCTCCAGGAAGCCCACAGTTCTAAATATTCCGTTCATCCTGGAGCTGATAAGATGTACCAGGATCTAAAGGCAAACTATTGGTGGATAGGCTTGAAAAAGTCTGTAGCCGCCTATGTAGCTAAATGTTTGACATGTGCGCAAGTCAAAGCTGAACATCAGAAGCCATCAGGTTTGCTACAATAGCCTGAACTTCCCACATGGAAGTGGGAGATGGTGACATTGGATTTCATCACTAAGGTGCCAAAGACAAGAAAGGGAAATGATACTATATGGGTAATAGTAGATAGACTGACTAAGTCGGCACATTTCCTACCCATTAAGGAGACTTATAGCCCGGACATGTTAGCCCAATTGTACGTAGATAAGATTGTATCTTTGCATGGCGTACCAGTATCAATTATCTCTGACAGAGATACCAGATATACATCACATTTTTGGAAAAGTTTCCAACAGTCTTTGGGCACGCGCTTAAATTTTAGTACAGCTTACCATCCTTAGACGGATGGACAGAGTGAGCGTACAATCCAAACTTTGGAAGACATGCTTCGTGCATGTGTGATTGATTTAGGTGGTAGTTTGGATAACCACCTGACATTGGTCGAGTTTGCCTATAACAATAGCTACCATACAAGCATTAAGGTTGCGCCTTTTGAAGCGTTATATGGTAGGAAATGCAGAACGCCTATTTGTTGGGCGGAAGTAGGAGAAGTTCAATTATTAGGACCTGATTTAGTCTTTGAAACGACGGACAAGATTGTCCAGATTCGTGACCGCCTGAAAGCCGCCAGGGATAGGCAGAAAAGTTGTGCTAATAAAAGGCGAAAACCTCTAAAGTTTGAGGTTGGTGATAAAGTTTTGCTTAAGGTATCAGCCTGGAAGGCGGTGATGCGATTTGGTAAGAAAGGTAAGTTAAGCCCAAGGTATATAGGACCATTCGAGATTATCGAATGTGTTGGGTCAGTGGCTTATAAGTTGAACTTGCCTGAAGAGCTCAGTGGTATTCACAATGTATTCCACATCTGCAATCTGAAGAAATGTCTAGCTGATGAGTCGCTAGTCATACCACATACAGATGTACACATAGATGAGAGCTTAAAATTTGTGGAAAAACCTTTGTCGATTGAGGATCGACGGGTTAAGGAGCTTCGGAGGAAGCATGTACCTATCGTAAATGTCAAATGGGATGCTCGCAGAGGTCCCGAATATAGTTGGGAGGTAGAGTCTACCATGAAGGAAAAATACCCTCAATTGTTCCAGTAAATCTCGAGGTCGAGATTTCTTTTAAGGGGGTGAGGATGTAACACCTCGTAAATTCATGCCCAATAAAATAAAGACACGTGTCATGTAATGCGAACGTGTTATGGAAACGGATCCAGATAAAGATGTAAGGTAGGAATTAAAAGCGTCGACATGTTAATCTGTACCTCTGAGCGACCTATTAATAAATCCCTAACCATGATATGATTAATCAACATCTAAATTATGTAAATAAATCTGGCTATCCTAAATAATAAATTGATTATAACCTAAAGCATGGATCCAATGTGATTTCTCAGTATTATCGACATTTAAAACCTCCCACAAGAATCCAAGTTGTGTAAGTGCATGGCTAGACATGCAATGGCTGACTTCATGGTCCCCATACTGATTAAAAAAGCATAAGATTCGAGCTTTAAGTGAATGCATGGTCAAGCCTAAAAGTTTGCAAAGATTTTTGTCCTCTGATGAAGGCTTATGGACCGTAAAGGTCTAACCCTTACGGTCCGTAAGGATGTTGAGCTGGGCGATAGTCCTGAAGACGGTTACGGACCGTAAAACTCTAAGGCTTACGGTCCGTAAGGCACGTATCTGGGCGATTTTTGGACAGATGCATGTTAAAACGGTTGCACCGCCTTATTTGAGTGGTATTCGAAAATCAGGGGCTCTATAACTGGTTTTTAGCATCATAGGGACACCTGGGAACATCGTATAACATTTGTAGACTGATTTGGAGTGATCTTGAGGCATCAAAGTTGCTATATAAGAGAACCAAGTTTGCAACATTTTGGTCTTTCATTTGCAACTCCTTTCAAGCTAGTCTCTGGAGCTCCTCTGATCAGCAACAAGCTTCCTAGTGATCCCTAATCATACTTAGGACCTTTGTAAGTGTCCTTAACCCTTCCTAATTCAGTTTAGCTTAATTAAGTAGCTAAAAGTCAAACCATCATAATTAAAGTTTGACTTCGAGATTAATTAAAATTTGTTTAGTCAAATCTCGAATTAAAAGTACCTATAAGTAGGTATTTATGTGGGTAATAAACCCTTAAAGGGGTACTCTCTGATTCCCACTCTAACTAGGTCAATTGTCGGGTCAAAGCTAACTTTAAAAAGTCAACAGAATACTTATTTTCAAATTAATACATAATTAGCAATGTAGGATCCATGTAACCTGTTTTATCATTAATATAACTTGATAATGAATGTAAGAACATGTCTAAACATGTTCAACCCGACAATTTTCAGGAGAGACCCGGTTCGGAACCGAAAGTCGCATAATTTGACTTTTTTGCTTTGACTTCCAGTTCTGACCTGTTTAAGCCTAGTTTAGGATTGCCTTAAAGCTTCTTTTGAACTTAGTTACATGTTAGTATAACCCTCTGTGATATTATGGCTTGGTTCACTAGTTGTCTAATTATTATGCAAATTTCCGTTAATTGCCTAAATGTTGACTAGTATGCCCTTTTCACCTTAAAATGTGATTTTTGAAAAAGTGAAAGAATAGAAACCTTCACTACTGATTTATAAACTTGTCCATAAAATTTGACATCAGTTTGAGGTATAGATTAAGAGTTATGCTCATTAGCGTAATTAGAAGGCTTTTTGTGAATTTAATGGCATAATTAGCATATAGCCTATCTAAACCCAATTTTTAATACCAAAATTTTTACCTAATGATATAAAATAATATTTTGGGATTTTTAAATATTTTTAATTAATTTTAGGCTGAGCATAACATAGGGTTGTAGCTTTAATTCGGTTAATGCCAGTTTTGCCCTTTTTGGCTATAAAATGAGTTTTACAATTCTTTTTGACCCCAAACCTTTTGCTACTGATTTGTTATGATAAATAAAATATTTTGAGCCTTCTGGAATATTAAAATTATCAGCTTTCCTTTAAAAACCCGGAAATAGCTCAAAATCGCCTTTTAAGCGTTTTTAACGCATATTATGTATTAAAACCATTTTAAACATATAAGGTTTGATACCTACTGATATTTTAAGTATATTTTCATACTTTAACAGTAAGCTAAAGTTTTAAACTCAGAATTCCAGTTTTGACCTTTTTAGCCTATGTGAAATTACCAAAATACCCCTAAGGTGCATAGTTTGGTTTTAAATGATAAATTTCACATATATCTAGTACCCTACTGTTATAACTTATTAAATTAAGTATAATTACTAAGTAAATCAGACCTGTAACTCAGATTACTAATTAAACTCTTTTATAACCTTTTTAATGACCAAAATGCCCTTACAAGGCATAGTTTGAGTTTAAATTCATTTCGGGCATAATAGAAGACATCTTACTGATGTCACAACATATTTAAGGCATATTAACTTAGGAAACTTGCATAGGACTCATTTGGTTACTCGTTACGCACTTTTCGCGTTCGGATCGACTTATGTAACTAGTTTACATATATTAGCCGAAACGGGTCAAACCTTATCATTTTTGTCTCAAAATCCAGAATGTATTTAGCTTACCCATATTATATAAGTCTTCAAACTTGTTGGTTCTAAATCACATTCCATTCCGGTCTTCGCTTAATCATGCGTTTGAACCGTATCTTCCTTTTAAACTAACCGGTCTAAGCTTAAGCTTAATTAAAGACCCATTAGAAATCTAATAGGTTATTATAAACCTTTGTTCCAGAATAGGAGACCCAGTAAAAGCTACACGCATTTGCCATTTGTGATTTATACTTGCAAAGGTAAATACTTTTAACTTGTTTTCCCTATACGGGCTTGGGGTATGGTATATAAAATACCGCTTGGTCGGGCATTGAATCTTTAATCGAATAGAGGTTAAACCATTTATATGCTCCGTTTGGAAATGTTTTGTTTGCTTAAAGCCTTTGGGGGGTTAATGACCATGTCCCGGGTATCCTTGACATCATTTTACGAAATGGCCACGACCTAAGCACGGGGTGTAGGCGTACACCCGTCAGTGCCTAAACAAATAATGTGGTGTGTCTATTGATCTTTAACCCGGCATAAACCGGGCTACTGAACGCATAAGAAACATGTAATTCTTTTACAAGATTATATTCAAATAATTATCCCAAGTTATAAAAAGTTTTGTGCCACGTGCATTCAAATCAATTTTATTAAACTTTTCAAAATGAGTCAGTTAAATTGTATTTACCAGTGTAAACTGGCGTATTTTTCCAAAAAGGTTAAGTGCAGGTACTACTCGAACTAGGCTGGCTTTCTCCTAGCTCCACAATAAGTCTCGCAAGCTTGGATGTCAATAAAACTGTTGAACAATATCTCCTTTTTATTTGGATCCGCCTGTGGATCTATTTCAACTATTTGTGATACCTATTATTACAATTCATTAAAGTTGAAATGAATCTATCTTTGCTTCCGATGTGCATTTATATATTGTGTTGTTTGACTATGATGATATCAACTACATCACGATACTCCCCACCGGGCCCACCGGTAATACGTGTAAATATCGGGGTGTGACAGACAATTATTTTAAAATAATCTTGTATACAGATTTACATGTTTGTCGTCCGTTCAGGACCCGGTTAGAAGAGCCGGATTAGATTAATAGACACACCACAAGTATAGGCCCACAAGAGAGTGAGATACCGTTTATACATACGTAACTGTCAGGTGTTCGCCTACACCCCGTGCTTAAGCCGTGGCCATTTCTAATGAATGAGCCGAGGATATCCAGGACATGGTCATTAACCCCCCAAAGGCATTGCATCAAACAAAACTGATTAAAATGGGTTATGTAAATTTATTAATCAAAATCCGATTTAAATAATTTCATACCCAACCAAGCGGTATTAATATAATACCATATCCCAAGCCCGTATAACGGAAAATATGTCATAACCTATTAGTTTCAATGTTTGTCATACAGGTGTGATATGGGTTTTGTGAAAATTACTTAAATTCTTGTGATATTGATGTTAATTGATAGATATGATGCAAGTTCAAGTGTTAATTTTTGGTGTTCTAGTCATATTAGTATGCAAATGATATTTTGATATGGTTAACTAGTTAATCATGAACATGATAATGGTATTATGATGATTATGCCTTTAAGATGTTTGATAAAATGTCTTATTGAAAAATATGAAATAATCGCTTAATTGATTTACCAAGAGTATTATATGGTGAATATTGAACCATGAGTTCTAATCAATATATTCGAATTAAATTCTATAGGTAATTTGGGTGGATCGTCAAGTGTGCAAGGCGGGACGGATAACCGCTTGAAGGGAAAGCTCTAAAGGTACGTAGCTTTATGCTTCGTAGAATTTCGTTAATATTTTGTATTGACATACGTTGAATAATGAAGATACATTCATGAAATTTGGTTCATTCTTAAGCGGTGAATTCCGTATGAATGAACCGAATGGATAAATACTATTAACGATAAGTTTGGTTGTTGAAAGTGATGGATTTCACTAAAATGTCCAAACGGGTCAAAATAATAAATATATGAGAGGTTTATTTGTTTGAAAGTGATGGACTTCACTTGAACATTCAAATGGGTCAAAATGATGAAATGATAAAGTTTTTGTTGTATAAAAGCGATGGATTTCGCTAAGGGCAAACCAAACAGGTCAATTAAGGGTAAGTGCAAACTGGGCGGGAGCACTTATTCCATAAATGTTAAACCCGAGTAACGGGTAGTGATTGGTTAAACACATAAACCGGTAATAGAAGCGTGAGTGTCGTAAGTAATGAACTCGGGTAAATGGGTTGTAGATGAAAAACAAATAATTCCATGAAAGGAATGTGAAGGATTCAAGTTTATGAACTTGAACATCAAACGGGTCGAATATGTGTTCTCGCAAACCGAGTATTGGGAGCGTGGAACACAGAGTTATTAAGCCCCGGGTAATAGGTATAATCGTGGAAAATAATCCCACTAAAAAGTTATGGATGATTGGAGCTTAGGTGCTTAAATATCAAAACGGGTCAAAATAAAGTAAAACACAAACCGGGTAATGGGAGCGTAAACTATATGAATTATGGATCCGGGTAATGGATTACAGCTTAGATATGTTAAGAAATGAACCCCAAGCGATTAAAATGAGTTTGGATAGGTTTGGATGTAAATTGGGTGAAAAATAAACGTGCAGAGCTGACACGACCGTGTGAACATTGACATGGCCGGGTGAAGGTTCTGTGAAAAAATACATGTTTAGCTGACATGGCCAGGTGAAGGGGCCGAAAAAATATATAATTTCTTGTGTTTAATTCTTTTGTTCAAATGCTTTGATTTCTAATCATTTGAATGAAATTGTATGATAGGTAACGATTTAGACCTCAGAGGATGAAATTGTGTAATAGATGTGTGAAGGGACGAAACTATTACATAATAGCATGTTTATAAATAGAAAATGGGGGTGCCTAACTAAGTACGGTGTTCAGAGTAAATTAAGCGAATGTGTGTTGCGTATGTGTATGAAAATATGAATTCATAGTGCGTGTAATAGTACGAACTTACATATGAGTATATGAGTATGAGACAAGTATGTATGTGTTGGTTATACGAAGGCGTATATTCGTGATGTAGTTTAATGAATGTAGATTAATGGATTGTGTTTAAATGAAGTTGTGGGTTTTCAATATGTTTAAGAATACCGTTGCTAATCATGTTATTGTTAAGAATGAAATGAAAAGAAAAGTGTAGGTATGATAACGTTGGGTCCAAGATAGTTGATGCCGGGAAGCAGTGGATGAGTTTGGAAGGATAATTGAACGAAATATATTGCGTCGTTAGAATGCAATATGATCCTTTAGCTATATGTTTATAATATAAGTATGATGTTATCAATTATTAACGTGTTGATTGTTTATGGTGACTGCAGGTTACACAGATTATTACTAATTGCCATGAAGGACAAGCAGGTGAAGATCAAGTTAAAGAACATGGATTGTACGGAAGGGTGGTCTCTTAGTTTGTATTCACAATTTATTTTCGATATATAAATTAAGGATGAATGTTGTAATTCTTTAAAGGAATCGTTGTTGAATGGTTATCAAGTATGCAAGAATTTATAAACAAAGAAATTTTAAAGTTAGTATTTTTCTGCTGCAACTTTTGGTTAAAACGTGTCAGGGTCTAACAAAAAAGTAATGATTGGATGTGAATTAATGAGCGTTAACTACTACACATTATTTAAGTGACATTATGATGTTGATGTGGCGAAAAATGCCCTTTAGGGGCATTAACCATTAGACCATGTGTAGTGAGGCTTGAAGATTAAGTCCATACCTTGCTTTATGCGACACGTGTCATCCCAATTAGCAAGGAGCATTATGAGCATTGAAGTTAAAAAGTGGTGTAGTGGTATAATGTCCCATGCAATGATTACCCAAATATTTAATTTAATTTCCTATTGGCTAAATCAAAATTGAACTGCGTTTCCACAAACACGCACTTCGAAATTTTGAGGGAATCACCCCCACAAGAGCGGTGTTCCGACGTCTTAGAACGTGAAGTAGCAAAGAACACATCACTTCACTTAGCCACTACACATACTCTTACAAAGAATTTCTCATTTGAAACCTTCACTTATTACACAAACATTACTTTTTGAGTCCCCGTGTTTTAGTGGTTTTAACCACTTGAGTAAAAAAAAAAAAAAATTAACGCCCTTAGTCTCTAACCATTCATTTTATAACGTTTTAAGTCTCGGTTTTTCAGTGGTTTTAACAACTTAAGTCCAAAATAAAAATACAAGTGTTAAAAGGTTGGACTCAAAATGTTATAAAATAAGTGGTTAGCAACTCAAAGCGTTAATATTTTTTTATTTTAAACTCAAATGGTTAAAACTTAAAACCACTAAAACGTTAATGTTATAAATAAGTTATATTATGGTGACTATCCACATTCTAACTCCCGTCTCTTCATGTCCTTTGTATTAATGTAAGAACACTATATATAGAGGTTCTTTGTATTGCATGTGCACACCTCAATGAATAATATATTTCTCTCTATGTTCCTTTGATTATGTTCATATACTAGTCGCTAGTAGGCCGTTGTTTTACAACACGTTATCAGCACGAGTTGCTTAGCACGAGTTGGTTTTGATGATGGATCACATTATCATGAGGTATGTCATTAACTTGTTATTGTTATCATCTTCAAAAGAATCCATATTATAATTCATACAATTTTGGATAGATTGAGATTTAGAATATAGAAACTGCTCCATATGAGTCGTCCGACCAATTGATTTATATAGTGGTGTATGATATTCATTGTTTAGGTATATGCTAAAAATGTAGGTTAATTACTAATCTTTGTATAGTCTATTAATGTTATGATATTTATCTAATTGTGTGTACGTATGTTGTTTATTTTTCGATTAAAGTATGAAACGATTGTACACATTCTTATTCTTAAGTGTAATTGCTCTAAAGTATTAGTTGTGTTAAGTTGGTTATGAGTGAATTTTAGCAATTTTGATTAAAAAAATTGTTGTGATTTCTTGGTACTCTTTCTTAAAAATTAAATAATACCAAAATAATTGACAAGTGCATAACTGAATTTTGTTATATATATAATAATATTTTGATGAAAGTGTTAAACTGTGTTTTAACGGCTATAGAATAATGTATTGTATGTTTTGTATAATGAGGTGATGAAATTAAATTGTTAATGATGGTGAACTATGTTTTGTATTATATGACAATTTGTGATCATAAAAATATTTGCTAGAATTTGGTTGTGATGCAATGATTAGAAGATTTTGTGAGTAACAGTTTGTTGAAAATGCTTGGAAAATGTGATAATAATCAAAATGATACTTAATAATTCATAGGTAATGTAGTTTTATTTTGTAATGATGTTGACTCATTTATAATGTTTTAATAATTGTACTTATTAATTATGTAGTATGTGTACCAGATCAAGTATCTGTAGACAATGATACAGGTTGTTGAAGTAAAAAAAAATTGTGCAAATAAGAATTGTCAAAGAAGGAAATAGTTTGTATATTGATGATAACCTTATAATTATATGCATACCTTTGCATTGATTTTTGTGTTTCTAGAGTTAGATTAAGGTTAATTGCATATCTATACCACTTTGCATTATCTTTATTATTGTGTTATTTTGATCAGTGATATGATGTGGGGTTCTTTACAACCATGAATATTTATTGTTCGATTTGTTTAAAACCCACTCAAATTTCTTTTAAGTTTTCTCATTGGGAAATCTTGTGGGGCTAGGCAATCGATTTTTGGTTATCTTAGGTGGTTGTCTTTTGATCTAAAATATGGAAGATGAAAAGTTACCATTAATATTTATTAAATTGGATTTATCACAACATATAAATGAATATTCATTATCTTAGTTTTTTTATTTAATTGTAGTATTAGTATGAAAAGTTTTGATGAAAGGTTTCTATTATTGAATTTTATTATATTATTAATATGAACGAATCTTGCTTTATGTCTATATAATTAAGTTATTTATGTATGGGATATAATTTGGTATTTTGTTTTCACTATATACTTTATCTTCAACTTAATTACTTTATACTTTTAATTGTGGGATAGGAACTTGTTATCAAGCTAAGCAATGTATTTATTTATTGTATACAAAATTAAATCAGTATATTATTTTAAAGGTCTTTGCTTAGATAAACATGGACTTGTATTCTCATACATATATTAGTTTCTATCATATGTTTAGACAAAATATGTAATTTTAGAAAATTATCACATTTCATAGGGAACACTTAGTCATCAAGGTTTCACCATATTCTTTTCTTACGATATTATAGAATATATAATTATGAAAAGAAATAGAACCATCAGACCTAAAGAATTGTACATTGGAGTTATAATATTTGCTTTTTATGGTTATCTGATTCATTAAAGAACAATTCTATTCGTGGTAGTTTGATATGCATAAAAGGAATTAATTGAGATTTCATTATGAAATCTATATGCATGCATATATAATTGCAATTTATAATTCATGATGCCTTTCATTTTATATCCATTATCTCCTTTATGGTAAAAAATATTATATTGAAAAACATATATGACGCTACCTAATGATGTCTAATGATTTTCATTTGGAGATTATCATTTACATAGATATTATTGAATAAGGCTAATAAAGACCAAAGTTGTGTATTATTGTCATTCCCATGAAAGTTTATAAGCATGCTTAAAAGACCCGTTTATTTGAAATAAATTGAAGTAAAGACATGACATGACATATGAAGTGTGGGTCTCACGTAAGTTCATTATAAATTTATGGAAGCTCGTAAGATTTTCGATCGACAAATTTTGTTGTCTCAGTCATATAACTACTTCTTGATTTACATCATCTAATGAGATATATAAGAAGGTTGAAAAAAAATTCCACTTGTCAAACCTCAAATGCACTCTAGATATATAAGGTTTGAAACAGTCACCATGAAAGTTTTGTGACTCTAATCCATTCCTTGAAGTGAATGTGATGATATACTGATTAGTATAATGGTCGTGATTATGTACATAGTGATGAAATTGCAATGATGCGACCATGAAAGTTATAATCCATTCCTTGAAGAGAATGTGATGAAGAAAATATCAATTTAAAGGTCATGATCATGTACATAAAAAAAGTTTAATGATGCCCATGTTGATAATGAGATTAAGCATGCTAATAATGAAATTGATAGTAAGAAGTAGTGCACTGTAAGATTGAATATGCGAGAATAAATGAATTGGGAAAAGATGTAAAACATAATAATGCACTATCCTCTCGTATTTAGTATCGTGTATTAAACAAACATGAGTGCAAGTAAAGTATATATGATCATAATTATTTAATGATTGGCATGACCGGCCAGACCATACCGAGTCATTAATGATGATGTGAAAAGTATTGAAGAACCAGAAGATTCGTCTTGATAATTATACATGTCATATTTGCTCTCAAGTGAAGTTAAGTATTGATCAACAAAAGTAGGGTGTGAATCCCCAAATATTCTGGAAATGATAATGAAAATAATTATACAAACATGATACCATTTAGTGTTTTAAAATCGATGCATCGTCTAAATGGTTATCAAATCCACAACCTGAAGCTTGTGGGATTGTGGCTTAGCTAATGTGATAGCAAGCTTATTAATCCAGATTACTATTAGTTACAAAGCCAATGATCATGAGAGGAGTAAAAGTTCATTTAGGTACATGTAATTTTATATATAGTACCATCAATTCACATCAAGCCAATATGTTATAGTTCTCCCCTATACAGTTGGTTTTTTGGTCAGAAACCAAAGATGTCTCATCAAAGCTTTTGGTTGTGCGACATATATTAAAACTCATCCATCACACCGCACAAAGATGGGACTTCTAAAAAGTTTGAGAATATGTTGGGTATAAATCACCGTCTATGATTAAATACTTAAAGCCATTAGTAAGAAATTTGTTTATGGCTCATTGGTTTTCACTTTAGTGAATGAATGTTCCCAACATTAGGGGGAGATAACAAGCAGTTGGAAAGTGAAAAGTGAAATGAATTATCATGTCATCTTGATCCTCAGACTATAAACTATGAACTAGAAGTTTAAAGTATAATTCATTTACCAATATTAAATAACAAATTACCAGACAAGTTCACTGACCTAAATAGAGTGACTAAGTAAGTCACATAATCAACTGCTTATGCTCCAGTCATATTTGTATCCCAAGAGGACAACCACATATTTTGTAATGAGTCTATTGCACACCTGAAGCATGGTAGACTAGTCGATTCCAATAATAAAATTCCTCGAAAATTGGAGCAAGTAATTAAGATGGTCAAGTCGAGGTTATAGTAATAAGATCTCCTGAAGAGACAATAGACATGATGGTTCAAGAAGAACCTCGGGTACCTGAAAATAAAGAGATCTCGATAAGTTGTATCATGTCTAAGATATGTATGGAATCAAAATAAAAATCGACGTCGTTATACTTTTGTATATAATGTAGCGCTTAAAATGATTAAATGATGAGGATCAAGATTTAAGATCTGTCTATGAATGAATATTAAAAATGATTGGCCAAAATAGAAAGACGCAAATAAGACAGAGTTTAGTTCTCTAATGAAATGGAAAGTTTCTGAACTAACAGTCCATACAACTGAAGTTGTAAAATATGATGGACACAAGTGTGTCTTTTATGTAAATCATGTGAAAATCAAATTAAGTGACATAAGTCAAAATTGGTGGCACAAGAATTTTCACAAAGACCTATGATTGATTATGAGGAAACGTATTCTCCAGTGGTGGATGCATTGACTTTCCAATATTTTATTAGTCTGGTAATATAGAGAGATAATTGATGCGCGTCTATGAATGTTATGTATCACTTGATACTAAAAGTATACATGAGGGTCCCTAAAGGATTTGAATGATCAAAATCATGTAAGTTAAGTTCTGGAGAACAATATGATCGTTGTATATAGATTCATTTTTGTTTACGATTGAACTCCTAATGAGTTTTCTAAACAATTGAGTTCCCTAAAGGTAAATCAAAACATCTTAATGATGTAATTCTTGTGCACCAATAAACATACATAGAAACTTGTACCCAGTGATTGTGATATCTTCATACATAGTTTACACACATGGTACAATATGGTTTTTGAAGATAAAAGCAAGTGTTCATGACATTTTTGCATATGATATAAATATCTTTGTGTTATATGGGTAAGTTTATGTATCAAAACTCATGAAGAGTGAATGCACATGCATATTTGGATAAGATGGAAAGAATTCCCTCATGGATTGATAATGCTAGAAGCATTAATGATGTCAACACCTCAAGAACGTACTATATCAAGTTCATAGAATATGTATGGACTAAAATAGTTAGATCGAGTGTTATACAACTCGAGATATTTGCATAAAGAGGGATATAAGTTTGATTAAATTAGCCATGTTTTATCGACGTTCTACTTTTAAAAGTTCACTATAATCGCAGTTTACAGTGATGATGTCTAGGCATCATCGAGAGAAATTGTCAAACTTTTAGAGGGATAATTTTTGAATGACCTTGGCACGATCTAACTATTACTCGAACTGCAGTTCGAGTATATATGTAATTATATTTTACCAATCCCCCAAGTACATCTAGAAGATGATGTTTGGATATTTTAGTAAGGGTATAGTTGAACCTTAATGTATGTTAGAAGTTTTTAAGTAATTTGTTATAAGAAATGCCTATTATCATCTCCTATCGAAGTAGAGATTCTCATTCTAGAAGTACCATCGTTAAATGCATAAGTGCATTAATATGTTTTGCTAGCTATGTATTGTTATAATATCTTTCACTTGAGCTTATTGTCATAACCTTTATCAAGCGAAGAGACATTGGAATGTGTTCAAAAAAACATTTTAGGTATAAACGATATTTGATTATATTTTACTAACCCATCAAAACAAGTTTGGTTAGTCTTGTGGATGCAGGAATATAACGAAACACTGTCGTGGACATATGATAATTTTTGGAAAAGACACCTAAAGTCTCGTTAGAAGATTATGCAACATTGCTCAACATAAAATATTGCACATTAAGGGATCAAGCGACAAATCATTCGCTACAAAGACTTTATTCGACTTTCAAGGAAGATGGACACACGTCACTTAAAGGATACGTGTTAAAATGAGGGGGATACTTATTCAAGTTGCACTCTTTTTCCCTTGACTAAGTTTTGTCCCACTGTGTTTTCTTAGTAAGGTTTTTTTAAAGAGACAACATACCTAATCCAAAAGTAACAGGGGGAGAAAATGCGCGCTGCACTCTTTTTCCCTTAGCTGAGGTTTTGTCCCATTGGGTTTTCCTAACAATGTTTTTAACGAGGCAGCATCACCAAACGTATAATACATTGTTTTCTTTTATCACGTGGATAATCAAGGGGGAGTGTTATAAATAAGTTATATTATGGTGACTATCCACATTTTAACTCCCGTCTCTTCATGCCCTTTGTATTAATGTAAAAACACTATATATAGAGGTTCTTTGTATTGCATGTGTACACCTCAATGAATAATATCTTTCTTTTTATGTTCCTTTGATTATGTTCATATAGTAGTCGCTAGTAGGCTGTTTTACAACAGTCAAGACATAAAAACTAATTTTACTCTAAAACTCGAGTTCAATAACCCAAAAAACAACTATTAAATAAAAAATAGTGAAAGACACATGGTTTAAAAACCGAAGGTACACCACGTTGCCAAAACACTCTAAACCCTCAGAAAACCCTAAACTTATTTTCTTCCTCACTTCACTAAAATGCGACCACCAAGAGGCGGCGGATTCGGTAGTCGTGGCCGCAGCGGCGGCGGTTTCAGAGGCGGCAGGGACGGCGGCGGCCGATTCGGTGGTGGCCGTGGCGGACGCGGTGGCGGCGGCGGCCGTTTCGGCGGTGATCGGTTCAACGAAGGCCCTCCAGAAGAAGTTGTAGGTTTGTAATCATCTCTTACCTCTATTTAACAACATAGAGCTACAAAATACCTCATTTACAGATTCAATCACACATTATCTGTTGCTATTTTTAAACAGTCAGTTTGATTTTTCATGTATTGCTTTTGATTTTGTTGCTAACGGTGCAGAGGTTTCGTCATTTGTTCATGCTTGTGAGGGAGATGCAGTTACAAAGCTCACTAATGAGAAGATACCTTATTTTAATGCACCAATTTACCTTCAAAACAAGACTCAGATAGGCAAAGTTGATGAGATTTTTGGTCCAATTAATGAATCTGTGAGTCAGATATTATTATTTTGATTGCTTGTTACTGTTTTTATTTTGATTTTTAGGGTTTGTACTGATATGTGTTGTTTTTTGTTTGAAAAATGTAGTTCTTTTCGGTTAAAATGATGGAGGGTATTGTAGCAACTTCATATGCAGCTGGTGATAAGTTCTACATTGACCCTATGAAGCTTTTGCCTTTATCCAGATTTCTTCCACAGCCAAAGTATGTTTCTTTTATGTTGTTACTTATAAAGTTAAATTATTTTAGTCTTGCATATATGGGGTGTTTGGGTTAGCTTATTTTGGAGCAACTTACGACTTATTGACTTGTAAAAGTTAATAAGTTAATTTTTTGAGTGTTTGGGTTAGGTTATTTTGAAGGATTTTGTGTGTTGAGAAGTCATTTTTGAGAAGTCAGAATTTCTAACTTCTTACTTATGACTTATATAAGTTAATAAGTCATTTTTGAGAAGGAATCCCAAACACCCACATCAAGTCTTTGCTAGGGGTGTTTATAAAATTGGTTTTATAAAGCACGAAGCGTACGATAGCGACAAGGTCTAAAACCGAGGTACCAAGTGCAAAAGCGCCACTTTTCGTACTTGGTGATCAAATAATTATATAATTCTTTTTTTATATATGTTTTAATATTGAAATTACATACATTTACAACCTGAAAAGCATGCTGTACAACAATCTGAGAAATACATGGGCGCTTTGTGTAAAAGATGCGCCGTGTGTAGCCTGAAGCAGTGAGGCCTAAGTAGCGCTTTTTAATAAACCAAGTTTATAAAAGGTTGAAACCGATCGATGGAACTGCTTAAATCAAAGCAAGTCGACTGGTTTGGCAGGATTGAGATACACATGGTGCGGTTCACGGTTTGGTCAAGTTTGAAACTTGGAACCTGCCCTTTTAAGTTTTATTATATATGTGTGTGTGTAGTAGAATATTTTGTAAAAAAATATTATAATCATGAAACATTTTTTATAATTTAAAGTTTATAATGCAAACTCTTGATTTTAAAAAAGGCTGGTTTAAGCAGTTGAGCTGTTAAAGCCGAACTGTTAAAACTGGTTTGGCCAGTCGAAATCACCCAGCCCCGTTGGTTTGGTTTAGTTTGTTGTTTGTTGAAACTGTGGTCAGTGTTTTAACCAAGATTTTTTGTTGAAAATTGCTCAACCGGACAATGAACACCTCTAGTCTCTCTTTTGTATTTTAAAGCTTCTTGTACCGTGTGTTCTTCTTGTTTGTTTTTTAAACTTTGGTGTTAAATAGGGGAGCAAGCGGTGGACGTGGGGGTGGAAGAGGAGGTGGTAGAGGTGGAGGGCGTGGTGGTTCTTTCCGTGGCAGAGGTGCTCCAAGAGGAGGTGGCGGCTTTCGTGGTGGTAGCCGGGGTGGTGGCGGCTTTCGTGGTGGTAGCCGTGGCGGTGGGTTTGGTAGGGGCCGAGGGAGATCATAGAACAAGATTTTTGGTGTTGTTTTGTGATTTTTATCTAGTGCACTTATCTCTTGTAGTTTTGGTTCTAAGTTTTTCCTGCAGTTTCTGTTATGACATTTGTTTTTTCATATGAAAATGATGCTTGATTATCCACAAAACAAATTTTATTACCTTCATAGTTTGTGTGCAAATTTCAGTTAAAAATATTATAGACATGAATGTGCTCAGATTTCATATATTTGTTTTCTTAAATTATAAAACACCCAACACCTTATAACCCCACTAAATTTTCACCATCATACAGTCATACTTTAAACTCTAAATTACAAGTTATAGCAATGAAAAAACAAGAAGATTATGCATCTTCTCACTCACTTTCAACATTTTAAAACTGGTAAAGAACATGATTACCTTTACACTAAGTTTAACTACATTTATTCCAAATCTTCAATTAATTTGTGTCCACCATTTTCAGCATTTCTTGCTGCTGATAGCTTCTTGTGTTTCTTGATCTCGGCGTTCTTCGCTTTTATTCTTCGTTTCTTCTCATTGGCATCGACCCACGTGTAATCAGAAGGTATGTTAAACGGGTCAGTTTCATCTCTAAAGCCGCAAACTTCATTGTCACTTGATTGACCTCCATGGCTTCCTTTCATCCATGAAATCCATGAACTCGACCCTTCCGGTTGTTTGGTTTTCGCATCTTGAAAATGGGCCGGGCTTGATAGAGGCGTAGAAAACTCATCGGATGAAGATTGCAGCTCCTCAAATTTTGTAAATGTTACAAGAACCTTAATTGTTGGCACGACTGGAATCGCGATCTGCAATTTTATACTTTGTTATATTTCAATTAAGAAAGTTCACAAAGTAATGAAACATGGAAAGGACCTTGAGTGGGAACATGACTAGAGGTAATTTAGTGGTTAAAAGCTCCCGTAATCGCCTTATAGCCTTCACCTTATTGGCTAAAGTGTCGAGTAAAGGCAAAAGCTTGTCGGTTTTCAAAGGGAAATTGGGTGCTAACCACAAAACGGGTCTTAACCCTTTTTTATACTCGCTTTCATGCTTGATCCTTTCTTCTTTTCCTTCTTACCGCTTTTATCTTTCCCCTTTTTTACCCTCCTTGTCGTCGTCCAGTTGAATCTCGGACGTTGACTTTTAACTTCGTTCAGCTTTGAAAACTTACGAAGAATCATCGAATCTTCATTATCGTTACCTTTGGGTTTTAAACCTTTTTTGTTCCATCCGAACCAACCTTTCTTGTCTTTAGTTCAGACGAATCCACATTACCATTTTCAAGAACGCCATGTTCATGTTGGTGATCGCGTTATTCATTATCACTTATTTTAAGTGCTGAATCCAACTGGATCTTTTCTTCAGTGGTCAACACGTCATCATATCCGTCTCGACCAACAACCTGTTCATCATTCGTGGAAAATAACTCTTCATCCGTTATAGCACCACTGCACCAGGAACCCGTCTAGATTTCACTCACCATTACATGAAGCATATCGAAAACCTTACTTTTCCACAACTTCCGTTCTCTCCGTTCATCGCCAAGTCAAATGAGGAACGAGCTCAGCTTGAGTCAGATCAATTCCGGGCCTGTACATGTTCGTTTGCCACATCAACACAACTTCACGAGCCACTTCGGTTTCCGTAGGCTGTGCCCGGCTCCCTCTAACGCATTCGTTATTTCTTTTGTTTTACGAGAAAGAACGATTAACGAACCCGGAGCTAACGAAACTTTACCATCTTCATACCTGTCTCCAAGAAACAAGAACGTTTGACCGACCGTTGGATCCTAAACCCATCGAATCCCACAAGTGTCATATCAGCCCGTAAACTCGACCCACGTTTCCATATCTTGTAAGTATCCGAAGGAGCAATTCTACTATAAACGGGATCACCGAGCTCTCAAAATGAAAAGTAATTTCCATATGAAAATCACGAATTCGCTTGACAGACAATATGATTCTAGGCAACCTACGACACCATTTCGCCCACGCTAACCGCTGATAATATCTAGCAATAATCATAGCTATGTGTTCTTCGCGGTTACAAACCGCTTCTTGTAAAGCACTCCACTCGTTCTCGTTCTGAAGACTCCAATCCGCACCAGCAGCCATTAAAATTTCGTCTGAAACAGGATCTTTAACACGAACCAATCTTCCATATCAATCTTTCATCACTTACAGCAGCAAAATTTGCTGGACTATGAGAGTATTTGGACCAATCTTCCATATCAATCTTTTTTGTTGGCGGTAATTCCCGACTCATCACAAGTCGGTGATGGGAAAAGGGTGACAAGGGAGTTCAAGTCACAAGTCGGTGAACTTGAGGGATCAATGTTGACAAGTTGGTCATAATTGGTTAAGTTTCATAATTACATTATAATTATACTTGGTAAATGTCTTGGTCACCAAGTTAGGGTTATTTGGTAATGTCGGGTAAGCCTATATAAACCATGTTAGGGTTAGACATTATTAAAAGATAAGAGAGAAGAGAGACAAGACTATAGAGAAACCGAGTTATGATTTGAGAGTCTGTTTGTAATCAGTTTGAGCTATTTTCTGATTAATAAGATTGAAAGTTATTCGATCTGAATTCTTTTCTTCATCTTTTCTATTTTGTTTGATTGTCGATTGGGACTTGAATTGGTATCGGAGCCAAGTTCAATCGTCGATATCAAACGCGTACTCGGGTTCTTAATCGGCGGCTAAGGAGTCTGACGGGTCGGCGATCAAGAAGGTCGAGATCGGCGGTATTAGTTCATCGAAGCAGGGATGTAGGTACTGTTACGACGGCGGACAACGAGTAGGTTGTTCGTGTAGTGGCCAACGGCAACTCGGAAACAAGTTGGTTTCCGATCCGGGCTGGTGAACAGGGATTTTGGTTGTGTTGCGAGTAGGGATGAGATCGGTACGATACCGGTACCGTACCGGTAGCGATACCGTAAATACCGTTACCGAAATTGAGGAAATGTGGATAACGATTACCGTACCGTATTTATTGATTCGGTATCGATACGGTACCGGTATCGGTTACGGTACCGGTATTTCGGTACTTTACCACATTGGTACCGCTTTGGTGTCATCCATTGTTTTACCTAAAAAAATTTCATGTGGAACCCACCCATCCATTATTAACTTAACTGAACTAGAGTAATATATAGAGAGATGTAAACAAAAGGTAAACATATTAAGCAGTCAAAAAAATCAAAAGGTAAACATCTATGGGTTCGACTTTTAACATTCAAATTCCAACATGTCTAAAAAATAATCATAATTGATTAAAAATAACCAAACAAAAGAAATTTGATATTGATTTTTGTAAAACAATGTTCAAGAAAATATAACTTCATAGTGGGATCTAAGATAATAGCAAAATACATAAAGTCATTATTAAATTCGATATTAACGCCGATATTTACTGAAAAATACCGGTACCGATACCGAATTTCGAAAAATCTATCACCGATACCGGTACCGTTTATGATTGGTACGGTACGGCATCGGTACGGTATCGGTATTTCGGTAAAAAATCTCATCCCTAGTTGCGAGAGTTATTCGTGACCAGTTTTGCAAGACGCGAACGGAAATATACAAAGGTTGAACAAGTTTGGGGTCGAGCGAACCGAGGTTTGAGTTGGCAAGGAAGAACCGAGTGGGAGGATCAAGACACCAAGAGGATTGGTAAGAAGATCAAAGGGTCGATCGAGTTTCTTCATGAAATCACTACCCATGTTTTAGTCATAAGTCAAAGATGAGTCTAAATTCTAAGGGAACGTGTTTTGATCCAAGAAAGCTAGTGTTTGCTCAAGATTGCAACCGAGTCAACGGTGGTGCGAGTTCTTATGACCAAAGGACGAGTCGTGGAAGGACTAGTCGAGTACAAGGTCGCAAGAATGTTCGAGCTAGGAAGGAGCCGAAAAACACAACTAGAAATCAAGATGTGTTCTATGAAAATCAAAATAAAGAAGACATGTTAGAGTCTACTTATTTCGAGTCGGAAATTAAGGGGGGTGATTGTTGGCGGTAATTCCCGACTCATCACAAGTCGGTGATGGGAAAAGGGTGACAAGGGAGTTCAAGTCACAAGTCGGTGAACTTGAGGGATCAATGTTGAAAAGTTGGTCATAATTGGTTAAGTTTCCTAATTACATTATAATTATATTTGGTAAATGTCTTGGTCACCAAGTTAGGGTTATTTGGTAATGTCTTGGTCACCAAGTTAGTGTAAGCCTATATAAACCATGTTAGGGTTAGACATTATTAAAAGATAAGAGAGAAGAGAGACAAGACTAGAGAGAAACCGAGTTATGGTTTGAGAGTCTGTTTGTAATCAGTTTTGAGCTATTTTCTGATTAATAAGATTGAGAGTTATTCGATCTGAATTCTTTTCTTCATCTTTTTTATTTGGTTTGATTGTCGATTGGCACTTGATTTTTATGCTTTTTTAGTAATTTAACTAAATTCACATTGTTGATTGCATACTTGATTATATGGTTAACTATTTACAACATAGTTTGAATCCAAAATGGGCACAAAAGCAAACAAGGGTCAATCTCTTTTATGCTAAAGATCAACACTTTTATAAAAAACAAGAAAAACTAGAAGTAAGATACCTATAGGAGATGAATCAAAACTTTTTTTTTTTGAAAATTAAAGAAAAAGAAAGATGAAAGCTTTCAAAAGGTCTTTTCATGGTGGTTCATATGAGTCATCTTGTTCTTCAGAAACATTTGATTCTGGTCAATTCATCTCTCTATCTTTAATAGAGAATCAAGTGTGTAAAGTAAATTACTCTAAATTCAAATGAGATTTTTCCCCTCCTTTTGTGGTTTTGCAGATGAGTTTGTTCAAAGAAAAAGAGTAATGAACCCTTTACCTTTTGTATATTATTCTTTGATTTGTTGCTTATTTTACCATCTTCAAATCCAACGTACTCATGTGGTGGAACTACTACACAGCTTGTCAATGAAAAGATTTTTCTTTATTTTTTAAACTAGGATGCTTTTGACCATCCATAAGCGACAAGGAAATAGTACCGGCAAGGAGGACAAGGTACCATAAAGTATATGATACCAACGTCGGGTTGTTTCGCGGCATTGTGTGTGGGAGTGGGGGTCTCACCTTATCTCATTTCATGTATGCAGACGACGACGTAGTCTTCCTTGGCGAATGGTCGGAGACAAACGCTAAGAATCTAAGGAGGCTTTTGAGATGCTTTTATTTGGTCTCAGGTCTTGTCAGGGGCTGTTCTTAGAAGAGCTTTGGCAGGGCCACGACCCGGACAAGTTTTTCGGCCGTAGTGCTAATTTTCCGCATTTCGATCGAAATTTTTTATATATACTATGTTTTGGCCCGGGCTTGACCGGGCTTTTTTTAGTGCCCGTGTCTTTCGGTCCTGGCACGTTTAACGGGCAAGATCCACCACTGGGTCTTGTCACACCACAACATTTCCACGTATTACCGGTGGGCCCGGTGGGGAGTATCGTGACGTAGTTGATATCATCATAGACAATAATCACAGTTTAATGCACAACGGAAGTCTAAAATATTAATACAAACCGAATTAAAAAGTATAATAAAATATTACACAATGGTTGTAGGTGGATCCACAGGCGGATCTAAAACAGAAAGTAAATATTGTTCAACAGACTTTAAGTATTAAAAGCTTGCAAGACTCTTTATTTAATACTCAGGAGTTTCCAGCCCATTTCGTGTAGTACCTGCACTTAATCTTTTTGAAAAATACGTCAGTTTACATGGGTAAATACAATTAGCTGACTCTTTTGAAAACATTTAAGAAAATTGATTTAAATGCACAAGACACAAATATTCTTGAGTTAATTGCCATTTTCGCCCCTGAGGTTTGGGCACACTTGCCATTTTCGTCCAAAATGAAGGTTTTGTACAATTTTGCCCCCAACGTTTGTAACTTTTTGCCATTTTCATCCAAATACCTAACCAAGTTACTTTATATCTTATTATGGGTTATTTTTAACCTAACCAAGTTAGTTTATACCTTATTATTGGGTATTTTTGAAATTTATCAATTATAAGGGGGTAATTTATAAATTATCTTCTAGTTATTATTTTTGAAAAAGATGATCCAACATTAAATTTTAAATTTTACTTTAATTAATGCATATATATTGGAGATGGTCTATTATTAAAGATTCGAATTATAAAAATACAATTCATATGATAACATATGCTTTGTTCATTGTTACGCTTTTATCTATTTCTATGTTTGTATACCTAAATAAGATCACATTGGTGTTAACATTTTTATAATATAACACGATTTTTAGCTGTGTATATATTTTTTTACATTAATAATATAAGCATTTATACTTTAATATGTTTGCATTTACAGTTTTATAAAAAAAAAAATTAAACTTTAAAAGTCTTGTAATTAAAATGTAATTTTATAGATCACAATTAACAATTCAACATAGGACTTTCACTAAAATTATTGAACCAAAATCACCTATTGATTTTATTAGGGTTACTAAACGGGTCGTGATGTCACGTACATAAACCCAAACACGACACGTATATTCCCGAATTAATGCAAAAACAACCATTTTAACCCGAAATTTTTTATTTTAATATTGTTTGCATGTTAATGCTTTAATCATAAATGTACATATCATTTTAGTTTTTAAGCAATCATTCTTAAATTGTGTATTCTTATATTTAAACTTATTTATTATGACACAAAAGTAGTCAAAATTTAATTTATTACTAGAAGATAATTTATAAAGGCTGATAAATAATAACTAGAAGATAATTTATAAATTACCCCCTTATAATTGATAAATTTCAAAAATACCCAATAATAAGATATAAACTAACTTGGTTAGGTTAAAAATAACCCATAATAAGATATAAAGTAACTTGGTTAGGTATTTGGATGAAAATGGCAAAAAGTTACAAACATTGGGGGCAAAATGGTACAAAACCTTCATTTTGGACGAAAATGGCAAGTGTGCCCAAACCTCAGGGGCGAAAATGGCAATTAACTCAATATTCTTTTATAACTTGGGACAATCATTTAAAATAATCTTGCATACAGATTTATATGTTTGTCGTACGTTCAGAGCCCGGGTTAGAAGAGTCGGGTTAAGATTAATAGACACACCATTAGTATAAGCCCACAAGAAGTTTCCTCACGAGTGAGATACCGTTTTACATATGCAACTGTCAGGTGTATGCCTACACCCCGTGCTTAAGTCGTGGCCATTTCAAATGAATGAGCCGAGGATATCCAGGACACGGTCATATTAACCCCCAAATGCTTTGTATCAAACAAGACAGATTAAAACGGGTTATCTCAATGATTTAACCACTAATCGATTAAATATTCAATACCCGACCAAGCGGTAATAATTTACCGTATCCCAAGCCCGTATAAGGGAAAATAAGTTAAAAGTATTTACCTGAGCTAAATGTAATTTATTCTCAGTCGTATATTCTAATCAGCAAGTGCAAGGAGCTTTTACTGGGCCCCTAATCTGGAACGAAGGTTTTAATAACCTATTAGATTCCTAACGGGTCTTATTTAAGTTGTAACTTTGGCCGGTTAGTTTTAAAGGAAAGTTTACGGCACGAAACGCAAGATTAAGCGGTAACCGGATTGGAATGTGATTTAGACCCGACAAGTATAAAGACTTGTATATAATGGGTAAACTAAACACATTCTGGGTTTTGAAGTAAAAATGATAAGGTTTGACCCGTTTAGGTTAATATATGCAAACTAGTTACATAAACCGTACCGAACGCATATATGCATAACGGGTAACTGGATGAGTCATATACAAGTTCCAATAGTTATTATGCTTAAAATTTGTTGTGATATCAGTAGGATATCAACAATTATGCCCCAAATGTAATTAAGACCAATTTAAGTCCCGAAAGGGTAATTTGGTCATTTTAAAGTTTATAAAGAAGGTTTAATCGTAAACTGAGGTTCTGGTCTAAAACATTCTGTAAAAATATTTATTTTATGTTGTTATATCAGGAAGATATCATACATATGTGTGTTTAATCATTTATGGCCAAACTATGCACCGTAGGGGCATTTTGGTCATTTCACATATGCTTTCAAGGTTAAATTTGGAAACCTGAGTTCAAGACTTATACTTACTGTTAAAGAATAAAAATTTATTTATAAAATCAGTAGGTAACAAGTCTTAGGCATTAAATATGGTTTTAAACCATACTATGCGTCTAATTAGCGTAAAAGTCGGTAGTTGACGGTATTCAAGGTGTTTATAAAATTCTGAAGTTTTGATCAGTCTCTAATGCTTAACATATTTTATTTAACATATGATATCAGTCGTAAAAGGTTTGGTATGCAAATCATATGTTGAACTCATTTTATTAACAAAAAGGGCATTATCGCCAATTACCGAATTTATGCTAGAACTCTATGCTATGGTCAGTATAAAATTCGAATTTTTTTTTCAAAAATCCCTAAATATTATATCATAACTCTGGGTAGTAAGTTTGGTGCCAAAAATTGGGTTTAAATATGATTTATGCCGAAAATTCAATTTAATTAACAAAAAAAGTTTTTGTTTTACGATATCTTACATAACTTTTATTTTGAACCAGAAACTGATGTCAAATTTTTAGGACATACTTATATATCAGTAATAAAGATTTTTGTTGTCACACCCCGATATTTCCACGTATTACCGGTGGGCCCGGTGGGGAGTATCGTGACGTAATTGATATCATCATAGTCAAACAACACAATTTAAATGCACAACGAAAGCAAAAGATAAATATATTACAATCCGATTCAAAAGTAATATTAAATATTACAACGGAGTGTAAGATGGATCCACAGGCGGATCTTAAAAACAGAAAGATAACATTGTTCAACAAACTTTAGGCATCTAGAACTTGCGAGATTCCCTATTAACGCCCTGAGCTTCCAGCCAATTACGTACAGTACCTGTCACTTAATCTTTTTGGAAAAATACGTTAGTTTACACTGATAAATACAATTAACTGACTCATTTTGAAAACTTTAAGAAAAATTGATTTGAATGCACATGGCATAAAACTTTTTATAACTTGGGATAATTATTTATATATAAACTTTTAAAAGAATTACATGTTTCTTATACGTTTAGTAGCCCGGATTGACACCGGGTTAAAGATTAATAGACACACCACATGGTATAGTCCCGCGGCGGGTTATTCCCGTAACCGGCGGTTATACCTTATTATTTATATATGCACTGTCGGGTGTACGCCTACACCCCGTGCTTAGGTCGTGGCCATTTCTTAAAATGATGCCAAGGATATTCGGGACATGGTCATTAACCCCCCAAAGACTTTAAGCAAACAAAACAATTTAAAAGGGACATTTCAATAAATTAACCCTCATACAATTAAAAATTCAATGCCCGACCAAGCGGTATTTTATATACCGTACTGATGTGTGTAAAATGCAACATATAAATTACATCAAATGAGGCATAAAACTAACCCTTTTTTAGTACTAATATTGGAAAAAGAGTGTTTTTGTCTTCCTTTTGTATTTTCAGGATTAAATGAGCTCAAAAACACAAAAGAAGCAAAAAGACAGCTAAATCCAACATAAATACAAGAAAAGGAACATTAGTGGACTGCCCGAACCCTCAACGGCACCTTTCAAAGCAAAATAGAGAAAACAGAAGGCTGAACACGCCCCGTGCTCAGCCAGCACGGGGCCGTGCCCAAGAAGCAGCAGAAAAGACAAATCTATAGAAGCTTCTATTGCCCATCACGGGGCCGTGCTCAGCGGACACGGGGGCGTGTCGAAAGTACAGCAGGCGCATTTATTGTAATTGTGAATTACAATTAATGAGGAGAGAGAGTGTCAGACGGACACGGGGCCGTGTCCAGCGGACACGGGGCCGTGTCCAGCTCTCTGTTCAGCCTATAAATAGGAGTGCTTGGATTCATTTCATCTCATCCCTTGGCACACCACCTCTCTCACACTTCATCCACCACCCACCACCATCACAACACCATCATCCACCACCATCATCCATTGTCCATCATAGAGTGTGTGAGTCGTCTCGGGATCCAAGATTGATCGTAAGAGTTCTTGACAATCAAGGCCATGTTTGCCTAAGTCTCTTACATCACTTGGTGAAGACAAAGTGTCTAGTATAATACTTTTTATTTCTAATCTTTTGCACTTTTTATTTGGTTTTGTATTAATGACTTTAATAACTAGTTACTTATGTTGAAGGTGATCTTTCCTTATCGTTTGTCCGTGGTGTCTTGGCATTATTTTACTGTCTATATAAAATAAAGGATTTTCACCATTCATATCTCCACGGTCTATATGGAGGTATGTTGGCTACCTGGTAGGGGGTTAAGGGAACGGTTTGGTAAAGGTCTTGCCATTGTTCAGCGTTTAGAGGTCCTGCAATGGACCTGGGTCAAATTTAGTAGGACCTCCTTCAATACTTCACGGTATTGGATGGAGGGGGTCCAAACTCTTTGATCCCCTCATAAGCTAACTACTATTAATACTATAACCCGGCTATTTAGGACTGTATCCCTGCTGACTCAGACTACTTAGCCGAGGGTAACGTCACCGCCAAAAGCGGGGCCTACCACAATACTGCATTAATAACTTAATTCATTATCTTCCAATAATCCACCCCTTTAGGATTGTATCCCTGCCGACTCAAACTACTAGGGTGAGGGTAACGTCACCTTCAAAAGAGGGGCCTACTACAATAACTAAGATAATCTCTTAATTATGTGCAAAAGTGCGGAAATAATCAAAGGTTATACTAGATACGAGTCGGAACCAAGTGATTCATCTTGTCTATCTGTTTTTATTTTATTTTTATTTTCAGCATTTTAGTTAGTTTTATTTTTCTTAGTTTAAAACATTTTTCTAAACTTTTGTTTTGGTTTGACGTTGAGGATAAACCGGTACTAACAGCTCTTGTGTCCTTGGACGACCTCGGTATCTTACCAACGCTATACTACACTCAACGATGGGTGCACTTGCCCATATGTGTGTTTAGTGTTAGTGAAATATCGTGTTTTATAAATTTAAAACTTGGCTAAAATAAGTGTTAAAAAGGGCTTAAAATATACACCTAAAATATACGACACTTCACGCACATCAAGTTTTTGGCGCCGTTGCCGGGGACACAAGGATTTTAAGAAAGTTAGGAATCAACGGCCTAATCATCTTTTATTTTTCTTTTTATTTTTTTTAGGATTTTCTTAGTTTTTCAGCTTCTGCAGAGCTCAGCACGGGCCGTGCCCGCTGAACACGCCCCCGTGCTCAATCATTGGAACTGGCAATCCTGTTTTACCTCAGACAGTAAGCTGAACACGGGGCCGTGTCCACTCAACACGCCCCCGTGCCCAAGTTTCAGTTACTGAAAACAGAACCGTTAGATCCCGACGGTTGGTAATTTCTGACATAAACATGAGTGATAGTAATTATTTTTACTTTCGGCACTCTTATGGTACGTGGTGTCAATTATGTGGTGGCGAACATGAAGAAGTAAAATGCTACTTCCTAAATTATAGGCCCCACTACATGGACCCACCATCTTCTCATAACCTTAAGAGGGGCGAAAGTAAAAATAAGCACTATTTCTCCCTCGAATGCGCCCAGCCAGATATTCTAGGGGAAATGCTCCTTAGCGAGTTATTTCAACTAGAAGAGCTAATTCTGAAATGGATAGAAGAGCTTGGGAAGGATTTTATTGATCCACCCCAAGACGATACCCATGAAGAAATGTTGGAACCGCATTCCGACAACCTCGTTGCTCCCGAAAATACCTTCGTACCTAGCAAAGACTTGGACGATAGTCGTCCCTGTGTCGATTGTGCCGTGAAGGACTCACCATCGACCTCGTTCGGTGCATACATAGACCTGAGCAATTCGGCATATACCTTCTTTAACAAGAGCCCGGAAAAGGGTTGGACTTGTCCACCTAGAATGAAAATAGGAATTACCCTCACCGACAACCTCTTGCGTTCTCGCCTTAGTCTAGGACAATTAAGGTATATTAGGCACTTTGGGGTTGTTCCAACCAGTCAGGAGCCACCCGATACTAAAAAGTTCCTTAAAAAACTAGACAACTTCATAAAACAGTCCCTAGACACGGGGCCGTGCCCAGCCAACACGCCCCCGTGTCCATCGAAAGATTCCATTCTGATCAGTACGTCAGAATACGGACAAACTGTGTCAGAACTCCACCTGCACACGGGGCCGTGTCCACTGAACACGGGGCCGTGTCCAGGTTGCTGTCATTTTCTATAAATGCAGCCAAGAATTCTGCACATTTGGACCAACTTGGGGCAGAGATTTGCAGGAATCTTCTCTCAAACTATCCTAGGTAAGTCTAAAAGAAGGTTCCAACAACCCATCTTGTCCTTTCCTCTTTTAGCTATTTCCTTCTTCTTCATCTTTCTCCAAGAGCTACCATTGAAAGTTTGGAATTCCTCCAACTCTATGGTAGGGATAAATGAGTTTTGTTCAAAGAATCTTGGTAAAAACATGTTATGAAACATTGTTTTAAGTTATTAGTAGCCAAAAAGGTCCCACAACATTCAGAAAATAACTTAAAAATCCAAGTTTCCTTGTTCCAAAACTCTGCAGAAAGATGAACACGGGGCCGTGCTCAGTGAGCACGGGGCCGTGTCCGGTCACTGTTTCATTAAATAAACTATTTTTAGTTTATTTTTCGTAGGATGTCGAGTGAAAACAGCGATACATCTTCTGTGCATTCGTCAAACAACCGAAGAGGAAGAAGACCCTCCATTGAAGCTACACTTGTGCACTATGTGATAGCATTAAGGGAGGCTCTCGACGAAATGACTTCAGTAGAGGAGGTCCTTATCGACCGTATTAACGATCTTACGATGGGACTTGAAAGCAGCTTCCAATGAATTTAACCTCTTGCACCAGAGGTTAAATATTCTTGTAGCACCTCCAATGGAACCAGTCCTTCCACAGCATGATTGGAACCTAGCACTCGGAATCAACAACCCTACCGGGTGGGAAGACTTGCCAGCGGAACCTCCTGTGGAACACCTACAAGAGATCCCGGTGGAGGTTGAAACTCCTCAAACTAATGCCAATGAACCTTCCTTTCTCCTTCCAAGGGAGGTGGAAGAATGGCTCGCCGACATTTGAGGAGAACCGCACGCGGAAGATGGAGTTCAAAAAGGCCTTGGTTAAACCAAGATTAATTGCTTCTTGGAAATTTTGCTAACTAAAATAAAGTAAAGGCTAGAACTCCATGGTTTGATTTCTTTGTTTTATCTAGTTTAATTTAGGATTATGTAAGTTCTCTCTATGATGAAATGAAATGATGGTTTTAATGTTTGGATGGTTTGTAATGAATAAAACACACTCATGGTGGTAAAGGATGAAAAGGGGAACGAGAAAAATGATCCCATGCACAAGAACGAGGCAACCCGACAATTTTCTCCATTTCAGAAGGTTCAACACGGGCCGTGCCCAACCAACACGGCCCCGTGTCGAACCACCTGCAGAAAACGCCCAGTACAGGTAACTGGACACGGGCCGTGTTCACCCAACACGCCCCCGTGTCCAGACTTCTGTTTCTCTTATTTCAATTTTGTTACTGGCACTTGAACACGGGGCCGTGTTCAGTGCCTAGTAACACAAATTCTTGCTTTTTAAACACTATTTTACACATCTAATCAACCTAAAAATTTATTTTTGGGACACATTGAGGACAATGTGTAATTTAAGTGTGGGGGGATGCTAAAACCTTGAATTTTGCAAGTCCTAAATACAAGCCTTACACAAAACTCTATTGGAACCGCTAATCACCCCAAATTTTTTTCAAAAATTTCATTTTTTTACTTGTCTAGGTTTAACTCGGGAAATTCAAGTTCTCAAAAAGGTTATATTTTTACAAATTTACAACCGATAGCGTAGTGATAAAAAAGAACCAACATAAGAAAATTATGAAAAGGCATGACAAACTTATTTAAAATTTAATTATATATACTTGATCACATAAAAACCCATTCCCACAAAAGTGAGTTTTGAGCCTTTATTGAGCACACAATTTCATATCATTTGACTAAACGCTCATTTTTCGTTTCTTGTGTGAATAGCCGCTTGGTTCTTACGACTCTAGAACTTGCCATGACAATACATTCCCGGTCCTTATCAACTTAAACCCGAGTAAGTAAATGATGGAGGCATTAGGACTAACCTTTTTCATTTCTACACCATTATTTTTCTTTTACCACCTACCCAAAAAAATCCCCCTAGTTAGCCCCTTTGAGCCTAAACCTTTTCGTTTCATCACCCAAGCAAAAACCCTTTCAACCACCAAAACCCTTTTTCATTTTTAACCCTTTATTTTAGTAACAAGTCCGGTTCTTCGTGAAAAAAAAAAAAAAATTTTGTGATGATGATGAAGCAAAAAGAAAATAAACAAACAAAGTAGTCAAAAATAACTTTGTTTGAATAAAAGCTTCATCAAAATAAAAAGTTGCAAAAATGCGAAAACCGACACTTGTTACGCTTTTAGCCCTTTTTCTACTAACCACTAACCCAACCACCTACCTTTAACCCTAGCCAACCCTTAACCCACAAAGTCCTCTTGATATCTACAAAGGTATAAAAGTTAAAAAGGAGGAGGATTGATTTCTTGGCAAGCCTATGGTAGGAATAAGTTCCATGCCGCTCTCGAGTGATTCATTAAAAATACACCTTCGGCCGAGTGTGAGTGAATTCCCCGCGAGGTATGTGAACTTGTATATAAATAGAATTTTAAAAAAGGCATGTTATGCCCAAATAAGTAATTTCTTTTATGAACAGTTCTAAATAAATCATTACGAATAGGAATGTAAATAAATAAAAATAAAACCCAAAAAGATCTTGGATATCCCGACACTCTACGACAAGCCCAAAACCTTCTCTTCTACCTATTCCATTTGGGAGTGTAAGCCACATATTAAAGAGTTTTGCTTGAGGACAAGCAAAAGTTCAAGTGTGGGGGTATTTGATGTGTGTAAAATGCAACATATAAATTACATCAAATGAGGCATAAAACTAACCCTTTTTTAGTACTAATATTGGAAAAAGAGTGTTGTTGTCTTCCTTTTGTATTTTCAGGATTAAATGAGCTCAAAAACACAAAAGAAGCAAAAAGACAGCTAAATCCAACATAAATACAAGAAAAGGAACATTAGTGGACTGCCCGAACCCTCAACGGCACCTTTCAAAGCAAAATAGAGAAAACAGAAGGCTGAACACGCCCCGTGCTCAGCCAGCACGGGGCCGTGCCCAAGAAGCAGCAGAAAAGACAAATCTATAGAAGCTTCTATTGCCCATCACGGGGCCGTGCTCAGCGGACACGGGGGCGTGTCGAAAGTACAGCAGGCGCATTTATTGTAATTGCGAATTACAATTAATGAGGAGAGAGAGTGTCAGACGGACACGGGGCCGTGTCCAGCTCTCTGTTCAGCCTATAAATAGGAGTGCTTGGATTCATTTCATCTCATCCCTTGGCACACCACCTCTCTCACACTTCATCCACCACCCACCACCATCACAACACCATCATCCACCACCATCATCCATTGTCCATCATAGAGTGTGTGAGTCGTCTCGGGATCCAAGATTGATCGTAAGAGTTCTTGACAATCAAGGCCATGTTTGCCTAAGTCTCTTACATCACTTGGTGAAGACAAAGTGTCTAGTATAATACTTTTTATTTCTAATCTTTTGCACTTTTTATTTGGTTTTGTATTAATGACTTTAATAACTAGTTACTTATGTTGAAGGTGATCTTTCCTTATCGTTTGTCCGTGGTGTCTTGGCATTATTTTACTGTCTATATAAAATAAAGGATTTTCACCATTCATATCTCCACGGTCTATATGGAGGTATGTTGGCTACCTGGTAGGGGGTTAAGGGAACGGTTTGGTAAAGGTCTTGCCATTGTTCAGCGTTTAGAGGTCCTGCAATGGACCTGGGTCAAATTTAGTAGGACCTCCTTCAATACATCACGGTATTGGATGGCGGGGGTCCAAACTCTTTGATCCCCTCATAAGCTAACTACTATTAATACTATAACCCGGCTATTTAGGACTGTATCCCTGCTGACTCAGACTACTTAGCCGAGGGTAACGTCATCGCCAAAAGCGGGGCCTACCACAATACTGCATTAATAACTTAATTCATTATCTTCCAATAATCCACCCCTTTAGGATTGTATCCCTGCTGACTCAAACTACTGGGGTGAGGGTAACGTCACCTTCAAAAGAGGGGCCTACTACAATAACTAAGATAATCTCTTAATTATGTGTAAAAGTGCGGAAATAATCAAAGGTTATACTAGATACGAGTCGGAACCAAGTGATTCATCTTGTCTATCTGTTTTTATTTTATTTTTATTTTCAGCATTTTAGTTAGTTTTATTTTTCTTAGTTTAAAACATTTTTCTAAACTTTTGTTTTGGTTAGACGTTGAGGATAAACCGGTACTAAAAGCTCTTGTGTCCTTGGACGACCTCGGTATCTTACCAACTCTATACTACACTCAACGATGGGTGCACTTGCCCATATGTGTGTTTAGTGTTAGTGAAATATCGTGTTTTATAAATTTAAAACTTGGCTAAAATAAGTGTTAAAAAGGGCTTAAAATATACACCTAAAATATACGACACTTCACGCACATCACGTACCCCAAGCCCGTATAGGGAAAATAAGTTAAAAGTATTTACCTGAGCTTAAAAATGCAATTTATACTCAGCCGTATATCCTAATCAACAAGTGCAAGTACCTTTACTGGGGCTCTTAATCTGGAATGAAGGTTTTTGATAACCTATTAGATTCCTAACGGGTCTTAATTAAACCTATGCTTAGACCGGTTAGTTTTAAAGGAGGATATGGTTCAAAAACGCATGATTAAGCGAAAACCGGATTAGAATGTGGTTTAGACCCGACAAGCTTGTATACTTGTGTAGCAAGGGTAAACTAAACACATTCTGGATTTTGAGATAAAAAAATGATATGGTTTGACCTGTTTCGGCTAATTTATGCAAACTAGTTACATAAGCCGATCCGAACGCGAAAAGTGCGTAACGGGTAACCAAAAGAGTCATGAACAGGTTTCCTAAGTTAATATGCCTTAAATATGTTGTGATATTAGTAGGATACCTTCCATTATGCCAAAAATGAATTTAAAACCAATTTATGCCCCGTAGGGGTATTTTGGTCATTTTAAAGGTTATAAGAGAGGTTAAATATTAATCTGAGGTTTAGGTCTGATATAATTAGAAAAAAATACTTAATTTAATAAGTTATATCAGTAGGGTATTACATATATGTGAAATTTATTAATTATAACCAAACTATGCACCGAAGGGGCATTTTGGTAATTTCACTTAAGCTTTAAAGGTCAAAATTAGAATTCTGAGTTTAAAACTTTTGCCTACTGTTTAATTATGAAAAATTAATTAAAACATCAGTAGGTTTCAAACCTTATATGTTAAAAATAGTTTTAACTTATACTATGTGTTAAAAACGCGTAAAAAGAAGATTTTAAGCGATTTCCGGGTTTTATAAGAAAAGCAGATATTTTTATCATTCTAGAAAGCTTAAAATGTTTTATTTATCATATAAAATCAGTAGCAAAAAGTTTGGTATCGAAATGTTATGTAAAACTCATTTTATGGCCAAAAGGGCAAAACCGGCAATTACCGAATTAAGGCTAGAACCCTATGTTATGCTCAGCTCAAAAAAATAAATAAAAATCTTCAAAAATCCCAAAATATTATTTTACATCAGTAGGTAAAAATTTTGGTATCAAAGATTGGGTTTAGATAGGCTATACGCTAATTATGCCGTTTAATTAATAAAAAGCTTTTCATTTATGCTAATGAGCATAACTCCTAATCTAGACCTCAAACTGATGTCAAATTTTAGGGACAAGTTTATAATTCAGTAATAAAGATTATTGTCCTCTCACATTTTCAAAATTCTAATTTTAGGGTCAAAAGGGCATAATGGTCAACATTTAAGCATATAACGGAAACATGCAATGAATAGGATAACTAAGGATCCAAGTTGTATAACCTCAGAGGGTTACACCAACCTATAACATGGTCCTAATGGAATCCTAAGGCATATCTAAACTATGCTAAATCGGGTCAGAACTGAAAGTCAAAGCAAAAGTCAACTTTTGCGACTTTCGGTTCCGAACCGATCCTATACTTAGAATTGTCGGGTTGAATCATGCTTAGTCATGTTCAACTAATATTTACCAAGTTATTAAAGTGAGAAAACTGATTTTTATGGATTTTATTTTAATAGTTATGAATTTTATTTAAAACTAACCCGTTTGACTTTTATTTGACCCGACAATTTAACTAAGTAAAAGTGGTAATTAGGAGGTGCCCTTTTGAGGGTTTAACACCTACCTAATTACGGTCACGTAGCCATGTTTGTTACGAACAATGGCTCAACCATTTAAAAGTCAAAGCGTTTATCGAAACGCTTGACTTTTCAGCTATAAACGCTAAACAATTAAACTAAGCACGAAAGGACACTTACCAAGGGTCCAAGCAAGGAGGTTTTGATCCTAAATTCTCAGGTATGAAGAGCAAGGTCTCCAACTTAGAGAATTCAAAAATCAAGTGTGAATGAGAGCAAGACCAAGAGGGGTATTTAGAGGTTTTTGAGAATCGTTAGGATTATTTCTCATAAACCGTGATTCAATCTGGACCGTACAAGTATCACCCATGGTTTTGGAAATCTATGGGTGCCCAAAATAGTCCCTAGAAAGCTTAAAAACCACTTGCAAGTTGCAACACCCGGAAACAGCTGGAACAGGCTGTAAACTGATTTTTGCAAACCTGACAGGTTCACACGGGCCGTGTAAGGTTCTAGGGGAACTTACGCGGGCTGCCTGAGGTTCCCAGATCAGCAACATGTTTTCTGAAATTACAGTTTTGGTCCCTGTGAGCTTTTAAGGTCACGTTTGGCACGTGTAAGGCCCGTTAAGCTATTTACAAGGCTCTATAATGAAGCCTAATCATAGGGAACATAAAACATGCTTGAAAACATGTCGGATGTCGGTTCGTTTGGTCGTACGGTCACGTTGTTCGTCTAGTTACGACGAAACACGAACGGACACGAAAAACAATCCAAATTGCGCGACGAATGGAATTTTATCAAGCCAAACACTAAAATAAAATATTTTAGTGCTTACATAAATTTTTGGATGTCCGGTTATATTCAGAATGCAAGATATGCGCGATAATGCAAACTTGTGCACTTTTTAACACTTTTAGTCCCTGCATGACGTAAAGGTTTATTTTTGCGCACCAAACACCTCTAAGCCTGTATCTAAGATATATAAAGAATAAATAGGGTATGTTTAACTCATGGTCATATTCCAGAAGGTCCGTTACCATACAATTCGACATACTTTTGCAGTTTGACGCAAATAGTCATTTAACTGCGCAAAGTAGCGCGAAATGTCGTTTAATGATATCCAAGCCTTCCATGGCCCATATCGATCATTCCCAAGCATATACTTGAATATTACTGCGCTCCCGTTTGCTTAAATGGTCACTGAAAGGCGTAGATTCAAAAGTTGACGCTTTAGGTCCCTCTATTGCGCAAACTTGCGCATCTCATCGTTTAATAGCATCGAGGCCTTATCTAATCCATGTTAGGCATTCTTGAGAGTATTATTAAACATCACGATGCTTCGGGTTTGCTAAAAGGTCATTAAGAGGTATAATTAAACATATTGACAATTTTAACCCTTCATTCCGCAAACTTTCAATTAATTACGCGAACGACTATACTCGATCAACAAGTGGCTCATTTGTGAATATAATTACCGTACGAGGTTATTCAGAAACTTATTTTAGGTATACAAACACTTCCAGTCCTTTCATAATCAAGGTTTTCGATTTTTCGAAAAATTAGTCCCTTAAATTTACTATTTGACTTCATTAGGGTTTATTACACGTGTCAATACATCATTGGGCGTGATTTTACGAGGTGTTACATCCTCACCCCCTTAAAAGAAATCTCGACTTCGAGATTTGCTAAGATGTTGGAAGTACTTTTTGTCGCAGAATGGACTCAACTTCTATAGCATATCTGGAGCCTCTCTAAGCTCCCAAGTTGACCTCTATAATAGGTACATGTATCCTTTTTAGAGCTTCTTAACCTGTCGATCCTCAATCGATACAGGTTTCTCATCATATCATAAATCTGCATATCATTATGTGATAATGCTTCTCGACTTATTAGTGAAACACATCTTTAAATCATTAGTGTGTGATGCATTGCGTGCTCCACCAAACTCCTTAAATAGGTTTTAGCTTATGAGCTATTTGATCCTGATACATTCGATTCCCTTGGATGATTCTATATATTCAGAGTGTAACTAGCCTGATAATTAACAATTTGGCACACCCTTCCAGGGTGATATCTTTTGTTGAACCTTATTCCTTAACAAGAACTTAGGAGGGTTGCTACTTTCATAAATCCTTGATCTTCTGCCAAATACTGGCAACTTACAGATGATTATGGATTTGTATGATCTTATTCGTTGTTTCCAAGGCAACTTTCAGATCCTGGTAATTGGACTTCCCAAAGTTCCGTCCATCAAACGGACGTTTTGATATTTCATCTATACAAGGTCTCCAAAGGAGCAGCCTTGATACTTATATAACATCTATTTAGAAAAGCTTATTTTAAGGTGAGATGGTTATTCCAACCACTGCTTAAAACTAATCTTAAGGAATAGCAAATCCTTTCCGTTAGTCGAACAAATCGATGATCCTGGGCAGCTGATGGCAATTCTTAATTGTTGCCTAATTAGGGTTGCGGTAATCAATGCATAAGCAAAATGAACCGTCTTTCATAATTAACTATACCTAATTCTCAGGATATTGAGTTAGGCTATATGAATCCTCTATTTTAAAACTCAGTTAATCAGGGCTTCGATTCTTCCAATGATGGTACTAGCCGTCTTGGAGATTTCATAATAATAATACAGCCCTAAATGGGATATAAATCTTAACTCTACCTGCCTCTCAGGGGGTAAACAGGGTAATCTTAGGAGAAGATAATCAAGATACAAGGATGTTACAGAGATTTTCCATATCTCAGGCTCCAGTTCATCCATCATTGCTTGTGTCAAATAAGTGACACATTTATGTTACAAGTCCACGAATTCCTTAATCGGGAACATTTACTTGGACAATTCCATTCTGGATATCTTCTTTGAATACCATTAGTTGACTTTAGTACCATATGACCATCGGGATATCTTTTTGGCCCCATGCATTAAACCTCCATACTGATCAGGCATGGAAGCAATCTATGGAACATATTAAGATACACCAATCCTCCTATGGCGCTTTTATCATACCGTCTGGTATTCGCAATCGATAGAGATAAAAGAGATATCAACTATGCATGCTGATGCACTTCCTCTAGAGAGAGAATACTTCTAAAATTCTACGCCTGAAGGCTTCTGACAGGAACAGAAGAAATGGTTCTTATGCTTTCGCCTGTAAGTTTTACCTTACACTTAATATCTGGGGTTCTTACGGGAGAGTTTCTAAAGGTTTGCTAAACTTATGGTCTTATGAGAGACTTAGCAGCACCTGAAACCAAACGTAACTCCTAGTAATAAAATTACAATAAGGGATTTATCTGGTGTCATTAATGTGAGCTGCCTCTAATCCTTCATCAGGAGGGTTAAACGCCTCCATTCTTAATCCTTTTAAACTTAGCTGCGAAATCTTTGACAAATTTTAGGGCAGTCTTAGCTTTGACTGGTTATTTCTTAATCTATATAACGTGAGTAGCTGAGGTAGATCCATAATGGATTTATAATGAGAAAGCTAAACTTTAATGTACCCTCTTATTGCCGTTGCTAACCACCAATAATTATTGCATTAAGCTTATATTTTTGGGGTAGACTGAATAGGGCACTATCTCAGCCAATGAATTAAAAGTTGTAACATATTTTCGACAGTCTAGAACTTTTATGGTGAGTGTCATAAAATTCTTATTCCATCTTTTCCATTTCGCGAAGCGGATAATAGGTTTTTCTAATAAGGCCCTTAAAACTTGGACCATCTCATAATGTATAAGAGGATCTTTCTTGTGGACTTCATTAATGTCCTCACTAATCAAGGGTATTGCTATCGAATGACTGAGATGTATACCTCACCATGTCCTTTCCAGCATGACCGCTGATACACCTAATGGTTTCTACTTTATTCAACAATTTCCTGCAATCGATGACCCCTTTTTACTATTGAAGTCTCTTGACTTCCAAGAGACGAAGTACTTTTAAGTATATCCTAAAAGGAATGGGCTCCTTGCCATATATGATTTTGTTTGGGTTATTCTTCGCATTTAAAGTATGAATAAAGCTCTTCTCATGAGCAGCGACATGTGTTTTAGAGTGAGCAGCATCTGGCTTCTTGAACCTTTTCATGACTTTTCTCATAGCCTTTCTAATAGCTGCGTTAATTACAGTTTTGGAGATTAACTCAATTAAGATTGAGGTTCACATTGGATGCACCATTAACATTTGTCGCATCTCCAGCATCGCGACTGTTGTTTGTCTCTTCTGAGTTTTCCATACTCGAATCTTTGGTATTAAATACCATATTCAACAAGTGCTAAGGCAATCCATACCCAGTGTCTCCTTGAATTGTCAAAGGCTCACCATAAGGAGTCTTGATAACTACTTGCTTCTTATCATGCACAATATGGGCTTGATTTTTAAGACGACCAAATCATTCCTATCACTATATCGAGTCCCTCTTATTTTAATGGAAACAAGGACAGCAGAAAAGAATGATTCCTAATGGATATAAAACATCCATCTAATATTGCTGAAGCAGTCTCCGAGGTACTATCGGCCAATTCTACTTTGTACTTAACGCTTAGAGTTTTAACAGGCAGATTTAATGATTTACAAAATCTATTGTCTACGAAAGACTTATCTGAACCTGAATCAAATAATACTCTAGCATGAGCGTTATTGATAAAGAAAGTACCTGTTGTGACATTGTCATCCTGAATAGCCTCTTGAGCATCCATTTGAGAGCTTCCAGCTTTGGTCTTCTTAGCCTCCCCAGGCTTCTTGGTTTTATTTGGGCAATTTGTCTTGATGTGCCCTGTTTCATTGCAACCATAGCAGGTTGCATCCTTTATGTCTTGGCACTCCAAGGTCTTGTGCCCTTCCTTATTACAAATCCCACAAGGCCTAGCTTGTGACTCCAAAGTGCATTTCCCTTTAGTTGCCTTCTTTGGGCAGCGGGTCTTTATGTGCTCCTTCTCGCCACAACCATAGCATGTGGCGTCCTTCAAGTCCTTGCATTCATGGGTCTTGTGATCCATCTCTTTACAGATGACACATCCCCTGGTCTGCTCATAGAAACATTTTCCGAAGTGCTTCTTCCCGCAGGTTTTACATTTGGGTTTTGCCTCCTTTGGCTTGGACTGGTTATAGCTTGAACCGGTCTTACCCTTTTTGTAACCCTTATGTGGGGTATTATCGCACTTTCGCTTATGATCCTCTAATACTCGATCCACAGCTTTGTTTACGGCTGTATCTATCATAGCCTGTAACTCGGTGCCCGTTAAGTTCAGTCTTGCATTATCATTCTGATCAACTGGATGATTGTGAGCTTCAGATGAGTCAGCCATGGTGAAGCTTTGAAGGCTACAAACCAAGTAGTAATAATTTGTTTAATTATATAGTGAATTGTAGACTTTTATGATTAAATAGCCATGGTGCAAATAAACCATATAGGCCAATAGATAGTATTTAATTTATTTGATTATGTTTTGCCTAGTTTTTTAAATAAACCATCTTTGGCGTTTAAACGGAATATATTCCTTCATATTTATTAGACAGGGGATATAAGTCACGACTGTCAATGTCGTACTGACATTTTATATATAGCACAAGGGCTTGTTCCAAAGGACTTTTTGATGGCATAGATGCCTTGTCACTAGGGAAATTTTAAAACATAATCCATGATTCCTTTGGATCGGAAAATTTCATAGTTCATTGTCTTGACAAAAAGTTATGAAATAAAACTATCTTTTTCATGTATACATCTTTGCCCGAAGGTATTCATCCCAATGGATGTTTTGATGTGTTCATCATGTTCGACGTTTATTAGCCATGATTCCTCTTGATCATTTACGCTAAATAAGGGGTTTGGAAATTCCTAATATGAAGATGACAAGTGTGATTTTATCGCATCACTGTTGTTAGGAGTGCTAACATATTTTCAGATGTTAACAAGGATCTGAATTTCTTTTTAAACAGGTCTTACCATCATAGCTAGGTCTTTAATGACATTCAAGCTATGTTATACCTTTTAAGATTTTCTTTTAACATGTATACTGGCAGGAAAGGAATGATATTTATTTTATTCAGGATTTCCATTATAATTATCCTAGATTTAATTAAAATATAACTATGGCACAAAAAGGCCAAGTCACAAGGGCAAATTTAAATTATAAACCATGATTTTGTAGAATCAATGTATTTAGGCTTGAACGTTGTTCATTCCCTTTTCTTGACATGGAGTTGTAGGCTACGACTGTCGTTTGTCTTATATGTCAATGAATATGGCCCGTAAGCATTACATCCCTAATGGATGCTTAATTCACAAAATAAGAAAGGATTTTGGGAGAATCAAGTATAAGGATGATTTATGCGATTTTATCGAATCACATTTGCCAGGAATGTTAACAAGGATTTGAATCTTTTGAATAGGTTCTACCATCTTGGCCTTGTCTGAAATGATATATAGGCTAGGTTGTAGCTTTAAGATTCTTTTTAATATTTAACACAGAACAATCCTAAATTGAGATGTTAATAAGGACCTGAATCTAATTGAGGAACTGCCATCTTGGCCCTGTTCTTAAAATGACACATGGGCTAGGTCTTGTTCTTTTTAGATTTTGTCATTTTATTATAATGGTAGATCTTATAAAAGGAATGTTATTATTTCATATTTTATGTTCATATGCAATGATGAATAAATTTAGATAAAACATTCCAATGATTTTTTTAAAAGAGGTACAGAATTGCCCTAAACAGGACTTGAAAGGAATGATGTTGTTCATGAAGGGACTAAAAGATAAGTACGCCCTTATAAGGACTTACTAAGGAAACGAACTTCAGCAAAAGGAGTTTCTTCTTCATTTTATTTCTGAATGTTTTATCCTTGGTTGCACATTTATCCTAGTCGCAGTACAAAGCTCCACATTCCTAGGCTTCAGATGGGGAGGATTTCCATTACGGCTTCTTTTCTTGGCGACGTATTAAAATATATAGAATTGAAAGCAATAATTCTCCGTATAGGGATGGGAGTATTCCTATGTTAAGTCTAGAATCAGAAGGTCAAGGAATGTGCTATTGTGTCATTGAGATTAAACACAAAAGACTAGTGTTTAATTCACTCAATGTTGGCTCCGATACCAACCTTTCACACCCCGATATTTCCACGTATTACCGGTGGGCCCGGTGGGGAGTATCGTGACGTAATTGATATCATCATAGTCAAACAACACAATTTAAATGCACATCGGAAGCAAAAGATAAATATATTACAATCCGATTCAAAAGTAATATTAAATATTACAACGAAATGTAAGATGGATCCAGAGGCGGATCTTAAAAACAGAAAGATAACATTGTTCAACAGACTTTAGGCATCTAGAACTTGCGAGATTCCCAATTAACGCCCTGAGCTTCCAGCCAATTACGTACAGTACCTGTCACTTAATCTTTTTGAAAAAATACGTCAGTTTACACTGGTAAATACAATTAACTGACTCATTTTGAAAACCTTTAAGAAAAATTGATTTGAATGCACATGGCATAAAACTTTTTATAACTTGGGATAATTATTTATATATAAACTTGTAAAAGAATTACATGTTTCTTATACGTTTAGTAGCCCGGATTGACACCGGGTTAAAGATTAATAGACACACCACATGGTATAGTCCCGCGACGGGTTATTCCCGTAACCGGCGGTTATACCTTATTATTTATATATGCACTGTCGGGTGTACGCCTACACCCCGTGCTTAGGTCGTGGCCATTTCTAAAAATGATGCCAAGGATATCCGGGACATGGTCATTAACCCTCAAAGGCTTTAACAAACAAAACAATTTAAACGGGACATTTCAATAAATTAACCTTCATACAATTAAAAATTCAATGCCCGACCAAGCGGTATTTTATATACCGTACCCCAAGCCCGTATAGGGAAAATAAGTTAAAAGTATTTACCTGAGCTTAAAAATGCAATTTATACTCAGCCGTATATCCTAATCAGCAAGTGCAAGTACATTTACTGGGGCTCTTAATCTGGAACGAAGGTTTTTGATAACCTATTAGATTCCTAACGGGTCTTAATTAAGACTATGCTTAGACCGGTTAGTTTTAAAGGAGGATATGGTTCAAAAATGCATGATTAAGCGAAAATCGGAATAGAATGTGGTTTAGACCCGACAAGATTGTATACTTGTGTAGCAAGGGTAAACTAAACACATTCTGGATTTTGAGATAAAAAAATGATATGGTTTGACCTGTTTCGGCTAATTTATGCAAACTAGTTACATAAGCCGATCCGAAAGCGAAAATTGCGTAACAGGTAACCAAAAGAGTCATGAACAGGTTTCCTAAGTTAATATGACTTAAATATGTTGTGATATCAGTAGGATACCTTCCATTATGCCAAAAAATGAATTTAAAACCAATTTATGCCCCGTAGGGGTATTTTGGTCATTTTAAAGGTTATAAGAGAGGTTAAATATTAATCTGAGGTTTAGGTCTGATATAATTAGAAAAAAATACTTAATTTAATAAGTTATATCAGTAGGGTATTACATATATGTGAAATTTATTAATTATAACCAAACTATGCACCGAAGGGGCATTTTGGTAATTTCACTTAAGCTTTAAAGGTCAAAATTAGAATTCTGAGTTTAAAACTTTTGCCTACTGTTTAATTATGAAAAATTAATTAAAACATCAGTAGGTTTCAAACCTTATATGTTAAAAATAGTTTTAACTTATACTATGTGTTAAAAACGCGTAAAAAGAAGATTTTAAGCGATTTCCGGGTTTTATAAGAAAAGCAGATATTTTTATCATTCTAGAAAGCTTAAAATGTTTTATTTATCATATAAAATCAGTAGCAAAAAGTTTGGTATCGAAATGTTATGTAAAACTCATTTTATGGCCAAAAGGGCAAAACCGGCAATTACCGAATTAAGGCTAGAACCCTATGTTATGCTCAGCTCAAAAAAATAAATAAAAATCTTCAAAAATCCCAAAATATTATTTTACATCAGTAGGTAAAAATTTTGGTATCAAAGATTGGGTTTAGATAGGCTATACGCTAATTATGCCGTTTAATTAATAAAAAGCTTTTCATTTATGCTAATGAGCATAACTCCTAATCTAGACCTCAAACTGATGTCAAATTTTAGGGACAAGTTTATAATTCAGTAATAAAGATTATTGTCCTCTCACATTTTCAAAATTCTAATTTTAGGGTCAAAAGGGCATAATGGTCAACATTTAAGCATATAACGGAAACATGCAATGAATAGGATAACTAAGGATCCAAGTTGTATAACCTCAGAGGGTTACACCAACCTATAACATGGTCCTAATGGAATCCTAAGGCATATCTAAACTATGCTAAATCGGGTCAGAACTGAAAGTCAAAGCAAAAGTCAACTTTTGCGACTTTCGGTTCCGAACCGATCCTATACTTAGAATTGTCGGGTTGAATCATGCTTAGTCATGTTCAACTAATATTTACCAAGTTATTAAAGTGAGAAAACTGATTTTTATGGATTTTATTTTAATAGTTATGAATTTTATTTAAAACTAACCCGTTTGACTTTTATTTGACCCGACAATTTAACTAAGTAAAAGTGGTAATTAGGAGGTGCCCTTTTGAGGGTTTAACACCTACCTAATTACGGTCACGTAGCCATGTTTGTTACGAACAATGGCTCAACCATTTAAAAGTCAAAGCGTTTATCGAAACGCTTGACTTTTCAGCTATAAACGCTAAACAATTAAACTAAGCACGAAAGGACACTTACCAAGGGTCCAAGCAAGGAGGTTTTGATCCTAAATTCTCAGGTATAAAGAGTAATGTCTCCAACTTAGAGAATTCAGAAATCAAGTGTGAATGAGAGCAAGACCAAGAGGGGTATTTATAGGTTTTTGAGAACCGTTAGGATCGTTTCTTGTAAACCGTGATTAAATCTGGACCGTACAAGTATCACCCATGGTTTTGGAAATCTATGGGTGCCCAAAATAGTCCCTAGAAAGCTTAAAAACCACTTGCAACACCTGGAAACAGCTGGAAAAGGCTGTAAACTGATTTTTGCAAACCTGACTGGTTCACACGGGCTGCCTAAGGTTCTAGGGGAACTTACGCGGGCCGCCTGAGGTTCCCAGATCAGCAACAAGTTTTCTGAAATTACAGTTTTGGTCCCTGTGAGCTTTTAAGGTCACGTTTGGCACGTTTAAGGCCCGTTAAGCTATTTACAAGGTTCTATAATGAAGCCTAATCATAGGGAACATAAAACATGCTTGAAAACATGTCGGATGTCGGTTCGTTTGGTCGTATGGTCACGTTGTTCGTCTAGTTACGACGAAACACGAACGGACGCGAAAAACGATCCAAATTGCGCGACGAATGGAATTTTATCAAGCCAAACACTAAAATAAAATATTTTAGTTCTTACATAAATTTTTGGATGTCCGGATATATTCAGAATGCAAGATATGCGCTAAAATGCAAACTTGTGCACTTTTTGACACTTTTAGTCCCTGCATGAAGTAAAGGTTTATTTTTGCGCACCAAACACCTCTAAGCCTGTATCTAAGATATATAAAGAATAAATAGGGTATGTTTAACTCATGGTCATATTCCGTAAGGTCCATTACCATACAATTCGACATACTTTTGCACTTTGACGCAAATAGTCCTTTAAGTGCGCAAAGTAGCGCGAAATATCGTTTAATGATATCCAAGCCTTCCATGGCCCATATCGATCATTCCCAAGCATATACTTGAATATTACTGCGCTCCCGTTTGCTTAAATGGTCACTGAAAGGCGTAGATTCAAAAGTTGACGCTTTAGGTCCCTCTATTGCGCAAACTTGCGCATCTCATCGTTTAATAGCATCGAGGCCTTATCTAATCCATGTTAGGCATTCTTGAGAGTATTATTAAACATCACGATGCTTCGGGTTTGCTAAAAGGTCATTAAGAGGTATAATTAAACATATTGACAATTTTAACCCTTCATTCCGCAAACTTTCAATTAATTACGCGAACGACTATACTCGATCAACATGTGGCTCATTTGTGAATATAATTACCGTACGAGGTTATTCAGAAACTTATTTTAGGTATACAAACACTTCCAGTCCTTTCATAATCAAGGTTTTTGATTTTTCGAAAAATTAGTCCCTTAAATTTACTATTTGACTTCATTAGGGTTTATTACACGTGTCAATATATCATTGGGCGTGATTTTACGAGGTGTTACATTTGTCCTCTCACATTTTCAAAAATCTCGCTTTTATAACATAACGACATAATGGTCAATTTTAAGCATTTAACGGAAACATGCAATGAACTATGATTTCTATGGGACCATGTAATATAACCTCTGAGGGTTATGCTTACATATAATATGGTCACAAAGGAACTCTAAGGCACAAAGAAACTAAACTAAATCGGTTCAGAACTGAAAGTCAAAGCAAAAGTCTACTTTTGCGACTTTCGGTTGCGAACCGAGCCTAATACTCAGAATTGTCGGGTTGAACATGTTCTTATATTATTTACCAAGTTATTTAAGTGATAAAACATATTTTATAGCTTCTACATTATCAGTTATGAATTATTTTATACAAAACTGACTCGTTTGACTTTTCTATTAAGTAGTTTGACCCGACAATTGACTGAGATAACGTGATAATTAGAAGGTGCCATTTTAAGGGTTTATCACCTACTTAATTACCAACACATAACCACTTTCAATTTGAATAATGGCTGGACCGTTAGTGATTAATCACAAAGTCAAAGCATCATTACGATATCTTTGACTTTCGGTCATTAAGCTAATAAAACCTTAACTATAGAAGCTAAGAACACTTACAATGGTCCTTAGCACGAATATTAAACTTGAGAAAGCTTCCTAGATAACCAGGATGCTCCAGAGAAGAGTTTGAAAGCTTAGAACTTGAAAGTAAGAAAAATATGAAGTGCAAGTGAATGAGTCTGCCCCAAACCTCTTTTTATAGCAATTGAGAGCACCTCCTGATCATTCCAGGTGTTTAGTGTTGTCTCCAGATGTTAACAAGTGTCCAAGGTGGTTTTGGAAACCAGCAAATAGTCCCTAGTTTCGAAATATTGCATGCAATGGTGAAGAAAATGCAGAACCTGCACCTGTGCATGCTGGCTGCCCATTATAGGCCGTCGCGTCGCATGACGGCGGAGGGACTTTGGTGTGGCGCAGCGCCACCCCTATGGTGACCAGCAATATAAGTTTCAAACATGGCAAAAATGACCCCTGGAACTTTTAAAACGTAATAACTTCCATTTCAAGAACTTTTATCCCATGAAATTTATTTTTGGATGATCTTTAAGATATAACCAAACATCGTTAGGTCCGGTTTCATTAAATGATAACCGAAAACACTAGTTTTTCTTCGTTGACGCTTTTAACCCTTTATTTACGAAAGTGAACGTTTTTATATCAAACGATATCGAAACCTCATGAATTTTTCGTCACTTATACTTGAGAGTATAATTAATCATTACAAAGTCCCGGGTTTGTTAAAAGGTCACTCAGAGGTATAAATTTAACATGTCGACACGTTTAACCCTCGCGTCTTGTAAACTTCCACTTTCTTTCACAAACGGTTTCATACGTTTCACAATTCATTCGTTTAAGAGTATAAACATCGTGTAGGGTTGTTTAAAGGCATAGTTTTCAATTGTTGACACTTTGGATCCTTTCACATATACTTTCTTTGTTTGTCAACTTTAGTCCCTCGAAATTAATTCATTACACGTGTAGAGTTCATGACACGTGTCTTTATTATATTGGGCATGATTTTTCCGAGGTGTTTCATCCTCACCCCCTTAAAAGAAATCTCGACCTCGAGATTTACCAAAATAAATGAGGATATTTCTGTTTCATCGTGGATTCAACCTCCCATGTGTATTCTGGGCCTCTACCGGCATCCCATTTTACTTCACAATTGGCACATTCTTTCTTCGAAGCTTTTTAACCTGTCGATCCTCGATCGACGAAGGTTTTTCAACAAACTTCAAGCTCTCGTCAATCTGCACGTCCTTATGAGACATTGCTAGCAATTCATCGGCTAGACATTTCTTTAAATTGCAGATGTGAAATACATTATGTATCCCACTGAGCTCTTCGGGTAGATTCAGCTTATAGGCCACACTTCCGACACATTCGATGATTTCGAATGGTTCTATGTACCTTGGGCTCAGCTTGCCGTTTTTGCCAAAACGCATCACCCCTTTCCAGGGTGACAACTTTAGTAGCACTTTATCACCAACTTGAGTAGCTTTTCTGCCTATCCCTGGCAGCTTTCAGACGATCACGGATTTGAACAATCTTATCCTTCGTCTCGAGGACTATATCAGGTCCTGACAGTTGGGTTTCTCCAACCTCCGCCCAACAAACTGGCGTTCTGCACTTCCTTCCGTACAAGGCCTTAAAAGGTGCGGCTTGGATACTCGAATGATAACTATTATTGTACGAAAATTCAATCAAAGGAAGTTGGTCATCCCAACTTCCACCCAAATCAATAACACAAGCCCTGAGCATATCCTCAAGCGTTTGAATCGTACGCTCGCTTTGGCCATCTGTCTGAGGATGATAAGTAGTGCTGAAATTTAGACGAGTGCCTAGGGATTGCTGAAATCTTTTCCAAAAATGAGATGTGTATCTAGTATCCCTATCAGAGATAATAGATACTGGCACTCCGTGGAGGGATACTATCTCATCCACGTATAGCTGAGCTAGCTTGTCGGAGCTGTGTGTTTTTTTAATAGGCAAGAAGTGAGCTGACTTGGTTAGTCTGTCGACTATACCCCATATCGTATCATTCCCATGTTTCTTCCTTGGCAACTTAGTAATAAAGTCCATAGTTACCATTTCCCACTTCCAAGTGGGAAGTTCAGGCTGTTGTAGCAAACTTAACGGCTTTTGATGCTCGGCTTTAACCTGTGCGCATGTCAGACATTTAGCTACATAAGTGGCTATAGATTTCTTCAAACCTATCCACCAGTAATTTACCTTTAAATCCTGGTACATCTTATCACTGCCTGGATGGACTGAATATTTTGAACTATGAGCTTCTTGAAGAATCACATCTCTAAGCCCTCCATGGATTGGAACCCAGATTAAAACATTTAATCTAAGGATTCCATCCTTGCCATAGGACAATTGATCAGCTGTTACGCATAACTTCTCATTCGGATAGTTAGTTTCTAATATAGCTTCCTTCTGAGCAGCTAACAACCTTTCATTCAAGCCATTTCTTAACTCGATGCTTTTAGCATTAATCCTTATTGATTTAACCCTTTCCTTTCTGCTCAAGGCATCAACGACAACATTCACTTTGCCTAGATGATATCAGATTTCACAATCATAATCATTTAACGTTTCCATCCATCAACGTTGCCTCATGTTAAGATCCTTCTGATTAAACAGATGTTGAAGGCTCTTATGATCATAATAGATCACACACTTGGTTCCATATAGATAGTGCCTCCAAAACTTTAGTGCAAATACAACGGCACCCAATTCCAAATCATGGGTGGTGTAATTCTATTCGTGGACTTTTAATTGTCGTGAAGCATAGGAAATGACCTTGCCTCTCTGCATGAGCACACAACCCATGCCGGTGTGCGATGCGTCGCAGTACACAACAAAATCTTCAATCCCTTCTGGCAATGCCAACACAGGAGCATTGCTTAATTTATGCTTGAGGATCTCAAAAGATTCTTGTTGCTTGGGACCCTAGTCAAACTTGACATTCTTGCGAGTTATCGAAGTTAGAGGTGCAGCAATCCTTGAAAAGTTTTCAATGAAACGTCTGTAGTATCCTGCTAGACCCAAGAAGCTACGAATTTCTGTAGGTGTTTTAGGCGCTTTCCAATTCATAATCGCTTCAATCTTAGCGGGATCCACCTGGATACCACGCTCATTTACCACATGTCCAAGAAATTGGACTTCTCGGAGCCAGAATTTACATTTAGAGAACTTTGCGTAAAGCCTTTCTTGTTGCAGAAGTTTAAGGATACACCGGAGATGTTTTTCATGATCGGCTTGATTTTTAGAATAAATAAGTATGTCATCAATGAAAACAATGACAAACTTATCTAGATACGGTTTGCAAACACAATTCATAAGGTCCATGAATGCTGCAGGTGCATTAGTGAGCCCAAAAGGCATCACCAAGAACTCGTAGTTGCCATATCATGTTCTGAATGCGGTCTTGTGTACATCTTTGGTTCTGACCTTCAACTGATGATAACCCGACCTCAAACCGATCTTTGAAAAGTAACTTGCCCCTTGCAGTTGATCGAACAGATCATCGATCCTGGGCAACATATATCGATTCTTGATTGTAACTTTGTTCAGCTCACGATAATCAATGCATAGACGCATTGATCCATCCTTCTTTTTCACAAATAGAATCGGCGCGCCCCAAGGAGACGAGCTAGGCTGAATAAAACCCTTCTCTAACAAATCGTCCAATTGTGTTCTTAGTTCCTTCATTTCTGTCGGTGCCAACCGATAAGGAGCTCGAGCTACAGAGGCTGCTCCTGGAATAATATCGATCCTGAATTCCACTTGTCTATCTGGGGGTAAACCAGGTAACTCTCCAGGAAAAACGTCTGGATAGTCAGAGATAACAGGAATGTCTTCGATCTTGGGCTTTGGCTCATCAAGGCCACCTGTGCCATGTAAATGACACAACCTTTCTTCAAACACTTCGATGCCTTAAGCATATATACTTGTTTAGGCAATCAATACTGTGTATCTCCTTGAATTGTAAGTGATTCACCATAAGGGGTCTTAATGATAACTTGTGTAACACTCTACTCGTTTTCATAATATTTTATTATAAACAAGGTCTTAATATACCAAAACCTTGACTTTTATATTAAACATAAGGAAAATTTAACCAAGTTAACATCTAGGACAAGTACTACTAGTTTAAGAATCCCAAAACAAAAGAACAAGTGTTTAAGTGTTAACTACATAGACATTGATTTAAACATATTTAAGTAACCGCGAAAGCTTCAAAATATCGTGTTCGGTTCTTGGAATTTGCTTGATTGCCATCCGGATTAGGTCCATCGTCACCTATGGTCAAAACCACATAAACGTTTAGTTTTGACACTTTAAAGTTAAGTATAAACAAGTTTCTTGGATTAACATGGAAGAAATAACAAAAAATGGACGAGGTGGGGCAGTCGCGCCGCGCGACCGGGTGACCAACAAACCGTCGCGTCACACGACAGTGAGCCTGTTTGGCCGTGGCGCGGCGCGAGCGAGGGTTTTCAACAGAATGTTGTTGCTGATTGCTGTATGTTAGTCCAGCATCACTAAATTCCACTTATAAACTTTAAACTATCATAACTTTTGACTCGTAAGTCCGTTTTAGGTGATTCTTTTTCCTATACGTCTGTAATTTAATTACCGACACGTCTATAATGTTTATCATACCGAAAATTTGGTTTATGGACCAAATGACTAAAATCACTATGTATTTATTCGACCCATTAAGTTACACTTATTTTTCTATCTTTTCAATAGTAAACATAAGGCGCTTTTTACCCAACTTTCAGGGCTTATTATCACCGGCATTTCAATATCAATGTTATGGCTTCATGCTCGTATGATTGTAACAGCCTATGCTAACTATTAAATAACTTTGACGCTACCAATACACCATTATTCAACCCGTTTGGCTCATCTACGGAATCCTCCATTATGATGACTACCAAACGAGTTCTATCCAATTCTTGACCTATTATTCCATATAGCAAACATTGTCGCTTCAATCAACACAACCTTTATTCTACAACTCAACTATACACATGCTAATTATCAAAACTTACTCAATGTAACGGATCAAGTTACATACCTTCAACGTACGCCCTTCAAACGCAAGTCGCCACCGGCTTGTCCACTCGACGCTCCGATGTCCTTCCCTATAGAGTCCAATCATAACATGTTTAGAACTCTTTTTAAATCATATGTCGCACAATTTTTCGTAACATAACAATTATGCGATTTAACTTTAAATTTCAGTTTTAAGCCTTCTTTGAGGTAATTATACAAACACTTTAAGGGCAGCAATTTACATGATGTATTAGCAAGTTTATAACTTGTAATATAACCCTATATTTTCATCAATCAACTACCTTACATGAATTTTAGCCTCTAGGATTCTGAAATTGCTTCATACATGGCAAATTTCACTAGAACCACCCCAAATTTCCTAGGGTTTATCAAGTTCTACTCCACCCACTAACCACCTACAATGGTGTTCATGAATTTTGCTAAAAATAAGTATGATTTCAACATGTATTTGTCTAGAGTTTACTCCTAGATGCATCAATGTTCCTATTTCACCTACATATCATTCATGCATCCACAGATTTCGAATTCCCTAAATTCATGAGAATTTCAAGTAGAGAATTCTTATCAAATTTTACATACCTTATGATCTCCTTGCAATGGGGATCACTAATCTATGCTCGATTTTCGTTTTGGACTTGATTTGAACCTTCAAATTGGAGGTTTTGACAAGAACCAGGGTTTTGGGGAGCTTGGGATCGCCCCCTGCTTCTGATCGATCTCAGCAACACACACAAGTGTGTTTTGAGTTTTTTTTGTTTGATTAATATTAGTTTTCATTTAAACACTTTTGACCCCTCAACTTTCGTTCTTTATTTGTTTTAACTACTCACAACTCATCATCTAACTAGGTTAATATCATTCCTAGTTAGTTTATTTTTCTTATTTATTCACAACATTATTGTATTATAAGAATTTGTATTTTCGGGGTGTTACAAGTCCACCCCCCTTAAAAGGGTTTCGTCCCCGAAACCAGGGTACATACCAAATAGTGTAGGGTAGAGACGACGCATCTCCTCTTCAGACTCCCATGTAGTGTCCGAACCTTTCCTATGCTCCCACTTGATCTTGACTTGATCGATTTGTTTATTTCGCAAGTGCTTAATCTTTCGATCTAAAATCTCCAATGGCTTTACCGTGTAATTCAGGCTATCATCCACCTCGATATCGTCGTAATGGATATAAGATGTTTCCTCCGCTAGACATTTTCATAGCTGTGATACATGAAACATGCCATGTATTCCACTCAACTCTTCCGGTAGCTCGAGGTGATAGGCTACCTTGCCAACCCGTTCAATAATTTTAAATGGCCCAATAAACCTCGGGCTTAGTTTCCCTCTCTTTCTGAACCTGATAACGCCCTTCCTTGGGGAAACCTTTAACACAACCATGTCGCCTATCTGAAATTCAATCGGTCTTTGTCTTTTATCGGCATAAGATTTTTGCCTATCTTGGGCTGCTTTCAAATGGGCTCGTACCACTTCAATTTTCTCATTAGTGGCTTGGATAACATCTTTATGGGCCAGTTCACGTTGGTCCCACTTCACCCCAACACACCGGGGTTTTACATTTCCTACCATATAGCATCTCGTAAGGTGCCATGCCAATGCTCGAATGGTAACTATTGTTATACGAAAATTCGGCCAACGGTAGGTAAACATCCCAACTTCCGCCGAAGTTGATGATACATGCTCGTAACATATCCTCTAGCGTCTGTATTGTTCTTTCACTCTGCCCATCCGTCTGAGGATGGTAGGTGGTGCCAATGAAAAGTTTCGTTCCCATTTGTTCTTGAAAATCTCGCTAAAAGTTTGAAGTAAACCAGGTATCTCTATCCGACACAATAGATACCGTACTCCGTGACGTGCCACTATTTCGTTTGTATATACCTCGGACATCTTTTCCGAAGTATATGTCTCGCGTATAGGAATAAAATGAGCACTCTTCGTTAGTCTATCCACAATCACCCATATAGCGTCAAATCCCCGAATCGTTTTAGGTAGTTTGGTCAATAGGTCCATAGTGATATGTTCCCATTTCCAACTAGGATCTCCAAAGGTTGCAGTTTTCCATATGGTTTCTGGTGTTCCGCTTTGACTTGTAAACAAGTCAAGCACTTCTCCACGTATTTTACTACATCCCTCTTCATTCCGGGCCACCAATAATTTTGTTTCAGATCATTGTACATCTTGGTCGCACCCAGATGAATAGAATATCAGGATTTATGAGCTTCATCGAGTAGAAGCGTCTTAACCCCACAAGAATTTGGAACCCATATTCTTTCGGATCGAGTCTTCAACCCGTTATTTCTATCCGACAAATCTTTTAACTGTCCGATTATTCTTTCCTTCTTCCCGTTCTCCTCTTTCAATGCTTCTACTTGCGCTTCTCGGATACGTTCAAGTATGCCCGAGGTCACAACAAACTGCATCGACCTTACTCGTATTGGGACATAATCCGCTTTTCTGCTCAGGGCATCCGCCACCACATTTGCCTTTCCGGGGTGGTAATGTATTTCATAGTCAAAATCTTTCACCGTTTCTAACCATCGCCTTTGTCGCATATTTAGCTCCTTCTGATCGAAGAAATATTTTAAGCTCTTGTGATCAGTGAATATGGTGCACTTTACCCCATATAAATAGTGCCTCCATATTTTAAACGCAAACACCACCGCAGCCAATTCGAGGTCGTGCGTGGGATATTTCTTTTCATGTATTTTCAGTTGCCTCGAGGCATAAGCTATAACTTTGCCCAGTTGCATCAAAACGCATCCGAGCCCCGATATTGAGGCATCCGAATAAACCACCAAGTCTTTGGCCCCGTCCGGCAATGTTAATACTGGAGCTTGAGTTAACTTCTCTTTTAGGGTTTGAAACGCTCTTTCTTGTTCGGCACCCCAAATGAACTTTTCCTATTTCCGGGTTAACTTAGTTAGCGGCGACGCAATCTTGGAGAAATCTTGAATGAATCTCCTATAGTATCCCGCAAGCCCTAAGAAGCTTCTGATTTCCGAAGGATTCTTCGGAGGGCTCCATTTTGACACGGCCTCTATCTTTGAAGGATCTACCAATATTCCATCGGTGCTTATGATGTGGCCAAGGAATTGCACCTCTCGCAACCAGAAGGCGCATTTTGAGAATTTCGCGTACATCCTTTCTTGCCTGAGCGTCTCTAACACCTCTTGTAAGTGGCGTGCATGTTCTGCTTCACTTTTCGAGTATACCAGAATATCGTCAATAAACACGATTACCTATTTATCCAGCATCGACTTGCAAACCCGGTTCATGAGATCCATGAAAGTCGCGGGTGCATGGGTCAGCTCGAATGACATTACGAGGAACTTGTAATGTCCATATCTCGTGCGAAAGGCCGTCTTCGGTACATCCCCTTCCTTGACTCTTAGTTGGTGATACCCCGATCTAAGGTCAATTTTTGAAAACCAGTTCGCACCTTGTAATTGGTCGAATAGATCGTCTATTCTCGGAAGCGGGTATCGATTCTTCATCGTGAGTTTATTTAACTCCCGATAATCGATACACTTATGCATGCTTCCGTCCTTCTTTTTCACGAATAGCACGGGCGCGCCCCAAGGAGACACACTCGGCCTTATGAATCCTTTATCGAGTAAGTCTTGAATCTGCGACATTAATTCTTGTAATTCCGATGGTGCAAGTCGGTATGGTGCTTTTGCTACGGGTTTCGCGCCCGAAACTAATTCAATTCCGAACTCTACATCCCGCTCGGGCTGCATTCCCGGTAAATCATCCGGAAATACATCTTCAAAGTCACATACCACGGGTACGTCTCCAATCTTCGGTAATTCTTTCTCGGGCTCATTCGCGTATATCATAAATGCTTTACATCCATGCCTCATGAGCTTGTGAGCTTTCACCATCGAGCATATTATATGATTGCCTCCCTTTTCGCCATAGATTGTGACGTGTTTTCCGCTCGGAGATGTTAGCTTTATCTCCTTACGGAAACACACGACCTTTGCGTGGTGTCAAGATAGCCAATCCATCCCTACAACAACTTGAAACTCCCCCATAGACATCGAGATTAGATCTATCAAGTATTCCTCATCATCGATACTTAATTTACAGCTTTGACAGACATCACATACTATGAAACTTTTGTTATCTCCTATCTCAACCTCTAAAGGCATAGGTAATTTTGTCAATACAAATGAAGGATGTCAAATAAATCCATGTGAAATAAAGGATTTATTCGCACCCGTGTCAAATAATACACGTGCAGGGATCGAGTTTATTGCGAATATACCTGAGACCACATCGGGTTCTGTCTTTGCTTCAACTGCTGTAAGTTGGAAGGACCTAGCCTTTGCCTTTGGAGCTTCTGTTGAAGATTTTTTAACGTCTCTCTTTCCAACTAAGTCTGGGCATTCGGACTTTTTGTGGCCGGGCTGATAACATTTGTAGCAGACCGAGACTTTACCCGGGCATAGAGACGCCGTGTGCCCCGTTTTACAACATATGGGGCACGGTTTGTCTTTGAAACGACACTCTCCCTTGTGCCCTTTTCCACACACTTTACAACTTGGCGACCCGCCTTTAGCATCCACTTTCTTTCCCGATTCCACAGTTTGAGCTTTCTTTGTAGGGCTTGGATTCACATCCTATGCCCTTCGCTCACCCCTTTCAACTTGTTTTTTCAACTCGATTTCCGCTCCCGGGCAGTGTTGATAATTTCTGTGAGGGTTTCATACTTTGAGGGAGTCATGAACTCCCGGTATTCAGCACTCAGCATGTTGTAATAATAGTATATCTTCTGCTCTTCAGTGGTGACTAACTCGTCACAGAATCTCAGTTTATCCATAAAGATACCCGTGATTTTATCAATTGATTCTCCTTTTTGTCTTAACTGGATAAATTCTTCTTTGATCCTGTTAATAACCGCTTTGGGACTATGGTGCTTAAGGAATGGCACCTTAAACTCGTCCCATGTCATAACTCTTGCCGCCTCGGCTCCTATCTCCTTCTTTTTATTGTCCCACCAATCCTTGGCTTGACCCCTTAGCTGACCCGTTCCGTAAGCAACAAAATCACTTACGTCACAGTGGGTCCTTTCAAACACCCTTTCAATGTCGCTCAGCCATCTTTGGCAAATTATCGGGTCAACCTCCCCGTTGTAGATTGGCGGTTTACACACCATAAATTCTTTGTACGAACATCCTTTACGTTCTCCTGATTTCTCTTTCATAAGGTTGACACTATCTTCCAACCTTTTGACTCGTTCTTCAACTAATGATAACACCGTGGTTTGAATTTTTTCTATGAACCCGGATAGACTACCCGCAATTGCCTTTCACACTTATTCGGAAATTGTTTCTTTCATTTGTTCGGTGCTTGTCGACACCGGATCATCGTCATTCCCTTTCGACATCTCGAAACTGAAATGTTTACGTCAACTATTAAACGTCTCATTTATAACATAGCTTTATTTGCTTTGGTTTAGCCAAGTTCGTAACTTGCTTTAACCGTTCACATTTGGTGCACTTTCTGGGTTTCAGTGTGTTAACACACTCTTCCCATGCACATTAACTCACATCTCATTTCTTACATAAGATAAAATCTACTAACATAAATAATTAATTCTTACCGGACGATCAATCAAGCTTGAACCGAACACTTTGTTGACAACCTTAAGCTCCGATTACCAACTTGTAACACTCTACTCATTTTCATAATATTTTATTATAAACAAGGTCTTAATATACCAAAACCTTGACTTTTATATCAAACATAAGGAAAATTTAACCAAGTTAACATCTAGGACAAGTACTACTAGTTTAAGAATCCCAAAACAAAAGAACAAGTGTTTAAGTGTTAACTAAATAGACATTGATTTGAACATATTTAAGTAATCGCGGAAGCTTCAAAATATCGTGTTCGGTTCTTGGAATTTGCTTGATCGCCATCCGGATTAGGTCCATCGTCACCTATGGTCAAAACCACATAAACGTTTAGTTTTGACACTTTAAAATTAAGTATAAACAAGTTTCTTGGATTAACATGGAAGAAATAACAAAAATTGGACGAGGTGGGGTGGTCGCGACGCGCGGCCGGGTGACCAACAAACCATCACGTCACGCCACGGCCGTCGCGTCGCGCGACGGTGAGCCTGTTGGCCGTGGCGCGGCGCGAGCGAGGGTTTTCAACAGAATGTTGTTGCTGATTGCTGTATGTCAGTCCAGCATCACTAAATTCCACTTATAAACTTTAAACTATCATAACTTTTGACTCGTAAGTCCGTTTTAGGTGATTCTTTTTCCTATACGTCTTTAATTTAATTACCGACGCGTCTATAATGTTTATCATACCGAAAATTTGGTTTACGGACCGAATGACTAAAATCACTATGTATTTATTCAACCCATTAAGTTACACTTATTTTTCTATCTTTTCAATAGTAAACATAAGGCGCTTTTTACCCAACTTTCGGGGCTTATTATCACTAGCATTTCAATATCCATGTTATGGCTTCATGCTCGTATGATTGTAACCGCCTATGCTAACTATTAAATAACTTTGACGCTACCAATACACCATTATTCAACCCGTTTGGCTCATCTACGGAATCCTCCATTATGATGACTACCAAACGAGTTCTAACCAATTCTTGACATATTATTCCATATAGCGAACATTGTCGCTTCAATCAACACAACCTTTATTCTACAACTCAACTATACACATGCCAATTATCAAAACTTACTCAATGTAACGGATCAAGTTACATACCTTCAACGTACGCCCTTCAAACGCAAGTCGCCACCGGCTTGTCCACTCGACGCTCCGGTGTCCTTACCTATAGAGTCCAATCATAACATGTTTAGAACTCTTTTTAAATCATATGTCACACAATTTGCTATAACATAACAATTATGCGATTTAACTTTAAATTTCAGTTTTAAGCCTTCTTTGAGGCAATTATACAAACACTTTAAGGGCAGCAATTTACATGATGTATTAGCAAGTTCATAACTTGTCATATAACCCTATATTTTCATCAATCAACTACCTTACATGAATTTTAGCCTCTAGGATTCTGAAATTGCTTCATACATGCCAAATTTCACTAGAACCAACCCAAATTTCCTAGGGTTTATCAAGTTCTACTCCACCCACTAACCACCTACAATGGTGTTCATGAATTTTGCTAAAATTAAGTATGATTTCAACATGTATTTGTCTAGGGTTTACTCCTAGACGCTTCAATGTTCCTATTTCACCTACATATCATTCATGCATCCATAGATTTTGAATTCCCTAAATTCATGAGAATTTCAAGTAGAGAATTCTTATCAAATTTTACATACCTTATGATCTCCTTGCAATGCGGATCACTAATCTATGCTCGATTTTCGTTTTGGACTTGATTTGAACCTTCAAATTGGAGGTTTTGACAAGAACTAGGGTTTTGGGGAGCTTGGGATCGCCCCCTACTTCTGACCGATCTCAGCAACACACACAAGTGTGTTTTGAGTTTATTTTTTTTTGTTTTATTAATATTAGTTTTCATTTAAACACTTTTGGCCCCTCAACTTTAGTTCTTTATTTGTTTTAACTCTTTAACTACTCACAACTCATCATCTAACTAGGTTAATATCATTCCTAGTTCGTTTATTTTTCTTATTTATTCACAACATTATTGTATTATAAGAATTTGTATTTTCGGGGTGTTACAAGTTGCTTCTTGTCGCAGGCAATTTGGGCTTGGTTGCGAGATAACCAATCCATGCCTATAACTATATTGAATCCTGCCAATTTCAACGGAAGCAAAGACAGTGGAAAAGAATGATTCCTAATGGATATAAAACATCCATCTAAGATTGTTGAAGTAGTCTCTATGGTACCATCGGCCAATTCTACCTCCTATTTTATGTTTAGAGTTTTAACATGCAGATTTAATAGTTTGCAAAATTTATTGTCTACAACATAGTTATCTGCACCAGAATCAAATAAAACTCTAGCATATACATCATTGATCAGGAATGTACCTGTTATAACATTATCATTCTGAACTGCTTCCCGAGCATTCATCTGGAAGACTCGAGCATTGGTCTTTTTAGCCTCCTCAGGCTTCTTTGGATTTTTCGGGCAGTTAGTCTTTATGTGCCCCTTCTCGTTGCAACCATAACAGGTTGCAACCTTCATTTTCTTTCAATCCAAAGTTCTACGCACTTTGGACTTGCAGATCCCACAAACTTTAGACTATGAATGCGATTGCGACTGCGATTCGAATTTGCACTTTCCAAAATGGTATTTCTTGCAGACTTTACACTTGGGCTTCTCCCCTGTCTGCTGGGTATCCTTTCTAAACCCAGAACCCTTCTTATGTTCAGTGTTCCGCTTTCGTTTCTTATCGGAGTGATGAAAACTCTCATCCTCCCGCTTCCGCTTTCCTTCATCTGAAGCTTTGATAGACTTGTTTCTGATTGCATCGAGTGTGAGAGATAGAGACAGATCCACCACTGACCTGTATGTGGTAGGTCTGGATGCTTTCACATTTCCCTTGATTTTTGGAGCCAGACCTCCTATAAAATGTGCTATGCGCTTTGGTTCCGGTGTGACCAAATAAGGAACCAATCGGGACATGGTATTGAAGCTTGTAACATACGCTTGACAGTCCAAATTCTTCATGACCAGAGTTAAGAAGTCAGTCTTGATTTTCTCTACCTCATGCTGAGGACAAATGTTTTCCTTGATCAGTGCAACAAATTGATCCCAAGACAAATTATACAATGGAATCTTCCCTGTGGCTTGGAGTAACGACTTCCACCAAGCCAAAGCTTCACCTTTAAATGATTGTGAAACAAACTTCACCATATCCTGTTCTGCACAATCACTGATATCAACCATAGTATCCATCTCATCGAGACATGTCATACAATCAATGGCTCCTTTTTCTCCTGTGAAGTCCATTGGCTTGCAAGAGACGAAGTATTTGTAAGAGCAAGTCTTGACATATGGATCTTGATTAAGCACAATCTGTTTGGATGGGAGACTCTTCTGATTCGATGAGTGACGAGAATTGTATTTATTTGACTCAAGTGTTTTAGAAGAGGGCTTACTATGAACCACAAATTGAGTCTTTGTGTGAGTATTACTTGGTTCCTTGAACTGTCTTTCAATAGCTCTAGTAACAGCATTGTCTATCAATGCTTGAAGATCTGCACCAGCTACATTTATTCTGGTGGTATCATTTCTCTCCCTTGGATGACTGTTAACCTCTTCTGATTCAGACATGCTGAAGCTTGATTGCTATAAAACAAATTGACAATAGTTTGTTTAGAGGTTTATTATGGAATCATCATTTTCGATGATTCATTAACCATGGTAAGCATAGACCATAGTGGTTAATTTATTATCAGGTTTATTTTAAAATTTACCTTATAACTAATCCCAGTTATAAATTATTAGGGATATTAATGTTGGCACAAAAGGCCTAGTCACGAGGACAAGCCATGATCTTATAAGATCGAGGCATTAAGGTTCGAACATAGTTCATCACCCATCTTGACAGGGAGTCATAGACTACAACTGCCATTTGTCTTTAAAGGACAATAAGTATGGCCCACAGACACTTCATTACTAATGTATGTTTAAATCATCAGGTAAGAAATTGGAAAAATCCAATATAAGGATGGCTAGTGTGACTTTATTGAATCACATTTGCCAGGAGTGCTAACATGTTTTCAGATGTTAACAAAGATTTGAATCTTAAAAAGGTTTTACTATCATGGCCATGTCTAAAGTGACATATAGGCTAGGTTACACCTTTAAGATTTTCTTTTAATATATAATGGCTAATCAATTTAAAAACTGAATTTATGTTTTGATTTTTGTGATTTTAATATATATGTATATTTTAATGCCAAATGTAATTTCAAAAAGGAAACTTCATAATAAGTCCTACAATTACAATAATGCCCTAAACGGGTCTTAAAAGAAATAACTTGTCCACGCAGGGACGAAAATAAGAAAGACAAGTCCACGCAGTGACCAAATACATAAATAAAATGTCCACACAGGGACTTAATTGATATTTCACAATAAATAGGGATTTCTAATAATCCCTCTTCTTCTTCCCCTTAATAAGGTTTGCCAAACCCTTTAGTAGACCGCGGCGGCTCCTACGCTCTTCGTCTACCCTTTGTTCCACCTCGTGCAACCTTTGGAGGATTTCCTGCTGCTGCGGTGGTTGAATTTGTGGCGGCTGCGGCGGCTGCTGCTGCTGAGGTCGTGGAGGCGGTGGGTATTGATACCCATAAGCTGGGTACCCAATTGGGTACGTAGCTGGAAAGGGTCTAGGGTAGAGAGCATTGTAGTTTGCTGCCTCGAGGTACGGGTCAACAGCAGGGGCATTGTTGTAATTATAACCCGAATAAGCTTGCTTCTCGAACGGGTTGTACCCAGCTGCACCTGGGTAAGATGGAATTGGGTTTTCATAACCCATGTGGTTCTGGGAAAGATGGACATCCGTGCACCTCTTCTTCGCCTTGGTGGATCTAGAGGCAGTTGCTGCTCTGGCGCTGGCAGTGGCGTGACTGCCTGAAAATGTGGGTCCTCTGAAGGGACCTGCTGGTGTGGTGGTGAGTTGCGGTGAGGGGGAGTATACTCCCACTTGTATGAAGCCCATCTTTTGGCCAAAATATCAGGGCCCCTATAAGGCGAACCATGGAAGGATGATCCGCTAGATATATCAATGGGATGCGTCGGCGTCCCAGTCAGTGGTAGCTCGGGATCTAGATCCTCGTCCATATCCATGTTCTGGTATTCCGGAAAATGATCCGCTGGTCCCAAAGGGTTTTAACCCTCTGGTTCTTCTATCTGGTTCATTGGGTTGAACCGGATTTGAAAATAAGGGGTCGGGTTCTGGAAGGAGCGATGTGAACCCGATCGTTGCAGAGGAATGTAAGAGTGGTGAGAATCGTTGGGCTCGTCCTTCTGCTGCGGCCCAAAGGAATGATGATAGGGCGGTGAGGAGCTGAGCGAGACAGAGCATCTCGCAGGCTCGAGGTATGTCCTCCTGTCTTCGTGAGGACTTGATCCGAATGATGCGGGTGGTGTACGCCGGTGAGATGGCCCGGCTTCATGGTCGTTCCTGGCAGTAATTGGAGCTTTTCCTCTTCCTCCTCGGCCTCTCACTCTTGGTGGCATATTTGCTTGTGATCCTGTCAAAACAAAAGAAACAACAAAAGACAAAAACAAATTAAGATTAGTATTAATCCTAAGTCCTTTGCCTAGACTCGGAAGTCAAGGAATGTGAAACTGTTTCATTGAGATTAAACACAAAAGACTAGTGTTTAATTCCCTCAATGTTGGCTCTGATACCAACCTGTCACACCCCGAAACGCAAGATTAAGCGGTGATCGGATTGGAATGTGATTTAGACCCGACAAGTATAAAGACTTGTATATAATGGGTAAACTAAACACATTCTGGATTTTGAAGTAAAAATGATAAGGTTTGACCCGTTTCGGTTAATTTATGCAAACTGGTTACATAAACCGTACCGAACGCGTATATGCATAACGGGTAACCGGATGAGTCATATACAAGTTCCAATTGTTATTATGCTTAAAATTTGTCGTGATATCAGTAGGATATCAACAATTATGCCCCAAATGTAATTAAGACCAATTTAAGTCCCGAAAGGGTAATTTGGTCATTTTAAAGTTTAAAAAGAAGGTTTAATCATAAACTGAGGTTCTGGTCTAAAACATTCTGTAAAAATATTTATTTTATGTTGTTATATCAGCAAGATATCATACATATGTGTGTTTAATCATTTATGGCCAAACTATGCACCGTAGGGGCATTTTGGTCATTTCACATATGCTTTTAAGGTTAAATTTGGAAACCTGAGTTCAAGACTTATACTTACTATTAAAGTATAAAAATTTATTTATAAAATCAGTAGGTAACAAGTCTTAGGCGTTAAATATGGTTTTAAACCATACTATGCGCCTAATTAGCGTAAAAGTCGGTAATTGACGATATTCAAGGTGTTTATAAAATTCTGAAGTTTTGATCAGTCTCTAATGCTTAATATATTTTATTTAACTTATGATATCAGTAGTAAAAGGTTTGGTATGCAAATCATATGTTGAACTCATTTTATTAACAAAAAGGGCATTATCGTCAATTACCGAATTTATGCTAGAACTCTATGCTATGGTCAGTATAAAATTCGACAAAAATTTCCAAAAATCCCTAAATATTATATCATAACTTTGGGTAGTAATTTTGGTGCCAAAAATTGGGTTTAAATATGATTTATGCCGAAAATGCAATTTAATTAACAAAAAGTTTTTGTTTTACGATATCTTGCATAACTTTTAATTTAAACAAGAAACTAAAGTCAATTTTTTAGGACATACTTATATATCAGTAATAAATATTTTGTCCTCTCACATTTTGAAAAATCTCGCTTTTATAACATAAGGGCATAATGGTCAATTTTAAGCATTTAACGAAAACATGCAAAGAACTTTGATTTCTATGGGACCACGTAATATAACCTCAGAGGGTTATGCTTACATATAATATGGTCACAAAGGAACTCTAAGGCACAAAGAAACTAAACTAAATCGGTTCAGAACTGAAAGTCAAAGCAAAAGTTTAATTTTGCGACTTTCGGTTGCGAACTAAGCCTAATACTCAGAATTGTCGGGTTGAACATGCCTAAACATGTTCTTATATTATTTACCAAGTTATTTAAGTGATAAAATGTATTTTATAGCTTCTACATTATCAGTTATGAATTATTTTATAAAAACTGACTCGTTTGACTTTTCTGTTAAGTAGTTTGACCCGACAATTGACTAAGATAACGTGATAATTAGAAGGTGCCCTTTTAAGGGTTTATCACCTACTTAATTGCCAACACATAGCCACTTTCAATTCGAATAATGGCTGGACCGTTAGTGATTAATCACAAAGTCAAAGCATCATTACGATATCTTTGACTTTCGGTCATTAAGCTAATAAAACCTTAACTATAGAAGCTAAGAACACTTACAATGGTCCTTAGCACGAATATTAAACTTTAGAAAGCTTCCTAGATAACCAGGATGCTCCAGAGAAGAGTTTGAAAGCTTAGAACTTCAGAGTAAGAAAAATATGAAGTGCAAGTGAATGAGTCTGCCCCAAAACCTCTATTTATAGCAATTGAGAGCACATCCTGATCATTCCAGGTGTTTAGTGTTGTGTCCAGATGTTAACAAGTGTCCAAGGTGGTTTTAGAAACCAGCAAATAGTCTCTAGTTTTGAAATATTGCATGCAATGGTGAAGAAAAAGCAGAACTTGCACCTGTGCATGCTGGCTGCCCATTTTTGGCCGTCGCGTCACGCGACGACAGAGGGACTTTGGTTGTTGGTGCATATGTCTGTCGACTTCGTCTTGTATCGAGTCTTGTATTGTATTAGATAGATCAGGGCATGCAAAACGAGAAAAGTGTGTTTGTGGGTATTTCGCACGAAATAATACATAGGTTATTTCGTACGAAATTAAGTGGTAATTTCGCACGAAATTAGATTTCGTATGAAACTAATTTTGCTTGGGCTATTCCGTGCGAAATTAGCTCTCCTATAAATACCTTTGATGCCTTGTCATTTGTAACTTTCCGGTTTCAGTACCGAACTGCTGCCGAAGTGTCAACTCGCTGTAAATCTTTGTCAAATCAATCAAAAGATAGTTTAAAGTGTATTGCAAGCTGAATTAACTTGATACATTTGTTTCCGCCTCTCGTATTGAGAAAAAACTCTTCTGAACGACTCGTTTGGTCGTGAAAACGATCCTTCAAGTGGTATCAGAGCTCAGGAGGAAGAGTACATACCAATTCAGCTGAAAATTCTGATTTCTACCCCTTCTTTTTCAAAATTAACAAGTTTTCACGGAAAAAATGTTTTGAATTTCACATATTATACGCGCAATAGTGTTTTAACAAACCCTTGAAAGTTTCTGTTAGTGCATGCGTCTGTCGACTTCGTCTTGTGCGTAGAATGTTAGATCAGTGCACGTATTTCAAGATATTGTAATTTCGCTTGAATGAGGTGATTTCGCTTGAAAGTGACATGTGTCATTTCAAGCGAAATCAACTTAAGTTATTTCGCTTGAAATGGCTTGTGCCACTCTCAAGCGAAATCTGGTTGCCTATATATAGGTCATTCCAAGCGAAATCTGGATCATTCTTTCCGGTCAGAGCAACGAAGTGCTGCCGAAGTGTCGTCTCGCTGTAAAACGTTGGATAATCAATACTACGACAGTTTAAAGTGATATTCTAGCTGAATTGACCTCAAAATGTCTGTTTCTGCCTTTCAGTCTGAGTAAAACTCTTCTAATCGACTCGTTCGGGTCTGAAAACGATCCTACAAGTGGTATCAGAGCTCAGGAAGAAGAGTTCATACAAATTCAGCTGCAAATTCTGTTTTCTACACCTTCTTTTTCAAAATTCAAAAATTTTCACGGTCAAAATGTTCCGATTTTCACACATCTTGTGCGCATTAGTGTTTTAACAAAGCCTTGAAAGTTTCAGGCCTAAAATCAATCTAAAACTGGTTAAATCTTTAATTCCGCTTGAAAACAGCACGAGATTGATGACATCAGCAACTCTTCAAATGGAATCTGATGTTCGATTCTGCTTGAAAATGAGATTCCGCTTGAAATTCCGACCTGATTCTGCTTTAAACTTGCTATTACGCTTCAAAAGTGCTATTTCGCTTGAGTGTTCTCGCTTAAAACCTGTGATTTCGCTTCAACAGGGTTATTTCGCTTGAGAGCTGGTATTTCGCTTGAAAGGTGTGATTTCATTTGAAGTGGGATTTCGCTTGAGATTGTGTTTCCGCTTGAAAACACTGTTTGATAAATTTTTGAAAATCCGAAATATGGACGAGGAATTTTACAACGCATTCGCTACCCCGGTTACCCCGATCACTCTTGCACAGAACACGATGTTAGAAAACGAAACAGGGACGATGCAAAAACCACCTAAGCTCATGAACATCGGGGAATATAAAGTTTGGGAAGGTCGTTTTCAGAACTGGGTACAAGCAAATTATCTGGATGCTTGGGAATGTGTCGAGACGAAATACATTAGACCGACAAATGACGATGAAGAGATTATTTCTATTAAAGACCTAAGTGCCGATGCTAGAAAGAAATACAAAGATGAGAAAATGATGCTAAGTCTATTACAACAAGCTGTGAAGGAAGATATCTTGGTGTTATTGCAACACAATGGAACTTCATATTCGATTTGGAAAGCATTAAGATCGAAGTTCCATGGAAGCCAAGAGATGGTCAAAAACAAAAAATCGCTTTTAAAGAAAGAATTCGATTTATTTCGTGGGTTGAAAAATGAAAGCACAAGGCAAATCATTGAAAGATACTGCAATTTGCTAGCTAACATGAAGAGGTTAAGCATCGAGAAAGATAGTGAAGAATTGATCGAAAAGCTAGTTGATGCATTGCCATATGAGACTTGGGGTACTTATCTCATGATGTTGAGGAACAAGAAAGGTTTTAGCAATCTGACACTGAGCAAGTTTATTGAAAAAATTGAGGCCCAGGAGATGGAACGGAGAAAGGTCTTAAGAATGAAAGATTTCGATGGTGAGCAAGGCATTGGGCTTTATTACAAAGGTGGTGTCAGTGATAAAAACACCAACATGTCACCGAAGATTGGAATGGCATTCAATGCAAAGAGTCCATCTGAAAGTTCTTCTAAAGGATCAAGCAGCAACACAAGTTTTTCATCATACCCATCATTTGATCCGAACATTTCATCAACAAAGAATGGCAAGAAGCTACAATGCAACATTGTACTGAATCTGGAGAATGATGATGATTATTCAGTAGAAATTGCCAAAAGTCACATGTCTTTGTTGGGAACTGTATTGGAATCATATGGTAGTTTTGTTGCAGGTCGGATCGGGAATCCAATGCTTACAAAAGAGGATTACGATCAGATTGACGCTGAGGAAATGGAATTGATGGATATTAAATGGTGTTTGGCAAGTGTATTGAGACGAGCTGAGAAATTTAAGCAAATCACAGGAAGAGATGATTTACGTGAAGCTAATATATCCACTTTGGGTTTTGATAAATCTAAAGTCACTTGTTTTCGTTGCAGGGAAAAATGACACTTCAAGAGGGAGTGCAAAAATCGTGAAGCAAGTGGAGCTCAAAATCCATTCAACAACAACAATGATTACTATCGGAAGGCTATCTATCATCAAGTTGCACAACAACAACAACAACAAGAACCACAAGTGGCTCATGGAAGGAAAGTGATTGAAGAATCTTCAAAGAGAGCTTGTATGGTGAATCAGGATGATCAAAAGCCAACGGAAGGTTTCAGTTGGAATAAATATATCTCAGCTGATAACAAAGCATGCCTGATAAATCAAGATGATGAAAAATTGCTAGAAGGCTTTAGCTGGGCAAATTTCAATTGGGATGATTATGATCCAAGCAAAGATTCAAATCACAAAGCGTATGTTGCTCGTATTGAAGAAGATAGTGATGATGATCGTGAGTATCATGCTAGAAGATTGGCAACTCATTTTAAAATGATGGAAGAGAGTGACAGTGATGACGATAAAGCTAAAAAGAAAAAGATCAAAACACCGGTTAGCAGTGATAATGAAGCTATTCCAGTGATAAAGAAAAAGGTTAAAGATATTCCAAAGTTCAAAGTTGATGAAGAAGTTGATGCTAAAAAGATTCCTGTGAAGTGTGACACTTGTGAAGCCATAAAGAAGCAGAACAATACATTGATTTATAACTTGAACAGTTTGAAGGAATCTTATGATGTCCTGAACAAAGCTATGAATCAATACAATCAAACAAGTGAAGAACAGGCAACGGCAATGAAGACACTTCAGGGAGCTTTCATGATAAAGCAGAAAGTTGTGAACAACTACATCGAGAAGTGTGCTGTGTTAGAGCTGAAACTGGAAACACAAAGAATTGAAACTGAAAGAGTTAATCGTTTGTTGAAAAGTTACTCATGTACTTCTTATGTCATTGATAGGATTTATCCAACTGTTGAAGGCATGAAGGCATTTGAAGATGATGAAGTAACTGAAGAACAGAAGGTTTCTGAGGAAAAGACTCCTGTGAAGAAAGAAAATAAGAAGGATTCTAAAGAAAAGACATCTGGTAAGAAACAAGGTTTCAGTTACAACAAGTGTCCACCCCCGCTTGAAAATGGATATTCTCCGAGAAATCCAAATTCAGAAAGAGTCCAAAAGGCAACAAATTTACAGTGGGAGTCGGAGTCTACAGTTAACTTGCCAGAAAATATTGATGTCACGTTTACATCGTCTGACACTGATCATGAGTCCGAGTTAATAAAGAAAGTGGTCGATCAGGTGTTGGATAAAGATGAATCTGAGGAGTCAAATTCGGAGTCAAAGTCGGAGTCTAGTTCAGAGTCAAAGTCGGAGTCCAACATTCCGAGTCAAACCGACAAACAGGGCAAAAGGGTTTACAATAAAGAATTCCTGTTATCAAAATGTAACTTGAATGATGAAACGTTTAAAGTTGCATATACTTTGAATGATTCTGACAAATTATTTTGATGAGGAATTTCCAATAAGAGGTGTTAAACCAGAAATGATCAAAAAGGTTTTCAAACTAATAGAAATTAATATTTCTGAAATAAAAGATGTTAATCTTAATGATAAACCTAAAAAGCACACCTCAAGAGTTAAACAAAGAGAAAACAAGAAAAAGGGTTACAGTTCTGGTTCTGGTTATCGAAAGAAACCAAACCATAATGGTAATTTCAAAAAGAAAGGATTGGGTTTTATTCCTTCAGAAAAACAGAAAAATGAAAAATATGTTCGTGATTTTAAATCAAAAATGATATTTGTTTCAGGTACATCTACGGAAGAAGAGAAAGAAAATCTGTTCAGGAACCAGTAAAACAGAGAATTCCTTGCAAAGAAGCAAGAAGAGATGAAGACTGTTGGTCAGATGAAAGAAACGAGAACTTGTTTCCAATGCACCAATGTTGGACATATTGCCAAATATTATTCCAAGGCAATAAAATCAAAACAGGGAGTTTCTTGTAAACTAAAAGATAAAGAGGTTGAGTTTGAACCACCAATTGATAGAACAAAACTTTTCAAAAATTCAACTTTTGAGATTGGTGAAAGTTCAAACAGGTTTTACAAGAAGAAGGGAAACCTTGACAACCAAAAATGGGTTGTTAAGAAGTCTGATGATAGTTCTAGCAATGATTCTGATTTGTCAAAATCAGAGGAGCTATCTTCTGGCGATGAATCTAATTCCACAAAGTCAGAGGAGCCACAGGTTGAGGTAAAAGGTGAAAAATCAGTGCCGACTGTGGATGATGTGAATTTTCCACCACTTCGGGCTGAAAGTTTTAAGAAGAAAGTTGGTAAAGTGGAGATTTCAAATCAATTCTTTTCTGAAATGAAAGAATTTGATATTGAAATGGCCTTTAATTCCAAAGTTCATAACATTTTTGGAAAAATGGTTGACAGGAAGGTAAAAGGAGTCAAGGAATTTTACGAGAAGAAAACAAAGAAGCAAGGTAAAGTATCATCCCTGGTTCGTGACTGGGATGGTACCTACTATGAACAGTAAAATCCTGGACTTGCCGGAGCTCCCAAGTTGGTAATCGTGGAGCATGAATCGGCATCTTTCTTATGTTTTTGAAAAATTGAAAATTGGTCACAATTATGACTTGCCGAAACTCCCAGGTTGGTAAGTGAGGAGTAGGAATCGGCATCTTGAGAATTCAACCTACATATGGTAACTTACAAGTGGTGTTGGTTGGCAAGCCATGTGGTTGAAAAAGGTTTTTATCTACAAGTGGTAAAATCAAGGTCATTAGGTTGAACTTGATTGGACTATTTTTACAAGTGGTAAAATCAAGGTCATTAGTGTCACACCCCAACCGATGGCGGAATCATCGGGGCGCGGCACTGAGCGAAACAGATTGTCCAGAAGTTTCCATAACAACTATCATTACCATTCAATTTAAGTTAACATGTCCCATACCATGTCTTAAATAGCAAACAAGTTATTACAGACAAAAACTAAACAAATATTCTGTTCCGACAACTGAGATTTAAACATAACAATTTATTCGTTGGTTTCTAGGACTCCAGTTCTTAGCTTCAATTTCATCACAGCCCGAGAAGCATATAAACAACCTAGGCACCTGCCACATACGTTAAAGTAAAGTCAATACATAAAATGTAAAGGTGAGCATACAAGTTTGATAGTAGCATAATAGAGTTCGAATTCGTTTACGCATAACCAGCACGTACACATAGTGAAATGAAGCACGTTAGTTATCGATATAGATCCATCGATACTAATGACTGCGGGTTGACTGCCCGAGGAAGTTCGCAATACATGATTACCACCGTAATCCATGCAAGTAAAAGATCCTTAACAACCCCCGTGTGAACGGGTGCTGAGTCCAAACTATAGTACTATCGTTGCTAAGGCAGGTAGACAGCATTCCATGTGTAAACATAACAAACAAGCATTCATAAGCCACGTATAACATGCATTAATGGTTTAGCGTTAAAAATAGCTTGAGTAGTGTGATAGTTGTAGTTTGAATATTCGTAACGTATGTAACACCCAAAAGTGCTAAAGCAAAAAGGGTTCGAGTATACTCACAGCGATTAATGGATTGAAGGGAGCGCTTTTCAGCGAGTACGGTTAGCCTGAATAGATTCGATAACGTAATGATAAGTGGCGCGTAAAACAGTACAAAGTGAGAGTGGGTAGGATAATTGATCGTGTGGATCAACTATCCGTGAGAGGAAGTTATCCGTGCGAGTGAACTATCCATGCAGATGGTAATCCGTGCGGATGGTGACCCATCCGGATAAACTATCCGTGCGAGTGAGCTGTCCGTGCGGATGGTAATCCGTGCGGGTTAGTCGCTCGTGCGGATTGCTTATCCGTACGGACAAGTTGTTCGTGCGGATAAACGTTCGATTGGATTGTTTCTTCCTAAGGATGTGTTTGTGTATGATGGCTTATGCTTTGAAGTTTTCGTTGTAGCATTTAGAAAACATTTAAGTATCTCTACCTTTCAAGTCGGTCGCCCGGATAACAATCCGTCCGGATGGTGATCCGTGCGGACACGCTTCTGAGGCTGAGTCACTTGATGAAGTTTGGGGAATCTGTCCGGATGGTAATCCGTACGGAAAGTAGTAATCCGTCCGGGTAGCTGTTCATGCGGACAAGACAATCCGTCTGGATAGTCTGTCCATGCGGACAACTGGTCCGTGCGGATGAACTTGGTTTGAATGTATTCAAGGTCTTAGTATCTCATGATCTGAAGAGTAATCCATTCAGAGGACGTTCGTCCGGATTGCTCATTCGTCGATACTCAAACCTCGTTTTGAATGTGAGTCCCAATGTGTAGTTCGTCCGGGTGACAACCGTCCGGATCGTCTGTCCGTGCGGACAGCTTGTCCGTGCGGACAACTGGGCCGTGTGGACAGTCTCTCGTCTGGTCGTTCCGTTCGTCTACTCTTGGTTTCTGTTGTCGTTTATCGAGACGTTCTGATTACGTGGCAACCACTTGGATTCGTATTCTTACTTGCATGACTAAGCCGGCCAGGAACCACCCTAACTCGACTTGTCGGCGGCTCAGAACGGTCGCTCCGGTTCATCTCGCAATCAGGTGTCCCGCGGGTAGGATTCCAGATCTAGGACTAGTGCATCACTATTATCGAGTAGAGACTAGAACCGATCAGTTTCGTACCGATCTTAAGGGTAAAAGAAGGAGAGAACTTAGGTTTATTTCTTTCAACTCTTTTATCCTTAGAAAAATTTAGATTTAGGTGAAGTTGTTGTGAAATCTTATGGAAACCGTTCAGATCTGAGTCATTCTTGGTGGAATGAGGTCAAGCTTGAAGTTCATAAGAACTTCATGGTGACGTCACCCGGGAATACCTCAAATCTTGATGTTTTTACGGTTGAAAGTTGAGATTTGAAAGATGGAAAGGTGTAGAATTGTGTAGTGATCAAGAATGTACAAGAATTAGAGCAAGATCTTACCTGGATTGGGAGAAATCTGAGAAAAGGTGAAGGATGCGTGCGGTTCGGACGTCACTTGCCAAAAGTGGAAAGGTTGGAGAGTGACCCGTGTATTTATAGGATGCTAAAAGGGGAAAGGGTGAGCCGTGCGGATGGCACGTAACCCGGATAGGCTATCCGTCCGGATTGGTCATCCGTCCGGATTGGCAATCCGTGCGGATTGGCAATCCGTGCGGATTGGCAATCCGTGCCGATTGACCATCCATTCGGATGTCGCCTGATTTGGTGCGTTCGGTGCGATGACGCTTCGGCTTCTATTGCGAACGATTCGATAAGGTTTCCTAGTCAAATTACTTTTAGTCCCAACTACTTCGTATACGACATGGTTTGATCGGGATTCGGATTCGGGTTCGATTGTATTCGAGTTAGACTTCGAGTTTCGATTGAGTTCGCTTGATTATCACAACTTAACATCAAATAAACACGCACAGGTAACACGTAAGGCACACACACACGTATAAACAACAAGTAAAATACACAGTTCGAGTTACGGTTCGATGTCGATTTGATTAGCATAGCTTGATTCTCGGTTGATTAACTTTATTGCATTGTTACTGCCTATGATTCACAGTCGTAGGTCGATTGAAATACGATTAACACGAGTCGATTATTGCAATGTACGACACTTACTCCACATAATATAATTAAAATAAAAACATTTCTACGAGTCGAGTCGCGCGAAATCGGTCGTTGACTTTGACCTTGACTTTGTCTTTCTCTCGTGAAAATACGGGGTGTTACAGCCTCCCCTTGTTTAGGGAATTTCGTCCCGAAATTAAGCTGAAAGCTGTAACAAGGTCGTGAATCACGTGTGAGAGTTCTTCGTTTGGACCGATTTTGACTTGTAACGTGCGGAATCCGTGCACGATCGTGGCCAACCACAATCGCGACGGAGTCGAAACCGGGCCTACAAGTGGTATCTGAGCAGGTGCTCGATTGCGTTGTTCAAACACACTAGAATGTAATATAATCGTGATTCTATTAATTTGATCTAAAATCGTACAGAATTTGAATCACGTGAGCACTTTTTGTTCGGAACACTGAAAATCGTCAAATTAATCAACTTTTTACGGATAAAATTTGCTGATTTTTGGATATGTTGTGCGAAAACACTTGATCTATAAGCCTACAAATTTTCTTAATTAAACAACTGTGGGTACTTTGCCTTCATGTCGCTTTCGAGTTCCCAAGTGAACTCCGCGCCTTGTTTGCCTTCCCATCGGACTTTCACAATAGGAATGCGTGAGCGCCTGAGTTCTTTGGTTTGGCGATCCATGATTTCAACAGGCTTTTCCATGAAGTGTAATGTTTCGTTCACTTGCAGATCGTCTAGAGAAACATGTAAATCGTGATCGGCGATGCATTTCCGAAGGTTTGACACGTGGAAAGTCGGGTGGACATTGCTAAGTTCCTCCGGTAATTCGAGTCTGTAGGCGACTTTTCCGATCCTTTCCAGAATCTTAAAAGGTCCAACATATCGAGGCGCAAGTTTCCCTTTCTTGCCGAATCGGATCACACCCTTCCAAGGTGATACCTTTAGGAGTACGCGGTCACCAACGCCAAATTCACGGGGCTTGCGCTTTTTATCGGCGTAAACTTTCTGTCGATCCCGAGCTTTCGCTAGATTGTCTCGAATTTGGAAAATTTTGTCTGTCGTTTCTTGTAGTAGCTCCGGACCGGTTAATTGCGAGTGACCGATCTCGTGCCACACAATAGGCGATCGACATCTTTTTCCATATAACGCCTCGAATGGTGCCATCTGAATGCTGGCCTGGTAGCTGTTGTTATACGAGAATTCGACCAATGGCAGGTGTTTGTCCCAATTACCGCCGAAGTCTAGAACACACAAACGGAGCATGTCTTCAAGAGTACGAATCGTTCTTTCAGTCTGACCGTCGGTTTGTGGGTGGAAAGCGGTACTTAGATTAAGCGTTGTACCGAGTGCCGCTTGAAACGTTTCCCACAATCGTGAAGTAAACCGAGCATCACGATCAGAGATGATGTCACGAGGCGTCCCATGTCTACAAATGATCTCGTCGGTGTAGATTCGGGCTAATTGTTCCACCTTGTAGTCTTCTCGTATTGGCAGAAAGTGAGCGGATTTAGTCAAACGGTCGACTACAACCCAAATGCTGTCGTGACCTGATGACGCGTGTGGTAGCTTAGTTACGAAATCCATAGCTATACTTTCCCACTTCCACACGGGAATTGGTGGTTGTTCAAGTAAGCCAGAGGGTCTTTGGTGTTCAGCCTTGACCCTAGCACAAGTTAGGCATCTTCCGACGTAGAGGGCGATATCTCGTTTCATACCCGGCCACCAGTACCTATATCGAAGATCATGGTACATTTTGTCGGCAGCGGGATGAATAGAGTACCGAGATTTGTGGGCTTCATCCATGATAATCTGTCGTAAATTGGTTCTCTTGGGAATCCAAATTCGGTCTAAAAAGTGGAATATCCCATTTGATTTGCTCACAAGCTGGGCTCCATCGTGGTAGATTCTTTCTTTCTTCAAGGTGCGTTCATTGAAACATGCATGCTGGGCGTCGCGGATGAGAGTTTCGAGGTTGTGCTGGGCTTGAACATTACGAGTGCTAAGCAGATAGCTCCGTCTGCTAAGTGCGTCGGCTACAACATTTGCTTTGCCTGGGTGATAACGAATCTCACAGTCATAATCGTTGAGAAGTTCTACCCATCGGCGTTGACGCATATTTAGTTCCCTCTGATTAAAGATGTGTTGTAGGCTCCTATGATCGGTGAAGATCGTACACTTTGTACCATACAGGTAGTGTCGCCAAATCTTTAATGCAAAAACAACCGCGCCTAGCTCGAGATCATGGGTTGTATAGTTCTTCTCGTGGATTTTGAGCTGACGAGATGCGTAAGCTATGACCTTGTCTCGTTGCATAAGGACACAACCAAGACCAAGGTTGGAAGCATCACAGTAGACAATGAAATCATTGTTTCCGTCGGGTAATGTGAGAACAGGAGCATTGCAAAGCATGTGTTTAAGGGTTCGAAAGGCAGACTCTTGCTTGGTTCCCCAGACAAAAGGCTGGTCCTTATGCGTAAGAGAGGTAAGTGGTACATCAATCTTCGAGAATCCTTCGATAAATCGTCGATAATAGCCCGCTAGCCCAAGAAAAGAGCGGAGTTCAGACGGGTTCTTAGGCGTAACCCAGCTCTTGACAGCTTCAATCTTCGCAGGATCGACGTGAATACCTTGACTATTAACAATATGACCCAGAAATTGGACCTTCTCCAACTAGAATTCGCACTTGGAGAACTTGGCATAGAGTTGGTTTCCTTGGAGTAGCTCGAGAACCAGACGTAGATGTTGCGCGTGTTTGGTTTTCGATTTGGAATAGATCAAGACATCGTCGATGAATACGATGACGAATCGGTCGAGATATGGTTTACACACGCGATTCATCAGATCCATGAAGACTGCTGGTGCGTTTGTTAGGCCAAAAGGCATGACAACGAATTCATAATGGCCGTAACGAGTACGAAACGCGGTTTTGGGTATATCCTCCTCTTGTATACGTAGCTGGTGATATCCGGAACGTAGATCGATCTTCGAGAAACACGTAGCGCCTTGTAGTTGGTCAAACAAATCGTCGATACGGGGTAAAGGATAGCGATTCTTGATAATTAGCTTATTCAATTCCCGATAGTCGATGCACATCCTGAACGACCCATCCTTCTTTTTGAGGAAAAGGACTGGTGCGCCCCAAGGAGAGGTGCTCGGGCGAATGAAGCCTTTCTCAAGCAATTCCTGGAGTTGGGTTGAGAGTTCGCGCATTTCGGACAGCGCGAGTTGATAAGGAGCTCTGGCGGTAGGATTAGCTCCAGGAATGAGATCAATGCGAAAATCAATATCGCGTTTTGGAGGTAGTCCGGGAAGGTCCTCTGGAAAAACTTGAGGGAATTCCCGAACCACGGGAACGTCTTTTACTTCCTTCTTCTTTTTCTTTTCCTTCTCCGCTGCTACAACGTGAGCCAAGAAAGCCCTGTATTCCTTGCGGAGATACTTGCTAGCTTGTAGGCATGACATAAGCTTGAGACCCTTTGAAGTAGTATCACCGTAAACACATAACGAGTCACCATTTGCGAGCGAAAAACGAATCATCTTGTCGAAGCACACAACTTCAGCATGGTTTTCCCGAAGAAAATCCATGCCTACTATGACATCAAAGCTTCCGAGTTGCATCGGAATAAGGTCGATCGAGAAGATGTGATTGTTGAGTTCAAGAGTACAATCACGGATAACGGAATTAACAGCGACGGTTCTTCCAGTAGCGACTTCAACTTCGAATGCCGAGGAGAGTTTGGAACGTCTACGACTAAGGAGTTTCTCAAATTCGAATGACACAAAGCAATTATCCGCTCCAGTATCAAACAAACATGAAGCATAAATACCATTCACGAGGAACGTACCGTTGACCACGTTGTTGTCGGCCTGGGCTTGACGCACATTAAGATTGAAAGTTCTGGCGCGTGCTGTCTGTTGTTGTTGCTGCTGTGGCTGCTGCTGTGGCTGCTGCTGTTGCGGTTCTTGTTTCACTACCCTGTTCGGGCACATGTTGGCGAAATGGTTCGGGTCGCCACACGTGAAGCAGGTTCTGGCCTTGACTGCTGGTGCCAGAGGAGCTTGTTGACCCTGTGGGGCAGTGAGTAGAGCTTGATTGGCAGGAACTTGATGAATACGGCAGTTGGCGGGAAAGTGGCCGTACACGTTGCAATGAGCACAGAAGCGGCATTGAATAGCAGTTGGGTGATGATAGGTGCAAGTAGGGCAGAGCGGATGTGGCCCAGTGTATGCACGCTTGGCAGGTGGTGCATTGGCCACAGACGCCGCTGCCTGACGCTGTTGAGCAGGTGCAGCTTGAACTGGTGCAGCAGTGATCGCATAGTTCTTGTTGGTGGAGCTGTTCTTTCTCTTGTTCTTCTTCTTGTTGCTTGACGAGGTCGGTTCAACAGTCGGTGCGGTAGTGGTAGCTTGATGCAGATGCTTGGAGGGCTTATCCCAGACACCAGCTTTAACCCTCTTGTCATTGATTTCAGCGGCCAACAGATAGGTTTCCTCAATCGTGGTAGTCTTAGCCGCTTGTACGAAATCAGCGACGCAGTCGGGCAAAGCTCGGATGTACTTCTTGATGGTCATGTCGGGAGTCTTGACCTGATCGGGACAGATAATGCTGAGCTGCTTGAAGCGAGCAGTGAGACCAGCATTGTCTCCATCCTTCTGATGTATGTGCCAGAATTCATCTTCGAGCTTTTGACGCTTGTGAGGAGGGCAGAATTCCTCTAGCATGACTTCCTTGAGTTCGTCCCACGACAGACCGTAGGCTGCATCATTCCCTCTCTTGTTCCTCTCGGCCGTCCACCAGTCCAAAGCACGGGGCTGAAAGACGCCGGTAGCGTTCAGAGTTCGGAGGTCATTAGGGCAACCACTTTGTCGCAGAGTAACCTCGATAGAGTCAAACCAGTGGAATAGAGCAGTAGGACCTCCTTCGCCTGTGAATTCTTTCGGCCCACACGACTTGAATTGCTTAAAACTGAAGGGCCTCGCGTTGGCTTTGGGAGCTTCGATTCTTGATTCCTCGGACGATTTGCTAGCATTCTCATACACATCACTCACGGCTTTTGCCACACTCTTCGCGATGATCGAAGCAAGACGTCTGTCCCTCTTTTCTTGACGAGAGAGTGTATGACGAGATCCAGATGACATTGTCTGCAATAGACATTGCCACGGAACTCAACACATGTATTCGAATCTCTCCTCACACGTCTACTACTAAAGCTCAGTAACACGTACCATGTAAACGCATATAGTCACAAAATCACCGAATTACACAAAATCGCATAAACACATAGAGCACATAATTCACATAACACATAAGCACGAAATCATAGGAACATTTTCAACACAAGAGGCAGTCAGAATACAGAAACCTATTATTCAGAGTCTGCGATTATTCGTGAATAGCGATCGTGTTTCAGTATATCGAGTAGTGTGGTATAATCGTTCGCGGTAGCATAAAGTCGTCCATGATTCAGTGATTTGTTAGCGATGTGTAGCGTGTTGTGAGGGTAGCGAAAGCAAAAAGGCATTAGATCGAAACCAGTAGTTTCTCAAAACATTATCAAATAAGCATAAAACACGTAATTCACATAAAAGCGACGAAAACTTGAAGCACATAAAATCGAGAATAGATTGTCTATGGCTATTTAGACTTCGACTAACCAAAGTGGTTCGACTATTCGCAAGGATCCTGTGTGCACAATTACCTTCAGGACTATGCCTTTGCCTCGATTCTTGGGCGTTGGCGCAATTCCCTTTGGTTATATTGTGTCTTTAGATCGTTGGAGTCCGTCGAAACTTTGGTGGGAGTTTTGTATAAAAGCAGGACAAGTCGTCAAGGTTAGGGTTTCACCCCTATCTTACAACTTCGTCCTTGTTCTTAATAAAATTTGAGGAGATTATTCATTAAAATAAGGATTTCACTCCTAATTTGGTATGATTCTCCTCGTTTGTAGCTAAAACGCAAACTGATTAGGCAACTTTAGTCAAGAGTTTGCGGTTTTCACACCAATTCTCGACCTCGTTACCCGTTCATAACCTGAAAATTCGAGTGTAATGATAGTGTAGAATAAGCGAAAGGAGCGAGTGTTAAGCTGGTTCATAGCCCTACTGGTTATGCACAAGTTGGTCTGTTGGTTATTAACTGTAGACTAGGTATCTAAGACTTCGACCCCGACTAGGTCGAGTCTTGCCTAATTCCCTATAGTTATGGCTCTGATACCAATCTGTCACACCCCAACCGATGGCGGAATCATCGGGGCGCGGCACTGAGCGAAACAGATTGTCCAGAAGTTTCCATAACAACTATCATTACCATTCAATTTAAGTTAACATGTCCCATACCATGTCTTAAATAGAAAACAAGTTATTACAGACAAAAACTAAACAAATATTCTGTTCCGACAACTCAGATTTAAACATAACAATTTATTCGTTGGTTTCTAGGACTCCAGTTCCTAGCTTCAATTTCATCACAGCCCGAGAAGCATATAAACAACCTAGGCACGTGCCACATACGTTAAAGTAAAGTCAATACATAAAATGTAAAGGTGAGCATACAAGTTTGATAGTAGCATAATAGAGTTCGAATTCGTTTACGCATAACCAGCACGTACACATAGTGAAATGAAGCACGTTAGTTATCGACATAGATCCATCGATACCAATGACTGCGGGTTGACTGCCCGAGGCAGTTCGCAATACATGATTACCACCGTAATCCATGCAAGTAAAAGATCCTTAACAACCCCCGTGTGAACGGGTGCTGAGTCCAAACTATAGTACTATCGTTGCTAAGGCAGGTAGACAGCATTCCATGTGTAAACATAACAAACAAGCATTCATAAGCCACGTATAACATGCATTAATGGTTTAGCGTTAAAAATAGCTTGAGTAGTGTGATAGTTGTAGTTTGAATATTCGTAACGTATGTAACACCCAAAAGTGCTAAAGCAAAAAGGGTTCGAGTATACTCATAGCGATTAATGGATTGAAGGGAGCGCTTTTCAGCGAGTACGGTTAGCCTGAATAGATTCGATAACGTAATGATAAGTGGTGCGTAAAACAGAACAAAGTGAGAGTGGGTAGGATAACTGATCGTGCGGATCAACTATCCGTGAGAGGAAGTTATCCGTGCGAGTGAACTATCCGTGCGGATGGTGACCCATCTGGATAAACTATCCGTGCGAGTGAGCTGTCCGTGCGGATGGTAATCCGTGCGGGTTAGTCGCTCGTGCGGATTGCTTATCCGTACGGACAAGTTGTTCGTGCGGATAAACGTTCGAGTGGATTGTTTCTTCCTAAGGATGTGTTTGTGTATGATGGCTTATGCTTTGAAGTTTTCGTTGTAGCATTTAGAAAACATTTAAGTATCTCTACCTTTCAAGCCGGTCGCGCGGATAACAATCTGTCCGGATGGTGATCCGTGCGGACACGCTTCTGAGGCTGAGTCACTTGATGAAGTTTGGGGAATCTGTCCGGATGGTAATCCGTACGGAAAGTAGTAATCCGTCCGAGTAGCTGTTCGTGCGGACAAGACAATCTGTCCGGATAGTCTGTCCGTGCGGACAACTGGTCCGTGCGGATGAACTTGGTTTGAATGTATTCAAGGTCTTAGTATCTCATGATCTGAAGAGTAATCCATTCAGAGGTCGTTCGTCTAGATTGCTCATTCGTCGATACTCAAACCTCGTTTTGAATGTGGGTCCCAATGTGTAGTTCGTCCGGGTGACAACCGTCCGGATCGTCTGTCCGAGCGGACAGCTTGTCCGTGCGGACAACTGGGCCGTGCGGACAGTCTCTCGTCTGGTCGTTCCGTTCGTCTACTCTTGGTTTCTGTTGTCGTTTATCGAGACGTTCTGATTACGTGGCAACCACTTGGATTCGTATTCTTACTCGCATGACTAAGCCGGCCAGGAACCACCCTAACTCGACTTGTCGGCGGCTCAGAACGGTCGCTCCGGTTCATCTCGCAATCAGGTGTCCCGCGGGTAGGATTTCAGATCTAGGACTAGTGCATCACTATTATCGAGTAGAGACTAGAACCGATCAGTTTCGTACCGATCTTAAGGGTAAAAGAAGGAGAGAACTTAGGTTTATTTCTTTCAACTCTTTTATCCTTAGAAAAATTTAGATTTAGGTGAAGTTGTTGTGAAATCTTGTGGAAACCGTTCAGATCTGAGTCATTCTTGGTGGAATGAGGTCAAGCTTGAAGTTCATAAGAACTTCATGGTGACGTCACCCGGGAATACCTCAAATCTTGATGGTTTTACGGTTGAAAGTTGAGATTTGAAAGATGGAAAGGTGTAGAATTGTGTAGTGATCAAGAATGTACAAGAATTAGAGCAAGATCTTACCTGGATTGGGAGAAATCTGAGAAAAGGTGAAGGATGCGTGCGGTTCGGACGTCACTTGCCAAAAGTGGAAAGGTTGGAGAGTGACCCGTGTATTTATAGGATGCTAAAAGGGGAAAGGGTGAGCCGTGCAGATGGCACGTAACCCGGATAGGCTATCCGTCCGGATTGGTCATCCGTCCGGATTGGCAATCCGTGCGGATTGACCATCCGTTCGGATGTCGCGTGATTTGGTGCGTTCGGTGCGATGACGCTTCGGCTTCGATTGCGAACGATTCGATAAGGTTTCCTAGTCAAATTACTTTTAGTCCCAACTACTTCGTATACGACATGGTTTGATCGGGATTCGGATTCGGGTTCGATTGTATTCGAGTTAGACTTCGAGTTTCGATTGAGTTCGCTTGATTATCACAACTTAACATAAAATAAACACTCACAGGTAACACGTAAGGCACACACACACGTATAAACAACAAGTAAAATACACAGTTCGAGTTACGGTTCGATGTCGATTTGATTAGCATAGCTTGATTCTCGGTTGATTAACTTTATCGCATTGTTACTGCCTATGATTCACAGTCGTAGGTCGATTGAAATACGATTAACACGAGTCGATTATTGCAATGTACGACACTTACTCCACATAATATAATTAAAATAAAAACATTTCTACGAGTCGAGTCACGCGAAATCGGTCGTTGACTTTGACCTTGACTTTGTCTTTCTCTCGTGAAAATACGGGGTGTTACAATTAGGTTGAACTTGATTGGACTATTTTTATAAGTGGTAAATCAAGGACATTAAGTTGTACTTGCATTTTCTACATATGATTGGAAAACAATGTGATGAACCAAACCCCTTACCTACAAATGGTTTTATAAAATCAACAAAACTTATTTCCCGGAAAAACCATTTGATTAAAACAAACTTAAGTGTTTTGAGATCAATGAGAAAATAGTTTGTTGAGAGGGGGAGTTCTGATTGTTTATGCCAAGTGGATGGCGATTTGAAGTGATTCGATATCAGTTGTCACTTTATTGTATAGTTTGTTTTCAAATTTCCTAAAATGTGTTTGCATTTTAGGGGGAGTAAGAAATTTTAGAAAATCCAAAAACATTTGAAAATTTGAAAAAGTAAAAAACATGATAAAATTTGAAAATGAGTTTGTGTCAAAGAAGAGGAAATGATAGTACATCAGTGGACTGTCGCAACATGCTAAAGAAATGGAAAGTTAAAAAGTGATAAACAGACTCACTGATGATGTGTCAGTAGATTTTTGCACATTTAGTAGATTGTGACGAGATATAAACCTAAATTTCAAACTTGCTTATATCGTGGGTAACATCTCTCGGATATATGGGTAACCCCCGAAATCTTGTTTGAAAGGTCCCTCTTTCTGAGATACTAGGTCTTTATGCTCAGTGATATGTGACAACCCGTGATTTACGGCCCTTAATTACGTGATTAACAGGTGATTAACGCGATAATAAATAGTGTTTACAGCGCAAATTAACTTAATTAGGCCTTTGGAGTGCCTAGAACCTGCTAACCAGCTTTACAGTGCGAGAACGGTGGTTTACAGAAAAACCTGTGAAACGTTAAACGGCAACGGATTGAAACCAAACAGAATACTGACAACGTCGACAAATATTAAATTTTTACGATATATATTAGCTTCGTAATTAAATTTTCGTGACTACAGTCGGAACCGGATCGAAAAACGGATTAAAGACGACAACGATACAATTTTTCGTGATTATTACCGTGATCGACGAACGGGCGTGCAAACAACGACTACCGACCGTATTTTTGTGTATTTTAATTTTTGACGTTAAAACGGAGTTCAGGATTTGACAACGGGTCTCGTAGGAATTACGGGCCACTTACTCATGGGATTGAGCTTGTGTGCCCCGGGCCCAAGCCCAAAACACACAAGCCTAAGCCTACACCTAATATATTAAATCTATACTATAAGATTTTGATTGTAAATCTTTCCAAAGATCTTATGAAATCTATAACAAATATATATACAGAGATCTATAAAGAACCCATTTCCTGAACTTCATCTCCTCATTCCATATTCTTACAAACTAAAGAAAACACAGACTTTAAAGTCTGCTTTCCCCTCTTCTCCTTCATCTTGTTTATTTTGAAGAACCCTAAAAATATAACATTGACAAACCACACACCTTATCCTCCCTCACCCACACCTCTCGATCTCACTCATCTCCTCTCTCCATGATCGTTGACCAGAAAACCGGTGAAGCCCAGGGAACTCCGGCGACTGCCGGGGGTTCGTATTGTCAGACGACCCCCCCCTCCGTCAATCAGCCTCCACGATGACTGGCGTGACACGAAGAAAGAGAGAGAGACAGGAGAGAGAACCGGTGGTGGTGCGGCTTCGAGAGAGAGAAAGAGGTGGCGAAGCAAAGGAGGTGCCGACCACCATACGCGGCGGCGGCCGGCGGTGACCACGGCGGTGGTGCGTCTACGGATCAGGTCGGATCGGGGAGAAACTCGAGATGTGGCAGGTTAGTTGGTTCATAATATTCTAGATTTCAGTTTGGGTATCAACAGAATTTTGGTTCGGGTTTCGTTGTGGTTTCGATTCAGTTTAGGCACGGCTCGGTTCAGGTTAAGAGATCGGCTAACTGGGTTCGGTTCTTCTTCAGGTGGGTTGGTTCAAATTTTCAGTTTCGGGTCAAACCAGCTTGACCCGGTCAACACCAGAGTTAACTCAAGTCAACTCAGGTCAACACAGTTAAAGTGGGTTAATTCAGCATTCGGTTCACACGGTTCTCATTGGTGTCCGGTCAGAATTGTTCGGGTCAGATTTAACGCGGGTCAACTCAGTCAACTCCGCCGGTCAACACAGTTGACCCGGTCAACTTGGTCAACCCAGCTTTTCAACACAAGGATTTGGTAAAAATTAAAGTCGCGATTTATATTTACATTGTTTTTATTTCGTGAAAACGAGCTCGAACCGAACGATTAAAGTATAGCTTACATTGACATATATTTGACAAATACATATCTTATGATTGCATATTGATTGAATTTTTGAAAAAGAACGACAACTTGCGTTGTCAGGGGCGTCCAAAAACAGAGGAAACTCTGTCCGTTTTTCGAGAAAATCCGCAAACACAAAAGGCGTTTTATTATCGGATTCAAATAATCTTTTACAAAGACGACAATTTGGATATTATTTCGATAACGCTTTTATAAAATAAAACATGAAATAATATTTTCAATTCTTTTATTACTTTCGACAATCCTTTCAAGTATCAAACAATACGAAACCTTTTCGTAAACTTGAATATAGTTTATATGCTATTTCAAAATATCAAACGACACGACGAGTCGGAAATTTATTTACAACAAATAAATATAATTGTTATATTTATTATAAACTTCGGAATTTCGACAACTCCTTTATAAAGTCAATATAATTATTTATATTGTTTCAAACGCCGAACACACATTCGTTTATAAAAATAAATATAGTTATATATTTATTTTCAAACACGACAATCTGACGATTCTTTCATGAATATGACTTTTTATATTCACGTCAAATGCCTAAATGGCATAGACATACACTTTGATAAATATCATACGAGACGTATATATGTTACGACTTGGTTATACGCTATTTTCATACAAACTTTTGAACATACACGTACGATTTCTCGAGATAACTAACGCGATTATAACAATATATTTGTATACTTTTATATAAATATTCATATATTTTAAATCTCTCGAGAACTAAGTCTTTACAAGACTTATTAAACTATTACCGACATTGGACGAAACCTAACGAGTATAACTTAATCGTTACTATTAAGTTATCAATTTACCGTTGAATCGTTCGGTTAACGATTCGGTAGAGCTCAGACACGTAGTTTAGCTACGTTTATATTAGAAACTTATTAGATATTCCGTGTTAGGAATATTGTAGAATGCATGCTAGCGAGTCTCGTCTTGGAAACGACATCACGAAGTCGTATTTAGCTAGCTTTGCACAGGAATATTCAGGTGAGTTCATAACCCCCACTTTTTACTATTTTACATTTTTGTAAATGTTTTCGGGGTGGAAAGACATGCACGTTTTGCAAAAACATACAAAGTTTTGAACAAACGCAAAACTCGTATTTCTAAATCATATTACGAAGTGATTTCGAGGAACTCAAATGATTTACGAAAGGTTTATACTAAACATACCGGTTTTCAAACAAACGTATCTTTCGGAATATGCATACCCACGAATTCTAGTTTTCTAAACTACGGGTAAATACAAGAAGCACTCTTGGTGAGAACGAGTACCAAGTATGATGCAAATGCTTATTTTTGAAATGTGAATTATTTTCTATCAGGGTGACCAGGGATTTTCGGTCAGGGTGACCAGGGATTTTCGGTCAGGGTGACCAGGGACTGGGTCGGGGAGACCAGGGATTTTTATACATGGTATGATTAGCGTAAGGAGGGTTACTACTTAGATCATGTGAGTGGGTAGGCGGGAACTGGAGGCCATTAATCCTCATTGTAGGACCGAGGGGCACAATGCGGTAGATCTATCTGGGTGTAGCGAGCCCAGCCCCAGGCCCAACAGAACGGAACTCGGGGTGACTATGTACCCGACGCACAAATCCGCTAGGTTTGAGTCTTCCTACTTGCACTTCACACATATCAATGGCCTTGCATACCATTGGTGATCTCTTTATTTCCTTATTTGCTACATACCAGAGACATATATACTTACAAAAATACTTGTTCATACAAATTAAATACCATGTTTTATACAAATTCAAAGCATAGGGTTATGCGGGTATGGAGTCAAAGTCAGGGTGGGCATTGACGGTTATGCGAACATTACAAATACAAGACTTTACAAATACATGGTTTTTATGAACATACTGTGTTACAAACACAACGTTTCCATATAACTTGGCAAGAAAATGATTTTTAAATTCGTTTTCTCAATACTATTTCAAAAACCGGTTATTCCAAAGATTTATTTCAAATCTTTCACAACTCAAAAGATTTATTTCAAATCTTTTACAAACAAACTATGGACTCGCTCAACTTTATGTTGATTTTTCGCATGTTTCTTTCTCAGGTTGCATTTCTAAGACAAGGCACGATTGGAATAGGAGGACCATTGGAGTTTCGAGTACTTAGCGGCATTCATTTTTTTTAGAAGTCTTTGCTTATTTGCTTCCGCTGTGCAATGAAGATACCAGTCCAGTCACGCCAGCTCTGATAATTTCTGGGTGTGACAGATTGGTATCAGAGCTATAGGTTACAACGAATTAGGTCCCTGTTGTGATACCTAGGCTCTAACCTCACTTTCCTCTGGGAACTTAGACTATTAAGACGTTGAATACATACAGAACACCTAGTACTCGAATATGGTCTCCAACCGTTGCCGAAAAGCAAACAGTCAAAATTTTGTTTTCAAACATACGCTATTGTGATGTTTTATACACGGTACACGAAACGATTACACACAGTACACAAAAATCTGAGAGTTTAGGAAACAAGCATTTAAGACCTTCGGAACAGGGAGTCAGTCTGAGAGGCTGGGAGGATAGTCTAGTGGGACTAGGAAGTTCAGTCTGAGAGGCTGGGAGGATAGTCTAGTGGGACTAGGAAGTTCAGTCTGAGAGGCTGGGAGGATAGACTAGTGGGACTAGGGGAATTACTTGATTGCTTATTGGTGACTAACATGTTTAATTGATTATTTGCGCATGTGTGTGTTTATTAAAGGTCATAACGTAGGAACCGCGAATATTAACTCGGGCATACACTATTATCCATATTGTCTATGATATTTTAACTTCCCGAGCAGGCATCCTACGCATAACAAAACGCTAGCACATGAGAATACATAGAACTCAAATTTTACGCCAACGGATGTCGGGGTACATCACCTTCTACGCGGCACACAACGTTAGTGCATAGGTATACGTGAAACTTAAGCTGTACATCAACGGAGGTTGAAGTACGACACATATGACTATCGAGGCGAGGCCTTTGAAAAGGAACGATGACACAAATCTAACGACGACGCTAGATCCCTGTCAGCAGGAGAACTAACGATCAGGAAACGACAACTTGTCACGCGATCCTGCAACGACACGAATCACGCCAGGGAGAAGACGATTGTCTCCGCATCCCCCCCTACCTAACTAACGACGGATATGCTATGTACGACATTCCATGGTAATGTCACCTAACAACTGGTCGTCACATGCAACCCCAGGTAAAGTCCTCAAATTTCTATTATTGAAATTTCGAATTTCACATTTACTGAGTAGATTTTCGTATCTCTACTCCTCTTAATGGTCATTGTGTCACGATCATTTCTATACAAGTTACATACATGGTTTTTTCGTTGTGACCATGCCGAAAGTTTTCTTATCGATACATATATGTATTTTCGGGTTGCGCTAAAACCAAGTTCAATTGTTTGAACTTGCTCATTACACTTATTCGATTCGAGACACCATATGATGTATTGGGAGCATCATATTCAAAATTCGTTTTAAAAAGTGTTTCATCTGTTCCGAGTCGAAGTAAACTTGTTTGGCATTCGACTCCATTAAATTGTTGATTTCGACACCTTGTGGTGGTATTTTCACTTATTTGAACCTTGCGCTAAACTCGTTTACATATCTTATGCCCGGATTTAATTATTTATTTGTTGATTCAGATTAAATCCGCTTTGATTTATCACATTACAACAGTCTTAATACAATTGTGTGTTAAGACAGTGGTACACAAATTCATCTCATATTCCGGTGTACCTCATAACGGTTCTTTCAACATCGATTGAATGCTTTGCGACATTCATTGCTTCTTCATCTTCGATCGAAAACATTATTTCTTTGATGTTCAAATTTCAATTGAAAATCCTATGATGTTTGTTTGGAACAAGCGTTCAGATTTATTTCGTTGAATCTTCATTTGACTTCAAACACGGTGAATTTGTTGGGTCACCGCTATTATTGAATCATTTGAATCACTACGACACCTTGTGGTGTCAGCACAAACTTGTAGCTTGGGCTAATCATGATTGAACGTTTCATGCAAAACACAGGTGATACTTGTTCGATCACCCCTATTATTGAATTGTTTCATTCATTGCGACACCTTGTGGCGTCGGTATAACTTGCAGCTTGCGCTGATCACGATCGAGCGTTTCATGCAAACTAGTACATTTGAGGTTGTTGATTCTAAGTTCATCTAGTGGATGTTATTGCTTCTAGAACTCATTTACATGTTATAAACATTCATATGGAATTCGATTGGTCGAAGTTCCTGCTCATTGTTGGATCCTTGTTGACTTAGTCGCACTAGTGACTGTATCATTATGTCTTGTTTCCTTTGACATCAATTGTTGAAACACATTTCTTTTAAACCCATTGGGTTCTTATTGTTGAGGAATATCATGATTCGAATAAGTCTTGTTTTGATTACGCAGTCATTCACTTTGTTATTATTCGGACTTATCTGCGAACAACACAATTCTGAAGAGATAACATAGTCTAAATTTCGAGGAGGAAATTTCTGTAACAGGGGGAGAATGTGTAACCCGTGATTTACGGCCCTTAATTACGTGATTAACAGGTGATTAACGCGATAATAAATAGTGTTTACAGCGCAAATTAACTTAATTAGGCCTTTGGAGTGCCTAGAAACGGCTAACCAGCTTTACAGTGCGAGAACGGTGGTTTACAGAAAAACCTGTGAAACGTTAAACGACAACGGATTGAAACCGAACAGAATACTGACAACGCCGATAAATATTAAATTTTTACGATATATATTAGCTTCGTAATAAAATTTTCGTGACTACAGTCGGAACCGGATCGAAAAACGGATTAAAGACGACAACAATACAATTTTTCGTGATTATTACCGTGATCGACGAACGGGCGTGCAAACAACGACTACCGACCGTATTTTTGTGTATTTTAATTTTTGACGTTAAAACGGAGTTCAGGATTTGACAACGGGTCTCGTAGGAATTACGGGCCACTTACTCATGGGATTGAGCTTGTGGGCCCCGGGCCCAAGCCCAAAACACACAAGCCTAAGCCTACACCTAATATATTAAATCTATACTATAAGATTTTGATTGTAAATCTTTCCAAAGATCTTATGAAATCTATAACAAATATATATACAAAATATTTTTGGTCTCTAAATTAGAAACACAAGATCACTACAAGATCTTAACAGATCTATAAAGAACCCATTTCCTGAACTTCATCTCCTCATTCCATATTCTTACAAACTAAAGAAAACTCAGACTTTAAAGTCTGCTTTCCCCTCTTCTCCTTCATCTTCTTTATTTTGAAGAACCCTAAAAATATAACATTGACAAACCACACACCTTATCCTCCCTCACCCACACCTCTCGATCTCACTCATCTCCTCTCTCCATGATCGTTGACCAGAAAACCGGTGAAGCCCAGGGAACTCCGGCGACTGCCGGGGGTTCGTATTGTCAGACGACCCCCCCCCTCCGTCAATCAGCCTCCACGATGACTGGCGTGACACGAAGAACGAGAGAGAGACAGGAGAGAGAACCGGTGGTGGTGCGGCTTCGAGAGAGAGAAAGAGGTGGCGAAGCAAAGGAGGTGCCGGCCACCATATGCGGCGGCGGCCGGCGGTGACCACGGCGGTGGTGCGTCTACGGATCGGGTCGGATCGGGGAGAAACTCGAGATGTGGCAGGTTAGTTGGTTCATAATATTCTAGATTTCAGTTTGGGTATCAACGGAATTTTGGTTCGGGTTTCGTTGTGGTTTCGATTCAGTTTAGGCACGGCTCGGTTCAGGTTCAGAGATCGGCCAACTGGGTTCGGTTCTTCTTCAGGTGGGTTGGTTCAAATTTTCAGTTTCGTGTCAAACCAGCTTGACCCGGTCAACACCTGAGTCAACTCGAGTCAACTCAGGTCAACACAGTTAAAGTGGGTTAATTCAACGTTCGGTTCACACGGTTCTCATTGGTGTCTGGTCAGAATTGTTCGGGTCAGATTTAACGAGGGTCAACTCAGTCAACTCCGCCGGTCAACACAGTTGACCCGGTCAACTTGGTCAACCCAGCTTTTCAACACAAGGATTTGGTAAAAATTAAAGTCGCGATTTATATTTACATTGTTTTTATTTCGTGAAAACGAGCTCGAACCGAACGATTAAAGTATAGCTTACATTGACATATATTTGACAAATACATATCTTATGATTGCATATTGATTGAATTTTTGAAAAAGAACGACAACTTGCGTTGTCAGGGGTGTCCAAAAACAGAGGAAACTCTGCCCGTTTTTCGAGAAAATCCGCAAACACAAAAGGCGTTTTATTATCGGATTCAAATAATCTTTTACAAAGACGACAATTTGGATATTATTTCGATAATGCTTTTATAAAATAAAACATGAAATAATATTTTCAATTCTTTTATTACTTTCGACAATCCTTTCAAGTATCAAACAATACGAAACCTTTTTGTAAACTTGAATATAGTTTATATGCTATTTCAAAATATCAAACGACACGACGAGTCGGAAATTTATTTACAACAAATAAATATAATTATTATATTTATTATAAACTTCGGAATTTCGACAACTCCTTTATAAAGTCAATATAATTATTTATATTGTTTCAAACGCCGAACACACATTCGTTTATAAAAATAAATATAATTATATATTTATTTTCAAACACGACAATCTGACGATTCTTTCATGAATATGACTTTTTATATTCACGTCAAATGCCTAAATGGCATAGACATACACTTTGATAAATATCATACCAGACGTATATATGTTACGACTTGGTTATACGTTATTTTCATACAAACTTTTGAACATACACGTACGATTTCTCGAGACAACTAACGCGATTATAACAATATATTTGTATACTTTTATATAAATATTCATATATTTTAAATCTCTCGAGAACTAAGTCTTTACAAGACTTATTAAACTATTACCGACATTGGGCGAAACCTAAAGAGTATAACTTAATCGTTACTATTAAGTTATCAATTTACCGTTGAATCGTTCGGTTAACGATTCGGTAGAGCTCAGACACGTAGTTTAGCTACGTTTATATTAGAAACTTATTAGATATTCCGTGTTAGGAATATTGTAGAATGCATGCTAGCGAGTCTCGTCTTGGAAACGACATCACGAAGTCGTATTTAGCTAGCTTTGCACAGGAATATTCAGGTGAGTTCATAACCCCCACTTTTTACTATTTTACATTTTTGTAAATGTTTTCGGGGTGGAAAGACATGCACGTTTTGCAAAAACATACAAAGTTTTGAACAAACGCAAAACTCGTATTTCTAAATCATATTACGAAGTGATTTCGAGGAACTCAAATGATTTACGAAAGGTTTATACTAAACATACCGGTTTTCAAACAAACGTATCTTTCGGAATATGCATACCCACGAATTCTAGTTTTCTAAACTACGGGTAAATACAAGAAACACTCTTGGTGAGAACGAGTACCAAGTATGATGCAAATGCTTATTTTTGAAATGTGAATGATTTTGACTCAGGGTGACCAGGGATTTTCGGTCAGGGTGACCAGGGACTGGGTCGGGGAGACCAAAGATTTTTATACATGGTATGATTAGCGTAAGGAGGGTTACTACTTAGATCATGTGAGTGGGTAGGAGGGAACTGGAGGCCATTAATCCTCATTGTAGGACCGAGGGGCACAATGCGGTAGATCTATCTGGGTGTAGCGAGCCCAGCCCCAGGCCCAGCAGAACGGACCTCGGGGTGACTATGTACCCGACGCACAAATCCGCTAGGTTTGAGTCTTCCTACTTGCACTTCACACATATCAATGGCCTTGCAAACCATTGGTGATCTCTTTATTTCGTTATTTGCAACATACCAGGGACATATATACTTACAAAAATACTTGTTCATACAAATTAAATACCATGTTTTATACAAATTCAAAGCATAGGGTTATGCGGGTATGGAGTCAAAGTCAGGGTGGGAATTGACGGTTATACGAACATTACAAATACAAGACTTTACAAATACATGGTTTTTATGAACATACTGTGTTACAAACACAACGTTTCCATATAACTTGGCAAGAAAATGATTTTTAAATTCGTTTTCTCAATACTATTTCAAAAACCGGTTATTCCAAAGATTTATTTCAAATCTTTCACAACTCAAAAGATTTATTTCAAATCTTTTACAAACAAACTATGGACTCGCTCAACTTTATGTTAATTTTTCGCATGTTTCTTTCTCAGGTTGCATTTCTAAGACAAGGCACGATTGGAATAGGAGGACCATTGGAGTTTCGAGTACTTAGCGGCGTTCATTTTTTTAGAAGTCTTTGCTTATTTGCTTCCGCTGTGCAATGAAGATACCAGTCCAGTCACGCCAGCTCTGATAATTTCGAGGGTGTGACATGATATCTGGGGTATTATCTCGGGACTTCTAATTTTGCGGAAGCAATGGCCTAGTCCCTGGAGAATACTTTACGCTTGCTTGAAATATAGCGCCGCCCTCAGCATATAATGATGAGACAATAAAATTGCTAATCAATGCTGTTGTAAAAAAGATCCTCTAAAGGGGACCCACCAAAAGCCGAAGTCGTCATCTCTCTGCTGAACGGAAGTTCTGACCTGAGCTCTCACGGTTTTCGCAATTTAACCCCTTACAGATATCATCTGTGGTATATTCACCTGTAAGACTGAATATTGGGATCTGGATACGGGAGTATATTCTGAGGTGGGACACGCAATTAAGTTTAAGTGCTTAAAATATTAATCTCGTATCTCGAAAAAATTGAAATTTGTGTGAAAATTTAAGTGGACCAGTATACTGACAATCTAAGTGAATCGTTTAGAACTTAAAATGTTTAAAGCTTAATGGTGTTGGTGATTTGTTTCATAAACTGATATGATCCTCTCACACAATCTCACAAAAATATTGTATGTAAATATTTCTTCTCTGCATTTCATTACATCAGAAATCCAAAAAGATTTTCAGTGTGTTTTAGCATAATTTTTGAAAAATTCAAAAGATTTTCGACAACTGGTGTTGGAGAGCTGATTTTCAAAATTCCAAGTGCTAAACATGATGACATTTGGGTTGGGAGAGTTTAAATGAGAAAAGATTTTGTATAAATGTCTACAAGTGGTCATCAGAAGCCTATCTATGCTAAATCATTCTGGCCATATTTGAAGGGGGGGGGTTTGAATATATACAAATTTTTAAATGTTAAATCATTTGTGAAATTTATTTTTGGGTAGAGTTTTTTGTGCAGGGTATAGCCAGGAATCGTTTCTGAACCTGTGAAAAGTGTGAACCAGGTTACGATTCTGGAACTGCTGAAGATGATGAACTTAAGGAATCAAGAGATCTGATCAAGAGAATTAGAAAGCTCGAGAGCCAGATTCAGATCCTGTAGATCATCAACATTCGAGGGAGAGGTTATCTGTTGGTGTTGAAGTGAAGAGAAGAGAAGAGAAGAGAGAAGAATTTGAGGATGCTTTACAGTGTCAAGATACTTCAAAGAGTTCGAAAGGACTGATAAAGACTGAAGATGCGAAGACTCGACACTTTAAGACTCGTCAACATTCGAGGGGGAGTCTGTTAGTGCATGCGTCTGTCGACTTCGTCTTGTATCGAGTCTTGTGCGTAGAATGTTAGATCAGTGCACGTATTTCAAGATATTGTAATTTCGCTTGAATGAGGTGATTTCACTTGAAAGTGACATGTCATTTCAAGCAAAATCAACTTAAGTTATTTCGCTTGAAATGGCTTGTGCCACTCTCAAGCGAAATCTGGTTGCCTATATATAGGTCATTCCAAGCGAAATCTGGATCATTCTTTCCGGTCAGAGCAACGAAGTGCTGCCGAAGTGTCGTCTCGCTGTAAAACGTTGGATAATCAATACTACGACAGTTTAAAGTGATATTCTAGCTGAATTGACCTCAGAATGTCTGTTTCCGCCTTTCAGTCTGAGTAAAACTCTTCTGATCGACTCGTTCGGGTCTGAAAACGATCCTACAGTTTCAGACTTAAAATCGGACAAAAATTTGATCAATTTTGGCAAAAACAGCTCAAGATGATGACATCAGCAGTATTTCGCACAGAATAAGCCTTATTTCGCACCAGATTGGAATTTCGTTTGAGAGTTCCACACGAAATCAGTTATTTCGCATCAAATTCGAATTTCGTTTGAGTATTTCACACGAAATCATCTATTTCATTTGAAAGGGTATTATTTCGAACGAAAACAGTGATTTCGCACAGGATTGGTTATTTCGCTTGAAAGGGTATTTCGCTCCAAAGGGTCATTTTGTTTAAAAGTAGTTGATTTCGTTTGAACATTCTGTTTTTGTGAAATTGTAAAACCGAATCATGGAAGAGGAATTTTACAACGCTTTTGCTACTCCGATTAGTATTGTCCAACACACAATGTTAGAAAATGAAACGGGTACCATGCAAAAACCTCCAAAACTCATGAACATCGAGGAGTATAAAGGATGGGAAGAACGATTTGAGAATTGGGTACAGGCAAATTACTTGGATGCTTGGGAATGTGTTGAAATGGAATATGTTAGACCGATGACTGATGATGAGGAGATTATTGCAATTAAAGATCTAAGTGCAGAAGAGAAAAATAAATACAAAGATGAAAAGATGATGACGAGTTTATTGCATCAAGCTGTTAAGGAAGATATCTTGGTTTTATTGCAACACAATGGAACTGCTTATTCAATCTGGAAAGCTTTAAAATCAAAGTTTGTTGGAAGTAAAGAAATGATTAAGAACAAAAACTCACTTTTGAAAAAGGAATTTGATCTATTTCATGGTTTGAGAACTGAGAGCACTAAACAGATCATCGAAAGATATTGCAATTTGTTAGTCAACATGAAGAGGGTGAGCATTACAAAAGATAATGAAGAATTGATTAAGAAGTTGGCTGATGCATTGCCACATGAAACTTGGGGCACATATCTTTTGATGTTGAGAAATAAAAAGGATTTTGGAAACCTAACACTGAGTAAGTTCATTGAAAAACTTAAAGCTCAAGAGATGGAACAAAGGAAGATTTTAAGAATGAAAGATTTTGATGGTGAACAAGATATCAGTCTTTATTACAAAGGAGGTATTAGTGATAAGACCAACATGTCACCAAAGGTTGAAACTGCATTCAATCCTAAGAGTTCGCCTGGAAGTTCATCTAAAGGGTCAAATAGCAAAACAGGATTTTCTTCATATTCATCATTTGATCCAAATTTGTCAACAACAAGAATGGCAAAGTTATTAAATGCAACATTGCATTAAATCTTGAAAACGATCAAGATTACCCAGAAGAAGTTGCAAAAAGTCACATGTCTTTGTTGGTAACTGTATTAGAGTCATATGGGAGCTTAGTCGTAGGACAGATCGGGAATCCAATGTTGACAAAAGAGGATTACGATCAGATTGATGCTGAGGAGATGGAATTGATGGATATGAAGTGGTGTTTGGCGAGCGTTTTGAGAAGAGCCAAAAAGTTTAAACAAATTACGGGAAGAGATGATTTCCGTGATGCAAATGTTTCTACTTTAGGTTTCGATAAATCTAAAGTTACTTGTTTTCGTTGCAGGGAAAAAGGACACTTCAAGAGAGAGTGCACAAATCGAGAAGCAAGTGGAGCTCAAAATCCGTTCAACAACAATGATTACTATCGGAAAGCAATTTATCATCAAGTTGCTCAACAACCACATCAACAACAACCACAAACTGCTCATGCCAGGAAGGAGATTGAAGAATCATCAAAGAGAGCTTGTATGGTGAATCAAGATGATAAAAATTCAACAAAAGGATCCATTTGGGATAAATATATGTCAGCTGACAGCAAAGCATGTCTGATAGATCAAGATGATGAAAGACTACCAGAAGGTTTTAGCTGGAAAAATTTTAGTTGGGATGACTATGATCCTAACAAAACTCCAAATCACAAAGCTTGTGTTGCTCGAGTTGCTGAAGACAGTGATAATGATGATGATTATTATGCAAGGAGAATAGAAGAGCACTTAAGAATGATGGAAGAGAGTGACAGTGATGATGGAAAAGTTAAAAAGAAAAAGAAGAAAGCTAAGAAACAAGTCAGCAGTGATGATGAAGAAGTTCCTGTGATCAAAATAAAAGTAAAAGAAGTTCCAGTTTTTAAAGTCGAAGCAGAAGCTGATGCTCAAAAGATTCCTGTGAAATGTGAAAATTGTGAAGCTGTGAAAAAGCAAAACAGTACTTTGATTCATAACATGAACAGTTTGAAAGAATCTTATGATGTTCTCAACAAAGCAATGAATCAATACAATCAATCAAGTAGTGAACAAGCAACAACCATGAAAACACTTCAAGGAGCTTTCATGACAAAGAAAAAAGTTGTTAACAATTACATTGATAAGTGTGCTGTATTGGAACAGAAACTGGAAACCCAGAGGATTGAAACAGAAAGGGTAAGCAGGTTGTTAAAAAGTTACTCATGTACTTCTTATGTTATTGACAGGATTTATCCAACCGTTGAAGGCATGAAGGCATTTGAAGAAGAGGAAACATCTGAAGAGAAGACTTTTGAAAAGAAGATGAATAATGAAGTGAATGATTCTGGTAAGAAACAAGGTTTTAGTTACAACAAGTGTCCACCCCCGCTTGAAATGGATATTCTCCTAGAAATCCAAATTCAGAAAGAGTAAAAAAGGCAACCAATTTACAGGGGGAGTCTGAGCTATCAGTTAACTTGCCAGAAAACATTGATGTCACTTTCACATCATCTGACACTGATCCTGAGTTCGAATTAATAAAGAAAGTGGTCGATCAGGTGTTGGATAAAGATGAAACTGAGGAGGCAAATCCAGAGTCAAAGTCTGAAACTTCAAGTCCAACAGTCAAAAAGGACAAACGGGTTTACAATAAAGAGTTTTGTTATCAAAATCTAATTTGAATGACGAAACAGTCAAAGTGGCTTATACTTTGAATGATTCTGACAAATTATATTATGATGAAGAATTTCCAATAAAAGGTGTTAAAACTGAAATGATAAAAAAAGTTTTCAAAATAGCAGAAATTAATATTTATGAAATAAAAGATGTAAATCTTTCTGAAAAACCTAAAAAGTAAACCTCAAGAGATCAACAATGGTTAAACAAGAAAAAGAGTTACAGTTCTGGTTCAGGTTTTCAAAAGAAACCAAACCATAATAGTAATTTCAAAAGGAAAGGTCTTGGATTTATTCCACCGAAAAATCATAAAAATGAAAAAAACTTATAAACCAAAAACTGTTTTTGTTTTAGGAATATCAACTGAAGAAGAAAACGAGCAATTGTTTAGAAAGCAGACAAACAAAGAATTCCTTGCTAAAAAGCAAGAAGAAATGAAGAAGTATGTTGCTCAGAAAAAGGAAACGAGAACCTGTTTTTAATGCAAAACAATTGATCATATTGCCTGGAATTGTTCTAAGGCAATTCAAACAAAACAGGGAGTGTCGCTTAAACTGAAAGAAAAGATGGTTGAGATTGAACCACCAACTAAACAATTCAAAGTTTTCAAAAATTCGAAGTTTGAGGTTGGTGAATGTTCAAAAAGGTTTTACAAGAGAAAAGCAAATCTTGACAACTACAAGTGGGTTGTTAAGAAATCTGATGATAGTTCTAGCAATGATTCTGATCCATCAAAATCAGAGGAGCTATTTTCAGGCGATGAATCTGATTCCATAAAGTCATAGGAGCCACGTGTTGAGTTAAAATTGGAAACATCAGTTCCGCCAATGGATGATGTAAATTTTCCACCATTGCGAGCTGAAAATTTTAAACAAAAGGTTGGCAAAGTTGAGATTTCAAATCAAATTTTTCTCTGAAAAGAAAGAATTTGATGTTGAAAAAGTCTTTAACTCCAAAGTGCAACATATTTTTGGAAAAATGGTTGACGGAAAGGTCAAAGGAGTAAAAGAATTTTATAAGAAGAAAACAAAGAAACCAGGTAAAGATGGGTCATCCCAGGTTTGTGACTGGGATGGAACCTATTATGATTGAAAACCTGACTTGCCGGAGCTTCCAGGTTGGCAGGAGTGAAGCAGGAATCGGCATCTTTATTGAGAAATTCACTTTGGTGATATTTCGACTTACAAGTGGTAAATCAGGGACATTAAGTTGTACTTGATTTTCTACAAGTGATATTTGTTGTTTGAGCTTAAAATTGTTATCTTTTTCAAAAGGTTGAAGTTGAAAGAACAAGGTGATGAATTGATCCCCTAACCTACAAGTGGTTTTATGAAATCAACAAAACTTATTTTCCGGAAAAACCATTAGATTAAAACAAACTTAAGTATTTTGAAATCACAATGGGAAAATAGTTTGTTGTCAGGGGGAGTTCTGATTGTTTATGCCAAGTGGATGGCGATTTGAAGCAATTCACAACAGTTGTCACTTTATTTTGTACTGTTTGTTTTCAAATTTCTTTTAAAATGATTTTGAATTTTGGGGGGAGTAAGAAATTTTTAGAAAATCCAAAAACATTTGAAAATTTGAAAAAGCCAAAAACATGATAAAATAAAAAATCAGTTTTGTTGTGAATTAGAGGAAATGATAGTACATTAGTGGACAATCACAGCATGCTAAAGAATTGGAAAGTTCAAAAGTATTAAACGGTCTCACTGATGATGTGCCAGTAGGTTTTTGCACATTTAGTAGATTATGTCGAGATATAAACCTAAATTTCAAACTTACTTATCTCGTGGGGAATATCTCTCGGATATATGGGTAACCCCAGAAATCTTGTTTGAAAGGTCCCTCTTTCTGAGATACTAGGTCTTTATGCTTAGTGATATCTGGGGTATTATCCCGAGACTTCTGATTTTGCGGAAGCAATGGCCTAGTCCCCGTATAATACTTTCCGCTTGCTTGAAAAATAGCACCCCCCTCAGCATAAAAATGATGAAACATTGAAAAATGCTAATCATGTGCTGTTGAAGAAAAGATTCTCTAAAGGGAACACACCTAAAGTTGAAGCCATCATCTCTCTGATTTTGCGGAAGCAATAGCCTGAGCTCTCATGGCCCTCGCATTTAACCCTTTACAGATATCATCTAGGTATACTCACTTGTAAGACTGAATATTGGGATCTGGATACGGGATTATATTCTGAGGTGGGACACACGAATAACTTCAAGTCTCTAAAACACTAATCTCGTATCTCGAAACAGTTGAACTTTGTGTGAAAATTTAAGTGGATTAGTATATTGACAATCTAAGTGAATCGTTTAGAACTTAAAATGTTTAAAGCTTAACGGTGTTGGTGATTTGTCTCAGAAACTGATATGATCCTCTTACACAAACTCACAAAAATATTGTATGTAAATATTTCTTTACTGTTTTTCGGTAAAATCAAAAATCCAAAAAGATTTTAGTGTGTTTTAGCATAAAATTTTAAAAATTCAAAAAGATTTTTGACAATTGATATTGATGAGCTGATTTTCAAAATTCCGAGTGCTAAACATGATGAACAGGTTTGGGAGAGTCTGTTTAAATTGAGAAAAAGATTTGAATATCTTGCCCACAAGTGGTCATTAGAAGTTTTTTTAAATGATAGATCATTCTATTTATACAAGTGGTTCATCAGAGATTAAAATAGTAAAATCATTTATTGATTTGATTAATACCTGCAAATGATGTATAAATTTGTCAAATTTTAAATTTGTGAAATTTATTGTGAGGAAGAGATTGTGCAGGTTAGCCAGGTTTCGATCCTGAGCAGGATGTGAGCCAGGTCACGATCTTGAACTTGTGGAAGTCAGACTGCGATCCTAAGCACAATTTAAGGGGGAGTCTGAAGTTGTATAGAGCAAGGTTCTGATCATGAATCTGAGGATGCTGATGAACTTAAGGAATCAAGAGATTTGATCAAGAGAAGATATAGCCAGGTCGAGATCTTGAAAAAGAAGAGAAGAGAAAGATTGAGAATATTTTACATTGTTAGATATTTCGGGAGAAGTCGAGAAGACTGATAAAGACTGAAGATTGAAGACTCGACACCGAAGACTTTGTCAACATCCAAGGGGGAGTCTGTTGGTGCATATGTTTGTCGACTTCGTCTTGTATCGAGTCTTGTATTGTATTAGATAGATCAGGGCACACAAAACGAGAAAAGTGTGTTTATGGGTATTTCACACGAAATAACACATAGGTGATTTCGTACGAAATTAAGTGGTAATTTCGCACGAAATTAGATTTCGTATGAAACTAATTTCGCTTGGGCTATTCCGTGCGAAATTAGCTCTCCTATAAATACCTTTGATGCCTTGTCATTTGTAACTTTCCGGTTTCAGTACTGAACTGCTGCCGAAGTGTCAACTCGCTGTAAATCTTTGTCAAATCAATCAAAAGACAGTTTAAAGTGTATTGCAAGCTGAATTAACTTGATACGTTTGTTTCCGCCTCTTGTATTGAGCAAAAACTCTTCTAAACGACTCGTTTGGTAGTGAAATCGATCCTACATTGGTGTGGCGCAGCGCCACCCCTATGGTGACCAGCAATATAAGTTTCAAACATGGCAGAAATGACCCCTGGACCTTTTAAAACGTAATAACTTCCATTTCAAGCACTTTTAACCCATGAAATTTATATTTGGATGATCTTTAAGATATAACCAAACATCATTAGGTCCGATTTCGTTAAATGATAACCGAAAACACTAGTTTTGCTTCGTTGACGCTTTTAACCCTTTATTTACGAAAGTGAACGTTTTTTATATCAAACGATATCGAAACCTCGTGAATTTTTCGTCACTTGTTCTTGAGAGTATAATTAATCGTTACAAAGTCCCGGGTTTGTTAAAAGGTCACTCAGAGGTATAAATTTAACATGTTGACACGTTTAACCCTCGCGTCATGTAAACTTCCACTTTCTTTCACAAACGGTTTCATACGTTTCACAATTCATTCGTTTAAGAGTATAAACATCGTTTAGGGTTGTTGAAAGGCATAGTTTTCAATTGTTGACACTTTGGATCTTTCCACACATACTTTCTTTGTTTGTCAACTTTAGTCCCTCGAAATTAATTCATTACACGTGTAGAGTTCATGACACGTGTCTTTCTTATATTGGGCATGATTTTTCCGAGGTGTTACAGGTCTTAAAGTTAACTTAGCAAAGTGCAATTTGTTTGGGGTAGGCACTGGGGAAAGGGATATGTCTGTGATGGCGTCTGTGACAACTGTCAAAATTTCATGTATCCGTGTTGGTGCTTTACGTCTGTCGACTTCGTCTTGTATCGAGTCTTGTAATAGAATTGTTAGATCAGGGCATGTAGTACGAGAAAATAGGATTTGAGTGAGAAAAGTTAATTTCGCATGAGCTATTTCGCACGAAATAGCAATATGCTATTTCGTACGAAATAGCAAAGGGTAATTCCGTGCGAAATTACTTCCCTATAAATAGGCTTGTTGCTAGTTCATTTGTAACATTCATGTTTCCGGTACCGAAGTGCTGCCGACGTGTCTACTGATCTGTAAACGTGTTAAATCAATAATACAAGACAATTAAGTGTGATTTGAGCTGTTACAAAGTCTAATCAATGAATTCCGCCTCTGATTAGACCGAGAACTCTTCTGAACGACTCGTTTGGGTCACAGATCGATCCTACAAATGGTATCAGAGCTCAGGAAGAAGAGTTCTTACCAAAACAGCCTTAATTTATGACTTCTACATTTTTTTTTTCAAAATTGAACAAGATTTAACGGTCAAAATGACTTGAATTTCACATATTAAGTGCAAAACAGTGTTTTAATGAATCCTTGAAAGAATTGGACTTTAATTCGATCTAAAATTGGTAAAATTGGTTATTTCGCTTGAAAAACAGATCGGTCATGATGATGTCAGCAGTATTTCACACGAAATTAGCAATTGATTTCGCTTGAAATTGCTATTTCGTTTGAATAGCATCTTGATTCGCACGAAATTACTTTTTGTGGTTAATTTCGTTTGAAGTATTTCATACGAAATTAGTATTCCGTTCCAAAGAGGCTATTTTCGTTTGAGTTCAAGTTAATTTTGCACGAAATCATATTTCGTTTGGTGATTTCGTACGAAATCATATTTCGTGTGAAAATTCCTGATTTCGTTTGTATTGTTATTTCGTTTGAAGATCTTTTGCAGATTACTGAATCATGGAAGAGGAATTCTACAACGCGTTTGCTACACCAATTGCTCCTGTTACAACTGCTGAAACTCTTTACAGTGAGAATGAAACGGGAACTTATCAAAAACCGCCGAAGCTTATGTATGTTGAAGATTTTAGAGGATGGTAGAATCGGTTTGAAAACTGGGTGCAAGCTTATAAGTTTGACGCATGGTGTTCATTAGAGAAAGATTACGTGAAACCGAAAAATGAACGTGGGATTGAAAAAGCTTTTTGTGACTATTCAGATATTGAAAAATTGAAATACACAAGTGAAAAGATGATGATCAGTATTCTTCAACAAGCAGTTAAAGAAGATATCTTTGTTTTACTTCAACATGAGGGTACTGCAAGATCAATTTGGACTGCATTGATTCAAAAGTTTAAAGGAAGTGCAGATATGATCAAGAACAAAAAAGGCTTTACTGAAGAAATCATTTGATATGTTTGTAGCCTTGGAAGGTGAAACAACAAAAAAGACCACTGATAGATATTGTCATTTGGTTTTGGAATTGGGATGATTAGATATAAAGAAAGATGATGAAGAATGGGTTGATAAGCTAGCCGATGCATTACCACATCAGAAATAGGGAACTTATTTGTTGATCTTAAAACACATGAGAAAATTTGAAAATATGAATCTGGCACATTTTATTCAGAAGATTGAAGAGCATGAGTTGGATATCCAGAAAACGACAATTATGAATAATCCAAATGCTCAACAAGATGTCAGTTTATACTATAGAGAAAATAAATTTGAAACTACTCCGAGTCCAAAAATTCAGACTGGTTTCAGTGCTGATAGTTCTTCCGGAACAAAGGGAAGTACTGTAACTCAAAGTGGTGGACCTTCGTCTTCGTATTCAAGCTTTAATCCAAATTTTACAACACCAAGTTCTCAACAACAGAATTCTACAAATCTGCAGTGCAACGTTACCTTGAACATTCAAAATGGTCAAAATATTTCTCCAGAAATGGCTAAGCAACACATGGCATCACTTGTTGCTATGCTAGAATCATATGAAAGTTTGGTTGCAGGTAGAATTGGGAATCCAATGCTCACCAAAGAGGATTATGACCAGATTGATGCTGTAGAACTTGAGTTGATGGACATCAAATGGTGTTTAGCTAGTGCTGTAAGAAGAGCTGAAAAATTTCAACGAATCACCGGTAGAGATGAGTTTCGTGAAATGGGTGCATCTCCAATAGGGTTTGACAAATCAAAAGTCACCTGTTTTCGTTGCAAAGAAAAGGGACATTTTAAAAGAGAATGTAAAAATAAAGAAGCAACAGGAAGACAAGATGGAAAGAATGATTATTATCAAAAGTCAATTTTTCATCAGATTGCTCAACAACCACAAACTGCACATGCACGTGCCATTGAAGAAAAGGAGAAAAGAGCTTTGTATGGTATAATTGATCAAGATGATAAAAAGGTTGCAAAGGGATTTAGTTGGGATAAATACATTCCGGCTAATTCAGGACTTGTTGCTAGAATCTTGGAAGAACAAGGAGTCAAAAGAACGAAGATCTTTAGATCATCAGAAAGTGATGATGATACTGATGACGAGGAAGAATATATTAATAATGCAAGAAAAAGTTTAGACTCATTTAGATTTAATTTGTTTTTTGCAGATAAGATAGAGATGTTGAATGAGAAGAAGGCTGCTAGATTGAAAAGAGAGTTAGAGACAAGAAGGATTGCTGAAGAAAAAGCAAAGTTAGAAGCTGAAAAAGCAAAAACTGAAGAAAATTCAACAGAAAAGGTTGAAGATAAAGCGTGTGAGATAAAAATAGAAATTGATGAAGAAGCAAATGTTGAACCAGTAGTTGAAAAGATAGTTGAGAAAATTGTGGAGAAAATTGTTGAAGTAGATAAAATCGTTGAGGTCGAAAAAATAATCGAAGTTGAAAAACTCGTCGAAGTTGAGAAAATCGTCGAGGTAGAAAAAATTGTTGAAGTGGAGAAGATTGTCGAGATTGAAAAGATAGTTGAGGTAATTAAACCTTGTCAGAAATGTTTAGAATCTTGCAAAGATTGTGATGAGAAGGATAAGAAGATCGTTGAATTAGAAAAGATGAAAAAGAATTTATTGTCTGATGTGAAGTATGTAAAAGAGTCATATGATATGCTGAACAAAATGGTTGATAGTTTGAACAAAACAAATCGAGAAGTAGATGCTGCTATGACAATGATGAGTTCAACTTTAATGACAAAACAAAAGGTCATCAATGAGTACATTGAAGATTGTGCAAAGTTGAAGAAGACTTGGAACTTGAAAAGATTGAAAGTGAAACAATAAAACGTTTGTTGTTAAGTTACACAACTTGTGATTACGTATTGATCGAGTTTATCCTATTGTTGTAGGTCTTGAAGCGTTCAACATAAAAAGACAGAAGATACGGATGCTGGTAAGAAACCAAGTGTCAAGTATAACAAGTGTCCGCCCCCGATTTGGAATAGTTATTCTCCAAGAAAACCAAATGAGGAACGTTTAAATAAGGCTCTCAACATCAAGTTAAAGTATGAAACTATTGATGAGTTACCGAATAACATTGATGTCACATTCACAGCGTCTGACACTGATCATGAGTCTGAATTGTTAAAGAAAGTGGTCGATTAGGTGTTGGATATGGATGAAGAGTCAAAGTCGGAGTCTAAATCTGAAAGTTCGAGTTCATCAGAAAAGAGTCCGAATTCACCGGTTAAACGGGTTTACAATACAGAATTCTTGTTATCAAAATCTAATTTGAATGACAGACCAATCAAAGTGGCTTATACTTTGAATGATTCAGACAAATTATATTCTGATGAGGAATTTCCAATAAGAAGTGTCAAATCTGAAATGATCAAACAGTTTTTCAAATTGATAGAAATTAATATTTCTGAAATAAAAGATTTAAATCTTCATGAAAAACCTAAAAAGTACACTTCAAGAGTTCAACAAAGATTGAACAAGAAAAAGGGTTACAGTTCTGGTTATGGGTTTCAAAAGAAATCAAACCATAACAGTAATTTCAAAAAGAAAGGTCTTGGTTTTAGTTCTTCAGAAAATTATAGAAATGAGAAAATTTTAAACCAAAAAAAAAAATTTGTTGCAGGAGGAAGTTCTGAAGAAGAACAGAAGAAACCATTCTGAAAACAGTCAAATCAGGAGTTTCTTGCTGAAAAGAAAAGAAATTTGATGAGGGAATATGAGAAAAAAGTTGAACGAAGAACCTGTTTCAAATGTTAAAAATTTGGACACATTGCTTGGAATTGCCAACAGTTCAACAATACAAAACAGGAAGTTTCTTCTAACTCTAGATTGAGAAAGAAATTTTTTGATAAAACAGAAATTTTTTTGAAAAAGGATAAAGTGTTTGATAATTCGATTTTCGAAACTGGTGATGTTTCAAAATGTTTTTACAAAAGAAAAGTCGATTTGAACAAACAAAGATGGGTTGTTAAATCCGAGAGTAGTTCTGACAATGAACCTGATTCCATAAATCAGAGGAGTCATGTGTTGAGAAAAAGTTGAGAATTCCGTTCCAGAGTTGAACGATGAAAATTTTCCACCATTGTCAAAAGAAAATCTGAAGTCAAAAGGCAAGTTTGAGATTTCAGATCAATTCTTTGCTGGTAAAGAAGAATTTGATGCTGAAAAGGCTTTCAATAGGAAAGTCAAACATATTTTTGGAAAGATGGTTGATGGAAAGGTTAAAAGTGCAAAAGATTTTTACAGATCAAAAGGAGGTTGGGATAGAGATGAATCAAAATCACCCAAGGCTGGTCAGGCTTGGGTGACTGCATTTTCAAACTAAAATTCTGACTTGCCGGAGCTTCCAAGTTGGTAATCGTGGAGCAGGAATCGACATCTTCCTACAAGTGGTTATTTGGTAAACCTACAAGTGGTAGTTTTCTTGAAATTGTTATATTTTGAATTTTACAAGTGGTTTTGGTTGATAAGTGAACCTACAAGTGGTTGAAGAAGGTTTTCACTTACAAGTGGTTGATCAAGGTCATTAAGTTGAACTTGATTTAACTTTCATACAAAATGTTTGGAAAACAAAGTGATGATAACCCCGATCTTACAAGTGGTAAAATCAACAAAACTAATTTTCTGGAAAAACCATTTGATTAAAACAAACTTAAGTGTTTTGAAATCATAATCGGAAAATAGTTTGTTGTAAGGGGGAGTTCTGATTGTTTATGCCAAGTGAATGGCGATTTGAAGCGATTTGATATCAGTTGTCATTTTATTTGTACAGTTTGTTTTCAAATTTTTCTTTAAATGATTTTGAATTTTAGGGGGAGTAAGAATTTTTAGAAAATCCAAAAACATTAGAAAATTTGAAAATGTAAAAAACATGATAAAATCAAAAATTGAGTTTTGATGTGAAAAAGAGGAAATGATAGTACATCAGTGGACGATCACAACATGCTAAAGAATTGGAAAGTCAAAATGTGATAAACGGTCTCATTGATGATGTGCCAGTAGTTTTTTGCACATTTAGTAGATTGTGTTGAGATATAAACCTAAATTTCAAACTTGCTTATATCGTGGGGAACATCTCTCGGATATATGGGTAACCCCCAAAATCTTGTTTGAAAGGTCCCTCTTTCTGAGATACTAGGTCTTTATACTCAGTGATATCTGGGGTATTATCCCGAGACTTCTGATTTTGCGGAAGCAATAGCCTAGTCTCCGTATAATACTTTACGCTTGCTTGAAATATAGCACCACCCTCAACATAAAAAAATGATGAAACATTGCAAAATGCTAATCATGTGCTGTTGAAGAAAAGATTCTCTAAAGGGAACACACCTTAAGTTGAAGCCGTCATCTCTCTGATTTTGCGGAAGCAATAGCCTGAGCTCTCACGTCCCTCGCATCTTAACCCTTTACAGATATCATCTAAGTATACTCACCTGTAAGACTGAATATTGGGATCTGGATACGGGAGTATATTCTGAGGTGGGACACATGAATAAGTTTAAGTCCTTAAAACATTAATCTCGTATCTCGAAACAATTGAACTTTGTGTGAAAATTTAAGTGGATTAGTATACGGACAATCTAAGTGAATCGTTTAGAACTTAAAATGTTTAAAGCTTAACGATGTTGGTGATTTGTCTCAAAAACTGATATGATCCTCTTATACAATCTCACAAAAATATTGTTTGTAAATATTTCTTTACTGCATTTAATTTCAAAAATCCAAAAAATTTTCGGAGTATTTTAGCATAAATTTTGAAAAATTCAAAAAGATTTTAGACAATTGATGTTGAAAAGCTGATTTTCAAAATTTTAAGTGCTAAACATGACGAACAGGTTTGGGAGTGTGTGGTTAGAAAAATGGTATACATACAAGTGGTCATCAGAAATTAAATTTGTTATATCAATAATTGATGTTTTGATTTGAAGTCATCAAGTGGTTAGAAGAGTTTAAAGTTGTTAAATTTTAAAGTTGAGAAATTTATTGTGTGATTAGAAATTTGTGCAGGTCTCTGTGTATAAACCTGAGCAGAAGGTGAGACAGGTTTTCGATCCCGGAACAATTTAAGGGGGAGTCTGCTAGTAGATCAACATCCTAGGAGGAGAAGAGTTGATGATGATAAGAGATCTGATCAAGATGAATCAGAAGTCGCAAGAGCCAGTGATTGATCCTGAATCTGATCAAGAGAATGAGAGTGAGATAAGAGCCAAGTGGAGATCTTGCAGTCGAAAAAAAGAGAGGATAGAGGATGCTTTATCTGTCAAATACTTTGAAAGAGCCCAAAGACTGATAAAGGCTGAAGATTGTTAAGACTCAACACTAAAGACTAATCAACATCCGAGGGGGAGTCTGTTGGTGCTTTACGTCTGTCGATTTCGTCTTGCATCGAGTCTTGTAATAGAATTGTTAGATCAGGGCACGTAGTACGAGAAAATAGGATTTGAGTGAGAAAAGTTAATTTCGCATGAGCTATTTCGCACGAAATAGCAATCTGCTATTTCGTACGAAATAGCAAAGGGTAATTCCGTGCGAAATTACTTCCCTATAAATAGGCTTGTTGCTAGTTCATTTGTAACATTCATGTTTCCGGTACCGAAGTGCTGCCGACGTGTCTACTGATTTGTAAACATGTTAAATCAATAATACAAGACAATTAAGTGTGATTTGAGCTATTACAAAGTCTAATCAATGAATTCCGCCTCTGATTAGACCGAGAACTCTTCTGAACGACTCGTTTGGGTCACAAATCGATCCTACAATCCGTACAATAATTAAACAGTAATTAGTGCTTTAATGACTGTGCTGATTTAAAATTTATGACATGAATGCTTTCTGCTTATTGTCATAATACATACATGTGCATCACATATTGCATGATGTTATATCATTATGGCATGTAACACTTTATGGTTCAAATGATGCACGAAACAAAGTAAGCACAGTTATCAGATAAATCAGAAATGTTGACGGGAGCTCAATACTTAGACAGACATGTTATTAAGACACGGAATGGGCTAGAAACCAAGAGTTACACTAATATAGTGTGTAGGAAAGTAAGGATAAAAAAACTGCCTTCCTAGTGATAGTTTAAGTACCGGAAAGTGCCTAAAACTCACATAATCTGCAGCATTCTGCAGAATTCAGCAAAAATCAGCATTTAAACAAATAAATATAATGCAAAATTATGGTTAAATGGTCCAAAATTCTTTCCTAAGTGTCGGGAATCAAAATTGTCACAAAAGGTAACATAAAGCACACTAAACTGCATAGTTTAGCACCTTAATGAACCGGTAACCAACCGAACAATCGGGCACTACCCGAAACACCAAATTTTCACCAGAAGCATTGTTTTATCATTTCCAAGCTAGTTATGGTCCCCGAACATCATAACATCTCTTATAGCATCATAACAACTTATAACACTAAACATACACTTAGATTTCAACTAGATAATCTAACTATCCATCACAAACTAACCAACCCCCCCCCCTCATGTATACGGTTTCAAGGGTGGCCCCCACCCTTGATTTTATTTGTTTATTTTATTGGATCATGTCTATATCTTTTGCAACATAATACACCTTGGATTAAGTCTTGTTGGAAGATTATAAGTGTAATCACAAGACCATAACATTCTCATTTCTCACAACACACTACACCTTCATCTCTCCCTCTCCTCCATTCTTGGCCGAGAACAAGCAACCACACCACCACCATCTTCACCTCATCTTCATCCATTCCCAAGTGATCATAAGGTGTAAGGAGCTTGATATAGAAGCTAGGAGCCATTGGAAGGTGAAGGACCCCTCTCACAAGCTATTAACCACCAAGTTCATCATCATCTTCATCTTGAATCTCATCCCTAGCCTTGTGCTAGTAGTAAGACTCATCTAATCTCATTTTACATATTGTTATGTTGGTTAAAAGTGTGTGTAAAAGACTAATCATGAAGAACATAAAGAATCAAGAACATAATCTTTAACATAAAGCTCTAAATCATCATGATCTAAGTTGTTTAAGTGTTTGTATGCTTCTTGATTGCTGATTGTTTATGTTTTTGATGTTAAACATCATATGTAACTTGCTAGATTGTGATTAAACACATGATCTAGCAAGTGAGAGGATGATTATGTGATGAATTAAGATGATCATCCTTATGTGTAAACATGAACTTGAAAGGTTAAGTGTTTTTCTTGAATGATGATGATCAAAGTATAATATAAATCATGTAAATGTGTGATTTCAAAATTGATTTTCTCAAGAAACTAAGTTTACTTACAAGATTTACTTAACCATGCTTTTTAAAGAAATTAATCACATTTTTAGTGATTAATCAAGTGTAGAAACATGTTAATGACAAGAAAAATTCAAGAAGAAGTATTTTTAGAAAATTAATTTGTAAGTTGTGAAAGTCTAAAATCTTCAAGAAGGTGATTTATAAATAAATAACCACACTTTAAAGGGGTAACTAAGCTTACTTAACACCACATTAAGTTACTACAAATTTTTATAAATTTTAAAGTTCATGAAGTAGTGTAAATGGTATGATTTTGGCACTTGGTAAGTATTGTTTGAATTGTTGATGAATTGTGATGATATTCAAAAGAAAATAATATGCTTTGAAGGCATGGAAACCTGCATTTTTAAGGGGAAACTATGGCAAAATTTTTCTAGAATTTAAACACTTAGAAAAAAAGTATTTTTAAACAAGTGTTTACAAGTGTATTTTAACCATGATTTTTCATATAAAATTTGCCATAATTTTTGTTACAAGAATTACAAATATTGGAGGTCGGTTTTTTATAATAAAAGTGACTAAATATGTATTTAGGAAAATATATATTTAGATGTCACAATTTGTGTGATTACTTGTATATTATGTGTATTAGTTATATTATTTTAGGACTTGAAATAATATAACTCACCAAAATACCATGAAATATAATACAAAATATTACCAAAATTCCAAGATAATAAATATAAAAGTTATACCCAAAATTTGGACAAACCGAATAAGGAATATAAGCTACAAAATATTGCGGAATTAAATTCATAAGTATATTTTGGTAAACAGTATTTTGGAAACCAAGGAAACGAAAAATATGATTTTTATGAATATTACAAAAATATATCATATTTTTTACAAGAAGAAAATATATTATTTTTTAGTAAGAAAAATATATATGTTTCTTGAACAATTAGAAAATATAATATTTTTGGAGAAAAGATATGTTTTCTTAAATAAATTTAGAACATATTATTTTTGGGGTGAAAAATGAATTTATAAATATTTTCTAAGTTAATCTTGAAAATATATTATTTTTGAGGTTTATATGAAATATAAATATTTTTGCCAAGGAAGAAATATAAATAATTTTCTATACAAGTTTTCTTAAAATATTTATATATTTTAAGAATATATTCATATTGATGATTTTTATTAAAAATAATATTCCGGAAAGTATAAATACAAAATTAAGTATAATAATCCTTAATAAATACAAGAAAAATACGTATTTTCATAGGTATAAATACACACCGGAATACGCCACCGATACTTGGCAAAAGTACACAAGTCTAAGAATACAAGTGTAAGTATACCCATCCTTGGGGAAAGATATACATGTATAAATTCATAATGTAACAAGTTAAAATATATTATTTTAACAATTATTCCAAAAAATTAATAAATATAATTTAAGTTAAAATAGCATTATTTTAACAAATAATTATATACTTTGGAATAATATTTTGACCCAAAGAAATGTAACTCAAAGATACTAAATAAGACTAAAAGTCAAGGCACAACCCCTCCGTCTAATTAACCATAGCACGTGTGTAGGTAGTTGTGCGACTGAAGGAAAGCTTTGAGTTACCGAGTTACGAGACGCAAGACAGTGAGTTCATGTCCCCCTTTTCTTTTAACTGTTTTCAGTTTTATAACTTCGGGGTGAAATACATGTTACAAATGATTATGATTGCAAATGGTATGCTAAGGAATGAACTGTTAGATCATGTAAATGGGTAGGCGTTAACTTGAGACCATTAATCCTTTTTATAAGGACCGAGGGGCATGAGTGACATATCTATTTGGGTGTTGCGAGCCCCACCCATGGGTCCGCGAGTTGACTGCATGTGGTGTCTATGTCGTCCCAGCCGGGGGGCCCGGTACGAAATACACAAAGGATTGAGCCTTCCTATACCGTTACACACACATTAAGGACCTTGCAAATCATTAATTGATCTGTTCATATTCGCTTTGATACCGGTTTACAAATACATACTTACAAATGTTTACAAGGTTATTCGTGCACGCATACAAAACACATGAACTCGCTCAACTTTTGTTGATATTTTCAAACTACATGTATTTCAGGAAATTGATTATGGATCTGGCGGGCGTCCAAGGATTTCCAAGTTGTGTCTTCAATAAAAGATGTCATCCAGTGTTGAAGGGTTTGAATTGTGTATTTTATCCTGAATAAGATACATGGTTCAAAGCCTAGCTTCTAATAGTGTCTTTTGTTAAGTCCAGCACAAAACTTAAAACTTTGGTTGTTATGTACTTTAAACTTGAAGTCTTGGTTTGTGGTTAAACAATGATGGTTGTATTATTTTGAAACTTAATTATGGATGAACATCATGAGTTTTATCATATAGTTGTTTGTTATGGTTGCATGCAATGATATTAAGCAAATCACACGTAACACGCTTCTGCAAAAGTCAGGGTGTGACAGTTTGGTATCAGAGCTTTGATTGTAGCGAACTAGGATTCCTTCTCGAGTCTAGACTACAATCATTAGGGCTCTCTCACAAAAATATTTTTACAACATATTTTTCATTGCATACACAAAACGCCCAGATCCATGGAACAAACGTTTTACAAAAAGAAAGACAAGAAACACGATTGCAAGGTCACAGTGGTGGTTTAGTTTGCATGGGATAGACTAGTTAAGAATGAAAGGTCTCATGAGGGATAATGTGAATACATGACTAAGTGATGATTATCTTTGTTAGCATGTACTGTGTGATAGTGGTTAATATATGTGCACATGTTATGATTGTTATGTTACAGGCATCATGTCATCTTCCGAGAGTGGGTTATCTGATGCCCACGACCCGATGGCTGTCATTTTGGATGACGAGGTTATACCTGAGCCAGAGATATATACGCCGGACACCGAGAGTGATCCCGATATGCTGTCCGAGGACGACTTCCAGCCATTCGCGCTACCCGATTTTGGCCATGATTTACCTATTCTTGGTGGTTTCCCTATTGAGGATCCTTTCAATATTCCTGCTCCAGTCCATGATCACCTCATCATTGGTCACCCCGATGGTGAGCACATCGTGGCTCCGATCCTCGATGTCGTGCCTCTTGTGGTCATTCATCCCGAGGATTGGCCATTCGATGACTTGTTTGATGACGGTGTTGATTTATTTGTGGATGGTCCCCCAGCTGACGCCCAGGGCGACATGGAGATTGATGAGGATGTTGTTGCTTTACCTCCTCCTGCGATTCCTGTCATTGATTTATCCTCCGACTCCAGTTTACATTCGGTTTCAGACTCCTTTGAGTCTGTGACTTCCTCAGCTTTACAGGCGCAGGATTGCAGCTCTATGCTACCGACTCCGACGACGACACCGCTATGTCTGCTGCACCATCTCCTGCTTGAGACCCCACACTCCACACGAACCAGAGCATGCCCCTGAGCTAGCTCCTGTTCCTTTTGGACCGCCTGATATTGCACCTATTGATCCTGAGCCGGTTCCTGATCCTGACCATGTCCCGTTTGGATTACCAAATATTGCACCTCTTATTCCAGACCCGGTACCTGCATCTGGTGATTTTCCTCTTGCTGAGCCATTCAGTCCTCCACCCCCACCCGCTGATGTTGCTCCCCTCCCTCTTGTTGAGTCTGATGTCCACCGTACTAATTTACCGATTGTTTTCCTTCAGGACATCTCTGCACCCCTGTCTGGGGGAAGGTACCTCGGGCTAGCCCCCTAGATATGACCCTTTTGCTTCAGCAGCTTTCCCTCCGATTCCTCAGACTGCACCATTTGCTCCCTTTACGTCTACACTTCTTGACGAGCCATTTCGATGGTTCCCGCCATACACTATGCCGATCTCAGACCCCTACCATCCCTCACATTTCGTTGGATACACACAGGATGAGTTGCTTTTGTCGCTGCAGTTGCAGTTTAAGATTTTAAGTCGCAGAGTTTTGGAGCTCGAGCTGACTCCTCCACGTCCTCCACCTTGTCCCTGTCAGTCTACTTTTGTTCCCCCACATTCATCGTTATCTCCTTTTGCACATCCACCTGTTGCTCCTGCTCCTTTTCCGGGTTTTGATGCCTGTTCCCTGACTATCGAGCAGCAGATTAGCTTTTTGCTTCGCTGTGTGTACGATCTCAGGGAGGAGCTTGCACATGTTCGCAGTTTGCTTTTCTTCCCTCCTCCTCCTCCTCCTCCACCATCAGCACATTAGGTTTTTGGTTTTATAAAGATGCATTACCTTTGGTGAGAGCATTACAATTGAGCCGAGATAGTGAAGATACGAATAACATATTTTGATCATTACTTTTGTACATTGACAGACTTATTTGACAAGGGTGGTGTGACCCCATGTCTCTTTTGATACGATACGATGTAGAAACGATGTAACTTGTGGTTGGTGTTGGACCGTTTTGTGACCCTGAAAAGTCAGTTGAGAACGTTCATCTTCACATATAAAGGCGGAATCAATATACACGAAGTTACAACAGCTATTCCTCTTCAATTCCTTCTCTATTGATGCTTTCTGATTACAATTTGACAGAGTTTCGTTACCACAAGCAATGACCTTGTTCCGCTCCAACGTTACACAACTAATTACCCGGTCTTTCTCCAAGTTCATACATGAGGTATATATAGGGCAGCTAGTTTCGCTTATATGGCATGCCATATAAGCGAAACCTCCATGTGACACATAAGCGGAACTACCTGATGACCACATGAGCGGAACCTTAACCAACTAGTGTACATAAAAGCGAAACCTCCTCTAAATCTATGTACACATAAGCTAAACCTCCTAATTTGACTCTCAAGCTCCAATCTTGACCTAACTTGACCTAAGACTTAATGCAGACGAAGTCAACAGACATTTCGTGCACCAACAGACTCCCCCTTGGATGTTGACGAAGTCTTCAGCTCCGAGTCTTCAGTCTTGGTTTTTTTTCTCCAACTCTCTGTCGTCACATCATAAGCATTCTATCTTCACAGGTTTAGAATCTTGTCCTAGCTCCATATTCAGACTTCCCTTTGACCTTTGATCCAGACTCCCCCTTTCACATATTCCCCCTCTCAGTATGCTAGAATCTGAGGTCTTGATCTGGTTCAAGCTTTGACAATTAGCTTCTGTGGGAATGATGAAGTCCAAAACCTGTGTAACCTGCACATTCTCTACCTCAACATAAGTTTTACAAACTTATAACAATTGAATTTAGTAAACTTACTGGTAGACATCATTTATTCAACAAACATACTAGTTACATCAAGTTCAAATGAATGACCTTGATTAACTAAGCACACAAACTTCTAAAACATTTGTATATGACATTCAAAGTTTTCAACATATTCTCCCAAACCAATGTAGTTCATTATATTTAGCACTCGAATTTTGAATATCAGCTCTTCAACATCAGTTGTCGAAAATCTTTTTGAATTTTCAAAATTTTATGCTAAAACACTCCGAAAATCTTTTTGGATTTTTGATTTGAATGAAATGCAATAACGAAATATATACAAACAATATTTTGTGAGTTTGTGTAAGAGGATCATATCAGTTTATGAGACAAATCACTAGCACCGTTAAGCTTTAGACATTTTAAGTTCTAAACGATTCACCTGGATTGTCAGTATACTGGTCCACTTAAATTTTCACACAAAGTTCAATTGCTTCGAGATACGAGTTTAATGTCTTAGATACTTAAACTTAATCGCGTGTCCCACCTCAGAATATACTCCCGTATCCAGATCCCAATATTCAGTCTTACAGGTAAGTATAACACAAATGATATCTGTACGGGGTTAATAATTTATGAAGAATCATGAGAGCTCAGGTCAGAACTACCATTCAGCAGAGAGATCATGACTCAACTTGTGGGTGTGTCCCCTTTAGAGGATCTTTTTTACAACAGCATTGCTAAGCAATTTTATTGTCTTATCATTGATGCTGAGGGTGATGCTATGTTTCAAGCATTTGCGAAAAGTATTATTCGGGGACTAGGTCAGAACTACCGTTCAGCAGAAGTCCTGGAATAATACCCCAGATATCACTGAGTATAAAGACCTAGTATATCAGAAAAAGGAATCCTTCAAACAAGATTTCAGGGGTTACCCATATATCCTAGAGATGTTACCCACGATATAAGCAAGTTTGAATTTAGGTTTATATCTCGTTACAATCTACTGAATGTGCAAAAACCTACTGGCATATCATTAGTGAGACCGTTTATCACATTTGACATTTCATATCTTTAGCATGCTGTGATCGTCCACTGATTTACTATCATTTCCTCTTATTCAAAACAAAACTCATTTTTTCTTTTTCAATGTTTTTGACATTTTCAAATTTTCTAATTTTTTTAAAATTTTTCTCCCCCTAAAATCAAAATATGTTTCAATTTTGATTTTCTGAGAAAATTTGAAAACAAACTGACAACCGATATCGAATTACTTCAATTCGCCATCCACTTGGCATAAACAATCAGAACTTCCCCTGACAACAAACTATTTTCCCATTGTGATTTCAAAACACTTAAGTTTGTTTTAATCAAAATAATTTTTCCGGAAAATTAGTGTTGTTGAATTAACAAATCACTTGTTGATTAGGGGATTACTTCATCACTTTGTTCTCCTTTAACCATTTTGAAAAATTTAACAGTTCAAGATTCTATCAACACAAACACTTGTAGGAAATCAAGTACAACTTAATGTCCCTGATTTACCACATGTAAGGCGAAAAATCACCAGAGTGAAATTTCTCAAGAAATGTGCCGATTCATGTTCCACGCTTACCAACCTGGGAACTCCGGCAAGTCAGGTTTTTCTTATTTGAAAAGATTCACCCAAGCCTGACCAGCCTTGGGTGATTTTTAATTCTTGTTCAACAATGATGGAAAATTTGCATCATCCATTGTCAAACCTGAATTCTCCTTTTTTACCTCAACACTAGGCTCCTCTGGCTTTGATGAACCAGAATCATTGCCTGCACATGGCTTGTCTGACTTTGACCTGTCAAATTCATTGCCTGATGGTGGCTTGTCTGAGTTTGAGACATCAGATTCATCGCCGACCATTTTCTTCTTCTTCTTTTCTTCTTTCGTCCTCAGATTTGTATCCAATGAATTCGTCTTTCTTGACTTTGCAATCGAGTTAGTTGATTCATCAGAACTCTTATTCAATCTGTCAGGTGAACCCGAAGACAAAATTTTCTCCAGATATTCTCTTGCCTTCTTCCTCTTCTTCCTCAGTCTGTCTTTCTGCCCCTGAGAAAGCTTCACTTTATTTTCTTGAACTTTAGGTTCTTGAACCTTCTGTTCTTTGGGCTTGACGTTGACTGGTTTCTTTGCCATTCTTTGAGATTTAACCCTCGATCTTCCCATTGATCTCCTTGGGCAATCTCTGGCAATATGTCCTCTGATATGACAATTATAGCATCTTCTTGTTTCATAATTCCAATTCTGACAGTTAACAGCAATGTGTCCTCTCACACCACAGGTGTAGCACACTCTGTTATCGTACCATCCACTTCTGTCAGTCCAAACCTTCAGATCATAACATTGTTTGGCTTGATTATAGTCATTTCTCCTCTTCAATGCTGGATTTAGCTTTTGAGCACTGTGGTCAAACCTGCACCACTTATTACCAACTATTTTTGAATTTTGATTTTTAAATTTTTGTAATTTTTCATAATAATTGGATGATTGATCTGATGAGCTTTTATTTTCTTTTTGAAAATTTTTTGATTTTTTATCGTTTTGTTTCTGTTCCACATTCTTCTTTACAGGTTTTTGCGTTGAGCATTCACCTTTCTCAGTAGAATGTAAAACAGTATTTTTAAACATTTCATTCAATTTCAAAAATGTTTTTCTTTTTTCTACTTTTTCTTTTTCATCATCAGATTTATCATCACAATCTTCAATTTTGACTTTGTCAAAATTTGTGACATTGTCACTTATTGGAACAGAATTGATCGGTTTTTTGGACAAACATGTGATGTAGAATTCACAAAACCTTTCAATTTATTTTCAAAATCAGCAATTTTAATTCTATAACATTCGGCTTCTTTTTCAAGTCGAATGATATTCTCAAGATGAGAATTTATTGAAATTTGCTTTTCCAAATTATATTTTTCAAAAATTGATTTTTCTTTTTCTAAAATTTTTATCTGATTTTTCAAATCATTTTCTAATTTTTTAAAATTTTCTTTTTCTAATGACAAACTCTCAACATTCTTCAAAAGTTTGTCATTCTCAGATTTTAATTTTTCACAGTTTACGTGCAATTCCAGAATTTGTTCATCAGCAGCTTTCTTTTCATCTTTCAAAATTCGAATATCTTCTGCCAGTTTCTTCTCCTTCTGAACAATCTCATAGACTGATGTGTCTTCTTCAAACTCTTTCTTAATCACTATTTCAGATTTCATAGATACAGGCTTTACAGATTCTTCTTTCTTTGAAATTATTTCCTCAAACACCTGCTGTTTTTCAGAAATAGCTTCTTTCACAACTTCTTCAGTCATCACAACTTCACATTTTGTTTGACTTGAAATCTGCTCCTCCTCATAATCTGAATCACCATGATCAAATATTGGCATGTTCTCAGCTTCTTGATCATCATTCACTGCCAACTGATTACCAGTAGCAACTTCATCATCATGATCACCAGCATTACTAGGATCTGCTTCATTGTCATTTAATGTTTCATCTTTTTCTTTTTCTTTTTCATTCTCTTTGTCACCTCCCCACCATTTTCTCTGTAAAGCTTCTTCTTCTTCTTCAGCAATACATTCAACTAGAGCTTCCTCACTAAGAGTTTTATCATCAATAGCAATGTTTCCTTCAGGATCAAGATAACATTCTCTATTGACATCCCATCTTTTCGCCATCTTAGCTTCATAGTAAATACGAGAAATATGCATCATCCTCCAGTGAGCTCTCTGTTTTCTGTATGATAATTTTTGTTCTTCTGTTCTTGTATCTTTGAAAGGTTTTATTTCATCCATCTTGTACGTTCCTGAAAAATCAGCAAACACTTAGAAATTTTTTTTGAGATTTTTGAAAACTGTGACAAATGAGCGAAATCAGTCTGAGTGACTGATAAGTGAAATATGCTAAATGTCAAATAAACGAAACCACTCTTGACAGAAAAGCAAAACCACACTTGTCCGTATAAGTGAAAGTGATAATGTCCGAATAAGCGGAACTACTCAATGTACGTATGAGCGAAACTACAATGTACGTATGAGTGGAACTACAATGTATGAATAAGCGGAACTAACTTGTTCGAATAAGCGGAACTAACTTGTTCGAATAAGCGGAACTAACTTGTTCGAATAAGCGGAACTAACTTGTTCGAATAAGCGAAACTATCAAGTTATTTCGAGCGAAACCTATGTATTTCGAGCGAAACCTGCGTTGTCCGAATAAGCGAAACCTGGTTTTTACCCAATTTTTACCATTTTTAAGCCGTGTTTTAACCTGAATCTTTCTAGGGTTTGTTAATTGTATGTTTTACACGTTATACTAAAAAATCAGGTCATTTCAACCGTAGAAACCAGTTCAAATCGAAAAAGTATGAGAGAAAGTGAGTAGAAATCAGAGAATTCGGTAGAATCAAGCTGTAGTAGTATGAACTCCTCGTCCTGAGCTCTGATACCACTTGTTGGACCGTTTTATGACCCTGAAAAGTCAGTTGAGAACGTTCATCTTCACATATAAAGGCAGAATCAATATACACGAAGTTACAACAGCTATTCCTCTTCAATTCCTTCTCTATTGATACTTTCTGATTACAATTTGACAGAGTTTCGTTACCACAAGCAATGACCTTGTTCCGCTCCAACGTTACACAACTAATTACCCAGTCTTTCTCGAAGTTCATACATGAGGTATATATAGGGCAGCTAGTTTCGCTTATATGGCATGCCATATAAGCGAAACCTCCATGTGACACATAAGCGGAACTACCTGATGACCACATGAGCGGAACCTTAACCAACTAGTGTACATAAAAGCGAAACCTCCTCTAAATCTATGTACATATAAGCTAAACCTCCTAATTTGACTCTCAAGCTCCAATCTTGACCTAACTTGACCTAAGACTTAATGCAGACGAAGTCAACAGACATTTCGTGCACCAACAGTTGGTCTTTAATGAAAGCTCAATAGTCATGTTCTCATTAAACACATTGTTGATTTACCTGTTTGTGTTATGATTATGTTGTTGCATGATTGCTTATATGTATATGTATATACGAACTTTAGACAACTATTTATTTATTTGACGAATAATACCTGACTTATCCGACCTTCTTCTTAGAAGAAAGATGCCGCCGTAAAGGAACACCGTTACCAACAATCCTCTGCTGATGACAGAGGCGGAATTACAAGAGCGCATCTCACAGGCCATCGCACAGCACGAGGCCCTTCGCTCCGAACACAGCGGGGTACCTTCTGTGAATGATGTTGCTTGTGTTGCAGGCTATACCTATAAGCAGTTTTTGGACTGCAAGCCCCTGAATTTCTACGGAACTGGGGGTGCCGTAGCCTTTGTGCGCTGGGTTAAGAAGACAGATTCTGTTTCGAGAATGAGTAAATGTACTCCAGAGCAACAAGTCATGTACATTTCTGGACTGTTTCTAGATGGAGCATTGTCGTGGTGGAATCTTCAGGTCCAGATGTTGGGTGAGGCTACTGCGTATGCTTTGACGTGGAATGAACTGAAAGAGATGATGCGTAAAAAGTATTGTTCCCGGGCAGAAATCCAGAAGTCGGAAACTGAATTCTGGAACTTGAAAATGGAAGGTCCAAAGGTGGCTGAGTATGTGCAGAGGTTTCATGACTTGTCAAGAGTGGTTCCTTATTTGGTGGAACCAAAGTTTAAGAGGATCGAACGTTTCATCTGGGGATTGGCACCTCAGATACTGAGCATGGTGACAACTTCTAAGCCTCCAACCATTTCTGAGGCAATTGACTTGTGTGTGGCGCTTACTGAAGAAGCAATTAGGTTGGGCAAGTTTTTAATTTCTGAGACAAAGAAGAAAGAGACTCACGTGGAGTCCTTTGGGGAAAACAAAAGGAAGTTCACTAACTTCAAGAAGGGCACTCAAGCGGGCAATAACAACAGTGCTAACAAGCGCAGGGATACCAGCCAGCTGAGGTCAGGACTGGCGCTACAAATACTGAACCCAAAGGAAAAGGGTACATGGATACCCAACCCAAGTGTGATATCTGTCAGCATCATCACACCGGACGATGTAGGTATGGGAGATGTGAGAATTGCGGCAAAGTGGGGCATGCCAGGGAGGCATGTTGGTATGGTGCTGGACGAAGAAATGGGGGATCTGGTGGTAATAGTAATGGTAATGGGAACCGTGGTGGTGATGGGAATCAGACTGAGAATCGAAACCAATGAGGAAATGGTAATTTTGGTGGAAACGGGAATCGTGGTGGGTACGGAAACCAAGCTGGTAACGAAAATCAAGGTGAAAACAACAATAACAACAACAATCAGGGCGGAAACGGAAATGACAATGGACGCGGTCAAGGTTGTTTTGGTTGTGGTGAAATGGGGCACTTTGAGTGGGATTGCCCAAAGAATAATCAAGCACGTGGAAGGGTGTTTAACATTGGAGCTAGGAAGCCCGCCAGGATCCGAATGTGGTTACTGGTACGTTGTAACAATCCTAAATAAACCTGACACCCTCATAATAATTTCCGACACCCTAATATATTTTAAAATATCCCAATATGTCTTAAAATACACCCCGTTTGTGAAAACTGAGCCCGAAATACAATATAGCATTAAAAATAAATGAAAAACAAGAAAATTTAAGTTGAGGCGGGCCGCGTAAGCCCCACCCCAACCTTCACGCGGGCCGCGTGAACTTAAAAGATGGCAAAGCCCGGTGCGGCCACCTGGCCCAACACATGGCAAGCCTACTCGATGACCCAGCCCAGCTACGCATTGACCTGGGGTCAACGCGGGCCGCGTAGGCTCTGCTCTTATGTTACGCGGGCCGCGAGAGAACCAGACTCAGCAACTATATAAGCAGGCCATCGGATTTCATTCGAATTCGTTCAAAGTTTCTTTCTTTCTCTCAAATCTGAATTATAGGCATTATACTCGGGTATTATACCCCCTAAATAGCGAAGTTCTGCTCCGTTGTAAGTATTATAACCCCTGGATACGTATTAGATACACTGCCCGATTGATCTAGGGTTCCGTAACGGCTGTCGTGGTTCTGCCCGACGTAGTCGTTGGAATGCCGTATCGGGGAGGGTATTACTAATGTTAAAATGGGTTATTATACTAACATGTGTGCATTTGTGTAAATTATAGATTGTCACCAGGAAACCCTTACGGAAAATCTAAGACAACAATGTGAGTTGATCCACTTTTTGTAAACCTTTTGTTAATTGTTTTACAAAACCTTAATTACTTTTCCATGCGAATAACAGTTATTGAGTATTTGTAAGAATACAATAATCATGAGTATGTTGGGGTTTTGTATACAAAATTTGTTACCACCTGGTCAAGGAGTAACATTTCCACAAGTCGGGTTTGACAGTACCATGGATGTTAATTGATATGTCTTGGAAACAAATATAATTGCGGGATCGCCCTCAATACTGTACACTGGGTTTTACTTAAACTTGATTAAACTGGGATTCACTCACCAGTATTTCCCACTGACAAATTTTTTTAAAACGCGTTTCAGGTAACAAACTGTGAAAGCCAAATAGAAGCCAGCTGGACAGCACTGAAGGCTTGAAAAAGTGGCAATAAAGTTACCTAAAATAAAATAGATGTTTTTATTAATGAAATAGGATTTATTCCTATGAAAATGTGTGTACTATGAACTTGGGTTTTAACCCATTTGTTTAATGTTATGAAAATGTGGTATTTTACTCTGATCAATGTTTCCTAACTACGGTCCTGATGAAAATTTCCGCTACCAAATTAGAAAATACGCGATACCACCGAAACTGGCTCGCGGCCGCCCATTCCCGGGAATTTGGGATCAGGGGTTGCAACATACGTTCCCTATTAATCAACATTATGCATCTGTGCTGTTTTATACTGGTGCCGATTATAGCTTCGTATCTCTAGAATTTAAGAATATACTTGGTTTAGTTGCAAGTAAGTTAGATGTTTCGTACTCGATAGAACTAGCTAATGGAAAGCTAGTAGAAGCTAATGAGGTGATTAGAGGTTGTGTTATAGAGCTTGGTGAGTGTGAGTTTCCGATAGATCTCCTGCCAGTTGATTTGGGAAGCTTCGATGTCGTGGTTGGGATGGATTGGTTGTCTAGCAACCGTGCGGAGATTGTGTGCCATGAGAAGATCATTCGCATTCCGATGGCGAATGAAGAGATGATTGTGATTCATGGGGAGAAGCATGATACACCTCTGCGGATTATTAGTTATTTGAAGGCACGGAAGTTTTTGCGTAAAGGATGCGTTGCCTTCTTAGCTCATGTTGTGGATAAGGAAGCTGAAGAACCAAAGCTAGAAGATATCCCTGTGGTAAGGGAATATCCTGAGGTCTTCCCCGAAGACTTGCCAGGATTACCTCCTCAACGACAAGTCGAATTCCACATTGACTTGGTCCCAGGCGCCGCGCATGTGGCCAATGCACCTTATCGACTTGCACCTTCAGAGATGCAGGAGTTATCCACGCAGCTTCAGGAGTTATTGGACAAGGGATTCATAAGGCTGAGCTTCTCGCCTTGTGGAGCTCCGGTGATGTTCGTCAAGAAGAAGGATGGTAGCTTTCGAATGTGTATCGACTACCAGGAGCTGAACAAGTTGACCATCAAGAATCGGTATCCCTTGCCAAGGATTGATGATTTATTCGACCAATTTCAAGGACCAAGCTACTATTCAAAGATTGATCTTCGATCGGGTTATCACCAGCTGCGGATTCAAGAGGAAAGTATACCGAAGACTGCCTTCAGAACTCGTTATGGACATTACGAGTTTCTAGTGATGCCGTTTGGGTTGACTAATGCACCGACAGTATTTATGGATTTGATGAATCGGGTTTGCAAGCCATATCTCTATAAATTCTATAACCGAATGGTTGTGCATGATAAGGCCTTCCAGAAGGGTTACAACTGTAATCCTATGTGGCTCTTCCTTATGTTAATTCTGTTGTGACAGAAGGGCTACTTTCTGTTCAAGTCTAGGTGATATTTGCGCGGAGATGTTTGTTGGGGTTTTATCCTAACTGTCTCGTTGCATGAGAGATTGCGCAAGGATGTGTTATTGGTTTTTCTCGGCGCGCATATGTCGAAGTATGTTTTCTTTTAAGTTCTCCTTTAGAACTGGTGCGCAGCCGCGCAGGGTTTCTTAAAGAGAGTTTCGTTGGTGGTGAAGTTGTGGTATGGTCCCGAGCACCTGCACAAGGTTTTTGGGACCTTACCCCTTCAAGTCCCCCAGTCTAGTGTTGCTCTTATGCAAATAAGTGGAGCACTAGACTATAAGAGATGGGTGTTTTTTGCTGTGGAGTTTTTGGTGCGAAATATGGAGAATCTTCTTGGAGAAGATACTCTTTTGCTCATGGTTTCAAATTTAAAAAGCTTGACCCTTTGCAGGTGAAAGGTACAGTGATGTCTGTTGACGTGTGATAGTTTTGGGTGACAGGCTGTCACTTGTCAGTTGCACGTCTTCAATCGTGGTTTACATGCGCGCGTGAACTCGCGTTTTGGTTTTCCCACTCGCTCTTGACGTTTAGATAACCGTGTTTTTTTCGAAAAAGTTGCCATTACGGTTTTCTAGGTCATTGATGGCGGTGGGTATATAAACCTCTTCTAGTGCTTCTTTTTATGATAACATTACTCTTCGATTCCATTCTTCTTCTCCAGTATCCCTTTGAAGAAAACTGCAATTTTCTTGCTCTATGTCTACCGGAGATAACACCACGAAGATTCTTCCGAAGAAATGTCTGTCACTCTTCCACCATTGAAGTGGCCTAGGGAAACATTCGATAGCATGGTTCGAAATTTTAAGTTTCCTGATAGTTGGGATGCTCGATACCCTGATGAGGGTCAAATAGCGCCAGATGCTCCGGCCGGGTACATTAATCTTTTTTGGGATTTTTTCTCTGTAGGAAATTTTCGATTGCCTGTAACGAAGTTTTTACTTGAAGTTCTTTCGTATTACAAATTTCATATCTCTCAATTGCACCCTATTGGGATGGTTCGAGTTTGTCATTTTGAATTTGTTTGCCGGTCAATGCATATCGAGCCGACGGTTAACCGCTTCCGAGTGTTTCACCAAATGCATTGTTCCCAGGGTTTCTACTCCTTTGTTCAACGTGCTTCGGCAAAAAAGATTTTGTTGTAACCCCCGAAATCTTTTCATGATTGGAAACCGAAATTCTTCTTTATTAACGCTGGTGTGATTCCGATGAAGATGACCTTTAGGGGTAAAGAAGACATGGCAACGAAGACTATACGAACACCCTTTTCAGAGGCTTGGTACAAGGACTTGAAGGACGTTCCGTCAACTGTGCTTCCGGAAAAATCCCTAGTTGGTGCTGGTATAAGTTTCTTCTAGCGGATGGAACGAGAAGATAATCCGGTATACATGGAAGACGGTAAAGGTAAGATTTGGGATTTTCTTTCTTTCTCTTTTTTTTTGAATTTGCTTCTATTTTCCCTTTTGCAGTTCTCTCGTTAAACGTTATTGCTTTTGAGAGAGAGAGGGTGGTTCGATGGCTACCATCCCGAAAAGGGCTGATGAGGAGCTTTGGTATCTGCAAATAGTTAAGTATTTCGCTCTTCCTCGAGATGAAGATCTGGCTGCGTAACCTTCAACTGGCACTGGTAAGTTTACTTTGAGTTTTGATTGATATTGCAATATTACTCTTTGTTGTCTTTGCGCATGGGTAATATTGCAATATTTTTCTTCTTTAAGTAGGTGAGCTGACTAACCTGGGCATAGGCCTTGAAAAGAAAAAGCGTGCACCTACCACTAATATTGCGCTAAAGAAGACTGATATGGTGAAGGCCCAGTCATCCAAGGTGAAAAATGTCAAAGGAGAGAAGAAAGGTACGCGCCATTCCTCTGACTCCTGGTGTGGCTATGTAGTGGTGTCTGACTCGTTGGAAGGTCTTGCACCTGTAGTTGTGAAAAAACCAAAGGCGGAGCCGCGGGAAGCTACTGACATCCTGCCTCGAATGCTGATGACCCGATTGACTTAGAGTCAAGTCCTGAACCTTTGCTGAGGACAAAGGCAGGGAAAAGAAAACAGGTTTAAGTTGATGCTGAGGCACAGCCTGCCAAGAAGGTTCAGAAAAGGAAGATTAGCAGAAGAGTCAATCTTGATGCCTTTATTGTGAAACCTCCTCTTGGTAAGTATCTCTTTGTTTGCTTTTCATGCGCACTATATGTTTGTAATATATATTATGTTTTTGCAGAAAAACCCGTTTCTCTTGTTCATGCGGAGCCATCATCCACGGTTAACGAGGACCTCCTGCCTTCACCCCCTCACGCCCCGATCAGTGAGTAGCTAGAAAGTACTAAAGCTGCTGGTGAAGATGAGGCGGAGAAGACTGTTGAGGCAGGAAACCCTGAAGTTGAAAAACCTGTTGAGGTTGTGGTGGAAACGGAGAAAGTTGTGGATCCGGAGACTGCGGAAATTGATTCTGCTCAACCTAAGTCTCCTAAAGTTGTGGCGCGTGACGCAGAGAAAGGAAAATCTGCTCAGGAAGATCCTGTGACCATTTTCCCTACTTCTGCTTCTGCTCCTGTGAATGTTGAGAGGAGTCCAGCTGGTGATTATGGTTCCTTTTCTTATGATGCCGATAATTCTCCCATCCGCCCGAATGAAACTCCGGGGGATTATTATTATAGAACTTACTCGGAGAAGAAGGCCGCTGAAATTCACACTCCCGTTTGGAATTTGAAGAAGGGCGACACTTTTTCAGATTAGCGGGTGTGCCGTGACTGGTTGCAGGGAACTTTTCCTCCTGGAGAGATTCAGTTTCAAGAAGGGCCTCTTCATGAGCAGACTTATCATGCATACCTTAAAGAAGCTGCTACCTACACGTCTACTACGCATCGTATAGTGCGTGAGTGGCGTAGTATGCACAAGGAATGGGATGCTTTTCAAGCGTCCAAGAAGAAAGCTGCTAAGGATGAGGCCCGAGCTGCCCTTCTGAGGGCTAAGTGGAAGCTGATCGGGCTAAGTTTGAAAGCGACCAAAAAACTGAGGAATGGTCTGTTGCTGGCTGGAAAAGAAAAGCAGAGGCTGAGGCTGCTCTCCTTTCTAAGGAGCGCAAAAATTGTAGAGAAATTTGTGAAAAAGATAATAATGAGAAGAAGGTCTCCGCAATATCATTAATAATCTCAAGGCTGAAGTTGAGGGATTGAAAAAACAAGATGCAGATATTGAGAAGCTGAAACAAGAAAAAGCTGAAGTTGAAGTGGCTCGTGACGAAGAGCGCTCTCACCGAGAGAGAAGTGAACAGAGAGAGGTACGGACCTGCACCACTCTTGCCCTTAGGGATAAAGAGATAGACGAACTTACTGCTTTATTATTTGAGCAGGAACAAGTTAAGGCGGAGCTTGAGTCTGCCAAGAAAGATCTGCATCTTGAACGAGTTGAAAGAGCTGAGACTTCCCGCCGCCTTAGTGAAACTGAAGAAAAGCTGGAGAGTTCTAAAACTGCTCGGGTGACGGCAGAGAGTCAGCTTGAACCATTGAAAAAAGACATGCTATGGTTGACAGATCGTGGAATCATAAGTGTAAGTGTATCTATTTTTGATAATATCTTGAGATTATTGTGCGTCATCTTACTTGTTTTCCTCTACAGGTTGCCAATTCTGTTCTGAATGCCGATGAACTAGATGAAACAGTTGCGCACCTGCTGGTTGCTACATGTAACGATGGGTATGCCCAAGGGTACGCGAAATGCTCTCATCATGTTACTAATGCTTCGAAATTTGACTGGGATACCAGTAGGTCTGATACACATGGTGTTGATACCGAAGCTGCTCTTGCCACTGCGAAGACTCAATTCAACACTTTGCAGCTTCCTGTGATGGACCTTATCACTGTTGCGCTGCAGTCTGAGGACTTCGTGACGCAACTAAGAGAGGTGTTCCCGGATAGAGAAGATGATGATGATGAAGACCTAGCTTAGGTTTCTTTTGTCTTGTGGTTGTATGAACAATTAGTAATTTACATAGGTTTGGGATGTAGATCCATGTTTGTTAATGCGCTATGGTGCAAGTAACTTTGTTGATATACTGCCGTATATGTAAATGGTTTTTCTGTTAAGGCGCGCGGTGCACCAGTAACTTGTTATAATATATGTTTGAGTTACAATATTTTGCATGAGTACAATTTCTTTGTGTAGGTAAGGCGAATAAAGGTGGTATAAAGCTCATGTGTGGACGTAAGGCTGGGCCTTGCGCGATACTTGCCACCGCAGACCGTTCACGAGACTCTTGTTACAGTTACCATAGTGTTTTTGCGCTTAACAAAAGGAATTGCATGCACTTTGTAATAAACATAGAAATAATAAAACAAACTTTGCATTGATTAAGGATAAGGCTCAGAGGCCACGGTTATAAAGTTGTTTGCTTAGGATAATTAAATGAAACTTAACTTATCCATACTAATAGCCCTGTTTCATGATTTGGTAAGTTGAAGAACTTAAGCAATATGAAGGGAAACTATTGTATGCTTGTTGCCTTTGCGCGGCTTAAGTTTTCGCTTTTTTACTCTGGCCTTCATCTCCGCGAATAATCTGTTTGATGTCCTTTCGCACATTCTGAAGTAAGTGGGCGAGTTCACCACTTTTTAGTGCCTTCTCGATTTCTGTGCGAAGGCTTAAACAATTTTTCGTAGTGTGACCGCTATCCTTGTGGTAGTCACAATACTGATTTGGATCTTGACCCCTCTTGTTTTTCATTGGCGGAGGAATTTTAAATTGATAATCCTCTGTGCTGAGTATCTCCGCTGGTGTTTTTGTGAGGGGAGTCCATTACCGCTCACGATTTTCCTATTTCGCTTCTTTCTGCGGTGCTAATTTGTTTATTGTCGCACGCACGTCGTCAGACTAGTATGTTCTAGAGGTTGAGTCTCGCCAGTTCTTCTTGAACTTCTTTCCGCTGTTCCCGCTCATATCTTGCGGACGATTGTGTGGTGGCGGTGGTCTATTGGAGCTGAGATTTCGTTCTGTCTGGGCGTAAACTTTTGCTGCAGCCATTAGTTTCTCCCAACTTTTGGGTAAGCCCTCTGTTCCTGACAGAATCTTGATCATGTCATCATAGCGCACCGCATACTTGAATTGTGCTCATATCAGATGTTCATGAACGTCACCAATCTCTAGCACTTCCTTGTTGTATCATGTTATGAAGTCCTCCAGGCTTTCATCATCACGCCTCCAAATATTCATCACATCGGCGGTGTCTCTGATAGACCTTCATTGTTGGCTAAAGTGAACCAGGAACTTCTCTTTTAAATCCACCCACGACGTTAGCTTCCCTACCGGTAAATTATCAAACCACAACTGTGCCGCACCTGTCAAGGTTTGGACGAATAGGTGGCACCACATAGGCAAAGTCCAACCTCCTACCAGACCTGCGCTGGTAAATACACAAAGGTGGTCATCCGGATTTGACATACCGTTGAATTTTCCGATGTTTGATGGTAGTTTCGCCTTTTCGAGGGGAGCTAGAGCGATTTCACTGACGAATTTCGAATTCTCAGCTACTTCTGCCAGGCGGTAGATTAAGTTGTAGTCATGTTCTGCATCCGGATTATAAACCACGCAGGGTCTATAATTTGCATGGTCTTGCTGTAGCCGGCTGAACACACTTGTATTATCGCCTTCCTGATATGTTCTGTCATATTCGTCGGTGTGGGTGTCCCACTTCTGGTAAGAACGCGGGCCCAACCGAGAATGAACTGACTGCCTTCTATGAGAATATGATTCATCACGGTAATCTCTTCGTCGAGTCTCAAAATGAGTAGATTCGTACCTTGTAGGAGATCTGGAATAGACTTCTATGTCATCTACAGGCATTTGTGATGGTGCATCATGGTGAGATGTACGTGGTGTAGATGGTGCTCGTACATGAGATGCAGGTCTTCATGGCTGAGTGATAGGAGGAGCAGTCTGTGCACAAAGTTGTGCGTATACTGCGTTTATTGCACCTTAGGATCTGATGTACCACGAGATGGGAGTTTCACCAGGAGGTAAAATTGAACTTATCGGGATCTCGGGTTGTGCTCCTGGAGTAACAGGGTAGTTCGGATGATTAACTTTGTACTGGACCTCGTTATTATCAGAAGCCTCTTCCACAGTCCCTTCGACTTGGGTATTGTGTACGAAATTTGCTGGCAGAGGGCCTGATTGGCGGTTTGTCGGAGTCTCTTCCATTGAAAAACAAAGATGGAAGAGTAAATCAAAACGAGAAAATGTGAATAAAAACTGAGAAATCAGTGGGCGCCAATGAAGAAACACTGGTTCAAATGACCAAAATCAATTGGACCAGGGGGTTTGGATCTGCATAAAAAGGTGAATCCTCTCATTTGATTTGGGGGTGACTGATCTCCTTCTTCGAACGATAACTGCAAAACGAACAACCGTTAGACTCGCCACGGGGAGAATGGGGGTTCTCTCCGTGACCACCCTCCGGCGTGAGAATAAGTACAGGTTTCAATGAAGAAGAAGAAGTAATAGTGAAATTGAAGTGAGAGAGTAACTTGAGAAATTATACTTGAGTTGTCTTATTTATAACCGAATTTGGGCGGGAAAGTTTGTTGACGGAGGAAGTAACGGAAAGCATTTTCTGTAAGAGGTTATTTTCTCCATCGTTAATCAATAGCGTGATGTATAGGCACACGGATCGTGGGCATGATCAACGGCTGGGGAGATGCAACATGGAAAGTGGGTAAGTGTGGATCCTTCTCCAAGTTAGTGCCATTACCATGATCTCGAGGGCTGCTCAGGATGATGCCACGTGGCCATTCGGTTATAACCAAATGGTTGTGCACGATAAGTCCTTCCAGAAGGGTTACAACAATAATCCTATGTGGCTCTTCCTTATGTTAATTCGGTTAATTCTGCTCAAGTCTGGGTGATATTCACGCGGAGATGTTTGTTGGGGTTTTATCCTAACTGTCTCGTTGCATGAGAGCTTGCGCAAGGATGTGTTATTGGTTTTGCTCGGCGCGCATATGTTGAAGTCTGTTTTCTTTTAAGTTCTCCTTTAGAACCGGTGCGCAGCCGCACAGGGTTTCTTAAAGAGAGTTTCGTTGGTGGTGAAGTTGTGGTATGGTCCCGAGCACCTGCACAAGATTTTTGTGACCTTACCCCTTCACTTGGGCTTTCCAAACTAAGTTCCACTCCTTTATTTGAACCTTGTTTATGAACACTCATGTGACTTACTAGAATCAAAGTACCTTAGCCCCGTCTAGCCTCCGACACTTAGGATTACCTTTCCATGTCGTGTTGGCATACCCGGGTTATAGTGTACTTGGTCACTTGAGCATTGTTAGATAGGCTTATTTTCTTGTTATTCATGACCCTCTGAACCATCTTCATGTTGGTTTGTGTAGTGGTGAATCATATAATGAGGTTTTAACCTCCATGCTTGATAATACATGATACTACAAGATATTCTTTGATTGGACATAGTTTTAGGTCATATTATTACCTTATAAACCTACATATAAATATATAAAATATGGCTGAATTTGTGATGGTAATCAAGTTATGATTATTCGTCATAAACCTAGGCTAATATGTCTAAGATTCTAAGTTGCTTGTTATGATTCCAATGGGCAATTTGGGACCCATGAAACCACTTAACATGGTGTCATAAACAAGAACTTAGAGCTAGACATTACTTTCGTATACATACTTTTTACTACTCTCAATTCCATGTTCGAATCTTCAATTCTAAATCCTCGAACTTACACACCTTCGTTTACCCTTGTAGGGTGACTCGGTGTTCCATCCTCAACTTACTCAACACTTCACGGGACTAACAAGTTTGGAGCTTGCAAAACCGTGAGTACACTTGACCCTTTTCGGTTTAACGCACTTTTGGGTTGTAACATGTTAACTTATCAAAATACATAGATACACACAAACATACTTTATTCATTCAATCCGCTATACATGCTATTTGTTATGCTTAGGTTACATGATAGAATACATACATGCTACTTGTCATTAACTTAGCTAGCCCATCTTAACATATATAGCGCTACAGGAGTAGCACGCCGCCCGTCGGGGTATTGTTAAGCTTATTATACATCAATGGTCTCGTTCACTTTAGTGGCGAGGGATGCACATAATTCTCGTGGACACTCGGGTTTGACTCTTAGTAGTGCATGCTAGTATAACCTTGTACACAAAATTGCCATGTTGGATTCGAGTACTTCATTTATACTTATGCTATGTATTTAAAAACTTGTGTACTCGCCAATGCTTTTGCATTAAACCATATTTTTAACATGTTACAGGTTGATGATGATGCTCGTGATAAATCTAGTAGGGACGCCTTAGAAACACACTTGAAACACTAGATTGGAATATTGTACTATGTTAAACTTGTTGTATTTTTGTCTTTTCGATGTTGTACTTGGATTTCTTTTATTGTATTTAACAATTTATTGTTATGAATGAAATCGGTTTTCATTAAATTATTGTCATATAATATAATGTTATGAAGTCTTTGAGCAATCTCGTTCGTCTCACTCCGATGTTTCCGCCATCGGTTGGGGTGTGACATGGAGCGGCAGAAAGATATGATTATACGAACAATAATAGATTTTGCGGGGCGTAGGTCGTAAAACGTGTTAGGTAGTAAGCAAACAACAAATAACAAAAAACAACCAAAACTAGGAAAATCGTAAAAAAATGTGAATTTATACCGCCATGTTACGTCAAATGTAGGCAAAGACAAAAGCTAACTTATGCCGTGAAATAACGTAAAACATAGAAAAACTCGGATTGCATTTATAGCGAAAAACCTTAATTTAATCACAAAACTACACAACAAAAAATTAAACATAGAAATAGAAGTCTGATACAACTAATAATGTAAACCACATTAAAATAAATCAGTACAAGAAAAAAAGAATCAACCATCCACGAGTCGATTCTCTGTGGTGTAAAAAAACTCAAAGAAAAGAACTAAAAACTAAGGGATGACATTATAGTAATTAAGTCATAAAGAACGGTTTATATATGAACCGTAGATAGGAGATACACAAAATGTTATATATAGTAATAAAGAGTTTGTGTAATTTTAATCTTTCTTTCAAAATATCCAGTCTTTTGATGTTTACTTATCATGCTTACACTTTTATTATGTGACTAAAGTACGATTTGGTATAAACTTGAAACTCTTTGAAAATTGTTAAAAAATGGTACAAAATCAGTTTGTATAATTTTTTATCGAAACCTAGCTGGGACCTGCTTCGTATAAATTTTGAGTTAGCACCAAGATGCACTCGCTTGTTTGCTGCACCCACTAGCTACTTTTGTTGGTATACTAGTTTTGTGCCCCGCCCGTGTTGCGGGGCACTAAACTAAATATTCCTTATTCTCATAACATGCACGTCTGTGTTTTGGTTAGTTGTACATACTACTCATAACACAATTTCAATAAAATTAGATCTAGTCAACTAATTAAGACAAAACAGTACCATACTTTTGCTAAAAAACGAAAATGATCACAATAAAATATTAAACTGGGGCAAAATTGTATTTTTTTCATGACAAATGCGCAAGTGGCAGGCAACTTCCTCACACGAATAAAAATCACATCGAGTCAACCAATTAAAACAAAACACTACCATAGATTTGTAAAAAAAAAAAAAAACTAAAACGATGGCATGAATATGATTTTACACTGCGAGCAAAATTGTAATTTGATAGAGAAAAAAAACAAAAAACAAAAATGATGGCAAAGCTTTAAATTTGAATTGATAGAAAAATCGTAATTTAGCAGAAAAAAAAAACGATGGTAAAACTGTTAATTTGAACGGGGCAAAATCGTAATTTGTCAGGACCAATGGGGAAGTGCCTGGTACTATTCTCCGCCATGTCCTTTGTACTATCCATGTTTAAGAAATATTTACATTTACCATCCATGTAATTTGAGTATACCTTTTGTATAAATTTAGTAAAAGTAAATTAATTCATAAACATTTATTCTACCAAGTAGAAGTAAATTAATTCATAAACATTTATTCTACCGCGACATATTTATTGATAAATAAGATGTAAATATCAGATGTAATATCATGTATCTTGTGTTTGGTTTATTAAGGGAAACCTTAATCATTTTAAAAATATACAACATATAAATTTATATAAAAGAGAAAATCACCTAAATACTTTTAAATTTCATATTTGAGAAAACAAACATTTATGATTATAACCAATTACTTTCCGTCAAAAAAGTTTCATCGATTATCACAGCTAAGGCTTAACTCACACATTTGGTGGCTTATCGTGTACTTTTGACAGCTAAGTTTGCACTTTTAGATGTTGGCTACAACATAACCCATACTTTTGCTACCGGTTTAATTCAATGACTATTTAAAAATATAAATGATTTGTTATATTGTTTTGATGTTGTTTTTCTTTTTCCTAGGTGAAATTACCTTATTACCCCACCGAAAAACCTAAACATATTTCAACATTCCCCTATAAAAGCTCAACCCACCATCAGATTTGTCAATACCTCAACCCCAATAATTTTACTTTGTTCTTGCCGTTCTCAAGTTTTGGTTGAAAGAAAGTGGGATAGATGGAAAGGGAGACAAGGTTCGGGGAAGGTGATGGAATGTGTGGCTTCGAACAAAATAATCTATCATTATTTGTTGTTTTGTCCCGAGACCACCCATTCCAACATCTTCCACTTACTATCTCCTCATCCCTTGTTGTCCTTAGACGGTTGGTGTTGGTTTGTTGAAGAAGAAAACAATGATTGATTATATTTTATGTATTTTATTGTTTAATAAATCATCATATACAAAACACAATGAGATTGAAAAAATATTCGGTGTTTGTTGTGTTTTTTCTTTTTTGATGTTTGATTTTAATTTTCTTTTATTGGTGTTTAATTTGTTTTTCAGGTACATGAAAGGTAGTTCTCAGCCGTTATATCTGATCTATTTAGTTTCCACCAGACAGTAGACATCTGGTTGAGCTCCGGCAGCTGGACCGGCAGAAAGATATATGATTATATGAACAACAATAGATTTTGGGGGGCGTAGGTCGTAAAACCGTGTAAGGTAGTAATCAAACAACAAACAATGACCAAAACCAGGAAAATAGTAAAAAATGTGAATTTATACCGCCATGTTACGTCAAATGTAGGCAAAGACAAAATCTAACTTATGCCATGAAATGATGTAAAACATAGACAAACTCGAATTGCATTTATAGCGAAGAACTTTAATTTAATGACAAAGGTGACACAAAACTTACACAACAAAAACTTAGACATAGAAATAGAAATCTGATAGGCTAATAATGTAAACCACATTATAATAAATCACTACAAGTAAATAAAAAAAACAAACCTCCATGAGTTGATAATCTGTGGTGTAAAAAGACTCAAAGAAAAGAACTAAAAACTAAGGGATGACATTATAGTAATTAAGTCATAACGGTTTATTTATATACCGTAGATAAGAGATACACAAAATGTTATATATAGTAATATAGAGTTTGTGTACTTTTAATCTTTCTTTCAAAATATCCAGTCTTTTGAGTTTTACTTATCATGCTTGAAACTCTTAGAAAATTGTTAAAAAAATGGTACAAAATCAGTTTGTATAATTCTCGAGCAAACCAAGCTGCGACCTGCTTGGTATATATTTTGAGTTCGCACCAAGATGAGCTCACTTGTATGCGGCACCCACAATTAACTTTTGTTGGTATACTAGTTTTATGCCCCACCCATGTTTCGGGCACTAAACCAAATATTTCTCATTCACATAACATGCACGTCTATGTTTCGGTTACTTGTACATACTACACATAACATGATTTCATTAAAAATTACATCGAGTTAAACAATTAATACAAAACAGTACCATACTTTTGCTAAAAAACTAAAACGATGACAATAAAATATCAAACTAGGGCAAAATTGTAAATTTTCATGACAAATGAGCAATTGGCCGGCAACTTCCTCACACGAATAAAAATCACATCGAGTCAACCAATTAAAACAAACCACTACCATAGATTTGTAAAATTAAAAAAACTAAAACGATGGCATGAATATGATTTTACATTGCAGGAAAAATTGTAATTTGATAGAGCAAAAACAAAAAAAAAAACAAAAACGATGCCAAAGCTTTAAATTTAAATTAACAGCAAAATCGTAATTTAGCAGGAAAAAAATAAAAAAAAACGATGGTAAAACTGTTAATTTGAACGGGGCAAAATCGTAATTTGGCAGGACCAATGGGGAAGTGCCTGGTACTATTCTCTGCCATGTCATTTGTAGTTATATATACGATCCATGTTTAAGAAATATGTACATCCATGTAATTTGACTATACCTTTTGTATAAATTTAGTAAAAGTAAATTAATTCTTAAACATTTATTCTACCAAGTGGAAGTAAATTAATTCATAAACATTTATTCTACCGCGACATATTTATTGATAAATAAGTTGTAAATATCAGATGTAGTATCATGTATCTTGTGTTTGGTTTATTAAAGGAATACTTTAAGCGTTTTAAAAGTATACAACAAATAACTTTATATAAAAGAGAAAATCACCTAAATAGTTATTAAATTTCAGATTTGAGAAAACAAACATTTATGATTACAGCCAATTACTTTCCGTCAAATAAGTTTCATCGATTATGACAGCTAAGGCTTAACTCACACATTTGGTGGCTTATCCTGTACTTTTGACAGCTAAGTTTGCACTTTTAGATGTTGGCTACATCATAACCTATACTTTTGCTACCGGTTAAATTCAACGACTATTTAAAAATATAAATGATTTGTTTTACTGTTTTGATATTGTTTTTCTTTTTCCTAGGTGAAATTACCTTATTACCCCACCCAAAACCCTAAACATATCTCAACATTCCCCTATAAAAGCTCAACCCACTATCAAATTTGTAAGTACCTCAACCCCAATAATTTTAATTTGTTCTTGCCGTTCCCGAGTTTTGGTTAAAGAAAATGGGATAGATGGAAAGGGAGACAAGGTTCGGGGAAGGTGATGGAATGTGTGGCTTCGAACAAAATAATCTATCATTATTTGTTGTTTTGTTCCGAGACCACCCATTCCAACATCTTCCTCTGACTATCTCCCCATTCCTTCTTGTCCTTAGACGATAGGTGTTGGTTTGTTGAAGAAGAAAACAATGATTGATTTTGTTTTATATATTTTATTGTTTAATAAATCATCACATATAGAACACAACGCGATTGAAAAATTATTCAGTGTTTGTTATGTTTTTTTTCTTTTTGGTTGTTTGATTTTAATTCTCCTTTATTAGTGTTTAATTTGTTTTTCAGGTTCATGAAAGGTAGTTCTCAGCCGTTATCTCTCTGTTATCTCTCCGTTATCTCTGATCTATTTAGTTTCTGGCAGAAATCCGGTTGAGCTCAACCAAGCTGGACCGGAAGAAAGATATATGATTATATGAACAACAATAGATTTTGCGGGGCGTTGGTCGTAAAACCGTGTTAGGTAGTAAGCAAACAACAAACAATAACCAAAACCGGGAAAATCGTAAAAAATGTGAATTTATACCGCCATGTTACGTCAAATGTAGGCAAAGACAAAATCTAACTTATGCAGTGAAATGATGTAAAACATAGACAAACTCGAATTGCATTTATAGCGAAGAACTTTAATTTAATGACAAAACTGACACAACAAAAAATTAAACATAGAAATAGAAATCTGATAGGACTAATAATGTAAACCACATTATAATAAATCACTACAAGTAAATAAAAAAAACAAACCTCCACGAGTCGATAATCTGTGGTGTAAAAAGACTCAAAGAAAAGAACTAAAAACTAAGGGATGACATTATAGTAATTAAGTCATAAAGAAAGGTTTATTTGTATACCGTAGATAAGTGATACACAATATGTTTTATATAGTAATATAGAGTTTGTGTACTTTTAATCTTTCTTTCAAAATATCAAGTCTTTGGAGTTTTACTTATCATGCTTGAAACTCTTTGAAAATTTTTTAAAAAAATGGTACAAAATCAGTTTGTTTAATTTTCGAGCCAAACCAAGTTGCGACCTGCTTCGTATAAATTTTGAGTTCGCACCAAGATGAGCTCGCTTGTTTGCGGCACCCACAATTCACTTTTGTTGGTATACTAGTTTAATGCCCCGCCCGTGTTTCGGGGCACTAAACCTAATATTTCTCATTCTCATAACATGCACGTCTATGTTTCGTTTACTTGTACATACTACTCATAACATGATTTCAATAAAAATTACATCGAGTCAACTAATTAAAACAAAACAGTACCATACATTTGCTAAAAAAAAACCAAAACGATGACAATAAAATATCAAACAGGGGCAAAATTGTAAATTTTCATGACAAATGAACAAGTCGCAGGCAGCTTCCTCACACGAATAAAAATAACATCGAGTCAACCAATTAAAACAAAACACTACCATAGATTTGTAAAATAAAAAACTAAAACGATGGCATGGATATGATTTTACATTGCGGGAAAAATTGTAATTTGATAGAGCAAAAAAACAAAAAAAAAAAACAAAAACGATGGCAAAACTTTAAGTTTGAGTTAATAGCAAAATCGTAATTTAGCAGGAAAAAAAATAAAAAAACGATGGTAAACTGTTAATTTGAACGGGGCAAAATAGTAATTTGGCAGGACCAATGGAAAGTGGCTGGTACTATTCTCTGCCATGTTCTTTGTAGTTATATATACCATCCATGTTTAAAAATATATACATTTACCGTCCACGTAATTTGACTATACCTTTTGTATGAATTTAGTAAAAGTAAATTAATTCTTAAACATTTATTCTACCAAGTAGAAGTAAATTAATTCATAAACATTTATTCTACCGCGACATATTTATTGATAAATAAGTTGTAAATATCATATGTAATATCATGTATCTTGTGTTTGGTTAATTAAAGGAATACTTCAATCGTTTTAAAAGTATACAACAAATACCTTTATATAAAAGAGAAATCGCCTAAATAGTTATTAAATTTCGGATTTGAGAAAACAAACATTTATGATTACAGCCAATTATTTTCCGTCAAATAAGCTTCATCGATTATGACAGCTAAGGCTTAACTCACACATTTGGTGACTTATCCTATACTTTTGACAGCTCAGTTTGCACTTTTAGATGTCGGCTACATCATAACCCATACTTTTTCTACTGGTTAAATTCAATGACTATTTAAAAATATAAATGGTTTGTTTTACTGTTTTGATATTGTTTTTCTTTTTCCTAAGTGATATTACCTTATTACCCCACCCAAAACCCTAAACATATTTCAACATTCCCCTATAAAAGCTCAACCCACCATCAGATTGTAAGTACCTCAACCCCAATAATTTTACTTTGTTCTTGCCGTTCTCAAGTTTTGGTTGAAAGAAAGTGGCATAGATGGAAAGGGAGACAAGGTTCGGGGAAGGTGATGGAATGTGTGGCTTCGAACAAAATAATCTATCATTATTTGTTGTTTTGTTCCGAGACCACCCATTCCAACATTTTCCTCTGACTATCTCCCCATCCCTTCTTGTCCTTAGAGGATTGGTGTTGGTTTGTTGAAGAAGAAAACAATGATTGATTTTATTTTATATATTTTATTGTTTAATAAATCATCACATATAGAACACAATGAGATTGAAAAATTATTCAGTGTTTTTTAGGTTTATTCTTTTGGGTTGTTTGATTTTAATTTTCTTTTATTAGTATTTAATTTGTTTTTGAGGTTCATGAAAGGTAGTTCTCAGCTGTTATCTCTTATCTCTGATCTATTTAGTTTCCGGCAGACATCCGGTTGAGCTCCGGCAGCTGGACCGGCAAAAAGATATATGATTATATGAGCAACAATAGATTTTGCGGGGCGTATGTCGTAAAACCATGTTAGGTAGTAAGCAAACAACAAACAATAACAAAAACCGGGAAAATTGTAAAAAATGTGAATTTATACCGCCATGTTACATCAAATGTAGGCAAAGACAAATTCTAACTTATGCAGTTAAATGATGTAAAACATAGACAAACTCGAATTGCATTAATAGTGAAGAACTTTAATTTAATGACAAAATTGACACAAAACTTACACAACAAAAAATTAAACATAGAAATAGAAATCTGATAGGACTAATAATGTAAACCACATTATAATAAATCACTACAAGTAAATAAAAAAAACAAACTTCCGCGAGTCGATAATCTGTGGTGTAAAAAGACTCAAAGAAAAGAACTAAAAACTAAGGGATGACATTATAGTAATTAAGTCATAAAGAACGGTTTATTTATATACCGTAGATAAGTGATACACAAAATGTTATATATAGTAATACAGAATTTGTGTACGTTTAATCTTTCTTTCAAAATATCTAGTCTATTAAGTTTTACTTATCATGCTTGAAACTCTTTGAAAATTGTTAAAAAAAATGGTACAAAATCAGTTTGTATAATTTTCGAGCCAAACCAAGCTGCGACCTGCTTCGTATAAATTTTGAGTTCGCACCAAGATGAGCTCGCTTGTTTGCGGCACCCACAATTCACTTTTGTTGGTATACTAGTTTTATGCCCTGCCCATGTTTCGGGGAACCAAACCAAATATTTCTCATTCTCATAACATGCACGTCTATGTTTCGGTTACTTGTACATACTACACATAACATGATTTCATTAAAAATTACATCGAGTCAACCAATTAAAACAAAACAGTACCATACTTTTGCTAAAAAACCAAAACTATGACAATAAAATATCAAACTGGGGCAAAATTGTAAATTTTCATGAAAAATGAGCAATTGGCCGGCAGCTTCCTCACACGAATAAAAATCACATCGAGTCAACCAATTAAAACAAACCACTACCATAGATTTGTAAAATTAAAAAACTAAAACAATGGCATGAATATGATTTTACATTGCAGGAAAAATTGTAATTTGATAGAGCAAAAACCAAAAACGATGCCAAAGCTTTAAATTTGAATTAACAGCAAAATGGTAATTTAGCAGGAAAAAAATAAAAAAAACGATGATAAAACTGTTAATTTGAACGGGGCAAAATCATAATTTGGCAGGACCAATGGGGAAGTGCCTGGTACTATTCTCTGCCATGTCATTTGTAGTTATATATACGATCCATGTTTAAGAAATATGTACATCCATGTAATTTGACTATACCTTTTGTATAAATTTAGTAAAAGTAAATTAATTCTTAAACATTTATTCTACCAAGTGGAAGTAAATTAATTCATAAACATTTGTTCTACCGCGACATATTTATTGATAAATAAGTTGTAAATATCAGATGTAGTATCATGTATCTTGTGTTTGGTTTATTAAAGGAATACTTTAATCGTTTTAAAAGTATATGATGTGTTCAAATATTAACATATAAATTTCATCAAATGAGGCATAAAACTAACCCTTTTTTAGTACTAATGTTGGAAAAAGTGTGCTTTTGTCTTCTTTTTGTATTTTCAGGATTAAATGAGCTCAAATTAACAAAAGAAGCAAAAAGACACCAAAATCTAACATAAATACAAGAAAAGGAGCAAGACATGGCGTGCCCGACCCCACAACAGCATCTTCCCATGCAAAACAAGGGATCAGAGGCCTGAACACGCCCCGTGCTCAGCCAGCACGGGGGCGTGCCCAAGTGACAGCAGAAAAGACAAAGTGGTAGAAACTTCTATTGCCCACCAAGGGGCCGTGCTCAGCGGACACGGGGCCGTGGTCAACTATAAGATTCGCATAATCCAGGCAAATCTTCATAGTACAAAGATTCTTCTGCACACGGGGTCGTGCTCAGCGGACACGGGGGCGTGGTCAACTAATAAGATAAAGCTGCAATTAATGAATAAAGAGAGGATGTGGACACGGGGCCGTGCCCACTGGACACGGGGCCGTGCCCGAGCTTCTGTTCAGCCTATAAATAGGAGTGCTTGGCTCAAGCTCAAACCATCCCTTGGCACACCACCTCTCTCACACTTCACCCACCACCCACCACCACCATAACACCATCATCCACCACCATCATCCATTATCCATCATAGAGTGTGTGAGTCATCTCGGGATCCAAGATTGACCGTAAGAGTTCTTGACAATCAAGGCCATGTTTGCCTAAGTCTCTTACATCACTTGGTGAAGACAAAGTGTCTAGTGTAATACTTTTTATTTCTAATCTTTTGCACTTTTTATTTGGTTTTGTATTAATGACTTTAATAACTAGTTACTTATGTTGAAGGTGATCTTTCCTTATCGTTTGTCCGTGGTGTCTTGGCATTATTTTACTGTCTATATAAAATAAAAGATTTTCACCATTCATATCTCCACGGTCTATATGGAGGTATGTTGGCTACCTGGTCGGGGGTTAAGGGAACGGTTTGGTAAAGGTCTTGCCATTGTTCAGCGTTTAGAGGTCTTGCAATGGACCTGGGTCAAATTTAGTAGGACCTCCTTCAATGCTTCACGGTATTGGATGGCGGGGGTCCAAACTCTTTGATCCCCTCATAAGTTAACTACTATTAATACTATAACCCGGCTATTTAGGACTGTATCCCTGCTGACTCAGACTACTTAGTCGAGGGTAACGTCACCTCCAAAAGAGGGGCCTACCATAATATTGCATTAATAACTTAATTCATTATCTTCCAATAATCCACCCTTTTAGGATTGTATCCTTGCTGACTCAAACTACTGGGGTGAGGGTAACGTCACCTTCAAAAGAGGGGCCTACTACAATAACTAAGATAATCTCTTAATTATGTGCAAAAGTGCAGAAATAATCAAAGGTTACACTAGATACGAGTCGGAACCAAGTGATTCATCTTGTCTATCTGTTTTTATTTTTATTTTACTTTTCAACATTTTAGTTAGTTTTCATTTTTCTTAGTTTAAAAACCTTTTTCTAAACTTTTTATTTTGATTAGACGTTGAGGATAAACCGGTATTAAAAGCTCTTGTGTCCTTGGACGACCTCGGTATCTTGCCAACACTATACTACGCTCACGATGGGTGCATTTGCCCATATGAGTATTATGAAGAACAAAATTACGAACCTTATCCATCATATGCTTACAATGAAGAACAATGGTGCGAACCATCGACTTCATATGGGTATTATGAGGAACAAAGGGTCGAACAACCGGATTCAAGCTTAGAAAATACCGATTCTTTTTCTATAACCGAAGTAACCGATAGGATATTAGAACACATAAGAGTTATCGATCGATGTATAAAAGAAGCTCGCGCAAGGGAAGAGGAGTCCCGCGCAAGAGAAGAATTAAAAAAGGAAGAGATAACTGAAAGTGTTAAAATGGAAGAACAAATAAGTGAAAAACCGACACATGAGTTAAACAACGAAAAAGGTGAGTCCGACAACGTTAAAATTCAAGAAGAGTCTAATTTTGAAGAAATTAATCTCTTGTCACCTTCTTTTGAAAATCATTGTTTAGTACCCACTCATGCTAAGTTTTTAAAAGAGTTAAACACTAACACTAAAATTGACGAAACGGTAAGTGTTAAGTTAACTAATGATCAAACTTCGCTAATAAAAGAAGACCCATTTGAAATTAACATTACACCGGTTCCATGTTTCTTTCAAAATTCGTTTATTAGTAATGTCACCATCGATAAAGATCTTTGTGTTAACATAATGCCTAACTACATTTTCGAAAAATTAAGTATTAGTGATTTTTCTCCACTTCAAATACCCATTTTTCTATCCAATTGGAAAGTAATAAAATCAATCGGTATAGTTGAGGATGTCTTGGTTCAAGCAAATCAAATGGTAATCCCAACCGACTTTGTCATCCTCGATGACGCTCCTCTAGTGTTGGGGCGACCATTTGTAAAAACACACGAAGCTTTGAAAAACCGGAAGTTCAACAATCTACCTCTTCAATTAGGGGCATTTAAAAGAAGTGTCGATCTCGAACGGTCAATGAAATATCCATTCGGCAATAATGACCCCCTAATTGAAGATGAAGATGAACCACCCGATACAAGTGAAGAGATTGACCACTTTGTTGAAGAAGAGGTCGCCATAGAACAAACTTTTAAAGTTCTTGATCGAAATGAGCAACCAAATAAGGAGTCTCCTAAAGACCCACCACTTGAGCTCAAAGAACTTCCAAAAGGTTTGGAATATGCTTTTCTAGACAAAGAGGGTAATCTACCTGTAATTATTTCATCTAAATTAGATAGCTTAGAAAAAGAAAAATTAATTAGTCTTTTGAAAAAACATAAAAATGCAATAGCTTGGAAACTTGTAGACATAAAAGGAATTAGTCCTTCTATGTGCACACACAAAATTTTGATGAATGATGACTACAAATCAGTTATACAACCACAACGTCGAGTAAATCCAAATGTTCAAGAAGGGGTTAAAAACGAGGTCATCAAACTACTTGACGCCGGACTTATCTACCCTATCTCCGATAGTCCTTGGGTGAGTCACGTCCAAGTAGTTCCAAAGAAAGGAGGTATGACGGTAATAACTAACGAAAAGAATGAACTAATACCAACAAGAACCGTCACAGGATGGAGAGTTTGTATAGATTATAGACGATTAAATGAAGCAACAAGAAAAGACCACTTTCCTTTGCCCTTCATTGATCAAATGTTAGAAAGATTATCCGGTCATAAATTTTACTGTTTCTTGGATGGTTTTTCAGGTTACTTTCAAATCCCGATAGCACCCGAAGACCAAGAAAAGACAACTTTCACATGTCCCTATGGAACTTTTGCTTATCGACGCATGCCGTTTGGTCTATGTAATGCCCCAGCAACATTCCAACGTTGCATGGTAGCCATCTTCCATGACATGATAGAAAAGACAATGGAAGTCTTCATGGACGACTTTTCTATCTTTGGGGATTCATACGACCAATGCCTCGATAACCTTGAACGAATGCTATCCCGATGTGAGGAAACTAACCTCGCCCTTAATTGGGAAAAATGCCATTTCATGGTGACAGAGGGAATAGTACTCGGTCACAAGATCTCAAGCGAAGGAATGGAGGTGGATCGAGCCAAAATAGATACCATTTCTAGATTACCACCTCCATCCTCCGTAAGAGCTATCAGAAGTTTCCTAGAGCATGCCGGATTCTATAGACGATTTATCAAAGACTTTTCAAAAATCTCGAGGCCTCTAACAAAATTACTTGAAAAAGATGCCCCTTTCATCTTTGACAAGGATTGCAATCAAGCATTTCTAACCTTAAAGAAAATGTTAGTCAACGCACCTATCATGATAGCGCCTGATTGGAAATTTCCTTTCGAAATCATGTGTGATGCTAGTGACTTTGCAGTTGGAGCTGTCTTGGGACAAAGAAAAGAAAAGCATTTCCACCCAATTTATTATGCTAGTAAAACACTTAATGATGCACAAGAAAACTACACAACAACTGAAAAAGAATTACTAGCTGTGGTATTTGCTTTTGATAAATTTCGTTCTTATCTTGTTCTTTCTAAAACTATAGTCTATACAGATCATGCAGCCATTCGATATCTCTTCAAGAAGCAGGACGCAAAACCACGTTTGATTAGGTGGATTCTACTCCTCCAAGAATTCGACATTGAAATCAGAGACAAAAGAGGAGCAGAAAATACCGCAGCAGATCATCTTTCGCGCTTAGAAGACCCAGCTTTGGAGGCAACCAGGGACGAGCAAATCAACGAAAAATTTCCAACAGAGTCCCTGGAAATGGTGGAATATAAGGAAGAGCCATGGTACGCCGACTATGCTAACTACCTAGCTAGCGGTATAGTCACAAGAGGATGGTCACATTATCAAAGAAAAAAAATTCTTTGCCAATGTGAAACACTGTTTTTGGGAAGATCCATATCTTTTCAAAATGTGTGCCGACCAACTCGTCCGACGATGCGTACATGGTAGCGAATCACGAAGAATTCTCCGCCATTGTCATGAAGGTCCATACGGAGGGCATCATGGTGCCGCTAGTACCGCACGAAAGGTATTTGATTCAGGATTTTATTGGCCAACCATTTACAAAGACGCCCAAAGTCTTGTCAAGACATGTGATGCTTTCCAAAGAACAGGTAATATTTATTCCAAAAACAAGATGCCACAAAATGGCATTCTTGTTTGTGAAATTTTTGATGTGTGGGGACTCGACTTTATGGGACCTTTCCCACCATCGAAAGGAAACAAATATATACTTGTTGCAGTAGACTACTTGTCTAAATGGGCCGAGGCCGAGGCACTTCCAACAAATGATGGAAGAGTCGTGGTGAGATTTCTGAAAAAAATATTCTCTCGTTTTGGCACACCTAAAGCATTAATAAGTGATAGAGGTACCCATTTTTGCAACCATCAACTTGAAATTTTTTTAACAAGATACGGGGTCTATCACCGGGTCTCAACAGCATATCACCCTCAAACAAACGGACAAGCCGAAGTGACTAATAGAGGTTTAAAAAGGATACTCGAAAAAACCGTAGGGTTAAATAAAAAGGAATGGGCGGATAAATTAGATGATGCTTTATGGGCTTTTCGAACTGCTTATAAAACAACAATAGGTACAACCCCATATAAGCTAGTCTATGGAAAAAGTTGTCATTTGCCAGTAGAAATTGCACACAAAGCCTACTGGGCAATCAAAAATGTAAACTTATATTTAGAATTTGCTGGTAAAAATCGATTTTGTCAATTAAATGAATTAGATGAACTTAGGAATTATGCATACTCAAACTCCGAAATTTATAAGGAAAGAATGAAAAATTTGCATGATAAACATATTAAACCTAATGAATTTCGGGTAGGGGATCTAGTTCTTTTGTTTAATTCACGACTTCGATTGTTTCCTGGTAAATTAAAGTCTAGATGGTCAGGACCTTTTTCTGTCACCTATATTTTCCCACACGGTGCAGTAGAAATTAAATCTCGAAATGGGCCTCCATTTAAAGTCAATGGCCAACGGCTGAAACTCTATCAAGGATTCATTGAGGATGAAGAAGAAGAGATTTCGCTTCAAACAGTGTGGTAAGTTACGAACGATTGAGACGGCAAATAAAGCGGTAAGTTCTCTAACCAAAGCCTATGGGAAACAAGGGCACTCACACGAGCACTTAAAAAAAATTTCAAAACTTTGCTCGGCACGAGGCCGTGTCCGCTGGACACGGGGCCGTGTCCGCGCTGCAGTCGGGATATATCCCCTTTTTCAAAACAGTTACTTCATTCCACACGCCCCGTTTCCCCGAAAAAGCTCTGGTTTCAGGCGATTTTTCGCAGATTTTTGACGTCTCCTATCGCTCTAACAACATCAAGGTATGATTCTATCACTTTTAGTAGTTAGATTAGTTACTTGCATGTAGTTAAAACACCAAAAGTTTGGGGAAAAAATCTAGGGTTCTTGAAGTTCATCCGGATCGAACCTCAAATTTTTGTTTAGATCTGTTTGCATTTAGTTAGATTAGTGTTAAGGGAAGTAAATACACTTGTATTGTTCATAGATTCACCCAATTTCTCACAAAAACCCCAAACCCTTGTTCTTGAACCGAAAAAGATAAAATTGATAGGGTAAACCGGATATTTTGGGGAAAAACGGTGCTTAGGGTTTCATTTTCGGGGGAAACTGCACCTATTGGACCAAAAATTTTCAAGTTTTCGAAACCGGGTCGAAAAATGAAATTTTTGAGTAACAGACGCCTGGACACGGGGCCGTGTCCGCTGAACACGGGGTCGTGTCCAGACAACTGTTTGCAGTTTTTTCCGAAAATATTTCTGTTTCGTGCTAACTTTTGGTGTATTCTTGCAGATGGCCAGGAAGTTCACAAGATTTAACGCCAATGAGCTCGATGCAAGAGCTCGATACGAGATTCTTCAAACAAGGCCGGAGGAATACCCGAGGCAAGCGTGCACGGACTTGCTAACCTTGGTGAATCAAATTGACCGTTTCAACAACATTGTCACGGGACCACTCAGAGTCGCTCTAACAACTCGGCTCCGTTCCGTCCACGAATGCACTTTGGAGTTCTATAGCACTTTCTCATTCAACTCGAGGTGCAACCCGTTCGACAATGACGGGGTAGCATTCCGATGTGGCGGAACGAAATATTCGATCTCTATGGCTCAGTTTGGAGCAATTATCGGGTTGTATGCGGAAGAGGATGCGGGAAACGACGAAAATACTGGAGGAATGAGAGAGGTAGGTGAGAACGAACGCCAAGCCATGTGGGCTCAGATTGGAGAGGGGTACTACAATCCGAGCAGCACTAAGAGTACGAAGTTGAGGAATCCGCTATACAGATACATTCATAGGCTCCTCGGCTACTCTCTTAGCCAAAGGCTTGAAAGTAGTGGCGTCGTTGGGTTAAGAGATTTGGTTGTCCTCCACTGCATCCACAACCGCAGGCCGCTCGATGTTCCGTTCCTCATGCTCCGAAACATGCATCACAACCGCCTTGCTAGTGCACCGACTCCTATTTTCTTTGGGGGATGGGTGTACCGTCTCTTCAAGCACTTCGCCCACATACCTAGGTCATTTGAGAGGAGCCCATGGTCGGGTACGGTGGATATTCACATATGCCGCTCAATGAACCTGATTTATGAGGCAGAAGACGGGACGGTAACCTTTCAAAGGATGCAAGGTCATGCATGGAACCCGCAAGAAGTGCTTGTCCTCCAAGCTCCGCAACATCATCAATACCAATTCCAACCCCACGGTGATCCGGGCCAATCATCCTCCTCGGGAGGCGGTTTTCCTAACTTTCAAAGTTTGCATGATTTATTGCAGGAAAACCTTATGTGCACCAGGAACACTTACAACATGGCGAGCAACACCTACCACCGGGTCGGAGCTATCGAAAGAAACCTATCCGAGATCCAAGACGATGTTGGATATATACGAGACCACATCGCACGCCATGGAGGGGATGATGACGATGATGATGATGATGATGATGATGACGATGCTATGGAGTAGGCGAGAGGAGCAGAGGAGGAAGCGGTTGGTTGATGACTTCCCAGGTTAACCCTTTTTCACTCTTGAACAATTGATGGCCTATGTGCCAAAGTGTCGAACAATTTACTTTCCCTAACTTCTTTTATTTTCTGCATTTATTTTTCTTTTAACTTTGACATGGATGTTGGATATTGGTAAAAGTAGGATGTTTGCTATGTTTTGGTGGAGTGTTCATTGATTAAACAGGTACAAACGAGGCTTAGAGTGCTATACATTAGTACTACTAAAGCCGGGACAGGAAAACAGACGAAAGAAACCTGTTTTTCAACTTTGCAGACTGTCCACACGGGGCCGTGTCCACCAGACACGCCCCCGTGCCCACTCCCCTGAACCTGCTGATTGTTTTATTTCTGCAGACCTTGATAGATACGGGGTCGTGTCCAGCCAACACGCCCCCGTGTTCACCTTCTGTAAGTTTTCGTTACTGGCACCTGAACACAGGGCCGTGTTCACTCAACACGGGGTCGTGCCCAGGTAGCCAGTAACACAATTATTTTGCTTTTTACACCTTTTTACACATTCAATCAACCTAAAAACTTATTTTTGGGACACATTGAGGACAATGTGTAATTTAAGTGTGGGGGGGATGCTAAAAACTTGAATCTCGCAAGTCCTAAATACAAGCCTTACACAAAACTCTATTGGAATTGCTAATCACCCCAAATTTTTTTCAAAAAAAAAAATTCATTTTTTTTACTTGTCTAGGTTTAACTCGGGAAATTCAAGTTCTTAAAAAGGTTATATTTTTACGAATTTACAACCGATAGCGTCGTGATAAAAAGAACCAACATAAGAAAATTATGAAAAGGCATGACAAGCTTAGTTAAAATTTGATTATATATACTTGATCACATAAAAACCCATTCCCACAAAAGTGAGTTTTGAGCCTTTATTGAGCATACACTTACATATCATTTGACTAAATGCTCATTTTTCGTTTCTTGTGTGAATAGCCGCTTGGTTCTTACGACTCTAGAACTTGCCATGACGATACATTCCCAATCCTTACCAACTTAAACCCGAGTAAGTAAATGATGGAGGCATTAGGACTAACCTTTTTATTTCTACACCATTATTTTTCTTTTTTTTACCACCTACCCAAAATCCCCCTAGTTAGCCCCTTTGAGCCTAAACCTTTTCATTTCATAACCCAAACCAAAAACCCTTTTTACCCACCAAAACCTTTTTCATTTTTAACCATTTGTTTTAGTAACAAGTTCGGTTCTTCATATGACTTTTCAAAAAAAAAAAATTTGTTGATGATGAAGCAAAAGAAAATAAACAAACAAGTTCATCAAAAAAATAACTTTGTTTGAATAAATAGCTTCATCAAAATAAAAGTTATAGAAAGTCTTACGAAAACCGACACTTGTTACGCTTTTCAGCCTTTTTCTACTAACCACTAACCACCAACCCAACCACCTACCTTTAACCCAAGCCTAACCCTTAACCCACAAAGTCCTCTTGATATTTACAAAGGTATATAAGTTAAAAAGGAGGAGGATTGATTTCTTGGCAAGCCTATGGTAGGAGTAAGTTCCATGCCGCTCTCGAGTGATCCACAAAAATACATTTTCGGCCGAGTGTTGAGTGATCCCCGTGAGGTATGTGAACTTGTATATAAATAGAATTTTACAAAGGCATGTTATGCCCTAATAAGTAATTTATCTTATGAAAAGTTTTTAATAAATCATGACGAATAGGATTGTAAATAAATAAAAATAAAATTAAATAAAGAATCTTGGAAATCCCGACACTCTACGGCAAGCCCAAAACCTTCTTTTCTACCCATTCCATTTGGGAGTGTAAATAGCCACATATTAAAGAGTTTTGCTTGAGGACAAGCAAAGATTCAAGTGTGGGGGTATTTGATGTGTTCAAATATTAACATATAAATTTCATCAAATGAGGCATAAAACTAACCCTTTTTTAGTACTAATGTTGGAAAAAGTGTGCTTTTCTCTTCCTTTTGTATTTTCAGGATTAAATGAGCTCAAATTAACAAAAGAAGCAAAAAGACACCAAAATCTAACATAAATACAAGAAAAGGAGCAAGACATGACGTGCCCGACCGCACAACAGCATCTTCCCAAGCAAAACAAGGGATCAGAGGCCTGAACACGCCCCGTGCGCAGCCAGCACGGGGGTGTGCCCAAGTGACAGCAGAAAAGACAAAGTGGTAGAAGCTTCTATTGCCCACCACGGGGCCGTGCTCACCGAACACGGGGTCGTGGTCAACTATAAGATTCGCACAATCCAGGCAAATCTTCATAGTACAAAAATTCTTCTGCACACGGGGTCGTGCTCAGCGGACACGGGGGCATGGTCAACTAATAAGACAAAGCTGCAATTAATGAAGAAAGAGAGGATGTGGACACGGGGCCGTGCCCACTGGACACGGGGCCGTGCCCGAGCTTCTGTTCAGCCTATAAATAGGAGTGCTTGGCTCAAGCTCAAACCATCCCTTGGCACACCACCTCTCTCACACTTCACACTTCACCCACCACCCACCACCACCATAACACCATCATCCACCACCATCATCCATTGTCCATCGTAGAGTGTGTGAGTCGTCTCGGGATCCAAGATTGATCGTAAGAGTTCTTGACAATCAAGGCCATGTTTGCCTAAGTCTCTTACATCACTTGGTGAAGACAAAGTGTCTAGTGTAATACTTTTTATTTCTAATCTTTTGCACTTTTTATTTGGTTTTGTATTAATGACTTTAATAACTAGTTACTTATGTTGAAGGTGATCTTTCCTTATCGTTTGTCCGTGGTGTCTTGGCATTATTTTACTGTCTATATAAAATAAAAGATTTTCACCATTCATATCTCCACGGTCTATATGGAGGTATGTTGGCTACCTGGTCGGGGGTTAAGGGAACGGTTTGGTAAAGGTCTTGCCATTGTTCAGCGTTTAGAGGTCCTGCAATGGACCTGGGTCAAATTTAGTAGGACCTCCTTCAATGCTTCACGGTATTGGATGGCGGGGGTCCAAACTCTTTGATCCCCTCATAAGTTAACTACTATTAATACTATAACCCGGCTATTTAGGACTGTATCCCTGCTGACTCAGACTACTTAGTCGAGGGTAACGTCACCTCCAAAAGAGGGGCCTACCATAATATTGCATTAATAACTTAATTCATTATCTTCCAATAATCCACCCTTTTAGGATTGTATCCTTGCTGACTCAAACTACTGGGGTGAGGGTAACGTCACCTTCAAAAGAGGGGCCTACTACAATAACTAAGATAATCTCTTAATTATGTGCAAAAGTGCGGAAATAATCAAAGGTTACACTAGATACGAGTCGGAACCAAGTGATTCATCTTGTCTATCTGTTTTTCTTTTTATTTTACTTTTCAGCATTTTAGTTAGTTTTCATTTTTCTAGTTTAAAAACCTTTTTCTAAACTTTTTATTTTGATTAGACGTTGAGGATAAACCGGTATTAAAAGCTCTTGTGTCCTTGGACGACCTCGGTATCTTGCCAACACTATACTACGCTCACGATGGGTGCACTTGCCCATATGTGTGTTTAGTGTTAGTAAAATATCGTGTTTTATAAATTTAAAACTTGGCTAAAATAAGCGTTAAAGAGGCTTAAAATATACACCTAATATATATAACACTTCACACGCATCAGTATACAACAAATAACTTTATATAAAAGAGAAAATCACCTAAATAGTTATTAAATTTCAGATTTGAGAAAACAAACATTTATGATTATAGCCAATTACTTTCCATCAAATAAGTTTCATCAAATCGATTAAGACAAAACCCTAGGTGAAATTACCTTATTACCCCACCCAAAACCCTAAACATATTTCAAATCGATTAAGTTTCATCAAATCGATTAAGACAAAACCCTAGGTGAAATTACCTTATTACCCCACCCAAATAAGTTTCATCAAATCGATTAAGACAAAACCCTAGGTGAAATAAGTTTCATCAAATCGATTAAGACAAAACCCTAGGTTAAATTCAACGACTATTTAAAAATAAAAATGATTTGTTTTACTGTTTTGATATTGTTTTTCTTTTTCCTAGGTGAAATTACCTTATTACCCCACCCAAAACCCTAAACATATTTCAACATTCCCCTATAAAAGCTCAACCCACCATCAAATTTGTAAGTACCTCAACCCCAATAATTTTACTTTGTTCTTGCCGTTCCCGAGTTTTGGTTAAAGAAAGTGGGATAGATGGAAAGGGAGACAAGGTTCGGGGAAGGTGATGGAATGTGTGGCTTCGAACAAAATAATCTATCATTATTTGTTGTTTTGTTCCGAGACCACCCATTCCAACATCTTCCTCTGACTATCTCCCCATTCCTTCTTGTCCTTAGACGACAAGTGTTGGTTTGTTGAAGAAGAAAACAATGATTGATTTTGTTTTATATATTTTATTGGTTAATAAATCATCACATATAGAACACAATGCGATTGAAAAATTATTCAGTGTTTGTTATGTTTTTTTCTTTTTGGTTGTTTGATTTTAATTCTCCTTTATTAGTGTTTAATTTGTTTTTCAGGTTCATGAAAGGTAGTTCTCAGCCGTTATCTCTCCGTTATCTCTCCGTTATCTCTGATCTATTTAGTTTCTGGCAGAAATCCGGTTGAGCTCAGGCAAGCTGGACCGGCAGAAAGATATATGATTATATGAACAACAATAGATTTTGCGTGGCGTTGGTCGTAAAACCGTGTTAGGTAGTAAGCAAACAACAAACAATAACCAAAACCGGGAAAATCGTAAAAAATGTGAATTTATACCGCCATGTTACGTCAAATGTAGGCAAAGACAAAATCTAACTTATGCAGTGAAATGATGTAAAACATAGACAAACTCGAATTGCATTTATAGCGAAGAACTTTAATTTAATGACAAAACTGACACAAAACTTACGCAACAAAAAATTAAACATAGAAATAGAAATCTGATAGGACTAATAATGTAAACCACATTATAATAAATCACTACAAGTAAATAAAAAAAAAAACCTCCACGAGTCGATAATCTGTGGTGTAAAAAGACTCAAAGAAAAAAACTAAAAACTAAGGGATGACATTATAGTAATTAAGTCATAAAGAAAGGTTTATTTATATACCGTAGATAAGTGATACACAATATGTTTTATATAGTAATATAGAGTTTGTGTAGTTTTAATCTTTCTTTCAAAATATCCGGTCTTTGGAGTTTTACTTATCATGCTTGAAACTCTTTGAAAATTTTAAAAAAAAATGGTACAAAATCAGTTTGTATAATTTTCGAGCCAAACCAAGCTGCGACCTGCTTCGTATAAATTTTGAGTTCGCACCAAGATGAGCTCGCTTGTTTGCGGCACCCACAATTCACTTTTGTTGGTATACTAGTTTTATGCCCCGCCCGTGTTTCGGGACACTAAACCTAATATTTCTCATTCTCATAACATGCACGTCTATGTTTCGTTTACTTGTACATACTACTCATAACATGATTTCAATAAAAATTACATCGAGTCAACTAATTAAAACAAAACAGTACCATACATTTGCTAAAAAAAAAAACAAAAACGATGACAATAAAATATCAAACAGGGGCAAAATTGTAAATTTTCATGACAAATGAGCAAGTCGCAGGCAGCTTCCTCACACGAATAAAAATAACATCTAGTCAACCAATTAAAACAAAACACTACCATAGATTTGTAAAATAAAAAACTAAAACGATGGCATGGATATGATTTTACATTGCGGGAAAAATTGTAATTTGATAGAGCAAAAAAAAACAAAACAAAACAAAAACGAATGCAAAACTTTAAGTTTGAGTTAATAGCAAAATCGTAATTTAGCAGGAAAAAATATAAAAAAACGATGGTAAACTGTTAATTTGAACAGGGCAAAATCGTAATTTGGCAGGACCAATGGAAAGTGGCTGGTACTATTCTCTGCCATGTCCTTTGTAGTTATATATATCATCCATGTTTAAAAATATATACATTTACCGTCTATGTAATTTGACTATACCTTTTGTATAAATTTAGTAAAAGTAAATTAATTCTTAAACATTTATTCTACCAAGTAGAAGTAAATTAATTCATAAACATTTATTCTACCGCGACATATTTATTGATAAATAAGTTGTAAATATCATATGTAATATCATGTATCTTGTGTTTGGTTTATTAAAGGAATACTTCAATCGTTTTAAAAGTATACAACAAATAACTTTATATAAAAGAGAAAATCGCCTAAATAGTTATTAAATTTCAGATTTGAGAAAACAAACATTTATGATTACAGCCAATTACTTTCCGTCAAATAAGCTTCATCAATTATGACAGCTAAGGCTTAACTCACACATTTGGTGACTTATCCTGTACTTTTGACAGCTAAGTTTGCACTTTTAGATGTGGGCTACATCATAACCCATACTTTTTCTACCGGTTAAATTCAATGACTATTTAAAAATATAAATGGTTTGTTTTACTGTTTTGATATTGTTTTTCTTTTTCCTAAGTGAAATTACCTTATTACCCCACCCAAAACCCTAAACATATTTCAACATTCCCCAATAAAAGCTCAACCCACCATCAGATTGTAAGTACCTCAACCCCAATAATTTTACTTTGTTCTTGCCGTTCTCAAGTTTTGGTTGAAAGAAAGGGGCATAGATGGAAAGGGAGACAAGGTTCGGGGAAGGTGATGGAATGTGTGGCTTCGAACAAAATAATCTATCATTATTTGTTGTTTTGTTCTGAGACCACCCATTCCAACATTTTCCTCTGACTATCTCCCCATCCCTTGTTGTCCTTAGACGATTGGTGTTGGTTTGTTGAAGAAGAAAACAATGATTGATTTTATTTTATATATTTTATAATTGTTTAATAAATCATCACATATAGAACACAATGAGATTGAAAAATTATTCAGTGTTTGTTATGTTTATTCTTTTGGGTTGTTTGATTTTAATTTTCTTTTATTAGTATTTTATTTGTTTTTGAGGTTCATGAAAGGTAGTTCTCAGCTGTTATCTCTTATCTCTGATCTATTTAGTTTCCGGCAGACATCTGGTTGAGCTCCGGCAGCTGGACCGGCAAAAAGATATATGATTATATGAACAACAATAGATTTTGCGGGGCATATGTCGTAAACCATGTTAGGTAGTAAGCAAACAACAAACAATAACAAAAACCGGGAAAATCGTAAAAAATGTGAATTTATACCGCCATGTTACATCAAATGTTGGCAAAGACAAATTCTAACTTATGCCGTTAAATGATGTAAAACATAGACAAACTCGAATTGCATTTATAGTGAAGAACTTTAATTTAAAGACAAAACTGACACAAAACTTACACAACAAAAAATTAAACATAGAAATAGAAATCTGATAGAACTAATAATGTAAACCACATTATAATAAATCACTACACGTAAATAAAATAAAAAACAAACTTCCACGAGTCGATAATCTGTGGTGTAAAAAGACTCAAAGAAAAGAACTAAAAACTAAGGGATGACATTATAGTAATTAAGTCATAAAGAACGGTTTATTTATATACCGTAGATAAGTGATACACAAAATGTTATATATAGTAATACAGAGTTTGTGTACGTTTAATCTTTCTTTCAAAATATCAAGTCTATTAAGTTTTACTTATCATGCTTGAAACTCTTTGAAAATTGTTAAAAAAATGGTACAAAATCAGTTTGTATAATTTTCGAGCCAAACCAAGCTGCGACCTGCTTCGTATAAATTTTGAGTTCGAACCAAGATGAGCTCGTTTGTTTGCGGCACCCACAATTCACTTTTGTTGGTATACTAGTTTTATGCCCCGCCCATGTTTCGGGGCACTAAACCAAATATTTCTCCTTCTCATAACATGCACGTCTATGTTTCGGTTACTTGTACATACTACACATAACATGATTTCAATAAAAATTACTTCGAGTCAACCAATTAAAACAAAACAGTACCATACTTTTGCTAAAAAACCAAAACGATGCCAATAAAATATTAAACTGGGGCAAAATTGTAAATTTTCATGACAAATGAGCAATTGGCCGGCAGCTTCCTCACACGAATAAAAATCACATCGAGTCAACCACTTAAAACAAACCACTACCATAGATTTGTAAAATTAAAAAACTAAAACAATGGCATGAATATGATTTTACATTGCAGGAAAAATTGTAATTTGATAGAGAAAAAAACAAAAACGATGCCAAAGCTTTAAATTTGAATTAATAGCAAAATCGTAATTTAGCAGGAAAAAAATAAAAAAACGATGGTAAAACTGTTAATTTGAACGGGGCAAAATCGTAATTTGGCAGGACCAATGGGGAAGTGCCTGGTACTATTCTCTGCCATGTCATTTGTAGTTATATATACGATCCATGTTTAAGAAATATGTACACCCATGTAATTTGACTATACCTTTTGTATAAATTTAGTAAAAGTAAATTAATTCTTAAACATTTATTCTACCAAGTGGAAGTAAATTAATTTATAAACATTTATTCTACCGTGACATATTTATTGATAATAACTTGTAAATATCAGATGTAGTATCATGTATCTTGTGTTTGGTTTATTAAAGGAATACGTTAATCGTTTTAAAAGTATACAACAAATAACTTTATATAAAATAGAAAATCACCTAAATAGTTATTAAATTTCAGATTTGAGAAAACAAACATTTATGATTATAGCCAATTACTTTCCGTCAAATAAGTTTCATCGATTATTACAGCTAAGGCTTAACTCACACATTTGGTGGCTTATTCTGTACTTTTGACAGCTAAGTTTGCACTTTTATATGTCGGCTACATCATAACCTATACTTTTGCTAACAGTTAAATTCAACGACTATTTAAAAATATAAATAATTTGTTTTACTGTTTTGATATTGTTTTTCTTTTTCCTAGGTGAAATTACCTTATTACCCCACCCAAAACCCTAAACATATTTCAACATTCCCCTATAAAAGCTCAACCCACCATCAAATTTTTAAGTACCTCAACCCCAATAATTTTACTTTGTTCTTGCCGTTCCCGAGTTTTGGTTAAAGAAAGTGGGATAGATGGAAAGGGAGACAAGGTTCGGGGAAGGTGATGGAATGTGTGGCTTCGAACAAAATAATCTATCATTATTTGTTGTTTTGTTCCGAGACCACCCATTCCAACATCTTCCTCTGACTATCTCCCCATTCCATCTTGTCCTTAGACAACAGGTGTTGGTTTGTTGAAGAAGAAAACAATGATTGATTTTGTTTTATATATTTTATTGTTTAATAAATCATCACATATAGAACACAATGCGATTGAAAAATTATTCAGTGTTTGTTATGTTTTTTTCTTTTTGGTTGTTTGATTTTAATTCTCTTTTATTAGTGTTTAATTTGTTTTTCAGGTTCGTGAAAGGTAGTTCTCAGCCGTTATCTCTCCGTTATCTCTCCGTTATCTCTCCGTTATCTCTCCGTTATCTCTGATCTATTTAGTTTCTGGCAGAAATCCGGTTGAGCTCAGGCAAGCTGGACCAGCAGAAAGATATATGATTATATGAACAACAAAAGATTTTGCGGGGCGTTGGTCGTAAAACCGTGTTAGGTAGTAAGCAAACAACAAACAATAACCAAAACCGGGAAAATTGTAAAAAATGTGAATTTATACCGCCATGTTACGTCAAATGTTGGCAAAGACAAAATCTAACTTATGCAGTGAAATGATGTAAAACATAGACAAACTCGAATTGCATTTATAGCGAAGAACTTTAATTTAATGACAAAACTTACACAACAAAAAATTAAACATAGAAATAGAAATCTGATAGGACTAATAATGTAAACCACATTATAATAAATCACTACAAGTAAATAAAAAAAAAAACAAACCTCCACGAGTCGAAAATCTGTGGTGTAAAAAGACTCAAAGAAAAGAACTAAAAACTAAGGGATGACATTATAGTAATTAAGTCATAAAGAAAGGTTTATTTATATACCGTAGATAAGTGATACACAAAATGTTATATATAGTAATATAGAGTTTGTGTACTTTTAATCTTTCTTTCAAAATATCTAGTCTTTTGAGTTTTACTTATCATGCTTGAAACTCTTTGAAAATTGTTAAAAAAATGGTACAAAATCAGTTTGTATAATTTTCGAGCCAAACCAAGCTGCGGCCTGCTTGGTATAAATTTTGAGTTCGCACCAAGATGAGCTCGCTTGTTTGCGGCACCCACAATTAACTTTTGTTGGTATACTAGTTTTATGCCCTGCCCGTGTTTCAGGGCACTAAACCAAATATTTCTCATTCTCATAACATGCACGTCTATGTTTCTTTTACTTGTACATACTACTCATAACATGATTTCAATAAAAATTACATTGAGTCAACTAATTAAACAAAATAGTACCATACATTTGCTAAAAAAACCAAAATGATGACAATAAAATATCAAACTGGGGCAAAATTGTAAATTTTCATGACAAATGAGCAAGTGGCAGGCAGCTTCCTCACACGAATAAAAATCACATCGAGTCAACCAATTAAAACAAAAACACTACCATAGATTTGTAAAATAAAAAACTAAAACGATGGCATGGATAAGATTTTACATTGCAGGAAAAATTGTAATTTGATAGAGCAAAAAACAATAAAACAAAAAAGATGGCAAAACTTTAAATTTGAATTAATAGCAAAATCCTAATTTAGCAGGAAAAAAAATAAAAAAACGATGGTAAAACTGTTAATTTGAACGGGGCAAAATCGTAATTTGGCAGGACCAATGGAAAGTGGCTGGTACTATTCTTTGCCATGTCCTTTGTAGTTTAAATTAATGAGCCGATTTTTTGATCTGATTATTCCGATATTTTAGGACTTATTTGTTTGTCGTACACAAAAACTTTTTGAACTCCCGGTAGAAAGAGATTTCCCTAATGACAAAGCTTTTAACGCCGCCCCATATCCTTTCCTTTTCCAAATATTTTTACGAATACGCTTTTTTGATATCGAAGTACGTTTTTTGGAACTGCCATTTAAAAGTTACTCATTGTTATAGTTGGATGTGAAAGACATCTATTGTTCAAAACGAATTCTTATTTCTTATTCATTATATATTTTTTTATCTAAATAAGATTCTCTTCATATATCTAAATAAGATTTTCTCCATAAAAAAGAAATATAGATATGTCAAATATCCGTTAAAATTGGATCAAAAATTACTCGAAATAAAAAAAAAATTGTTTTGGAACTTTTAGTTCTCGTTGTTTATCTCTCAAAGTTCTATCTTTAGAATCTGCTAAATCAAACTTAATAAAAAAAATAAATAACCTAAAAACCCTTTATTTTCCTTATTCTATACTTTATTTACATGTAATAAAATACCTCAAAGGATTGTAAACTTTTGCCAAATAAATGGAGTCTTTTTTTAGTCAAACTTGATAAAAAAAGGTTCATTTTAGATCTATAATCTTCTAAACTTTACTAATAAATTGTTTTGATTGAAATAGAAAACAATCAATCCCATAATGAATTAGTTAATGAGTTTAAATAAACTAACGAAAATCAAGAGGTTTTTTCATTAGACCAATGCCCTTAGTTAATCCTATAATTCATATCAGGATAAAGTATTCTTTTTAGCCTAAATTTTTATCCTTGCTATATTTTCATTTTCCTATTATAAGTATTCGTTTTTATATAATGTCACTGAGTAATATCATTTGACCAACTGTAACTTCTTGTTTTTAATATTTGAACGATTTTGAAAAGACTCAGAATAAATACTAATATAAAATTATTCAATAAGTTAGTGCATATCTTGATTTTTTATTGACTTTTTTCGAAAGAGATATATACACGATCCATGTTTAAAAAATATATACATTTACCATCCATGTAATTTGACTATACCTTTTGTATAAATTTAGTAAAAGCAAATTAATTCTTAAACATTTATTCTACCAAGTAGAAGTAAATTAATTCGTAAACATTTATTCTACCGCGACATATTTATTGATAAATAAGTTGAAAATTTCAGATGTAATATCATGTATCTTGTGTTTGGTTTATTAAAGGAATACTTCAATCGTTTTAAAAGTATACAACAAATAACTTTATATAAAAGAGAAAATCACCTAAATAGTTATTAAATTTCAGATTTGAGAAAACAAACATTTATGATTACAGCCAATTAACAAACTTTTAATAGTAATTGATGTGTGTAAAATGCAACATATAAATTACATCAAATAAGGCATAAAACTAACCCTTTTTAAGTACTAATGTTGGAAAAAGAGTGTTTTTGTCTTCCTTTTGTATTTTCAGGATTAAGTGAGCTCAAATTCACAAAAGAAGCAAAAAGACAGCTAAATCTAACATAAATACAAGGAAAGAAACATAAGTGGACTGCCCGACCCCTCAACGGCATCTTCCCAAGCAAAATAGAGAAGGCAGAAGACTGAACACACCCCGTGCTGAGCGAGCACGAGGCCGTGCCCAAGAAGCAGCAGAAAAGACAAACCTATAGAAGCTTCTATTGCCCACCACGGGTCGTGTCCAGCGAACACGGGGCGTGTCGAAAGTACTGCAGGCGCATTAATTGTAATTGCGAATTACAATTAATGAAGAGAGAGAGAGTGTCAGACAGGCACGGGGCCGTGCCCAGCGGACATGGGGCCGTGCCCAGCCCTCTGTTCAGCCTATAAATAGGAGTGCTTGGTTTCATTTCAACTCATCCCTTGGCACACCACCTCTCTCACACTTCATCCACCACCCACCACCATCACAACACCATCATCCACCACCATCACAACACCATCATCCACCACCATCATCCATGTCCATCGTAGAGTGTGTGAGTCGTCTCGGGATCCAAGATTGATCGTAAGAGTTCTTGACAATCAAGGCCATGTTTGCCTAAGTCTCTTACATCACTTGGTGAAGACAAAGTGTCTAGCATAATACTTTTTATTTCTAATCTTTTGCACTTTTTATTTGGTTTTGTATTAATGACTTTAATAACTAGTTACTTATGTTGAAGGTGATCTTTCCTTATCGTTTGTCCGTGGTGTCTTGGCATTATTTTACTGTCTATATAAAATAAAGGATTTTCACCATTCATATCTCCACGGTCTATATGGAGGTATGTTGGCTACCTGGTCGGGGGTTAAGGGAACGGTTTGGTAAAGGTCTTGCCATTGTTCAGCGTTTAGAGGTCCTGCAATGGACCTGGGTCAAATTTAGTAGGACCTCCTTCAATGCTTCACGGTATTGGATGGCGGGGGTCCAAACTCTTTGATCCCCTCATAAGTTAACTACTATTAATACTATAACCCGGCTATTTAGGACTGTATCCCTGCTGACTCAGACTACTTAGCCGAGGGTAACGTCACCGCCAAAAGCGGGGCCTACCACAATATTGCATTAATAACTTAATTCATTATCTTCCAATAATCCACCCTTTTATGATTGTATCCTTGCTGACTCAAACTACTGGGGTGAGGGTAACGTCACCTTCAAAATAGGGGCCTACTACAATAACTAAGATAATCTCTTAATTATGTGCAAAAGTGCGGAAATAATCAAAGGTTATACTAGATACGAGTCGGAACCAAGTGATTCATCTTGTCTATCTGTTTTTCTTTTATTTTATTTTCAACATTTTAGTTAGTTTTTATTTTTCTTAGTTTAAAACATTTTTCTAAACTTTTGATTTTGATTAGACGTTGAGGATAAACCGGTACTAAAAGCTCTTGTGTCCTTGGACGACCTCGGTATCTTACCAACGCTATACTACGCTCACGATGGGTGCACTTGCCCATATGTGTGTTTAGTGTTAGTAAAATATCGTGTTTTATAAATTTAAAACTTGGCTAAAATAAGTGTTAAAGGGGCTTAAAATATACACCTAATATATATAACACTTCAACGCACATCAAGTTTTTGGCGCCGTTGCCGGGGACACAAGGATTTTAAGAAAGTTAGGAATCAACGGCCTAATCATTTTTCCTTTTTCTTTTTAATTTTTTTAGGATTTTCTTAGTTTTTCAGCTTCTGCAGAGCTCAGCACGGGCCGTGCCCGCTGAACACGCCCCCGTGCTAAATCATTGGAACTGGCAATCCTGTTTTGAGTCAGACAGTAAGCTGAACACAGGGCCGTGCCCACTCAACACGCCCCCGTGCCCAAGTTTCAGTTACTGAAAACAGAACCGTTAGATCCCGGCGGTTGGTAATTTCTGACATAAACATGAGTGGTAGTAATTGTTTTTACTTTCGGCACTCTTATGGTACGTGGTGTCAATTATGTGGTGGCAAACATGAAGAAGTAAAATGCTACTTTCTAAATTATAGGCCCCACTACATGGACCCACCAACTTCTTATAACCTTAAGAGGGGCGAAAGTAAAAATAAGCACTATTTCTCCCTCGAGTGCGCCCAGCCAGATATTCTAGGAGAAATGCTCCTTGACGAGTTATTTCAACTAGAAAAGCTAATTCGGAATTGGTTAGAAGAGCTTGGGAAGGACTTTATTGATCCACCCCAAGACGATAACCATGAAGAAATGTTGGAACCGCATTCCAACGACCTCGTTGCTCCCGAAAATACCTTCATACCTAGCAAAGACGTGGACGATAGTCGTCCCTGTGCCGATTGTGCCGTGAAGGACTCCCCATCGACTTCGTTTGGTGCATACATAGACCTGAGCGATTCGGCATACACCTTCTTTAACGAGAGCCCGGAAAAGGGTTGGACTTGTCCACCTAGAATAAAAATAGGAATTACCCTCACCGACAACCTCTTGCGTTCTCGCTTTAGTCTAGGACAATTAAGGTATCTTAAGCACTTTGGGGTTGTTCCAACCAATCAGGAACCACCCGATTTCGACGAAATCCTTAGAAGTAGCAAAACTCCATAAAACAGCCTCCAGACACGGGGTCGTGTCCAGGTCAACACACCCCCGTGCTCACCAAAAAGATTCTCTGCTGATTTGGTCAGAATACAGACAAAATGTGTAAGGATTTCCTCTGCACACGGGGCCGTGTCCAGTCAACACGGGGCCGTGTCCAATGCGTTGTCGTTTTCTTTAAATGCAGCCTGAATCCTGCTCATTTTTTACCACTTCAAAAGACAGAGATTCCTGGGATCTTCACTCATACCATCCTAGGTAAGTGCTAAAAGAAGGTTCCCAAGGACCATCTTGTCCCTTCCACTTTTATTCATTTCCTCTTCTTTCAAAATTTTTCAAACATTTCCTCCATGGAAGCTTGGAAATCCCATGATTCCAACCCTCTATGTGAAGTTTGTAAGATTATTTGCAAAGGATTCTTGTCCAAAGTTATTTGTATAACTTTATTTTAAATTATTTAAGCTTAAAACCTAGAATAAAAATCATGAAAATAATTTAAAACTCCAAGATTCCTTAGCCTAAAATCCTGCAGACAAATGGACACGGGGCCGTGCTCAGCGAACACGGGCCGTGTCCGAGGTACTGTTTTGTAAAAATTTAGCTTTCTTTGGTTTCTTTCACAGAAAATGGCAAGCAGAACAAGCGGATCATCTTCAAGAAGTAACCGACAAGGGAGGAGATCTTCAACAGCAGAAGACTCTCTTGTAAACTATGTTTACGCCATAAGGGAGGCTATTGACGAAATGACGGGAGTGGAGGAAGCATTGGTCGACCGTATCAACCATCTTACAGTGGGGCTGGAGGGCTGTCTCCATGAAGTAAACCTCTTGCACCAGAGGTTGAACCTTCTCGCCTCCCCGCCTTTGGTACCTATAATAAACCAGAACGTGGTACCCGAAGTTGTCATTCCGGCCGAATGGTACGCCATGCACCAAGAACCTCCGCGAAGAGTGGTGCAAGGAATCCCGATGAATGTTCCCCCTCAGCCACAAGCTGCGGAGGAAAATGAAGCCGCATTCTTCCTTCCTAGGGAGATCGAAGAATGGCTTTGAGCAACATTTAGGGAAGAAATCCTTCGGCTAAAAGTCCTACTATATCGGGAAACTATTCTCGAAATCTTCTTATAATAAGTAGAACTATTTATGATAACCTCGTGTACCTCCTGACCTATTTAGTTAAATTATTGTTTTATCTAGTTTAATTTAATATTAGGACTATGTAAGTTATCTCTATGATGCAATGAAATGATGGTTTTTAAAAGTTTGGATGGGTCATAAGAAATAAAACACACTCATGGTGGTAAAGGATAAAAAGGGGAACGAGAAAAATGACTTCATGCACAAGAACAAGGCAACCCAACAGTTCTCTCCAGTACAGAAGGTTCAACACGGGCCGTGTCCAACCAACACGGCCCCGTGCTGAACCCCCTGCAGAAAAACGCCCAGTTCAGGTAACTGGACACGGGCCGTGTTCACCCGACACGCCCCTGTGTCCAGATTTCTGCTTCTCTTGTTTCAATTTTGTTACTGGCACTTGAACACGGGGCCGTGCCCGGACAACACGGGGCCGTGTTCAGCACCCAGTAACACAATTTTTTTGCTTTTTAACACCATTTTACACATCTAATCAACCTAAAAATTTATTTTTGGGACACATTGAGGACAATGTGTAATTTAAGTGTGGGGGGATGCTAAAACCTTGAAATTTTGCAAGTCCTAAATACAAGCCTTACACAAAACTCTATTGGAACCGCTAATCACCCCAAATTTTTTCAAAAATTTCATTTTTTTTTACTTGTCTAGGTTTAACTCGGGAAATCCAAGTTCTCAAAAAGGTTATATTTTTACAAATTTACAACCGATAGCGTAGTGATAAAAAGAACCAACATAAGAAAATTATGAAAAGGCATGGCAAACTTAGTTAAAATTTGATTATATATACTTGATCACATAAAAACCCATTCCCACAAAAGTGAGTTTTGAGCCTTTATTGAGCATACAATTACATATCATTAAACTAAATGCTCATTTTTCGTTTCTTGTGTGAATAGCCGCTTGGTTCTTACAACTCTAGAACTTGCCATGACGATACATTCCCGGTCCTTATCAACTTAAACCCGAGTAAGTAAATGATGGAGGCATTAGGACTAACCCTTTTTTATTTCTACACCATTATTTTTCTTTTTCTTTTACCACCTACCCAAAAAATCCCCCTAGTTAGCCCCTTTGAGCCTAAACCTTTTCATTTCATCACCCAAACCAAAAACCCTTTCACCCACCAAAACTTTTTTTATTTTTAACCCTTTGTTTTAGTAACAAGTTCGGTTTTTCGTAAAAAAAAAAAATATGTTGATGATGAAGCAAAAAGAAAATAAGCAAACAAGTTTATCAAAAATAACTTTGTTTGAATAATAGCTTCATCAAAATAAGAGTTACAAAAATAGAAAGTCCAACGAAAACCGACACTTGTTACGTTTTTTTTTCACCCTTTTTTGCTACTAACCACTAACCCAACCACCTACCTTTAACCCTAACCTAACCCTTAACCCACAAAGTCCTCTTGATATTTACAAAGGTATATAAGTTAAAAAGGAGGAGGATTGATTGCTTGGCAAGCCTATGGTAGGAATAAGTTCCATGCCGCTCTCGAGTGATTCACTAAAAATACACCTTCGGCCGAGTGTGAGTGATTTCTCCCGTGAGGTATGTGAACTTGTATATAAATAGAATTTTAAAATAAAGGCATGCTATGCCCTAATAAATAATTTCTCTTATGAAAAGTTTTAAATAAATCATGACGAATAGGATTGTAAATAAATAAAAATAAAACTTCCTAAAGAATCTTGGAAATCCCGACACTCTATGACAAGCCCAAAACCTTCTCTTCTACCCATTCCATTTGGGAGTGTAAGCCAAATATTAAAGAGTTTTGCTTGAGGACAAGCAAAAGTTCAAGTGTGGGGGTATTTGATGTGTGTAAAATGCAACATATAAATTACATCAAATAAGGCATAAAACTAACCCTTTTTAAGTACTAATGTTGGAAAAAGAGTGTTTTTGTCTTCCTTTTGTATTTTCAGGATTAAATGAGCTCAAATTCAAAAAAAGAAGCAAAAAGACAGCTAAATCTAACATAAATACAAGGAAAGGAACATAAGTGGACTGCCCGACCCCTCAACGGCATCTTCCCAAGCAAAATAGAGAAGGCAGAAGACTGAACACACCCCGTGCTCAGCCAGCACGGGGCCGTGCCCAAGAAGCAGCAGAAAAGACAAACCTATAGAAGCTTCTATAGCCCACCACGGGCCGTGTCCAGCGAACACGGGGGCGTGTCGAAAGTACTGCAGGCGCATTAATTGTAATTGCGAATTACAATTAATGAAGAGAGAGAGTGTCAGACAGGCACGGGGCCGTGCCCAGCGGACACGGGGCCGTGCCCAGCCCTCTGTTCAGCCTATAAATAGGAGTGCTTGGTTTCATTTCAACTCATCCCTTGGCACACCACCTCTCTCACACTTCATCCACCACCCACCACCATCACAACACCATCATCCACCACCATCATCCATTGTCAATCGTAGAGTGTGTGAGTCATCTCGGGATCCAAGATTGATCGTAAGAGTTCTTGACAATCAAGGCCATGTTTGCCTAAGTCTCTTACATCACTTGGTGAAGACAAAGTGTCTAGTATAATACTTTTTATTTCTAATCTTTTGCACTTTTTATTTGGTTTTGTATTAATGACTTTAATAACTAGTTACTTATGTTGAAGGTGATCTTTCCTTATCGTTTGTCCGTGGTGTCTTGGCATTATTTTACTGTCTATATAAAATAAAGGATTTTCACCATTCATATCTCCACGGTCTATATGGAGGTATGTTGGCTACCTGGTCGGGGGTTAAGGGAACGGTTTGGTAAAGGTCTTGCCATTGTTCAGCGTTTAGAGGTCCTGCAATGGACCTGGGCCAAATTTAGTAGGACCTCCTTCAATGCTTCACGGTATTGGATGGCGGGGGTCCAAACTCTTTGATCCCCTCATAAGTTAACTACTATTAATACTATAACCCGGCTATTTAGAACTGTATCCCTGCTGACTCAGACTACTTAGCCGAGGGTAACGTCACCGCCAAAAGCGGGGCCTACCACAATATTGCATTAATAACTTAATTCATTATCTTCCAATAATCCACCATTTAGGATTGTATCCTTGCTGACTCAAACTACTGGGGTGAGGGTAACGTCACCTTCAAAAGAGGGGCCTACTACAATAACTAAGATAATCTCTTAATTACGTGCAAAAGTGCGGAAATAATCAAATGTTATACTAGATACGAGTCGGAACCAAGTGATTCATCTTGTCTATCTGTTCTTCTTTTATTTTATTTTCAGCATTTTAGTTAGTTTTTATTTTTCTTAGTTTAAAACATTTTTCTAAACTTTTGATTTTGATTAGATGTTGAGGATAAACCGGTACTAAAAGCTCTTGTGTCCTTGGACGACCTCGGTATCTTACCAACGCTATACTACGCTCACTATGGGTGCACTTGCCCATATGTGTGTTTAGTGTTAGTAAAATATCGTGTTTTATAAATTTAAAACTTGGCTAAAATAAGTGTTAAAGGGGCTTAAAATATACACCTAATATATATAACACTTCAACGCACATCAGTAATATAGAGTTTGTTAAAAAAAATGGTACAAAATCAGTTTGTATAAATTTCGAGCCAAACCAAGCTGCGACCTGCTTCGTATAAATTTTGAATTCGCACAAAGATGAGCTCGCTTGTTTGCGGCACCCACTAGCTACTTTTGTTGGTATACTAGTTTTATGCCCGCCCGTGTTTCGGGGCACTAAACCAAATATTTCTCGTTCTCATAACATGCATGTCAACGTTTCGGTTACTTGTACATACTACTCATAACATGATTTCAATAAAAATTAAATCGAGTTAACCAATTAAAACAAAACACTACCATACTTTTGCTAAAAAAAACCAAAACGATGACAATAAAATATTAAACTAGGGCAAAATTATAATTTTTCAAGACAAATGAGCAAGTGGCAGACAGCTTCCTCATACGAATAATAATCACATCGAGTCAACCAATTAAAATAAAAAGCTACCATAGATTTGTAAAATAAAAAAACTAAAACGATGGCATGAATATGATTTTACACTGCGAGCAAAATTGTAATTTGATACAGCAAAAAAAAAAAACAAAAATGATGGAAAAGCTTTAAATTTGAATTGATAAAAAAATCGTAATTTAGCAGGGGAAAAAAACAAAAAAAACGATGGTAAAACTGTTAATTTGAACGGGGCAAAATCGTAATTTGTTAGGACCAATGGGGAAGTGCCTGGTACTATTCTCCGCCATGTCCTTTGTAGTTATATATACTATCCATGTTTAAAAAATATATACATTTACCATCCATGTAATTTGAGTATACCTTTTTTATAAATTTAGTAAAAGTAAATTAGTTCATAAACATTTATTCTACCATGTAGAAGTAAATTAATTCATAAACATTTATTCTACCACGACATATTTATTGATAAATAAGTTGTAAATATCGAATGTAATATCATGTATCTTGTGTTTGGTTTATTAAGGGAATACTTTAATTGTTTTAAAAGTATACAACAAATAAATTTATATAAAAGAGAAAATCACCTAAATAGTTATTAAATTTCAGATTTGAGAAAACAAACATTTATGATTACAGCCAATTACTTTCCGTCAAATAAGTTTAATCAAATCGATTAAGACAGCTTATGCTTAACTCACACATTTGGTGGCTTATCCTATACTTTCGACAGCTAAGTTCAAACTTTTAGATGTCGGCTACATCATAACCCATACTTTTGCTACCGGTTAAATTAAATGACTATTTAAAAATATAAATGATTTGTTTTACTGTTTTGATATTGTTTTCTGTTACCTAGGTGAAATTACCTTATTACCCCACCCAAAACCCTAAACATATTTCAACATTCCCCTATAAAAGCTCAACCCACCATCAGATTTATAAGTACCTCAACCCCAATAATTTTACTTTGTTTTTGCCGTTCTCGTGTTTTGGTTGAAAGAAAGTGGGATAGATGGAAAGGGAGATAAGGTTCGGGGAAGGTGATGGAATGTGTGGCTTCGAACAAAATAATCTATCATTATTTGTTGTTTTGTTCCGAGACCACCCATTCCAACATCTTCCTCTAACTATCTCCCCATCCCTTCTTGTCATTAGACGATTGGTGTTGGTTTGTTGAAGAAGAAAACAATGATCGATTTTATTTTATGTATTTTATTGTTTAATAGATCATCACATATAGAACACAATGAGATTGAAAAGTTATTCAGTGTGTGTTGTGTTTTTCATTTTTGTTGTTTGATTTTAATTTTCTTTTATTAGTGTTTAATTTGTTTTTCAGGTTCATGAAAGGTAGTTCACAGTCGTTATCTCTAATCTAATTAGTTTCCGGCAGACATCCGGTTGAGCTCCGGCAGCTGGAACGACCGGGATATGATTATATGAACAATAATAGATTTTGCGGGTCGTAGGTCATAAAATCGTGTTAGGTAGTAAGTAAAAATACAAACAACAACCAAAACCGGGAAAATCATAAAAAATGTGAATTTATGCCGCCATGTTACGTCAAATGTAGGCAAAGACAAAATCTAACTTATGCCGTGAAATGACGTAAAACATAGAGAAACTCGATTTGCATTTATAGCGAAAAACTTTATTTTTTGACAAAACTTACACAACAAAAAATTAAACATAGTAATAGAAATCTAAAAGGACTAATTATGTAATCCACATTAAAATAAATCACTACAAGCAAATAAAAAAAACAACCCTCCACGAGTCGATAATCTGTGGTGTAAAAAGACTCAACGAAAAGAACTAAAAACTAAGGGATGACTTTATAGTAATTAAGTCATAAAGAACGGTTTATTTATATACTGTAAATAATAGATACATAAAATGTTATATATAGTAATATAGAGTTTGTGCACTTTTAATCCTTCTTTCAAAATATCCAGTCTTTTGATTTTTACTTATCATGCTTGAAACTCTTTGAAAATTGTTTAAAAAAATGATACAAAACCAGTTTGTATAATTTTCGAGCCAAACCAAGCTGCGACCTTCTTCGTATAAATTTTGAATCCGCACGCTCGCTTGCTTGCGGCACCCACTAGCTACTTTTGTTGGTATACTAGTTTTATGCCCCGCCCGTGTTTCGGGGCACTAAACCAAATATTTCTCATTCTCATAACATTCACGTCTATGTTTCGGTTACTTGTACATACTACTCATAACATGATTTCAATAAAAATTACTTCGAGTCAACCAATAAAAACAAAACAGTACCATACTTTTGCTAAAAAAATCCAAAACGATGACAATAAAATATTAAACGGGGGCAAAATTGTAATTTTTCATGACAAAGGAGCAAGTGGCAGGCAGCTTCCTCACACAAATAAAAACACATCGAGTCAACCAATTAAAACAAAACACTACCATAGATTTGTAAAATAAAAAAACTAAAACAATGGCATGAATATGATTTTACACTGCGGGAAAAAATTGTAATTTGATATAGCAAAAAAAAAAACAAAAACAAAAACGATGGCAAAGCTTTAAATTTGAATTGATAGCAAAATCGTAATTTAGGAGGGAAAAAAACCATGGTAAACCTGTTAATTTGAACGGGGCAAAATCGTAATTTGGCAGGACCAATGGGGAAGTGCCTGGTACTATTCTCCGCCATGTCCTTTGTTGTTATATATACTATCCATGTTTAAGAAATATATACATTTACCATCCATGTAATTTGAGTATACCTTTTGTATAAATTTAGTAAAAGTAAATTAATTCATAAACATTTATTCTACCAAGTAGAAGTAAATTAATTCATAAACATTTATACTGCCGCGACATATTTATTGATAAATAAGTTGTAAATATCAGATGTAATATCATGTATCTTGTGTTTGGTTTATTAAGGGAATACTTTAATCGTTTTAAAAATATACAACAAATAAATTTATATAAAAGAGAAAATCACCTAAATAGTTATTAAGTTTCAGATTTGAGAAAATAAACATTTATCATTACAGCCAATTACTTTCCATCAAATAAGTTTCATCAAATCGATTAAGACAGCTTATGCTTAACTCACACATTTGGTGGCTTATCCTATACTTTTGACAGCTAAGTTCAAACTTTTAGATGTCGGCTACATCATAACCCATACTTTTGCTACCGGTTAAATTCAATGACTATTTAAAAATATAAATGATTTGTTTTACTGTTTTGATATTGTTTTCTGTTACCTAGGTGAAATTACCTTATTACCCCACCCAAAACCCTAAACATATTTCAACATTCCCCTATAAAAGCTCAACCCACCATCAGATTTGTAAGTACCTCAACCCCAATAATTTTACTTTGTTTTTGCCGTTCTCGTGTTTTGGTTGAAAGAAAGTGGGATAGATGGAAAGGGAGACAAGGTTCGGGGAAGGTGATGGAATGTGTGGCTTCGAACAAAATAATCTATCATTATTTGTTGTTTTGTTCCGAGACCACCCATTCCAAAATCTTCCTCTAACTATCTCCCCATCCCTTCTTGTCATTAGACGATTGGTGTTGGTTTGTTGAAGAAGAAAACAATGATCGATTTTATTTTATATATTTTATTGTTTAATAGATCATCACATATAGAACACAATGTGATTGAAAAGTTATTCAGTGTTTGTTGTGTTTTTCATTTTTGTTGTTTGATTTTAATTTTCTTTTATTAATGTTTAATTTGTTTTTCAGGTTCATGAAAGGTAGTTCACAGTCGTTATCTCTAATCTAATTAGTTTCCGGCAGACATCCGGTTGAGCTCCGGCAGCTGGAACGACAGGGATATGATTATATGAACAATAATAGATTTTGCGGGTCGTAGGTCATAAAATCGTGTTAGGTAGTAAGTAAACAACAAACAACAACCAAAACCGGGAAAATCATAAAAAATGTGAATTTATACCGCCATGTTACGTCAAATGTAGGCAAAGACAAAATCTAACTTATGCCGTGAAATGACGTAAAACATAGAGAAACTCGATTTGCATTTATAGCGAAAAACTTTATTTTTTTGACAAAACTTACACAACAAAAAATTAAACATAGTAATAGAAATCTAAAAGGACTAATTGTGTAAACCACATTAAAATAAATCACTACAAGCAAATAAAAAAAACAACCCTCCACGAGTCGATAATCTGTGGTGTAAAAAGACTCAACGAAAAGAACTAAAAACTAAGGGATGACTTTATAGTAATTAAGTCATAAAGAAGGGTTCATAACCCATACTTTTGCTACCGGTTAAATTCAATGACTATTTAAAAATATAAATGATTGGTTTTACTGTTTTGATATAGTTTTACTTTTTCCTGGGTGAAATTACCTTATTACCCCACCCAAAACCCTAAACATATTTCAACATTCCCCTTTAAAAGCTCAACCCACCATTAGATTTGTAAATACCTCAACCCCAATTGTTTTACTTTGTTCCAAGAGTGGGATAGATGGAAAGGGAGACTATGTTCAGGGAAGGTGATGGAATGTGTGGTTTCGAACAAAATAATCTATCATTATTTGTTGTGTTGTTCCAAGACCACATATTCCAACATCTTCCTCTGACTATCTCCCCGTCACTTCTTGTCCTTAGACGATTGGTGTTGGTTTGTTGAAGAAGAAAACAATGATTGATTTTATTTTATATATTTTATTGTTTAATAGATCATCACATATAGAACACAATGAGATTGAAAAATTATTCATTGTTTGTTGTGTTTTTTGTTGTTTGATTTTAATTTTCTTTTATTAGTGTTTAATTTGTTTTTCCGGTTCATGAAAGGTAGTTCTCAGCCGTTATCTCTGATCCATTTAGTTTCCGGCAGACATCCGGTTGAGCTCCGGCAACTGGACTAGCAGAAAGATATGATTATATGAACAATAGTACATTTTGCGAGGCGTAGGTCGTAAAACCATGTTAGGTAGTAAGCAAACAACAAACAATAACCAAAACCGAGAAAATCGTAAAAAATGTGAATTTATACCACCATATTACGTCAAATGTAGGCAAAGAAAAAATCTAACTTATGCTGTGAAATGACATAAAACATAGACAAACTCGAATTTCCTTTATAGCGAAAAACTTTAATTTAATGATAAAACTTACACAAAAAAAAAATAAACATAGAAATAGAAATAGAACTGATTGGGTATAATGTAAACCACATTATAATAAATCACTACAAGAAAATAAAATAAAAAACATCCCTCCACGAGTCGATAATCTGTGGTGTAAAAAGACTCAAAGAAAGGAACTAAAAACTAAGGGATGACATTATAGTAATTAAGTCATAAAGAACGGTTTATTTATATATCATAGATAAGAGATACACAAAATGTTATATATAGTAATCAAGAGTTTGTGTACTTTAATCTTTCCATCAAAATATCCATGCTTTTGATTTTTACTTATCATTCTTGAAACTCTTTGAAAATTAAAAAAAATGGTACAAAATCAGTTTGTATAATTTTCGAGCCAAACCAAGATGCGACCTGCTTCGTATAAATTTTGAGTTCCCACCAAGATGAGCTCGCTTATTTGCAGCACCCACTAGCTACTTTTGTTGGTATACTAGTTTTATGCCCCGCCCGTGTTTCGGGACACTAAACCAAATATTTCGCATTCTCATAACATGTACGTCTATCTTTCGGTTACTTGTACATACTACTTATAACACGATTTCAATAAAAATTACACGGAGTCTAACAATTAAAACAAAACAGTACCATACTTTTTCTAAAAAAAACCAAAACGATAACAATAAAATATTATACCGGAGCAAAATTGTATTTTTTTCATGACAAATGAGCAAGTGGCAGGCAACTTCCTCACACGAATAAAAATCACATCGAGTCAACCAATTAAAACAAAATACTACCATAGATTTGTAAAATAAAAAAAACTAAAACGATAGCATGAATATGATTTTACACTACGAGCAAAATTGTAATTTGATAGAGCAAAAAAAAAACGATGGCAAAGCTTTTAATTTGAATTGATAGCAAAGTCGTAATTTAGGAGGGGAAAAAACGATAGTGAAACTGTTAATTTGAATGGGGTAAAATCGTAATTTGGCAGTACCAATGAGGAAGTGTCTGGTACTATTCTCCGCCATGTCCTATGTAGTTATATATACGATCCATGTTTAAGAAATATATACATTTTCCATCCATGGAATCTGGGTATACCTTTTGTATAAATTAAGTAAAAGTAAATTAATTCATAAACATTTATTCTACCAAGTAGAAGTAAATTAATTCATAAACATTTATTCTACCACGACATATTTATTGATAAATAAGTAGTAAATATCAGATGTAATATCATGTATCTTGTGTTTGGTTTATAAGGGAATACTTTAATCGTTTTAAAAGTATACAACAAATAAATTTATATAAAACAGAATATCACCTAAATAGTTATTAAATTTGAGATTTGAGAAAACAAACATTTATGATTACAGCCAATTAGTTTCCGTCAAATAAATTTCATCGATTATGATAGCTAAGGCTTAACTCACACATTTGGTGGCTTATCCTGTACTTTTGACAGCTAAGTTCGCACTTTTAGATGCCGGCTACAACATAACCCATACTTTTTCTACCGGTTAAATTCAATGAGTATTTAAAATTTAAATGATTTGTTTTATTGTTTTGATATTGTTTTTCTTTTTCCTAGGTGAAATACCTTATTACCCCACCCAAAACCCTAAATATATTTCAACATTCCCCTATAAAAGCTCAACCCACCATCTGATTTGTAAATACCTCAACCCCCAATAGTTTTAGTTTGTTCTTGCCATTCTCGAGTTTTAGTTGAAAGAAAGTGGGATAGATGGAAAGGGAGACTAGGTTCGGGGAAGGTGATGGAATGTGTGGTTTCGAACAAAATAATCTATCATTATTTGTTGTTTTGTTCCAAGACCACATGTTCCGACATCTTCCTCTGACTATCTCCCCATCCCTTCTTGTCCTTAGATGATTGGTGTTGGTTTGTTGAAGAAGAATACAATGATCGATTTTATTTTATATATTTTATTGTTTAATAGATCAGCACATATAGAACACAATGAGATTGAAAAATTAATCAGTGTTTGTTGTGTTTTTTTCTTTTTTGTTGTTCGATATTAATTTTCTTTTATTAGTGTTTAATTGTTTTTAAGGTTCATGAAAGGTGGTTCTCAGCCGTTATCTCCAATCTATTTAGTTTCCGACAGACAACTGGTTGAGCTCCGACAGCTTGACCCGTAGAAAGATATGATTATATAAACAATCAGGGCCGGCCCAAGGGTAAGCCAAATGAGGCTTGGGCCTTGGGCCACCAAAACTATAGGGCCTCCGCAATTTGATGAAAGCACAGTCTATTTATAAAAGATTTAGGGTGTGGGTTATCAATAGATTGATGGTTGGTGGTGTAGTGGTTTTGTGTATGTATGGATGTTTGTGAGACCCGGGTTCGAATCCCTGGTTCAATGTTTTTTTCCTTGTTTATAAATTTTAATTTAATCTTTCAAATAATTACACTTGGGCCCTTCAAGTTTAACTTTCAATTACATACATTTTTTTGAGAAAAAGGCCACAAGATTTTACTTCGCCTTAGACCACAAAATTGGTTGAGCCGGCCCTGTAAACAATAATAGATTTTGCGGGGGATAGGTCTTAAAACCATGTTAGGTAGTAAGCGAACAATAACCAAAACCAAGAAAATCATAAAAATGTGAAATTATACCGCCATGTTACGTCAAACGTAGGCAAAGAAAAAATATAACTTATGCTGTGAAATGACGTAAAACATAGACAAACTCGAATTGCATTTATAGCGATAAACTTTAATTTAATGACAAAACTTACACAAAAAAAATTGAACATAGAAATAGAACTGATTGGACAAATAATGTAAACCTCATTATAATAAATCACTACAAGAAAATAAAAAAATAAAAAAAATCCCTCCACGAGTCGATAATCTGTGGTGTAAAAGGACTCAAAGAAAAGAATTAAAAACTAAGGGATGACATTATAGTAATTCAGTCATAAAGAACGGTTTATTTATATATCGTAGATAAGAGATACACAAAATGTTATCTATATCTATATATATTCTAAAGTTTAGTTATATGTTCTATTTTAAAACCAAAATTTATGGTTGTTTTAAATGCACCAGCCTATAAAAATCATATTAATTGCATTTAATTTACTTAATAATCACAAGTTACATTACTTTAATCATTTGTGTCAAAAATAATTCCAGTTTAATAATCACAAGTTACATTACTTTAATCATTTGTGTCAAAAATAATTCCACAAACCCTAGATCATCTGATAATAACAATAAGAAGAAAGCTCCGGCCGCACACAAATCTCCGGTATTCGACTGCGATTGCTTCGATTGTTACACGAACTACTGGTTCCGGTGGGACACGTCTGTTAACCGAGAGCTAATTCATCAAGTAATTGAAGCATTTGAAGAAAACCTTACCAGTAGTGAACAGGTTAACTGCCGCGGCCGTAAAGCTAACCAGAAGAAAGAGAAGGCGAGTCATCGGAGGTTCGCCGGAAAAGCTTTAAATCCTCCGCCAGAGGTTTCGGTTTTGCCTCCGTACGACGTCTCATTAGTTGAAGAATGTGCAAAGAAATAACATGAGGTAGTGGAGGAGTCGCCGGCGACGGATGCAACGGCGAGAAGAGGACTTCCGGAAGTGAAAGGGTTGTTTAACTGGCGTTTATGGGGACTTTGGAGTCCGTGATATTCATCCTTCGCCTCTCAATATATGCTCTCCAATCCATAATTAACTTCTCCCCAATTGAAGATCTTCATCGATTAGGCACACAACTCTCAGACATATATCTTCGATTGATCTCCTGCACAGGCTCGCCATCAGGCTCTCCATCAGTCGGCAACTCAATTGGAATCATAATTAACTTCTCCCTAATTGAAGATCTTCATCGATTTGGCACACAATTCTCAGACATATATCTTCGATTGATCTCCTGCACAGGCTCTCCATCGGTCGGCAACTTCAATTGGAATCAAAATGGGTCATTTACTTGCTCCTTTAATTACACATAATCCTCCGACTCTCCAGCAACCTTTAATTGCAATATCTATATCTCTAAGATGAGATAATGTATGGTAATGAAGATTTGGAGCAGCAAGAGGTAAAAACAGCCCGAATTTTTCCTTTTATAAATTCAATTGGTGAGTGTTAGTGTGTGTGTTTATATTGATTAGGGTTTCATCAAATACAATGTGAGGGTTTCCAATCGGTGTTTATACAAATAATATTGAACCCAATTTTTATGTATGTGTATGCAGTGTGTAGTATGGGGTCTTGCTTACCTCATTCAAGGAATAACAATGAAAGACAGGGGTCATTGATTTCGAAAAACTCCGCCCCTTTGTTCGCCTTCTTCCTGATTTTAAGTTACAGTGAGTCAATTTCCTTTTTTCTGATTCTAATCGATTAAGAACTATACGTGATTAACCAACGAATTGTGGTAGATATTATGTTTCTATTGCAGTATTTGGATTGAATTGACTGTTGCAATTTAATAATCGTCAGTTATAATTCGTTTTTTGAATATAGAGAAACACTGACTTATTTAAGGTGCTTGATTTGGGTGAATAGTAGCAATATAAACTGCTATTGTAATTTGGTGTGATATTCAATTCAGTATCAGCAACCTAATCAAATTGTGCCCTAAACATAGAGTAAATGTGTTCACCAGCAAGGTAATAATATGTACTAATTTTCAATTATTAGTGATTTCTAATAAGGAAATATAGCTATTAGGTTATGTCAAGGTAAGTATAGCTTATAAAGAATATGTTGCAGAATAAAGTTAATACAACATTTTAGTAATAAATAATTAGCTGATAGTCAATAATAATTTTAGTATGCTAATGTTGTTAAAGTTAATAATAAGGACTATCAATTGTTATTTAACAATTTTAGTAGAACTGATGCAACATTTTTGGTTAATAGAGCTCTTAGTGACTCGGTTATTTATTACTAATTGATTAATAGCCCATTAGCATACTAACTCTTGATTCAAAGTAATCTCTGAACAATTGATAGTCACTAACCGAGTCACTACCGTTGTTAAGGTACCTGCATTTATGTTGTTCGTTAACTATTTGATTGTTTTGCTACCACATACTAATCACCCCTGCCAGGTGTGAAGGTGAATACTTTATTAACGTGACCGTTTTTATTGTCGGGTCGATTTTGAATCAATTTTGTTTACTTTTATCAGTTTTTGGTTTCGGTTTGGTTTTAGGTTGTTTTATTTTTTTGCATCGTTTTGGCTTTGATTTTTCCCAGCAATTGTTTTGTTTCGATCTAAGTTTTTTGAGTTCGTTTCGGTAAGATCTTTTACGTTTTTTGTTCCGTTTCAGTTTTTTTTTTAGTTTTGTGTAAATTTAGTTTCCTTTCCGGTTAGATTCGCTTTATTTGTTTTTGGTTCAGGTTCGGTTTTCATTTCAGCAACATTATTTGTCTCAGCTTATTTGTTTCGGTAAAATTATTCAGTTTGTATAAGTTCATTTCGGTCTGGTTTTGTTTTTTGGTTCGTTTAGGTTTGGTTTCAGTTTCCTTGGTTTTCGCTTTTAGTTGGGTTCCATTTTTTATTTAGTCCCCGGTTCGCTTTCTGTTGGCTCAAAACTATTTATGCGGGTCAAGTTAAAAACATATATTCACATACACACACGCGCGTGGTTAAGGTACGTTGCATAATCTATACATCTTGCTTTAAACAGAAGTAGGTGCAACCCGTAAACGAATTGGAGGTTCAATGTTATGTTCGTTTATTTTCGTTCATTTATGTTCGATGATTGAATTTCGTTTATGTCTGTCCTCTCTCTTATTTGCGTTCGTTTGTAACCATTCTTTAATTTCATTTGAATGTTCGTTTAAATTTATACATTACTAATATTCATTTGAAATAGTTTTCATATTATCAAACCATTTGTTTACTTTTAAAAAAGTTGGATGTAATGATGCTGGTAGAATATTGACTTCCACCATGCTGGTAAAATTAACACAGTTTTACAACCCACCAACCTGATTACTACCCGCCTGCCTATTTAAATAAATGGGTTAAATAAGTAATGAACCGCATTCAGGTTACATGAATTTAAGCGTGACTGAGTTAGACTTGCATGGAGTTTTCCTACATATTTTGATATGACTGTTTGACTTTGCATATAAAAAATAATTATCTCATTATGATTTATTTCAACTTCAACTTTCAGTAAACAATTTCTAAGTTTAACTATATCTTATATTTAAAATCAAAATTTATGGTTGCTTTAAATGCATTACAATTAACTTTAATGAAATAGTACCAGCCTTTATGACCATGTTTAATCAATGAGGCTCTTCCTTTTCTCCATATATTAATGTTTAAGTTAGGGTTTATAGACTTTTCATAACAATTCACCTTAAAGGATTGATTGGTGATTAGATAACTAATATTTAATATTACAATTAACTTTAATGAAATAGTACGAGCCTTTATGACCATGTTTAATCAATGAGGCTCTTCCATTTCTCCATATATTAATGTTTAACTTAGAGTTTATAGACTTTTCATAACAATTCACCTTAAAGGATTGATTGGTGATTAGATAACTAATATTTAATATTGTTTACTTTTTTATTTATTTTTTATTTATGTTTATGCAATGAACCTCTTCGTTTTCTTCATCAAGTGATGTTAAGCTTATTTAATGGGGTTGTTTACATACCACCACCATTTACGGTCGCTTTCAATTACATTGATTATTCCACGGTTTTTTTCTGGGGATGTGAATGGTCTGAATGCCTATTATATAACGTCATCCTTCTCTATTGTTGTAGGTACATATTCAGCCTTGCTACTCTACTAACATGTCCAGCTCTCTTAATATGAATACATAAGGAAGTGGTGTTGGCTGCCAAATGGCCCTCACTGACCTCCGTGAAGGGAGTACCGGCCCCATCACGGTTATGGTTTACCGAAAGTGGGATGTCACAAGTGTCAATGGACGCTACATGAGCACCGACTATGTCGTCAGTGATAAAAAGGTAAGTCTCACCCTTTTAACCCCCCTTCTGTTTTCCTTTTACCGGTTTCGTTGTTATTGAAATTATGTTGTTTGGTTTGCACAGGGAGGTGTGATGCATTGTACCGCAAGAAATAACATTGCGCACTACTTCTTTGACAAACTCAAAGAGGGATGGATATATTTACTTAAGGGTTTTACGGTACAGAGCACCGATCAATACCGGATTCTGAAAGACAGCCCCTTTGTTATCGGGTTAAATGGTTCCACGATTGTGAAGAAGGTTGACGATGCCAGTGGTTCCTTTACGCGCTACCCGTTCTTACTTACTGCGTTTGAGGACCTCCAACCAACCAACTGAGAGCAAGTTTTTTGTAGGTATGGTGAATAATAATATTTCTTAAAAAATACTTTATAAATTCTTATTACAAGATGTTTTATTTTGATTAAGCAAGTAGATTTAAAGTATATCAATTTGTCAATATGCAAATGATAAAAGCTTAAATACTAAATTTGCATACGCAATGTATAAATTTGCACATGGGCTTTAAAATCATTCATGACTATGAAGATACTAAATTTGGATACCGGAATAATACCGCATCCGCTAAGAACATGTTTTGTCATTTGGTTTTAAAGATTTGCATATGGGTTTAAATTTGCATATATGTCATATGGGTAGAGGCTATGATGTTTAAATTTTCATTTGACTTTATTCTTAGTTAGGCTGCATACATTAGATAAAAAATACATAACCTACCACTTTTTAACAGTCTTCCTTTCGTTAATTCACTGCAGGCAGTCGACTGGTGATGGGATTGGGGATGACAGTGCCATGCGTTAACTAAAGTTCGATCCATGTGTTATGGGGTAACTTTGTAGAATAGTAACCAAGTTTTAGAAGTGTTCCAATTAGGTCACTCAAGTTTCAAAAGTGTTTTAATCAGGTCACTCAACATTTATTTTTCATTAAAATTAAGGGTTTTTTCATCCATTTCATAAGTAACCATGGTGATGTGGATTTTTGTTTCTTTTTTCCCTTTTATTAGATGCTAACTTCGAGTGATGACGTGGATTGTAACTTGTTTTTTTAATTTTTAATGTAATTAAAGTTTTTTTTATTTTTAATAAATATAATTTTATATATTAAAATAATCCGACCCCAACATCTTATTCTTCATTTTTTTCTTGACACATAGAAAAAAGGACATGGCTCGATTTGAATGTTAGGTTGTCTAATTGAGACCAAAATGATACGAGTGACCTATTTAGAACACTTTTAAAACTTGGTTACTATCCAATAAGACAGGGAGGCGTGCGAGAGCTACTGCGTTTTTCCATTTATGTTTCATATTTTTTATTTTGGAAGACATCTTTTTCCCTTTTTTTGGCACACGAGTTATGCCAACAGAACAAATTACGATCCATGGTTTAATAAAGTTTTAGCATGCCTCTTTATATGCGTCTTTGTCTTACGTACACTACTACTACAGATTACTCGCTTTGCCTTTTGGGTTATTATATCTCAACAATTATTATGTGGTTTTACTTTGTTTGATATAATTAAGTTGTTTAACTTAACATGAGACCAACTAATTTGTTACGAACCGGTTTTTGTTTTAAAAATCTATACTATATTCGCACTTTCGTACCGTGTCACGCACTATCTATATCAATCGTCGTTCCAGGAAAAAAAAATAACTATTATGCATGCCGTGCATCGCACGGGTATTCCCCCTAGTATATAGTAATAAAGAGTTTGTGTACTTTAATCTTTCCTTCAAAATATCCAGGCTTTTGATTTTTACTTATCATGATTGAAACTCTTTGAAAATTGTTAAAAAAAATGGTACAAAATCAGTTTGTATAATTTTCGAGCCAAACCAAGATGCGACTTGCTTCGCATAAATTTTGAGTTCGCACCAAGATGAGGTCTCTTATTTGCAGCACCCACTAGCTACTTTTGTTGGTATACTAGTTTTATGTCCCACCCGTCTTTCGGGACACTAAACCAAATATTTCCCATTCTCATAATATGTACGTCTATGTTTCGGTTACTTGTACATACTACTTATAACACGATTTCAATAAAAATTACACGGAGTCTACCAATTAAAACAAAACAGTACCATATTTTTTCTAAAAAAAACAAAACGATAAAAATAAAATATAAAACTGGGGTAAAATTATATTTTTTCATGACAAATGAGCAAGTGGCAGGCAGCTTCCTCACACGAATAAAAATCACATCGAGTCAACCAATTAAAACAAAACACTACCATAGATTTGTAAAATAAAAAAAAAACTAAAACGATGGCATGAATATGATTTTACACTACGAACAAAATTGTAATTTGATAGAGAAAAAAACAAAAACGATGGCAAAGCTTTATATTTGAATTAATAGCAAAATCGTAATTTAGGAGGAAAAAAACCGATGGTAAAACTGTTAAATTGAATGGGGTAAAATCGTAATTTGGCAGGACCAATGAGAAAGTGCCTGGTACTATTCTCCACCATGTCCTTTGTAGTTATATATACTATCCATGTTTAAGAAATATATACATTTACCATCCATGTAATCTGGGTATACCTTTTGTATAAATTTAGTAAAAGGAAATTAATTCATAAACATTTATTCTACCAAGTAGAAGTAAATTAATTCATAAACATTTATTCTACCGTGACATATTTATTGATAAATAAGTAGTAAATATTAGATGTAATATCATGTATCTTGTGTTTGGTTTATTAAGGGAATACTTTAATCATTTTAAAAGTATACAACAAATAAATTTATATAAAAGAGAATATCACCTAAATAGTTATTAAATTTCAGATTTGAGAAAACAAACATTTATGATTACAGCCAATTAGTTTTCGTCAAATAAGTTTCATCGATTATGACAGCTAAGGCTTAACTCACACATTTGGTGGCTTATCCTGTACTTTTGACAGCTAAGTTCGCACTTTTAGATGTCGGCTACAACATAACCCATACTTTTGCTACATGTTAAATTCAATGAGTATTTAAAAATTTAAATGATTTGTTTTATTGTTTTGATATTGTTTTTCTTTTTCCTAGGTGAAATTACCTTATTACCCCACCCAAAACCCTAAATATATTTCAACATTCCCCTATAAAAGCTCAACCCACCATCAGATTTGTAAATACCTCAACCCAAATAGGTTTAGTTTGTTCTTGCCATTCTCGAGTTTTGGTTGAAAGAAAGTGGGATAGATGGAAAGGGAGACTAGGTTCGGGGAAAGTGGTGGAATGTGTGGCTTGGAACAAAATAATCTATCTTTATTTGTTATTTTGTCCCAAGACCACATGTTCCGACATCTTCCTCTGACTATGTCCCCATCCCTTCTTGTCCTTAGATGATTGGTGTTGGTTTGTTGAAGAAGAAAACAATGATCGATTTTATTTTATATATTTTATTGTTTAATAGATCATCACATATAGAACACAATGAGATTGAAAAATTATTCAGTGTTTGTTATGTTTTTTTCTTTTTTGTTGTTCGATCTTAATTTTCTTTATTAGTGTTTAATTTGTTTTTCAGGTTCATGAAAGGTATTTCTCAGCCGTTATCTCCGATCTATTTAGTTTCCGGCAGACATCTGGTTGAGCTCCGGCAGCTGGACCTGTAGAAAGATATGATTATATAAACAATAATAGATTTTGTGGGGCGTAGGTCTTAAAACCGTGTTAGGTAGTAAGCAAACAACAACCAAAATCGGGAAAATCGTAAAAAATGTGAATTTATACCGCCTTGTTACGTCTAATGTAGGAAAAGACAAAAGCTAACTTATGCCGTGAAATGACATAAAACATAGACAAACTCGAATTGCATTTATAGCGAAAAACTTTAATTTAATGACAAAACTTACCCAACAAAAATTAAACATAGATATAGAAATCTGATAGGACTAATAATGTAAACCACATTAAAATAAATCACTACAAAAAAAAAACCTCCATGAGTCGATAATCTGTGGTGTAAAAATACGCAAAGAAAAGAACTAAAAACTAAGGGTTGACATTATAGTAATTAAGTCATAAAGAACGGTTTATTTATATACTGTGGATAAGAGATACACAAAATGTTATATATTGTAATATAAAGTTTGTGTACTTTTAATCTTTCTTTCAAAATATCCAGTATTTTGATTTTTATTTATCATGCTTGAAATTATTTGATAATTGTAAAAAAAAAAGGGTAAAAAATCTGTTTGTATAATTTTCGAGCCAAACCAAGCTGGGACCTGCTTCGTATAAATTTTGAGTTCGCACCAAGATGAGTTCGCCTGTTTGCGGCACCCACTAGCTACTTTTGTTGGTATACTAGTTTTATGCCAAATATTTCTCATTCTCATAAGATGCAAGTCTATTTTTCGGTTACTTGTACATACTACTTGATGCGTGTGTAGCGTTATATATTTTTGTTGATATTTTAAGCCCCTTTTGACACATTAGTCATGTTTTAAATTTATAAAACACGATATTCTACTAACACTAAACACACATATGGGCACGTGCACCCATCATGAGCGTAGTATAGCGTTGGTAAGATACCGAGGACACAAGAGCTTTTAGTACCGGTCTATCCTCAACGTCTAATCAAATTAAAAGTTTTAGAAAAGGTTTTAAACATGAAAAATAAAAACTAAAAACACTGAAAAAATAAAAATAAAATAAAAACAGATAGACAAGATGAATCACTTGGATCCGACTCGCCTTTGATGTAACCTTTGATGATTTCAACACTTTTACACTCTTTAAGAGATTATCTTAGTTATAGTAGTAGGCCCCTCTTTTGAAGGTGACGTTACCCTCAACCCAGTGGTTTGAGTCAGCAAGGATACAATCCCAAAGGGTCGGAATATTGAAAGATAATTAATTAAGTTATTAATGCGTAATGTGGTAGGCCCCTCTTTTGAAGGCGGCGTTACCCTAGGCTAAGTGGTTTGAGTCAGCATGGATACAATCCCAAGTAGCCGGGTTAATTTATTAATAGTAGTTAACATATGAGGGGATCAAGCCATTCGCACCCCCGCCATCCAATACCAGTGGGTATTGAAGGAGGTCCTAGTAAGCTTGACCTAGGTCCTTGCAGGATCTATACACTGAACAAGCCAAGAACCTTACCAAACCATTCCCTTAACCCCCGACCAGGTAGCCAACATATTTCTATATAGACCGTAGAGATATGAATGGTGAAAATATTTTTCGTTGGAGATAGCAAGTGATCACAAAATGGAAGAATTTCGAGAGTAGTTTGTCCTGCAGGGAACACGGTTCCTTGGTGTCGGTATCGTAGGGGATATGTCATTCATACATGTAACCACATTTGCACATCGTAATGTAAATAAAAATTTATTATAAAACAAAAATAACTGTTTCATAGTCATGGATAAAAGGAAAATAATACATAAAGTTCGATCGTTTCTAAACAGCATCGTCTTCCAGTCAGTCGAATGCTTATCCACGGGCTGGATTTGCATTAACGAGCTTTGGGAAATTGTTTCTGAAATGGCCCATCTCGCAACAGTTGTAGCAAGAACCTGGTGGAAAACGAGCTTGAGCAGGGTTGTTGTCAACTTGATTTTGTGCAGCCGCAGCTCGGCAAACCCTAGCTGTAAGACCAGTAAGTCCACAATTTAGGCATTTGCGGCATTGTACATTAGCATGATGATGAAGGTTACATTGGTTGCACAAAGGTGCAATTCCGTTGTATGGCTTCTTAGCAGGGGGTTGAGTTGGTTGGTTAGGGACAACTTGATTGTTTTGAGCAACCACGGTGAAGTTCTGAGAAGCCTTACGCTTCTTTGACTTCTTGGAGGATTCAGTCTGCTTATCATTTGGTTTTGTTTCATCGGTTGGTTTCTTATCGCCCTTTCGAAAAAGTTTACCCTGCCTGATCTGAGATTCAGTCAGGGTAGCGGATAGCTCAATGGCCTGTTTAACTGTAGTAGGGTTGCTACCAGTAACAATGTCTTGAACGAAGTTAGGGAGGCCATAAATGTACTTTTCAATTGCCTTATCCAAAGGCGTAACCATGGTTGGACATAACAGACTTAGTTCCTCATATCGGTCCGTGTAGGCTCGATGCTCACCACTATCTTGTTTAAGATCGTCGAATTCCTTTTCAAGTGCCCTGATTTCATGACAAGGACAGAATTCCTTCATCATTAGAGCTCGAAGCTCTTCCTAGGTGTAACATATGTGCTTGTAATCATTGTGAACAATACCGTTATCAATAAAACGAAGTTATTTGATCCCAATGTTTGTTTATTTATGTTTTACATTTTTCATGTTTTGACTTTTATTCAATTTCAAACTCTATATCACTTTCTGGAGAGTTATACGCAAACTGGTGCGTAAACGTACTCAGTTTAATGTGACAAATACTCCGGAACATCAACATATGCTTAACATACCTTAAATAACCTTTACATAACTTAGAAATAAGTTTTGAAGGCTTTGGTATGGCAAAAACAAGTTAATTCGCCTATAGGGACTAAATTTGACAAACTACGAAAGTATGCCAATTTGAACTGTAACGAACATTCCGGAACATGACCATAAGTTAAACATACCATAAATATCCTTTACATAGCTTAGAAATAGACTTTGTGGGGCTCGGTATGCTAAAATAAAGTTTTGGGTCATTCAGGGACTAAAAGCATCAAAACATGCACAAGTTTGCACTTTCGCGCATAACTTACGTTCTGAATACATACGGACATCCAAAAATTTATGTAAGCACTAAAATATTTTATTTTAGTGTTAGGCATAAGAAAAATCCATTCGTCGCGTCATTTGGATCGTTTTTCGCGCTTATGCGCATTCCGTCGTAATTAACCGAACATCGCGATTGTACGGCCAAACGAACCGACATCCGATATATTTTTGAGCACATTTTAAGTTCCCTATACCTTAACTTCATTTTAGAGCTTTGAAATGGGGTTAACGGGGCTTAAACGTGTCAAGAATGCATCAAAAACCAAGTTTGGAGCTGCACGGGCCTGTTTTGCCATTTTTCAAACTTTCTGGTCTGCAAGGTCCTTACGGACCTCAACACTCAGGACGTTGAGGTCCGTAAGCAGGGGTCAGATGCAGAAACTTGTTTTTAATAGCCTGTTTCCAGCCTTTAAACCCTCCAAAGGCCAATTCCACATGTCAAACTCTTGTGGTGGGAGCAAAACGAGTTACCATAACATTCCGACAAGTGTACGGGTGAGATCAAGGCACGTTAATCGATAAACGATCCTAACGGTTGTCCATTTACTATAAATACCCAACTTAACCTCACTCATTCCTCACAAATCAGATCAAAAAGACTCTAAGTTGAAGCCATTGCTTCATACCTGGGTTATTTGATCAAGATTAGCTTTCGGGACCCTTTGTAAGTGTTCTTTCATTCTTTTCATGCGTTTTAGCGTTAAAAGTCAAACTTTGTTTGACTTTCTGCATTGACCAGTTTATGGTCAATGCGAAGTTCATTTGGACTTCATAACGTGAGCGTGATCACAATGGTTATAGTCCTTAGTGACTATACCTACTGATTACCACGTTATCTAGGCTCAGTGACGAGTCGTAGTTTCGGCCAAAATGCGCATTCTTGCGTATTTTGTAACCAAACTACTTGTGAGTATCAAAACCGTTTGTTATGATACCAAACCTATTTTCTAAACTTAGTTAAGCATGTTTTAACATGCTTAGCTCGTCACTTTTAGTTTAATGCTTGTATAGGGTCGTAAGGTAAGCGATCTAAACAATCGCTTATACTTTCGAACCCGACCCGTTTGGTCGATCATTAGGATCCGACCAAACACATTAGGTGACCATAGTAGATAGGGAATAACCTTCCAAGGTTATACCTTATGGTCGCTTCGTTTAAGTAGTTGTATGATAGGTAGTTTATATGCCTTAGGTAAATTACCAAAATGCCCTTTTAACGCCAAAATTCATTTTAAGCATATGTAACATAACTTTTGGTATCTAAACGGATTTGGTAACAATATTTGACATGTTAAGGAATATTTTACTTATCATAGGACTAGTTAGGCGTTCCGAACACGTTTTACGCGAACGACGCGTTAAAGTAGCATAAGCTACCTAAACGGGTCGTAATGGGTCGTAAGCACATAGGTTAGGTTTCATTTTAGTATGTGGGCTTTGTTAAACCATATTACCTGAGTTCCCATACTCGTTTGGTTTACGAACCCTCATCCTATCAAATCCTCCGATATAGGTCCGGTATATTAACATAGTTACCTATATTAGATGCCGTTTGATATCCGTGATCTCTAGCATTGTTTGGTTGTTACTCAAGGACTACTAAGCAATATCAAGTGAGTACATAGAACCCCCCTCTTTTAAATATTTTCAAGGTGTTTATGTGAGTACATAGACCCCTCTTTTACTGTTTTCCAAACATTTTGGGGTGGAACACATGTGCCTACTTGTTACTTTCATGCTTTCATATCATATGCTTGTTATGTTCAATCGTACACTTATAGTACATGATTTCATTGTTTTTATGCTATGTATGCCCATTGTGTGCATATTTAGTACATCATTTTACATTACATTTTATGCTATGTTTGCCCATTGTGTGCATACTTAGTACATCATTTTACATTACATTTTATGCTATGTATGCCCATTGTGTGCATATTTAGTACATCGTTTTACATTACATTTTATGCTATGTATGCCCATTGTGTGCATATTTAGTACATCGTTTTACATTACATTTTATGCTATGTATGCCCATTGTGTGCGTACTTAGTACATCATTTTACATTATATTTTATGCTATGTATGCCCATTGTGTGCGTACTTAGTACATTATTTTACATTACATTTTATGCTATGTATGCCCATTGTGTGCGTACTTAGTACATTATTTTACATTACATTTAATGCTATGTATGCCCATTGTGTGCATACTTAGTACATCGTTTTACATTACATTTTATGCTATGTATGCCCATTGTGTGCATACTTAGTACATTTATTCATCACATGCTTACATTTTGGTATGACATTTGGGTTGTATAAATGGGAAAATATATTCATTAACATTAGCGACGCCACTCGTTAGTAGGTAGTGGTACCATAGGACTTGACAACTCCCATTCCTGAAATCCCGGGTTTGTTTGGATTGGAAGGAATGACCGAATTCGATAAACATAACACAGATAGACCTTTAATTTGTTTAAAGGCCTATCACCACAGTCACAAGGCTTGGATGTATGCATTTTCACAATACCGCATAGATATTTGTATCAGTAAAGCATGCATTTGTTCCACAAAGCATAACTTTGACTTAAACTATGTTTAATTCAATACCCTAATTTTGTGCATTTTACCTATGGGTTAGTTGATATATTTCACATACCATACATGATATTTTGAATACACATTATATGATTTACATTAAACATAAACATTTTGGCATTGATATACACATTTGGTGGTTTACATTAGACATGGACATTTTGATATGGTTTACACAATAACACTTGACAATTGATTTATACATGAACACTTTACATTGGTGGTTGGTTTGGGTAAATGATTTGAGTAACGAGGCGTGTGTAATATGATACAAACATGGTGGATACGCCGCTGGTACTTCCTATATATAAGTGTTTGTATAATATTACATATCGTAGCGTTATTTAAATCATTTCAGTAAAGACATATTACATTTTTCACAAATAACATATTTTTCACAGGACATTGTTTTACAAAACAGTTTATTTTATACAACTCATTTTACTTGGTTATTTCATTAACCATACACCTTTCTTTTATATAATCTGATTTCTTATCGAGTTTTCATATGATTTATAAAAGAAAACACTTACAAGATTCATGACTAATTTTTATTAAACCTTTCTTTTAAAACCCCAGTCATGAATCCTATTTTCACAAAACCTATGTATCTCACAGGCATTTTTATGCTGACGTACCTATTTTCACATGTGTTTTCAGGAGCTTTTCCATAGGATGATGATCGTGACACTAGGGCGGACTTGTGCCTTAGAGACATAAAACGAAGATAGACTTAGTTTAATTATGTTATGTACTCTTTGTTTCCTGTTTAAGACAATGTAACTCTTATGTTGATAAATAAAATACAACTTTGAATGCCATGGTTATGAAACAATTAATTCTGTTACAACACTCCCCGACGTTTTCCGCCACGTTTTGTATGTTGTACGTGGTCGGGGTGTGATAGAAGAGTTGGTATCAGAGCCAATGGTTATAGGGAATTAGGTTAATTGTAATTCTTTGACATAGACTATAACCTTTCTAGGACCTTAACACAAGTTATCTTGTGTTTAGATCTTAAAACATGCACATCACCTATCCTTAGGTGATTATCAAAACAAAAACCAAATTTTCCGAAACGATTTTTGAAAAACAATCTTCTGTTTTTGAATAATTTATTACAAGGTTTTGAACCCTCAGTTATATCGTTTTGAACCCCTTTGAATTTTCAAAAATCTCGTCAAAGTTTTGGGTTCTAAATAGTGTGAACACGTGCAAACTGGAAGAGTGAATGCCTGTACCCTGGGTCTTCTGTCTAAGGCTAGAGTGTTCGTACAAATCCACATAATCGGACCAGTCACTCTTACCTGGGAACTCTTGGGGTGAGTGTTCACTTATAGGCGAGCATGTCTTCGCGATACATTATTTTTGACCCAATTACTTTGATTAGTCACTGTGTGTCGTTTGTTTGCTTTATGATGCGGACGAATGACCACCATCTTTGCTTTTGTTGATTTTGTTTCATCTCATTCTCTTCATCCAATCATCTCACTCGTTTCCTTTCATGTTTTCCTCTTTTAGAATGCCTCCTCGACGCGAAAACCAGATAGCGACTGCCGGACTGGCAGAAATCATTGCGCAGCAAATGGCTGTTCAATTCCCAAATCTCTTTGCTCAATGGACCAAGCCAACAACAACAATCATGCTCCATGCAAATTCAAGGATTTTAACTCGGCTAAACCACTTAAGTTTAGTGGTTCTGAGGGAGCGACTGGGCTTCTTCAATGGTTCGAGAGCATTGAGAATACTTTCCGTCACGTTCAGTGTCCTGACAATCGCATGGTCGAGTTTTCTTCGAGTGTGTTTCAGAAGAGGGCTCTTACGTGGTGGAACGGGGTTATGAGAGATCGTGGTGCAGAAGTTGCTCTAGCACAGACATGGGCTGAACTTAGAGCTCTTATGATGAGGGAGTTCTGTCCTCGTCATGAACTGCGAGCCTTGGAGAGAGAGTTTGATGATTTGAAGCAAGATAGTGGCGAACATCGGGCGTATACTGATAGATTTGAGGAGTTGAGTCTGCTTTGCCCAACTATGGTTACCCCACTCGACAAGGCTATCGAAAGGTACATCGACGGCCTACCTGACTCAGTGCAAGACATCCTTACTGGTAGTAACCCTACCACACTCCGTCAGGCGATCGAGTTAGCAGCGACATTGACTGAGTCGCAGGTCCGAAAGGGAAAGCTGCATAAAAATGGTGACAAGGGCAAGAAGCAGGCGTCTGACAAAGAAGATAGCAAGAAAGGTCAAAACAAGAAAGAAAAGAATTCTGGTTCCTCAAGGGGGTCAAGGAAGCGTAAGGCTTCCCAAAATTTTGTTGTCACTGCCCAAGCTAACCAGGCAGCTCCCAATCAACCCGTACAGCCTCCAGCGAAGAAACCTTATGGAGGAAATGCACCTTTGTGCAATAGATGCAACAGTCACCATCAGTCGCAACTTCCCTGGCGTTTCTGTACTAACTGTGGGAAGTCAGGTCATCTTGCTGATGTTTGTCGTTTTGCTCAGAATCAGGCTGCACGTAATCCAGCTCAACAAGTTGCTCAGCCTCTTGCTCAGCAACAAGGTCAAGCTGCACGACCACATTTTCCTCCTGGTTCATGCTACAATTGTGGGGATATGACCCACTACAGAAACCAGTGCCCAAGGCTAGCAAACCAGAATCAGAATCCAAATCAGAATCAGGCTCAGGCTCGAGGTCGAGTCTTCAACATGAATGCTCAAGTGGCACAAGCAGACAATGAAGTGGTGAACGGTACATTCTTTATTAATAATCAGCTTGCATCTGTTCTTTTTGATTCGGGTGCCGATAAGAGTTTTGTGTCATTATCTTTTGAGCCATTGGTTCGTGTGTCTAGAACGAAACTAGGTAAACCTTTGACAGTAGAGGTTGCTAGTGGTGAACCCATTGTTCTTAATTCTGTTCTTCGCAACTGCCAGTTGAACCTTAACGACCATCTTTTTCGTATTGACCTCACGCCTATGCAACTTGGAAGCTTTGACGTTATTGTGGGTATGGATTGGTTAGCCAAGCATCGCGCAGAGGTAGTTTGTTTTGAGAAGATCGTTCGTGTGCCACTTCCGATAGGTGAGATCCTACAGGTTCATGGTGAGAAACCTACTGGTGGTCTCAAACTCATGTCTTGTTTTAAAGCTCGGAAGGATCTGCGAAAGAATTATGTGGCCTTCTTGGCACATGTCACAGCAGATAAAGGCAAAGGTAAGTCTATCCAAGATATTCATGTTGTTCGGGATTATTCTGAAGTATTCCCTGAAGATTTACCTGGTCTACCCCCAGCACGCCAAGTCGAGTTCCGTATTGATCTCGTGCCTGGTGCAAACCCCATTGCCAGAGCTCCATATCGTCTTGCACCGTCTGAGATGCAAGAGTTATCTAAACAGCTTCAGGAACTCTCTGACAAAGGTTTTATCCGTCCTAGCTTTTCACCTTGGGGTGCTCCCGTTCTTTTTGTCAAGAAGAAGGATGGATCTTTTAGGATGTGTATCGATTATCGTGAGATTAATAAGCTTACCATCAAGAATCGATATCCCCTACCTCGCATCGATGATCTCTTTGATCAATTACAGGGCGCTTCTTATTTTTCAAAGATTGATCTGCGATCTGGGTATCACCAACTTCGGGTGCATGAAGAAGACATTCCCAAGACAGCGTTTCGCACTCGTTATGGGCATTATGAGTTCACAGTCATGCCATTCGGTTTGACTAATGCTCCTGCTGTTTTCATGGACTTAATGAATAGGGTCTGCAAGCCTTATTTGGATCAGTTCGTCATTGTTTTTATTGACGATATCTTGATTTACATTAAGACGCGAGCTGATCACGAGCAACATCTTCGTCTTACTTTGGAACTCCTAAAGAAAGAGCAACTTTTCGCCAAATTCTCCAAGTGCGAATTTTGGCTTAAAGAAGTTCAATTTTTGGGGCATATTATCAACGAACAAGGTATTCATGTAGATCCCTCCAAGATCAGTGCAATTAAGGATTGGGATACGCCTACTACTCCTACTGAAGTTCGTTCTTTTCTTGGTCTGGCGGGTTATTATCGCCGCTTCATTGAAAATTTCTCAAAGATTGCAGTTCCTCTAACTGCTCTAACCCAGAAGAACAAACCCTTTGATTGGGGATTCAAGCAAGAGGAAGCTTTTCAAAATTTGAAGCAAAAGCTTTGTGACGCGCCCGTTTTGACTTTGCCTGAGGGCAATGATGATTTCGTCGTTTATTGCGATGCATCTAAATTGGGTCTTGGCTGTGTTCTGATGCAAAGGAACAAAGTCATAGCATACGCATCGAGGAAGTTGAAGATACATGAGAAAAACTACACCACTCATGATCTTGAGTTAGGTGCAGTTGTTTTCGCTCTCAAGATCTGGAGACACTATTTGTACGGTACAAAATGTGTGGTTTTCACGGACCACAAAAGTCTTCAGCATATCTTCAATCAGAAAGAACTCAACATGAGGCAACGACGTTGGGTTGAGCTTCTAAACGACTATGACTGCGAAATTCGCTACCATCCTGGTAAGGCGAATATCGTAGCCGATGCATTGAGTCGTAAGGAACGTACTAAGCTTCATTGTGTCCGTGTTCAATCTGTTATTCAAGCTCGATCCGATATCTAAGCCCGTATTTATCAGGCTCAACAATCTTGTGTTTCACTAGGTTTGATGGATAAAGAATTTCCCTATCACATAACTCCTGATCTGGAACTGAAGGACAATGGATCGTATTACTTCATGGACCATTTGTGGGTCCCAAGCCAAGAAAATCTTCGCACCTTGCTTATGGATGAATCCCATAAGTCTCATTATTCTATTCATCCTGGCTCAGATAAGATGTATAAGGATCTTCGTATTCTGTATTGGTGCCCTGGTATGAAGAGAGACATTGCCTTATATGTATCAAAATGCCTTACTTGTCTTAAGGTTAAGGCTGAACATCAACGTCCTTCGGGTTTATTGGAGCAACCAGAGATCCCAGTTTGGAAATGGGAAAACATTACTATGGATCTTATTACTAAACTTCCGCGCACAAAGAAAGGTCATGATGCCATCTGGGTAGTCGTTAATCGTCTTACTAAGTCAGCGCATTTCTTACCAATCCGTGAGGATTTTTCTGCTGACAAACTTGCTAAAATCTATGTGGATGAAATTGTAGCTCGACATGGTGTTCCTTTGAACATCATTTCTGACAGAGATGCTCGTTTCACTTCTCATTTTTGGAGAACCATGCAATCTGCTATGGGGACCCAACTTAATCTGAGCACAGCTTATCATCCGCAAATGGATGGTCAATCTGAAAGAACAATCCAGACTCTGGAGGATATGCTTAGAGCTTGTGTGATCGATTTTGGTGGTAGTTGGGATTCACATCTTCCGTTGATTGAATTCTCCTACAATAACAGTTATCACTCCAGCATCAAGATGGCTCCTTTCGAGGCTCTCTATGGTCGAAAATGTCGTTCACCAGTCTGCTGGAATGAGATCGGTGAGGCTCATCTTACTGGACCTGCCCTCATTTTAGAGACAATTGATAAGGTTAAGAAAGTTCGTGATAACCTTCAGACAGCTAGAAACCGTCAGAAGAGTTACGCGGACCTAAAACGCAAGCCCTTGGATTTTCAAGTCGGTGATCGTGTATTACTTAAGGTCTCACCTTGGAAAGGTGTGATCAGATTCAGAAAGAAAGGAAAACTTGCACCTAGATACGTTGGACCATTCAAGATCGTCGAAAGAATCGGTAAGGTAGCCTACAGACTTGAGTTACCTCCTGAACTTGGAAATGTTCATCCAACCTTTCACGTGTCCAATCTCAAGAGGTGTTTAGCTGATGAGAACCTCCACATACCACTTGACGAAATTCGTGTTGATAAAACACTGAAATTTGTTGAGAAACCTGTGGAAATCATGGAACGTGAAGTCAAGTGGCTCAAACGCAAGTGCATTCCTTTGGTCAAAGTTCACTGGGAAGCTAAACGTGGACCCGAGTTTACTTGGGAACGCGAAGATCAAATGAAGGCGAAATATCCGCATCTTTTCCCACGAGTTTCCTCTAAATAAATTTCGGGACGAAATTTCCACAAGTAGGGGAGACTGTAACATCTGTGCTTGTAATCATTGTGAACAATACCATTATCAATAAAACGAAGTTATTTGATCCCAATGTTTGTTTATTTATGTTTTACATTTTTCATGTTTTGACTTTTATTTAATTTCAAACTCTATATCATTTCTGGAGAGTTATACGCAAACTGGTGTGTAAACGTACTCAGTTTAATGTGACAAATACTCCGGAACATCAACATATGCTTAACATACCTTAAATAACCTTTACATAACTTAGAAATAAGTTTTGAAGGCTTTGGTATGGCAAAAACAAGTTAATTCGCCTACAGGGACTAAATTTGACAAACTACGAAAGTATGCCAATTTGAACTGTAACAAACATTCCGGAACATGACCATAAGTTAAACATACCATAAATATCCTTTACATAGCTTAGAAATAGGCTTTGAGGGGCTCGGTATGCTAAAATAAACTTTTGGGTCATTCAGGGACTAAAAGCGTCAAAACGTGCACAAGTTTGCACTTTCGCGCATAACTTACGTTCTGAATACATCCGGACATCCAAAAATTTATGTAAGCACTAAAATATTTTATTTTAGTGTTAGGCATAAGAAAAATCCATTTGTCGCGTCATTTGGATCGTTTTTCGCGCTTATGTGCATTCCGTCGTAATTAACCGAACATCGCGATTGTACGGCCAAAAGAACCGACATCTGAGATATTTTTGAGCACATTTTAAGTTCCCTATACCTTAACTTCATTTTAGAGCTTTGAAATGGGGTTAACGGGGCTTAAACGTGTCAAGAATGCATCAAAAACCAAGTTTGGAGCTGCAGGGGCCTGTTCTGCCATTTTTCAAACTTTCTGGTCTGCAAGGTCCTTACGGACCTCAACACTCAGGACGTTGAGGTCCGTAAGCAGGGGTCAGATGCAGAAACTTGTTTTTAACAGCATGTTTCCAGCCTTTAAACCCTCCAAAGGCCAATGCCACATGTCAAACTCTTGTGGTGGGAGCAAAATGAGTTACCATAACATTCCGACAAGTGTACGGGTGAGATCAAGGCACGTTATTCGATAAAAGATCCTAACGGTTGTCTATTTACTATAAATACCCAACTCAATCTCACTCATTCCTCACAAATCTGATAAAAAAGACTCTAAGTTGAAGCCATTGCTTCATACCTGGGTTATTTGATCAAGATTAGCTTTCGGGGACCCTTTGTAAGTGTTCTTTCATTCTTTTCATGCGTTTTAGCGTTAAAAGTCAAACTTTGTTTGACTTTCTGCATTGACCAGTTTATGGTCAATGCGAAGTTCGTTTGAACTTCATAACGTGAGCGTGATCACAATGGTTATAGTCCTTAGTGACTATACCTACTGATTACCACGTTATCTAGGCTCAGTGACGAGTGGTAGTTTCGGCCAAAATGCGCATTCTTGCGTATTTTGTAACCAAACTACTTGTGAGTATCAAAACAGTTTGTTTTGATACCAAACCTGTTTTCTAAACTTAGTTAAGCATGTTTTAACATGCTTATCTCGTCACTTTTAGTTTAGTGCTTGTATAGGGTCGTAAGGTAAGCGATCTAAACAATCGCTTATACTTTCGAACCCGACCCGTTTGGTCGATCATTAGGATCCGACCAAACACATTAGGTGACCATAGTAGATAGGGAATAACCTTCCAAGGTTATACCTTATGGTCGCTTCGTTTAAGTAGTTGTATGATAGGTAGTTTATATGCCTTAGGTAAATTACCAAAATGCCCTTTTAACGCCAAAATTCATTTTAAGCATATGTAACATAACTTTTGGTATCTAAACTGATTTGGTAACAATATTTGACATGTTATGGCATATTTTACTTATCATAGGACTAGTTAGGCGTTCCGAACGCGTTTTACGCGAACGACGCGTTAAAGTAGCATAAGCTACCTAAACGGGTCGTAATGGGTCGTAAGCACTTAGGTTAGGTTTCATTTTAGTATGTGGGCTTTGTTAAACCATATTACCTGAGTTCCCATACTCGTTTGGTTTACGAACCCTCATCCTATCAAATCCTCCGATTTAGGTCCGGTATATTAACATAGTTACCTATATTAGGTGTCGTTTGATATCCGTGATCTCTAGCATTGTTTGGTTGTTACTCAAGGACTACTAAGCAATCTCAAGTCAGTACATAGAACCCCCTCTTTTAAATGTTTTCAAGGTGTTTATGTGAGTACATAGACCCCTCTTTTACTGTTTTCCAAACATTTTGGGGTGGAACACATGTGCCTACTTGTTACTTTCATGCTTTCATGTCATATGCTTGTTATGTTCAATAGTACACTTATAGTACATGATTTCATTGTTTTTATGCTATGTATGCCCATTGTGTGCATATTTAGTACATCATTTTACATTACATTTTATGCTATGTATGCCCATTGTGTGCATACTTAGTACATCATTTTACATTACATTTTATGCTATGTATGCCCATTGTGTGCATATTTAGTACATCGTTTTACATTACATTTTATGCTATGTATGCCCATTGTGTGCATATTTAGTACATCGTTTTACATTACATTTTATGCTATGTATGCCCATTGTGTGCGTACTTAGTACATTATTTTACATTACATTTTATGCTATGTATGCCCATTGTGTGCGTACTTAGTACATTATTTTACATTACATTTTATGCTATGTATGACCATTGTGTGCGTACTTAGTACATTATTTTACATTACATTTTATGCTATGTATGCCCATTGTGTGCATACTTAGTACATCGTTTTACATTACATTTAATGCTATGTATGCCCATTGTGTGCATACTTAGTACATCGTTTTACATTAAATTTTATGCTATGTATGCCCATTGTGTGCATACTTAGTACATTTATTCATCACATGCTTACATTTTGGTATGACATTTGGGTTGTATAAATGGGACAATATATTCATTAACATTAGCTACGCCACTCGTTAGTAGGTAGTGGTACCATAGGACTTGACAACTCCCATTCCTGAAATCCCGGGTTTGTTTGGATTGGAAGGAATGACCGAATTCGATAAACATAACACAGATAGACCTTTAATTTGTTTAAAGGCCTATCACCACAGTCACAAGGCTTGGATGTATGCATTTTCACAATACTGCATAGATGTTTGTATCAGTAAAGCATGCATTTGTTCCACAAAGCATAACTTTGACTTAAACTATGTTTAATTCAATACCCTGTTTTTGTGCATTTTACCTATGGCTTAGTTGATATATTTCACATGCCATACATGATATTTTGAATACACATTATATGATTTACATTAAACATAAACATTTTGACATTGATATACACATTTGGTGGTTTACATTAGACATGGACATTTTGATATGGTTTACAAAATAACACTTGACAATTGATTTATACATGAACACTTTACATTGGTGGTTGATTTGGGTAAATGATTTGAGTAACGAGGCGTGTGTAATATGATACAAACATGGTGGATACGCCGCTGGTACTTCCTATATATAAGTGTTTGTATAATATTACATATCGTAGCGTTATTTAAATCATTTCAGTAAAGACATATTACATTTTTCACAAATAACATATTTTTCACAAGACATTGTTTTACAAAACAGTTTATTTTATACAACTCACTTTACTTGGTTATTTCATTAACCATACACCTTTCTTTTATATAATCTGATTTCTTATCGAGTTTTCATATGATTTATAAAAGAAAACACTTACAAGATTCATGACTAATTTTTATTAAACCTTTCTTTTAAAACCCAAGTCATGAATCCTATTTTCACAAAACCTATGTATTTCACAGGCATTTTTATGTTGACGTACCTATTTTCACATGTGTTTTCAGGAGCTTTTCCATAGGATGATGATCGTGACACTAGGGCGGACCTGTGCCTTAGAGACATAAAACGAAGATAGACTTAGTTTAATTATGTTATGTACTCTTTGTTTCCTGTTTAAGACAATGTAACTCTTATGTTGATAAATAAAATACAACTTTGAATGCCATGGTTATGAAACAATTAATTCTGTTACAACACTCCCCGACGTTTTCCGCCACGTTTTGTATGTTATACGTGGTCGGGGTGTGACACTAGGTTTGAGTCAGTGCCACATCGGCACCCCTATCTCTCATCACACCATTCCACCATGTTAATGCTCGTTTTTTCAAAAACACTAGATGCGAATTCAACCTTTCGCTCATTTGGACACTGAACATGTCTGAATGTGCTTTCTAGACTCTCGAACCATTGTAGGAGCGCAGTTGCTCCTTCAGACCCAGAAAATTTCAAAGGTTTAGCTTAATAAAATGTTTTGAAGTCATACTGAGGATTGTTATTGTTGTTATTGTTATTCGTTTGGTTTATCTGGGTAATGAGGTTCGGAATCACATCAGCCATCTGCTGAACGATTACGGCTGCGAGGACAACATTCTCAGATTGATCGCGTCTAGGAGGCATTTTCTAAAAAGAACAAGAAAACATGAGAAACGAGTGAGATTGACATTTGAATGGACAAAAGAGGTATCGAAGATATCAACGAAACATAAGGAAGACGATCATTCGTTCGTTACCTCGAAGAAACAAACGACGCACAGTGGCTGAGCAAAGTAAATAGGTCCTTATAATGTATCGCGAAGACATGCTTTAGCCTATAAGTGGACACTCACCCCAAGAGTTCCCAGGTAAGAGTGACTATTCTGATTATGTGGATTTGTACGAACACTCTAGCCTTAGACAGAAAACTCAGGATACAGGCACCCACCCTTCCAGATTCCACGTGTTCACATTAATAAGACCCAAACTTTGACGAGATTTTGAAAACTTTGAAGGTTCAAAACCTTATAATAAATCATCTAAGAAGAGATGATTGGTTTTCAAATCGGATTTGTAATTCGTGTTCTTGTTGTGGTTGTCACCTAAAGATAGGCAACGGTATTGTTTTAAGACTAAACATAAGATATCTTGTGTTAGGGTCCTAGGAAGGTTATAGTCTAGGTCAAAGCATTACTAATAACCTAATTCCCTATAACCATGAGCTCTGATACGAACTCTTCTGTCACACCCCGACCACGTTAAAACAACAAACCGCGACGAAAACGTCTGGGAGTGTCGTAACAGAATCATTGTTTCACAACACATGGATTGAAGTTTCGTTTTATTGAAATAAGTTTATTACATTATCTAGAATATTAAAAACAAAATATGAACATATTGTCCTTCATTGTTATTAAGTCACTAAGGCCTCGTCCATCCCTATGTGAGCATGCATCATAAATGTAGGATCGTTTTGCGACCTGTATGAGTCGTTCAGAGTCAAAACTAAGCTGTTTGAAAGGCGGAAACAGTCAAACAACTGAGAATCAGTGATAGAAAGGTGTAGAAACAGAGAATTATACTTAAAATAGGTTTTTCATTGATATTTAACTTGATTACACGGTGAAAATTGGGCAGCACTTCGTTACACAGTCACCTATTTCGTACCAAATGAAAACTACACTGCCATATTTATGGGCAGTTGATTTCGCACGAAATGACCACATGTCATTTCGTACGAAATGACTAAACATGATTTCGTACGAAATAGCCGGATACTATTTCGTGCGAAATGACATCATAACATATAAAATTACATTTTTGACACTATTAACCCTACTACAAGCTACCGACATGACCTAGACTGTAGACATAGGCTATAGACATTATGCACCAACAAACTCCCCCTTGGATATTGCCGGAGTCTTTAGTCAGGTCTTCAGCTCTTTCTTCACAGGGACTTGAATCTTTCTTCCCTTGGCTTAGGCTTTCTCATCAACAGCTTCCTAAGCTTTTCATTCTCTTCAACCTTTCGTTTTTCCTCTGCAACCATTCTTTGTACAACAGTATGCCTTTACATATTGTCTCTTTCTTCTCGTGCCTTTCTTTCCTTCTCAGCCTTCCGAGCTTCTTTCTTCTCAATTTTTCTCCACTTTGTTGACCATGCATTCTCGGAGTTAATCCCTTTCTAAAAACATATAGTTACAACCTTCTGAAATAGCATTGCCTGCTCTCTATCTTCAGCTCTTGTTAACAAACAAACACTCTATGTCTTTTGCTGAGCAATTAACCAACCACAAAGGTCATACACAGAGATGTATCTGACTTCATTTTCAACTCTATAGGTTATCACAGCTTCAGTTGTCAAACAGTTGTACACCCAATACAAAAACCCTGTATGGAAATCATGCTCCATTTTTGGCGTAAGAATGTTCTTTATCACTTTTGGCTTCTTTATCTTCAAGATTGTCTCTTCAGCACCTGTTTCAGGATCCAATCTCTTCACCTTTTTTGGATAGTGAGGTTTCCAGTGCTTGAAGTTTTTGAGCGCTTCATACTTCATCAAACCCCAAATAGGCACGTCATGTTTTCTGATAGGATAGTTCAAAGTTCTAACTTTTGACAACTCTTCAACATCCCACCAGGGTAGAGACATGATATCCTGAATATATTCAAAATACTACACCCCATATTCTCTTCTGATTGCATACACTTTCACTTGTGGCAAGAATCCCCAGCTGATAATATCACCAAGAGAAATTTCTCGGTCTCTCTTATAAAACTTCAGTGGACGTTTGAATTTTCTTTCAGTACTCTTTCTAAACCATTTCTTCCTTTCTTCACGACTTTCATCTTTTGTCGTCCCATCAAAACTTTTTGTTTTTCAAACATTCTTCAACTTTCCTTCCCAATTCATCAATGTTCTCTTGACTGAAAAATTCAACCAGCGTTGGAAAGTTTGAAGTATCAACATTCGCAGACGATTCTTCATCACTACAATCTTCAATCTCAACCCTATCATAATTATCAGCTTCCTCCACATACTTATACTGATACTCGGACTGCTGATTGATGTCGAACTGATTGAGCTCCTCTTCAAAATCAAACTTGAAGGCATTCTCATCAATATGTGTCATTTTGATGATTTCATCCAAAGTGTAAGTGTGCCTGATTTCACCTTCTTCTACTTCTGGTTCAAGACAAAGAATTAATCTTTCACTTTCATCAACATTTTTATCATCAACATTCTCCCACTCACCTTCAGCACTTTCTGGTTCTTCATTAGCATCGTCATGAAGATAATCATCGACATTTTCTTCATGAGCTGCTTCAGTAACTTTTATGCCTGAAGTACCTTGGTCATCATCATTTCCATCATCATTATCACTACTGTTTGCAGAATAAACATCGTCTACATCATCTTTTTCAACTTCATCATCTTCCTCATCTTCATCATCTTCCTCAACATCTTCCTCATCATCATTAACATCATCAATCAATACATCCTCTTCAAATATACCAGAAATTGCAGAAATAGGACGAGGATTCTGAATAGGTGATTCAAGTACAACTGATGGAACTATTGCCCTCTCCGTAACTTCAGAAACACCTTCAACACTTTTTCCCTTACTCTTCATCTCTTCATCAATCGCAGCTTGGCGACGAGCTCTAACTTCTTAAAGCTGGATTTCTTCAAACTTCTATTCTACGGACATACCAATCAAACTCTCTAACACTTTGTTCATCATATACATCTTGTGCTCTTTCTTTGCATTGGCAGTCTCTAACTCTTTATTTTTTAACTTGAAATACTCATTCTGCTCATCTCTCCGAGCCTTTTCCTCTTCTAACTCAGCAATACGAACTTTAAGAATATCAATGTTAGTCTGATTTGCTTCAACTTTCTTCAACAAAGACGAGTTTTCAGCTTCAACTGTCTTGACACGCTTTTCAAGTTTCTTTTCACGATCTATCAACTTTTTGTTCTCAACTAACACTTCTTCCATTTTCTTTTCTAACTTCTTCACTTGCTCATCATTAGCAAAACTAAAATCCCCAATATCATCAAGACCAATATTCTCCGGAACACGTGGGAAATTCTTGAAACCAGAAGAACCAGGTGTTGTTTGTATCGGTGGTTGTGTAGATGGAGGTGTTTGTAGAATATGTTGTGATGTGATAACAGGTTATTCTAGAATTGGTGATTGATGTGGTAGTGATAAATGTGATGGTGATAGATGTGGTGGTGTGGGTTGTCTTGGTGGTGATGAATGAAGTGGTGATTTAGGTGATGATGGTTCAGGTGGTGGTGGTGGTGATGGTGGTTTACTTGGTTCCTGAATAGGTTTCTTCTTTAACAAGATCTTCAATCTTTTTGCAACAGCAGGAGATACAACATGCTTTCTAGCAGATTGCTTCTTCCTACCACCAGATGATGGTGGTGTTTGAGTATCTTGAACATGTTCCGGAGATGGAATGTACAAATCATCATCCTTCTCCTCTCTCCTTTTTCTCTTTAACTGTTTTTCTTTTTCTATATCAGGCTGAATTCTTTTCAAACGTTCCGTTTCATCAATCTCTTCTTTAGAACTAGATGAACTTTGTTCTTCATTGTCACTTTCATCCTCACCAGCTTCTTTAGCTGCTTTATCATCTTTAAAACTTTCTTTAATAGCTTTCAATAATCGATTAGATTCTGGAGATAATCGGACTTGATCTCCTTCAACATCAGCTACTGGTTCTTCTTCCTCTGGTTCATCGACCAGCAATGTTTCAACACCTTTCTTTTGACGCTTTTGGTTTGGTTGAGAAGACGAACCCTCTTCAGCTTGTACTTTCAGAGTTGTCTTACCTCCTCTTGTCTTCTTTTCTTTTGCATCTTTCAAGAACCACTCACTTCTTGTGTTTTTGAATTTTGCTAACTTTTTCAATTCATCTGCAGCACTCTTCTCTTTCATCTCTTCATCGTTCCTCCATTAGAGATGATCAACTGGATCTGGATCCACATAATTCTCATCTTTGATAAACCCAAAGAATTCTGCTTTTGTTGTTGGTTCCGGATGATTTTTGTGATATCTGGCCAATACCTTCAGCGTTTCATTATCCATATGATATAACATCAACAAATCATTCTTTTCATCTTTTTCTAGATTCAGATAGGCATGATCAATCATCATTTGTACAAATCTTGGATAAATCCAGGTCTTGCTTTTAGAAGTAATGTTCTCCTTCATGTAATGAAAAACAATTTTTGAAAAATTATACTTCTTGTTCAACACAAGTGTAGTCACCATGTTCATTTGATAGTCTCTTATCAGGTCATAACCACCCTTCCTGTGACTGAGAGCATGAATTACTGAATGTATGAAAAACTTGTAAGGCTTTGAGAAATTTGCTTTTAAATAGTTTGCTTTATTCAATTCTCCATTATACCCCAACCTTAACATACAACCCTTCACCATTCTCTTCGGAAACTTCGTCGGTGAATTTTCATCATCAGGAAAGTTTAACACTTCACGGACAAGTGCCTCTGAGATGATAATTGGTTTTTCTACACCATTCAGTTCAACAATTGAATTGATCACTTTATTATGTTCGTCATACGTGGCATTCTTCCAAAAACGTTCAATATGAGACTCGAAAACAAGATGCTGATTTGTTAATGCCTTCTGGATTGGTAACCTCTTCATAAATTCCAGAATGTCTTTGAATGCAGCCATCTTAGAAAGCTTTTCATCATAAACACAACAAATGTTGTGTAATGGATCAAACTGCACATCCGATGCCTGAAATATACACACAAACAATCAAGTTAAACACATTTGACAATTTTCAAAACAAACAACATCATTCAAACAAAATGGCTTCAAACGAGATGGTTTGTTCAAGCGAAATGACAGTTCAAGCGGAATGACTAGTTTTCAAACGAAATAAGTTTCAAGTGAAATAGTTGATTGAAACGAAATGTCTTGTTTGAAGCGAAATGACTATTTGAAGCGGAATGACTATTTCGTTCGAAATCACTTGTCATTTCGTTTGAAAAACAAGTCTATGAACAGTGATTTTGAAGAGATCAAAAATTGATTTGATGACGAAATTGATACTTAAGACATGTTCTAGAACAGATTCTGAGTATATGGGTGTGATTATTATTCATTTTTACCCACAAAAACATCCTACATCTGAGTTCAAAGATCATGTTCATTGTTGTTCATAAGAAATCAACAGATCTGGTACAAATCGAAACCCTAAGACAGATCTACAACATATTCCGAACACACAGATATGATTATCGTTCATTTTAGTTCATAAACAAACCCTAGATCTAAGTCCGACACAACTGTTCATCGACAAACAGTCGATTCAGATCAAATCAACATGAATCTCACCTTCCCCATGATTATAAGTTGAGTAAACCAACTTAAAATCAGATAACAATCAACAAACGGGCAAGAGTTCGGCTGGAAATCGATGAAACTGGTGTTTCGTTTGAAATCGCTGTGACAGTGAGTTTGAAACGAAATGACGAAAATGATGAGTTCAAGCAAAATACGGCCAGTATTTATAGGCGAGCTCATTTCGTACGAAATGAGCTTTTGACATTTTCAAGGAAAACACCTTTGAAACGAAATGGCTATTTCGTGCGAAATAGTCATTTCGTTTGAAATGGCAACTTTTTAAATTTTTCAAATTTTTAACTTTTTGACATTTTTACCATCACACCCAGTTAACCAAATCCAAGTTAATGACCCTGGTCAACTTGTTTAGCCTGCCAAGTCCAAGTTAATGACCTTGCTGACCAAATTATGAGTTATATGTTCTATTTTAAAACCAAAATTTATGGTTGTTTTAAATGCACCAGCCTATAAAAATCATATTAATTGCATTTAATTTACTTAATAATCATAAGTTACATTACTTTAATCATTTGTGTCAAAAATAATTCCAGTTTAATAATCACAAGTTACATTACTTTAATCATTTGTGTCAAAAATAATTCCACAAACCCTAGATCATCTGATAATAACAATAAGAAGAAAGCTCCGGCCGCACACAAATCTCCGGTATTCGACTGCGATTGCTTCGATTGTTACACGAACTACTGGTTCCGGTGGGACTCGTCTATTAACCGAGAGCTAATTCATCAAGTAATTGAAGCATTTGAAGAAAACCTTACCAGTAGTGAACAGGTTAACTGCCGCGGCCGTAAACCTAACCAGAAGAAAGAGAAGGCGAGTCATCGGAGGTTCGCCAGAAAAGCTTTAAATCCTCCGCCAGAGGTTTCGGTTTCGCCTCCGTACGACGTCTCATTAGTTGAAGAATGTGCAAAGAAAGAACATGAGGTAGTGGAGGAGTCGCCGGCGACGGATGTAACGGCGAGAAGAGGACTTCCGGAAGTGAAAGGGTTGTTTAACTGGCGTTTGTGGGGACTTTGGAGTCCGTGATATTCATCCTTCGCCTCTAAATATATGCTCTCCAATCCATAATTAACTTCTCCCCAATTGAAGATCTTCATCGATTAGGCACACAACTCTCAGACATATATCTTCGATTGATCTCCTGCACAGGCTCGCCATCAGGCTCTCCATCAGTCGGCAACTCAATTGGAATCGTAATTAACTTCTCCCCAATTGAAGATCTTCATCGATATGGCACACAATTCTCAGACATATATCTTCGATTGATCTCCTGCACAGGCTCTCCATCAGGCTCTCCATCAATCGGCAACTTCAATTGGAATTAAAATGGGTCATTTACTTGCTCCTTTAATTACACATAATCCTCCGACTCTCCAGCAACCTTTAATTGCAATATCTATTTCTCTAAGATGAGATAATGTATGGTAATGAAGATTTGGAGCAGCAAGAGGTAAAAACAGCCCGAATTTTTCCTTTTATAAATTCAATTCGTGAGTGTTAGTGTGTGTGTTTATATTGATTAGGGTTTCATCAAATGCAATGTGAGGGTTTCCAATCGGTGTTTATACAAATAATATTGAACCCAATTTTTATGTATGTGTATGCAGTGTGTAGTATGGGGTCTTGCTTACCTCATTCAAGGAATAACAATGAAAGACAGGGGTCATTGATTTCGAAAAACTCTGCCCCTTTGTTCGCCTTCTTCCTGATTTTAAGTTACGGTGAGTCAATTTCATTTTTTCTGATTCTAATCGATTAAGAACTATACGTGATTAACCAACGAATTGTGGTAGATTTTATGTTTCTATTGCAGTATTTGGATTGAATTGACTGTTGCAATTTAATAATCGTCAGTTATAGTTCGTTTTTTGAATATAGAGAAACACTGACTTATTTAAGGTGCTTGATTTGGGTGAATAGTAGCAATATAAACTGCTATTGTAATTTGGTGTGATATTCAATTCAGTATCAGCAACCTAATCAAATTGTGCCCTAAACATAGAGTAAATGTGTTCACCAGCAAGGTAATAATATGTACTAATTTTCAATTATCAGTGACTTCTAATAAGGAAATATAGCTATTAGGTTACGTCAAGGTAAGTATAGCTTATAAAGAATATGTTGCAGAATAAAGTTAATACAACATTTTAGTAATAAATAATTAGCTGATAGTCAATAATAATTTTAGTATGCTAATGTTGTTAAAGTTAATAATAAGGACTATCAACTGTTATTTAACAATTTTAGTAGAGCTGATGCAACATTTTTGGTTAATAGAGATGTTAGTGACTCGGTTATTTATTACTAATTGCTTAATAGCCCATTAGCATACTAACTCTTGATTCAAAGTAATCTCTGAACAATTGATAGTCACTAACCGAGTCACTACCGTTGTTAAGGTACCTGCATTTATGTTGTTCGTTAACTATTTGATTGTTTTGCTACCACATACTAATCACCCCTGCCAGGTGTGAAGGTGAATACTTTATTAACGTGACCGTTTTTATTGTCGGGTCGATTTTGAATCAATTTTGTTTACTTTTATCAGTTTTTGGTTTCGGTTTGGTTTTAGGTTGTTTTATTTTTTTGCATCGTTTTGGCTTTGATTTTTCCCAGCAATTGTTTTGTTTCGATCTAAGTTTTTTGAGTTCGTTTCGGTAAGATCTTTTACGTTTTTTGTTCCGTTTCAGTTTTTTTTAGTTTTGTGTAAATTTAGTTTCCTTTCCGGTTAGATTCGCTTTATTTGTTTTTGGTTCAGGTTCGGTTTTCATTTCAGCAACATTATTTGTCTCAGCTTATTTGTTTCGGTAAAATTATTCAGTTTGTATAAGTTCATTTCGGTCTGGTTTTGTTTTTTGGTTCGTTTAGGTTTGGTTTCAGTTTCCTTGGTTTTCGCTTTTAGTTGGGTTCCATTTTTTATTTAGTCCCCGGTTCGCTTTCTGTTGGCTCAAAACTATTTATGCGGGTCAAGTTAAAAACATATATTCACATACACACACACACGCGTGGTTAAGGTACGTTGCATAATCTATACATCTTGCTTTAAACAGAAGTAGGTGCAACCCGTAAACGAATTGGAGGTTCAATGTTATGTTCGTTTATTTTCGTTCATTTATGTTCGATGATTGAATTTCGTTTGTCTGTCCTCTCTCTTATTTGCGTTCGTTTGTAACCATTCTTTAATTTCATTTGAATGTTCGTTTAAATTTATACATTACTAATATTCATTTGAAATAGTTTTCATATTATCAAACCATTTGTTTACTTTTAAAAAGTTGGATGTAATGATGCTGGTAGAATATTGACTTCCACCATGCTGGTAAAATTAACACAGTTTTACAACCCACCAACCTGATTACTACCCGCCTGCCTATTTAAATAAATGGGTTAAATAAGTAATGAACCGCATTCAGGTTACATGAATTTAAGCGTGGCTGAGTTAGACTTGCATGGAGTTTTCCTACATATTTTGATATGACTGTTTGACTTTGCATATAAAAAATAATTATCTCATTATGATTTATTTCAACTTCAACTTTCAGTGAACAATTTCTAAGTTTAGCTATATCTTATATTTAAAATCAAAATTTATGGTTGCTTTAAATGCATTACAATTAACTTTAATGAAATAGTACCAGCCTTTATGACCATGTTTAATCAATGAGGCTCTTCCTTTTCTCCATATATTAATGTTTAAGTTAGGGTTTATAGACTTTTCATAACAATTCACCTTAAAGGATTGATTGGTGATTAGATAACTAATATTTAATATTACAATTAACTTTAATGAAATAGTACGAGCCTTTATGACCATGTTTAATCAATGAGGCTCTTCCTTTTCTCCATATATTAATGTTTAACTTAGAGTTTATAGACTTTTCATAACAATTCACCTTAAAGGATTGATTGGTGATTAGATAACTAATATTTAATATTGTTTACTTTTTTTATTTATGTTTATGCAATGAACCTCTTCGTTTTCTTCATCAAGTGATGTTAAGCTTATTTAATGGGGTTGTTTACATACCACCACCATTTACGGTCGCTTTAAATTACATTGATTATTCCACGGTTTTTTTCTGGGGATGTGAATGGTCTGAATGTCTATTATATAACGTCATCCTTCTCTATTGTTGTAGGTACATATTCAGCCTTGCTACTCTACTAACATGTCCAGCTCTCTTAATATGAATACATAAGGAAGTGGTGTTGGCTGCCAAATGGCCCTTGCTGACCTCCATGAAGGGAGTACCGGCCCCATCACGGTTATGGTTTACCGAAAGTGGGATGTCACAAGTGTCAATGGACGCTACATGAGCACCGACTATGTCGTCAGTGATAAAAAGGTAAGTCTCACCCTTTTAACCCCCCTTCTGTTTTCCTTTTACCGGTTTCGTTGTTATTGAAATTATGTTGTTTGGTTTGCACAGGGAGGTGTGATGCATTATACCGCAAGAAATAACATTGCGCACTACTTCTTTGACAAACTCAAAGAGGGCTGGATATATTTACTTAAGGGTTTTACGGTACAGAGCACCGATCAATACCGGATTCTAAAAGACAGCCCCTTTGTTATCGGGTTAAATGGTTCCACGATTGTGAAGAAGGTTGACGATGCTAGTGGTTCCTTTACGCGCTACCCGTTCTTACTTACGGCATTTGAGGACCTCCAACCAACTGAGAGCAAGTTTTTTGTAGGTATGGTGAATAATAATATTTCTTAAAAAATACTTTATAAATTCTTATTACAAGATGTTTTATTTTGATTAAGCAAGTAGATTTAAAGTATGTTAATTTGTCAATATGCAAATGATAAAAGCTTAAATACTAAATTTGCATACGCAGTGTATAAATTTGCACATGGGCTTTAAAATCATTCATGACTATGAAGATACTAAATTTGGAGACCGGAATAATACCGCATCCGCTAAGAACATGTTTTGTCATTTGGTTTTAAAGATTTGCATATGGGTTTAAATTTGCATATATGTCATCTGGGTAGAGGCTATGATGTTTAAATTTTCATTTGACTTTATTCTTAGTTAGGCTGCATACATTAGATAAAAAATGCATAACCTACCACTTTTTAACAGTCTTCCTTTCGTTAATTCACTGCAGGCAGTCGACTGGTGATGGGATTGGGGATGACAGTGCCATGCGTTAACTAAAGTTCGATCCATGTGTTATCCAATAAGACAGGGAGGCGTGCGAGAGCTACTGCGTTTTTCCATTTATGTTTCATGTTTTTTATTTTGGAAGACATCTTTTTCCCTTTTTTTGGCACACGAGTTATGCCAACAGAACAAATTACGATCCATGGTTTAATAAAGTTTTAGCATGCCTCTTTATATGCGTCTTTGTCTTACGTACACTGCTAATACAGATTACTCGCTTTGCCTTTTGGGTTATTATATCTCAACAATTATTATGTGGTTTTACTTTGTTTGATATAATTAAGTTGTTTAACTTAACATGAGACCAGCTAATTTGTTACGAACCGGTTTTTGTTTTAAAAATCTATACTATATTCGCACTTTCGTACCATGTCATGCACTATCTATATCAGTCGTCGTTCCAGGAAAAAACAATAACTATTATGCATGTCGTGCATCGCACGGGTATTCCCCCTAGTATATAGTAATAAAGAGTTTGTGTACTTTAATCTTTCCTTCAAAATATCCAGGCTTTTGATTTTTACTTATCATGCTTGAAACTCTTTGAAAATTGTTAAAAAAAAATGGTACAAAATCAGTTTGTATAATTTTCGAGCCAAACCAAGATGCGACCTGCTTCGTATAAATTTTGAGTTCGCACCAAGATGAGGTCGCTTATTTGCAGCACCCACTAGCTACTTTTGTTGGTATACTAGTTTTATGTCCCGCCCGTATTTCGGGACACTAAACCAAATATTTCCCATTCTCATAATATGTACGTCTATGTTTCGGTTACTTGTACATACTACTTATAACACGATTTCAATAAAAAGTACACGGAGTCTACCAATTAAAACAAAACAGTACCATATTTTTTCTAAAAAAAAAACAAAACGATAAAAATAAAATATAAAACTGGGGTAAAATTATATTTTTTCATGACAAATGAGCAAGTGGCAGGCAGCTTCCTCACACGAATAAAAATCACATCGAGTCAACCAATTAAAACAAAACACTAACATAGATTTGTAAAATAAAAAAAAAACTAAAACGATGGCATGAATATGATTTTACACTACGGACAAAATTGTAATTTGATAGAGCAAAAAACAAAAAACGATGGCAAAGCTTTATATTTGAATTAATAGCAAAATCGTAATTTAGGAGGAAAAAAACCGATGGTAAAACTGTTAAATTGAATGGGGTAAAATCGTAATTTGGCAGGACCAATGAGAAAGTGCCTGGTACTATTCTCCACCATGTCCTTTGTAGTTATATATACTATCCATGTTTAAGAAATATATACATTTACCATCCATGTAATCTGGGTATACCTTTTGTATAAATTTAGTAAAAGTAAATTAATTCATAAACATTTATTCTACCAAGTAGAAGTAAATTAATTCATAAACATTTATTCTACCGTGACATATTTATTGATAAATAAGTAGTAAATATCAGATGTAATATCATGTATCTTGTGTTTGGTTTATTAAGGGAATACTTTAATCATTTTAAAAGTATACAACAAATAAATTTATATAAAAGAGAATATCACCTAAATAGTTATTAAATTTCAGATTTGAGAAAACAAACATTTATGATTACAGCCAATTAGTTTTCGTCAAATAAGTTTCATCGATTATGACAGCTAAGGCTTAACTCACACATTTGGTGGCTTATCCTGTACTTTTGACAGCTAAGTTCACACTTTTAGATGTCGGCTACAACATAACCCATACTTTTGCTACAGGTTAAATTCGATGAGTATTTAAAAATTTAAATGATTTGTTTTATTGTTTTGATATTGTTTTTCTTTTTCCTAGGTGAAATTACCTTATTACCCCACCCAAAACCCTAAATATATTTCAACATTCCCCTATAAAAGCTCAACCCACCATCAGATTTGTAAATACCTCAACCCAAATAGGTTTAGTTTGTTCTTGCCATTCTTGAGTTTTGGTTGAAAGAAAGTGGGATAGATGGAAAGGCAGACTAGGTTCGGGGAAGGTGGTGGAATGTGTGGCTTGGAACAAAATAATCTATCTTTATTTGTTATTTTGTCCCAAGACCACATGTTCCGACATCTTCCTCTGACTATGTCCCCATCCCTTCTTGTCCTTAGATGATTGGTGTTGGTTTGTTGAAGAAGAAAACATTGATCGATTTTATTTTATATATTTTATTGTTTAATAGATCATCACATATAGAACACAATGAGATTGAAAAATTATTCAGTGATTGTTATGTTTTTTTCTTTTTTGTTGTTCGATCTTAATTTTCTTTTATTAGTGTTTAATTTGTTTTTCAGGTTCATGAAAGGTAGTTCTCAGCCGTTATCTCCGATCTATTTAGTTTCCGGCAGCCATCTGGTTGAGCTCCGGCAGCTGGACCCATAGAAAGATATGATTATATAAACAATAATAGATTTTGCGGGGCGTAGGTCTTAAAACCGTGTTAGGTAGTAAGCAAACAACAACCAAAATCGGGAAAATCGTAAAAAATGTGAATTTATACCGCCTTGTTACGTCTAATGTAGGAAAAGACAAAAGCTAACTTATGCCGTGAAATGACATAAAACATAGACAAACTCGAATTGCATTTATAGCGAAAAACTTTAATTTAATGACAAAACTTACCCAACAAAAATTAAACATAGATATAGGAATCTGATAGGACTAATAATGTAAACCACATTAAAATAAATCACTACAAAAAAAAAAAAACCCTCCATGAGTCGATAATATGTGGTGTAAAAATACGCAAAGAAAAGAACTAAAAACTAAGGGATGACATTATAGTAATTAAGTCATAAAGAACGGTTTATTTATATACTGTGGATAAGAGATACACAAAATGTTATATATAGTAATATAAAGTTTGTGTACTTTTAATCTTTCTTTCAAAATATCCAGTATTTTGATTTTTACTTATCATGCTTGAAATTATTTGATAATTGTAAAAAAAGGGTAAAAAATCTGTTTGTATAATTTTCGAGCCAAACCAAGCTGCGACCTGCTTCGTATAAATTTTGAGTTCGCACCAAGATGAGTTCGCCTGTTTGCGGCACCCACTAGCTACTTTTGTTGGTATACTAGTTTTATGCCAAATATTTCTCATTCTCATAAGATGCAAGTCTATTTTTCGGTTACTTGTACATACTACTTGATGCGTGTGTAGCGTTATATATTTTTGTTGATATTTTAAGCCCCTTTTGACACATTAGTCATGTTTTAAATTTATAAAACACGATATTCTACTTGTACATACCTGTGTTATTTGATCAAGATTAGCTTTCGGGGACCCTTTGTAAGTGTTCTTTCATTCTTTTCATGCGTTTTAGCGTTAAAAGTCAAACTTTGTTTGACTTTTTGCATTGACCAGTTTATGGTCAATGCGAAGTTCGTTTGAACTTCATAACGTGAGCGTGATCACAATGGTTACAGTCCTTAGTGACTATACCTACTGATTACCACGTTATCTATGCTCAGTGACGAGTGGTAGTTTCGGCCAAAATGCGCATTCTTACGTATTTTGTAACCAAACTACTTGTGAGTATCAAAACTGTTTGTTTTGATACCAAACCTGTTTTCTAAACTTAGTTAAGCATGTTTTAACATGCTTAGCTCGTCACTTTTAGTTTAGTGCTTGTATAGGGTCGTAAGGTAAGCGATCTAAACAATCACTTATACTTTCGAACCCGACCCGTTTGGTCGATCATTAGGATCTGACCAAACACATTAGGTGACCATAGTAGATAGGGAATAACATTCCAAGGTTATACCTTATGGTCGCTTCGTTTAAGTAGTTGTATCATAGGTAGTTTATATGCCTTAGGTAAATTACCAAAATGCCCTTTTAACCCCAAAATTCATTTTAAGCATATGTAACATAACTTTTGGTATCTAAACTGATTTGGTAACAATATTTGACATGTTAAGGCATATTTTACTTATCATAGGACTAGTTAGGCGTTCCGAACGCGTTTTACGCGAACGACGCGTTAAAGTAGCATAAGCTACCTAAACGGGTCGTAATGGGTCATAAGCACTTAGGTTAGGTTTCATTTTAGTATGTGGGCTTTGTTAAACCATATTACCTGAGTTCCCATACTCGTTTGGTTTACGAACCCTCATCCTATCAAATCCTCTGATTTAGGTCCGGTATATTAACATAGTTACCTATATTAGGTGTCGTTTGATATCCGTGATCTCTAGCATTGTTTGGTTGTTACTCAAGGACTACTAAGCAATCTCAAGTGGGTACATAGAACCCCCCCTTTTAAATGTTTTCAAGGTGTTTATGTGAGTACATAGACCCCTCTTTTACTGTTTTCCAAACATTTTGGGGTGGAACACATGTGCCTACTTGTTACTTTCATGCTTTCATATCATATGCTTGTTATGTTCAATAGTACACTTATAGTACATGATTTCATTGTTTTTATGCTATGTATGCCCATTGTGTGCATACTTAGTACATCATTTTACATTACATTTTATGCTATGTATGCCTATTGTGTGCATATTTAGTACATCATTTTACATTACATTTTATGCTATGTATGCCCATTGTGTGCATATTTAGTACATTGTTTTACATTACATTTTATGCTATGTATGCCCATTATGTGCGTACTTAGTACATTATTTTACATTACATTTTATGCTATGTATGCCCATTGTGTGCGTACTTAGTACATTATTTTACATTACATTTTATGCTATGTATGCCCATTGTGTGCATACTTAGTACATCGTTTTACATTACATTTTATGCTATGTATGCCCATTGTGTGCATACTTAGTACATTTATTCATCACATGCTTACATTTTGGTATGACATTTGGGTTGTATAAATGGGACAATATATTCATTAACATTAGCTACGCCACTCGTTAGTAGGTAGTGGTACCATAGGACTTGACAACTCCCATTCCTGAAATCCCGGGTTTGTTTGGATTGGAAGGAATGACCGAATTCGATAAACATAGCACAGATAGACCTTTAATTTGTTTAAAGGCCTATCACCACAATCACAAGGCTTGGATGTATGCATTTTCACAATACCGCATAGATGTTTTGTTCCACAAAGCATAACTTTGACTTAAACTATGTTTAATTCAATACCCTGTTTTTGTGCATTTTACCTATGGCTTAGTTGATATATTTCATATGCCATACATGATATTTTGAATACACATTATATGATTTACATTAAACATAAACATTTTGACATTGATATACACATTTGGTGGTTTACATTAGACATGGACATTTTGATATGGTTTACACAATAACACTTGACAATTGATTTATACATGAACACTTTACATTGGTGGTTGGTTTGGGTAAATGATTTGAGTAACGAGGCGTGTGTAATATGATACAAACATGGTGGATACGCCGCTGGTACTTCCTATATATAAGTGTTTGTATAATATTACATATCGTAGCGTTATTTAAATCATTTCAGTAAAGACATATTACATTTTTCACAAATAACATATTTTTCACAAGACATTGTTTTACAAAACAGTTTATTTTATACAACTCATTTTACTTGGTTATTTCATTAACCATACACCTTTCTTTTATATAATCTGATTTCTTATCGAGTTTTCATATGATTTATAAAAGAAAACACTTACAAGATTCATGACTAATTTTTATTAAACCTTTCTTTTAAAACCCAAGTCATGAATCCTATTTTCACAAAACCTATGTATCTCACAGGCATTTTTATGCTGACGTACCTATTTTCACATGTGTTTTCAGGAGCTTTACCATAGGATGATGATCGTGACACTAGGTCGGACCTGTGCCTTAGAGACATAAAACGAAGATAGACTTAGTTTAATTATGTTATGTACTCTTTGTTTCCTGTTTAAGACAATGTAACTCTTATGTTGATAAATAAAATACAACTTTGAATGCCATGGTTATGAAACAATTAATTCTGTTACAACACTCCCCGACGTTTTCCGCCACGTTTTGTATGTTATACGTGGTCGGGGTGTGACACTAGGTTTGAGTCAGTGCCACATCGGCACCCCTATCTCTCATCACACCATTCCACCATGTTAATGCTCGGTTTTTCAAAAACACTAGATGCGAATTCAACCTTTCGCTCATTTGGACACTGAACATGTCTGAATGTGCTTTCTAGACTCTCGAACCATTGTAGGAGCGCAGTTGCTCCTTGAGACCCAGAAAATTTCAAAGGTTTAGCTTAATAGAATGTTTTGAAGTCATACTGAGGATTGTTATTGTTATTGTTATTCGTTTGGTTTATCTGGGTAATGAGGTTCGGAATCACATCAGCCATCTGCTGAACGATTACGGCTGCGAGGACAGCATTCTCAGATTGATCGCGTCTAGGAGGCATTTTCTAAAAAGAACAAGAAAACCTGAGAAACGAGTGAGATTGACATTTGAATGGACAAAAGAGGTATCGAAGATATCAACGAAACATAAGGAAGACGATCATTCGTTCGTTACCTCGAAGAAACAAACGACGCACAATGGCTGAGCAAAGTAAATAGGTCCTTATAATGTATCGCGAAGACATGCTTTAGCCTATAAGTGGACACTCACCCCAAGAGTTCCCAGGTAAGAGTGACTGTTCCGATTATGTGGATTTGTACGAACACTCTAGCCTTAGACAGAAAACTCGGGATACAGGCACCCACCCTTCCAGATTCCACGTGTTCACATTAATAAGACCCAAACTTTGACGAGATTTTGAAAACTTTGAAGGTTCAAAACCTTATAATAAATCATCTAAGAAGAGATGATTGGTTTTCAAATCGGATTTGTAATTCGTGTTCTTGTTGTGGTTGTCACCTAAAGATAGGCAACGGTATTGTTTTAAGACTAAACACAAGATAGCTTGTGTTAGGGTCCTAGGAAGGTTATAGTCTAGGTCAAAGCATTACTAATAACCTAATTCCCTATAACCATGAGCTCTGATACGAACTCTTCTGTCACACCCCGACCACGTTAAAACAACAAACCGCGACGAAAACGTCAGGGAGTGTCGTAACAGAATCATTGTTTCACAACACATGGATTGAAGTTTCGTTTTATTGAATTAAGTTTATTACATTATCTAGAATATTAAAAACAAAATATGAACATATTGTCCTTCATTGTTATTAAGTCACTAAGGCCTCGTCCATCCCTATGTGAGCATGCATCATAAATGTAGGATCGTTTTGCGACATGTATGAGTCGTTCAGAGTCAAAACTAAGCTGTTTGAAAGGCGGAAACAGTCAAACAACTGAGAATCAGTGATAGAAAGGTGTAGAAACAAAGAATTATACTTAAAACAGGTTTTTCATTGATATTTAACTTGATTACACGGTGAAAATTGGGCAGCACTTCGTTACACAGTCACCTATTTCGTACCAAATGAAAACTACACTGCCATATTTATAGGCAGTTGATTTCGCACGAAATGACCACATGTCATTTCGTACGAAATGACTAAACATGATTTCGTACGAAATTGTCGGATGCTATTTCGTGCGAAATGACATCATAACATATAAAATTACATTTTTGACACTATTAACCCTACTACAAGCTACCGACATGACCTAGACTGTAGACGTAGGCTATAGACATTATGCACCAACAAACTCCCCCTTGGATATTGCCGGAGTCTTCAGTCAGGTCTTCAGCTCTTTCTTCACAGGGACTTGAATCTTTCTTCCCTTGGCTTAGGCTTTCTCAGCAACAGCTTCCTAAGCTTTTCATTCTCTTCAACCTTTCGTTTTTCCTCTGTAACCATTCTTTGTACAACAGTATGCCTTAACATATTGTCTCTTTCTTCTCGTGCCTTTCTTTCCTTCTCAGCCTTCCGAGCTTCTTTCTTCTCAAATTTTCTCCACTTTGTTGACCATGCATTCTCGGAGTTAATCCCTTTCTGAAAACATATAGTTACAACTTTCTGAAATTGCATTGCCTGCTCTCTATCTTCAGCTCTTGTTAGCAAACAAACACTCTATGTCTTTTGCTGAGCAATTAACCAACCACAAAGGTCATACACAGAGATGTATTTGACTTCATTTTCAACTCTGTAGGTTATCACAGCTTTAGTTGTCAAACAGTTGTACACCCAATACAAGAATCCTGTATGGAAATCATGCTACATTTTTGGCATAGGAATGTTCTTTATCACTTTTGGCTTCTTTATCTTCAGGATTGTCTCTTCAGCACCTGTTTCAGGATCCACTCTCTTCACCTTTTTTGGATAGTGAGGTTTCCAGTGCTTGAAGTTTTTGAATGCTTCATACTTCATCAAACCCCAAATAGGCACATCATGTTTTCTGATAGGATAGTTCAAAGTTCTAACTTTTGAAAACTCTTCAACATCCCACCAGGGTAGAGACATGATATCCTGAATATATTCAAAATACTGCACCCCATATTCTCTTCTGATTGCATACACTTTCACTTGTGGCAAGAATCCCCAGCTGATAATATAACCAAGAGAAATTTCTCGGTCTCTCTTATAAAACTTCAGTGGACGTTTGAATTTTCTTTCAGTACTCTTTCTAAACCATTTCTTCCTTTCTTCACGACTTTCATCTTTTGTCGTCCCATCAAAACTCTTGTTTTTCAAACATTCTTCAACTTTCCTTCTCAATTCATCAATGTTCTCTTGACTGAAAAATTCAACCAGCGTTGGAAAGTTTGAAGTATCAACATTCGCAGACGATTCTTCATCACTACAATCTTCAATCTCAACCCTATCATAATTATCAGCTTCCTCCACATACTTATACTGATACTCGGACTGCTGATTGATGTCGAACTGATTGAGCTCCTCTTCAAAATCAAACTTGAAGGCATTCTCATCAATATGTGTCATTTTGATGATTTCATCCAAAGTGTAAGTGTGCCTGATTTCACCTTCTTCTACTTCTGGTTCAAGACAAAGAATTAATCTTTCACTTTCATCAACATTTTTATCATCAACATTCTCCCCCTCACCTTCAGCACTTTCTGGTTCTTCATTAGCATCGTCATGAAGATAATCATCGGCATTTTCTTCATGAGCTGCTTCAGTAACTTTTATGCCTGAAGTACCTTGGTCATCATCGTTTCCATCATCATTATCACTACTGTTTGCAGAATAAACATCGTCTACATCATCTTTTTCAACTTCATCATCTTCCTCATCTTCATCATCTTCCTCAACATCTTCCTCATCATCATTAACATCATCAATTAATACATCCTCTTCAAATATACAAGAAATTGCAGAAATAGGACGAGGATTCTGAATAGGTGATTCAAGTACAACTGATGGAACTATTGCCCTCTCAGTAACTTCAGAAACACCTTCAACACTTTTTCCCTTATTCTTCATTTCCGCATCAATCGCAGCTTTACGACGAGCTCTAACTTCTTCAAGCTGGATTTCTTCAAACTTCTATTCTACGGACATACCAATCAAACTCTCTAACACTTTGTTCATCATATACATCTTGTGCTCTTTCTTTGCATTGGCAGTCTCTAACTCTTTATTTTTTAACTTGAAATACTCATTCTGCTCATCTCTCCGAGCCTTTTCCTCTTCTAACTCAGCAATACGAACTTTAAGAATATCAATGTTAGTCTGATTTGCTTCAACTTTCTTCAACAAAGACGAGTTTTCAGCTTCAACTGTCTTGACATGCTTTTCAAGTTTCTTTTCACGATCTATCAACTTTTTGTTCTCAACTAACACTTCTTCCATTTTCTTTTCTAACTTCTTCACTTGCTCATCATTAGCAAAACTAAAATCCCCAATATCATCAAGACCAATATTCTCCGGAACACGTGGGAAATTCTTGAAACCAGAAGAACCAGGTGTTGTTTGTATCGGTGGTTGTGTAGATGGAGGTGTTTGTAGAATATGTTGTGATGTGATAACAGGTTGTTCTAGAATTGGTGATTGATGTGGTAGTGATAAATGTGATGGTGATAGATGTGGTGGTGTGGGTTGTCTTGGTGGTGATGAATGAAGTGGTGATTTAGGTGGTGATGGTTCAGGTGGTGGTGATGGTGGTTTACTTGGTTCCTGAATAGGTTTCTTCTTTAACAAGATCTTCAATCTTTTTACAACAGCAGGAGATACAACATGCTTTCTAGCAGATTGCTTCTTCCTACCACCAGATGATGGTGGTGTTTGAGTATCTTGAACATGTTCCGGAGATGGAATGTACAAATCATCATCCTTCTCCTCTCTCCTTTTTCTCTTTAACTGTTTTTCTTTTTCTATATCAGCCTGAATTCTTTTCAAACGTTCCGTTTCACCAATCTCTTCTTCAGAACTAGATGAACTTTGTTCTTCATTGTCACTTTCATCCTCACCAGCTTCTTTAGCTGCTTTATCATCTTTAAAACTTTCTTTAATAGCTTTCAATAATCAATTAGATTCTAGAGATAATCGGACTTGATCTCCTTCAACATCAGCTACTGGTTCTTCTTCCTCTGGTTCATCGACCAGCAATGTTTCAACACCTTTCTTTTGACGCTTTTGTTTTGGTTGAGAAGACGAACCCTCTTCAGCTTGTACTTTCAGAGTTGTCTTACCTCCTCTTGTCTTCTTTTCTTTTGCATCTTTCAAGAACCACTCACTTCTTGTGTTTTTGAATTTTGCTAACTTTTTCAATTCATCTGCAGCACTCTTCTCTTTCATCTCTTCATCGTTCCTCCATTTGAGATGATCAATTGGATCTGGATCCACATAATTCTCATCTTTGATAAACCCAAAGAATTCTGCTTTTGTTGTTGGTTCCGGATGATTTTTATGATATCTGGCGAATACCTTCAGCGTTTCATTATCCATATGATATAACATCAACAAATCATTCTTTTCATCTTTTTCTAGATTCAGATAGGCATGATCAATCATCATCTGTACAAATCTTGGATAAATCCAGGTCTTGCTTTTAGAAGTAATGTTCTCCTTCATGTAATGAAAAACAATTTTCGAAAAATTATACTTCTTGTTCAACACAAGTGTAGTCACCATGTTCATTTGATAGTCTCTCATCACGTCATAACCACCCTTCCTGTGACTGAGAGCATGAATTACTGAATGTATGAAAAACTTGTAAGGCTTTGAGAAATTTGCTTTTAAATAGTTTGCTTTATTCAATTCTCCATTATACCCCAACCTTAACATACAACCCTTCACCATTCTCTCCGGAAACTTCGTCGGTGAATTTTCATCATCAGGAAAGTTTAACACTTCACGGACAAGTGCCTCTGAGATGATAATTGGTTTTTCTACACCATTCAGTTCAACAATTGAATTGATCACTTTATTCTCTTCGTCATACGTGGCATTCTTCCAAAAACGTTCAATATGAGACTCGAAAACAAGATGCTGATTTGTTAATGCCTTCTGGATTGGTAACCTCTTCATAAATTCCAGAATGTCTTTGAATGCAGCCATCTTAGAAAGCATTTCATCATAAACACAACAAATGTTGTGTAATGGATCAAACTGCACATCCGATGCCTAAAATATACACACAAACAATCAAGTTAAACACATTTGACAATTTTCAAAACAAACAACATCATTCAAACAAAATGGCTTCAAACGAGATGGTTTGTTCAAGCGAAATGACAGTTCAAGCGGAATGACTAGTTTTCAAACGAAATAAGTTTCAAGTGAAATAGTTGATTGAAACGAAATGTCTTGTTTGAAGCGAAATGACTATTTGAAGCGGAATGACTATTTCGTTCGAAATCACTTGTCTTTTCGTTTGAAAAACAAGTCTATGAATAGTGATTTTGCAGAGATAAAAAATTGATTTGATGATGAAATTGATACTTAAGACATGTTCTAGAACAGATTCTGAGTATATGGGGGTGATTATTATTCATTTTTACCCACAAAAACATCCTAGATCTGAGTTCAAAGATCCTGTTCATTGTTGTTCATAAGAAATCAACAGATCTGGTACAAATCGAAACCCTAAGACAGATCTACAACATATTCCGAACACACAGATATGATTATCGTTCATTTTAGTTCATAAACAAACCCTAGATCTAAGTCTGACACAACTGTTCATCGACAAACAGTCGATTCAGATCAAATCAACATGAATCTCACCTTCCCCATGATTATAAGTTGAGTAAACCAACTTAAAATCAGATAAAAATCAACAAATGGGCAAGAGTTCGGCTAGAAATCGATGAAACTGGTGTTTCATTTGAAATCGCTGTGACAGTGAGTTTGAAACGAAATGACGAAAATGATGAGTTCAAGCAAAATACGGCCAGTATTTATAGGCGAGCTCATTTCGTACGAAATGGGCTTTTGACATTTTCAAGCGAAAACACCTTTGAAACGAAATGGCTATTTCGTGCGAAATAGTCATTTCGTTTGAAATGGCAACTTTTTAAATTTTTCAAATTTTTAACTTTTTGACATTTTTACCATCACACCCAGTTAACCAAATCCAAGTTAATGACCCTGGTCAACTTGTTTAGCCTGCCAAGTCCAAGTTAATGACCTTGGCTGACCAAATTATGAAGTTGCTGATTTTCTGAAACAGATTTTAAGTTTAAGTTAATGAACTTTTAATCTTTTTCAAGCAATTTCCAACACATTTTCACAATTATCTGCTTATCCAACCCTCATGATCCAAACTTGTTCAGCACTTTGAGACTTTGATCATAAGATCCCCAACGTCCGTTGTCGAAAATAAGATGAAAAACAAATCTTTTTGGATTTTATAAGCAATAAACTATACACACATATTTTTGGTGAGCGTGTTAGGGGATCATATCAGCTGCCGACAAGATACAAGTACCGTTAAGCTTTGCTTTCATATTCAGCATTAAACAATTCACAGTGATTGTCGATATACTGATCCTTTTAAATTTTCACACAAATTTCAATCTGTTCAGGATACGAATTTAGTGTTTTAAAGGCTTAACTTATACGCGTGTCCCACCTCAGAATATACTCCCGTATCCAGATCCCAATATTCAGTCTTACAGGTGAGTATACCTAGATGATATCTGTAAAGGGTTAAATGCGAGGGCCATGAGAGCTCAGGCTATTGCTTCCGCAAAATCAGAGAGATGATGGCTTCGACTTTAGGTGTGTTCCCTTTAGAGAATCTTTTCTTCAACAGCACATGATTAGCATTTTGCAATGTTTCATCATTTTTTATGCTGAGGGGGGGCTTTTATTTCAAGCAGCGTAAAGTATTCTCCGGGGACTAGGCCATTGCTTCCGCAAAATCAGAAGTCCCGGGATAATACCCCAGATATCACTAAGCATAAAGACCTAGTATCTCAGAAAGAGAGACCTTTCAAACAAGATTTCGGGGGTTACCCATATATCCAAGAGACGTTCCCCATGTAAAATCAAGTTATGATTTTATGTTTATATCCCAAACAAATCTACTAAATGTGTAAAAACCTATCGACACATCATCAGCGAGACTGCTTAACACATTTTAAACATTACTTCTTTAGCGTACTGCATCTGTCTAGCTGATGTACTATCATTTCCCCTTTTTACACAAACTCTTTTTCAGTTTTCACAATGTTTTTGGATTTTGACATTTTATCATGTTTTTGGATTTTCTGCTTAAAGATTTCAAAGCAGAAAAGAAAATGATGAGTATCCTACAGCAAGCCATCAAAGAGGATATCTTAGTTCTGCTACAACATCAGGGTAATTCACAGTCCGTCTGGAATTCATTGAAAGTAAAGTTTCTTGGAAGCGTGTCTATGATAAAGAGCAAAACTGCTTTGCTGAAGAAAGAGTTTGATATCTTTACGGGTATAAAGGGTGAGACAACAAAACAGTTGATTGAAAGATATTACCATCTGGTTGTTGAGATGAAGCGGTTGAGCATTGAGAAAACTGATGAAGAGTGGGTTGATAAGCTGGCGGATGCATTACCGTACGATGAATGGGGTACTTATCTGCTGGTGTTGAAAAACAACTTAGAATATGTTGGATTCAACCTTAGCACATTCATTGAGAAGATTGAATCATATGAACTTGAGCTGATGAAGATTAGAAAAATGAAGTCTTCAAGTGTACAACAAGATGTATCATTAAACTATAAAGGAAGTCCATAAGCAACATTGAATCTAAGTCCTAAAATCCAGACAGCTTTTAATGCTGATTCTACTTCCGGAGTTTCACCTGGCACATCAAGCAGCAATAATTCACCATTTGCAAGTTTTGAACCAAATCCTGAGGTTCAAAGCTCTGATACCACTTGTAGGATCGTTTTGCGACCTATATGAGTCGTTTAGAGTCAAAACTAAGCTGTTTGAAAGGCGAAAACAGTCAAACAACTGAGAGTCAGTGATAGAAAGGTGTAGAAACAGAGAATTATACTTAAAACATGTTTTTCATTGATATTCAACTTGATTACACGGTGGGAATTCAGCGGCACTTCGTTACACGTTCACCTATTTCGTACCAAATGAAAAACCACAATGACCTATTTATAAGCAGCACTATTTCGCACGAAATAACCAAAACTCATTTCGTGCGAAATGACTTTCAAACATAAAATTACATTTTGCACCCCTAAACAAACTACTTTGACATGACCTAGACTGTAGACGTAGGCTATAGACATCGTGCACCAACAATAAACATCATCAAACATCATCAAACTACTGTACCTGAAACATATGTAAAAATACGTCAGCATAAAAATGCCGGCGAGTACATAGGTTTTGTGAGTGTGTCAGATTCATGGCCTTGAGTTTATATTGCAATACCTCGTCCAACTATGAGAGTTGTCGAGTGTGTACCTTGAAAACAAAAGAATTTGATATTGCAGTATGTTTCTATCAACTTTTACAAGTTGATATATGTATAAACCAAAACCATTGTAGCCATGAATCTTAACTGAAAACATTTGTCTTTGTAAACCAAGTAGTAAATCGTCATTGAAAGTAAACATTGTATGGTTTATATCTTTAAGTAAACCTTGTAGTGTAACTTCATTTTAAAAACACTTGTCCAAGTGATCTAGGTAACGCAACGACATGTAATGTGTTAAAAGAACTTATATATGGTAAGTACAAGCGGCGTATCCACCATGCTTTTATCACATTACACCTGCCCCGTTACCTAATCACTTACCATAACCCAATCGTTCAATAGTTCAAATAGTTCCAATCGTTCAAATAGTTCAAATAGTTCACATAGATCAAATAGTTCCAATGGTTCAATAGTTCAAATAGTTCACATAGATCAAATAGTTCCGATGGTTCAATAGTTCAAATCGTTCACATAGTTCAGATAGTTCCAGTGGTTCAAATAGTTCACATAGTTTAATAGTTCGAGTGGTTCGTGTTTAAATTGTGAAAACTAACTTTTGGTCGTTTTATTGAATACATTCAAACCTGTGTGACTCGTCCTAATCATTCAACTCGTATTAACAAACCACCAAAGGGTAAGTTAACTGTAACACCCCAGCCCGGAATGGGCTGACGTGTCACTTTTACGGAGTCAGATCAAAAACATAATTCCATTTATACTTAAATGTATTACAAGGCTTTACAACTTAATGAAGGATATCTAATCCATTACAATTATTTCTACCGTCTTTTCCAAACACTCGAGCATTCTTCCATATTCCGTCCCAGGCTGTCTTGATAACCTGACGTAAAGAAGAAAACACAAAAACGTACGTCTGAGCAAAATTTGAAAAGTTTTGCCCAGTGTGCGGATAGAGGAGTAATTTCATAATCATATCTTACGGATGTACCCATGAGCCAAACTTAAAACGTGACAATACACAGGTAGCTACTCCTGCATACTTATCACACGAAATGGCGAGTTGGCATACCCGTTATCCATCTCCTTAAAACTTAAATCCTAGGATCGATCCATACGCCTCCTAATAGCCTTATGTACCACACTTGTACTTAAGAGACGCCGTGAACTGATCTCTCCATCACGGATGGAGCACATGATGTCGATGCCACAACAACATGCTCGTGGGACACTCCACGAGAAGCGACACTCAGGGTATCAGAGTACAAAGAGTCTTATTCACATAACTTATCAAAATATTTTCATATCATATATTGGAATATGCGATAATGAGTACAACTTAACATAATACTATCGCATGACATGAAAGCGAAATCCAAGGTTATGATTAGAATAGGAATTCAACGGACTGTCAAATGAATCAATAATCAAAGACGTGAGGAGTTTTAAAAAGACATAGTAATATAATGGAATTATAACAATTTGACTTGAGTAACATAATACTTGTATATAATATTAAACTTGTAATTTATTTACTTATAACTTGTAAGCCTTAAGATATTTAACTTGTAACTTGTAAACAATAATTTGATTGAAAATACGAATCTTTAGCGAGATTGAAAATCTAAGAGTGGAACCAGTCACCAAGGTATGGATATCAATCCTATCTTGACAATTTCGTCCCCAAAATGTGGTTTATTAAACGAAACAAGATAAAACCTTGACTCGTTAATAAGGAACCACTAGAGTATGAAAATTTGATTTGTAAATTTATAAATAAATAACTCACAAACATGTATACTTGTAAATACGAAAAGAATATTTTTCATAAACCATTTTCTAAATAACTGATGTAAAACAAAACCTTTTTCAAAACGTTTGTAACTTCCAACACATATTTCCTAACTTAATCTTAATACGGAATTTAAAATCAGAAATGATATACTTGTATCAAAACGACATAAATCGAAAGAAAGGATTCTATCCGTACCTTAAAATTTCCAAGTGATACTACCTTGTTTTCAATTGTAGATTTATACGGGCAGAGTTTAGCCTACTGATTATCCTCTTAACCTAATTTGCACACAAACTAGGTAATTAACTAATACAGCTTTTACGATAACTCACGAGATCAAACCTTCACAACAAATGACAAAGTGCGATACTTAAACATCCAGCGGATTCACAACTAAGAACAGAGTATAGTCCGTTTTCGGACAGCACTCAAACATCCCGTCGAAATTACGATGAATGACAAAGTATAAACCCAATTTGAGAAGCACTTAAACATCTATCAAATAGTTTCAATCGATCGGACATTGAATCGTAGCAGCGATTGAGTTAATACCCTGTTTTGCAGCACCCCGCTATACTAATTAGTGTTTCCGTGTATGTTAATTGAAGTAAACAGAGCCTAAATCGATGCCTGAAATGAATTTCTTCGTCGAATGAACACCAGAAATCAAGTCCCACTGCCCTCTATTTATAGTCGAAATTTCATTTTGCTTGCGCACCGTAAGACTCCCAATGTTACGGTCCGTAAGGATGCTTACGGACCGTAAGACTCATAATGTTGCGGTCCGTAAGGGACACCAAAGCACTATAGGGTCACCACGCGTGGGACTAGGCCTGCTGAGTCGACAGTTTCTTAATTTAGAATTTTGACAACGAGTATTTAGGATAATCGTCAATAGGGAATACCCCCCCCCCTGAGTTTTAGGGGCCCTGATCCTGATTTTGATTGTTCTGGAAATCTTAGGGTTTGTGCAGAATTACTTGGGTGTCTTAATTAGGGTTTCCTATTGGACTATAAATCATAAGAAATAATAATTTTTTTAATGAGGGTTGTTACATTTTTGTTTTAAAATTTTCGGGTGTTACAAATCTACCCCTCTTAAAAAAAATTTCGTCCTCGAAATTATTACATACATATATATATATATATATATTAATAATCATACTTGAACGCGGCCCACTATGATCAATAGTCATACTTGAAATAAAGCTATAGTAAAAACAATGAAGAGGACGAAATACTTATGTTCGAGACTATCATGAAGTGAAAAGAAAAGTTACTAACCGATGTATCGACTGATTGGACATCGAAATCCTAACCCAATGTCTACCCATTACCTCACTAGTCTTAACTTATGTTTAAGTTTTCTACAGGAAAGAGCCTTTGCTCTGATACCATAGCTGTAACACCCCAGCCCGGAATGGGCTGACGTGTCACTTTTACGGAGTCAGATCAAAAACATAATTCCATTTATACTTAAATGTATTACAAGGCTTTACAACTTAATGAAGGATATCTAATCCATTACAATTATTTCTACCGTCTTTTCCAAACACTCGAGCATTCTTCCATATTCCGTCCCAGATTGTCTTGATAACCTGACGTAAAGAAGAAAACACAAAAACGTACGTCTGAGCAAAATTTGAAAAGTTTTGCCCAGTGTGCGGATAGAGGAGTAATTTCATAATCATATCTTACGGATGTACCCATGATCCAAACTTAAAACGTGACAATACATAGGTAGCTACTCCTGCATACTTATCACACGAAATGGCGAGTTGGCATACCCGTTATCCATCTCCTTAAAACTTAAATCCTAGGATCGATCCATACGCCTCCTAATAGCCTTATGTACCACACTTGTACTTAAGAGACGCCGTGAACTGATCTCTCCATCACGGATGGAGCACATGATGTCGATGCCACAACAACATGCTCGTGGGACACTCCACGAGAAGCGACACTCAGGGTATCAGAGTACAAAGAGTCTTATTCACATAACTTATCAAAATATTTTCATATCATATATTGGAACATGCGATAATGAGTACAACTTAACATAATACTATCGCATGACATGAAAGCGAAATCCAAGGTTATGATTAGAATAGGAATTCAACGGACTGTCAAATGAATCAATAATCAAAGACGTGAGGAGTTTTAAAAAGACATAGTAATATAATGGTATTATAACAATTTGACTTGAGTAACATAATACTTGTATATAATATTAAACTTGTAATTTATTTACTTATAACTTGTAAGCCTTAAGATATTTAACTTGTAACTTGTAAACAATAATTTGATTGAAAATACGAATCTTTAGCGAGATTGAAAATCTAAGAGTGGAACCAGTCACCAAGGTATGGATATCAATCCTATCTTGACAATTTCGTCCCCAAAATGTGGTTTATTAAACGAAACAAGATAAAACCTTGACTCGTTAATAAGGAACCACTAGAGTATGAAAATTTGATTTGTAAATTTATAAATAAATAACTCACAAACATGTATACTTGTAAATACGAAAAGAATATTTTTCATAAACCATTTTCTAAATAACTGATGTAAAACAAAACCTTTTTCAAAACGTTTGTAACTTCCAACACATATTTCCTAACTTAATCTTAATACGGAATTTAAAATCAGAAATGATATACTTGTATCAAAACGACATAAATCGAAAGAAAGGATTCTATCCGTACCTTAAAATTTCCAAGTGATACTACCTTGTTTTCAATTGTAGATTTATACGGGCAGAGTTTAGCCTACTGATTATCCTCTTAACCTAATTTGCACACAAACTAGGTAATTAACTAATACAGCTTTTACGATAACTCACGAGATCAAACCTTCACAACAAATGACAAAGTGCGATACTTAAACATCCAGCGGATTCACAACTAAGAACAGAGTATAGTCCGTTTTCGGACAGCACTCAAACATCCCGTCGAAATTACGATGAATGACAAAGTATAAACCCAATTTGAGAAGCACTTAAACATCTATCAAATAGTTTCAATCGATCGGACATTGAATCGTAGCAGCGATTGAGTTAATACCCTGTTTTGCAGCACCCCGCTATACTAATTAGTGTTTCCGTGTATGTTAATTGAAGTAAACAGAGCCTAAATCGATGCCTGAAATGAATTTCTTCGTCGAATGAACACCAGAAATCAAGTCCCACTGCCCTCTATTTATAGTCGAAATTTCATTTTGCTTGCGCACCGTAAGACTCCCAATGTTACGGTCCGTAAGGATGCTTACGGACCGTAAGACTCATAATGTTGCGGTCCGTAAGGGACACCAAAGCACTATAGGGTCACCACGCGTGGGACTAGGCCTGCTGAGTCGACAGTTTCTTAATTTAGAATTTTGACAACGAGTATTTAGGATAATCGTCAATAGGGAATACCCCCCCCCCTGAGTTTTAGGGGCCCTGATCCTGATTTTGATTGTTCTGGAAATCTTAGGGTTTGTGCAGAATTACTTGGGTGTCTTAATTAGGGTTTCCTATTGGACTATAAATCATAAGAAATAATAATTTTTTTAATGAGGGTTGTTACATTTTTGTTTTAAAATTTTCGGGTGTTACAAATCTACCCCTCTTAAAAAAAATTTCGTCCTCGAAATTATTACATACATATATATATATATATATATTAATAATCATACTTGAACGCGGCCCACTATGATCAATAGTCATACTTGAAATAAAGCTATAGTAAAAACAATGAAGAGGACGAAATACTTATGTTCGAGACTATCATGAAGTGAAAAGAAAAGTTACTAACCGATGTATCGACTGATTGGACATCGAAATCCTAACCCAATGTCTACCCATTACCTCACTAGTCTTAACTTATGTTTAAGTTTTCTACAGGAAAGAGCCTTTGCTCTGATACCATAGCTGTAACACCCCAGCCCGGAATGGGCTGACGTGTCACTTTTACGGAGTCAGATCAAAAACATAATTCCATTTATACTTAAATGTATTACAAGGCTTTACAACTTAATGAAGGATATCTAATCCATTACAATTATTTCTACCGTCTTTTCCAAACACTCGAGCATTCTTCCATATTCCGTCCCAGATTGTCTTGATAACCTGACGTAAAGAAGAAAACACAAAAACGTACGTCTGAGCAAAATTTGAAAAGTTTTGCCCAGTGTGCGGATAGAGGAGTAATTTCATAATCATATCTTACGGATGTACCCATGATCCAAACTTAAAACGTGACAATACATAGGTAGCTACTCCTGCATACTTATCACACGAAATGGCGAGTTGGCATACCCGTTATCCATCTCCTTAAAACTTAAATCCTAGGATCGATCCATACGCCTCCTAATAGCCTTATGTACCACACTTGTACTTAAGAGACGCCGTGAACTGATCTCTCCATCACGGATGGAGCACATGATGTCGATGCCACAACAACATGCTCGTGGGACACTCCACGAGAAGCGACACTCAGGGTATCAGAGTACAAAGAGTCTTATTCACATAACTTATCAAAATATTTTCATATCATATATTGGAACATGCGATAATGAGTACAACTTAACATAATACTATCGCATGACATGAAAGCGAAATCCAAGGTTATGATTAGAATAGGAATTCAACGGACTGTCAAATGAATCAATAATCAAAGACGTGAGGAGTTTTAAAAAGACATAGTAATATAATGGTATTATAACAATTTGACTTGAGTAACATAATACTTGTATATAATATTAAACTTGTAATTTATTTACTTATAACTTGTAAGCCTTAAGATATTTAACTTGTAACTTGTAAACAATAATTTGATTGAAAATACGAATCTTTAGCGAGATTGAAAATCTAAGAGTGGAACCAGTCACCAAGGTATGGATATCAATCCTATCTTGACAATTTCGTCCCCAAAATGTGGTTTATTAAACGAAACAAGATAAAACCTTGACTCGTTAATAAGGAACCACTAGAGTATGAAAATTTGATTTGTAAATTTATAAATAAATAACTCACAAACATGTATACTTGTAAATACGAAAAGAATATTTTTCATAAACCATTTTCTAAATAACTGATGTAAAACAAAACCTTTTTCAAAACGTTTGTAACTTCCAACACATATTTCCTAACTTAATCTTAATACGGAATTTAAAATCAGAAATGATATACTTGTATCAAAACGACATAAATCGAAAGAAAGGATTTTATCCGTACCTTAAAATTTCCAAGTGATACTACCTTGTTTTCAATTGTAGATTTATACGGGCAGAGTTTAGCCTACTGATTATCCTCTTAACCTAATTTGCACACAAACTAGGTAATTAACTAATACAGCTTTTACGATAACTCACGAGATCAAACCTTCACAACAAATGACAAAGTGCGATACTTAAACATCCAGCGGATTCACAACTAAGGACAGAGTATAGTCCGTTTTCGGACAGCACTCAAACATCCCGTCGAAATCACGATGAATGACAAAGTATAAACCCAATTTGAGCAGCACTTAAACATCTATCGGATAGTTTCAATCGATCGGACATTGAATCGTAGCAGCGATTGAGTTAATACCCTGTTTTGCAGCACCCCGCTATACTAATTAGTGTTTCCGTGTATGTTAATTGAAGTAAACAGAGCCTAAATCGATGCCTGAAATGAATTTCTTCGTCGAATGAATACCAGAAATCGAGTCCCACTGCCCTCTATTTATAGTCGAAATTTCATTTTGCTTGCGCACCGTAAGGCTCCCAATGTTACGGTCCGTAAGGATGCTTACGGACCGTAAGACTCATAATGTTACGGTCCGTAAGGGACACCAAAGCACTATAGGGTCGCCACGCGTGGGACTAGGCCTGCTGAGTCGACAGTTTCTTAATTTAGAATTTTGACAACGAGTATTTAGGATAATCGTCAATAGGGAATACCCCCCCCCCTGAGTTTTAGGGGCCCTGATCCTGATTTTGATTGTTCTGGAAATCTTAGGGTTTGTGCAGAATTACTTGGGTGTCTTAATTAGGGTTTCCTATTGGACTATAAATCATAAGAAATAATAATTTTTTTAATGAGGGTTGTTACATTTTTGTTTTAAAATTTTCGGGTGTTACATTAACAATCATCAGGTTCTGTCGTTACCCACATTACCCCCATAACCATGGTGAAAATCCGATAACGGGATTTGTCAGATCCTATGGTATCATAATATCCTATGGTACATAACGTACTACTGGTCGCCTTAAAAATAGTTAATGAATGTCATTCAATTGTCTTTCGACCAACGCCCCAACAAGTTTGTTCATATAATTTAAATCGTTGTGTTTAATATAAACCATAACATTCGTTTTAGAAAACTCGAAATCGTTTAGGACATATGAATCACCCCAAAACGATCGAAAACAGTAAAAGAGGGTAACTATGTACTCACATTGAACTGCAAGGTATCCTCGATTAAATGAGCTTAGCAAAGCTCGGGCAAACCAAGGAAATCAAGTGGTACCTAGTAATCGGATTGCTATGTTAATAAATCGACACCTAAATCGGGAGATTGGGTAGAATGAGGTCTCGTAAACCAAATCAGTATTGGAACTCATGTGATATGGTTTAACCAAGCCTACATCCTAAATCGAAACCTATCCTAAGTGCTTACGACCCGTTAAGGTAGTCTACGCTACTTTAATGCGTCGTTCGCGCGAATGCGCGTTCGAGACGCCTAACTAGTCCTATAAAAAGTATTATATGCCCTAACATGTTTAAATATGTTGCATAATCAATTTAAGTGTCAAAAATTAAGTTACATTTGCTTAAATTCAAATTATGCATGAAAAGGGCATTTTGGTCATTTTCCTAAGGCATATAAACTACCTATCATACAACTAATTAAACTAAGTGACCATAAAGTATAACCTCGAAAGGTTATTCCCTATACAACTATGGTCACAAAATATGCTTGGTCGTATCCTAACGATCGACCAAACGGGTCGGGTTCGAAAGTCTAAGCGGTTGTCAAGACCGCTTGACTTACGACCCTAAACAAGCACTAGACTAAAAGTGACGAGTTAAACATGTTAAAACATGTTTAACTAAGTTAGAAAACAGGTTTGATATCAAAACAAAGTGTTTTGATACCCGAAAATAGCTTCGTCGCAAAATGCGCATAATCGGCATTTTGACCGAAACTTTGACTCGTTACTTCGACTAATCGACATGGTAATCGGTAGGTATAGTCACATGGGACTATAACCATCGTGATTACGCTCACGTTGCAAAGTTCGATTGAACTTTGACTTGACTAATTCATGGTCAAAGCAGAAAGTCAAACACTGTTTGACTTTCATGCTTGAAAAGCATAAACAAGCATGAAAGAAGCTTACAAAGGGTCCAAGCTAGGAAGAATTGAACTAAAATACTCAGGTATGAAGCCTTCAACAATGTGAGAGCTTCAACTTAGAGCAATTCAGATCAATGAGCAAGGAACAATGGCAAACTTGATGGGTATTTATAGGAAACCTTGAATTAAAAAGATCATTACATGTGTTTTTGCAAGGATTAAAGCATGATCTTGGCCATACACATGTGGCCCATAGTTTCTAATACAAGGGGAGTTCAAAAACAAGCTCATGGTATGCCAAGTCAGGGGTTAAAATTAGTGGATACAGGCTGTTTGAAAAGATTCAATGTTTTTGCCAGCACCAGTCCTCGTGGGCCGTGAAGACAGAAACATAAGTCTTCACCCCAAGCGAGGACATCTGATCAGCAAATTTCAAAAATTGGCAGAACAGGCCCCTGCAGCTTAAAACTTGATTTTTGACGCGTTTAAGCCCCGTTATCCCAATTCCAAGGCTCTAAAATGAAGTTAAAGCATAGGGAACATGAAATATTCTTGAAAACATCTCGGATGTCGGTTCGTTTGGTTGTACAGTTGCGTTATTCGGTTAATTACGACGAAAACTCGAACGGACGCGAAAACGATCCAAATTACGCGACGAATGGTATTTTTGCATTCCAATCACTAAAATAAAGTATTTTAATGATTACAAAAATAGTTGGATGTCTGGGTATGTTTAGAACGTAAGTTATGCGCGTAAATGCAAACTTATGCACTTTTTGACGCTTTTAGTCCCTATTGATTAAATAAGCGTATTTTCGCATACCGAACCCCTTAAAGCCTATTTCTAAGCTATGTAAAGGATATTTAGGGTATGTTTAGCTTATTATCATGTTCCGGAATGTTCGTTACTATATGAATTAGCATACTTTCGCAGTTTGTCGCAAATAGTCCCTGCGATCGAATAAACTTGTTTTCGGCACACCAAACCCTTCAAAACTTATTTCTAAGTTATGTAAAGGTTATTTAAGGTATGTTAAGCCTATGTCACTGTTTTAGAGTGTTTTTCGTGTTAAACTGATTACGTTTACGTAACAATTTGCGTATAACTTTCTAGAAAGCGATTTAAGGCTTGAAATCGAACAAGAATTGACATGTGCAAATGTGTCATGTATTTATACAAATTCTAAGTATGAAACACAAGATTTCATTGGTATTGTATTTGTATGATGGTCGTAGAGGCACAAATGTCACAAATGTCACATTTTTCTTTGTATTTATATTAGATTTTGTTGCATATTTTTTCCTTTTGTTCATTTAAGATCATTTGGTCCTGAAAATATAAAAGGAAGACAAAAGCACATTTTTTCGAACATTAGTACTAAAAAAGGGTTAGTTTTATGCCTCATTCGATGTAATTTATATGTTCCATTTTACACACATCACTACTTATAACACGATATCAATAAAAATTACATCAAGTTAACCAATTAAAACAAAACAGTACCATACTTTTGCCAAAAAAACCAAAATGACAACAATAAAATATTAAACGGGGGCAAAATTGTATTTTTTCAGGACAAATGAGCAAGTGGCAGGCGACTTCCTCACACCAATAAAATCACATCGAGTCAATCAATTAAAACAAAACACTACCATAGATTTGTAAAATAAAAAAAAACTAAAACAATGGCATGAATATGATTTTGCACTGCGGGCAAAATTGTAATTTGATAGAGCAAAAATCAAAAACGATAGCAAAGCTTTAAATTTGAATTGATAGCAAAATCGTAATTTAGCAGGGAAAAAAACAAAAAAAGGATGGTAAACTGTTAATTTGAACCGGGCAAAATCGTAATTTGGCAGGACCAATGGGAAGGTGCCTGGTACTATTCTCCGCCATGTCCTTTGTTGTTATATATACTATCCAGGTTTAAGAAATATATACATTTACCATCCATGTAATTTGAGTATCCCTTTTGTATAAATTTAGTAAAAGTAAATTAATTCATAAACATTTATTCTACGAAGTAGAAGTAAATTAATTCATAAACATTTATTCTACCGCGACATATTTTTTGATAAATAAGTTGTAGATATCAGATGTAATATCATGTATCATGTGTTTAGTTTATTAAGGGAATACTTTAATCGTTTTAAAAGTATACAACAAATAAATTTATATAAAAGAGAAAAACACCTAAATAGTTATTAAATTTCAGATTTGAGAAAACAAACATTTATGATTACAGCCAATTACTTTCCGTCAAATAAGTTTCATTGATTATGACAGCTAAGGCTTAACTCACACATTTGGTGGCATATCTTGTACTTTTGACAGCTAAGTTCGCACTTTTAGATGTCGGCTACAACATAAACCATACTTTTGCTACCGGTTAAATTCAATGACTATTGAAAAATATAAATGATTTGTTTTACTGTTTTAATATTGTTTTTCTTTTTCCTAAGTGAAATTACCTTATTACCCCACCGAAAACCCTAAACATATTTCAACATTCCCCTATAAAAGGTCAACCCACCATCAGATTTGTAAATACCTCAACCCCAATAATTTTACTTTGTTCTTGTCGTTCTCGAGTTTTGGTTGAAGAAAGTGGGATAGATGGAAAGGGAGATAAGGTTCGGGGAAGGTGATGGAATGTGTGGCTTCGAACAAAATAATCTACCATTATTTTTTGTTTTGTTCCGAGACCACCCATTCCAACATCTTCCTCTAGCTGTCTCCCCATCCCTCCGTGTCCTTAGACGATTGGTGCTGGTTTGTTGTAGAAAAAAGCATTGATCGATTTGTTTTATATATTTTATTGTTTAATAGATCATCACATATAGAACACGATGAGATTGAAAAATTATTCAGTGTTTGTTGTGTTTTTTTCTTTTTTGTTATTTAATTTTAATTTTCTTTTATTAGTGTTTAATTTGTTTTTCAGGTTCATGAAAGATAGTTCTCAGCCGTTATCTCTGATCTATTTAGTTTCCGGCAGACATCCGGTTGAGCTCCGGCAGCTGGACCGGCAGAAAGATATGATTATATGAACAATAATAGATTTTGCGGGGCGTAGGTCGTAAAACCATGTTAGGTAGTAAGCAAACAACAAACAACCAAAACCGGGAAAATCATAAAAAATGTGAATTTATACCGCCATGTTACATCAAATGTAGGAAAAGAAAAAATCTAACTTATGCCGTGAAATGGCGTGCGTAAAACATAGACAAACTCAAATTGCATTTATAGCGAAAAACTTTAATTTAATGACAAAATTTACACAACAAAAAATTTAACATAGAAATAGAACTAATAGGACTAATAATGTAAACCACATTATAATAAATCACTACAAGAAAAAAAAAACAACCCTCCATGAGTCGATAATCGGTGGTGTAAAAAGACTCAAAGAAAAGAACTAAAAACTAAGGGATGATATTATAGTAATTAAGTCATAAAGAACGGTTTATTTATATACCGTTGATAAGAGATACACAAAAAGTTATATGTAGTAATATAGAGTTTGTGTACTTTTAATTTTTCTTTCAAAATATCCAGGCTTTTGATTTTTACTTATCATGCTTAAAACTCTTTGAAAATTGTTAAAAAAATGGTACGCAATCAGTTTGTATAATTTTCGAGATACCAAGCTGTGACCTGCTTCGTATAACTTTTGAGTTCGCACCAATATGAGCTCGCTTGTTTGCGGCACCCACAAGCTACTTTTGTTGGTATACTAGTTTTATGTGCCGCCCATGTTTCGGGGCACTAAACCAAATATTTCACATTGTCATAACATGCACGTCTGTGTTTCGGTTACCTGTACATACTACTCAAAACATGATTTTAATAAAAATAACATCGAGTCAACCAATTATAACAAAACAGTACCATACTTTTGCAACAAAACAAAACAAAACAAAACAAAACAAAACGATGACAATAAAATATTAAACTGGGGCAAAATTGTAAATTTTCATGACAAATGAGCAAGTGGCGGCAGCTTCCTCACACGGATAAAAATAACATCGAGTCAACCAATTAAAACAAACCACTACGATAGATTTGTTAAAAAAAAAAACTAAAACAATGGCATGAATATAATTTTACACTGCGGGCAAAATTGTAATTTGTTAGAGAAAAAATAAAAAAAACGATGACAAAGCTTTAAATTTGAATTGATAGCAAAATCAATTTTTTTAGCAAGGAAAAAAACTAAAAACGATGGTAAACCTATTAATTTGAACGGGGCAAAATCGTAATTTGGCAGGACCAAGGGGAAGTGCATGGTACTATTCTCCGCCATGTCCTTTGTAGTTATATATACTATCCATGTTTAAGAAATATATGTATTTACCGTCCATGTAATTTGAGTATACCTTTTGTATAAATTTAGTAAAAGTAAATTAATTCATAAACATTTATTCTACCAAGTAGAATTAAATTAATTCATATACATTTATTATACCGTGACATATTTATTGATAAATAAGATGTAAATATCAGATGTAATATCATGTATCTTTTGTTTGGTTTATTAAGGGAATACTTTAATCGTTTTAAAAGTATACAACAAATAAATTTATATAAAAGACAAAATCACCTAAATAGTTATTAAATTTCAGATTTGAGAAAACAAACAATTATGATTACAACCAATTACTTTCCATCAAATAAGTTTCATCGATTATGACAACTAAGGCTTAACTCACACATTTGGTGGCTTATCCTGTACTTTTGACAACTAAATTCGCACTTTTAGATGTCGGCTACAACATAACCCATACTTTTGCTACCTATTAAATTCAATGACTATTTAAAAATATAAAGATTTGTTTTAGTGTTTTGATATTGTTTATCTTTTTCCTAGGTGAAATTACCTTATTACCCCACCCAAAACCCTAAACATATTTCAACATTCCCCTATAAAAGCTCAACCAACCATCAGATTTGTAAATACCTCAACCCCAATAATTTTACTTTGTTCTTGCCGTTCTCGAGTTTTGGTTGAAGAAAGTGGGATAGATGGAAAGGGAGACAAGGTTCGGGGAAGGTGATGTAATGTGTGGCTTTGAACAAAATAATCTATCATTATCTGTTGTTTTGTTCCGAGACCACCCATTCCAACATCTTTCTCTGACTATCTCCCTATCCCTTCTTGTCCATAGACGATTGGTGCTGGTTTGTTGTAGTAGAAAACAATGATCGATTTTGTTTTATATATTTTATTGTTTAATAGATCATCACATATAGAGCACGATGAGATTGAAAAATTATTCAATGTTTGTTGTGTTTTTTCTTTTTTGTTTTTTGATTCCAATTTTCTTTTATTAGTGTTTAATTTGTTTTTCAGGTTCATGAAAGGTAGTTCCAGCCGTTATCTCTGATCTATTTAGTTTTCGGCAGACATCCGGTTGAGCTCCGGCAGCTGGACCGGCAGAAAGATATGATTTTATGAAGAATAATAGATTTTGCGGGGCGTAGGTTGTAAAACCATGCTAGGTAGTAAGCAAACAACAACTAAAGCTGGGAAAATCGTAAAAAAAAATGTGAATTTATACCGCCATGTTACGTCAAATTTAGGCAAAGACAAAAGCTAACTTATGCCGTGAAATGACGTAAAACTTAGACAAACTCGAATTGCATTTATAGCAAAAAACTTTAATTTAATGACAAAACTTACACAACAAAAAATTAAACATAGAAATAGAAATCTGATAGGACTAATAATGTAAACCACACTAAAATAAATCACTACAAGAAAATAAAAAAAAACAACCCTCCACGAGTCGATAATCTGTGGTGTAAAAAGACTCAAAGAAAAGAATTAAAACTAAGGGATGACATTATAGTAATTAAGTCATAAAGAATGGTATATTTATGTACTGTAGATAGAGATACACAAAATGTTATATATAGTAATATAGAGTTTGTGTACTTATAATCTTTTTTTTCAAAATATCCAGTCTTTTGATTTTTACTTATCATTCTTACACTTTTATTATGCGACTAAAGTGCGATTTGGTATAAACTTGAAACACCTTGAAAATTGTTAAAAAAATGGTACAAAATCAGTATGTATAATTTTCGAGCCAAACCAAGTTGCGACTTACTTCGTATAAATTTTAAGTTCGCACCAAGATGAGCTCGCTTGTTTGCGGCACCCACTTTTGTTGGTACACTAGTTTTATGCCACGCCCGTGTTTCAGGGCACAAAACCAAATATTTCTCATTCTCATAATATGCACGTCTGGGTTTCGGTTACTTGTACATAGTACTCATAACACGATTTCAATTAAAATTACATCTAGTCAACCAATTAAAACAAAACAGTACCATACTTTTGCTAAAAAAACCAAAACAATGACAATAAAATATTAAACTGGGGCAAAATTGTATTTTTTTCATGACAAATGAGCAAGTGGGAGGCAGCTTCCTCACCCGAATAAAAATCACATTGAGTCAACCAATTAAAACAAAACACTACCATAGATTTGTAAAATAAAAAAAAACTAAAACGATGGCATGAATATGATTTTACACTCCGGGCAAAATTGTAATTTGATAGAGAAAAAATAAAAAAAAACGATGGCAAAGCTTTAAATTTGAATTGAAAACAAAATCGTAATTTAGCAGGGGAAAAAACTAAAAACGATGGTAAAACTGTTAATTTGAACGGGGCAAAATCGTAATTTGGCAGGACCAATGGGGAAGTGCATGGTATTATTCTCCGCCATGTCCTTTGTATTTATATATACTATCCATGTTTAAGAAATATATACATTTACCGTCCATGTAATTTGAGTATACCTTTTGTATAAATTTAGTAAAAGTAAATTAATTGATAAACATTTATTCTACCAAGTAGAAGTAAATTAATTCATAAACATTTATTATATATTTATTGATAAATAAGTTGTAAATATCAGATGTAATATATCATGTATCTTGTGTTTGGTTTATTAAGGGAATACTTTAATCGTTTTAAAAGTATACAACAAATAAATTTATATAAAAGAGAAAATCAACTAAATAGTTATTAAATGTCAGATTTGAGAAAACAGACATTTATGATTACAGCCAGTTACTGTCCGTCAAATAAGTTTCATCGATTATGATAGCTAAGGCTTAGCTCACACATTTGGTGGCTTATCCTGTACTTTTTACTGCTAAGTTCGTACTTTTAGATGTCGACTACAACATAACCCATACTTTTGCTACTGATTAAATTCATTGACTATTTAAAAAAATAGAAATTTCACTATTTTGATATTGTTTTTCTTTTGCCTAGGGTAAATTACCTTATTACCCCACCCAAAACCCTAAACATACTTTAACATTCGCCTATAAAAACTCAACCCACCATCAGATTTGTAAGTACCTCAACCCAATAATTTTACTTTGTTCTTGTCGTTCTCGAGTTTTGATTGAAAGAAAGTGGGATAGATGGAAAGGGAGACACAGTTCGGGGAAGGTGATGGAATGTGTGGCTTCGAACAAAATAATCTATCATTATTTGTTGTTTTGTTCCGAGACCACCCATTCCAACATCTTCCTTTGACTATCTCCCCATCCCTTCTTGTCCTTAGACGATTGGTGCTGGTTTGTTGAAGAAGAAAAGAATGATCGATTTTATTATATATATTTTATTGTTTAATAGACCATTACATATAGAAGACGATGAGATTGAAAAATTATTCAGTGTTTGCTGTTGTTTTTTTCTTTTTTGTTGTTTGATTTTAATTTTCTTTTCTTTTACTAGTGTTTAATTTGTTTTTTAGGTTCATGAAAGGTAGTTATCAGCCATATTACAGGCCTAGAACTTGTGCTTGAAACCTCTAAGAAGATTGTTCAGATTAGAAATCGTATGGCGGCAGCGAGTGACCCTTAGAAAAGCTACGCTGATAAGCATAGGAACCCTCGGAGTTCGCTATAGGCGATCGAGTCATGCTGAAAGTTTCACCCTGGAAGGGTGTGGTGCTGAAAGTTTCACCCTATCGAAATCGTGGACCGCGAAGTCAAGGTTCGTAAACACAGTTGAATTCCAATCGTGAGAGTTTGTTGGAACTCAAGACGTGGGCCAGAGTTCACGTGGGAACGCGAGGATCAGATGAAGCTCAAGTATCCTCAACTGTTCAAAACTGCCGAATCAAATCCTGATGCAACTGGTGAATTTCGGGACGAAATTCCCTTTCAAGTTGGGGATGATGTTGTGACAACTCGAGATTTCAAGGCTTTTCCTCTACGCATCATTTGTTTCACAACTCATTTTATGTTGTATCTTGTGCATGATAATTGAGTGATTAAAGTATTGATTACGTTTGAATGTTGCATGAAAACTTAAGAGTTAGTCATAATATGTTCATGTTTAATTATGGATTCCACAATACACTTGACGAAGGATCACCCTCGATGAAGAATGAATCTTCGTCATAACTTTTCCCCGATGAAGAATAGGTCTTCGTCATTCTTCGTCACTCTCACAACTTGGCGAATAATGATCTTCACCAAGTGAAACTTCACCAAAAGGGCTCTCGGCCCAAATCCATTAGAAGCCCAATGTGTTTGCTTGTACGCATATATTCACGAGATTGGGAGGATTGGTTTAAAAAACACATAAAGGAAATAGCAAACCCTAGCACTCTCTCCTTCCCTTCTCGAGATCGATGGTAAACCCTTCTTCTCATAGTCCCTGTTACACACCAATACAACACGAGAAGGTGATGGCTTACGTAGTGGATTTACAGGAAGAATTGCGCGAGTCACAACCTGCGGTGGAAGCCATGGTCTTTGGATTTAAGTTGGAGGCACTACTTGGACGGTACCAAATGCACTACTTAGACCGATCACAAGGGCCTCCCGATTACCCTTGTTTCAAAAGAGCTAAACATGTGATGGCATCGCTGGATGGAACTTTTGAATGATTTCGACTGTGAAACCTAAACGTGTACGAGCCTAGCAGCACACCATCGACTCTAACCTACCTGAACAGATCCGTTCTGCTCGAATCGAAGCACTGAAGTAAGAGAATTTCAAGTTGGATCCATGCAGGGCATGGAGAAGCAACTTTTGGCAAGTCGGACGGTATTCGGAACCTTATAGGGCGTATATGGGCCCCGCAACATGACAACTCTGGGAACTTGTGTAGGATGAAGCACACAAGTCTCAATAATCCTATTCATCTAGGTTTTTAATAGGTTGTATTAGGGACTGAAGACCTTGTACAGATAACCGGGCATGAAGGCCCATATAGCAATGTACATGAACGATGTTTGACTTGTGCGAAAGTCAAGGTGGAATATCAGAAACCTCCTGGTTTGTGTCAGTAACCAGAAACACCCATTTGGAAATAGGGACAGACTGCCATGGACTTTGTCACTGGTTTACCTAAAACTCTAAACGGAAACGATATCACCTGGGTGATCGTTGATTGTCTCACGTAACTAGCACACTTTCTTGCAATCATGGAAACTGACGAGTCTTCACAGCTTGTGAATATTCCTCTGAGAGAGGCGGTTTTTAGGCACGGGGTGCCAACTCCTGTTACCTCTGATTTTGATATATACCTGATTTATGACAGGCAGTACACAACACCATTGGCCCACGTCTAGGCATGAGCATTGCTTATCATCGTAGGATAAACGGTCAGAGTAAACAAACCATCCTGACACTCGAAGACAAGCTGCGAGCATGTGTGTGATTAACCTTATTAAAATTTGGAAGGACACTTACCTTTGGTTGAGTTCTACTGCAGCAGTTACCATTCTAGTATTCAGACAGCCCTGTTTGAGGCATTGCATGGACGATAATGCCAATCTCCTTGTTGGACTAAGGTGGGTGACAACCTAGTCACAGGCCCAGGACTTGTACTCGAAACTCTTGGGAAGATTGCTTGGATCGGAAATTGTTTGGCGGCAACGCGTGACCGCTAGGAAAGCTGATAAGCTTAGGAAACACTGGGAGTTCACTGTAGGCGATCACATCATGTTGAAAGTCTCACCCTGGGAGGGTGTGGTACGCTTTGGAAAGTGTGGAAAGCTTAATTTACGTTACGATGGGCCATTCAAAATTCTGGAACGGATCGGTAAAGTGGCCTATAAGCTCGAGTTACCTGCTGAGTTGGGTAACGTTCATGATGTCTTCCACGTGTCGCAACTAAAGAAGTGTTTGTCCGATGGAACACTTGTGATACCCTTGCTAGAGCCTAAGATTAGCAACAAGTTTCAATTTGTCGAGGAATCCATTGAAAACATGGACCAGGAAGTCAAGGTCCGTAAGCATAGTCGAATTCTGATCGTGAGAGTTCGTTGGAACTCAAAACATGGACCGGAGTTCACGTGGGAACGCGGAGATCAGATGAAGCACAAGTACCGCAACTGTTCAAAATGGCGAAACCCAAATTTTGATGAGACTAGTGAATTTCAAGACGAAATTGTCTTTCAAGTTAGGGATGATGTGGCACCCGAGGAAAATCCACAGTCATCCTGGTTTATCACCTGGCTGCTTTGGGTTACTTATCAAATTTCGGACGAATTTTCTTTCAAGTTGGGGATGATGTGACAACTCGAGATTTCAAGGCCTTTCCTCTACGCGTCATTTGTTTCACAACTCATTTTATGTTGTATCTTGTGTATGATAATTGAGTGATTAAAGTATTGATTACGTTTGAATGTTGCATGAAAACTTAAGAGTTAGTCATAATATGTTCATGTTTAATTCTAGATTCCACAATACACTTGACGAAGGATCACCCTCGACGAAGAATGAATCTTCGTCATAACCTTTCCCCGACGAAGAATAGGACTTCGTCATTCTTCGTCACACTCACAACTTGGCGAAGAATGATCTTCGCCAAGTGATACTTCGCCAAAAGGGCTCTCGGCCCAAATCCATTAGAAGCCCACTGTGTTTGCTTATACGCATATATTCACGAGATTGGGAGGATTGGTTTGAAAAACACAAAAAGGAAATAGCAAAACCTAGCACTCTCTCCTTCCCTTCTCGAGATCGACGGCAAACCCTTCTTCTCATCGGAGTTTTCTCTCGTTCTAGCACACCCTCACCATCTGCACATCTCACGGTTAGTATGATAACATGTTTGGATTCGATTTCTTATGGATTGGCTGTGTTGTGCTTGTGGTTTTTGGTTTTTGGTTATAGAAGTATGTATTGTTATGATATGCAAATGAGATAAGGATCATGATGTAGGGTTTTATTTACAAACGGTTTTAATGATGATTGACTGATTGGAATAATGAATGATGATTAAGTGTTGTTTGATGATAAGGATTTTGATGGCTCGTTGATGATATTGTAGGATGATAAGAGTTTGATACTGGTAGGATGTTAAACGGATGACATGAATCTGACAACAAATATCCATGATTGTTAATTGATGTATTAGGGTTAGGTATATTAGTACTGATGATTTCTGATGATAAAGAACTCGTAATTGATTGATGAAACTGTTAATTGATGATTAGGGTTTGTAGAAAAACCATAACCGTCTGTTGACATACTGCAACGAAGGTTCCCCACGACGAACTTTAGTCGACGAAGAGCGTGATTCTTCGTTGGCTAGCCATGACGAACCTCTAAGGTTCTTCATCACGTCCATTCTCGATGAAGAATGGATCTTCGCCGTTGGGATTCTTCGCCATACTCAACCCCGACGAAGGATAGTCCTTCGTCGTTGGGATTCTTCGCCGTTGCACAGTTGTGTTTGTAGAATTCTATTTGTTGTATGATAACGAAGTTAACTAGTAATGATGACCATGACTTGACTAGTGGGAGTAGCCCATTTTATCTGTTAAATGTTATTATGAGACTTGCACATGAAATGTGGATTTACATGAGAACTACGTACCTGTTATGCAATATACGATGATCTTGTGATGAATGTAAACAGTGTAAAATACGTGATTTAATTATTATGAAACTGATGTTATTGGTAACTACTGTTGGGAACGAGAACTTGTGTTATGAATGCGTATGAAGTCTAAACGTTTGCTATGTGCTACGTGACAATGTTGTTACATGTGACTTGTTGAATACGTGATCTAGATATGTGTTTACGAAACTGATCATCTTTGGTAACCAAGGTAGGGTTTGGTTGACCAACTTGGAATGGGTAAAGTAACTTAACAAACCGAGCAATCCAAGGTGAGTTCACTTCTTTCAAATACAAGCATGCGTCCGGTGGGGACAATCAAACAGACAAACAAATAAACGGATTTTCATAAACCCACATCCTTGTAGGGGATGTGAGGCAGATCTCACAAACCCATATCCTTGCAGGGGATATGAAACAGTTTTCAGTAAATGTTGATGTTGGATAATACACTCACTTTCTATCACTTAAGTCCCATCATACTATCGGGTTAGTTGTTTGTAGGGCAACAGAGTTATTAGTTGATAGCGTTATTAGGTTTGGTACCCACACGACGTACCTAGATAGGACGGGTGTGAACTACTAACTTTAAAATCATGACCAATGTTTGATAGAGCATTGGAGAAGGGCAAAAAGGGTCGTCTGCGGTATCGAGTTATTATCAACATAACATAAATAAATACTTGGTAACAAACGGCTAAACTTCTGTGAACTCACCAGCATAGTCTGATACACTTTTCTGCATGCTTGCAGGCCTATAGGTACATGTTGTTGGAACTTGTTGTCTGGGAAGCTGGAGTGGTCGTGGGTTGAGATACATGGAATCAAGAGACAAATCTAATGGCTTACCTACACTTGGATTATGAAAAACATAACTAATGATTTATGCTTCCGCTGAACATGTCAAGTTTAATAAATATTTTGTAACACTTTATTTCAATGAATGAAAGTTTCTATTCGAAATATTATTCTGAGTTCAATGTGATTGGTGGTTGGATCCTGGTACGTCACACGCCTAGCGGGGTTTTTCGTAGGTGGTATCTTGGGGGTGTGACAGTTTGGTATCAGAGCCACTGGTTATAGTGAACTTGGTTTTAAAATGTTTTTATAAAACCAGACTATAAGTGAACAAGTTCTGAATACGTGAATACGACCATGACACTCAGCTCCAGATTGCAAGGTTCATCACTCGTTTACTCATTGTACTGTATAACTAGCGAACACTCACGTATGATATTGCATGAGATTGCACAATTAGCACTACAATATGAATTCATGTATTACTTGCCTGTGTTATGTGACTGGCAGTGTGGCATTTCCCCTAGACACTCGTGACCCATGTTTTATGATGATCTTTGTTTGCTACTCGAGTTTGAGGAACCATTTAACACGAGTTAGGAGGAACTGAGACAATCATGCAAATCGTATTATTATTATGGGTGCACACATAATAATAATGTGGGGTGCATGTGAGTCCCAGTGAGACCTAGCGAGTGTGAGAGGGGTTCTGTTCCATTATTCGACCTATTGTGAAAATTCAACAATCCATAGGGGTCATAGCGATGATTGCCTTCAATTCGAAAGTAAACCTTTCACTTCCTACTGAATCTCTATGAATCTCAATGATATAGAGTATTGCCTGCACCCGTATTTGAGCGACTAGAGAACCCTATAAGGATGTTAGGTGTTAGTGCGAATGTCTCTGAGCTAGTTGATTGAAGCGTCGAATGTTTGGTCTATAATTCCTCACTTTTCTTGTCTACTTGAACTCAATGAGTTGATGCCTCAGACCCATAAGTGGGATCACCTCTGTAATTCTTTAAACGACTTACCGTGCATTATTCAGTCAACACGCAAGACCGATGGACAAGAAGCCGAACGTGATACATTACCGACCCTAGTAATATGACGGTCCTGATTACCGACAACGAACACCAGTGGATTAATTTCAGTCGAGTCTCTAACCCTAGCCAGCAACCTTTGCGGAGCCAACTCTTACGAATCAATCGGGCCATGAATACTGACAACCGACCGGAGTATGGGATGTGTAGTACCAACGCCATGAGCAGTACCCTAGGACGTGTCAAGAAATGCAATCAGGTGAAAACTTTTTGTTGAAAGATCGTAGGACTCTGTCTCCAAAGCAACAACATCAGAGAAAACAGCCACGACAATAGCAAGATACTTGTGAATCATCACCTTCAGTATGGGAATGAAAGTGACTTCGATAAGGATTGGCCGTTGTTAAGTCAAAACGTCAACAACCAAGGGAACAATGACAGTATTGGGAATCCTCGTAACAGTAACAACCACACTGGAAGTGGTGCTAGTGGAAGGGCATTTAGGATTGGCGTAGGCGACGCCAGGCATAATAGCAACATGGTAGCTTGTATGTTTTTGGGTAACTAATCACTTCGTCTCTGTTCTGTTCAACCCTGATGTCTCTTGAAGACAAACACGTTGTAGAAGTGGCCGATGGCGAGCCAATTGAAGTCTCACACGTTCACCTAAGGTGCAACTCAATCTTGTAGGTCACAAGTTCGACATTGACCTTCCCCCTGCTACTGTTGCAAGCTTTGGTGTAGTCGATAGTATGGACCGGATGTCCAAACCTCAAGCAGAAACCTTCTGTAAGTAGGAAATCGCAGGTATATCTATTTGTGGTGAAGATTCACTGATTGTCAGCATCACTTTGGCGGTGGGAGCCCAGAAGTGTTTCACCTACCCTGCTACCCTATCAATGATTACCGGTGCGCAGCCCAAAAAACTTCTGGGTCCCCCCCCCCCCCCCCCACACACACACACATTGTCAGGAGGAATATCAGATGTGTATCAGGCCGGTTGCAGTCCTGATTTCTGGCACCCTTTATCGTCTTGCGCCTGGAGGGTTGCAAGAACTGTCCAATCAACTTCAGGAACTACTGGAGGGGAGTTTTATCGATCTAGCTCCTCGTCTTGGGGAGTCCGAGCTCTATTGTGGAAACGAAGGACGAGTCCTTTCGGACGCGTACAGACTACCACAAGGTGGAAATCATAGACCGTCACCCTCTATCTCGCATCGTCGACCTGCTTGACTCGCTGCAATGATCAAGCTTCTATTCGGAAACCGACTTAAGGTCGGACTGTCACCTGATGGAAGACCGAGGGGAGGATGATTCCTAACACGGCACTACAGGCACAGTACGACCACTACGATTCTCTGTTCTTGTTGTTTAAGATATCCAACACACCAACAGCCTTAGGGATCACATGAGTAGTATTTGTCAACCTCATCTTGCCAGATTCGTCAACCGTGTTTATCTATGACGTTTTGAATCACTTCCAGGAGAAAGGAACACCATGAACGGCACTTGTATTTCATCTTAGAACTCCTAGGGGAGGAGCAACTCCATGCGAAGCCTACCTAAGTGTGACTTCATGGTTCGAGAAGTACACTTTCTTGGTTACGTAGTCAACGAAGTGGGGATACACGTGGATCTCGCTGAGATCCATTTAATTAGAAACTCATCGACACCAAAGAGTCCTTTGGGGATACAACAATTTTCTTGGTCTCGCTAGATGCTATCCCAGATTCATCAGGGGATTTTTGAAGATCGCGCAGCTTTAATCTCTCTGGCACAGCAAGGTGTTGTGTATTCGTGGGAGACAAAACAGGAGGACGTCTTTTCAGCTTTCGAATCTCAACTCTATAAGGCACTGAGCATCGTCTTCACCCGAGGGTATGGGTGATCTAGTGGTATACCATGATGGTTCGGATAAGAGTCCCCGTTACACACCGATACAACACGAGAAGGTGATGGCTTACGTAGTGGATTTACAGGAAGAATTGCACGAGTCACAACCTACGGTGGAAGCCAGGGTCTTTGGATTTAAGTTGGAGGCACTACTTCTCCGTTGGACACTTGTGTTTGTAGAATTCTATTTGTTGTATGATAACGAAGTTAACTAGTAATGAGGACCATGACTTGACTAGTGGGAGTAGCCCATTTTATCTGTTAAATGTTATTATGAGACTTGCACATGAAATGTGGATTTACATGAGAACTACGTACCTGTTATGCAATATACGATGATCTTGTGATGAATGTAAACAGCGTAAAATACGTGATTTAATTATTATGAAACTTATGTTATTGGTAACTATTGTTGGGAACGAGAACTTGTGTTATGAATGCGTATGAAGTCTAAACGTTTGCTATGTGCTACGTGAAAATGTTGTTACATGTGACTTGTTGAATACGTGATCTAGATATGTGTTTACGAAACTGATCATCTTTGGTAACCAAGGTAGGGTTCGGTTGACCAACTTGGAACGGGTAAAGTAACTTAACAAACCGAGCAATCCAAGGTGAGTTCACTTCTTTCAAATACAAGCATGCGTCCGGTGGGGACAATCAAACAGACAAACAAATAAACGGATTTTCATAAACCCACATCCTTGTAGGGGATGTGAGGCAGATCTCACAAACCCATATCCTTGCAGGGGATATGAAACAGTTTTCAGTAAATGTTGATGTTGGATAATACACTCACTTTCTATCACTTAAGTCCCATCATACTACCGGGTTAGTTGCTTGTAGGGCAACAGGGTTATTAGTTGATAGCGCTATTAGGTTTGGCACCCTTACGACGTACCTGGATAGGACGCGTGTGAACTACTAACTTTAAAATCATGACCAATGTTTGATAGAGCATTGGAGAAGGGCAAAAGGGCCGTCTGCGGTATCGAGTTATTATCAACATAACATAAATCAATACTTGGTAACAAACGTCTAAACAAACTGTGAACTCACCAGCGTAGTCTGATACACTTTTCTGCATGCTTGCAGGCCTATAGGTACATGTCGTTGGAACTTGCTGTCTGGGATGCTAGAGTGGTCATGGGTTGAGATACATGGAATCAAGAGACAAATCTAATGGCTTACCTACACTTGGATTATGAAAAACATAACTAATGATTTATGCTTCCGCTAAACATGTCAAGTTTAATAAATATTTTGTAACACTTTATTTCAATGAATGAAAGTTTCTATTTGAAATATTATTATGAGTTCAATGTGATTGGTGGCTGGATCCTGGTATGTCACACGCCTAGCGGGATTTTCCGCAGGTGGTATTTTGGGGGTGTGACAGATGTGGCACCTGAGGAAAATCCACAGTCATCTTGATCTATCACTTCACTCCTCCTCTGAGTTTGCTTATCAAATTTCGGGATGAAATTTCTTTCAAGTTGGGGATGATGTGACAACACGTAATTTGAAGAGTCTTTTCCTTGTACTGATTCCTTGTTACTTGCGTGTACATTTTCTGATAAATTAAAATGTTTAATTATAAGTGAATGGTTATGAGTTTATGTGTTACGTGAATGTCATGAGTATATATGTGTTAAATGTAGTCGCACATGATTCCTGAGTCACACACTCTTCCTCTGACCGCACATTCTTTTAAAACCTTATGGGTTCCGCAAGCCCAAAGGCCCAAACCCAAACCGAGCCCAAACCCACTCCCTTTTGGATGCGTTTATGCATGTAGGAGTTCACATAACCCTTTTCCAAACCATTGCAAACCCTAAGATCCTCTCAAACAAAGTGACGACAGTGGCATTCATCAAAGCACCATCCCCCATCGATCAAGCTTCCCTTCCAGACACGCCGCCTACTACATTCAAGTCGGCATTCCTCTTCGATTGGTACGCTTTAATCCTTAGGGTTTCCCATTCTTGGTTAACATTGATTGTGCTTCATGAACTATCCTGATTATCTTTTTGTAAACTATCTTGACTTGGTGTTTTATGAATTATCTTGAATATGATAGATGGTAATTATGTGATCTTAGAGAATGTTATTGAATATGATGTAAACGGTGACTTAGGGTTGTTCATACATAAATCATGGGTGATTCGTATAAAATAGACAATGGTCATTGTTTTTTTAATCGTACACAAAAACTAGGACGCAATGATGGTGAGTTTTCATGTTAAACGTGAGGATAATTAAACTGATTAAGTCATGAGTAATGATTGTGATTATGGTCGGATGTAATATTGATAGTATATGATCATTCGATGAACTGTTATCTTGTTTTGGAAACCTTCATGTTGATTGATCCGAATTGAATATTGTTTTGATGATGATTGTTGTTGCGACAAATCTGGAAAATAATTGATATGATTGTGTAACTGATTAACCACGAGTTAAGGGAAGTGTAACTGAAAAAGGGTGAAATCGCACACTGACCATAGGATCGCACACTGGCCATAGGTCGCACATTTACTTGGGCCAGTTATGTTGATTGGGCCACACACTTGATTGAAGTATTGGATTCTGTAAGGACTTGGGCCACATACTAAACCGGGCCACATTGTTATCTAATCATAAGCCCATAGTGGGTCGCACAGTCTCAAATAGTCGCACACTGGGTTTTTGAAATACTGCATGAACCAGATCGCACATTAGATGGGTCGCACACACGAGGGGAAGTCGCACACTCACATAAGTGGGCCAAGAGCTACTTGGTTGCACACTTGTTGGACTCGCACACTCTTAGCGGACCCTATGTTGGGCCGTACACTTGAACAAATACACTGTTAGACCTTAAACATGCATTTATGTGTTGATTGTTATGATATATGCTTGTATGCAATTTACTAGTATACGTGCAAACAAACTGACGCCATCTTGCGGTACTCGAGTTATTATCAACATTGCTTTTGAACTGAACTAAACACTTGGCAACTAAACGTTTTATAAAACTGTGAACTCGCCCGTTTTGTACTGATACACTTGTTGCATGCTCGCAGGTCGTTAGATTATTGGATATGGAACTTGATGTCTGGAATTGCTGGAGTGGTTATGGGTCTAGAAACTTGGAAACACATGACAAGTCTATTGATTTTCATACATTAAACTTTTGAACACTTGAACAATGATTTACATTATGCTTCTACTGAACATGTTAAGCTTTAAGTTATGTTTAGAGAAAACTATATCTTAATAAATGGGAACTTTTATATAATATCTTGTTATTAGTTCAATGTGATTAGTCGCTGGATCCTGGTACGTCACATGCCTCGCGGAGTTTTCGTATGTGGTATTTTGGGGGTGTGACATAAATAAATAAAGCTAATATTAAATAAACGGTGAACGAATGCTTTTGTATGGTGCCTTGACTTGGTGGAATGCCTAAGTCCAAATGTTGGGCATTGAAATGGCGAATGCAACCAATTGGGATGACTTTAAGGAACTGATGAGGGAAGAGTATTGCCCACGTGATGAAATCCAAAAGCTGGAAAATGAGTACTACAACCTGAAGATGGCAGGATCTGAGATCGAGGCGTATACGAAACAATCTCATGAACTTGCGAATATGTGTCCTAACTTATCATGACCACCACATCGGAGAATCGAGTCGTACATCAACGGTCTAGCACCGCAAGTCAATGTGTCACGGCCCCCGTCTCGGTGTGACCCGGTCCAGGAGCCGCGGGACAGAAACCCGTGGTATTAATTATTTGAGTTGACAGCGGAAGTTTTACAAGATCTTTTGAAACTTAAAAATGCCCAATTATTTTATTTCATAATTTGGGACAAACTCCATAATTTACAGCAAAGGGTATTTTACTAGGAAATCCCTTGTTTTACAAAACATGTTTATTTATTTTACTGAGCCACCACTTCAAGCTTTTTAGTGCTCCGTAGCACGTTTTCCTTGATTCACAGTAGGTCACCTAAAACATGTTTTAAAATATTTTATCAGCGGGGAAATACTGGCGAGTCATTCCGGTTAAACAAAACGACACATTAGTTATAAATTACAGCATAAGAGCGATTACAATGGCTACTATCTTATTTTTATCTGGCGTCGTGTCACACCCTGGTGACGATGGTCATACCACTATTGGGTCCTTTCACCCAAGTAGTGATGATTATCACTGTTAGGCTGGTGAACCTAACCGTGAGAAATTAGTAATGTGCACAATACCCCACTTTCCAGTGATTCAAGATAACCAAGACTTAATCCCTGTAATTATAACTGGAAAACATTTGGGTATTGTAAAACACTTTTGATAAAAAGAGAATGACTCACATTGCAAGTTTAGTCGGGCAGAGTTTAGCATACTGATAAGCCTGATAACCTAATTTAAACAACAATGCATACGAAACTAGGTCAGTAACTTAATGCAACATTTACGATAAGCTCACGAAATCAAAACCTTCACGACGAATGACAAAGTATAGCCCTGATTTGGGCAGCACTTAAACATCCATCGGATTGGTTTCAATCAATCGTACATTGTATCGTAGCAGTGATCGAGTTAATACCCTGTATTCGTAGCAGCGTTACCCTACTTAGAAATTCGAATTTGAGCAGTAGACTTCGTTTTTGAATGAAGTTTTCGAACACAGATGAAAGCCCATGCTCTGATCAATTTATAGCAACTTTTTAGGTTTTACGCGGCCCGCGTAAACCTTCACTTGCATCTTACGCGGCCCGCGAGGGCCCCTAGTCTACGTGTAGGGCTGGGGTGTCACGAGTAGGGTTGCCACGCGTACGACACGTGGCCTGGATTGTTTATCCGGTCAACTTTAAGTTGACGTGACTCGTGTAACCCTTAACTTAACTTTTACGCGGCCCGCGTGAAACCCAATTTTCTTAATTTCTTGGTTTTTCATGCACATTAGGGTTTCAGGGGTCCGGGTTTTTACTTACGGGTCGTTTATGGACAATTTTTGTAGGTCCTTACATCCTCCCCACCTTATTTAAAATCTCGTCCTCGAGATTTACTTGAATAAGTGAGGATATTTTCGCTTCATTTTTTATTCCAGCTCTCAGGTGTATTCGGGTCCTCTTTTTGAATCCCACTTGACTTTGACCAGTACCAATATTTTGTGTTTGAGAAACTTGATCTTTCTGTCTTCTATTTGGAGTGGTTTTCCACGAACTTTAACTTTTCATTCACCTGTATGTCTTAAAGAGGGACTACTAGTAATTCGTCCGATAGACATTTCTTGAGGTTGGATACATGGAATACGTCATGTACCCCAGCTAACTCTTCTGGTAGTTGTAAGCGATAGGCGACCGGTCCTATTCGCTGGATTACTGGGAATGGTCCTATGTACCTTGGACTTAGCTTTCCTTTCTTACCGAACCGAACTACTCCTTTCCAAGGAGAAACTTTTAAGAGTACCTTATCTCCAACTTGAAATTCTAGTAGCTTGCGTCGATTGTCTGCATAACTCTTCTGGAGATCTCGAGCCGTTTTTAGTCTTTCCTTGATTTGAGTGATCTTATCGGTGGTTTGTTGCACGATTTCCGGACCTAATAATTGGTTTTCTCCTATTTCTGTAGCAAACTGGAGTTCTACACTTTCGTCCATACAGTGCTTCAAACGGGGCAGCTTCGATGCTCGAATGATAACTATTGTTATAGGAGAATTCAATTAAAGGTAAATGGTTGTCCCAGTTTCCTCCAAAATCTATCACACATGCCCTGAGCATGTCTTCCAAGGTTTGAATAGTCCTTTCACTTTGTCCATCTGTCTGGGGATGGTATGCAGTACTTAAATTCAATCGTGTCCCCATTGCTTCTTGGAAACTTGTCCAGAAATGTGAAGTGAAACGACTATCTCTATCCGATACAATGGAGAGTGGGACTCCATGTAAGGATACTACCTTGTCTACATACAACTTTGCTAATCTTTCCATGCTAAAGGTTTCCTTCATGGGTAGAAAATAAGCTGATTTGGTTAATCGATCCACAATTACCCAAATCGCATCATTACCTTTTCAGGTTTTGGGTAACTTAGTAACAAAGTCCATGGTTATTAGTTCCCATTTCCATAGAGGCATTTCTAATTGTTGTAGTAGACCTGAGGGTTTCTGGTGTTCTGCCTTAACTTGTGAACAAGTAAGACACTTAGAGACGTATCTAGCTATGTCCTTTTTCATTCCTATCCACCAGAAGTTATTCCTTAAATCTTGGTACATCTTATTATTACCAGGATGCATGGTATACCTAGATTTATGGGCTTCCTCTAAAATTGTATCTCTTAATTCTCCTTGCTTAGGTACCCAAATTCTTTTCTTGTGGATTCTCCAAATTTCATCACTTCCTTGCTCTAATTCTTTTATTCGTCCTTTCATTCCTTCAGCATCATCCTTGATTGCTGTTTCTTGAATATGTTTCAATTGTTTCATTAAATTTAATTGTAGATTTAATCTAAGAGCACGAACTCGCTTTTGCTTTTCATGATACTTACGACTTAGGGCATCTACTACTACATTTGCCCTTCCTTCGTGATATTGAATATCACAGTCGTAGTCACTTAGAATTTCCATCCATCTTATTTGCCTCATGTTTAATTCTTTTTGCCCAAATATGTATTTTAAACTCTTATGATCTGTATAGACTGTAAACTTACTGCCATACAGATAGTGTCTCCAAATCTTAAGGGCAAAAATTATGGCTCCTAATTCTAAGTCATGAGTCGTATAATTTTCCTCGTGCTTCTTCAATTGCCTTGAGGCGTACGCAATTACCTTTTTGTGTTGCATTAACACACATCCTAATCCTAACTTAGAAGCATCACAATAAACTTCAAAATCTTCTGTCCCTTCTGTTAAGGCGAGAATTGGGGCGTTTGTTAATCTTTGCTTTAAAATCTTAAAAGCCTCCTCTTGTCTAGATCCCCATTCGAACTTCACTGCTTTACATGTTAGCTTAGTTAACGGTACAGCTATTTTGGAAAAATCCTTAATAAATCGTCTATAGTATCTGGCTAACCCTAGAAAACTTCTAACTTCCATAGCTGATTGCGGGACCTTCCATTTAGTAATTGCTTCTATTTTGGAGGGATCTACGTGAATGCCTTCGTGATTCACCATGTGTCCAAATAATTGCACTTCTTGTAGCCAAAAATCACACTTTGAGAATTTGGCATAAAGCTTCTCTTTTCTTAACAAAGTTAAGAGTATATGCAGGTGTTCACAATGCTCTTCCTGACTTTTGGAATAAATAAGTATATCGTCGATGAAGACAATTACGAATTTATCCAAATATGGTTTACAGATCCTATTCATCATGTCCATGAATGCTGCAGGAGCATTTGTTAATCCAAAGGGCATGACTGTAAACTCATCATGACCATACCTAGTTCTGAAGGCAGTTTTAGGTATGTCTTCTTCTTGTACTTTCAATTGATGATATCTGAAGCGTAAATCTATCTTAGAAAAATATCTAGCTCCCTGAAGTTGATCGAAAAGATCATCAACCCTAGGTAATGGGTATCGATTCTTAATTGTAACCTTATTCAATTCCCTGTAATCGATACACATTCGCATTGACCCATCTTTTTTTTTTCACAAACAACAATGGAGCTCCCCACGGGGATGACCTAGGTTGTATAAATCCCTTGCTTAGCAATTCATCTTACTGCTTTTTCAATTCTAACATTTCAGTGGGTGCTAATCGATAAGGTACCTTGGCTATCGGTGTAGTTCCAGGAATTAGATGAATTCTAAATTCTACTTCCCTATCGGGTGGTAATCCAGGTAGTTCTTCTGGGAATACATCTGGGTATTCTGATACTACTGGAATTTCCTTAAGTTCCTTACCTTTAGTGTTAATGATTACCGAAATCATATACACTATTCCTTGTTTTCTTGAATAACTAGCAACTTTCATTACTGAAATGAACTTCATTGGCTTACGTGGCTTATCTCCTGTAATCATTACTACTTCTCCTGTGGGTGCATGAATTTCTATGGAATTCTTATCACAGAGGATTCGAGCATGGTTGGCTACTAACCAATCCATTCCTAACACCACATCAAATCCAGCTAAATTCATAGGTAACAGGTTTGCAGAAAATTTATGGCCTAAGAGTTCTATCTTTTCTTTTTGCAAAGCCTTATCTATGTGAACAGAATTATCATCTGCGGTTTCTACCGTAAAAATTTGTCTAAGGTTGGATAAGGGTAGGTTAAGAGCTTGGCAGAATGAAGTATTTATAAAACTTTGGTTTGCACCAGAGTCAAATAATACTTTTGCATAAACGTCGTGAACTAGGAACGTACCAGCTATCACATCTGGGATGAGTTCTGCTTCTTGGGTAGTCAACTGGAAGGCTCTTGCATTTTTCTTGGTAGTTCCTTCTACAGGTTTTGGCTTTGTTGTCAGCTGGTTTGACCAATTTAGGGCAGTCTGGTCTAAAATGTCCAGCTTCTCCACAGTTGAAGCAGATTGTTTATTTCTTCCTTCTGTAATCTTCTTCTTGATGCCCTGGAATTTTGCAGAAATTGCAATATCCTTTGCATCTACCAAAATGCTTTCTTTTACAAGTACCGCAGAATGGAGCAGTGGAAGATTGCACGGTTCCCTTTTTCTTGAAATTACTATTGTTACCCACACAGAATCCTTGGATAATCTTTTGGGCCACTTCCTTTTTCCGGTTTTCTTCTCTTGTGCGTACCAGTCCGTCGGTCAAGGTGTTGGCTAATTCTACTGCATCGTTAATTGTGCAGGGTCTCGCAGCTTTGACAATATCACGAATTTCTCCAATCAAACCCCAAATATAGCAGGATATAAGTACTGGTTCTGGCGAGGCCAGGGTAGGCACAATTCTAGCATACTCAAAGAATGTCGAAGTATACCGTCGACAGTCAACGTCTACCATCCGGTGGTTTAGGAATTTATTTTTCATTTGTTCCTTTTCATATTCGGGACATAATTTTCTTTCCACCAGACTCTTAAATTCTTCCCAATTCATGGCATACGCCACATCACTTCCCTTGGCTTGTAGGACCGTGTTCCACCATTCTAGTGCCCCTTTTTAAAAAGATGCGACGCGTACATGACCTTGTCTTCATCGGAACATTTACTTATTTTAATTACTACTTCGGTTTTTTCTAACCAACGCAGTGCAGCAGTTGCCCCTTCGTTGCCTACAAATTCTATTGGTTTACAGGCAAGAAATTCCTTATAAGTGCAACCAGGCGTTGCAGCTTTCATTCTCTTAAGAAACGGGGCTTGCACCACATCATCATTATTATTAATGTTGCCGCCTCCATTTACACTATTACTGAAATTCTCTCCGTGAGTACGTTTGCTGGGAATAATTGGTTGAGGTTCAACTGGATTTCGGGCAGCAGCAAGGATTGCTGGAATAGCATTGGCTATTCCCTGAGCAACGATATTCTCTATATCTTGCCTATTAAGAAATTGATCTCCATTGTTTTGCTCAGATTGGTTAACCTCATTAACTGGTTCATTACCAGCGTGTTCCATCTGGTAATTAATATATATAAGTTATTAGCACAAAATAAATAACAATCAAACATAATAAAATAATCGCACATAATCACATCAACACGTATAGCCAAAATTGTCGACTTTGCGACTTTCATCTTTTTATATATATATTAGTATGCATCCGTACACACCAGTTATCTTACAAAAGTTTTATTTTTAAGTTATTTTACATGATTATATTTTTATTAATATTCATTATTATTTTATTATTATTAAACATGTAGCCACATAACCATAAACGATCCCTGTCAGCTGGCACTTCAGAAACGACGTTCCCTCTCGTCGTATTTCCATGATATCCTCGCCCCCACTTCTCGGATTCTATTTCCTGCGTCCACCAAGTCCTCGCCATAGTGGCGGAGTTCAGCCAAGTTTTCTGTGCTCATAGGTGGGTTTGGTGCAGGCTCGGGGTCAAACTAGGGGAAAAGGTATTAGGGTTATTCAAGAGATTCTGAAATTGCTAGTCTGTTGTCCACCATTCTTCTAGCTCTCCTGGTAGAGGTCGGGGGTGGATAATAGGATCTGGGATAGCAGGTTCTAGATTAACTGGAAGTTGTGCTTCTGCTGGGTAATTGAAGAGGTTTTCATCGGCAGGTTCGATGAGGTCACTAAGTGCCAGTTTACGATCCAGTTCCTCCCATGATGGCATTTCCTGGGCTTGCCCGAAACTTTCCCCGATTTCTTTTCCTTTTCCTCTATCCTTTGGATCCTCGGTCTTTATAACTTTCTGTACCGCTGGTTTCTTCCTAGGCACACGCCTCCAGCCTACGAGTCTTCTTCTCTTTTTCGGCTTCGGTTTCTCCTGAGGTTGGGCTTGGAATACCATTGGCTCTTCAGTATCAGCCTGGTAGCCAGTAAAGGTACTGGTGGTATCCATATCTGTGGTATGGATAGTAAAGTTTTGAAGTGCTACTGATAGTTCATTCATGTTGTTAGCATACATGAAGAAACACGCAATTCTAAGTTAAAATTTTGTAAAATAGAATCAAAGAATGGCAATCAGAAAAATTAAGTATTTCTAAATACTTAATTGGCTTAAATTAGTGGCTCCGATACCACCTTTTTCTCTCAAGGCCCCCGTCCCGGTGTGACCCGGTCCAGGAGCCGCGGGACAGAAACCCAAGGTATTTATTATTTGAGTTGACAGCGGAAGTTTTACAGGATCTTTTGAAACTTAAAAATGCCCAATTATTTTATTTCATAATTTGGGACAAACCCCATAATTTACAGCAAAGGGTATTTTACTAGGAAATCCCTTGTTTTACAAAACATGTTTATTTATTTTACTGAGCCACCCCTTCAAGCTTGTTAGTGCTCCGTAGCACGTTTTCCTTGATTCACAGTAGGTCACCTGAAACATGTTTTAAAATATTTTATCAGCGGGGAAATACTGGCGAGTCATTCCGGTTAAACAAAATGACACATTAGTTATAAATTACAACATAAGAGTGATTACAATGGCTACTATCTTATTTTTATCTGGCGTCGTGTCACACCCTGGTGACGATGGTCATACCACTGTTGGGTCCTTTCACCCAAGTAGTGATGATTATCACTGTTAGGCTGGTGAACCTAACCGTGAGAAATTAGTAATGTGCACAATACCCCACTTGCCAGTGATTCAAGATAACCAAGACTTAATCCCTGTAATTATAACTGGAAAACATTTGGGTATTGTAAAACAATTTTGATAAAAAGAGAATGACTCACATTGCAGGTTTAGTCGGGCAGAGTTTAGCCTACTGATAAGCCTGATAACCCAATTTAAACAATAATGCATACGAAACTAGGCCAGTAACTTAATGCAACATTTACGATAAGCTCACGAAATCAAAACCTTCACGACGAATGACAAAGTATAACCCTGATTTGGGCAGCACTTAAACATCCATCGGATTGGTTTCAATCAATCGGACATTGTATCGTAGCAGTGATCGAGTTAATACCCTATATTCGTAGCAGCGTTTCCCTACTTAGAAATTCGAATTTGAGCAGTAGACTTCGTTTTTTAATGAAGTTTTCGAACAGAGATCAAAGCCCATGCTCTGGTCAATTTATAGAAACTTTTTAGGTTTTACGCGGCCCGCGTAAACCTTCACTTGCATCTTACGCAGCCCGCGAGGGCCCCTAGTCTACGTGTAGGGTTGGGGTGTCATGAGTATGGTTGCCACGCGTACGACACATGGCCTGGAACGTTTATCCGGTCAACTTTAAGTTGACGCGGCCCGCGTAACCCTTAACTTAACTTTTACGCGGCCCGCGTGAAACCCAATTTTCTTAATTTCTTGGTTTTTCATGCACATTAGGGTTTCAGGGGTCTAGGTTTTTACTTACGGGTCTATTATGGACAATTTTTGCAGGTCCTTACACAATGGGTTAGTCACTGCAGAGAATCTTGACAACTTGCCTCGAATCATCCGCTTAGCTCACAAGATCACTGACCAGGAGGTGGAGCGTGGCTCGCTACCACCACGTGTTTCTACTACTACTGCTACTGCTACTGCTACAGCTACCACTCCTGCTATTGATAACAAACGTAAATGGAATGATACGGACAAGGTGTCCAACTCGAACCAGTCACAGAAGAAGCCAGACATCAGCAACAACCGCAGTTTTAGCCAGTCGTCCTCTGTTAATCAGAACCAGAGCAACAACGCGAACCCGGGCTCCTACGCGGGGAAACAGCCAAAGTGTAGCATGTGCAACTATCATCACCATGGACCGTGTACCCGAATCTGTCACAGGTGCAACAAAGTGGGTCATTTGGCAAAGGTTTGTAGGGCCCCATTCCCAAAACAACAGCAACAACAATCGCAACAGCAACAGCAGCCGCAGCAGCAAGAAGGGCAGCAATGTCGACAAAACCAAGGTAACCGAAAGGGATGTTTCCAGTATGGAGACGAGGGTCACTTCAGGAGAGATTGCCCTCAACTGAATCAGAATGCTGGGAATAACAACAATGCTGGGAACAACAATGGTAATAATGGTGGGAATGGTGCACGTGGGAGAGTGTTCATTATCGGCGCTGGTGAAGCCAGGAACGATGGCAACGTCGTGACTGGTACGTTTTCTGTTAACAAACCTTTTGCTTCTGTTTTATTCGACTCTGGTGCCGATTGGAGTTATGTGTCTTTGGGGTTCAGTCGTCAGTTAGGGTTGACTCTAACACCTCTCATAAACAAACACGTAGTAGAATTGGCTGATGGCAAGTCATTGAAGCCTCACACGTTCATTTTGGGTGTAAACTCAATCTTATGGCTCAAGTGTTCGACATTGACCTACTCCCCGTTACTCTTGGAAGTTTTGATGTAGTCGTTGGTATGGATTGGTTGTCTAAGCACCAAGCGGAAATTCTCTGTAAGGAGAAAATCGTACGTATTCCTCTGCCCAGTGGGGAATCTTTGTCGGTCCAAGGTCATCGAAGTGGTGTAATGGTTGGCATCATCTCAGCTATGAAAGCCCAGAAGTGTCTACGGAAGGGTTATCCTGCCATTATAGCACTCGTTACTGATACTCAACCTGAGGAAAAGGGGATTGAGGATCTACCGATTGTTCGTGATTTTCCAGATGTATTTCCCGAAGAACTTCCTGGTTTACCTCCCCACCGTCAGGTGGAATTTTAGGTCAACCTTACACTAGGAGCAGCCCCGATTGCTCGTGCTCCTTATCGTGTGTAGGATCATTTTGTGACCCAAACGAGTCGTTCAGAAGAGATTTTATCAGTTTCAGAGGCGGAAACTAAGAAACCGACGTCGAAACAGCTTGAATATCACTTTAAACACAGATTATATTGATATTATAGCAATTACAATCAGTCTTCACACCGGCAGCACCTCGGTATGGAATTCACGAACTGTTACAAATGAAATGACCAACACCGTATTTATAGAGTTGCTGCTTTCGCTTGAAAACACACTCAAGCGAAACCTACAATATATAATATTACAATTTCAAGCGAAAGCCAACAATTAACATTCTGTTCAAGCGAAACCCATAATCTTGAAATCTGTTTTGTCCTTTTGTGTAGATGATGCAGTGATGATGTCATATTGATGATGTCATCATGACATCATGCTTGAACAACTTCGTAACGAACCCGAGACTCGACATAAGACGAAGACGACAGATGAATGCACCAACAGACTCCCCCTCAGATGTTGACGAGTCTTAAGTGTTGAGTCTTCGCATCTTCAGTCTTTATCAGTCTCTTTTCTTTCTTAGCATATATCAGGATCTTCTCTTTGGCTCTAACCTCGTTAAACTCCCCCTCTCATCATGATGGGATCGCCGTCTGGAATTAGCTATCACCTTGAGATTGCATCCTGGCTTCAACTCTGTTCAGTTCATCTCCTCCACAAATTTTCTCACCACCACATAAGTTTTCACTTAAATCAATAAGAAAAACTTACTAGTAATAGTTACATCAAGTTCAAATTAATGATCTCGATTAACTAATCAAACTTTTCTTTCTCAAAATAAATTTCTTCTGTTTAACTCACACTCCCAAACCTGTTCATCATGTTCAGCACTTGAAATTTTGAATATCAGCTTTCCAAGATCAGTTGTCGAAAATCTTTTTTGTATTTTTCAAAATTTATGCTAAAACACACTGAAAATCCTTTTGGATTTTTATAAAAAAAATGAAATGCAGTAAATGAAATATCTACAAACAATATTTTTGTGAGTTTGTGCAAGAGGATCATATCAGTTTTTGAGACAAATCACTAACACCGTTAAGCTTCAAACATTTTCAGTTCTAAACGATTCACGTAGATTGACGATATTGTTGTCCACTTAAGCTCAATCTAAAAACTTTCGAAATGCTTACTGATACGTTAAGGTATATTAATTTTGCACTAAGTTCTTATGGACCCCACGATCTCAGCATATCCCCTCATCATGCAATACACTGGCTCAAGTAATGCCTTTAAACTTTTATCAACTGTGATTTGTGCGAAAACAAAGCAGAATGTTTAAACATTAACAATCAGGTCGATACTTCCGTACACGCAGAGAAAGTCCAATGTTTAAACAAAATAAGAAAAATAAAACAAGTTGAAGTTGTTTAGGCTTTAACCACCAGGTCGATACTTCCGTATACGCAGAGGAGGTCCAAAGCTTAAACGAAACACCAAAGAAAATAAAGCAGAACGTTTAGGCAACATCCAGGTCGATACTCACGTATACGCAGAGGATGTCCGATGCTTAAACAAAATAAAGAAATAAAACAAGTTTAAATTTTTGCAAAAAGAAATACACAATCACAGTGACTTTTCAGCAAAGTTGTGAAAGTTCACAAACTTGACCAGTTTTATGTCTTTCGACAATCAGCGATTACTGAGTAGGCACACAGTCAAGAAGGACAAAACTAAGTACTGTGCTTTCGACCATGTTTCCCACTAGAACTAGGCTTTTTCATTTAAGTTTGTATCGTTATCGCAAATCTACTAGTCTAGTTGAGCCTATCGTCACATCTTTAGTGAGACCGTTTATCACATTTTAACTTCCCATTTCTTTAGCATGTTGTGACAGTCCAACTGATCTACTATCATTTCCTCTTTTTCACAACAAAACTCATTTTTGCATTTTTCAATGTTTTTGACATTTTCAAATTTTCTAATTTTTTAAAAATTTTTACTCCCCCTAAAATCAAAATATGTCTCAATTTTGATTTTCTGGGAAAATTTGAAAACAAGCTGTACAAGAAACGTGACAACATGATGAGAATCACTTCAATTCTCCATTCACTTGGCTTGAACAATCAGAACTCCCCCTGACAACAAACTATTTTCCCATTATGATCTCAAAACACTTAAGTTTGTTTTAATCAAAATGGTTTTTCCGGAAAATTAGTTTTGTTGATTTTGTAAAACCATTTGTAGGTTAGGGGTTTGGTTCATCACATTGTTTTTTAACCACTTGTAGGAAATCAGATACAAATTAATATCCCTGATTCATCACTTGTAAGATCAATCCAATCAAGCATTTTCAACCAAACATCATCTGTTGGTTGAATTCTCAAGGTGCCGATTCCTACTCCACACTTACCAACCTGGGAGTTCCGGCAATTCACACTTATACAAAAACACTTTTCATACACAATGAAAGATGCCGATTCATGCTCCGCGATTACCAACTTGGGAGCTCCGGCAAGTCAGGTTTTTCTATTTAAAGAGTTTCACCCAAGCCTGACGATCCTTGGGTGCTTTTGAATTCTTGTTCAACAATGGTGGAAAATTTGCATCATCCATTGTTAAACCAGAATTCTCATTTTTTTACCTCAACACATGGCTCTTCTGGCTTTACCACTCCAGATTCATCGCCTGAACGTGGCTTGTCTGACTTTGATGAGTCAGATTCATCGCCAACATGTGGCTCTTTTATTTCTGAAGAAACAGATTCATTGCCACAAACTTTCTTCTTCTTCTTTCCCTATTTTGTCCTCGGATTTGTATCTGATGAATGCGTTTTGCTTGATTTGTTGTTCTTTGGTGACCAAGACGATTTATCAGAACTTTTATCTGTTTTGCTCTGATACCACTTGTAGGATCGTTTTGTGACCCAAACGAGTCGTTCAGAAGAGATTTTATCAGTTTCAGAGGCGGAAACTAAGACACCGACGTCGAAACAGCTTGAATATCACTTTAAACATTGATTATATTGATATTATAGCAATTACAATCAGTCTTCACACCGGCAGCACCTCGGTATGGAATTCACGAACTGTTACAAATGAAATGACCAACACCCTATTTATAGAATTGCTGCTTTCGCTTGAAAACACACTCAAGCGAAACCTACAATATATAATATTACAATTTCAAGCGAAAGCCAACAATTAACATTATGTTCAAGCGAAACCCATAATCTTGAAATCTGTTTTGTCCTTTTGTGTAGATGATGCAGTGATGATGTCATATTGATGATGTCATCATGACATCATGCTTGAACAACTTCGTAACGAACCCGAGACTCGACATAAGATGAAGACGACAGATGAATGCACCAACATCGTGTTGCACCAGGTGAGTTGCAAGAACTGTCTAATCAACTTAGAGAACTGTTGGATAGAGGTTTTATCTAACCTAGTTCTTCGCCTTGGGGAGCCTCAGATCTATTCGTGAAGAATAAAGACGGGTCCTTTCGTATGTGTATCAATTACTGTGAACTCAACAAGGTAACAGTTAAGAACCGTTACCCTCTGCCATGCATTGACGATCTGTTTGATCAGCTGTAAGGGTCAAGCTTCTATTCGAAAATCGACTTATGGTCGGGATATCATCAGATGAGGGTCAGAGGGGAGGATGTTCCTAAAACAGCTTTTCGAACGCGGTATGGCCATTACGAGTTTCTTGTTATGCCATTCGGGTTAACTAACGTGCCAGCGGTTTTCATGGAGCTCATGAACCGTGTGTGCAAACTGTATCTCGAGGATTTCATCATCGTGTTTATCGATGACATCCTGATCTATTCTAAGAACAAGGAGGACCACGAGCGGCACTTGCGTCTTATCTTGGAGCTCCTGAGGAAGGAGCAGCTTTACGTAAAATTCTCTAAGTGCGACTTCTGGATTCGGGAAGTACACTTCCTTAGTCACATTTTTAATGAATTGGGAATACACGTGGATCCCGCTAAGATCGATGTTATCAGAAATTGGGCGGCACCGAAGAATCCTTCGGAGGTACGATAATTTCTTGGTCTCGCTGGATACTACCGCAGATTTATTAAAGATTTCTCGAGGATTGCTCAACCTCTTACCGCGTTGACACAGAAAGGGGTTGTATACTCCTGAGGAACAAAACAGGATGACGCTTTTCAGCTTTTGAAACAAAAACTCTGCAGTGCACCAATCTTGTCCTTACCTAAGGGTACTGAAGATTTCGTGGTGTACTGTGATGCTTCTATTCTGGGTCTCGGTTGAGTGCTGATGCAACACGAGAAAGTGATAGCTTAAGCTTCTCGACAGCTGAAGATTCATGAGAAGAATTACACGACTCATGACTTGGAGTTGGGGACCGTGGTTTTTGCGCTAAAAATCTGGAGGCATTACTTGTACAGTACTAAATGCACTATTTATACCAACCATAAGAGCCTTCAGCATATCTTTGACCAGAAAGAGTTGAACATGCGACAGCGTCGCTGGGTGGAACTCTTAAACGATTATGATTGTGTGATCAAGTATCATCCAGGCAAGGCTAACGTTGTAGCTGATGCCCTTAGTCACAAGGAGACGAAACCTAAACGTGTTCGAGCTTTGCAGCTCACCATCTACTCTAACCCACCTGACCAGATTCGCTCTACTCAAGCTGAAGCATTGAAGGACGAGAACCTTAAAGCCGATGCCATGCAAGGCTTGGAGAAACAACTTGTGGAAAGATCTGATGATATTCGCTATTTCATGGAGCGAATATGGGTCCCTTTGTACGTAAACCTTAGAGAGCTTGTGATGGACGAAGCACACAAGTCTCGATACTCTGTTCATCCGGGTTCTAAAAGTCTTATATTGGTGGCCGAGGATGAAAGCCCACATCGCGACGTATGTGAGTAAATGCTTGACTTGTGCGAAAGTCAAAGTGGAATATCAGAAACCGTTTGAATTGCTTCACCAACCAGAAATACCCATTTGGAAATGGGAACAAAGTGTTATGGACTTTGCTACCGGATTGCCAAGGACTCAAAAGGGAAATGATACCATTTGGGTGATCGTTGACCGTCTGACGAAATTTGTGCACTTCCTCACGATCAAGTAAACTGACAAGTTCTCACAACTTGCTAGTATTAATTCGAAGGAGGTGGTTTCTAGGCACGGGGTGCCCACCTCTATCATCTCTGATCGTGATCCGCGTTTCATATCCGATTTGTGGCAAGCGATGCACAAATCATTCAGTTCACGTCTAGACATCAGCACTACCTATCACCCTCAGACGGATGGTCAAAGTGAACGAACCATTCAGACACTTGAAGACATGTTGCGTGCATGTGTAATCGACTTTGGTAAAGGTTGGGAAAAACACTTGCCTCTGGTAGAATTTTTTTATAACAACATTTACCATTCCAGTATCCAGGCAGCTCCGTTCGAGGCATTGTACGGACGGAAATGCCGATCTCCTCTTTATTGGGCTGACGTGGGTGACAGCCATATTACAGGCCCAAAACTTGTGCCTGAAACCTCTAAGAAGATTGTTCAAATTAGAAATCGTATGGCGGTAGAGGGTGACCGTTAGAAAAGCTACGCTAATAAGTGTAGGAAACCCTTGGAGTTCACTGTAGGCGATCGAGTCATGATGAAAGTTTCACCCTGGAAGGGTGTGGTGCGCTTTGGGAAGCGCGACAAGCTTATTCCGCGTTATGTTGGGCCATTCAAAATTCTGGAACGAATCGGTAAAGTGGCATACAAACTTGAATTACTCGATGAATTGGGTAACGTTCATGATGTCTTTCATGTCTCAAATCTAAAGAAGTGTTTATCCGATGAAACACTTGTAGTACCATTGCAAGAACTGAAAATTGATGACAAGTTGCAGTTTGTCGAGGAACCTATCGAAATCGTGGACTGTGAAGTCAAGGTTCGTAAACACAGTTGAATTCCAATCGAGAGAGTTCGTTGGAACTCAAGACGTGGACCAGAGTTTATGTGGGAACGCGAGGATCAGATGAAGCTCAAGTATCCTCAACTGTTCAAAACTACTGAATCAAATCCTGATGCAACTGGTGAATTTCGGGACGAAATTCCCTTTCAAGTTGGGGATGATGTGGCACCTGAGGAAAATCCACAGTCATCTTGATCTATCACTTCACTCCTCCTCTGAGTTTGCTTATCAAATTTCAGGACGAAATTTCTTTCAAGTTGGGGATGATGTGACAACCCGTAATTTGAAGAATCTTTTCCTTGTACTGATTACTTGTTACTTGCGTGTACATTATCTGATAAATTAAAATGTTTAATTATAAGTGAATGGTTATGAGTTTATGCGTTACGTGAATGTCATGAGCATATATGTGTCAAATGTAGCCGCACATGATTCCCGAGTCGCACACTCTTCCTTCGACCGCACATTCTTTTAAAACCTTATGGGTTCCGCAAGCCCAAAGGCCCAAACCCAAACCGAGCCCAAACCCACTCCCTTTTGGATGCGTGTATGCATGTAGGAGTTCACATAACCCTTTTCCAAACCATTTTAAACCCTAAGATCCTCTCAAACAAAGTGATGGCAGTGGAATTCATCGAAGCACCATCCCCCATCGATCAAGCTTCCCTTCCAGACACGCCACCTACTACATTCAAGTCGGCATTCCTTTTCGATTGGTACGTTTTGATCCATAGGGTTTCCCAGGTTAACATTGACTTTGCTTCATGAACTATCCTGATTATGTTTTTGTAAACTATCTTGACTTGGTGTTTATGAATTATCTTGAATATGATCGATGGTAATTATGTGATCTTAGAAAATGTTAATGAATATGATGTAAATGGTGACTTAGGGTTGTTCATACATAAATCATGGGTGATTCGTATAAAATAGACAATGGTCATTGTTCTTTTAATCGTACACAAAAACTAGGACGCAATGATGATGAGTTTTCATGTTAAACGTGAGGATAATTAAACTGATTGAGTCATGAGTAAAGATTGTGATTATGGCCGGATGTAATATTGATTGTATATGATCATTCGATGAACTGTTATCTTGTTTTGGAAACCTTCATGTTGATAGATCTGAATTGAATATTGTTTTGATGATGATTTTTGTTGCGACAAATCTGGAAAATAATTGATATGATTGTGTAACTGATTAACCACGAGTTAAGGGAAGTGTAATTGAAAAAGGGTGAAATCGCACACTGGCCATAGGCCGCACATTTACTTTGGCCTGTTATGTTGGTTGGGCCGCACACTCGATTGAATTATTGGATTCTGTAAGGACTTGGGCCACATACTAAACCGGGCCCCATTGTTATCGAATCATAAGCCCATAGTGGGTCGCACACTCTCAAACAGTCGCACATTGGGTTTTTGAAATACTGGATGAACCAGATCGCACATTAGCTGGGTCGCACACACGAGGGGAAGTCGCACACTCTCGTCAGTGGGCCAAGAGCTACTGGGTTGCACACTTGTTGGACTCGCACACTCTTAACGGACCCTATTCTGGGCCGTACATTTGAACAAATACACTGTTGGACCGTAAACGTGCATTTATGTGTTGATTGTTATGTTATATGCTTGTATGCAATTTACTAGTATACATGTATTGATACGTGATTTACTTGTGTACGAAACTGATTTTATTGGTAACCACGTTAGGCTTTGGTTGACCAACTTTGGGACAGGTAACATAACATACCGAACAATCTAAGGTGAGTTCACTACTCTTTGAGCCTGTGTCCCGGTGGGTGGAACAATCAAACGGGTATTCTTGAGAGGAATATGTCCTTTCTGGGTTAAACTGGGATGTTGGATAATACACTCACTCCTATCACCTTAAGTCCCATCTTATACCGAATTAGTTACCTGAGAGGTAACGGGGTATTAGTTGATAGCGCTATTAGGCTTGGCAACCTCACACCGTACCTGAGAGGATGGGTGTGAACTAATGACCTTAAAATCATGACCAATGTTTGATAGGGCATTGGGGACGGGAAAACAAATTGACGCCATCTTGCGGTACTCGAGTTATTATCAACATTGCTTTTGAACTGAACTAAACACTTGGAAACTAAACGTTTCATAAAACTGTGAACTCGCCAGCTTTGTGCCGATACACTTGTTGCATGCTCGCAAGTCGTTAGATTATTGGATATGGAACTTGCTGTTTGGAATTGCTGGAGTGGTCATGGGTCGAGAAACTTGGAAACACGTGACAAGTCTAATGATTTTCATACATTTAACTTTTGAACACTTGAACAATGATTTACATTATGCTTCCGCTGAACATGTTAAGCTTTAAGTTATGTTTTGAGAACACTATATCTTAATAAATGGGAACTTTTATATAATATCTTGTTATTAGTTCAATATGATTGGTGGCTGGATCCTGGTACGTCACAAGCCTCGCGGAGTTTTCGTATGTGGTATTTTCGGGGTATGACATAAATAAATAAACCTAATATTAAATAAAAGGTGAACGAATGCTTTTGAGGAAATAAAGTTTATAAAAGGCCCGAGTTAACGAGACTTAAAATAAAACGAGTCGTAATCTCCCCGAACCCACTAAGTTAACTAGGAATGTTTAAGCTAATTAACAAGAGAGAATATTGTTGGAAATAAGTGGGTTGTGGCCTACTTAATCACTAACCAAACTTGAGGGGCCAAAGTTGGATAACTTGAAAGTTGAATTATAAAAAGAAAAATAAAACAAAACACACACTCAGTGTGTGTTCTATGGAACGATCAGGAGAGCTCCCAAGGAGTTTAAACCCTAGTTTATACAAAATGATCAAATTGAAGGTCTAATTGAAGCTCAAATTCACAATTGAATGTGAATTAACGATCACCCAAGCTAGGGGATCATAAGGTATGTAGAATTTTGATGATTCTTGAAGTTTTGAAATTTGATGAACATCATAATTTGCGAATTATGTATGAATTATAGAAGTTATGGCTGAATTAGTGATGTATACTTGCTTAGGAATAAAACACTAAGTGAAAATTATACATATATTGCCATCATTTGAAGGTTTAGGTGATTTACCACACTAGGATAAGTGGGTTTTAATCATATGATGAAATTGATGATATAATTGTGTTTAGAATCATCATACATGATAGTAATAAGAAGATACTTGAACAAATTATGTGTTTGAGTACATGATCATACTCGTCATGAAATGGGTTTTGTATGATATGATGAAAATGATGATATATTCATGTAAATGATGTTTGATATCATCATGTGTTAAGAATGATTAAGGTATTTGACTAAACTTGATGTTTAGGTGAATTATATATACATATGATGCAATGAATTGTTTAGTATTGATAAAACAATTCCAAATCCTTGTATGAATAATTGATGTTGTGTTAATTCAGTGACTTGCGGTTACAAGAACTTGGTTAATAAAGTGGTTTAAACGGTAGCATAAGAATGATGCTTACCGGATATTTGACAAAGTACTTAAACGAGTAATTGAGCTACATCGTATGATTTCTTATGTCAATAGGCAGTTTGACTTTAAAAGTCAAACTGACCATTGATACGATCGAATGATAATTTTGACATAAAAACCATAAGATGGAATAGTCGTGATTGATAATGACTAATCTAACCGTCTTACGATTTATAATGATAGTTTGACGCTTGACAAGCTAGGTGGAAGCTTGGGAAGGAAGCGGGTCAAGCGAATCAAGTATGAAGGAAAAACATATTTTGGATGCAAGGTAGGTAAAGCTTACACCCTTTTTATTTTGAAGAATATTCCCTTGTCTTATTAAGTACGAATAAAGTAAATAAGTGTTTGGAATATGACGTTCCGACGTGTAGTCATAAGGAAATAAATAAATGAAAATAATAAGAAACCATGTTTAATGGTTAAAAAGGAAATAATATGATTATTAGGTCATATAATGACGAATAGACAATGAGTTTGAATGGTTACCTTTTCGGGTAAGCCAAAATAAATAATAAGGGTAAAACGGTAATTCGGTCACGCGTTGACGATGAACGTTAGTTTTTTGAAAGACACTTTATGGAATAAGCCATGATGGGTCAAAAAGGAATTAAGAAATAATTTATAAGTAATATGAACGTACGGTGTAAACCGGAACGAGTTATATGGGTGAGATGGTAAATAAATGTCATCTCGCAAAGATAAACGGTCACTTAGACCAAACGGGTCAAAAGGTGAAGATATCACCATTTGACATTATCGACTAATGATTATTTGTCGAGTTATATGCTTACAGGAGTAAATATCGAATGGATATTTGTGTCACTATTAATTAGCCTTTATTAAAGCAAGGTATTAAAACGGGTATATACTTTGACCCGAACCAGGTATGTGTAAGCAAAATTTTAGCAAAGATGTGCGATTTTGGTTAAATATGTTGTTGAAAGTCCTTCGTCGTAAAAGTAGGGTTAAAGTTGACCAAAACGCCCTTGATCAATAAACCAAGCAAATGACCCTTACGGGTTGTTTCAAAATAAGCATTATGATCAAGTAAATCCTTAGGATAAGTATAAAAGGGAAAGATATGAAACTTTTAGGTCAAATAACTCGAAATGGGTCTTTGCCGTAAATTGACAATCTGAATGATAGAATTCGGAATAAGTATGCCACATTATTAAATCCACCACAAATATAGTTATGGTGGAAGATAAGTAGATATCTTAATATGGAAACGAGATGTATAAAAAGAAGAGCGAGAATTAAGCTTAAATGCTTAAATTCTCCTAACGGGTCAAAATGAATTATGCACATAACTTGGGTAATGGTTGCGTAATTCATAAAAGTATTGGACCCGAGTTAAAGATTTTGAGTTAAATACGTTGGTATATACTTTATGACCTTTTAGAATCAAGATTGGTTGATAAATCACGAATGGGTCAAAAGTTAAATAAATAAATATAAAGCCAAGGGCTTAAAATCAAGAATTTTATTAATTCGGATGTCGAATTTTTACTCCATGTGATGGAGGAACAAATTACGTTCATGTAGGAAGAAACAGGATGTAAATCGGATAAAAATTAAGAGAGTTATGTCCGTTTTTGTGAAACTATGTTTGGCTGGAAATATGTAGACCTGCTTAAAAATCTTTCTGTCGAAATATTGTCCTCGCGTCACGCGACGGAGAACACCAAAAGTGGTTGCAGCCCGCGACGATGGTCGCACCACGCGACACTTACACTATATCCTGTCGCGGCACGCAACGGGTCTCAAAACCAGCAAAAGTTGCAGAAATGTTTATTTTGCATTGCGGACTTGTTTAAATATGTTTTAAACTCTCATAACTAACTCATTTCATATTTTATGAAATGTAGGTATAATGTAAGGTACCAGAGGACGATCAAGCTCAACAAAGAACCGAACACGATCAAGTTTCAAGCTTTCGCGTTATGTTTCATCATCATGTTTTAAACGACGGTATAAATATATGATGTTGAAATGTTTTAAATCTTAAAATGTTTTAACAAACTCGTATTTTCAAATGTATGTGTAATCGTAAATACATAATTATAGTCGATATTTATATGTGAATAGTACAAATCAAGTAAGGGTCTTACAACCAATGGGGAAGTGCCTGGTACTATTCTCCGCCATGTCCTTTGTAGTTATATATACTATCCATGTTTAAGAAATCTATACATTTACCATCCATGTAATTTGAGTATACATTTTGTATAAATTTAGTAAAAGTAGATTAATTCATAAACATTTATTCTTTCAAGTATAAGGAAATTAATTCATAAACATTTATTCTACCACGACATATTTATTGATAAATAAGTTGTAAATATCATATGTAATATCATGTATCTTGTGTTTGGTTTATTAAGGGAATACTTTAATTGTTTTAAAAGTATACAACAAATAAATTTATATAAAAGAGAAAATCACCTAAATAGTTATTAAATTTCAAATTTGAGAAAACAGACATTTATGATTGCAGCCAATTACCTTCCGCCAAATAAGTTTCATCGATTGTGACAACTAAGGCTTAACTCACACATTTGGTGGCTTATCCTGCACTTTTGACAGCTAAGTTTGCAGTTTTAGATGTCGGCTAAAGCATAACACATACTTTTGCTACCGGTTAATAGATCATCACATATAGAACACGATGAGATTGAAAAAGTATTTAGTGTTTGTTATGTTTTTTTGTTGTTTGATGTTAATTTTCTTTTAGTAGTGTTTAATTTTTTTTTTAGGTTCCATGAAAGGTGGTTCTGAGTCGTTATGTTATCTCTGACCTGTTTAGATTCCGGCAGACATCCAGTTGAGTTCCGGTAGCTAGACCGGCAGAAAGATATGATTATATGAACAATAATAGATTTTGCAGGGCGTAGGTCGTAAAACCATGTTAGGTAGTAAGTAAACCACAAACAACAACCAAAACTGGGAGAATCATAAAAATGTGAATTTGTACCGCCATGTTACGTCAAATGTAGACAAAGACAACAGCTAACTTATGCCGTGAAATGACGTAAAACATAGACAAACTCGAATTTCACTTATAACATAAAACTTTAATTTAATGACAAAACTTACACAACAAAAAAAATAAACGTAGAAATAGAAATCTGATAGGAGTAACTATTGATGTAAACCACATTAAAATAAATCACTACAAGAAAAAAAAACCAACCCTCTACTAGTCGATTCTCTGTGGTGTAAAAAGACTCAAAGAAAAGAAGTAAAAACTAAGGGATGACATTATAGTAATTAAGTCATAAAGAACGGTTTATTTATGTACCATTGATAAGAGATACACAAAATGTTATATATAGTAATATAGAGTTTATGTCTTTTGATGTCTCCTTATCATGCTTACACTGTTATTATGTGACTAAAGTGCGATTTGGTATAAAGTAGAAGCTCTTTGAAAATTGTTAAAAAAATGGTTCAAAATCAGTTTGTATAATTTTCGCGCTAAACCAAGCTACGACCTGCTTCGTATAAATTTTGAGTTCGCACCAAGATGAGCTTGCCTGTTTGCCTCGCCCGTGTTGCGGGGCAATTAACCAACTCATAACACGTTATCTATAAAAATTACATCGAGTCAACCAAATAAAACAAAACACTACCATACTTTTGCTTAAAAAAACTAAAACAACGGCAAGACTATAAGTTTAAGGGTTATTGGATTTTAATAATCCTATGTTTCGCATGTTGGCCAATAATAATCCACCTTTAAAAGTTCTCTCCAACGATCCCAACTTGTAAGAATTTGCCTCCCATGGATCCTTTTCTAACTACAGTGCACTTGAATCTTTTAAGTAGGCTGCAGGTGCACTTGAATCTATTGAGGAGATCAAAATCCTATATGTTAGAAATTATCGATGGGGGCCAAATTCTTACAAGTTGAGATCGTTAGAGAGAATATTTAAAGTTGGGATTATTATCGGATAACAGGTGAAACTTATGATTGTTAAAATCTGTCATCCTCATCCTGATGATCATATTCAGTAAATCCCACCAATAGTAAATCTAAGGTAGGGTCTAAGGAGGGTAAGATGTAAATAGCCTTACTTCTACCCCGTAGGAATAGAGAGGCTATTTCCAGTGAGACCCCCGGCTCGATAATTGTAACAACACGACTTTTTTGTTGTTCCTATTTTTACCATTATTCCAATCGTAAACGCTTGTACTCTGTGATTCGGATTATATCCAGTGGGTTACTATATTTTAGACGCATTTTAAATCGCTTAATTATCGCATTAAACAATCACTACTTGAACGCTTATCGCAACGCAAACTCGAAACGCGGATTTATTTATATTATTTATGTTATTTGTGTGATTATATGTTAGATGTGTTATATGTATTGTTTACTCGCTTAAAACGCTCAAATGTTGACACGCACAACTCGATTTATCCCGCTAAAACGCAACACCACGCAACACTTAATATCTCGCTAAAATACTTAAAGTACTTGAACTAACTAACGCAACAAAACGCACCTAACGAACATCCGACACGCGAAACGAGAATTAACTACGCAAAACAGGCCCTTCTAACGAAGCTAGTAGCTTCGTACGAAGGCAGTCAGCTTCGAACAAGATTCCAACCCTCCTCTATAAATAGCAAGCCCTCTCCTTTCATTCTAACTTGCTGCCATTCTCTCCAAAACGCTCCCGAATTGCTGTCCATCCGTTTTCCAAGTAAGATCTACTAATTTTACATGTTACACAACGTTTTGCACTACGATTTTACACGAGTTCATCTCCGATTTCATCAAAACTTTACTATTTTCACCTAAACTTCATCTTTTTCATCTTAACTTCTCTATTTTTATGAAAACCTTCATTCTTTTACAAAAAACCTTCATCTTTTTCATCAAATCTTCTTATTTTGCTACAGATCTACACATGAACGAGTGATTTGGGTTTAGCTTTGGCTTCCCAAGTTGTAGATCTATCTTGCACTCATCAAGTGGTTATTCCAAGTAAAACCCCTTTTAAACTCTATTTTTACACAAAAACGGACCAAAACCGACACATATTTCGTTCACTGGATAGTGGGATGAGGTGGTGTCGAAACCGTCATGAAAAGGACTTGAAAATACATCCGATTCAGGCGAAAACACAGCTCTGAACGCAAAAACAGCCATGTTTGCGAGCTGGACTGTTCTGTGCGAAGCCCTGGCTTCGTACGAAGGCACTGCCTTCGTACGAAGGCACACCTGGCTTCGTACGAAGGCACTGACTTCGCACAACCCAGCCCAAGTTCTCATCCGTGACTCAAAAAAGACCTCTCTGACTCTAAGTTTAATCAGTAGCTTAAGTTTAATCACATACTTTACTTCACGTGCTCACTACGGTGAACACGTGTCGCGCATACTCTACTCGCAGTCATGTGGTTAGCTTGTATCATTGTTGATAGCTTACTTGATTCATCATCTTACATGTTACATGCTGGTTATGCGTAAAAGTTTTTATACTATACTTATGCTAAACTTGTGTACTCACCTTTACATTATTGTATTGACCTTATTTTAACGTATGTGACAGGTTGATGGATTGTATGCTGCAAACGGATAGGAATGCTAGAAACTCACCTAAAAATCTAAGTTGTCGGATTAGTTTTATTTGAGAGACTTGAATCTATTATGACTTTTGTTGGAATATTTGTTTAATAGTATGGGATATTGAACTTGTTAAATATTGTCACTAAATTAGTCATTATGGATTCTCTTGAACAATCTGATTTGCTTAGTGTCGCGCCCCGATGATTCCGCCATCGGTTGGGTGTGACAGATTGGTATCAGAGCCATAACTATAGGGAATTAGGTCGAGTCATGTAAACAGACCTAGTCTATAGTCTAAAGTACCAAACATACCACCTTCATACGAACCCACTTGGGGCTTCGTACGAACCCACATGCTATACTCTTGAACAAACCTATATTGCACCTTCGTACGAACTCACTAGCTTCGTACGAAGGCTGCCTGTCCTAAGGCTGAAAATTTTATTTCTGCCTTTCCTAAGGCTAACACAATGTACACGTTTGAAAACACTCGTATAACACCGACGAGTGATTGTATCGAGATTAGGTGTGAAAACCAAGAACTCTCGATAAGATCACTCACTCTGCGAATTTTACTCTCAGCATGAGAATTTTTCATTGAGTTTGGAGTGATATCCACATCTCAACGGGAATCTCCCTTTCTATCTCTTAGTTGTTCCAACCACAGCTTGGAGCGAAGTTGTTAAGTTAGGGGTGAAACCCGCATCTTAATAGCCCATTCCTCTCTCTAAACTAATTTTAAAGATCTCACCAAAGTCTCAGATGTTCCAATGAATCGAGTCACGTAGTAACTGCAAGGATGGATGCCGATAGCCGTATCATGGTGAGAGCATAGTTTATTAGGCCAAAGCGTGTGCTCGAACTCGATGGGAATAGTTGAATCACTTTGGGTAGTCGATGTCTCAACACCCAAGACACCCTATTTTGTTTTAAGCCTACAATTGTCGATTTTACGCACTATCAAATTTATCGCGTCTATGTGTTAAGTTTGTGAATTTTACTATTTACGCTTTATCGATTTCTCGTCTTACCGCTTATTCGCTCTTCGCTTTATACGCACAGCTCTCTGTCAATCTAAAATGCTAACTAATGGCGAACAAACTAAGAAGCCACATACGCTAAACTCGTCGCTTTTACTACGCTATCTCTTGCAACTCTCGCAAACGCTTTACGCCATTTAAGAGAAGGTGAATACGTGAAAAATATATGCTTATGTGAATTATGTGTTCATACGTGCTTATGTGTATACGTGTAAATATGTGATTATATGTCTGTGTGATGAGGTGTTGTGATTATGTGATTTAATGCCTTATTTGAATAATAACAATAATAAGTATGTTGTATAAAACGCTAAACTCTTAACCAAACCCAACATAATCGAATCTCAACCAAATCTGTTCGCAGATGTCTTCTCTTGGATCCCACACTCACCGAAACATCCTGCGAAACAACGCTGACAAACGCATCGCCTCTCTCATGGCCAAGGAAATGGCCAAGGTGATCCCTCAAATTGTCAGTGAAATCCACGCTGTCAGCAGGATTTCATCCGTGGACTCCAGGAATGATTCGCCTAAGGTTCCATTCAACTTCAAGCAGTTCAAAGCCTGTGGTCCTATAAACTTTACTGGTGAAGATGGACCCAGTTAGATGTTTCAATGGTTTGACTCGATCGAAGTTACCTTCCAACAAAGCGGATGTCTTGAGAATCTCTGCACTGTCAACGCCACTGGAGTCTTTCAGTCAAGGGCACTGGATTGGTGGACCGCTGAGCGCAACAGGCGCGGAAATGATGCAGCCTATGGTCTCGCATGGGAGGAGCTGAAAGAGCTCATGATGGAGGAATTATGCCCTCCTCACGAAGTCCAGAAGCTAGAAAACGAGTTTTGGAACATCAAGCAAGTTGGAGGTGACAACGCTAGTCTCACCGCCTGATTCAAGCAGTTGAGCATCATCTGTCCAAGTCAAGTGGACACTCCTGAGAAAGCTATCAAGAAGTACATTCGTGCTCTCCCTGATTGTGCCGCTGACTTTGTTCAAGCAGCGAAACCTGCAACAATTGAGGAAACTTATCACCTCGCAACAGAAATCAATGACAAGCGAGTCTTAACCGGAGTTTTCAAGAACTCGACCAAGAGTCTCAACCAAGCTACTGCAACACCAAGCACCGATACCGCAGCATCTCAAGCTCCCAAGTCCAATCGCCAAAGTCGCAAGCGAAGAAACTCCAGCAAGAACAACGCGGTAGTCACAGCACCGCTCAACACTCGGCCCTCTCAGATTGCTGCTCCCAACGCAGCACCTACTAAGTGTGCGTACACTGGGAATCACCCACTGTGCCCTACTTGCACTTATCATCATCCAGTGGAAACAAACTGTCGTTTCTGTGTCAACTACAACATCTTTGGGCACTACACAGCCAACTGCCGCTCAGGCCCTCGTCAATAAGCTCCCCAGGCTCTCGCAGCACTGCCAGCTCAGCCCCTCACTCCTCAAGTCAATCCAGCACTCCCAGCACCAGTTGTTCAAGCACGTGCTTGCTCCACGTGTGGTGACTCAAGCCACTTCGTCAATCCAGCACTCCCAGCACCAGTTGTTCAACCTTAAACGCTCAAACGCTTACTCGCACAACTCGATTTATCCCGCTAAAACGCAACACCACGCAACACTTAATATCTCGCTAAAATACTTAAAGTACTTGAACGAACTAATGCAACAAAATGCACCTAATGAACATCCGTCACGCGAAACGAGAATTAATTACACAAAACAGGCCCTTTCTAACGAAGCCAGCAGCTTCGTACGAAGGCAGCCAGCTTCCAGCTTCGAACAAGATTCCATCCCTCCTCTATAAATAGCAAGCCCTCTCTTTTCATTCTAACTTGCTGCCATTCTCTCCAAAAACGCTCCCGAATTGCTTTCCCTCCGTTTTCCAAGTAAGATCTACTAATTTTAGATGTTACACAACGTTTTCCACTAGGGGTGTGAATTTCTGACACGACCCGAAAACACGACACGAACCTAACACGAAATTCGTGGGTTTAGGTTTAGTCTAAACAGGTTCGGGTCAGTTTCATGTTGAACCCGCGAACCCGTTTAGCTAAACGGGTCGGGTTCGGGTCAACCCGGTCGGGTTGACCCGTTTAACCCATTTATATTATACTATATATTGTTTTACAATATGTTTATGTTAAAAATTAATTTGAGTGTGTATTTTATGCATTATTATAACTTAAAAAGAGAGATTGAAATAAAGTTTTATCATTAAAATGCAATTGTATTATATACATTTGTTTTTTTAAGTAAAATTTAAATTTAATATATTAATTTGCGAAAAAAAATTAAAAAATTTGAAAATTCGGGTTGAGCGAGTTGTGTTCAGGTCAACCCGCTAATATTCGGGTCGTGTTCGGGTTCATATATATGACAAGATTTTCGGGTTCGGGTTCGTATAAAATTTTCAGGTTCAGGTCGGGTTGGACCCGCTAACCTGCGAACCCGACCCGTTTAGCACCCCCTATTTTCCACTATGATTTTACACGAGTTCATCTCCGATTTCATCAAAACTTCACTATTTTCACCTAAACTTCATCTTTTTCATCTTAACTTCTCTATTTCTATGAAAACCTTCATTCTTTTACAAAAACCTTCATCTTTTTCATCAAATCTTCTTATTTTGCTACGGATCTACACTTGAACGAGTGATTTGGGTTTAGCTTTGGCTTCCCAAGTTGTAGATCTGTAGATCTTGCACTCATCAAGTGTTTATTCCAAGTAAAAACCCTTTAAAACTCGATTTTTACACAAAAACGGACCAAAACCGACACATATTTCGTTCATTGGATAGTGGGACGAGGTGGTGTCGAAACCATCATGAAAAGAACTCGAAAATACATCCGATTCAGGCAAAAACACAGCTCTGAACGCTAAAACAGCCACGTTTGCGAGCTGGACTGTTCTGTGCAAAGCCCTGGCTTCGTCGTATGAAGGCACACCTGGCTTCGTACGAAGGCACTGACTTCGCACAACCCAGCCCAAGTTCTCATCTGTGACTCAAACAAAGACCTCTCCGACTCTAAGTTTAATCAGTAGCTTAAGGTTGGAGGGATGAACACTCGATTTCCCGAAGACAGACGCGAAGAACACTCGATTTTGGACAACGGAAGCAACACGTGTACGAAGGCACGAGGCTTCGTACGAAGACAGTAGCTTCGTACGAAGCCTCTGTTTCCCACTCGACACTCCGATTTCGACCGTTTAAGGACTTTGGAAGACTTACGCTTCTGTTCCCGTACGCAGGCTGATCCGGTGCTCCCTTCAATCCATTCCAGACCGTGTTTACTTGATAAGCACGCACTGTGAGTATACTCGAACCCTTTTCGCTTAACGCACTTTTGGGTGTTTCATACGTTCTCTATCAAAAACACAACACTTAAACGCTAACCGCACTCGCATGATATACGTGATTAGTTGAATACTTGTTGCTATGTTACACAGTGATGACTTGCCCTACAACCCCTAGCAATGATAGTACTATAGTTTGGACTCAGCACCTGTTTAGTCAGGGTTGTTAAGGATCACATACTTTACTTCACGTGCTCACTACGGTGAACACGTGTCGCGCATACTCTACTCGCAGTCATGTGGTTAGCTTGTCTCGTTGCTGATAGCTTACTTGATTCACCATCTTGCGTGTTGCATGCTGGTTATGCGTAAACGTTTTTATACTATACTTATGCTAAACTTGTACTCACCTTTACATTATTGTATTGACCTTATTTTAACGTATATGACAGGTTGATGGATTGTGTGCTGCAAACGGATAGGAATGCTAGAAACTCACCTAAAAATCTAAGTTGTCGGATTAGTTTTGTTTGAGAGACTTGAATCTGTTATGACTTTTGTTGGAATATTTGTTTAATAGTATGGGGTATTGAACTTGTTAAATATTCTCACTAAATTAGTCGTTATGGATTCTCTTGAACAATCTGATTCACTTAGTGTTGCGCCCCGATGATTCCGCCACCGGTTGGGGTGTGACAATAGTAGTTTTGTATTAAGCCTTAGACATAAGGCACATAACACTCAGCAAAGGCCGATTAGTGCATGCACCCCCTTGTCCTTAAGTTATCAACGCCACCACATGATTCATGATTGACGTGGTGCGAGCGTGTTATAATTTTTAGTATGTTTTTAGCACTTTTTTACTCGTTTATCAAGCTTTAAATTTATAAAACACGATACAATACAATCACTCTCTACAACACGTTAGTGCAAGTGCACCCATCGTTGGCGTAGTATAGTGATGGTAAGATACCGAGGTCGTCCAAGGACACAAGAGCTTTTAATACCGGAATATCATCAACATCTAATCTAACCAAAATTTTTAGAAAAGATGTTAGCAAGTAAAAATGAAATGAAAATAAAATATTAAAAGAACCAATAAACAAGATAGAATCACTTGGTTCCGACTCTTCTTTTACGTATCCTTTGATGATTTCCACACTTTGGGCTTTTTAAGAGAGTATCTTAGTTATTGTGGCATGTTCCTCTTTTGGAGGCAACGCTACCCTTAGCCATATTGGTCTGAGTCAGCAGGGATACAGTCCCGCAAGGCCGGATTATTGAAAGAAAATTAAGTAAGTTATTAATGCAAAATGTGGCATGTCTCTCTTTTGGAGTCAACGCTACCCTCGGCCATATTGGTCAGAGTCAGCAGGGATACAGTCCCGCAAGACCGGGTTAATGTTTTAATAGTAGTTTATTTATAAGGGATTCAAGCCGTTCTTACTTCTCCCAATTTGATGCTATCTGCCTAAAGAGAAGTCAAAATATGCTTGAATCAAGTCCTCGCAGAATCTATACACTGAACGAGGCAAGAACTTTACCCAAACCACCATTCTAACCCCCTTCCAGGCAGTTAACATGCTTTATAGACCGTAAAGACACGAATGAGTGAATCAACAAAACATGAAGAAATAATAGAGTAAAGATCACTTTCAATAAAAAACACTATTTCTTAAAGTCATTAATACATACCCAAATAAAAAATAGGCAAAGCTTGGAAATCAAAATTAATACATAGAAGAATTGTCTTCACCAAGTAATGTAAGAGATTAACCAAGCATGACCTTTGTTTGATAAGAAATCTTACGATCAATCTTAGATCCCAAGACTACTACACACACTCTAAAGGTGGATGATGGTGTTGTAGTGGTGGTGGAATGGTGGCAGGTGAGAGAGAAGTGGTTTGCCAAAGGATGAGTTGAAAGTGAGTCAAGCACCTCTATTTATAGCTGGAAACAGTCTCCTCACACAGCCTCGTGCCCAGGGGGGCACGACCCCGTGTCCTTCTTTCTCTGTCTTCATTAATTGACTAGTGTCAGTCCGTATGCACACACGGGCCCGTGTGTTAGTAGGCACGACCCCGTGGTCAGATTTGTAGGGTCCATCAGGAGATTCTGCATATCTGGGAGTTGACCATGACCCCGTGTCCATGTGACACGGCCCCGTGTCTCTTGTCTGCTTTGTTTGTCTTGTTCTGCATGGACTCTAGAGTGGAACACGGCCCCATGCCTTGGTGGCATGGCCCGATGCTTGTCTTCTGGTTTGTTGTTTTGGTCTTGAGGTGTAGCTTGGAGGGTAGGCATGGTGTGTCAACTCTTCTTTCTTGTATTTATGTTGGTTTTTGCCGTTAATTTGTTCTTTTTATACGTTTAAGCTCATTTAGTCCTGAAAATAAAAAATATACAAAGAAACACACTTTTTCCGTCATTAGTACATAAAAGGGGTTGATTTTATGCCTTGTTTGATATAATTTATATGTTGTATATTGCGCATATCAATGATTAACCGTCTCCCGTGTTTAACGTTATTTTCACGAAATTAGTAAAATAACGTTAAATTAGTGCACTTTCACTTTTGCCACCACATATGATTATTAAAATCCAATAACCCTAATTTTTAAACTGGGGCAAAATTGTAATTTTTCGGAACAAATGAGCAAGTCGCAGACAGCTGCCTGACACGAATAAAAATCACATCGAGTCAACCAGTTAAAACAAAACACTACCATAGTTTTGTTAAAAAAAAAAAAAAAAAAAAAAAAAAAAAAAAAAAAAAAACCTAAAACGATGACATGGCTATAATTTTACACTACGGTCAAAATCGTAATTTGAGATAGCAAATAAAAACAAAAACGATAGTAAAGCTGTAAATTTGAACTAAGGGCAAAAAAGTAATTTAGCAAGTAAAAAACAAAAAAAACGATGTTAAATTTCATAATATAATATCTATGTTTAAGAAATATATACATTTTTTTCATTGAAACCCATATGTGCAAGAAATACGAAATCTTTAAAACTTTTAAAATATGCAAGCTTGCTTGAGATTTATCCGAGCCAAGTTTGAGCTCAAATTTCAGCTCGTTAAGAGTTTTCAAGCTGAGCCTAACAGACCCCTTTAACTTCCAGCCCGAACTCGAGTTAAATCTAGCATGGATAGTTAAGAAGCCCTAATTACATCACATGATAATCTCCTCTCTCATTCATACATGATAATCTCTTGGGACCGGACCGGACCGGACCAGACTATCCCCATTAATGTTTGATGAACAAATTGTGAAAAAGACATCTATTGATTGAAACATAACTATACTTAAGGACAATGCTAATAATAAGTTACCAAAAACACTAAATGCTTCCAATTAAAGCACCCGAGTAACTTCATAGCCCGTTTTCTTCTGCCGGAAAATCAAACCTAAATTCTGGTAGCAGGTTGACCTCCTCACCATGATGTTGAGCATAATCGGTCACTATATCCGAAAACTTTACATTCTTTTGTTGACCACAACGTAAATTAAAGAATTCTTCGATTCAACCTGCCATCTAGAAGTTTATACATTAGTAAAATATTAGAGGTGACAATATCGAACCGTTTACTATGTTTTATCTACTAACAGGTCAAGGGGTGGGTTATCATACAATAGCACCAAATTCAAAATTACGCATGTTATATACATATTACATAATTACGCACGTTACAAAAAATCAAAACCCACATGCCACCAAACATGAAAATTAAGCATGTTAAACTCAAATTACGCATGGGTTGTTTCAACCCTAATTACGCATATTATTTTGGTGGTCGCGTACTGTCGCAAGTTAAGGGACTTTTGTATTTTAAACTTTCTCAATGGGTTAAATGGGTAAATATAAAATAAGCTAAAAAGAAACGAGCCAAGTTTGGTCAAACAGACTGAAAGCCAATTAAAGTATACTTTTAAAGCATAAAACATCCTAAAAACCATTTTTTTCAAAAATAGAGTATCACTAAAATAAGGAGTACTACACCGGTGTGTAACTTACTTTTACCTTTTATCTCATTGTATTTAATTTTTTTTTTTTTGTAAAACTTAGAATACATTACTAAAAAAATACCTTAATAAGCATCTTCGCAATTGTAACTCAAAAGGGTGCCTCGAAAGATTCATCCCACACGTCTGCACTACCATTAGAGGCATCATCAGCATCTTCTTCCATTGACAGCCGAATATACTCCCGATGTGCAAACCGATCCCACTCTGTTAATGTTGGATTCTCACGTTCCTGTATCATGAAATTATTTATATATATTTTGCCAACGTATATAAATTTGTAAAAAGTTATCCAACAACTGGTGATTGTATATGTACCTGACGTATGAGAAACGGATCACGAGTTTCAAAGGCCATGAATTTATTAAGGTTAAAAAGGATATTGAAAACACTTCCGGAAAGTTTGCTTCCTTTCAAATCACGGAGGGTAAAATATCCCTCATCCTGCAGGTAATAAAATGTGAAAAAATATATTGATATAGAGAATAAAAGAAATAAAGACATTATTAATGTAAAAAGAGGGTGTCACAACCTCTATTTTTTATTGTTTTTATTTACCAAATTTACAACAATGCCATCAAACCCATGGTTTTTTCTTTTTGTATATTCAACCCTTCAACTTTTAGCATTGCCACTTACACCCCATCAACTTTCTAAAAACTTTGTAAAATGTCATTTTGACCCTTTCGAGTTTTACGGTGCTTATTTTTATGTACGTGTGTCAAATATAATACGTTTTCGTGCTTATTTCTGTGTACGTTTTTGGTTGGTGTACGTTTTGTTCGGAAATGAGTCAAGTCAAATATAAATACCTTTTGACTAGGTGGTATGAATTCGAGTTACTTTACGTTTCGACTCCGCCGCAACGCGTGGAACCATTCTTTGACGTAAAAAACACTAATTTCTTACCTGCTTATTTTTAATTACGTTTTGTTATAAATCCAAGATGGTTTACAATTCGACGTAAATTTTCTCGGTAATGAGTCAAGTCAAATATAATACGTTTTCGTGCTTATTTACATGCGCGCTTTCAGTTGGTCTACATTTTGGCGTAAATTTTGTTCGAAAATGAGTCGGGTCAAATATTTGATGGTATAAGTTTGAGTTACTTTAAGTTTCAAAGCCGCCACAACGCGTGGCCGGGTCAGAATACTAGTTATCAATATATAATATAGTTAAATATTACCTTTGGGCCAATCATGTCAACGATCTGACACAATATGTCCTCAAAAAGTACGGGCTCTTGGGCCATGCATTCCATCCGATGCAATTGTTCTTCGTAAAAGAATTGCATTTCGTTTCTTGTAATCACCCCATTCCCATCCAAGTCTACGCATTTGAACCTGGTAAGACATTATAAAAAGAGTAAAGTACACATATTGTCCCTGTGGTTTACCAAAATTTTGGATTTAGTCCCTAGCTTTCCAAAAGTACACAGATGGTCCATGTGGTTTGCACTTTGTAACGCATTTACTCCCTAACCTGGACATGCTAAAACCTTTACATTTGTTGGCTGGGGGCTATATGTGTTACAAAGTGCAAACCACAGGGACCATCTGTGTACTTTTAGAAGGCTAGGGACCAAATCCAAAATTTTGGTAAACCACAGGGACCATCCGTGTACTTTACTCTTATAAAAAAAGTGATAAAAACGGGCAAAGAGAAGGTTGATTAGAAGTTAGAACTTCATGAAAGAAGACAGCATTTAAGACAATTTTGAAGTTAAGTCAAAGAGAAAACGAGAAGTCAAAACTCTATCGAACTCCCTGTTAAGTCAATCGTACCAGTATTCTAAACTCGGCTCGGATGATTTGTCCTCTTCAGACAAAATAAAATAAACAAAATCTTCATATCCCATTTTCCCATCAACATTACTGGTGAATTTTCTTGGTACCTAAGCTCAAAAAATAAATAAATAAAAAATAGATAATTATTAGACCATGTAAACGTTGAACAAACAGAAAACGCTCGCAAGAAAATAAAATGTTGGTGATATTACACAAACCTGGGAAAATATTCGGTCAACGATTCTGTATGTGAGTGCATGGTTACCGTATCGTATAAGATTCTCTTTATCAATCAAGAAATCATGATCGGTGTCAAGCTCCCAAAACTTGCAGTAGATAACATAAAAATGCTCGTACGAGAAATATCTGCCATGAAAAAAGTAATGATATATGCTTTAATAAACCAAGTGCATATCAATTAATACATTATCTACATTAATTCGCCCTCTCAAATTGTCAAAATATTACCTCAAAACTTTGTTTATGTCCTCTTCTTCATCTGCGTGTTGCATTGCAGCAATTAAATTTCCACGTTTTAGCTCTCTTAGGGTAAGACAAGAATCACCGGCTCTATTCATGTAGTAATATATTCTGTATATTACCGTTTCAGCTGACCACAAACATAATGTAGAATTTAAATCATGGAACTCCAATATTTGAAGAGAAGATTAAAGCAAGCAAACAACTGCGGATCAACATATATGTTGAAACATCTAAAAACAATGACATCACAATCATAAATAAGAAAACAACGGAACAATGCTAATTGTATATAAAGAAAGTGACTTACATGTTCAAACACAATCACACTCAAATTAAAGCGAACGTATAAACAAATATAACTCAGAATAAAAAAAAAACAAATGAATCAAACATACCATATCTCTCCTGAAATTCAGGTGTGCCCTGTAAGAATTCCAAACCAGGATGAGTTGCCAATAGTTCCTGGAGTATGGGTTTAAAATCCTCCTGTTGCAGAGATTAACGTAGAAAAATATCATATCTGATGGTACATCTAATATATGACCGTTATGGTCAAAACAAAACAGTATTATGATAAATATAATAAAAGTACCTGAGTTAAATATCTCAAATCTGGCTGTTTTAATAGTGTATATATCTGGGTAGCAGCGTCTTTAACCAACATGTTACCATTGATCCAGTAATCGACAAAAGCATCCCTACAAACAAAAAAATTAGCCAATCTTTCAGACATAAGTTTCTCTAATAAAAACATAAGACTATACAAAAATACCTGGTCACAACGCCAGTGCCTGCAACGTCAATCTTTTTAAAAAGAACAGCCGAAAAGAAAGACGGTAGTTTGCAAATTTCCTTGGTAAGCGGTTTAAATTCTACAAATTTTTATTAAATATAGCCTGGTCAAACTACAAATATTGACCGTTCACAATGTGGTAAATGCTGAAAAATTTATATCTCACCGTGCAATTGTAGGCCATCAGGATGACCATAGAAAAACTGATTACATCTAAACAAACATCGCTCTTTTATTTCGTTAGGGGGTGGGCGGCCATTTTGAAAGTAAAACTGCAACCATTGCACATTCAGTAATTACAAAAAATATCAAAAAAAGAGTAAAATGCCATTCTCGTCCCTGGGGTTTGGCCAGTTTTGCTACTTTCGTCCAAAGGTTTGTTTTTCCGCATCTGGATAGAAAAGGTTTGAAATCTTGTCATTTTCATCCGGCTCATTAACTCCATCCATTTTTCTCCATTAAGTCAGAGGTATTTCCGTCTTTTTTGCTAACTTAAGGGGCAATTCGGTCTTTTTCACTTTATGTAAAAAGACTGAATACCCCTGAAAAAGACCGAATTGCTCTTTAAGTTAGCAAAAAAGACAGAAATACCTCCGGCTTAACAGCAAAAAATGGATGGAGTTAATGAGCCGGATGAAAATGGCAAGATTTTAAACCCTTTGGATCCAGATGCGGAAAAAACAAACCTTTGGACAAAAGTCTCAAAACTAGCCAAACCTCGGGGACGAAAATGACATTTTACTCATTATAAATAATAACTCGATTCTTTTGATAGAGAAACAAAATCATTAATTTGACCTGAGGTATTAACTCTTTGACGGGCTCGCTTAGTACTTTTAATGGAGAACCTAATACAGATGGGCCCACCCTCGGTTTTGTGATTCGAGGAGAACCCGATGATGAACTTCTTGGTGAAAGTGGAGGTACTGAATTTCCGGAAGATGCTTTTGGGCTGGAAACTGATCCAGTTATATTTAACGGAACGCCCGTTTTTGCCTTGTTAAATAAAGATTTCACCTATATATACAGACATAAAATACCATGAATGATTTGCTCTTGCTATTAATATCAGTGCTTTATTATAAAAGCATGCGAATAACCCAAAATTACCAGATTTAACCCTTTGAATCAATTTGAACAAAAAGCTATCTTATAAATGCTCTAATGGTCTTATCACATCAAGCCGAAAGATTTTTGCATTCTCACCAAATAAACTAACACTACTTTCATAATCAACATGATCAATCCAACTCAAAACACTAAAAAAAAATCAACGGAAAGAACCTTTTTTTTTCTTGAAATGGTGTGTGCGTAGTTGATAAAGTAACAAATCCCAAATATACTTAACCAAAGTGAATATTGGACAATGATAACCAAAATGAATTAGAATATAAACAAAAAGACCTCACTAATTGCGATTTTGATCATACGTAACGTTATGCAATACGCCAATAATACGTATATTACAAAGCAACAAATTCAACAATAAAAGGATTGTGCCTTTAGAATTGTGATTTCAATCATACGCACAAATTTAACAATAAAAAGATTGTAACTTTAGTGTAGCAAAACATGATATGTGCAAGTTGGATGTCCAAACTTCACATAGTACACTAATAGATTGCTAGAACATATAGTAAAGCTAGACCATGTTCAATTCTTGAGACAATACTTTAACATAGGACCCACAAAAGGTACCTCTAACATTTCTAGGCAATCCCATATAACAAAAGGATATATAATAGTGAAGGTGAAATTGGCATGTAAGATCCACATCATTCCTCCATTAATAGCAAGTAAAAACAACAAAATTTTGTACTAACTTATAAACTGTCACTTTCCTACCAGTTCCATATATGTCTTCCCTTCAACATCCTATCATTCTACAATGTATCTGTGTTACTACTACAAATGTCAACAACATATAATTATTTTACCAGACAAGGTAATAATATTAACTGAATTCAAACTGGTCTATGCTGCATATACCAAGGATCAAAATTTAAATCTTGAAACAACAAACTTATTGTAGCTATTATACTTACCAAAAGGGTGGTTTCAGGAAGTGAAAGCCATTGGTCGAACAACTTGTGGGCAACATAAGGGTTGGACTTAATAGCCAAACAAGACACTTCATTCAGCTGTAACAATTCCGGGTCAAGAAAACCCGAATCCCCATTATAATCCAAATCCATCTTTCCCAAATCTTAATAAATACGATCAGTTAACCCTAAGCCAACAAACAGAACAAACCCTCTTCACATCGAACGGATCCTAAAAATCTTGAATTGGGGTTGTTCTTGAATTGTGCTAGAAAGATCGGTGGGTTGAGTGAATCGTAGAATGATGCAAGATTCTTGTGGGTGTGTGAATGTTTATAAAATATATTTTATGGGTGTGTATAATTAGGCTTCTTGTGGGTGTGTGAATGTTTATAAAATATATTTTATGAGTGTGTATAATTAGGCTAATTTTTTTTAACGGCAAATTTCTTTTACAGATAGTATCAACTTTGAACGTATTTTTCTTCGGTAATTTCATACTGAGACCAACCGTAGTGGAACCATCATCCGGCGTGATCCCCCCTCAAAAACGCCGCCCTCCCCACCCCTGTCGGCGTGATCCGGCAAAAATCCCCCGCAGGCGTGTTTTGAAACACGCTTGGATCAAGTTGTTTTGGCCAATCAAATCTTATCTTCCTTTTTCATTTATTTAATCTTTCAATAGGTTTTTTTTTATTTTTATTTAATTCTTTACACCGTTTTATCATAATGCCCACATCCCCACTACACCCATTTTAGAAAAACGCCAAATAATGCCCCTTGCTGACTGGGCTGCCACATGGCGCAAAACGCCCAAGGGTGGATCTTGCCCACTACGCATGGTCTGACTGAAAGTTAACGCTGTTAGCTTTTTAATGACATGTATTTTCGGTATGAAAGCGCTAAAGGAAAATATGTTAAAAGTTAAAACTGTGTGTAAACGTTTTCTTAGTTTAAATTTACTCTAGCCAATAGATAAAGTAAGGATATATGTTTTTTTTTATAATTAGCTACACAGCTCCTTTTAAGATCTATAATTAGTGATTACTACTACCCAACTCCTTTTAAGATATTTTATTTTATAATATAGGTGACGTTTGTTTTAATACATAGGGTTATTGGATTTTAATAATTCTAAGTTTCACATGTTGGCCGATAATAATCTCAATTTTAAAAATTCTCTCCAATAATCCTAACTTGTAAAAGTTTGGCCGCCATTGATCATTTTCTAACATAGGTGCACTTAAATCAATTAAGGAGTCTCTAGGTGTAATTGAATCTATTGAGGAAACCAAATTCTTATATGTTTGAAAATGATCGATGGCGGCCAAACTTTTACAAGTTGGGATTATTAGAGGGAATTTTTAAAGTTGAGATTATTATCGGCCAACAGGTGAAACTTAGGATTATTAAAATCCAATAATCCTAATACAAAACACTTTACATTAATTAATTTTATAAAACAATGCAACTTACTTGAATATATAATGACATGTGTCAAGTAGTTATTTTAATGAAAATGGCAAGAAGGTAATTTTATATTTATTCTATTTATGATATATATTTATTATAACTAACACATGAGAAATTTAAGTAAACCAAATATCACATTGAAATCGAATTGACAGTTATATTAGGATCAATTCATTGTTTATCATTCAAGTTGCATTTCTTCTTCTTTTAAAGTGGTTCACTGAAAAAAACTATGGCGTCACAGTGTGCTTTATCACTAAAACACACTGCTATGAACATATCTACGTTGTGTTTTAGCAGTCAGTAACTGGTTCGTCACGTTGTGTTTTATCAGTCAATAACTAGTTCGTCATTGTGTTTTATCAATAAACACACTACTATAAACACACCTAGTATCCAACATAAGTGCAATAAAACATAGTACTATGACAAACTTTAAAAAACACAGCGCCTTTAACAAAACACACTACATACATGTATATGCAGAATCTAATCACAATGTAGTTTTAATACATCAATCCTTAAACAATATCAATGTAAAAAACAACACTTTTACCAAGTTAGCCTTGTTCGTCACATTATGTTTTATCACTTAAACACACTACTGTGAACACATCTAGTATCCAACATCAAGTGCAATAAAAACAGTACTATGATCATCTCTTACGCGTGTTTTCCATGTCGAATTTGTAATCTTGATCCATGATTCTAGCTAATTTTGGTATGCAAGATGGTTATTGATAGTGGGTTTTAGATAGAGAGAAGGAAATGTGCGAGATTTTAGGAGGTGTGTTATTTTTTACAGTTATTCGATTGATTTAAAACACGGTAAATGACTAGATTACCCCTAACCTATTATAACAATTAATTAATGACACACAAATATTACAAAAGTGCCACCAACTTGATCTTAGCCATTAAACACACCCATTCAAATGGCGAGGATCACTTCCTAGACTTTGTAGGAAAAACATAATTTGCGCAGGAACCGCACTCTATATATATATAGAAAAAGTTTAAAATACAAAGCCCTTAACGTGCAAAGCGTACGCGAGCAGTCGTATAACTTGCGTGATTATGTTACAACATGCGTAATTAGGGTTTCTGACGATGTATGACTTTGTGTTTGCCATGCATCATTTTGTTTTTTTAACCATGCACGATTTTTGTGTTCATGCGTGTCACACCCCAATTTTCCACGTGTCACCGGTGGGCCCGGTGGGGAGTATCGTGACGTAGTTAGTATCATCATAGACAAACAACACAATATATAATGCACAGCGGAAGCAAAGATAGATTCATTTCAACTTTAATAAAGAGTAAAATTTAAATATCACTAATTGTTGAAACGGATCCACAGGCGGATCAAAATTAGAAAGATAACACTGTTCAACAGACTTTAACATCTAAAGCTTGCTAGACTTGATTATTGATGCCTGGAGTAGCCAGCCTATTACGAGTAGTACCTGCACTTAACCTTTTGGAAAATACGTCAGTTTACACTGGTAAATACAATTTAACTGACTCATTTTGAAAATGGTTGAAAATTGATTTGAATGCACGTGGCGCAAAACATTTTATAACTTGGGATAATTATTTGAGTATAATACTTGTAAACGAATTACATGTTCCTTATGCGTTCAGTAGCCCGGTTCGTGTCGGGTTAAAGATTAATAGACACACCACAGGTATAGTGCCCACAAGGCTGATTCCTTTAGGTGGGATACCAGTTTTTACATATGCAGCTGTCAGGTGTACGCCTACACCCCGTGCTTAGGTCGTGGCCATTTCATGAATGATGCCAAGGATATCCGGGACATGGTCATTAACCCCCCAAAGGCGTTAAGCAAACAAAACAAATTTTCTAAACGGGTCATCTCGATAATACTTAACCACCAATCGATTAAGGTCGAATGCCCGACCAAGCGGTATGTTATATACCGTACCCCAAGCCCGTATAAGGGAAAATAAGTTAAAAGTATTTACCTGAGCTAAATATAAATTCAATCCCAGCCGTATATCAAATCAGCAAGTACAGATAGCTTTTACTGGGCTCCTAAATCTGGAACGAAGGTTTTTAATAACCTATTAGATTCCTAACGGGTCTTTAATTAAGCCTAAGCTTAGACCGGTTAGTTTTTAAAAGACGCTACGGTTCAAACGCACGATTAAGCGAAGACCTGATAGAATGTAATTTAGACCCGACAAGTTTGAAGACTTGTATAATATGGGTATACTAAATACATTCTGGATTTTGAGACAAAAAAAATGATAATGTTTGACCCGTCTCGGTCAACTTATGCAAACTAGTTACATAAGCCGAACCGAACGCGAAAAGAGCGTTACGGGTAACCGTAAGAGTCATATGCAAGTTCCCTGAGTTAATATGCTCTAAATATGTTATAATATCAGCAAGATACATTCAATTATGCCCCAAATGAATTTACACACAATTTATGCCCCATAAGAGCATTTTGGTTATTTAAAAGATTATAAAAGAGTTTATTTGTAAATCTGAGTTATGGGTCTGATTTATACAGTAAGTAAACTTAATTTAACATGTTATAACAGTAGGGTATGACCCATATGTGAAACTTATCATTTAAAACCAAACTATGCTCGTTAGGGGTATTTTGGTAATTTCACAAGGGCTTAAAATGTCAAAATTGGGAATCTGAGTTTATAAACTTATACTTACTGTTATTATATAGAAATACACTAAAAACATCAGTAGGTATCAACCTTATATGTTTAATATGGTTATAGTGTATACTATGCGATAAAACGCTTAAAAAGGCGATTTAGAGCCGTTTCCGGGTTTTTAAAAGAAAGCTGAGATTTTTATATTTCCAGAATACTCAAAATATTTTATTTATCAAATAAAATCAGTAGAAAAAGGTTTGGGGTCAAAAGGATTTATAAAACTCATTTTATAGCCCCAAAGGGCAAAACCGACAATAATCGATTTAAGGCTAAAACTCTATGATTAAATCAGTTTAAAAATTATTAAAAATCCTTATAATTCCCAAAATATTATATAACAACAGTATGTATATATCTTGATGTCAAAAATTTGGTTTTGATAGGTGTTATGCTCATAACGCCGTTTAATTAATAAAAACCGTTCTATTTGCGATATTGAGCATAACTCACAATCCAGACCTCGGATTGATGTCAAATTTTCGGTGCAAGTTTATAAATCAGCAACAAAGGTTTCTACTCTTTCACTTTTTCAAAAATCGCGTTTTATAGTAAAAAGGGCAAAATAGTCATATTTAAGCATAACCCGGTAACATGCATATGAATCGGTTAAACATGGAACCAAGATGTAAAATTCCAGAGGGTTCAACATATATGAAAGTTGGTCCAAAATATGCTCTAGTGCAGATCTTAACATGTATGTACGGATCAGAACCGGTAGTCAAAGAAAAAGTCCATTTATGAGACTTTCGGTTCCGATTCGGGTGTAATACAGAAAATTGTCGAGTTGATCATGAAGAAACATGTTCTTACATTAATTACAAAGTTATTTTGATGATCAAACAGGTTGCATGTAGCCTACATTGTTAATCAAGCTTATTTTTGCAAAAACACATTCTGTTGACTTTTTACGAAATGCTTTGACTCGACAATTAGCATATTTAGAGTGTGAATCTGATAATACCCTTTTAGGGGTTTGTTACACACATAAATACCAACATGCAGGTACTTTCAATTTGAGAAATGACAGAGCCAATCTTGTTTAATCGTAAAGTCAAGTGTGATTTACGATAGTTTGACTTTTAGCTAGAACAATAAGCTAGAACGAATTAAAGAATGATATAAACACTTACAATGGTCCTAATCAAGCTTAGTGATCACTATGAGGCTGCCTTGTCGATCAGAAAGCTCCAGAATCGTTCTTGTGAATTTTGAAAATGCAAGTGCTTGAATGTTTGCAACAATGGTGAGCTTTAAGCAAGTTTTTGGTCTGATTAAAGGCTGTTGCAAAGGTTTTCAGATGTTTTAAGAAGTGGACAAAGGTCTCAGATTGCATGAAAGTTCATTGGTGAACTCTTATAATCGACAACAGCTGGTATCCACTCAAACAGAACAGCAACTGGCACCTGTGCGCATGATTCTGTCGCTGGCAGGCGCTCGCGTAGCGCGAGGACCCCGTCGCGCAGCGCGAGGGTGTGGTGACCAGGTTTATAAGTTTTCCAATATTTGCAATTCAGCCCCTGATCTTTTGTAACGTGTTTAAGCTATTTATTTGCACTCTAAACCCTTGAAATCTGATTTTTATGAACCTTAGGACTTTTATAAACATGGCAAAGTCCTCGGTTCACTTTGCGCTTACCCGAAAAGTCACGAATTCGATGTTAACGTATTTAACCTTTCGTGTACGGTTTTAATCATAACTTTCTCATACGTTCACGAAACTTCATGAAATTTTTATCATATATTCTCGTGAGTATATTTTATCATTACAAAGCTTCGGGTTTGCCAAAAGATCACTCAGAGGTATAAATTCAACATGCTGACACGTTTAGTCCCTGAAGTTTGTAATTCCTCACTTTCTTTCATTTTTCGCTTCGTATGATTCATGATTTACCCGTTTAAGATTATAAACATCATGTAAGGTTATTGTAGAGCCTATTTATCAATCGTTGACACTTTGAACCCTTGAATTCACATAGTTTCACTGTTTGTCAACTTTGGTCCCTCTAAAGTATGTTTTCACATATTCAAGGCCCATGACACGTGTCAATACATTATTGGACGTAAATTTTCGAGGTGTTACATCCTCACCCCCTTAAAAGAAATCTCGACCTTGAGATTTGCTAAAATGCTGGAAGTTCTTTTTGTCGCATAATGGACTCAACTTCTATAACACATCTGGACTCTCTCCAAGCTCCCAAAGTGACCTTTATATTTGGTACATGTATCCTTTTGGAGCTTCTTAGCCTATCGATATAGGTTGCTCATCATATCATAGATCTGCATGTCAATATGTGATAATGCTTCTTGCCTTATTGGTGAAACACATCCTCAAATCATTAGTGTATAATGCATTGTATGCTCTGCCAAGCTCCTTAAATAGGTTTTAGCTTATAAGCTATCTGATTTTGTTACATTCGATTCCTTCGAATGATTCTATATATTCAGAGCTCAACTAGCCAAAAAAATTAATAAATTGGTACACCCTTCCAGAGTGATATCTTTGTTGAACCTTATTCCTTAACAAGGACTTAGGAGGGTTGCTATTTTCTTTAATCTTTGATTTTCTGCCAAAACTGGCGATCTTACAGATGATTAGGGATTGGTATGATCCTATTCGTTGTTTCCAAGGAAATTTTCAGATCCTGATGATTGGACGTACCAGTCTTCTATTTAACAATAGGTATTCAACATTCCATATAAGCAAGGTCTCCAAAGGAGCAGTCTTGATACTTATACATCAACTATTATAGAAAAGCTTATCTAAATGTGAAATGGTTATTCCAACCATTACTCAAAACTAATCTTAAGGGATAGTTAATCCTCACAGTTAGTCGAACAAATCAACGATCCTGGGCAGCTGATGGAATTTCTTAATTGTTGCCTAATTTGGGTTGCGGTAATCAATGCATAAGCAAAATGAACCGTCTTTCTTAATTAACGATACCGAATTCTTAGAATATAGAGTTAGGCTATATGAATTCTATATTCACTTAATCAGGGTTTCCATTCTTCCAATGATGGTATTAGCCGTCTTGGAGATTTCATAATATTACAACCCTAAATGAGATATAAATCTTAATTCTGCTGGTCTCTCATGAGGTAAACAGGGTAATCTTAAGAGGAGATAATCAAGATACCAGGAAGTTACAGAGATTTTTGAAATCTCAGGCTCCAGTTCATCTATCATTGTTTGTGTCAGATAGGTGACACATTTACGTTATGAGTCCATGAATTCTTTAATTGAAGACATTCAATTAGACAATTCCATTCTGGATATCTCTTTTGAATACCATTAGTTGACTTTAGTACCATATGACCATCAGAATATCTTTGTGGTCCCATGCATTAAACCTCCATACTGATCAGGCATGGAAGCAATCTATGGAACTTATTAAGATACATCAATCCTCATATGGCGCTTTTATCATACTGTTTGGTTTTCGCAATCGATAGAGATTGAAGAGATATCAACTATATATGCTGACGCACATCTTCTAGAGAGAGGATACTTCTAGAATTCCATAATTTAGAGATTTCTAACAGGAACAGAAGGAATGATTCTTATGATCTCGCCTGTAAGTTTTACCTTACACTTAATATCTGGGGTTCTTACGGGAAAATTTCTAAAGGTTTGCTAATCTTACGAGAGACTTAGCAGTACCTGAATCCAAACGTAACTCTTAGCCAAAAGAAAACACAATAAGGGTTTATCTGGCGCCTTTATTAATGTGGACTGCCTCTAATTATTCATCAGGAGAGTTATACGCCTCCATTCTTAATCCTTTTAAACTTAGCTACCAAATCTTTGACAAACTTTTAGGGCAGTCTCAACTTTGACTGGTTATTTCTTAATCTATATAACATGAGTAGCTGAGTTAGGTCCATAATGGATTCTTAATAAGCAGGCTTTGAAACCTTAAGGTGCCCTCTTATTGCCGATGCTAAATCATAATATATATATATATATATATATATATATAGGATAAGGATCCGTTAGGAACCACCCTTTATTGCGAGAACCGCGAGAACCAGTGTGAACACATGGCATTTTTGTAATTATCTTATGTTTATACCAAAACACGCGTTCTTTTTTTCTCCTTATGTCATTGTTATCTCCATTCTAGGGTTTCAGAAGTTCACCAGAAGTTCACCAGTTCATGGTCTTCATACTCGTCTGAGATGCATTCACGGCGACGAAGAGCCATGTACGGTGGTTTTCACGGCATATAGATAGTCGGCGTTCACGTATTTCACGGGGATTGCAGTTTACACGGTGTTTACAGTGACATATGGCGTCTCCTGATTCATCACTTGTATATCCTCGTATATCTGATGATCCTCTTAATTCATTGTCTGAATATCATCCTCATACAACATCTGATGCCGAATTTGGTGGTCCATCTGCTGTTAATCCCGTTGATAGTCACAGATTTATGTCTAAAACTGTTGTAAGTCAACATACCATTCATGGCTTTGAAATTCAGACTCTTGAATCTATGTCTACATCAGACAATGTTGTCTTATAATCAATGTATCTGATCGTTCATTATCTTTTGACACTACTTCGACTGGTATAGCACCTACAAATACCGAACATCAAGAGTTGCAATTCATTCGATTTGTGACTACAGGTATTATGTTACTGCAAATTATGTATATACTTTGTAAATGATATTATATTAAAATGATATGCACATGTGCATTATATTTATTGTAAATGATGTTGTATTAAATTATATGCACATGTGCATTATGTTGATTGTAAATGATATTGTATTAAATTATATGCACATGTGCATTATGTTGAAAATTAGATTATGTCGTTGATGTATATTTTATGAACAAGTGCCTTATGGATGACCATCCAATTATGTATAGGATGGCAGCAAACAAATGGGCTTGGGTGGCGGAAAACTACAAAAAAAAGGGAGGTGACTGTGTGGGATTGGCAATGGAATAGCAATCCAACAACCGGGGAGACACGGGTGGAGTTTATGTAGCTTTTGGCGCTGCTGAGAGACACCATAATGAAGACGGGTCAATATGGGTGGGGTTTGCACTCGGAAAAATAAGTCGACTTTCAATGTTAAAACCGTTAGAGAGGATTTGTGTGTCCATAAGCGACATACTTAGTTGATACAGCTATTGCATCTTCTTCCATTTTTTGTTTCTGCAACTGTCATATGGCTTCTGTCTGAGAGGATAGGCTACCATCTTCTTTCATTTTTTGTGCCACTTTCTAATACTTACTCTGGCCATATTGTTCTTGTGATCCAATTTGTCTTCTTTTGTTAACAGGTGAGTTGATCACCTTGGTATCTATAGCTCCATATCCAGGCTGACCAATTGTTTCCTGACAAATTAAAATTTCAATATTCTTGTTTGATTTACCTTTAATTTTGATAGGTCTCCTCTAAAGTTTCATGATATTACATTGTCCCGATAAATTTGTGATGCTATTGCTCTCTTTGTGATGGACCAGATCTAGGCCTGCTTGTAATTAATGGAAATGACTACTGGGAGAGACTTGAAAAGATTTATGAGTTTGGTGTTTGAGCACGTCGGGAGACTTTTCTGTTCGGAGTTTGAAGTCTATGATATAAACACATAATAAGGAGGTTCCCGAGCAGGTATTTGTTTGGAATAATTGGACACCTAAAAAAGTTGGTTTGGTCGAGTGGATAACCTTAGTCGAGAGACTCCCAACGAAGGTGGCACTTAACGCAACAGTCATCCAAACACAGTCAAACTGCTACGTTTTCTGCAGCGATTCCCCAGAAACATGTGAACATATTTCCGTTTCATGTTAGTTCGCTCAAACAGTTTGGTCCGTAATAACTCACTGGTGCAAAGGCCCGGCTGCATTTATTTTCAGTCTCAAAGATTTGCTGGAATATCATAATATTGTCCAAGGGTCTGCAAAAAAGAAAAAGGTAATTTATGCGGTGTCCTTTATCTACCTCTGGAGCGTTTGGCGAATGAGGAACAATATGGTTTTTAATCAAATTCAATTGTCGGTGCAGAAGGTAGTCGAGGAGATCAAGAACATTAGTTAGTTATGGGTAAGAATAGATCGAAGGAGGTGAGTTTAACTTGGGCGGCCTGAAACAATTTTGATGTATTTCCAGTATAGTATTTTGTTTGTTTTTTTGCTGTATGAGTTTTCCTTCTGTTGGTGGATGTAATTGTGGTGTAGCACCTTGCTAAATGTTATGAATAATTTTATATAAGTAACATCTACAAATTTAGATCAACAAGAGTTGCAATTCATACGCTTTGAGATTAAAGGCATTATACATTTATATGTGTTTCGAAGTTTACACTCACATGATTCATTTTTATATCCTTAAAGTGTTTTTTTATAGTTTACTCTTACATGCTTCATTATTCTCTCATCAAGTAAATCACATTTATTTACAATCATACCATAATAATGCACATGTGCATTATTTTGCCAATACACCATAATCCATGTTTAATTATTAATCCTTTTCTTTTTTTATCATTAAACATTAAACAAACAATTGGTTTATTACATAAGTTACTTATATTTTCATACATCATGTAATCCTGCACATGTGCATTATGTTGCCAACCATCTTCCTGCACATGTGCATTATGTTGCCAACCATCACAAATAAGCTGTTAACCATCAGTACATAATGTTATACACATATGCATCACATTACCAATGCCCCGTAATCATCACCGAATAAATGTTGAACAAGTGCGTAAACACGCCATATACCTTATTAATTAGAATGTTATATGTTTTACTTTTTATGTATACATGAACAATTACAAGTGTTGTACATTCTACACTACAAGAACAACTACAACTATTGTACATTCTACACCTAATGGCATGCTATATTGGATACCCTATGTTGAATATGTTGAATCTGAATACAACCATATGATCAGCAGTATCAACCGTCGTCGTTACCGTTGATCTTCCAACTTCTTGTTCTTTACCGCACGCACTTCGTCACCTCCTTTTTTATGTTTCATCACGTAACCTCCTTTTTTGAGGTTTCATCACGAGTTCGCTTAATTGTCCGCCTTTTTTGTGTTTATTTCTTCTTGCGCACCTGCGTACATTATGTTGCCAACCATCTGTAATCATCAAAAAAATAAACTGTTAACCAACCGTACATAATTATGCACATGTGCATCACATTATTAACACCCAATAATCATCAATAATAAACATTAAACAAATAACTGTTATTTTTTACATTCATTACTTTTATTTTCATATATTACATAATCATGCACATGTGCATTATGTTGATACCAATCCATGATCATCACAAATAAACTGTTAACCATCAGTACATAATGTTACGCACATGTGCATCACATTACCAACGCCCCGTAATCATCGCCGAATAAATGTTGAACACGTGCGTAAACACGCCATATACCTTATTAATTAGAATGTTATATGTTTTACTTTTTATGTATACATGAACAATTACAAGTGTTGTACATTCTACACTACAGGAACAATTACAACTATTGTACATTCTACACCTAATGGCACGCTATATTAGATACCTTATGTTGAATCTGAATACAACCATATGGTCATCAGTATCAACTGTCGCAGTTACCGTTGATCTTGCCAACTTCTTGTTTTTTTACCGCACGCACTCCGTCACCTCCTTTTTTGTGTTTCATCACGTAACCTTCTTTTTTTGAGGTTTCATCATGAGTTCGCTTAATTTCCTGCCTTTTTGTGTTTATTTCTTCTTGCGCACCTGCACGATATATTTAATGTGTTTACATAAATGATATCATTTAACATGAATTTAATAAAGGGATGCACATGTGCATAAACTCCCATCTGGATCAACAAAGATTAATCAACCTTTTTTACCTTTTTGTTTAACTGTCGCGTAATCATATTCCATTCCATCCGGCATTTTAATTGACCTTTCATCCCTTGGTTTCAAAAAAAGAAATAAACATAACTTATCAATGAATATGTGCATTAACATTAACTTTATCATCACCATATACCATATACAATATGCACATGTGCATCAACATAAACGACCTTATTAATATATTCTGGCAAATTATGCACATGTACATCAGCATGAATGATCTTAATAACACATTCTGTCAAAGTATACAGATGTACATAACTATGCACATTTGCATCCATTTGCATACCCTTATTAACTTAATCTAGCAAACCATACATGTGTGCATAACTATGCACATGTGCATTAACATGACTCACCTTATCAGCAAGCTTGCTTCAATAATAAACCTTAACCTGTACCAAATCAAAATTCGTAAGCTTGCTTCAATAATAAACCTTGACCTGTACCAAATCAAAATTCGTATTATCACTAACCATATATAACATTAATCATTAACAAATCTATTATGGTAAGATATGCACATGTGCATAACTATACATATGTACACCTAATACCGACAGCGATTGATTCCCGGAGATACCATCGTAGTGACACACTCATTGAACAATCTATTCTTATAATCACGTTGGCACGTTGCCCTAATTACGAACGGATTAAAAATCCACAATGTTGCCCTAATTATTATGTTTCTAATATAGATTATATGACTAAATTTGTACAAATTTTGGGAACTAACCTCGATTATATGACGAAATATGAAATATCTGCTGGTAAAATCTCAAATCTGAGATAAAATCTCAATCCAGATGCTTCGATATGGTGAACTGATGATGGCGAACTGATGATGTATTCGAGACGATTATGTAACCGATTGTAATCGACGATGATGATGGCGAACTGGAGATGTATTCGAGAAGATTATGTAATCGATTGTAATCGACGAATTGCTGAGATAATCAGGTTAAGAAATGTGGAAAGATTTGGATGTGATCGAGTTCTGAGTGTAGAGTTCTTGAGTTCTGAGTGTAGAGTTATGAGTGTGGACGTGAAAGTGTTTATTAAGTGTAATTTAATTTATGTTTGAAGTCCGATAGTGGAGGAAGATATTTTAAAAGTTGTTTGGTATTTACAAAATTGCCCCCTGTTCACATTGGTTCTCGCGGTTCTCGCAATAAGGGTGGTTCTCGCATGAACCCTACCCTATATATATATATATATATATATATATATATATATATATATATATAGTGCATTATGCTTAAATTCTACGTTAACCGAATAAGGGCACTATTTCAACCAATGAACCAAGATTTGCAACCTACTGCTAATAGCGTATAGCTCTTATGGGGGAGTCGAAAAATTCTTATTCCCTCTTTTCCATTTTGCAACGCGGATAATAGGTTGTCTAATAAGGTCCTTAAAATTTGGACCATCCCATACTGTATAAGGGGATCTTCCTTGTGGACTCCATTAATGTCCTTATTAATCAAGGGTATTGCCACCGAATGATTGTGATGCACACCTTACCGTGTGCTTTCCAGCATAACCACTGATATACCGAATGGTTTCTACTTCTCTCAACAATTCTTTGCAATCAATGGCCCCTTTTAACTATCGATGTCTCTTGACTTCTAAGAGACGAAGTACTTTTTAAGTACATCCTAAACAGAATGGGCTCCTCGCCACATATGATTTTATTTGGGTTATTCTTCGCATATGGAATATGAATAAAGCCCTTCTCATGAGCAGTGTCATGTGTTGTAGAGCGAGCAATGTTTGGTTCTTCATGGCTTTTCTCACAGCCCTTCTCAGCCGTGATAATTATAGTCTTGGAGATTAATTCTGTTAACATTGAGGTCCACACTTGATGCACTATTAACATTTGTCGCATCTCTTAGTATTGCGACTTTTGTCTGTCTCTTCTGAGTTTTCCATACTCAAATCTTTTGGTATTAAATACCAATTTAACAATTAGTTGTGTGCTTTTCCCAGCTAGTCATCATCCTGTCGACTTATCATACATCGATTATGGTATTATTAAACCTTATGAACATTCCTAAGGAGTGTTATTTGATTGTACAAGTGCTTATATTCAAACAAAATGGAGACTTCACAAACTAGGCACCTAGCTCGGTTCGCTAGGCGCGCGAAAGGGTGCGTCCTAGACCCAGGTTCGATTCCGGGGACGGCCACTTCCACCATTTTTTTATGTTTAATATTTATTAATTGCACGGATACGTGTAGTTATGAGGGTTGTCTCGTAAGGAGTCTTGATAATTAATTGCTTCTTATTACCCACAATATGGGCTTGATTTTTCAAGACAACCAATCGGTTTTTAACGCTATATTGAGTCCTTATATTTTAACTGAACTAGGACATCGGAAAATTTCCTAATGGATATAAAACATCCATCTAATATTGCTGAAGTAGTCTCTGAGGTACTATCGACCAATTTTACTTTATACTTAACGCTTAGAGTTTTAACAGGTAGATTTAATGATTTACACAATCTATTGTCTACGAAAGACTTATCTGAACCTGAATCAATAATACTCTAGCATGAGCGTTATTGATAAAGAAGGTACCTGTTGTGACATCGTCATTCTGAATAATCTCTTGAGCGTCCATTTGAGAGCTCCCAGCTTTTGTCTCCTCAGCCTCCCCAGGCTTCTTGGTTTTATTTGGGCAATTTGTCTTGATATGCCCTATTTCATTGCAACCATAACAGGTTGCGTCCTTTATGTTTTGGCACTCCAAGGTCTTGTGCCCTTTCTTGTTACAAATCCCACAAGGTCTCGTGTGAGACTGGGATTTCGACTCCAATCGACATTTCCCAAAATGGTTCTTCTTACAAGTTTTACATTTGGGTTTTGCCTCCTTTGGTTTGGACTGGTTATAGTTCGAACCGGTCTTACCCTTTTTACAACATTTATTTGGGGTATCATCGCACTTTCGCTTCTGATCCTTCAGCGCACAGTCCACAGCGTTGTTTACGGCTGTATCAATCATAGCCTGTAACTCGGTGCTTGTTAAATTCAGTCTTACATCATCTTTCTGATCAACCGGATGATTGTGAGCTTCAGTGGAGTCAGCCATGGTGAAACTTTGAAGGCTACAATCCAAATAGAATTATTGGTTTAATTAGATAGCGAATTGTCGAACTTGATAATTAAGTAGCCATGGTGCGAATAAACCATATGGGCCAACAGATAGTATTTAATTTATTTGATTATGTTTTGCCTAAGTTTTTATATAAACCATCCTTGGCGTTTAAACGGAATATAATCCTTCATATCTATTAGACAGGGACCATAAGTCACGACTGTCAATGTCATACTGACATCTTATATAGCACAACAGCTTGTTCCAAAGGACTTTTCGACGGCACAGATGCCTTGTCACTAGGGAAATTTTAAAGGCATAATCAATGATTCCTTTGGATCGGAAAATTTCATAATTCCTTGTTTTGACAAAAAGTTATGAAATAAAACTATCTTTTTCCTGTATGCATCTTTGCCCGTAGGTATACATCCCAGGTGGATGTTTAGATGTGTACCTCATGTTCGACGTTTATTAGCCATGATTCCTATTGATCATTTAGGCTAAATAAGGAGTTTGGAAAAAATTTCCTAACATAAAGATGACAAGCGTGATTTTATCGCATCACTGTTGCCAGGAATGTTAATATATTTACAATGTCACACGGATTTGAATCCTTTGAATAGGTTCTACCATCTTGGTCTCGTCCGGGATGACATATAGGCTAGGTTGTACCTTTAATACTGGTAGGAAAGGAATGATATTTATTTTATTCAGGATTTTCATTATAATTATCCCAAATAAAAATATAATTATGGCACAAAAGATCAAGTCACAGGGACATCTTTATATTATCAACCTTGATTTTGTAGAATTAAGGTATTTAGGCTTGAACGTGTTCCCGCCTTTTCTTGACAGGGAGTTGTAGGCTACGACTGTCTTTTGTCTTATATGACAATGAGTATAGCCCGTAGGCAGTATATCCCTAGTTATAATTTAATAATATCTCAACAGCCTAGTCACATGGACAGATTTAATTTATAAACCAGGATGTTACAAAATCGAGGTATTAAGGCTTGAATCAAAGTTCATTACCCTTTCTTGACAAGGAGTTGTAGGCTACCACTGTCTTTATTAAAATTTCTGGCCCGTGGGCCTATCAATTAACATCTCGTAAGATGTTAAGACATATAGTCATTGCACTGATGATACGTTCAGCGGTCACAGTAATGACATGAAGACATGATCAGTGCCATTAATTTAATCAACTGTTGTCCAGTGGTCATAATAATGACATGACGGCAGGATTAGCACTTTTAATTTAAATCAACTGTCATTCAGCGGTCATAATAATGACATAACGACAGGATTAGTACTTTTAATTTAAATCAACTGTCATTCAGCGGTCATAATAATGACATAACGACATGATTAGTACTTTAATTTAAATCAATTGTCGTTCAGTGGTCATAATAATGACATGACGACCAGATTATTGTCTAGAGGACTTTGAGCCCCCTTAGGACGGGGAATCTCAAAAGATCACAACTGTCGATGTCACAATCGGACAGTGTATTATAGCCCGTGGCACTTCATCCTGAAGGGATGAATTTTTTTTTTTTACATGATCATCTTATAGGATGATATAAGCCATGATTTCTAGATCATAATGCAAATTAGAGAAATTTAAAAAAAAATTCAGTATAGGGATGACTATTGTGACTTTCTCGAATCACATTTGCCAAGAGTGCTAACACGTTATTAGGTGTTAACAAGGATTTGAATCTTTTAAATAGGTCCTACCATCTTGGCCTTGTCATATAGGCTAGGTTTACGTTTAAGATTCCTTTTTAATAATTAACGCAGAACAATCAAATCTCGGGATGTTAATAAGGATCTGAATCTAAATTGAGGAACTGCCATCTTGGTCGGTCTTAATAATGACACTTGGCTAGGTCTTGTCCTTTTTAGATTTTGCCATTTTATTAATATGGTAGATCTTATAAAAGGAATGTTATTTTAATTTATTTCATATATTATATTCATATATATTGAATAAATGAGATTTTGATAAAGCATCATAATGATAAATAAATAAAAATAAAATACAGATTTACCCTAAAAGGGACTTAATAGAAATGACGTTGTCCACGAAGGGACTGAAAAATAAGTATGCCCTTATAAGGACTTACTAAGGAAATGAACTTTAGTAGAAGGAGTTTCTTCTTCATTTTACTTCTGAATGTCTTCACCTTGATTGTACGTTAATCCTAGTCGCAACACGAAGCTCGGCCCTTCCTAGGCTTCAATGGGGAGAATTTCTACTACGGCTTCTTTGCTTGGCGACATATTAAAATATATAATTGAAAGTAAAAAAAAAATCCTCCGAATAGGGACGAGAGTATTCCTATGTTAAGTCTAGACTCAGAATCAAGGAACGTGCAATTGTGTAACTGAGATTAAACACAACAGACTAGTGTTTAATTCACTCAGAGTTGGCTCTGATACCAACCTGTCACACCCCAATTTTCCACGTGTCACCGGTGGGCCCGGTGGGGAGTATCGTGACGTAGTTAGTATCATCATAGACAAACAACACAATATATAATGCACAGCGGAAGCAAAGATAGATTCATTTCAACTTTAATAAAGAGTAAAATTTAAATATCACTAATTGTTGAAACGGATCCACAGGCGGATCAAAATTAGAAAGATAACACTGTTCAACAGACTTTAACATCTAAAGCTTGCGAGACTTGATTATTGATGCCTGGAGTAGCCAGCCTATTACGAGTAGTACCTGCACTTAACCTTTTGGAAAATACGTCAGTTTACACTGGTAAATACAATTTAACTGACTCATTTTGAAAATGGTTGAAAATTGATTTGAATGCACGTGGCGCAAAAGATTAATAGACACACCACAGGTATAGTGCCCGGTTCGTGCCGGGTTAAAGATTAATAGACACACCACAGGTATAGTGCCCACAAGGCTGATTCCTTTAGGTGGGATACCAGTTTTTACATATGCAGCTGTCAGGTGTACGCCTACACCCCGTGCTTAGGTCGTGGTCATTTCATGAATGATGCCAAGGATATCCGGGACATGGTCATTAACCCCCCAAAGGCGTTAAGCAAACAAAACAAATTTTTAAACGGGTCATCTCGATAATACTTAACCACCAATCGATTAAGGTCGAATGCCCGACCAAGCGGTATGTTATATACCGTACCCCAAGCCCGTATAAGGGAAAATAAGTTAAAAGTATTTACCTGAGCTAAATATAAATTCAATCCCAGCCGTATATCAAATCAGCAAGTACAGATAGCTATTACTGGGCTCCTAAATCTGGAACGAAGGTTTTTAATAACCTATTAGATTCCTAACGGGTCTTTAATTAAGCCTAAGCTTAGACCGGTTAGTTTTTAAAAGACGCTACGGTTCAAACGCACGATTAAGCGAAGACCTGATAGAATGTAATTTAGACCCGACAAGTTTGAAGACTTGTATAATATGGGTATACTAAATACATTCTGGATTTTGAGACAAAAAAAATGATAATGTTTGACCCGTCTCGGTCAACTTATGCAAACTAGTTACATAAGCCGAACCGAACGCGAAAAGAGCGTTACGGGTAACCGTAAGAGTCATATGCAAGTTCCCTGAGTTAATATGCTCTAAATATGTTATAATATCAGCAAGATACATTCAATTATGCCCCAAATGAATTTACACACAATTTATGCCCCATAAGAGCATTTTGGTTATTTAAAAGATTATAAAAGAGTTTATTTGTAAATCTGAGTTATGGGTCTGATTTATACAGTAAGTATACTTAATTTAACATGTTATAACAGTAGGGTATGACCCATATGTGAAACTTATCATTTAAAACCAAACTATGCTCGTTAGGGGTATTTTGGTAATTTCACAAGGGCTTAAAATGTCAAAATTGGGAATCTGAGTTTATAAACTTATACTTACTGTTATTATATAGAAATACACTAAAAACATCAGTAGGTATCAACCTTATATGTTTAATATGGTTATAGTGTATACTATGCGATAAAACGCTTAAAAAGGCGATTTAGAGCCGTTTCCGGGTTTTTAAAAGAAAGCTGAGATTTTTATATTTCCAGAATGCTCAAAATATTTTATTTATCAATTAAAATCAGTAGAAAAAGGTTTGGGGTCAAAAGGATTTATAAAACTCATTTTATAGCCCAAAAGGGCAAAACCGACAATAATCGATTTAAGGCTAAAACTCTATGATTAAATCAGTTTAAAAATTATTAAAAATCCTTATAATTCCCAAAATATTATATAACAACAGTAGGTATATATCTTGATGTCAAAAATTTGGTTTTGATAGGTGTTATGCTCATAACGCCGTTTAATTAATAAAAACCGTTCTATTTGCGATATTGAGCATAACTCACAATCCAGACCTCGGATTGATGTCAAATTTTCGGTGCAAGTTTATAAATCAGCAACAAAGGTTTCTACTCTTTCACTTTTTCAAAAATCGCGTTTTATAGTAAAAAGGGCAAAATAGTCATATTTAAGCATAACCCGGTAACATGCATATGAATCGGTTAAACATGGAACCAAGATGTAAAATTCCAGAGGGTTAAACATATATGAAAGTTGGTCCAAAATATGCTCTAGTGCAGATCTTAACATGTATGTACGGATCAGAACCGGTAGTCAAAGAAAAAGTCCATTTATGAGACTTTCGGTTCCGATTCGGGTGTAATACAGAAAATTGTCGAGTTGATCATGAAGAAACATGTTCTTACATTAATTACAAAGTTATTTTGATGATCAAACAGGTTGCATGTAGCCTACATTGTTAATCAAGCTTATTTTTGCAAAAACACATTCTGTTGACTTTTTACGAAATGCTTTGACTCGACAATTAGCATATTTAGAGTGTGAATCTGATAATACCCTTTTAGGGGTTTGTTACACACATAAATACCAACATGCAGGTACTTTCAATTTGATAAATGACAGAGCCAATCTTGTTTAATCGTAAAGTCAAGTGTGATTTACGATAGTTTGACTTTTGGCTAGAACAATAAGCTAGAACGAATTAGAGAATGATATAAACACTTACAATGGTCCTAATCAAGCTTAGTGATCACTATGAGGCTGCCTTGTCGATCAGAAAGCTCCAGAATCGTTCTTGTGAATTTTGAAAATGCAAGTGCTTGAATGTTTGCAACAATGGTGAGCTTTAAGCAAGTTTTTGGTCTGATTAAAGGTTGTTGCAAAGGTTTTCAGATGTTTTAAGAAGTGGACAAAGGTCTCAGATTGCATGAAAGTTCATTGGTGAACTCTTATAATCGACAACAGCTGGTATCCATTCAAACAGAACAGCAACTGGCACCTGTGCGCATGATTATGTCGCTGGCAGGCGCTCGCGTAGCGCGAGGACCCCGTCGCGCAGCGCGAGGGTGTGGTGACCAGGTTTATAAGTTTTCCAATATTTGCAATTCAGCCCCTGATCTTTTGTAACGTGTTTAAGCTATTTATTTGCACTCTAAACCCTTGAAATCTGATTTTTATGAACCTTAGGACTTTTATAAACATGGCAAAGTCCTCGGTTCACTTTGCGCTTACCCGAAAAGTCACGAATTCGATGTTAACGTATTTAACCTTTCGTGTACGGTTTTAATCATAACTTTCTCATACGTTCACGAAACTTCATGAAATTTTTATCATATATTCTCGTGAGTATATTTTATCATTACAAAGCTTCGGGTTTGCCAAAAGATCACTCAGAGGTATAAATTCAACATGCTGACACGTTTAGTCCCTGAAGTTTGTAATTCCTCACTTTCTTTCATTTTTCGCTTCGTATGATTCATGATTTACCCGTTTAAGATTATAAACATCATGTAAGGTTATTGTAGAGCCTATTTATCAATCGTTGACACTTTGAACCCTTGAATTCACATAGTTTCACTGTTTGTCAACTTTGGTCCCTCTAAAGTATGTTTTCACATATTCAAGGCCCATGACACGTGTCAATACATTATTGGACGTAAATTTTCGAGGTGTTACAATGCGTAATTAGGGTTTGTAAATTATAACAAGCTTACAATGAACATGCGTAAATTTAGGTACTATAATAAGATATTTTTTTAACAATGTTCTTCTAGGAGGTTCCATGCATAAGAATGTAGATTTTGGGTAACTTTAAAGTTTCAAGCCATTTGATCCGTTTGCTTTTTAACTAAGTAATAATTGGATTTGATCCATTTGAGATAAAGATTCTGTGTATAGTATTTTATTTTTTAAATTGTTTGAAAATGATTTTTTTTTATTTGGAATGCCAATCTATACCTTATAATAAAACAAAACAAACTTATGCCATTTGTCATCTTCTTACCCATATGTCTGACACGTGGCAATTGATTGTTTCCTCAATTTTTCCTTTGAGCGGCAAATCTCAATACACTCTTCCTATTCTACGATTGATAACTTACGCCAGAAGAATCCCAAATCCCACACAATCGTCCTTTCATCTTCTCTCAAATCATCTTCCAAATATGAATCAGTTTCCATATGTAAGAATGATTGTTATAAAAAAACCTAGATCTATAAATAAATTACGTACATTACTCTGTTTATTCATCAATTCGATTGTTAATCGATCACTCAATCATATCTTTAAGGTATTGTTATGGCTCATTTTCTAAGCATACATATCCTGACCAATATCCTGCCTTTATTTGTTTATTTGTGACCAGGATGCTGGAAGAGGATATTGCTAACATCTTGGGCGATATCCTGAGGTTTATTGAATTAACCACGTGCAGGTTAAAGGCTGAGACTTGCTAACGGTCAAGTGGACTTCTTCTCCTCAAGACTCGGACGTGTTTGTTGAAGGAGAGACGTTGAACCCGAAAGACCAGGTCTACAACGTTCGATTAAGGAATATTCGGTGGATCCCGGAAGTTTAGGATAGTTTGTTGCATTATCTTTACTATAAATAGATGGGGGCAGATCAGTTTAAGGCACACGATTTACACTTACACTCTCGAACACTTTCACTCTCGAGCTCATTGCAAACACCACACTTGTATTCAAATTTCATTGTAACACATAGTCGATCCGCACCACATCCTGCACTGTATCCTGACGTTTGAAGTAATCAAAAGAACAAGGCAGCTGCGATTGTCAGCTCCCGAGGTTTTATGCCGGCGATCTAGATTGATCAAGGGCTTTCCTCGTACATCTCGTGTCCACCTTTACATTTTCGCTCATTGTTTGATCATAGATACAGCTCTATATCCTGAGCCGTATCCTGATAACTGTTTTTGCAAACTAATAAACCAACACATTTTTCACACGTATTTCTAGCACACTACCTCACTTAACTAATTTGATCACTAAATTGCTTAGGTAATTTTTGACCAAAACAGGTATGTTTCTTAAATTCGTTGTTAATTCATCCATTATGTGTTCGTCCGTTGATTTTGTTTAGTAAATCTATGTTTATGTAATAGATTATTGATGTTATTATAAAACCCTATTGTCCGATTGTTATGGAAAATCCTTTTTCTTTGATTTGATTTTGTACATTATGAACCCTAATAACTGTATTGAATGCATCCGAAAGTAAAGTGCAGGTTTAATTTGTTTTCTGTAATGTTTGATTCCGTGTTGTTTGTTTTGTGTAACTTGAAAGTTGCTTTTCCTTTAATACGTCTGAAACCCTAACGATCGGATTATTGTAGAGAACGTGGTGGTTGTGGTTAGTTGTGGATGATGGAGGCGGTGCAGGTGATTAAGGTTCTTTCCCTTTTTTCTTTCATCCTCTTCACATTTACAAACCCTAATACACATATACTACTTTACTACTTCTGTGGCACATATGAACTCTCACCAAGTATGTTTTCTTCATTGTATTATGGCGTATTCTGATAATCCTTTGAATCGTCTGCTTTAATCAATGTTTAATATGTTAATCGTTGACATATGTATGGATTTGTGGAACAATTTTTTTTTTATTTTGTTGTTCAATCGCCATTGAGCTGCAATAGGGTTTGTGGGTGTTTGAATCAGGGCTGGAGAATAAGATTCAAAAGAAATTGGAGCAATTGCTCATTCTACAATACTCCTAAACATCGAATTGTAAAAAAAAATCTTGCTTAAAATCCCTGCATTTCTCTGAATTCAATGGGTTCTTAACAAATTAGGATTTGAATAATGGTTAATTACTTATTACTACAACACAGAAGATTGTTGGTAGTATAGATAGTGTAAGGGTTAAAAATGAGATAATTGTATCTAATCATGAGTGAAACTGTCTATAGACAAGTGGATTTTAAGGAATCAAAAATAAAAAAAATTCTAAGGCGGGCATGTAGATGTGTGGATTATTAAAAACTACTTGACATATCTATATTTTTTGTGAAACTCCAAGATGGAACTGTGCTTCTGAAGAAGGAATGTGATGATGTGCCATTTGAGTTCAAAATAGATGAAGGTGAGTGCCATTTTGGTGCTAACAACTAAAAATTATTTTCTTTTTTATCAAATATGTGATCAAGTAAACTAAACCGAATTGTTATTTATTTTTTATGACTGAACAAGTCATTGATGGGCTTAATAAAGGTGTAAAGACCATGAAGATGGGTGAAGTTTTGTTTGACCAAATCACATCAGGAATCTGCTACTGTTCCTGCAAGTTCTAACGTGTATTATGATGACGAGTTGATTTCATTTAAAAAGGTAAATGAAGTTGTTCATGGCTTCTCGATGCAAAGGTGTTTTTTTTGAAGAATATGAGAGTTTAAACAGTTTACTAACATAACTCAGCAGGTAACACTCGGGATAGACTGAATTTTGTCCAGTGGCATACTAATGATCTTCATTTGGTCAAAATCAAATTTCAAAACCGATGCCTCTTCTCCGTTCACAGTAATTCTTTGTATATGTATATATATATTTTTTGTTTTTGGTGCTGATCTTTATGGGGATTTTGATGGTTATGGCAAAAAGAAAAGTAAATTTGGTCATAGGTCATGCCACGGTTCTGCATTAAAGGTGGCAAAATATTACCTTCGTTTATTGTTATAATTGTGTATTATTCCAGTTATAAGATATATCATCTACTTTTGATAAAAAAAAACATGTTTTTTTGGTAGTTTTTTAATGAGAGCAAGGCCGCAACGATCATGGTTTGTGGACAATGCCATTCGTCTTGATTGCTATAGGGAGTTGATCGACCATGATTAGTTAATTCATGATCCTTATATTGATTTTCAGTTTTTCTAAAATGGTTAATTTTCTACTGGTACATAATTGCAGTTTATGGAGACTAAATTCTTTGTCTAGCAGATACCGATGTCCCATATGCTCAAACTCGGTGTCTTATATGTCTGATACATGGCAAAGATTAGACCAGCAGGTATGTAATTGCTCTTGGCAACTCTGGAAATTGAGTCAATTTGGCTCAAATAGTTAATTTTTTGAGGTTTTCTAATTGCCCTAAGCCACTTATAGTTTTACTAAACCAAGATTTATATTTATCTTAATATAATTTTGTTAAATCATATTAGCACATGGAATTTTATAATGTAATATTAACAAAAAGATAAAGACAATCCTTATTTAAGATTGGTTTGTATTTGAAACAACCGGTTTTTACTAATAGCCAGTTGTATGTCGCTTTATCAAGAGTAAAGAGATGTAACTAATTTATTAATATTAGACAAGGACGACAAATCTACAGATAAAACAACAAATATGGTGCATAAAGAAATCTTTAACGATTTGTGATTTTGTTTCGTATTCATTTATTTCGCCTTTAATGATCCGCAGAACATTACACTGAAAGTGATGAGAAGCCAGAGCAAAATCCAAGAGATGATAATTTTGCCTTCAAGGTTCCGGAGAAAATTATAACTGAAAGTGATGGAAAAAAAATCTAATTGCTTCATCCATAAACCATTTCAGTCAAACTAGATTCTTGATGCATGAGGGATGATGATATACCTCTTGCACATTTTGCCATTGCATTCAGTCAAGTATAATGGAGTGGTCCTTATTCAATTGCCTTGATGGTCATACAAGCAATGCTTGGATCATGGAACAAGACTACAAGAGATAGCAAGCATACAGGGTTGGTAATTTCTTCTATTTTATTTTTAGGATTTCTTTTGTAGGAATATTAATATGTCAACTATTTTTAAATAAAAAAGAAGTCTTAGACCAAAGTGCCCTTTTGTTCTTACCCTGCCCATACATACCATATTGCCACACAATTTTTAAACAAGATTCTTACAATTTACCAAAGTATATAATGTTGGTTACAAGTGCTATTAAAGCAAAATAATGGAAAAAGATTGAGTTGCACGTAGAAGATAATGGTTGAGCATTGTACGTTTGGAATTACAATAGCTAAACTTTGGTTCAAAGTATTATGATTTGAATATTATATCCGCTCCGATGTTAAAGCCAGCTTCGTTTAACATTCGATTACTCGCATTTAGAAACTTGCTTTGTTTATCATTCGATTACTCTTGGTTAGTGTGGATTGGTGCTGCAGCATGATGGCAGTGTGGCTAAATTCTACCAGTGGCGGCGGTTTCAAACATAATGTTCGGGCAATAGAGGTGTGTACCCGGCTGCCGTTCTCGAATAGGTTGCCGCAAAGGTAAGTTTGGTCGTTATTTCAACAATTTTAAGTTATATATTTGTGTGTTAAGCCACCCGCGAAGCTCGCGGGGTCTTAGGCTAGTTTCATTAATAAAAAAACAAGCAAAGCGCTAGAACCAAAACAAGGAAACACCGCCAAGAATCCCATACAAAGTAAGTGAAATATGATTACAAAAGTTGTTTTTACGTTTTCTGTACAGGTGGAAACTGCAACTCGTTTACCTAATAATTGGCCAATTTTAAATTTTAATATGCATTTTACCACCAATACGGTCAAACTGATAAACTTTAAAGCTTAAAAATATAGTTATTTATAGTCATTCTATTAAAAATGGTTATCTTGAAGACACTTATTTCGCCATTTTTCTGCTATTAGTTTTCATGATAATTTATTACATGTGAATGATTAGTGTCATCATTTTTTCATATGTTTGTGATCTCAAAGCAAGATGTTTTTTTAACTCCCTTGCTTAATACGCATGTAATATTTGGTGTAGTAAAAATAGAGGATCTAAACTCATAGTTACAGAGTCAGGCACCAAAGCAATTCAAAGCACCTAGCCTTAGTAAGTTATATCAACCTCTGATCCAACAATCGTGGTTTAGGATGATGAAGGTGTAGATGAGACCGATGTGAAGTCCAAGGAAATTGAGTTGGTTATGACTCAAGTCTCAAGATGAACACAACTTAGAAAGTGTATTATGAAACACAACTTAAAAGTGTGTTATAATTGTACTTTGTCCTTATTTAATTTATTTTATATATAGACTTTAATCTCTGCGATGACCCTTTTTCTTTGAACAAGAAACTTGTGAAAGAGTAATAGCCCAATCTAGGCTCTTTCCAACCATTTATTTTCTTAATTTGAGTGTTGATGTAAAAAAGCAATGCTAAATAAGGGTTATAGGATTTTAATAATCCTAACTTTCATCTATTGGCTGGAATTAATCTCAACTTAAAAAATTCTCTCTGACATTTCCAACTTGTATGAATTTGGCCCCCAACGATTCTTTTCTAACTGGGTTATAACCTAGTTAGTTTTTTGTTGACGTGACACAACCTAATTATTGGCTAATGTGGCACAAAACCTTGTTATTGGGTTTTAATAATCCTAACTTTCACCACAACCGCTACCACCATCAGCCACCACCACCACCACCATGGTGGTCGTGATGGTGGTAGCTAATGGTGGTGGTAAGTGATGGTGGCGGCGACTAATGGTGGTGGTTGTTGATGGTGGTGGTGGTGGTGGTGGCGGCTGATGGTGGTGGTTGTTGATGGTCGTGGCGGGTGTTGGTGGTGGAGGGTGATGGTGATGGTTGTTGATGGTGGTGGTGGTGGCGCTGAAGGTGGTGGTAATGGTGAAAGTTAGAATTATTAAAAGAGTAAATTACAAAGTTCGTCCTTTATGTATGTCATTTATTACAAAGTATGTCATTTATCTTTAATAAGCTCAGAAAACATACTTAATGTTTGAAAAACCATTCAGGTTATGTCCTTTACCCTAAACCTAGTTTGTTTTCCCAGTTAAGTCAGGTCATGTGAGAAGCACATGAGGGCATTAATGTCATTTACTCTAAATACTCCTTTTATGTTGTAAACCCTACAATACCCCCTGCTCTCCTTCTTCTTCGATTTCAAACACAGAACCAGACACCCTCCTTCATCTCTTTCTCTTTGATTATACACTAATACATACAAACACAATATCTCTCCATCTATCCATTCAACATTTGAGAACCCTAATCAAAGACATAAGCAGCCGACACCCTCAAGCACACCACATCACCTGCCACTCTCTCTCTCTCTCTCTCTCAATAATTCCGGTGACCGGAATGAATTCTGGCTTGCACCGGTTGCCGCTCGTTCGCCGGCAGCCGCACACACACTCCTTCTAACCACCACCACTTCCCCCACCACTGCGCGACCAGCACGCTTCCGATTCATATCAGCACGCAACCAGAACTCGGAAACCTTAACCACTGTGACCAGCATACGATTTGTTCAGTGAAATTTTCGGAGATCTGTTCAGTGATTGAAACCCTAACCGCTGTGACCAGCCTGAGATCTAGATCTGTAAGTGAAGACTTGAAATTTTCGAAACTTATGATGAAGCCCTAGACCTGTAATTGATGTTTGAGATCTATAATTGAAGCCTGAGATTTGTAATTGCATTTGATTTTGGAAAGAGAAAGGTAAGAGGTCGATTTAAAACTGGTTGAGGTTTGTATTGTTGTTGCTTGGATTTATGTCCGGCGGGTGGTTATGGGTGATGATGGCTAGAGATTGCCGGAGGTTGCAGGCTCGGTGGTGGTGGTTCTGATGGTTTGTTGTTGCTTGAGTTTATTTCCGGCAGGCGCGGGTGGTGATGGCCGGAGGTTGCCCTAGATTGCAGGTGAAATTGTTGTGTCTAGGGGTGGCCGTGGACGGTGGTTGGGGTGGGAATGGTGGTGAGAGTAAAGGGAGTGGTGGTGGGAGGTGGCTAAGTGAGTTGTCTGTGTATGTGTAATGTGTGTATGGTAGAATGACATTAATGCCCTCATGTGCTTTTCACATGACCTGACTTAACTGGGAAAACAAACTAGGTTTAGGGTAAAGGACATAACCTGAATGGTTTTTCAAACATTAAGTATGTTTTCTGAGCTTATTAAAGATTAAGGACATACTTTGTAATAAATGACATACATAAAAGACGAACTTTGTAATTTACTCTTATTAAAATCCAATAACTAGGTTTGTGTCACATAGGCAGATACATCAGCCAATAATTGGGTTTGGGGTTTTTTTAATTTTATTAAAAAAATAACTTTAATTATATTCTTGTTTATTAATAAGTTTGCTTTTATAAGTTTATATATTACATTTTACTGTATATAAATGAGTATAACTTTTATAAATACAACTTAAATTCATAAAGAAAACAAAGAGGCAAAAAAAATGATGTAAATGAATGACGCTCACCATTTTAGGTTTTTGAAAGTGTTTACCCACAAACCAAAGACCTAAGTCACAATACGTTGGGTTTGCCTATTTGACCTCCTTATCCATGGGCATCGTTGACCTCCCATAGTCCCATATTGTTGTGTTTGTTCTAGTGTTCGTGTGATATCTATTCTGACCTAACAACTGATATCAGAGCTCAGGCTCTTGATTGATTCACACGAACTAGGTACGATGAAGAAGAAGAACACTTACATGTCAGAGAAGAAGCCATGGTCTCGGGTTTCAGTCACAGTCGCCGACATCACGACTAGGGTTTCTGAACCAGCCGCCGCCGTCAGCCGTCAGCAAGCATCACTAGGGCTCCGATTGAAGACTTCTGCTGTAGATTGCGACTACGGTTTCGATAGCCAAGTAGCCACCGCCTACGATTCCAAAATCAGATATCCTTGTTGCTAGAGATCGCATCTAGGGTTCCAAAATCGAAGATTAGGGCTTTGATTTTGCACTTTGGTGACTGAATTTTGTGAAATTGTGGGAGCAAGGTAGCACAGGAAGAAGAAGAAGAAGAAGAAGAGCACATGCCGTGTTTTTTTTTTCTTTTTTCTTTTAATGGAAAATCAAGTTTCCCTTATTTGTAAAAGACACCCCTCAACCTTACAAAAGATTTTATCAACCATCTTTATTTTGCTCATTGCCATTTAAAGCTTCAAACAGATAAGTGTTTGTTTCCATTTATTTCTTCCGCTAGTATAATTATCCTTTAGCAGTACGAACTCATTTAGTTTGTAGCAGTTGATAATTATTTGTTAAAATGGTAGAAGATGGAAAACTCAGATCGAAAAGTTTGACGGGAAGAAGTTTGGTTGGTGGAAGATGCAGATTGAAGCACTACTTTGTCAGAAAGAATTAGATGTAATGCTCGAGGATGAAAAGCCAGAAAAAATGCCACAAGCAGATTGGGATATGATGGATAAGAAATCAAGAGCAATGATAACGATTTCTCTATCGGAGAATGTTGCATTCAATATCCAGAAGGAGACCTCAGCTAGAGGAATGATGGCAGCATTATCGAACATGTATGAGAAGCCTTCTACAGCGAACAAGGTTTATCTTATTCGAGAGCTTGTGAATACTAGGATGAGGGAAGGTGATTCAGTTACAGTGCACATCAATAACTTAAACTCGATATTGTCTCGTTTAGTGTCTGTGAATATCAAGTTTTATGATGAGGTCCGATCCCTGTTGTTATTGTCCTTATTACCCGATAGTTGGTCCGGAACAGTAACTGCTATTACGAGCTCTTCATATATGAGTAAGTTCACATTTGTGAAGATGCGGGATCTTATTCTGGGCAAAGATGTCAGAAGAAGAAATTCAAATGGATCATCAGGTGAATTAATGCATGTTGGCAGAGGAAGGAAGAATAACAGAAGTAGTGGCAGTAAGAACAGAAAAAGGAGTCAGTCTAGGGCTCGAAATGATGTAACCTGTTGGAACTGTAAAGATGTTGGACATTTCAAGTATCATTGTCCAAACACAAGAAAGAAGTTAACGCTGCAGTAGACCACTAAGGTTATGAAGATTTGATCTATAATATGGAGAGCAGTGTGGATTCTTGGGTTATGGATTAGGGTGTTTCATTTCACGCTACCCACAGCAGTGAAGCACCACGAAATCTTAAAATTGGGGATTTTGGTAGGGTACGACTTGCAAATGATGAAGTCTTAGATGTCACAGGCATATGTGATATTGACTTAGTTACTTCAGTCAGATCTACTTGGACTTTGAGAGACGTGAAAGTTATTCCAGGCTTGAAGAAAATGCTTATTTCAGTTGGGCAGCTGGATGATCAGGCTCATGAGGTTAAGTTCGGTAGTTGACAGTGGAAGGTAACTAAGGGAAATTTAGTAGTTACACGTGGCAAGAAGAGAGGCTCATTGTACATGGTCAGTGTACCGCCTGAGGGAGAGGTTATCCCAGTTCAGAAGAAGACCAATATTTGGTTCACAAAATCTTAAGGGCAAATGAAGGTTTATTTTGCAGGAGATAAACCCATAGTCACAGGTCAGATTCAGGTTGAACATGGTAGGGAAAGGTTTAGAGAAACTAGTCAAGGGTTTTCATGGCAGTGGGAGCACGGGTAGTGCTTCAGTCAGAGCTCCCTAATGACAGTGGGTTAAGAGAACTCGTATTCCAGCGGTGAAAGTCTCTCCAGTGAATTACCTGTTTATGATGGAGAGTGTTAGTTCTCAGATTTTCTCAGGGTCCGACAGTTTGTTTAAGTGGGAACCTGAAGGGACAGAGAATGAGTCATGAGTAGTGACTGATGTGTTGAAGCTCAGTGGGAGCTTCAACGAGCCTTCAGGTTAATTGATGAGAAGGTCACCCAGAACTAGTGAAGATGAAGTATTTACAGAGGTACTTATGAAGATGAAGTTTTAAGGAGAACAGTTTGAAGTCATCAAAGCTCCAAGTGGGAGATTGTTGGGTTATGGAGGATTTGACTCGAGCAGAGAATTATTCCTTTAGTCTGATGATTATTCCTCTAAGCAGAGGATTGTTTCTTTAGGAAAAGAGAATTGGTCCTTTTGTCTGTCTGATGAAGATATATTATTATTATATTCAGTATCTTAAGTGTACCCTATAACTACTTCTTCTTTCTTGTACTGTAAACTTTTGAGCACCTAACACAAAAGGAAGAACTAGTTGTGGAGAGTAGATGTAGGTCAGATTAGACCGAACCACTATAAATCTTGTGTTCTTGTGATTTAGAGCATGAGAGTGTGTGAGCTTGCTGTGTTTGTTGTAATGTTCGTGTGATATCTATTCTGACAAGTCCTACACTATACAATTTACCATACATATATTGCTTTTATCACAAACACAATAAATTTGAAAACGATTCTCAATATTACAACCAACCAAATTTTACTTTTAAAGTGAACATGTGAACTTAGATAACCGTGATAGCATTCATTCTACATTCACATTGACATGTTCTAGTTTTGAATGGATTTATAGACAAAATACCAATGAAGTAACATGTACGATACTTAGATGCTCTTATAACGGAGGAGCATATGATCTACCATCTAAACGTAGCATATTCGCCTATCATTTGGTATTAGGTTCGTCTTTTATGTCGTGCATGTGAAGCATGTTAGCTTTAATCAACTGGTAAAGCATGTTAGCTTTAATCAAATGGTAGGGGAGTTCGTTTATATGGTTTGGTATAAAGCCAATCCATTTAGATGAAACAAAATTACTTTTCAATCACATACCATGGAATTGAGCCATCCAAATTATCTAAAAATGAACCGATCCAACCAAGTTACGATATGGTTATTTTCTTGTTGTTACTTGGATATACATTCTAACAAAATATACAACAATAGTAGTATGTGTTATTGTGACTACGACCGAAGAAAGTATGAAAGCTTGTAGGTAAAAAATGAAGAAAAAAATGTATTATTTGGTTTGTTTGAACTATTTGAATCATTTGATACAACTGAACTCAAAATATGTTCTAACGTGTAAAATATGTATTTTTTTTTTTGTTTGGACTATTTGGACTACACATTATCATATATTCTCTTGTAAGATATGTTCTAGTGTGTAAGTGTTTGTATACCCACACACTCTTGACTCTTCGGTTTTGAATGTTAATCACGATACTAGTTACTTTTTGAGTGTCTCATCTCTATTTGACCATAACAGAACAGTTTTACACACTTATAATAATATTGTTTTATACTTGTGTATCTCGTGTATTGTTTTTTTTTTTTAATATTGGAGATATGGTTTTCTTGATTTTGATTAGTCATGCTTCGAGAGTATATTGGGGTCTTCCCGAAACCAAATAAATACAAACACAAGTTTGCATTTTGTAAAAAAGAAAAGAAGATAAAAGAACCAAAATAATTGAATTAAAGATTTAGAGAAGTCACATGCGCTAGATGAGCAAGAGCATTAGCATTAGCATCTTCATATTTATTATTTGAGCGATTTATCAAAAATATTATTGTTCATCAGTAAATTTGGTAAGACACTATTCACCCTCTACGATTTTTTAATATTTTTTGAAAGTGCTTGTGAATTATTGCACTCTAACCGATGACGAAAACATCGAGGCAAGAAATAATAGATTGCTCAAAGACAACATAACGCTAAAATTGTGACAATATATTAAAATTCAAAATTTCATTTCCTTCATCGAATAACACGTTACATTGTTCAAAGAAAGAAGTACAACAAGTGGGAATTTCATACTAAGCAACAAATTACATAAATAAAGTTTGGTGACTTTCTAACCTACCCGAAGTAGATTTCTTTAAGAATCATCATTAAATATTTCCTGAAACATGTATAAAAATATCCGTCAACAAAAATAATGTCGGTGAGCATACCAGTTTGTCTACATAACATACATATGAATAAAGTCTAAAATCCACATGTTAATTGTACACTAAGTCATATAATCATACTAGCATGCATAAGCTAAACATCAATCCAATGTGTCCACTAACGTAATCATCTTATCACCGAGGTGAATAAGACCTTATTGATTGAATACTTTAATGATCCAACAAATGGGGCGGTGTGTTAATCCTATAGCGTTATACATGTTAAAGGAGGATTTTTCAAGTTAATGATAGATAACATGCATAAGATTGTCCTAGTATGCATAAACAAGTAGCATAACAAATAGCAAGTTTAAGGATTGGGTGTTTGCATAAGATTGATCGTATGTGTGATTGTGATTTTAATGCGGATACATGTTGCAACCCAAATAGTGTTTAAAGTGTAAAATGAGTCAAATATGAACTCACGGTTTGCGAATATTTCCACAAAAAGCGAGTGTGAGGTTTGAGAGAGTGGAATAACCAAGTTACCCTAAAAAAGATAAACAAAAGGTGTATGAGTTGGCTGATTTGAAGATTGGGGTTTGAGAGGGTGGAATAACCATGTTCCAAAGATAAAGCAAGATAAACATGTTTGAAAGTTATAACAAAACTTAAGAAAAATCCAAACTTTGGACCTCAAAATGGTAATGTACCATCTTTGTTTACCTTGGTAAACATATGATAACACTCCTAGAGGTTATCTAAGGAAGGAAAAATAAGAAAACAAGAAGAAAAGTTGCATAAACAAGCTCAAAACTCACTGTTTTGAGCTTGGATGAATCTGCCTAAACTTGCAAAATGTGAAGGTTAGAGAGTGCTTTGGAAGAGATTTAGGAGTGTGTAAAGTGAAATTGAGTGTTAGGGATGTTGTATTTATAAGGGAAGAAGTGGGTTAGGTTAAATTTAATGTTTAAGGTGGTTGGAGGTTGAAAAAGTGGGGGGAAAAGCATTAAACCCGTAGCTGGGCGATACTGCCTGAAAGCAGGGCTCTGTCGCGCCATGCGATAGGGAACTGGTTCTCCTCCGCGTGGTGAGAAGGAGGTCTTCTTCCAAAATTTTGCAAAAAGTGTAGTTTGACCCCCCTGAGGTTGATTTTATAGTTATTTGAAGCTGAAAACTCATAGTTAAGCATGTTTTTAGGTATTTAAGTATATACAAGCATGTATAATGATTAAACACGTACAAAATTATGTTCCGAAGAAATATAATCTCTATGTATGGCTCGGTTTTGTATCAAAACGCGTATTCGTGAATGTTTACGTATACAAGTATGAGTAAACGAAATGATATAAAATGTAGTTTCCATTATGATCCATTCTTGAATTACAAAGGATTGAAGATAGAATACGAATTAAAAATAAAATGGAAAAAGCTTGAAAAATATGTAACGTTACAGTCTCCCCTACTTGAGGAAATTTCGTCCCGAAATTTATTTAAGAGTTAGCTTCTAGGGAAGAGGTAAAACAGTGGTATTATAGTGATTGGATATGAGTGGTAACTAGTTATATTATTTAACTAGGGAGGAGATTGACGTCTAGTTACTATAAGGTATTACGTGCAAGCGTATAAATTGAAAGCAAGTCAAATGTGACATACAAAATTGGCTAACGAATGTGATGGCTAAATTGATGATTCATTGTGGTGTGGACAGATTAAATCATTTGGTTGGCTAACTATGGTGCAAATAAATAGATGGGTTTGAAAAATTAATATGTTTGTTTAAAAATTGAAGGGGTATGGTCCCAAAAAAGCCGCGCGAACCTCTGTCAAGGTCGTGCGGGGACCATACTCCTTATTCAACAAACTTCTTATCATGATCCTCGCGCGAGCTACATCACATCCTGTTTAACTCGGCGCGAGGCCTAGACAATAAGAAGCTCCAATAACAACACTCAGCATACTAAAAGACCACTCAGTCATCCAAACCCCGCGCGAGGTAGTTCCATACCCAGCAGGAGTCGCGCAGGGAAGTAACGCAAGGCTATCCAGATAGTACACAAGGTACAAGTGGCAGAAGGAAAGAGCCAATCAACGTCCTTCTGGCCCTGCTCAATCGTGCTCCACGATCATCTGACATGCATGAGACAAAAAGTACTTAAGGACGCCTACATGGCACCAATCATAAGGCAGAGACAACTGCCCCACGATCTCCACTTACCTGATGATGGCAGAAGGGCGGCCAGGCCGACAACAATGACACGTGGCTCCAATCACATTGTGCCAGCTCCAGAAAGCTCCTAGAAGCCACTAACGGTCGACACCAGTGAGACAAGGAGCATATCCTCCATGTTGTCGCCTTCCGTCCCAAGGCCCATCAGCCCACATCCTCTTACACCTCTCCGGCTATAAATAGAGACCTCACGTCACAGGTTAAACATTCCATTCTCTCTACTCTCACTCTTAATACTTAATTATCTTCCCCAAAGCAGTCGCTTATTCTCACGCCGGAGCCCGGTTAAGAGGGAAACCCCCATATTCCCCTCTTAACGAGTAACGGTGTTCTGTTTTGCAGGATCATTCAATCATTAAAGAGCTCAGGAAATCATAAGGAAGATTAACCACTATGATAGGAACATAAACCAAACTGATTAGTCCCATAATTAGTTCTGTGTTTCTTCATTGGCGCCCATCGGTTTTTAACAAATCACTTTCATATTCTTTGTACCTGAGTTTTCGTTGTTTTTCTTCCTTCGATCATTGCTGGTCAAGGAATCATTCCTGAGTTTGTTGGTTTAAGAGCAAACTCTAATGCAGCGTTGGGGGAGGGTAATCAAAACGCCCAACCTCAACACATCGAGGAAATTGGCGAAATTGAAGCAACCACTACGAAGGGACCGCGCGGGAGCATCACCCGCATCACTCAAACGGTAACCCCAGGAAACAACGGCACTGGACCTTCAAACCCAGCTCCACCTCAGAATATCTCGGCGCTACTAGGGTTACCAGAGGGCGAAACCCCAGCCTCATGGTACGCCAAGCAACTTGCCACCATTAACGAGGCATATCAATCCTTGAGCGCTCAACAAGCAGTCTTAACGGCAGAACCGTCCTTGGTTACGCCAATCGGCCCCAGTCACGGGGCGCGCCAGATACCACCAACGCAAAACATCCAAGGAAGAGCTAACAGACCTCCCCCTACCCGAAGACTAAGCGTGCAGGACGCGCGCTAGACACGGGGAGAAACAGAAAGCTATTATGACTATCCATCAAACGTCCAAAGAGGCCCAGTTCATAGCCGGCTCACGACGCGCAACATGAACAATGAATGGGAAGATACTGACCCGGATGACCCAACTTGGCAAGATGATGAGGGTTCGTCAGTCTTCAATCGCTTGCAAAGGAACCATGAATACTACAAACCAAGACAACATGTTGGGTACACCGAAGAGGCAGAGCAAGACTTTCTCCTCGCCTATCGACCAGCTGAAGCTGTAGAACATTCAAAGTTCATTCCAAAAATCGCACTGGCGCCGCTTAAAAGAGAGAAGTTACCTCCGACAGTCGGAAAGTTTAACGGATTGACTGATCCCGATGATCACGTCAGAGTTTTCACAAGCGTGGGTTGCATGGGAGGGTGGAATATACCCATGTGGTGCCATCTGTTTATTCAAACGCTTACCTGGGCTGCTCGCGCCTGGTTCGACAGCCTTCCTCCGGGAAAAATCAAATCATGGGTGGATTTTAGGACACAATTTTTGAGTCACTTCAGTCAACAGAGACGTTACCAGCGCGACACAGCCGAGGTAGAGGACATCTGGCGCAGAGATAACGAAGGTCTCGAAGATTTCATCACTCGCTTCAACAAGGAGTGCTTGGAAATCGGTGGCGTAAGTGAACAACTCATGCGCTGCCACTTCAAGAAAGCCATTCGCTGTGATAGCCTAATTAGAACCATCACTGGGAAGGATGGAATGCCCAAAGAATGGGATAAGCTCATGGAGGCAGCGAAGATAGTCGCGCAAACTGAAGAGTCACTGGCCAGAAACAAGACCTATCGTACTGAAGATCGATTTTCTAAAGGGGGCCATTCGCGCGACGACAACAAACGGAACAAAGGCAAGAACCCTGGGTGGAAAGCCAACCACTCCAGATGTTATGTTGAACGACCTCGTTATGAAGAACGGCCGCGCTACAGAGAAGATGCGCGAGACACTATTGATCGAATTGGATATCGAAAGGCAGTCAGGGATGACAACCGAGACAAACACTGGACTCCGCTCATAAAAACACCAAAAGAGGTGCTGATGACGGAGAATCATGATTTCAAGGCGCCAAGGCCTATGACAAACAAAAAGGGGCAAGACCCTAACCTGTACTGCGACTTCCATAAAGATACGGGACACCTGACAGATGACTGTTACAATTTACGTCAGGAGATCGAAAGAGCATTAAAAAGTGGGAAGCTAAGCCACCTAGTGAAAAACGTGCGCAAAGAAACTCGACAGCTCCAATGCCACGATGAGGGAAATCACAAGAAAGTCAGACGCCTAGAGACCCATATGGTCAATGGACCCAGATACAGCGCAAAAGAGAAAGGCAAGCGCCCGTACGAACCCTCATGGCAAGAGCAACAGGTCATTTTCCCGGTAGTACGCGGAGGCCCTCGCGCCACTCGACCCGTCGTCATTACCGGTATTATCGGCCATTATGAAACGGAGTATGTCTTCATTGATCCAGGTAGTACGGCCGATATCATCTATGAGCAATGTTTTAATCAGTTTGATGAGGATGACAAAGAGAGACTCGAGCCAGTTGACTATCCACTGTCTGGATTTTGCAACGAAATGGTCTTCCCGCTAGGCCAAATCAGCTTCCCCGTCACGCTCTCTGACGGAAAGCACTCAAGAACAACAAATGTAAACTTCATGGTGATGCCTGTCAAATCAAGGCATGATGTGTTGATTGGGAGAGAAACCCAAGGCGAATTGAACATGGTAACCTCCACGCCCCACTCGGCGATAGGGTTTCCAACCAAGACAGGGGTGGCAATTATTTACGCCAAAAAAGAAGTGATGTCAGCGGAAGAGATGCGCCCAACGAAAGCGGTGAAGGTTTCAACAACCGAGCCAGAGAAGTGGGTATTAAACCGCAAATACCCGAAGCAAACGGTGACGATAGGCCACGCAATCTCACCAAACATCCGAACGTATCTCAAGCAACTCCTGTTCAGAAATATGGATATCTTCGCCTGGACTCCGGCTGACATGACCTGTGTCCCGCGCGACATCACCGAACACTATCTAAACACTTACCCCTCCGTTGAGCCAAAAGTGCAAAGGAGACGCAGTCTAGGGGCGGATAAAACCAAAGCGATGAATGAGCAGGTGTGTGAGTTGCTAAAGGCAGGGATCTTGCGGGAGGTCCGTTATCAAAGTTGGGTTGCGAACCCAGTAATGGTGGAGAAGTCTAGTGGAGGATGGCGAATGTGTGTTGATTATACCGATCTCAACAAGGCATGCCCTAAAGATTGTTACTCTTTGCCTGAGATCGACAAAAAGATAGACTCCCTCGCACCATACAGATGGAAGTGCTTCTTAGATTGCTATAAAGGGTACCATCAGGTTCAAATGAAGTTAGAAGACAAAGACAAGACAGCTTTTCGAACCGATCTAGGGGTCTTCTGCTACACAAAGATGCCTTTCGGCCTGAAAAATGTTGGCGCAACGTATCAACGCCTGATGGATAAGACCTTCGCTGGAGATATCGAGAAGCATATCGAGGTTTACATTGATGATCTGGTAATTAAGAGCCCTGAAGAGGACCAAATGTTGAAAGACATTGAAAAAACATTCAACTCATTGCGCAGCGTAAACATGAAATTGAATCCAGTCAAGTGTTCTTTTGGTATGGAAGAAGGGAAGTTCTTAGGCTTCATAGTCACAAACGGCGGCTTTAAGGTGAATCCAGAAAAGGTCCAGGTGATAGAGCGGATGCCATCGCCACGAACAATCAAAGAGATGCAACGGTTGGCCGACCGCCTAGCCGCGCTTAACCGTTTTCTGTCAAACCACGCCACAAAGTCATATCCCTTTATCAGCACTTTGCGCAATTGTGTGAAGAAGCAAGAATTCAGATGGACGCCTGAAGCAGAGGCCGCTTTTCATCAAATGAAGGAGTGCTTGATCGAACTCCCTACCCTGACCGCGCCGTTCGAAAAAGAACCGCTCATACTGTACTTATCTTCTTCGGATAAGGCAGTAGGTTCGGTATTACTTGTGGAGAGAAACGGAGTACAGACTCCAATTTATTACGTCAGCAGGGTGCTTACCGATCCAGAAACAAGATACTCCACAATGGAGAAATTGGTGCTTGCACTGCTACACGCCTCTCGGAGGCTGCGCAGATACTTTACAGGGCATGTGATCACCGTACTTACCAATTTCCACATCGGCACGATATTGCAAAAGCCAGAAACATCTGGGCGGTTAGCAATATGGGCAATCGAGCTGGGAGGCCACAACATCCTGTATAGGCCGCACCCAGCCATCAAGGGTCAAGTTCTAGCGGACTTCATTACAGAAGTCCCAATTGAAAAAAATCAAAGATTGCGAGATTGTTGAAACTCCCGTGAAAGATACATCTGACGAGTTGTGGTTGATGTACACCGATGGGGCCTCAAACGAAGACGGCGCAGGAGCAGGATTGCGCCTCGTAAGCCCTGAAAGACATGAATTCACGTACGCCATCAAGTTGGATTGTAAGAATACCAACAACGAGGCAGAGTACAAGGCATTTCTGGCAGGCTTACGCCTCGCCATAAAAATGGGAGCTATGAATCTTCAAGCGCATGTTGATTCACTTTTGATCGCCAGTCAAATCAACGGAATCTATGATGCAAGGGGCGAAGTTATGGCCTTATATTTGGATCAAGCGAAAGAGTTGCTCCAAAAATTCAAGTCCTACAAGGTAGTTCACATCAACCGCTCTGAAAACAAACCAGCAGACGCTTTGAGCAAACTGGCTTCAACCTCCTTTCAACATCTCGCCAAAGATGTAAGGATTGAAGTACTCAAGAATCCATCAGTTCTGCTATGACAAGTCAACGTGATCGAAATAAGGCAGCCATCCTGGATGACCCCTATAATTCAATATCTGCAAGAAGGAATACTCCCTGAGAGCAAAGCGGAGGCAAGGAAGATTCAAAACAAGGCCCTGCTGTACTAAATGAATGGTGGTATTTTGTACCGAAAATCCTTCTTGGGACCACTACTGCGTTGCGTGGACCCCCAAGATGCGAACTATTTGATAAGGGAGATTCATGAAGGGATCTGCGGCATCCATGCAGGGCCACGCATGGTTGTCGCGAAGATTATGAACGCTGTGTATTACTGGCCAGGGATGCATGTCGATGCCCTGAAGGAGCTGCGCAAGTGCGACTCCTGTCAGCGACACTCTCCAAAAACCCTGCACCCAAAAAATGATCTTATCCCTGTATCCAATGCTTGGCCCTTTCAACAGTGGGGAATTGATATGGTGGGACCTTTCCCAGAGGCTCCTGGCGCCGTCAAGTTCATAATAGTGGCCGTCGACTACTTTACGAAATGGGTGGAGGCCAAAGCCCTCGCCTCAACCACAGCCATGATAGTGCGTAAGTTCATTTGGGAGCACATCATCTGCAGATTTGGCCTACCACTCAAGATTGTAACTGACAATGGCACCAACTTTGCGTCGGAAGACCTCCAGAAGTGGATGAAAGAGATGAAAATCGAGCACACTTTCTCCTCCGTTGCGCATCCCCAAGGTAACGGGCAGGTTGAAAGTGTGAACAAGAGTATCATCGAGGGTATAAAGGCCCGACTGGGCATAAAGCGAAGAGGCTGGGTGGATGAGCTCCCGAGCATCCTGTGGGCTCATCGAACCATGCCGAAGACAAGCACCGGCGAAACTCCTTTTAGCCTCGTCTATGGCTCCGAGGCAGTTATCCCAGCCGAAGTGGGACTCCCCTCACCGCGCTTGACAGCAGTAAACACGGTTGATAATGAAGAAGAGCGTCGTCTCGATTTGAATCTCCTGGAAGAAAGACGCGAGATGGCGCGAATTAAAGAAGCGAAATACAAGACACAACTGGAGAGGTACTACAATGCGAGAGTCCGCATTTGTACCTTCACTCTAGGAGAATACGTCTTTCGAGACAATGAAGCTTCGAACGCCGAACGCCCCGGGAAGCTAGCACCCAAATGGGAAGGCCCATACTTGGTTCACGATGTGCTAGGCAAGGGGGCATACAAATTGCGCACACTGGATGGACACATCATCCCACGCACTTGGAATGTGCAACAACTGCGCAAATGCTATATGTAACTACTCTAGGCCATGCGCCATTTCTCTCATGTTGGCCACGCGCCTGTTTAACTTCCTATATTGGCTAAACGCCCCTATGTTACTTACCTACATTGTATGATTGGCCTATGCGCCTGTTTCCCAAATTAATGAAAGCATACGACATGTTTTCTTTTATCATATGGCTTTTTGAGTTACAAATGCATGTTAAACTTTTGATTAGCACGAAAACACTTCAGTGAATTACAAGCTCTTGAGAAAAGGTCCTCCGCGAACATAGCGCAAGACCGGAGCCACACTTACATTTATTCGCGCTAACTTAACCAAAGTTTCTAACAACAGTGCAATAATTGTAACGAGAAAGAGTAAGCAAGCATTATATTTAATAAGCGCAACCGCGCAACAGTTACATAAAAACAAAATGTCATTCATTTGACCCAAACCAAGCGCAACCTTGCAACTGCTAACATCCCAAAGAAGAAAAATTACAAGGCAAAAAGCCTGTCAATACTATCTACTCAAAACCATCACCATCACCAGCATCATCTTCATCGCCTTCATCACCACCATCATTGCCCGCCGTTTCCTCTTCGTCAGATAGTTCAACATGCTCTGGTGGGTCGAGAATGCCCTTTAGACGTTTGCACCAGTCATCATGCTCTAGAGCCTTCGCAACCAAATCCATTACAGGAAAAGCTAGATGATTGTAAGCGTTTTCAGCACGAGCCAACTCGGCATCAGCTTCATTGGTCACCGAGCAATGACTAGTATCAAACTCTTGACCAAACACTTCTTCGACATGCTGTGCACACTCCATGTAACCTCCGTGATGACCAACCGCGCGAGAAGCATCTATGAGAGCAACAACTGTCCCATCCAATTCCCCAGCATTCAAAATCGAGTTGGCCATCTGCACCAGAACGAGCAAATGAGGAAATGACTTAGTAAATAAAACCCAAGTTAAAAAGAGTTTATACCAGAACTATTCCCCTGCCGCGCAGCCATTCAATATCTGAGGAAAGCGTGTCAACAATACCCTAGACCTCAGCACAATTATTTTGCGCCACATTCAGGGAAGAAGAGCTTATGGCTCGCGCCTCCTTGGCCCTTTGCTTGGCTTCGTCAGCTGAGGCAGCCTTTGACTTTTCGGCCTCAAGATCGATCTCCAAGGATTCACTCTTGTCAACTTGCTCTTGCAGGCGACGCTTCAACTCAGCAATTTCGGCATCTTTGGCAATCAAATCTTTGTCCCTACTTGATAGTTGCACCTTCACCTCAGCCAGCTCAACCTGCAAGGGATAAAAGACTTCAGTTAAATCTGCTAAACAAAAGTATAAACTGAAAGAGAAGCGTCTCGAACCTCTGTCTGCTCCTTGGCAGCCTGCGCAACTTGCGCATCCTCAACCTTCGCCGTCAGCTCAGCAACCCTGCCTTCAAGCTGAGTAATCTTGTTGCGTGCTGCGAAGGCGCGTTGGTTGTCCTTCTCACAGATTTTCCTCCATTCCGCCTTCTCCTTCACCAACAGATCCTCGGCAGCCTGAAGTTTGTTTTTCAGGCCCTCACGCCCCCATTCCTCCGCCTTCCTGTCAGCTTCAAACTTTGCCTTCTCTTCTTCAAACTTGGCATTAGCTTTCTCAAACTCCTTAACTTGCCTGACAAGGCGCTCGCGGTAGTTCTCCCAATCCGACCACTCCCTAACCATTGTCCGCCACTCACGAACGATTTGACGGTTAGCAGCACGAGTATTAGCCTCCCCGATCACATAAGTGCTATATAACCCTTCATGAGTCTTCGCCCTCTGCCGACTAACCTCACCAGGAGGAAAGGAATTTAAGAACCAATCGCGGCAAGGGCCGAACTTTTGAAAGGTGTCTTTCTGCTTCAAACCCCAGGGAGCTTGGTGAGGAGCATTACCACGTTCCTCTTCAGTATAAGTTTTATAATAGATGTCACCAAGGGTATCCTTCGCCCCGATAACTTGTGGGTTGTAACCCCCAGCGCCACCAGAGCTCGAGCCACCAGATTCATACGGACATGTTCCCCCAGTAGAAGTTATCTTGGAGCGATGGGGGACACCAGGATGCGTAGGGCGGGTAGGCTTCTCAACCTCGGGCTCCTTTCTTTTCTCTTGATGGGGCTTGTCAGGCCCCGTGATGCTCACAACCTCCGGACCCTGCGCCTTTTCTTGAGTAGCAATAGCAGCGGCACCAGTATAGTGCAAGGATTCATCAATAGGCTTTTCAGCCGCCGCCTTCTTCTCTCTCTCCTCTCTGTCTGCAGCTTTCTTCTTCCTCCTTTCTTCTTCGGCCTTCTTTTTTTCTTCCGCAGCTTTCTTCCTCGTCGCTTCCTCATCAGCTTTCGCCTTCTCTGCCTCAGCGGCCTGATCCCTTTTCTCAGACTCTACATCAGCAGTCTTGAAGGGTTTGATGGTAACTTTGGGTTTTTTCTGCGCGGGCGCTGAGGGCTCCGTAAACACAACACCTTTCTCAGGAGTCTTCTTCTTGGCTTCTGCAGAAGTTTAAGTGATTAAGGAAAGGAGGCAACAGAGAGCAAAGAAATTTAAGACTAACCACGAGAAAATTTGTAAAGGGGACGCAAGTTGCTCTGCTTCCCGAGCACAGGGTTTCCTCCAACCTTAGGCGCAGCAGACACACCAGCTGTGGTCTCGCTCCTGCTTCTCTTTCTGCTGATCAACGTCGCAGCAGGCTCCTCCTCCTCTTCTATCTCCTCCTCTTCATGCGCAACAGAGGACGGAGTGGCGCCAGCATCCGAGTTACGAGAACCCGCGCTACCTGAACTTTTTGAGCCACCAGCTCCAGTCTTTTTCTCGCCTATATGCGACAAGCCTTCAAGTGAGTCACTAATTATCACGTAATCTTTCAAGTTACGCTGACGAAGGCGAGGAATACCTTTATCAGCAGCACCAGCGGTTGCGCGACTACTCCCAGCCCCCTTGCTGGTCACAGAGTGCAAGGGACGGGGGTTAGGTATATGCACACCTTCGGTTGCAGTAGGTGGAGCAGCGAATGCACCAGCGACTGGGTACATGAAATTACCCTTAATCCGTTCATACCAATATTCTTCTCCAGCCTGGAGCGGGCGCACGCCCATGGACCCACCAAAGGTGGGGAAATCCGCTTGATAAAGGCGTGCCTCTACATTGAAAATGGAACAAGTTGAGCAATACGAGACAGAAATACAAACGATTAGCGAAATAACTAACCTTTATCCTGGAACTTCAAGACAGGAACATCCTCGCTCTCAGGTGGCCATTGATCGCTCATCTGCGCCGCGACAAGGACATTCTCACCAAACACTCGGTTTGGGGTAGAAGTAAGCGTCCGGTACCAAGCCTCAGTCTTGGGGATCACAAGATCTTCCTTCACAATCGGCTCAGACCAAGCGCGGAATGTCATAGCGATCGGGATCACCTCCTCCCGAATATAAAAGAACTTTGGTTTCCAGTCATGGAAACTCTTGGGAGGGTTCAAGAGTATCTTCTTCGCAGCGCCTCGGCTAGCAAAGGAATAGAAGCCCATATTCCGGATAAGCTGGTAAAATGCGCGGAACCTCTCAACCGTTGGCTCGATATCATGAGAACGACATAAGAACTCGAAATGTCGAACTCTCACCATCCCTGGTGGACTCAGTTGGGAGATATGAAACCCATAAAACTGAAGAATATGGGCCATAAAGTTTATCGCCGGCAGGCGAAAGTTACCCTGACGAAAGAAGTCTTCAAATAATGTAATATAACCCGGCGGTGCATCGGCGGCCGTCTGATTTTGACCGGGATATCTGGCATCCCATTCCGGTGGAAACCGGAAACTCCTCGTGATTTGCTCAAACAGCCCTAAATCCCACCGGAAAACGGGAACATGGCCTTCCTCTCCGGGATGTTCTTCGTGATGTTCTTCAGCCATTGATAATCAACAAAGAAGCCTTGAATATTCTGGAAACAGACTTGAAGATCTGCTACGAGGTTCTTCAAGAACTTGAAGATCTGCTACGATGTTCTTCAAGAACTCGAAGATCTGCTACGATGGTTCTTCAAAGTCTTAAAGATTCAAAGGAATTCGAGAGCAAAACACGAACGAGAATACAACAGAAGAGAAGAAGTGGTTTCTCCTCTCCGTCTCATCGGATATATATACACATCGCATTTAATGCGATGGGTAAACGTGCCGAGATCGCCGCGCACGTGACCAATCAGAGGATGACACGTAAGGCGGGAATCCCGGAGTGACGGTTACCACGCGCGCGTGGAACTCACTCTCCTGACGGAATGACCAACCGTCAGAGACAACTTGATGACAGCCGTGTAAGTGGTCAACTCAAACGTCACCGTCAATGACGTTTCTCACCAACTTGTCAGAATTCAAATCTAGAAGGTTTCCCGCCAAAAATTACTACAGACTTCATGTAGAAGCTAATAGGGTCGCGCAGTATTACCAATGACTTAATAACCTTGCGCGATTACACCCAAAGGCAGCAACCCACCTGGAACCAAACCTGGTAGTCGCGCCGTAGTAACCAATAAGACTTACACGCGCCCCGTCTACCAACGTCAAGGACTTGCCATGCGCATGGTGCAGCATTGGACTGAGGGGACTTGAAGGGGTATGGTCCCAAAAAAGCCGCGCGAACCTCTGTCAAGGTCGCGCGGGGACCATACTCCTTATTCAACAAACTTCTTATCATGATCCTCGCGCGAGCTACATCACATCATGTTTAACTTGGCGCGAGGCCTAGATAATAAGAAGCTCCAATAACAACACTCAGCATACTAAAAGACCACTCAGTCATCCAAACCCCGCGCGAGGTAGTTCCATACCCAGCAGGAGTCGCGCAGGGAAGTAACGCAAGGGTGTCTAGATAGTACACAAGGTACAAGTGGCAGAAGGAAAGAGCCAATCAACGTCCTTCTGGCCCTGCTCAATCGTGCTCCACGATCATCTGACATGCAGGAGACAAAAAGTACTTAAGGACGCCTACATGGCACCAATCATAAGGCAGAGACAACTGCCCCACAATCTCCACTTACCTAATGATGGCAGAAGGGCGGCCAGGCCGACAACAATGACACGTGGCTCCAATCACATTGCGCCAGCTCCAGAAAGCTCCTAGAAGCCACTAACGGTCGACACCAGTGAGACAAGGAGCATATCCTCCATGTTGTCGTCTTCCGGCCCAAGGCCCATCAGCCCACATCCTCTTACACCTCTCCGACTATAAATATGGACCTCACGTCACAGGTTAAACATTCCATTCTCTCTACTCTCACTCTTAATACTTAATTATCTTCCCCAAAGCAGTCGCTTATTCTCACGCCGGAGCCCGGTTAAGAGGGAAATCCCCATATTCCCCTCTTAACGAGTAACGGTGTTCTGTTTTGCAGGATCATTCAATCATTAAAGAGCTCAGGAAATCATAAGGAAGATCAACCACTATGATAGGAACATAAACCAAACTGATTAGTCCCATAATTAGTTCCGTGTTTCTTCAAAAATAGATTGAGGCCTTATCCATAAGTAAGTGGGAAAATGTTGTAAAATGGACAGGTTCACGTTTAGGCGGTGGTAATGTGATCGAATTGAAAAATAGGTGGCCAAAAGGAGTGTTTGGGTAAACCACCTTGAGGAGTAATTAAGTGGGAAATTTGTGGGTGGATAAGGACGTAATCCTATAAAATGAGTTGACAAAAACCATAGTTGTGAGAAAAGATTTTATCGGTTTAGTATGATTTGGTAAAAACTACAATTGTAAAAAGAGGTTTTATATGTTTAAATTGAGAGGGTAAATAAAAACTATAATTGTAAGAATTTTTTTATTTAGAATGACGTGACAAAAATTGTAGTTGTAGGAAAATATTGTATCGGGTAAATAGGTTTAATAAACATAATTAATAGGATCCAAATATACATGGTTGGAACTGGCCATACCCAAGGGGCAACGCTTTGGTTCAAAACCGTGAAACCGGTAATCAGTTTGGCTTCACGGTCGTTTTTTTAGCTTTCGGTTGATCAGTTTCAAAACTTTCAAACCGTTGGTTTGCGGTTTAAACCCAAAACCGACCGTATAAAACAAGACTGAACCGTAAAATTTACGTATGTATTAATTTTTAAATATTTTATATTACATATCTTTATTATTTAAATTTTATAGTTTATACTATATTTACTAAAAATAGCATTGGGCCTAATATTGAAATACAAAATTACAAATGCTACCACACAATCCAAGCCCCTCCATTCCACCAAATTGAGCTTGACTTCCCACGTTCTACATGTTAAAGTTTTATGAGTTTGCAATTTTTTTCATGTGTTCAAGTTTACGAATACTTAATACGGTTATTTTACCGGTAAATTAAAAATGGAAATCATATATGTTTTGAGTCATATGAAAAGATGTGTTAAAAGAAGTATTATGTGTTTTGGATAGTTTCTTTTAGTTTTATTTTATGTACTTTAAATAAGGGCCCGATATAGATGAAACCATGAAATCAAACTGGAACCAAAATTTTTGTAATGGTTCAGTATTAGTTTTCAACGGTTTAGTTTTGAACAAGCGTCAAGCGAGCGGCGAGTGGTTTGAACGACCCTATACGCGACATGGCTTGGATATATTCCTCGTGTGACGCGAGGCTCCCATGTTCACAGAAAAAGGACTTAAATGTCGTTGGAAGTCTTTCCTATTAACGAAATAAACCACTGTGTTTTAGTGAATGTCGCGCTACGCGACAACATGTTCCATTGCCTGTCGCGTGAAGGGACGGGCCTAAAGGCCGAGAAAAAACGTTTTGGGCCATAGTACAAACCTTAAACATAATAACCGACACTTTGGACGAACTTGAGGCCACATAGGGCGGATTCAACAAGGCACAAGGCCAGAGATCAAGGTTTTAAGCTATACGAACAAGATTCCTCGGGTGTTCATCATTCGGTTCTTTGTTTTCTTGATTCTTTTGGTTTCAATCATGTTTGTTGAACTTCATACAATACTTGTTTGTTGTTTAAAGATGATTCTTAGCTAGATTTCATAGAACTGCTTGGGTTATGATGAATACGCATGTTTGACATTTAATCTATCGGTTTTGGAACTTGTTTGTTGATTATTAACTTTGAAGTAAAAGACTTTGTAATTCTGATCTTACGTGTACGTATATTTAGATTTATTCATTGCATGATTATCAAACTCTACATGTGCTTTGTTGAATGTCGTTCAGTTATAGGTGCATGCTAGATCGTTTACTGTGTCTTCTTGATTGTTAAGTGGTTTGCTAGACGTAATAACCCATAGGAGTGATAATTGTGAATTGAGTAGGTCTAGGTATTCAACCAGTCTCGATATCTGTGAGGTGAGAGATGTCGGTTTGTCTTGAGTGTTAGGTTTCTAGGAGTAAGAAGATTTCCCTATGATCAGGATTCCAATAGTTACCCCATGCACTTCTAGTGTATTGAGACTTTCGCGCTGTGAGGTAGATTGTCTAGTGGCCATTTTATTATTAGAGTTGAAAACATGTGAGGGAATCCACATAACCGGTAGGCTTAATAGATCTTAGAAATCTTTTAGGTAAATCCTTGAGAAGGGTCGAGGGTCCTTAGATCATCCTTTGAGTTTAGCACATTCAGATCCCGGTTCTACGATAGTTCCACTACTAATAGAAAACTTGTCATTCATGTGTAGGATTCTGGCCTAGGTAGTGCTTTTACCATCATATGATCTCGTCTACAGTCATAGTTTGTGTCTTAGTTCGCTTTTTAATCATTTAATTGATTGCATTAGAATTGTTAGAAACCCCCTCAAAACAATTAAATCAGCAGTGTAGATAAGTAATTGATTCAAGTTCACGTTTTCAATAGGAGTCTCGTGGGTTCGATATTCGAACTTACTTTAGCTTTACTAGGTCGATAGGTTCACTTGTCTGTCAGTAGTTTAGTTTTTAGAGAGCATTAGAATTGTTAGAAACAATTAAATCAGTAGTGTAGATAAGTAATTGAGTCAAGTTCACGTTTTCAATAGGAGTCTCGTGGGTTCGATATTCGGACTTACTTTAGCTTTACTAGGTCGATAGGTTCACTTGTCTGTCAGTAGTTTAGTTTTTAGAGAGACTAGAGTATTACTTAGTGTCTAATTTAGGGTTAATTTAGTTAAACTACTTTTAGCATCTCAATATAACATTCACAACATATGATAATATAATAACTTGTTATTATTACATTTAGTTACTAGGTTATAACCCCGTGTATTACACGGGTTGAGTAAATAAATTTATATACTAAATAATAAAACATTATATCTTTAAAAACATCATTTATTGCACGTGTTGAATAAATATAATTTTATATATTAAATAATAAAAAAGTTATATATATATATATATATATATACATATATATATATATATAAGAACCATATTGTACGTGTTGATTTAATGTAATTTTATATAGCAAATAAAAAAATATATATTTATAAAACCACATATATTACACGGGTTGAATAAATGTAATATTGTTTACCAAATAATAAAATAATACATCTTTAAAAAACCTCATTTATTACACGAGTTAAATAAATGTAATTTTATATACCAAATAATAAAAAAGTTAGTAAATGTAATTTACCAAATAATAAAATAATACATCTTAAAAAAACCTCATTTATTACACGAGTTAAATAAATGTAATTTTATATACCAAATAATAAAAAAAGTTAGTAAATGTAATTTTGTATAGTGAAAATAAAATATTTAATATATTAATACAAAGTTTGGTTTTCGTGATAAATAATTTGTTTTATTTAAAATGTTTTAAATTAATAATTTACAATTTTGGTTATTAGAAAAATAGAAGAATGGTATTCGAAATTTAAAGTAGGATAAAATTTAATATTAGCTCATCATTTATTTATTTATTTAATTAATATAAGATAAGTTTGGAAGTGAGGCGAGAAAATCATAAAATAAATACATACAATGAACGACATGTGTGACACATTAATGTTTTATTATATAGTATAGATAAAAATTTAGATTGATATAAATATATTATTTTGTTGTAAAAAAATTAGTTAACAAAGTCTCAACAAATTTAACCCATTATTTAAAACTTCGTAAATGTATAAATGATAAATAATATTAGTTAGAGTAAATTATGATTTTGGCCCCTGTGGTTGTATCACTTTTACCATTTTAGGCCAAAAAATAATTTTTTAACATCTGAGCCCCCAACGTCATTTTTTCTAACCCTTTTGGCCCCTAACACTAACCTCAACCATTAAATGTTAGGGGCCAAAAGGGTTAGAAAAAAGACGTTAGGGGCCAAAAATATTAGAAAAAAAACGTTGGGGGTTCAGATGTTAAAAAATTTTTTTGGGCTAAAAGAGTAAAAGTGATATAACCATAGGGGCCAAAATCGTAATTTACTCTATTAGTTAAATAAATAATATTATAAATGAGAAGGAGATTAAAAATAAGATCTAAAAAAGAGTTATATCTTTAAAAACCATGTGTATTACACAGATTAAATAAATGTAATTTTGTATATTAAATATTAAAAACGTCGTATCTTAAAAAAACCCGTGTATAGTCGGGTTGAAAAATCTATCAAATAATAAAAAAAATTATATCCTTAAAAAACCCTAAATGTTAGTGGCCAAAAGGGTTAGAAAAAAGACGTTAGGGGCCAAAAAGATTAGAAAAAAAACGTTGGGGGTTCAGATGTTAAAAATTCTTTTTGGGCTAAAAGAGTAAAAGTGATATAACCATAGGGGCCAAATTCGTAATTTACTCTATTAGTTAAATAAATAATTGTTGATGCAGATTTGTGTCCGATGCTTGTCGAATAGATTAGATTTATTTTATGCTGAATTTGTAATAGTTAGTGAAACGGTCTAACGAACATGTATAGACCCGCTCGTTTGAAGTGGTCAAACGAGAGGGTTATTTGTTTGACCGTATGTGTTTGAAAGACAAAGGGGTGTAGCTATAAATAGCAACCCTTTGCCATTTCAAACACTGGTAGATTTTAGGAGGTTCAAGTCCTCACCAGGGAGAGATCACCACTTGATCTCTCCCCGGAACCAAACGGCTCTGGTAAAGGTTCGGTTAGCTTGTTAATCGGGCCGGCTTGCTTTGTTATGTTATCAAATCTATACAAGTAAGTATTTCATCCGTCTATGATCTTCCCGTCTATGAACATAATCATGATAATCACGGTTTCGGTCACGAAACTCGGTCCTACAATTGGTATCAGAGCCATGGTGCCCGATTTAGTGAATCTAACAGTTTGCTAAATCACATGTGCTCTAGATCTGAGTTTATTATGATTTTTGTTCAAGATGTTAAAAAGGTGTAAAAGAAGAAAAACCCAGATCTGACCCGAATGGATGGGTCTGACCTGAAACGAAATGCATCAGAGGGTTGTGTTTTATGTTTACACCATGTATTTCAAGTTTTCATCATCAAATGTGTGATTTTTGTCAAATCTGCAATATAAACAGTAGCTGTGTTCTTGAGATGTTCTTGGCGGCTGAAGAAATTTTAGGGTTTCCGACGAAACCCCACTTCACATGACGAAACGAAACCTTTCGGCGAAACACTCGGTCGAGTCGTTTCGTCAGACATTCAGTTTCGTCGGCAAGATTTCAACTTCTGTTTCGTCGATCAACAAACAAGACAACCAATCAGTTTCGTCGTTCATCATATCAAGTTCAGTTTCGTCGACAAGTGTTTAATAACCTGTTTCGTCATCAAGATACAACAATCTTGTTTGGTCGACATACATCAACCTGATTCGATAAATGGTTGCTGTTGCTGGGTATCGAAAGACAAGGAATCATTTGAATGTATGTATCGAAGAAAGATGAAGATAGAGGCTGCTGCTTTGCTGTTAATCGAAGAGAAGAGAGTAATTTTTGGAGGTGTATATCGCTGATTGTTCATCGATGTTGGTACTGATTGTTCTTCACGGCTGCTAATTTTTTTTTTTGGGGATTCTGATTTCGAGCTAAGTGTGTATCGCAGAAAGAGATTGTTGGATGTATGTTGTATGGCAAAGAATGAAGAAGACATAGATGAGTTGTCGGCTGATAAAGATGTTAGGGTTGTTTGACTATTTAGTTTTTATTAGATGCCACATGATTTATGGGCTGGTAAATAAACAACAGTTATTCTTCTTGGGCCATTAAATTGGAAAACATCCAGATCATAAGTGGGCCATTAATTTGGAATTAGGCCTCACAAAAATCAAACATCTTCGTGAGAACATCCAGATCATTCGTGGGCCTTCCATTGTTTATTTCGTTGGTTCTGTTGAAACTAAGAATCAAAAGGAGAAATAAGTCAATGAAATTTAATTGAGCTTGGGCTTATTGTTTGTGACACATTCTTCGTGGATCCATTTAACTCAAAAGTAAACAAAGAATCAAAGGATGTTTTATGGGATCACATGGATGCACATGGCTTATGGACCCCACTATTAGTTGAAAAATGTTTCTCTGCATGTTGACGGTATGTGATGCATTATGCTAAATTGGAATACCTTTTATGAGCCCACTTATTTAGAAAATATAGAATAATGTATGGAGCATGATTGTTGGGTGAAAAATTAGGATGTCCATTGTTTCTAAGTGGGCTGGGATAGCTTTGTGATCACTCTTATTTGGGCTAAGGATATTTGGGTTTCAAGTGTTTAATCCTAAAGTGTGGTTTAGTTTTGGATCATGAGTTCAAGATTATACTATGGGCCAATTATTTTACATGGGTTGCAAAGTGGGGTCGGGTGTTCGCATAGTTTATCTGAATCGCGCTGTCAAGGTCAAAATTTGCACGGGTTCGGAAGCGCGCGAGATGATGAAGCTTGATGAAAACAAATGATGATTTTTTTGAAAAATGTGGGGTAGTCACGGTTACCGATGCAAATGTCAAAAATGGTGACGCGACTATTATGGGCCAAAAACAATACGGTATGTTCACTTCCGCACGTCAGTATTTATGTTTGTTATCGGTTATTCGAAGATGTTCGAAAGCATTTTGTTTTTTTGTCATATTTTCGCATTTGAAAACGAACGTATGAACCTAGAATGTCAATACTGGTCCTAACGAGTTCACAAGGTCGAAGAGTTATGCCTATGATGAAAGTTTTCGGATTAGGTGTTAGCAGTACTTTGGAGGGATACAAGTCGGATCCTACGGGGTACTAGGGGACGTTCTTATTCAACTAGAATATGCAAAGAAGAAAGCCGTTTTCATGTTTTTTTTTTCGAAAAACCGAGAACACTTGAAAGATTCTACTCAGTGGAGAGAATTTGTTCAGTAAAGATTGACGACAGTTCCGCTAAGTGAAGGGAACTGGTGAACATTTGAAACTTAACGACAGTTCCTTTAAAGTGGAAGGGAATCTGTTAAGGTTTAGAGATCTTACCAAAGAAATGGAGGAATAAAAATTTTCGTATGTTGAATTTCTTCGGTAAATTTCTAAACGCAATCACAGGTGGTAGAGTTTGTGATTTTCTAGTGACACAAAGACGGTTTACAGAAGACAGTTCACCAGAAACCTCTACCAATGTAGTATGCTTGAAGATCAAGACATGATGCGGTTCTTAAAGATTGGAACCCTTATCAAATGCCGGTTGGAGTATTGGAAGATCAGCGGAAGATCGGTCAATTGAGGAAATTACACAACACCCAACACGGATACGCGTACTTTAAGGGGGAAATATTATACAAGGAGCATCAAGATACTACTTACCTGGATCATCGGTCAAGGGGGAATTTGTTAACAAAGAGAAGATGAATACTTGACTGAAGATCGATTGCAGTTGTATTTTCAGCATTCGACAGCAACGGACAAGGGGGAATTTGTTGATGCAGATTTTTGTGTCCGATGCTTGTCGAATAGATTAGATTTATTTTATGCTGAATTTGTAATAGTTAGTGAAACGGTCTAACGAACATGTATAGACCCGCTCGTTTGAAGTGGTCAAACGAGAGGGTTATTTGTTTGAACGTATGTGTTTGAAAGACAAAGGGGTGTAGCTATAAATAGCAACCCTTTGCCATTTCAAACACTGGTAGATTTTAGGAGGTTCAAGTCCTCACCAGGGAGAGATCACCACTTGATCTCTCCCCGGAACCAAACGGCTCTGGTAAAGGTTCGGTTAGCTTGTTAATCGGGTCGGCTTGCTTTGTTATGTTATCAAATCTATACAAGTAAGTATTTCATCCGTCTATGATCTTCCCGTCTATGAACATAATCATGATAATCACGGTTTCGGTCACGAAACTCGGTCCTACAATAATATTATAAATGAGAAGGAGATTAAACTAAATAATAATTATCCATAAGAAATTAAACTAAATAATATTTAGTAGGAGGATTATATATAATTAATTAGAAAAGATTAAACTAAATTAATACTTATCTATAAAACATGGCTTAATTGGCCAATTGGATTTTAACACCTTTAACTTTGAAGAATTGGCCGATAACACCCGCAACTAACACTTTGATATGTGACACCAAACTTTTAATTTTGTTTGTCATTTCACCACTCAGTTAAAAAATGACTAACTGTGTTAGTCTTCCATCCTAGCTGGCATCCTACGTGGACTATTTTTGCCAATGTGGCACATTCATGGGTATAAAACCTCACTTCATTTGCAACATTTGGAGAAAATACTAAATCATAAACTTGCAGCCAACAACATTTCTCTGCCTCTCTCTCATCCTCACGAGCTCCGATGACTGGAGCCGTATCACCGGCGCTCCGGCGTCTCACCCTCTCCGCCAAACACCACCCACAGCACCCCCAAAATCACGTTTTAGCCGACAATCAACTGCACACCTACACCCTGCCTCTGTTTCGCCCTCATCTCCGGTGACCGGAGGTTCGGGCGACGAGTCCAGGAGGTGCCGACCGTCGTTCCTGTTGTCGATCGAGATGTTTCCCGGTGGAACACGCCCTCAATTTTTAGCTTCATCAAAACGGAGCACCACCACCACTGTCGGGTGGTGGTGAGTGACGGATAGAGAGAGAGAGAGGAGAAAACAGAAGAGAGAGAAGCTCTGGTCGTCTTCTCCGACACCGGCAACAGTGGCAGCGGCGGTCCGAGACTCAGTCCGGCAGTCGGAGACTCGGCCCGACGGTCTTTGTCAGGGTCCGGCGGTCTTAGTCTTTATCAGATGGGTTCTGACAGTTGAAGATGATGATGATTAACGGCGACAGCGGCGACATGGAGGTGGTCCGACGGCGATGGTGGCGGAGGAATGTGGTGGCTCAGCTTTGTTCAAGACAGGTTCAGATTAGATGATGTTCGGGTGTTTGGTTCAAATTGTTTTAAGTTTGGTTCAGGTTCAGATTAGATGATGTGCCACATCGGCAAAAATAGTCCACGTAGGATGCCAGCTAGGATGGAAGACTAACTCAGTTAGTCATTTTTTAACTGAGTGGTGAAATGACAAACAAAATTAAAAGTTTGGGGTGTCACAGATCAAAGTGTTAGTTGCGGGTGTTATCGGCCAATTCTTCAAAGTTAAAGGTGTTAAAATCCAATTGGCCGGCTTAATATGATGACACGTGTCCCAAAAATGGTTTCTTTTATTATATAGTACAAATATTATGTCCGATAAATTAATAAATATTAATTTATATTTAATGTTATTATACTTTTAGGTTAAACAAAAGTCCCCAAATGTTAGGGTTAATGCTATAGTTTTATTTATGTGTCGGTGGTTTAGTATATTTTTATATTTTATATCTTTTCAGGGTAATCTTGTCATTTGGAGTTTCTCATTTTCGTGTGGTTATTCAAGGATCAAAATATGCAAACAGTGAGTAGATCTTCCTAATTCGCCTTTTTATAATTAATTGTTTTGGGGTGTATATGTGTCACTTGTTTTGCTATTTCACTTTATTTCACATATCAAATGCATGCAAACTAAATGAGTAATTGTTGTTTATTTGTTTACGTCTTTGTGTCGCAAATCATCATGCACGTGGATCCACTCACTGACCGGTTCCCCATTATCATGGGTTGTAGCTTGGTATAGCCACCATCATTAGATTCACTCTTCAAGGCTTGAGTCTCGCATTTATCACATTTATCGCATTGGTTGTATTTAATTATTGGTTGTGGTTGTTTATTTATTTTGATCATCTTATTTCACTTGAATTGCATGTTAAACATTTAAAGATAATTTAACTAATAAATTATTGGGGTATTGGATTTTAATAATCCCAACTTTCACTAATTGGCCGGTAATAATCCCAACTTCAAAAATAGCCTACAACACTCCCAACTTGTAACATTTTGGCCACCAATGATCCTTGTCTAACTGGGTTATAACCCAGTTAGTTTTTTTTGCTGACTAGGCTGCTGACGTGGCACCATCACCACCTCCGGTGACCTGCAACTTATTCCGACGACCCGTTTTACCCCTGAAACCACCAAACGAGACCACCACCAATCATCTCCGACCTCCTGTAATCTTCTCCGCTGCTCAGAAGTTCAAAAAACCCAACTCTGGTGACCTGCAACTTATTCCGGCGACCCGTTTTACCCCTGAAACCACCAAACGAGACCACCACCAATCATCTCCGACCTCATGTAATCTTCTCCGCTTCTCAAAACTAACTGGGTTATAACCCAGTTAGACAAGGATCATTGGTGGCCAAAATGTTACAAGTTGGGAGTGTTGTAGGCTATTTTTGAAGTTGGGATTATTACCGGCTAATTAGTGAAAGTTGGGATTATTAAAATCCAATACCCCTAAATTATTTCAATTAAACGTAGATTTAGTCACCAAGCGAGTCCTTATGGGCCCGTGATACCATATTTTGTTTGTGACCTAGCGAGTCGTTAACTAGATCTATTAGTATTACATAAACATGTGTACAATTTTCATAAATTGTTTCATTGGAAAACCGATTTACATTTTAATCTATAAACCTGTGAACTCACCAACATTTTTCAAGCATATTTTTCAGGCTTTTAATTCTAGTGGAAGGTCTACAATTGAGTTTGCATGCATGCTAGGATATCAAGCTCTTGGAAGAGTCTTATTTTTTAGCCATATAGTGTAGGCTTGTATTTGAATCATAGTGATTGAAATTGTAAAACGATTTGTAAATCAACTGGTATTTAAATCAGTTAAGTGTTTGCTTAATTATATATATGCTCCAAGAAACTTTTTGGTTACACCCACAAGTTTCCACTTTACAGGGGTGTGACAATATGAATTGAACTTTCAATTTGCCTTGAGCCATATTTTTTATAACAAAGTGAAAATCCACTTCTACATGCTTTGTTCAAGCATGAAACTCGGGATTGGCTATCAAACCAAAGTGTAGGAGTGGATTTGTTGAGAATACCAAGTTCATTCAGGAGAGTTTCCAATCAAGCCAGTTCAACAACGGTGTTAGCAAGAGCTTTGTACTATGAAAATTCAAATTGTTTAATGATAACTTAGAAGATTTTAGCATTTAACAAGATGAACGTAAAGAAAAATCTAATTTTGTAGAAATTGGTAAGGAACAATTTGAAACAATAAGCTGAAAGACACGAGCATGTGGATGACTAAGGTGATGATTCCAAATAGTTGAGGACGCTTTGGTTGCGGTGAGGGAAATTCGTGGAAAGGACTTCAACTGGGGAAGCAGTAGATAGTATAATCCACGATCACTTAGGCCCGTGAGTAGGGTAGGTTGTCTAGACTCGTCATTCACAACAAAGAAAGAGGAATGAAATTCAAAAAAGTAGAAATGTTATTTTTGGTGCAAAAATTGTTGAACAAATACCAATATGAAGAACGGGAAGAGAATTACCATCACCGATATGGAGAGACATTACCATAGTATGCTTCAGAGTTGTCCAAGCTTGTTAACTCTCGGGTGACATGACTGTTTGATACTGTGTCAGGAAACAAGGTGGTGTTGGATTAAGAACCGTTATTTGAAAATTTTGCATAGTTGGCTTAAGATGGTGCACAGGCTGTATAGGAGCCGAGCTGCTAGGACATTGAGGGGATGTGCTTGACCATAAACAGTGTTTTGCGATGACGCCCAAGTAAACTGTTGTGTTCTATTTTGACCACTGATGTCACATAAATCTTCCTTGTTCCTATTTTGATTACCACGTAAATTTCCATGGAAGTTGCCATGGTGATTGCCACGGTTGGTTGGAGGTCGATTAGGATAAAAAAAACTCCGTGGTTTAGGGTTTTGAGAGGCCAGCGGAAGAATTTGATGTTGATCAGTTCTGTTTAAACATGATGGAAAACATGAAAACATACCTGTTACAGCAGACAGTGTAGAGGAGAATCCAGTGAGAGAAGAAGCCATGGAGTTCGACATCTTTGTCAAGGTGATCTGGTTCCTCCATAGGGTGCAAACTGATGATGGTGATAATGAAACCGAAAGGGTATCGGTTATGGAGAAGAGGGTCGATTATGATGGTATGATTATTAGGTTATGTGTCTAACCTTAGAACCTCTACATAAGTCTCCTTATATAAGCACCCAAGAGGAAACCTAATTAGTTAATAAGGGTAATATGGTCCATAAACAATTACCAACTAATTATTTAATAGGTTATTATATATTTTGATCTATATAATGTAAATGATTATAATGGCTACTAGATTAAATATTAAAACATAATATATTTAATCTTACATTCTCCCACTTAGCCGAGTAATTTTTACTATGAGTATTAGATAAGCCTGATCAGGAGTTAACACTCATTTTAGCCTTAAACAATAACTATAGCAGAGAAATACAGCCGTTGAATCATTATGCGACTCAGGACCCCCATTAGTCATACTATAGCCTTAATTTAAAATCTAATCGTCATGATCAAAATACGCATAAGCCCTTTGTTTGATTTGTAACTTTATTTGTCTATATGCCATTATACCGGTTGAACATATTCTAAGAGACATACAAAATCAAACTGGGGAAATTTCATTAACATAAAACATAAGCAAGTACAATATGCTAAACAAGGTCTTTACTAAATCCCATATTCCAAACATGTTCTTCGTAAACCTTAGGAGGGAGACCTTTAGTCATCGGATCCGCAAGCATATCTTTAGTACTAATATACTCAATATAAAGATTATTTTCCTCAACTCGTTCACGTACGAACAGATATTTTGTATCGAGATATAAACCAGCTCCAGTCGAACTGTTACTGTTCGAGAAACTAACGGCAGCTGAGTTATCACAGTAAAGCTTCAATGGTCTAGAAATGGAATTAACGATTTTGATTCCAGTGATCAGATTTCTAAGCAACATTCCATGACAGGTTGCGTTATAAATAACAATGTACTCTGCCATCATTGTGGAAGTTGTGGTCAACTGTTGTTTATGACTCTTCCATGAGATAGGTCCGCCTGCTAACATAAAGATATAGCCCGATTAGTCTGATAACGGCCTAGCATTCCAGCAATATAAGCGATATCTGGGCGAGTACAGACTTGAGCATACATCAGGCTCCCGACTACTAACACGTAAGGTATCTGGCTCATCTGCTCCTTTTCAACCTCTGTTGTCGGACACTAGAATGAACCGAAAACAGCTCCCTTAATACTGGAGCGACGGAGGGTTTGCACTGTTGCATGTTGTAACGTGTAAGGAAACGATCTATGTAAGCCTTTTGAGACAATCCTAAGATCCCTTTGTGTCTATCTCGGTGAATTTCGATACCAATGACGTAAGAAGCATCTCCGAGATCCTTCATGTCGAAGTTATGCGAGAGTAACCGCTTCGACTCATGCAACATGTCTAAACTATTACTTGCCAATAGAATATCATCTACGCAAAGGACAAGTATAGTAAAGTTTCTCCCACTCATCTTGAGGTAGGTACATTGATCCACTTGATTCTTCATAAAACCTTGTTGATTCATGACTTCATCAAACTTGAGGTACCATTGACGTGATGCTTGTTTTAACCCGTAAATGGATTTCTTCAACTTACAGACTAGATGCTCCTGACCTTCAGGTTTAAAGCCTTCAGCTTGTTTCATGTAAACATCTTCGTCTAAGTCTCCGTTAAGAAAAGCGGTTTTAACGTCCATCTGATGCAGCTCTAAATCAAAATGAGCTACTAGGGCCATGACGATCCTTAATGAATCTTTACGAGAGACAGGTGAAAACGTCTCTTGATTGACAATTCCCTCTTTCTGAGTGTAGCCCTTTGCAACCAATCTCGTTTTGTAGCGTTCACCGTTCCCATTCGGATCCAGTTTTGTTTTGAACACCCATTTACATCCTACGGATTTGACACCGTTGGTTAATTCTACCAAATCCCAAACGTCTTTTTCTTCATGGATTCAAGCTCATCAATCATTGCGTTATTCCATTCAGAAGACTGATCACTGCTAATGGCTTCATTGTAAGAGATAGGATCATTGAGCTTTCCGGGATCCATTTCAGTCAGGTAGGTAACATAATCATCCCAATTAGTAGGCCTTCTTTGCCTAGATGACCTCCTGAGTGGATTATCGGGTTCAACGTTGTCTTGGTTTTGAGCGTTTGATGTTTCTTCGTCATGAGGTATAATGGGTTCTGATTGTGGAGGTAAATTTGGAGTTGGTGCAGTAGCTTCAGGTGCAGTAGTTGCAAAGGAGAATCCAGTGAGAGAAGAAGCCATGGAGTTCGACATCTTTTTCAAGGTGATCTGGTTCCTCCTTAGGGTGCAAACTGATGATGGTGATAATGAAACCAAAAGGGTATCGGTTATGGAGAAGAGGGTCGATTATGATGGTATGATTATTAGGTTATGTGTCTAACCTTAGAATCTCTACATAAGTCTCCTTATATAAGCACCCAAGAGGAAACCTAATTAGTTAATAAGGGTAATATGGTCCATCAACAATTACCAACTAATTATTTAATAGGTTATTATATATTTTGATCTATATAATGTAAATGATTATAATGGCTACTAGATTAAATATTAAAACATAATATATTTAGTCTTACATTTGATACCCGAGTTGTGTTGCTAATTGTTGTAGATTCTATAGTTGTGATTGCATATTGGCTTCAAAACAGAATCTGAAGTGGATGTATTAAAAGCCTGAGGAACTGTACGAGTAGAACGGTTGATCATGAAATCATGGTCACTTAGGAGGTCAAACAATTCATTACAGGTGACTGGTAACGAGCAAGAAGATTTGACTTCAGCCCATTGTATTCTTCTAGAAGACCTAAGATGGCAAGCATGACTATGTCTTTATCTTTCATTGGTTCGCCAATATTTGCTAAGGAACTGGCGTATTCCTGAGCCGATCAACACATGAGATTGGCAGTTCATCTCCTTTCATCTCAATCTTCAAGAGTTGAGTTTTAAAAGTGTATTCTCGTGAGGAAGTGTTTGGTGCACATGCTCTTTCAAGAGCAAGCCATAGATATCTGGAGGTCATACCTTGAACGTGTTGAAAAGATGCTTCCGATATGGTGGAGATGATTATCATCCGTAGGTGCGCATCATTGGAGATCCAATGAAGATAGCTAGGGTCATCGACATAGGCCGTTTCTAGGGTGGCAACAGTTTTCGGAAGAGAACATTTAATGGTACCATCTACATAGCCAAAAAGATTATTGGTTATCAAGAAAGGTTGAAGCATTGCCTTCCAATATCCATAGTTGGTAGGTGACACCAAGTGAAGGCAAATTTATGAGAATTATGGACAGTTTTCTCCACTGTTGTGAAAGCCCTTATCATGGCCATGGTTGGTTGGGACAATCAGTTGTTAATCAGAAAGAGAAATGATGGGTTAGTTTGTTGATTGTGATCGAAAAAAGGGAATCGGCTGCACTGAAAGTTGGTGGCAGCTAGGGTTCTATTGAAGGTGGCGGCAATTTGTCTCTTGATACCAAGTTAAGCCGTAGAATATTGAGTTATTGATTGTTAAAAGATGGATTACAATAGATCCTATATAAAGAGTTATATATTACACTTAGCTACCATTCGAATATATAACATTCTGTCTAATATTTGTGATAGAAATCGGGTCACAAATGCGTCACAAAATTGGTGATGGAACAGACGTTGCAAGATGAGCTAAAGGAAAGTCGCTAATTTGCTACGGATCATGTCTACTCCGTCGAAAATGCTCCTTCTTTAGTAGTAATTAAACCACTTTAATTAACACAAGCAGTTCATATAAGCAACGTAGATATCTACCTGTACAACATGCTACAAAACTACAAAAACATAGAGAAAATGCAAGCAAATGCAGCTATTTTTCTCTGAGGTTAGTGAACCACATTTCTCCAGAGCAAAGGTTTTTCTTACACCGTCCACCAGAAATGAGGTTGATATTCACCTGAATGGCGCGATCAGGTCAAGAACCAATTCCGTTAAGAGAAAATGTCAGATCAGTGGTTCTCGATACGTTGAAGCAGAAAGCTAAATCCTGAGTTTTCACGAATTAAAGGTGGCGGCTCGATGTCTGAGATTTCTATTTGATCCATTGATTTTGATATATCATCAACCGAAAATGGAATGCTGCATAATAAAAAAGTTGAACAAAACATCATACAACTGAACTCCCATTAATATAGATCTTGTAAAAAAATGAGCATAATTACTAACGGCTAATACATAGCAGAACGCAACTAACCTGGAATCATCATCCAACAGGAAGGAGTTGCTCATGACATTTTTTTCTTCGGTCATCAACACCTTCATGCCGGATATAACCTGATTGTGATGACATTTAATGCACATATAATAACCTTATTATTTCAAAGAAACCAATATAACCTTTTTAAGAAAATGATCCATCAATAGACTGAAACTATATTGGGAAAAAAAATCTTACGTCCGCGGAGACACTTTGTGTACCATACTTATCATCCCAATACATCGTACTGATACGATACAACTGTTGCAGACTAAGAACCTGTAGAACAACACTGAATTATGTGACGATAGAAGAAATTACATTGTGTTGTATACTAACAAAAGATATCACTCACTGGACAGAGATCATGACTTATTTCATCCAATGTTTTCTTGGGTTTTTGATGCATAACCTGAATGGGATTACAGATTCTTTTAAAAAGAACTTTTTACATATTTAAGTCTTTAATGAATGTGATGAATAAAGATACATTACCAGAAATCCAATAGCCTGTCTTATATGCTTCAGTTCATCCCAAGCTGAACCTGCATACTGCAGTTCCTCTGTTTAGAAAATTATAAAGAAAAAAATGTAAGATCACTCGAAAATACCTCATCAGTTGCATTGTAACACCAATGTTCTATTTCAGCCAATCCAGCTTTCACATACTCACCATTACTAATCGAACAGCATTCACGCCTCAAAAGTAAGCTGCATCGTGAAGTGTAGTTAATAAATAAATAAATAAGATGTTGTATGCCTGTATGTGCATATTGGCATAGAGGAATACCTGTTAAATAGCTGAACGTTAACAAATGAGAATATTTGTGTGTAAACTTTACGCACTAAAAATGGCGGTACCTAATAATATTTTTTAGTTAGTAGAAAAATAAAGAATGATGAACAAAAAAACTAACAGAAATACAAGTTCACTAACATGATTTGTTTTTAAAATGATTAGGAAACTTCCAAAACTTTTAACAATTCCTTGCCAGTGAGCAATAAGGGTTTGCTGAGATGTACTAGAAACTGAACGTGATGATCCCTTCACTAGGCTCGCTCTGGAAATTCTTGGTGCCTTTAATTCAACATACCAAATAGTAAACTTTAACTTCCAACCGAAAAAACGGTTAAATAGTATTATATTTTACCTGAATGCACATCCCTAGCAATGGAGATATTTCTGTTTTCAAATTATCCCGGATCATTCCGTATATTTTTTCAACATATGCTGTAAGCTGCTGCTTAAAAAGCAAAGCTGGATACTTGGCTTCCACTTTGCTAAACCCATCAACTCCATGACTCGGGCTTCCATTTGCAAAGAGGAGATCGACCCCATGTGGAGTTCCACGGAAACTCTATGAAATCAATAAGAAAAACTTTTAAAACAATTGTGAAACGATGTAATTTAATTTCTAAGTTTTTAGAATAAAATTACAGGTGTCATCCTCCCGAAAAGAGCAGCTGATGATCGACGGCGTAAGCCAATTGCACATGCGGCCGCACTTGCTTTCAACGTGTGTTGGAGTAAAAGCAAAAGAGTAGAAGCATTGGACAACCAGTAGGCCAATACATCGTTGTTATCCAGCTTTTTCTGTATATATATAAATTTTGAACAAGAGTCAGAACAAAACTACTGATAAGAAAAGATATATTTTAGCGTATTGAGAAATAATTCAAACCTCTATTGCATGGCCTATGGTTTGGATGATACGGTCAAAAACACTGGTCTTCTCAACTTCAAAAGATCTCCATTGCAGAAGGCATTTGTAAATAATACAAGCTGCTATAGGTCGGTTTCCCGCAAACCCAAGATGTTGTGTAATGCATCTGAGAAGCAATTCCTGATTTTCAATTTGTTTTTCATTGAGGGATTTTTGTGGTTTGTCATCGATTTCTGCAAGATCACGTTGGACCAATGATGGGCTATATGGGTCCTAAAACAACGAAACATATAATTAAATAATGGAAATATGTCACCTAATAATAACCAAGTTCCTTAACTGTAACACTAAAGTCACACAAACTTTTTTCTAACTACAAAACCATTCAAGTTTCAATATTATTCCACTGTTTTGGAAAATATTAAAACTTGGTTACTACCAGACAAATAAAATAAATAACTTAAAACCACATTGATAAGAAAAATTACAATACCAGAGATGACTTTGTATCTACACTTAAAGTACCACTGTCATTCCTCTGCAAAAGTTACAGATCAAACAATTATATGGCAACTTAGTGTTGTTATATGCTAATTTGTAAAATTTAATAGAAATTGAGAATATACCTGCAAAATAGATCTGGAACGGCCCGAGAGAAACTTATTAGGTGCCATGGAGACCGCTTGATGACGGAAGACTTTGTTCTCTGATTCTAAGTTATTCAACTTCTCTTCCAGCCTAGGAAAATATAAACATGTAGTTTATAGAAACCGTATGTTAATCAGATAATTTTTTTTAAAAATAAACCTGCTCATAGATGCCTGTAATTGAACAACTTTCTTTTCCGTTTCTTCCAACTTTTTGCATCTTTCTTCACAATATTCTTTAATATCATCAGCACGTTTCTTTTCTGACTGCCACATAGCCTGCAAGGGCAAAAAGGTAATACCAACAATTTGAATTTAAGCTCATGAACATATGTTATTATTGATACTAAAAGATATACCTTAAAATCCCTAACTTGTTCATTTAAGGATTCAACTTTCTTAGGATCTTCAATAACAATCTCTTTTCCCTCAAAAGTCGCAGGTGCTTCGTCAATAACTTTTCTGGCTGCTTCTCTTTCTTTCACCGCCGTCATTGTATTTGCTTCATCAAGTTTCTTTAGCAAAGCTTCTATAGTATTCTGATATTTTATCGACTCTTGTGCTTTTGCTTCTTCCAAATCAGTCTGAGAGCGTAAGAATATGTATTATTGTATATCATAACTTAAATATCTAGTGAATTTACATAATAAACAATACATATGACAATTATATTACCCTTAAACGTTTCTCCAGCTGTAAACGCCAGGTTAGTTCTTCCAATTGTTTTTCAAGCTTATCTTTTGCTTCTTTAAGTGCACCTGTTTCTAGTGCCTCCTGCAGAAAAAGTAAAACATGCATCTCAATATATGGCTAAATTCATACAAACATGAATATGTTATTCACTAATAAAATTAAATATCAAAACTGACCATTTTAAGTTTTCTTAGCACTCTCCTTGCAATCCTTTCCCTCCACCTGCATTGTGTAACTATAGATGCCATCTTTAGCCCTTTATAATGTGCAGAATTTTTATGACAACGCCACCAAGTCTAACCAGAGGAAAACGCTTAGAAATATTCAAACCTGTGGGTTTTTTTTAGTTATTTTAAAAAATCAACCTGAATTTTAATGGCAGCATTAGTTTCTTTTCGGTGTCTGAATCTTTTATGAGCATCAAATGCACGAAAGCCTGTTTGGACTACAAGAACCGACGCCCGGAGTCGAGTATAGGCTGCCCAAGCATACCATTTACGCAAGTGTTTTCCAATTCTTATAGCAGCTGAAATCCTTTTAAGTTCTTCAAACTTTTTACAAGCAAGTCTACCTTCAAACATGAAACACGGGAATATGAATTTTTTCTAGTTAAGATATGATCAGGTTAAGAATACTCTAGAAGCCCACCTCTGCAAAAAGATTGTAAGAAAAGTGAAGCCTTTCGTAATGCAATAAACTGCTGGTGAGCAATATGAGTTCTTATGCGTCTTTGAATTATCGCTGCCGCATTGCCGAGTATCTCAGCTCTCCATGCGTCTAATTCTGCCATCTGTCCAGCTCTCAAGAATACCTTTGTTTTACCAATCTGTACAAAAAATGTATGCAGTTATAAAAATGGTATTCTTTATAAAATTAAAAAAAAACTCCGTAATTACCTGAAAGCCATTGAGCCCCACCTTTTCCAAGATCTTTGCACATGCCACCTTTTCATCAAAGTTACTTAGGACACATTATATAAATTATATAAAGTTAGAATATACAAAATGAAATCGAATCGATAGAGATACTATGATCTGGAAATAATAATATCTACCTTCCTGCCAAGGCTTCTGGTGCGAGAATTCCAAATCTGTTTACAAATTCAAAGAAAGCACGGCGGGTAGGATAACCAGCACAACTAATTCTGATTGCCTCTAAAACACCCTAAGATTGCAAGAATTAGTTACATAAAAAGAATACAAAATAAACTACTTGCTTCACATACTCACACCGCAACGCAATTGCTGCATGATGTTAACATTTTCAAATATGGAAGGTTCCAGTTTATTGTTTGGCTTTACACATCTAACATAATGAGGCTCTGTAGCATTTAGTGTTTCCATCAGTTGTTGCAATTGAAGCTGCAGCAGCATGCATTGTAGACATCAGTATACACATCGGCAAACAACATGATGATGATTGTAGTAACGCTACCTTAAAACGGGAACCGATTGAAGAAAATTTAGAAGATTTAGAGGACTCTTCAGCTACGGGAGGAAAAAGGCCGGCCACAAAAGAACATTTGGAAACGCCCAACAAATCTTGGTGTTCAGGAACCACATAATCTTTATTTTTGTCAAGAAATTGTTCAGATTGATATTGCACCTAAAGAATTAAAATATCTTAATTTTATACAAATAATGTTACAGTTGTGAACATGGTTTAGATAAAATGCATACCTCTCCAGCATAATGAGCAATTGTGAAATCTGTGCGTGACAACTTGGGCTTTATAAAACGTTTGTGATTTTTGAATATCTGATAAAGCTTGTTTGAGAATGTCTCGTGTGTTGACTTTGGAAACATGCTAAAAAACATAAGTTCAATTGTAAATCTATAAACAAAAAGATATCTTCAATCTGCACTATAACACTTGTTAAGTAAAAAAATTAAGATTCATATAACAAAAAAGAAGTTAAGGAGCATGTTGTACCAAGCTTCATCAAGTAGAGCAATGATACCACCAGGTTTCTGCAATATATATGCAACATCAGATAATTGAACAGTTGAAATCGAGAATACAACATTACTAAAAATTTGACAAAGCAATACTAAAGAAGGATCAACAACATAACCTGATCGTTTGTAGCTATGAAGCGATTATACTTATACCTTTTCAATGAGATCTAAAACATCCTGGTTATCAACAAATTCAATGTAGCTCCAATTGATAGCCTCTTTTTCATATTCTTCCTGTTCCCCTTTAAAAACATGCTAAAGTTCACATGTAACACTTCGTAAAGTCAGTTTTTAAGAACATCTAACATGGTAACAACAATTAAATATATTCGACATCTACCTGGTTAAAGTGTTGCTGCAGTTTCTCATTTGTAAAATTTATGCAGAATTGCTCAAAGCTGCATGTTATGATAAAACTTAGATAAAACACAAATGACAAAAACAAACGTTTCTCAGAAAGTAAACACACCTGTTGTTCTTAAAGCTCTCAAAACCATAGATGTCAAGGACACCAATCAGAGATTTTGAATCAGCATCTTGTCCAATTGATACGTTAATTTTATTCACCAACCTGAAGATAACGAAAAAGAAGATTTTAAGTTATCAAATACTAGTAGCTTATTAAATATGGTTTTCTCAATGTACTAATTTGTGTAATTGTACCAATCAAATAATCTGGAATATATTGTTTTAGCCAAACCATCCCTGCTGAATGCTGCACTAAGAGGATCAAGGCTTCTCTTAATAACTTCTTCAGGAGTTACCATCATTCGTTTGCATAATGCATCTTGCAAGCCAACAGGATCACACCTAACACAGCCTTGTAAACTTATAAACATATACAAATATAAAAACTTACTAGCTGTTCAGGGTTCAAAAGAATCATACATAAGAAGTTCTGCTGCCATTTTAAGATGAAATTTAGCCTTGTCATCTTTTAGCACTGAAGAGTCAACCTCTTTCCCTTTAGCAAATTCAATATTTCCAAGATGAAGAATAGCAGCAGTAACTCTAAAAATTGCTTCCTTAGAAAAAATAAAAAAATAGGTATGAATTTATGATCTTACATGTTATGCATACAGACTATAAAGTAACAAAAAAAATCACAGAGCATATACCTGTTCTTTTTTACTTATTCCAACAACATCCATGGCTCTCCTTGTGGCGAGATATTCACGTCCATCATTCACACCGACCAGCTCGAAACATTTTGATTGGTTAAGATAGTGAAATGACTGCGGGCTTCCCAGTTTATACTTCTCGACTTCCTAACACCAAATGCAAAGTTAGTAAAGCCTTGACTAGTGAAGTTGACCTTTCAAAGTAAAAACTTAGTACCTCTGGGGGTGCTGCACAAAGTAGGTAAAAACAGTGATAATTCCGTTCAGGGTCGTTTACTTGGCAAACACGAGATCTCTCTAGAAGGTAAGTCCTGATAGCTGCTCCCGATATTCTCCCATTCTTATCAAATTGTATCTCAACGAACTTCCCAAAACGACTAAGCATTATCACATACAAATAAATTAAAAAAGCATAGATTCTTTCAATTGCATGAGAATAAGGTCAATAAGCTAGTCACCTAGAATTGTTATTTCTAACAGTTTTAGCATTGCCAAAAGCTTCAAGAACTGGATTTGACTGCAGTTAGAATGGTGACATGTTCGTAAGGATACATATGTCTAAGTGATACAAAATATAGAATAATTAAGAGGTTCTTTAAACATAGAACTATACGTCATGTATCATACTTCAAGAACTTGTTGTTCAACGGTACGGCCTTCAGTAGCTTTTCTGCCACCCAAATATGCAAGAAACCGCATAAGCATTTTGGTTGTTTCGGTTTTACCTGCACCACTTTCACCACTAACCAGAATCGAATTACTTTTTCCCTCATTGACCATCGCCCTGAACCAGTAAAAATGTAACAAAATGGTAAAAAAAAAACAATAAAAGATTGTTACTTACCAGTTACCATTACATTAGAATATTGAAAATAACCTGTAGGACGTATCCGCGATTGCAAATACATGGGGACTCAATTCACCAAATGGTGCTCCCTTGTATTGTTGCATCATATGAGCATCATATAAATGAGGTAACTTTTGGAACGGGTTGATTGCAATTAGAATGTTTCCAGTGTAAGTCTGTCATCGTTAAAAAAAGTAAATATATATAACTTGCAGGTTCGTTGGAGTCTAAAGTTCAGACTAAAATATGATATTAAAACGTGGAAAACCAACATAAATTTCGTTAAGTTCATATCGGGATCTTAAGTTCTGCAAGACTCCTGGCTCATGCAAATAAGATAGCTTTGTCATGTCATCAACACCTCCAGCTGGAGCTTCCGTATCCTTTGGATATATTTTTGATATATTAGTAACCACCTGAAAAACATAACTCATAATATGAATTTCAAGATACTACTTATATTTGGCAAATTGAATTTAAATAATCCAAACTATGATCCATTGGGCGATAACAATGGCACCCCTATATATCACTTTCGTTAGGGTGCGATGGCCCTTGGCAACGAAAGTGAAAGTTAGAAGTGTCATTGGTCACATTGTCATAGTTTGGATTACGAAAATGCAATCTGCCTATTTGTTTAAATAAAACATTGATGACTAACAGCTTTCCCATCACTGGTCTTGATTTCAACTTCTTTTCCTTTAATGGTACTGACTTGCCCATCAACCCAAGCTTGGGCTGCATCTTCAACCCACACATGAGAGCCCACTACTATGTTCACCGCAGTACTCTGTAGTGCATGCAAGAATATCAAAAACCTACGCGTAATTTGCCTAAGATGATATGGATGTTGTATATATCTACATGTTCAACTTTAGTTGTACTTGCAATGCGCGGACAAGCACCTAATCTCTTATGCATATAAAGTGTTCCCCATTGCAACCGATTAACAAACTAAATCATTATTAGATCACTACTATAATATCTACTATTGGAATGAACTCCCTCAGCTGCAGATGGATCATGTCAACTTTCCATAACAATTGAAATCAATATATATGAGCATTAATTGCCAAAGCATCAGGATGTATTAAACCTAAACTAATTGCAAAAAAAAAAAAAAAAAAAGAAATAAAGCATAATTCACCAACCATGATGAAACTTCAGAGAAACCCTAGCTTTTCGCGGGAAATGTATGTGTTCTTCGTCTTGAACTTCCTCTGGATCACTCATATATACCTAATGTTGGAAACCCTGATCAATCTGAATCGCAAGAACTGAAAGTTTATGGACATATATTGAATTAATTTAGAGATTTTCAATCTTGTTGGATCTTCGCTAGGGTTTTTTTCGGTTTGTCTCTCTTGTTGTTGGATTGGATTGGATTGGATTACCTGTTGTTGATTGTGGAAGTGACATTGGTTCCCTGTGAAACCGGATTGATTCTTTCTCTTTACCTGGCGTAAATTTCTCGCAGATTCGTGGTTACGAAACACACAAATACGACCACTCTGTCTGTCTCGTGTGCTCTCATTTTCTGCATGGCCGGCCACTTTCAAACAAAGACTTGGGTTTCTATGGGTTTGCTTTTTCATTGGAGTCCATTTTTTTTTGTTAGAATTTTTCACAATCAAACATTAAAATTTTGGGTCGGTTATCATAATCCAGTCGGTTCGGGGCCAGGAAATAATGTAGAAGCATTTAGTGGACATCAGGACATGGAACCACTACATTATTAAGAACCATTTTTAAGAATCAAGTTATCAAATTGTGGTGATTAATAAGTTGCTTGAAACCAATAGCTACCTAAACAACACAACTACTTCACATAACTTCAAAATTTTGTTTAAGCTTTTTTTTTAACGCCACTATATGTTGAAAGCCTTATTTGGTAATCAAATGTGAAATAAAATCATTCGGAGACATTAAATTTATCATTTTTAAAAAGCAAATTAGAAGATCAATGTGTGGTTGTGGTGTTTTAAAACACTAGTTTAATTTTGATGGAAAAAATAAACAAAAAAATAAGGAGATGTAAGACTTGAACTTAAGACCTACCTGTTAGAACACAAGGAGATTTACTACCATACCATCTTTGCTTTTATTACTACGGGGTCCAACTAATTTATTTTATAGGGTCCTTAAAAAGTTAACATACCGGTTCTACTATTTTTTTAAAAACATTGGGGCCTGTGGACCCCGACCCGCATCATGTGGGTCCGCCCCTGCCCGTTCTACGTGTCGGGTTAGGAAAAATTGTTTTCTAACCCCTTAAAAATCATATATTCTAAAATTTATCTCTTGTTTTAAAATGTTTTGATAAAAAATTAAAGAAGCAATTTTGTGATCAAATCATTTTGTGAGGTAGTAGTGTGATAAAAAAAATTACCGAAGCAATTTTGTGATCAAATCAGGTTATGAGCCAGTGTGCTTTTCAAGATAACAATGGTAATCAACTAAAATAGTAATGAAAATGTTGAAGATAATGCAAGACAATACACCGGGTGTTTACGAGGAAAGCCCTTGATCAACTGTGATCTCCGACATAAAACCCCGGAAGCCGACTAAGGGTCATGTTGCCTCTGTTCTTTTTATTAAATTAGTAAAAACGAATACATTGAGTTGAAATGGATCGAGATCTAAGTGTTACAAGTATTGTGAGAGTTTATGTTTGTGCATTTCTATCTGATCCATTTAGCTTAAATACAATGGATAAGTAACAAACTATGAGCTATTTTCATGATAATGACGACTTCTTGTAACTGTTGTAGACTCATTCAACAATTTTTGCACGTGCTTAACAACGATAATTACGTCTTTCTTGGTTGTAACTTAGCCAAATAATTAGTCATGTGAATTTGAATAAAAAATTGTAGCCATTAGTCATAAGTAATATCCAGGATACCAAGATTATCTAGGATTCAAGATCCCGGACACGTATGATATGTCACTATGACATCTCTAGCCAATATTCCATATTCATTAGGTGTAAAGATAACCAAAAAATGGTAAGCACATGCATTAATGTAATCTAATTATACTACACAAGTCTATACTCGAGATTTCCAATCGTAGCTGATATACGGCAAATGCAACATATAAATTATATCAAATAAGGTATAAAAACAACCATTTTTAGTACTAATGTTGGAAAAAGTGCGTTTCTTTGTATATTTTTTATTTTCAGGATTAAAAGAGCTTAAATGTACAAAAGAAACAAATTAACGGCAAAAACCAGCATGAATACAAAAGAAAGGGAAGTTGATACAATATACCAACCCTCCGATCTTCACCCCAAGGCCAAGAACAACAAATCAGAAGACAAGCACGAGCGGTGTCTGCCGGGCATGGGGTCGTGCCCCACCCAAGATTCCAGGAAGAAGAAGACAAACAGAAGCAGACAAGAGTCACGGACCGTGGTCAACTCCCAGATATGCAAATCTTAGATAGTACAACAATTACAATTACAATGGCCATGGGGCCGTGCCGTTGACACACGAGGCCGTGTGAGCATTTGGACCGACAAGCTCATTTAATGAAGACAGAGAAGACGGAGGGCACGGGGCCGTGTAAACTGTCTATTTCTAACTATAAATAAGAGTGTTTGGTTTAATTGCAATTCATCCATTGGCAAACAATTTCTCTCACATCCACGACCGCAACACCACCATCATCCACCACAATCATTAGAGTTAGAGTGGGTAGTAGTCTCGGGATCTAAGATTGATAGTAAGAGCTTTTGTCAAACTATGGCCATGCTTGGCTAATCTTTTACATCACTTGGTGAAGACAAAATCTTTTATGTATTACTTTTGATTTCCAACCCTTGGTTAACTTTTTAATTGGGTATGTATTAATGACTTTAATAACTTGTTTTTTATATTGAAAGTGAATTTTATCCTATCATCTCTTCATGTTTTGTTGATTTACTCATTCGTTTCTTTACGTTCTATATAAAGTGCGTTAACTGCCGGGAAGGGGGTTAGAAGGGTGGTTTGGGTAAAGTTCTTGCCTCGTTCAATGTATAGATCCTGCGAGGACTTGATTCAACCTTATTTGGACTTCCTTTGAGACAGATAACATCAAATCGAGGGAAGTCAGAATGACTTGAATTGTTGATGCATATTTCGTACGTCTGCCACTGTGCGAATAGCTAGATATAGCGTGTGTTGAATATTGTATAGAATAGTGAGAAGTTGGACACGGTTTTGTTATTGTCAAAGTCCATCCGGACGGATTACCATCCGGGTGGATGACCATTCGGATGGATGACAATCCGGACGGATGGACATAGTGTAGGTGGTTGTCTATAAATAGGGACTTGGGGTTCCAATTTGGACAAACTTTTGGTTCCCAGAGGGGACATGCTGTCCAACTGGTCTCGTGGTGCTGTAACTTTCAGATATGAATAGAGACCAGATTGTAAATGATTGCTCGGTGTCGTATCTATCTTCTACTCCTTTCGTAGTCGTAATAAACGCACCGAACACGTCGTGTCGGGACCGAGGCTCCGTCAAACTCGCCGGTTCCTGGATTAGCAGTGGTATCAGAGCTACGGTACCGATTTAATCGATCTAACAGTCGTTTAAATCACCCAAAACTCATCAATTTTGGGTTAAACGGGAGTTTTGATGTTAAAACAGAGAAAAATCATCAAAATAAAGGTCAATTCATGGATGGATTTTGGAATTAAAGACATCATTCTGTTCGGAATTGATTCGCGCACAATCCTGTGAAGTTTCATCATGAAATTCACACAAATAAAGATTCTGGATCAAATAAACGTGAGTTGGAGTGTTTTTGAGCTATTAGAACATATCCGATCGGACGACCATCCGACCCATGTCAGTATCTTGTGTTTGAATGATCAGTTGGTTTTCACTCGAATGATCATTCGATGGGATGACCATCCGATCCACAAACACAAGTTTGTCTCTTTTGTCATTCGGTCGAACGACCATTCGGACAAGAAGACCCATCCGATCGGACGACCCTCCGATCGGATGACCATTTGACAACATGCCATTCGACCAGATGATCAAATGCCTAAAAAAGGCATTTTTTATCGCAACAACGAGGAGAGTCTCAAGAAAAAATTTGGTGATTGAAATTTTTTTCGGGTTTTTAACGACCAAGCTGGGTTGTTCGGGGACACCGTCTGGGGCTTCAGTGAACAGATTTGATGATGCGATCATGAATTGTGGAAATTAGTGGGGTAGTCATGATACTGGTGCAGAATGTTTATCATTCAGGTTATCTGACTATTTATGGGCCAAACAATAAAATCCGCAACGATGAAAAACTGACATTTTGGGAAAATTGTCATATTTTCGGCATAGTCGAGTTTTTCACAGATAAAAGATGACTGAATTGCCCAGTTTGAGGGGGAATTCAGTGATAGAGACGTCAGAATTTGCAAAAATGAGGGGGAATAAAAATTTCAATGTCATATGTTGAAGTTCCGGCATTTTTGAAATTCGTGACACTATAACAGTATTTGGGTGGTTTCGACTTCAGATTGTCCGGGGGAATGTGAATCTGATCGTGGGTGAAACCTTCCGAGATCAAGATGATCCGAGGTGTTGATATCTGATCGTAGATGAAAGCATCAGAGATCTGAGAGTGATCGTGGATGATAGATCTGAGATCTAGATTATCCGAGGAGATGAATCTGATTGTGGACGAATGCTTCGGAGATTGGATTACATTACCAAGATAATTTGTTTTCCAATGAAGATTTGCTAATTGTGGAGAATACCGTTTACAAGGATCTGTCATTCTTATGGTGCGTTAACGTGGATCACGGTAAACGGGATATCAGATCTTCAGGGGGAATCACGGATTTGAAGTTAACCAGTGGGTGTTTGAAGTTTCTATCAATTGTCGGTTGAGTTTTTGTACATTCTTAGATTGAGAAAGCGGAATGCGAGATCGTGGTGCTGATATGACACATCAAAAACTGAACTCGGATGCGGGTAAAGCTGAAACAGAGGATGCTACATTGACTAGTTTCAAGTTGGTGATTGTTCGTGAAGATTGCAGTTTAGCAAATCAGAGGAGAGTCGTGAACTGTGCAAAAGACCTGAAGATTCATTTCAGGGGGAATTAGTGCCTTATACTAACAATAGCAAACCCAAATCATCAATCGAAGGGGAATCTATTGCCAGATTTCAAGATGCTGATTGAAGTTGCAGAAAAAGTTGAATATTACAGAATATTCAAACACGTCTCAAGGTTCTCAAAGTGTTAGAGACGATTCGACAGTGACAGCCGGGGGTATAACAACCCACCTGAAATTTTTCTGACGCCCTAATATATTTTAAATTAACCCTGTATGTCTTAAAATACAACCCGTATGTGAAAACCGAGCCCAAAATATGAAATATCATAAAAAATAATTAAAAAACAAGAAAAATGAGGCTTACGCGTGGCGCGTAAGCCACCTCTTGAGCTTACGCGGGCCGCGACAGCTATAGGATCAGATCACACCCGGTGTTGACACGTGTCAAACGCGTGTTGAACCTATACCATGACCCGGATCACCTACGCCTAGACCCCCCTATTACGCGGGCCGCGTAGGCCTTAACTTTACCTTACGCGGGCCGCGTGAAACCCAAAATGAGGCCCTATAAAGAGGAAGCTCGGGATTTCAGTTTTCGTCGCTCATTTCTTTTCTTTCTTAACGAATTTCTGAGAAGTAGGCATAATACTCGGGTATTATATCCCCCTAATTAACGAAGTTCTGCCCCATTGTAAGTATTATAACCCCGGTTACGTATTAGATACGCTGCCCGATTGATCCAGGGTTCCGTAACGACTGTCGTGGTTCTGCCCGACGTAGTTGTTGGAATGCCGTCTCGGGGAGGGTATCGTTAATATAAATAAAGGGTTATTATACTAACATATGTACATTTGTATAAATTATAGATAAATCACCAGGAAACCCTAAAAGAAGTCTAAGACAGTAATGTGAGTTTATCCTCTTTTTGTAAACCTTTTTGTAACTGTTTTTACAAAACCTTAAATGTTTTACAATGTGATTAAGCAGTGATTGAGTCTTTGTAGTTCTTCAATTACTGCCGGTATGTTGGGGTTTTGTATACAAAATGTGGAACACGTTACAATTGGACAACGAGTTAGCCAATGTGTAATATGACCCACCAATCAGGATTGACAGTACTGAATGAGTAATTGTGTAGAAATAAACAATGTGATAGCTCTCAATACTGTGTTAATTGGTAAAATGTTTCTTAATTAAACTGGGATTCACTCACCAGTATTTCCCACTGACAAATGTTTTTAAAACGCGTTTCAGGTAACAGAATGTGACAGCCAAATTAGAAGAAAGCCAGCTTGAGAGCACTGACGACTTGGAAAAATGTGGCTATAAAAGTTACCTAAAAGACGATGTTTTTAATTCAATAAAATAGGGTTTATCCCTATGTTGTAATAAGAAACTTGGGTTTTACCCATGTGATTATTAATATAAAATATGGTGGTTTTATTCTGATAAACATTTCCTAACTACGGTCCTGATGAAATTTCCGCTGCCAAATTAATAAGCAAAATGATACCACCACAACTGATGTTCGCGGATGCCCGTTCCCGGGACATATAAGGGGGCGGGGGTTGCGACAGAAGGTGGTATCAGAGCTAAGCCATTGATTCAGTCATAGAAGTGTTCTGCTGACATCAATATATTATCCAAATTGTTAGGAAATAAATTATGAAAATACGTGCATATCTGTATTCTATTGTTATGTGTTATTTGACTATTTGTTAGTTTACAGTATGAGTGATCAAGGACCCTCAGACGTGTATCGTCAGTTGTCCGATTCACCTAAGAGTGAAGGAACTTCTTCCCAGCCTACCCTCTCTGGGTATTCTGCTGATCAGGAAGAAGGGATGTTTGTCTTTAAGGCTCAGTCTGCAGAGCCATTCCCTCAGAAAAAGAGAGGATGGTTCAGTAAGGGAGCATTCGAGCGTAGGAAAAGAATGCGAAAGTTGCAACAACAAAGAGTCCTAGCAGCCGCTAAGCGAGAGCCAGATGCCCATACACAGGATATGCTTAATAGGAGCTTAGCCAATTTTCATATCCTAGCAACAACTGCTGCCGACCCAAATCTGGAACAACTAGTAGCCCCAAAACCCTTACCTTTATTTCCCACTCAGCCGATGGAGATAGAAATGCATGATTTCAACCCTGAAGAGATACCTAGGATACCAGCCCCTAATCCCTTAGATCCAAATTATGATCCATGGTTCGGTGATCATAGGGATTATGTGCCACACTACTACCTAAACGATGAAACCATGCCGAACTTAGCAGCATATCCAGGTCTGGACCCTCTAGATCCCTACTATGACAACGATGAATACATTAGGGAGATCTTAGAGAATCCGTACCCTCAGGAAAATCCCATGCCCCAGTACCCAGACCCAGTACCAGCACCTGCACCCCCAATGAGTGTAGAAAATGTGCATGAGCTCCGAACTTTTGAAGAAGAAATCTTAGAGAGTAGTGAGAGGATGAGGCAGGTAGGAGAGCGACTCGTCTGGAAATATGACGAGCGCAATATGGATTACTGGATGAATCCAGACCAATGAAGGGGATGGTGGAGTTGGTAATAATAATAATAATAATAATATATAATATGTTTTTATGAAAAAAAATATATAATAATAATAATATGTGTAATAATAATATATGTTGTAGTATAGACCACTTTGTGGTTAGCGATGCATAGTAGTATTGTAATTTTCAAATTTCAGTATTAGTTTGTAATAGATGTATAATAGTTAAGAAAGAGTAAAGTCGCAATGCTCGACGTTTTTTTTATCAAAATACGTGTCATGTGATTGATCATATTAAGATATTATCTTGTGATATTAATACGTAATGATTGTTTAAAATTCAGATGAACGACGAAGTGAATCAGGAAAATATGAATAACGATAACCAGAGTAACAATAACCCGGGTAACGAAAATCCGAACAACAGCAATGGAAACCAAGTGGATAACAGTGCCATCCAACACGTAGTGGCACAAGGAATAATAGATGCAATGCCATATATTATTCAAACGATTAGGGAAGCAGAAAATAAAAGTAAGCATAGCAAGCGACCCTCTGAACCTGCAAACAGCGTAAACAATGGACCCGTACTTCAAGTGCCCATTCCCAAAAGAAGAAGAACCGTGTCTTACGGTTGTTCTTACAAAGAATCCTGGTCTTGTAAACCAATGGAATTCTCGGGCAGTGAATGGGCCGTTGTAGTTCTACGCTAGATAGAAAAGACTGAGGCAGTCTTAAGAGTAAGTAAATGTGCGGAAGAGGATTAGATAATGTTTGCTTCCAATCTGTTTAAGAATTCAGCACTAGAATGGTGGAACACTATCCTCCAGACTAGAGGAAGTGATAGAACTTACAATATGGAATGGGAGGAATTTAAAAACATGGTAGAAAGGAAATTCTGTCCTCCTAATGAAAAGGAACAAATAGCAAACAACTTCTTAAACCTAAGAATGACTGGTGTGGATAGTAAAGGGTACACTAAGTTATTCTTTGAATATGCAAGAATAGTGCCAACCCTTGCTTCACCTGAACCAGTATTAATCTCCCGTTACATCTGGGGATTAATTGGAGAGATAAGGCATGTAGTCAAGGCAGCTAGACCCCAAACTATAGAAGAAGCTGCAGAACTAGCCAATACCTTGACAGATGAATTAGTCCGTACACGAGAAGAGGATTAAAGGAGGAACCTAACCCAGAAGCTTACACAAGAATTTCGTTCTGGAAATTCTAACCGTGGGAGAAATGTAGGTTCTACCTCTGCACCTTACTGTAAGTATTGCAAAAGGAAGCATCCCGGAAGATGTTCCATATATTGTAACTTCTGCAAAATATCGGGACACAAGGATGAAGATTGCAGGAAAAAGATTAGCAACAGAATATGCTACAACTGCGGAGAACAAGGCCACATCAAGCCTAACTGTCCAAAGCTAGCTCCAGCTACGAACACCAAGAATACTAAAAATACTAGAGCATTTGTTCTGACTGCAGAAGAAGCAAAGATGATCCCGAATGTGATCACCGGTACGTTTTTAGTTAATGATGTTTTTGCTAAAGTATTATTTGACTCTGGTGCAAACCAAAGTTTTATTCATACTTCATTTTGCAAAATTCTTAATCAATCATTAACTAAACTTTCACAAGAATGTCTAGTAGAGACAGCAAATGGGGAAACCATTAAGATTTCTGAGATCTTGCAGGGAGCAAGAATAGAAATTCTAAATCAGAAATTTATTGCAAACCTTTACCCCATGAATCTGGCAGGATTTGATGTTGTGTTAGGAATGGATTGGTTAATAGCCAATAAAGCCAGTATTTTATGTGATCAAAAGTCAATTCAAGTAAATTCACCAAGGGTGAAAAGATCACAATTAAAGGAAATAAAACCCTTAAATTCACAAAGTTCATCTCTGTGATGAAAACAGCAAGTTACATAAGAAAAGGGTCATTAGTGTATTTGATTTCCATAATCACTAACACTAAAGAAAAAGAATTAAAGGATATTCCAGTAGTATCCCAGTTTTCAGATATATTCCCAGAAGAGCTACCAGGACAACCTCCACATAGGGAAGTTGAATTCAGAATCCATTTAATACCAGAGACAGCACCAGTTGCCAAAGCACCTTACCGTTTGGCACCCGCAGAAATGCAGGAACTAAAGAAACAATTAGATGAATTGTTAGAGAAAGGATTCATACAGCCAAGTTCATCACCCTGGGGAGCACCGATTTTATTCGTTAAAAAGAAGGACGGATCAATGCGAATGTGCATTGATTACCGTGAATTGAACAAGGTCACAATTAAGAATCGGTATCCATTACCAAGAATAGATGATCTATTTGATCAATTACAAGGAGCACGATTTTTCTCTAAAATCGATTTAAGGTCAGGATATCATCAATTAAAGGTACAGAAAGAGGACATTCCTAAGACCGCTTTCAGAACAAGGTATGGCCATTATGAATTTACTGTCATGCCATTTGGTTTAACCAATGCCCCAGCTGCATTCATGGACATGATGAACCGAATATGTAAGCCATATTTGGATAAATTCATAATTGTCTTTATAGATGATATTCTCATTTACTCTAAGAGTAAAGAGGAACATGCAAAGCATTTGCACGCACTTCTAAGTTTATTGAGAAAGGAAAAGCTTTATGCTAAGTTTTCAAAGTGTGAGTTTTGGTTAGAACAGGTACAATTCCTTGGACATCTAATAACTCACTCAATTATCTTTCAATATTCCGGCCTTACGGGACTGTACCCCTGCTGACTCAGACCAATATGGCTGAGGGAAGCGTTGCCTCCAAAAGAGGGACATGCCAATATAACTAATAAAATCTCTTAAAAAACCCAAAGTGCAGAAATCATCAAAGGATGCACAAAAGATGGGTCGGAACCAAATGATTCTCTCTTGTTTATTTGTTTCTTTTATTACTGTAGTTTCTTTTTACTTGTTAAAAACCTTTTCTCAAAATTTGGGTCGATTAGACGTTGACGATAATTTGGTATTAAAAACTCTTGTGTCCTTGGACGACCTCGACATCTTACCATCACTATACTACGCCAACGATTGGTGCACTTGCCCTAGCGTGTTGTAGAGAGTGATAGTGTTATATCGTGTTTTATAAATTTAAAGCTTCATAAAAGAGTAAAAAAAATACTTAAAAATTATCATAAAAATCAATACACCCTCACTCACGATCAGTAGCCATAGGTAAAATTTTCTATCCACAACAATTGCCATCAAAATTTTACAAGTTTCCCACTTGCAACAGCCACTGTCAGAACGATAACTCGATTGGACATGCGACACAACCATTACTACTATCTCGCTTTTATATTCATCATCATATTCGTGAATACATGTCATCTCTCATCTTCATTTGCAGGAAATTACCAGGTAAATCCCCTCTACTCACACTACACTTTCTGAAAAATTCCTTCAAAAAATGAGAAAAAATATGACTTGATCCCATCTTTCTATGACTAATTAGGCTTCCTTATAAGGGGCTTGATACCTTCACCACTGATGTATTGTAAAATACATCTTTTATCGTGTCTAGTTTGTTCGGTTTTTAGTTAGTTTTAGTGTCATTTTAATTAGAATGGTCGTATATTTGATTTATTTATATTTTGTAGGTCTTGGTGGACTAAAGGAGCTGAAAAGAGTAGCAAACGAGCCATAATACGAGAAAACCAAAGACTGGGACGTGAACGAGTGAATGAAGATTGAAAAAGAAATGTATGTTTTATACCTGTCGCGTGTCGCGACAGGTCTTGTCGTTTTATCCGTGTGTCGCGAGGCTAAGATGGGTTGTTTGATTGATTTTAACACGCCATGGGCTGCGGTACTATAAGGCCATACTTTCACGGGCCGCCAAAGACTGACATGCCATCAGATTACGTAAATTAATGGGTTTTGGGCCTTGTGGAAAGTATAAATCATTGTTTTATAAACCCTAATCAGACCAGAATTGAAGTTGGACGATTACACACCATTCTGGACGAATAGAGCCATCTTTGCAAGAAATATAGGCTAGGAATCATTGGAGTCGAGTGAGGAGCTTAAAGTTTGAAGCTTTACGGGTTCTATCTATTCGGTTTCTCTTGTTTTCTAGTTTCTTGTTTCCTATGTCGATTAATTCAGTAATAAAACCTTGTTTTATTATTTTTGAGACTATGATGTTTGGCTAAATTTCTTAGACTACCTAGGTTATGATGAACTTTTGATTAAGTATGGATTTTTATCGTATGTTAATGTGTTTTATGGTTTTATCATGAAAAGTAATAAACTTTGGAATTTTGATTTAATGTATATGCGTATTTAATCTTATTTTAACTTTGATCACATGTTTCACTTGAGTTTTTGTGGATGTCTTCCATGTATGAATGCTAGTTAGGTGATGGACTGTGTGTTAGTGACTAGTTTACGGTTAATTGTGCACAATTTCCGTAGGAACTGCGATTAAGGTTTTTAATAGGGTTTTATATTCTACCAATCTTTATATCCTTAAGGTGAGAGATTATCGGTCCGTCTTTATTGTTAGATTGCTAGGGTTTGGTAATTCGTAAGAATATCATCTTAGTTTACCTTTCAGTATTTGCTTACCGAGTTAAATCAAAGTCCTTTGTTGCCTTAGACTTTCATCTTTGAGCTAGTTAGTCACATTAGGGCACTTTTCGAGATAATTAGATAACTGTAGGGAAGTCTAATAAACCGATAGTCTTAACAGTCTTTTAGAGTTCCATAGGTGTCTTCCCGAGAAGGGTGGGGGGTCCTGTTCGGTTTCTCTTAGGGTTTAGTATTTAAAGATCTCGGTTCCATAACACATTAGCATCTGATAGAAACCATACGATATCAATTGGGATTCCAACCTAGGTAGTTGTTTGTCACCTCTGATCTCAATCTTCGTTTAAGTCGCGTCTTAGTTGTTTAATTATTTAATTATTTTAATTGAAATTTAGGATATTTAGAAAACCCCCCTTCAAAATATAAAATCAAATTAGTCATGTCAGTTTGTCAAGTCTATAGAGTCTATTAACGTAATTAGAGAGTCTCGTGGGTTCGATACTCGGACTTACATAAGTTATACTACATTGACCGGTACACTTGCCAGTTGTGTGGTCTAGGTTAGAGAGTCTTAGTTTTATAAATTTAAAGCTTAGTGTGTCTAATTTAGGGTTTAATTTAGTTAATTTATTTAGACCACTTTTAGCATATCAAGTTTTTGGCACCGTTGTCAGGGACTCTTTGGCAATTGTGTTAATTACTCTGTTTAGACTTGCTTAATCTCATATGTGCTAATTGTTTGTATATTGAGTCGTAGAGGTTTAATTGTCCGTGTCTTTTATTTTTTTTAATGTTATATATTTATTTTGGGTTTAGTAAATATGTGTGAAATTTGTGGAGGGCCCCATTTTACAGTTAAATGCCCACAATATGAGGGGTCCTCTACAGATTATTATACTAACCCCTTTGTGCAGCCACATCTATATCCTTCGCATGGTATTCCACATATCACCCGTATCAGCAGCCATATCGAACAGAAAGTAACCTACATTTAGAAGAGATGCTTCGTCAGCTAAAGGAGGTGAGAATTGAATTAGCAGAAATAAGGAGAAGAATGAATGCCCTAGAAGCACACGTAGAACCGGAGACCATAATGGACGTCTCAGTCCCACCTCCGGTTCAGCAGGAATAATAAGAAGAGAATACGGGTAAGTTCATAATTGATTTTTCGTGTAGTAATGAAGAGATAGATGCGCAACTGGCTGCATATAAGAGATCGAAGGGAGAAGACCCAGAGGAAGAAGAAGAAGAAGAAGAGGAAGAAGAGAACAAAGTTCAGGCCGAACAAAAGCCGACGACTGGCTATACATATGATGCGGAAGGTAACTACCTCAGTTACATGCTTTCTAGTGGGGAATTAATCCCAACATTTCCAGAATTGGGGAAGGATTTGTCGTATAGAGAATACGAAGATGAGTCAGATTAGGAGATCATTCCATTCACGGAGACGAAAATGGACGCTGAAGTCCCACCTCCGGTTCCACAGGGTACTTACTATATATGATTTCAGGAGTGACTCTGATGATGAAATAGACGAAGAAGAATGGGCGACGTATCAGAGGTCGTTAGTAAAGAAATAAGTGAATGAAGAGGAGTTAGATTTGGGAGAGTCCTTGGAGTTTATGTTTGCTGAAAAGGTAGAAGATAAGGACTTAGAGAATCTGTTATCTAGGGAGGATGAGTTTTTAGAGTTAGAATTAGATGGTTTACCGGTCTACTTGAAGGTGAACCGGCAGAGGTGATCAAAACCTACACCAGACAAAGAAACTAAGTGTGGTGATCATCCTTTGAAAGTGGGGGAAGAGGAAGAACACCACAGCTGGCCCGTGGTATTAGTGATAGGTGAAACTGAAAAATCAGAAAGGCCACGGGAGAAGGCAAGGAAAGAGAAAAGATGGAATCGGAACTGGAAGGGGACCGAAGGGTTATATACGTTGGAGGGGAAGGAGCCGTTCAAACACGATCAGTCCTCTCGCTACATGCCGCGCATCCGATTCCTTCTAGGTAAGTTTAAATTCTGGTGGTCTGACCCGTTTAAAAGTTTTAAAATATTTTATTATTCCACCATTAAATTTTTAACTAGTTTTTAGGACCGGGTGGAATTAAACTGGTTAGATAGGGTCCAGATCAAAGAAAAACCTCCTGATCAAATTTAAGTGTGGGGAGGTTTTGTAGAGTTGGTTAAATTTATATATTCGGTGTATTTTCGGTAGTTTACAGTACGTGTTTACTTGTATAATGAGTCATATATTCTGTACCATGAGTCTAATTTAGTGTTTTTGAATCCGTTTTTGTTTTAGAGTTGGTATTGCTTTGGTTTTTGTTTATGCTGGTTTGAATCGTATCACCCGTACGCAATCTCCATTCGGGTGATTTTGGAGTTGCATTTCAAATTTCAAGGATTTTACTAAGTATACCAGTCAGTTGTCAAAGCCGATCGTGTCCGATATGCTATTTGATCGAGCTGGATTGGACGAGAGTTTGTGAAGATTACGTGTTATATAACCAGCTAAGTCCTTTCCGATTTGCCCTTCTGTCTTTTATTTCTTATTTATTTTTAGTTTTTTAGTCGGTTTCCATCCTACATTGAGGGTAATGTAGAGTTTAAGTGTGGGGATGGGAAACTATCGTTTGAGTCTGTTTAGTGTTAGCTTGAGTCATTAAAAGTTTGAAAAATACAAAAAAAAAATTAAAAAATGTTCTTGTTTTAGATGTTTGCAAAATAAATACAGAAAATGATAGAAAAGTCGGATATGTTCGGGTTTCCAATAATAATAATAATAATAATAATAATAATAATAATAATAATAATAATAATAATAATAATAATAATAATAATAATAATAATAATAATATAAGTTAAAAAGTTAAGCTTGTGTGTAGCTTGGGATGTGTGAGTAGGCCCGATTCGGTTTCTAGGTTCCTTTGATATTAAAATACCTTAATTGTTAGTCTGCTAGTGGGTGCTCAGCTAGGAAAAGTAGATAGCTGAAACCTCCAATAATAGTGTAAGAAATGTCGTTATAAGCTAAAATTTTTAGAAATTTTTATCCAAAGAAAAAAAAATATAAATGAGCTAGATTGAATAAAAACGAGGCCTTTGTAATCTTTATTGGGGATAGTGACTCATATTTAGATTTCCTCTAGGTTAAGTTAAGAAAAAAATGCGAAAAATTACCGACGCTTACGTTGTCGCTCTTGGGGATTGTGACTCTGGTTGAAACAGCCTCTGGGTTAGGTATGCAAATTCTAGTGCTCAAAAGAAAAGAAAATATAAAAAAAAATTAATGTTAAATTCTTTTGATTTTGGTATAAAACGGCTAGGAAAGAGTCAATTGATTCGTTCCTTTTGTTTCATGAGCTTGAGGCGAGATTAGGTGAAACTGCGGCTTTTACTGTGAGACCCTAGGTAAATTGACCAAACTTGAAATTAAAGTGCATGATAAGGGCTTGGAACCGGATCTGGGTTCAAGTGGACACATATACTTGCAATCTCGGTTAACACGAGTTTAAATTTTAAATAAATAATCTAGATTTTTGAACCTGGATATTTCTGATTATGATTATGTTTGCATAAGTCTTTTTCAGGGACGAAAAAGAGATAAGTGTGGAGATATTTGATGTATTGTAAAATACATCTTTTATCATGTCTAGTTTGTTCGGATTTAGTAGTTTTAGTGTCGTTTTAATTAGAATGGTCGTATATTTGATTTATTTATATTTTGTAGGTCTTGGTGGACTAAAGGAGCTGAAAAGAGTGGCAAACGAGCCAAAATACGAGAAAACCAAAGACCGAGACGTGAACGAGTAAACGAAGATTGAAAAAAATAATACAAAAATGTATGATTTATACCTGTCGCCCGTCGCGACAGGTCTGGTCGTTTTGTCCGCATGTCGCAAGACTAAGATAGGTCGTTTGATTAATTTTAACACGCCATGGGCCGCAGTACTATAAGGCCATACTTTCGCGGGCCGCCAAACACTAACATCCCATCAGATTACGTAAATTAATGGGTTTTGGGCCTTATGGAAAGTATAAATCATTGTTTTATAAACCCTAATCAGACCAGAATCGAAGTTGGACGATTACACAGCATTCTGGACGAATTTTAGAGCCATCTTTGCAAGAAATCAAGGCTAGGAATCATTGGAGTCGAGTGAATAGCTTAAAGTTTGAAGCTTTACGGGTTCTATCTATTCGGTTTCTCTTGTTTTCTAGTTTCTTGTTTCCTATGTCGATTAATTCAGTATTAAAACCTTGTTTTATTGTTTTTCACACTATGATGCTTGGCTAAATTTCTTAGACTACCTAGGTTATGATGAACTTTTGATTAAGTATGGATTTTTATCGTATGTTAATGTGTTTTATGGTTTTACCATGAAAAGTAATAAACTTTGGAATTTTGATTTAATGTATATGCGTATTTAATCTTGTTTTAAATTTGATCACATGTTTCACTTGCGTTTTTGTGGATGTCTTCCATGTATGAATGCTAGTTAGGTCATGGACTGTGTGTTAGTGACTAGTTTATGGTTAACTGTGCACGATTTCCGTAGGAACTGTGATTAAGGTTTTTAATAGGGTTTTATATTCTACCAATCTTTATATCCTTAAGGTGAGAGATTGCCGGTCCGTCTTTATTGTTAGATTGCTAGGGTTTGGTAATTCGTAAGAATATCATCTTAGTTTACCTTTCAGTATTTGCTTACCGAGTTAAATCAAAGTCCTTAGTTTCCTTTGACTTTCAACTCTGAGCTAGTTAGTCACATTAGGGCACTTTTCGAGATAATTAAATAACTGTAGGGAAGTCTAATAAACCGGTAGTCTTAACAGCATTTTAGAGTTCCATAGGTGTCTTCCCGAGAAGGGTGGGGGTCCTGTTCTGTTTCTCTTAGGGTTTAGTATTTAAAGATCCCAGTTCCATAACACATTAGCATCCGATAAAAACCATACGATATCAATTGGGATTCCAACCTAGGTAGTTGTTCGTCACCTCTGATCTCAATCTTCGTTTAAGTCGCGTCTTAGTTGTTTAATTATTTAATTATTTTAATTGAAATTTAGGATATTTAGAAACACCCCCCCCCCCCCTCATAGTATAAAATCAAATTATTTGTGTCAGTCTGTCAAGTCTATAGAGTCTAGTTAACGTAATTAGAGAGTCTCGTGGGTTCGATACTCGGACTTACATAAGTTATACTACATTGACTGGTACACTTACCGGTTGTGTGGTCTAGGTTAGAGAGTCTTGGTTTTATAAATTTAAAGCTTAGCGTGTCTAATTTAGGATTTAATTTAGTTAATTTATTTAGACCACTTTTAGCACATCAACTATCATGACACTTTTTAAATCTGTGAGGGGTAGGCGCTGAGGGCGTGCTGGCTGCCAAAGCAGACACTATCATGGTGCGGTTACGCTGGGCTGTTACAGATGGTATCAGAGCCAGGGACCGGAATGATGTGCCAGGGAGGACGTTGGGCCCCATAAGGAGGGTGGATTGTAACATCCCACATTGGTTGTGAAGGGGAACGAAGGCTTCCTTATAAGGGGCTTGATACCTTCACCATCATGATGCGTTTTAAATCCGTGAGGGGTAGGCGCTGAGGGTGTGCTGGCTGCCAAAGCGGACAATGTCATGGTGCGGTTACGCTGGGCTGTTACAGATGGTATCAGAGCCAGGGACCGGACTGTTGTGCCAGCGAGAACGCTGGGGCCCGTAAGGAGGGTGGATTGTAACACCCCACATTGGTTGTGAAGGGGAACCAAGGCTTCCTTATAAGGGGCTTGATACCTTCACCATCATGACACGTTTTAAATCCGTGAGTGGTAGGCGTTGAGGGCGTGCTGGCTGCCAAAGCGGACAATATAATGGTGCAGTTGCGCTGGCTTTTACATATTCCAAAGACGAAATCTGAACTTTCAAATATGAAGATATTAATCTTCTTAAATCCATAAACGCCTTTCCTAATTTCTGCTCTAAGACATGGATCCGTTTTCCAACATATCCTTTCACCATAGGGTTGACCTATCAATTTCCAGCCGTAATTTATGAGTTTTTCAGGCTTACCGGCTTATCATATTCTCAAACCATGCCCATGGTTTGGCATATCCTGTATATGCTGGATAATCTAAACAATGCTCGCTCTTGTCCGTTGGAAATCCAGAATTAGCTAGGGTTTACAACTTAAGGACTCATGGTTCTTCTCGTTCTCAGGCAAGTAAAGTCTTAACAAACCCCCTATTGAAAAAGCCACCCAAAATGATCTTGAATGGAAGGGCCATTTTTTTCTTTGTTAAACGTGATATCATACCCAATGTGTCACAACCCTCGACCCTATCCTGGGAGCGGGAGCCGCGAACCAGTCAGATGGTATCGGTGTTTATTAATTTGGCAGCGGAAATTTTCATCAGGACCGTAGTTAGGAAATATTTTTATCAGAGTTAATCACCAGAATGTTTAAATTAGATAAATGGGGTAAAACCCAAATTTTCTTTACAATACATTTATAGGGATAAACCCTAATTATTGAAAACAAAATCTTCTTTTTATTTTGGTAACTTTTATAGCCACTTTTCTAAGCCTTCAGTGCTCTCCAGCTGGCTTCTATTTGGCTTTCACATTTTGTTACCTGAAACGCGTTTAAAACATTTTTGTCAACGAGAAATACTGGTGAGTGAATCCCAGTTTAATCAAGTTTTAATAAAAACCATTGTACAGTATTGAGCGCGATCTCGCAATTACATTTGTTTCCAAGTCATACTAATTACCACCCACGATACTCTGTCAACCCGACTTGTGGAAATGTTACTCCTCGCAAGGCAGTAACAAATTTTATATACAAAACCCGAACATACCGACGATAATTGTATCCTTACAAATACTCAATCACTGTGAGGTTTTGTAAAAACAATTATCCTTTAGGGTTTCCTCGCAATTACATCATGTGAGGTTTTGTAAAAACAATTTACAAAAAGGAAATTACTCACATTGTTGTCTTATATTATCCTTTAGGGTTTCCTGGTGACAATCTATAATTTACACAAATGCACACGTGTTAGTATAATAACCCATTTTAACATTAGTAATACCCTCCCCGAGACGGCATTCCAACGACTACGTCGGGCAGAACCACGACAGCCGTTACGGAACCCTAGATCAATCGGGCAGCGTATCTAATACGTATCCAGGGGTTATGATACTTACAACGGAGCAGAAAATCGATATTTAGGGGGTATTATGCCCGGGTATTACTTCTACCCTATAGAAATTGAGAGAGAGATTTGAACAACGAAACTGAAGGCCGCTCGATCCAATTTATAGGGCTGATCAGGAGGTTTGTCGCGCCCCGCGATGGATGAGGAGGAAGATTACGCGGCCCGCGAGGGCCAGAAAAGGCGGCAAGGGTTGCTGAGTCATCGTGGGGTATCGACGCGTGTAGGGACACGTGGCAGCATCTGGTGCTCGCCTAGTGTTGGGCTGCCGTGCCCCGCGTAGCCCGAAGACTAAGTCTTCGCGGCCCGCGAGCGCCTACCAAAACTTGTTTTATTTTATTTTTATAGAATTAAAGGTATTTCGGGGTCATTTTTCGTATTCGGGGTGTATTTTAGGACATTTAGGGGTGTCTAAAATATTTTAGGAGGGTTGTTATATCATGGGTATAACTCCTGAACTATTTAATAAAATATATAATGCACTCATGTTAAGTATAGTAACCCAATTCAACTTTATCCATACGTCACGAGACAGAACCCCAACAAACTTAGTCAGGCAGAGCCTTGACATTTGTTACGAGGCCCTAGATCAATCGGACAGGGCATCGGTGACCAGGGATTACAACACTTAAAACGGGGCAAGGCTTTTAAAATATTATGGTTTGGAATACTAAAGAAAATTTGAATATATGTGAGAGAGAGATGGTGAATTACTAAAGAATGTTATAGAAGTAGAAGGAGAGATCGAAAGGAAAGAAAAGGCAGATTGAGAGGTTGTCTGATGTTTCCTATTTATACTTTGAAATTCTCCTTGGAGTGCACGTCAAACAAAATTTGATTTGATCTTTAGGAATACATGTGGAGAAGCAAGGAAATTCTCAATTTGTTAGTTTTAGATAAATTTTATTTTATTATATACATATATATATATATATATATATATATATATATATTATAATTAATTTAACTACTTCATTCATTTGGCGTTTATAACTTCTAAAATATGACGTTTTATAGAATGATAAATATGTCTTTAGAACGAAAATATTTTTATCTATATTTTGATCTAAGTTTCATTAAAAACGGAGTAAGGTTAATTATAACGTATTTTTATTATTATAATTATTAAACGGTTTCTACGTTCACCAAACTATCTCATATTTCTATCGGTCAACTTACCCATGATCTATCCATCTAATATCATAAGTTTTTATATACTTTATTTTAAATTTTATAAATAAAAACTTTGGGAATGTTACATCTTCCCCACCTTGTTTTAAATCTCGTCCTCGAGATTCCCTGAAACATGGATGAATACTTTTAGTTAGTTACTGATCCTAGTTCCTAGATATATTCTGGTCCTTGCTTTGAATTCCAATTTACTTTGACCCGAACTATTCTCTATGTTTTGAGATTCTTATCTTCTCAGGAATTCTTAATGAAAGTAAAATTATTATTAGCGTAAGGTTTTTTAGATGTTTTATGTCTTAGCATAACTTTTAGTTACAGGTTTCCTAATACGTCAATAATCTAAGGTAACGCAAGGGGAATTCTTACACTTTCGATGTCGTCCAACTTATAGGGTTCCCGTCGTTCATCTTGTTGCATGAGTTACGAGACGAATGATCAAACGAATAATGTTTGATATCGGAATTTTAGAAGTATACGAGAGATTCCTGATGAATAAATCTAAAATTATTATTAACACACATATTCGTGATTTATCTCTAATTGTCAATCATTATGGCTTTTGGATTTCCTTATAGATATACATATCTATATAATCATATATTTCACATACTGTAATATACACACCATTCATAAGATCAATGTATTTAACAGACGCATATTTCCAAAAACAGGTCAAGCATCAGGTCATGGTACTATTTAGGGAATTCCATTAACATAACATATACCCCATCTCACCCGGTCTCGCCGGAGAGGTACCCCCATCTTACCCGGACAAGCTGTAGAGTCTACCACACCATACCCAGTCTTGCCGGAGAGGTAATTGTTATTGTATTTCCCTTAAATAGAATTTCTCTCAAAGCATGGTTTTAAAAGTGCATTATTTGTTATGGCTTATATCAAGAAACAAGGAAATTAGTATTCTCATGATGGATCAATTTCTAGAACCGAGTAGTACTAATAAACAAGAAATAACAGTGGCCAGGTGTTATTGCTTATTTATCATACTTGCTTTGTTCTAGTCATTATTCTCATGGCATACCAACACCCATCATACTTTATTTAAGCAAGTAATTAGCTTATCTCGAAGCTTACACTAAGGCATTGTTCTTAGGTTCATGTCTAAATACTATCCTGGGTGTTACCAGTAAATATCCTAACTCTTTTTGTTTAAGCATAGGTATTATTATGGTTGTAATGAATCACCAATGATATTTTCTCTTATGTTTATCTTTAGAAGATATTTGATTATTATATTGTGTGTATCACCAAGAAATTCTATTATATATGTATATATTTATTATTTGGAAACATAGAATTTCAAAATTTTAATATTTAAAACTTACATAATATATATACACACATATATATAATACTAAATTATTTTGTAATATCTTTAATTTCTAAAAATTAAACGTACCAATCATTAAGTTTATTCCCTAGCTTTATTTACCCTTTTATAAAAGTAATATATTGAAATAAACTTCTGTTTATTGAATATAATATTTTTAAAGGATGGAAAGTTTAAAGAAATAATTTAATCAAAATATAAACTTTCTGGACTCATAGGAACAAAATTCATTTTTAACTAGTGAGTTGAACCATATTGATTTAAAATATTAAAACTTAACTTTTAATTTATTGTATATTATATTATTTATTCAAAGAAGTATTATAATAGGTAATACAACGTTTGATACTTCTAAAACTGATTCCAATTATATTAGGTAATTAAACAATAAACATGTACTAGCGTATGTATATTTATCTCTCAAACAGTAATAATAGAAATTTGTGTAAAAATATTATAATATTAAGATTGTAATTTGATTCTTAAATGAAGCTATATAAAGGACAATCGTATTAAACATACATTTGAGTCAATTATTTTTATGTGGGGCATCCATTTTGATTCTAGCTTGAAAATGAAACACTAACTAGAATAATTAGGGAAATTTTAATGTGCCACGTAAAAATAAATAAGTAAATAAATAGAATACTAAATTATTAATTTAAGTCGAGTAAGAAAAGGGGTTTTCCTTTTGTACTAACTTTTATTTTTAATAATTAATTATGTACTATTTTTACAAACCATTAGACCCATCTTTTCCTTCTTTTATAATATATCATAAAATAAAATTATTACTTTTATTATATTCTAAAGGATAGAGAATAAAAATATTATTACAGATACACAACTATTCATGTGTATTAACATATGTTAATAGATATATAAGCATACTAGTAGTGGTTAAAAAATCACAAATAATTTTTTTTTTTTCAGTACAATTTAGATTGTCACAAAAGAAAATTAATCAGTGTATGTGAGAACATGTATATAATGTTAATTACTAAAATTACTATGTGCGATGTATCTATTCGATACAGTGTGAGATAAAAGTATAAGTTCAAAATTAACCATTATAGTATTAAGTGTTTTACCATAGATTATTAAATACTATGTACCTATATGTACTATGTAAAGAAAGTATGATTGTGTTAAATTAAATAAAAATTGTGCAAATTAGTTAGATCACTCTACTTGTAATTTAGTGTACAAATTAACTAACTAGTTTGTGTCAATGTGATGAAAGTACTTAAATTTTACGTGAATAGATGAAAAACTATTATTATTAGTATTATTGTTATTATTATTATTATTATTATTATTATTATTTACTAAATATAACATTATTAAATGTTAAGTTAACAATTTGAAAGAGTACAGAAAAGTTTCAACTTGGTTCTACTCAAATATATTGAAAAATCTTTTTTTATAGAGTAAACTGCCATTTTGGTCCCTAAGGTTTGGTCACTTTTGCCACTTTAGTCCAAAACTCAAACCTTTTGCATCTGGGTCCCTGTGGTTTCAGTTTTATTGTCATTTTGGTCCAAAATGAAATCAGGTCATATTTGTCTTATAAAATCCTGCAATTTTGTCATTTTCCTCAGGGGCAAATCAGGTCATATTTGTCTTATAAAATAGAGTAAATTACAAAGTTCGTCCTTTATGTATGTCATTTATTACAAAGTATGTCATTTATCTTTAATAAGCTCAGAAAACATACTCGATGTTTGCAAACCCTTACACATTATGTCATTTAGCCCTAACTCTGTTATTTTTCATGGTTAAATCAGACCAAGGGTATCCTACATAAGGGTATTTTGGTAATTTTATTAATTTATTAAAAATATATAAAAACACCAACACCATCCACCAACACCCACTTGCTATCACATCACACCTGCAACCACCAACACCACCACCCACCTGCCACCACACCTGCACTATCACCACCGCACCTCCACCACCATCAACCACCGTACTTCCATCATCACCACCGAACCTCCACCACCGCACCTCCACTTCTGCAAAACCCCCCACCAACGGACAGAAAATCAAGCAGCCGACGACTGACTGGCCGGAGATTCATACATTCAAATGAAAACAGAGTGCAGATTGCAAACAAAACAACATAATTAATAATCATCATCAAATGAAAAATGCAATCGAAACTGTAAAAGGCGCATAATTACCCCTTAGATTCATACATTCAAAACACATATGCAGACCATACAGCTTCGATCTCCTCTCTGTCTCGATTACAGCCAGCCGACGACTGACTGGCCGGAGCCGGTTTTTCTTCGGCTGCCGGCGGTGCTGATTTCTCTGGCTACACACCCTCATCTAAACCCCTCCTCCTCCGACAACTCCCACCTGCAAACACCCCCCTTCTCGGCTACTTGGTCCGACCGGACTCCGGTGACATCGGAGACATCAGATCCAAAAGAATCTGAGATGAACAAGAACAGGGGCCTTTGTTTACCGTCGCACCACCGCCGCCGTATCCATGTGTTCAATTTCATGCAGGTTATTCGACTCAAGCTAGGGGTAGCATCGGTATTTACCACAGCCAAAGGAGTACCAGCTGCATCATATGTTGTACTTTTGTGTGGTTTTTGAACATTCATCGGCAAATCAACAACATAGGCTGAAGATTAGAATCAGGAGACTTACCATTAACATGCTCATCCATGAATTGAAGCTTTTCCATTTGATTATTTGCCATAGCTTCTTCCACAGAAGGCCACTTTTGGAGAACACGGTGATTCTTTACTGCAATATGCATCATCTCCCCTACAAAGAAGGATGATCGGATATCACCAAAAGAAAATTTAGGGGTTGAAATCGTGTCCAGATTTGGAGCCAAAACAGAAGACGCTTGTTCATCAGGGCCAATCTCTATTGTTTCCTTGGTGGTGGTTGAACAAATTTCTCCAAATGGAGATCGCATCTGAGATAAAGAGACTCTACGGCGGCTAGGGTTCCGATCCGAGAGAGAGAAAGAGAGAGAGGAGGGGTGAGTGTGGGAGTTCTTGGTCGCCGGAGTTGGGCGGTGGTGTTTCACCGGAGAAGAAGACCAGTAGGTGGTGGTTGTGGTAGGGTAGTCAGAGAGAGAAGAAGGTGTTTATATATATATATGTATTTTGTCTGTGTATATATATAATATATAATTTTAAAATTGTTTTATTTATTGTTTTTTATAATGATTTATTTTAACATTTTGGATAAACTGACCAAAATACCCTTATGTGGGGTTGACTTAGTCAAATTTAACCTTAAAAACTAGCTGTGTTAGGACTAAAGGACGCAACATGTAAGGGTTTGCAAACATTGAGTATGTTTTCTGAGCTTATTAAAGATAAAGGACATACTTTGTAATATATGACATACATAAAGGACGAACTTTGTAATTTACTCTTTAAAATATGATATTTATTTATAAAAAAGAAATTATCATTTTACCCCTGCGGAAAAGGACAAAATAGCAGGATTTTATAAGACAAATATGATCTGATTTCATTTTTGAACCAAAATGGCAATAAAACTAAAATCACAGGTACCCAGATGCAAAAAGTTTAAGTTTTAGACTAAAGTGGTAAAAGTGACCAAACCATATAGACCAAAATGGCAGTTTACTCTTTTTTATATATGTAAAATATTCCCACTTGGTAATGGGTGGGATTGAACAGATGTCCTATCAATCTTTTCTATTTAGTTCAATGAATTAAGACACAGATTATATAAAATATGCTTCTACGTTAACATCTATAGTAATAGTTATGATAAGAAAAGGTTATATTTAAATATATTTATAATTCAACATCTATAGTCATACTCATAAAAGAGTAAAATGCACGGATAGTTCTTGTGGTTTGGTGAAATTTCATCTTTAGTCCTCAACTTTTCAAAATTACACTCTTAGTCCTTGTGGTTTGACAAGTTGTTACTCGGATAGTCCCCAAAGCGGATGGAGATTCGTTTTACTGGTTAAGTGGGTGTGAAATGACAAGGACTATCCGAGTAACAACTTGTCAAACCACAGGGACTATCCGAGTAACCTTCATCCACTTTAGGGACTATCCGAGTAACAACTTGTCAAACCACAAGGACTAAGAATATAATTTTGAAAAGTTGGGGGCTAAAAGTGAAATTTCACCAAACCACATGGACTATCCATGCATTTTACTCTTCATAAAATTTACAAATTTTATTTATTTTATTTTACATCAAAATCCTAAATTATAAAATAAACATGTAATTATTATAATAATAAAAATGGAAGGAATCATACATTAGGGTGAAGGGAATGGTTAGACACTTGAAAGTGGCAAACTTTAAAATGGACCAATCAGAGTGTGCCATGTCAGCAGGTGTGAAGAGTTTAAACTTTGATGAAAAGTGTTGGCATTGGTTAAACACTTGAAAGTGGTAAACTTTTTTTTTTCATTTAAAAAATATATATATATATGTGTTAAAAGTCAACAATACACACACATCACTTTTGTTTGTTTTGTTTGTCGGTCGGTGTGGGTATGCCGCGATTCAATTTTGCCGATCGGTGAAAGTGGGGTGGGGGCGGTGTAACCGCGCGGCAAAGGGAGTTTGCCGACCCTTTTGCCGCCCACTCCCTTCACCCTTATTAGTTTATGTTGTTTGATTACCACACGTTGTGTTTTGACATTTTCTTCAAAACCGGCACTTAGAGATTATGTCCCCATAAGTATCCAACCGCTCTCACAGTTAGACAATGGATACAATGTGTTTATATTATTTTTACACTTCTCTATTTAATACTAGTTCTATACTGAACGGTTATACTTGAATGATTATTTATGTGCCTATTACGTAAATAATAAAAATAATAATTTATTTGGTAATGGAAAGACTTAAATCTTGAAATTGCTGTAGAAGCTTTTAGCATATACTCAAGATATATTTTGATTTAACCTTTTAAGAACTTGGAAGTAAACTAGAAAAAGAATAAATTATTATGCATAAATTGAAAAGAATATTTAAGTAAGTTTTCATATTTTTCAAAAATACCCTTTTTTCTATATATAATAAATTTTCATTTGAAGATGTTTTAACTTAAATATTTAAAGGAACGGTATATTATTTATTATGAAATATTTATTAAAGATCAGCGTGATACACCTTTTTCAAAATTAACTTCATTCATTTTAATAAAATGTAATTTTAAATAGAAAAGTGTCTGCCTAGTTAAAATATAACACACGTGTTACGTTTTACTAGAAATATAATACATCTGCCTAGGTGGTCTATGGTTACATTTAATCATATTGGTCACTTTACTGTGATTTAAAAAACATAAAATCATAATATTAATATTAATATTTATCTACACAGAAAAACACATAAATTGTCACATTAATTTCCTAACATAAGGTTTAGTTTTAGGTATTAAAAGAACACCTAGATGACTTAAACCAGTGGCTCTGATACCACCTTCTGTCACAACCCCCGACCCTATCCTGGGAGCGAGAGCCGCGAACCAGTCAGATGGTATCGGTGTTTATTAATTTGGCTGTGGAAATTTTCATCAGCACCGTAGTTAGGAAATATTTTTATCAGAATAAAACACCAGAATGTTTAAATTAGATAAATGGGGTAAAACCCAAATTTTTATTACAATACATTTATAGGGATAAACCCTAATTATTGAAAACAAAATCTTCTTTTTATTTAGGTAACTTTTATAGCCACTTTTCTAAGCCTTCAGTGCTCTCCAGCTGGCTTCTATTTGGCTTTCATATTTTGTTACCTGAAACGCGTTTAAAACATTTTTGTCAGCAGGAAATACTGGTGAGTGAATCCCAGTTTAATCAAGTTTTAATAAAAAGCATTGTACAGTATTGAGGGCGATCTCGCAATTACATTTGTTTCCAAGTCATACTAATTACCACCCACGGTACTTTGTCAACCCGACTTGTGGAAATGTTACTCCTCACAAGGCAGTAACAAATTTTGTATACAAAACCCCAACATACCGACGATAATTGTATCCTTACAAATACTCAATCACTGTTTAATATATAATTAATCGTGTGAGGTTTTGTAAAAACAATTTACAAAAAGGAGATTAATCACATTGCTGTCTTAGATTATCATTTAGGGTTTCCTGGTGACAATCTATAATTTACACAAATGCACACGTGTTAGTATAATAACTCATTTTCACATTAGTAATACCCTCCCCGAGACGGCATTCCAACGACTACGTCGGGCAGAACCACGACAGCCGTTACGGAACCCTAGATCAATCGGGCAGCGTATCTAATACGTATCCAGGGGTTATGATACTTACAACGGAGCAGAAACTTGTTATTTAAGGGGTATTATGCCCAGGTATTACTTCTACCCTATAGAAATTGAGAGAGAGATTTGAACAACGAAACTGAAGGCCGCTCGATCCAATTTATAGGGATGATCAGGAGGTTTGTCGCGCCCCGCGACGAATGAGGAGGAAGATTACGTGGCCCGCGAGGGCCAGAAAAGGCGGCAAGGGTTGCTGAGTCATCGTGGGGTATCGACGCGTGTAGGGACACGTGGCAGCATCTGGTGCTCGCCTAGTGTTGGGCTGTCGTGCCCGGCGTAGCCCGAAGACTAAGTCTTCGCGGCCCGCGAGCGCCTACCAAAACTTGTTTTATTTTATTTTTATAGAATTAAAGGTATTTCGGGGTCATTTTTCGTATTCGGGGTGTATTTTAGGACATTTAGGGGTGTCTAAAATATTTTAGGAAGGTTGTTATATCCTAGGTATAACTCCTGAACTATTTAATAAAATATATAATGCACTCATGTTAAGTATAGTAACCCAATTCAACTTTATCCCTACGTCACGAGACAGAACCCCAACAAACTTAGTCAGGCAGATCCTTGACATTTGTTACGGGGCCCTAGATCAATCGGACAGGGCATCAGTGACCAAGGATTACAACACTTAAAACGGGGCAAGGCTTTTAAAATATTATGGTGTGGAATACTAAATAAAATTTGAATACATGTGAGAGAGAGATGGTGAATTACTAAAGAAGGTTATAGAAGTAGAGGGAGAGATCGAAAGGAAAGAAAAGGCAGATTGAGAGGTTGTCTGATGTTTCCTATTTATACTTTGAAATTCTCCTTGGAGTGCACGTCAAACAAAATTTGATTTGATCTTTAGGAATACACGTGGAGAAGCAAGGAAATTCTCAATTTGTTAGTTTTAGATAAATTTTATTTTATTATATATATATTATAACTAATTTAACTACTTCATTCATTTGGCGCTTATAACTTCTAAAATATGACGTTTTATAGAATGATAAATATGTCTTTAGAACGAGAATATTTTTATCTATTTTTTGACCTAAGTTTCATTAAAAACGGAGTAAGGTTAATTATAACGTATTTTTATTATTATAATTATTAAACGGTTCCTACGTTCACCAAACTATCTCATATTTCTATCGGTCAACTTACCCGTGATCTATCCGTTTAATAACATAAGTTTTTATATACTTTATTTTAAATTTTATAAATAAAAACTTTGGGAATGTTACACAATGGAAATGATTTGCCCCAGTTTTGGATAGAAAAGGGTGGGTTTCAATTATTATTGTTTTTTTTTGTAAAAACATTGGTTATAAGTTAGAAAATTTTCTTTTTTATGCAACTCCTAAATTCTTAGAGATTGTTCCTGCAAAAGAAGATACAGATAAAAAGATAAAGAAGTTTTTGAAGATTCTAGTGGTTGAAAGATCCTTTAGTTTGGGCTCGGCTGTCAGCGGAGAAAGTTTCGATACCCAATTCTCAGAGTCCAGTATGTGTTCACATTCTCATTATATCATATTTTCTCAGAAATCCCCGAATCAAGCCCCGGTTTGTGTTATCTGACATTGATGATTTCATCTTTGGTGTTGTCCCAGTGAAGAAGGAAACCGCTATCCCCACTCCCAACAAGGCTCGAATTCCATTACTCTGCTCCAAGGCATCAGCTAGCAAGAAAAGAAAGCCTAGTGAAGTGATTGGTGTTGAGCATGTAGAAAATCTGAACTCTGAAGGGGTCGTGAAGAAAATCCCGACCATGGTTCAGTCGGTAAGTGTACTTCAGGATCCTTGATAACATGTTGAGATTCTTAGAACTTATAGTTGTCCTTATTTCACAGGCCTTGGAAAACTGATGGCAAACACTAAGGATACTGAGACTAGGGCTAAAGAGGCTGAGTGGAAAGCTGGGGAAGCTCATAAGGTGATTGAAAGCATGAAGAAAGATGTTGTTGCTAGTACCAAGGTTGCTGAGAAGAAATGTCCAAAAGATCTCTCGCCTTGAGAAGAAGCTAGAAGAGATCAAATCCAAGTATGAGCAGGATATGTAGGAGCTGGCAACGAAAAGTAAGAGGTCTGCAGCTGTTAGCATGCTTCAATCCAGGATTAATATGGCTGAGCAGGCATCCATTAATTGTTTTGAAGTTTCAAACTAGGATCTTCAAGGCTGGCGTTCTTCCCTGGCCAAGCTCAGGGTTGAGGTTGTCAAGAAAAATGAGGTGTCGGATGCAGTGAAGGAGGCTAAGGATGGTGGTGAAGCAGGTGACAAGGGGGAGAAACAGGGCGATGAGGGATGTGATGAAAAGTCCTGAACCCTAATGGTCGATTGTTAGTGATAATGGTTTGTGGTTGTGGTCCAAACAATTAATTTTTCATGTTTGTGGTTGTGATCTTTGAACAATTTTAGTTATCTTGTTTAGACAATGTCTAAATGATTGAGATAGAGGGATCCTATATTTTCAGGATGAAGCCTTAATTAACTTTTAACTTAGTTTTCCGCGTTTTGGATGAAGCCATGGGTATCACGTTATGGATGAATATATATATATATATATAAGTTTAACCCTTTAGCTATTTGATTGTCTCAGCAATCTTATTTTTTTCTTCTCGTATTTGAAAACTGAGTTTAAAACATTCTTTCGGGATCTCGAAAAATTCAGGGATCCCTAAAAAAATCGGGTTTTGAAAATATTTCTTAATGTATGTGATAGATATGTCCCTTTCTTGAAAATCACACCACAATCAATTCCTAAGATTTGTAGAATATCATAAATAACTAAACATGTCTGGATATAAGGCATACTCAAAATAGTTTTAAGATCACCTTCGTTGTTCCCTAAGCAAGGTAAGAAGATTACATGAATATCTCAACCTTTTGTTGGATGTTCGTGCTCCAAGATCACAAGATTTGTCCCCATGCTAGCAATGTCACACCCCGATTTCCACGTGTCACCGGTGGGCCCGGTGGGGGAGTATCATGACATGGTTGGCAACATAATAGTCAAACAACACAATATTTAATATGCACAGCGGAAGCAATTTAAATATATGATACAACCGAATTTTAATATTGTAATATCAAATGTCACAATATTCGGAAGTTTATCCACAGATAGATCGACAATAAAATAGTATTAATGGTTCAACAGACTTCAGGCATCTTAAGCTTGCGAGACTTCTATTGATGCTAAGGAGAAATCCCAGCCAATTACGCTTAGTACCTGCATTTAATCTTTTTGGGAAAATACGTCAGTTTACACTGGTAAATACAATCAACTGACTCATTTTGGAAAATGATTGAAAATTGGTTTGGATGCACGTGGCGTAAACATTTTTATTTAACTTGGGAGAATTATTTAATATTATAATCTTGTGAACGAATTATATGTTCCTTGTGCGTTCGGTAGCCCGGATCTTGTCCGGGTTAAAGATCAATAGACACACCACAATATTCTTTTGTGCACTGACGGCTGTACGCCTACACCCCGCGCTTAAGTCGTGGCCATTTCGTAAAATGATACCAAGGATATCCGGGACATGGTCATTAACCCACCAAAGGCTTTAAGTAACAAGACTGTTTAAATGAGCCGATCAAATTATTCAATTACCCACTCAACGGTGGGGGATTTGATGCCCGATCAAGCGGTATGCTATATACCGTAACCCAAGCCCGTTTAGGGAAAATAAGTTAAAAGTATTTACCTGAGCAAAGTAATAATCACAATAAGCAAATTGCAAGTAGCTTTTACTGGTCCTCCTAATCTGGAACGAAGGTTTTATAATAACCTATTAGAATCCTAACGGGTCTTTAATTAAGCTTAAGCTTAGACCGGTAAGTTTCAAAGATACGGTTCGTACGCACGATTAAGCGAAGACCGGATAGAATGTGATTTAGACCCGACAAGTTCAGAGACTTGCTTAATATGGGTCCTTCATGCACATTCTGGATTTTGAGATAAAACCGATAAGGTTTGACCCATTTCGGCTAATTTATGTAAACTTGTTACATAAACCGAACCGTACGCGTAATAAGCGTAACGGGTATCCGTAAGAGCCATATACAGGTTTCCTAAGTTAATATGCTTCAAATATGTTGTGACATCAGTAAGATGTCTTTTATTATGCCCGAAACGAATTTAAACACAAACTATGCCCCGCAGGGGTAGTTTGGTCATTTTAAAAGTTGTAAAAGAGTTTAAGTGTTAACCTGAGTTACAGGCCTGATGTAATCAGCAAATATACTCAACTTGCCAAGTTATATCAGTAGGTTAAAGTATATGGGTGAAATCTATCATTTATAACCAACTATGCACCGTAGGGGCATTTTGGTAATTTCACATAAGCCGAAAAGCTCAAAACCGAAGTCTGAGTTAATCAACCTTTGCTTACTGTTGAAATATTCTAATTTGCCTCAAATATCAGTAGTTATCACCCTTGGTATGTTTAAAATAATCCTAGTACATACAATGCGTTAAAACGCTTAAAAAGGCGATTAAAGGCCATTTCCGGGTTCGATACTTAAACCTGATATTTTTATATTTCCAGAAGGCTTAAAATAATTTATTTGTCATTTAAGGTCAGTAGCAAAAGGTTTGGAGTCGTTTGGATATGTAAAACTCATTTTATGGCCCGTAAGGGCAAAACCGACAATTACCGGATTAAGCCTACGACTATAAGTTATGCTCAGCCTAAAATTTATTAAAAATCTTTAAAAGTCCCAAAATAATATATTACATCAGTGGGTAAAATATTTGATATCAAAAAGTATGCTTAACTAGGCTATACGCTAATTACGCCGTTTTATTAACATAAAGCTTTAATTTTACGCTAACGAGCATAACTCTTATTCTACACCTCAAACTGATGTCAAACTTTTCATACAAGTCTATATATCAGTAATTAAGGTTTCTACTCTTTTACATTTTCAAAAATCACGTTTTAAGGTGAAAAGGGCATAATGGTCAACATATGAGCGATTAACGGAAACATGCATATTAATTGGATAACTAATGAACCAAGGTGTATAATCACAGAGGGTTGTACTAACATGTAACCTTAGTCCAATTAAAGCTCCGAGGCATTTCTAAAACATGCCTAAATGGGTCAGAACTGAAAGTCAAAGTGAAAGTCAAACTATGTGACTTTCGGTTCCGAACCGGGTCCTTTCAGGAAATTGTTGGGTTGAACATGTTTAGACATGTTCTTACACTTATTACCAAGTTATAACAATGATCAAACAGGTTGTATATGATCTACATTGCTAATTATGCATAAATTGTAATTTAAACATTCTGTTGACTTTTTCTTAGCAAGTTTGACCCGACTTTTGACCTGGTTAGAGTGGTAATCAGGGGGACCCTTTTAAGGGTTTATTACCCACATAATTACCAACTTATAACTACTTTTGATTCGAGATTTGACTGAGCCATTATTAATTAATCTCAAAGTCAAACCGTAATTACGATGGTTTGACTTTTAGCTAAATAACTAAGCTAAACATTATTAAAGAAGGATTAGCAAACTTACAAGAGTCCTAAGCTTGATTAGTGGTCACTTGAGAGTGTCTTGGAGCTCCAGAAATGATCAGATTGCAAGAGGAAGGTGTGAAGAACAATGGTGCATATCATGGTCCTTTATATAGTGTTTAATCCACCACAAATCTTTGACACATGAGTCTACAACCCACCACAACTGATCAACACATGTTCCTAGTGCTTAGGGGGTGCCTCGGGGTTGCACAAGATGTGAAAAATCGGTTAAAAGTCGAACACAAGAGCCATGGCAGACAAAGAAGCAAGAAATTCGCATCAGGTGGGCCTAGGCGTGATGCGACAGACCCCCCCTTGGGCCTCGCGTCGCGCGACCCATCTTCTTACTCAAATCCAAATTTTTTATTTTTGCGATTTGATCCTTGGCTCTTCAAAATTCGATTAGGCACTTGTTTCTTGGATTATGAACCCTCATAATTGATCTATAAGGGCTTTAAAACATATACCCACTTTGTTAAGTCCCCGGTTAACTTAATTGTTACCCGAAAAGTCCTAACTTTCAACGTTTACGCTTTAACCCTTCGCACACGAATTTGATCATAACTTTCTCATACGATAACAAAACTTTATGAAATTTAAATCGTGCATTCTAGTGAGCATAATTAACCGTTACAAAGCTTCGGGTTTGTCAAAAGGTCACTCAGAGGTATAACTTAAACATGTTAACACATTTAACCCCTGTAGTTTGTAATCTCTCACTTTTAGCTCCGTATGATCCATGATTTATTCGTTTGAAGGTATGAGCATCTTGTAGGGTTAATATACAATATATTTTATATTTATTCACTGTTGACATTTAGAATACGTATATCCACATACTTTCCATGATTGCCAACTTTAGTCCTTCTATAATATTCTTTCACACGTTTAAACATTTGACACATGTCTACACATTATAGGACGTGAATTTTCGAGGTGTTACATCCTCACCCCCTTAAAATAAATCTCAACCCGAGATTTACTGAAATAAATAAGGGTACTTTTCTTTCATCGTGGGTTCAACCTCCCACGTGAATTCGGGACCTCTACGGGCCTCCCATTTGACCTTTACAATAGGTACATGCTTCCTACGAAGCTTCTTAACCTGTCGATCTTCAATCGACAATGGCTTTTCCACAAACTTCAAGCTCTCATCGATATGCACATCTGTGTGTGGTATAACCAGTGATTCATCAGCGAAGCACTTCTTCAGATTGCAGATGTGGAACACATTGTGAATTCCACTGAGCTCTTCTGGTAAGTTTAACTTATAGGCAATTGACCCGACACGTTCGATAACCTCGAAAGGTCCTATGTATCTCGGGCTTAGCTTGCCTTTCTTACCAAATCGCATCACCCCCTTCCAGGGTGATACCTTCAGCAACACTTTATCACCTACTTCGAAGTGAAAAGCTTTACGCTTTGGATCTGCGTAACTCTTCTGCCTATCACGGGCAGCTTTGAGACGGTCACGAATCTGGACAATCTTGTCCGTCGTTTCGAACACTATCTCTGGTCCTGATAATTGGACATCTCCAACTTCTGCCCAACAAATGGGCGATCTACACTTTCTACCATATAATGCCTCAAAAGGCGCAACCTTGATGCTGGTGTGGTAGCTATTGTTGTAGGAGAATTCGATTAATGGTAGGTGTTTATCCCAACTACCACCCAAGTCAATCACACATGCACGAAGCATGTCTTCCAACGTTTGAATAGTACGCTCACTCTGGCCGTCTGTCTGAGGATGGTAAGCCGTACTAAAATTCAAACGTCTGCCCAAAGATTGCTGGAAACTTTTCCAAAAATGTGACGTGTATCTAGTATCTCTGTTAGAGATAATAGATACAGGTATGCCATGTAAGGCTACAATCTTATCCACGTATAACTGGGCTAACATATCGGAGCTATAAGTCTCCTTGATGGGTAAGAAATGTGCTGACTTAGTCAGTCTATCAACTATAACCCATATTGTATCATTGCCTTTCCTTGTCTTTGGCAACTTGGTGATGAAATCCATCGTCACCATTTTCCACTTCCACGTAGGAAGTTCAGGTTGTTGTAGCAAACCTCACGGCTTTTGATGTTCTGCCTTTACTTGAGCACATGTCAAGAATTTTTCCACATAGGCGGCTACAGACTTTTTCAAGCCTATCCACCAATAATTTGCCCTTAGATCCTGGTACATCTTATCAGCTCCAGGATGAACGGAGTATTTGGAACTATGGGCTTCCTGGAGGATGACATGTGACAACTGGCCCAACCCGGTAATTTCCGTACACATTAATTATTGCTTAATGACTGCAATTATGAGTTTAATTGTCAGCAATGTCTGAACACATGATTAAACAAGTGAATTCATGCATGTTGTATACTACAAAATATCGCTTTATGCATAAACGAGAGCATTGCGTCAGAATAATAGTAAACTCACCGGTAAGACACAATGTGTCAACAGAACTGCAGAAAGCAGTCAGACAATAAAATTGGAGCCTAGGTGTAGGTCCGACAACAAGAATGCATTAAAACCCAAGAGTACATACAAGGGTTAATATATATGCAATACGAAAGCAAAAATAAGCACTAAAAAGCATCCGAAACGCACTTTAAGTGCAGAATTTATATAATTCAACAATAAATCAGCATTTAGACACATAAATATTATGCAGAAATGTCGTTTTATCATCCAGAATATTTCCCTAAGTGTTGGGAATTGAAAGAGTACAAGAAAGGTACTTAAACGACACTAAAAAGTGTAATCTAGCACTTTAACGAATCGGTATGTAACCGAACAACCGGACAATACCCGGAACACCAAAATAATGCTAGAAGCATTGTTTTTATTTTCTAAGCTAGTTAGGGTCCCCGAAAACCCTAACACACTGTATATTACTTAACACACTTAACACTAGAAATAATACTTGAAATGAAACTAGTTTATGTAACTAGATGGTGTAACTTGGAGTTGAGTTGTAACCAAGACCCCCCCCCCCTTCTTGACCGAGTTCCCCATATGGGGACACACTTTCATCCTTTTTGAATTGTTTAATCTAGTTGCCTAATATCTAGGTGACACAAGGACCATCGGTTATTAGCACATGAGATTATATATAAAACCTAACCTAAACACATGGGATCATAACTTACACACAACACCAACTCAAACTCTCTCTTTCTCTCTACCTAGCTCACGGCCACACACACACACCCATCCATCAATTTTTCAAGTTCGATTCTTGCCATTCCAAGATCATTCAAGCAACAAGGATCACGTATTAGGAAGCTTGGAGCAAACGGAACACGAAGGACCTCTCTACCTTGCTTTTATCCACTCGATTTGTGCTTAGAATCTTCCCTAGCCTTGAGCTAGAGGTATAACACTTAGAACTCGTATTTAAACTATTCTAAAGTGGTTAAAAGGATTTTTGTCGGTTAAAACTCGTTAACATGCAATATGATGCTTAAAAGTCTACTAAAGGCATGAAAAATGGTGGTTAATAGCACATAAGTTGTGTAAATGTTGTAGTAATTGAAAGTTGTGATTATTTAGACCCGATCTATGATATGGTAGCTCGGATCATCATTTAACCCGGTTTAGTCATGATCTTGGATTATGACATAAAGCTTGTTTAAGAGTAACAAAGGTTAAATGATGAAACTCTACCACACACATCATGAACTTGTGTAAAAGCAATTTAACTTGTGAAATAGTGTTTAAAACTAGTAGATCTACGTATCTACAAGCGGTATTTTCAAAGGACCAAGTGTCCAAGAAATCACATGTTCTAAACCGGATCTTACACAAACAAAAGTGGTTTTTGTGAACAAACAAGTGTATGGATACTTGTGTAACAAAAGTTTTAACAAAGAAATAATTTTCGTAAAAACCGACTAGAAGTTGTAAAACTTCATATTCTTTAAAAAGGCAGTTTTTAAGAAATTAAACTTATTTTTAAAGATAACAAGACTCACTAAATGTGCTAGTAAGTTACTACACATTTTTGTAAATATTCAAGTTCATGAAATTGGTGATTATTGTTGACGATTATTGTTGATAATTGTTGTTGATGATTGTTGACGACTTAAAAGAAAATAAGCACATGTTTTGAAAACATGGGAAACGTCCATTTTTAGGGGAAACTCTGTCAAAAATTTTATAAATTTTGACACTTAGAAAAGTATAGGTTTTTGAGAAACTTATTCCCTAAAAATGTATTTAAAAGTATTACCAAGGTTTCCCTAATTTTTGGTGATGAGAAATGGTGATTTTTCAAGAATAAAAATGGATAATAAGTATATATATTTTTGAAAGAAAAATATATATTATTTGATCACCAACTTTTGTGCTAAGTGTATATAGTATGTGTTATACGTGCTAGTGTATTAAGACTTAAAAATACACTAATTACTCATGAGGAGTAGAAATATAAAAATACACATACAACATACAAGATACATAATTCGGGTGCAAAGTGCAAAACACAAAAGACTTATATTTATTTAGAGAAAATAATATAAGTAAGATACGTAGTTAAAAATATAAGAATATTTTTAACACAAGAAAATATACACAAAAGAGAGTGACTGTACTTGTGCGACGCAAGTCTAGTGACTAACATTAAGAAAACGCGTATAGGTTACGACGTTAATTAAGCAAATCCGGTGGAGTTTACGACGCTAGGAACGCAAAGTTGTGAGTTCATGCTCCCCCTTTTCTTTTAACTGTTTTCAGTTTTTATAACTTCGGGGGTGAAATACATGTACAAAAGTACAATATTTATAATTGGTATGATATAAATACAAGAAGTACACTTGGTGAGAACGAGAACCAAGTGTGACGAAATATAAGAATACAAGAAGTACACTTGGTGAGAACGAGAACCAAGTGTGATGAAATATAAGAATATGAGCAGCGCACTTGGTGAGAACGAGAACCAAGTATGAGGCGCTATGAGAAATGATAACAAGAAACGCGCTTGGTGAGAACGAGAACCAAGTAGGATGCTTTATGAGAAATAGTGTCACGAATAGGGTACAGAAGCACCATTAATCGTGTACATACTTAGACCGCAGAACAAAAGGTTAGATCTAACGGGTGCCTGGCAGCCACACTCCCGGTCGGGGCGAGAACCGAGGAGTGCTTTTGTGTCTCAGAATATACCAATTAAATGCCTTAGGTTTGGTGAGTTCCTATGACGTGCCACATGTTAATGGCTTTGCAACCCATTAACAATCTGATAATTACAGAAATACTGTATTACATGAAATTCATACCATACTAAAATTGATATATAACTTGAAGTACGTGGGGTACTCAAGAGGATTGATATATAACTTGAAGTACGTGGGGTACTCAAGAGGATTGATATATAACTTGAAGTACGTGGAGTACTCGAGAAAAACTTGATTTATTCACAACTATGTTTTTATACAAAGTATACAAACGTGAAATACAAAACTGCATGAATTCACACCAACTTTATGTTGACGTTTTTCCAAAAACTCACATGTATTTCAGGTAACTAGGATGGATGTGCGCGTGGTCTTGCTTATGCTCGTGGATGTCGCTTGTGTTTAACTTTAAATAAAGTTGTAAACTCTTAAGACAATGTTTTAAGCTGTCTAGCGATGTAAACGCTAAACTTATGTTTTCAAATTATGGTATTTGATGTTATTTTACGAGCATGTAGCATGTTTACTCTTCGTATGCAATGAGAACCTTTCATGATCACACCTCGTGCTTCCGCCGTAGAAAGGGGTGTGACAGATTGGTATCAGAGCTGCGATTGTAGTGAACCAGGATTCCTTCTCGAGTCTAGTCTACAATCTCTAGGATCCATTCACGAAAACAATTTTCAAAGAGTTTTCATTGCATAAAACGTCCCGCGACATCCACTGCCTGAAACTGTCTACATGAGTCTAGAAAAGACACTACGAGACTTAGAGTGCACTTGAGTAGCACTTGTCGTTGACTAGAAATTACTTGCAATTATGTGTGATAATTAGCATGTACTAGAAGTAGAATGTCACAAGTATATGTGACTTTACCTAAAAGCAATGGCCCATCTGAAGGAAGAAATACGAGGATGAAACGAACTGTGCGGACTGTGCAAGGAGTTACGTAATTATGGATGCATACATAATTATGGAATTCAGTGCACAAAAATCACAGCAAGTCTTGTCACGTATAGATTCCCTCAGTGCAAGCCTACCAAGTACTCTGCTAGAGTAATAATTGTTTGATGTCACTTATGTGGTATATATACCTGTGAATATATATGATACTACTGTCCAGTGTGACGATATCAAACAAATGATTAACCCTGATGTGTTATGTTCTGTCAGAACATGGCACCCAGGAAAGCTGTGAATGCTCGCAATGACGATCAACCTCCTCCTCCCCTACTGCCAAGAACTGCTGAGGAGCTGAACGCCCTACTGGAAGAAAGGATCTCCGCTGCTATCGCCCAGTACGAGGCGAACCGAACTCAAGACAGTGGAGGACCAAGCAACGCTAGGCGTAATGGGAATGGAGATTCGTCTGGAGGCAATGCAGCCCAAGGTAACCTTAAGACACTGTGCTAAGCATGAGGAAATTTATGAACGGTCTTTGTTTCATCATTTCTTCGATTGCTCACATGTGAATTGGTTGAATCAATTCCAGGCTGCACTTTCAAGCAGTTCCTCGACTGCAAGCCGATGAACTATGATGGCACAGGAGGTGCAGTAGCATTTGTGCGCTGGACGGAGAAGACTGAAGCTACTTTCCGCATGAGCAAGTGTACCGCGGATCAACAAGTCACTTTTGCTACTGGGTTATTCGTCGATGAAGCTCTGACTTGGTGGAACCTGCAAGCCCAAACTTTGGGTGATGACGCCGCTTATGGCCTCACTTGGGAGGAACTGAAGGAAAGGATGAGAGAGAAGTACTGCTCTCGTGCGGAACTCCAAAGGCTGGAAACAGAGTTCTGGCACTTGACTATGGAAGGTGCTGACATCAATGGTTACACTCGAAGGTTCCACGACCTGTCGAGAGTGCTTCCCTACATGGTGACTCCTGAATTTAAGCGTGTGGAATGCTACATTTGGGGACTGGCCTCAGAGTTTCGTGGCATGGTGACGTCGGCCAAACCACAAACAATCACCGAGGCTGTAACTCTGGCTGTCAGCCTGACTGAAGATTGTGTTCGTATGAAGAAGTTATCACTGGACCCAACAGAAAAGACCGAGACACATGCTGAGTCGTCCGGTGACAAAAAGAGAAAGCATACAAGTTTGAACCAAGCTACTCGCAACAACAAGGGTTTCAACAAGAAGCGCGACACTAATCCGCCTCAGGAGACGAAAACCCATGCAACCAAAGCATACCAAGGCTCCATGCCTCGATGCCAAAAATGTAAGTATCATCATGATGGAGCTTGTCGCATTCCAAGGTGCGACAAATGTGGTAAATTGGGTCATCAAACAGAAGACTGTTGGGGAAAAGGAAAGAACCGAAATGGGAACGGTGCTGGTAACAAGAATGGTAACGGGAAAGGGCAAGGATGCTTCAAGTGTGGAAGCAATGACCATTTCATGAAGAACTGCCCAGAGAGAAACAACGCTCCAGCTCGAGCATTTGTGATTGGAGCAAGAGACGCACGCGAGGACCCTAACGTGGTCACTGGTACGTTTCTCATTAACAATCACTTTGCATCCATATTATTCGACACTGGCGCCGATTAAAGCTTCTTGTCTGTGGAATTTAAACGCATACTCGGAGTAGAATCTAGTAGATTAGAAACTCCTTATTCCATAGAACTAGCCAATGGTAAACTTGTTGAATCGGGCGAAGTTGTTAAAGGCTGCACACTAGAACTTGGTGAACGAAGATTTAGCATCGACCTCCTACCTATTCAATTGGGTAGCTTCGATGTAGTAGTCGGGATGGACTGGTTGTCCAAGAACAAAGCTGAAGTTATTTGCCATGAGAAAATCATTCGCATCCCTTTAGCGAATGGTGAAACTCTCATCGTGCATGGAGAAAAACGAGACGCGCCTCTTCGAATCATCAGTTGTATGAAGGCACAGAAGTGCCTAAGGAAAGGATGTGTTGCTTTCCTAGCACACGTTATAGACAAGAAGGCTGAGGAGCCAAAACTCGAAGACATTCCTGTGGTGAAGGAATTTCCTGATGTATTCCCTGAAGATCTGCCAGGACTACCTCCGCAACGACAAGTCGAATTCCACATAGACTTGGTTCCAGGAGCCGCTCCTGTAGCCAAGGCTCCATATCGACTTGCGCCATCCGAAATGCAAGAATTATCTACACAACTCCAGGAGTTGTTGGATAAAGGATTCATAAGGCCAAGCTTCTCACCCTGGGGAGCTCCAGTATTATTCGTGAAGAAGAAGGATGGATCACTGCGGATGTGTATCGATTACAGGGAACTGAACAAGCTCACAATCAAGAATCGGTATCCGCTACCGAGGATTGATGACTTGTTTGATCAACTGCAAGGATCAAGCTACTATTCCAAGATCGACCTTCGATCTGGATACCATCAGCTGAGAATCCAAGATGAAAGTGTGCCAAAGACTGCATTCAGAACACGCTATGGGCACTACGAATTTCTTGTGATGCCATTTGGATTGACGAACGCGCCAGCGGTCTTTATGGACCTAATGAACCGCGTATGCAAACCATATCTCGATAAATTCGTGATTGTATTTATCGATGATATCCTGATTTACTCGCGAACGAAAGAAGAACATGAGCAACATCTCAGAACCATCTTGGAGCTACTGAAGAAAGAGAAACTTTATGCAAAGTTCTCGAAGTGCGAATTCTGGATTCGCGAAGTGCAATTTCTTGGTCACGTGGTGAATGAGAAGGGCATTCATGTAGACCCGTCCAAGATAGAAGCGATAAAGAATTGGGAAGCTCCCAAGACCCCAACTGAAGTTCGACAATTTTTGGGCTTAGCGGGCTATTATCGGCGATTCATCGAGAATTTCTCAAAAATAGCTCAACCGCTAACGACCCTTACTCAGAAAGACAAGAAGTACGACTGGGGTCACAAACAAGATGAAGCCTTCCAGTTACTTAAGAGCAAGCTATGCGATGCACCGATACTATCGTTACCCGAAGGCACGGAAGACTTCGTGGTATACTGCGACGCCTCACGACAAGGCTTGGGTTGCGTGCTCATGCAACGCCAAAAAGTCATCGCTTATGCTTCAAGACAACTGAAGGTTCACGAGAGAAATTATACCACTCACGACCTGGAGCTGGGTGCAGTGGTATTCGCCTTGAAGATTTGGCGACATTATTTATACGGTACTCGATGTACAATCTTCACAGATCACAAAAGCTTACAACACATATTTGATCAGAAGGAATTGAATATGCGCCAGCAACGTTGGGTCGAGCTGCTGAATGATTATGACTGTGAGATTAAGTACCATCCTGGAAAGGCGAACGTTGTAGCAGACGCGTTGAGCCGAAAAGAAAGGGTTAAGACCCTAAGGGTTCGAGCATTGGAAATGACGATTCGAACGAACCTCACTGCACGCATTCGAGATGCACAACAAGGAGCTCTTAAAGAAGAAAATCGTAAAGCTGAATACCTCCGGGGTGCATTGAAGTACATGGCACCAAATGAAGAGGGAGCCTTATACTTTAAAAAGCGCATTTGGGTTCCGCTCTATGGTGGCCTACGAGAAGTCATCCTTGATGAAGCGCACAAGTCAAGATACTCGATCCACCCAGGGTCGGACAAGATGTATCAAGACTTGAAAGAATATTATTGGTGGCCGAGACTCAAAAGCGACGCTGCTGTCTATGTTGGAAAATGCCTAACCTGTGCTAAGGTTAAGGCAGAATATCAGAAACCGTCCGGCCTACTACAACAACCAGAGATTCCCGTATGGAAGTGGGAACAAATCTCGATGGACTTCATAACAAAATTACCCAGGACCCCGAGAGGGCACGATATGATATGGGTAATAGTTGATCGATTGACGAAGTCCGCGCATTTCCTACCAATCCGAGAGAAGGATAGCACTGGAAAGCTTGCAGAGATATACTTAAGAGAAATTGTGGCACGTCATGGAGTGCCAATCTCAATCATTTCAGACAGAGATGGACGCTTTGTCTCAAGAATCTGGCAATCATTTCAGGAAGCCTTTGGATCTCAGTTGGATCTGAGCACGGCATTCCATCCGCAGACAGACGGCCAGAGCGAACGGACTATACAAACGTTAGAAGATATGCTTCGCGCATGTGTCATGGATCTAGGCGGCAGCTGGGATACTCATCTACCTTTAGTTGAGTTTTCCTACAATAACAGTTATCATACGAGCATAAAAGCCGCGCCGTTCGAAGCTCTGTATGGCCGCAAATGCCGATCGCCCTTATGTTGGGCAGATGCCGGAGATAAACGTATGGTTGGTCCTGAACTAGTACAGGAGACAACCGACAAGATTGCGCAGATCCGAGAGCGCATTAAGGCGGCTCGAGAGCGACAAAAGAGCTACGCTGATCCAAATAGAAAATCGGTAGATTTCAAGGTGGGAGACAAAGTGTTGTTAAAAGTCTCACCATGGAAGGGCGTAGTCAGGTTTGGAAAGCGTGGAAAGCTGAATCCACGATACATCGGACCATTCAGAATTTTGAAGAGAATTGGTACCGTGGCATACAAGTTGGAGTTACCGGAAGAACTTAATGGAGTACATGATACGTTTCATGTATCCAACCTGAAGAAGAGTCCAACACAAGAAAACGTGATCATCCCGATGGATGAAGTGCATATTGATGAAGCCCTCCGATTTACAGAGCAACCCGTTGAGGTTACTGACTGGAAAGTCAACAAGACCAGGAGGAGCAGTGTGAAGCTTGTCAAAGTACGTTGGAGCTCTAAGCACGGACCCGAGTACACATGGGAACGTGAAGACCAGTTCAAGAAAAAGTATCCCCACCTATTCAAGAAGACTCCAGCGAGAGTGAGTTCAGTCTGAATTTCGGGACGAAATTCTTTTAACGGGGGGAGACTGTGACAACTGGCCCAACCCGGTAATTTCCGTACACATTAATTATTGCTTAATGACTGCAATTATGAGTTTAATTGTCAGCAATGTCTGAACACATGATTAAACAAGTGAATTCATGCATGTTGTATACTACAAAATATCGCTTTATGCATAAACGAGAGCGTTGCGTCAGAATAATAGTAAACTCACCGGTAAGACACAATGTGTCAACAGAACTGCAGAAAGCAGTCAGACAATAAAATTGGAGCCTAGGTGTAGGTCCGACAACAAGAATGCATTAAAACCCAAGAGTACATACAAGGGTTAATATATATGCAATACGAAAGCAAAAATAAGCACTAAAAAGCACCCGAAACGCACTTTAAGTGCAGAATTTATATAATTCAGCAATAAATCAGCATTTAGACACATAAATATTATGCAGAAATGTCGTTTTATCATCCAGAATATTTCCCTAAGTGTTGGGAATTGAAAGAGTACAAGAAAGGTACTTAAACGACACTAAAAAGTGTAATCTAGCACTTTAACGAATCGGTATGTAACCGAACAACCGGACAATACCCGGAACACCAAAATAATGCTAGAAGCATTGTTTTTATTTTCTAAGCTAGTTAGGGTCCCCGAAAACCCTAACACACTGTATATTACTTAACACACTTAACACTAGAAATAATACTTGAAATGAAACTAGTTTATGTAACTAGATGGTGTAACTTGGAGTTGAGTTGTAACCAAGACCCCCCCCCCCTTCTTGACCGAGTTCCCCATATGGGGACACACTTTCATCCTTTTTGAATTGTTTAATCTAGTTGCCTAATATCTAGGTGACACAAGGACCATCGGTTATTAGCACATGAGATTATATATAAAACCTAACCTAAACACATGGGATCATAACTTACACACAACGCCAACTCAAACTCTCTCTTTCTCTCTACCTAGCTCACGGCCACACACACACACCCATCCATCAATTTTTCAAGTTCGATTCTTGCCATTCCAAGATCATTCAAGCAACAAGGATCACGTATTAGGAAGCTTGGAGCAAACGGAACACGAAGGACCTCTCTACCTTGCTTTTATCCACTCGATTTGTGCTTAGAATCTTCCCTAGCCTTGAGCTAGAGGTATAACACTTAGAACTCGTATTTAAACTATTCTAAAGTGGTTAAAAGGATTTTTGTCGGTTAAAACTCGTTAACATGCAATATGATGCTTAAAAGTCTACTAAAGGCATGAAAAATGGTGGTTAATAGCACATAAGTTGTGTAAATGTTGTAGTAATTGAAAGTTGTGATTATTTAGACCCGATCTATGATATGGTAGCTCGGATCATCATTTAACCCGGTTTAGTCATGATCTTGGATTATGACATAAAGCTTGTTTAAGAGTAACAAAGGTTAAATGATGAAACTCTACCACACACATCATGAACTTGTGTAAAAGCAATTTAACTTGTGAAATAGTGTTTAAAACTAGTAGACCTACGTATCTACAAGCGGTATTTTCAAAGGACCAAGTGTCCAAGAAATCACATGTTCTAAACCGGATCTTACACAAACAAAAGTGGTTTTTGTGAACAAACAAGTGTATGGATACTTGTGTAACAAAAGTTTTAACAAAGAAATAATTTTCGTAAAAACCGACTAGAAGTTGTAAAACTTCATATTCTTTAAAAAGGCAGTTTTTAAGAAATTAAACTTATTTTTAAAGATAACAAGACTCACTAAATGTGCTAGTAAGTTACTACACATTTTTGTAAATATTCAAGTTCATGAAATTGGTGATTATTGTTGACGATTATTGTTGATAATTGTTGTTGATGATTGTTGACGACTTAAAAGAAAATAAACACATGTTTTGAAAACATGGGAAACGTCCATTTTTAGGGGAAACTCTGTCAAAATTTTTATAAATTTTGACACTTAGAAAAGTATAGGTTTTTGAGAAACTTATTCCCTAAAAATGTATTTAAAAGTATTACCAAGGTTTCCCTAATTTTTGGTGATGAGAAATGGTGATTTTTCAAGAATAAAAATGGATAATAAGTATATATATTTTTGAAAGAAAAATACATATTATTTGATCACCAACTTTTGTGCTAAGTGTATATAGTATGTGTTATACGTGCTAGTGTATTAAGACTTAAAAATACACTAATTACTCATGAGGAGTAGAAATATAAAAATACACATACAACATACAAGATACATAATTCGGGTGCAAAGTGCAAAACACAAAAGACTTATATTTATTTAGAGAAAATAATATAAGTAAGATACGTAGTTAAAAATATAAGAATATTTTTAACACAAGAAAATATACACAAAAGAGAGTGACTGTACTTGTGCGACGCAAGTCTAGTGACTAACATTAAGAAAACGCGTATAGGTTACGACGTTAATTAAGCAAATCCGGTGGAGTTTACGACGCTAGGAACGCAAAGTTGTGAGTTCATGCTCCCCCTTTTCTTTTAACTGTTTTCAGTTTTTATAACTTCGGGGGTGAAATACATGTACAAAAGTACAATATTTATAATTGGTATGATATAAATACAAGAAGTACACTTGGTGAGAACGAGAACCAAGTGTGACGAAATATAAGAATACAAGAAGTACACTTGGTGAGAACGAGAACCAAGTGTGATGAAATATAAGAATATGAGCAGCGCACTTGGTGAGAACGAGAACCAAGTATGAGGCGCTATGAGAAATGATAACAAGAAACGCGCTTGGTGAGAACGAGAACCAAGTAGGATGCGTTATGAGAAATAGTGTCACGAATAGGGTACAGAAGCACCATTAATCGTGTACATACTTAGACCGCAGAACAAAAGGTTAGATCTAACGGGTGCCTGGCAGCCACACTCCCGGTCGGGGCGAGAACCGAGGAGTGCTTTTGTGTCTCAGAATATACCAATTAAATGCCTTAGGTTTGGTGACTTCCTATGACGTGCCACATGTTAATGGCTTTGCAACCCATTAACAATCTGATAATTACAGAAATACTGTATTACATGAAATTCATACCATACTAAAATTGATATATAACTTGAAGTACGTGGGGTACTCAAGAGGATTGATATATAACTTGAAGTACGTGGGGTACTCAAGAGGATTGATATATAACTTGAAGTACGTGGAGTACTCGAGAAAAACTTGATTTATTCACAACTATGTTTTTATACAAAGTATACAAACGTGAAATACAAAACTGCATGAATTCACACCAACTTTATGTTGACGTTTTTCCAAAAACTCACATGTATTTCAGGTAACTAGGATGGATGTGCGCGTGGTCTTGCTTATGCTCGTGGATGTCGCTTGTGTTTAACTTTAAATGAAGTTGTAAACTCTTAAGACAATGTTTTAAGCTGTCTAGCGATGTAAACGCTAAACTTATGTTTTCAAATTATGGTATTTGATGTTATTTTACGAGCATGTAGCATGTTTACTCTTCGTATGCAATGAGAACCTTTCATGATCACACCTCGTGCTTCCGCCGTAGAAAGGGGTGTGACAGATTGGTATCAGAGCTGCGATTGTAGTGAACCAGGATTCCTTCTCGAGTCTAGTCTACAATCTCTAGGATCCATTCACGAAAACAATTTTCAAAGAGTTTTCATTGCATAAAACGTCCCGCGACATCCACTGCCTGAAACTGTCTACATGAGTCTAGAAAAGACACTACGAGACTTAGAGTGCACTTGAGTAGCACTTGTCGTTGACTAGAAATTACTTGCAATTATGTGTGATAATTAGCATGTACTAGAAGTAGAATGTCACAAGTATATGTGACTTTACCTAAAAGCAATGGCCCATCTGAAGGAAGAAATACGAGGATGAAACGAACTGTGCGGACTGTGCAAGGAGTTACGTAATTATGGATGCATACATAATTATGGAATTCAGTGCACAAAAATCACAGCAAGTCTTGTCACGTATAGATTCCCTCAGTGCAAGCCTACCAAGTACTCTGCTAGAGTAATAATTGTTTGATGTCACTTATGTGGTATATATACCTGTGAATATATATGATACTACTGTCCAGTGTGACGATATCAAACAAATGATTAACCCTGATGTGTTATGTTCTGTCAGAACATGGCACCCAGGAAAGCTGTGAATGCTCGCAATGACGATCAACCTCCTCCTCCCCTACTGCCAAGAACTGCTGAGGAGCTGAACGCCCTACTGGAAGAAAGGATCTCCGCTGCTATCGCCCAGTACGAGGCGAACCGAACTCAAGACAGTGGAGGACCAAGCAACGCTAGGCGTAATGGGAATGGAGATTCGTCTGGAGGCAATGCAGCCCAAGGTAACCTTAAGACACTGTGCTAAGCATGAGGAAATTTATGAACGGTCTTTGTTTCATCATTTCTTCGATTGCTCACATGTGAATTGGTTGAATCAATTCCAGGCTGCACTTTCAAGCAGTTCCTCGACTGCAAGCCGATGAACTATGATGGCACAGGAGGTGCAGTAGCATTTGTGCGCTGGACGGAGAAGACTGAAGCTACTTTCCGCATGAGCAAGTGTACCGCGGATCAACAAGTCACTTTTGCTACTGGGTTATTCGTCGATGAAGCTCTGACTTGGTGGAACCTGCAAGCCCAAACTTTGGGTGATGACGCCGCTTATGGCCTCACTTGGGAGGAACTGAAGGAAAGGATGAGAGAGAAGTACTGCTCTCGTGCGGAACTCCAAAGGCTGGAAACAGAGTTCTGGCACTTGACTATGGAAGGTGCTGACATCAATGGTTACACTCGAAGGTTCCACGACCTGTCGAGAGTGCTTCCCTACATGGTGACTCCTGAATTTAAGCGTGTGGAACGCTACATTTGGGGACTGGCCTCAGAGTTTCGTGGCATGGTGACGTCGGCCAAACCACAAACAATCACCGAGGCTGTAACTCTGGCTGTCAGCCTGACTGAAGATTGTGTTCGTATGAAGAAGTTATCACTGAACCCAACAGAAAAGACCGAGACACATGCTGAGTCGTCCGGTGACAAAAAGAGAAAGCATACAAGTTTGAACCAAGCTACTCGCAACAACAAGGGTTTCAACAAGAAGCGCGACACTAATCCGCCTCAGGAGACGAAAACCCATGCAACCAAAGCATACCAAGGCTCCATGCCTCGATGCCAAAAATGTAAGTATCATCATGATGGAGCTTGTCGCATTCCAAGGTGCGACAAATGTGGTAAATTGGGTCATCAAACAGAAGACTGTTGGGGAAAAGGAAAGAACCGAAATGGGAACGGTGCTGGTAACAAGAATGGTAACGGGAAAGGGCAAGGATGCTTCAAGTGTGGAAGCAATGACCATTTCATGAAGAACTGCCCAGAGAGAAACAACGCTCCGGCTCGAGCATTTGTGATTGGAGCAAGAGACGCACGCGAGGACCCTAACGTGGTCACCGGTACGTTTCTCATTAACAATCACTTTGCATCCATATTATTCGACACTGGCGCCGATTATAGCTTCATGTCTGTGGAATTTAAACGCATACTCGGAGTAGAATCTAGTAGATTAGAAACTCCTTATTCCATAGAACTAACCAATGGTAAACTTGTTGAATCGGGCGAAGTTGTTAAAGGCTGCACACTAGAACTTGGTGAACGAAGATTTAGCATCGACCTCCTACCTATTCAATTGGGTAGCTTCGATGTAGTAGTCGGGATGGACTGGTTGTCCAAGAACAAAGCTGAAGTTATTTGCCATGAGAAAATCATTCGCATCCCTTTAGCGAATGGTGAAACTCTCATCGTGCATGGAGAAAAACGAGACGCGCCTCTTCGAATCATCAGTTGTATGAAGGCACAGAAGTGCCTAAGGAAAGGATGTGTTGCTTTCCTAGCACACGTTATAGACAAGAAGGCCGAGGAGCCAAAACTCGAAGACATTCCTGTGGTGAAGGAATTTCCTGATGTATTCCCTGAAGATCTGCCAGGACTACCTCCGCAACGACAAGTCGAATTCCACATAGACTTGGTTCCAGGAGCCGCTCCTGTAGCCAAGGCTCCATATCGACTTGCGCCATCCGAAATGCAAGAATTATCTACACAACTCCAGGAGTTGTTGGATAAAGGATTCATAAGGCCAAGCTTCTCACCCTGGGGAGCTCCAGTATTATTCGTGAAGAAGAAGGATGGATCACTACGGATGTGTATCGATTACAGGGAACTGAACAAGCTCACAATCAAGAATCGGTATCCGCTACCGAGGATTGATGACTTGTTTGATCAACTGCAAGGATCAAGCTACTATTCCAAGATCGACCTTCGATCTGGATACCATCAGCTGAGAATCCAAGATGAAAGTGTGCCAAAGACTGCATTCAGAACACGCTATGGGCACTACGAATTTCTTGTGATGCCATTTGGATTGACGAACGCGCCAGCGGTCTTTATGGACCTAATGAACCGCGTATGCAAACCATATCTCGATAAATTCGTGATTGTATTTATCGATGATATCCTGATTTACTCGCGAACGAAAGAAGAACATGAGCAACATCTCAGAACCATCTTGGAGCTACTGAAGAAAGAGAAACTTTATGCAAAGTTCTCGAAGTGCGAATTCTGGATTCGCGAAGTGCAATTTCTTGGTCACGTGGTGAATGAGAAGGGCATTCATGTAGACCCGTCCAAGATAGAAGCGATAAAGAATTGGGAAGCTCCCAAGACCCCAACTGAAGTTCGACAATTTTTGGGCTTAGCGGGCTATTATCGGCGATTCATCGAGAATTTCTCAAAAATAGCTCAACCGCTAACGACCCTTACTCAGAAAGACAAGAAGTACGACTGGGGTCACAAACAAGATGAAGCCTTCCAGTTACTTAAGAGCAAGCTATGCGATGCACCGATACTATCGTTACCCGAAGGCACGGAAGACTTCGTGGTATACTGCGACGCCTCACGACAAGGCTTGGGTTGCGTGCTCATGCAACGCCAAAAAGTCATCGCTTATGCTTCAAGACAACTGAAGGTTCACGAGAGAAATTATACCACTCACGACCTGGAGCTGGGTGCAGTGGTATTCGCCTTGAAGATTTGGCGACATTATTTATACGGTACTCGATGTACAATCTTCACAGATCACAAAAGCTTACAACACATATTTGATCAGAAGGAATTGAATATGCGCCAGCAACGTTGGGTCGAGCTGCTGAATGATTATGACTGTGAGATTAAGTACCATCCTGGAAAGGCGAACGTTGTAGCAGACGCGTTGAGCCGAAAAGAAAGGGTTAAGACCCTAAGGGTTCGAGCATTGGAAATGACGATTCGAACGAACCTCACTGCACGCATTCGAGATGCACAACAAGGAGCTCTTAAAGAAGAAAATCGTAAAGCTGAATACCTCCGGGGTGCATTGAAGTACATGGCACCAAATGAAGAGGGAGCCTTATACTTTAAAAAGCGCATTTGGGTTCCGCTCTATGGTGGCCTACGAGAAGTCATCCTTGATGAAGCGCACAAGTCAAGATACTCGATCCACCCAGGGTCGGACAAGATGTATCAAGACTTGAAAGAATATTATTGGTGGCCGAGACTCAAAAGCGACGTTGCTGTCTATGTTGGAAAATGCCTAACCTGTGCTAAGGTTAAGGCAGAATATCAGAAACCGTCCGGCCTACTACAACAACCAGAGATTCCCGTATGGAAGTGGGAACAAATCTCGATGGACTTCATAACAAAATTACCCAGGACCCCGAGAGGGCACGATATGATATGGGTAATAGTTGATCGATTGACGAAGTCCGCGCATTTCCTACCAATCCGAGAGAAGGATAGCACTGGAAAGCTTGCAGAGATATACTTAAGAGAAATTGTGGCACGTCATGGAGTGCCAATCTCAATCATTTCAGACAGAGATGGACGCTTTGTCTCAAGAATCTGGCAATCATTTCAGGAAGCCTTTGGATCTCAGTTGGATCTGAGCACGGCATTCCATCCGCAGACAGACGGCCAGAGCGAACGGACTATACAAACGTTAGAAGATATGCTTCGCGCATGTGTCATGGATCTAGGCGGCAGCTGGGATACTCATCTACCTTTAGTTGAGTTTTCCTACAATAACAGTTATCATACGAGCATAAAAGTCGCGCCGTTCGAAGCTCTGTATGGCCGCAAATGCCGATCGCCCTTATGTTGGGCAGATGCCGGAGATAAACGTATGGTTGGTCCTGAACTAGTACAAGAGACAACCGACAAGATTGCGCAGATCCGAGAGCGCATTAAGGCGGCTCGAGAGCGACAAAAGAGCTACGCTGATCCAAATAGAAAATCGGTAGATTTCAAGGTGGGAGACAAAGTGTTGTTAAAAGTCTCACCATGGAAGGGCGTAGTCAGGTTTGGAAAGCGTGGAAAGCTGAATCCACGATACATCGGACCATTCAGAATTTTGAAGAGAATTGGTACCGTGGCATACAAGTTGGAGTTACCGGAAGAACTTAATGGAGTACATGATACGTTTCATGTATCCAACCTGAAGAAGAGTCCAACACAAGAAAACGTGATCATCCCGATGGATGAAGTGCATATTGATGAAGCCCTCCGATTTACAGAGCAACCCGTTGAGGTTACTGACTTGAAAGTCAACAAGACCAGGAGGAGCAGTGTGAAGCTTGTCAAAGTACGTTGGAGCTCTAAGCACGGACCCGAGTACACATGGGAACGTGAAGACCAGTTCAAGAAAAAGTATCCCCACCTATTCAAGAAGACTCCAGCGAGAGTGAGTTCAGTCTGAATTTCGGGACGAAATTCTTTTAACGGGGGGAGACTGTGACAACTGGCCCAACCCGGTAATTTCCGTACACATTAATTATTGCTTAATGACTGCAATTATGAGTTTAATTGTCAGCAATGTCTGAACACATGATTAAACAAGTGAATTCATGCATGTTGTATACTACAAAATATCGCTTTATGCATAAACGAGAGCGTTGCGTCAGAATAATAGTAAACTCACCGGTAAGACACAATGTGTCAACAGAACTGCAGAAAGCAGTCAGACAATAAAATTGGAGCCTAGGTGTAGGTCCGACAACAAGAATGCATTAAAACCCAAGAGTACATACAAGGGTTAATATATATGCAATACGAAAGCAAAAATAAGCACTAAAAAGCACCCGAAACGCACTTTAAGTGCAGAATTTATATAATTCAGCAATAAATCAGCATTTAGACACATAAATATTATGCAGAAATGTCGTTTTATCATCCAGAATATTTCCCTAAGTGTTGGGAATTGAAAGAGTACAAGAAAGGTACTTAAACGACACTAAAAAGTGTAATCTAGCACTTTAACGAATCGGTATGTAACCGAACAACCGGAAAATACCCGGAACACCAAAATAATGCTAGAAGCATTGTTTTTATTTTCTAAGCTAGTTAGGGTCCCCGAAAACCCTAACACACCGTATATTACTTAACACACTTAACACTAGAAATAATACTTGAAATGAAACTAGTTTATGTAACTAGATGGTGTAACTTGGAGTTGAGTTGTAACCAAGACCCCCCCCCCCCCTTCTTGACCGAGTTCCCCATATGGGGACACACTTTCATCCTTTTTGAATTGTTTAATCTAGTTGCCTAATATCTAGGTGACACAAGGACCATCGGTTATTAGCACATGAGATTATATATAAAACCTAACCTAAACACATGGGATCATAACTTACACACAACACCAACTCAAACTCTCTCTTTCTCTCTACCTAGCTCACGGCCACACACACACACCCATCCATCAATTTTTCAAGTTCGATTCTTGCCATTCCAAGATCATTCAAGCAACAAGGATCACGTATTAGGAAGCTTGGAGCAAACGGAACACGAAGGACCTCTCTACCTTGCTTTTATCCACTCGATTTGTGCTTAGAATCTTCCCTAGCCTTGAGCTAGAGGTATAACACTTAGAACTCGTATTTAAACTATTCTAAAGTGGTTAAAAGGATTTTTGTCGGTTAAAACTCGTTAACATGCAATATGATGCTTAAAAGTCTACTAAAGGCATGAAAAATGGTGGTTAATAGCACATAAGTTGTGTAAATGTTGTAGTAATTGAAAGTTGTGATTATTTAGACCCGATCTATGATATGGTAGCTCGGATCATCATTTAACCCGGTTTAGTCATGATCTTGGATTATGACATAAAGCTTGTTTAAGAGTAACAAAGGTTAAATGATGAAACTCTACCACACACATCATGAACTTGTGTAAAAGCAATTTAACTTGTGAAATAGTGTTTAAAACTAGTAGACCTACGTATCTACAAGCGGTATTTTCAAAGGACCAAGTGTCCAAGAAATCACATGTTCTAAACCGGATCTTACACAAACAAAAGTGGTTTTTGTGAACAAACAAGTGTATGGATACTTGTGTAACAAAAGTTTTAACAAAGAAATAATTTTCGTAAAAACCGACTAGAAGTTGTAAAACTTCATATTCTTTAAAAAGGCAGTTTTTAAGAAATTAAACTTATTTTTAAAGATAACAAGACTCACTAAATGTGCTAGTAAGTTACTACACATTTTTGTAAATATTCAAGTTCATGAAATTGGTGATTATTGTTGACGATTATTGTTGATAATTGTTGTTGATGATTGTTGACGACTTAAAAGAAAATAAACACATGTTTTGAAAACATGGGAAACGTCCATTTTTAGGGGAAACTCTGTCAAAATTTTTATAAATTTTGACACTTAGAAAAGTATAGGTTTTTGAGAAACTTATTCCCTAAAAATGTATTTAAAAGTATTACCAAGGTTTCCCTAATTTTTGGTGATGAGAAATGGTGATTTTTCAAGAATAAAAATGGATAATAAGTATATATATTTTTGAAAGAAAAATACATATTATTTGATCACCAACTTTTGTGCTAAGTGTATATAGTATGTGTTATACGTGCTAGTGTATTAAGACTTAAAAATACACTAATTACTCATGAGGAGTAGAAATATAAAAATACACATACAACATACAAGATACATAATTCGGGTGCAAAGTGCAAAACACAAAAGACTTATATTTATTTAGAGAAAATAATATAAGTAAGATACGTAGTTAAAAATATAAGAATATTTTTAACACAAGAAAATATACACAAAAGAGAGTGACTGTACTTGTGCGACGCAAGTCTAGTGACTAACATTAAGAAAACGCGTATAGGTTACGACGTTAATTAAGCAAATCCGGTGGAGTTTACGACGCTAGGAACGCAAAGTTGTGAGTTCATGCTCCCCCTTTTCTTTTAACTGTTTTCAGTTTTTATAACTTCGGGGGTGAAATACATGTACAAAAGTACAATATTTATAATTGGTATGATATAAATACAAGAAGTACACTTGGTGAGAACGAGAACCAAGTGTGACGAAATATAAGAATACAAGAAGTACACTTGGTGAGAACGAGAACCAAGTGTGATGAAATATAAGAATATGAGCAGCGCACTTGGTGAGAACGAGAACCAAGTATGAGGCGCTATGAGAAATGATAACAAGAAACGCGCTTGGTGAGAACGAGAACCAAGTAGGATGCGTTATGAGAAATAGTGTCACGAATAGGGTACAGAAGCACCATTAATCGTGTACATACTTAGACCGCAGAACAAAAGTTTAGATCTAACGGGTGCCTGGCAGCCACACTCCCGGTCGGGGCGAGAACCGAGGAGTGCTTTTGTGTCTCAGAATATACCAATTAAATGCCTTAGGTTTGGTGACTTCCTATGACGTGCCACATGTTAATGGCTTTGCAACCCATTAACAATCCGATAATTACAGAAATACTGTATTACATGAAATTCATACCATACTAAAATTGATATATAACTTGAAGTACGTGGGGTACTCAAGAGGATTGATATATAACTTGAAGTACGTGGAGTACTCGAGAAAAACTTGATTTATTCACAACTATGTTTTTATACAAAGTATACAAACGTGAAATACAAAACTGCATGAATTCACACCAACTTTATGTTGACGTTTTTCCAAAAACTCACATGTATTTCATGTAACTAGGATGGATGTGCGCGTGGTCTTGCTTATGCTCGTGGATGTCGCTTGTGTTTAACTTTAAATAAAGTTGTAAACTCTTAAGACAATGTTTTAAGCTGTCTAGCGATGTAAACGCTAAACTTATGTTTTCAAATTATGGTATTTGATGTTATTTTACGAGCATGTAGCATGTTTACTCTTCGTATGCAATGAGAACCTTTCATGATCACACCTCGTGCTTCCGCCGTAGAAAGGGGTGTGACAGATTGGTATCAGAGCTGCGATTGTAGTGAACCAGGATTCCTTCTCGAGTCTAGTCTACAATCTCTAGGATCCATTCACGAAAACAATTTTCAAAGAGTTTTCATTGCATAAAACGTCCCGCGACATCCACTGCCTGAAACTGTCTACATGAGTCTAGAAAAGACACTACGAGACTTAGAGTGCACTTGAGTAGCACTTGTCGTTGACTAGAAATTACTTGCAATTATGTGTGATAATTAGCATGTACTAGAAGTAGAATGTCACAAGTATATGTGACTTTACCTAAAAGCAATGGCCCATCTGAAGGAAGAAATACGAGGATGAAACGAACTGTGCGGACTGTGCAAGGAGTTACGTAATTATGGATGCATACATAATTATGGAATTCAGTGCACAAAAATCACAGCAAGTCTTGTCACGTATAGATTCCCTCAGTGCAAGCCTACCAAGTACTCTGCTAGAGTAATAATTGTTTGATGTCACTTATGTGGTATATATACCTGTGAATATATATGATACTACTGTCCAGTGTGACGATATCAAACAAATGATTAACCCTGATGTGTTATGTTCTGTCAGAACATGGCACCCAGGAAAGCTGTGAATGCTCGCAATGACGATCAACCTCCTCCTCCCCTACTGCCAAGAACTGCTGAGGAGCTGAACGCCCTACTGGAAGAAAGGATCTCCGCTGCTATCGCCCAGTACGAGGCGAACCGAACTCAAGACAGTGGAGGACCAAGCAACGCTAGGCGTAATGGGAATGGAGATTCGTCTGGAGGCAATGCAGCCCAAGGTAACCTTAAGACACTGTGCTAAGCATGAGGAAATTTATGAACGGTCTTTGTTTCATCATTTCTTCGATTGCTCACATGTGAATTGGTTGAATCAATTCCAGGCTGCACTTTCAAGCAGTTCCTCGACTGCAAGCCGATGAACTATGATGGCACAGGAGGTGCAGTAGCATTTGTGCGCTGGACGGAGAAGACTGAAGCTACTTTCCGCATGAGCAAGTGTACCGCGGATCAACAAGTCACTTTTGCTACTGGGTTATTCGTCGATGAAGCTCTGACTTGGTGGAACCTGCAAGCCCAAACTTTGGGTGATGACGCCGCTTATGGCCTCACTTGGGAGGAACTGAAGGAAAGGATGAGAGAGAAGTACTGCTCTCGTGCGGAACTCCAAAGGCTGGAAACAGAGTTCTGGCACTTGACTATGGAAGGTGCTGACATCAATGGTTACACTCGAAGGTTCCATGACCTGTCGAGAGTGCTTCCCTACATGGTGACTCCTGAATTTAAGCGTGTGGAACGCTACATTTGGGGACTGGCCTCAGAGTTTCGTGGCATGGTGACGTCGGCCAAACCACAAACAATCACCGAGGCTGTAACTCTGGCTGTCAGCCTGACTGAAGATTGTGTTCGTATGAAGAAGTTATCACTGGACCCAACAGAAAAGACCGAGACACATGCTGAGTCGTCCGGTGACAAAAAGAGAAAGCATACAAGTTTGAACCAAGCTACTCGCAACAACAAGGGTTTCAACAAGAAGCGCGACACTAATCCGCCTCAGGAGACGAAAACCCATGCAACCAAAGCATACCAAGGCTCCATGCCTCGATGCCAAAAATGTAAGTATCATCATGATGGAGCTTGTCGCATTCCAAGGTGCGACAAATGTGGTAAATTGGGTCATCAAACAGAAGACTGTTGGGGAAAAGGAAAGAACCGAAATGGGAACGGTGCTGGTAACAAGAATGGTAACGGGAAAGGGCAAGGATGCTTCAAGTGTGGAAGCAATGACCATTTCATGAAGAACTGCCCAGAGAGAAACAACGCTCCGGCTCGAGCATTTGTGATTGGAGCAAGAGACGCACGCGAGGACCCTAACGTGGTCACCGGTACGTTTCTCATTAACAATCACTTTGCATCCATATTATTCGACACTGGCGCCGATTATAGCTTCATGTCTGTGGAATTTAAACGCATACTCGGAGTAGAATCTAGTAGATTAGAAACTCCTTATTCCATAGAACTAACCAATGGTAAACTTGTTGAATCGGGCGAAGTTGTTAAAGGCTGCACACTAGAACTTGGTGAACGAAGATTTAGCATCGACCTCCTACCTATTCAATTGGGTAGCTTCGATGTAGTAGTCGGGATGGACTGGTTGTCCAAGAACAAAGCTGAAGTTATTTGCCATGAGAAAATCATTCGCATCCCTTTAGCGAATGGTGAAACTCTCATCGTGCATGGAGAAAAACGAGACGCGCCTCTTCGAATCACCAGTTGTATGAAGGCACAGAAGTGCCTAAGGAAAGGATGTGTTGCTTTCCTAGCACACGTTATAGACAAGAAGGCTGAGGAGCCAAAACTCGAAGACATTCCTGTGGTGAAGGAATTTCCTGATGTATTCCCTGAAGATCTGCCAGGACTACCTCCGCAACGACAAGTCGAATTCCACATAGACTTGGTTCCAGGAGCCGCTCCTGTAGCCAAGGCTCCATATCGACTTGCGCCATCCGAAATGCAAGAATTATCTACACAACTCCAGGAGTTGTTGGATAAAGGATTCATAAGGCCAAGCTTCTCACCCTGGGGAGCTCCAGTATTATTCGTGAAGAAGAAGGATGGATCACTACGAATGTGTATCGATTACAGGGAACTGAACAAGCTCACAATCAAGAATCGGTATCCGCTACCGAGGATTGATGACTTGTTTGATCAACTGCAAGGATCAAGCTACTATTCCAAGATCGACCTTCGATCTGGATACCATCAGCTGAGAATCCAAGATGAAAGTGTGCCAAAGACTGCATTCAGAACACGCTATGGGCACTACGAATTTCTTGTGATGCCATTTGGATTGACGAACGCGCCAGCGGTCTTTATGGACCTAATGAACCGCGTATGCAAACCATATCTCGATAAATTCGTGATTGTATTTATCGATGATATCCTGATTTACTCGCGAACGAAAGAAGAACATGAGCAACATCTCAGAACCATCTTGGAGCTACTGAAGAAAGAGAAACTTTATGCAAAGTTCTCGAAGTGCGAATTCTGGATTCGCGAAGTGCAATTTCTTGGTCACGTGGTGAATGAGAAGGGCATTCATGTAGACCCGTCCAAGATAGAAGCGATAAAGAATTGGGAAGCTCCCAAGACCCCAACTGAAGTTCGACAATTTTTGGGCTTAGCGGGCTATTATCGGCGATTCATCGAGAATTTCTCAAAAATAGCTCAACCGCTAACGACCCTTACTCAGAAAGACAAGAAGTACGACTGGGGTCACAAACAAGATGAAGCCTTCCAGTTACTTAAGAGCAAGCTATGCGATGCACCGATACTATCGTTACCCGAAGGCACGGAAGACTTCGTGGTATACTGCGACGCCTCACGACAAGGCTTGGGTTGCGTGCTCATGCAACGCCAAAAAGTCATCGCTTATGCTTCAAGACAACTGAAGGTTCACGAGAGAAATTATACCACTCACGACCTGGAGCTGGGTGCAGTGGTATTCGCCTTGAAGATTTGGCGACATTATTTATACGGTACTCGATGTACAATCTTCACAGATCACAAAAGCTTACAACACATATTTGATCAGAAGGAATTGAATATGCGCCAGCAACGTTGGGTCGAGCTGCTGAATGATTATGACTGTGAGATTAAGTACCATCCTGGAAAGGCGAACGTTGTAGCAGACGCGTTGAGCCGAAAAGAAAGGGTTAAGACCCTAAGGGTTCGAGCATTGGAAATGACGATTCGAACGAACCTCACTGCACGCATTCGAGATGCACAACAAGGAGCTCTTAAAGAAGAAAATCGTAAAGCTGAATACCTCCGGGGTGCATTGAAGTACATGGCACCAAATGAAGAGGGAGCCTTATACTTTAAAAAGCGCATTTGGGTTCCGCTCTATGGTGGCCTACGAGAAGTCATCCTTGATGAAGCGCACAAGTCAAGATACTCGATCCACCCAGGGTCGGACAAGATGTATCAAGACTTGAAAGAATATTATTGGTGGCCGAGACTCAAAAGCGACGTTGCTGTCTATGTTGGAAAATGCCTAACCTGTGCTAAGGTTAAGGCAGAATATCAGAAACCGTCCGGCCTACTACAACAACCAGAGATTCCCGTATGGAAGTGGGAACAAATCTCGATGGACTTCATAACAAAATTACCCAGGACCCCGAGAGGGCACGATATGATATGGGTAATAGTTGATCGATTGACGAAGTCCGCGCATTTCCTACCAATCCGAGAGAAGGATAGCACTGGAAAGCTTGCAGAGATATACTTAAGAGAAATTGTGGCACGTCATGGAGTGCCAATCTCAATCATTTCAGACAGAGATGGACGCTTTGTCTCAAGAATCTGGCAATCATTTCAGGAAGCCTTTGGATCTCAGTTGGATCTGAGCACGGCATTCCATCCGCAGACAGACGGCCAGAGCGAACGGACTATACAAACGTTAGAAGATATGCTTCGCGCATGTGTCATGGATCTAGGCGGCAGCTGGGATACTCATCTACCTTTAGTTGAGTTTTCCTACAATAACAGTTATCATACGAGCATAAAAGCCGCGCCGTTCGAAGCTCTGTATGGCCGCAAATGCCGATCGCCCTTATGTTGGGCAGATGCCGGAGATAAACGTATGGTTGGTCCTGAACTAGTACAGGAGACAACCGACAAGATTGCGCAGATCCGAGAGCGCATTAAGGCGGCTCGAGAGCGACAAAAGAGCTACGCTGATCCAAATAGAAAATCGGTAGATTTCAAGGTGGGAGACAAAGTGTTGTTAAAAGTCTCACCATGGAAGGGCGTAGTCAGGTTTGGAAAGCGTGGAAAGCTGAATCCACGATACATCGGACCATTCAGAATTTTGAAGAGAATTGGTACCGTGGCATACAAGTTGGAGTTACCGGAAGAACTTAATGGAGTACATGATACGTTTCATGTATCCAACCTGAAGAAGAGTCCAACACAAGAAAACGTGATCATCCCGATGGATGAAGTGCATATTGATGAAGCCCTCCGATTTACAGAGCAACCCGTTGAGGTTACTGACTGGAAAGTCAACAAGACCAGGAGGAGCAGTGTGAAGCTTGTCAAAGTACGTTGGAGCTCTAAGCACGGACCCGAGTACACATGGGAACGTGAAGACCAGTTCAAGAAAAAGTATCCCCACCTATTCAAGAAGACTCCAGCGAGAGTGAGTTCAGTCTGAATTTCGGGACGAAATTCTTTTAACGGGGGGAGACTGTGACAACTGGCCCAACCCGGTAATTTCCGTACACATTAATTATTGCTTAATGACTGCAATTATGAGTTTAATTGTCAGCAATGTCTGAACACATGATTAAACAAGTGAATTCATGCATGTTGTATACTACAAAATATCGCTTTATGCATAAACGAGAGCGTTGCGTCAGAATAATAGTAAACTCACCGGTAAGACACAATGTGTCAACAGAACTGCAGAAAGCAGTCAGACAATAAAATTGGAGCCTAGGTGTAGGTCCGACAACAAGAATGCATTAAAACCCAAGAGTACATACAAGGGTTAATATATATGCAATACGAAAGCAAAAATAAGCACTAAAAAGCACCCGAAACGCACTTTAAGTGCAGAATTTATATAATTCAGCAATAAATCAGCATTTAGACACATAAATATTATGCAGAAATGTCGTTTTATCATCCAGAATATTTCCCTAAGTGTTGGGAATTGAAAGAGTACAAGAAAGGTACTTAAACGACACTAAAAAGTGTAATCTAGCACTTTAACGAATCGGTATGTAACCGAACAACCGGACAATACCCGGAACACCAAAATAATGCTAGAAGCATTGTTTTTATTTTCTAAGCTAGTTAGGGTCCCCGAAAACCCTAACACACCGTATATTACTTAACACACTTAACACTAGAAATAATACTTGAAATGAAACTAGTTTATGTAACTAGATGGTGTAACTTGGAGTTGAGTTGTAACCAAGACCCCCCCCCCCCCTTCTTGACCGAGTTCCCCATATGGGGACACACTTTCATCCTTTTTGAATTGTTTAATCTAGTTGCCTAATATCTAGGTGACACAAGGACCATCGGTTATTAGCACATGAGATTATATATAAAACCTAACCTAAACACATGGGATCATAACTTACACACAACACCAACTCAAACTCTCTCTTTCTCTCTACCTAGCTCACGGCCACACACACACACCCATCCATCAATTTTTCAAGTTCGATTCTTGCCATTCCAAGATCATTCAAGCAACAAGGATCACGTATTAGGAAGCTTGGAGCAAACGGAACACGAAGGACCTCTCTACCTTGCTTTTATCCACTCGATTTGTGCTTAGAATCTTCCCTAGCCTTGAGCTAGAGGTATAACACTTAGAACTCGTATTTAAACTATTCTAAAGTGGTTAAAAGGATTTTTGTCGGTTAAAACTCGTTAACATGCAATATGATGCTTAAAAGTCTACTAAAGGCATGAAAAATGGTGGTTAATAGCACATAAGTTGTGTAAATGTTGTAGTAATTGAAAGTTGTGATTATTTAGACCCGATCTATGATATGGTAGCTCGGATCATCATTTAACCCGGTTTAGTCATGATCTTGGATTATGACATAAAGCTTGTTTAAGAGTAACAAAGGTTAAATGATGAAACTCTACCACACACATCATGAACTTGTGTAAAAGCAATTTAACTTGTGAAATAGTGTTTAAAACTAGTAGACCTACGTATCTACAAGCGGTATTTTCAAAGGACCAAGTGTCCAAGAAATCACATGTTCTAAACGGATCTTACACAAACAAAAGTGGTTTTTGTGAACAAACAAGTGTATGGATACTTGTGTAACAAAAGTTTTAACAAAGAAATAATTTTCGTAAAAACCGACTAGAAGTTGTAAAACTTCATATCTTTAAAAAGGCAGTTTTTAAGAAATTAAACTTATTTTTAAAGATAACAAGACTCACTAAATGTGCTAGTAAGTTACTACACATTTTTGTAAATATTCAAGTTCATGAAATTGGTGATTATTGTTGACGATTATTGTTGATAAATTGTTGTTTGATGATTGTTGACGACTTAAAAGAAAATAAACACATGTTTTGAAAACATGGGAAACGTCCATTTTTAGGGGAAACTCTGTCAAAATTTTTATAAATTTTGACACTTAGAAAAGTATAGGTTTTTGAGAAACTTATTCCCTAAAAATGTATTTAAAAGTATTACCAATGTTTCCCTAATTTTTGGTGATGAGAAATGGTGATTTTTCAAGAATAAAAATGGATAATAAGTATATATATTTTTGAAAGAAAAATACATATTATTTGATCACCAACTTTTGTGCTAAGTGTATATAGTATGTGTTATACGTGCTAGTGTATTAAGACTTAAAAATACACTAATTACTCATGAGGAGTAGAAATATAAAAATACACATACAACATACAAGATACATAATTCGGGTGCAAAGTGCAAAACACAAAAGACTTATATTTATTTAGAGAAAATAATATAAGTAAGATACGTAGTTAAAAATATAAGAATATTTTTAACACAAGAAAATATACACAAAAGAGAGTGACTGTACTTGTGCGACGCAAGTCTAGTGACTAACATTAAGAAAACGCGTATAGGTTACGACGTTAATTAAGCAAATCCGGTGGAGTTTACGACGCTAGGAACGCAAAGTTGTGAGTTCATGCTCCCCCTTTTCTTTTAACTGTTTTCAGTTTTTATAACTTCGGGGGTGAAATACATGTACAAAAGTACAATATTTATAATTGGTATGATATAAATACAAGAAGTACACTTGGTGAGAACGAGAACCAAGTGTGACGAAATATAAGAATACAAGAAGTACACTTGGTGAGAACGAGAACCAAGTGTGATGAAATATAAGAATATGAGCAGCGCACTTGGTGAGAACGAGAACCAAGTATGAGGCGCTATGAGAAATGATAACAAGAAACGCGCTTGGTGAGAACGAGAACCAAGTAGGATGCGTTATGAGAAATAGTGTCACGAATAGGGTACAGAAGCACCATTAATCGTGTACATACTTAGACCGCAGAACAAAAGGTTAGATCTAACGGGTGCCTGGCAGCCACACTCCCGGTCGGGGCGAGAACCGAGGAGTGCTTTTGTGTCTCAGAATATACCAATTAAATGCCTTAGGTTTGGTGACTTCCTATGACGTGCCACATGTTAATGGCTTTGCAACCCATTAACAATCTGATAATTACAGAAATACTGTATTACATGAAATTCATACCATACTAAAATTGATATATAACTTGAAGTACGTGGGGTACTCAAGAGGATTGATATATAACTTGAAGTACGTGGGGTACTCAAGAGGATTGATATTAACTTGAAGTACGTGGAGTACTCGAGAAAAACTTGATTTATTCACAACTATGTTTTTATACAAAGTATACAAACGTGAAATACAAAACTGCATGAATTCACACCAACTTTATGTTGACGTTTTTCCAAAAACTCACATGTATTTCAGGTAACTAGGATGGATGTGCGCGTGGTCTTGCTTATGCTCGTGGATGTCGCTTGTGTTTAACTTTAAATAAAGTTGTAAACTCTTAAGACAATGTTTTAAGCTGTCTAGCGATGTAAACGCTAAACTTATGTTTTCAAATTATGGTATTTGATGTTATTTTACGAGCATGTAGCATGTTTACTCTTCGTATGCAATGAGAACCTTTCATGATCACACCTCGTGCTTCCGCCGTAGAAAGGGGTGTGACATGACATCTCGAAGTCCTCCATAAATTGGGACCCATATTCATCCATTCAATCTTAGAATTCCGTCCTTGCTAAGAGTTAACTGCTCCTCGGTTACTCCTAGCTTTTCATTAGGATAGTTAGCTTCCAACACCGCTTCCTTCTGTGCAGCTAACAACCTTTCAATCAAACTGTTCTTTATCTCCATGCGCTTGGCATTGATTCGGATGGGTTTCACCCTCCCCTTTCGACTCAAGGCATCGGCGACTACATTCGCCTTGCCGGGATGGTATCTGATTTCACAATCATAATCATTTAAAGTCTCCATCCAGCGGCGCTGCCTCATATTTAATTCCTTCTGATTAAACAAATGTTGGAGGCTCTTGTGATCAGAATAAATCACACACTTGACACCATATAGATAGTGCCTCCAAAGCTTCAGTGCGAATACAACGGCACCCAGTTCCAAGTCATGGGTGGTGTAATTCTTTTCATGCACTTTCAATTGTCATGAAGCGTAGGCAATAACTTTGCCTTTCTGCATAAGCACATGTCACGACCCCCGACCCACCCTGGATGGAATCAGAAGCCGTGAACAGTCCAGTGGTACCGGTGATTAATTTTATAAAACATTGCAGCGGAAATTTCATCAGGACCGTGAGTTAGGAAAAATATCAGAGTTTAGAAACACCGGATTTTATTTATTAAATAGATGGGATAAACCCATGTTTTATAAAGGTAGCTTTAATAAGATAAATTTGTTTACATAAAACAATATTTCTTAATTTGATTTAATTAATAAAATAAGCCACTTCTTGAAGCCTTTCAGTGTCGTATCCAGCTCTTATTCCAATCTACTGTAATTACCTGAAAAATGTTTGAAAAAGGTTTTGTTAGCGAAAATACTGAGTGAATTCATTCCATTTTTATAAAATATATTGTTATACCTTACAGTATTAAGGTTTTTATATCTATTTATATTTACCCAACTCAATCAGTATTTACCACATGGTGGCAGTTCCGATGTGACAGTAATCATATCACTCATTGGCTCACTTTCATCCAATAGTGAATTTATCAAGTAATTATATTTTACTATTATCCAATTTATCTGTCACTAGGCGATTCCTGTGACTTTAATCATATCATTGTTGATCATTCTTTCAACTAATGATTCTGGTCATATTACTGTTGATCATTCTTTCAACTAGTGATTCTATAATTCTGGTCATATCACTGTTGATCATTCTTTCAACTAGTGATTCTATAATTCTGGTCATATAACTGTTGATCATTCTTTCAACTAGTGATTCTATAATTCTGGTCATATTACTGTTGATCATTCTTTCAACTAGTGATTCTATAACACTGTTGATCATTCTCTCAACTAGTGCTTTTGGTCATGTCACTGTTGATCATTCTCTCAACTAATGACTTAGGACTTAATTGTGTCCCGTGACATTTCTTTGTCAAATATTTTACTTATGGCATAAAACCATTTAATCCAGAAAATAACATATATCATTTTATGTCAACTACTATAACTTATCAAATATAATTTTCGTATAGTAGAATATATTATAATTGACTATTTTATTATGGTATACACCATTTAAATTTATCTCAAACATACATTAAATTAATTAATGATTTAATGTTAAAATAATATTAGTTATTGACTATAGTTACTGGGCATAATTCCCACTGTGATTATGGTCATGCTAATATTGACTAACTTTCTGGCAAATAATAACGAGAATCAAATAATGTACAAAACCTTTCATACCGGCAGTTAATATAAAAACTTAATCACTGTAAGTATAACTGGTAAACATTTAGGATTCTGGAAAACATTTGTAAATATAATTGTATCACAAAAAGGTGATAAAACTGTGAGAAAAGAGAATGGACTCACAAACGGTGAGAAATGAACTCACATTGCAGATTTCTACGGGCAAAGCTTAGTCTACAGATAAGCCTTGATATATTGCAGATTTAATTTGAGCAGAGCCTAGCCTATTGATTAGCCTTGTAACCTAGTGCATACAAACTAGGTAAGTAACTAATACAGCATTTACGATAACTCACGAGATAAAACCCTCACAACGAATGACAAAGTGCAATACTTAACAATTCAGCGGGTTCACAACGAATGACAGAGTATAGTCCGAGTTCGAACAGCACTCAAACATTCAAGTCGAAATCACGATGAATAACAAAGTATAAACTCAATTTGAGCGGCACTTAAACAATCGTTGGATAGTTTAATCGATCGGACATTGAATCGTATCAGCGATCGAGTTAATACCCTGTTCTGCAGCACCCCGCTATACTAATTAGTGATTTGTGTGTGTTAATTGTGAGTATTTGGACGATAACTCCGTGCCAGAGTCGAATTTTATCGTCGAACGAACGCACAGAAGCCAGTCCCAAAGCCTGCTATTTATACCCAAATTTTGTCACCCCTTGCGCACCGTAACAATATAACCCTTACGGTGCGCAAGGGTCACAAAATGGCCATCTGCTTGCCACGTTTGGGAGAAAGCCTGCTGAGTCGACGAAATGATTAAATTTGAATTTTATAATAATAACTTATAAAGATAATCGTTGAGTAGGGAATGCCCCCCCCCCCCCTGAGTTTTAGGGGCCCTGATCCTGATTCTGATTGTTCTGAAATTTGTATGGTTTGTGCAGAATCACTTGGGTGTCTCAATTAGGGTTTCCTATTGGATAAAATAATAAAATAAATAGGACTTTTAATGAGGGTTGTTACAGCACACACCCCATCCCGGTGTGCGATGCATCACAATAAACCACAAAATCTTCGATTCCATCAGGCAATGTCAACACAGGAGCATTGCTCAACTTCTGCTTGAGAATATCAAAGGATTCTTGCTACTTAGGACCCCAAACAAACTTAACCTTCTTCTTAGTTAAGGAGGTTAGGGGTGCAGCAATCCTTGAAAAAATTTCAATGAAACGCCTGTAATATCCTTCCAATCCCAGGAAGCTATGAATCTCTGTAGGCGTCTTTGGCTCTTGCCAGTTCATTACGGCTTCAACCTTAGCGGGATCCACCTGGATACCACGCTTACTGACCACATGTCCAAGAAATTGGACTTCTCGTAGCCAAAATTCACACTTAGAGAATTTGGCATAAAGTTTCTCCTGATGTAGAAGTTTGAGAATACAACGAAGGTGTTTCTCATGGTCAGCTTGATTCTTAGAATAAATGAGAATGTCGTCGATGAAAACGATGACGAATTTATCTAAGTACGGCTTGCAAACGCGATTCATGAGATCCATGAACGCGGCCGGTGCATTAGTGAGCCCAAAAGGCATCACTAGGAACTCGTAATGACCATAACGAGTCCTAAATGCAGTTTTGTGTACGTCTTCATCTCTGACCTTCAGCTGATGGTAGCCTGACCTTAAGTCAATCTTCGAGAAATAACTTGCTCCTTGCAGTTGATCGAACAAATTGTCGATCCTGGGCAAAGGATATCTATTCCTTATCGTGACTTTATTAAGCTCACGATAATCGATGCACAGACGCATCGATCCATCCTTCTTTTTCACAAATAGGACTGGCGCTCCCCATGGAGACGAACTAGGTTTAATGAAACCTTTAGCTAGCAGTTCGTCCAGTTGTGTCCTCAATTCCTTCATTTCCGTGGGTGCCAACCTATAGGGTGCTCTAGCAACTGGTGCTGCTCCGGGGATGATATCAATCCTGAATTCCACTTGCCTATCTGGTGGCAAACCAGGTAGTTCTTCTGGAAAAACTTCTGGGTATGCAGAAATGACAGGGATGTCTTCTATCTTCGGTTTAGGCTCATCAATGATCACTTGTGCCATGTAAATGACACAACCCTTCTTTAAACACTTGGAAGCCTTGAGCATAGTCACTTGCTCAGGCAATCCATACTGGGTATCTCCCCGAATGGTAAGTGGTTCACCAGATGGAGTCTTTATCACCACTTGCTTTCTGTTGCAGACAATTTGGGCCTGGTTATGAGATAACCAGTCCATACCCAAGACTATGTCAAAACCGGCTAATTTAAATGGAAGTAGAGACAGAGGAAAATAATGGTTCTTAATGGATATAACACATCCATCTAACACAGTTGAGACGGTTTCTAGGGTGCCATCCGCTAACTCCACCTCATAATTCACATTTAAGGTTTTAACAGGTAATTTCAGCAATTTGCAAAATTTATGATCTACAAACGACTTATCAGCTCCTGAATCAAATAGTACTCTTGCAAATACATCATTTACAAGGAAAGTACATGTAATAACGTTGTCGTCTAGAATCGCTTCCTTTGCGTCCATTCTGAAGACTCTAGCATTAGTCTTCTTGGCCTCTTCAGGCTTCTTGTTGTATTTAGGGCAGTTGGTTTTAATGTGCCCTTTTTCATTGCAACGGTAGCACGTTGCGTCCTTCATTTTCTTGCAACCCAGGGTTTTGTGATCCGTGGACTTGCATATACCACAAGCATAGGTTTTTGACTGAGTCTGAGAGTTCGACTCGAGTCTGCACTTTCCATAGTGTTGTTTCTTGCAAATTTTGCATTTGGGCTTCTCACCAGAATGATGCCCATCTTTCCTTGACTCCGATCTTCACGTTTTCTCTTCTCAGCCTCCTTGTTCCTCAGCGATCTTTGCCTGACCGCATCCAAAGTGAGGGATAAGGATATGTCAGCTACAGATCTAAAAGTAGCTGGCCGAGAAGCCTTCACGCTTGCCTTGATTTCCGGGGCTAAACCACCGATAAAACGAGCTATTCTTTTTGGTTCCGGGGTCGCCAGATAAGGAACCAACCGGGACATTGTGTTGAAGCTCGTTAGGTAAGCTCGTTAGGTAAGCTCGACAGTCAAGGTTTGTCATCACCAATGATAGAAAATCAGACTCTATCTTCTCCACCTCATGCTGAGGGCAGTAATTTTCCCTGATAAGGGCAACAAATTGATCCCACGACATGTTGTACAATGGGATTTTCCCGGTGGCTTGAATCAGAGATCTCCACCAGGCTAAAGCTTCGCCCTTAAACAATTGCGACACAAACTTGACTACATCCCTCTCAGCGCATCCGCTGATATCCACAACCGTGTCCATCTCATCCAGCCACGTCATACAGTCGACGGCTCCCTTTTCCCCAGTAAAATCTCTGGGCTTACAAGAAACGAAGTATTTATAGGAGCAACCCTTGTTACGGGGTTCTTGATTCAGCACTATCTGCTGAGATGGGACACTTTGATGGTTGGTGGACTGGCGATCATCACCATCTTTCTTGGGTCCATCATTTTTGGGAGGTGGCTTGCTGTGAGCCTCAGAGTGTGTTTTGGGCTTTGAGTGCGGCGTAGATAGGGTCCTACTCCGAGTCCCACTATAATCTTCGTACTGCCGTTCCAATGCCTTTGTAACTGCGTCGTCGACCAACGCTTTTAATTCCACACCCGTTAAATTAATCCGGGCGTTATCAATGTTCTCCACTGGATGACTATTTATCTCATCTGAGTTAGCCATTTTAATTGAATTGTTACAGAAAACAAGGACAATAGTTTATTTGGGAGTTTATTATGGAATTGCCCCCTTAGGGTAATTCATTAACCATGGTAAACAGAGACCATATTTGGTTAATTTATTAATCGTATTCAATTAGGATTTCAATTAAAATTTTATCCTAATTTTTTTTTTAAACAATAACAATATATATTAGCACATAAGTCTTAGTCACATGGACAATTTAAATTATAAGCTATGATTTCAGAGAATCAAGGCCTTTAAGGTATATTGGCACAACAGGCCTAGTCACAAGGACATTAACTATAGCCCGTAGGCACTTCCCTTCTAAGGGATGTTTATAATATGATCATCTTATAGGATGATATTAGCCACGATTTCAGAGAATCCAGGCATGAAGGTTTGAACCTAGTTCATTACCTTTATCTGACAGGGAGTCATTGCTACCACTGTCTTTTGGCTCATATGGAAATGAGCAGGGCCCGTAGGCACTATATTACCACGTATGGTAAAAATATGATCATCTTAATTGATGATTTAACCCATGATTCGGAGATCATTTAGTTGGGTTTGGAATCTTTGAAAAGATCCTTATATAATAATGACGTGTGTGATTTTAATGAATCACGTCTGCCAGGAGCGTTAACATGTATAAAGATGTTAACAGGGATTTGAATCTTTTGAATAGGTCTTACCATCTTGGCCCGGCCTTATAATGACCCGAAGGCTAGGTTTCACTCTTTAAGATCCTTATTTAAAATTTACATAGGTAGATTATTTCAAAAAAAGAATGATTTTATTTTATTTATTTCATATATAATTTATCTATGCACATAATGGCAACATGAAATTTATAAACAAACATTCCATTAATTTATTAAAATATTACACGCTGCCCTAAACGGGTCTTTTCAACAAACAAACTTACCCACACAGGGGTTTAACAAGTACTTACCCACGCAGGGGCTTAATAACACAAATACCCACGCAGGGGCTTGATAACATACATACCCACGCAGAGGCTTAAACAAATAACATACCCACATAGGGGTTTACAGAAAGATAGACCCACGCAGGGGTCAAAACAAACAAGACTGACCTACGCAGGGGCTAAACAACAAATGGAAGGATTCAGTGGTCCTTCTTACTCTTCCCTTTAATTAGGCTCGTTAATCCTTGGAAGAAAGTTTGTCGCTCCCTTCGTTCTCTGTGAAACTCTCGCTCTACATGGTCCAACCTTTGCATAATTTCTTCCCGCTCTGGTGGAGAGAACCTTGGTGGTTGCGATTGTTGCCTGATAATAGGTCTTGGAGGTATTTGGTATCCGTGTGTTGGGTACCCTACTCCCCATGGATCTCCAAAGGGTCCTTGGGTGTTGTAGTTCGCCGCTACCATGTAAGGGTCGGCCTCCGCGTAACCATAGTTGTGGTGAGTCGGCGGTTCAAACGGGTTATACGCCATGGAACCCGTGTATGCTGGAATTGGGTTGTCAAAACCCATCGGCGGTGGCTGTGGTACAGCTGGGTTAGAAGGTCCACCCATTTGTGGGTCCTCCTGGTGTGGCGGATAGTGGCTGCCACTGGATTGACGAGGAGAGCTGAAATGAAAGTCTCCTGCTCGCGCAGACATACGCGCTCCGGATCTCCTACGCCTTGGCGGTTGTGTAGGTGCCGGTTGAACTGGTGGCGGTGGAGGTGGTGGCGTGACTGCCACAAATCTCGAATCCACAGAGGGATCCTGTTGCTGCTGCTGAGGCGGTGAATGGCGAGGAGGTGTATAGTACCATTCGTGCCTGGTGAACATAGCTTGAAAGCTATCTGGACCAACATAGGGTGATTTGTGGAAAGAAGACCCGTCAGAGATCTATATCGGGTGGTTTGGTGTACCACGGGCAGGTTCGACGGGGTCCGTATCCTCGTCCATGTCGTCCGCGTGATCTCCCGAGAAATGATCTTCCGGCCCCAATGGGTTAAAACCCACTGGTTCTGCTATGTAGTTTGTCGGGTTAAACCGGCCCCTAAAAACTGGTGTAAGGTCACCAAAAGAATTATGCGATAAAGATCGCTGCAACGGTATGTATGAAGGTTGCGGGTTGTTGGGCTCATACTCCGGTTGTGGCCCATAAGGGTTAGGAGGTGCCGAACTGTGTGAGACCGTCTGTCTAGCCGGCTCAAATAGGTTCCTCCGGTTCTGCCGGGGATCGTCACTCTCCGTGGTTGAAGGAGCTCGCACATTCGAGGGTCCTGCCTCGTTGTCATTGGGGGCGGTGATTGGCCCCTTTCCGCGTCCTCTTCTCCTGAAGAATCTTGGCGGCATTTTGTTAATCCTGTCAATATGGCATGAGATAACATAACAAAAATATATGCAAAATAAAGGACAGCACAAACAAAGTGGAATTTGTCCTATGTTATATGTCTAGACTCGAAAGTTTAGAATTGTGCAATTGTGTAACTGAGATTAAACACAAAAGGCTAGTGTTTAATTCACTCAATGTTGGCTCTGATACCAACCTGTCACACCCCGATTTCCACGTGTCACCGGTGGGCCCGGTGGGGGAGTATCGTGACGTGGTTGGCAACATAATAGTCAAACAACACAATATTTAATATGCACAGCGGAAGCAATTTAAATATATGATACAACCGAATTTTAATATTGTAATATCAAATGTCACAATATTCGGAAGTTTATCCACAGATGGATCGACAATAAAATAGTATTAATGGTTCAACAGACTTCAGGCATCTTAAGCTTGCGAGACTTCTATTGATGCTAAGGAGAAATCCCAGCCAATTACGCTTAGTACCTGCATTTAATCTTTTTGGGAAAATACGTCAGTTTACACTGGTAAATACAATCAACTGACTCATTTTGGAAAATGATTGAAAATTGGTTTGGATGCACGTGGCATAAACATTTTTATTTAACTTGGGAGAATTATTTAATATTATAATCTTGTGAACGAATTATATGTTCCTTGTGCGTTCGGTAGCCCGGATCTTGTCCGGGTTAAAGATCAATAGACACACCACAATATTCTTTTGTGCACTGACGGGTGTACGCCTACACCCCGCGCTTAAGTCGTGGCCATTTCGTAAAATGATGCCAAGGATATCCGAGACATGGTCATTAACCCCCCAAAGGCTTTAAGTAACAAGACTGTTTAAACGAGCCGATCAAATTATTCAATTACCCACTCAACGGTGGAGGATTTGATGCCCGATCAAGCGGTATGCTATATACCGTAACCCAAGTCCGTATAGGGAAAATAAGTTAAAAGTATTTACCTGAGCAAAGTAATAATCACAATAAGCAAATTGCAAGTAGCTTTTACTGGTCCTCCTAATCTGGAACGAAGGTTTTATAATAACCTATTAGAATCCTAACGGGTCTTTAATTAAGCTTAAGCTTAGACCGGTAAGTTTCAAAGATACGGTTCGTACGCATGATTAAGCGAAGACCGGATAGAATGTGATTTAGACCCGACAAGTTCAGAGACTTGCTTAATATGGGTCCTTCATGCACATTCTGTATTTTGAGATAAAACCGATAAGGTTTGACCCGTTTCGGCTAATTTATGTAAACTTGTTACATAAACCGAACCGTACGCGTAATAAGCGTAACGGGTATCCGTAAGAGCCATATACAGGTTTCCTAAGTTAATATGCTTCAAATATGTTGTGACATCAGTAAGATGTCTTTTATTATGCCCGAAATGAATTTAAACACACACTATGCCCCGTAGGGGTAGTTTGGTCATTTTAAAAGTTGTAAAAGAGTTTAAGTGTTAACCTGAGTTACAAGCCTGATGTAATCAGCAAATATACCCAACTTTCCAAGTTATATCAGTAGGTTAAAGTATATGGGTGAAATCTATCATTTATAACCAACTATGCACCGTAGGGGCATTTTGGTAATTTCACATAAGCCGAAAAGCTCAAAACCGAAGTCTGAGTTAATCAACCTTTGCTTACTGTTGAAATATTCTAATTTGCCTCAAATATCAGTAGGTATCACCCTTGGTATGTTTAAAATAATCTTAGTACATACAATGCGTTAAAACGCTTAAAAAGGCGATTAAAGGTCATTTCCGGGTTCGATACTTAAACCTGATATTTTTATATTTCCAGAAGGCTTAAAATAATTTATTTGTCATTTAAGGTCAGTAGCAAAAGGTTTGGAGTCGTTTGGGTATGTAAAACTCATTTTATGGCCCGTAAGGGCAAAACCGACAATTACCGGATTAAGCCTACGACTATAAGTTATGCTCAGCCTAAAATTTATTAAAAATCTTTAAAAATCCCAAAATAATATATCACATCAGTGGGTAAAAGATTTGATATCAAAAAGTAGGCTTAACTAGGCTATACGCTAATTACGCCGTTTTATTAACATAAAACTTTAATTTTACGCTAACGAGCATAACTCTTATTCTACACCTCAAACTGATGTCAAACTTTTCATACAAGTCTATATATCAGTAATTAAGGTTTCTACTCTTTTACATTTTCAAAAATCATGTTTTAAGGTGAAAAGGGCATAATGGTCAACATATGAGCGATTAACGGAAACATGCATATTAATTGGATAACTAATGAACCAAGGTGTATAATCACAGAGGGTTGTACTAACATGTAACCTTAGTCCAATTAAAGCTCTGAGGCATTTCTAAAACATGCCTAAACAGGTCAGAACTGAAAGTCAAAGTGAAAGTCAAACTATGTGACTTTCGGTTCCGAACCGGGTCCTTTCAGGAAATTGTCGGGTTGAACATGTTTAGACATGTTCTTACACTTATTACCAAGTTATAAAAATGATCAAACAGGTTGTATATGATCTACATTGCTAATTATGCATAAATTGTAATTTAAACATTCTGTTGACTTTTTCTTAGCAAGTTTGACCCGACTTTTGACTTGGTTAGAGTGGTAATCAGGGGGGACCCTTTTAAGGGTTTATTACCCACATAATTACCAACTTATAACTACTTTTGATTCGAGATTTGACTGGGCCATTATTAATTAATCTCGAATTCAAACCGTAATTACGATGGTTTGACTTTTAGCTAAATAACTAAGCTAAACATTATTAAAGAAGGATTAGCAAACTTACAAGAGTCCTAAGCTTGATTAGTGATCACTTGAGAGTGTCTTGGAGCTCCAGAAATGATCAGATTGCAAGAGGAAGGTGTAAAGAACAATGGTGCATATCATAGTCCTTTATATAGTGTTTAATCCACCACAAATCTTTGACACATGAGTCTACAACCCACCACAACTGATCAACACATGTTCCTAGTGCTTAGGGGGTGCCTAGGGGTCGCACAAGATGTGAAAAATCGGTTAAAAGTCGAACACAAGAGCCATGGCAGACAAAGAAGCAAGAAATTCGCATCTGGTGGGCCTAGGCGTGACGCGACGGACCCCCCCTTGGGCCTCGCGTCGCGCGACCCCTCTTCTGACTCAAATCCAAATTTTTGATTTTTGCGATTTGATCCTTGGCTCTTCAAAATTCGATTAGGCACTTGTTTCTTGCATTATGAACCCTCATAATTGATCTATAAGGGCTTTAAAACATATACCCACTTTGTTAACTCCCCGGTTAACTTAATTGTTACCCGAAAAGTCCTAACTTTCAACGTTTACGCTTTAACCCTTCGCACACGAATTTGATCATAACTTTCTCATACGATAACGAAACTTTATGAAATTTAAATCGTGCATTCTAGTGAGCATAATTAACCGTTACAAAGCTTCGGGTTTGTCAAAAGGTCACTCAAAGGTATAACTTAAACATGTTGACACATTTAACCCCTGTAGTTTGTAATCTCTCACTTTTAGCTCCGTATGATCCATGATTTATTCGTTTGAAGGTATGAGCATCTTGTAGGGTTAATATACAATATATTTATTCACTGTTGACATTTAGAATATGTATATCCACATACTTTCCATGATTGTCAACTTTAGTCCTTCTATAATATTCTTTCGCACGTTTAAACATTTGACACGTGTCTACACATTGTAGGACGTGAATTTTCGAGGTGTTACAAGCAAGTTCAGTAATCTTTGAAAACGCTTGATTTATAACACTTTTGCAAAACACTCAAGCAATGTTATAACTTTGTTATTACTTGGGCTATGCCAAATTGAAACATCCTTTGGGCCATGCAAAATTACTTGGGCAATGCCATTCACCATATGTGAGTTGTGCCATTCTTTTGTTAACTTCATTGGATACCCCCGGTATGCCAAAACCTTTAAGATTAGCATGCCAATGTTAATTGCTCAGGGCATGCCCGATGTATAACATGTCAATGTTATTCCATTGATAATAACCAGTAGGTCCAAAATATAGCCAATAATAGTAAAATTGTCTTCAATCGTTAAATAAAATGGTCTCACTATCTTGAACTACACGTGGATGTGCCTAGGCGGTGTGTTTAAACCCACACTCATTTGAAAGGTGAAAACATTTAAACCTTTGAAGATGTTTTGCAAATACCTTAAACTTATAAGAGATCGCCAGTCTCTAACTTTGATCAAGATCTTTGAAGGTTCTACATTTAAACCTTTGAAGATGTTTTGCAAATACCTTAAATATGTTTTGGGATGGATTGCATTCCAGAATCTTAGTAATACATCACCTTACATTGTGGCCAACCAATAAGCTCCCTCGCTAGCTTTAGAATCCATGAGATATGAACTTTCCCATTTTGGTGCCAACTTGCCATCAGTAGGATTGGTGGTGTTTTGAAATGCCTTTCTCAACACCAAATCTCCCACTTGAAATCTTCTAGTCTTAATGTTTTTTGTTATTGGATTTCGATATTCTCTGTTGATAGGCTGCAATTCTTAATTTGGCAAGATCTCAGATTTCATCCATCGTGTCGAGAACTTGAAAAAGAGCATCTTTTTTTGCTTCATATGTGTGCAGGCTTGATCTAGTGATAGGGACAACCATTTCTGTCGGGATCACTACTTCTGTTCCAAATACTAAACAGAATGGAGTCCACCCCGTTGCATTCTTGGTCGTTTTCCCGTCTGTCCATAGAACAAATGGAAGTTCTTCTGCCCATTTTCCTTTATTTGCACCTAATCTCTTCTTTAGGTTATTGACAATTATCTTGCTGGAAGATTTTGCTTGTCCGTTAGCTTGACGGTATCCTGAAGTGGAATTGATCATCTTTATTCCCCAACTAGCACAAGAGTTCGTTGTTTTTTACTGATGAATTGGGATCCATTATCACAAATTATCTCTGCTGGGATCCTGAATCTCGTCAGGATATTGCGCTTCTTGAATGATACCACTTCCTTATCCCTGAATTGAACGAATGCTCATGCTTCAATCCATTTAGAGAAGTAATCAGTCATTGCTAACATGAATACTTTTCCTCCTGAAGCCTTTGATAATTTACCAACTACATCCATTCCCCATTTCATTAATGGCCAAGAGGAAATAATTAGATACGCTGCTTAATGAGGAATATTGTTGTGTCTTTAGTAGGCGTCACATTTTTGTACATAGACCATAGCGTTTTTCCTCATTGTTGGCCAAGACAATACACCGTGTGTTTACGAGGAAAGCACTTGATCAATTGTGATCTTCAGCATAAAACCTCAGGAGCCAACTAATCATCATGTTACCTCTGTTCTTCTTATTAAATTAGTAAAAACGAATGGATCGAGATCTAAGTGTTACAAGTATTGCAAAAGTGTGTGTTCACGCATTTCTATCTGATCTATTCAGTGTAAATAAATGGATAAGCAACATACTATGCGGTATCTTTGGGATAATAACGACTTCTTATAAGCGTTGTAGACTCGTTCAAAAATTTTTGCACGTGCTAAACAACGATAATTATGTCTTCCTTAGTTGGAACTTAGTCAAATAATTAGTCTCTGCGAATTGGAATAAAAATGTAGTCGTTAGTCATAAATAATATCCAGGATACCAAGATTATATAGGATTGAGGATCCCGGACACGTATGATATATCACTATTGTTAGAAAATAAAATATATGGTGAAAAATAATAGGATCAGTATTCACAATATTTCCTTTTTCAAGAGGCCATGACAGCCTTGCATTACGAGGATCTCTACTGGTGCATCAAAGAAATTTTCAGCCATATTTTTCTTCTGTTATTTCCTTGTTTAGTCCTCTTTTTTCCTATATATTGTATTGTTTCTTTTGTAAGGAATAGAGCAGAAAAACAATAATACAATTTACACAGTTTTTCATTTGAAATCATGGTATCAGAGCAGTGAATGGTCTTGGGGTCATCTCATTTGCTCTTGCTCATCATCTACCCTCTATCCACAAAAAAAATAGCAGCCTGTTCACCCAAACCCAACAGCAACCATGTCTGACGAAAATGATATAGCCAAAGAAGATTTGTCAATACAAATTGCAAATCTCCTCAAAAACAGCCTCAATTCGCAAACCCAGAACCAAAAACAAAACCTTTCTGATAGTCTAAAAATCAGTCTCAAACTTACCAGCCAAAATTATGCTCTTTGGGCTCGGATGATGCGAGTTGCTATTGGAGGAAAATCCAAAGCCCTTCTCAAACATCTATCCGAAGAACCACCAAAACCACCTGATGAAAAATATTGTTATGAGCAGTGGGAACAAGACGACTTAGTCATTTTTCATGGCTAATTCAAAACATTGAACCTTCCCTCGCTAGCAACCTTACTGAGTTCCCGACAGCAAAAACATTATGGGACGCTCTAGTGGTTACATATAGCAGTGGGAAGGATAAACTGCAAACTTTCAACTTACATGTCAAAGCCAATGAAATCAAGCAAAATGGTGCACCTCTTGAGGATTTCTGGATCATAATGCAGGGAATTTGGGGCGAAATTGAACGGAGAGACCCGAACCCTATGGTGTGTTCAACCGACATCATAACCTACAACAACATCAGATTTGAACAGAAACTCTTTCAGTTTCTTAATGCCTTGGATCGACAATATGATTCAATCAGGAGAGAAATACTACGGGTGATCCCTTACCCTTCGCGGAAGGTGCGTACGCTACTGTGCGGAAAGAGACGGCCCACCAAAACATACTTGGAACCATCTCAACTCCACATCAAGGTGTGGCTTCAGGTCTTGCAGCTACTGGACCAAACAACTCCGAAGGCACAGGGTTTATCTCGAAGGGTCAACGTCAGTCAGACCAAGACTGAAAATCAACTGGGACATCATCCCGAATGGTCAAATCTCGGCTAAAATGTAGCCATTGTGGGATGTCAAAGCATACGAAGGAACAGTGTTTTCGACTCGTTGGATTTCCGAAGTGGTGGACTGAAAATCACAAAACGGGAGGCAAAGAAGGGGGAAGGCGGCTGCCGCCGTGGGCAACTCGGAAGCCACCAGCAGCGGTGGCGACCAGCAAGTCAACGAGAATAGATCCGGAGGCTTCGCTGGGATGACAACAGCAGATGGAAGCGGCGCCTCTGGTGTGAACGATGGAGGTAACGGGTTTGAGAAAAATTTCTCAAACCCCTCTCTTTTAAACCCTAGATACTTTAATCCTATACTTCTAGAAATATTAAATAACACCTCTCACGAAACTGTTAAATATGATACTGGCCAACTTTTTAAAGGTGCTAAAAATAATATAGTTTTGCCAAATGAAAACCCTCGGGATGATTTTTTTAATAAACATACCCAAAATAATTTTTTTTGCAAAAATAAAGTCATTAAAAAATCTAGAATTAAAAGATCTAGAAGAAAAAATAATTCCCTAAAATTTATTGGACAAGTAAATATGACTAACACTTGTGAAACTTTAGACAAATCTTGGATATTTGATTGTGGTGCTACCGACACCATGACCTTTGAGTTGTCCGACATCGTTTCAAAATCTCAACCCAAAATTGATCACATCAAAACCGCCAATGGGGGAATGGTTCCTGTAAAAGGAGTAGGAACTATTGAAATCTCCCCAACTTTAAAACTTTCAAATTGCCTTTATGTTCCGTCCTTATCACATAATTTTCTATCAATCAGTCATGTGACAAAGGAATTAAATTGTTCGATATTAATGCATCCCACCTTCTGTATCTTACAGGACATCAGGACGGGGACGATTATTGGGCGTGGCACTGAACGCCAAGGATTGTATTATGTGGAAGGAGTGACTCGACATGGTACTGTGATGCTAGCTTATGGGACTGCAGATAGAAAAGCTTGGTTATGGCATAGAAGATGGGGACATCCATCAGTCGGTTATTTACATATTTTATTTCCGAAACTTTTTCCTTTCAATAAAACTTTAAATTGTGAAACTTGTGTTTTGGCTAAAAGTCATAGACATACCTATAAACCAAATAATACAAAAGTTGATTTACCTTTTTCCCTTATCCATTCGGATGTTTGGGGACCAGCAGAAGTTATTGGAGGACAAAATTTCCGTTTCTTTGTTCTCTTTGTTGATGATTGCACCCGTATGACTTGGGTTTATTTTCTAAAACACAAATCATAAGTTTTTGATAAATTTACTATGTTTTATGCTATGATACAAACACAATTTAAAACCAATATTCAAATACTCCGGTCAGATAATAGGGGGAGTTCGTAAATTACTCAATGAAACAATTTTGTCAAACGAAAGGAGTGGTTCACCAAACATCTTGTCCCCACACCCATGAACAAAATGGTACCGTCGAACGAAAAAACCGTATTGTCCTAGAAATAACTCGGGCTCTTCTAATTGAATCTCAAGTACCTAAGTCCTTCTGGCCTGAAGCACTCGCTACTGCCAACTGTCTTATCAATCGGTTACCAACCAAAGCCCTTAACCTAAAAACTCCTCTCCAAGCTCTATCCGAATTTACCAAACTCCCACCTGCCCTTACACTACCTCCACGTGTTTTTGGGTGCACCGTCTTTGTCCACGTACCTAAAATGGATCGGGCCAAACTCGGCCCATGTGCTGAAAAATGCGTGTTTGTGGGTTATGGTGTGAATCAAAACGCATATCGGTGCTATAACCCAAAGAGGTGTCATATGTACACTACGATGAACTGCGACTTCCTAGAAACCGAATTCTTTTATACCTCACAACTCAGTGATCAAGGGGAGAAGGAACACAATGACACACTAAGTTGGTTGAAATGGGTTCCATCTTCAGAAGAAGTTAATCACAGTAACTAAGAGGAGTCACTAGCTTCCCAACAATCAAGCGGACCAACATTCAGTGCTACTAACCAAGATCCTCCTAGTCCGGTGTCTGGGGAGGTAAGTAGCTCTCAGACAAATGGAAATATACAAAATAATGAGTTTTATGAAAATGAAAATATTGACATTTCTGATAACAGTGAGATAGCAATAGAACATACAGTGCAGGAAGAAGAAAGTGTGCTAGATCAAGAAGATATGACCGAGAGATATGTTCTACCACCAAGAGCCAACAGAGGGGTTCCTCCAAAACGGTACTCTCCAGAAAAACAATCAAAGTCCTCTAGATATCCCATGGCAAACATTGCAAAAGGGAACTTATCTGAAGAAGCCAAGGCCTTTGTTTCCTCCTTATACAACGAACAAGTACCAAATTCTGTGGAACAAGCCTTGAACTCTGAAAACTGGAGGGATGCAATGAAATCAGAAATGGAGGCACTTATGAAGAATGATACATGGGAAAAGTGTGTCCTTCCACTAGGAAAAAAAAAACGGTGGGATGTCGGTGGGTCTTCACGATAAAACACAAACCGGATGGAACCATAGAGAGATATAAAGCACGCTTAGTGGCTAAAGGCTATACCCAAACGTACGGGGTTGACTACTCAGAAACATTCTCCCCAGTAGCCAAAATTGACACAACCAAACCAACACCTTAAGATCCAGGCGTATACAGATGCAGACTGGGCAGGGGATAAAGGAGACCGAAAATCAACATCGTGATATTTCACTCTAGTTGGAGGAAACCTGGTGACATGGAGAAGCAAGAAACAAAAGGTTGTAGCATTATCTAGTGCCGAAGTTGAATTTCGAGAGATTGCACGAGGCTTGGCAGAAGTTCTATGGATACGCAAACTTTTAACCAAGACTGGCTTTCCTCAAACCGAAGCTAGTAGGATCATGTGTGATAATGAAGTTGCTATACAAATTTCGGAAAATCATGTTCAACACGATCGTACAAAGCATGTGGAGGTTGATAGGCACTTCATCAAAGAGAAACTTGAAACAGGGATTATGGAGATGTTTTTTGTTCGTTCGGAAAATCAACTAGCAGACATACTGACAAAAGTCGTTAATGGGAAGATCTTCAGCAAATGTCTTAGCAAGTTGAGCATCGGAGACCCCACTACTCAACTTGGGGGGGGGAGTGTTAGAAAATAAAATATATGGTGAAAAATAATAGGATCAGTATTCACATCATTTCCTTTTTCAAGAGACCATGGCAGCCTTGCATTACGAGGATCTCTACTGGTGCATCAAAGAAATTTTCAGCCATATTTTTCTTCTGTTATTTCCTTGTTTAGTCCTCTTTTTTCCTATATATTGTATTGTTTCTTTTGTAAGGAATAGAGCAGAAAAAACAATAATACAATTTACACAGTTTTTCATTTGAAATCAACTATGACATCTCTAGCCAATATTCTATATTCATTAGTTGTAAAGACAAGCAAAAAATGGTTAGCACATGTATTAATGTCATCTAATTATAATACACTAGTCTATACTCGAGACCTGCAACCGTAGCCATAGGCACTCGCCAAATGGTGGAGGGGATAATGGCGCTCTCCTTTAGCGGCAGTGGGGTGATGTTGGAGTCTGAAGACTTGAGTAGCTGATGTGAAGGTGGGATGCCACTCCACACCATGGAGCCTTGTTAAAATTCATTTATGAAACTCATAATAGTGACTTGTATTTGTGAAAACATATTTTGTTTTTAATTATTTATATACTTGAACTTTTCTTTGAAAATTTGATTCGTATTTTTCATACATGTCTTTCGATATTTTGTACAAAACAAAAAAAAAGTTAATATAACTACAAAGATTATGATTAAAAAAAAAGTTAATATTGGTACTTATCACGTCTAGTACTCTCTGAAAAGCTAAGTTCTTGAGATCCGCATGCAACTTGTATCTTATCTAAGATCTTGACTTGGACGTTTAATCGTTTATGATGCTTGAGCTAAGCTTGAAGATAAGTTGGACAATATGTGAATTAACTTATGTTAGACTATGGGGTATGGGGCTTGGGTTGGGGCGTGGGTTGGCTGAAAACACCCAAGCCACCACCCCGAGGGCGTGGGTTGGGGCGTGGCCCAAGGGGCGGGAGTTTGAAGCCGGGCGTGGGGCGGGCTAGCGATCCTATGTGGCGGGCTCCTATTTGCTTTGTTGGCCATGTCCTATTCGTTTTTTTTAATAAACTGCCAAGCCACGCCCCAACCCAAGCCCCGCCATACCCCACGGACACGTCACTCACCGGTGGGGGACTCGAACTCCACGTGTCAACTCATGCCCCCAACCCAAGCCCCACCATACCCCACGGTCTTACGTTAAATGCTTAACAGCTTAAGTTGTATATTGAATGGCTTTTTTCACTTTCACGGTTTTCACCTTCCTTTTTTTTATGTCTTATCATACTTTTTCCTCTTTTTTTTTCTCGTCTTCTTTTATCTCGCCTTATTCTATTTTTCATGCAATAACATTGATTGTCATGGTACATTGACTACTACCTTCTTTGTGTTTAATAACGTCATGGCTGTATTCCGCAATCAATATTGTCGTCGATCGTGGCTACTTGAATATGAATATATGACCGTGTATCTACTTTCGATCGACTATAGTTATACCAGAGATTACTTAGGTACATAATTATATGTGCCTGAATATATGACCGTGTATCTACATTCGATCATATGCATGTTAATTCCTACTACATGAACCACATTCTATACATTATACACTAATTAACTATAATCTACCAACTTTCGATAAGGCAAGTTTCTGGTGTTAAAAATAAGATAAATGCATAAAACATAGTATATTTATTCAATATAATGATTACAATAACTAAAATTAGATTCTCAACGTCTATTTTCATTGACCGAACATGTGTGTGTGTGTCGATTGTAATATAATAGGTAAGAAAACTAATATGCAACGGCAATATATATAATATTTAGAGGATATGAGAATTATCGAGCATGCACTAGCAACAATTTATGTAGAACATGTTAATAACCAAACGTTTGCGCCTTATTTTAAGTTAATAAAGTCTAGAAGCTGTCCTGGCCTTATTAGTTTAGCAACCGGCGTAACAAAATAATATGAATTTTGTAGCATGATAGAGCTCGAACGTAATACATTTTTTACCAGAAGTGGCAAAAATACCCGAAGTAAACACTTCGTATGTGCTTATACCTGAACACTCTTTCTCAGTTAAATCGTTCAGAAAATATGTCACAAGACATGCTTTGAACTCCTGGCCAGTGCAATTTAAAGTATTAATCCTGTGAACCAACCACAGCATCAATTGATCTTGTGATTCTAAAAACCTCTAATTTATATTTATGTCATATGTGTATTTTAATATTTAGTGATAATGTTTTTAATTGTATAGATGGTTAAATTTTGTGTTTTCAAAACCCTTAAAGGCCAAAAAAGGAACAGTGCAATTTAAAGTATTCTATTATAAAAAGTTAAATTTGTTGATAATGTTTTTAATTATATAATTTAAAGGGAAAAAAAGAAAAGGATTACTAGTAAAGGAATGATCTGTGTACCAGGGATGCATTGATTCAGTGAATCTATCATCACTGGATGCATGCCAAAGACTTTGTCCTTGTAGACAGTTTCTGTGAATAAACACAACTTTGAATCTTTGGTGCAATAAATTAGGCAAAATTGCTTTATATGGACACTGGTTTTCACTTTTTTTCTATCTAGTATTTAATTGTATTTAGATATTAAGCCAGTGTAGTTTAAATAAACGTATTATTAGTTTTTTTTATTTGCCAAAGCAATCTATTTAAGATTAAAAACAATATAGCAAGGAACTAGAATATACAAGTACACAACAATATAAAAACAATATCAGGCTACATTACTCCTTTCACTCAATCGTATTGAAATTTTTAACCAGACATACGAAGTTACTATTTTTCCTCCAACACAATTTCTAGCTTTCTGTTAATTCAATTGAAGACTAGATCATTCATTGCCTTCCAAAAGTACATTTTTATTGTCTCTTTTTTCCTTGTTTTGTTTTCTTGTATTCTTGTTTTTATAATAATAATAACTAGCAAAAGTCATCGCGCTCCGCTGCGAGCTTTCGGTCGATATCGGTTTGGTTCGTTACACTTTCGGTACGATTCCAGTACTTGGTATAGCTTTGGCTATAGTTTACATTATCAAAAAATATTCTATTGTGATACCTCCAAAAAACCATAAAAACAAATATTCTCGGTTGTGGCATGCATGTGTCAGTGGTTAAACCGTTCTTATGGACCATCAATTTTACTAATATATATGATAATGATAAATTTTGTATTAACTGAGAAAAGTTGTAAATCATTCATGAGAAAATAAATACTTATATTTAACATGTATATAATAAAAATAAAAATCAAATATTTACTTTTAAAAAATTACCAAAAAACAACATAAAAAGCCTAATGGATCGTATGTAGACACCACCTAAAGTTTACCATTCTTCATCGCACTCAAGCTTCAATTGTTGACAAACTTTAGAGGGTAAAAAAAGTAACATAAGAAACCTAATGGACCATATACGTAGAAGTCATCTAAAGTTTACTGTTTCTCCGTATCTTATGAATTAATACTATATATAGAGAATAATATATATTATGTTATTATATATTACTACTTACTTTGTTAGTATTGTATTCTTGTTTTATAATAATAAATATATTGTACACAACAATATAAAAACAATATCAAGTTACATTACCCCTTTCACTCAATCGTATTGAAACTACCTTTATTTTTAACTAGCCATACAAAGTTGCTATTTTTCCTCCAACACAGTTTCCAACTTTCTGTTAATTCAACTGAAGACCCGATCTATTTAAGATTAAAAACAATATAGCATGGAACTAGAATATACAAGTAAACAACAATATTAAGTTACATTACTCCTTTCACTCAATCGTATTGAAACTACCTTCATTTTTTAACCAGACATACGAAGTTGCTATTCTTCCTCCAATACAGTTTTCAACTTTCTGTTAATTCAATTGAAGACCCGATCATTCCTTGCCTTCCAAAGTTAATTTTTTTATGTCTTTTTTTTCTTTTTGTTTCCTTGTTTTATTTTCTTGTATTCTTGTTTTTATAATAACAATAATAATATATTGTGTTATTATATATTACTACTTACTTTGTTAGTATTGTATTCTTGTTTTTATAAAAATAAATATATTCTGTTATTATATATTAGTATTTGGAGCCCGTGTTTCGTTGTGAGGTCGCAAGACGGTGCTGAAGAAGATATATTTGTTACATGATACATTAATGGATTATTATAGATCATACAAGCTTTAATCTAAGGAATATTGGATTTTAATAATCTCAATTATTCGTTGTTGCCCGCCAACAGTCCCAACTTTAAAAATAACCACTGGCAGTCCTAACTTTTAATATATTGGCCTCCAATGAACCCTGACTAACAGAACCCTAACGCCGTTAGTTTCCGGTCGCCAGAAAAATGCTTTTTGGCCGGAAAACTCATTTTTAGCCGGAAAACTCAACATTTTTGTCCTGAACCTCTTTGTAACCTTATTATGGACCTTTAAAAACATTTTTCTAGTAAAAGCAGCAATTACTAAAGTCGCTGGAAAACTCCGTTTTCGCTGGAAAACTCAACTTTTTGGCCGGAAAACTCAACATTTCCGTCCCAAACCTCTTTGTAACCTTAGATTGTTCCTTTAGAAACCCTTTTTCTGGACAAAAACGGTTTTCCGACGACCGGAGACTAACTCCGTTAGGGTTCTGTTAGTCAGGGTCCATTGGTGGCCAATATGTCAATAGTTGGGACTAACAGTGGTTATTTTTGAAGTTGAGACTGTTGGCAGCAAACGTCGAATAGTTGGGATTATTAAAATCTAATATTCCTTAATCTAAACGACGGTAAAAATAAACAATCAGCTATAATAAGGTAAATAAAAAACTATTAATTTTTTTACATTTTATATTGAAGGGTTAATATAAACCATGTATAATAACTCTATTAAAGTTTGGGGGATGTACATCGTTTTTGGAGTTATGAGTGAGGCTTTAATCTAAACGACGGTAAAATAAGTTATAAATATAAAAAAATAACTTTATTAAACTTAAAGGCCCGTCTGATGATTGTATTAAAGTTTCGAGGAGGGGGAGGGGGGGGGGGGGGGCAAAATGTAAATCGTTTTTAGAAAAAGGAATTATTATTAAACTTGCGTATCATAGATCAATTACAATTATGAATAGTTACTATATAGAATATTGTGATACAAGTGGTAGGGGTGTGCAGAATTCGTTTCGAATTCGAAAAATTCAAAATTCGTTTAAATTCGATTCGATTATCAAGAATTCATTTCGATTATAAGAATTCGAATCGAATACGAATTTATAATTTCAAATTCGATTCGATTCGAAATTCGAATAAAAATTATACATTTTTATTTATTATTTTTATATATAATACATATATAACTTTTATTAGGCTATACTATAAATTATTTTCAATTTTTTTTTCCAAGTATTAAAATTACCCATTACCAAACCCACTACATGACTCATAACTAAAACCTAAGTAACAAATCTAGCAACAGATTTCTAAGCGTAAAAATATTAACTTGTAATGTGGAGTGGTTCTTCCCGACTTCTCGTTTTGAATTTTAGACTTGAGGTACTTTATTTGAAACTTTTTAATGTGATATCGTGTTTTATGGCTGCTTTAAAATTTATGTTTCATTTTGAAAGTTTATTACATGTTTTTAAAGAATCTGAATTAAATCGAATTTATTCGAATTCGAATTTTTAATCGAATACGAATCGAATACGAATTGGGTTTTTTATTCGAATACGAATCGAATACGAATTCAAGGAAAAATAAAAATTATTCGAACAATTCGATTCGAATAATTCGAAAATTCGATATTCGATTCGATGAACACCCCTAACAAGTGGTCTATAATTTGAATGGGTATTCAAGATAAATATTTTGCCGAAAACAATAAGAATATATAAAAGTTGATGACTCAACAGACTCAATCGTCGTAGATGTCCTCTGAAGTTTGTTGTTATTCCAAAAAAACATTTAGTGCGATACGACTTAAATCTTTGATTTTTGTAATTCCAAAGATAATTAATTTTTTATAAATTTAAATTGAAGGAGGTGAGTTAGATTAAATTCTATTAATCTATTGAATCGAAGGGATCATCTTGTCTCAACCTTTTTTTAGGGAAGGGGGTGGATGTTCATTTTTGGTTAGATACCTGGATGGGTGATATTTCATTCGTGGAAAGATGGCCGCATTTGTTTGTTTTGGAATATTTTAAATCTTGCAGGGTCTCAGAGAGAATTGGATCGGGACAAGAAAATGGAGGATACTTGTGAAACTGGTTGAGACAACCCGAGTCCGATATTGAGGTTAAGGAGTGGCAGGAATGTCAAGAAGTCATCAACTTGGTTAGATTGTCAGATGAAAGGATGGCTTCTCGGTGAATTCTATTAAAAAGACTCTAATTTCCGATAGGGGAAGCTGCCATCCTCCAAAATTTGAATGGTGCAAATGGGTTCCAATCAAATGTAACATTATGGCTTGGAGAGGTAACTTGGATAGGCTGGCAACCAGAGTCAATTTGAGAGGAAGGAATGTGGAGATTTATTCGGTTATGTGCCCGTTCTGCGACGAGTATGAGGAAACGATGGATCATCTGTTTACTGCATGTTCGGTGGCTATTCGTGTGTGGGCGGCTATCAGTGCTAGGTGTGAGATTCCCCCGATATATGCTTTCGAATTTAAAGACTTAATGGATACTCAAAATTTGGTCCAGGGTGGGAAAGAGATAACAACAACAACAACAACAACAACCATACCCAGTAAATCCCACAAATAGCAAAGCTAGTTATAGGGTCTGGGGAGGGTGGGATGTAGACAGACCTTGCCTCTATCCATAGGGATAGAGAGGCTGCTTCCAGAGAGACCCTCGACTCGAAAAACGAATAGCAAACAAACACACCAAGTCAAAGAGTATAGAAAGAATATAGAAATAAGAAGTCGCCCATACCAAGAAAGTGAACAGAGTGGCACAATATATTGTAAATCATGTAAAATAGCCTACCACATCATTTATGCATAAACACAAGAAGGTAATCACCGGAAAAGTCACTTAAAGAATAAGAAAAACCTACGTCCCTAAAATACACCTAAGAGCTTACTGCCATGTCCTCTAGGGTTCCTTAACCCTAATCCTACGCCTCCACGAAGTCCTATCTTGGACCATGTCCTCAGAAAGATGCAACTCTAGTAAATCATGCCTGATCTGCTCATCCCATGTCAGTTTGGGTCTGCCTCTTCCTCTCCTCCCCTCCACAGTAAGAGTTTCCACTACTCTAACTGGTGCCGTCGTTTCCCTCCGCTTCACATGCCCAAACCATCTCAATCTCCCCTCCTTAATCTTCTCCGATATACAAGTTACTCCTAATCTTTCCTTAAAAACCACATTTCTAATCCGATCTAACCTCGTGTGTCCACACATCCACCTCAGCATCCTCATCTCTGCTACCTCCATCCTGCGCGCTTGTGTCTTCTTGATAGCCCAACAGTCTGTTCCATAAAGCATAGCTGGCCTAACTGCTACCCTGTAAAATTTCCCTTTTAGTTTAGTTGGGAACCTCCTATCGCATAATACCCCACTGGCTGCCCTCCATCTACACCAGCCAGCCTGTATGCGATGGGTTACATCACTATCTATGTCACCATCTCTTTGTACAAACGACCCCAGATACTTAAATCTAGTTACCTGCGGGACCAATTGGTCCTCAATGGTAATTTGGGTGTCATCGTCAACGGCTACACCGCTGAAATCACAGTGTAGATACTCAGTCTTAGATAGACTAATCCTTAGGCCCTTGCCCTCTAAAGCTACTCGCCACTCCTCTACCCTCTCGTTCAGGCACCGTTTAGTCTCTGCAATCAACACAATATCGTCTGCAAAAAGCATGCACCACGGAACTGTCTCCTGAATCAGCTTGGACAACTCATCCAAGACAACCGCAAAAAGAAAAGGGCTCAACGCTGACCCCTGGTGGAGTCCTACCTCCACAGGAAAGAAGTTTGTATCTCCTACAGGCGCGCGGACACTAGTTGTCGTTCTATCATACGTATCCTTAATTACGTCTATATACTTCCCCGGTATCCCTCGATCCTTCAAACTATCCCAAATCAGTTGGCGTGGGACAGTGTCATATGCCTTTTCCAGGTCGATAAACACCATATGTAAATCTTGCTTCTTCGCTCTATACTTTTCCATCAGCCTCCTTAGAATATGTATCGCCTCTGTAGTTGACCTCCCTTTCATGAATCCAAATTGGTTTTCTGAAACCTGAGTTTCTCTTCTAATTCTAGTTTCGATTACCCTCTCCCAGAGCTTCATAGTGTGACTTAGCAGTTTGATTCCTCTATAGTTTCCACAACATTGAGCGTCTCCTTTATTCTTGTATAAAGGCACCACGACGCTACTCCTCCACTGATCTGGCATTTTTCCAGTCTTGAAAAGAAAGAGATGAAGATGATTATCAGAGCGTTGGTTATTATCTCGTGTTGGTGTATTTGGAAAAGCAGAAACAAATTGGTTTTCAATCAGATCAAGAAAAGCCCACAAGATCTTTTGATAGAGATTAAGTCGAGAGGTTTTGGGTGGTTAAAATATAGATCATCTAGTAAATATATTACCTGGAAAGAATGGTGAAAATATCTTATGTATATGTTGTAGTTTGGCCCTTTGCCCGTTTGGGTCGAGGGTGTTGTCTTTGTGTTGGCCTTTTGCCCGTTTGGGTCGGAGATGTTTTTTAATGAAGTTTAATTTAAAAAAAATTAATCTATTGAATAAAAAAATAAAGATTGTGGGAGATAATATCATGTGTGTCATTAAATGATGTCTTTTAATATTTAGATTATTACTTATTTTGTTAGTATTATTGGTTTTAACCATATGACGGGGCTATGGTTCTTTTTTTTTTATACAGTGTCACTAATATTTAGTGTTTGATTATCTATCAAATTAACTACATATTTAAAAGGTTCATGATTAGTTTAAACTAAATTAAACTATAAAAAACTTATTTGACAGGAAAATAGATTCGTTGAGAAAACTAAAAGAACAAAACATAGCCGCTTCTCAATGTCTAAGTTAATATGGTTCTTAACTATATATGTTTATTAATTTGTTTTTTTTTTAATTAAAACATGCATGTTTTGGAAAAGTCCCAAAAAACAATTGGCTTCTACATTAAAAAATCTCTTTCTAAAATCCTAAAAACAAGATCAAGAAGCATGATTTGAATCCTTTAACCTTTTCAAAAATATTAGAAGAACATGAAGGAACCATCGTAGTATATATCAATTTTGCTAACCCTTTTACGTGTGACATTGTATCATTTTTGCTAACCTTTTTACGTGTGACATTTGTATAAAAAAAATACTATTGTTTAGATGGCATATAAAAAATCTCGGAGTTGTAACAATGTGGCTCGAAGTTTATGTATACACCAAATATGTAATAATAAAATATAACTAGAAATAAAAATGATTTTAAAATAAAGAGCTAAGTTATTCTACAAATACTAAAATAAATTAGAAGGTTGAGAAGCTCCGTAGAGTGATAAGTAATTTAATGAGGATTCAAGTGGGAAATTTTAGGCCTGTAAATAAACCGAATGTTCATGAGCTGTTTGTGAACTTGTTTGGCAGCAAATTCGTTTATGTTCATTTTTTTAATAAACGAAAGAACATGAACACATTTTTTGTTCATTTAATTAAACGAACGAACATCAACACACGTTTTCTTCGTTCATTTATATTCGAGAATATCCGTTTATGTTCATTTATTTACGCTTGTTTATGTTTGTTTAATTATGTTCGTTTCAATTTAAATACATAAGTAACTATATTTATATAAATATTAAACATAAAATGAACTTTTCACCAATAATATAAATGTATTTAATTGGCAACTAGTTTTATACCCGGCCACGTTGCGACGCGCTAAACCAATTCGTTCTCGGTTTTGACAATATAACATGATGTAGCGAAAATAAATACATCTAGGTGTAGATCAAAACGTGGTGGTGGTGGTGGCTTTCATGAATTGTTAATGTTAATATATAATATATAATAATTAGTTAATTTTAATTTTAAGAGTAACTGTAGTTTTACACCCTGTGATTGACACCCATTGTCATCTTTACACCCTATTTTGAAAATCCATCAACTTTACCCCCTCGTTTCCAAAATGCATCAACGTTAGACTCTGGTGTCTGATGACATCATCTTTCTGTTACTTTGAATGTGATATGGCATGTGTACCCTGTTGTTTCTAATAACTGACAATTTAAGTCCCCGTATATTTAAAGTCTTCTTCTTCAAATATATCACAAGCTAACCGGAAGTATGGTGATGTTTGTCAAAGAGGTTGGATGGTGATAGATTGTGAGTCGTGGTGGTTTGAAGATGAAAGGTTGAAGTGTATGGTGGTCGTTGGTTGATATGGGTGTCGGAAGTGAAGGTTGCAGGTGCTCCGGTGGTTATGCTAGGATGTTTAACGGTGGTCAGAGTGGGATGATTTGGTGGGGATGCATGGTAGCAGTAGATGGTTGCAACTAAAAAAACTCAAGAATCTCGAGAACTCTATTTTAATGAGCTCGCAAACTAAAGAAACTCGTAAACTGCTCTCGTAAACGTAAAATATCAGAGGTTGGATGTTGTGAGTGTGGTTTAGGTGGTTACCGGAGAAGACAGTTGCAAGTTTTACTCCGATGGTCAAAATATCGTCGAAGGTGTATTTAGGTGTGTGTCTGTGTGAAAGAGAGAGAGAAGGAGAGAATTAGTGGGCATAAAAATAAAAGGGTTAAGAAAAGGTAAGGTGGATAATTGACAGTTCAGTAAAAACAAGGTGAAATGTCCCTTTTGCCCTTGACCCATTAGTGGGTAACATTGACATTTAACAACGTTAAAATGCAGAGTCCAACATTAATGCATTTTGAAAATGGGATGACATAAGGTTGAAGAATTTTCAAAATAGGATATAAAGCTGACAATGGGTGTCAACTAGGGATGGGATTTTTTACGGAAATACCGGTACCGTACGGAATAATCATAAACGGTACTGATATTGGTATTTGATTTTTCAAATTTCGGTATCAGTAACAAACGGTATTAGTATTTTTTTTTTTTTTTTTTTTTTTTTGGGTAAAAAGCGGTATTAGTACCGAATTTTACTAAGGAAATCCAAAGGGTTTTTTTTGGCAACTATGTAATTAATTTATATTTCCATATTATCTATAATCTGGTATGATATTTTAATCTATAATCTCCGATGAATCAAGCCATCTTCTCCTATTATCAGCTATATTATATTTGTTATTAGTGTGATGATACTTGAATTTACATTATTGTAGTTGGACGAAAGAATAGTTAAGGTGATTTTGATGTTTTTATTTATGTCTATATGAAAGTTAGCACTAGACTATTAAACAGAGTTGAAGCATATATGTACCTTAATATATATGTTTTAACATTAAGTCATCACGATGAAATAGCTTAATATTATCTGATACAGTATTGAGAAAAAAATATAGATAGATAAGAAATGTTCGATACAAAGAAATTGTTATATCTAATAAATCATTATACTAGCAACGATACTTAAAAAAAGGGAAATCCTATATACTGACTATAGAGAATAAACTATATTATATTTGCTATTGATTTATGTTATACTTGTATATTATTGTAACCAAATTGATCTGGGTATGCAACTCTTTTAGAGAGAGAATGAATAATTAACTTTTATATAGGTTAGAAAAAAACTACATCTGTGATAAATTTATCTTTTTTGGTCTGTATGGTTGACTAATTGCCTTTGAAGGATGGATGGAGGACATGATATTTTTTATATTAAACAATAGAAAACACCAAAGCCGTACTAATACGGTAAAATACCGAAAAACCGGTACTAATACCGGTACTGAACCAATATATTCGGTATCCACTTTCTCAATTTCAATATTGGTAATGCGGTATTGGTACCTGTATGGTACCTATGTCATTCCTAGTGTCAACCACAGAATGTAAAACTGCAAAACTACAGTTTAAAATCACAAGTTCCTGTATTTAAAAATCACAAGAAATATGAAAATATTTAAATGGTATTAAATCGATTTAGAAGTCTTAAAAATAAATTAAGATATACAATTGAAAAATGTTTAAGCAGAATATCATATACTGCCTTTTGAATGATAACACATGACACCAACTGAATATAAAAATATGAATTCTAACACCAACTGACTCACGTAACGTTACACATAGACGAAGTAGAATTTTTATGACACATATTAAAAAATCAAGGGGTAAAAAAACCTGACGGATCAAATTTGACCATTAAACACCATACCAAACAACCACCGAACGACGATCGTATTCGAGAAAAAGACTAAACTAATCTTATGGAAAAGTTATAAAAATATAAAGTTTTATAATAAAAATGGAAACGATTAAACTTCAAAAAAAAAAAAAAGACAAACTTGACACTATTCCTCATATAATGGATAAAATGATATAATCATAGCCCAAAGCCACGCCAAAATTGCATTTGAAAAACACCCACTTCAGGTTCCGAAACCCTAAATCTCAATTTTCAAATGGGTGAATCTATCTAGGTATGATTATATTGAAAGCATGTCGACGTACATCTGTGATAGAAAACAATAAAATCATAGATTATATCAGTTGAACAAACACAAACTTACACTAAGGGGAGGCGGGGTGGTCCGTGATGGACCATCCATCACTAGTGGAAAACATTTGCACACCGCCGCCACCACCTTATGTAACGCGTGAAAAGATTAACGCATTGATAATATCACGCGTTGAAACTTTTGAAATTTGAACGTTGTTTATGCTTTTTGACCCTTATTCAACGGTAATATATTAAAAAAAAAAAAACCTTTAAACCTTTTATATATACTTCTCCATTTTAAACCATTTCACCCACACCAAAACACAAACACATTTCACACAATCTACATTTTTCGCAAATGAAGTAGAGTTTTTTTAGTATTTTTTTTTTAAATTGTAGCCTAAAATATTTCTAGTATGTTAAATTGAACTATTATGTTTTAATTTTAATGAAATTTATAATTTTAGTGTTTTATTGTTAATTTCTAATTTAAAAAAAAAATTAAAATTGTGAGTAATGCAATTCCATCACTAGTGATGACCACCACCACTACAAAATGCTTGTAAGTAATAGAATAGTGGTTGATGACATGGCAGGAGTTGATTGGATGCTTGTGAGTGATGGAATTCTATCACTAGTGACCACCCCCACTCCCCTAAGAGAGGCTTGAAGATGAGGCATTATGCGACACGTAGACCACACGTCAGAACGTGGCGTGGTGCTAAAATGAATGGTGTGGGAGTGGCGTGATTAGTGGCGGTTTTATAATGTATATATATAACCCAATCAAGAGCCTCCACTTCACAACCAGAATGAGCCCTATGCCGGGGGAAAATCCAAGCCCAAATATAAACGCCAAGGACAACGCCGTTCCCGGGGTGGTGTGTGCGGCATTGTGTCGCATAAACACCACAAAATCACGCCTACACTGTGTGGTCTAATGATATTTTTACCCTATAATACATCATCTATTTGAGTATCAAGAGTTGCAAAAGTCTCCCACTATTCCTGTATCTTATTCTCACTCTTTTACAGTCTATTTCTATATATATCTATGTATGTATAGAGAGATAGAGAAAGTGATGTGTGAATATTAACATGGATGGAAGCAAACAACAAAAAACATCAAAGCCAAGCACATCTCGATTCTCGAGCCCTGTGTGAGAGGGAACGAACACAAACCTTCGCTTAAACCCAGCCCTGTGTGAGAGTGGCTCGAACAACAAACCTTTTATGTTGGCATACTCGTGTTTTAATGACACGAGTATGTTCATGTGCAACTTATATAGGTTGTTGAGCGAATTTCACTAAAGACAAACTGTGGCAGACGAAGAAACATGAACTCCGACAGCTACAAATATACAACAAAAACAACTACGATAACATGATTCATGGTTCAGCAACACACACACAGTGAAATTCGAGTTCTGAGGTGTTACACAACACCAAAATCCATTTATAAGCATCTTAACCAGTTATTTTTCCATATTTCTGCTTTTCTTACCTACTTATCATACTAAATATAGCAGACTTCATATTATATGATGCTTAACAGGTAAAAACATCAGTTACCTTCATCACCAGCAGATTTCAAGTAAAGCGTCTCGCCACCTTCGCCGCCACCACCACGACCTTCAGTAGTCGGGCCAGAAAGCCCGATATCTTGCTTACGGGAGAAGTCAGGGAACCCTCCTATGCCTAGGTGCCCACCACTGCCACTAGCGGTGCCGTCACTATGTAACATGTGAAGCCCACTGCTTCCCCCACTACCACCACCACCAGAGTTCATTCCAAGCTGACTGTGAATGGCAGCCTGCTGCTGCAGTGAAGAGTACTGCTGCTGACTGTAGAGCATAGATGAACGCGCAGCCATGAGTACTTGTGGTGACATCTGTTGAGCTTGTTGATGCTGCTGCATGTAGTGACCACCTGGCTGCATCATTCCGCCAAGCGGGTACTGCATTTCATTTCAATCACACAACTAACAACCTCAGATGCTTCAATAATAAACTATTTTTTAATACGATCATTTAAGAGGTTTTGAATAGGATTCTACCCACATTGTGTGTTTAATCAAAAGCCATATAGAGCTAAATATTTACCTGGGAATGAACGGCAGCCGCCTGTGGTTGAGAATCAGCAATGGCAGCAAGATACATAAGGTTCCTCTGAAGCTTTGCTTGATTTCTGCCATAATAAGATTACAAGCAGTTTAATCAAAAGTAGGAATGCTAACATATAAAAGGCCACTACACATCGACAATTCATGAAATCTTTAAAACAAATAAATAAAAGTAAGAACTGAAAACGCTCACTCTGCGCATTCGGTCAGTTTCCCCGAGTTTTGGCTCTCAACTATTTTCAGAATCAGAGATTTGTTCTCATCAAGATACTGCACACATGAGTTAATCGTTTAGTGCGGATCTGTTTAGATAGACTACAAAATAATATACATTCATATTATGAAAACTTCTAATAAATAAATATATAATGTATTAAATATGATCACAAAAACCATAATATTATACAATCAACACCTAAAGATTAAAAATAAAAATATAAAAACCAGCCTAATATTCGGGTAACAATATCCCATATATAAAGATTATAAATATTAAAACCAGCATTATTTTTTTATGAAATTTATTAGAAATACACTCTACATGCAACAATATCCCACGTATAATGATTAAAAGTATTATAACTAGCATTATTTTCCTTTAATGGGGACACACACAACTCAACTACACCTGTCTTGAGCAATATCGAGTCATTTAGCCATACAAATATGGGGCATGTACCCTTATTCTCCCACCCTTGAATTATTTGCCCAGTCTATAGCAAATGATCACCTTTTTGCCCTACAGAAAATGGGACACATACCCTAATGGGGTCCTAGTTAACATTATTTGCCCCATCTGTAAGTGTAACAACCGTTCTTCAATTCAAGGAGGGGCCTATAGGATAACTGTTCAAAGCAAAACAAATAATTTAGCTAACATTATTTGACTACTACTTCTAAATTATAAAGATGTGGCAATGGGCCCGTCACATCCTGTTTATTGTTACGATTTCCATAAGGTTGGTTTACCCGCTATCCAACCTGTTCAACGTTTAACCAGTTCATTTTCATTTTCCATACGTTGAAATGGCATCATGTTGAATAATAGTTAGAATAACCTCAATATTTAGTCATCCCAATGGTCGTCCGGTTAAAAATCTTAAAACCATAGGGGAATCTAGAGGTGTGTAAAACGTTGCACCTCACAAGAGGTCGAAGGTTCGAGTCCTGCCATGGACATTTGCGTAGAACTAGTAGAAGATTAGATTGTTGTTAAAAATAATAGGGGAATCTTGATGCTAACCACAAATACTAATTAAAGCCAAGGTAATCATTTGAAGATTCTTTAGCATTACCTAATTACCTACATTAAGGCCTAAAACCGTAGACGATCAAGGTTTCTAATGCCTTGAGCGCCAGCAAACGGCGCCCTTTGGGTGTTGACGGATGCTTAGGTAAACAAGAGAGGGTTAAAGGCCCCGACAACGCAGACGTGGCAAGAAGAGTCAAGGGTTACAGTAGGAAGGCTTTTCTATATAGCGGAGACAGCCTTGGGAAACGAGCTGTCCGTAAAGGTGGGGTCAGTGGCTGACAGTGGCGGATCTAGGATTCCGACCAAGAGGTAACGTTTTATAAATAAACCGTAACGAAATCGAAAAAACGTCAAATTTTTCCAAAATTTACACTAATTTTTCCAATTTTTTTCCGACCAAGGGTAGCGGGGGTTACCCCTACCAAAGAGGTAGGTCCGCCCCTGGTGGCTGAGTTGGCTCCACATAGAATAACGAAAAACCCTCGATTATATATAGAGTGATACAATGAGAAGAATTACAAAGAAAACCTAATCAAACTACATTAAATACAATTACATAATAAACCCTAACTAATATATTCTATCTAATACTTTATCAACGAGTCGAGCGCCACTAGCGATACCCTTCTATTAATTTTAAAGATAATTATTATAGAATAAAACCATAATAATATATTCTATATAATATTTTTGGGAGTTAATATTCACATTCCCCTCCCCTCCAGCTCTCTTTGTAGATATATAGAGAGAGATAGAGTGAAAAATGATGTGAAAATAAGTCCTTCTATCTCTCTCTCTATATATATATATAGATAGATACATAGAGAGAGATTAGAGTAAAAAGGATGTGAATAAGATTTACGTGAGAATAATGAAAGCCATATGTTATGAATGATCCGAGCGCACCAGAGATGCTCTTAAACCACCCCTAACACCTATAATCACTAGTACAGTCAAGATGCGTACCCATGATCACAAACTTTATCCACATGACTTGACTCCACAAGTGTCGCAGCCACTACAAGTTTGATGATATACATGCACTTATTTTTCCTAGATGTCCTAGAAAATCAGCATCTGAACCCTAAAGATTGATCTGTACAACACAATCTGATACGATTCCACTCTACTACATAAAGTCAAACACTAGGTCTAGTTTCGAATCTATGTTGTTTTGTTGGTCTAGTGAAGTTTGTAAAGACTGATGCCTTGATCTCTGCTCAAAATGAACAGACATATTATATAATATAATCTAAATAATCATATTTTCAATCATCTTTTTATATTTCATAAAATAAAATCTACATATAGAACTAGCAAGATACCTGGATAGCTAAAGGCCAACACATATATCAATAGGGCATCGATTAGCATGCGCACGCACAGATATTAATAAAAATAAAGAATGTTTAATGCAGAATCTTAACTCACAGATTACCAAGAAGGTAAGATTATTTATTCCCAAAACCAAATATTTTAAAGATAAATTTCCCAAATAACTTAAACAAGGAATAACATGGGATTTGCTATTTTTAACATAAAGATTTGCTATTGTAAGAAAAGATTTATTTTTATTTTTATTTCTTTGTAGTTTTCATGTTAAAATGTGTAAGAAAACACACATAAAATTAAAAAAACAATAGGAAATAACATATACAGTAGACAGAAATGTAACAACAAGCAAAAGTAAGTTGTATATGTGAAGGGAACTTGTTGCAGATGAAGAAACAAGCAAGTAAAAGCCAAAAAGTAAAAGGGAAGACAAAAAGATGAAAAAAGAAGTTAAACACAAACACACAACCCAAACAACAAGACACAAGAACTGGACTCTTTAAGTGTGTGTTGTGTGTGAGAGAGAAAGTTAAAGAAGAAAGAAAGAAAGAAGAGTCATGAAGGAACACTTGAAAACCTGTTGAATGTGATCAGTAGTAACGCTGTTAGTGGGATAATAAGCTGCCATCATGGGCTGCATCTGCATCAGGTGCTGCTGCATTATGTTTGTATGTATTTCTCTCTTTATACTCAGCTTACTCTCTCACTTTCTATATATATTGTGTATGTAACTAAATATGTGTCTATCTCACTCTAGAACAGGTAGATTAAGAAAGAGAGGAAGCAGACTGAAAAGGGCAAAGGGGGAAATTGTATAGGGCTCCACAAGAAACTCTTTTTTTTCTATTTTCTTTCTGTGTGCTTGTGGTTTAAATCAGTTGTTTGACAAGATTAAATGAGACTCTCTTAGAAACCCTACTAACACAGAGATATTAAAGGCTGATGATAGATGGATGGATGGATGGATGGATGGATGCTAGCAGAAGATCGATCAAAGAAAACAAAAAAAGGAGCAGGCTTTTTCTCAGTGTAGTACCTCTCTTTGGCTATATAGCTGGACAATGGTGGAATGAGAGAGATGGGAGGGGTCACTTTAGGGTTTCCAGAGCTCCTGAATATATTTTATTTTATTATTTTTAAAAATAAGTGAGTACAAAATATTATTTTTACAACTTTATTTTAGGGTGTCAATTTTTTCTCTCTATATATGGTGTTGTATAATAAACACTAATTTATTTGTAAACTAAGTGGATAAATCTTAATCATTGTTTTACATCATTAAGTCATAAAATACTCTAGTGTATTTTCATTATTAAATCATGGTCATTGATTTGCACTTGTGTATAGGGTTTGGATTAGTTCACTAGTGTTCATAATCAAAAAGGTTTGTTCACTAATAAACCTAACCCTATATATAAGAGATAGAATGAAAAGGGTGTGTAGAGATGTTTGTGAATATCCTCACCTTGTGGCCCAGTGGTAAAGTTGGGCCGGTGTCTCCTTGGGGGCGCCGGTTCGAATCCCATCTGTGGCAACGGGTGTAGGACGTCCCAATGATGGATCGTATCCTACCGAGGCATGGTGCGGTCTTGAGGGCAACCCGGTTTTCACCCAGCTGTTACCCCAGCGGTTTTACCCGTGTGGGGGCAGTATGGTTTCCGGGCGAAGGTCAGCTTACGAGACGGCCGGGGCCCAATCGAACATCGCGCCGGAGGGCGGAGCTGACGGGGGATTGTCTTCGACAAGAACCCGGTGACACTGAGTCACGTACATAGAAAGTCACCCTTCAAAAAAAAAAAAAAAAAGATGTTTGTGAATAGGATGACCCTTCTTTTATTATATTTAAAACGGTTAACTCATACATATTCGCTAATAACACTCCTAAAATGTATTTTTGTCAACCATGCGACTAAATCCCTTAATTATGGCAACAAACGAACTAAACATTCAGCAAACAATTCGTGAACTGTTCGGCAAAAATTTTGTTTGTGTCCGTTCGTTTAATAAATAAACGAACACGAATAAAAAAAATTCCGTTCGTTTAGTTAAATGCGTAAACATAAACAGAGACCGTGTTCGTTAATTTATTTTCATGAACGTTTGGTAACATATTTGTTAATATACATTCATTTATATTTGTTTGTGTGATAGTTTATTAGTGCTTTTAGTTTTTATATTTTATTAAAGTATTTCAAAATTTCAACTAATGAAATATTTAATAAATATTAGTTATTGTATATTAGATACCATTATACATATGGGAAGGTTCAAATAAAAACCACTAGTTATAGCGAAAACTCAAAAACTAATTAAAAGAGCCTAAAAACATACAAATTTCTTTTTTTTTTTTTGCATACCAATTTTCGCTATTTTAGGTATATAAAGAAACTTTTTTCAAAAAAAAAATTTGTAGTGCACGTGTGTAATAGTACACATGTGCACTACAAAAAAAATTAAAATTTTTTATATATATAAAAACGAGCGATTTTTAATAAAAAATTGAAAAAAATTGTGTTTTTAGGCTTTTTTTAGTTTAGTTTTCGAGTTTTCGCGGTAAAAGTGGTTTTCATTTGAACCATCCCATATATATATATATATATATATATATATATATATATATATATATATATATATATATAGGGTAAGGTTCATGCGAGAACCACCTTTATTGCGAGAACCAATGTGAACACAACCTAAAATAGCTAAAAAACCCTAAAAAAACCTAACCCCCCCCCCCCCCCCAAAAAAAAAAAAAGCTAACCCCTCAAGCTAAATGCTAAAAATTAAACCCCTCAAAAAACCTAAACCCCCCCCCCCCCTCAAGCTAAAATGCTAAAAACTAAACCCACCCCCCCCCCCAAAAAACAAAAAAACACACACAATTTTTGTTTAATATTTTTTACATTAAAATCGCTATTTTTAGTAGCCAAAAAAAAATTTTCTACTAAAAGTAGCGATTTTTTTATAAAAAATATTAAATAAAAAACTGTGTGTTTTTTAGCTATTTTTTGTTGTGTTCACATTGGTTCTCGCGGTTCTCGCAATAAAGGGTGGTTCCTAACGGATCCTTCTCCTATATATATATATATATGTTTGTTTCATTTTTGTTCATTAACACTTGTTTATGTTCATGAATGTTTTTTGTGTTCGTTATCTAAAGTTAACGAACATGAACATATTCAATTTTCTTAATGAACAAACTAGAACAAAAAAATCCCGTTCGATAAATATTCATAAAAAGTTCATGACTTTGTGAACACATTTATTTCTTTAACGAACAAGACATTTTTTTGTTTTCGTTCGGTTCGTTTGCAGCCCTACCCTTAACCACTAGGTGAAAGAAATATTTTCTACACATATTAATTAATACAGCTAGACTACAAGCCCTTTCATTATTTATTTATGTACTATCAATTCGCAACACGTTGATGCATTTGATGTTTATACCCTATGCTTATTGGTTTGTTTATATTTCTTGTGCTTGTTATGTAGTATTTAGGTACTTGTTAGACATTGGATAGTTTAGAATGTAATGTTTAGTTATTTATATTTTAATGATATTATTAAATTTTATACTTAAACTATTTTAATTTATTATAAATAATTTAACTAATAAGGATAAGTCCTTGGAATTTTGAGTGGTGCGGGTTTAATCTTTGATGTAGACAAAAAAACATGTATAGTTTAATAGCAAACTAGTGAACTTACCCCGTGCGTCGCGGTGGGAATTTAGTTGGTAGCGGTTTGGTTCAATAAAGTACCGGTACTATAATCAACACTTTGTATAGCGACCGAAAGATAAACCCCAAACAATAAAGTCATGATATGCCCAGAAACATATAGACACATGTTTTACATCGATCAAAAAAATATAAAAATAAATATCGATAAAGGTTATAAAAGTATAATTATTGGTACTGATGTTCATTTAAAATCGACGTGGTACTAATGTTGTTCGGAGGGTATCAGTTTTGTTCGTTACCGACACTCGTTATAGCTTATGATATAAAAGGTACTCTATACTGCCACCAAAGGTGTTGAGTTAGTTTCGATTCGGTTCGTCATGGTGATAAACAAAAGAATCAATTATAATCGACTCGATCAATTTTGAACAAAGCTCTTATCAAAACACAACACAGATAAAATAAGCATGTCGAAACGGTATATTCATGGAATTATAAAGCATTATACTATATTATTGGAATAACGAAAGAAGGTAAACGAAATTAATTTATAAAATATCGTATCTTAAATGTTATAAAAAAATAATATGTCTAAAATTAGAATTAAAAAATACTTAATAAATATATGTCAAATAAACATAGTCGTAGAGTTAGATTTTTAAAATAACTTAACTAACACAACTTATTTAAAAAACTTAAATTAAATAATGAATAAAATTTCATTAAAAAGATTACTAAAAATATTAAAAAATAAAATAAAAAAATAAATATATGCTCAAATTTAGAATAAAAAATAAATAAATACTTAAAAACCCTATATCACTGTTCATGATAACTTTCTATTAATATATATAATCTGTTGGTAGGGGTTCAGTTCATTTCGGTACCGGCAATCTCTATAGTAGCTGAAAGAGAAAACTAAAAAAATAAAGTTGCAATATTAACAAAAGTATATATATTAATATCAATCAAAAAACATTAAAAGAATACCAGTTCCGATACTATACTACCGATGTTGGTACCAAGGTTGTTTGACTAAAATCGGTTCGTTAGTCACGTATCAATACTCAAATAAAAAAATATATGTTTTTTTTTTAATATTGGCACACGTATAGTTTACGATAATAAAAAATTACTATTTATTTTTGGTATAAATCAAATTAATATAATATATAATTAGCTATAATAAATATAATATAATATTAAAATTTATATTTACTGTTCATCAACAGTTTATATTCATATATCTATACTTTCTATAAAATGAGAAATCTGAGTGACATAAGAAAAGCTGATGTGACATCAAGAGAGGTTGTCCAACAATGTTTTTCTTATGTCATTACTGCATCATAAAGCCTAATATATAAAATCACTTTAAAATCTATCTAAAACTCTCCCTCCCAAAACCTCTGCTCATATACATCCACACTTTAAAAGCAGCAGCGGTTGAAGGTTCATATAATGCTATATCTCAGCAGTTGTTTAGTTGCCAGTAATTTCAAATTCAAAATGCCTGGGAATACGTAATTTGCAATTAATGCATGTCACTCACTCACTTCTGTCAATCATCTTCTTATATAAAGGTTTTTTCTCATTTTCCTCTTCCACTCTCCTGTTCTCTGCTTTTGTATTTTGAAATTTGAATTCATTCCGATTTCCGAATTAGAAGCACGCCAACATCAGTTGAGATTAACAATTTTAGTTTACTTGACGATTTGAATCCTGGGAAAGATTTGTGGCACATGAGAGCGAGGATCATCCGAAAACAGGAATCAAGGTTATAGAATGGATCTCGTCTTCATTGATGAAAAGGTATGGTGTATTTGTGTTTTTTCGTTCGTGTATAAAGGATTCTATGGATGTATATCTATGAATTCCTGTTTTTATGCTTTATATGTTTCTATTATAAATGTTCCTGGGAAAGATTTGTGGCACATGAGAGCGACGATCTTCCGAAAATGGAATCAAGGTTATAAAATGGATCTCATCTTCATTGATGAAAAGGTAATGTCTATTTGTATTTAAAAATAGATGTATATGTGTGAATTCCTGATTCTATGCTTTGTAGGTTTGTAATATAAATGTTCCTGAGTTTTGTACGGTAGTTTATTGAGGATGTATATTCTTTGATTTTTTCTTTTTATCACAAACTGTAGGTTTGTATACTAAAAAAATACTTTGTTTAAATGTTCTTCAGGTAGATGTTGCTGGATCTGTTATTTGGTGTGGAGGTCTTGAATTCGTTGGCCGACCTTCAAAAGAAACTAACAGTATGAAGAGCGATATTCAAGAGTTGGAGTAATTGGTGGTTTACATGTTCAGTCATGTACAAATGGTTGTTTATATTTACTGTGGAATTATCTTAAAAAATGAGACAAGGACTTTTGGTATTTAAAGGGGAATCAGGGTAGTGCTAATAAATAACAGTCTTTGTATCTAATGTGGAATCATGGTAATAAATGAGATCAACAAATTTATTCTTCAGGTGAATATGTTAGTTAATTTGTTGCGCATTTACTACTTTAATAGATGGTCATAATTTTCGTTTGATTTTATGTTGTTATTCATTCAGTTTTAGTTTTGATTTTATAGATTCTAGAAAACTGGTCATAAATTAGTGTTTAGTCTATGATTAAATGAATATTGTTTCCATGTAGGGTTACGGTTTTGCGATGTATTGTGTAGAGTGATTATGCTCTACAGTTTAACGAATTTATCTCTAAAATGACAGCTCATGAGCATGTGATGCCTGTTATACAGCATGTAAAGTGTAAGGAAATGGAAAGGTAATTTTTGTTACTTTCTGCAAATCATAACTATGCTCTTTATTGCTAGCAATATAATAACAGGTTGAATAAATATTCATTAGTTGTTTTGTGATCTGTTGCAAGGATGTTGGTGATGTTACGGAAGACTTTTCAGCAGCAGAGGTTGAAAAAGATTCTGGATTAAGTCTGAATGGAAAGTAAAAACAACTTATTTTGAAGACTAAAATTGTGGTTTTTAGTTATGTTTGTTAACTTTTGTTTTAACCTGGTGTGTTTGAAAGTTTGGTATGTTATGGCTACAATTTGAATCATCTAAACTGATGGATTTTGTATGTAATTGCTACAATTTAAATATTATTGTTATTATATTCATTTTTGCACAGGTAATAGGGTTATATATTATTTTTAGTGAATGAGTACTACTTTAATGAATTGGTTAGTATGAAAACTGTTAGAATCTGTTGAACAAACTTTGCTTCAACAGACCTTATCATCTGTTGATCATGGTCTGTTAAAACTCTTCTGCTAAACATTCTCTGTTGAACTGCATCATCTGTTAAGCCACATAAGATGTTCTCTTTGGCAGACCTTTGCTTGAACAATCTCTGGGTTTATCAGCAAATGTTGTTTCGTTCAACAGACTTTGCTTTTACAAATTTTCTCTTCAACAGAGTTTTGGGTTTGGTAGACTTTATATAAGAAGATGTTGACTGTATTCCTTTTGTTCCATATTTTCAAAAGACTGTTATTTGTATTTAAAGGTTTTAGAGTATAATTCAAGTTAGATTATGACAATGATCGGCCATAAATTTGTTTCGCCTTTTAAATGTTGATCACCAACATGTTGTGATTTATCGTCAAGAGACAATTGAAATATAATGAATGTACATCAAAAATGAGAATCATCTAAACTAATGGATTTAGTATGTAATTGCTACAATTTGAATATTATTGTTATTATATTATATATTATATTATTGTTGATATTCCTGTTTTGCACAAGTAGTAGAGTTGTATATTATTGTCAGTGAGTGAATGCAAATTTAATGAATTGGTTATTAGGAAAACCGTTAGGATCTTATATACATTAATATTTGTTAGAGACTAACCTCTGTTATAGATTGCTAACTTCTGCTGTGACCTAGATGGAAAAGGACCTCAGCTACATTAGGATCTGTTGGACATACTTTGATTCAACAGACCTTATCATCTGTTGATCATGATCTGTTAAATCTCAGATGTTGAAATCCTCTGTTGAACTGCATCATCTGTTAAACCACAACAGGTGTTAGCTTTATCATACTTTTGTATTCATCAGCAGAGGTTGTCTTTGGTAGACCTTTGGTTCAACAGTCTTTGTGTTTATCAGCAGAGGATGTTTGGTTCAACAGACTTTGCTTCGACAGATGTTGTCTTCAAGAGAGCTTGGGTGGCAGACTTTAGCGAAATAGATGTTGAGTGTATCCTTTTAGTTTCAGATGTTTAAAGACTGCATCATCTAAGTAACAGTAGATGTTAGCTTCATGATACTTTTGTATTCATATTCATCAGCAGAGGTTCTCTTTTGGTAGACCTTTGCTACAACAGTCTTTGTGTTTATTAGTAGAGGTTGTTTGGAACAACAGATTTTGCTTCAACAAATTTTGTGTTCAACAGAGCTTTGGGTTTGGCATACTTTATCTAAAGAGATGTTGAGTGTATCCCTTTAGTTGTAGATATTAAAAGACTGTTATTTGTAATTAGAGGTTGCAGAGTATAATTCAAGTGAAGTTATGACAACGATCGCCCATAAATTTGTTGAAGTCTTTTAAATGTCGATGATTGGCCATAAATTTATAGAGTATAATTCAAGTTGTAATGTATCATGAAGAGCCAATTAAAATATAATGAATGTACAACAAAAATTTAAGTTAATATAACTAACAAGATAAGCATACATGATTATAATTTAAATATTCGTAAGTTTGGAAAATATACAAGTTTCATACATCACCATCCCATAACTTCATCTCACATGAGATAATATCTCCAACCATAACTATTTGTAGACTTTCTTTAAGATCAGCTTGGCTTTTTCTGTAGAGTAGACAAATTTGCATTTCATATTTCTGTAGATACCATTGGGCTTGGTGAACTTCTTGGTCCATTGACAAGCCGTGTATCTAAATCCCTTGCCATGCTTCTCCCGTCAAAAGTCAATTACAGTGTAAACTCTATTCAGATTTTGAACCGTCATCTTCAATGATGTATGAATCCTTGATAATGACGCCACTTTCACAATCAGATGCTTAAAATAAATATAAAATAACAATAATCAATAATCAATATCAAATAAATAATGTATTTAAGCAAAGTAACAAATTTTTAATTGTAACAAACATCTAACAATGAAAGAATGAGGCATAATATATTAACAGAACAAACTTACAAAATGTTTACTGCAGTACCATACGAATTCTATGGGATATACATCAGGATCAGCTTCGTAATCTGAGACAGCAGCATCAAAATCTGCATCGTCGCCATCATCGGATACAACATAATCACTATCAGAATCTACGTCATTGGATTCTTCAACATCCGACTGATGATCCATATCTTCGGTAATTGGAGCAACTTCTAATTTGGGTGAGGAAGTATCGCCTTTTGGACGGTCATTGGCTTTGGGTGCAACAATTTCACATCCATTCAAATCAAATATAGTAAGCTGAAAGATGTAATCTGCTACGTTTCTTAAAACAAGTACAACTCCTGTTTGCAGACCCATGTAGTGTACAACCTTTTCCCATCCATCAGTTATAAAGTAACAATTCCGAAGAGGATCCCGTTGAAGTACTACATCAAAAGAGTCCCACTGATTCACATAAATCTTAAATGTCTCTTTAAGTTTACCAACTCCAATACTGATGTTAACTAAGTCCTTGGGTATTAGCTGAATAAAAAGATATAAACTTTATTATGAAATCAACAAAGGTACAGTAAATTTAAAAGTATATCACTAATTAGTACAGTAACATTTAAGTATTGGATTAAAATACCAAAACTTACCAACACATCCTTAGAAGCATCAAAAAAACTATGGGAGAATGAATCCATACATCCAAAGTTCCTCTCAAATGATATTGATGTGAACATAATCATTGGGAGTTTTGTTGGATAACGATGAACTTTTTCAAAAGGTGTCAGCAGATATGTATATGGTGCAGTTTTTTTAAATACCAATAGACATCCTTCTTTCAATGAAAGGTCAGAGACAACTGAGTACCATCATTCTTTTAGAGCAAAACTTCTACTGACTTTTGAGAATCGGATCTCCCATCTCATACCGTTTACACACTCTATAACGGCAATATTACTAGGAACTTCATTGAGTAAATGATTGTTTGCAAAGATTTGTGGTATTATCTGTTGAGTTCAAGTATTTAAGTATTGGCAAGTGTTATATGTGAATTAATCGTTAACAATAAAACTGCAGAAAATGGTTTTAATGTAATAATCTTACCAAGATTTTGGAATTAAGAGAGTCCAAATATTTATAAAAAGTCATCTTCCAAGATATGATGTTTATCTAAAAATCAAAGAAACAATGAAACAATGTATTTTATCAGACACTTCATTATTTATAAAGACTGTGATAACAAATATGAACCAACAATGTTTAACATATATATGTCATTCAAATAACGCATTTAATATTTAACGATTTATTTAGAGCAAATCAATAAATAAAGATTCCTCGAAAAACTGCAGAACCGAGTAGCAAGGAAATAACATTTTTTAGAAGTCCATAAACAAAAGATTGGTCATTTGATCATATTATTTAAAATCAAGTAAGAAAAACAACAAAATATACCTTATCAGTTGCTTTCAAGAAATCAAATGTAGCACCATATCAAAGAAAACTTCGAATCGGAAACATTATAAAAAATAAAAAACTTGTAAAATGAAATTCATACATCATCTAAAATATGCAATACATGATCACAGTCTTTATAACAGTCGTTAATGATGTGCATATGGAACTCATGTGCATACAAATTTTAATAAATATTATTATACCTTGATCGAAGTTGTTAATGATGTCAAAAGTAAGAAGTATTCAAGTGGAATGATTGAATATTGAAATGGACATCGGTGATTAAAGCTTGACGCACTTTTTATGAGATCAGACAAACAATTTTGTAAAGGGATGCGTAGAGTCGTTAAAGAGGTAAAGTATGTTTTTATCTGCCTCTATGTAAATGATCGGAGTTTATCTGATTGGTCCACACAATACAATTAAACCGCCATTGGAATAATAAATTACATCTTACCGCCATTGAGTTAAGTAAGTTACATTTTACCCCCTAATACAACTGTCATATTTTTATCCTTAAATATAAAATAGTATCCATTTCAAATATGTATTTTCAAATACTTCAAATCATTTTCAGAATACTTTCAAAATCCTTTTCTCGAGTGGTCAACATTCTTCTTCATTCAGTTATTTGAAATTATGGATACAGATAACAGAGTTTCAAGGAAGTATGAACTGATCCTTCAAGCAAGTCAAAGACAAATTTGTGCTGAAGCAAGGAAACAAAGGAAGCGTGTTCTGCAACAAAAGAGAAACAACAGTGGTTGTCATCCTACATCAACATCCGATTCTATTGAAAGGATTCCATTATCAAATACTACAAATGGTTTGTCTTATAGGTTTGCAAACAAATTTCAAAAGAAATATATATTTATATGTTACCTTTTGGGAATCATTACATATGTCGTATTTTACAAGTTTCAACCACCAATGTTGAAAGAAGGAATGTATATCATCTTCCTGCTTATGCTACTTCAAATATTAGTAGTAATTTGTGTCACTCATCTACAAAAGGAAAATGTATACTTACTGTAGATAGTTTTTTTTTGTAATTTCAAATCATTTTCACAATACTTTCAAAGTCCTTTTCTCGGGTGGTCAACAATCTTCTTCATTCAGGTATTTGAAATTATGGATACAGGTAACACAATTTCAAGTAAGTATGAAGTGTTCCTTCAAGCAAGCCAAAGTCAAAGTTGTGCTGAAGGAAAGGAAAAAAGGAAGTGTATTCTTCAATAAAAGAGAAACAACAGAGGTTGTCATCCTACATCAACATCTAATTCTGTTGAAAGGATTCCATTATCAAATACTCCAAGTGGTATGTGTTATATTTTTGTAAACAAAATTTAAAAGAAATACATATGTATATGTTATGTCTTTGGAATCCTTACATATGTCTATTTTACAAGTTTCAACCACCAATGTCGAAAGAAGGAATGTGTATCACCTTCCTACTTATGCTATACTCCAAATATTAGTAGTAATATGTGTCACTCATCTACAAAAGAAAAAGGTAAACTTACTGCAGATATTTTTTTTTTTTGTAATTTAATTATGAATTGTAGTTTTGTTCATTTATTTTATATACTTGTGTCTTATAAGATTCATCAAGGAATGTACATCACACTCCTTTTGGAAGTATGATGTGCACAAAAGTGGTTTAACTAAATTAACTAAATTTACCCTAATTCTAGACTCTCTAAGTTTTAAATTTATAAAACTAAGACTCTCTAAACCCTAAATCACACGACCGGCAAGTGTACCGATCGATGAAGTATAGCCTAAGGAAGTCCGAGTATCGAACCCAAGAGACTCTACTGATTACGCTAATGACTCTATCTAGACTTAGACCGACACGACTCAAACTATTTTGTTTATTAATTTGGGGGGGTTTTCTAAAAATCCTAAGAATGCAAGTAATGATGAACTAGATTAGCTAAACGAACTAGACACGAACTTACCGAAGACTTTGACCAGAGATGAATGAAGACTACCTAGGCTAGATGCAAGCTAAACTCAGAGTCAATCTCTATTTGATGATTTTGTGGTGTGGAACCGGGATCTTAAAATTCTCACCTCTAGGGAAATCTAAGGACCCCTAATCCTTCTCAAGAGCACGCTAAGACCCCCTAAAGGTTGTTAAATTACCGGCTTTCTAGATTTCCTTACAGTCCTCTAGTTTCTTGAAAGTGCCTATATAAGACGCTCTACCTTACAGCGCGAACGTCTAAAGCGACTACGGGTTCTAAACTTGGCTTAATAGACAATGGCAAGTTAAGTCCTTATAACTAAACCGAGACCTATTAATACCCTCGAGCCTTACAGCGACGAGTCTAGCAGCACACTTGATTTTATTAAATTACCGAATATTACTTCTAAGGTTACTTATGCAATTTTCACGCTAAAGGATAAGAGATTTATTATGTGATATAGACACTCACCAAAACCTAAAACCCTAGCCCGACTCTATTCCGTGATAAAGACCGTCACCATTACCAAGAATCGAACGAAGCAACAAACAATAATAAAATAATCACAAGCACACATACGCACCAAGTTAGAAATCCATAGTTTTTACAGTACAAGAAAGATCCACAACCACGACAAAAATCAAATAAAGAACCAAACTTTATTAAGCTATTGTCATAACCTAGGTAGTACGAGAAGTTTAGCCAATAATCATTGTAAAACACAAAGTATCAAACAATATCAAATCTGAATTCATCATTGAACAATTAAAAACAAACGAAACACAAAGAAACAAGATAATAAAACCCGTATTCTTCGATCTCGAGTGCTCCCGAATGCTTCACGATGATTCCTTAGCTTCCCGAGCCTTCAAAACTCCTCTAAACAGCCTCTTGACGTCCAAAAAGAACTCTAAATTCGTCCAAAGTCCGTCCTCCTCCGTCTGATGTCGATTATGATCATATATAACCTTTCAAACCCTAATTCCCGTAGCTGGGACGATCTGTTTCGCGTTCACAACCCCCTCGCGGCCCGCCTCAATGTTTAGGGTAAGTGTACGCGGGCCGCGAGCCACTTATACTCCGGAAACATGTTTTAACCTCATGCGGCCCGCCTCAGAATGTGTTGTGAGTTATCGCGGCCCGCTTTAGCACTCCAGAACTGATTTTTCACCTTATTTTCACTCACGAGCTTCCGATTCTTGACCCGACATTTTCCTTTGTCATATTTTACTCGTTTCTGCACGTTTCAACTCAAAATACCTGAAAAACACTAACAATCAAAAGTATATACAATCTAAACTAAAATGGAACCAAAAACAGCTATCTAACGACTAAAACTAGACGCGAATAAAGATGTATTTTACAATACATCAAATATTCCCACACTTAACCTTTTTTCGTCCTCGAAAAAGAATTATGCAAATGGAATCATAGTCGGAACAATTGAACGGGTCGAAGTATAAGTTATTTTATTAAAATCGAAACCCGTGTTAGCCGCGATTGCAAGTATTTTGATCCTCTTAAACCCAACCCGGTTCCAAGCCCTTATCATGCAATTTAAGTTTAAGTTCGGTCAATCTACCTAGGGTCTCACACTAAGAATTGCAAGTCCACCTAATCCCCCCTCAAGCTTATAGGACAAAAGGAACAACCACTGGGTTATTTCCTAACCGTTTTATACCAAGATCAAGAGAGTTTAAAATCAAATCTAATTTTCCATTTTTTTTTTCTTTGCTTTTTTTGCTTGTTTTTTTTTTCTTTCTTTCTCTTTTTTTTTCTTTCGTGAGACTAGACGATGCTTTCCCTAACCAAGCGGTATTCCGGCTGTAGAGTCGCTATCCCCAACCACAGATTACTTAGGTTTCGGTACTTTTATTCGGCAAATCGATTTCACACACCCTAGCGGTAATCCGACTGTAGAGTCGCTATCCCCAATCACAGACTACATAGGAATGGCTACTTTCATTTAGTTTCTAGCTCACTTATTTATTTTTATTTTTTTTTCTTTTTTAACGAGATAATGACTAAAAACTCTAACGATCTTAACTTATAACGGCATCCCTTATACTATTTTTGGCGGTTTCAATTTCCCCACTTTCCCTAGATGAGAACCCACTAGTAGACCGACAATTAGGTATATTTTAAATCAAAGGAACCCAGAACCGAACCGAGCCTACCCGCACATCCCAAACTAGACACAAGCACGATTATTTTATTCTCATATTATTATTATTTGAACCCGACCAAAAACCCGACTTTTCAATCATTTTCCGTTTTTATTTTGCAAACTTCTTATTTCAAAAGACATTTTCTATGTTTTCAATTTTTTTTTGAATTTTTCATTTTTTTGTATTTTTCGACTTTTATGACTCGACTAACTATACTAACGACACTAAACGATAGTTTCCCATCCCCACACTTAAACTCTACATTGCCCTCAATGTAGGATGGAAACCGACTAAAAAAAAAACTAAAAATAAATAAGAAATAAAAAGACAAAGGGCAAATTGGAAAGGACTTAGCTGGTAATATGACGCATAAGCTCCAAAACTCTCGTCCAATCCAGCTCGATCGTATAGCATTTCGTTCGCGATCGGCTTTTTACTCAACTGGTATACTCGATAAATGCTTGAAATCTGATAAGCAGCTCCAAAATCACCCGAATGGAGATTGAGTACGGGTGCTACATATTCAAACCTGCATAACAAAAACAAGCAAACACCAAAGCAATACCGACTCGACACAAACGACTCACTCAATACTACTAACTTAAACTCACTATACAAAATAAATGACTCACTATACAAACTACCGAAAATATACCAAATATATAAAATTACAAACTCTACAAAACCTCCCCACACTTGAATTTAATCAGGAGGTTTCTCTTTGACCTGGACCCTGTCCAACCCGTTTAATTCCACCCGAACCTCAAAAATTTTCAAAAATAAATTGGTGGAATTATAAAATATTTTAAAAATTTGAAATGGGTCAGACCACCAAAATTTAAACATACCTGGAAGAAACCGAATGCGTGGCATGTAATGAGAAGAATGATCGTGCGTGAACGGCTCCTTCCTCTCCATCTCACCCCAACCTTCGATCCTCTTCCGGTTTAGATCCTTTCTCTTTCTTTCCTTTGCCCTCTCCCGTGGTTTTGTTGATTTTTTAGTTTCACCTATAACTAAAACCAGGGGCCAGTTGTAGTGCTCTTCTTCTTCCACCACCACTTCTTCTTGTTTGATGTCCATCATTGGGTTTCCTTCAAGTAAAGCTTCTAAGTAAGCAAGGTCTCCCTCTGGATCAAACTCCTCTATCTCTTCATCTACCGGCAACCTATCTAATTCTTCCCTAAATTCATTCTCCCAGGACATCCGATCTTCTCTAGATGGCTGCTCAACTTCTTCCTCCTCTTCTCCTTCTCTTTCTATCTCTACTTTTTCTTCCTTACTCTCCACATATCCCCATATTGTCTCTCCTTCAGCAAGGTCGGGGAGCACTATCGCCTTATAATATGAGCTTTGAACTGTAACCCACTCATCATCATCATCATAGCCCCACTGTATCTGTTGCTTCTGCTCTCTACTTCTCCAACCCATTTCAAACCGAGCAGCGATCGCACATTCTTCATACCGGTGTGATCCACCACATTCTTCACACCTTGGATCCCTTTGCCGACTGAGGTCACACTCTATATTTGGGCCTATTTGCTCGAACATTCGATCAAGTAGATCGATCATTCTTGGTAACCTTGGATCCCCGTACTCCTGAAACTCTTTTATTACTCGCACGCACTCCAAAATTAATTCCCTGAGCTCGAAAAAATGGGGAAACCTCTCCTTAGCATTTGTGGGATACCCCTGCAAAGAATATTGTTGTGGCTGCACAAAGGGGTTAGTATCATAATCCGCAGAGGACCCCTCATACTTGGGGCATTTAACTGTAAAGTGAGGCCCTCCACAAATTTCACACATATCTACTAGACTCAAGAAAAATAAAAGACACGGACAATTAGACTCCTACGACTCAATATACAAAAGCAAATAGCACGTATGTGTCAATTAAGTCCAAACAAAGTAATCAACGCAATCGCCAAAGAGTCCCCGGCAACGGCGCCAAAAACTTGATGTGCACAAAAGTGGTTTAACTAAATTAACTAAATTTACCCTAATTCTAGACTCTCTAAGTTTTAAATTTATAAAACTAAGACTCTCTAAACCCTAAATCACACGACCGGCAAGTGTACCGATCGATGAAGTATAGCCTAAGGAAGTCCGAGTATCGAACCCAAGAGACTCTACTGATTACGCTAATGACTCTATCTAGACTTAGACCGACACGACTCAAACTATTTTGTTTATTAATTTGGGGGGGTTTTCTAAAAATCCTAAGAATGCAAGTAATGATGAACTAGATTAGCTAAACGAACTAGACACGAACTTACCGAAGACTTTGACCAGAGATGAATGAAGACTACCTAGGCTAGATGCAAGCTAAACTCAGAGTCAATCTCTATTTGATGATTTTGTGGTGTGGAACCGGGATCTTAAAATTCTCACCTCTAGGGAAATCTAAGGACCCCTAATCTTTCTCAAGAGCACGCTAAGACCCCCTAAAGGTTGTTAAATTACCGGCTTTCTAGATTTCCTTACAGTCCTCTAGTTTCTTGAAAGTGCCTATATAAGACGCTCTACCTTACAGCGCGAACGTCTAAAGCGACTACGGGTTCTAAACTTGGCTTAATAGACAATGGTAAGTTAAGTCCTTATAACTAAACCGAGACCTATTAATACCCTCGAGCCTTACAGCGACGAGTCTAGCAGCACACTTGATTTTATTAAATTACCGAATATTACTTCTAAGGTTACTTATGCAATTTTCACCCTAAAGGACAAGAGATTTATTATGTGATATAGACACTCACCAAAACCTAAAACCCTAGCCCGACTCTATTCCGTGATAAAGACCGTCACCATTACCAAGAATCGAACGAAGCAACAAACAATAATAAAATAATCACAAGCACACATACGCACCAAGTTAGAAATCCATAGTTTTTATAGTACAAGAAAGATCCACAACCACGACAAAAATCAAATAAAGAACCAAACTTTATTAAGCTATTGTCATAACCTAGGTAGTACGAGAAGTTTAGCCAATAATCATTGTAAAACACAAAGTATCAAACAATATCAAATCTGAATTCATCATTGAACAATTAAAAACAAACGAAACACAAAGAAACAAGATAATAAAACCCGTATTCTTCGATCCCGAGTGCTCCCGAATGCTTCACGATGATTCCTTAGCTTCCCGAGCCTTCAAAACTCCTCTAAACAGCCTCTTGACGTCCAAAAAGAACTCTAAATTCGTCCAAAGGCCGTCCTCCTCCGTCTGATGTCGATTATGATCATATATAACCTTTCAAACCCTAATTCCCGTAGCTGGGACGATCTGTTTCGCGTTCACAACCCCCTCGCGGCCCGCCTCAATGTTTAGGGTAAGTGTACGAGGGCCGCGAGCCACTTATACTCCGGAAACATGTTTTAACCTCATGCGGCCTGCCTCAGAATGTGTTGTGAGTTATCGCGGCCCGCTTTAGCACTCCAGAACTGATTTTTCACCTTATTTTCACTCACGAGCTTCCGATTCTTGACCCGACATTTTCCTTTGTCATATTTTACTCGTTTCTGCACGTTTCAACTCAAAATACCTGAAAAACACTAACAATCAAAAGTATATACAATCTAAACTAAAATGGAACCAAAAACAGCTATCTAACGACTAAAACTAGACGCGAATAAAGATGTATTTTACAATACATCAAAGTACTAAGCAAACATCCGATTTTGTTGAGAGGACTCCATTATCAGATATTACAAATTGTATGTTTTAAATGTTTGAAAACAAAATATTTGTTTAATATTAGGTTTTATGGATTGTTATATACGTCTTATTTTACAAGCTTCAATATAGGTGGAATACCTAAAATTTAACAATCAATGAGTGATGAGATATTAGCAGATTCTGTGGTTAAGAAGATTTATGGAATTTCTAAAGCTATAAGATAGGAATGTAAATTCCTGTTAAGTTTTCAACATGTATATAACTTATATTGACTTATAAATTTGCTAATTCTGTAGATTATATTGATCATGGAGATGCCATCTTTGTGTGTTCTAAATGTGATGCAATGTTATGGGAAGATGAAATGCTTAGGGAAAATCAAAATCGTAAGAAAACATCATATTCTCTTTGTTGTTCAAATGGAGATGTTGAGTTACCACCACTACCTGCACCTCCTCCATTGCTACGTCATTTATATAAAAGTCATACCTCAGAGTCTCACAATTTAATGAATAATATTCGAGCATATAACATGATGTTTTCGTTCACATCTTTTGGTGGGAAGGTTGACAAAAGTTATCAGAGAGGCAAAGGTCCTTATGTATTTAGACTACAAGGTCAGAATCATCATCGAATGGGTAGTCTACTTCCGGACAATGGGGAAGAACCCAAATTTTCACAGCTGTACATATATGATTCACAAAACGAGGTGGTATGTGGTACCCGAGGAAAATCCACAGTTATCCTGATTTACTCATCACTTCATTTCCTCTTTGACCGCTTATCAAATTTCGGGATGAAATTTCTTTCAAGTTGGGGATGATGTGACAACCCGAGTTTTCAAGGTCTTTCCTCGACACGTTACTTGTTTCACACTGTCTGTTCATAATTGTTGGTGTTGTAACTTGTGCATATTTGGTGAACAATTGAACTATTATGGTGTAGAGTTGTTTAGTGATTAATTTAAGAATTAATTATGTTTGGTAACCTCTCAAACAAAGTTCTTCGTCGACTGTTCCTTGTTATCAATAGTTCATGACGAACCATGTCCTTCTTCATCATTGTTCGACGAATTATGTTCTTCGTCGAAGGGTGTTTGACGAATTATGTTCTTCGTCGAAGGGCACACCTCGCCAAGCAGGCCTTCGGCCCAATCCATGTATGGCCCAGTAGGATCTCAATGTTTATATACGGGTAACCGTCCATTGTCTACTAAATGGAAAACCCTAAACTCTTTCTCACCTCTCCTCTCCTCCTTCGAAACCGACGGCAAACCCTCTCCTCGACTCGAGTTTTCCTTCGACTCCATCTTAATCAAGGTTAGCATCTTGTTTCCATTCATCGGCTTAATGATCCGTACATGATTCTGTGTGGTGGTGATTTTGTATGATTATCTAGGGTTGTAATAAACTGTATGATTAGTTTAGAAGTAAATGTTAATCGATGATCCATAACTGTTAAACATAAATTAATGATTAGAGAGCATGATAACTAGGGTTTATATGATGTTGCATGTTCTTGGTGAAGCATGAGGGTTTGACTCGATTAGGGTGTGCATTATGAAACTGTTAAACAGTGGTTAGGGATTAGAGTTATGTGTGCAGATTATAATCATGTTGTTAAAGGAATTAATTACACGTTTAGCCTATGATGAAACTGTTATTGCTTGACCCACTAATCCTACTGTAAAGTGCTAACTGCTGATTATGTGCTAACTGCTAATTACGAAACTGAGAAGTTGTAACTGGTTGATGATTGACAAACCCTAGTGATACTTCGCCGAAATTCATCAGCGATGAAAGATAGATGCTTCGACGAAGAATGGGGTCTTTCGTCGAACAATGTCTGACGAACTATTAAGTTCTTCGTCGTACTTGAACCCGACAAAGGATGGTTCTTCGCCGCATAGGGTATTTCGTCATGAAAGTGAATGGATTGAACAGTAGGCACTTTTGATGATGAAGATAGATGTTTGTGTGAGTATATGATCTATGTTGCATGTCAATAAGAATAAGAAAGTTGGTTTGACTAGTATGAAAAACAAACTCACATGTTATGTTATAGTTTGTTACATTCACATGAGATGTGGACTGGTATGCGAATTGGGTATTTGATACATGATGTACGGTGATTCTTATGATATATGCAAGCTGTGATGATACGTGTCTAAATGATAATGTAACTGACGTTGTTGGTAACCACGATAGGGTTGGTTGATTAACTGGAACGGGTAATTAGACATACCGAGCAAATCAAAGGTGAGTTCATTCCTCTTGTGCATGCGTCCTGGTGGTTGGGACAGTCATTGGGTATCCCTGAGAGGGATAGGTTTTTGGGTAAATCAATTGGGTATTTCTGAGAGGAATACGTCTTGTGGGTAAAATCTGGAATGTTGGATAATACACTCATCCTATCACCTTTAAGTCCCATCTTGTTTGTTACCTGAGAGGTAACGGGGTATTAGTTGGTAGCGCTATCTAGGTTTGGCACCCTCACCCCGTACCTGAGAGGACGGGTGTGAACTAATGACCCAGTCATGCCCAATGCTTTGATAGGAGCATTGGGGAACAAGCAAAATGAATCTGGAGCTGTCTTGTATTCGAGTTATTATCAACATTGTAATCAATGAACTAAACTATACACTTGGTAACTAACGTTTTCGTAAAACTATGAACTCACCAGCATTGTCTGATACACGTGTGTGCATGCTCGCAGGTTTTTGATATGTGTGGATGTGGAACTTGCTGTCTGGAATGCTGGAGTGGTCATGGGTCGAGATACATGGAAACTTGAAACGAGACTAGTAGATTACATACACTTGGATTTTTGGTTAAACTTTGTATTATGCTTCCGCTGAACACAACGAGTTATAAATAATGTTTGTAACACTTATCTTAATGAATGAAAGCTTTTATTTGAAAACTTGTTATGAGTTCAATGTGATTAGTGGTTAGATCTTGGTACGTCACACGCCTCGCGGGGGATTCCGCATGTGGTATTTTGGGGGTGTGACATGGTAAATCGTCAAAAAGCAGTAAGGTAATTTCTTTATGAAATTGTGGCATTTATGAATATATATATATATATATATATATATATATTGCTTCCCAGTATATTCACATCCATGTTTCATTTGAAACGAATGTAAATTTTAACATTTTATATTTCTTGCAGTTCTCAGATAGAATCCAAAGCTACAAGAAACAACAGCTTGATAGTACAACCATCAAAAGTCTTAAAAATATGTTGGATTCTTGCAATCCTCTTGTCCAGTCCTTCAGAATGGTAAGAGATTGTTTTCAAGAAAATGAGTGGCAAGATGTAACCTTGAAGCTTATTGGAACAAGAGATAAGGATGGAAGAGTTCACAATTTGCCAACAGCATCAGAAATTGTTGCGTTAATAATTGGTGATTTTGATGGAGCATTTGAGAAACGGGACATTGTTGTTAGAAAGAAGTCTGGTGGTCTTCAAAGAATTAGTGAGCTTCATCCCTCTTACATTGCTTTGCAATATCCATTTATTTTACCAAATGCAGAAGATGGTTATAAAGTTGGTATTAAACATAGAGGGATTGCGGTTGATAATGAGGTACTTAGAACCAACCTTACAATTAGAGAATTCTTTTATTACAAAATTCAAGATAGACAGACTCAGTTTTCATTGTTAGTTAATGCGGAAAACTATTTCAACAGTTTTTGGTTGATGGATACACGATGATAAAATCTGTCAGGTTAAATTATATAAGGTCACAGCAACCGAAACTTAGAACGCAAAGTCTTAAGAACCTGAATGCTACTGTTGAAAGTGGAGAGAATAATGCCTCAAGTTGTGGTAAACATATACTTTTACCTTCATCATTACTGGTGGTTCTAGATATATAATGCAAAAGTACTTGGATGCTATGGCAATTTGCAAGTCTGTTGGATATCCTGATTTATTCATAACGGTGACTTGTAATCCCAAATGGCCTGAGATTTATAGGTGTTTGCATGATAAAGCTCTTAATGCTGAAGACAGACCGGATATTATCTCTAGATTATTCAAGTGTAAATTGGATCATCTTATAAAATATTTCAAGAAAGATAAATTCTTTGGTGATATACAAGCAGGTACCTTTTACTTATAGTTTTTACTTTGAACATCTAATTATATTTATCTAACAGCTCACTGTTGAAAATTTTCAGTTATGTATACAGTAGAATTTTAGAAGCATGGACTGCCACATGCTCACATTGTTTGTTCTTGAGTGCTGAAAGCAAATTTCCAACTGCATCTGATATTGATCGTGTTATTAGTGTTGAGATACCATATAAAGAAAGACATCCTGAATTATATGAGCTTGTCAAGCAATTTATGATTCATGGACCATGTGGTACAGATAACCCACTTTGTTCATGTATGGTTCAGCAAAAATGTTCTAAAAAGTTTCCCAAAAAATATGTAGATGAGACTTGTGTCGATTCTGAAGGATATACTGTCTATCGTCGTCGTCAAACAAGTAATACGGTAGTAAAGAATGGTGTGGCACTTGATAATAGGTTTGTAGTTCCTTACAATACTCTCCTACTCAGAAAGTATCAGTGCCACATTAACGTTGAATGGTGCAACCAGTCAGGTTCTATCAAATATTTGTTTAAATATATTAATAAGGGGCCTGATAGAGTCACGACTTCTGTGTTTCAATCCAATAGCACCAACAATGATACGCATCAGAATGTAGCTGTAGATGAGATAAAAGCATACCTTGATTGTAGATATATCTCTGCTTGTGAAGTTGCTTGGAGAATATTCATGTATGATATACATTATAGATATCCAGCTGTTGAAGTATTGCCTTTTCATTGTGAAGATGGTCAGAGTATTGTGTATAACGATCATGATAATTTGTGTGATATTGTTACTGATCCAACTGTGAAAATGACAATGTTCATAGAGAGGATGAATTGTAACAAAGTCGATGAATTTTCCAGGACATTGAAGTATGTTCATTTCGGGGATATTATGTATGGAAAGCTAAAAATCAGAAATGGAATCGAAGAAGCATCTGTATGGATCAGTTGGGAGGATACATTATGTCCCACCATCACTTGGTGATTGTTATTACCTAAAGATTTTACTGAATCATATTACGGGACCAACCTGTTTTAAGGATATAAAAACAGTTGATTGACAGGTTTTTGAAACATTTAAAGATGCATGTTTTGCACGGGGACTGTTGGATGATGTTAAGGAATATGTTAATGCTGTCAAAGAAGCTAGCACATGGTCAACCGGAGATTTCTTGAGGACTTTTTTGTAATGTTGTTGCTGTCAAATTCGATATCTCGTCCTGGTGTTTTTTGGTCGGAAACGAAGTCCCTGTTATGTGAAGACATTCTGTATCAGCAACGAAAGATAACTGGTATTGCAGGTAATGTGATTATTTTATTAAAGTTAATACAACTACATTAATATTATGCAATAGCTCCGTTATTGGGAAAAACTAATACTTTTTTCAACATTTGTTTTAGATTTGGTTCTTCAACAAGAAGAACTTGAAAATATTTGTCTATTTGAAATTGAAAAGGTGCTACTTATCAATGGGAGTACAATGAGAAATTTTGATGATATGCCAAGTGTTCCGGACAATTATGTTTCATCATCGAACAATCGATTGATAATGAAAGAACTATCGTATGACAGAGTAGCTCTTCAAAGGGAACATGATAGTTATGTAAAGTGTTTAACTGCCGAACAAGAAAGAATATATAAAACTGTTATGAAAGCGATTGAAAAAGGTGATTGAGGTGTCTTTTTTGTATATGGTTATGGTGGAACTGGAAAGACGTTTCTTTGGAAGACATTCGCAGCTGCATTACCATCGAAAGGTGAAGTTGTATTGAATGTTGCATCTAGTGGAATTGCTTCACTTTTGCTGGATGGTGGTAGAACTGCTCATTCAAGGTTTGTAATTCCAATCAACATTAATGAGGATTCAATATGTTCGATAGAGCCTAATACTGAATTAGGTGATTTAATTAAAAGAGCAACTTTGATTATTTGGGATGAAGCACCTATGACTCCCAAGCATTGTTTCAAGGCTCTCGATAGAACAATGTGAGACATATTACGTTTCAGTCAACCGAACATGGAATGAAAGCCTTTTGGAGGAAAGGTCATTCTATTTGGTGGTGATTTTAGACAAATTCTTCCGGTTATCCCTAAAGGTACCAGAAAAATGATAGTCAATGCTTCTTTGAATTCTTCTTATATATGGCGATATTGTCAAGTACTAAAGCTAACTGAGAATATGAGATTAAGAGTTGGATGTCAGGAAACATATTTGAAAGAAATAAAGGAATTTGCAGAATGGACTTTAGAGCTTGGTGATGGTCTGCTTGGTGAACAAAATAATGGTGAGGTAGATATTGAAATTCCAGATGATTTACTTATTCATGACCAAGTCAATCCTATTTCTTCTCTCATTTCATTTACGTATCCGGACGCAAATAAGTTTTTGTGGGATTTAACGTATTTCCAACAAAGAGCGATTCTTGCTCCAACTAATGAAGTAGCGGATTCAATAAATAAAGAGTTGTTAGAGAATCTTCCTGGTGAAGAGGAGATTTATTTTAGTTCAGATAGTTTATGTCAATCTGAGGAATCAGAGCTTAACATGACATTGTTTCCTCCTGATGTGTTAAACAATCTTTGTTTGTCTGGTTTACCTAACCATAAATTAGTATTGAAACTTGATGCTCCAGTGATGTTACTTAGAAACATTGATCAGGCAAATGGATTGTGTAACGGTACACGTTTACAAGTCACGAAACTCGGAAAAGTTGTGATTGAAGCAAAAATTATCACATGGACTAATATAGGTCACCATACTTTGATTTCAAGACTGAAGATGACACCTTCTGATAAAAGAATACCAGTGAAGATTTCTCGAAGACAATTCCCACTTTCACTGTGTTTTGCTATGACAATAAATAAAAGTCAAGGACAATCGTTGGAGCGTGTTGGTTTGTATCTTCCACGTCCAGTGTTTAGTCATGGCCAGCTCTATGTTGCTATATCTAGGGTAAAAAGTAGGAAGGGGTTGAAACTTTTGATTTGTGATAAAGAAAAAAGAGTTTGTATAACCACTACTAATGTAGTTTACAAAGAAGTTTTACAAAATCTATGATGATACTTAACATCTGTCAAGCTGGCAACGTCTGTTTGGTATAATGGAGGAACATTTGTTAGGAAATGTTTGTTGGAAAGCAATAGAAGTTTCTGAAAGCATCTGATACTTGCTCTGCATGAAGCCTATCCTGAGAACATATGTTGCGAAAAATGTTTATATCTAGTGTTGTAGCAACAAGTTCACATGTCTCATTTTTAATGAGAGCACTAAATTCATTGTTCATAACATTATTCTCTTAACATCTGTTCACTAACCCTTTTAACTTATGTTGACTAACCTTTTTAACATAGGTTGACTAACATCTGATACTTACCATCTATCATTGTGGCAAACTCTGTTGGAGATAATGGATGACAGTTGTTAGCAAACGTCTGTTGGAAAGCAACAGAGGTTTTAACAGTCGATAGACAACAGTGGTTTGGTTATCAACATAATGGAATTCCTGTTGACTAAACGTATTGACCATTAGTTTATATCAATTTTGTAAGTTTGCACTAATTATTTTTTTACTTTCTATCAAAATGTGTTATGCATAGTTTTCTAAAAACCATCCGTGTTTGCACACGGGTCTTACCGCTAGTATATAATTAGAGAACATATAGACGTACGATATTATAATACATATAAATTGGAAAAAAAATCTAATTTATATTATTTTAAGAGTTTAAGTAATTACGATTTTTAAGCACATGATACAATCAGTTAAAACGTATTGTTGACTTTTAAAAAGGTAAAAAAAAATACAGAAATAAGGTTTTTTTTATTACGAGGCTTCTACATGTGTTTATATCCTATAGTTTTTAGGTTTCTCATGTTTAATGTTGTTTTTATTTTACAAAATAAAAATAAATTAAAATGGTTAATTGCATAAAAGTTGCCATAGAACCAAAATCAATGTGTGACCAAATGTTATAAAATAGTCACTCTTAAAGTACAAATCCATGTGACTATATAATAAAAAATGATCACATTTATATTAAATTCATATGACTATATAATAGAAACGATAATACTTACAATAAATTCATATAGCCGTTAATACCATTTAGCCACAATTTTTTTAAATTGATGTGGTTAAAACAAACTTTTTAGTGACTATACAATATAAACAGACACACTTACAGTAAATTTATGTGACTATATAACAGAAATGACTACACTTACAGTAAATGCATGTGACCATGTATACCATTTGGCCACACTTAATAGACCATTTGATTGATTACAACCATTTTGCCACAATTCTTTTAAATTAATGTGACTAAAACAAACTTTTTATTAACTATATAATAGAAACGGCTACACTTGTAGTAAATTCATGTGGCTATATAATAGAAACAACCACACTTATAGTAAATTCGTGTGGCCGTTAAAACTATTTAGCCACACTTAATAGACCATTTGCTTGATTACAACAAACCTTTTTTCACGTTTTTTTTAAATTGACGTGGCCAAAACAAACTTTTCAGTGACTATATAATAGAAATAGCCACACTTATAGTAAATTCATGTGGCCGTTACAACCCTTTGGTCACAATTATTGGACAAAATGCTTGATCCTAGCAAGACCCTTTAGCCACACGTTTATGAGCTACGACCACACATATGTGAATGTGGCTGTATGATACCTATGATGACTCGACCTATGGTCACACTTGAGTTGGAAAAAAAATATGTGGACATAGGCGTATGGTCAAAGTTTTTTTAGTGTGGTTGTATCTAGTTTTTGACGTAGTGAACGCTCGGTTCCGGTATGAAACTTACTCCTACCATATGCTTTAAAAGTAATCAAATATCCTCTTTTTTAACATAATCTTTGTAAATATCAAGAGAACTTTAAAAATAGTAGATTTTGGTTAGGGGTAGAGTAGTTTTATTTGAAAAGTGGCTAAAAGCGTAGAATGTCGGTTTTCTTTTGAAAATTTTATTTATTTGTGACTTAGCTACAAACTAAAGGTTTATAAACAATAAATTTGCTTATTTTATTTTAAGCAATTAGAGATATTTTTTTTATAGAATAAATATTCACCAGATAACTAAATCACATATTTTTATGTATTTCAAAAGAATCGAATTTTACTAAAATAAGGGTGTAAAAATAAAAAGGTTTTGGGTGATGCGTGATTTATGCAACATTGTATTTTTCGGGTTTTGAAACGAAAGGTTTAGGCTCAAAAGAGGTTAACTAAGGAAAATTTTGTTTTTGGTGGGGAGATAAAAAGAAAATAAGGTTGAAAAATAAAAATGGTTTATAAGACTAATGACTCAATCATTTACTTACTTGATTAGTTGGTAAGGACCAGTAATGTATTGTCTTGTTAAATTAAATTCTAGATTTGTAAGAAACATACGGGCTATTCATACAAGAAATGAAAAGTGAGTATTTAGTAAAGATATGAAATTGAATCTCGTTAAAAAGGCTTAAAACTCACAATTTATGGAAAAACGGTAAAAATGTAAAAATATATATACAATCAAATTTTAAAAAGCTTTTCATGGCTTTTTATAGATTTTTTATATGGTTCTTTTTATCACGACTCTATCGGTTGTAAACTTTTAAAAACGTAAATTTTTAGAATTTGGTTTTCTAACTTAAACAAAAAACAAGACATAAAAAATGTTTTGAAAAAGATTTGTGGTGTTTTAGCGGTTCAAGGTAGAGTTTTGTATAAGACTTGATTTAGGATAAACGATTCAATCCCTCCCTCCTCACCCACACACTTAAATTAGACGTTGTTTTCAATGTTTCTAAAATGAGTTAGATTTGATTAAATATGTAAATGTAGGTTTAAAACAATAAACTTTTAAAAAATCAGATACTAGACACAAAGACATGTTTGAAAAGCACAGCGCCGTGTAAAAATTGCAAGTATCATGTTTTGGGTCAAAACTTACAGGTAGGGCTGTAAACGAACCGAACGAACACGAACAATGTCATGTTCGTGTTCGTTCGTTAAGGAACAAGCTTGTTCATGAACTGTTCACGAACGTTTACCGAACGAGATTTCTTGTTCGTGTTCGTTCATTAAGGAAACGAACATGTTCGTGAACTGTTCACGAACATTACCATATGCTAATGAACTCTAACAAATGTTCATGAACATAAATGAATACAAACGATGTTTATGAACACAATATTCATTTTAGAATAAAATCTGCATTTTCATCACAAACATTACGAAGAATCCACAAAAATTAAAAAAACACTTAACATAATTATCCAAACAGAGTTGGCGTGATTATCAAAAACATGATAAACACAAAATTAAGAGTTTGTTAAGCCTTAACATAAACTAAAATTGAAATAGTGAAATGAGGGATGTTGTGAGAGGCATATAAGATAACTAGGGTTTCAAAATTTTAAAAACTAGAAATAATAAAACAAAATACAACATATAAAACCTTTAACGAACTAACACAAATAAATATTAACAAGGAATCATAAATGAACTCATTACCGAACGCTCACGAACATAAACGAACACATTACCGAACGTTCACAAACATAAACGAACGAACGCAACCTCTGTTCATGTTCGTTCGTTTAACTTAACGAACGAAATTTCTTGTTCGTGTTCGTTCATTTACTAAATGAACAAACATAAACGAACTTCCCGCCGAACGGTTCACGAACTGTTCGTTGAACGTTCGGTTCGTTTACAGCCCTACTTACAGGAAAACAAATAGGACAGCCCTAATTCTCATGATATCCAAATTTAACCATTAAAAAAAACTGTAAATCCGTTAAAAAAAACCATCTCCATTGAAAAAAATAGGTAAAAAAAAGTATGATATACAATTATACAGGTGAAATTCATAGGTATTTATTTTGAACCTCGATGAATGATGTACTAAACACCGTGACACCGGACGCTGTGATCAAGGTTGACTACTTGACTGCCGCCAGCCCATTAGCTTTCTCAGGTGCCCATTGAAATTCATAGGTATTTATTTTGAACCTCGATGAATGATGTACTAATCCACCCGTCCGAAGGCACCACAGTGGAATAGTCGGTAAAATCTCGTCTCCCATCCAAGACAAACCAGCGTCACCTGTATTTGCCATTCACCTGAATGCTGCAGAAAATAACAGAGAGAGAGTTGAAGTCGAATCAGGGTTAAAAGAAACAAAATCTTTCCTCAACAATTCTACCACTACCGCTAATAGAGTAACAGAGGTAGTAAAATGAGCAGGTAAGTTAAAGTGAAAAAAAATGTAAAGACGGGTAATAACCAGTTTGACCGAGGTGTGCGTACGAATACGTGTCAGGAAGTGGCACCTCGAGTTCTGGGTTAGATGCATAGCCACAGACTGAGACTGTGTGAATTTGTTGGGGACTGTGTACATGCGCCACCTTTCTCTCTCTACAATTAAATACTTGCCTCACGTGATTGAGCATGACCCTGTTTCATACATGTCTCTTTAATATACACATATATTATATATTTATATTTTATACACATATGACCATAGGTATTTTTAAATTATAAGTGGTTATATAGTCATTAGATACGAAACTATAGTTACCTGTGTGATAATATTATAAGAGTACATATAACAAAAACAAATAACGTGTGAATCATGTTCAAATATTTATTTTTTTCTACTTGTTTATATTTTATTATCTATTTTTTCTATCTTCGTCAATTAATCTAGCGCCTCTATAATAATTTATTCTATATAATATGGGACACTAAGGCTGCACGGTATGGCAACGTCCTCATCCCGGCGACGCCACGTCCCCATCGTCCTCCCACGCCGCCCCCCATCCGTCCCGTCCGAATCGTCCGATTTGTGCCGTTTGCGACGGAGCAAACAGGTGGGCCCCCCCTCGGCGACGCCCGTCCTCCCACCCCCCCCCCCCCCCCCCCCGTCTTCATCCCGTCACCGTCTTCATCCGTCACCATACCCAGTAGCCTAATATTGAACGAGATCATGGGAAAAAGATCGAAGAAGCAATTGTTGATTTTTAAGGTGGATTTGATAATGAGCCCTATGATTGAGGTGATCATTCCATTAACTGAATATGGGAGCCTGGGAGGCTTGAGCTAGCATCGCTCAAAGACTCTTAACGGGTCGGTTTGATAAAACTTTAAACCGAAAGAACGTATGATATTATGAATAATTGTACTTGGGAAAAAGGAAATAAGAATGCAAATAAAGAAAAACGGAAGCATTGAGCTAGAAAGCTCAATGCCTTCTTAGCGGGTTTGTTGGGCAAAACGCTAAATCGAATGGAAAAAATAGAAATTTAAGAAACCAGGTCCAAATGCATAGTGCACACTTTAGGGAACTACACCCTTCATCAATGTGCACGCTTCAGCAATGTCCACGCTTCAGCAAAGTGGACGCTTCAGTAAAGTGTCCATTTAGCAAAGTGCACGCTTTAGCAAAGTGCACGCTTCAGCAAGGTGCACGCTTCAACAAAGTGCACATATTTGTGAATTGCACACTTCAGTAAAGTGCACATATTTAGTCATCGCGACATGCGACGTCTAAAGGCGTTTTTGTTGCGATACCCAACGGAACCCAGTTGTTCAAAACACTCTATTTTGTCATTTTCGATCCGTTAACACAAAAGAAATATAAACACTAATTGTTTTTAGTGGTTATGACAGATTTATAAAAGGGTTGGTATCGGACGAACAATCAAGCATGCGAAGAACCGAACACTCTTAAACCGCCACCTCCTTGGGAACATCTTTTCAAAAAGATAAAATACGCTCACATGTGACAAAGTTTTCGAGTCTAAAACCTTAGTGTTTTGGGCTGCAATATATGTGTAATAAATTGTGATTTCAGTTTTTTTAGGTCATTAGTTAACCCAGACTAGTAAATTCTATGTTATATAAAAAAGGTTTGGGACCTAATCGTCTTAATATTGAAAATATTCGGTAATAATGGGATGAGTGTAACATCTAGGGCTAAAAACTCATACCTTATGGTGAAACACACTTGATTATCACCGAAATCATTCATGCAGGGCTTTAATTGAGGAATCAAACATTCAATTTTGACCCATCTCTCTCTCTTGCTTATCCATGTCGTCATCTTCTTCATCCAGAACCTAAGTTCTGATTTTGACCATAGTCCACCCATACTTTAACCATTTTATAACTTACAAAAGTCACAAATGGTCTCTTTCTCTCAACTTAGCACCCATTAACCCTTGTGAGTATTTAATCCCAAATCTAACTTAACTCTCAATATTATAACAACAGTTAATGTTTTATTCACCGTTATTTAACCTAATAAATGTTTATAAACATAAACTAGTCTTGAGAAAGTATGTCACATTTCTTTTAGTAGTTACATCACATCAATTAATCGCATGTATAGACTAATTGAGTCCTTAAGTTTTTTAACGCAAAAATCTCCAAGTTCATATTTTCATAAACTTTACCTTTCAATCTTTAAATGTGGACTAGTCCAGTCTCTACCATCTCGGGTCCTAGTATGACCGGCCCGGTTTAATTTAAGTCTTGGTATCCCGACCATTTTATAAACTTTATCTTGTATAAAGCATTCGTTCATCTTTAATTAACATTAGATATATTTATTTAAATTCTAATGTTTACTGGGTTAATCTTTACCACTAATGGTATTTTACCCGTTCATCTTCCATTAATTTGATTTAATTCCCAAATTTAATATCGGGATGTTACAATCTGTAGGTGGGTTAAAATTCCTAAACCTCCTATAGTAAGTGAAGTCAATAAGATGGTGAAGTACATTCAACAGTGGAACCCGAATAAGAACAAAAGGAAACTCTTCTCTCGATATTCTACGAGCCCAAATAAGAACAGAAGGAGACTCTTCTCTCGATATTCTACGATACAGTGTGGACTCTATGGCTCGACCATGACATGGAGGTATTCAATGGCAAGGCTAATCCTTTGGCTAAGGTGCTGGATGACATTAAGGAATTAACCCTCCTTTGACTCGCGAATAGATTGAAGATTTTGATTGAAGATTGACGACTATGGGAAGGGTTCGATGTACGGGTTGGTTCTTAATTATGTGTGTAGCTAGTCGATGTCTCATTTTCTTGCTTGGCTAGCCTGATGGTTTCTTCATTTTGTTTAATAAAAGCTTTGTCGTTAAAAAAGAGATAGTAATAGAGAATGAGATGTATGAAGGATAAATTTGGAGAATGAATATTTTTTAGTTAAATTATATTGATAAAGATAAATAACCTACTATGAATGCTCTCACATCATATTCTCTATTTCTATTTTACTCACAAACACTTATTGTTTTTCTCGGTTTTACATACTCACATAATTATATTTACCAATATTTAGAGAACTAATTAAGATTCTCTATACCTTATCTCTATTTTGAAAATGTTGATGAAATAAGAAAAGATGAAAAACTATTTTTTTTCCATAATTTAATGCTAAGGATGAAATAAAGAATCTAATGCAAATGATACTAAACAATATTTTTTAGTATACGGATGGAATAGAGAATGTAATATGAATGATACTAAACAATATTTTTAGTTTCTCATGGTACTTGTAAGCACGAATTAGTTTTGGGTATCTAGTAATTTTACAATTTTGTGCTAGTGGTATTTTGTGGGTAGGATAAAACTTTGAGACCAATAGATCTTGGGTTCGATTCCCACAAAAGGGTTTTCCCATATTTATTGAGTTTCCTCCTGAATTGGTGTATAGACATTACTAGGATATAACCCCGTGTATTACACGGGTTGAATAAATGAATTTTATATACTAAATAATAAAATAATATATCTTTAAAACTCTCCTTTATTGCACGGATTAAATAAATGTAATTTTATATATTAAATGATAAAACGTTATATCTATAAGAACCATATTGTACGAGTTGAATAAATGTAATTTTATATACCAAATAATAAAAAAAAGTTATTAACCTTCGTGTATTACACGGCCTGAATAAATATGATTTTATATACCAAATAATAAGAAAATTATATTTAAAAAACTAATGGATATACTCAGTACGCGATAGATATGGTGATTGCGGAGATGATTATTGAAAAGAAGATACAATGGTCAAACATGTTATTCAAGAAGTAAATAAGCAGCCATTTGAGTGATAAAATGTAAATTATATTTAAAAAAACCCGTAATAAATATAATTTTATAAATAAAGTAATATTAATATTATAAATGGGAAGTATACATTAAATTTAAACTAAATAATAATTATCTATAGTTAAGTAGAAAAGATTAAATTTTACCATAGACATAAAATCAAAAAACGTTTTGGATGTCATCAATAACTTAAGACATAATATAATTACATGTATAATATGCACTTTTTAATGAAATAATACCGAACAAAATTACAAATATAAAATCATTGATTTTATATTTAGTAGAGATTAAACTAAATAATACAATTAATCAGATTTAGTAAATACTATTTAGTAGGAGAGTTATTTATAATTAATTAGAAGAGATTAAACTAAATAATAATTATTTATAAGATATTAAACTAATAATATTTAGCAGAAGAGTTATCTATAACTAATTAGAAAAGATTAAACTAAAATAATAATTATCTATAACACATTGCCTAATATGATGACAAGTGTCCCATACATGGTTTCTTTTATTATATAGTACTAGCGGTAAGACCCGTGTGCAAACACGGGTCGTTTCTTAGAAAACCATGCATAACACATATTGACAGAGAGTAAAAAAGTAATTAGTGCAGACTTACAAAATTGATATAAACTAATGGTCAATAGGTTTATTCAACAGCAATTCCATTATGTTGATAGCAAACCACTGTTGTCTATTAACTGTTAAAAACCTCTGTTGCTTTCCAACAGACTTTCCTAAAAACTGTCATCCATTATCTCCAACAGAGCTTGCCAGATGGATAGATAGTAAGTATCAGATGTTAGTCAACCCATGTTAAAAAGGTCAGTCAACAAAAATTACAAAGGTTAGTAAACAGATGTTAATAGAATAATGTTATTAACAAAGAATTTAGTACTCTCATTAAAAATGAGAGCTGGAAACTTGTTACTACAACGCCAGATATAAACATTTTTCACAGCATGAGTTCTCAGGATAGGCTTAATGCAAAGCAAGTATCAGATGCTTTCAAAAAGTTGTATTGCTTTCCAACAAACATTTCCTAACAACAGTTACTCCATTATACCCAACAGACGTTGCCAGGTTGACAGATGTTTAGTATCATCATAGATTTTGTAAAACTTCTTTGTAAACCACATTAGTAGTGGTTGTACAGACTCGTTTCTCTTTATCACAAATCAAAACTTTCAACCCATTCCTACTTTTTACTCTAGATACAGTAACATAGAGCTGGCCATGACTAAACACTGGACGTGGAAGATATAAACCAACACGCTCCAATGATTGTCCTTGACTTTTATTTATTGTCATAGCAAAACACAGTGAAAGTGGGAATTGTCTTTGAGAAATCTTCACTGGTATTCTTTTATCAGAATGTGTCATCCTCAGTCTTGAAATCAAAGTATGATGACCTATATTAGTCCTTGTGATAATTTTTGCTTCAATCACAACTTTTTCGAGCCTCGTGACTTGTAAACGTGTACCGTTACACAATCCATTTGCCTGATCAATGTTTCTGAGTAACATCACTGGAGCACCAAGTTTTAGTACTAATTTATGGTTAGGTAAACCAGATAAACGAAGATTTTTTAACACACCAGGAGGAAACAATGCCATATTAAGCTCTGATTCTTCCTCAGATTGGCATAAACTATCTGAACTAAAATAAACCTTTTCTTCACCAGGCAAACTTTCTAACAACTCTTTATTTATTGAATCCACTACTTCATTAGTTGGAGCAAGAATCGCTCTTTGTTGGAAACACATCAAATCCCACAAAAACTTATTCATGTCCAGATATATAAAGGAAATGAGAGAAGAAATAGGATTGACTTGGTCATGAATAAGTAAATCATCTGGTATTTCAATATTTATCTCACCATCATTTTCTTCACCAAGCAGACCATCACCAAGCTTTAAAATCCATTCTCCAAATTCCTTTATTTCTTTCAAATCTGCTTCCTGACAACCAACTCTTAATCTCATATTCTCAGATAGCTTTAGTACTTGACAGTATCGCCATATATAAGAAGAATTCAAAGAAGCATTGACTATCATTTTTCTGGTACCTTTAGGGATGACCGAAAGAATTTGTCTAAAATCACCACCAAATAGAATGACCTTTCCCCAAATGGCTTGGATTCCATGTTCGGTTGACTGGAATGTGATATGTCTCTCATTGTTTTATCAAGAGCCTCGAAACAATGCTTGTGAGTCATAGGTGCTTCATCCCAAATAATCAAAGTTGCTCTTTTAATTAAATCACCTAACTCAGTATTAGGCTCTATCGAACATATTGAATTCTCATTAATGTTGATTGGAATTACAAATGAGCAGTTCTACCACCATCCAACAAAAGTGAAGCAATTCCACTGGATGCAACATTCAAAACAACTTCACCTTTTGATCGTAATGCAGCTGAGAATGTCTTCCAAAGAAACGTCTTTCCAGTTCCACCATAACCTTATACAAAAAACACACCTCCATCACCATTTTCAATCGCTTCCATAACAATTTTATATATCCTTTCCTGTTCGACAGTTAAACACTTTACATAACCATCATGTTCCCTTTGAAGTGCTAGTTTGTCATACGATAATTCTTTCATTATCAATCGATTGTTCGACGATGAAACATAATTGTCCGGAACACTTGGCATATCATCAAAATTTCTCACTGTACTTCCATTGGTAAGTAGCAACTTTTCAATTTCAGATAGACAGATATTTTCAAGTTCTTCTTGTTGAAGATCTAAATCTAAAACAAATGTCGAAAAAAGTATTAGTTTTTTCCAATAACAGAGCTATTGCATAATTTTAATGTAGTTGTATATAACTTTAATAAAATAATCACATTACCTGCAATACCAGTTATCTTTCGTTGCTGATACAGAATGTCTTCACATAACTGGGACTTCGTTTCCGACCAAAAAACACCAGGACGAGATATCGAATTTGACAGCAACAACGTTACAAAAAAAGTCCTCAAGAAATCTCCGGTTGACCATGTGCTAGCTTCTTTGACAGCATTAACATATTCCTTATCATCATCCAACAGCCCCCGTGCAAAACATGCATCTTTAAATGTTCCAAAAACCTGTCCATCAACTGTTTTTATAACTTTAAAACAGGTTGGTCCATTAATATGATTCAGTAAAATCCTTAGGTAATAACAATCACCAAGTGATGGTGGGACATAATGTATCCTCCCAATTGATCCATACAGATGCTTTCTTCGATTCCATTTGCGATTTTTAGCATTCCATACATAATATCCCGGAAACTGAACAAACCTCAATGTCCTGGCAAATTCATCGACTTTATTACAATTCATCCACTCTGTGAACATAGTCATTTTCACAGTTGGATCAGTAACAATATCACACAAATTATCATGATCGTTATACACAATACTCTGACCATCTTCACAATGAAAAGGTAATACTTCAACAGCTGGAGATCTATAACGTATATCATACATGAATATTCTCCAACCAGCTTCACAAGCAGAGATATATCTACAATCAAGGTATGCTTTTATCTCATCTACAGCTACATTCTGTTCCATATCATTGTTGGTGCTATTGGCTTGAAAAACAGAAGCTGTGACTCTATCAGTCCCCTTATTAATATATTTAAACAAATATTTGATAGAACCTGACTGGTTGCACCATTCAACGCGAACATGGCATTGATACTTTCTGAGCAGGAGAGCATTGTAAGGAACTACAAATCTATTATCAAGTGTCACACCATTATTTACTACTGTATTACTTGTTTGACGACGATGATAGACAGGATATCTGTCGCAACCCCCGCACCCTATCTGTCCCGGGAATGGGTGGCCGCGAGACCAGTTTTGGTGGTATCGGTGTTTATCATTTTGGCAGCGGAAATTTCATCAGGACCGTAGTTAGGAAATGTTTATCAGAGTAAATACTACACTTTTATAATATTAAACATATTGGGATAAAACCCAAGTTTTCATTACAAACATTCTTTAGGGGAAATCCCTATTTTATTGAATAAAACATCTTCTTTTATTTAGGTAACTTTTATAGCCACTTTTCCAAGCCTTCAGTGCTGTCCAGCTGGCTTCTAGTTGGCTTTCACATTTTGTTACCTGAAACGTGTTTAAAAACATTTTTGTCAGTGGGAAATACTGGTGAGTGAATCCCAGTTTAATCAAGAAGAGTTTTCTCCATTAACAGTATTGAGAGCTATCACATTGTTTATTTCTACACAATTACTCATTCAGTACTGTCAATCCTGACTGGTGGGTCATATTACATATTGGCTAACTCTTTGTCCAATGGTAACGTGTTCCACATTTTGTATACAAAACCCCAACATACCGACAGTAATTGAATAACTACAAAGACTCAATCACTGCTTAATCGTATTGTAAAACATTTAAGGTTTTGTAAAAACAAATTTACAAAACGGAGATTACTCACATTGCTGTCTTAGACTTCTTTTAAGGGTTTCCTGGTATTTAACTATTAATTACACAAATGTACATGTGTTAGTATAATAACCCAATATTTACATTAGTAATACCCTCCTCGAGACGGCATTCCAACGACTACGTCGGGCAGAACCTCGACAGCCGTTACGGAACCTTGGATCAATCGGGCAGCGTATCTAATACGTAACCGGGGTTGTAATACTTACAATGGGGAAAACTTCGTTAATTAGGGGGTATTATACCCGAGAATTATGTTTACTTCTTCAGAAATTCGTGAGAAAGAAAAGAAATGAGCGATCGAAACTGAAGGCCGATGGCCTCTTTATATAGGGCCTGATTCTGGTCTTGTCACGCCCCGCGTAAACTCCGGCCAAGGTCTACGCGGCCCGCGTAGTAGGCTGGTAGGTACTAGCCTGGCCCATTCATCACACTTGCCTTCACACGCGTTGTGCCACATGGCAGCACCGGGTGCGGCCTGGTGGTTGAGTTGTCGCGGCCCACGTAAGCAGTAGCCAAAGGCTACGCTCCCCGGGAGAGACCATAAAACTTGTTTTTATTAAATTTTTATAAAAAAATAAAGGTATTTGGGCTCGGTTTTCACCTACGGGGTATATTTTAGGACATATTAGGGTATTTTAATATATTTTAGGGCGTCGAAAATATTTTGGAGGGTTGGCATATCCTCCCCACCTTGTTTTAGAGCTCGTCCTTGAGATCTACTGGAATAAGTGTGGATATTTCCTTTGTATTTCTGATTCAAGCTCCCATGTATACTCTGGTCATCTTTTGGAGTCCCATTTCACTTTGACCAGAACTAACCTCTTGTGCTTGAGGTTCTTAACTTTCCTGTCTTCAATCTGTAGAGGCTTCTCTACAAACTTTAACTGTTCATTTACCTCTATATCCTTAAGAGGTACTACAGTGATTCATCAGCTAAGCATTTCTTGAGATTAGATACATGAAATACATCATGTATTCCTGCCATTTTGTAAGGACTCTAAAAAATGTCCCAAATTGACCCGTAAGTATGAACCCGGACCCCTACAACCCTAATCCGTATCAAAAATCAAGAAAATAAGATTTTTTGGTCTTCAGGCGGGCCGCGTTAAGGTAAGCTTAACCTTACGCGGGCCGCGTCAACTCTAAGTTTGACCGGATAAGCGTCCAGATCCTCGTGTCGTCCACGTGGCACACCTATGTATGACACGGATGCCCTAATCTACGACTAGACCCTCTTGAGTTTCGCGTAAAGGTCTTGAAGGGTCTTACGCGGGCCGCGTAAGACCCATTTTTCAGCTATAAATAGGATGGGTCATGGGCAGTTCACTGGCGTCGAAACCAAAACTCAAAAACGAATACTCACTGCTCAAAATCGAAAATTAATATAGCGAGGCGCTGCTACGATACAGGGTATTAACTCGATCGCTGCTACGATTTAATGTCCGATCGATTGAAACTATCCGATGGAAGTTTAAGTGCTGCCCACATTAGGGCCATACTTTGTCATTAGCCGTGAATTCGCGGATGTTTAAGTATAGCACTTTGTCATTCGTTGTGAGGGTTTTAATCTCGTGAGTTATCGTAAATGTTGTATTAGTTACTAACCTAGTTCGTGTGCATTGTTATTTAAATTAGGTTACAAGGTTAATCAGTAGGCTAAACTCTGCCCGTTTAAATATGCAATGTGAGTCATTCTCTTTTTATCAACAGTATTTTTTCAATACTCCAATCATTTTCAAAAGTTATAATTACAGGGATTAAGTCATGGTTATCTTGAATCACTGGCTAATTGGGGTATTGTGCACATTACTAATTTCTCACGGTTAGGCTAATAAATGCTAACAGTGATAATCATCACTACTTGGGGAAATACCCAATAGTGGTATGACCATCGTCACCAGGTGACACGGCGCCAGATAAAAATAAGATAGAAGCCATTGTAATCGCTCTTATGCTGTAATTGATAACTAATGTGTCGTTTTATATACTTGAATGACTCGCCAGTATTTCCCTGCTGATAAAATATTTTTAAAACAGGTTTCAGGCGACCTGCTGTAAATCAAGGAAAACGTGCTAAGGAGCACTAACAAGCTTGAAGAGGTGGCTCAGTTAAAATGAATAAACATGTTTTATAAATCAGGGAATTTACTTGTGAAATTCCTCTATTGTAAATCACGGGGTTTATCCCGATTTATGAAATAAAATAATCGGGCATTTCAAGTTTTAAAAAGATCCTGTAAATCCTCCGCTGTCGCATCAATTAATAAATACCACGGGTTCCTGTCCCGCGGCTCAAGACCGGGTAAAACCGGGGCTGGGGCCGTGACAGGAAAATGTGGTATCAGAGCCACTGATTTAAGCCAATTAAGTATTTCTAAATACTTAATTTTCTGATTGTCATTTTATGATTATGTGTTTCTATCTTGACTATCTATTAATATACAGTATGGGTAAGCAAAGAATTTCGGATATCTATCTTAAATTAGACAGTTCACCAAAAGATATGGGAAATTCATCCTAATCAAATTCCTCAAGATACTCAGCAGATACTGAGGAAGGAATATTTGTTCGAAAGGCACAGTTCGAGAAACCGCTTACCACTAAGAAAAGAAGTTGGATTATTAGAAAAAGTCAAGAGAAAATAAGAAAGTCACAAACAAAAGAAATAGTAATTAATAAAGAGACTCAGGAAACAGGCAATAACCCACCATGGGAAGATGAGTTAGATGAACAATGGGCAAATCTATACATGTTAGCCACTGTAGCAGTAAATGTTAACCTTTAAACTGCCAACACCCCGACCCAGTATTAGCACCTATATTATCCAAAAGCCAGAAACTTTAATATTTTAGTTGTACTAAAAATAAATAATAAAATGGGTTATTAGATATTCGTAATTAATATTAAATTTTTTGATTTCCATTCTATGATTCTGTGAAAATTTAATTTACCAAAAATTTTAACCAAAAATTTTGTGTGTTTCTTCATAAATGCTAAACAGCATGAATGAATTGTCTAAAGCTCTTGAGAATCTCAATCTCTATTCTGTGAATGTGGAAGTTTCTAAAGACTTTACCGGTTATTGTGCCGACGTAGAAGAACCTATGGAATTTCAAACCCACTCACCTGAAAAACCCAAACCCAAGAAAAGAAGAAGAATTGTGGGCTGAAGGCGTGTGTGCAGGAAGAAACCAGCAACACGGAAAGTTACCAAGAAAGAAGATTCCAAAGGTAAAGGTAAGGAAATAGAGATTGGGGAAAGTTCCAGGCAAGACCGGGAAATGCCACCCTGGGAAGAATTGGATCATAAACTAGCTCTTAGTGACCTCATCGGACCTGCCGATGAAAACCACTTTAGTTACCCAGTAGAAGCGCAACTTCCAGTTGACATAGAGCCTGAAATCCCAGATCCTATCATCCACACCCAACCACTACCAGCAGAGTTAGAAGAATGGTGCACCACCGACTGGCAATTCCAGAATCTCCTAAATAACCCTGATACCTTTTTCCCTCAGTTTGACCCAGAGCCTCCACTACACCCACCTATGAGCTCTGAAAAATTGGCTGAACTCCGTCATTATGGCGAGGAACTGATAGATGCAGGAAACCGAATCCGGGAAGTAGGAGAGAGGATATCTTGGAAGTACGACGAGAGGGAGCGTCGTTTCTAAAGGTGCCAGCTAACAGGGAACATGTGTGGTGGTGTGGTGTGTTTGTTTAATAATAATATAATCATAAAAATATAATTACATGTAATAACTTAAAAATAAAACTTTTGTAAAATAATCAGTGTGTACGGATGCCTATTATAATATATAAAATATCGAACGTCGAAATATCGACAATTTTGGCTATACATGTTAACATGATTATGTACAATTGTTTTGTTATATTTGGTTATTAATAATTTTATGTTAATTACTTATATAAATTAATTACCAGATGGCAAACGCTGGTAATGAACCCGATAATGAAGTTAATCAATCTGAGCGTAACAATGAAGATCAATTTCTGAATAGGCAAGATATCGAAAATATCGTTGCTCAGGGAATAGCCAATGCTATTCCAGCAATACTTGCTGCTGCTCGAAATCCAGTTGAACCTCAACAAATTATTCCTAGCAAACGCACACACGGTGACAATTTCAGTAATAGTGTAAATGGAGGCGGCAACCATACTAATAACAACAATGATGTACTGCAAGCCCCAACTCTCAAAAGAATGAAAGCTGCAACGCTTGGTTGCACTTATAAGGAATTTCTTGGCTGTAAACCAGCTGAATTTGCAGGCAATGAAGGGGCGACTGAGGCGCTGCGTTGGTTGGAGAAAACCAAAGCAGTAATCATGATAAGTAAATGTGTCGAGGAAGACAAGGTCATGTATGCGTCGCATCTTTTTAAAGAAGGGGCGCTAGAATGGTGGAATACGGTACTTCAAGCCAAAGGAAGAAATATGGCCTATGCCATGAGTTGGGAAGAATTTAAGCAAATGGTGGAAAGAAAATTCTGTCCTGAATATGAAAAGGAACAAATGACAAATAAGTTCCTGAACCACCAGATGGTGGATGTAGACTGTCGAGGGTATACTTTGACATTTTTCGAGTATGCGAGAGTGGTACCAACCCTGGCTTCGCCAGAATCGGTACTTATTTCCCGCTATATTTGGGGAGAGACCATAAAACTTGTTTTTATTTAATTTTTATAAAAAAATAAAGGTATTTGGGCTCGGTTTTCACATACGGGGTATATTTTAGGACATATTGGGGTATTTTAATATATTTTAGGGCGTCGAAAATATTTTGGTAGGTTGTTATAATATCCTTCAGAATCAACACAAGTCTCATCTACATATTTTTTGGGAAACTTTTTAGAACATTTTTGCTGAACCATACATGTACAAAGTGGGTTGTCTGTACCACATGGTCCAAGAATCATAAATTGCTTGAAACGCTCATATAATTCAGGTTCTCTTTCTTTATCTGGTTTCTCAACACTAATAACACGATCAATATCAGATGCAGTTGGAAATTTGCTTTTAGCACCCAAGAACAAACATATGTGAGTATGTGGGAGTCCACGCTTCTGAAATTCTACTGTATACATAACTGAAATTTTTCAACAGTGAGCTGTTAGATAAATATAATTAGATGTTCAAAGTAAAAAATATAACTAAAGGGTACCTGCTTGTATATCACCAGAGAATTTATCTTTCTTGAAATCTTTTATAAGATGATCCAATTTACACTTGAATAATCTAGAGATAATATCCGGTCTGTCTTCGGCATTAAGAGCTTTATCGTGCAAACACCTATAAATCTCAGGCCAGTTTGGATTACAAGTCACCGTTATGAATAAATCGGGATATCCAACAGACTTGCAAATTTCCATAGCATCCAAGTACTTTTGCATCATATATCTAGAACCACCAGTAAACAATGAAGGTAAAAGTATAGGTTTACCACAACTTGAGGCATTATTCTCTCCACTTTCAACAGTAGCATTCAAGTTCTTAAGACTTTGCGTTCTAAGTTTAGGTTGTTGTGACCTTATATAATTCAACCTGGCAGATTCTATCATCGTGTATCCATCAACCAAAAACTGCTGAAATAGTTTTTTCGCATTAAGTAACAATGAAAACTGATTCTGTCTATCTTGAATTTTGTAACAAAAGAATTCTCTAATTGTAAGATTGGTTCTAAGTACCTCATTATCAATCGCAAACCCTCTATGTTTAATACCAACTCTATAACCATCTTCTGCATATGGGAAAATAAGTGGATATTGCAAAGCAATGTAAGAGGGATGAAGCTCACTAATTCTTGAAGACCACCAGACTTCTTTCTAACAACAATGCCCCGTTTATCAAATGCTCCATCAAAATCACCAGTTATTAACGCAACAATTTCTGATGTTGTTGGCAAATTGTGAACTCTTCCATCCTTATCTCTTGTTCCAATAAGCTTCAAGCTTACATCTTGAAACTCATTTTATTGAAAACAATCTCTTACCATTCTGAAGGACTGGACAAGAGGATTGCAAGAATCCAACATATCTTTAAGACCCTTGATGGTTGTACTATCAAGCTTGTTGTTTCTTGTAGTTTTGGATTCTATCTGAGAACTGCCAGAAATATAAAATGTTAAAATTTACATTCATTTCAAATGATAATGAATGTAAATATACCGAGAAGCAAAATATATATATATATTCATAAATGCCACAATTATCATAAAGAAATTACCTTACTGTTTTTTGACGATTTACCACTTCGTTTTGTGAATCATATATCTAAAGGTGTGAGAATTTGGGTTCTTCCCCATCGTCCGGAAGTTGACTACCCATTCGATGATAATTCTGACCTTGTAGTCTAAATACATAAGGACCTTTACCTCTCTGATAACTTTTGTCAACCTTCCCACCAAGAGATGTGAAGGAAAACATCATGTCATGTGCTCGAATATTATCCATGAAATTGCGAGCCTGTGAGGTATGACTTTTATATAAATGACGTAGTAATGGAGGAGGTGTAGGCGGTGGTGGTAGCTCAACATCTCCATTTGAACAACAAATAGAATAGGATGTTTTTTTACGTTTTTTATTTCCCCTAAGCATTTCATCTTCCCATAACATTGCATCACATTTAGAACACACAAAGATGGCATCTCCATGATTAATATAATCTACCGACTTAGCAAATTTATAAGTCAACATAAGTTATCTACATATTGAAAACTTAACAGGAATTTACATTCGTATCTTAACCACATAATCTGCTAACATCTCATCACTCATTGGTAATTCAATTTTAGATATTCCACCTATATTGAAGCATGTACAATAAGACATATATAACAATTTATAAAACCTAAGATTAAACAAATATTTTGTTTCCAAAAATTTAAAACATACAATTTGTAATATCTGATAATGGAAGCCTCTCAACAAAATAGGATGTTTGCTTAATACTTCCAAAAGGAGTGTGATGGACATTCCTTGATGAGATTTTTCTTGATGAATCTTATAAGACAAAAGTATATAAAATAAACGAACAAAACTACAATTTATAATTAAATTGGAAAAAAATATCTGCAGTAAGTTTACCTTTTTCATTTGTAGATGACTGACACACATTACTACTAATATATGGGATAGCATAAGTAGGAAGGTGATACACAATCCTTCTTTCGACATTGGTGGTTGAAGCTTGTAAAATAGAACATATGTAAGGATTCCAAAAACATAACATATACATACATATTTCTTTTAAATTTTGTTTGCAAAACTATAACACATACCACTTGAAGTATTTGAAAATGGAATCCTTTCAACAGAATCAGATGTTGATGCAGGATGACAACCTCTGTTGTTTCTCTTTTGTTGAAGAACATACTTCCTTTTTTTCTCTTTCTTCAGCACACCTTTGACGTTGAATTGCTTGAAGGTCAACTTCATACTTACTTGAAATTGTGTTATCTGTATCCATAATTTAAAATACTTAAATGAAGAAGATTGTTGACCACTCGAGAAATGAACTTTGAAAGTATTGTGAAAATTATTTGAAATTACCAAAAAAATATCTGCAGTAAGTATACCTTTTACTTGTGTAGATGAGTGAAACAAATTGCTACTAATATTTGGAGTAGCATAAGCAGGAAAATGATACACATTCCTTCTTTCAACATTGGTTGTTGAAACTTGTAAACTATGAAACATGTGTAAGGATTCCCAAAACATAACATATAAATATATATTTCTTGTAAAATTTTGTTTGCAAACCTATAAGGCATACCACTTGGAGTGTTTAATAATGGAATCCTTTTAACATAATCGGATGTTGATCTACGATGAAAACCACTGTTGTTTCGCTTTTGTTGCAGAACACGCTTCCTTTTTTCCTTGCTTCAGCACAGACTTGACTTTGACTTGGTTGAAAGAACAATTCATACTTACTTGAAATTCTATTATCTGTATCCATAATTTCAAATATCTGAATGAAGAAGATTGTTGAGCACTCAAGAAAAAGACTTTGAAAGTATTTTGAAAATGGTTTGAATTATTTGAAAATGATTTGAATTATTTGAAAGTGACAGCTGTATTATTAGGGGGTAAAATGTAACTTCCTTATCTCAATGGCGGTAAAATGTAATTTATTATTCAAATGGCGGTTTACCTTTTTACATAGAGGCAGATAGAAACATACTTTACCTTTTTAACGACTCTCCAAATCCCTTTACAAAATTGTTTGTCTGATCTCATAAAAAGTGCTTCAAGTTTTAATCACCGATGTCCATTTCAATACTGAATCACTCCACTTGAATACTTGTTACTTTTGACATCATCAACAACTTCAATCAAGGTATAATAATATTTATTAAAATTTGTATACACATTACTTTCATATGCACATGATTAACAACTGTTATGAAGACTGTTCTCATGTATTGCATGTTTTAGATGATGTATCAATTTAATTTTACAAGCTTTTTTTATAATGTTTCCGATTTGAAGTTTTCTTTGATATGGTGTTACATTTGGTTTCTTGAAAGCAATCGATAAGATATATTTTGTTGTTTTTCTTACTTCATATTAAATAATATGATTAAATGACAACTCTTTTATTTATGGACTTGCAGAAAAAAAGTTATTTCCTTGCTACTCGATTCTACATATTTTAGAGGAATCTTTATTTATTAATATACTCTAGATAAATCGATAAATATTAAATGCGTAACCTGAATGACATAGATATGTTAAACATTGTTGGTTCATATTTGTTATCACGGTCTTTATAAATAATGAAGTATCTGATAAAATACATTATCTCATTTTTTTCTTTGATATTTAACTAGAAACATCATATCTTGGAAGATGTCTTTTTATAAATATTTGGACTCTCTTAGTTCCAAAATCTTGGTAAGATTATTACATTAAAACCATTTTCTACAGTTTTATTGTTAACAACTAATTCATATATAACACTTGCCAATACTTAAATACTTGAACTCAACAGATAATACCACAAAACTTTGCAAACAATCATTTACTCAAAGAAGTTCCTGGTAACGTTGGCGTTATAGAGTGTGTAAACGATATGAGATGGGATTACCGATTCTCAAAACACAATGGAAGTTTTGCTCTAAAAGAAGGATGGTCCTTAGTTGTCTCTGACCTTTCATTGAAAGAAGGATGTCTGTTGGTGTTTAAAAAAATTGCACCACATACATATCTGCTGACACCTTTTGAAAAAGTTCATCATTATCCAACAAAACTCCCAATGATTTCTATGTTCACATCAATATCGTTTAAGAGGAAGTTTGGATGTATGGATTCATTCTCCCATAGTTTTACTGATGTTTGTAAGGACGTGTTGGTAAGTTTTGGTATTTTAATCCAATACTTAAATGTTACTATAGTAATTAGTGATATAGTTGTTAATTTTACTGTACCTTTGCTGATTTCATAATTTTATATCTTTCTGTTTAGCTAATACCCAAGGAGTTAGTTAACGTCAGTATTGGAGTTAGTAAACATAAAGAGACATTTAAGATCTATGTGAATCAGTGGGACTCTTTTGATGTAGTACTTCAACGTGATCCTCTTCGGAATTGTTACTTTATAACCGATGGATGGGAAAAGGTTGTACACGACATGGGTATGCAAACAGGAATTGTACTTGTTCTAAGATACGCAACGGATTACATATTTCTGCTTACTGCCTTTGATTTGAATGGATGTGAGATTGTTGCACCCAAAGCCAATGACTGTCCGAAAGACGATACTTCCTCACCCAATTTAGAAGTTGCTCCAATTACCGAGGATTTGGATCACCAGTCGGATGTTGAAGAATCCAATGACACAGATTCTGATAGTGATTATGTTGTATCGAATGAATCATCCGATGATATCGACGACGCATATTTTGATGCCGCTGTCTCAGATTATGAAGCTGATCCTGATGTATACCCCTTACAATTCGTATGGTACTGCAGCAAACATTTTGTAAGTTTATTCTGTTAATATATTATGCCTCATTCTTAAACTGTTAAATGTTTGTTACAATTAAGCTGTTTTTTGTTACTTTCCTTAAATACATTATTTATTTCTTATTAATTATTGGTATTTTATATTTATTTTTAAGCGTCTGAATGGAGTTGACACTGTAATTGACTTTTGACGGGAGAAGCATGGCAAGGGATTTAGATACGCGGCTTGTCAATTCACCAAGAAGTTCACGAAGCCTAATGGTATCTACAGAAATATGAGATGCAAATTTGTCTACTCTAAAGAAAAAGCCAAGCTGATCTTAAAGAAAGTCTACAGATAATTGTGGTTGTTGGTATTATCTCATTTGAGATAAATTATGGGATAGTGATGTATCAAACTTCTATATTTTGAAACGTTACGATTTACGAATATTTAAATTATAATCATGTATGCTTATGTTTTATTTATATTAACTTAAACCTTTGTTGTACATTCTCCATATATTTTAATTGGCTCTTCATGATACATTACAACTTGAATTATACTCTGTAAATTTATGGGCAGTCATCGATACTTAAAAGGCTTCAACAAATTTATGGGCAGTCATCGACACTTGAAAGGCTTTTCTTAAAAGGCTTCAACAAATTTATGCGCAGTCATCGACACTTAAAAGGCTTCAACAAATTTATTGGTGATCATTGTCATAACTTCACTTGAATTAACCTCTAACTACAAATAACAGTCTTTAAACATCTACAAAAGGGATGCACTCAAATTTATGTGAAACAAAAAATCTGTTCAAGCAAACTCTGTTGTTCCAAACAACCTCTGCTGATAAACACAACCTCTGCTGCTGAATATGAATACAAAAGCATCATAAAGCTAACATCTGTTGTTGAAACAAAGGTCTGGCAAACATAACATCTGCTGATCATTCCACAGTATAGATTGCTAACATCTGCTGTGCCTTAACAGATGATACAGTGCAACAGAGTATTTCAAACATCTGTTTACATGCGCTTAACCTTGAACACCTGTTGATAAACACCGAGACGGTTCAAGAAAAGGTCTGCCAAAGAGAACCTCTGCTATGGACTAACAGATGATGCAGTTCAACAGAGAATGTTTAACAGAAGTGCTTTAACAGACCATGATCAACAGATGATAAGGTTTGTTTACACACTATAGATTGCTAACATCTGTTGTGCCTTAACAGATGATACAGTTCAACAGAGGTTTTCAAACATCTGTTTACACACGCTTAACCTTGAACACCTGCTGATAAACACCGAGACGGTTCAAGCAAAGGTCTGCCAAAGAGAACCTCTGCTATGGACTAACAGATGATGTAGTTCAACAGAGAATGTTTAACAACAGTGCTTTAACAGACCATGATCAACAGATGATAACGTCTGTTGAAGCGGAGACTGCTCAACAGATTCTAACAGTTTTCCTACTAACCAATTCATTAAAGTAGTACCCAGTCACTAAAAATAATATATAACACTACTACTTGTCCAAAAAATGAACATTAACAATAATATAATAAAAATAATTTTCAAATTGTAGCAATTACATACAAAATCCATCAGTTTAGATGATTCAAATTGTAACCATAACATACCAAACATTCAAACACAACATGTTAAGACACACATAACTAAAAACCACAATTTTAGTCTTCAAAATAAGTAGTTTTTAGTTTCCATTCAGACTTAATCCAGAATCCCTTTCAACCGAACGCTGCTGAAAAGTCTTCCGTAACATTACCAACTTCCTTGAAAAACATCAAAACTTCAAACTGAATGAATAACAACATTAAATCATTCGAAAATTATGATACATATTCACCTTAAGAGGCAATAAATTTGTTGATCTCATTTATTACCACGATTCCAGAAGGTAACAAAACTCAAGAACATTTATATTACAAACCTACAAAGCATAGAATCAAGAATACACACATATACATCTATTTCTAAACACAAACAGACATTTCCTCTTCATCAATAAAGCTGAGATCCATTTTATAACCTTGATTACATTTCGAAGTTCGGGCAACGAACTCAAGACTTCCATACCAAATAACAAATCCAGCAAGATCTACCTGAAGAACATTTAGCATACAAACCTTCAGTTTGTGATAAAAAGAAAAAATCAAAAAATATCTATTTTTAAACTACCTTCAGGTCTGCATAATATTCAAATCGATGTTAAACATGATGAATCAAGAATACACACATATACATCTATTTTTAAACACAAACAGACATTACATCTTCATCAATAAAGTTGAGATCCATTTTATAACCTTGATTACATTTCGAAGTTCGGGCAACGAACTCAAGACTTCCACACCAAATAACAAATCCAGCAAGATCTACCTGAAGAACATTTAGCATACAAACCTTCAGTTTGTGATAAAAAGAAAAAATCAAAAAATATCTATTTTTAAACTACCGTTGGTTTGCATAATATTCAAATCGATGTTAAACATGATGAATCAAGAATACACACATATACATCTATTTTTAAACACAAACAGACATTACATCCTCATCAATAAAGTTGAGATCCATTTTATAACCTTGATTACATTCCGAAGTTCGGGCAACGACTCAATACTTCCACACCATATAACAAATGTCTGCATAATATTCAAATCGATGTTAAATTTGATGAATAAACAGTACCTGAGGGTCGAGATTGGCGACGTAGGCTATGTGTTGACCTAGGAGATTCGTCATCTACTTCTTCGAAGTTTGCTGATGGAATTCTGAAGCTCCGATGAGAAACAGAGAGAGAGAGGGAAAATTGAAACCGTAGAGAGAGAGAGAGAGTTAGAGTTTATGTTTGTTATGAGAATTTGAAATTAAAAAGAGCTTTATATACCTATATGGTTTGAATTTTAAATCTGGAACCAGAAGTTTGAAATTTGAATCTGGCCAGATGTTTGAAGCATGAATGGAAGGCAGAGGTTTGAAACATGAATGGAAGGCAGATGTTAGATGAATGTGGGCTAGAGTTTTGAAATTTAAAATGTTTTAATATTAAGCTTTATGATGTCACTATGGCTCCTCTATGGCTTCCACCTCATTGTTGATGACATAAGAAAAGCATTGTTGGACAGACTCTATGGCTGCCACATAAGCTTTTCTTATGTCATTGGGATTTCTCCTTTTATAGAAAGTACTAGCGGTAAGACCCGTGTGCAAACACGGGTCGTTTCTTAAAAAACCATGCATAACACATATTAATAGAGAGTATAGATACGTGTATAGATATTGTACCAAACACGGGTGGTTTTTAGAAATTCATCCTAAAACTTGATAAACCATATAGCTTCATTAGTTATAAAATGCACTGGATTAATTTGCTAGAATATTTAGTGTTAAGTTTCTACTAATTCACTGCTTCAAAAAAATATGACAAGGATGAGCAAATACTTGAAGAAGAGCTGCTGCATCATCACATAACAATCAACAGTTATACAAAACATTCAACTTAAAACATGCTTGCATCTTCATAATAAAGCCAGATTATTTGAAGGGAAAGAAAAAGACTTAATAATCGTATTAATTGCAGGCAGGCACAACATATTATTTGAAGGGAAAAAAAAGACCTTTGTTTTGGTCTCACACTTAACATCTAACTGCTGAATCCTTAGTGTAAGATGTCCAACAATCCGCCTTCCGAATATCCAAGCCACACAATGACAACTCGGCCCGAGAACCTCATCAAACTTTTCGAAATTCTCCTCGACAGCAACAGATGATTGATCTACTTGAACCAGACAAAACAGTATTTCTTTGTTCCGCTAAAACACACTCGCGAGCAGCAAGTTCACACTGAAATCAACAAATAGGCTTCTTATCTTCAACTTCCTCAGACATTTCAACCTCATCAGACATTTCAATTTCCTCAGTCATGTTCTTAAAGGCTATATCTAACATATCAACCTCATTAGTTATGTTATAAAATCAATAAAAAATAGCCATAACCAAATTAAGAAATTAAACCTAAAATCTACAGTTACCAATCAAAATGGGATAGGGTGTTTAACTTCACCGCAAATTAAAGTGATGGCTGACTTTAGCGGTGAGATGCGGTTGGTGATTCATTGAAGCTTCGATATCTACATGATGTAAATAAGAGAAAACACCAAATACAAAAAAAAAACAAATATAAGTTTTGCTTCTTAACCCAACAGTGGTTTCCATTCTATGCAAAGTCAGCAACTACCATTGAAAGTTGCTTTGCATTTAAAGAAACAAAACAAATATAAGTTTTGCTTCTTAACCCAACAGTGGTTTCAAACCAAAGTTTTAACCCAACAGTGGTTTGAACCACTATTTTCTCCACAAAGCACTGTTTTAACCTAACAGTGGTTTCAAACCAGAGTTTTAAGCCAACAGTAGTTTCAAACCCTAAGATAAACAAACCGAACAACAACCACTTTTTAGCAACATTTTCATCATCAATCTTGGAATCTTCATACTCAGGAATGTTTCTGGAATCTTGATTTCCTCAGTCATGTTCTTAAAGGTTGTAGCTAACATATCAACCTCATTAGTTAAGTTATTAAATCAATAAAAAATAGCCATAACCAAATTAAGAAATTAAACCTAAAATCTACAGTTACCAATCAAAATGGGATAGGCTGTTTACCTTCATCGCAAATTGAAGTGATGGCTGACTTTGGCGGTGAGATGCGGTTGGTGATTCATTGAACCTCGAAATCTATATGATGTAAATAAGAGAAAACACTAAATACAAAAAAAACATAAACCCATTTCACAAGTTTCCATTCTATGCAAAGTCAGCAACTACCATTGAAAGTTGCTTTGCATTTAAAGAGACAAAACAAATATAAGTTTTGATTCTTAACCCAACAGTGGTTTCAAACCAAAGTTTTAACCCAACAGTGGTTTGAACCACTGTTTTCTCCACAAAGCACTGTTTTAACCCAACAGTGGTTTCAAACTAGAGTTTTAACCCAACAGTGGCTTCACCCACTGTTTTCTCCATAAAACACTGTTTTAACCCAACAGTAGTTTCAAACCCTAAGATAAACAAACCGAACAACAGCCACTTTTCAGCAACATTTTTATCATCAATCTTGGAATCTTCTGACTCAGGAATGTTTCTGGAATCTTGAATCTCAATAGCCACTTTGGAATCACCACAGAAAGTGTCGATGGAACAACATTTCTGATCACGTGATCAACTGCAATGATTTTTTTAATGTTAAAAACTATGCATCGATAAACTTTCAAGCATGATTACATGTAACTAAGAAAGTTTAAAGGTTACCTGTGGCAGGAGTCTTGGGGCTTAAGGCTTGTGACTTAAATGGTCTACTCCTGGTTCCGTTATCTCAGATGCTTCACTTGGTTTCGTTATCTTAGATAGCTGATTCATCGTGTCCTATATATCAACCTATAAAAGCAATCAGGTCAACCCTCGTATATTTTTTATATAATCTAATATATAAAATAGCATTTACAAACTATGATGATCATTCGGCCATCATTCTTTGCCGGACTTCCTCTGTAGCTTTCTCAACGGCAGCCCGTTCGCGTTCAGCTCTCTCGTGGAATTAGGCAAAGGCCCGTTCACGAGCTTCACGGATTGCTCGATCGACGGCTAATCGGTTTTTCTCCCACTCCCTTTCTTTAGCAACTGCTTTTTCGTCAATTGTTCTAACACGATATTTTCATGATATTTTGTTTGGCCCAGACTCCTCAACAATTTTTTTCTTTGATTTCATTTGTATTTTCGGTGTCGGGTGTTTCCATTAGTGGTAGTTATCAGATACGGTTCGATCTATAGAAAATTTTTCACATAAATATGCTTCTTCTACTTGAAATTCATAAGAAACTTCAATGTCTTGAGTTGTTTCCACATTTACATCATTAATTTTGACATCATTGCTTGCAACATGAACACGATCTGTATCTACAGTTTCTTCAATAACAGCATCATCTTCTACAGATTTCTCATCAAATTCCTGATCACAAGATTTATCTAATCTTTCCCCTTTTCTTTCAACTGCATGATCATCTTCCTGTTTCGTCTCACAATCATCATGCAGATTCACTTCACTTTCTTCTTTTATATATTCGCTTATTATTGGAAACCGATTATAGTATTATACCTCACTATATAAAACTCGATTATCATCGCAACCATAAGCCATTTTGTTGACTTCAAAAGAATACATGCATCAAGGGATTGAGAACAAACATGTTTGCTAGAAACAATTTGAACAGGTCCAATGTTCACGGATACATGTTTCCCACCTGATGATAGTTTCTGCTTGACCTTGCCCTATCACGATAAAAGTAATGGTAATTTCGACACCAAACTAACTTAGATTAATGATTGTTTTCCTGTCTTTATCCAATTTCATTTTGGTTTTTAAATATAAATAAATTGAGAATAGTTACTTGAGGGATTGGATGATGAACTACTGACTCAACAACAACTACCATAGATTGCACAAAATCATTACCTCCGGATCCAATGGCTGTAAATCCTTGAGAAACAGGGTAGATGTTTGACTGTCAGGTTACTAAAACCACAAGATCACAATGACTATTAGCATAGCTTTCCTACTTCATATACTTTTGTAAGTCATAAACAAAAAAAAGTAACTTGATCATGAATTCGAGATATTACGAACGAAGAGCAGAGATCAAACAGAAATTTCAAATAAAAAGAGGCAAAACATAATCACTACCATTTTAGTCAGCTTGAGCTTATCATAGGTTGAATCATCACTCATTAGCTCATCTTCTTCTCATACGTCTTTACCCACTTCATCTGTCTTGCTTAAAGTTTGCATCTTGGAACTTGACTTAGGTTTCCCCCTTCTTCCATACTTGAGAAGATAAGCTCCTTTTTTAAGAGAAGTAATGGCCTGTATATGTAAACAAAAACATGAAGTCAAACAGAATTCACCACATTTTCTACTGGAATGAGAGATTTTAAAACATGCATTTGCTTGTTAGTAATGCAAGGAATGAAGTTTATATAACCTAAACAGAACTTACAGAAGTGCCATTGCTTGTTAGTGATGCAAGGAATGAAGTTTATAACCATGGCCATTGGCCATCTCATACTTCACAAAGTATATTAATAATAAGGTGCAGTCTGTAACTAATGAATCAGGCTATAAACTAACATTACACAACAATTCATTTAACGTTTCAGGTGTTATCAATAGATACACATAATTATTTAACCTAACCTAACCTAACATAATCATAAATTCAAGCTCAAACAAAGTTATGATTACATTATAAACTAACATAATCCAGCAATTCATCTGACATTTCAGGTGTAATCAACAGATACACATAATCATATAAACCAACCAACATAATCATAAACTATGACAGATTATTATGAAAACACATCATCCATTACAATCAATCAACAGAACAATTAACTCAGCTAATAAACAACAACTGTGAATTCAGATAATCACTCTAAAATGAATAGAAATTCCACATCTCATAACAATTATGACATATGTATTACTTACCAGGGATCTCAGATCTGGAAAGAACTGCGGTTTATCTCTCAAAACCGTTGCATCTTCTTCGTTTACCGGCTCCGGTGCTGAATATTCCGCTGCATCTTCTTCGTTTACCGGCTGCGGTTTATGAATTCTGTATTCAAATTAGGTTTCATTTTTCGTTATAAACAACAACTGTGAATTCAGATAAATCACTCTAAAATGAATAGAAATTCCACATCTCATAACAATTATGACATATGTATTACTTACCAGGGATCTCAGATCTGGAAAGAACTGCAGTTTATCTCTCAAAACCACTGCATCTTCTTCGTTTACCGGCTCCGGTGCTGAATATTCCGCTGCATCTTCTTCGTTTACCGGCTGCGGTTTATGAATTCTGTATTCAAATTAGGTTTCGTTTTTTGTTATAAACAACAACTGTGAATTCAGATAAATCACTCTAAAATGAATAGAAATTCCACATCTCATAACAATTATGACATATGTATTACTTACCAGGGATCTCAGATCTGGAAAGAACTACAATTTATCTCTCAAAACCGCTGCATCTTCTTCGTTTACCGGCTCCGGTGCTGAATATTCCGCTGCATCTTCTTCGTTTACCGACTGCGGTTTATGAATTCTGTATGAAAATTAGGTTTCGTTGAGTAGCTTCTAGATAAAATAGTGATGTAGCTTGTGTAAAGTTTAAGAAACACAATCAAGATAGGTATTAATTTGTTACGCATCAGATCTAATATTCCATTGAACACAAAAACAACAACAAAATAAGGTCAAATTAGAAACAATCCAAACACTACAATGCAAATTTTGAATGAATTAAAGAAACCTGTAATGAAGAACGTTGAATTGTGAGCTGAATTGAATTTGGGAGAGAGGTCTGCATTGGATTTGGGAGAGAAAATATTAAAAGAACTATTTATACCTATATGATTTGAATTTTGAATCTAGAGCCAGAATTTTGAACTGGCCTCATGTTTGAATTTTGAATGATGGGCTTTGAAGAAGAAAGTGGGGCAGTGGTTTGAATTTTGAATGAACATCAGTGGTTTAATAATTGAATGTGGGCCAGACCTTTGAATTTGTAAGTGGGGCAGATCTTTGAATTATGATGTCACTATGCTCCCTCTATGGCTGCCACCTCATCGTTGATGACATAAGAAAAGTATTGTTGGACAGCCTCTATGGCTGCCACATAAGCTTTTCTTATATCACGGAGGATTCTCCTTTAATAGATACCTAATGAAGATGGATATGATCAGGTGGTTTCACTGATGACAAGATAATACTCAAGTGGTCCGTTAGTGATCCAAATTTGTCGTTCAAAAAAATCCTAAGCAAATTTAGTGTGGCCATAATAACATAATATCATATAAGAGAATCAATTTATTTTTTTAATATTTTATTACTCACCTCACTAGATTTCATATTATCACATCTTACCTAAGTTACAAGTAAAATAATCCGTGAACGCGTGACACTTTATCAGTCTTAAAATTTAATACTGACTATTAATGATGTATTATCTTAGGATCGTATGAAAGAACAACCCAAGGTTTATAAGAAAGAGTTTTGTGTACAAACAAATTAATTTTATATCCATATAGTGTATGTTAATTTATTTCATGGCAATTTTTTTATGATTTTTATTAAACTCACTCATGTATTTTCATAATTTAAAAAACCACTTAATGTTTATCATTTCATTGTGTTTACATCGTTATGAGGTTTAAAAATGGATACTAATGATACTTGATTAAGTTGTTACATCTTTTGATTTTAGTATTTAAAATTAGATCGTGGTAACACAGTGCTTGTTAAGGTATAGTCGTTTTCAAATGATGAGAGATATGGCTCATTGCGGGTAAATAGAAAGTATATTAGTTTGCCGCTCCTAAAAAACAAAAGAAAACCACAAAGTGGGAAGTTTTGTGAGGGTTTATTCCCTGTAAACATGGGAAGGGTGTTATTGGGGTGAAGTTCGGGGGGGGGGGGTAGCAGAGACACGGGGTTTACTAATGGGTTTGCAAATAAGAGAGTTACTAATACTGTTGATTTGATGCGGTTATTCCCAAAATAGGTGACCAGTAGAGTTAGCTACTTTTGCTTTGATCTTGTACGAGTTTTGTCAAACTTTTCTTTGGTCTGAGGTCATGCTAACCCATACACATAACGGAGAATTGTGTTGTCATTTGACAAAGGATTGTGTTGGACGATTGAGGACATAATAGTTTATGGAGGTCTTTTCATTGGTGTCTTTAAGTGGCCACCTGCTTCATTATCCATTAAGTTTGGTGGTTTGGGGTTGTATTTGTCAATAGAGGCTTCATCCTATGCCTTCGTGTACTCGAATGATCAATCTTGGGTGCTTCAGTACCACATCTTACGAGACTGTAATATATGTTTTATGGATTCTGATTATGGTTGTGCTTTGTCTTGTGTTTATAATACAACTTCAAGCTTCGACTTCAGCGGTTTCACTAACAAGGAGACCACCTCCCTTAAGCCCAATATACATTGGAGAGTGCCCTTTTTAGTAAATTTGTCCAGCACATAGAGGTACACTTTAACATGACCGTTAGACAGAAATCCGTTTTTGAATATCATCGAGCACTACATGCTCAATATTTTCTTCTTGTTATCCCTGCAGATGGGCTAGGCCTGCATATGTCGATGGTGGAGTATCGTACGATCTTTAAGTATTGCCTAAGGATTCCCCTATTTCCAAATGATGAGATATGCATTGTTTGCCACAAGGCGTAATTGGACTTCTTTGGGGAGCATACTGTACATTGTCGATAGCTTTCAGGGTTCAATTACCGACATAATTTGGTTAGGGACGTTCCATAAGACATCTTCAGGTGTGTCGAGATTTATGTTAAGAAAAAGACATTGTGAATTTCAAAATTGACTTGTTGGAAGGAAGATTTACTCTCAGATCAGCTAACATTTTGGTCTTTGGATGGATAGAAATGGAACACACGTGTATGGCTCCAAGAGGGGTTTCCCCTCTTATGTGATTGGGGAGCGGTGGTTTCACGGGGGATCCGGCTGCATTAAAAGGTGCTTCATGCAAAGTGACCAAACACAAGAAAGCATGTCTTGACAACCAACACGTGTTTTGCATTTGATATTTTTGTTTTCCTAGCACTTAAGGTTGTGGGGTTACTTAGTCGATGTTGGTGCATATTCTGTGACAAAAACTTATTAGTTAGGTCTTTGGATATCTTGAAAATGTTAAACGGTGTTTGTGGATTTAGCTACATGGACTTGTGAGGTTTCAAGGAAAAGTGTTTCGAGGAAAACAGGTGCTTTTGGAGTTCTTGACTATATGATCTTGAAGGTTTCGAAGTACAGTACTTGTTATGTGAGTTCCAGAAAAAACAAGTTGGAAGTTCCAAGAAACAGTGTTCCAAGTTATACAGGTGTTTCGAGAAAGAATGCTTTGGGAGTTTCCGGGTTTCATGTCTTTCGGTTTTTGTGTATTCCGAGTTATATACATTGTGAGATTCCGAGCTTTGATATTAAATGTATTTGGGCTTTGCCTAGTATGCATGCATGTGTATTATATAAACACAGTTATGCATTAGGGTTTAGATTAGACGTTGTGAGCGGCATTACAGAGAGTTTGAGAGAATTACACAGAGATAGGTTGTGAGAGTTCTTGTTCGATATTGACTGATTGTAAACTGTTTTGTTCGATAATCAATAGAAAACCGCGTTTAAAAGTGTTTGCCATCTTTCTACTGGTTTTCTGTGTTCGTCTGATCTACTAAGAGGATTCCACACTCTTAGTGGGTTATCCATCTCGTTATCGATTCGTGTGACAGGGACCTGCAATTGGTATCAGAGAAATCAGCTCTATATTGTCTGGTTTGAGATTGATTTTGTAGAAAACCAAGTATTTCCAGATCTGTTGGAAGTTTTCAGCCGTCATAGAAGTTGGGATTAGAACTAGGGTTTCCTAAATTTGTGGATCTTTTACAATTAGTGTGTTGATCATATTTTTGCATAAATATCAAAACAACACAAATTATAGGAGTTCAGGGTTTCTCAAAAGTTCCGGATTACTCAAGTTCCGAATTACTTGAGTTCCGAATTTCTCAAGTTTCAGATTACCCAAGTTTCGAATTACTCAAGTTCCGGATTACCCAAGTTCCGAATTACTCAAGTTCCGGATTATCAAAGTTCCAAACTACTCAAGTCCTGGATTATCAAAGTTCCGAATAATCTAAGTTCCAAAGTACTCATTTGTTTAGGATTACAAGGTGTTCTGGATAATTAATTTGTTTCAAATTATTCAAGTGTTTGGAACTATTAATTTGTTCCAAATTATTCATGTGTTCAGAACTATTATTTTCTTCCAAATTATTCAAGTGTTTCTGGAAAGTTAACATTTTCATGTGGATTGTAGACTATTAAAGATGAATCCACTGGCAAATTTAAACGAGTTATTGAAAATGGATCATGAAGTTGGAATGGCAAACAAACTGCCTAAATTACTTAAAGTCTCACAGTATGTGGGATGGAAGAATAGGTTTCAATCATTTGTAGAATATCAAGATACGAAATGTGGATGTGTATCAATGATGGGTATGTAAATCCTACTCATGAGTTTCAAGGAAGACAACGAGTGACTACTTATGCTGATATGACAGATCAAGAGAAGAAGACGTATGAAGCTAAAAAGAGAGCATTGGATGCAATCAAAATGGCTATACCTTATGAAATTAAACAAACCTTTCGAAGGTATACTACCTTAAAAGAGCTATGGGATGCATTAGAAAAAAAGATATGAAGGTAATGTTGAAGTCAAGAAGAGTAAGGTTGATTTGCTGAAAAGCAGTTTGTTGTTTTCAAGTGCATGAATAACGAGTCTCTAGAAGAGATTATAACTAGATTTTATTATCTATTTAATGAGATACAGAACTACGAAATAGATGGTGAAATTAATGACAATATTTTAGATGCACTTCCAGCAAAATGGGACATTAACACTCTTATAATTAAAGGTGATCAAGGGTATGAAACGATGGAGCTAGAAGAGGTTGTAGGAAAGTTAAGATCTTATGAACTTAACATGAAGAGGAAGGAGACTGGGTATGATCAGGTCCAAGATCCAGTGATGTATTACGGATTGTTGTCTTCGTCTTCTGTGAATGCCTCAAGTGACAGTTGACGTGCGTGCGGGTGTATATATTTTTTCCTATACTTTTAGCTATTTTTACTCGCGGATTTCAAGTTTTGAATTTATAAAACACGATATTCTACTATCACTCTACACACACGCTAGGGCAAGTATACCCATTGCGGACGTAGTATAGTGATGGCAAGATACCGAGGTCGTCCAAGGACATAAGAGCTTTTAATACCGGCTTATCGTTAACGTCTAATCGAACCAAACTTTGAGAAAAGATTTTTAAACTAATAAAAAGATAAAAACAGAAAATAAAATAAAATAAAAACAGATAGACAAGAAAGAATCACTTGGATCCGACTTATCTTTCATGTACCCTTCTGATGATTTCCGCACTTTGGGCATTTTAAGAGATTATCTTAGTTATAGTAGTAGGCCCCTTTTATGAATGTGACGTTACCCTCAACCTAGTGGTTTGAGTCAGCGAGGATACAAATACACTAGGCGGAATATTGAAAGATAATTAAGTAAGTTATTAATGCAAAATGTGGTGGGCCCCCTTCCAGGCAACGGTCACCCTCAACCCATTGGTCTGAGTCAGCAGGGATATAGTCCTCGTGGGGTTGGTTTAAAGTTTTAATAGTAGTTTACGAATAAGGGGTTCAAGTGGTTTCTTACTCTTAGTCGGGCCAGTCATTCCCGACCAATCCATGGAGTAGTACTAAACTTGAACTAGGTTCTCGCTGGATCTATACACTGAACGAGACATAAAATTACCCAACCACCCTTCTAGCCCCCTTCCAAGTAGTTAACATGCTTTATATTGACCGTAAAGACATGAATATGTGAAAAAACGACAAATGAAGAATGGTTGAATAAATTCACCTTCAATATAAAAAAACTAATTATTAAAGTCACTGATACATACCCAATTAAAAAGTTGCTAAAGATTGGAAATCATAAAAGAAATACATAAAATATATGTCTTCACCAAGTGATGTAAGAATTTAGCCAAGCATGGTCTTTGTTTGACAAAGATTCTTACTATTAATCTTGGATCCCGAGACTACACACACACTCTAAAAGATGGAAAATGGATGATGGTGGTGGATGATGGTGTTGTAGTGGTGGTGGAGTAGTGGCAAGTGAGAGAGTAGTGGTTTGCCAAGTGATGGTTTGAAGTGGAACCAAACACTTCTATTTATAGCTGAAATTAGAAGCTCCACCATGGCCTGTGCCCGCCTGGCAAGGCCCCGTGACCATCTCTCTCTCTCTCTTCCTCATTAACTGCTTGTCAGGTCTTGTACTAACACGGCCCCGTGTGTCAACGGTACAGCCCGTGGCCAAAGTACTTGTTGTACTATCGCAGATTCTGACAATCTTTGAGTTGACCACGCCTCATGTTGACTTAGCACGTCCCCGTGTTGGCTGTCAGTTTTGTCTTTTGCAGTTGTCTTTTCCTCTGCACAATATCCATATTCGGACACGGCCCGTGTCTGGTGGACACGGTCCCGTGTCAAGTCTTCTGTTCTTGCTATTTTGTGGTTTGGATGTGAATCGGGGCTTAGCGAGTTGCGGCAATTCCTCCTTCTTTACATTTATGTTGGTTTTTGTTGTCTTTTTACTCCTTTTGCAAATTTAAGATCTTTTAACCCCGAAAATTAAAAAGGAACGAAAACACAAGCTTTTTCCAATATTAGTACTAAAAAGGTTGCTTTTACGCCGTATTTGATATAATTTATAAGTTGTATTTTAATCACATCAAATACCCCCACACTTGAATCTTTGCTTGTCCTCAAGAAAAACTCTATTACGTGGCTTACACACCCAAACAGAATAAGTAGAAGAGAAGGTTTTTTTCTCATCTTTAGAGTGTCGGGAATCCAAGTTCTAAATTTATTTTGTTTTTATTTTATTTTTAAACTTATTCGTCATGATTTACTTTAAACACTATTTAAGAAAAATTATTTACTTTGGGCATAACATGCCTTTATAAAATTCTATTTAGTTATATACAAATTTACACACCTCACAAGTGGTCAGTTAACACTCGGCCGATGATGTATTAAGTGAAACGCTCGTGCTCGATTTGGAACTTACTCCTACCATAGGCTTAACAACCGATTAAACCTCCTCCTTTTGACGTTAAATCCTTATAAATATCAAAAGGGATTTAAAGGGTAGGTGGTGGTTCGGGTTTGGTATGTTTTATTAAAAAAAGGGTGAAAAACGTAAAATATCGGTTTTTCTATTGTTTTGTGGCTTAGCAAAAAATACTTTGGCATATTTTTCTTATTTTTTTTGTTGCCAAAGTTGAAACTGATCCGTAATCGTAATTTCATAACCGATAAGTTTACAAAAATGAAAGATGAAAAATAAAAAGGTTTGTTTTTGTGGATTTGAAATGAAAAGGTTTTTAGGTTCAAAGGGTTTAACTCGGGGGATGTTTTTTTTTTTGATAAAGCAAAGAAAAATAAAGGTTTTGTTTTTGAAAAAAAGGTTGTCCTAATGCCTCTATCATTTACTTACTTTATTTTTTGTCGGTAAGGACTTAGAACGCATCGTATTGTCAAGTTCTAGATTCGTGAGAACCAAACGGGCAATTCACAAAAGAAACGAAAATTGAGCAATTAGTATAGATGTATATTTGTATTCTCATTAATGGCTCAAAACTCACTTTTGTGGGAAAAAGGGTTATAGTGTAAAAATGTATATATAATCAAATTTTATAATGATTTGTCATGCCCGTTTTCGTAATTTTCTAAAGTGGTTCTTTTATCACGACGCTATCAGTTGTAAATTCGTAAAAATATAATTTTTAGAACTTGTTTTACCCAACTAAACTAAGATAAGTAAAAAAATGAAAAGAAATTTTTTTGAAAAAGTTTGGGGTGATTAGCGGTTCCAAGGAGAGTTTTGTGTAAGGCTTGATTTAGGACAAACGATTCAAGGTTTTATTACCCCCCCCCCCCCCACACACACACACTTAAACTACACATTGCCCTCAATGTGTCCCAACTAGGATTTATTTTGGAAAAATGTGTTAAAAGTGTGAAAATAACAAAAAAATTTGTTACTAGCATTTGCAACACGAGGGGGTGCTATGGGGACACGGCCCCGTGTCCAAAGTGAAAGTAACAAAATGAAATCAGAAGACTTACAGTGGGGTGGCCACGGGGGCGTGTTGGGTGAGCACGGCCTGTGCCACCTTCTAGCAGAAGAAAATTTGACAACAGTAAGTTGGGCACGGGGGCGTGCTGGGTGAGCACGGCCCCGTGCTGCAGCCACTGTTTTGCAATTAATGAGTTGGGAGGCCTCTAATTTACGTGCATGGGTTCCATTTTTCACCATCCATCGGGTGTTTCCGCTTTCTTTAACACATTTATTTAAAATACCACCATCTAATCATCCATTTCATTTAAAATAAAAACGTTACAAGGAAATTAAATATTACAAACGTACATAAATTTAAGCTAGATAGATAGGATCTTGAGAATGCCTCTCCGAGATCATTTTTTTAACAACCTTAAAGCTATGTTCCTAGATCTATGAATGCTAGATGATGGAGGACTAGAGCTTTTGTGGGAAATACTCAATCTAGAGGTCGTTGAGTGTCTTTTCGATCTCCCTTGGTAGGGAGATAAAGGGTTCCTTTTCTACCTCCTTTTGAGGGGGTGCAGGATTTATCGGGACCTCGAAGGTAGCATTGATAGGGGGAAGTTCCGAAATCTCGACTTCCCATCCCATAGGTTGTATGACCTCATTAGCTAGGTTCCAAACTTCATGTGGGAAGATTGGCTCCATAGGAGGCAAAGCCATGATATTCAACCTTTGATGTAAAAGGTTTATTTCTCTGAAACAATCTTCTAGCCCCATGGTAAGATAGTTCACACAGTCTTTGAGAACCTCCTCCACTAAGGTCATATCGTCGAGACTCTCTCTCAAGGCACTCATATATCTTACGAGGGTGGCCTCGAAGGAGAGCCTTCTCCCTCTTCTCTGGTTTCTGGAGTTTGTTGATGACGTTCCACTCTGCTGGCTTGACATCTTGAGAGAAAATGACTAACCATTAGAAAGGTATGGAAGATCAGAATGTTCAGCACAACTGCCAGAGTGGCACGACCCTGTACTGTTCCATCTGCTCTAGATTTTTAGCTCCAAAACTTTTATTGTAAGTTAGATTTGATTGATTTTTAACTTTCTGAACGTAAATAGATTTGATTGATTTTTAACTTTCTGAACGTAAATAACTTAAAATAACGTTTTGCTAAAGTGAATTTGCAAAACTTTGAGCTAAGAATCAAGAGTATGACCCTCCTATTGAAACGTTTGAAGCTTGAAGCTTCAATGGAGTTCATGAAGAATGAAGAAGGGGAAATGCAAAAAAGAGGAAAGGACATGAAGGTCAAATGAGACCTTTTTAAGAACATACCTTTTGGGGTATGTGTGAAGAATCTCCAGGATCTTGCCCTTTTGGAATGGTTCCAAACATTCTCCCAAAGACTGACTTTATAGACAGTGACAGCACGCGGGCACAGCCCCGTGCCTGGGCAGCATGGCCTCATGCCGGATGTGTAACGTATCCATTTTTTTTTCATATAAGAGTTATAGGTTGTTTAAATTTATTAACCACTAGTAACTAGTTTTATTTTTAAAATAATTATTCAACCCATATAGCTTTAAAAAACTATTTTATATATATTTGGTTGGAATGTTATACTAATTAATTGGCTTATATATGTGTGACATTTCTATTTTTTTATATTAAAATAAAGTATATAAAACTTATATTATTAAACGGGTAGATTACGGGTAAGCTGACCGTTGGAAATATGAAGTACATAGACAGGCCTAGGAACCGTTTAATAATTAAATTATAAAAATACAATATATTTGAACCTATTTCGTTTTTAATGAAACTTGGGTCAAAATGTAGACACCAATATTCTCATCATAATGACGTATTCATTGTTTTATAAAACGTCATATTTTAGAAGTTATAAACGCCAAATGAGGGAAGCAGCTGAATTAATTATAATATATAAATAATAATAAAAATTAAAATATTTGAAAGAAAAATGGAAGTGGACGTGTGTCCTACAAAAGAAAAAAAATATATAATTTTGAAATTCAATGTTGGCTACGTGTATGAATGGTGTACATGAATGAATATGGAAGCTTGTTCTCCACGAATTCCTTCAACTAAATATATAAACATTCACATTTCCTTAAAAACCATTTCTTTTCCATCATCTGTCTCGCCATCTCCCTACTCTCTATACATATACACCTCCATTTTTGCTTTAGTATTATACCTATAATACTCTAAAGCCCTGCCCCGTTTTAAGTGTTTTAACTCCCGATCACCGATACCCTTTCCGATTGATCTGGAGCCCCATAACGCATGTCGAGGCTCTGCCGGACTAAGTTCGTTGGGGTTCTGTCTCGTGACGTAGGGATAAGGTTGAATTAGGGTTATTATACTTAACACGATTGCATATATATATATATATATATATATATATATTTTAAAAATAGCTCAGAAGTTATACCCAAGATTCTACCAGGAGGCTTTCTAGTTGAACCCTAAAGTTACAAAGTGAGTCCATTCTCTTTTCTCACAGTTTTATCACCTTTTTGTGATATAATTATATTTAAAAATGCTTTCCAAAATCCTAACTGTTTACCAGTTATACTTACAGTGATTAAAATTTTATATTCTATAAAAACTGCCGGTATTAGAGGTTTTATACATTGCTTGACCCTCGTAACTATTGGCCAAAAAGTTAGCCACTAGTAACATGACCACAATCACATGGGGAATTGTGCCCCAGTAGCCATAGCCTATAACTAATATTATTTTAACAATAAATCATTAATAAATTTAATGTATGATTGAAATAAATCTAAATGGTGTGTATATAAAATAGAGCTTTATTAATCATTATTAAAATATATATTAAAGAAGATATATTTAATAAACCTAAATTACTATTAACATTATAAAATAATGTTTAGTCCATAAATGTATACCATAATAAAATAGTAAAAAAATAATATATTCTACTATATTAAGATTATATTTTTAGTCTTAGTCACGTTAATATTACAATTATTTAATTAATATATTATATTTGATAAGTTATAGCTATTAGTTTGACAGAAAATGATATATTTCATTTTCTGGGCTAAGTGGTTTTGTGTCATAGAAAATATAATTGACAAAGTAATGTTACGGGACACTACTAAGTCCAGAGTCACTAGTTGAGAGAATGATCAACATTGATATGACCAGAAATATGACCAGAGTCACTAGTTGAGAGAATGATCAACAGTGACATGACCAAAGGCACTAATTGAGAGAATGATCAACAGTGTTATGACCAGAATCACTAGTTGAAAAAATGATCAACAGTGATATGACCAGAATCACTAGTTGAAAGAATGATCAACAGTGATATGACCAGAGTCACTAGTTGAAAGAATGATCAACAGTGATTTGACCACCGTCACGGGAATCGCCTAGTGACCGATACCATTGAGTCATAATAAGATATATTTTATATTTATTACTTGATAAACTTCACTATTGGACGAAAGTGAGCCAATAAGTGATATGACCACCGTCACATTGGAACTGCCACCATGTGACAAATAATTATTGAGTTGGGTAAATATAAACAAATATAAAAACCTTAATGCTGTAAAGTATAACAATATATTTTATAAAAATGGAATGAACTCGCCAGTATTTATTATTGATAAAATGTTTTCAAAACACGTTTCAGGTAACTTGATGTAAGGATAGTAGAAGCCAGCTATGGAGCACTGAAGGCTTAAATAAAGTGGCTATAATAAAAGAAGAAAATTATGTTTTATTTATTTGGGTTTATCGCTATAAAAACAATTTGAATTGAATATGGGTTTGAGCCCATTTATTTAATATTAAACGTTCGGTGTTTTACAAACTCTGAAATTATTTTCCTAACTACGATCCTGATGAAAAATTTTCCGCTGCGTAATTAATAAACACCGGTACCACTTGACTGGTTCACGGCTCTCGCTCCTAGGGTGGGGTCGGGGCTGTGACAGAAGATGGTATCAGAGCCACTTGTTTAAGCTATTTAGGTGTTCTTTTAATACCTAAACTTAAAAACAATAAAGTTAGGAAATTAACACAAAATAACATATGTGTTATTTTTGTAGATTTAAATATATATATGCACATATGATTCTTGAAAGTATTGTTTTGATTTAATTATTCTGTGATATTAATAATTGGAAATGTTTACAATTCAGATGTCGAATGAAGTATCACATAATCCAGAAGTTCATGCTAATAATGAAAATCATTTGGATAAAAATGCTATAGAAAATATAATAGCCCAAGGAATAGCTAATGGTATACCTTTAATAATTAAAGCTGTTAAAAACCCCGCAGAACCCACCAAAGTTGTGAGTAGCAAGCATACTCCCGACGATAGTTTTAGCCATAGTGTCAATGGAGGCAATGATGATGTTATCAAAACCCCATTTCCCAAGAAAATGAAGGCGATGACTCTCGGGTGTACCTACAAAGAATTTCTAGCTTGTAAACCAATTGAGTTCGCAGGCAGTGAAGGCGCCACGGATGCTCTGCGATGGTTGGAAAAGACTGAAGCTGTTCTTAAAATCAGCAAATGTGCCGAAAAAGATAAGGTGATGTATGCTTCCAACCTCTTTAAAGAAGAAGCCTTAGAATGGTGGAATACAATCCTTCAGGCAAAAGGAAGTGACATGGCTTGTGGCATGAGGTGGGAAAAATTCAAGGAAATGGAAGAAAGGAAATTTTGTCCTCCTTATGAAAAGGAACGAATGGCTAACAAGTTCCTAAATCATAAAATGATAGATGTGAATTGTCGTGAATATACGACAACGTTCTTCGAATATGCAAGATTGGTACCAACTCTGGCTTCGCCAGAACCCGTACTAATTTTTCGTTATATTTGGGGATTAGTTAGCGAAATCTGAGACATGGTCAAGGCCGCTAGACCACAGACTATCGAAAAAACAGTCGAACTAGCTAACATCCTGACAGATGGACTAATCCGCACAAGAGAAGAAAACAAGAAGAAAGAGTTAGCCCAGAAAATTTCCCAAGAATTCAAGAAGAAAGGAATTGAACCGTCATTGGAGTAACCTACCTGCAGAAGCTGTAACAAAAAGCATTCAGGAAGATGTCATTTTAGGAGAACACCCTATTGTAACTTCTGCCAGATGACCGGGCATATAGAGGAAGAGTGTAGAAGGAAAACTAACATTTGTTACAATTGCGGAGATACCGGACACATCAAACCATATTGCCCGAAACTGACTACAGCACTCGACAACAAGGCAAGAACAACAGACGGAGCTAAGAAGAACGCGCGAGCATTCATACTTACTACGCAAGAAGTAGAAATGATTCCAGACGTAATCGCTGATATCTAATATCTAAGTTAAGTTATTATTTGACCCTAGTACAAATAAAAGTTATTAAATAAATTCATCATGTCAAGTACTTTATCTATTCAAAACCATAACAGACTTGTTTGGTCTTCACTTTCATTGAATCATTTATTTGCTTACGACACCTTGTGGTGGCGTTCTCATTAACTTGAAACTTGAGCTAATTCCATTCTCACACCTGATGTACAGATTTATTTATTTAATTTTTGTTGATTTATTATCTTAAAACAGTCTTAATACAATTATGTGTTAAGATAAGAGTACACAAATTCGTATTATATTCTGGTGTACCTCTAAAGTTTCTTTCATCATTGATCGAAAATTCTATGATATTCATTTGGTATTTTCATCATCAATTGAAAATCCTATTCGAAATGAATATCCAAATTTACTTCATTAAAACTTTCAGTTGATTACGAAAAACGGTGAAATTGTTCGTTCACCGTAATTATTAAACTATTTCAATCATTACGACACCTTGCGGCGTCGGTATAAACTTGTAGCTTGGGCTAATCATAATCATACGAATCATTTAAAACCACGTATGTCGTTCGTTTGACTCATCATTGAAAATAGCCTTAATGCAATTATGTATTAAGACAATGATACACTAACTCCGTTGTATTTCGGTGTATCATTGCAATTCAATAAATGTCAACACATTAATTTTTCTCATATCATGGTTTGATAGTTGACAATTTATTTTCGTGCTTCTATTTCATTTTGAGCTTGTTGATTCTAAATCTTCCTCGGTTGACAATCAAAGTAAGTTTCCTTTGACAATGAATTCTACTATTTCTAAAAGTCATTTCATCATATATATCTCTTGGCTTGATCCCAGTCACCTTGGAAACTATATTATTTCATCTTGTTCCTTTGACATCGATTTCTTGAAATAATTCAGTTGAACCATTGAGCCCTGTTTATTGTAAAACACGTATTCATTTGAACATGTCTTGATTCTGTGTCATTTACCTTAATACTGTTCTTATTGACTAAGACGGGACACAACTTTAAGAAAACATCGTAGCCCAAATCTCGAGGACGAGATTTAAAACAAGGTGGGGAGGATGTAACGTATCCATTTTTTTCATATAAGACTTATAGGTTGTTTAAATTTATTAACCACTAGTAACTAGTTTTATTTTTAAAATAATTATTCAACCCATATAGTTTTAAAAAATTATTTTATATATATTTGGTTGGAATGTTATACTAATTAATTGGCTTATATATGTGTGACATTTCTATTTTTTTATATTAAAATAAAGTATATAAAACTTATATTATTAAACGGGTAGATTACGGGTAAGCTGACCGTTAGAAATATGAAGTACCTAGACGGGCCTAGGAACCGTTTAATAATACAGTTTTATCACCTTTTTGTGATATAATTATATTTAAAAATGCTTTCCAAAATCCTAAATGTTTACCAGTTATACTTACAGTGATTAAATTTTTATATTCTAGGTACCTAGACGGGCCTAGGAACCGTTTAATAATACAGTTTTATCACCTTTTTGTGATATAATTATATTTAAAAATGCTTTCCAAAATCCTAAATGTTTACCAGTTATACTTACAGTGATTAAATTTTTATATTCTATAATAACTGCCGGTATGGGAGGTTTTATACATTGCTTGACCCTCGTAACTATTGGCCAAAAAGTTAGCCAATAGTAACATGACCACAATCACAGGGGGAATTGTGCCTCAGTAGCCAAAGCATATAACTAATATTATTTTAACAATAAATCATTAATAAATTTAATGTATGATTGAAATGAATCTAAATGGTGTGTATATAAAATAGAGCTTTATTAATCATTATTAAAATATATATTAAAGAAAATTATTTAATAAACCTAAATTACTATTAACATTACAAAATAATGTTTAGTCCATAAATGTATACCATAATAAAATAGTAAAAAATAATATATTCTACTATACTAAGATTAAATTTTTAGTCTTAGTCACGTTAATATTATAATTATTTAATTAATATATTATATTTGATAAGTTATAGCTATTAGTTTGACAGAAAATGATATATTTCATTTTCTGGGCTAAGTGGTTTTGTGTCATAGAAAATATAATTGACAAAGTAATGTCACGGGACACTACTAAGTTCAGAGTCACTAGTTGAGAGAATGATCAACAGTGATATGACCAGAAATATGACCAGAGTCACTAGTTGAGAGAATGATCAACAGTGACATGACCAAAGGCACTAGTTGAGAGAATGATCAACAGTGTTATGACCAGAATCACTAGTTGAAAGGATGATCAACAGTGATATGACCAGAATCACTAGTTGAAAGAATGATCAACAGTGATATGACCAGAGTCACTAGTTGAAAGAATGATCAACAGTGATTTGACCACCGTCACGGGAATCGCCTAGTGACTGATACCATTGAGTCATAATAAGATATATTTTATATTTATTACTTGATAAACTTCACTATTGGACGAAAGTGAGCCAATAAGTGATATGACCACCGTCACATTGGAACTGCCACCATGTGACAAATAATTATTGAGTTGGGTAAATATAAACAAATATAAAAACCTTAATGCTGTAAAGTATAACAATATATTTTATAAAAATGGAATGAGCTCGCCAGTATTTATTACTGATAAAATGTTTTCAAAACACGTTTCAGGTAACTTGATGTAAGGATAGTAGAAGCCAGCTATGGAGCACTGAAGGCTTAAATAAAGTGGCTTTTATTTATTTGGGTTTATCCCTATAAAAACAATTTGAATTGAATATGGTTTTGAGTCCATTTATTTAATATTAAAAGTTCAGTGTTTTACAAACTCTGAAATTATTTCCTAACTACGATCCTTATGAAAAATTTTCCGCTGCATAATTAATAAACACCGGTACCACTTGACTGGTTCACGGCTCTCGCTCCCAGGGTGGGGTCGAGGGCTGTAACAGGATGCATGTGTTATAGAATTTTGTCCGTTAGTAGAACACGACCTACGTTATTGCTGACACGGCCCCGTGCCAAAAAAAAAATACAAGGGGCACGGCCCCGTGTTAGTTCGGCACCCCCATGTTCTTAGAAGAATGTTGGGTAAGGCCCCGTGTTCAGAGCTTTAATGAAGATTGTCTAAGTTTTTAAGGAATTATCCGACATCGGGTGGTTCCGTACTGGTCGGAAGAACACCGTACTGTCGGATATACTGCAAACTTAGGCGAGGGGTACGAAAACGCAAGAGGTTATCGGAAAGGCAGAAGACTTCTTTAAAAATGGGAAAATGAGACCTTCCCTTATTTACCTTTTCCTGGCTCTTGTTAAAGAAGGCGTGAGTCGATTTGCTCCTGTCCATGTTGTTGGTGTGAAATTCACACTCGGTAAGGGGGATCGTCATTGCTGAATCGAAACAGGGACGACTATCGCTTTCGTTTTCGCGGTCGTCTATGGTAGAGGGTTGGTTGACCTAGGTGTTATTGTATATACCTGATTTTTCCTCCATCGATTCTCCATCGGATGGAATCTTTGATGAATAATGTGCCTTCAAGAAAGATTCTAGTTCTTGGAGTTTTAGGATGATCCACTTTTCTATTTGACCTATGTCTTCTAGGTCATCTAGGAAAGAGGGTTGATGGGGGTCAAGCGGAGGGTTTTCATCGTTATTTTTACTCCCGCTTGTCTCAAGGTTTTCGTTACAGGAAAACAATGGGGCTAAATACTGGGAAGTGAAGTTTAGAGCGCCACATTCCGATTCTTCATTGGCGTTCCGATTCTTCGTGATCCTCTCCACAATAATCGCACCATAAATCGTAAGAGTGGCGGGGATAGAAATAATCAAAGAAATCCATGTTTTTTCAGAAAAAAATTAACCGTCGGGATTAGGCGGCCACTTCTTACAAACTGTTGGTTTGACACAACCCCGTGTTAGGACAACACGGCCCCGTGCTACAGTTTGTATTTGGCAGAAAATAGATTTTAAGGTACTGGAGAGTTGACACGGCCCCGTGTCAATTCTGCAGAAAGTGAAAAAATTAAAAGAAAAAAAATCCTAAAAAGAAAAGGTAAAAAGGATTAGGTCGTTAATTTTAAGCTTTATTAAAATTCTTGTGTCCTCGGCAACGGCGCCAAAAACTTGACGTGCTTGCGGGTGTATATACTTTTTTAATATATTTTTAGCTCTTTTTACTCGCCGATTTCATGTTTTAAATTTATAAAACACGATATTGTAATATCACTCTACACACACGCTAGGGAAAGTATACCCATCGCGGACGTAGGATAGTGATGACAAGATATCGAGGTTGTCCAAGAACACAAGAGCTTTTAATACCGGCTTATTGTTAACGTCTAATCGAACCAAACTTTGAGAAAAGATTTTTAAACTAATAAAAAGTTAAAAACAGAAAATAAAATAAAATAAAAATAGATAGACAAGAAATAATCACTTGGATCCGACTTATCTTTCATATACCTTTATGATGATTTCCGCACTTTGGGCATTTTAAGAGATTATCTTAGTTATAGTACTAGGCCCTTCTTTTGAAGGCGACTTTACCCACAACCTAGTGGTTTGAGTGAGCGAGGATACAAATACACTTGGTTGGAATATTGAAAGATAATTAAGTAAGTTATTAATGCAAAATGTGGTGGCCCCCCTTCTAGGCAGCGGTGACCCTCAACCCGTTGGTCTGAGTCAGCAAGGATACAGTCCTCGCGGGGTTGGTTTAAAGTTTTAATAGTAGTTTACGAATAAGGGGTTCAAGCGGTTTCTTACTCTCAGTCAGGCCAGTCACTCCCGACCAATCCATGGGGTAGTACTAAACTTGAACCAGGTTCTCGCAGGATCTATACACTGAACGAGACATAGAATTACCCAACCACCCTTCTAACCCCCTTCCAAGTAGTTAACATGCTTTATATTGACCGTAGACATGAATATGTGAATAAATGACATATGAAGAATGGTTGAATAAATTCTCCTTCAATATAAAAAACTAATTATTAAAGTCACTAATACATACCCAATTAAAAAGTTGCCAAAGTTTGGAAATCATAAAAGAAATACATAAAAGATATGTCTTCATCAAGTGATGTAAGAATTTAGCCAAGCATGGCCTTTGTTTGACAAAAATTCTTACTATCAAGTATCAATCTTGGGTCTCGAGACTACACACACATTTTAAAAGATGGAAAATGGATGATGATGTTGTAGTGGTGGTGGAGTGGTGGCAAGTGAGAGAGAAGTAGTTTGCCAAGGGATGGTTTGAAGTGGAACCAAGCACTTCTATTTATAGCTGAAATCAGAAGCTCCACCACGGCCCGTGCCCGCCAGGCACGACCCCCTGGCCATCTATCTCTCTCTCTTCCTCATTAACTGCTTGTCAGGTCTTGTACTAACACGACCGCGTGTGTCAACGGCACCGCCCGTGGCCAAATTATTTGTTGTACTATCGCAGATTCTGAAAATCTTTAAGTTGATCACGCCCCGTGTTGGCTTAGCACGGCCCCGTGTTGGCTGCCAGTTTTGTCTTTTGTAGTTTTCTTTTCCTCTTCACGGCATCCATCTTCGGACACGGCTCGTGTCTGGTGAACATGGCCCCGTGTCAAGTCTTCTATTCTTGCTATTTTGTGGTTTGGATGTGAATCGGGGCTTGGCGAGTTGCGGTAATTCCTCCTCCTTAACATTTATGTTGTTTTTGCTGTCTTTTTGCTCATTTTGCAAATTTAAGCTCTTTTAACCCTGAAATTAAAAAGGAATGAAAACACAAGCTTTTTCCAACATTAGTACTAAAAAGGTTGCTTTTACGCCGTATTTGATATAATTTATATGTTGTATTTTAATCACATCACAGTGGTACATCATCCTTGTCTGATGAGAATGTAACTAATAAGATTGTAACTGATGCTGATGGTGAAGCATGTTTTATTGCATCTTCAGGAGGATTAGTAGTTGGGAAGAGATAGCAAGGTGTATAAAATAATAGAATAATTAAATCCATGCCTATGGGTATGAAATCAGTAGAGGATCATTTATCTTTGCTTGTTTCGTTTGTTGCATCCTTTCAAAACTACATTCAAGGAAAGATTGTTCCAGCCGTGCTAGATGAAGATTGTTAATAAATTGACCATGATGATCTAGTGGAAATGTATATCCAATGGCAGATGGCTATGGTCTCGATAAGATCCAGGAGATTTATGAATAGAACAAGTCGTAAGTTTATTGGGAAAAAGTTTGGATTTGAGAAATCCAGTGTGAGATGCTACAATTGTTAAGGTCTTGGACATTTGTTCTAGAGAATGTCAAAGACAAAAGGGAGAATCTCATCAAACTTCCATGTTTCATAACTCGCCTACTCAAGGTTCTTGCAACAAATCTTAGCTAGAAGTAATGGATCAAATGCACTGGTTTCTACTACCACTGAGGATGGTTCTTATGATTGGAGTCCTCATCTATTGTTAAGGTCTTGGACATTTGTTCTAGAGAATGTCAAAGACAAAAGGGAGAATCTCATCAAACTTCCATGTTTCATAACTCGCCTACTCAAGGTTCTTGCAACAAATCTTAGCTAGAAGTAATGGATCAAATGCACTGGTTTCTACTACCACTGAGGATGGTTCTTATGATTGGAGTCCTCATCTGGAAGATGCTGGAACCATCACACAAGCGTTCATGGCAGAGATCTCGGTTGTGATAAATGATGATCAAGAGGAAAAAGTGGAAGCTGAACATGAGGTAAAGGTAGAAACTTAAGAGATTAAGGAAGCGAGTGATTAGACAAAGCCTGCAGAAATAATAGAGGATGAGAATGAGAAGAAAGCTGCAGAGGATGAGAAGAGATATGCAGATGAAAAGAAAACTGCTGCAGATTTTACTGCTTTCATGGCAGACTTAAGCAACGCTATAGGATAGGTAAGTTCAAAAACAATTAGCTCTATTCGCTTAGTCGACATGTTGTCCACTCACAACCAAAGTCAGTTAGATGAATAAAGTAACCTAAAAGAATCAAACTTTTTGATAAAGAGAAAGGGGTATCAATATTTAAAGATAATAAAATCATGTGAAGCTAAGATTAGTACTTTAACTAGTAACCTAAAACAAAAACTTTAGGTGATAGATTTGGCACATGAGACGATGAGTGATAACAGAAAACAACTTTCTGACAAGTGCAAAGAGTTATCTGATGCACAATTTAAGAGTGTTGAACTTGAAAGAAAAATAGATCAATTTAGAAACTCATCTTTTGTTATGAAACACATGATAGGAAATCTGAAGAAGAGTAGTGATAGACTTTGTACGAATCATGACTATTCATTTTTGCCACATGAGAATGAACTAATAGACTTTGTATCCACTACAGCAGCTGTGGTGGATCCGATAACTGTCGAAGTACCTGATAATTTACGCGTCGGAAAGTGACAATGTGTCTGATTATGAAGTGGTTGATGTTAGGAAGGACATAATGAGAGACATTATTTTGAAAACTAAAAATGCACCACCTAACAACAAGAGGCAACAATATGGTAAAAAGGTGTCTTTTGTAAATGGAGGTTTCATGAATGATGAGACAAAAGTAACTGAAACAGAGTCAAATGAAAAGTTTGTTGAAAATAAAATGAATGATTTAAAATCACAAACAACAAAAGCAGGCCTTTCTAAGATATCACCTACATCATCAGAACCATCTAGTCAAAAAGCTTCCCAAAAGAAAGCTTTTGGTAAAAGATCGTGCTTCAACTGTAGCACAAAAGGACATGTAGTTAGTTATTGTCCTTACAAGAAGAGTGAAGCACCACTTAAATAAATAAAGAGATAAAATCACCAGAAAAGGAGGGTGATTGTGAGTTGAAAAATTCAATCTCACCAAAGAAATCTGTTTGTGAAGATAAGGATGAGACAGGAAATCAACAATTTCCTCGTTTTCAAAGATATCAACCAAGGTTTCAGCCAAAATCTGCCTCGAAAAAATTTGACAGACCTAGAAGTAATTCACCGAGAGTAAACAACTTTTATGGTCAATCAAGGAATTTCCAAGGTCAAGGTCAACAACAAAATCGATACAAGCATACCGGTGGTCGAAATTTTCAACAAAATGACTTTAGAAAGTATAACAATTAGAATTTTGGAAATTAATCGGGAGTTTATCAGAACTCAGGGTTTGTAACTCAGAATATGAGTTTTAATAATCAGAATTCACAAAGGTCACAAAGTCCAAACTTTTATAGGAAACCTCAAGACCAGAGACCTAGTGGAAATCAAAAACCATTTCCATCAACATGTTACAGATCCAAAACACATGATAGGTGTAAATGATATTGGACAAAATTAAGTTTCGTTGATGAATTTGGATGACCCAAGACCGTCAAGGCTTGGGTCCCCCTATCTAACTAAATTTGTTTTGGTTTGTGTACAAGAGCTGGCTAAGGAGGATTATCAACTTATGGTATGTAGATAATGGCTGCTCCAGCCACATGACGGGGGATGCGAGATTGCTAAGTGAATTTGAATCAATAAATGGAGGATATGTGTAACACCCCGAAAATTTTCGTCCAATCCTCCAACTAATCCCGACTATGTGGAAGGAGGAACCTCCAACTAATCCCGATTATGTGGAAGGGGGAAGGACCCACACTGTACGTTTACTGAAACATGTCTCGTATCTCCGACTGATCCCGACTCTGGGAAGGAGAGGGACTATTATTGTGCGTTAGCTGAAACGCATCCCGGATATCCAATTGATCCCCACTATGAGGAAGGATAGGGACTAATATTGTATATACCAAAAACTGGTTGACCCAAGGGGTCAATTGTGCAAATATTGTATTCTGGAAGTCCTTACTAACCGTAAGGCACATTAGCTTACGGACCGTATGGCATTTAAAATGTTGCACGCCAGGAGGTCTTACGGACCGCAAGGTACTATGGCTTACGGTCCGTAAGGGTGTGTGCTGAACAAGAAAAATATACCGCCTTAGGCTTGAGGCTTACGGTCCATAAGGGACCTGCAGACAGCAGAATACAGTTGGCTGCTGTTCTGCCACCTTGTGGCCACTCTTTCCACCTCTCATGCCTTCCTTCCACTTCCCAAGACACTTGGTACCTACTAGGGACCTCTGGAAACAATTGGCACACTCTCATCCTTCTCCCTTGGCTATAAACAGCAACCTCCTCCTTGATTCAAGCTCACACCTTCACTTCTAATCTAAACACTCTCTTGGAGCTCTCCTCTGGACAAGAGGACTCCCAATCTCAGTCTTTTTCTGCTCTAACACTTCCAAGTAAGTGTTTCTACTAGCTCTTTTATATTTATTTTAATTATTTGAAATTTAAAGTCAAACAATTGAATTTATGTTTGACTTTAGCTTCTGACCAAATTGGTCGAGTCAAAGTTCAATCCGAACATTCCTACGTGATCGTAATAACGATGGTATGATCCCTCTGTGATCATACCCTCAGATTATCACGTTTACTAGTTGAATTGATGAGTCAAGCATGCTATGTAAAAGTCAAACTTTTGATTAAACTTCATAAATGGTATAAATGGTTTCTATAACTTATAACTCAATTATTTTGACATACGTACAAGTTATACAACTTATATAAACTGTTAATAGCATGCCCAACTCGTCCAATTCATTTTAGAACCTCAATCTATGTCAAAAGTCAAGCAGTTTGACTTCTGCTTTGACTTTTGATTCTGATCCGTTTGGTCAACGTTAAGACCTGTTTTAAACTTGTCTTGCGACCATATTATTGTTGATATAACTCTCTGAAGTTATACCACTTGGTCATTCCGTTTGATGGGTTAATTGACAAGTCCTAAAAATATTGTTAAAAATGACCACAATACCCTTACGTTGTCAAAATAGCTACTTAAATGGTATTAAACTAAACCAAGCTATAATTTGACTTTGGAAAAGAATATACGTCAACTAAAAATATTTTTTAATAATTGGACTTGTCATAAACCCATCCGACCTTCCGAACCCGCCTTTACGCCCATAACTAGTTATGCGAACCTAGTTCGCATAAACTAGGCGTAACGGGTCAAAACCTTTCAAAAACAGAATGTTAGCCTAATAAATCTTTATCCAATGAGTCCTTGCTCTCGGGTAGGTATAAACCACATTCTATCCGATCTACGCTTAATCTAGCGAAACTGATCCTATTCTTAAGTAACGGGTCATGTCTAAGGAACTAAGCTATGACCCATATACATTCTAACAGAAAACTAATTATGTTCATTCCAGACTATAGAACCCCCAGATATTCGGACTTGGGTTACTAATACTTTGACTTACGGCTTTTGCTAAATTAAAACCGTTATCGGTTGGAAGCTAGCAAAAAGGTAAATAGTCTTAACTTATTTTGTTTTAAAACTTGGGGTATGGCGAATACGCCACTTGGAGCGGGTATTATATAAATGATCCCTGTGATTGTTCATAAATATAAGAACTCGGTTTAATACGTTTTACTTGATAACTGAAACAATTGGGGGTTATTGGTACCGTGTCCGGGCATCTCGACTTATGAACTATTATGGGCATATGGAATAACGTGCCGGGGTAGGCATACCGACTGTAAGACGCGTTATTCAACTTTGGTGTGTACCTTAATCATTATAGCACTGAAAAATGACCGGCTCTGATATCCGGTTCCCATTGTATGACAAGTAAGTAAATCTAGTGACAAGACAAAATCCCAAGAAATATTAAATGATTACCTATGGGTTTTCTCTATGTATAAAACTCTTCTTTTTGAAAAAAAACTATTTCAAAAATGAGTTAGTTAATTGTATTTACCAGCGAAAGCTGACGTATTTTCAAAAAGATTGAACTGCAGGTACTGAACCTTAATATTAGGCTGAGAATCCGGGTCGGCTGTGATAAAGGCTATGGAATTTGCAACTCCTAGCTTAAGGCGTATGATGTCTAAAGCTCTTTTATTAGATCCCGCTTGTGGGCTTGTACTCGAACACTTGTATAAATTTTTATTTATATATTCAAGCTTTTATTGAATGAATATTTTTACTCTAATACTTCCGCTGTATTATTAAATTGTGATACTGTTATTCAATTGTCACACTTAAACCATATCCATCCGGGCCCACTGAAAATCGGGGTGTGACAATATGTGAACTTTGTAGGATCAAAAGGAGGTCATATTACAGGTCGAGGAAAAGTGACCGACGGGAAGATAACTTTGGACAGAGTGAACTATGTCGAGCAACTTAAACATAACTTGATAAGTGTGTCACAAGTCTGCGATAAGGGTCAGAGCCCATTTTACAAAGTCTGAAGCTTTGGTGTTGAAACCCGAATTGGCGATATTAGATGATTGGATTGTGATGAGAGCACAAAGGAAGAATGACACTTATGTCATGTTCATGGGTGCTAAGGATTCTTCGATGGTAGTTGCTTGTTTATTGTTAAAAGCATCTGAGACGGAATCAATGTTGTGGCACAGACGCATGGCCCACATCCATTACAAAAAAAAAATGAATTATATAATTAAAAAGGGCCAAGTGGAAGGGGTGCCAGTGCAGAGGTTCTTTGTGGAAGATAAATTTCTTTCTTGTCAAAAGGGAAAACAACATAAGAAACCTCACAAATCTATAATAGTAAATTAAATGGATGCCCCTTATGAATTACTTCACATGGATTTGTTTGGTCCATTGAATGTAAGGAGCATAGGTGAAAAGTACTATTGTTTAGTTGTCACAGATGATTACTCACATTATTCATAGGTTTTCTTTTTTAGGTGCAACTGATAAGACAATTGACTTGATGATAGATCTTTTTACTAAATTGGAGAAGGTCTATGAAGCACCTATCAAGAGGATAAGGAGCGATAATGGCACTGAATTCAAGAATCAGATATTGAATATCTGTTTTCTTCGCAAGGGAAGAGAACGTCAATTCACTGCTCCTTATTCACCTAAACAGAATGGAGTCGCTGAAAGGAAAAAAAGGACGTTGATTGAAACCACAAGGATTGTGCTTTTTGATTCTACGCTTCCAGTTCTTTTCTGGGGAGAAGCTGTGAATATAGCTTCCTATGATTTAAATAAAGTTTTGGCTGTTAAATGTTTTAATAAAACATGTCATGAACTTATATTTAACAAAAAGTCGGCCAAGCCTAAATGCATTTAACATCAAAACTCGGAATCACACAATGTATATAACTTGGGATTCACAAAACCCGAAACACATGAAACCCAGAAACCTCGAAAGCATTCTTTCTTGGAACTCTTGTCTTTTTCGGAATTCACATAACAAGCACTGTTGGGATTGAACCCTACCAGAGGAACAGATAATGTAAAGCCAAAACCTGATCACATCAGTGGATTCACAATAAGCAGACGTTTACTCTAAGCTCTCCCCTTGACAGTGGTTATCTATCTGCTGATACACTCCAAGTACTGCTCTGAAGAACAACTGATGAACCAAACACTGATGAAACAGCTAAAGACTGCTATAAGGCAAACACTGAGCTCTATCTACTGCTGACTCTTAAGTACTGCTGAAGACCCAAGCACTGCTCATTCAAAGACTGATCACCTTTTGAAGAAAGCACTGATGGTTCAAACAGTCAGTGCTTAGGCTACAACAGTGGAACGTGAACAGTGTTTAACTTGTTTTGTATTTTACTATCAATCAGTTGTTAAGACATCAGTAGTTTGTATAGGTCAGTGTTTATAGTTTGTTAGGCTGTTAGATGTCACTATCATGGTGATGTCAGCTGAGGTACATCAGTAGTTTGGTTTGCCTATAAATATGACAGTACTCTGTACTGTTATATTTGATTCGTTTTGAGTGAGTTCTTCTCCTCAATTCAATCCTTTCATCTTGTGCAACCAACTCTGAAGTATCAGGCTGAGGGGGAGTTTAGTCTGTAAGCTTGCATTGTAATCTTTTGCTTTTGATGTAATCTTTCGACTCTATGAAAAGCAATTGTTTATCAAACTATATTCTCCTTTGATTGTGTTTACAAAGTTTGTTATTCATTTCCGCTGCACTTAAAACTGTTTATATCTATTTGATTTGGTCAAAACATACAAACAAACACAATCATGAGAGCCTACGATCCTAACAATTGGTATCAGAGCCTGGACAGTCAAATTCGATCTAACAATCAATTTGACATAACAGTTCAGCTCAAAATTCATTGATACTAAGGTTGGTTGTACTCAGTTGAAAAACAGATTAACGGGTAAATCATGATCAAAATGGTTATTCAAAAACTCTGTACATCAACCAAGATGTCATATGACACACAAATCTCACACAACAAGTGATATCATGCATAAGTCAATCATAGTTTTCAGATCTGAAAACATGTCTGTTAAAACTGTGGGATCATTTCATATTTTCAAAATTGATTTCAATTGCTGTTACGAAAAGTGTGTTGTCAACCTTTTGAATGCTAGAGTATGAACCTCAGATTTACAAAAACCTATGTTCACTAAACATTAGTGTTTTTGGTAATTTAAAAAGAGGGAAATTAAAACTTTAGTCATTCAGATCTTATGTGTTGAAAACAGGTTGAGTTCCTCTAAAGGACAAAATCAACTATGTTAAAATACATTAAGAAAATTTACAAAAACTCAGAAGTGTGTTTGTCTCAAGACTTGTGAAGTCAAAAGAAAAGAGTATAAACATAAAACACTTATGAGTTAGATTTGAGGGTAATAATGGTAAATTAAGCAACTATGTGCATTCATCTGTTCAGGAAAAGGTTTTTTGTTTCCCATGAATGAATTCCAAAGAGGATGAGACAAATGTTCAAAAATTTATCCATGAATCCTCATGATTGCAATCAACTGACAAAGAAAATGGTACAAAACAGTGGTCAAAATTTATTCAGAATGTTCTACCAACTGCTGTCAAACCACTGACCATTTTTTTAATAACTTGAGAATGATATGATTATGTTTTCTTTTGAAAATACATCAGATCCTTTTTTTTGATACTGTTCTCAGAAAATCCTTAACCATTTTTTTTCAAAAGGATTTTCTTGAATAATCAGGATATATTGTTCATTTTTTTGAATAATATATTTGGAACTTTTGCTTGTTTTTGTTGGCAATAGTCTCAGTTCCTGTCAGGATGTAATACCTTATTTTTGATGGTATTATTCTCCTCATAAGTGGGTCAAAAGGATACGATACATATGTCAAAATCATGTCATACTCAGGTTTGCTCCTAAATTGTTATCAAAGGTTGATTGCTAACTATGCTTGAATTACTAGGGTACTCATGTTTTAATTGAATATTAAACGAAAATGAGTTGCCTTAGCAATAAAGTTTTCATCATCTGGGGTACTAAACCACTGTCCTTCAAAATTGACTTGTGGCAAAACCTGGAATAAAAATTCTCAAAACTGTTGCTGGAATACTTGCCCTTAAAATCTGTACCATTTACCTTAACCACTGTTTTGTTCCAACACCTGATCTCTAAATACTGTCCACTGCTGAAAGTTAACCACTGATCCCTCACTTTCTTGACAAGCACTGATGTTCAAAATCAGTGTTCTATCCACTGATATGCTATCCACTGATAGTAAAAATCATCTACTGCCCAAAATTTTTACCGTTGTAACCACTGATGCTTGATACGTCAGTGGCCCTTAAAACAACTGCTCTCTATCCTTCATCCATTTCATCAGTGCTTGACACGTGGTCAACTCTTAGCCCTCAGATCAAAATAACCGATGCCACATCAGCGATCGCTTTTTCCTAAATAAAAACCCTACCCTAAACCCCCAAACAGGGTTTTACACTGTCGAATTGAATTCCAAAATTCTCTTCTCAAAACAGTTTCCAACCCTTCTTCTAAAAAATCTCCAAAATCATTCTTCATTCTTCTCTGCAAAAATGACAAAATCAAAGTCAAAATCAAAACCAAAACCAAAATCACCACCACCTTCAAAAGAGGTCGCTCAAACGGCTGAAGAACCCATCGAGATACCATACAAATCTCCTCATAATTATCTGGGTTTGCTCACAAAACCTACCGATAACCACACTTTCGACTCCATCCTTGATACATTATCTGCATCAAAGTACAAAACTTTGTTGACAGCAGATGCTCCCATTTATTTGCAAACCCATAGAGAGTTCTGGAAAATGGCGACGCTTGAAAAACAAGAAGACAAAGTCATCGCCATAAACTCCTCGATACAGGGTAAAGTGATTCAAATCACTCCACAAACAATTTCAGAAGTCTTCAAACTTGATGATCAGAAGGGTAAAATTTCTTTTGACAAAAACGAGTTAAAAGCTGATTTTCTGAAAAGGGGTTATGCAGAACAATCAAAGGTAGATACCCTACAAAAGGGTTATTTCCCATCTGCACCCAGATTTTTTTTTCACACACTTGTGAGTTGTGTTTCGAATAAAACAACATCGTTTAACGAAATACCATTGAAGATTCAATGCCTGGGTTATGCTATTTTAAACAATAAAGATTATAACTATTCCCAGGAGATCTTCAATGACATGGTAAAGAATGTTGTTAGCAAATCATTTCTTCTTTTTCCAAGATTTCTTAGCTATTATTTTAAACAAAAATTTGAAAAAGAAGATGAAAATTTGCCCAAACAAGGTGTCCATTTTCAAATAAAAGGTTTAACAAGTGAAACATTTTCAAGAATGATGGCACCAATAAAATAAAAAGGAAAGGTGCCTGAGCAGACTTTAGAAACTGCCACTGATCCTCAGGCAACTTCTGCTGAGCCCACTGCTCCAGGTGATCAGAGCAGCACAACCACTGCTCTGAAACCCACACCTGACATTACCAAAAAGACCAAAAGGAAAACATCCAGAAAACCCACCAAACCCAAAACAAAGGCAACTCTGGAAGATGAGATCCCAGAGCAACTGCCAGTGACAACACAAAAGTCACCACAAACCACTGCTGCTACTTCCTCACAGCAGTTGGAAGAAAGATCTCAACCCATGCCTGAAACTCCTCCTGCATCCTCACAAAAGGATCAGGTTGTAAGCACAGGGACACCACAATATGAAGCTCTGAATCCACTCGGATCCATCTTCCTCAGTCCTGATCCCAAGGACATGTCTCTTTCAACACCTATACCCTCACCAATCATAATGCCACAATCCATGCTACCTTTGTTGCATGCAGCTGCTATAGCTCAGACACAAACCAGTTCCTCTATATCACCTATCACTGAGAGTATACCCCCACAAGTGACTGGGTCTGATGCTACTACACCTGCTATCCCAGCAACAATTGAGGAGGTTACACCCCCTGAGTTACAAGTAACTCTCGGTGGTAGTTCAAGTGGAGCAGTAACTACAACTGGTGGATCAACAGATCTTCAGTTGGACAGTTGTTTCATAAGTAAGACTCCCTTGAAGGCAATTTCTTCCATGGCAACTTCGGTAACCACCAGTGAGTTGGATCTAACCACTGGTACCATCAAAGGTTTATCGAGTGCTGAAGAAAGAAGTCCCCAGTACCAAGAACAAGGGGCATCAATGGGTGATTTTTGGGACTCAGTTCCTAAGTCAAACATTGATATAACCACTGTTGGTGGGGACTCAGATGATCCTACTAAAGTAGGTGATGATTCAAAATATCAGGAATTGACGGATAGAGTTGAAAAACTTGAAGATTCAGTTGCTGAAATAAAGATTATGGTGCAAGAGATTTTAAAAGCTCAAAAAGCACAAGCCACTGCTGTTCCTGCTCAAGCACCTGCACAACATGCATTTGCTGCAAATGAGCTTTGGAATATTTTTCAACCCATGCTTGAAACACAACAACATATGGCTGATAAAAAGCATGCTATTCAAGTACAAATGCTGACCAACATGGTGGAATCAAGGTTTAAAGACACTCAAGCAGATATCAAGGCTATAAAGGCTAGCATTCAAAGTGCCTCTGGCAAAGTTCGTTCTTCCATATCATTTCTTGTTAACCCCCCTTCAGATAATGCCAAAAAGGGGGAGAATAACAAGCTGTTGGGAAAAATGAATAAAATGGGAATAGAACATGGCCTTTGTATTGAGCCTGAAAAAGAAAAAGAAAAGGAAAAACAGGTCTCAAAACCTGTTAGTCAAACAGCTGATACACCAGTAGTTACAAAAACTGCTGACAGTAGCCAAACAGCTGCCATGTCATCAACACACACCACTCTACCACACATCACCACAACTACTGCTCTACCACCATCATCTACAATCACACCATCACCACTGTCTCCTGTCATAAAACAGAAGACAACAGATGTTACAACATCTGTTGTAATGATAGCAGCGGTTGAAGCACCAGTTGTTTCAACAGTTGTCTGTCAGACACTCTCCATTATCCAAACTACTGATCCACCCAAAACATCATCTGCCCCTTCTTCATTAAAAAGGAGAAGGAATCTCATATCAGATGATGATTCACCACCACCATCACCATCATCAAAAACTATCTCACCACCATCATCCCCTGCTCAAAAGCAGAAGACATCTGCTGACATATCAGCAGGTGTAATGACAACAGCAGTTGAAACACCAGTTGTTTCAACAGTTGTTAGTCAATCATCCACCACTGCTCTTACCTTCTCTACATCACAACCAAAGCTCTTCAACAGAAAAAGAAAGCCAATCTCTGCCGACGAGGGTATACATGATCCTAATGCTGCACAACATCCACTGGAACTTGAAGCTATCAAAAATGAGATGAGGCAATTCTATACAGAAGAAGATCCTTCAAAAAGAAGATTCTCCTCACTCATAGGTTACATGCCACCAGATGATATGGATGATTACCTCAAAATCAAGGCAAGGCAAGCTAAACTAAGAGCTAAAGTTGAGAGTAAACGTGAACGTTTAAGCGAAGATGGCATTGCTAAAAGACTGGAGTTCTACTTCACAAAAGTAAAGCAGATAGAAGAGTTTGCACAAGACCTAAACAAAGAAAAGGCTGATCAAAAGAAAAAGTTAAGAAAACAATATCTAGCCTACATCATGAAAGAGAAATTCTATCCTGCTGAAGAACAACAGTTCGAAGAATGGCCAATAGTCGCTCTAAAGCATGAGGCAGAAAGGATTGAGAAAATCAAGAATGATCCTACAAAGAAGAAGAATGCTCCAAACTGGAACAAATTCAAAAAGCTCATTGCTGACCTAACTGCTGAGTATAAGAGAAAGAAAAAGGAGCTGGTGGATGCAAAAATGGACACTGCTGAAGCCATATCAAAATGGTCAAAACAGCAGACTGATGAAGCCTATGAAAGTCTAAAGAAAAGAAAGATAACTGTTTCAAGCACCTCAAAGAAGCATGAACAAAGAATGAAGCTTGAACAGCAGATAGAAAACCTCAAAACACTGTTCCGGTCAACTTTTGTGACAAACCAAGAAGGAAAAGAACAATTGACCAGTGAAGAGGTTAAAGAAAAGGAAGCTGAGTACTTCACAGAAGCCATCAAGAAAATATGTCTAAAAGAAGAGAGCTCAGAAAAGCTTCAAAACCTTTTTAAAAAGGTGATAACCAAGCCTGCATCACCACATAGTTTAGCAGATATCCCAGACATTGAGCTTGATCAACAACAAAGACAAGAGCTGATTGACAAAGAAGTTGCAGAAGATATAGCTGCAGCAAATGAAGTCATAGAAGAAGCTTTCAAAAGAATGTCTGAAGTTCAGGATACTGCTTTACAATTTTTCTCAAGGCCAATATCCCAAAGCTCATCAGCAATTAAATCTCTCCCAAGAAATCCATTGGGTTCGAAAGTACTAAAGTGGATGTCTGACCAAAAGACCCATGTATTGACTATTTTCAGATCCAATGGAGATGTGAAGTACATATCAAGGAAAGAAGCACTAGGCCTTAGTGTTCAAGATTTGCAGGATCTCCTTGAACTTACAATGTGCCGGGATGAAGAGGATACAAGTTCCAAAGCATTTGAAGAAGAATCCAAAAGAAAATCAAGGGAACTTGTGATGAGCAATAAAGATCCAGAATAATGACAGGTTTTGGCATTATCTGTTCCAGGGGGAGATTGTTGGGATTGAACCCTACCAGAGGAACAGATAATGTAAAGCCAAAACCTGATCACATCAGTGGATTCACAATAAGCAGACGTTTACTCTAAGCTCTCCCCTTGACAGTGGTTATCTATCTGCTGATACACTCCAAGTACTGCTCTGAAGAACAACTGATGAACCAAACACTGATGAAACAGCTAAAGACTGCTATAAGGCAAACACTGAGCTCTATCTACTGCTGACTCTTAAGTACTGCTGAAGACCCAAGCACTGCTCATTCAAAGACTGATCACCTTTTGAAGAAAGCACTGATGGTTCAAACAGTCAGTGCTTAGGCTACAACAGTGGAACGAGAACAGTGTTTAACTTGTTTTGTATTTTACTATCAATCAGTTGTTAAGACATCAGTAGTTTGTATAGGTCAGTGTTTATAGTTTGTTAGGCTGTTAGATGTCACTATCATGGTGATGTCAGCTGAGGTACATCAGTAGTTTGGTTTGCCTATAAATATGACAGTACTCTGTACTGTTATATTTGATTCGTTTTGAGTGAGTTCTTCTCCTCAATTCAATCCTTTCATCTTGTGCAACCAACTCTGAAGTATCAGGCTAAGGGGGAGTTTAGTCTGTAAGCTTGCATTGTAATCTTTTGCTTTTGATGTAATCTTTCGACTCTATGAAAAGCAATTGTTTATCAAACTATATTCTCCTTTGATTGTGTTTACAAAGTTTGTTATTCATTTCCGCTGCACTTAAAACTGTTTATATCTATTTGATTTGGTCAAAACATACAAACAAACACAATCATGAGAGCCTACGATCCTAACAAGCACTATACTTCGGAACCTTACGACACAATCAAAGAATCATGCATAGTAATATTATTAATATAGTTTCTAAAAAGCTTAGTTTTACTATCTATAAATACTTACGACACAACTTGTTGTCTGTTTGCCTTCTGTATCAATGTATTATAATCAACCTATTATTAATATTTTTTTTTGGAATTGATTAATTTTTATTTTGTCGAAACCAATATTAAAAACCTATTTTAATACTTTTAACGATGCCAATCAGCTATAACTCAATTAGCATTAAAGGGGATGTGAAGATTTGAGTTTAAGTCCATAGGTCTTATGTTTGAATCTGATACCAGTCGGATTTTTCGTAGTGGGCCTTTGGGCGACGAGTTTCCTTTAAACTGGGCTACCTAGGGATGTCTACATTCGTAAGAATATAGGGTCGCCTTTTACCATTAGATTACCACAAATAACCAGGTTTTTATTTCGTTGGCCATTAAGAAAAATGAAAAATTAAAAGCGAAATTGAATTGTTTAGTTTATCCATAAATAGAAAAGTATTTTAACCTCTTTTTTTTTCTTGGAATTTTTATATATTTTCCCCTCCTAAGCTGGCTTATTACGTATTTTCCCAAATAAAAAAACAATTACATATTCTCATCCCTAACCCATATATATAACAAACTTCCCCTTTTCATTAAAAACTCTTATTAAATGACTATTTTACCCTTAATGAACTACAAAATGAATATTTACATATTTTTCATTTTTAATGACATCAATCAATTACATATCTTCCTAATTCATGTAGTATTTTATCAATTCTTCTACTTGCTACTATTCTCAAACAATAACATAATAATCATAATAAAAATACAAACTTTTAAAAATGTAATCCTTACTTCTTCATTACAAACTTTCAAAAATGTAATCCTTACTTTTTTATAATCAAAATTATCACGGAATACAAAGTAAAAATGCATTGAAGTTCATACATATTTATTTAGATTACTCAATACAGTAAAAACTCGATAAATTAATACTCGATTATTTAATAAACTCTCTAAGATAATATTTTTTGCCGGTCCCGACTCGGGGATAGGGTGCTAAATTAATAATTCGCTAAAATTATAAGATAATACATTTTTTATAATTTCTTTAGACCCCATATAAATATAAATTAATAATTCCTTATATATAGCATATTACATGAATGATTTATGAAGGTTTCTTGAAAAATGACTCAATTGTCTTTTGTTGAAATCAATTTCCCCTTGAATCTCGTCTCTAATTTTCCTTAGCATGGTAAGAACTTCTGGTGTTGTTTTCTCATAGCTCAACAAGAAATTGTTCAATGTGATTGCCGCTTTAATAGCTTCGTTTCGCGAAAGGGGCTCCATTGTAGAACTTTCATCATCTTCTTCATCGATATCATCTTTATTAATTCCAATAACGCTTTCAATAATTTCTTCATCAGTCAACAACTGTGCAACTACATTTTCTTCTGGGTGAGTCAGAACATCTTCGACATCCATTGCATTGCGATAACCCAACTCTTGTATTTATATAGAAAATATTTTTAATGTCCGTAAAGTGATACATTGAACACAAGAAGCATAATAAGGTGGGAGATTGAAGGTTTCTTTCAAATTAGGCCGTTCATTTGATATACATGCATTGTATACAATAATTAAGTAGAAGCTTGAAAGGTGTTTGTAAACTAAGTATTCTACTATAAATTAATAAAATATTAATTAATATATAAATTAATAATTATTAATTTATCGTTTAATTAATAACTCTTTTAATTAATAAATTTTGATGGTCACAAGTGTATTATTTTATAAAGTTTCTACCGTACATGTTCGTTTTTAGCATGTACATGTTCGTTTTTAGCATGTTTGAAATTTCGGACTGGGTCCGGATGATGGCGATGGAGATGCCCTCACAAGGTCTACTTTATCTGTTTTTTTTGTGTTGGGATGAAATTTAAATTAAAATTTATTTTTTCACAAAAATTTAAGCCACGATTCAAGAAATGTGGTACACTCTTGATTATTAAATAATAAGAAAACCAAAATCACGTAATTTTGTTACAATGATATAGTACCAATTAACAAAAAGATAGTATTTGTTAAATATTCATTTTGTCTGTAGATTACTCACTAAAAACATTATTAATGAGTTTAATTTACAACTTTATTTTTTATTTAATTTTTTTATATTCAAAGTTTAAACCCCACAATACCGAAATCACTTAACATAAAATTTATAGTTGTTTAGTTATTGATGAATTAATGATAATAAAAAAAGGGAAAAGTTGCATCTTCGTTTCATGGAGATCGAAACGTTATGAACTTCTATTCATTTTTATATTATTGCTAATTGTATTCCGTGATAATTTTGATTATGAAGAAATAAGGATTACATTTTTGAAAGATTGTATTTTTTATTATGATTATTATGGTATTGTTTGAGAAGAGTAGCAACTAGAAGAATTGATAAAATACTACATGAATTGGGGAGATATGTAATTGATTGATGACATTACAAATGAGAAATATGTAAATATTCATTTAATAGTTCATTAAGGGTAAAATAATCATTTAATAAGAGTTTTCAATGAAAATGCGAAATATGTAATATATATCGGTTAGGGAGGGAAAATATGTAATTTTTTTTAGAGAAAAATGCCCGGATAGTCCCTGTGGTTTCGCATTTTTTCACCTATAGTCCCTATCTTTCTAAAACTACTTGAATAGTCCCAAAGTTTTTGATTTTTGTTCTCGGATAGTCCCTGGGTCTAACTTCAGTTACTTTTCTCAGTTAAGTGGGTGTTGAAATGACCAAAATACCCTTTCCTTAAAAGGCCAAACCATAGGGACTATCCGGGCATCTTCTACATTTTTAGAGAAAAACCCCACCACCACACTTTCCGGCGAAATTAATTTCCGGCGACTTTAAATCTTGAACGCGAGTTATTTCGGCACCGCCGCCTTTCCGGTGAACTTTTCCGGCGAAATTAATTTTAGATTTATTTATCACCCTTGTTTCCAAACTTCAACCGACCATCTACACCGAGCTCCGGCTACCCACCCATCCACCCCAGTGAGCTATCATCCACCACCGTTATATCATCCTTTCACAATTTTCAATCACACCGGTACATTACGAATCAAAACTCCTAAATATTATTCAATTGTTTCTAAATCAAATATTCAATATCCACCACCGTCATATCATCCAGCACCACTTTATCAACATGGTATTAAATTGTTCCTAAATCAAATCTCCATCACAATTCATCACAATTCATCAAAATGAAAAAATCAAGATTAGGGCTGTGAATCCATTTGTAGATTAAAGTCAGACCTTTTCATACTTTCAGGAATCATTCGTAATAGTACATCATTTCATCCGGAATCATAACACCTCATCCGAAATCATCTGACATTGTTCTTCTTCATCATCCGAGATGTTGCAGTAGCATCCGACATCTTCCGCAATCAAACAACTTTTCATCCTAGATCTCCTTCTGAGTTCATTAGAAATCAAACATCTTCTTCCTTCATCCTTCCGTAAAACGTAAAACCTGCAACTCAATCTCATTCCTCTTTAAACATCTTACAACCACCGTTCAATCACCTACTCCGACGGCCTCCTCCGATCACCGAACCGAGTCATCACCTCCATTCACCGTCACTGCTCACCACCATTCTCCGGCGACCACCACCTCCTTCATCGTCTCCGGTCATCTTCTCCGGCGACCTTCACCGCAACCTGCAAACCCATCTTCCTTCTCCTGCCGTCGTTCATCACCATCCTCATCACCGTCGTAAACATCGATCACTGTACATCATCTTCGTTGTCAACGTTGATCATCACAGTGAAGACGATTTGGGTGTTTATCAGTGTGGCGGCTGAAGGTTTTAGCAGAAATTAGGGTTTTGGTCGCCTTTGTTTAACGATCGAAGAAGACGGAGCTAACTGAAACGGACGTTAGGGTTCTTTAAATTAACGATCGAAGAAGACGGAGCTAACAGAAATTAGGGTTTTGGTCGACTTTTTGTGACAGTGGTGACGTGGTGGTGATGTTGAGCTTGGTGGCGTGGTGGGAATGTTGAGAGTGTGGTGGTTGTTGGTGGTGGCGGTGAAGGTTCAGTGAGAGTGGTGGTGATGGAGGTTTGGTGAGAGTGGTGGTGTGGTAGTGATGTTGAGAGTGGTGTAGGGTAGTGGCTAATGGTGGTTGGTGCCCGGATAGTCCCTATGGTTTGGCCTTTTAAGGAAAGGGTATTTTGGTCATTTCAACACCCACTTAACTGAGAAAAGTAACTGAAGTTAGACCCAGGGACTATCCGAGAACAAAAATCGAAAACTTGGGGACTATTCAAGTAGTTTTAGAAAGATAGGGACTATAGGTGAAAAAAGGCGAAACCACAGGAACTATCCGGGCATTTTTCTCTTTTTTTTATTTGGTGAATTACTTAATAAGCCAGCTTAGGATGGGAAAATATGTAAAAATCCATTTTTTCTTCATGCGATGTAGGCATGTAGCCATGAAGGTAATAGAAACGTAGTTATGGCATACGGAGTGGGGTGCGGCAAAGTGTGGTAAACTTAGTTTACCATTCGGGAACACCACCGCCGACATAGTTTGTCACTCAAAAGTTTGCCAATTTGGTTAAGGGGGTGTGTGTGGTGGGGTCCATGTCATCTCAATCAATCACACATTTTTTTTAAATAGTTTACCACTTCATCAAGTGTCTAACCATTGCCAACACTTTTGAGTATAGTTTACCACTTTGACATGGCACACTCTTATTGGTTGATTTTTTAGTTTGACACTCTCAAGTGTATAACCATTCCTTATACCCTTATTGGGGTTTATATGAAACTAATTGATAATATAGGGACTAAAAAAGAAAGCAGTGATTTTCGATTTTTGAACCACTGCTCTGATTTCTTTCTCCTTATCACAGAGATGATGTCACCCTCTATTATTTTAGGGATCACACCTTTACTTTTTGAAGATATAAACCACGCGCTCTTGTCATCTTCATTTCACACGCCCTCCTTATGGCACGTGCTGCCAGACCTATACGTTTCATTTAATATTCATAAAAGAGTAAATTATGATTTTAGCCCATGTGGTTATATCATTTTTACACTTTTAGCTTAAAAAATAATTTTTTAACATTTGATCTCCTAACGTCTTTTTTTCTTACCTTTTTAGCCCCTAACACTAACCTCATCCATTAAATGTTAGTGACCAAAAGAGTTAGAAAAAAAGACGTTATGGGTCAAAAGGGTTAAAAGAAAGACGTTGGGGGCTCAGATATTAAAAAATTCTTTTTTGGCCTAAAAGGATAAAAGTGATATAAACACAGGGGCCAAAATCGTAATTTACTCTTCGTAAAAAGTTTTTAGAGTAAATTGCGAAAATGGTCTCTGAGCTTTGGTCACTTTAATCCAAAACTCAAATATTTTGAATCTGGGTCCCTGTGATTTCAATTTTATTGTCTTTTTCATCCAAATGCAAAATCTGGTTAGATTTTTCAGTTAACATTCAGTTTTTTCCCCTCGCTTTTAATAAAGGGCAAAATTGTCAGTTTTTTTTTAATTTGTTATAATAAAATGTTAAAAGACCATTTTGCCCTTCATTAAAAGGGAATAAAAAGACAAAAAAACTGAATGTTAACTGAAAAATCTGATCAGATTTTGATTTTGAATTAAAATGGCAACAAAATTGAAACCTGATATTCACCAATTTACACATATTTTAGTCCCCCATTTAATCCCCATTTTATGCGTTTTCTGCCATAAAACCGTTAATCGGATACTTAATCAGGTATACTTTTGTTTACAGGCCCAAAACAGCATGCCAAACAAGATGATAGTGAAAACGAGGACTTTCCGAACGAAACGACAAAGTTGCGAAGATTCTGTTAAGAATTCTGACCTGGGCGTTTGGCACGATCGTGCGGTGAGTGGAACGACCGTGCGGATCCGACAAACATGACCAAGACCGGCAGTGCACGCCTGTGCGATGCGGGGTGCAAGCCTTATCGGAATGGAACGATCGTGCGGTCAGTGGCACTCCCGTGCAAACCCGTCGATAAAGCCAAGCCCGGAACTGCATCACCAGTGCAGTTGTCCGTGCCAACAGAACCCGGAGATGCACGATCGTGCCGTCTATGAAACGGTCGTGCGAGATCGAAGACGGTCAAGATAAGATGATGTCATGCGGTATGGTGAACAGTAACTCCAATAATTCAAAAAGTGAACGGTCGTGCCAATAAAGTGCACGACCGTGCGAGCTCGAAAAGATATAAAAAACATGCAGAAACATTCTGCTCGTAACTCTGGAATTTTGGGAGCTTCTCAGGCGATTTTACAGGCTCCGGAGGCTTTGCTTTTGACCCGGATTCAAGCCACATTGTGCCGTTTAGCTCCATTACTATCCGGATTCTTAATCAAGTGCTTGTTTATGGTTTGGTTTTCTAATCTTTCCATAATTTTGTTAATGTTTCAAGCATTTACATTAATGTTTATGTATTATTGTAGCCTTTGGGCAAAACACAACAACCCATTGCTTAATTATAGCCATTAGTATGTTAACTTTGTTTGTAATGACACTTGGAAGTATTTTCTATGTTAATCTTTGATGATTAGTTTGCAACCTTGTTATTGTTGTTGATTTCTTGATTATAAGTAATTATGTTGGATGATTAATATTTGGTTAGTTGAGATAGTTGAAAAATGAAGCTTAATTAATCATGTATTAGTAGACTTTAAACTTGGTTAACTAGTTTAGCTTGGTTAAAATGTGTGCACCATGATACTAGAAATGGTTAGTGGTTTAATAAAATGTAATTTTTGTTAATTAAGAAAGCTTTCCATCACGTAAGGACCTTAACGGGTTAAATGGTGTTGTTATGAATTCTTGCCATGATTTGTTAGCCTAGTTAGTAGTTTAGGCCAAAATTGCTATCTTGGTAAATTTATGTGCAAGATTTGTAAAATGAACTCGGTTGTGATTTAATCTAGTTTATGATTGTCTCGGTGGTTGCATTGTGTTTATCGATGTCACTTTCCTTGTTTAAGTGAGGTTAGAAAACTCCTAATGGATGACTAACTTATTTTTAAGAGATTTTCAAAGACATTTATCAATTGCACGTTAAAGAACAATTTTAGGTGGTTAAAGTGTGTTCATCGTTTTAGCTTTCCGAATGATTGTCATGTTAGGATTCTCGAAAGGGATACTGATTGTCTTGTAAATGAAGAATTGACCAAATGTTTCTAGTGGCAAAATCGACTTAGTTTGCAATGCTATGGTTGTGTATAAAGAAAGGCTTTTTATCTATTTTCTTATTTGGTATTTACTATGTTTTATTAAATATTTGTTTATGCTTACTTTAGTTTTTAGAAAATCACAAAACTTATCTTTCTTCCGTTAATTTAATGACAAAGGTCTAGTATTATTCCTTCGCCCACTTCCTTGGATCGATACTTGGTTCTTACCGATACTTTACTACATATATGACGGGGTATACTTGCCTCTTTCGTGTTTGTTTTGATGTTAAAGTAATAATCACTTTTATAAATTTAAAAGCGATTTGTGTGTTATTTCATTATAAAAATATACATATACGCGCACACGTCAAGTTTTTGGCGCCGTTGCCGGTGATGTGGCGAGCTTTAGGAACGACCCGAGTCATTGTTTTATCTGTGTATATACCTGTTAATATTTGTGAATATTTTCGTGATTGTTTATTTGTTTATTTATTTGTTAATATTTCTTGTTTTAATTTGATTTATTCGTTTTCCAAGTCTATTTTTGTACACTTGTAAATTTTTACTCCATTTATTTGTTCGAATTCGGACTTGTCATTCATTTATTCTTTGAATTTTCGGCTTTGAAAAATCATTTTTGCTTTAGCCGATTCGATTATTTTTTATTGCTTTAATTTTTATGATGGCTCAGCTTCTAACTAGCTCCTCGAGTGCGAATCAGTTGGCAGAAAAACGATACCAACAGAGCGAGGATCATTTTCTTTCTCACGAGGGGGAAATGAGGAGTCACAAAGCCTCGGTTCAGAATATCGAGAATCAGGTTGGTCAGCTGGCGCAGATGATGTCTAAAAGGCCCCCAGGTGGTCTTCCGGGCAATATAGAGCCAAATCCGAGCGGGAATGTGAATGCGATCATGACCAGGATTGGAAAGACTACCGGACCCGTCATATCGGACTCATCACCGATCACTGGAGCGGTCCCGACTGACACACCGGACAAGGTGCAAGCCAGGCTACGCCCAGCAAGTACAGCACAAGTCCAGGAGCCGGTCAAAGATTACACTCCACCAGTACCTTATCCAGACAGGCTGAAGAAGCAGAAGAACGAAGAACAATACAGTAAGTTCCTTGAGTTGTTTAAGCAACTACACATAAATATACCGTTTGTTGAAGCCTTGGCCCAGATGCCAAAGTATGCGAAATTCCTAAAGGACATCCTCTCGAATAAACAGAAGCTTGAGGATATATCATGTGTGGTGATGAATGAAACTTGTTCTGTCGTTCTGCAGAACCGTCTGCCCACGAAAATGGGAGATCCGGGTAGTTTTACGCTCCCTTGTTTGATTGGAAACATGTCTGTCAGCAATGCATTGGCTGATTTGGGAGCTAGTATCAACTTTATGCCCTATAAGGTTTTTACTAAACTGGATTTGGGTGAGCCGTCACCCACTAGAATGAGCATTCGGCTGGCAGACCGTTCAATCAAGTATCCGCGTGGATTTGTTGAAAACATGCTTGTTAAAATTGATAAATTTGTTTTCCCCGTGGATTTTGTTATTCTTGACATGGACGAAGATTCAAGAGTGCCATTGATACTTGGGCGTCCGTTCCTCAACACTGCGAAGACGATTGTTGATGTGGCAGCTGGCCAAATCACGCTCCGAGTAAATGACGAGCATGTGACGTTTGATATTAATAGATCAATGCAACACCCGCAAAGTCACGATGACATGCTTTATTATGTCGATATTGTCGACGCATGTGTGTGCTCTCATTTCCAAGGCACTATTGAAGAGATTGATTCGGACACACGTCTGTCGTGTGGGGACCTGATTGGCATTACGCTGGAGGGCCACAATTTCGAGCAGCGAGTCTATCAGATTGGTGACGATGGTTCCCAGAGTCCGGAGCGGTTTCTAGAAATTGGCCATGTAGAAGAAGAGAAGGCAAAACCTTCGATTGAAGATCCGTCGTCTTTGGAGTTGAAAGAATTCCCGCCACATCTCGAGTATGCATTTTTGGACGAGGAGCGTCGCTTACCGGTCATCATTTCGGCATTATTGGAAAAGGATGAGAAGAATCAGCTTCTCGAGGTTCTGAGACTTCATAAGAGATCCATTGCGTGGAAAATCATGGACATTAAGGGCATCAATCCTTCTTTTTGTACTCACAAGATTCTGATGGAAGACGAGTACAAACCTTGTGCACAGCATAAGAGGCGTTTAAATCCGAATATGCAAGACGTGGTGAAGAAAGAAGTGATTAAGTTGTTGGATGCCGGGATGATTTATCCTATATCTGACTCCGTGTGGGTGAGTCCAGTGCAGGTAGTACCCAAGAAAGGGGGTATTACTGTAGTTTCAAATGATAGGAATGAGCTAATTCCTACCTGTACCGTCACTGGGTGGCGAGTTTGCATTGATTACCGCAAACTCAATGATGCTACTCGAAAGATCACTTCCCGCTTCCATTCATCGATCAGATGTTGGAGAGTTTGTCAGGGAAGTTGTATTATTGTTTCTTGGACGGGTTCTCTGGGTACTTCCAAATTCCTATTGCTCCTGAGGATCAGGATCACTTCATGCACCGGCGACCTTCCAGAGATGCATGGTTGCAATTTTTCATGATATGACCGAGGATTCCATGGAGGTTTTCATGGACGACTTTTCGGTATTTGGGGACTCCTTCGATCATTGTTTGGAAAATTTGAAGAAAATGTTGAAGAGGTGCGAAGAGACAAATCTGGTCCTAAACTGGGAAAAGTGCCACTTCATGGTGAAAGAGGGCATAGTTCTGGGACATAAGATTTCTCGTGCTGGTATGGAGGTCGATCCAGCTAAAGTTGACGTTATTTCACGACTTCCGCCTCCCACCTCTGTGAGAGCGATACGAAGCTTTCTTGGTCATGCGGGGTTCTATAGGCGATTCATCAAGGATTTCTCAAAAATCGCTAGGCCCATGACCCGTTTGTTGGAGAAAGACGCTCCGTTCATATTTGGAGATGATTGCTTGAGGGTTTTTGACCTTCTCAAGCAAAAGTTGATTGAGGCCCCTATTTTAGTTGCACCTGACTGGAGTCTGCCATTTGAAATTATGTGCGACGCGAGCGATTACGCTATAGGGGCCGTTCTGGGTCAGAAGAAAGAAAAGCACTTTCACCCGATCTATTATGCGAGCAAGACTCTTCACGACGCTCAGGAGAACTACACCACGACAGAAAAAGAGCTCTTAGCGGTTGTTTTCGGATTTGACAAATTTAGATCGTATTTGGTGCTTTCTAAAACCATTGTGTATACTGATCACGCAGCTATCAGATATCTTTTCAGCAAACAGGACGCTAAACCGCGTCTAATCAGATGGATCTTGTAGCTGCAGGAGTTTGATATCGAAATTCAAGACAAAAAGGGTGCGTTGAATGTAGCGGCTGACCATCTATCTCGGTTAGAGCATGGAGACATCGAGGACACGCGTTGGGATTCAATCAATGACAATTTCCCACATGAGTCGCTGATGGGTGTTGAGATATGTGATGTGTCACCTTGGTTCGCCGACTTTGCGAACTATCTTGTTTGCGTTATTCTGATTAAAGGGTTGACTCACCAACAAAAGAGGAAATTCTTTTCGGATGTCAAGCACTACATTTGGGACGATCCTTTCTTATTCAGGGTGGGTGCTGATCAGGTGATCAGAAGATGCGTTTCAGGGAAGGAGGCGACCGATATTCTGCGCCATTGTCACGAGGGACCTACCGGAGGCCACCATGGAGCCAATTTCACCGCCAAGAAGGTGCTGGATTTCGGGTTTTGTTGGCCGACTATTTTTCGTGACGCACATAGTTGGGTAAAAGCGTGCGATGCCTGCCAGAGGGCGGCTAATATATCGGCATGAAATGCCTCAGAACTGGATACAAGTTTGTGAAGTCTTCGATATTTGGGGGATAGACTTCATGGGACCATTTCCCCCCTCACGAGGTAATAAGTACATCTTGGTCGCAGTTGACTATGTATCAAAGTGGGCGAAGGCACAGGCCTTACCCACCAATGATGCCAGGGTGGTCGTGAGATTCTTGAAAAGTTTGTTCCCCCGGTTTGGCGCTCCGAAGGCCTTACCCACCAATGATGCCAGGGCAGAGGGACTCACTTCTGCAATACCCAACTTGAAAAAGCTTTGTCCCGCTACGGTGTGCATCACCGTTTGTCCACGCCCTATCATCCACAGATGAGCGGGCAGGTGGAAGTCACAAACCGGGGTTTAAAACGAATCCTTGAGCGGTCTGTTGGTGCTAACCGCAAGGATTGGTCGGACAAACTAGACGAGACGTTGTGGGCTTTCTGTACAGCTTTCAAGACCCCTATTGGGACTACTCCCTTTAGGCTTGTATACGAAAAAACGTGTCACTTACTGGTGGAGTTGGAGCATAAAGCGATGTGGGCTCTAAAAACCGCAAATCTGGACTTAAAAACCAGAGGTGAAGCCCGGTGTCTTCAGATTCATGAATTGGAGGAGCTACGACAACACGCTTATGAAAGCTCCGTGTTGTATAAAGAGCGCATAAAGAGATTGCATGATAAACGCTTGAAGGACCACAAACAATTCCAAGCGGGCGATCTTGTTCTTCTTTACAACTCGCGGTTGCGCCTATTTCCAGGAAAAGTTCATTCACGTTGGACAGGACCATACACAGTAAAAGAGGTATTCTCATATGGGACTGTTGCAATAGAGAACGCGGACGGCGTTATTTTCAAGGTAAACGGGCACCGCTTGAAGCTTTACGTTGCCGGGCCGATCGAGTCGGCGGTGGAGGTTATCGAACTCCACGCCCCGCACACATCATAAGTGTGGGGAGGAGAGTCTACGCTACTGACTCGATGATTAAAAATGTAGCAGGAGCGTCTTTGGCGCTATAAGGGTAAAATCGTCCTTTTTGTGTTTTGTAGTTTTAGCGTAATTTAGGTGTGTTTTGTAGTTTCCGTTAGTTTGTACTATTTTTATGCGTGCCGAGCAAAGGTTCTATGTTGGGATATTGTTAAAACAGTTTGCGTGTTGAAAACATGGCGAAAAACGGCCAAAACAGGTGCTGAAAATGCATTCTGCAGAAAAAACTGATCTGCAGCTGTGGCACGCCCGTGCCTCCTACCGCACGCCCGTGCGAATCCGGGATGGCCGGCACCTCGAGTCGCACCCCCGGTGTAGTTCCGAGATCAGCGTGCAGGGTTTGAACTTTGTCGGTGACGCACGACCGTGCGAGCGGTCGCACGCCCGTGCGAGCGGTCGCACGCCCGTGCGAGAGGCAGGGGTAGTTTTGTCATTTGTCCAGTATAAAAAGCCCCATCTGCTGCCATTTCTCACAAATCGCGAAATCCCTATCTGCACCAGCCGTTCCAGACCGATTTTGCCTCAAATCGCACGATTTCTTCGCACGGTTTCACCCATCTCTTCGCACGGTATGTTCTTTCTTGTCGATTTCCTATTTCATCTTTTTCTAGGTTAGATTCGTTCGATTCTTCAAGGCTTTTTAGGGTTCTCTTCATAAACACAAGCGAAACCCTAACCCTTGCAAGATTGTTATGTTTCGTGAACACCCGGTCGGATTTCTAGCCCTTGTATGCCAAAAAATTTGTTGATTTTCGGAAAAATCTGGCTGCTTAGAGTCAGGGGTTGAAATCTGCTGAAAAAACGAGTCGCACAGACGTTCCTCGGGTGGAACGGTCGTGCACTCCCGACTGTTCACGATGCATTATTGTGGTCTCAGTATTGCACGGTGGTGCCGTTGGTCGCACGCCGTGCAGATACGAATATTGCCGACCACGTTCGCTGTTACTCAGGCACGCACGACCATGCGGTTGGAGGCACGCCCGTGCCAAATGCCCAGTACAGCGAGACAGTAGCTTCATAACAGTATGTTCGCCTGCTTCGAATTAAATTTTTTCTGTTTCTCCTGTTTTAACTGCCTTCCCTCTTGCAGATGGATCATCACTTCTTACAATTCAATGAAAACAACGAGCGGGAAAGTCTGTGCATCCCAAAACGTAACGCATTGTGGAATAGGCGGGGCCAATTTGGCGTCCCAAGAAGACTAGACTGGGATGTTATGCGTGATTTAAATCAGCGTGATCGTCTAGAAAACATGCTAACTATTCCGCTTTCGTGTTTGATAGCTATCGACCGCCCGATCTATCGTGAGCTCACGATAGAATTCTTTGCCACCTATTCCTACAACAAGCCCAAAGCGTATAAAATTCCAAACTTCCGATACAAGGAAAGGATAACTTTCAGATTGGGCGGACGCTGGCACAATTGGTCGGTGGGTAGATTGGGTCGGAGACTTGGAATCTACACAAATGAAGATATGGATTTAGAGTTCTTCACTGATGAGTTCACCTTCCCGAGCGATGAAGTGCGGGCCGTGTTTTGGGCTCAAAATGCAGTTGGTGACCCATACGATCCTAGAATGTCGAAAGCTTCGAGACCACGAGACCCTCTGCATCGAGTGATGCATCATATATTCAGCCATACCATATGCGGGCGCATGGACAGTTTAGGCAACTGTCCAACACCGGATTTGATATTTCTTTATGCGCTGGTTGATGGGGTACACATCAACCTCGCCGCGAGGATGGCGGGATATTTTGTGAATAGTTCAGGGAGAACGCCCAACAGTCAAATTCATGGCGGTCAGTATGTGACCGAGATCGCCTACAATTTAGGGTTAATGACTGATGAGGTGCTTGAGGGTCTCACTTTGGTGACCAATGGTTTATATGTGGATATCCGCTCCTTGAAGGCGATGGGCCTTATAGCTGAGACAGATCACGGGGATCGTTTGAAGGGTTTGAACAACGAGGTCTGGGACCCGTTGCCTCCAGCAGAAGCGGAGGATGAGGAGATGGGAGAGCAGCATGAGCAGCACGAGCAGCATGAGCCACAGACACCACCACATTCACCACAGCATCATGGATACCACCAGCACCAGGATTGGCCAGAGGGCATCCCGTCTTATCCTGATCTCTACCAGCAGTTTCAGCAGATGTAGGTGAGTCAAGAGAATCAACGCACCAGTTTAGAGCAGTTATATGCTAGTCAGGAGCAGCTACGAGTTGGTCAGGACCAGATCAGGGCGAACCAGGACTTTATGCGCCAGGAGGTGCAAACTGGGTTCTCATACTTGTTCGGGGGTCTGCAAAATGCCTTTCCCGACTACTTTCAGCAGCCTCCACAGTTCCCATTCGGGAACCCACCTGGTTATGGAGGCGCATGCCCTTCCAACACGAGAGATGATGCTGGTGACGATGATGATGAGTAGGTGGAGTTGATTGTTGGTGGTTTTGTTATTTCAGTACTTTGTTTATCGGGTGTTCATTTTGGTTATTATTTCAAACACCCCCGGATATGTACTTTATCTTTTGTTTGGATATTTAGTACTTATATTTATGTAAATTATGGTTTATTTGCGTTTATATTGTTTCTGTTCTGTTTTGCTGTACCTTGTGACATACTTGCAGATTGTGGTTATCAAGTCTTGGACCGGAAGCACATCACAGATACAGCTTTGAAGTCTCGTTGCATCAACATCATCTTCAGGGGAGTATTATTATCCTTTATCTCTATATTTCGAGTTTCGCATTGGGGACAATGCGAAGTTCAAGTGTGGGGAGGGGTTTAACTTGTTGACTTTGTTTGTCCTATATATAAAAAAAATCAGAAAAATCATTCAAAAATATTTGTATTTTGTATATATTTTTAGCAAATAAACCGGTTGGTTGTGTTTTAGAAAGCTTCGGACATGATAAAAACTCGACAAGCAAAATAAATTTTGAAAAATATAACTAGAAAGCGTGACAAACAAAGAAAGACTTGCATGATCGTTTTCACACCTTTACCCATTCCTTCCGTTATGTGAGCATATTCGAGCCTTGAAATTGTTATATATTTGTTCATTTCGGAGTAGGAGTGAGCCGGATGCCATGTGTAATTTAGAACTTGTCACTAGCATGCTTGTTAAGACCATGAACTTGCGGAATTGTGTAGAAGTGATAGAGGCACTTAGATTACCCCTTTGTTGTTATCCTTGTTCTTTGTGTTGTGTTTCCCGTAAACCTTACATTACCTTTAGGATTAACCACGTTGAGCCTTCCTATTTCCCTTTGTTTACCCAACACAATCAACCACTTAGCCAAATTTAGCCTTTTATATTTTGAACCTTTTGTGTTGAAACTCGGTCAAACTCATCGTTTAACTAGCGCTTGTTATAGTTTATTGTTCTTTGTACAAATCAATTTGTAAAAATAAAATAAAACACCCTAAAATAGGGTGAAGTCGACAAAAATCCATTTCCATACCCTTCGCCCAAGCCTAACGTTAAAACCCGTAAAGTCCTCTTGATTTTCACTTTTTCGCGTGTTAGTTGGTGGAGACGAGATCTTATGACAAGCTTATGATATTACACGTTTCATTGACGAGGCATTGAGTGTTTGCACATACACATTTTATGTATGTTTCACAAATAAAACGAGTGTGTGTGAACATTGTGAGTTGTGTGAAGATTAGCATGTTAAGTCAATTGAAAGTGAAGTCACGGCTTTTTGGTTATCCATATATATTTGCATATGCTTGTTTGGTTTGATTCATTTGACGTTGTCTTTCGAAAAACCGGCTAACCGTTTGTTGTTGTTTCAATAAATAGTTTGTAAATTCTCGTTCTTGTTAGATTCTATCTTTTATTGCATTTTAGTTTAGCTTGCTTGAGGACAAGCAAGGTTCAAGTGTGGGGAGATTTGATATTCACCAATTTACACATATTTTAGTCCCCCATTTTATCCCCATTTTATGCGTTTTCGGCCGTAAAACCGTTAATCGGATACTTAATCAGGTATACTTTTGTTTACAGGCCCAAAACAGCATGCCAAACAAGATGATAGTGAAAACGAGGACTTTCCGGACGAAACGACAAAGCTACGAACATTCTGTTAAGAATTCTGACCTAGGCGTTTGGCACGATCCTGCGGTGAGTGGAACGACTCTGCGGATCCGACAAACATGACCAAGACCGGCAGTGCACACCTGTGCGATGCGGGGTGCAAGCCTTATCGGAATGGAATGATCGTGCGGTCAATGGCACTCCCGTGCAAACCCGACGATCAAGCCCAACCCGGAACTGCACCACCAGTGCAGTTTTCCGTGCCAACAGAACCCGGAGATGCACGATCGTGCCGTCTATGGAACGTTCGTGCGAGATCGAAGACGTTCAAGATAATATGATGTTATGCGGTATGGTGAACAGTAACTCCAATAATTCAAAAAGTGAACGGCCGTGCCAATAAAGTGCACGACCGTGCGAGTTCGAAAAGATATAAAAAACATGCAGAAACATTCTGCTCACAACTCTGGAATTTTGGGAGCTTCACAGGCGATTTTACAGGCTCCGGAGGCTTTGCTTTTGACCCGGATTCAAGCCACATTGTGCCGTTTAGCTCCATTACTATCCGAATTCTTAATCTAGTGCTTGTTTATGGTTTGGTTTTCTAATCTTTCCATAATTTTGTTAATGTTTCAAGCATTTAGATTAATGTTTATGTATTATTGTAGCCTTTGGGCAAAAACACAACAACCCCTTGCTTAATTATAGCCATTAGTATGTTAACTTTGTTTGTAATGACACTTGGAAGTATTTTCTATGTTACTCTTTGATGATTAGTTTGCAACTTTGTTATTGTTGTTGATTTCTTGATTATAAGTAATTATGTTGGATGATTAATATTTGGTTAGTTGAGATAGTTGAAAAATGAAGCTTAATTAATCATGTATTAGTAGACTTTAAACTTGGTTAACTAGTTTAGCTTGGTTAAAATGTGTGCACCATGATACTAGAAATAGTTAGTGGTTTAATAAAATGTAATTGTTGTTAATCAAGAAAGCTTTCCGTCACGTAAGGACCTTAACGGGTTAAATGGTGTTGTTATGAATTCTTGCCATGATTTGTTAGCTTAGTTAGTAGTTTAGGCCAAAATTGCTATCTTGGTAAATTTATGTGCAAGATTTGTAAAATGAACTCGGTTGTGATTTAATCTAGTTTATGCTTGTCTCGGTGGTTGCATTGTGTTTATCGATGTCACTTTCCTTGTTTAAGTGAGGTTAGAAAACTCATAACGGATGACTAACTTATTTTTAAGAGATTTTCATAGACATTTATCAATTGCACGTTAAAGAACAATTTTAGGTGGTTAAAGTGTGTTCATCGTTTTAGCTTTCCGAATGATTGTCATGTTAGGATTCTCGAAAGAGATACTGATTGTCTTGTAAATGAAGAATTGACCAAATGTTTCTAGTGGCAAAACCGACTTAGTTTGCATGCTATAGTTGTGTATAAAGCAAGGCTTTTTATCTATTTTCTTATTTGGTATTTACTATGTTTTATTAAATATTTGTTTATGCTTACTTTAGTTTTTAGAAAATCACAAAACTTATCTTTCTTCCGTTAATTTAATGGCAAAGGTCTAGTATTATTCCTCCGCCCACTTCCTTGGATCGATACTTGGTTCTTACCGATACTTTACTACATATATGATGGGGTATACTTGCCTCTTTCGTGTGTGTTTTGATGTTAAAGTAATAATCACTTTTATAAATTTAAAACCGATTTGTGTGTTATTTCATTATAAAAATATGCATATACGCGCACACATCAAAACCACAGGGACCCAGATTCAAAAGGTTTGAGTTTTGAACTAAAGTGGCAAAAGTGACCAAACATCAGGACCATTTTGGCAGTTTACTCAACTTTTTAAGTTTTTAGACCGTCCGTATTGGGACGGTATATACTGCCGGAAACCAAAATCACGCCCCATAGCGTCCGGCCACACCGCTACGGCCGGCACTATAATTTAAAATTTTTGAATCCGGGTGAAAATTATATCGTGACAAAGTTGTAGACTTTCAAAAAATTTGACCGTTCAACGGTCACAAAGTTAAAAAAAAATATTCTTTTAATTTTCTACATATATTCACCTCTTCAACTCTTTTTTTTATAAACCTACACAGAGATGAACCGACGCCTTCAAGATATACGCGACCTAGGGGCTCAACATATGGAAGAGAACCGGGAATTGACAGAGATTATGCGGGATAGACAATAAGAAAAAGACTTTGAATTATACTCGAAACCGCACGACCACCTAACCGGAAAAGCGTTATAGATGACGATACAACAAAAGGAGCGAATCGAAAAAAAATATAATCTTTGGGTTTTAGAGTTTTTTTATTTTATTTTATTGTAATGTTTTTTCTAATTTAATGAAATGTTTTTTTTTAACTTTTTAATGGTTTTTAATTTTATAAATTAATTATAAAAAATAGAAAATTAATAATTGAGTAATAATTGGTATGAGGCTTTATGACTACACCCTCTTGTGATATAAAACATCCATTTTGCCTTTTTCGTCACTTGTCGCATAACATCCCCTAAAAGGTTTATGACTACACATGGTCTTAGAAAGGGAGTTTTTTTAGTTTTTAGAAAGGGAGTTAATATTCACATATCCCTCCTCTTTATCATAGTTGTTAAAAGTCATCGCCTCTTGCGCCTAGGCCCAATTTCCTAGCGAGTCGAGGCAATTGCGCCTTAAGTCAAGGCAATTGCGCTTTAATTCTCCAAGTGATGGTTCATGCGCAGGTTCCGGTGAGATTCCTAGAATCTTGAGAGTTTTCGGCCAAATTCTCTAAATTCTTGCAAGATTATAGCTAGATTTCTACTTTTATCTAACGAAACTACTTTTCTACACTAATAAACTAACATTTTATAACTTTTGGTACTAAATAGATGATATTAAATGTTATATAATAGCTTTAGTTTATTTTTATTTGAAGAATAGTATTAATTTTCTATTATATAAAAATATTTTATGTTTTTTTTTTGTTGCACGCTTTTTTTTTCACAGGCCCGCGCTTTTTTGCGGCTTGCGCCTAGGCTCCAGCCGATGTCTATGCGCCTTGAGTGCGCTTAGCGCTTTTAATAACTATGCTCTTTATCTCTCTCTACACATACATAGATACATATAGAGAGATAGAGTAAAAAATGGTGTAAGAATAAGATATTGAGATGCGATAATAGTAAGAGCCTTTTAGAAAACATTATACAAAACGTCATTTGGATGTTTATATATTTTTAATGACAACAAATGTTTCTTTTAGTTTACTTTTACATATAGACAAAAGATCAAATCTAAGTACCTTTAACGTATAAAACGTACGAACTGAAGGTTTTGTGGAAAAAAAAACACGGTGATATTTTCGTAATTATCAAAATTACTCTACAAATGATCTTGTAGGGTAATTTTGTAAAACTATCTTGTATGGTAATTGAGATCTTTGTAAGGTAACTTTAAAGAGTATCATAATTATTCTACCAATGATCTTGTAAGCTAATTTTGATCTTGTAGGGTAATTTTGTAGAGTATTATAATTATAGGTTTTGTTTTTCATTTAAAAGTCATGCTTAGACCATGCGTAGTGGAAGGCACCTCACCTTTGGGCGTTTTTCGTCATGTGACAGTCTAGTCAGGAATGAGGCATTATGGGGAGTTTTTCTAAAATGGGTGTAGTGGGGATGTGGGTATTGTGGGGCATTATGTTAAAACGAGTGTAAAAAATTAAATAAAAAAACCATAAAAAAGGATATCTACACGTGGTATACAACAACCGAAAGATAAAAACCAAAGCAATGAAGTTGTAATACACCTAAAAGGATATCTACACGTGGTATACATCGATCAAAATCCATAAAAATAAATAACGTTACGAGTTTCGATAGAGGTACCAACGTCGGTATCGGTTTTTGTACGTCGTACCAACACTTGCTAAAGCCAACGCTGCCAAAAAAACACTATACTTTGAATTTAACTTTGTTTTCATCTATTTTTATAACGACACCTTGAAAAAAACACATATGCATGTTCAGTTTTTATAAAAAAAATAAGCATAAGTTATTAAAAATAAATCAATCAACTAAAAATTAAATGGGGTTATTTATTTAAGACCTTCCGTAGTCCTGGTGCATATAGCGCGAAAGCCGAACATGGCTCCCTATAGCACCACCCCACACCGCTCCCGGGGCGTTATACCACCTAAATCCGGATTCTCGCGAAGATTATCACGGCACCAAACAAGAAAAGACTCTCAGTCTCTCATACACAAATATATAATCCCGCACTACATACTCAAGTTATATAACCCTATTTTCTTACACAATTACCATATGTCGTATAACCCCTTATTTATATAACCCTCACTATACACTGGCTAATATAACAACATTGAAAATCTTGTTCTTTTAAAAAATTTTTAGAATGCTTTTGAGTTGTCTATTTCAAAACAACAAATGTTTTTTATGGACACGAGATACTAAAAAGTTGATAATCATATTTTTGTTACCTGCAAAATGGAACTCTTTATTAAAAAGCAACAAGGACTTAACAAGTAGCAAAGAGCCTAATATAAGGACTTAGCAAGAAACAAAGAGCCTAACATAGTTTACAAATTACACCAACCACCTATTATTACAAAGAAAACTTACACCAATGTTCCATACTCTACCTATGGTTTATTGACGTATTTTTCACCTATAAGAATGATAGCGTTTCTCTCTTGACGACAAATGTGGATCACTAACGGACGTCTAGAGTATCATCGTGCCATCAGCGGAGCCACCTGATCATATCCATATGATAGCATTTCTCTTTCAACGACAAATGTGGATCACTAACGGACCACTAGAGTATAATCGTGCCACCAGCGGAACCACCCGATCATATCTATCTCCATTAGGCAATAATGCATATACACAAATTCAGGAGGAAACCTAATAAATTTAGGAAAACCTCCTTGTGGGAATCGAACCCAGGACCTTATGGTCCATAAGCCTTATCCTACTCTCAAGATGACACTAGGCTATAATGTCATAGGCGATAGCGTTTTGATACCCTCAAGTATATTTTGTATATGGGCATCCTTTTCTTTGAATTTTTTTTCATTCCTTTTAATCATAAACACCCATAATCCATATTGATGTCGAGATGATGGTCGAAATGCTTTAGAAAGTGTTGTATTTGACTTAAACCTCATCCCTTATTAGCCTTGTGGCAACCTTAAGCCTTGTATATTACACCTCAATGTTTTAAAAACCGGTAAATATCGGCCGGTTATACCAGTATTAACGCTTCCAGATGTGAATCCGGTACGAAACACTCCGGTAAATAAGTGAAACGACATAAGGTTTGTACCGGCGGTAAAATCCGGTATACTGGTTTAAACGTAATACCGGTATCGGCCGAGGGTTATTTTAGTTTGGGTTGTTACTTATTTTTATTATATATGTTACTTATCTTACGTAATTTTATATATTATGATAATTCGTAACTAAAACTTCTTATTTAGTTATCCTCTAGTTGATGAGGATGGCTATAATAGTAAATTTCATCTTTTATGCGATCGTTAACTTGATATATTCAACACTCAAATGGATTAAACATATCGTACACTTTCATTTGAAAGAGCTTGTTGGAAAATTGAATGATTTTCGATTATCTTTTGGATTATTTGTTATTATGATTTAACTTTTGGATTATCTTTTAATATGTAATCATGCATTTCTGGATTAACTTTTGAGTTGATGTTGTAATTTATAAAATTAAAGAGTTAACTAGTTAACCAGGTTTAACCGTTCGGTACAACCTGATTCAACCGGTTGAACCATTTTTTAGCCTAATCCGATTTGATTTAAAAACCGGTTTTTAAAACATTGATTACACCAACTTATGATGTGGCCCCAGACGAGTTTTGCGAGCCGGCATCTCATGAACTTGTCTTGTGTCCCAGTTCGTCTCTTCAATAAAATATATGATACGTAACAAATAAGTTTATGTTATAAATACAAAATGTTCTTATAAGTGAAGATAAACTTGTTCTAACATGGCCATATAAATAATTTTTATTTTTTTATTTCTTTTGTTTTTTCTGGGTAAATAGTATTTGGATATGGAATAAAAGGGGACTAAATGAAACCTATCCACAACTATACTTTGTAGGTGACGTTTTATTTTCCAAATTGATGCATGGAATCCATTGTCCACCACTTTTACTTGCTATGGAAGATATGAATCAAATCTGTTCCTTGTACTCCGTTTTTTTTGACTTTAGCAGAATGCTTCTACTCCACTCTTTCCATGTGACTTCTAAAGCATCATTTCAAAGTGTGCAAAAATTTACTCCATTGCTAACATTTTTTATTCTCTTGTCATGAGGGAGTATAGAATCCAAGGAAATTAACTTTTTAGTTTTTACATAGCAAATAAAGGTAAAAAATATATCATTCTAAGAGCATTCTCATCCAAACCATCAAAATATGTGAGGGGTAGTTTTTATATTATAAAGGGTATAAAAAATGGTTGTGAGTGGAGGAGAGAGAAAATGTTACTGTTCGTCTGTATATTTGGGGGGACACTGTTCACCCAGTATAATTTTTTTAATATTTATTGAAAGTGGTTGTGAGTGAAGGAGAGAGAAAAATGTAATGATAATATTATTTAATTGAAAATGGGAGAGAAAAAGTATTTGTTTTTAGTGAAAATATATTGATATAGGAGTTGTTTTTTAGTGGAATGTATGTATAATTTGATGGATTGGATGAGAATGCTCTAAAGCATTCTTCTAGTGAAATTAATTATACAAAAAAATGTTTCATTAGCATGAATAATGATATATTCTACTTTTGTGTTTTATTATTATCATCTTAATGGCATTGTAAGGCCAGGAAAATGAAATCAGGATATTTGAAGGGAGAAACAAGTATGGACATGTGACACTAGAAGTGTAAATTCTACATGCAAATTAGAGTAACATTATTTTGACACAGTATACCAATCATCATCATTATACTCGGTATATCACACAAATAGCAAAGCTAAGACGTTCAGTATATACCAAGAATATATATATTTATTTTAAATGACAAATTCTCACATTGTTTACTCTTCAGGTGAACGTAGTGGGCGCAAAGACACATAGGCATATTGACACCCGCCAAACCGATCCAAATGGGCGCCAAGGATGGGATTAGCCCCTTCTCCATTGAGCTAGTAACGCCCGGAAGTTGCACCATTTAAAAAAAAAACCGATACAGCCTTTAACATCCCAACGTTGGAACCAAACGCTATGTAAACTCTTTCAAGAATATCATCGAGAGCGTGTGTGACTAAACAAATGAACAATCCTTGTGAACGAGTACAATGTTTTCTCCCAGATTCTTACAGATAAACTGTATGTTAGATACACGAAAATCATACACACAAGTTATAAAGTTATAAATCATCAAACGTATCAAAATCAAAATCAAGAGCTCTAATTCTAAAAATAGAACATTTCCATTTGACCCTCATTTCAAAACTCGCGAACCCTTCAGATTCCAAAGAACTACTATCCATATATTTTATAATCTAATGGCGTTTCCGACGACCACCTTTCTTTCCATTGTTCTTTTTGCCACCCTTCTTCTTGCCGCCTTTACCAAACCCATGACCACCAGAACCACCACCAAACCCGTGATCACCTGAACCACCACCAAACCCATGACTTCTGGAGCCACCACGGTCACTAGAAGACGAGTTAGATTTCAACAACTCTTTAACATCGAGTACACCATTTCTAAAATGGCCAGCTGTTGACATCAGTACTCTATCCTCGGGTTTGTGCGAGGCAGACTCCCGTTTGCTACGGTTTCCACGCTTCCCTCCAACTCGTCCAAGTAAAAGATTCTAACAACCAAACAATGTTGCCAATTTCAGTTACACTATATAAAAGTTGTTACTAAGAAAAAACAAATGAGTATTATAAGAGAAACTTAAGGAACCTCTTGTAACGCCTTTTGATCCCTTTCTTTCTGATTTTTCATCACCGCTCGCGCTACGCTTAAAGGCAACCTCTGCTTCTTCGGAGGCTATGACATAAAAGAAGATTTTGGCTTAATTTCCTTAACAATTTTTATAAAAATAATCTTGGTTACTTCAATATAATGAAGGGTTTATAAAAATCTCACCTTTCCACCGAGAGAAACTACTTTCTTGTTTTCCAAAGCCTTTTTCTCTTTCCATGTCATATGAGAGGGGCCTGAATGTATACGTATATGAGATATATGTTTTTTATGTAATCAACATAAGATTGACACAAAGAAATGAAAGTATTACCCATATACTCGATATCTTTCATTATTGATTTCAGTTCCATCCTGGTAGATTTCAAATCCATGTATGTTGAAGTTTCCTCCTTTTTGTTTCCTTGCTTTCTCTTATCCATTTTCATTGACTGACGATAAGAAATGAGCATGTGTTAAGTCACTTAACAGATACAAGTAAGAAAACGAACAAATACTAAACATTTGGAGAAGAAAATTGGTTATGAAAGAAATAAACATTAGTTCAAACTTTTTTTAGCAAGTTAGCATGAAAAAATAGGTTTAAAAAGCACGCCCCAAGTTTGAAGCGTTGGTCCAAGCGCTTCACTATGGCTCAAGCAGCGCCATCACATGAGACGGGGATGCAGCGCCTCAGTGGCGGGGCAAAAACGCCCCTGGCCTCGCGTACGAAAAGCGGTGCTCTTTTGTGCCTCGGTTTTTAACCTTGTCATGTTAATGCGCTTGTTGCTTTTTAAAACCAAAGGTTCCCTGATTAATCGCTAGGCGGTCAATGGTGGTCCTATTCTGGCCAAATTTTGGCTAGATCCTGACCAAAATTTCGACCAAACCTTATAAATTCCCGCCAATTACTTAAAAAATGGGCCAACGAGGGGTTAAAAATATCTACTTTAAAAAAATTACATATAAAAATGTGTGTGCGTATATATAACTAAAAATTATATATAAAAATCCCATTCCGATTAATCCCGATTAAACGCTAGTTGGTGACCGACTAGCGCCTAGCGATTCTTACAACACTGGGTTTTTAATTTAAATTTAACTTTAAAGAATTCCATAATGAAACAATATATCATGTATCATAACAAAATGACTTCAAATACAATTCTGACTACAATCAACACGTTCGACACCGTATATTTGTTTTCTTTTTGGCTAAGATTTCTAACTCCACTAATGTTATATGTACAAAATAAAATACAACTCAATAGATAAACACACCAAGAGGTCCTGTACTTTTAATGCAATCACAGAAGTAGCTTATTGTTTGTATTACTTTACTAATTAGTCTAGTAAACTATATTCCTTGTTTTTCAATAATCAAGAGACTGCATAATCAAGCGATTACATAACCAATAAAATTCAATAAACCCTAACTAGCTAATTCAATAACCAGCTAAGCTAATTCAATAAACCCTAACTAGCTAATTTAATAAACCCTAACTAGTTAACCAGCTATAATTGAACAATACTTTTCATAAACCCTAAGCCTGGATTGAACTTACAATTCAATAAAAACATTAACTAACTACTAATAAACCAACAATCAAATTGAAATTCAGACTTTAATTACCTTAAGTTGAATGAAACCGAGATTCGGAAAGCAATCTGGCCACGAAAAACGCCGAAACACAGAGCCGAGATTCGCCGGAGACTCACCGGCGGCGTTTTGGTGATGAGAGCTGCAAGCCGGAACGAGAAGATGACGGACTGAGAGTTGAGGATTCGTATGTTGTGAGACTAGGGTTTTCTGTTTTGTTTTGGGTTTGGGTTGTGAATTTGCAGGTGATCATAGAGGTAAGAGATGATGGGTTGTTTTATCTGGGCCTATGAAATTGGTTTATGTGGGCTAAGGGCCCATATAGTATATACTTCTTGGGCTCGTTGGTGGCACATATATAGTGTATCATTTTGTCATCGCTACATAAGTACGCAGGTTAACAATGGAACTCACAAATATCATCCACAATTGTTTGTTAGTTCAATAAGGCTTCACGGTATGGGGCTCGGCTTGGGATCACCGAGGGCCGTCGCCGCGTTGCTTTCCCTTCTCTCACATACATATACATACAACATATAGATATAGATTTTAGGCTTATCCCCCGTTTCCTTACCTCAATCCTCTTTGCCCCATCCTCACACCCGATCTACGTGACGTTTACGTGGCGGGTCATCTTCCAAGGACGAGCCTCAACCAGGGGCGCAGGATAAGTGGGGCGGGAGGGGGCGCCCCCCCCCCCCCCGATTTTTTCGCTCAGTAGTGTTATATATGTAGTTTTCGTATAAAATTTTTGGGTATATACGTTTTCGCCCCCTCGGTTCTATAGAAATTTTTGGCTATATACGTTTTCGCCCCCTGTTTTCGAGGGCAAGCTTCGCCACTGGCCTCAACCATACCGAGTAGCCTAAAACCCCAATTATTTAAGTAGTTACTGTTTACTAAGAAAGATTATTTACTAGTTACCAGAAGTAGTCAAGTTTTATTCAAAAACTTAAATGCCAACTTAGCTCTTAATATCATATGAAAGACTTGGGAGCTTGAAGCTATTTTCATAGTTTGAAAATGTTAAGAATAGATCATGGAAGTTTTCAACCTTAAAAGAAGTATGCTTTTCATTAGTATAAGAAGTTGTATGGGTAAAGGGTTGGGTCCAATTTCAAGTAAGAGTTTAAACTTCGGTAACATCATTTTTAATTTTTTTAATAGAAGTTGGTATTAACCGAAAACAATATAATTAGACGAGTTACCTAGATGCAATTATGCAAATGGTAATTGAGATTGACTTTAAGACAACATTTATAAAACTTTTTAAATAGTTAACCTGAGAGATATAATAACTGCTAAAAGATTCTAGTCCCTCCAAAACTACATTGGATACGAGTTTTCTCTCTTAATTGACTAACAACATTACAAATGGGGGTGGTCCATTAGCAAAGGCGAAGTCTTTAAACACCTTGGGATGGGGAGGTATTGGGTTCAAGTCCCACAGACGACAGTAATAAAAGAAATTTGCCGTTCAGAAAAGTTAACTAACAACATTAGCATGATTATTTAGTAATATCATAAATAAATAATAATAACAAACAGGGTTGCCCTTTCGTTTTTGGAGACCAAAAAATCTTTTCAATGTAAATCCTCCTCCTTTACCCAAGCTTGGGAGTTGGGACCAACAATTATGACTAAAAAGTTTACAATTGGCTGTTTACAATTGACTGAGTTAATTTTTTTTTTTTTAAATTTTATGTTGTGTACAGATATAATATATATTTAAATTGAATTAATTTTTCTTTTGTTAATTGGTGCAAATTGTTTGATAAAAATCACATAATCGATTTCTAATAAAAAAATCTTTTCCAGTCGACAAATAGAAAACAATATAATACCTAATTCCCTAAGGGGGGTAGGGGTGGAATAACTCACTAACCATTCCATCATTCACAACATCCAATCAGGTTCTACCATGTCATCAACCATTATTTCCATCACTCACACCCTTTTTTGCTGGAAATGGTCATCACTTGTACAAATTCCATCACTCACTAATTTTTTTATTTTTTATTTTTTTGCATTATAAATTAACAATGGTTAAATGATATGAAGTATATATAAAGGTTTTCACAAATCTCGCGTTTTTGTTGAATTACGATTGACTTGAACGGTTCGTCGAGATGGTTGTGCGGCTCATACAAGATTTTTAAATCTGTAAACCGTTTTTTTATAAAAAATCTGTAAACTGTTTTTTTTATAAAAAATCTATAAACTATTTTTTTTTATCTATAAACTGTTTTTTTTTTTTAATCTGTAAACTGTTTTTTAATAAAAAATCTGTAAACTGTTTTTTATTTAATAATAAATGTAAAGTGTTTTTATTAATAAAAAAAGACCCACAACCGTTCCATTTTCAATTTTGAAAACGCGTGCTCCGTTTGACGCGTTATATGTAAAACGCGTTATACATAGGGGCGGCGCCGGTGTTTGGTTTTCAATCACGAGTGATGGGGGGTCGATAACGGACCACCCCGGGTCCTCTAAGCAATTTTCTTTTTTTCTTTTCCGATATCTAATTTGGATGTAGTTCACCAATATGCTAATAGCAAATTAAAATTAGCAATTGGAATCTGAATAGTGTCTGTCTTTCAAGGCAGTAAATCAGCAATACCGATAACCAATTCCTTTTGTGAGGCAATATGAAATCACAAAATCAAGTTGCAAAAATGATTTTCTTATGGTTACTCAATTGCAAACCCCATTACACACAAATTAGTAGATTACTATAAGAACATAGTCATTACCTGGATAATCCTTGCGTCGCTTGCAATTGAGACATTGAGCAACCATCGACGACGACAATTGATTACCCCTAATTTCACCCCCAATTGCCATTCATGCCGGTTGCAATTAGCGAGGTCGCGAGGAATGAGGATAGGAGCGGAGGCCGAAGGATGCGTTGAAGGTAGACGACAACGTTCAAGAAAAAAGGAAGGGATTTGATACATCAATTTTTCAAGTTTTGGGCCTAGACATTTTACTTGTTTGAGCGATTATGCCTTTATTTATTTGTTTGTTCATTTGAGCCATATACACATGTAATGTATAAAAAGAATTGGGGCCTCTATTTTTTCGGGGTCCTAAGCCTTTCCCTGGTCTGCTAAGCTTATTGGGCTGGCCCCGAGAACAAAGCATGAGCTTCTTTTCTTTTAAATATCTTCTAAGGACCTTGTTATCACCAACTCACCAAGTCTTCCCTTTAAAATAGGCACCACGGTTATATCCAACTCATGGTCTCATCATCTGATAGACAAAACGCTCTAAACTACTTAAGATTGACTCGTTAAAATCTCAAATCAAATCAAATCGACCTCGCATTTGAGCTTTATACATCTTCATTTTTTAGTATTGTGATTAAACATAGCTAGCTAAGTCAGTTGATTTAGATAAATAATCTTTCTTGCTATGTGACTGATAGGATATGAATTTTGAATTATCACCCATTTTAATTGACCCAATTTTTTTAACTGGCCAAATTTTACCCTCTACCAAAGATCTTTTATTCGTCATTGTCCGTCAGTGATCCAAATTTGCCATTCAAAAAAAGAAAAAATATATATCCAAAATTATTATTTGAACTGAGATGAAACTCGAAAGTCGGTTAAGTATTAGTTATTCCTAGAGTATAACACAAATTAAAGTTAATAATTTTGTTTATAACTTTATATTTGTATGCAAGTCATACAAGTAAGCCAAACCGTGTTGTAAGTCCATAATAGGCCATGTGACCACTAGTTAATGAATCATGTGGCTTAAAATTTGTATTTTAATCAATAGTTGAAAAAGTCCTATTGCTAGTAATTTCTCCAATCTTACAAAAATATATTATCTGCGCAAAATTGTTGAATGTATAAGGTACATTTAATGTTTATACTATTATACATACTATTAATTTACATATAACATCTAAATCATTTTCTGTGGACGTAATATATATCTTCTATAATGGTAACATATTAATCTTGTGAGCTTAATTACAATTCAAATATGATAATTTTTGTTTATTCTTTTCGTATTTATGCACTTCAAAATTTGTAGATTACTATATTATTTTCTATTAAAATAAAAATAAACCGTATACAAAAAGTTTCAGTTCAATTTTAATATAATTAGAACTTACAATATTTTTGTTATTGAACGTAAATGATTACTTAGAAATCATTCATCAATATTTTCTTTTTGTACAAAAAGTCCTATTGCACAATATATTACCAATTTGATTTACAACTTCTATGAAATATATATATATATATATATATATATATATATATATATATATATATATATATAGTGTGAGGTTCATTGGGGAACACTAAAAAAGTGGGGAACAGTGGGGAACCGACTCAAACGAACTCCGATTGAATTCATTCCAGCGGTGTTGGAACCGTCTCGTCGAACCCTAACTAGGATCTCTTAACCCTAAACCCTAAATCATAACCCCTAAGCCCTAAATATATTAGGGTTTGACTTTTAGGGTTTAGCTTTAGGGTTTAGCCTTAGGGTTTAACTTTAGGGTTTAGCTTTAGGGTTTAGGGTTTAGATATAGGGTTTAGCTTTAGGTTTAGCCTTTAGGGTTTAGCTTTTAGGGTTTATAGTTTAGATTTTACGGTTTAGCTTAGGTTTTAGCCTTATTTTTTAGCTTTAGGGTTTAGAGTTTAGGAGTTAGGAGTTAGGGTTTAGGGTTAAGAGATCTTAGTTAGGGTTCAACGAGCCGGTTCCAACGCCGCTGGAATGAGTCCAATCAGAGTTCGTTTGAGCCGGTTCCTCGCTGTTCCCCACTTTTTTAGTGTTCCCCAATGAACCTTCCCCTATATATATATATATATATATATATATATATATATATATATATGGTAGGGATAGTGTACAAAGTGTCTAAAGTGTGAGAAGTGTTTTAAACCATTAGATCATCTTTGATCTAATGGTTGAAATCAATAGAGACCAAATTATAAATTGTGTTTTAATTATATGGACTGATTTGAAAATTGTAGGGGTAATAGTGTCTTTATCTATATTTCAAATTAGGTAACCTCTCCTAAATTCTAGTGATTCATTCCTAAATTCTAGCGATTCAAATTTAATTGCTAAATTCTATCGATCCTAAATTCCAAAAACACAGAAATATGTAACTGCTACAAGAAATGTATAACAATATACATCCATCATATAACACTATATAACACCATATAACGCTATGTAACACCATATAACACTATATATCCATCATAGACATGCTACCAGAAAAATATAACACTGTACATCCATCATATAACACTATATAAACCAAAGAAAACACTATATAACACCATACAACACCATGTAACACTTATAACACTATATAAAAATATATAACACTATACAGTTCTGAATGGTGGTTACACTATAGAATTAATAATTGATGGTGTTATATAGTGTTTTTTGGTGGTTGCACTACAGAATTATATAAAACTACATAATTATATAACACCAAAAACCATTATATAACACCATGTAACACTATATAACACTATATAAAAATATATAACACTTTGCACTATAGAATTATAAACACTACAGAATTAATAACTGGTGAACGAGATGACACAAATTCGTAGATTAGTTCTTAAATTCGAATTCTTATAATAAAGGGTGATGGTTATTTTGGGCAGTTATCTTTTAATCAATTAATCAAAAGAAATAGAAAATTACTAATTCACCCTTTTAAATTAATTTAGATATAGGACACTTGTCATCACCACATTATTTCTCACACTTCTCACAATATTAATTAGATTAATGTATAGGATCATCTACCTATATATATGTATATAAATTATTTTATAATGAATGAAAATATTACTTTTTATATATACTTCATTTAAGTGTATTAAGTACATCTTTTATGATGTATATTTCAACAGGTATTACGTTAATACGTGTTTTAAATATCGTAGATGCCAATGCGAAGCTAGGCTCATTTGGTAAAGACTTTTGCCTTTTAGTGGAGGTCTTAGGTTTAATCACAAACAAGTAACAGATTATGATTTATTTGATGTAATTTAGGAGAATGTAAACTTAGCCATTCAAAAAAAATATCACATATAATTACAATTCACATTTATAAACAACAAATTTAAAAATAGAATATCAATACTGATATAAATATATATGGTTAGTATTATGCTATTAACTATATGAAATAATATTTGGTGGAGTTATTGATCAAAGTATAGATATGGATTAACAAATCTTTAAAGTAAATACTTAAATAAATCAAAATTAAGTGAAAATAAAACCAGACGAAAAAAAACCAAGTGTCAATTAAATATAGTGAGGTTTGAACGATTCAAATTTTAAGTAAGAAGCAAAAGAAAAAGTAATTCATTCCAAAAATCCAAAGTCTTTCAAAAGATGTATATAACCCCATATATAAACAGTAAACATACACATATTCTAACAATATAATGCAATATTTCTTATTTTGTAATTAATAATTAATGAAGACGAGATCAAAGAGTGTCATTGTTTTCTTCTTGGTTATATTCTTTGCATTTGTCATAGTTTCTTCTATAGCTACAGTTCTTCAAGCTGGAATAGGACACCAACCGGGTCCTGCCATTGGCTGGGGCGGTAGCTGGAGGTGTTGGGGTGATCGTAGATGCCACATGAGAAAAGGTCATATTTTTTTTTTTTTTTTGTAAATTAAAAAAGATATAAGTTGTTGAAAATCAAAACAATTGTGCTTCTTGTATGTTTTTTTGGTCTTTTTGTTTTCATGGAAATGTTTTGCTCATCTTTAATTTTTTAGGACTACTCACAAAAACCTACAATAATTTCCATTTGCTCAAAGAATTTATACTTTCACACACATTATATACTATTATACAGAGGGTGGTAGGGATGAAAAAAAAAAAAACCTCGGAGTCCAAAGGGATTACCCGAAATATTCGGGAATTAATATATTTAAGGTTTTTTTAGGGTCCAATATATTTTCACTACTCGTCGTCTAGGGCCAAAAGTTGTTTTTTTTTTTTTTTAGATTCTTAGGAATGGCCCCGCGGGACGGGTATCCGGGTATGGATTGAATAAAAAAAGTTATTTTATAGGTATGTGATTTTGTGATGCTATGCCTTATTATCCGAAACTATATACACATTTATTTGAAGGATATCTTAAAGTTTCTAGTTTTGTGATGCGATGTCTTATTATCCGAAACTATATATAGACATTTTATAGGTTGTAGTAGCTTTTCATTATGTGGAATATGATTTTATTTTTAGATATATATGTTGTTAATATTTATATTCATATGCTAATAAATATGAAATTGTTTTTAGAGATTTGTTTCATCATGACATTTGCATATTCTAGATATCTAGTAAATTTATGGTGATGAGAAACATGTAGTTTATTATATTTTAATATATTGTAGTCGTTAAAAATATAAAATTAGAATGAAAAAAAAATTATATACTTGAAAATCCGCACTAGCATTTAAAAAAAAAACTTATATGTATACCCGATACCTATGGATACCAACCGGGAAATTAATCGACAAATATATGACAGGGTTGGCTAGGTATTGACAACGTTTTACAATCAGGTATGAGACTGAGCTTACCAATACCTGTCGAGTTCCATAGGTAGTGGGTAGTTTGGGTAAAAAATGAATATATCATGTCAAGATAGAGATATAATTATGCATTATGTGTTTATAATTACGCAACATGGACGTGTTTATATTAAACTAAAATTATGTATAGGATTACATACTATTATAAATATAGTAACGCACAATTATCTATATATACAATACATTCACAAACATATAATATACGCACGCAAAGTATATCAATGTTCTTGAAAAATCGTTTGCGTGACATTTTATATATACTCGAACTTTCAAGGTTAAAACTTTGCATGATTTTTCCTCTTTGTATTTGACTCTATGTATGTTTGTGTGTTATGTCTATTGTTTTTTCTTTTGGATACGTATGATTACACTTGCTCACATTTCCTGTATGGTAACAGTAGGCCCGCATGGGTAGGAGTACCATTACCAGATGCCGGTACCGGGGATAGTGTGGTCACCTGAAGGCTGAAGTCATGTTAAAGATGTTGTGTTGCTTACAAAGGATATGTATGTACTTTAATATCTACTTTTTACAATAATTAGTAAGAACTAGTACCATATGTTTAAAACTATTATTATAAAGATATCCTGCATTAATAATGTGTACATTTCATATTATTTTATTGAATACATGTTAATTTATTTGACTTCTAAGTCTCATTAATAATCTCCATCTTCTTATAGCTCGTGGAGATAATTTTTGTTAAGAGTACAAGTTAGTTTAAGTTTTCCAAATTGCACATTTATGTATGTGATTTGATTTTCTTGCTTTTAATATAACGTTCACTATGTTGTTGAAGTTAATTGCTTCATACATACATTATACATCCTAATAACTTGAATAATCCTTCAGCGAGTGTTATCTTTAACGACTAGTATACTTAATATTACCAAGAGCAACTGGAGAAAGTAACGTTGCAAAAAACGTTATACATGTGTAACACATGTGGCGTTATACATGTGTAACATATATATTACACTTGTTATGTCATTTATGTTACACATATGTAATTTTTTCTTCATAAATTTTTAATTATTTTTTTTAAATATTTGTGAGATTAGTAACATATAAGATATAATATTGTTATACGTAAGTAACAAATATTGTTATTATCCTGACTGTTTTAATCATTTAAAATAATCTGATAGTAATATATAAGTAACCAATGGTGATGTGAAAATGAAAGAAAATATATAGAAGGATGAAACATTGTAGATTTGAAAAGAAAACGAGTTAGACATCTAAAGACAATTCAAGCCGCTCGCGAGCTACTCGAGAAAAAGCTCGAAAAAAGTCATAAAACAGGGTAAAATTACCCTTCTGTCCAAAATCAACACTGGCTTAAAGCTGAAACTTTCAAACACATTTTGTAACACATTGTTTGCCTGAAAAAACATTGCCAAAGAAAACCCTTATGACTAAAGAAGAGTAACTGTTGGGATTGAACCCTATCAGAGGAACAGATAATTAAAGCCAAAACTGGTTCACAACAAGGTATTCATTATAAGCAGTAGTTTACACCAGGCTTTCCCCTTGAAAGTGTTTATAACATCTGATGTCCTCTATCCACTGTCCGTATACAACAGCTGCTGTCCTTCAAACTGCTGATGAAGCCCTAAAGACTGTTAAAGATTAAACACTGTTGGTTCAATCTGCTGATGCTATCTAAGTACTGCTGTTGATTAAAGAACAGCCCACTCAAGGACTGATCAACTTTGAGGAAAGCACTGATAGTTAAACATCAGTGCTTGGCATGCAATAATGGAAGGAGAAAGCAGTAGTTTAGTTTGTCACTTGTATTGTATAGAATCAGTGGTTAAGTTAACAGTGTTTGTATAAGAACAGTGGTTAAAGGTTGTTAGGTTGTTAGATGTCACTTTCATGGTGACTCAGCTTAGATTCTTCAGTGGTTTGTTTTGCCTATAAATGGAACAGTATCCTGTACTGTTACATTTGGTTGACTGAGTGAGTTTATCTCCTCTAATCCTTTCATATTGAGCGATCAACCAGTGAGCATCATGCTGAGGGGGAGCTTTAGTATGTAAGCATATCTGTAATCATTTCTGTATTGTAAATCTTTCGACTAATGAGAAACATGTGTTTACTGAAAACTATTTCCCTTTGATTGTGTTTACAAAAGTTTGTTTTCAATTCCGCTGCATTAGATCTCTGTTTTACATTCATTCATTGTTCAAGTATTACAAACAAACACAATCATGAGGGCCTCCGATCTTAACAATTGGTATCAGAGCTTGGACAGTCAAATTCGATCTAACAATCAATTTGACATAACAGTTCAGCTCAAAATTCATTGATGCTAAGGTTGATCATATTTAGTTGAAAAACAGAGTAACGATTAATCACGTCCAAAGTGGATTATTCAAAAACTCTGTAAAACAACCAAGATGTTATCCATCACGTTGAAATTACGTAACACTGGAAGTATCATGAATCAAATCATTGTAGATTCAGTGCTTATGTTGAAAAACTACGATGATTCCATCATGGCTGCTGCTAAGGTGTCACCTCATGTCAACAAAGGCATATGTTCAGTTAAAAGCATTAGTGTCTCTGTTAACATCAAAAGAGGCAAATAAAGCTTTAGTTACATGATCTTATATGTTGAAAAACAGGTTGAAAATCCTTCAAAATGATCAAATCAATTTTGTTGAAGCATCATAAGAAAATTAGCAGTCTTATAATATACATCAAACATAACTAGGGATCAACTCCAAACCTTTGATGGAAAATACTAGAGCTGTTAAAAGGAGGTGTAATCTATTCAAAATCAATTGTGATAAAAGAGTAGGATCCTACAAAGGTTATGTGTTGGTATTAAGAAGTCTAGGTCATGTGTAATGTGAAATTTGGCATAAGCATCTGTAACAATGTCCAAATCTCTCAAAACATTACCGAAAATGATTCTGGATCAAGTATTCCTTCCTTAAAAACCTTTCCGGTGAATGTTATAACATTTATAAATGAAAAGGGTAATTAGGGAAAGAAGAAAAATCACAAAAACTCAAAAGTGTATTTATCTCAAAACTTAAAACTTTTGAATTCAAAAGAAAAGATTATAAATCCAAAACACTTAAGAGTCCATAGGAGATCTACATACTTGGTCAAACATTTGTCATCATCAATCATGCACAATCACTATATCAGGGAGTTCAGGTAACATAAGTATCACCAGTTTGATTGTTTAATAAAAATTAGGCCAAATTCACAGAAATGTTTCACGTGGTAATAAGGTTCGCAAAAGGCCTTTAAAATCATTGTGAGCAGGTCACTTTATAGTTGTAATCATCTGGGATATTCAATCATTGCCTATATCTAAAGTGTATTAAGCAAGGACTGGGCATGTGGAGAACCTTCATTAAATTTCATGAAAACCCTGCTATTCTGATAATAATGATAAACTTGCACCTAAAATTTGCTTGTTAAAGTATTTAGTTTTGCAGATAATTCAAATCTTCATCAACAGATGTTGGATATGATATTGTGTTCTCACAAGTCAAAACCATGTCTTTCATCTGAGCAGCAGCTGTTCAAAACAGTTGTAAATGCTCATCCACTGATAAATAAACAGTACTTGACCAAAATAGCCTTCTAAAACCTCTATCACTACTCCACCCCAAACCACTGTTGATAAACTCCATCAAAAATGGATAAAAATCATCAGTATGTCAAACTTACATTTCATGATTCTTTCATCTTCATCTCAAACAGCTGTTGGATCATCAAAAGTCACCAACAGATGTTAGCTCAGGTGATTCACATCTGCAGCCTCACATTTTGAACATCAGACCCTCTTAAACCTCATCCATCTTACCAATCTTGTCAACATCAATTGAAAAGGGATCCTCACATAAAGTGTATCCCAAAACTTTTGTCCTCTTCTTGATTTTCTACCATTTCATCAACTAGTCATGTACCATTGGGGCACTAAAAGACAAAAAGTTGGGTGTTTGTCATGCAAGAGGAGCTTCAACAGTTCAGGGAAAACAAGTTTAAAACTTGTTCACCACCAAAGGATGAGAATCTTATTGGTAAAAAGTGGACCCTAAAAAACACAGCATATGTTGAGAGCATGTTTGTCAAGAACCATCATGCTCAAAAAGCAATAACATCAAGAGTATGGAAGTTTACAACAAGGGGATGTCAATTCCTAGACAATGTGTCTAGAATATTCGACTAAGCACAAGCAGCTGTTACACAACCACTGTTAAAAGAATACTATGATGCTGCTGAAAGCTGAAAAGTCTAATTGTTTGTCATTTCAGTATATGTTATTGGATTTTGATATAATTGCTCAAAAGACTTCTTTTATGCAGGACAGTCGAGTAGCTGAAATATATCATCAAAAATTCAGTATCTCATTGATCCATTTTCATTTGACATCAGACATCACTTTGTGAGGAATTACTATGAAAAGGTTTGATTTCTCTGCACCATGTTCTAACTAAAGATCCGCTGGCAGATGTGATAACCAAAGCATTAGACACATCCACCTTTGAAAGCTTGATCTCTAGGATTGGCATGCTAAACATGGAATAACAGGCAAAATCCTGTTTTTCTATGAATAAAAGCATTAAAATGTTTTCAGAAAATCAAAAATCCATCATTAAAAATAGCTAAAAATGATTTTTTCATTAAATCTTTAAAAGTCTGCCATAACCACGGTTTTGGCTCAATCATCTGTTTGTTAAGAACTATCCACTGCTGAAAGTCGACCTCTGCTCTCTCATTTCCTTTGATAAATACTGTTGTCAAACATCAGTGTTTCTATCCACTGATAAAGGCTATCCACTGATAGTTAAAGTCACCCACTGTGTTCATTTTCCCTTGTAAACCACTGATAATTGACTCATCAGTGGTTACCCAAACAACTGTCATCCATTTTCATCAGAGGTTGTCACATGGACAGTATTTTAGCCGTCAGATCTTTGTAACCATTGCTACGTCAGCATACACTTTTTCAGTCTATAAAACCCTGATCAAAAACCCCAAACAGGGCTTTTACTGTCGAATCGAATTCAAAATTCCTTTCTAAAAGCAGTTTTCCCCAAATACTTTCACAACCCTCATCATCTTCATTTCATCTTCGTCATCTCCGATTCAACCATGGTGAAAAAATCCAGTAAAACCACACAAAAGGACTCACCCAAAATTGAGATTCCGTTCAAATTTTCACACAATTACTTGGGTATCTTTGAAAAATCTAGTGAAACCAGAATATTTGATTCCATTATCGACACACTTTCATCCACAAAGTACAAAACTTTGCTCACCTACGATGCAAATGTCTGTCTTACTACTCAAAGGGAGTTTTGGAAAATGCAACCCTCGAAAAGGTGGACAAAGAGATCATAGCAATAAATTCTTTGATAAAAGATGTAAAATTTTCTATCACAGCTTAAAGTATCTCTGAAGTTTTTGAACTCAACGATCATGAAGGTAAAAATTCTTTTCCAAAAACAGAGTATCAAAATGATTTTCAGGAAAGAGGTTATGATGAACAAATGAAGAAAGATACTCTACAGAAAGGCAGCTTTCCACCTGCCATGAGATTTTTCTTTCATACTCTTCTTATGTGTGTTTCTAATAAGACCACAGGGTTCAATGAAATTCCATTAAAAATCCACTACTTGGGGTATGCTATTTTGCAAAAAGAAAATTTTAATTATTCCCAAGAGATTTTTAATGACTTGGTCAAAAACGTTGATAAAAAGGATTTCTTATTATTCCCAAGGTTTTTGAGTTATTATTTTGAGAAAAAGTTTTCAAAAAAAAAAAAAAAAAATGCCCATGTGCTTAAACAGGGTGCTCCTCTTCAAATAAACAGTTTAACTGCAGAAACATTCACAAGAATGTTAAAACCTTCCAAAACACAAGCAGAGGTACCTGAGTAGACTTTAGCAGTAACCACTGCTCCTTAGGTATCTGCTGTTGAGCCCACTGCTCCAGGTGATCATAGTAGCACACCCACTGCTATGAAACCCACACCTGCCATTACCAAAAAGCCTAAAAAGAAATCATCCAAAAAGCCCCCCAAACCCACTAAAAAGGCAACTCTGGAAGATGAGATCCCAGAGCCACTGCCAGTGGCAACACAAATGTCACCAATAACCACTGCTGCTACTTCCTCACAGCAGATGGAAGAAAGATCTCCACCCTTGCCTCAAACTCCTCCTGCATCTTCACAAAAAGATCAGGTTGTAAGCACAGGGACACCAAATTATGATGCTCTAGAATCACTTGATTCTATCATCCACAGCCCACTTCCCAGGGCAAATTTGCTTTCTACACCTAACCCCACCTCACAAATTTCACCATCACTTGTTGGAAGCAGTTGATATTGCCCAGATACAAATCAGTTCTTCTCAATCACCTGTCAATGAGAATATACTTCAACAAGTGACTGAGTCTGGTGTTTCTATCACTGTTAACCCACCAACATCAAATGAGGAGGCTACACTGCTGGATTTACCTGTACTTCCTGTCAGTAGTTCAAGTGGAGCAGCAACTACAAGTGTTGGATCAACAGATCTACATTTGGCCAGTTGTTTCATCCATCAGACTCCCTTGAAGGCAATTCCTTCTATAGCACCTCTGATAACCACTAGTGAGTTTGTTTTGACCACTGGTACCATCAAAAGGTTATCAAGTGTTGAAGGAAGAAGACCCCAGTACCAAGAACAAGGGGCATCAATGGGTGACTTTTGGGATTCGTTCCCTAAATCATACATTGATACAACCACTACCAGTGGGGAATCAGATGATCCCATTAAGATGGGTGATGATTTAAAATATCACGAATTGACGGTTAGAATTGACAATCTTGATACATCTGTTGCTGAAATAAAAGATATGATGCAACAGTTGTTGAAGGCTCAAAAGGTCCCAACCACTGCTGCTCCAGCTCAAGCATTTGCACCACAATATGCACCTGCTGCAAATGAGCTTTGGAATTTGGTTCAACCACTGCTCATCCATCAAAGCCAAGTAGCTGATCAGAAACATGAAATACAGGTTCAAAAGATCAGAAATACTATGAAAGCAAGATTTAAAGATACCCAGGCAATAAAAGCTCATTTATTGAACACCACTGGCACTGGTCCTCCCACTGTTCTCTTCATTGATAACCCCCTCCAGATAATGCCAAAAAGGGGGAGAAAATCAAGCAGTGGAAGAAGAAGGGAATTGAAGATGGCCTCTATATTGAACCAGAAAAAGAAAATATGACTAAAAACATTCCTTTGCCAGATGGTAGTAAAAAAATTGATGCTACAACAAATGCACTTGTTGAAGCAAAAACAAGTGTAAAAAGGGATAGAGAGGCTAAGGATAAAGCCAGGTGGGAACATGAGAAAAGAGCTTATATGGAGCTGAATGCACAGGGTACTTCTAAGCCAAAGGATGATGAAAATCCTAAGGATGAAAAGAAGAAGCCCACTAGACAAGTGAGGCAACCCAAATCCACACCATCCAGACCCACAAAGCATGCCTCCAAACCACCTCCCAAAGGCTCCAAGAATCAAACCTCTACCCAAACAGCTGTTGTAACTCCTGTTGTATCAACAACTATTGGTACATCAGTGGTTTCAGCAGTTTTTAAAACTAAAACCATCACTTCAACACACACCACTTCAACACACACCACAACCACTGTCCTACCACCACCACCTAAAATCACTTCACCACCAAAAACCATCACTTCAACTACATCACCACCCACCAAATCACCACCTGCTAAAAAGCAGAAGACATCTACTGACACATCAGTAGCTGTAATGACAACAGAGGTTGAAACACCAGTTGTTTCAACAGCTGTTTGCCAGCCATCTACCACTGCCCTCACCATTTCAACAATCACCATGCAACCCATTGTCACATCACAACCAAAACCCCCTTCACCCAAAAAGCTTTACACATGGAAAAGGAAATTTCAGGAGAATAATGATGATATACCAGCACCTATTCCTTTATCCTCCACACCTTACAATGTTATCAAACCACAACAATCCATTCCACCAACTCTAGTCAAACCAATAAACCCTGCTAATGTTGTATCCATTGCTGCAAGTTATCCACTGGAATTGGAAGCTGTAAAGGATGAGATGAGACAATTCTATACAGTGGATGATCTTTCAAAAAGAAGATTTCCTTCTCTCATGGGCTTCAAGAATCCAGCAAATATGGATGAGTATCTAAAACTCAAAGCCAGGCAAGCTGATATAAGAGCTAGACTTGAATGTAAAAATCAAGGTGATAAAGTCATTTCTGAAAGAATGGAATTTTTACTCACTAAGCTCAAACAAGTGGAAGATTATGCAAGAGACCTAACCAAAGATATGTCAAATCTGCCACCTGGAGCTGTCCTACAAAAGGAGATGAGAAAGGATTATCTTGCATTTATCATGAAAGAAAAATTTTATCCAGCTAAAGAAGAACAATTCAGTGAATGGCCACTCATTACACTAAAGCAAGAAATAAACAGAATCAGGAGGATCAAGAATGATCCAGGTAAGAAAAAGACAGCTCCAAACTGGAGCAAATACAAAAAGGCCATTGATGATCTTACCTTGGAGTACAAAAAGAAGAAACAAGAGCTGGTGAATGCAAAGGTTAGAACTGCTAAAGCCATATCAAAATGGACAAAGCAATATACAGATGAGGCTTATGAAAGGCTAAAGAAAAGAAGGATGACAGATCCTAACATCCCAAAGAGGTCTGACTACAAAAAGCCCAAAACAGCAGATCAATACTTCTGAACCACTATTCACATCAGCAGATATCTCAGTGATTGAGCTAAATCAAAGGAAGAGACAAGAGCAGATTGAAAAAGAAACTGCAGAAGATATAGCTGCAGCAAATGCTATCATAAAAATGGCTTTCAAACAAATGTCTGCTGAAAATTCTGAACTAGCAAAAGCTCAGAGTACTACTCAACAAATTTTCACAAGGCCAAAATCTCCTAACTCATCGGTAAATAAACCTTTCCCAAGAAACCCATTGGGTTCAAAAATACTAAAATGGATGTCTGATCAAAAGACCCATGTATTGACACTGATCAGATCCAATGGAGAAGTAAAGCACATATCAAGGGAACAAGCACTGGGCCTGGGTGTTGAAGATCTACAAGATCTCCTTGAGCTTATACTGTGTAGGGATGAGGATGATACAAGTTCTCTGGATTTTGAACTGCAATTTAAAGGACAAGTTAGGGAACTTCTGATGAGACAATAAAGATCCAGAATAATGAAGGGTTTTGGCATTATCTGTTCCAGGGGGAGATTGTTGGGATTGAACCCTATCAGAGGAACAGATAATTAAAGCCAAAACTGGTTCACAACAGTGGATTCATCATAAGCAGTAGTTTACACCAGGCTTTCCCCTTGAAAGTGTTTATAACATCTGATATCCTTTATCCACTGTCCGTATACAACAGCTGCTGTCCTTCAAACTGCTGATTAAGCCCTAAGGACTGTTAAATGTTAAACACTGCTGGTTCAATCTGCTGATGCTATCTAAGTACTGCTGTTGATTAAAGAACTGCCCACTCAAGGACTGATCAAATTTGAGGAAAGCACTGATAGTCAAACATCAGTGCTTGGCATGCAATAATGGAAAGAGAAAGCAGTAGTTTAGGGAAAGAGAAAGCAGTAGTTTAGTTTGTCACTTGTATTGTATAGAATCAGTGGTTAAGTTAACAGTGTTTGTATAAGAACAGTGGTTAAAGGTTGTTAGGTTGTTAGATGTCACTTTCATGGTGACGTCAGCTTAGATTCTTCAGTGGTTTGTTTTGCCTATAAATGGAACAGTATCCTGTACTGTTACATTTGGTTGACTGAGTGAGTTTATCTCCTCCAATCCTTTCATCTTGAGCGATCAACCAGTGAGCATCATGCTGAGGGGGAGCTTTAGTATGTAAGCATATCTGTAATCATTTCTGTATTGTAAATCTTTCGACTAATGGGAAACATGTGTTTACTGAAAACTATTTCCCTTTGATTGTGTTTACAAAAGTTTGTTTAAAATTCCGCTACATTAGATCTCTGTTTTACATTCATTCATTGTTCAAGTATTACAAACAAACACAATCATGAGGGCCTCCGATCTTGACAGTAACTCAACAAAGTTTCTTAGTGGCTTTGTTTAGTTGCGCCGATAGGCCATTTGATCTGTTTAGTTTCAATTTTTTTCTTGGTTAAAATGGAATAGAACTGAAAAATTTTGGTTTTGGTTACGGTTATAACTCAAACCAAATTAAACCGTCCTATGCTGCACATCCTTAAAGTCACCAACTAAGTGTTGTGCTCCGTGCCGAATGGCGCGGGCACCACTTTAAAGTGATTATATCTTTTCACATATACCCTCTGTCCATAAATCTCGGTATATTCGATCAAACACTAGATGGTTTATCAAATCAATTTAACCTCAACACTTGTTGCTCTGCCTCTAATAACCTTCAAATTCCAGTCAGAAGAAACAGAGTACAGCATGATCTTTGATGTCGAGGAAAATTGCCATTGTAGCTTCCTATCTAGCCCCCAAATTCGGACATTTCCATCATCACCCTTGTGCATTTTAGACAAATCTTCGTGCAAATAAACATTTTCTGTCACACCCTAACCAATGGCGGAATCATCGGAGTGGGAGTTGTTCAAGACTGTAAGAGACTTCATAACACTATTTGTAACAATATTTAATTCAACCGATTTCATTTCATAAATAAATTGTCAAAACATTGCAAGAAAAGAAAATAACAACATTGTTCAACATAACATAAACAAAATTGATACAACACTTTAAACCTAAACGTCTAAGTGAGTATCTAGGCATCTTTGCTATCCATTTTCATAGCATCATCAATCATCAACCTGTAACATGTTTAAAATATAATTCAATGCAAAAGCAAAGGCGAGTATACAAGTTTAAGAATAAGTATAAGTATAAAGTTTAAAACGAATCCACATGCCAACTTAGTTTATACAAGATCAACCTAACATGGCATGCAATATTTCTAGCCAATCCTCTGTTTACGCAAGGAAGTTTAGTTAATTCGACATGACCACAAGTTTAAGGGGGGCGGTGCGTTACTCCTATAGCGCTATACATGTCAAATGGAGGCTCGTGAAAGCTAATGACTAAAACATATCACATAAGTATGGTCCACGTAAGCATCAAGTATCACAACATAGTATTCATGTATAAGGATTGTTTTGTGCATTGCATAAAGAATAAGTTTAAGTGTGTTTTTAATAATTTAACATGTTACACCCCAAAAAGTGGTAAACATAAAAAGGGGGTTGCGAGTATACTCACAAATTTGCATAGGCTTTCCGATTATCCAATGTGACGAAGTTGATGAGGTTAGAAGGTTGAATATGTTCGTTTAGGGATTTAGGAAGTTAAAACACAAGAATATATGTATTCGAAAGTAATCATCTTTTAACACCAAGTACTTGTCCTTGACACTATGAAACCTCAAGGGTTAATGTTTTCATGAGTAATATACTCATTAGAATCATAACAAGTCTTATGCCTTAGATGATGTTATTCTAATATCTTGACGAATGAACACAAGTCCACCATCAAGAATTCGAATAGTATATATGTATAAGTATTATATGTATTATTTAGTCTATTAGTCAAGCATGAGGTAGAAGATAAATCTTCATTTAGGTACCTCTATTGTGTCATAGAATTCATGTAGGACGTAGGAAGAACAAACTTCCATTTAGGTACCTCTTATGGTTCACCACTACACTTGATGTAAAAACATACAAGGAGGGTCATGAACTAATATCAATACAAGAATAAGAAACAACTACGCTATGAGAAATCATCAAGGGATGTGGGGATTTTATGGTGGACAACCCAAGTTAGTCCACACTCACACATTTATCAAGTTTGAAGCTTGAACACCACTTGTGGGTTAAAAACCCTAAACAAAACAGAAAGTATATGAGGATTAACCTCTGATTTTGTATGTCTCAGCCCCTTTTTTAAGCTTAACTAACCATAGAAGTGGTTATAAGCATAAGGACGTGGGTTTGAGTGAGTTAAACTCAAGTTTGCACAAGTATAAACAATGTTTAGTAAAGATGAATGAGAACAGTGAACTTTGGAGCCTATTTGCCGGAGTTCCAGGGACTTATTCTATGTGAAATACCCATGGAATCGAAGCTAAGGTCAAGCCAAACGTTCTGGAAAAAGAATGAGCTAAAACGGATGAGAAATGAAGAAGTTATGCCCACTTTAGTGGAGCTCGGTACTTCTGTCCGAACCTGCACTTTCAGCTACGAATTTGAGAGTTTGGGAGAGTTGTGAGAGTGTTTCTAAAGTGCAAAAGGCTTGGACAAGTGTGGGTTTATATAGGGATTGAGTTAGGGTTGAATTAGTTGGCATTTAATATAAGTAGTTGAGGTTTAACATTAAAAAAAAAAACAATTAAAGCAGTCATAAGCCTGTCCGATCGGAAGGCTGCTTACAGCCTTGAAATTGTTATTTTTTTTGTTGCTTTGGAACATTAAATCAACCATTTCAATGTCTAATATGTATTTTATATATATTTGATAATGAATTATGTGTAAGTTGGTGATTAATTAATAAAAAAACAATTTAAAACACCCATAAAAGGGCTGTGATCGAAAGCTGGTTAGCAACCTTTCACTTTTTTTTTTTGATAAAATAATATTTGAAAGAATCAACATCAACGAAAGTTGATGTTTAGTGATTATTATTATTATTATTATTATTATTATTATTATTATTATTATTATTATTATTATTATTATTATTATTAGGATTAGAATTAGCCACGTATTTAATAGTTAGCAAGCATATATAAGTTATGAGTACTAGTAGTTCGGGTATCGGTTAAGCGTATGCATTCGAGATTGGTAACATATAACCCAAGTAGCCCAGTTGGCCAGCCTCACCCACCCTCTCCCTAGAGGTCCCGGGTTCGAATCTTGGTGTCCGCAACCCCGGCCAAGCTCTTCGCTCTCGGTTGGGTAGTCACCCCCAGGCAGCTATGGGGCTAAGCTAGCTTGTGGAGTGAGATCACTCCAGCGGTTGGGAGGACCGTGAGATCACTCCAGCGGTTGGCTAAGCTAGTTCCTGTTCCAATGACCTACGTCTACGTGATGCATTGCATGTGTTCGATCAAATGCTTCAAAGATGACCACTTCCATCCATTCAAAATTTTACCAAAATATTAAACTCTATGGTCAGGCAAAAGCATTATTCCACTGCTATTTATATGATTCATCAATTAGGCTTCTTGGGTGTCAACCCTTAGGTGCCGCCTGATAGATTTGTGTTTAGCATTGCAATAAACTGTTTTTGCCACTTAATTCAAGTGGGCTTTGGGTTTTCTGCATTGGGAATGTTATAAAGCTGGGTTACCCGTTAGATCCCCCGCTCTTGAATCCGATGATCCGGGGGCTATGCAATGAAGGTAAGCTCTATCAAGCAGTCAGCTTTTTTAACCAGATTGTAAAGAGCGGGTTTGAGCCGAATGAGACTATTTATAACACGTTGATTAACGGGCTGTGCAAAGTGGGAAACACTTCTACTGCTGGGATCATTGCATTCAGTATAATAATAGACTATCTCTACAAAGATAGGCTGGTACACGAGGCGTTGAAACTGTTTGATAAAATGATTGAGAGAGGAATAACACCCAATGTCATAACTTACAGCTGCGTGATTCAAGGCATGTGCAGCTCAGAAGCCAAGAGATTGTTAGAAGATATGTTTGCTCGGAAGATCCCACGAGACGCGCGGACGTTTGACATATTAGTAGACACGCTTTGTAAAGAAGGGAAAGCGGCAGAAGCACACAATCTGTGTGCAGTCATGATCAAAGGAGGTGAGTCCCCTAATTCAGTAACTTACACTACATTAATGGATGGTTATTGCTTAATTGGCATGGTAGGCGAAGATATAAGTTTATTTGATATCATGGTGACCCGCAATTGTGAACCTTCTCTTATAAGTTATAATACTTTGATTAATGGGTATTGCAAGACTGAAAATCTTGATGTAACCTTGAGTACTTTCGAAAACATGCCAAAGAATGGGATCATTCCTAACATTGTAACATATAGTACTCTTATCAATGATTTAGGTCATGCTGGGAGACTCAAAGAAGCATTCATATGTCTTAATAATGAGATGAAAAAATTATGGCTTAGAGGTGAACCTAGTTATTAATAGCACGTTGGTGGACTCGTTGTGTAAGCATAAGAGATTAAATGAGGCATTAGAGTTATTTGAAAAGCTTGATGGTGGTAGTATGGGATGGTACCTAATATTGTCACTTGCAATTGTCTTATTGATGGTTTGTATAAAGACGGGAAGCTTGATTATGCAAATAAATTATTATCGGGACTTGCTGCTAGAGGTTTACATCCTAATGTTAGGACGCACAATATTATGATCAACGGATTTTGTAAATGGGGAAGGCTTGATGAAGCAGATGAGTTGCTTGGAAAGACGATTGAAAGTGGTTGCAGACCGGATGGTTTTACTTATAATATAATTGTTCCAGGAAGGATTTCTGATGAATAATGAAACGTCGAAGGCGATTTCAATACTGAAAACAATGCATGATTGTGGTTTTTCAGGAAATGCATGCACAAAGGTTTGCGGTTTTTCAGCAAATGCATGCATAGCATGTTTTATCTCAGAAAAAGTTGATTCTAATTCAAAATGTGATTATCTGAGAGTAAAAGTGTATGAATGTAAATGATAGCATTTTTAATTAATTACTTTGTCATGTAAGTTGATTATGATTGAATGTCAGAATTCAGTAGTTAGTTATCTCAGAGTAAAGAAATAGGAATGTATATGAAATTATTGTTATTGATTCACAAATGAATGCAGAATAAAGTATTTGTGATGGATGCAAAATATTGTTATCGATTCACAAATGAATGCAAAATAAAGTATTTTTGTGATGGAATTACAAAATTAAGTTAACATAGTCTGTGATGAAATTTGTGAGTGGCATACGTTTTAATTACTATTACTTTAGGCTCATTCTATACGCACCCCCCCTATTTCCTGATTACACCCTCCCTTGTGAGAGGAAAACTGTCGGTCCCACGTAGGCCCCACCTGTAAGTATGTGAGAGGAGGGGGGTGAAAAAAGTAAATAGGGGGGGGGGGGGGGTGCGTATAGTAGCACCCCTTTAATATGTCTAATTATATTTAGGCTACATGGTATGGTACCCATCCTCCCTTGTAGGATAATTCGCCACCTAGGCGTCACATCATAGTCCTTTTGAGGATGGTCCAAGACACTAAATCAATGGAAATGGGAGGATGATATTACCCCACTAGTTTAGTTTTTTTTTTTTTTTTTTTTTTTTTTTTTTTTTTAAATCATCCACTTTTTTTAACATTTAACAAATAAAATAGGAAAATAGTTTCATTAATATTAAAAAACATTACATAAACTTAAAAAAAAAACATAAACTTAAAAAAAATCCTAATAACTTAAAAAAAACATAAACTTAAAAAAATCCTAATAACTTTAAAAAACATAAACTTAAAAAAAAAATCCTAATAACTTAAAAAATATTAAAAAAACTACTAGTCTTCATCCGGCATGTGGTCGTCAGGTTCGTTTTGTACGTTGTTCCAAATGTACTCCACCAAGTCCGCTTGTAGGTTATGATGTGTGTACTCGTTACGTAGAGAGAACATGTTTAAATCTTGTTGTTCCAAACTAACTGGAACAAAATTCTAGTTAGACGCGTTTTCATCGTACTCACATATCGCTCTACCTTCGTCTTCAATGATCATGTTATGAAGGATGATACAAACGTACATAATGTGTCGTAACCTCTTTGGTGTAGCAGAACGTGCTAGATGTTCAATGATATGCCATTTTTTTGTAGAACCCCAACACACCGTTCAATATCTTTTCTCTCACCCTCTTGATACTTCGCAAATTTCTTTCTTTTATCGTCTGTCGGGTGCGGAATAGTTTTAACGATTGTCGAGTACGTTGGGTATATTCCATCTGCAAGGTAGTAACCCCGCCTGTATTCCACCCCCGAAACCGTAAAACTTGTGTCTGGACCTGTTCCTGCCACTACATCGTCAAACATCTGTGACTGGTATATGATGTTAAGGTCATTAAGCGAACCAGGTAGACCAAAAAAACATGTCAGATCCATAGATCCTGTGACGCAATAGCCTCTAGCATAATAGTGGGATGACCATGATCTCCTCGAGTATACTGACCTTGCCAAGCAGTAGGGCAGTTCTGCCACGGCCAGTGCATGCAATCAATGCTCCCGAGCATTCCTGGAAAACCATGTCTTTGTTCGTGTGCTTGATATAATTTTTGAACGTCGTTTGCGTTTGGTTTCCGCAGGTATCTCTTGCTATATAATTTGACGACCCATTCGCAAAACCTGTGCAAACATTCACGTGCGGTTCTATCAGACATCCTTAAATACTCGTCCAATGCATCGGGTGCGTACCCATATGCCAGTTGACGAATGACCGACGTACATTTTTGTAAAGTAGTGAATCCCCTTTGCCGCCTAGCGTCGTATCGTAGTGTGAAAAACGCATCAGACTGGGCCATGCGTCTGCGATACGTAAAAAAGTCGACGACTCATTCGGAACCGAAGTCGAAACATCTCGTCCGTGTACACAGGTTCGTCGGAAAAATAATCGGCCACTAGTTTATTGTGGGCGGCTATATATTTAAAACGAAAAATAAATTAAATTCATTATAAAATTCATTATTAAATTTAAATAAACAAACTCTAAAAAAAATTAAATTACCTTCTTTGTCTCGGTTTAATTTGGCTCTCCTAGTTTGCCGTTGGGACGACGCTTCAGAGTTTTCATCCTCCTCCATGAACATCTGAGCCGCGTACATAATCATGTTTTCGAAAAATGCTTCATTCTTACCCGAAGATGACGAATACCACGTTGACGAAGAAGATGAAGACATGATTAATTTTTTATAAAAAGTATGAAAGTTGAGAGAGAGATGGGGTGGTAGAGGGTAAAAAATGGGATAAAAATGTTGAGTTTATATAATAACTAGAAAAGCAGCCGCCGCGTTGCGGCCGGGTACACAGTATATTTTAGTGTTGTAATGACATAAGTACTAAAATAAATTAGAATTCTAACATCATACTATCTTATTCCCAACAATATAATGGTTATTTCAAATTCCTTTAGTTTCAGTTGATATCTATTTAAAATATTGGCATGTACGTAAATCATCAATAAAGAAAACTGGAGCTTCCCCTAACCATGTCAAGACCAACGTTCAAACCGATTGATATGGGTTCCATCACCATACTGCATTTTAGAACATTTTCAGGCCATTTAGTAAACCAAAACATATAAAAGTAAATAAATAAACTCACCTAACCTCCAAGCTATGTATCAATACTTGTTAGAACGCCTACAATAGCTTTGTTGTACCGTAAGTCTGGGCAGACTTGGTTAGGGCCGTCGATTAGGCGGTGTGACATTGGGTCACTCAAAAAGAAAGTCACCGTTCAAAAAAAAAAATTAATACAATGTGGGAGACGATAAACATTAAAAATACATTTGAGATGAATTTCAACCATTTGACATGTTCTCTTTGAACTTACCTTCTTTACTTGACCCACTACTCCACAACAGATAAACCACAACCTAAATCAGCCTACTTTGAAATTTATACTACTCCACAACAGATAAACCACAACCTAAATCAGCCTACTTTGAAATTTATGGATAGATATTTCGAACTCTGGAATACATTGCCTATATTCCGACTGGTTTTAATAAAAGGACTATTCTGTTATGCTTTTTCGCTCGTCTTTCTAGATAGGTTGCATAAGTTCTAGCTGATACTATAAGCCATAGGATCACAAAACCTTAAATATTAATTAATTATCTTATCAGGTTTAAGCATGAATGCATCCAAATATCAAATCCACTACAAAATCATATGGCATAGGAATAACGGGAGCAAGCTTCATTAAAAAAAAAATGAAAGTTGGTTAATTCATAATTAGAAAAGTATATTTTCTCCAACTAACATAATGAAATAGAAATATATACACACACTCACACACGCCTCGACTTGATTTTGTAAGGACTTGAAAAGTGGACATAATCAAATATTCCAGCCAACATGAGGGCCTTACCCTAGAACTGGTGGTGGACTCGGGTTACCCTCGTGGTAATCCGTTTGATGCAGTGGGTGCCCCGAGAGTGCTAGGGATTGATTTTGTTGGTCGTTTAAAAAAACATGAGGACCTTTCGAGTTACCTACATATCAATTAGTCCCACACGAGATCAAATATAATTATTATCACTCTAATTTATTAAATTAGTAATTTATCTATTTTAAACAAACATATAGATAATAAAGACATGATGAAACAAAAATTTATCTATTTTAGAAGCAGTGTATGGATGAAGTTTGCGATTGGGAGAAACAAAATACTCACAGTTTAAAAATTGTAGTTTTGCAAGAAATCAGTCTGCCAAGACAATTGCATTAGCTATATCTGTTTAGCCTCCTCTGGTGTCATCTCTATACAAGCAGGATGAAATTTGAACTCCAGCTATCATATTTGATGTTCTTTAAATGGTAACCTTCCAATCTGTGCTGCCATCACATTGAATTATAAGTTCATTAGAATTGTGAGACATCTCGCAATTACAATACCAGCCAAGTAACATCTTAAAGAAATGATTATTATCAATGGAGTAGTCTAACACATAACCGGAGGCAGCACGATCAAGATCTTTAACATGTCATCTAGGGATGAGATCGATACCAAAAATGCCGATGCCAAATTGAGGAAAAGTGGGTACCGAATATATCCATTTGGTACCGGTTTTTCGGTACTTTACCACATTGGTACCGCTTTGGTGTTTTCATTTTTTTTACCTAATCTTCATTACCGATTGATACGAACCATTGGATTACAAATAAGTTTAACTGATACTATTTTAAAAACAATTGACTAATCAATATCTATAAATTGGTTTAAATATTCATACCAAATCTTCACATAATTGCCCATACTCCATAGACCTGTCACCTAAAGTAAAATTATAAAAGAAATGAAGAGATACAGAACAAAGAAGTCAAAGCCAAATTTCAAAGCAAGTATTGAAGATCAAATATAAGTACAGAAGATGAGCTATAAATAACATATTAACAAAATACGATAAGGATCTTGACTTATATTGGGGTTGTGTCAGGTACGTTGTTTCCATCTCAAGGGCATCGAGCCGTTGTTGTTAGAAAAAAAATGTCAACCCATTCATTATTAAGTGAATTAGACAGGTACTTGGGCATCAAACTAAAACATATTAAGTAGTCAAAAATCAAAAGGAAAAACATATATGGTTTCGACGTTTAACATCCAAATTCCAACATGTCTAAAAGGCAGCATCATAACTGATTCAAAATAAACAAACAAAAGGAAGTTGATATTCTTTTAATCCTCCTCGCTAGTGTGACGCTAATTTTAGTCAAGAGTACATCCATAGTCACTTTTAAATCACCAAGAGTCAACATCAATAGAGTGGTAATCATCGGAGATCAGATGCCTTTAGCACTTGTAAGACATCAGGGTGTCTTTTGAAAATGCAAAGGGAGAACGAAAATCTAAATAAAAAGAGAGATTTGAAAACAAAGGAAACAAAAAAACAAACTAACCTTACCCTATAAGATCTCTTCAGAAAACCCACAAACAGCTTCAATTGTATTCTCAATCTGCAGTCTCAAAAATGAATTAGGCGCCAACTTAGGGTTCCTAAGCCAATAATGCACCAGCATTCTCCCTTCATCCGGGTTTAAAATCATCCCCTTTTCAAGCTCCTCCATCGCCTTAGCAAACTCAAGCTCCATCTCCCTCACAAACCCATATGTAAACCTGACCCGGCTCACATCCAAATACAACCCTAGTTCTTTATGCTGGTACAGACATTCAGTGTACCTCTTCCACAGAACCTTCGGGTGGGTCCGTCTCCAATTCACTATTCACCACCGCCACGTCATCGTCGGTGGCGGGCATCGTTGATAGAGTTGAGTGAACATCACGCGCCATTGAGTGGGTTAAAAGAGTGTTGATACAGCTTCATATGGCAAATCAAATATCAAAAGAAATATTTGAATCACATCCGAGTGGCCTATTAAAATACATGATTCTGGTTACCCACGTTCATCCTCAAAAACAGGAGGTTACAACATACAAGTTACAACCACTGAAAAACTGCTCCTTCTAGAAGAATTGGGTTAATTTACACGGCTGAGATCTCATCTCAGCTTGATCAAACGGTCACTATTAAGTCAAATTCAGTTATTTTTTTTAAGGGTAACATAAGAATATATAATTTCTTTGGTAAAGACGACAAGGTGGCTCGTTTAACGGAATACTAATAGAATCGAACCTTACCTGAGTTTGGCAGGAACTATACCAGAAGACATCGCGGAACCCTAATCTTTGTCTCCACCGCCACTTCTCAACAAAAGAAACACCATCGTCTTCCCGACCATCACTACCACCGTCACTTCTCAACAAAAGAAACACCATCATCTTCATCATGGCCTGCCATCACTACTGTTGTCGGCTCCTTCGTCGGAGAAGGGGGAGAACCTAGATGAATGGATAAGGACATGAGAGACAAGACAGAAGGGGGTTTTAAGAAAAGGAAGAGGTCGTCACAGTTGTGAACTGAACCACCGCCTCTTACCACCATCATCCTCTATCAAACCCTAGCACCACCACTGTTGTTTGTTTCTCCAACCTGACACCACCTAGAACACCACTGTTGTAGCTCCATCTAAACGCACCATGGCTCCGCCATCACCGGCGGCCGGAACCCATCGGATCCTTTTTCTTTGCTGCTCTCTCTCTCTCTCTCTACTTTCTCAGACTCTTACTTTCTCTCTCTAAAGTGTGCATCTCGTTTTCTTTTATGTCTCTCTCTACAATTGTTACAAGTAAGGAGTTATGTGTATGGAAAAGAAAAGATCTAGAAGTACATGACTTTAAGCAATGTGTACAACCTTTACTGCATGAGACATCAACCAAGCTTAATGTACAACCTTTAATGCAACAAAATGTTGCAAATTATAATGTTATATAATATAATTTGAAGGTTTTGGTGTGGGTTTTGAATTATAGCCGTTTTTTTTAAAATAAAGGAAATTTTTTTTTTTAAATTTCAAACGGTCACAAAAGGCATTGAAAAGGGAGGAATTTTTGTCTTCATGCGGATTGTCCCAAACGAATCCTAGTCAACGGAGACGACGAAGCCGGGGGGGGGGGATGGTGTTTGGAACGGCGCCGGGTGGGAACGGGTGGCGGACGGTCCCCATACCGTGTAATCTTATTGTTAAGATGATATTTTAGAAATAGTAATTTTTTAAATTATAAGTTAAAGATATATATATATATATATATATATATATATACAGATGTGAAAGTTTTTTTCTTCTGATAAGCTGTACGTATATATGTTGATAAACTATTATGATACATGACCAAATCTTTTAAAGTCTCAATTCAAAATCTTATTATATATATTCAAATAAGCGTGGTTGAATACTTGAATGATTCAGTTTTCCAAGTAGAGGAAAAGACTTCTTTCCAAAATATTCAAGTCTTTAAAACATATATAAATATATACACATTCTAACACAAAGCTATTGAAGATGGGATTAAAGAGTGTCTTTGTTTTCTTGTTGGTTACATTCTTTGCACTTGTCAATATTTCTTCTATAGCTACAATCCTCCTAGCTGGACCGGACGGCGGTTGCTGGAAGTGCTGGGATGATACGAGTAAAGGTAACATATATTTCTCCCTAAGATTTTTTTTCCTGAAAAACATCAATTGTGTGTGTGTGTTCTCTCTCTCTCTCTCTGTTTTTTCGATTTGTCTTGGGCATTGACTTTGAACCTGCTCACATTTCCTCTACAGTAACAGTAGGCGCGAATGGGTAGGAGTACCACCACTAGACGGCACATGCTACCGGTGGCATTAAGGGGCGTTTGAGAATAAGTGTGTTACATCAATGCTGAATTCATATTAACTATGTTGTCTACTTTAAATTAATATCTACTATGTTCAAAACATTTGTAAGATATGTTTTTGCTATGCATACGTTTCATATTCCTTGTATTAATTCTCAAAACTATTTATATACCTTCCTGGAGTAACCCTTATGAAATAAAATGGAGTTCATATTTTATGTGTCCATTTTTAAACATATATCTGTTGCACTTGAATCTGTGTTGGGTAGTGTTCCTGAGTTGTTCATGATCTTATACCCTAACAACAACATACAAAGAACATGTTAGAAGGTGACCTGGAAATACCCTTCATCGTTCAAGTTAGTAATCTGTATAACATAAACATGTATGTAAAAGCATTCACAGCATATAGGCATGTGACCAGACCTGGCAAACGGGTGGGGTTGGGTCGGGTCATGGGTCAAAACGGTTTCGGGTCAAAACGGGTCAATTAAAAAAGGGGTTGTTTTGGTTCGGGTCGAAACGGGTTCGGGTCGTAACGGATTCCGGTCGGAACGGGTTTCGGGTCGGAACGGGTTTCAGGTCGAGACGGGTTTCGGGTCGGGTTGGTTAAAAATGTTTTTTAAAGAGATTGTATATCAAGGGGCAATTTTGTTCGGTTCGAAACGGTACCGATCGAAACGGTACGGGTCGAAACGGTTCGGGTCGAAACGGTTCGGGTCGAAACGGTACGCGTCGAAACGGTTCGCGTCGAAACGGTTCAATTCGAGACGGTTCAGGTCGAAACGGTTCGATTCGAAACGGTAACAAGCCACGTAGAGATGCCTGAATGATCAATTATTTATTGAAACGACTTGTGATAATCAAACGAAAGATTTTGTCGACATGGAAGGAAACTAGTAATTTTTGAAAACTGAATTCATATAAAGTTTCTGGAGTAGATGTTGTTTGGCAGAATAAATATATGTAAAAATAAGTTATTGCTGCATCAATATTAAACAATAAATCTCTTGGGAAATTAAATATTAAAGCATGTAAAGTAATGTACATTTCTACGATATTTCCCACGAGTGTACACGTTAACTTTTGGTTGTAAAATACAAAACACCCATGCATCAATCGACGGGTCGAAACGGTAAACAGTTCGCGTCGAAACGGTTCGGTTCGAAACGGTTCGTGTCGGTTCGAAACGGTACGGGTCGGTTCGAAACGGTACTGGTCGAAATGGTACGAGTCGAAACGGTACGGGCCGAAACGGTTCGCGTTGAAAAAGTACGCGTCGAAACGGTTCGTGTCGAAACGGTTCGGTTTGAAACGATACTGGTCGAAACGGTACGGGTCAAAACGGTTCGCGTCGAAACGGTATGAAACCCATCCCGAGCCGAAACTCGTCTCGTGCGGAAACTCGTGTCGGTCCAAAACCCGCTGCGATCCGAAACCCGTCCCGTGCAAAAAGTCGTGTCGGCCCGAAACTCGACCCGAACCGACCCCGTTCCGATCCAAAACCTGCGTCGTGCCGAAATTCGTCTCGGCCCGAAACTCAATTTGAACTGAACTTGTTCCGATCCAAAACCCGTTTCGTGCCGTAACCCGTCTCGTGCGGATACTTATGCCGGCTCGAAACCCATTCCGATCCGAAACCTGCCCCGTTTCTTTAAGACACTAACCTACATCGACCCATTTCTTTAATGTTGTCGACCGCTTTGACCCGAAAATAACAAGATGGAATTTCAAGTGACCCATTTAGTCAAAAAAATCTTACCAAAACCAACCCATATAATTTTAAAAGCAACCCAAACTGACCCACTTGGAAGGCTTTGGGTCAAGATTGCCCTCTCTACATGTGAGAATATAAAGGTATGAGGTATAGAGTGAGAGAGAGGCTGTCAAAGATAGACAAGTAATCCAGGATCCTATCAAGAGGCATCATGGAGTCAAGATAGGTAAGGAAGGCGGGATATTGTTTGTTGCAATGTTTTAAAAACTGGTTTTTAAATCAAACCGGATTAGGCTAAAAAATGGTTCAACCGGGTTGACTAGCTAACTCTATAATTTCATAAATTGCAACATCAACTTAAAAGTTAATCCAAAAACACATGATTACATATTAAAAGATGAAGTAAATCCATAATAAAAAATAACACAAAAGATAATCGAAAATCATTCAAGCTCTTTTAAATAAAAGTGTATGATATGTTTAAGCCATTTGAGTGTTCAATATATCAAGTTCACGATCGCTTAAAATATGAAATTCAATATTATCGCCATCCTCATCAACTAGAGGTTAACTATTTTCGTTTTATACAATATTAAATAAGAACTTTTAGTTACGAATAATCATAATATATAAAAATTACGTAAGATAAGTAACATATATAATAAAAATAAGTAACAATCCAAACTAAAATAACCCTGGGCTGTTGATCAGTTCTGTTTAGACATATTGGAAAGCATGAAACCATACCTTTGATTGCATCAGTATAGGTCAGCAGAGAATCCAGATGGGGACGCAGCAATAAGGTTTGACATGATTGTCAGCTTGATCTGGTTCCTCCTTAGGATGCAATCTAATGATGGTGATGATGAAAACTGATAAAGGGTAATCGGTTGAGGAGAGGAGGCGATTTGATGTTATGAGTAATTAGGTTATGTGTCTAACCTTAGAACCTCTACATAATCTCCTTATATATGCACCCAAGAGGAAACCTTAATTAGTTAATAAGGGTAATAAGGCCCATCAACAATTACCAACTAATTATTTAATAGGTTGTTATATATTTTGATCTTTATAATGTAAATGATTATAATGCCTACTAGATTAAATATATTTAATCTTACATTCTCCCACTTAGCCGAGTAATCATTTACTATGAGTATTAGATAAACCTGATCAGGAGTTAACACTCATTTTAGCCTTAAACAAGAACTATAGCAGAGAAATACATCCGTTGAATCATTATGCGACGCAGGACCCCTATTAGTCATACTATAGCCTTAATTTAAAACCTAATCGTTATGATCAAAATACGCATAAGCCATTTGTTTGATTTGTAACTTTATTTGTTTATATGCCATTATGCCAGCTTGACATATTCTTAGAGACATACAAAATAAAACTGATGAGAAAAATTAACTAATAGTTAGTCATTCATAGTACGGTATGCAATTGCGCACGACCATTAATTAGTACCTGTCTATGAGCTCTCTTAATAAGACTTATGGGTAATAGCCCTTCAGTTATAGGATCCTTAAGCATATCATGAATGTATTCGATACAAAACTTAGTTTCCTCAATTCGTTCATAAACGACTAATTAATTGCGTATCGAATATTTAATGCAGCACCTCTTGAACTGTTACTGTTCAAGGAGTCATGGTAGCTGACTTTATCACACTAAGTCTTCAAAACATTAATTATATGGAGTTAATAAACTTATGAGTCCATTGATAAATTTCCAACAACATTTAGTGACTATATTATGTCGTTATAACTTAGGTTGTTGATATCAGTCCATTATGACTCCTCCATGAGATAGGTTTTGTCTGCTGACATAAGGATATACCCGAAATTACATTTTATCATCTTTGAATATTACAAAGTTAGAGTAATCAACCGGTTTTAGTTCTCACTTCTTCTTTAAGTTATAGTCTCTCATTTCTTTTAAAGATATTGTAATACTCCATTAGATGCTTCACATTAGTCTAGACATATCTAGTGTGTTGCAATGTGAGTAATATCTAAACGAGTATAGACTTGAACTTACATAAGGCTTCTAATTTATGAAGCATAAGTAAATGATCTCATTGATCCTATTATCCTCTAAAGGAGAGCAATATTGTTTGTTACATAAATGTAAGGACCCGTTTAAGGTTAAACTTATGGAACGAACTAATATCCCATTGGGTATATCTCAGTATGTTATGATATCTATCACGTAAAAGATATCACTGAGATCTATTATATCAAAGTTTGTGTTAACAATGCTTTGACTTATGTAACATATACCTGTCAAAAGAATATCATCTATATAGACAAGTTTATCTTAGTTGCTCCCACTCATTTTGAGGTAGGTACATTAATCCACTTGATTCTTGATGAAAATAGTTACGTCAAGATTTCATCACATTATGATGTTTGCATTAACCCATACATGGATTTTGTTGTCTTACAAAAGTGTTCTTTAACCTTCAGTTTGGTACTTTCAGGTTGTTTTATAAACATGTAAATATGTCAGCCATTTGTTAGGGAAAATTGTTTTTAATGTTCATCTAATGTTGCTTTAAACTATTATAAGCTACTAGAACAGCGATGATCCTCAAATAAATCTTTGATAATTTATCTCTTCCTAAATATAACCTTTGACAATCAATCATGCCTCTTCGTGTCTTAACGCTTATATCAGGATTTGGTTTAGTTATGAACACTCTTAGGTAATTCAATCAAATCCCAAACGTTATACGAACACATAAAATCAGCTTTACTAGAGAACAATTTTATTCTATTCTGAGGATTGATTGACGCTAATCGCTTAATTTGAAGAGATAGGATCAGTAAACTTTTCCAAAATCCATTTCAACTTCAGTTAGGGAGGTTATGTAATCATCAAAGTTAGTAGGCTTTTAAACCTAGATGACCTCCTAAGTTGATTATTGGGTTTATTAGAAGTTTCAGTTTTATGGATTAGCTCTTGGTTAGATTGCTATCATTTTCAGGATTCTAAGTTTGTAAGAGTTGGTGTAGTATGGTGTACAAGAGGCGTAATCAGAGTTAAATTCGAGTGAAATTTAATGACTTAATGAAACTCTTCCCCCCGCCTCTTGTATTCCTTGCAAGTCATGATAAGGATTTTGACTGTTCCCACTGACGTTAGAAATCTTTAGGAACTCAGCATGTTTAGGGTCAATAATTAACGATCAACAAATTCTAATAGAGAAAAACAAATTAATGACGTTAGTCGTTGTGATTTCTCTTGTTGAGGATTATGTTAGTTTAGGTAAGAAATCTATGTGTGCCCACAGTTAAGCAACAATGAAACTTTTGTAAGAGTAGCTTTAGATTTAAGGAGACAAGTTTTGATAGAACAGTGTCGTGATGGAGCGGTGTCTTATACAAGAGGTGCAAATTGAGGTAATGTGAAATTTTCATTCTCCCTCTTGCAACTATTGCAAGTTATTATTAAGACACTTAATGCTCCCACTGATCTTTAATATCTCTAGAATGCTACAAGAGAAATTTCAATGAGGTACGTGACGTGGGAACCTATCACATATATGTTAGACTTTATTTGATTTCTTTAATGTCCAAATATCATAAGAAACTTTAGGGACATATCTAATAGAAATCTTATTAAGTATATATGTATATGAATAGATTTCTTCTAAGACCGTGGGCCATATGCGACAAAATTTAGATACAAGTTGATAGTATTTTAAGTGATAAATGAATTATGTCTAAATATTCCGTTTGGAATAAGTTCCATGAATGTCAATGAATGACTTATGATGGACCCATACTTATTCCTTAAGCCAAGTAATATTTAGGGCTTTAAGGTCATGATTTAAAATCACTTAGAATGAGATTAGATAAAAATCATCCTCATTAACCATGTCATTTCTCATGAATTTCGGTTATAATGGATGAAATTTATAAGTCTTATTTTCCTCTTGTCAAATTCTCATTTACATGATGACAAAAGTTATGAAAGTGTAAAGTATCATCTAGTTTTATCTTAGTAATGTTTCAATCCAGACATTTAGAACAAATAAGATGAGAGTTTAAGATAAGTGTGACTTTATGTTGACCATGCAAACCTCACAACCTTCTTAACATTGCTTAATTATGATACTATATTCTGACTAATCTTCAGAATATATATAAGGTATCGAAAAACATTGTTAGAAGACTGCTTATTATGGTTCTTATAGCCTTAACCTTTAATTTTGTCACTAACTCTCATGTTAGTTATTTGTTGACTTCTTGTAAGGAAACGTTTAGAACTAGAGTGAACTAATCATGTGTTAATAGGAATATTAAAGTTAGCAGACTTAAATATCATTAGTAAGTGACTACCTAATTAACTTATCCAACTGTTCTTTTAAATAATGGATAGTCTCGTTGCTTATGTCTAGTCTAATGGCATAATTATGCAGTGAGATTTTCCCTTGAAGAACCTTAGAGTTGGGATTTTGTACTTGTATTTTGACTATGGACCTTAGAACAATCCTCTTTTAGGGTATTAGTGGTTGTAAGGTGAATAACATCTTATTTTCCAGTTTCAAACATTTATTTCTTTGTACATATGTTGCTTATCAACACACTCATTATACTTTGGTACTTTTGAGTGTTATAGTTGATTTATAAGGCAACAAATTGTACAAGTGAAAATATTAATATGTTATGTACTGGAAAAATGTACTTATTTCCATGCGTAAACCCTTAACTTTATGGGTCATGGTATTGTACATTATTATATATTCATGAATGCCACTTAACCTTATAGTTTAAAATTTTAAATGAAGGCATGCATCTTAGGAGTTCTTGTGTTATTCCACTGATAATAGATTAGTCTTAGGAAAGACTTAATCTGGATTAACTTTAGTGATAGCAATTATGTTAGAGAGTTCTTGATTATCATAAGAGACATGATGTTCGATTTATCCTATTCATCATGCTCTAATTTTCTTTTGTAGTATCTTTATCAGAAGAAAGCAGTAGGATTATCATGTCTTAAGAGATAATCAAAGATTTAATTTAAGAGCTAATTCTTATAGAAACTTTGAATAAAGCAAAACATTTTAGGTTTAAGAATTAGAGTGGATGAGATACTAACTTATAGAAGAAAATTATAGTGAGTAAAGTTATGGGTACTTAAAAAAAATTGAGGCATAAAAAAATGATCATAAGTTTAATGAAGGATCATTAATACTAGGATCATTATATGAAGAAGTTGTGATATGTCTATTACTAACATCAAAATAATAGACTTAGTTAAAATTCTACTTAAATGAAGACAGATCAGCTTTGGCCAGAAGTGTAATCATTAAGCATGTGTGCAAAGTAATCGTGACAAATCAGCTTTGGCCAGAAATGAGACAATCACTTTAGTTATGCACTTGTTAAGTATGCTATACATGAATGAATTAAATCAGCTTTGGCCAGATATTAATACATTCACGTTTGTAATGCACACTCAACATAGCTTTCGTAATACTTGAACGATAAATAAATGTATTAAATCAGCTTTGGCCAGAAATGATACATCAGAAGCTCATTCAAGTTAAGCCATTTTGGTTTTTGCAAAATTATCTGATTAATTAAGTATTTACAAAAAACCAATTATTTAAATTTTAGTTCACATTAAACAGCCTAAAATAATAAGGTTTCGAGTGAGATCTCGACTCAGTTATGAGATCTTGACTCAGTTATGAGGTCTCGAGTGAGATCTCGAGTAAAGTCTTGACTCATCTTGTAACATTATGAGGTCTCGAATCATTAAGGTCTCGAGTCACAACCTCAGTGTCTCGAGTCATAATCATTGTCTCGACTACTGTGTTTTATGAGATCTCGACTCCTTGATGAGGTCTCGAGTCACAACCACGGTCTCGAGTTATGAAGATTGAAGCCCTTAGTCGAAACCTCAGTGGTCTCGAGTCGAAACCTTATGGTCTCGAGTCGAAATTGTTGTCTCGAGTTGTAAAGATTTGAGAACACTTATGATTTCGAGTCGAGACTTTGTGGTCTCGAGTCGAGATCTTGGTCTCGGGTCGTTAAAAGGGATCTCGAAACTCTTGTTAACAGCTGTTGTTGTGAAAACATAACTGAAAATTCGAATTCTTAGGAATTGTGATAGAGTTTCCTGTTTTAACATTGATCTAATTTTATCAAAATATTTCGAAAATCATAATCTGTTTATCCTTTTAACAGATTTCGAAAGTTCTTATTAGACAAAACAAATCAAAATTAGGAAAAACATTCAACAATTCAAATTATATTCCAAAACATAAAGGAATTTCGAATTTTCCTAAGAACACATGATGAACCCTAAATAAAATAAAACATGATTCTGGAACCCGAAACCTGAAAATTAAGGTTTTATACAGATTTCAGACATAAAAAAATAACCCATTTGATTTCAAGTTATATAAAACACATTCTTTTCCTTTCTTTTTCCCGAAACAGTGGACTTGGGACATGTGACTTGAAACCGGCCATGAATTTTATTAGGTTTTCAAAAATTTCTGTTTTCCAGATTTCAATCCCAGAATAATGGATACGAAAACAGAACTGACTAATCAACATATGCTCTGATACCACATGTTGATCAGTTCTGTTTAGACATAATGGAAAACATGAAAACATACCTTTGATTGCATCAGTACAGCTCAGCAGAGTATCCAGATGGAGACGCAGCAATAAGGTTTGACATGATTGTCAGCTTGATCTGGTTCCTCCTTAGGGTGCAATCTAATGATGATGATGATGAAAACCGATAAAGGGTAATCGGTTGAGGAGAGGAGGCGATTTGATGTTATGAGTAATTAGTTTATGTGTCTAACCTTAGAACCTCTACATAATCTCCTTATATATGCACCCAAGAGGAAACCCTAATTAGTTAATAAGGGTAATAAGGCCCATCAACAATTACCAACAAATTATTTAATAGGTTGTTATATATTTTGATCTTTATAATGTAAATGATTATAATGCCTACTAGATTAAATATATTTAATCTTACATGGGCCGGTACCGGTATTATGTTTCAAACCGGTATACCGGATTTTACCGCCGGTATAAACGTTATGCCGTTTCACTTATTTACTGGGGTGTTTTGTATCGGATTTACATCTGGAAACGGTAATACCGGTATAATCGGCCGGTATTTACCGGTTTTTAAAACATTGGTTTGTTGTCAAAGACAGGCAAGAAAGTCAGTACATATATGGTTGGGTTTCACAAGAAAACTAGAAAATTCCTCCCCTCAAATTTTTAAACATTAATAACTTTTTCATAAGTTAGGGAGGGAAAGCTACATGAAAGTTAACAAGCACACTGATAAGTATCAGATTGGTAGGGAGAAAATAGAGAGAAATAGAAGAACACGAAAGGTGGGGAAGATGTTGTTTATTCTCATAACTTCAACCAAATGCGTAATGCAACAGTAAATAGAAAACAAACTCAACTACTTCCTAAAAATAATGCTGAAATACCCATCCCCTTGACTTGACTCATTCTCAACTAATTAAATAAAAAGTAACTATGACTTAATTTATTATGTACTAGAAAATAAACAATTCCATGCAAGCAACCATTTCCCATGAAGCAAGTAGCCATGCTCGTTGACCCAACTCACTGCACATAACACACAGATTGATAAATTGTTTTCCTGTTGATCTACAAAATAAAACACCGTTTGTCTCGTCACGAAGAGCCCCGGGAGGGTAATCCGTGACCAAGCTCCGGCGTAAGAATAAGAAAACTTGCCGAAAATGTGGAGCTTATTCCGACGAGTGAGAGTCGCCGAAATATTCCTGGTATGAATCCTGAGTTGGATGTATTTAATACTATCCGGAGAATGTTCGGAGTAAATGAAGTATACGTGAGTTAAATGCAGAGAGTGTTGAATGCATACCTTTGGTGATCTTATGCCCAGCTTATATAGAAGGACCAGCTTATCAAATTGACAAGGATCCTGGTGTTATCTAACGACATCCTTGTATGCCAGAAAGGATCTAGACATGTGTCCTCTAGTTACCGGTGAGATGCTCTAAGCATTAAATGAAGCCTGCACCATTCTTGTACTTTCACTGGCGAAAACCTTCTCTCTCTGGTTGCATGCATTAATGGCCTTTGTAGGAGAAGAAGTGATGTGCATGTTCCCGCTCTTTTACAGTGTGTTCATTTTCAGAATAATGATATTTGGGCTTACTAAAGAGCCCAATAGAGCGGCCCAAGACGAGAAGCCCCAATCCAAAGGCCCTCGTCGACAAGTCATCTCTTGTCCTGGGCTATGAGCTTCAAAGCGTGTGGGCCTGTACTGATCAGTAGCGGCACTTCAACTATAGAGTGGGGCCTTGTTGTAATGATAACGCTACCCTGACGGATTCTTGATCCTGCGTCATCTTCTTGATCCAACGGTCAGGGTTCAAGGTGCATCCCCACGTGCATCAAATCAATGGTTGCTTTTGAAATGGTGATTAGATGGTTACCGCCCTGATTGATGAAGCTCTTTAAAAACCTTGAAACCGTTCACAATTTCACCATTCTTTCCCCTTTTTTCATCATCTTCCTTCTTTGATTCCTCTTTCACATTACATCATGAGTAGAAAAGGCCGATACTCTATTCGCTCGATTATCACTCAAGAGGAGTTAGAATCCTTTGTCACCTCTTATCGAATCCCACCAGAGCTTGCCCCAAAACTCCCCAGTTCTGATGATCCGATGACCTGTTCGCCGAAGAGGATAGTGATTTATACCTTGTCCTTTTCTTTTTGCGGTGTTAGATATCCATTATCTTCCTTCAAGATGGCCCTCTTGAAGCACTATAGGATTCACTTTTCCCAACTGCATCCTCTGGCTTTTTTGAGGATTGCCCATTTCGAGCTGTCTTGTGCTTCCTTCGTCGGTGAGCTATCAGTACCATTTGTCACACCCCGACCACGTTAAAACAACAAACCGTGGCGGAAACATCAGGGAGTGTTGTAACAGAATCATTGTTTCACAACCATGGTAATTAAAAGTTTCGTTTTATTGATTTATTAAGTAATGTTCATTGTCTTAAAACCAAACAAACAAGTTACATATCGTCTATCATTGTTTTTATGTCACTAAGGCCACGTCCAGATCCTAAGTGAACGTGCTTCCTAGCAATCAACATCATGCAACACCACCTGAAACATATGTAAAAACAAAGTCAGCAAAGAAATGCTGGCGAGCACATAGGTTTTATGAGAGTATCGGATTCGTGGCTCGTTTATATGTTGCAGTACCTCATTAGACTACAAGAGTCAAAAGTACAAACCTCATTTTGAAAAGTGTATTGCAACATAATTAACCAACTCAAATCAAGATGGTTATAGTTTATAAAATCTCGTAGCCATGATTCTTAACCCCAAAACATTTGTTTTTAGTAAACCAATTCGTAAAACATCTCGTAAAAACTCGTTAATAAAACTCGTATGATTTATATCACTTTGAAAACCTTGTTGTGTGACATCGTTTCAAAATCGTTTCCCAAGTGAACTAAATAATGACATGAAATGTAATATGATAAAAGCACTTATATATAAGATGTACCAGCGGCGGATCTACCATTCTTTTATCATGCTACACCCATCCCATTATCTAATCACTACCCAAAACCAATCGTTTAATCGAATAGTTTATCTCGTTTAAGTCGTTTCAAATTGTTTAACTCGTATCAAATCGTTTAACTCGTTTTAATTGTGAAACTACTTTTGGTCGTCTCGCTAATAACATTCAAACCTTCGTGACTCGACTATCTCGTTTCTCGTATTAACAAACCACCAAAGGGTAAGTTAACAATCATCAGATTCGAACGTTACCTACATATCCCTGATGTGCATAAAATGCAACATATAAATTACATCAATTGTGGCATAAAACTAACCCTTTTTTAGTACTAATGTTGGAAAAAGTGTGCTTTTGTCTTCCTTTTGTATTTTTAGGATTAAATGAGCTCAAATGAACAAAAGAAGCAAAAAGATAGCTAAATCTAACATAAATACAAGAAAAGGAACAAACATGGCATGCCCGACCACCCCGACAGCATCTTCCCAAGCAAAACAAGAAAACAAAAGGCTGAACACGCCTCGTGCTTAGTGAACATGGGGGCGTGCCCAAGTGCCAGCATAAAAGACAAAGCTATAGAAGCTTCTATCGCCCACCACGGGGCCGTGCTCAGTGGACACGGGGCCGTGGTCAACTATAAGATTCGTAGAATCCAGGTAAATCTTGATAGTACAGATATGCTTCTGCACACGGGGGCATGCCCAGCGGACACGGAGGCGTGGTCAACTAATGCAGACAAACTGAAATTAATGAAGGAAGAGAAGATGATGGACACGGGGCCGTGCCCGAGCTGCTGTTCAGGCTATAAATAGGGGTGCTTGGCTCATTTGCAAACCATCCCTTGGCACACCACCTCTCTCACACTTCACCCACCACCCACCACCATCACAACACCATCATCCACCACCATCATCCATTGTCCATCATAGAGTGTGTGAGTCATCTCGGGATCCAAGATTGATCGTAAGAGTTCTTGACAATCAAAGGCCATGTTTTCCTAAGTCTCTTACATCACTTGGTGAAGACAAGTGTCTATTGTAATACTTTTTATTTTTAATCTTTTCGCACTTTTTACTTGGTTATGTATTAATGACTTTAATAACTAGTTTCTTATGTTGAAGGTGATTCTTCCTTATCGTTTGTCCGTGGTGTCTTGGCATTATTTTACTGTCTATATAAAATCAAAGATTTTCACCATTCATATCTCCACGGTCTATATGGAGGTATGTTGGCTACCTGGTCGGGGGTTAAGGGAACGGTTTGGTAAGAGTCTTGCCTTGTTCAGTGTATAGATCCTGCAAGGACCTGGGTCAAATTTAGTAGGACCTCCTTCAATACCCACCGGTATTGGATGGCGGGGGTCCAAACTCTTTGATCCCCTCATATATAAGCTACTATTAATACTTTAACCCGGCTACTTAGGACTGTAATTTCTGCTGACTCAGACTACTTAGCCGAGGGTAACGTCACCTTCAAAAGAGGGGCCTACCATAATATGCATTGATAAATTAATTAATTATCTTTCAATAATCCGACCCTTTAGGATTGTATCCTTGCTGACTCAAACTACTGGGTTGAGGGTAACGCCACCTTCAAAAGAGGGGCCTACTACAATAACTAAGATAATCTCTTAAAAAGTGCAAAAATACGGACATAATCAAAGGTTACACTATACACGGGTCGGAGCCAAGTGATTTATCTTGTCTATCTGGTTTTATTTTTATTTTATTTTTCAGCATTTTAGTTTGTTTTTATTTTTCTAGTTTAAAACATTTTTTAACTTTTGATTTGATTAGACGTTGAGGATAAACTGGTACTAAAAGCTCTTGTGTCCTTGGACAACCTCGGTATCTTACCAACACTATACTACGCTCACGATGGGTGCACTTGCCTATATGTGTGTTTGGTGTTAGTAAAATATCGTGTTTTATAAATTTAAAACTTGACTAAATCGTAAAAAAGGCTTAAAATATACTTAAATACCTATCACACTTCGCACACATAAAGTTTTTGGCACCGTTGCCGGGGACACAAGGATTTTAAGAAAGTTAGGAATCAGCGGCCTAATCGTTTTTTCTAATTTTTCTATTTTTTTTAGGATTTCCTTAATTTTTCAGCTTTTGCAGAACTCAGCACGGGCCGTGCCCGCTGAACACGCCCCGTGCCCAATCCTTGGAACTGGCAATCCTGTTTTAAGTCAGACAGTAAGCTGAACACGCCCCGTGCCCACTCAACACGCCCCGTGCCCAAGTTTCAGTTACTGAAAACAGAACCGTAAGATCCCGACGGTTGGTAATTTCTGACACAAACATGAGTGATACTGATATTTTTTACTTTCGGCACTCTTATGGTACGTGGTGTCAAATATGTGGTGGTTCCCATAAAGAATTAGAATGTTATTTTCTAAATTATAAGCCCCACTATATAGACCCATCGTTTTCCCGTAGCCTTAAGAGGGGCGAAAGTAAAAATAATCCCTATCTCTCCCTCGAATGCTCTCAACTGGATCTTCTAGGAGAAATGCTTCTTGATGAACTATTTCAATTGGAAGATCTAATTCTTAATTGGTTAAAAGAACTTAGGATAGATTTCGATAATCTATCTCAAGACAATAACCAAGAAGGATTGTTGGGATCGCATTCGAACAACTTCATTGTTCCCGATGTTACCTCTAATTCTAGTGAGGACTTGAGCGATAGTCGTCCCTGTATCGATTGTGCCGTGAAGGACTCCCCATCGACTTCGTTCGATGCATACATAGACCTGAGCGATTCGGCATACACCTTCTTTAACGAGAGCCCGGGAAAGGGTTGGACTTGTCCACCTACATTTAGCATATGAATCACCCTCACCGACAACCTCTTGCGTTCTCGTCTTAATCTAGAGCAATTAAGGTATCTTAGGCACTTTGGGGTTGTTCCATCCAGTAAGGAACCGCCCGATATGGATAAACTCCTTAAAAATAAGAAAACTCCATAAGACAGCCTCTAGACACGGGGCCGTGTCCAGGTCAACACGCCCCCGTGTCCACCAAAAGATTCCTTTCTGATTTTTATCAGAATACGGACAAAATGTGTCAGAATTCTGTCTACACACGGGGCTGTGCCCAGCCGACACGGGGCCGTGTGCAGCGTTCTGTCGTTTTCTATAAATGCAGCAAGATTCCTGCTCATTTGGACCACTCCAAAGACAGAGATTTGCTGGGGATCTTCATTCATACCATCCTAGGTATATTCTAAAAGAAGGTTCTCAACAACCATCTTGTCCTTTCCACTTTTGTTCATTGCCTTCTTCTTCAATTTTCACTCAGTACCTCCATGAAAGCTTGAAATCTCCATGATTCCAAGCTTTATTGTAATGTTTGTAGGGTTATTATTCAAGGAATCTTGTTTAAAATAAGTGATATAACTTTGTTTTAAATTATTTATGCTTAAAAGTACCTTATAAACTGAAAAAAATAGTTTAAAACTACAAGATTCCTTGCTCTAAAAACCCGCAGACAGCTGAACACGGGGCCGTGTTCGAGGTGCTGGTCCCATAAAATTGAACCCTTTTCAGTATGTTTTCTTAGAATGGCGAGCAGAACTAGTGGAACATCTTCGTCACACTCCAGAAACAACCGACAATGGAGAAGGTCATCAACGGTTGAAGATTCTCTTGTAAACTACGTTTACGCCTTAAGAGAGGCCATTAATGATATAACGGGGGTGGAAGAAGCATTGGTCGACCGTATTAATCATCTGACGGTGGGACTAGAAGGATGTCTCCGAGAAGTCAACCTTTGGCACCAAAGGTTGAACATTCTCGCCTCGCCTCCTTTGGTACCGATTATCACCCAAAGGGCATGGAATGTGGTACCGGAAGTCATCATTCCGGCCGAATGGTACGCCATACATCCGGAACCCCCTCGAGACATATTGCAAGGGGTTCCGATTGGTGTCACTACCCCTCCACAAGATGTTGAGGAACATGAAGCCGCCTCCTTACTCCCAAGAGAGATAGAAGAATGGCTTTAGCAACATCTAGGGAACACCGCTCGGCTTGGAGTTCTACAAAACTTTTAAGTACCGGAAAACTATTTCCGGAATTTTGGTTCTTATTGTATTAATAGAGCTCCTTAGGATGATTTTAAGTATCACTTGACCTATCTAATTTAGGACCCTTAAATTTTCTTTTTTGTTTTTAACTTTTTAGGATTATTATGTAATTCTCTCTATGACTTAATGAATGATGGTTTTAGTTAATTTGGTGTTTGGATGATGTTGAAAGGGATAAAACACACTCGAGATGGTGAAGGATAACAAGGGAAACTTGAACCAGCACCCCATGCACGAAAACAGGGCCATCCGACAAAATTTTCTTCATTACAGTAAGTTCAGCACGGGCCATGCCCACCCAACACGGCCCTGTGCTGCACAATCTGCAGAAAATGCCTAGTTTAGGTAACTGGACACGGAGCGTGTTCACCCAGCACGCCCCCGTGTCTAGGCTTCTGTTTCTTTTTACATATTATGTTACTGGCGATTTGAACACAGGGCCGTGCCCGGACACCACGGGGCCGTGTCTAGATGCCCAGTAATATAAATTTTGCTTTTTCACACCTTTTTACACATTTAATCAACCTAAGTCTCTTACATCACTTGGTGAAGACAAGTGTCTAGTGTAATACTTTTTATTTTTAATCTTTTCGCACTTTTTACTTGGTTATCTATTAATGACTTTAATAACTAGTTTCTTATGTTGAAGGTGATTGTTCCTTATCGTTTGTCTGTGGTGTCTTGGCATTATTTTACTGTCTATATAAAATAAAAGATTTTCACCATTCATATCTCCACGGTCTATATGGAGGTATGTTGGCTACCTGGTTGGGGGTTAAGGGAACAGTTAGGTAAGTGTCACACCCCAAATTCCACGTGTCACCGGTGGGCCCGGTGGGGAGTATCGTGACGTAGTTGATATCGTCATAGTCAAACAACACAATATATAAATGCACAGCGGAAGCAAAAGATAAAAATATTACAATCCGACTATAAAGTAATATCAAGTATTACAACGGAAAGTAAAGGATCCACAGGCGGATCAAAATAAAAGATAAACTGTTCAACAGACTTTAGGCATCTAGAACTTGCAAGATTCCTTATTCACGCCCTGAGCTTCCAGCCAATTACGTTCAGTACCTGTCACTTAACCTTTTTGGAAAATACGTCAGTTTACACTGGTAAATACAATTTAACTGACTCATTTTGAAAAGAGTTTGAAAATTGATTTGCGTGCAAACGGCACAAAATATCTTGACACAGTGATTAAAATGCACAGAGGCAAAATTAATCTTTTATAACTTGGGACAATTTTATTAATAAAAATCTTGTATCCGATTTGCATGTTTGTCCAACATTTAGGGCCGGTGATTATACAATACAAGCCGGACGAGATTAATCGACACACCACAAATATGAATCTCACAAGAAGTTACCCTTACGAGTGAGTATATGTTTTACATATGCAACAGGAGGTGTTTTGTCTACACCTTGTGCTTACGTCGTGGCCATTCGCTTTTTAAATGAGCCAAGGATATCCAGGACACGGTCATTAACCCCCAATGTTATTTGTTATCAAACAATACAAATTAAAACGGGCTTATGCAATTTAATCATCTCTGATTAAAAGGTTTCTACACCCGACCAAGCGGTATTTTTATAATACCGTATCCCAAGCCCGTATAAGGGAAAATAAGTTAAAAGTATTTACCTGAGCTAAATATAAATTCAATCCCAGCCGTATATCAAATCAGCAAGTACAGATAGCTTTTACTGGGCTCCTAAATCTGGAACGAAGGTTTTTAATAACCTATTAGATTCCTAACGGGTCTTTAATTAAGCCTAAGCTTAGACCGGTTAGTTTTAAAGGACGCTACGGTTCAAACGCACGATTAAGCGAAGACCGGATAGAATGTAATTTAGACCCGACAAGTTTGAAGACTTGTATAATATGGGTATACTAAATACATTCTGGATTTTGAGACAAAAATGATAATGTTTGACCCGTTTCGGTCAATTTATGCAAACTAGTTACATAATCTAAACCGGACGCGAAAAGGGCGTTATGGGTAACCATAAGAGTCATATGCAAGTTCCCTGATTTAATATGCCTTAAATATGTCATAATATCAGTAAGTTATTTTTTTTTATTATGCCCAAAACGGATTTAAACACAAGCTAGGCCTCATAAGGGCATTTTGGTCATTTAAAAGGTTATAAAAGAGTTTATTTGTAAATCTGAGTTATGGGTCTGATTTATACAGTAAGTATACTTAATTTAACATGTTATAACAGTAGGGTATGACCCATATGTGAAACTTATCATTTAAAACCAAACTATGCACCTTAGGGGTATTTTGGTAATTTCACAAGGGCTTAAAATGTCAAAATTGGGAATCTGAGTTTATAAACTTATACTTACTGTTATTTTATAAAATATACTAAAAACATCAGTAGATATCAACCTTATAGGTTTAATATGATTATAGTACATACTATGCGATAAAAATGCGTAAAAAGGCGATTTGGAGCCATTTCCGGGTTTGTAAAAGAAAGCTGATAATTTTATATTTCCAGAATGCTCAAAATATTATATTTAACAAATAAAATCAGTAGAAAAAGGTTTGGGGTCAAAAGGATTTATAAAACTCATTTTATAGCCCAAAAGGGCAAAACCGACAATAACCGATTTAAGGCTAAAACTCTATGATTCAATCAGTTTAAAAATTTATTAAAAATCCTTATAATTCCCAAAATATTTTATAACAACAGTAGGTATACACTTTGATGTAAAAAATTAGGTTTTGATAGGTGTTATGCTCATAACGCCGTTTAATTAATAAAAACCGTTCTATTTGCGATATTGAGCATAACTCACAATCCAGACCTCGGATTGATGTCAAATTTTCGGTGCAAGTTTATAAATCAGCAACAAAGGTTTCTACTCTTTCACTTTTTCAAAAATCGCGTTTTATGGTAAAAAGGGCAAAATAGTCATATTTAAGCATAAACCGGTAACATGCATATGAATCGGATAAGTATTGATCCAAGTTGTAAAATCTCAGAGAGTTAAACTTATATGAAAGTTGGTCCAAAATAAGCTCTAATTCAGATCTCAAACATGCATGTACGGATCAGAACTGATAGTCAAAGAAAAAGTCAATTTATGTGACTTTCGGTTCCGATTCGAGTTTAAACTGAAAATTGTCGAATTGATTATGTTAAAACATGTTCTTACATTGATTATAAAGTTATTTTGATGATCAAACAGGTTGCATGTAGCCTACATTGTTAATCATGCTTAAATTTGCAAAAACCCACTCTGTTGACTTTTTAAGAAAAGCTTTGACTCGACAATTAACATGCTTAGAGTGTGAATCTGAAAATACCCTTTTAGGGGTTTGTTACACACATAAATACCAACATGCAGGTACTTTCAATTTGAGAAATGACAGAGCCACTCTCGTTTAATCGTAAAGTCAAGTGTAATTTACGATAGTTTGACTTTCGGCTAGAACACAAGCTAGAACGAATTAGAGAATGATATAAATACTTACAATGGTCCTAAACAAGCTTAGAGATCACTATGAGCCTGCCTTGTCGTCTAGAAAGCTCCAGGAGAAGTCTTGTGAATTTTTGAAGTTCAAGTGTTCATGTGTTTGCAACAACAAGAGCCTTTTATGATGATTTTGATCTGATTTAGAGTTGCCACAGGGGTCTAGGACTGATATGAGAAGCATACAAGTGTCCTCAATTGCATGAAAGTCGATTGGTCAGGCCCTAGAGTCGAGAACAGCTGGTAACAACTCGCAAAACAGACCTGACTGGCACCTGTGCAAGTTCTGTCGCTGGGCAGGTCTCGCGTGGCGCGAGACACCCCTCGCGTGGCGCGAGGGTGAGGGCGACCAGCCTTTCAAGTTTTCATCAAATTACATTTCAGTCCCTGAACTTTTGTAACGTGTTTAGGCTATTTATTTGCACTCTAGACCCTTGAAATCTGATTTTTATGAACCTTGGGACTTTTATAAACATGGCAAAGTCCTCGGTTCACTTTACGCTTACCCGAAAAGTCACGAAATTCATGATAACGCAATTAACCTTTCTTGTACGGTTTTGGCCATAACTTTCTCATACGATAACGAAACTTCATGAAATTTTTACCACATATTCTAGTGAGTATATTTTATCATTACAAAGCTTCGGGTTTGCCAAAAGATCACTCAGAGGTATAATTTCAACATGTTGACACTTTTAGTCCCTGTAGTTTGTAATTCCTCACTTTCTTTCATTTCTCGCTTCGTATGATCCATGACTTATCCGTTTAAGGTTATAAACACCATGTAGGGTTATTTTAGGGCCTATTTATCAATTGTTGATACCTTGGACTCTTATATCCACACAGTTTCACTGTTTGTCAACTTTAGTCCCTCTAAAGTATGTTTTCATATATTCACAGTCCATGACACGTGTCAATACATTATTGGACGTAAATTTTCGAGGTGTTACATCCTCACCCCCTTAAAAGAAATCTCGACCTTGAGATTTGCTTAAAATAAAGGGGGCACTTTCTGTCCTATATTGAACTTAACCATCCTCAGTACATTTGGGCCTCTATGGCACTCCAGCTGACCTCTATAATAGGTCATGTATCATTTTGGAGTTTCTTAACCTGCCGATCCTAAATTGATACGGTTTGCTCAACATATTATAAATACGCATTTCATTATGTGATAATGCTTCTCAACTTATTGGTGAAACACATCCTTAAATCATTAGTGTTTTATTGTGTTGCGAGCTCCGCCAAGCTCCTTAAACAGGTTTTAGCTTATAAGCTATTTGATCTCGCTACATTCGATTTTCCTTCGAATGACTCTACATATTCAGAGCTTAACTAGCCTGATAATTTAACAAATTTGCACACCTTTCCTGGTGATCACTTTTGTTAAACCTTATTCCTTAACAAGAACTTAGGAGGGTTGCTGCTTTTATTAATTCTTGATTTTCTGCCGAATACTGGCATATTATAGATGACTAGGGATTTGTATGATCTTATTCGTTGTTTCCAATATAACTTCCAGATCCTGATAAGTGGACTTCCCAAAGTCTCGTCCATCAAGCGGATGTTTTGATATTTCATCTATACAAGGTCTCCAAAAGAGCCACCTTGATACTTATATAACGACTATTATAAAAAGCTTATCTTAAGGTGAAATGGTTATTCCAACTACTGCTTAGAACTAATCCCAAGGAATAGTTAATCCTTGCGTTAGTCGATCAAATTGACGATCCTGGGCAGCTAATGATAATTCTTAATCGTTGTCCAATTAGGGTTGCGGTAATCAATGCATAAGCAAAATGAACCGTCTTTCACACTTAACTATACTGAATTCTCCGGATATTGAGTCAGGCTATATGAATCTATATCTTAAAATTTACTTAATCAGGGTTTCGATTATTCCATGATCAACACGGAGTTCCTACCACACTCTAACCTTAAGCAGGATGTTAATCTTAACTCTATTTGCTTCTCAGAAGGTAAACAGGATAGTCTTAGGAGAAGATAATTATGACACACAGAGATGTCAGAGGTGACTGTATTTTCAGGCTTGAGTTTATCTATCGATGTCGGTGTCAGATAAATGACACATTCTCTTTATAATGCAAGGATGTCCTAAGTGGAGATACTTATAGGACATTTTTATATTGGATATCTTCCTTGAATACTACTAGTCGACTTTAGTACAATATGACCATCGGGATATCTCAAGGGTTCCATGTATTAAACCTCCATGCTGATCAGACATGGAAATAATCTATGGGACACACTAGGATACGCCAATCCTCATATGACACTTTTATCAAACATAGTTTGGCATTCGCAGGCAATAGAAAAATAATTAAAATAACATATGTTGTCGTACTCTACGCAAAGAAAGAGTGCTCTTAGATTTTCGAAAGGATTCCTTGCCGATCTATAAGAATCGGTTACTATGGTTTCCTTGGTAGTTATACCTTGTGGATGATAAAATTGTTTTTTGCTAAGTTTATGGTTCATGAAGATTTATTATTGCCTATATTAAAAACAGGACACTTAGCAGAAATTATCATTGATAAATGATAAGGAAGTTTATTGTACAAGTGCTTATATTTATTTAATAATGGAAGTTTCACAAACTAGGCACCTAGCTCAGTTGGCTAGGCGTGCGAAAGGGTGCGGCCTAGACCCAGGTTCGATTCCGGGGACGGCCGATTCCACCATTTTTGCTACTTATCGATTTCTTACAGGAACATAAAATAGTTCTGGTAAATTTTCTACTTGTAAGTATTTACCTTACACTTAATATATATATTGTCCTTATGAAGAGTTTAAAAAAAAAAAAAAAAAAACTTGTTATACTTATAGTTTATGAAGGATTTACTGGTATCCGAACCAAAATAAAACTCTTAGCATTTAAATTACTGATAAAATGCCAAGGAATGTACCTGATGTCATTATTTATGGGCTAGCTTAGGCATTTTAGGCGCTTCCAATCTTAGGCTTTACTTCCTTAGCCGCCTTTCCTTTGACAGATTCAGGGCACGTGGTCTTGATGTGGCCTTTCTCATAACAGCCGAAGCAGACTGCATCCTTCATGTACTGGCAGTTCAATGTTTTATGATCCCTCGATTTGCAGATTCCACAAGCCCTCGTCTGTGATTGGGGTTTTGGTTCGAACCTGCACTTCCCATAATGGCGCTTCTTGCAGGTCTTGCATACAGGTTTCTGGTTGGACTTTTGTATGTTCTTTTTCTTAGAACTCTGGGAGTTATTTTCCTCCCTTTTCCTCTTTAGTTCATCCCTTGCCTTAGAGGTATGAACGAGATCCTTCTCGTGAGTAAGGTCGTGTGGTCTTGGATGAGACCTTGAGCAATTAGCATTGGGCTCCTTAAACTTTTTCACGGCCTTCTTCACAGCTTTTCCAACAGCTGCGTCTATCATAGTTTGAAGGACATCGTTGGAAATTCTAAGGTTCATAACTGTAGTATCATTGGCATGCGTCGCATCATCCATAGTACGATCAACGGCTGCCTTATCTGAGTTTGCCATACTTGATATTGGTTCCTAACATTGATGAAACAATTACTTAACTGCAATCCGACAACCGCTATTCATCATCCTGGCAATTCATCATATACTATCCATGGTACCATTATACCATATAGGACGATATAACATAAACATTCTTAATGAACATTGTTTAGATATGTATACTTATTAATTTTATTTAGCCTAGGCCATAAAAGACCATTGAGGGCATTTAGGGTCTGGACCTAGTCCATCACCCTTTTTGACAGGGAATCGAAATGTCACAACTGTCTTTATTATATTGATGAATTTGGATAGCTTGTAAGCTTGCCATGAGGATATCAGAAGAGAGTGAATCCTAATAGATATAAAATATCTATCTAAGGTTCGTCGGAGCATTCTCTAAGGTATCATCGGCCAATTTCTATCTCGCGTCCATTGGTCGGAATCTTAATCGGGCGAAAATAACAGTTCTCAACATTTATCGCTCATTAAAGAATCATATGTGCTAGCATAAAGAAAAATAAATTTATGCATAAACTTCCTGATAAGGAGAAGTACCTGCTATATGGTTAGCATTCTGTACCACCTCCGGGGCGTTCCTCTGGAAGACTCATGTCCTTGTTTTCCTGGCCTCCCTCGGCTTCTTTAAAGTCTTTGGGCAGTTAGTCTTGATATGCCCTTCATCGTTACAATTGTAACAGGTCGCGTTCTTCAACTCCTTGCAATCTAAAGTCTTGTGACCCTTGGTCTTGCATATTCCACACAGTTTGGCACCTGGGTCAATTGTACACTTTCCATAATGTTACTTTTTGCAGTTACTGCACTTGGGTCTGTTATTAGACTGACTTGAGTTTTTCCCAAACTCGGAATCTTTCTTGTTCCTTAAACTTCCCTTTTTCTTCTTGTCAGATCGATGAGAGTTCTCCTCCTCTCTTTCTCTTTTTCCCTCACCAGAAGCCTTAACAGACTTATTTCTGATTGCATCTAAGGTGAGAGATAAGGATAAGTCCACTGCGGACCTATAAGTGGTTGGTCTAGATGCTTTAACATTTCCCTTTATCTCTGGTGCCAGGCCTCCAATAAAACGCGCTATGCGTTTAGGTTCAGGGGTGACTAAATAAGGAACTAGGCGGGACATAGTGTTAAAATTTGTCACGTATTCCTGGCAATCTAAATCCTTCATGACTAGAGTCAAGAAGTCTGATTCTATCTCTTCTACCTCATGCTGCGGGCAAAAATTTTCCTTGACTAATGCAACAAATTGATTCCAAGATAAGTTGTAGAGTAGAACCTTTCCCGTGGCTTGGAGCAATGATCTCCACCATGCCAACGCTTCTCCTTTGAATGATTGTGAAACAAATTTCACAACATCTTGCTCTGTACAACCGCTGATGTCAACAACAGCGTCCATCTCATCGAGCCATGTCATGCAACCGATGGCCCCTTCTTCTCCTGTAAAGTCTCTCGGCTTGCAGGAGACAAAATATTTATATGTGTAGGTCTTAACTGGTGCCTCTTGGTGAAACACGACCTGAATAGGCGGAACACTCCTTCGATGTGATGAGTTATGAACATCGCCTTCCTCTAACTCATTTGATTTAGGAGGGGGCTTAATACGAGCCACAGATAGAGTCGTAGCGTGGTTATCATTTGATTCACTATACTGACTGTCAAGAGCTTGAGTAACAGCACTATCTATTAGTGCCTGCAGTTCCGCTTCAGTCATGCTAATTCTGGTAATATCATTGTTCTTCTTCGGGTGGCTGTTGGCCTCCTCTGATCCAGCCATGTAGCTTGATTGCTACATAAACATTGACAATGATTTATTCAGAGGTTATTATGGAATCCCCATTTTTGACGATTCATCAACCATGGTAATATAAACCATATTGGTTAATTTGTTAGTTATTTTTTTTTTAAATTAGTATTCTCCATTATAATTTATCCTAGTTATAAAACGTTAAGGATATTAAAGTGGCGCAGAAGGCCTAGTCACAAGGACAGTTTTAAATTTATAAGCCATGATTGTTTGGGATCGAGGCATTTAAGGTTTGAGCATAGTCGGTTACTTTTCTTAACAGGGAGTCGAAGACTACAACTGCCTTTTGTCTTTTAGGACAATAGATATAGCCCGTGGGCATTCCTTTCTGAGGGATGTTTATGATATGACAATCTTTTCAGATGCTATTAGTCAAGATCGTTTGGATCATACCGACTATTATGCTTGGACATGGTCCAACATTTTGAGACAGGAGGTCAAAGACCATCACTGTCGTTGTCTTATCGACAACCAATTTAGCCCGTAGGCACTTCATCACTTACGGATGTTTATAATATGATCATCTTATAAGATGATATAAGCCATGATTTCTATAATCATAAGGTAAATTAGAAGTTTTAAAAAAAATTTCAATATAGGGATGACTGTCGTGATTTTATCGAATCACATTTGTCAGGAGTGCTAACACGTTCTTAGGTGTTAACAAGGATCTGAATCCCTTGAGTAGGTTTCACCATCTTGGCCGTGTAGGCTAGGTTTCTCTTTTTAGATATACTGACAGGGAAGGAGGGATATTCATTTCATTCAGGATTTTTTTTTCTCATAAATCCTAATTTACAAGTTAATAATAGCACAAATGGCCTAGTCGCGTAGACAAGTTTACAAGCCATGATTTCAGAGAATCGAGGCATTAAAGTTTTAAAAATGGCACAAATGGCCTAGTCGCGTAGACAAGTTTAATTTATAAGCCATGATCATTTGGGATCGCGGCAATTAGGTGTGAATCAACGTTCATTACCTTTTCTTGACAGGGAGTTGTAGGCTACTACTGTCTTTAGTCTCAGAAGACGTTAATTATAGCCTGTAGGCACTTCCCTTCTAAGGGATGTTATTTTCCATTTATTTCATGTTTCATGTTTAGAATGAAAACTTAGTTTAATCAATCCATTATATGGAGATAAAAGTACAGAGTTGCCCTAAGCGGGTCTTCGAAAGGAATAATGTGTCCTCGAAGGGACCGAAAGATAAATATGTCCTTATGAGGACTATTAAGGAAACGATCTTCAGTAAGAGGAGTTTCTTCTTCATTCTTATTTCTGAATGCTCTCTCCTTGTAGGCTCGTTTCATCTTGGCCGCGGTACGAAGTTTAGCATTTCAAGGCTCCAAGTGTGGAGAATTCCTATTACAGCTTCTTCGCTTGGCGACGTATTCAATTAGAATTAGAAGCAAAATTTCCAGATTAGGATTGAGATTATTCCTATGTTAAGTCTAGACTCAGAAGGTCAAAGAATGTGCTACTGTGTCATTGAGATTAAACACAAAAGATTAGTGTTTAATTCACTCAATGTTGGCTCTGATACCAACCTGTCACACCCCAAATTCCACGTGTCACCGGTGGGCCCGGTGGGGAGTATCGTGACGTAGTTGATATCGTCATAGTCAAACAACACAATATATAAATGCACAGCGGAAGCAAAAGATAAAAATATTACAATCCGACTATAAAGTAATATCAAGTATTACAACGGAAAGTAAAGGATCCACAGGCGGATCAAAATAAAAGATAAACTGTTCAACAGACTTTAGGCATCTAGAACTTGCAAGATTCCTTATTCACGCCCTGAGCTTCCAGCCAATTACGTTCAGTACCTGTCACTTAACCTTTTTGGAAAATACGTCAGTTTACACTGGTAAATACAATTTAACTGACTCATTTTGAAAAGAGTTTGAAAATTGATTTGCGTGCAAACGGCACAAAATATCTTGACACAGTGATTAAAATGCACAGAGGCAAAATTAATCTTTTATAACTTGGGACAATTTTATTAATAAAAATCTTGTATCCGATTTGCATGTTTGTCCAACATTTAGGGCCGGTGATTATACAATACAAGCCGGACGAGATTAATCGACACACCACAAATATGAATCTCACAAGAAGTTACCCTTACGAGTGAGTATATGTTTTACATATGCAACAGGAGGTGTTTTGTCTACACCTTGTGCTTACGTCGTGGCCATTCGCTTTTTAAATGAGCCAAGGATATCCAGGACACGGTCATTAACCCCCAATGTTATTTGTTATCAAACAATACAAATTAAAACGGGCTTATGCAATTTAATCATCTCTGATTAAAAGGTTTCTACACCCGACCAAGCGGTATTTTTATAATACCGTATCCCAAGCCCGTATAAGGGAAAATAAGTTAAAAGTATTTACCTGAGCTAAATATAAATTCAATCCCAGCCGTATATCAAATCAGCAAGTACAGATAGCTTTTACTGGGCTCCTAAATCTGGAACGAAGGTTTTTAATAACCTATTAGATTCCTAACGGGTCTTTAATTAAGCCTAAGCTTAGACCGGTTAGTTTTAAAGGACGCTACGGTTCAAACGCACGATTAAGCGAAGACCGGATAGAATGTAATTTAGACCCGACAAGTTTGAAGACTTGTATAATATGGGTATACTAAATACATTCTGGATTTTGAGACAAAAATGATAATGTTTGACCCGTTTCGGTCAATTTATGCAAACTAGTTACATAAACTGAACCGGACGCGAAAAGGGCGTTATGGGTAACCATAAGAGTCATATGCCAGTTCCCTGATTTAATATGCCTTAAATATGTCATAATATCAGTAAGTTATTTTTTTTATTATGCCCAAAACGGATTTAAACACAAGCTAGGCCTCATAAGGGCATTTTGGTCATTTAAAAGGTTATAAAAGAGTTTATTTGTAAATCTGAGTTATGGGTCTGATTTATACAGTAAGTATACTTAATTTAACATGTTATAACAGTAGGGTATGACCCATATGTGAAACTTATCATTTAAAACCAAACTATGCACCTTAGGGGTATTTTGGTAATTTCACAAGGGCTTAAAATGTCAAAATTGGGAATCTGAGTTTATAAAATTATACTTACTGTTATTTTATAAAATATACTAAAAACATCAGTAGATATCAACCTTATAGGTTTAATATGATTATAGTACATACTATGCGATAAAAATGCGTAAAAAGGCGATTTGGAGCCATTTCCGGGTTTGTAAAAGAAAGCTGATAATTTTATATTTCCAGAATGCTCAAAATATTATATTTAACAAATAAAATCAGTAGAAAAAGGTTTGGGGTCAAAAGGATTTATAAAACTCATTTTATAGCCCAAAAGGGCAAAACCGACAATAACCGATTTAAGGCTAAAACTCTATGATTCAATCAGTTTAAAAATTTATTAAAAATCCTTATAATTCCCAAAATATTTTATAACAACAGTAGGTATACACTTTGATGTAAAAAATTAGGTTTTGATAGGTGTTATGCTCATAACGCCGTTTAATTAATAAAAACCGTTCTATTTGCGATATTGAGCATAACTCACAATCCAGACCTCGGATTGATGTCAAATTTTCGGTGCAAGTTTATAAATCAGCAACAAAGGTTTCTACTCTTTCACTTTTTCAAAAATCGCGTTTTATGGTAAAAAGGGCAAAATAGTCATATTTAAGCATAAACCGGTAACATGCATATGAATCGGATAAGTATTGATCCAAGTTGTAAAATCTCAGAGAGTTAAACTTATATGAAAGTTGGTCCAAAATAAGCTCTAATTCAGATCTCAAACATGCATGTACGGATCAGAACTGATAGTCAAAGAAAAAGTCAATTTATGTGACTTTCGGTTCCGATTCGAGTTTAAACTGAAAATTGTCGAATTGATTATGTTAAAACATGTTCTTACATTGATTATAAAGTTATTTTGATGATCAAACAGGTTGCATGTAGCCTACATTGTTAATCATGCTTAAATTTGCAAAAACCCACTCTGTTGACTTTTTAAGAAAAGCTTTGACTCGACAATTAACATGCTTAGAGTGTGAATCTGAAAATACCCTTTTAGGGGTTTGTTACACACATAAATACCAACATGCAGGTACTTTCAATTTGAGAAATGACAGAGCCACTCTCGTTTAATCGTAAAGTCAAGTGTAATTTACGATAGTTTGACTTTCGGCTAGAACACAAGCTAGAACGAATTAGAGAATGATATAAATACTTACAATGGTCCTAAACAAGCTTAGAGATCACTATGAGCCTGCCTTGTCGTCTAGAAAGCTCCAGGAGAAGTCTTGTGAATTTTTGAAGTTCAAGTGTTCATGTGTTTGCAACAACAAGAGCCTTTTATGATGATTTTGATCTGATTTAGAGTTGCCACAGGGGTCTAGGACTGATATGAGAAGCATACAAGTGTCCTCAATTGCATGAAAGTCGATTGGTCAGGCCCTAGAGTCGAGAACAGCTGGTAACAACTCGTAAAACAGACCTGACTGGCACCTGTGCAAGTTCTGTTACAGTAAGAGTGTTGCCTTGTTCAGTGTATAGATCCTGCAAGGACCTGGGTCAAATTTAGTAGGACCTCCTTCAATACCCACCGGTATTGGATAGCGGGGGTCCAAACTCTTTGATCCCCTCATATGTAAGCTACTATTAATACTTTAACCCGGCTACTTAGGACTGTATCCCTGCTGACTCAGACTACTTAGCCGAGGGTAACGTCACCATCAAAAGAGGGGCCTACCATAATATGTATTAATAACTTAATTAATTATCTTTCAATAATCCGACCCTTTAGGATTGTATCCTTGCTTACTCAAACTACTGGGTTGAGGGTAACGTCACCTTCAAAAGAGGGGCCTACTACAATAACTAAGTTAATCTCTTAAAAAGTGCAAAAGTACGGACATAATCAAAGGTTACACTATACACGAGTCGGAACCAAGTGATTCATCTTGTCTATCTGTTTTTATTTTTATTTTATTTTTCAGCATTTTAGTTAGTTTTAATTTTTCTAGTTTAAAACATTTTTTTAACTTTTGATTTGATTAGACGTTGAGGATAAACCGGTACTAAAAGCTCTTGTCTCCTTGGACGACCTCGGTATCTTGCCAACACTATATTACGCTCACGATGGGTGCACTTGCCCATATGTGTGTTTGGTGTTAGTAAAATATCGTGTTTTATAAATTTAAAACTTGACAAACGCGTAAAAAGGGCTTAAAATATACTTAAATACCTATCACACTTCGCACACATCAACCCCCACACATAACCATGGGTGTAGTCTGATAACGGGATTTGTCAGATCCTATGGTACCATAACCTAATACTGGTCGGTTAGGCCAAAATTAATGAATGTCATTTGTTATGTTACTACAACCATCAAGCTTGTTCATATTATCGAAATTGTTATTAGTTTAATATAAACCATTTAAATCGTTTTTGAAACCATCGTTTAAACCTTGAAATCGTTTAATACATATGAATCACCCCAAAACAATTGAAAATAGTAAAATAGGGGAACTATGTACTCACATTGAATAGAAAGGTATCCTTGATTTAAAGAACTTAGCAAAGCTCAGACAAACCAAGGAAATTCAAGTAGTACCTGTTAATCAGATCACTAGTAAATAAATCGACACCTAAATCGGAAGATCGGACAGAATGAGGTCTTGTAAACCAAATGAGTGTTGGAACTCATGTGATATGGTTTAACAAAGCCTACATTCTAAATCGGAACCTAACCTAAGTGCTTTCGACCCGTTACGACCCATTAAGGTAGCTTACGCTACTTTAACGCGTCGTTCGCGCAAAAGCGCGTTCGAGATGTCTAACTAGTCCTATGACAAGTATTATATGCCCTAACATGTTTAATTATGTTGCATAATCAGTTTTGTGACAAATGTTTAAGTTACATATGCTTAAAATCCAATTATGCATGAAAAGGGCATTTTGGTCATTTACCTAAGGCATATAAACTACCTATCATACAACTACTTAAACTACGTGACCATAAGGTATAACCTCGGAAGGTTATTCCCTATGCAACTATGGTCACTATACATGCTTGGTCGGATCCTAATGATCGACCAAACGGGTCGAGTTCGAAAGTCTAAGTGGTGGTTTAGACAGCTTGACTTACGACTCTAAACAAGCACTAAACTAAAAGTGACGAGCTAAGCATGTTAAAACATGCTTAACTAAGTTAGAAAACAGTGTTTTTTTTTATATCAAAACAAAGTGTTTTGATACCAAGAGTAGTTTGGTTGCAAAATACGCTTAAATACGCATTTTGACCGAAACTACGACTCGTCACTACGCCTAGTCAACGTGGTAATCAGTAGGTATAGTCACAAGGGTCTATGTCCATCGTGATTACGCTCACGTCGCGAAGTTCAAACGAACTTCGTGTTGACCAACTCGTGGTCAAAGCAGAAAGTCAAACACTGTTTGACTTTCACGCTCGATAAGCGATAAAAGAACGAAGGAAGCTTACTAAGGGTCCTTGCTAGGGGGAACTTTGTCAATCACACTCAGGTATGAAGCAATGGCTCCAGCTTAGAGTGTAATTCAGATCAAGGGTGAAGAGAATGAATGGAATGCTTGGCTATATATACTTGTTGCAAACTTACAAGATCATGAAACTTGTTTGTGTGGTCTCCAAGCAAAAATCATAGCCATACAAGTGTTATGAGTTGATTAGAAGCCTTGGAGAGGTGTTAACTTGGTTAACACACAATAATATTTGCATAAACAGCCCCTAAACTATCAACAGATTGCTGAAAATCAGTTTCTGGAACTGGGCACTTTTAGGCGCCCCGCGTAAGCTGAGGGACATGGCTTACGCGGCCCGCCTGGTCCCTGCTGATCAGCCAAAGTTTCAATGTTGACAACTTTCGTCCCTGCATGTGTTTGAGCTCATTATTGGCACTTTTAACACCCGTTAAGACATTTTCAAGGCCCTACAAGGTGATCAAAGTATAGAGTACTCAAAATATGCTTGAAAAACTCTCGGATGTCGGCTCGTTTGGTCGTACGGTCACGTTATTCGTCAAATTACGACGAAACTCAAACGGACGCGAAAATGATCCAAATTAAGCGATGAATGGTATTTTTGCATGCCGATCACTAAAATAAAAATATTTTAGTGTGTACAAAAATTTTGGATGTCCAGATGTGGTCAGAACGTAAGATATGCGTGAAAATGCAAACTTACGCCGTTTTTGACACTTTTAGTCCCTGTAAGATCAAATAAGCATATTTTCGCACACCGAACCACTCAAAGCTTATTTCTAACCTATGTTTAGGTTATTTATGGTATGTTTAGCTTATGATCGAGTTTCAAACTGTTCGATCCCATACGAAACGGCATAGTTTCGCAGTTTGACACAAATAGTCCCTGCGATTGAATAGACTTGTTTTCAACACACCAACCCATCCAAAACTTATTTCTAAGTTATGTAAAGGTTATTTAGGTATGTTAAGCCTATGTCACTATTCTGGAGTGTTTGTCATGTTATACTGAATGCCTTTACGCACCAGTTTGCGTATAACCTTCTAGAAAGCGATTTAAAGCTTGAAATCGGAATCGAATCAAATCGTAAAATCATCAAACACAAATAAACATATAATAACACCAAAACACATTGTTTTATTGATAATTAACATTGTTTTACATTGTACATAGATTACAGAGCACAGTTGTCACAGTCTCCCCTACTTTAGGAAATTTCGTCCCGAAATTTTAACTAGAGGAAACTTGTGAGAACAATTGCGGATATTTCGCCTTCATTTGGTTCTCACGTTCCCAAGTAAACTCTGGGCCACGTTTGGATTCCCAACAAACCTTGACCAATCGAATCTGTTTGTTCTTCAACTGTTTGAATGTACGGTCCACTATCTCCACAGGTTTCTCGACAAAGTGCATCGTTTCATCGACTTGGATTTCGTCGAGTGGAATGTGAAGATCAGCGTTAGCTAAACACTTTCGCAAATTGGACACGTGAAAAGTCGGATGAATATTTCCAAGCTCTGGAGGTAGCTCATGTCGATAGGCAACCTTTCTAACTCTTTCAACAATCTTAAATGGTCCAACATATCGTGGTGCAAGTTTTCCTCTCTTACCAAATCTCACCACTCCCTTCCAAGGTGACATCTTGAGTAGGACATGGTCTCCGACTTGAAACTCTAAGGGCTTGCGTCGCATATCCGCATAACTCTTTTGACTGCTTCTAGCTTTCACAAGATTATCGCGGATCTTCTTGATTTTATCTGTTGTTTCCAGAATGAGCTCAGGTCCAGTAAGTTGAGCTTCACCGATCTCATTCCAACAGACAGGTGAACGACATTTTTGACCGTAAAGAGCTTTGAATGGTGCCATATTGATGCTAGCATGATAACTATTGTTGTAAGAGAACTCGATCAATGGAAGATGAGAATCCCAATTACCACCAAAGTCAATCACGCATGCTCTAAGCATATCCTCCAAAGTTTGAATCATCCTCTCAGATTGCCCATCTGTTTGGGGATGATAAGCAGTGCTTTGATTTAGTTGGGTTCCCATAGCAGATTGCATGGTCTTCCAAAAATGAGATGAAAATCGAGCATCACGATTGGAAATGATATACAAAGGAACACCATGTCGTGATACAATCTTATCAACATAAATCTTTGCAAGTTTATCAGCAGATAGATCCTCACGAATCGGAATAAAATGAGCTGACTTCGTTAATCGATCGATAACAACCCAAATAGCATCGTGACCTTTTGATGTACGCGGTAATTTAGTGATGAGATCCATCGCAATGTTCTCCTACTTCCAAACCGGTATCTCTGGTTGTACAAGTAAACCAGAAAGTCGTTGATGTTCAGCCTTGACTTTGAGACAAGTTAGGCATTTCGATACGTACAGGGCAATATCCTTCTTCATACCAGGCCACCAATACTGAGTACGAAGATCCTTGTACATTTTATCAGCACCAGGATGGATAGAATATCGAGACTTATGAGATTCGTCCATCACTAAAGTGCGAATATCGTCTTTTTTCGGGATCCACAAACGATCCTTGAAATAGAGTAAACCATCGTCTTTTGCTTCGAGTTTAAGCTCAAGTTGAAGTGGTAGCTCATATTTCAGTATGCCTTTGGTCACACAAGATCGTTGAGCTTGAAGGACACGAGATTGAATATCAGATAGAGTTCGAACATAATGAAGCTTGACTCACTCCTTTTGACTAAGTGCATCGGCTACGACATTCGCCTTACCAGGATGGTAGCGAATCTCGCAATCGTAGTCGTTCAAGAGCTCAACCCATCATCGTTTCCTCATGTTCAGCTCCTTCCAATTAAGAATGTGCTGGATACTTTTGTGGTCTGTGAAAACCACACACTTCGTGCCATAAAGATAGTGTCTCCAGATTTTGAGAGCGAAAACCACAGCTCCCAACTCAAGATCATGAGTCGTGTAGTTCTTCTCGTGAACTTTCAAATGTCTAGACACATATGCTATAACTTTGCCTCGTTGTATGAGGACACAACCAAGGCCTAAGTTGTATGCATCGCAATAGACAACGAAATCATCGTTTCCCTCAGGCAGAGATAAGACAGGAGCATCACAGAGCTTCTGTTTTAGCGTTTGGAACGCTTCTTCTTGTTTGGGTCCCCACTCAAAAGGCTTATTCTTTTGAGTCAAAGCAGTGAGTGGAACCGCGATCTTAGAGAAGTTCGAAATAAATCATCGATAATATCCAACAAGACCAAGAAAAGATCAAATCTCTGTGGGTGTTGTCGGTGTATTCCAATCCTTAATAGCAGCTATTTTGGATGGGTCCACATGAATACCCTGCTCGTTGACTATATATCCCAAGAACTGAACTTCTTTAAGCCAAAATTCACACTTGGAGAATTGAGCAAAAAGTTGTTCCTTCTTCAGGAGTTCCAACGTCAAACGAAGGTGTTGCTCGTGATCGGCTCGAGACTTCGAATAAATGAGAATGTCGTCGATGAACATAGTGATGAACTTTTCTAAATAAGGTTTACAGACCCTATTCATTAAGTCCATGAAAATAGCTGGGGCATTTGTCAAACCAAAAGGCATGACAGTGAACTCGTAGTGCCCATATCTCGTACGGAATGCAGTTTTGGGAATATCTTCTTCGAGTACATGAAACTGATGATACCCAGAGCGCAGATCAATCTTGGAAAAACAGGTAGCACCTTGCAGCTGATCAAAGAGATCATCAATTCAGGGTAGGGGATATCGATTCTTGATGGTAAGCTTGTTAAGCTCACGATAATCGATACACATACGAAAAGATACATCTTTCTTTTTCACAAAGAGGACAGGAGCTCCCCAAGGTGAATAACTCAGACAGATGAATCCTTTATCAGATAACTCTTGAAGCTGTTTCGATAACTCTTGCATCTCAGACGGTGCAAGACGATAAGGTGCTTTCGCAATCGGGTTAGCATTGGGTACAAGGTCAATATGAAACTCGACTTGACGAACTAGAGGCAAACCAGGCAGTTCATCAGGAAACACCTCTGGATAATCCCGAACAATCGGAATATCCTGAATACTCTTGCTCTTGCCTTTCTCCTCGAAGACATGTGCCAGAAAAGCAACATATCCTTTTCGTAAATAACTTCAGGCTTTCGTACACGACATAAGTTTCAAACCAACTGAAGGTTTCTCGCCACGAACCTCTAAAACTTCACCAGATGAAAGAGGAATACGAATGATCTTGTCGAAACAAACGACCTCAGTGTGATGTTTGGTTAACCAATCCATCCTTACGATAATGTCGAAACTCCCAAGTTGCATCGGCGTGAGGTCGATAGGAAAAAGATGGTTATCGAGGTTCAATTGACAACCACGAATAACAGAATCGAGTACAAGAGGTTTACTAGTAACAACTTCGACAGATAAGGGTTTCCTCAGTTTAGTTTTAGGTATCGCAAGTAAAGGCTCAAAGGATAACGAAACAAAACTCCTATTGGCACCAGAATCGAAAAGAACAGATGCAAGTTGATTATTAACAAGGAACGTACCGTTAACAACCTCGTTGTCCGCCCTCGCCTCATTCACGTTCAGATTGAATGCTCGTCCACGAGCGGGATTCACATTCGCGATTATGTTCGGATTCGCATTTGCATTTACCAACCTCGGGCAATTTTTGCGGAAATGACCATTTCTCCGCAATTGAAACACGAACCAGGTGGGAATCTCGCAGCATTCCCTTGAGCTTGTGCTGGAACCTGAGCAGCTTGATTTTGGCCAAAATGACAAATGTTGGCTAGATGCCCAAGTTTACCATATGTAGTGCACTGTTTACAGGCCTGTTGGGCAACATGATGACCATTGCATCGAGCACAATGAGATGCGGTACCAGCATATTGCTTCTTCGCAGGAGGTAGGGCTGGTGGGTTCTGGTTGGTGACAGCATAGTTCTGGGAAGCCTTGCGCTTCCTTGACTTTTTAGAAGACTCACCCTTCTTCTTACCCTTACCCTTCTCCTGAACAGAATCGACTGACTTCTTCTTATCACCCTTACGGGTCAATTTACCCTTTCTGACCTGAGACTCGGTCAGGGTAGCAGCCAATTCAATAGCTTGAGGGACGGTAGTAGGATTACTGCCAGTCACAATGTCTTGCACAGAATCAGGTAATCCATCAATATACATCTCTATCGCTTTCTCCAACGGGGTTACAATCGTAGGACACAACAAGCTAAGCTCCTCATAACGATCTGTGTATGCATGGTGTTCTCCCCTGTCTTGTTTCAAATCATCGAATTCTCATTCTAAAGCTTGAATTTCATGACGGGGACATAACTCTCTCATCATGAGAGCTCGGAGCTCTTCCTAAGTTTCTGCCATCGCCACATCGGCACCCCTATCACGCATCACTCCGTTCCACCATGTAAGAGCACGCTTCTCGAACACACTAGATGCAAACACAACCTTATGCTCATTCAGACATTGCACATGTCTTAATGTGCTTTCCAGACATTCGAACCATTGAAGGAGCGCGGTTGCTCCTTGAGACCCAGAAAACTTCAACGGTTTAGCCTAATTGAAGTTCTTGAAACTACATTGTGCATTATTGTTGTTATTGTTGTTATATAACTCATGGATCTGGGTTACTACGCCAGGAAGTACTGCAGCCATCTGCGGAGCAACAAGGGCTGTGACTTCTTCAGCAGTAAAAGGTTGAGCATCACGTCGAGGATGCATTGTCTAACAAGGAAACAGGGGAATCGAGTGAGATCGACAATTGGAAAAAAAACAAAAGAGGTATTGAAAACATTGACAAAACACAAGGAAGGCAATCATTCGTTTGTTACCTCGAACAAACAAACGACACACATTGACTAATCAAAGTAAATGAGTCAATATAATGTATCACTGAAGACGTGCTCGCCTATAAGTGAACACTCACCCCAAGAGTTCCCAGGTAAGAGTGACTGGTCCGATACTGCGGATTTGTACGAACACTCTAGCCTTAGACAAAAAACTCAGGGTACAGGCATTCACTTTTCCAGTTTGCACGTGTTCACATTATTTTGACCCAAACTTTGACGAGATTTTGAAAACTAAGAGGGATCAAAACCTTGTAATCAATCATCCAAGGATGGATGATTAATTGTCGAAGCAGATTTGTTATTGTGTTCTCGTTGTGGATATCACCTAAGGATAAGTGACGGTATTGTTTTAAAATCTAAACACAAGTAAACTTGTGTTAGGGTCCTAGAAAGTTATAGTCTAGGTCAAAGCATTACTAATAACCTAATTTCCTATAACCATTGGCTCTGATACCAACTCTTCTATCACACCCTGACCACGTTAAAACAACAAACCGTGGCGGAAACGTCGGGGAGTGTTGTAACAAAATCATCGTTTCACAACCATGGTAATTAAAAGTTTCGTTTTATTGATTTATTAAGTAATGTTCATTGTCTTAAAACCAAACAAATAAGTTACATATCGTCTATCATTGTTTTTATGTCACTAAGGCCACGTCCAGATCCTAAGTGAACATGCTTCCTAGCAATCAACATTACGCAACACCACCTGAAACATATGTAAAAACAAAGTCAGCAAAGAAATGCTGGGAGCACATAGGTTTTATAAGGGTATCGGATTCGTGGCTCGTTTATATGTTGCAGTACCTCATTAGACTACAAGAGTCAAAAGTACAAACCTCGTTTTGAAAAGTGTATTGCAACATAATTAACCAACTCAAATCAAGATGGTTATAGTTTATAAAATCTCGTAGCCATGATTCTTAACCCCAAAACATTTGATTTTAGTAAACCAATTCGTAAAACATCTCGTAAAAACTCGTTAATAAAACTCGTATGGTTTATATCATTTTGAAAACCTCGTTGTGTGACATCGTTTCAAAATCGTTTCCCAAGTGAACTAAATAATGACATGAAATGTAATATGATAAAAGCACTTATATATAAGATGTACCAGCGGCGTATCTACCATGCTTTTATCATGCTACACCCATCCCATTATCTAATCACTACCCAAAACCAATCGTTTAATCGAATCGTTTATCTCGTTTAAGTCGTTTCAAATTGTTTAACTCGTATCAAATCGTTTAACTCGTTTTAATTGTGAAACTACTTTTGGTCGTCTCGCTAATAACATTCAAACCTTCGTGACTCGACTATCTCGTTTCTCGTATTAACAAACCACCAAAGGATAAGTTCACAATCATCAGATTCGGTCGTTACCTACATAACCCCCATACATAACCATGGGTGTAGTCTGATAACGGGATTTGTCAGATCCTATGGTACCATAACCTAATACTGGTCGGTTCGGCCAAAATTAATGAATGTCATTCATTATGTAACTACAACCATCAAGCTTGGTTCACATTATCAAAATCGTTATTAGTTTAATATAAACCATTTAAATCGTTTTTGAAACCATCGTTTAAACCTTGAAATCGTTTAATACATATGAATCACCCCAAAACAGTTAAAAATAGTAAAATAGGGGAACTAAGTACTCACATTGAATAGAATGGTATCCTTGATTTAAAGAACTTAGCGAAGCTCAGACAAACCAAGGAAATTCAAGTAGTACCTAGTAATCGGATCACTAGTAAATAAATCGACACCTAAATCGGAAGATAAGACAGAATGAGGTCTGGTAAACCAAATGAGTGTTGGAACTCATGTGATATGGTTTAACAAAGCCTACATTCTAAATCGGAACCTAACCTAAGTCCTTTCGATCCGTTACGACCCATTAAGGTAGCTTACGCTACTTTAACGCGTCGTTCGCGCAAAAGCGCATTCGAGACGTCTAACTAGTCCTATAACAAGTATTATATGCCCTAACAAGTTTAATTATGTTGCATAATCAGTTATGTGACAAATGTTTAGGTTACATATGCTTAAAATCCAATTATGCATGAAAAGGGCATTTTGGTCATTTACCTAAGGCATATAAACTACCTATCATACAACTACTTAAACTACTTGGAAGGTTATTCCCTATGCAACTATGGTCACTATACATGCTTGGTCGGATCCTAATGATCGACCAAATGGGTCGAGTTCGAAAGTCTAAGCGGTGGTTTAGACCGCTTGACTTACGACTCTAAACAAGCACTAAACTAAAAGTGACGAGCTAAGCATGTTAAAACATGCTTAACTAAGTTAGAAAACAGGTATTTTTTTTGATATAGAAACAAAGTGTTTTGATACCAAGAGTAGTTTGGTTGCAAAATATGCTTAAATGCGCATTTTGACCGAAACTACGACTCGTCTCTACGCCTAGTCAACGTGGTAATCAGTAGGTATAGTCACAAGGGACTATTACCATCGTGATTACGCTCACGTTGCGAAGCTCAAACGAACTTCGTGTTGACCAACTCGTGGTCAAAGCAGAAAGTCAACACTGTTTGACTTTCACGCTCGAAAAGCGATAAAAGAACGAATGAAGTTTACAAAGGGTCCTTGCTAGGGAGAACTTGATCAATCACACTCAGTTATGAAGCAATGGCTCCAACTTAGAGTGTAATTCAGATCAGGGGTGAAGAGAATGAATGAAATCATATATATCACCATTGCCCTTGATTTTCTTGACTGTATATCTCTTAAATGTCAACATATATACGTGTGGTTTAGTTTACGAAGATTTTTCAATGCCGAGAATCTCGATCAGAGAGTAAAAAAGGTGTAAGGTTCACAATGGTGTAAAATTAAAATGGGATAGACCGGGGTAGGATTCGAGTTACAGGAGTTCGAAAGTCTAAGCGGTGGTTTAGACCGCTTGACTTACGACTCTAAACAAGCACTAAACTAAAAGTGATGAGCTAAGCATGTTAAAACATGCTTAACTAAGTTAGAAAACAAGTTTTTTTTTTATATCAAAACAAAGTGTTTTGATACCAAGAGTAGTTTGGTTGCAAAATACGCTTAAATGCGCATTTTGACCGAAACTACGACTCGTCACTACGCCTAGTCAACGTGGTAATCAGTAGGTATAGTCACAAGGGACTATAACCATCGTGATTACGCTCACGTTGTGAAGTTCAAACAAACTTTGTGTTGACCAACTCGTGGTCAAAGCAGAAAGTCAAACACTGTTTGACTTTCATGCTCGAAAAGCGATAAAAGAACGAATGAAGGTTACAAAGGGTCCTTTCTAGGGAGAACTTGATCAATCACACTCAGTTATGAAGCAATGGCTCCAACTTAGAGTGTAATTCAGATCAAGGGTGAAGAGAATGAATGAAATCATATATATCACCATTGCCCTTGATTTTCTTGACTGTATATCTCTTAAATGTCAACATATACACGTGTGGTCTAGTTTACGAAGATTTTTCAATGCCGAGAACCTCGATCAGAGAGTAAAAAAGGTGTAAGGCTCACAATGGTGTAAAATTAAAATGGTATAGACCAGGGTAGGATTCGAGTTACAGGAGTTCGAAAGTCTAAGGGGCTGTTTGGCAACATCTGAATCAATAAGTGCTGAATGAATAAGAGGTCTGAATGGGTAAGAGGCTCTGAACCAGTAAGTGCTGAACCAGTAAAGTGCTGTTTGGTTGCACATCTGAATGACCGTGTGAAATTACATTTTTACCCCTCTACACAAAAACAAAAAAAACATAAAAATGTCTACATTTTTACACTACAAAACTCAAGAAAATCACAAACACACTGGACTTTCAAAACTCAAAAGCTCTCAAACCCCTTCTTCTGCTCTCTCTCTCTCTCTAGAACACCGGAGCTCCGGCAAGAACACCGGGGGAGCCGACGGTGGTCGGTGACCCCCTTTCTTCTCTTTCTTCTTCGATTACAGCCGCACACAGACCTCTCCTCTCTAATTAAACGAACGACGGCAGCAGCGGTGATGGTGGTGTTACGAGACGATGATGCCGCTGTTGAAGATGATGATGATTACGATGGGGTGGGGGTAACGCAGCTCCACCGCACCGCTAATGCCGTTACCCAGCTCCGCGTTTGATGCTGCTAATGCCGTTACCCAACTCCGCCGCACCGCCGCCGTACATGGTGGTGGTCGGCTGTATGCAAGAGGGGAGAAGGTTTCAGGGGTGTGGGTGTCTAGCCGGACAGAAGAAAGGGGAGCCGGAATTATGGCTCCGGTCGCCGGGAATTCTGATCGAGAGAGAGGTAAAGGGACGAGGGAGGGTGAAAGGGGGTAACACATGTCTTTTATTTCATTCAGCATGTTCTAGTTGCTGAATGATTCAGCACTGAATCATTAAGAGGTTTGCCATTAAGAGGCACAACCAAACAGCTAACCTCTGTCCGAATAAGAGGTCCAACCTCTTAATGATTCATTAAGAGGCTTGCCAAACAGCCCCTAAGTGGTGGTTTAGACCGCTTGACTTACGACTCTAAACAAGCACTAAACTAAAAGTGACGAGCTAAGCATGTTAAAACATGCTTAACTAAGTTAGAAAACGGGGTTTTTTTTTGATATCAAAACAAATTGTTTTGATACCAAGAGTAGTTTGGTTGCAAAATACGCTTAAATGCGCATTTTGACCGAAACTATGACTCGTCACTACGCCTAGTCAACGTGGTAATCGGTAGGTATAGTCACAAGGGAATATAACCATCGTGATTACGCTCACGTCACGGAGTTCAAACGAACTTCGTGTTGACCAAATCGTGGTCAAAGCAGAAAGTCAAACACTGTTTGACTTTCATGCTCGAAAAGCGATAAAAGACGAATGAAGCTTACAAAGGGTCCTTGCTAGGGAGAACTTGATCAATCACTCTCAGTTATGAAGCAATGGCTCCAACTTAGAGTGTAATTCAGATCAAGGGTGAAGAGAATGAATGAAATCATATATATCACCATTGCCCTTGATTTTCTTGACTGTATATCTCTTAAATGTCAACATATACACGTGTGGTTTAGTTTACGAAGATTTTTCAATGCCGAGAATCTCGATCAGAGAGTAAAAAAGGTGTAAGGTTCACAATGGTGTAAAATTAAAATGGGATAGACCGGGGTAGGATTCGAGTTACAGGAGTTCAAAAGTCTAAGCAGTGGTTTAGACCGCTTGACTTACGACTCTAAACAAGCACTAAACTAAAAGTGACGAGCTAAGCATGTTAAAACATGCTTAACTAAGTTAGAAAACAGGTTTTTTTTTATATCAAAACAAAGTGTTTTGATACCAAGAGTAGTTTGGTTGCAAAATACGCTTAATGCGCATTTTGACCGAAACTACGACTCGACACTACGCCTAGTCAACGTGGTAATCAGTAGGTATAGTCACAAGGGACTATAACCATCGTGATTACACTCACGTAGCGAAGTTCAAACAAACTTTGTGTTGACCAACTCGTGGTCAAAGCAGAAAGTCAAACACTGTTTGACTTTCACGCTCGAAAAGCGATAAAAGAACGAATAAAGCTTACAAAGGGTCCTTGCTAGGGAGAACTTGATCAATCACACTCAGTTATGAAGCAATGGCTCCAACTTAGAGTGTAATTCAGATCAAGGGTGAAGAGAATGAATGAAATCATATATATCAACATTGCCCTTGATTTTCTTGACTGTATATCTCTTAAATGTCAACATATACACCTGTGGTTTAGTTTACGAAGATTTTTCAATGCCGAGAACCTCGATCAGAAAGTAAAAAAGGTGTAAGGTTCACAATGGTGTAAAATTAAAATGGTATAGACCAGGGTAGGATTCGAGTTACAGGAGTTCGAAAGTCTAAGTGGTGGTTTAGACCGCTTGACTTACGACTCTAAACAAGCACTAAACTAAAAGTGACGAGCTAAGCATGTTAAAACATGCTTAACTAAGTTAGAAAATAGTTTTTTTTTATATCAAAACAAAGTGTTTTGATACCAAGAGTAGTTTTGTTGCAAAATACGCTTAAAAGCGCATTTTGACCGAAACTATGACTCGTCACTACGCCTAGTCAAGTGGTAATCAGTAGGTATAGTCACAAGGGACTATAACCATCGTGATTACGCTCACGTCACGAAGTTCAAACGAACTTCGTGTTGACCAACTCGTGGTCAAAGCAGAAAGTCAAACACTGTTTGACTTTCATGCTCGAAAAGCGATAAAAGACGAACGAAGCTTACAAAGGGTCCTTGCTAGGGAGAACTTGATCAATCACACTCAGTTATGAAGAAATGGCTCCAACTTAGAGTGTAATTCAGATCAAGGGTGAAGAAAATGAATGAAATCATATATATCACCATTGCCATTGATTTTCTTGACTGTATATCTCTTAAATGTCAACATATACACGTGCGGTTTAGTTTACGAAGATTTTTCAATGCCGAGAACCTCGATCAGAGAGTAAAAAAGGTGCAAGGTTCACAATGGTGTAAAATTAAAATGGGATACACCGGGGTAGGATTCGAGTTAGAGGAACAAGGGCCAAACCAACCACCCAAGAATGGAATTGTCGAGCGAAAACGCTTTATAACCTCCTAGAAGCAGCTTTTCCTGCCACCAGACCTTTCTCCATTAATTAGGAATCTGATGCCCTCACGAAACACATTCCTTAAATTGTAGCCATTTGTTGAGTGTCTTTTTTTTGGTGTCTAATCCGCATATATATCACCATTGCCCTTCATTTTCTTGACTGTATATCTCTTAAATGTCAACATATACATGTGTGATTTAGATTACGAAGATTTTTCAATGCCGAGAACCTCTATCAGAGAGTAAAAAAGGCGTAAGTTTCACAATGGTGTAAAATTAAAATGGGATATACCGGGCTAGGATTCGGGTTACCGGAACAAGGGCCAAACCAACCTCCCAAGAAGGGAATCGTCGAGCGAAAACACTTGACAACCTCCTAGAAGCAGCTTTTCTTGCCACCAGACCATTATCCATCAATTAGAAACCTGATGACGTCACAAAACACCTTCCTTAAATTGTAGCCATTTGTTGAGTGTTTTTTTGGTGTCTAATCCGCATATATATCACCATTGCCCTTGATTTTCTTGACTGTATATCTCTTATATGTCAACATATACACGTGTGATTTAGTTTACGAAGATTTTTCAATGCCGAGAACCTCGATCAGAGAGGAAGAAAGGCGTAAGGTTAAAAATGGTGTAAAATTAAAATGGGATATACCGGGCTAGGATTCTAGTTATAGGAGCAAGGGCCAAACCAACCACCCAAGAATGGAATCGTCGAGCGAAAACACTTGAAAACCTCCTAGAAGCAACTTTTCTTGCCACCAGACCTTTCTCCATCAATTAGAAATCTAATGCCGTCACTAAACACATTCCTTAAATTGTAGCCATTTGTTGAGTGTCTTTTTTTTGGTGTCTAATCCGCATATATCACCATTGCCCTTGATTTTCTTGACTGTATATCTCTTAAATGTCAACATATACACGTATGGTTTAGTTTACGAAGATTCTTCAATGCCGAGAACCTCGATCAGAGAGTAAAAAAGGCGTAAGGTTCACAATGGTGTAAAATTAAAATGGGATATACTGGGATAGGATTTGAGTTATAGGAATAAGGGCCAAACCAACTACCCAATAATGGAATCATCGAGCGAAAACACTTGAAAACCTCCTAGAAGCAGCTTTTCTTGCCACCAGACCTTTCTCCATCAATTAGGAAACTGATGCAGTCACTAAACACATTCCTTAAATTGTAGCCATTTGTTGAGTGTCATTTTTTTGGTGTCTAATCCGCATATATATCACCATTGCCCTTGATTTCCTTGACTGTATATCTCTTAAATGTCAACATGTACACGTGTGATTTAGTTTACGAAGATTTTTCAATGCCGAGAACCTCGATCAGAGAGTAAAAAAGTGGTAAGGTTCACAATGCTGTAAAATTAAAATGGGATATACCGGGCTAGGATTCGAGTTATAGGAACAAGGGCCAAACCAACCACTCAAGAATGGAATCGTCGAGCGAAAACACTTGAAAACCACCTAGAAGTAGCTTTTCTTGCCACCAGACCTTTCTACATCAATTAGGAATCTGATGCTGTCACTAAACACATTCCTGAAATTGTAGCCGTTTGTTGAGTGTCTTTTTTTGGTGTCTAATCCGCATATATATCACCACTGCCCTTGATTTTCTTAACTGTATATCTCTTAAATGTCATCATATACAGTTGTGGTTTAGTTTACGAAGATTTTTTAAAGTCGAGAACCACGATCAGAGAGTAAAAAAGGTGTAAGGTTCACAATGGTGTAAAATTAAAATGGGATATACCTGGCTAGGATTCGAGTTATAGGAACAAGGTCCAAACCAACCACCCAAGAATGGAATCGTCGAGCGAAAAAAATTAAAACCTCCTAGAAGCAGCTTTTATTGCCACCAGACCTTTCTCCATCAATTAGGAATCTGATGCCGTTACTAAACACATTCCTTAAATTGTAGCCATTTGTTGAGTGTCTAATCCGCATATATATCACCGTTGCCCTTGATTTTCTTGACTGTATATCTCTTAAATGTTAACAAATACACGTGTGGTTTAGTTTACGAAGATTTTTCAATGCCAAGAACCTCGATCAGAGAGTAAAAAAGGTGTAAGGTTCACAATGGTGTAAAATTAAAATGGGATATACCGGGCTAGGATTCGAGTTATAGGAACAAGGGCCAAACCAACCACCCAAGAATGGAATCGTCGAGCGAAAACACTTGATAACCTCCTAGAAGCAGCTTTTCTTGCCACCAGAACTTTCTCCATCAATTAGGAATCTGATGCCGTCACTAAACACATTCCTTAAATTATAGCCATTTGATGAGTGTCTTTTTTTTGGTGTCTAATCCTCATATATATCACCATTGCCCATGATTTTGTTGACTGTATATCTCTTAAATGCCAACATATACACGTGTGATTTAGTTTACGAAGATTTTCTAACGCCGAGAACCTCGATCAGAGAGTAAAAAAGGCGTAAGGTTCACAATGGTGTAAAATTAAGATGGGATATACCGGGCTTGGTTTTGAGTTATAGGAACAAGGGCTAAACCAACCATCCAAAAATGGAATCGTCGAGCGAAAACACTTGAAAACCTCCTAGAAGTAGCTTTTCTTGCCACCAGACCTTTCTCCATCAATTAGGAATCTGATGCCGTCACTAAACACTTTCCTCAAATTGTAGCCATTTGTTGAGTGGTTTTTTTTTGGTGTCTAATCCGCATATATATCACCATTGCCTTTGATTTTCTTGACTGTATATCTCTTAAATTTCAACATATACACGTGTGGTTTAGTTTACGAAGATTTTTCAATGCCGAGAACCTCGACCAGAGAGTAAAAAAGGCATAAGTTTCACAATGTTGTAAAATTAAAATGGGATATACCGGGCAAGGATTCGAGTTACAGGAACAAGGGCCAAACCAACCACCCAAGAATGGAATCGTCGAGCGAAAACCCTTGACAACCTCCTAGAAGCAGCTTTTTTTGCCACCAGACCTTTCGCCATCAATTAGGAATCTGAGGCCGTCACTAAACACATTCCTTAAATTGTTGCCATTTGTTGAGTGTTTTTTTTGTGTCTAATCCGCATATATATCACCATTGCCCTTGATTTTCTTGTCTGTATGTCTCTTAAATGTCAACATATACACGTGTGATTTAGTTTACGAAGATTTTTCAATGCCGAGAACCACGATCAGAGAGTAAAAAAGGCGTAAGGTTCACAATGGTGTAAAATTAAAGTGGGATATACCGGGCTAGGATTCGAGTTACAGGAACAAGGGCCAAACCAACCACCCAAGAATGGAATCGTCGAGCGAAAACACCAGACAACCACCTAGAAGCAGCTTTTTTTTGCCACCAGACCCTTCTCCATCAATTAGAAATCTGATGCCTTCCCTAAACACATTACTTAAATTGTAGCCATTTGTTGATTGTTTTTTTTTGGTGTCTAATCCGCATAAAAATCACCAATGCCCTTAATTTTCTTGACTGTATATCTCTTAAACGTCAACATATACACGTCTGATTAGTTTTCGAAGATTTTTCAATGCCGAGAACCTCGATCAGAGAGTAAAAAAGGCGTAAGGTTTACAATGGAGTAAAATTAAAATGGGATATACCGGGATAGGATTCGAGTTACTGGAACAAGTGCCAAACCAACCACCCAAGATTGGAATCGTCGAGCGAAAACCCTTGACAACCTCCTAGAAGCAGCTTTTTTTGCCACCAGACCTTTCTCCATCAATTAGGAATCTGATGCCGTCACTAAACACATTCCTTAAATTGTTGCCATTTGTTGAGTGTTTTTTTTGGTGTCTAATCCGCATATATATCACCATTGCCCTTGATTTTCTTGACTGTATGTCTCTTAAATGTCAACATATACGCGTGTGGTTTAGTTTATGAAGATTTTTCGATGCCGAGAACCTCGATCAGAGAGTGTTCACAAAGCTGTAAAATTTAAATGGGATATACCGGGCTAGGATTCGAGATACATGAACAAGGGCCAAACCAACAACTCAAGAATGGAATCGTCGAGCGAAAACACTTGACAACCTCCTAGAAGCAGCTTTTCTTGGCACCAGAACTTTCACCATTGCCCTTGATTTTCTTGACTGTATGTCTCTTAAATCTCAACATATACACGTGTGATTTAGTTTACACAGATTTTTCAATGCCGAGAACCACGATCAGAGAGTAAAAAAGGCGTAAGATTCACAATGGTGTAAAATTAAAGTGGGATATACCGGGCTAGGATTCGAGTTACAGGAACAAGGGCCAAACCAACCACCCAAGAATGGAATCGTCGAGCGAAAACACAAGACAACCACCTAGAAGCAGCTTTTTTTACCACCAGACCCTTCTCCATCAATTAGAAATCTGATGCCTTCACTAAACACATTACTTAAATTGTAGCCATTTGTTGATTTTTTTTTTGGTGTCTAATCCGCATTTATATCACCATTGCCCTTAATTTTCTTGACTGTATATCTCTTAAACGTCAACATATACACGTGTGATTAGTTTACGAAGATTTTTCAATGCCGAGAACCTCGATCAGAGAGTAAAAAAGGCGTAAGGTTTACAATGGTGTAAAATTAAAATGTGATATACCGGGCGAGGATTCGAGTTACAGGAACAAGTGCCAAACCAACCACCCAAGAATCGAATCGTCGAGCGAAAACCCTTGACAACCTCCTTGAAGCAGCTTTTTTTGCCACCAGACCTTTCTCCATCAATTAGGAATCTGATGACGTCACTAAACACATTCCTTAAATTGTTGCCATTTGTTGAGTGTTTTTTTTGGTGTCTAATCCGCGTATATATCACCATTACCCATGATTTTCTTGACTGTATGTCTCTTAAATGTCAACATATACGCGTGTGGTTGAGTTGATGAAGATTTTTCAATGCCGAGAACCTCGATCAGAGAGTGTTCACAAAGCTGTAAAATTTAAATGGGATATACCGGGCTAGGATTCGAGTTACAGGAACAAGGGCCAAACCAACAACTCAAGAATGGAATCGTCAAGCGAAAACACTTGACAACCTCCTAGAAGCAGCTTTTCTTGCCACCAGACCTTTCACCATTGCCCTTGATTTTCTTGACTGTATGTCTCTTAAATGTCAACATATACACGTGTGATTTAGTTTACAAAGATTTTTCAATGCCGAGAACCTCGATCAGAGAGTAATAAAGGCGTAAGGTTCACAATGGTTTAAAATTAAATTGGGATATACCGGGCTAGGATTCGAGTTACAGGAACAAGGGCCAAACCAACCACCCAAGAATGGAATCGTCGAGCGAAAACACTTGCCAACCTCCTAGAAGCAGCTTTTCTTGCCACCAGACCTTTCTCCATCAATTAGTAATCTGATGCCTTCACTAAACACATTACTTAAATTGTAGCCATTTGTTGATTGTTTTTTTTTGGTATCTAATCCGCATATATATCACCATTGCCCTTAATTTTCTTGACTGTATATCTTTTAAATGTCAACATATACACGTGTGTTTAGTTTACGAAGATTTTTCAATGCCGAGAACCTCGATCAGATAGTAAAAAAAGGCGTAAGGTTTACAATGGTGTAAAATTAAAATGGGATATACCGGGCTAGGATTCGAGTTACAGGAACAAGTGCCAAACCAACCACCCAAGAATGGAATCGTCGAGCGAAAACCCTTGACAACCTCCTAGAAGCAGCTTTTTTTGCCACCAAACCTTTCTCCAACAATTAGGAATCTGATGCCGTCACTAAACACATTCCTTAAATTGTTGCCATTTGTTGAGTGTTTTTTTTTTGTGTCTAATCCGCATATATATCACCATTGCCCTTGATTTTCTTGACTGTATGTCTCTTAAATGTCAACATATACACGTGTGATTTAGTTTACGAAGATTTTTCAATGCCGAGAACCACGATCAGAGAGTCAAAAAGGCGTAAGGTTCACAATGGTGTAAAATTAAAGTGGGATATACCGGGCTAGGATTCGAGTTACAGGAACAAGGGCCAAACCAACCACCCAAGAATGGAATCGTCGAGCGAAAACATTAGACAACGTCCTAGAAGCAGCTTTTCTTGCCACCAGACCTTTCTCCATCAATAAAAAATCTGATGCCTTCGCTAAACACATTACTTAAATTGTAGCCATTTCTTGATTGTTTTTTTGGGTGTCTAATCCGCATATATATCACCATTCCCCTTGATTTTCTTTACTGTATATCTCTTAAACGTCAACATATACACGTGTGATTTAGTTTATGAAGATTTTTCAATGCCGAGAACCTCGATCAGAGAGTAAAAAAGGCATAAGGTTCACAATGTTGTAAAATTAAAATGGGATATACCGGGCAAGGATTCGAGTTACAGGAACAAGGGCCAAACCAACCACCCAAGAATGGAATCGTCGAGCGAAAACACTTGACAACCTCCTAGAAGCAGTTTTTCTTGCCACCAGACCTTTCTCCATCAATTAGGAATCTGATGCCGTCACTAAACACATTTCTTAAATTGTAGCCATTTGTTGAGTGTTTTTTTTGGGGTCTAATCCGAATATATATCACATTGCCCTTGATTTTCTTGACTGTACATCTCCTAAATGTCAACATATACACGTGTTATTTAGTTTACGAAGATTTTTCATTGCCGAGAACCTCGATTCGAGAGTAAAAAAGGCGTAAGGTTCACAATGGTGTAAAATTAAAATGGGATATACCGGGCTAGGATTCGAGTTACAGGAACAAGGGCCAAACCAACCACCTAAGAATGGAATCGTCGAGCGAAAACACTTGACAACCTCCTCGAAGCAGCTTTTCTTGCCACCAGACCTTTCTCCATCAATTAGGAATCTGATGCTGTCACTAAACACATTCCTTAAATTATAGCCATTTGTTGAGTGTTTTTTTTTGGTGTCTAATTCGCATATACATCACCATTGCCCTTGATTTTCTTGACTGTATATCTCTTAAATGTCAACATATACATGTATGATATAGTTTACGAATATTTTTCAATGCCGAGAACCTCGATCAGAGAGTAAAAAATGCGTAAGGTTCACAATGGTGTAAAATTAAAATGGGATATACCGGGCAAGGATTCGAGTTACAGGAACAAGGGCCAAACCAACCACCCAAGAATGGAATCGTCGAGCGAAAACACTTGACAACTTCCTAGAAGCAGCTTTTCTTGCCACAAGACCTTTCTCCATCAATTAGGAATCTGCTGCCGTCACTAAACACATTCCTTAAATTGTAGCCATTCGTTGTGTGTTTTTTTTTTGTGTCTAATCCGCATATATATCACCATTGCCCTTGATTTTCTTGACTGTATATCTCTTAAATGTCAACATATACACGTGTGATTTAGTTTACGAAGATTTTCTAACGCCGAGAACCTCGATCAGAGAGTAAAAAAGGCGTAAGGTTCACAACGGTGTAAAATTAAAATGGGATATACCGGGCTAGGATTCGAGTTACAGGAACAAGGGCCAAACCAACCGCCCAAGAATGCAATCGTCGAGCGAAAACACTTGACAACCTCCTAAAAGCAGCTTTTCTTGCCACCAGACCTTACTCCATCAATTAGGAATCTGATGTCGTCAATAAACACATTCCTTAAATTGTAGCCATTTGTTATGTGTTTTTTTTGGGTGCCTAATACGCATATATATCACCATTGCCCTTGATTTTCTTGACTGTATATCTCTTAAATGTCAACATATACACGTGTGATTTAGTTTACGAAGATTTTTCATTGCCGAGAACCACGATAAGAGAGTAAAAAAGGCATAAGGTTCACAATGGTGTAAAATTAAAATGGGATATACCGGGCTAGGATTCGAGTTACAGGAACAAGGGCCAAACCAACCACCCAAGAATGGAATAGTCGAGCAAAAACACTTGACAACCTCCTAGAAGCCGCTTTTCTTGCCACCAGACCTTTCTCCATCAATTAGGAATCTGATGCCGTCACAAAACACATTCCTTAAATTGTAGCCATTTGTTAAATGTTTTTTTTTGTGTCTAATCCGCGATATACTGGGCTGGGATTCGAGTTACAGGAACAAGGGCCAAACCAAAACATCCAAGAATGGAATTGTCGAGCGAAAGCACTTGACAACCTCCTAGAAGCAGCTTTTCTTGCCACCAGACCTTTCTCTATCAATTAGGAATCTGATGCCGTCACTAGACACATTCCTTAAATTATAGCAATTTGTTGAGTGTTTTTCTGGTGTCTAATCCGCATATATATCACCATTGGCCTTGATTTTCTTGACTATATACCTCTTAAATGTCAACATATATATGTATGATTTAGTTTACGAAGATTTTTCAATTCCGAGATCCTCAATCAGAGAGTAAAAAATGCGTAAGGTTCACAATGGTGTAAAATTAAAATGGGATATACCAGGCTAGGATTCGAGTTACAGGAACAAGTGCAAACCAACCACCCAAGAATGGAATAGTCGAGCGAAAACACTTGACAACCTCCTAGAAGCAGCTTTTTTTACCACCAGACCTTTCTCCATCAATTAGGAATCTGATGCCGTCACTAAACACATTCCATAAATTGTAGCCATTTGTTGAGTGTTTTTTTTGTGTCTAATCTGCATATATATCACTATTGCCCTTGATTTTCTTGACTGTATATCTCTTAAATGTCAACATATACACGTGTGATTTAGTTTACGAAAAATTTTAAATGCCGAGAACCTCGATTAGAGAGTAAAAAAGGCGTAAGATTCACAATGGTGTAAAATTAAAATGGGATATACTGGGCTGGGATTCGAGTTGCAGGAACAAGGGCCAAACCAACCACCCAAGAATGGAATTGTCGAGCGAAAGCACTTGACAACCTCCTAGAAGCAGCTTTTCTTGCCACCAGAACTTTCTCCATCAATTAGGAATCTGATGCCGTCACTAAACACATTCCCAAAATTGAAGCCATTTGTTGAGTGTTTTTTTTTGGTGTCTAATCCGCATATACATCACCATTGCCAATGATTTTCTTGACTGTATATCTCTTAAATGTCAACATATACACGTGTGATTTAGTTTACAAAGATTTTTCAATGCCGAGAACCTCGATCAGAGAGTAAAAAAGGCGTGAGATTCACAATGGTGTAAAATTAAAATGGGATATACCGGGTTAGGATTCGAGTTACAGGAACAAGGGACAAACCAACCACCCAAGAATGGAATTGTCGAGCGAAAACACTTGACAACCTCCTAGAAGCAGCTTTTCTTGCCACCAGACCTTTCTCCATCAATTAGGAATCTGATGCCGTCACTAAACACATTCCTTAAATTGTAGCCATTTGTTGAGTGTTTTTTTTGTGTGTGTCTAATCCGCATATATATCACCATTGCCCTTGATTTTCTTGACTGTATATCTCTTAAATGACAACATATACACGTGTGATTTAGTTTACAAAAAATTTTCAATGCCGAGAACCTCGATCAGAGAGTAAAAAGGGCATAAAGTTCACAATGGTGTAAAAGTAAAATGGGATATACTGGGCTAGGATTCGAGTTATAGGAACAAGGGCCAAACCAACCACCCAAGAATGGAATTGTCGAGCGAAAGCACTTGACAACCTCCTAGAAGTAGCTTTTCTTGCCACCAGACCTTTCTCCATCAATTAGGAATCTGATGCCGTCACTAAACACATTCCTTAAATTGTAGCCATTTGTTGAGTGTCTTTTTTTGGTGTCTAATCCGCATATATATCACCATTGCCCTTGATTTTCTTGACTGTATATCTCTTAAATGTCAACATATACACGTGTGATTTAGTTTACGAAGATTTCTCAATGCCGAGAACCTCGATCAGAGAGTAAAAAAGGCGTAAGGTTCACAATGGTGTAAAATTAAAGTAGGATATACCGGGCTAGGATTCGAGTTACAGGAACAAGGGCCAAACCAACCACCCAAGAATGGAATCGTCGAGCGAAAACACTTGACAACCACCTAGAAGCAGCTTTTCTTGCCACCAGACCTTTCTCCATCAATTAGGAATCTGATGCCGTCACTAAACACATTCCTTAAATTATAGCAATTTGTTGAGTGTTTTTTTTGGTGTCTAATTCGCATATATATCACCATTGCCCTTGATTTTCTTGACTGTATATCTCTTAAATGTCAACATATACATGTATGATTTAGTTTACGAAGATTTTTCAATGCCGAGAACCTCAATCAGAGAGTAAAAAATGCGAAAGGTTCACAATGGTGTAAAATTAAAATGGGATATACCAGGCTAGGATTCGAGTTACAGGAACAAGGGCCAAACCAACCACCCAAGAATGGAATCGTCGAGCGAAAACACTTGACAACCACCTAGAAGCAGCTTTTCTTGCCACCAGACCTTTCTCCATCAATTAGGAATCTGATGCCGTCACTAAACACATTCCTTAAATTATAGCAATTTGTTGAGTGTTTTTTTTGGTGTCTAATTCGCATATATATCACCATTGCCCTTGATTTTCTTGACTGTATATCCCTTAAATGTCAACATATACATGTATGATTTAGTTTACGAAGATTTTTCAATGCCGAGAACCTCAATCAGAGAGTAAAAAATGCGTAAGGTTCACAATGGTGTAAAATTAAAATGGGATATACCGGGCTAGGATTCGAGTTACAGGAACAAGGGCCAAACCAACCACCCAAGAATGGAATAGTCGAGCGAAAACATTTGACAACCTCCTAGAAGCAGCTTTTCTTGCCACCAGACCTTTCTCCATCAATTAGGAATCTGATGCCGTCACAAAATACATTCCTTAAATTGTAGCCATTTGTTGAGTGTTTTTTTTTGTGTCTAATCCGCGATATACTGGGCTGGGATTCGAGTTACAGGAACAAGGGCCAAACCAAAACTCCCAAGAATGGAATTGTCGAGCGAAAGCACTTGACAACCTCCTAGAAGCAGCTTTTCTTGCCACCAGACCTTTCTCTATCAATTAGGAATCTGATGCCGTCACTAGACACATTCCTTAAATTATAGCAATTTGTTGAGTGTTTTTTTGGTGTCTAATCCGCATATATATCACCATTGCCCTTGATTTTCTTGACTATATACCTCTTAAATGTCAACATATACACGTGTGATTTAGTTTACGAAGATTTTTCAATTCCGAGAACCTCAATCAGAGAGTAAAAAATGCGTAAGGTTCACAATGGTGTAAAATTAAAATGGGATATACCGGGCTAGGATTCGAGTTACAGGAACAAGGGCCAAACCAACCACCCAAGAATGGAATAGTCGAGCGAAAGCACTTGACAACCTCCTAGAAGCAGCTTTTCTTGCCACCAGACCTTTCTCCATCAATTAGGAATCTGATGCCGTCACTAAACACATTCCTAAAATTGTAGCCATTTGTTGAGTGTTTTTTTTGTGTCTAATCTGCATATATATCACCATTGCCCTTGATTTTCTTGACTGTATATCTCTTAAATGTCAACATATACACGTGTGATTTAGTTTACGGAAAATTTTAAATGCCGAGAACCTCGATCAGAGAGTAAAAAAGGCGTAAGATTCACAATGGTGTAAAATTAAAATGGGATATACCGGGCTAGGATTCGAGTTGCAGGAATAAGGGACAAACCAACCACCCAAGAATGGAATCGTCGTGCGAAAACACTTGACAACCTCCTAGAAGCAGCTTTTCTTGCCACCAGACCTTTCTCCATCAGTTAGGAATCTGATGCCGTCACTAAACACACTCCTTAAATTGTAGCCATTTGTTGAGTGGTTTTTTTGGTGTCTAATCCGCATATATATCACCGTTGCCCTTGATTTTCTTGGCTGTATATCTCTTAAATGACAACATATACACGTGTGATTTAGTTTACGAAAAATTTTCAATGCCGAGAACCTCGATCCGAGAGTAAAAAAGGCGTAAGGTTCACAATGGTGTAAAATTAAAGTGGGATATACCGGGCTAGGATTCAAGTTACAGGAACAAGGGCCAAACCAACCACCCAAGAATGGAATCGTCGAGCGAAAACACTTGACAACCTCCTAGAAGCAGCTTTTCTTGCCACAAGACCTTTCTCCATCAATTAGGAATCTGATGCCTTCACTAAACACATTACTTAAATTATAGCCATTTGTTGAGTGTTTTTTTTGGTGTCTAATCCGCATATATATCACCATTGCCCTTGATTTTCTTGACTGTATATCTCTTAAATGTCAACAAATACACGTGTGATTTAGTTTACGAAGATTTTTCAATGCCGAGAACCACGATTGGAGAGTAAAACAGGCATAAGGTTCACCATGGTGTAAAATTAATATGGGATATACCGGGCTAGGATTCGAGTTACAGGAACAAGGGCCAAACCAACCACCCAAGAATGGAATCGTCAAGCGAAAACACTTGACAACCACCTAGAAGCAGCTTTTCTTGCCACCAGACCTTTCTCCATCAATTAGGAATCTGATGCCGTCACTAAACACACTCCTTAAATTGTAGCCATTTGTTGAGTGGTTTTTTTGGTCTCTAATCAGCATATATATCACCATTGCCCTTGATTTTCTTGGCTGTATATCTCCTAAATGTCAACGTATACACGTGTGATTTAGTTTACGAAGATTTTTCAATGCCGAGAACCTCGATCCGAGAGTAAAAAAGGCGTAAGGTTCACAATGGTGTAAAATTAAAATGGGATATACCGGGCTAGGATTCGAGTTACAGGAACAAGGGCCAAACCAACCACCCAAGAATGGAATCGTCGAGCGAAAACACTTGACAACCACCTAGAAGCACCTTTTCTTGCCACCAGACCTTTCTCCATCAATTAGGAATCTGATGCCGTCACTAAACACATTCCTTAAATTGTAGCCATTTGTTGAGTGTTTTTTTTTGTGTGTCTAATCCGCATATATATCACCATTGCCCTTGATTTTCTTGACTGTATATCTCTTAAATGACAACATATACACGTGTGATTTAGTTTACGAAAAAGTTTCAATGCCGAGAACCTCGATCAGAGAGTAAAAAGGGCATAAGGTTCACAATGGTGTAAAATTAAAATGGGATATACTGGGCTAGGATTCGAGTTATAGGAACAAGGGCCAAACCAACCACCCAAGAATGGAATTGTCGAGCGAAAGCACTTGACAACCTCCTAGAAGTAGCTTTTCTTGCCACCAGACCTTTCTCCATCAATTAGGAATCTGATGCCGTCACTAAACACATTCCTTAAATTGTAGCCATTTGTTGAGTGAATTTTTTTTGTGTCTAATCCGCATATATATCACCATTGCCCTTGATTTTCTTAACTGTATATCTCTTAAATGTCAACATATACACGTGTGATTTAGTTTACGAAGATTTTTCAATACCGAGAACCTCGATCACAGAGTAAAAAATGCGTAAGGTTCACAATGGTGTAAAATTAAAATGGGATATACCGGGCTAGGATTCAAGTTACAGGAACAAGGGCCAAACCAACCACCCAAGAATGGAATATTCGAGCGAAAACACTTAACAACATCCTAGAAGCAGCTTTTCTTGCCACCAAACCTTTCTCCATCAATTAGGAATCTGATGCCGTCACTAAACACATTCCTTAAATTGTAGCCATTTGTTAAGTGTTTTTTTTTGTGTCTAATCCGCGATATACTGGGCTGGGATTCGAGTTACAGGAACAAGGGCCAAACCAAAACATCCAAGAATGGAATTGTCGAGCGAAAGCACTTGACAACCTCCTAGAAGCAGCTTTTCTTGCCACCAGACCTTTCTCTATCAATTAGGAATCTGATGCCGTCACTAAACACATTCCTTAAATTGTAGCCATTTGTTGAGTGTTTTTTTTTGTGTGTCTAATCCGCATATATATCACCATTGCCCTTGATTTTCTTGACTGTATATCTCTTAAATGACAACATATACACGTGTGATTTAGTTTACGAAGATTTTTCAATGCCGAGAACCACGATCAGAGAGTAAAATAGGCATAAGGTTCCCCATGGTGTAAAATTAAAATGGGATATACCGGGCTAGGATTCGAGTTACAGGAACAAGGGCCAAACCAACCACCCAAGAATGGAATCGTCGAGCGAAAACACTTGACAACCACCTAGAAGCAGCTTTTCTTGCCACCAGACCTTTCTCCATCAATTAGGAATCTGATGCCGTCACTAAACACACTCCTTAAATTGTAGCCATTTGTTGAGTGGTTTTTTTGGTGTCTAATCAGCATATATATCACCGTTGCCCTTGATTTTCTTGGCTGTATATCTCTTAAATGTCAACGTATACACGTGTGATTTAGTTTACGAAGATTTTTCAATGCCGAGAACCTCGATCCGAGAGTAAAAAAGGCGTAAGGTTCACAATGGTGTAAAATTAAAGTGGGATATACCGGGCTAGGATTCGAGTTACAGGAACAAGGGCCAAACCAACCACCCAAGAATGGAATCGTCGAGCGAAAACACTTGACAACCTCCTAGAAGCAGCTTTTCTTGCCACAAGACCTTTCTCCATCAATTAGGAATCTGATGCCTTCACTAAACACATTACTTAAATTATAGCCATTTGTTGAGTGTTTTTTTTGGTGTCTAATCCGCATATATATCACCATTGCCCTTGATTTTCTTGACTGTATATCTCTTAAATGTCAACAAATACACGTGTGATTTAGTTTACGAAGATTTTTCAATGCCGAGAACCACGATTAGAGAGTAAAACAGGCATAAGGTTCACCCTGGTGTAAAATTAATATGGGATATACCGGGCTAGGATTCGAGTTACAGGAACAAGGGCCAAACCAACCACCCAAGAATGGAATCGTCAACCGAAAACACTTGACAACCACCTAGAAGCAGCTTTTCTTGCCACCAGACCTTTCTCCATCAATTAGGAATCTGATGCCGTCACTAAACACACTCCTTAAATTGTAGCCATTTGTTGAGTGGTTTTTCTGGTGTCTAATCAGCATATATATCACCATTGCCCTTGATTTTCTTGGCTGTATATCTCTTAAATGTCAACGTATACACGTGTGATTTAGTTTACGAAGATTTTTCAATGCCGAGAACCTCGATCCGAGAGTAAAAAAGGCGTAAGGTTCACAATGGTGTAAAATTAAAATGGGATATACCGGGCTAGGATTCGAGTTACAGGAACAAGGGCCAAACCAACCACCCAAGAATGGAATCGTCGAGCGAAAACACTTGACAACCACCTAGAAGCACCTTTTCTTGCCATCAGACCTTTCTCCATCAATTAGGAATCTGATGCCATCACTAAACACATTCCTTAAATTATAGCAATTTGTTGAGTGTTTTTTTTGGTGTCTAATCCACATATATATCACCATTGCCCTTGATTTTCTTGACTGTATATCTCTTAAATGTCAACATATACATTTATGATTTAGTTTACGAAGATTTTTCAATGCCGAGAACCTCAATCAGAGAGTAAAAAATGCGTAAGGTTCACAATGGTGTAAAATTAAAATGGGATATATCGGGCTAGGATTCGAGTTACAGGAACAAGGGCCAAACCAACCACCCAAGAATGGAATAGTCGTGCGAAAACACTTGACAACCTCCTAGAAGCAGCTTTTCTTGCCACCAGACCTTTCTCCATCAATTAGGAATCTTATGCCGTCACTAAACACATTCCTTAAATTGTAGCCATTTGTTGAGTGTTTTTTTTTGTGTCTAATCCGCATATATATCACCATTGCCCTTGATTTTCTTGACTGTATATCTCTTAAATGTCAACATATACACGTGTGATTTAGTTTACGAAAAATTTTCAATGCCGAGAACCTCGATCAGAGAGTAAAAAAGGCATAAGATTCACAATGGTGTAAAATTAAAATGGGATATACTGTGCTGGGATTCGAGTTACAGGAACAAGGGCCAAACCAAGAATGGAATTGTCGAGCGAAAGCACTTGACAACCTCCTAGAAGCAGCTTTTCTTGCCACCAGACCTTTCTCCATCAATTAGGAATCTGCTGCCGTCACTAAACACATTCCTTAAATTATAGCAATTTGTTGAGTGTTTTTTTTGGTGTCTAATCCGCATATATATCACCATTGCCCATGATTTTCTTGACTGTATATCTCTTAAATGTCAACATATACATGTATGATTTAGTTTACGAAGATTTTTCAATGCCGAGAACCTCAATCAGAGAGTAAAAAATGCGTAAGGTTCACAATGGTGTAAAATTAAAATTGGATATACCGGGCTAGGATTCGAGTTACAGGAACAAGGGCCAAACCAACCACCCAAGAATGGAATAGTCGAGCGAAAACACTTGACAACCTCCTAGAAGCAGCTTTTCTTGCCACCAGACCTTTCTCCATCAATTAGGAATCTGATGCCGTCACTTAACACATTCCTTAAATTGTAGCCATTTGTTGAGTGTTGTTTTTTTGTTTCTAATCCGCATATATAGCACCATTGCCCTTGATTTTCTTGACTGTATATCTCTTAAATGTCAACATATACACGTGTGATTTAGTTTACGAAAAATTTTCAATGCCGAGAACCTCGATCAGAGAGTAAAAAAGGCGTAAGATTCACAATGGTGTAAAATTAAAATGGGATATACCGGGCTAGGATTCGAGTTACAGGAACAAGGGCCAAACCAACCACCCAAGAATGGAATCGTCGAGCGAAAGCTCTTGACAACCTTCTAGAAGCAGCTTTTCTTGCCACCAGACCTTTATCCATCAATTAGGAATCTGATGCCGTCACTAAACACATTACTTAAATTGAAGCCATTTGTTGAGGGTTTTTTTTGGTGTCTAATCCGCATATACATCACCATTGCCAATGATTTTCTTGACTGTATATCTCTTAAATGTCAACATATACACGTGTGATTTACTTTACGAAGATTTTTCAATGCAGAGACTCTCGATCAGAGAGTAAAAAAGGCGTAAGATTCACAATGGTGTAAAATTAAAATGGGATATACCGGGCTAGGATTCGAGTTACAGGAACAAAGGCCAAACCAACCACCCAAGAACGGAATCGTCGAGCGAAAACACTTGACAACCTCCTCGAAGCAGCTTTTCTTGCCACCAGACCTTTCTCCCTGAATTAGGAATCTGATGTCGTCACTAAACACATTCCTTAAATTGTAGCCATTTGTTGAGTGTTTTTCTTTTGTGTCTAATCCGCATATATATCACCATTGCCCTTCATTTTCTTGACTGTATATCTCTTAAATGTCAACATATACACGTGTGATTTAGTTTACGAAACATTTTCAATGCCGAGAACCTCGATCAGAGAGTAAAAAAGGCATAAGGTTCACAATGGTATAAAACTAAAAAATGGGATATACTGGGCTAGGATTCGAGTTACAGGAACAAGGGCCAAACCAACCACCTTATAATGGAATCTTCGAGCGAAAACACTTGACAACTTCCTAGAAGCAACTTTTCTTGCCACCAGACCTTTCTCCAACAATTAGAAATCTGATGCCGTCACTAAACACATTCCTTAAATTGTAGCCATTTGTTGAGTGTTTTTTTTGGTGTCTAATCCGCATATATATCACCATTGCCCTTGATTTTCTTGACTGTGTATCTCTTAAATGTAAACATATACACGTGTGATTTAGTTTACCAAGATTTTTCCATGCCGAGAACCTCGATCAGAGAGTAAAAAAGGCGTAAGGTTCACAATGGTGTAAAATTAAAATGGGATATACCGGGCTAGGATTCGAGTTACTGGAACAAGGGCCAAACCAAATACCCAAGAATGGAATCATCGAGCGAAAACACTTGACAACCACCTAGAAGCAGCTTTTCTTGCCACCAGACATTTCTCCATCAATTAGGAATCTGATGCCGTCACTAAACACATTCCTTAAATTGAAGCCATTTGTTGAGTGTTTTTTTTTGTGTCTAATCCGCATATACATCACCATTGCCAATGATTTTCATGACTGTATATCTCTTAAATGTCAACATATACACGTGTGATTTTGTTTACGAAGATTTTTCAATGCCGAGAACCTCGATCAGAGAGTAAAAAAGGCGTAAGGTTCACAATGGTGTAAAATTAAAATGGGATATACTGGGCTAGGATTCGAGTTACAGGAACAAAGGCCAAACCAACCACCCAAGAACGGAATCGTCGAGCGAAAACACTTGACAACCTCCGAGAAGCAGCTTTTCTTGCCACCAGACCTTTCTCCATGAATTAGGAATCTGATGCCGTCACTAAACACATTCCTTAAATTGTAGCCATTTGTTGAGTGTTTTTTTTTGTGTCAAATCCGCATATATATCACCATTGCCCTTCATTTTCTTGATTGTATATCTCTTAAATGTCAACATATACACGTGTGATTTAGTTTACGAAATATTTTCAATGCCGAGAACCTCGATCAGAGAGTAAAAAAGGCATAAGGTTCACAATGGTCTAAAACTAAAAAATGGGATATACTGGGCTAGGATTCGAGTTACAGGAATAAGGGCCAATCCAACCACCCAAGAATGGAATTGTCGAGCGAAACCATTTGATAACCTCCTAGAAGCAGCTTTTCTTGCCACCAGACTTTTCTCTATCAATTAGGAATTTGATGCCGTCACTAAACACATTCCTTAAATTGTAGCCATTTGTTGAGTGTTTTTTTTTTTGTGTCTAATCTGCATATATATCACCATTGCCCTTGATTTTCATGACTGTATATCTCTTAAATGTCAACATATACACGTGTCATTTAGTTTACGATGATTTTTCAATGCCAAGAACCTCGATCACAGAGTAAAAAAGGCGTAAGATTCACAATGGTGTAAAATTAAAATGGGATATACCGGGCTAGGATTCGAGTTACAGGAACAAGGGCCAAACCAACCACCTAAGAATGGAATCTTCGAGCGAAAACACTTGACAACCTCCTAGAAGCAACTTTTCTTGCCACCAGACCTTTCTCCAACAATTAGAAATCTGATGCCGTCACTAAACACATTCCTTAAATTGTAGCCATTTGTTGAGTGTTTTTTTTGGTGTCTAATCCGCATATATATCACCATTGCCCTTGATTTTCATGACTGTGTATCTCTTAAATGTAAACATATACACGTGTGATTTAGTTTACCAAGATTTTTCCATGCCGAGAACCTCGATCAGAGAGTAAAAAAGGCGTAAGGTTCACAATTGTGTAAAATTAAAATGGGATATACCGGGCTAGGATTCGAGTTACTGGAACAAGGGCCAAACCAAACACCCAAGAATGGAATCATCGAGCGAAAAAACTTGACAACCTCCTAGAAGCAGCTTTTCTTGCCACCAGACCTTTCTCCATCAATTAGGAATCTGATGCCGTCACTAAACACATTCCTTAAATTGAAGCCATTTGTTGATTGTTTTTTTTTGGTGTCTAATCCACATATATATCACCATTGCCCATAATTTTCTTGACTGTATATCTCTTAAATGTCAACATATACATGTGTGATTTAGTTTATAAAGATTTTTCAATGTCGAGAACCTTGATCAGAGAGTAAAAAAGGTGCATGGTTCACAATGGTGTAAAATTAAAATGGGATATACCGTGCTAGGATTCGAGTTACAGGAACAAGGGCCAAACCAACCACCCAAGAATGGAATCGTCGAGCGAAAACACTTAACAACATCCTAGAAGCAGCTTTTCTTGCCACCAGACCTTTCTCTATCAATTAGGAATCTGATGCCGTCACTAAACACATTCCTTAAATTGTAGCCATTTGTTGAGTGTTTTTTTTGGTGTCTAATCCGCATATATATCACCATTGCCCTTGATTTTCTTGACTGTGTATCTCTTAAATGTAAACATATACACGTGTGATTTAGTTTACCAAGATTTTTCCATGCCGAGAACCTCGATCAGAGAGTAAAAAAGGCGTAAGGTTCACAATGGTGTAAAATTAAAATGGGATATACCGGGCTAGGATTCGAGTTACTGGAACAAGGGCCAAACCAAACACCCAAGAATGGAATCGTTGAGCGAAAGCTCTTGACAACCTCCTAGAAGCAGCTTTTCTTGCCACCAGACCTTTATCCATCAATTAGGAATCTGATGCCGTCACTAAACACATTCCTTAAATTGAAGCCATTTGTTGAGTGTTTTTTTTGGTGTCTAATCCGCATATACATCACCATTGCCAATGATTTTCTTGACTGTATATCTCTTAAATGTCAACATATACACGTGTGATTTAGTTTACGAAGATTTTTCAATGCCGAGAACCTCGATCAGAGAGTAAAAAAGGCGTAAGGATCACAATGGTGTAAAATTAAAATGGGATATACCGGGCTAGGATTCGAGTTACAGAAACAAGGGCCAAACCAACCACCCAAGAATGGAATCGTCGAGCGAAAACACTTGACAACCTCCTAGAAGCAGCTTTTCGTGCCACCAGACCTTTCTCCATGAATTAGGAATCTGATGCCGTCACTAAACACATTCCTTAAATTGTAGCCATTTGTTGAGTGTTTTTTTTTTTTTTTTTTTTGTGTCTAATCCGCATATATATCACCATTGCCCTTCATTTTCTTGACTGTATATCTCTTAAATGTCAACATATACACGTGTGATTTAGTTTACGAGACATTTTCAATGCCGAGAACCTCGATCAGAGCGTAAAAAAGGCATAAGGTTCACAATGGTGTAAAACTAAAAAATGGGATATAATGGGCTAGGATTCGAGTTACAGGAACAAGGGCTAAACCAACCACCCAAGAATGGAATTGTCGAGCGAAACCACTTGATAACCTCCTAGAAGCAGCTTTTCTTGCCACCAGACCTTTCTCTATAAATTAGGAATCTGATGCCGTCACTAAACACATTCCTTAAATTGTAGCCATTTGTTGAGTGTTTTTTTTGTGTCTAATCCGCATATATATCACCATTGCCCTTGATTTTCTTGACTGTATATCTCTTAAATGTCAACATATACACGTGTGATTTAGTTTACGATGATTTTTCAATGCCGAGAACCTCGATCACAGAGTAAAAAAGGCGTAAGATTCACAATGGTGTAAAATTAAAATGGGATATACCGGGCTAGGATTCGAGTTACAGGAACAAGGGCCAAACCAACCACCTAAGAATGGAATCTTCGAGCGAAAAGACTTGACAACCTCCTAGAAGCAACTTTTCTTGCCACCAGACCTTTGTCCAACAATTAGAAATCTGATGCCGTCACTAAACACATTCCTTAAATTGTAGGCATTTGTTAAGTGTTTTTTTTTGGTGTCTAATCCACATATATATCACCATTGCCCTTGATTTTCTTGACTGTGTATCTCTTAAATGCAAACATATACACGTGTGATTTAGTTTACCAAGATTTTTCCATGCCAAGAACCTCGATCAGAGAGTAAAAAAGGTGTAAGGTTCACAATGGTGTAAAATTAAAATGGGATATACCGGGCTAGGATTCGAGTTACTGGAACAAGGGCCAAACCAAACACCCAAGAATGGAATCATCGAGCGAAAACACTTGACAACCTCCTAGAAGCAGCTTTTCTTGCCACCAGACCTTTCTCCATCAATTAGGAATCTGATGCCGTCACTAAACACATTCCTTAAATTGAAGCTATTTGTTGAGTGTTTTTTTTGGTGTCTAATCCGCATATACATCACCATTGCCAATGATTTTTTTGACTGTATATCTCTTAAATGTCAACATATACACGTGTGATTTAGCTACGAAGGTTTTTCAATGCCGAGAACCTCGATCAGAGAGTAAAAAAGGCGTAAGGTTCACAATGGTGTAAAATTAAAATGGGATATACCGGGCTTGGATTCGAGTTACAGGAACAAGGTTCAAACCAACCACCCCAGAATGGAATCGTCGAGCGAAAAACACTTAACAACGTCCTAGAAGCAGCTTTTCTTGCCACCAGACCTTTCTCCATCAATTAGGAATCTGATGCCATCACTAAACAAATTCCTTAAATTGTAGCCGTTTGTTGAGTGTTTTTTTTGTGTCTAATCCTCATATATATCACCACTGCCCTTGATTTTCTTGACTGTATATCTCTTAAATTTCAACATATACTCGTGTGATTTAGTTTACGAAAATTTTTCAATGACGAGTACCTCGATCAGAAAGTAAAAAAGGTGTAAGGTTCACATTGGTGTAAAATTAAAATGGGATATACCGGGCTAGGATTCGAGTTACAGGAACAAGGGCCAAACCAACCTCCCAAGAATGCAATCGTCGAGCGAAAACACTTGACAACCTCCTAAAAATAGCTTTTCTTGCCACCAGACCTTTCTCCATCAATTAGGAATCTGATGCCGTCACTAAACACATTCCTTAAATTGTAGCCATTTGTTGATTGTTTTTTTTTGGTGTCTAATCCACATATATATCACCATTGCCCCTAATTTTCTTGACTGTATATCTCTTAAATGTCAAAATATACACGTGTGATTTAGTTTATGAAAATTTTTCAATGCCGAGAACCTTGATCAGAGAGTAAAAAAGGTGCACGGTTCACAATGGTGTAAAATTAAAATGGGATATACCAGGCTAGGATTCGAGTTACAGGAACAAGGGCCAAACCAACCACCCAAGAATGGAATCGTCGAGCGAAAACACTTAACAACATCCTAGAAGCAGCTTTTCTTGCCACCAGACCTTTCTCCATCAATTAGGAATTTGATGTCATCACAAAACACATTCCTTAAATTGTAGCCATTTGTTGAGTTTTTTTTTGTGTCTAACCAGCATATATATCACCACTGCCCTTGGTTTTCTTAACTGTATATCTCTTAAATTTCAACATATACTCGTGTGATTTAGTTTACGAAAAATTTTCAATGCCGAGAACCTCGATCAGAGAGTAAAAAAGGCGTAAGATTCACAATGGTGTAAAATTAAAATGGGATATACTGGGCTGGGATTCGAGTTACAGGAATAAGGGCCAAACAAACCACCCAAGAATGGAATTGTCGAGCGAAAGCACTTGACAACCTCCTAGAATCAGCTTTTCTTACCACCAGATCTTTCTCCATCAATTAGGAATCTGATGCCGTCACTAAACACATTCCTTAAATTATAGCAATTTGTTGAGTGTTTTTTTTGGTGTCTAATCCGCATATATACCACCATTGCCCATGATTTTCTTGACTGTATATCTCTTAAATGTCAACATATACATGTATGATTTAGTTTACGAAGATTTTTCAATGCCGAGAACCACAATCAGAGAGTAAAAAATGCGTAAGGTTCACAATGGTGTAAAATTAAAATGGGATATACCGGGCTAGGATTCGAGTTACAGGAACAAGGGCCAAACCAACCACCCAAGAATGGAATAGTTAAGCGAAAACACTTGACAACCTCCTAGAAGCAGCTTTTCTTGCCACCAGACCTTTCTCCATCAATTAGGAATCTGATGCCGTCACTAAACACATTCCTTAAATTGAAGCCATTTGTTGAGTGTTTTTTTTGGTGTCTAATCCGCATATACATCACCATTGCCAATGATTTTCTTGACTATATATCTCTTAAATGTCAACATATACACGTGTGATTTAGATTTCGAAGATTTTTCAATGCAGAGAACCTCGATCAGAGAGTAAAAAAGGCGTAAGATTCACAATGGTGTAAAATTAAAATGGGATATACCGGGCTAGGATTCGAGTTACAGGAACAAGGGCCAAACCAACCACCCAAGAATGGAATCGTCGAGCGAAAACACTTGACAACCACCTAGAAGCAACTTTTCTTGCCACCAGACATTTCTCCATGAATTAGGAATCTGATGCCGTCACTAAACACATTTCTTAAATTGTAGCCATTTGTTAAGTGTTTTTTTTTTGTGTCTAATCCGCATATATATCACCATTGCCCTTGATTTTCTTGACTCTATATCTCTTAAATGTCAACATATACACGTGTGATTTAGTTTACGAAACATTTTCAATGCCGAGAACCCGCATCAGAGAGTAAAAAAGGCATAAGGTTCACAATGGTGTAAAACTAAAAAATAGGATATACTGGGCTAGGATTCGATTTACAGGAACAAGGGCCAAACCAACCACCCAAGAATGAAATTGTCGAGCGAAAGCACATGATAACCTCCTAGAAGCAGCTTTTCTTGCCACCAGACCTTTCTCTATCAATTAGGAATCTGATGCTGTCACTAAACACATTCCTTAAATTGTAGCCATTTGTTGAGTGTTTTTTTGTGTGTCTAATCCGCATATATATCACCGTTGCCCTTGTTTTTCTTGACTGTATATCTCTTAAATGTCAACATATACACTTGTGATTTAGTTTACGATGATTTTTCAATGCCGAGAACCTCGATCACAGAGTAAAAAAGGCGTAAGATTCACAATGTAAAATTAAAACGGGATATACCGGGCTAGGATTCGAGTTACAGGAACAAGGGCCAAACCAACCACCCAAGAATGGAATCTTCGAGCGAAAACACTTGACAACCTCCTAGAAGCACCTTTTCTTGCCACCAGACCTTTCTCCAACAATTAGAAATCTGATGCCGTCACTAAACACATTCCTTAAATTGTAGCCATTTGTTGAGTGTTTTTTTTGGTGTTTAATCCGCGTATATATCACCATTGCCCTTGATTTTCTTGACTGTGTATCTCTTAAATGTAAACATATACACGTGTGATTTAGTTTACCAAGATTTTTCCATGCCGAAAACCTCGATCAGAGAGTAAAAAAGGCGTAAGGTTCACAATGTTGTAAAATTATAATGGGATATACCGGGCTAGGATTCGAGTTACTGGAACAAGGGCCAAACCAAACACCCAAGAATGGAATCATCGAGCGAAAACACTTGACAACCTCCTAGAAGCAGCTTTTCTTGCCACCAGACCTTTCTCCATCAATTAGGAATCTGATGCCGTCACTAAACACATTCCTTAAATTGAAGCCATTTGTTGAGTGTTTTTTTTTTTGGTGTCTAATCCGCATATACATCACCATTGCCAATGATTTTCTTGACTGTATATCTCTTAAATGTCAACATATACACGTGTGATTTAGTTTACGAAGATTTTTCAAGGCCGAGAACCTCGATCAGAGAGTAAAAAAGGCGTAAGGTTCACAATGGTGTAAAATTAAAATGGGATATACCGGGCTAGGATTCTAGTTACAGGAACAAGGTTCACACCAACCACCCAAGAATGGAATCGTCGAGCGAAAAACACTTAACAACGTCCTAGAAGCAGCTTTTCTTGCCACCAGACCTTTCTCCATCAATTAGGAATCTGATGCCATCACTAAACAAATTCTTTAAATTGTAGCCACTTGTTGAGTGTTTTTTTTGTGTCAAATCCTCATATATATCACCACTGCCATTGATTTTCTTGACTGTATATCTCTTAAATTTCAACACATACACGTGTGATTCAGTTTACGAAGATTTTTCAATGCCGAGAACCTCGATCAGAGAGTAAAAAGGGCGTAAGATTCACAATGGTGTAAAATTAAAATGAGATATACCGGGCTAGGATTCGAGTTACAGGAACAAGGGCCAAATCAACCACCCAAGAATGGAATCGTCGAGCGAAAACACTTGACAACCTCCTAGAAGCAGCTTTTCTTGCCACCTGACCTTTCTCCATCAATTAGGAATCTGATGCCGTCACTAAACACATTCCTTAAATTGTAGCCATTTGTTGAGTGTGTTTTTTTGTGTCTAATCCTCATATATATCATCACTGCCCTTGATTTTCTTGACTGTATATCTCTTAAATTTCAACATATACTCGTGTGATTTAGTTTACGAAAATTTTTCAATGCCGAGTACCTCGATCAGAAAGTAAAAAAGGAGTAAGGTTCACAATGGTGTAAAATTAAAATGGGATATACCGGGCTAGGATTCGAGTTACAGGAACAAGGGCTAAACCAACCACCCAAGAATGCAATCGTCGAGCGAAAACACTTGACAACCTCCTAAAAGCAGCTTTTCTTGCCACCAGACCTTTCTCCATCAATTAGGAATCTGATGCCGTCACTAAACACATTCCTTAAATTGTAGCCATTAGTTGATTGTTTTTTTTGGTGTCTAATCCGCATATATATCACCATTGCACTTAATTTTCTTGACTGTATATCTCATAAATGTCAACATATACACGTGTGATTTAGTTTATGAAGATTTTTCAATGCCGAGAACCTTGATCAGAGAGTAAAAAAGGCGCACGGTTCACAATAGTGTAAAATTAAAATGGGATATACCGGGCTAGGATTCGAGTTACAGGAACAAGGGCCAAACCAACCACCCAAGAATGGAATCATCGAGCGAAAACACTTGACAACCTCCTAGAATCAGCTTTTCTTACCACCAGACCTTTCTCCATAAATTAGGAATCTGATGCCATCACTAAACGCATTCCTTAAATTGTAGCCATTTGTTGAGTGTTTTTTTTTGTGTCTAATCCGTATATATATCACCATTGCCCTTGATTTTCTTGACTGTATATCTCTTAAATGTCAACATATACACGTGTGATTTAGTTTACGAAGATTTTTCAATGCCGAGAACCTCGATCACAGAGTGAAAAAGGCGTAAGATTCACAATGGTGTAAAACTAAAATGGGATATATCGGACTAGGATTTGAATTACAGGAACAAGGGCCAAACCAACCACCCAAGAATCGAATCTTCGAGCGAAAACACTTGACAACCTCCTAGAAGCAACTTTTCTTGCCACCAGACCTTTCTCCATCAATTAGGAATCTGATGCCGTCACTAAACACATTCCTTAAATTGTAGACATTTGTTGAGTGTTTTTTTTTGGTGTATAATCCGCATATATATCACCATTGCCCATGATTTTCTTGACTGTATATCTCTTAAATGTCAACATATACACGTGTGATTTAGTTTACCAAGATTTTTCAATGCCGAGAACCTCGATCAGAGAGTAAAAAAGGCGTAAGGTTCACAAAGGCGTAAAATTAAAATGGGATATACCGGGCTAGGATTCGAGTTACTGGAACAATGGCCAAACCAGACACCCAAGAATGGAATCATCGAGCGAAAACACTTGACAACCTCCTAAAAGCTGCTTTTCTTGCCACCAGACCTTTCTCCATCAATTAGGAATCATCACTAAACACATTCCTTAAATTGTAGCCATTTGTTGAGTTTTTTTTTTGTTTCTAATCCGCATATATATCACCATTGCCCTTGATTTTCTTGACTGTATATCTCTTAAATGTCAACATATACACGTGTGATTTAGTTTACGAAGATTTTTCAATGCCGGGAACCTCGATCACAGAGTAAAAAAGGCGTAAGATTCACAATGGTGTAAAATTAACATGGGATATACCGGGCTAGGATTCGAGTTACAGGAACAAGGGCCAAACCAACCACCCAAGAATGGAATCTTCGAGCGAAAACACTTGACAACCTCCTCGAAGCAACTTTTTTTGCCACCAGACCTTTCTCCATCAATTAGGAATCTGATGCTGTCACTAAACACATTCCTTAAATTGTAGCCATTTGTTGAGTGTTTTTTTTGGTGTCTAATCCACATATATATCACCATTGCCCTTGATTTTCTTGACTGTATATCTCTTAAATGTCAACATATACACGTGTGATTTAGTTTACCAAGATTTTTCAATTCCGAGAACCTCGATCAGAGAGTAAAAAAGGCGTAAGGTTCACAATGGCGTAAAATTAAATTGGAATATACCGGGCTAGGATTCGAGTTACTGGAACAAGGGCCAAACCAACCACCCAAGAATGGAATTGTCGAGCGAAAAACACTTAATAACGTCCTAGAAGCAGCTTTTCTTGCCACCAGACCTTTCTCCATCAATTAGGAATCTGCTGCCATCACTAAACACATTCCTTAAATTGAAGCCATTTGTTGAGTGTTTTTTTTGTGTCTAATCCACATATATATCACCATTGCCCTTGATTTTCTTGACTGTATATCTCTTAAATTTCAACATATACTCGTGTGATTTAGTTTACCAAGATTTTTCAATGCCGAGAACCTCGATCAGAGAGTAAAAAAGGCGTAAGGTTCACAAAGGCGTAAAATTAAAATGGGATATACCGGGCTAGGATTCAAGTTACTGGAACAAGGGCCAAACCAGACACCCAAGAATGGAATCATCGAGCGAAAACACTTGACAACCTCCTAGAAGCTGCTTTTCTTGCCACCAGACCTCTCTCCATCAATTAAGAATCTGATGCCATCACTAAACACATTCCTTAAGTTGTAGCCATTTGTTGAGTGTTTTTTTTGGTCTCTAATCCACATATATATCACCATTGCCCTTGATTTTCTTGACTGTATATCTCTTAAATGTCAACATATACACGTGTGATTTAGTTTACGAAGATTTTTCAATGCCGGGAACCTCGATCACAGAGTAAAAAAGGCGTAAGATTCACAATGGTGTAAAATTAACATGGGATATACCGGGCTAGGATTCGAGTTACAGGAACAAGGGCCAAACCAACCACCCAAGAATGGAATCTTCGACCGAAAACACTTGACAACCTCCTAGAAGCAACTTTTCTTGCCACCAGATCTTTCTCCATCAATTAGGAATCTGATGCCGTCACTAAATACATTCCTTAAATTGTAGCCATTTGTTGAGTGTTTTTTTTGGTGTCTAATCCACATATATATCACCATTGCCCATGATTTTCTTGACTGTATATCTCTTAAATGTCAACATATACACGTGTGATTTAGTTTACCAAGATTTTTCAATTCCGAGAACCTCGATCAGAGAGTAAAAAAGGCGTAAGGTTCACAATGGCGTAAAATTAAAATGGGATATACCGGGCTAGGATTCGAGTTACTGGAACAAGGGCCAAACCAAACCCCCAAGAATGGAATCATCAAGCGAAAACACTTGACAACCTCCTAGAGGCAGCTTTTCTTGCCACCAGACCTTTCTCCATCAATTAGGAATCTGATGCCGTCACTAAACACATTCCTTAAATTGAAGCCATTTGTTGAGGGTTTTTCTTGGTGTCTAATCTGCATATACATCACCATTGCCATTGATTTTCTTGACTGTATATCTCTTAATTGTCAACATATGCACGTGTGATTTAGTTTACGAAGATTTTTCAATGCCGAGAACCTCGATCAGAGAGGAAAAAAAGCGTAAGGTTCACAATGGTGTAAAATTAAAATGGGTATACCGGGCTAAGATTCGAGTTACAGGAACAAGGGCCAAACCAACCACCCAAGAATGGAATCGTCGAGCGAAAAACACTTAACAACGTCCTAGAAGCAGCTTTTCTTGCCACCAGACCTTTCTCCATCAATTAGGAATCTGATGCCATCACTAAACACATTCCTTAAATTGTAGCCATTTGTTGAGTGTTTTTTTGTGTCTAATCCACATATATATCACCACTGCCATTGATTTTCTTGACTGTATATCTCTTAAATTTCAACATATACTCGTGTGATTTAGTTTACGAAAATTTTTCAATACCGAGAACCTCGATCAGAAAGTAAAAAAGGAGTATGGTTCACAATGGTGTAAAATTAAAATGGGATATACCGAGCTAGGTTTCGAGTTACAGGAACAAAGGCCAAACAAACCACCCAAGAATGCAATCGTCGAGCGAAAACACTTGACGACCTCCTAAAAGTGGCTTTTCTTGCCACCAGTCGTTTCTCCATCAATTAGGAATCTGATGCCGTCACTAAACACATTCCTTAAATTGTAGCCATTTGTTGTGTGTTTTTTTTTTGTGTCTAATCCGCATATATATCACCATTGCCCTTGATTTTCTTGACTGTATATCTCTTAAATGTCAACATACACACGTGTGATTTAGTTTACGAAGATTTTTCAATGCCGAGAACCTCGATCAAAGAGTAAAAAAGGAGTAAGAATCACAATGGTGTAAAATTAAATTGGGATATACCGGGCTAGGATTCGAGTTACAGGAACAAGGGCCAAACCAACCACCCAAGAATGGAATCTTCGAGCGAAAACTCTTGATAACCTCCTAGAAGCAGCTTTTCTTGCCACCAGACCTTTCTCCATCAATTAGGAATTTGATGCCGTCACTAAACACATTCCTTAAATTGTAGCCATTTGTTGAGTGTTTTTTTTGGTGTCTAATCCGCATATACATCACCATTACCCTTGATTTTCTTGACTGTATATCTCTTATATGTCAACATATACACGTGTGATTTAGTATACGTAGATTTTTCAATGCCGAGAACCTCGATCAGAGAGGAAGAAAGGCGTAAGGTTCAAAATGGTGTAAAATTAAAATGGGATATACCGGGCTAGGATTCGAGTTATAGGAACAAGGGCCAAACCAACCACCCAAGAATTGAATCGTGGAGCGAAAACAATTGAAAACTTCCTACAAGCAGCTTTTCTTGCCACCAGACCTTTCTCCATCAATTAGAAATCTGATGCAGTCACTAAACACATTCCTTAAATTGTAACCATTTCTTGAGTGTCTTTTTTTTGGTGTCTAATCCGCATATATCACCCTTGCCCTTGATTTTCTTGACTGTATATCTCTTAAATGTCAACATATACACGTGTGGTTTAGTTTACGAAGATTTTTCAATGACGAGAACCTCGATCAGAGTGTAAAAAAGGCGTAAGGTTCACAATGGTGTAAAATTAAAATGGGATATACCGGGCTAAGATTTGAGTAATAGGAATAAGGGCCAAACCAACCACCTAATAACGGAATCGTCGAGCGAAAATACTTGAAAACCTCCTAGAAGCAGCTTTTCTTGCCACCAGACTTTTCACCATCAATTAGGAATCTGATGCCGTCGCTAAACACATTCCTTAAATTGTAGCCATTTGTTGAGTGTCATTTTTTTGGTGTCTAATCCGCATATATATCACCATTTCCCTTGATTTTCTTGACTGTATATCTCTTAAATGTCAACATATACACGTGTGATTTAGTTTACGAAGATTTTTCAATGCCGGGAACCTCGATCACAGAGTCAAAAAAGGCGTAAGATTCACAATGGTGTAAAATTAACATGGGATATACCGGGATAGGATTCGAGTTACAGGAACAAGGGCCAAACCAACCACACAAGAATGGAATCTTCGAGCGAAAACACTTGACAACCTCCTAGAAGCAACTTTTCTTGCCACCAGACCTTTCTCCATCAATTAGGAATCTGATGCCGTCACTAAACACATTCCTTAAATTGTAGCCATTTGGTGAGTGTTTTTTTTGGTGTCTAATCCACATATATATCACCATTGCCCTTGATTTTCTTGACTGTATATCTCTTAAATGTCAACATATACACGTGTGATTTAGTTTACGAAGATTTTTCAATGCCGAGAACCTCGATCACAGAGTGAAAAAGGCGTAAGATTCACAATGGTGTAAAACTAAAATGGGATATATCGGGCTAGGATTTGAATTACAGGAACAAGGGCCAAACCAACCACCCAAGAATCGAATCTTCGAGCGAAAACACTTGACAAACTCCTAGAAGCAACTTTTCTTGCCACCAGACCTTTCTCCATCAATTAGGAATCTGATGCCGTCACTAAACACATTCCTTAAATTGTAGACATTTGTTGAGTGTTTTTTTTTGGTGTATAATCCGCATATATATCACCATTGCCCATGATTTTCTTGACTGTATATCTCTTAAATGTCAACATATACACGTGTGATTTAGTTTACCAAGATTTTTCAATGCCGAGAACCTCGATCAGAGAGTAAAAAAGGCGTAAGGTTCACAAAGGCGTAAAATTAAAATGGGATATACCGGGCTAGGATTCGAGTTACTGGAACAATGGCCAAACCAGACACCCAAGAATGGAATCATCGAGCGAAAACACTTGACAACCTCCTAAAAGCTGCTTTTCTTGCCACCAGACCTTTCTCCATCAATTAGGAATCATCACTAAACACATTCCTTAAATTGTAGCCATTTGTTGAGTTTTTTTTTTGTTTCTAATCCGCATATATATCACCATTGCCCTTGATTTTCTTGACTGTATATCTCTTAAATGTCAACATATACACGTGTGATTTAGTTTACGAAGATTTTTCAATGCCGGGAACCTCGATCACAGAGTAAAAAAGGCGTAAGATTCACAATGGTGTAAAATTAACATGGGATATACCGGGCTAGGATTCGAGTTACAGGAACAAGGGCCAAACCAACCACCCAAGAATGGAATCTTCGAGCGAAAACACTTGACAACCTCCTAGAAGCAACTTTTTTTGCCACCAGACCTTTCTCCATCAATTAGGAATCTGATGCTGTCACTAAACACATTCCTTAAATTGTAGCCATTTGTTGAGTGTTTTTTTTGGTGTCTAATCCACATATATATCACCATTGCCCTTGATTTTCTTGACTGTATATCTCTTAAATGTCAACATATACACGTGTGATTTAGTTTACCAAGATTTTTCAATTCCGAGAACCTCGATCAGAGAGTAAAAAAGGCGTAAGGTTCACAATGGCGTAAAATTAAATTGGAATATACCGGGCTAGGATTCGAGTTACTGGAACAAGGGCCAAACCAACCACCGAAGAATGGAATTGTCGAGCGAAAAACACTTAATAACGTCCTAGAAGCAGCTTTTCTTGCCACCAGACCTTTCTCCATCAATTAGGAATCTGCTGCCATCACTAAACACATTCCTTAAATTGAAGCCATTTGTTGAGTGTTTTTTTTTGTGTCTAATCCACATATATATCACCATTGCCCTTGATTTTCTTGACTGTATATCTCTTAAATTTCAACATATACTCGTGTGATTTAGTTTACCAAGATTTTTCAATGCCGAGAACCTCGATCAGAGAGTAAAAAAGGCGTAAGGTTCACAAAGGCGTAAAATTAAAATGGGATATACCGGGCTAGGATTCAAGTTACTGGAACAAGGGCCAAACCAGACACCCAAGAATGGAATCATCGAGCGAAAACACTTGACAACCTCCTAGAAGCTGCTTTTCTTGCCACCAGACCTCTCTCCATCAATTAGGAATCTGATGCCATCACTAAACACATTCCTTAAGTTGTAGCCATTTGTTGAGTGTTTTTTTTGGTCTCTAATCCACATATATATCACCATTGCCCTTGATTTTCTTGACTGTATATCTCTTAAATGTCAACATATACACGTGTGATTTAGTTTACGAAGATTTTTCAATGCCGGGAACATCGATCACAGAGTAAAAAAGGCGTAAGATTCACAATGGTGTAAAATTAACATGGGATATACCGGGCTAGGATTCGAGTTACAGGAACAAGGGCCAAACCAACCACCCAAGAATGGAATCTTCGACCGAAAACACTTGACAACCTCCTAGAAGCAACTTTTCTTGCCACCAGATCTTTCTCCATCAATTAGGAATCTGATGCCGTCACTAAACACATTCCTTAAATTGTAGCCATTTGTTGAGTGTTTTTTTTTGGTGTCTAATCCACATATATATCACCATTGCCCATGATTTTCTTGACTGTATATCTCTTAAATGTCAACATATACATGTGTGATTTAGTTTACCAAGATTTTTCAATTCCGAGAACCTCGATCAGAGAGTAAAAAAGGCGTAAGGTTCACAATGGCGTAAAATTAAAATGGGATATACCGGGCTAGGATTCGAGTTACTGGAACAAGGGCCAAACCAAACCCCCAAGAATGGAATCATCAAGCGAAAACACTTGACAACCTCCTAGAGGCAGCTTTTCTTGCCACCAGACCTTTCTCCATCAATTAGGAATCTGATGCCGTCACTAAACACATTCCTTAAATTGAAGCCATTTGTTGAGGGTTTTTCTTGGTGTCTAATCCGCATATAAATCACCATTGCCATTGATTTTCTTGACTGTATATCTCTTAATTGTCAACATATACACGTGTGATTTAGTTTACGAAGATTTTTCAATGCCGAGAACCTCGATCAGAGAGGAAAAAAGGCGTAAGGTTCACAAAGGAGTAAAATTAAAATGGGTATACCGGGCTAGGATTCGAGTTACAGGAACAAGGGCCAAACCAACCACCCAAGAATGGAATCGTCGAGCGAAAAACACTTAACAACGTCCTAGAAGCAGCTTTTCTTGCCACCAGACCTTTCTCCATCAATTAGGAATCTGATGCCATCACTAAACACATTCCTTAAATTGTAGCCATTTGTTGAGTGTTGTTTTTGTGTCTAATCCACATATATATCACCACTGCCGTTGATTTTCTTGACTGTATATCTCTTAAATTTCAACATATACTCGTGTGATTTAGTTTACGAAAATTTTTCAATACCGAGAACCTCGATCAGAAAGTAAAAAAGGAGTATGGTTCACAATGGTGTAAAATTAAAATGGGATATACCGAGCTAGGTTTCGAGTTACAGGAACAAAGGCCAAACAAACCACCCAAGAATGCAATCGTCGAGCGAAAACACTTGACGACCTCCTAAAAGTAGCTTTTCTTGCCACCAGTCGTTTCTCCATCAATTAGGAATCTGATGCCGTCACTAAACACATTCCTTAAATTGTAGCCATTTGTTGTGTGTTTTTTTTTGTGTCTAATCCGCATATATATCACCATTGCCCTTGATTTTCTTGACTGTATATCTCTTAAATGTCAACATACACACGTGTGATTTAGTTTACGAAGATTTTTCAATGCCGAGAACCTCGATCAAAGAGTAAAAAAGGCGTAAGAATCACAATGGTGTAAAATTAAATTGGGATATACCGGGCTAGGATTCGAGTTACAGGAACAAGGGCCAAACCAACCACCCAAGAATGGAATCTTCGAGCGAAAACTCTTGATAACCTCCTAGAAGCAGCTTTTCTTGCCACCAGACCTTTCTCCATCAATTAGGAATTTGATGCCGTCACTAAACACATTCCTTAAATTGTAGCCATTTGTTGAGTGTTTTTTTTTGGTGTCTAATCCGCATATACATCACCATTACCCTTGATTTTCTTGACTGTATATCTCTTATATGTCAACATATACACATGTGATTTAGTATACGTAGATTTTTCAATGCCGAGAACCTCGATCAGAGAGGAAGAAAGGCGTAAGGTTCAAAATGGTGTAAAATTAAAATGGGATATACCGGGCTAGGATTCGAGTTATAGGAACAAGGGCCAAACCAACCACCCAAGAATTGAATCGTCGAGCGAAAACAATTGAAAACCTCCTACAAGCAGCTTTTGTTGCCACCAGACCTTTCTCCATCAATTAGAAATCTGATGCAGTCACTAAACACATTCCTTAAATTGTAACCATTTCTTGAGTGTCTTTTTTTTGGTGTCTAATCCGCATATATCACCCTTGCCCTTGATTTTCTTGACTGTATATCTCTTAAATGTCAACATATACACGTGTGGTTTAGTTTACGAAGATTTTTCAATGCCGAGAACCTCGATCAGAGTGTAAAAAAGGCGTAAGGTTCACAATGGTGTAAAATTAAAATGGGATATACCGGGCTAAGATTTGAGTAATAGGAATAAGGGCCAAACCAACCACCTAATAACGGAATCGTCGAGCGAAAATACTTGAAAACCTCCTAGAAGCAGCTTTTCTTGCCACCAGACTTTTCACCATCAATTAGGAATCTGATGCCGTCGCTAAACACATTCCTTAAATTGTAGCCATTTGTTGAGTGTCATTTTTTTGGTGTCTAATCCGCATATATATCACCATTTCCCTTGATTTTCTTGACTGTATATCTCTTAAATGTCAACATATACACGTGTGATTTAGTTTACGAAGATTTTTCAATGCCGGGAACCTCGATCACAGAGTCAAAAAAGGCGTAAGATTCACAATGGTGTAAAATTAACATGGGATATACCGGGATAGGATTCGAGTTACAGGAACAAGGGCCAAACCAACCACCCAAGAATGGAATCTTCGAGCGAAAACACTTGACAACCTCCTAGAAGCAACTTTTCTTGCCACCAGACCTTTCTCCATCAATTAGGAATCTGATGCCGTCACTAAACACATTCCTTAAATTGTAGCCATTTGGTGAGTGTTTTTTTTGGTGTCTAATCCACATATATATCACCATTGCCCTTGATTTTCTTGACTGTATATCTCTTAAATGTCAACATATACACGTGTGATTTAGTTTACGAAGATTTTTCAATGCCGGGAGCCTCGATCACAGAGTAAAAAAGGCGTGAGATTCACAATGGTGTAAAATTAACATGGGATATACCGGGCTAGGATTCGAGTTACAGGAACAAGGGCCAAACTAACCACCCAAGAATGGAATCTTCGAGCGAAAACACTTGACAACCTCCTAGAAGCAACTTTTCTTGCCACCAGATCTTTCTCCATCAATTAGGAATCTGATGCCGTCACTAAACACATTCCTTAAATTGTAGCCATTTGTTGAGTGTTTTTTTTGGTGTCTAATCCACATATATATCACCATTGCCCATGATTTTCTTGACTGTATATCTCTTAAATGTCAACATATACACATGTGATTTAGTTTACCAAGATTTTTCAATTCCGAGAACCTCGATCAGAGAGTAAAAAAGGCGTAAGGTTCACAATGGCGTAAAATTAAAAAGGGATATACCGGGCTAGGATTCGAGTTACTGGAACAAGGGCCAAACCAAACCCCCAAGAATGGAATCATCAAGCAAAAACACTTGACAACCTCCTAGAGGCAGCTTTTCTTGCCACCAGACCTTTCTCCATCAATTAGGAATCTGATGCCGTCACTAAACACATTCCTTAAATTGAAGCCATTTGTTGAGGGTTTTTCTTGGTGTCTAATCCGCATATAAATCACCATTGCCATTGATTTTCTTGACTGTATATCTCTTAATTGTCAACATATACACGTGTGATTTAGTTTACGAAGATTTTTCAATGCCGAGAACCTCGATCAGAGAGGAAAAAAGGCGTAAGGTTCACAATGGAGTAAAATTAAAATGGGTATACCGGGCTAGGATTCGAGTTACAGGAACAAGGGCCAAACCAACCACCCAAGAATGGAATCGTCGAGCGAAAAACACTTAACAACGTCCTAGAAGCAGCTTTTCTTGCCACCAGACCTTTCTCCATCAATTAGGAATCTGATGCCATCACTAAACACATTCCTTAAATTGTAGCCATTTGTTGAGTGTTGTTTTTGTGTCTAATCCACATATATATCACCACTGCCATTGATTTTCTTGACTGTATATCTCTTAAATTTCAACATATACTCGTGTGATTTAGTTTACGAAAATTTTTCAATACCGAGAACCTCGATCAGAAAGTAAAAAAGGAGTATGGTTCACAATGGTGTAAAATTAAAATGGGATATACCGAGCTAGGTTTCGAGTTACAGGAACAAAGGCCAAACAAACCACCCAAGAATGCAATCGTCGAGCGAAAACACTTGACGACCTCCTAAAAGTAGCTTTTCTTGCCACCAGTCCTTTCTCCATCAATTAGGAATCTGATGCCGTCACTAAACACATTCCTTAAATTGTAGCCATTTGTTGTGTGTTTTTTTTTTGTGTCTAATCCGCATATATATCACCATTGCCCTTGATTTTCTTGACTGTATATCTCTTAAATGTCAACATACACACGTGTGATTTAGTTTACGAAGATTTTTCAATGCCGAGAACCTCGATCAAAGAGTAAAAAAGGCGTAAGAATCACAATGGTGTAAAATTAAATTGGGATATACCGGGCTAGGATTCGAGTTACAGGAACAAGGGCCAAACCAACCACCCAAGAATGGAATCTTCGAGCGAAAACTCTTGATAACCTCCTAGAAGCAGCTTTTCTTGCCACCAGACCTTTCTCCATCAATTAGGAATTTGATGCCGTCACTAAACACATTCCTTAAATTGTAGCCATTTGTTGAGTGTTTTTTTTTTGGTGTCTAATCCGCATATACATCACCATTGCACTTGATTTTCTTGACTGTATATCTCTTATATGTCAACATATACACGTGTGATTTAGTATACGTAGATTTTTCAATGCCGAGAACCTCGATCAGAGAGGAAGAAAGGCGTAAGGTTCAAAATGGTGTAAAATTAAAATGGGATATACCGGGCTAGGATTCGAGTTATAGGAACAAGGGCCAAACCAACCACCCAAGAATGGAATCGTCGAGCGAAAACACTTGAAAACCTCCTAGAAGCAGCTTTTCTTGCCACCAGACCTTTCTCCATCAATTAGAAATCTGATGCCGTCACTAAACACATTCCTTAAATTGTAGCCATTTCTTGAGTGTCTTTTTTTTGGTGTCTAATCCGCATATATCACCATTGCCCTTGATTTTCTTGACTGTATATCTCTTAAATGTCAACATATACACGTGTGGTTTAGTTTACGAAGATTTTTCAATGCCGAGAACCTCGATCAGAGTGTAAAAAGGCGTAAGGTTCACAATGGTGTAAAATTAAAATGGGATATACCGGGCTAAGATTTGAGTTATAGGAATAAGGGCCAAACCAACCACCCAATAACGGAATCGTCGAGCGAAAATACTTGAAAACCTCCTAGAAGCAGCTTTTCTTGCCACCAGACTTTTCTCCATCAATTAGGAATCTGATGCCGTCGCTAAACACATTCCTTAAATTGTAGCCGTTTGTTGAGTGTCATTTTTTTGGTGTCTAATCCGCATATATATCACCATTTCCCTTGATTTTCTTGACTGTATATCTCTTAAATGTCAACATATACACGTGTGATTTAGTTTACGAAGATTTTTCAATGCCGAGAACCTCCATCAGAGAGTAAAAAAGTGGTAAGGTTCACAATGCTGTAAAATTAAAATGGGATATACCGGGCTAGGATTCGAGTTATAGGAACAAGGGCCAAACCAACCACCTAAGAATGGAATCGTCGCACGAAAACACTTGAAAACCTCCTAGAAGCAGCTTTTCTTGCCACCAGACCTTTCTCCATCAATTAGGAATCTGATGCTGTCACTAAACACATTCCTGAAATTGTAGCCGTTTGTTGAGTGTCTTTTTTTTGGTGTCTAATCCGCATATATATCACGATTGCCCTTGATTTTCTTGACTGTATATCTCCTAAATGTCAAGATATACACGTGTGATTTAGTTTACGACGATTTTTCTATGCCGAGAACCTCCATCAGAGAGTAAAAAAGTGGTAAGGTTCACAATGCTGTAAAATTAAAATGGGATATACCGGGCTAGGATTCGAGTTATAGGAACAAGGGCCAAACCAACCACCCAAGAATGGAATCGTCGCGCGAAAACACTTGAAAACCTCCTAGAAGCAGCTTTTCTTGCCACCAGACCTTTCTCCATCAATTAGGAATCTGATGCTGTCACTAAACACATTCCTGAAATTGTAGCCGTTTGTTGAGTGTCTTTTTTTTGGTGTCTAATCTGCATATACATCACCATTGCCCTTGATTTTCTTGACTGTATATCTCTTAAATGTCAACAAATACACATGTAGTTTAGTTTACGAAGATTTTTCAATGCCAAGAACCTCGATCAGAGAGTAAAAAAGGTGTAAGGTTCACAATGGTGTAAAATTAAAATGGGATATACTGGGCAAGGATTCGAGTTATAGGAACAAGGGCCAAACCAACCACCCAAGAATGGAATCGTCGAGCGAAAACACTTGAAAACCTCCTAGAAGCAGCTTTTCTTGCCACCAGAACTTTCTCCATCAATTAGGAATCTGATGCCGTCACTAAACACATTCCTTATATTATAGCCATTTGTTGAGTGTCTTTTTTTTGGTGTCTAATCCGCATATATATCACCATTGCCCATGATTTTCTTGACTGTATATCTCTTAAATGTCAACATATACACGTGTGATTTAGTTTACGATGATTTTTCAATGTCGAGAACCTCGATCAGAGAGTAAAAAAGGCATAAGGTTCACAATGCTGTAAAATTAAAATGAGATATACCGGGCAAGGATTCGAGTTATAGGAACAAGGGCTAAAACAACCACCCAAAAATGGAATCGTCGAGCAAAAACACTTGAAAACCTCCTAGAAGTAGCTATTCTTGCCACCAGACCTTTCTCCATCAATTAGGAATCTGATGCCGTCACTAAACACATTCCTCAAATTGTAGCCATTTGTTGAGTGTCTTTTTTTTGGTGTCTAATCCGCATATATATCACCATTGCCATTTAAATTTCTTGACTGTATATCTTTTAAATGTCAACATATACACGTGTGGTTTAGTTTACGAAGATTTTTCAATGCCGAGAACTTCGATCAGAGAGTAAAAAAGGCATAAGTTTCACAATGTTGTAAAATTAAAATGGGATATACCGGGCAAGGATTCGAGTTACAGGAACAAGGGCCAAACCAACCACCCAAGAATGGAATTGTCGAGCGAAAACGCTTGACAACCTCCTAGAAGTAGCTTTTCTTGCCACCAGAACTTTCTCCATCAATTAGAAATCTGATGCCTTCACTAAACACAGTACTTAAATTGTAGCCATTTGTTGATTGTTTTTTTTTTGGTGTCTAATCCGCATATATATCACCATTGCCCTTAATTTTCTTGACTGTATATCTCTTAAATGTCAACATATACACGTGTGATTAGTTTACGAAGATTTTTCAATGCCGAGAACCTCGATCAGAGAGTAAAAAAGGCGTAAGGTTTACAATGGTGTAAAATTAAAATGGGATATACCCGGCTAGGATTCGAGTTACAGGAACAAGTGCCAAACCAACCACCCAAGAGTGGAATCGTCAAGCGAAAACCCTTGACAACCTCCTAGAAGCAGCTTTTTTTGCCACCAGACCTTTCTCCATCAATTAGGAATCTGGTGCCGTCACTAAACACACTCCTTAAATTGTTGCCATTTGTTGAGCGTTTTTTTTGGTGTCTAATCCGCATATTTAACACCATTGCCCTTGATTTTCTTGACTGTATGTCTCTTAAATGTCAACATATACGCATGTGGTTTAGTTTACAAAGATTTTTGAATGCCGAGAACCTCGATTAGAGAGTGTTCACAAAGCTGTAAAATTAAAATGGGATATACCGGGCTAGGATTCCAGTTATAGGAACGAGTGCCAAACCAACCACCCAAGAATGGAATCGTCGAGCGAAAACACTAGACAACCTCCTAGAAGCAGCTTTTCTTGCCACCAGACCTTTCTCCATCAATTAGAAATCTGATGCCTTCACTAAACACATTACTTAAATTGTAGCCATTTGTTGATTGTTTTTTGTGGTGTCTAATCCACATATATATCACCATTGCCCTTGATTGTCTTGACTGCATATCTCTTAAATGTCATCATATACATGTGTGATTTAGTTTACGAAGATTTTTCAATGCCGAGAACCTCGATCAGAGAGTAAAAAAGGCATAAGGTTCACAATGTTGTAAAATTAAAATGGGATATACCGGGCAAGGATTCGAGTTACAGGAACAAGGGACAAACCAACCACCCAAGAATGGAATCGTCGAGCGAAAACACTTGACAACCTCCTAGAAGCAGCTTTTCTTACCACCAGACCTTTCTCCATCAATTAGAATCCTGATGCCGTCACTAAACACATTTCTTAAATTGTAGCCATTTGATGAGTGTTTTTTTTGTGTCTAATCCGCATATATATCACCATTGCCCATGATTTTCTTGACTGTATATCTCCTAAATGTCAACATATACACGTGTTATTTAGTTTACGAAGATTTTTCATTGCCGAGAACCTCGATCCGAGAGTAAAAAAGGCGTAAGGTTCACAATGGTGTAAAATTAAAATGGGATATACCGGGCTAGGATTCGAGTTACAGGAACAAGGGCGAAACCAACCACCCAAGAATGGAATCGTCGAGCGAAAACACTTGACAACCTCCTCGAAGCAGCTTTTCTTGCCACCAGACCTTTCTCCATCAATTAGGACTCTGATGCCGTCACTAAACACATTCCTTAAATTATAGCCATTTGTTGAGTGTTTTTTTTGGTGTCTAATCCGCATATATATCGCCATTGCCCTTGATTTTCTTGACTGTATATATTTTAAATGTCAACATATACATGTATGATTTAGTTTACGAAGATTTTTCAATGCCGAGAACCTCGATCAGAGAGTAAAAAATGCGTAAGGTTCACAATGGTGTAAAATTAAAATGAGATATACCAGGCTAGGATTCGAGTTACAGGAACAAGGGCCAAGCCAACCACCCAAGAATGGAATCGTCGAGCGAAAACACTTGACAACTTCCTAGAAGCAGCTTTTCCTGCCACCAGACCTTTCTCCATCAATTAGGAATCTGATGCCGTCAATAAACACATTCCTTAAATTGTAGCCATTTGTTGTGTGTTTTTTTGGGTGTCTAATCCGCATATATATCACCATTGCCCTTGGTTTTCTTGACTGTATATCACTTAAATGTCAACATATACAAGTGTGGTTTAGTTTAAGAAGATTTTTCAATGCCGAGAACCTCGATCAGAGAGTAAAAAAGGCATAAGGTTCACAATGGTGTAAAATTAAAGTGGGATATACCTGGCTCGGATTCGAGTTACAGGAACAAGGGCCAAACCAACCACCCAAGAATGGAATCGTCGAGCGAAAACACTTGACAACCTCCTAGAAGCAGCTTTTCTTGCCACCAGACCTTTCTCTATCAATTAGGAATCTGATGTCTTCACTAAACACATTACTTAAATTGTAGCCGTTTGTTGAGTGTTTTTTTTGGTGTCTAATCCGCATATATATCACCATTGCCCATGATTTTCTTGATTGTATATCTCTTAAATGTCAACATATACACGTGTGATTTAGTTTACGAAGATTTTTCAATGCCGAGAACCACGATCAGAGAGTAAAAAAGGCATAAGGTTCACAATGGTGTAAAATTAAAATGGGATATACTGGGCTTGGATTCGAGTTACAGGAATAAGGGCCAAACCAACCACCCAAGAATGGAATCGTCGAGCGAAAACACTTGACAACCACCTAGGAGCAGCTTTTCTTGCCACCAGACCTTTCTCCATCAATTAGGAATCCGATGCCGTCACTAAACACATTCCTTAAATTGTTGCCATTTGATGAGTGTTTTTTTTGGTGTCTAATCCGCATATAAATCACAATTGCCCTAGATTTTCTTGACAGTATGACTCTTAAATGTCAACATATACGCATGTGGTTTAGTTTACAAAGATTTTTCAATGCCGAGAACCTCGATTAGAGAGTGTCCACAAAGCTGTAAAATTAAAATGGGATATACCGGGCCAGGATTCGAGTTACAGGAACAAGTGCCAAACCAACCACCCATGAATGGAATCGTCGAGCGAAAACACTAGACAACCTCCAAGAAGCAGCTTTTCTTGCCACCAGACCTTTCTCCATCAATTAGAAATCTGATGCCTTCACTAAACACATTACTTAAATTGTAGCCATTTGTTGATTGTTTTTTTTGGGGTCTAATCCGCATATATAACACCATTGCCCTTGATTTTCTTGACTGCATATCTCTTAAATGTCAACATATACACGTGTGATTTAGTTTACGAAGATTTTTCAATGCCGAGAACCTCGATCAGAGAGTAAAAAAGGCATAAGGTTCACAATGTTGTAAAATTAAAATGGGATATACCGGGCAAGGATTCGAGTTACAGGAACAAGGGCCAAACCACCCACCCAAGAATGGAATCGTCGAGCGAAAACACTTGACAACCTCCTAGAAGCAGCTTTTCTTGCCACCAGACCTTTCTCCATCAATTAGAAACCTGATGCCGTCACTAAACACATTTCTTAAATTGTAGCCTTTTGTTGAGTGTTTTTTTTTTGGTGTCTAATCCGCATATATATATCACAATTGCCTTTGATTTTCTTGACTGTATATCTCCTAAATGTCAACATATACACGTGTTATTTAGTTTACGAAGATTTTTCATTGCCGAGAACCTCGATCTGAGAGTAAAAAAGGCGTAAGGTTCACAATGGTGTAAAATTAAAATGGGATATACCGGGCTAGGATTCGAGTTACAGGAACAAGGGCCAAACCAACCACCCAAGAATTGAATCGTCGAGCGAAAACACTTGACAACCTCCTCGAAGCAGCTTTTCTTGCCACCAGACCTTTCTCCATCAATTAGGACTCTGATGCCGTCACTAAACACATTCCTTAAATTATAGCCATTTGTTGAGTGTTTTTTTTTTGGTGTCTAATCCGCATATATATCGCCATTGCCCTTGATTTTCTTGACTGTATATATTTTAAATGTCATCATATACATGTATGATTTAGTTTACGAAGATTTTTCAATGCCGAGAACCTCGATCAGAGAGTAAAAAATGCGTAAGGTTCACAATGGTGTAAAATTAAAATGGGATATACCGGGCTAGGATTCGAGTTACAGGAACAAGGGCCAAACCAACCACCCAAGAATGGAATCGTCGAGCGAAAACACTTGACAACTTCCTAGAAGCAGCTTTTCTTGCCACAAGACCTTTCTCTATCAATTAGGAATCTGATGTCGTCACTCGGTGTATAGTTCATCAGGGGAGATTTTTTCTAATGTAGACAACGATATCCTTCTTGCTAGCATTTCTCCAAAAGTTGACTACCACAATAGTATATTCCATCGCGCCCTATTCCTGGAAAGTAGTCACTACCTGAGCCACAGAAGATGCTTTTTGACCAATAGCTACATAAACGCATATTACATTTTGGCCTTGTTGATTTAGAATTGTATCTGTTGCTACTGCTGTTTTACCGGTCTGTCTGTCCCCAATAATTAATTCTCGCTGACCACGTCCTATGGGAATCATTGAATCAACAGCAATAAGCCCTGTTTGAAGAGGCTCATTTACAGAACGTCGAGAAATAATCCCCGGAGCGGGCGATTCAATTAATCTATATTCAGAAGATGAAATTTCACCTCTACCATCAATAGGTTTAGCTAGGGCGTTTATAACACGACCCAAATAGGCCTCACTCACTGGTATGTCTACGAATTTACAGTCCGTCCCCATTAACCACTCGGGCATCGACCTAACGCCTAATTTATTTTAGACGTTCCACAATATTGTCCCCAGGCAGATTTGATAAATACATATCACTTGATCTAAAATACAAAGTCCCACTGAGTAGACTATTAGGTAGACTATTAGAAGGACTTGACAAATATAGATCACTTGATAGAAAATCCGACTCCTATCGTCTTGAGTCTTAGTATACCCCCAGAGGGACTTGAACCCTCGTTTTCTCGTCTACACTAACAATCCATCCTTCCCCCCCCCCCAAAGGGCGATTTTAGTAAATAACTAAACACATTCCTTAAATTGTAGCCATTTGTAGAGGGTTTTTTTTTGTGTCTAATCCGCATATATATCACCATTGCCCTTGATTTTCTTGACTGTATATCTCTTAAATGTCAACATATACACGTGTGATTTAGTTTACGAAGATTTTTCAATGCCGAGAACCTCGATCAGAGAGTAAAAAAGGCGTAAGGTTCACAATGGTGTAAAATTAAAATGGGATATACCGGGCTAGGATTCGAGTTACAGGAACAAGGGCGAAACCAACCACCCAAGAATGCAATCGTCGAGCGAAAACACTTGACAACCTCCTAAAAGCAGCTTTTCCTGCCACCAGACCTTTCTCCATCAATTAGGAATCTGATGCCGTCAATAAACACATTCCTTAAATTGTAGCCAATTGTTGTGTGTTTTTTTTGGGTGTCTAATCCGCATATATATCACCATTGCCCTGGGTTTTCTTGACTGTATATCACTTAAATGTCAACATATACACGTGTGGTTTAGTTTACGAAGATTTTTCAATGCCGAGAACCTCGATCAGGGAGTTAAAAAGGCGTAAGGTTCACAATGGTGTAAAATTAAAGTTTGATATACCTGGCTAGGATTCGAGTTACAGGAACAAGGGCCAAACCAACCACCCAAGAAGGGAATCGTCGAGCGAAAACACCTAACAACCACCTAGAAGCAGCTTTTCTTGCCACCAGACCTTTCTCCATCAATTAGGAATCTGATGCCTTCACTAAACACATTACTTAAATTGTAGCCATTTGTTGAGTGTTTTTTTGGTGTCTAATCCGCATATATATCACCATTGCCCTTGATTTTCTTGACTGTATATCTCTTAAATTTCAACATATACTCGTGTGATTTAGTTTACGAAAATTTTTCAATGCCGAGAACCTCGATCAGAGAGTAAAAAAGGCGTAAGATTCACAATGGTGTAAAATTAAAATGGAATATACTGGGCTGCGATTCGAGTTACAGGAACAAGGGCCAAACCAACCACCCAAGAATGGAATTGTCGAGCGAAAGCACTTGGCAAACTCCTAGAAGCAGCTTTTCTTGCCGCCAGACCTTTCTCCATCAATTAGGAATCTGATGCCGTCACTAAACACATTCCTTAAATTGAAGCCATTTGTTGAGTGTTTTTTTTGGTGTCTAATCTGCATATACATCACCATTGCCAATGATTTACTTGACTGTATATCTCTTAAATGTCAATATATACACGTGTGATTTAGTTTATGAAGATTTTTCAATGCCGAGAACCTCGATCAGAGAGTAAAAAAGGCGTAAGATTCACAATGGTGTAAAATTAAAATGGGATATACTAGGCTGCGATTCGAGTTACAGGAACAAGGGCCAAACCAACCACCCAAGAATGGAATCGTCGAGCGAAAACACTTGACAACCTCCTAGAAGCAGTTTTTCTTGCCACCAGACCTTTCTCCATCAATTAGGAATCTGATGCCGTCACTAAACACATTCCTTAAATTGTAGCCATTTGTTGAGTGTTTTTTTTTTTGTGTCTAATCCGCATATATATCACCATTGCCCTTGATTTTCTTGACTGTATATCTCTTAAATGTCAACATATACACTTGTGATTTAGTTTAAGAAACATTTTCAATGCCGACAACCTCGATCAGAGAGTAAAAAAGGCATAAGGTTCACAATGGTGTAAAATTAAAATGGGATATACTGGGGTAGGATTCGACTTACAGGGACAAGGGCCAAACCAGCCACCCAAGAATGGAATTGTTGAGCGAAAGCACTTGACAACCTCCTAGAAGCAGCTTTTCTTGCCACCAGACCTTTCTCCGTCAATTAGGAATCTGATGCCGTTACTAAACACATTCCTTAAATTGTAGCCAATTGTTGAGTGTGTTTTTTGTGTCTAATCCGCATATATATCACCATTGCCCTTGATTTTCTTGACTGTATATCTCTTAAATGTCAACATATACACGTGTGATTTAGTTTACGATGATTTTTCAATGCCGAGAACCTCGATCACAGAGTAAAAAAGGCGTAAGATTCACAATGGTGTAAAATTAAAATGGGATATACCGGGCTAGGATTCGAGTTACAGGAACAAGGGCCAAACTAACCACCCAAGAATGGAATCTTCGAGCGAAAACACTTGACAACCTCCTAGAAGCAACTTTTCTTGCCACCAGACCTTTCTACATCAATTAGAAATCGGATGCCGTCACTAAACACATTCCTTAAATTGTAGCCATTTGTTGAGTGTTTTTTTTTGGTGTCTAATCCGCATATATATCACCATTGCCCTTGATTTTCTTGATTGTATATCTCTTAAATGTAAACATATACACGTGTGATTTAGTTTACCAAGATTTTTACATGCCGAGAACCTCGATCAGAGAGTAAAAAAGGCGTAAGGTTCACAATGGTGTAAAATTAAAATGGGATATACCGGGCTAGGATTCGAGTTACTGGAACAAGGGCCAAACCAAACACCCAAGAATGGAATCATCGAGCAAAAACACTTGACAACCTCCTAGAAGCAGCTTTTCTTGCCACCAGACCTTTCTCCATCAATTAGGAATCTGATGCCGTCACTAAACACATTCCTTAATTTGAAGCCATTTGTTGAGTGTTTTTTTTTGGTGTCTAATCCGCATATACATCACCATTGCCAATGATTCTCTTGACTGTATATCTCTTAAATGTCAACATATACACGTGTGATTTAGTTTACGAAGATTTTTCAATGCCGAGAACTTCGATCAGAGAGTAAAAAAGGCGTAAGGTTCACAATGGTGTAAAATTAAAATGAGATATACCGGGATAGGATTCGAGTTACAGGAACAAGGTTCAAACCAACCACCCAAGAATGGAATCGTCGAGCGAAAAACACTTAACAACGTCCTAGAAGCAGCTTTACTTGCCACCAGACCTTTCTCCATCAATTAGGAATCTGATGTCATCACTAAACAAATTCCTTAAATTGTAGCCATTTGTTGAGTGTTTTTTTTTTGTCTAATCCACATATATATCACCACTGCCCTTGATTTTCTTGACTGTATATCTCTTAAATTTCAACATATGCTCGTGTGATTTAGTTTACGAAAATTTTTCAATGCCGAGAACCTCAATCAGAGAGTAAAAAAGGCGTAAGATTCACAATGGTGTAAAATTAAAATGGGATATACTGGGCTGGGATTCGAGTTACAGGAACAAGGGCCAAACCAACCACCCAAGAATGGAATTGTCGAGCGAAAGCACTTGACAACCTCCTAGAAGCTGCTTTTCTTGCCGCCAGACCTTTCTCCATCAATTAGGAATCTGATGCCGTCACTAAACACATTCCTTAAATTGAAGCCATTTGTTGAGTGTTTTTTTTGGTGTCTAATCCGCATATACATCACCATTGCCAATGATTTTCTTGACTGTATATCTCTTAAATGTCAACATATACACGTGTGATTTTGTTTACGAAGATTTTTCAATGCCGAGAACCTCGATCAGAGAGTAAAAAAGGCGTAAGATTCACAATGGTGTAAAATTAAAATGAGATATACCGGGCTAGGATTCGAGTTACAGGAACAAGGGCCAAACCAACCACCCAAGAATGGAATCGTCGAGCGAAAACACTTGACAACCTCCTAGAAGCAGCTTTTCTTGCCACCTGACCTTTCTCCATCAATTAGGAAGCTGATGCCGTCACTAAACACATTCCATAAATTGTAGCCATTTGTTGAGTGTTTTTTTTGTGTCTAATCCGCATATATATCACCATTGCCCTTGATTTTCTTGACTGTATATCTCTTAAATGTCAACATATACACGTGTGATTTAGTTTACGAAGATTTTTCAATGCCGAGAACCTCGATCAGAGAGTAAAAAAGGCGTAAGATTCACAATGGTGTAAAATTAAAATGAGATATACCGGGCTAGGATTCGAGTTACAGGAACAAGGGCCAAACCAACCACCCAAGAATGGAATCGTCGAGCGAAAACACTTGACAACCTCCTAGAAGCAGCTTTTCTTGCCACCTGACCTTTCTCCATCAATTAGGAAGCTGATGCCGTCACTAAACACATTCTTTAAATTGTAGCCATTTGTTGAGTGTTTTTTTTGTGTCTAATCCGCATATATATCACCATTGCCCTTGATTTTCTTGACTGTATATCTCTTAAATGTCAACATATACACGTGTGATTTAGTTTACGAAACATTTTCAATGCCGAGAACCTGGATCAGTGAGTAAAAAAGGCATAAGGTTCACAATGGTGTAAAATTAAAATGGGATATACCGGGCTAAGATTCGAGTTACAGGAACAAGGCCAAACCAACCACCCAAGAATGGAATTGTCGAGCGAAAACACTTGACAACCCCCTAGAATCAGCTTTTATTACCACCAGACTTTTCTCCATCAATTAGGAATCTGATGCCGTCACTAAACGCATTACTTAAATTGTAGCCATTTGTTGAGTGTTTTTTTTTTGTGTCTAATCCGCATATATATCACCATTGCCCTTGATTTTCTTGACTGTATATCTCTTAAATGTCAACATATACACGTGTGATTTAGTTTACGAAGATTTTTCAATGCCGAGAACCTCGATCACAGAGTAAAAATGGCGTAAGATACACAATGGTGTAAAATTAAAATGGGATATACCGGGCTAGGATTCGAGTTACAGGAACAAGGGCCAAACCAACCACCCAAGAATCGAATCTTCGAGCGAAAACACTTGACAACCTCCTAGAAGCAACTTTTCTTGCCACCAGACCTTTCTCCATCAATTAGAAATCGGATGCCGTCACTAAACACATTCCTTAAATTGTAGCCATTTGTTGAGTTTTTTTTTGGTGTCTAATCCGCATATATATCACCATTGCCCTTGATTTTCTTGATTGTATATCTCTTAAATGTAAACATATACACGTGTGATTTAGTTTACCAAGATTTTTACATGCCGAGAACCTCGATCAGAGAGTAAAAAAGGCGTAAGGTTCACAATGGTGTAAAATTAAAATGGGATGTACCGGGCTAGGATTCGAGTTACTGGAACAAGGGCCAAACCAAACACCCAAGAATGGAATCATTGAGCGAAAACACTTGACAACCTTCTAAAAGCAGCTTTTCTTGCCACCAGACCTTTCTCCATAAATTAGGAATCTGATGCCGTCACTAAACACATTCCTTAAATTGAAGCCATTTGTTGAGTGTTTTTTTTTGGTGTCTAATCCGCATATACATCACCATTGCCAATGATTCTCTTGACTGTATATCTCTTAAATGTCAACATATACACGTGTGATTTAGTTTACGAAGATTTTTCAATGCCGAGAACCTCGATCAGAGAGTAAAAATGGCGTAAGGTTCACAATGGTGTAAAATTAAAATGAGATACACCGGGCTAGGATTCGAGTTACAGGAACAAGGTTCAAACCAACCACCCAAGAATGGAATCGTCGAGCGAAAAACACTTAACAACGTCCTAGAAGCAGCTTTTCTTGCCACCAGACCTTTCTCCATCAATTAGGAATCTGATGTCATCACTAAACAAATTCCTTAAATTGTAGCCATTTGTTGAGTTTTTTTTTTTTTTTTTTTTTTTTTTTTTTTTTTTTTTTTGTGTCTAATCCTCATATATATCACCACTGCCCTTGATTTTCTTGACTGTATATCTCTTAAATTTCAACATATACTCGTGTGATTTAGTTTACGAAAATTTTTCAATGCCGAGAACCTCAATCAGACAGTAAAAAAGGCGTAAGATTAACAATGGTGTAAAATTAAAATGGGATATACTGTGCTGGGATTCGAGTTACAGGAACAAGGGCCAAACCAACCACCCAAGAATGGAATTGTCGAGCGAAAGCACTTGACAACCTCCTAGAAGCAGCTTTTCTTGCCGCCAGACCTTTCTCCATCAATTAGGAATCTGATGCCGTCACTAAACACATTCCTTAAATTGAAGCAATTTGTTGAGTGTTTTTTTTGGTGTCTAATCCGCATATACATCACCAATGCCAATGATTTTCTTGACTGTATATCTCTTAAATGTCAACATATACACGTGTGATTTAGTTTACGAAGATTTTTCAATGCCGAGAACCTCGATCAGAGAGTAAAAAAGGCGTAAGATTCACAATGGTGTAAAATTAAAATGAGATCTACCGGGCTAGGATTCGAGTTACAGGAACAAGGGCTAAACCAACCACCCAAGAATGGAATCGTCGAGCGAAAACACTTGACAACCTCCTAGAAGCAGCTTTTCTTGCTACCTGACCTTTCTCCATCAATTAGGAATCTGATGCCGTCACTAAACACATTTCTTAAATTGTAGCCATTTGTTGAGTGTTTTTTTTGTGTCTAATCCGCATATATATCACCATTGCCCTTGATTTTCTTGACTGTATATCTCTTAAATGTCAACATATACACGTGTGATTTAGTTTACGAAACATTTTCAATGCCGAGAACCTCGATCAGTGAGTAAAAAGGCATAAGGTTCACAAATGGTGTAAAATTAAAATGGGATATACCGGGCTAGGATTCGAGTTACAGGAACAAGGGCCAAACCAACCACCCAAGAATGGAATTGTCGAGCGAAAACACTTGACAACCTCCTAGAATCAGCTTTTCTTACCACCAGACCTTTCTCCATCAATTAGGAATCTGATGCCGTCACTAAACGCATTCCTTAAATTGTAGCCATTTGTTGAGTGTTTTTTTTTTTTTGTGTCTAATCCGCATATATATTGTGACATTCTAGGTTTTCCGAGCAAACACCTTGTAATCACTTAGCGTATATGTATATTATTATTAAGTGGAAGTTGTTATTTCTATGTGCTATATGTCGATAACGTGTATGAAATATATATATAATGTGTGTGTAAGGATACTTGTGAACCAAAACCATGACTCGCGGTGTAACAATGGGCCGGTTGGGCCGTAACCTTAGCCCACCCGGAAAGCCCTAACCCACTCGAGATATATAACCGGCCAACCCTCACAACTTTTACCATTTTTGCAACATCATTCTCACACTCTCTCATCTCACACACTCTCCCTCTCTCTCTCTAAAAACCCTAAAACCCTAAGGTTCTAACATCACCCTCTCCTCCTCTCCTTCTCGGATCCAACCGGCAACAAGAGCACCCTTGGATTGGCTCGGAATCATCACTCGAAGGCTTCAATCCGTCACCTACTTGAACACCTTTGTGTCACTCTTGAACCGGTTAGTGCTTTATGTTCTAGGTGTCACGATACTTGGTTTGTAAAGGCTTTGTTTTGTGATGAGTACTTGATGAATGATATGCATGCCTAGTTTACATGTCTCTTTGTATGATTTGCATGATTTAGTTGGTTAGGAATGACTAAATGATATAGATAATTGTTTTGAACCAAAGATTGTATGTCAAAGGTTGTACACAAATCGGTTTAGGTAAATGATAATCATGAGTGTTAGCTATGTGTTGATTTGTATGTGTTATCATGGGTGCATAGATATGATGAGTAAACCGGCGATTATGTGCTAGATATAGGACCGATGTTGATGACCGAATTGTGTTTTGATTTTGGTTTGATAAACATGATAAAGGGATGAATGTTGATGGATAACCTTGTGTAAACATGCTGTTTCGGATTGTGTATGCTAGATTTAGGACTTGAAAGTTCATAATTATGATGAACATATGAAGAACAAGTTTGAAGGTGATATGAATATTCAAATATGCTTGTTTTGATCTGATTTTGTTATGATTTAGACAATAAAACATGTTAGTGCAACGTTATTGGTTAGTACAAAATTACATGAAATCAAAATGCTATTGGATAGTACAGTTGGAACAGGTTCTAGAAGGACTTCTTGTGCACGTATCCGAGGTTGCGACTCGAGACTACGTGATTGCGACTCGAGACTACGTGATTGCGACTCGAGACTACGTGATTGCGACTCGAGACCGCCCGGTTGCGACTCGCAACCAGAGCATGACAAGTCGAAACATCCAGTTACGACTCGCAACCGAAACATGACAAGTCGAAACATCCGGTTGCGACTCGCAACTGTGTGTTCTCGAGTCGAAACCGCCCTTGTCTCGACTGGGCTGCCTAAGTGTTATTGGGCCAAAAGCTTGTTGGACTATCTGTTGACTGGACTGCATATGTATCTGTACTGTTTGTTTGTGAAATGATAGGGCAGGCCCAATAACCCAAGTGTTTGTATGAATGCATGCTATGTGTGTCTATACGTGTTTGCTATACGTGTTTACTTGGACCCCAACTTGACCCATATTCGGTAACCATGCTAGGACGTGGTGACCAACGTGATCGACCGGGTAATTAACCTACCGAGCAACCCAAGGTGAGTTCACAACCTAAAGCATGTATTCCCGGTGGTTTGGGAAACGGAACTACAAACAACGCTATCCCCTTATGAGGGATACAACTTACTTTTCTTCCCTTGTTATTGGGAACCTTTTAGTTAATTACTGTTTATACGGATTGCAACAAACGGCACTAAACGAAACTCTATCACTTAAAGTCCCTACTACATAATACCGATTAGTCGCCGGGGCCAGGCGAACGGGTTATTAGTTGATAGCGCTATTTAGGTCTTACCAACCTCACACCGTGCCAAGGTATGGGATCGGTCGTGAACTAATGTACTCAGGCATCCGTCAATGATGATAGAACATTGACATCGGGGCACTCTGCGGATACGCAACGGTCACCTAGTGTTCGGTATTGGAAAAACAGTTTAGTCGCTAACTTTTGGGGTAGCTCCCCATGGCATGTATAAACGGATAAATTAACTGGAGAAACAAGTTTTTGGTAATTAAAACTGGACAACTAGTGAACTCACTCAGCATTATTGTTGACCCCTTACTGCATGCTTGCAGGTAACCAGTGACTGAGGAGCTGCTGCTTGGGGATGTGTAGTGTTCGTCAAAACCCGTGTGTTGGGTTTTACTTATCTTGAACCATGAACTATCTTTTAAAACTATTTGGTTTATGCTTCCGCTGTTTTGTTTAAACTTACTACCGAACTTAAACTACGATGTTGCTAACTACTTTAGATAGCAATTACCTTACTATTAACCAATGCTTAGTATAATTGGTGGCTGGATCCTGGTCGGTCACGCCCTCAAGCGGACGATACTCCGCAGGTGGAATTTGGGGGTGTGACAGATTGGTATCAGAGCCATTGGTTATAGTGAACTTGGTTTTAAAAAGTGGAAAAATCTTTTTGAGAAAAACCAGACTATAACCCGTGACTCGTGATGACACTACACTCCAAGTGCAAGGCTCGACTTATCTGACCTCATAGCTCGGACCCATGTTTACTTGCTTGATTTGTCTTATGCTTTCTGCCCTGCTATACGTACTAGTGTGCCTAATTAGATAGATACACATCTCTCTTCTATCTCATTCTCGCTATATTACGACATCACACTCATACTGTGTTTTCTGGTCGTGAAGACAATGAGTGGACGCGGAAGAGGAAGCGTTAACATGACTCAGGCTCAATTCGCTAACTTGCTCAACACGGTGGCTGCAGCTTTCGCAGCTCACCCTGGAGGTAAACTCATTGCTATAGGATGTTTAGATCCTACCCCCACATCGTCTTTTCACCTCTAAAACCTATTCGCCCCATTTCTCACAACAGGTCAGCCTGCGCCTGCGCAACCACGTGTTTGTACTTTCAAAACCTTCATGGATGGCAAGCCTCTCCCTTTCAACGACACTGAGGGTGCCATAGGCCTTCTGCATTGGATTGAAAAGGCCGAAGCTGTCTTTGCTGTCTGCGAGTGTCCCCCTGCTAACTGGGTTAAGTACGCCACTGGTACGCTTGAAGGAAACGCGCTTTCATGGTGGAAAGCACAGATTCAGATGCTTGGTCTGGAAACTGCTAATGCTACTGCATGGGAAGATTTCAAGGTCATGATCAAGGAGGAATACTGTCACAGGGATGACATCCACAAGCTCGAGAACGAGTACTATGCGCTCAAGATGGTTGGATCAGAGATTGAGACCTACACTAAGCAGTCCAACGACTATGCTGCACTTTGCCCAAACATGTCCCGACCTATGTATCGAAGGATCGAATTGTACATCAAAGGCTTGGTCCCAGAAATCAGAAGTCATGTGACCTCAGCCAACCTCGATACCATACAGCCCGTGGTTCGCCTTGCTCACAAACTCACCAACCAGGCTGTGGAAGAGGGCAAGCTGCCCAAGAGGATCGGTGCTACTGCTGGAACTTCTGGCGATAACAAGCGAAAGTGGGATTGAAGTCAGGGAAAGGATGCTAACCCCACTCAGGCCCCAGTTCAACAAAGAAAGACTGAAAGCAACAAGGGCCCTCAACAACAGGGTGGCTATCGAGGAAACCACCCTAAGTGTAACAAATGTAACCGACATCATAGTGGGCCATGTGGAAAAGGTCAGTGTCAGCGATGCAACAAGATGGGGCATGAAGCCAAAGACTGCCGAAGCCAGTTCCCAGCTAGGCAGAATCAGCAACAACCACAGCAACAGCAGCAACAAGGAAACAACCGTGGATGCTTCAAGTGTGGAGCAACGGGGCACATGCGAAAGGATTGCCCTGAACTGAATCAAAACAACAACAATCAGGGTGCTGGGAACAATAACAACAATGCTGGAAATGGTGCTAGAGGAAAAGCTTTTGTGATTGGAGCTGGGGAAGCAAGGAATGACCCCAACGTTGTGGCGGGTAAGTTCCTACTAAATGATCGTTATGTTTCCGTACTATTTGATTCCGGAGCAGATGCTAGTTATGTATCCCTACGTATTAGAAAGAAACTTAAGCTCACTCTTACGCCGCTAAGCTCTAAGCACACCGTTGAAATAGCTAATGGTAGAAACCTCGAGGCCTCACACATAATTCGTAACTGCAAAATAGAGTTGTCTGGTCAGACCTTCTGTATTGATCTTTTCCCCATCGTTCTTGGAAGCTTCGACGTCATTATTGGTATGGATTGGTTATCCAAACATCGAGCTGAAATCCTTTGCCAGGAGAAAGCTATTCGTATTCCCCGTCCCCCTGGCAAACCTCTTATAGTTCAAGGCGACAAGAGTGGAGAAGTCACGGGCATCATTTCATTCTTGAAGGCCCAGAAGTATCTACGAAAAGGGCACACCGCTATCTTAGCACTCATTACCGACACACAGAAAATGGAAAACAGGATTGAAGATTTTCCAGTGGTACGCGACTATCCCGAGGTATTCCCGGAGGAACTACCTGGACTCCCTCCGCACCGTCAGGTCGAATTCCAAATCGAGCTAGCTCCCGGAGCAGCACCTATAGCTCGTGCACCTTATCGCCTAGCTCCTGCAGAACTCAAGGAACTCTCTACCCAGCTACAAGAACTTTTGGACAAAGGTTTTATCCGTCCTAGTTCATCACCCTGGGGAGCCCCAGTGCTCTTCGTCAAAAAGAAAGACGGCTCATTCCGAATGTGCATTGACTACCGCGAACTTAATAAGGTTACCATCAAGAATCGTTATCCACTTCCCCGTATCGACGACCTGTTCGACCAGCTGCAAGGGTCGAGCTATTATTCCAAGATCGACCTGCGATCGGGTTATCACCAGCTGAGAGTCCGCGATGAGGACATCTCTAAGACTGCTTTCAGAACCCGCTATGGTCACTACGAATTCCTTGTTATGCCTTTCGGAATGACCAACGCACCTGCGATCTTTATGGATCTCATGAACCGAGTATGCAAACCCTACCTCGACAAGTTCGTGATCGTATTCATCGACGACATCCTAATCTACTCGAAGAGCCAAGAGGAGCATAAACAACACCTACGTCTTATTCTCGAACTCCTTCGCAATGAACAACTGTACGCCAAATTCTCGAAATGTGATTTCTGGCTTAGAGAAGTCCATTTCCTTGGACACATCGTCAATCAGGAAGGGATTCATGCTGACCCTGCTAAGATTGAGTCCATTAAGAATTGGCCTGTGCCTAAGACTCCGACCGAAGTTCGCCAATTCTTGGGATTGGCGGGATACTATCGAAGATTTATCAAGGGATTCTCTAAGATCGCTCAACCACTTACGACACTCACTCAGAAGGGTGTTGCTTACAAATGGAGTGATGCTCAGGAATCTGCCTTCCAGGAACTAAAGAGGAACCTTTGTAGTGCTCCTATCCTCTCCTTACCCGAAGGTACCGACGACTTCGTCGTTTACTGCGACGCTTCTATTCAAGGACTTGGCTGCGTATTGATGCAACGCGAAAAAGTTATTGCTTACGCCTCGCGACAACTCAAGGTCCACGAACGGAACTATACGACGCATGACTTAGAATTTGGAGCTGTGGTCTTCGCGCTCAAGCTTTGGAGACACTACTTGTACGGCACCAAGTGCACGATTTACACTGATCACAAGAGTCTCCAGCACATAATGGGACAAAAGGAGTTGAATATGCGGCAACGCCGATGGGTCGAACTCCTAAATGACTACGAGTGTGCAATCAAATATCACCCAGGCAAGGCTAATGTGGTAGCCGATGCCCTCAGCAGAAAGGAGACCAAACCCAAGCGTGTTCGTGCCTTACAGCTCACTATCCACTCGAACCTCCCTAACCAAATTCGAAATGCTCAGGTTGAAGCATTGAAAGCCGAGAACATCAGGGCCGAGTCCCTACGAGGATCGAGACAACGATTGGAACAAAAAGAAGACGGTGCTTACTACGTGGCCGGACGCATATGGGTTCCGCTTTATGGGAATTTACGTGACCTGGTGATGGATGAAGCCCACAAGTCCCGTTACTCAGTACATCCGGGTTCAGATAAGATGTACCACGACTTGAGGGCTACCTATTGGTGGCCTGGCATGAAAGCCCACATAGCAACCTATGTCAGGAAATGTTTAACTTGTGCAAGAGTCAAGGCTGAGTATCAGAAACCATCAGGCCTACTCCAACAGCCAGAGATCCCGCAATGGAAATGGGAGCAGATTTCCATGGATTTTGTTACTAGCCTGCCTAGGTCTCAGCGCGGAAATGACACCATTTGGGTGATAGTGGATCGCTTAACTAAGTCTGCACACTTCTTGGCTATTAAAGAAACAGACAAGTTCTCTACCTTAGCAGAGGTATACTTAAAAGAAGTGGTCTCGAAGCACGGAGTGCCTACCTCTATTATTTCTGATCGAGACGCGCGTTTTACTTCTGAGTTGTGGCAAGCCATGCACAAATCTTTTGGCTCACGTTTAGACATGAGCACCGCTTATCACCCGCAAACGGATGGGCAGTCTGAACGCACCATCCAAACCCTCGAAGACATGCTTAGGGCATGTGTGATCGATTTTGGCAAGAATTGGGAGAAGCACCTACCGTTGGTGGAATTCTCCTACAACAACAGCTACCACACCAGCATTCAGGCAGCACCCTTTGAGGCATTGTACGGCCGTAAATGTCGATCGCCTCTCTGCTGGGCTGAGGTTGGTGACAGCCAGATCACAGGCCCGGAACATGTAGTCGACACCACAGAAAAGATTGCCCAGATTAGGCAACGCATGGCGGCAGCTCGCGACCGTCAAAAGTACTACGCTGATAAAGATAGGAAACCACAAGAGTTCCAGGTTGGTGAACAGGCTCTACTTAAGGTCTCACCCTGGAAGGGTGTGGTTCGTTTTGGAAAACGGGGCAAGCTTAATCCAAGATATGTCGGACCCTTTGAAGTTACCGAAAAGATCGGTACGGCCGCTTACAGATTGAATCTGCCTGAAGAACTGAGTGCTGTGCACAACGTCTTCCACGTGTCTAATCTGAAGAAGTGTCTATCAGATGAAACACTCATCATTCCTTTCAAGGAACTCACTATTGACGAACAGCTACACTTTACTGAGGAACCGGTTGAGATCACGGATCGTGAGATCAAAACCCTCAAACGTAGCCAGATACCCCTAGTGCGAGTTCGTTGGAACTCACGCCGTGGCCCAGAGTTTACCTGGGAGCGAGAAGACCAGATGAAGCGCAAGTATCCCCAGCTGTTCCCAAATGAAACCCCCAGCACTGAAGCTACAACTGAATTTCGGGACGAAATTCCAAACTAACGGGGGAATGATGTGACATCCCGTTGAAACGTTCGTATTTACACTAGCTTGTCAGTGGCTGCCTTAACTTTCGGGACGAAAGTTCTCAAAACTTGGGGATAATGTGACATTCTAGATTTTCCGAGCAAACACCTTGTAATCACTTAGCGTATATGTATATTATTATTAAGTGGAAGTTGTTATTTCTATGTGCTATATGTCGATAACGTGTATGAAATATATATATAATGTGTGTGTAAGGATACTTGTGAACCAAAACCATGACTCGCGGTGTAACAATGGGCCGGTTGGGCCGTAACCTTAGCCCACCCGGAAAGCCCTAACCCACTCGAGATATATAACCGGCCAACCCTCACAACTTTTACCATTTTTGCAACATCATTCTCACACTCTCTCATCTCACACACTCTCCCTCTCTCTCTCTAAAAACCCTAAAAACCTAAGGTTCTAACATCACCCTCTCCTCCTCTCCTTCTCGGATCCAACCGGCAACAAGAGCACCCTTGGATTGGCTCGGAATCATCACTCGAAGGCTTCAATCCGTCACCTACTTGAACACCTTTGTGTCACTCTTGAACCGGTTAGTGCTTTATGTTCTAGGTGTCACGATACTTGGTTTGTAAAGGCTTTGTTTTGTGATGAGTACTTGATGAATGATATGCATGCCTAGTTTACATGTCTCTTTGTATGATTTGCATGATTTAGTTGGTTAGGAATGACTAAATGATATAGATAATTGTTTTGAACCAAAGATTGTATGTCAAAGGTTGTACACAAATCGGTTTAGGTAAATGATAATCATGAGTGTTAGCTATGTGTTGATTTGTATGTGTTATCATGGGTGCATAGATATGATGAGTAAACCGGCGATTATGTGCTAGATATAGGACCGATGTTGATGACCGAATTGTGTTTTGATTTTGGTTTGATAAACATGATAAAGGGATGAATGTTGATGGATAACCTTGTGTAAACATGCTGTTTCGGATTGTGTATGCTAGATTTAGGACTTGAAAGTTCATAATTATGATGAACATATGAAGAACAAGTTTGAAGGTGATATGAATATTCAAATATGCTTGTTTTGATCTGATTTTGTTATGATTTAGACAATAAAACATGTTAGTGCAACGTTATTGGTTAGTACAAAATTACATGAAATCAAAATGCTATTGGATAGTACAGTTGGAACAGGTTCTAGAAGGACTTCTTGTGCACGTATCCGAGGTTGCGACTCGAGACTACGTGATTGCGACTCGAGACTACGTGATTGCGACTCGAGACTACGTGATTGCGACTCGAGACTACGTGATTGCGACTCGAGACTACGTGATTGCGACTCGAGACCGCCCGGTTGCGACTCGCAACCAGAGCATGACAAGTCGAAACATCCAGTTACGACTCGCAACCGAAACATGACAAGTCGAAACATCCGGTTGCGACTCGCAACTGTGTGTTCTCGAGTCGAAACCGCCCTTGTCTCGACTGGGCTGCCTAAGTGTTATTGGGCCAAAAGCTTGTTGGACTATCTGTTGACTGGACTGCATATGTATCTGTACTGTTTGTTTGTGAAATGATAGGGCAGGCCCAATAACCCAAGTGTTTGTATGAATGCATGCTATGTGTGTCTATACGTGTTTGCTATACGTGTTTACTTGGACCCCAACTTGACCCATATTCGGTAACCATGCTAGGACGTGGTGACCAACGTGATCGACCGGGTAATTAACCTACCGAGCAACCCAAGGTGAGTTCACAACCTAAAGCATGTATTCCCGGTGGTTTGGGAAACGGAACTACAAACAACGCTATCCCCTTATGAGGGATACAACTTACTTTTCTTCCCTTGTTATTGGGAACCTTTTAGTTAATTACTGTTTATACGGATTGCAACAAACGGCACTAAACGAAACTCTATCACTTAAAGTCCCTACTACATAATACCGATTAGTCGCCGGGGCCAGGCGAACGGGTTATTAGTTGATAGCGCTATTTAGGTCTTACCAACCTCACACCGTGCCAAGGTATGGGATCGGTCGTGAACTAATGTACTCAGGCATCCGTCAATGATGATAGAACATTGACATCGGGGCACTCTGCGGATACGCAACGGTCACCTAGTGTTCGGTATTGGAAAAACAGTTTAGTCGCTAACTTTTGGGGTAGCTCCCCATGGCATGTATAAACGGATAAATTAACTGGAGAAACAAGTTTTTGGTAATTAAAACTGGACAACTAGTGAACTAACTCAGCATTATTGTTGACCCCTTACTGCATGCTTGCAGGTAACCAGTGACTGAGGAGCTGCTGCTTGGGGATGTGTAGTGTTCGTCAAAACCCGTGTGTTGGGTTTTACTTATCTTGAACCATGAACTATCTTTTAAAACTATTTGGTTTATGCTTCCGCTGTTTTGTTTAAACTTACTACCGAACTTAAACTACGATGTTGCTAACTACTTTAGATAGCAATTACCTTACTATTAACCAATGCTTAGTATAATTGGTGGCTGGATCCTGGTCGGTCACGCCCTCAAGCGGACGATACTCCGCAGGTGGAATTTGGGGGTGTGACATATATCACCATTGCCCTTGATTTTCTTGACTATATATCTCTTAAATGTCAACATATACACATGTGATTTAGTTTACGAAGATTTTTCAATGCCGAGAACCTCGATCACAGAGTAAAAAAGGCGTAAGATTCACAATGGTGCAAAATTAAAATGGGATATACCGGGCTAGGATTCGAGTTACAGGAACAAGGGCCAAACCAACCACCCAAGAATGGAATCTTCGAGCGAAAACACTTGACAACCTCCTAGAAGCAACTTTTCTTGCCACCAGACCTTTCTCCATCAATTAGGAATCTGATGCCGTCACTAAACACATTCCTTAAATTGTAGCCATTTGTTGAGTGTTTTTTTTTTGTGTCTAATCCGCATATATATCATCACTGCCCTTGATTTTCTTGACTGTATATCTCTTAAATTTCAACATATACTCGTGTGATTTAGTTTACGAAAATTTTTCAATGCCGAGTACCTCGATCAGAAAGTAAAAAAGGGGTAAGGTTCACAATGGTGTAAAATTAAAATGGGATATACCGGGCTAGGATTCGAGTTACAGGAACAAGGGCTAAACCAACCACCCAAGAATGCAATCGTCGAGCGAAAACACTTGACAACCTCCTAAAAGCAGCTTGTCTTGCCACCAGACCTTTCTCCATCAATTAGAAATCTGATGCCGTCACTAAACACATTCCTTAAATTGTAGCCATTTGTTGATTGTTTTTTTTGGTGTCTAATCCGCATATATATCACCATTGCCCTTAATTTTCTTGACTGTATATCTCTTAAATGTCAACATATACACGTGTGATTTAGTTTATGAAGATTTTTCAATGCCGAGAACTTTGATCAGAGAGTAAAAAAGGCGCACGGTTCACAATGGTGTAAAATTAAAATGGGATATACCGGGCTAGGATTCGAGTTACAGGAACAAGGGCCAAACCAACCACCCAAGAATGGAATCGTCGAGCGAAAACACTTGACAACCTCCTAGAATCAGCTTTTCTTACCACCAGACCTTTCTCCATAAATTAGGAATCTGATGCCGTCACTAAACGCATTCCTTAAATTGTAGCCATTTGTTGAGTGTTTTTTTTTTGTGTCTAATCCGCATATATATCACCATTGCCCTTGATTTTATTGACTGTATATCTCTTAAATGTCAACATATACACGTGTGATTTAGTTTACGAAGATTTTTCAATGCCGAGAACCTCGATCACAGAGTAAAAAAGGCGTAAGATTCACAATGGTGTGAAATTAAAATGGGATATATCGGGCTAGGATTTGAGTTACCGGAACAACGGCCAAACCAACAACCCAAGAATCGAATCTTCGAGTGAAAACACTTGACAACCTCATAGAAGCAACTTTTCTTGTCACCAGACCTTTCTCCAACAATTAGTAATCTGATGCCGTCACTAAACACATTCCTTAAATTGTAGACATTTGTTGAGTGTTTTTTTTTTGGTGTCTAATCCGCATATATATCACCATTGCCCATGATTTTCTTGGCTGTATATCTCTTAAATGTCAACATATACACGTGTGATTTAGTTTACCAAGATTTTTCAATGCCGAGAACCTCGATCAGAGAGTAAAAAAGGCGTAAGGTTCACAAAGGCGAAAAATTAAAATGGGATATACCGGGCTAGGATTCGAGTTACTGGAACAAGGGCCAAACCAGACACCCAAGAATGGAATCATCGAGCGAAAACACTTGACAACCTCCTAGAAGCTGCTTTTCTTGCCACCAGACCTTTCTCCATCAATTAGGAATCTGATGCCATCACTAAACACATTCCTTAAATTGTAGCCATTTGTTGAGTTTTTTTTTTTGTTTCTAATCCGCATATATATCACCTTTGCCCTTGATTTTCTTGACTGTATATCTCTTAAATGTCAACATATACATGTGTGATTTAGTTTACGAAGATTTTTCAATGCCGGGAACCTCGATCACAGAGGAAAAAAGGCGTAAGATTCACAATGGTGTAAAATTAACATGGGATATACCGGGCTAGGATTCGAGTTACAGGAACAAGGGCCAAACCAACCACCCAAGAATGGAATCTTCGAGCGAAAACACTTAACAACGTCCTAGAAGCAACTTTTCTTGCCACCAGACCTTTCTCCATCAATTAGGAATCCGATGCTGTCACAAAACACATTCCTTAAAATGTAGCCATTTGTTGAGTGTTTTTTTTGTGTCTAATCCACATATATATCACCACTGCCATTGATTTTCTTGACTGTATATCTCTTAAATTTCAACATATACTCGTGTGATTTAGTTTATGAAAATTTTTCAATACCGAGAACCTCGATCAGAAAGTAAAAAAGGAGTATGGTTCAACAATGGTGTAAAATTAAAATGGGATATACCGAGCTAGATTTCGAGTTACAGGAACAAATGCCAAACAAACCACCCAAGAATGCAATCGTCGAGCGAAAACACTTGACGACCTCCTAAAAGCAGCTTTTCTTGCCACCAGTCCTTTCTCCATCAATTAGGAATCTGATGCCGTCACTAAACACATTCCTTAAATTGTAGCCATTTGTTGTGTGTTTTTTTTGTGTCTAATCCGCATATATATCACCATTGCCCTTGATTTTCTTGATTGTATATCTCTTAAATGTCAACATACACACGTGTGATTTAGTTTACGAAGATTTTTCAATGCCGAGAACCTCGATCAAAGGGTAAAAAAGGCGTAAGAATCACAATGGTGTAAAATTAAATTGGGATATACCGGGCTAGGATTCGAGTTACAGGAACAAGGGCCAAACCAACCACCCAAGAATGGAATCTTCGAGCGAAAACTCTTGATAACCTCCTAGAAGCAGCTTTTCTTGCCACCGGACCTTTCTCCATCAATTAGGAATCTGATGCCGTCACTAAACACATTCCTTAAATTGTAGCCATTTGTTGAGTGTTTTTTTTTGGTGTCTAATCCGCATATACATCACCATTGCCCTTGATTTTCTTGACTGTATATCTCTTAAATGTCAACATATACACGTGTGATTTAGTTTACCAAGATTTTTCAATGCCGAGAACCTCGATCAGAGAGTAAAAAAGGCGTAAAATTAAAATGGGATATACCGGGCTAGGATTCGAGTTACTGGAACAAGGGCCAAACCAGACACCCAAGAATGGAATCATCGAGCGAAAACACTTGATAACCTCCTAGAAGCTGCTTTTCTTGCCACCAGACCTTTCTCCATCAATTAGGAATCTGATGCCATCACTAAACACATTCCTTAAATTGTAGCCATTTGTTGAGTTTTTTTTTTTGTTTCTAATCCGCATATATATCACCATTGCCCTTGATTTTCTTGACTGTATATCTCTTAAATGTCAACATATACACGTGTGATTTAGTTTACGAAGATTTTTCAATGCCGGGAACCTCGATCACAGAGTAAAAAAGGAGTAAGATTCACAATGGTGTAAAATTAACCTGGGATATACCGGGCTAGAATTCGAGTTGCAGGAACAAGGGCCAAACCAACCACCCAAGAATGGAATCTTCGAGCGAAAACACTTGACAACCTCCTAGAAGCAACTTTTCTTTCCACCAGACCTTTCTCCATCAATTAGGAATCTGATGCTGTCACAAAACACATTCCTTAAATTGTAGCCATTTGTTGAGTGTTTTTTTTGTTGTCTAATCCACATATATATCACCATTGCCCTTGATTTTCTTGACTGTATATCTCTTAAATGTCAACATATACACGTGTGATTTAGTTTACCAAGATTTTTCAATTCCGAGAACCTCGATCAGAGAGTAAAAAAGGCGTAAGGTTCACAATGGCGTAAAATTAAAATGGGATATACCGGGCTAGGATTCGAGTTACTGGAACAAGGGCCAAACCAACCACCCAAGAATGGAATCGTCGAGCGAAAAACACTTAACAACGTCCTAGAAGCAGCTTTTCTTGCCACCAGACCTTTCTCCATCAATTAGGAATCTGATGCCATCACTAAACACATTCCTTAAATTGTAGCCATTTGTTGAGTGTTTTTTTCTGTCTAATCCGCATATATATCACCATTGCCCTTGATTTTCTTGACTGTATATCTCTTAAATGTCAACATATACACGTGTGATTTAGTTTACGAAGATTTTTCAATGCCGAGAACCTCGATCACAGAGTAAAAAAGGCGTATGATTCACAATGGTGTAAAATTAAAATGGGATATATCGGGCTAGGATTTGAGTTACCGGAACAAGGGCCAAACCAACAACCCAAGAATCGAATCTTCGAGCGAAAACACTTGACAACCTCCTAGAAGCAACTTTTCTTGCCACCAGACCTTTCTCCATCAATTAGGAATCTGATGCCGTCACTAAACACATTCCTTAAATTGTAGACATTTGTTGAGTGTTTTCTTTTGGTGTCTAATCCGCATATATATCACCATTGCCCATGATTTTCTTGACTGTATATCTCTTAAATGTCAACATATACACGTGTGATTTAGTTTACCAAGATTTTTCAATGCCGAGAACCTCGATCAGAGAGTAAAAAAGGCGTAAGGTTCACAAAGGCGTAAAATTAAAATGGGATATACCGGGCTAGGATTCGAGTTACTAGAACAAGGGCCAAACCAGACACCCAAGAATGGAATCATCGAGCGAAAACACTTGACAACCTCCTTGAAGCTGCTTTTCTTGCCACCAGACCTTTCTCCATCAATTAGGAATCTGATGCCATCACTAAACACATTCCTTAAATTGTAGCCATTTGTTGAGTTTTTTTTTTTTGTTTCTAATCCGCATATATATCACCATTGCCCTTGATTTTCTTGACTGTATATCTCTTAAATGTCAACATATACACGTGTGATTTAGTTTACGAAGATTTTTCAATGCCGGGAACCTCGATTACAGAGTAAAAAAGGCGTAAGATTCACAATGGTGTAAAATTAACATGGGATATACCGGGCTAGGATTCGAGTTACAGGAACAAGGGCGAAACCAACCACCCAAGAATGGAATCTTCGAGCGAAAACACTTGACAACCTCCTAGAAGCAACTTTTCTTGCCACCAGACCTTTCTCCATCAATTAGGAATCTGATGCTGTCACTAAACACATTCCTTAAATTGTAGCCATTTGTTGAGTGTTTTTTTTGTTGTCTAATCCACATATATATCACCATTGCCCTTGATTTTCTTGACTGTATATCTCTTAAATGTCAACATATACACGTGTGATTTAGTTTACCAAGATTTTTCAATTCCGAGAACCTCGATCAGAGAGTAAAAAAGGCATAAGGTTCACAATGGCGTAAAATTAAAATGGGATATACCGGGCTAGGATTCGAGTTACTGGAACAAGGGCCAAACCAACCACCTAATAATGGAATCGTCGAGCGAAAAACACTTAACAACGTCCTAGAAGCAGCTTTTCTTGCCACCAGACCGTTCTCCAAAAATTAGGAATCTGATGCCATCACTAAACACATTCCTTAAATTGTAGCCATTTGTTGAGTGTTTTTTTTGTGTCTAATCCACATATATATCACCATTGCCCTTGAATTTCTTGACTGTATATCTCTTAAATTTCAACATATACTCATGTGATTTAGTTTACCAAGATTTTTCAATGCCGAGAACCTCGATCAGAGAGTAAAAAAGGCGTAAAATTAAAATGGGATATACCGGGCTAGGATTCGAGTTACTAGAACAATGGCCAGACCAGACACCCAAGAATGGAATCATCGAGCGAAAACACTTGACAACCTTCTAGAAGCTGCTTTTCTTGCCACCAGACCTTTCTCCATCAATTAGGAATCTGATGCCATCACTAAACACATTCCTTAAGTTGTAGCCATTTGTTGAGTTTTTTTTTTTGTTTCTAATCCGCATATATATCACCATTGCCCTTGATTTTCTTGACTGTATATCTCTTAAATGTCAACATATACACGTGTGATTTAGTTTACGAAGATTTTTCAATGCCGGGAACCTCGATCACAGAGTAAAAAAGGCGTAAGATTCACAATGGTGTAAACTTAACATGGGATATACCGGGCTAGGATTCGAGTTACAGGAACAAGGGCCAAACCAACCACTCAAGAATGGAATCTTCGAGCAAAAACACTTGACAACCTCCTAGAAGCAAATTTTCTTGCCACCAGACCTTTCTCCATCAATTAGGAATCTGATGCCATCACTAAACACATTCCTTAAATTGTAGCTATTTGTTGAGTGTTTTTTTTGGTGTCTAATCCACATATATATCACCATTGCCCTTGATTTTCTTGACTGTATATCTCTTAAATGTCAACATATACACGTGTGATTTAGTTTACGAAGATTTTTCAATGCCGGGAACCTCGATCACAGAGTAAAAAAGGCGTAAGATTCACAATGGTGTAAAATTAACATGCGATATACCGGGCTAGGATTCGAGTTGCAGGAACAGGGCCAAACCAACCACCCAAGAATGGAATCTTCGAGCGAAAACACTTGACAACCTCCTAGAAGCAACTTTTCTTGCCACCAGACCTTTCTCCATCAATTAGGAATCTGATGCCGTCACTAAACACATTCCTTAAATTGTAGCCATTTTTTGAGTGTTTTTTTTGGTGTCTAATCCACATATATATCACCATTGCCCTTGATTTTCTTGACTGTATATCTCTTAAATGTCAACATATACACGTGTGATTTAGTTTACCAAGATTTTTCAATTCCGAGAACCTCGATCAGAGAGTAAAAAAGGCGTAAGGTTCACAATGGCGTAAAATTAAAATGGGATATACCGGGCTAGGATTCGAGTTACTGGAACAAGGGCCAAACCAACCACCTAATAATGGAATCGTCGAGCGAAAAACACTTAACAACGTCCTAGAAGCAGCTTTTCTTGCCACCAGACCGTTCTCCAACAATTAGGAATCTGATGCCATCACTAAACACATTCCTTAAATTGAAGCCATTTGTTGAGTGTTTTTTTTGTGTCTAATCCACATATATATCACCATTGCCATTGATTTTCTTAACTGTATATCTCTTAAATGTCAACATATACACGTGTGATTTAGTTTACGAAGATTTTTCAATGCCGAGAACCTCGGTCAGAGAGGAAAATAGGCCTAAGGTTCACAATGGTGTAAAATTAAAATGGGTATACCGGGCTAGGATTCGAGTTACAGGAACAAGGGCCAAACCAACCACCCAAGAATGGAATCGTCGAGCGAAAAACACTTAACAACGTCCTAGAAGCAGCTTTTCTTGCCACCAGACCTTTCTCCATCAATTAGGAATCTGATGCCATCACTAAACACATTCCTTAAATTGTAGCCATTTGTTGAGTGTTTTTTTTTGTGTCTAATCCACATATATATCACCACTGCCATTGATTTTCTTGACTGTATATCTCTTAAATTTCAACATATACTCGTGTGATTTAGTTTATGAAAATTTTTCAATACCGAGAACCTCGATCAGAAAGTAAAAAAGGAGTATGGTTCAACAATGGTGTAAAATTAAAATGGGATATACCGAGCTAGATTTCGTGTTACAGGAACAAAGGCCAAACAAACCACCCAAGAATGCAATCGTCGAGCGAAAACACTTGACGACCTCCTAAAAGCAGCTTTTCTTGCCACCAGTCCTTTCTCCATCAATTAGGAATCTGATGCCGTCACTAAACACATTCCTTAAATTGTAGCCATTTGTTGTGTGTTTTTTTTGTGTCTAATCCGCATATATATCACCATTGCCCTTGATTTTCTTGATTGTATATCTCTTAAATGTCAACATACACACGTGTGATTTAGTTTACGAAGATTTTTCAATGCCGAGAACCTCGATCAAAGGGTAAAAAAGGCGTAAGAATCACAATGGTGTAAAATTAAATTGGGATATACCGGGCTAGGATTCGAGTTACAGGAACAAGGGCCAAACCAACCACCCAAGAATGGAATCTTCGAGCGAAAACTCTTGATAACCTCCTAGAAGTAGCTTTTCTTGCCACCAGACCTTTCTCCATCAATTAGGAATCTGATGCCGTCACTAAACACATTCCTTAAATTGTTGCCATTTGTTGAGTGTTTTTTTTTGGTGTCTAATCCGCATATACATCACCATTGCCCTTGATTTTCTTGACTGTATATCTCTTATATGTCAACATATACACGTGTGATTTAGTATACGTAGATTTTTCAATGCCGAGAACCTCGATCAGAGAGGAAGAAAGGCGTAAGGTTCAAAATGGTGTAAAATTAAAATGGGATATACCGGGCTAGGATTCGAGTTATAGGAACAAGGGCTAAACCAACCACCCAAGAATGGAATCGTCGAGCGAAAACACTTGAAAACCTCCTAGAAGCAACTTTTCTTGCCACCAGACCTTTCTCCATCAATTAGAAATCTGATGCCGTCACTAAACACATTCCTTAAATTGTAGCCATTTTTCTTGAGTGTCTTTTTTTTGGCGTCTAATCCGCATATATCACCATTACCCTTGATTTTCTTGACTGTATATCTCTTAAATGTCAACATATACACGTGTGGTTTAGTTTACGAAGATTTTTCAATGCCTAGAACCTCGATCAGAGTGTAAAAAAGGCGTAAGGTTCACAATGGTGTAAAATTAAAATGGGATATACCGGGCTAAGATTTGAGTTATAGGAATAAGGGCCAAACCAACCACCCAATAATGGAATCGTCGAGCGAAAATACTTGAAAACCTCCTAGAAGCAGCTTTTCTTGCCACCAGACTTTTCTCCATCAATTAGCAATCTGATGTCGTCGCTAAACACATTCCTTAAATTGTAGCCATTTGTTGAGTGTCATTTTTTTGGTGTCTAATCCGCATATATATCACCATTTCGCTTGATTTTCTTGACTGTATATCTCTTAAATGTCAACATGTACACGTGTGATTTAGTTTACGAAGATTTTTCAATGCCGAGAACCTCCATCAGAGAGTAAAAAAGTGGTAAGGTTCACAATGCTGTAAAATTAAAATGGGATATACCGGGCTAGGATTCGAGTTATAGGAACAAGGGCCAAACCAACCACCCAAGAATGGAATCGTCGAGCGAAAACACTTGAAAACCTCCTAGAAGTTGCTTTTCTTGCCACCAGACCTTTCTCCATCAATTAGGAATCTGATGCTGTCACTAAACACATTCCTGAAATTGTAGCCGTTTGTTGAGTGTCTTTTTTTTCATGTCTAATCTGCATATATATCACCATTGCCCTTGATTTTCTTGACTGTATATCTCTTAAATGTCAACAAATACACATGTGATTTAGTTTACGAAGATTTTTCAATGCCAAGAACCTCGATCAGAGAGTAAAAAAGGCATAAGGTTCATAATGGTGTAAAATTAAAATGGGATATACTGGGCTAGGATTCGAGTTACAGGAACAAGGGCCAAACCAACCACCCAAGAATGGAATTGTCGAGCGAAAGCACTTGACAACCTCCTAGAAGCAGCTTTTCTTGCCACCAGACCTTTCTCCATCAATTAGGAATCTGATGCCGTCACTAAACACATTGCTTAAATTGTAGCCATTTGTTAAGTGTTTTTTTTGTGTCTAATCCGCATATATATCACCATTGCCCTTGATTTTCTTGACTGTGTATCTCTTAAATGTCAACATATACACGTGTGATTTAGTTTACGATGATTTTTCAATGCCGAGAACCTCGATCACAGAGTAAAAATGGCGTAAGGTTCACAATGGTGTAAAATAAAAATGGGATATACCGGGCTAGGATTCGAGTTACAGGAACAAGGGCCAAACCAACCACCCAAGAATGGAATCTTCGAGCGAAAACACTTGACAACCTCCTAGAAGCAACTTTTCTTGCCACCAGACCTTTCACCATCAATTAGAAATCTGATGCCGTCACTAAACACATTCCATAAATTGTAGCCATTTCTTGAGTGTTTTTTTTTTGTGTCTAATCCGCATATATATCACCATTGCCCTTGATTTTCTTGACTGTATATCTCTTAAAGGTCAACATATACACGTGTGATTTAGTTTATGAATATTTTTCAATGCCGAGAACCTTGATCAGAGAGTAAAAAAGGCGCAAGGTTCTCAATGGTGAAAAATTAAAATGGGATATACCGGGCTAGGATTCGAGTTACAGGAACAAGGGCCAAACCAACCACCCAAGAATGGAATCGTCGAGCGAAAACACTTAACAACGTCCTAGAAGCAGCTTTTCTTGCCACCAGACCTTTCTCCATCAATTAGAAATCTAGTGCCGTCACTAAACACATTCCTTAAATTGTAGCCATTTGTTGAGTGTTTTTTTTTTGTGTCTAATCAGCATATATATCACCACTGCCTTTGATTTTCTTGACTGTATATCTCTTAAATTTCAACATATACTCGTGTGATTTAGTTTACGAAAAATTTTCAATGCCGAGAACCTCGATCAGAAAGTATAAAAGGAGTAAGGTTCACAATGGTGTAAAATTAAAATGGGATATACCGGGGCTAGGATTCGAGTTACAGGAACAAGGGCCAAACCAACCACCCAAGAATAGAATCTTCGAGCGAAAACACTTAACAACCTCTTAGAAGGGCCAAACCTCCTAGAAGCAGCTTTTCTTGCCACCAGACCTTTCTCCATCAATTAGGAATCTGATGCCATCACTAAATACATTCTGTAAAATTGTAGCCATTTGTTGAGGTGTTTTTTTGTGTCTAATCCGCATATATATCACCATTGCCCTTGATTTTATTGACTGTATATCTCTTAAATGTCAACATATACACATGTGATTTAGTTTACGAAGATTTTTCAATGCCGGGAACCTCGATCACAGAGTAAAAAAGGCGTAAGATTCACAAAGGTGTAAAATTAAAATGGGATATACCGGGCTAGGATTCTAGTTACCGGAACAAGGGCCAAATCAACCACCCAAGAATGGAATGTTCGAGCGAAAACACTTGACAACCTCCTAGAAGCAACTTTTCTTGCCACCAGACCTTTCTCCATCAATAAGGAATCTGATGCCGTCACTAAACACATTCCTTAAATTGTAGCCATTTGTTGTGCGTTTTTTTTGGTGTCTAATCCGCATATATATCACCATTGCCCTTGATTTTCTTAACTGTATATCTCTTAAATGTCAACATATACACGTGTGATTTAGTTTACCCAGATTTTTCAATGTCGAGAACCTCGATCAGAGAGGAAAAAAGGCGTAAGGTTCACAATGGTGTAAAATTAAATTGGGATTTACCGGGCTAGGATTCGAGTTACAGGAACAAGGGCCAAACCAACCACCCAAGAATGGAATCGTCGAGCGAAAAACACTTAACAACGTCCTAGAAGTAGCTTTTCTTGCCACCAGACCTTTCTCCATCAATTAGGAATCTGATGCCATCACTAAACACACTCCTTAAATTGTAGCCATTTGTTGAGTTTTTTTTTTTTTTTTTTTTTTTTTTTTTTTTTTTTTTTTTTTTTTGTGTCTAATCTACATATATTTCACCACTGCCCTTGATTTTCTTGATTGTATATCTCTTAAATTTCAACATATACTCGTGTGATTTAGTTTACGAAAATTTTTCAATGCCGAGAACCTCGATCAGAAAGAAAAATAGGAGTAAGGTTCACAATGGTGTAAAATTAAAATGTGATATACCGGGCTAGGATTCGAGTTACAGGAACAAGGGCCAAACCAACCACCCAAGAATAGAATCTTCGAGCGAAAACACTTGATAACCTCCTAGAAGCAGCTTTTCTTGCCACCAGACCTTTCTCCATCAATTAGGAATCTGATGCCGTCACTTAACACATTCCTTAAATTGTAGCCATTTGTTGAGTGTTTTTTTTGGTGTTTAATCCGCATATATATCACTATTTCCCTTGATTTTCTTGACTGTATTTCTCTTAAATGTCAACATATACACGTGTGATTTAGTTTACCAAGATTTTTCAATGCCGAGAACCTCGATCAGAGATTTAAAAAGGCGTAAGGTTCACAATGGTGTAAAATTAAAATGGGATATACCGGGCTAGGATTCGAGTTACAGGAATAAGGGCCAAACCAACCACCCAAGAATGGAATCTTCGAGTGAAAACACTTGACAACCTCCTAGAAGCAGCTTTTCTTGCCACCAGACCTTTCTCCATCAATTAGGAATCTGATGCCGTCACTAAACACATTCCTTAAATTGTTGCCACTTGTTGAGTGTTTTTTTTTGTCTAATCCGCATATATATCAACATTGCCCTTGATTTTCTTGACTATATATCTTTCAATGCCGAGAACCTCGATCCGAGAGTAAAAAAGGCGTAAGGCTCACATTGGTGTAAAATTAAAATGGGATATTCCGGGCTAGGATTCGAGTTACAGGAACAAGGGACAAACCAACTACCCAAGAATGGAATCCTCGAGCGAAAACACTTGACAACCTCCTAGAAGCCGCTTTTCTTGCCACCAGACCTTTCTCCATCAATTAGGAATCTGATGCCATCACTAAATACATTCCTTAAATTGTAGCTATTTGTTGAGTGTTTTTTTTTGGTGTCTAATCCGCATATATATCACCATTGCCCTTAATTTTCTTGACTGTATATCTCTTAAATGTCAACATATACACGTGTGATTTAGTTTACGAAGATTTTTCAATGCCGAGAACCTCGATCAGAGAGTAAAAAAGGCGTATGGTTCACAATGGTGAAAAATTAAAATGGGATATACAGGGCTAGAATTCGAGTTACAGGAACAAGGGCCAAACCAACCACCCAAGAATGAAATCGTTGAGCGAAAACACTTGACAACCTCCTAGAAGCAGCTTTTCTTGCCACCAGACGTTTCTCCATCAATTAGGAATCTGATGCTGTCACTAAACACATTCCTTAAATTGTAGCTATTTATAGAGTGTTTTTTTGGTGTCTATTCCGCATATATATCACCATTGCCCTTGATTTTCTTGACTGTATATCTCTTAAATGTCAACACATACACGTGTGATTTAGTTTTCGAAGATTTTTCAATGCCGAGAACCTCGATCAGAGAGTAAAAAAGGCGTAAGGTTCACAATGGTGTAAAATTAAAATGGGATATACCGGGCTAGGAGTCGAGTTACAGGAACAAGAGCCAAACTAACCAACCAAGAATGGAATCGTTGAGCGAAAATACTTGACAACCTCCTTGAAGTAGCTTTTCATGCCACCAGACCTTTCTCCATTAATTAGGAATCTGATGCCGTCACTAAACACATTCCTTAAATTGTAGCCATTTGTTGAGTGTTTTTTTGGTTTATAATCCCCATATATATCACCATTGCCCTTGATTTTGTTGGCTGTATATCTCTTAAATGTGAACATATACACGTGTGATGTAGTTTAAGAAGATTTTTCATTGCCAAGAACCTCGATCAGAGAGTAAAAAAGGCGTAAGGTTCACAATGGTGTAAAATTAAAATGGGATATGCCGGGTTAGGATTCGAGTTATAGGAACAGGGGCCAAACCAACCACCCAAGAATGGAATCAACGAGCGAAAACACTTGACAACCTCCTAGAAGCAGCGTTTCTTGCCACCAGACCTTTCTCCATCAATTAGGAATCTGATGCCATCACTAAACACATTCCATGAATTATAGCCATTTGATGAGTGTTTTTTTTTTGTGTCTAATCAACATATACATCACCATTACCCTTGATTTTCTTGACTGTATATCTATTAAATGTCAACATATTCACGTGTGATATAGTTTACGAAGATTTTTTAATGCCGAGAACCTCGATCACAGAGTAAAAAACGCGTAAGATTCAGAATTGTGTAAAATTGAATGGAATCGTCGAGCGAAAACACTCGACAACCTCCTAGAAGCAGCTTTTCTTGCCACCAGACCTTTCTCCATCAATTAGGAATCTGATGCCATCACTAGACACATTCCATGAATTATAGCCATTTGATGAGTGTTTTTTTTTTTGGTGTCTAATCCTCATATATATCACCATTACCCTTGATTTTCTTGACTGTATATCTCTTAAATGTCAACATATACACGTGTGATTTAGTTTACGAAGATTTTTCAATGCCGAGAACCTCGATCAGAGAGTAAAAAAGGCGTAATGTTCACAAAGGTGTAAAATTAAAATGTGATATACCGGGCTAGGATTCGAGTTACAGGAACAAGGGCCAAACCAACCACCCAAGAATGGAATCATCGAGCGAAAACACTTAACAACGTCCTGGAAGCAGCTTTTCTTGCCACCAAACCTTTCTCTATTAATTAGGAATCTGATGCCGTCAGTAAACACATTACTTAAATTGTAGCCATTTGTTGAGTGTTTTTTTTTTGTGTCTAATCCGCATATATATCACCATTGCCCTTGATTTCTTAACTGTATATCTCTTAAATGTCAACATATACACGTGTGATTTAGTTTACGAATATTTTTCAATGCCGAAAACCGCGATCAGAGAAATAAAAAAGGCGTAAGGTTGACAATGGTGTAAATTTAAAATGGGATATTCCGGGCTAGGATTCGACTTACAGGAACAAGGGTCAAATCAACCACCCAAGAATGGAATCGTCGAACGAAAACACTTGACAAGCTCCTAGAGGCAGCTTTTCTTGCCACCAGACCTTTCTCCATCAATTAGGAATCTGATGACGTCACTAAACACATTCCTTAAATTGTAGCCATTTGTTGAGTGTTTTTTTTTTGAGTCTAATCCGCATATATATCAACATTGCCCTTGATTTTCTTGACTATATATCTCTTAAATGTCAACATATACACGTGTGATTTAGTTTACGAAGATTTTCAATGCCGAGAACCTCGATCCGAGAGTAAAAAAGGCTTGAGGTTCACAATGGTGTAAAATTAAAATGGTATATTCCGGGCTAGGATTCGAGTTACAGGAACAAGGGACAAAGCAACCACCCAAGAATGGAATCATCGAGCGAAAACACATGACAACCTCTTAGAAGCAGCTTTTTTTGCCACCAGACCTTTCTCCATCAATTGGGAATCTGATGCCATCACTAAATACATTCCTTAAATTGTAGCTATTCGTTGAGTGTTTTTTTTGGGTCTAATCCGCATATATATCACCATTGCCCTTGATTTTCTTGACTGTATATCTCTTAAATGTCAACATATACACGTGTGATTTAGTTTACAAAGATTTTTCAATGCCGAGAACCTCGATCAGAGAGTAAAAAAGGCGTAAGGTTTACAATGGTGAAAAATTAAAATGGGATATACAGGGCTAGAATTCGAGTTACAGGAACAAGGGCCAAACCAACCACCCAAGAATGGAATCGTTAAGCGAAAACACTTGACAACCTCCTAGAAGCAGCTTTTCTTGCCACCAGACGTTTCTCCATCAATTAGGAATCTGATGCCGTCACTAAACACATTCCTTAAATTGTAGCTATTTATAGAGTGTTTTTTTGGTGTCTGTTCTGCATATATATCACCAATGCCCTTGATTTTCTTGACTGTATATCTCTTAAATGTCAACACATACACGTGTGATTTAGTTTACGAAGATTTTTCAATGCCGAGAACCTCGATCAGAGAGTAAAAAAGGCGTAAGGTTCACAATGGTGTAAAATTAAAATGGGATATACCGGGCTAGGATTCGAGTTACAGGAACAAGGGCCAAACCAACCACCCAAGAATGGAATCGTCAAGCGAACATACTTGACAACCTCCTAGAAGCAGCTTTTCTTGCCACCAGACCTTTCTCCATCAATTAGGAATCTGATGCCGTCACTAAACACATTCCTTAAATTGTAGCCATTTGTTGAGTGTTTTTTTTTGGTGTATAATCCCCATATATATCACCATTTCCCTTGATTTTGTTGACTGTATATCTCTTAAATGTCAACATATAGACGTGTGATTTAGTTTAAGAAGATTTTTCAATGCCAAGAACCTCGATCAGAGAGTAAAAAAGCCGTAAGGTTCACAATGGTGTAAAATTAAAATGGGATATGCCGGGCAAGGATTCGAGTTACATGAACAAGGGCCAAACCAACCACCCAAGAATGGAATCATCGAGGGAAAACACTTGACAACCTCCTAGAAGCAGCGTTTCTTGCCACCATACCTTTCTCCATCAATTAGGAATCTGATGCCATCACTAAACACATTCCTTGAATTATAGCCATTTGTTGAGTGTTTTTTTTTAGTCTAATCCGCATATACATCACCATTGCACTTGATTTTCTTGACTGTATATCTCTTAAATGTCAACATATACACGTATGATTTAGTTTACGAAGATTTTTCAATGCCGAGAACCTCGAACAGAGAGTAAAAAAGGCGTAAGGTTCACAATGGTGTAGAATTAAAATGGGATATACCGGACTAGGATTCGAGTTACAGGAGCATGGGCCAAACTAAGCACCCGAGAATGGAATCGTCGAGCGAAAACACTTAACAACGTCCTAGAAGAAGCTTTTCTTACCACCAGATCTTTCTCCATCAATTAGGAATCTGATGCCGTCACTAAACACATTCATTAAATTGTAGCCATTTGTTGAGTGCTTTTTTTGGTGTCTAATCCGCATATATATCACCATTGCCCTTGATTTTCTTGAATGTATATCTCTTAAATGTCAACATATTCACGTGTGATTTAGTTTATGAAGATTTTTCAATACCGAGAACCTCGATCACAGGGTAAACAACGCGTAAGATTCATAATGGTATAAAATTAAAATGGGATATGCCGGGCTAGGATTCGAGTTACAGGAACAAGGGCCAAACCAACCACACAAGAATGGAATCTTCATGCGAAAACACTTGAAAACCTCCAAGAAGCAGCTTTTCTTGCCACCAGACCTTTCTCCATCAATTAGGAATCTGATGCCGTCACTAAACACATTCCTTAAATTGTAGCGATTTGTTGAGTGTTTTTTTTGGTGTATAATTCGCATATATATCACCATTGCCTTTGATTTTCTTGACTATATATCTCTTAAATGTCAACATATACACGTGTGATTTAGTTTACCAAGATTTTTCAATGCCGAGAACCTCGATCAGAGAGTTAAAAAGGCGTAAGGTTCACAATGGTGTAAAATTAAAATGGGATATACCGGGCTATGATTCGAGTTACAGGAACAAGGGCCAAACCAACCACCCAAGAATGGAATCATCGAGCGAGAATACTTGACAACCTCCTAGAAGCAGCTTTTCTTGCCAGCAGACCTTTCTCCATCAATTAGGAATCTGAAGCCATCACTAAACATATTCCTTAAATTGTAGCCATTTGTTGAGTGTTTTTTTTGTGTCTAATCCGCTTATACATCACCATTGCCCTTGATTTCTTGACTGTATATCTCTTAAATGTCAACATATACACGTGTGATTTAGTTTAAGAAGATTTTTCAATGCCAAGAACCTCGATCAGAGAGTAAAAAAGGCATTAGGTTCACAATGGTGTAAAATTAAAATGGGATATGCCTGGCTAGGATTCGAGTTACAGGAACAACGGCCAAACCAACCACCCAAGAATGGAATCAACGGGCGAAAACACTTGACAACCTCCTGGAAGCAGCGTTTCTTGCCACCAGACCTTTCTCCATCAATTAGGAATCTGATGCCATCACTAAACACAATCCTTGAATTATAGCCATTTGTTTAGTGTTTTTTTGGGTGTCTAATCCACATATACATCACCATTGCACTTGATTTTCTTGACTGTATATCTCTTAAATGTCAACATATACACGTATGATTTAGTTTACGAAGATTTTTCAATGCCGAGAACCTCGAACAGAGAGTAAAAAAGGCGTAAGGTTCACAATGGTGTAGAATTAAAATGGGATATACCGGACTAGGATTCGAGTTACAGGTACAAGGGCCAAACTAAGCACCCAAGAATGGAATCGTCGAGCGAAAACACTTAATAACGTCCTAGAAGAAGCTTTTCTTGCCACCAGATCTTTCTCCATCAATTAGGAATCTGATGCCGTCACTAAACAAATTCCTTAAATTATAGCCATTTGTTGAGTGTTTTTTTTGGTGTCTAATCCGCATATATATCACCATTGCCCTTAATTTTCTCGACTGTATATCTCTTAAATGTCAACATATTCACGTGTGATGTAGTTTACGAAGATTTTTCAATGCCGAGAAGCACGATCACAGAGTTAAAAACGCGTAAGATTCATAATTGTGTAAAATTAAAATGGGATATGCCGGGCTAGGATTCGAGTTACACACGGACCAAACCAACCACCAAAGAATGGAATCTTCAAGCAAAAACACTTAACAACCTCCTAGAAGCAGCTTTTCTTGCCACCAGACCTTTCTCCATCAATTAGGAATCTGATGCCGTCACTAAACACATTCCTTAAAATTGTAGCCTTTTGTTGAGTGTTTTTTTGGTGTATAATTCGCATATATATTACCATTGCCCTTGATTTTCTTGACTATATATCTCTTAAATGTCAACATATACACGTGTGATTTAGTTTACCAAGATTTTCAATGCCGAGAACCTCGATCAGAGAGTAAAAAAGGCGTAAGGTTCACAATGGTGTAAAACTAAAATGGGATATACCGGGCTAGGATTCGAGTTACTGGAACAAGGGCCAAACCAACCACCGAAGAAAGGAATCATCGAGCGAGAACACTTGACAACCTCCTAGAAGCAGCTTTTCTTGCCACCAGACCTTTCTCCATCAATTAGGAATCTGATGCCGTCACTAAACCCATTCCTTAAATTGTAGCCATTTGTTTAGTGTTTTTTTTTTTTTTTTTTTTTTTTTTGTGTCTAATCCGCTTATAAATGTCAATATATACACGTGTGATTTAGTTTACGAAGATTTTTCAATACCGAGAACCTCGATTAGAGAGTAAAAAAGGCGTAAGGTTCACAACGGTGTAAAATTAAAATGGGATATACCGGGCTACGATTCGAGTTACAGGAACAAGGGCCAAACCAACCCCCCAAGAATGGAATCGTCGAGCGAAAACACTTGACAACCTCCTAGAAGCAGCTTTTCTTGCCACCAGACCTTTCTCCATCAATTAGGAATTTGATGTCGTCACTAAACACATTCCTGATATTGTAGCCATTTGTTGAGTGTTTTTTTCTGGTGTCTAATCGGCATATATATATATCACCATTGCCCCAGATTTTCTAGACTGTATATCTCTTAAATGTCAACACATACACGTGTGATTTAGTTTATGAAGATTTTTCAACGCCGAGAACCTCGATCAGAGAGTAAAAAAGGCGTAAGGTTCACAATGGTGTAAAATTAAAATGGGATATACCGGGCTAGGATTCGAGTTACAGGAACAAGGGCTAAACCAACCACCCAAGAATGGAATCGTCGAGCGAAAACACTTGACAACCTCCTAGAAGCAGCTTTTCTTGCCAACAGACCTTTCTCCATCAATTAGGAATCTGATCCCGTCACTAAACATATTCCTTAAATTGTAGCCATTTGTTGAGTGTTTTTTTTTTGTGTCTAATCCACATATATATCACCATTGCCCTTGATTTTCTTAACTGTATATCTCTTTAATGTCAACATATACACGTGTGATTTAGTTTACGAAGATTTTTCAATTCCGAGAACCTCGATCAGAAAGTAAAAAAGGCGTAAGGTTTACAATGGTGAAAAATTAAAATGGGATATACAGGGCTAGAATTCGAGTTGCAGGAACAAGGGCCAAACCAACCACCCAAGAATGGAATCGTTGAGCGAAAACACTTGACAACCTCCTAGAAGCAGCTTTTCTTTCCACCAGACGTTTCTTCATCAATTAGGAATCTGATGCCGTCACTAATCACTTTCCTTAAATTGTAGCTATTTATAGAGTGTTTTTTTGGTGTCTATTCCGCATATATATCACCATTGCCCTTGATTTTCTTGACTGTATATCTCTTAAATGTCAACATATACACGTGTGATTTACTTTAAGAAGATTTTTCAATGCCAAGAACCTCGATCAGAGAGTAAAAAAGGCGTAAGGTTCACAATGGTGTAAAATTAAAATGGGATATGCCGGGCTAGGATTCGAGTTACAGGAACAACGGCCAAACCAACCACCCAAGAATGGAATCAATGAGTGAAACACTTGACAACCTCCTAGAAGCAGCGTTTCTTGTCACCAGACCTTTCTCCATCAATTAGGAATCTGATGCCATCACTAAACACATTCCTTGAATTATAGCCATTTGTTGAGTGTTTTCTTTGGTGTCTTATCTGCATATACATCACCATTGCACTTGATTTTCTTGACTGTATATATCTCTTAAATGTCAACATATACATGTATGATTTAGTTTACGAAGATTTTTCAATGCCGAGAACCTCGAACGGAGAGTAAAAAAGGCGTAAGGTTCACAATGGTGTAGAATTAAAATGGGATATACCGGACTAGGATTCGAGTTACAGGAACAAGGGCCAAACTAAGCACCCAAGAATAGAATCGTCGGGCGAAAACACTTAACAACGTCCTAGAAGAAGCTTTTCTTGCCACCAGATCTTTCTCCATCAATTAGGAATCTGATGCCGTCACTAAACACATTCCTTAAATTGTAGCCATTTGTTGAGTGTTTTTTTGGTGTCTATTCCGCATATATATCACCATTACCCTTGATTTTCTTGACTGTATATCTCTTAAATGTCAACACATACACGTGTGATTTAGTTTAGGAAGATTTTTCAATGCCGAGAACCTCGAACAGAGAGTAAAAAAGGCGTAAGGTTCACAATGGTGTAGAATTAAAATTGGGATATACCGGGCTAGGATTCGAGTTACAGGAACAAGGGCCAAACCAACCACCCAAGAATGGAATCATCGAGCGAATACACTTGACAACCTCCTTGAAGCAGCTTTTCTTGCCACCAGACCTTTCTCCATCAATTAGGAATCTGATGCCGTCACTTAACACATTCCTTAAATTGTAGCCATTTGTTGAGTGTTTTTTTTTTTGTGTCTAATGCGCATATACACCACCATTGCCCTTGATTTTCTTGACTGTATATCTCTTAAATGTCAACACATACACGTGTGATTTAGTTTACGATGATTTTTAAATGCCGAGAACCTCGATCCGAGAGTAAAAAAGGAGTAAGGTTCACAATGGTGTAAAATTAAAATGGGATATACCGGGCTAGGATTCGAGTTACAGGAACACGGGCCAAACCAACCACCCATGAATGGAATCGTCGAGCGAAAACACTTGACAACCTCTTAGAAGCAGCTTTTCTTGCCAACAGACCTTTCTCCATCAATTAGGAATCTGATGCCGTCAGTAAACACATTCCTTAAATTGTAGCCATTTGTTAAGTGTTTTTTTTGGTGTCTAATCCACATATATATCACCATTGCCCTTGATTTTCTTGACTGTATATCTCTTAAATGTCAACATATACACGTTTGATTTAGTTTACGAAGATTTTTCAATGCCGAGAAGCTCGATCAGAGAGTAAAAAAGGCGTAAGTTTCACAATGGTGTAAATTTAAAATGGGATATACCGGGCTAGTATTCGAGTTACAGGAACAAGGGCCAAACCAACCACCCAAGAATGGAAACGTCGAGCGAAAATACTTGTCAACCTCCTAGAAGCAGCTTTTCTTACCACCAGACCTTTCTCCATCAATTAGGAATCTGATGCCATCACTAAACACATTCCTTAAATTGTAGCCATTTGTTGACTGTTTTTTTGGTGTATAATCCCCATATATATCACCGTTGCCCTTGATTTTGTTGACTGTTAATCTCTTAAATGTCAACATATACACGTGTGATTTAGTTTAAGAAGATTTTTCAATGCCAAGAACCTCGATTAGAGAGTAAAAAATGCGTAAGGTTCACAATGGTGTAAAATTAAAATGGGATATGCCGGGCTAGGATTCGAATTACAGGAACAAGGGCCAAACCAACCACTCAAGAATGGAATCATCGAGCGAAAACACTTGATAACCTCCTAGAAGCAGCTTTTCTTGCCACCAGACCTTTGTCCATCAATTAGGAATCTGATGCCATCACTAAACACATTCCTTGAATTACGGCCATTTGTTGAGTGTTTTTTTTTGTGTCTAATCCGCATATACATCACCATTGCACTTGATATTTTTGACTGTATATCTCTTAAATGTCAACATATACACGTATCATTTAGTTTACGAAGATTTTTCAATGCCGAGAACCTCGAACAGAGAGTAAAAAAGGTGTAACGTTCACAATGGTGTAAAATTAAAATGGGATATACCGGACTAGGATTCAAGTTACAGGAACAAGGGCCAAACCAACCACCCAAGAATGGAATCGTCGAGCTAAAACACTTATCAACGTTCTAGAAGAAACTTTTCTTGCCACCAGATCTTTCTCCATCAATTAGGAACCTGATGCCGTCACTAAACACATTCCTTAAATTGTAGCCACCTGTTGAGTGTTTTTTTGGTGTCTAATCCGCATATATATCATCATTGCCCTTGATTTTCTTGACTGTATATCTCTTAAATGTCAACATATACACGTGTGATTCAGTTTACGAAGATTTTTCAATGCCGAGAACCTCGACCAGAGAGTAACAAAGGCGTAAGTTTCACATTGGTGTAAAATTAAAATGGGATATACCGGGCTAGGATTCGAGTTACAGCAACAAGGGCCAAACCAACCACCCAAGAATGGAATCGTCGAGCGAAAACACTTGACAACCTCCTAGAAGCAGCTTTTCTTGCCACCAGACCTTTCTCCATCAATTAGGAATCTAATGCCGTCACTAAACACATTCCTTAAATTGTAGCCATTTGTTCAGTGTTTTTTTTTGGTGTCTAATCCGCATATATATCACCATTGACCTTGATTTTCTTTACCGTATATCTCTTAAATGTCAATATATACACATGTGATTTAGTTTACGAAGATTTTTCAATGCCGGGAACCTCGATTAGAGAGTAAAAAAGGCGTAAGGTTCGCAATGTTGTAAAATTAAAATGGGATATATCGGGCTAGGATTCGAGTTACAGGAACAAGGGCCAAACCAACCACCCCCGAATGCAATCATCCAGCGAAAACAATTAACAACCTCCTAGATGCAGCTTTTCTTGCCACCAGACCTTTCTCCATCAATTAGGAATCTGATCCCGTCAATAAACACATTCCTTAAGTTGTAGCCATTTGTTGATTGTTTTTTTTGGTGTCTAATCCGCATATACATCACCATTGCCCTTGATTTTCTTGACTGTATATCTCTTAATTGTTAACATATACACGTGTGATTTAGTTTACGAAGATGTTTCAATGCCGAGAACCTCGATCAGAGAGCAAAAAGGCGTAAGGTTCAAAATGGAGTAAAATTAAAATGTGATATACCGGGCTAGGATTCGAGTTACAGCAACAAGGGCCAAAGCAACCACCCAAAGCAACCACCCAAGAATGGAATCTTCGAGCGAAAACACTTGACAACCTCCTAGAAGCAGCTTTTCTTGCCACCAGACCTTTCTCCATCAATTAGGAATCTGATGCCGTCACTAAACACATTCCTTAAAGTGTAGCCATTTGTTGAGTATTTTTTTTGGTGTCTAATGCGCATATATATCACCATTGCCCTTGATTTTCTTGATGATATATCTCTTAAATGTCAACATATACACGTGTGATTTAGTTTACGAAGATTTTTCAATGCCGAGAACCTCGATTAGAGAGTAAAAAAGGCGTATGGTTCACAATGGTGTAAAATTAAAATGGGATATACCGGGTTACGATTCGAGTTACAGGAACAAGGGCAAACCAACCACCCAAGAATGGAATCATCGAGCGAAAACACTTGACAACCTCCTAGAAGCAGCTTTTCTTGCCACCAGACCTTTCTCCATCAATTAGGAATCTGATGCCGTCACTAAACACATTCCTTAAATTGTAGCCATTTGTTGAGTGTTTTTTTTTGGTGTCTAATCCACTTATACATCACCATTGCCCTTAATTTTCTTGACTGTATATCTCTTAAATGACAACATACACAAGTGTGATTTAGTTTACGAAGATTTTTCAATGCCTAGAACCTCGATCAGAGAGTAAAAAAGGCGTAAGGTTCACAAAGGTGTAAAAATAAAAAGGGATATACCGGGCTAGGATTCGAGTTATAGGAACAAGGGCCAAACCAACCACCCAAGAATGGAATCGTCGAGCGAAAACACTTAACAACGTCCTAGAAGCATCTTTTCTTTCCACCAGACCTTTCTCCATCAATTAGGAGTCTGATGCCGTCACTAAACACATTCCTTAAATTGTAGCCATTTGTTTAGTGTTTTTTTTGGTGTCTAATCCGCATATATATCACCATTGTCCTTGATTTCTTGACTGTATATCTCTTAAATGTCAACATATACACGTGTGATTTAGTTTACGAAGATTTTTCAATGTCGAGAACCTCGATCGGAGAGTAAAAAAGGCGTAAGGTTGACAATGGTGTAAAATTAAAATGGGATATACCGGGCTAGGATTCGTCTTACAGGAACAAGGGCCAAACCAACAACCCAAGAATGGAATCGTCGAGCAAAAACACTTGACAACCTCCTAGAAGCAGCTTTTCTTGCCACCAGACATTTCTCCATCAATTAGGAATCTGATGCCGTCACTAAACACATTCCTTAAATTGTAGCCATTTGTTGAGTGTTTTTTTTGTCTAATCCGCATATATATCAAGATTGCCCTTGATTTTTGACGTGTGCGTATATATACATAATATTTTGCAATGAATTACACACGATTGGGTTTTAAATTTATAAAAGTGATTATTACTTTTACATCAAAACACACACGAAAGAGGCAAGTGTACCCCGTCATATATGTAATAAAGTATCGGTAAGAACCAAGTATCGATCCAAGGAAATGGGCGGAGAATTAGTACTAGACCTTTGTCACTAAACTACCGGTAAAAACATAGGTTTTGTGATTTTAAACTAAACTAAATTAACATAACCAAATACATAATAAAAACATAATAGATAGTAGATAAAAAGCCTTGCTAAATACACAACCACAGTATGTCAACTAAGTCAGTTTTGGCACTAGAAGCATTCGGTCAATTTTCCAATTTAATACAATTAGTATCCCTTTCGGGAATCCTAACATGACAATCATTCGGAAAGCTAAAACGATAAACACACTTTAACCACCTAAAATTGTTCTTTAACGTGCAATTGATAAATGTCTATAAAAATCTCTTAAAAATGAGTTAGGCAGCCGTTAGGATTATTCTAACCTCACTTAAACAAGGAAAGCGACACCGATAAACACAATGCAACCACCGAGATAAGCATAATCTAGATTAAATCACAACCAAGTTCATTTTACAAATCTTACACAATAATTCACTAAGATAGCAATTTTGGCCTAAACTACTAACTAAGCTAATAAATCATGGCAAGAATTTATAACGACACCATCTAACCCGTTTAGGCCCTTACGTGACGGCAAGCTCTCTTGATTAACAATAATTACATTTTATTAAATCACTAACCATTTCTAGTATCATGATGCATACATTTAAACCAAGCTAATCTAGTTAACCAAGTTCAAAGTCTACTAATACAAGATTAATTAAGCTTCATTTTTCAACTATCTTAACTAACCAAGCACTAATCATCCAACACAATTACTTATAATCAAGAAATCAATATCAATAACAAGGTTGCAAACTAATCATCAAAGATAATCATAGAAAATACTTCAAATGTCATTACAAACCAAGTTTAACAAACTAATGGTTATAATCTAGCAAGGGATTGTTGTGTTTTTGCCCAAAGGCTACAATAATACATAAATCATAATCTAAGTACTTGAAAAATTAACAAAAACTTGGAAAGATTAGAAAATCCAACCATAAACAAGTACTAGACTAAGGATCCGGGTAGTAATCGAGCTAAACGGGATAATGCGGCTTGAATCCGGGTGAAAGCTAGTGCCTCCGGAGCCTTAAAATCGCCATTGGAGCTCTCCAAAAATCCAGAATTTCCCAAGATAACGAGCAGACTGTTTCTGCTGTTTTTTATACTTTTTGCTGATGCACGGTCGTTCCCCATATGGAACGACCGTGCACTTTATTGAATTATTGAAGATGGGTCGCCATACTGCATACGTCATCGGATCGTTGACCAGATCTGAAATTGCACGGTCGTTCTTCGGGATGGAACGACCGTTCAGTTTCGAGCTACATGTTGCACGCCAGATCGCAACGACCGTTCAGTTCCGAGATGATCATCGATGTCGGAGATGCACGACCGTGCATCAGGTGGAACGACCGTTCATCAGGCCCAGATCAGAATCCTTAACAGATCATCCGCAGATTTGTCGTTCTGTCCGGAAAGTCCTCCTTTTTGCTATCATCTTGTCTGAAATGCAGTTTTAGGCCTGTAAACACAAATGTAGATAAATAAGTATCCGAACGACGGTTTTACGGCCAAAAACGCATAAAATAGGGGTAAAACGGGGGATTAAAATATGTGTAAATTAGAGTGTATCAAATCTCCCCACACTTAAACCTTGCTTGTCCTCAAGCAAGCTAAACTAAAAAGCAATAAAAGACATAAACAAACAAGAACGATAATTTACACACTATTTTATTGAAAACTAATATATAAACGGTTAGCCGGTTTGTCGAAAGACAACATCAAAAGATTCAAACCCAACAAGCATATGCAAGTTTAAAAAGCGACAACCAAAAAGCCGAGACTAAACATTTAATTGACTCGCATGTTAATCTTCACCCAACTCACAATGTTCACACACACTCGGTTTTATTTATGAATCATACATAAAATGTGTATGCGTAAACACTCAACGCCTAGTCAATGAAATGTGCAATATCATAAGCTTGTCATAAGATCTCGTCTCCACCAACTAACATGCAAGTAAGTGTAAATCAAGAGGTCTTTACGGGTTGTAACGTTAGGCTTGGGCGAAGGGTATGGAAGTGGACATTTAAAATGGCGAAAACGGTTAAAACTCGGTAGTAGCGTTTAACTAGCAATAAACAATACAACTTTACATACAAACGCCTTAAAAAGGCGACTAAAGCGCAATCGAGCTAATCAACAAGATTTTTAACATTTAAGCATTCAAAATTGCTCGATTTCTATCAACTTCACCCTATTTTAGGGTGTTTTATTTTCTGTTTTTTTTTTTTTTTTTTTTTTTTTTTTTCATAGACTATACAATGAAATATAAATACTAACAAGCTAGTTAAACTATTATTTTAACCGAGTTTCAACACTAAAAAGGGTTAAAAACATAAAAGGCTAAATTTGGTTAAGTAGGCGATAATGTGGGTAAACAAAGGTGAACGGGAAGGCTCGACATGGTTAATCCTAAAGGGTAATATAAGGTGAACGGGATGCACAACACAAAGAACAAGGTACACAACAAAGGGGTAATCTAAGTGCCTCTATCACGTTTACACAAATCCGCACGTTCATGGTCTTAACAAGCATACTAGTGACAAGTTCTAAATTGCACAAAACATCCGGCTCACTCCTATATCCGAAATGAACAAATATATAACAATCTAAGCTCAAATATGCTCACGTAACGGAAGGAATGGGTAAAAGTGTGAAAACTATCATGTAAGTCTTTCTTTGTTTGTCACGCTTTCCGGTTTCCTTTTTCAAAAAATATTTTGCTTGTCGAGTTTTTGTAAAGTCCGATGCTTTCTAAAACATAACCAACCGGTTTATTTACCAACATATATACAAAACACAAGTATTTTTTTTTAAATGATTTTTCTGATTTTCTGTTTTTTTTTTTTTTTTTTTTTTTTTTTTTTTTTTTTTTTTTAAATGAGGACAAACAAAGCTAATGTTAACAAAGTTAACCCCCTCCCCACACTTGAACTTCGCATTGTCCCCAATGCGAGACCCTAAATATAGAGAAAGGGATAAAAATTACTCCCCTCAAGATGATGTTGGTGCCACGAGACTTCCGAAGCTCTAACTGGTACGTGCTCCGGTCCAAGATCTGATAGAGAAAATCTGCAAGTATGTCGCGTACACCCAAAACATAACAGAAAAAGAAAAACCAAACAACCATAATGTACATAAATGCTAATATCCAAACAAGACATAAAGGAAATTGTTTGAAAGTACATATCCGGGGTGTTTTAAATACTAAGTCAAAATAAACACCCAAATAAAAAAAAAAAACAAAGTACTGAAACATAAACCACCACCAAATGCTACCACTGCCGCAAACTACTCGTCATCATCATCGTCATCATGCCTCGTGCCAGATGGGCCCTGATCGCCATAGCTAGGAGGGTTCCACGGTGGGAACTCCGGCGGGTGCTGAAAATAGTTGGGGTATGCGTGATGCATCTCCCCGAACAAATAAGAAAAACCCGCGGATACCCCCTGGTATAGAGTATCCTGGCGCTGCTCTAGTCGGTCATGTGTGGCTCGAAGCTCTGCCTGACTGGCTCTAATCTCATCCTGGCTGGCTCTGATCTGGTCAAAGTATGTACCATGCTGCTCCTGTGTGACACGCATGTCCTGGAACTGCTGGTAAAAAGTAGGCCAATCCTCATGCTGCTGAAATGCATGATGCTGCGGCGAGTGTGGTGGTGTCGGTGGCTGTGGCTCGTGCTGCTCTCCCATCTCTTCGTCCTCATCCTGATGTACCTCCTCAGCTGGAGGCAACGGGTCCCATATCTCCCCATTCAAACCCCTTAACCTATCTATCCCATCCAACTCAGCAATAACCCCCATAAACTTCAAAGACCGGATATCAATATGCACCCCCTCAGTGATCAAGGTGAGACCCCTAAGCACCCCCGGCGTCATTAATCGCTCATTGTACGCGATCTCGGTCACGTACTGACCGCCGTGGATCTCACTATTGTGGGTCCGCCCTGAACACTTAACAAAGTACTCAGCCATTCTCGCGGCAAGGTTGATCGGTGCTTTGTCAACCAACGCATAAAGAAATAACAAATCAGGTGTTGGACAGTTACCTTGACTGTCCATGCGTCCGCAAATAGAATTACTGAAGACATGGTGCATCACGCGCACCAGAGGGTCTCGAAGGCGCGAAGCCTTTGACATCCGAGGGTTGTAAGGGCCCCCAATAGTGTTACGCGCCCAGAATGCATCCTTCTCCGCATCACTAGGGAAGTTGAACCGATCGTTGAAGACGTCGGGATCATCCATGTCCTCCCGTGTATAAATCCCAAGCCTACGTCCTAAACGACCCACCGACCATGTATGCCATCGGCCACACAACCTGAAGGTGACCCGATTCTTGTAGCGGAAATCGGGCTCTGTACGTGCAACTGGCCTTTCATACTGATATGAGGCGAAGAATTCGATGGTCAACTCCTGATAAACCGGTCGGTTGCAACCGACCAAGTTTGCAAGTGGGCGGGTCATCATTTCATCTAGGCGATCATACTGGTTGAGGTCACGCATAACCTCCCAGTCCAACCAACGGGGTTCTCCAAACTGATCGCGCCTCGCCCACAATTCATCGCGCTTCGCGATGCATAGAGCTTCCTTCTCGATGTTGGGGTTAAATTGTAGGAAAGGGTGATCCATCTGCAATGGGGAACGATGTTAGGAAGACAGAAACAGGAGAAAAATGAGTTGAAAACAAGCGAGCAGCCAATTATGAAGCTACTGTCCAAACTGTACTGGCAATATGGCACGGTCGTTCTCCGGTACGCACGGTCGTGCGTCACCGAGAACTAACAGGCCAGCCCAGATGATATCGTGAATCAGCCGGCGATGCACGACCGTTCCACCCGAGGAACGACCGTGCACTTCCGAATCTGCAGAATACAACCCCTGAACTTAGAAAAATCAGATTTTTCAAAATTTCAACAAATATTGGGTCAACAGGGGTCTGCAAATCAACCGAGTGTTCACGATACTTCGATTAAACAAGGGTTAGGGCTTCGATTTGTTTATGAAGAGAACCCTAAAAATTCCTTGAAAAATCGGGAGAAATCTACACTAGAAAGAAAGAAAACAAGAAATCTAACACTAGAGACGTACCGTGCGAAGTTGGGTGTTTGATCGTGCGAAAAATCGTGGGAAACGGTGAAAAATCGCCTTGGAACGAGCTGCAGCTGCTAGGGTTCGCGAATGATGGTTTTTGCAGCAGACTTTGGTATATATAGTGTGCAAAAAGACCAAACTGCCCTCAGGCTGTGGCACGGTCGTTCTCCGGAATGGAACGGTCGTGCATCGCCGAGGTCGTTCAAACCCAGCAGTGTGTTCTCGGAAATGCACCGAGGGTGCGATCTGTCATTCCGGCGTCCTCGGAATAGCACGGTCGTGCGACCCGAGGAACGATCGTGCATCAGATGCAGATCAGAATTTTTCCGCAGAAGCCATTTTTAGCAGCTGTTTCGTTCGTTTTTCGCCGTTTTTTCGATACACCAACTGTTCTAATAATATTACAATACAGAACCTTCGCCCGGCACGTACGGAAACTAAACAAACAAACGAAAACTACCTAACTAACCTAAATTACGCTAAAACTACAAAAGCAAATAAAAGGACAATTTTGCCCTTATAGCGCCAAAGACGCTCCGGCTGCATTTTTGTCGGCGAGTCAGCAGCGTAGACTCATGCTAAATTTTTGTCGACGAGTCGATAGCAAGACTCAAAGCTAAAAACTAGAAAAAAAACAAAAAACTACGAAAAAGACTACAAAGACTAAACTACCCCTAAAGCGCAAAATACGCTCTTGCTACATTTTTGATCCGCGAGTCAGTAGCGTAGACTCTCTCCTCCCCACACTTATGATGTGTGCGGGGTTTGGAGTTCAATCACCTCCACCGCCGAATCTATCGGCCCGGCAACGTACAACTTCAACCGGTGACCATTTACCTTGAAAATAACGCCATCCGCGTTCTCTACTGCAACAGTACCATACGGAAATACTTCCTTAACTGTGTATGGTCCTGTCCAGCGTGAATGAAGCTTCCCAGGAAATAAGCGCAGCCGTGAATTATACAGAAGAACAAGATCACCCGCTTGGAATTCTTTGTGGTCCTTCAAGCGTTTGTCGTGACGTTTCTTCGTGCGCTCTTTGTAGAGCACGGAGCTTTCATAGGCTTGGTGCCGCAATTCTTCCAATTCATGAATTTGGAGAAACCGGGCTTCACCTCCGGTCTTAATGTCCAAATTTGCGGTTTTCAATGCCCACATAGCCTTGTACTCCAACTCCACCGGTAAATGGCATGCCTTTCCGTATACCAACCTAAAGGGGGTGGTCCCTATAGGGGTCTTATAAGCTGTACGGAATGCCCACAATGCCTCATCAAGCTTGTCCGACCACTCCTTGCGGTTCGCTCCAACCGACCGCTCAAGGATGCGCTTAAGCCCACGGTTCGTGACCTCCACCTGTCCGCTCGTCTGCGGATGATATGGTGTGGATAAACGGTGATGCACACCGTATCGGGACAAAGCCTTTTCAAGCTGTGTATTGCAAAAATGAGTCCCTCGGTCACTAATGAGCGCTTTTGGAGCGCCAAATCGGGCGAACAAACTCTTAAGAAACCTTACAACTACTCTGGCGTCATTAGTGGGTAAGGCTTGCGCCTCCGCCCACTTTGATACATAATCAACAGCCACGAGTATGTATTTGTTTCCACGTGAGGGGGGGAACGGTCCCATGAAGTCTATCCCCCAAACATCAAAGACTTCACATACCTGTATCCAGTTCTGGGGCATTTCGTCGCGTGCCGATATGTTTGTCGCCCTCTGACAAGCATCGCACGCCTTCACCCAACCCTGCGCGTCACGGAAAATGGTCGGCCAGTAAAACCCGGAATCCAACACCTTCTTCGCGGTGAAGTTGGCTCCATGGTGGCCTCCGGTAGGTCCCTCATGACACTGGCGCAGAATGTCGGTCGCCTCAGACCCAAATACACATCTCCTAATCACCTGATCAGCACCCACCTTGAACAAGAAAGGGTCGTCCCATATGTAGTGCTTGAGATCCGAAAAGAATTTCCTCTTTTGCTGGTGAGTCAATCCTTTTATCAGAATCCCGCAAGCCAGATAGTTCGCAAGGTCGGCGAACCATGGCGACTCATCACAAATCTCAACACCCATCAAAGATTCGTGTGGGAACTTGTCATTTATTGAATCCCAACGCGAATCCTCGATGTCTCCGTGCTCTAACCGAGACAGATGGTCGGCAGCTACATTCAAAGCACCCTTTTTATCTTGTATCTCAATATCAAACTCTTGCAGCAACAGGATCCATCTGATTAGACGCGGTTTAGCGTCCTGTTTGCTGAAGAGGTATCTAATGGCTGCATGATCAGTATATACAACGGTTTTCGAAAGCACCAGATACGATCTAAATTTATCGAATGCGAAAACGACCGCTAAGAGCTCTTTTTCAGTCGTGGTATAATGCTCTTGAGCGTCGTGGAGAGTTTTACTCGCATAGTAGATCGGATGGAAGTGCTTTTCCCTCTTTTGACCCAGAACGGCCCCTATAGCGTAATCACTCGCGTCGCACATGATTTCAAAGGGCAAACTCCAGTCCGGTGCGACTAAAATAGGGGCCTCTACCAACTTTTGCTTGAGGAGGTCAAAAACCCTCAAGCAATCATCTCCAAACACGAACGGAGCATCTTTCTCTAACAAACGAGTCATGGGTCTGGCGATTTTGGAAAAATCTTTGATGAATCGCCGATAGAACCCGGCATGACCGAGAAAGCTCCGTATAGCACGAACAGAGGTGGGGGGCGGAAGTCGTGATATAACGTCGACCTTAGCTGGATCGACTTCCATGCCCGCGTGAGAGATTTTGTGTCCCAGAACTATGCCCTCCTTCACCATGAAGTGGCATTTCTCCCAGTTCAGGACCAGATTGGTCTCCTCACACCTCTTCAACATTCTTTTCAAATTTTCCAGACACTGATCAAAGGAATCCCCAAATACCGAAAAATCGTCCATGAACACCTCCATGGAATCCTCAATCATGTCGTGGAAAATTGCGACCATACATCGCTGGAAAGTAGCCGGCGCATTACACAGCCCAAACGGCATACGCCGGTAGGCGAATGTACCGAAAGGACAGGTAAATGTGGTCTTCTCCTGGTCCTCAGGAGCGATAGGGATTTGAAAGTAACCCGAAAACCCATCCAGAAAACAATAATATAACTTCCCTGACAGACGCTCCAACATTTGATCAATGAATGGAAGCGGGAAGTGGTCCTTTCGGGTGGCGTCGTTGAGTTTGCGATAATCGATGCAAACCCGCCATCCAGTGACCGTCCTGGTTGGAATGAGCTCATTCCTATCGTTCGTGACCACAGTCATGCCCCCCTTTTTGGGCACTACCTGCACAGGGCTGACCCAAACAGAGTCGGAAATGGGATAGATCATACCAGCATCTAACAACTTAATCACTTCCTTTTTAACGACCTCTTGCATGTTCGGGTTCAGCCGCCTCTGGTGCTGCGCACACGGCTTGAACTGATCCTCCATAAGAATTTTATGTGTACAGAAGGAGGGATTTATACCTTTAATGTCCATGATTTTCCAAGCGATTGCTTTCTTATGAAGTTTCAACACATTAAGCAGCCTGCTCTTCTCTTCTCCCGCCAATCCAGATGAAATAATGACAGGCAAATGACGCTCCTCATCAAGAAATGCGTACTCTAGGTGCGGTGGAAGCTCTTTAAGCTCCAAGGTAGGAGGATCTTCCACTGAAGGCTTCGACTTCACTTCACTCTTGCGATCAATTTCTGTGAAACGATCCGGACTCTGGGGACTATCATCACCAATCTGATAGACTGGCTGCTCTAAATAGTGGCCCTCCTGCGTAATGCCATCTAAGTCCCCACACAACAGATGTGTGTCCGAATCTATCTCCTCGATCGTACCCTGGAAATGCGTGCTCACATAAGTGTCGACAATGTCAACATAATAGAGCGCGTCATCCTGACTCAGAGGATGCTGCATAGAACGTTTAATGTCAAACGTCACATGCTCATCATCTACTCGGAGTGTGATCTCGCCCGCCGCCACGTCCACAATCGTCCGGGCGGTATTCAAAAACGGGCGTCCGAGTATCAGAGGCACTCTCGAGTCCTCATCCATGTCCAGGATAACAAAATCCACGGGAAATACAAACTTGTCAATCTTAACAAGCATATTCTCTACAAACCCGCGTGGATACTTGACAGAACGATCCGCAAGTCGAATACTCATCCTCGTAGGTGACGGCTCACCTAGATCCAACTTTGTAAAAACCTTATAGGGCATAAGGTTTATACTCGCTCCTAGATCTGCTAACGCATTACTAACTGACAGATTGCCAATGAGGCAAGGAAGCGTGAAACTGCCTGGATCGCCCATTTTTGTAGGCAGGCGATTCTGGAGAATAGCAGAGCAGCTTTCATTCATAACCACACAAGACATGTCCTCGAGTTTTTGCTTGTTTGAGAGGATGTCTTTCAGAAACTTCGCATACTTTGGCATTTGTGCCAAAGCCTCAACAAACGGTATGTTTATATGCAATTGCTTAAACATCTCAAGAAACTTACCGTTTTGTTCATCCATCTTCTGCTTCTTCAACCTTCCTGGATAGGGCACTGGAGGCTTGTAACCTGTGACCGGCTCCTGGACTTGTGCTGTACTTGCTGGGCGTAGCCTGGCATGCACCTCGTCCGGTGTGCTAGTCGGGACCGCTTCAGTGATCGGTGGTGAGTCCGATATGACGGGTCCGGTAGGTTTTCCACTCCTGGTCATCACCGCATTCACATCTCTATGCGGGCCCGGGTTTGTCTCAGTATTGCCCGGGAGACCACCCTGGGGTCTCTTTGACATCATCTGTGCCAGCTGACCAACCTGATTCTCTATGTTCTGAATCGAGGCCTTGTGGCTCCTCATTTCTCCCTCATGAGAGAGAAAACGATCCTCGCTCTGCTGATAGCGTTTTTCAGCTAGCTGATTCGCGCTCGAGGAACTAGTAAGAAGCTGGGACATCATCTCCTCCAGCTTAGAACTAGACTGAGGGGCCTGTTGCTGGGAACTACTCCCAGAGCCTTGATTCTGATGCGGGTATGAATGCTGTTGGTAGGATTGGTTGTACTGCTGATACTGCTGACCCTGACCCTGATGCTGTTGCGCTGGAGCGCGTGGAGTGAATCCCAAAGGATTTTGATTGCCCGTGTTCGCACGCCACCCAAAATTTGGGTGATTTCTCCATCCGGGATTATAGGTGTTACTGTAAGGGTTGTTCTGCGGCCTAACTTGATTACCCACAAAATCTACCTCTTCATGGCCCTCGTATCCGACTCCCTGAAAACATGCCCCAGGCTCGTGTGACACACCACACTGGTCACAACCCGAGCCCGCATGCGCAATCATCTGGGACCTGTCGAATCTCGATGCAAGAGCCGAGATTTGTGCTGTAATAGCCGTATAGTCGTCAACAGCATGCACTCCTGCGCGGGATCCTGATGATGATGATGTAGCCCGACTTCTATCTCCTTCGCGGCGAGAGCTAGACTTCAACGCAGCCTTTTCAATGATATCGTAAGCCTCATTGGGCGTCTTTGTCCCCAAATCGCCTCCTGAATTCATATCTAATCGCTCCTGCGTATTGTAGCTCAGCCCCTGATAGAATGTCAAGACTAACTGTCTCTTGGTGAACCCGTGATGTGGAACATCAAGTAACAGATCCTTGAATCTCTCCCACGCTGCATGCAACGACTCCCCCTCATCCTGACGAAAGGATACAATTCGGTTACGTAGCTTGTTCGTTTTCTCAGGTGGGAAATATTTCTGCATAAACTGCTCCGCCAACTGATTCCAGGTCCTGATAGACCCGACTGGAAGCGACAAAAGCCAAGCTCTGGCTTTGTCACGTACTGAAAACGGAAACAACCTCAACCGAATTGCGTCCGCCGAAGCACCTGTAATCTTAAATGTGGAACAAACATGGAGAAACGCATCAATATGCCTCCCGGGATCCTCGTGCTCACGTCCGTCAAACTGTACTGAATTTTGTACCATATTTATTATACTAGGTCTAATTTCAAACGTAGGTACATCAATAGTAGGTTGAAGGATACTCGGCTCCAGGCCTGTCGCTCCAGGCTGATTTGACTCATTCAACGGTCGCTCGTCGTCTGCCATGGTTATGTTTCCTCCTGAGTCCTCGGCTTCAGTAGGTACCACCGAATCCGGCCCGCCAGATGCGAGCAATAGCCCAACCGCACGCCCTTTTGCGCGAAGACGCCTCCGAAGATCACGTTCGGGTTCGTCAGACGGTTCAACAAGTTCTGGAGCGGGGGTCGAGAACATCAACCTGCAAACGAAAATTCAACACGGTGAGTATTTTATTAATTAAATAATGCTGTTTTTTTTTTTTTTTTTTTTTTTTTTTTTTTTTTTTCAGCTGAATAGAAGCAGAAAATTATTATAAAAGGGCTGAAAATTTTATAAGAAATCCGAAAAATAGCCCGAAATTTTATAAAAATTCAACAAAATAAATAAATGAACCGACTAATACAAAAATGGCTTTAGGGTGCCGAAAACCCAAATTAATAAGCGAAAATGAACCCGGATCAAATAAATAAATGAAACAAAAATAACGCAAAAATGAATAAATCGAATAAAACAAGAAATATTAACAAATAAATAAACAAATAAATAATTAAGAAATTATACACAAATATTAACAAGTATTTACACCGATAACCAAATGACTCGGGTCGTTCCTAAAACTCGCCAATTCCCCGGCAACGGCGCCAAAAACTTGACGTGTGCGTATATATACATAATATTTTGCAATGAATTACACACGATTGGGTTTTAAATTTATAAAAGTGATTATTACTTTTACATCAAAACACACACGAAAGAGGCAAGTGTACCCCGTCATATATGTAATAAAGTATCGGTAAGAACCAAGTATCGATCCAAGGAAATTGTAGCCATTTGTTGACTGTTTTTTTGGTGTATAATCCCCATATATATCACCGTTGCCCTTGATTTTGTTGACTGTTAATCTCTTAAATGTCAACATATACACGTGTGATTTAGTTTAAGAAGATTTTTCAATGCCAAGAACCTCGATTAGAGAGTAAAAAATGCGTAAGGTTCACAATGGTGTAAAATTAAAATGGGATATGCCGGGCTAGGATTCGAATTACAGGAACAAGGGCCAAACCAACCACTCAAGAATGGAATCATCGAGCGAAAACACTTGATAACCTCCTAGAAGCAGCTTTTCTTGCCACCAGACCTTTGTCCATCAATTAGGAATCTGATGCCATCACTAAACACATTCCTTGAATTACGGCCATTTGTTGAGTGTTTTTTTTTGTGTCTAATCCGCATATACATCACCATTGCACTTGATATTTTTGACTGTATATCTCTTAAATGTCAACATATACACGTATCATTTAGTTTACGAAGATTTTTCAATGCCGAGAACCTCGAACAGAGAGTAAAAAAGGTGTAACGTTCACAATGGTGTAAAATTAAAATGGGATATACCGGACTAGGATTCAAGTTACAGGAACAAGGGCCAAACCAACCACCCAAGAATGGAATCGTCGAGCTAAAACACTTATCAACGTTCTAGAAGAAACTTTTCTTGCCACCAGATCTTTCTCCATCAATTAGGAACCTGATGCCGTCACTAAACACATTCCTTAAATTGTAGCCACCTGTTGAGTGTTTTTTTGGTGTCTAATCCGCATATATATCATCATTGCCCTTGATTTTCTTGACTGTATATCTCTTAAATGTCAACATATACACGTGTGATTCAGTTTACGAAGATTTTTCAATGCCGAGAACCTCGACCAGAGAGTAACAAAGGCGTAAGTTTCACATTGGTGTAAAATTAAAATGGGATATACCGGGCTAGGATTCGAGTTACAGCAACAAGGGCCAAACCAACCACCCAAGAATGGAATCGTCGAGCGAAAACACTTGACAACCTCCTAGAAGCAGCTTTTCTTGCTACCAGACCTTTCTCCATCAATTAGGAATCTAATGCCGTCACTAAACACATTCCTTAAATTGTAGCCATTTGTTCAGTGTTTTTTTTTGGTGTCTAATCCGCATATATATCACCATTGACCTTGATTTTCTTTACCGTATATCTCTTAAATGTCAATATATACACATGTGATTTAGTTTACGAAGATTTTTCAATGCCGGGAACCTCGATTAGAGAGTAAAAAAGGCGTAAGGTTCGCAATGTTGTAAAATTAAAATGGGATATATCGGGCTAGGATTCGAGTTACAGGAACAAGGGCCAAACCAACCACCCCCGAATGCAATCATCCAGCGAAAACAATTAACAACCTCCTAGATGCAGCTTTTCTTGCCACCAGACCTTTCTCCATCAATTAGGAATCTGATCCCGTCAATAAACACATTCCTTAAGTTGTAGCCATTTGTTGATTGTTTTTTTTGGTGTCTAATCCGCATATACATCACCATTGCCCTTGATTTTCTTGACTGTATATCTCTTAATTGTTAACATATACACGTGTGATTTAGTTTACGAAGATGTTTCAATGCCGAGAACCTCGATCAGAGAGCAAAAAGGCGTAAGGTTCAAAATGGAGTAAAATTAAAATGTGATATACCGGGCTAGGATTCGAGTTACAGCAACAAGGGCCAAAGCAACCACCCAAAGCAACCACCCAAGAATGGAATCTTCGAGCGAAAACACTTGACAACCTCCTAGAAGCAGCTTTTCTTGCCACCAGACCTTTCTCCATCAATTAGGAATCTGATGCCGTCACTAAACACATTCCTTAAAGTGTAGCCATTTGTTGAGTATTTTTTTTGGTGTCTAATGCGCATATATATCACCATTGCCCTTGATTTTCTTGATGATATATCTCTTAAATGTCAACATATACACGTGTGATTTAGTTTACGAAGATTTTTCATTGCCGAGAACCTCGATTAGAGAGTAAAAAAGGCGTATGGTTCACAATGGTGTAAAATTAAAATGGGATATACCGGGTTACGATTCGAGTTACAGGAACAAGGGCAAACCAACCACCCAAGAATGGAATCATCGAGCGAAAACACTTGACAACCTCCTAGAAGCAGCTTTTCTTGCCACCAGACCTTTCTCCATCAATTAGGAATCTGATGCCGTCACTAAACACATTCCTTAAATTGTAGCCATTTGTTGAGTGTTTTTTTTTGGTGTCTAATCCACTTATACATCACCATTGCCCTTAATTTTCTTGACTGTATATCTCTTAAATGACAACATACACAAGTGTGATTTAGTTTACGAAGATTTTTCAATGCCTAGAACCTCGATCAGAGAGTAAAAAAGGCGTAAGGTTCACAAAGGTGTAAAAATAAAAAGGGATATACCGGGCTAGGATTCGAGTTATAGGAACAAGGGCCAAACCAACCACCCAAGAATGGAATCGTCGAGCGAAAACACTTAACAACGTCCTAGAAGCATCTTTTCTTTCCACCAGACCTTTCTCCATCAATTAGGAGTCTGATGCCGTCACTAAACACATTCCTTAAATTGTAGCCATTTGTTTAGTGTTTTTTTTGGTGTCTAATCCGCATATATATCACCATTGTCCTTGATTTCTTGACTGTATATCTCTTAAATGTCAACATATACACGTGTGATTTAGTTTACGAAGATTTTTCAATGTCGAGAACCTCGATCGGAGAGTAAAAAAGGCGTAAGGTTGACAATGGTGTAAAATTAAAATGGGATATACCGGGCTAGGATTCGTCTTACAGGAACAAGGGCCAAACCAACAACCCAAGAATGGAATCGTCGAGCAAAAACACTTGACAACCTCCTAGAAGCAGCTTTTCTTGCCACCAGACATTTCTCCATCAATTAGGAATCTGATGCCGTCACTAAACACATTCCTTAAATTGTAGCCATTTGTTGAGTGTTTTTTTTGTCTAATCCGCATATATATCAAGATTGCCCTTGATTTTTGACGTGTGCGTATATATACATAATATTTTGCAATGAATTACACACGATTGGGTTTTAAATTTATAAAAGTGATTATTACTTTTACATCAAAACACACACGAAAGAGGCAAGTGTACCCCGTCATATATGTAATAAAGTATCGGTAAGAACCAAGTATCGATCCAAGGAAATGGGCGGAGAATTAGTACTAGACCTTTGTCACTAAACTACCGGTAAAAACATAGGTTTTGTGATTTTAAACTAAACTAAATTAACATAACCAAATACATAATAAAAACATAATAGATAGTAGATAAAAAGCCTTGCTAAATACACAACCACAGCATGTCAACTAAGTCAGTTTTGGCACTAGAAGCATTCGGTCAATTTTCCAATTTAATACAATTAGTATCCCTTTCGGGAATCCTAACATGACAATCATTCGGAAAGCTAAAACGATAAACACACTTTAACCACCTAAAATTGTTCTTTAACGTGCAATTGATAAATGTCTATAAAAATCTCTTAAAAATGAGTTAGGCAGCCGTTAGGATTATTCTAACCTCACTTAAACAAGGAAAGCGACACCGATAAACACAATGCAACCACCGAGATAAGCATAATCTAGATTAAATCACAACCAAGTTCATTTTACAAATCTTACACAATAATTCACTAAGATAGCAATTTTGGCCTAAACTACTAACTAAGCTAATAAATCATGGCAAGAATTTATAACGACACCATCTAACCCGTTTAGGCCCTTACGTGACGGCAAGCTCTCTTGATTAACAATAATTACATTTTATTAAATCACTAACCATTTCTAGTATCATGATGCATACATTTAAACCAAGCTAATCTAGTTAACCAAGTTCAAAGTCTACTAATACAAGATTAATTAAGCTTCATTTTTCAACTATCTTAACTAACCAAGCACTAATCATCCAACACAATTACTTATAATCAAGAAATCAATATCAATAACAAGGTTGCAAACTAATCATCAAAGATAATCATAGAAAATACTTCAAATGTCATTACAAACCAAGTTTAACAAACTAATGGTTATAATCTAGCAAGGGATTGTTGTGTTTTTGCCCAAAGGCTACAATAATACATAAATCATAATCTAAGTACTTGAAAAATTAACAAAAACTTGGAAAGATTAGAAAATCCAACCATAAACAAGTACTAGACTAAGGATCCGGGTAGTAATCGAGCTAAACGGGATAATGCGGCTTGAATCCGGGTGAAAGCTAGTGCCTCCGGAGCCTTAAAATCGCCATTGGAGCTCTCCAAAAATCCAGAATTTCCCAAGATAACGAGCAGACTGTTTCTGCTGTGTTTTTATACTTTTTGCTGATGCACGGTCGTTCCCCATATGGAACGACCGTGCACTTTATTGAATTATTGAAGATGGGTCGCCATACTGCATACGTCATCGGATCGTTGACCAGATCTGAAATTGCACGGTCGTTCTTCGGGATGGAACGACCGTTCAGTTTCGAGCTACATGTTGCACGCCAGATCGCAACGACCGTTCAGTTCCGAGATGATCATCGATGTCGGAGATGCACGACCGTGCATCAGGTGGAACGACCGTTCATCAGGCCCAGATCAGAATCCTTAACAGATCATCCGCAGATTTGTCGTTCTGTCCGGAAAGTCCTCCTTTTTGCTATCATCTTGTCTGAAATGCAGTTTTAGGCCTGTAAACACAAATGTAGATAAATAAGTATCCGAACGACGGTTTTACGGCCAAAAACGCATAAAATAGGGGTAAAACGGGGGATTAAAATATGTGTAAATTAGAGTGTATCAATTTTCTTGACTATACATCTCTTAAATGTCAACATATACACGTGTGATTTAGTTTACGAAGATTTTTCAACGCCGAGAACCTCGATCCTAGAGTAGAAAAGGCGTAAGGTTCACAATGGTGTAAAATTAAAATGGGATATTCCGGGCTAGCATTTGAGTTACAAGAACAAGGGCCAAACCAACCACCCAAGAATGGAATCATCGAGCGAAATCACTTGACAACCTCCTAGAAGCAGCTTTTCTTGCCATCAGAACTTTCTCCATCAATTAGGAATCTGATGCCATCACTAAACACATTCATTAAATTGTAGCTATTTTTGGTGTCTAATCCGCATATATATCACCATTACCCTTGATTTTCTTGACTGTATATCTCTTAAATGTCAACATATACACGTGTGATTTAGTTTACGAATATTTTTCAATGCCGAGAACCTCGATCGGAGAGTAAAAAAGGCGTAAGGTTCACAATGGTGAAAAATTAAAATGGGATATAAAGGGCTAGAATTCGAGTTACAGAAACAAGGGCCAAACCAACCACCCAAGAATGGAATCGTTGAGCGAAAACACTTGTCAACCTCCTAGAATCAGCTTTTCTTGCCACCAGATGTTTCTCCATCAATTAGGAATCTGATGCCATCACTAAACACATTCCTTAAATTGTAGCTATTTATAGAGTGTTTTTTTGATGTCTATTCCGCATATATATCACCATTGCCCTTGATTTTCTTGACTGTATATCTCTTAAATGTCAACATATACACGTGTGATTTAGTTTATGAAGATTTTTCAATGCCGAGAACCTCGATCAGAGAGTAAAAAAGGCGTAAGGTTCTCAAAGGTGTAAAATTAAAATGGGATATACCAGGCTAGGATTCGAGTTACAGGAACAAGGGCCAAACCAACCACCCAAGAATGGAATCGTCAAGCAAAAACACTTAACAACGTCCTAGAAGCAGCTTTTCTTGCCACCAGACCTTTCTCCATCAATTTGGAATCTGATGCCGTCACTAAACACATTCCTTAAATTGTAGCAATTTGTTGAGTGTTTTTTTGGTGTCTATTCTGCATATATATCACCATTGCCCTTGATTTTCTTGAAAGTATATCTCTTAAATGTTAACACATACACGTGTGACTTAGTTTACGAAGATTTTTCAATGCCGAGAACCTCGATCAGAGAGTAAAAAAGGAGTAAGGTTCACAATGGTGTAAAATTAAAATGGGATATACCAGGCTAGGATTCGAGTTACAAGAACAAGGGCCAAACCAATCACCCAAGAATGGAATCGTCGAGCGAAAACACTTGACAACCTCCTAGAAGCAGCTTTTCTTGCCACCAGACCTTTCTCAATCAATTAGGAATCTGATGCCGTTGATAAACACATTCCTTAAATTGTAGCCATTCGTTGAGTGTTTTTCTGTGTCTAATCCGCATATATATCACCATTGCCCTTGATTTTCTTGACTGTATATCTCTTAAATGTCAACATATACACGTGTGATTAAGTTTACGAAGATTTTTCAATGCCGAGAACCTCGATCAGAGAGAAAAAAAGGCATAAGGTTCACAACGGTGTAAAATTAAAATGGGATATACCGGGCTAGGATTCGTGTTACAGGAACAAGGGCCAAACCAACCACCCAAGAATGGAATCGTCGAGCGAAAATACTTGACAACCTCCTAGAAGCAGCTTTTCTTGCCACCAGACCTTTCTCCATCAATTAGGAATCTGATGCCGTCACTAAACACATTCCTTAAAATGTAGCCATTTGTTGAGTGTTTTTCATTTGGTGTATAGTCCCCATATATATCACCATTGCCCTTGATTTTGTTGACTGTATATCTCTGAAATGTCAACATATACCCGTGTGATTTAGTTTAAGAAGATTTTTCAATGCCAAGGACTTCGATCAGAGAGTAAAAAAGGCGTAAGGTTCACAATGGTGTAAAATTAAAATGGGATATGCCGGGCTAGGATTCGAGTTACAGGAACAAGGGCCAAACCAACCACCCAAGAATGGAATCATCGAGCGAAAGCACTTGACAACCTCCTATATGCCGCTTTTCTTGCCACCAGACCTTTCTCCATCAATTAGGAATCTGATGTCGTCAATAAACACATTCCTTAAATTGTAGCCATTTGTTGAGTGTTTTTTTTTGGTGTCTAATCCGCATATACATCACCATTGCCCTTGATTTTCTTGACTGTATATCTCTTAAATGTCGACATATACACGTTTGATTTAGTTTTCGAAGATTTTTCAATGCCGAGAACCTCGACCAGAGAGTAAAAAAGGCGTAAGTTTCAGAATGGTGTAAAATTAAATGGCATATACCGGGCTAGGATTCGAGTTTCAGCAATAAGGGCCAAACCAACCTCCCAAGAATGGAATCGTCGAGCGAAAAAACTTGACAACGTCCTAGAAGCAGCTTTTCTTGCCACCAGACCTTTCTCCATCAATTAGGAATCTGATGCCGTGACTAAACACATTCCTTAAATTGTAGCCATTTGTTGAGTGTATTTTTTGGTGTCTAATTCGCATGTATATCACCATTGACCTTGATTTTCTTGACTGTATATCTATTAAATGTCAACATATACACGTGTGATTTAGTTGATGAAGATTTTTCAATGCCGAGAACCTCGATCAGAGAGTAACAACGGCATACGTTTCACAATGGTGTAAAATCAAAATGGGATATACCGGGTTAGGATTTGAGTTACAGGAACAAGGGCCAAACCAACCACCCAAGAATGGAATCGTCGAGCGAAAACACTTGACAACCTCCTAGAAGCAGCTTTTCTTGCCACCAGACCTTTCTCCATCAATTAGGAATCTGATGTCGTCAATAAACACATTCCTTAAATTGTAGCCATTTGTTGAGTGTTTTTTTTCTGGTGTCTAATCGGCATATATATCATCATTGCCCTTGATTTTGTTGACTGTATATCTCTTAAATGTCAACACATACACGTGTGATTTAGTTTACGAAGATTTTTCAATGCCGAGAACCTCGATCAGAGAGTAAAAAGGAGTAAGGTTCACAATGGTGTAAAATTAAAATGAGATATACCGGGCTAGGATTCGAGTTACAGGAACAAGGGCTAAACCAACCACCCAAGAATGGAATCGTTGAGCGAAAACACTTGACAACCTCATAGAAGCAGCTTTTCTTGCCACCAGACCTTTCTCCATCTAATAGGAATTTGATGCCGTCACTAAACACATTCCTTGAATTATAGCCATTTGTTGAGTGTTTTTTTGGTGTCTAATCCGCATATATGTCACCATTGCCTTGATTTTCTTGACTGTATATCTCTTAAATGTCAACGTATACACGTGTGATTTTGTTTACGAAGATTTTTCAATGCCGATAACCTCGATCCGAGAGTAAAAAAGGCGTAAGGTTCACAATGGTGTAAAATTAAAATGGGATATACCGGGCTAGGATTCGAGTTACAAGAACAAGGGCCAAACCAACCACCCAAAAATGGAATCGTCGAGCGAAAACACTTGACAACCTCCTAGAAGCAGCTTTTCTTGCCACCAGACCTTTCTCCGTCAATTAGGAATCTGATGCCGTCACTAAACACATTCCTTAAATTGTAGCAATTTGTTGAGTGTTTTGTTTTGGTGTCTAATCCGCATATATATCACCATTACCCTTGATTTTCTTGACTGTATATCTCTTAAATGTCAACATATACACGTGTGATTTAGTTTACGATGAATTTTCATTGCCGAGAACCTCGATCAAAGAGTAAAAAAGGCGTAAGGTTCACAATGGTGTAAAATTAAAATGGGATATACCGGGCAAGGATTCGAGTTACAGGAATAAGGGCCAAACCAACCACTCAAGAATGGAATCGTCGAGCAAAAACAATTGACAACCTCCTAGAAGTAGCTTTTCTTGCCACTAGACCTTTCTCCGTCAATTAGGAATCTGATGCCGTCGCTAAACACATTCGTTAAAATGTAGCCATTTGTTTAGTGTTTTTTTTTGTGTCTAATCCTAATATAGATCACCATTGCCCTTGATTTTCTTGACTGTATATCTCTTAAATGTCAACACATACATGTGTTATTTAGTTTACGAAGATTTTTCAATGACGAGAACCTCGATCAGAGAGTAAAAAAGGCATAAGGTTCACAATGGTGTAAAATTAAAATGGGATGTATCGGGCTAGGATTCGAGTTACAGGAACAAGGGCCAAACCAACCACCCAAGAATGGAATCGTCGAGCGAAAACACTTGACAACCACCTAGAAGCAGCTTTTCTTGCCACAAGACCTTTCTCCATCAATTAGGAATCTGATGCCGTCACTAAACACTTTCCTTAAATTGTAGCCATTTGTTGAGTGTTTTTTTTTTGTGTCTAATCCGCATATATATCACCATTGCCCTTGATTTTCTTGATTATATATCTTTTAAATGTCAACATATACACGTGTGATTTAGTTTAGGAAGATTTTTCAATGCCGAAAACCTCGATCAGAGAGTAAAAAAGGCGTAAGGTTCACAATGGTGTAAAATTACAATGGGATATACCGGGCTAGGATTCGAGTTACAGGAACAAGGGCCAAACCAACCACCCAAGAATGGAATCGTCGAGGGAAAACACTTGACAACCTCCTAGAAGCAGCTTTTCTTGCCACCAGACCTTTCTCCATCAATTAGGAATCTGATGCCGTCACTAAACACATTCCTTAAATTGTAGCCATTTGTTGAGTGTCTTTTTTTGGTGTCTAATCCGCATATATATCACCATTGCCCGAGATTTTCTTGACGGTATATCTCTTCAATGTCAATATATACACGTGTCATTTAGTTTACGAAGATTTTTTAATGCCGAGAACCTCGATCAGAGAGTAAAAAAGGCGTAAGGTTCACAATGTTGTAAATTAAAATGGGATATACCGGGCTCGGATTCGAGTTACAGGAACAAGGGCCAAACCAACCACCCAAGAATGGAATCGTCGAGTGAAAAGACTTGACAACCTTCTAGAAGTAGCTTTTCTTGCCACCAGACCTTTCTCCATCAATTAGGAATCTGATTCCGCCACTAAACACATTCCTTAAATTGAAGCCATTTTTTGAGTGTTTTTTTGGTGTCTTATCCGCATATATATCACCATTGCCCTTGATTTTCTTGACTGCATATCTCTTAAATGTCAACATATACACGTGCGATTTAGTTTTCGAAGATTTTCCAATGCCGAGAACCTCAATCAGAGAGTAAAAAAGGCGTAAGGTTCACAATGGTGTAAAATTAAAATGGGATATACGGGGTTAGGATTCGAGTTACAGGAACAAGGGCCAAACCAACCAACCAAGAATGGAATTGTCGAGCGAAAACTCTTGAAAACCTCCTAGAAGCAGCTTTTCTTGCCACCAGACATTTCTCCATCAATTAGGAATCTGCTGCCGTCACTAAACACATTCCTTAAATTGTAGCCATTTGTTGGGTCTTTTTTTTTTGTGTCTAATCCGCATATATATCACCAATGCCCTTGATTTTCTTGACTGTATATCTCTTAAATGTCAACATATACACGTGTGATTTAGTTTACGAAGATTTTTCAATGCCGAGAGCCTCGATCAGAGAGTAAAAAAGGCGTAAGGTTCACAACGGTGTAAAATTAAATGTGATATACCAGGCTAGGATTCGAGTTACCGGAACAAGGGCCAAACCAACCACCCAAGAATGGAATCGTCGAGCGAAAACACTTGACAACCTCTTAAAAGCAGTTTTTCTTGCCACCAGACCATTCTCCATCAATTAGGAATCTTATGCCGTCACTAAACACATTTCTTTAATTGTAGCCATTTGTTGAGTGTTTTTTTTGGGTGTCTAATACACATATATATCACCATATACACGTGTGATTTAGTTTACGAAGATTTTTCAATGCCGAGAACCTCGATCAGAGAGTAAAAAAGGCATAAGGTTCACAATGGTGTAAAATTAAAATGGGATATGCCGCGATAGGATTCGAGTTAAAGGAACAAGTGCCAAACCAACCACCCAAGAATGGAATCGTCAAGCGAAAACACTTGACAACCTCATAGAAGCAGCTTTTCTTGCCACCTGACTTTTCTCCATCAATTAGGAATCTGATGCCGTCACTAAACACGTTCCTTAAATTTTAGCCATTTGATGAGTGTTTTTTTTTTGGGTGTCTAATCCGCATATATATCACCATTGCCCTTGATTTTCTTGACTGTATATCTCTTAAATATCAAGATATACTCGTGTGATTTAGTTTACGAAGATTTTTCAGTGCCGAGAACCTTGATCAGAGAGTAAAAAAGGCATAAGGTTCACAATGGTGTAGTATTAAAAGGGGATATACCGGGGTATGATTCGGGATACAGGAACAAGGGCCAAACCAACAACCCAAGAATGGAATCGTCGAGCGCAAACACTTGACAACCTCCTAGAAGCAGCTTGTCTTGCCACCAGACCTTTCTCCATCAATTAGGAATCTGATGCCGTCACTAAACACATTCCTTAAATTGTAGCCATTTGTTGAGTGTTTTTTTTGGTGTCTAATCCGCATATATATCACCATTGCCCTTGATTTTCTTGACTGTATATATCTTAAATGTCAACATATACACGTGTGATTTAGTTTACGAAGAGTTTTCAATGCCGAGAACCTCGATCAGAGAGTAAAAAAGGCGTAAGGTTCACAATGGTGTAAAATTAAAATGGGATATACCGGGCTAGGATTCGAGATACAGGAACAACGGCCAAACCAACCACCTAAGAATGGAATCGTCGAGCGAAAACACTTGACAATCTTCTAGAAGCAGCTTTTCTTCCCACAAGACCTTTCTCTATCAATTAGGAATCTGATGCCGTCACTAAACACATTCCTTAAATTGTAGCCATTTGTTGAGTGTTTTTTTTTGGTGTCTAATCCGCATATATATCACTATTGCCCTTGATTTTCTTGAACGTATATCTCTTAAATGTCAACATATACACGTATGATTTAGTTTATGAAGGATTTTCAATGCCGAGAACCTCGATCTGAGAGTAAAAAAGGCATAAGGTTCACAATGGTGTAAAATTAAAATGGGATATACCGGGCTACGATTCAAGATACAGGAACAAGGGCCAAACCAACCACCCAAGAATGGAATCATCGAGCAAAAACACTTGACAACCTCCTAGAAGCAGCTTTTCTTGCCACCAGACCTTTCTCCATCAATTAGGAATCTGATGCAGTCACTAAACACATTCCTTAAATTGAAGCCATTTGTTGTGTGTTTTTTTTATGTCTAATCCGCATATATATCACCATTGCCCTTGATTTTCTTGACTGTATATCTCTTAAATGGCAACATATACACGTGTGGTTAAGTTTACGAAGATTTTTCAATGCCGAGAACCTTGATCAGAGAGTAAAAAAGGCGTAAGGTTCACAATGGTGTAAAATTAAAATGGGATACACCGGGCTAGGATTCGAGTGATTGGAACATGGGCCAAACCATCCACCCAAGAATGGAATCGTCGAGCGAAAACACTTGACAACCTCCTTGAAGCTGCTTTTCTCGCCACCAGACCTTACTCCATCAATTAGGAATCTGATGCCATCACTAAACACATTCCTTAAATTGTAGCCATTTGTTGAGTATTTTTTTTGGTGTCTACTCCGCATATATATGACCATTGCCCTTGATTTTCTTGAATGTATATCTCTTAAATGTCAACATATACACGTGTGATTTAGTTTACGAAGATTTTTCAATACCGAGAACCTCGATCAGAGAGTAAAAAAGGCGTACGGTTCACAATGGTGTAAAATTAAAATGGGATATACCGGGCTAGGATTCGAGTTACAGGAACAAGGGCCAAACCAACCACCCAAGAATGGAATCGTCGAGCGAAAACACTTGACAACCGCCTAGAAGCAGGTTTTCTTGCCACCAGACCTTTCTCCATCAATTTGGAATCTGATGCCGTCACTAAACACATTCATTAAATCGTAGCCATTTGTTGAGTGTTTTTTTTGGTGTCTAATCCGCATATATATCACCATTGCCCTTGATTTTCTTGACTGTATATCTCTTAAATGGCAACGTATAGACGTGTGGTTAAGTTTAAGAAGATTTTTCAAAGCCGAGAACCTCGATTAGAGAGTAAAAAAGGCGTAAGGTTCACAATGGTGTAAAATTAAAATGGGATATTCCGGGCTAGGATTCGAGTTATAGGAACAAGGGCTAAACCAACCACCCAAGAATGGAATCGTCGAGCGAAAACACTTGCCAACCTCCTAGAAGCTGCTTGTCTTGCCACCAGACCTTTCTCCATCAATTAGGAATCTGATGCCGTCACTAAACACATTCCTTAAATTGTAGCCATTTGTTGAGTGTTTTTTTTGGTGTCTAATCCGCATATATATCAGCAATGCCCATGATTTTCTTGACTCTATATCTCTTAAATGTCAACATATACACGTGTGATTTAGTTTACGAAGATTTTTCAGTGCCGAGAACCTCGATTAGAGAGTAAAAACGGCGTAAGGTTCACAATGGTGTAAAATTAGAATGGGATATATTGGGCTACGATCCGAGTTACAGGAACAAGGGCCAAACCAACCACCCAAGAATGGAATCGTAGAGGGAAAACAATTGACAACCTCCTAGAAGCAGCTTTTCTTGCCACCATACCTTTCTCCATCAATTAGGAATCTGATGACGTCACTAAACACATTCCTAAAATTGTAGCCATTTGTTGAGTGTTTTTTTTGGTGTCTAATCCGCATATATATCACCATTGCCCTAGATTTTCTTGACTGTATATCACTTAAATGTCAACATATACATGTGTGATTTAGTTTACGAAGATTTTTCAATGCCGAGAACCTCGATCAGAGAGTAAAAAAGGCGTAAGTTTCACAATGTTGTAAAATTAAAATGGGATATATCGGGATAGGATTCTAGTTACAGGAACAAGGGCCAAACCAACCACCCAAGAATGGAATCGTCGAGCGAAAACACTTGACAACCTCCTAGAAGCAGCTTTTCTTGCCACCAGACCTTTCTCCATCAATTAGGAATCTGATTCCGTCACTAAACACATTCCTTAAATTGTAACCATTGTTTGAGTGTTTTTTTTTGGTGTCTAATCCGCATATATATCACCATTGCCCTAGATTTTCTTGACTGTATATCTCTTAAATGTCAACATATACACGTGTGATTTAGTTTACGAAGATTTTCCAATGGCGAGAACCTCGATCAGAGAGTAAAAAAGGCGTAGGGTTCATAATGGTGTAAAATTAAAATGGGATATACCGGGCTAGGATTCGAGTTACAGGTAAAAGGGCCAAACCAACCACCCAAGAATGGAATCGTCGAGCGAAAACACTTGAAAACCTCCTAGAAGTAGCTTTTCTTGCCACCAGACCTTTCTCCATCAATTTGGAATCTGACGCCGTCACTAAACGCATTCCTTAAATTGTAGCCCCCCAAGAATGGAATCGTCGAGCGAAAGCACTTGACAACCACCTAAAAGCAGTTTTTCTTGCCACCAGACCTTTCTCCATCAATTAGGAATCTGATGCCGTCACTAAACACATTCCTTTAATTGTAGCCATTTGTTGAGTGTTTTTTTTGGGTGTCTAATCCACATATATATCACCAATGCCCTTGATTTTATTTACTGTATATCTCTTAAATGTCAACATACACACGTGTGATTTAGTTTACGAAGATTTTTCAATGCCGAGAACCTCGATCAGAGAGTAAAATAGGCATAAGGTTCACAATGGTGTAAAATTAAAATGGGATATGCCGGGCTAGGATTCGAGTTACAGGAACAAGGGCCAAACCAACCACCCAAGAATGGAATCGTCGAGCGAAAACACTTGACAACCTCCTAGAAGCAGCTTTTCTTCCCACCAGACCTTTCTCCATCAATTAGGAATCTGATGCCGTCACTAAACACATTTCTTAAATTGTAGCCATTTGTTGAGTGTTTTTTTTGGTGTCTAATCCGCATATATATCACCATTGCCGTTGATTTTCTTGACTGTATATCTCTAAAATGTCAACATATACACGTGTGATTTAGTTTACGAAGATTTTTCAATGCCGGGAACCTCGATCAGAGAGTAAAAAAGGCGTAAGGTTCACAATAGTGTAAAATTAAAATGGGATATACCGGGCTAGGATTCGAGTTACAGGAACAAAGGCCAAACCAACCACCCAAGAATGGAATCGTCAAGCGAAAACACTTGACAACCTCCTAGAAGCAGCTTTTCTTGCCACCAGACCTTTCTCCATCAATTAGGAATCTGATTCCGTCACTAAACACATTCCTTAAATTGTAGCCATTTGTTGAGTGTTTTTTTTTGGTGTCTAATCCGCATATATATCACCGTTGCCCTGGATTTTCTTGACTGTATATCTCTTAAATGTCAACATATACACGTGTGATTTAGTTCACTAAGATTTTTCAATGCCGAGAACCTCGATCAGAGAGTAAAAAAGGCTTAAGGTTCACAATGGTGTAAAATTAAAATGGGATATACCGGGCTAGGATACGAGTTACAGGAACAAGGGCCAAATCAACCACCCAAGAATGGAATCGTCGAGCAAAAATGCTTGACAACCTCCTCGAAGCAGCTTTTCTTGCCACCAGACCTTTCTCCATCAATTAGGCATCTGATGCCGTCACTAAACACATTCCTTAAATTGTAGCCATTTGTTGAGTGTTATTTTTAGTGTCTAATCCGCATATATATCACCATTGCCCAAGATTTTCTTGACTGTATATCTCTTAAATGTCAATATATACACGTGTGATTTAGTTTACGAAGATTTTTCAATGCCGAGAACCTCGATCAGAGAGTAAAAAAGGCGTAAGGTTCACAATGGTGTAAAATTAAAAAGGGATATACCGGTATAGGATTTGAGTTATAGGAACAAGGGTCAAACCAACCCCCCAAGAATGGAATCGTCGAGCGAAAACACATGACAACCTCCTAGAAGTAGCTATTCTTACCACCATACCTTTCTCCATCAATTAAGAATCTAATGCTGTCAAGAAACACATTACTTAAATTGTAGCCATTTGTTGAGTGGTTTTTTTTTGTGTCTAATCCGCATAGATATCACCATTGCCCTTGATTTTCTTGACTGTATATCTCTTAAATGTCAACGTATACACGTGTGATTTAGTTTACGAATATTTTTCAATGCCGAGAACTTCGATTAGAGAGTTTAAAAGGCGTAAGGTTCACAATGGTGTAAAATTAAAATGGGATATACCGGGCTACGATTCGAGTTACACGATCAAGGGCCAAACTAACCACCCAAGAATGGAATCGTCGAACGAAAACACTTGACAACCTCCTAGAAGCAGCTTTTCTTTACACCAGACCTTTCTCCATCAATTAGGAATCTGATGCCTTAACTAAACACATTCCTTAAATTGTAGCCATTTGTTGAGTGGTTTTTTTTGGTGTCTAATCCGCATATATATCACCACTGCCCTTGATTTTCTTGACTGTATATCTCTTAAATGTCAACATATACACGTGTGATTTAGTTCACAAAGATTTTTCAATGCCGAGAACCTCGATCAGTGAGTAAAAAAGGCGTAAGGTTCACAATGGTGTAAAATTAAAATGGGATATACCAGGCTATGATTCGAGTTACAGGAACAAGGGCCAAACCAACCACCCAAGAATGGAATCGTCGAGCAAAAACATTTGACAACCTCCTCGAAGCAGCTTTTCTTGCAATAAGACCTTTCTCCTTCAATTAGGCATCTGATGCCGTCACTAAACACATTCCTTAAATTGTAGCCATTTGTTGAGTGTTTTTTTTGGTGTCTAATCCGCATATATATCACCATTGCCCTAGATTTTCTTGACTGTATATCTCTTAAATGTCAATATATACACGTGTGATTTAGTTTACGAAGATTTTTCAATGCCGAGAACCTCGATCTGAGAGTAAAAAAGGCGTAAGGTTCACAATGGTGTAAAATTAAAATGGATCTACCGGTGTAGGATTTGAGTTACAGGAACAAGGGCCAAACCAACCCCCCAAGAATGGAAACGTCGAGCGAAAACACTTGACAACCTCCTAGAAGTAGCTTTTCTTGCCACCATACCTCTCTCCATCAATTAAGAATCTAATGCTGTCACTAAACACATTCCTTAAATTGTAGCCATTTGTTGAGTGTTTTTTTTGTGTCTAATCCGCTTATATATCACCATTGCCCTTGATTTTCTTGACTGTATATCTCTTAAATGTCAACACATACACGTGTGATTTAGTTTTCGAAGATTTTTCAATGCCGAGAACCTATCTAAGACAGTAAAAAAGGCGTAAGGTTCACAATGGTGTAAAATTAAAATGGGATACACCGGGCTAGGATTCGAGTGACAGGAACATGGGCCAAACCAACCACCCAAGAATGGAATCGTCGAGCGACAACACTTGACAACCTCCTTGAAGCAGCTTTTCTTGCCACCAGACCTTTCTCCATCAATTAGGAATCTGATGCCGTCACTAAACACAATCCTTAAATTGTAGCCATTTGTTGAGTGTTTTTTTTGGCGTCTAATCCGCATATATATCACCATTTCCCTTGATTTCCTTGACAGTATATCTCTTATATGTCAACATATACACGTGTGATTTAGTTTACGAAGATTTTTCAATGCCGAGAACTTCGATTAGAGAGTTAAAAAGGCGTAAGGTTCACAATGGTGTAAAATTAAAATGGGATATTCCGGGCTACGATTCGAGTTACCGGAACAAGGGCCAAACCAACCACCCAAGAATGGAATCGTCGAGCAAAAACACTTGACAACCTCCTAGAAGCTGCTTTTCTTCCCACCAGACCTTTCTCCATCAATTAGGAATCTGATGCCGTCACTAAACACATTTCTTAAATTGTAGCCATTTGTTGAGTGTTTTTTTTTGGTGCCTATTCCGCATATATATCACCATTTCCCTTGATTTTCTTGACTGTATATCTCTTAAATGTCAACATATACACGTGTGATTTAGTTTACGAAGATTTTTCAATGCCGAGAACCTCGATCAGAAAGTAAAAAAGGCGTAAGGTTCACAATGGTGTAAAATTAAAAAGGGATATACCGGGCTAGGATTCGAGTTATTGGGAACAAGGGCCAAACCAACCACCAAAGAATGGAATCGTCAAGCGAAAACACTTGACAACCTCCTAGAAGCAGCTTTTCTTGCCACCAGACCTTTCTCCATCAATTAGGAATCTGATGCCGTAACTAAACACATTCCTTAAATTGTAGCCATTTGTTGAGTGTTTTTTTTGGTGTCTAATCCGCATATATATCACCGTTGCCCTGGATTTTCTTGACTGTATATCTCTTAAATGTCAACATATACACGTGTGATTTAGTTCACAAAGATTTTTCAACGCCGAGAACCTCGATCAGAGAGTAAAAAAGGCTTAAGGTTCACAATGGTGTAAAATTAAAATGGGATATACCGGGCTAGGATACGAGTTACAGGAACAAGGGCCAAATCAACCACCCAAGAATGGAATCGTCGAGCAAAAATGCTTGACAACCTCCTCGAAGCAGCTTTTCTTGCCACCATACCTTTCTCCATCAATTAGGCATCTGATGCCGTCACTAAACACATTCCTTAAATTGTAGCCATTTGTTGAGTGTTATTTTTAGTGTCTAATCCGCATATATATCACCATTGCCCAAGATTTTCTTGACTGTATATCTCTTAAATGTCAATATATACACGTGTGATTTAGTTTACGAAGATTTTTCAATGCCGAGAACCTCGATCAGAGAGTAAAAAAGACGTAAGGTTCACAATGGTGTAAAATTAAAAAGGGATATACCGGTATAGGATTTGAGTTATAGGAACAAGGGCCAAACCAACCCCCAAGAATGGAATCGTCGAGCGAAAACACATGACAACCTCCTAGAAGTAGCTATTCTTACCACCATACCTTTCTCCATCAATTAAGAATCTAATGCTGTCAAGAAACACATTACTTAAATTGTAGCCATTTGTTGAGTGGTTTTTTTTTTGTGTCTAATCCGCATAGATATCACCATTGCCCTTGATTTTCTTGACTGTATATCTCTTAAATGTCAACGTATACACGTGTGATTTAGTTTACGAATATTTTTCAATGCCGAGAACTTCGATTAGAGAGTTTAAAAGGCGTAAGGTTCACAATGGTGTAAAATTAAAATGGGATATACCGGGCTACGATTCGAGTTACACGATCAAGGGCCAAACTAACCACCCAAGAATGGAATCGTCGAACGAAAACACTTGACAACCTCCTAGAAGCAGCTTTTCTTGCCACCAGACCTTTCTCCATCAATTAGGAATCTGATGCCTTAACTAAACACATTCCTTAAATTGTAGCCATTTGTTGAGTGGTTTTTTTTGGTGTCTAATCCGCATATATATCACCACTGCCCTTGATTTTCTTGACTGTATATCTCTTAAATGTCAACATATACACGTGTGATTTAGTTCACAAAGATTTTTCAATGCCTAGAACCTCTATCAGTGAGTAAAAAAGGCGTAAGGTTCACAATGGTGTAAAATTAAAATGGGATATACCAGGCTATGATTCGAGTTACAGGAACAAGGGCCAAACCAACCACCCAAGAATGGAATCGTCGAGCAAAAACATTTGACAACCTCCTCGAAGCAGCTTTTCTTGCAATAAGACCTTTCTCCTTCAATTAGGCATCTGATGCCGTCACTAAACACATTCCTTAAATTGTAGCCATTTGTTGAGTGTTTTTTTTGGTGTCTAATCCGCATATATATCACCATTGCCCTAGATTTTCTTGACTGTATATCTCTTAAATGTCAATATATACACGTGTGATTTAGTTTACGAAGATTTTTCAATGCCGAGAACCTCGATCTGAGAGTAAAAAAGGCGTAAGGTTCACAATGGTGTAAAATTAAAATGGATCTACCGGTGTAGGATTTGAGTTACAGGAACAAGGGCCAAACCAACCCCCCAAGAATGGAAACGTCGAGCGAAAACACTTGACAACCTCCTAGAAGTAGCTTTTCTTGCCACCATACCTCTCTCCATCAATTAAGAATCTAATGCTGTCACTAAACACATTCCTTAAATTGTAGCCATTTGTTGAGTGTTTTTTTTGTGTCTAATCCGCTTATATATCACCATTGCCCTTGATTTTCTTGACTGTATATCTCTTAAATGTCAACGTATACACGTGTGATTTAGTTGATTTAGTTTACGAAGATTTTTCAAAGCCGAGAACTTCGATTAGAGAGTTTAAAAGGCGTAAGGTTGACAATGGTGTAAAATTAAAATGGGATATACCGGGCTACGATTCGAGTTACAGGAACAAGGGCCAAACCAACCACCCAAGAATGGAATCGTCGAGCGAAAACACTTGACAACCTCCTAGAAGCAGCTTTTCTTCCCACCAGACCTTTCTCCATCAATTAGGAATCTGATGCCGTCACTAAACACATTCCTTAAATTGTAGACATTTGTTGAGTGTTTTTTTTTGGTGTCTAATCCGTATATATATTACCATTGCCCTTGATTTTCTTGACTGTATATCTATTAAATGTCAACATATACACGTGTGATTTACTTTACGAAGATTTTTCAATGCTGAGAACCTTGATCATAGAGTAAAAAAGGCGTAAGGTTCACAATGGTGTAAAATTAAAATGGGATACACCGGGCTAGGATTCGAGTGACAGGAACATGGGCCAAACCAACCACCCAATAATGGAATCGTCGAGCGACAACACTTGACAACCTCCTTGAAGCAGCTTGTCTTGCCACCAGACCTTTCTCCATCAATTAGGAATCTGATGCCGTCACTAAACACAATCCTTAAATTGTAGCCATTTGTTGAGTGTTTTTTTTGGCGTCTAATCCGCATATATATCACCATTGTCCTTGATTTCCTTGACAGTATATCTCTTATATGTCAACATATACACGTGTGATTTAGTTTACGAAGATTTTTCAATGCCGAGAACTTCGATTAGAGAGTTAAAAAGGCGTAAGGTTCACAATGGTGTAAAATTAAAATGGGATATTCCGGGCTACGATTCGAGTTACCGGAACAAGGGCCAAACCAACCACCCAAGAATGGAATCGTCGAGCAAAAACACTTGACAACCTCCTAGAAGCTGCTTTTCTTCCCACCAGACCTTTCTCCATCAATTAGGAATCTGATGCCGTCACTAAACACATTTCTTAAATTGTAGCCATTTGTTGAGTGTTTTTTTTGGTGCCTATTCCGCATATATATCACCATTGCCCTGGATTTTCTTGACTGTATATCTCTTAAATGTCAACATATACACGTGTGATTTAGTTCACAAAGATTTTTCAATGCCGAGAACCTCGATCAGAGAGTAAAAAAGGCTTAAGGTTCACAATGGTGTAAAATTAAAATGGGATATACCGGGCTAGGATACGAGTTACAGGAACAAGGGCCAAATCAACCACCCAAGAATGGAATCGTCGAGCAAAAATGCTTGACAACCTCCTCGAAGCAGCTTTTCTTGCCACCAGACCTTTCTCCATCAATTAGGCATCTGATGCCGTCACTAAACACATTCCTTAAATTGTAGCCATTTGTTGAGTGTTATTTTTAGGGTCTAATCCGCATATATATCACCATTGCCCTAGATTTTCTTGACTGTATATCTCTTAAATGTCAATATATACACGTGTGATTTAGTTTATGAAGATTTTTCAATGCCGAGAACCTCGATCAGAGAGTAAAAAAGGCGTAAGGTTCACAATGGTGTAAAATTAAAAAGGGATATACCGGCATAGGATTTGAGTTATAGGAACAAGGGCCAAACCAACCCCCCAAGAATGGAATCGTCGAGCGAAAACACATGACAACCTCCTATAAGTAGCTATTCTTGCCACCATACCTTTCTCCATCAATTAAGAATCTAATGCTGTAACGAAACACAATACTTAAATTGTAGCCATTTGTTGAGTGGTTTTTTTTTTTGTGTCTAATCCGCATAGATATCACCATTACCCTTGATTTTCTTGACTGTATATCTCTTAAATGTCAACGTATACACGTGTGATTTAGTTTACGAATATTTTTCAATGCCGAGAACTTCGATTAGAGAGTTTAAAAGGCGTAAGGTTCACAATGGTGTAAAATTAAAATGGGATATACCGGGCTACGATTCGAGTTACACGATCAAGGGCCAAACAAACCACCCAAGAATGGAATCGTCGAATGAAAACACTTGACAACCTCCTAGAAGCAGCTTTTCTTGCCACCAGACCTTTCTCCATCAATTAGGAATCTGATGCCTTAACTAAACACATTCCTTAAATTGTAGCCATTTGTTGAGTGGTTTTTTTTGGTGTCTAATCCGCATATATATCACCACTGCCCTTGTTTTTCTTGACTGTATATCTCTTAAATGTCAACATATACACGTGTGATTAAGTTCACAAAGATTTTTCAATGCCGAGAACCTCGATCAGTGAGTAAAAAAGGCGTAAGGTTCACAATGGTGTAAAATTAAAATGGGATATACCAGGCTATGATTCGAGTTACAGGAACAAGGGCCAAACCAACCACCCAAGAATGGAATCGTCGAGCAAAAACATTTGACAACCTCCTCGAAGCAGCTTTTCTTGCAATAAGACCTTTCTCCTTCAATTAGGCATCTGATGCCGCCACTAAACACATTCCTTAAATTGTAGCCATTTGTTGAGTGTTTTTTTTGGTGTCTAATCCGCATATATATCACCATTGCCCTAGATTTTCTTGACTGTATATCTCTTAAATGTCAATATATACACGTGTGATTTAGTTTACGAAGATTTTTCAATGCCGAGAACCTCGATCTGAGAGTAAAAAAGGCGTAAGGTTCACAATGGTGTAAAATTAAAATGGATCTACCGGTCTAGGATTTGAGTTACAGGAACAAGGGCCAAACCAACCCCCCAAGAATGGAAACGTCGAGCGAAAACACTTGACAACCTCCTAGAAGTAGCTTTTCTTGCCACCATACCTCTCTCCATCAATTAAGAATATAATGCTGTCACTTAACACATTCCTTAAATTGTAGCCATTTGTTGAGTGTTTTTTTTTGTGTCTAATCCGCATATATATCACCATTGCACTTGATTTTCTTGACTGTATATCTCTTAAATGTCAACGTATACATGTGTGACTTAGTTGATTTAGTTTACGAAGATTTTTCAAAGCCGAGAACTTCGATTAGAGAGTTTAAAAGGCGTAAGGTTGACAATGGTGTAAAATTAAAATGAGATATACCGGGCTACGATTCGAGTTACAGGAACAAGGGCCAAACCAACCACCCAAGAATGGAATCGTCGAGCGAAAACACTTGGCAACCTCCTAGAAGCAGCTTTTCTTCCCACCAGACCTTTCTCCATCAATTAGGAATCTGATGCCGTCACTAAACACATTCCTTAAATTGTAGACATTTGTTGAGTGTTTTTTTTTGGTGTCTAATCCGTATATATATTACCATTGCCCTTGATTTTCTTGACTGTATATCTATTAAATGTCAACATATACACGTGTGATTTACTTTACGAAGATTTTTCAATGCCGAGAACCTCGATCATAGAGTAAAAAAGGCGTAAGGTTCACAATGGTGTAAAATTAAAATGGGATATACCGGGCTAGTATTCGAGTTATAGGGAACAAGGGCCAAACCAACCACCCAAGAATGGAATCATCGAGCAAAAACACTTGACAACCTCCTAGAAGCAGCTTTTCTTGCCACCAGACCTTTCTCCACCAATTAGGAATCTAATACCGTAACTAAACACATTCCTTAAATTGTAGCCATTTGTTGAGTGTTTTTTTGGTTTCTAATCCGCATATATATCACCATTGCCCTTGATTTTCTTGATTGTATATCTCTTAAATGTCAACATATACACGAATGATTTAGTTTACGAAGATTTTTCAATGCCGAAAACCTCGATTAGAGAGTAAAAAAGGCGTAAGGTTCACAATGGTGTAAAATTAAAATGAGATATACCGGGCTAGGATTCGAGTTACAGCTACTAGGGCCAAACCAACCACCGAAGAATGGAATCGTCGAGCAAAAACACTTGACAACCTCCTCGAAGCAGCATTTCTTGCAACCAGACCTTTCTCCATCAATTAGGAATCTGATGCCGTCACTAAACACATTCCTTAAATTGTAGCCATTTGTTGAGTTTTTTTTTTGTGTCTAATCCGCATATATATCACTATTGCCTTAGATTTTATTGACTGTATATCTCTTAAATGTCAATATATACACGTGTGATTTAGTTTACGAAGATTTTTCAATGCCAAGAAACTCGATCAGAGAGTAAAAAAGGCGTAAGGTTCACAATAGTGTAAAATTAAAATGGGATATGCCGGTCTACGATTTGAGTTACAGGAACAAGAGCCAAACCAACCCCCCAAGAATGGAATCATCGAGCGAAAACACTTGACAACCTCTTAGAAGCAGCTTTTCTTGCCACCAGACCTTTCTCCATCAATAAGGAATCTGATGCCGTCACTAAACACATTCCTTAAATTGTAGCCATTTGTTGAGTGTTTTTTTTTTGTGTGTCTAATCCTCATATATATCACCATTGCCCTTTATTTTCTTGACTGTATATCTCTTAAATGTCAACATATACACGTATGATTTAGTTTACGATGATTTTTCAATGCCGAGAACCTCGATCAGAGAGTAAAAAAGGCGTAAGGTTCACAACGGTGTAAAATTAAAATGGGATATATCGGGCTAGGATTCGAGTTATTGGGAACAAGGGGCAAACCAACCACCCAAGAATGGAATCGTCGAGCGAAAACACTTGACAACCTCCTAGAAGCCGCTTTTCTTGCCACCAGACCTTTCTCCATCAATTAGGAATCTGATGCCGTCACTAAACACATTCCTTAAATTGTAGCCATTTGTTGAGTGTTTTTTTTTGGTGTCTAATCTGAATATATATCACCGTTTCCCTTGATTTTCTTGACTGTATATCTCTTAAATGCCAACATATACACCTGTGATTTAGTTTACGAAGATTTTTCAGTGCCGAGAACCTCGATCAGATAGTAAAAAAGGCGTAAGGTTCACAATGGTGTAAAACTAAAATGGGATATACCGGGATAGGATTCGAGTTACTGGAACAAGGGCCAAACCAACCACCCAAGAATGGAATCATCGAGCAAAAACACATGACAACCTCCTCGAAGCAGCTTTTCTTGCCACCAGACCTTTCTCGATCAATTAGGAATCTGATGCTGTCACTAAACGCATTCCTTAAATTGTAGCCATTTGTTGAGTGTTTTTTTTTTGTGTCTAATCCGCTTATATATCACCATTGCCATAGATTTTCTTGATTGTATATCTCTTAAATGTCAACATATACACGTGGGATTTAGTTTACGAAGATTTTTCAATGCCGAGAACCTCGATCGGAGAGTAAAAAGGCGTAAGGTTCACAATGGTGTAAAATTAAAATGGGATATACCGGGCTAGGATTCGAGTTATAGGGAACAAGGGCCTAACCAACCCCCCAAGAATGGAATCGTCGAGCGAAAACACTTGACAACCTCCTAGAAGTAGCTTTTCTTGCCACCAGACCTTTCTCCATCAATTAGGAATCTGATGCCGTCACTAAACACATTCCTTCAATTGTACCCATTTGGTGAGTGTTTTTTTTTTGTGTCTAATCCGCATATATATCACCATTGCCCTTGATTTTCTTGACTGTATATCTCTTAGATGTCAATATATACACGTGTGACGTAGTTTACGAAGATTTTTCAATGCCGAGAACCTCGATCAGAAAGAAAAAAAGGCGTAAGGTTCACAATGGTGTAAAATTAAAATGGGATATACCGGGGAAGGATTCGAGTTACAGGAACAATGGCCAAACCAACCACCCAAGAATGGAATCGTCGAGCGAAAACACTCGACAACCTCCTAGAAGCAGCTTTTCTTGCCACCAGACTTTTCTCCATCAGTTAGGAATCTGATGCCGTCACTAAACACATTCCTTAAATTGTAGCCATTTGTTGAGTGTTTTTTTTGGTGCCTAATCCGCATATATATCACCATTGCCCTTAATTTTCTTTAGTGTATATTTATTAAATGTCAACATATACAAGTGTGATTTACTTTGCGAAGATTTTTCAATGCCGAGAACCTCGATCAGAGAGTAAAACAGGCGTAAGGTTCACAATGGTGTAAAATTAAAATGGGATATACCGGGCTAGGATTCGAGTTACAGGAACAAGGGCCAAACCAACCACCCAAGAATGGAATCGTCGAAGAAAAACACTTGACAACCTCCTACAAGCAGCTTTTCTTGCCACCTGACCTTTCTACATCAATAAGGAATCTGATGCCGTCACTAAACACATTTCTTAAATTGTAGCCATTTGTTGCACGTTTTTTTTGGTGTCTAATTCGCATATATATCACCATTGCCCTTGATTTTCTTGACTGTATATCTCTTAAATGTCAACATATACACGTGTGATTTAGTTTACGAGGATTTTTCAATGCCGAGAACCTCGATCAGAGAGTAAAAAAGGCGTAAGGTTCACAATAGTGTAAAATTAAAATGGGATATACCGGAGAAGGATTCGAGTTACAGAAACAAGGGCCAAACCAACCACCCAAGAATGGAATCGTCGAGCGAAAACACTCGACAACCGCCTAGAAGCAGCTTTTCTTGCCACCAGACCTTTCTCCATCAATTAGGAATCTGAAGCCGTCACTAAACACATTCCTTAAATTGTAGCCATTTGTTGAGTGTTTTTTTTTTGGTGTCTAATCCGCATATATATATCACCATTGCCCTTGATTTTCTTGACTGTATATCTCTTAAATTTCAACATATACACGTGTGATTTAGTTTACGAAGATTTTTCATTGCCGAGAACCTCGATCAGAGAGTAAAAAAGGCGTAAGGTTCACAATGGTGTAAAATTAAAATGGGTTATACCGGGCTAAGATTCGAGGTATAGGGAACAAGGGCCAAACCAACCACCCAAGAATGGAATCGTCGAGCGAAAACACTTGACAACCTCCTAGAAGCAGCTTTTCTTGCCACCAGACCTTTCTCCATCAATTAGGAATCTGATGCCGTAACTAAACACATTCCTTAAATTGTAGCCATTTGTTGAGTGTTTTTTTTTTTGTGTCTAATCCGCATATATATCACCATTGCCCTTGATTTTCTTGACTGTATATCTCTTAAATGTCAACATATACACGTATGATTTAGTTTATGATGATTTTTCAATGCCGAGAACCTCGATCAGAGAGTAAAAAAGGCGTAAGGTTCACAACGGTGTAAAATTAAAATGGGATATATCGGGCTAGGATTCGAGTTATTGGGAACAAGGGGCAAACCAACCACCCAAAAATGGAATCGTCGAGCGAACACACTTGACAACCTCCTAGAAGCCGCTTTTCTTGCCACCAGACCTTTCTCCATCAATTAGGAATCTGATGCCGTCACTAAACACATTCCTTAAATTGTAGCCATTTGTTGAGTGTTTTTTTTTGGTGTCTAATCTGAATATATATCACCGTTGCCCTTGATTTTCTTGACTGTATATCTCTAAAATGTCAACATATACACCTGTGATTTTGTTTACGAAGATTTTTCAGTGCCGAGAACCTCGATCAGATAGTAAAAAAGGCGTAAGGTTCACAATGGTGTAAAACTAAAATGGGATATATCGGGCTAGGATTCGAGTTACTGGAACAAGAGCCAAACCAACCACCCAAGAATGGAATCATCGAGCAAAAACACATGACAACCTCCTCGAAGCAGCTTTTCTTGCCACCAGACCTTTCTCCATCAATTAGGAATCTGATGCTGTCACTAAACGCATTCCTTAAATTGTAGCCATTTGTTGAGTGTTTTTTTTTTGTGTCTAATCCGCTTATATATCACCATTGCCATAGATTTTCTTGACTGTATATCTCTTAAATGTCAACATATACACGTGGGATTTAGTTTACGAAGATTTTTCAATGCCGAGAACCTCGATCGGAGAGTAAAAAAGGCGTAAGGTTCACAATGGTGTAAAATTAAAATGGGATATACCGGGCTAGGATTCGAGTTATAGGGAACAAGGGCCAAACCAACCCCCCAAGAATGGAATCGTCGAGTGAAAACACTTGACAACCTCCTAGCAGTAGCTTTTCTTGCCACCAGACCTTTCTCCATCAATTAGGAATCTGATGCCTTCACTAAACACATTACTTAAATTGTAGCCAATTGTTGAGTGTTTTTTTGGTGTCTAATCCGCATATATATCACCAATGCCCTTGATTTTCTTGACTGTATATCTCTTAAATGTCAACATATACACGTGTGATTTAGTTTACGAAGATTTTTCAATGCCGAGAACCTCGATCAGAGAGTAAAAAAGGCGTAAGGTTCACAATAGTGTAAAATTAAAATGGGATATACCGGGGAAGGATTCGAGTTACAGGAACAAGGGCCAAACCAACCACCCAAGAATGGAATCGTCGAGCGAAAACACTCGACAACCGCCTAGAAGCAGCTTTTCTTGCCACCAGACCTTTCTCCATCAATTAGGAATCTGAAGCCGTCACTAAACACATTCCTTAAATTGTAGCCATTTGTTGAGTGTTTTTTTTGGTGTCTAATCCGCATATATATATCACCATTACCCTTTATTTTCTTGACTGTATATCTCTTAAATGTCAACATATACATGTGTGATTTAGTTTACGAAGATTTTTCAATGCCGAGAACCTCGATCAGAGAGTAAAAAAGGCGTAAGGTTCACAATGGTGTAAAATTAAAATGAGATATACCGGGCTAGGATTCGAGGTATAGGGAACAAGGGCCAAACCAACCACCCAAGAATGGAATCGTCAAGCAAAAACACTTGACAACCTCCTAGAAGCAGCTTTTCTTGCCACCAGACCTTTCTCCATCAATTAGGAATCTGATGCCGTAACTAAACACATTCCTTAAATTGTAGCCATTTGTTGAGTGTTTTTTTTTGGTGTCTAATCCGCATATATATCACCACTGCCCTTGATTTTCTTGATTGTATATCTCTTAAATGTCAACATATACACGTGTGATTTAGTTTACAAAGATTTTTCAATGCCGAGAACATATCTTAGAGAGTAAAAAAGGCATAAGGTTCAAAATGGTGTAAAATTAAAATGGGATATACCGGGATAGGATTCGAGTTACAGGAACAAGGGCCAAACCAGCCCCCCAAGAATGGAATCATCGAGCAAAAACACTTGACAACCTCCTAGAGGCAGCTTTTCTTGCCACCAGACCCTTCTCCATAAATAAGGAATCTGATGCCGTCACTAAACACATTCCTTAAATTGAAACCATTTGTTGAGTGTTTTTTTTTTGGTGTCTAATCCGAATATATAACACCATTGCCCTTGATTTTCTTGACTGTATATCTCTTAAATGTCAACATATACATGCGTGACTTAGTTTACGAAGATTTTTCAATGTCGAGAACCTCGATCAGAGAGTAAAAAAGGCGTAAGGTTCACAATGGTGTAAATTAAAATGTGATATACCGGGCTAGGATTCGAGTTACAGGAACAAGGGCCAAACCAACCACCCAAGAATGGAATCGTCGAGCAAAAACACTTGACAACCTCCTCGAAGCAGCTTTTCTTGCCACCAGACCTTTCTCCATCAATTAGGCATCTGATGCCGTCATTAAACACATTCCTTAAATTGTAGCCATTTGTTGAGTGTTTTTTTTTGGTGTCTAATCCGCATATATATCACCATTGCCCTAGATTTTCTTGACTGTATATCTCTTAAATGTCAATATATACACGTGTGATTTAGTTTACGAAGATTTTTCAATGCCGAGAACCTCGATCAGAGAGTTAAAAAGGCGTAAGGTTCACAATGGTGTAAAATTAAAATGTGATATATTGGGCTAGGATTCGAGTTATAGGGAACAAGGGCCAAACCAACCAACCATGAATGGAATCGTCAAGCAAAAACACTTGACAACCTCCTAGAAGCAGCTTTTCTTGCCACCAGACCTTTCCCCATCAATTAGGAATCTGATGCCGTAACGAAACACATTCCTTAAATTGTAGCCATTTGTTGAGTGTTTTTTTTTGGTGTCTAATCCACATATATATCACCATTGCCCTTGATTTTCTTGACTGTATATCTCTTAATTGTCAACATACACACGTGTGATTTAGTTTTCAAAGATTTTTCAATGCCGAGAACCTCGATCAGAGAGTAAAAAAGGCGTGAGGTTCACAATGGTGTAAATTTAAAATGGGATATACCGGGCTAGGATTCGAGTTACAGGAACAAGGGCTAAACCAACCACCCAAGAATGGAATCGTTGAGCAAAAACACTTGACAACCTCCTTGAAGCGGCTTTTCTTGCCACCAGACCTTTCTCCATCAATAAGGAATCTGATGCCGTCACTAAATACATTCCTTAAATTGTAACCATTTGTTGAGTGTTTTTTTTTTTGGTGTCTAATCTGAATATATATCACCATTGCCATTGATTTTCTTGACTGTATATCTCTTAAATGTCAACATATACACGCGTGATTTAGTTTACGAAGATTATTCAGTGCAGAGAACCTCGATCAGATAGTAAAAAAGGCGTAAGGTTCACAATGGTGTAAAACTAAAATGGAATATACCGGGCTAGGATTCGACTTACTGGAACAAGGGCCAAACCAACCACCCAAGAATGGAATCGTCGAGCAAAAACACTTGACAACCTCCTCGAAGCAGCTTTTCTTGCCACCAGACCTTTCTCCATCAATTAGGAATCTGATGCCGTCACTAAACACATTCCTTAAATTGTAGCCATTTGTTGAGTGTTTTTTTTTTGGTGTCTAATCCGCTTATATATCACCATTGCCTTAGATTTTCATGATTGTATATCTCTTAAATGTCAACATATACACGTGTGATTTAGTTTACGAAGATTTTTCGATGCCAAGAACCTCGATCGGAGAGTAAAAAAGGCGTAAGGTTCACAATGGTGTAAAATTAAAATGGGATATACCGGTCTAGGATTTGAGTTACAGGAAAAAGGGCCAAACCAACCCCCCAAGAATGGAATCGTCGAGCGAAAACACTTCACAACCTCCTAGATGTAGCTTTTCTTGCCACCAGACCTTTCACCATCAATTAGGAATATGATGCCGTCACTAAACACATTCCTTAAATTGTCGCCATTTGTTGAGTGTTTTTTTTTTGGTGTCTAATCCGCATAAATTTCACCATTGCCCTAGATTTTCTTGACTGTATATCTCTTAAATGTCAACATATACACGTGTGATTTAGTTTACAAAGATTTTTCAATGCCGAGAACCTCGAAACAGAGAGTAAAAAAGGCGTAAGGTTCACAATGGTGTAAAATTAAAATGGGATATACCGGGCTAGGAATCGATTTACAGGAACAAGGGCCAAACCAACCACCCAAGAATGGAATCGTCGAGCAAAAACACTTGACAACCTCCTAGAGGCAGCTTTTCTTGCCACCAGACCTTTCTCCATCAATAAGGATTCTGATGCCGTCACTAAATACATTCCTTAAATTGTAACCATTAGTTGAGTGTTTTTTTTGGTGTCTAATCTGAATATATATCACCATTGCCCTTGATTTTCTTAACTGTATATCTCTTAAATGTCAACATATACACGCGTGATTTAGTTTACGAGGATTTTTCAGTGCCGAGAACCTCGATCAGATAGTAAAAAAGGCATAAGGTTCACAATGGTGTAAAATTAAAATGGGATATACTGGGCTAGGATTCGCGTTACTGGAACAAGGGCCAAACCAACCACCCAAGAATGGAATGGTCTTGAAAAAACACATGACAAACTCCTCGAAGCAGCTTTTCTTGCCACCAGACCTTTCTCCATCAATAAGGAATCTAATGCCGTCACTAAACACATTCCTTAAATTGTAACCATTTGTTGAGTCTTTTTTTTGGTGTCTAATCCGAATATATATCACCATTGGCCTTGATTTTCTTGATTGTATATCTCTTAAATGTCAACATATACACGCGTGATTTAGTTTACGAAGATTTTTCAATGCCGAGAACCTCGATCAGAGACTAAAAAAGGCGTAAGGTTCACAATGGTGTAAAATTAAAATGGGATATACCGGGCATGGATTCGAGTTACAGGAACAAGGGCCAAACCAACCACCCAAGAATGGAATCGTCGAGTGAAAACACTTGCCAACCTCCTCGAAGCAGCTTTTCTTGCCACCAGACCTTTATCCATCAACTAGGAATCTGATGTCGTCACTAAACACATTCCTTAAATTGTAGCCATTTGTTGAGTGTTTTTTTTGGTGTCTAATCCGCATATATATCACCATTGCCCTAGATTTTCTTGACTGTATATCTCTTAAATGTCAATATATATAAACGTGTGATTTAGTTTACGAAGATTTTTCAATGCCGAGAACCTCGATCGGAGAGTAAAAAAGGCGTAAGGTTCACAATGGTGTAAAATTAAAATGGGAGATACCGGTCTAGGATTTGAGTTACAGGAACAAGGGCCAAACCAACCCCCCAAGAATGGAATCGTCAAGCGAAAACACTTGACAACCTCCTAGAAGTAGCTTTTCTTGCCACCAGACCTTTCTCCATCAATTAGGAATCAGATGCCCTCACTAAACACATTCCTTAAATTGTAGCCATTTGTTGAGTGTTTTTTTTTTGGTGTCTAATCCGCATATATATCACCATTGCCCTTGATTTTCTTGACTGTATATCTCTTATATGTCAACATATACACGAGTGATTTTGTTTACGAAGATTTTTCATTGTCGAGAACCTCGATCAGAGAGAAAAAACACGTAAGGTTCACAATGGAGTAAAATCAAAATGGGATATACCGGGGTTGGATTCGAGTTACAGGAACAAGGGCCAAACCAACCACCCAAGAATGGAATCGTCGAGCGAAAACACTCGACAACCTCCTAGAAGCAGCTTTTCTTGCCGCCAGACCTTTCTCCATCAATTAGGAATCTGATGTCGTCACTAAACACATTCCTTAAATTGTAGCCATTTGTTGAGTGTTTTTTTTTGGTGTCTAATATGCATATATATATATATATATATATATATATATATATACCACCATTGGCCTTGATTTTCTTGACTGTATATCTCTTAAATGTCAACATATACACATGTTATTTAGTTTACGAAGATTTTTCAATGCCAAGAACCTCGATCAGAGAGTAAAAAAGGCGTAAGGTTAACAATGGTGTAAAATTAAAAAGGGATATACCGGGCTAGGATTCGAGTTACAGGAACAAGGGCCAAACCAACCACAAAAGAATGGAATCGTCGAGCGAAAACACTTGACAACCTCCTAGAAGCAGCTTTTCTTGCCACCAGACCGTTCTCCATCAATTAGGAATCTGATGCCGTCACTAAACACATTCCTTAAATTGTTGCCATTTGTTGAGTGTTTTTTTTGGTGTCTAATCCGCATATATATCACCATTGCCCTTGATTTTCTGGACTGTATATCTCTTAAATGTCAACATATACACGTGTGATTTAGTTTACGAAGACTTTTCAATGCCGAGAACCTCGATCAGAGAGTAAAAAAGGCGCAAGGTTCACAATGGTGTAAAATTAAAATGGGATATACCGGGCTAGAATTCGAGTTACAGGAACAAGGGCCAAACTAACCACCCAAGAATGGAATCGTCGAGCGAAAACACTTGACAACCTCCTAGAAGCCGCTTTTCTTGCCCCCAGACCTTTCTCGATCAATTAGGAATCTGATGCCGCCACTAAACACATTCCTTAAATTGTAACCATTTGTTGAGTGTTTTTTTTTGGTGTCTAATCCGAGTATATATCACCATTGCCCTTGATTTTCTTGACTGTATATCTTTTAAATGTCAACATATACACGCGTGATTTAGTTTACGAAGATTTTTCAATGCCGAGAACCTCGATCAGAGAGTAAAAAAGGCGTAAGGTTCACAATAATGTAAAATTAAAATGGGATATACCGGGCTAGGATTCGAGTTACAGGAACATGGGCCAAACCAACCACCCAAGAATGGAATCGTCGAGCAAAAACACTTGACAACCTCCTCGAAGCAGCTTTTCTTGCCACCAGACCTTTCTCCATCAACTAGGAATCTGATGTCGTCATTAAACACATTCCTTAAATTGTAGCCATTTGTTGAGTGTTTTTTTGGGAGTCGAATCCGCATATATGTCACCATTGCCCTAGATTTTCTTGAGTGTATATCTCTTAAATGTCAACATATACATGTGCGATTTAGTTTACAAAGATTTTTCAATGCCGAGAACCTCGAAACAGAGAGTAAAAAAGGCGTAAGGTTCACAATGGTGTTAAATTAAAATGGGATATACCGGGCTAGGATTCGAGTTACAGGAACAAGTGCCAAACCACCCACCCAAGAATGCAATCGTCGAGCAAAAACACTTGACAACCTCCTAGAAGCAGCTTTTCTTGCCACCAGACCTTTCTCCCTCAATAAGGAATCTGATGCCGTCACTAAATACATTCCTTTAATTGTAACCATTTGTTGAGTGTTTTTTTTTGTGTCTAATCTGAATATATATTACCATTGCCCTTGATTTTCTTAACTGTATATCTCTTAAATGTCAACATATACACGCGTGATTTAGTTTACGAAGATTTTTCAGTGCCGAGAACCTCGATCAGATAGTAAAAAAGGCGTAAGGTTCACAATCGTGTAAAATTAAAATGGGATATACTGGGCTAGGATTCGAGTTACTGGAACAAGGGCCAAACCAACCACCCAAGAATGGAATCGTCCTGCAAAAACACATGACAACCTCCTCGAAGCAGCTTTTCTTGCCACCAGACCTATCTCCCTTAATTAGGAATCTGATGCCGTCACTAAACACATTCCTTAAATTGTAGCCATTTGTTGAGTGTTTTTTTTGGTGTCTAATCCGCATATATATCACCATTGCCCTAGATTTTCTTGGCTATATATCTCTTAAATGTCAATATATACACGTGTGATTTACTTTACGAAGATTTTTCAATGTCGAGAACCTCGATCGGAGAGTAAAAAAGGCATAATGTTCACAATGGTGTAAAATTAAAAAGGGATATACCGGGCTAGGATTCGAGTTACAGGAACAAGGGCCAAACCAACCACCCAAGAATGGAATCATCGAGCGAAAATACTTGACAACCTCCTAGAAGCAGCTTTTCTTGCCACCAGACCGTTCTCCATCAATTAGGAATCTGATGCCGTCACTAAACACATTCCTTAAATTGTTGCCATTTGTTGAGTGTTTTTTTTGGTGTCTAATCCGCATATATATCACCATTACACTTGATTTTCTTGACTATATATCTCTTAAATATCAACATATACACGTGTGATTTAGTTTACGAAGACTTTTCAATGCCGAGGACCTCGATCAGAGAGTAAAAAAGGCGTAAGGTTCACAATGGTGTAAAATTAAAATGGGATATACCGGGCTAGGATTCGAGTTACAGGAACAAGGGCCAAACCAACCACCTAAGAATGGAATCGTCGAGCGAAAACACTTGACAAACTCCTAGAAGTAGCTTTTCTTGCCACAAGACCTTTCTCCATCAATAAGGAATCTGATGTCGTCACTAAACACATTCCTTTAATTGTAGCCATTTGTTGAGTGTTTTTTTTGGTGTCTAATCCGCATATATATCACCATTTCCCTTGATTTTCTTGACTGTATATCTCTTAAATGTCAACATATACACGTGTGATTTAGTTTACGAAGATTTTTCAATGCCGAGAACCTCGATCAGAGAGTAAAAAGGCGTAAGGTACACAATGGTATAAAATTTAAATGGGATATACCGGGCTAGCTTTCGAGTTATAGGGAACAAGGGCCAAACCAACCACCCAAGAATGGAATTGTCAAGTGAAAACACTTGACAACCTCCTAGAAGCAGCGTTTCTTGCCACCAGACCTTTCTCCATCAATTAGGAATCTGATACCGTAACTAAACACATTCCTTAAATTGTAGCCATTTGTTGAGTGTTTTCTTTTGGTGTCTAATCCGGATATATATCACTACTGCCCTTGATTTTCTTGACTGTATATCTCTTAAATGTCAACATATACACGTGTGATTTAGTTTACAAAGATTTTTCAATGCCGAGAACCTCGATCAGAGAGTAAAAAAGGCGTAAGGTTCACAATGGTGTAAAATTAAAATGGGATATCCCGGGCTAGGATTCGAGTTAAAGGAACAAGGGCCAAACCAACCACCCAAGAATGGATTCGTCGAGCAAAAACACTTGACAACCTCCTAGAGGCAGCTTTTCTTGCCACCAGACCTTTCTCCATCAATAAGGAATCTGATGCCATCACTAAACACATTCCTTAAATTGTAACCATTTGTTGAGTGTTTTTGTTTTTTTTGTGTCTAATACGAATATATATCACCATTGCCCTTGATTTTCTTGACTGTATATCTTTTAAATGTCAACATATTCACGCATGATTTAGTTTACGAAGATTTTTCAATGCCGTGAACCTCGATCAGAGAGTAAAAAAGGGGTAAGGTTCACAATAATGTAAAATTAAAATGGGATATATCGGGCTAGGATTCGAGTTACAGGAACAAGGGCCAAACCAACCACCCAAGAATGGAATCGTCGAGCAAAAACACTTGACAACCTCCTCGAAGCAGCTTTTCTTGCCACCAGACCTTTCTCCATCAATTAGGCATCTGATGCCGTCACTAAACACATTCCTTAAATTGTAGCCATTTTTTGAGTGTTTTATTTGGTGTCTAATCCGCAGATATATCACCATTGCCCTAGATTTTCTTGACTGTATATCTCTTAAATGTCAATATATACACGTGTGATTTAATCTATGAAGATTTTTCAATGCCGAGAACCTCGATCAGAGAGGAAAAAAGGCGTAAGGTTCAAAATGGTGTAAAATTAAAATGGGATATACCGGTCTAGGATTTGAGTTACAGGAACAAGGGGTAAACCAACCCCCCAAGAATGGAATCGTCGAGCGAAAACACTTGACAACCTCCTAGAAGTAGCTTTTCTTGCCACTATACATTTCTCCATCAATTAAGAATCAGATGCTGTCACTAAACACATTCCTTAAATTGTAGCAATTTGTTGAGTGTTTTTTTTTTGGTGTCTAATCCGCATATATATCACCATTGCCCTTGATTTTCTTGAAAGTATATCTCTTAAATGTCAACGTATACGCGTGTGATTTAGTTTACGAAGATTTTTCAATGCCGAGAACTTCGATTAGAGAGTAAAAAAGGCGTAAGGTTCACAATGGTGTAAATTAAAATGGGATATACCGGGCTACGATTCGAGTTACAGGAACAAGGGCCAAACCGACCACCCAAGAATGGAACCGTCGAGCGAAAACACTTGACAACCTCCTAGAAGCAGCTTTTCTTCCCACCAGACCTTTCTCCGTCAATTAGGAATCTGTTGCCGTCACTAAACACATTTCTTAAATTGTTGCCATTTGTTGATTGGTTTTTTTTGGTGTCTAATCCCCATATATATCACCATTGCCCTTGATTTTCTTGACTGTATATCTCTTAAATGTCAACATTTACACGTGTGATTTAGGTTACGGAGATTTTTCAATGCCGAGAACCTCGATCAGAGAGTAAAAAAGGCGTAAGGTTCACAATAGTGTAAAATTAAAATGGGATATACCGGGCTAGGATTCGAGTTACAGGAACAAGGGCCAAACCAACCACCTAAGAATGGAATCGTCAAGCGAAATCATTTGACAACCTCCTAGAAGCAGCTTTTCTTGCCACCAGACCTTTCTCCATCAATTATGAATCTGATGCCGTCACTAAACACATTCCTTAAATCGTAGCCATTTGTTGAGTGTTTTTTTTTTTGATGTCTAATCCGCATATATATCACCATTGCCCTTGATTTTCTTGACTGTATATCTATTAAATGTCAACATATACACGTGTGATTTACTTTATGAAGATTTTTCAATGCCGAGAACCTCGATCAGAGAGTAAAAAAGGTGTAAGGTTCACAATGGTGTAAAATTAAAATGGGATATACCGGGCTAGGATTCGAGTTATAGGGAACAAGGGCCAAACCAACCACCCAATAATGGAATCGTCGAGCGAAAACACTTGACAACCTCCTAGAAGCAGCTTTTCTTGCCACCAGACCTTTCTCCGTCAATTAGGAATCTAATGCCGTAACTAAACACATTCCTTAAATTGTAACCATTTGTTGAGGGTTTTTTTTTTTTTGGTGTCTAATCCGCATATATATCACCATTGCCCTTGATTTATTTGACTGTATATCTCTTAAATGTCAGCATATACACGTGTGATTTAGCTTACAAATATTTTTCAATGCCGAGAACCTCGATCAGAGAGTAAAAAAGGCGTAAGGTTCACAATGGTGTAAAATTAAAATGGGATATACCGGGTTAGGATTCGAGTTCCAGGAACAAGGGCCAAACCAACAACCCAAGAATGGAATCGTCGAGTAAAAACACTTGACAACATCGTAGAAGCAGCTTTTCTTGCCACCTGACCTTTCTCCATCAATAAGGAATCTGATGCCGTCAATAAACACATTCCTTAAATTGTAACCATTTGTTGAGTCTTTTTTTTTTGGGGTCTAATCCGAATATATATCACCATTACCCTTGATTTTCTTGATTGTATATCTCTTAAATGTCAACATATACACGCGTGATTTTGTTTACGAAGATTTTTCAATTCCGAGAACCTCGATCAGAGAGTAAAAAAGGCGTAAGGATCACAATGGGATAAAATTAAAATGGGATATACCGGGCTAGGATTCGAGTTACAGGAACATGGGCCAAACCAACCACCCAAGAATGGAATCGTCTAGCAAAAACACTTGACAACCTCCTCGAAGCAGCTTTTCTTGCCACCAGACCTTTCTCCATTAATTAGGAATCTGATGCCGTCACTAAACACATTCCTTAAACTGTAGCCATTTGTTGAGTGTTTTTTTTTTGTGTCTAATCCGCATATATATCACCATTGCCCTAGATTTTCTAGACTGTATATCTCTTAAATGTCAATATATACACGTGTGATTTAGTTTACGAAGATTTTTAATGCCGAGAACCTCGATCAGAGAATAAAAAAGGCGTAAGGTTCACAATGGTGTAAAATTAAAATGGGATATACCGGTTTAGGATTTGAGTTACAGGAATAAGAGCCAAACCAACCACCCGAGAATGGAATCATCAAGCGAAAACACTTGACAACCTACTAGAAGCAGCTTTTCTTGCCACCAGACCTTTCTCCGTCAATTAGGAATCTGATGCCGTCACTAAACACATTCCTTAAATTGTAGCCATTTGTTGAGTGTTTTTTTTGGTGTCTAATCCGCATATATATCACCGTTGCGCTTGATTTTCTTGACTGTATATCTCTTAAATGTCAACATATACACGTGTGATTTAGTTTACGAAGATTTTTCAATGCCGAGAACCTCCATCAGAGAGTAAAAAAGGTGTAACGTTCACAATGGTGTAAAATTAAAATGGGATATATCGGGCTAGGATTCGAGTTATAGGGAACAAGGGCCAAACCAACCACCCAAGAATGGAACCGTCGAGCGAAAACACCTGACAACCTCCTAGAAGCAGCTTTTTTTGCCACCAGACCTTTCTCCATCAATTAGGAATCTGATGCAGTAACTAAACACATTCCTTAAATTGTAGCCATTTGTTGAGTGTTTTTTTTTTGTGTCTAATCCGCATATATATCACCATTGCCCTTGATTTTCTTGACTGTATATCTCTTAAATGTCAACATTTACACGTGTGATTTAGTTTACAAAGATTTTTCAATGCCGAGAACCTCGATCAGAGAGTAAAAAAGGCGTAAGGTTCACAATGTTGTAAAATTAAAATGGGATATACGGGGCTAGGATTCGAGTTACAGGAACAAGGGCCAAACCAACCACCCAAGAATGGAATCGTCGAGCAAAAAACACTTGACAACCTCCTAGAAGCAGCTTTTCTTGCCACCAGACCTTTCTCCATCAATAAGGAATCTGATGCCGTCACTATATACATTCCTTAAATTGTAACCATTTGTTGAGTGTTTTTTTTGGTGTCTAATCTGAATATATATCACCATTTCCCTTGATTTTCTTGACTGTATATCTCTTAAATGTCAACATATACACGCGTGATTTAGTTTACGAAGATTTTTAGTGCCGGGAACCTCGATCAGATAGTAAAAAAAGCATAAGGTTCACAATGGTGTAAAATTAAAATGGGATATACCGGGCTAGGATTCGAGTTACTGGAACAAGGGCCAAACCAACCACCCAAGAATGGAATCGTCGAGCAAAAACACATGACAACCTCCTCGAAGCAGGTTTTCTTGCCACCAGACCTTTTTCCATTAATTAGGAATCTAATGCCGTCACTAAACACATTCCTTAAATTGTAGCCATTTGTTGAGTGTTTTTTTTGTGTCTAATCCGCATATATATCACCATTGCCCTAGATTTTCTTGACTGTGTATCTCTTAAATGTGAATATATACCCGTGCGATTTAGTTTACGAAGATTTTTCAATGCCGAGAACCTCGATCGGAGAGTAAAAAAGGCATAACTTTCACAATGGTGTAAAATTAAAATGGGATATACCGGTCTAGGATTTGAGTTACAAGAACAAGGGCCGAACCAACCCCCCAAGAATGGAATCGTCGAGCGAAAACACTTGACAAACTCCTAGAAGTAGCTTTTCTTGCCACCATACCTTTCTCCATCAATTAGGAATCTGATGCCGTCACTAAACACATTCCTTAAATTGTAACCATTTGTTGAGTGTTTTTTTTGGTGTCTAATCCGCATATATATCACCATTGCCCTTGATTTTCTTGACTGTATATCTCTTAAATGTCAACATATACACGTGTGATTTAGTTTACGAAGATTTTTCAATGCCGAGAACCTCGATCAAAGAGAAAAAACGCGTAAGGTTCACAATGGTGTAAAATTAAAATGGGATATACCGGGGTATGATTCGAGTTACAGGAACAAGGGCCAAACCAACCACCCAAGAATGGAATCATCAAGCGAAAACACTCGACAACCTCCTAGAAGCAGCTTTTCTTGCCACCAGACCTTTTTCCATCAATTAGGAATCTAATGCCGTCACTAAACACATTCCTTAAATTGTAGCCATTTGTTGAGTGTTTTTTTTGGTATCTAATCCGCATATATATCACCATTTCCCTTGATTTTCTTGACTGTATCTCTTCTAAATGTCAACATATACACGTGTGATTTAGTTTACGAAGATTTTTCAATGCCGAGAACCTCCATCAGAGAGTAAAAAAGGCGTAAGGTTCACAGTGGTGTAAAATTAAAATGGGATATATCGGGCTAGGATTCGAGTTATAGGGAACAAGGGCCAAACCAACCACCCAAGAATGGAATCATCGAGCGGAAACACTTGACAACCTCCTAGAAGCAGCTTTTCTTGCCACCAGACATTTCTCCATCAATTAGAAATCTGATGCCGTAACTAAACATATTCCTTAAATTGTAGCCATTTGTTGAGTGTTTTTTTTTTGGTGTCTAATCTGCATATATATCACCATTGCCCTAGATTTTCTTGACTGTATATCTCTTAAATGTCAACATATATACGTGTGATTTAGTTTACAAAGATTTTTCAATGCCGAGAACCTCGATCAGAGAGTAAAAAAGGCGTAAGGTTCACAATGGTGTAAAATTAAAATGTGATATACCGGGCTAGGATTCGAGTTACAGGAACAAGGGCCAAACCAACAACCCAAGAATGGAATCGTCGAGCAAAAACACTTGACAACCTCCTAGAAGCAGCTTTTCTTGCCACCAGACCTTTCTCCATCAATAAGGAATCTGATGCCGTCACTAAATACATTCCTTATTGTAACCATTTGTTGAGTGTTTTTTTTTTTGGTGTGTAATATGAATATATATATCACCATTGCCCTTGATTTTCTTGACTATATATCTCTTAAATGTCAACATATACACGCGTGATTTAGTTTATGAAGATTTTTCAGTGCCGAGAACCTCGATCAGATAGTAAAAAAAGCATGAGGTTCACAATGGTGTAAAATTAAAATGGGATATACCGGGCTAGGATTCGAGTTACTGGAATAAGGGCCAAACCAACCACCCAAGAATGGAATCGTTGTGCAAAAACACATGACAACCTCCTCGAAGCAGCTTTTCTTGCCACCAGACCTTTCTCCATCAATTAGGAATCTGATACCGTCACTAAACACATTCCTTAAATTGTACCCATTTGTTGAGTGTTTTTTTTGGTGTCTAATCCGCATATATATCACCATTGCCCTAGATTTTCTTGACTGTATATCACTTAAATGTCAATATATACACGTGTGATTTAGTTTACGAAGATTTTTCACTGCCGAGAACCTCGATCGGAGAGTAAAAAAGGCGTAAGGTTCACAATAGTGTAAAACGAAAATGGGATATACCGGTCTAGGATTTGAGTTACCGGAACAAGGGCCATACCAACCCCCCAAGAATGGAATCGTCGAGCGAAAACACTTGACAACCTCCTAGAAGTAGCTTTTCTTGCCACCAGACCTTTCTCCATCAATTAGGAATCTAATGCCGTCACTAAACACATTCCTTAAATTGTAGCCATTTGTTGAGTGTTTTTTTTTGGTGTCTAATCCGCATATATATCACCATTGCCCTTGATTTTCTTGACTGTATATCTCTTAAATGTCAACATATACACGTGTGATTTAGTTTACGAAGATTTTTCAATGCCGAGAACCTCGATCAGAGAGAAAAAAACGCGTAAGGTTCACAATGGTGTAAAATTAAAATGCGATATACCGGGGTAGGATTCGAGTTACAGGAACAAGGGCCAAACCAACCACCCAAGAATGGAATCGTCGGGCGAAAACACTCGACAACCTCCTAGAAGCAGCTTTTCTTCCACCAGACCTTTCTCCATCAATTAGGAATCAGATGCCGTCACTAAACACATTTCTTAAATTGTAGCCATTTGTTGAGTGTTTTTTTTGGTGTCTAATCCGCATATATATATCACCATTGGCCTTGATTTTCTTGACTGTATATCTCTTAAATGTCAACATATACATGTGTTATTTAGTTTACGAAGATTTTTGAATGCCGAGAACCTCGATTAGAGAGTAAAAAAGGCGTAAGGTTCACAATGGTGTAAAATTAAAATGGGATATACCGGGCTAGGACTTGAGTTACAGGAACAAGGGCCAAACCAACCACCCAAGAATGGAATCATCGAGCGAAAACACTTGACAACCTCCTTGAAGCAGCTTTTCTTGCCACTAGACCTTTCTCCATCAATTAGGAATCTGATGCCGTCACTAAACACATTCCTTAAATTGTAGCCATTTGTTGAGTGTTTTTTTTTGTGTCTAATCCGCATATATATCACCATTGCCCCTGATTTTCTTGACTGTATATCTCTTAAATGTCAAAATATACACATGTGATTTAGTTTACGAAGAGTTTTGAATGCCGAGAACCTCGATCTGAGAGTAAAAAAGGCGTAAGGTTCACAATGGTGTAAAATTAAAATGGGATATATCGGGGTAGGATTCGAGTTACAGGAACAAGTGCCAAACCAACCACCCAAGAATGGAATCGTAGAGCGAAAACACTTGATAACATCCTAGAAGCAGCTTTTCTTGCCACCAGTCCTTTCTCCATCACTTAGGAATCAGATGCCGTCACTAAACACATTCCTTAAATTGTAGCCATTTGTTGAGTGTTTTTTTGGGTGTCGAATCCGCATATATATCACCATTGCCCTTGATTTTCTTGACTGTATATCTCTTAAATGTCAACATATACACGTGTGATTTTGTTTACGAAGATATTTCGATGCCGAGAACCTCGATCGGAGAGTAAAAAAGGCGTAAGGTTCACAATTGTGTAAAATTAAAAATGGGATATACCGTGCTAGGATTTGAGTTACAGGAACAAGGGTGAAACCAACCACCTAAGAATGGAATCCTCGAGCGAAAACAATTAACAACCTCCTAGAAGCAGCTTTTCTTGCCACCAGACCTTTCTCCATCAATTAGGAATCTGATGCCGTCAATAAACACATTCCTTAAATTGTATCAATTTGTTGAGTGTTTTTTTTTGGTGTCTAATCCTCATATATATCACCATTTCTCTTGATTTTCTTGACTGTATATCTCTTAAATGTCAACATATACACGTGTGATTTAGTTTACAAAGATTTTTTAATGCCGAGAACCTCGATCAGAGAGTAAAAAAGGCGTAAGGTTCACAATGGTGTAAAATTAAAATGGGATATACCGTGCTAGGATTTGAGTTACAGGAACAGGGGCCAAACCAACCACCTAAGAATGGAATCGTCGAGCGAAAACACTTGACAACCTCCTAGAAGCAGCTTTTCTTGCCACCAGACCTTTCTCCATCAATTAGGAATCTGATGCCGTCACTAAACACATTCCTTAAATTTTAGCCATTTGTTGAGTGTTTTTTTTTGGTGTCTATTCCGCATATATATCACCATTACCCTTGATTTTCTTAACTGTATATCTCTTAAATGTCAACGTATACACGTGTGATTTAGTTTACGAGGATTTTTCAATGTCGAGAACCTATCTTAGAGAGTAAAAAAGGCGTAAGGTTCACAATGGTGTAAAATTAAAATGGGATATACCGGGCTAGGATTCGAGTTAAAGGAACAATGGCCAAACCAACCACCCAAGAACGGAATCGTCGAGCGAAAACACTTGTCAACCTCCTAGAAGCAGCTTTTCTTTTCACCAGACCTTTCTCCATCAATTAGGAATCTGATTCCGTCACTAAACACATTCCTTAAATTGCAGCCATTTGTTGAGTGTTTTCTTTGGTGTCCAATCCGCATATATATCACCATTGCCCTTGATTTTCTTGACTGTATATCTCTTAAATGTCAACATATACACGTGTGATTTACTTTACGAAGATTTTTCAATGCCGAGAACCTCGATTAGAGAGTAAAAAAGGCGTAAGGTTCACAATGGTGTAAAATTAAATGGGATATACCGGGCTAGGATTCGAGTTACAGGAACAAGGACCAAACCAACCACCTAAGAATCGAATCGTTGAGCGAAAACACTTGACAACTTCCTAGAAGCCGCTTTTCTTGCCACCAGACCTTTCTCCATCAATTAGGAATCTGATGCCGTCACTAAACACATTCCTTAAATGGCAGCCATTTGTTGAGTGTTTTTTTTTTTTGTGTCTAATCAGCATATATATCACCATTGCCCTTGATTTTCTTGACTGTATATCTCTTAAATATCAACATATACACGTGTGATTTAGTTTACGAAGATTTTTCAATGCCGAGAACCTCGATTAGAGAGTAAAAAAGGCATAAGGTTCACAATAGTGTATAATTAAAATGGGATATACCGGGCTAGGATTCGAGTTACAGGAACAAGGGCAAAACCAACCACCCAAGAATGGAATCGTCGAGCGAAAACACTTGACAATCTCCTAGAAGCAGCTTTTCTTGCCACCGGACCTTTCTGTAACACCACGTAAAAACGTGTCCAGTTATGTATAGACACGTGTCCTAAACTCTAAATATGTGAAAGATTTAGTTTGAAGGACTAAAGTTGACAAACAGTGAAAATATGTATGCGAAGGGACTAAAAGAGTCAACATGCTATACTTGAGCCTCTGAATGACCATACGTGATGAATATATTCTTTAACGAGTGATTAATTGGATATAAGAAGCCATTTGTGAAAATAATCAGAAGATTATTAAACTACAAGGGTTAAACGTGTCAACATGTCAATTCGTACCTCTGAGTGACCTTTTAACGAACCTGAGGCTTTGAAATATTCAAATATACTCTCAAGAATAAGTGGTATAAATTTCACGTGGTTTCGAGATCGTTAAGCAAGTTTTCAAGACTTTGGGTAAAAAGTGCCAATATGATGAAACTTGCATTTATAGTGATATTTAACGAAATTGAGCCTAACGAAGTTTGATTATACATCCTTGAGCCTCTACAAACTAACTACAAGGGCCTTACATGACAAAAATCAAGTTATATAAGGTTTAAGTTGGCCAGGCACTGATTCTGTCATGTTTGAAAGTGTTTTAACCTGAACAGCAGGTTTAAGCTGGGCGCGTAAGCCTTCACCTGATCCTACGCGGGCCGCGTAGAACTGCCCAGTGTAGAAAACACCTACCAGGTGCGGGTTATCAGCTTTAAACCGACTTTAACTCATTATAATCGATACCATGGGCTGTTGGACGGATTTATTTTACCACTAGGACACATGGGGTGATCTTGGGAGCCCCCTTTACAGCTGCAATTGATCCATGTGTTTGGAATTTAGTATATAAGGAGCACTAGTTCATAGTTCATATGCACACATTTATAACAACTTTCAAAAACACATACTTCTGGAGCTTGCAAGCATTAGGAGAAGACTTTCAAGTGTAGAAAAGATAGCAAGGGCCATTAGTAAGAGTTTTAATCCTTGCTTAGTCCTTTTAATTAGCTTAAAAACCGAAAAGTCAAATATATCGTAATTAAGCTTTGACTTTCGGTTTAATCACAAATGGTCCAGCCACTGACCGAAACGAAAGTGGTTATGGAACCATATTAAGGTAGGTGATTAACCCTTAAAAGGGCACCTCCTATTTATTTCGTTTGACTAGTTAATTGTTGGGTCAAACTAGTTTGACAAAAAGTCAAACTGGACAGAAAGTTTAAAAATAATTTAAACTGATAAAATAGAGGTTCTAAATTATATTTTAACATTCTAATGACTTGGTAATTAATATTAGAACATGTTTAATCAGGCCTAACCTGACAATTATCATTCTAAGGTCAGTTTATAACCAAAAGTCGCAAAAGCTTGACTTTTGCTTTGACTTTCAGTTCTGACCCGTTTAAGCTTAATTCTCCCATGTTTCAAGCTTCCATTAGGACCATATTACTCAGTAGTATAACCCTCTGGAGTTATATTACTTGTTCCTTAGTAGATTGAATTATATGCACTTGTTTGTTAATATGCTTCTAAATGCCATAAATGCCCTTTTGACATATAAATGAGATTTTTAGAAATGTGAAAGGACAAAAACCTTTGCTACTGATATTTAAACTTATCCCGAAAATTTGACATCAGTTCTTGGTCCCAAATGGAAGTTATGCTCGATATCGTAATTAGAAGGTTTTTATTAATTAATTTGCGATATCTTGCATAATGCATCTTTAAACTTGGATTTTTAACCAAAACTCATTACCTACTGTTAAAATATTAATTTTAAGGAATTTTAAGATTTTTGGTCAGATTATAATCTGTTTAAAACATAGAGTTCTTGTATAATTCGGTTAATGACGATAATACCCTTTTTAGGCATAAAATAAGATTAACAAATGATTTGAATGCCAAAATTTTTCCTACTGATTTCATACATTAAATAAATTATTTTTAGCATTTAAAACTGATCAAAATCTCAGATTTACATAAACATCTTGATTATCGTCAATTAGCGAGTTTTACACTAATTAGGTGCATAGTATGGTTTAAAATCATATTTAACACCTAAGACTTGTTATCTACTGAATTTTTAAACAAATTTAAATATAATAACAGTAGGTATAAGTCATGAACTCAGATGTCCAAAAATGTCCTTAAAAGCCTATGTGAAATGACCAAAATGCTCTTTCGGGGCATAGTCTAGCCAAAAATGGTAAACCTCACATATATGTAATATCTTACTGATGTAATGAGATAAATTAAATATTTTTACTGATTTCAAAATACCAGAACTTCAGTTTGTTATAAAATCTCTTTTATAATTATTAAATTGACCAAAATGCCCTTACAGGACTTAAATTGGTTTAAATTACTTTTTGGGCATATATATGTTAACATCCTACTGATGTATTAACATATTTTAAGCATAATAACATTTGAGACCTGTATATAATTCATTTGGTTACCCGTTACGCGTTTATGCGTTTGGATCGGTTTATGTGACTAGTTTACATAAAATAGCCGAAACAGGTTTAACCTTATCATTAAATCCTCAAATTCCAGAATGTGATTAGTTTACCCATATTATACAAGTATCCAAGCCTGTCGGGTCTAAACCACATTCTATTCCGGTCTCCGCTTAATCTAGCGTTTAGAACCGTACAGTTTCCTTCTAGCTAGCCGGTCTAAGTCTTTGACTTAACTAAAGACCCGTTGGCATCCTAATAGGTTATTAAACCTTCTATACAGATTAAGTAGCATCAAGTAGAAGGTATCATCATAAAGCTTTAGGATTATACGGCTGAGTTACCTTTCACATTAGCTCAGGTAAATACTTTTAACTTATTTTCCCTTATACGGGCCTGGGATATGGTATTATAATAATACCATTTGGTCGGGTATGAAATCATTTAATCGGATTGTGATTAATAAATTTACATACCCCGTTTTAATCTGTCTTGTTTGATAACATAAACATTGGGGGTTAATTCGACCATTTCCTGGATATCCTCGGCTCATTTCATTTGAAAATGGCCACGACCTATGCACGGGGTGTAGGCATACACCTGACAGATGCAAATGCTAAAATATAAACCCACATGTTGGGAATAACTCCTTTGTGGGTTCTATAAGTGGTGAGTCGGTTAATCATGACCGGCTTCTAACCGGCCCCAATTGTATGACAAACATGTAAATCTGTATACAAGATTATCTTTAAATAATTGTCTCAAGTTATAAATGATTTGTGCCATGTGCACTTAAATCAATTTTCATAAATGTTTACAAAAGAGTCAGTTAATTGTATTTACCAGTGTAAACTGACGTATTTTCTAAAGACTGATTGACAGGTACCTCTCGTAATAGGCTGGAGCTATTAGGTGTCGTATAAGAGGATCTTCCAAATCCCTAAGATACATGAAGTCTGTTATTTTGTTTCCTTGTATTTATTTATGATCCGCCTGTGGATCTTTTTGTAGGATCGTGAAACGACCTAACGAGTCGATCAGAAGAGTGCTCAGACAGAATCAGAGGCGGAGTTCATTGATTCTGTCTTTATTTAGCTTGTATAACACTAGAATCACTATTAACTGTCTTTTGTATTGATCAAAACACTTTTACAGACTTGGAGACACTTCGACAGCACCTCGGCGTCGGAAACAAGAATGATTACAACTGATTACGCTTGAGTGGTATTTATAGGCATGTGATTCCGCTTGAACATGCTCAAGCGGAATTACATCTTCAAGCGAAATTACTTCAAACAGAAATAACAACATGATTTCGCTTGAAATAACCTGCTGATTCCGCTTGAAATGACCATGTGTCATGTTCAAGCGAAATTACCTATAAAATCCCATTTCTCGTTTTTCACGCCCTAATCTATCAGTTCTAATCTAAGACTCGAACGAAGATGAAGTCGACAGACAACTGCACCAACAGACTCCCCCTTGAATGTTAACGGAATCTTCAGTGAGAGTCTTCATCATAACGACTCTTCAATCTTGATCGATCTTCTTTTTTACTTAGCATGTACCAGGATCTTCTCTTTGGCTCTAACCTCGTCAAACTCCCCCTTTCATTATGCTGGGATCGCTGTCTGGAATTAGCTATCACCTTGAGATTGCATCCTGGCTTTAATTCTGTTCAGCTCATCTCCTGCACAAATTTTCTCACCACCACATAAGTTTTTACTTAAATCAATAAGAAAAACTTACTTGTAGAAATCATTCAATCATAATAGTTATATCAAATTCAAATTAATGACTTTGATTAATTAATCTAACTTCTTTCTCAAATCAAAATTTTCAATTAAACATATATTCCCAACCCTGCTCATCATGTTTAGCACTTGGAATTTTGAAAATCAGCTCTTCAACATCAGTTGTCGAAAATCTTTTTGAATTTTTCAAAATTTATGCTAAAACACACTAAAAATATTTTTTGGATTTAAAAAAAAAAAATGAAACGCAGAGAAGAAATATTTATAGACAATATTTTTGTGAGTTTGTGTAAGAGGATCATATCAGTTTATGTGACCAATCACTAGCACCGTTAAGCTTTAAACATTTACAGTTCTAAACGATTCACATAGATTGACGATATTGTTGTCCACTTAAACTCAATCTAAAAACTTTCGAAATGCTTACTGATACGTTAAGATATATTAATTTTGCACTAAATTCTTATGGACCCCACGATCTCAGCATATCCCCTCATCATGCAATACACAGACTCAAGTAATGCCTTTAAACTTTTATCAACTGTGATTTGTGCGAAAACAAAGCAGAATGTTTAAACATTAACAATCAGGTCGATACTTCTGTATACGTAGAGAAAGTCCAATGTTTAAACAAAATAAGAAAATAAAAATAAGTTGAAGCTGTTTAGGCTTTAACCACCAGGTCGATACTTCCGTATACGCAGAGGAGGTCCAAAGCTTAAATTAAACACCAAGAAAATAAAGCAGAACGTTTAGGAAATAACATCCAGGTCGATACTCACGTATACGCAGAGGATGTCCAATGCTTAAACAAAATAAAGAAATAAAACAAGTTTAAATCTTTGCAAAATAAAATGCACAATCACAGCGACTTTTCAGCAAAGTTGTGAAAGTTCACAAACTTAACCAGTTTTATGTCTTTCGACAATCAGCGATTACTAAGTAGGCACACAATCAAGACGGACAAAACTAAGTACTATGCTTTCAACCATGTTTCCCACTAGAACTAGGCTTTTTCGTTTAAGTTTGTATCATTCTCGCAATTCTACTAGTCTAGCTGAGCCTATCGTCACATCTTTAGTGAGACCGTTTATCACATTTTATCATTCTATTTCTTTAACATGCTGTGACAGTCCAACTGATCTACTATCATTTCCTCTTTTTTTCACAACAAAACTCATTTTTGCATTTTTTCAAATGTTTTTGGAATTTTCAAATTTTCAATTTTTTTAAATTTTTTACTCCCCCTAAAATCAAAATATATCTCAATTTTGATTTTCTGAGAAAATTTGAAAACACTGTACAAAGTAAGATGACAACATGATGAGAATTACTTCAATTCTCCATTCACTTGGCTTAAACAATCAGAACTCCCCCTGACACAAAACGTTTTCCCATAGTGATTTCAAAACACTTAAGTTTGTTTTAATCAAAATGGTTTTTCCAGAAAATTAGTTTTGTGAGTCATTTTTCAAACATGGGGATCATTCATCACCTTGTTTTCTTCAACCACTTGGAAAAAATTTAACATTTCCGATTTTCTCAACACAATCACTTGTAGAAAATCAAGTACAACTTAATGTCCCTGATTTACCACTTGTAAGTTGAAATATCACAAACGTGAATTTCTCAAGAAAGATGCCGATTCCTGCTCCACACTTACCAACCTGGAAGCTCCGGCAAGTCAGGTTTTTCATTTAAACAGTTTCACCCAAGCCTGACGGTCCTTGGGTGTTTTTGAAGTTCCTTTTGACAATGATGGAAAATTTTCATCATTCACTATCAAACCGGAATCACCACTTTTTACCTAAACCAATGGCTCTTTTGGTTTTGATGAACCAGATTCATTGCCTGAACATGGCTTGTCTGACTTTGATGAGTCAGATTCATTGCCAACAACTGGCTTCTTTGTTTCCGGAGAAACAAATTCATCACCAGGAAGTAAAGATTTCACTTTCTTTGTTTTGTTAATCTTTTGATTAACCTCTTTTTCTTTCTTTACTCTATCCTCTGTCCTCAGATTTCACATGTAGGATCGTGAAACGACCTAACGAGTCGATCAGAAGAGTGCTCAGACAGAATCAGAGGCGGAATTCATTGATTCTGTCTTTATTTAGCTTGTATAACACTAGAATCACTATTAACAGTCTCTTATATTGATCAAAACACTTTTATAGACTTGGAGACACTTCGACAGCACCTCGGCATCGGAAACAAGAATGATTACAACTGATTACGCTTAAGTGATATTTATAGGCATGTGATTCCGCTTGAACATGCTCAAGCGGAATTACATCTTCAAGCGAAATTACTTCAAGCAGAAATAACAACATGATTTCGCTTGAAATAACCTGCTGATTCCGCTTGAAATGACCATGTGTCATGTTCAAGCGAAATTACCTATAAAATCCCATTTCTCGTTTTTCGCGCCCTAATCTATCAGTTCTAATCTAAGACTCGAATGAAGAAAAAGTCGACAGACAACTGCACCAACGCTTATTACAATCCAGTCTGTATATTCTTTCATTCGGACACTCAGACATTTTGGTTTGTAATAGTTTATTTACCAAGCCTTCCGCTGTGCTATTATATTGTGTGTAATGACAATGATGATATCAACTATGTCACGATACTCCCCGCCGGGCCCACCAGTATTATGTGGAAATATCGGGGTGTGACAGGTTGGTATCAGAGCCAACATTGAGTGAATTAAACACTAACCTTTTGTGTTTAATCTCAATGACACAATAAGCACATTCCTTAGACTTTCGAGTCTAGGCCAATGACCTAGGATTTATTCTTAAATTTCCTTTATTGTTAATATTTTACTCCCTCCGTCCCATTTTAAGTGTCCACCTTTGACTTTTCAAGTCTTTTTCTTTCAATTTTGACCGTAAATATCTTTGTTTATGTTATATAGTAGTTGTTAAAATTTATATCATTGTAAAGTAGATTTAAAATCCAATTCATTCATATATTTTATATCAAGTGTTACGTAACACACAAAAAAATATCGACGGTCAAAGTTTGAAAGACAAAGACTTGAAAAGTAAAAGGTGGACACTTAAAATGGGACGGAGGGAGTATTTTATTTTACTTATTTCGATAGGATTAATCATCAACAATGCCACCAAGAGTGAGAGGCAAAGGTAAAGGTCCAATGCGAGGTGAACCGTCAGGACACGCAGGACCCTCCCATCGGCGCACCCCGTCTGCGTCGCATTCTAGTTCAGATTCCCATGACCATTGGGGTCATTCTTTCGAACCAGCGAGACACTCTATTTCGTTGAGCTCATCACCTTCTTTTCATCCATCATTCGGGCCGTCTGTTCCAGATGAGCCCTAGCATTCTCAACACTCCCATGATTCACATCATTCGCATCACTCCCACCATTCCTATCAATCTTACCATTCTTTGCATTCTCATTCCTTTCATCATTCGGATTCTACCTACTCTCCAGCCCAGTTTAATCCCAATGACTATGTCAACGACTTTTTGGGCTACAACCCTTTGGGACCCGGGGATCACTTTCCTCATGACATGGAGATGGACGATGACCCGGACCCTGAACTCCAAACCGGAACACCGGGCCACCCTATTAGCATCTCGAGCGGTTCTCCATATCAAGGATCACCGTACCAAGGGCCTGATTCATTTAAAGAATGGTGGTCAAAGTATGAATTGGAATTCACCCCTTCACATCATAACTCCTCGGCTCAACCTCCTTTAAATGAGCCTTACCTTCAAGTTGTCACTCCTCCACCTCTTCCAGTTGAGGACCCGCCTCAACAGCCACCTCAGCCACCTCCCGAGCCACCTAGGCGAAGGAGGAATGCACGAATATCCGTGCGAGGAGGACCTCGGTTCAGTTCTCCTCAAGATTCAAGTTCTTACCCTCCTATCCTCGAGGACCCACAAATGGGTGGACCCTCGCATGCGGTGCCGGAAGACGATCCTCCGCCGGTTTCTTATGCACCACCACCAGTGGGTTTCGACAACCCGATCCCGACTTACCCAGGTTCATCTGGGTATAACCCATCAGGATATCCAACTACTGGGGATTATGGATATCAAGCCTCTGCGGATTATGGAACCCAAGATCCGTATCCTACAGCCGCCCAGTACAATGCACTTTATCCTTCTTCTTACCCTCCAGTTTACCCAACTGGATATCCGGTGCAGGGGTATCCATACCCGCCACATTAGCAACCTCCTCCTCCCCAACAGGATCAAACTCAGGAGATTTTAGAGAGGTTGGACAGGGTTGAGCGTAAAGCAGATGAAACCAACAAAAAGCACAACAACTTTCTCAAGGGCCTTGCAAGTCTCATCAAAGGCAAAAAGAAATAGAAAGTTGTTTATTGTACTTTGTATTTTGTATTTTATTTTCAATCAAGTCCATGTGAGGACATTTTATTTTCAGTACCTAGTCCCTGCGAGGACTTATTTCTGTTTCTGTAGCCCCTGCGTGGGCATTATGTTCTTTTTAAGACGCGTTTAGGGCACCTTGTAATGGTTTAATGTTTAATGGAATTTCTTTGGATTTTAATTATGTACTTTATTACATCATCATGCTTTATCATTTCAATTTTTAATTGATCTGCCAAAGAAATTCTTAGAGGTATCACTTAGCCAAAATATTAAATGGCTATGATGGTACAACCTTTTTAAGACAATAAATCTCTGTTAACATCTGAAAACATGTTAACATTCCTGGCTGTGCGGTACGAGAAACCACACAAGCTTCCAAATGTACTTGGATTTTTCCAAAGTCACATATGTATAGCCTATATGATCAATGTGAATCATGGCTAATAAACATCAATATGATGTATACACCAAAACATCCATTAGAGATGTATGCTTATAAGCAAAGGTGTAATAATGACAATGATAGTTTTATTTATAAACTTCTTGTCAAAAAGGCGATGAACTATGTTCGACCCTTAAAAGATCAATGATCCAAGAGATCATTGGTTATGTTTTAATCGTCCTTGTGACAAGGCCTTTTGTGCCATCTAAATGTCCTTCGAGACGAGCCTTGTACTAAATAAAAATTTCTTTCATGACATTGACAGTTGTGATTTATATCCCCTGTCTAATAAATATAAAGGATTATATCCTATTATAGCTTATAATGGTTCTGTTATAGCCTAGACAAATCATGATTGAATTAATTTATTTAAAATGGTCTATATGCTTTAATAATACCATGACCATCTAATCATCAATGCGATGATTCATTTTATAATTTAAATATATCATCATTGTTTGATATAGTACACGAATCATGGCTGGCTCTGATGAAGCAAACAGTCATCCCGTGGAAGAAAACAACAATACCAGGATTAATATCACTGGTGCTGAATTGCAAGCAATGATAACCGCAGCGGTTGCTCAAGCTGTGGATAATAAGTTCAAGGAGCCGAGTATTGTTCGGTCCAAAACTCATTTAAAGTCCCTATCTCATTTGCATACACTGAAGAAGGACGAGTCTCAACACTCGTCTAATCAGAGAAGTGAACCTCAGAAGCAGATTGTCCTTGAACTGACTCCCAGGTACTCCAAGGGTTGTACCTATAAATACTTTGTCTCCTGTAAACCGAGGGATTTCACAGGAGAAAAGGGAGCAATTGATTGCATGAAATGGTTAGATGAAATGGAGACCGTGATAGACATCAGTGGATGTGCTAAGGAGGACATAGTGAAGTTTGTGTCTCAACCTTTCAAGGGCGATGCCCTCACTTGATGGAAAGCATTAGTGCAAGCCACTGGAAAGGTTTCTTTGTACAACCTTTCATGGAGCAAGTTTGTTGATTTGGTGAAGGACACTTATTGTCCTCAACATGAAGTTGAGAGAATAGAGACTGACCTCCTCACCTTGGTGATGAAGGATCTAGATTGTAGGTCCTATGTGACCAGTTTCAACTCGATGTCAAGACTTGTACCATACTTGGTCACTCCTGAACCCAAACGCATTGCGCATTTCATCGGTGGTCTAGCCCCCGAAGTGAAATGAAATGTTAAGGCTTCTAAGCCTGCTACATATAGATCCACAGTGGATCTATCTTTGTCCCTTACTCTAGATGTTGTGAGGAGTAGGGCAAAGAAAGCTACCGATGATGGGAAGAGGAAGAGGGAGGAAGACAAGTCTCCTCAGTCAAACAAGAAGAACAAAGGGAACTTTGGTTCCAAAAAGGGGCAGTCAAATGACAAGCCCAGGTGCAAGACTTGCCACAAAAGGCACTTTGGAAAGTGCAACCAAGACCCACAAGCCAAACCATGTGGGATTTGCAAAAAGAAAGAGCACAAGTTTGTTGAGTGCCGAAACATCAAGGACGCAACCTGTTACGGTTGCAATGAAAAGGGGCACATCAAGACCAATTGCCCCAAGAATGCTAAGAAGCGCGAGGAGGCGAAGAAAACGAATGCGAGAGTTTTTCAAATGAATGCTAGGGAAGCGGTGAACGACGAGAACGTCATAACAGGTACCTTCCTCATTAATAATAACTATGCTAGAGTCTTATTTGATTCCGGTGCTGATAAGTCTTTTGTAGACCATAAGTTCTGTAAGTTATTGAATTTGCCTATTAGGACTCTAGACATAAAATATGAGGTAGAGCTTGCCGATGGTACCTTAGAAACAGCTTCAACTCTTCTTGATGGATGCTTTATATCCATTAAGAATCATTCTATCCCGCTATCCCTCTTGCCAATGAAATTGGCTGGGTTTGATATAGTTTTGGGCATGGATTGGTTGTCGCATAACCAAGCCCAAATTGCCTGTGATAAAAAGCTAGTTATTATCAAAACCCCTTCTGGTGAATCAGTCACTATTCAAGGGGATACACAATATGTATTGCCCAGCAATGTGTCTATTCTCAAGGTATCGTGGCGTTTGAAGAGCGGATGTGTCATCTACATGGCACAAGTGACTGTGAATGATCCGAAGCCTAAGATTGAAGACATTCCAATCATCTCTGAGTATCCTGATGTTTATCCTGGCGAGTTACCTGGATTACCTCCAGAAAGGCAAGTAGAGTTCAGGATAGACATTCTACCAGGGTCTACACCTATTGCACGAGCTCCTTATCGTCTAGCGCCTACCGAAATGAAAGAGCTCAGAACTCAATTAGATGACTTACTGGAAAAAGGTTTCATTCAACCCAGCTCTTCGCCTTGGGGGGCTCCAATATTGTTTGTGAAAAAGAAGGATGGATCAATGCGCTTATGCATTGATTATCGTGAATTAAATAAGGTAACGATTAAGAATCGTTATCCTTTGCCCAGGATCGACGATTTATTTGATCAACTCCAAGGGGCGAGCTATTTCTCGAAGATTGATTTAGGATCTGGGTATCATCAACTTAAGGTTAGAACCGAATATGTACCAAAGACAGCATTCAGAACAAGGTATGGACACTATGAATTTTTAGTGATGCCTTTTGGGCACACTAGTGCGCCAGCAGCATTCATAGACCTCATGAATAGAGTCTGCAAACCATACTTAGATAAGTTTGTCATCGTCTTCATAGATGACATACTTATCTATTCTCGTAGCCAAGTTGATCATGAGAAGCACCTTCGATGTATCTTAGGATTGCTTCGACAGGAGAAGTTGTATGCTAAATTCTCCAAGTGCGAGTTCTGGCTTCGTGAAGTCCAATTCCTTGGACATGTTGTTAGTGAGCGTGGTATCCAAGTAGATCCCGCCAAGATAGAAGCCATTATGAATTGGGAAGCACCGAAGACGCCGACAGAAATTCACAGCTTTCTGGGTTTAGCTGGATATTATAGAAGATTCATTGAGAACTTCTTGAGAATAGCTGCACCATTAACTTCTTTGACCCGCAAGAATGTGAAATTTGATTGGGGTCCAAAGCAACAAGAATCCTTTGAGATTCTTAAGCAAAAGTTAAGCAATGCTCCGGTATTATCTTTACCTGAAGGAGTAGAGGAATTTGTCGTTTACTGTGATGCTTCACACACCAGTATGGGATGTGTACTCATGCAGCGAGGCAAGGTGATTGCCTATGCATCACGACAACTGAAAGTGCATGAAAAGAATTACACCACCCACGATTTGGAATTGGGTGCCGTTGTATTCACACTTAAGCTATGGAGACATTAATTATATGGAACTAAATGTGTGATCTATTCGGATCACAAAAGTCTCCAACACTTATTCAATCAAAAGGATCTCAATATGAGACAACGCCGATGGATGGAGACTCTAAATGATTGTGATTGCGAAATTCGCTACCATCCTGGTAAAGCGAATGTGGTCGCCGATGCTCTAAGCCGAAAGGAAAGAGTTAAACCTATCAGAATCAATGCCAAGAGCATTGAAATGAAGAAAAGCCTGAATGAAAGGCTATTAGCTGCACAAAAAGAAGCTATTTTGGAAGCTAACTTTCCAAATGAAAAGTTAGGTATAACTATTGAACAGTTAGCACCTGGTAAGGATGGAATTCTCAGACTGGATGGGAGAATTTGGGTTCCTATTCATGGAGGACTTCGAGATGTAATCCTCCAAAAAGCCCACAACTCTAAATACTCAGTTCACCCTGGAGGTGACAAAATGTATCAGGATTTGAAGGCTAATTATTGGTGGATAGGTTTGAAGAAATCTATTGCCACACATGTAGCTAAGTGCCTGACTTGTGCTCAGATTAAAGCTGAACACCAAAAGCCATCAGGTCTGTTGCAACAGCCAAAACTTCCCACATGGAAGTAGGAGATGGTAACCATGGATTTTATAACCAAGTTACCTAAAACAAAGCATGTAAATGACACCATATGGGTTATAGTTGATAGACTGACTAAGTCAGCACATTTCTTACCCATCAAGGAGACTCATAGCTCCGACAAGTTAGCCAGTTGTACGTTGATAAGATTGTATCCCTTCATGAAGTGTCGGTGTCTATTATCTCTGATAGAGATACTAGATACACCTCTCACTTTTGGAAAAGTTTCCAACAATCTTTGGGCACTCGTTTGAATTTTAGTACTGCTTACCATCTTCAGACAGATGGACAGAGTGAGCGTACAATTCAAACTTTGGAAGACATGCTTCGTGCATGTGTTATTGATTTGGGAGGTAGTTGGGATGATCACCTACCATTGATCGAGTTCTCCTATAACAATAGCGACCATACTAGCATTCAGGTTGCGCCTTTTGATGCATTATATGGTAGGAAATGCAGAACGCCTGTTTGTTGGGCAGAAGTAGGAGAAGCTCAGTTGTTAGGACCTGATATAGTCCTGGAAATGACGGACAAGATTGTCCAGATTCGCGATCGCCTGAAAGCTGCCAGGGATAGGCAGAAAAGTTATGCGGACATGAGGCAAAAATCTTTAAAGTTTGAGGTTGGCGATAAAGTCTTACTGAAAGTATCACCCTGGAAAGGTGTGATGCGTTTTGGTAAGAAGGGCAAGTTAAGCCCTAGGTATATTGGACCATTCGAAATTATCGAATGTGTCGGCAGTGTAGCTTATAAGCTAAACTTGCCTGAGGAGCTGAGTGGAATTCATAATGTGTTCCACATTTGTAATCTCAAGAAATGTCTAGCCGATGAATCGCTAGCTGTTGGTGCATACGTCTGTCGACTTCATCTTGTATCGAGTCTTGTATTTGTTTAGATAGATCAGGGCACGTAGAATGAGAAAACGAGAAATGTATGTTTATGGGCATTTTGCACGAAATGACTATTTCGTGTGAAACTGATTTCGTTTGGATTGTTTCGTGCGAAATAAGGTTGCCTATAAATACTAGGTCATGCCTTGTCATTTGTAACGATTGGATTCCGGTAGCGAAGCTCTGCCGAAGTGTCTCCAGCATTGTAAATCGACTTGATATCAATACAGAGACAGTTTAAAGTGATTTTCTGTGCAATTCAGCTGAAACGATTTCGATATGTTTGTTTCCGCCACTCGTATTGAAAAGAACTCTTCTGAACGACTCGTTTCGGTCGTGAAATCGATCCTACAAGTGGTATTAGAGCTCAGGAGGAGGAGTTCTTACCATTTCAGCTGCAATTTCTGTTTTCTACACCCTCTTTTTCAAAATTGAAGTTATTCACAACAGTTGTCACTTTATTTGTATAGTTTGTTTTTAAAATTTCCTTTTAATGTTTTTGCATTTTAGGGGGGGTAAGAAATTCAGAAAATCCAAAAACATTAGAAAATTTGAAAAACCCAAAAACATGATAAAATCAAAATGAGTTTTGTTGAGAAAAAGGGGAAATGAGAGTACATCAGTGGACGATCACAGCATGCTAAAGAATTGGAAAGTTAAAATGTTATAAACGGCCTCACTGATGATAAGCCAGTAGGTTTTTGCACACTTTGTAGATTGTGTTCGAGATATAAACCTAAATTTCAAACTTACTTATCTCATGGGGAACATCTCTTGGATATATGGGTAACCCCCAAAATATTGTTTGAAAGATCCCTCTTTCTGAGATACTAGGTCTTTATGCTTAGTGATATCTGGGGTATTATCCCGGGACTTCTGATTTTGCGGAAGCAATGGCCTAGTCCCCGTATAATATTTTTTTCTTGCTTGAAATAAAAGCACCCCCCTCAGCATAAAAAATAATGAAACATTGCAAAATGCTAATCATGTGCTGTTGAAGAAAAGATTCTCTAAAGGGAACACACCTAAAGTCGAAGCCATCATCTCTCTGATTTTGCGGAAGTAATAGCCTGAGCTCTCATGGCCCTCGCATTTAACCCTTTACAGATATCATCTAGGTATACTCACCTGTAAGACTGAATATTGGGATCTGGATACGGGAGTATATTCTGAGGTGGGACACACAAATAAGTTCAAGTGCTTAAAACATTAATCTCATATCTCGAAACAGTTGAAATTTGTGTGAAAATTTAAGTGGATCAGTATACTGGCAATCTAAGTGAATCGTTTAGAACTTAAAATGTTTAAAGCTTAGCGGTGTTAGTGATTTGTCTCAGAAACTGATATGATCCTCTTACACAAACTCACAAAAGATAGTTTGTATATATTTCTCTACTGATTTTCTTTTATACCAAAATCCAAAAAGATTTTCAGTGTGTTTTAGCATAAAATTTTGAAAAATTCAAAAAGATTTCCGACAATTGATGTTGAAGAGCTGATTTTCAAAACTCCAAGTGCTAAACATGATGAACAGGTTTGAGAGAGTGTTTTTAAAGATGTTATTTTTACAAGTGATCATCTGAGAATACAAATGATAAATCATTGTGGATGATATTTGCATGAGATTGTTTGAGTTTGAAAGTGATAAGCCGGATTTTAAAATTGTTAAAACTTAAAATATGTGAATTTTATATTTTAGGTAGAGATTGTGCAGGCAGTAGCAGCAAAGTTTTGACTCATGAAATAACTATTCCAGACTGCGATCCTAGCTTATTGAAAAGGGGAGTCTGAAGACATAAGCTGATGATGCTGATGAAGTTAAGGAATCAAGAGACCTGTTCAAGAAGTGTATAGAGCCAGGTTGCAATTGTGGAAGAAAGAGAAAGAGAGAAAGAGATTGATTGAAGTCACTTTCAATGGAGAATCTTTAGAGAGAGCGAGAAGACTGATAAAGACTGAAGGTTTGACAACCGAAGACTAGACACCGAAGACTTCGCCAACATCCGAGGGGGAGTCTGTTGGTGCATACGTCTGTCGACTTCATCTTGTATCGAGTCTTGTATTTGTTTAGATAGATCAGGGTACGTAGAACGAGAAAACGATAAATGTATGTTTATGGGCATTTCGCACGAAATGACTATTTCGTGTGAAACTGATTTCGTTTGGATGGTTTCGTGCGAAATAAGGTTGCCTATAAATACTAGGTCGTGCCTTGTCATTTGTAACGATTGGATTCCGGTAGCGAAGCTCTGCCGAAGTGTCTCTAGCATTGTAAATCGACTTGATATCAATACAGAGACAGTTTAAAGTGATTTTCTGTGCAATTCAGCTGAAACGACTTTGATACGTTTGTTTCCAAAGTGATTTCCTATGCAATTCAGCTGAAACGACTTCGATACGTTTATTTCCGCCACTCATATTGAAAAGAACTCTTCTGAATGACTTGTTTTGTTCGTGAAATCGATCCTACACTAGCTATGTCTCATAAAGACGTACAGATTGATGAAAGCCTAAGATTTGTTGAAAGACCTATATCGATCGAGGATCGTCAGGTTAAAAAGCTCTGAAGAAAGCACGTGCCTATAGTAAAGGTCAAATGGGATGCCCGTAGATGTCCGGAATATACGTGGGAAGTTAAGTCCACTATGCGACAGAAGTACCCTCACTTATTCCAGTAAATCTCGGGGTCGAGATTTCTTTTAAGGGGGTGAGGATGTAACACCACGTAAAAACGTGTCCAATTATGTATAGATACGTGTCCTAAACTCTAAATATGTGAAAGATTTAGTTTGAAGGACTAAAGTTGACAAAAGTAAAAATATGTATGCGAAGGGACTAAAAGAGTCAACATGCCAAACTTGAGCCTCTGAATGACCATACGTGAAGAGTATATTCTTAAACGAGTGATTAATTGGATATAAGAAGCCGTTTGTGAAAATAATCGGAAGATTATTAAACTACAAGGGTTAAACGTGTCAACATGTCAATTCTTACCTCTGAGTGACCTTTTAACGAACCCGAGGCTTCGAAATATTCAAATATACTCTCAAGAATAAGTGGTATAAATTTCACGTGGTTTCGAGATCGTTAAGAAAGTTTTCAAGACTTTGGGTAAAAAGTGTCAATATGATGAAACTTGCATTTATAGTGATATATAACGAAACCGAGCGTAACGAAGTTTGATTATACATCCTTGAGCCTCTACAAACTAACTACAAGGGCCTTACATGACAAAAATCAAGTTATATAAGGTTTAAATTGGCCGGGGACTGATTCTGCCATGTTTGAAAGTGTTTTAACCTGAACAGCAGGTTTACGCGGGGCGCGTAAGCCTTCACCTGATCCTACGCGGGCCGCGTAGGACTGCCCAGCACAGAAAACACCTGCCAGGTGCAGGTTATCAGCTTTAAACCGACTTTAACTCTTTATAATCGATACCATGGGCTGTTGGACGGATTTATTTTACCTCTAGGACACCTGGGGTGATCCTAGGAGCCCCCATTACAGCTGCAATTGATCCATGTGTTTGGAAATTAGCATATAAGGAGCACTAGTTCATAGTTCATATGCACACATTTGCAACAACTTTCAAAAACACATACTTCTGGAGCTTGCAAGCATTAGGAGAAGACTTTCAAGTGTAGAAAATATAACAAGGACCATTAGTAAGAGTTTTAATCCCTGCTTAGTCCTTTTAATTAGCTTAAAAACCGAAAAGTCAAACATATCGTAATTAAGCTTTGACTTTCAATTTAATCACAAATGGTCCAGCCACTGACCAAAATGAAAGTGGTTATGGAACCATATTAAGGTAGGTGATTAACCCTTAAAAGGGCACCTCCTAATTATTTCGTTTGACTAGTTAATTGTCGGGTCAAACTAGTTTGACAAAAAGTCAAACTGGACAGAAAGTTTAAAAATAATTTAAACTGATAAAACAGAGGTTCTTAATTATATTTTAACATTCTAATGACTTGGTAATTAATATTAGAACATGTTTAATCAGGTCTAACCCGACAATTATCAGTCTAAGGTCAGTTTATAACCGAAAGTCGCAAAAGCTTGACTTTTGCTTTGACTTTCAGTTCTGACCCATTTAAGCTTAATTCTCCCATGTTTTAAGCTTCCATTAGGACCATATTACTCAGCAGTATAACCCTCTGGAGTTATATTGCTTGGTCCTTGGTAGATTGAATTATATGCACTTGTTTGTTAATATGCTTATAAATGCCGTAAATGCCCTTTTGACATATAAATGAGATTTTTAGAAATGTGAAATGACAAAAATCTTTGCTACTGATATTGAAACTTGTCCCGAAAATTTGACATAAGTTCTTGGTCCCAAATGGAAGTTATGCTCGATATCGTAATTAGAAGCTTTTTATTAATTAATTTGCGATATCTTGCATAATGCGTCTTTAAACTTGGATTTTGAACCAAAACTCATTACCTACTATTAAGATATTATTTTTAATGAATTTTAAGATTTTTGGTCCGTTATAATCTGTTTAAAACATAGAGTTCTTGTATAATTCGGTTAATGACGATAATACCCATTTTAGGCATAAAATGAGATTAACAAAAGATTTGAATGCCAAACTTTTTCCTACTAATTTCATACATTAAATAAATTATTTTGAGTATTTAAAACTGATCAAAATCTCAGATTTACATAAACATCTTGATTATCGTCAATTAGCGAGTTTTACACTAATTAGGTGCATAGTATGGTTTAAAACCATATTTAACACCTAAGACTTGTTACCTAGTGAATTTTTAAAAAAATTTAAATATAATTATAGTAGGTATAAGTCATGAACTCAGATGTCCAAAAATGTCCTTAAAAGCCTATGTGAAATGACCAAAATGCCCTTTCGGGGCATAGTTTGGCAAAAAATGGTAAACCTCACATATATGTAATATCTTACCGATGTAATGAGATAAATTAAACATTTTACTGATTTCAAAAGACCAGAACTTCAGTTTGTTGTAAAATCTCTTTTATAATTATTAAAATGACCAAAATGCCTTTACGGGACTTAAATTGGTTTAAATTACTTTTTGGGCATATATGTTAACATCCTACTGATGTATTAACATATTTTAAGCATAATAACATTTGAGACCTGTATATAATTTATTTGGTTACCCGTTACGCGTTTATGCGTTCGGATCGGTTTATGTGACTAGTTTACATAAAATAGCCGAAACGGGTTTAAACTTATCATTAAATCCTCAAATTCCAGAATGTGATTAGTTTACCCATATTATACAAGTATCCAAGCTTGTCGGGTCTAAATCACATTCTATTCCGGTCTCTGCTTAATCTAGCGTTTAGAACCGTAAAGTTTCCTTCTAGCTAACCGGTCTAAGTCTTTGATTTAACTAAAGACCCGTTGGCATCCTAATAGGTTATTAAACCTTCTATACAGATTAAGTAGCATCCAGTAGATGGTATCATCATAAAGCTTTAGGATTATACGGCTGAGTTACCTTTCACATTAGCTCAGGTAAATACTTTTAACTTATTTTCCCTTATACGGGCTTGAGATATGGTATTATAATAATACCACTTGGTCGGGTATGAAATCATTTAATCGGATTGTGATTAATAAATTTACATAACCTGTTTTAATCTGTCTTGTTTGATAACATAAACATTGGGGGTTAATTCGACCGTGTCCTAGATATCCTCGGCTCATTTCATTTGAAAATGGCCACGACCTATGCACGGGGTGTAGGCATACACCTGACAGATGAAAATGCTAAAATATAAACCCACATGTTGGGAATAACTCCTTTGTGGGTTCAATAAGTGGTGAGTCGGTTAATCATGACCGGCTTCCAACCGGCCCCAATTGTATGACAAACATGTAAATCTGTATACAAGATTATCTTTAAATAATTGTCCCAAGTTATAAATGATTTGTGCGATGTGCACTTAATTCAATTTTCATAAATGTTTTCAAAAGAGTCAGTTAATTGTATTTACCAGTGTAAACTGACGTATTTTCTAAAGACTGATTGACAGGTACCTCTCGTAATAGGCTAGATCTATTAGGTGTCGTATAAGAGGATCTTGCAAATCCCTAAGATACCTGAAGTCGGTTATTTTGTTTCCTTGTATTTATTTATGATCTGCTTGTGGATCTTATGACAATCCAGTCTGTATATTCTTTCATTCGGACACTCAAACATTATGGTTTGTAATAGTTTTTTTTACCAAGCCTTCCGTTGTGCTATTATATTGTGTGTATTGCCAATGATGATATCAACTACGTCACGATACTCCCAGCCGGGCCCACCGGTAATATGTGGAAATATCGGGGTGTGACACTTTCTCCATCAATTAGGAATCTGATGCCGTCACTAAACACATTCCTTAAATTGTAGCCATCAATTGCCAATGATGATATCAACTACGTCACGATACTCCCAGCCGGGCCCACCGGTAATTTGTTGAGTGTTTTTTTGGTGTCTAATCCGCATATATATTACCATTGCCCGAGATTTTCTTGACTGTATATCTCTTAAATGTCAACATATACACGTGCGATTTAGTTTACGAAGATTTTTCAATGCCAAGAACCTCGATCAGAGAGTAAAAAAGGCGTAAGGTTCACAATGGTGTGAAATTAAAATGGGATATACCGGGCTAGGATTCGAGTTACAGGAACAAGGGCCAAACTAACCACTCAAGAATGGAATCGTCGAGCGAAAACACTTGACAACCTCCTAGAAGCAGCTTTTCTTGCCACCAGACCTTTCTTCACCAATTAGGAATCTGATGCCGTCACTAAACACATTCCTTAAATTGTAGCCATTTGTTGATTGTTTTTTTTTGGTGTCTAATCCGCATATATATCACCATTGCCTTTGATTTTCTTGACTGTATATCTCTTAAATGTCAACATATACACGTGTGATTTAGTTTACGAAGATTTTTCAATGCCGAGAACCTCGATCAGAGAGTAAAAAAGGCGTAAGGTTCACAATGGTGTAAAATTAAAATGGGATATACCAGGCTAGGATTCGAGTTACAGGAACAAGGGCCAAACTAACCATCCAAGAATGGAATCGTCAAGCAAAAACACTTGACAACCTGCTAGAAGTAGCTTTTCTTGCCACCAGACCTTTCTTCATCAATTAGGAATCTGATGCCGTCACTAAACACATTCCTTAAATTGTAGCCATTTGTTGAGTGTTTTTTTTGGTGTCTAATCCGCATATATATCACCATTGCCCTTGATTTTCTTGACTGTATATCTCTTAAATGTCAACATATACACGTGTGATTTAGTTTACGAAGATTTTTCAATGCCGAGAACCTCGATCAGAGAGTAAAAAAGGCGTAAGGTTCACAATGGTGCAAAATTAAATTGGGATATACCGGGCTAGGATTCGAGTTACAGGAACAAGGTCCAAACTAACCTCCCAAGAATGGAATCGTCGAGCGAAAACACTTGACATCCTCCTGGAAGAAGCTTTTATTGCCGCCAGACCTTTCTCCATCAATTAGGAATCTGATGTCGTCACTAGACACATTCCTTAAATTGTAGCCATTTGTTGAGTGTTTTTTTTGGTGTCTAATCCGCATATATATCACCATTACCCTTGATTTCAATGCCGAGAACCTCGATCAGAGAGTAAAAAAGGCGTAAGGTTCAAGATTGTGTAAAATTAAAAAGAGATATACCGGGCTAGGATTCGAGTTACAAGAACAAGGGCCAAACCAACCACCCAAGAATGGAATCGTCGATAGAAAACACTTGACAACCTCCTTGAAGCAGCTTTTCTTGCCACCAGACCTTTCTCCAACAATTAGGAATCTGATGCCGTTACTAAACACATTCCTTAAATTGTAGCCATTTGTTGAGTGTTTTTTTTTTTGGTGTCTAATCCGTATATATATCACCACTGCCCTTGATTTTCTTGACTGTATATCTCTTAAATGTCCACATATACACATGTGATTTGGTTTACGAAGATTTTTCAATGCCGAGAACCTCGATCAAAGAGTAAAAAAGGCGTAAGGTTCACAGTGGTGTAAAATTAAAATGTGATATACCGGGCTACGATTCGAGTTACAGGAACAAGGGCCAAACCAACCTCCCAAGAATGGAATCGTCGAGCGAAAACCCTTAACAACCTCCTATAAGCAGTTTTTCTTGCCACTAGACCTTTCTGCATCAATTAGGAATTTGATGCCATCACTAAACACATTCCTTAAATTGTAGCCATTTGTTGAGTGTTTTTTTTTTGTGTCTAATCCGCATATATACCACCATTTCCCTTGATTTTCTAGACTGTGTATCTCTTAAATGTCAACATATACACGTGTGATTTGGTTTACGAAGATTATTCAATGCCGAGAACATAGATCAGAGAGTAAAAAAGGCGTAAGGTTCACAATGGTGTAAAATTAAAATGGGATATAACGGGCTATGATTCGAGTTACAGGAACAAGGGCCAAACCAACCCCCCAAGAATGGAATCGTTGAGCGAAAACGCTTGACAACCTCCTAGAAGCAGATTTTCTTTCCACCAGACCTTTCTCCATCAATTAGGAATCTGATGCCGTCACTAAACACATTCCTTAAATTGTAGCCATTTGTTGAGTGATTTTTTTTTCATGTCTAATCCGCATATATATCACCATTGCCCTTGATTTTTTTGACTGTATATCTCTTAAATGTCAAAATATACACGTGTGATTTAGTTTACGAAGATTTTTCAATGCCGAGAACCTCGATCAGAGAGTAAAAAATGCGTAAGGTTCATAATGGTGTAAAATTAAAATGGGATATACTAGGCTAGGATTCGAGTTACAGTAACAAGGGCCAAACCTACCACCCAGAATGGAATCGTCGAGCGAAAACACTTGACAACCTCCTAGAATCAGCTTTTCTTGCCACCAGACCTTTCTCCATCAATTAGGAATCTGATGCCGTCGCTAAACACATTCCTTAAATTGTAGCCATTTGTTAAGTGTTTTTTTTTGGTGTTTAATCCGCATATATATCGCCATTGCCCTTGATTTTCTTGACTCTATATCTCTTAAATGTCAACATATACACGTGTGATTTAGTTTACGAAGATTTTTCAATGCCGAGAACCTCGATCAGAGAGTAAAAAAGGCGCAAGGTTCACAATGGTGTAAAATTAAAATGGGATATACTGGGCTAGGATTCGAGTTACAGGAACAAGGGCCAAACCAACCACCCAAGAATGGAATCGTTGAGCGAAAACACTTGACAACCTCCTAAAAGCAGCTTTTCTTGCCACCAGACCTTTCTCCATCAATTAGGAATCTGATGCCGTCACTAAACACATTCCTTAAATTGTAGCCATTTGTTGAGTGTTTTTTTGGTGTCTAATCCGCATATATATTGTGGTACCTGTGGAAAATCCACAGTCATCCTGAGTTAACGTCTTGCTATTTGGATTGCTTACCAAATTTCGGGATGAAATTTCTTTCAATTTGGGGATGATGTGACAACCCGAGTTTTCAAGGTATTTCCTAGGCACGTTATTTGTTTAAAAACTTTGTTACTGTTTATTGTTTGTGTATGAGTTGCATTTTGGTTTGCTTAGATATTAAACTTGACAAATTTTGGAACTGTTAAAACATAACTCGATGAAACACTTGGGTGTTTCGTCACAAACCATAACCGACGTAACCTGCTCGACGAAACATGAGTTTCGCCATCACCCTGCACGACGAAACCTGAGTTTCGTCTGAGATAACCTTTCGCCGTGAAGGGCTTCGGCCCAGATGAGGCCCAAACATGTCCCTATTATATTGATATGTAGAGTGCCAGTTAGCAAACCCTAGACTTCTTCTAAACTTAGCGACGACAGTTCCACCGATCTATCCCATATCAAGGTTAGTGTATAAATGTTGTTACTGAATGGATTATTGATGATTACGGTTCTGTTATTACTGTGGTGTGGTATGGATTAGGGTTAGAAGTGTAAATCCGATACTTGCAGGATAAAGGTTTGAAAGTTGATTCATGATCTTATGTACGAACTAGATTGGATATGAACATGTATATGTATGTGTTATGATATGTGTTGTGATGATCTATTATTGTTTATATGTGAATCTTTAATAACTGTTGGATTTAAATGAGATGTCAAGGTGTTGTTGATGCATAAGAAAGTAGAATGTTAAAAGGAATATGTATGTTTGAATTGTCAATACCCTTGTTGCATGTTGATGATAGTTGGGTGCTGAATGATTGATCGATGATCATAACTGGTGATGTTCATTAGGGTTCTAGAATATGTCAAACTGTAATCATTGGATGGACCTGTAACAGTTTGTTCCATGAAACATATAGGAGTTTCACCACAGCACATATCGATGAAACATATAGGTTTCGCCGACAAGCATAATGACGAAACACATGGGAGTTTCGTCACACCTCATCCTGACGAAAGTTGACCTTTCGCCACAGGAAGGGTTTCGTCAGGTAGGTCTCTGAAGTGAACACTAGGGGCCTGTGATATTATTTATGATAGATACTTGTGTGTATGTATGATATATGATGCATGTCAATGGTAATAAGAAACTTGGTGCGATTATTTGGTATAACGATCTCATCTGCTACGTTATGTGCTAATTGGGACATTCGAACGAGATGTGAACTTGTAATAGAAAGGTGTATTGACTACTGTTATACTGTGAACTGTGAACGGGTGTATGATGCAAACTATGTGAAAACAATAATTTGTTCAATCGTGAAACTGATGTTCATTGGTAACCACGTTAGGGTTGGTTAATTAACTTGGAAACGGGTAACTAAACAAACCGAGCAAACCAAGGTGACTTCACTGCTCTTTTTCCAAGCATGCATCCCGGGGAGGGATATCGGGTAACGTGCCGTGGAGGAATGTCAGGTTATTGGGATGTTGGTTATTACACTCATTTCTATCATATAAGACCCCTTACATCTACCGATTAGTTACCGGGGAGGCAACGAGGTTATTAGTTGATAGCGCTATTAGGTTTGGCACCCTCACACCGTACCGGGGAGGACGGGCGTAACTAATTACCTTTACCACTTGACCAATGTTTTGATAGAGACATTGGGGTTGGGCAAATAAATCTTGTAGCCATCTGCGGTAATCGAGTTAATAACAACATCAAATCAAATCATTGAACTGTTTTATGCTCATATCTGGTAACGAAACGTGTTAACAAAACTTTGAACTCACCAGCCTGTCTAACACACTTGTCTGCATGCTTGCAGGTCGTTAGATTCTTGATATGGACTTGCTATCTGGGAGTGCTGGAGTGGTCATGGGTCGAGACTCTTGGATACTCGCTTTGTTTCTTATGAACACATGTTTTGAAACAATTGATTTACTGTTTACATTATGCTTCCGCTGAATACTTACTTTGGTTTAACTCATGACTTGGATTTATATTTTGAAATGAATGGAATGTTTTATTTAATTACTATGCGTAGTTCAATGTGATTGGTGAGAAGGGTTCTGCCCTAATGTGTGTAAACTTGGTAGTTTGTAGATTTCAACGTGAGATTTGACTCTTACCTCATCCCGACTCTTAAATTTGTTCTCTCTCCTTATATAGAATCATGAGTGGACGAGGTCATGGACATGGTCACATCGCGATAACCCAAGCTGAGCTAACAAACTTAATCAACACACGTGTGGCTGAGGCTTTGGCAGCCTACCAAGCTGGTACGAAATGTGCCAAATACTCTTTAATCATGTGTCGCGTACCCAACTCTTACCCTTGTGTTGTATTTTCTTTCGTCCATTTGGTCAGCCAACGCATCAGAACAACCCGCCTGCTTGCACGTTTAAAACATTCATGGATTGTAAGCCACAGACCTTCAGTGGGACTGAAGGGGCTGTGGGGCTACTTCGATGGTTCGAGAAAGCTGAGTCTGTGTTCGCTATGTGTAATTGTCCCGTGGGGGACCGTGTGAAGTATGCTACAGGCACTTTGGAGGATGGTGCCTTAACCTGGTGGAATGCCCAGGTGCAAATGTTGGGTATCGAGATGGCTAACGCCACTACTTGGGATGATTTCAAGGAGCTAATGCGGGAGGAGTACTGTCCTCGTGATGAGATTCAAAAGCTTGAGAATGAGTACTACGATTTGCAGATGGAAGGATCCGAGATTGAGGCTTACACAAAACGATCCCATGAACTAGCAATTTTGTGCCCTAACTTGTCTCGACCCCCACATCGACGAATTGAGTTGTATCTCAAGGGCCTAGCATCAACTGTAAAGGGTTATGTCACTGCTGCAAACCTTAACAATCTGCCCCAGATCATCCATTTGGCATATAAGATTACTGACCAAGAGGTCGAGCGTGGCTCATTGCCGCCTCGTAAATCTGCTACTACCTCTACTACTACAGCTACCACACCTGCTAGTGTTAACAAGTGCAAGTGGAACGATACTGACAAAGAAACCAGTGCTAGTCAATCTCAGAAAAGGCCTGACAACAACTACAACCGCAGATTCAGTCAGTCATCCTTAGTTAACCAAGGCCAGGGCAGCAATCAGAATCAGGGCTCCTATATTGGAAAGAAGCCACAGTGCAACAAGTGTGGTTATCATCACTATGGACAGTGTGTCCGGACTTGCCGTAGGTGCGAGAAGGTCGCCCATGAGGCCAAAGACTGTAGAGCCCGCAGCCAAAGCAGCAGCAGCAAAATCAGCAGTATCAGCGACAGCAAAAGCAACAACCCCATCAGAACCAGGGCTTTAAGAAGGGGTGTTTCCAGTGTGGGGATGAGGGCCACATCAAGCGGGATTGCCCTCAGCTGAATCAGAATGCCAACGATAACAACCGCCAGAATAACAACAACAATGCTGGGAACAACAACAACGGCAACAATGGGGGCAATGGTGCTCGTGGAAGGGTATTCACGATCGGTGCTGGGGATGCTAGGATCGACGGCAATGTTGTGACTAGTATGTTTTCTGTGAACAATCTCATTGCTTCTGTGTTATTTGATTCCGGTTCCGATTAGAGTTACGTGTCCCTAGAGTTTAGTCAACGATTAGGGTTAGCCTCAACGCCTTTAGAAGTTAAGCACGTAGTAGAATTAGCTAATGGCAAAACGATTGAAGCTTCACATGTCCTTTTTGGGTGTAAACTAGATCTTGTGGGTCAAGTGTTTGATATTGATCTCCTCCCTGTTACCCTCGGTAGTTTTGATATTGTGGTTGGTATGGATTGGCTGTCTAAACCCCAAGCTAAGATTCTGTGTAAGGAGAAGATTGTACATATTCCTCTCCCTGGTGGAGAGTCATTATCGGTTCAGGGGCATCGCAGTGGTGTGATGGTTGGTATCATCTCAGCTATGCAAGCGCATAAATGTCTACGAAAGGGGTATCCTGCTATTTTAGCACTTGTTACTGATACTCCATCAGGGGAAAGAAAGATCAAGGATCTGCCAGTTATATGCGAATTTGCCGATGTGTTTCCTGAGGAACTTCCTAGTTTACCTCCTTACCGTCAAGTGGAATTTCAGATTGATCTTGCACCAAGAGCAGCCCCGATAGCTTGTGCTCCTTATCGTTTAGCACCTGGAGAGTTGCAGGAATTGTCTAATCAACTTCAAGAGTTGTTGGACAGAGGCTTTATTCGACCCAGCTCTTCGCCTTGGGGAGCCCCAGTTTTGTTTGTAAAGAAGAAAGACGGGTCCTTTCGCATGTGTATTGATTATCGGGAACTCAATAAGGTGACTGTCAAGAACCGTTATCCATTGCCACGCATCGACGACTTGTTTGACCAGTTGCAAGGGTCAAGTTTTTATTCGAAGATCGACTTAGGATCGGGCTATCATCAGGTGAGAGACCGAGAGGAGGATGTTCCAAAAACGGCTTTTCGAACGCGTTATGGGCACTATGAGTTTTTAGTTATGCCGTTTGGCTTGACTAACGTGACAGCGGTCTTCATGGATCTCATGAACAGTGTATGCAAACCGTATCTTGACAATTTCGTTATAGTATTCATAGACGACATTTTGATCTATTCGAAGAGCAAGGGAGATCACGAGCGGCACCTGCGTCTTATTTTGGAACTCCTGAGGAAGGAGCAACTCTATGAGAAGTTTTCTAAGTGTGACTTCTGGATTCGGGAGGTACATTTTCTTGGACACATTGTTAATGAATTGGGGATACACGTGGATCCTGCAAAGGTTGATGCTGTTAGAAATTGGGCGGCACCAAAGAATCCTTTGGAGGTGCGACAATTTCTTGGTCTTGCTGGGTATTATCAAAGATTTATTAAAGACTTTTCGAAGATCGCTCAACCTCTTACTTCATTGACACAGAAAGGCGTTGTGTACTCATGGGGAACAAAACAAGAGGAAGCTTTTCAGCTACTGAAACAGAAACTCTGTAGTGCACCGATCTTGTCTCTACCTGAAGGTACAGAAGAGTTTGTAGTATACTGTGATGCTTCCATACAAGGTCTTGGTTGCGTACTGATGTAACACAATAATGTGATAGCTTACGCCTCTCGACAGTTGAAGGTTCACGAGAGGAATTATACGACACATGACTTGGAGTTGGGGGCCGTAGTATTTATACTCAAGATCAAGAGGCATTACCTGTACGGTACTAAATGCGCTATTTATACCGACCACATGAGCCTTCAGCATATTTTCGACCAGAAGGACTTGAATATGCGACAGCGTCGCTGGGTAGAACTCTTAAATGACTACGACTGTGCAATCAAGTATCACCCGGGTAAGGCCAACGTTGTAGCCGACGCTCTTTCTCGAAAGGAATCGAAACCCAAATGTCTTCGCGCCTTGCAGCTTACCATTCATTCTAACCTACCTGATCAGATCCATTCGGCTCAAATCGAAGCGTTAAAAGAGGAAAACATTGAAGCAGAATACTTAAGGGGCATGGAAAAACAACTTGTAGAGAGATCGGATGGTATTCTCTACTTCATGGAGCGTGTATGGATTCCTTTGTTTGGTAACCTTAGAGAACTTGTGATGAATGAAGCGCACAAGTCTCGATACTCTGTTCACCCAGGTTCGGATAAGATGTATTAGGACCTCAAAGTCATGTATTGGTGGCCGAAGATGAAAGCTCACATCGCGACTTATGTGAGTAAATGTTTAACTTGCTCGAAAGTTAAAGTGGAATATCAGAAACCGTCTGGATTGCTGCAACAACCAGAGATACCCATGTCGAAATGGGAGCAAATCACAATGGATATTGTCACTGGGCTACCTAGAACTCAAAATGGAAACGATACCATTTGGGTGAGCACACTTCCTGGCAATCAAGGAAACAGATAAGTTCTCACAAATAGCTGCTGTCTATCTTAAGGAGGTGGTCTCTAGGCACGGGGTGCCGACATCTATAATTTCTGACCGTGACCCGCGTTTCATCTCAGATTTGTGGCAGTCAATGCACAAATCATTCGACTCACGTCTTGATATGAGCACTGCTTTTCACCCGCAGACGGATGGTCAAAGTGAGCGAACCATCCAAACACTTGAAGACATGCTGCGAGCATGTGTGATTGATTTTGGTAAAGGCTAGGAGAAACATTTGCCATTGATCGAGTTCTCCTACAACAACAGTTACCACACTAGCATTCAGGCAGCTCCATTCGAAGGATTGTATGGACGGAAATGTCGTTCACCTCTCTGTTGGGCTGAGGTGGGTGACAGCCAGGTTATGGGCCCAGAACTTGTACTCGAAACCTTCGAGAAAATTGTGCAAATAAGGAACCGTATGGCAGCAGCACGTGATCGTCAGAAAAGCTACGCCGATAAGCGTAGAAAACCTTTGGAGTTCGAAGTTAATGATCGTGTTATGTTGAAGGTCTCACCCTGGAAGGGTGCGTTGCATTTTGGAAAATGCGGCAAGCTAAACCCTCGTTATGTAGGGCCATTCCAAATTCTAGAGCAGATTGGTAAAGTAGCCTACAAGTTGGAGTTACCTACTGAGTTGGGTAACGTCCATGATGTGTTCCATGTGTCGCAATTAAAGAAGTGTTTGTCTGATGAAACACTGGTCGTACCGTTTCAAGAACTGAAGATTGATGACAGGTTGCAGTTTGTCGAGGAACCAATAGAAATTATGGACCGGGAGGTCAAGGTCCGTAAGCACAACCATATTCCGATTGACGAGTTCGTTGGAACTCAAGACGTGGACCGGAGTTCACATGGGAACGCGAAGACCAGATGAAGCTCAAGTACCCACATTTATTCCTAAATGATAAGTCCAAGCCTGGAAAACCTCAGTCTGGCACAACTAGTGAATTTCGGGATGAAATTCCCATTCAAGTTGGGGATGATGTGGTACCCGCGGAAAATCCACAGTCATCCTGAGTTAACGTCTTGCTGTTTGGATTGCTTATCAAATTTCGGGATGAAATTTCTTTCAAGTTGGGGATGATGTGACAACCCAAGTTTTCAAGGTCTTTCCTAGGCACGTTATTTGTTTACAAACTCTGTTACTGTATATTGATTGTGTATGAGTTGCATTTTGGTTTGCTTAGATATTAAACTTGACAAATTTAGGAACTGTTAAAACATAACTCGATGAAACACTTGGGTGTTTCGTCACAAACCATAACCGACGTAACCTGCTAGACGAAACATGAGTTTCGCCATCACCCTGCTCGACGAAACCTGAGTTTTGTCTGAGATAACCTTTCGCCGTGAAGGGCTTCGGCCCAGATGAGGCCCAAACATGTCCCTATTATATTTATACGTAGATTGCCAGTTAGCAAACCCTAGATTTCTTATAAACTTAGCGACGACAGTTCCCTCATCTTTCACTCGAGACTCTCATACCCTAGGCACCACCGATCTATACCACATCAAGGTTAGTGTATAAACGTTGTTCTGAATGGATTATTGATGATTACAGTTCTGTTATTACTGTGGTGTCGTATGGATTAGGGTTAGAAGTGTAAATCCGATACTTGCAGGATAAAGGTTTGAAAGTTGATTCATGATCTTATGTATGAACTTGATTGGACATGAACATGTATATGTATGTGTTCTGATATGTGTTGTGATGATCTATTGTTGTTTATATGTGAATCTTTAATAACTGTTGGATTTAAATGAGTTGTCAAGGTGTTGTTGATGCATAAGAAAGTAGAATGTTAAAAGGAATATTTATGTTTGAATTGTCAATATCCTTGTTGCATGTTGATGATAGTTGGGTGCTGAATGATTGATCGATGGTCATAACTGGTGATGATCATTAGGGTTCTAGAATATGTCAAACTATAATCATTGGATGGACATGTAACTGTTTGTTCCACGCAACATATAGGAGTTTCACCACACCACATATCGACGAAACATATAGGTTTCGCCGACAAGCATAACAACGAAACACATGGGGATTTCGTCACACCTCATCCTTATGAAAGTTGACCTTTCGCCACAAGAAGGGTTTCATTGGGTAGGTCTCTGAAGTGAACAGTAGGGGCCTGTTATATTATTTATGACAGATACTTGTGTGTATGTATGATATATGATGCATGTCAATGGTAATAAGAAACTTGGTGCGATTATTTGGTATAACGATCTCATCTGCTACGTTATGTGCTAATTGGGACATTCGAACGAGATGTGAACTTGTAATAGAAAGGTGTATTGACTACTGTTATACTGTGAACTGTGAACTGGTGTATGATGCAAACTGTGTGAAAACAATAACTTGTTCAATCGTGAAACTGATATTCATTGGTAACCACGTTAGGTTTGGTTGATTAACTTGGAAACAGGTAACTAAACAAACCGAGCAAACCAAGGTGAGTTCACAGCTCTTTTTCCAAGCATGCATCCTGGGGAGGGATATCGGGTAACGTTCCGGGGAGGAATGTCAGGTTACTAGGATGTTGGTTATTACACTCATTTCTATCATATAGGACCCCTTACATCTACCGATTAGTTACCGGGGAGGCAACGAGGTTATTAGTTGATAGCGCTATTAGGTTGGGCACCCTCACACTGTACCGGGGAGGACGGGCGTGAACTAATTACCTTTACCACTTGACCAATGTTTTGATAGAGACATTGCGGTTGGGCAAATAAATCTTGTAGCCATCTGTGGTAATCGAGTTAATAACAACATCAAATCAAATCATTGAACTGTTTTATGCTCATATCTGGTAACGAAACGCATTAACAAAACTTTAAACTCACCAGCCTGTCTGACACACTTGTCTGCATGCTTGCAGGTCGTTAGATTCTTGATATGGACTTGCTATCTGGGAGTGCTGGAGTGGTCATGGGTCGAGACTCTTGGATACTCGCTTTGTTGCTTATGAACACATGTTTTGAAACAATTGATTTACTGTTTACATTATGCTTCCGCTGAATACTTACTTTGGTTTAACTCATGACTTGGATTTATATTTTGAAATGAATGGAATGTTTTATTTAATTACTATACGTAGTTCAATGTGATTGGTGGCTTGGATCCTGGTACGTCACACGTCCCGCGGTGTTTCCGCATGTGGTATTTTGGGGGTGTGACATATATCACCATTGCCCTTGATTTTCTTGACTGTATATCTCTTAAATGTCAACATATACACGTGTGATTTAGTTTACGAAGATTTTTCAATGCCGAGAACCTCGATCAGAAAGTAAAAAAGGCGTAAGGTTCACAATGGTGTGAAATTAAAATGGGATATACAGGGCTAGGATTCGAGTTACAGGAACAAGGGCCAAACCAACCACCCAAGAATGGAATCCTCGAGCAAAAATACTTGACAACCTCCTAGAAGCAACTTTTCTTGCCACCAGACCTTTCTCCATCAATTAGGAATCTAATGCCGTCACTAAACACATTCCTTTAATAGTAGCCATTTGTTGAGTGTTTTTTTTTTGGTGTCTAATCCGCATATATGTCACCATTGCCCTTGATTATTTTGACTGCATATCTTTTAAATGTCAACATATACACGTGCGATTTAGTTTACGAAGATTTTTCAATGCCGAGAACCTCGATCAGAGAGTAAACAAGGAGTAAGGTTCACAATGGTGTAAAATTAAAATGGGATATACCGGGCTAGGATTCGAGTTACAGGAACAAGGGCCAAACCAACCACCCAAGAATGGAATCGTCGAGCGAAAACACTTGACAACCTCCTAGAAGCAGCTTTTCTTGCCACCAGACCTTTTTCCATCAATTAGGAATCTGATGCCGTCACTAAACGCATTCCTTAAATTGTAGCCATTTGTTGAGTGTTTTTTTCTTTTGGTGTCTAATCCGCATATATATCACCATTGCCCTTGATTTTCTTGACTGTATATCTCTTAAATGTCAACATATACACGTGTGATTTAGTTTACGAAGATTTTTCAATGCCGAGAACCTCGATCTGAGAGTAAAAAAGGCGTAAGGTTCACAATGGTGTAAAATTAAAATGGGATATACCGGGCTAGGATTCGAGTTACAGGAACAAGGGCCAAACCATCCACCTAAGAATGGTATCGTCGAGCGAAAACACTTGACAACCTCCTAGAAGCAGCTTTTCTTGCCACCAGACATTTTTTCCATCAATTAGGAATCTGATGCCGTCACTAAACACATTCCTTAAATAGTAGCCATTTGTTGAGTGTTTTTTTTTTGTGTCTAATCCGCATATGTATCACCATTGCCCTTGATTTTCTTGACTGTATATCTCTTAAATGTCAATATATACACGTGAGATTTAGTTTACGAAGATTTTTCAATGCCGAGAACCTCGATCAGAGAGTAAACAAGGCGTAAGGTTCACAATGGTGAAAAATTAAAATGGGATATACCGGGCTAGGATTCGAGTTACAGGAACAAGGGCCAAACCAACCACCCAAGAATGGAATCGTCGAGCGAAAACACTTGACAACCTCCTAGAAGCAGCTTTTCTTGCCACCAGACCATTTTCCATCAATTAGGAATCTGATGCCGTCACTAAACACATTGCTTAAATTGTAGCCATTTGTTGAGTGTTTTTTTTCTTTTGGTGTCTAATCCGCATATATATCGCCATTGCCCTTAATTTTCTTGACTATATATCTCTTAAATGTCAACATATACACGTGTGATTTAGTTTACGAAGAATTTTCAATGCCGAGAACCTTGATCGGAGAGTAAAAAAGGCGTAAGGATCACAATGGTGTAAAATTAAAATGGGATATACCGGGCTAGGATTCGAGTTGCAGGAACAAGGGCCAAAACAACCACCCAAGAATGGTATTGTCGAGCGAAAACACTTGACAACCTCCTAGAAGCAGCTTTTCTTGCAACCAGACCTTTCTCCATCAATTAGGAATCTGATGCCGTCACTAAACACATTCCTTAAATTGTAGCCATTTGTTGAGTGTTTTTTTTTTTTGGTGTCTAATCCGCATATGTATCACCATTGCCCTTGATTTTCTTAACTGTATACCTCTTAAATGTCAACATACACACGTGTGATTTAGTTTACGAAGAGCTTTCAATGCCGAGAACCTCGATCAGAGAGTAAAAAAGGCGTAAGGTTCACAATGGTGTAAAATTAAAATGGGATATATCGGGCTAGGATTCGAGTTACATGAACAATGGCTAACCACCCATGAATGGAATCGTCAAGCGAAAACACTTGACAACATCATAGAAGCAGCTTTTCTTGCCACCAGACCTTTCTACATCAATTAGGAATCTGATGCCGTCACTAATGATATTCCTTAAATTGTAGCTATTTGTTGAGTGTTTTTTTTTGGTGTCGAATCCACATATATATCACCCTTGCCCTTGATTTTCTTGACTGTATATCTCTTAAATGTCAACATATACACGTGTGATTTAGTTTACGAAGATTTTTCAATGCCGAGAACCTCGATCAGAGAGTAAAAAAAGGCGTAAGGTTCACAATGGTGTAAAATTAAAATGGGATATACCGGGCTAGGATTCGAGTTACTGGAACAAGGGCCAAACCAACCATGCAAGAATGGAATCGTTGAGCCAAAACACTTGACAACCTCCTAGAAGCAGCTTTTCTTGCCACCAGACCTTTCTCTATTAATTAGGAATTAGGAATCTGATGCCGTCACTAAACACATTCCTTAAATTGTAGCCATTTGTTGAGTGTTTTTTTGGTGGCTAATCCTCATATATATCACCATTCCCCTAGATTTTCTTGACTGTATATCTCTTAAATTTCAACATATACACGTTTGATTTAATTTACGAAGATTTTTCAATGCCGAAAACCTCGATCAGAGAGTAAAAAAGGCGTAAGGTTCACAATGGTGTAAAATTAAAATGGGATATACCGGGTTAGGATTCGAGTTATCGGAACATGGGCAAAACCAACCACCCAAGAATGGAATCGTCGAGCGAAAACACTTGACAACCTCTTAGAAGCAGCTTTTCTTGCCACCAGACCTTTCTCCATCCATTAGGAATCTGACGACGTCACTAAACACATTCCATAAATTGTAGCCATTTCTTCAGTGTTATTTTTTGGGAGTCTAGTCCGCATATAGATCACCATTGCACTTGATTTTCTTGGCTGTATATCTCTTAAATGTCAACATATACATGTGTGATTTTGTTTACGAAGATTTTTCAATGCTGAGAACCTTGATCAGAGAGTAAAAAAGTGTAAGGTCCACAGTGGTGTAAAATTAAAATGGGATATACAGGGCTAGGATTCAAGTTACAGGAACAAGGGCAAAACCAACCACCCAAGAATGGAATCGTCGAGCGAAAACACTTGACAACATCCTAGAAGAAGCTTTTCTTGTCACTAAACACATTCCTTAAATTGGAGCCTGATGGGTAGTCCGTAGGACAACCCTTAAGTGGTATAAACGATATTAAAATCCCACATTTAATCGGGTAATTGTCTAGAGTTAGATAATTATGGTTGCTTGCGTTTTCGGTACATTTGGGGCTTAAAAGTGTGGGAATGAAGCTTCGAATAGGCGCGACTGGATTAGAGATTGAAAGACGGAGAATAAATGAAAAAAATCAATTATTGGTATGGAAGAATTAAGAGGATAGCATTATAGAGGACAAAATTATGAGAACGTAGGCGAAAACGGTGAAGAAAACGGAGTTGAAACGAAAAAGTTATGTTGAAAACAAAATTGCATGCTGATGCCTACCGTAATTTACGGTAGCTACCGTAAATTACGGTAGCCCCCAGCATTTTTCTTCCACCGTAAGGCAGTAGAGACCCACCGTAAGCCATTCCAAGACACCGTAAGCTACGGTGGCCACCGTAGCTTACGGTGGAGGCCAGCGAGAAATGTGTAGCTGCCCTATTTTATGATGTTTTATTGTGTCTTTTCAAATCCAATCATTCCCAACCGTTTTGAGCAGTCCTTGGAGGCGAAAACAGTTGTTCTTGTGTGGATTTTGGAAGATTCTAACATTGGGTTTGTTGTTTTAATTCCTATGAACAATATAAATGATGTAATGTTGATTCACCACACTATGCGTGGCTAATCTCGTTGGTGATCATCCTAAATGTAAGGTTTGCTCGTGACACTTATGTTTTGTTCTTTAATTTCTGGAATAATAGACTTTGCATGTGTCGTTTAGTTTATTATGGTGTTTGAGTGATTATTTGTAAATTGTTAATGTGTGTTTGATCATAGTTCTAAACCATACGTTCTTGGTGTCGTTGGCAATCGAGATATCATCGGAGGGATTAGGGTTGGATAAATGTTGATTGGTCATCGGGTAACAACCTCGCGTTCTAGGAATCCGAGTACTTAGTTCCCTTTCATCACAAACAATTGATCTTACATGAGCCATGTCTATGTGGTTCTTTCCAGTTGAACATGAACGTTAGTTGTCAATTAAAACCTGAAACTCGGGATGATAACTACCCTCTTATCCTATTACAAAACTTGACTTTGATTTGTATTCTAATTTATTAATTCTAGATAATTAAAATCAATCAACCCAAACATTGAAATTTACATTTCTTGCAATTTAGATTAATCTAGTTAGTTAGACATACATTGAGATAGCATATATTCCACAAACTCCCTGTGTTCGATATCCACTTACCGCTAGCTAATTAGTTGTAATTGGATTAAATTTGCGTGAGACCACGACATACACGTCAAATTTGGGCGCCGTTGCCGGGGAGTAGTGCGCAACGTATGTTATCTTTTGTATTAGTTAACAAAAATAAAAAATTAAAAATCCCAAAAATATTTCTTTTATGTTCGTGATTTACACTTGGTAGTTGAGTTGTGTTGTGTAGGATGACAGAGCATTACACAAATTTTAGATTTTCTACGTGTATATTGTGCGGAGGTCCACGTCATCCATGTATCGGTTGCCACGAGGCCCACTATAGGAGGGCACATGGAAAACCGGTGTCTTATGTTTCACAGGTTCCACCTCCATCATACGTTGATGATTATGAATTAGAAATGGAGGATGATTATTAATCGGATGGATATGATCGGGACAAGGATGCTTATTATGAGACAAGGATGGATGGTCTATGTTTTTGTTGCGGTCGCGATCATACTTATGATTATGATGTGTGCACGGTGTATTCGGAAAACCCAAAGTATTGGAATAAAAAATGATGGATGTGCACATTTTAAGACCGTATATGAGCTTGGTAGTGAGAGGGGCGGGGGTTTGGACTTTAGTAGCCCATTTGAGCTTGAAGCCGATCATTTGTAACCCGTGCCTAGTTCCTCTAAATTTAACCCACATTTGACCCGGTCTATTAGTGGTGCATCTCATATTAGGATGTTTATCTTGTTATGTTTTAAAAGAAAAAAAAAAGAAAAAAAAAGAGATATGAAGAGAAAATAAAAAAAAGAAGGAAAAGCAATGAAAAAAAGAAAAGAAAAAAAATAACGAGATATTTGGTATATAGTTGTTTATGTTTTGTTTTCGTTAGAAATAAAAGACCGGGTTAAATCGTTAGCTATTTCGTATATGTATTTCCATTTCCTACCCATTTGCCATGCCATGTTACAACCTCTAAGTCCCTTTGATTCACATGCATGTTTAGCAAATCACTTAGGTGAAAGATCGAGTTAATTACAATCTTATTGTCGTGCGACCACCTGTTTGCTTTAAATGTGATCTAGCTTATCTTTGCTAGTTATTGCTTGTCGCTGAGAGGAGAGTTTTGTGAGGGGTGTGTTATGTGCGATTTTAAGAAAGAGTTAGTAAATGTGGACATTTGTTTGCTTGGTTTGTGCTTGATTGCTTGAATAAATAGTGTTTTGTTGAACGGGCTGCTTGGGGCAAGCAACGGTTAAGTGTGGGGATGTGACGGGTAGTCCGTAGGACAACCCTTAAGTGGTATAAACGATATTAAAATCCAGCATTTAATCGGGTAATTGTCTAGAATTAGATAACTATGGTTGCTTGTGTTTCAGGTACATTTGGGGCTTAAAAGTGTGGGAATGAAGATGCGAATAGGCGCGACTGGATTGGAGATTGAAAGACGGAGAATAAATGAAAAAAATCAATTATTGGTATGGAATAATTAAGGGGATAGCATTACAGAGGACGAAATTACGAGAAGGTAGGCGAAAACGGTGAAGAAAACGGAATTGAAACGAAAAAGTTATGCTGAAAACAAAATTGCATGCTGAAGCCTACCGTAATTTACGGTAGCTACTGTAAATTACGGTAGCCCCCAGCATTTTTCTTCCACCGTATGGCAGTATAGACCCACCGTAAGCCATTCCAAGACACCGTAAGCTACGGTGGCCACCGTAGCTTACGGTGGAGGCCAGCGAGAAATGTGTAACTGCCCTATTTTATGATGTTTTATTGTGTCTTTTCAAATCCAATCATTCCCAACCGTTTTGAGCAGTCCTTGGAGGCGAAAATAGATGTTCTTGTGTGGATTTGGGAAGATTCAAACATTGGGTTTGTTGTTTTAATTCCTATGAACAATATATTGATGTAATGATGATTCACCACACTATGCGCGGCTAATCTCGTTGGTGATCATCCCGAATGTAAGGTTTGCTCGTGACACTTATGTTTTGTTCTTTAATTTCTGGAATAATAGACTTTGCATATGTTGTTTAGTTTTTTATGGTGTTTGAGTGATTATTTGTAAATTGTTAATGTGTGTTTGATCATAGTTCTAAACCATACGTTCTTGGTGATTTTGGCAATCGAGATATCATGGGAGGGATTAGGGTTGGATATATGTTGATTGGTCATCGGGTAACAACCTCGCGTTCTAGGAATCCGAGTACTTAGTTCCCTTTCATCACAAACAATTGATCTTACATGAGCCATGTCTATGTGGTTCTTTCCAGTTGAACATGAACGTTAGTTGTCACTTAAAACCTGAAACTCGGGATGATCACTACCTCTTATCCTGTTACAAAACTTGACTTTGATTTGTATTCTAATTTAATAATTCTAGATAATTAAAACCAATCAACCCAAACATTAAAATTTACATTTCTTGCAATTTAGATTAATCTAGTTAGTTAGACATACATTGAGATAGCACATATTCCACAAACTCCCTGTTTTCGATACCCACTTACCGCTAGCTAATTAGTTGTAATTGGATTAAATTTGCGTGAGACCACGACATCCACATCAAATTTTGGCGCCGTTGCTGGGGAGTAGTGCGCAACGCGTGTTATCTTTTGTATTAGTTGACAAAAATAAAAAATTAAAAAAATTAAAAATCCCAAAAAGATTTCTTTTATGTTCATGATTTACACTTGGTAGTTGAGTTGTGTTGTGTAGGATGACAGAGCATTACACAAATTTCAGCTTTTCTACTTGTATATTGTGCGGAGGTCCACGTCATCCATGTATCGGTTGCCACGAGGCCCACTATAGGGGGGCACATGGAAAACCGGTGTCTTATGTTTCACAGGTTCCACCTCCATCATACGTTGATGTTTATGAATTAGAAATGGAGGATGATTATTACTCGGATGGATATGATCGGGACAAGGATGCTTATTATGAGACAAGGATGGATGGTCTATGTTTTTGTTGCGGTCGCTATCATACTTATGATTATGATGTGTGCACGGTGTATTCGGAAAACCCAAAGTATTGGAATAAAAAATGATGGATGCGCACATTTTAAGACCGTATCAGGGATATCGACAATATCATCCCGGAGAATATTCTGAGCCTGAGGTTGTTTATACTTATCAGACCGAGTTGGAGAAAGAGCTTGCTATATTGGAAGTAACTTTGTCCAAGCTCGAGCAGTATTTATCAGCACCTAACCTTTCCAATGAAGATCGAGTTAGCTGTTTGGTTTATAAGTGTCAGAATTTAAAAATGAAGATAGAAATAGAACAACGCCTTTCACCATTACTTGATGATATTATAGATTATTCTCACATGAAGGACGAGGTTGTGGAGGATAATACCACACCAGTGAGTCCTTTATCTGATGAAGAGTCGTTGGTGGATCAGATGGTGTGTGTAGATGATGAGGCAGAACAGTCTGAGGAGATGAATATGTGTACCGAACCTCTTCCCATATTAATCATTCAAATTAACAAGTGTGGGGATGAGGGTTCGAGGAAGAAGATGAGAAGGGTGAAATTACAAGACATCAGGGTATATTGCATGAAGTTGATTAGAAAAACCCGCAGGTGCAGTCTGAACATGCCAATTATACTGACAAACCTATGGAGATGGCATGTAAATTTCTGGGCATTCATTTGAAATGTTTTGGGTAAGTGTGCAATGAGACCACCGTAACGCATATCAGGTATGGTCTGGCTGAAGACCTTTAAACTTAGCACTCTCGGGAGGCAACCTGAAGATGTAGAGTATTGTATTCGTGTTTTGTTTGGTTTTGTTTTGGTGTCTTTTTTTTGTGTTTTGGCAGGTTACTACGTTTCAATCCTTGCGGATGCAATGATTCAAGTATGGGGATGTTTGGCAACATCCCCGTTGAGATATCAGTGAATCCAAGAGATGTTTATGTTCCTGTCCGATTACCGCAGCTGCATCACTACCAACACTGCTGATTTACTGATCAGGTTGTGTCTTGTTCTCTTTTTGTGCACCTTTGTTTATATTCATGTTTATTATCATGGTTGGGCGGATGGGTGGTGTTTAATGTGTTTCATGTGTTTATGGGTTGTGAAAGTTGGTGGTGTTTTTAATTATATAAAAAAAAACAAAAAGAAATTTGGGTTTGAGTGGAAAAGCTACAATTGATGTTGTAGTGGTTTAAGCGATCTTCCCATCAAAACCATACATTGGGGACAATGTATCCCAAGTGTGGGGATGAGGGGAAATTTTGAAAAAAATTGTGAAATTTAAAAAAAATCAAGCGAAAAATGGTCCAAATTGAATAGTTGAGTATTAAATTGCATGACACACCGGCAACCCATATCCCCTTGTTCTTTCTTGGTGAGAGTTGAGCCACTACTTGAATTTATTAGAATACATTTTTCTTGATGAGAGTGACAATGGGTGGGGGTGCATTAGAACTTGTGCTCGAATGCGGTTTGAGGCCTTAGCTTGATATGCATGTGAAAAGGATAAGGACAATTAGGTAGCCTCGTCTTGGTGAGTGCGAGTGTGGGATTTGGGGGGTTGGACCTCATAAATTATATATATGAGCTTGGTAGTGAGAGGGGCGGGGGTTTGGACTTTAGTAGCCCATTTGAGCTTAAAGCCGATCATTTGTAACCCGTGCCTAGTTCCTCTAAATTTAACCCGTATTTGACCCGGTCTATTAGTGTTGCATCTCGTATTAGTATGTTTATCTTGTTATGTTTGAAAAGAAAAAAATAGAAAAAAAAAAGAGATATGAAAAGAAAAGAAAAAAAAAAAGAAGAAAAAGCAATGAAAAAAAGAAAAGAAAAAAATGAACGAGATGTTTGGTAGATAGTTGTTTATGTTTTGTTTTCGTTAGAAATAAAAGACCGGGTTAAATTGTTAGCTATTTCGTATATGTATTTCCATTTCCTACCCATTTGCCTTGCCATGTTACAACCTCTAAGTCCCTTTGATTCACGTGCATGTTTAGCAAATCACTTAGGCGAAAGATCGATTTAATTACAAGCTTATTATCGTGCGACCACCCGTTTGCTTTAAGTGTGATCTAGCTTATCTTTGCTAGTTATTGCTTGTCGCCGAGAGGAGAGTTTTGTGAGGGGTGTGTTATGTGTGATTTTAAGAAAGAGTTAGTAAATGTGGACATTTGTTTGCTTGGTTTGTGCTTGATCGCTTGAATAAATTGTGTTTTGTTGAACCGGCTGCTTGGGGCAAGCAACGGTTAAGTGTGGAGATGTGATGGGTAGTCCGTAGGACAACCCTTAAGTGGTATAAACGATATTAAAATCCCACATTTAATCGGGTAATTGTCTAGAATTAGATAACTATGGTTGCTTGTGTTTCAGGTACATTTGGGGATTAAAAGTGTGGGAATGAAGCTTCGAATAGGCGCGACTGGATTGGAGATTGAAAGACAGAGAATAAATGAAAAAAATAATTATTGGTATGGAAGAATTTAGAGGATAGCATTATAGAGGACGAAATTACGAGAACGTAGGCGAAAACGGTGAAGAAAACGGAGTTGAAACGAAAAAGTTATGCTGAAAACAAAATTGCATGCTGAAGCCTACCGTAATTTACGGTAGCTACCGTAAATTACGGTAGCCCCCAGCATTTTTCTTCCACCGTAAGGCAGTAGAGACCCACCGTAAGCCATTCCAAGACACCGTAAGCTACGGTGGCCACCGTAGCTTACGGTGGAGCCAGCGAGAAATGTGTAACTGCCCTATTTTATGATGTTTTATTGTGTCTTTTCAAATCCAATCATTCCCAACCGTTTTGAGCAGTCCTTGGAGGCGAAAATAGGTGTTCTTGTGTGGATTTTGGAAGATTCTAACATTGGGTTTGTTGTTTTAATTCCTATGAACAATATAATTGATGTAATGATGATTCACCACACTATGCGCGGTTAATCTCGTTGGTGATCATCCCGAATGTAAGGTTTGCTCGTGACACTTATGTTTTGTTCTTTAATTTCTGGAATAATAGACTTTGCATATGTTGTTTAGTTTGTTATGGTGTTTCAGTGATTATTTGTAAATTGTTAATGTGTGTTTGATCATAGTTCTAAACCATACGTTCTTGGTGCCGTTGGCAATCGAGATATCATGGGAGGGATTAGGGTTGGATATATGTTGATTGGTCATCGGGTAACAACCTCGCGTTCTAGGAATCCGAGTACTTAGTTCCCTTTCATCACAAACAATTGATCTTACATGAGCCATGTCTATGTGGTTCTTTCCAGTTGAACATGAACGTTAGTTGTCACTTAAAACCTGAAACTCGGGATGATCACTACCCTCTTATCCTGTTACAAAACTTGACTTTGATTTGTATTCTAATTTAGTAATCCTAGATAATTAAAACCAATCAACCCAAACATTGAAATTTACATTTCTTGCAATTTAGATTAATCTAGTTAGTTAGACATACATTGAGATAGCACATATTCCACAAACTCCCTGTGTTCGATACCCACATACCGCTAGCTAATTAGTTGTAATTGGATTAAATTTGCGTGAGACCACGACATCCATGTCAGAGCCATTTGTTGAGTGTTTTTTTTTTGTTTTCAAATCCGCATATATATCACCATTGCCCTTGATTTTCTTGACTGTATATCTCTTAAATGTCAACATATACACATGTGATATAGTTTATGAAGATTTTTCAATGCCGAGAAGCTCGATCAGAGAGTAAAAAAAGCGTAAGGTTCACAATGGTGTAAAATTAAAATGGGATATATCGGGCTAGGATTCGAGTTACAGGAACAAGGGCCAAACCAACCACCCAAGAATTGAATCGTCGAGCGAAAACACTTGACAACCTCCTAGAAGCAGCTTTTCTTGCCACCCGACCGTTCTCCATCAATTAGGAATCTGATGCCGTCACTAAACACATTCCATAAATTGTTGCCATTTGTTGAGTGTTTTTTTTTTGTGTCTAATCCGCATATATATCACCACTGCCCTTCATTTTCTTGACTGTATATCTCTTAAATGTCAACAAATACACGTGTGATTTAGTTTACGAAGATTTTTCAATTTCGAGATCCTTGATCTGAGAGTAAAAAAGGCGTAAGGTTCACAATGGTGTAAAATTAAAATGGGATATACCGGGCTAGGATTCGAGTTACAGGAACAAGGGCCAAACCAACCACCCAAGAATGGAATCGTCGAGCGAAAACACTTGACAACCTGCTAGAAGCAGCTTTTCTTGCCACCAGACCTTTCTCCATCAATTAGGAATCTGATGCCATCACTAAACACATTTCTTAAATTGTAGCCATTTGTTGAGTGTTTTTTTTGGTGTCTAATCCGTATATATATCACCATTGCCCTTGATTTTATTGACTGTATATCTCTTAAATGTCAATATATACACGTGTGATTTAGTTTATAAAGATTTTTCAATGCCAAGAACCTCGATAAGGGAGTAAAAAAGGTGCAAGGTTCACAGTGGTCTAAAATTAAAATGGGATATACCAGGCTAGGATTCGAGTTATAGGAACAAGGGCCAAACCAACAACCCAAGAATGGAATCGTCGAGCGAAAACACTTGGCAACCTCCTTGAAGCAGCTTTTCTTGCCACCAGACCTTTCTCCATCAATTAGGAATCTGATGCCGTCACTAAACACATTCCTTAAATTGTTGCCATTTGTTGAGTGTTTTTTTTTTGTGTCTAATCCGCATATATATCACCATTGCCCTTGATTTTCTTGACTGTATATCTCTTAAATGTCAACATATACACGTATGATTTAGTTTACGAAGATTTTTCAATGCCGAAAACCTCGATTAGGGAGTAAAAAAGGCGTAAGGTTCACAATGGTGTAAAATTAAAATGGGATATACCGACCTAGTGTAAGTCGAGGAACACTACAATCGGATATCAAACACCAAACTAGTAGCGGAAATACGAGTAAGATGTAGAAGATCAAAAGCAATTATATTGATTTAAGCACACAAGAACACACGATTACTATGAATCGTCTGGTATCCTTGGTTGCACAAAAGCAAAAGTTTTAATCAGAATCAACAACCTAATTCGAATCAGGACTCCCCTATTTATACTAGCATAGGAGATCCTTTTACATTGGGCCAAGCCCATACCCCATAGACCACCAAACAACTAAACAAGCCCACTATACATATCGAACCCAAAATAAACAAGATAGCCCAAGACAGACGCAAACCTACACTAGTATAAGCCCTTACAATATCCCCCTAGGTTTGTGTTGGCTTGGCGTCTCCTGCTTCACTGCTGCTTCCTCTTCTGCTTCTTAGCTTGTTCTTTCTTTTTCCTTTGTAGCTCAGGCAAGATTGGTATATTTCTTCCCTCATATTGACCAAACAACTGTGTTTCAACTTGTTTCATCTTAGCTGCTGCTTCAACTTAAACAGCAGTAGCTTGTAGCAGCTCAGAAGCGCTAAGAACATCAGCTTCAGATGGGCCGCTGCTTGAACCTTCACCTGACCGCTGAGCCTATGATCCCTTCTGCTTCATTTCCTAGGAGGAAGATCAGTGGTAGGTTCTTCAAAAATATGATCAACAAAAGTAGCTTCTGTTGTAGACACAGGTTCAACATGAGGAGGGCTCACGTGAACTGGTTCACTAATCTCTTCAGTTTCTGCTGTAAGGCCTTCAGCCATGATCTCTATCTCTGTTTCACTCTCATCAACATTTTCATCTTCTTCTTCGTCATCAACCATCCTGTCATCTGCAACAAGTCCCTAAAACCCCAAACTATTAAATTTTTCAACCAAGGGGGCCTACCAAGTGTGCGGTGGGCCCAGCCGTCATTCCACACCCCTTTTGTTTACCAATTTGGAACTTTGAAAAGTGTTTTGGATTTTGTGGGGCCCACCAAGTTTACGGTGGGCCCAGCTTAAATCCCGAGGATAAAATATCTTTTAAAATCTTTGTGCAAAGAATATTTTATAAAAGTTCGGTCTCCCTCGATTCATAACATCACGGCCACATGGTTTTGAAAAATTTAAAATAATAACTAAATATTTACACAAAAATGAATAATTACACAAAAGAAATAATATGAAATATTTACAAGCAACCAAATGTCTTACACACCATTTTTGCATGCACTTTTCATACGGGATCAAATCACAGAGTTTCGGGCTAGACTACACTTATCAACACTAATTTACTTTGGTAGATCCGAGCAATTGCCAATATTTTTTTCCTCTTAAACTTATCTCCCTAGGCTTTTATCAAATAACGGACTGCAACTTATTTATCATGTTTTCATTTTAAATTATATGAACACTCAAATCAATCACGATCAAATCCTGGAATTTTTAATTTGAACAGGATATCATACGAGTAGTTTCCCTACCACATATTTGACAAGCCCATTCTAGAGTTCTGAAACCTTGACTGGACTGGGTTGAGAAAAGAACAGAATGGATAAGCGGAGATGGATATAATATACAAATCAAATGAGATTTTCTCATTTTGATATAGGTTTTTATTTTTGGGTTTCTTATGGGCACTAGAGGGCCTCTTTCGGGTATATTTAATCCACAAAGCGACAACGTACAGCTAGGTCTTTGCTCACGCAAAACAGAAGCCGACGTTGCCTAGCACCTCTAGGTCTTTGCTCACGCAAAACAGAAGAGATACATGAGTTGTTTAGAAAAGATTTCAGAACTAGAACGAAATTGTGTGTATCGGGACATCACAAACGCATTCAAATAGCTATGCTCTAATTCCAAGTGAACGATCTTTCCTAAGGTCATAACATAAATTAGTGTTCTTAACAGTACCAGTCAAAGAGTCCAGCCATCAGGATAAAGCCTACCAGTACATCACTCTGGAGTCAGACCATTTCAATATTGGTCTTACATGAGTCAGCCTTAATCCACATAGTGAAATTATTTCATTTCCCGGTTTGTAGCCAAGGCATGGCAAAAGCAAAGAACTATTTTTGTATTTTTCTGAATTTTTTATGTTTTTGTATTTTTCTAATTTTTCAATGTTTTTGTATTTTTCTGAGAGACTACATTCCCCTAAATTTTTGCTTAAAATGAAAGAAAAGCAATTTTAAGAAACAAATTTACAGAAACGAAGAAAAATATTTTTGTGTGACCGCTGTCAATCCTCGAATTCGACCATTTTGAGAAGTTTGAGAAGAGCAAGAAAACGTACTTTATCAACCGGTTTTGTAAAAACATCTACGACATTGTCGTCAGTATGAATTTGTTCCATTTTAATTAAACCGTGGTTGAAAGAATCACGAATAAAGTGAATTTTTATGGCAATGTGCTTTGTTTTTTAAAAATACACCGGATTTTTCACTATTTGGATAGCTGCATCATTGTCACAATAAATGGGAGTTTGGGAGAAATTCAAACCATAGTCCACCAGTTGGTGTTGAATCCAGATAACCTGTGAGCAACAGGCTGAAGCGGCCACGTCTTCCGCTTCCACAGTAGATAGAGAGACAGTTTGCTGCTTCTTGCATTGCCAGGAGATGAGACGATCCCCCAGAAACTGGCATCCAGCTGGCGTAGACTTCATGTCTAGACCAGTACATCCAAAATTGTTGTCAGAAAAAGCACACAAATCAAATGGAGACTCTTTTCGATATTCACTATTTGGATAGCTGCATCATTGTCACAATAAATGGGAGTTTGGGAGAAATTCAAACCATAGTCCACCAGTTGGTGTTGAATCCAGATAACCTGTGAGCAACAGGCTGAAGCGGCCACGTCTTCCGCTTCCACAGTAGATAGAGAGACAGTTTGCTGCTTCTTGCATTGCCAGGAGATGAGGCGATCCCCCAGAAACTGGCATCCAGCTGGCGTAGACTTCATGTCTAGACCAGTACATCCAAAATTGTTGTCAGAAAAAGCACACAAATCAAATGGAGACTCTTTTCGATACAAAAGTCCAAGCCGTGGCATGCCCTTAAGATATCGAAAGATTCTCTGAACAGCTTTTAAATGAGAAAGTTTAGGAGCAGCCTGATAGCGAGCACACTGACACACAGCAAACATGATATCTGGTCTACTGGCTGTCAAGTACATCAATGAGCCAATCATCGACTGGTACAGTGTAGCATCAACAGCTTCCCCTTTCGTATCTTCTGTCATCACTGGTCTTTCTGCTATAGGCGTGTTTACAGGTTTGACATCTTGAAGTTTGAATTTAGCGATAATATCCTCGACATATTTTCCCTGATGGATGAGAATTCCTTTGGAATTCTGTCGAATCTGCAGACCCAGAAAGAAACTCATTTCTCCCAATGCACTCATTTCAAATTGCTTCTTCATAACTTCTTCAAATTCCTTGCACAGTGCATCACTAGTGGATCCGAAGATGTTGTCGTCCACATAGATCTCTACCAAGATTTGATCCTCTCCCACTTTTCGAATGAACAGTGTCTGGTCAATCACACCCCGAGTGTATCCATGAGCGAGCTGATGCTCTGTCAGAGTAGCATGCCAAGCACGAGGAGCCTGGTGTAACCCATATAAAGCCTTATCAAGCTTGTACACGTGACGGGGACACTGTTTGTTCACAAAGCCCGGTGGTTGTGATACATAGATCTCTTCTTTTACTTTGCCATTGAGGAACGCTGTCTTGACATCCATTTGATAGACCTTGAATCCCATGTAGGACGCATATGCCAGAAAGATTCTGATTGCCTCCAGTCGAGCCACGGGAGCATACACTTCATCATAGTCAAGGTCTTCTATCTGTCTAAACCCTTGAACGACCAATCTTGCTTTGTTTCTAAAAATCACTCCGCTATTGTCTCTCTTCTTGCGATATACCCATCTAGTTCCGAGTGATTTCTTTCCAGCAGGTAGAGTAACCAACTTCCATACTTTCAGTTTCTCAAACTGATTCAACTTGTCCTACATTGCATCCACCCAGCTAGGTTCCAAAAGAGCCGCATCAGTTGTCTTTGGCTCAATTTGAGAGATAAAGCATGAAAACAAGCAGTTGTTGATAATTCCTGACTGACTTCTAGTCAACACACCCGCCTCTACTGGTCCAATCACATTTTCGATGGGATGATCATGCTGGACACTGGCAGGAATAGCAACTTCTGGTGTAGTTCCAGTCGGAGATACATTCGTTAAATGATCAACTGCTACTGACTCAGTTTGGTCAGAGACTTGCTCTTCTTCTGCACCATTTGCGACAAACTCTTCAGGAATGGGACCATCGAACATGTCACTTTGATCAATGGGTATGTCCTCCTCATCAGACGAGTCCAACCCCTCCCCTCCATCATTAAGAATGTCGGTATAATCCGGAGCCACTTGAATCTCATGTGTAGATGTTGAAGATGAGACTGCAGGTGTGTGATCCCCCACAGCTGTAGAATTCCCCTCAAATTCAACATCCCCCTCTTCTTTAGCATTATGTGGAACAATTGAGGGTCGAGGAACAACATTAGTTGTACCAGAAGTACTTGCATGAATAATAGGAGGATCATCAAGAATATCAAACGATTTGAATAGATAGGCATAATTATAAAGAGTGAATGGCCCGTTTCCAGCGTCTGTCTGATTTTCTTCGAGCCACCGCACATCATAAGACTCAATGATTTGTCTACTCTTCTTGTTGTACACTCTGTATGCCATCTTGTTTTCATGAGCAGCCTTCCCATCATATCCAATGAAATAGCATTCATCTCCCCTAGCGTCAAACTTTGGTATGGATTCCAGGTGCAAAAGAGTACATAGACAACCAAAAGCTCTAAAGTGCCCCACATATGGTTTCTCGCCAAACATTACTTCATGAGGCGTCTTCATGCGTGCCTTATTGATAAAAACTTTGTTTTGAACGTAGCACGCAGTGTTAATGGCCTCTTCCCAGAAGAAAACTGGAAGTTTCGAATCACAGAGCATAGTGCGAGCAGTTTCAATCAGGGTTCTATTCCTTCTTTTAGCAACTCCATTTTGCTGAGGAGTTCTAGCAGCACTGTACTGTCGAGCGATTCCCCTCTTGGCACAAAAGAAATTCAACTCAGCATTCTTGAATTCGGTTCCATTGTCGCTTCGAATCCCTTTCACTTTCTTGCCAGTCTGATTCTCCATAAAGATTATGAATCTCTTGATTAATTCTACAGTCTCACTTTTGTTAACTAAGAAGAAAACCAAAGTAAAACGTGTGTAGTCATCTGTAATTACAAGACAGTAAGACTTTCAAGACCGACTGAGCACATTCACTAGACCAAAAAGATCCATGTGAAGAAGCTGCATCACACTGTTAATGGTGTTTATAGTTTTGGGAAAGTGTGGTTTTCGATGTTTTTTACCCTTTGCACAAGATACACATTTTTCAAAAGTTATGAAGTCTTTTACAGGTAGACCCCTTACCAACTCCATTTTTGCAAGACGGTTTAGATTTTTCACGCTAGAATGTCCTAAACGACGATGCCACAGCATAGCATTGTGCTCAGAGATTTTGGTAAAAAGACAGGCAACACCTTCAGTGGGAGGTTTATTCATGTTAATGACATAAGCGTTGCCTTTTCGTTCAGATTTCAACAAAATCCATTCATTAGGAATGACCATTGTAGGATCGTGAAACGACCTAACGAGTCGATCAGAAGAGTGCTCAGACAGAATCAGAGGCGGAATTCATTGATTCTGTCTTTGTTTAGCTTGTATCATACTAGAATCACTATTAACTGTCTCTTGTATTGCTCAAAACTCGTTTACAGACTCGGAGACACCTCGACAGCACCTCGGCGTCGGAAACAAGAACTCTCTCTACTGATATCGCTTGAAGGCTATATATAGGGCTAAGGTTTCGTTTGAAAGACACACATGCCATTTCAAGCGAAATAGCCTATGATGATTTCGCTTGAAATGATACATGTCATCTTCAAGCGAAATACCTTGTTTCAAGCGAAATCAGCTTAAAACAATATTCAAACCCTAAAAATCTCATACTTCAAGCCCTGAACTATCAGTTCTAATATAAGACTCGAACAAAGATGAAGTCAACAGACAACTGCACCAACAGACTCCCCTTTGATTGTTGTCGGAATCTTCAGTGAGAGTCTTCATCTTTTCTTTCTTAGCATGTACCAGGATCTTCGCTTTGGCTCTAACCTTGTCAGACTCCCCTTTTCATTATGATGGGATCGCTGTCTGGAATTAGCTATCACCTTGAGAACAAACACTGGCTTTATCTCTGATCAGCTCATCTTCTGCACAATCTTCTCATAAACACATTGGTTTTTACTTAAAACAATATGAAAAACTCAATAGTAATAGTTACATCAAGTTCAATTTAATGACCTTGATTAACTAATCTCAACTTCTTTCTTAAATCAAAATTTTTCAATTTAGCACACACACTCCCAAACCTGTTCATCATGTTTAGCACTTGTAATTTTGAATATCAGCTCTCCAACATCAGTTGTCAAAAATCTTTTTGAATTTTTCAAAAATTATGCTAAAACACACTGAAAATCTTTTTGGATTTTTGAACGAAATGCAGTAAAGAAATATTTACAGACACTATTTTTTGCAAGTTTGTGTAAGAGGATCATATCAGTTATTGTAACCAATCACTAGCACCGTTAAGCTTTAAACATTTTAAGTTCTAAACGATTCACATTGATTGACGATATTGTTATCCACATAAACTCAATCTAAAAACTTTCGAGATGCTTACCGATACGTTTAAGGTACATTAATTTTGCACTAAGCTCTTATGGACCCCACAATCTCAGCATATCCCCTCATCATGCAATACACTGACTCAAGTAATGCCTTTAAACTTTATCAACTGTGATTTGTGCGAAAACAAAGCAGAATGTTTAAACATTAACAATCAGGTCGATACTTCCGTATACGCAGAGAAAGTACAATGTTTAAACAAAATAAGAAAATAAAAATAAGTTGAAGTTGTTTAGGCTTTAACCACCAGGTCGATACTCCCGTATACGCAGAGGAGGTCCAAAGCTTATACGAAACACCAAAGAAAATAAAGCAGAACGTTTAGGCATTAACATCCAGGTCGATACTCACATATACGCAGAGAATGTCCAATGCTTATTCAAAATAAAGAAATAAAACAAGTTTAAATCTTTGCAAAATAAAATGCACAATCACAGCGACTTTTCAGCAAAGTTGTGAAATTTCACAAACTTAACCAGTTTTATGTCTTTCCACAATCAGCGATTACTGAGTAGGCACACAATCAAGAAAGACAAAACTAAGTACTATGCTTTTGACCATGTTTCCCACTAGAACTAGGCTTTTTCATTTTAGATTTGTATCGTTATCGCAAATCTACTAGTCTAGCTGAGCCTATCGTCACATCTTTAGTGAGATCGCTTATCACATTTTATCTCTCCATTTCTTTAGCATGCTGTGACAGTCCAACTGATCTACTGTCATTTCCTCTTTTTGACAACAAAACTCATTTTTGCATTTTTTTCAATGTTTTTGTAATTTTCAAATTTTCTAATTTTTTTAAAATTTTTACTCCCCCTAAAATCAAAATATATCTCAATTTTGATTTTCTGAGAAAATTTGAAAATGAACTGTACAAAGTAAATGACAACATGATGAGAATTACTTCAATTCTCCATTCACTTGGCTTGAACAATCAGAACTCCCCCTGACAACAAAACATTTTCCCATAATGATTTCAAAACACTTAAGTTTGTTTTAATCAAAATGGTTTTTCCGGAAAATTAGTTTTGTGAGTCATTTCTCAAACATGGGGATCATTCATCACCTTGTTCTCTTCAACTACTTGTAAAAATTATAACAATTAAGATCAAATCACAAAAACCATTTGTAGAAAATCAAGTACAACTTAATGTCCCTGATTTACCACTTTTAAGTCGAAATATCACATTTGTGAATTTCTCAAGAAAGATGCCGATTCATGTTCCACAATTGCCAACCTGGGAACTCCAACAAGTCAGGTTTTTCATTTAAACAGATTCACCCAAGCCTGATGGTCCTTGGGTGATTTTGAATTCTTGTTCAACAATGGTGGAAAATTTGCATCATCCATTGTTAGACCAGAATTCTCAACTTTTACCTCAACACATGGCTCTTCTGGCTTTACCACACCAGATTCATTGCCTGAACTTCGCTTGTCTGACTTTGATAAATCAGATTCATCGCCAACAACTGGCTCCTTTGTTTCTGAAGAAACAAATTCATCACCAGCAACTTTCTTTTTCTTTACTCTCTCCTCTGTCCTCAGATTTATATCTGATGAATTCGTTTTGCTTGATTTATTATTTTTTGGCAAGCAAGACGCTTTATCAGAACTTTTATCTGTTTTACCAATGGTATCCGAGGACAAAATCCTTTCGAGATACTCACTCGCTTTCTTCCTCTTCTTCCTCAGTCAGTCTTTTTGCCCCTGCGAAAGCTTAACTTTCTTTTCTTGAACTTTCTGTTCTTAAACTTTAGATTCTTGAACTTTCTGTTCTTTGGGCTTGACATTGACTGGTTTCTTTTCTATTTTCTGAGAATCAGCCCTCAATCTTCCCTTTGATCTCATTGGGCAATCTCTGGCAATGTGACCTTTGATTTGGCAATTATAGCATCTCCTCGTCTCATAACTCCAACTCTGGCAGTTAACAGCAATGTGTCCTCGAACACCACAAGTGTAACACACTCTGTTATCATACCAATCACCATCTTCAGTCCAAACATTCAGATCATAGCACTGTTTGGCTTCGTGATAATCATTTCTCCTCTTGTTTGCTGGATTTGGCCTTTGAGCACTGTGGTCAAACCTACACCACTTATTACCAACAATTTTTGAGTTTTGTTTTTCAACTTTTTGTGATTTTTTATCTTGATTGGATGATTGAACTGATGAGCTTTTATTTTCTTTTTGAAGATTTTTCGGTTTTTTAACTTTTTGTTTTAGTTCCACATTCTTCTTTACAGGTTTTTGCGTTGAGCATTCACCTTTCTCAGTAGAATATAAACAGTTTCTTTAAACATTTCATTTAATTTCAAAAATATTTTTCTTTTCTCAATTTCATCATTAGTTTTCTCATCACAATCTTCAACTTTGACTTTGTCAAAGTTTGTGACATTGTCACTTATTGGAACTGAATTGATTGGTTTTGGACATGGATAATCTGGTGTTGATGACGAAGTCACAAAACCTTTCAATTTCTCTTCAAGCTCTTTGATTTTAATCTGTGCTTTTTCAGCTTCTTTTTCAAGTCGAATAATTGTCTGTAGATGAGAATTTATCACTTTTTGTTTTTCAATGTTATTCTTGCTAAAAACAGATCTCCCATCTTCAAGAATCTTTATTTGACTTTGAAATTCTTTTTTAATTATAAATTTTTCATTTTCAAAACTTTTTTACTTTCTTTTCAAAATCCTTTTCATTTTCTTTCAAATTGTTGTTTTTTAATGTCAAACTGTTCAAACCACTTAACAGTTTGACATTTTTCAGATTTCAATATCTCCAAATTTTCTTACAAAATAAGAATCTGTTTATCATCAGATTGCTTCTCATCCTTCATCTTTTTGACTTCCAATGTCAAACTTTCAGCATCCGTCAAGAGTTTGGCATTGTCAGCTTCAAATTTCTCGCATTTAGTGCATACTAATTCAGAATTCGAAGATCCAATCTTCACAGATTCTTCAATTTTTGGAATTTCTTTTGTCTCTTTCCAGAATGTTCCTGCACAAAAAATTTTAACGAAATCAAGAGGATTCGCATTCTTATCAATATAGCAACCTCTCTGAATATCATAGTTCATAACATTTTTTGCTGCAACACATACACAAACTCTTTTGTCTATTTCAACAATTACATCCAAATTCATTCTCTCAAAATTTCCTTTTAGTTTATCTATCAAATCTCTCTTTTTCTTGTAATTTTCATATTTATGAGTTTTAAGTTTGCTGATGAATTCTTTTAGATGTAGTTTTGAAAAACCAGAATCCTGTTTTATCCTTTTCAGAATATCATCCCATTCAGAAGATAATGCATCAGCAAACTTTGCTACCTTTTCAGCATCTGTCAAATATATCTCATGACTTTTTAAATGCTCAAGTAAGACCACATATCGATTTTCCAGATCATCCAAATTTTCATTTTTCAAACATACAAAGTAATTAAACCTTTTCACCCAACTATCCCTTTTCACATTTCTATAACTATCGTCCAAATACCCTTGATACCAATCATTTAATCTTTCAAAATAATCATTTTCTGTTTCGTCAAACATTTTCGTCATGTTTCAAACTGTCCCGACAAATCTCACACAAAACACACTTTCAAGCGAAATTATATCTTCAAGCGAAATGACCTGCACATACACTTCAAGTGAGATAAGTCTTTCAAGCGAAATCACCTGATTTCACTTGAATTTCAAGCGGAATGTTAATTTGAAGCGAAATGACCTATTTCGCTTGAGATGATTCAAGTGGAATGTGATTTTTCAAGCGAAACCCTCTATTTCAAGCGAAATGACTTAGTTCGCTTGAAATGAACACAATTTTTCAAGCGAAATCTGATGGTATGTTCAAGCGGAACTACTTCGAAGGTCAATTTTACCCATTTTTAGTCCGAATTTTAATGTGAATCTCTCAAGGGTTTGTTAAAATGCACTTTTACACATTTTGTGAAAAATTTGTCTGATTTTAACCGTAAAAACTTGTTCAATTCAGAAAAGAAGGTGTAGAAGTCAGAATTTTTCAGCGAAAACGAGCTAAACAATAAGAACTCTTCCTCCTGAGCTTTGATACCACATGTAGGATCGTGAAACGACCTAACGAGTCGATCAGAAGAGTGCTCAGACAGAATTAGAGGCGGAATTCATTGATTCTGTCTTTGTTTAGCTTGTATCATACTAGAATCACTATTAACTGTCTCTTGTATTGCTCAAAACTCGTTTACAGACTCGGAGACACCTCGACAGCACCTCGGCGTCGGAAACAAGAACTCTCTCTACTGATATCGCTTGAAGGCTATATATAGGGCTAGGGTTTCGCTTGAAAGACACACATGCCATTTCAAGCGAAATAGCCTATGATGATTTCGCTTGAAATGATACATGTCATCTTTAAGCAAAATACCTTGTTTCAAGCGAAATCAGCTTAAAACAATATTCAAACCCTAAAAATCTCATACTTCAAGCCCTGAACTATCAGTTCTAATCTAAGACTCGAACAAAGATGAAGTCGATAGACAACTGCACCAACAACCATTCCTGGTTTCAGAATAAGACAATGTTTATCAGTGAAATGACTTGAGTAACCGTTGTTGCAGATTTGAGCAACACTTAGCAGACTGTGCTTCAACTCAGGAACGTAGTTGACATCTTTGAAACAGAGATCACCATTCTTGACTGTGCCTCTTTGTGTGATCTTTCCTTTCTCGCCACTCGCAAAAGCAACATATCCTCCATTAAATTCTTCAAGATTAGATAGTTGGGATAGATCGCCAGTCATATGCCTGGAACAGCCACTGTCAATGACCTAAAGTCGAATGACAGCCTCCATAGCCGTTCCTACACATTACGCGGGTTTAGTTAGATTTTGGTACCCAAGCCATAGTTGTGGTGGGTACACCCTGTGCATTAAAGTACGTTACTTGCATCCAAATTAACTTTTCTTTAGAGTAGATAGGTTTATTATTGATGCGCGATGATTTAGGAGAGATGTTTGGAACATTATTCTTGGGTTTCCAAACTCGCCTAGAACTCTCCAATTTCTTAGATGCTTCAGGCGAAACACAATTAGAGTTTGGAATGCAATTGTTTGTTTTCATTTTCATTTGTTTAGCTTTGTTCCAATCTCTATCAGAAGGCTTCATTTTGGAGTTCAGCTTCCTAACAAGTTTAGATTTTGAGGTCTTTTCCTGTTTTGGATGCTTGACATTCCCTTTTGGAGCCTTTTGATGCTCTCCCCTTTTGAGTTTATCAGGACGATGCTGACAATTTCTTGCAATATGTCCAGCAGTTCCACACGTGTAACATATTTGTCGTTTCACATGTGGTTTTGCTTGACATCCATCAGATTTTGCAGAACCTGAGGGCTTGTGTGGTTCCTGAGATGCAAACGAGACATGTTTAGATTTGTCTTTAGAAACAGAATGACACTTAGTTTGCTTGTTTGATCTTGATTTTGGAGGAACATATTTTGCTTCATTTCCTCCTTTAGTCTGTTTTACCAAATCCACAAAAATAGTACCAAAATAAATGTCAGAACATTCGTCGCTCTTTAAAACAGAGCCCACACAATTCAAAGCATCAGAAGAAATTTAAATGTTGTTTGATTTTTCAGAAATTAAAGAATTGTTTTTCTGAATTTTATTTTTCAAAACTTTAAATGCAACGTCGTCCTCATCATCTCCATCTACCCAATCTTCAATAATTACTTAGTCTGCATTTGAAGCAACAGGGTTAGTATCATTAATTTTCTCAAAAACAGTGTCACTTGATGCTGCAGAATTGCTCTCAGCTTCTTGTGACACAATTAGTTCTGAAGAGTCAGAATTTTCTTTTGAGCATTCAGCAGGGGCTCCTGTGGTTTCATTACCATCTAACTCAACAGAGGCTCCTGATGTTGTTTCTGATTCTTCTTTGATCAAATTTGAATCAACTGTTTCAGATGATTCATTTGTTGATTCCACTGAAGCAACTGACTCTGAATTATCGCAGCCAGTCTTTTCATGGGAGTCACTGGTTGAATCAGATGAAGCTGATGATTCAGTTTGAGATGCCTCTGCTTCCTCAGGTGATGCACTGTTGACACTAGATGATTCGCCCATTTCTGATTTCTCAGAAGTGGATGTCTCAGAAGTGTCGCAAGATGTGTCACATGACGAAGCAGATTCACTTTGTTTGCTCCTACTGAATTCTTTCATAAACTCAGTCAAACCTCTTAACATGGCAAACTCGATGTTGTCTACATTAACTCTAGGCTCTTTTGCTTCAGGCTCTTTTGTGACAGATTTATTTTCACAAGATTGTTTTGACTCACATGATTCTTCCCCTTTCAACACTTGAAAATGTTTATCAACACTTGCATTTTTCTCAAAGTTTAAGGTTTCAGAGTGATTTAAAGCATTTTCTGATTTAACAAACATTTGATTATAGGCCTGTTTTTCTAAGATGACTTCAGGATTATCAGGCCTGGTGATTTTTATCTTTCGAGGCTTGACAAGCTCATGCTTCCTATCCTCTGGTTTTTCATATTCCATCTTAGGTAAATTGTCTATCTCCTCTTCAGTTATAAGAACTGAGGAATAGTTATGGTTGTATGGTGGAGGTATGGCTACAAAACCTAACCCCTTTTTCCTCATTTCCTTTTTGCTATACTGTAACTGTTGGTTTATCATTTTCTCGACCTTTTCGCTTGAAACATCAAATTTTTTAAAATTAAATTCTGTATTTTCAAAAGTCGATTTTAAGTCGTTTAACTCAACAGTTAACTTTTCAGATAGCTCCTTGAAGTGGAGATATCGACAGTTCGCTTCACTTAGATCACTATGCAACTTTCGAATGTCACGTTTTTGAGCCTCTACCATATCTTTATACCCATCCAGTTTCTTTTTAACTTCGTAACTACTGGATCTGGTATATTGAAGTTGCATAGTAAGCGATTCGGCCTGTTCCTTAAAACCTTTTACCTTCTCTCTACATTTTAAAGTACAACAGACATCATCTACACATACCTCAGCCTCAGAAGGAGTGTAGTCATTCATTTGAGCCATGAGGTCATGATAAATCATTCCCTTAGCATTTCAGCAGCCAAGTCAGCATCTTCTTTCACTTCTGCCATAAGAGCTTGATTTTGCTGGTACAAGGTGTTTGTAGTGATCTGCAGATCGTTCATTTGTTGGCTCCAGTCAAATCCCCCACCTTCCTGAATCACCAATGCATTTCCAGGAGTTGCAACTGATTCTGCAGCTTGAGTTGTGGCTGTAGTGTTTGAGGGTGAACCTTGAGTGGGACGAGTAACAGTGATGTTCGAAGTTGAAACAACATTTTGAGCTGGTCGAGCTACTGAACTAACAGTGACAGTAACATTTGGATCAACTCTTTCCCTTTTTGGTTGTTTGCACTCTCTAGCATAGTACCCAGGCTCATGGCGGTTGTAACACCGGAGCTTATCCTTATTCCAACCAATCTCACAATCAATTGTGTCCCAATTGCTTCTACCGGTTTTCTTCATGAAATTCCTGGCACGAAACACTGCCACGACCATTTGCCAAGTGATATCCATCTCCTCAACATCATCAGCATGGATTTCCAACAGTTCAGCAGAGTCGATGTTGTTCTTTACCCTTCCAGCAATAAAAGCATGATAAAAGTTCATGACCCCTATCATGAAAGCCATAGCTTGTTCAAAATCCCTTGAAGTAGCAACTGAGGAGTTTGTAGCAGCAAATGCAGTAGTAATATTCGAAAGAAATTGTGTGGGTGTAGGAGCAGATGGATTAGTGCGCTGTGCAGCAGACAGAGTTTGGTTCACTTGTTGAGTAGCAACGGGAAAGTAGCCAGATTGGTTAACAAAGGTTCCAAGATTATCAGGGAGCAGCACAGTAGAAGGTCCTGGAAGCGAGCTCATTCCCTGTTGAGATATCAAGGCGCTGTTGGTCAACACACCTGCATTGTTATAGCTTGCAGTGTGGTTGTAGAGCCTTTGTTTGTCATCCATTTCATAAGACTTTAGCAAAGAAATCCGCTCAGAGAGAGACATTCTAGCTAAGTCCCTGGTTCTTTTGATGAGAGTTACATTGGTATCCCAGTTTCTTGGAAGAGCATGAAGCAGTTTCTTGTTGGTAACAGATTTTTCAAGGCTGATATCATGAGTTTTCATATCGCTGACCAAGGCAACAAATCTTTGGATTTGATTTTCCAAAGTTTCCCCTGGGAAGTAATTGAATAGGTTGAACTTTTGGGTAAGCATTTCCCTTCGACTTTCCTTCATCTCTTCATTTCCCTCATAGATAGCCAGCAGAGCATCCCACATTTCCTTTGTAGTTTTGCAATCACGAACTCCAATGTCAACTTCGGGTGCAAGAGCAGAGTGCAGCATCGCAAGAGCCTCGTTGTCAATGTCTTGTTTTTCACGATCCTCTTCAGTAAATTGAGAGTCGGGCTTAGGAGCAGTTGTTCCCTCAGCATCGTTCACAATATAGGTGATTACAGTTGGTCCGTTGCAGATGGACCTCCACGCCTTTGGATCCTTGATTCTCATGTATTGGATGAACATGAACTTCCATTCTGAAAAGGATCCCCATAAATGAGCATGGGAATCCTGTTATTAGTTCTAATAATGTTATCTAAATCCTGGATAATAGCAGCAGTTTTAGTCAATCCTAATTGATTAGTTTGAGCCATTTCTTAAAAAACAATTGGACCTATGAGTAACACGTAATATTAAATATAAAGACCAATTAAATATCACTAATGATTACAATACAGTTCAAACAATAATTCAGATGGTTCAAAATATAATTCAAGATTTAATCTAAAACAATTCAGTAGAAACAGTCCACGAGCCCAAACAGTCTAGTCCACGTGAATAGGTCCAATCCCAGTCGCACAAGATGAATCGCACAAGATACCATTTAGATGAACCTTTGTCAATCGCACAAGTAACTATGACCCCTTTGATCGCACAAGACCGATCGCACAAGTCAAATCGCACAAGACGTCTTCAGTTGAACCCTTGACCAAACGCACAAGACATTATGACCCTTTTCAATATGAACCTTTGAATCGCACAAGAGTCCAGTCGCACAAGATTACTGACAACAATTCAACAAAACAGTGGATCGCACAAGATCTTCTCAGTCGCACAAGAGATCTTCAATCACACAAGGTGTAAACTTGGGCCTGAATCCTTAACAGCCCAGACAGGTCTGATCGCACAACCCAAAGTGAATCGCACAAGATGTATTATTGGGCCTCAGTCCTTTAACAGCCCAAAACACACCAATCGTACAAGTCCTTCAATCGCACAAGCTGAATTTTTGGAAGGATAATATTGCCAACTTTCAACCAAAATCTCGAAAGATTTGGTGATTTTAATTTCCAAATCTTTTCGAACTTTCTCGTAATAAACTTTCCAAAAATCTGAAAACACAATCAACTTGCACACAAATAGATCAAACCCAAAAATTATTCAAAATTTCTAATGAATATTCGATGAAACTCGAAGCACAAAACCCAGAAATTCAAATACTTTTGAAAAACTTTTAACCAAAAATGACGTGTTTGACTGAGAATCCTTTTAATTTTTATCAAAATCAGACCTTTAGGATTAAAAATCAATAGTCAAACCTTAATTTTAATACATAAAACAGTTGGTTCTCACTAGAATTTTCACCAAAATAAATCAAAATTTCAGATTGGCAGATCCGTTTTGATTCACACTGTGTCAGATTTATTCTAACCAAACCAGAAAAATTTACTTTAAAAACCAGTATTCGTGCTTCAACTTGGGTTGATAAACAGACGCAAACAAAACAGATTTGTTGGTGCATACGTCTGTCGACTGCGTCTTCGTTCGAGTCTTGTACTAGAAATGATAGATCGGGACACGTTGTACGAGAAAATAGGATATTTAGGTAAATCTAGTCATTTCGCACGAAATAGCTTGTGTCTATTTCGTACGAAATAAACTGCCTATAAATACCTGTCATGTCATTTCGTTTGTATGATTCTTGTTTCCGACGCCGAAGTGCTGTCGAAGTGTCTCAAGCCTGTAAACTGTTAACAGATCAATAAACAAGACAGATTATTGATAATCTAGTGTCATACAAGCTGAACGAAGACTGAATCAATGAATTCTGCCTCTGATTCTGTCTAAGAACTCTTCTGAACGACTCGTTAGGTCGTGCAAACGATCCTACAAGTGGTATCAGAGCTTAGGAGGAAGAGTTCTTACCATTTAGCTTGTTTTCGCTGGAAAATTCTGATTTCTACACCTTCTTTTTAAATTAAGCAAGTTTTAACGGTTAAAATGGATTGAATTTCACACATTATATGCGAACAGTGTTTTAATCAATCCTTGAAAGAATCAGACTGAAAATTGACCTAGAACTTGATCAATTTTAACAAAAACCGATCGAACAGGTGACATCAGCAGTATTTCGTACGAAATAGTCTATTTCGTGTGAATCAGATCTTCATTTCGCACGGAATAGCACTGATTTGGTTTCATTTCGCACGAAATAGCTCATTTTGTGTGAAATTGCATTTCATTTCGCACGAAACCATTTATTTCATACGAAATCACTTTATTTCGCACGAAATCAGTTGTTTGAATCTCATTCCGTACGAAATAGGCTCTTATTTCGTTTGAAATCAGTATTTCGTGTGAACATTTCGTTTGAAAGGCTATTTCACACCAAAAGTTGTTTTCGTGTGAAATTGTTCATTCCGCACCAAACTCATTTCGTATAAAAGTTCATTCCGTTTGAAAGTATTTCGTTTGAGAATCTTCATTTCGTTTGAAAACTGAATTTGTGAAACTTGTTACCAAAGCATGGAAACTGAAGATGAAATTATGTATTATTATTACGAATCCCAACAAGAATTTCTGATGAAGATCGAAGAAGAATCAGTTTCAGAAGAATTAGTTTCAAAAGAACCAGTTTCAATAAAAAAGGACTCAAAAGTTGTTTTAGAGAAAGCTGAAAAGGCTTTAGACGTTGTTTAAGAAAAAGCTCCGATTTTTGATCAATCATCAGATGAAGAGAGTGATGATGACAGTGGAGAAATTAAACAACTTGAATTTTATAAAGGATTATTTTCACCTGATTTGTATAATATGTTTTTTGAAGATAAATTGGAAAAGCTCAAGAATAAACAAGCTAATAAAATGAAGAATCATAAGGCAGCAAATGTGGAAGAAATTGACAAATCCGAGAAGAAACAGGTTGACAGTGCTTATCTAAAAAAATCTGAACAAGATGAAACAATTGAGGTGTCAGAAAACAGTGAAGTCAAATCTGAAGAAAAAGTTCTTGTGATAAAGGAACAGGTTGAAGAAATTCCAGCTTTCAAGATTGAGAAGGAAGTTGATGTGAAAATGACGTCTGAGAAATGCTCAAAATGTGATAAATTTGAATCGACAATGTCAAACTCTTGAAGGATGTGGAGAGTTTAACATTGGAAAACAAAAATTTAAAAGAAAAAGAAAAAGATTTTCAAAATCAAATAAAAATTTTAGAAAATGAAAAATCTATTTTTAGTAAAAATAATATTGAAAAGCAAATTGCAATAAACTCTCATCTTCAGAAAAACATTCGACTTGAAAATGAAGCTGAAAGTGCTCAGAATAAAATCAAGGAGTTAGAGAATAAATTGAAAGGTTTTGTGACTTCGTCATCAGTACCAGATTATATTTGTCCAAAACCGATCAATGAGTTTCCAATAAGTGACAATGTCACAAATTATGACAATGTCATAATTGAAGATTGTGATGATAAAACTGATGATGAAAATGAGAAAAAGAAAATATTTTTGAAATTAAAAGAAAAATTTCAAGAAACTGTTTTGCAATCTACAAAAAAAGGTGAATGCTCAACACAGAAACCTTTGAAGAAGATTGCAGAACAAAAATAAAGTGTTCAAAATTCAAAGAGTTTTCAAAAAGAAAATAAAAGGTGATCAGTTCAATCATCCAATCATGATAAAAAATCAAAAAAGGTTGAAAATCAAAACTCAAAATTAGTTGGTAATAAGTGGGGCAGGTTTGACCACAGTGCTCAAAGGACAAATCTAGCTTACAAGAGGGAAATGACTACCACAAGGCCAAGCAACTGTGGTGAATGGTACAATAACAGAGTGTGTTACAACTGTGGTTAGAGAGGATACATTGCTATTAACTGCCAAAGTCAGAGTTTTGAGACAAGAAGATGCTTTGAATGCCATATCAAAGGTCACATTGCCAGAGATTGCCCAATGAGATCAAAGGAAAGATCGAGGGCTGAATCTCACAAAAAAGCTAAGAAATCAGTCAAAGTAGAAGAAAAGCCCAAAGAACAGAAAGTTCTAGAACAGAAAGTGAAGCTTTCACAAGGGCAGAAAGACAGACTGAGGAAGAAAAGGAAGAAAGTTCTCGAAAGGATTTTGTTCTCGGATTCACCTGTTGGTTCTAATAAGAGTTCTGATGAATCACTTCACTCGACTGCAAAGTCAAGTAAAACAAATTCATTAGATACAAATCTGAGGACAAAAGGGAAGATAAAGAAAGAAAAATTGACTAATCAAACTGATGAAAAATCAAAGTAAGTTAATTTTTCAGATAAAATCTTTATCAAAGTTTTTGATGGCAATGAGTTTGTTTCTTCAGAAACAAAGGAGCCACGTTTTGGCAATGAATCTGACTCATCAAAGTCAGACAAGTCACGTTCTGGCGATGAATATGGTTCGTCAAAGCCAGAAGAGCCATCTGTTGAGGTAAAAGGTGATATTTCTGTTAAGACAATGGATGATGCAAACTTTCCATCATTGTTAAACGGAAATTTAGAACAAAAAGTTGGAAAACCCAAGAATGGTCAGGCTTGGGTAGATATTTTCAAATAAAAACACTGACTTGCTGGAACTCCCAGGTTGGTAATTGGGGAGTAGGAATCGGCATCTTTCTTCAGAATTTCACTTCGGTGATATTTCGTCCTACAAGATTAATCAGGGACATTAAGTTGTACTTGATTTATCTTTCCTACAAGTGGTGTTGTTGATAGAATCTAAAAATGTTAAATTTTTCAAAGTGGTTAAAGAAGAACAAGGTGATGAATTGAACCCCTAACCTACAAGTGGTTTGTGAAGGACAACAAAACTAATTTTTCCGGAAAAACCATTTTGATTAAAACAAACTTAAGTGTTTTGAAATCATTATGGGAAAATAGTTTGTTGTAAGGGGGAGTTCTGATTGTTTATGCACAATGGATGGCAAATTGAAGCAATTCGATAAAGTTTGTCATTTTACTTTGTACAGTGTTTCAAATTTTCCCAGAAAATCAAAATTGAAACATATTTTGATTTTAGGGGGAGTAAAAATTTTAAAAAAATTAAAAAATTTGAAAATGTCAAAAACATTGAAAAAGCAAAAATGAGTTTTGTTGTGAACAAGAGGAAATGATAGTAAATCAGTGGACTTTCACAGCATGCTAAAGAAATGAAATGTCAAATGTGATAAACGGTCTCACTAAAGATGTGACGATAGGCTCAGCTAGACTAGTAGATTTGCGATAACGATACAAACTTAAATGAAAAAGCCTAGTTCTAGTGGGAAACATGGTTGAAAGCATAGTACTTACTTTTGTCCTTCTTGATTGTGTACCTACTCAGTAATTGCTGAATGCTAAAAGAGCATAAAAACCGGTCAGTTTGTGAACTTTCACAACTTTCTGAAAAAGTCACTGTGATTGTTTAAGCATTGGACATCCTCTGCGTATACGTGAGTATCGAACTAGATGTTAGTGCCTAAACATTCTGCTTTATTTTCTTTGGTGTTTCGTTTAAGCTTTGGATCACCTCTGCGTATACGGGAGTATCGAACTGGTGGTTAAAGCCTAATCAACTTCAACTTGTTTTTTATTTCTTATTTTGTTTAAACATTGGACTTTCTTTGCGTATACGAAAGTATCGACCTGATTGTTAATGTTTAAAGGCATTACTTGAGATAGTGTATTACATGATGAGGGGATATGCTGAGATTGTGGGGTCCATAAGAATTTAGTGCAAAATTAATATACGTTAACGTATCAGAAAGCATTTCGAAAGTTTTTAGATTGAGTTTAAGAGGACAACTATATCATCAATCAATGTGATTTTTTTTTTTACAAAGCAATGGCAGGTAGTCGGGCAACAAGTTGCGCCGCCACCCCCTTTTGAATAGAAAAACCAATTCTACTAAATACAAATTTGAAACCTTTAGCGACGAAGAATTACTGTTAACGACTTTTTGAACCCGATTCAAGAGTCGCACAGCGTCAGGAGCGAGACCACCAAAGGTATCAAACGCAAACGGGACAAACACATGTTGATTCTCCCGGCAGGCTTTCTCATGTTTTGCCACTTTACGCGCCTCTGCCTTGAGCACCGCTTGCCCTACAACAAAGCCCTTGTCCTTGAGCCCGACAAGGGGGGATACTCCAGTTAGATCTACACAAGTGTGTTTCCCCCCTTCCCATCCAAACACAAGGATGTCCACCAGGCGTAAAGTGGACCTCCCCTCTAAGGGGCCAGTCAGGAAATTTACTGGAGCCTCCTTTTTGGCAGAGATCCCGGCCCGCTTAAGAACATCACATAACACATCTCTCACCCAATCATGCCGATATTTAAACCCTGGTAGCTCTTTACAGTGGATCGTGTGCTCGCCGAAAGAATCCAAACACGCTTTGCGGCATATCGGACATGGCTCGTCAACTGGGAACAAAGGAATCATCAGTCGGTATCTAAGGATAGCACGATATTCCACAGCCGACATGTGTTGCCCCAAGCCTTCAATAGGTGCAACAAACAGAAAATCCTGAGCATGTGGGGCACGTAGACATTCAAACACAGCTCTTTGCCGATGGGATAAAACAAACTTCTCTTCAAACCTCTTGACAATTTCGCCATATAACGCATTCGCCAGAATTTTCTGGGATTTAGGAGGGGCGGTGTCTTTAATGTAGAAACCGCCAATATCAAGGTCGGGAAGAGAACTATGTAAACGGTCCAACATACTCCTGTAATCGGAGTCTAAAACATCACCACCACATTCTCGGAGTATGTGGTCTTGTAAACCCCAAGATTAGGCCCTTGAAGCCACGAAAGCATATGAAGAGGCATCCTCGGCCGTACAAATTCCTAAGCCTCCAACCCGGGTCGGGAGAGAAGCCAACCTCCACTGGAGATCTCCAAAAAAGGCACCCCCACAAACAACAATATCCTCTAATGCTCCCCGGAGGCCTTCATAAAAAACAGAGACAGCTCCCCCGACCAATGAAGGTTGACACGTTCGAAGACCAAACAGTAATTTAGCAACACTCATACAAGAACGAAGCAAGAGGAGCTCGCTCTGAGGGTCCCGTAGGCGTTTAAGGCACCTCATCAGCTCGACTGCACATTTCGCTCTTTTAAGAACCATACCACTAATAAACTCTGCATCACGACTAACGGCACCCCCCAAGAGTTTCACACCCAGCACCGGCCTCCCAATCCCTCGAGGGAATAAGCCCTCTTGAACCTTTACACCATTGCAGGTTGGCCAGAAAACTTCAGTTTTCTTTATATTAAGATGAAGCCCTAAGGGAGGACCCTCAGCTCTGATGATATCTAAAGCACTAGCCACTTGGGTGGCATCTCCATTAAGCGTTCCGTCATCTAGGTACCAGGCGTGAAATAGAAGTTTGCAGTGATCCCTTATTCGATGAACAAGGGGGTATAGAACAAGGGCAAAAAGGAGGGGCCCCAAGGGGTCCCCCTGCTGAACGCCAGTAGAAGACCAAATATACTCATCCCCCACATATAATCTAGCTGGTTGACCATATAAAAAATAGACCCACGTAGAAATAGAAGGACACCTTTTCCTTACCTCGTACAATAGGGTTGTCCTATCAACCAAATTAAAAGCGTTCAAAAAATCAACAGTAAGCATAGCAAGAGACCCATCTTGGTGGTACTCATTAAGGAACCTGTTCGCACTATGAAGAACGGCCTCTGCCCCACACGGAATCCCTACCCTAAACTGGAAATCGCCAAGGTATTTGGCCATCTCCTTCCCAACACCTTTCATGGCCACCTTGGAGATCACCCTCCTCCAAATCGACCCAACAGCGATAGGCCTAATCCCATTATCCGGTTTGAGAAGAGGTGTAAGAGGAGCAGAAGCAACAAACTCTGCCAGACTCCTCAGGCACCTCCCCCCCAAGCACAAAATAACCATAGCTGAAGTAGCCCTAAGCAGGCTATCAGCAATCACAGACCCCTCCCCACAAAAAGAATCTAAAAGATGTTGGGCCCTTAAGCCGTCTCTCCCACACCACGTACCTTTGGGGAAAGATTTAATACACCCGAGCACACAATCGGACTCCACCACAAGAGGAGACTCAGAAGGCAAGGAGGTAGGCATGGAAGGAGGGGGCATACATGGGTGCTTAGCCACTAAAGCCTCCAGAGTATTCTTATTGAGAGGGGCGACCCCTGAGGAGCATAAAACCTTAACCGCTGCAGTGAACATTGTTTCACATTGGTCCCCCCACACTCATTATCATCCCCAGTGCCCTTTTTGATTCCATCCGTAACCCCCCTCGCGGGTTTATCAAACAACGATTGGACAAGAGTGCCAAAACCCTCACGATCACCCCATTGAGCCAAAGACCACTGGATGCTAAGGCATTGGCCCGTCTTCCTATTGCCCGACCTCTTGTCCTGACGACTAATAGGCTTGAACACCCGCAAGGTGCAACGTGGTAATATCAAAAGTCAAACCCATGCCTCAACAGAATCAGGCATAGCAACCACCTTATCCAAAGCTGCAGTTAAGACTTGGGCACATGCCCACCTTATCCATACGACAACTAAGGGGGATACTCTTAACAGTCTTGATGGGGAGAGAGAAAACACGGTTAAGCAAAGCAATATCTACACCCAACTCTTCCGACGAGGTATCAACGTTTTCAACACCGGGTCTAGTGATGCCAACAATAAAGCCCTGTTCATCTCTCTCACCTGGCATAAACCGAATAACCTTATCCTCATGGTGGCACACCCGACTGAAAGCTTGAGGGCACATACACTCACCACATAACCATTGTCCGGACACCCTCAAAGCTTCACAAACAGAGGTAAAAAGTTTAAGATCGTCAGCAATTGCACATCTCAAAGAATCTTTCCTCTCGCCTGAGCCCAAATGGTGACTCTTGATATGTGCCATTAACCTTGGGAATCCCTTAGCCCCCACCAAGCCATCGGGGCAACAATGAAACCGCCGGAAAGGACAAGGCCAGAAACCGCTACCATTAGAACCAACCATAAAAAAACTAAGTAAGCGGAGTCGACACTTAGATAATGACGCGTACGCCACCTCCAATAAAGAAAACCCAACCCAAAAGGAATCGTAGCTGATGGTTCAAAAGGTAATCGAACCGCTACGCTAAAAAACCCCGAAGAAATCACCTAGGCATTTCGTCGAACACCTTGCGTGCGAAGAAGAAAAACATAAAACTCATAGTTTCTGAATAGCAACATCAAGCAGGTCTACAGACTACGATTGAGTTAGAAAAAGTAATTGCGGATGAAAATCAAAAGTGCTAAACCTTCAACTGTCATCGCCATCTTTGTACCGACGAATATTTTCAGTCCCAATGTCTCCATACAGATCCTTTTCATTAAATAAAAGTCCAAACTTTCATACCTGGATCGTGAATTAAAACACGGAATTAGAAGAAGATTATACACAGCCGCTGTTTAATCAGCTGTGGGTGGCGCTTGGTGGTCGTCGATAGGTGTTCGACGGTGATGGTGGTTCAACGGTACACGGCAGGAGTTGAGAAACAGTGGTTATCAACGGTCCCGAGTTCGATTTGTGTGTTCAGAGATAGTGGTTGGTTATCGATGGTGATGAATGGTGGGTGACAGTGGGTATGGTGACGGTTTTGTGTGTTCAGAGAATGGTTTAGAACTTAAAATGTTTAAAGCTTAACGGTGCTTGTGGTTTGTTTCAAAAACTGATATGATCCTCTTGCACAAACTCACAAAAATATTGTTTGTATATATTTTTTTACTGCTTTCCATTAAAAACAAAAATCCAAAAAGATTTTAGTGTGTTTTAGCATAAAATTTTGAAAAATTCAAAAAGATTTTCGACAACTGATGTTGGAAAGCTGATTTTCAAAATTCCAAGTGCTAAACATGATGAATTTTGGATTGGGATGTTTGTTTGAATAATTGATGATTGGGTGGTTTCTACCAGTAAGTGTTTCTTATTGATTTAAGTAAAAACTTATGTTTTGAGTAGAAAATTTGTGCAGGAAATGTTGAGAGAGCTAGGTTTCAATTCCTGATGACTAATTCCTGGTTTTTGATTCTAAGCTACAGTTAAAGAGTTCCAGACTGCGATCCCAGCTGAGTGAAAGGGGGAGTCTGAAGACAAAGAAGCTAGGTTCCTGATCCTGCTGCTACGGAAAGCCAGGAGAAGTTCCTGAAGTTGAGAAGACCGATCAAGACTGAAGAGTTAACATGCTGAAGATTCGTACCGAAGACTTCGTCAACATCCGAGGGGGAGTCTGTTGGTGTATACGTCTGTCGACTTCGTCTTCGTTCGAGTCTTGTACTAGAAATGATAGATCAGGACACGTTGTACGAGAAAATAGAATATTTAGGTAAATCTAGTCATTTCGCACGAAATAGATTAGGCTATTTCGTACGAAATGAACAATGATCATTTCGAACGAAATAGCATGTGTCTATTTCGTACGAAATAAACAGCCTATAAATACCTGTGATGTCATTTCGTTTGTATGCTTCTTGTTTCCGACGATGAAGTGCCGTCGAAGTGTCTCTAGCCTGTAAACTATTAACAGATCAATAAACAAGACAAATTAATGATAATCTAGTGTCATACAAGCTGAACGAAGACTGAATCAATGAATTCCGCCTCTGATTCTGTCTAAGAACTCTTCTGAACGACTCGTTAGGTCGTGCAAATGATCCTACAAGATTCTTAAAGAAAAAATTGACAACTCAAATCTTTTCGAGCCAAATAAGCAGTTGACAGAAAGAAATTATAAAATAGAACTAAAATCAGTCAAGAAATTAGACCTTTTCTGTCGAACTTCAAGCACAATCAGCAGCAAAATCAACCTTCAATCTTCAAGATATCCGATCCAACCGAGCCTTCGTGAGACTACTTAGGCTCTGATACCAATTGTAAGTCCAGGAACACTACAATCGGATATCAGACACAAAACTAGTAGCGGAAATACGAGTAAGATGTAGAAGATCAAAAGCAATTGTATTGATTCAAGCACACAAGAACACACGATTATTATGAATCATCTGGCATCCTTGGTCGCACAAAAGCAAAAGTTTTAATCAGAATCAAAAACCTAATTCGAATAAGGACTCCCCTATTTATACTAGCATAAGAGATCCTTTTACATTGGGCCAAGAGCATACCCCATAGACCACCAAACAACTAAACAAGCCCACTATACATATCGAACCCAAAACAAACAAGATAGCCCAAGACAGACGCAAACCTACACTAGTATATGCCCTTACAGCTAGGATTCGAGTTACAGGAACAAGGGCCAAACCAACCACCCAAGAATGGAATCGTCGAGCAAAAACACATGACAACCTCCTAGAAGCAGCTTTTCTTGCCACCAGACCTTTCTCCATCAATTAGGAATCTGATGCCGTCACTAAACACATTCCTTAAATTGTAGCCATTTGTTAAGTGTTTTTTTTTTGTATCTAATCCGCATATATATCACCATTGCCCTTGATTTTCTTGACTGTATATCTCTTAAATGTCAACATATACACGTGTGATTCAGTTTACGAAGATTTTTCAATGCCGAGAACCTCGATCAGAGAGTAAAAAAGGCGTAAGGTTCACAATGGTGTAAAATTAAAATGGGATATACCGGGCTAGGATTCGAGTTACAGGAACAAGGGCCAAACCAACAACCCAAGAATGGAATCGTCAAGTGAAAACACTTGACAACCTCCTAGAAGCAGCTTTTCTTGCCACCAGACCTTTCTCCATCAATTAGGAATCTGATGCCGTCACTAAACACATTCCTTAAATTGTAGCCATTTGTTGAGTGTTTTTTATGGTGTCTAATCCGCATATATATCACCATTGCCCATGATTTTCTTGACTTTATATCTCTTAAATGTCAACATATACACGTGTGATTCAGTTTACGAAGATTTTTCAATGCCAAGAACCTCGATCAGAGAGTAAAAAAGGCGTAAGGTTCACAATGGTGTAAAATAAAAATGGGATATACCGGGCTAGGATTCGAGTTACAGAAACAAGGGCCAAACCAACCACCCAAGAATGGAATCGTCGAGCGAAAACACTTGACAACCTCCTAGAAGCAGCTTTTCTTGCCACCAGACCTTTCTCCATCAATTAGGAATCTGATGCCGTCACTAAGCACATTCCTTAAATTGTAGCCATTTGTTGAGTGTTTTTTTTTTTTTTTTTTTTTTTGTGTCTAATCCGCATATATATCACCTTTGCCCTTGATTTTTTTGACTGTATATCTCTTAAATGTCAACATATACATGTGTTATTTAGTTTACGAAGATTTTTCAATGCCGAGAACCTCGATCAGAGTGTAGAAAAGGCGTAAGGTTCACAATGGTGTAAAATTAAAATGGGGTATACCGGGCTAGGATTCGAGTTACAGGAACAAGGGCCAAACCAACCACCCAAGAATGGAATCGTCGAGGGAAAACACTTGACAACCTCCTAGAAGCAGCTTTTCTTGCCACCAGACCTTTCTCCATCAATTAGGGATCTGATGCCGTCACTAAACACATTCCTTAAATTGTAGCCATTTGTTAAGTGTTTTTTTTTTGGTGTCTAATCCGCATATATATATTGTGACAACCCGAGATTTCAAGGTCTTTCCTTTACACATTACTGACTTCACAATCCTGTTTTTACAATTTGGTTTACGTGGTGTCTATACAGTTTATCTGAATGATTAATGTTTTATGTGTAATGGTGATTGTTATATGTGTAGTGTTAAAAATAGTTTATTTAGGGTTTAATAATGTTCTTCGCCACCAATTCCTCTTGACAAAGAATGGGATCCTTTGCCGACCTCATCTAGACGAAGAAGGGGGTTCTTCGTCGAAGAAGGTTCTTCGCAGAAGATGGCCTTCGGCCCAGAACAGTTCACAGCCCAATTGTTGATGATTATGTGATTGTATAACCCTTATAACCGTCAAACGTATACTAAAAACCCTAAAGTCTCCCGTTTTCCTTCCTGTTCGACGGCAAACTTGGTTGCCTTGAAGCTCTTAATCATTTCAGCACCTCTCCACTCCTCGTGTCATTTTGAGTATCGGTTAGTGTCTAACGTTATTATTCGATGAGTTTCTAATGATTGTGATGTTATGTGAACTAGGGTTTTAATAGGTTGATAGATCTAGAACGTTTCATGATGCGGTGGTTCCAATGATTATATACATTTACGTATTCGTATTGTGATTCCTTGATTTCGTGTAATAAGTTGATGACTTGATAGATTAACATTTGATGGTTCATGGTCTGTGAATGTTAAGTGTTAATGCTCGATGAAACTGTTATGTGTGGAGCAAATCTGAATACTTGATGATTGCTTATAACTAGGATGTTTACTCGTGCAATGATCGATGTTGTTGAAACTGTTAAGTTTTTACTGTTGTTAGAGATCTAAGGGTTGAAACTATTTCATCACCTGATGAGGGGCGACGAAGATGGGTTCTCAACGAAACATGGTGGTTCTTCGTCGGACCTCGCCCCGACGAAGGATGATCCTTCGTCACAAGGGATATTTAGCCGTGAAAGTAGATAGGAGCAACAGTAGATTGATATAATGATTTTGTTGATGAATAATTGTGTTACAAGATGTTAATGTTGCATGATAATAATAACTAATGACGAGAATCCTGATTCAACTTGTGTAGGTAAAAACACCCATCTGTTGTAGGTTGTTATGTGATATTCACATGAGATGTGAACATGTATAGAACTGGGTATTTGATATATGATATATGGTGACCTTGTGATAAATGCAAACTGTGTACAAATACGTGACTTACTGTGTACAAATACGTGACTTGTTTGGTTATGTAACTAATGTTGATTGGTAACCACGGTAGGGTTTGGGTTGACGAACTTGGACGGGTAATTTAACATACCGAGCAAATCAAAGGTGAGTTCATTCCTCTTGAGCATGCGTCCGGTAGTTGGGACAGTCATTGGGTATCCTTGAGAGGGATAGGTTTTTGGGTAAATCAAATGGGTATTCCTGAGAGGAATACGTCTTGTGGGTAAAATCTGGAATGTTGGATGATACACTCATCCTATCAGCATTAAGTCCCATCTTGTTTGTTACCTGAGAGGTAACGGGGTATTAGTTGGTAGCGATATCTAGGTTTGGCACCCTCACCCCGTACCTGAGATGACGGGTGTGAACTAATGACTCAGTCATGCCCAGTGCTTTGATAGGAGCACTGGGGAAAGGGTAAAATAAATCCGGAGTCGTCTTGTATTCGAGTTATTATCAACATTATAATCAATGAACTAAACTAAACACTTGGTAACCAACGTTTTTGTAAAACTATGAACTCACTAGCGTTGTCTTATACACTTGTTGCATGCTTGCAGGTCGTTAGATGCTTTGGATGAGGAACTTGCTATCTGGATGGCTGGAGTGGTCATGGGTCGCATTTCTTGGATATGCATGTCTTGTTTACTGAATTCATATACATTGGGTTTTGAAATATTTAAACAATGAATTACTATTCGCTTCCGCTGACACTATTTAACTTGGATTATGTTTTATGAATGTTTTACTTAATGAATGGGAATTTTGTTAAACATCTTATGGTTAGTTCAATGTGATTGATGGCTAGATCCTGGTATGTCACACGCCTAGCGGGGTTACCGCATGTGGTATTTTGGGGGTGTGACAGTTTGGTATCAGAGCCACTGGTTATGGTGAACTAGGTTTTAAAACATTTTTTATAAAACCAGACTATAACCGAACAGTTCAAAAAGCGACCATGACACTCAGCTCCAGATTGCAAGGTTCGTCTCTCGTTTATTTGTTGTACATCATATTTAGTGAACACTTGAGTTTGGCATTGCATGTGAATACGCACCTAGCACTATAGCATGAATTCTTGTGTTACTAGCTTATGTCACGTGATTGATAAACCTTCTCTATCTATGTTGTGATGTTTTTGACTTGCTACTCGAACTTGAGGAATCTTTTAGCATAAGTTGGGAGGAGCTGAGATAAACATGCAAATCGCATAATTATTATGGGTGCACACATAATAATAATGTGGGGTGCATGTGAGTCCCAGTAAGGCCTAACAAGTGTGAAAGGGGTTCCGCTCTATTGTTTGATTGAACTGGTAGTCCGTAGAAGTCATCGTGAGGTTTGACTCCTACTTTATCTCGACTTTTGACCTTTTTCCCTTTTCCTATATAGAATCATGAGTGGACGAGGTCATGGACGTGGTCACATTGCTATGACTCAGGCCGAATTGACTGACCTGATCAACACCCATGTGGCTGAGGCTTTGGCAGCCTACCAAGCTGGTACGATATGTGCCAATTACTCTTTACTCTTGTGGCGTGTACACAACTCTTACCCGTGTACTGTATTTTCTTTCGTCCTTAGGTCAGCAAGCAAATCAGAATCAAAACAATCTGCCTGCTTGCACGTTTAAGATGTTCATGGATTGTAGGCCACAGACATTCAGTGGGACTGAAGGGGCTGTGGGGCTACTGCATTGGTTTGAGAAGGCAGAATCTGTGTTCGTGATGTGTAACTGTCCTGCGGGGGACAGAGTGAAGTATGCTTCAGGCACACTCGAGGATGTGCCCTGACATGGTGGAATGCCCAGGTCCAGATGTTGGGTATTGAGATGGCGAATGCGACTACTTGGGACGATTTTAAGGAGCTGCTGCGTGAAGAGTACTGTCCTCATGATGAAGTGTAGAAACTAGAGAACGAGTATTATGATTTGAAAATGGTGGGGTCTGAGATTGAGGCATACATGAAACGGTCTCATGAGTTAGCTAATATGTGCCCAAACTTATCACGACCTCCACACCGAAGAATCGAACTGTATATCAAAGGATTAGTCCCACAGATTAAGGGTTTGGTTACTGCAGCGAACCTCAACAACTTAACACAGATCATCCGCTTAGCTCACAAGATCACAGATCAGGAGGTGGAGCGTGGCTCGTTACCACCACGTATTTCTACTACTGCTACTACTGCTATAGATGCAACTCCTGCCACTTATAGCAAGCGTAAATGGAATGATGTGGACAAGGTGTCCAACTCGAATCAGTCACAGAAGAAGCCAGACAACAGCGTCAACCGCAGTTTTAGCCAGTCATCTTCTGTGAATCATAATCAGAGCAACAATTCAAATTAGGGTTCATACGCAGGGAAGCAGCCTAAGTGTAACAAGTGCAACTTCCACCATCGTGGGCCGTGCACCCGGGTATGTCACAGGTGCAACAAGGTGGGTTATATGGCTACAGACTGTAGGGTCTCACTCCCAAGGCAGCAGCAGCAGCAGCAACCCCCACAGCAACAACAGCCACAACAACAGGAGAGGCAACAGCCCCAGTAGAATCAGGGTAATCGCAAAGGGTGCTTTCAGTGTGGTGACGAGGGTCATTTCAGACATGATTGCCCTCAACTCAATCAGAATGCTGGTAACAACACCACTGGGAATAACAACAATGGGAACAATGGTGGGAACGGTGCGCGTGGGAGAGTGTTTACCATTAGCGCGGGGGAAGCTCGCAATAATGGCAACGTTGTGATCGGTACGTTTTCTGTGAAGAATCTATTTGCTTCTGTTTTATTCAACTCTGGTGCCGATTGGAGTTATGTGTCTTTGGAGTTCGGTCATCAGTTAGGATTGAGTCATGCACCTCTTGTAAACAAACATGTTGTAGAGTTAGTCGATGGCAAAACGATTGAGGCTTCACATGTTCTTTTTTGCTGGAAACTTGATCTTATGGGTCAAGTGTTCAACATTGACCTACTCCCCGTTGCTCTTGGAAGTTTTGATGTGGTCGTTGGCATGGATTGGTTGTCTAAGCACCAAGCAGAAATCCTCTGTAAAGAGAAAATCGTGCGTATCCCTCTCCCTAGTGGAGAATCCTTGACGGTTCAAGGTCATAGAAGTGGTGCAATGGTTGGCATCATCTCAGCAATGAAGGCTCGGAAGTGTCTACGAAAGGACTACCATGCTATTTTTGCTCTTGTTACTGATACCCAGCCTGAAGAAAGGAAGATTGAAGACCTTCCAGTTGTTCACGAGTTTACTGATGTGTTTCCTGAAGAGCTTCCTGGTTTACCTCCACACCATCAGGTGGAATTTCAGATCGACCTCACACCAGGAGCAGCCCCGATTGCCCGTGCTCCTAATCGTCATGCACCAGGATAGTTGCAAGAGCTGTCAAATCAACTTCAAGAACTGTTGGATAGAGGTTTTATCCGACCTAGTTCTTCGCCTTGGGGAGCCCCAGTTTTGTTTGTAAAGAAGAAAGACGGGTCCTTTCATATGTGTATTGATTATCGGGAACTCAACAAGGTGACAGTCAAGAACTGCTATCCTTTACCGCGTATCGACTACTTGTTTGACCAGTTGCAAGGGTCAAGTTTCTACTCGAAGATCGATTTAAGATCGGGCTATCATCAGATGAGAGTCCGGGAGGAGGATGTTCCTAAGACAGCTTTTAGAACGCGGTATGGCCATTATGAGTTTCTGGTTATGCCATTTGGGTTGACAAACGCAACAGCGGTCTTCATGGACCTCATGAATCAGGTGTGCAAACCGTATCTCGACGATTTCGTTATTGTGTTTATCGATGACATCTTGATCTACACTAAGAGCAAGGAGGACCACGAGCGACATTTGCTCCTTATTTTGGAGCTACTGAGGAAGGAGCAACTCTATGCGAAATTCTCTAAGTGTGACTTCTGGATTCGAGAAGTACACTTCCTTGGCCACATTGTTAATGAATCGGGGATACACGTGGACCCTGCTAAGATTGATGCTATCAGAAATTGGGCGGCACCAAAGAATCCTTCGGGGGTGCGACAATTTCTTGGTCTCGCTGGGTACTATCGAAGATTTATTAAGGACTTCTCGAAGATCGCACAACCTCTTACCTCATTGACACAGAAAGGTGTGGTATACTCTTGGGGAACGAAGCAGGAAGATGCTTTCCAACTTTTAAAACAAAAAAAACTCTGCAGTGCATCGATCTTGTCTATACCTGAAGTTACCAAAGATTTTGTGGTGTATTGTGATGCTTCTATTCAGGGTCTCAGTTGCGTGCTGATGCAGCGCGAGAAGGTGATAGCTTACGCTTCTCGGCAGTTGAAGGTTCATGAGAAGAATTACACAACTCACGACTTAGAATTGGGGGCCGTGGTCTTTGCGTTAAAAATCCGGAGGCATTACTTGTACGGTAATAATGTACTATTTATACCGATCACAAGAGCCTCCGATCACAAGAGCCTTCAACATATCTTTGACCAGAAGGAATTGAATATGCGACAGTGTCACTGGGTAGAACTCTTAAATGACTACGACTGTGCAATCAAGTATCACCCAGGTAAAGCTAACGTTGTAGCTGATGCCCTTAGTCGGAAGGAAACGAAACCCAAACGTGTTCGAGCCTTACAGCTCACTATTCACTCAAATCTTCCTGATCAGATCCGTTCGGCTCAGACCGAAGCGTTGAGGGAAGAAAACCTGGAAGCTGAATATTTGCGGGGCATGGAGAAACGACTTGTGGAGAGGTCAGACGGCATTTATTATTTTATGGAACGGATATGGGTTCCTTTGTTTGGAAATCTTAGGGAGCTTGTGATGGACGAAGCGCACAAGTCTCGATACTCTGTTCACCCGGGTTCGGATAAGATGTATCAGGATCTCAAAGTCTTGTATTGGTGGCCGAAGATGAAAGCTCATATCGCGACGTACGTAAGTAAATGCTTGACTTGTGTGAAAGTCAAGGTGGAGTATCAGAAACCCTCAGGCATGCTTCAACAACCATAAATACCCATGTGGAAGTGGGAGCAGATTGCAATGGATTTTGTCACTGGACTACCTCGAACTCAAAACGGGAACGATACCATTTGGGTGATCGTCGACCGTCTCACGAAATCAGCACACTTCCTTGCGATCAAGGAAATAGATAAGTTCTCTTAACTTGCTAACGTTTCTCTGAAAGAAGTGGTTTCTAGGCACGGGGTGCCAACCTCTATTATCTCTGATCGTGATCCGCATTTCATATCTGATTTATGGCAGTCGATGCATAAATCATTCGGCTCACGTCTCAACATGAGTACTGCGTATCACCCACAGACGGATGGTCAAAGTAAACGAACCATTCAGACACTAGAAGACATGCTGCGAGCATGTGTGATCGATTTTGGAAAAGGCTAGGAGAAGCACTTGCCGTTGGTAGAGTTCTCTTACAACAACAGTTACCATACCAGCATTCAAGCAGCTCCGTTCGAAGCATTGTATGGACGGAAGTGTCGCTCCCCTCTTTGTTGGGCTGAGGTGGGTGACAGCCAGATCACAGGTCCGGAACTTGTTCTTGAAACTTCTGAAAAGATTGTTCAGATTAGAAATTGTATGGCGGCAACGCGAGACCATCAGAAGAAGTGTTTGTCTGATAAAACACTGGTGGTACCACTTCAAGAACTAAAGATCGATGACAAATTGCAGTTTATTGAGGAACCAATAGAAATTATGGATCTGGAAGTCAAGGTTCGTAAGCATAGTCGGATTCCAATCGTGAGAGTTCGTTGGAACTCAAGACGTGGACCAGAGTTCACGTGGGAACGCGAGGATCAGATGAAGCTCAAGTACCCGCACTTATCCACAACCGACCAATCTAAATCTGATGCAACTGGTGAATTTCGGGGAGAAATTCCCTTTCAAGTTGGGGATGATGTGGCACCTGCGAAAAATCCACAGTCATCTTGATTTAACACCTTGTCGCTTCGGATTACTTATCAAATTTCGGGAAGTAATTTCTTTCAAGTTGGGGATGATGTAACAACCCGAGATTTCAAGTTCCTTCCTTTACACATCACTAACTTCACAATCCTGTTTTTACAATTTGGTTTACCTGGTGTCTATACAGTTTATCTGAATGATTAATGTTTTATGTGTAATGGTGCTTGTTATATGTGTAGTGTTAAAATAGTTTATTTAGGGTTTAATAATGTTCTTCGCCACCAATTCCTCTCGACGAAGAAGGGGATCCTTCGCCGACTTCATCTCGACGAAGAAGGGGGTTCTTTATCAAAGAAGGTTCTTCCCCGAAGATGGCCTTCGGCCCAGAACAGTTCACGATCCAACTGTTGATGATTATGTGATTGTATAACCCTTATAACCGTCAGACGTAAACTAAAACCCCTAAAGTCTCCCTTTTTCCTTCCTGTTCGACGACAAACTTGGTTCCCTCGAAGCTCTCAATCATTCGAGCACCTCTCCACTCCTCGTGTTATTTTTTTTATCGGTTAGTGTCTAATGTTATTATTCGATGAGTTTCTAATGATTGTGATGTTATGTGAATTAGGGTTTTAATAGGTTGATAGATCTAGAATGTTACATGATGTGGCGGTTCCGATGATTATATACATTTACGTATTCGTATTGTGATTCCTTGATTTCGTGTAATAAGTTGATGACCCGATAGATTAACATTTGATGGTTCATGGTCTGTGAATGTTACATGTTAATGCTCGATGAAACTGTTATGTGTGGAGAAAATCTGAATCCTTGATGATTGCTTATAACTAGGATGTTTATTCGTGCAATGATCGATGTTGTTGAAACTGTTAAGTTGTTACTATTGTTAGAGATCTAATGGTTGAAACTGTTTCATCACCTGATGAGGGGCGACGAAGATGGGTTCTCGACGAAACAAGGTGGCTCTTCGTCGGACCTCGCCCCGACGAAGGATGATCCTTCGTCACAAGGGATATTTCGCCGTGAAAGTAGATAGGAGGAACAGTAGATTGATATAATGCTTTGTTGACGAATAATTGTGTTACAAGATGTTAATGTTGCATGATAATAATAACTAATGACGAGAATCTTGATTCAACTTGTGTAGTTAAAAACACCTATCTGTTGTAGGTTGTTATGTGATATTCACATGAGATGTGAACATGTATAGAACTGGGTATTTGATATATGATATATGGTGACCTTGTGATAAATGCAAACTGTGTACAAATACGTGACTTACTTTGTACAAATACGTGACTGGTTTGGTTATGTAACTAATGTTGATTGGTAACCACGGTAGGGTTTGGGTTGACCAACTTGGACGGGTAATTTAACATACCGAGCAAATCAAAGGTGAGCTCATTCCTCTTGAACATGCGTCCCGGTGGTTAGGACAGTCATTGGGTATCCCTGAGAGGGATAGGTTTTTGGGTAAATCAAATGGGTATTCCTGAGAGGAATACGTCTTGTGGGTAAAATCTGGAATGTTGGATAATACACTCATCCTAACGGGGTATTAGTTGGTAGCGATATCTAGGTTTGGCACCCTCACCCCGTACCTGAGAGGACGGGTGTGAACTAATGACTCAGTCATGCCCAATGCTTTGATAGGAGCACTGGGGAAAGGGCAAAATAAATATGGAGTCGTCTTGTATTCGAGTTATTATCAACATTATAATCAATGAACTAAACTAAACACTTGGTAACCAACGTTTTCATAAAACTATGAACTCACTAGCGTTGTCTGATACACTTGTTGCATGCTCGCAAGTCGTTAGATGCTTTGGAAGAGGAACTTGTTATCTGGACGGTTGGAGAGGTCACGGGTCGCATTGATTGGATATGCATGTCATGTTTACTAAATTCATATACATTGGGTTTTGAAATATTTAAACAATGAATTACCATTCGCTTCCGCTGACACTATTTAACTTGGATTATGTTTTACTTAATGAATGGAATTTTATTAAACATCTTATGGTTAGTTCAATGTGAATGGTGGCTAGATCCTAGTACGTCACACGCCTAGCGAGGTTACCGCATGTGGTATTTTGGGGGTGTGACATATATCACCTTTGCCCTTGATTTTCTTGACTGTATATCTCTTAAATGTCAACATATACACATGTGATTTAGTTTACGCAGATTTTTCAAAGCCGAGAACCTTGATCTGAGAGTAAAAAAGGCGTAAGGTTCACAATGGTGTAAAATTAAAATGGGATATACCGGGCTAGGATTCGAGTTACACGAACAAGGGCCAAACCAACCACTAAAGAATGGAATCGTCTAGAGAAAACACATGACAACCTCCTAGAAGTAGCTTTTCTTACCACCAGACCTTTCTCCATCAATTAGGAATCTGATGCCGTCACTAAACACATTCCTTAAATTGTAGCCATTTGTTGAGTGTTTTTTTTTTGTCTAATCCGCATATATATCACCATTGCCCTTGATTTTCTTGACTGTATATCTCTTAAATGTCAACATATACAAGTGTGATTTAGTTTATGAAGATTTTTCAATGCCGAGAACCTCGATCAGAGAGTAAAAAAGGCGTAAGGTTCACAATGGTGTAAAATTAAAATGGGATATACCGGGCTAGGATTCGAGTTACAGGAACAAGGGCCAAACCAACCACCCAAGAATGGAATCGTCGAGCGAAAACACTTGACAACCTCCTAGAAGCAGCTTTTCTTGCCACCAGACCTTTCTCCATCAATTAGGAATCTGATGCCGTCACTAAACACATTCTTTAAATTGTAGCCATTTGTTGAGTGTTTTTTTTTTGTGTCTAATCCGCATATATATCACCATTGCCCTTGATTTTCTTGAATGTATATCTCTTAAATGTCAACATATACAAGTGTGATTTAGTTTATGAAGAATTTTCAATGCCGAGAACCTCGATCAGAGAGTAAAGAAGGCGTAAGGTTCACAACGGTGTAAAATTAAAATGGGATATACCGGGCTAGGATTCGAGTTACAGGAACAGGGGCCAAACCAACCACCCAAGAATGGAATCGTCGAGCGAAAACACTTGACAACCTCCTAGAAGCAGCTTTTCTTGCCACCAGACCTTTCTCCATCAATTAGGAATCTGATGCCATCACTAAACACATTCCTTAAATTGTAGCCTTTTGTTGAGTGTTTTTTTTTGTCTAATCCGCATATATATCACCATTGCCCTTGATTTTCTTGACTGTATGTATCTTAGATATCCACATATTCACGTGTGATTTAGTTTACGAACATTTTTCAATGCCGAGAACCTCGATCAGAGAGTAAAAAAGGCGTAAGGTTCACAACGGTGTAAAATTAAAATGCGATATAACGGGCAAGAATTCGAGTTACAGGAACAAGGGCCAAACTACCCCCCCAAGAATGGAATCGTCGAGCAAAAACACTTGACAACAGCTTAGAAGCAGCTTTTCTTGCCACCAGTCCTTTCTCCATCAATTAGGAATCTGATGCCGTCACTAAAAACATTCCTTAAATTGTAGCAATTTGTTGAGTGTTTTTTTTTGCTGTCTAATCCGCATATATATCACCAATGCCCTTGAATTTCTTGACTGTATATCTCTTAAATGTCAATATATACATGTGTGATTTTGTTTACGAAGATTTTTCAATGCCGATAACCTCGATCAGAGAGTAAAAATGGCGTAAGGTTCACAATGGTGTAAAATTAAAATGGGATATACCGGGCTAGGATTCGAGTTACAAGAACAAGGGCCAAACCAACCACCCAAGAATGGAATCGCTGAGCGAAAACACTTGACAACCTCCTGGAAGCAGCTTTTCTTGCCACCAGACCTTTCTCAATCAATTAGGAACCTGATGCCGTCATTAAAACATTCCTTAAATTGTAGCCATTTGTTGAGTGTTTTTTTTTTTGGTGTCTAATCCGCATATATATCACCATTGCCCTTGATTTTCTTGACTTTATATCTCCTAAATGTCAACATACAAACATGTGATTTAGTTTACGAAGATTTTTCATTGCCGAGAACCTCGATCATAGAGTAAAAAAGGTATAAGGTTCACAATGTTGTAAAATTTAAATGGGATATACTGGGCTAGGATTCGAGTTACAGGAACAAGGGCCAAACCAACAACCCAAGAATGGAATCGTTGAGCGAAAACACTTGACAACCTCCTAGAAGTAGCTTTTCTTGCCACCAGACCTTTCTCCATCAATGAGTAATCTGATGCCGTCACTAAACACATTCCTTAAATTGTAGCCATTTGTTGAGTGTTTTTTTTTGGTGTCTAATCCGCGTATATATCACCATTGCCCTTGATTTTCTTGACTGTATATCTCATAAATGTCAACATATACACGTGCGATTTTGTTTACGAAGATTTTTCAATGCCGAGAACCTCGATCAGAGAGCAAAAAAGGCGTAAGGTTCACAATGGTGTAAAATTAAAATGGGATATACCGGGCTAGGATTCGAGTTACAGAAACAAGGGCCAAACCTACCACCCAATAATGGAATCCACGACCGAAAACACTTGACAACTTCCTAGAAGCAGCTTTTCTTGCCACCAGACCTTTCTCCATCAATTTGGAATCTGATGCCGTCACTAAACACTTTTCTTAAATTGTAGCCATTTGTTGAGTAATTTTCTTTTTGTGTCTAATCCGCATATATATCACCATTGCCCTTGATTTTCTTGACCGTATATCTCTTAAATGTCAACATAAACATGTGTGATTTAGTTTACGAAGATTTTTCAATGCCGAGAACCTCGATCAGAGAGTAAAAAAGGCGTAAGGTTCACAATGGTGTAAAATTAAAATGGGATATACCGGGCTAGGATTTGAGTTACAGGAACAAGGGCCAAACCAACCACCCAAGAATGGAATCGTCGAGCGAAAACACTTAATAACTTCCTAGAAGCAGCTTTTCTTGCCACCAGACCTTTCTCCTTCAATTAGGAACCTGATGCCGTCACTAAACAGATTCCTTAAATTGTATCCATTTGATGAGTGTGTTTTTTTGGTGTCTAATCCGCTTACATATCACCATTGCCCTTGATTTTCTTGACTCTATATCTCTTAAATGTCAACATACACACGTGTGATTTAGTTTACGAAGATTTTTCATTGCGGAGAACCTCGATCAGAGAGTAAGAAAGGTGTAAGGTTCACGATGGTGTAAAATTAAAATGGGATATACCGGGCTAGGATTCGAGTTACAGGAACAAGGGCCAAACCAACCACCCTAGAATGGAATCGTTGAGCGAAAACACTTGACAACCTCCTAGAAGCAGCTTTTCTTGCCACCAGACCTTTCTCCATTAATTAGGAATCTGATGCCGTCACTAAACACATTCCTTAAATTGTAGCCATTTGTTGAGTGATTTTTTTTTGGTGGCTAATCCGCATATATATCACCATTGCCTTTGATTTTCTTACCTGTATATCTCTTGAATGTCAACGTATACACGTGTGATTTAGTTTACGAAGATTTTTCAATGCCGAGAACCTCGATCAGAGACTAAGAAAGGCGTAAGGTTCACAATGGTGGAAAATTAAAATGAGATATACCGGGCAAGGATTCGAGTTACAGGAACAAGGGCCAAACCAACCACCGAAGAATGGAATCGTCGAGGAAAAACACTTGACAACCTCCTAGAAGCAGCTTTTCATGCCACCAGACCTTTCTCCATCAATTAGGAATCTGATACCGTCACTAAACACAATCCTTAAATTGTAGCCATTTGTTGAGTGTTTTTTTTTGTTGTCTAATCAGCATATATATCACCAATGCCCTTGATTTTCTTAACTGTATATCTCTTAAATGTCAACATATACACGTGTGATTTAGTTTACGAAGATTTTTCAATGCCGAGAACCTCGATCAGAGAGTAAAAAAGGCGTAAGGTTCATAATGGTGTAAAATTAAAATGGGATATACCGGGCTAGGATTCGATTTACAGGAACAAGCGCTAAACCAACCACCCAAGAATGGATTCGTCGAGCGAAAACACTTGACAACATCCTAGGAGCGGCTTTTCTTGCCACCAGACCTTTCTCCATCATTTAGGAATCTGATGCCTTCACTAAACACATTCCTTAAATTGTAGCCATTTGTTGAGTGTTTTTCTTTTGGTGTCTAATCCGCGTATATATCACCATTGCCCTTGATTTTCTTGACGGTATATCTCTTAAATGTCAACATATACACGTGTGATTTAGTTTACGAAAATTTTTCAATGCTGAGAACCTTGATCAGAGAGTAAAAAAGGCGTAAGGTTCACAATGGTGGAAAATTAAAATGGGTTATACCGGGCTAGAATTCGAGTTACAAGAATAAGGGGCAAACCAACCACCCAAGAATGCAATCGTTGAGCGAAAACACTTGACAACCTCCTAGAAGCAGCTTTTCTTGCCCTCAGACCTTTCTCCATCAATTAGGAATCTGATGCCGTCACTAAACACATTCCTTAAATTGTAGACGTTTGTTGAGTGTTTTTTTTGTGTGTCTAATCCGCATATATCACCATTGCCCTTGATTTTCTTGACTGTATATCTCCTAAATGTAAATATATACACGTGTGATTTAGTTTACGAAGATTTTTCAATGCCGGGAACCTCCATCAGAGAGTAAAAAAGGCATAAGATTCACAATGGTGTAAAATTAAAAGGGGATATACCGGGCTACGATTCGAGTTACTAGGACAAGGGCCAAACCAACTACCCATGAATGGAATCGTCGAGCGAAAACACTTGACAACATCCTAGGAGCGGCTTTTCTTGCCACCAGACCTTTCTCCATCGTTTAGGAATCTGATGCCTTCACTAAACACATTCCTTAAATTGTAGCCATTTGTTGAGTGTTTTTTTTTTGGTGTCTAATCCGCGTATATATCACCATTGCCCTTGATTTTCTTGACGGTATATCTCTTAAATGTCAACATATACACGTGTGATTTAGTTTACGAAGATTTTTCAATGCTGAGAACCTCGATCAGAGAGTAAAAAAGGCGTAAGGTTCACATTGGTGTAAAATTAAAATGAGATATACCGGGATAGGATTCGAGTTACAGGAACAGGGGCCAAACCAACCACCGATGAATGGAATCCTCGAGCGAAAACACTTGACAACCTCCTAGAAGTAGCTTTTCTTGCCACCAGACCTTTCTCAATCAATTAGGAATCTGATACCGTCACAAAACCCATTCCTTAAATTGTAGCCATTTGTTGAGTCTTTTTTTTTTGCTGTCCAATCCGCATATATATCACCAATGCCCTTGATTTTCGTGACTGTATATCTCTTAAATGTCAACATATACATGTGTGATTTAGTTTACGAAGATTTTTCAATGCCGAAAACCTCGATCAGAGAGTAAAAAAGGCGTAAGGTTCACATTGGTGTAATATTAAAATGGGATATACCGGACTAGGATTCGAGTTACAGGAACAAGGGCCAAACCAACCACCCAAGAACGGAATCGTCGCGCGAAAACACTTGACAACCTCCTAGAAGCGGCTTTTCTTGCCACCAGACCTTTCTCCATCAATTAGGAATCTGATGCCGTCAATAAACACATTCCTTAAATTGTAGCCATTTGTTCAGTGTTTTTTTTTTTTTTGTGTCTAATCCGCATATACATCACCATTGCCCTTGATTTTCTTGACTGTATATCTCTTAAATGTCAACATAAACATGTGTAATTTTGATTACGAAGATTTTTCAATGCCGAGAACCTCGATCAGAGAGTAAAAAAGGCGTAAGGTTCACAATAGTGTAAAATTAAAATGGGATACACCGGACTAGGATTCGAGTTGAAGGAACCAGGGCCAAACCAACCACCCAAGAATGGAATCGTCGAGCGAAAGTACTTGACAACCTCCTAGAAGCAGCTTTTCATGCCACCAGACCTTTCTCCATCAATTAGGAATCTGATGCCGTCACTAAACACATTCCTTAAATTGAAGCCATTTGTAGAGGGTTTTTTTTTTTTTTTTTTGGTTTCTAATTCGCATATATATCACCATTGCCCTTGATTTTTTTGACTGTATATCTCTTAAATGTCAACATATACACGTGTGATTTAGTTTACGAAAAATTTTCAATGCCGAGAACCTCGATCAGAGAGCAAAAAAGGCGTAAGGTTCACAATGGTGTAAAATTAAAACGGGATATACCGGGCTACGATTTGAGTTACAGGAACAAGGGACAAATCAACCACCCCAGAATGGAATCGTCAAGTGAAAACACTTGACAACCTCCTAGAAACAGATTTTCTTGCCACCAGACCCTTCTCCATCAATTAGGAATATGATGCCGTCACTAAACACATTCCTTAAATTGCAGCCATTTGTTAAGTGGTTTTTTTTTTTTTTTTTTTTTTTTTTTTTTTTTTTTTTTTTTGTGTCTAATCCGCATATATATCACCATTGCCCTTGATTTTCTTGACTGTATATCTTTTAAATGTTTACATATACCCGTGTGCTTTATTTTACGAAGATTTTTCAATGCCGAGAACCTCGATCAGAGAGTAAAAAAGGCATAAGGTGACAACCTCCTAGAAGCAGCTTTTCTTGCCACCAGACCTTTCTCTATCAATTTGGAATCTGATGCCGTCACTAAACACTTTTCTTAAATTGTAGCCATTTGTTGAGTGATTTTCTTTTTGTGTCTAATCCGCATATATATCACCATTGCCCCAGATTTTCTTGACCGTATATCTCTTAAATGTCAACATATACATGTGTGATTTAGTTTACGAAGATTTTTCAATGCCGAGAACCTCGATCAGAGAGTAAAAAAGGCGTAAGGTTCACAATGGTGTAAAATTAAAATGGGATATACCGGGCAAGGATTTCAGTTACAGGAACAAGGGCCAAACCAACCACCCAAGAATGGAATCGTCGAGCGAAAACACTTAATAACTTCCTAGAAGCAGCTTTTCTTGCCACCAGACCTTTCTCCATCAATTAGGAACCTGATGCCGTCACTAAACAGATTCCTTAAATTGTATCCATTTGATGAGTGTGTTTTTTTGGTGTCTAATCCGCTTACATATCACCATTGCCATTGATTTTCTTGACTCTATATCTCTTAAATGTCAACATACACACGTGTGATTTAGTTTACGAAGATTTTTCATTGCGGAGAACCTCGATCAGAGAGTAAGAAAGGCGTAAGGTTCACGATGGTGTAAAATTAAAATGGGATATACCGGGCTAGGATTCGAGTTACAGGAACAAGGGCCAAACCAACCACCCTAGAATGGAATCGTTGAGCGAAAACACTTGACAACCTCCTAGAAGCAGCTTTTCTTGCAACCAGACCTTTCTCCATCAATTAGGAATCTGATGCCGTCACTAAACACATTCCTTAAATTGTAGCCATTTGTTGAGTGATTTTTTTTTTGGTGGCTAATCCGCATATATATCACCATTGCCCTTGATTTTCTTGACTGTATATCTCTTGAATGTCAACGTATACACGTGTGATTTAATTTACGAAGATTTTTCAATGCCGAGAACCTCGATCAGAGACTAAGAAAGGCGTAAGGTTCACAATGGTGTAAAATTAAAATGAGATATACCGGGTAAGGATTCGAGTTACAGGAACAAGGGCCAAACCAACCACCGAAGAATGGAATCGTCGAGCAAAAACACTTGACAACCTCCTAGAAGCAGTTTTTCATGCCACCAGACCTTTCTCCATCAATTAGGAATCTGATACCGTCACTAAACACAATCCTTAAATTGTAGCCATTTGTTGAGTCTTTTTTTTTTTTTGTTGTCTAATCAGCAAATATATCACCAATGCCCTTGATTTTCTTAACTGTATATCTCTTAAATGTCAACATATACACATGTGATTTAGTTTACGAAGATTTTTCAATGCCGAGAACCTCGATCAGAGAGTAAAAAAGGCGTAAGGTTCATAATGGTGTAAAATTAAAATGGGATATACCGGTCTAGGATTCGATTTACAGGAACAAGCGCTAAACCAACCACCCAAGAATGGATTCGACGAGCGAAAACACTTGTCAACCTCCTAGAAGCAGCTTTTCCTGCCACCAGACCTTTCTCCATCAATAGGAATTGGATGCCGTCACTAAACACATTCCTTAAATTGTAGTCGTTTGTTGAGTGTTTTTTTGGTGTCTAATCCGCATATATATCACCATTGCCCTTGATTTTCTTGACTGTATATCTTTTAAATGTCAACATATATACATGTGATTTAGTTTATGAAGATTTTTCAATTACGAGAACCTCGATCAGAGAGTAAAAAAGGCGTAAGGTTCACAATGGTGTAAAATTAAAATGGGTTATACCGGGCTAGAATTCGAGTTACAAGAACAAGGGCAAAACCAACCACCCAAGAATGCAATCGTTGAGCGAAAACACTTGACAACCTCCTAGAAGCAGCTTTTCTTGCCCTCAGACCTTTCTCCATCAATTAGGAATCTGATGCCGTCACAAAACACATTCCTTAAATTGTAGACGTTTGTTGAGTGTTTTTTTTTTGTGTGTCTAATCCGCATATATCACCATTGCCCTTGATTTTCTTGACTGTATATCTCCTAAATGTAAATATATACACGTGTGATTTAGTTTACGAAGATTTTTCAATTCCGAGAACCTCCATCAGAGAGTAAAAAAGGCATAAGGTTCACAATGGTGTAAAATTAAAAGGGGATATACCGGGCTACGATTCGAGTTACGGGGACAAGGGCCAAACCAACTACCCATGAATGGAATCGTCGAGCGAAAACACTTGACAACATCCTAGGAGCGGCTTTTCTTACCACCAGACCTTTCTCCATCGTTTAGGAATCTGATGCCTTCACTAAACACATTCCTTAAATTGTAGCCATTTGTTGAGTGTTTTTTTTTTTGTGTCTAATCCGCGTATATATCACCATTGCCCTTGATTTTCTTGATGGTATATCTCTTAAATGTCAACATATACACGTGTGATTTAGTTTACGAAGATTTTTCAATGCTGAGAACCTCGATCAGAGAGTAAAAAAGGCGTAAGGTTCACATTGGTGTAAAATTAAAATGAGATATACCGGGATAGGATTCGAGTTACAGGAACAAGGGCCAAACCAACCACCGAAGAATGGAATCCTCTAGCGAAAACACTTGACAACCTCTTAGAAGCAGCTTTTCTTGCCACCAGACCTTTCTCAATCAAGTAGGAATCTGATACCGTTACTAAACACATTTCTTAAATTGTAGCCATTTGTTGAGTCTTTTTTTTTTGCTGTCCATTCCGCATATATATCACCAATGCCCTTGATTTTCATGACTGTATATCTCTTAAATGTCAACTTATACATGTGTGATTTAGTTTACGAAGATTTTTCAATGCCGAAAACCTCGATCAAAGAGTAAAAAAGGAGTAAGGTTCACAATGGTGTAAAATTAAAATGGGATATACTGGACTAGGATTCGAGTTACAGGAACGAGGGCCAAACCAAACACCCAAGAATGGAATCGCCGAGCGAAAATACTTGACAACCTCCTAGAAGCTGCTTTTCTTGCCACCAGACCTTTCTCCATCAATTTGGAATCTGATGCCGTCACTAAACACATTCCTTAAATTGTAGCCATTTGTATAGTGTTTTTTTTTTTTTTTTTTTTTTTTTTTGTGTCTAATCTGCATATATATCACCATTGCCCTTGATTTTCTTGACTGTATATCTCTTAAATGTCAACATATACACGTGTGATTTTGTTTACGAAGATTTTTCAATGCCGAGAACCTCGATCAGAGAGTAAAAAAGGCGTAAGGTTCACAATGGAGTAAAATTAAAATGGGATACACCGGGCTAGGATTCGATTTACAGGAACAAGGGCCAAACCAACCACCCAAGAATGGAATCTTCGAGCGAAAGCACTTGACAACCTCCTAGAAGCAGCTTTTCATGCCACCAGAGACCTTTCTCCATCAATTAGGAATCTGATGCGGTCACTAAACACATTCCTTAAACTGTAGCCATTTGTAGAGTGTTTTTTTTTGGTGTCTAATCCGCATATATATCACCATTGCCCTTGATTTTCTTGACTGTATATCTCTTAATTGTCAACATATACACGTGTGATTTAGTTTACGAAAATTTTTCAATGCCGAGAACCTCGATCAGAGAGCAAAAAAGGCGTAAGGTTCACAATGGTGTAAAATTAAAACAGGATATACAGGGCTACGATTCGAGTTACAGGAACAAGGGCCAAATCAACCACCCCAGAATGGAATCGTCGAGCGAAAACACTTGACAACCTCCTAAAAACAACTTTTCTTGCCACCAGACCTTTCTCCATCAATTAGGAATCTGATGTCATCACTAAACACATTCCTTAAATTGTTGCCATTTGTTGAGTGTTTTTTTTGGTGTCTAATCCGTATATATATCAATATTGCCCTTGATTTTCTTGACTGTATATCTCTTAAATGTCAACATATACACGTGTGATTTAGTTTAAGAAGATTTTTCAACGTCGAGAACCTCGATCAGAGAGTAAAAAAGGCGTAAGGTTCACAATGGTGTAAAATTAAAATGGGATATACCGGGCTAGGATTCGAGTTACAGGAACAAGGGCCAAACCAACCACTCAAGAATCGAATCGTCGAGCGAAAACACTTGACAACCTACTACAAGCAGTTTTTCTTGCCACCAGACATTTCTCCATCAATTAGGTATCTGATGCCGTCACTAAACACATTCCTTAAATTGTAGTCATTTGTAGAGTCTTTTTTTTTTTGGTGTCTAATCCGCATATATATCACCATTGCCCTCGATTTTCTTGACTGTATATCTCTTAAATGTCAACATATACACGTCTGATTTAGTTCACGAAGATTTTTCAATGCATAGAACCACAATCAGAGAGTAAAAAAGGCGTAAGGTTCACAATGGTGTAAAATTAAAATGGGATATATCGGGCTTGGATTCGAGTTAAATGAACAAGGGCCAAACCAACCACCTAAGAAGGGAATCGTCGAGCGAAAACACTTGACAACCTCTTAGAAGCAGCTTTTCTTGCCACCAGACCCTTCTCTATCAATTAGGAATCTGATACCGCCACTAAACACATTCCTTAAATTGTAGCCATTTGTTAAGTGTTTTTTTTTTGTGTCTAATCCGCATATATATCACCATTGCCCTTGACTTTCTTGACTGTATATCTTTTAAATGTTAACATATACCCGTGTGCGTTAGTTTACGAAGATTTTTCATCGCCGAGAACCTCGATCATAGAGTAAAAACGGCGTAAGGTTCACAATCGTGTAAAATAAAAAAGGGATATACCGGGCTAGGATTCGAGTTACAGGAAAAAGGGCCAAACTAACCACCCAAGAATGGAATCGTCGAGTGAAAACACTTGCCAACCTCCAAGAACCAGCTTTTCTTGCCACCAGACCTTTCTCCATCAATTAGGAATCTGATGCCGTCACTAAACACATTCCTTAAATTGTAGCCATTTGTTGAGTGTTTTTTTTTGTGTGTCTAATCCGCATATATATCACCATTGCCCTAGATTTTCTTGACTGTATATCTCTTAAATGTCAACATATACACCTGTGATTTAGTTTACGAAGATTTTTCAATGCCGAGAACCTCGATCAGAGAGCAAAAAAGGCGTAAGGTTCACAATGGTGTAAAATTAAAATGGTATAAACCGGGCTAGGATTCGAGTTTCAGAAACAAGGGCCAAACCTACCACCCAATAATGGAATCGTCGACCGAAAACACTTGACAACCTCCTAGAAGCAGCTTTTCTTGCTACCAGACCTTTCTCCATCAATTAGGAATCTGATGCCGTCACTAAACACATTTCTTAAATTGTAGCCATTTGTTGAGTGATTTTTTTTGTGTCTAATCCGCATATATATCACCATTTCCCTTGATTTTCTTGACCGTATATCTCTTAAATGTCAACATATACATGTGTGATTTAGTTTACGAAGATTTTTCAATGCCGAGAACCTCGATCAGAGAGTAAAAAAGGCGTAAGGTTCATAATGGTGTAAAATTAAAATGGGATATACCGGTCTAGGATTCGATTTACAGGAACAAGCGCTAAACCAACCACCCAAGAATGGATTCGTCGAGCGAAAACACTTATCAACCTCCTAGAAGCAGTTTTTCCTGCCACCAGACCTTTCTCCATCAATAGGAATTGGATGCCGTCACTAAACACATTCCTTAAATTGTAGTCGTTTGTTGAGTGTTTTTTTGGTGTCTAATCCGCATATATATCACCATTGCCCTTGATTTTCTTGACTGTATATCTCTTAAATGTCAACATATATACGTGTGATTTAGTTTATGAAGATTTTTCAATTACGAGAACCTCGATCAGAGAGTAAAAAAGGCGTAAGGTTCACAATGGTGTAAAATTAAAAGGGGATATACCGGGCTACGATTCGAGTTACTTGGACAAGGGCCAAACCAACTACCCATGAATGGAATCGTCGAGCGAAAACACTTGACAACATCCTAGGAGCGGCTTTTCTTGCCACCAGACCTTTCTCCATCGTTTAGGAATCTGATGCCTTCACTAAACACATTCCTTAAATTGTAGCCATTTGTTGAGTGTTTTTTTTTGTGTCTAATCCGCGTATATATCACCATTGCCCTTGATTTTCTTGACGGTATATCTCTTAAATGTCAACATATACACGTGTGATTTAGTTTACGAAGATTTTTCAATGCTGAGAACCTCGATCAGAGAGTAAAAAAGGCGTAAGGTTCACATTGATGTAAAATTAAAATGAGATATACCGGGATAGGATTCGAGTTACAGGAACAAGGGCCAAACCAACCACCGAAGAATGGAATCCTCTAGCGAAAACACTTGACAACCTCTTAGAAGCAGCTTTTCTTGCCACCAGACCTTTCTCAATCAAGTAGGAATCTAATACCGTCACTAAACACATTTCTTAAATTGTAGCCATTTGTTGAGTCTTTTTTTTTTTTTTGCTGTCCTATCCGCATATATATCACCAATGCCCTTGATTTTCATGACTGTATATCTCTTAAATGTCAACTTATACATGTGTGATTTAGTTTACGAAGATTTTTCAATGCCGAAAACCTCGATCAAAGAGTAAAAAAGGAGTAAGGTTCACAATGGTGTAAAATTAAAATGGGATATACTGGACTAGGATTCGAGTTACAGGAACGAGGGCCAAACCAAACACCCAAGAATGGAATCGCCGAGCGAAAATACTTGACAACCTCCTAGAAGCTGCTTTTCTTGCCACCAGACATTTCTCCATCAATTTGGAATCTGATGCCGTCACTAAACACATTCCTTAAATTGTAGCCATTTGTTTAGTGTTTTTTTTTTTTTTTTTTTTTGGTGTCTAATCTGCATATATATCACCATTGCCCTTGATTTTCTTGACTGTGTATCTCTTAAATGTCAACATATAAACGTGTGATTTTGTTTACGAAGATTTTTCAATGCCGAGAACCTCGATCAGAGAGTAAAAAAGGCGTAAGCTTCACAATGGTCTAAAATTAAAATGGGATACACCGGGCTAGGATTCGATTTACAGGAACAAGGGCCAAACCAACCACCCAAGAATGGAATCTTCGAGCGAAAGCACTTGACAACCTCCTAGAAGCAGCTTTTCATGCCACCAGAGACCTTTCTCCATCAATTAGGAATCTGATGCGGTCACTAAACACATTCCTTAAATTGTAGCCATTTGTAGAGTGTTTTTTTTTGGTGTCTAATCCACATATATGTCACCATTGCCCTTGATTTTCTTGACTGTATATCTCTTAATTGTCAACATATACACGTGTGATTTAGTTTACGAAAATTTTTCAATGCCGAGAACCTCGATCAGAGAGCAAAAAAGGCGTAAGGTTCACAATGGTGTAAATTTAAAACGGGATATACAGGGCTACGATTCGAGTTACAGGAACAAGGGCCAAATCAACCACCCCAGAATGGAATCGTCGAGCGAAAACACTTGACAACCTCCTAAAAACAGCTTTTCTTGCCACCAGACCTTTCTCCATCAATTAGGAATCTGATGTCATCACTAAACACATTCCTTAAATTGTTGCCATTTGTTGAGTGTTTTTTTTTTGGTGTCTAATCCGTATATATATCACCATTGCCCTTGATTTTCTTGACTGTATATCTCTTAAATGTCAACATATACACGTGTGATTTAGTTTAAGAAGATTTTTCAACGTCGAGAACCTCGATCAGAGAGTAAAAACGGCGTAAGGTTCACAATGGTGTAAAATTAAAATGGGATATACCGGGCTAGGATTCGAGTTACAGGAACAAGGGCCAAACCAACCACCCAACAATTGAATCGTCGAGCGAAAACACTTGACAACCTCCTACAAGCAGTTTTTCTTGCCACCAGACATTTCTCCATCAATTAGGAATCCGATGCCGTCACTAAACACATTCCTTAAATTGTAGTCATTTGTAGAGTGTTTTTTTTTGGTGTCTAATCCGCATATATATCACCATTGCCCTCGATTTTCTTGACTGTATATCTCTTAAATGTCAACATATACACGTCTGATTTAGTTCACGAAGATTTTTTAATGCATAGAACCACAATCAGAGAGTCAAAAAGGCGTAAGGTTCACAATGGTGTAAAATTAAAATGGGATATATCGGGCTTGGACTCGAGTTAAATGAACAAGGGCCAAACCGACCACCTAAGAATGGAATCGTCGAGCGAAAACACTTGACAACCTCTTAGAAGCAGCTTTTCTTGCCACCAGACCCTTCTCTATCAATTAGGAATCTGATGCCGTCACTAAACACATTCCTTAAATTGTAGCCATTTGTTAAGTGTTTTTTTTTTGTGTCTAATCCGCATATATATCACCATTGCCCTTGATTTTCTTGACTGTATATCTTTTAAATGTTAACATATACCCGTGTGCGTTAGTTTACGAAGATTTTTCAACGCCGAGAACCTCGATCATAGAGTAAAAACGGCGTAAGGTTCACAATGGTGTAAAATAAAAAAGGGATATACCGGGCTAGGATTCGAGTTACAGGAACAAGGGCCAAACTAACCACCCAAGAATGGAATCGTCGAGTGAAAACACTTGCCAACCTCCAAGAACCAGCTTTTCTTGCCACCAGACATTTCTCCATCAATTAGGAATCTGATGCCGTCACTAAACACATTCCTTAAATTGTAGCCATTTGTTGAGTGTTTTTTTTTTGTGTCTAATCCGCATATATATCACCATTGCCCTTGATTTTCTTGACTCTATATCTCTTAAATGTCAACATATACACCTGTGATTTAGTTTACGAAGATTTTTCAATGCCGAGAACCTCGATCAGAGAGCAAAAAAGGCGTAAGGTTCACAATGGTGTAAAATTAAAATGGGATATACCGGGCTAGGATTCGAGTTACAGAAACAAGGGCCAAACCTACCACCCAATAATGGAATCGTCGACCGAAAACACTTGACAACCTCCTAGAAGCAGCTTTTCTTGCTACCAGACCTTTCTCCATCAATTAGGAATATGATGCCGTCACTAAACACATTTCTTAAATTGTAGCCATTTGTTGAGTGATTTTTTTTTGTGTCTAATCCGCATATATATCACCATTGCCCTTGATTTTCTTGACCGTATATCTCTTAAATGTCAACATATACACGTGTGATTTAGTTTACGAAGATTTTTCAATGCCGAGAACCAAGATCAGAGAGTAAAAAAGGCGTAAGGTTCACGATGGTGTAAAATTAAAATGGGATATACCGGGCTAGGATTTGAGTTACAGGAACAAGGGCCAAACCAACCACCCTAGAATGGAATCGTCGAGCGAAAACACTTAACAACTTCCTAGAAGCAGCTTTTCTTGCCACCAGACCTTTCTCCATCAATTAGGAACCTGATGCCGTCACTAAACACATTCCTTAAATTGTAGTCATATGTTGAGTGTGTTTTTTGGTGTCTAATCCGCTTATATATCACCATTGCCCTTGATTTTCTTGACTCTATATCTCTTAAATGTCAACATACACACGTGTGATTTAGTTTATGAAGATTTTTCATTGCGGAGAACCTCGATCAGAGAGTAAGGAAGGCGTAAGGTTCACAATGGTGTAAAATTAAAATGGGATATACCGGGCTAGGATTCGAGTTACAGGAACAAGGGCCAAACCAACCACCCTAGAATGGAATCGTTGAGCAAAAACACTTGACAACCACCTAGAAGCAGCTTTTCTTGCCACCAGACCTTTCTCCATCAATTAGGAATCTGATGCCGTCACTAAACACATTCCTTAAATTGTAGACATTTGTTAAGTATTTTTTTTGTGTCTAATCCGCATATATATCACCATTGCCCTTGATTTTCTTGACTGTATATCTCTTAAATGTCAACATATACACGTGTGATTTAGTTTACGAAGATTTTTCAATGCCGAGAACCTAGATCAGAGAGTAAAAAAGGCATAAGGTTCACAATGGTAGAAAATTATAATGGAATATAACGGGCTAGGATTGAGTTACAGGAACAAGGGCCAAACCAACCACCCAAGAATGGAATCGTCGAGCGAAAACACTTAACAACCTCCTAAAAGCAGCTTTTCTTGCCACCAGACCTTTCTCCATCAATTAGGAACCTGATGCCGTCACTAAACACATTCCTTTAATTGTAGCCATTTGTTGAGTATTTTTTTTGGTGTCTAATCTGCATATATATCACCATTGCCCTTGATTTTCTTGACTGTATATCTCTTAAATGTCAACGTACACACGTGTGATTTAGTTTACGAAGATTTTTCATTGCCGGGAACCTCGATCAGAGAGTAAAAAAGGCGTAAGGTTCACAATGGTGTAAAATTAAAATGGGATATACCGGGCTAGGATTCGAGTTACAGGACCAAGGGCCAAACCATCCACTGAAGTATGGAATCGTCGAGCGAAAACACTTGACAACCTCCTAGAAGCAGTTATTCTTGCCACTAGACCTTTCTCCAACAATTAGGAATCTGATGCCGTCACTAAACACATTCCTTAAATTGTAACCATTTGTTGAGTGTTCTTTTTTTGGTGTCTAATCCGCATATATATCACCATTTCCCTTGAATTTCTTGACTATATATCTCTTAAATGTCAACATATACACGTGTGATTTAGTTTACGAAGATTTTTCAATGCCGAGAACCTCGATCAGAGAGTTAAAAAGACGTAAGGTTCACAATGGTGTAAAATTAAAATGGGACATACCGGGCTGGTATTCGAGTTACAGGAACGAGGGCCAAACCAACCACCCAAGAATGGAATCATCCAGTGAAAACACTTGACAACCTCCTAGAAGCAGCTTTTCTTGCCACTAGACCTTTCTCCATCAATTTGGAATCTGATGTCGTCACTAAACAAATTCCTTAAATTGTAGCCATTTGGTGAGTGTTTCTTTTTGGTGTCTATTCCGCATATATATCACGATTGCCCTTGATTTTCTTGACTGTATATCTCTTAAATGTCAACATATACACGTGTGATTTAGTTTACGAAGATTTTTCAATGTCGAGAACCTCGATTAGAGAGTAAAAAAGGCGTAAGTTCACAATGGTGTAAAATTAAAATGGGATATACCGTGCTAGGATTCGAGTTACAGGAACAAGGGCCAAACCACCCACCGAATTATGGATTCGTCAAGCGAAAACACTTGACAACCTCCTACACGCAGCTTTTCTTGCCACCAGACCTTTTCTCCATCAATTAGGAATCTGATTTCGTCACTAAACACATTCCTTAAATTGTAGCCATTTGTTGAGTGTTTTTTTTTGTCTAATCCGCATATATATATCCATTGCTCTTGATTTTCTTGACTGTATATCTCTTAAATGTCAACATATACACGTGTGATTTAGTTTACGAAGATTTTTCAACGCCGAGAACCTCGATCTGAGAGTAAAAAAGGCGTATGGTTCACAATGGTGTAAAATTAAAATGGGATATACCGGGCTAGGATTCGAGTTACAGGAATAAGGGCCAAACTAACCAACCAAGAAAGGAATCATCGGGCGAAAACACTTGACAACCTCCTAGAAGCGGCTTTTCTTTCCACCAGACCTTTCTCCATCAATTAGGAACCTGATGCCGACACTAAACACATTCCTTTAATTGTAGCCATTTGTTGAGTGTTTTTTTTTGTGTCTAATCTGCATATATATCACCATTGCCCTTGATTTTCTTGACTGTATATCTCTTAAATGTAAACATATACACGTGTGATTTAGTTTACGAAGATTTTACAATGCCGAGAACCTCAATCAGTGAGTAAAAAAGGCGTAAGGTTCACAATGGTGTAAAATTAAAATGGGATATACCGGGCTAGGATTCGAGTTATAGGAACAAGGGCCAAACCAACCACCCAAGAATGGAATCGTCGAGAGAAAACACTTGACAACATCCTAGAAGCGGATTTTCTTGCCACCAGACTTTGCTCCATCTATTAGGAATATGATGCCGTCACTAAACACATTCCTTAAATTGTAGCTATTTGTTGAGTGTTTTTTTTTTGTGTCTAATCCGCATATATATCACCATTGCCCTTGATTTTCAAGAGTGTATATCTCTTAAATGTCAACATATACACGTGTGATTTAGTTTACGAATATTTTTCAATGTCGAGAACCTCGATCAGAGAGTAAAAAAGGCGTAAGGTTCACAATGGTGTAAAATTAAAATGGGATATATCGGGGCTTGAATTCAAGTTACAGGAACAAGGGCCAAACCAACCACCCAAGAATGGAACCGTCGAGCGAAAACACTTGACAACCTCCTAGAAGCGGCTTTTCTTGCCACCAGACCTTTCTCCAGCAATTAGGAATCTGATGCTGTCAATAAACACATTCCTTAAATTGTAGCCATTTATTGAGTGTTTTTTTTTGGTATCTAATCCGCATATATATCACCATTGCCCTTGATTTTCTTGAATGTATATTTCTTAAATGTCAACATATACACGTGTGATTTAGTTTACGAAGATTTTTCAATGCCGAGAACCTCGATCAGAGAGTAAAAAAGGCGTAAGGTTCACAATGGTGTTAAATTAAAATGGGATATACTAGGCTAAGATTCGAGTTACAGGAACAAGGGCTAAACCAACCACCCAAGAATGGAATCGTCGAGCGAAAACACTTGACAACCTCCTAGAAGCAGCTTTTCATGCCACCAGACCTTTCTCAATCAATTAGGAATCTTACGCCATCACTAACGCATTCCTTTAATTGTAGCCATTTGTTGAGTGATTTTTTTTTGTGTCTAATCCGCATATATATCACAATTGCCGTTGATTTTCTTGAATGTATATCTCTTAAATGTCGACATATACACATGTGATTTAGTTTACGAAGATTTTTCAATGCCGAGAACCTCGACCAGAGAGTAAAAAAGGCGTAAGGTTTACAATGGTGTAAAATTAAAATGGGATATACCGGGGCTAGGATTCGAGTTACAGGAACAAGGGAAAACCCAACCACCCAACAATGGAATCGTCGAGCGAAAACACTTGACAACCTCCTAGAAGCAGCTTTTCTTGCCACCAGACCTTTCTCCATCAATTAGCAATCTGATGCCGTCACTAAACACATTCCTTAAATTGTAGCTATTTGTTGAGTGTTTTTTTTTTTGTGTCTAATCCGCATATATATCACCATTGCCCTTGATTTTCTTAACTGTATATCTCTTAAATGTCAACATATACACGTTGGATTTAGTTTATGAAGATTTTTAAATGCCGAGAACCTCGAGCAGAGAGTAAAAACTGCGAAATGTTCACAATGGTGTAAAATTAAAATGGGATATACCGGGCTAGAATTCGAGTTACAGGAACAAGGGCAAACCCATCCACCCAACAATGGAATCGTCGAGCGAAAACACTTGACAACCTCCTAGAAGCAGCTTTTCTTGCCACCAGACCTTTCTCCATCAATTAGCAATCTGATGCCGTCACTAAACACATTCCTTAAATTGTAGCTATTTGTTGAGTGTTTTTTTTTTGTGTCTAATCCGCATATATATCACCATTGCCCTTGATTTTCTTAACTGTATATCTCTTAAATGTCAACATATACACGTGGGATTTAGTTTACGAAGATTTTTAAATGCCGAGAACCTTAATCAGAGAGTAAAAAAGGCGTAAGGTTCACAATGGTGTAAAATTAAAATGAGATATATCGGGCTAGGATTCGAGTTACTGGAACAAGGGCCAAACCAACCACCCAAGAATGGAATCGTCGAGCGAAAACACTTGACAACCTCCTAGAAGCAGCTTTTCTTGCCACCAGACCTTTCTCTATCAATTAGGAATCTGTTGCCGTCACAAAACACATTCCTTAAATTGTAGCCATTTGTTGTGTGATTTTTTTTTTTGGTGTCTAATCCGCATATCTCTTAAATGTCAACATATACACGTGTGATTTAATTTACGAAGATTTTTCAATGCCGAGAACCTCGATCAGAGAGTTAAAAAGGCGTAAGGTTCACAATGGTGTAAAATTAAAATGGGATACATCGGGCTAGAATTTAAGTTACAGGAACAAGGGTCAAACCAACCACCCAAGAACGGAATCGTCGAGCGAAAACACTTGACAACCTCCTAAAAGCGGCTTTTCTTGCCACCAGACCTTTCTCCATCAATTAGGAATCTGATCCCGTTACTAAACACATTCCTTAAATTGTAGCCATTTGTTGAGTGTCTTTTTTTGGTGTCTAATCCGAATATATATCACCATTGCCCTTGATTTTCTTTACTATATATCTCTTAAATGTCAACATAAACACGTGTGACTTAGTTTACGAAGAGTTTTCAATGCCGAGAAACTCGATCAGAGAGTAAAAAAGGCGTAAGGTTCACAATGGTGTAAAATTAAAATGAGATATACCGCGCTAGGATTCGAGTTACAGGAACAAGGGCCAAACCAACCTCCCAAGAATGGAATCGTCGAGCGAAAACACTTGACAACCTCCAAGAAGCAGCTTTTCTTGCCACCAGACCTTTCTCCATCAATTAGGAATCTGATGCCGTCAACAAACACATTTCTTAAATTGTAGCCATTTATTGAGTGTTTTTTTTTTTGGTATCTAATCCGCATATATATCACCATTGCCCTTGATTTTCTTGAATGTATAACTCTTAAATGTCAACATATACACGTGTGATTTAGTTTACGAATATTTTTCAATGCCGAGAACCTCGATCAGAGAGTAAAAAAGGCGTAAGGTTCACAATGGTGTTAAATTAAAATGGAATATACCGGGCTAGGATTCGAGTTACAGGAACAAGGGCCAAACTAACCAACCAAGAATGGAATCGTCGAGCGAAAACACTTGACAACCTCCTAGAAGCTGCTTTTCATGCCACCAGACCTTTCTCAATCAATTAGGAATCTTACGCCATCACTAAACGCATTCCTTTAATTGTAGCCATTTGTTGAGTGATTTTTTTTTGTGTCTAATCCGCATATATATCACCATTGCCCTTTATTTTCTTGAATGTATATCTCTTAAATGTCGACATATACACATGTGATTTAGTTTACGAAGATTTTTCAATGCCGAGAACCTCGATCAGAGAGTAAAAAAGGCGTAAGGTTTACAATGGTGTAAAACTAAAATGGGATATACCGGGGCTAGGATTCGAGTTACAGGAACAAGGGCAAACCCAACCACCCAAGATTGGAATCGTCGAGCGAAAACACTTGACAACCTCCTAGAAGCAGCTTTTCTTGCCACCAGACCTTTCTCCATCAGTTAGCAATCTGATGCCGTCACTAAACACATTCCTTAAATTGTAGCCACTTGTTGAGTGTTTTTTTTTTTGGAGTCTAATCCGCATATATTTCAACATTGCCCTTGATTTTCTTGAGTGTATATCTCTTAAATGTCAACACATACACGTGTGATTTAGTTTACGAAGATTTTTCATTGCCGAGAACCTTAATCAGAGAGTAAAAAAGGCGTATGGTTCACAATGGTGTGAAATTAAAATGGGATATACCGGGCTAGCATTCGAGTTACAGCAACAGGGGCCAAACCAACCACCCAAGAATGGAATCGTCGAGCCAAAACACTTGACAACCTCCTAGAAGCATCTTTTCTTGCCACCAGACCTTTCTCTATCAATTAGGAATCTGATGCCGTCACAAAACAAATTCCTTAAATTGTAGCCATTTGTTGAGTGATTTTTTTTTGGTGTCTAATCCGCATATATATCACCATTGCCCTTGATTTTCTCGAATGTGTATCTCTTAAATGTCAACATATACACGTGTGATTTAGTTTACGAAGATTTTTCAATGCCGAGAACCTCGATCAGAGAGTAAAAAAGGCTTAAGGTTCACAATGGGGTAAAATTAAAATGGGATATACCGGGTTACGATTATAGTTACAGGAACAAGGGCTAAACCAACCACCCAAGAATGGAATCGTCGAGCGAAAACACTTGACAACCTCCTAGAAGCAGCTTTTCTAGCCACCAGACCTTTCTCCATCAATTAGGAATCTGATGCCATCATTAAACACATTCCTTAAATTGTAGCTATTTGTTGAGTGTTTTTTTTGGTGTCTAATCCGCATATATATCACCATTGCCCTTGATTTTCTTGACTGTATATCTCTTAAATGTCAACATATACACGTGTGATTTAGTTTACGAAGATTTTTCAGTGCCGAAAATCTCGATCAGAGAGTAAAAAAGGCGTGAGGTTCACAATGGTGTAAAATTAAAATGAGATATACCGGGCTAGGATTCGAGTTACAGGAACAAGGGCCAAACCAACCACCCAAGAATGGAATCGTCGAGCGAAAACACTTGACAACCTCCTAGAAGCGGCTTTTCTTGCCACCAGACATTTCTCCATCAATTAGGAATCTGATGCCGTCACTAAACACATTCCTTAAATTGTAGCCCTTTGTTGAGTATTTTTTTTGGTATCTAATCCGCATATATATCACCATTGCCCTTGATTTTCTTGAATGTATATCTCTTAAATGTCAGCATATACACGTGTGATTTAGTTTACGAAGATTTTTCATTGCCGAGAACCTCGATCAGAGAGTAAAAAAGGCGTAAGGTTCACAATGGTGTAAAATTAAAATGGGATATACCGGGTTAGGATTCGAGTTACAGGAACAAGGGACAAACCAACCACCCAAGAATGGAATCGTCGAGCGAAAACACTTGACAACCTCCTAGAAGCAGCTTTTCTTGCCACCAGACCTTTCTCCATCAATTAGAAATCTGATGCCGTCACTAAACACATTCCTTTAATTGTAGCCATTTGTTTAGTGATTTTTTTTGTGTCTAATCCGCATATATATCACCATTGCCTTTGATTTTCTTGAATGTATATCTCTTAAATGTCAACATATACACGTGTGATATAGTTTACGAAAATTTTTCAATGCCGAGAACCTCGATCAGAGAGTAAAAAAGGCGTAAGGTTCACAATGGTGTAAAATTAAAATGGGATATACCGGGCTAGCATTCTAGTTATAGCAACAAGGGCCAAACCAACCACCCAAGAATGGAATCGTCGAGCGAAAACACTTAACAACCTCCTAGAAGCGGCTTTTCTTGCCACCAGACATTTCTCCATCAATTAGAATTCTGCTGCCCTCGCTAAACACATTCCTTAAATTGTAGCCATTTGTTGAGTGTTTTTTTGGTGTCTAATCCGCATATATATCACCATTGCCCTTGATTTTCTTGACTGTATATCTCTTATATGTCAACATATAAACATGTGATTTAGTTTATAAAGATTTTTCAGTGCCGAAAATCACAATCAGAGAGTAAAAAAGGCGTGAGGTTCACAATGGTGTAAAATTAAAATGAGATATACCGGGCTTGGATTCGAGTTACAGGAACAAGGGCCAAACCAACCACCCAAGAATGGAATCGTCGAGCGAAAACACTTGACAACCTCCTAGAAGCGGCTTTTCTTGCCACGAGACATTTCTCCATCAATTAGGAATCTGATGCCGTCACTAAACACATTCCTTAAATTGTTGCCCTTTGTTGAGTATTTTTTTTGGTATCTAATCCGCATATATATCACCATTGCCCTTGATTTTCTTGAATGTATATCTCTTAAATGTCAGCATATACACGTGTGATTTAGTTTACGAAGATTTTTCATTGCCGAGAACCTCGATCAGAGAGTAAAAAAGGCGTAAGGTTCACAATGGTGTAAAATTAAAATGGGATATACCGGGTTAGGATTCGAGTTACAGGAACAAGGGACAAACCAACCACCCAAGAATGGAATCGTCGAGCGAAAACACTTGACAACCTTCACTAAGCAGCTTTTCTTGCCACCAGACCTTTCTCCATCAATTAGGAATCTGATGCCGTCACTAAACACATTCCTTTAATTATAGCCATTTGTTCAGTGATTTTTTTTTTGTGTCTAATCCGCATATATATCACCATTGCCCTTGATTTTCTTGAATGTATATCTCTTAAATGTCAACATATACACGTGTGATATAGTTTACGAAAATTTTTCAATGCCGAGAACCTCGATCAGAGAGTAAAAAAGGCGTAAGGTTCACAATGGTGTAAAATTAAAATGGGATATACCGGGGCTAGGATTCGAGTTACAGGAATAAGGGCCAAACCAACCACCCAAGAATGGAATCGTCGAGCGAAAACACTTTACAACCACCTAGAAGCAGCTTTTCTTGCCACCAGACCTTTCTCCATCAATTAGAAATCTGATCCCGTCACTAAACACATTCATTAAATTTTAGCTATTTGTTGAGTGTTTTTGTTTTGGTGTCTAATCCGCATATATATCACCATTGCCCTTAATTTCCTTGACTGTATATCTCTTAAATGTCAACATATACACGTGTGATTTAGTTTACGAAGATTTTTTAACGCCGAGAACCTCGATCAGAGAGTAAAAAAGGCGTAAGGTTCACAATGGTGTAAAATTAAAATGGGATATTAAGGGCTAGTATTCGAGTTACAGGAACAAGGGCCAAAACAACCACCTAAGAATGGAATCGTCGAGCGAAAGCGCTTGAAAACCTCCTAGAAGCAGCTTTACTTGCCACCGGACCTTTCTCCATCAATTAGGAATCTGATGTCGTCACTAAACACATTCTTTAAATTGTAGCCATTTGTTGAGTTTTTTTTTTCTTTTTTTTTTTGGTGTCTAATCCGCATATATATCACCATTGCCCTTGATTTTCTTGAATGTATATCTCTTAAATGTCAACATATACACGTGTGATTTAGTTTACGAAGATTTTTTAATGCCGAGGAACCTCAATCAGAGAGTAAAAAAGGCGTAAGGTTCACAATGGTGTAAAATTAAAATGGGATATACCGGGCTAGTATTCGAGTTACAGGAACAAGGGCCAAACCAACCACCCAAGAATGGAATCGTCGAGCGAAAACACTTGAAACCCTCCAAGAAGCAGCTTTTCTTGCCACCAGACCTTTCTCCATCAATTAGGAATCTGATGCCGTCACTAAACACATTCCTTATATTGTAGCTATTTGTTGAGTGTTTTTTTTTTAGTGTCTAATCCGCATATATATCACCATCGCCCTTGATTTTCTTGACTGTATATCTCTTAAATGTTAACATATACACGTGCGATTTAGTTTACGAAGATTTTTCAATGTCGAGAACCTCGATCAGAGAGTAAAAATGGTGTAAAATTAAAATGGGATATACCTGGCTAGGATACGAGTTACAGGAACATGGGCCAAACTAACCACCCAAGAATGGAATTGTCGAGCGAACACACTTAACAACCTCCTAGAAGCAGCTTTTCTTGCCACCAGACCTTTCTCCATCAATTAGAAATCAGATCCCGTCACTAAACACATTCCTTAAATTGGAGCAATTTGTTGAGTGTTTTTTTTGGTGTCTAATCCGCATATATATCACCATTGCCCTTGATTTTCTTGAGTGTATATCTCTTAAATGTCAACATATACACGTGTGATTTAGTGTACGAAGATTTTTCAATGCCTAGAACCTCGATCAGAGAGTAGAAAAGGCATAAGGTTCACAATGGTGTAAAGTTAAAATGGGATATACCGGGCTAGAATTCGAGTTACAGAAACAATGGCCAAAACAACCACCCAAGAATGGAATCGTCGAGCGAAAACACTTGACAACCTCCTAGAAGCAGCTTTTCTTGCCACCAGACCATTCTCCATCAATTGGGAATCTGATGTCGTCACTAAACACATTCCTTAAATTGTAGCCATTTGTTGAGTGTTATTTTTGGTGTCTAATCCGCATATATATCACCATCGCCCTTGATTTTCTTGACTGTATATCTCTTAAATGTCAACATATACACGTGTGATTAGTTTACGAAGATTTTTCAATGCCGAGAACCTCGATCAGAGAGTAAAAAAGGCGTAAGGTTCACAATGGTGTAAAATTAAAATGGGATAACGGGCTAGGATTCGAGTCACAGCAAAATGTCCAAACCAACCACCCAAGAATGGAATCGTAGAGCAAAAACACTTGATAACCTCCGAGAAGCGGCTTTTCTTGCCACCCGAACATTCTCCATCAATTAGGAATCTGATGTCGTCACTAAACACATTCCTTAAATTGTAGCCATTTGTTGAGTGTTTTTTTTGGTGTCTAATCCACATTTATATCACCATTGCCTTTGATTTTCTTGACTGTATATCTCTTAAATGTCAACATATATGCGTGTGATTTAGTTTACGAAGATTTTTCAATGCCGAGAACCTCGATCAGAGAGCAAAAAAGGCGTAAGGTTCACAATGGTGTAATAATAAAATTGGATATACCGGGCTAGGATTCAAGTCACTGGAACAAGGGCCAAACCAACCAACCAAGAGTGGAATCGTCGAGCGAAAACACTTTACAACCTCCTAGAAGTTGCTTTTCTTGCCACCAGACCTTTCTCCATCAATTAGGAATCTGATGCCTTCACTAAACAAAGAGTAAAAAAGGCGTAAGGTTCACAATGGTGTAAAATTAAAATGAGATATACCGGGCTAGGATTTGAGTTACAGGAACAAGGGCCAAACCAACCACCCAAGAATGGAATCGTCGAGTGAAAACACTTGACAACCTCCTAGAAGCAGCTTTTCTTGCCACCAGAACTTTCTCCATCAATTAGGAATCTGATCCCGTCACTAAACACATTCCTTAAATTTTAGCCATTTGTTGAGTGTTTTTTTTTGGTGTCTAATCCGCATATATATCACCATTGCCCTTGATTTTCTTGACTGTATATCTCTTAAATGTCAACATATACACGTGTGATTTAGTTTACGAAGATTTTTTAATTCCGAGGAACCTCGATCAGAGAGTAAAAAAGGCGTAAGGTTCACAATGGTGTAAAATTAAAATGGGATATACCGGGCTAGTATTCTAGTTACCGGAACAAGGGCCAAACCAACCACCCAAGAATGGAATCGTCGAGTGAAAACACTTGACAACCTCCTAGAAGCAGCTTTTCTTGCCACCAGACCTTTCTCCTTCAATTAGGAATCTGATGCCGTCACTAAACACATTCCTTAAATTGTAGCTATTTGTTGAGTGTTTTTTTTTTGGTGTCTAATCCGCATATATATCACCATTGCCCTTGATTTTCTGGAATGTATATCTTTTAAATGTCAACATATACACGTGTGATTAAGTTTACGAAGATTTTTTAATGCCGAGAACCTCGATCAGGGAGTAAAAAAGGCGTAAGGTTCACAATGGTGTAAAATTAAAATGGGATATACCGGGATAGTATTCGAGTTACAGGAACAAGGGCCAAACCAACCACCCAAGAATGGAATCGTCGAGCGAAAACACTTGAAAACCTCCTACAAGCAGCTTTTCTTGCCACCAGACCTTTCTCCATCAATTAGGAATCTGATGCCGTCACTAAACACATTCCTTAAATTGTAGCTATTTGTTGAGTGTTTTTTGTTGGTGTCTAGTCCGCATATATATATCACCATTGCCCTTGATTTTCTTGACTGTATATCTCTTAAATGTTAACATATACACGTGCGATTTAGTTTACAAAGATTTTTCAATGTCGAGAACCTCGATCAGAGAGTAAAAAATGGTGTAAAATTAAAATGGGATATACCGGGCTAGGATTCGAGTTACAGGAACATCGGCCAAACTAACCACCCAAGAATGGAATTGTCGAGCGAAAACACTTAACAACCTCCTAGAAGCAGCTTTTCTTGCCACCAGACCTTTCTCCATCAATTAGGAATCTGATGCCGTCACTAAACACATTCCTTAAATTGTAGCAATTTGTTGAGTGTTTTTTTTTGGTGTCTAATCCGCATATATATCACCATTGCCCTTGATTTTCTTGACTGAATATCTTTTAAATGTCAACATATACACGTGTGATTTAGTGTACGAAGATTTTTCAATGCCGAGAACCTCGATCAGAGAGTAGAAAAGGCATAAGGTTCACAATTGTGTAAAGTTAAAATGGGATATACCGGGCTGGGATTCGAGTTACAGGAACAAGGGCCAAAACAACCACCCAAGAATGGAATCGTCGAGCGAAAACACTTGACAACCACCTAGAAGCAGCTTTTCTTGCCACCAGACCATTCTCCATCAATTAGGAATCTGATGTCATCACTAAACACATTCCTTAAATTGTAGCCATTTGTTGAGTGTTTTTTTGGTGTCTAATCCGCATATATATCACCATTGCCCTTGATTTTCTTGACTGTATATCTCTAAAATGTCAACATATACACGTGTGATTAGTTTACGAAGATTTTTCAATGCCGAGAACCTCGATCAGAGAGTAAAAAAGGCCTAAGATTCACAATGGTGTAAAATTAAAATGGGATAACGGGCTAGGATTCGAGTCACAGCAAAAAGGGCCAAACCAACCACCCAAGAATGGAATCGTAGAGCGAAAACACTTGACAACCTCCTAGAAGCGGCTTTTCTTGCCACCGGACCTTTCTCCATCAATTAGGAATCTGATGCCGTCACTAAACACATTCCTTAAATTGTAGCCATTTGTTGAGTGTTTTTTTTGGTGTCTAATTCACATATATATCACCATTGCACTTGATTTTCTTGACCGTATATCTCTTAAATGTCAACATATATGCGTGTGATTTAGTTTACGAAGATTTTTCAATGCCGAGAACCTCGATCTGAGAGCAAAAAAGGCGTAAGGTTCACAATGGTGTAAAATTAAAATTGGATATACCGGGCTAGGATTCGAGTCACAGGAACAAGGGCCAAACCAACCACCCAAGACTGGAATCATCGAGCGAAAACACTTTACAACCTCCTAGAAGTTGTTTTTCTTGCCACCAGACCTTTCTCCATCAATTAGGAATCTGATGTCGTCACTAAACACATTCCTTAAATTGTAGCCATTTGTTGAATTTTTTTTTGTGTCTAATCCGCATATATATCACCATTGCCCTTGATTTTCTTGACTGTATATCTCTTAAATGTCAGCATATACACGTGTGATTTAGTTTACGAAGATTTTTCAATGCCGAGAACCTCGATCAGAGAGTAAAAAAGGCGTAAGGTTCACAATGGTGTAAAATTAAAATGAGATATACCGGGCTTGGATTCGAGTTACAGGAACGAGGGCCAAACCAACCACCCAAGAAGGGAATCGTCGAGTGAAAACACTTGACAACCTCCTAGAAGCAGGTTTTCTTGCCACCAGAACCTTCTCCATCAATTAGGAATCTGATCCCGCCACTAAACACATTCCTTAAGTTTTAGCCATTTGTTGAGTGTTTTTTATGGTGTTTAATCCGCATATATATCACCATTGCCCTTGATTTTCTTGACTGTATATCTCTTAAATGTCAACATATACACGTGTGATTTAGTTTACGAAGATTTTTTAATGCTGATAACCTCGATCAGAGAGTAAAAAAGGCGTAAGGTTCACAATGGTGTAAAATTAAAATGGGATATTACGGGCTAGTATTCGAGTTACAGGAACAAGGGCCAAACCAACCACCCAAGAATGGAATCGTCGAGCAAAAACACTTGAAAACCTCCAAGAAGCAGCTTTTCTTGCCACCAGACCTTTCTCCATCAATTAGGAATCTGATGCCATCACTAAACACTTTCCTTAAATTGTAGCTATTTGTTGAGTGTTTTTTTTTCTGGTGTCTAATCCGCATATATATCACCATTGCCTTTGATTTTCTTGAATGTATATCTCTTAAATGTCAACATATACATGTATGATTTAGTTTACGAAGATTTTTTAATGCCGAGAACCTCGAGCAGGGAGTAAAAAAGGCGTAAGGTTCACAATGGTGTAAAATTAAAATGGGATATACTGGGCTAGTATTCGAGTTACAGGAACAATGGCCAAACCAACCACCCAAGAATGGAATCGTCGAGCGAAAACACTTGAAAACCTCCTAGAAGCAGCTTTTCTTGCCAACAGACCTTTCTCCATCAATTAGGAATCTGATGCCGTCACTGAACACGTTCCTTAAATTGTAGCTATTTGTTGAGTGTTTTTTTTGGTGTCTAATCCACATATATATCACCATTGCCCTTGATTTTCTTGACTGTATATCTCTTAAATGTCAACATATATGCGTGTGATTTACTTTACGAAGATTTTTCAATGCCGAGAACCTCGATCAGAGAGCAAAAAAGGCATAAGGTTCACAATGGTGTAAAATTAAAATTGGATATACCGGGCTAGGATTCGAGTCACAGGAACAAGGGCCAAACCAACCACCCAAGAGTGGAATCGTCGAGCGAAAACACTTTACAACCTCCTAGAAGTTGCTTTTCTTGCCACCAGACCTTTCTCCATCAATTAGGAATCTGATGTCGTCACTAAACACATTCCTTAAATTGTAGCCATTTGTTGAATTTTTTTTTGTGTCTAATCCGCATATATATCACCATTGCCCTTGATTTTCTTGACTGTATATCTCTTAAATGTCAGCATATACACGTGTGATTTAGTTTACGAAGATTTTTCAATGCCGAGAACCTCGATCAGAGATTAAAAAAGGCGTAAGGTTCACAATGGTGTAAAATAAAAATGAGATATACCGAGCTAGGATTCGAGTTACAGGAACTAGGGCCAAACCAAACACCCAAGAATGGAATCGTCGAGTGAAAACACTTGACAACCTCCTAGAAGCAGCTTTTCTTGCCACCAGAACTTTCTCCATCAATTAGGAATCTGATCCCGTCACTAAACACATTCCTTAAATTTTAGTGATTTGTTGAGTGTTTTTTTTGGTGTTTAATCCGCATATATATCACCATTGCCCTTGATTTTCTTGACTGTATATCTCTTAAATGTCAACATATACACGTGTGATTTAGTTTACGAACATTTTTTAATGCCGAGAACCTCGATCAGAGTGTAAAAAAAGGCGTAAAGTTCACAATGGTGTAAAATTAAAATGGGAGATTACGGGCTAGTATTCGAGTTACAGGAACAAGGGTCAAACTAACCACCCAAGAATGGAATCGTCGAGCGAAAACACTTGAAAACCTCCTAGAAGCAGCTTTTCTTGCCACCAGACCTTTCTCCATCAATTAGGATTCTGATGCCGTCACTAAACACATTTCTTAAATTGTAGCCATTTGTTGAGTGTTTTTTTTTTTTTTTTTTGGTGTCTAATCCGCATATATATCACCATTGCCCTTGATTTTCTTGAATGTATATCTCTTAAATGTCAACATATACACGTGTGATTTAGTTTACGAAGATTTTTTAATGCCGAGGAACCTCGATCAGAGAGTAAAAAAGGCGTAAGGTTCACAATAGTGTAAAATTAAAATTGGATATACCGGGCTAGTATTCGAGTTACAGGAACAAGGGCCAAACCAACCACCCAAGAATGGAATCGTCGAGCGAAAACACTTGAAAACCTCCAAGAAGCAGCTTTTCTTGCCACCAGACCTTTCTCCATCAATTAGGAATCTGATGCCGTCACTAAACACATTCCTTAAATTGTAGCTATTTGTTGAGTGTTTTTTTTTTTTTTGGTGTCTAATCCGCATATATATCACCATTGCCCTTGATTTTCTTGACTGAATATCTTTTAAATGTCAACATATACACGTGTGATTTAGTGTACGAAGATTTTTCAATGCCGAGAACCTCGATCAGAGAGTAGAAAAGGCATAAGGTTCACAATTGTGTAAAGTTAAAATGGGATATACCGGGCTGGGATTCGAGTTACAGGAACAAGGGCCAAAACAACCACCCAAGAATGGAATCGTCGAGCGAAAACACTTGACAACCTCCTAGAAGCAGCTTTTCTTGCCACCAGACCATTCTCCATCAATTAGGAATCTGATGTCATCACTAAACACATTCCTTAAATTGTAGCCATTTGTTGAGTGTTTTTTTGGTGTCTAATCCGCATATATATCACCATTGCCCTTGATTTTCTTGACTGTATATCTCTAAAATGTCAACATATACACGTGTGATTAGTTTACGAAGATTTTTCAATGCCGAGAACCTCGATCAGAGAGTAAAAAAGGCGTAAGATTCACAATGGTGTAAAATTAAAATAGGATAACGGGCTAGGATTCGAGTCACAGCAAAAAGGGCCAAACCAACCACCCAAGAATGGAATCGTAGAGCGAAAACACTTGACAACCTCCTAGAAGCGGCTTTTCTTGCCACCGGACCTTTCTCCATCAATTAGGAATCTGATGCCGTCACTAAACACATTCCTTAAATTGTAGCCATTTGTTGAGTGTTTTTTTTGGTGTCTAATCCACATATATATCACCATTGCACTTGATTTTCTTGACCGTATATCTCTTAAATGTCAACATATATGCGTGTGATTTAGTTTACGAAGATTTTTCAATGCCGAGAACCTCGATCTGAGAGCAAAAAAGACGTAAGGTTCACAATGGTGTAAAATTAAAATTGGATATACCGGGCTAGGATTCGAGTCACAGGAACAAGGGCCAAACCAACCACCCAAGACTGGAATCATCGAGCGAAAACACTTTACAACCTCCTAGAAGTTGTTTTTCTTGCCACCAGACCTTTCTCCATCAATTAGGAATCTGATGTCGTCACTAAACACATTCCTTAAATTGTAGCCATTTGTTGAATTTTTTTTGTGTCTAATCCGCATATATATCACCATTGCCCTTGATTTTCTTGACTGTATATCTCTTAAATGTCAGGATATACACGTGTGATTTAGTTTACGAAGATTTTTCAATGCCGAGAACCTCGATCAGAGAGTAAAAAAGGCGTAAGGTTCACAATGGTGTAAAATTAAAATGAGATATACCGGGCTTGGATTCGAGTTACAGGAACGAGGGCCAAACCAACCACCCAAGAAGGGAATCGTCGAGTGAAAACACTTGACAACCTCCTAGAAGCAGGTTTTCTTGCCACCAGAACCTTCTCCATCAATTAGGAATCTGATCCCGCCACTAAACACATTCCTTAAGTTTTAGCCATTTGTTGAGTGTTTTTTATGGTGTTTAATCCGCATATATATCCCCATTGCCCTTGATTTTCTTGACTGTATATCTCTTAAATGTCAACATATACACGTGTGATTTAGTTTACGAAGATTTTTTAATGCTGATAACCTCGATCAGAGAGTAAAAAAGGCGTAAGGTTCACAATGGTGTAAAATTAAAATGGGATATTACGGGCTAGTATTCGAGTTACAGGAACAAGGGCCAAACCAACCACCCAAGAATGGAATCGTCGGGCAAAAACACTTGAAAACCTCCAAGAAGCAGCTTTTCTTGCCACCAGACCTTTCTCCATCAATTAGGAATCTGATGCCATCACTAAACACTTTCCTTAAATTGTAGCTATTTGTTGAGTGTTTTTTTTTTCTGGTGTCTAATCCGCATATATATCACCATTGCCTTTGATTTTCTTGAATGTATATCTCTTAAATGTCAACATATACATGTATGATTTAGTTTACGAAGATTTTTTAATGCCGAGAACCTCGATCAGGGAGTAAAAAAGGCGTAAGGTTCACAATGGTGTAAAATTAAAATGGGATATACTGGGCTAGTATTCGAGTTACAGGAACAATGGCCAAACCAACCACCCAAGAATGGAATCGTCGAGCGAAAACACTTGAAAACCTCCTAGAAGCAGCTTTTCTTGCCAACAGACCTTTCTCCATCAATTAGGAATCTGATGCCGTCACTGAACACGTTCCTTAAATTGTAGCTATTTGTTGAGTGTTTTTTTTTGGTGTCTAATCCACATATATATCACCATTGCCCTTGATTTTCTTGACTGTATATCTCTTAAATGTCAACATATATGCGTGTGATTTACTTTACGAAGATTTTTCAATGCCGAGAACCTTGATCAGAGAGCAAAAAAGGCATAAGGTTCACAATGGTGTAAAATTAAAATTGGATATACCGGGCTAGGATTCGAGTCACAGGAACAAGGGACAAACCAACCACCCAAGAGTGGAATCGTCGAGCGAAAACACTTTACAACCTCCTAGAAGTTGCTTTTCTTGCCACCAGACCTTTCTCCATCAATTAGGAATCTGATGTCGTCACTAAACACATTCCTTAAATTGTAGCCATTTGTTGAATTTTTTTTTGTGTCTAATCCGCATATATATCACCATTGCCCTTGATTTTCTTGACTGTATATCTCTTAAATGTCAGCATATACACGTGTGATTTAGTTTACGAAGATTTTTCAATGCCGAGAACCTCGATCAGAGAGTAAAAAAGGCGTAAGGTTCACAATGGTGTAAAATAAAAATGAGATATACCGAGCTAGGATTCGAGTTACGGGAACTAGGGCCAAACCAAACACCCAAGAATGGAATCGTCGAGTGAAAACACTTGACAACCTCCTAGAAGCAGCTTTTCTTGCCACCAGAACTTTCTCCATCAATTAGGAATCTGATCCCGTCACTAAACACATTCCTTAAATTTTAGTGATTTGTTGAGTGTTTTTTTTGGTGTTTAATCCGCATATATATCACCATTGCCCTTGATTTTCTTGACTGTATATCTCTTAAATGTCAACATATACACGTGTGATTTAGTTTACGAACACTTTTTAATGCCGAGAACCTCGATCAGAGTGTAAAAAAGGCGTAAAGTTCACAATGGTGTAAAATTAAAATGGGATATTACGGGCTAGTATTCGAGTTACAGGAACAAGGGTCAAACTAACCACCCAAGAATGGAATCGTCGAGCGAAAACACTTGAAAACCTCCTAGAAGCAGCTTTTCTTGCCACCAGACCTTTCTCCATCAATTAGGATTCTGATGCCGTCACTAAACACATTCCTTAAATTGTAGCCATTTGTTGAGTGTTTTTTTTTTTTTTTTTTTGGTGTCTAATCCGCATATATATCACCATTGCCCTTGATTTTCTTGAATGTATATCTCTTAAATGTCAACATATACACGTGTGATTTAGTTTACGAAGATTTTTTAATGCCGAGGAACCTCGATCAGAGAGTAAAAAAGGCGTAAGGTTCACAATAGTGTAAAATTAAAATTGGATATACCGGGCTAGTATTCGAGTTACAGGAACAAGGGCCAAACCAACCACCCAAGAATGGAATCGTCGAGCGAAAACACTTGAAAACCTCCAAGAAGCAGCTTTTCTTGCCACCAGACCTTTCTCCATCAATTAGGAATCTGATGCCGTCACTAAACACATTCCTTAAATTGTAGCTATTTGTTGAGTGTTTTTTTTTTTTGGTGTCTAATCCGCATATATATCACCATTGCCCTTGATTTTCTTGACTGAATATCTTTTAAATGTCAACATATACACGTGTGATTTAGTGTACGAAGATTTTTCAATGCCGAGAACCTCGATCAGAGAGTAGAAAAGGCATAAGGTTCACAATTGTGTAAAGTTAAAATGGGATATACCGGGCTGGGATTCGAGTTACAGGAACAAGGGCCAAAACAACCACCTAAGAATGGAATCGTCGAGCGAAAACACTTGACAACCTCCTAGAAGCAGCTTTTCTTGCCACCAGACCATTCTCCATCAATTAGGAATCTGATGTCATCACTAAACACATTCCTTAAATTGTAGCCATTTGTTGAGTGTTTTTTTGGTGTCTAATCCGCATATATATCACCATTGCCCTTGATTTTCTTGACTGTATATCTCTTAAATGTCAACATATACACGTGTGATTAGTTTACGAAGATTTTTCAATGCCGAGAACCTCGATCAGAGAGTAAAAAAGGCGTAAGATTCACAATGGTGTAAAATTAAAATGGGATAACGGGCTAGGATTCGAGTCACAGCAAAAAGGGCCAAACCAACCACCCAAGAATGGAATCGTAGAGCGAAAACACTTGACAACCTCCTAGAAGCGGCTTTTCTTGCCACCGGACCTTTCTCCATCAATTAGGAATCTGATGCCGTCACTAAACACATTCCTTAAATTGTAGCCATTTGTTGAGTGTTTTTTTTGGTGTCTAATCCACATATATATCACCATTGCACTTGATTTTCTTGACCGTATATCTCTTAAATGTCAACATATATGCGTGTGATTTAGTTTACGAAGATTTTTCAATGCCGAGAACCTCGATCTGAGAGCAAAAAAGGCGTAAGGTTCACAATGGTGTAAAATTAAAATTGGATATACCGGGCTAGGATTCGAGTCACAGGAACAAGGGCCAAACCAACCACCCAAGAATGGAATCATCGAGCGAAAACACTTTACAACCTCCAAGAAGTTGTTTTTCTTGCCACCAGACCTTTCTCCATCAATTAGGAATCTGATGTCGTCACTAAACACATTCCTTAAATTGTAGCCATTTGTTGAATTTTTTTTGTGTCTAATCCGCATATATATCACCATTGCCCTTGATTTTCTTGACTGTATATCTCTTAAATGTCAGCATATACACGTGTGATTTAGTTTACGAAGATTTTTCAATGCCGAGAACCTCGATCAGAGAGTAAAAAAGGCGTAAGGTTCACAATGGTGTAAAATTAAAATGAGATATACCGGGCTTGGATTCGAGTTACAGGAACGAGGGCCAAACCAACCACCCAAGAAGGGAATCGTCGAGTGAAAACACTTGACAACCTCCTAGAAGCAGGTTTTCTTGCCACCAGAACTTTCTCCATCAATAAGGAATCTGATCCCGCCACTAAACACATTCCTTAAGTTTTAGCCATTTGTTGAGTGTTTTTTATGGTGTTTAATCCGCATATATATCACCATTGCCCTTGATTTTCTTGACTGTATATCTCTTAAATGTCAACATATACACGTGTGATTTAGTTTACGAAGATTTTTTAATGCTGATAACCTCGATCAGAGAGTAAAAAAGGCGTAAGGTTCACAATGGTGTAAAATTAAAATGGGATATTACGGGCTAGTATTCGAGTTACAGGAACAAGGGCCAAACCAACCACCCAAGAATGGAATCGTCGAGCAAAAACACTTGAAAACCTCCAAGAAGCAGCTTTTCTTGCCACCAGACCTTTCTCCATCAATTAGGAATCTGATGCCATCACTAAACACTTTCCTTAAATTGTAGCTATTTGTTGAGTGTTTTTTTTTCTGGTGTCTAATCCGCATATATATCACCATTGCCCTTGATTTTCTTGAATGTATATCTCTTAAATGTCAACATATACACGTATGATTTAGTTTACGAAGATTTTTTAATGCCGAGAACCTCGATCAGGGAGTAAAAAAGGCGTAAGGTTCACAATGGTGTAAAATTAAAATGGGATATACTGGGCTAGTATTCGAGTTACAGGAACAATGGCCAAACCAACCACCCAAGAATGGAATCGTCGAGCGAAAACACTTGAAAACCTCCTAGAAGCAGCTTTTCTTGCCAACAGACCTTTCTCCATCAATTAGGAATCTGATGCCGTCACTGAACACGTTCCTTAAATTGTAGCTATTTGTTGAGTGTTTTTTTTTGGTGTCTAATCCACATATATATCACCATTGCCCTTGATTTTCTTGACTGTATATCTCTTAAATGTCAACATATATGCGTGTGATTTACTTTACGAAGATTTTTCAATGCCGAGAACCTCGATCAGAGAGCAAAAAAGGCATAAGGTTCACAATGGTGTAAAATTAAAATTGGATATACCGGGCTAGGATTCGAGTCACAGGAACAAGGGCCAAACCAACCACCCAAGAGTGGAATCGTCGAGCGAAAACACTTTACAACCTCCTAGAAGTTGCTTTTCTTGCCACCAGACCTTTCTCCATCAATTAGGAATCTGATGTCGTCACTAAACACATTCCTTAAATTGTAGCCATTTGTTGAATTTTTTTTTGTGTCTAATCCGCATATATATCACCATTGCCCTTGATTTTCTTGACTGTATATCTCTTAAATGTCAGCATATACACGTGTGATTTAGTTTACGAAGATTTTTCAATGCCGAGAACCTCGATCAGAGAGTAAAAAAGGCGTAAGGTTCACAATGGTGTAAAATTAAAATGAGATATACCGGGCTTGGATTCGAGTTACAGGAACGAGGGCCAAACCAACCACCCAAGAAGGGAATCGTCGAGTGAAAACACTTGACAACCTCCTAGAAGCAGGTTTTCTTGCCACCAGAACTTTCTCCATCAATAAGGAATCTGATCCCGCCACTAAACACATTCCTTAAGTTTTAGCCATTTGTTGAGTGTTTTTTATGGTGTTTAATCCGCATATATATCACCATTGCCCTTGATTTTCTTGACTGTATATCTCTTAAATGTCAACATATACACGTGTGATTTAGTTTACGAAGATTTTTTAATGCTGATAACCTCGATCAGAGAGTAAAAAAGGCGTAAGGTTCACAATGGTGTAAAATTAAAATGGGATATTACGGGCTAGTATTCGAGTTACAGGAACAAGGGCCAAACCAACCACCCAAGAATGGAATCGTCGAGCAAAAACACTTGAAAACCTCCAAGAAGCAGCTTTTCTTGCCACCAGACCTTTCTCCATCAATTAGGAATCTGATGCCATCACTAAACACTTTCCTTAAATTGTAGCTATTTGTTGAGTGTTTTTTTTTCTGGTGTCTAATCCGCATATATATCACCATTGCCCTTGATTTTCTTGAATGTATATCTCTTAAATGTCAACATATACACGTATGATTTAGTTTACGAAGATTTTTTAATGCCGAGAACCTCGATCAGGGAGTAAAAAAGGCGTAAGGTTCACAATGGTGTAAAATTAAAATGGGATATACTGGGCTAGTATTCGAGTTACAGGAACAATGGCCAAACCAACCACCCAAGAATGGAATCGTCGAGCGAAAACACTTGAAAACCTCCTAGAAGCAGCTTTTCTTGCCAACAGACCTTTCTCCATCAATTAGGAATCTGATGCCGTCACTGAACACGTTCCTTAAATTGTAGCTATTTGTTGAGTGTTTTTTTTGGTGTCTAATCCACATATATATCACCATTGCCCTTGATTTTCTTGACTGTATATCTCTTAAATGTCAACATATATGCGTGTGATTTACTTTACGAAGATTTTTCAATGCCGAGAACCTCGATCAGAGAGCAAAAAAGGCATAAGGTTCACAATGGTGTAAAATTAAAATTGGATATACCGGGCTAGGATTCGAGTCACAGGAACAAGGGCCAAACCAACCACCCAAGAGTGGAATCGTCGAGCGAAAACACTTTACAACCTCCTAGAAGTTGCTTTTCTTGCCACCAGACCTTTCTCCATCAATTAGGAATCTGATGTCGTCACTAAACACATTCCTTAAATTGTAGCCATTTGTTGAATTTTTTTTTGTGTCTAATCCGCATATATATCACCATTGCCCTTGATTTTCTTGACTGTATATCTCTTAAATGTCAGCATATACACGTGTGATTTAGTTTACGAAGATTTTTCAATGCCGAGAACCTCGATCAGAGAGTAAAAAAGGCGTAAGGTTCACAATGGTGTAAAATAAAAATGAGATATACCGAGCTAGGATTCGAGTTACAGGAACTAGGGCCAAACCAAACACCCAAGAATGGAATCGTCGAGTGAAAACACTTGACAACCTCCTAGAAGCAGCTTTTCTTGCCACCAGAACTTTCTCCATCAATTAGGAATCTGATCCCGTCACTAAACACATTCCTTAAATTTTAGTGATTTGTTGAGTGTTTTTTTTGGTGTTTAATCCGCATATATATCACCATTGCCCTTGATTTTCTTGACTGTATATCTCTTAAATGTCAACATATACACGTGTGATTTAGTTTACGAACATTTTTTAATGCCGAGAACCTCGATCAGAGTGTAAAAAAGGCGTAAAGTTCACAATGGTGTAAAATTAAAATGGGATATTACGGGCTAGTATTCGAGTTACAGGAACAAGTGTCAAACTAACCACCCAAGAATGGAATCGTCGAGCGAAAACACTTGAAAACCTCCTAGAAGCAGCTTTTCTTGCCACCAGACCTTTCTCCATCAATTAGGATTCTGATGCCGTCACTAAACACATTCCTTAAATTGTAGCCATTTGTTGAGTGTTTTTTTTTTTTTTTTTGGTGTCTAATCCGCATATATATCACCATTGCCCTTGATTTTCTTGAATGTATATCTCTTAAATGTCAACATATACACGTGTGATTTAGTTTACGAAGATTTTTTAATGCCGAGGAACCTCGATCAGAGAGTAAAAAAGGCGTAAGGTTCACAATAGTGTAAAATTAAAATTGGATATACCGGGCTAGTATTCGAGTTACAGGAACAAGGGCCAAACCAACCACCCAAGAATGGAATCGTCGAGCGAAAACACTTGAAAACCTCCAAGAAGCAGCTTTTCTTGCCACCAGACCTTTCTCCATCAATTAGGAATCTGATGCCGTCACTAAACACATTCCTTAAATTGTAGCTATTTGTTGAGTGTTTTTTTTTTGGTGTCTAATCCGCATATATATCACCATTGCCCTTGATTTTCTTGAATGTATACCTCTTAAATTTCAACATATACAAGTGTGATTTAGTTTACGAAGATTTTTTAATGCCGAGAACCTCGATCAGGGAGTAAAAAAGGCGTAAGGTTCACAATGGTGTAAAATTAAAATGGGATATACCGGGCTAGTATTCGAGTTACAGGAACAAGGGCCAAACCAACCACCCAAGAATGGAATCGTCGAGCGAAAACACTTGAAAACCTCCTAGAAGCAGCTTTTCTTGCCACCAGACCTTTCTCCATCAATTAGGAATCTGATGCCTTCACTAAACAAATTCCTTAAATTGTAGCTATTTGTTGAGTGTTTTTTTGGTGTCTAATCTGCATATATATCACCATTGCCCCTGATTTTCTTGACTGTATATCTCTTAAATGTTAACATATACACGTGCGATTTAGTTTACGAAGATTTTTCAATGTCGAGAACCTCGATCAGAGAGTAAAAAAGGTGTAAGGTTCACAATGGTGTAAAATTAAAATGAGATATACCGGGCTAGGATTCGAGTTACAGGAACTAGGGCCAAACCAAACACCCAAGAATGGAATCGTCGAGTGAAAACACTTGACATCCTCCTAGAAGCAGCTTTTCTTGCCACCAGAACTTTTTCCATCAATTAGGAATCTGATCCCGTCACTAAACACATTCCTTAAATTTTAGCCATTTGTTGAGTGTTTTTTTGGGTGTTTAATCCGCATATATATCACCATTGCCCTTGATTTTCTTGACTGTATATCTCTTAAATGTCAACATATACACGTGTGATTTAGTTTACGAAGATTTTTTAATGCCGAGAAGCTCGATCAGAGTGTAAAAAAGGCGTAAAGTTCACATTGGTGTAAAATTAAAATGGGATATTACGGGCTAGTATTCGAGTTACAGGAACAAGGGTGTCACACCCCCAAAATACCACGTGCGGAATCCCCCGCGAGGCGTGTGACATACCAGGATCCAAGCCACCAATCACATTGAACTCATAATTATAATTAAATAAAACTTTCATTTATTAACATAAAGCGTTACAACGTTACATATCATTCATTGTGTACAGCGGAAGCATAAATCATTTGTTAAGTGTTTAGTAAACCAAGAGTACATAAACCATTGAGCTTGTATTGAGATTCCATGTATCTCGACCCATGACCACTCCAGCTTCCCAGACAGCAAGTTCCAATTGATATGTACCTAAAGTTCTGCAAGGCATGTAACAACAAATCAACAACAAAGTTGAGCGAGTTCACAGTTGGGTGTTCGTTTTAAGTCGTTTCAGAAACATAGTTTTTGTTTAGCTGGCTTACTTGCCGTGTGGGTTACCCCATAGTTGAAAATATGATTAACCACTAGACCCGTTACCATATCGACCACTGACTGAAGTAAGTTGGTGCCCTAGCGTCAATGTCTATCATTATTGACGTGCCCAGATCCATTAGTTCACGCCCGTCCTCTACGGCACGGTGTGAGGCTTGTCAAACCTAAATAGCGCTATCTAACTAATGACCCGCTCGCCATTGGCCCGGCGATTAAGTCGATATAAAAGGAGGGACTTCATGATAGAGAGTTTTGGTCTAGTATCCGTGTTGTCACCCTTCAGTGAAGAGGGTGTGTACGAAATCCCCAAACCAGGAGATTACGCAGGTTCCAATCATATCCTTATCACGTGTTGTCACCCTTCAATAAAGATGGTGTGTACGTGTTCCAAACCAGGAGATCACGCAGTTTCAGTTTAAATCCTTTACCCATTCCCAACCCCTGGGAATCCCATGCCTTGTGAAAAGTGTGAACTCACCTCGGTTTGCTCGGTTTGACTAGTTACGTGTTCAAGTTGCTCAAAACAATCCTAACATGGCATGGTTTATCAGTAACAATCAGTGTCGCATTTGTATTAAATCACGTATTTTGTCACATAATACACAGGTTGCACTCATGGATTATGCACATAATTGTCCGCATTATAACAGTTAACCACGACATACATAAATCAAGTTATCACAGTTTATCCCCACAACGGATGTTCGTACCACATACAAGCTTACAAATCATAGGGCCCTAATCATTATCCAATGGTTAACAGCATCTTTATTAGAATTATTTTACGTTTTCAATTCAGATATAGCGTATCATAACATCTTCCAATTAAGTGAATTATCATGCAAGAGTTACCTAAACATAACATACATGTAGGACCATATTATCGATTAACTAACCACATGGTTCCTAACCACATAATAAGTGGGTGAATTCAACTTAATATTTACAAAATCATCAAGCCATTAGTAGGTGGTCATCGCTCCCACACAACACATTCTGACAAAACATAAGTTGCACACATAATAAGCTATTAATAATCACATGTCCACTATAAATTCTCATGTAAACTTGAAAGATAATGGCCGACATCATGAAGTGATTATTATTATATTGGCTGCACTTTTAAAACATATCACAATATATCGACATCAACCTCCACATGGCCGAAACCATAGTTCGCATTCTAATTCACCTACTTCTTTCATGTCTCATATATAACCCAAACAGTTAACACATACAATATTCGACAAATTCCATAACAGACACACGTATATAATTATATAGGGTAGTAATCACTGACCCGTAGGTTAAGAACGAGCGGTTGTGTGTGCGACCCGAGGCCCGAACCTGCTGCATTTGGAACCCGAACTCCTTGGAACCTCCAAACCAAAGTCAACTTGAACCTGAACCGATCCTGTACCAAAACTCGAACCAATCACAGCCGTCTCACCATGGCCGTAGGCTGTGTTCGTCACCACCGCTGCCGGAACTCGTCGTCGGTCACCGGAACAAGCGCATCGTCGTGTCTCTGCTGTCGTGTCGCCAGAATCCGACGGGACTTGGTTCGCAGCCGTGAACCCACCACAAGAAGTGGTGGCCGGTCACCGTTTTCATCCTCTGTTCTCTCTCTGCTATTCACTCTCAATTGCCTGCACTCTCTCTCACTAGATGTTTTTCCTCTGCGGTCATTGGGGTGTGTACGTTACGAGGTCAAAGGAGGATGGGAAGAGGTTTCACAAGGGTTTCAGATGGGGCCGGCCGGTAAACAGCACCGGAATTTCCGTCTCCGACGACCAACATTAGAGAGGGGGAGAAGAGACGTAGTGCGGCTGTTGTATGCATGTGTAGGGTTACATTTTTTTTTATTAGAGGGATGATAAGGAAAAGATATTTAAATAGGTAGGGTTTAGTGTGTAGGGGGCTTGGGTTGGGCTTGGGCTCGTGTGCACAAACCCGTTAGTTGCCGTGTCCATCTAACGCTTAGTTGTGTCTGTTAAATTGTTTACGTTTGACACGGCTTATCAGTTAAAGGGTTCGTTCCTCTCGTCGCGGTTCACTAAATAATAAATACAAAAATTACTAAAATACCCTTCTCTCGATAATGAGAGTAAGGGTTGTCACATTCCTTAAATTTTAGCCATTTGTTGAGTGTTTTTTTGGGTGTTTAATCCGCATATATATCACCATTGCCCTTGATTTTCTTGACTGTATATCTCTTAAATGTCAACATATACACGTGTGATTTAGTTTACGAAGATTTTTTAATGCCGAGAACCTCGATCAGAGTGTAAAAAAGGCGTAAAGTTCACATTGGTGTAAAATTAAAATGGGATATTACGGGCTAGTATTCGAGTTACAGGAACAAGGGCCAAACTAACTACCCAAGAATGGAATCGTCGAGCGAAAACACTTGAAAACCTCCTAGAAGCAGCTTTTCTTGCCACCAGACCTTTCTCCATGATGTACTGTAAAGTACATATGTTTATATTGTATATTTTGGTCAGTTTTCAGTCGTTTCGAGTCTGTTTTAGGTTAGAATTGTGATACTGCTGACGTTAAGCTTTGATTTCAGGTCCCGTAGCTTAAAGTGATGGAAAACGAGTCAAAACGAGCAGTTCAGAAGGAAAACGGGATTCGTACGCGTGTCGGAGAAGCTGGAAATTGGAAATAATAAAAAATTAAGAAAATCTCACCTTGGAGGCGCCGCGCGACGCGACACCCACTAGGCGTCGCGCGAGGGGTTAAAATTCGATTAGTGTTGGTTTCCAGCTAGGGTTTGGTAGAGATAATTCCCAAGAAACTTAATTAAAACCCTAGGGACGAATTTAGAGACTTGGAGAGCAATCTTTGAGCATTCTTGGCGAACAATTGGAGATTTCGCGGCACGGGAATCATTGGTACGAGTCGAAGTTGAAGAATCGAAGAATCAATCGGGTTTTCTAATCCCTTGTTTTGTCGATTACTTTCTTGGAACTTTGTTACAATGAATTATGTTTTAGACATCTTTGTTTTGTTTTCATTTACTGAGATGCTTGGCTAATTTTATAAACCACCTAGACTTGATGAATGGATTAATATAAAGATTTTACCGGTTTTGTTATTTGCATGATGTTTATGGGTGATTGTGTTTAGTAAGAGGTTTGATTTAAAGGTTTGATGTGTATGCATGCTTTGATTTGGTTTATTATTGTTACTTGCTTCATATGATTCTTAGTGACGATCTATATCACAACATAGAGTCATATTAGGGTTTAGGGTTTCGGTGAGTGTCTATATCACGTTAGAAAACCTTCACTCTTTAGGGAGAATTGCGCAATAACCCCTAGAAGTAATTGGTAAAAATTTGCTAAGTCTTAGTGTTCTACTAGTCCTAATAACTGGGAAGTGAGGGGCTATTGGTAGGTCTTACCCGGCGAATTGCTTTAGATAGGCCTTGGGAAAGGTTATGTCTTGGTTTACCTGTCGGTCTTATTAGTCTATCAAGTCAAACTAATTACTTTAAACTACCCTAGATCTAGGATTGGGAAAGAATAGGTCAACATTAGGGTACTTACACAATAATTAGACAACTGGGAAGAAGTCTAATAACCGGTAGGATTAACGGCCTAGGTAGCTCCACAGGTTTCTCCTTGAGAAGGGTCGAGGGGCCTCGTTGGTTCTTAATAGGTTTAGTATTTTAAGATCCCGGTTCCATAACTCGTGCATATAACTTATTCGGTAATCTCTAAAAAACAATCCAAGATTCTTGTCTAGGTGGTCTCGTTCTCATTTAAGAAAAGTTCACAGTCTTCGTTCGTCTTTAGTCTAGTTTTAGTAGTTTAATATAGATTTCCTAGTTTTCCGTAACCCCCCCCCCCAAACAATTAAACAAGTTTTAGTCATGTCTGTCAGTGTCTAATCAGAGTCTAGTCTACGTGATACATAGAGTCCTGTGGTTCGATATCCGGACTTCCTAGGTTATACTACATTGATCGGTACAGTTGCCGATTGTGTGGTTTTAGGTCGAGTCTAGAATTAAAGCTTTTTAGTGTCTAGTCTAGAGAGTCTAACATAGTTTATTTTTATAGTTTGTTTAGCACACATCAAGTTTTTGGCGCCGTTGCTGGGGACTCTTGGCAATTGCGTTCATTAGCTTTGATAGATCTACTTGACAAATACGTGCTACGTGTTTACTTTGTTTTGTGTCTTTTCTTTTCATCTTGAGTCGTAGTAACTATTGTTTGCTTTTCTTGTGTTCAGGTTTTTGCTCGTAGTGGATGCCACATCTGCGCTCGCACGGACCACCACCACCAGTCAAGCAGTCGTCATCTCAATTGGGCCAAGGCCCACAGGTTACTTCTACATCCTCTTCTCGTTTCCCCAACTTTGATCCCACCCCACCTCCTACACCACCACCTTCGCCAAACCATTCACCTAAAACCTCACCTAAGGTTTCCCCACCCAATAGCCCTACTTCTAGTATTTCTAGCAATCCAGCAAACTTAGAACCAATGGCCAACAATAGGCAAACCGTTCATCAGCAAGCCACTCAGGATTTCACTAGCCTTGCTTCACCCATCACCGTCCCACCCATAGTTAGTGACAATTCATGGCAGATTCCATCTTATGCCATGCAGGCTATCACCAACACCATCCAATTCCATGGCCGAGACGATGAGGACACCCCAGCCCACATTAACCGGTTCTCCCGCATCCTAGCCACTTTCAACTTTCACGGTGCACCCAACGATGCCACCTACCTACAGCTTTTCCCATTCTCGTTAGCCGGCCGTGCGGCTACTTGGTTGGACTCTCAACCAACCGGCACCTTTACCACTTGGGCGGGGCTTCATCAAGCCTTTTTGAACAAGTATTTCCCGCCCGCTAAGGCATCACGGCTTAGGGACCAAATCCACTCTTTCCGCATGGAGCCCGACGAGCCTTGTTACCTTGCTTGGGAGCGTTTCCAAAACCTTTGTGCTCGTTGCTCCCAGCATGGTCTTTCTGATTGGGCGTTATGTGAGAAATTCTATAACGGTCTCACCCAAGAGACTAGAGATAGGTTCGATACTAACGCAGGGGGGCATATGATGGGTATTCTTACAGTTACAGAGTGTCTAGAGCGTTTTGAGGCATTTGCTCAGTCTCAATCCCAATCAGGATCCGATCAGAGGTATCAAAGTGGTAATTCTAATACTACTACTAGTGCACCCGCCCGTGGGGTGAACCATGTCACCATGGACCCTAGTTTAGCCTCTGTTTTGGAAAACATAACTCGAGAGCTTAAGGAGATTAGAGCTAAGGTTGATAAGTGTGAGTTTTGTCGAGGAGGTCACGATACGAGTGCGTGTCCCTTACTAGCTGGTGAGGAGCAAGTTGATTTCGTAGGAGGAGGTTTCGGTAGAGGTCAATCTAATGGGTTGGTAATAATAATGTTGGTTCAGGTTGGCGAAGTAATAATAATAACTTTAATAATAATAACAATTTTCGCTCAAATGGACCTCCTGGTTTTCAGATAGCTCAAAATCCAAATAGAGGTATAGGTTCGCTCTTTGGTGGGGGTTTAAATGGGCAGGTTAAGGATGGGGGGTCAAGTAGTCAGGTTCAAACAGGTCAAGGTCCAAGTTTCGATTTAGGGGGTAGCATGGAAAGAATGGAATCCATGATGAGTCAGCTAATTGTTAGGGATCAAAATACCCAAAAGAAACTTAGTGAACATGACCTCATGCTTAAGAATCACCAAGCTGCGGTCCAAGACCTTTCAAGGGTTGTAGGTGATATGTCTAGGAAGTTAGATGAAAGATTACCCGGTCAGTTTGCAGCTAACACCCAACCTAACCCAAATGCTCATGTAAAGGCCATTACAACTCGTAGTGGCAGAAGAGTGGGGAACCCTAGTGTTGAAGAGAGAGAGGTTGATGAGGATGGAGATATTATAGATGAAGTAATTGAGATGGAGGCTCCCAGAAAAGTGCAAAAAAGGCTAAGCCCAGCAAGTACCGCACACCCCGATGAGTCTCATAGTGAGAAGAAAGTTGAAAGAACCCCCATAGACGTTAGACCCTCACCCTATGTGAACCATGCGTATGTTCCATTTCCCTCACGCCTGAAGAACCAAAAATATTCAAGGGAATACGGGCAGTTCTTAGATATCTTCAAGCAATTGAAGATTAATCTTCCGTTTATAGAGGCACTCCAGTCCATGCCAAAATATGCGAAATTCTTGAAGGACCTTCTTAGGAATAAGGAGAAATTAAGTGAGTTGTCGAATGTCCCGTTGCATGGAGGGTGTTCAACCATTGTCTCAAATAAGCTTCCTGAAAAGCTTACCGATCCCGGTGTGTTCACTATTCCTTGTCTATTCGGTAGTAACACAAACACTAGAGCCTTAGCCGACCTAGGTGCTAGCATCAATTTGAAGCCCTTTTCGCTCTACGAGAAGCTAGACTTAGGCGAGCTTTCACCTACTCGAATGACATTGTCCTTAGCTGATAGGTCCGTGAAACAACCGAGGGGAATAGTTGAGAATTTGCTTGTTAAGGTGGACAAGTTTGTTTTTCCGGCCGATTTCGTTATTCTTGACACGGAAGCCGATGAAAACATACCGCTAATTTTAGGACGCCCATTCTTAAACACCGCTAAAGCTCTCATAGATGTCTTTCTAGGCACCATCACACTTAGAGCAGGCGAGGAATCGGTGGTTTTTAAGGTTATGACTTCGAGAGGGTCAAGTGATAAAGTGGAGGCGGTATCGTTATTAGGTGAGTGTGAGAAAGACAAGAGAGATGAGAAGAAGGTGATGAGTGAGCCGAGTCTAGAGAAGGTGCTAGGACTCAAGAGTGGGGACCAACCGGATAGAAAATTAGAAGAATTAGAGGAGAGAGTGGTATGTTTAGAATCTAAGATAGAGACACTGAGCAAAGCTCAGTGTGGGGATAGATTTCGATATGACGAGTTTAGATTCAAAACGCTAGATGAGGAGTTGAGAGGTTATGAGAGAGATAAGGGTTTTCGGGTTGACTCGGGCTATAAATATAGTGGTGTTACAGCCCGTAACTGTGTGTTTGGAGGTGAGCTGCATCTCCATGATCCTCCATAAGTATGTGAGAAGTTGCTACTCGTTTGTAGAGTTTGTACCTTTTGTATTTTCGTTAACTTTTCGTTGATTAGAGTAGTTAACGGTCGGTTTTGTTAGTTTTTTGGGTCTTTGTTTGTGGTTTGAGTCGCTTGCAGGAGTGCATCGCCGAAGATTTGCAGGGGAATTGCGAGAAAAATACGGTTCCAGATAAGTTTCATACTTAGAAAATCTTTGGTGGGTTGTTGGATGTTTTGGAGAAGTATTGAAAAAATTCTAAGGCATGAAAAACAATTTTCCACGCAACATTCTGTGAAAAACGACCCTAGGCGTGACGCCTAGGGCCTTCGCGTCACGTCTAGGGTAAAGGGTCAACTTAAAAATTTTTGGGTAGCGCCGCGTCACGCGTAGAACCCCTCTGGATCCCTCGCGTCGCGCGAGGCCCTCTTGAACCGGCTCAACCTTGTTTTTGACCTTTAGTTGTATTTTGAGTCCTTTATTTTGTATCTTGAGTCTAAATTAGTAGTTTATTTTGTGTCGTTTTAGAGTCGGTACTGCATTGGGTTCTGTTTTGCTTTGATTGTGCAGGTTTGGATTGTACCACCCGTAATCAATTTCCATTCGGGTGATTTCGGACTTGCCATATTGATAAACCCAAGCAGACTAGGCAACGATCGCGAATGAAATGCTATACGATCGTTCGTTGGATTCAAGATTCGTACGGCTGGCACTGACTTTTGTCCTAACCAGCTAAGTCGTTTCCCTTTTTCTTGTTGTTGTATTTTTTTTATTTATTTCATTGCAGTTTCTATTCTTAGGTAGTTGTTGAGTCGTATTTTCGTTCTTGCATTAGGGACAATGCAATCTCTAAGTGTGGGGATGGGATACTTGTAAATATTTGAGTCATAAATATGAAAAAAACGCAAAAAAAAATTGAAAAATTGAAAAATCCAAAAAAAAAAATATGAAAAAATCAGAAAATGTCTTTCAGATAAAAAAGAAGTTTGCAATTAAAGCGGAAAATGATTGAAAAAAATGAATTTTTACTCGGGTTCGAATAATAATAATAATATGAGATTATAATAAACCGAGTTTGCGTCTAGTTTGGGATATGTGGATAGGCCCGGGTTTGGTTTTAAGTCCCTTTGATCTAATATACCTTAATTGTCGGTCTGCTAGTGGGTTCTCGCCTGGGAAATATGGGAAATCAAAACTGCTAATAATAGTATAAGGGGCACCGTTATAAGTTAAAACCGTTAGAGTTTGTGATCTTGCGGAAAAAAATAATAGAATAAAAAGTGAGCTAGAAACTAAATGAAAGTAACACAGGTCTATGTAATCCGAGTTGGGGATAGCGACTCTACAGCCGGAATGCCTCTGGGATGTGTGAAATCGACTTGCCGAATAAAAGTACCGAAACCTAAGTAATCTGTGGTTGGGGATAGCGACTCTACAGCCGGAATACCTCTTGGTTAGGGAAAGCATCGTCTAGACTTACGAAAGAAAAAAAAAAGCAAAAAGCAAAGAAAAAAAAAGAGAAAAAAAAGTTGATTGTAAACTCTCTTGGTTTTGATATAAGACGGTTGGGAATTGGTCAAATGATCTTTCCTTTAGTCCTATAAGCTTGAGGTGGGAGTAGGTGGACCGTAAATTCTGGTGTGAGGCCCTAGGTAGACTGATCGCACTTAAACTAAATTCACATGTTAAGGGCTTAAGACCGGATTTGGGTTTAAAGGGATAAGTATATTCGCAATCGCAGCTAATGCAAGTCTTGGTTTTAATTAATTATACCCATACCTTTGACCCGGGTGATTATTTGTTTCTGATTCCGTTGCATAATTCTTTTTCGAGGACGAAAAAAGAGTAAGTGTGGGGATGTTTGATGTACTGTAAAGTACATATGTTTATATTGTATATTTTGGTCAGTTTTCAGTCGTTTCGAGTCTGTTTTAGGTTAGAATTGTGATACTGCTGACGTTAAGCTTTGATTTCAGGTCCCGTAGCGTAAAGTGATGGAAAACGAGTCAAAACGAGCAGTTCGGAAGGAAAACGGGATTCGTACGCACGTCGGAGAAGCTGGAAATTGGAAATAATAAAAAATTAAGAAAATCTCACCTTGGAGGCGCCGCGCGACGCGACACCCCCTAGGCGTCACGCGAGGGGTTAAAATTCGATTAGTGTTGATTTCCAGCTAGGGTTTGGTAGAGATAATTCCCAAGAAACTTAATTAAAACCCTAGGGACGAATTTAGAGACTTGGAGAGCAATCTTTGAGCATTCTTGGCGAACAATTGAAGATTTCGAGGCACGGGAATCATTGGTACGAGTTGAAGTTGAAGAATCGAAGAATCAATCGGGTTTTCTAATCCCTTGTTTTGTCGATTACTTTCTTGGAACTTTGTTACAATGAATTCTGTTTTAGACATCTTTGTTTTGTTTTCATTTACTGAGATGCTTGGCTAATTTTATAAACCACCTAGACTTGATGAATGGATTAATATAAAGATTTTACCGGTTTTGTTATTTGCATGATGTTCATGGGTGATTGTGTTTAGTAAGAGGTTTGATTTAAAGGTTTGATGTGTATGCATGCTTTGATTTGGTTTATTATTGTTACTTGCTTCATATGATTCTTAGTGACGGTCTATATCACAACATAGAGTCATATTAGGGTTTAGGGTTTCGGTGAGTGTCTATATCACGTTAGAAAACCTTCACTCTTTAGGGAGAATTGCGTAATAACCCCTAGAAGTAATTGGTGAAAATTTGCTAAGTCTTAGTGTTCTACTAGTCTATCAACGTAGGTCTTACCCGGTGAATTGCTTTAGATAGGCCTTGGGAAAGGTTATGCCTTGGTTTACCTGTCGGTCTTATTAGTCTATCAAGTCAAACTAATTACTTTAAACTACCCTAGATCTAGGATTGGGAAAGAATAGGTCAACATTAGGGTACTTACACAATAATTAGACAACTGGGAAGAAGTCTAATAACCGGTAGGATTAACGGCCTAGGTAGCTCCACAGGTTTCTCCTTGAGAAGGGTCGAGGGGCCTCGTTGGTTCTTAATAGGTTTAGTATTTTAAGATCCCGGTTCCATTACTCGTGCATTTAACTTATTCGGTAATCTCTAAAAAACAATCCAAGATTCTTGTCTAGGTGGTCTCGTTCTCATATAAGAAAAGTTCACAGTCTTCGTTCGTCTTTAGTCTAGTTTTAGTAGTTTAATATAGATTTCCTAGTTTTCCGTAACCCCCCCCCCCCAAACAATTAAACAAGTTTTAGTCGTGTCTGTCAGTGTCTAATCAGAGTCTAGTCTACGTGATACATAGAGTCCTGTGGTTCGATATCCGGACTTCCTAGGTTATACTACATTGATCGGTACACTTGCCGACTGTGTGGTTTTAGGTCGAGTCTAGAATTAAAGCTTTTTAGTGTCTAGTCTAGAGAGTCTAACATAGTTTATTTTTATAGTCTGTTTAGCACACATCACTCCATCAATTTGGATTCTGATGCCGTCACTAAACACATTCCTTAAATTGTAGCCATTTGTTGAGTGTTTTTTTTTTGGTGTCTAATCCGCATATATATCACCATTGCCCTTGATTTTCTTAAATGTATATCTCTTAAATGTCAACATATACACGTGTGATTTAGTTTACCAAGATTTTTTAATGCCGAGGAACCTCGATCAGAGAGTAAAAAAGGCGTAAGGTTCACAATGGTGTAAAATTAAAATGGGATATACCGGGCTAGTATTCGAGTTACAGGAACAAGAGCCAAACCAACCACCCAAGAATGGAATCGTCGAGAGAAAACACTTGAAAACCTCCAAGAAGCAGCTTTTCTTGCCACCAGACCTTTCTCCAACAATTAGGAATCTGATGCCGTCACTAAACACATTCCTTAAATTGTAGCTATTTGTTGAGTGTTTTTTTTGGTGTCTAATCCGCATATATATCACCATTGCCCTTAATTTTCTTGAATGTATACCTCTTAAATGTCAACATATACACGTGTGATTTAGTTTACGAAGATTTTTTAATGCCGAGAACCTCGATCAGGGAGTAAAAAAGGCGTAAGGTTCACAATGGTGTAAAATTAAAATGGGATATACCGGGCTAGTATTCGAGTTACAAAAACAAGGGCCAAACCAACCACCCAAGAATGGAACGTCGAGCGAAAACACATTAAAACCTCCTAGAAGCAGCTTTTCTTGCCACCAGACCTTTCTCCATCAATTAGGAATCTGATGCCGTCACCAAACACACTCCTTAAATTGTTGCTATTTGTTGAGTGTTTTTTTTTTTTTTTTGGTGTCTAATCTGCATATATATCACCATTGCCCTTGATTTTCTTGACTGTATATCTCTTAAATGTTAACATATACACGTGTGATTTAGTTTACGAAGATTTTTCAATGTCGAGAACCTCGATTAGAGAGTAAAAAAGGCGTAAGGTTCACAATGGTGTAAAATTAAAATGAGATATACCGGGCTAGGATTCGAGTTACAGGAACTAGGGCCAAACCAAACACCCAAGAATGGAATCGTCGAGTGAAAACACTTGACAACCTCCTAGAAGCAGCTTTTCTTGCCACCACAACTTTCTCCATCAATTAGGAATCTGATCCCGTCACTAAACACATTCCTTAAATTTTAGCCATTTGTTGAGTGTTTTTTTGAGTGTTTAATCCGCATATATATCACCATTGCCCTTGATTTTCTTGACTGTATATCTCTTAAATGTCAACATATACACGTGTGATTTAGTTTACGAAGATTTTTTAATGCCGAGAACCTCGATCAGAGTGTAAAAAAGGCGTAAAGTTCACAATGGTGTAAAATTAAAATGGGATATTACGGGCTAGTATTCGAGTTACAGGAACAAGGGCCAAACTAACCAACCAAGAATGGAATCGTCGAGCGAAAACACTTGAAAATCTCCTAGAAGCAGCTTTTCTTGCCACCAGACCTTTCTCCATCAATTAGGATTCTGATGCCGTCACTAAACACATTCCTTAAATTGTAGCCATTTGTTGAGTGTTTTTTTTTTTTTTTGGTGTCTAATCCGCATATATATCACCATTGCCCTTGATTTTCTTGAATGTGTATCTCTTAAATGTCAACATATACACGTGTGATTTAGTTTACGAATATTTTTTAATGCCGAGGAACCTCGATCAGAGAGTAAAAAAGGCGTATGGTTTAAAATTTACGAAGATCACAATGGTGTAAAATTAAAATGAGATATACCGGGCTAGGATTCGAGTTACAGGAACAAGGGCCAAACCAACCACCCAAGAGTGGAATCGTCGAGCGAAAACACTTTACAACCTCCTAGAAGTTGCTTTTCTTGCCACCAGACCTTTCTCCATCAATTAGGAATCTGATGTCGTCACTAAACACATTCCTTAAATTGTAGCCATTTGTTGAATTTTTTTTGTGTCTAATCCGCATATATATCACCATTGCCCTTGATTTTCTTGACTGTATATCTCTTAAATGTTAGCATATACACGTGTGATTTAGTTTACGAAGATTTTTCAATGCCGAGAACCTCGATCAGAGAGTAAAAAAGGCGTAAGGTTCACAATGGTGTAAAATTAAAATGAGATATACCGGGCTAGGATTCGAGTAACAGGAACTAGGGCCAAACCAAACACCCAAGAATGGAATCGTCGAGTGAAAACACTTGACAACCTCCTAGAAGCAGCTTTTCTTGCCACCAGAACTTTCTCCATCAATTAGGAATCTGATCCCGTCACTAAACACATTCCTTAAATTTTAACCATTGGTTGAGTGTTTTTTTTGGTGTTTAATCCACATATATATCACCATTGCCCTTGATTTTCTTGACTGTATATCTCTTAAATGTCAACATATACACGTGTGATTTAGTTTACGAAGATTTTTTAATGCCGAGAACCTCGATCAGAGTGTAAAAAAGGCGTAAAGTTCACAATGGTGTAAAATTAAAATGGGATATTACGGGCTAGTATTCGAGTTACAGGAACAAGGGCTAAACTAACCACCCAAGAATGGAATCGTCGAGCGAAAACACGTGAAAACCTCCAAGAAGCAGCTTTTCTTTCCACCAGACCTTTCTCCATCAATTAGGAATCTGATGCCGTCACTAAACACATTCCTTAAATTGTAGCTATTTGTTGAGTGTTTTTTTTGGTGTCTAATCCGCATATATATCACCATTGCCAATGATTTTCTTGAATGTATACCTCTTAAATGTCAACATATACACGTGTGATTTAGTTTACGAAGATTTTTTAATGCCGAGAACCTCGATCAGGGAGTAAAAAAGGCGTAAGGTTCACAATGGTCTAAAATTAAAATGGGATATACCGGGCTAGTATTCGAGTTACAGAAACAAGGGCCAAACCAACCACCCAAGAATGGAATCGTCGAGCGAAAACACTTGAAAACCTCCTAGAAGCAGCTTTTCTTGCCACCACACCTTTCTCCATCAATTAGGAATCTGATGCCGTCACTAAACACATTCCTTAAATTGTAGCTATTTGTTGAGTGTTTTTTTTTTGGTGTCTAATCTGCATATATATCACCATTGCCCTTGATTTTTTTGACTGTATATCTCTTAAATGTTAACATATACACGTGCGATTTAGTTTACGAAGATTTTTCAATGTCGAGAACCTCGATTAGAGAGTAAAAAGGCGTAAGGTTCACAATGGTGTAAAATTAAAATGAGATATACCGGGCTAGGATTCGAGTTACAGGAACTAGGGCCAAACCAAACACCCAAGAATGCAATTGTCGAGTGAAAACACTTGACAACCTCCTAGAAGCAGCTTTTCTTGCCACCAGAACTTTCTCCATCAATTAGGAATCTGAGCCCGTCACTAAACACATTCCTTAAATTTTAGCCATTTGTTGAGTGTTTTTTTTGGTGTTTAATCCGCATATATATCACCATTGCCCTTGATTTTCTTGACTGTATATCTCTTAAATGTCAACATATACATGTGTGATTTAGTTTACAAAGATTTTTTAATGCCGAGAACCTCGATCAGAGTGTAAAAAAGGCGTAAAGTTCACAATGGTGTAAAATTAAAATGGGATATTACGGGCTAGTATTCGAGTTACAAGAACAAGGGCCAAACTAACTACCCAAGAATAGAATCGTCGAGCGAAAACACTTAAAAACCTCCTAGAAGCAGCTTTTCTTGCCACCAGACCTTTCTCCATCAATTAGGATTCTGATGCCGTCACTAAACACATTCCTTAAATTGTAGCCATTTGTTGAGTGTTTTTTTTTTTTTTTGTGTCTAATCCGTTTATATATCACCATTGCCATTGATTTTCTTGAATGTATATCTCTTAAATGTCAACATATACACGTGTGATTTAGTTTACGAAGATTTTTTAATGCCGAGGAACCTCGATCAGAGAGTAAAAAAGGCGTAAGGTTCACAATTGTGTAAAATTAAAATGGGATATACCGGGCTAGTATTCGAGTTACAGGAACAAGGGCCAAACTAACCACCCAAGAATGGAATCGTCGAGCGAAAACACTTAAAAACCTCCTAGAAGCAGCTTTTCTTGCCACCAGACCATTCTCCATCAATTAGGATTCTGATGCCGTCACTAAACACATTCCTTAAATTGTAGCCATTTGTTGAGTGTTTTTTTTTTTTTTTTTGGTGTCTAATCCGCATATATATCACCATTGCCCTTGATTTTCTTGAATGTATATCTCTTAAATGTCAACATATACACGTGTGATTTAGTTTACGAAGATTTTTTAATGCCGAGGAACTTCGATCAGAGAGTAAAAAAGGCGTAAGGTTCACAATGGTGTAAAATTAAAATGGGATATACCGGGCTAGTATTCGAGTTACCGGAACAAGGGCCAAACCAACCACCCAAGAATGGAATCGTCGAGCGAAAACACGTGAAAACCTCCAAGAAGCAGCTTTTCTTTCCACCAGACCTTTCTCCATCAATTAGGAATCTGATGCCGTCACTAAACACATTCCTTAAATTGTAGCTATTTGTTGAGTGTTTTTTTTGGTGTCTAATCCGCATATATATCACCATTGCCAATGATTTTCTTGAATGTATACCTCTTAAATGTCAACATATACACGTGTGATTTAGTTTACGAAGATATTTTAATGCCGAGAACCTCGATCAGGGAGTAAAAAAGGCGTAAGGTTCACAATGGTCTAAAATTAAAATGGGATATACCGGGCTAGTATTCGAGTTACAGAAACAAGGGCCAAACCAACCACCCAAGAATGGAATCGTCGAGCGAAAACACTTGAAAACCTCCTAGAAGCAGCTTTTCTTGCCACCAGACCTTTCTCCATCAATTAGGAATCTGATGCAGTCACTAAACACATTCCTTAAATTGTAGCTATTTGTTGAGTGTTTTTTTTTTTTGGTGTCTAATCTGCATATATATCACCATTGCCCTTGATTTTTTTGACTGTATATCTCTTAAATGTTAACATATACACGTGCGATTTAGTTTACGAAGATTTTTCAATGTCGAGAACCTCGATTAGAGAGTAAAAAAGGCGTAAGGTTCACAATGGTGTAAAATTAAAATGAGATATACCGGGCTAGGATTCGAGTTACAGGAACTAGGGCCAAACCAAACACCCAAGAATGGAATCGTCGAGTGAAAACACTTGACAACCTCCTAGAAGCAGCTTTTCTTGCCACCAGAACTTTCTCCATCAATTAGGAATCTGATCCCGTCACTAAACACATTCCTTAAATTTTAGCCATTTGTTGAGTGTTTTTTTTGGTGTTTAATCCGCATATATATCACCATTGCCCTTGATTTTCTTGACTGTATATCTCTTAAATGTCAACATATACACGTGTGATTTAGTTTACGAAGATTTTTTAATGCCGAGAACCTCGATCAGAGTGTAAAAAAGGCGTAAAGTTCACAATGGTGTAAAATTAAAATGGGATATTACGGGCTAGTATTCGAGTTACAAGAACAAGGGCCAAACTAACTACCCAAGAATGGAATCGTCGAGCGAAAACACTTAAAAACCTCCTAGAAGCAGCTTTTCTTGCCACCAGACCTTTCTCCATCAATTAGGATTCTGATGCCGTCACTAAACACATTCCTTAAATTGTAGCCATTTGTTGAGTGTTTTTTTTTTTTTGTGTCTAATCCGTATATATATCACCATTGCCATTGATTTTCTGGAATGTATATCTCTTAAATGTCAACATATACACGTGTGATTTAGTTTACGAAGATTTTTTAATGCCGAGGAACCTCGATCAGAGAGTAAAAAAGGCGTAAGGTTCACAATGGTGTAAAATTAAAATGGGATATACCGGGCTAGTATTCGAGTTACAGGAACAAGGGCCAAACTAACCGCCCAAGAATGGAATCGTCGAGCGAAAACACTTAAAAACCTCCTAGAAGCAGCTTTTCTTGCCACCAGACCATTCTCCATCAATTAGGATTCTGATGCCGTCACTAAACACATTCCTTAAATTGTAGCCATTTGTTGAGTGTTTTTTTTTTTTTTTTTGGTGTCTAATCCGCATATATATCACCATTGCCCTTGATTTTCTTGAATGTATATCTCTTAAATGTCAACATATACACGTGTGATTTAGTTTACGAAGATTTTTTAATGCCGAGGAACCTCGATCCGAGAGTAAAAAAGGCGTAAGGTTCACAATGGTGTAAAATTAAAATGGGATATACCGGGCTAGTATTCGAGTTACCGGAACAAGGGCCAAACCAACCACCCAAGAATGGAATCGTCGAGCGAAAACACTTGAAAACCTCCAAGAAGCAGCTTTTCTTGCCACCAGACCTTTCTCCATCAATTAGGAATCTGATGCAGTCACTAAACACATTCCTTAAATTGTAGCTATTTGTTGAGTGTTTTTTTTGGTGTCTAATCCGCATATATATCACCATTGCCCTTGATTTTCTTTAATGTATACCTCTTAAATGTCAACATATACACGTGTGATTTAGTTTACGAAGATTTTTTAATGCCGAGAACCTCGATCAGGGAGTAAAAAAGGCGTAAGGTTCACAATGGTGTAAAATTAAAATGGGATATACCGGGCTAGTATTCGAGTTACAGGAACAAGGGCTAAACCAACCACCCAAGAATGGAATCGTCGAGCGAAAACACTTGAAAACCTCCTAGAAGCAGCTTTTCTTGCCACCAGACCTTTCTCCATCAATTAGGAATCTGATGCCGTCACTAAACACATTCCTTAATTTGTAGCAATTTGTTGAGTGTTGTTTTTGGTGTCTAATCCGCATATATATCACCATTGCCCTTGATTTTCTTGACTGTATATCATTTAAATGTCAACATATACACGTGTGATTTAGTGTACGAAGATTTTTCAATGCCGAGAACCTCGATCAGAGAGTAGAAAAGGCATATGGTTCACAATGGTGTAAAGTTAAAATGTGATATACCGGGCTAGGATTCGAGTTACAGGAACAAGGGCCAAAACAACCACCCAAGAATGGAATCGTCGAGCGAAAACACTTGACAACCTCCTAGAAGCAGCTTTTCTTGCCACCAGACCATTCTACATCAATTAGGAATCTGATGTCATCACTAAACACATTCCTTAAATTGTAGCCATTTGTTGAGTGTTTTTTTTTTGGTGTCTAATCCGCATATATATCACCATTGCCCTTGATTTTCTTGACTGTATATCTCTTAAATGTCAACATATACACGTGTGATTAGTTTACGAAGATTTTTCAATGTCGAAAACCTCGATCAGAGAGTAAAAAAGGCGTAAGGTTCACAATGGTGTAAAATTAAAATGGGATAACTGGCTAGGATTCGAGTCACAGCAAAAAGGGCCAAACCAACCACCCAAGAATGGAATTGTAGAGCGAAAACACTTGACAACCTCCTAGAAGCGGCTTTTCTTGCTACCAGAACATTCTCTATCAATTAGGAATCTGATGTCATCACTAAACACATTCCTTAAATTGTAGCCATTTGTTGAGTGTTTTTTTTGGTGTCTAATCCACATATATATCACCATTGCCCTTAATTTTCTTGAATGTATCTCTCTTAAATGTCAACATATATGCGTGTGATTTAGTTTACGAAGATTTTTCAATGCCGAGAAACTCGATCAGAGAGCAAAAAATGCGTAAGGTTCACAATGGTGTAAAATTAAAATGAGATATACCGGGCTAGGATTCGATTTACAGGAACAAGGGCCAAACCAACCACCCAAGAATGGAATCGTCGAGTGAAAACACTTGACAACCTCCTAGAAGCAGCTTTTCTTGCCACCATAACTTTCTCCATCAATTAGGAATCTGATTACGTCACTAAACACATTCCTTAAATTTTAGCCATTTGTTGAGTGTTTTTTTTTTTTGGTGTTTAATCCGCATATATATCACCATTGCCCTTGATTTTCTTGACTGTATATCTCTTAAATGTCAACATATACACGTGTGATTTAGTTTACGAAGATTTTTTAATGCCGAGAACCTCGATCAGAGTGTAAAAAAGGCGTAAGGTTCACAATGGTGTAAAATTAAAATATTACGGGCTAGTATTCGAGTTACAGGAACAAGGGCCAAACCAACCACCCAAGAATGGAATCGTCGAGCGAAAACACTTGAAAACCTCCTAGAAGCAGGTTTTCTTGCCACCAGACCTTTCTCCATCAATTAGGAATCTGATGTCGTCACTAAACACATTCCTTAAATTGTAGCCATTTGTTGAGTGTTTTTTTTGGTATCTAATCCGCATATATATCACCATTGCCCTTGATTTTCTTGAATGTATATCTCTTAAATGTCAACATATACACATGTAATTTAGTTTACGAAGATTTTTTAATGCCGAGGAACCTCGATCAGAGAGTAAAAAAGGCGTAAGGTTCACAATGGTGTAAAATTAAAATGGGATATACCGGGCTAGTATTCGAGTTACCGGAACAAGGGCCAAACCAACCACCCAAGAATGGAATCGTCGAGCGAAAACACTTGAAAACCTCCAAGAAGCAGCTTTTCTTGCCACCAGACCTTTCTCCATCAATTAGGAATCTGATGCAGTCACTAAACACATTCCTTAAATTGTAGCTATTTGTTGAGTGTTTTTTTTGGTGTCTAATCCGCATATATATCACCATTGCCCTTGATTTTCTTTAATGTATACCTCTTAAATGTCAACATATACACGTGTGATTTAGTTTACGAAGATTTTTTAATGCCGAGAACCTCGATCAGGGAGTAAAAAAGGCATAAGGTTCACAATGGTGTAAAATTAAAATGGGATATACCGGGCTAGTATTCGAGTTACAGGAACAAGGGCTAAACCAACCACCCAAGAATGGAATCGTCGAGCGAAAACACTTGAAAACCTCCTAGAAGCAGCTTTTCTTGCCACCAGACCTTTCTCCATCAATTAGGAATCTGATGCCGTCACTAAACACATTCCTTAAATTGTAGCAATTGGTTGAGTGTTGTTTTTGGTGTCTAATCCGCATATATATCACCATTGCCCTTGATTTTCTTGACTGTATATCATTTAAATGTCAACATATACACGTGTGATTTAGTGTACGAAGATTTTTCAATGCCGAGAACCTCGATCAGAGAGTAGAAAAGGCATATGGTTCACAATGGTGTAAAGTTAAAATGGGATATACCGGGCTAGGATTCGAGTTACAGGAACAAGGGCCAAAACAACCACCCAAGAATGGAATCGTCGAGCGAAAACACTTGACAACCTCCTAGAAGCAACTTTTCTTGCCACCAGACCATTCTACATCAATTAGGAATCTGATGTCGTCACTAAACACATTCCTTAAATTGTAGCCATTTGTTGAGTGTTTTTTTTTGGTGTCTAATCCGCATATATATCACCATTGCCCTTGATTTTCTTGACTGTATATCTCTTAAATGTCAACATATACACGTGTGATTAGTTTACGAAGATTTTTCAATGTCGAAAACCTCGATCAGAGAGTAAAAAAGGCGTAAGGTTCACAATGGTGTAAAATTAAAATGGGATAACTGGCTAGGATTCGAGTCACAGCAAAAAGGGCCAAACCAACCACCCAAGAATGGAATTGTAGAGCGAAAACACTTGACAACCTCCTAGAAGCGGCTTTTCTTGCTACCAGAACATTCTCTATCAATTAGGAATCTGATGTCATCACTAAACACATTCCTTAAATTGTAGCCATTTGTTGAGTGTTTTTTTTGGTGTCTAATCCACATATATATCACCATTGCCCTTAATTTTCTTGACTGTATATCTCTTAAATGTCAACATATATGCGTGTGATTTAGTTTACGAAGATTTTTCAATGCCGAGAAACTCGATCAGAGAGCAAAAAATGCGTAAGGTTCACAATGGTGTAAAATTAAAATGAGATATACCGGGCTAGGATTCGATTTACAGGAACAAGGGCCAAACCAACCACCCAAGAATGGAATCGTCTAGTGAAAACACTTGACAACCTCCTAGAAGCAGCTTTTCTTGCCACCATAACTTTCTCCATCAATTAGGAATCTGATTACGTCACTAAACACATTCCTTAAATTTTACCCATTTGTTGAGTGTTTTTTTTTTGGTGTTTAATCCGCATATATATCACCATTGCCCTTGATTTTCTTGACTGTATATCTCTTAAATGTCAACATATACACGTGTGATTTAGTTTACGAAGATTTTTTAATGCCGAGAACCTCGATCAGAGTGTAAAAAAGGCGTAAGGTTCACAATGGTGTAAAATTAAAATATTACGGGCTAGTATTCGAGTTACAGGAACAAGGGCCAAACCAACCACCCAAGAATGGAATCGTCGAGCGAAAACACTTGAAAACCTCCTAGAAGCAGGTTTTCTTGCCACCAGACCTTTCTCCATCAATTAGGAATCTGATGTCGTCACTAAACACATTCCTTAAATTGTAGCCATTTGTTGAGTGTTTTTTTTTGTATCTAATCCGCATATATATCACCATTGCCCTTGATTTTCTTGACTGTATATCTCTTAAATGTCAACATATACACGTGTGATTAGTTTACGAAGATTTTTCAATGCCGAGAAACTCGATCAGAGAGCAAAAAAGGCATAAGGTTCACAATGGTGTAAAATTAAAATTGGATATACCGGGCTAGGATTCGAGTCACAGGAACAAGGGCCAAACCAACCTCCCAAGAGTGGAATCGTCGAGCGAAAACACTTTACAACCTCCTAGAAGTTGCTTTTCTTGCTACCAGACCTTTCTCCATCAATTAGGAATCTGATGTCATCACTAAACACATTCCTTAAATTGTAGCCATTTGTTGAATTTTTTTTGTGTCTAATCCGCATATATATCACCATTGCCCCTGATTTTCTTGACTGTATATCTCTTAAATGTCAGCATATACACGTGTGATTTAGTTTATGAAGATTTTTCAAAGCCGAGAACCTCGACCAGAGAGTAAAAAAGGCGTAAGCTTCACAATGGTGTAAAATTAAAATGAGATATACCGGGCTAGGATTCGATTTACAGGAACAAGGGCCAAACCAACCACCCAAGAATGGAATCGTCGAGTGAAAACACTTGACAACCTCCTAGAAGCAGCTTTTCTTGCCACCATAACTTTCTCCATCAATTAGGAATCTGATTCCGTCACTAAACACATTCCTTAAATTTTAGCCATTTGTTGAGTGTTTTTTTTGGTATTTAATCCGCATATATATCACCATTGCCCTTGATTTTCTTGACTGTATATCTCTTAAATGTCAACATATACACGTGTCATTTAGTTTACGAAGATTTTTTAATGCCGAGAACCTCGAACAGAGTGTAAAAAAGGCGTAAGGTTCACAATGGTGTAAAATTAAAATATTACGGGCTAGTATTCGAGTTACAGGAACAAGGGCCAAACCAACCACCCAAGAATGGAATCGTCGAGCGAAAACACTTGAAAACCTCCTAGAAGCAGGTTTTCTTGCCACCAGACCTTTCTCCATCAATTAGGAATCTGATGTCGTCACTAAACACATTCCTTAAATTGTAGCCATTTGTTGAGTGTTTTTTTTGGTATCTAATCCGCATATATATCACCATTGCCCTTGATTTTCTTGACTGTATATCTCTTAAATGTCAACATATACACGTGTGATTAGTTTACGAAGATTTTTCAATGCCGAGAACCTCGATCAGAGAGTAAAAAAGGCGTAAGGTTCACAACGGTGTAAAATTCAAATGGGATAACGGGCTAGGATTCGAGTCACAGCAAAAAGGGCCAAACCAACCACCCAAGAATGGAATCGTAGAGCGAAAACACTTGACAACCTCCTAGAAGCGGCTTTTCTTGCCACCAGACCTTTCTCCATCAATTAGGAATCTGATGCCGTCACTAAACACATTTGTTAAATTGTAGCCATTTTGTTGAGTGTTTTTTTAGTGTCTAATCCGCATATATATCACCAATGCCCGTGATTTTCTTGACTGTATATTCGTTAAATGTTAACATATACACGTGTGATTTATTTTAGAAAGATTTTTCAATGCCGAGAACCTTGATCAGTGAGTAAAAAAGGCGTAAGGTTCACAATGATGTAAAATTAAAATGGGATATACCGGGCTAGGATTCGAGTTACAAGAACAAGGGTCAAACCAACCACCCAAGAATAGAATCGTCGCGCGAAAACACTTGACAACCTCCTAGAAGCAGCATTTCTTGCCACCAGACGTTTCTCCATCAATTAGAAATCTGATGCCGTCACTAACACATTCCTTAAATTTTAGCCATTTGTTGAGTGTTTTTTTTTGTGTTTCATCCGCATATAAATCACAATTGCCTTTGATTTTCTTGACTGTATATTTCTTAACTGTCAACATATACACGTGTGATTTAGATTACGAAGATTTTTCAATGCCTAGAACCTCGATCAATGAGTAAAAAAGGTGTAAGGTTCACAATGGTGTAAAATTAAAATGGGATACACCGGGTTAGGATTCGAGTTACATGAACAAGGGCCAAACCAACCACCCAAGAATGGAACATCGAGCGAAAACATTTGACAACCTCCTAGAAGCCGCATTTCTTGCCACCGGACCTTTCTCCATTAATTAGGAATCTGATGCCGTCACTAAATACATTCCTTAAATTGTAGCCATTTGTTGGGTGTTTTTTTTGTGTCTAATTCACATATATCACCATTGCCCTTGATTTTCTTAACTGAATATCACTTGAATGACAACATATACACGTGTGATTTAGATTACGAAGATTTTTCAATGCCGAGAAACTCGACCAGAGAGTAAAAAAAGGAGTATGGTTCACAATGGTGTAAAATTAAAATGAGATATACCGGGCTAGGATTCGAGTTACAGGAACAAGGGCCAAACCAACCACACAAGAATGGAATCGTCGAGCGAAAACACTTGACAACCTCCTAGAAGCAGCTTTTCTTGCCACCAGAACTTTCTCCATCAATTAGAAATCTGATGCCGTCACCAAACACATTCCTTAAATTGTAGCCATTTGTTGAGTGTTTTTTTTTTGTGTCTAATCCGCATATATATCACCATTGCCCTTGAATTTCTTGACTGTTTATCTCTTAAATGTCAACATATACACGTGTTATTCAGTTTACGAAGAATTTTCAATGCCGAGAACCTCGATCAGAGAGTAAAAAAGGCTTAAGGTTCATAATGGTGTAAAATTAAAATGGGATATACCGGGCTAGGATTCGAGTTACAGGAACAAGGGCCAAACCAAATACCCAAGAATGGAATCGTCGAGCGAAAACACTTAACAACCTCCTAGAAGCAGCTTTTCTTGCCACCAGACATTTTTCCATCGATTAGGAATCTGTTGCCGTCACTATACACATTCCTTAAATTGTAGCAATTTGTTGAGTGTTTTTTTCTGGTGTCTAATCCGCATATATATCACCATTGCCCTAGATTTTCTTGACTGTATATCTCTTAAATGTCAACATATACACGTGTGATTTAGTTTACGAAGACGTTTCAATGCCGAGAACCTCGATCAGAGAGTAAAAAACGCTTAAGGGTCACAATGGAGTAAAATTAAAATGGAATATACCGGACTAGGATTCGAGTTACAGGAACAAGGGCCAAACCAAATACCCAAGAATGGAATCGTCGAGCGAAAACACTTAACAACCTCTTAGAAGCAGCATTTCTTGCCACCAGACCTTTCTCCATCAATTAGGAATCTGACGCCGTTACTAAACACATTCCTTAAATTGTAGCCATTTGTTGAGTGTTTTTTTTGGTGTCTAATCCGCATATATATCACCATTGCCCTTGATTTTCTTGACTGTATTTCTCTTAAATGTCAACATATACACGTGTGATTTAGTTTACGAAGATTTTTCAATGTCGAGAAACTCGATCAGAGAGTAAAAAAGGCTGTTGGTTCACAATGGTGTAAAATTAAAATGGGATATACCGGTCTAGGATTCGAGGTATAAGAATAAGGACCAAACCAACCACCCAAGAATGGAATCGTCGAGCAAAAACACTTGACAACCTCCTAGAAGCAACATTTCTTGCCACCAGACCTTTCTCCATCAATTAGGAATCTGATGCCGTCACTAAACACATTCCTTAAATTGTAGCCATTTGTTAATTGTTTTTTTTTTTTTTTTTTGTGTCTAATCCGCATATATATCACCATTGCCCTTGTTTCTTGATTGTATATCTCTTAAATGTCTACATATACACGTGTGATTTAGTTTACGAAGATTTTTCAATGCCGAGAACCTTGATCAGAGAGTAAAAAAGGCGTAAGGTTCACAATAGTGTAAAATTAAAATGGGATATACCGGGCTAGGATTCGAGTCACAGGAACAAGGGCCAAACCAACCACCCCAGAATGGAATCGTCGAGCGAAAACACTTGACAACCTCCTAAATGCAGATTTTCTTGCCACCAGACCATTCTCCATCAATTAGGAATCTGATGCCGTCAATAAACACATTCCTTAAATTGTAGCCATTTGTTGAGTGTTTTTTTTTGGTGTCTAATCCACATATATATCAACATATACACGTGTGATTTAGTTTACAAAGATTTTTCAATGCCGAGAACCACGATCAGAGTAAAAAAGGCGTAAGGTTCACAATGGTGTAAAATTAAAATGGGATATACCGGGCTAGCTTTCAAGTTACAGGAACAAGGGCCAAGCCAACCACCCAAGAATGGAATCGTCGAGCGAAAACGCTTGATAACCTCCTAGAAACAGCTTTTCTTGGCACCAAACCTTTCTCCATCAATTAGGAATCTGATGCCGTCACTAAACACATTGCTTTAATTGTAGCGATTTGTTGAGTGTTTTTTTTTGTGGCTAATCCGCATATATATCACCATTGCCAATGATTTTCTTGACTGTATATCTCTTAAATGTCAAAATATATATGTGTGATTTAGCTTACGAATATTTTTCAATGCCGAGAACCTTAATCAGAGAGTAAAAAAGGCGTAACGTTCACAATGGTGTAAAATTAAAATGGGATATACCGGGCTAGGGTTCGAGTTACAGGAATAAGGGCGGAACCAACCACCCAAGAATGGAATCGTTGAGCGAAAACACTTGACAACCTCCTAGAAGCCGCATTTCTTGCCACCGGACGTTTCTCCATCAATTAGGAATCTGATGCCGTCACTAAATACATTCCTTAAATTGTAGCCATTTGTTGGGTGTTTTTTTTGTGTCTAATTCACATATATCACCATTGCCCTTGATTTTCTTAACTGAATATCACTTGAATGACAACATATACACGTGTGATTTAGTTTACGAAGATTTTTCAATGCCAAGAACCTCGATCAGAGAGTAAAAAAGGCGTAAGGTTCACAATGTTGTAAAATTAAAATGGGATATACCGGGCTAGGATTCGAGTTACAGGAACAAGGGCCAAACCAACCACCCAAGAATGGAATCGTCGAGCGAAAACACTTGACAACCTCCTAGAAGCAGCTTTTCTTGCCACTAGACCTTTCTCCATTAATTAGAATCTTTTGCCGTCACTAAACACATTCCTTAAATTGTAGCCATTTGATGAGGGTTTTTTTGGTGTCTAATCCGCATATATATCACCATTGCCCTTTAATTTCTTGACTGTATATCTCTTAAATGTCAACATATACACGTGTGATTTAGTATATGAAGATTTTTAAATGCCGAGTGTTTTGGTCAAAAATTACCAAAACAATTTGGCGCCCACCGTGGGGCAAGTGGTGCTCTCTTTACTAAAAATTTTTGCTAAATCGCTAATCGGTTTTTTATTTTCAAAACTCTTTGCCACATTGTCCATAATGGCCTCAAGATCAAACATGAGTTCCTCTACTGTGTCTGCTACGACTTCTGCTACTACAGGTTCGGTGCTTCCACCACCTCCTCCAAGAATGCCAGCCTCTACACGACCTCAGGATATTATCCCTACCCGCAGTGTTCAGGAATCTGCCCCTGTTTTAGCATCTAATGACGAAATTTTAACCTTATTTGGAAGTGTGCAGGAACAAATGAGGCAGCAGCAGGAAACGAACCAAATGCTTTTAAGGGAAATACAACTCCTGAAGTCTGGCTCGAGCAGATCTGCTGAGGATATTGTCACTCCATTACAACCCAGAACTTTGAACTTCAGTTCAGCTGTGTATACTGAGGATAACAGGGGGAATATTGTGCCCAGCCTTCCTCAGAATCATACCCCTGAAATACCCTCCTCGGTCAGGATATCGACCATAAGGAGCTCAGGATATGCTTCAGGATATGGGCAAAATCCTCCAACGGGTAACGTGTCAAATAATAATAATACTCATAATACTAACAATGGTGGATCCTTGCAGGATACAGGTGTGACATCAGCACTTACTAGGGAACTTCAGAAGTTGAAGGACATGATATCAAGTGTACCCGGGGTGGTCCAGCCGATCCCGGAAGTGTCTCAAGATAGCCATAAGATATCTCGTTTTGCATATCCTATCTGTGATGCTGAGATTCCAAAGAGGTTCCAAACCCCCAACATGAAGCTTTACGACGGAACGACAGATCCTGAGGAGCATATTGCTCAGTATAGGGAAAGGATGGAGATCAACCCTATCCCTCCGGATCTCAAGGAAGCATGCTTGTGCAAGGGTTTTGGTTCGACCTTGACAGGATCAGCTTTGAAATGGCTCTTGAATGTTCCTCCACATTCAATTACATCTTTTGCTCACTTAGTAAATTTATTTAATAGTCAGTTTTCTTGTAGTAGAAGCTTTGAAAAATTAACAAGTGATCTCTACAGGATAACACAAGGGCCTCAGGAATCCCTTAGGGATTATGTGAACAAGTTTAGCCGGGAATCACTAGACATTCCTCATCTTGATGTTGCAACAGCTGTGCAAGCTTTCAAGATGGGGTTGCAAAAGGATTCTCAATTTTACCAAGACCTTGTAATGAACCCATGCAGGAACCTGGATGAAGCTCGGAATAGGGCCCTAAGATACATTCGGTTGGAAGATGACAGAAAGATGCAAGAAAGGATGAACTCATCCAATACTTATGAGTCAACTAACAGGAAGTCGGAATCCTCATTCAAGTCGTATCGGCCTAAGCCATATGGCAGAAATGAGAACAAGAGAGTGAATGCTGTCGAAGATGAGGTTCCTGAAGAGTATCCTGAATTATCTGAATATTGCTTTTCTGTTAACATTCCTGAATTGATGTATGCCATGCAGGGTCTAGGGGACAAGGCAAGATGGCCTCGAAAGAATCAACAAAAGGCGGATTGGAAAGACAAATCAAAATGGTGTGCTTTCCACGAAGATGTCGGACATATGACTGAGGATTGCATCGCTTTGAGGAAAGAAATAAGCTATCTCCTAAGCAAGGGATATTTGAAAGATCTCTTAGGAAGAAAGAAGAATAAGGGTCAGGATACTGAGAAGGATCCTGAGCGAGCAGCATCACCTCCCGCGGATGCCAAGATAATCAACTTCATTTCGGGAGGATCCGACATTTGTGGGACTTCGTATTCGGCAGCAAAGAGACATGCAAAAGAAGCTAAGGCCGAAAGGGGAGACAAACCTGTCAGGATGACTACACTCACAACTGACAAAGTGATCACATTTGATGCTGATGACAGGGATACTGTCCAGGATCCTCACCATGATGCTCTGGTAATAACGTTATATGTGGCTAACCATTTTGTACGCAGGATATTGGTTGATAATGGCAGCTCCGTCAACATAATCCAACTAGAGACACTTAAAAGAATGAATGTATCTCCAATGGATATCACTTCGAAGTCCATCGTGCTTGTTGGGTTCAGCGGAGAGGCCAGAAACACAGTGGGAGAGATAAAGTTGCCGGTGTACGTTGAAGGAGTCAACTCAATACAACGTTTCTGTGTGATGGACTCTCTATCCTGCTATAACATTATACTGGGAAGACCGTGGATTCACGATATGAAGGCCGTGCCATCAACATACCACCAATGCATCAAGATACCTACCCCTTGGGGAGTTGTTAAAGTTGATAGCGATCAGCAGGAGGCGAAAGAATGCTACTCATCCTCGATGAAATCCTCAACCAAACCTAGTGCGGCATAGCAATTAAAGACGCGGGCCCAGGATATCGTGGAGGATCCGGAGCAGGATGTGAAGAAAATTATCCTGGACCAGGATAATCCCGATATTTCGGTGCTCGTGGGAACCAATATCCCTCAGGATATTGAAGAGCAATTAATTAACTTTTTAAAATGCAGGATGTCAACGTTTGCATGGAAGCATGAGGATATGACAGGCATATCCAAAGATATTATTACTCACAAGCTTGGAATTGATAAATCATTCAAAGCCGTGCAACAAAAAAGAAGAAAGTTTGCTCCTGAACGGAATACAATTATACAAGAGGAAGTTGAAAGATTGTTGAAGTCCAAAATGATTCGAGAAGTCAAGTTCCCAAGGTGGCTAGCAAACGTGGTTGTGGTACAGAAGAAAAACGGGAAATGGAGAGTCTGTGTAGATTACACAGACTTGAACAAAGCTTGTCCTAAAGACCCATTTCCTCTCCCCCACATTGATGCAATGGTAGATGCCACTGCTGGGCATGAAATGCTGACTTTCATGGATGCATCCTCAGGATTTCAACAGATCCAAATGGAGCCTTCTGACCAGGAGGATACTGCCTTCATGACACCAACAGGTATTTATTGTTATACAGCTATGCCTTTTGGTTTGAAAAATGCAGGTGCAACATACCAAAGATTGGTAAACATGATGTTCAAAGACAAACTGGGGGACACCATGGAGGTGTACATTGACGATATGGTGGTAAAGTCTAAGAAAGCTCAGGATCACCTCCAGGATATTAAAGGAGCGTTTGATATCCTGGATCAGTATAATATGAAGCTGAATCCTGCCAAGTGCCATTTTGGAGTAGGAGCAGGAAAATTCCTAGGATATATGGTGACCAAAAGAGGAATAGAAGCAAGCCCGGAACAGATTAAGGCCATCTTGGATATTAAATCACCCTCAAATATGAAGGATGTTCAACGATTAACAGGGCGAGTGGCAGCATTGAATAGATTTATCTCAAGGTCTTCAGAAAAATGCAAGGATTTTTATGATATCCTGAAGAAGAACAAAAAATTCGAGTGGGGTGAGAAGCACGAAGCAGCCGTACAGGATTTGAAACGATATCTCTCAACCGCACCTCTACTGATGAAACCCAAAAATGGTGAACCACTATCCCTGTACCTTGCTGTATCAGGGAATGCTGTAAGTGCCGTTCTTATAAAAGACCATGAAGGTTAGCAATATCCTGTTTATTATGTTAGCAAAAGTTTGTTAGATGCTGAAACTAGGTATTCTCACTTAGAAAAATTAATACTAGCATTAGTCATGGCATCAACGAAACTTAGACATTACTTTGAGACACATAGGATTCATGTTAAAACAAATTATCCTGTTAAAAATGTGCTTAGGAAACCAGAGATGTAAGGCAGGATGGCCAAGTGGTCAGTAAAGTTAAGTGCTTAAGATTTAGTATATGAACCTAGAAATGCCATTAAGTCTCAAGCTTTAGCTGACTTTGTGGCTGATTTCAGTAGTGATATTCAGGATGAGGTAGACCTAGAAGTTCAACAGTTAGGAGAATCCTCAGGATCCTGGACATTATATACTGATGGTGCATCTAATATAAGAGGAGTAGGATTGGGAATACTACTAAAATCGCCACAGGGGGACATATTACCCCAGGCTATTAGGTGTGAATTTCCTGCTACCAATAATGAAGCAGAATATGAGGCTTTAATTGCAGGATTAGAGTTGGCTAAAAGCATGAATATCAAAAATTTGCAAGTATATGTTGACTCTTTGTTAATTACTAACCATTTTAATGGATCCTATGCAGTTAAGGGTGAGAAATTGATTGAATATCTTGATACTCAAAAAATTAGCAGGATATTTCGATGTTTTTATACTTGAACAGGTACCAAGGGAGGATAATGCTGAAGCGGATGCCTTAGCAAATTTGGGATCATCGATCAAGATACCTGAAGGGACCCAAATACCAATATTACATGTCTTATATCCTGCAACGAATCCTCAGGATAAAGCAGTAGCTGGTATTCAGGATCCTGAAGTGGAATATCCTGAACAATATCCTAAATCCTGGACGGCTCCAATCATAAAATATCTTAAGGAAGGACACATCCCCGGAAATCAAAATCCTAAGGCATTTAGGATGAAGGTATCACGATTCACTATTATAAATAACATTTTATACAAGAAATCTCTTGCAGGACCATATTTAAGGTGCTTAGAAGATCATGAAGCCAAAGAAGTACTTCAGGATATACATGAAGGGGACTGTGGTGGTCACACTGGGGGCAGATCATTATTCTTGAAAGTATTGAGGACAGGATACTTTTGGCCAACAATGAGGAAAGATGCTGCAGAATATGCCCGAAGATGTGATGCATGTCAAAGGCATAGTAACATACTACATCAACCAGCTAAACCACTATATCCTGTAGTTTCCCCTTGGCCATTCATGAAATGGGGGATGGATATAGTAGGGAAGTTACCAAAAGCTCCGGGAGGAAAAGTTTTTATGTTGGCTATGACAGATTATTTCTCCAAGTGGGTCGAGGCTGAAGCATTTGTCCAAGTTAGAGACCAAGAAGTAGTATCCTTCATAAAGAGGAATATCCTGACCAGGTTTGGAGTACCAGCAGAGATCATTTGTGATAATGGGTCCCAGTTTATAAGCAAAAGGACTACCGACTTTTGCAAAAGTTGGGGAATCAAAATGGTCACATCTACCCCAGTACATCCTCAAGCGAATGGACAAGCTGAATCTTCAAACAAGATAATAGTCAATAACTTAAAGAAGAGACTTGGAGCCAAAAAAGGAAGATGGGCAGATGAGTTACCCTTTGTTTTGTGGGCTGATAGGACGACGGTAAAGAATGCAACTGGCCAAACCCCGTTTTCCTTGGTATTTGGAGCGGAGGCTATGATTCCAACAGAAATGACGATACCTACTGCAAGATTTATGCTGCAAAATCCTGAACAGAATCCTGAAGTCTTATGTCAGGATTTGGATACTATAGACGAAAAAAGGGATGCTGCAAGGCTAAGGATAGCAGCATATCAACAAAGAATATCCAGAGCATATAATAAGAACATAAGAACTAGAAGATTTCGAGTTGGTGATTGGGTGCTAAGAAAGGCTTTTCAAAATACCACTAATCCTGCCGACGGCAAGCTAGCTCCGAAATGGGAAGGACCTTATGAAGTCGAATCAGAAGCAGGGAAAGGAGCATATCGACTCAAAAATATGGAAGGGGATATGCTGCCGAGATCTTGGAATGCTATACATCTCAAGCTTTACTTCAAGTGAGTTTAGAATTCAATTTCTAACTCAGAATGGTATGAATTCTATCTTTTTTAAATATGTTTTAGTTTAATTTACCCTTTGAAACTCAATACTGACTTAAGCATCGGAGGGGTGTTAGCCAAGCTAACACCCACCTTAGTTTACAATTGTTTTGCAGAATATCTTTCAGGATATAGCTCCAGGATATGTACTCAGGATAAGTCGAAAGATTAGAGGATTGGCCCCCTCTCTCACGTTTAAGGGATCCTGGTCCCTTCAAAGGTTTAAAGGTATTCACCTTTCTTTCGAATTGGGTTTAAACACCTCGCCTGGAGCGCAAGTTATCTAGGTATAGTTCAAGGTAGCGGGACCAGTTCATGTAAAAGTGGCTGACAATTTCGTTACTATTGGCTATATCGTGGATCCTAAAGGTATATGAGGATTGATCACCCTCTCTCACGAAAGAGTATTTTCATACTCTCAAAGGTTTAAAGGTTTTCACCTTTCTAAGAATTGGAGTTTATACACTCTCGCCTGCAGCGCATGAAATTTAGGGTTTATCCCCAGATATCAGGGTTTATCCCCAGGATGTTAAGGGTTTATCCCAAGTATGCTAAGGATTCATTTCAGGATATCATGGGTTTTGCCCTGGGGTATTTGGTGTTCATTGGAGTCAAAATATAAATACATTGGTGTTTTTGGCAAACACAGGGGACATACTTAATACTGCTCAAAGGATGGATCCAAGTTTATAAGTATACACTAGGGACAAGCTTATGATAAAGGATTGGAACTGATCCTCTAAGGATCTCTGGTATGATCTCTCCTTTTTATTTGGATGATTTATAGGTGTATTTCAATATCCTGATCAAGATATCTTTCAGGATATCTTCCAGGATTCATTTATAATATATGTTCCTAAGAATGTTCAAACCAAACAATTTTCATAAGTAAAATTTGTATGACAATAACAATGAAGTCAAAAGAGTAGTTATATTATTAACATACCAAAAGATGTGCTCTTAGTTTCACCTCAAAACAAGGCCCATCCACTAAGAGCACTAATAGTTCATAACCATATTTACCCAACAGTTGAAGGCTTCATCTCAAACCGAGAACTATCCACCTTCAACTGTTGTATTGTTCAAAAAGCATGCAGGAAATATAAATTGTTCAGGTACGGGAAAGTAAAAGGCAGAAAAGTAAATTGTTTGTGGAACTACAAACCAACATTCAAATTCAAAAAGGTGGGCTCTGGCCTTGGCACGTATATCCGTCATCGCCCACCTAAATGCCCTCACACAGCGGCATCACCTCCAACCTTCTCAGACTTCTCCGCTTCAGCATCCTGACCAGCATCCTGCGCAGCATCCTGACCAACGTCCATCTCAGCATCACCTCCAGCATCCTTCTTCTCTCCAGCTTGGACCACCGCCTCTGCTGACTTAGAAGACTCACCGGCTTCAGCAGGAAGCGGCACAGCTTTGCCTCCGAGCTCCTTCAACTTAGCCACCCAGGATTCAACTGGCCAAGATGGACAAACAAGGCCCGTCTCCTTGGCCTCGTAGGCCATCTTGATGCGTGCTTGTAGCAGGGAGACGATAGCAGAAGCCTTGATTCCCTCTCGAAAGCTGATCAAGGCCTGATCATGATCCATTTGAACGCTGGCAAGTTTGACCTCAGCGTCCTGGGTGACCTTCTTTAGCAAGCTTTCATAGTGCCGGCTCTTTGCTTCAGCAATAGCACCTTGGTCAGCAACGGTGCTCTCGATCTGCTTGATCTTGGCTTCATGAAGTGCCACAGTACCACAGGCGTCATTGTACAAGTGGAGCAAATGCTGGAGGCCCTGCACATTAATTACAGGTATGAATTTAGAATGTATGATGACTAAGACATCCTACCAGGATATCCTGTTAGGATATACGTGCAGGATATATGTGTAGGATATACATGGAGGATATGCGTCAGGATATTACCTTGTTGAGGAAGGATCTCATTGGCTCTAAGGAGTCAGAGAAGCTGAGTTCATCATAGGAGAACCCTTCTGAGCCTGGAGCACTGACCTCAAGACCCTTTCTCTTTTTCGCTGCGGAAGCACGGGTTCTTGGATTGGCCTTGGGAGCCGGGAGTGGCTTGGAGCTAGTGGTAGCAGGAGTCTCCTTCTTGACTATGGCTGGAGTTGGATAGCTGTCAAGTTCATCCAGGTCTAGATAGACTGGGACTTTGCTGGAATCTGTACACAGGGAGTAAATTCTAAATCCCTCTTATGAATACCAGATAAAAAACATATGTGTGCAGGATATCTTGCAGGATCCTTACCAGACATGTTGGCACTTGAAAGAGGGCTTGGAGTTGGTGGAGAAGGATTGAAACTTCTCTCTGCCTCTAAAAGAAGTCTGATGGCGTCTATTCTTTCTTGAGAATTAGCAAGAGGAGGTGCAATCTTCCTGAAATCAGCTGCACAAAAATGAAAGTTTATTAGTTCAGAATATGAGACAGGATAAGAGACAAGATCATTCTTAAACCCTAAGTCCTACCCTTTCTTAACCATCTCATCGGATAATCCGTTCCACCGGGGATTGAATCCCTTTTTACAAAGAAAAACTTGGATTGCCAACCATCCTCGTTTTTGGTGGCACGAAGTATCAATGGGGGATCAGAAGTAGAATAAAATAGAAACCTAGATGAGCCGTGGCATCTAAGCTTGTAGGCTAAAGGGAGGTCATGGACAGAAAGGTCAGGTATGTGGTTTCTCTTGATTTGGTCCAGAACAGATAAAACACGCCAAAGCATTGGCATGGTTTGGCTGAAAGAAATTTTAGTGATGTTAAAAAACTCGGTAATAAAGTCCGGAAAGGGGAATTGTAACCCTAAGGTGAAGGGGAAAGCATTGAAACAAATCCACTCGGTGGAAACCATATCTGACCGGATTTCTTTGTCAAAGGGTCGGAATATGGTTCCATCCGGAAAGATACCGGAAGATTTCAAAGCCGACAGATGAGCACTATCAAAGGTGCATGTTTCATTCTCCGGTTCTTGGAGAAGATTCTGTTGGATGAATGTGGGAGCCGAGTCGCCTGAACTGGACCTCGTTTGCCTAGGCATTAGATCGCCTGAATTCTTGCCGGAGAAAAATGAAAGATGGTTATGAAGATGAGAGAGAGAATATTACCTTTTTCTTGTCGATTGTGGGTAAAAAAGAAGATGAGGATGAGAAGATATAGGGTATGATGAGTAAATATAGGTCGGGTGGTTGAAAGCTATCACATCAGAAGTCTTATCTCTTAATTGCCTCGGCCACTGTGAAAAAATGTAACCGTTAGGATATCAAGCGGTAACATTTTTGGGGACAATTGTTATGGGTGAAATTCTGAACCCATATCCTGGAAAATATCTTGATCTATATCTTATTTATGTAGTATCTGTTTACATCCGGGATGCTGGTTCAGGATATTGGTAACATCCTGAACGGTATCCTCGAGATTACTAATGGATTATGTGCAGGTACGTGTGTTAGAAGCTAGCAACGTTCACAAAGACTTATTCCGCGGAAGACTCGGTCCAGGCCGTTTAAAGAAAGACGTTGAAACCTTATTACTCGGTCTACAACGTTCGTGGTGGAATATTCGGAGCATCCCATATTTATAGGAATATTTGTTTGTATTTCGTTACTATAAATAGGAGGAACACCAGATCAAATAGGACACAACAATTTCACTGCAATCACACTCACTACACTCTAACACTTGTTCTCTCGCAATTTGTACTCTCACACAAATTCATTGTAACACTTAGCGATCTGGTTGATATCCTGCACTGTATCCTGAAGTTTAAAGCAATAAGAAGAACAAGGCAGCTGCGATTGTCAGCTCCCGAGGTTTTATGCCGGCGATCTAGATTGATCAAGGGCTTTCCTCGTACATCTCGTGTCATTTTCTTTACTTTTTGCTCATTGTTTGCTCATTGTTTGATCGTTGATACAGCTCAATATCCTGAGCCGTATCCTGAAACTGTTTTTGCAAGTAATTTAATTAACATATTTTCGACACTTGTTTCTAGCACACTACCTCACTTAACTAATTTGATCACTAAATTGCTTCGGTAATTTTTGACCAAAACACCGAGAACCTCGATCAGAGAGTAAAAAAGGCATAAGGTTCACAATGTTGTAAAATTAAAATGGGATATACCGGGCTAGGATTCGAGTTACAGGAACAATGGCCAAACCAACCACCCAAGAATGGAATTGTCGAGCGAAAACGCTTGACAACCTCCTAGAAGCCGCTTTTCTTGCCACCAGACCTTTCTCCTTCAATTAGGAATCTGATGCCGTCACTAAACACATTCCTTAAATTGTATCCATTTGTTGGGTGTTTTTTTGTGTCTAATCCGCATATATATCACCATTGCCCTTGATTTTCTTAACTGTATATCTCTTAAATGTCAACATATACACGTGTGATTTAGTTTACGAAGATTTTTCAATGTCGAGAACCTCGATCAGAGAGTAAAAAAGGAGTAAGGTTCACATTGGTGTAAAATTAAAATGGGATATACCGGGCTAGGATTCGAGTTACAGGAACAAGTGCCAAACCAACCACCCAAGAATGGAATGGTCGAGCGAAAACACTTAAACAATATCAAATAACTTGACACAAACTGACACTCGGTTGACGTGAAATGATCTTGACGCAAAATGTCCACTTTCAAATAGAATAGTGATTTTCAAACGGAATCACTTTGGTACAAAATCACATTGGAACGGAATAACTTGTTCAAACGAAATCACTTGGACGACACTTCAAACGAAATAGGATAGGATAAACCAGTGCTCGGGGTGCTAGAAACTGAGTTTAGTGTGCTTGATGGTAATTTCGTTTGAAACAGCCAAGGACCATTTCAAACGAAATCAGAACTTCAAACGGGATACCCTTTTGAAATGGAATTATCTAATTTCGTGTGAACCTTCTCAAGTGGAATTACACTTTGGAGCGTAATAACCCTTTGTTGGAATTAACACACTATTTCAAACGGAATTACGTGCTAATTTCAAACGGAATTATGATGACATCAGCATATCGGTCCAATTTTTGTCCAACTAATCCAGTAATAAGTTGAATTATGATATGAAACTTTCAAGGATTTGTTAAAACACTGTTTCGCATGTAATATGTGAAATTCAATCCATTTTGTCCGTAAAATCTTGTGAATTTTGAAAAAGAAGGTGTAGAAGTCAGAAAACTGATGAAATCAAGCTAAACTCTTCCTCCTGAGCTCTGATACCACTTGTAGGATCATTGTGCGACCTGAATAAGTCGTTCAGAAGAGTTTTGGATCCGAATCAAAGGCGGAATCAATGAAACGGACGCTCGATTCAATTATAATGTCTCTTGTATTGATATAATAGTCTTACAGCACCTGGAGACAATTCGGCAGCACTTCGTTACCGAATCAGAAAAAGTAATTCCGTTTCAAATGACACCCTATGCTCACCTATTTATAGGAGTGGTGATTCCGTTTGAAATGACCAAAGGCACTTTCAAGCGGAATTAACAAAGTTAATTTCGTTTGAAATGGTCCTTAGCTGTTTCAAACGAAATTACCATTAAACACACTAAACTCAGTTTCTAGCATCCCGAGCACTAGTTTATCCTATCCTATTACATGACTCGATACAAGACGAAGTCAACAGACATAGTGCACTAACAGCTTTTATATTTTTTTTTGTTGTTTAAATGATGTAAAATGTATAAATAAGATGTATTTTATAAATGGTTAACATGTCCTACAATGTCTAGTGTGTATTGAACATGTATCAAGGCCCAAAGGTATATTAAACATGAATTAAAGTAAGAGTAAAAAAGAATATGTTATGCATAAGTATGTGTAACAAACCAATATAACAAGTATGTACGACATGTGACTTGAGGTATCAAATAAGCATAAAGAACATGAATTTGCTTCTTGCAAAATGTAACCAAATGTTTGTTTAAGAATCACGAACACATGGTAGTTGTTTGCGAGTTAATCTTCTTAAGTATGCATAAAGTATAAACAACATGAATTTCACATAAAAGGTCAAATTTTTTTACTACAACCGAAGACTCGAATTTACAATGGATTGAAATGAATTATGATTACAAAGGAGACGGATTTCTGAAAGTAGAAATATACGACAATTTTTCTAATTAGGGAAAGTGCGAAAAAGCAGGGCATTACTGTCTCCCCTCCTTTAGAAAATTTTGTCCCGAAATTTATTCAAGAGGAAGACTTTGATAAAGGCATTTTGGTTACAAAGAATGATCGACTAAAATTGAGATTTTGAAGTTTAAGACGTGTTGGGAACGATGTATAAAATCGTTTAGGAAAGAAGGGATAGGGTTGTGAAAAGAGTTTGCTCAAAATAAGTTTTGAGACATTAATCATAAGTAAAACGTGTGTGTGTATAGGCAAAGTGGGCTTAAACAAGTTTAAATAATCCAAATGGAGAGGTATTTTAAAATATGCTATCTAAGAAAGAAAACTTTCGTATAAAATGGTATGCATTTTGATGAAAAGTGTGGTTGCTTCGTAGGTTGTAAGAAAGCTTTAAAAGCAAAAGTATTTTAGGTTTCAAGCATTTAAACCAATTTCTTGTAAATGAGGTTTGTATAAAAACCAAAGAATAACTGGGAACAACGGAGGTATGAGAGTGAACTAACGATCTAGTAGGTGAATGCGAGTGCAAGAATGGTTTGAAGGTTGGATACAATGTGAATATGAGTCTTGGGAATAAGGTCTCGTCATGGATAATTGGATATAATGCGTTTGTGAGTTGTTAAAGTTTGTATTAGGTCTAAAAGGTCTGCAAAACACTGAATTTCTCATGGGACGTTTTACGAAAGTTTGGTAACATCGTGAAAACACTTATATATAGGAAGTACCAGCGGCGTATCCACCATGTTTTGACCACGTTACGTCTGTTTCGTTATTCGCGTCATGTTACGTTCCATGTCTTACCATACACAGTAATACACTCTATGGTCCTCATACACCTAGCACTATGTTCCCGTGTGCACCCGTGATTATATTGATCGTCGCATGATCCGCATGGCTTGTACTAGTTGTGTATAAATCAGGGTATATATAATTTGAAAATAAAAATGAGTATGTATAAGATTGTATATTTATGTTCTAGTATGTATGAGACCAACGTAAGCGAATCCCTCAGGTTTAGCTCACGCATAGGTACGAATATATGAATTATGAGTATGAATAAAAGTATGAGCATAAGTATAAGTTCAAGTATGAATACGCATGTGAGTAAAAGTATGAATATATAACGTATGGGTATGAATATGAATATGAGTACAAATATGAGCATAAAACGTATGGGTATGAATATGACTATGAGTATAAGTATAAGCATAAAACGTATTGTTATGAGTATGAGTATGAGTGCAAGTACGAATAATAATGATTGCGTATATAGTATTATTTGAAACATAACGAATTTAAGCATATAAAAACGATCAAAAGGTTGAGTATGTAAAAACGAACGGTTTAAGTGAAATTGTCGTGAGGTATTGACTAAAACATGTACGATGATATGCACGTAAAGTTGTTTGAGCAAAACGTTGAGTTTATCAAATCAAAATAGATTGAGTTTGACTTGTAATGTAGAATCTAGTTTGTGGATGTCAAAAGTATGTAAAGCATCTATTGATTTTGTTAGATGTACTTTGTAAAAGAATGGAAATGCTACTCTTGTTTTAAAAGAAATTACGTACGTTGAAAATTGTCGGTTCCTATGAAGTTTTCTTGCCCACGTGTTTTGAATTTAAATGACATATTGAGCGGTGTATAAAAAGTTCTTTGTAAATAATAAGTTGGCATCATTTCAAAGGATCTTGCATTAAAATAAGAAATTTAAAATTTGGAAGTTCTCATGAAAACGTTGATTCTTAAAAGAAATTTAGCATACTGAAGTTAGTGATCGTTGAAAAGTGTTTTAGTAAAATGGTTATGAACATTGAAAGTAATTTTAGTAAAACGATCCTAAAATAACTATAAGATCTCATAGGAATGTGAGATATGTTGGTTTGATTTTCGATTGAGGATGAAAGTCCTTAGTATAATTATACAATGTGAGTGCGTTTTAGTGATTACGTCGAGTATGAAATTTGTGGGCAAGAGATTCATTAGACTGATTAAGTTGATGGGTAGCATTTCATTGTATTTTGAAAATCGGGAAGCAAAACGTTAGTGGTGTGACTAAGTATTTCGCGTATGTGATTTATGTGAATAGATTATGTAATAAGGAATACGTTTGATAAAACAATAAATTTTGAAATTTGCATAAGTAGGGATTTTGACAGACGATAAACAATTTAGGTATTAAACTTGATCGTGTTTGCATAATAAAGTCCTTTTGAAGGAAAATTTTGGTAACGATCACCTAGATAAGGGAAACACCCCTAACCCGTTGGTGAGGTCGTTTAAGAAAAGAAAGGAGCGGAGTTAATCGTCAAGGTAAGGAAATCACTCCTATCTTGATGATATGTCTCCATTTTGGTGTTACAAGGAATGTAAATAAAATTATCATGCATGTGCATAACGTATAAATGTATTAGGAGATTTAGTATAATGTTTGTGTGAGGAATAATCTCAAAAATAGATTTGAATTTGAAAGATTGCATCGCATAAGATTGATAATAGAAAAATATAGGTTTGGTTAAACTTGGATGGTTCCTAAACGGAACTTTGACTAACCAAAGTGGTCAAAAAGTCTTTTGAATTTGAGAAGCATGCTTTGGCCTAATAGGTGGAATACTCTCGCCGACATGTCGGTTAACGGTATTCACCCTTCCGTTTACTACATGTCCCCAAATCAATCGAAATTTCGATACTTGGCGAGATTGATGAAAAATCAAGGAGTGGAACTAGTCGACAAGGTGCGGTTTTCACCCCTAACTTGACGATTTTGTACCCTTAGTGTGGTTGGTACTCGTTGGGTCAAAAATTTAATTTCAACACTTTGATGTGGTTCCACTAGAATTTGAAAATGGAAATTCTCCATCAAGGTGAGGATCTCACTCCTAACTTGGTGGCGAATTTCGTGTAAAGAGAATAGGTGGATTGAGAGTCGTTCACCAAATTGTGGGTTTCATGCCTATTTTGGTGAAGTCGTCTCGTTGGTATGATACGAGTGATTTCGAGTTTTAGTATAAACGAGTAGAAAGACGTATGTTCGAAATAATAATAACAAGTATAAGCACATAAAACATTTCAAGAAAATAACACGTAAGAGACATTTCAAGAATAGCACATAAAAATGTTTCATAAAAGTAGCATGTGAAGCAAGTATGGTCGAATTTAGTGCTTAACTATAGACTATGTCAAAAGCATGGCAATTTTCCTAATTCCCTATAGTTATGGCTCTGATACCAATCTGTCACACCCCAACCGATGGCGGAAACATCGGAGTGAGACGAAATAGATTGCAAGAGACTTCACAACACTATTTATGACAAGCATTTAAATAATAAATTTTCATTTCATTTCTAAAGAGTCAATTACAAGGATTTAAAACAATTACAACATAAATGATGAAATACAATACAATATGAATACAAATTTAAAGTGTGTATCTAAGTATCCTACTAGATTCCATGCATCACCAACGTCATTGCTAGACCTGCAACATGTTTTAAAAGTGTAGTTCAATACAAAAGTATTGGCGAGCATACAAGTTTGGTGCGTAGTATATAATTATAAAAATGATAAGGAACAATCAACATGGCAAACCTAGTTATCAAGATGAACGTATAAACTGGCATGCGATTTACTAGCCAACCCTCTGTTTACGCAAGTATGAATGAATAAACCTAACATGACCTCTCGTTCACGGGTGGTGCGTTACTCCTATAGCGCTATACATGTTGAGTGGAGGCTTGTACGAAGCTAATGACAAGTTCATCACATAAGAATCACCCAGAAAACACAAATCAAGCATAACAAATAGTAAGCATGTATTGGATTGTTTGTTTATGTATTTGCATAAGAATATGTATACTAAGTATGTTTTGTATATAAAAACATGTTATACCCAAAAGTGTGAAAACGGTAAAATGGGTCAAGTATACTCACAATATTGCTAATTCTTCCGATTATCCAAGTGTTGACGAGTGTATGAGATTGGGAGGACAAATGTATAAGGGTTAAAGTTCAAGGTATGTTTAGAGTCGAGCTTCGGAATTTAAAAGGAATATGGAAAGTACATATGCAAAAGTAATCATCTTTAACACATAATGTTTTAGATGATGTAATCAAACACCTTGACAAATGAACATAAATTCATCATCAAAGGTTTGATTATTTGGAATATACATATAAGTAGTATGTAGTGTATATTATATCATATAGGTCAAGTAGGAGGATAAATCCACCATTTAGGAACCTCTTTGTATCATGGAAGTCATGTAGGAGGTAGGAAGAACAAGTCTTCCATTTAGGTACCTCTAGATATTCACAACTACACTTGATGTTACGAACATTCAAGGAGGGTCATGAACTTACAAGTAATAATGGAATAAGAACAACTAATCTAAGAGAACACATCAAGCAATGTGTGGATTTTCAAGTAGGATAGCCCAGCTAATCCTAAATCACACATTCATCAAGCTTAAGGCTTGAACATCACTTGTGGGTTTATACCCTTGACCAAAACAGAAAGTTTGTGAGGTTTGCACCTCTGATTTTACATGTCTCAACCTTGTTTTTAAGCCTAACTAACCATAGATGTGGTTATAAGCATAAGGACATAGTTTTGAGATGAGTTTCCTCAAGTTTAATCAAGTTTATCAGAGTTTGAATCAAGAACAGAAAAATCAGTCAGCTTTGGAGCCCTTTTGGCAACATTCCAGGGCCTGGTTTTCTAGGGAAAACCAATGGAAACGTAGCTAAGGTCGATACAAAGAAGTAGGAAAAAGAATCGAGTGAATCGGATAAGAAATGAGTGAGTTATGCTGACTTTTGTGAATGTTGGTATTTCTACTCGAACTTATGGAATCAGCTGCGATTTGGAGAGAGTTTGAGAGTGTTTTAGTGTTGCAAAAGTGGTAGGGAGGCTGGTTATAAGTGATATTTATAGGGGGAAGGATTAGGGTTAAGTTGGGTTGGCATTTAATACAAGTAGGTGAGAGTTTAAGCAATAAAAAAGAGAGATAATGCAGCAATATATGGCTGAATTGCAAGGGTTGTTTGCAGCTTGTATATTTTTTTTGTTTAAATGATGTAAAATGTATAAATAAGATGTATTTTATACATGGTTAACATGTCCTACAATGTCTAGTGTGTATTGAACATGTATTAAGGCCCAAAGGTATATTAAACATGAATTAAAGTAAGAGTAAAAAAAATATGTTATGCATAAGTATGTGTAACAAACCAATATAACAAGTATATACGACATGTGACTTGAGGTATCAAATTAGTGTAAAGAACATGAATTTGCGTCTTGCAAAATGTAACCAAATGTTTGTTTAAGAATCACGAACACATGGTAGTTGTTTGCGATTTAATCTTCGTAAGTATGCATTAAGTATAAACAACACGAATTTCATATAAAAGATCAATTTTTTTTTACTACAACCGATAACTCGAATTTACAATGGCTTGAAATGAATTATGATTACAAAGGAGACGGATTTCCGAAAGTAGAAATATACGACAAGTTTTCTAATTAGGGAAAGTGCGGAAAAGCAGGGCGTTACAAACCCTACCACAGTTAGACAGGCCATTGAGCTATCCGCTACCCTGACTGAATCTCAGATCAGGAAGGGTAAACTTTTTCAAAAAGGTGATAAGAAACCATCAGATGAGACAAAACCAAAGGATAAGCAGACTGAGTCCTCAAAGAAGTCAAAGAAGCGTAAGGCTTCCCAGAACTTCACCGTGGTTGCTCAAAACAATCAAGCTATCCCTAACCAACCAGCTCAACCCCCTTCTAAGAAGCCATACAATGGAACTACACCTCTGTGCAACCAATGTAACCTTCATCATCATGCTAACGTACAATGCCGCAAATGCCTAAATTGTGCACTTGTTGGTCATACAGCTAGGGTTTGCCGAGCTACGACCACACAAAATCAAGTTGATAACAACCCTACTCAATCTCGTTTTCCACCTGGTTCTTGCTACAACTGTGGCGAGATGGGCCATTTCAGGAATAATTGCCCAAAGCTCGTTAATGCAAATCCAGCCCATGGATGAGCATTTGGCTAACCAGAAGACGATGCTGCTTTGAAACAATCGAACTTTATGCTTTATTTCTTTTGTTATCCAAGACTTTGAAACAATTAGTTTGGCTTATAAAAAAATCTTATTTGCATTTCGATGTACGAAAACAAATGTGGTTACATGTATGAATAACATACCCCTACAATACCGATACCAAGGAACCGTGTTCCTTGCAAGACAAACTACTCTCGTAGTTCTTACATTTTCGTGATCGCTCGCGATCTCCATGAAAATCCTAAGTACTCGTTTCTTCTAAGAAACGAAGTATAAGGTACAAATTACAACTCTGAATGAATACCCAAAGTACCACTTTAAATCCTTAATTGGATACCTAAGGGTACTTCTCTAAAGTCCTTAATTGGTCTTACGCAATATACATATCATATCTTTCTGGTTTCACGATATTTACACAGCATATGATTTCAAAGGATTATACATGTTTTCAAAAACCTCATACATGATTTCAAAAACATTACATAAGGTTTCAAAAACATTAAACATATTTTCAAAGATCTCATGCATAATTTTCGAAGACATTCTGCTCGTATGTTGTCTTAGCATACGTAGTACGCGACTTTCAAGAACACTCTGCTTCGTATATTGGCTTAGCATGCCTAGCACATTGATTTCAAAGATTCTTTTTGCTGCATATGTTGACTTAACTTATCTAGCACCTTGATTTCATGAACACTTCACTTCGTATGTTGACTTAGCATACCTAGTACAAGGTTTTGAAACATTTCTCGCTACATGAATTCCAAATCCTTATAGGATCTTCCTATCTCCATAGTTAGATTCTTAAGGATGTTTAAAGTACTAATTGAAGTCCATTGATTGGATTCCTGGTGTACTTTAGATGCATGTGTACAAATCGACGAAAAATTAATAACAAGAGAATAACAAGTTGATGACCAAGTTGACAATTATGTGATTATGTGACTATGTGTTTATGTGTTTATGTGATGACCTAATTAAAGTGACCTTATGGTGATCTAGTCAAAGTTATCGCGAGGTTGTTCCTTTGATTCTATCCCCTACACATTATAAAATAAACTGTGAGGACTGTGCAAGGAATTACGTAATTATGGATGCATACATAATTATGGAATTCAGTGCACAGAAACCATAGCAAGTTTTGTCATGTGTTTACATAAACAAGAAACAAAGGTTATCTATATTCATTTCCGTTTCTGATGAAGTATCCATTGAGGAAAAATGAACTAGCTACTCATTTTTCGCTTCTGAAAGAAATATCCGCTGGGAAATGAATAATCCATTCGAGAACCATATTCATTTTCGTTTCTGATGAAGTACCCACTGAAGAAAATAAACTATCCGTTCATTTTCACTTCTGAAGAAATATCCACTGAGGAAAATGAATAGATTCATTCCACTTCTGACGAAGTATCCATTGAGGAAAATAAATTATCCATTCATTTTCGCTTCTAAAGAAATACCCATTGGGGAATGAATAATCCTGTATTGATTCTTTCATTTCCACTTCTGACGAAGTATCCACTAAGGAAAATGAATCATCCATTCATTTTCGCTTCTGAAGAAATATCCATCGGGGAAATGAATATTCTTTGTGATAATTCTTTCATTTCCATTTCTGACGAAGTATCCGCTGAGGAAAATGAATTATCCATTCATTTTCTCTTATAAAGAAATATCCATCAGGGAAATAAATATTCTTTACAATAAACCTTCATTTCCACTTCTGATGAAGTATCTACTGAGGAAAATGTATTATCCATTCATTTTCACTTCTTAAGAAACATCCACCAGGGAAATGAATATTCTTTACAATTAACCTTCATTTCCACTTCTGACGAAGTATACATTAAGGAAAATGAATTATCCATTCATTTTCGCTTCCAAAGAAATATCCATCGGGGAAATGAATAACTTATTCAACAATCTTTCATTTCTACTTCTGACGAAGTATCCATTGAGGAAAATGAATTATCCATTCATTTTCGCTTATGAAGAAATAGCTATTGAGAAATGAACAGCTTATACATTCCTTATTTCCATTTCTGATAAAAGTATCCATTGGAGAAAATGAATTATCCATTCATTTCTGCTTTTGAAGATCCATTGGGAATAAATAACTTATTCACCTTTCATTTCCACTTCTGACGAAGAATCCATTGAAGAAAATGAATCATCCATTCATTTTCGCTTCTGCAGAATATCCACTGAGGAAATGAAACACAAGTCCTTATAGAATCTTCCAATCTGAGTAGTTAGATTCTTAAAAGGGACACTTAAAGTACTTCTTTTAAATCCATGATTGGATTTCTAAAGAATGCTTTACAAAACACTGAAACAAAGAGCCAAATCCTTACAAGATCTTTCTATCCTAATAATTAGACTCTTAAAGGATACTCACTGAACTATTGGTTGATTTGGTTTTACCATTAATCAAATCCCTCATCTCCAATTCCTGCTTTAATCAAGGGAGTATCCATTAGGGGATGAGCATCATAGGTGTAACAGCCCATTTCCACTTCCTGCATTACCTAAGGAAGCATCCACTAGTGAATGACAAAGTTATGCCTTACATGGAGATCCTTGATGGGTTACTCTATGCAAATAGATAACACCCTAGATTCCATGCAAGACAATTGTTTAACATAATTTTACAGACAGACTCCTATGAATAAATTTCGGCACGAAATTTCCTAAAGTAGGGAAGACTGTGACATCTGTGCCTCTACGACCATCATACAAATACAAATCCAATGAAATCCTATGTTTCATTCTCAGTATTTGTACAATTACATACGACATTTACACATATCAATTCTCGTTCGATTTCGAGCTCTAAATCGCTTTCTGGAAAATTATACGCAAATTATTACACAAAAGTAATCAGTTTAACGCGACAAACACTCCGGAATAGTGAAATAATCTTAACATACCTTAAATAACCTTTACATAACTTATAAATAAGTTTTGAAGGGTTTGGTATGTCAAAAACAAATTTATTCGATCACATGGACTATTTGCGACAAACTGTAAAAGTCTGTCGATTCGTATAGCAACGTACACTCCGGAACATGATCATAAGCTAAACATACTCTAAATACTCTTAACATCGCTTAGAAATAAGTTTTGAGGGGTTCGGTATGCAAAATGCGCTTAATTGATCAACAGGGACTAAAAGCGTCAAAAATTGTGTAAGTTTGCATATACGCGCATATCTTACGATCTGACCATATCCGGACATCCAAAAATTTTTGTAATCACTAAAATATTATATTTTAGTGATAGGAATGCAAAAATACCGTTCGTCGCTTAATTTGGATCGTTTTCGCATCCGTTTGAGTTTCGTCGTAATTAACCGAATAACACGACCGTACGACCAAACGAACCAACATTTGAGATATTTCCAAGCATATTTCAAGTTCCCTATGCTTTAGCATCCTTGTAGAGCCTTGAAAATGGGTTAACGGGGGTTAAACGCGTCGAAAATGGCTTAAAGAGTGTGCAGGGGCCAAAACTGTCATTTTTTAAAGTTGTTGAGGGCTCACGGGGCGCGACAGCATGCTTTTGACAGAAACTTCTATTTCAGCTGCTGCATTATTTTCTAACTTGGTTTTTCAATATTGTGGATGATTTTAAGTATTGAGCAAGGCTTTAATTCTCATCCACACATTTGTAATCATCCTATAATGCCTTGGGCAATACATAAACCACATGGCATGATCCTAGAGCTCCAATACAACTATAAATAGGCCTAAATTCTACTCATTCTTTGCTCATTCCATTGCATTCTTTCTCTAACACTCAAGAGGAGTTGCTACCTTCTTAGGAGGCCTCCCAACTGAGTTTTCTAGTTCAATCTTTCAGCCATTAGAGCATTGTAAGTGTTCTTTCATGGCTTAGTCTTTTATTTCAGCAATTACAAGCTGAAAGTCAAACAGTTTGACTACCGTTTGACTTTTGGTTTTGACCATGAATTTGTCAAATCAAAGCTCAATTGAACTTTGCAACGTGAGCGTAATCACGATGGTTATAATCCCTCGCGATTATACCTACTGATTACCACGTTGACTAGTCGAAGTGACGAGTCAAAGTTTCGGTCAAAATGCACGATTATATGCATTTTGCGACGAAACTATTTTCGGGTATCGAAACACCTTGTTTTGATATCAAATCAGTTTTCTAACTTAGTTAAACATGTTTGAACTACTTTCGGGTATCAAAACTACTTTCGGTTTTGTATTAATGACTTTAATAACTAGTTTCTTATGTTGAAAGTGAAACTTCTTTATCATTTGTCCGTGATGTCTTGGCATTACTTTACCGTCTATATAATGTAAAAGATTTTCACCATTCATATCTCTACGGTCTATATAGAGATATGTTGGCTACCTGGTCGGGGGTTAAGGGAATGGTTTAGTAAGGTTCTTTCATTGTTCAGTGTATAAATTCTGCAAGGACCTGGGTCAAGCTTACTAGGACCTCCTTCAATACCCACTGGCATTGGATGGCGGGGGTGCGAATGGCTTGATCCCCTCATATGTAAACTACTATTAATACATTAAACCGACTACTTAGGATTGTATCCGTCTGACTCAAACCACTTAGCCGAGGGTAATGTCACCTTCAAAAGAGGGGCCTACCACTTTTCGCATTAATAAGTTAATTAGTTACCATTCAATATTCCAACCCTTTGCGATTGTATCCTTGCTGACTCAAACCACTGGGTTGAGGGTAACGTCACCTTCAAAAGAGAGGGCTACTACTATAACTAAGATAATCTCTTAAAAAGTACAAAAGTGCGAAAATCATCAAATGATACAATAAAGGCGAGTCGGATTCAAGTGATTCATCTTGTCTATCTGTTTTATTTTTATTTTTATTTTTCAGCATTTTAGTTTTTATTTTTCATGTTTAAAATTTTTTCTAAAAATTTTTGATTTGATTAGACGTTTTGAAAATTTTCGAATTTTACTTTATGTTACTTATTTAGCCTTATTAATTTAAGTCCATTAAACTATTTATATTTACTTGACTATATAAATTGAAATAATAATAATAATAATATCTCAAACTTACTTGATCTTTGTGATATATATATATATATATTTTTTATGATTTTAGTAATATTATTCAAATAAACGACATGGTAACCTTATGTTGAGATAAAGCCATTTTTTTAAATAATTTTAATATGTCTAAACTGAATTCTTTCTTTATATATATTAAATACAAACCTTCCCCACCATTTCCTTTATTTGACCACATGACTATTTAAAATATTTAGAAATAAAACATATAAATTAAAGTAAATAAACTAATAAATTGCATGGAATGCATGAAACATCCCAATCACCCTAATGATTCGTGCATGAATGAGCCACCATTAGCTAAGTACATAACACATGGCTGCATTTCTTTTTTTTTTTTTTTTTTCCTTTCTCTCGATTAATTGACGACAATTCCTCCGGGATAATCGGCGATTTATGTTTCCAAATACACACGTACACAGATAACATTCTTTTCAAAACAAAGTTTGCCGCCCAAACACATTTCGGGTACAGATCATCATTTCCTTGTTTGTCTCACTGATTGATCGGAGATTATATGATTTCCGCGTTTCCTTTTTGCAAACAATCAAGAACCTAGACTTGTTTACGACACGCATACGAATCAAATCACAAATCATTTCCATACTTTGCGAGCCGTGCGAAGGCTATAAAACCGAACCCTTCGATCACTATTTCGACACCCTCACCGTTCTCGACGCACCTCTCTCGCAATTTAACTATCCTAAAGTAGGCGACGTACGGGAATCACGTCGTCGGAGCCGATGAGAATTCGGACATCATCTTTTGGTTCGCGCTGGTTCACGTCGGAAGCCAACCGAAGAACTACGGACATCGCGACAAGGATTGTTTTCATCTCGGTATACATTCTTTTCTTTTCTTTTTTTTTTTTTTTTCTCTCCTTTTTGCCGATCCATCTTATGACTTTGCTCTTATGATTATAATGAATGGATGTAACAAGAACATACAGCTTCCTTTTTGAATATTAAGGGATATGGTTCTTGTCTTCTGTTCGTTGAGTTTTATAAACAAAGAAGATAACCAAAACAGTATATGTTTAAAAATAATAATAATCTAAAATCATGATGGTCTAAATTCGAGTCCCGTTCAAGGCGCTTTGGGCCGGGTTGGCCGATTTTTCTGCTGTTTTTATTTTAAATCAATGGGCTAACACTTTTAAATGGTGTTTTTCTTTCATTTTGATGTCAAAATTAATACTTTTTAAATACTGTTTTTCTTTTTTTGTTTTAAATCAGTATTTCCGTTTTTAATTAATACTTATAATCTCTTATTCATATTTTATTCTATTTCGTAATGAACCTCTAAATTGTCAATAAGTTATGAATTTTATTTCTTTTTATAACAATAAAAGTCTTTATGAGATAAAACATAATATACCAATTAATTAAATTGCAAAACCTTAAATATTAGGAATATTATTTAACGAGATCGTATGTGGTATTTCAATATCTAGGATAATCGCTTTCCTCGTTCTCATGGATTTCTCAAATCCTTACTCGTGCGATAATTTAAGGAATTCTTATACGCAATCAAAGTGGGTATACTCGATCCCATTTTTATTTTAACACTTTTGGGTGCAACATGTATTCTATACAAAAACACGCAACGCTTGAATCTTGTTTTTATCACACTCTATCCATATTTAAACATGAAACAATTTGGTGCTTGTTAATCTCATATGCTATGCAAGTTGAATCTGTTAATCTCAATGCCCTCGAGTCTTGGGGTATTGTTAAGTTGAACGATATTGAACGATGTTGAACGAGTTAACCTCCCGCTAGTCTATTGGGAAAGGCAAAGTAGTAACTTGGATCATGTTGTTCATGTTGGATATGAGTACTTAAACTTTTTATTCTACTTTATGCTATGTATTAAACTTGTATACTCACCAACTTTTTGTTGATATTATTTTAATACATGTTGCAGGTTGATAGACGAAGCGACGAAGAATCAAGTTAGGATGGATGTAGAAACCCACATTAATAATAAAAAATATTTGAATCTTGGATTATGCTTGTTACAATTTGTCTTTATTTGAGACAATGTATTTTGGTTTAGCCATTTATGAAATTGAATTTAGATTATATTGTGACAATAGTGTTGTGATGCTTTGAGCGATTTGTTCGTCTCATCCCGATGTTTCCGCCATCGGTTGGGGTGTGACATTGGACGACCTCGGTATCTTACCAACGCTATACTACGCTCACGATGGGTGCACTTGCTCATGTGTGAGTTTAGTGTTAGTAGAATATCGTGTTTTATAAATTTAAAACTTGACTAACGTGTAAAATGGGCTTAAAATATCAATAAAAACATAACACACCTTACACACCAAGTTTTTTTGCGCCGTTGCTGGGGACACAAGGATTTTAAGAAAGTTAGGAATCAACGGCCTAATCATTTTTCTTGTTTTTTCTATTTTTTTTAGGATTTTTCTAGATTTTTCCAGCTTCTGCGAAACAGATTTTTCTTGTCACACCCCAATCGATGGCGAAATCATCGGGACGCGGGACTGAGCGAAACAGATTGTCCAACAGATTCCATAACAACTACGATTACCAATTATTTAAGCATCACGTCCCATACCGTAACATAAAAAGTAACACAGTTATTACAGACAATTAGTTCTCAAAGACAAATAAATTACTGTTCCGACAACTCATAATTAAATTGTTTTGTTTCTAGACTTTTCCTAACTTGATTCCACATTGCAAGCATCCTAGCATCTCAAACACCTGTCACATACGTTAAAAGAGAGGTCAATACACATAGTGTAAAGGTGAGCATACAAGTTTGATAGTATAATAGATAGCGGAAATTGGTTTACGCATAACCAGCATGTAACATGTAGCAAAGTGAAGCTAGTAGGTTATCGACAATGAAATACGCACAGACGTGACTGTGAGTTGTAGAATGCGCAACACATATCACCACTGTGACACGTGAAGTAAAGCCCTTAACAACCTCTGTCCACGACAGGTGCTGAGTAACACGTATAACATGCAATAACGGTCAGTGTATAAGAGTGTTTGCGTTGTGTGTCGGTTGTGATTTGAATAAGTAACGTATGTAACACCCAAAAGTGCGTAAAGCAAAAATGGTTCGAGTATACTCACATGTTAAATGAATAACTGTCACGACCCCCGACCCACCCTGGACGGAATCGGGAGTCACGAACAGCCCAGTGGTACCGGTGATTATTTTGAAAACTTTGCAGCGGAAATTTCATCAGAACCGTGAGTTAGGAAAAATATCAGAGTTTAGAAAACACCGGATTTTTATTTATTAAATAGATGGGATAAACCCATTTTTTACAATGGTAGCTTTAATAAAGATAAATTTTATTTAATTCAATAAAATAAGCCACTTCTTGATGCCTTTCAGTGCCGTATCCATCTTTTACTCCAATCTACTGTAATTACCTGAAACATGTTTGAAAAAGGTTTTGTCAGCGGGAAAACTGAGTGAATCATTCAGTTTTACTAAAACGACACTTTTGTTATAATTTACAGTATTAAGAGAGATTACAATGTTTCAGATATCAAACCAACTACCCACAGTACTTGTCACTCGAACACACATTGGCTATCTCGTTGTCCAATGGTGTCTGTGACTATGGTCATATCACTCATTGGCTAACTCGTTGTCCAATAGTGACGGATTTCAAGTAATGTATACAAAACCCCACATACCGGCTGTAACTTGGTGATTACATAAACTTAATCACTGTAATTATAACTTTGAAAAACATTTAAAAATTTATAAAATACTTTGATAAAAAGAGAATGACTCACATTATAAGCATGCAGATTCATACAGCCAAAGTTACAGATAAGCCTCGATATATTGCAGATTTGTACAGGCAGAACTTAGCCTATTAATTAGCCTTGTAACCTAGTGCACACGAACTAGGTAATTAACTAATACAGCATTTACGATAACTCACGAGATCAAACCCTCACAACGATTTACAAGTGCAATACTTAACAATTCAGCGGATTCACAACGAATGACAGAGTATAGTTCGAATTCGAACAGCACTCAAACATTCAAGTCGAAATCACGATGAATAACAAAGTATAAACTCAATTTGAGCAGCACTTAAACAATCGTTGGATAGTTACAATCGATCGGACATTGAATCGTATCAGCGATTGAGTTAATACCCTGATTGCGGCGTCGATTAGTGAATCGTGTGTGTTAATTGTGATAAACAGAGCATAACTCCGTGTAGAATTGGAATTTCTTCGTCGTTCTGAAGCCAGAAATCAAGTCCCACAGCCGACTATTTATAGCTGGAAAATGGTCCCTGTCGCGTGTCGCGACAGGTCCCCTTGTGCCTGTCGCATGGCGCGACGGGTTACTTTTAACATAAGGTTGCCGCGTGTATTTGTAGCCTAGGTGAGTCGACAGAACGAGAAAATTCGATTTTGATAATAAACTGTGATGATAATCGTCAATGGGGAATACCCCCCCTGAGTTTTAGGGGCCCTGATCCTGATTCTGTTTGTTCTGAAAATTTTAAGGTTTATGCAGAATTACTTGGGTGTCTCAATTAAAGTTTCTTAGTGAATAAAATATAATAATAATAATAATAATAATAATAATAATAATAATAATAGAAATAAAAATATAATAGTTTTAGTGAGAGTTGTTATGGTTTGGGATAAAAAGGAATAAAATAGTGAGAAAAGAAAATAGACCCACTTTGTAACTTTAGGGTTCAACTAGAAAGATTCCTGGTATAAATTTTGGGTATAACTTTTGGACTATTTTGAAAATGTATAAAGCACTCGTGTTAAGTATAATACTCCTAATTCAACCTTGTCCCGATGTCCCGAGACCGAATCCCAACAACTTAGTCGGGCAGAGCCCTGACATAAGTTATGAGGCTCAGATCAATCGGAAAGGGTAGTGGTGATCGGGAGTTAAAACACTTAAAACGGCATGGCTTTATTTATTTAATATTTTTAAAGAAAGAAATATATAAGAAAAGAATTGAAGGAGGCGACAGAAAGATTCAAGCAAATGTGAAAGTGTGCTAGTCCTTATTTATAGTAGAGGTTAAGTTGAAGTTTGTTCTTATCTTTTGCGACACGTACTACACAGGAATGAATTCTCAAATTTAAATGGTTGATCAATGCATTGTTGTATGCATATTGAGTGTACACGTTTAACATTCCCATTGCATGTTTTTGTTTTGATTTAATATCATTTATTATTATTATTATTATTATTATTATTATTATTATTATTATTATTATTATTATTATTATTATTATAAATAACTTTCTTTTACATGCACCTTACGTGCCTTATGTATTTATTTTTAATCGTTTTAAATTTTCATTTATTAACTATTTTATTAACTATATATTATAATTAATTTAACTGCTTTACTTATTTGACGCTTATAACTTATAAAATATAACTTTTTACAAAATAATAAATATGTTATTAGAACGAGAATATTTTTGTCTACAATTGGGTCTAAGTTTCATTAAAAACAGAGTAGGTTCAAAATACAATGTATTTTTATAATTTGATTATTATATGGTTCTTAGGCCCGTCTAGGTACTTCATATTTTTTTAAAATTTAACTTACCCGTAATCTACCCGTCTAATAATATAAGTTTATATAGACTTTTATTTTATTAGAAAGGTCACTCATATACATGCCAAATAATATAATATTTCAACCAATTATAAAATAGTGTTTAAAACTATTTGGGTTGAATATTTATATTAAAAATAAACTTTTTACTAGTTACTAGTTTACTAGGGTTTAATAAATTTAACCAAACCTATAATTCTTATATAAAAATTAGGAATGTTACATTCTTCCCACCTTGTTTTAAATCTCGTCCTCGAGATTTGGGTTACGATATTTCTTTTAGACTTATGTCATATGTTAGTGAATAAAATAATATTTAAGGTAGATGGTATCGAATTTAAAATATCAAATTTTGTGAATACGAGTTGTACCATAAGTAGGATTCAATGGTTCAACTAAATTAGTTCAAGAAATTGATGACAAACGAATGAGATGGAATGATATAATTTTCAAAGTGACTAGGTTCAATCCAAAAGATATTGATTTTTAGAATAAATAAAAATTCTTTGTCAAAAGAAAGCTTACTTTGATTGACAACTGAGGAAGACTTAGAATCGACAGGTTCAAAATGAAATAAAAGCATGAAAATGATTTGTCAAATATTTATGATATGAGAAAATCAAAGTGTTGAGATGAGTGAATTGCAAAGATACACCAAAAGACAATAGAGTTAGTGTATCATTGTTTAGAGTTCCAAGTTATTTTAATTGCGAAACAATGTGATAGTACATTATTAGTAACCATATTTTTCATACTATGTTCTATAGATTGAATTATAATAAGAACAAATTGTTTTATCATGACCAACTATTATATTATATTTGTATAACAAATGTAATATATATTATTTGTGTCCCTGTCTGTATCTTACATATCAAATATAAATATTATGTAATATATATTATTTGTTACGCTTTTTTTTTTTTACTATATGTAAATGATCACCACTTTTAAATAAATATTATTTTAGTATTTTACTATACTATGTAAAATAACTTATATCTACTATGTAATATATATTACAAACATCGCAATGAAGTTATTACAAAATATTTTAGTATTATTATTTTGTAAAAGAAATCACTGAAAGTTGTAAATAAAGGTGTAAACATATTTATTGTACAAAAATATTTGTAAAATATTTTGTAAAAATATATAACACTTAATGGGTCGGTTCTATGTGATTACTTATTTTTATTTTTGAAACCATATAACGTTGTGAATGTATTTACAAATGTTGTAAATAAGTGAAAACGGGGACTATTCTTATATAGTACAATGTTCCCTTAACTCAACATATTTGATGACTACCATATTATTCTTATATTGTCATTTTCTTCCCAGAGCGTTATGGTACATAGTTACCACAAAATATGTGATAGACAATTAATTTTATTCGTCCCTCTAATTCTTGTATTGTTTTTATGAAAATATGTCTTCTCCTTATAGTACAAAGTATATATAAAAATATTTTTATATATAATTAAAATTTACTAAATAAGTATGATGACTTAATTTATATATTAACTAGGCATTATCATGGTTGGATATTGGTTAGTGCTGCCTTGTTTAAGCATAGGTGATCAGTCCATGCCTAACTAAGGCTAGGCTATTCAATACCTGCCCTTGACAATAACCCTAGTTTTGAAAATAATACTAATATTATTACTACTAATATTAATTATCAAATAATAAATAACTTAAACATAAATTTAAATGAGAGTATACCTCAAACAAAATTTTATACCTATATATAAATTCTTTACCTTAATGGTTTAAAGAAATTTATTGACTCGATATCAAAGAGTTATCATTTTGTAATAATGTGGTTTATAGTGCAAAGAAAAACAGAATGATATTTGAGTTTGGATAAAATAATAAATCGGAATGAAGTCCTCCAGTGCTTTTCATAAATCAAGCGAACCACATGCGTAATAAACAATGCATGTGTAACGTGTGGATTTACCAAGAAATGAAATAGATCAATATTCATTACTATGAAAGAAATCCTCATGGTATGATGACCATTAGGGGAAATGAAAGTCTACTTGTGATATGTAGAAATCAGAAAAAGAAATATAAGGATTTTATCTGGAATTTCGTGTGATAACCGTTGTAAAGTGACATTACCCAGAAATGTCGAATAAAATGAAATAGGGAATTTTATAAAGGTATGTGACTTATTTTGCAGTGATAATAATTATGAATCATTAGACTGTGTACAGATGGTTGTAAAATATGGTTCCAACGTACCTTAGCGATATTCATGTCGTTTATAGGATCACTTGGCAAAGTGCTACTTTTAATTATTCTACTGACGGAATTAGCATTGGTGTTATCATGCCCAATTTATATTTTCCCAAATGTCTTGCCTTGAAAGTTGTGTGATATACTTCAACTTCTGTGGACTTATAACTAAATTTTCATGTGTTTTCTTGTACATTATCACAACTTTACATGCTTCTTACTTGCGTTAATAGTTTATGGTAATGCTTTTAGAAATTCTTTTGATGGCGTTTTAACTTAAAGGGTTTCCATTTATTATTATCGCTCGAGTTACTAGGCAGATAATCAAATGAAATATTTGATATCGGAAAAGAGATTCTTAATAAAGAAATCTAGACACAGATGCTTGTGCTTTATTCCAAATTGACTTTTGGAATTTCTTATAGATATACCTGTCTATATAATCACATATTTCACATGCTGTAATATACATACCATCTATCAGGTCAATGTATTTAACAGATTCCTATTTCCAAAAACCAGTCAGATATCTGGTCATGATAATATTTAGGGAAATCTTGTCACTTGTTTGACATATTGTATACCCCGTCTTATCCGGTTCTCGCCGGAGAGGTAACCTCAGTATATCCGAACAAACTGGAGAGTCTGCTGCACCATACCCAGTCTTGTCGGAGAAAACTTTCTATTTCCCATAAATAGTAATTTTTTTTTAAAGAGCCTCTTTTATTAGGCTTTTATCCAGAATTAGGGAAATTTGTATTCCCGTAACATATCTTATTCTGGACCAAGTAATTATCAGATAAGCAATAATTACTATTAATTCTTGCTTATTTATCATATCATGCAATATTCTAATTACCATTCTTATGGTATATCAAAACCCATCATACTTTATTTACACCAGTACTTAACTTATCTCGAAACTGATACTAAGGCATCTTTTCTTAAGTTCAAGTCTAAATGCTATCATGTGTGCTACCGGTTAACAGCAATCTCCTAACTCTTTTATACAAACTTAGGTATTATTGTTACAACACCTAAAGGCTTAAATCAGTGGCTCTGATACCAGCTTCTGTCACGACCCCCGACCCACCCTGGACGGAATCGGGAGTCACGAACAGCCCAGTGGTACCGGTGATTATTTTGAAAACTTTGCAGCGGAAATTTCATCAGAACCGTGAGTTAGGAAAAATATCAGAGTTTAGAAAACACCGGATTTTTATTTATTAAATAGATGGGATAAACCCATTTTTTACAATGGTAGCTTTAATAAAGATAAATTTTATTTAATTTAATAAAATAAGCCACTTCTTGATGCCTTTCAGTGCCGTATCCATCTTTTACTCCAATCTACTGTAATTACCTGAAACATGTTTGAAAAAGGTTTTGTCAGCGGGAAAACTGAGTGAATCATTCAGTTTTACTAAAACGACACTTTTGTTATAATTTACAGTATTAAGAGAGATTACAATGTTTTAGATATCAAACCAACTACCCACAGTACTTGTCACTCGAACACACATTGGCTATCTCGTTGTCCAATGGTGTCTGTGACTATGGTCATATCACTCATTGGCTAACTCGTTGTCCAATAGTGACGGATTTCAAGTAATGTATACAAAACCCCACATACCGGCTGTAACTTGGTGATTACATAAACTTAATCACTGTAATTATAACTTTGAAAAACATTTAAAAATTTATAAAATACTTTGATAAAAAGAGAATGACTCACATTATAAGCATGCAGATTCATACAGCCAAAGTTACAGATAAGCCTCGATATATTGCAGATTTGTACAGGCAGAACTTAGCCTATTAATTAGCCTTGTAACCTAGTGCACACGAACTAGGTAATTAACTAATACAGCATTTACGATAACTCACGAGATCAAACCCTCACAACGATTTACAAGTGCAATACTTAACAATTCAGCGGATTCACAACGAATGACAGAGTATAGTTCGAATTCGAACAGCACTCAAACATTCAAGTCGAAATCACGATGAATAACAAAGTATAAACTCAATTTGAGCAGCACTTAAACAATCGTTGGATAGTTACAATCGATCGGACATTGAATCGTATCAGCGATTGAGTTAATACCCTGATTGCGGCGTCGATTAGTGAATCGTGTGTGTTAATTGTTATAAACAGAGCATAACTCCGTGTAGAATTGGAATTTCTTCGTCGTTCCGAAGCCAGAAATCAAGTCCCACAGCCGACTATTTATAGCTGGAAAATGGTCCCTGTCGCGTGTCGCGACAGGTCCCCTTGTGCCTGTCGCGTGGCGCGACGGGTTACTTTTAACATAAGGTTGCCGCATGTATTTGTAGCCTAGGTGAGTCGACAGAACGAGAAAATTCGATTTTGATAATAAACTGTGATGATAATCGTCAATGAGGAATACCCCCCCTGAGTTTTAGGGGCCCTGATCCTGATTCTGTTTGTTCTGAAAATTTTAAGGTTTATGCAGAATTACTTGGGTGTCTCAATTAATGTTTCTTAGTGAATAAAATATAATAATAATAATAATAATAATAATAATAATAGAAATAAAAATATAATAGTTTTAGTGAGAGTTGTTATGGTTTGGGATAAAAAGGAATAAAATAGTGAGAAAAGAAAATAGACCCACTTTGTAACTTTAGGGTTCAACTAGAAAGATTCCTGGTATAAATTTTGGGTATAACTTTTGGACTATTTTGAAAATGTATAAAGCACTCGTGTTAAGTATAATACTCCTAATTCAACCTTGTCCCGATGTCCCGAGACCGAATCCCAACAACTTAGTCGGGCAGAGCCCTGACATAAGTTATGAGGCTCAGATCAATCGGAAAGGGTAGCGGTGATCGGGAGTTAAAACACTTAAAACGGCATGGCTTTATTTATTTAATATTTTTAAAGAAAGAAATATATAAGAAAAGAATTGAAGGAGGCGACAGAAAGATTCAAGCAAATGTGAAAGTGTGCTAGTCCTTATTTATAGTAGAGGTTAAGTTGAAGTTTGTTCTTATCTTTTGCGACACGTACTACACAGGAATGAATTCTCAAATTTAAATGGTTGATCAATGCATTGTTGTATGCATATTGAGTGTACATGTTTAACATTCCCATTGCATGTTTTTGTTTTGATTTAATATCATTTTTTATTATTATTATTATTATTATTATTATTATTATTATTATTATTATTATTATTATTATTATTATTATTATAAATAACTTTCTTTTACATGCACCTTACATGCCTTATGTATTTATTTTTAATCGTTTTAAATTTTCATTATTTAACTATTTTATTAACTATATATTATAATTAATTTAACTGCTTTACTTATTTGACGCTTATAGCTTATAAAATATAACTTTTTACAAAATAATAAATATGTTATTAGAACGAGAATATTTTTGTCTACAATTGGGTCTAAGTTTCATTAAAAACAGAGTAGGTTCAAAATACAATGTATTTTTATAATTTGATTATTATATGGTTCCTAGGCCCGTCTAGGTACTTCATATTTTTTTAAAATTTAACTTACCCGTAATCTACCCGTCTAATAATATAAGTTTATATAGACTTTTATTTTATTAGAAAGGTCACTCATATACATGCCAATTAATATAATATTTCAACCAACTATAAAATAGTGTTTAAAACTATTTGGGTTGAATATTTATATTAAAAATAAACTTTTTACTAGTTACTAGTTTACTAGGGTTTAATAAATTTAACCAAACCTATAATTCTTATATAAAAATTAGGAATGTTACAATAACACAGTCTTGGATTGAAGGGAGCGTTGGAAAGTTAGCCTGATTACAGAATGATAGCATAAGCGATGAACAGTAGGTAAAACGGAGTCGCATGAGCTGAATGACGAAGGGTCATTCGATTGGATGACAATCTAGACGGATGGTCATCTAGTCGGATGGCCATTCGGTCGGATTGTCATTCGTTTGGGATAGATGTGTTTGTGTTTGTTGTGACTTTGAAGTTTTCAGTGTAGCATTTTAAAAACAGAGAAGTATCTCTACCTTTCAGGTCGTTCGATCGAATGGTCATCCGTACGGATGGTCGTTCGATCGGATGGTGATCCGTTCCAGCGAGACATTTCAAAAGCATGTCCACAGTAGGATGGTCATTCGATCGGATTACCATTCGTTTGGATATGATATGTATTGAAAATTTATAAAAAGTGTTAAGTATTTGAGACCACAAGTCATCCGATCGGATTGTCGTTCGATTGGATGGCAATCCGATCGGACGGCAATCCGTTCGGTGACCTGATCGTTTGAAACTTGTAAAATTTTGTTAAGTTTTGCGGTTTGATCGAGACGGTATGACAACGTGTTAAACATCGGTAACTCCACCAAGTTCAAGTTATCCGATCGGATGGGAATCACCCCGTCTGGTCAGTTAACTGTTCTTGACGGTTGTTCATGTTCAACACGTGAATCAGTTGTCTCTTTGATTGGAATCAGTTCTCAAACCGACGCTTCACTAGAGAATGAGTGGAAGGCCTGAATGAGCTCCGATTCCATCGGTTTTGAGTAGAAAGTTAAGAATATTGAAGAAAAGGTTGAAACACTTTGATTAACTTTAGATTTAGGTAGGATTAGTGTTTAAACATGTTGAAATCTCTTAGATCTGAGTTGTTCTTGGTGGAATGAGGTCACACTTTGAAGTTCATGAGAACCCATGATGACATCATCCTAGAACAGCCCAAATCGGACAGATTTCATGATGAAAAGTTAAGTTTCGATGGTGAAAATGATGAGAAAGTGTGTGTAGATCATAGAAGTACAAGATTTGAGGTAGAAACTTACAAGAATCGTGAGGAATCGAGAGAAAAATAGCCCAAGTGTGTGCTGGTCGAAGGAGGAGCTGTCACATCACTGTTCATGATGTGACATGTGCTATTTATAGGTGAAAGGAGGGGAGAGGCGGTGTAGGTGTGCGATCGGAGGGCAGTCCGATCAATGGCCATCCGATCGGATGGTCATCTGGACGGATGACCATTCGATTGAATGGTCATTTGATTGAAGGGCTCCGGCGAGTTGGTTTATGACTTTTCGTTTCGTGCGTTGAGCGTTGCGATACGTTTAAGCGAGTGTCGATTAAGCGATGCGATAAATACTAGTTACACAAATAAGCTAACTAACATACAACAATCATAATTAACTTTGCGTTTAGCATTTGCGATTAGATTGCAATGCGATAGAGTTGCGATTGCTTTTTCGATTAATCACCACAAACATATAAGTAAGCATGCACAAGTAACACATAAATAGCACACACACGTAAAACAATATTCAGAACCTACGATTCAAGTTGCGATGCGATAGCGATGCGATTAGCGATAAATAGATTAACGATTAATAGTCGATTAAACTTCGATTATTAGCATTTACTCCACATAATACAACTAAAGTAGCACAAATTAAAGTATCGATTACGAGTCAGGAAGTACAATCAATAATTAAGCAAGGAGTAACAGATCGCATTTAGCAATCTTTTCTTCCTTTGACTTTGACTTTGACTTGTACTTTGACTTCAAAATGCAGGTTGTTACAGCCTCCCCTACTTTAGGGAATTTTGATCCCGAAATTAGGCCGTAGGCGTAACAAATAACTGTGGATACTTCGCCTTCATGTCACTTTCGAGTTTTCAGATGAACTCTGCGTCGCGTTTGCCTTCCCAGCGAACTTTCACAATGGGAATGCGTGAGCGTCTGAGCTTCTTGGTTTCTCGATCCATGATCTCGACAGGCTTTTCCACGAAGTGGAATGTTTCGTCCACTTGTAGATCCTCAAGCGGTACTTGTAAATTCTGCTCGGCCAGGCACTTTATTAGGTTCGATACATGGAAAGTCAGGTGGATGTTGCTAAGCTCCTCCGGTAGTTCGAGTCTGTAGGCCACCTTTCCAATCATTTCCAGAATTTTAAAGGGTCCAACATATCGAGGCGTGAGTTTCCCTTTCTTGCCGAATCTGATCACCCCTTTCCAAGGTGACTCCTTTAGGAGTACGTGATCGCCAACTTCAAATTCAAGGGGCTTGCGGCGTCTATCGGCGTAACTTTTCTGATAACACCAAGCTTTCAGTAGGTTGTCTCGAATTTGGAGGATTTTGTTAGTCGTTTCCTGCAGCAGCTCGGGTCCGGTTATTTGCGCATCTCCAATCTCATGCCACACAATCGGCGATCGACATTTTCTTCCATATAGTGCCTCAAATGGTGCCATTTGAATGCTAGAATGATAACTGTTATTGTACAAGAATTCGACCAAAGGTAAGTGCGCGTCCCAATTACCACCGAAATCTATGACACACGAGCGAAGCATGTCTTCAAGGGTACGAATTGTTCTTTCAGTCTTACCGTCAGTTTGGGGATGGAAAATGGTACTTAGATTGAGGGTAGCACCGAGAGAAGATTGAAACATTTCCCAAAGACGCAAGGTAAACCGACAATCGCGGTCAGAGATAATATCACGAGGCGGCCCGTGTCGACAGATGATTTCGTCGGTGTAGATCCGTGCTAATCGTTCTACCTTGTAGTCTTCTCGTATCGGCAGAAAATGAGCAAACTTAGTCAAACAGTCAACGATAACCCAGTTGCTATCGTGACCTGAAGGTGTACGCGGAAGTTTCGTTATGAAGTCCATAGCTATACTCTCCCAATTCCACATCGGGATCTCAGGTTGCACGAGTAAGCCAGAGGGCCTTTGCTGTTCGGCATTGACTTTTGAACAAGTCAGGCACTTCGAAACATAGATTGCGATATCCTTCTTCATTCCAGGCCACCAATACCGTAAACGAAGGTCATGGTACATTTTGTCTACACCAGGATGAATGGAATATCGAGACTTGTGCGCTTCAGTCAACAATATATCTCGAAGGTTATTGCGACTTTGAATCCAGATGCGATCTAGATAATAGTAGATACCGTTCGATTTGGTGACAAAGTGTGATTCGGCACCACACTTCTTCATTTCCTCTCGATTGGTATCTTCAACGAAGCAGGCCTGCTGAGCATCACGAATCAAGGCTTCGAGGTCGTGCTGGGCGTGAGTATTACGAACGCTATGAAAATAGCTTCGTCTACTTAGAGCATCGGCCACGACATTTGCATTGCCAGGGTGGTAATGAATCTCATAGTCGAAATCGTTAAGAAGTTCTACCCATCGGCGATGGCGCATATTCAGTTCCTTTTGGTTGAGGATGTGTTGTAGGCTCTTATGGTCGGGGAAGACCGTACACTTGGTACCGTAAAGGTAGTGCCGCCAAATCTTCAACGTAAAAACAACTGCGCCTAGCTCGAGGTCGTGGGTTGTATAGTTCTTCTCGTGGATCTTGAGCTGTTGAGAAGCATACGCGATAACCTTGTCCCATGCATGAGAACACATCGGAGACCAAGGTTCGAGGCATCGCAGTAGACAACGAAGTCATTGTTTCCGTCGGGTAGAGTGAGAACAGGAGCATTGCAGAGCATATGCTTCAGAGTCTGAAAGGCTTGCTCTTGTTCGGTTCCCCAAACAAAAGGCTTGTCTTTATGCGTTAAGGAAGTAAGCGGAACAATGATTTTTGAGAAGTCAGTGATGAATTGGCGGTAATAGCCGGCCAATCCGAGGAACGAACGAACATCGGATGGTGATTTTGGAGTAACCCAACTCTTAACAGCATCGATCTTCACGGGGCCGAGTGTATACCTTGACTATTGACGATGTGACCGAGAAATTGAACCTCCTCTAACCAAAATTCACACTTGGAGAACTTGGCATAGAGTCGATTCCCCTGGAGTAGCTCGAGAACCAAACGTAGATGTTGCGCGTGTTTGGTTTTCGACTTCGAATAGATAAGGATATCGTCGATGAATACGATGACGAAACGGTCAAGAAATGGCTTACACACGCGATTCATCAAATCCATGAAAACCGCGGGTGCATTGGTTAAACCAAAGGGCATTACGACGAATTCATAATGGCTGTATCGGGTTCGGAAAGCGTTTTTGGGTATATCTTCCTCCTGGATTCATAACTAGTGATAACCTGAGCGTAAATCGATCTTCGAGAAACACGTAGCACCTTGCAATTGGTCAAACAAATCATCAATTCGGGGCAGGGGATAGCGATTCTTGATAGTCAGCTTATTCAATTCCTTATAGTCGATGCACATCCGAAACGACTCGTCCTTCTTTTTTACAAAGAGAACTGGTGCGCCCCAAGGAGAGGTGCTAGGGCGAATGAAGCCTTTGTCAAGTAATTCCTAGAGTTGACTCGAGAGTTGGCGCGTTTTAGACGGAGCAAGGCAATAAGGAGATTTAGCAACAGAGTTAGCTCCAGGAATGAGGTCAATACGAAAATCGATATCACGACTCGGGGGTAAACCAGGTAAATCATCAGGAAAGACTTTAGGAAAATCACGAACCACAGGCACCTTATCAATTGCCTTCTTTTCCTTTTCCTCCGCTACTATGATGTGAGCCAAGAAAGCTTTGTATTCCTTGTGGAGATACTTGCTCGCTTGGATACACGACATGAGTTTGAGATTCTTCGATGCGACTTCACCATAGACACAAAGTTGATCACCATTAGCGAACGAGAAACGAATCATTTATCAAAGCAAACGACTTCAGCACGATTTTCACGAAGAAAATCCATGCCTACTATGATATCAAAACTACCAAGCTGCATCGGGATAAGTTCGATAGGGAAGACGTGATTGATGAGTTTAAGTATACAATCATGTAGGACAGAACGAACAGTAACAGTCCTTCCAGTGGCAACTTCAACGTCGAACTTCGTAGGGAGATGGGCGCGCTTACGATTAAGGAGCTTTTCGAATTCTAACAACACAAAACAATTATCGGCTCCAGTATTAAATAAACACGAAGCATATATACCATTTACGAGGAACGTACCATTAACAACGTTGTTATCTGCTTGAGCCTGGCGTCCGTTGATGTTGAAGGCACGTCCGCGGGCTGCTGGCTGCTGCTGCTGCTGAGGCTGCTGCTATTGATGTTGTTGCGGCTGCTGCTGTGGCTCTTGCTTCACCACTCTGTTAGGGCACATGTTTGCAAAGTGGTTGGGATCACCACATGCAAAGCAGGCTCTTGCATGAGCTACGGGGGCAGGAGCTGATGGTTGGCCCTGGGGAGCAGGAAGGAGAGCTGGTGGTGCAGGAGCTTGAACTTGAGCTTGAGCTGGGACTTGGCAAGGACCGGTACGGCAATTGGTAGTGAAGTGGCCATACAGGTTGCAGTGAACACAAAACCTGCATGCAATCCCGACAGGATGATGATAGGTACAGGTAGGGTAGACCGGGTGTGGACCAGTGTAGGCACGCTTAGCCAGCGGTGCATTGGTCACCGGTGCTACTACTTGGCGGTTTTGGGGTTGCGGTTGAGCAGGGACAGCTTGGAGTGGAGCGGCGGCTGTGACAGCGCAATTCTTGCTGTTGTTGTTCTTTCTCTTGCGGCGGGAGGACTTGCAAGCTTGTGGAGCGGCGGTTTCAGCGGTGGGAGCGGCGATAGCTTGATGAAGGCTCTTTGGAGTGTTCTTGAAGTACCCAGCGAGAACTCGCTTGTCATTAATCTCAGCAGCGAGTAGGTAGGTTTCTTCAATTGTTTCTTTCTTCGCGGCTTGCACGAAGTCAGCAACGCAATCTGGTAGGGCACGGATATACTTCTTGATCGTCATATCAGGTGTTGCCACCTGGCTTGGACAAATGATACTTAACTGCTTAAACCGAGCTACCAGACTGGCGTTATCGCCACAATCCTGCTTGAATTCCTTCATCATGAGTTCTTTCAACTCATCCCAAGTGAGCCCATAGGCTGTATCTTTCCCACGTCTGCTTCTTTCGGCTATCCATCAATCCAGAGCCCTAGATTGGAAAACGCCAGTTGCGTTGACAGTTCGTAGGTGTTCGGGACATCCGCTCTGGCGTAGCGTGACTTCGATTGAGTCGAACCATTGAAACATTGTGCTTGGTCCCTCTTTGCTCGTGAAGTCTATTGGGCCACAGGCCTTTAAATTGCTTAAAGCTGAAAGTACCCTTAGGCGAGTTAGTCCTTGATTCCTTAAAGGACTTGCTAGCGTTTTCATTAAGCTCATTGACGATTTGTGGGATAACTTTAGCCATCTGCTTAGCGACGAGGGAAGCGATTCGCTTATCAGCATGATTCCGGCGTGCAGCGCGGGAGTGATGCGATCCAAATGACGACATTGTCTGCAACAGACATCGCCATAGGAATCAAACACTATATAATCGAATCTCACCTCACACGCACTACTACTAAATAAAGCTCAGGAACACATCGACATATAACACATTGTCACACAATCACGTAGGCACATAATCCACATACACACGTATGCACATAAGCACGTAAGCACATTGCCCACCGAAACCATGTTAAACACTATATTTTGCACGTATTTACCTACATATATTGCACGTATTCACCTATCATTCAAGGTTCGCGAGCGCGATCGAGAGTAGTGATTGCGAGTAGCGGGTACACAACGAGTAGCATAGCGAGTAGTATAGCATCGACGAGTGATATAGCATGCAATTTGTTAACGTTTTGAGATAAATGTGCAGTGCGAGTTGTGTGTGTTGATTGACGGGTGGTCCGTAGGACAACCTGTAACAACTCTCATCAAAAGTCATAATTATTAAATTAATTAGTCCAAAAGGAAACCCTAATTGAGACACCCAAGTGATTCTGAACAAACCCTAAAATTTTCATAATTTTCAGAATCAGGATTAGGGCCCCTAAAACTCAAGGGGGGATAAACCCTAGTGGACGATTATCCAAATTGTGAGCTGTAGAAATCAAATTTTCGAAATCCACCAACTCAGCAAGCCTACCCATGCACGTAGCTACCCTATGAATATAGGTTGGCAGTCGCGTAGCGCGACGACTAAGGGGTAGGCAGTCGCGCTACGCGACGGGGTAAAATTTTCAGTATAAATAGTGGGGTTTGGGACTTGAATTCTGGTACTGAAACGACGGAAAAATTCGAAGTATACTCTAAGTTATAGCAGGAATACTCTAAATTACACCCCGGGTCTCGAAATTCTGCCACAAAACAGGGTATTAGCACAATCGCTGCTACGATTCATTTATCCGACGATCAATATATCCAATGAATGTTTAAGTGCCGCCCACATTAGGGTTATACTTTATTATTCGTCATTAATTTGTCGGATCATCGTTAATTCGATAGATAAAGTATTATACTTTGTCGTTCGTTGTTAATTCAACGGATCATCGTTAATTCTATGGATGAAGTATTGCATTTTGTCATTCATTGTGAGAATTTGATCTCGTGAATTATCGTAATTGCTGGATTGATTACTAACCCAGTTTTGTGTGCATTGTTATTTATATTAGGTTAACAAGGCTAAATCATAGATTAGACTCTGACCATATTAAATCAGCAATGTGAGTCATTCTCTCTTTTTATCAAATCTATTTACAAAATCATGTTTATTTCAAAGTTATAATTACGGGGATTAAGTCTTTGTAATCACCAAGTTACAGCCGGTATGTGGGGTTTTGTATACATTACTTGATAATCGTCACCATTGGGGCAGCCAATGGGGGATATGACCATAGTCACAGATTCGGTCGAGTGACAAATACCGTGGGTAATTGGTTTGATAATAGAAACATTGTAATCGCTCTTAATACTGTAAATTATAATAAATGTGTCATTTTAGTAAATAGAATGATTCACTCAGTATTTCCCGCTGACAAAACCTTTTTCAAACATGTTTCAGGTGATCTGTTGTAATTCAGAAAAAGTGCTGGGAAGCATTTCAAGCTTAAGATAGTGGCTCATTATAAAAATAAAGAAATAAGTTTTGTAATATCAAGATTTTATAATAAAAACATAATATTGTAAATTATCAGGGTTTTATCCCGAATTGTGAAATAAAATAATCGGGGAAAATTTTAGCTTTAAACGATCCTTTTAAATAAACTTCCGCTGTTAAACTCAATTAAATAAATACCGCAGTATTTCTGTCCCGCGGCTCCTGAAACGGGTCAAACCGGGTCGGGGGTCGTGACAGAAATAAGGTGGTATCAGAGCCACTGGGTTAAGCTAATTAAGTATTTAGAAATACTTAATTTTTCCTGATTACTATTATGTGATTATGTGTTTTATTAACTGACTATTTGTTAGTTACAGTATGGGTAAGAAAAAGCTGTCAAGCATCTATCTTAAATTAGATAGATCATCCAATGAGAAGGGAAGTTCATCCCGAACCAAATCCTCGAATCAGGCTGAAATTCCTGAAGAAGGAATATTCGTGCGAAAGGCACAATACGAGGAATCACTTTCTCCTCAAAGGAGGGAAATGATTATTAAGAAAAGTAAAGAGAAAATCCGAGAAAAGAGGATTAAAACGGGAAACTCAGGAATTAATTGATAAATCACCTTGGGAAGATAAACTAGATGAGAAATGGGCTAATTTATATATGCTAGCCACCGTAGCAGAAAATATAAATCTTTAAAGTTTAACGCCCTACCCTCACAATCTAGAAACCTTGTGTGATAAATAAAATTTGAAAACCTAAGTGTGTTTATCAGTTATCTTTGTAATCAACTAGTACACAGTATGTAATAAATTACAAAGTTATTTGTAAATTTTAACTTAGTATTTTATGCATTTTGCATATATGCTACATCAGCATGAGTGGGATATCCGAAGCTTTTCAGAACCTTAATCTTTACCCTGTAACTATCGAAGCTTCCAAAGAATATACTAGCTATTATCCCGATGTTGAACAACCAGTAGAATTCAAGGTTCCACCTTTGAGCAAGCCAAAACAAAAGAAAAGGACTTACGTAGGATGGAGAAAAATACGCAAGAAGAAACCAGCTAAAAAACTGCCCAAAATAAACAATCCTTTGAAAAAGGGAAAAGAAATTATAACCGGAAAGAGTTCTAAACAACAAGAAATGGAAACTGAAGACAAAGAGGAGGGTAAGGAGATAGAAATACAGATGGAGGAAATTACTAAAGAAGTAGTAATGGAAGTTGGGCAAGGGTCTATACCAGCTCAGAGAGAAATCGGAGAGAGTTCCAATCCAACCCAGGAAAGAACTTTTCAAGATGAGATAGATTTCCTATTGGCAAGCTGTGAAACCATTCAGCCTGTCAATAATAATAATAATAATATTTTTAATTATCCTCTTGGAAACCAACTCCCTATGAATTGGGAACCAGCAATTCTAGACCCAATAGTTCACTCCCAACCCATAGGAATGGACGAATGGTGGACGAACGATTGGCAATTCTAAAATATTGTCAACGATCCTTACTCTTTTCTTCCACAATTCGATCCGGAACCCCTACCTAATCCACCCATGAGTAATGAAAACCTGGCAGAACTTCGCCACTTTGGTGAAGAGTTGTTTGATGCTGGAACTAGAATTAGGGAAATAGGGGGACAGATTGCTTGGAAGTACGATGAAAGGGAAATGCGTTTTTAGAACAACCAGTGACGAGAGATAGTACGATGATAAAATGGTAGTTGTATAATAGTACTAGTAAAGTTAGTCTGTAAATAACCAATAAAACTCTGTATGATATCTGTGAGTAATGATGCATACTATAATAGATATATAAATGAAATCGAGAAATCGATTGTTTTGACTATATCTGTATTATAAAATTTTCTGATTGTTTGTATATAATTATTATTTATCAGTTACTAATAAAATTTATATATATACATTATCAGATGGCAAACAGTGGTAATGAACCTATAAATGAAGTTAATCATTCCGAACAACATTCAAGAGATCAATATATGACTCGGCAAGATATCGAAAACATTGTTGCTCAAGGGATAGCCAATGCTATTCCAGCATTTGTTGCTGCTATAAAGAATCCGATCGAACCACAACAGATTGTCCCTAGTAAACAAATTACTGAAGATAACTTCAGTAATAGTGTAAATGGAGGCAATAATCATAATAAGGAACCACATCAAGCTCCATTACCCAAGAAAATGAAAACTGCAACGCCTGGTTGCACTTTCAAAGAATTCCTTGCTTGTAAACCCACTGAATTTGCAGGCAATGAAGGAGCAACTGCATCACTGCGTTGGTTAGAGAAAACCGAAGCAGTCATTGCAATAAGTAAATGTGGTAAAGATGACCAGGTCATGTATTCATCCAATCTGTTCAAAGAAGGAGCACTCGAGTGGTGGAACACTGTGTTACAATCAAAAGGAAGAGTAATAGCTTATGCTATGACTTGGGAAGAATTTAAAAGTTTGGTGGAAAGAAAATTCTGTCCTGAGTATGAGAAGGAACAGATGGCGAATAAATTTCTAAATCATCGGATGATGAGTGTGGATTGTCGCGGTTATACCTCGACATTCTTTGAATATGCAAGAGTGATACCAACACTGGCTTCGCCAGAACCGGTACTTATTTCTCGCTATATTTGGGGGCTAATTAGTGAAATCCGCAATATTGTTAAAGCTGCGAGACCTCGCACTATTGACGATGCGGTAGAATTAGCTAATACTCTAACCGATGAACTGGTGCGCACGAGAGATGAAGATAGGAAAAAGGCATTAGCTCAGAAAATTACCCAAGGATTTCGTACGGGTAATAATAACAGCTTCAAGAGAAAAGGAACAGGGCAATCTCCAGCTCCGTCATTCTGCAGGAAATGCAAAAAGAAGCATTATGGAAGATGCGATATCACTTGCAATTTTTGCAAAACTGTAGGACATCGTGAAGAGAACTGCAAAAAGAAAACAGTAATCTGTTTTAATTGTGGAGAAGCGGGGCATTATAAAACAGAATGTCCTAAATTGGTCAAACCAGTAGATAACAAATCCAAGACGACCGAAGGAACTACTAAGAAGAATACCAGGGCATTTCAGCTGACCACTCAAGAAGCAGAACTCATTCCGGATGTGATAGCGGGTACGTTCTTAGTTCACAACGTTTACGCCAAAGTATTATTTGACTCTGGTGCGAACCAAAGTTTTATAAATACTTTATTCTGTCAAGCTCTTAAGTTACCTTTAACCAACATTAGGCAGATTTTCACAGTTGAAACAGCAGACGGAAATTCAGTTAAAATAGATAAAGTTTTGCAAGAAGGAAACATAGAACTTTTAGGACATAAATTCTCTGCAAGACTATTGCCGATGAATTTAGCTGAATTTGATGTTGTATTAGGAATGGATTGGTTAGTAGCCAACCATGCTAGAATCCTTTGTGATCAGAATTCCATAGAAATTCAATCACCTACTGGAGAAATGATTAGGATTACAGGAGATAAACCACGTAAGCCCATGAAGTTCATATCAGTAATGAAAGTTGCTAATTATGAACGAAAACAAGGAATAGTGTATATGATTTCAGTAATCATTAACACTAAGGGAAAAGATCTTAAGGAAATACCAGTAGTCTCAGAATATCCTGATGTATTTCCAGAAGATTTACCAGGATTACCTCCAGATAGGGAAGTAGAATTTAGGATTCATCTAATTCCAGGAACTACACCGATAGCCAAGGCACCTTATCGGTTAGCACCCACAGAAATGTTAGAATTGAAAAAGCAATTAGATGAATTACTAAGTAAATGATTCATACAACTTAGCTCATCCCCTTGGGGAGCGCCAGTGTTGTTTGTAAAGAAAAAGGATGGTTCAATGAGAATGTGTATCGATTATAGGGAATTGAATAAGGTTACAATTAAGAATCGATATCCATTACCTAGGATTGATGATCTTTTTGATCAACTTCAGGGGGCTAGATATTTTTCTAAGATAGATTTACACTCTGGATATCATCAATTGAAGGTACAAGAAGAAGACATACCTAAGACTGCTTTCAGAACTAGGTATGGTCATTACGAGTTTACAGTCATGCCCTTCGGGTTAACGAATGCACCTGCAGCATTCATGGACATGATGAATAGAATCTGTAAACCGTATTTGGATAAATTTGTAATTGTCTTCATAGACGATATACTTATTTATTCCAAAAGTCAGACAGAGCATTGTGAACATCTTCATGCACTCTTAACTTTGTTAAGAAAAGAAAAGTTGTACGCCAAATTCTCGAAATGTGAATTCTGGCTAAAGGAAGTGCAATTTTTAGGACACATGGTGAATCATGAAGGTATTCACGTAGATCCTGCTAAGATAGAGGCAATTACCAAATGGAAGGTTCCACAAACAGCAATGGAAATAAGAAGTTTTATAGGTTTAGCTGGGTATTATAGACGGTTTATTAAGGATTTTTCCAAGATAGCCGTACCATTAACTAAGTTAACCTGTAAAGCCACTAAGTTTGAATGGGGACCTAAACAAGAAGAAGCTTTTAGGATTTTGAAACAGAAATTAACCCATGCACCAATCTTAGCCTTACCAGAAGGAACTGAAGATTTTGAAGTATATTGTGATGCTTCAAAATTAGGATTTGGATGTGTGCTTATGCAACGCAAAAAGGTAATTGCGTACGCATCAAGGCAATTGAAAAAGCACGAAGAAAACTATACGACTCATGATTTAGAATTAGGAGCCGTAATTTTTGCCCTTAAGATTTGGAGACACTATCTTTACGGAAGTAAATTTACTATTTACACAGACCACAAAAGTTTAAGATACATATTTGGGCAAAAAGAGTTAAACATGAGGCAAAGGAGATGGATGGAAATCTTAAGCGACTACGACTGTGATATTCAATATCATGAAGGAAAAGCAAATGTAGTTGCAGATGCTTTAAGTCGTAAGTATTATGAGAAACAACGACGGGTTCGTGCTCTTAGATTAAATCTACAAATAGATTTAATGGAACAATTGAAGAATGTTCAAACTACAGCAATCAAGGATGATGCTGAAGGAATGAAAGGACGAATCAAGGAATTAGAACAAAGAGTAGATGGGATTTGGAGATTCCACAAAAGTAGAATTTGGGTACCTAAGCAGGGAGACTTAAGACCTAAGATTTTAGAAGAAGCTCATAAATCTAGGTATACCATGCACCCAGGAAACAATAAAATGTACCAAGATTTAAGAAAGAACTTTTGGTGGATAGGAATGAAAAAGGACATAGCCAGCTATGTTTCTAAATGTCTTACTTGTTCACAAGTTAAGGCAGAACATCAGAAACCTTCAGGACTATTACAACAGTTAGAGATGCCAGTATGGAAATGGGAACTTATAACAATGGATTTTGTTACTAAGTTACCCAAAACCAGAAAAGGTAATGATGCGATTTGGGTAATTGTGGATCGATTAACCAAATCAGCTCACTTTCTACCTATGAAAGAAACCTTTAGCATGGAAAGATTGGCTAAATTGTATGTAGATGAAGTTGTATCCTTACATGGAGTTCCACTCTCCATTGTTTCGGATAGGGATAGTCGTTTTACTTCCCATTTCTGGAAAAGTTTCCAGCAAGCTATGGGAACTCGACTAAATCTGAGCACTGCATATCATCCCCAAACAGATGGACAAAGTGAAAGAACGATCCAAACTCTAGAAGACATGCTCCGAGCATGTGTAATAGACTTTGGTGGAAGTTGGGATGATCATTTACCATTAATTGAATTATCCTATAATAATAGTTATCATTCAAGCATTGATACTGCTCCGTTTGAGGCACTGTATGGAAGAAAGTGCAGAACTCCAGTTTGTTGGGCAGAAATAGGAGAAAGTCAATTATCAGGTCCTGAAATTGTGCAAGAAACAACTGATAAGATTACTCAAATCAAGGAAAGGTTGAAGACGGCTCGAGATCGCCAGAAGAGTTATGCAGACAATAGATGCAAGCCGTTAGAATTCCAAGTTGGAGACAAAGTACTATTGAAAATTTCTCCTTGGAAAGGAGTTGTTAGATTCGGTAAGAAAGGGAAGTTAAGTCCCAGATACGTAGGACCATTTCCAGTGATCCAACGTATAGGACCAGTAGCTTATCGTTTACAATTACCAGAAGAATTATCTGGGGTACATGATGTATTACATGTATCCAATCTCAAGAAATGCTTATCAGATGAATCACTGGTAGTACCTCTTCGAGATATAGAAGTAAACGAAAAGTTGAAATTTGTTGAGAAACCTCTTCAAATTGAGGATCGAAAGATCAAGTTTCTCAAACATAAACGACTAGTTTTAGTCAAAGTCAGATGGGATTCAAAGAGGGGAGCTGAATACACTTGGGAGCTGGAATCAGAAATGAAGCGAAAGTATCCTCACTTATTCCAGTAAATCTCGAGGACGAGATTTTTCATAAGGTGGGGAGAATGTAACAACTCTCATCAAAAGTCATAATTATTAAATTAATTAGTCCAAAAGGAAACCCTAATTGAGACACCCAAGTGATTCTGAACAAACCCTAAAATTTTCATAATTTTCAGAATCAGGATTAGGGCCCCTAAAACTCAAGGGGGGATAAACCCTAGTGGACGATTATCCAAATTGTGAGCTGTAGAAATCAAATTTTCGAAATCCACCAACTCAGCAAGCCTACCCATGCACGTAGCTACCCTATGAATATAGGTTGGCAGTCGCGTAGCGCGACGACTAAGGGGTAGGCAGTCGCGCTACGCGACGGGGTAAAATTTTCAGTATAAATAGTGGGGTTTGGGACTTGAATTCTGGTACTGAAACGACGGAAAAATTCGAAGTATACTCTAAGTTATAGCAGGAATACTCTAAATTACACCCCGGGTCTCGAAATTCTGCCACAAAACAGGGTATTAGCACAATCGCTGCTACGATTCATTTATCCGACGATCAATATATCCAATGAATGTTTAAGTGCCGCCCACATTAGGGTTATACTTTATTATTCGTCATTAATTTGTCGGATCATCGTTAATTCGATAGATAAAGTATTATACTTTGTCGTTCGTTGTTAATTCAACGGATCATCGTTAATTCTATGGATGAAGTATTGCATTTTGTCATTCATTGTGAGAATTTGATCTCGTGAATTATCGTAATTGCTGGATTGATTACTAACCCAGTTTTGTGTGCATTGTTATTTATATTAGGTTAACAAGGCTAAATCATAGATTAGACTCTGACCATATTAAATCAGCAATGTGAGTCATTCTCTCTTTTTATCAAATCTATTTACAAAATCATGTTTATTTCAAAGTTATAATTACGGGGATTAAGTCTTTGTAATCACCAAGTTACAGCCGGTATGTGGGGTTTTGTATACATTACTTGATAATCGTCACCATTGGGGCAGCCAATGGGGGATATGACCATAGTCACAGATTTGGTCGAGTGACAAATACCGTGGGTAATTGGTTTGATAATAGAAACATTGTAATCGCTCTTAATACTGTAAATTATAATAAATGTGTCATTTTAGTAAATAGAATGATTCACTCAGTATTTCCCGCTGACAAAACCTTTTTCAAACATGTTTCAGGTGATCTGTTGTAATTCAGAAAAAGTGCTGGGAAGCATTTCAAGCTTAAGATAGTGGCTCATTATAAAAATAAAGAAATAAGTTTTGTAATATCAAGATTTTATAATAAAAACATAATATTGTAAATTATCAGGGTTTTATCCCGAATTGTGAAATAAAATAATCGGGGAAAATTTTAGCTTTAAACGATCCTTTTAAATAAACTTCCGCTGTTAAACTCAATTAAATAAATACCGCAGTATTTCTGTCCCGCGGCTCCTGAAACGGGTCAAACCGGGTCGGGGGTCGTGACACAACCCTTAAACGATCTAAATATACGTACATTCCATACTTTTTACGGTTAATTATTGGAACTTGTGATCTACTAGTTGTTTGGACATGCAGGTGCTAAATTGAAAAAGGAGTGGATTTTATGAAGCTTGGATGGGAGCTGAGATTAGAGGAAACAAATTAGAGTAGTGAAGAAATGACAAAAGAAACAAAGAACAAAAACTCAGCTATCGCCGTAACCTACGGCTATTGTCGTAGGCTACGGCACCCACTTATGCCAAAATACACTGCCGTAAGGCAGTCTTGATGAGCCGTAAAGGAATGTTGGGTGCCGTAAACTACGGTACCTGGCGTAGCTTACGACACCATTTTGACCCCCGTTGACCTGATGACTGTCGTAAGCTACGGCGGGCGCCGTAGCTTACGGCACCGACTGTTCCCAAATTGTAACTCATGCATTAATGGGCCACTTGATGATGTTTTTAAGGGACTAATCATGTATTTTTGGTTATCATTCACTTTGGAAACGAAATTGGCTGCACTTGGAGACTTCTTGAGAGCTTGAAACATTCTGGAATCATTAGTTTTTATGTTGGAATTGCTTTTGAAGATTAAAACTTGTTTGATGATGTTTGTTCAAGCCATGAGTGGCTAAATACTTTGTGACTATCTTTGGTTGAAGGTTTACATGAGACTTTATGTTCATTTCCTTATTTCTAGAATAACAATCTTTATCTTTATTGAATTTCTTGTTATGGTGTGTGATTTATTGTTAGTAAAGTGGTGATTCTTATGTTAAACTAATTAGAAACCATACGTTCTTGGTGCCGTTGGCAATCGAGATATCATGGGTATAGTTAGACTTGGGTAAGGGTTGATGGATCATCGGGTAACAACCTCACGTTCTAGGAATCTGAGTACTTAGTTCCCTTTATTCACTGTAATTAATCATACATGAACTATGTCTATGTAGTTCTTTCTAGTGGAATGATAGCATAAATGTTAAAGCAAACCAGAAACTAAAGATGGTCATTTGTCTCTAATTTGTTTACAACCAACATTTTCATTTTTTGCAATTAGAATAGTAATCTTAGTTCTAAAAAAATCAAATCAGTCAACCAACTCTTTGAATTTACTTTTATTGCATTTAGTTTAAATTTAGTTAACTTAGATAAACCTTCAAATAACACATATTCCACAAACTTCCTGTGTTCGATACCCACTTGCCACTATCTATTTAGTAGTAATTGGATTATGTTGATTGTGACCACGACATCACGTCAAATTTTGGCGCCGTTGCCGGGGAGTAGTGTGCAACGTGTGTTATTTTTGATCTTTTTTAAGTTTGTTATTTTTCTGGTTTACGCTGGGTGTGTTAGTGTGCAGGTATTTACAGGTGCATGCGTACTAGAAGCTCTCACAAGCTATCACCACTGGCATTTGATCTAGAGATTGAACGGACTTTAAAAGGAAACAGAATCTTGTTAAGTGAGAACAAATTTAGCGGTTCACCAACAACACCAACTATGCCAATTACACCACTTAGATACATGGATCCACCGCCACCAACACCACCCACTACGGGTGAGCTTATACCACCTTTCATACCATCATCAACACAACCTTCACCAAATACTACCATGCCTAACACCACTACCGACCCTACTCCACCTCATGATGTTACACCAACCAACACTACACAACCCATTACCACCCAAGATGAACCTACACTCACTTTTAACCCTTCTACTACAATTCCACCATTTTCCCATTTTTTCCCAGGTGCAGGTCAATCATCTTCAACCTATTCAATAGCACCAAATTCAACCATTGTTCATGCTACTTCATCATTTAGACCAACGAACCAGTCGGGTTTTCAATATTTAACTCTTCCATTTGGTCAATCTTCGGGCATACGAGGAAATGGATATGATGAAGGGTATGAAGATTTTGAAGGTTATGAGGAAGATGGATATGCATATGGGGGTGATGGATATCAAGGGGAATTTGCTTATGTACAAGGTCAAACTCAAGGAATGCCAAGTGTTGGTGGAATTCCACAACAACAACTTATACCACAACATATTCGGCCAAGGCCACAAGGTCCACAAGTGCAACGTCCTATACCATTGCAACAAGTTCATCCACAAAATGCACAACCACAATTTCAAATGCCAATTCAACACCCACCGATGCCACACCATCAATTTCAACCACATATACCTCAAGGGCCTATACAAAGACCAATGGGTCCTATTCGTCCAAGGGGTCGGTTAGGTGTACCAAGAAGACATCTTAGAGAACATGCGAGGGGCATTGAAGCGCATTTTAGGCCGGTAATCACTCACAATCATTCACCGGTAGTTATTCCTCACAATAATCAAGGGAGGACATTTGAGGTAAGAACCAATTCATTGCAAAGCTTGCCAAAATATAAGGGTCTAGCAATGGAGGAGCCTTATTTTCATTTGGAGGCTTATGATTCGATTTGCAACACTCTTGGGAGTCAAGGTTTTTCGGCCGATGATGTCAAACTGGTACTATTCCAATTTTCTTTGGAAGACAAGGTGAAGAAATGGTTTTACACTCTACCGTCAGCATCTATCTATACATGGGCGGAGATGCAACAAATATTTTTAGATGAACTTTACACCGCTCAAAAGACCAATGATGCTAGGAAGGAATTGAGGAGTTTTCAACAACAACAAGGTGAAATGTTTCATGAGGCCTTTGAGCGTTTCAACATGATGATCAAGAGTTGCCCTCACCAAGGGATTGAACTTTGGGAATTAATGAATGCTTTCCACGAGGGGTTGAGTGCCGAAGATGCTCGCGATTTAATGTCCATCACAAATGGGATTTTTGGTACAAACTACGAGCATGACGATTGGGAGTTTTTGGAGCAAATGGCAATTACATCAAAAAGAAAAGCTCAAGCATCAAGGAGAGCACGACCGGCCATTACCCGAACTCAATTACATGCGGTAGACGATGGTAATGTTCAAACTTCTAACCAAATTTATGATGTTTGTGCTATTTGTAATGAGATAGGACATGCGGCTAAAAATTGCCAAGGAGGTGAAGGGTAATATGAAGAGGTTCATGCTGTGCAAGGTCAAGGAGGGAGTGGTAGAAATTACAATATGAATTCTAACACTTACCACCCCGGGTTGAGAAACCACCCAAATTTTCGGTACGGGAACCCTTCAAATCAAGCTAACCCGAATTTTCAAGGAAGTCAAGGTAACCTTGGTTCGCGCCAACTTTACAACAATCAAAGTGGATATCGAGGTGGGAACAATCAAGGGTACCAAAGACAATATCAAATGGGTCAAGAACAAGGGGGGTCTTCGGGTGGAAATGAGATGATGGAAATGTTAAAGAGCATGCAAGCGGAGATGCAAAGGAGAAATCAAATGGATGATGCACGCATACAAAAGGATGAGGCCCGAGACAAAGCAATTCAAACTTTGACCACCCAAATGGGTTAACTCACAACCGAAGTGGCGGACTTAAAGAAAAATAAAGGTCAATTACTAAGCGACACTAAGGTAAACCCGTATCATAATACTTCTAGAGGTAATAATGTTAATATTCATTATGTAAGTGTTTTGAGAAGTGGGAAAGAGTACAAAACCAATCCTTCACCGGATTTGGTTGATGGGGTGGTTGAGGACATAACGGGTCAAGAGAGTGAGGAAGAAAATGAAACATCTAACAATTCTTCTAAAAAACCCAATTTTGAAAAACCCGAAATTAATAAAGAAAAAGAAAATAAAAATGAGGATGGCGGATCTAGTCAAGTACCATTTCCCTCGGCTTTATTGGATCCGGGTAGGAAAAATTTTATTTCAAAACGGGGGCCTCAAAAGGAAGAAATGTGGGAGGTATTTAAACAAGTCCAAATTAATCTTCCTCTACTTGAAGCAATCAAACAGGTACCCGCTTACGCCAAGTTCTTAAAAGAATTATGTACTCAAAAGAGGCAATAAAAAGTGCCTAAATTGGTTGACTTGACGGAGCGGGTAAGTGCGGTTTTGAAAGGAGATCTCCTCCTAAGCTACAAGATCCGGGAACGCCTCTTATTAATATTCAAGTAGGAAATTTTCAAACTGCAAGGGCGTTACTAGATCTTGGGGCCGGAGTAAGTATCTTACCGGGGGGGGGGGGGGTTATATGGCCAATACGACTTTGGTCCATTGAAATGGGCCGAGACAACGGTGGTATTAGCCGATTTGTCTCATAAACTTCCTGGGTGTATTGTGCGGGATGTGATAGTTAAAGTTGATGAATTTTATTACCCCGTGGATTTTCTTGTGTTAGATTACTCATCCGCGGACCCAATTCAACAACAAAATGTTATCTTGGGTTGGCCGTTTTTTAACACCGCACACGCCGTTATTGATTGTCGATATGGTACGGTCGACATGATATTCGGTAATAGAAAGATGAGATTAAATGTTTTTACTAACGGTGCTAATGTTTATGGTGATGAGTGTTTTCTAGCAGATTTTATAGATGGATACGACCCGAAGGACTACGAGGAAGAGGTTTTGGAGTCATGTGTTTGTGATGTGTCTTTGCAGGTTCATGCATGTGCGTTGGAAGTGGAAGAGAAGGAGCAAGAGGCTCTCGCGGTGAAAGAAGGAAGACCGCCATGGACCCACCAAACGGAGACTTTCCCTGTGGGAATTGATTCGGGTACAAAACCTTCATTGGAGTGTCCACCAAATGTGGAATTGAAAGAGTTACCGAAACATCTAAAATATGCATTTTTGGGGGAGAACGACACCTTACCGGTGATCATTGCTTCTAATTTGGCGGTAGCTCAAGAAGAGGAATTGTTGCGGGTTTTGAAGGCTAATAAGGCGGCAATTGGATGGACGATAGCCGACTTAAAAGGTATTAGTCCATCCATTGTAATGCATAAAATCATTACAAGTGAAGATGCGAAGCCAACCCGTGAAACACAAAGAAGGTTGAACTCGAATTTAAGAGAAGTAGTCAAGAAAGAGGTGATCAAGTGGTTGGATGCGGCGATCATTTATCCCATTTCAGACAGTGTGTGGGTAAGTCCGACTCAGGTAGTGCCTAAAAAGGCCGGTATTAAGGTAATTAAGGATGAACAAGGCGAGCAAATTGCCACCCGACCGGTCACCGGGTGGCAAGTTTGCATCGATTATAGAAAACTAAACGCCGCTACCTCCAAAGACCATTTCCCGTTACCCTTCATTGACCAAATAATTGAAAAACTTTCGGGTCAAAAATACTATTGTTTTTTGGATGGGTATTCGGGTTATAACCAAATTGCTATTCACCCGGACGACCAACACAAAACCACGTTTACATGTCCATATGGTACATTTACTTTTCGGCGAATGCCATTTGGACTATGTAATGCCCCGGCCACATTCCAAAGATGTATGATAAGTATATTTTCAGACAAGGTCGGGGAGTCTCTTAAAGTGTTTATGGATGATTTTTCCATCTTTGGCCCAAGTTTCGAGTCTTGTCTTGATGAACTGGAAAACGTTTTAAAAAGGTGTGGTAAGGCAAACTTGGTGCTAAGTTGGGAAAAAAGCCATTTTACGGTTCAAGAGGGTATTGTGTTGAGACACGTTATATCGGATCGGGGAATGGAGGTAGACAAATCAAAGATTCGGGTAATTTCATCTCTACCCCCACCAAAGAATGTTAAAGGGGTGAGATCATTTTTGGGACACACGGGGTTCTATAGAAGATCTATTAAAGGTTTTAGTGTAATTACAAAACCTTTATGTAATTTATTATTGAAAGATGTTCCATTTGATTTTACTGACGAATGTTTGCAAGCGTTTCGTGTGTTGAAGGAACAGTTGGTGAAAGCTCCTATCTTGCAACCACCGGATTGGTCGAAGCCGTTTGAGATTATGTGTGATGCTAGCGACATGACCATTGGAGTTGTTTTGGGTCAAAGAGTTGATAAGAAGCCGGTGGTAATTTACTATGCAAGTAAAACTTTGTTCGAGGTGCAACTGAATTACACCACAACCGAGAAAGAATTATTAGCGGTGGTGTATGCCTTGGACAAGTTTAGATCCTACATTTAGGGGGGCAAGGTGATTGTGTATTCGGATCATAGCGCAGTCCGATATTTAATGGAAAAGAAGGATGCAAAGCCCCGGTTGATTCGTTAGGTGCTTTTGTTGCAAGAGTTCGATCTAGAGATTCGGGACAAAAAGGGGTGTGAAAATGTTGTTGCGGATCATTTGTCCCGGATCCCATTGGAAGGTGTTGATGACCCGAGCAAGATTAATGAACGGTTTCCCGATGAGCAATTGTTAGCCTTTTCTACTTTCATTGCACCTTGGTATGCCCACTACGTGAATTATTTGGCCAAGGGTGCAATTCCAAATCATTGGACGATGAAGAGACGACAACAATTTTTAAGTCAAGTAAAACAACACATTTGGGATGAACCGGATTTGTTTAAAATTGGATCCGATCAAGTGATAAGAAGGTGTGTTCCTGAGACCGAAGTACTAGAGATTTTGACCCATGCCCATTCGTCGGCATGTGGAGGGCATTTTAGTGGGAACAAGATGGGTTATCGGGTGTTGTCATGTGGGTTTTATTGGCCCACAATTTTGAAAGATTCTTGCGAGTTTGCCCGGAATTGTATCAATTGTCAAAAAGCTGGAAGCATATCAAAGTGGGATGAAATGCCTTTACAACCAATCTTGGTGGTGGAGGTGTTTGATGTGTGGGGAATAGATTTCATGGTCCTTTTCCCAATTCGAACGGGTTTTGTACATATTGGTTGCGGTTGATTATGTTACGAAGTGGATAGAAGCCATCGCTACAAGGACCAATGATCATTCCGTGGTGTGTAAGTTTGTGCAATCTAACATTTTCGCTCGATTTGGTGTGCCAAGGGTAATAATAAGTGATGGTGGTTCACACTTTAAGAACTTTAATTTTGGGAAATTGTTAAAAAGATACATTGTGAATCACCGAATGGCTACACCGTACCATCCGCAAACAAGTGGGCAAGTTGAAGTGTCAAACCGTCAAATTAAAGAGATCCTCATGAAGACGGTGCGAACGGATAGAAAATATTGGTCAAGTATGTGACAACTAGCAACAAACCGGTAATTTCCGTACACTTTAATCATTATTTAATGACTGCAATTATGTGCTTAAATGTCAACAATGTCTGATTACATACTATACAAGTGAATTCATGCACGTTTTATACTACAAAATATTGCTTTGTACATTAACGAGAGCGTTGCGTCAGAAATACTAGTAAACTCACCGGTAAGACACAATATGCCAACAACTCTGCAGAAAGCAGTCAGACAATAAAATTGGAGCCTAGGTGCAGGTCCAATGACAAGAATACATTAAAACCCAAGAGTACATACAAGGGTTCACATATAGGCTTTCCGGAGACTAAAATACGCACTAACAAGCACCCGAAACGCACTTTAAGTGCAGAATTTTACTAAATTCAGCTATAATCAGCTTTTAAACATATAAATATCATGCAGAATTTACGTTTTATCGTCCAGAATATTTTCCTAAGTGTTGGGAATTAAAAGGGTTACAAAAGGACACTTTGCGGTATAATTAAACACTTTAACGAACCGGTATTTAACCGAACAACCGGACATTACCCGGGACACTAAATTTTTGCCAAACACATTGTTTATTTATTTATTGGCTAGTCGTGATCCCCAAACACCCCAACACCCCTTATAACATGATAACGCATCAAGTCCCTAAAAAAATTACACAAGAAAGCTAACTTGTTTATATATTAGAGTTTAGAAATTACACTTAACCCCCCCCCCCCCCCCCTTTTGCAAATTTTTGGACCAAGCATGGCCCCACCATAAGATTTTTATAAATCTCCTACATTATCTACTTGGATTCCATATGATCTTCCAAGATCTCCTAAAGATCTTAATCTTGGATTTGGATTACAAAATGATTTTATTACTAAAGGTTACACTTAGACCCCTCCCTACATCTTAATAAAATCGGCCACATGGCCTAGTAAAAAGATCTTGATGAATTGTTTGAAAGATCTTGCTTAGATTTATTTTGATACCCATGATTTTACTTGGATTCTATGTAATATGATAAGATCTTGTGAAGTACAATATATATGTAACATAAGAGATCCTTCTTCACAACAACTCACCATCTTCATCAACCTCCTCTCTTCTCCTACAAGCTCGGCCGAACACCCCTCCCTTCACACCACAATTTTCGACTTCCATTCATCCATTACAAGTTCACTTAGAGATGTTAGAAGGTGGTTAACGAAGCTTGGAGCACTCGGATCTTGAAGGACCTCAACCGTTTGCTTTTAACCACTCAATCTTCATCATTGTTCTACCCTAGCCTTGTGCAAGTAGTAAGTCTCGGTTTACTCTTGTTTATGTCCACTTTGTGTAGTTATAGGTTGTATTATGTTGAGATCCATAAGAACACTACAAGAGTCTAAACAAGAAACTTGAACCTAAAAGTTTACTTAAACCTTTACATAATGTTACATAAGAATGAGACATGAAGATGAAATCTTGTTGGATGAGGGTTGGTTAAATCATGCATGATATTTGATCATTGGTTTCTTGATAAACCCGTTGTTCGGACATTTGTTGATACGATTTAGTAACGTTTAAACTATAAAGAAACATGCTGATTACATTTTCAGCCAACTTCAAATGGCTGTAAACAGACCATAATAAATCGAAAAACTGAATTTCTGAAGCCTAAATTATGTATTTTCAAAAAACGGATCAAATGGCACTGGAATCGAAATTTTGCAAAGTGGTTTACTATTTTTAAAGGTCTGTTTCTGGACAGCAGCTCAAGCTGCATTTTTACTGCCAAAAACATGTGTTATATTCTTCATCACAACTTTAAACCTGAGTAGAACCAGCCCCTGAAATTTATACCTTAGATGATCACTGATGTCTTTGTGACCCTCCAACTGGAATTTCATAAATCGGACTTACGATGAATTTTAAACGAATTATACCGTAGGCTGTGGTCAGAAAGTAACAAATCTGATCGCAGTTCGGTAAATGATTTTCTATAAAATATTGATAATGAACTGGACCCCGATATTTTTACACAATAATATTTGATTCGTATAAGACATTCTGCAAAAATTTGGGAATTATTGGAATAAGTTAACCATTTTATTAAAATGTCCGAAAAGAGTCCAGTTTTATATATATTAAAACTGAAACGACAAAAGTAGTATCTTGCATGTCAGAATGTCGGGTTGATTATTTGAGAACGACCTAACGTGTTATATGTTAAAGAAAATGATATGCTACTTAGCATGGACACCTCCGTTTACAAAGGAGACTATGGCGAAATTTTCTTGAAATCCTAACACTTAGTAAATATTTTCTAGTGTGTTCTAAACTATGCTTTTCGAATATAAACCTCGCCATAATTTTTGTAACAAAAAAATACACATACAACATACAAGATATATAATTCGGGTGCAAAATACAAGAAACTTATATTTATTTTTGGGAGAATAATATAAGTAAGGCCCTTAGTTAAAAATATGAATTATTTTTAACACAAGAATACGTACACAAAAGACAGTGACTTGTACTTGTACGATACAAGTCTAGTGACTAACGTTAAGAAAACACGTATAGGTCACGATGTTAATTAAGGAAATCTGGTGAAGTTTACGACGCAAGGAACGCAAAGTTGTGAGTTCATGCTCCCCCTTTTCTTTTAACTGTTTTCAGTTTTATAACTTCAGGGGTGAAATACATGTTACAAATGTTACAATGTTTACAAATGGTATGATACAAAAACATTAAGCACTCTTGGTGAGAACGAGTACCAAGTATGATGCGTTTTGAGAAATGATACGAGAAATGCTACAAGAAATGATACATGATACGAGAAATCGTGTCCTGAATAGGGTACCATAAGCACCATTAATCAACAATATATCTAGACCGCTGAACAAAAGGTTAGATCTAACGGGTTTCGGGCAGCCACACTCTCGGTGAGAACGAGTACCGAGTAGTGCTTTTGTGTCTCAGAATATGCCAACTTGATAAATGCCTATGGTTTGGTGACTTCCTATGTCGTGTCACATGTTAATGGCCTTGCAACCCATTAACGACCTTAATTCATACAAGAACACCGTATTTATACAAGATTCATACCACAAGAATACTTGATTCATACATGAGTACGTGGTGTACACAAGATACTTGATTTTCACAAGATACAAACTATGTTTTCATACAAAGTATACAAACGTGAAATACAAAAACTGCATGAATTCACACCAACAATATGTTGACGTTTCTCCAAAACTCACATGTATTTCAGGTAACTAAAGTGGATGTGCGCTCGGCCTTACTCATGCTCGTGGATGTCGTTTATGTTTATCGTTGAATAAAGTTGTAACTTTTCAGACAAAATGTTGTCTTGTGTTGTAAACACTAAAACTATGATTTCGGTTTTGTAATGCATGACGTTTGAAGTTTATTTTTATGAGCATGTAGTATGTTTACCAATCGTATGCAATGAAAACCTTTCATGATCACACCTCGTGCTTCCGCCGCAGAAAGGGGTGTTACAGATTGGTATCAGAGCTGCGATTGTAGTGAACCAGGATTCCTTCTCGAGTCTAGTCTACAATCTCTAGGATCCTTTCACGAAAACGCTTTTTTCAAAGAATTTTCAATGCATAAAACTTTCCGCGACATCCACTACCTGAAACTGTTTACAAAGAGTCAAGAAAAGACGCTACGAGACTTAGGGTGTACTGGGGTAGCACTTGTCTGTGATTAAGAATTACTTGCAATTATGTGAGACAACTAACATATACATATGCTAGAAGTAGAATGTCACAATTATGCGTGACTTTACCTGAAAATAATGGCCTATCTGAGGGAAGATATACAAGGATGAAACGAACTGTGCCTACTGTGCAAGGAGTTACGTAATTATGGATGCATACATAATTATGGAATTCAGTGCACAGAAACCACAACAAGTCTTGTCACGTATAGATTCCCTCAGTGCAAGAAAAGGTCAAATGTGAACACCAGCTTATTAAATACTCTGCCAGAGTAATTATTGTTTGATGTCACTTATGTGGTATATACCTGTGAATATATATACTCATACTGTCTAGTATGACGATATTAAACAAATGTCTAACCCTGTTGTGTTATGTTCTATCAGAACATGGCACCCAGGAAAGCTGTGAACGCTCGTGATCAACCTCTTCCTCCCCCACTGCCAAAGACTGCTGAAGAGCTGAACGCTCTACTGGAGGAAAGAATCTCCGCAGCTATCGCCCACTACGAGGCAACCCGTATTGCAGACAATGGTGGACCAAGCAATGCCAGATGTAATGGGAATGGAGATTCATCTGGAGGAAACGCAGCTCAAGGCTGCACTTTCAAGCAGTTTCTCGACTGCAAACCAATGAACTACGACGGCACAGGAGGTGCAGTAACATTTGTGCGTTGGACGGAAAAGACTGAAGCCACTATCCGCATGAGCAAGTGTACCGCGGATCAGCAAGTCACTTTTGCTACTGGGTTGTTTGTTGATGAAGCCCTGACTTGTTGGAACTTGCAAGTCCAAACCTTGGGCGATGATGCCGCTTATGGCCTAACTTGGGATGAATTGCAGGAAAGAATGAGAGAGAAGTATTGCTCACCTGCCGAACTCCAAAGGTTGGAGACCGAGTTCTGGCACTTGACCATGGAAGGTGCTGACATTAACGGTTATACTCGAAGGTTCCACGATCTATCTAGAGTACTTCCCTACATGGTGACTCCCGAATTTAAGCGCGTTGAATGCTACATTTGGGGATTGGCCCCAGAGTTTCGCGACATGGTAACTTCGGCCAAACCTCAAATAATCACTGAGGCCGTAATTCTGGATGTCAGCCTTACTGAAGATTGTGTTCGTATGAAGAAGTTATCGCTGAACCCAACAGAAAAGACCGAGACGCATGCTGAGTCGTCCGGTGACAAGAAGAGAAAGCAATCGAATCTGAATCAAGCAACCCGCAGCAACAACAAAGGTTCATACAATAAGAAGCGTGACACTAACCCATCTAAGGAGGCAAGAACCTTTGCAGCGGCAAATGATACTGCAGCCAGAGGATACCAAGGCACCCTGCCTAAATGCCAAAAATGTAAGTATCATTATGAAGGAGCTTTTCGCGTCCCAAGGTGCGACAAATGTGGTAGATTGGGTCACCGCACTGAAGACTGTTGGGGTAAAGGAAAGAACGGGAATGGTAACAGCAACGGTGATGGTAATAGAAATGGTGGAAATTGGGAATGGCAATGGTAACCAAACTGGGAATGGAGCTAGGCGGAACCAAGTATGCTTCGGTTGTGGAAGCAAGGATCATTTCGTGAAAGATTGCTCAGGGGGAAACAACGCTCAGGCACGAGCATTTGTGATTGGAGCAAGAGACGCACGCGAGGACCCTAACTTGGTCACCGGTACGTTTCTCATTAACAATCACTTTGCATCCATATTATTTGACACTGGTGCCGATTATAGTTTCATGTCTGTGGAATTTAAACGTATGCTTGGGATAGAATCTAGTAGATTGGATATTCCTTACTCCATAGAACTAGCCAATGGTAAACTTGTTGAATCGGGCGAAGTTGTTAGAGGTTGCCCGTTGGAATTTGGTAAACGAAGATTTAGCATCGACCTTTTACCTATTCAATTGGGTAGCTTCGATGTAGTGGTCGGAATGGACTGGTTGTCCAAGAACAAAGCTGAAGTTATTTGTCATGAGAAAATCATTCGCATCCCTTTAGCGAATGATGAAACTCTCATTGTACATGGTGTAAAACGAGACGCGCCTCTGCGAATCATCAGTTGTATGAAGGCACAGAAGTGCTTAAGGAAAGGATGTGTTGCTTTCCTAGCGCATGTTGTAGACAAGAAGGCTGTGGAGCCAAAGCTCGAAAATATTCCTGTGGTGAAGGAATTCCCTGATGTTTTTCCCAAGGATCTGCCAGGATTACCTCCGCAACGACAAGTCGAATTCCGTATAGACTTGGTTCCAGGAGCCGCACCTGTAGCCAAGGCACCCTATCGGCTTGCACCTTCCGAAATGCAAGAATTGTCTACACAACTCCAGGAGTTGTTGGATAAAGGATTCATAAGGCCAAGCTTCTCACCCTAGGGAGCTCCAGTGTTGTTCGTAAAGAAGAAGGATGGAACTCTACGGATGTGTATAGATTACAGAGAACTGAACAAGCTCACAATCAAGAATCGGTATCCGCTACCGAGGATTGATGACTTATTTGATCAATTGCAAGGATCGAGCTACTATTCCAAGATCGACTTTCGATCTGGATACCATCAGTTAAGGATACAAGAGGAAAGCGTACCAAAGACTGCGTACAGAACGTGCTACGGGCATTACGAGTTCCTTGTGATGCCATTCGGACTGACGAACGCGCTAGCGGTATTTATGGATCTGATGAACCGCGTGTGCAAACCATATCTCGATAAATTCGTGATTGTATTTATCGATGATATCCTGATTTACTCACGAACGAAAAAAGAACACGAGCAACACCTCAGAACTGTTTTGGAACTACTAAAGAAAGAGAAACTTTATGCAAAGATCTCGAAATGCGAATTCTGGATTCGCGAAGTACAATTTCTTGGTCACGTTGTGAACGAGAAGGGCATTCATGTAGACCCATCAAAGATTGAAGCAATAAAGAATTGGGAAGCCCCCAAAACCCCAACTGAAGTCCGACAATTTTTGGGCTTAGCGGGCTATTACCGATGTTTCATCGAGAATTTCTCTAAGATATCTCAACCGCTAACGACCCTTACACAGAAAGACAAGAAGTATGACTGGGGTGACAAGCAGGAAAAAGCCTTCCAGCTACTTAAAAACAAGCTATGCGATGCACCGATACCTTCCAGCTACTTAAAAACAAGCTATGCGATGCATCGATACTATCATTACCCGAAGGCACTGAAGACTTCGTGGTATACTGTGACGCTTCACGACAAGGCTTGGGTTGCGTGCTCATGCAACGCCAAAAAATCATCGCTTACGCTTCAAGACAATTGAAGGTACTTGAAAGAAACTATACCACTCATGACCTGGAGCTGGGAGCAGTGGTATTCGCCTTGAAGATCTGGCGACACTATCTATATGGTACTCGATGTACAATCTTCACAGATCACAAAAGCTTACAACACATATTCGATCAGAAGGAATTAAACATGCGTCAGCGACGATGGGTCGAGCTGCTAAACGATTATGACTGTGAGATTAAGTACCATCCTGGAAAAGCAAACGTTGTAGCAGACGCGCTAAGTCGAAAAGAAAGGGTTAAGACCCTAAGGGTTCGAGCATTGAAACTGACTATTCAAACAAACCTCTCTGCACGCATTCGTGACGCACCACAAGAAGCTCTCAAGGGAGAAAACCGTAAAGCTGAATACCTCCGGGGTACATTGAAATATATGGTGCCAAATGATGAGGGAACCTTGTACTTTAAGAAGCGCATTTGGGTTCCGCTCTATGGTGGCATACGAGAAGTCATCCTTGATGAAGCACACAAGTCAAGATACTCGATCCATCCAGGATCGGACAAGATGTATCAAGACTTAAAAGAATACTATTGGTGTCCGAGACTCAAGAGCGATGTTGCTGTTTATGTTGGAAAATGCCTAACCTGTGCTAAGGTCAAGGCTGAATATCAGAAACCGTCTGGCCTACTACAACAACCAGTGATACCCATGTGGAAATGGGAGCAAATCTCGATAGACTTTATAACAAAATTACCCAGGACCCCGAAAGGTCACGATATAATATGGGTGATAGTTGATCGATTGACGAAATCTGCGCATTTCCTACCGATCCGTGAAAAAGACAGCACTGGAAAGCTTGCTGAAATATACCTAAAGGAAATTGTGGCACGTCATGGAGTGCCAATCTCAATTATTTCAGACAGAGATGGACGCTTTGTCTCAAGAATCTGGCAATCCTTTCAGGAAGCCTTTGGATCTCAGCTAGATCTAAGCACGGCATTCCATCCATAAACAGACGGCCAGAGCGAACGGACTATACAAACGTTAGAAGATATGCTTCGCGCTTGTGTCATGGACCTAGGCGGCAGCTGGGATACTCATCTGTATGGCCGCAAGTGCCGATCGCCCTTATATTGGGCAGACGCAGGAGATAAACGTATGGTTGGTCCTGAACTTGTACAAGAGACAACCGACAAGATCATACAGATCCGAGAGCGTATTAAGGCAGCTCGAGATCGACAAAAGAGCTACGCTGATCAAAGATGAAAATCATTACAATTCAAAGTGGGAGACAAAGTGTTGTTAAAAGTCTCACCTTGGAAGGGCATAGTAAGATCTGGAAAACGTGGAAAGCTGAATCCAAGATACATCGGACCATTCGGAATCTTGGAAAGAATTGGTACTGTGGCGTACAAATTGGAGTTACCGGAAGAACTGAATGGAGTACATGATACGTTTCATGTATCCAATCTCAAGAAGAGTCCAACACAAGAAAACGTGATAATCCCGGTGGATGAAGTGCATATAGATGACGCCCTCCGATTTACAGAACAACCCATTGAGGTTACTGACTGGAAAGTCAACAAGACCAGGAGGAGCACTGTCAAACTTGTCAAAGTACGTTGGAACTCTAAGCACGAACCCGAGTACACGTGGGAATGTGAAGACCAGTTCAAAGAAAAGTATCCCCACCTGTTCAAGAGGAATCCTGCGAGAGTTGGTCCAGCCTGAATTTCAGGACGAAATTCTTTTAACGGGGGGAGACTGTGACAACTGGCACCAAACCGGTAATTTCCGTACACTTTAATCATTATTTAATGACTGCAATTATGTGCTTAAATGTCAACAATGTCAGATTACATACTATACAATATAATTCATGCACGTTTTATACTACAAAATATTGCTTCGTACATTAACGAGAGCGTTGCGTCAGAAATACTAGTAAACTCACCGGTAAGACACAAAATGCCAACAACTCTGCAGAATGCAGTCAGACAATAAAATTGGAGCCTAGGTGTAGGTCCAATGACAAGAATACATTAAAACCCAAGAGTACATACAAGGGTTCACATATAGGCTTTCCGGAGACTAAAATACGGACTAAAAAGCACCCGAAACGCTCTTTAAGTGCAGAATTTTACTAAATTCAGCCATAATCAGCTTTTAAACATAGAAATATCATGCAGAATTTACGTTTTATCATCCAGAATATTTTCCTAAGTGTTGGGAATTAAAAGGGTTACAAAAGGACACTTTGTGGTATAATTAAACACTTTAACGAACCGGTATTTAACCGAACAACCGGACATTACCCGAGACACTAAATTTTTGCCAAACACATTGTTTATTTATTTCTTGGCTAGTTGTGATCCCCGAACACCCCAACACCCCTTATAACATGATAACGCAACAAGTCCCTAAAAAAAATTACACAACAAAGCTAACTTGTTTATATATTAGAGTTTAGAAATTACACTTAACCCCCCCCCCCCCTTTTGCTAATTTTCGGACCAAGCATGGCCCCACTATAAGATTTTTATAAATCTTCCCAAATCTCCTACATGATCTACTTAGATTCCATATGATCTTCCAAGATCTCCTAAAGATCATAATCTTGGATTTGGATTACAAAGTGATTTATAACTAAAAGTTACACTTAGACCCCTCCCTACATCTTAATAAAATCGGCCACATGGCCTAGTAAAAAGATCTTGATGAATTATTTGAAAGATCTTGCTTAGATTTATTTTGATACCCATGATTTTACTTGGATTCTATGTAATATGATAAGATCTTGTGAAGTACAATATATATGTAACATAAGAGATCCTTCTTCACAACAACTCACCATCTTCATCAACCTCCTCTCTTCTCCTACAAGGTCGGCCGAACACCCCTCCCTTCACACCACAATTTTTGACTTCCATTCATCCATTCCAAGTTCACTTAGAGATGTTAGAAGGTGGTTAACGAAGCTTGGAGCACTCGGATCTTGAAGGACCTCAACCGTTTGCTTTTAACCACTCAATCTTCATCATTGTTCTACCCTAGCCTTGTGCTAGTAGTAAGTCTCGGTTTACTCTTGTTTATGTCCACTTTGTGTAGTTAGAGGTTGTATTATGTTGAGATCCATAAGAACACTACAAGAGTCTAAACAAGAAACTTGAACCTAAAAGTTTACTTAAACCTTTACATAATGTTACCTAAGAATGAGACATGAAGATGAAATCTTGTTGGATGAGGGTTGGTTAAATCATGCATGATATTTGATCGTTGGTTTCTTGATAAATCCGTTGTTTGGACATTTGTTGATACGATTTAGTAACGTTTAAACTATAAAGAAACATGCTGATTTACATTTTCAGCCAACTTCAAATGGCTGTAAACAGACCATAATAAATCGAAAAACTGAATTTCTGAAGCCTAAATTATGTATTTTCGAAAAACGGATCAAATGGCACTGGAATCGTAATTTTGCAAAGTCGTTTACTATTTTTAAAGGTCTGTTTCTGGACAGCAGCTCAAGCTGCATTTTTACTGCCAAAAACATGTGTTATATTCTTCATCATAACTTGAAACCTGAGTAGAACCAGCCCCTGATATTTATATCGTAGATGATCACTGATGTCGTTGTGACCCTCCAACTGGAATTTCATAAATCGGACTTATGATGAATTTTAAACGAATTATTCCGTAGGCTGCGGTCAGAAAGTAACAAATCTGATCGCAGTTCGGTAAATGATTTTCTATAAAATATTGATAATGAACTGGACCACGATATTTTTACATAATAATATTTGATTCGTATAAGACATTCTGCAAAAATTTGGGAATTATTGGAATAAGTTAACCATTTTATTAAAATGTCCGAAAATAGTCCAGTTTTATATATATTAAAACTGAAACGACAAAAGTAGTATCTTACATGTCAGAATGTCGGGTTGATTATTTGAGAACGACCTAACGTGTTATATGTTAAAGAAAATGATATGCTACTTAGCATGGACACCTCAATTTACAAAGGAGACTATGGCGAAATTTTCTGGAAATCCTAACGCTTAGTAAATATTTTCTAGTGTGCTCTAAACTATGCTTTTCGAATATAAACCTTGCCATAATTTTTGTAACAAAAAAATACACATACAACATACAAGATACATAATTCGGGTGCAAAATACAAGAAACTTATATTTATTTTTGGGAGAATAATATAAGTAAGACCCTTAGTTAAAAATATGAATTATTTTTAACACAAGAATACGTACACAAAAGACAGTGACTTGTACTTGTACGATACAAGTCTAGTGACTAACGTTAAGAAAACACGTATAGGTCACGACGTTAATTAAGCAAATCCGGTGAAGTTTACGACGCAAGGAACGCAAAGTTGTGAGTTCATGCTCCCCCTTTTCTTTTAACTGTTTTCAGTTTTATAACTTCGGGGGTGAAATACATGTTACAAATGTTACAATGTTTACAAATGGTATGATATAAAAACATTAAGCACTCTTGGTGAGAACGAGTACCAAGTATGATGCGTTTTGAGAAATGATACGAGAAATGATAAAAGAAATGATACATGATACGAGAAATCGTGTCACGAATAGGGTACCATAAGCACCATTAATCAACAATATATCTAGACCGCTGAACAAAAGGTTAGATCTAACGGGTTTTGGGCAGCCACACTCTCGGTGAGAACGAGTACCGAGTAGTGCTTTTGTGTCTCAGAATATGCCAACTTGATAAATGCCTATGGTTTGGTGACTTCCTATGTCATGTCACATGTTAATGGCCTTGCAACCCATTAACGACCTTAATTCATACAAGAACACCGTATTTATACAAGATTCATACCACAAAAATACTTGATTTATACATGAGTACGTGGTGTACACAAGATACTGGATTTTCAAAAGATACAAACTATGTTTTCATACAAAGTATACAAACGTGAAATACAAAAACTGCATGAATTCACACCAACAATATGTTGACGTTTCTCCAAAACTCACATGTATTTCAGGTAACTAAAGTGGATGTGCGCTCGGTCTTACTCATGCTCGTGGATGTCGTTTATGTTTATCGTTGAATAAAGTTGTAACTTTTCAGACAAAATGTTGTCTTGTGTTGTAAACACTAAAACTATGATTTCGGTTTTGTAATGCATGACGTTTGAAGTTTATTTTTATGAGCATGTAGTATGTTTACCAATCGTATGCAATGAAAACCTTTCATGATCACACCTCGTGCTTCCGCCGCAGAAAGGGGTGTGACAAAGTAAACTTGACGATGCGTTGTGGGCATATCGGACGACCTACAAAACTGCAATTGGTACCACCCCTTATTGGATGGTGTAAGGGAAGGGGTGCCATCTACCAATGGAGTTAGCACATCGAGCGTATTGGGCCATCAAAACTGTTAATGCGGATTATGACGAGGCAGGTCGAGTACGGAAGTTGCAATTGAACGAGATTGAGGAGATTAGAGATGAAGCTTACGAATGTGCATCCGCATACAAAGACAAACTAAAGAAAGTTCATGATGCAAAGCTAAGGAAGAAGAACTTCGAAATGGGTCAAAAGGTGTGGTTGTACAATTCGAGGTTGAAAATGTTCGCAGGCAAACTCAAGAGCAAATGGATGGGTCCTTATGTCATCCGAAGAGTGGGGAGATTTGAAGATGTCGATATCCAAGATGAGCAAACCAATAAGCAACAAACGGTGAATGGGCATCGGCTCAAACCGTATTTGGAAGGCAACGACATCAACAATCTTGAGCTTGACAAAGTGGGTTACATTCTACGCCCATTGGATGACGAGGAAACTTGAAAAAGGCCCAGGTTTGGTGTTTGTACATATTTAGTTTAGTTTGTTTCGCTTTGAATAAAGTCCATTCCGTTTAAAACTTGTGTTCGAAACAAGTGTGGGGAAATCCGTATGAATTTCCCGAACATAGTGTTGAGGAAACCACGGGTTTTTAACGGGGGGTAGGGTATATTTTACACGCTTTTGAAAAATTATGAAAACAATAAAAATTAAAAAAATTAGAAAAGCTAAAAAAATAAATAAATAAAACGTAAACATTTTGCAAGTAAATCAAAATTGGCCAGCCTTAGTCGCCCAGATGCCGCCGTAAGCTACGGCAGGCGGCGTAGCTTACGGTGGCCTGTAACCAATTTTTTGTCTTACGGCAGTTACCTACTGCCTTACCGCAAACATTTTTTTCCCAGGTCTTGCCGTAACCTACGGCAGGCGCCGTAGGCTACGGCGGTAAGAATGGTGATGGGAGACTATTGGAGTGCTATTGTCGGCGGTTATAAAAAAAAAAGAAAAAAACTGAAAATCAATAATAATAATAATAATAATAATAATAATAATAATAATAATAATAATAATAATAATAATAATACATTAAATCAAAATTCATAACTCCTTTCCCTATCCACATATCGATCTGTTATCCCCAACCACACAAAACCTTCTTCTTCTCCATTTTTCTACTCAAGAACCCTAGTCTCTCATCACCTTCAAAACTCCATAACTTCCTTAAATCTTGACCGATTTTAGTGATTCTTGAGTCCATTTTGGGTGAAATTTCACAAGGAATCCATATTTATACTTATATTTCAAAGATTCTTTTGTTTGGTGGTCGGATTTAGGCATAAGGGGGGCCAAAATTTTGGGGGTTTTTGTGGGTTTTTGTGGGTTTTTGTGTGAACTTGAAGAGTTTCTTATTCTCATCTTCTACAAGGCCAAGGTATGCAATTTCAAATTATTTTTTGATGTACATTGAGGTTTGTAAGTTCTCATTATTGTTTTTGCTTACACACTTGCTTGTATATGATAGATGATAGGATGTTGTTGAGCCATGGAATGTTTGGGTATAAATGTATTTGATGTTCAGTGAAAATTTTTGGAAAAATTTTGAATTGTAGAGTCATCATGCCAATTTTTATTTTTTTTTTGAAAGGATAAATCTTTTGTGTTTTTGTACATTTATACCCATAACATAAAGCAAGTGTGGGGAAGATTGTGAAGTTGAACTTACTTGATTTTTATGTTTGGTTTATGAATGTGTGTAAGTATGGTGAGAACGAAGGATAAAGCGGGTGCAAGTTCGTCTAAACAACCTTAAGGGGAAGAAGAACAACCAAAGAGGAGGAGGTTGACACAGGTTGGTGACCCGGATTCGGAGGAAGACGCTCCTCCAAGGGGTCCAAAACCGGATTGGACATCCGGTTCACTACTAGACCAACCCGCGGAATGGAGAGAGGACTTGTTTCACGAGAAAATGAACAAGTTGAAGCAAAGGAGTGAGGCGTTTAGTTATGAGAAGGAGATCCGGGAAGTTGATTTTGGGCCGTTCGGGAAAACGGCAAAGTTTAAAGCATTGGGCTGGGAGGCGGCGCTTAAGTGTTATGATAATGAAGTAAAGAAGATGTATGATGCTCAGATTCAAGAGTGGATGGCCACACTTAAATGTCCCCCGTTTAAGGCCCCACAAAAGATGAAATTAGTTGAAACATGTAACGGGGTAAAAGTCAAGATGTTGTCACACCCCGATTTCCACGTGTCACCGGTGGGCCCGGTGGGGAGTATCGTGACGTGGTTGGCAACATAATAGTTAAACAACACAATATTTAATATGCACAGCGGAAGCAATTTAAAAGATATAATACAACCGAATTTAATATTGTAATATCAATGTCACAATATTCGGAAGTTTATCCACAGATGGATCGAAAATAAAATATGAGACAATAGTTCAACAGACTTCAGGCATCTTAAGCTTACGAGACTTCTAGTGATGCTAAGGAGAAATCCCAGCCAATTTCGCTTAGTACTTGCATTTAAGCTTGCGAGACTTCAACTGACTCATTTTGGAAAATGATTGAAAATTGGTTTGGATGCACGTGGCATAAACATTTTATTTTAACTTGGGAGAATTATTTAAATATATATAATCTTGTGAACGAATTACATCTTCCTTGTGCGTTCAGTAGCCTGGATCAAGTCCGGGTTAAAGATCAATAGACACACCACAATATTCTTTTGTGCACTGACGGGTGTACGCCTACACCCCGCGCTTAAGTCGTGGCCATTTCGTAAAATGATGCCAAGGATATCCGGGACATGGTCATTAACCCCCCAAAGGCTTTAAGTAATAAGACTGTTTAAACGAGCCGATCAAATTATTCAATTACCCACCCAACGGTGGAGGATTTGATGCCCGATCAAGCGTTATGCTATATACCGTAACCCAAGACCGTATAGGGAAAATAAGTTAAAAGTATTTACCTGAGCAATGTATAAATCACAATAAGCAAACGCAAGTAGCTTTTACTGGTACTCCTAATCTGGAAAGAAGGGTTATAATAACCTATTAGAATCCTAACGGGTCTTTAATTAAGTTAAAGCTTAGACCGGCTAGTTTTAATGATACGGTTTGTACGCATAATTAAGCGAAGACCGGATAGAATGTGTATTAGACCCAACAAGTATGAATACTTGTTTAATATGGGTATATTATACACATTCTGGATTTTGAGATAAAACCGATAAGGTTTGACTCGTTTAGGCTAGTTTATGTAAACTAGTTACATAAACCGAACCGAACGCGTAATAAGCGTAACGGGTATACTTATGAGCCATTTACAGGTTTTCTAAGTTAATATGCTTCATATATGTTGTGACATCAGTAATATGTCTTTTATTATGCCCTAAACGAATTTAAACACAAACTATGCCCCGTAGGGGTAGTTTGGTCATTTAAAAGGTTATAAAAGAGTTTAAGTATTTACCTAAGTTACAGGTCTGATGTAATCAGCAAAAATACTTATTTTACCAAGTTATAACAGTAGGATAAAGTATATATGTGAAATTTACCAATTATAACCAAACTATGTCCCGTAGGGGTATTTTGGTAATTTCACATAAGCCGAAAAGCTCAAAACTTAAGTCTGAGTTTAACAGCTTTTGCTTACTGTTAAAACATTATAATTTGCCTCAAATATCAGTAGGTATCAACCCTTGTATGTTTAAAATACTTCTAGTACATACTATGCGTTAAAAACGCTTAAAAAGGCGATTTGAAGCCATTTCCGGGTTCAATACATAAATCTGATATTTTTATATTTCCAGAAGGCTTAAAATAATTTATTTATCATATGTGATCAGTAGCAAAAGGTTTGGGGTCGTTTAGATATGTAAAACTCATTTTATAGCACGTAAGGGCAAAACCGACAATGACCGGATTAAACCTACGACTATAAGTTAAGCTCAGCCTAAAATTAATTACAAATCTTTAAAAATTAGAAAATAATATATTACATTAGTGGGTAAAGAGTTTGATATCAAAAAGTATGTTTAAGTAGGCTATACGCTAAATACGCCGTTTAATTAACATAAAGCTTTAATTTTACGCTAACGAGCATAACTCTTAATCTACACCTCAAACTGATGTCAAACTTTGCATACAAGTTTATATATCAGTAACTAAGGTTTCTACCTTTTTACATTTTCAAAAATCACATTTTAAGGTGAAAAGGGCATAATGGTCAATATATGAGCAATTAACGGAAATCATGCGTTTTAATTGGATAACTAATGATCCGAGGTGTATAATTAGAGAGGGTTATACTAGCATGTAACCTGGTCCAAATAAATCTCTAAGGCATTTCTAAAACATACCATAACGGGTCAGAACTAAAAGTCAAAGTATAAGTCAAACTATGCGACGTTCGGTTCCGAACCGGGTCTAAACAAGAAATTGCCGGGTTGAACATGTTTAGACATGTCCTTACACTAATTACCAAGTTATATTAATGATCAAACAGGTTATAAGTGTTTTACATTTTTATTAGTACGTTTGACCCGACATTTGACCTAGTTAGAGTGGGAATCAGGGGAAACCCTTTTGAGGGTTTATTACCCACATAATTACCAACTTATAACTACTTTTGATTCGACTAATCACTGGACCATTAGTGATAAATCTTAAAGTCAACCGTTAATTACGACGGTTTGACTTTTAAGCTAAAACTAAGCTAAAACTTAATTAAGAAAGGTCAAGTAAACTTACAAGAGTCCTATGCATGAATTATGACCAGTAGAGTCTGCTTTGGAGCTCCAAGAATGATCAGAAGTGCAAGAATGAAGGTGTGAAGAATGTTTGCAAATCTTGGTCCTTTATATAGTGGTTTAATCACCACAAAATGTTGACACACAAGTCTAACATGGACCATGAATCATCAACATATGTCCCTAAGTGTTAAGGAGGCACTTAGGGGTCAAGCAAGAAGAGGAAAATCGTTCAAGAGTCAATTAGAATGCGAATGGCAGGAAAAAACTCAAAGAACTCGAATCAGATAGCCCCTCGCGCGACGCTAAGACCCCCCCCCCCCCCCCTTGGGCCTCGCGTTGCGCTAAGCCCTTCTGCAACAAAATCTGAATTTTTGATTTTTGCGTTTTGATCCTTGGCTCTTCAAAACTTTGCTTAGACTTTATTTATGGCACCTTGACCCTTCCAAATTGATGTTTAGGGGCCTTAAGACATATACCCATTTTGTTAAGTCCCCGGTTAACATTATTGTTACCCGAAAAGTCCTAACTTTCAACGTTGACACTTTAACCCCTCGCACACGAATTTGATCACAGCTTGCTCATACGATAACGAAACTTTATGAAATTTATATCGTGCATTCTAGTGAGCATAATTAACCATTACAAAGCTTTGGGTTTGTCAAAAGGTCACTCAGAGGTATAACTTAAACATGTTGACACATTTGACCCCTGTAGTTTGTAATCTCTCACTCTCTTTCATATTTAGCTTCGTATGATCCGTGATTTATTCGTTTGAAGGTTTGATCATCATGTAAGGTTAATGTAAATTATATTTATTCACTGTTGACATCTAGAACTCGTATATTCACATACTTTTCATGATTGTCAACTTTAGTCCTTCTATAACATTCTTTCACACGTTCAGACATATAACACGTGTCAACATATTATAGGACGTGAATTTTCGAGGTGTTACATCCTCACCCCCTTAAAATAAATCTCGACCCGAGATTTACTGGAATAAATAAGGGTACTTTTCTTTCATTGTGGATTCAACCTCCCACGTATATTCGGGTCCTCTACGGGCATCCCATTTGACCTTTACAATAGGTACATGCTTCCTTCGAAGCTTCTTAACCTGTCGATCTTTAATCGACAATGGTTTTTCCACAAATTTTATGCTCTCATCTATATGCACATCTGTATGTGGTATAACTAGTGATTCGTCATCGAAACACTTCTTCAGATTGCAGATGTGGAACACATTGTGAATTCCACTGAGCTCTTCTGGTAAGTTTAACTTATAGGCAACGGAACCAACACGTTTGATAACCTCGAAAGGTCCTATGTATCTCGGGCTTAGTTTGCCTTTCTTACCAAATCGCATCACTCCCTTCCAGGGTGATACTTTAAGCAACACTTTGTCACCTACTTCGAAGTGAAAAGCTTTACGCTTTGGATCTGTGTAACTCTTCTGCCTATCCCTGGCAGCTTTGAGACGGTCACGAATCTGGACAGTCTTGTCCATCGTTTCGAGCACTATCTCTGGTCCTGATAATTGGACATCTCCAACTTCTACCCAACAAACGGGCGTTCTACACTTTCTACCGTATAATGCCTCGAAAGGCGCAGCTTTTATGCTGGTATGGTAGCTATTGTTGTAGGAGAATTCGATTAACGGTAGGTTCTTATCCCAACTACCACCCAAATCGATCGCACATGCACGTAGCATGTCTTCCAAAGTTTGAATGGTACGCTCACTCTGTCCGTCAGTCTGAGGGTGGTAAGCCGTACTAAAATTTAAGTGCGTGCCCAAAGATTGTTGGAAACTTTTCCAAAAATGTGACGTGTATCTGGTATCTCTGTCAGGGATAATAGACACAGGTATGCCATGCAAGGCTACAATCTTATCCACGTACAACTGGGCCAACATATCCGAGCTATAAGTCTCCTTGATGGGTAAGAAATGAGCTGACTTAGTCAATCTATCAACAATCACCCATATAGTATCATTGCCTTTCCTTGTCTTCGGCAATTTGGTGATGAAATCCATCGTCACCATTTCCCACTTCCAAGTGGGAAATTCAGGCTGTTGTAGCAAACCTGATGGTTTCTGATGCTCGGCTTTGACTTGCGCACATGTCAAGCATTTAGCTACATAGGTGGCCACAGACTTCTTCAAGCCTATCCACCAGTAGTTTGCCCTTAGATCCTGGGTAGTTGATGGCAAATTCTTAATCGTTGCCTAATTAGGGTTGCGGCAATTAATACATAAGCAATATGAACCGTGTTTCTTATTTAATACCATCAAACTCTCAGAATATCAAGTTAGGCTATAGGAATCTCCTATCATAAAATTTACTTAATCAGGTTTTCAGTTATTCCATAATCAGCATGGAGTTCTTACAACACTCTAACCCAAAGCGGGATGTTAATCTTAACTCTACTTGCCTTCCTGGAGGTAAGCAGGGAAAAACTTATGAGAAGATAATCAGGATACAAGGAGGCTACAGATATTTTCCATATCTCAGGCTCCAGTTCATCCATCATTGCTTGTGTCAAATAAGTGACACATTTATGTTATAAGTCTACGAATTCCTTAATCGGGGAACATTTACTTGAACAATTCCATTCTGGATATCTCCTTTGAATACTACTAGTCGACTTTAGTACAATATGACCATTGGGATATCTCAGGGGTTCCATGTATTAAACGTCCATACTGATCAGGCATGGAAGTAATCTATGTGACACACTAGGATACGCCAATCCTCATATGGCACTTTTATCAAACATAGTTTGGCATTCGCAGGTGATAGAAAAAAAACAATGAGAAAAATAATTAAAATAACATATGTTGTCGTACTCTATTCGAAGAAAGAGTACTCTTAGACTTTTCGGAAGGATTCCTTGCCGATACTAGAAGAATCGGTTACTATGGTTTCTTTGGTAAGTTATACCTTGTGGATAATATAAAAGTTTGCTAAGCTTATGGTTTATGAAGATTTATTATTGCCTCTATTAAGTCAGGACACTTAGAAGAAATTATCATTGGTAAATGATAAGGGATGTACTTGATGACATCGTGAACTGCCTCTTGGCATTCATCAGGTGAGTTCAGGCATTTCTTCCTTTAGCCTTTCCAGGCTTAGCTGCACCTTCTTTGGCAGCTTTATGGAATCTAGTCCTGATGCGGCCTTACTCACCACAGCCGTGATAGACTGCGTTCTTTATGTCCCTACATTCCTGGGAAAAATGATGACCTGTTCCTTAGCAGATGTCACACTGCTTTGGTCCTGGTTCTATTCGACACTGTCCCTAGTGTCTTTTATAGCAATTCTTACATACAGGCTTCTTACTGAACTTTCGTTGCTTTTTATTAAGCCTGTACTTGCTCTCTTTCTTAGATTTCTGGGAGTTATCCTCCTCCTTTGGTTCATCCTTCATATTCGAAGTGTGAACAGAGCTCTTCTCATGAGCAATTGAACGTGGTTTTGAATGAAATTTAGAGCGAGAAGCATTCGGCTCTTTGGATTGTTTCATGACCTTTTCCCATGGCCTTTCAAACTGCTGCGTTAACCACCGCTTGGAGATTAACTCCATTAATATTGAGGTTTACGTTTGAGACATTATTCGCTTTTGTAGCATTAATAGTATCGCGACTATTGCCTATCTCATCCGAGTTTTCTATACTCAAAACTTGGTACTAATTACCAACTTAAACCATTATTAGTCATTATCCTGATGACCTGACATAGATTAGCCACGGCATCCACGAACAGTATAGGCCATTATGTTCCGAACATTCTTAATGAATGCTATTTGAATGTCTATCTATTACATTTAGCTTAGGTCACAAAAGGACTATTAATGGCATTCAAGGTTTGGAGCGAGTCCAATACCTGTTTGACAGGGGACCATAATGTCACAACTGTCTTTGTCACAAGGACGATTATAAATAGCTCAAAGGCTATCCTTACATGACTTTGGTTATATATATATACATATATGGCATAGAAGCCCATCGCGAGGGACGTAGAAAGATATGGCATAAAGCCCAGTCATGAAGGACATAAGTAATCATATGGCGCGAAGGCCTTGTCGTAATGACATTCAGATGCGGCACAAATGGCCTTGTCTCTAGGACGTTATAGGATATGGCACTAAGGCCTGTCACCCGGGATGTTAACATTTAGTATGTTAACTTGTCACGAACGACGAATTATAGCACGAAGGCTTGTTTTGGGTGACTTGCTATATAACTTGTGGATTTGTCACAAGGACATCAATTCATAGTCTGTGATCTTACTAGATAGGGAGTTTTAAGGCTTGAGCATAGTTCTTCACCTTTGGACGGGGAGTCATAGACTACAACTGTCATCGTCTTGAAAGGCGATTCACTTGACAGAACGGTAACCCAATTAACATCACTAATGGATGTCTATCTATAATTATCGTATCTAATGATATTAGTCATGATCACATCGATCATATTGACTATTAGGTTTGGGTATAATCCCACCGTTTTGAATAGGGGATCATAAAGATCACTAATATTTTGTCTTATCGACAGTAGAGGAAAGTATAGCCCGTAGGCAATTCATCACTAGGGATGTCAATATTATGAATTTATGATCATCATACTGATGATACTAGTCAGGATCGCAATGATCATATAGACTATTAGGCTTGAGCGCAGCTTACTACCTTAAACGGGGATCATAGAGATCGTAATGTTTGTGTCACAAATGGACAATATAATATGGCCCGTAGGTGAAACATCACTAATGGATGTTTACAATGGATTCATCATTTTAGATGATATAAGTCAGGATTGCACTAATCATATTGACTATTCGGCTTGAGCATAACTCACTACCTCAGACAAGGAATCATAAGGATCATAATGTCAATGTCTCAGATGGACAATTTATTATAGCCCGTAGGCAAAACATCTTTTCTTGACAGGGAGTTGTAGGCTACCACTGTCTTTAGTCTTGGAGGACGTTAATTACAGCCCGTAGGCATTTCCCTCCTAAGGGATATTTATGGTATGATCATCTTTTCAGATGATATTAGTCGAGATCGTATGGACCCTGTTGACTACTATGCTTGGACGTATTCCAACATCTTTAGACAGGGTTAAAGACCACCACTGTCGTTGTCGTATCAGACAACAAATTTAGCCCGTAGGCACTTCAATACTCACGGATGTTTATAATATGATCATCTTATAAGATGATATAAGCCATGATTTCTAAATCATAAGCCAAATTAGGAATTTAAAAATTTCCAATATAGGGGTGACTGTTGTGATTTTATAGAATCACATTTGTCAGGAGTGCTAACACGTTCTTAGGTGTTAACAAGGATCTGAATCCCTTGAGTAGGTTTCACCATCTTGGCCGCGTAGGCTAGGTTTCGCCTTTAAGATTCTTTTTAAAAATGCATACTGGCATGGGAGGAAGGATATTTATTTTATTCAGGATTTTTATCATAAATCCTAATTTATAAGTTAATAATAGCACAAATGGCCTAGTCGCGTAGACAAGTTTAATTTATAAGCCATGATTTCAGAGAATCGCGGCATCAAGGTTTGAATCAAAGTTCATTACCTTTTCCTGACAGGGAGCTGTAGGCTGCCACTGTCTTTAGTCTCAGAGGACATTAACTATAGCCCGTAGGCACTTCCCTTCTAAGGGATGTTTATTACGGAATTGCCCCTTAGGGAAATTCATTAACCATGGTAAACAGAGACCATATTTGGTTAATTTATTAATCATATATATTTAGGATTTCTATTATAATTTATCCTAATTATAAACAATAACAATATATATTAGCACGTAAGGCCTAGTCACAAGGACAATTTTTAAATCATAAGCCAGGATTTCAGAGAATCGAGGCATGAAGGTTTGAACATAGTCCATTACCTTCTTCTGATAGGGAGTCATAGCTACCACTGTCTTTTGGGCTCATGTAGAAATGAGCAAGGCCCGTAGGCGTTATATTACCACGTATGGTCAAAATATGATCATCTTAATTGATGATTTAACCCATGATTTAGAGATCATTTAGTTAGGTTAGGAATCTTTTGGATAGGTTTTACCGTCTTGGCCATGTCTGCAATGACATTTAGGCTAGGTTTTACCATCTTGGCCATGTCAGCATTGACATTTAGGCTAGGTTTTACCATCTTGGCCATGTCAGCATTGACATTTAGGCTAGGTTTTACCTTTAAGATTCTTTTTAATAATTAACGCAGAACAATTTCTAAATTGAAATGTTAATAAGGATCTGAATCTAAATTGAGGAACTGCCATCTTGGCCGGGTCTTAATATGACACGAGGCTAGGTCTTGTCCTTTTAGATTTTTCCATTTTATTATAATGGTAGATCTTGTAAAAGGAATGTTAATAAGGATCTGAATCTAAATTGAGGAACTGCCATCTTGGCCGGGTCTTAACATGACACGAGGCTAGGTCTTGTCCTTTTAGATTTTGCCATTTTATTATAATGGTAGATCTTTATAAAAGGAATGTTATTTCCCATTTATTTAATATTTCCAGTTTAGGATGAATATTTAGTCATTCCACTATAAAATAAAAATTCAGATTTGCCCTAAGAGGGACTTTGAAAGAAATAATGTTGTCCTTGAAGGGACTGAAAAATAAATATGTCCTTAGAAAGACTATTAAGGAAACGATCTTCAGCAAAAAGGAGTTCCTTCTTCATTTTATTTCTGAATGCTTTCTCCTTGGTTGCACGTTTCACCCTGGCCGCGGTACGAAGCTCAGCATTACAAGGCTCCGGATGTGGAGAATCCCTATTACAGCTTCTTTGCTTGGCGACGTATCCAATAATAAAAAAATTTGGAAGTAAAAATTTCCATATTAGGATTGAGATTATTCCTATGTTAAGTCTAGACTCAAGAGGTCAAGGAATGTGCTACTGTGTCATTGAGATTAAACACCAAAAATCTAGTGTTTAATTCCCTCAATGTTGGCTCTGATACCAACCTGTCACACCCCGATTTCCACGTGTCACCGGTGGGCCCGGTGGGGAGTATCGTGACGTGGTTGGCAACATAATAGTCAAACAACACAATATTTAATATGCACAGCGGAAGCAATTTAAAAGATATAATACAACCGAATTTAATATTGTAATATCAATGTCACAATATTCGGAAGTTTATCCACAGATGGATCGAAAATAAAATATGAGACAATAGTTCAACAGACTTCAGGCATCTTAAGCTTGCGAGACTTCTAACGATGCTAAGGAGAAATCCCAGCCAATTTCGCTTAGTACCCGCATTTAATCTTTTTGGGAAAATACGTCAGTTTACACTGGTAAATACATTCAACTGACTAATTTTGGAAAATGATTGAAAATTGGTTTGGATGCACGTGGCATAAACATTTTATTTTAACTTGGGAGAATTATTTAAATATATATAATCTTGTGAACGAATTACATGTTCCTTGTGCTTTCAGTAGCCCGGATCAAGTCCGGGTTAAAGATCAATAGACACACCACAATATTCTTTTGTGCACTGACGGGTGTACGCCTACACCCCGCGCTTAAATCATGGCCATTTCGTAAAATGATGCCAAGGATATCCGGGACATGGTCATTAACCCCCCAAAGGCTTTAAGTAACAAGACTGTTTAAACGAGCCGATCAAATTATTCAATTACCCACCCAACGGTGGAGGATTTGATGCCCGATCAAGCGGTATGCTATATACCGTAACCCAAGCCCGTATAGGGAAAATAAGTTAAAAGTATTTACCTGAGCAATGTATAAATCACAATAAGCAAACGCAAGTAGCTTTTACTGGTACTCCTAATCTGGAACGAAGGGTTATAATAACCTATTAGAATCCTAACGGGTCTTTAATTAAGCTAAAGCTTAGACCGGCTAGTTTTAATGATACGGTTTGTACGCATACTTAAGCGAAGACCGGATAGAATGTGTTTTAGTCCCGACAAGTATAAAGACTTGTTTAATATGGGTATATTATACACATTCTGAATTTTGTGATAAAACCGATAAGGTTTGACTCGTTTAGGCTAGTTTATGTAAACTAGTTACATAAACCGAACCGAACGCGTAATAAGTGTAACGGGTATACTTATGAGCCATTTACAGGTTTTCTAAGTTAATATGCTTCATATATGTTGTGACATCAGTAATATGTCTTTTATTATGCCCGAAACGAATTTAAACACAAACTATGCCCCGTAGGGGTAGTTTGGTCATTTAAAAGGTTATAAAAGAGTTTAAGTATTTACCTGAGTAACAGGTCTGATGTAATCAGCAAAAATACTTATTTTACCAAGTTATAATAGTAGGATAAAGTATATATGTGAAATTTACCAATTATAACCAAACCATGCCCCGTAGGGGTATTTTCGTAATTTCACATAAGCCGAAAATCTCAAAACTGAAGTCTGAGTTTAACAGCTTTTGCTTACTATTAAAACATTTTAATTTGCCTCAAATATCAGTAGGTATCAACCCTTGTATGTTTAAAATACTTCTAGTACATACTATGCGTTAAAAACGCTTAAAAAGGCGATTAGAAGCCATTTCCGGGTTCGATACACAAATCTGATATTTTTATATTTCCAAAAGGCTTAAAATAATTTATTTATCATATGTGATCAGTAGCAAAAGGTTTGGGGTCGTTTAGATATGTAAAACTCATTTTATAGCCCGTAATGGCAAAACCGACAATGACCGGATTAAACCTACGACTATAAGTTATGCTCAGCCTAAAATTAATTAAAAATCTTTAAAAATTCCAAAATAATATATTACGTCAGTGGGTAAAGAGTTTGATATCAAAAAGTATGTTTAAGTAGGCTATACGCTAAATACGCCGTTTAATTAACATAAAGCTTTAATTTTACGCTAACGAGCATAACTCTTAATCTACACCTCAAACTGATGTCAAACTTTTCATACAAGTTTATATATCAGTAACTAAGGTTTCTACCCTTTTACATTTTCAAAAATCACGTTTTAAGGTGAAAAGGGCATAATGGTCAATATATGAGCAATTAACGGAAATCATGTGTTTTAATTGGATAACTAATGATCCGAGGTGTATAATCACAGAGGGTTATACTAGCATGTAACCTGGTCCAAATAAAGCTCTAAGGCATTTCTAAAACATACCATAACGGGTCAGAACTGAAAGTCAAAGTATAAGTCAAACTATGCGACTTTCGATTCCGAACCGGGTCTAAACAGGAAATTGTCGGGTTGAACATGTTTAGACATGTCCTTACACTAATTACCAAGTTATATTAATGATCAAACAGGTTATAAGTGTTCTACATTGCTAATTATGCATAAATTATAATTTACACATTATGTTGACTTTTTATTAGTACGTTTGACCCGACATTTGACCTAGTTAGAGTGGGAATCAGGGGAAACCCTTTTGAGGGTTTATTACCCACATAATTACCAACTTATAACTACTTTTGATTCGACTAATCACTGGACCATTAGTGATAAATCTTAAAGTCAACCGTTAATTACGACGATTTGACTTTTAAGCTAAAACTAAGCTAAAACTTAATTAAGAAAGGTCAAGTAAACTTACATGAGTCCTATGCACAAATTATGACCACTAGAGTCTGCTTTGGAGCTCCAAGAATGATCAGAAGTGCAAGAATGAAGGTGTGAAGAATGTTTGCAAATCTTGGTCCTTTATATAGTGGTTTAATCACCACAAAATGTTGACACACAAGTCTAACATGGACCATGAATCATCAACACATGTCCCTAAGTGTTTAGGAGGCACTTAGGGGTCAAGCAAGAAGAGGAAAATCGTTCAAGAGTCGATTAGAATGCGAATGGCAGGCAAAAACTCAAAGAACTCGCATCAGACAGCCCCTCGCGCGACGCTAAGACCCCCCCCCCCCCCCGCTTGGGCCTCGCGTCGCGCTAAGCCCTTCTGCAACAAAATCTGAATTTTTGATTTTTGCGTTTTGATCCTTAGCTCTTCAAAACTTTGCTTAGACTTTATTTATAGCACCTTGACCCTTCCAAATTGATGTTTAGGGGCCTTAAGACATATACCCATTTTGTTAAGTCCCCGGTTAACATTATTGTTACCCGAAAAGTCCTAACTTTCAACGTTGACGCTTTAACCCCTCGCACACGAATTTGATCACAACTTGCTCATACGATAACGAAACTTTATGAAATTTATATCGTGCATTCTAGTGAGCATAATTAACCGTTACAAAGCTTCGGGTTTGTCAAAAGGTCAATCAGAGGTATAACTTAAACATGTTGACACATTTGACCCCTGTAGTTTGTAATCTCTCACTTTCTTTCATATTTAGCTTCGTATGATCCGTGATTTATTCGTTTGAAGGTTTGATCATCATGTAGGGTTAATGTACATTATATTTATTCACTGTTGACATCTAGAACTCGTATATTCACATACTTTTCATGATTGTCAACTTTAGTCCTTCTATAACATTCTTTCACACGTTCAGACATATGACACGTGTCAACATATTATAGGACGTGAATTTTCGAGGTGTTACAGATGTCTTATGATTCATTGCGCCGAATAGCAAAGTTTGATAACCAACCATCTAATCAATATATCTACCCAAGCCTTAAAGACCTCTACTTCGAGCCCGACAAACATCCTCAATGGCAACAAATGTTGGATTATTTTTTCCTTCCGGGTACTACACATGGGAAACTGTTTAGAAGGAACTTGAGAATGGAGGCAAAGTTGTTGTTGGTTTTGTGTACACGCAATGTCGTCCCGCGGCGGGGTGATAAGATGGAGGTTAGGTTTCAAGAGGTGCCAATCTTGTACATGTTAATGCATGGTTCGCCCATGGTTCCCTTCTGATTCTTAGTGTTGAACAACATTTGGTTGAGTCGAAATAGTGGAGAAAGAAAAATTATACCCCATTGCCGATTGATCACGGCATTGTTGAAGAAATGTGGGGCGATTGAAGGCAATGAAAAAGGCTCTTATAAGAGGTTTAAACCGTTCGATATACAGAATTTGGGACAAGGATGGGAGTACAAGGAAACAGAAAGGTACCATAAGTTAAAGACCGATGGGAGAAGGTGGAGAGTTTTGAAAGTGGATGCGAGGCCACTACGACCGGGCGAGGCTGATGAGCCCGAAACGACTGATGAAGAGGCTAGTGGTGACGACGACTACGTGAAGACACGTTCATGGTTGATGCACCGATGGGGGGCGCTGGCCTAGGTGGAGTTCAGGGAGCAGGAGTACAGTCAGGATATGTTGGTAGTGCATTCGTCTATGCATAACAGCCCTATAATCCCTATTGGGCTCATTCGGGGAATATGGGACAGATTATTAAGCAAAGGTGACCACCCAATTTTGGCGAATGGACTGAACCCAATCAAATGCTCTTCGAACAACAAACTTTTATGGGGGCAAGTATGGAGAGAGATCTTAAGCAGAGCTATGACAGAAATGAGCAATGGAATAGAGCTCATTGTTGGGTTTTTCACATGTTTATCAAAGCTATTTTATCCGAATAAAATAAAAACGGAGCGGAAAATATTATTTAAAACATGTTTACTATCAAGATATAAAACCCATTTTATATGTAAAACCCAATCCCGGATCCATATACGAACATGCATGCTATCAAAATAAAACACAACCATAGAGTGTTTAGAATACTACCTTCCAAGGAGTAAAGGATATGAAGAAGATGATACTTCTTGAACGGTTGCCTTCAAGTGTAGAAGACCTCAAGCTTGTATACCCCAAGCCTTCCAACAAACACCTTATGTTTAGCTAGGATTTACACTTATGAAGTCACTTGAAAAATCCCCTCTTGAAACCATCATATGGCCGAAAATTAAAGAGGTTTTTCTAGTGTTCTTGCACTTGATTTTCTAACTTGAAACCCTCATGATCAACCATCATATGGCCGATTTTTCTAGAGAGAAATCTCTAGTATTTTCAAGTTCATCTACTTGAAAAATGATCTCCAAGATGGCCCCTATGTTGGCCGATTTTTTGAGAGTTTTTCTTGTCATCCTCTTGTGATTTTTGCCATAGATAATCTTTATAAATGTTGAGAGAAATTGCCCCCATTTTAGCCCAATCAAGTACCCTCTTACACATGCATTTGCATGTACATTCATTGGACCATGAGGGTTGGGAAGACCACCCAATCAACACACATGCAAATGCATGAAATGCTATTGGACCAAAAACAATTGTGAGTTCCCATGAGGGGAGGGGGGGCGGCCCTAGCTTTATTTTATAAAAAAAATTCAATTCTTTTATAAAATATAAGTCTTGTATATATTTTATACGTTTTATAAAATATAACATCATATGTTTACAAGACTTATGCAACCTTTTAAAATGTTATTTAACAAAATAAAATATTCTCTCAAAATAAATTATCCATATAATTTATTAGCTTGTCAAGTGCAATTATTTAGAAAACCAATTTCTAAATACTCTAAGTGTTAATATTTATTTGTTTGATCATATCATAAATAAATATTTTAAGTGTTTGTCTAGCTTGTATTTGGGTATGACTCGACTTGGATCATAACGTACTAGCCACATCAATTTAATATGTGTCTTGTTTTTTTAAGTATTTTGGGCATTTTGTTTTTGGGCTTGTGTTTGGCCCGTTATATTTTTTAGGCCCATTTCGAATTTCTGTTCTTATTTATATGTCCCTTTAGTAATTGAAACAATCAGACTTGAATTTTGAGAAAACTGAATTTTCACTTCAAATTCCGTGGCCTTTGGGTTGCAATTTGGGGGTTGGGGAAGAACTACACGGGTATTCGTAGAATCAACGTGTTTGATCTTCATTATCACACTACTCACTACATCATTAGGTGACCTTTATCCCTCTATTTAAATTAACAAGGTAGTCAACGTTTGACAATTGCAACCCTTTGCAACTTCTAGCCATATGGGATCGGTTAAACATCTTTATGTTTAGTTGGCATGTTTAATCCCATCAACACCTTTTGTTCGCCATGCTTTGGTGACCCTAAGTTCATGGTTTCCAAATCAAGTCGTCCAACTTACACACACGTGTGAGTTTATTCACATAAGTGGTTAGGTGACCTTTATCCCACAAACATGGTAAACCCACCTCGAATATACAAGTTCCCTCAAATGTGGTTAGGTGACCTTTATCCCACAAAAGAGTTCCCAAGTGATTCGAGTGTTGTATAAAAGGATGGTGTTTGACTTGTTTTATAAAAGGGATTTTGAGTTTTCAAAATTCTAGTTTAGAAAACTTTATGTACCATATATTTGCATGCATTCAAATCCTTGGTACTTTTGTGAAAACAAATTTTCAAGGTTCTTTTAATAAACCCATTTTATTATAAAATCATTAATTTTTTAATAACCTTTTATTAACCAATTTTATGATTTTTAAGAACCAATTTTAAGCTTGTTGTTGATTATTAGTTTGTTAAGCATGCATATCAACATATCATCCAAACAACATAAATAAACAACCACACAAGCACAACACACATATCAACAGGTGCATAACCATAGCCAACTATTTTGACAACACTTGTTAGCCGAAACAAGTGTGCCAAAAGATCCTTCCTAAAGGGTGAAAAATGACACAAGTGATGTGTCGTTGAACTCCCACTTGATCCCGCATCCAAATGCTTCAAGTCTCCTTCTTGTGTTGTGATTTCTTCGCATTCTTTTGTCTTCCAAATGTCTTTTATATACATCTCCAAACTCCTTTGGACTTCAAAAATGTGTTTTGGTTATCGGGCTAAAATCCCGTTAAGAACTATGAAGTCCTTTCGGCCCGAAATTAGCCAAAACCAAAACCGCATTTTTGTGTGCATCTTCTTTTACAAAAAAATATCCTAATACATTTTTTTCTAGTAAAATAAAATGCATCTAATCTATTTATTTACATGCCAAATGAAAATAAATAAATTACATATTTTTACAAATGGAAGAACAAGAATTATTAATTTTTACAACCTTTGAAATTATTAATATAAATCATAACACAATCATTCAACATATTCACATAAGGTCATGGCTAGGTTATGAACACCAAAATATATATATATCCATATATATAAAATTCAAGAAGCAAAAAATGGTTTCCTTTTTACAACCTACATTTTCGGCCAAGAATGATAAAACCGAAAAAGTGGGTTTTTGTCCAAACAAGCAAATCATCCGTATGACATAATTTTTCAAGATACTTTTAGGCATGTATGAAAATAATCTTGAAAAACAAAAGGAGAACCATATATAAAATTTTCGGCCATAGGGTTTAACCAAACCCAAAACCCGAGAATTTCATATCCTATGAAGCATGCACTCATATAAGCGGCTCTGATACAACTGTTGGGTTTTTCACATGTTTATCAAAGCTATTTTATCCGAATAAAATAAAAACGCAGCGGAAAATATTATTTAAAACATGTTTACTATCAAGATATAAAACCCATTTTATATGTAAAACCCAATCCCGGATCCATATACGAACATGCATGCTATCACAATAAAGCACAACCATAGAGTGTTTAGAATACTACCTTCCAAGGAGTAAAGGATATGAAGAAGATGATGCTTCTTGAACGGTTGCCTTCAAGTGTAGAAGACCTCAAGCTTGTATACCCCAAGCCTTCCAACAAACACCTTATGTTTAGCTAGGATTTACACTTATGAAGTCACTTGAAAAATCCCCTCTTGAAACCATCATATGGCCGAAAATTAGAGAGGTTTTTCTAGTGTTCTTGCACTTGATTTTCTAACTTGAAACCCTCATGATCAACCATCATATGGCCGATTTTTCTAGAGAGAAATCTCTAGTATTTTCAAGTTCATCTACTTGAAAAATGATCTCCAAGATGGCCCCTATGTTGGCCGATTTTTTGAGAGTTTTTCTTGTCATCCTCTTGTGATTTTTGCCATAGAAAATCTTTATAAATGTTGAGAGAAATTGCCCCCATTTTAGCCCAATCAAGTACCCTCTTACATATGCATTTGCATGTACATTCATTGGACCATGAGGGTTGGGAAGACCACCCAATCAACACACATGCAAATGCATTAAATGCTATTGGACCAAAAACAACTGTGAGTTCCCATGAGGGGGGGGGGGGGCGGCCCTAGCTTTATTTTATAAAAAAAATTCAATTCTTTTATAAAATATAGGAAAATTGGTATTTAATAAACCAACCTTTGCCCAGTTGGTAAATAATAATCCAACCTACAGAATTGGTATATAATAATCCTACCTATCAATATGTTGGTACTCAATGAACCTCCGTTAATTTTTTTTAACTGAAGTTAGTTTTTAAGTTTTATTTATTACACAAACAGTCCCTGTAGTTGTAATTTACTAGTTTTAACTATGAGTTAATAGCCAAAATGGTCCCTGAGGTTAACACACAGCACCACCACCACCAGCACCACCACCGCCACCACCACCGCCGCCACCACCACCACCGCCACCACCACCACCACCGCCACCACCACCGCCACCACCACCACCGCCACCACCACCACCACCGCACCGCCACCACCACCACCACCATCGCCACAGCACCTCCACCACCGTAACCATCGCCACAGCACCACCACCACCACCATCACCACCACAGCACCTCCCAAACATTTTATTTTCATCCTTGTTGGAAACTGAAACTTTTACATGATCATTCTTTGTAACTGAATTGAACACACTGAACAAACACAATAAAGATGAAGATCCATCATCTATACACAACTAGTAACTTCAATTTCGGAAATGATGCAATCAACTAACAAAAAAAGGTAAATAAACGAATGTTCTAAGTTCTAACCTGACGGAGACAAATTCTTTCGGATCTGAACCAGCATTTGGTTTGAATTCTGAAGGTTCATTAGCAGAAAACGCGAATGGCGACACCTTTACCGAAGCAACGTTTTCCAGTTGTGAGGTTGAGTTTGTAAGCACACTTGTCTGTGTCGTTGTAACTGATGGAGACAACGGAGATGAAATAGGTTTATTATCGTTTTCAGCTTCTTTTAACTAAACCTGTTCTGGAACTTTAGAAGCCGCAGGAAACAACACGGCTTTATCATGAACATCATCATCATCATCTATCTCAAAGTAATCCTCAGGTGCACTCATCTGAAAAGCATGTTTCTTTTGAGGCTCTTCTGTATTCGAAGGTAAATAAGTAAATTCAACAACCGGTGTTTAGTTTTTCAAAGTATCTGGCATATCATTATCACCATTAAAATGGTGGTGGCGGTGCTGTGGTGGTGGTGGTGGTGGTGGCGGTGGTGCTGTGGCGATGGTTACGGTGGTGGAGGTGTTGTGGCGATGGTGGTGGTGGTGGTGGTGGTGGCGGTGCGGTGGTGGTGGTGGTGGTGGCGGTGGTGGTGGTGGCAGTGGCGGTGCTGTGGCTATTAACCTCAGGGACCATTTTGGCTATTAACTCATAGTTAAAACTAGTAAATTACAACTACAGGGATTGTTTGTGTAATAAATAAAACTTAAAAACTAACTTCGGTTAAAAAAAACTAACGGAGGTTCATTGAATACCAACATATTGATAGGTAGGATTATTATATACCAATTCTGTAGGTTGGATTATTATTTACCAACTGGGCAAAGGTTGGTTTATTAAATACCAATTTTCCTAAAATATAAGTCTTGTATATATTTTATACCTTTTAAAAAATATAACATCATATGTTTACAAGACTTATGCAACCTTTTAAAATGTTATTTAACAAAATAAAATATTCTCTCAAAATAAATTATCCATATAATTTATTAGCTTATCAAGTGCAATTATTTAGAAAACCAATTTCTAAATACTCTAAGTGTTAATATTTATTTGTTTGATCATATCATAAATAAATATTGTAAGTGTTTGTCTAGCTTGTATTTGGGTATGACTCGACTTGGATCATAACGTACTAGCCACATCAATTTAATATGTGTCTTGGGCATACAGAGTCCAACACTCATATGTATGCCCACCAAGAAGAGATGAATAATCACTACCTAGACGACCGCAAGAGACGCTTGCATGATCAGTGGCATGCGGGCCAACCACTCAAAGCGGATCCGCCAGTTGTGGACTATAGCACATTGCCACCATATGATGGTAGTTTGTCGTATCCCACCCCACCATTGCATCATTCTCAATGGGTGGATCCACACGCCATGAGTTATCAGCAGGCGAGTCAAGGTGGTAATCAAGGAAGCAGCAGCAGTAGTGGAACATTTGGGTTTGGAGAGTGGAATGACATGATGACCTCCATTTTCAGGCCTCCACAACCAAAGTACTACTAGTCAGGTCGTATCTTGCTCCTATGTATATTTGTGATTTATGGGATGTGATAGTGGTGGTGTGTTTTAATTTTCATAAAAATAAAAAATACAAAAAGAAATTTGGGATTTGAGAGTATTAGCGAAAGCTAATGTTGTTGGTTAAAAGCGATCTTTCCCTCAAAACCATACATTGGGACAATGTATCCCAAGTGTGGGGATGGGGGGATTTTTGAGAATTTTAAAAATTTTTGTGAAGCCAAGCGAAAATTGTCAAAATTTAAAAACTTGATATTGTTCAACTTGACACACCGACACCCATTTCTAGTCCTTTCTTGGTGAGAGTTTGAGCCACATATGATAATTATAATTATAGAATATTTCTTTGTTTTGAGTGGCGGTGTGTGTATTGTGTTAATAGAACTTGTGTACGAATTCTTGTTAAATCCTAGAGTTGGCATGCTTTTGAAGATGATAGGGGACTTCTAGGTAGCCTCGTCTAGACGTGTGAGAGTGTGGGATTGGTGGGTTGGACCTCATACTTTACATATATGAGCTTGGTATTGTGAGGGGTGGGGGTTTGGTCTTTAGAAAGCCATGTTTGAGCCTTATACCATTCGGTTGTGACCCAAACCTACTTTCTACAAAACGTTACCTTTTGAGATGACCCGGTTTATTTAGTATGTAGTGTTGATGTTTATATATATATTGTTGAGCTTTTATGTCTTATCTGAAAACAAAAGGAGAAAAATATGAGAAAAATACAAAAAGAAGTGATTAGTTGCAATAGTAGTTGAGAATGTTGAAGAAGTTGTGTATATAGTTGGTGTTTGCTTTGTTTAGTAGTAGAAATAAAAACCGGGTCAAATCAATTAGCTCTCGTATATATATCCCACCATTTTCTTACCTTTACACATAGCCCCGTTACAACCCGTAAGTCCTTTTGATTCATAAGCATGCTAAAATATTTGATAGGAGGAGACTTGATTTTTATACAAGCTTATTGTCGCACAAACACACACACGCATTGAGTGGTTTAGCATTATGTGCTAATAATTCTTGTCACCGAGATTTTTTGCGAGGGGTGTGTCTCGTGGTATGATTAAAGGTTAGTAGAAGGACGATATATTTTAGCTTGGTTTGCATGATGATCGCTCTTGGTTATGAAATGGTTTTTGAATGGGTTGCTTGGGACAAGCAACGGGTAAGTGTGGGGATGTGACGGGTGGTCCGTAGGACAACCCTTAAACGATCTAAATATACGTACATTCCATACTTTTTACGGTTAATTATTGGAACTTGTGATCTACTAGTTGTTTGGACTTGCAGGTGCTAAAGTGAAAAAGGAGTGGATTTTATGAAGCTTAGATGGGAGCTGAGATTAGAGGAAACGAATTAGAGTAGTGAAGAAATGACAAAAGAAACAAAGAACAAAAACTCAGCTATCGCCGTAACCTACGGCTATTGCCGTAGGCTACGGCACCCACTTATGCCAAAATCCACTGCGGTAAGGCAGTCTTGATGTGTCGTAAAGGAATGTTGGGTGCCGTAACCTACGGTACCTGGCGTAGCTTACGGCACCATTTTGACCCCCGTTGACCTGATGACCACCGTAGGCACCGACTGTTCCCAAATTGTAACTCATGCATTAATGGGCCACTTGATGATGTTTTAAGGGACTAATCATGTATTTTCTGTTATCATTCACTTTGGAGACGAAATTGGCTGCACTTGAAGACTTCTAGAGAGCTTGAAACATTCTGGAATCATTAGTTTTTATGTTGGAATTGCTTTTGAAGATTAAAACTTGTTTGATGATGTTTGTTCAAGCCATGAGTGGCTAAATACTTTGTGACTATCTTTGGTTGAAGGTTTGCATGAGACTTTATGTTCATTTCCTTATTTCTAGAATAACAATCTTTATCTTTATTGAATTGCTTATTATGGTGTGTGATTGATTGTTAGTAAAGTGTTGATTATTGTGTTAAACTAATTAGAAACCATACATTCTTTGTGCCGTTGGCAATCGAGATATCATGGGTATAGTTAGACATGGGTAAGGGTTGATTGATCATCGGGTAACAACCTCACGTTCTAGGAATCTGAGTACTTAGTTCCCTTTCATCACTGCAATTAATCATACATGAACTATGTCTATGTAGTTCTTTCTAGTGGAATGATAGCATAAATGTTAAAGCAAACAGGAAACTAAAGATGGTCATTTGTCTCTAATTTGTTTACAACCAACATTTTCATTTTTTGCAATTAGAATAGTAATCTTAGTTCTAAAAAAATCAAATCACTCAAACCAACTCTTTGAATTTACTTTTATTGCATTTAGTTTAAATTTAGTTAACTTAGATAAACCTTCAAACAACACATATTCTACAAACTCCTTGTGTTCGATACCCACTTGCCACTATCTATTTAGTAGTAATTGGATTAAATTTGATTGTGACCACGACATCACGTCATTGATCAAAGTGAAAAGCGTATAAATCACCAAAAATCGAAACACATAAACAGGTAGAACCACATAAAACACATAAAATCTACACCTAAAAACGTGAAATAGCAGAGTCAGCGGTTGCAAATCTTGAATCGAAACACATAGAAATCTTATGAGCTTGAAATTGAAAGCAGAGTGTCTCGGCTGATAGACGTCGACTATCTAAAATGATTCGACTATTCTCAAGGATTTTGAGTACACGTTTGGCCTAATAGATTGTGCTCTATCACCGGCATACGGAAAATGGCACGCATCCTTTTGGTTATTTACGTAACTCGAGCCTTTGGAATCCATCGAGACTTTGGTGAGAGTTTCGTAAAACCAAAATAGAGAACGGAACAAGTCATTCAAGTTTCGGGTTTCACCCCTAGCTTAACGACTACCTTCCTATTTGTGTGATAGAATCACGAGATAGAGGGTGGAGAATCGCGTTGAAGTATGGGTTTCACTCCTGGTTCAACGCAAATTCTCGTCTTTATAGTAAAATTACGCGTCGAACAAGCGATCCGATCGAGAGTTTGCGGTTTTCACACCTAGTCTTGATCTAACCACTCGTTCATTTTCGAAAATAGTGTGTGGTGTGTCTACCTTAGGAAAGGCAGAGTGATAGTATTCCAGCCTTAGGAAAGGTGGATAGAGCATAGTATGGTTGCGAGTCGATCGAATAACAGAAATAAGCTTGTGCGGAACCCCTACCAGGTTCACACAAGGCGGTCTGTTGGTACTTAGACTATAGACTAGGTCATTTCTAAGACATCGACCCAGACTAGGTCGAGTCCTACCTAATTCTCTATTGTTATGGCTCTGATACCAATCTGTCACACCCCAACCGATGGCGGAATCATCGGGGTGAGGCACTGAGCGAAACAGATTGTCCAAGAGATTCCATAACAACTACGATTACCAATTATTTAAGCATCACGTCCCATATCGTAACATAAAAAGTAACAAAGTTATTACAGACAATTAGTTTTCAAAGACAAATAAATTACTGTTCCGACAACTCATAATTAAATTGTTTTGTTTCTAGACTCTTCCTAACGTGATTCCACATAGCAAGCATCCTAGCATCTCAAACACCTATCACATACGTTAAAATAGAGGTCAATACACATAGTGTAAAGGTGAGCATACAAGTTTGATAGTATAATATATAGTGAAAATCGGTTTAGCATAACCAACATGTAACATGTAGCAAAGTGAAGCTAGTAGGTTATCGACAATGAAATATGCACAAACGTGACTGCGAGTTGTAGAATGCGCAACACATATAACCACTGTGACATGTGAAGTAAAGCCCTTAACAACCCCTGTCCACGATAGGTGCTGAGTCCAAACTATATTACTATCGTTGCTAAGGTGTTAGGCAACAATCACTTTGTAAACATAACATACAAGCATACATCGAGTAACACGTATAATATGCAATAACGGTCAGCGTATAAGAGTGTTTGCGTTGTGTGTCGATTGTGATTTGAATAAGTAAAGTATGTAACGCCCAAAAGTGCGTAAAGCAAAAAGGGTTCGAGTATATACACAGATCGTGTTAAATGAATAACACAGTCTTGGATTGAAGGGAGCGCTGGAAAGTTAGCCTAATTACAGAATGATAGCATAAGCGATGAACAGTGTGTAAAATGGAGTCGCGTGAGCTGAATAACAAAGGGTCATTCGATCGGATGACAATCCGGACGGATGGTTATCCGGTCGGATGGCCATTCGGTCGGATTATCATTCGTTTGGGATGGATGTGTTTGTGTATGATGTGACTTTGAAGTTTTCGTTGTAGCATTTTAAAAACAGAGAAGTATCTCTACCTTTCAGGTCGTTCGGTCCAACGGTCATTCGTACGGATGGTTGTTCGATCGGATGGCGATCCGTTCCAGCGAGACATTTCAAAAGCAAGTCCACAATAGGATGGTCATTCGATCTAATGGTCGTCAGATCGGATGACCACTCATTTGGATATGATATGTATTGAAAACTTGTAAAAAGTGTTAAGTATTTAAGACCACAAGTCATCTGATCAGATTGTCGTTCGATCGGATAGCAATTCAATCGGACGGCAATCCGTTCAGTGACCTGATCGTTTGAAACTTGTAAAATTTTGTTATGTTTCGCGGTTTGACCGAGACGGTATGACAACATGTTAAACAACGGGAACTCCACCAAGTTCAAGTTATCCGATCGGATGGGAATCACCCCGTCTAGTCAGTTAACTGTTCTTGACGTTTGTTCATGTTCAACCCGTGAATCGGTTGTCTCTTTGATAGGAATCAGTTCTCAAACCGACGCTTCACTAGAGAATGAGTGGAAGGCCTAAATGAGCTCCGATTCCATAGGTTTTGAGCAGAAAGTTAAGAATATTGAAGAAAAGGTTGAAACACTTTGATTAAGTTTAGATTTAGGTGGAATTAGGGTTTAAACATGTTGAAATCTCTTAGATCTAAGTTTTTCTAGGTGGAATGAGGTCACACTTTGAAGTTCATGAGAACCCATGATGACATCATCCTAGAACAGCCCAAATCAGACAGATTTCATGGTGAAAAGTTAAGATTCGATGGTGAAAATGATGAGAAAGTGTGTGTAGATCATAGAAGTACAAGATTTGAGGTAGAAACTTACAAGAATCGTGAGGAATCGAGTGAAAAATAGCCCAAGTGTGTGCTGGTCAAAGGAGGAGCTGTCACATCACTGTTCATGATGTGACAGGTGCTATTTATAGGTGAAAGGAGGGGAGAGGCGGTGTAGGTGTGCGATCGGAGGGCAGTCCGATCGGATGGCCATCTGATCGGATAGTCATCCAAATGGATGACCGTTCAATCGAATGGTCATTCGATCGAAGGGCTCCGGCGAGTTGGTTTCCGACTTTTCGTTTCGTGCGTTGAGCGTTGCGATGCGTTTAAGCGAGTGTCGATTAAGCGATGCGATAAATACTAGTTACACAAATAACCTAACTAACATACAACAATCATAATTAACTTTGCGTTTAGCGTTTGCGATTAGATTGCGATGCGATAGAGTTTGGATTGCGTTTTCGATTAATCACCACAAACATATAAGTAAGCATGCACAAGTAACACATAAATAGCACACACACATAAAACAATATTCAGAACCTGCGATTCAAGTTGCGATGCGATAGCGATGTGATTAGCGATAAATAGATTAACGACTAATAGTCGATTAAACTGCGATTATTAGCATTTACTCCACATAATACAACTAAAGTAACACAAATCAAAGTATTGATTACGAGTCAGGGAGTACAATTAATAATTAAGCAAGGAGTGACAGATCGCATTTAGCAATATTTTCTTCCTTTGACTTTGACTTGTACTTTGACTTCAAAACGCGGGTTGTTACAAACACGCCCAGTGCCCACCTGAAGATTTGTGCCTGACTTTAGTGTCAGAATACAGACGAAATGTGTCAGATTCTTGTCTGACCACGGGGCCGTGTCCAGCCGACACGGGGCCGTGGTCAGCGTGCTTTCGTTTTCTATAAATGCAGCAAGATTCCTACACACTTGGACTCATTCCAAAGACAAAGATCTAGTGGGATCTTCACATATACCCTATTAGGTATATTCTAAAGAAGGTTCTCAACAACCATCTTGTCTTTATTACTTTTGTCTATTGCCTTCTTCTTCACTAACTCCTCCAAACCTCCATTAAAGCTTGAAATCTCTATGTTTTCAAGTTTTTTTGTGATTTTGTTAGGTGTTTAATCAAGGAATCTTATCAAAAATAAGTTTTACAACACTGTTTTAAGTTATTTCTGCTCAGAAATGTTTCAAAAGCCAGAAATATAATTTAAAACTCCAAGATTCCTTGTTTAAAAAACCTGCAGATTGGTGGCCACGGGGCCGGGCTCAGCGAGCACGGGGCCATGGCCGGAGTTACTGTTTCATTAAATTGAACTTTTCGACCTGTTTTCTTAGAATGTCGAGCAGGAATAGCGGAACATCCTCAACTCACTCAAGGAACGACCGACGAGGAAGAAGATCATCAGTGGAAGACTCCCTAGTCAACTACGTGTATGCCTTGAGAGAAGCCATCGATGAAATGAAAGGAGTAGAGGAAGCCTTGATTGACCGTAATAATCACTTGACGGTGGGATTAGAGGGGTGCCTTCGAGAAGTCAACCTTTTGCCCCAAAGGTTGAATATTCTTGCTTCTCCTCATATGGTGCCAATAATCGCACAAAGGGAGTGGAATGTTGTGCCGGAAGTCATTATTCCGGCCGAGCGGTATGTCATGCCCCCGGAACCCCCTCTAGACATATTATACGGGGTCCCGGTGGCCGTCGCACCTCCTCCACAAGACATCATGGAGAATGAGCCCGCCTTCTTCCTCCCTAGGGAGATAGAGGAATGGCTAAATGACATTTAAAAGACGTCCCTCGGTTCCGAGTTCTACAAAACCCTTAAGTACCGGGAAGCTATTTCCGAGTTTTTGACATTCCTACAATAAGGGTAGAACTCCTTCAATTGATTTCCAGCATTACTTGACCTATCTATCCTAGGAACTTTTTAGTTTTTCATTTTTAACTTTATTTTAGGATTCTTTATAATTGTTGTTTTAATGAATGATGGTTTTTAATGGTGTTTGGATGATGGTGTAAGGATTAAACACACTCGAAATGGTGGAGGTTACTAAGGGAATCTTGAACCCACACCCCACGCACAAAAACAGAGCCTCCCGACAATTTTCCTTCATTACAGCAAGTTCAGCACGGGGCCGTGCTCAGCCCAACACGCCCCTGTGGCCATGGTTCTGCAAAAAACGCCTAGTTCAGGTAACTGGACACGGGGCCGTGTTCAGTGAACACGCCCCCGTGCCCAGCCTTCTGTTTAAAATGATACTGGCGATCTGAGCACGGGGCCGTGCCCGGACAAACACGGGCCCGTGTCCAGACGCCCAGCAACATAAAACTTTGTTTTTAAACACCTTTTAACACATTCAATCAACCTAAAACCTTGAATTTTGCAAGTCCTAATAACAAGCATTACACAAAACTCTATTGGAATCGCTAATCACCCCAAATTTTTTTGAAAACTTTTCATTTTTTTTACTTGTCTTGGTTTAATTTGGGAATAACAAGTTCCAAAAGGTTATATTTTTACAAATTTACAATCGATAGCGTCGTGATAAAAAGAACCAACATAAGAAAATTATGAAACGGCATGACAAATCTAGTTAAAATTTGATTATATATACTTGATCACATTATAAACCCATTCCCACAATAAGTGAGTTTTGAGCCTTTATTGAGCATACAAGTAATACATCTTTAAACTAAATGCTCATTTTTCGTTTCTTGTGTGAATAGCCGCTTGGTTCTTACAACTCTAGAACTTGCCACGACGATACATTCTCGGTCCTTAACAACTTAATCCCAAGTAAGTAAATGATGGAGGCATTAGGACTAACCCATTTTCCTTTCAACACCATTATTTTTCATGTTTTTTATCACCTACCCAAAAAATCCCTTTAGTTAACCCCTTTGAGCCTAAACCTTTTACCCACCAAAACCTTTTTCTTTTCAACTTTTTATTTTAGTAAAAAGCTCGGTTTTCTTGTGACGTTTCTTTATAAAAAAAAGAATTCTAGCAATAAACAAATAAGTTCCTCAAAGAAACTTTGTTTGAAAATGCTTAGTTTGAATAAAAGTCACAAAAACAAAAAGTTTTACGACGACCGACGCATTTTACGCTTTTAGCCCTTTTTACTAACCACTAACCCAAAATCACCTACCTTTAGCCTAAGCCTAACCCTTCCCCAAGTCCTCTTGATATTTACAAAGGTTTATAGTTAAAAAGGAGGAGGATTGATTCCTTGGCAAGCATATGGTAGAAGTAAGTTCCATGCCGGTCTCGAGTGTTTCACAAAAATACATCTACAGCCGAGTGTTGAGTGATCTCCCATGAGGTATGTGAACTTGTATATAAATGGAATTTTAAAGAGGCGTGTTATGCCCAAATAAGTAATTTCTCTTATGAAACGTTCTAAATAAATCATAACGAATAAGATTGTAAATAGTATAAAAATAAAACCCAATAAAGATCTTGGATTCCCGACACTCAAGACAAGCCCAAAACTTTTCTTCTGCCCATTCCATTTGGGTGTGTAAGCCACATAACAAAGAGTTTTGCTTGAGGACAAGCAAAGATTCAAGTGTGGGGGTATTTGATGTGTGTAAAATGCAACATATAAATTACATCAAATGTGGCATAAAACTAACCCTTTTTTTGTACTAATGTTGGAAAAAGTGTGCTTTTGTCTTCCTTTTGCATTTTTAGGACCAAACGAGCTTAAATGAACAAAAGGAACAAATATGCAGCAAAAATTAACATAGATACAAAGAAAATGAATAAACGTGGCATGCCCGACCCCTCGACAGCATCTCCCCAAGCAAAAACAAGAAACCGAAGGCTGACCACGGCCCGCGCCCAACGGACACGAGGGCGTGGTCAGGTGTCTGCAGAAATGGACAAAGCTGTGGAAGCTTCTATTCCCACCATGGGGGCGTGCCCAGCTAGCACGGGGCGTGGTCAACGTTAAGATTCGCAGAATCTTGCAAATCATAATAGTACAGATACGCTTCTGCACACGGGGCCGTATGGAGCCTAATGCAGACAAGTGCAATTAATGGAGGAAGAGAAAGAGGATGGCCATGGGGGCGTGTCCAGCAGACACGGGGCCGTGGCCGGGCTACTTTTCAGGCTATAAATAGGGGTTCTTGGTTCACTTCAAAGGCATCCCTTGGCAAACCACCTCTCTCCCACTTTGCCACCACTACAACACCCACATCCACCACCCTCATCCATCATCCACCTTATAGTGTGTGTAGTAGTCTCGGGATCCAAGATTGATCGTAAGAGTTCTTGTCAATCAAAGGCCATGTTTGGCTAAGTCTCTAACATCACTTGGTGAAGACAAGCATTCAATGTATTTCTTTTGATTTTTAATCTTTTCGCACTTTTTATTTGGTTTTGTATTGATGACTTTAATAACTAGTTTCCTATATTGAATGTGAAACTTCTTTATCATTTGTCCGTGGTGTCTTGGCATTACTTTACTGTCTATATAAAGTAAAAGATTTTCACCATTCATATCTCTACGGTCTATATAGAGATATGTTGGCTACCTGGTTGGGGGTTAAGGGAATGGTTTAGTAAGGTTCTTTCCTTGTTCAGTGTATAGATCCTGCAAGGACCTGGGTCAAGCTTACAAGGACCTCCTTTAATACCCACTGGTATTGGATGGCGGGGGTGCGAATGGCTTGATCCCCTCATATGTAAACCACTATTATTACATTAAACTGGCTACTTGGGATTGTATCCCTGCTGACTCAAACCACTTAGCCGAGGGTAAGGTCACCTTCAAAAGAGGGGCCTACCACTTTTCGCATTAATAACTTAATTAGTTATCTTTCAATATTCCGACCCTTTGGGATTGTATCCTTGCTGACTCAAACCACTGGATTGAGGGTAACGTCACCTTCAAAAGAGGGGCCTACTACTATAACTAAGATAATCTCTTAAAAAGTGCAAAAGTGCAGAAATCATCAAAGGATACATTAAAGGCGAGTCAGATCCAAGTGATTCATCTTGTCTATCTGTTTTATTTTTATTTTTATTTTTCAGCATTTTAGTTTTTTTTTTTCATGTTTAAAACCTTTTCTAAAAATTTTGATTTGATTAGACGTTGAGGATAAACCGTTACTAAAAGCTCTTGTGTCCTTGGACGACCTCGGTATCTTACCAACGCAACACTACACTCACGATGGGTGCACTTGACCATGTGTGTGTTTAGTGTTAGTAGAATATCGTGTTTTATAAGTTTAAAACTTGACTAATGTGTAAAATGGGCTTAAAGTATCAATAAAAACATAACACACCTTACACACACCAGCAGCCTATTCTTGAATATCACTGCATCCTTGGATTTTGGATCGTTTGAAGGTGCTAAATCACATAATTGTTCAATGATAGATAGCAACCCTGTACTCAACATTTCTTCCATTGGCAATGAATATTGCACACCGTTTTTATAAGTCACTTCAAGCGTTCCTTCTTCCTCATGCATCACCCAACTGCTAAGTTTTGGTAGAGGAGTATCGTCAACATCATCATCATCTTCTGCCAGAAATTTTCTCTTCAATATTTTTATTACAGTTCGGGTTCTTTCACAATCGTTGGCCATTGGAACCCCAAGGGCCAGGATATCCCTCTGAACCCCTTCATTCATTCCAAGCATGACTTTGATTGTCCTTACCTTTACCCTTCTCCTATCTATGTAATAACCTTAGCCATTTTTAAAGTTTTTGGCGTTTTGGACAATATGTGGCATTTTAGTCAATGTTTTTGTCGTGTTTGAGCTTGTGTTCTCATGGTGTTCTTTTATATTGACTTTTTTTCCCGCGCATGACAAGTAATTATGGGGTTTTGAAAAAGATAAATAAATTTAATTCCCCAAGTATTTTGCTTTCTATATAATAAATGTTAGTAATTATGTTTTCCGTCGTTTCATTTTACTGTTTTTGAAGTTACCGTGTTTTGTTTTCAGACTAAACTGTTTTTATGGTATAACACATCTAATCTTGATGGTTGTAATTATGGCGTTTTGTTTTCCAATGGCGTTTAGATAACGATTGGACTTTTTTTGTTTTATATTCTTTGCACATTGTTTCACGCTTTTTTTATAATAGTAGTTGTTCAAAGTAATTTTATTATAGTTTGGTAGTTTTTTGGGGGCGTTTTTATGGCATGATGGCGTTTTACAAGCATTTGCTCATTTTGGCGTTTTATTATATTTTTCATTATAGTATTAACGTCTTTTTGTTGTTTATTAACTCATATTACAAAACAAACAACAGATAAAGAAAATTAAAAAAAAAATAGAAGCAATTTATGATCTAAATCTTCAGTGTCATCAGTCTCTTTTTTCTTTTGAAACTACAAGAACTGTCACAAATAAATGGCGTTTTGGGTTGGGCGTGGTTTATTTTCTTTGTTCATGTGTTGAAGTGTCTTTGTGGATGTTGGAGACATAGATCAACCCTTTGTGGGTGGATGCTATCTGCCCGTCGTCTTCATTATAATCATCGAGGCCAAAGTAGCATTTACCTGGGATAGATCTCCTCTAATCATCCAAACCTTCTTCAAGAACAAAGATGACAGAATGACATATGGGTGTCATCAGTCCCTCTTTTTTGAATTTTCTTCATCTCATGCAGCAAAATCTTACTACACTCACGTAACAAATCTTTCAATGAAACTTCATGCAGAACATTACTGAGTATCAAAGAAAAGATGTTTGCCATCGTTGTATTCTTTGGCATTTTACATTGAGTTGTATTTTTTCTAGGAACCAAAGTGTTTTTTTTTTTTTTTTTGTGTTTTTTTGGTTTGATAAACGGAAGTTGGTGAGACGTTTCTATTTATAGAATTTTTTTTGACGCGTAGTTTAGGCGGAATATTATTTTTATAACCAAAAGTGTAATTAACATTTATCCGGATGTAATGTTTAGCGTTATATATTATGGCGTTTCATATTTTGTGGCGTTTTTATAGCTAGAGAGCTTAAATAAAAACACAGAAAAAAGTACGCAGTGATAGTGATAAAATTGGTGTTTTGTATTTATTTGGCGTTTTATTTTTCAATGGCGTTTTATGTGAGAAATGATGTTTTACCTTGTTTACCCTTAATGAAACGCGTCCACGTAATAAAATTGATGTTATTTATGAAAACGGCACCGCGCCAATCTAGTCCATAGATTGTTTTGATCGGACGATCCATAAGCGTTCTCACCGTTCTCACACTTTCAATCGTTTTCTCTAAATCCTATATATATATATATATATATATATATATATATATATATATACACTATATTATAATACATAAGGGAGTGGCATTTTAAGATACCCAAAAAATAAGAACCTTTTCCTTCTTAATTTATAAATATATCCCTAAGATGAGGGTAAATTGATCTTTTAAACAATAAATATATTTTTGCCCCTCATATTATTGCACTTAAATCCCCAAGTTTTAACTTAATTATAGGTAATTAGTTACGCTTTTCTCACTCCACAACTACCTTATAATTCTTTCACGTATTTTTGTCATATCTTATAAACTATATTATTTAAAAAAAAATCCAAAAGTACCGTGATGACCTACTCATTTTTGTCGACATATCGATAGTTGTCTTAGTCAGTATTGATGTGTGGATTGAAAAGTACAAGTAGATGATTCCTTACTATACAAGTGATTAAATCTCAACGTATTAGTCATTATCCCATAGTGTTTAATAACTTGTAGGACCGTTTTCGGGACCGAAACCGTGATTATCATGATTATGTTCATAGACGGGAAGATTAGAGACGGATGAAATACTTACTTGTATAGATTTGATAACATAACAAAGCAAACCGGCCTGATTAACAAGCTAACCGAACCATACCAAAGGAGTATACATCCGGGGAGAGACCAAGTGGTCATCTCTCCCTGTGAGGACTCAAACCTATAAAACTTCTAAATGTTGCAAATGGAAAGGGGTTGCTATTTATAGCCACACCCCCTTGTCTTGCAAACACACACGGTCAAACAAATAACCCTCTCGTTTGACCACTTCAAACGAGCGGGTCAATACACGTTCGTTTGACCATTTCACTAACTATTACATATTCAACATAAAATAAATCTAATCTATTCGACAAGCATCGGACACAAAAACTGCATCAACAAATTCCCCCTTGTCCGTTGCTGTCGAATGCCGAAAATGCAACTGCAATCGATCTTCAGTCAAGTATTCATCTTTTCTGTGTTAACAAATTCCCCCTTGACCGATGATCCAGGTAAGTAGTATCTTGACGCTTCTTGTATAATAGTTCCCCCTCAAAGTATGCGTATCCGTGTTGGGTGTTGTGCAATTTCCTCAAAAGGCTCAATTGACCGATCTTCCACTGATCTTCCAATACTCCAACTGGCATTTGATAAGGGTTCCATTCTTTAAAAACTGCATCAAGTCTTGATCTTCAAGCATACTACATTGGTAGAGGTTTCTGGTGAACTGTCTTCTGTAAACCGTCTTTGTAGAATCGACCAAGTAATGCACTTTAATCTTCAGCATCAACACTCAGGAAAGTCAGCTAGACCAAGTGTATCCCTTGCAAGCTCAACCAGCATGCTTAGTTGAACTACATTCAGATCTCATTGTCTCGCCTTTGTGAAGTTGACCACGTAATGCACTACAGATCTTCAGCATCAGTACTCAGGAAGTCAGCTAGACCAAGTACATCGTTTGCAAACTCAACGAATTGAGTTACCCCCAGATCCCTGTAAAATCCCAAAAAACATCAAACCCAAAACCGAATCCTGCAGGTCTTCAATCTTGAACTATCAGCTTTCATAAAGATTCCCCAGGTCTTCAGTGAACAGCGCTTTTGTAACTACTATAGAATTAAGATGCCTGTATGTTTTCGTGCAAAACTCTTCACGCTGGCTGGAGAATTAATTAAAATCCTCAAATATGTGTCTGTGCAAAACATTCCACGCCGAACCTTTAGTATCACCAGAAAATCACAAACTCTACCACCTGTGATTGCGTTTAGAAATTTACCGAAGAAATTCAACATACGAAAATTTTTATTCCCCCATTTCTTTGGTAAGATCTCTAAACCTTAACAGATTCCCTCCACTTTAAAGGAACTGTCGTCAAATTTCAAATGTTTACCAATTCCCTCCACTGAGCGGAACTGTCGTCAATCTTCACTGAATGTTCTCGGTTTTTCGAAAAATCATGAAAACGACTTTCTTCTTTGCATATTCTAGTTGAATAAGAACGTCCCCTAGTACCCTGTAGGATCCGACTTGTATCCCTCCAAAGACTTTGTGAACTCGTTAGGACCGGTATTGACATTCTAGGTTCATTCATTCGTTACCAAATGCGAGAATATGACAATAAACAAAAAGATTTCTTCGTTGCATATTCTAGTTGATAAAGAAATTTCGCCTAGCACCCCGTAGGATCTGATTTGTATCCCTCCAAAGACTTTGTGAACTCGTTAGGACCGGTATTGACATTCTAGGTTCATACGTTCATTTTCAAATGCGAGAATATGACAATAAACAAAATGCTTTCGAACATTTTTGAATAACCGATAACAATCATAAATATTGACGTGCCGAAGTGAACATACCGTTTTTGTTTTTGGCCCATAGTAGTCAAGTCACCAAATTTTGACGTTTGCATCGGTAACCGTGACTACCCCACATTTTTCAAAATATCATCATCTTTTGTTTTCATCATGCCGCGTCATCCCGCGCGCTCCCGAACCCGTACGAATCTGATGTTGACATTTAGAAGCGCGGTTCAAATAAATTTTGCGAACACCCGACCCCACTTTACAAACCATGTAAAATCCTTGTCCAAATATAATCTTGAACTGCAAGAGTCTTCGTGAGGCCCAAAAAATATTAGTGACCATTAATTGTTGAAAAGCTCCTTGTGACAACTGTTGAATATATATATATATATATATATATATATATATATATATATATATATATATATATATATTTAACGTACACCAATCATCCCACTAACTCTTGATCACATGCATGAGGCCCAAGTTTTTAAAGTTGTTCACTGATTAATTAAGTCCAAAGACTAAATTATGTCCACGAAGACTTATCCAACGAAAATTAATTTGAAGCCCACCACGAAGACTTGTTTGAAGTCAACGAACATTGGAATGCTTGTGTTTGAAATCAACTCCACCACCTTGTTTTAAAGATACAATTTTAAAAAGGAATGGCCCAAATATCAATTGTTCTCCACTAAGACTTAATTGTCTACAAAAAGACATCCAATTGCTACGAAGACTGGTCAAAGGTGGAGAATGCACAGATGTTTCCACGAAGACTATGGGCCTGGAGAATGCACTTTGGGCCTTACGAGCAATAAAGGTCCACCTAGAATAGTCGCCAACATACCCAACAAGGAAATTGGCCTAATTGTGAACAAGTAGATAATGTGGGTCCAACAGAAACCCTATCTGCCCAAAAGTTCCGCCGACATCTTTCTACATCTTCCTTGTACAGTAGTCAACAACATCAGCCAACAACCTCTTCTTCTTCAATGGAACAACCAACATCTCTCTCTTCAATACACATCATCCAAAACCAAACCCGACAAATAAAACTTGCTTAGCCACCGAAAACATCACCTGAATTCAGCCGTCAACAACATCTGTCTTCCTCTTCTTCGATACCCAGCAACCAGAACCCCAAATAAAAATCAGTTCAATCATCTCCTTCAACCTCACTTCAGTTCTCTGCGATACACACTCAAACAACCACTAACATCATCATCTACAAAGTCTCTGTCCCTCTTTCTTCGATTTCACTTCCAAACCCCCAAATCAGAATAACATCGTAGAAGAAATCGAGGGGTTCAGATTCTTTAAGTGAGGAATATGATGATGATAGGATGAAGAAGAGAAGACATTCATAGGTCGACACATCATTGATGTATGCCATAAACCTGATTACATCGGCTGCGATACCAATTTGGTCGATGTTTTGAGTGTTCGTCAGAGTGTGGATTTTGTCGATGTCAGGTGTGACGAAAATGGGTGATTTCGTCCAGGATATGTTTGACGAAGATGGGTGATTTCGTCAGCTGGGATTTCGTCGTAGGGTATCAACAGGAACCCTAGTGTTTCTTACCAGCCGCCATACTCATCTCAAGAACACAGTTAACTGTTCGTTTCCAGATCTAACGAAAATCATTGTATAGATCATATTTGATGATGAAAACTTGTTTATTTAGGTGTAAAACATAAAACCCAACTCTTGTATATGTTCTGTTTCATCTAGACCCGAATATTTCGGTCCAGATCTGGGTTTTTCACCATTTTTAGATCTTGAACAAAAATCACAAAAATCACATATCTAGAGCACATGTGACTTAGCAAAGTGTTAGATTTACTAAATCGGGTACCATGGCTCTGATACCAATTGTAGGACCGTTTTCAGGACCGAAACCGTGATTATCATGATTATGTTCATAGACGGGAAGATTAGAGACGGATGAAATACTTACTTGTATAGATTTGATAACATAACAAAGAAAACCTGCCCGATTAACAAGCTAACCGAACCATACCAAAGGAGTATACATCCGGGGAGAGACCAAGTGGTGATCTCTCCCTGTGAGGACTCAAACCTCTAAAACTTCCAAATGTTGCAAATGGCAAGGGGTTGCTATTTATAGCCACACCCCCTTGTCTTGCAAACACACACGGTCAAACAAATAACCCTCTCGTTTGACCACTTCAAACGAGCGGGTCAATACACATTCGTTTGACCATTTTACTAACTATTACATATTCAGCATAAAATAAATCTAATCTATTCGACAAGCATCGGACACAAAAACTGCATCAACATAACTACATATTGTCAAGTGATTAAACCCCCCATATTTAACAAAATTATATATAATTAGTTAATATTACACTTTATCCCCTTAGACTATGGGTATGGGGCGGGGGTTGGGGCGTGGGTTGGTTGAAAACGCCCAAGCCACCACCCCGTGTGGGCTTGGGTTTGGGCGTGGCCCAAGGGGCGGGAGTTTAAGGCCGGTGTGGGGCAGGTCTATCAATATGACATGGTGGGCTCTCAATGGTCAAACCAAACTAGCCGTTGGGCTTGCCGTTGGCCAACGACTATTTGTAAAAAAAAATTTATTTTTTCACTATAAAACTCACACTTCTATTCCTTTTTTTACCACATCCAACCACAATACACTCCACCTCTTCTATAATCATCTCTATTCTCATTGTAGAAAATGAATCCTCATAATCATGGTTTTGACCCGAACAACCCGTGGGCATTCCAAGAAAATCCTAGCCCACCAACCAATCGTCCAATGCCTCCTCCATTTTAAATACACTCCACTATGCCCGATGTGGAGGGTTACGCATCGTATCTCTCGAATCGTGTGTATACTTGTAACACCCATCAAATTATACTTGAATTTAATAATAGATCATAGCGTTTTATAACGAAATACCAATTTAACACTACATTCATAAGTCAAATTCATACTTGACATTAATCTTAGTCAACTAGTACCTAAGTTAAAACATTTCAAAAGTTATTTAACAAGTGTTTACAACCCATAAACCAAGTCTAGTAAAGATTTAAAAAAAAAACATAGCGGAAGCTTCAAAAGTCGTGTTCGGTTCTTTGACGTTGCTTGACCGCCATCCGTAAGGTCCACCTCGTCACCTAAGGTCAAAACCATTAAAACTTTAGTTTTGACAATTGTTATAAATATATAAACATGAAATTCAATGTAAATTTTAAATAATAAAATTTAAGTTTTATTTCTTGGTTCCACCGTAACTTACGGTGTCACCGTAAGTTACGGTGAGTCCTGGAGAATTGTTGGTCCACCGTAAAACAGGGGTGATCCACCGTAAACTCTTGACCTGTACCGTAAGTTACGGTACTACCGTAACTTACGGTAGTTGCTGGAAATTTATGTTTTGTTTTGTTTGTTCATTACACTAAAACCCCAACTCTCGGATTTCAGTTTTCTAGGATACCAATACATTAAAACCTCATATTTCTACTATGTTATATATTATCCATATCAAAGATCTATCCAACATAATCCGAAGCATCGACCATGCCTTACTTGATTATCGACCCGTTTGGCTCGTCTAAGGAATTCTCCCATATGACAACTACCAACGAGTTCCTACCAAATTTGATCAATCACTCAATATAGCGACTTCACCGCTTAATTCAAAAAAATTCAATTACGCATTATATAATCATCAAATCTACTTAGTGTAACGAGTCAAGTTACATACCTTAGTGTACGCCCTTCAACCGCAAATCACTACCGGCTTGTCCACTCGACATTCCGGTATCCTTTCCTATAGAGTTCAATTCAAGACATGTTTAGAACTCTTGGTTTCACATACATAACGCAAACTTTGTCATACATCATTGTTATGCGTTTTTAACTTAACAATTCAGTTTCAAGCCTTCTTTTAGGCATTTCAACAAACACTATAAAGGCAGAATTTTTATATCCTTTGTATCCAAGTTCATAGTTTGCTAATTAGCTAACTTAACATCAATAAAGCCCTCGTATAGCATTTTAATCGTCATACCTTTCTGAAATCACATTCTGTAGTCGATTTACACTAGGATAATCATCTAAACCCTAATGTTCATCATTATCTTGTAAAACCCACAACCCACCTTTAAGGTGTTCATGGAATTTTCCTGAATTTGAGCATGATTTCACATGTAGTTGTCTAGGTTTCACTCCTAGACACTATATCATCCCTAATCTAATCACATAACTCACATGCAACATCTAATTTCAGATTTTCCAAAATCTTGAGATTTTCAAGTTTAGAGATTTCATCAGATTTTACATACCTTACAATCCTCTTGTGATGAGGATCATGACTCTAAGCTCTATTTTCGATTTTGACTTGGATTAATCCTTCAATTTGCAAGATTAATGAAGTTTAAGGGTTTTGGAAAATCTCCTCGTCGCCCTCTCTCTCTGTTCGATCGATGCCCACCCACAATGGGTGGACTTTGTGTTTTGTATATTGAATTAGTACTAAACTTTCAGATTTTGACTAGTTTAGTCCCTCAACTTATCATTTAGCTTTAAGTTTAAGTGTTTTAACTTTAGAGTAAGTTATTTCAAGACTATCAACTAACTGGGTTATAGTTTCCTAGTTAGTTAATTCTTGTTAAATTAACATTACATATTAAACGCAAAGTTTTATATTTTTGGGGTGTTACAAGTCCACCCCCCTTAAATAGGGTTTCGTCCCCGAAACCGTAGTACGTACCAAATAACGTAGGGTGGAGACGTCGCATTTCCTCTTCGGACTCCCACGTAGTGTCCGAACCTTTTCTATGCTCCCATTTGACTTTAACTTGGTCAATTTGTTTATTTCGTAAAAGTTTGACCTTCCGGTCTAAAATCTCCACCGGTCTTACCATATAATTCAGACTATTATCCACTTCGATGTCATCGTAGTGGATATAGGTCATTTCGTCTGCTAGGCACTTTCTTAATTGTGACACGTGGAACGTGCCATGGATCCCACTTAGTTCCTCCGGTAGCTCAAGGCGGTAAGCTACCTTGCCAACCTTTCCGATAATTTTAAATGGCCCAATAAACCTCGGGCTTAGCTTCCCCTTTTTTCTGAATCTAATAACGCCCTTCCAAGGGGAAACTTTTAGCATGACCATGTCGCCAACCTGGAATTCGATTGGCTTTTTCCTTTTATCAGCATACGCCTTTTGTCTGTCTTGAGCCGCTTTCAAATGTGCCCGAACTATATCGATCTTTTCATTCGTAGCTCGTACTATATCTTGATGAGCGAGTTCACGTGGACCCACTTCACCCCAACATACCGGGGTTCGACACTTCCTACCATAAAGCATTTCGTACGGTGCCATCTTAATACTAGATTGGTAGCTGTTATTATACGAAAACTCAACTAACGGTAGGTGAACATCCCAACTCCCTCCAAAGTCGATTATACATGCCCGTAGCATGTCCCCCAATGTTTGTATCGTTCTTTCACTCTGTCCATCCGTTTGGGGATGGTACACAGTGCTAATGAACAATTTGGTTCCCATTTGCTCTTGGAAATCTCGCCAGAAATTTGAAGTAAATCGGGTATCCCTATCAGACACAATGGATACCGGCACCCCATGACGTGCTATTATTTCATTAGTGTAAACTTCTGACATCTTTTCTGACGTATAAGTCTCACGGATCGGAATGAAGTGAGCACTTTTCGTCAATCTATCCACCACTACCCATATGGCATCGAAACCAAGATTAGTCTTGGGCAACTTGGTTAGTAGGTCCATTGTAATATGTTCCCATTTCCAAACCGGAATTTCTAACGGTTGGAGTTTGCCGTATGGTTTCTGGTGCTCCACCTTGACTTGTAAACATGTCAAGCATTTTTCCACATACTTCGCCACATCCCTCTTCATTCCGGGCCACCAATAATTTTGTTTCAAATCATTGTACATCTTAGTCGCACCCGGATGAATTGAATAACGGGATTTATGAGCTTCATCAAGTAGAAGCGCCTTCACTCCACAAGTATGTGGGACCCATATCCTTCCGGATCGAGTCTTCAAACCGTGATTCCCATCAGACAAATCTTTCAATTGACCGATTATTCTTTCTTTCTTCCAATTCTCTTCTTTTACTTCTTCTAACTGCGCCTCCCGAATACGTTCGAGTATACCCGAGGTCACCATGAGTTGCATCGACCTTACTCGTATTGGGACATAGTCCGCTTTTCTGCTCAGATCATCCGCTACCACATTTGCCTTTCCGGGGTGGTAATGTATTTCACAGTCAAAATATTTCACCGTTTCTAGCCATCGCCTTTGTCGCATATTTAACTCCTTCTGATCGAAGAAGTATTTCAAGCTCTTGTGGTCGGTGAATATGGTGCACTTTACCCCATATAAGTAATGCCTCCATATTTTTAACGCAAATACCACCGCAGCCAACTCGAGATCGTGCGTGGGATATTTCTTTTCGTGGATCTTCAATTGCCTCGAGGCATAAGCTATAACCTTGCCCCGTTGCATCAAAACACATCCGAGCCCCGATAGTGAAGCATCCGAGTAAACTACCATGTCTTCGACTCCGTCCGGCAATGTCAATACCGGAGCTTGAGTTAACTTTTCTTTTAGCGTTTGAAACGCTTTCTCTTGATCGGCACCCCAAATGAACTTTTCTTTCTTCCGTGTTAGCTTTGTTAGCGGTGTCGCAATCTTGGAGAAATCTTGAATGAATCTCCTATAATATCCCGCAAGCCCCAAAAAGCTTCTAATTTCAGAAGGGTTCGTTGGGGGATTCCATTTTGACACAGCCTCTATTTTCGACGGATCCACCAAAACTCCGTCGGCACTTATGACATGGCCAAGAAATTGTACCTCTCGTAACCAAAAGGCACATTTAGAGAATTTTGCATATAACTTCTCTCGTCTAAGTGTCTCTAACACTTCTTGTAAGTGGTGTGCGTGTTCAGCTTCACTTTTCGAATACACTAAGATATCATCGATAAACACGATGACCGACTTATCCAACATTGGCTTGCAAACCCGGTTCATGAGGTCCATGAAAGCCGCGGGTGCGTTTGTTAGCCCAAATGACATCACGAGGAATTCGTAATGTCCATATCTCGTGCGGAAGGCTGTCTTTGGCACATCTTCTTCTTTGACCTTTAGTTGGTGATACCCCGATCTAAGGTCAATTTTTGAAAACCAATTCGCACCTTGTAGTTGGTCGAATAAATCATCTATCCTCAGGAGCGGGTATCGGTTCTTTACCGTGAGTTTGTTTAACTCCCGGTAATCGATACACATGCGCATGCTCCCATCTTTCTTTCTCACGAACAACACCGGTGCGCCCCAAGGAGACACACTTGGCCTTATGAATCCCTTGTCAAGCAGGACTTGGATTTTAGACATCAACTCATGTAATTCCGATGGTGCAAGTCGGTACGGGGCTTTTACTACGAGTTTCGCGCCCGGAATCAATTCGATCCCAAACTCTATTTCCCGTTCAGGCGGTATCCCCGGTAAATCCTCCGGAAACACATCTTCATAATCTCGTACTACCGGTACATCTCCAATCTTTCGTGATTCTTTTTCGGGCTCATTAGCGTATATCATGAATGCCTTGCATCCCCGCTTCATAAGCTTGTGAGCTTTCAACATTGAGCACACTATGGGGTTGCCTCCTTTTTCGCCATAAATGGTGACGTGTTTCCCGCTCGGAGATGTTAGTTTTATCTCTTTACGAAAACACACGATCTTTGCATGGTGTTGAGATAGCCAATCCATCCCAACGACTACTTGAAATTCTCCCATTGACATCGGGATTAGGTTTATCAAATATTCTTCATCGTCAATGCTCAGTTTACAGTTTTTACATACATCACAAACAATAAAGCTCTTGTTATTACCTATATCTACTTCTAAGGGCACAGGTAATTTTGTTAGAACAAATGAAGGATGTCGAATAAATCCATATGAAACAAAGGATTTATTCGCACCCGTATCAAATAACACGCGTGCAGGAATTGAATTTACAGCAAATATACCAGAGACCACGTCAGGTTCAACCTTTGCTTCTGCGGCGGTTAGTTGAAAAGATCTTGCCTTTGCTTTTGGGGCTTCACCTTTCGGGTCCTGCCCATCCTTCTTTCCAACCAGTTCCCGGCATTCCGACTTTTTGTGACCCGTTCGATAACAATTGTAACAAACCGTCACTTTCTCCAGGCACGTTATAGCCATATGTCCCGTTTTTTTACATATGGGACAAGGCTTATCCTTGTAACGGCATTCGCCTTTATGACCCTTTCCGCAGATTCTGCAACTTGGCGACCCGCCTTTCGTGTCAGATTTCTTTGCGGTTTCGCTTGTTCGTGCCTTCTTGGTGGGGTTTGGGTTTACATCTTGTGCTTTCCGTTCACCCCTTTCAATGCTCTTTTTCAGTTCGATCTCCCTTTCCCGAGCAGCGTTTATGATCTCGGTAAGGGTCTCATATTTGGAAGGGGTGATAAATTCCCTATACTCAGCACTCAACATGTTATGGTAGTAGTATATCTTTTGTTCTTCATTCGTCACTAGATCATCGCAAAACTTCATCTTATCCATAAACGTTGCTGTAATCTTGTCTATGGTCTCATTTTTGTGCCTAAGTTGCATGAACTCCTCCTTGATTTTATTCATAACCGCCTTGGGGCTATGATGCTTAAGAAATGGCGTCTTGAATTCTTCCCAAGTCATGACCTTAGCAGCTTCAATACCGATCTCTCTCTTTTTGTTATCCCACCAATCTTTCGCTTGACTCCTTAGTTGACCCGTACCATAGGCTACGTAGTCATCTTCGTCACAATGGTTCTCTCGAATACCTCTTCAATATCACTTAGCCATCGTTGGCACACTATTGGGTCAACCTCCCCATTATATATTGGTGGTTCACAGGCCATGAATTCATTGTATGAACAAGGCTTTCGTCCTCCATGCTTTTCCTTTGCTGAATTTGAATCATTTTCCAATTTCTTGATTCTCTCTTCTACTATTGATAAAACTGTGTTTTGAATTTTATCAATAAAGCCCGACAAACTGTTTTCGATCGCCTTTCCAACCTCTTCGGCAATCACTTCCCTCATTTGTTCGGTGACTCTTGGCACCGCATTATCATTACCTCCATCAGCCATCTCTATTTCTGAAATGTTTACATAGGTTGTTAAACATTCCATTTATAACACATGCTTTACTTGTTTTGATTCAATCAAGTTCATAACTTGATTTAATCATTCTTGTTTCAATTCAATGAAGTTCATAACTTGATTTAATCATTCTTGTTTCAATTCAATCAAGTTCATAACTTGATTTAATCATTCTTGTTTCAATTCAATCAAGTTCATAACTTGATTTAATCATTCTTGTTTCATGCATTTCTTGTTTTTGAGTGAGCTTACACACTCTTTTCATTCATATTTGTTCATTTCTCATTCTTTACGTAATACATAATTTATTAACAAAATAAGTTAGTTCTTACCGGACGATCGATCAAGCTTGAACCGAACACTTTGTTAACAACCTTAGGCTCTGATTACCAACTTGTAACACCCATCAAATTATACTTAAATTTAATAATAGATCATAGCGTTTTATAACGAAATACCAATTTAACACTACATTCATAAGTCAAATTCATACTTGACATTAATCTTAGTCAACTAGTACCTAAGTTAAAACAATTCAAAAGTTATTTAACAAGTGTTTACAACCCATAAACCAAGTCTAGTAAAGATTTAAAAAAAAAACATAGCGGAAGCTTCAAAAGTCGTGTTCGGTTCTTTGACGTTGCTTGACCGCCATCCGTAAGGTCCACCTCGTCACCTAAGGTCAAAACCATTAAAACTTTAGTTTTGACAATTGTTATAAATATATAAACATGAAATTCAATGTAAATTTTAAATAATAAAATTTAAGTTTTATTTCTTGGTTCCACCGTCACTTACGGTGTCACCGTAAGTTACGGTGAGTCCTGGAGAATTGTTGGTCCACCGTAAAACAGGGGTGATCCACCGTAAACTCTTGACCTGTACCGTAAGTTACGGTACTACCGTAACTTACGGTAGTTGCTGGAAATTTATGTTTTGCTTTGTTTGTTCATTACACTAAAACCCCAACTCTCGGATTTCAGTTTTCTAGGATACCAATACATTAAAACCTCATATTTCTACTATGTTATATATTATCCATATCAAAGATCTATCCAACATAATCCGAAGCATCGACCATGCCTTACTTGATTATCGACCCGTTTGGCTCGTCTAAGGAATTCTCCCATATGACAACTACCAATGAGTTCCTACCAAATTTGATCAATCACTCAATATAGCGACTTCGTCGCTTAAATCAAAAAAATTCAATTACGCATTATATAATCATCAAATCTACTTAGTGTAACGAGTCAAGTTACATACCTTAGTGTACGCCCTTCAACCGCAAATCACTACCGGCTTGTCCACTCGACGTTCCGGTATCCTTTCCTATAGAGTTCAATTCAAGACATGTTTAGAACTCTTGGTTTCACATACATAACGCACACTTTGTCATACATCATAGTTATGCGTTTTTAACTTAACAATTCAGTTTCAAGCCTTCTTTTAGGCATTTCAACAAACACTATAAAGGAAGAATTTTTATATCCTTTGTATCCAAGTTCATAGTTTGCTAATTAGCTAACTTAACATCAATAAAGCCCTCGTATAGCATTTTAATCGTCATACCTTTCTGAAATCACTTTCTATAGTCGATTTACACTAGGATAATCATCTAAACCCTAATGTTCATCATTATCTTGTAAAACCCACCTTCAAGGTGTTCATGGAATTTTCCTGAATTTGAGCATGATTTCACATGTAGTTGTCTAGGTTTCACTCCTAGACACTATATCATCCCTAATCTAATCACATAACTCACATGCAACATCTAATTTCAGATTTTCCAAAATCATGAGATTTTCAAGTTTAGAGATTTCATCAGATTTTACATACCTTACAATCCTCTTGTGATGAGGATCATGACTCTAAGCTCTATTTTCGATTTTGACTTGGATTAATCCTTCAATTTGCAAGATTAATGAAGTTTTAGGGTTTTGGAAAATCTCCTGGTCGCCCTCTCTCTCTGTTCGATCGATGCCCACCCACAATGGGTGGACTTTGTGTTTTGTTTATTGAATTAGTACTAAACTTTCAGATTTTGACTAGTTTAGTCCCTCAACTTATCATTTAGCTTTAAGTTTAAGTGTTTTAACTTTAGAGTAAGTTATTTCAAGACTATCAATTAACGGGGTTATAGTTTCCTAGTTAGTTAATTCTTGTTAAATTAACATTACATGTTAAACGCAAAGTATCCAAAAGAGAAGTCACAAGAAAAAAACTGAGGCCGAGAAACCACTTGAAAGCGCCAAACGAAAACAACAAAGATGGGTCGTTAATGAAGAACTTGCATTTGGCGAGGGATTGGCTTCAACAATCTCAACATCCAACTTTAGATATTATTAAATATTTTGTATCCCTTATTTTAATATTTTTGTTTTTTTATATAACTTTGTAATATACTAATTTTTTTATTAAAATAGAAAATTCTCAACATAGAAGCCATTTGTGGGAAGCGATTAGTAAAGCATTCTATGAAGAAATGGAAAGGGAGGTTTATCGTGAAAACGATAGCTTATCCTCGAAGTGGACCGAGATAAGCGGGCAACTCACCAAATTTAGTGGTTTTTTAAATAACGCAAAGCAAAACCCAAAAAGTGGTGAAACCGAAGCCGACTTTGTGACAAATGCATTGGTTACATACAAAACGAATGTGGGGAGCGACTTCCGTTTCATGCATTGTTGGGAGATTTGTAAGTTCCATCCCAAATGGGCGAATATCCCCAATGGTAGCGAAACTAACACATCTTCCAAAAGGTCAAGGACACCCTCGTCCCAAGCCCAATCAGATGCACGGGATCAAGATTTGGAGGACTTTCTGGATGATTCGCCAAAACGGCCTGAATACGGAAGAGATGCCACAAAAAGGCGCGCTCTAAAATCAAGATCAGGTATGGCATCGCCTTCAGTTGGGAGTTCGGGCTCGCATAGGGGAGTATACAGCGATCAGTTGGATGACATTGCAAGCAAGTTAGATTCATTCAACGTATTCCAACAACAAAGGGCCGAAATTCGGAAGAACAAAGAAGCTCGGGATACCCTGAAACAAAGACGAGATGATATGAAATTTTTAGCCCAGCCCATCGATCACCTATCAGGTGAAGAGTTGAAACTAATGTTGGAGACGAGAGAAGAGATAAAGAAAAAATATTACAAGCACTAGGAATTTTTTTATGTATTTTTCTTTATTTAAAAAACATTATTAAAAAATTTAAATTTTTTGTTTTAAAAATACTTTAAATAGCAGTTTGGGCTGGCAGGGCCGGCCCTGAGAATTCATGTACCCTGTTCGAGCTCGAAAAAACGTGCCCTTAAGTCTTAACTAAATAAAAAATTTAAACTAGTTTTTCATACATCTTTGAACCGTTGACAAAAATATAGCATTCGATAAACAATGCAATTAACAAGTTAACTAAATAATCATTAATCTACAAAGTTTGTATCAAATTAAGTTAACGCCTTGATAATGTTCGACAACATAAATGAACTGAATTTGACACAAATTAACTGAAATCGACATAAGTTAACTAAAATCGACATAAGTTAACTGAATAAATGAATTAGACATAATAAATCAATCCTAAATCATAAGTTAAGTGATTTTGACATAAGTTAACTGAATTCGACATAATAACTAAAATCGTAAATCAATCCTAAATCATAATTAAACTGAATTCGACAATTGATTTTTAGTTGTTTACCTGTGAACTGATCCGACTCAGACACTCAGTGATCGAAGGCTGTGTTGTAACTGTGAAATCGAAGGCCCTGGCTGTGTCTCTGATCGAACAACACCTAAAAAATTGCAGAATGATGATGAATGATGATCGAATCGAAGGCCTGCAGTACGACGTTTCTGTTCCTGTATTCTTGTTCCTGTGCGACGTTTCTGTTCCCAGTCCCGGATAAAGGAGTTGCCCCCATAATTCTTTTTTTATTAGTATTTAGAAAATATTTGGGTATTTGGCCCACTAACCTAATGGGCTAAATAGTTTAAACAACATGATTTTTTTTAAGTGGGCCTATGTTAATATTTTTTTTGGTTATACCCTATTAATTTTTTTACATATATAATATCGGATTTTTCTTAAAAATTACGTGCCCTACGAAATCACGGGCCCTGTTCAGTTGTCCTCCCCATCCTCCTTCAGGGCCGGCTCTGTGGGCTGGCCACGCCCCAAACCCCCGCCCCACCATACCCCACGGTCTTATAAAAAAACTAACCCCCCCCCCCACAATTTTTAAACGGTCATAATTTTTTGGTACGTTAATATATATATATATAGGGGACCGCTAGAATGAGAACCACCCCGAGTTATGAGAACCGCGAGAAACACTTGATTCCGGGCGAGTTACGTAACTCGTAAACCACGTTTTTGTGGTGTAAAAAACTACCCACACGGCGTTTTTTTTTAAATTTTTTTTTTTTACGATTGTGTTTGTGATACACTAATCAACGTTTTCGAAAAAAAAATTTGGTCCACCTCGCCCCGTACGGTGTGGTTCTTGCGATTCTCATAACTCGGGGTGGTTCTCATTCTAGCGGTCCCCTATATATATATATATATATATTAATTAACAAAACTATAGCAATATTGTACTCAAATTACACCATATATATATATGGTGTAATTTGAGTACAATATTGCTATAGTTTTGTTAATTAATTTTTTAATGGTACGTGTTTAACAGTGTCTAAGGGTGAGTAATAACTTAATCGTTAACTGAAACCGAACTGACACCAACCAAAAATTGAGTTAACTGAAAACTGATTAACCAAAACCTGAATTAACGAAAATGGTTATCGATTTATTAAATTATAAAAAAATAACTAAATTGTATGTAAAAATACTTATATACATATATATATATATATATATATATATATATATATATATATATTAATTTGAAACAGAATATTGACCATTTTGTCTTTTATTCTATTTCACTTTTTGCGTAAACTCTCATTTGGAAATCCTGTGGATTTTATCACCCTCAACTAATCAGTTTTGGTCGCTGTCATTACCAACTTTAACTTTGGCTCCCACCAACCCCAGCTTAACACTTTCTGTGTTTTGTCACCCCTTCGTTAAGCAGCCCCTAACTTGGTTAGTTTTTTTATCCTACGTGGCATGCTGACGTGGATCTAAAGCAATTCCTTTTAGCTATTTATTATAAATATTTATTAAATAAACAAAAAGTGACTAAAAATAAAAAAAATCTTACATATATACACAAATCACTTTAGGTGCGTGTATATATATTATATAAAAAATCAGTTCAGGTTTTTCACCCATCTTCTCTCTCTCTCTCTTTCTCTCTCTCTCTCATACACTCTTAACACCACCACCACCCGCCCCGCCCCACCCCACACCATCATCCTGTTATCAACCCCACCACCATCCTCTGCTGCCATCCACCCACCACCATACTCCCATGTTCAAGAACCACCATCCTCCGCTGTTATCTACACCACCATCATACTCCCGTGTTTAAGTACCACCACCACCACCATACTTCCCTGGTCTTTTTGGCTTTAGTTCTGCAGCCGCAACGACAGCTACTTCAACAGCCACAACCACTATCACCGCCATAGGAAATCGTCTCTTTGGCTTCAGTTCTCCGGCAGCATCAATGGAGTCAAAACCAAGCAAAATCGTTGCTTTTTATTTAGGGTTTTGATTTTGGGGAAAATGGGGATGAGGGTTGAATTTAGGGTTTTGATTTTGGGTTGAATTTAGGGTTTTGATTTTGGGGAAAAAAGGGGGATGGTGATGGTGATCAACTGGTATAGGCGGCGGTGACAAGGTGGCTGTGGCGGTGGTGAGACGGAGGTGGTGTTGGTTGCAGTGATAAGGAAGTTGTGGTGGCTGTGGTGAGAAGGACATGGTGGTGATGGTGGTGGTGGTGGATGTGTTAAGAAAGGGAGAAGGCAGTGGCGGTGGTTGTGTTGATAAGGGGAGAAGGCGGTGGGTTTCAACCTTGATTTTTGGTTAAGGTTGTTGATTTTGGGTTGTGGTTGTTGATTTTGGGTGTTTTTTTATGGTTGGTCGGCAAGATTTGTGCTTCAATCTATGGTGGTGGAAGTAAAAGTGGCTGGTGGTGGTGACGGAGGTGGTTGTGGTGGTAGGAGGCAGGTGGCGGTGGTTTACATGTAGTATTTGTTTGTTAGTGTGTATTACGTGTAGTATTTGGTTGTTGTTTATTTTGTTGTTTATTTGGTTGTTATGTTGGTTTTTTAATTCAAGCAAGCAAGCAAGCATATTGTGAATACATGACTGACCTTTCCTCATACTATAGGATGTAGTATCACCTCACATTTTCTTTGGTGGGCTAACCATTCCTCATTACTATGGGATGTTGGTATCACCATCTCATTTAGTCACGCCCTTATGGGTGTAGGAGACAAACTGTTGGTTTGGTTTATTTTGTTAAATGATTCATTGTCTTATGGATTGTTATATATGTTTACACATGAAGTTGCATGTTTATTTTGTTAAATAAAATAAATCAAATAATAAAGCAAAATATTTTATCTAAAGTTAGATCTGTTCACTAACTTTATGTTGACTCAATCTTTTTACGCATCATACAGGTATACAACTTTAAGAAAATTTGAAGTTGAAGACACATAGGATGTGTGTTACTAATAAATTGGATATTTGTTCATAACTAATTATCTTTTGGATATTATATGAATTTTTTTGTTTATTTCTATGATTATATGTGACAATTTTATGTTATGCCTTTAAATATTTAAACATATTATACTGTCATAAGTTATGGACAATCATCATGCCTAATAACATATTCGTTACGGGTCAAGGTGTGACATACTGGTATCAGAGCCAATGACTATAGGGAATTAGGTTTTCGTTATTAGACCAATGAATAAAGTTAAACCCCAAAGCTAAAAACAAAACCCTAAAGCTATCATACCAAGCCATGACGAATCGAACAACATTGCAACATGATTTTTGTTGAAAACGTAGTACTGTTACGATATCGTGCCAAACCGAGAACGAACGAACAACATTGTATCGATACGGGTTTTTATTTTTTATTGTGTTTGCTTCGATAAACTAACATCGTATAGTTACTGTACGGTATCGAACAACATCGGTGCCGGTATCTGTATTCATCTTTATGGTTTCTAATTTCTATAATTTTTCATTTATACAACTCCGTCTGCAATAAATAATAAATATCAGTACTGGTACTGCTACGATCTGAACTGATGGATACCGTTTGAACAACGTATCGTACCAGTACTTCAAAGAACTGAGCGAATACTCATCAAATGCCTACGATGGGTAACGTACCGCCACCAATGTCACATTAAAAATCACACCCATAAGATGAATATCTCTTTGGTTTATAGATCTGTATAAACTTCACACATTAAATTGTACTAGATAAACAAAATATTACAACAAATACACGATGCTAATTCGAATATAAATTTAATTTGAATCATCAAAATGTACATTTTACTCTTGATACGCGGCGAAAAATAATAATACGAGAGTAGTTTCACGTATGAATGAAAATCTAAGCAGACATTTGACGCAATCTTTAAGTTAAAGTTGATACACAACATTATATGTTTCATTTTTCTTACATGAATATATGTATCACTAGTGTGTGATTCATTTTGAAACACTAAGATAACTGAGGAACAGTGCATTTAACATGTTAAATATATTTTAAAAATATAACTTAATACGTTAAAAATCAATTTTGCATTTTTGGATATAAAAATTTGTAGAAGCTAATCCAACAAAAAAAATAATTTTTTTAAAAATTTTAAACCTTTTTTAACTATTTTTAAACATTTTTTTGTATATTTTTAGTTTTTAAATTTTTTTATTAAAAAGGCTTCTACATTTATTTATAAGGAAAAGCGTCGATTTTTTCTTAAAAAAATTGATTTTTTCTTAAAAAAATTGATTTTTAACATGTTAAGTTAAATTTTTAACGTGTTAATTGCTTAATTTCTCACTTTTTTAGTGTTACCCAATAAACTCTCCCGTAATCACTATCTTAAATAATATAAATTTTTCATACATTCATCAATTCTTTCTTATATTAAAAATGTCCGTCACATAAATCACAAAAATATCACCTCATAAAACTCATATTAAACGATCATAATCATTTGCATTTGGAACCCTTCTCTAAATGCCTTAAGGATTCTTCCTCCATATACCATCCCAGCCTCCCTTGGTTTTGAGGGCATCGATCTTCACATTCGGTTTGGGTACGATCCTGAAACTGATGATTACAAAGTTGTTAAGTTTTCTCGTTTATTTCAACGGCCAGCTACTGCGTTTGAAAGCTACTTTAAAGAGTGGTTACAAGTGGAAGTGTATAGCATGAGAAAAGGCACCTGGAAGTTGATCAATGACAGGTTTCCTTCTCATGTGGATTGGATTTCTGACTTTGCCGGTCTTTCTATTATTGGGAGTGATGGGCATGATGGCCATATTCATTGGCTTTGTGAACTTAATGGCAAAATAACTAAGCACGCGATAGTAGCATTTGATTTGGTTAGTGAGACTTTCGGTGAGATACCTCTTCCTGATTCTATACCACAGTATAAGAAGGACCGGACGAAGCTTTTGGGACATTTGTCTGGAAATCTTTGTGTGATGTCATACATGGAAGATGGCGACATCGAGGTGTGGGTGATGAATGAATACGGGGTGGCTGAATCATGGGTGAAACACCATGTATTTTCCCAGTTTAGTGGTAATATAGTTCCCCTTGGATTCATATTAAATAAGGAGTTCCTTCTACAAGGTGATAAGAACCGTCTAGCTTTGTATGATCAAATTGCTGCCAAGGTTAATTCCTTGGAGGTAATTGCTACTTCAAGATTTGGTTTTGGCAGGGTCAAAATCGTTTCTTATGTTGACAGTCTTGTTTGGATAGCACCTGCTAGTTAGAATGGATCAAGTTGAGATGAGCTCGGTCCGGTTCGGTACCGAACCGGTACCGGTACCGAAAGAACCGGTACCGAATATACACGGTTCGGTACGGTTCGGTACCGGTACCGGTTCGGTACCGGTATTTGAGGGTAAAAACGAGCAAAATACCGGTACCGAACCGGTACCGTACCGGACCGGTACCGAACCGGTACCGGTAATGTCAAAAGTGGGTACCGAATCGGTACCGAAAAGGTACCCGGTTCGGTTAAATCGGTACCGGTACCGGTTCGGTACCGGTTCGGTACCGGTACCGGGTCCATTTTGCTCATCCCTAGTTACAACCATTATGCATTAGTTATACTATGTGTGTTTCATAATTAAGCTTGGATCAAGTATCAAATGTTGTGCCTTAATTACATAAAGATTCTCTATTGTTAGCATATGTGATGTGTTTGATATTATGGTTTAGTTTTCTTTTCTGCTTCTATATCTATGACATTGGTGGTGCACGTTTATATCTTTTGTAACTCTTTCCGCTAAAAAGTTGGCAAGTGTTTGGTTTTATGATCTTTAAGGATCATGTGTTTATTCTACATTCAGGTTAGGGTTATGGTATCCTATTAAACCTTCTCATCCAGAACAGTTTTATATACTAGCTCGTGGGTTATTAGCCTGGTTCAATTAAGGTCTGCAAGGAACCCCCTAATGATGTTGCAATTGATATGGTATTATGACTTTGTAACACTCACTAGTTTCTATAAACAATCATAATGAAAACACAGTCTGTTTCTCCATGAAAACACAAAATTGGTTCTCCTACTTTCTAGATTCATTCATTAAGCATACCTTGACTCACTCTTAGTACCCAAGCTGTTTTTAGAGTAAGGATGATATGGATGTTTTGTTCCTAACTGTAATCAGTTGTTATACAGCTTATTTATTAACTGGGTTACTGTCAAAATTGTCGCATCAATATGGATAACCACCATTGGTGTTCTTCTGTCACCAATCTTTGTTTTTAAGAAAAATCATTATTTAGTAACGTCCCCAATCCGTTCTAGGGAAAATCATTTCCTAGATCATGTCTCATCAATCAGTTATAAATAGTTCTCAGAGATCATTTTAGCTTTTCAAAATTCGCTTTGGCCCCCAACGGAAGTTATTTTCCTATAATTGTTTTTGGTAAAAGGCCCTTGAAACTCTTATGTTCCTGCACAAAACGGCGCTAATGGAAACCGTGCATGCTGACCCCTCTTAACATATTTAGTGCTGGCCATGCTAACATTTATAGCAAGATTTTAATCATGATATCATCGTACTTCAAGCATTTTAGTTATTAGTTAAAGATTGGAATGTGGCCGATTCTTTCACCAAGTCAACTGATTTGATGAGAATTATGATAGCTCGATTTCAAGTCAATTTCAGATTAGTAAGTAGATCAATGGTTCTATCCAAGAGCTCATCTATTATCAAAATCTGATTTTTTTTTTTTTTTTTTTGGCTTAACTAACTGTAGTAGCATCTCTCGCATTCATTACAGTATAATTTTAACTTTCTAGACTTGTGAGTACAAATCAGCTGGAGCTGTCAAAATACAATGGCATGCTCATGTTCACATGTAAGGGTGTTTCTTTTTCATTCCAAATCTTAATACTAAAGTTAATGGGATATAAAATGTGAAAAAGAAATAAGAGGCAAGACAGATTTATCTACGTGCATATTATATATATGTTTCTTAGTTAGGCTGAGGTAAAGCATCACTGTTTAGTGGATTACAGAAGGCTCTCAATTATAAGAATGTTGTGTTTAACATTGTGTTTTAATGTGATTTTGTCTCCCTGTATTTCAGTTTTTGTTATTATTGTTCTTCCCATTGATCACAATCAGGTTAAGTACTTTTTTGGCATTCAAGGGTTCAGTAATTATTAGCATTCTAATTGTTATTTCATGTCTTATTCTAAAGATTTTCCAGCTGTTTTTCACTGAGACCAATGTGCATTCATCAATCTTGGTAAAACATGACTGCACCTTGTATTGTTGTCCCGAACAGTACTCAATCTGTTTCAAAACGGTGATCTGATATCTCCGTCTCTCAAGTTGTTGGGTCATTTTTCTTAAAAGTATCAAGCAAAATGGTGGATATCCAAAACGAGCTGCTAGATTAGCAAAATGGTGAGTGTGAGGTGTGGGTAATGGAAGAATATAGGGCGGCTGAATCTTGGGGGAAACCCTCCATGTTTCAATGCGGTAATATAATTTGAAACAGATTCACTTTAAAAAATGAGTTATGGTTTCCATCTAACTTTAGTCAATAGAATTGCAGCCAAGGTTATTTTTTTTTCTCAAAAATTGGCATAGAGGACATTATGACAGTGCATTATTTGTTTGCTGTGAATTTAAATATTGGTCCTAGTGAAAACATGAGCTGTCAAATCAGGCTACAAGAGGCAAAACAGATCTACTTATTATATCTTTTGTTACTATTAGATTATACTATATATTTAGGTGTTTCTTAATTAGGATAATCTGAAGTACTTATTTTCAGTACATTAAATCTAGACTTTCTGAAGTAAACATGATGAGTTCGACATTGTGTTGTCAGTTTGCTTTTGTGGTGTTGGTTCATGTCTAAATTAAGTTTTTGGTGTTTATGGTCTCTGTTTATAGTCTTCCCGTAAAAACCTAAAAAACATCTAGCTTTATGATCATAAATATGAATTGTATTATTTTCTTGAACTTGATTGTAGATTTGAATCACAATGATCTTGTGTTCTGGAATCCTAAACATTCTAAATTAAAAAGAGGTTTCTATTTTGAATAAATACTTGCACAAGTGGTCTTTTTGAATCCTTTATCTGTGGTAACAAATCTCCCAACATATATACACTATACCCTATACATATAATGTTTGCCTGGAAAGTATGGTTAAATCACCATGTTTATTTCACAATTAATTAGTAGTATACATAGTCTATTTGGATTCATAGTTAGCATTGTGCTTCTTCTTGGACTGAACTTTAAGAATTGTAGAGTTCACTACCAATTACAACCAAAATTTGGATTCATCCAATGTTGATTTACGATCTTGTGTAGATTTCAAATTGGATATACGACTTTGAGGTGTGGGTGATGGATGAATATGGGGTGGAATCTTGAATGAATAACCATGTATTTCCACAGTTTAGTTGTGACATTGTTCCTATTGGATTCACATTAAAAAACAAGTTTTTTCGGCAAGGTTATAACTGTCTAGCTTTGTATGATCAAGATGCTGCCAACGTTAAATTTTTCAAGGATATGGTAATTCCTAGATATCCTCTGACAGGGTCAAAATTGTTCCTTGTCTCGACAGTTATGTTGGATAACACCTGTTAATTTGAGTGGGCCAACTGTTGCAGCATATGTTCAAGTATCAGTTATACATGTTTCTTAGCTAGGCTTAAGTCAAGCATCAGCTGTTAGTGCCTTAATTACATGTGAATTCTCTATTTGCATATATGATTTGGTTCACTTTGCTATTCTGCTTCTATATATGTAGCGTAGAGAGGTTGTTCCTTGAACATATCCAGGAATCCTCTAATTCTCTATTAGCATATACGATTTGGTTCAACTGGTTGTCCTATAATTTCAAATTAAATGAACTGGTGTTGCATGTTTTTTTGTTTTTGCAAGTCCTTCCACAAACGAAAATTGCAAGTGTCTAGCACTATGGTAATTAAGGAATTGTCTAATTTCTTCAACCTGATACCTTACAAATCACATCGATCTTGTCTATTCTATATTCAGGTTGGTGTTCTTAGAAACCTATTAAATCTGAATCAATTTAGTATGCCAAATGGCCATATTCCCTGTCTTTCTTACAAGGTAAGGAGAGACAACGAATTTTTAACTGATTCAGGTGTCAAAACTTTCAATCTGATGTCATTCCAGATTGTAAGTTGTTGATACATATTATGTGGACGAGACTCGGTGTAGGTCCCTCGGAGGTTGAGGTTAAACCTATTCCTTGTTATGTCTAACACACTAGCGAGTGCGGAATCCAAGCTAGCATGCAAACCGAGATAGAACAAGCAATGATAAACACAACACACAATATTCAACGATTAACACCACTTGTATTAATGCGTATGAAAGGTTCGGTTACAAGCACAAGGTTTAAAGATGTATTCTATAAACTCTCTCTAACTTTCGTGTGTGTGTGTTCTGAACAGAATGCTCTCTCTGTGTCTGAAAATGAATCTCCTGTGTGTCTGACTTCTGAAGTGAACACAATGCATGGGTATATATACCCGAACACAGCAGGTCTGGTCGAAGGATAGATAGACTGATCGAAGGATCATCTATCGACTAGAAACTCATCGAAGGATTAACATGTACCTCGAAGGATGAGATCTTTCGAGGTCCATCCATCGAAGGCTTATCTTTCGAGCTCATCGAAGGATCTAAACAATCCTTCGATGACACATCCTTCGACACAGCCAAATTACAACCATTGTTCGAACTGTTTGGCCAAGTCAAACCAGGAGGATGGTTGACTTGGTCAAACTTACAAGACTAATAAAGACATCGTTTTGAATCAAGACGAAATACAGACAAAGTGCAGACACAAGTGCACCAACAAACTCCCCCTTGGCTGTAGCTTTGTCTGGCTGTAGCTTTGTCTCGATCTTTGTCTCGATCTTCGTGACTTCAAGTCTTTGACGTCCTTTCAAGTCTTCAATGTCGGAGGATCTTAAAAGTCTTCACGTCTTGAAAGCAGAAAGTGTACCAACAAACTCCCCGTTTCATGTAGGAAGTGTGTTGACAAACTCCCCCTTAGCATAAGCTCCCCCTTGAGTCATGCTCGTGAAATACTTGTTCTTTATGAATTGAGATCCTTGTGGTGTTGATGATGGTCAGCGGCAACTCGATCATCTTCATCACTTGAGTGCCTTCACGTCGTGTCTTCATTCCGAAGCTTGTCATCGACCATGTTCTCCTTGCCTTTAGAATCTGCACATGCAAGAAATCTAAACGCGTAATGAGAACAACTGCCTGGAATATTATAAGCAAACGACACACATGTGACCATTGTTCAATCAAACACCGTCCGACAGATTGAAAGTTTAATTTATTTTATCCATTTCAATTTTAACTTTCAACACTTTGCAAATTTCGACCGTTTATGAAGAATTAGTCGCTTCGGTTTTCGTTCAGGTTTCAGGTAACGAAGACTCGAGTTCCAACATCGTACGATCGAAAATAAGATAGAAATAAAATCTTTTTGTCTTTTAGAAAGTTTATATTAAAACACACCTAAAATCTTTTTGGACTTTTTGAATATTTCGAATGTAAAGACAGAAAGCAGTAAATAAATAAATATATACAAAGATGCAGAAACTGAAAGCATTAAATAAATATTTACAGGCATTCTTTTTGCGAGTTTCGAGGGTAAGAGAATCATATCAGTGTATGGTCATGCCAAAACGCTCTCTTTGTTCAATTAGTTAACATTAAGATAAGCATCCTATAACAATTATCGGTATTGTTGTCCACTTAAGCTCAACTTATCAGATGTAATCATGGCGAGGGGATACGTTAAGGTATGATTTATACTTACCGACCGGTGTTCATCCACATCACGACACATTCCCGTATCAAGGTATGCACGAGGGTTCATCTTACCGGTGAGTATACCGATTATCATCTGTTTGACCGTATATGATGTGAGATTCTCACTTATTTTGATTTGAAAACAAGCCCTATGTGATATAATCACTTATTGATGAGGAACTTGATTTTCGATGCATGAGGGCACAGGAGCAAGTCCGTGAACAGGTCAGTACTTTCGTACAGCAGAGAGACGAACTTGACTCCCGGATAAATGTGATATATTATCACTTATTTGTTTGGACATGTGATTGTTGATCACTTATTGAGGTCGAATGCAATATGTACACGTATGTATAGTATCATGGAAGATCTAGACTTGCGTCCCCGTTATTTTTCGGTAAAAGATACAACCATGATACCCAGATGATAAGCAGCATAAAGACTGAATATCTCAGAACCTCGGCAATCTCTCAAACGAAATTTCGGTACCAAGACCATATGCCAATGAATGGTTCCCACCCAGTCTTCAGTCGATTTAAGTTTATATCACCTTGCACACTTTAAAATGATTGTGAGCCTACCGATACATCTTATATAGAGCTGCTTAACATATTTCAAATTTTGGATTTAAAGAGGTTTGGATAGACCACTGATGTACTATCATTTTCTCTTTTGCTCGCCAGGAAACTCATTTTTGTTTTTCTATTGTTTTTGTGTTTTTGAAATTTTTCAATGTTTTTGGATTTTCAAATTTTGGATTTACTCCCCCTAAAATCAATAAACTAAGACAAATTTAAAAACACAAAGATATTTACAAAAATGATTTTCCGATGTTGGTTTTACTCTTGCTTGACCTTAATGCCGTTTACCAAAATTAAATTTTTGAATCTGAAATGATTTATCGAATTTTGAAAAAATCAGTTGGCATGTCGGTCATCGGTGCGGACCATGACAACATTGATGAGTTTCATAATGAAACAATCACGTGTGAGGTGATATTCGAGATCAATGTGTCTGGGCAAAGAGTGCTGTATGAGATGATAATAATTCATAAAGCAGCTTAAATATCGACAAATATAGGAGAGATTATAAATTCAAAACCGTATCCTGCAACTGCTTCGTGCATTGCCAGGAATCTGAGCGCTCTCCCAAACTGGATATCCACCCGGTGTGGATTTCAAAGTCGATTTTGTAGCTACTGAAATCCCTTCACAGCAACAAGATCATAGACCTCTGGGTTCGGCTGGTCTTCCACATTGTACCAGCGAAGGTCTTTATCTTTCTCTTTGAGAAGTAGTGTGCGGTTGTTCAATCCACGCCAAGGCATCCGCACACCCGGTTTGGTTTGGTCAACCAACATATTTTCTTCAGTCACACCGTAGAGAAAAGTACCCTACACGTTCATCTTGTGGACTTTGAACTTCTTGTGGAAGAAAAATCCATGAATCTTCGAAAAGCTTCAGACGTGCTACAGGCGTGTACTTTTCATTGGAATCTTTCCTGAGGACCCGATCAAAAACCATAACAACCAAATTTTGGCACATATTTCTACTGGTCGAATTTTTCAACTTCATTCCTTTTTCCTTCATCAGACATTTTTGTCTTCTTTTCTCCTCTCTCCATCAAAGGCAACAACATTCTCCTAGATGTCACAATATTTTGAAGCCTTATGTCGCCGATCTTGTGCATGGACGCTCCACTATCAACAATCCTAAGACTATCAATAGTTCCTCCTGGAACATCCTGCACACTCATTCAGAGATTAGTTGGAGAGGGGGACCCAAGCCTTCACAGACTTGGGTCGTCCGTCATCATCGAGAATTGTGACATCCATTTCCTGATGATTCGGAATTGATGTAGCTCCCCCTGAAACGGTTACTGGTTTTGGTTTCCAAATCTGTTTTTGTTTTTCATTTTTAACTTCTAACTTAACAGACTGTGTTTGGATAACCTCTGGTTTTAAAAGCCTTTCAACATTTTTCCGTTGTTTCTTTCTCTGTTTCACTTCTTGTTGTTTAACAAGACGAGGGTCCTGTTTTGGTGAAACAAATCTTTTATGGTAATTGTTACCATGGGGGGCATCAACTTTTGCTTTCAACTTATGAAGATACGGACAGTTTCGAATTATGTGTCCAATTGTACCATATTCAAAACATGATCTTCGTTCAACAATCCCCGAAGCATCATGTGATCTTCTTGCCGATGATGATGAACTTTGTGATCTCGAGGTACTAGGTTTCGAACAGTTTGGTTCATTTCTTTTCAACACTGTTGCTTGTTTAACAAAATCTAAGTTAGATTTGTTTTCAAACGTTTCAATTTTGTCCGTTCCCTTTGATTTCACAAAGTTCACATTCTTTTTCTTCTTCTGATTCTGCTTCCTTTGACTTTGAATCGTTGTTTTACCTTTTGATTTGGTATGATTTTGCTGTTTTTGCACTGTTGGTAATTTCTGATTGCCATATTGTTTTCGAACTTCGGCCTTTGGGATAGGAGGACACTGTGTTACTGTAACATATGATCCTGTCTTTCCCAAAAACTTACTTGTCGAATTTTCAAAGACTTTACTGATTAAGGATTGATTAACATTCTTAATAGGAAAATCTTTGTCAGAATAGATTTTATCATCACCAACAAGAGTGTACAACAAATCCACACTCTCAGACTCTTTTGCAGACGAGGACTCAATTGCAACAGTCTTAGCGGTTTTTGCAGGAGGATCACACAGAATATGATTCTCAAGAGGTATGTCCTCTTCTTTGATTACCGCATCAGACTTTGCTGAATCAGTATCATCAGATTCATCATCAGAAGAATCAGCATCCTCAATCACAACTGGAGGATCCTGATTCTGTTCAGCAGTTACAAATGTATCTGCTGACACATCTGAATCGGATGATACTTCTTTCTTGTATCCGAGTCCTGTTGCAAATTCCTCAACATCCAAAGGAACAGATGGTTCAAAGTGAGTTCTATACTCCTCATCAGGCATAGCATCATAATTGTTTCTCACAGGTGGTGGACATTTCTTGTAACCTATGCATGTGACATCCTTTTTCTCTTTCTGAACGTCAATGATGTGATCCAACACATAGCTAGAGCTCAAATAACTGTCTAGCTTAAGTTGGATCGCCTCACTTTCAGTTTTCACACAAGCCATTTCCTTTTGCATTACCTCTAGACGAGTTATATACAAATTAATGTCAGTTTGTTTTCTGGAAACCATTTTAGTCAGCTCGGTTTTATCTTTCTTTAATTTTTCAATCATCGATTTAAAGTCCTTTTCATGGTTTTCATAAAACATGTTGGCTTCAGTGCACTTCGAAAGATCAACAGTCAATTTCTGATTGTGGATGAATGTCACATCATATTTCTCTTGCAAAGCCTCGTGTTTGCTTTGCAATTCACACCACTTATCATTCAATGAAACATGTTTGTCTTGCAAGTCAAACAAACTAGCTTGTAAAGCATCATGTTTGCCTTGCAACTCAGACATGTTTGCCTCTAAATCAGCACATTTAACACGCAAACTATCACAGTTATCACAACTAACAGCAGTGGGTTCATCGACACATACCTGACTGGAATCACTCTCAGATGTTGACCTTTCTGCATCAGAATCAACAACCTCCCTTGATGATTCATATTCAGATCCATCCTCGCTTGAACTTGAAGTTGTATCATCCTCAACTGAAGTTGAAACATCTTCATCTGAACTACTGTCATGTTCAGAACTGTCATTATTTCCCGAGGATTCACCATTGCTGGCATCTTTGACAATTTCAGCATACAACGCCGTTTTTGTCTGACTACAGTTCCTTGTATCAAGAGATGATGGTGCTACCGTAGAAGGATGGCACTGTGAGGCAACTGTTGGAGGAACTGGTTGAAGCGGATTTCCGTACATATCTGTTGTTCTGATAAGTCGTTGGCTTTGCTGTTGTGGTACTTGTTGAGGAACTGGTTCAAGCGAATTTCCATACATGTCTGTTTTTGGAGGGACCGGAACTTGGATTGGAGTGCCAAAACAATTTGTGATTGTGACAAACGCCGTTGGTCTTGAGGAAGCTGTATCCGGAGACGGAGTTCCCCAAATCGGATTCATTTTTGATCAAGAAAAATAATACCTGAAAATCACAAACTTGTTAAGTATAAACAGACTGAGGATCGAAAGATCAAGACTTGTTCGAAGGATCAACAGTGTTCGAAAGATCACTGTTGAATTTCGAACAATGATTTCGAAAGATTCTCCAAACGAAGGATCCTTATCTTTCGAAAAAGAACTGTAGACCGAAAGATGTATGCTTCGAAAAGATTCCTTGGTTCGAAAGATGATTATCTATCGAACCTCCTTTGATCGAAAGATGAACTTTCGACTTCGAAGGATATCCTTCGATCTGATCTGACACAGTTGACAAAGGTGACAGGTTGGTGAAAAAGTTGATGGGTTGGTGAAATCTTTCGGCAGAAGGTATGGTCAGACCATGATTTTCTGCCAAAACAGATTTTGAAACAATAAAATATATTAAAAATCGAAAGCTCAACCCAGAAACCGGTCACCGGAGTAAGCCGGAATTTGGCCGGAAATGACCAAACTTCTTAAAAACAAGTTTTTAAGTTACCCAACCCGTCTTTTAACACACCCGGTAAGTTTAGAACACGTTTTTATGTCAAGAAACGCGAGAAAAACAGTGAAAAACGGCTGCTAAACCAGTGAGTTTTTGTCCAAAACACTCCAAAACTTGTATAAACCCGGTTTTTAACAAGGAAAAGAGCCACGGCTCTGATACCACTTGTAGGTCCCTCGGAGGTTGAGGTTAAACCTATTCCTTGTTATGTCTAACACACTAGCGAGTGCGGAATCCAAGCTAGCATGCAAACCGAGATAGAACAAGCAATGATAAACACAACACACAATATTCAACGATTAACACCACTTGTATTAATGCGTATGAAAGGTTCGGTTACAAGCACAAGGTTTACAGATGTATTCTATAAACTCTCTCTAACTTTCGTGTGTGTGTGTTCTGAACAGAAGGCTCTCTCTGTGTCTGAAAATGAATCTCCTGTGTGTCTGACTTCTGAAGTGAAAACAATGCATGGGTATATATACCCGAACACAGCAGGTCTGGTCGAAGGATAGATAGACTGATCGAAGGATCATCTATCGACTAGAAACTCATCGAAGGATTAACATGTACCTCGAAGGATGAGATCTTTCGAGGTCCATCCATCGAAGGCTTATCTTTCGAGCTCATCGAAGGATCTAAACAATCCTTCGATGACACATCCTTCGACACAGCCAAATTACAACCATTGTTCGAACTGTTTGGCCAAGTCAAACCAGGAGGATGGTTGACTTGGTCAAACTTACAAGACTAACAAAGACATCGTTTTGAATCAAGACGAAATACAGACAAAGTGCAGACACAAGTGCACCAACACTCGGTTCGGTTCGACTCGGTTTGGTTCGACCCGGTTAGGTTCGGCTCAAGCCCGACGTCACGACATTCCTCCGTCGTGCGCCCCAGAGTTCGACAGGCGAAGCACGGAGAGCCGCGAACCTATTCCCTATGACACCTCACCATGACATCATCATTATGATGTCATGATGATGCCACATGGTTTTCTAATCTTGCAATCTGATTATGTGAAAACATGTGCACGTAGAGTTATTGCATGTTGGGCTTTTGTCATGTGTATGGGCCAGCCTTATTGGATGATCAGAATGCAATTGGGCCGAAACAATTCCTTTGGGCCGGAACCTTCATAATCCAACATGCATGTCGACGAAACAAAGGTGTGTTTCGTCGACTTTGAAGATATTTTATTGTGTTTCGTCGACCTTCAAGTGTTTCGTCGATATGTTTCAGTATATATACACAGACAACAGATAGAACAGAGTTAGACAAGTCTGAATAGATTTGAGAGCGAACACTGTAAGAACACACACACGAGAGAACCAGAGAGAGTTTACAGAGATTATTTTGTAAACATTGTATTGTAACAGTTTCAATTAATAATGCAATGGAGTGTTAATCGTTGAGTCTCGTGTTTATCATTTACGTGTTCGAACTTGGATTAACTTACCCGTTTGGATTCCGCACTTTCGGGTTTGTCGGAAAACAGGAATAGAGGTTACTCGATCCTCCGGGTGGACCTACAATTGGTATCAGAGCATTGGCTCGATTCCTTGTTAAAACCAAGTTGATTTTCTTGTGTTTTTCTTGATTTTGAGCTTTGAAAAATCATACATTTTCTGGAAAAACCTTGTTAAAACCTTGAAAATCTATATTGTTTTGCTTATAGTTCATATAAAACCTTGTTATAACTCTTGTATACATGTTAGTTTTGGGTTTTTATTGAACTTTATTTGCAAAAGTGTGTTTGAAAAATTTCTGGTAACTTGAATCTTCATCCAGTTCATCAAATCTTCAAACTGTTCTTGAATAATTTCTGAGTTTGATCTTCATTTGTTTCTGATGTATTGTGTTTGTTGTTGATTATTAAAACAATTGTTTGACTATTGTTTACATAAAAATGATGATGTTTGTTTGAAAATATTGTGGCCGAAAGTAAGGTTTGGTTTGACAATTTGGGTTAGTGTCAGAAGGATAAGGTTTTAAATTGTTGCATAATATCTATATTGTCTGATCACTTTTGTCAACAAAGTCAGGCTTCAACGAAATCTCCTTGTCTAGTCAACGAAACAACATCAGTTTCGTCATGCACAACCCAGTTTCGTCGATCATTTTCATTTAATCAATACAGAACTGTTTCGTCGCCAAGATCTCACATCTGTTTCGTCGATCAAGATTTGGGCCTCTGTTTCGTCGATAAAGAATTGGGCCTGTTTCGTCGCACCTTTAATCAAATCTGTTTCGACGACATTTAACATCATTCTGTTTCGTCGATCAACAACATACAATCCTGTTTCATCGCATATCAAACATAAAACCGTTTCGTCGTACTTGTTTATCAACTTGTTTCGTCATAGTTGTTTCGTCATACATCATCATTAACTGTTTTGTCGAACTTGATAAAATTTTTAACAGTAGCTTTGCAAATCATATTTAACGGTTTGATTTAGGTGATTTGTTCAGGTATTAGTCATTAAACATCAAAAATGAATCCGAACTGGTGGGGTAATCCGTCAACTGCAGAGAGCAAGTATACAAACACCCGTTTATCTCCCTCATGGGCTGAATATCCTGTACCCGCATCTAATACAGAAAGAAAGTATCGTAGCACCGGTTTGTCACCATCATGGGCTGAATCTCCCGCACCCGCATCTTCGCAAGCGAATCAAATGTCGACCGGTCAATAGGCGTTTATTTCAAATCAAACTCCAAGTATTCAAAGTATACTCCTAAGCGAAAGCAAGACCGGAAGTCTGAATCGTCCACCGAAACTGATGCACATAAACGAATATCCTGGTTGAGTAGATAGATTTCAGACGTATGTTAATGGGCAAAACACGGAACTGTGGTTATGTTTTACTACATATTTCGATCAAGCTCTTGAGGTTGCTGCTTCAACTGCCGTGACATTTTCCGATCTTTCGGAAGACCAGAAAAAGGCATATGATTTAGAAAAGAAAGCATATGCTATTCTGACTCAGGCGATGAGCAAGGAAATATATCATCAGTTCGTCAGCTTCAAGACGTCAAAGCGATTGTGGGATGCTTTGAAGACAAGGGGTCCAGGAAATGAAAAGTCACGCCAATTGCAACATGATATACTCAAAAAGGAGTTTGATGGTTTCACATGTATGGAAAGTGAATCCTTGGGAGATATGACAAGTCGATTCTATCACCTGCTGACTGAATTGAGTAATTATGGGGTAGTAACAACTCCAGCAGAGGTAGTCACAAAGTTTGCCGATGCATCGCCACCTCAATGGAATAGTTTCTTGGAAATCCTGAAGTACAATGGCGCATTGGCTACGACAAACATCAATGACTTCGTTCAGCTCTTGGAGAACAAAGATCAGGAAGAAACCCTAAAGGCGAAAAGGGTTCCTGCGACAAAATCCTGATATGTATTATGGAATTTCTAGCACTTCTGCAAGACCAGTTTCACATGCTCCACTTCAAACGGCGTTTGTCACAAGCACAGATTTATATGGCAATACGATACAAGTTCCTGTAAAGCCAGCTCCAACCACAGACTTGTATGGAAATCCACTACAACCAGCTCCACAATAGCAAAGCTATCGGCCATCTACCGTAGCAACTGATTTGTATGGGAATCCACTTCCTGTTCAACAACAAGCTTGTTATGGAAGCACATCATCTGCTGGTCAGCCATCAAAGTCAAATACAGTATGGCTTGACATGTTAAACTTCTCCAAAGTTAGCATTGAAGTAGCTAAAGATCATATGGAGATACTAAACACATTGGTGAGCTCGTATTGTGGGTTGATTGCAGGGCAGATCGGAAACATCAATCTAACTCAAGAAGATTATCAGCAGATAGATAAAGAAGAGATGGATATGATAGACATCAAATAGGCTTTCGCCAGTGCTGTAAGGCGAGCTAAAGACTTCATGGAACGGACGGGTAGAACCAGCTTGGAAAGCAAGAAAGATACCAAGTATGGGTTCGACAAGCAATCCGTCAAGTGCTTTAACTGTGGCGAACGTGGTCACTTCAAGAGGGAATGCACAAAGCCAGCTCAGCATGGGAACCAAAACCCTTTCAGAGGTCAAGGCAATCAGCAGAATCAAGCCATGAATGATGATCGCGCCTTGGTCCCTGCAAACAATCAAGCAGGACCATCGAACACCAATCAGGCTCTTGTGGTGCAAATAGATGAAGGTTGCGAGTGGTCAATTCAATTAGGCATTGGTGATCAGGGAGGAGCAGCTTGTTTTGCTGAAACTGCTAAAGATTTGAAGCATGCCAGTGGTGGAGAATCTTCCGCCATTGGTGGTGAATCTTCAGATGAAGAGAGTTCTGGTTATTCAAGGAATTCAGATGAGGAAACCTCAACCTCAGGCGAAGATCTTTCTGATGATGTATCTATTGGGAGAGTCGATGCTGATATCGATGAATTGTTAGGAGAAGCTGCAGCAAGGAATGATAGAAGATCTATTCTGGTAGATCAAGCTGCTTATTCTTCTTCTTCTTCTCTTCATTCAGCCTTTATGGCTAATGGCGGCAGTTCATCAAGCCAGGTATGTGTCGATGAACCAACTGTCGTTAATTGTGATAATTGTGCTAGCTTAAGTGTTAAATGTGCTGATTTGGATGCTAATATGTCTGAGTTGCAAAGCAAACATGATGCTTTAAATGCTGAATTGTTTGACTTGCAAAACAAACATGTTTCTTTAGATGCAAAGTGGTGTGATTTGCAAAGCAAACATGAGGATTTGCAAAACAAATATGAAGTGACAAATATCCACAATCAAAAGTTGATAGTGGATCTTTCGAAATGCAAAGAGGCTAACATGTTTTATGAAAACCATGAAAAGGAATTTAAAACGGTGGTTGCAAATTTAAGAAAAGATAAAACCAAATTGACAAAAATGGTTTCAATAAAACAAACTGACATAAACTGTTATATCAATCATCTTGAGATCATGCAAAAAGAGTTAGCCTGTACAAAGTGTGAAAGTGAGGCGATCCGGCTTAAGCTAGACATTTATTCTAACTCTAGATACGTGCTGGATCACATCATTGGCACACAAAAAGAGAAAAAGGATGTCACTTGCATTGGATATAAGAAATGTCCACCACCTGTTAGACAAAATTATGATGCAATGCCTGATGAGGAGTATAGAACTCATTATGAAGAATCTGTTCCTTTAGACATTGAGGAATTTGCAACGGGACTTGGATACAAACCGGAAGTATCATCAGATTCGGATGTCTCAGCAGATACATTTGTAACTGCTGAACAAAATCAGGATCCTCCAATCATTGTTGAGGATACTGATTCTTCAGATGATGAATCTGATGATACTGACTCAGCACAGTCTGATGCGGTAATCAAAGAAGAGGACATACCTCTTGAGAATCATATTCTATGTGATCCTCCAGCAAAACCTGCTAAGACTGTTCTGGTCGAGTCCACGTCTGCAAAAGAGTCTGAGAGTGTGAATTTGCTGTACACTCTTGTTGGTGATGATAAAATCTACTCTGACAAAGATGTTCCTATTAAGAATGTTAATCAATCTTTAATAAGTAAAATTTTTGAGGATTCAACAAGTAAGTTTTTGGGAAAGACAGGATCACACGTTGTGGTAACACAGTGTCCTCCTATCCCAAAGGCTGAAGTTTGAAAAAAATGTGGCAATCAGAAATTACCAACAGTGAAAAAGCAACAAAATCGCACCAAACCAAAGGGTAAATCACCGACTCAAGGTCAAAAGAAACAAACTCAGAAAAAGGACAAGAAGGTGAACTTTGTGAAATCAAAGGGAACAGATAAAATTGACACATTTGAAAACAAATCTAACTTAGATTTTGTTAATCAAGCGAAAATTTTGAAAAGAAATGAACAAAACAGTTCAAAACCAAGTATCTCGGGATCACAAAGTTCATCATCTCAAGACAATCACATGATACTTCGGGGTTTGTAGAACGAAGATCATGTTTTTCATGTGGTACATATGGACATATTATTCGAAATTGTCCATATCTTCATAAACAAAAAGCCAAAGTTGATGATCCCCGTGATCAAAATGACCGAAAGCAATCTGTTTCATCAAAACCAGATCCCCGTCTTGTAAAAGAAAGGGAAAACAAACAGAAATGCCAACAGGTCAAGAAAATTGAAAAGGCGATTAAAACCGACATGGTTAACAAAACATCTGTTTCTGTAAAACCAGACAACTCAAAAACTTCAGACAATCATGAAGTTAAGATTTTAAATAATAAAACTGGTAAAACAAAACAGTCTTGGAAACCAAAAACGGTTACTGTATCAGGGGAAACATCACAATTTCCACAACATCGAGAAGTTCAAGTAACTTACGTTGATGAAAATGGAAGACCCAAGACCACAAAGGCTTGGGTCCCCATCTCCAACTAATCATGTGAGTACATGTGCAGGGTGTTCCAGGAGGAACTTTCAGCAGTCATTGGATTGTTGATAGTGGGGTATCCAGGCACATGATCGGCGACATGAAGCTTCTCTACGACGTTAAATCTATTAGAGGAGGTTATGTTGCTTTTGCTGGAGATAAAGGAGGATATATTACAGGAGAAGGAATGGTATCCAATGGGGTTACAAGTTTTGACAAGATCAACTTTGTACAACAACTTGATCACAATCTTCTCAGCGTTTCACAAATCTGTGATAAACAGTTTTCAGTACACTTTGATGCAAATGGATGTTACGTGCTGAAACCCGGCTTCAAGATTCCAAAAGAATTGATTCTCTTATCAGCTCTAATTCTCTATTAGCATATACGATTTGGTTCAACTGGTTGTCCTATAATTTCAAATTAAATGAACTGGTGTTGCATGTTTTTTTGTTTTTGCAAGTCCTTCCACAAACGAAAATTGCAAGTGTCTAGCACTATGGTAATTAAGGAATCGTCTAATTTCTTCAACCTGATACCTTACAAATCACATCGATCTTGTCTATTCTATATTCAGGTTCGTGTTCTTAGAAACCTATTAAATCTGAATCAATTTAGTATGTCAAATGGCCATATTCCCTATCTTTCTTACAAGGTAAGGAGAGACAACGAATTTTTAACTGATTCAGGTGTCAAAACTTTCAATCTGATGTCATTCCAGATTGTAAGTAGTAGATTATAATGCGCTCTAAATAGTAGATTGTAATGCGCTTAGAACATGTCATTCTAGATAGATTGCATCTGTTTTATTAACTGGGTTGTGGTATGATTGATATCCTACTCCATTACGGATACCTAATTTTCAACTACTAATCTCAAAATTGTACCAGGGTTATTGCCATATTATTGATATCCTTCCCTTTTACAAAAAAAACTTATTGTGCCTAGCCTCACAAAGAATGGATTGTTAACCAAGGAGGTACGGCCACGGGCATAATTTTTGAATTCATAACAACATAGTCATCAAGCCTTTACAAACCTGAGGCGAGTTTTGAGGTATAGACATGCAATTGGCCACCTAATTTTTCTTTTGAGTTAAATGTCATTTTAGTCTATGTGGTTTGGGCCATTTTGGCAGTTTAGTTCAAATGTTTCATTTTTCGCATGTTGGTCCAAAAAAGTTTCACCATTGCCATTTTAATCCACTGGGTTAACTTCATCAATTTTTTCTGTTAACGAGAAGGGCAATTCGGTCATTATATATGGCCGAATTGCCCTTCTAGTTAACAGAATTACATATAAAATGACCGAATTGCCCTTCTCGTTAACAGAAAAATAGATGAAGTTAACCCAGTGAACTAAAATGACAACGGTGAAACCTTTTTGGACCCACAGACGAAAAATAAAACCTTTGTATTAAACTCTCAAAATGACCCAAACCACAGGGACTAAAATGACATTTAACTCTTTTCTTTTTATGGTATGTGTGCTTATAAGGGTGTAAACAAACCGGGCTACTAGAGCTCCCTTAAAAACAAGCTTTAAACGAGCCATAGGTTCACTTATTGAGCTCGAACCAGCTAGCGAGTCTAAACTAGCCCATCTTTTATATAATTTTTAAATAATATTATATATATTATTTAATAAAAATAAATCTGATTTATAAAATTATAAAAAATATAACTAAATTATATGTAAAAATACTTTTAGTTAATTATATATATTTATTAGAAACAGAATATTGACTATTTTCTCTTTTATTCTATTTCACGTTTTGGGTAAACTCTCATTTGTAGGGTTGTTCATGAGTCGAGCCGAGCCGAGCTAGGGGAAGCTCGGGCTCGGCTCGATTATAAACCGAGTTGGCTCAACTCGGCTTGTATTTGAAATCGAGCTGAAAATCTAAGCTCGGGCTCTGCTTGGTTTAAAACCGAGCTGGCTCGGCTCGGCTTGGTTTGGCTCGATTGTAAAAATAAAAATTAATACATAGCTCTCAAAATTCATTATTATAAAATATTATTCAATGTTTCAAAAGAACATATTCAAAGTAAGTTTAACCTAATATACTATAAGCCAAAATCGCGTTCAACAACGCAAAACAAGTTTTATATTTCAAGTAAATACAATATTTGTTCATTAGCACGGAAATCAATCTTTAAATATGTTATATATATCAAACTACAAGTCTAAATACATTTAAATAATAATAACTTTTTTGTAATATAATATATGCATATAAAAGAAATATTATAAGTAAAAGAATTTGAGCTAAGCCGAGCCGAGCTAACAAGCGAGCCAACCCGAGCCAATTTGGCTCATCACGATCCGAGCCGAGCTTGGCTCACTTTCTAACCGAGCCGAGCCGGCTCGGCTCACTTTCAAACCGAGCCATATCGAGCGAGCTTTTTCCGAGCAAAATCCGAGCGAGGTCCGAGCCGCGAGCTTTTTGGATAGTCCTACTCATTTGGACTGTGGTTTAATTATTCTTTTTTTTTTCTTTTATCTGTTATATTAATTTGAAACAGACTATTTACTATTTTGTCCTTTATTCTATTTCACTTTTTGCTTAAATTATCATTTTGAACTCCTATGATTTAATTATTCTATTTTTTTTCTTTTACCCATTATCTTTTCTACTCCTAAACGTTAAAAAGGTTTTAAAGTTATCATATAGTCTATAAAATTTTGTAAATGCACCAAAGTTTGATAAATGCTGGATGCTACTGAAGTTTCAACATTGAAGGACTAATCTTGCAATTATGTGAAAGTGTCTCATGAGAACTTGTTCATTTATGTCTCATCAGAACGTGTGGTTTATATGTTGAGAACTTGTGGTGAGAACTTGTGATTTATATGGTGAGACCTTAGTGGTGAGAACTTGTTGTTTTATATGGTGAGACCTTAGTGTGAGAACTTGTGGTTTCCCTTTTAGTGGTGAGTACTTATTTGTTAAGTACTGAGAGTTTCATTGTAATGTTGTGCGACCTTAAGTATGTATATATTCTTAGTGTCTTGTACGCATCCGGGAACGAAGACCATTCAATGAAACAGTGAATATTTTGGAGAAAACTTCTTGTGCAAACAAACCCTGGCTTTGTGTTCATTATTCAATCTGTGTGATTGTTGATTGTGCATACTTTGTGTATTCATGATTCTATCATTTTCTACACCTTCTGTACGAGCTCTACGTTGCGGTACGAGGCACGCGGTGGTTTCCGCACATCGCGTGTATGTTCGATCGGTCCGGTTCGTGTGTTCGTTGAAGGAAGATGACCTTTCAAGTGGTATCATAGCAGGCTCTATATACAGAGTGCTCCTACCGCTGTAGACTTTGTGTTGGAGGTTAGATTTCATTCAGTTTTGTTCGTTCTAGTGGGTTTTCAAATTTCTAGGGTTTTCCTCATACTTTTCTCATGTTTTTCATGGATTCTTCATGTGTTTCTTGATTTTTCATCATGGATGGTGATTAGAGTTTAGTTGTGAGTGTTTGTGCTGTCGTTGAGATTTTGTTTAGATTGTGTCAGATCTAAAGTTTTCTTTCAAATTCTTTGGGTTTTTGATTCACTGAAGTTATTGATGATCTTGTGTGTGCAGTCACACTTGGGAAATAATTTCAGACTTGTGGTTTTTCACTTGTGCGCACTTGTATGAATCTTAGGCCTGCGTACTCGTGATTTATTGTTCATGAGAACTTATTGATCCTGCGTACTTGTTTTCATGAGACCTTGTTTTCATTCATGTGAACTTATTCATGAGACCTTGTCATGAGAACTTATTCATGAGACCTTGTTTCATGAGACCTTGTTCTATTCCTGAGAACTTAGTCATAAGACCTTGTTTTTGTTCATGAGAACTTATTCATGAGACCTTATTTTTGTTCATGAGAACTTATTCACGAGACCTTGTTTTTACCTTGTTTTGTTCCTGAGAACTTATTCATGAGACTTTGTTTTTGTTCATGAGAACTTATTCATGAGTACTTGTTTTTAGTCTTAGTACTTGTTTCATTATCATTCATCAGTACTTATCACTTAAGATCTCTAATAGTATCAGAACTTGTGTTTTTGATCAGTACTTGTGATATTTGTTAAAGTTTCATCACTAAGTGTTCACAGTCTTTGAAACAAAGTCATAGTAAAGTTGGCAAACAATTTGAACACCGTTGTTCAAAGTATTCGACACAACAATGAAGTCAGAAGCAATGATAAACCTCCCGTATTATTGAACGAGTTAGATTATCCGGAATGGAAGAATCGATTTGAACGATACATCAAAGCGAAAGATTTAAAACTGTGGTTATGTATGACGTTAGGAATTGGAGGACAACCTGTTTGAACTTTGACAATTACAGGTTATCTTGCTTTAACTGATGACGAAAGAAAGTATTATGAATACGAAGAAAAGACAATGCCCTTGATTACGATGTCATTACCACAATCGATCTTACATACTTTAGGTAACAAAAACTCATCAAAGGAATTGTGGGACAATTTGAGCGACAGATACGAAGGAAATGAGTTATTCAAGAAACGGAGACTTGATCGACTGAAAACTCAATTCGTAGTTTTTAAAGCTATAAAAGGTGAATCGTTTGATGATTTTGTAAACAGATTTTACCATTTGCTAAGTGAATTAGATCAAAGTTAACCGGGATTGTATACGGAGTTCGAAAAGGTGGAAAAATTTCTGAATTGTTTATCGAAACAATGGAATATGTATTCTACCTTAATCAAAGAGAGTGCTCAATATGAAGAATTGACTTTTGATCAAGCAGTCCAGAAGATGAAAAGTTACGCATGGAACTTAGATGACCAAGACTCTAATTTTGAGAAGCTACAAGATCCAGCTTTGTACCGTGCAAAGCAAACTGAAAAAGGAAGTAATTCAGGTGTTGCGTTCGTCTCAGAAACTTCTCAAGGAGATCATGCAAACCATAATGCCTTTGTCGTTGGTAGCAATAGTGGAATTACCATTGGTTGAATCCCTATATCTTCTAGAACGTCATCGTCAAGTGCTAGGCCAAGTGAACCAAGCATGAATGTTCCTAAAATTGACTCGCATAGTCTTAAGCTCATAGAAGAAAATATGGCACTTCTTGCATCATTCATGACGGCATTCGAGAATTTTGCACGTGGTAAATTAGTTGAACCATCAACTCTCGATGAAGATCTTGGTCAAATCGATCAAGATGAATTAGAAGAGCTTGATTTGCAATTAAGTATGGCATTATTGGTATGAGAGCCAGAAATCGGAGTGGTGGCCCATGGAGTGGTGGCCTGGAGAGAGCCAACCGTGACCAACGAGGCTCGGAGTGGTGGCCCATAGAGTGGTGGTCTGGAAAGAGCCAATCATGACCAACATGGCCATGACCAACGAGGATGTTGGCCCTTAAAGAGGGTCGATTGTTATGGATCGAAACCATTGCAAGTTATGAGACTTGTCCCACATCGGTTGTATGGGCAATCAATGTGGGGTTCATATACCAAATGGACTCTCTCACCCACCAGACTAGCCTTTTGGGTTGAGTTCTCTCGTTTGGTATGTAACATTGGTATCAGAGCTTCTTGCATAGTCTTAAGCTTATAGAAGAAAATATGGCACTTCTTGCATCATTCATGACAGCATTCGAGAATTTTGCACTTGGTAAATTAGTTGAACCATCGACTCTCGATGAAGATCTTGATCAAATCGATCAAGATGAATTAGAAGAGCTTGATTTGCAATTAAGTATGGCATTACTGGTAAGAAGAGCGAAGAAATCTTTTCAGCGAACGGGAAAGAGTTTCATTGGTGGTAACACAAAGACACGAATGGGAATTGACATGACCAAAGTTAAATGCTACAACTGTGGTATCTATGGGTCATTATGCAAGAAAGCGTCGAAAACCAAAGAATAGAGAAGGCAACAATGGTCAAAGAAGCTCAGCAATAACAACAGTCAAGCCCCATCCAATACAACTTCTACCACTTCAACAACAACCTCATCTGATAGCCTTACTCCTAATGCTAATAAAGCTATGATTGTTCAACCCCTTCAAACTATTAATGAGCCACACGATTGGGGGATTGTAATGGAAGAAACAACTACTGCTATTGTTTCACAAGCGTTCATTGCCGAGATCGTTGAAGAAGGGTTTGGAGATTTGTTTGAAGAAGCGAATGTGGAAGAGTTGACTGTGGAGGCGGAAGCTCTAAGTGAGAATTTGGAAATGGAGATAATCATTGAAGCTGAAGAAAACGAAAGAAAAGAGAATGAGGAAGAAGAAAGAAGAAAGAAAGAAGAAAAGAAAGTTGAAAAGAAAGATGAAAATGATCGTTTTGAATTCAAGATTGCAGCCGAAGAAATGCAACGCTTTGCTGATAAAGAAATGACAAAGATGAAAGCAGGAAAAGTAGAAAGATCAAATCAAGCTTTCATGGCTAACGTCGAGGTACAATCTAAATCTGATGATAAAAGATGTCCTAGATGCGTAGACTTTGTTGCTAAGTGTGACAGATACGCACTCCATAACAGTAATTTGATTACTGAACTGGAGAAATCTAGAGAGTTAATTGTCACGCTTTCGAGGGCCGACAAAGAACATAGAAGTCAGGTGCTTGCCTTGAAAAATGACATCTCTGAATTTCAGAGACGACTTGCTCAAGTGACGTTTAAGAATCAAGATTTAAAAGCTGAACTTGAAACTTGTCAAAACACTGTTTTGGAAAAGAACCAATTAATTTTAGACAAAGATAACTTGATTCTTGATCTGCAGTGAAAACTTGAGAAGTTTGAAAGTTCATCAGATGTGATGAATTTTTGCATAAACAATCTTCGTCTCAAAGATTCAGAAGATGATATGTTTGGTGTTGGTTACAAGAAGGTTCCACGTCCTATTAACCACAACTATACATCGAGACGTTCGATTGATCCTGAAATTGTAGATTTCGTTCCAACTGCTCCATTGACTGTTGATCCTTTGAGGGAGGAAGAATCTAAATCCGAGTCTGAATCTGAATCGGAATCAGAACAAAAGAGCACGAGTGATGTTAAAACAAACGAAATTGATTTAAGCAAAATTGAAAATTTGATAAACTCAAAGATTTTGGAAGCTTTAAATCAAGTTTAAAATGTTCAAAAGCCGAAGCCTAAAAACAATGGTAAAAAGAATGTTAAAAACATTTCAAAAACCAACTTTGTGAAAGGCAAAAGCTTTAACAAAGAAGGTGAAACGATTGAAAAAGGCTTAAATTCTGAATTTGTGAAACAAAAGGCAAAAGGCTCAAACGTAGCATCCTCGTCCTCAAACAGTCAATGTGAGGATGATCAAAAAGAAAAGATTGATAATCGACGATGCTACAAATGTCGTTTGAAAGGAAATTTAGCTGCAAATTATCCAAACGACAAAGGAAAGAGTCGTGTTGATCCTGATCTTGATAAACCTTTTGTCACCAAACCACAAAATGAACCCAACAAGAATGAAAAGAAAAGTGGTAAAACTCAAAAAGGAGAAAAACCTAAGGTTATTTAGCAAGAAAGCAAACATGTTTCTAAACCAAAGGTTAAAAATCAAAAACAAAAGGATCAGGATACCGATTCATCAGATGATGATAGTCGCGTGCTTCAGATCGTGGATCGGAAAGTTCTTCAGCAAAACGTGAAAGTCGTCAAAAAACCCCTGCTCGACGACCAAATCATGTAACTTTCTGACCACAAGAACAAGATCTACATCCTGGAGGTTCTTACAACCACAATGTTAGACCTCATGCGCAAAATCGTTATATTGATAACCGAAATGTGTCACCGGCCAGATTTCATTGTCAAAGACAACATTCAGGATACCAACAACGACATGTGTTTCATGATAACAAGCAACCACGGTTTGATAGAAGTTTTAGACCTCACCATAATCAAAACTTCGGATATCAAAACTCTGGTAATCGTTTTGGCGGAAATTCTGGGTACAATAACCGTTCTCAAACTCCGCACAATCCTCGATTTGCGGGTGGACATTCTAACAATTACCGAGGTGGAAATGTTAGAAACAACAATGAAGATGGTTATTTCAAGGAATTTTCTTTTGTTGATGAATTTGGACGACCCAAGACCATCACGGCTTGGATCCCCTACTCTAACTAATTTCCTATTTGTCAATGCAGGAACAGCTGAAGAGAGCTATTTATATTTGGTATATCGATAGTGGCTGTTCCAGGCATATGACGGGGAACAAAGAATTGTTGTCAAATTTGAAACCTATTCGTGGTGGTTATGTTAACTTTACGGGTTAAAATGGTGGATATATCACGGGTGAAGGTTCTGTTTCAAACGGCAAGATCACCTTGCACAAGGTGAACTTTGTTGAAGAACTAAAGCACAACTTGCTGTCAGTTTCTCAGATCTGTGATAACAAGTATTCAATGCATTTCACGGATAAGGCTTGCTTTGTTCTAAAGCCGGGATTTGTAGTGCCTGAAGATTGGGTTGTGATGAGAGCTCCAAGAGTGAACAACACCTATGTGATGGACATGCGTCCGGTTGTGAACTCCTCTGGTTCGGCAACGTGTTTGTTATCAAAGGAAACAGAAGATCAATCTTTCCTATGGTATCGAAGGATGGGCCACGTGCATCTACGCAAAATGAATCACTTGATTAAGAACAACTTGGTGTTGGGTGTTCCTTTACGTAGATTCAATATGCATAGTAAATGTGAATTCTATGGGAAAGGGAAAATCAAACGTAAACATCATAAGCCAAAACACATAAACTCTATCCAACAACCACTAGAGCTGCTTCACATGGATTTGTTTGGGCCCATCCATGTAACTAACATTGGTGGTATGTCTTATTGTTTTGTTGTCACAGATGATTTTTCAAGGTATTCGTGGGTATTTCTTAAAATCGAAAGATCAAACTTTCGGCACTTTGAAAGATTTGTTTAAACAATTTGAGAAAAATTACTCTTTACCCATCAAAAGAATTAGAAGTGATAACGGAACTGAATTTAAAAATCGAAATATGAATGAGTTATGTCGTGATATGGATATTGTTCATCAGCTTAGCGCTCCTTATGTTCCTCAACAGAATGGGGTCGCTGAAAGGAAGAATAGAACCCTTATTGAGGCTGCAAGACCCTTCTCTCAGAATCCAAATTGCCCATATTCTTTTGGGCCGAAGCTGTAAACACCACATGCTATGTGCTGAATCGTGTGCTTACAGTGAAACGAGAAGATAAAACTTGTTATGAATTTCTTGAGAAAAAGAAACCAATTCTGAAAGGTTTCCAGCCTTTTGGGATTAAGTGTCTGATCCGATGGACATCGGATACTCCAAAGTTTGGGGAGATTGGAGAAATTGGTTTCTTCCTAGGTTACAAACTAGGCTCTCCGAACAAACGAGTATACAATGTCAAGAAACGGATGTTGGAAGTAGTCTTTGATATAACTCCTTTGAGTTACGATCCTCCACCATCTGAGTTCGGTCCCAAAACTGCCTATGATTATGACAAATTGTTTGACTCTTTTGCTTTACCTGATCTTACAGATGATGAGACTGAACTAGTGTACTCACACTTGATCAACAAAGATGAAGTGGATGCAGGTTGGCATACCAGCATTCCAACAAATGTCTCTTCAAATAGTGATTCAAGAGTAAACGTTGCCAGCACATCAAATGTTAATGATGCCGGAGCTACTCAACCCTCCAATGATGCAAATTCAAGCGATTCCGATGATGACATTGTAACTACGTATTGTCAAGTGATTAAACCCCCCATCTTTAACAAAATTATATATAATTAGTTAATATTACACTTTATCCCCTTAGACTATGGGGTATGGGGCGGGGGTTGGGGCGTGGGTTGGCTGAAAACGCCCAAGCCACCACCCCGGGTGGGCTTGGGTTTGGGCGTGGCCCAAGGGGCGGGAGTTTAAAGCCGGGCGTGGGGCAGGTCTATCAATATGACATGGTGGGCTCTCAGTGGTCAAACCAAACTAGCTGTTGGCCAACGGCTATTTGTAAAAAAAAAAATATTTTTTCACTACAAAACTCATACTTCTATTCCTTTTTTTACCACATCCAACTAGAATACACTCCACCTCTTCTATAATCATCTCTATTCTCATTGTAGAAAATGAATCCTCATAATCGTGGTTTTGACCCGAACAACCTGTGGGCATTCCAAGAAAATCCCAGCGCACCACCCAATCGTCCAATGCCTCCTCCATGTTTAATACACTCCACTATGCCCGATGTGGCGGGTTACGCATAGTATCTCTCGAATCGTGTGTATACTAACTTCCCTCACACCGACGATTCTATACCTAGCCCGTTTTCACAAACGCCTATTAACCTTTTACCAACCTCCATCAATCTTTCCCAAACCGAAACCGTCCCCGAAACTCAACCCCCCGTCGATGGTCCTTCCGCATCCAAACCCATCAAAAAGAGAAGTCACAAGAAAAAAACTGAGGCCGAGAAAGCACTTGCAAGCGCCAAACGAAAACAACAAAGATGGGTCATTAATGAAGAACTTGCATTGGCAAGGGATTTGCTTCAACAATCTCAACATCAAACTTTAGGTATTTATAAATATTTTGTAGCCCTTATTTTAATATTTATGTTTTTTTATATAACTTTGTAATATATTAATTTTTTTTATTAAAATATGAAATTCTCAACATAGAAGCCATTTGTGGGAAGCGATTAGTAAAGCATTCCATGAAGAAATGGAAAGGGAGGTTTATCGTGAAAACGATAGCTTATCCTCGAAGTGGACCGATATAAGCGGACAACTCACCAAATTTAGTGGTTTTTTAAATAAAGCAAAGCAAAACCAAAAAAGTGGTGAAACCGAAGCCGACTTTGTGACAAATGTATTGGTTACATACAAAACGAATGTGGGGAGCGACTTCCATTTCATGCATTGTTGGGAGATTTGTAAGTTCTATCCCAAGTGGGAGAATATCCCCAATGGTAGCGAAACTAACACGTCTTCCAAAAGGTCAAGGACACCCTCGTGCCAAGCCCAATCGGATGCACGGGATCAAGATTTGGAGGACTTTCTAGATGATTCGCCAAACCGTACTGAATACGGAAGAGATGCCACAGAAAGGCGCGCTCTAAAATCAAGATCAGGTATGGCATCGCGTTCAGTTGGGAGTTCGGGCTCGCGTAGGGGAGTATACAGCGATCAGTTGGATGACATTGCAAGCAAGTTAGATACATTCAACGTATTCCAACAACAAAGGGCCGAAATTTGGAAGAACAAAGAAGCTCGGGATGCCCTGAAACAAAGACGAGATGATATGAAATTTCTAGCCCAGCCCATCGATCACCTATCAGGTGAAGAGTTGAAACTAATGTTGGAGACGAGAGAAGAGATAAAGAAAAAAATATTACAAGCACTAGGAATTTTTTTATGTATTTTTCTTTATTTAAAAAACATTATTAAAAAAATTAAATTTTTTGTTTTAAAAATAATTTAAATAGAAGTTTGGGCTGGCAGGGCCGGCCTTGAGAATTCATGTACCCTGTTCGAGCTCGAAAAAACGTGCCCTTAGGTCATAACTAAATAAAAAATTTAAACTAGTTTTTCATACAACTTTGAACCGTTGACAAAAATATAGCATTCGATAAACAATGCAATTAACAAGTTAACTAAATAATCATTAATCGACAAAGTTTGTATCAAATTAAGTTAACGCCTAGATAATGTTTGACAACATAAATGAACTGAATTTGACATAACTTAACTGAAATCGACATAAGTTAACTAAAATCGACATAAGTTAACTGAATAAATGAAATCGACATAATAAATCAATCCTAAATCATAAGTTAAGTGATTTCGACATAAGTTAACTGAATTCGACATAATAACTGAAATCGTAAATCAATCCTAAATCATAAGTAAACTGAATTCAACAATTGATTTTTAGTTGTTTACATGTGAACTGATCCGACTCAGACACTCAGTGATCGAAGGCTGTGTTATGACTGTGAAATCGAAGGCCCTGGCTGTGTCTCTGATCGAACAACACCTAAAAAATTGCAGAATGATGATGAATGATGATCGAATCGAAGGCCTGCAGTGCGACGTTTCTGTTCCTGTATTCTTGTTCCTGTGCGACGTTTCTGTTCCCAGCCCCGGATAAAGGAGTTGCCGCCCAGAATTCTTGTTTTTTTATTAGTTTTTAGAAAATATTTGGGTATTGGGCTTACTAACCTAATGGGCTAAATAGTTTAAACAACATGATTTTCTTTTTAAGTGGGCCTATGTTAGTATTTTTTTGGTTATACCCTATTAATTTTTTTTACATATATAATATCGGATTTTTCTTAAAAATTATGTGCCCTACGAAATCACGGGCCCTGTTCGGTTGTCCTCCCCGCCCTCCTTCAGGGCCGGCTCTGTGGGCTGGCCACGCCCCACACCCCCGCCCCACCATACCCCACGGTCTTATAAAAAAACTAACCCCCCCCCCCCCACTAATTTTTAATCGGTCATAACTTTTTGGTACGTTAATATATATATGGTGTAATTTGAGTACAATATTGCTATAGTTTTTTAATTAATTTTTTAATGGTACGTGTTTAACAGTGTCTAAGGGTGAGTAATAACTTAATCGTTAACTGAAACCGAACTGACACCAACCAAAAATTGAGTTAACTGAAAACTGATTAACCAAAACCCGAATTAACGAAAATGGTTATCGATTTATTAAATTATAAAAAATAACTAAATTATATGTAAAAATACTTATAGTTACATATATATATATATATATATATATATATATATATATATAGAGTAGGGTTCGCACGGAAAGTGTGTTTTTCCTAGAAAGTCTAGCAAGCGATCTGGTCCATCCGATTGGTGTGTTTAAGGGTTGAGATTAAATCAATGGCAATCTTGTAATATTTGAGTTTAATTAATTGATTGTTTTAAATGAATAGGGGCAATTTTGTCAAATGGCCGTTTTATTAAATCAATTAGATAACTGCAATCCCTACTTTCATGGGATTTTCCCTCTCTCTCTCTCCATTATTGATTTGATTCTCTCTTTCTCTCTCCAATCCAACCCTAAACATAATAAAACCTGCGATCTCTACTCCCCCTTGCTGTTGGCGACGCAAAACAGGACCCCAAAAGCATTCAGATTTCGGTTCCAAGGCTTGTTGATACCCCTTTTCTTCACTAGGTATTCATATCTTGTGTTGTGATTAAAGTTTTTGAAGTGCATATACGTTTTCGGTCTTAATCTGCTTGTAACTTGGCTGTGTTTTTTCTGTTTTAATTAATGATTGTAGAGAGGTATGTAAAACACAGCGTCAAGAATCTGCTTGCTGTTAAAACACAGCGTCAAGAATCTGCTTGCTGTTAAAACACAGCGTCAAGAATCTGCTTGCTGTTAAAACACAGCGTCAAGAATCTGTTAAAATACAGCGTCAAGAATCTGCTTTCTGTTAAAACACAGCGTCAAGAATCTGCTTGCTGTTAAAACACAACGTCAAGAATCTGCTTGCTGTTAAAACACAGCGTCAAGAATCTGCTTGCTGTTAAAACACAGCGTCAAGAATCTGTTAAAATACAGCGTCAAGAATCTGCTTGCTGTTAAAACACAGCGTCAAGAATCTGCTTGCTGTTAAAACACATTCAGAGTGTTAAAATGCAAAATAACTGTTAAAACACAACCTGCTTATATATTGACTTCAGATTGTTAAAACACACTGACTTCAACCTCTCTAACTGGTAAAACACATCACCAAGAACATGCTGATAGTTTCAGATAAACACATTGACTTGCAGATTTGAATTCGAAAAACAAAAAAAATTCTTAAAATCATGGAATTTTAGTTAATGAAGACACATTCCAAAAATAAAATTAAAATGTGAAATTACATGATAGCCCTTCTACTTAAAATCCCTCAATGACACATGTCCAAATCTTATTCCTTCCTAGACTTTCTAGGAAAAATAGACTTTCCACCCAACTCCTACTCATATATATATATATATATATATATATATATATATATATATATATATATATATATATATATATATATATATATATATATATGTAAATTTGAAACAGAATATTGACTATTTTGTCTTTTATTCTATTTCACTTTTTGCGTAAACTCTCATTTGGAACTCATGTGGATTTTATCACCCTCAACTAATCAGTTTTAGTCGCTGTCACTACCAACTTTAACTTTGGCTCCCACCAACCCCAGCTTAACACTTTGTGTGTTTTGTCACCCCTTCGTTAAGCAGCCCCTAACTTGGTTAGTTTTTTATCCTACGTGGTGGCATGCTGACGTGGATCTAAAGCAATTCCTTTTAGCTATTTATTATAAATATTTATTAAATAAACAAAAAGTGACTAAAAATAAAAAAAAATCTTACATATATACACAAATCACTTTAGGTGTATATATATTATATAAAAAAATCAGTTCAGGTTTTTCACCCATCTTCTCTCTCTCTCTCTCTCTCTCTCTCTCTCCCCCTTTCTCTCTCTCATACACTCTTAACACCACCACCACCTGCCCCACCCCACACCATCATCCTGTTATCAACCCCAACACCATCCTCTGCTGCCATCCACCCACCACCATACTCCCATGTTCAAGAACCACCATCCTCCGCTGTTATCTACACCACCATCATACTCCCGTGTTTAAGTACCACCGCCACCACCACCACCATACTTCCCTGGTCTTTTTGGCTTTAGTTCTGCGACCGCGCCGGCAGCTACTTCAACAGCCACAACCACCATCACCGCCACAGGAAGTCGTCTCTTTGGCTTCAGTTCTCTGGCAGCATCAATGGAGTTAAAACCAGGCAAAATCGTTGCTTTTTATTTAGGGTTTTGATTTTGGGGAAAATGGGGATGAGGGTTGAATTTAGGGTTTTGATTTTGGATGGATTTGGTGGATCGAGAGTTGAATTTAGGGTTTTGATTTTGGGGAAAAAAGGGGGATGGTGATGGTGATCAACTGGTATAGGCGGTGGTGACAAGGTGGCTGTTGTGGTGGTGTTGGTTGCGGTGATAAGGAAGTGGTGGTGGTTGTGGTGAGAAGGACATGGTGGTGAAGGTGGTGGTGGCTGTGTTAAGAAAGGGAGAAGGCAGTGGCGGTGGTTGTGTTGATAAGGGGAGAATGCTGTGGGTTTCAACCTTGATATTTGGTTAAGGTTGTTGATTTTGGGTTGTGGTTGTTGATTTTGGGTGTTTTTTTATGGTTGCTCAGCAAGATTTGTGCTTCAGTCTATGGTGGTGGAAGTAACAGTGGCTGGTTGTGGTGACGGAGGTGGTTGTGGTTGTGGTGGTAGGAGGCAGGTGGCGGTGGCGGCGGTTTACATGTAGTATTTTGTAGGATCGTTTTGTGACCCGAACGAGTCATTCAGAAGAGATTTTATCAGTTTCAGATGAGGAAAATAAGAAACTGACGTCGAAACAGCTTGAATATCACTTTAAACACTGATTTGATTGATATAATAGCAACTACAATCAGTCTTCACATCGGCAGCACCTCGGTATGGAATTCACGAACTGTTTGTAACACCCCGAAAAATACAAAACTTTATATTGAACTATAAAGTATAATAAATGAGAATTTACTAACAATGAATTTTAACCTAGTTAGTTAATTCTCTAGAAATAGCTTATAATAGGGTTAAAAGCAACTAAACTATAAGTTGAACAAAGTGGAAGGGCCAAAGTTGTAAGAATTGAAACTATATTGTTAATTTTAATAAAAATAAAAATTAACCGAACACCCATTTGAAGGGTCTGGTCGCACATGAGAAGATCAGGGGCGATCCCCACTCTCCAAAACCCTAAAACTTCACTAAACTAGCAAATTGAAAGCTCAATCCAAGTTGAAATCGAAATTAAAGCTTAGAATCGTGATCCTCATCGCAAGAGGATTATAAGGTATGTAAAATCTGATGAAATCTCTCAACTTGAAATTCTCATGGTTTTGAAAAATCTAAAATTAGATGTTGCATGTGTGTTATTTGGTTAGATTAGGGATTATATAGTGTCTATAAGTGAAACCTAGACAACTACATGTGAAATCATGTCCAAATTCAGGAAATTCCATGAACACCTTGAAGGTGGGTTGTGGGTTTTACAAGATGAAGATGAACACTAGGGTTTAGAATGATTATTCTAGTGCAATTCGATCATAGAAAGTGATTTCAGAAAAGTATGATGTGTAAATACTATATAAAGGCTTTATTGATGTTAAGTTAGCTAATTAGCAAGCTATGAACTTGAATACGAAAGATATAAAAAAATTCTGCCCTCATAGTGTTTGTAGAAATGCCTCAAAGAAGGCTTGAATCTGAATTGTAAAGTTAAAAACGCATAATTATGATGTATGACAAAATGTGCGTTATGTATGTGAAACAAAGAGTTCTAAACATAAGGTGATTGAACTCTATAGGAAGGGAAGTCGGGGCATCTAGTTGGCAAACCGGTGTGGACGCACGTTTGAAGGGCTTGCTTTGAAGGTATATAACTTAACCCGTTACGTTAAGTAAATGTTGATGATTATAATATGCGTAGTTGAAATTTTGATTAAGGGTTGTTTTGAATTAAAGCGGTGATGTCGCTATATTGAATGATTGGTCAAAATTGGTTGGAACTCGTTGGTAGTCGTCATATGGGAGGATTCCTTAGACGAGCCAAACGGGTCGAATAATCAAATAAAGCATGGTTAATACTCCGGAATATGATTGATTGATCTTTGATATTGGTTCATATTGAACATATTAGAAATACGAGAATTTAATGTATTGGTATGTTAGAAAAGCGAATCCGAGATTTGGGTTTGAGTGTAATGAACAAATCAAATAAAAGATGGATTTCCAGGGACTACCGTAAGTTACGGTAGTACCGTAACTTACGGTAGAGGTCAGGAGCTTACGGTGGTTTACCCCTGTTTTACGGTAGACCAGAAACTTCCAGGACCTACCGTAACTTACGGTAACACCGTAAGTTACGATGAAACCAGAAAAACTAATATTTTATCTTTCACCATTTGATCTTGGATCTTGTGTTTATGTACTATATAACAATGTCAAAACTAATGTTTTAATGGTTTTGACCCTAGGTGACGAGATGGATTTTACGGATGGCGGTCAAGCAAATGTCAAAGAACCGAACACGACTTTTGAAGCTTCAGCATAAATTAACTCAGTTTAAACAATGTTTATGATGTAAATGGTTTGCTAAACAACTTTTGGATGTTTAAATTAGTCAGTAGAAAACTAATGTTTGTTACTTTAATACTCTAATTTTGGATCTTATGGTATAAAATGATCGTAGTATTTATATATATCGCATATTTTCATTAAATAAAAGACGGGTGTTACAAGTTGGTAATCAGAGCTTAAGGTTGTCAACAAAGTGTTCAGTTCAAGCTTGATCAATCGTCCGGTAAGAATTAACTTATTATGTTAGTAGATTATACCTTGTGTAAGAAATAAGAAACGAATGGAAATGCATGGGAAGAGTGTATTAACACACTCAAACCCAGAAAGTGCATTAGATGTGAATGGTTAAAGCAAGTTGGAAACTTGGCTAAACCAAAACAAATGAAACAATGCTATGAATGAAATGTTTAACGTTTAAATGTAAACATTTCAGTTTCAAGATGTCTGATGGGAATGATGATAATCCGGTGCAAACAAGCACTGAAAAAATGAAAGAGATAATAGCCGAAGAGGTAGGGAAGGAAATTGAAGGAAGTCTATCTGGGTTTATAGACAAAATTCAAGGCACGGTGTTGTCACTTGTAGAAGAGCGAGTTAAAAGGTTGGAGGATATCGTCAACCTTATGAAGGAGAAAACGGGAGAACGCAAAGGGTGTTCGTACAAGGAATTCATGGCGTGTAAACCGCCAATCTATAACGGGGAAGTCGACCCGATAATTTGCCAAAGATGGTTTGGCGATATTGAAGGGGTGTTTGAAAGGACTCATTGCGACGAAAGAGATTTCGTTGCCTACGGAACGGGTCAGTTAAGAGGACAAGCCAAGGATTGGTGGGATAACAAAAAGAATGAAATAGGGGCCGAAGTGGCAAGGGTCATGACATGGGAAGAGTTTAAGACACCATTTCTTAAACATCATAGTCCCAAAGCGGTCATTAACAAAATTAAGGAAGAGTTCATGCAACTTAGGCACAAGGGTGAAACCATAGACAAGATCACGGCGATGTTTATGGATAAAATGAAGTTTAGTAGTGAATTGGTGACGAACGAAGAAAAGAAAATATACTACTACTACAATATGTTGAGCACTGAATATAGGGAGTTTATGACTCCTTCAAAATACGAAACCCTTACCGAAATCATTAACGTTGCTCGGGAACGGGAAATCGAGTTGAAGAAGCAAGTCGAAAGAGGTGAGCGAAGGGCACATGATATAAATCCAAGCCCTACAAAGAAAGCCCGAACTGGAGAATTGGGAAAGAAGATGGATACTAAAGGTGGGTCGCCAAGTTGTAAAGTGTGCGGGAAGGGACACAAAGGGGAATGTCGGTTCAAAGACAAGCCATGCCCCATATGTAATAAGACGGGGCACACGGCCTCGCTATGCCCGGGAAAAGTCTCTGTTTGCTACAAATGTTATCAACCCGGCCACAAAAAGTCCGAATGTCCAGACTTAGTTGGAAATAGAGATGTTAAAGAATCCCCAACAGAAGCTCCCAAAGCGAAGGCTAGGTCCTTCCAACTTACCGCGGCTGAAGCGAAGACAGAACCCGATGTGGTTTCAGGTATATTCACAATGAACTCAATTCCAGCACGTATATTGTTTGATACGGGTGCGAATAAATCCTTCATTTCGCATGGATTTATTCGACATCCTTCATTTGTATTGACAAAATTACCTGTGCCCTTAGAAGTTGAAATAGGAGACAACAAAAGTTTTATAGTTTGTGATGTTTGTCGAGGCTGCAAATTAAGCATCGATGATGAGGAATACTTGATAGACCTAATCCCGATGTCAATGGGAGAATTTCAAGTAGTCGTTGGGATGGATTGGCTATCTCAGCACCATGCAAAAGTCATGTGTTTTCGTAAAGAGATAAAACTAACATCTCCGAGCGGGAAACACGTCACCATTTATGGCGAAAAAGGAGGTAACCCCATAGTGTGCTCAATGTTGAAAGCTCACAAACTTATGAAGCGAGGATGCAAGGCATTCATGATATACGCAAATGAGCCCGAGAAAGAATCACGGAAGATTGAAGATGTACCGGTAGTACGAGATTTTGAAGATATGTTTCCGGAGGATTTACCGGGGATACCGCCTGAACGGGAAGTAGAGTTCGGGATCGAATTGATTCCGGGCGCAAAACCCGTAGCTAAAGCACCGTACCAACTCGCGCCGTCGGAATTACAAGAGTTGATGTCCCAAATTCAAGACCTGCTTGACAAGGGATTTATAAGGCCGAGTGTGACTCCTTGGGGCACATCGGTACTGTTCGTGAGAAAGAAAGACGGAAGCATGCGGATGTGTATCGATTACCGGGAGTTAAACAAACTCACGGTAAAGAACCGATACCCGCTTCCGAGGATAGATGATTTATTCGACCAATTACAAGGTGCGAATTGGTTTTCAAAAATTGACCTTAGATCGGGGTATCACCAACTAAAGGTCAAGGAAGAAGATGTGCCGAAGACGGCTTTCCGCACGAGATACGGACATTACGAATTCCTAGTAATGTCATTTGGGCTAACAAATGCACCCGCAGCTTTCATGGACCTCATGAACCGAGTTTGCAAGCCAATGTTGGATAAGTCGGTCATCGTGTTTATCGATGATATTTTGGTGTATTCGAAAAGTGAAGCTGAACACGCACACCACTTACAAGAAGTGTTAGAGACACTTAGACGAGAAAGGCTGTACGCGAAATTCTCTAATTGTGCCTTTTGGTTACGAGAGGTACAATTTCTTGGCCACGTCATAAGTGCCGACGGAGTATTGGTGGATCCGTCCAAGATCGAGGCTGTGTCAAAATGGAATCCCCTGAAGAACCCATCGGAAATTAGAAGCTTTTTGGGGCTTGCGGGATACTATAGGAGATTCATTCAAGATTTCTCCAAGATTGCGTCACCGCTAGGGCTGGCATATCGTGTATACCCGTACACGATAAGACACGAACACGATAAGACACGAACACGAAATGGGTATACCTGTACACGACACGAAAATTTATCGTGTACCTGTAACCCAAACACGAACACGAATCTGTTTATACCTGGTATACACGATAGTACACGATAATAGCTGTTTAGAAACACATATTAGACAACCTTTCAGCGAAACAAAAGTCGATGAAAGTTCATAAAAGTCTTAAAATAAAACATAAATCCATGCTCCTTAACAAATTTAAGACAAAAACACATAGAATTCTAATCAAAACATATATTGAAAACAATATCAAGTCCCAAACTTCCAAGTTCCAATTGGTCTTTCTTCTCAAATCTTCAATTCCAAACAATCAAACCTACATACAAAATAAGTATAGTCAATTAGTCATATTAATCATGGATAATTGGACATATTCATATTCATATAGTTTTATCAAGTAATATTATTAGAAAGTTTTAGAGTGAGGTACCTTAGGATTGTTCATTGTTTTTAACTAGCAACACTACTTGAAGGATTTGGAGTTGGTACCTTAGGATTGTTCACCGAGTTTGAAGCATTCAGTAGATCTAGTCCTGATAATAAATAAGAATAATTTATAAAAATTTCATACTTTATGAACTAAACTGTATTTTAGGATACAAAGAGTCGTCGTCTTCCATTGTGTTCTTCAAATCCAAACTTGTATTTGGTTGTGAATCATTCATGTCCTCTTCAGGTTCATCAATCTCCAACCCTACAGAAGTATTGCTATTTGCTAGATTAATAACTTCAGAAATCAAACTACTTTCATCAATTTGATTATCTAGTTCTTCATAAACAAAAATATCTACTCTACTATCCAATCAAACTAAACAAAACCACGTACCAGCAACATATCCAAACGCAGAAAGTCCCTCCTGAGTGAGCAATGAATTTCCGACACAAGTGTTCGAAAAGCGTATTCAGACTTATAAACTTTCAACATTGAGAATCTTTGTTAAATGATGTTAGACTTCACATACAATATATAAACCAACCGTAAAAAATACTATGAAGCAAATACTTGTTTGCAAAGGGCATGTTTTGGTTTAAGTACCCAATAAAACAACAGCAGCAATTAGAAAAATAATACGAATCATGAATTTCATATGTACAGAAGCAGATGTTACTAGCACAAAAAAATAGATCAACCTTTATAGTTATAATAACACTCATTCAAGTATTTAACCTTCTCAAATTTAGTAGTAATTAAACCAAACTAAAGTCAAAACTAAAATCAATAACAAATTTATAAAAATCAGTTTAAAAAAAAACCGTGAATAAGAACACAAAATCATCAAACACCTCTTGTACACATTCATATTATTAAACAACAAAAATTATCTATTCGAAAGAAGATAACTCTTAAGAACTTGTTATATACCTGATAATAATCCTTAAAAGCTTCAATCTTCTTCGATCGAAGCACAAAAAGTTGTACAAATATCTGAAAAAACATAGAAATTGATGAAATTAGTATAACAAAAAAAAAAGTTAACCGATTAATCACACAAATATAGAGCAAAACCTTGGTGAATTTATTGATGAAAGATCAGAGGAGACAGAGAGCTCTGCTAGGGTTTACAAGTGAAAGGGGGAAAGTGTGTTAGAGAAGAGAATGAGTGACGGCTGCAAAGAATTAGGGTTAAGGTATAAGGGATAAATGGATAAATGGACTATATATATTATATATATATATTTATTTAATTTTAAAAATAACCAGGTAGGTACTAACAGGTACTTAACAGGTAAACAGGTATTATACCTGTTTAGACACGAAAATTAACAGGTAATTTTGTGTCTACCTGTTTAGTACACGAAACCTGTTAAGGTCTTACCTGTTACCTGTTAAAGTCGTGTAGGTACGTGTCGTGTATTCGTGTCTCGTGTATAAATTGCCAGCCCTAGTCACCGCTAACAAAGCTAACCCAAAAGAAAGAAAAGTTCATTTGGGGTGTCGATCAAGAAAAAGCGTTTCAAACGCTAAAAGAAAAGTTAACTCAAGCTCCGGTACTGACATTGTCGGACGGAGTCGAAGATATGGTGGTTTATTCGGATGCTCCACTATCGGGGCTCGGATGCGTTTTGATGCAACGGGGCAAAGTTATAGCTTATGCCTCGAGGCAATTGAAGATACACGAGAAGAAATATCCCACGCACGATCTTGAGTTGGCTGCGGTGGTATTTCCCTTAAAAATATGGAGGCACTGCTTATATGGGGTAAAGTGCACCATATTCACCGATCACAAGAGCTTAAAATACTTCTTCGATCAGAAGGAGTTAAATATGCGACAAAGGCGATGGTTAGAAACGGTGAAAGATTTCGACTGTGAAATACATTACCACCCCGGAAAGGCAAATGTGGTAGCGGATGCTCTGAGCAGAAAAGCGGACTATGTCCCAATACGAGTAAGGTCGATGCAGCTCGTGGTGACCTCGGGTATACTGGAACGTATTCGAGGGGCGCAATTAGAAGCAGTAAAAGAGGAGAATTGGAAGAAGGAAAGAATAATCGGACAGCTGAAAGATTTGACGAATGGGAATAACGGGTTGAAGACTCGATTCGGAAGGATATGGGTTCCAAATACTTGTGGGGTGAAGGCGCTTCTACTTGATGAAGCTCATAAATCCCGATATTCAATTCATCCGGGAGTGACCAAAATGTACAATGATTTAAAGCAAAACTATTGGTGGCCCGGGATGAAAAGAGATGTGGTGAAGAACGTAGAAAAATGCTTGACATGTTTACAAGTCAAGGCGGAGCACCAAAAACCATACGGTAAACTTCAACCGTTGGAAATTCCGGTTTGGAAATGGGAACAAATCACCATGGATTTGTTGACCAAATTGCCCAAAAGTAACCGCGGGTTTGATGCTATATGGGTAGTTGTAGATAGATTGACGAAAAGCGCTCACTTCATTCCAATTCGTGAGACTTATACATCCGAGAAGATGTCGGAAGTGTACACCAATGAAATCATAGCACGGCACGGGGTACCGATATCCATTGTGTCAGACAGAGATACTCGGTTTACTTTGAAATTTTGGCGTGAATTCCAAGAACAAATGGGAACTAAATTGTTCATTAGCACTGCTTACCATCCACAAACGGATGGGCAGGGTGAAAGAACAATACAAACGTTGGGAGATATGCTGAGGGCTTGCATTATTGATTTTGGGGGTAGTTGGGATGTCCATTTACCCTTGGTCGAATTTGCATATAACAATAGCTATCACGTGAGCATTAAGATGGCCCCGTATGAACTGTATATGGCAGAAAATGTCAAACTTCAGTATGTTGGGGAGAAGTGGGTCCACGAGGGCTAGCACCTACCGATATAATCCGAACTACGAATGAGAAAATCGACATAGTTCGGGCACACTTGAAAGTGGCTCAAGACAGGCAAAAGGCGTATGCGGATAAAAGGAATAGGCCAATTGAATTTCAGGTTGGCGACATGGTTATGCTAAAAGTTTCCCCATGGAAGGGCATTATTAGATTCAGAAAAAGGGGGAAACTAAGCCCGAGATTTATTGGGCCATTCAAAATCACTGAACAGGTTGGTAAAGTAGCTTATTGTCTCGAATTACCCGAGGAGTTGAGGGGGATTCATAGCACATTCCACGTGTCACATCTCCGAAAATGTCTGGCAGACGAAACTGCTCGTATCCACTACGATGATATCGAGGTGGATAACAGCCTCAACTATGTAGTAAAACCAATTGCGATTTTAGATCGTAAAGAGAAGAGTTTGAGGAACAAAGTGATTAATCAAGTCAAGGTCAAATGGGAGCATAGAAAAGGTTCGGACACTTCGTGGGAGTCCGAAGAGGAGATGCGACGTCTCCACCCTACATTATTTGGTACGTACTTCGGTTTCGGGGACGAAACCCTTTTAAGGGGGGTGGATTTGTAACACCCCGAAAAATATAAAAATTTATATTGAACTATAAAGTATAATAAATGAGAATTTACAAACAATGAATTTTAACCTAGTTAGTTAATTCTCTAGAAATAGCTTATAATAGGGTTAAAAGCAACTAAACTATAAGTTGAACAAAGAGGAAGGGCCAAAGTTGTAAGAATTGAAACTATATTGTTAATTTTAATAAAAATAAAAATTAACCAAACACCCATTTGAAGGGTCTGGTCGCACAGGAGAAGATCAGGGGCGATCCCCACTCTCCAAAACCCTAAAACTTCACTAAACTAGCAAATTGAAGGCTCAATCCAAGTTGAAATCGAAATTAAAGCTTAGAATCGTGATCCTCATCGCAAGAATATTATAAGGTATGTAAAATCTGATGAAATCTCTCAACTTGAAATTCTCATGATTTTGGAAAATCTGAAATTAGATGTTGCATGTGTGTTATTTGGCTAGATTAGGGATTATATAGTGTCTAGAAGTGAAACCTAGACAACTACATGTGAAATCATGTCCAAATTCAGAAAATTCCATGAACACCTTGAAGGTGGGTTGTGGGTTTTACAAGATGAAGATGAACACTAGGGTTTAGAATGATTATTCTAGTGCAATTCGATCATAGAAAGTGATTTCAGAAAAGTATGATGTGTAAATACTATATAAAGGATTTATTGATGTTAAGTTAGCTAATTAACAAGCTATGAACTTGAATACGAAAGATATAAAAAAATTCTGCCCTCATAGTGTTTGTAGAAATGCCTCAAAGAAGGCTTGAATCTGAATTGTAAAGTTAAAAACGCATAATTATGATGTATGACAAAATGTGCGTTATGTATGTGAAACAAAGAGTTCTAAACATAAGGTGATTGAACTCTATAGGAAAGGAAGTCGGGGCATCTAGCGGGCAAACCGGTGTGGACGCACGTTTGAAGGGCTTGCTTTGAAGGTATGTAACTTAACCCGTTACGTTAAGTAAATGTTGATGATTATAATATGCGTAGTTGAAATTTTGATTAAGGGTTGTTTTGAATTAAAGCGGTGATGTCGCTATATTGAATGATTGGTCAAAATTGGTTGGAACTCGTTGGTAGTCGTCATATGGGAGGATTCCTTAGACGAGCCAAACGGGTCGAATAATCAAATAAAGCATGGTTAATGCTCCGGAATATTATTGATTGATCTTTGATATTTGTTCATATTGAACATATTAGAAATACGAGAATTTAATGTATTGGTATGTTAGAAAAGCGAAATCTGAGATTTGGGTTTGAGTGTAATGAACAAATCAAATAAAAGATGGATTTCCAGGGACTACCGTAAGTTACGGTAGTACCGTAACTTACGGTAGAGGTCAGGAGCTTACAGTGGTTTACCCCTGTTTTACGGTAGACCAGAAACTTCCAGGACCTACCGTAACTTACGGTAACACCGTAAGTTACGGTGAAACCAGAAAAACTAATATTTTATCTTTCACCATTTGATGTTGGATCTTGTGTTTATGTACTATATAACAATGTCAAAACTAATCTTTTAATGGTTTTGACCCTAGGTGACGAGATGGATTTTACGGATGGCGGTCAAGCAAAAGTCAAAGAACCGAACACGACTTTTGAAGCTTCCGCATAAATTAACTCAGTTTAAACAATGTTTATGATGTAAATGGTTTGCTAAACAACTTTTGGATGTTTAAATTAGTCAGTAGAAAACTAATGTTTGTTACTTTAATACTCTAATTTTGGATCTTATGGTATAAAATGATCGTAGTATTTATATATATCGCATATTTTCATTAAATAAAAGACTGGTGTTACACTGTTACAAATGAATAGACAACATGCCTATTTATATTACTCTGCTTTCGCTTGAATATGACAGAAATAATTCAAGCGAAACCTCATATTTATTTTCAAGCGAATCCACAATATCCGATTCAAGCGAAACCGACCAATTACTTAAATCTGATTTATGAATTGCTTTGTCTTCTTGTGTAGTGATACAATGATGATGTCACTTTGATGATGTCATCATTGTATAAGATGACATCCTACTTGATCAGATCCGCAACGCAGCTCAGACTCGACATAAGACGAAGACGACAAATGAATGCACCAACAGACTCCCCCTCAGATGTTGACGAGTCTTAAGTGTCGAGTCTTCGCATCTTCAGTCTTTATCAGTCTCTTTTCTTTCTTAGCATATACCAGGATCTTCTCTTTGGCTCTAACCTCGTCAGACTCCCCCTCTTATCATGATGGGATCGCCGTCTGGAATTAGCTATCACCTTGAGATCAATCCCTGGCTTTATCTATGTTTAAGCTCATCTCCTGCACAAATTTTCTTACCACCACATAAATTTTTACTTAACTCAATAAGAAAAACTTACTAGTAATAGTTACATCAAGTTCAAATTAATGATCTCGATTAACTAATCAAACTTTTCTTTCTTAAAACAAATTTCTTCTGTTAAACTCACACTCCCAAACCTGATCATCATGTTCAGCACTTGAAATTTTGAAAATCAGCTCTTTAACATCAGTTATCGAAAATCTTTTTGAATTTTTCAAAAACTTATGTTAAAACACACTTAAAATCTTTTTGAATTTTTTACTGGAACAGAAATGCAGTAAAGAAATATTTACAAACAATATTTTTGTGAGTTCGTGCAAGAGGATCATATCAGTTTTTGAGACCAATCACCAACACCGTTAAGCTTGATTTCATTTTAAGTTCTAAACAATTCACATAGATTGACGATATTGTTATCCACTTAAACTCAATCTAAAAACTTTCGAAATGCTTACCGATACGTTAAGGTATATTAATTTTGCACTAAGTTCTTATGGACCCCACGATCTCAGCATATCCCCTCATCATGCAATACACTGACTCAAGTAATGCCTTTAAACTTTTATCAACTGTGATTTGTGCTAAAAACAAAGCAGAATGTTTAAACATTAACAATCAGGTCAATACTTCCGTATACGCAGAGAAAGTCCAATGTTTAAACAAAATAAGAAAAATAAAACAAGTTGAAGTTGTTTAGGTTTAACCACCAGTTCGATACTCCCGTATACGCAGAGGTGATCCAAAGCTTAAACGAAACACCAAAGAAAATAAAGCAGAACGTTTAAGCAATAACATCCAGGTCGATACTCACGTATACGCAGAGGATGTCCGATGCTTAAACAAAATAAAGAAATAAAACAAGTTTAAATCTTTGCAAAATGAAATGCACAATCACAGCGACTTTTCAGCAAAGTTGTGAAAGTTCACAAACTTAACCAGTTTTATGCATTTTCAGCATTCAACGATTACTGAGCAGGCACACAGTCAAGAAGGACAAAACTAAGTACTATGCTTTCAACCATGTTTCCCACTAGAACTAGGCTTTTTTTTTCTTTATGTTTGTATCGTTATCGCAAATCTACTAGTCTAGTTGAGCCTATCGTCACATCTTTAGTGAGACCGTTTATCACTTTTAGACTTTACATATCTTTAGCATGCTATGATAGTCCACTGATTTTCTATCATTTCTTCTTTTTACAACAAAACTCATTTTTGCATTTTTCAATGTTTTTGACATTTTCAAATTTTCTACTTTTTTTAAATTTTTACTCCCCCTAAAATCAAAATATGTCTCAATTTTGATTTTATGGGAAAATTTGAAAATAAACTATACAAGAAATGTGACAACATGGTGAGAATCACTTCAATTCTCCATTCACTTGACTTGAACAATCAGAACTCCCCCTGACAACAAAACATTTTCCCATAGTGATTTCAAAACACTTAAGTTTGTTTTAATCAAAATGGTTTTTCCGGAAAATTAGTTTAGTGAGTCATTTCTCAAATATGGGGATCTTTCATCACCTTGTTTTCTTTAACCACTTCTAAGACAAAGATAAATCAAGTACAACTGAATGTCCCTGATTAATCTTGTACGAAAGATGCCTATTCATGTTCCACGCTTACCAACCTGGGAACTCCGGCAAGTCAGGTTTTTCATTTAAACAGATTCACCCAAGCCTGACGTTCCTTGGGTGATTTTGAATTCTTGTTCAACAATGGTGGAAAATTTTCATCATCCATTGTTAGACCAGAATTCTCATTTTTTACCTCAACACATGGCTCTTCTGGTTTTACCATACCAGATTCATTGCCTGAATGTGGCTTGTCTGACTTTGATGAGCCAGATTCATCGCCGACATGTGGCTCCTTTCTTTCCACAGAAACAGATTCATCGCCACAAACTTTTTTCTTCTTCTTTCCTTCTTTCGTCCCCAGATTTGTATCTGATGAATGCATTTTGCTTGATTTGTTGTTCTTTAGTGAGCAAGACGATTTATCAGAACTTTTATCTGTTTTACCAGTTGTATCCGAGGAAAAAATCTTCTCCAGATACTCTCTGGCCTTCTTCCTCAGTCTGTCTTTTTGTCCCTGAGAAAGTTTCACTTTCTTTTCTTGAACTTTAGGTTCTTGAACCTTCTGTTCTTTGGGCTTGACTTTGACTGGTTTCTTCACCTGCCTCTGAGATTCAGCCCTCGATCTTCTCATTGATCTCATTGAGCAATCTCTAGCAATATGGCCAATGATGTTGTAGTTAAAGCATCTTCTTGACTCAAACCTCCAACTCTGGCAGTTAACATCAATGTGTCCTTGATAACCGCATCTGTAACACACTCTGTTATGGTACCAATCACCATCTTCAGTCCAAACATTCAGATCATAGCACTGTTTGGCTTGGTGATAATCATTTCTCCTCTTGTATGCTGGATTTGGCTTTTGAGCTGTGTGGTCCGACCTGCACCACTCATTACCAACAATTTTTGAATTTTCATTTTTTACTTTTTGTAATTTTTTATTGCGATTGGATGATTGATCTGATGAACTTTTATTTTCTTTTTGAACATTTTTCAAAATTTTCTCTTTTTGTTTTTGTTCCACTTTCTTCTTCAAAGGTTTTTGCTTAGAGCATTCTCCCTTTTCAGTTGATTGTGGAACAGTTTCTTGAAACTTTTCTTTTAACTTCAAAAATAAATTCTTTTTCTTCATTTTTTCATTTTCATCATCAGATTTCTCATCACAATCTTCAACCTTGACTTTGTCAAAGTTTGTGACATCGTCACTTATTGGAATTGAATTTATTGGTTTTGGGCAGGGAATAGCTGAAGTATTCACAAAAACCTTCAACTTTTCTTCCCATTCCCTGATTTTACCTTCTAACTCTTTGATTTTCTTTTGAGCACATTCAGCTTCTTTTTCAAGTCGAATAATCGTCTAAAGATGAGAATTTATCATTTTTTGCTTTTCAATGTTATTCTAGATAAAAACAGATCTTCCATCTTCAGGAATTTTTATTTGACTTTGAAATTCTTTTTCAATCTTTACTTTTTCAATTGGGTTATTGGATTTTATCACCCTTAACTATTGGCCATTGGCCGCTGCCACCTCCAACTATCACTTTGACTCCCGTCACCCCTAACTTAACACTTAGTGTGTTCTGTCACCAGATCACTAACTTTTGATCATGTTATTATACTTTTGGAGGTGTTCTAAGATCCCTAAAACCTTCCCAAGATCCTTATGACACCCCAAAAAGTGTAATAACAGGTTCAAAAGTTAGGGATCGGTTAATGACGTGGTGACAGAACACACTAAGTGTTAAGTTGGGGGTGACGGGCATCAAAGTGATAGTTGGGGGTGGCAGTGGCCAATAGACAATAGTTGAGAGTGATAAAATCTAATAACCCTTTTCAATTTCCAAATTGTGTATTTGATTTTTCAAAACATTTTCTGATTTTTTTAAGATTTTTGTTTTCTAATGACAAACTCTCAACCTCCTTCAAGAGTTTGTCATTTTCAGATGTCAACTTCTCACACTTTTTCAACAAAACAAGAATCTGTTTATCATCAGCTTTTGTCTCAACCTTTAAAGCTGAAATATTTTCAACCTGTTTCTTTTCCTCATGAACACTTTCATCCTTACTTTCTTTTTCTGATGAATGATCAAAGATAGGTGCATCTTCTTCAACCTTTTCTTTAATACTGGTTCAGGATTCACAGATACAGGTTTTTCAGATTCTACTTTCTCAATCTTGACAGCTGGAACATGTTCAACCTGCCTTTTCACACTAGGTTTGATTTGCTTTTCTGTTGTTGCTGCTTTTACTTCTTTCTCAGCTCTGATCTCTTCTTTAATAAAAACTGCCTTTTGATTATTTGTTTTTGCATATTGTTTTTCTTTCAACTTTTCAATTTTATCGGCATAAAATAACTTTCCACTACGTTGATCAGATGGAAGTTGTTGTTTAAGATTTTCAAGTCTTTGGATTTCTTCTTCATACTTGTCACCCTCTTCATCAGACGAATGATCAAAAACCGGAACTTTTTCAACAACTTCTTTTGCTGAGACTGTTTCTCCTTTTTGCTTTATCGGAATATACTGCTGAGATTTATAATTCATATACGCCAATAATTCTTTAAAATCCATGTTTCGATGTCAAAAGATTTCTCACACAAGCTTTCAAACGAACTGGATCAATTTCAAGCGACCTTGTGCGAATGAGATTGATGTGACTTGAATTTGGTGCAAACTGACCCAAAATCCACACAACAATCTGTATTACTTCCAAACTGTTTTGACCAACTTCAATGGGCCGAGATTTGATTCTATTGGGCCGAGACTTATATACTAGAGAAATCAATGGGCCTCACAACAACACATGCAATCTGTTATAATCAAAGCATTTTTTTTTGCAAATAGCCGACAACATTTACCAATACAAATCAAGTTTAAATGAACTTCAAATTCCACTAACTCGACAACCGTGAAGTTTATGTCAAAACCTGATTGGGCCGATGCAATTCTTTAATAATGAAAGGATTAATGAGGCCGACAACAATAATAGCAATTGATTAGTGATTGGGCCGCAAGTCTTGATCAAAGTGATATGCACATGCGACTGACAACAATATTACACAATGACATTCTATTGGGCCACTATGAATCACATGGGTCTTCTACAAAACAAATGATGGGTCGGCTAGTGGATCTGATTTTATAAAATATGTCTACACCCCAAAATCACATGCAATGATTTTAATTGGATCTCCTCACTACTCGATGGCAATCACATAAATCTGATTAACTCTTGCCGACACAACTCACATGCACAACTTTGAATCATTTAATCAAACCGATGCGATCCTAACACAACACATGTGATATCCTTTTCCAACTACTGACATTCTCGATTACAATGAATTTTCACATGATCTCTTTTAACGTTTCACACAAATCAATAAACTTTTCACGTGAAAGATAGTTCAAGCAGATGGTGTTTTCAAGCGGTTGTCATTTTCAAGCGAGACCAACACGTAAATTCAAGCGAAAGTCAGATTCAAGCGGAAGCCGACACGTATTTCAAGCGAAAGTCAGATGACATCAGCAAATACGAACCAATTTCAAGCGAAAGCCCAATTTGAACCAGATTTAAATCGATTTTAGCTCTAAAAATTTCCAGGATTTGTTAATTCATGATTGCGCACAATATGTGAAAGTTTGAGCTGTTTTTAACGGTGAAAAATTTTAAATTTGAAAAAGAATAGTGTAGAAATCAGAAAAAGTAACGAAAACAAGCTGTTTTGGCAAGATCTCTTCCTCCTGAGCTCTGATACCAATTGTAGGATCGTTTTGTGACCCGAACGAGTCGTTCAGAAGAGATTTTATCAGTTTCAGATGCGGAAAATAAGAAACTGACGTCGAAACAGCTTGAATATCACTTTAATCACTGATTTGATTGATATAATAGCAACTACAATCAGTCTTCACACCGGCAGCACCTCGGTATGGAATTCACGAACTGTTACAAATGAATAGACAACATGCCTATTTATACTACTCTGCTTTCCCTTGAATATGACAGAAATAATTCAAGCGAAACCTCATATTTATTTTCAAGCGAATCCACAATATCCGATTCAAGCGAAACCGACCAATTACTTAAATCTGATATATGAATTGCTTTGTCTTCTTGTGTAGTGATACAATGATGATGTCACTTTGATGATGTCATCATTGTATAAGATGACATCCTGCTTGATCAGATCCGCAACGCAGCTCAGACTCCAAATAAGACGAAGACGACAAATGAATGCACCAACATATTTGGTTGTTGTTAGTGTGTATTACGTGTAGTATTTGGTTGTTGTTTATTTTTTTGTTTATTTGGTTGTTGTGTTGGTTTTTAATTCAAGCAAGCAAGCATATTGTGAGTACATGACTGACCTTTCCTCATACCATAGGATGTAGTATCACCTCACATTTTCTTTCGTGGGCTAACTTTCCTCATTACTATGGGATGTTGGTATCACCATCTAATTTAGTCACGCCCTTACGGGTGTGGGAGACAAACTGTTGGTTTGGTTTATTTTATTAAATGATTCATTGTCTTATGGATTGTTATATATGTTTACACATGAAGTTGCATGTTTATTTTGTTAAATAAAATAAATCCAATAATAAAGCAAAATATTTTATCTAAAGTTAGATCTATTCACTAACTTTATGTTGACTCAACCTTTTTATGTATGATAAAGGTACACAACTTTGAGATAATTTGAAGTCGAAGACACATAGGATGCGTGTTACTAATAAATTGGATATTTGTTCATAACTAATTATCTTTTGGATATTATATGAATTTTGTTGTTTATTTCTATGATTATATGTGACAATTTTAAGTTACGCCTTTAAATATTTAAACATATTATATTGTCATAAGTTATGGACAATCATCATGCCTAGTAACATATTCGTTATGGGTCAAGGTGTGACATACTGGTATTAGAGCCAACGACTATAGGGAATTAGGTTTTGGTTATTAGACCAATGACTAAAGTTAAACCCCAAAGCTAAAAACAAAACCCTAAAGCTATCATACCAAGCCATGACGAATCGAACAACATTGCAACATGATTTTTGTTGAAAACGTAGTACTGTTTAGATATCGTGCCAAACCGAGAACGAACGAACAACATTGTATCGATACGGGTATTTATTTTTTATTGTGTTTGCTTCCATAAACTAACATCGTATAGTTACTGTACAGTATCGAACAACATCGGTGCCGGTATCTGTATTCATCTTTATGGTTTATAATTTCTATAAATTTTCATTTATACAACTCCGTCTGCAATAAATAATAAATATCAATACTGGTACTGCTACGATCTGAACTGATAGATACCGTTTGAACAACGTATCGTACCAGTACTGCAAAGAACTGAGCTAATACTCATCAAATGCCTACGATGGGTAACGTACCGCCACCAATATCACATTAAAAATCACACCCATAAGATGAATATCTCTTTGGTTTATAGATCTGTATAAACTTCACACATTAAATTGTACTAGATAAACAAAATATTACAACAAATACACGATGCTAATTCGAATATAAATTTAATTTGAATCATCAAAATGTACATTTTACTCTTGATACGCGGCGAAGAATAATAACACGAGAGTAGTTTCACGTATGAATGAAAATCTAAGCAGACATTTGACGCGATCTTTAAGTCAAAGTTGATACACGACATTATATGTTTCATTTTTCTTACATGAATAAATATGTATCACTAGTGTGTGATTCATTTTGGAACACTAAGATAACTGAGGAACAATGCATTTAACATGTTAAATATATTTTAAAAATATAACTGAATACGTTAAAAATCAATTTTGCATTTTTGGATATAAAAATTTGTAGAAGCTAATCCAACAAAAAAATCATTCCTTTTTTAACTATTTTTTAACATTTATTTGTATATTTTTAGTTTTTAAATTTTTTTATTTAAAAGACTTCTACATTTATTTATAAGGAAAAGCGTCAATTTTTTTTAAAAAAAATTGATTTTTAACATGTTAAGTTAAATTTTTAACGTGTTAATCGCTTAATTTCCCACTTTTTTAGTGTTACCCAATAAACTCTCCCGTAATCACTATCTTAAATAATATAAATTTTTCATACATTCATCAATTCTTTCTTATATTAAAAATGTCCGTCACATAAATCACAAAAATATCACCTCATAAAACTCATATTAAAAGATCATAAAAAGTTCTCTTAAAAGTCCACGCAAAACCCTATTAAAAAAAGAAAAAAATGAATTTTATTTCTACACGTTTCCCCTTGTTCTTTGATAGTATCATTTTATGTCCACCTCCTGCTTCCCGAGAGGCAGCTCCCAAAAGAAAACTGGCGACTATGGACAAACTCCCAAAACAGCCGACAACCATGGAAAAACTCCCGGAGGAACTTTATCCGACATTCTGATCCGATTACCGGCCAAACAACTTGCTCAATTTAGGTGCGTCTCTAAGCCCATGAATGCACTTTTATCTCAACCATCTTTCATAAAATCACACCTCCATCGTTCCATCCACAACAACGATGAAATGTTCATGGTCTTCTACAGTGAGCTCTGTCTTGACGGTGAGATACCAATCATTGCACACCCCTCTCACTCTCCTGATATCGAAAACCCTAATTTCATTAACTTACCAGCAAGTTTAACTATCCCAACTGGATATACCCACAGTAGTGTTCTTGGTTCTCTTAATGGCTTAATATGTTTTGCTATATGGCCTATTGATATTGTATTCGTTTGTGATCCTATCATTTGCATTTGGAACCCTTCTCTAAATGCCTTATGGATTCTTCCTCCATATACCATCCCAGCCTCCCTTGGTTTTGAGGGCATCGATCTTCACATTCGGTTTGGGTACGATCCTGAAACTGATGATTACAAAGTTGTTAAGTTTTCTCGTTTATTTCAACGGCCAGCTACTGCGTTTGAAAGCTACTTTAAAGAGTGGTTACAAGTGGAAGTGTATAGCATGAGAAAAGGCACCTGGAAGTTGATCAATGACAGGTTTCCTTCTCATGTGGATTGGATTTCTGACTTTGCCGGTCTTTCTATTATTGGGAGTGATGGGCATGATGGCCATATTCATTGGCTTTGTGAACTTAATGGCAAAATAACTAAGCACGCGATAGTAGCATTTGATTTGGTTAGTGAGACTTTCGGTGAGATACCTCTTCCTGATTCTATACCACAGTATAAGAAGGACCGGACGAAGCTTTTGGGACATTTGTCTGGAAATCTTTGTGTGATGTCATACATGGAAGATGGCGACATCGAGGTGTGGGTGATGAATGAATACGGGGTGGCTGAATCATGGGTGAAACACCATGTATTTTCCCAGTTTAGTGGTAATATAGTTCCCCTTGGATTCATATTAAATAAGGAGTTCCTTCTACAAGGTGATAAGAACCGTCTAGCTTTGTATGATCAAATTGCTGCCAAGGTTAATTCCTTGGAGGTAATTGCTACTTCAAGATTTGGTTTTGGCAGGGTCAAAATCGTTTCTTATGTTGACAGTCTTGTTTGGATAGCACCTGATAGTTAGAATGGATCAACGGTTGCAGCATATGTTCATTTAACATTTCAATAAAGTCCTCACAGGAAGGTGATATCTCAATAAGGTCTCGAGAAGCAAGATTTGGCCTCGTTATTAATACATCTTTCTGTTACAACCATTATGCATTAGTTATACTATGTGTGTTTCATAATTAAGCTTGGATCAAGTATCAAATGTTGTGCCTTAATTACATAAAGATTCTGTTGATACATATTTATGGACGCGACTCGACGCGACTTGATTCGAGATTGTGGACGCGACTTTGCTCGGCTTATTTTGTGACGACTTTCCTCCGTTGTTTACAAGACTTCAAGCCGACACAAGAGACAAGACAAGGACTGGACTCAACATCACAGTCCTTGGGCTAAGACAAGTTGACGAAACAAGACTTGGGCTTATCTGCTTTGGGCCGAAGCCCATCATTGGCGAAACAGCCCAGAAGTCGACGAAACAGGTGTGTTTCGTCGACCATGATGCTGATTCGTCGCCTGTTTTCTGTTTCGTCGAGTATGTATGTGTCTGTAGTATAAATAGAGTTCTGTTGTTCTGTTTCGGTAGACACTTGAACAGAGGAACACAGAGAGAACAGAGCACATACACACACACTAGAGAGAGTTTACAAAGAGCATTGTAAACATTGGATTGTAACCGAACCCTTTTATCGTTATAATACAGTGGTGTTTAACGGTGATATCTGCGTGTCGTGTTTTTACGTGTTCCGTCTCGGTTTGCTATTCCGGTTGGATTCCGCACAACCGGAGTGGTTCGTATACAGGGATTAGGCGACTAGATCCTCCCCTAGCCGGACCTACAAGTGGTATCAGAGCCTTGGCTCTTATCCTTGTTAAAACCGAGGAGTTCTTGCTGATTTTCGGATTTAGAGTTCATAATTTTCTGGAAAAATCTCTTAAAATCGGCTGTAATCTTGTTGTTTTGCATTATGTTTGCTTAAAAACCGTGTTAAACTAAAGTTCACATATTGTTTGTTGGTTTTTATTAAACATCTTAGCAAAATTCAGCTTTCGGAAATTTATCGGGTCACCGGAAAACTCATAGTTTACCGGAAATTTCATAGTGTTCTTGATAACCTTCAAAGTGTTCTTGATAAAACCCACTTTTTGATCATAGAAATTTTAAATTAAAAAGTGTTTGTGAATTGGGAATTGAAATTTGATTAAAATAATTCACACCTTACCGGGTTAGTGGTCTCACCATGTTGGTTGTTTGAAAAAGTTGTACCGTGTCAGACAGATTTCACCAACCCCTGTTACTTCTTCGACGAATCAGACATCAGACGAATCAAGTCCCTTTCGTCAAACACCTTCTTGACGAAACATAACATTTGTTTCGCCGACTTTGTTTTTGGACTGGGCCTCATTCTTTTTCGTCGACAGTATAAGCCCAAAAAGGAGTTTTTGTTTCGTGGACTGCAAGCCCAAAATTCAGTTTCGTCAATCTATTGGGCTAGGACATTGGACTTCTGTTTCGTCGACTTGGCAGCCCAAAACATAAGTGGGCTGTTTCGTCAACACTCATACAGTCTAAACCTGTTTCGTAAACATTTGTAAACTATTTGGTTTCGTCACACATCTGTTTCGTGAATCTGTGTTTCGTCTAAACACTTGTCAGTTTTTAACAGAGGGTTTGCAAGTGTGTCTTAACAGTTTGTTTTGAGTGTGTTTCACAGGTACTTGTCATCCTATATCAAACATGAATCCAAGGTGGAATACTCTGGTAAATACAGATATGTATTTTGGTACTCCGTCATCTTCCGCACCGGTATCTTCTCAAGCTAATGCAATGTCTACCGGTCAATGGGCATTCGTATCAAATCAAGTTCCAAGTGTTCAAAGCATTCTCTTAAGCGAGAGTGAAACGGGAAGTTTGACTCGGCCTCCAAAGTTGAATCATTTATACGAATATCCAGGATGGATTGATAGATTTAATACATACGTTCTTGGTCAAAATACAGAATTGTGGTTGCGGTTCATCACAGATTTTGATCAAACAATAGAGGTTGCTGCATCATCTGCTGCTACGTTTGCAGACCTCACAGAAGATCAAAAGAAGATCTATGATTTGGAAAAGAAGGCGTATGCCATTCTTACTCAAGCATTGAGTAAAGATATTTATCATCAGTTCGTCAGTTACAAGACTACAAAAAGGTTGTGGGACGCATTGAAGACAAGGGGCGTGGGAAATGAAGCGACACGTCAATTGAGAAAAGAACTGCTGAAGAAAGAATTTGATGGTTTTACTTGTATGGAGAATGAGTCGTTGGGTGATTTGACAAGTCGATTTAATCACTTGTTGACTGAATTGAAAAATTTTGGGGTTGCTACAACTCCTGTAGAGATTGTGAAAAGGTTTGCAGATGCATTGCCACCTCAGTGGAATACATTCTTGGAAATCATGAAGTACAATGGTACTTTGGCTACAACAAGCTACAACGACTTTGTTCAAATTCTAGAAAACAAGAATCAGGAAGAAACTTTGAAGGCAAAAAGAATTCCCGTGCCTCAAAATCCTGAAATGTATTTTGGAACTTCTAGCACTTCTACAAAACCTGCTTCACACGCTCCAATCCAAACAGCGTTTGTGTCTACTACTGACATTTTTGGCAATACTATCCAAGTTCCGGTGCCTCCAAAGACAGACATGTATGGAAATCTGCTGGAACCAGTCCCTCAATCAGCACCACAACAGCAACGACCTCTCAGACCAACTGATATGTTCGGAAATCCTTTACCAGTTCGATCCACAACAACAGATATGTATGGGAATCCACTTCCTCCTGTTCAATCTACCGTACCAACAGATATGTACGGGAATCCACTTCCTCCTGTTCAATCTACCGTACCAACAGACATGTACGGGAATCCACTTCATCCTCCACAGCAAGCATGTTATGGAAGTACATCATCTGCTAGTCAGCAATCTAAGCCAAATACAGTACGGCTCGACACTTCAAGCTTCTCAAAAGTTAGTGTGGAAGTAGCTAAGGAACACATGGAGCTGCTGAACACTTTGGTGAGCGCTTACTGTGGTTTAGTAGAAGGTCAGATTGGCAACATTAATCTGACTCAAGAAGACTATCAGCAGATAGACAAGGAAGAGATGGAGATGATGGATATTAAGTGGGCCTTTGCCAGTGCTGTTAGGCGAGCAAAGGATTTCATGGAAAGAACGGGCCGAACCAGCTTGGAAAGCAAGAAAGACACCAAGTATGGGTTTGATAAACAGGCCGTCAAGTGCTTCAATTGTGGTGAACGTGGCCATTTCAAGCGTGAATGTACAAGGCCATCTCAACATGGGAACCAGAATCCCTTCAGAGGTCAAGGCAACCAGCAGAACCAGAACAGGAACAATGTTCGTACATTGGTGCCTGTCAACAACCAAGGTCAAGCAGGGCCATCTAATGCCAACCAGGCACTAGTGGTTCAAGTAGATGAAGGCTGTGATTGGTCAATCCAGTTTGGAAATGACGCACCAGATGGAACAGCTTGTTTTGCTGAAATGGTTAACGATCTTAAACACGCCAGTGGTGGAGAATCTTCCACCAATGGTGATGTATCTTCTGAAGATGAAGACTCTTCTGGTTATAGTGGAAGCTCGGATGAAGAATCCTCCACTACAGGCAATGATCAGGTGGATGACACATCAAGTGCGTCAGTCGATGCCAATATTGATGAGCTTTTGGATGAAACTGCAGCAGGAATTCAAAGAAGATCAATTTTGGTGGATCAAGCTGCTTATTCTTCGTCTTCTCTCCATTCAGCCTTTATGGCGAATGTCGACAGTTCATCAAGTCAGGTATGTGTCGATGAACCCACTTCTGTTAGCTGTAATAATTGTGATAGATTGCATGCTAGATGTGCTGATTTGGATGCAAACATGTCTGAGTTGCAAGACAAACACGATGCTTTACAAGCTAGTTTGTTTGAATTGCAAGACAAACATGTTCTAGTAAATGATAAGTGGTGTGAATTGCAAAGCAAACACGAGGCTTTGCAAGAGAAATATGATGTGACATTTATTCACAATCAGAAATTGACAGTTGATATCTCCAAGTGCACTGAAGCCAATATGTTTTATGAAAACCATGAAAAGGATTTTAAAAGGATGATTGAAACATTGAAGAAAGATAAAACAGAGCTGACTAAAATGGTTTCCAGAAAACAAACTGACATTAATTTGTATATCACTCGTCTTGAGGTGATGCAAAAAGAAATGGCTTGTGTTAAAACAGAAAGTGAGGCGATCCGACTCAAGTTAGACAGTTATTTGAGTTCTAGCTATGTGTTGGATCACATCATTGATGTTCAGAAAGAGAAAAAGGATGTCACATGTATTGGATATAAGCAATGTCCACCACCTGTCAGACACAATTATGATGCACTGCCGGATGAGGAGTATAGAACTCATTTTGAACCATCTGTTCCTCTAGATGTTAAGGAATTTGCAGCAGAATGTGCAACTGGACTCGGATACAAGAAAGAGGAATCATCAGATTCAGATGTGTCAGCAGATACATGTGTGTCATCTGCTGAACTGAAACAGAATCCTCCAGTTGTGATATACAGTGAGGCTTCTGATTCTTCTGATGATGAGTCCGATGATTCTGATTCGGAAAAGTCTGATGCGATAATCAAAGAAGAGGACATACCTCTTGAGAATCATATTTTATGTGATCCTCCCGTAAAACCTGCTAAGATTGTTCCAACCGAGTCCACATCAGCTAAAGAGTCGGAGAGTGTGGATTTGCTGTACACTCTTGTTGGTGATGATAAAGTCTATTCAGACAAAGATTTTCCTATTAAAAATGTTAATCAATCTTTAATCAGTAAAGTCTTTGAAAATTCTACAAGTAAGTTTTTGGGAAAGACAGGACCACATGTTACAGTCACACAGTGTCCTCCTATCCCAAAGGCTGAAGTTAGAAAACAATTTGGGAACAAGAAATTACCAACAGTGGAAAAACAGCAAAATCATGCCAAACCCAAAGGTAAAGCACCGACTCAGAATCAAAAGAAGCCGAATCAGAAGAAGAAGAAGAATGTGAACTTTGTGAAATCGAAGGGAACGGACAAAATTGCAAAGTTTGAAAATCAATCTAATTTAGATTTTGTCCAAAAAGCAACTGTAATGAAAAGGAACGAATCAAGTAGTTCAAAACCTAGTACCTCGGGATCACAAAGTTCATCATCGGCAAGACGACCACATGATACTTCGGGGTTTGTTGAACGAAGATCATGTTTTGAATGTGGTACAATTGGGCATATCGTTCGAAATTGCCCGTATCTTCATAAACAAAAAGGCATAGTTGATGTTCCCCGTGACCACATTGACCGCAAGCGATCTGTTTCTGTAAAACAAGATCCCCGACTCATAAGAGAAAGGGAAAAGAAACAGAAACGCCAACAGGTCAAGAAAGTTGAAAAGGCAATTAAAACCGATGTGGTTCACAAATCATCTGTTTCAGTTAAACCAGATAATTCAAAGTTTTCAAAAACTTCAAACAATCAAACTGGTAAAACTCAACAGACCTGGAAACCAAAAACGGTTACTGGATCAGGGGGACCATCACAATTTTCCAATCATCAAAGAATAGAAGTAATTGTTGTTGATGAAAATGGAAGACCCAAGACCACAATGGCTTGGGTCCCCATCTCCAACTAATTATGTGAGTTCATGTGCAGGGTGTTCCAGGAGGAACTATCAGTAGTCATTGGATTGTTGATAGTGGGGCATCCAGGCACATGACAGGCGACATGAAGCTTCTCTACGACGTCAAATCTATTAGAGGAGGTTATGTTGCTTTTGCTGGAGATAAGGGCGGATATATTACTGGTGAAGGAATGATTTCCAACGGGGTTGTTAGCTTTGATAAGATCAACTTTGTGCAACAACTGGATCACAATCTTCTTAGTGTTTCTCAAATGTGTGACAAGCAGTTCTCAGTACACTTTGATGCTAATGGATGTTATGTGCTGAAACCCGGATTCAAAATTCCAAAAGAATGGATTCTCTTGTCGGCTCCAAGGATAAATGATTTGTACGTCCTTGATATGAGCCAAGCTATCACTACGTCTGCACAAGCAACTTGTTTCGTTTCTAAAGCCACAGAAAAAGACACAATCTCTTGGCACAGACGAATGGGTCACATTCACTTACGCAAAATGAATCATTTGGTGTCAAATGAATTGGTGAATGGTGTTCCTCTCAAAAATTTCCATCTTCAAGACGTCTGTGTTTCGTGCCAGAAAGGAAAACAAACGAAGAAGCGACACCCTACAAAGAAGATCAACACGGTGGCTGTTCCTCTTGAACGTTTGCACATGGATTTGTTCGGTCCTGTGAAGCACAAAAGCATTAGGAATGATCAATATTGCCTCGTGATTACTGATGATTATTCAAGATTTTCTTGGGTGGCGTTCATGGCACACAAGAGTGAAACCTTTGGTATTATCAAAAACTTGATCATTCAGATTGAGAATCTCTATAACTTGAAGGTTAGGCGGATACGCAGCGACAATGGTACCGAATTCAAAAATCATGCCATGGCGGAGTTTTGCACTTCAAAAGGTATTCTTCACGAATTTAGTGCAGCTTATACTCCTCAACAGAATGGCGTCGCTGAACGTAAGAACCGCACATTGATCGAGACTGCTAGGACTATGTTGGTAGAGTCACAATTGCCGATTCCATTCTGGACTGAAGCTGTGGCCTCTGCATGTTACACATTGAACCGAGTCCTTACAGTCAAAAGGCACAACAAGACCTGCTTTGAGCTTATTAACAAACGGAAACCAGACTTGTCTTATCTTGAACCGTTTGGAGCTCCTTGCACGATAATCGATCCTAATGGAAAGTTCGGGGCAAGAGCAATTGAGGGATACTTTCTTGGGTATTCCACCCCGAACTTAAGAGTCTGGAATCTAGAGACTAAAAGGGTCAAGGAATGGTCTGAAGTCAGAGTACAAAGGCACACTTTGCCAGTTAGAAATCCTGGTCAGCCTTGGATGTTTGAGTACGATGACTTTTTCAATTCGATCAATGTTGAAGCAGTTGAAGAAAATGCTGCGGCAATGATGTTTTTCGAGAGTGACAATGCAACAGATTCACCGTTGGTTCGTCCAATTATTGTCAATCAAGAACCATCTTCAGTGAACAATAATGCTCTCGACAATGAGGATTTTCAAGATGCTTCCGAATTGAACGAATCTTCAGAGGATGACGAATTTCTTGATGCAGATCAAGGACCAACAGCAGCAGTACATGGTACTTCAGAAGGTACACCTCCTGTGGATGTTCCTAGAATAGCTGAAGCTACTGCATCATCCTCTTCGTCAATTCCGGGCCTTGAATTGATTGTTGATCTCAATCTCAACAATCTGGGTACAAATATTCCAGTTCAAGATAATCCAGAAACAAGGATTCACAATACCCATCCTCAACAAAACATCATCGGAAATGTACAGAGTGGCGTTCAAACAAGAAACATGTTGCGAAACAACAACAATGCAGGCTTGTATGCAACTATCCGAGAATCTGGTCAACAAAATGATTGGTCTTTCGCGTGTTATGTCTCACAGGAAGAGCCAAGAACTTGGAAAGATGCTTTGAAAGATAGCTCATGGGTTGAAGCGATGCAGGAAGAACTGCAACAATTCCAGAAGCTTGGTGTCTGGAAACTCGTAGAGAAACCTGCTGGTTATAAGAAGATTGGTACCCGTTGGGTGTTTAAATGCAAAAAGGATGACCGTGGAGTCGTTATTCGAAACAAAGCAAGGCTAGTCGTTCAAGGTTTTCGTCAGATAGAAGGGATCGACTACAACGAAGTGTATGCACCTGTTGCACGTCTAGAAGCAATTCGGATCTTTCTGGCTTATGCCTCATTCAAAGGTTTCAAGGTATACCAGATGGACGTGAAAAGTGCATTCTTACATGGTGTGGTAGAAGAAGAGGTGTACGTCGAACAGCCTCCAGGTTTTGAAGATCCTATCCATCCCGATCGGGTTTGGTTGCTCAACAAAGCTCTATATGGTCTACATCAAGCACCGCGAGCTTGGTACGCAACCTTATCTAATTATCTGCTGGAGAATGGATTTCGCAGAGGTCTTATCGATTGTACTCTTTTCATCAAAGAACAAGATGGAGATCTTCTACTGGTACAGGTATACGTTGATGATATTATTTTTGGTTCTACTAATGATGTTTTGTGTAGGGATTTCGAGCGTGTAATGCAGGATAAATTCGAGATGAGTGCTATGGGGGAAATGACTTTCTTTTTGGGCCTACAAGTACAACAAACAGAGTCTGGGATATTCATCCATCAGACTAAATATGTTGGTGACATCTTGAGCCGGTTCCAGATGTCTGATGCAACGCCCATTGGTACCCCATTGCCGCAAAATCACGGAATTACTCCAGACTTGAAGGGTCAAGATACTAGCCCCTCATACTACCGCGCGATGATCGGATCTCTTATGTACCTCACAGCATCAAGACCAGATATAATGTACCCAACGTGCCTGCTTGCCAGATATCAAGTCAACCCGAAGGCCTCACATCTTGCAGCTGTAAAAAGGATTTTTCGTTATTTGAAGGGTTACCCTGACACCGGTCTATGGTACCCTAGGGATAATAACTTTGACTTGATCGCATTCAGTGATTCTGATTTTGGCGGATGCAAAATCGACGGCAAATCCACAACGGCTGGATGTCAGTTTTTGGGAAATCGCCTAGTCACATGGCAGTGCAAGAAGCAGACGTGCGTCGCTACATCAACATGCGAAGCTGAATACATTGCTGCCTCAAGTTGTTGCTCCCAAGTCCTGTGGATACAACAACAAATGCGTGATTACGGTTTTGAATTCCTAACTACTCCTATTTACGTTGATAATTATGCTGCCTTACAGATCACTAAAAATCCTGTGCAGCATTCAAAGACTAAGCACATCGACATTAAGTATCACTTCATACGTGATTGCTTTGAGAAAAGGCTAATCGATGTTGCTTACGTCCACACCGATGACCAACGTGCCGACCTTTTTACCAAAGCATTTGACAAATCAAGATTTGACTTTTTATTATTGGTAAACAGCATTAAGGTCAAGCAAGAGTAATCCACATCGGAAAATCATTTTTGTAAATACCTTTGTGTTTTAAATTTGTCTTAGTTTATTGATTTTAGGGGGAGTAAATCCAAAAATTTGAAAATCCAAAAACATTGAAAAATTTCAAAAACACAAAAACAATAGAAAAGCAAAAATGAGCTTCCTGGCGAGCAAAAGAGAAAATGATAGTACATCAGTGGTCTGTTTAAATCTCTTTAAACCTTAAATGAAAAATGTTAAGCAGCTCTATATAAGATGTATCGGTAGGCTCACAATCATTTTAAAGTGTGCAGGGTGATATAAACTTAAATCGACTGAAGACTGGGTGGGAACCATTCATTGGCATATGGTCTTGGTACCGAAATTTCGTTTGAGAGATTGCCGAGGTTCTGAGATATTCGGTCTTTATGCTGCTTATCATCTGGGTATCATGGTTGTTTCTTTTTCCGAAAAATAACGGGGACGCAAGTCTAGATCTTCCATGATACCATACATACGTGTACATATTGCATTCGTCCTCAATAAGTGATCAACAATCACATGTCCAAACAAATAAGTGATAATATATCACATTTATCCGGGAGTCAAGTTCGTCTCTCTGCTGTACGAAAGTACTGACCTGTTCACGGACTTGCTCCTGTGCCCTCATGCATCGAAAATCAAGTTCCTCATCAATAAGTGATTATATCACATAGGGCTTGTTTTCAATCAAAATAAGTGAGAATCTCACATCATATACGGTCAAACAGATGATAATCGGTATACTCACCGGTAAGATGAACCCTCGTGCATACCTTGATACGGGAATGTGTCGTGATGTGGATGAACACCGGTCGGTAAGTATAAATCATACCTTAACGTATCCCCTCGCCATGATTACATCTGATAAGTTGAGCTTATGTGGACAACAATACCGATAATTTTTATAGGATGCTTATCTTAATGTTAACTAATTGAACAACAAGAGCGTTTTGGCATGACCGTAAACTGATATGATTCTCTTACCCTCGAAACTCGCAAAAAGAATGTTTGTATATATTTATTTACTGCTTTCAGTCTTTACATTTGAAATATTCAAAAATACCAAAAAGATTTTAAGTTTGTTTTAATATAAACTTTATAAAATCCAAAAAGATTTTGTTTCTATTTTATTCTCGATCGTACGATGTTGGAACTCAAGTCTTCGTTACCTGAAACCTGAACGAAAACCAAAACGACTGAATCTTCATAAACGGTTAGAATTTGCAAGTTTTGAAAGTTATAGACTAAAATTGAACAATTTATTAAACTTTCAAACTGTCGGACGGTGTTTGTTTGAACAATGGTCACATGTGTGTCGTTTGCTTATGATATTCCAGGCGGTTGTTCTCATTACGCGTTTAGATTTCTTGCATGTGCAGATTCTAAAGGCTAGGAGAACATGGTCGATGACAAGCGTCGGAATGAAGACACGACGTGAAGGCACTCAAATGATGAAGATGATCGAGTTGCCGCTGACCATCATCAACACCACAAGGATCTCACTTCATAAAGAACAAGTATTTCACGAGCATAACTCAAGGAGGAGCTTATGTTAAGGGGGAGTTTGGCAACACACTTCCTACATGAAACGGGGAGTTTGTTGGTACACTTTCTGCTTTCAAGACGTGAAGACTTTGAAGATCCTCCGACATAGAAGATATGAGAAGAGAATCTCGCGAGTAGCGTCCAAGGGGGAGTTTGTTGATACATATTTATGGACGCGACTCGACGCAACTTGATTCGAGATTGTGGACGCGACTTTGCTCGGCTTATTTTGTGACGACTTTCCTCCGTTGTTTACAAGACTTCAAGCCGACACAAGAGACAAGACAAGGACTGGACTCAACATCACAGTCCTTGGGCTAAGACAAGTTGACGAAACAAGACTTGGGCTTATCTGCTTTGGGCCGAAGCCCATCATTGGCGAAACAGCCCAGAAGTCGACGAAACAGGTGTGTTTCGTCGACCATGATGCTGATTCGTCGCCTGTTTTCTGTTTCGTCGAGTATGTATGTGTCTGTAGTATAAATAGAGTTCTGTTGTTCTGTTTCGGTAGACACTTGAACAGAGGAACACAGAGAGAACAGAGCACATACACACACACTAGAGAGAGTTTACAAAGAGCATTGTAAACATTGGATTGTAACCGAACCCTTTTATCGTTATAATACAGTGGTGTTTAACGGTGATATCTGCGTGTCGTGTTTTTACGTGTTCCGTCTCGGTTTGCTATTCCGGTTGGATTCCGCACAACCGGAGTGGTTCGTATACAGGGATTAGGCGACTAGATCCTCCCCTAGCCGGACCTACAGATTCTCTATTGTTAGCATATGTGATGTGTTTGATATTCTGGTTTAGTTTTCTTTTCTGCTTCTATATCTATGACATTGGTGGTGCACGTTTATATCTTTTGTAACTCTTTCCGCTAAAAAGTTGGCAAGTGTTTGGTTTTATGATCTTTAAGGATCATATGTTTATTCTACATTCAGGTTAGGGTTATGGTATCCTATTAAACCTTCTCATCCAGAACAGTTTTATATACTAGCTCGTGGGTTATTAGCCTGGTTCAATTAAGGTCTGCAAGGAACCCCCTAATGATGTTGCAATTGATATGGTATTATGACTTTGTAACACTCACTAGTTTCTATAAACAATCATAATGAAAACACAGTCTGTTTCTCCATGAAAACACAAAATTGGTTCTCCTACTTTCTAGATTCATTCATTAAGCATACATTGACTCACTCTTAGTACCCAAGCTGTTTTTAGAGTAAGGATGATATGGATGTTTTGTTCCTAACTGTAATCAGTTGTTATACAGCTGATTTATTAACTGGGTTACTGTCAAAATTGTCTCATCAATATGGATAACCACCATTGGTGTTCTTCTGTCACCAATATTTGTTTTTAAGAAAAATCATTATTTAGTAACGTCCCCAATCCGTTCTAGGGAAAATCATTTCCTAGATCATGTCTCATCAATCAGTTATAAATAGTTCTCAGAGATCATTTTAGCTTTTCAAAATTCGCTTTGGCCCCCAACGGAAGTTATTTTCCTATAATTGTTTTTGGTAAAAGGCCCTTGAAACTCTTATGTTCCTGCACAAAACGGCGCTAATGGAAACCGTGCATGCTGACCCCTCTTAACATATTTAGTGCTGGCCATGCTAACATTTATAGCAAGATTTTAATCATGATATCATCGTACTTCAAGCATTTTAGTTATTAGTTAAAGATTGGAATGTGGCCGATTCTTTCACCAAGTCAACTGCGTTGATGAGAATTATGATAGCTCGATTTCAAGTCAATTTCAGATTAGTAAGTAGATCTATGGTTCTATCCAAGAGCTCATCTATTATCAAAATCTGATTTTTTTTTTTTTGGCATAACTAACTGTAGTAGCATCTCTCGCATTCATTACTGTATAATTTTAACTTTCTAGACTTGTGAGTACAAATCAGCTGGAGCTGTCAAAATACAATGGCATGCTCATGTTCACATGTAAGGGTGTTCCTCAAATTTTCCTACTATGTGTTTCTTTTTCATTCCAAATCTTAATACTAAAGTTAATGGGATATAAAATGTGAAAAAGAAATAAGAGGCAAGACAGATTTATCTACATGCATATTATATATATGTTTCTTAGTTAGGCTGAGGTAAAGCATCACTGTTTAGTGGATTACAGAAGGCTCTCAATTATAAGAATGTTGTGTTTAACATTGTGTTTTAATGTGATTTTGTCTCCCTGTATTTCAGTTTTTGTTATTATTGTTCTTCCCATTGATCACAATCAGGTTAAGTACTTTTTTGGCATTCAAGGGTTCAGTAATTATTAGCATTCTAATTGTTATTTCATGTCTTATTCTAAAGATTTTCCAGCTGCTTTTCACTGAGACCAATGTGCATTCATCAATCTTGGTAAAACATGACTGCACCTTGTATTGTTGTCCCGAACAGTACTCAATCTGTTTCAAAACGGTGATCTGATATCTCCGTCTCTCAAGTTGTTGGGTCATTTTTTCTTAAAAGTATCAAGCAAAATGGTGGATATCCAAAACGAGCTGCTAGATTAGCAAAATGGTGAGTGTGAGGTGTGGGTAATGGAAGAATATAGGGCGGCTGAATCTTGGGGGAAACCCTCCATGTTTCAATGCGGTAATATAATTTGAAACAGATTCACTTTAAAAAATGAGTTATGGTTTCCATCTAGCTTTAGTCAATAGAATTGCAGCCAAGGTTATTTTTTTTTTCTCAAAAATTGGCATAGAGGACATTATGACAGTGCATTATTTGTTTGCTGTGAATTTAAATATTGGTCCTAGTGAAAACATGAGCTGTCAAATCAGGCTACAAGAGGCAAAACAGATCTACTTATTATATCTTTTGTTACTATTAGATTATACTATATATTTAGGTGTTTCTTAATTAGGATAAGCAGAAGTACTTATTTTCAGTACATTATATCTAGACTTTCTGAAGTAAACATGATGAGTTCGACATTGTGTTGTCAGTTTGCTTTTGTGGTGTTGGTTCATGTCTAAATTAAGTTTTTGGTGTTTATGGTCTCTGTTTATAGTCTTCCCGTAAAAACCTAAAAAACATCTAGCTTTATGATCATAAATATGAATTGTATTATTTTCTTGAACTTGATTGTAGATTTGAATCACAATGATCTTGTGTTCTGGAATCCTAAACATTCTAAATTAAAAAGAGGTTTCTATTTTGAATAAATACTTGCACAAGTGGTCTTTTTGAATCCTTTATCTGTGGTAACAAATCTCCCAACATATATACACTATACCCTATACATATAATGTTTGCCTGGAAATTATGGTTAAATCACCATGTTTATTTCACAATTAATTAGTAGTATACATAGTCTATTTGGATTCATAGTTAGCATTGTGCTTCTTCTTGGACTGAACTTTAAGAATTGTAGAGTTCACTACCAATTACAACCAAAATTTGGATTCATCCAATGTTGATTTACGATCTTGTGTAGATTTCAAATTGGATATACGACTTTGAGGTGTGGGTGATGGATGAATATGGGGTGGAATCTTGAATGAATAACCATGTATTTCCACAGTTTAGTTGTGACATTGTTCCTATTGGATTCACATTAAATAACAAGTTTTTTCGGCAAGGTTATAACTGTCTAGCTTTGTATGATCAAGATGCTGCCAACGTTAAATTTTTCAAGGATATGGTAATTCCTAGATATCCTCTGACAGGGTCAAAATTGTTCCTTGTCTCGACAGTCATGTTGGATAACACCTGTTAATTTGAGTGGGCCAACTGTTGCAGCATATGTTCAAGTATCAGTTATACATGTTTCTTAGCTAGGCTTAAGTCAAGCATCAGCTGTTAGTGCCTTAATTACATGTGAATTCTCTATTTGCATATATGATTTGGTTCACTTTGCTATTCTGCTTCTATATATGTAGCGTAGAGAGGTTGTTCCTTGAACATATCCAGGAATCCTCTAATTCTCTATTAGCATATACGATTTGGTTCAACTGGTTGTCCTATAATTTCAAATTAAATGAACTGGTGTTGCATGTTTTTTTGTTTTTGCAAGTCCTTCCACAAACGAAAATTGCAAGTGTCTAGCACTATGGTAATTAAGGAATTGTCTAATTTCTTCAACCTGATACCTTACAAATCACATCAATCTTGTCTATTCTATATTCAGGTTCGTGTTCTTAGAAACCTATTAAATCTGAATCAATTTAGTATGCCAAATGGCCATATTCCCTGTCTTTCTTACAAGGTAAGGAGAGACAACGAATTTTTAACTGATTCAGGTGTCAAAACTTTCAATCTGATGTCATTCCAGATTGTAAGTTGTTGATACATATTATGTGGACGCGACTCGGTTCGGTTCGACTCGGTTCGGTTCGACCCAGTTAGGTTCGGCTCAAGCCCGACATCACGACATTCCTCCGTCGTGCGCCCCAGAGTTCGACACGCGAAGCACGGAGAGCCGCGAACCTATTCCCTGTGACACCTCACCATGACATCATCATTATGATGTCATGATGATGCCACATGGTTTTCTAATCTAGCAATCTGATTATGTGAAAACATGTGCACGTAGAGTTATTGCATGTTGGGCTTTTGTCTTGTGTATGGGCCAGCCTTATTGGATGATCAGAATGCAATTGGGCCGAAACAATTCCTTTGGGCCGGAACCTTCATAATCCAACATGCATGTCGACGAAACAAAGGTGTGTTTCGTCGACTTTGAAGATATTTTATTGTGTTTCGTCGACCTTCAAGTGTTTCGTCGATATGTTTCAGTATATATACACAGACAACAGACAGAACAGAGTTAGACAAGTCTGAATAGATTTGAGAGCGAACACTGTAAGAACACACACACGAGAGAACCCGAGAGAGTTTACAGAGATTATTTTGTAAACATTGTATTGTAACAGTTTCAAGTATTAATGCAACGGAGTGTTAATCGTTGAGTCTCGTGTTTATCATTTACGTGTTCGAACTTGGTTTAACTTACCCATTTGGATTCCGCACTTTCGGGTTTGTCGGAAAACAGGAATAGAGGTTACTCGATCCTCCGGGTGGACCTACAATTGGTATCAGAGCATTGGCTCGATTCCTTGTTAAAACCAAGTTGATTTTCTTGTGTTTTTCTTGATTTTGAGCTTTGAAAAACATACATTTTCTGGAAAAACCTTGTTAAAACCTTGAAAATCTTTATTGTTTTGCTTATAGTTCATATAAAACCTTGTTATAACTCTTGTATACATGTTAGTTTTGGGTTTTTATTGAACTTTATTTGCAAAAGTGTGTTTGAAAAATTTCTGGTAACTTGAATCTTCATCCAGTTCATCAAATCTTCAAACTGTTCTTGAATAATTTCTGAGTTTGATCTTCATTTGTTTCTGATGTATTGTGTTTGTTGTTGATTATTAAAACAATTGTTTGACTATTGTTTACATAAAAATGATGATGTTTGTTTGAAAATAGTGTGGCCGAAAGTAAGGTTTGGTTTGACAATTTGGGTTAGTGTCAGAAGGATAAGGTTTTAAATTGTTGCATAATATCTATATTGTCTGATCACTTTTGTCAACAAAGTCATGCTTCAACGAAATCTCCTTGTCTAGTCAACGAAACAACATCAGTTTCGTCATGCACAACCCAGTTTCGTCGATCTTTTTCATTTAATCAATACAGAACTGTTTCGTCGCCAAGATCTCACATCTGTTTCGTCGATCAAGATTTGGGCCTCTGTTTCGTCGATAAAGAATTGGGCCTGTTTCGTCGCACCTTTAATCAAATCTGTTTCGACGACATTTAACATCATTCTGTTGCGTCGATCAACAACATACAATCCTGTTTCATCGCATATCAAACATAAAACCGTTTCGTCGTACTTGTTTCGTCTTACTTGTTTATCAACTTGTTTCGTCATAGTTGTTTCGTCGTACATCATCATTAACTGTTTCGTCGAACGTGATAAAATTTTTAACAGTAGCTTTGCAAATCATATTTAACGGTTTGTGTAACACCCCGTGTTTTCACGAGTGAAAGTCAAAGTCAAGGTCAAAAACAACGACCGATTTCGCGCGACGTGACTCGTAGAATTGTTTGTATGATATTTAGATTATGTGGAGTAAATGTCGTTCGTTACAATAATCAAGTCACGCTAACCGTATTTCAATCAACCTACGACTGTGAACGATAGGAAGTAACAATGCGATAAAGTTAATCAAGCTATGCCAATCAAATCGACCTCAAATCGTAACTCGAGCTGTGTATTTTACTTGTCATTATATGTGTGTGTGTGCCTTACGTGTTACCTGTGCATGTTGATTTTATGTTGGGATAATCAAGCGAACTCAATCGAACCCGAAGTCTAACTCGAATATAAACGAACCCGAACCCGAATCCCAAGACGAACCATATAAGAAGTAGTTGGGACTGAAAGTAATTTGATTAGGAAACCCTATCGAATCGCTCGCAAATCGAAACCGAATCAACACCGCACCGAACTCACCAAAGGAGGTGGCATCCGCACGGATGGCCAATCCGCATGGATGGCCAATCCGCACGGATTGCCAATCCGCACGGATGACCAGTCCGCGCGGATAACCTACCCGGGTGCGTGCCATGCGCACGGCTCACCCTTTCCCTTTTTGGCATCCTATAAATACACGGGTCACTCTCCACTTTTTCCACTTTTGGCAAGTGACGTCCGAACCACACGCATTCTTCACCTTTTCTCAGATTTCTCTCAATCCAGGTAAGATCTTGCACTAATTCTTGTACATCTTTGATCACTACACAATTCTACACATTCCTATCTTTCGAATCTTCGATTTTAACCATGAAATCATCCAGATTTGAGGTATTCTCGGGTGACGTCATCATGAAGTTCATAAGAACTTCAAGCTTGATCTCATTCCACCAAGAATATCTCAGATCTAAACGATTTCTACAAATTTTTACAATAATCCCACCTAGAACTAAACTTTTCTAAGAATAAAAGAGTTGAAAGAAAAGAATCTAAGTTCTTTCCTTCTTCTTCCCTTAAAACCGGTACGAACCCAATCAGTCCTAGTGTTCTACTCATCAATAGTGATGCACTCGTTCTGGATCTGGAATCCTACCCACAGACAACTGATTCCGGGGTCAACCGGGATGACCGTTCTGAGTCGCCGACAGGCCGAGTTAGGGTGGTTCCTGACCGGTCCAGTCACGCGGGTGAGAACACAACTCCAAGTGGTTGCCACGTAATCAGAACGTCTCGATAAACGACAACAGAAACCAAGTGTAGACGAACGGAAGCAACCGGACAAGGGTCCGCACGGACAAGCCTTCCGCACGGACAAGCCGTACGCACGTACAAGTCATACGCACGTACAGGTCATACGCACGGGTTGTCATCCGCACGGACTACCCTTGGGACCCACTTTCCAAACAAGGTTTGAGTATCGACGAACGAGCAATCCGGACGGACGACCTCTGAATGGATTACTCTTCGGATCATGAGATACTAAGGCCTTAAAATGAAAATCAAACAATCTTCATCCGCACGGCCAAGCCGTACGCACGGACAGGCTATCCGGACGGATTGTCTCTGCCCGCGCGCACAGGCTGCCCGCACGGACTACCATACGCACGGACCGCCGTCCGCGCGGCCGGCCTGAAGGGTAGAAACACTTTGGTGTTTTCTAAATGCTACAACGAAAACTTCAAAGCTCAAGCCATCATACACAAACACATCTTAGGAAGAAACAACCCACTTGAACATTTATCCCCACAAGCAATCTAACCGTACGGATAAGTCGTCCGCACGTACAACTAGTCCGCACGGGTTGTCACCCGCACGGACAGTCACACGCACGGATAGCTTACCCGGATGGAACACCATCCGCACGCATCACCATCCGCACGGATAGGTCATGCGCACGGATGACTTCTACTCACGGATAACTGATCCGCACGATCAGTCATCCTACCCACTCTCACTTGTATCATTTTACGCGCCGCTTATCGTTACGTTATCGAATCTATTCAGGCTAACCGTACTCGCTGTAAAGCGCTCCCTTCAATCCATCAATCACTGTGAGTATACTCGAACCCTTTTTGCTTTTAGCACTTTTGGGTGTTACATACGTTACAACTATTCAAACTACAACTATCACACTACTCAAGCTATTTTAACGCTTAACCATTAATGCATGTTATACGTGGCTTATGAATGCTTGTTTGTTATGTTTACACATGGAATGCTGTCTACCTGCCTTAGCAACGATAGTACTATAGTTTGGACTCAGCACCCGTTCACACGGGGGTTGTTAAAGATCTTTTACTTGCATGGATTACAGTGGTAATCGTGTATTGCGAACTACCTCGGGCAGTCAACCCGCAGTCATTGGTATCGATGGATCTATGTCGATAACTAACGTGCTTCATTTCACTATGTGTACGTGCTGGTTATGCGTAAACGAATTCGAACTCTATATGCTATTATCAAACTTGTATGCTCACCTTTACATTTTATGTATTGACTTTATTTTAACGTATGTGACAGGTGTTTAGGCTGCTTGTATGCCTAGCCCATTGTGAAATCGAGGCTAGGAAAGGTCTAGGATGCTCTCTGTGCTGTGTTGAAATTGAAGCTAGGAAAGGAGGTCCTAGAAACCAACAAATTAAGTATCTATGTTTAAATCTGAGTTGTCGGAACAGAATATTTGTTTTGATGTTGTCTGTAATAACTTGTTTGACTATTTAAGATACGGTATGGGACGTATTGCTTTAAATTAAATGGTAATGATAGTTGTTATGGAAACTTCTGAACAATCTGTTTCGCTCAGTGCCGCACCCCGATGATTCCGCCATCGGTTGGGGTGTGACAGATTGGTATCAGAGCCATAACTATAGGGAATTAGGCAAGACTTGACCTAGTCCGGGTCAAAGTCTTAGAGACCTAGACTATAGTTAAGAACCAACAGACCAACTCACGCGTAAGCATTAACTCGCCACTATTACTCGCTCCTTATGCTTATTCTACATTATCATCGCACTCGAAATTTTAATTATGAACAAGCACTGAAGCCGAGAATAGGTGTGAAAACCGCAAACTCTCGACTGAAGTCGCTTAATCAGCTCGCATTTTAACTATAAACGAGGAGAATTATGCCAAATCAGGAGTAAAATCCACATTTTGATGAATAATCTCCTCCATCGTACCAAAATAGGGACAAAGTTGTTAAGCCAGGGGTGAAACCTTAACCTCGACAACTTGTTCCGCGCATTTTTACAAAACTCCCACCAAGGTTGAAACAGACGATCTGTAGACACCATGCCACTAGCTGGATTCACGCCAAACGCCCAAGAATCGAGGCCAAGGCACAATCCTGATAGTGAAGGTGCATAACAGATCCCCTGTGAATAATTAAGCCACCTTGGTTAGTCGAAGTCTACTAGCCGCAGACAATCTATTCTCGATTTTATGTGTTTTAAGTCTTGAGTCAAGACTATTGACTCTGACGATTCGTCGATTTTATGTGAATTATGTGTTTTATGCCTATTTGATAGCGTTTTGAGACACTACTGGTTACGATTTAATGCTTTTGGCCTTACTACTCGCACAATACACTACACAATTTCGACAAATCCTGGATGACTTGCACTACTCGGTATACTAAACGTGTCTACTACAACGAGCAAATCACCGACTTGAAATATAGGTTTCTGTTTTCTGAATGCCTCTATTTGTTAATACGTATGTGTCTTCTCTGCTTCTGTGCTCTGTGTGCTTAGGAATTGGGTGATTTTATGTAACTCTGTGATTTTGTGACTATAAGTGTTACGTGGTACGTGTTACTGAGCTTTAGTAGTAATAGACGTGTGAGGTAAGATCCGAATCCATGTGTTGAGTATCATGGCGATGTCTGTTGCAGACCATGTCTACTGGACCATCGTCTGGACCCCGTCGTTCACTCTCTCGTCAGGAGAAGAGGGACAGATGCCTTGCTTCCATCATCGCAAAGAGCGTGGCTAAAGCTGTGAGTGATGCTTACGAGAACGCCAGCAAATCATCCGAGGGATCAAGGACTGAAGATCCGAAGGTTGCCACAAGACCTTTCAGTTTCAAACAATTCAAATCGTGTGGGCCGAAAGAATTCACAGGCGAAGGAGGTCCTACTGCACTATTTCACTGGTTTGACTCTATCGAGGTTACTCTGCGACAAAGTGGTTGCCCTGATGACCTCCGAACTCTGAACGCTACCGGCGTCTTTCAGTCCCGTGCTTTGGACTGGTGGACGGCCGAGAGGAACAAGAGAGGGAATGATGCAGCTTACGGTTTGTCGTGGGACGAGCTCAAGGAAGTCATGCTAGAGGAATTTTGCCCTCCTCACGAGCGTCAATAGCTTGAAGATGAATTTTGGCACATACGTCACAAGGATGGAGACAATGCTGGACTCACCGCTCGTTTCAAGCAGCTCAGCATTATCTGTCCATACCAGGTCAAGACTTCCGACATGACCATCAAGAAGTACATCCGAGCTTTACCCGACTGCGTTGCTGATTTCGTGCAAGTGGCTAAGACGACCACGATCGAAGAAACCTATCGGCTGGTCGCTGAGATCAATGACAAAAGGGTCAAGGCTGGGGTGTGGGATAAGACCTCCAAGCATCTGCATCAAGCCACTACTGCTACACCAACTGCTGAACCCACGTCTTCAAGCAACAAGAGAAAGAACAAGAGAAAGAACAGCTCCACCAACAAAAACTATGCGATTACTGCTGCACCGATCCAAGTTGTACCTACTCAACAGCGTCAAGTAGTGGCGCCTGTGGCCAATGCACCGCCTGCAAACCGTGCATATACTGGACCACACCCGCTCTGCCCTACTTGCACCTATCATCATCCGACTGCTATTCAATGCCGCTTCTGTGCTCATTGCAACGTCTACGGCCACTTTACTACCAACTGCCGTATTCGTCAAGCTCCTGCCAATCAAGCTCTACTCGCTGCCCCACAGGGTCAACAAGCTCCTCCGGCACCCGCAGTCAAGGCCAGAGCATGCTTCACGTGTGGCGACCCGAACCATTTCGCCAACATGTGCCCAAACAGGGTGGTGAAACAAGAACCCCAGCAGCAACAACAGCAGCAGCAACAGGCCGCACGCGCCAGAACCTTCAATCTCAATGTGCGTCAAGCTCAGGCCGACAACAACGTGGTGAATGGTACGTTCCTTGTGAATGGTATTTATGCTTCATGTTTGTTTGATACTGGAGCCGATAATTGCTTTGTGTCACTCGAATTTGAGAAACTCCTTAGTCGTAAACGTTCTCGACTCTCCTCTGCTTTCGATGTTGAAGTCGCTACCGGAAGAACCGTCGCTGTAAACTCTGTTATTCGTGATTGCACTCTCGAGCTCAACAATCACATCTTCTCAATCGATCTCATTCCGATGCAACTAGGAAGCTTTGATGTCATAGTAGGCATGGACTTTCTTCGCGAAAACCATGCCGAAGTTGTGTGCTTCGATAAAATGATTCGTTTTTCTCTCGCAAACGGTGATTCGTTGTGCGTTTATGGTGACACTACTTCGAAGGGTCTCAAGCTTATGTCATGCCTACAAGCTAGCAAGTATCTCCGTAAGGAATACAGGGCTTTCTTGGCTCACGTCGTAGCAGCGGAGAAGGAAAAGAAAGAGAAGAAGAAAGTAAAAGACGTTCCAGTGGTTCGAGAATTTCCTCAAGTTTTTCCAGAGGATCTTCCCGGACTACCTCCGAAGCGTGATATTGATTTTCGCATTGATCTCATTCCTGGAGCAAATCCTATCGCCAGAGCTCCTTATCGACTCGCGCCGTCCGAAATGCGCGAACTCTCAACCCAACTCCAGGAACTGCTTGATAAAGGCTTTATTCGCCCGAGCACCTCTCCTTGGGGCGCACCAGTCCTTTTCGTTAAAAAGAAGGACGGGTCGTTCCGGATGTGCATCGACTACCGGGAATTGAATAAGTTGACTATCAAAAACCGCTATCCTCTGCCACGAATCGATGATTTGTTTGATCAGCTACAAGGCGCTACGTGTTTCTCGAAGATCGATCTACGTTCAGGATATCATCAGTTGCGTATACAAGAGGAGGATATACCCAAAACCGCGTTTCGCACTCGTTACGGCCATTACGAATTCGTCGTCATGCCTTTTGGCCTAACCAATGCACCAGCAGTTTTCATGGATCTGATGAATCGAGTGTGTAAACCGTATCTTAACCGTTTCGTCATCGTATTCATCGACGATGTCTTGATCTATTCCAAAACGAGAGCCGAACACGCGCAACATCTACGTTTGGTTCTCGAGTTACTCCAGGGGAACCAACTCTACGCCAAATTCTCCAAGTGTGAGTTTTGGTTGGGGGAGGTTCAGTTTCTGGGTCACATCGTAAATAGTCAGGGTATCCACGTCGATCCTGCGAAGATTGAAGCTGTTAAGAGCTGGGTCACGCCTAAGAACCCGACTGAAGTCCGCTCCTTTCTCGGGCTAGCGAGCTATTATCGACGATTCATCGAAGGATTCTCAAAGATTGCTGTACCACTTACCTCTCTCACTCATAAGGATCAGCCTTTTGTCTGGGGAACCAAACAAGAGTCTGCCTTTCGAACCCTCAAGTACATGCTTTGCAATGCTCCTATTCTCACACTACCCGACGGAAACGATAATTTCATTGTCTACTACGATGCTTCTAACCTTGGTCTCGGTTGTGTCCTAATGCAACGAGACAAGGTTATAGCTTACGCATCTCGTCAGCTCAAAATCCACGAGAAGAACTACACAACCCACGATCTCGAGCTAGGCGCAGTTGTTTTTGCATTAAAGATTTGGCGACACTACCTGTATGGTACCAAGTGTACGATCTTCACCGATCATAAGAGCCTACAGCACATCTTTAATCAGAGGGAACTGAATATGCGTCAACACCGGTGGGTAGAACTTCTCAACGATTACGACTGTGAGATTCATTATCACCCGGGCAAAGCAAATGTTGTTGCCGACGCACTTAGCAGACGGAGTTATCTGCTTAGCACTCGAAATGTTCAAGCCCAGCACAATCTCGAAGCTCTTATTCGCGACGCCCAGCATGCATGTTTCAACGAGCACACCTTGAAGAAAGAAAGAATCTACCACGATGGAGCCCAACTTGTGAGCAAATCAAACGGGATATTCCACTTCCTAGACAAGATTTGGATTCCCAAGCGAACCAACCTGCGACAGATTATCATGGATGAAGCCCACAAATCACGATACTCTATTCATCCTGGTGCCGACAAGATGTACCATGACCTTCGATATAGGTACTGGTGGCCGGGTATGAAACGGGATATCGCTCTCTACGTCGGAAAATGCCTAACCTGTGCTAGGATCAAGGCCGAACATCAAAGACCCTCTGGCTTGCTCGAACAACCTCCAATTCCCATGTGGAAGTGGGAGAGCATAGCTATGGATTTCGTAACCAAGCTTCCAACCACGTCATCAGGTCACGACAGCATTTGGGTTGTTATTGACCGTCTGACTAAATCAGCTCACTTTCTGCCGATACGAGAAGACTACAAGGTAGAACGATTAGCCCGAATCTACACCGACGAGATCATTTGTCGACATGGGACGCCTCGTGACATCATCTCTGATCGTGATGCTCGATTCACTTCACGGTTGTGGGAAACGTTTCAAACGGCGCTCGGTACAACGCTTAATCTAAGTACTGCGTTCCACCCACAAACCGACGGTCAGACTGAAAGAACGATTCGTACGCTTGAAGACATGCTCCGTTCGTGTGTTCTAGACTTCGGTGGTAATTGGGATAGACACCTTCCGTTAGTCGAATTCTCGTACAACAACAGCTATCAGGCTAGCATCCAGATGGCACCTTTCGAAGCCTTATACGGAAGAAGATGTTGATCGCCTATTGTGTGGCACGAGATCGGTCACTCACAACTAACCGGTCCGTAGCTGCTACAAGAAACGACAGACAAAATTTTCCAAATCCGAGAAAATCTAGCGAAAGCTCGGGATAGACAGAAACTTCTCGCCGATAAAAAGCGCAAGCACCGTGAGTATGGCGTTGGCGACTACGTACTCCTAAAGGTATCACCTTGGAAGGGTGTAGTCCGATTCGGCAAAAAGGGGAAACTCGCGCCTCGATATGTGGGACCTTTTAAGATTCTGGAAAGGATCGGAAAAGTCGCCTACAGACTCGAATTACCGGAAGAAATTAGCAATGTCCATCTGACTTTCCACGTGTCAAACCTCCGAAAGTGCATCTACGACCACGACTTACATGTTCCTCTAGATGATCTACAAGTGAACGAAACATTACACTTCGTGGAAAAGCCTGTCGAAATCATGGATCGCAAAACCAAAGAACTCAGGCGCTCACGCATTCCTATTGTGAAAATCCGATGGGAAGGCAAACGAGGCGCAGAGTTCACTTGGGAACTCGAAAGCGACATGAAGGCAAAGTATCCACAGCTGTTTAACGAAGGAGTAATGTCCGGTTAAGAAAGGCAAGGTGGCATACATGTAAATAAGGAGAAATCCCTTATAATCCTTTGCCTATAAATAGGAGTGTTAGGGATAGAGATTGAGACTTTTGCTCATTTGGAGGTTAGAGAGAGAAACTAGAGAGAGAAAGCTTGTACACGTCTTACGAATCTATTGAATCACGTTAAAAATTGTACGTTTTTGTCTGTTCGATCTCACTCGTGCACGGATTCCGCACGTCGTACGAGTCGGATCGCAATCGAAACGAATCAAACCGGAACCTAACCAATAGAGTCGCAATTATAATATGTACTAAATGCGAATGATCCTCGCAACCGAGCTCCTGCTCAGATACCACTTGTAGGATCGGTTTTGACTCCGTTACGATCGCATCTAGTCACGCACGTTCACGGATTCCGCACGTCGAACGTGTTGTTACGCAATCGAATCGGGGGTAAATCCAGACCTACAATCATCAAGGTTTTGAAAGAAAAAGAAAAAGATTTTGAAATCTAAAATTTTGTAGGCTTTTGAATCAGGTACTTTCGCTCATCATATCCAAAAATCAGCCGATTTTAACCGTAAAATCCTGGTTAATTTGACGATTTTCAATGGCCCAAACGAAGAACCCTCACACGTGATTCACGAACTAGTTACAGCTTCCAGCTTAATTTCGGGACGAAATTCCCTAAACAAGGGGAGGCTGTAACACCCCGTGTTTTCACGAGTGAAAGTCAAAGTCAAGGTCAAAGACAACGACCGATTTCGCGCGACGTGACTCGTAGAATTGTTTGTATGATATTTAGATTATGTGGAGTAAATGTCGTTCGTTACAATAATCAAGTCACGCTAACCGTATTTCAATCAACCTACGACTGTGAACGATAGGAAGTAACAATGCGATAAAGTTAATCAAGCTATGCCAATCAAATCGACCTCAAATCGTAACTCAAGCTGTGTATTTTACTTGTCATTATATGTGTGTGTTTGCCTTACGTGTTACCTGTGCATGTTGATTTTATGTTATTTTATGTTGGGATAATCAAGCGAACTCAATCGAACCCGAAGTCTAACTCGAATATAAACGAACCCGAACCCAAATCCCGAGACGAACCATATAAGAAGTAGTTGGGACTGAAAGTAATTTGATTAGGAAACCCTATCGAATCGCTCGCAAATCGAAACCGAATCAACACCGCACCGAACTCACCAAAGGAGGTGGCATCCGCACGGATGGCCAATCCGCACGGATGGCCAATCCGCACGGATTGCCAATCCGCACGGATGACCAGTCCGCGCGGATAACCTACCCGGGTGCGTGCCATGCGCACGGCTCACCCTTTCCCTTTTTGGCATCCTATAAATACACGGGTCACTCTCCACTTTTTCCACTTTTGGCAAGTGACGTCCGAACCACACGCATTCTTCACCTTTTCTCAGATTTCTCTCAATCCAGGTAAGATCTTGCACTAATTCTTGTACATCTTTGATCACTACACAATTCTACACATTCCTATCTTTCGAATCTTCGATTTTAACCATGAAATCATCCAGATTTGAGGTATTCTCGGGTGACGTCATCATGAAGTTCATAAGAACTTCAAGCTTGATCTCATTCCACCAAGAATATCTCAGATCTAAACGATTTCTACAAGTTTTTACAATAATCCCACCTAGAACTAAACTTTTCTAAGAATAAAAGAGTTGAAAGAAAAGAATCTAAGTTCTTTCCTTCTTCTTCCCTTAAAACCGGTACGAACCCGATCAGTCCTAGTGTTCTACTCGTCAATAGTGATGCACTCGTTCTGGATCTGGAATCCTACCCACAGACAACTGATTCCGGGGTCAACCGGGATGACCGTTCTGAGTCGCCGACAGGCCGAGTTAGGGTGGTTCCTGACCGGTCCAGTCACGCGGGTGAGAACACAACTCCAAGTGGTTGCCACGTAATCAGAACGTCTCGATAAACGACAACAGAAACCAAGTGTAGACGAACGGAAGCAACCAGGCCAGTGGTCCGCACGGACAAGCTGTCCGCACGGACAAGCCGTCCGCACGGACAAGTCATACGCACGTACAGGTCATACGCACGGGTTGTCATCCGCACGGACTACCCTTGGGACCCACTTTCCAAACACGGTTTGAGTATCGACGAACGAGCAATCCGGACGGACGACCTCTGAATGGATTACTCTTCGGATCATGAGATACTAAGGCCTTAAAATGAAAATCAAACAATCTTCATCCGCACGGCCAAGCCGTACGCACGGACAGGCTATCCGGACGGATTGTCTCTGCCCGCGCGCACAGGCTGCCAGCACGGACTACCAAACGCACGGACCGCCATCCGCGCGGCCGGCCTGAAGGGTAGAAACACTTTGGTGTTTTCTAAATGCTACAACGAAAACTTCAAAGCTCAAGCCATCATACACAAACACATCTTAGGAAGAAACAACCCACTTGAACACTTATCCACACAAGCAATCTAACCGTACGGATAAGTCGTCCGCACGTACAACTAGTCCGCACGGGTTGTCACCCGCACGGACAGTCACACGCACGGATAGCTTACCCGGATGGAACACCATCCGCACGTATCACCATCCGCACGGATAAGTCATGCGCACAGATGACTTCTACTCACGGATAACTGATCCGCACGATCAGTCATCCTACCCACTCTCACTTGTATCATTTTACGCGCCGCTTATCGTTACGTTATCGAATCTATTCAGGCTAACCGTACTCGCTGTAAAGCGCTCCCTTCAATCCATCAATCACTGTGAGTATACTCGAACCCTTTTTGCTTTTAGCACTTTTGGGTGTTACATACGTTACAACTATTCAAACTACAACTATCACACTACTCAAGCTATTTTAACGCTTAACCATTAATGCATGTTATACGTGGCTTATGAATGCTTGTTTGTTATGTTTGCACATGGAATGCTGTCTACCTGCCTTAGCAACGATAGTACTATAGTTTGGACTCAGCACCCGTTCACACGGGGGTTGTTAAGGATCTTTTACTTGCATGGATTACAGTGGTAATCGTGTATTGCGAACTGCCTCGGGCAGTCAACCCGCAGTCATTGGTATCGATGGATCTATGTCGATAACTAACGTGCTTCATTTCACTATGTGTACGTGCTGGTTATGCGTAAACGAATTCGAACTCTATATGCTATTATCAAACTTGTATGCTCACCTTTACATTTTATGTATTGACTTTATTTTAACGTATGTGACAGGTGTTTAGGCTGCTTGTATGCCTAGCCCATTGTGAAATCGAGGCTAGGAAAGGTCTAGGATGCTCTCTGTGCTGTGTTGAAATTGAAGCTAGGAAAGGAGGTCCTAGAAACCAACAAATTAAGTATCTATGTTTAAATCTGAGTTGTCGGAACAGAATATTTGTTTTGATGTTGTCTGTAATAACTTGTTTGACTATTTAAGATACGGTATGGGACGTATTGCTTTAAATTAAATGGTAATGATAGTTGTTATGGAAACTACTGAACAATCTGTTTCGCTCAGTGCCGCACCCCGATGATTCCGCCATCGGTTGGGGTGTGACAGTTTGATTATGTGAAAACATGTGCACGTATAGTTATTGCATGTTGGGCTTTTGTCTTGTGTATGGGCCAGCCTTATTGGATGATCAGAATGCAATTGGGCCGAAACAATTCCTTTGGGCCGGAACCTTCATAATCCAACATGCATGTTGTTGATTATGTGGACACGACTCGGTTCGGTTCGACTCGGTTCGGTTCGACCCGGTTAGTTTCGGCTCAAGCCCGACGTCACGACATTCCTCCGTCGTGCGCCCCAGAGTTCGACACGCGAAGCACGAAGCGCCGCGAGCCGGTTCCCGCTGCCACATCATCATGAAATCATCATGATGATCTCACGATGATGTCACTTGTTTGACTAAGGCTAACATTCTGAATTATGAGGATTCATATACGTGCATGTGTTGTTTGTATGGACCAATCATATTGTTTGGGCTAATCAACTTGCACTTGGGCTGAAACAATTACATCTGGGCCGAAACCATATTAAACAACATGTGAAGAAAACATATATAATACCGAAATCAGTGTTTTCGGTGAGGATGGATACAAGGAAGAACCCGAGAGAACAGAGAGAACCGAGAGTTTGGTTGTAGTTCTTATGATATATTTCTGTAACAAAACTCTGTCGGTTTGAATATACGATTGTGTTAAACGGTATACGTGTCTTGTATCTCGTGTTCTTGTTCATCTCTGTCTCGGTTTGCTTTCCCGGTTGGATTCCGCACAACCACGTTGGTTTGTACACAAGGAGTAGGCGACTAGATCCTGCCCTAGCCGGACCTACAAGTGGTATCAGAGCCTTGGCTCTTCTCCTTGTTAAAACCTAGTTGTTTTCGGGTGTTTTTCGAACTTTTGAAGTTTGTATTTTTCTTGAAAAATCTGTTTGAATCTTCGAAATTTCTGGTGTTTTTGTTGTTAGTTCATAGAAAACCTTGTTTAAAACTCTTTTAAGCATGATGTGTTAAGGTTTTTAGTGAAGTTTCAAGCAAAATCGCGTTTTCGGAAAATTCGTCAGTGACCGGAAAACTCATATTTTTACCGGAAACTCATCAAGTTCATATCATCTTCAAAGGGTTCTTGGTGTATTTCAACTTTTTGATTTTGGTCAAGTATTTGTCAAAGGTGTTTGTGTATTGAAAACTGTGATTTTATTAATATATTACATCATCATTTGGTTGGTACATTGAGCATGGTGTAACCGAAAGTGGGTCTACTTTGTGTCAGATGATAGAAAGTCAATTTGATTGGTCGCACAAGAATGATTAGTCGCACAAGAGATTGAATCGCATAAGACAGTTAGTCGCACAAGATTTGTTTAGTCACATAAGAAATTGGACTCGCACAAGACTTGATTAGTCGCACAAGAAGTTGGGCTCGCACAAGAACTGGGCTCGCACAAAAATTGGGCTTTTGTTACGTCGGACCATCATTTAAATCCATTTCGTCAATTAACAATTTAATCAGTTTCATCGGATCTGATCAAAATTTGTTTCGTCGATCAGTGATAAGGATTCCAGTTCGTCGTTTATCATACACAATTCAGTTTCGTCGATACTTGTGATATTTTTTAACAAGAGGGTTTGCAAAAGTAGTTTAATTGTTTGTTTCAAGTGTTTTGATCAGGTATTCATCATCAAGCATTCAAAATGAATCCGAGTTGGTGGGGTACTCCGTCTCCAGATGAGGGAAAGTACAGAAATACAAGTTTGTCTCCTTCATGGGCCGAATCTCCCGTATCCGCTTCTTCGTATCAAACCAAACACCAAGTATTCAAAGGATTCTATTAAGCGAGAGCGAAACCGGAAGTTTGAATCAGCCTCCAAAGTTGATGCACTTAAACAAATATTCGGGATGGGTTGATAGATTTCATACATACGTCCTTGGTCAAAATACAGAATTGTAGTTACGTTTTACCACAGATTTTGATAAAGCTATCGAGGTTACCGCTTCATCTGCTGCAACATTTGCCGATCTTTTGGAAGATCAGAAGAAGGCCTATGATTTAGAGAAGAAAGCTTATGCTATTCTAACACAAGCATTGAGTAAGGATATTTATCATCAATTCGTCAGCTTCAAGACGACAAAGAAGTTGTGGGACGCGCTGAAGACAAGGGGCGTAGGAAATGAGGCGACACGTCAATTGAGACACGACTTGCTAAAGAAAGAGTTTGATGGTTTTACTTGTATGGATAATGAATCTTTAGGAGATTTGACGAGTCGGTTTCATCATTTGTTGACCGAATTGGCAAATTTTGGAGTAGTAACAACTCCATTAGAAGTTGTCACCAAGTTTGCTGATGCATTGCCACCACAATGGAGTAACTTCTTGGAAATCTTGAAGTACAATGGCACTTTTGCTACAACAAACATCAATGACTTTATTCAACTCCTGGAGAACAAGAATCAGGAAGAAACTCTCAAGGCAAAAAGGGTTCCAGTGCGACAAAATCCTGATATGTATTATGGAACTTCTAGCACTTCTACAATACCGGTGCGACATAATCCTGATATGTATTATGGAACACCTAGCACTCTTGCAAAACCAATCTCACATGCCCCAATTCAAACAGCGTTTGTGTCTAGCACCGATCTATATGGCAATCCTATCCAAGTTCCTGTTAAGCCAGCTCCAACAACAGACTTGTACGGAAATCCGCTTCAACCAGTTCCTCAACTAGTGCCTCAACAGCAAACCCAAAGGCCTCCTGTGACAACTGATCTATATGGGAATCCACTTCCTGTTCAACAACAAGCTTGTTATGGAAGCACATCATCTGCTGGTCAGCCATCAAAGTCAAATACAGTACGGCTCGACACTTCAAGCTTTTCAAAAGTAAGTGTTGAAGTAGCTAAAGAACATATGGAGCTACTGAACACCTTGGTGAGCGCGTATTGTGGGTTAGTAGAAGGTCAGATCGGAAACATCAATCTGACACAGGAAGATTATCAGCAGATTGATAAAGAGGAGATGGATTTGATGGACATCAAATGGGCGTTCGCAAGTGCTGTAAGCCGAGCAAAGGATTTCATGGAGAGAACGGGCAGAACCAGCTTGGAAAGCAAGAAAGACACCAAGTATGGGTTCGATAAACAGGCTGTCAAGTGCTTCAACTATGGTGAACGGGGTCACTTCAAGAGAGAATGTACAAGGCCAGCTCAGCATGGGAATCAGAATCCGTTCAGGAATCAAGGAAATCAAGGCAACCAACAGAATCAGAACAGGAATAATGAGCGTACGTTGATACCTGTTAACAACCCAAGTCAGGCTGGACCTTCAAATTCCAACCAGGAACTTGTGGTTCAAGTAGATGAAGGTTGTGATTGGTCAATTCAGTTGGGGAATGATGCTCCGGATGGAACAGCTTGTTTTGCTGAGGTTGTCAAGGATCTTAAGCACGCCAGTGGTGGAGAATCTTCCACCAATGGTGATGAATCTTCTGAAGATGAAGACAGCTCCGGTTACAGTAGAAGCTCGGATGAAGAATCCTCGAGTTCAGGCGATGATCTTTTGGATGACACATCAAGTGCGTCAGTCGATGCAGATGTTGATGAGCTATTGGAGGAAGCTGCAGCAGAAAATCATAGGAGATCTATATTGGTGGATCAAGCTGCTTATTCTTCTTCTTCTCTCCATTCAACCTTTATGGCTAATGTCGACAGTTCATCAAGTCAGGTATGTGTCGATGAACCTACTGCTATTAATTGTGATAATTGTGCTAAATTAAGTGATAGATGTGCTGTTTTGGAGGCAAATATGTCTGAGTTGCAAGGCAAACATGATGCTTTAGAAGCTAGTTTGTTTAACTTGCAAGACAAACATGTTTCGTTGAATGCTAAGTGGTGTGAGTTGCAAAGCAAACACGAGGCTTTGCAAGACAAGTATGATGTGACATTCATCCACAACCAAAAGTTGACCGTGGATCTTTCTAAGTGCACAGAAGCCAACATGTTTTATGAAAACCATGAAAAGGAATTTAAATTGATGATTGAAAAATTAAAGAAAGATAAAACCGAGCTGACAAAAATGGTTTCCAGAAAATAAACTGACATAAATTTGTATATCACTCGTCTTGAGATAATGCAAAAAGAGATGGCTTGTGTTAAAACTGAAAGTGAGGCGATTCAGCTTAAGTTAGACAGTTATTTGAGCTCTAGCTATGTGTTGGATCACATCATTGACGTTCATAAAGAGAAACGAGATGTCACATGCATTGGATACAAGAAATGTCCACCACCTGTTAGACACAATTACGATGCACTGCCTGATGAGGAGTATAGAACTCACTTTGAACCATCTGTTCCTTTAGACATTGAGGAATTTGCAACTGGACTTGGATACAAACCGGAAGTATCATCAGAATCGGATGTGTCAGCAGATACATGTGTGTCTTCTGCTGAACCGAATCAGGATCCTCCAGTTGTGATTTAGGATGCTGATTCTTCTGATGATGAATCTGATGATACTGATTCAGCAAAGTTTGATGCGGTAATCAAAGAAGAGGACATACCTCTTGAGAATCATATTCTATGTGATCCTCCCGCAAAACCTGCTAAGACTTTTCTGACCGAGTCCACGTCTGCAAAAGAGTCTGAAAGTGTGGATTTGTTGTACACTCTTGTTGGTGATGATAAAATTTATTCTGACAAAGATTTTCCGATTAAGAATGTAAACCAATCTTTAATCAGTAAAGTTTTTGAAAATTCAACAAGTAAGTTTTTGGGAAAGACAGGATCACACGTTGTGGTAACACAGTGCCCTCCTATCCCAAAGGCCGAAGTTCGAAAACAATATGGGAATCAGAAATTACCAACAGTGAAAAAGCATCAAAATCGCACCAAACCAAAAGGTAAATCACAGACTCAAGGTCAAAAGAAACAGAACCAGAAAAAGGACAAGAAGGTGAACTTTGTGAAATCAAGGGGAACAGATAAAATTGAAACTTTTGAAAACAAATCCAACACGAATTTTGTTAAACAAAGTAAAATTTTGAAAAGAAACAGTCAAAACAATAACACACAACATACAAACGGTTGTGATGTAGGAGCAAGTACCTCAAGATCACGAAGTTCATCATCAAGCTCCTACAATTATGATACTCCGAGGTTTGTTGAGCGGAGATCATGTTTTGAATGCGGTGAGTATGGGCACATTGTTAGAAATTGTCCATATCTCACGAAAGGAAAGGCAAAGGTTGATGCCCCCCATGGTAACAATTACCATAAAAGACCTATTTCACCAAGACAGGACCCTCGTCTTGTTAAACAATGAGAAAAGAAACAGAAAAAGCAACAAACACAAGAAGTTGAAAAGGCTTTAAAACCAGAGGTTGTCCAAACGCAGTCTGTTAAGTTAGAAGTTAAAAATGAAAAACAAAAACAGATTTGGAAACCAAAACCAGTAACTGTTTCAGGGGGAGCTACATCAATTCTGAATCATCGGGAAATGGATGTTACAATTCTCGATGATGACGGACGACCCAAGTCTGTAAAGGCTTGGGTCCCCCTCTCCAACTAATCTCTGAATGAGTGTGCAGGATGTTCCAGGAGGAACTATTGATAGTCTTAGGATTGTTGATAGTGGAACGTCCATGCACAAGATCGGCGACATAAGGCTCCGAAACATTGTTGTATTCAAGGAAAATATTGTTGCCATTGATGGAGAGAAAGGAAAAAGAAAAGAAGATAAAAAATTCCGATGAAGGAATGATGGTGAAAGAATGTGGTTGAATGAAGTTGAAAAATTCGACAAGATGAAATATGTTCCAAAATTTGGTTGTTATGGTTTTTGATCGGGTTCTCAGGATAGATTCCAACAAAATGTACGCACATGCAGCACGTCTGAAGTTCAAAATTAACAAGATGAACGTGCAGTGTACATTTCTTCACGGTGTGATTGAAGAAAATGTGTTTGTTGAACAAACCAACCGGGTGTGCGGATGCCTTGGAGTGGATTGAACAATCGCACACTACTTCTCAAAGAGAAAGACAAAGACCTTCGCTGGTGCAATGTGAAAGACCAGCCGAACCCAGAGGTCTATGATCTTGTTGCTGTGAAGAGATTTCTCAGTAGCTACAAAAATCGACTTTGCAATCAACACCGGGTGGATATCTAGTTTAGGAGAGCGCTCGGATTCCTAGCAATGCACGAAGCAGTTGCAGGATACGGTTTTAAATTTCTAATCTCTCTTTTACTTGTCGATATTTAAGCTGCTTTATGGATTATTATCATCTCGTACAACACTCTTTGGCCAGACACATTGATCTCGAATATCACTTCACACGTGATTGTTTCAATATGAAACTCATCGATGTTGTTAAGGTCCACACCGATGACCAACGTGCCGACCTTTTTACCAAAGCATTTGACAAATCAAGATTTGACTTTTTATTATTGGTAAACGGCATTAAGGTCAAGCAAGAGTAAAACCAACATCGGAAAATCACTTTTGTAAATACCTTTGTGTTTTAAATTTAGCTTAGTTTGTTGATTTTAGGGGGAGTAAATCCAAATTTGAAAAACGAAAAACATCGAAAAATTTCAAAAACACAAAAACAATAGAAAAGCAAAAATGAGTTTCCTGGCGAGCAAAAGAGAAAATGAAAGTACATCAGTGGTCTGTCTAAACCTCTTTAAACCTTAAATGAAAAATGATAAGCAGCTCTATATAAGATGTATCGGTAGGCTCGCAATCATTTTAAAGTGTGCAGGGTGATATAAACTTAAATCGACTGAAGATCAGGTGGGAACCACTCATTGGCATATGGTCTTAGTACCGAAATTTCGTTTGAGAGATTGCCGAGGTTCTGAGATATTCGGTCTTTATGCTGTTTATCATCTGGGTATAATGGTTGTTTCTTTTACCGAAACAAACGGAGACGAAGTCTAGATCTTCCATGATACCATACATTCGTGTACATATTGCATTCGACCTCAATAAGTGATCAACAATCACATGTCCTCAAAATAAGTGATAATATATCACATTTATCCGGGAGTCAAGTTCGTCTCTCTGCTGCACGAAAGTACTGACCTGTTCACGGACTTACTCCTGTGCCCTCATGCATCGAAAATCAAGTTCCTCATCAATAAGTGATTCTATCACATAGGACTTGTTTTCAATCAAATAAGTGAGTTTCTCACATCATATACGGTCAAACAGATGATAATCGGTATACTCACCGGTAAGATGAACCCTCGTGCATACCTTGATACGGGAATGTGTCGTGTGTGGATGAACACCGGTCGGTAAGTATAAATCATACCTTAACGTATCCCCTCGCCATGATTACATATGATAAGTTGAGCTTATGTGGATAACAATACCGATAATCGTTATAGGATGTTTATCAAATTGTTAACAAAAAGAACAAGAGCGTTTTGGCATGACCGTACACTGATATGATTCTCTTACCCTCGAAACTCGCAAAAAGAATGTCTGTAAATATTTATTTACTGCTTTCTGTCTTTACATTCGAAATATTCAAAAACACCAAAAAGATTTTAGGTGTGTTCTAATATACACTTTCTAAAAGCCAAAAAGATTTTATTTCTATCTTATTTTCGATCGTACGATGTTGGATCTCGAGTCTTCGTTTCCTGAAACCTGATTGCAAATCAAAGTGACTAAATCTTCATAAACGGTCGAAATTTGCAAGTTTTGAAAGTTAAAAACTAGAATTGATAAATCCTTTAAACTTTCAAACTGTCGAACGGTAGTTGATTGAAATATGGTCACATGTGTGTTATTTGTTTATGTTAAACTATATTCCAAGCAGTTGTTCTCATTACGCGTTTAGATTTCTTGCATGTGCAGATGCTAAAGGCGAAGAGAACATGTTCGTGGACCAGCTTCGGAATGAAGACACGACGTGAAGGCACTCAAATGATAAAGATGATCGAGTTGCCGCTGATCCATCATCAACACCACAAGGATCTCAAGCATTGAAGTCAAAAGATTCACAAGCATAGTCCAAGGGGGAGTTTATTGACACACTACCTAAATAAAAAGGGAGTTTGTTGATACACTTTCTACTTACTACGTGTAAAGACTTTGAAGATCCTCCGACATGGAAGACACGGAAGTTGAACCTCACGAGTAGCGTCCAAGGGGGAGTTTGTTGATACATATTATGTGGACACGACTCGGTTCGGTTCGACTCGGTTCGGTTCGACCAGGTTAGTTTCGGCTCAAGCCCGACGTCACGACATTCCTCCGTAGTGCGCCCCAGAGTTCGACACGCGAAGCACGAAGCGCCGCGAGCCGGTTCCCACTGCCACATCATCATGAAATCATCATGATGATGTCACAATGATGTCACTTGTTTGACTAAGGCTAACATTCTGAATTATGAGGATTCATATACATGCATGTGTTGTTTATATGGACCAATCATATTGTTTGGGCTAATCAACTTGCACTTGGGCTGAAACAATTACATCTGGGCCGAACCCATATTAAACAACATGTGAAGAAAACATATATAATACCGAAATCAGTGTTTTCGGTGAGGATGGACACAAGGAAGAACCCGAGAGAACAGAGAGAACCAAGAGTTTGGTTGTAGTTCTTATGATATATTTCTGTAACAAAACTCTGTCGGTTTGAATATACGATTGTGTTAAACGGTATACGTGTCTTGTATCTCGTGTTCTTGTTCATCTCTATCTCGGTTTGCTTTCCCGGTTGGATTCCGCACAACCGGGTTGGTTTGTACACAAGGAGTAGGCGACTAGATCCTCCCCTAGCCGGACCTACACATGTCGACGAAACAAAGGTGTGTTTCGTCGACTTTGAAGATATTTTATTGTGTTTCGTCGACCTTCAAGTGTTTCGTCGATATGTTTCAGTATATATACCCAGACAACAGACAGAACAGAGTTAGACAAGTCTGAATAGATTTGAGAGCGAACACTGTAAGAACACACACACGAGAGAACCAGAGAGAGTTTACAGAGATTATTTTGTAAACATTGTACTGTAACAGTTTCAAGTATTAATGCAATGGAGTGTTAATCGTTGAGTCTCGTGTTTATCATTTACGTGTTCGAACTTGGTTTAACTTACCCGTTTGGATTCCGCACTTTCGGGTTTGTCGGAAAACAGGAATAGAGGTTACTCGATCCTCTGGGTGGACCTACAATTGGTATCAGAGCATTGGCTCGATTCCTTGTTAAAACCAAGTTGATTTTCTTGTGTTTTTCTTGATTTTGAGCTTTGAAAAATCATACATTTTCTGGAAAAACCTTGTTAAAACCTTGAAAATCTTTATTGTTTTGCTTATAGTTCATATAAAACCTTGTTATAACTCTTGTATACATGTTAGTTTTGGGTTTTTATTGAACTTTATTTGCAAAAGTGTGTTTGAAAAATTTCTGGTAACTTGAGTCTTCATCCAGTTCATCAAATCTTCAAACTGTTCTTGAATAATTTCTGAGTTTGATCTTCATTTGTTTCTGATGTATTGTGTTTGTTGTTGATTATTAAAACAATTGTTTGACTATTGTTTACATAAAAATGATGATGTTTGTTTGAAAATAGTGTGGCCGAAAATAAGGTTTGGTTTGACAATTTGGGTTAGTGTCAGAAGGATAGGGTTTTAAATTGTTGCATAATATCTATATTGTCTGATCACTTTTGTCAACAAAGTCAGGCTTCAACGAAATCTCCTTGTCTAGTCAACGAAACAACATCAGTTTCGTCATGCACAACCCAGTTTCGTCGATCATTTTCATTTAATCAATACAGAACTGTTTCGCGCCAAGATCTCACATCTGTTTCGTCGATCAAGATTTGGGCCTCTGTTTCGTCGATAAAGAATTGGGCCTGTTTCGTCGCACCTTTAATCAAATCTATTTCGACGACATTTAACATCATTCTGTTACGTCGATCAACAACATACAATCCTGTTTCGTCGCATATCAAACATAAAACCGTTTCGTCGTACTTGTTTCGTCGTACTTGTTTATCAACTTGTTTCGTCATAGTTGTTTCGTCGTACATCATCAATAACTGTTTCGTCGAACTTGATAAAATTTTTAACAGTAGCTTTGCAAATCATATTTAACGGTTTGATTTAGGTGATTTGTTCAGGTATTAGTCATTAAACATCAAAAATGAATCCGAACTGGTGGGGTAATCCGTCAACTGCAGAGAGCAAGTATACAAACACCCGTTTTTCTCCCTCATAGGCTGAATCTCCGGTACCCACATCTAATACAGAAAGAAAGTATCGTAGCACCGATTTGTCACCATCATGGGCTGAATCTCCCGCACCCGCATCTTCGCAAGCGAATCAAATGTCGACCGGTCAATGGGCGTTTGTTTCAAATCAAACTCCAAGTATTCAAAGTATACTCCTAAGCGAAAGCGAGACGGGAAGTCTGAATCATCCACCGAAACTGATGCACATAAACGAATATCCTGGTTGAGTAGATAGATTTCAGACGTATGTCAATGGGCAAAACATGGAACTGTGGTTATGTTTTACTACAAATTTCGATCAAGCTCTTGAGGTTGCTGCTTCAACTGCCGTGACATTTGCCGATATTTCGGAAGACCAGAAAAAGGCATATGATTTAGAAAAGAAAGCATATGCTATTCTGACTCAGGCGATGAGCAAGGAAATATATCATCAGTTCGTCAGCTTCAAGACGTCAAAGCGATTGTGGGATGCATTGAAGACAAGGGGTCTAGGAAATGAAAAGTCACGCCAATTGCGACATGATATACTCAAAAAGGAGTTTGATGGTTTCACATGTATGGAAAGTGAATCCTTGGGAGATATGACAAGTCGATTCTATCACCTGCTGAGTGAATTGAGTAATTATGGGGTAGTAACAACTCCAGCAGAGGTAGTCACAAAGTTTGCCGATGCATTGCCACCTCAATGGAATAGTTTCTTGGAAATCCTGAAGTACAATGGCGCATTGGCTACGACAAACATCAATGACTTCGTTCAGCTCTTGGAGAACAAAGATCAGGAAGAAACCCTAAAGGCGAAAAGGGTTCCTGCGACAAAATCCTGATATGTATTATGGAATTTCTAGCACTTCTGCAAGACCAATTTCACATGCTCCACTTCAAACGGCGTTTGTCACAAGCACAGATTTATATGGCAATACGATACAAGTTCCTGTAAAGCCAGCTCCAACCACAGACTTGTATGGAAATCCACTACAACCAGCTCCACAACAGCAAAGCTATCGGCCATCTACCGTAGCAACTGATTTGTATGGGAATCCACTTCCTGTTCAACAACAAGCTTGTTATGGAAGCACATCATCTGCTGGTCAGCCATCAAAGTCAAATACAGTATAGCTTGACACGTCAAACTTCTCCAAAGTTAGCGTTGAAGTAGCTAAAGATCATATGGAGATACTAAACACATTGGTGAGCTCGTATTGTGGGTTGATAGCAGGGCAGATCGGAAACACCAATCTAACTCAAGAAGATTATCAGCAGATCGATAAAGAAGAGATGGATATGATGGACATCAAATAGGCTTTCGCCAGTGCTGTAAGGCGAGCTAAAGACTTCATGGAACGGACGAGTAGAACCAGCTTGGAAAGAAAGAAAGATACTAAGTATGGGTTCGACAAACAATCCGTCAAGTGCTTTAACTGTGGCGAACGTGGTCACTTCAAGAGGGAATGCACAAAGCCAGCTCAGCATGGGAACCAAAACCCTTTCAGAGGTCAAGGCAATCAGCAGAATCAACCCATGAATGATGATCGCGCCTTGGTCCCTCCAAACAATCAAGCAGGACCATCGAACACCAATCAGGCTCTTGTGGTGCAAATAGATGAAGGTTGCGAGTAGTCAATGCAATTAGGCATTGGTGATCAGGGAGGAGCAGCTTGTTTTGCTGAAACTGCTAAAGATTTGAAGCACGCCAGTGGTGGAGAATCTTCCGCCATTGGTGGTGAATCTTCAGATGAAGAGAGTTCTGGTTATTCAAGGAGTTCAGATGAGGAAACCTCAACCTCAGGCGAAGATCTTTCTGATGATGTATCTATTGGGAGAGTCGATGCTGATATCGATGAATTGTTAGGAGAAGCTGCAGCAAGGAATGATAGAAGATCTATTCTGGTAGATCAAGCTGCTTATTCTTCTTCTTCTCTTCATTCAGCCTTTATGGCTAATGGTGGCAGTTCATCAAGCCAGGTATGTGTCGATGAACCAACTGTCGTTAATTGTGATAATTGTGCTAGCTTAAGTGTTAAATGTGTTGATTTGGATGCTAATATGTCTGAGTTGCAAAGCAAACATGATGCTTTAAATGCTGAATTGTTTGACTTGCAAAACAAACATGTTTCTTTAGATGCTAAGTGGTGTGATTTGCAAAGCAAACATGAGGCTTTGCAAAACAAATATGAAGTGACAAATATCCACAATCAAAAGTTGATAGTGGATCTTTCGAAATGCAAAGAGGATAACATGTTTTATGAAAACCATGAAAAGGAATTTAAAACGGTGGTTGCAAATTTAAGAAAAGATAAAACTGAATTGACAAAAATGGTTTCAAGAAAACAAACTAACATAAACTGTTATATCAATCATCTTGAGATCATGCAAAAAGAGTTAGCCTGTACAAAGTGTGAAAGTGAGGCGATCCGGCTTAAGCTAGACAGTTATTCTAACTTTAGATACGTGCTGGATCACATTATTGGCACACAAAAAGAGAAAAAGGATGTCACTTGCATTGGATATAAGAAATGTCCACCACCTGTTAGACAAAATTATGATGCAATGCCTGATGAGGAGTATAGAACTCATTATGAAGAATCTGTTCCTTTAGACATTGAGGAATTTGCAACGGGACTTGGATATAAACCGGAAGTATCATCAGATTCGGATGTCTCAGCAGATACATTTGTAACTGCTAAACAAAATCAGGATCCTCCAATCATTGTTGAGGATACTGATTCTTCAGATGATGAATCTGATGATACTGACTCAGCACAGTCTGATGCGGTAATCAAAGAAGAGGACATACCTCTTGAGAATCATATTCTATGTGATCCTCCAGCAAAACCTGCTAAGACTGTTCTGGTCGAGTCCACGTCTGCAAAAGAGTCTGAGAGTTCGAATTTGCTGTACACTCTTGTTGGTGATGATAAAATCTACTCTGACAAAGATTTTCCTATTAAGAATGTTAATCAATCTTTAATAAGTAAAATTTTTGAGGATTCAACAAGTAAGTTTTTGGGAAAGACAGGATCACACGTTGTGGTAACACAGTGTCCTCCTATCCCAAAGGCTGAAGTTCGAAAACAATGTGGCAATCAGAAATTACCAACAGTGAAAAAGCAGCAAAATCGCACCAAACCAAAGGGTAAATCACCGACTCAAGGTCAAAAGAAACAAACTCAGAAAAAGGACAAGAAGGTGAACTTTGTGAAATCAAAGGGAACGGATAAAATTGACACATTTGAAAACAAATCTAACTTAGATTTTGTTAATCAAGCGAAAATTTTGAAAAGAAATGAACAAAACAGTTCAAAACCAAGTACCTCGGGATCACAAAGTTCATCATCATCAAGACAATCACATGATACTTCGGGGTTTATAGAACGAAGATCATGTTTTTCATGTGGTACATTTGGACATATTATTCAAAATTGTCCATATCTTCATAAACAAAAAGCCAAAGTTGATGATCCCCGTGATCAAAATGACCGAAAGCAATCTGTTTCATCAAAACCAGATCCCCATCTTGTAAAAGAAAGGGAAAACAAACAGAAACGCCAACAGGTCAAGAAAATTGAAAAGGCGATTAAAACCGACATGGTTAACAAAACATCTGTTTCTGTAAAACCAGACAACTCAAAAACTTCAGACAATCAAGAAGTTAAGATTTTAAATAATAAAACTGGTAAAACAAAACAGACTTGGAAACCAAAAACGGTTACTGTATCAGGGGAAACATCACAATTTCCACAACATCGAGAAGTTCAAGTAACTTACGTTGATGAAAATGGAAGACCCAAGACCACAAAGGCTTGGGTCTCCATCTCCAACTAATCATGTGAGTACATGTGCAGGGTGTTCCAGGAGGAACTTTCAGCAGTCATTGGATTGTTGATAGTGGGGCATCCAGGCACATGACCGGCGACATGAAGCTTCTCTACGACATTAAATCTATTAGAGGAGGTTATGTTGCTTTTGCTGGAGATAAAGGAGGATATATTACAGGAGAAGGAATGGTATCCAATGGGGTTACAAGTTTTGACAAGATCAACTTTGTACAACAACTTGATCACAATCTTCTCAGCGTTTCACAAATCTGTGATAAACAGTTTTCAGTACACTTTGATGCAAATGGATGTTACGTGCTGAAACCCGGCTTCAAGATTCCAAAAGAATTGATTCTCTTATCAACTCCAAGGATAAACGATTTATATGTCCTTGATATGAGCCAATCAATAACAACGACTGCACAAGCAACTTGTTTCATAACAAAAGCCACTGAAAAAGACTCTATCTCTTGGCATAGACGTATGGGTCACATTGACTTACGAAAAATGAATCATTTGGTGTCGAATGAATTAGTGAATGGTGTTCTTCTTAAAAATTTCCATCTTCAAGACGTCTGTGTTTCATGCCAAAAAGGAAAGCAAACTAAGAAACGACATCCGACAAAGAAGATCAACACGGTGGCAGTTCCTCTTGAACGTTTGCACATGGATTTGTTCGGTCCTGTCAAGCACAAAAGCATCAGGAATGATCAATACTGCCTCGTGATAACTGATGATTATTCAAGATTTTCTTGGGTGGCGTTTATGGCTCACAAGAGTGAAACTTTCGGTATTATCAAAAACTTGATCATTCAGATTGAGAATTTGTATAAGTTGAAGGTTAGACGGATACGCAGCGACAATGGTTCAGAATTTAAAAATCATGCCATGGTGGAGTTTTGCACATCAAAAGGTATTCTTCACGAATTTAGTCCGGCTTATACTCCTCAACAGAATGGCGTCACTGAACGTAAAAACCGCACTTTGATCGAGACTGCTAGGACTATGTTGGTAGAGTCGCAGTCGCCCATTCCATTCTGGAGTGAAGCTGTGGCCTCCGCATGTTACACGATGAACCGAGTCCTTACAGTCAAAAGGCACAACAAGACCTGCTTGGAGCTTCTTCACAAACGGAAACCCGATTTGTCATATCTTGAACCGTTTGGAGCTCCTTGCACAATGATCGATCCTAATGGAAAGTTTGGGGCAAAAGCTATTGAAGGTCACTTTCTTGGTTATGCCACCCTGAACTTAAGAGTATGGAATCTACAGACTAAAAGGGTTGAAGAATGGTCTGAGGTCAGAGTACAAAGGCACACATTGCCAGTCAGGTGTCCTGGTCAACCATGGATGTTTGAGTACGATGACTTTTTCAATTCGATCAATGTTGAAGCAGTTGAAGAAACTGCTGCGGCAAGGATGTTTTTTGAGAGTGACAACGCAACAGATTCACCGTTGGTTCGTCCAATTATTGTCAATCAAGAACCATCTTCAGTGAACAATAATGCTCTCGACAATGAGGATTTTCATGATGCAAAATGAATCTTCAGAGGATGAAAAATTTCTTGATGCAGATCAAGAAGGTCCTACATCAGCAGTACATGGTACTTCAGAGGCTACACCTCCAGTGGACGCCCCTGTAACAACTGAAGCTACTGCATCATCCTCTTCGTCAGTTCCGGGTATTGAATTGGTTGTTGATCTAAATCTCAACAATCTGGGTATAAACATTTCAGTTCCAGATAATCCAGAAACAAGGATTCACAATACCCATCCTCAACAAAACATCATCGGTAATGTACAAAGTGGCATTCAAACAAGAAACATGTTGCGAAACAACAACAACGCAGGCTTGTATGCGGCGATTCAAGAATCTGGTCAACAGAATGATTGGTCTTTCGCGAGTCAAGAACTTAGAAAGAAGCTTTGAAAGAAAACTCTTGGGTTGAAGCAATGCAGGAAGAACTGCAACAGTTAAAGAAACTTGGTGTATGGAAGCTCGTAGAGAAACCTGCTGGTTATAAGAAGATTGGTACCCGTTGGGTGTATAAATGTAAAAAGGAAGACCGTGGAATCGTTTTTCGCAACAAAGCAAGATTGGTCGTTCAAGGTTTTCGTCAGATTGAAGGTATAGACTACAACGAAGTGTATGCACCTGTTGCACGTCTGGAAGCAATTCGGATCTTTCTGGCTTATGCCTCATTCAAAGGATTCAAGGTTTACCAGATGGACGTTAAAAGCGCATTCTTACATGGTCTAGTGGAAGAAGAGGTGTATGTTGAACAGCCTCCAGGTTTTGAAGATCCTATCCATCCCGATCGGGTTTGGTTACTGAACAAAGCTCTCTATGGTCTACATCAAGCACCACGAGCTTGGTATGCAACCTTATCTAATTATCTGCTGGAGAATGGATTTCGCAGAGGTCTTATCGATTGCACTCTCTTCATAAAAGAACAAGATGGAGATCTTCTACTAGTACATGTATATGTGGATGATATTATATTTGGTTCTTCTAACAATGTTATGTGTAGGGATTTCGAGCGTGTAATGCAGGATAAATTCGAGATGAGCGCTATGGGGGAGATGACATTCTTTTTGGGCTTGCAAGTGCAACAAACGAAGTCTGGGATTTTCGTCCATCAGACTAAGTATGCTCAAGACATTCTGAACCGATTCCAGATGTCCGACACATCGCCCATTGGTACCCCACTGCAGCAAAATCACGGAATCAATCCAGACTTGAAGGGTGAAGTTGTTAGCTCTTCATACTACCGCACGATGATTGGATCCCTTATGTACCTCACAGCCTCAAGACCAGATATAATGTATCCAACATGCCTGCTAGCCAGATATCAAGTGAACCCGAACGCCTCACATCTTGCAGCTGTAAAGAGGATTTTTCATTATTTGAAAGGTTGCCCAGACACCGGTCTATGGTACCCTAAGGATGATAACTTTGACTTGATCGCTTTCAGTGATTCAGATTTTGGCGGATGCAAAATCGACGGCAAATCCACAACGGCTGGATGCCAGTTTTTAGGAAATCGCCTCGTAACATGGCAGTGCAAGAAGCAGACTTGTGTCGCTACATCAACTTGTGAACCTGAATACATTGCTGCCTTAAGTTGTTGCTCCCAAGTCTTGTGGATACAACAGCAAATGCGTGATTACGGTTTTGAATTCCTAACTACTCCTATTTTAGTCGGCAATTCTGCTGCCTTATCTATCACTAGAAATCATGTGGAGCATTCAAAGACCAAACACATCGAAATTAAGTATCACTTCATACGTGATTGCTTTGATAAAAGGCTAATCGATGTTGTTAAAGTCCATACTGATGACCAACGTGCCGACTTATTTACCAAAGCATTTGATAAATCAATATTTGACTTTTTATTATTGGTAAACGGCATTAAGGTCAAGCAAGAGTAATCCGCATCAGAAAATCGTTTTTGTAAATATCGTTGTGTTTTTAAATTTATTTTAAGTTTGTTGATTTTAGGGGGAGTAAATCCAAATTTGAAAAATTCAAAAACATCGAAAAATTTCAAAACCCAAAAACAATAGAAAAACAAAAATGAGTTTCCTGGCGAGCAAAAGAGAAAATGATAGTACATCAGTGGTCTGTTGAAACCTTTTTAAACTGAAATGAAAAATGAAAAATGGTAAGTAGCTCTATATAAGATGTATCGGTAGGCTCACAATCATCTTAAAGTGTGCAGGGTGATATAAACTTAAATCGACTGAAGACCAGGTGGGAACCATTGACGGGTGGTCCGTAGGACAACCCTTAAATGAGCTAAATACGTGCATATCCCATATTTTACACGGTTATATATTGTGAATGTGATAACTACGGGTGTTCGTGTGTTTTACAGGTAAATCGCTTAATTTGGTTAAATTGGAACGCGTAAGCTACGGTGACATAAAAAGAAGCGCACATGGGAATGGGACTTTTTGATTGGACCATGATATAAAAAACATCATCACGGCTGACTTTTGGAACATGACATCAATTTGTTTCTTTTGGAGCATCACTTGGATCTTGAAAAAATAAAACATCATCATTTTCACTACACAGGTGGTGGCTAACATTGGAGGGGAATCATGTGACAATTGGATGATTATTATCATAAACATACATCATCATATTGAAGGCAGTTCTCAGGGACATCATTGGAATTCTAAAAAGAATCAATCATCATCAATAGAGGGCCATCACATGTGGGCCGCCAACATGAAGGCCACGTATGGGACTTTTGGAATTGTTTGGATTGGGCCGCCACACAATGGAGAGGACATCATCACATCAAGAGGCACATGCTGATCTTGAGTTGGAGGATTCGGTTGTTTTTAGCAGCAGCCATCACACAAAGTCAAGGGCTCTCATCATCAATATTCTTTATTAATTAAGGGCACATCAAACTATAATTGGGCCGCAGATTTGGAGAACATTGTTAAGTGTGAGTGGATAATTAATTCTCTTCAACATCACATGACATACAAACATTTAAGTTGGCAGCCATTATCACGTGGACTGCTGGGCACAAGAAAGAGATTGGGCTGCACATGTGAAGATGGAATTGTAACATATAAAGAATATACCGTAATTTACGGTGGAGGCGACGGACAAATCGTAACTGCCATCATTTATGCAGTTTGATGGTGTCTTTTGGGCTAATCTCATCATTGGACGTTTTTGGGAGACATTGGGGGCGATTTTGCTTGTTCTTGCTTGGTTCTAAACAATTCCTAACATTCGGTTTTTGTATTCGATTCGTATGAACATTAATCGTTGTGTGAAGATGATGTACCAAGTCATGCGTGGCTAAACTTTTGGTGATCATCCTAGATGTAAGGTTTGCTTTTGAAACACTATGTTTGTGCTTAAATTTCTAGAATAATAACTTTGAATGTTTGTTTGAGTTATTATGGTGTTTGGATATTTGTTTGTAAATTGTTGATTATTGTTTGATGTTAACCTAAACCATACGTTCTTGGTGCCGCTGGCAATCAAGATATCATGGGAGGGATTAGGGTTGGATAATTGTCAATTGATCATCGAGTAACAACCTCGCATTTTATAATCCGAGTACTTAGTTCTCTTTCATCACAAACAGATAATCAAACACGAGCCATGTCTATGTGGTTCTTTCTAGTTAAGCATAAACATTAGTGTGGATTAAAACCTGAAATCTAGGATGGTTGCTTGTTCCTAATCTGTTTACAAAAACACTCTTTGATTTGCAATTAGTTTTTAATTTAGTACTCTAAAACAACAATCCAATTCATTGATCTTAATTTTCTGCAAATTAGGTTAATTGTAGTTTAATTGCAAAGCTATAAAATCAACACACTTTCCACATACTCCCTGAGTTCGATACCCTCTTACCACTATCTATAGTTGTTTTTGGGATTAAATTTGATTGTCACCGCGACATCACGTCAACCATTCATTGGCATATGGTCTTTGTACCAAAATTTCGTTTGAGAGATTGCCGAGGTTCTGAGATATGTGGTCTTTATGCTGTTTATCATCTGGGTATCATGGTTGTTTCTTTTACCGAAACAAAACGGAGACGAAGTCTAGATCTTCCATGATATCATACATACGTGTACATACTACATACGACCTCAATAAGTGATCAACAATCACATGTCCCTCAAAACAAGTGATAATATATCACATTTATCCGGGAGTCAAGTTCGTCTCTTTGCTGTACGAAAGTACTGACCTGTTCACGGACTTGCTCCTGTGCCTCTCATGCATCTGAAAATCAAGTTCCTCATCAATAAGTGATTCTATCACATAGGGCTTGTTTTCATCAAAATAAGTGAGTTTCTCACATTTTCATATACGGTCAAACAGATGATAAATGGTATACTCACCAGTAAGATGAATCCTCGTGCATACCTTGATACAGGAATGTGTCGTGATGTGGATGAACACCGGTCGGTAAGTATAAATCATACCTTAACGTATCCCCTCGCCATGATTACATACGATAAGTTGAGATTATGTTGATAACAATACCGATAATTGTTATAGGATGTTTATCTAAATGTTAACAAAAAGAACAGCAAGAATGTTTTGGCATGACCGTACACTGATATGATTATCTTACCCTAGAAACTCACAAAATGAATGTTTTTATATATTTACTGTTTAGTTTCTGCAACTCTGTATATATTTATTTACTGCTTTTAGTCTTTAAGTTTAAAATATTCAAAATTCCAAAAAGATTTTAGGTGTGTTTTAATTTAAACTTTATAAAAGCCAAAAAGATTTTATTTATGCTTTAGTTTTGATTAACCGATGTTGGAATTCAAGTCTTCGTTGCCTGAAATATGTTAAAACCCAAAACGACTGAATCTTCATAAACGGTCAGAGTTTGCAAGTTTTGAAAGTTAATAATCAAAATTAAAAAATCTGTTAACTTTTCAAACTAACTATCGGACGGTAGTTGAAAACATGGTCACATGTGTCATTTGTTTATGTTAACTATATTCCAAGCAGTTGTTCTCATTACGCGTTTAGCTTTCTTGCATGTGCAGATGCTAAAGGTAAGGAGAACATGTTCGATGACAAGCTTCGGAATGAAGACACGACGTGAAGGCACTCAAATGATAAAGATGATCGAGTTGCCGCTGATCAATCATCAACACCACAAGGATCTCAAGTATTGAAGATCAAAAGATTCACGAGCATAACTCAAAGGAGAGTTTATCTTAAAGGGGAGTCTGTTAACACACTTCCTAAATGAAATGGGGAGTTTGTTGATACACTTTCTGCTCACGACGCGTTAAGACTTTGAAGATCCTCCGACATGGAAGACATGGAAGATGAACCATCATGAGTAGCATCCATGGGGGAGTTTGTTGATACATATTATGTGGACGCAACTCGGTTTGGTTCGACTCGGTTCGGTTCGACCCGGTTAGGTTCGGCTCAAGCCCGACGTCACGACATTCCTCCGTCGTGCGCCCCAGAGTTCGACACGCGAAGCACGAAGAGCCGCGAACCAATTCCCTATGACACATCACCATGACATCATCATTATGATGTCATGATGATGCCACATGGTTTTCTAATCTTGCAATCTGATTATGTGAAAACATGTGCACGTAGAGTTATTGCATGTTGGGCTTTTGTCTTGTGTATGGGCCAGCCTTATTGGATGATCAGAATGCAATTGGGCCGAAACAATTCCTTTGGGCCGGAACCTTCATAATCCAACATGCATGTCGACGAAACAAAGGTGTGTTTCGTCGACTTTGAAGATATTTTATTGTGTTTCGTCGACGAAACATCTGTTTCGTCGACCTTCAAGTGTTTCGTCGATATGTTTCAGTATATATACACAGACAACAGACAGAACAAAGTTAGACAAGTCTGAATAGATTTGAGAGCGAACACTGTAAGAACACACACACGAGAGAACCAGAGAGAGTTTACAGAGATTATTTTGTAAACATTGTATTGTAACAGTTTCAAGTATTAATGCAATGGAGTGTTAATCGTTGAGTCTCGTGTTTATCATTTACGTGTTCAAACTTGGTTTAACTTACCCGTTTGGATTCCGCACTTTCGGGTTTGTCGGAAAACATGAATAGAGGTTACTCGATCCTCCGGGTGGACCTACATAAGTAGTAGATTATCATGCGCTCTAAATAGTAGATTGTAATGCGCTTAGAACATGTCATTCTAGATAGATTGCATCTGTTTTATTAACTGGGTTGTGGTATGATTGATATCCTACTCCATTACGGATACCTAATTTTCAACTACTAATCTCAAAATTGTACCAGGGTTATTGCCATATGATTGATATCCTTCCCTTTTACAAAAAACTTATTGTGCCCAGCCTCACAAAGAATGGATTGTTAACCAAGGAGGTACGGCCACGGGCATAATTTTTGAATTCTTAACAACATAGTCATCAAGCCTTTACAAACCTGAGGCGAGTTTTGAGGTATAGACATGCAATTGGCTACCTAATTTTTCTTTTGAGTTAAATGTCATTTTAGTCTCTGTGATTTGGGTCATTTTGGCAGTTTAGACCAAATGTTTCATTTTTCGTATGTTGGTCCAAAAAGGTTTCACCATTGCCATTTTAATCCACTTGGTTAACTTCATCCATTTTTTCTGTTAACGAGAAGGGCAATTCGGTCATTATATATGGCCGAATTGCCCTTCTAGTTAACAGAATTACATTTAAAATGACCGAATTGCCCTTCTCGTTAACAGAAAAAATAGATGAAGTTAACCCAGTGAACTAAAATGACAACGGTGAAACTTTTTTGGACTCACAGGCGAAAAATAAAACCTTTGTGTTAAACTCTCAAAATGACCCGAACCACAGGGACTAAAATGACATTTAACTCTTTTCTTTTTATGGTATGTGCGCTTGTAAGGGTGTAAACAAACCGGGCTACTAGAGCTCCCTTAAAAACAAGCTTTAAACGAGCCATAGGTTCACTTATTGAGCTCGAACCGGCTAGCGAGTCTAAACTAGCCCATCTTTTATATAATTTTTAAATAATATTATATATATTATTTAATAAAAATAAATCTGATTTATAAAATTATAAAAAATATAACTAAATTATATGTAAAAATACTTTTAGTTAATTATATATATTAATTTGAAACAAAATATTGACTATTTTGTCTTTTATTCTATTTCACTTTTTGGGTAAACTCTCATTTGTAGGGTTGTTCATGAGTCGAGCCGAGCCGAGCTAGGGGAAGCTCGGGCTCGGCTCGACTATATACCGAGTTGGCTCGACTCGGCTTGTATTTGAAATCGAGCTGAAAATTTAAGCTCGGGCTCGGCTTGGTTTTAAACCGAGCTGGCTCGGCTTGGCTTGGTTTGGCTCGATTGTAAAAATAAAAATTAATACAAAGCTCTCAAAATTCATTATTATAAAATATTATTCAATGTTTCAAAAGAACATATTCAAAGTAAGTTCAACCTAATATATTATAAGCCAAAATCGCGTTCAACAACGCAAAACAAGTTTTATATTTCAAGTAAATACAATATTTGTTCATTAGTACGGAAATCAACCTTTAAATATGTTATATATATCAAACTACAAGTCTAAATACATTTAAATAATAATAACTTTTTTGTAATATATTATATGTATATAAAAGAAATATTATAAGTAAAAGAATTTGAGCAAAGCCGAGCCGAGCTAACAAGCGAGCCAACCCGAGCCAATTTGGCTCGTCACGAGCCGAGCCGAGCTTGGCTCACTTTCTAACCGAGCCGAGCCGGCTCGGCTCACTTTCAAACCGAGCCATATCGAGCGAGCTTTTTCCGAGCAAAATCCGAGCGAGCTTCGAGCAAGGTCCGAGCCGCGAGCTTTTTGGACAATCCTACTCATTTGGACTGTGGTTTAATTATTCTTTTTTTTTTCTTTTACCTGTTATATAAATTTGAAACAGACTATTTACTATTTTATCCTTTATTCTATTTCACTTTTTGCTTAAATTCTCATTTGGAACTCCTATGATTTAATTATTCTATTTTTTTTTCTTTTACCCATTATCTTTTCTACTCCTAAACGTTAAAAAGGTTTTAAAGTTATCATATAGTCTATAAATTTTTGTAAATGCACCAAAGTTTGATAAATGTTGGATACTACTGAAGTTTCAACTTTGAAGGACTAATCTTGCAATTATGTGAAAGTGTCTCATGAGAACTTGTTCATTTATGTCTCATCAGAACGTGTGGTTTATATGTTGAGAACTTGTGGTTTATATGGTGAGACCTTAGTGGTGAGAACTTGTTGGTTTATATGGTGAGACCTTAGTGGTGAGAACTTGATGTTTTATATGGTGAGACCTTAGTGTGAGAACTTGTGGTTTCCCTTTTTGTGGTGAGTACTTATTTGTTAAGTACTGAGAGTTTCATTGTAATGTTGTGCGACCTTAAGTATGTATATATTCTTAGTGTCTTGTACGCATCCGGGAACGAAGACTATTCAATGAAACAGTGAATATTTTGGAGAAAACTTCTTGTGCAAACAAACCCTAGCTTTGTGTTCATTATTCAATCTGTGTGATTATTGATTGTGCATACTTTGTGTATTCACGATTCTCTCATCTTCTACACCTTCTGTACGAGCTCTACGTTGCGGTACGAGGCACGCGGTGGATTTCGCACATCGCGTGTGTGTTCGATCGGTCCGGTTCGTGTGTTCGTTGAAGGAAGACGACCTTTCAAGTGGTATCATAGCAGGCTCTATATACAGAGTGCTCTTACCACTGTAGACTTCGTGTTGGAGGTTAGATTTCATTCGGTTTTGTTCGTTCTAGTGGGTTTTCAAATTTCTAGGGTTATCCTCATACTTTTCTCATGTTTTTCATGGATTCTTCATGTGTTTCTTGATTTTTCATCATGGATGGTGATTAGAGTTTAGTTGTGAGTGTTTGTGTTGTCGTTGAGATTTTGTTTAGATTGTGTCAGATCTAAAGTTTTCTTTCAAATTCTTTGGGTTTTTGATTCTCTGAAGTTATTGATGATCTTGTGTGTGCAGTCACACTTGGGAAATAATTTCAGACTTGTGGTTTTTCACTTGTGCGCACTTGTGTGAATCTTAGGCCTGCGTACTCGTGATTTATTGTTCATGAGAACTTATTGATCCTGCATACTTGTTTTCATGAGACCTTGTTTTCATTCATGTGAACTTATTCATGAGACCTTGTCATGAGAACTTATTCATGAGACCTTGTTTCATGAGACCTTGTTCTATTCCTGAGAACTTAGTCATGAGACCTTGTTTTTGTTCATGAGAACTTATTCATGAGACCTTGTTTTTCTTCATGAGAACTTATTCATGAGACCTTGTTTTTACCTTGTTTTATTCCTGAGAACTTATTCATGAGACCTTGTTTTTGTTCATGAGAACTTATTCATGAGTACTTGTTTTTGGTCTTAGCACTTGTTTCATTATCATTCATCAGTACTTATCACTTAAGATCTCTAATAGTATCAGAACTTGTGTTTTTGATCAGTACTTGTGATATTTGTTAAAGTTTCATCACTAAGTGTTCACAGTCTTTGAAACAAAGTCATAGTAAAGTTGGCAAACAATTTGAACACCGTTGTTCAAAGTATTCGACACAACAATGAAGTCAGAAGCAATGATAAACCTCCCATATTATTGAACGAGTTAGATTATCCGGAATGGAAGAATCGATTTGAACGATACATCAAAGCGAAAGATTTAAAACTGTGGTTATGTATGACGTTAGGAATTGGAAGACAACCTGTTTGAACTTTGACAATTACAGGTTATCTTGCTTTAACTGATGACGAAAGAAAGTATTATGAATACGAAGAAAAGGCAATGCCCTTGATTACGATGTCATTACCACAATCGATCTTACATACATTAGGTAACAAAAACTCATCAAAGGAATTGTGGGACAGTTTGAGCGACAGATACGAAGGAAATGAGTTATTCAAGAAACGGAGACTTGATCGACTGAAAACTCAATTCGTAGTTTTTAAAGCTATAAAATGTGAATCGTTTGATGATTTTGTAAACAGATTTTACCATTTGCTAAGTGAATTAGATCGAAGTTAACTGGGATTGTATACGGAGTTCGAAAAGGTGGAAAAATTTCTGAATTGTTTATCGAAACAATGGAATATGTATTCTACCTTAATCAAAGAGAGTGCTCAATATGAAGAATTGACTCTTGATCAAGCAGTTCAGAAGATGAAAAGTTACGCATGGAACTTAGACGACCAAGACTCTAATTTTGAGAAGCTACAAGATCCAGCTTTGTACCATGCAAAGCAAACTGAAAAAGGAAGTAATTCAGGTGTTGCTTTCGTCTCAGAAACTTCTCAAGGAGATCATGCAAACCATAATGCCTTTGTCATTGGTAGCAATAGTGGAATTACCATTGGTGGAATCCCTATATCTTCTAGAACGTCATCGTCAAGTGCTAGGCCAAGTGAACCAAGCATGAATGTTCCTAAAATTTACTCGCACAGTCTTAAGCTCATAGAAGAAAATATGGCACTTCTTGCATCATTCATGACGACATTCGAGAATTTTACACGTGGTAAATTAGTTGAACCATCGACTCTCGATGAAGATCTTGATCAAATCGATCAAGATGAATTAGAAGAGCTTGATTTGCAATTAAGTATGGCATTATTGGTATGAGAGCTAGAAATCGGAGTGGTGGCCCACGGAGTGGTGGCCTGGAGAGAGCCAACCGTGACCAACGAGGCTCGGAGTGGTGGCCCATAGAGTGGTGGTCTGGAAAGGGCCAGTCGTGACCAACATGGCCATGACCAACGAGGATGTTGGCCCTTAAAGAGGGTCGATTGTTATGGATCGAAACCATTACATGTTATGAGACTTGTCCCACATCGGTTGTATGGGCAATCAATGTGGGGTTTATATACCAAATGGACTCTCTCACCCACCAGACTAGTCTTTTGGGTTGAGTTCTCTCGTTTGGTATGTAACATTGGAATCAGAGCTTCTTGCATAGTCTTAAGCTTATAGAAGAAAATATGGCACTTCTTGCAACATTCATGACGGCATTCGAGAAATTTTCACTTGGTAAATTAGTTGAACCATCGACTCTCAATGAGGATCTTGATCAAATCGATCAAGATGAATTAGAAGAGCTTGATTTGCAATTAAGTATGGCATTACTGGTAAGAAGAGCGAAGAAATCTTTTCAGCGAATGGGAAAGAGTTTCATTGGTGGTAACACAAAGACACGAATGGGAATTGACATGACAAAAGTTAAATGCTACAACTGTGGTATCTATGGTCATTATGCAAGAGAGTGTCGAAAACCAAAGAATAGAGAAGGCAACAGTGGTCAAAAAAGCTCAGCTACAACAACAGTCAAGCCCCATCCAATACAACTTCTACCACTTCAACAACAACCTCATCTGATAGCCTTACTCCTAATGCTAATAAAGCTATGATTGTTCAACCCCTTCAAACTATTAATGAGCCACACGATTGGGGGATTGTAATGGAAGAAACAACTACTACTATTGTTTCACAAGCGTTCATTGCCGAGATCGTTGAAGAAGGGTTTGGAGATTTGTTTGAAGAAGCGAATGTGGAAGAGTTGACTGTGGTGGCGGAAGCTCTAAGTGAGAATTTGGAAATGGAGAAAATCATTGAAGCTGAAGATAACGAAAGAAAAGAGAATGAGGAAGAAGAAAGAAAGAAGAAAAGAAAGTTGAAAAGAAAGATGAAATGATCGTTTTGAATTCAAGATTGCAGGCGAAGAAATGCAACGCTTTGCTGATAAAGAAATGACAAAGATGAAAGCAGGAAAAGCAGAAAGCTCAAATCAAGCTTTCATGGCTAACGTGGAGGTACAATCTAAATCTGATGATAAAGATGTCCTAGATGCGTTGACTTTGTTGCTAAGTGTGACAGATACGCACTCCATAACAGTAATTTGATTACTGAACTGGAGAAATCTAGAGAGTTAATTGTCGCGCTTTCGAGGACCGACAAAGAACATAGAAGTCAGGTGCTTGCCTTGAAAAAGGACATCTCTGAATTTCAGAGACGACTTGCTCAAGCGACGTTTAAGAATCAAGATTTAAAAGCTGAACTTGAAACTTGTCAAAACACTGTTTTGGAAAAGAACCAATTAATTTTAGACAAAGATAACTTGATTCTTGATCTGCAGCGAAAACTTGAGAAGTTTGAAAGTTCATCAGATGTGATGAATTTTTGCATAAACAATCTTCGTCTCAAAGATTCAGAAGATGAGATGTTTGGTGTTGGTTACAAGAAGGTTCCACCTCCTATTAACCACAACTATACATCGACACGTTCGATTGATCCTGAAATTGTAGATTTCGTTCCAACTGATCCATTGACTATTGATCCTTTGAGGGAGGAAAAATCTAAATCCGAGTCTGAATCTGAATCGGAATCAGAACAAAAGAGCACGAGTGATGTTAAAACAAACGAAATTGATTTAAGAAAAATTGAAAATTTGATAAACTCAAAGATTTTGGAAGCTTTAAATCAAGTTTAAAATGTACAAAAGCCAAAGCCTAAAAACAATGGTAAAAAGAACGTTAAAAACATTTGAAAAAACCAACTTTGTGAAAGGCGAAAGCTTTAACAAAGAAGGTGAAACGATTGAAAAAGGCTCAAATTCTGAATTTATGAAACAAAAGGCAAAAGGCTCAAACGTAGCATCCTCGTCCTCAAACAGTCAATGTGAGGATGACCAAAAAGAAAAGAATGAAAAGATTGATAAACGACGATGCTACAAATGTCGTTTGAAAGGAAATTTAGCTGCAAATTGTCCAAACGACAAAGGAAAAAGTCGTGTTGATCCTGATCTTGATATACCTTTTGTCACCAAACCACAAAATGAACCCAACAAGAATGAAAAGAAAAGTGGTAAAACTCAAAAAGGAGAAAAACCTAAGGTTATTCAGCAAGAAAGCAAACATGTTTTTAACCAAAGGTTAAAAATAAAAAACAAAAGGATCAGGATACCGATTCATCAGATGATGATAGTCGCGTGCTTCAGATCGTGGATCGGAAAGTTCTTCACAAAATGTGAAAGTCGTCAGAAAACTCCTGCTCGACGACCAAATCATGTAACTTTCCGACCACAAGAACAAGATCTACATCCTGGAGGTTCTTACAACCACAATGTTAGACCTCATGTGCAAAATCGTTATGTTGATAACCAAAATGAGTCACCGGCCAGATTTCATGGTCAAAGACAACATTCAGGATACCAACAATGACATGTGTTTCATGATAACAAGCAACCACGGTTTGATAGAAGTTTTAGACCTCAGCATAATCAAAACTTCGGATATCAAAACTCTGGTAATCGTTTTGGTGGAAATTCTGGGTACAATAACCGTTCTCAAACTCCGCACAGTCCTCGATTTGCGGGTGGACATTCTAACAGTTACCGAGGTGGAAATGTTAGAAACAACAATGAAGATGGTTATTTCAAGGAATTTTCTTTTGTTAATGAATTTGGACGACCCAAGACCGTCACGGATTGGATCCCCTACTCTAACTAATTTCCTGTTTGTCAATGCAGGAACAGCTGAAGAGAGCTATTTATATTTGGTATATCGATAGTGGCTATTCCAGGCATATGACGGGGAACAAAGAATTGTTGTCAAATTTGAAACCTATTCATGGTGGTTATGTTAACTTTACGGGTTAAAAGGGTGGATATATCACGAGTGAAGGTTCTATTTCAAACGGCAAGATCACCTTGCACAAGGTGAACTTTGTTGAAGAACTGAAGCACAACTTGCTGTCAGTTTCTTAGATCTGTGATAACAAGTATTCAATGCATTTCACGGATAAGGCTTGCTTTGTTCTAAAGCCGGGATTTGTAGTTCCTGAAGATTGGGTTGTGATGAGAGCTCCAAGAGTGAACAACACCTACGTGATGGACATGCGTCCGGTTGTGAACTCCTCTGGTTCGGCAACGTGTTTGTTATCAAAGGAAACAGAAGATCAATCTTTCCTATGGCATCGAAGGATGGGCCACGTGCATCTACGCAAAATGAATCACTTGATTAAGAACAACTTGGTGTTGGGTGTTCCTTTACGTAGTTTCAATATGCATAGTAAATGTGAATTCTATGGGAAAGGGAAAATCAAACGCAAACATCATAAGCCAAAACACATAAACTCTATCCAACAACCACTAGAGCTGTTTCACATGGATTTGTTGGGGCCGATCCATGTAACTTACATTGGTGGTATGTCTTATTGTTTGGTTGTCACAGATGATTTTATAAAGTATTCGTGGGTATTTCTTAAAATCGAAAGATCAAACTTTCGGCACTTTGAAAGATTTGTTTAAACAATTAGAGAAAAATACTCTTTACCCATCAAAAGAATTAGAAGTGATAACGGAACTGAATTTAAAAATCGAAATATGAATGAGTTATTTCGTGATAGGGGTATTGTTCATCAGCTTAGCGCTCCTTATGTTCCTCAACAGAATGGGGTCGCTGAAAGGAAGAATAGAACCCTTATGTAGGCTGCAAGACCCTTCTCTCAGAATCCAAATTGCCCATATTCTTTTGGGCCGAAGCTGTAAACACCGCATGCTATGTGCTGAATCGTGTGCTTACAGTGAAACGGGAAGATAAAACTTGTTATGAACTTCTTGAGAAAAAGAAACCAAATCTGAAAGGTTTCCAGCCTTTTGGGATTAAGTGTCTGATCCGATGGACATCGGATACTCCAAAGTTTGGGGAGATTCGAGAAATTGGTTTCTTCCTAGGTTACAAACTAGGCTCTCCGAACAAACGAGTATACAATGTCAAGAAATGGATGGTGGAAGTAGTCTTTGATATAACTCCTTTGAGTTACGATCCTCCACCATCTGAGTTCGGTCCCAAAACTGGCTACAATTATGACAAATTGTTTGACTCTTTTGCTTTACCTGATCTAACAGATGATGAGACTGAACTAGTGTACTCACACTTGATCAACAAAGATGAAGTGGATGCAGGTTGGCGTACCAGCATTCCAACATATGTCTCTTCAAATAGTGATTCAAGAGTAAACGTTGCCAGCACATCAAATGTTAATGATGCCGGAGCTACTCAACCCTCCAATGATGCAAATTCAAGCGATTCTGATGATGACATTGTAGCTACTTCTGAAGCTGAAGCTGCTCAAAATACAATTGGTGACCTTTTTGTTGATTTTTCAACTTATCCAAATGTTGGCACGTCTATGGGAAATGTTCAAGCATCTGGTAATGCAACTGCTGAGGGGGAGATCCAGTCAAATTTGGGAACAAACCTGCAAGTTTCAGCTGTTCCTGTTACTCGGACAAATAGGAATCATCCTATTGATAATGTTATCGGAGATCCGCGTGAAGGAATAATGACTCGAAGCAGAAGTCTTAATGATATGCAGTGTTTGTTCACAAAGATCAAAGAGAAAGAGATCTATAGCTTAAGCCTGCACGAGTGCTTTATTTCGCAGATAGAGCCGAAAACTACCACATGGCGCTGAAAGACAGCTCGTGGTGTGAAGCGATGCAGAAGGAGTTGGCTCAGTTTGACAAGCTAAAGGTTTGGAACTTTGTAGATCTTTCGAAGGGCCAGCACGCGATCAATACGAAATGGGTTTTTAAATGTAAAAAGGACGATAAAGGTGTCGTCGTCAGGAATAAAGCTCGTTTGGTGGTGCAAGGGTTCAATCAGGAAGAAGGGATCGATTACACAGAAGTTTATGCGCCAGTGGCACGACTTGAAGAATTCCTTTGTTCCTAGCCTTTACGGCTCATATGCGTATTAAAGTCTATCAGTTGGACATCAAAAGTGCATTTCTTTATGGGAAGTTGCAAGAAACTGTGTATGTTTCCCAGCCGCTAGGTTTTGAAGCTCCAGAGTCTTCGAACAAAGTATACTTGCTGGACAAAGCTTTATACGGTCTTCATCAAGCTCCAAGTGCTTGGTACGAGACGTTGTCAAATCATTTGTTGGCAAACGGATTCATTCGTGGTGCAATAGATTCCACTCTCTTCATCTTAAAGAAAGGGGGAGATTTCCTGATTGTACAAATATATGTCGATGACATTATTTTTGGTTCTTCAAATGAAGAGCTTTGTCGGGAATTCGAACAAGTGATGAAATCGAAGTTTGAGATGAGTGCAATGGGTGAGCTGAAGTTTTTCCTCGGGTTGCAAGTGGATCGAGATGTGAATGGCACGTACATCAGACGAAGTACGTCCATGAGATCCTCAAGCGATTCAACATGGAAGACAGTCTGCCTTATGAAACTCCATTGCCTACCAATCACAAGCTATCAAATGAAAAGGATAAAGATCTGGAAGTGGATCCTTCGTTTTATAGTGCAATGATTGGTTCTTTAATGTATCTTATTGCATCTCGACCCGACATAATGTTTTCGGTGTGTTTATGTGCTATGTACCAAGCTAACTAAGAGAATCGCATTTGAAAGCCGTCAAACGTATTTTTCTCTATCTTAAAGGCAAACCAAGACTTGGATTGTGGTATCCAGTCGAGGGAGGCTTGGACTTGATAGCATATGCTGATGCAGATTTTGGCGGGTGCCCGATCAACATGAATTCAACCTCTGGTGGTGCTCAACTTCTTGGAAGCCGTCTGATATCCTGGCAATGCAAAAAGCAACAATCCACTGTCCACATGTGAAGCAGAATACATCTCTGCTTCAAGCTGCTGTGCTCAAGTCTTGTGGATCCAACAGCAATTGCAGGATTACGGTTTGAATTATACACAAACTCCTATGATGGTAGATAATAACTCAGTTATTTCAATAACATATAACCCAGTACACCATTCACGCACTAAACACATAGATGTTAGGCATCATTTTATATGTGATTGTGCTGAAAAAGGTGTAATTGATGTAGTTAGAGTTGACACCTTAGACAACTATGCAGACCTGTTTACAAAGACATTCGATCAGACGAGGTTCGAGAACTTAGTCCGATTGGTCGGGATGATAAACCCTGAGTAGGATGGTTACATAAGCCCTCATGGAAACTTTGTTTTTCTGTTCCTTGGTACAGGTTACTGCTTTTCGTAAAACACAAAATTCCAAAAAATTTTACTTAGTTGTAGGATATTTTTATAAAAATCCAAAAACATTAGAAAATGAAAAATTTGAAGATGCGTTGATTGTGAGAAGAAATGATAGTACATCGGCAGTCATATCTTTTACGGGGTATCTTATAAAATTAAACCTAAACTGTTGACAACTTCATCATATGTTGTAACGATAGGTTTTACGCGTTAATAAGAACCTGTTTTTGGTATATAAAGATAACGAACTGCGTAACTTGTGTGTAACATCTCTCGGATATATGGTCTTGGTACCGTAATTTCGTTTGAGAGATTACCAAAATTCTGAGATACTAGGTCTTTATATATGATTTTATCTGGGGTATTATACTTGGTCTTCTGATATTGCGTGAGCAATGGCCTAGACCTCGTATAATGCTTTGCTAAGTGCTTTGTTTGTGCGCAAACCCTCCAGGTGGATTTCTTTTCTGCCTAACAGTCATCACCGGATGATCTGTTCAAAGCTTGTCACCACCAAGTGAACAACAGAAAATATATGTTACCACCGGGTACATAAAAAAAATGCCAAAGTGCAGCAAAAGATACCAAAACATTGGTACACCACCTAAAGTCGAGCCTTCATCTCTCTGTCTGTGTGGTGGCACTAACCTGAGCTCTCAAGGTTTCGCAATTTTAGCCGGATACAGATAATAGTTGGATATATTCACCTGTACGATGTAATTTTTGGTAGTCTTGATACGGGAGTATATTCTGAGGTGGGGAACACAGTTATATCAGTTAATAAGACACTTAATTGCATAGCTCGAAAACAGTGTTCGAACACGTGCTAAAGCTTAAGTGGACAAGTATATCGTTAAACATCTTGAACTGTCATTATCATTCTTTGTGCTTAAATTCATCAAATGGATACTAACTGTGATTGATTTTGACAGATAAGCCGATATGATCTTCTTGTCCGCGTTTTCACAAAAAGATAATGCATGTAAATATTTACGTTTCTTTTCCGTTTCAAATTTTGAAAACTTACAAAAAGATTTTTGGTGTGTTTTAATATAAAGTTCGAAAAAAATACAAAAAGATTTTGTTTCACGTTTCCATGTGTGGGCTTTATATTTTTAACAATACTCAAAAAGGGGTTTTGCAATTTTGAAAATGGATTAAAATCAATCCGGTGAGGTAATTTAAAATAGGTCTTTTAATAAAAACATTTGGTCTTGCTAAGTTGCTCTAAGTGTGTTGTCCATGTGGGATTCTGTATTCCAAGTTTGGTAGAGGATTTTAAGTATTCGTTGATATTTTTGAGCGTCACATAATCGGATTTGAAATTAAATTAGGGTTTAAAAAGATTTATTATGTGTGAATTGATTTGGGCCTAAAAGAATGTTTGAAGTCTTTAAAATATGTTTTGGGCTTTAAATAAACTTTGATGTATTTAAAGGTTGGGCCCAAAAGGAATTTAATGTGTTTAGTTTGTTTTTGGGCCTCAAAAACCTTCTATGTGTTAAATTGTTTTGCTATCGGCTTAGCAAAATGGCTTTAGTGGGCATTTGAAATCAAAACATGTTTTGGGTCAAATCAGTTTGGGCCAAGCTGATCAATTTAGTGGTTATCATCTGGGCTCATGAAGTTGATTTGAGTTAAATGGGTTAATTTGATTATTGGGTTTAAAAGAATTAATGAAATAATGGTTCAGTCATCAGACCTTATACAGTAGTGCGACCTTATATCCAAATTTATTCGTGAGACCTTAATCAACCAGCTGTGCGACCTTGTGAGGTAGTTTCCTATCCGACCATGTTCTTTTAATAACATTAGTTGATAATAGGGTTTAGGGCTTGGTATTTGTTGATATATAATCGGTTTTCCATACACTCTGTGCGACCTTGAGGACTTGGTCATCAGACTTTGTTTTATCAGTCCTGCGACCTTATGGCTTGTTTTAAAACCTCAGAACATAATCAGACATTTGGTGCGACCTTAGTTTTGGACATCAGACCTTATTCAAGGTTTATTTCCTGCGACCTTGTGTTTATGTGCGACCTTGTGAGACCTTGTTCTCTATCAGACCTTGTTGATTTCAAAACCCCATGCGCTGTCTTTTCTCCCAGGCGATTCCCCACAGCGACACACCCAACGGCTTCCAAATCCTTCTTATTTTTGAAATCTCTGAAATCTGTCCGAATTTTATATTATGTCCGGATTATTTTTCATTCTTATTTGGAAACTGTGTTGTCTGAATTTGTGTTTGGAACATTACACTTTATCCAAATTTAAAAATCTTCAAATATGTCTGTCATTTTTTTTTTTTTTTTTTTGTCTTTAAAATTTAGACTATCCATCTTTGACTTTGGAACTTGTTATATGTTAACTTTGTTCTTATATGTTAAATTGTCTGCAAATTTTACTAAGTGTTTATTGTTTGCATATTGTTAAGATTATCATATATCAATAAAACTTACTTGTGGTGTTTAGCTTGTTTTCAAAAATGGCCGAACATCCAACCCAACCACCGCCAAACCAACAAGTACCGGAACGTGTTTTCATTCCAAAACACAATCAAGTTGCTCTTCTTGATCTGAATGTGTGCAGAATTATCTGCAGATTATTCAATTTCTTAGAAGATCTCAAATCTTTTACGCTATAACAACTGAGATACCTATCATGGATGCTTAAATGCGAGACTTTTGGACGACTGCACGTGTAATTGGTAATACAATTGAAGCAACGGTCAACGGTCGACAGTTGGGTATCACTGAAGATATCATCCGTGCCGCTTTGCATTTAGGAGATCTCGATACGGGAGACGTATGTTATGTAGCAAAGATTAGAGATCGTTCTATTCTTCGATTCGGATATTCTAGCAATCTGCCATCCAGTTCATATCACAAAGGCATGCTTCATGAAAAATGGAGATTCTTCTTTCACATTATCATGCAATGCTTTACTCCAAGAAAAGCTGGATTTGATGGCATGAGTCATAATCTATTATCGGCTATGATTGGTCTAACGTTTAATCTGCCATACAATTTTGCTCGCATGATTTTTCAGGCACTTAAAGCTCAGCTTGATTATGTCGTCGATGATCCACGTCGTCTGTTGCTATATCCTCGTTTTCTAATGATCATTTTTCAGCATCTTATTCCAAATCTTCCAATTTCTGACAGATTGATGCAGCTTGTACTTCGACGAATGACTAAACGTGTTTTTGTTGATTTCTGCACCGTTATTCCTTCAGTTTGTTCACCTCGACTTCCTGAGCTTCGACCTATGCTGGGTGCTATTGTGGTTGATGATTATAGTCCTGCAAATGATGCTGTCTGGAACGAGATATCTGCAGGTGTTAATCACTTGTTCGAATTTAATGTCGTTGGTGGAGCGAATGTTATTCTTCAACAGCCGGCAACTGTTCAACCTCAGGTTGATCCTCAACAGCCGGTGGTTATTGAAGAATCGTTTGTTCTTATGCCCGTTGTGACAAAACCTAAGGCGGTAGTTACTGATCCTGTCAGGGAACAAATACAGGATGTGATTATTGATGATATTCCTAATGCTCAGATGGTTCCATCAAATCAAAGTGAGGAAGATATTTTATTTGATAGTGTGTTAGCAATGATTGATGCTGCCATAGGGAAGGATACTCAGTCTTCTGAAAATGATGGTGGCGTCTCTTTCCGAAACACGTACAAAAGAAGTCGATTCAAAAAAGGAGATTGGGAGAAAGTTCTAGTTCGGGTCACACGAGTTCAGAGTTGGTAGTTGTTGCAGCTGTTGAAGCTTCAGCTCCTTCAGTTTCCTCTAGTGATATTCCTGTTTCTCTCTCTTTAGTACCATTTTCAGCTCCAAGTTCTTCTGCTGCAACATCTGTTGCTGTATCTGCTGCTGGTTTTTCATCGTTTGGATCAGGTATTCCAGTATTTTACTCCGAAGTTTCTACAACACCATTATTTTCTTCATTTCCTTCTCTCGCGGGTTCTGGTAATCTGTTTGCTACAACCGTGGGATTGAGTTCTTCTACTGTGCCTTCAAGCTCAGTGCAAGTTGGACGAGCTGAAAAAGATTCAGGACGATTTGGACACAGACAAAGATCTCAACGCTTCTCAGCAGAGGGAGCAGCCAAGTGGCTCACAAGCTACGGAAGCTATAACTAATGTTGTAGTTGAGGGGGAGTCTCAAAGTGGCGAAGTTGCAAGTGGGGATAAAGGTCCGAATGAGGTTGAACTTAGTGTTTTATACAATTCAGATCATGATTTGCAAGCCGGGGAGCATTTCATCTCAAACGACGACATAGACAAAGATGATGAAGTCATTGGAATAGTAGAGGAGCTCAGACCAAATGAAGATGTTGATCATGCGTTCATGAGCAAAGGTGGTAGGTAATGTGTCGTATTCGATGAATGTTCAATCGATCGAAGGAGTGGAAGTTGATTTTGAAAACTTACACGGAATTGCTTATAACAATACTCTGGTTGATGCTAATCCTAATCAAGGGCCGATTCCTGAAGAGATTCAGAAAGCTTTATGATTTAGAAAACTCCCACCGGATCTTAATCAGAAGAAGCGTTTTGAACGCACTCAGGGAGAGTTCTCAGAGCAAATCAGAAGCTCGGATTGGGATGAGCAGAATCATCTGGTCTTGATCAAGCGTATGGGTGGAGTTCAGTACTTCAAATGGCGGTTTCAAACTTTAAGTTCTCTTCTGGGTCACCACCTCCATCATATCGCTCTGCTTAACTTCAATACTCCAACGAAAAATGGACTTATTTGTCACTTGAAGAAAGTCTTGGAAAATGAAAGCAGAGCAATGAAGTGGGAGCAATTTAAACCAGCTTTGGGACGTCTAATCAGGACAAGAAATAAGTTCTCAGGTGAAATTCAGTATAAGGCTGTGTTCTGACCTGCCTTGTGTTTGAGAGCTATTCCTTTTAGGCAGTTTGACTTAGACAGCATGTCTGGGATAAAATTCTGGTACCTTGATGGGAGGACATGAGAAGCTATTATTACTAAGCAGAAAGTGTCTGAATTGATCGTGAAAGTTTTAGATCCAATGTGGTTAGTAAATTTCAAACTTTCAGATCTGAAGAAGCTGAGGCGTTTACCGCTGTATTACAACGCTGAAAACCGTGAGCTTGCTATGCCTTTCATTTGTGTTGTCCAATTCTGCGTAAAGAACAAGGTGGGAGCAGGAAGTGACTACTCCAAGGTTTAATGAAGATCTGTAGATCCCGCATGTATCAAGGGGGAGTCTGTAAGTGCACCAAAGTTTGATAAATGCTGGATACTGCTGAAGTTTCAACATTAAAGGACTAATCTTGCAATTATGTGAAAGTGTCTCATGAGAACTTGTTCATTTATGTCTCATCAGAACGAGTGGTTTATATGTTGAGAAATTGTGGTGAGAACTTGTGGTTTATATGGTGAGACCTTAGTGGTGAGAACTTGTTGGTTTATATGGTGAGAACTTGTTGTTTTATATGGTGAGACCTTAGTGTGAGAACTTGTGGTTTTCCTTTTAGTGGTGAGTACTTATTTGTTATGTACTGAGAGTTTCATTGTAATGTTGTGCGACCTTAAGTGTGTATATATTCTTAATGTCTTGTACACATCAGGGAACGAAGACCATTCAATGAAACAGAGAATATTTTGGAGAAAACTTCTTGTGCAAACAAACCCTAGCTTTGTGTTCATTATTCAATCTGTGTGATTGTTGATTGTGCATACTTTGTGTATTCACGATTCTCTCATCTTCTACACCTTCTGTACGAGCTCTACGTTGCGGTACGAGGCACGCGGTGGTTTCCGCACATCGCGTGTGTGTTCGATCGGCCCGGTTTGTGTGTTCGTTGAAGGAAGATGACCTTTCAAATTTAATAGAGTTGTCGGTGTGAATTCAATTTTATATACGTTTTAAGTCAGATGAGTCACTTTGTCTTAGAAATTAGTGTTTTTGTTTTATGTTTTTTTCCGGTTTTTACTGGTTCACACCGTTTCACACCTCCTAAAATTGCTAGAATGGTTTTACGTCCTCTGCCCCACATCATGGGGGGCTTAAGACTAGTAATTATATATTATGATATATATACTAAGAGTTAGCTACAAAGTCTAAATTTCCTAAAAAATGTAAAATATTATAAAACACACCGAAAACCTCACATATAACTTAATGAAGATTAGTAAAACATCATATATGTGGGTTTTGTGTTGTGTTTTGAATTATAAGGCTCTGATTATGGAATTACAAATATTAATGTGTTTTACGTTAATAGCATGTTGTCTTTTATATTCATATTTTAACAATGATGTGTGAAGTTTTTATGGACCATTAGGGTTTGAATATGATGGTTTAGTAATCTTCACTCTGTAATTTGTGAGTTTGGAGTGTCTTTTATGGATGAAATTATAGTGTTTTATAATTTTTTACACTTTTTAGGAAATTTTTACTTTAAGTCCGAACGAGACCCTATTATATTATATTGTATTATATTATATTATATTATATTATATTATATTATATTATATTATATTATATTATATTATATTATATTATATTATATTATATTATATTATATTATATTATATTATATTATATTATATTATATTATATTATATTATATTATATTATATTATATTATATTATATTATATTATATTATATTATATTATTGGATTTTATCACCCCTAAATATTGGATATTGACCTCTGTCACCCCCCAACTATCACTTTGACGCCCGCCACCCCTAACTTAACACTTAGTGTGTTCTGTCACCATGTCGTTAACTGATCACTAACTTTTGATCATGTTACTGTACTTTTGGGGGTGTCCTAAGATCCATAAAGTCTTTCTAAGATCCCTATGTCACCCCCAAAAGTATAGTAATATGATTAAAAGTTAGTAATCAGTTAATGAGGTGATGACAGAATAAACTAAGTGTTAAGTTGGGGTTGGCAACGGCCAATAGCTAATAGTTGTGGTGATAAAATCCAATAATCCTATATTATATTATATTACGTTACGTCACGTCACGTCACGTCACGTCACGTCACGTCACGTCACGTCACGTCACGTCACGTCACGTCACGTCACGTCACGTCACGTCACGTCACGTCACGTCACGTCACGTCACGTCACGTCACGTCACGTCACGTCACGTCACGTCACGTCACGTCACGTCACGTCACGTCACGTCACGTCACGTCACGTCACGTCACGTCACGTCACGTCACGTCACGTCACGTCACGTCACGTCACGTCACGTCACGTCACGTCACGTCACGTTAATTACATTACATTACATATTTATATATTTATTTTATATTTATTTTTAAGGGCTGTAGGTCCAACTAGCGGGGGATCTAGTCGCCTAATCGTTGTATACGAACAGACCCGGTTGTGCGGAATCCAACCGGTTAAGCAAACCGAGATCGAGACACGAAAACACAAAGGTTAAATGTTTAACAGTCAACTGAATTAATCACCAGAAAGTTTTGTTTACAACGACTACACAAAGTTATAACTCTCACAAACTAACTCAGTTCTCTCTCTCAGTTTTCTCTTGTGTTTCTGTGTTTTTGCTCTGTATCTTTCTGTCTTTGGTGCTGCTTATATAGAGGAAACAGTCGACGAAACATGTTGAGGTCGACGAAACTCATCATAAGCCGACGAAACCTCAAGATGAAAGACCATGATGACGAAACTTCCAGGAGTTTCGTCATGCACAGCTGAAGGAGTTTCGTCATCAGAACTAGACCAGAGTTTCGTCATGATCATGCAGGAGTTTCGTCATGCAAAGTTCTGCAGGAGTTTTGTCACAGACATAAGCTACTGGACTTTCGTCAACAGCATGTTATGCTGGTGTTTCGTCGCTGACAGCAGCAAACAAGTAGGATCTTGCAGACATTCTTGATAACAATCTGAGACACGTGGGAGGAAATCGAGGTTCGGTCTTCAACTTGTAACAACGTCGAACCGAGCGAGCCATATCCACTATTATGTATCAACAAACTCCCCCTTGGATGCTGCTCGTGAGGGTTCATCTTCCATGTCTATCATGTCGGAGGATCTTCAACGTCTTCACTTGACGTAAGTAGAGAGTGTATCAACAAATTCCCTTTTTCATTTAGGAAGTGTGTTAACAAACTCCCCCTTACAATAAACTCTCCCTTGAGTTATGCTCGTGAATCTTTTGATCTTCAATGCTTTAGATCCTTGTGGTGTTGAAGAGTGGTCAGCGGAAACTCGATCATCCTTATCTTTTGAGTGCCTCCACGTCGTGTCTTCATTCCAAAGCTTGTTATCGAACACGTTCTCTTCGCCTTTAGAGAATGTAGCATCTGCACATACAAGAAAGCTAAACGCGTAATGAGAACAAACGCTTGGAATATAGTTAACATAAACAAATGACACACATGTGACCATGTTTTCAACTACCGTCCGACAGTTTGAAAGGTTAACAAATTTTTCAATTTTAGATTTTAACTTTCAAAAACTTGCAAATTTCGACCGTTTATGAAGATTTAGTTGTTTTGGTTTCAATCAGATTTCAGATGTCGAAGACTCGAGTTCCAACATCGGGTAATCAAAACAAATTAGAAATAAAATCTTTTTGGCTTTTTATAAAGGTTATATTAAAACACACCTAAAATCTTTTTGGAATTTTGAATATTTCAAATGTAAAGACTGAAAGCAGTAAATAAATATATACAAAGATGCAGAAACTGAAAGCATTAAATAAATATTTACAGACATTCTTTTTACGAGTTTCGAGGGTAAGAGAATCATATCAGTTTACGCTCAGGCCAAAACGCTCTTGTTGTTCAATTAGTTAACATTTAGATAAGCATCCTATAACGATTATCGGTATTGTTGTCCACATAAGCTCAACTTATCAGATGTAATCATGGCGAGGGGATACGATTAGTGTATGATTTATACTTACCGACCGGTGTTCATCCACACACGACACATTCCCGTATGAAGGTATGCACGAGAGTTCATCTTACCGGTGAGTATACCATTTATCATCTATTTTGACGTATATGAAAATGTGAAATACTCACTTATTTTTTATTGAAAACAAGCCATATGTGATAGAATCACTTATTGATGAGGAACTTGATTTTCAAATGCATGAGGGCACAGGAGCAAGTCCGTGAACAGGTCAGTACAAACGTACAGCAAAGAGACGAACTTAACTCCTGGATAAATGTGATATATTATCACTTATTTTTGGGACATGTGATTGTTGATCACTTATTGAGGTCGTATGCAGTATGTACACGTATGTATGGTATCATGGAAGATCTAGACTTGGGTCCCCGTTGTTTTCGGTAAAAGAAACAACCATTATACCCAGATGATAAACAGCATAAAGACCACATATCTCAGAACCTCGGCAATCTATAAACGAAATTTCGGTACCAAGACCATATGCCAATGAGCGGTTCCCACCTGGTCTTCAGTCGATTTAAGTTTATATCACCCTGCACACTTTAAATGATTGTGAGCCTACCGATACATCTTATATAGAGCTGCTTATCGTTTTTCAGTTTAGGTTTAAAGAGGTTTGGACAGACCACTGATGTACTATCATTTTCTCTTTTGCTCTCCAGGAAACACATTTTTGTTTTTCTATTGTTTTTGTATTTTTGAAATTTTTCGATGTTTTTGGATTTTTAAAATTTTTCAATATTTTTGTATTTTTCGTTTTTACTCCCCCTAAAATGCAAAAAGTACGAGAAATTTCGAAAACACAAACAAATATTTATAAAAATGATTTTCTGATGTTGGTTTTACTCTTGCTTGACCTTAATGCCGTTTACCATAAATAAAAAGTCAAATCGGGATTTGTCAAATGCTTTGGTAAAAAGGTCGGCACGTTGGTCATCGGTGTGGACCTTAACAACATCGATAAGCCTTTTATCAAAGCAATCACGTATGAAGTGATATTTGATTTCGATGTGTTTGGTCTTTGAGTGCTGCACTGGATTTCTAGTGATCTGTAAAGCAGCAGAATTATCAACGAAAATAGGAGTAGATAGGAATTCAAAACCGTAGTCGTGCATTTGTTGTTGAATCCACAAGACTTGGGAGCAACAACTTGAGACAGCAATGTATTCAGCTTCGCATGTTGATGTAGCGACGCAAGTCTGCTTCTTGCACTGCCATGTGACTAGGCGATTTCCTAAAAACTGACATCCAGCCGTTGTGGATTTGCTGTCGATTTTGCATCCGCCAAAATCAGAATCACTGAAAGAAATGAAGTCAAAGTTATTATCCCTAGGGTACCATAGACCGGTGTCAGGGCAACCCTTCAAATAATGAAAAATCCTTTTTACAGCTGCAAGATATGAGGCCTTCGGGTTAACTTGATATCTGGCAAGCAGGCACGTTGGATACATTATATCTGGCCTTGATGCTATCAGGTACATAAGAGATCCGATCATCGCGCTGTAGTATGAGGGGCTAACAACTTCACCCTTCAAGTCCGGATGAATTCCATGATTTTGCTGCAGTGGGGTACCAATGGGCGTTGCATCAGACATCTGGAACCGGCTCAAGATGTCACCAACATATTTAGTCTGATGGATGAATATCCCAGACTCAGTTTGCTGAACTTGTAGGCCCAAAAAGAAATTCATTTCCCCCATTGCGCTCATCTCGAATTTATCCTGCATAATGCGCTCAAAGTTCCTACACAAAACATTGTTAGTTGAACCAAAAATGATATCATCAACGTATACCTGCACTAATAGAAGATCTCCATCCTGTTCTTTGATGAAAAGAGTGCAATCGATAAGACCTCTGCGAAATCCATTCTCTAGCAGATAATTAGATAAGGTTGCATACCAAGCTCGCGGTACTTGATGTAGACCATAGAGAGCTTTGTTCAGCAACCAAACCCGATCAGGGTGAATAGGATCTTCAAAACCTGGAAGCTGTTCAACTGGTGCATAAACTTCGTTGTAGTCAATCCCTTCAATCTGACGAAAACCTTGAACGACTAATCTTGCTTTGTTTCGAATGACTACTCCACGGTCATCCCTTTTGCACTTAAAAACCCAACGAGTACAAATTTTCTTGTAATCACCAGGTTTATCAACGAGTTTCCAGACACCTAGCTTCTGGAATTGCTGCAGTTCTTCCTGCATAGCTTCCACCCAAGCATTATCTTTCAAAGCTTCTTTCCAAGATTTTGGTTCTTCTTGTGAAACATAACACGTGAAGGACCAATCGTTTTGTTGACCAGATTCCCGAATAGCCGCATACAAGCCTGCATTATTGTTGTTTCGCAACATGTTTCTTGTTTGTACGCCACTTTTGTAACACCCCCAAAACTGAATTATTAATTTGCTAGTTTGTTATCATGTTTAACAAAATGAGGTATAATAATTGGGTTAGTAAACCTAGTTAAATGTCTAGCAAATTAAGTAAAGGAATGAAATTAAAGCCAAATATGATGGTGTCATGAATTTAAGGGGCTAAGGTTGCCAAATTAGAAACTTGAATTGAATAAAAATAAAAAGAAAAATCAAAACTCACACACATACGATGTGTGAGTCTGGACGATCGAACAAGGGAGCAGGGCAAGGTGAAACCCTAGTTTCACCAAATCCATCAAATTCAGTAGGGATTTCAAGGATAAATCGAATGCATGAACCAAAGATGGTGATCTCTTAGTAGTTCTAACATCATGTAAGTTAAATTTCTTGATTTAGTGATGTTCGATTTTGTGGGTTTAGCATAATTCGTGTATGTAATACAAAATTGGTATGAATAATGGTTACTATGGTTGCCAAAACACCAAGAGATGTTAATTTTTTATATGAGCATGGATTAGGCAAAACCCACTTGCATGTCAAGGAATGTCTAGAAATTGTGAAGTCTTACATGTTAATTTGGTTGTTGATCAGTGAATTTGTTATGAATAATTGATGTTACAACCATATGTTCATAGTTAGGATGAAATATTGTTATGAACTTGAATGATTATTAATAAGTTATGTGAAGAATTAGTAGGAATCATGCTTTAAAAGCTTGTACATAAGGTTTTACGAATACGAAACCCGCCAAGTGTTCGATGAAATGCCTAAGAGAACAAATTTGTGAAAATGTATGAAAGTTGTGAATAAGTATGTACAGAAAGTGTCTATGGTATAGTTGTTAGCAAGATAATATGTGGAGTATGCTTTAGGTGGAGTCCATACGAAATTTCGGATTGAATAAATGGTTTGATAAAACTATGCATTAGGGACTTGTACCTTGTGCTTAAATGGTGTGATGCTCACCATGTATTTGATGCGCTTGATTTATGGTAATCAAAAGTAAATGTGTACGAATGTGAAACAAATAGCTTATTAATAAATAATAATGTCGGAGTTATGTCGTGTACGTATCTATGATAATAAATTTGACTAAGTAAATGTTGAACAATGTGGTTGTCAGTTCATGTTTTATGCGTGATAAAGTTTGACTATTAAAAGTCCATGTAGCTAAGAGTTGCAAATGGATGCGATATGAATAATCATGCTTGCTAACTATGAAATGGGTATGATGACTTGAAAGGATAGGAAACCCAAATTGACATGGACTCAAGTATGGAAGGCTAACGGATCAAGAGGAAATGAGGAAGTTATGCACAAACTTGGACGCACGAGGTAAGTGATTTCCGTAATCACTTCTTAGTTTGTTTAAGTAATATAATGTTTTAATTATTAAGTTCATATGAAGTTGAGGTCAAATCAATAGATTATTTTGATAAATGCACGAACGGGTCGAATAGTTCGTAGATGAATAACAAGCCGAACACGTATAATTTAAGAAATTCCTTAGCTCGGATGTTGGATTTCAAGTCCACATGATAAAATAATAATTTACAATCATGTAGGAAGAAACGTGACGCAAAACGGATGAAAAATGAGAGAGTTATGTCCGTTTCGGTAAGAATTAATGGCTAGGAAAAGTGCAGAGTTGACCCGGCCGGGTGGTGAGCTGACACGGCCGGGTGAAGGTTCTGTCAAAAATATTACTTATGTGATTTATGCATCGTAGGCTTCGGTATATTATCCGTGGACTACGATGGACCTCCCAAACGTGATTTCGAGTGTTTCCTTGACGATTATAGGTTGTAAACCCAAGTCTAAGCCTCATGTAATTTATATAAGAGTATGATAGATGTATGTAATGAAGTTGGACATGTATTACATGTAAATGGTATACAAGAATGCGTACGGAACACGTAGGTATGAATACATGATTGTAGGTATGACTGAATGTATATTAGGTATGTGGATGTGGATGATTGTAAGTATGTATGTGTGCAAGTATGTGCGAATGCATGATTTGGATGCATTTGAGAATTAGCGTTACTAATAATACCCTTGGGTTTGGAATGTAAGTTAATTAGATACATTTAAATGGTTGACGTCCTTTGTACGAAGATGTAGTACTTGAATATGTTGAGATTACGGGTTTGCTAACCAAGTTATTATTGAGTATGTTTAAAAGTGCAGGTTTATGAATGTCGGACTTTTGAAGTGTTGATATAATAATGAAACGGTTGAATGTTGAAAGGATAATCGGGTTGAAGTAACTTATGCGGTTAGAATATGCTATGGACGTTTTAGTTTATACAACATTTTATGTTTGGTCGTCATCATCTAGTAACGGGTTAGTTGTATGAAAATATATGTCATACCCATTTAATTGGGTAATCGAATGCGTGAGAGAAATGAAAGTACATACGCGAATGGAACTAAAGTGACGGTTTTATAAGCAATTAAGTATAATGACTAACTTTTTTAAAGCTTTGTTGAATGTAGGTAAATCCTCAATTCAGGCGACTTGGAGAATCGGAGCGAGCACGTGTTCTTGTTATGTCATACCAAACGCTTCCGCTAGCTTGTTCAAATGTTTTTGGTCCAAAATCTGTTGTATTGGTTCTTAGTAGTATTTTGTCGAATGAATTGTAGAATTGTATCTAGTTTGATTATGTTTAAAACAGGGGTATGCTCGTTTTATGGACGGGTCATGCCCAAAATTTTGTTAAAAGTTTTTTTTATGAAGTTATTAAATGTAAAGTCTTTAAACCAGTAAAGTTGTTATTTTATAAAGACGAATAAGCGGTCCTTACAAGTTGGTATCAGAGCCTAGGTTTGAGTGATTCGAGCTTTTAACGTGATGCTTGAACTCAAACCGATGGCTCATTCGAAAGTGTGCTCGCTCCATGATCACCAATGAGGTAACAATTTAAGTTCCCGATGAATGCAAGTTTATGTAATGAGTATTAGATGTAAAGTTAAGTTAAGGATGTGAAGTAATAATTATGGTGGCGAAACAATGAATTCCAGGGACCGTACGGCTGGAAACGGACCCGAGAAAGAGTTAAAACGCTAAAAAAAAAAAAAACAAAGCTGCAGCGGATTAACAAACGGCTGGCCGTCGCCGACGGCCAGACACCCGTCGCCGACGCCCCCCCCCCCCCTAGCCGACGCCTTAACCTCCTGTCTACGGGGTTAATGGCCGACGCCATTTTAAAAAGCCCGTCGCCGACGGGTTAGTAAGCCGTCGCCGACGGCTTGTGTATTTCAGCCCACAAAAATTTTAAAATTTTCCAAATTTTGTTTAACGGTACTTCCCGGGAGCCTGATTTACGGTTTTGTCAAGTCATTATGAGGTAAATTAAGTATGTAATGATTAAGTAAATAATGGCAATGGTATAAAACCATTAAACGTTTAATGGAATGTACACGAGGGTATGAAATAAACGACGAATGTGTGAAGTTAAGCTCGAGATGAAAGGATGTGAATAAGTAATACGGACTAATGAACTATGATATGTTGAAAGTTTATGATCCGTATTGAATGTAAACATGACATGGTGTAGATGGCTGATGCAAGCAACGTTAATGATAATGATGATACTATTCGTCAAGAAGCAATATTCAACAAGGTCACAGAAGTGGCGGAAGGGATGATCCGTGAACGCGGTCTAGGACCGGCATCAAGGCAAGTAATAAGACGAATTGACCCCTGGTACGTAAACTCAACGCGTGGAGGTATGAAATGGTATAATTAGGCAAGTGAATGAAAATTCTAAATGAATATAATAACAACATGGTAAGGAAGTTTTAAAAATGTAACACATGCCAAAACTTAATTCTTCGGGCATAATGTGGCGATTACGCGAAGACACGAAACTAGTACGTGGATTGTGTACCTGGCCAGTACACAAGAAACGTATGACGTTCATGAGATCGCGGTAATTGCTACAGGTATGTCCGTAGAATTGGGTAGCAGGTGGGCGTATGGGGGAAATGAGTAGTAAGACTCTCGGGAGATTGAGAGTACTACGTAAGAGTAAAGAGTGCATATGATAAGAATGAAATGCTTGAATCCGCGAGACGGATTCAAGGAATGAAAGATATGGATGCAATGCTTGAATCTGCGAGACGGATTCAAGGAATGAAAGACGTGAATGAAATGCTTGAATTCGCGAGACGGATTCAAGGAATGAAAGAGATGGATGCAATGCTTGAATCCGCGAGACGGATTCAAGGAATGAAAGACGTGAATGAAATGCTTGAATCCGCGAGACGGATTCAAAGAATGAAAGATATGGATGCAATGCTTGAATCCGCGAGACGGATTCAAGGAAGGAATGAAAGACATGAATGAAATGCTTGAATCCGCGAGACGGATTCAAAGAATGAATGATATGGATGCAATGCTTGAATCCGCGAGACGGATTCAAGGAATGAAAGGCATGAATGCAAAGTTTGAATCCGCGAAGCAGATTTAAGATATAAAAGACGAAACTAGTCTACATAAGAAGAAGTCGATAGCTTGACCATGTTAAGTAAATGTAAAGGAAATGAGCAAAAGAATGATAAGAATGAAAATATTCGAATGTGTAAGTAATTACGGACCGAACAAGTAAATATTTCTTAAGTGATATGACCCAAATTATGTTTAAACTTACATATATATATATATATATATATATATATATATATATATATATACATGAATATATTTATGCAAATGCGTTGTATGCAAGAATGGTAGAAATATTAAATGGGACATACGGGTCAGATGGCGATCGCCATTTGAACTCGGTAGTTAATGATTTGATTCGTTAAGTTTTATACTCATAGGTGAGCTTGAAGAATAGAGACGCAATGTCACTAATCGGAAAGGAATGATTATCGTAAGGCATGAATAACAAATCAATGGAATTTACTTCCGTCAGGTATGTTCGTAATGATTGTCGAGTGGTATAGAACTTGAATGCTCGTAACTGTGGAAATCTGATAGAATGTAAGAGACGGCAAGTATCGTTAAGAAATACTAACCTTGATGCTCGGCTTGTTGGCCATGTTCATTTGAACAAGACATTGTAGAAAAGATATGCATGGCATGAATAACAATAGTAACTATGGAAATAATGCTTAGTTTTCGTGTTAAGTACGGATAAGTAAGTTTAAGAAGGGTGATTTTGGTTGTAACCGTAAGTCTTTCGAATGATTATAAATGCGCATGATAATATATCGACCCTTCCTATGAGCTTAAGGGTAATCAGAAGTAAGGATAGAAATGGAATGTTTAGGAAGGCTCATAGTGAACAAAATGAAAGATAGCATATGATGTATGAGTAGTATGAAATAAATCGATTTATTTCGATTAGTAAATATATGAATGTAATATGCTTAAATAGGATGTTAGAAACAAGCCATAGACTTAGTTTGTATGATTAATAACTGTATACACTTGGAATAAATTCGATGAATGAAGCGCTAGTGATGGTATGTGCTAGGAGCTAGCATTATAAAGTGAAGACGACACTAATAAGAGCTCTGGATCAGATTCTGACTTTAATGCTATTATGAAAGTAATTTACTTGATTTAAGAACGGTGGGACAATGCGTACAAAGACGTTTATGAATGAATGAAACATTTGCCAAGATCCCGAATGCATTTAGGTTGTAGTAAGTATTGTGGATGAACAACTTGAAAGGGGTAAGAGTAGAATTGGTCTAGTTTGAATGAGAAAGGTTTCGGGGACGAAACCTCATTTAAGGGGGGTAGACTTGTAACACCCCAAAACTGAATTATTAATTTGCTAGTTTGTTATCATGTTTAACAAAATGAGGTATAATAATTGGGTTAGTAAACCTAGTTAAATGTCTAGAAAATTAAGTAAAGGAATGAAATTAAAGCCAAATATGATGGTGTCATGAATTTAAGGGGCTAAGGTTGCCAAATTAGAAACTTGAATTGAATAAAAATAAAAAGAAAAATCAAAACTTACACACATACGATGTGTGAGTCTGGACGATCGAACAAGGGAGCAGGGCAAGGTGAAACCCTAGTTTCACCAAATCCATCAAATTCAGTAGGGATTTCAAGGATAAATCGAATGCATGAACCAAAGATGGTGATCTCTTAGCAGTTCTAACATCATGTAAGTTAAATTTCTTGATTTAGTGATGTTCGATTTTGTGGGTTTAGCATAATTCGTGTATGTAATACAAAATTGGTATGAATAATGGTTACTATGGTTGCCAAAACACCAAGAGATGTTAATTTTTTTATATGAGCATGGATTAGGCAAAACCCACTTGCATGTCAAGGAATGTCTAGAAATTGTGAAGTCTTACATGTTAATTTGGTTGTTGATCAGTGAATTTGTTATGAATAATTGATGTTACAACCATATGTTCATAGTTAGGATGAAATATTGTTATGAACTTGAATGATTATTAATAAGTTATGTGAAGAATTAGTAGGAATCACGCTTTAAAAGCTTGTACATAAGGTTTTACGAATACGAAACCCGCCAAGTGTTCGATGAAATGCCTAAGAGAACAAATTTGTGAACATGTATGAAAGTTGTGAATAAGTATGTACAGAAAGTGTCTATGGTATAGTTGTTAGCAAGATAATATGTGGAGTATGCTTTAGGTGGAGTCCATACGAAAATTCGGATTGAATAAATGGTTTGATAAAACTATGCACTAGGGACTTGTACCTTGTGCTTAAATGGTGTGATGCTCACCATGTATTTGATGCGCTTGATTTATGGTAATCAAAAGTAAATGTGTACGAATGTGAAACAAATAGCTTATTAATAAATAATAATGTCGGAGTTATGTCGTGTACGTATCTATGATAATAAATTTGACTAAGTAAATGTTGAACAATGTGGTTGTCAGTTCATGTTTTATGCGTGATAAAGTTTGACTATTAAAAGTCCATGTAGCTAAGAGTTGCAAATGGATGCGATATGAATAATCATGCTTGCTAACTATGAAATGGGTATGATGACTTGAAAGGATAGGAACCCCAAATTGACATGGACTCAAGTATGGAAGGCTAACGGATCAAGAGGAAATGAGGAAGTTATGCACAAACTTGGACGCACGAGGTAAGTGATTTCCGTAATCACTTCTTAGTTTGTTTAAGTAATATAATGTTTTAATTATTAAGTTCATATGAAGTTGAGGTCAAATCAATAGATTATTTTGATAAATGCACGAACGGGTCGAATAGTTCGTAGATGAATAACAAGCCGAACACGTATAAGTTAAGAAATTCCTTAGCTCGGATGTTGGATTTCAAGTTCACATGATAGAATATTAATTTACAATCATGTAGGAAGAAACGTGACGCAAAACGGATGAAAAATGAGAGAGTTATGTCCGTTTCGGTAAGAATTAATGGCTAGGAAAAGTGCAGAGTTGACCCGGCCGGGTGGTGAGCTGACACGGCCGGGTGAAGGTTCTGTCAAAAATATTACTTATGTGATTTATGCATCGTAGGCTTCGGTATATTATCCGTGGACTACGATGGACCTCCCAAACGTGATTTCGAGTGTTTCCTTGACGATTATAGGTTGTAAACCCAAGTCTAAGCCTCATGTAATTTATATAAGAGTATGATAGATGTATGTAATGAAGTTGGACATGTATTACATGTAAATGGTATACAAGAATGCATATGGAACACGTAGGTATGGATACATGATTGTAGGTATGACTGAATGTATATTAGGTATGTAGATGTGGATGATTGTAAGTATGTATGTGTGCAAGTATGTGCGAATGCATGATTTGGATGCATTTGAGAATTAGCGTTACTAATAATACCCTTGGGTTTGGAATGTAAGTTAATTAGATACATTTAAATGGTTGACGTCCTTTGTACGAAGATGTAGTACTTGAATATGTTGAGATTACGGGTTTGCTAACCAAGTTATTATTGAGTATGTTTAAAAGTGCAGGTTTATGAATGTCGGACTTTCGAAGTGTTGATATAATAATGAAACGGTTGAATGTTGAAAGGATAATCGGGTTGAAGTAACTTATGCGGTTAGAATATGCTATGGACGTTTTAGTTTATACAACATTTTATGTTTGGTCGTCATCATCTAGTAACGGGTTAGTTGTATGAAAATATATGTCATACCCATTTAATTGGGTAATCGAATGCGTGAGAGAAATGAAAGTACATACGCGAATGGAACTAAAGTGACGGTTTTATAAGCAATTAAGTATAATGACTAACTTTTTTAAAGCTTTGTTGAATGTAGGTAAATCCTCAATTCAGGCGACTTGGAGAATCGGAGCGAGCACGTGTTCTTGTTATGTCATACCAAACGCTTCCACTAGCTTGTTCAAATGTTTTTGGTCCAAATTCTGTTGTATTGGTTCTTAGTAGTATTTTGTCGAATGAATTGTAGAATTGTATCTAGTTTGATTATGTTTAAAACAGGGGTATGCTCGTTTTATGGACGGGTCATGCCCAAAATTTTGTTAAAAGTTTTTTTTATGAATGTTATTAAATGTAAAGTCTTTAAACCAGTAAAGTTGTTATTTTATAAAGACGAATAAGCGGTCCTTACAACTTTGTGCATTACCGATGATGTTTTGTTGAGGATGGGTATTGTGAATTCTTGTTTCTGGATTTTCTGGAACTGGAATGTTTGTACCCAGATTGTTGAGATTGAGATCAACAACCAAGTCAATACCCTGAACTGTCGAAGAAGAGGATGCAGTAGCTTCAGCTGTTTTAGGGGCGTCCACTGGAGGTGTAGCCTCTGAAGTACCATGAACAGCTTCTTGGTCTGCATCGAGAAATTCATCATCCTCTGAAGATTCATTTAGTTCGTTAGCATCGTGAAAATCCTCATTATCGAGAGTATTATTGTTCACTGAAGATGGTTCTGGATTGTTGACAATAATTGGACGAACCAACGGTGAATCTGTTGCGTTGTCACTCTCGAAAAACATCTTTGCCGCAGCACTTTCTTCGACTTCTTGAATATTGATCGAATTGAAAAAGTCATGTTACTCAAACATCCAAGGCTAACCAGGACATTTGACTGGCAATGTGTGCCTTTGAACTCTAACTTCAGACCATTCCTCGACCCTTTTTGTCTCTAGATTCTAGACTCTTAAGTTCGGGGTGGCATACCCAAGAAAGTATCCTTCAATTGATTTTGCCCCAAACTTTCCATTAGGATCGATCATTGTGCAAGGAGCTCCAAACGGTTCAAGATATGACGAATCTGGTTTCCGTTTGTGAAGAAGCTCAAAGCAGGTCTTGTTGTGTCTTTTGACTGTAAGGACTCGGTTCAATGTATAACAAGCAGAGGACACAGCTTCAGTCCAGAAGGGAATCGGCTATTGTGACTCTACCAACATCGTCCTAGCAGTCTCTTTCAATGTATGATTTTTACGTTTAGCGACGTCGTTCTGTTGAGGAGTGTAAGCTGCACTAAATTCGTGAAGAATACCTTTTGATCTACAGAACTCCTCCATTGCATGATTCTTAAACTCAGTTCCATTGTCGCTGCGAATCCGTTTAACCTTCAAAGTATACAAATTCTCAATCTGAATGATCAAGTTTTTGATAATTCTGAAAGCGTCACTTTTGTGTGCCATAAACGCCACCCAAGAAAATCTTGAATAATCATCAGTCACCACGAGGCAGTACTGATGATTCCTGATGCTTTTATGCTTGACAGGACCGAACAAATCCATGTGCAAACGTTCAAGCAGAATTACCACGGTGTTAATCTTCTTTGTAGGGTGTCGTTTCCTGATTTGCTTTCCTTTTTGGCATGAAACACAGACGTCTTAAAGATTCATTTTACGTAGGTGAATGTTACCCTTCTGTCTATGCCAAGAGATTGAGTCTTTTTCAGTGGCTTTGGTAATAAAACAAGTTGCTTGTGTAGATGTTGTAATTGCTTGGCTCATATCAAGGACATATAAATCATTTATCCTTGGAGCAGATAAGAGAATCCATTATTTCAGAATCTTGAGGCCAGGTTTCAGCACATAACATCCATTTGCATCAAAGTGTACTGAAAACTGCATATCACAAATTTGTGAAACGCTGAGAAGATTGTGATCAAGTTGTTGCACAAAGTTGATCTTATCAAAGCTTACAACCCCGTTGGATACCATTCCTTCGCCAGTAATATATCCGCCTTTATCTCCAGCAAAAGCAATATAACCTCCTCTAATAGATTTAACGTCGTAGAGAAGCTTCATGTCGCCTGTCATGTGCCTGGTTGCCCCACTATCAACAATCCAATGACTGCTGAAAGTTCCTCCTGGAACATCCTGCACATGAACTCACATGATTAGTTGGAGATGGGGACCCAAGACTTTGTTGTCTTGGGTCTTCCATTTTCATCAACAAAAGTTATTTCAACTTCTCGATGGTTAGGAAATTGTGATGCTCCCCCTGAAGTTGTGGTCATTTTAGGTTTCCATGTCTGTTGAGTTTTACCAGTTTGATTGTTTGAAACTTTAACTTTGTGATTATTTGAAGATTTTGAAATTTTTGAAGTTTCTGGTTTAACTGAAACATATTGTTTTTGAACCACATCGGTTTTAAGTGCTTTCTCAATTACCTTGATTTATTGGCGTTTCTGTTTCTTTTCCCTTTCTTTTACAAGACGGGGATCTTGTTTTGAAGAAACAGATCGCTTTCGGTAATTTTGTTCACGGGGATCATCAACTTTGGCCTTTAACTTATGAAGATACGGACAATTTCGAATGATATGTCCAATTTCAACACACTCAAAACATGATCTTCGTTCAACAAACCCCGAAGTATCATATGACAGTCTTGTTGATGAACTTTGTGATCCCGAGGTACTTGGTTTTGAACTGTTTTGTTCATTTCTTTTAAAAAAATTTAACTTGATTGATATGATCTAAGTTAGATTTATTTGCAAAATTTTCCAATTTATCCGTTCCCTTTGATTTCACAAAGTTCACCTTCTTGTTCTTCTTTTGATTCGGTTCCTTACGACCTTGGGTCGTTGATTTTCCTTTTGGTTTGGTATGATTTTGCTACTTTTTCACTGTTGGTAATTTCTGATTGCCATATTATTTTCGAATTTCGTCCTTTGGAATCGGAGGGCACTGTGTTACCACAACGTGTGAAGCCGACTTTCCCAAAAACCTACTTGTCGAATCTTCAAAAACTTTACTGATTAAAGATTGATTTACATTTTTAATCGGAAAATCTTTTTCAGAATAGATTTTATCATCACCAACAAGAGTGTACAGCAAATTCACACTCTCAGACTTTTGTGCAGAAGTGGACTCAACCTGAACAGTCTTAGTAGGTTTTGCGGGAGGATCACATAGAATGTGATTCTCAAGAGGTATGTCCTCTTCTTTGATAACCGCATCAGATTGTCCAGAGTCAGTATCATCGGATTCATCATCTGAAGAATCAGCATCCTCAACAATGACTGGAGGATCCTGATTTTGTTCAGCAGTTGATACTTTCTTATCTGCTGACATATCCGAATCTGATGATATTTCCGTTTTGTATCCGAGTTCGGTTGCAAATTTCTCAATGTCCAAAGGAACAGATTGCTCAAAATAAGTTCTATTCTCTTCATCAGGCATTGCATCATAATTTTGTCTAACAGGTGGTGGACATTTCTTGTATCCAATGCACGTGACATCCTTTTTCTCTTTTTGTATGTTAATGATGTGATCCAGCACATATCTAGAGTTTGAGTAACTATCTAGCTTAAGCTGGATTGCCTCACTTTCACACTTTATACAGGCTAACTCTTTTTGCATGACCTCGAGACGATTGATGTAACAGTTTATGTTAGTTTGTTTTCTTGAAACCATTTTAGTTAGCTCGGTTTTATCTTCTCCCAATTTTTCAATCATCGTTTTAAACTCTTTTTCATGGTTTTTATAAAACATGTTAGCCTCTTTGCATTTTGAAAGATCCACTGTCAACTTTTGATTGTGGATATATGTCACGTCATACTTGCTTTGCAAATCATCATATTTGCTTTGCAAGTCCGACAATTTATCACCTAAACTAACACATTTATCACATTTATCAGAAGTTGGTTTATCGACACATACCTGACTTGATGAACCGCCAACATTAGCCATAAAGGCTGAATAAAGAAAAGAAGAAGAATAAGCAGCTTGATCCACCAATATAGATCTTCTATGATTTCCTGCTGCAGCTTCTCCCAATAGTTCATCAACATCTGCATCGACTGTCACACTTGATGCTTCATTCAAATGATCATCACCTAATGTTGAGGATTCTTTATCTGAACTTCTACTGTAACCAGAACTGTTTTCATCTTCAGAAGATTCACCACCACTGGCAGAAGATTCTCCACCACTGGTTTGTTTCAGATCCTTGACAACCTCAGCAAAACAAGCTGTTCCATCCTGAACGTCACTTCCCAACTGAATCGACCAGTCGCAACCTTCATCGACTTGTACCACAAGAGCCTGGTTGGCATTTGATGCTCCTGCTTGATTTGGATTGTTCACAGGCATCAATGTACGCTTGTTATTCCTGTTTTGATTCTGATTCTGCTGATTGCCTTGATTCCTGAATAGATTCTGGTTCCCATGTTGAGCTGGCTTGGTTCATTCTCTCTTGAAGTGACCTCTTTCACCACAATTGAAGCACTTGACTGATTGTTTATCAAACCCATACTTGGTATCCTTCTTGCTTTCCAAGCTGGTTCTACCAGTCCTTTCCATGAAGTCCTTAGCTCGCCTAACAGCACTAGCGAAAGCCCATTTGATGTCCATCAAATCCATTTCCTCCTTATCAATCTGCTGATAATCTTCTTATGTCAGATTGATGTTCCCAATCTGACCTACGATTAACCAACAATACGCGCTCACCAAAGTGTTTAGTAGCTCCATATGTTCTTTAACTACTTCAACGCTTACTTTCGAGAAGCTTGAAGTGTCGAGCCGAACTGTATTCGGATTAGATGATGGACCAGCAGATGAGGTGCTTCCATAACAAGCTTGTTGGGGAACTGGTATAGGATTTCCGTACATATCTCTTGCCCCGGTATATTGATGGCTTTGCTTTGAGACTCCTGGTTGTGGATTTCCGTACATGTCAGTGCTTGAGACAAAAGCCGTTTGAGTTGAGGATGCTGGTAGTGGATTTCCATACAAATCTCTTGATACAAAGGCCGTTTGAAGCTGAGCATGTGGAGCAGGTCTTGCAGCAGTGCTAGAACCTCCACAGTTTCCATAATACATTTCAGGATTCTGTGGTACTGGAATCCTTTTGGCCTTCCTGATTTCGTCTTGATCTTTGTTCTCCAACAGCTGAATGAAATCATTGATGTTTGTCGCAGCCAAAGTGCCATTGTATTTCAAGATTTCCAAGAAACCATTCCATTGAGCTGGTAATGCGTCGGCAAACTTCATAACAACTTCTTCTGGAGTCACTACTACCCCAAAGTTACTTAACTCAGTCAACAAGTGATAAAATCCACTTGTCAAGTCTCCCAAAGATTCCCTTTCCATACACGTGAAGCCATCAAACTCCTTCTTGAGTAGATCTATCGCAATTTGTGTGACGCTTCATTTCCTATACCTCTCGTCTTCAATGCATCCCATAAACGCTTTGTCGTCTTGAAGCTGACAAACTGATGATATATATCCTTGCTCAACGCTTGAGTTAGAATAGAAAATGCTTTCTTTTCTAAATCATATGCCTTCTTCTCATCTGCCATAAGATCTGCAAATGTCACGGCAGTTGAATCGGCATCCTCAAGTGCTTGATCGAAATCTGTAGTAAAACATAACCACAATTCCGTGTTTTACCCAAGGACATACTTATGGAATCTTTCTTCCCATCCAGGATATTCATTCATGTGCATTAGCTTTGGTGGACGGTTAAGGCTTCCGGTTTCACTTTCGCTTAAAAGTATACTTTGAATACTTTGAGTTTGATTTGAAACGAACGCCCATTGACTTGACGAAATTTGATTCGCTGGCGATGGAATAGACGAAGATGCGGATGCGGGAGATTCGGCCCATGATGGCGATAATCCCGTGCTTCTATACTTGCTCTCCGTATTGGATGGAATTCCCCACCAATCCGAACTCATTTTAGATGAATAATAATGAACACCTGATTAAATCACTTGAAACAAACAGTTAAAACACTTTTGCAAAGCCTATGTGAAAAAGTTACAAGTGACTCGACGAAACATAGGGTCTATGGCGAAACACTATTTGAGGAAACACTCTATGACGAAACACACTTCGAAGAAATACTAGAGTTTCGTCAAAGTGGAATTTTCGTCAAAGACCAATTGTGAGTAAAAATTAGAGTTTCGTTGACTTATGTTGCAAAGGAAAGATATTTTCAAAATCCAAATCTTATCTCCTGACACACACAAAGTTGGTGAAACAATTTTTTAAACACCCATACCTTTCATCATATTTTCAAACAAGGACCATCATTTTACCAACTTTTGTTTACCAAACATTAAAGTAACAATATTATAATAATAACATCAACAGTGTAGTCTTCAAACAAACCCAGAGAATGAAGAAAAATATGTGTTTTCCGGTGAAACTTATGAGTTTTCCGGTGAGCCGAAAAATTTTCGAACACAATTTTTGCAAGAAAACTTCAATAAAAACCTTGACACCACATATATATATATATATATATATATATATATATATATATATATATATATATATATATATATATATATAAGAGATTTAACAAGGTTTTGCATGAACTATTCAGCAAAAACACCAAGTTTTTCAAAGATATAGACTGATTTTCCCAGAAAGTATGAACTCCAAACACAAGAAAATGCTCGGTTTTAACAAGGAAGAGAGTCAAGGCTCTAATACCACTTGTAGGTCCAACTAGCGGAGGATCTAGTCGCCTAATCCTTGTATACGAACAAACCCTGTTGTGCGGAATCCAACCGGGTAAGCAAACCGAGATCGAGACACGAAAACACAAAGGTTAAATGTTTAACAGTCAACTGAATTAATCACCAGAAAGTTTTGTTTACAACGATTACACAAAGTTATAACTCTCACAAACTAACTCAGTCCTCTCTCTCAGTTTTCTCTTGTGTCTCTGTGTTTTTGCTCTGTGTCTTTCTGTCTTCAGTGTTGCTTATATAGAGGAAACAGCCGAAGAAACATGCTGAGGTCGACGAAACTAATCATAAGCCGACGAAACCTCAAGATGAAAGCCAATGATGACGAAACTTCCAGGAGTTTCGTCATGCACAGCTGAAGGAGTTTCGTCATCAGAACTAGACCGGAGTTTCGTCATGATCATGCTGGAGTTTCGTCATGCAGAGTTCTGGAGGAGTTTCGTCGCAGACATAAGCTGCTGGACTTTCGTCAACAGCATGTTATGCTGGTGTATCGTCGCTGACCACAGCAAACATGTAGGATCTTGCAGACATTCTTGATAACAATCCGAGACACGTGGGAGGAAATCGAGTATCGGTCTTCAACTTGTAATAATGTTGAACCGAGCGAGCCGTATCCACTATTATGTATCAACAAGGGCCATGAATAATAACATGACTCTTATTTTTTAATGATTATTTTTAAATCATTTTTTCCTTTCTTTTTAAATTATATGTCCGTTACGATAATACATTTTTCTGTTTTTAATCAACTTTTTTTTTTTTTTTTTTTTTTTTTTTTGCAAATCATATTTACTTGATCAATTAAGATTTAATATGATATTTTATTGAATAATTTAGTTTCGTTAAATTTTTTTTTATCTTTTAGTAATTATTTTTCTTTTTATTAAATTATTATTTTTTTAAATCATATTTTCTTTGTAATATTTTTTTCTTTTTTAAATCATTCTTCCTTTATCATTTAACTTGATTTATTTAATAAATTACGTTTGTTAATTTTTTTAACAGTCCAAATGCATAGTTTTGCTTATTTTTTTTTATATTCTAGTATAACTTTTTTTTTAAAACAAATATATAAATACCCACAAATTTTTTACAATTTTTACCACTTCTCTACTTCTTCTACCATGTCTCTTTATTTTTTTATAAAACCAACCCACAACATCCTACAATGCATCTCTTACCCGCCCACCCGGTAAGACACGTCAAAAAAGCGGCTTCAAAGATCGACGTGATAGCGTTTAGTAGAATAGCGTTTAGTTACGCTTATCACATTGTTACTTCACATAATAATAATTCGTAGTCTAAAATAGCGTTAACCAATATTTCGATTATCGAGTACAAGGCAATAATTAAACAAGGAATGATAGATCTGAATAACAACCTGACGTTGACCTTGACTTTGACTTTGACTTGTACTTTGACTTTGACTTCGGAAAGTCATGTTGTTACACTTGCGGGTGTGGGACACAAGCAGTTGGTTTGGTTTATTTTATTAAATGATTCATTGTCTTATGGATTGTTATATATGTTTGCACATGAAGTTGCCTGTTTATTTTGTTAAATAAAATAAATCAAATAATAAAGAAAGATATATTATCTAAAGTTAGATCTAGAGTAAAATGCACGGATAGTCCCTGTGGTTTTGCAAAATAACACATATAGTCCCCAGCTTTCGAAAATTACACTGGTGCTCCCTGTGGTTTTACAGTTTGTTACTCGGATAGTCCCTGTAGTTGATGACGGTTAGTTTTCTCCGTTAAATGGATATAAAATGACAAATTTACCCTTCATCTTCCCCAAATTATAAAACAAAACAACCCACCCCAATTTCACCCAAATCAAACAAACCCCAAAACAGAGTATACACTGTTTAACCAAAATATCCAGATTACGGAGATGTAGAAACCTTCGAGACGTCATATTCACCACAAGATCACCTTCATCAAACCGTCAATTCATAAAATTAACCGTCGGAATTGACTCTCCGTACAGTAGCCGGAGATCATTGATCGGAAGTCAAGTTCGGTGCAAATGGGAGAACAACAAGAATAATAATAATAACAGTAAAACGACGTCGTCGTTTGTAACAAGGAGGATCAAGGCGGAAGTTAACTGCCCTAATTGTAGCAAACCAAAAGATCAGGTTTTTTCCGATGATTGCCACGTCATCCCGCCACCAGTAAGTTCTAATTTTGTTCCCAGCGGTAAGAACTGAAAATCAAGCGGTGGGGATTGCCATCGTCGCTAGGTATAGTATACTATTTTATTTCCGTTTTTCTTCAAAATAATAAAGAGTAAAATGCAAAAGGGGATTGTTTTGGGGAGTGGTGGAAGGGGGTGGCGGTGGTGGGGAATGGTGACAGAGGCGGTGGTGGTGATGACGGTGGTGGGGAGTGGTAATAGAGGCGGTGGTGATGGTTAATGGTGTGGGAACAGAGAGATAGGTGGGGTGGGTGGGGTTGTTTTGTTTTTATAATTTGGAGAAGATAAATGGTAAATTTGTCATTTTACATCGACTTAACAGAGAAAACTAACTGTCATCCACTCCGGGGACTATCCGAGTAACAAACTATCAAACCACAGGGAGCGCCAGTGTAATTTCCAAAATTTGGGGACTATATGTGTTATTTTACAAAACCACAGGGACTATCCGTGCATTTTACTCTTAGATCTATTTCCCAACTTTATGTTGACCCAAACCTTTTTACGCAATGATATAGGTACACAACTTTGAGATGATTTGAAGTTGAAGACACATAGGATGTGTGTTAGTAATAAATAGGATATTTGTTCATAACTAATTATCTTTTGGATACTATACGAATTTTGTTGTATATTTCTATGATTATGTGTGACAATTTTATTTTGTGCCTGTAATTATTTAAACATATTATATTGTCATAAGTTATGGACAATCATCATGCCCAGTACCATATCTGTTGCGGGTCAGGGTGTGACATACTGGTATCAGAGCCAACGACTATAGGGAATTAGCTTTTGGTTATTAGACCAATGACTAAAGTTAAACCCCAAAGCTAAAAAATAACCCTAAAGCTATCGTATCAAACCGAGACCGATCGAACAACGTTGCAACATGATTTTTGTTGAAAACATAGTATTGTTACGATATCGTGCCAAATCGAGACCGATCGAACAACACTGTATCGATACGGGTATTTATTTTTTTATTGTGTTTGCTTTCGATAAACTAACATCGTATAATTACTGTACGGTATCGAACAACATCGATGCTGGTATCTGTATTCATCTTTATGGTTTCTAATTTCTATAATTTTTCATTCATACAACTCTGTCTGCAATAATAACTAAATATCAGTGCTAGTGCTACTGATGGATACCGTTCTAACAATGTATTGTACCAGTACGACTAGAACTGAACGGATACTTATCAAATGCCTACGGTTACGTACCGCCACCAATGTCACATTAAAAATAACACCCATAAGATAAATATCTTTTTGGTTTATAGATCTGTATAAACTTCACACATTAAATTGTACTTACATTCATCAATTCTTTCTTACATTAAATGTCCACGCAAAACCCTATAAAAAAACAAAAATATCACCTCATATTAAAAAAAAAAAAAAAAAAAAAAAAAACACTCTCTTAAAAGTCCACGCAAAACCCTATAAAAAAAAAAAAGAAAAAAAATTATTTCTACAAGTTTACCCTTGTTCTTTGATATTATCATTTTATGTCCGCCTCCTGCTCCCCGAGAGGCAGCTCCCAAAAGAAAACTGGCGACTATGGACAAACTCCCAAAACAGCCGACAACCATGGAAAAACTCCCGGAGGAACTTTTATCCGACATTCTGATCCGATTACCGGCCAAACAACTTGCTCAATTTAGGTGCGTCTCTAAGCCCATGAATGCACTTTTATCTCAACCATCTTTCATAAAATCACACCTCCATCGTTCCATCCACAACAACGATGAAATGTTCATGGTCTTCTACAGTGAGCTCTGTCTTGACGGTGAGATACCAATCATTGCACACCCCTCTCACTTTCCTGATATCGAAAACCCTAATTTCATTAACTTACCAGCAAGTTTAACTATCCCACTTGGATATACCCACAGTGGTATTCTTGGTTCTCTTAATGGCTTGATATGTTTTGCTCTATGGCCTACTGCTACTGTATTCGTTCGTGATCCTATCATTTGCATTTGGAACCCTTCTCTAAATGCCTTAAGGATTCTTCCTCCATATACCATCCCAGCCTCCCTTGGTTTTGAGGGCATCGATCTTCACATTCGGTTTGGGTACGATCCTGAAACTGATGATTACAAAGTTGTTAAGTTTTCTCGATTATTTCAACGGCCAGTTACCGCGTTTGAAAGCTACTTTAAAGAGTGGTTACAAGTGGAAGTGTATAGCATGAGAAAAGGCTCCTGGAAGTTGATCAATGACAGGTTTCCTTCTCATGTGGGTTGGATTTCTGACGTTGCCGGTCTTTCTATTATTGGGAGTGATGGGCATGATGGCCATATTCATTGGCTTTGTGGACTTAATGGCAAAATAGCTAAGCACGCGATAGTAGCATTTGATTTGGCTACTGAGACTTTCGGTGAGATACCTCTTCCTGATTCTATACCACAGAATAAGGACCGGACGAAGCTTTTGGGACATTTGTCTGGAAATCTTTGTGTGATGTCATACATGGAAGATGGCGATATCGAGGTGTGGGTGATGAATGAATACGGGGTGGCTGAATCATGGGTGAAACACCATGTATTTTCCCAGTTTAGTGGTAATATAGTTCCCCTTGGATTCATATTAAATAAGGAGTTCCTTCTACAAGGTGATAAGAACCGTCTAGCTTTGTATGATCAAATTGCTGCCAAGGTTAATTCCTTGGAGGTAATTGCTACTTCAAGATTTGGTTTTGACAGGGTCAAAATCGTTTCTTATGTTGACAGTCTTGTTTGGATAGCACCTGCTAATTAGATTGGATCAACGGTTGCAGCATATGTTCGTTTAACATTTCAATAAAGTCGAAGGTGATATGTCAATAAGGTCTCGAGAAGCGAGATTTGGCGTCGTTATAAATACATCTTTCTGTTACAACCATTATGCATTAATTATACTATGTGTGTTTCATAATTAAGCTTGGATCAAGTATCAAATGTTGTGCCTTCATTACATAAAGATTCTCTATTGTTAGCATATGTGATGTGTTTGATATTCTGGTGTAGTTTTCTTTTCTGCTTCTATATCTATGACATTGGTGGTGCACGTTTATATCTTTTGTAACTCTTTCCGCTAAAAAGTTGGCAAGTGTTTGGTTTTATGATCTTTAATGATCATGTATTTATTCTACATTCAGGTTAGGGTTATGGTATCCTGTTAAACCTTCTCATCCAGAAGGGTTTTATATACTAGCTCGTGGGTTATTAGCCTGGTTCAATTAAGGTCTGCAAGGAACCCCCTAATGATGTTGCAATTGATATGGTATTATGACTTTGTAACACACAGTCAGTTTCTCCATGAAAAGAAAAAATTGGTCTCTCCTACTTTCTAGATTCTTTCATTAAGCATACATTGACTCACTCTTAGTACCCAAGCTATTTTTAGAGCAAGGGTGATATGGATGTTTTGTTCCTGACTGTAATCAGTTGTTATACAGCTGATTAATTAACTGGGTTACTGTCAAATTGTCTCATCGATGTGGATAACCACCGTTGGTGTTCTTCTGTCACCAATCTTTGTTTTTAAGAAAAATCATTATTTAGTAACGTCCCCAATCCATTTCCTAGATCATGTCTCGTCTCAGTTATAAATAGTTCTCAGAGATCATTTTAGCTTTTCAACATCACTTTGGCCCCCAACCGAAGTTATTTTCCTATAATTGTTTTTTGTAAATTAAGGCCATTGAAACTCTTATGTTCCCGCACAAAGCGGCGCTAATGGAAACCATGCATGCTGATCCATCTTAACATATTTAGTGCTGGCCATGCTAACATTTATAGCAAGATTTTAATCATGATATCATCGTACAACAAGCATTTTAGTTATTAGTTAAAGATTGGAATGTGGCCGATTCTTTCACCAAGTCAATTGGTTTCATGAGAATTATGATAGCTCGGTTTCAAGTCAATTTCACGTTAAAGTGTGATCAATGGTTCTATCCAAGAGCTCATCTATCATCAAAATCTGAATTTTTTTGGCTTAACTAGCTGTAGTAGCATCTCTCGGATTCATTACTGTATAATTTTAACTGTCTAGACTTGTGTGTACAAATCAGCTGGAGCTGTTATCTGTCAAAATACAATGGCATGCTCATGTTCACATGTAAGGGTGTTCCCCAAAATTTCCTACTATGTGTTGTGCTCTTTTTCTTTCCAAATCTTTATACTAAAGTTAATGGGATATAAAATGTGAAAAAGAAATAAGAGGCAAGACAGATTTATCTACATGCATATTATATATATGTTTCTTAAATAGGCTGAGGTAAAGCATCACTCTTTAGTGGATTACACAAGGATCTCAATTATAAGCATGTTGTGTTTAACATTGTGTTTTAATGTTCTTTTGTCTTACTGTATTTCATTTTTTGTTATTATTATTCTTCTCATTGATCAGGATCAGGTTAAGTACTTTTTCAGCATTCAAGGGTTCAATAATTATTAGCATTCTAATTGTTGTTATTTCATGTCTTATTCTAGAGATTTTCCAGCTGTTTTTCACTGAGACCAATGTACATTTATCTATCTTGGTAAAACAAGTAAATAGTTAGCTGATAACATGACTGCACCCTCTATTGTTGTCCCGAACAGTACTCAATCTGTTTCAAAACTGTGATATGATATCTCCGTCTCTCAAGTTGTTGGGTCATGTTTTCTTATAAGTATCAAGCAAAATGGTGGATATCCAATACCAGCTGCTAGCATAGCAAAATGGTGAGTGTGACTGTGTGGGGTGTGGGTAATGGAAGAATATAGGGCGGCTGGGGGAAACCCTCTGTGTTTCCATCTAGCTTTCTACAAAAGAATTGCAGCCAAGGTTTTTTTTTTTTTTTTTTTTTTTTTTTCAAAAATTGGCATAGAGGACATTACGACAGTGCATTATTTGTTTGCTGTGAATTTAAATATTGGTCCTAGTGAAAACATGAGCTGTCAAAACAGGCTACAAGAGGCAAAACATGAGATCTACTTATTATATCATTTGTTACTATTACATTATACTATATATTCAGGTGTTTCTTAATTAGGATAAGCAGAAGTACTAATTTTCAGTGCATTATATCTAGACTTTCTGAAGTAAACATGATGATTTCGACATTGTGTTGTCAGTTTGCTTTTGTGGTGTTGGTTCATGTCTAAATTAAGTTTTTGGTGTTTATGGTCTCTGTTTATAGTCTTCCTGTAAAAACTTAAAAAACTTCTAGCTTTGTGATCATAAAATATGGATTGTATTATTTTCTTGAACTTGATGATTGTGGATTTGAATCACAACGATCTTGTGTTCTGGAATCCTAAACATTCTAAATTAAAAAGAGGTTTCTATTTTGAATGAATACTTGTACCAGTGGTCTTTTGGAATCCTTTATCTGTGGTAACAAATCTCCCAACATATATACTAAATGCCCTATAAATATAGTGTTTGTCGCTTGAATGTATTGGGAGTTTTGCCTGGAAATTATGGTTAAAACACCATGCTTATTTCACCATTAACTAGTATATACATAGTCTATTTGGATTCATAGTTATTATTGTGTTTCTTCTTGGACTGAACTTTAAGAATTGTAGAGCTCACTACCAATTACAACCAAAATTTGGGTTCATCCATTGTTGATTTACGATCTTGCGTAGATTTCAAATTGGATATACGACTTTGAGGTGTGGGTGATGGATGAATATGGGGTGGGAATCTTGAATAAATAACCATGTATTTCCACAGTTTAGTGGTGACATTGTTCCTATTGGATTTACATTAAATAACAAGTTTTTCGGCAAGGTTATAACTGTCTTGCTTTGTATGATCAAGATGCTGCCAACGTTAAATTCTTCAAGGATATGATAATTCCTAGATATCCTATGACAGGATCAAAATTGTTCCTTATGTCGATAGTCATGTTTGGATAACACCTGTTAATTAGAGTGGGCCAGTTGTTGCAGCATATGTTCAAGTATCAGTTATACATGTTTCTTAGCTAGGCTTAAGTCAAGTATCAACTGTTAGTGCCTTAATTACATATGAATTCTCAATTTGCATATATGATTTGGTTCATTTTGCTATTCTGCTTCTATATATGTGGCGTAGAGAGGTTGTTCCTTGAACATATCCAGGAATCCTCTAATTCTCTATTAGCATATACGATTTGGTTCAACTGGTTGTCCTTTAATTTCAAATTAAATGAACTAGTGTTGCATGTTTTTTTTCGTTTTTGTAAGTCATTCCACAAACGAAAATTGCAAGTGTCTAGCGCTATGGTAATTAAGGAATCGTCTAATTTCTTCAACCTGATAGCTTACAAATCACATCGATCTTGTCTATTCTACATTTAGGTTCGTGTTCTCAGAAACCTATTAAATCTGAATCAATTTAGTATGCCAAATGGCTATATTCCCTGTCTTTCTTACACGGTAAGGAGAACTAGTGTTGCATGTTTTTTTTCGTTTTTGTAAGTCATTCCACAAACGAAAATTGCAAGTGTCTAGCGCTATGGTAATTAAGGAATCGTCTAATTTCTTCAACCTGATAGCTTACAAATCACATCGATCTTGTCTATTCTACATTTAGGTTCGTGTTCTCAGAAACCTATTAAATCTGAATCAATTTAGTATGCCAAATGGCTATATTCCCTGTCTTTCTTACACGGTAAGGAGAGATAAACGATTTTTTAACTGATTCAGGTGTCAAAACTTTCAATCTGATGTCATTCCAGATTGTAAGTAGTAGATTATAATGCGCTCTAAATAGTAGATTGTAATGCGCTTAGAACATGTCATTCTAGATAGATTGCACCTGTTTTATTAACTGGGTTGTGGTATGATTGATATCCTACTCCATTACGGATGCCTAATTTCCAACTACTAATCTCAAAATTGTAGCAGGGTTATTGCCATATGATTGATATCCTTCCCTTTAACTCTTTTCTTTTTATGGTATGTGCCCTGGGGTGTAGACAAGCAGGGCTAGTAGAGCTCTTTCAAAAATAAGCTTTAAACGAGCAAGAGGTTCACTTATTGAGCTCGAACATGCTAACGAGTCTAAACAAGCCCATCTTTTATATAATTTTTAAATAATATTATATATATATATATATAGAAAAAGTATATCGTACATTACGTACATTACGACTTAACGTACTTCACGTACAACAACTTGCGTGATTTGTTATATAACATGCGTGATTAATGTTTTCAATATGCGTGATTATTGTGTTTCAACATGCGTGATTTTGGATTTTTGAGTTGTAACGTTCGTTATTTTAAAATGAACGTGTGTAATTACCTGTCGCACGTGATGTACGTTAAGCTGTAATGTACGTTAACCTTCCTCTATATATATATATATATATATATATATATATATATATGTGTGTGTGTGTGTGTGTATGTATATATATATATGTGTAGGGAGAAGATCATGCGAGAACCACCTCTTATTGCGAGAACCGCGAGAACCAATGTGAACACAACCAAAAATGCCTAAAAATAGCTAAAAATCACACAAATTTTTTTTTTAATATTTTTTAAATAAAAATCGCTACTTTTCGAAGCAAAAAAATAAATAAATAAATAAATAAATAAATAAATTTTCTTTTTTTGCCACTAAAAGTAGCGATTTGAGCATAAAAAATATTAAAAAAAAATTTGGATTTTTTTTTTATTTTTTTAGATTTTTTTAGGTTTTTTGGGGGTTTAGTTTTTAGCATTTTAGCTTTGGGGGGGGGGGGGGTTTAGGTTTTTTTTGGGGGGGGGGGGGGGTGGGGATTAGGTTTTTTTAGGTTTTTTTAGCTATTTTAGGTTGTGTTCACATTGGTTCTCGCGGTTCTCGCATGAGCCCCTCCCTATATGTGTATATATATATGTGTGTGTATATATATATAGGATTTGGTTCAAGAGTGAACACTTGTGTAGCTTGCGAACTGAGTGAACTAATCCTGTCCATATATGTGTGTAGGTCAATGGTCAGGATTTGATGTTGAAATGCACTAGTGTATTTTACGATTTGATAATGAGATCCTGGCCATACACGTGTGTAGATCAATGGCCAGGATTTGTTTACTCAGTTCGCAAATATTATATATATATATATATATATATAGTACAAAGATCCGTTACGAACCACCCTTTATTGCGAGAACCGTGATAACCAGTGTGAACACAAACAGTAATACCTAAAAAATCTAAAAAGCACCCAAAATATATTTTTTTTTTACTATTTTTTTGGAAAAATCGCTATATTTTGTTAATAAAAAAATAAAAAAACTTTTCAAAAAAAAAATTTTTTTTCGAGTAACAGTTATCCATGCACATGTGCATATGTATCATTTCTTTTACAAATTCCGTAATTCATTACAAATATTAGTCAATTGCACTTTCATTTACACTACCACGTGTAATACACTACGTTTTACGTTAACAATATTAGAAATGAACATGTGCATCTATATGTATCAACATGAAATAAGATGTTTTGGTATACTACTTTGAATACACTTTCTCTTTCATCTATCATTCCTTCCATAATACACAAACATGCACATGTGCATATGTATCATTTCTTTGACAAATTTCGTAACTCATTACAAATATTAGACAACTAGTGCTAATACCCACGAATTTCACGGGGTTGAAAAATAATATGTTTGTACTTTTGGTAAAAATGGTTTTATGTTACTTATCGTAAACGAAATGTACGCATAAACTTATTATGACTAAAACACGATATACACATGTAAATGTAAAATATTGATGTTTATATTATATTGTCATACCATCAGCATCAAGATATGTACATAGTGCTATTTCTCCTTAAGTGGTGTCCAATATATGTAAATTTAAAAGTGGGATTAAATTGCATGAGTTAGTCGTTCTAACCAAAATTGATACTCTATACTTGACTTCGTCAAGTTCTGTTCCCGCTAACAATTTTCAGCTTCCTAAAAATATACTTCTCAAATTTAGTCGAACTATTAGTATAGTTTTAAAAAAACCAAATCCATCCATATGTAACGCTAACCACCCACTTAATCACTATAAGTGAAGAGTAAAATGGACGAAACATAATAATAAATATACAGTAATAATTATATTTACTAAAAACACATAGCAAGAGTAAACATATTTATTATTAACTTTTAACAACAAAATTCATAATCAAATCCAACAACCAAACAACTCCATCATCTTCATGGTCATATCTTGATAAACAAAATGAATTAATCAAACCCGCTACAGCAAACTCTCAATCGTGCAACTTTCTGCAATCAGAAAGGTTAACACCATAATCTTAATTAATGGAACATGTAGAGTCTAGCATATGGACTGCAAAGTGTCAATTGTAAAGGTGATAGAGAAAGAAAATTACTTTTTAGTGTACGTTTTTGAAAGGAATAATTGTTGAATTTTTTTTTTTTTTTTTTTTTTTTTTTGTAAAGAACAAAGTGTGATTAATATATGACTGCAAATTGAATGTTAAAACCTTCAAATTCCATTTACTATTTCCAAGTTCATCAATGGGAGAAGATGAAAATGCACTGCCATCAACATCACATGCATAGTCTACACTTTAATATCTATCGGTAAAAACCTTGTTCAACATTTTGTTAAAATCACGGAATTTATAGTTTCTGGAAAAAAAAACAATATTCAAAATCTGAAAGGCGAATTTAAAATTAAAAACCAAAAAAAAAAGTAAGGAAACCCACCTTCCATTCATGTAAAAGGTAACCTTATCCTCAATAATCCATTCACTTACTCAGACGAAGAGGTTGCACTATAGCTGTAAACCTAAAGCCAACTTTCTCTTTCATAAAAACCACACCTGTGAGAACAAAAGCACTCAAATGCGAAACAATCTTGCATATACCTGAAAACGAATTTTAAGGAAAGCATTTTAATATCAACTAGCTACCACAAAATTTGTAATTTACTCCAAAAATAATCTCGAACAAAACAAATCCAACCACATATTAACTTGTAAATATGAACAAATCATATTTAAACTACTATAAATTAATTTGTACTTAAAAATCTGCAGGGAATTGATTCAAGTTGAAAGTATACAAACAAATCAAATCAAAATCTTATATCCAATATAACATGTCGATCTCAAAACCAAAATCAATTTGTAAATATGTACAGAACATACTAACTACTTTTGTAATCAAGAATTGACATACTGAATCAAAATCATTTTATCCAACAAAATCACGATGCAAGATTTCCGATCTCCGTCACAAAATCAAAGCGTCCATTTCCAGATCTCAATCCTCAGATCCACCTTACATTTCGCACCAGTAGTCGCCGCCGTCGATGTCGTTTTTCCGGAAGGAGCCACCGTCTTAATTCTGTCACACGTAACCTTAATCGGCAACTTCTTCATCTTAAAACTTCCGATCTTCGCCTTCAATTTTGTATCCAGCAGGATCTTCAACGGCACTCTTCTTATTCTTCAGATCTGATTTCAAACCGCTGTTATCATCCAAACTCTGTCCACTCGCCGGATATGTCTGATTATGGGGGTGGGAAGTGGCGGCAGGTAAGAGAGAGAGAGAGAGAAGAGAGAGGGGCAGGTGAGAGAGAGAGAAGAAAGGGCAGTAGTGGTAGTGGTGGCGGTGGTGTTTGATGGTTGGTTGTAGTGGCAGTGGATGTTAGGAGACGGTGGTTCTAGGGTTCCGACGATGGTGGGGTTGGACAATGGTGGTGTTTGACGGCGATTGTGGTGGCAGGTGGGTTAATGTTGGTGGTGAGAGGTGGGAGGTGATGGTGGGATCTGTAAGAGTGTGGTAAGTGTTGATGCATATTTTGTGGACACGACTCGGCTCGGTTCAACTCAGCTCAGTTCGACTTGGTTTCGACTTGAAGACACGAAGATCGAGACAAAGCTACTTGTGTCTGTACTTTGTCTGTATTGTGTCATGATACAAAACGATGTCTTGTGTTAGGTTTGTTTATATGTGCGTTCGATGTAAGTTTGACCAAGTCAACCATCCTCCGGTTTGACTTGGCCAAACAGTTAGCACATTGGTTGAAACATGCTTGTGTCGAAGGATGTCATCGAAGGATGGATTGTATCCTTCGATGATCTCGAAAGATAATGTCTTTCGATAGATACAGATGGACCTCGAAGGATATCATCCTTCGAGGTATGTATGGATCCTTCGGTGGAAATTCTGGTCGATAGATGATCCTTTGACCAGATTTCCTTATCCTTCGACCATAGCTGCTGTGTCGGGTATAAATACCCAAGTGTTGTGTTCATTTCAGTGAAGCACTCGAGAGACATTGGAGACACATAGAGAGCATTCTGTCCAGGAACACACACACACTTTAGAGAGTTTGCAATACAGATTTGTAAACCTTGCGCTTGTAACCGGAACCTTTCATACGCATTAATACAAGTGGTGTTAATCGTTGAACCTTGTGTGTTTTGTGTTTATACTTGTCTCGATCTCGGTTTGCATGCTAGCTTGGATTCCGCACTCGCTAGTTTGTTAATATAACAAGGATAAGGTTTGACCTCATCCGGGAAGAGGGACCTACAAGTGGTATCAGAGCCTTGGCTCTTCTCCTTGTTAAAACCGAGTGTTTTAGAGTGTGTTTCGGATTCTTGGAGTTCATATTTTTCTGAAAAATCTCTTTAAAACTTCGAAAATCTGCATGTTTTGCTAGAAGTTCTTATAAAAACCTTGTTATTTGTCATTGTCTATTGTTAAAAGTTGGTTTTTATTGAAGTTTCTGCCAAAACTCGTGTTCGACTGTGTCGGTTTTCTGGAAAATTCAAATTTTCTGGGTTGTTCTTCATATCTTCAACCAAGCTTCAAGTGTTCTTCAAAGTTCTATATATTTTGATCTTGTTTGATTATTTTCGAAAGTTGTTGTGTTGGGAAGGGAACCAAATCTGGGTTGGCAGAAAGTAAGGTCTGACCATACCTTCTGCCTTCTGCCGAAAGTCGCGCACCAACCCGTCACCTTTCTCACCAACCTGTCACATTTGTCAACTGTGTCAGAGCTCATCGAAAGATATCCTTCGAAGTCGAAAGATCATCTTTCGATCAAGGAGGTTCGACAGATACCCATCCTTCGAACATCTTTCGAAGTCAGTGAGTTATCTTTCGAGCCAAGGAATCTTTTCGAAGGATATATTGTTCGAGCTATTGTTGCATTTCGAAAGATAAGGATCCTTCGTCTTGGAGAATCTTTCGAAGTCATTGTTCGAAACTCAACAGTGATCTTTCGAACACTGTTGATCCTTCGAACAAGTGTCTATCTTTCGATCTATTGTTGATCTTTCGATCCTTATTTGTGTAAGATTAACAGTTTGTGTTTTCAGGTCTTTCGATCAGAGATCTTTCGGCTGTTTGTTTCTCTTCAACATTTTAATATAGTTTGTGAAAATTAATTTTTTTTTTTTTTTTAAAATCAATTTTCACTTAATATATTAATTTTTAAAATGGGAACAAACGGTGAGTGGTGGAATCAATTGATTTCGACTTCACAATCATCAGCTACACAACCTGAGCCAGAATTTGACAAAAATGCATTCTTGCGAGCTATTGCCCCAACTCAAGCTGCAATGATAACTGCAAATCAATGGGCATTGGTCACAAATCAAAGCAGCAGCATTCAATCTATGATGCAGAACGACAGTGAAACTGGCACAAGCACAAAACCGCCAAAGTTAAATCACATCAATGATTGGGGATGGTGGAAAGAAAGACTAAGAACTTATGTTCAGGGGCAAGGTCAAGATCTATGGATGTGTTTCTTCACTCCATTTGACAATGAGTTGGAAGTTGCAGGATCTAATCCACAAACTTACAGCACTATGTCTGATGAAGATAAGAAGAAATTTGAGTTAGAAAAGAAAGCATTCATGATTCTCACACAAGCTCTTAACAAAGACATTTACCACCAGTTTGTTTACTGCACGACAACTAAAAGCTTGTGGGATATGCTCACGTTACGATGTGAAGGAAATGCTCAATCAAGAAAGATCAAACAAGATTTACTGAAGAAAGAGTTTGAAGGATTCACGTGTATGGAGAATGAGACTTTGGCAGATTTATCTACAAGATTCCATCACTTGTTGAGCGAGATGTTTGCTTTTAAAGTCACTGCCGCTCCACAAGAAATGACGAAGAGATTTGCTGATAGCTTACCAGCAAAGTGGAGCAGTTATCTTGAAATCCTTAAAGAAAATGGTGTTTTAGACACAATCACCGTTTATGAGTTAATTCAAAAATTGGAGAACAAGGATGTAGAAGAAAAACTGAAGGCAAAAAGAACACTCACTCCTCAAAGTCCAGAGATGTATTTTGGGATTGCTGGAGGTATTGGTGGAGAAAAACCAGCTTCTCAACACGCGAAGCTCCAAACAGCTTTCATCTCAAACACTGGACCATCAACAACAGATCAATTTGATCCTTCAGCATACTTGATGTATCCAAGATCAGATGTGAAACCGACAGCTCCTCAGCAGCAACAACCGCAACAGCAAGGGTTTTATGGAAACACTTCAAACTTTCAAGCCACTTCCAATCCAAACACTGTCAGATTAGACACTTCAAACTTTTCCAAAGTCAGTGTCGAAATAGCCAAGGAGCATATGGAGATGTTGAATACCTTGGTTAGTGCTTATTGTGGATTGATCGCAGGTCAGATTGGGAATATCAATCTAACCAATGAAGATTATCAGCAAGTGGATAGAGATGAGTTTGAAATGATGGATATCAAATGGGCTCTTGCTAGTGCAATTCGAAGAGCAAAGGAGTTTATGGAAAGGACGGGAAGAACCAACTTGGAAAGCAAGAAAGATACCAAGTATGGGTTCGACAAGCAAGCTGTAACATGCTTTAACTGTGGTGAACGGGGTCATTTCAAAAGGGAATGCACAAGACCAGCTCAGCATAGAAACCAAAATCCCTTCAGAAATCAAGGCAACCAGCAGAACCAGAACAGGAACAATGTTCGTACATTGATACCTGTCAACAACCAAAGCCAACCAGGGTCATCAAATGCCAACCGGGGACTCGTGGTTCAAATAGATGAAGGTTGTGATTGGTCGCTTCAGCTTGGAGAAGGAGGAAATGGTGGAACAGCTTGTTATGCTAAAGTGACTGAGAAGGTGGTAGAACCCGTGTCTGCTGGTGAATCTTCAGAAGATGAAGATAGTTCGGGTTATAGTGGGAGCATGGATGGGGAATCACTTGATGCTGGTGATTTATCAAGTGATGCTTTAGATTTGAAGGTTGATGAACTTCTGACTGAAGCTGAAGTATTATGCAAGAGGAGATCTATTCTCTGCCAGAAATCTGCTGGAACTTCCGAGAAGCTTGCTAAGTTCTTCTCTGAAGATGGATCTTTTTCTTTCAATTCAGTCTTTAAGGCTAATGTCGACAGTTCATCAAGTCAGGTATGTGTCGATGAACCCACTGTAGTTAGTTGTGAAAATTGTGATAGTTTAAAGGTTGAATATGCTGAACAGGAAAAGCAGTTTGAAATCACAAACAAACACAATCAACAATTGATTGTAGATCTTGCTAAAGCAACTGAAGCTAACGTGTTTTTAACCAGAAATGAAAAGGAATTTAAAACAACAATTGCGTCATTAAGACATGATGTTTCAGAATTACAAAAAGCTGTTTTGCGAAAACAACATGCTAACAATGATCTTATAGACACAATTGAAAAGCAGATGGTAGAGTTGGCAACCGCTCGATGTGAATGTGAAACAATCAAGCAGAAATTGGAAAGTTATTCCAATTCCCGCTATGTATTGGATCACATTATTGATGTTCAAAAGAAAAAGGGGGATAAGAAGTGTGTGGGATTTAAATCATGTCCTCCCCCAATGAATCACAATTACTCCAAATTGCCTGATGACGAGGATATGCCCCGTTTTGAACCTACTGTGCCACTCGGTCTAGATGACTTTGCAGCAGGCCTCGGGTTCACAACTGGTACATCATCCTCGGGTCAATCAGAATCTGAGAAAAGTGTGACAGATTCATCGTGTGTTAAGGAACAGAGTCCTCCCGTTGTTGAGGATGCTGATTCTTCGGATGATGAATCTGAAGGAATTGTGAACAAACAGTCTAACTCGGTTACAACAGATATTCCAATCAAGAATCACATCTTGTGTGATCCACCAGTGGAACCGAGTAAGACTGAAGTGTCAAAAGCAATGGAGTCCTTTGTTTCTAGCAGTGAAGGGAATAACTTGTTGTACACGCTCAAAGGAGATGACAAAATCTACTCTAACAAAGATTTTCCAATTAAAAACGTAAATCAAGATTTAATTGAGCAAATTTTTGAAGGATGTATTGATAAGTTTTTGGGGAACAAAAGTGGCAAAGTTACAGTCACTCAATGTGATCCAATTCCGTGTGAACAAGTTAGAAAACAATACGGAAACCAAAAACAACCAATTGAGCGAAAACAACAAGTCAACTCCGGAAAAGGGAAGGTACAGGGAAAGAAGGCTCAGAACAAAAATGTTCAAGCACCTAAAGTTCAGCAGCAAAAGGTGCAAAACAAAAGAGCTCCTGTTAAGAAAAGAGAACCGAAAGTGAACTTTGTTGGATCCAAGGGTACAGATAAACTTGAAACATTTCAGGATAAATCTAACGTTGATTTTGTAAAACAAGTTAGAATTTTAAAACGAAATGATCAGAATAATTACTCCCAACAAACAAACGGATGTGATTTAGGTCCAAGCTCGTCTAGATCACAAAGTTCATTGTCTGGTCATCAACATGTTTCTCCGAGGTTTGTAGAGCGGAGAATGTGTTTTGAGTGTGGCACAATTGGGCATATCGTAAGATACTGCCCATACCTGCAAAAGTTGAAGGCCAAAGCGAGTGCTCCCCACGAAACCAATTACCAAAAACGACCTGTTTCCCCGAAACAAGACCCACGTGTCTTGAAAGAAAGGGAAAAGAAGTTAAAACAAAAGAATCAAAAGGTAATTGAGAAGGTCTTAAAATCAGAAGTCAAAGAAGAAAAACCTGTACAAGCTTGGAGACCTAAAACGGATAAAGTTTCAGGGGGAGCCTCACCAGTTCCAAGTCATCGCGAGGTTGAAATAACCTTTGTCGATGATGACGGACGACCCAAGTCTGTAAAGGCTTGGGTCCCCCTCTCCAACTAATCTTTGAGTGAGTGTGTAGGATATTCCAGGAGGAACTTTCGATAGTCGTAAGATTGTTGATAGTGGAGCATCCTTGCACAAGATAGGCGACAGAAGAAATTGTTGCCTTTGATGGAGAGAAAATGGAAAGAGAACAGAATTGTTTGTTGAAAGAGATTGAAAAGCTTCGACAAAAATGCAAATCATTTCAAAGTGTGATTGTTAAAGGCTTTGATCGGGTCCCCAGGGTAGATTCAAATCAAAATGTACGCACCTGCAGCACGTTTGAAGTTAAAAATCAACAAGATGAACGTGCAGTGTACACTTCTTCGCGGTGTGATTGAAGAAAATGTGTTTGTTGAACAAACCAACCGGGTGTGCGGATGCCTTGGCATGGGTTGAACAACCGCACACTACTTCTGAAAGAGAAAGACAAAAACCTTCGCTGGTGAAATGTGGAAGACCAGCCGGACCCAAAGGTTTATGATCTTGTTGCTGTCAAGAGACTTCTCAGTAGCTATAAAGAATCGACTTTGAAATCCACACCGGGTGGATATCCAGTTTGGGAGAGCACTCAGATTCCTTGCAATGCACGAAGCAGTTGCAGGATACGGTTTTAAATTTCTCATCTCTCCTTTACTTGTCGATATTTAAGCTGCTTTATAAATTATTATTATCTCGTACAGCACTCTTTGGCCAGACAATGTTGTCATGGTCCGCACCGCAAACCGACATGCCAACTGATTTTTCCAAAATTCGATAAATCTTTTCAGATTAAAAATTAATTTTGGTAAATGGCATTGAGGTAAAACATGAGTTAACCAACATCGGAAAGTCATTTTTGTAAATACCTTTGTGTTTTTAAATTTTATCTTAGTTTGTTGATTTTAGGGGGAGTAAATCCAAAATTTGAAAAATCCAAAAACATCGAAAAAAAAAAAATTTCAAAAGCACAAAAACAATAGAAAATCAAAAATGAGTTTCCTGGAGAGAAAAAGAGAAAATGATAGTACATCAGTGGTCTGTCCAAATCTCTTCAAACCTTAAATGAAAAACGATAAGCAGCTCTATATAAGATGTATCGGTAGGCTCACAATCATTTTAAAGTGTGCAGGGTGATATAAACTTAAATCGACTGAAGATTGGGTGGGAACCATTCATTGGCATATGGTCTTGGTACCGAAATTTCGTTTGAGAGATTGCCGAGGTTCTGAGATATTCGGTCTTTATGCTGCTTATCATCTGGGTATCATGGTTGTATCTTTTTCCGAAAAATAACGGGGACGCAAGTCTAGATCTTCCATGATACCATACATACGTGTACATATTGCATACGACCTCAATAAGTGATAAACAATCACATGTCCAAACAAATAAGTGATAATATATCACAGATTCTTTATCCGGGAGTCAAGTTCGTCTCTCTGCTGTACGAAAGTACTGACCTGTTCACGGACTTGCTCCTGTGCCCTCATGCATCTGAAAATCAAGTTCCTCATCAATAAGTGATTATATCACATAGGGCTTGTTTTCAAATCAAATAAGTGAGAATCTCACATCATATACGGTCAAACAGATGATAATCGGTATACTCACCGGTAAGATGAATCCTCGTGCATACCTTGATACGGGAATGTGTCGTGATGTGGATGAACACCGGTCGGTAAGTATAAATCATACATTAACGTATCCCCTCGCCATGATTACAAATGATAAGTTGAGTTTATGTGGACAACAATATCGATAATTGTTATAGGATGCTTATCTTAATGTTAACTAATTGAACAACAAGAGCGTTTTGGCTTGACCGTACACTGATATGATTCTCTTACCCTCGAAACTCACAAAAAGAATGTCTGTAGATATTTATTTACTGTTTTCAGTTTATGAATCTTTGTATATATTTATTTATTGTTTTCCGTCTTTACTTTTGAAAAATGAAAAATTCCAAAAAGATTTTAGGTGTGTTTTAATATAAACTTTATAAAATCCAAAAAGATTTTGCTTCTAGTTTATTTTTTATTGACTGATGTTGGAACTCGAGTCTATCCTACTCAAAATCCTGATTCTAAGCCGGAAAACAATTGCATCTTCATAATCTGTCGAAGTTAACAAGTTTTGAAAGTTAAAAGATTAACATTGAATATTTTTCTAAACTTTCAAAATATTGTTGGTTGGTGTTTGATTGAGATTTGATCTCATATGTGTCGTTTGTTTAAATGTTAACTATATTCCAAGCGGTTGTTCTCATTATGCGTTTAGCTTTCTTGCATGTGCAGATGCTAAAGGCGAGGAGAACATGTTCGATGACAAGCTTTGGAATGAAGACACGAAGTGGAGGCACTCAAAGGATAAAAAGATCGAGTTGCCGCTGACCCTTCATCAACACCACAAGGATCTGAAGAATTGACAAGTCAAAAAATTCACGAGCATGACTCAATGGAGAGTTCAATCTAAGGGGGAGTTTATTGACACACTGCCTAAATAAAAAGGGGAGTTTGTTGATACACTTTCTACTTACGACGCGTGAAGACTTTGAAGATCCTCCGACGTGGAAGACATCGAAGTTGAACCTCACGAGTAGCGTCCAAGGGGGAGTTTGTTGATGCATATTTTGTGGACACGACTCGGCTCGGTTCAACTCAGCTCAGTTCGACTTGGTTTCGACTTGAAGACACGAAGATCGAGACAAAGCTACTTGTGTCTGTACTTTGTCTGTATTGTGTCATGATACAAAACGATGTCTTGTGTTAGGTTTGTTTATATGTGCGTTCGATGTAAGTTTGACCAAGTCAACCATCCTCCGGTTTGACTTGGCCAAACAGTTAGCACATTGGTTGAAACATGCTTGTGTCGAAGGATGTCATCGAAGGATGGATTGTATCCTTCGATGATCTCGAAAGATAATGTCTTTCGATAGATACAGATGGACCTCGAAGGATATCATCCTTCGAGGTATGTATGGATCCTTCGGTGGAAATTCTGGTCGATAGATGATCCTTCGACCAGATTTCCTTATCCTTCGACCATAGCTGCTGTGTCGGGTATAAATACCCAAGTGTTGTGTTCATTTCAGTGAAGCACTCGAGAGACATTGGAGACACATAGAGAGCATTCTGTCCAGGAACACACACACACTTTAGAGAGTTTGCAATACAGATTTGTAAACCTTGCGCTTGTAACCGGAACCTTTCATACGCATTAATACAAGTGGTATTAATCGTTGAACCTTGTGTGTTTTGTGTTTATACTTGTCTCGATCTCGGTTTGCATGCTAGCTTGGATTCCGCACTCGCTAGTTTGTTAATATAACAAGGATAAGGTTTGACCTCATCCGGGAAGAGGGACCTACAGTAAGAGAGAGAGAGAGAAAGCTGGGGAGAGAGATAGTCGTACCGATAGAGAAAGAGAGTTATATATAATAATAATATATTAATAATAATAATTTTAAAAATGTTTTGTTTTATTTTTTTAAGGAAAAATTACAAGTTTTGGTGGGGTGGAAAAGACATAATTACCCTCATGTGCATATCATGTGCCAAAAATTAACTGAGTTTTTTAACCAGGTTGGGTGGAAAGGACAAAACTTGTAACAAAATACCTACTAAAGGACACCGCCTGTCAACATTTGAAAAAAAGGACACCGCGTGTAAAGTACTATAAAGATAAAGGACAAAACTTGTAATTTTTCCTAAAAAGAATTTAAGATAAAAATATAAAAACTTAAATAAGGAAAAATTACACTTTTCGTCCTTTATGTTTATAGCTAGTTGCAATGGATGACCTTTACCTTTAATAATTACAGCCACAGTCCTTTATTTGGAAAACTCAGTACGTCTTTCGTCCTTTAGCACTAACCAAGTTAAAATTTAGTGTTAAATCTAATCAAATGATGGCATTTTGGTCATTTCATGTTTTTTTTAATGTTATTAATAAACAAAACTAAAAATAACATAACATAATACAACTTATAATCTCTTTATCATTTCATCTCATCCCCTATCTCCTCCAGTCACTCACACTCTCTCCCTCTGATAAGTCCACCACCGCCTAAGTCCACCACCGCCTAAGTCCGCCACCGTCTGTAACATCACCACCATCATCATCGGATTTAGTGGATGAAAACTTCAACGATGATCTTGAAAATGTTGTGTTTAATGGGCGCTGAAGGCTGAAGGAGGTTGGAGACGACCGGCGTTGGTCTTGGTTACTGACTCATGTGTGCGTTTATCTGTTTCAAGGTGAAAAGGTGTTGCCGGAAAAGGTTGCAGGTCACCTGTGATGAGAGATCTGATGGAGGCGGTGGTGATGGATGAATAGATCCGATGGTAAATCGTAATTCGAGATCAAATCAAAACACAAATTCATGATCAAATCGTAAATTGTTCACTGATAATCATCATCTTCTTCAAGCTCTATCATCCAATTTACTTAATTTCAATTTTAACGTTCAAACCCTAATTCGAGATCAAATTGTATCTGTAGCTGTTATTAATCATCGATCATCATCTTCTTCTTCAATTTCTGTTGTCTGATTCAGGTAATTTCAGTTTTGACCGTACTGTTCATTATTTAGGGTTTTGATTTTGTTCAAAATTGGGGGAAATCATCATCATCTTCTTCTTCTTCTTCTTCAAGTTTTAAAGTTTTAACTGATAGATCACATAAATCAGGAAGTAAACAAAATTAAAGGTTTAAACAATATTAAACTACAATTGTTGATTTCAGTTGCAGATCGAATTAATGTGTTGCGAGAGTGTTGATTACCTGTAATGTTCTTGTAGAGGATAGATAATTTAGGCGATGTTTTAGACGACGGTTGGGGTTATTACAGTGAAACCATATGATTCGCCAATTTGCAGGTGAAAGTCCGATGAACTATTTCTTTGGTTTTTAGATCCGAACTGAAACATGGCGGTGAATAGAGGGTGCGAGATTCAAGTAGAGATAGAGAAACGGTTGGGGTTTGGTGGCTAGTGGTGGCGGTCACAGGCTGTGATGGTTGGCTTTGGTGGCTACTGGTGGCAGTCAAGTTAGAGAGAGATGATAGTTGAGAGAGAAAGGGGAATTGGGGAAGATGAATTGGTTTTATTTATTAAACATTTAAATAAAAATATGAATTGACCAAAATACCCTTAACTGAATAAACTTAACTGAAAATTTTAACCTGGTTAGTACTAAAGGACGAAAGGTGTAATAAGTTTTCCAAATAAAGGACTGTGGCTGTAATTATTAAAGGTAAAGGTCATCTATTGCAACTAGCTATAAACATAAAGGACGAAAAGTGTAATTTATCCCTTAAATAATAAATAAGAATAGAATAAGGCCAATGAGGTGGTGATTGAATGGTAAGTGAGATACTTGGTGTTCTAAGGTGCCCGGGTTCGATTTCTGCCCTCCCCATTATTTTCTACGACACCTGGAGACAGTGGTGGACTCAGAAATTTTTTCATGGGGGTCCGGAAAATTTTTAAAGATTTTAGGTCTATAGGTATATAAAAAAATTCGGTTCATATCGGGTCGGATCCAATCGGTTCGGGTCGGGTCATGTAAAAAACAAAAGTACATCAAGCTAAAATTTATATAATCATCAAAAACACGCCAAACGTCGTTATAAACACTTTTAAAATGTCGCCGTACGGGTTTTCATTTTTTGAAATCTTTCGAAAACATCATCTAGAGCTATTTTTCAATTTATAAATCTATCCAAACATATAAATCGATCCATAACTTCATAAAACAAAACTAAAGTAGTAAACATATGAATCGCTCCATAAGTTATCGCTCCATAATTTTCAATTTTCTTTTCAAGACCTACTAATTGTCGATTACTTATGTCTTTTAAGTTGTAACAACCAAAAACTCATCTGAACAACAAAATCACCATATTAAAGTCTAGAACAACCAAAAAAACATCAAATTACAAAAAATTTCAAGCACTTTTTTATCGTCTCTATAACTCTATTTCTTTTAAAAAACAACATAAAACAACAATAACATTAAAAAACGTAGGTACCTTGTATTGTTTGGATTCCGTTGAGTTTGGTGGCCGGATATTTGCGATTTCCGGCAAGAAATTGGAGTTGGATGGCTGTTGTTGGCTGTTGCGTCGTTGGGGAAGAGGATCACAGAGGCAGACGAGGTCATCAGAGAGGGCGGGAGAAACAGAATAGGAAGGGCGGTTTGGGATGGGTTATTTTATTATAGTTCAAATTTTGTTGGATTTGGTTAAGTGGGCTTGGGTTCGGCTAAATTGTTTACTAAGTGGGTTACAAACTTATAAATGATGTTGTACTATTATAAAAGTTAGTGTTTAGGTTATATTTTTATAAAAACAATGTTTATTACAATTTTTTATAAATTAAAAAATATGATTTTTTTTTGTCTAAGGGGGGTGATTGAAATTTCCAAGGGGTGCGGTGAAAAATTCCAAGGGGTGCGGTCGAGATTTTATCGAAAAATTAACACTAAAAGATATGTTTTCAAGGGGTGCGGCCGCCCACCCACAAATGTGGGTAGGTCCGCCCCTGCCTGGTGATGATGGGAGACTAGTCGAATAGGTGAGAGATCGCTATTTCGATCCTTGAACTGAGCGGGTTTTACCTCACCGCACTGCCGTGCCTTCGGGCGAGTGTTCACGGGCTTCGGCCCCAGGTGAGGGTTTTCCCCGGTTCGGAGGCGAATGTATTCTGATGTGGTGAATTTCGCCAGTAACCCATTTGAAGGATTCGTTGACCGTTAAAAGAAAAGAATAGAATAATAAATAAATAAAAATATGAAAACATATCTAAAAATCAAAAGTCACCATACAAACCTCAAATCTCTCCAAACATATTTGCACTTTACGTTTAAGTAGTATTAAACCATCCCTGCGTTGCGCGGGGCTAAAAATATGCCAAGTTGCACCAATATTATACATTACTGTCGGTAATCACCAACACCAGAAAAGCTCGTAAAAACAAAATAAATTAAAAAGAAAATAAATAACACCGAACGAAAAGCAAAGTAAAATCTTTGAACCACGTACGCCCGTTGCGGCGTGTTAATGTGAAGAAATTAGACCGAAACGTAAAACATAGAAAAAAATAACTAAGATGGTCTAGGACCCGTGCGTTGCGACGAACTTGCCACACAGGGAAAAATAGACGTGTTGTTACGGGCTTGTCAAACGAAAAAAAATTGACGAAAAAACGTTGAACCCCGCACGTACGTTGCGGCGTGTTAACTTGCAAAATATAGAACGAAACGTAAAACGAAAAACTTGCAAAAAGATGAAACATATGGGGCATCAAAATGAAAAATCATTAAAAAAAAAACTTTTCATGCTAAGTGTACAACTCTATAAAAAAACATAATTGTTGCTTATTTATGATTTAATAAGGTTTCTTAAAATCATCATATAAACTTCAATATATAGAGTACAAACAACAATGCCAATTATGATTTATTAAGGTTTCTTAAAACCATGATACAAACTTCAATGCATAGAGTACAAACAACAATGCCAAAAATTGTTACAAATTGATAGTATATAATGATGTACTAATATTAATTATTCAAAATAATATACCAACATTTATAGAAGAATGCCATTGCTTCCCAGGCTAGAGAAAATTAATTAGATAAATTTTAAATGTATAAACAAAATAAAATACAAAGTGTCATGTTATATAAATTAGTGACAAAGTGAAAATACAATTTAAAGATCTTTCATAAACTTAATCACGGGGTTGTAAAGTTATAGGCAAACTTATGTATTGCTTATGATTCGTGTAATAATTTACTTTGTGTTAAAAATTTAACGATTAATAAAACAATCAAAAAATTATTTAAAGAGTAAAATGATAAAATGGTCTCTGAGTTTAGGTCACTTTTGCCACTTTAGTACAAATATGAAACCTTTTGAATCTGAGTCCATTAGGTTTCAATTTTAATGTCATTTTCATCCAAAAGGTAATATGGGTCTGAATTTTCTGTTAACCTCCACCTTTTTTGTCGTTTTCCTCATTTTAATGAAGGGTAATTGTCCTTTTATCCCTTAAATTATCTTAATTAAAATGAGGAACATAACAAAAACTGTGAAGTTTAACAGAAAATTCGGACCTAGATTACCTTTTGGATGAAAATGGCATAAAAATTGAAACCTCAGGGCCCAAATTCAAAAGGTTTAATTTTTTAACTAAAGTGTTAGAAGTGACCTAAACCCTGGGACCTTTTTGGAATTTTACTCTTAGTTAAATTATAAAACATTAATCCAGCTTCCAGAATACTACTACAGTATCTAATACATTGTAAAAATTATTCCAATGGAAAATCATGAAATATTGACTACTGAATGAAGGGGGAAAATAATTTTGAAGCACAAAGTTGTTGGCAATCAGGTAAAGAATATTGTTATTGGTTTTGAAAGCCTAAAAGGGTCAGCAATTTTCAAAGTTTTGTAATATTTGACTATGAACATGGTATTGAATCGACATCCACAAACACCGTATATGAAAAAAATACAAACATATTACTTCATAAATAAGCTTTTAAAACTGACAAATTTTAACGTAACTGACAAATTTGTAAGAAACATGTATTAAACAATGTTTGTATAATATGTCCATGCATACAATTTCTTTCAAAAATAAGCTTTAAACGAGCCAGAGGTTCACTTATTGAGCTCGAACCTGCTAACGAGTCTAAACAAGCCCATCTTTTATAAAATTTTTAAATAATACTTTTATATAATTTTTAAATAATATTATATATATATATATATATATATATAAAAAGTATATCGTGCATTACGACATAACGTACTTCACGTACAACAACGTGCGTGATTTGTTATATAACACGCGTGATTAATGTTTTCAATATGCGTGATTATTGTGTTTCAACATGTGTGATTTTGGATTTTTGAGTTATAACGTTCGTAATTTTAAAATGAACGTGCGTAATTACCTGTCGCACGTGATGTACGTTAAGCCGTAATGTACGTTAACCTTCCTCTATATATATATAGGATTTGGTTTATTAGTGAACACTAGGGTAGCTTGCGAACTGAGTGAACTAATCCTAGCCATACATGTGTGTAGATCAATGGTCAGGATTTGAGGTTGAAATACACTAGTGTATTTTACGATTTGATGATGTAATCCAGGCCATACACGTGTGTAGATCAATGGCCAGGATTTGTTTACTCAGTTCGCAAATACATTATATATATATATATATATATATGGAGGGGCTCATGCGAGAACTCCATTTATTGTGAGAACCGCGAGAACCAATGTGAACACAATCTAAAATAGCTAAAAAAACCTAAAAAAAACTAAAAAAACCTAACCCCCACCCCCCCCCCACCCAAAAACCTAAACCCCCAACCCCCCCCCCCCCCTAAAAAAAAACCTAAACCCCCCTCCCCCACCCCCCAAAAACCTAAACCCCCCCCCCCCCCCACCCCCCAAGCTAAAATGCTAAAAACTAAACCCCAAAAAAACCTAAAAAAATCTAAAAAAATCAAAAAACAATCAAAAAAAAAAAAATTTTTAATATTTTTTATGCTCAAGTCGCTACTTTTAGTAGCAAAAAAAAAAAAATTTTTTTTAAATTTATTTATTTATTTATTTTTTTGCTTCGAAAAGTAGCGATTTTTATATAAAAAATATTAAAAAAAAAAACTTTTGTGTGATTTTTAGCTATTTTTAGGCATTTTTGGTTGTGTTCACATTGCTTCTCGCGGTTCTCGCAATAAGAGGTGGTTCTCGCATGAACCTTACCCTATATATATATAAATAGCTAAAAAAAACCTAACCCCCCCTCCCCCCCAAAACCTAAACCCCCCCAACCCCCCCCCCCCCCCCCCCTAAAAAAAACCTAACCACCCCCCCCCCCAAAAAAAAAAAAAAAAACCTAACCCCCCCCCCTAAAAAAAAAAACCTAAACCCCCCTCCCCCACCCCCCCAAAAACCTAAACCCCCCCCCCCCCCCAAGCTAAAATGCTAAACACTAAACCCCCAAAAAACCTAAAAAAACCTAAAAAAATCTAAAAAAAATCAAAAAAAATAAAAAAAAAAATTAATATTTTTTATGTTAAAATCGCTACTTTTAGAAGCCAAAAAAAAAAAATTTAATATTTTTTTTTGCTTCGAAAAGTAGCGATTTTTTTATAAAAAATATTAAAAAAAAAATTGTGTGATTTTTAGCTATTTTTAGGCAGTTTTGGTTGTGTTCACATTGGTTCTCGCGGTTCTCGCAATAAGAGGTGGTTCTCGCATGATCTTCTCCCTATATATATAGGGTAAGGTTCATGCGAGAACCACCCTTATTGCGAGAACCGCGAGAACCAATGTGAACACAACCTAAAATAGCTAAAAAAACCTAACCCCCCCCCCCCCCAAAAAAAAAAACCTAAACCCCCCCCCCCCTCAAGCTAAAATGCTAAAAACTAAACCCCCAAAAAACCTAAAAAAATCTAAAAAAATCTAAAAAAATCAAAAAAAAAAAAATTTAATATTTTTTATGTTAAAATCGCTACTTTTAGAAGCCCAAAAAAAAATTTTAATATTTTTTTTTTGGATTCGAAAAGTAGCGATTTTTTTATAAAAAATATTAAAAAAAAATTTGTGTGATTTTTAGCTATTTTTAGACATTTTTGGTTGTGTTCACATTGGTTCTCGCGGTTCGCGCAATAAGAGGTGGTTCCTAACGGATCTTTGTCATATATATATATATATATAGGACAAAGATCTGTTAGGAACCACCCTTTATTGCGAGAACCGCGAGAACCAGTGTGAACACAAACAGTAATATCAAAAAAAAATCTAAAAAGAACCCAAAAAAGATTTTTTATTTTTTTACTATTTTTTTGGAAAAATCGCTATATTTTGTTAATAAAAAAATAAAAAAACTTTTCAAAATTTTTTTTTTTTTTTCGAGTAACTGTTATCCATGCACATGTGCATATGTATCATTTCTTTTACAAATTCCGTAATTCATTACAAATATTAGTCAATTGCACTTTCATTTACACTACCACGTGTAATACACTACTTTTTACGTTAACAATATTAGAAATGCACATGTGCATCTATATGTATCAACATGAAATAAGGTGTTTTGGTACACTACTTTGAATACACTTTCTCTTTCATCTATCATTCCATCCATAATACACAAACATGCACATGTGCATATGTATCATTTATTTGACAAATTTCGTAACTCATTACAAATATTAGACAATTGCACTTTCATTTACACTACCATATGTAATACACTACTTTCTACATTACCAATAATAGAAATGCACATGTGCATCTATATGTATCAACATGAAATAAGGTGTTTTGGAACACTACTTTGAATACACTTTCCCTTTCATATATCATACCATTCATAATACACTACCATTACCTCCATCCATCCATAATACAATATCATTACCTCCTACCATCCATAGTACAATACCATTACCAATATTTTAACTTTATTACATGTATATCTGTAACATCCCAAAAATGTTTTATTAAATTAGAGGTGCATCGGTAACTAGAAAACATAACCTGGTTAGACGACATGTAAAATAGTAGGAATATAAATGAGCTATAACTAAATGTAAATAAGCTCAAAGTTGAGGGGTTAAACTGAAACAAGGTTAAGTCAACTACTAAAACAAATGAACCTCAAATACACACATGTCATGTGTGTGTGTTCTGGATCGTTCTATCCAAGAACACAAGGAGCAAACCCTAGTGATCTTAATTCCTTCAATTGGAGAGGAATTTCAAGGCTAAACGATCGTATGAACTTCAATTCTTGATCCTCTATGCTTGATTAACAAAGTGGTAAGTCGAATTTCTTGAATAGATGATTAGTAGGAAGTGGGTTTTAATCCAATCATGAGTTCGTGAGATAATCTAAGTAAAGGGAAGTTAGTAATGCAAAATAGAATCTAAATGAAGTAAGATTTTGGTTATTTGAAAGATTTGTAGTGTAAACCCACTTGTTATTGAATCATCTTAACCAAGATGATCATGATAAAAGAAGATATGGTGATCTTGACATAAAATGTTGTTGTGATATTTGAATCTTAGGTAATATAATGTAGATAAAAGAATATAATGAACTTGCTTGATTGTTGATGTAATATGAGATGTATTAGAAGAAATCATGCTTGGTATCCTTGTACATGATGTTTGTAATACGTTGCCTACCAAGTGCTTGATGAAATGCTTGAATGAAAATATAATTGTAATTTGGAAAGTGATGGAATGAATGTGTTGATTTAGGCGTAAAAGAAGAAGGCTCAAACTCAAGGAAGACGGAAGGCGCACTGGATCGAGGTATGTTAACCTATGCATACATTTCTAACATGTCGTTTAATGTATTCATGTAAATCTTTAGTTACGTTAGTTAAGGTAGAGGTAGAGTATTTAACCTAAACCGTGCAAACGGATCATGAGAAGTGAATGCCTATGAAAGGAAACAAGTCATAGCCAGCTCGTCTGGAACGGGTTGAACTAATGGAAGATTGCACGAAGATGAATGATGTTGTTTAACCCATTGAAAATGGGTTGAATGGAATGATTGAATGAATGAGGAAAGGAATGTACTCGTTTCGTGGTAAACGAATTGAAAGGACGGTATGATTTATCTAAGTTATGACGGTAAATATTGCCCGTTTTGACGGGTCAAGTAAGAATAATTATAGAATGAAGAAATGGATAAATTATTCATTATCCGTTAGTTAGACGTGGATATGTATAACGTAACTGACTTTATAAGTGGTTTGATATAGGTAAATCCTCCGCTTAGATGAAGGGGCGACTCGGAACGAACACACGTACTACGCTCGTATCGCGCTTCCAAAGGAACTTGCCCGAATAGTAAAGGATTTTTGTAAAGGTTTAATCCGTCATTTGGGGCCTTTTGTCGTAAATGTTACGTTTGTAAACTTTAGACTTTTGTAAGTAAACAGGTATTAAGCTTGTATTTTGACACGATAGTTCAGGTTGACACACGCGGCTAGCTATGAGGCGGGTGTTAACTTTGAACTGTGGTGAAAGGGGTATTTTGGTAAAATTTTATTATTAATAAAATGGAATGTTTTTAACTTTTAACGAAATTTTCACATCAAACTGACCAAATGGAAGTGAGGGCATTTCAAGTTGGTATCAGAGCCAAGGTTTGAGGGATCAAGCACAAGTGGGAGTGCTTGAACTCAAACCGACAGCTCGCGTGATGGTGTGTTCGGTCCAATGCCGCAATTGAGGTAAATGGTCAAGTTTCGGTAAAGACGTGTAGGTATGATGTGATATTAGCATGAAGTTTTAGCTTGGTATTTAGAATGGTAAGGGTAGGGGTTAAAAAGGGATGGCCACGGGACTTGTAGTGTCGGAAACGGGCTTGAAAAGTCGAAAAAATAGCTGTATAAAAGCTGCAGGAAAAACCGCACTCGGAGGGCCCGTCGCCGACGCCAGAATGGCCGTCGCCGACGCCCTTACTTCAGCCGACGGCTTAACACACTGGATACGGGCCTCAATGGCCGACGCCACATTTGAGGGCCCGTCGCCGACGGCATACATTGTGTCGCCGACGGCCAGCGCTTTTTAGTCCGCTGAAAGTTTTAATTTTTCACATTTAACGCTTCCGAACATTCTAAAAGTCCGTTTTATGGCCTCGTAAAGAATGCACATTTAGCCCGAAATTGAATTTCTGATGCATTTTCGTTAAAGGACTTTTGTTCAAAATAAAAAAATTTCCAAGCTCGACCCCAGCCAGGGGCTCTGCCCCTTGGACCCCGCTTTTCTCAGGGGCGCTGCCCCTGAACCCCCGCCAAGGGGGCGCTGCCCCCTTGGATCCCTCGTTGGTCCCGATGACATTCAAATGAGCGTGCACTCTTACTTGAATGTTACATGCAATCTCATAAATACACTAAAATGTTCAACAAAAAGTAGGGATGACCGGATAAACTTCGCGAAAGTTTATTAATGATGGTATGGAATGATGCGTAACGAAACAATGAATGTTGAATGATAATTGAAATATACTGATGCAAGTGATGTACATTAACTTGAATGATGAATGAAGTAAATGCATATGATAGCGATCTAATATGTTAAATAGAATATGAATTGTCGATTAAAGAAAGATGTGTTTGTGTAGATGTCGGATAGAAGTGGTACGAATGATGATGAAGTGCCACGACAGGAGCAACTAAAAACTATGATATCGGAAGAAGTTGGAACGGTAATCGAGGCAAATATTCCTCGGTTAGCCCAGGAAGTAGAGAGTCAAGTGTTGGAGACGGTAGAGGGAATGATGACCATCAAGTTAGAGGAATTAAAGGAGATGATACGTGAAGTACAAGGGAAGAAAAGTACTAGGAGATGTACGTATAAAGAGTTCATGGCGTGTAACCCCTTACCATACAAAGGGGAAATTGACCCGATAGCGTGTCAAAGGTGGATTTCAAGTACCGAAGCAGTGTTTGTAAGAAGTAGGTGCGAGAAAGAAGATCAAGTGATGTTTGCAACAGGTCTCCTCCAATTCCAGGCCAAGGATTGGTGGGACGCTCATTGCAAGAAGGTAGGGGAAGATAAAATCCAAACTCTAATGTGACAAGAGTTTAAAGAGCCTTTCTTGAAATATCATTGCCCTCAGTCTGCAATCGATATGATTCAGGAAGACTTTTTGCATCTTCGACAGAAAGATGAAACGATAGATGAAATAACGAATACGTTCCTTGACAAACTGAAATTTAGTAAGGAGATAGCGGGGGATGAGAAGATGCAGATTAAGCGTTATCACGGTATGCTGAAGGCTGAGTACCGAGAATTTATAAACCCCTCCAAGTGTGACACGTTGGAGGAGTTAATTAACTGTGCAAGGGACCGGGAAATTAAGTTGAAAAGACAAATAGAACGAGGAGAGAAAAGGGTGCTGGAGAAGCCTACGAACCCAAGCCCGAATAAGAAGTCTAAGTTTCATGATCAATGCAAGAAAGGAAAGTTGAGTAGTGGAATCCCGACCTGTAAAACTTGCGGAAAACACCATTCGGGTGAATGTTTACTCAGAAAAAAGGGGTGCTATAAATGTGGGCAAGAGGGACACCCGTATTACAAGTGTCCTAACAACCCTAAGACATGTTACAACTGTTATCAGACTGGGCATATCAAAGCAGAGTGTCCGAAACTCCAACCAGGCATTAAGAAAGAAGGAAAGAAGGAAGAGCCACCTAGGGCACGTGGAAGGATGTTTCAAATAACATCGGATGAAGCCAAGACTCACCCGGAGGTGGTTTCAGGTATATTCTTAATAAATTCTATACCTATGAATGTTTTATTTGATTCCGGGGCTAGTAGGTCATTCGTTTCGAATGAATTGTTACATCATCCCTCCTTTATACTTGAAAAGATGTTAATGCCCTTAGAAGTGGAAGTAGCTGATAGTAAAAGTTACCTGTTGCATGATATATGTAGAAGTTGTAAAATTTTGATTGAGGACGAGGAATTTAGCATAGATCTTATTCCAATGTGTATGGGGGAATTCAAAGTAGTCGTAGTAATGGATTAGCTAGCCCAAAATCATGTGGAAATACAATGTGAAAAGAAGGTCATTCATGTAGTAACCTCGGGTGGAAAACGGGTAAGTATTCAAGGGATAGGGTCGTCGAGTCGAAATTTTGTTCTATAATTGAAGCTGTTAAGTATGTAAGGAACGGGGGAAGGGCGTATCTATCTTATGTTATAAATACCCATCAAGTTGTTCCGAAGATTGAAGATGTGAATGTCGTGAATGAATTTTTGGATGTGTTTCCGGAAGATTTATCGGGCCTTCCGCCTGAACGTGAAGTGGAATTCAAAATAGAGCTTAGCCCAAGCGCCAAACCGGTAGCTAAAGCTCCTTATCGGTTGGCCCCGACCGAAATGAAAGAATTGATGATGCAACTCCAGGAGCTGCTCGACAAGGGTTTCATACGTCCGAGTGTGTCACCTTGGGGAGCACCCGTTCTTTTCGTAAAGAAGAAGGATGGGTCGATGCGTATGTGCAACGACTATCGGGGGCTAAATAATCTAACAGTGAAGAACCGCTACCCTTTACCCAGAATTGACGATCTCTTTGATCAGTTACAAGGGGCGAGTTGGTTCTCTAGAATAGATTTACGCTCTGGTTATCATCAAGTACGAGTGCGAGAGGAAGACATTGCCAAGACTGCATTCAGAACCCGATACGGACATTACGAATTTTTAGTTATGTATTTTGGGTTGACGAACGCGCCAGCCGCGTTTATGGACCTTATGAATCGAGTATGCCGACCTATGTTGGACAAATTTGTAATCGTGTTCATAGATGACATTCTGGTCTATTCCCGAAATGAGGCCGAACATGGGATGCACCTACGGGAGGTACTTGAAACTCTCCGTAGAGAGAAACTTTATGCAAAATTCTCCAAGTGTGCCTTCTGGCTGAGGGAAGTGCAGTTCCTAGGCCACGTAATAAACTCAGAAGGTGTCTTGGTGGATCCAGCAAAGATTGAGGCGGTAATAAAATGGGTTTCTTCGAAAAACCAGACCGAAGTAAGAAGCTTTCTAGGCCTCGCTGGCTATTATAGAAGGTTTATCCAAGACTTTTCAAAAATAGCATTACCCCTGACTAAATTGACTAGGAAAAGAGAAAGGTTTACGTGGGGTGAAGAGCAAGATAAAGCCTTTCAAGTATTAAAAGAGAAATTGTCGAGTTCCCCAGTATTAACGCTGCCAGAGGGGACTGAAGATTTGGTTGTCTGTTCAGGCGCTTAGCGTCAAGGGTTGGGGTGTGTCTTAATGCAAAGAGGGAAGGTTATTGCATATGCTTTGAGGCAGCTTAAGTTACATGAAGAAAACTACCCAACCCACGACTTAGAATTGGCAGCGGTAGTCTTCGCCTTAAAAATATGGAGGCATTATCTGTATGGGGCGAAATGTACGATATACTCGGATCATAAAAACCTCAAATATTTTTTTGAACAGAAAGATTTAAATATGAGACAACGAAGATGGCTGGAACTAATTAAAGACTACGACTGTGATATCCATTACCACCCGGGAAAAGCAAATGTTGTTGCAGATGCTTTGAGTCGAAAAGAGTAACCACCCCCAATCCGGGTTAAATCCATGAAGATGACAGTTACATCTCGCCTCCTTGAAATGATACGAGATGCGCAAATAAAAGCACTGGAGGCAGGTGATCCAAAGAAAGAAAGAATAAAATGGATAGCTGAAAAGTTGGAAGAAAACACTAATGGGCTCAAAACGAGATTCGGTCGAATCTGGATACCACGGTTTTGTGAGACCAAGACCGCAATACTCGAAAAAGCTCATAAGTCACGGTATTCGGTTCACCCCGGAGCAACTAAAATGTAACATGACTTGAAGGCAAGCTATTGGTGGCCCGGTATGAAACGCGATATTGTTAAATATGTCGCGAAACGTCTGACATGCTCTCAAGTGAAGGCGGAACATCAGAAGCCATGTGGAGAATTACAACCCTTGGAAATCCCGGTATGGAAATGGGAGGAAATAACAATGGATTTGGTGACCAAGCTTCCTAGAACGAAAAAGGGGCACGATACAATATGGGTAATTGTAGACCTACTCACAAAAAGTGCTCACTTTTTACCAATTCGAGAGGCCTACTCCTCAGAAAAGATGGCGGAAGTTTACATGAACGAGGTAATATCTCGACACGGGGTACCCGTGTCAATCGTTTCCGATCGGGATACTAGATTTACCTCTCGTTATTGGCAGAAATTTCATGAAAATATGGGCACAAGGTTGCACATAAGTACTGCCTATCACCCCCAGACTAACGGTCAATCGGAAAGAACAATTCTAACGCTTATTGATATGCTGAGGGCATGCGCATTAGACTTTGGAGGGAATTGGGATGACCATTTGCCACTAGTAGAGTTTTCTTACAATAACAGTTACCATAGTGGTATCCAAATGGCTTCTTATGAATTGTTATATGGAAGGAAATGTAGGACTCCCGTATGTTGGGGTGAGGTTGGACAAAGGGAGCTCGTGCCTAATGTGTTAATAGCAAAGACGAATGAAAAGATCGATTTAATTAGAGCTCGATTGAAGGCGGCCCAAGATCGGCAAAAGGCATATGCGAATAAGAGAAGACGTCCTATCGAGTTCCAAGTGGGAGATCATGTGTTACTAAAGGTATCCCCATGGAAAGGCATAATTCGTTTCCGCAAACGTGGTAAATTGGGTCCTCGTTATATCGGACCGTTTAAGATTTTGGCTCGAATCGGGAAGGTCGCATATCGTTTGGAATTGCCGTCTACTTTAGACGCGATCCACAATACGTTCCATGTATCACAATTGAGGAAGTGCCTTGCGGATGAATCGGCGTTCGTGCCTCTTGACGACATTGAATTAGATGAGAGATTAAACTATGTTGAGAGACCGATAGCCATCAAGGATGTTAAAGTAAAGAATCTTCGCAATAAGGCCATCAAACAAGTTCTGGTTCAATGGCAACACCGGAAAGGGTCGGAACTTACATGGGAATCTGAAGATGAAATGCGGGAGCACTATCCCTTTTTATTCGGTATGTAAATGTTAATATTATATGTATTCAGGTTTCGGGGGCGAAACCTCTTCTAAGGGGGGTAGACTTGTAACATCCCAAAAATGTTTTATTAAATTAGAGGTGCATGGGTAACTAGAAAACATAACCTGGTTAGACGACATGTAAAATAGTAGGAATATGAATGAGCTATAACTAAATGTAAATAAGCTCAAAGTTGAGGGGTTAAACTGAAACAAGGTTAAGTCAACTACTAAAACATATGAACCTCAAATACACACATGTGTGTGTGTGTTCTAGATCGTTCTAACTAAGAAGACAAGGAGCAAACCCTAGTGATCTTAATTCCTTCAATTGGAGAGGAATTTCAAGGCTAAACGATCGTATGAACTTCAATTCTTGATCCTCTAAGCTTGATTAACAAAGTGTTAAGTCGAATTTCTTGAATAGATGATTAGTAGGAAGTGGGTTTTAATCCAATCTTGAGTTCGTGAGATAATCTGAGTAAAGGGAAGTTAGTAATGCATAATAGAATCTAAATGAAGTAAGATTTTGGTTATTTGAAAGATTTGTAGTGTAAACCCACTTGTTATTGAATCATCTTAACCAAGATGATCATGATAAAAGAAGATATGGTGATCTTGATATAAAATGTTGTTGTGATATTTGAATCTTAGGTAATATAATGTAGATAAAAGAATATAATGAACTTGCTTGATTGTTGATGTAATATGAGATGTAATAGAAGAAATGATGCTTGGTATCCTTGTACATGATGTTTGTAATACGTTGCCTACCAAGTGCTTGATGAAATGCTTGAATGAAAATATAATTGTAATTTTGAAAGTGATTGAATGAATGTGTTGATTTAGGCGTAAAAGAAGAAGGCTCAAACTCAAGGAAGACGGAAGGCGCACTGGATCGAGGTATGTTAACCTATGCATACATTTCTAACATGTCGTTTAATGTCTTCATGTAAATCTTTAGTTACGTTAGTTAAGGTAGAGGTAGAGTATTTAACCTAAACCATGCAAACGGATCATGAGAAGTGAATGCCTATGAAAGGAAACAAGTCATACCCAGCTCGTCTGGAACGGGTTGAACTAATGGAAGATTGCATGAAGATGAATGATGTTGTTTAACCCATTGAAAATGGGTTGAATGGAATGAATGAATGAATGAATGAGGAAAGGAATGTACTCGTTTCGTGGTAAACGAATTGAAAGGACGGTATGATTTATCTAAGTCATGACAGTAAATATTGCCCGTTTTGACGGGTCGAGTAAGAATAATTATAGAATTAAGAAATGGATAAATTATTCACTATCCGTTAGTTAGATGTGGATATGTATAACGTAACTGACTTTATAAGTGGTTTGATATAGGTAAATCCTTCGCTTAGATGAAGGGGCGACTCGGAACGAACACACGTACTACGCTCGTATCGCGCTTCCAAAGGAACTTGCCCGAATAGTAAAGGATTTTTGTAAAGGTTTAATCCGTCATTTGGGGCCTTTTGTCGTAAATGTTACTTTTGTAAACTTTAGACTTTTGTAAGTAAACAGGTATTAAGCTTGTATTTTCACACGATAGTTCAGGTTGACACACGCGGCTAGCTTTGAGGCGGGTGTTAACTTTGAACTGTGGTGAAAGGGGTATTTTGGTAAAATTTTATTATTAATGAAATGGAATGTTTTTAACTTTTAACGAAATTTTCACATCAAACTGACCAAATGGAAGTGAGGGCGTTTCAATATCAACACCATTTATACCATCCAATCATCATATTACATCATAAAGTAACAACTATAGCCAAACCATCAACCACTAGATATAACTAACCAAAAAAACATGTATATGGGCCTACTTCTCCATTCAAAATCACAAACTTTTTGTACCAAAACATGTTATATCATGGTTATACCTGATGATGCACATGTGCATTTTGAATATTGGTAATGTAAAAAGTATTGTATTACAGATGGTATTGTAAATTAAAGTGCAATTGTCTATTATTGATAACGTATTACGGAATTTGTTGAAGTAATGATACATATGCACATGTTCATTGATAACTGTTACTCGAAAAAAAAAGTTTTTTTTTTTCACTAAATATAGCGATTTTTGTTAAAAAAAATATATAAAAAAATTTTTGAGTGCTTTTTTGATTTTTTTTTAGATTTTAATTTGTGTTCACATTGGTTCTCGCGGTTCTCGCAATAAGAGTGGTTCTCAAATGAACCTTACCCTATATATACATATATATATATATATATATATATTATTAATAAAAATAAATCCAATTTATAAAATTATAAAAAAATATAAGTAAATTATATGTAAAAATACTTATAGTTATTTATATATATTAATTTGAAACAGAATATTGACTATTTTGTCTTCTATTCTATTTCACTTTTTGCGTAAACTCTCATTTGGAACTCATGTAGTTTAATTATTCTATTTTTTTCTTTTACCCGTTATATTAATTTGAAATAGAATATTGACTATTTTGTCCTTTAATCTATTTCACTTTTTGCTTAAACTCTCATTTGGAACTCCTATGGCTTAACCATTCTATTTTTTTTTCTTTTACCCGTTATCTTTTCTATTCCTAAACGTTAAAAAGGTTTTAAAGTTATCATATAGTCTATAAAATTTCATAGAGTTGTCGGTGTGAATTCAATTTTATATATGTTTTACGTCAGATGAGTTACTTTTATCTTAGAAATTAGTGTTTTTGTTTTATGATTTTTTTTCGGTTTTTACCGGTTCACACCGTTTCACACCTCCCAAAATTGCTAGCATTATTTTACGCCATCTGCCCCACATCATGGGGGGCTTAAGACTAGTAATTATATATTATGATATCTAGGCTAAGAGTTGGCTAAACAGTCCAAATTTCCTAAAACATTTAAAAAGTTATAAAACACACCAAAAAAACCCACAAATAACATAATGAAGATTAGTAAAACATCATATATGTGGGTTTTGTGTTGTGTTCTGAATGATAAGGCTTTGATTATGGATTGACAAATATTAATATGTTTTATGTTGATTAGCATGTTGTGTTTTATATTCATATTTTTACAATGTTGTGTTTGAAGTTTTTATAGACCATTAGGGTTTGAATATGATGTTTTAGTAATATTCACTCTGTAATTTTTGGGTTTTAAATGTGTTTTATGGCTGAAATTATAGTGTTTTATGATTTTTTACTCTTTTTATGAAATTTGGACTTTGAAGCCGAACCATATATATATATATATATATATATATATATATATATATATATATATATATATATATATATATATATATATATATATTATTTTATATTTATTTTTAAGGGCCATGAATAGTAACATGACTCTTATTTTTTAATGAATATTTTTAAATCATTTTTCTTTTTTTTTTAAATTATATGTCCTTTACCATAATATTTTTTTCTGTTTTTAATCAACGTTTTTTTCTTTTTTGCAAATCATATTTACTTGATCAATTAAGATTTAATATGATATTTTATTGAATAATTTAGTTTCGTTAATTTTTTTTATCTTTTACTGATTATTTTTCTTTTTATTAAATTATTATTTTTTAAATCATATTTCCTTCATAATATTTTTTTTCTTTTCCAAATCATTCTTTCTTTATCATTTAACTTGATTTATTTAATGAATTAAGTTTGTTAATTTTTTTAATAGTTTAATGCATAGTTTTGCTTATTTTTTTATATTCTATTATAATTTTTTTTTAAATACGAATACTTATTCAAAATATAGTATTTCTTGGTATCGTAAAACACGCTAAGTTGATAAACTGAACCGATTATGACGCTTTGGCTTTCTAAACAAAAACTTTCATTCTAAAATAACATTTGTTTTAGAGTAAATTATGATTTTAGCACTTATGGTTATCTCACTTTTACCCTTTTAGTCCAAAAAGGAATCTTTTAACATCTGAGCACCCATGGTCTTTTTTTTAATCTTTTTGGCCCCCCAACGTCTTCTTTTCTAACCATGTTAGCCCCTAAAAGTAAATGGATGGGATTAGTGTTAGCGGCCAAAAGGGTTACAAACAAAGATGTTGGGGGCTTAGATGTTAAAATATTTCTTTTTGTGCTAAAAGGGTAAAAGTGATATACCCACAGGGGACAAAATCAGAATTTACTCTTTGTTTTACGTTATCATTTGCTTCGTTTCATCGCAACGCGCGACTTCAACAAACCAAGTATATATTAATATAAAGTGATGATGAATAGTGGTATATATTTTTATTTTTGAGTAAATTGCCAAACTCCTCCATGAGATTTGATAATATTTGCTAGTTTCATCAAAAACAACTTTTTTTGTAATATATTGCCCTTCACTTTTAGATTTTTTTTTTTTTTTTTTGTCATTTTCATTCAAACGTCTAACTTTTTTGTAATAATTGTCCCAAAGGTTTGAGACTTTTTGCCGTTTTCATCCAAATATTTGACAGATAAAATAACTCAAATTAGATGTTTGAATAAAAATGGCAAAACATCTAAAAGTGAAGTGCAATATGATACAAAAAAATTATTTTAGACGAAACTCACAAACATATCCAAACCTTATGGACGAGTTTGGCAATTTACTCTTTACTTTTCATTAGTTTTGTATTATTAAATTATAGATGATAAAATCACTATAAGAAATCTTCTCTGATAAGTCGACTTTTCTCGACGACGTGTTGTTGGGACAGCCTATCCCGACGAGCAATCTTCAAGAAAAGTTATGTCACCACACCTGCGACGCTAAAGGTCAAAATGTCGTCGAGAAATAGTCGTCGGGCCTGAGGACCCTTTAACGACGACAAGTTGTCACTAAGGGGTCGTTGAAAATAAAAATTAATTAAATAAAAAATAATTATATAATACTACAAAAACCAACTTGGGGTATGTCTCTTTTATTTAAAAATCACACCACTTTATTTTAGAAAATTAGCAACTAATGAACAGATGAATGAGTGTGCCTTCAAACCATTGTGATATTGAACTTGCAACCCTTAGAAAAGGTTTTGATGTATATAAATCATGTTGGTTCAAAACAAATATAAATCGTGTAAATAAAGAGAGGAAAGGGTACGTCGGTTTATTAATTATATAAATAAATATGAAATCTTTACATATAACCATTTACATAAATTAAACAAATTAAATTTAATCTAACTGCCACATCTTCTTATCAACCGGCACATCATATCCCAAAAAATCCTTTTTATTTCTTTGTATTCCTTTCACCACATCTTCTTAACCCAGATCAATACATCATTCAAATATCACCAAATCTTAAACGCCTTGACGAAACTAAATTGGCATCCCTTTACCATCACCAAAATCCCTTAGCCTTTCTTCAAACTCATTTGTAAATCACTGACGTTCGACATAAAGCCATAAAGGTAGCATTTTTTAATTATGTTCAATCGATTCAATCATATGCGTTTCTATAATTATGTTCACTAATGTATTTTACTACAATTATGCAGAGTGATGGCGATTCGCAGAAAAAACAAAGCAAGAATCTTATGATTTACAGAGTTAATTCTCATTGTTGATGGCGAATTTGGTGTTACTGAAATCCAAGAAGAAGAATGATCAATATTCATCAATAGTCGAAGTCGATTTAATTATAAATCCATGATTATAATTATAACTGCAATCTATTCAATCATATGCGTTTTCTATAATTAATGTTATTATCTTGAATTCCTATAATTGCAATCTATTCAATCAAATGCATTTTCGATAATTAACTAGGTTTATACACCTGTGCGCGTTGCGGCACGCTAAACTGTGTCGTTTTCTTTGAACGTGAGATATTAAGAGTTACAAAGCAGCCATTTCTACAACAAAACACATAAAGATTCACAATTTCTTTCCTTTGTCAAAGGTAGTATAAACTAAAGAAATCTACAATCCCTTTTTCTTGTAAAGAACCATTGAAAGAATCCCCATACAAAACTTGCTGAGAAGTACTTTGCAAATCCTTTCACATTTTCGCTATAAACAAACAGTTCAAAATAATACACTTTTTAAATAAGCTGGAATTTAAAAGATTTAGTTTTAAGTCCTTTGTGATATCGTCTCCTTGAGTATGGAACCCATTTGTCATCTAGGAAATATTAACTTAGTCAAATATTAGAATCTGCAGATGACCAAATTAAACTCAATTAAACAATTTGTAATCTTGTATATACTATTATTTTATATAGTTAGCAGAGTATGTTCAGAGCCTGAAAGCACACTGCACATTTAATCTAGTTGATTAAGCTTAGATTATAAGATTAATAATCCACTAACTACTAAGACATGTACGAAAACAGAAAGAGTAAGGCGATATACCTTTCGAAGTGGAATCAATAATGTAAGTCCATAGGGAATTCGCTCTTCTGGTTAGCTCATGTGTTTTCTTGTTCAATCTGTGTAATAAAACCTATATCCACCTATATATGTCACCAAGAATTACTACTTATGTAAAAAAAAGTTACAAAATTTGTAAAAAAGGGAATTAAATCCCAATAATTAGTAGTCTTTTGTCCAAATTCTACATTTTATGATGCTTAAATAAAGGTTTTAATTATTAATGTATACTGAAATAACAAAACTCAATATTATATAAATAAAGCTATGACAAGTGGACATATAAGTGTATTATCAGTCCAGCCGGACCTGGTGTCACACCCCGATATTTCCACATATCACCGGTGGCATTTTTAATTAACCTGTCAAAACAATAAAACCACATATAAATGACAAAAGGAAAGTTAAGAATAAATCTTAGGTTATATGCCTAGACTCGGAAGTCTAAGGAATGTGCTTATTGTGTCATTGAGATTAAACACAAAAGGTTAGTGTTTAATTCACTCAATGTTGGCTCTGATACCAACCTGTCACACCCCGATATTTCCACATATCACTGGTGGGCCCGGCGGGGAGTATCGTGACATAGTTGATATCATCATGGTCAATACACACGATATAATAGCACAGCGGAAGGCTTGGTATAATATTACTATTACAAACCATAGTGTCCGAGTGTCCAAATAAAGGAATATACCGACTGGTTGTAATAGAGATCCACAGGCGGATCATAAAACAAAATACAAGAAAACTGAAATAACAGACTTCAGGCATCTAAGGATTTGCAAGATCCTCTTATTTGACACCGAGTAGCTCCAGCCTAGTTACAAGAGGTACCTGTCACTTAGTGTTTGGAAAATATGTCAGTTTTCACTGGTAAATACAATTAACTGACTCATTAGAAAAGAGTTTATGAAAATTGATTTAAGTGCACAAGGCACAAACCATTTATAACTTGGGACAATTTTTATATAAAATCTTGTATACAGATTTACATGTTTGTCATACAAATGGGCTCGGCATGGAAGCCGAATCATGATTAATCGACACACCACTTATAAAACCCACAGAGGAGTTATTCCCAACATGTGGGTATTTAGCATTTGCATCTGTCAGGTGTATGCCTACACCCTGTGCATAGGTCATGGCCATTTTCAAATGAAATGAGCCGAGGATATCCAGGACACGGTCGTATTAACCCCCAATGTTTATGTTATCAAACAAAACAGATTAAAACGGGTTATGCAATTTATTAAACACAATCCGATTAAATAATTCCATACCCGACCAAGCGGTATTATTATTATACCGTATCCCAAGCCCGTATAAGGGAAAATAAGTTAAAAGTATTTACCTAAGCTAGATATGTAAGAATGTAACTCAGCTGTTGTTTCCTAAATCTTTATGAAAATACCTTCTACCGAAGCTACTCAATCTGTGTGGAAGGTTTATTAACATATTAGGATGCTAACGGGTCTTTATTTAAGTCAAAGACTTAGACCGGTTAGTTTGAAAGATACTTAACGGTTCTAAACGCTAGATTAAGCGGAGACCTAAATGGAATGTGATTTAGACCCGACAAGTATGGATACTTGTATAATATGGGTAAACCAAACACACTCTGGATTTTGAAGTGAAAATGATAAGGTTAAACCTGTTTCGACTAATTTATGTAAACTAGCTACATAAACCTAACCGAACGCATAATTGCATTACGGGTAACCAAATGAACCATATACAAGTACCACAAGTTATTATGCTTGGAATATGTTAATACATGTTAATACACCAGTAGGATGTTAACATATATGCCCAAGAAGTATTTAAAACCAATTTAAGTATCTTAGGGGCATTTTGGTCATTTTAATGTTTATAAAAGAGATTTTATAGTAAACTGAGGTTCTGGTCTAAAATATTTAGTAAAAACATTTATTTTATCAAGTTATATCAGTAAGATATCATACATATGTAAGGTTTACCACTTATGGCCAAAGTATGCCCCGAAAGGGTATTTTGGTCATTTCACATGTGTTTTTCAGGACATTTTTGGAAGTCTGAGTTTATGACTTATACCTACTATAATAATATTAAAATTTATTTATGAAATCAGTAGGTAACAAGTCTTAGGTGTTTAGTATGGTTTTAAACCATACTATGCGCTTAAATAGCGTAAAGGTCGATATTTGAAGATAATTAAGTCGTTTATGGAAATCTAAGATTTTGATCAGTCTTAAATGTTCAAAATATTTTATTTAATATATAATATTAGTAGGAAAAGGTTTGGTGTGCAAATCATATGTTAATTTCATTTTATGAACGAAAAGGGTATTATCGCCATTTACCAAATTATACAAGAACTCCATGATATGGTCAGATTATAATCTGATCAAAAATTCGAAAAATTCCTAAAAATAATATCTTAACAGTAAGAATGAGTTTTTGGTCAAAATCCATGTTTAAACAAGCCTTATGCAAGATAGCGTAATTTAATTAATAAAAAGTTTAAATTTATGATATCTTGCATAACTTTAGTTTTAGACCAGAAACTGATGTCAAATTTTCGAAACATACTTATATATCAGTAATAAAGCTTTTTGTCCTCTCACATTTTCAAAAATCTCGTTTATATGTCAAAAGGGTAAAATGGGCATTTATAAGCATAATAACGGACATAAGCATATAATTCAGAATACAAAAGACCAGGTAATATAACCTCAGAGGGTTATACTACAACATAAAGTGGTCCTAATGGAAGCTTAAAACATAGAAGAATTAAGCTTAATCGGGCCAAAACTGAAAGTCAAAGCAAAAGTCAAGCTTTTGCGACTTTCGGTTGCCAACCGACCCTAAACTCAGAATTGTCAGGTTGAACATGCCTAAACATGTTCTAATAATAATTACCAAGTTATTAGAGTGTTAAAATATAATTTATAACCTCTGCATTATTAGTTTTAATTATTATTTGAAATTCTGTCCAGTTTGACTTTTTGGTTAAATAGTTTGACCCGACAATTAACTAAGCAAACGAAATAATTAGGAGGTGCCCTTTTAAGGGTTAATCACCTACCTAATTATGGTCACGTAACCATATTCATTTCGAATAATGGCTGGACCATTTGAGTTTAAACCGAAGGTCAAAGTCAGATTACGATAACTTTGACTTTTCGGTTTTAAATTATAAAACTGAACTAAAGAAGGGGGCTAAGACACTTACAAAGGGTCCTAGCAATCGTTTCTACAAGAATAAGCTCCCTTTTGGGTCAAGAACCTCCAGAATGCTCAAGAACTCAAGCTAGAGAAATGAGAGTGATTTTGAGTGAAATAAGCAAATGAAATGGCTAAACAATGAGCATATTTATAATGAATGAGAGTTGCCTAAGATGATCACAGGTGTTAAGGGGTGAATTCAGATGCCTCCAAGTGTCTTGGTGGTATAATAAAACCATCAACAAGGCCATTGTTTCGATTAAAACTTGTTTGGAGCTCAAGGAAGGAAGAAACCTGCACCTAACCAAACTGTTCTGTCGAAGTGGTGCCGTCGCATCGCGCGACGGCAGAATGGTTCCAAGGTCGCGCAGCGCGACACCCCCCATTACCAATCAAACAAGTTTCAATCTTGACAAGTTCAGTCCCTGTACCTTTATAAGCTCAATATCTTTCGTTTTAGGCACTTCTAGCCCTTGTAGTTAGTTTGTAGATGATCTAGGGAGTACAACCAAACACCGTTAGGCCCGGTTTCATTAAACGATCACCGAAAACATAAGTTTCACCTTGTTAACGCTTTAAACCCTAATTCTTGGGAATTTGCGTAAACAACATATAACGATCTCGAAACCTCGTGAAACTGATATCACTTATTCTTAGGAGTATATTTGAATGTTACGAAGCCGCGGGTTCATTAAAAGGTCATTCAGAGGTAAGAATTAACATGTTGACACGTTTAACCCCTGTAGTTCATAATCTTTCGATTATTTTCACAAACGGCTTCTTATATCCAAATAATTACTCGGTTAAGAATATGTTCTGCGTATATGGTCATTCAGAGGCACAAGTTTGGCATATTGACAGATTTAGTCCCTTCGGTTTCATATTTTCATAGTTTGTCAACTTTAGTCCTTCTAACTCAATCTTTCACATGATTAGAGTTTAGGACACGTGTCTTCACATAATTGGACACGTTTTTACGTGGTGTTACACCTGGCCCATCTAAGGCAACCTGTTATGATAAGTTACCCAACCCACCAATATTCCCACCTTACTGAGACCAACATATTTGTGATAAACTCGAGATTATTATTAGTATGCGTGTCTAATTAAAACGTACTTTAATAATGATAATTAGATGAATCATCCAAACCCAAATCAGCACAATCAGATATTTTGAAAAATCTCACTCTAATGGGTTTGGATGGCCTAAGATATAACCTACCACCAATAATCCCACCTCTACTGAGACTCACTTGATGTGAATGCAAATGCATCATGTGTTAGATTATGCTTATGGTAAATAATGTTCCCAGAAGGTGATGTAACCTGCAAACGTAGCAAAATTAATAACTAGACTACATTTGTTTAAGAATGCACAAAAACTGTGTATTCTATATACAGATAATCTTGGTTAGCTGGTTACATACAGATAAAGGCAAGTAAAAAAGCAAACATTAATCGATCATAAAAATACCATTTAGACAACAACAAAATACATGTAGTATAACTTTATAAAAGAATAAACAGAAGTCGATGTAAGCAATCAAAGGCTCAGATATGCTAACTCGTTGTGGCTGCAAACAACACGATTGCCACACCAAGACAACGAACATAGCAATCATTTTATTATCATCATCACCCCGACCCCAAGTCCTTGGCTTTCAACTGAATCGAGCTACATAGATTTACTGTGGGAGAATGTGTTCCAAAGTCATGAACATCAAGTGTACGTCAACTATCATCACACGAGTTCAGTGAGTTTTACTCAATAAATAACAAAAACAAACCACTGACCACAGAAAACAAAGTCAGGAGCCTCTCATATGAACGCAAGTTCACCATCATCGAATAATTCAAGCACACCAGTGAGTTACAAGCACTGTTAATGTTGTCCGTATTCACACCCATCGCCATTAGATAAACAACTGAAGGTAAATAATATAAATTCAACTATTCAAGTACCTTTCGGATGTGCCTCCAAAACCCAAAAACACTCAGGTATACATGGAATTAGCTCTTATATGAGGCTAAGGTCAATCTTACAATACATCTGATATACTTGCATGTCATCCTCATATTTCTTTTTTTAATAAGAAGCAAAGTTAAATAATTAAATCAATACTAATGCCATAATGGTTTAAATAATCCATTAAAACCAAACACAATTAATTATTGTAGTTCAGTCCAAAATACTCCCCTTGAATTCTCCATTCATAAACAATATCAACAACCCAATTTGGCAATTCCACTGGATTTAGAAAAACAAACTAATGGATTCAAAATTGAACTTTTTAAGTTTTCTTCTTTGCAGATCATTCACAACCCATACACATCCGTATCATTCAAAAGAATTATGGTACAGTAGTTGCAAAAGATCTTCATAAAGAAGTAGAAATTAATGGATTTAACAACCCATAAACATCTGTATCATTCAAAATTGTAGAGGCAGAAACTACACACATATATATTTAAAAAAAAGGCATCGAAACTATACAAATCGACTCAGATCCGAAAGGGTCATCATCGTCGTTGAACCCACTCAGTTGCGCTACGGTTGCAACCGGAGTTGCCATACCAGGTAGCAAGCGAAATCATCATTGGGTTTGAAAACGCCGCCACCAAAACAGTTTGAATCCGCCGGTCACCGCCCCTATCTCTTCTTTAAGGTATAACGCTGGAGCCTGGAAGACATGGTATGACCACCCAAATAGATCAATCAGCACAAACTAAGAACAAAAAAAACTGTTCACTTCCCGGCCGTAGAGAGAGACATAGAGATTTGTAGAGAGAGAAAAAGAGGCTGTGATATGGAGATCTAAAATCCCAACTAAACAGAAACACCACTGCAATGGTGGTGGTGGTGTCACGATGGTGACCCTCCGGCTACACCCTCCTCTCTCTCCCTTTTCCCTCTCACTCTCTTCTAGTTCTCCTTACTTGATGCGTGAAAAAGTACACGCGTCTAAAGGGTGGGATGACCGCCCAAATAGGGCAATCAGAAGAAACCACCAAGGTAAATCACTATTCATTCCCCTTTATCTATTAACATATATTAATGTTATTATCTTGGTCATGTTTTAATGTTCTTTTTTTCTTAATTTTATTTGAATTTGAGTTTATTGCGACATAGTTTGGTCACTTTAAAGGCTCCAATATGAATAAGGTTTGGATTGAGTAAATTACAAGTTCTATCCTTTATGTTTGTATCAAATTGCAGGCGGTCGCATTTTCCTTTAAAATTGACGAGTTTTGTCCTTAACGTTTCAAAATCCTGCACGTTATGTCCTTTAGGCCTAACTCAGTCAGATTTTTTAGTTAAATATGGTCATGTGCATTGCACAAGAGGGTATAATTGTCATTTTACCTCTTCAGGGACTATCAAGTAAATAACTTATATATAAAGGACTAAAATGTAAAAAGATTATAGAATAGGATATAAATAAAAAAAACCCTAATTAAAAACTCTCTTTCTCTCCCTATCATACGCCTCTCCATTTTCTCTCTCTCTAAAAACCTGCAACAACCAGATTCATCTTTAAACTCAATTTTTCATCAACATTCATTCACCACAATTCTCAAACATCTCAATTTCTGTCTCTCTTTCTCAATCGTTGCATCTTCACACGACGGAGAGACAACAGCGTCGCCGCCAGGGAGGCTGCCGACCCATCTTCACCTCTCCTCTCTGATCGATAGCTCTAGATTGTTCAGATCAGAAGTTGCTGAAGAAGATCGAACACAATTCGCCACTGTCATCGCGGTCATGTTTGGCCACCGCGGCGGTTTTCTCCACTCCCACCACCGCCACCGTTGCCATCGCCGCCGTCTCCGCCCCAACTCCACCTCCACCAGATCCTTACTTGGTTAAACAGGTGTCTAATTTTCATTTGGGTAAAGAGGTCACTTATTTTGAATTCGAGTGAACTTGATTAATAAGATCGATTATATGGGAATCTGAATAGTTTGAACAATTGGGGATTTGTGTATCTTTGTAGCTGTGTTTTTTTTTTTAGCAATTTGGGTGGTGGTTGCCGTAGGTGGTGGCGGTTGAGTGAAATAGAGAGGGGGGTAGAGAGACAGGCTGTGGTAGTGCTAATAAAAGGAGGTGGTGGTCGTGGTTATTTGGAAGCGAGGTGTGGCGGTAGTAGGAGAGAGAGAGAGTAGAGAAAGAAAAGAGTGTTCAGATCTAGTATTTTAGTTTTTTTAAGATGTTTTTTAACTAACAAGGTGAAAAGACAATTATACCCTCATGTGCAGAATTTTGAAACGGTAAGGACAAAACTCGTTAAATTTAAAGGCAAAGGACACCGCCTGCAATTTGGTACAAACATAAAGGACAAAACTTGTAATTTACTCGTTTGGATTTTTATACACTTCATTATTATTTTCTTAAAATAACTATTATGCTCATCATGTGCCAGGCATATGTTTAAGTTAACTAAGAAAACTAACTAGATTTATGGTAAACGACATGCATTGCAACAAAAAATAAACGTAAAGGATGCGCAATGAAATTTTTAAACATAAAGGACATGCAGTGCAATTTATTGTAAAAGTAAAGGACATGCATGACAATTTTGTCTATTTAAAATAATAAAAAAGAGAAAACAAGTAGTAAAAAATATAAAAGAAAAATGACAAAATCGTCCTTGTGGTTTCATATTTGTTTATACCATAAAAAAAGAAAAATACCCTCTCTTTAAAAAAAAATAAATTGATTTAATGATTATTGTGGAAATGAAAATAAAACACGAACCTGAAACACTTAGAGCATGACCAACAAGGGTATTTTTGGTGGACGTTTTAATTCGTCACATGTCACTTGCCCTACATACAATACATGAGACTATGGGGTGTGGGGCATCAGTTTTGGCGTTGAAGGGGGTTTAACGCCGGCTACACCACCCCGGCACGACGTTGGACTTGGCCTTGCCCGCTTGGCGTGGCTATTCTACCTTGCGTGGGCGGGAGGGCTGGGTGACATGACAGGCTACAGTTGGCTATTTCAAAGTAGCCGTTGGGGGTAGCCGATGCCAAACGGCTAGTTTAAAAAAATTATTTACATATTAAACAAATATATAAATACCCACCATTTTTTTTACAATTTTTACCATTTTTCTACTTCTTCTACCATATCTTTTTATTTCTTATAAAAACAACCCACAACATCCTACAATGCATCTCTTACCCTCCCACCCGGTAAGACACGTCAAAAAAGCGGCTTCAAAGATTGAGATCAGCTTCGGCCTCGGGTTCGGCCGCGGGTTCGACCTCGGGTAAAGGGTTGTACACCGAACAGTTGGAAGATCTTAATACCAAAATTGATACATTTAATTTCCTCAACAACAAAGGATCGAGATTAGGAAAAAAAATCCAAACGCCGTTCAATAAAAAGATATCTCAAAAAGAAAAATGCGAAGATATGAAATTTCTCGTCATGCCCGTCGATCACCTTAACTGGCCCAAAATTGGCAATGATATTGGAAATGAAAGAAGAAATAATGAAAAAAATATAACATGGAGTAACTTTTATGTAGTTTTTAATTTTATGTTGGCTTTTTAATTTTCTTTGTAGTTTTTTAAATATTCTATGTAATCTTTTATTTTAATTAGTGTGTTATTGTTATTAAATAAAATTTTAAACAGTTTAAACAAAAAGAAAAATTCTACGTGGCTGGTCACGCCCAGCTAAGCGATACCCCACCACACCCCTAAGTTTTTTAGTATTAGCTTGTGGATCTCACCCTCGCCACGTGTTGAGCAATGCCCCTAACCCAAGCCGCTCCACACCCCATAGTCTAAAGACATCAATTTCTCTCTCATCTATTCTCTCTCCTAATCACACTCACATAGTCACATGTATGTTTTTTCTTGTTTTTTTTGGAAAAACAAAATACCTACCTCTCTCCTCCACCTAAATACTCTCTCTCATCCATGTCACCAAAAACATCTAAATACATACTTATTGTGGATGCAAAACCATTACCCTAAGGGTGTGGTCATTACCTAAACCACTATCCCCTCACGACCATCATGACTCTTCACGTCAGTTTCATGTAACCCACATCTAATCCACACCCCAAAACCACTACTCTAAAGGTGTGATCATGACCCAAACCACTATCCCCTTAGTTATTTGAATTTATCTTTGTCTAAAGAAAAATGAAATGATTACTAGAAAATGGAACGTAAAACCATGGTTGCCATAGTTTAATTCATGTAAATCATGATGGATTAGAGAATGGGATGGTATAACCTTAAATTCATATTCTTACGTGATGAATAATGTCTCAACCATGACCACTAACCTCTTTAGCCTAAAAAAAAGGTCATGATCAAAGAAAAGGATCTTTTTTCTTATAATAATGTCGGCCACTTAAATTTTCTTAACATACAAGATTTATGTATTAGGGGATTAGGATCAATTACAAAGGTTCCTATAAATAAGAAGGGTACAAAAACTACTAAAAATAAACTCACTATAAAAATAAAAAATTAAAAAAAAAAAAACCCTAAACACTAACCATCACCCAAAAACCTAAACCACCACCCCTACCTAGCCCCTCCCCATCACCCTGGTTTTAGGTTTTTGAGTGGTGGTGGGGTGTGGTTGGGGTGGGCGTTTAGGTTTTTGGTGATGGTGTAATGGGTTTAGGTTTTAGGTTCTTAGACACTTATCGCTTTATAAAGTATTTTTACACTTCTTCAATTAGAAAATTTTGTATAACAAGTTAACCTGTCTATTAGGATATCAAAGAAGTATCATTTTATGCTAGCTTCTAAATTCATTCGACAGTGATCAGCTCCATTTTCAAGGAGGTCATGGAAAGCCTCCAAAAACAGCCGAAGTCGATGGAAGAACTCCCCGAGGAAGTTTTAGCCGAGATCATCATCCGATTACCGGCCAAACGGATTGGTCAACTGAGGTGCGTTTGTAAACCCTTGAATGCACTCTCATCAAACCCTTCTTTCATAAAATCACACCTCCATCGTTCAATCCCCAACAACGATGAAATGCTCTTGGTCTTCCACAACAGATTTTGTTTTGAAGGCGGTAAACCAATCACAGCACACCCCTCTCGATCTCCCCATATTGTAAACCCTAATTTCATTAAATTACCAGTAAATGTTAATATCCCATCTGCATATAACTGCAGCAGTGTTATCGGTTCTGTTAACGGTTTAATATGTTTTCTAGTATGGTCTAGTATTGTACCTGGACCCGATCCTATCATTTATATTTGGAATCCTTCTCTATCTGCTGTAAGGACTCTCCCTTCATTTACTATCCGTGGGTTTGATGATCTTTACTTCAGGTTCGGGTTTGATCCCAAAACTGATGATTTCAAAGTTGTTAAGCTTACTCGCTTATTACATAAATACATTCACTATCAGTCAGGTGTTAAGAAAAACTGTTTTGATTGGTTACAAGTGGAAGTGTATAGTATGAGAAAAGGCTCCTGGAAAAGAATCAATGACAGGTTTCCTTCGCATGTTGTTCGGTTTTCGGATGAAGATGTTTCTATTACTGGGAATGATGGTCATGATGGTCGTCTTCATTGGCTTTGTAATGTTGTTTCCCGAAGAGCTAAGCAAACAATAATAGCATTTGATTTGGCTACTGAGACATTCAGTGAGATTTATCTGCCTGATTCCATAGCAAATAATAAGAAGGAACCCAGGAAGCAGGTTTTGGGAGATTTGGCTGGTAAACTATGTGTGATGTCGTACATCGAAGATGGCGACGCTGAGGTTTGGGTGATGAATGAATATGGGGTGGCTGAATCTTGGGTGAACCACCGTATATTGTCACAGTTTAGTGGTAATGTAGTTCCGATTGGAATCACATTAAGTAATGAGTTCATTCTGCAAGGCGATGACGATAGTCTGGCTTTGTATGATCACATTGCTGCCAAGGTTAAATCCTTCAAGGTTATAGATATAAATAGATATTCTTACGGCACTGTCCAAATTGTTCCTTATGTGGACAGTCTTGTGTGGATAGCACCTGCTAATAGAGTGGATCAACAACAGTTGCGCCATATGTTCGTTGCAAATTTCGGTAAACTCATAACAGATTGGTGAATTGTCAATAAGGTCTGAAGCAGCAAGAATGGTCCTCGTCATGGCTATATCTTTATTTTACAACTATTATTATGTGTGATTCTAATTTAGTCTTGGATCAAGTATCAATTGTTAGTGCCTTCATTACATTAAGATTATCTATTGTTGGCATATATGATGTGTTTGATATTCTGGTTCAGTTTGCTTTTCTGCATCCATATATGACATTGGTGGTGCATCTTTATTGCTTTTATAGATCTTTCCCCTCCTAAGTTAGCAACTGTCTAGCTTTGTACTAAGGATACCTGTTATTTTTTTTCAACATGATGGTAGTAGTTACAAATCACATTGATATTCAGGTTTTTGTTTTGATTTTAGACCTTTTCATCCAAAAGTGGTTTCCATATTAGCTGGTGGCTTATTAGTCAGATTAAGTTAAGGTTTGCAATGTGGCTTATTAGTCAGATTAAGTTAAGGTTTGCAATGAGCAACTAATGATTGTTGCAATTGATTTGGGTGCATGACTTTGTCCGTAACCATCACTAGTTTCTATATACAGTCACAATGAAAACATAAAGTCGGTTCTTCCTACTTTTTAACAAGGGAAATTTACGAAAATGTCATTTGACCAACATTCTTTACGAAAATGTCATGTTCATGCGTCCGTGGACGGACTCCTCCACATGGGATGCGTCCGGATGCAAGGGATGCGTCGGGGAGGGCATGGGATGCGTCGGGGAGGCATGGGATGCGTCGGGTGAGGCATGGGATGCGTCGGGGATGGATTCTTCAACATTTGAAAGGACACGTGTCAGCTCCTCGTTCATGGACTCTTCAAGGTGACACACAGACTCCTCCCATGTGGAGGAGTCCGTCCACGGACGCATGAACGTGACATTTTCGTAAAGAACGTTGGTCAAATGACATTTTCGTAAATTTCCCTTTTAACAAATGGTATTCTTGATACATTCAGATACATTAAACATACGTTGACCCACTCTTAGTACCCTAATTTTAGACTATGGTTGATATGGAATTTTTGTTCCCTAATTGTAATCTGTTGTTATACAGCCGATTTATTAATTGGGTTTTTTGCCAAAATTGTATCTCATCAATGTGGACAACCGTCTTTGGTGTTCTGTAACTAATCTCTGTTTTAAGAAAAAACTTGATGTGCCTTGCTCCTTAATTAAATAAAATGATTGCTGGCCAAGGAGGCATCGGCCGCATTTTTTAATGGTAAAAACGATATCCAGCAATTATATTTCAAATACGAACTTCGGGCGTGTTTTGTGAAAACCGATAATCAAGAATCTCCGGATCCAATTTGGGCTGTTCGTTTTTTTATTATATTTATTAGTTAATGGGTCGAACAAAGTTACTGTTTATGTTTATTATTTGTGTTTGGTATTGGGCCGCAGACCATAGACATTCATATGGGTCGAATGTTTAAAGTCCATTAGGTTTAAGTTTGTTTTAGTTGGGCTGGAGTTGAAAAGGTGCATGTATGTGATATAACCGCTCATACGGTTATGAAGGGAACGACACATCCCTTGGTGAACGACGTATCCTTCCATGACACATTTTCAACTAGTATATAACACTAGTACAAATTATGATTTTTCTGAGCTAAAAAATTATTAATATAGGCGGTTAGACACATAATAAACAGCCCAAAAATCAGCACAATAAACTTACACCCACGTTTTTTTGAGCTATATGGCTAAATAAAAATGATTTTTTTGAGCTCTTACAAATTTTAGCTCAAAAAAATAGGTTTTTTTGTGCGAGCATAACAACCTAGCTCAAATAAATAAAGGGTTTTTATCATATTTAAAAAAACTCTACGAAAATCCCATCACTTTAATTATTTTTTTCTCTTTGCAAACCCTAGCTAGCCTAGCCTCTGTTTCTTCGATTCAATTCATTCTATCCAAACATTACTTTAGTAACAGGTATATATCATATGTGTTCTTGTATATACATATATTAATTGTTTGATCAATATGTATTAATTAATTATTTGTTGTTATTTGATTGTAGATAAAAATTGAATTATTCTAGCTTTTATTCTTCATTAAATCAAATCAAGAGGTTAAAGGTATGAACTTTTGTTTCTTATTATCTTTGTTGTTGATGTATTTTATTTTTTTATGCATAATATGTATATATACATATATGACAAATTAGATTTAGGTGATGCTCGTGGTAAATATGTTCAATGGCCACGTTTTGCAATAAAGGTAATTTCGGGTTTACGTAACATTTGTGGTTTATAGTTTCATGTTTATTGATTGTTTCAGACAGTTAGTAAGTGTGTTGTTTTGAATTAGGTTTATTTCGGGTTTACGTAACATTTCGTTAGGTTAAGTTCGGTTTTATTCTCATGAGTCTTTTAGCGATTTTAGAAGTTTTTTTTGGAATTAGGTTTTAAGGGTAATTCAAAGGTTTGATTGTGATTGTAAATGTAATAGCAGATGAGATGGTAAATGAGAAATGTTAGAAAATACTAAAAGACTATTTTTAGTATAATTAAAAGTCGTTAGCCATTAAAAAAGATTGTAGGTGACTAGAGATTTTTACCCATCTGATGGATGGGCTCCTAATACAATCATATGATTCTCACATATTTGACAAATGAAAGAAAATAATGTATGTTTTGTTAAATTGTAGCTTTTGGACACAGAGACAACTCCCCAAAACCAAGACTTGACACAACAGTTGGAGGACGTCACATGTTATGAGCCACATGTTAGTGGTTTGGTATTACTTTGGTCGGGTAATATATATTTTATATTAATTTTATTTTATATTGCAACAATTTCGTTTGTTGTAGTTTGTGGAACCTGGTGAACTAAATCAAACTCAATATTATCATATTGATCCGACTACTATAGAAAATTTTGATGACGAGGTAATCAACAACTCAAATTCTCATTATATATATATATATATATATATATATATAAACAATGCACAAATAATTAGTTTTTCAATTAATGTAGTTTGTTTCTGGCGCATTTTTTCCCGATCAACATGATGTACACATGTCGGAACGACTCGATGCGATGGTAATCAACAACTCGAACATGTTATATGTGTGTGTGTGTGTGTGTGTGTATATATACTCTTAAAAGCGTTTGTTTAATTATGTAGTTCGATGAAGAACCTCCCGCTCCAAAGTTGTCAACGGCTAAACAAAAAATACAAAATGCCTTGTTGAAGATAGAAAATGAGCGGCCTGAAAATATTAGGTTATGGGCTACACGATTAAATGATCTCTTTAATGGAAAGCTGAGCATTGAGATTAATTTGCCTAAGGAGATGTACCCCAAGACTTCGTTTGATATCGAAGTTGAATCCATCGAATATGAGGGGATGTTACAGTTTTTGGCGCACTGGTTGCTTGAGGCTAGCTTTTTGCATTGGTGTCAAATGTAAGTTTTTTCTTATTATTTTTATTTCGTACAATAAATTTATTTTTCAACGCAGCTGAATTTTTAACCTTGTAATTTTTTTCTTGTTTGATATCAGATATTTGTATAACATAGTATTTTATAAAATAGTTCCAGAAGACCCTAAACTTGCCTACTTCAATATCCACAAAATAACCTTGTTATTTGATTTCTTTTTAGATTTGGACCCAGACAACAAGCGTAACACAAGAGGAAATCGACATGTTGGTTGAAAACATCATGACGCGGTTTTTTAAGAGTAAGAGTGTAGGTTGGTTGGGTTAGATTGGTGTAGTTATTTGAACTACTTTGGAAGATGGGTTAGCTAGGTTAGTGGTAGTTATTTGAACAACTTTGGATTATTATGTTTAGAACAACTTTTGTAAACTTTGGAAGTTATGGAATCAAAAGGTTCTATGATGTTTGCTGAGTTTTTTGATTGTTTTAATTCTGTGTATCCATTATCCACTATTTTGAGCCAACACATTATTTTCTCTTTCTGTGTATATAGCAGCCATTATTTTGAGATCTCCCCATTATTTTGAGCTAAATATAGCCATTATTTTGAACTCTGCATTTTTTTTTTTTTTTGGGCGGTTGGGATATTAAACCACCGCTCAAAAACACAAAATCACAAAATTATTGGCATGTTTTTTTGGGCGGATTTTGTATTATTTTGGGCGGCTTTTTAACCGCTCAGATTAATTAAACATTTTTTCCTGCGACATTTGTTTAGGCGGTCATAAAACCGCTCATAATCTTCATTTACACCGCCTAAACAAATACTTTTTGTAGTAGTGTAAGGGTTTGCAAGTTATCATTGTAACCTTACAGTTTGGAATCAAAGTTTCTGCAAATTCATTTTCCAGTTCGATTCACTATTTGTTCGATTAGTTATTTGGTATTTGTTCAATTCTGATTATTTACGATTAAACATGAAGTGGTGTGATGTTTGCGGTGATTTTACATACTTGTGTGATCATCGTTCCTCTCGGTCTGGTTGGTCCTGGGAACCCGTAAGTTGTGATACCAACATTGGTATCAGAGCCAAAGGTTCGCTGGAAACCAAGAAGAATGATGGTGGTTCCGGAGATCATCTGAGGGAAAAATGAAAATCGGTTGGTGCCGATTTCGGTGATCGAAGAGTGAACGGTGGAACGTGCGGCCGGGGTTACAACAAGGGAAAGAATGTTGCGCAGGGGAAGTCATCCACGCGTTCGTCGAAACCACCCATTAAGATTTTTCCCAAGAAGATGGTTCCGAAAGGGTTCATGAAGAAGTTCGGCCGAAAAGGGAGTGCACCGGTCGGAAGACCTAGAAAGTTCGGGAATCTTTGTGTTATGTGTAAGCAATTTGGTCACATCGGTTCAATTTGTCCAAGTAAGTACATCAACTTAACCCCGTTACCTGTAGAAAGTGATTATTTAGTTGATGGTACTTGCGGAGGAAGTTTTGATTCGATTTGAGTGGTGGACCCAAATTACAAAACACACATGACCGGGAATAGGAGTGTGTTTAAGCGGTTTAAGAGGCATTTTGGGGTGATGACGGATGATGTGAGGAGGGAATTCTCATTTGTTCACGGGATTGGTGAAGTGAAATACCGGTGGACGGTAAGAATAAAACAATAATGTGTGTTAGTTATGTGCCGAGACTCAAAAGAAACGTGTTAAGCCTAGAGCAACTGTTGTTTCAAGGATTTGTAACAGTTACTGCCGGTGATACGTGCATTCTAAAGAAAATGTTCGGTGGTCGAGCGAAAGGTTTTAATGTGTTTGAGAACAAGTCGGAAATCAAACTAGAGGAGGAGTACCTAGACAAGTTTTACGATGGTCTAGATGTTTATAACGGGCACCGAGATGATAAAGAAAAATTCAAAGAGGATGTTGAGGATTTTTACGAGAAGGAGTTCAAGATAGAAAGAGAGAAAAACAAGAAGTTAAATGGTGAAGGCGCGTCGGGTGTGAAGAAAACGGAGATTGTCTACTCGAAAAAGCAAAAGGTTGGTTTCATGATTTAATATGAGGGCTTGAATCTAAACAAGAACTACGTCAAATGGCGGTTGTCCGTTCCCAAGAAGAAGAAGATGTCATTGAAAATGACATGATTATCGAAAGTTGTCTGGAAGCCTTGGATTTAATTTTGCTACACGAAGAACTAGCCGGGTATGACAAGTTTTATAGTGGCTCTTTCGAGGGAGTCCTATTGTGGTTTATACAATGCTTCCTTGGAATCTTCAAAGAAGACACTATGTCACCGACACTAGTTGATGGAAGAGAAGTTAGTTTGATATTGCTACATCGAATTGTGACCATCAAGGGTGGTGTAAAGAAAGTGATCGAGGATGACCTTTGGGCCGAGGTAGCGGTCGAGTATGGTTTCGAACCGGATGACGCATATGTGATAAAGGTTACTTACGTGTACTACATCGAACTGATTGAATGGTATTTTGAGTTGATGAAAAAGAAAGGTGACACAAATGCATTGGTTGTGGATGGAGTAAGCACGAGGGATGCACAAGTGGAAGCGGTTGAGAGCGAGGATGAGGCGGGCTTGGTGATAACCATCGAGGTCACCGGCAACGATGATGGCTGAAGAAAGCATGCAGATCATGGAGTTTCTTGCTTAGGAGGGAGAATGAAGACCGATAATCAAGAATCTCCGGATCTGATTTGGGTTGTTCGTTTTTTTTATTATATTTATTAGTTAATGGGTCGAACAAAGTTATTGTTTATGTTTATTGTTTGTGTCTGATATTGGGCCGCAGACCATAGACATTAATATGGGTCGAATGATTTAAGTCCATTAGGTTAAGTTTGTTTTAGTTGAGCTGGAGTTGAAAAGGTGCGTGTATGTGATATAACCGCTTATACGGTTATGAAGGGAACGACACATCCCTTCGTAAAGGACGTATCCTTCCATGACACCTTTTCAACTAGTATATAAAGGTTTGCAAGTTATCATTGTAACCTTACAGTTTGGAATCAAAGTTTCTGCAAATTCAAGTTCCAGTTCGATTCATTGTTTGTTCGGTTAGTTATTTGTTGTTTGTTCGATTCTAATTATTTACGATTAAACATGAAGTTGTGTGATGTTTGCGGTGATTTTACATACTTGTGTGATCATCGTTCCTAACCTCTCAGTCTGTTGGTCCTGGGAACCCGTAAGTTGTGATACCAACATTTTGATCATCAACAACTGATTGGATTATGCAATTGGTCACCCTCTTTCACTGGAGTACTCTTCCCAATCCATGTCTTAGAACGTGTCTCATCTCAGTTGTTAATAGTTCTAATCATAGCTCATTTTTGCTTTTAAAACTTTCTTTTGGCCCCAACTAAAGTTTTTTTCTACAACTGTTTTTGTCAAAGGCCTATAAAATATCTTATGTTCCTTCACAAAGTGTGGTATGAAACCCATGCATACTAATCCCTACATATTTGGTGTGGTCCCAACAATAGTGCTTCAATGGTAATTGGAGGTTTGGGGATCAAATCCCCATAACCACTGGTTTACCCTAGGACATGTGATTTACCTCCCTCGTGTTGGCCGTGTGACCGGTCGGCGAGGGACGCCTAGTGGTGACATATACCGTTACATATCTAGTGTTATTATTATTATTACCATTGATGACGAGACTTCAATCACGATACCAAGTATAATATATATTTTGTCATTTGACTAAATCCTGAAGGTTGGTGTATAACTTACTTTTTGTATATCGACTAGAACTATATGACGGTGGCTAACAAGAACATCCATTAATGTTGTAAATTTAGATATCGTAGTACGCTAGCTAGTATGGTATTTCGCAAACATACGCGAAGCCTTTCATTCATTAAAGAATGTATGTGATTCTTTCACTAGTCCTAAAGGCTTCTTTTTTCTGGCAACATCTTCATTTCACAAGGATTGTGATAGCCTGATTTCAAGTCAATTGCAGATATGAGAATGGCAGCTCCATGCCCGATGGGTCTATCCAAGAGCTCGTCTATCATCAATGTAAGTGAAGTTCCCGTCGGATAACTATTCTTTATTAGTTCTGTTCGACAAAGTCAAAGGCCAGGTCAAAGTGATTGATTAAATTCGGATAGTATGAGTTAATTGATTAAATTCGGACAGTTTTATGTGTTATGTTGTCTGAATTTGTGGACATGTTATGGTCAGGACTTAAGGTTTTGCCCTAGCCTATATATATGGGAATATAGGTTAGAATTTTGTATCAATCCATCACATTCATTCATCTCAGTGAGAATGGATCTGGGTGATCAGCTTTGTGCAACCTCTCACAAACCCTAGCTATTACTCAACAGTGTGTGCACATTTCTAGAGAGAGAGTGACTCTGTGTTAGTGAGAGAAAGCTCGGTTTAGATCTTTGTGATCTAACCAGCTTGTAGATGATGTATACTCTTTTGGTATGTAATCTGTGATGACTGATTCGTTAATAAAGATATTCATCTTCTACATCTTTCTATCTTTTGTGTTTTTTATTGTTTTTCATGTCTTGAATCAAGTGCAATGTTGATCTTTGTCATCAATACGGTGCTTTCACAGTGGTATCAGAGCATGGTTACCGATTCGGAATGGTCTAACCGCCATCTGAATCACCATTGCTCTTGATTTGATGTTTGTTTCCGCCAAACATCATGGAGACGTGAAGATTCTGCAGAAAATTTGAAGATTTTGAAGATGTTTGTTGTCTGAGATGTTTTCTTTTTTTCCAAGAATGTTTCAGATCTGTGTTTTGATCTTAAAAAGGTACTATGCGAACTTAATTTTGTGTTAGAAGTTTGGATGTCCGTATTTGTTATTCTCATGACTTGTGTGAAGTCACGCTTGTTAGTATTTGTGGTTTGTCCGTATTTAGTGCAAATTTAATTCACATGTCCGCACTTGTCAGCACTTATGAGAACTTAATTGTCCGCACTTGTAAGTTCATTAGCTAGTCCGAACTTAAGCTATCAGAAATTAAAACATCAAAATTCCATTCACACTTAAAAGGTTATCTTGACGTCCGAACTTATACAGAAGCAGAACTTTTGATTATGTTCTTATCCGCACTTCAAAAAATAGTTAGTTCTTGTGAAGTATTGTGTCCGGACTTATAAGTTGTCAGAACTTGTGAACTTAAAAGTTATCAGAACTTTTAGAACTAAGTTATCAGAACTTGTGAACTTAAAAGTTATCAGAACTTGTGAACTTAGAAGTTATCAGAACTTCTCAAATTGTCTAAACTTGTTTGTCACACCCCAACCAATGGCGGAAACATCGGAGTGAGACGAAAACATGATTGTTCATAACATAACACTAATTTGTGACTATATAATTAATTAAGATTTCATAAATATTAAAATGTCATACATGGTTCCAAAACATGATCAAATTGTATCAAACATAAATCAAAACATTGTTTATTTCTAAGGTGTGTTTCCAAGTCCACCCTAAACTTGTTTTTTCACTAGCATCATCTTTCAACTTGCAACATGTATTAAAATAATGATCAACAAAAATGTTGGCGAGTATACAAGTTTGAATATATAGCATAAAAATAAAATGTTTAAACGTGCTCGTAGCCAACATGAATAATGCATACAAGTTACTAATATGCTGAACGAGTGTAAACTATATGTCAAACCAAAGTTTCCAATGCAATCGTGATTACCCAACACCGTCGAGACGAAGAGGGTGTAACACGTTTTACTTAACAATACCCTAAGAATCGGGGCGGTGCGTTAATCCTATAGCGCTATAATTGTTAAGGTAGGCTAGCAAAGTTAATGAGCATATAGGCACAATGTATACATAGCATATGAGATTAACAAGTATCACATGTTTTCATGTTTAAATGTGGATAGAATGTGATTTTGAATAAACAAGTCTCAAGTGTTGCATGTTTTTATATAAAGTACATGTTTCACCCAAAGTGACTAAAATGAAAATGGGATCGAGTATACTCACAGTTTTGCGTAGGGAATACACTTAAACCGCGAGCGGAGTTGATGAAGTCTCGAGATCACACTGAAATGGTTAAATGAGAGTATAAGTATTCTGTCGGATCATAATGTTAAAATGCATGAAGTGTGTGAAATAAAACGGGTAACAGGTTGATTCGCGCTGATGGACATAGTCCATTTGTGCGGATCAACGTATTCAGTAAAACGGACCGACTATTATGGTTGGATACGAACTGATTTGATTTGTAAAACAGTAAGATAATTAATTCAAACAGTGAATCAAATGATCGGAAGCGCTAAACCGATGTGAAAACAGAAGTAAAACGATTTAGTTCAGAAAAAGTCCGTTTGCGAGGATGGACTTGGTCCATTCGTGGGAACCGACTGTTAATGTTACGAACAATTTAATTTATAACCTGAATCAATTGCAACCATTAAGTAAAGTGTTTAAATTGTTCAAAATGATAAATAAGATGGTCAAACAGTGATGAATATGTGTGAAAACAGAAATGAAAATCAAACAGAAAACGTAAAAGTTTGCCCGTTCGTACGGATGGACTTAAGTCCGTCCGCACGAACCTAATGTTCTTGTTAAAACATGTGTTTGATCCATTTAATCAGATCGTTTCTTGATGGAAATTAACCCTAATGCAGATCCTTAACTATGAAATGAGTTAATGGCCTGATGGGTTCCAGATTCCTTCAAGATCGAGTAATAATCGAAAAGAATGTCATGATTAGGTTGTAAAATGTTTAGATTCTTATCAATCTTGATTCGATCTCGTATGTGTGATGCTCCAACAGCAGTTTGCCCAAGCAAACTAGTTGGAAACCATCCTTGAGATAGGTTGAATCAAGAAGGTTTGTGAAAACGGTCATGGATTTGTGATTATAATGCAAGAAATGAAATGAAAAAAGTATGAAAATGAAGGAATGCTCCTTACAGCAGATTCTGATCATCAAAGAGAGCTTGAGGGTGTTTGAAAAGAGTTGGGCGAATTTTGGAGTGGAGTTGTGTGCCTATTTATAGGTTTCGAGGAAAATTAGGGTTTTCTAATGTTTCAAATGGATGGATTTAGCGCGGATGCACTCGGTTCGTGCGGATCTACTCGATCCGTGCGAACCTACTTGTTTTCGATATTTTGCGTTTCGAGTTTGATTATTTTATGTGTTTTAATCGGTTTTTCGAGTATCAAGCGTCAATGTGTATCAAAGAATCAAGAGTCATGTATAACATAGCATTCAAAATGTGAATTATGGTTACAAACTTGCACATAAGTCATTTGAATAACATGAATATCATTTAAATAATTGCGTCTTCATTATGATCATTTGTCTCGGATTACAAATTGAAACGAAATAGAATACAACAAGAGTACAAATGTCTAAAAATGGAAAGTACAACAATTCTTGCTAAATCTGGAAAGTACAAATATGCGGAGCATTCCAGTGTTTCATTCAGGTCTTGTGCAAACTTAGTTATCTCATCAGTCCGCATTTATCCTCTAAATACCTTGTCCGCACTTGTGAGTCATTTATTCATGTCCGCACTTACCTTTAAATCATTTGTCCGCACTTGTGGTGTGGTTTGTCAGTCCGGACATAACAATATACACATGTCATCCGCACTTGTGGTATTGATATTGTCGGCATTTAACCTTTGAATCACAAGTCCGCACACAATCACTTAAACAATCAGTCCGAACTTAGTTCTTTTATTTGTGTCCGCATTTGTTGATACAACTTGTCCGAACTTATAACAAACATTCATGTCTGCACTTGTTGACAATGTGTCTTATCCATACTTAGATGTTTAAACCAATTAGTCCGCACATGTTTAATAATCATGTCTGCACTTAGGGGGTTTTTCCATTGTCCGCATTTATAAATTTTAACCGCACATAGAGATCTTCTGTCCGCATTTGTTGTGGAATCAACTTGTCCGCACTTAGGTTTTTAAAACCTTGTTCGCATTTAGGTTTTAAAAAAAAACCCTTATCCGCACTTAACATGTTTCAGATTCATCCACACTTACATGTTTCTTGTACGCACTTAACAATCATTTCTTGTCAGTATTTGTTACGTGTTTGTCAGAACTTGTGTTTCGAATCTGAAATTGTTTATCTTTACTTGTAAAGTCCTAATTCATGGGTTATATTCGGAATTTCGAGTTATATTCAGTTTCTGGATTCTCGGTGAATGGATTTGGTCCATTCTAGAGTTCGGACAATGTGGGACTTTATCGGGCACGTGAAGAGATACGAAGGTGATGTGGCTTGTACGTTGACAGTTTACGAAGAAATAGGGGGAGTGAAAACTTCCTATTTTATTCGTAAATCTAAAGCTTGTGCGTAAAAAGACTCGTGTGTGATGGAGTTTTGTCAAGCTTGTGTCATTAGTGATTCCCGCCTAAGTGGTTTGTTCATCTCTCCTTGTTAAGTTCACAGTCTCAGTTGCCTTCATGTTCATTAGGTTCATTAAGTTAGGTGTTGTTTGTTTTTTCAGAGGTAAAATGTCTGTTTTCTACGAACCATATCTGCATACATCTATAGCAGAAGAGGTGGACCAGACCTCTGCAGTCTGCAAGAAAAAGACTATTTGTTTTTTAGTTCTGCAAACTGCTGAATCATATCAATCCATAACAAACGCAAAAACTCTAATTAAACAATTTATCAAGATGAACAACAATTGTAATCAAACAAACACAAAAACTCTAATGAAACAATCTATCAATACGAACAACAATTATAATATGAATTTAACATAAACAAAAAAAAACCATGCTTAAACAAACATTAACTGTACCTAAAAAGAGCAATTCTTTAACAAAAATTAAAAGAATTCACAAACCGTGGAGGTGTCGGCTGGAGTCGGTGAAGGAGATTGGGGTCGGTCGGCTAGGAGGCAGCAACGATGTGAAGGCAGCAGGGGCGTAGGGTCGACGATTGGAGACGGTGAAGGAGATTGGGGCGACAATTGGAGTCGGTGAAGGAGATTGGAGTCGGTCAGCTGGGAGGCACCAACCACATGGAGGCAGCAGGGGCGACGATTTGGGGTTGTCGGCGGTGAAGGGGGCTCAATCGGAGGTGGGGGAGGTGACGGCGGGTCAACCGGAGTGGGGGAGGTGACGGAGCTGAGGGGTGGAGGAGATGGTGGCAGTGGCGCTGTGGGGTGGAGTAGAGAGGTGGAAGCCGTTTTGGGAGGATGAGAGGGGTGAGAGGTGAGAGGTGAGAAATGAGAAGGGACGGAGAACTAGGGTTTGGAAGTGGTATGAAGAGGTTAGAAGAGGGAAGTCCAGGTCTGCTGGAATAAGAGGACAATCAGATGTTTTTAAATGAAATCACTTCTAAAAAATAAACACTCTGCGAAACAAACGTCTGCGCGGCGCCGACAAAAGAGACCAGGAAGAGCTTTTAAGAAAAAACAAACAACCCCATAGTAAATTTAGTTAAAATATTAGTTAAATAATTCTTAAATAAACCAAATTCTTAAAATCAATTTAAGGCTAGAATTGTGATTAAGGTTAATTATTAGAGGTGCCAGCCTAGAGTCCACAGTTCGATACTCGGTCTTGCTAGTCATACTACTTTCACGTCCGGTTCACTTGCCGTTGTGTGTAGTTAGTGAGGTCCACTTTTAAAACTTGGTCATAAAAGAATAGTTGCAAATATCACACATCAGTAACGAATGTATCCTGTACAGAGAGTAAACCGGTATGAAAAACCTTAATGGGTTTCTTGCTAATATTTTTGTTTGTGAGTGTGAAATGTGTAGTGCTAGGGACCAAGTGTTATTGCAAGATTTAACAGGAAAACATGGTAGATATCATATTTTTACAAAATCAAAGATTTTGTATGTATATGGGTCGGCTTCGGTTTGGTATTCTGTGATTTAGAGATTGGTTGGAGGGACTATGTTGATTTCTAGTGTGGAGCAGAAGACAATTTTCATTGGAGAAGGGAAGTCTTTGATGATGTATGTGTCCACAAAGAAATCAATCATTCATGTATGATATATGTTGTTAGGGATGGATTTTCTAAACCTAAGTGTTAGGGGAGGATTTTCTAACAATTAGTGATCCTTATTCGTTATCCTAACTGGTGATCCTTACTTCTGTGACAGGTGGTGATCCTCAGAAGAGCTTCAGGATCAGGATCATGGATCACTTTAAGGATCCTCGTACTAACGATTGTTTACTTATGTATTGTATTACCTCGCAGGTATAACGAGCTTGACCAAGTCTTGGCGACATTCCTGGAGAATATTCCTAAACTATTCTGCACGTGCTTAGCTAAAAATGGACGTTGTGGAGAACGTGGAGGCTTGGCACGAAAGTCGGATAGTTAGTTTAGGTGGTTATTTCTATTTTAAAAAGGGAGTAACGAGCTAGTAGAAAACAGTTAGTCATTTCTCAGTCACACACACTCGTACAAACGCTCATACAAGCTCTCGTTCAAACACTTAGCAATTTCATACACTTTTTACACATTTCATAGTAGTAATCCTTGTACCTAGCTCGTTACTATCCGAAGTTGTAAACATTCATTCATTTATTTGAGCTTGGTGATCGGTAGTTTCCATCACCCGGGGTTTTTTGTGCCGGAGATCAACTCTTGATCAAGGGCTTTTTCCCCGTATAAATCCTTGTGTTGTTAGTGCAAATCTACATTGAAGTGATCCTCATCTCTATTACATAATCAGCATCATACCCCCATAACATAGAGTTTGGTTGCAATATCCTCAACAGATTTTTTGACCAAAACAGTTTGGCGCCCACCGTGGGGCAATTGGTGCTTCATTCCTAAGAAGTTTTTCTGTTGGTGATCATTCCGATTCATTGCATACGAGCAAATGGCTTCCTCGGCGAAGAATACTTCAAACTTGATGCCGTCATTCAGCTCTTCACAAGGCGTTCCTCCTTTGCCTCCACCACCTTCTGGACCCCAGAAGAATGCTGAGAACGCCGCGAAGAAACCAACTCCCATTTTCTCAAAACCTCCAACTTCTTCTGCTTCTTACACTCCCACTACTAGTGACATGTTTACTTTGATTTTGCAGATGAAGGATCAGATACGGCAACAGGATAAGACCAATGAGAGGATTCTCAAAGAAATTGGAGACCTCAAGAAACAAAAGACAACGGCAGAGGATCATTCCCCACTGGTGCCGAAATCCCTGAATTTTGATACTCCGGTGATTACTTCTCAGCCATCAGTGGTCCCAGACGTTCAATATGTGGGTGGACCAAAAGGAGTGCACTACGGAACAACGACAATGACCCAGGCATCAGGTTCATATTTCCAGCCAGCGGGATCCTATCCTCAGCATATGGGATCCCTCACGAGTTCAGGAGGATATTCAGGAATGCACCAGGTTCAAGGATCCTCCTTCTTTCCAGGATCATCCCAGGTTCAAGGATCCTCCTTCTTTCCAGGATCATCCCAGGTTCAAGGATCCTCCTTCGTCCCAGGATCATCCCAGGTTCAAGGATCCTCCTTCTTTCCAGGATCATCCCAGGTTCAAGGATCCTCCTTTGTTCCAGGATCATCCCAGTTTCAGGGATCCTTCCAGATACCAGGATCCTTGAGGAGTTTGCAAACAGGAAGTTCAGATGTCCATCAAGGGGATTTTATTCCAATGCAGACCAATGCCTCTACTGGTCCCTCGATCATTCCAGAGTCTCAACAATATGGATTAACATCCATTCTTCCTAACTTGAATCCAATGGGAGGTAACACTTTTAATAATTCTCATACTACTAACCATGGTCTTATGCAGGATCCAGGTATCAATCATGCCATGGCCAGAGAATTGCAAAAGCTAAAGGATATGATCTCGAGTGTTCCGGGAGTAGTCAAACCTATTCCAGAGATTGCAGATGGGAGCCACAAGATATCTCGTTTTGCACCACCAATCTGTGATGCTGAGATACCCAAGAGGTTCCATGTGCCTACAATGAAACTGTATGATGGTTCGACGGATCCTGAAGAACACATAGCACAATACAGGGAGAGGATGGAGATCAATCCAATCCTAGAAAGGTTAAAGGAAGCGTGCCTGTGCAAAGGATTCGGATCCACTCTCACTGGATCAGCTCTCAAATGGCTGCTAAGTCTTCCTCCCTATTCTATTACCTCATTTGCTAACCTAGTTAACTTGTTTAATAATCAGTTTTCTTGTAGTAGAAAATTTGAACGATTAACTAGTGATTTATATAGGATAACCCAGGGTCATAATGAATCATTAAGGGATTACATTACCAAATTCAGTAAAGAATCCTTAGACATTCCCAACTTAGATATAGCCACGGCTGTTGAGGCCTTCAAAATGGGATTGCTAAGGGATTCGTTATTTTATGATGATCTTGTTATGACACCATGCAGGAACCTAGATGAGGTAAGAACCCGGGCCCTCAGGTTCATCCGACTAGAGGATGACAAGAGGATCCAGGAAAGGTTAACAGGATCCTCAAAGCAGGATAAGCAAGGATCCTCATTCAGGAACAACAAGTTCAGATCCTACAACAGATCTGATAATCAGAACGTGCATTCTATTGATCAAGAAGAGGATGATGAGGATTATCCTCCAATTTCTGAATATTGCTTTAGTGTTGATAACAATGAACTAATCCTTGCCATGCAGAACCTAGGTGATAAAGCTAGATGGCCAAGAAAGAATGATAGGCCGGCTGCAACTAAGGATAAATCAAAGTGGTGTGCATATAACGAAGATTTTGGGCACCTCACAGAAGAATGCATTGCATTAAGAAAGGAAATTGGATACTTGTTGAGCAAAGGGCATCTAAAAGAGTTGTTGGGAAGAAAAAAGTCAAGGACTCAGGATCCTGAAAGGATCCCTGAGAAGGCTCCAGCTCCTCCAGCAGATGCACAAGTGATAAACTTTATTTCTGGAGGATCCGACATTTGTGGCACATCCTTCTCAGCGGCTAAGAGGCATGCAAAGGAAACTAAAATGGATAATGGAGAAAGACCAGTTCGAACATCAAGTGTCTCCGAAGGAAAAGTCATAACCTTTGATGAAGAGGATCGTGTTGATATCCAGGATCCTCATCACGATGGTTTAGTTATTACTCTTTTTATATCTAACCATTTTGTCCGCAGGATCCTAATAGACGGAGGAAGTTCGGTGAACATTATCCAGCTTGATGTTCTAAAGAAGATGGGTATCCCTGAATCAGAGATCATACCAAGATCCTCCGTGCTCGTGGGATTTAGTGGCGAAACTAAGAACACCCTGGGGGACATTAAACTCCCAATATATATTGAAGGCTTACACTCTTACCAAAAATTTTGTGTTATTGACTGTTTATCTTGTTGTAATGTTATCCTTGGCAGGCCCTGGATACACGATATGAAAGCAGTCCCATCCACTTACCATCAATGTGTGAAGCTCCCTAGTCCTTGGGGGATAGTAAAGATTGAAAGTGATCAGCAGGAGGCTAAGAATTGCTATACTTCATCGATGAAACCAGCCTCGAAATCCAGGGAGCAATAGCAATCAAGGTATCCTCCAAGGAATGTCTTGGAGGCCAGAGAGCAGGATGTGGTAGAAATCCTCCTGGATCCCGATGATCCTGAGTCCAAAATCTATATCGGATCAGGGATCCTTGGCGAAATGAAAGAAGACCTCGTATCCTTCCTCAAAAGGAGAAAGACTACCTTTGCATGGAAACATGAAGACATGACTGGTATATCCAAAGATGTTATCACCCATAAACTCGGCATTGACAGATCCTTCAAACCAATCCATCAAAGGAGAAGAAAGTTTGCACCGGAAAGGAATGCCATTATCCAAGAAGAGGTAGAGAAATTGCTCCGGGCAGGTATGATTAGAGAGGTCAAGTATCCAAGATGGTTGGCCAATGTGGTTGTTGTTCAAAAGAAAAACGGAAAGTGGAGGGTATGTGTCGACTTTACCGATTTAAATAAGGCATGTCCCAAGGATCCTTTCCCTTTACCCCACATTGACTCCATGGTGGATGCAACTGCGGGTCATGAACTGTTAACTTTTATGGATGCTTCATCTGGATTCCAACAAATCCAAATGGAACCATCCGACCAAGAGGATACAGCCTTCATGACTCCAACTGGTATATACTGCTATATTGCTATGCCGTTTGGATTAAGAAATGCAGGTGCAACATATCAAAGGCTGGTGAATATGATGTTCAAGGATCAGATTGGACAAACTATGGAGGTTTACATAGATGATATGGTGGTAAAATCCTTAAAAGCTGAGGATCACCTAAGAGACTTGGAGGAAGCATTCGATATCCTTGACAAATATAACATGAAACTTAATCCTTCAAAATGTCACTTTGGTGTTAAAGCAGGTAAATTCTTAGGATATATGGTGACAAAGAGAGGCATTGAAGCTAGCCCAGAACAGATCAAAGCAATAGTGAACATCAAATCTCCGGTCAATGCTAAGGATGTTCAAAGGCTAACAGGAAGGATAGCAGCCTTGAACAGATTTATATCCAAGTCCTCCGAGAAGTGTAAAGAATTCTATGATATCCTAAGGAAGAACAAGAAATTTGAGTGGACGAAGAAGCATGAAAATGCTTTAAAAGCCCTCAAAGATTACCTATCCTCGGCTCCGGCTTTGATGAAACCAGAAAAAGGTGATGTGTTATCCTTGTATCTTGCAGTATCCTCATGTTAGGGGAGGATTTTCTAACAATTAGTGATCCTTATTCGTTATCCTCACTAGTGATCCTTACTTCTGTGACAGGTGGTGATCCTCAGAAGGGCTTTAGGATCAGGATCATGGATCACTTCAAGGATCCTCATACTGACGATTGTTTACTTATGTTTCATAACATCCCGCAGGTATAACAAGCTTGACCAGGTCTTAGCGGCATTCTTGGAGAATATTCCCGAAGTATTCTGCACGTGCTAGATCAAAACTAGACGTTATGGAGAACGTGGAGGCTTGGCTTGAAAGTCGGAGAGTTTGTTAACTAGATATTTTTCTTATTTGAAAGGGGCAACGAGCTAGTTAGTGACACTTAATCATTTTTGGCAGTTTCACACACTCGCAAACACTCTCATACAAGCTCTCGTTCAAACACTTAGCAATTACTTACACATTTTACACATTTCACTGTAGTGATCCTTGTACCTAGCTCGTTGCTATCCGAAGTTGTAAACGTTAATTCATTTATTTGAGCTTGGTGATCGGTAGTTTCCATCACCCGGGGTTTTTTGTGCCGGAGATCAACTCTTGATCAAGGGCTTTTTCCCCGTATAAATCCTTGTGTTGTTTGTGCATTCCATATTGAAGTGATCCTCATTGTTGTTACACATTTTGAGCATCATACCCCGTAATCTAGAGTTTGGTTGCAATATCATCATCAGATTTTTTGACCAAAACAGTTTGGCGCCCACCGTGGGGCAATTGGTGCTTCGTCCTTAAGAAAATACGCATTTCTGTGCTTAATTCGGCTCACTACAACCAAGCAGATGGCTTCCTCATCAAAGAATGCTTCAAACCTGATGCCCTCATTCACTTCCTCACAAGGCGTCCCTCCTTTGCCTCCACCACCTTCTGGATCCCAGAAGAATACAGAAAATGCTGCGAAGAAACCGACTCCCATTTTCTCAAAACCACCTGCTTCTTCTGTTTCAACTAATCCTACTACTAATGATCTCTATACCTTGATTTTGCAGATGAGGAATCATGCACAAGAGCAGGATAAGACCAACGAAAGGATCCTCCGGGAGATTGATGAAATTAAGAAACAGAAGAAAACGGCAGAGGATCATTCTCCACTGATGCCCAGATCTTTGAATTTTGACACTCCGGTGGTTACTTCTCAGCCGTCAGTGGTTCCAAACATTCAATATGCGGGTGGACCAAAAGGAGTGCACTATGGAACAACAGCTATGACCCAGTCACTAGGTTCATATTTCCAGCCAGCAGGATCCTATCCCCAGCATATGGGATCCCTCACGAGTACAGGAGGATATTCAGGAATGCACCAGGTTCAAGGATCCTCCTTCGTTCCAGGATCATCCCAGGTTCAAGGATCCTCCTTCGTTCCAGGATCATCCCAGGTTCAAGGATCCTCCTTCGTTCCAGGATCATCCCAGGTTCAAGGATCCTCCTTCGTTCCAGGATCATCCCAGGTTCAAGGATCCTCCTTCGTTCCAGGATCATCCCAGGTTCAAGGATCCTCCTTCGTTCCAGGATCATCCCAGGTTCAAGGATCCTCCTTCGTTCCAGGATCATCCCAGGTTCAAGGATCCTCCTTTGTTCCAGGATCGTCCCAGTTTCAGGGATCCTTCCAGATGCCAGGATCCTTGAGGAGTTTGCAAACAGGGAGTTCAGATGTCCATCAAGGAGATTTTATCCCAATGCAGACCAATGCCTCTGCTGGCCCCTCGATCATTCCAGAATCTCAACAATATGGATTAACCTCCATATTTCCTAACTTGAATCCAATGGGAGGTAACACTTTTAATAATTCTCATACTATTAACCATGGTTTTATGCAGGATCCAGGTATCAATCATGCCATGGCCAGAGAATTGCAAAAGCTAAAGGATATGATCTCGAGTGTTCCGGGAGTAGTCAAACCTATTCCAGAGATTGCAGATGGGAGCCACAGGATATCTCGCTTTGCACCACCAATCTGTGATGCTGAGATACCCAAGAGGTTCCATGTGCCTACAATGAAACTGTATGACGGTTCGACGGATCCTGAAGAACACATAGCACAATACAGGGAGAGGATGGAGATCAATCCAATCCCAGAAAAGTTAAAGGAAGCATGCCTATGCAAAGGATTCGGATCCACTCTCACTGGATCAGCTCTCAAGTGGCTGCTAAGTCTTCCTCCCTATTCTATTACTTCATTTGCAAACCTAGTTAACTTGTTTAATGCTCAGTTTTCTTGTAGTAGAAAATTTGAACGATTAACTAGTGATTTATATAGGATAACCCAGGGTCATAATGAATCATTAAGGGATTACATTACCAAATTTAGTAAAGAATCCTTAGACATTCCCAACTTAGATATAGCCACAGCTGTTGAAGCCTTCAAAATGGGATTACTTAGGGATTCCTTATTTTATGATGATCTTGTTATGACACCGTGCAGGAACCTAGATGAGGTAAGAACCCGGGCCCTCAGGTTCATCCGGCTAGAGGATGACAAGAGGATTCAGGAGAGGATAACAGGATCCTCAAAGCAGGATAAGCAAGGATCCTCATTCAGAAACAACAAGTTCAGATCCTACAACAAATCTGATAACCAGAACGTGCATTCTATTGATCAAGAAGAGGATGATGAGGACTATCCTCCAATCTCTGAATATTGCTTTAGTGTTGATAACAATGAACTAATCCTTGCCTTGCAGAACCTAGGTGATAAAGCTAGATGGCCAAGAAAGAATGAAAGGTCAGCTGCAACAAAGGATAAATCAAAATGGTGTGCATATCATGAAGATTTTGGGCACCTCACAGAAGAATGCATTGCATTAAGAAAGGAGATTGGGTACTTGTTGAGCAAAGGGCATCTAAAAGAGTTGTTGGGTAGGAAAAAGTCAAGGACTCAGGATCCTGAGAAGATCCCTGAGAAGGCTCCAGCCCCTCCAGCAGACGCTCAAGTGATAAACTTTATCTCTGGGGGATCCGACATTTGCGGCACATCCTTCTCAGCAGCTAAGAGGCATGCGAAGGAAACCAAAATGGATAACGGAGAAAGGCCAGTTCGAACATCGAGTGTCTCCGAAGGAAAAGTCATAACCTTTGATGAAGAGGATCGTACTGATATCCAGGATCCTCATCACGATGGTTTAGTTATTACTCTTTTTATATCTAACTGTTTTGTCCGCAGGATCCTAATAGACGGAGGAAGTTCAGTGAACATTATCCAGCTTGACGTCCTAAAGAAGATGGGTATTCCCGAATCAGAGATCATACCAAGATCCTCCGTGCTCGTGGGATTTAGTGGCGAAACCAAAAACACCCTGGGGGACATTAAACTCCCAATATATATCGAAGGCTTACACTCTTATCAAAAATTTTGTGTTATTGACTGTTTATCTTGTTGTAATGTTATCCTTGGCAGGCCCTGGATACACGATATGAAAGCAGTCCCGTCCACTTACCATCAATGTGTGAAGCTCCCTAGTCCTTGGGGAATAGTAAAGATCGATAGTGATCAGCAGGAAGCTAAGAATTGCTACACTTCATCGATGAAACCAGCTTCGAAGTCAAGGGAGCAATAGCAATCAAGGTATCCTCCAAGAAATGTCTTGGAGGCCAGAGAGCAGGATGTGGTAGAAATCCTCATGGATACTGATGATCCTGAATCCAAAATCTATATCGGGTCAGGGATCCTTGGCGAAATGAAAGAAGACCTCATATCCTTCCTCAAAAGGAGAAAGACTACCTTTGCATGGAAACATGAAGACATGACTGGTATATCCAAAGATGTTATTACCCATAAGCTCGGCATCGACAGATCTTTCAAACCAATCCATCAAAGAAGAAGGAAGTTTGCTCCAGAAAGGAATGCCATTATCCAGGAAGAGGTAGAAAAATTGCTCCGGGCAGGTATGATTAGAGAGGTCAAGTATCCAAGATGGTTGGCCAATGTGGTAGTTGTTCAAAAGAAAAATGGAAAGTGGAGGGTATGTGTCGATTTTACCGATTTAAATAAGGCATGTCCCAAGGATCCTTTCCCTTTACCCCACATTGACTCCATGGTGGATGCAACTGCGGGTCATGAACTGTTAACTTTTATGGATGCCTCTTCTGGATTTCAACAAATCCAAATGGAACCATCCGACCAAGAGGATACAGCCTTCATGACTCCAACTGGTATATATTGCTATATTGCTATGCCGTTTGGATTGAGAAATGCAGGTGCAACATACCAAAGGCTGGTGAATATGATGTTCAAGGATCAGATCGGACAAACTATGGAGGTCTACATAGATGATATGGTGGTAAAATCCTTGAAAGCTGAGGATCACCTACGAGACCTGGAGGAAGCATTTGATATCCTTGACAAATATAATATGAAGCTTAATCCTTCAAAATGTCATTTTGGTGTTAAAGCAGGTAAATTCTTAGGATACATGGTGACTAAGAGAGGCATTGAAGCTAGCCCGGAACAAATCAAAGCAATAGTGAACATCAAATCTCCGGCCAATGCTAAGGATGTTCAAAGGTTAACAGGAAGGATAGCAGCCTTGAACAGATTCATATCCAAGTCCTCCGAAAAATGTAAAGAATTCTATGACATCCTAAGGAAGAACAAGAAATTTGAGTGGACGGAGAAGCATGAAAATGCTCTAAAAGCCCTCAAAGATTACCTATCTTCGGCCCCGGCTTTAATGAAACCAGAAAAAGGTGAAGTGTTATCCTTGTATCTCGCGGTATCCTCAAAAGCAGTAAGTGCGGTCCTTGTTAAGGATCATCAAGGTACACAACATCCCGTCTATTATGTAAGTAAAAGTTTACTTGATGCCGAATCCAGGTACTCACACCTTGAAAAGCTTATCCTTGCATTAATAATGGCATCTACTAAGTTAAGACATTATTTTGAAACTCATGTTATCATTGTTAAAACTAATTTTCCAATTAAGAATGTCCTCAGGAAACCAGAGATGTCAGGAAGGATGGCTAAGTGGGCAGTGAAATTGAGTGCATATGATATAAGATATGAGCCTAGGACAGCTATCAAATCCCAAGCATTAGCTGACTTTGTGGCTGATTTCAGTAGTGATTTACAAGAAGAAGCTGAGTTAGAAGTCCAGCAGCTAGAGGAGACCAAGGATCCTTGGATACTTCACACTGATGGATCCTCAAATGTCAAAGGCACAGGGCTTGGAATACTACTAAAATCGCCACAGGGGGACATAATACCCCATTCTATAGCTTGTGAGTTCCAAACCACTAATAATGAGGCTGAATATGAAGCCTTAATTGCTGGTTTGCAAATTGCAAAGCAAATGGGGATCAGGTATCTTGAGGTACACGTAGATTCTTTGTTAATTACAAATCACTTTAATGGATCATATGCTGTTAAAGGTGAAAAACTAACCAAATATTTGGAGATAGTCAAAAGTTTGGCACTCTCTTTTGTTTCCTTTAGTTTGTCACAGGTACCAAGGGAAGAAAATACAGAAGCTGATGCATTGGCTAACTTAGGATCATCTTTGAAGATCCCAGAGGATATCAGGATTCCTATTATCCATATCCTGACCCCGGCTATCGAGGATCACCAGACTATGGAGATAGGAGACGATTCTGCAATTATCCCTAGTGAGGATATTCAATCCTATTCAGGATCCAGATCATGGATCTCACCAATTATGAGATACTTACAACATGGAGAGATTCCTACAGGAGAAAACCCTAGGGCTTTCAAATCTAAGGTATCTCAATTCACAATTATGAATAATATGTTGTATAGACGATCTCTTGCAGGACCATACTTGAGATGCATTGAGGATCCTGAAGTTCAGGAAGTTTTAAAAGACTTCCATGAAGGAGATTGTGGAAACCATACTGGGGGCAGGGCTCTATTTTCAAGGATCCTGAGGACAGGATATTATTGGCCAACCATGAAGAAAGATGCTGTGGAGTATGCCAGAAGATGCGATCCTTGCCAGAGACACAGCAATATCCTTCATCAGCCAGCCGAATTATTGCATCCTATATCCTCCTCTTGGCCATTTATGAGATGGGGTATGGATATAGTTGGCAAGCTCCCTAAGGCACCTGGTGGAAAAGTATTCATGCTAGCTATGACTGATTACTTCTCCAAGTGGATAGAGGCTGAAGCTTTTGCCCAAGTTAGAGAAAAGGAAGTTATATCCTTCATTAAACGAAATATTATAACTAGATTTGGAATTCCCTCTGAGATTATATGTGATAATGGTTCCCAATTTATTGGGGGCAGAACCACTAACTTTTGTGACAGCTGGGGGATTAGGATGATAACATCAACACCAGTCCACCCACAAGCTAATGGTCAAGCAGAATCATCCAACAAGATCATCATCAACAACTTGAAGAAGAAGCTTGGATCCAAGAAAGGAAAATGGGCAGAAGAGCTACCCTATGTGCTCTGGGCTGACAGGACAACCCCTAAGAATGCTACTGGTCAAACACCATTCTCTTTGGTGTTTGGGGCAGAATCAGTGATCCCAACAGAAATGGTGGTTCCTACTGCTAGAACAAATACCCGTGATCCTGAGGAAAATGATGAAAACTTGGCTCAAGACCTGGATACTATTGAAGAAATCAGGGATATGGCTAGGATCAGGATGGCCAGTTATCAACAGAGAATGGCTAGTGCTTACAATAAAAATGTCAGGATCAGGAGGTTTCAAGTTGGAGATATGGTGTTAAGGAAAGCATTTCAAAACACCACCAATCCTGCTGATGGAAAATTGGCTCCAAAATGGGAAGGCCCTTATTTGATTGAAGCTGAAGCAGGAAAGGGGGCATATAGATTGCTAACCATGGAAGGTGATTTGCTACCAAGAGCTTGGAATGCTGTTCACTTGAAGAAATATTTCATGTGACAAGGATCCTCGAAGTAGAGGTGATCCTAGTGGAAGGGATATCCTTAAAGGATCCTCAAAGTATCGGTGATCCTTATTCAGGTAATATCCTAATCTTGAACTATTTCATTTCTTAATTTTCTCATCTAAGGATAAGGATCATGTATCCTTTATCCATCTCTCACGTGAGTTCAAGTTTTGAAAGTTCAGGTATCTTTAGCACAACGTTGGTTATCCACAGAAGCAATCCGTCCTTTGGGTTTAACCCCAGTTATTTGGGCTTGTCCCCAGATTCCGCCTGCAGCGCACGATGATCCTGGTATAGTTCAAGGCTTTGGGACCAGTACTCATTATAGGGGCTGATAATTCCATTGTTCTGGCTATGCTTAGGATCCTACGTATAATGGTAGACGTACCATACATCCGTTCATAAGGTTTCTAACGTTTTCACGTTAGCTAAGGTTTTGGCATCTTCATGTCACTAAGTTTGGATAGTCGCCAGTTAGGGCCATACTCCAGTTTACATACGATCCTTGGGCTTGTCCCCAGTTATCCTTGGGCTTGTCCCCAGTTATCCTTGGGCTTGTCCCCAGTTATCCTTGGGCTTGTCCCCAGTTATCCTTGGGCTTGTCCCCAGTTGCTAACTCTTCTCTTATATTGGCTTAGTCCCAAGTAATGCTCTATTTCAGGTCTTTGAGGATAGACAGCTAGGGATCCGTGATCCTTATTTCACTCTAAGGTTTATCTTATAGTTATCCTTATTATGGTTAGGATCCTAACTTGGATCTTCAGGTATGATCCTTAACTATTTTTGATTCTATTCAATCATTTATTTGAATAACCCTTGTACTTGACAACTGAAATTGTGATTCTTAAACTGTATCACTTTTTAGAACTTGTCGATTATGGGATATGTGATCCTTGATCATATCCTAAACTTTTTGGATACTTTTTTTTTATTTTTTTTCAAAGCTTGATAAGTATAAACAAAATGAACATTATAACAGTTGAAAAGTAACATACTAAAAGGGATAACAACACATGATAAGCGACAAAAGGTTAAGTTTTTATTTATCAACAAAAGGCTAACCCTTTAAAGGTTGTCAAAATTACCTACCCGAGCATCTACCAGCAAAACGTGGCCCGTCCGCTGGGGTAGGTAAAGGGTGTCCATGATAATGAGTTCAAAAGTAGTGCAGGAAATAAAGACGGAAGGATAACAAGTGGCTTCATCCCCCAAACAGAGGATCCATCCACCACCTATTATCCTGCCTATTGTCCAAAGGATCATACATGATCCTTAATCCTAAAAACCTATTGTTCAAAGTACAACCCATGAAATTGTCTTAAACATCACAACCATAAAAACAACCACTAAACTAAAAATTGGGCTCCGGCCTTAGCACATACATCCATCATCGCCCAATTGTGCAGCTCACACCTTGGCTGCATCACCACCAGCATCGTCACCACCAGCCTGATCCTTCCCGCTGCCACTTGCCTCAATTGCCAGAACATCAGTTGCCTCCTCCTCATCATCCTCAAGATCTGCCAACCTTGCCTTCCAACCTTCAACGTCCCAGCTGCTTTTGTCAAAGCTAGGATCTTGAGCTTCCTGGGCCATCTTCAACTTAGTCTGATACATTGTGATGGCAGCAGAAAGCTTGGTATTTTCGATGAGGTCATGCTTTTCATAATCAAAGTTGACCAGCGCCTTGGCCATTTCCTGCTTGGTATCCTGGAGTTCCTTCCGAGCATCAGCAAGTGCAAGATCTTTGAGCACGGCAACTTGTTGGAGATCAGCTATTTTCCTGTCTTGATCCTCTACATGGCCCACATAATCCTCGATCTCAGCAAATTTCTGCAGAAAGAAGATAAGGCAGTTTAAGGTCAAGTGATCCTCATACGAGTAGGATACAAAGGCAGAATTAAGGATCCTTACATCATTGAAGTATTCGAGAAACTGGTGGCGGATCAGTGCTAGCCCTTGAAGATCCTCAGCATCAGAAGTTTTCCTCTTCTTAACGGCCTTTCCTTTGGTGGGTGCCCTTGGAATGGAGATGCTAGGACTGGTAGTGGACTTCTTCCTCCTGGGTCGTACGAGATCAAGATCAGCTGCGTTGAATTGGGAAACAGGCTTGACAGGTTTTCCAGCGCCTACACATTCAAACCAAGATGAGTATCCTTATCCTATTTCAATTTATCTATTTATTTTAATATTTAAACTATACAAAAGACAGGATACTTACTCGACATGGTAATGGAACCTGAGGATACTTCTTGTGAGTCTTGGGTGTCTATCTTGAATGTCCTCGTTTCAGGATCAAGCTTCCAAAAAGCAGCGAGCCTGTCCTTGGTTTCAGGTGATGTGCGGATATGTGAAACGGCGATAGCTGCAAAACAAGAAAGCAAAAATATAAGTTATCCTTGCAATAAAAGAAAGTTCCTGGTGATCCTTATCAGGATCCTCCATCCTACCATGGGTAGCCCAATTTTTTGGAAGATCCTTTCCATCCTGGATAGAATCTCTTTTGACAAAGAAAAAGCGACGTTTCCAGTCTTTGTCATTCTTGGTGACTTTCAGAAGAGGATGATCAGCACCGGGTTTTCGCTTGAACAAATAGCGATGGGAACCAAAAGTAGTGATATCGTACAGCTCCGCCAATTCTGACATGCCCAAAGCAATGCCTTCTTGTTCGATGATCCTCTCCAGGGTATACAAGACCCTCCAAATCATCGGCATCGCTTGAATATAAGAGATGCCGGTAAGGGAAAAGAAAGATTGTGTGAACTCTGGGAAGGGATAGGTGTATCCTATAGTGAATGGAGTGGCTGGAAATGCAACCCATGTTTCTGAAACACAGTCGCTAAGGGTAGAAGGATCAAAGGGTCTGAAAAAGGCATTCGCCGGAAAACAGCAACGGATTTTGTCTATCTGTGCGTCGTTAAAACAACACTTTTCGTTCGATGAATCCTTGATGATTTTCTGACTTTGCAAAGGGCTATCCTTCTTGTGATCTTTACCCGGAGAACTTCGGAGCAACATCTTGAAGAAAAGATAAAAACAGAGCAAGAGAGGGAAGAGGATAGAGAGAGAGAATACCTGAGCGTCTTCGGAATGAGGATTATAAAGGGAGTTTCTCTGAAAATTTAAATGCATTTGATCCTATCTATATCTCTATTTATAATCATGATCTTGCAGGTTGTCACTTCCGTGACATCATCATCGCAACGGCTAGTCCTATACTAACGGCTATATATCCGTTAATTTGTTATGGATAAGATCAAGAAAACATAACTCGCTAATTTTACAATTTCACTCCTTATATTTTGGGGGCAATTGTTAGGGGAGGATTTTCTAACAATTAGTGATCCTTATTCGTTATCCTCACTAGTGATCCTTACTTCTGTGACAGGTGGTGATCCTCAGAAGGGCTTTAGGATCAGGATCATGGATCACTTCAAGGATCCTCATACTGACGATTGTTTACTTATGTTTCATAACATCCCGCAGGTATAACAAGCTTGACCAGGTCTTAGCGGCATTCTTGGAGAATATTCCCGAAGTATTCTGCACGTGCTAGATCAAAACTAGACGTTATGGAGAACGTGGAGGCTTGGCTTGAAAGTCGGAGAGTTTGTTAACTAGATATTTTTCTTATTTGAAAGGGGCAACGAGCTAGTTAGTGACACTTAATCATTTTTGGCAGTTTCACACACTCGCAAACACTCTCATACAAGCTCTCGTTCAAACACTTAGCAATTACTTACACATTTTACACATTTCACTGTAGTGATCCTTGTACCTAGCTCGTTGCTATCCGAAGTTGTAAACGTTAATTCATTTATTTGAGCTTGGTGATCGGTAGTTTCCATCACCCGGGGTTTTTTGTGCCGGAGATCAACTCTTGATCAAGGGCTTTTTCCCCGTATAAATCCTTGTGTTGTTTGTGCATTCCATATTGAAGTGATCCTCATTGTTGTTACACATTTTGAGCATCATACCCCGTAATCTAGAGTTTGGTTGCAATATCATCATCAGATTTTTTGACCAAAACACCTCAAAATCAGTAAGTGCGGTCCTTGTTAAGGATCATCAAGGTACACAACATCCTGTCTATTATGTAAGTAAAAGTTTACTTGATGCCGAATCCAGGTACTCACACCTTGAAAAGCTTATTCTTGCATTAATTATGGCATCTACAAAGTTAAGACATTATTTTGAAACTCATGTTATCATTGTTAAAACTAATTTTCCAATTAAGAATGTCCTCAGGAAACCAGAGATGTCAGGAAGGATGGCTAAGTGGGCAGTGAAATTGAGTGCATATGATATAAGATATGAGCCCAGGACAGCCATCAAATCCCAAGCATTAGCTGACTTTGTGGCTGATTTCAGTAGTGATTTACAAGAAGAAGCTGAGCTAGAAGTCCAGCAGCTAGAAGAGGCTAAGGATCCTTGGATACTTTATACTGATGGATCCTCAAATATCAAAGGCACAGGGCTTGGAATACTACTAAAATCGCCACAGGGGGACATAATACCCCATTCTATAGCTTGTGAATTCCAAACCACTAACAATGAGGCTGAATATGAAGCCCTAATTGCTGGTTTACAAATTGCAAAGCATATGGGGATCAGGTATCTTGAGGTACACGTAGATTCTTTGTTGATTACAAACCACTTTAATGGATCATATGCTGTTAAAGGTGAAAAGCTAACCAAATATTTGCAGATAGTCAAAAGTTTGGCACTCTCTTTTGTTTCCTTTAGTTTGTCACAGGTACCAAGGGAAGAAAATACAGAAGCTGATGCATTGGCTAACTTAGGATCATCTTTAAAGATCCCAGAGGATATCAAGATCCCTATTATTCATATCCTGACCCCAGCTATTGAGGATCATGTGGCTATGGAGATAGGGAATAATTCTGCAATGATCCCTAGTGAGGATACTCGATCCCATTCAAGATCAGGATCATGGATCTCACCAATTATGAGATACTTACAACATGGAGAGATTCCTACAGGAGAAAACCCTAGGGCTTTCAAATCTAAGGTATCTCAATTCACAATTATAAATAATATGTTATATAGACGATCTCTTGCAGGACCATACTTGAGATGCATTGAGGATCCTGAAGTTCAAGAGGTTTTAAAAGACTTCCATGAAGGAGATTGTGGAAACCACACTGGGGGCAGGGCTTTATTCTCAAGGATCTTGAGGACAGGATACTACTGGCCAACCATGAAGAAAGATGCCGTGGAGTATGCCAGAAGATGTGATCCTTGCCAGAGACACAGCAATATCCTTCACCAACCAACTGAATTATTGCATCCTATATCCTCCTCTTGGCCATTTATGAGATGGGGTATGGATATAGTTGGAAAGCTCCCTAAGGCACCTGGTGGAAAAGTATTCATGCTTGCTATGACTGATTACTTCTCCAAGTGGATAGAGGCTGAAGCTTTTGCCCAAGTCAGAGAAAAGGAAGTTATATCCTTCATTAAAAGAAATATTATAACTAGATTTGGAATTCCTTCCGAGATTATATGTGATAATGGTTCCCAATTTATTGGGGGCAGAACCACTAATTTTTGTGACAGCTGGGGGATTAAGATGATAACTTCAACACCAGTCCACCCACAAGCTAATGGTCAGGCAGAATCATCCAACAAGATCATCATCAACAATTTGAAGAAAAAGCTTGGATCCAAGAAAGGGAAATGGGCAGAAGAACTACCCTATGTGCTTTGGGCTGATAGGACAACCCCCAAGAATGCTACTGGTCAAACACCATTCTCTTTGGTGTTTGGGGCAGAATCAGTGATCCCAACAGAAATGGTGGTTCCTACTGCTAGAACAAGTACCCGTGATCCTGAGGAAAATGATGAAAACTTGGCTCAAGACCTGGATACTATTGAAGAAATCAGGGATATGGCTAGGATAAGGATGGCCAGCTATCAACAAAGAATGGCTGGTGCTTACAACAAAAATGTCAGGATCAGGAGGTTTCAAGTTGGAGATATGGTGTTAAGGAAAGCATTTCAGAATACCACCAATCCTGCTGATGGAAAATTGGCTCCAAAGTGGGAAGGCCCTTATTTGATTGAAGCTGAAGCAGGAAAGGGGGCATATAGATTGCTAACCATGGAAGGTGATTTGCTACCAAGAGCTTGGAATGCTGTCCACTTGAAGAAATATTTCATGTAAGCAGGATCCTTATGGCATAGGCGATCCTCACGATAGGGATATCCTTAAAGGATCCTCAAAGTATCGGTGATCCTTACTCAGGTAATATCCTAATCTTGAACTATTTCATTTCTTTATTTTCTCATATAAGGATAAGGATCATGTATCCTTTATCCATCTCTCACGTAAGTTCAAGTTTTGAAAGTTCAGGTATCTTTAGCACAACGTTGGTTATCCACAGAAGCAATCCGTCTTTTGGGTTTAACCCCAGTTACTTGGGCTTGTCCCCAGATTCCGCCTGTAGCGCATGATGATCCTGGTATAGTTCAAGGCTTTGGGACCAGTACTCGTTCTAGGGGCTGATAATTCCATTGTTCTGGCTATGCTTAGGATCCTACGTATAATGGTAGACGTACCATACATCCGTTCATAAGGTTTCTAACGTTTTCACGTTAGCTAAGGTTTCTAACGTTTTCACGTTAGCTAAGGTTTTGGCATCTTCATGTCACCAAGTTTGGATAGTCGCCAGTTAGGGCCATACTCCAGTTTACATACGATCCTTGGGCTTGTCCCCAGTTATCCTTGGGCTTGTCCCCAGTTATCCTTGGGCTGGTCCCCAGTTGCTAACTCTTTTCTTATATTGGCTTAGTCCCAAGCTATGCTCTATTTCAGGTCCTTGAAGATAGGCAGCTAGGGATCCTTGATCCTTATTTCACTCTAAGGTTTATCTTATAGTTATCCTTATTATGGTTAGGATTCTAACTTGGATCCTCAGGTATGATCCTTAACTCTTTTGATTTTATTCATTATTCTTTTAAATAACCCTTATACTTGACAACTGAACTTGTATTTCTTAAATCATATCACTTTTTAAACTTATCGGTTATGGGATATGTGATCCTTGTTCATATCCTAAACTTTTTGGATATCTTTTCTAATTTTTCAAGGCTTGATAAGTATAAGCAGAATGAACATTACAACAGTTGGAAAGTAACATATTAAAAAGGATAACAACACATGATAAGCGACAAAAGGTTAAGTTTTTATTTATCAACATAAGGCTAACCCTTTAAAAGTTGTCAAAATTACCTACCCAAGCATCTACCAGCAAAACGTGGCCCGTCCGCTGGGGTAGGTAAAGGGTGTCCATGATAATGAGTTCAAAGGTAGTGCAGGAATATAAAGGCGGCAGGATTACAATGGCTTCATCCCCCAAACAGAGGATCCCTCCACCAAATGCAATCCTGCCTATTGTCTGAAGGATCATACATGATCCTTAAATCCTAAAACCTATTGTTTAAGTACAAACCATCAAATTATTCAACACCACAACCACAGAAAACAAACTATCAAACTTAAAAAATTGGGCTCCGGCTACGTCTAGAAATGTCCTTCATCGCCCAACCATGCATCCTAAACCTTCCCTGCATCACCACCTCCGGCTCCGCTGGTTTCACCACCATCACCTTTGCCTCCAGCCTCGATCGTCAGGATCTCTTCAGCCTCCTCAGCCTCTTCATCGTCCAGTTCAGCAAGCCTTGCCCTCCAGCCTTCAACATCCCAGGTGCTCTTGTCAAAAGGCCTAAATTCGGTGTTCGCCGGGAAGCAGTGCCGGATTCTATCTATCTGAGCATCATTGAAGCAGCAGCGTTCTCTAATGGAGTCTTCAATGATCCCCTGGCTTTTCGGAGGACTATTCTTTGGGTGATCCTTGGCTGGGGAATTTCGGAGCAACATCTTTGACAGAAAGAGATGAAAACAGAGCAAAAGAGGGAAGAGAATAAAGAGAAAGAAGTACCTGATCGATCGTCGACTGAGAATTTAAAGGGAGTTTCTTTCGAATTTGAATGCATAATGTTCCTATCTCTATCTCTATTTATAATTATGATTCTGCAGGATTGTCACTTCCGTGACATCATCATCGCAACGGCTATTTATATTTTAACGGCTATATATCCGTTAGTTTGTTACGGATAAGATCAAGAAAACATAACTCGCTAATTTTACAATTTCACTCCTTATATTTTGGGGGCAATTGTTAGGGGAGGATTTTCTAACAATTAGTGATCCTTATTCGTTATCCTAACTGGTGATCCTTACTTCTGTGACAGGTGGGGATCCTCAGAAGAGCTTCAGGATCAGGATCATGGATCACTTTAAGGATCCTCGTACTAACGATTGTTTACTTATGTATTGTATTACCTCGCAGGTATAACGAGCTTGACCAAGTCTTGGCGACATTCCTGGAGAATATTCCTAAACTATTCTGCACGTGCTTAGCTAAAAATGGACGTTGTGGAGAACGTGGAGGCTTGGCACGAAAGTCGGATAGTTCGTTTAGGTGGTTATTTCTATTTTAAAAAGGGAGTAACGAGCTAGTAGAAAACAGTTAGTCATTTCTCAGTCACACACACTCGTACAAACGCTCATACAAGCTCTCGTTCAAACACTTAGCAATTTCATACACTTTTTACACATTTCATAGTAGTAATCCTTGTACCTAGCTCGTTACTATCCGAAGTTGTAAACATTCATTCATTTATTTGAGCTTGGTGATCGGTAGTTTCCATCACCCGGGGTTTTTTGTGCCGGAGATCAACTCTTGATCAAGGGCTTTTTCCCCGTATAAATCCTTGTGTTGTTAGTGCAAATCTACATTGAAGTGATCCTCATCTCTATTACATAATCAGCATCATACCCCCATAACATAGAGTTTGGTTGCAATATCCTCAACAGATTTTTTGACCAAAACACTAAGGATCATGGATCCTCAAGTGCAGCTAGGATCACGGATCCTCGATTCAGTTTGACTTAAGGATCCTCAGAAGACATTGCAGGTTTAAGGATCCAGGATCCTCATCATTATCCTTATACTAACGGTTGTTTCTACTGTATTTGAACTTGATTTGCAGGGGTATTCGCATGGGACTTAGCCTTGCCGAGATTCCAGGAGAATATGCTCTACTATTCTGCACGTGCTTGACTTGTATGACTATTATGGAAGTTGTGGGTGTTTAGCATAATTTGCGGATTGTTTGTTATTTAGTTTATTTCCATTTTTAAAAGGGGATAACGAGCTTGATAGTTAGAACATTGAGCAAACACACACACTTTGGCAAATTCTCTGCAACTTACTGGCATTTTCATACACTTTGCACACTAGTGATCCTTGTAACAAGCTTGTTATTATCCCGAATTGTAACCTTTACTTGTTTAATATAGTTGGTGATCGGTAGTTTCCATCACCCGAGGTTTTTTATGCCGAAGATCATACATTGATCAAGGGCTTTTTCCTCGTATAAATCCTTGTGTCTCTTGTTCATTTCACTTACAAGTTGTTCATACATTCGTTCATTCATTCAAGCATCACACCTCACAAAATAAGATTTGGTTATATTATCCTAGTCTAATTTTTAACCAAAACAGTTTGGCGCCTACCGTGGGGCAATTGGTGCTTCATTTCTGAGAAATTTTGTTCACTGTGATCATTTCGGTTCATCACCTTCAAGTACATGGCTTCTTCAGCGAAGAACACATCAAGTTCCATGCCGACAGTCATTTCTTCACAGGGCATCCCACCTTTGCCTCCAGCACCTTTTGGATCCCAGAAGAATGCTGAAAATGTTGCGAAGAAACAAAGCCCCGTTTTCTCAAAACCACCGACTTCTGTTGTTTCTTCTAACCCTTCTAACCGTGATCTTTATTCTTTGATTTTGCAGATGAAGGATTACATGCAGCCGCAGGACAAAACCAATGATAGGATCCTTCGAGAGATTGACGACATCAAAAAATTGAAGAGATCAGCAGAGGATCACTCTCCATTGGTGCCCATATCACTGAATTTTGATTCACCAGCCATAACGGCCCAGCACTCCTCAGCATCAGGTTCTCAATACCAAGGTGGAATGTCAAGTCTACACTATGGATCGTTGGTGATGCCTCAGACTCAAGGATCCTACTTTCAACCTTATGGATCCTCTCAGCCTCAAGGATCCTCTCAGCTTCAGGGATCCTTCTTCAGTTCTGGAGGATATGTGGGAGCGCCGACAGTTCAAGGATCCTCCTCTCAGGTTCAAGGATCCTCCTCTCAGGTTCAGGGATCCTCTCAGGTTCAAGGATCCTCCTTTCAGGTTCAAGGATCCTCATCTCAGGTTTACAGATCCATGGATTATCCTCCAAGACCCCCGGTCACAGCACATCAAGGATCCAACATCTTTCAGGATCAAGGATTCATAAGGAGTGTACAACCCGGAAGTTCAGATGTTCATCTAGGAGACTTCATCCCTATGCAAACTATTGTTTCATCTGGTCCCTCAATTATACAAGAATCCCGTCAATATGGATTCAATCTAGAATTCTAAACTTGAATCCTTCAGGAGGTAACACTTTGAATAATTCTCATAATACTAACCATGGCTTTGTGCAGGAAACAGGTATCAATCAAGCTATGGCTAGGGAATTACAGAAACTGAAGGATATGATATCCAGGGTTCCAGGAGTGGTTAAGCCCATTCCTGAAATTGTAGATGGAAGCCACAGGATATCTCGTTTTGCACTACCTATTTGTGATGCAGAAATTCCAAAGAGGTTTCAAATACCAACCATGAAGCTATATGATGGCTCAACAGATCTAGAAGAGCATGTAGCTCAATATAGAGAAAGGATGGAAATCAATCCCATCCCGGAGAGGTTAAAAGAAGCATGTTTATGCAAGGGTTTTGGATCCACATTAACAGGATCAGCTCCTAAATGGCTGCTAAGTCTTCCCCCTTACGCTATTACTTCATTTGCTAATCTAGTTAATCTGTTTAATAGCCAGTTTTCATATAGTAGAAAATTTGAACGTTTAACTAGTGATCTGTATAGGGTAATACAAGGTCAAAACGAATCACTTAGAGATTATATCACTAAATTCAGTAAAGAATCCTTAGACATTCCTAATGTTGATGTGTTCCAGAGTGGTTATTCCTGTAAAGCATCTGAGGTGAATAGTAGGTTAACCTTGGTAACGAACTATTTACTTTAGTGATTGTCGTGTTTATTTGAGACTTTAACATTGAAAAACTTATTGTCAGATTTAAAGTGGGAGTCTGTTTGTGTTTGTAAATTTATGTTTTTGAAACTTACTCCATAAAAACAAAAATTTAGGGGGAGAAATTTCCCTAAGCCAAAAAGAGTTTAGATAGTGCGTGAGTTTAGGGGGAGTAAGTTATAAATTAAAATTTTTAAAATTACAAAAACATTGAAAAACAAAAAAAACATAAAAAATTGAAAATAAAAAATGAGTTATCACTGTGTGAAAAAGAAGAAATGATAGTACATCAGCAAGTTAGACTGTCACACTGAAACTGAAATTAAAATGCTTAAGTGTGATAGCAGCTTCATCATATGGTGTATCAGTAGGCAAAAAGCATGAAATAATCAACTTGCCAATGTGATATAAACATAACGAGCTGAATATGAGTGGGGAACACATCAGTGGTGTATGGTTTAATGACCTTAAATCTTGCATTGATAGATTGCCAAAATCTGAGGTTTTTGGTCTTTATACTGTTATTTCATCTGGGGATATCAGGGTTGTCCTTCTGCTGCATCCAGATACATGCTGACCTAGGCACAACTAGGATATCTTAAAAGAGCAAAAAATGCCAAATCCCATAAATGAAGAAGCTCTCCTAAAGAGTCATTCAAAATGTGCAAAAAGCATAAATCGTACCAAAAAATGGTATTTGTCATAGCCCTCGTTAGATATTTTGGTCTCTTTGTTGTACGGAAGTACTGACCTGATCACCAATTATCTATCGTTGAAAAACAAAACTGATGAATTCAGTATACTCTCCCACTACGATGAATCTTTGTGCATACCTTGATCGCGCGGGTATATCCTGAAGTGGGACACACTAGTATATCAGTATTAATATTACCTTAACGTATCATACGGTAATGGTACTTGAAATGTTCATGCATTTTGTTTAAGTGGACAAACATACTGGTAATCGTCTTGGACTGTTTTCACGAAAAATTAAATAAAGAATTATCTAATACTGTGAAACCAGTTTGATTTTGTTGATATGATCTTCTTGCACATGATCTCACAAAAAGATGAAACTGTAAATATTTTTTAGTTTAGTTTAGTTTGTTAGTTTCTATTGAAAAATATAAAAAAAATACCAAAAATATTTTCTTTCAAAAGACTTCCATTTTGAATTGACAGATTGTTGTTTTTGCATGATAAGATAAAATATTGGTTTATCTTTAAATGTGAAAAAGACTAATGGTTTTTCGAGATACTTGCTTGTGTTGCTAAACAGATTGATGCAGTTATCAAAATGAAGTGCAGAATACAAGTAAAGTGCAGATTGAGAGTGAAGTGAAGATGTGTGAAGATACATGGTAGGATCCTTCTACTACATTGCAGAGAGAAAGATATATGGGAGATTTGGAGCTTACTTGCTTAACCAAAGATTGCTAGCTAACTGATCTACAATGAATAAAAGTTTTGGAGATTGGAAGCATCAGCTAAGGGGGAGTCTGTTGATGTCAGAAACTATGTAGCTGACGCTATCCAAAGACCAAAATGTTTTGGTCAAAAAATCAAGCAATGACAATGCAACCAAACTTTCTGTTGTGGGGTATGATGCTTGAATTAATGAACAACAATAAGGATCACTCAGAAATGTAATGAACAAGTGACACGAAGATATATACGAGGAAAAAGCCCTTGATCAATGAATGATCTCCGGCATAAAAAACCTCGGGTGATGGAAACTACCGATCACCAATTCAAATTAAACAAGTAAAGTATTACAACTTCGGATGATAGCGAGCTAAGTACAAGGATCACTATAGTGTATTGTGTAGAAAAGTGTGCAATCGCCAAGTGAGTTAACGAGAGCTGGTGAGAGCAGTTGTAAGAGTGTGTGTGTAGCCAAAAATAGCCAAGTGTTTTCTAATTAGCTCGCTACCCCTTTAAAAATGGAAAATATCTACACTAACTAACATTCCGGAAATTGTGCAAGTCCTCCACGACTCCATAACGTCCACTTTTGGCCAAGCACGTGCGGAATAAACATGGAATATACTCCAGGAATGTCGCCAAGACCAAGTCCAAGCTGATACTCCTGCAAAACAATTCCATATTCAAAGTAGACAATCGTTAGTATAAGGATCCTTAAGATGATCCATGATCCTGATCCTGAAACACTTCTGAGGATCACTAAGTCAAACAGAAGTAAGGATCACCAAACCCAACAGTAATTGAGGATCACAGGTCATTGGGAAATCCTCCCCTAACAATTGCCCCCAAAATATAAGGAGTAAATATGTAAATAAACGAGTTGTATTTTGTTCTTATCCGCAATCAATCAATGGATAACTAGCCGTTGTAATCAGACTAACCGTTACGAACATGACGTCACTGAGGTGACTATCCTGCAAAACCATCATTATAAATAGGAGTTAGAGATAGGGATCAGTTCGCATTTAAATTCAAGAGAAACTCCCTTTAAATTTATATCCGAAGATCAATCAGGTATATCTCTTCCTCTTCTTCCTTTACGTTTTCTTTCTCTGCTCCTTCTTTCTTCACCTTCTTCATAATCAAGATGATGTTAAGATCCTCTCCTACTAAGGATCACAAGAAGGACAATCATCTCAAGAGCCAGGGGATCATCAAAGATTCAACGAATGAAAGGTGCTATTTCACTGATCCACAAATAGATAGAATCCTACATTGCTTTCCGGCTAACACCTATTTCAAACCGTTTGATCCCACCGTTCTAAGTGATTACGTTTCTGAAACTTGGGTAGCTTTCCCGGTCACTCCTTTCACAATAGGATACACATATCCTTTCCCTGAATTCACCCAGTCTTTCTTCTCTCTTACCGGCATTTCTTATATTCAAGCTATGCCAATGATCTGGAGGGTCTTATATACCCTTGAGAGGATCATTGAGCAAGAAGGAATTGCTCTAGGAATGTCGAAACTGGCAAAAATGTATGACCTCACCACATTTGGATCCCACCGATATCTATTCAAGCGTAAACCCGGTGAAGAACACCCCATCTTTAAAGCCACCAAGAATGATACTAATTGGAAACGGAGATTCTTTTTCGTCAGAAGGGATTCCATCCCGGATGGAAAGCATCTGCCAAGGAAGCGGGCCACCCATGGTAGGATAGAGGATCCTTAGAAGGATCACTGAGTAAGCTTGTTTTTGTATAAGGATCACTAACACCCTTTTATTTGTTTTGCACAGCTATCACTGTTTCACATATTAGACCCTCATCTGCCACCGAGGAGAGACTTGCTGCTTTCAGAAAACTTGATCCTGCAACAAGATCATTCAAAGCAAACACCCAGGACTCACAGGAAGTATCCTCAGGTTCTGTCACTATGTCAAGTAAGTATCCTGTTTTTTGTATAGTTAAATGTTTAAACAAATAGTTAAATAAAAATAGGATAAGGATACTTATCTGTTTTGAATGTGTAGGCGTCGGTAAATCCTCAAAATCTGCCTCCAAGTTTAGCGTCACTGATCTTGACAATGTCCGATCCTCCAAGAAAAAGTCTGCTGCTAGCCCTTCCATTGTAATCCCCAAGGCTACCACTTCAAAGGGAAGAGGTGGAAAGAAAAGAAAAACCTCTGAAGCCGACAACCTTCAAGGCTTGCCTCTGATCCGCCATCAATTCCTCGAGTACTTTAATGATGTAAGGATCACTGACTCAGTTTAGTTATCCTACCCACTTGAGGATCACCTGACTCTAATCTTTACATTGTCTTCTTTGTAGAAATTTGCTGAGATCGAGGACTATGTTGGGAATGTTGAGGAGCTTGAGGAGAAATACTCTGACCTCCAAAAAGTGGCGGTGCTCAAGGATCACAAGATTGCTTCCCTTGAAAAGGATCTCAACGATGCCAAAACTCAGACAGCTGCAATCCTGATCAATGTTGATTATGAGAAGCACGAGATCACAGAGGATGCCAAGGTCTCCGCTGCCATCGCCATGTATAAGACCAAGCTACAGGTGGCTCAAGAAGCTTAGGATCCTGCCTTTGATAGGAGCAACTGGGACGTGGAAGGCTGGAAGGCCAGGCTGGCTGAGTTGGAGGATGAGGATGAGGCTGACGAGGTTCTGGCAATCGAGGCTAGTGTCAGTGGCAAGGATCAGGTGAAGGATACTGGAGCTGGAGGGGATGATGATGCAGCGAAGGCATAGGCTGCATGAATGGGCGATGAAGGACATTTCTAGACGTAGCCGGAGCCCATTTTTTTTAAGTTTGGTTATGGTTTTTGTTGAACAATGATGGGTTGTACTTAAACAATAGTAATTAGGGCTAAGGATCATGGATCCTTTGAACAATAGGTAGGATTACAAATGGTGGAGGGATCCTCTGTTTGGGGGATGAAGCCATTGTGATCCTGTCGTCTTTTGATTCCTGCACTTGAAAGACCTATGAACGATGGACACCCTTTATCTACCCCAGCGGACGGGCCACGTATTGCTGGTAGATGCTCGGGGTAGGTAATCTTGACAACCTTAATGGGTTTAATCTTTTGTGAATAAAATAACTTTAACTTTTTGGCTTATCCTGTGTTGATATCCTTGTTAATATTTTACTTTCCAACTGTTGTGATGTTTATTTTGTTTAAACTTATCAAGTAAAGAAAAAATTTTAGAAATATCCCCAAAAAGTTTAGGATATGATCAAGGATCACATATCCCATAATCGATAAGTTCTGAAAAGTAATATAGTTTAAGGATCAAAAGTTCAGTTGTCAAAGGATAAAGGTTATTCAAATAAATAATGAATAAAATCAAAACAGTTAAGGATCATACCTGAGAATCCAAGTTAGGATCCTACCCTTTAACATTTATAATCAGGATAACCCAAAAGACAAACCTTAGTAGAAAGTAAGGATCAAGGATCCTTGGTCATTTATCTCCCAAAAACCTGAAATAGGATACAACTTGGGACTAAGCCAATATAAGATAAGAGTTAGTAACTAGGGATAAGCCCAACAATTCTGGGGACAAGCCCAATATACTGGGGACAAGCCCAAAGGATAACTGGGGACAAGCCCAAGGATAACTGGGGACAAGCCCAAAGGATAACTGGGGACAAGCCCAAGGATAACTGGGGACAAGCCCAAGGATAACTGGGGACAAGCCCAAGGATAACTGGGGACAAGCCCAAAGATCGTGTGTAAACTGGAGTATGGCCCTCACTGGCGACTATCCAAACTTAGTGACATGAAAATGCCAAAACCTTAGCTAACGTGAAAACATTAGAAACCTTAGGAACGGATGTATGGTACGTCTACCATTATACGTAGGATCCTGAATATAGCCAGTACAATGAAATTGTCAGCCCCTAAAGCGAGTACTGGTCCCATTGCCATGAACTATACCAGGATCATCGTGCGCTACTGGCGAAACTGGGGACAGGCCCAAACTGGGGACTAGCCCAAATAACTGGGGTCAAGCCCACTTTGGTGCTAGCTTTCCATCAGCAGGATTGATGGTATTCTGAAATGCTTTCCTTAATACCATATCACCAACTTGGAATTTCCTGATCCTGACATTTTTGTTGTAAGCTCCAGCCATCCTTTGTTGATAACTGGCCATCCTTATCCTTGCCAAATCCCTGATTTCTTCTATAGTATCCAGGTCTTGAACCAAGTTTTCAGCATTTTCTTCAGGATCACGAATGCTTGTTCTTGCAGTTGGAACCACCATCTCTGTAGGGATCACTGATTCTGCTCCAAATACCAAAGAAAATGGAGTTTGGCCTGTAGCATTCTTGGGAGTTGTCCTATCAGCCCAAAGCACATAAGGTAGTTCTTCTGCCCATTTTCCTTTCTTGGATCCAAGCTTCGTCTTCAAATTGTTGATGATGATCTTGTTGGATGATTCTGCCTGACCATTAGCTTGTGGGTGGACTGGTGTTGATGTTATCATCTTAATCCCCCAACTGTCACAAAAGTTAGTGGTTCTATTCCCAATGAATTGGGATCCATTATCACAAATAATCTCAGAAGAGATACCAAATCTAGTAATAATGTTTCTTTTAATAAAGGATATAACTTCCTTTTCTCTGACTTGAGCGAAGGCTTCAGCCTCTATCCACTTAGAGAAGTAATCAGTCATAGCAAGCATGAATACTTTTCCACCAGGTGCCTTAGGAAGCTTTCCAACTATATCCATTCCCCATCTCATGAATGGCCAAGAAGAGAATATAGGATGCAAGAGCTCTGCTGGTTGGTGAAGGATATTACTATGCTTCTGACAAGGATCACACTTCTTGGCATACTCTACAGCATCCTTCTTCATAGTGGGCCAATAGTATCCTGTCCTCAGGATCCTTGAGAATAATGCCCTGCCCCCAGTGTGGTTTCCACAATCTCCTTCATGGAAATCCTTTAGGACTTCTTGGATTTCAGGCTCCTCAATGCATCTTAAATATGGTCCTGCAAGAGATCGTTTATACAACATATTATTCAATATTGTAAATTGAGATACCTTAGTTTTGAAAGCCCTTGGGTTTTCTCCTGTAGGAATTTCTCCATGTTGTATGTATCTCATGATTGGGAGGATCCATGATCCTGAATGAGGTTGAGTATCATCACTAGGGATAATTGCAGAATCCTCTCCTATCTCCATAGCTACATGATCCTCGATAGCAGGGGTCAGGATATGGATAATAGGGATCTTGATATCCTCCGGGATCTTCAAGGATGATCCTAGATTGGCTAATGCATCAGCCTCTGCATTCTCTTCCCTTGGTACCTGTGTCAAACTAAAAGAAACAAAAGAGAGTGCCAATTCTTTGACTATCTCTAAATATTTGATTAGCTTTTCACCTTTAACAGCATAGGATCCATTAAAGTGATTAATAATGAATCTACATGTACCTCAAGATACCTGATCCTCATATGCTTAGCAATTTGCAAACCAGCTATCAAGGCTTCATACTCAGCCTCATTGTTGGTAGTTTGAAATTCACAAGCTATGGAGTGGGGTATTATGTCCCCCTGTGGCGATTTTAGTAGAATTCCAAGCCCTGTTCCGTTTACATTGGAGGATCCATCAGTGAACAGTATCCAAGGATCCTTGGTTTCTTCAAGCTGTTGGACTTCTAATTCAGCTTCCTTTTGCAAATCACTACTGAAATCTGCCACAAAGTCAGCTAAGGCCTGGGATTTGATGGCAGCCCTTGGCTCATATCTTATATCGTATGCACTAAGCTTCACTGCCCACTTATCCATCCTTCCTGACATTTCAGGTTTCCTGAGGACATTCTTAATTGGAAAATTAGTCTTAACAATAATGGCATGAGTCTCAAAATAATGTCTTAATTTAGTAGATGCCATAATTAATGCAAGGATAAGTTTTTCTAAATGTGAATACCTGGATTCAGCATCAAGTAAGCTCTTACTTACATAATAAACAGGATGTTGCGTACCTTGGTGATCCTTAACAAGGACCGCACTTACTGCTTTTGAGGATACTGCCAAGTATAAGGATAACACATCTCCTTTTCTGGTTTCATCAAGGTAGGGGCTGAGGATAGGTAATCCTTAAGAGCTTTGAGGGCACTTTCATGCTTCTCAGTCCATTCAAATTTCTTGTTCTTCCTTAGGATATCATAGAATTCCTTACACTTTTCTGAGGATTTGGATATGAATCTGTTCAAGGCTGCGATCCTGCCTGTCAATCTTTGCACATCCTTAGCATTGGCAGGAGATTTGATATTCACAATAGCCTTAATTTGTTCTGGACTTGCTTCAATGCCCCTCTTTGTCACCATATAGCCCAAGAATTTACCTGCCTTAACACCAAAATGACACTTGGAAGGATTTAGTTTCATATTATATTTATCAAGGATATTGAATGCTTCCTCCAAGTCTTTAAGGTGATCCTCAGCCTTCTTGGACTTAACCACCATGTCATCAATATAGACTTCCATAGTGTGTCCAATTTGTTCCTTGAACATCATATTGACTAGCCTTTGATAAGTAGCACCTGCATTCCTTAATCCAAATGGCATAGCAATATAACAGTATATACCAGTTGGGGTCATAAAGGCTGTATCCTCTTGATCGGATGGTTCCATCTGAATTTGTTGAAATCCAGACGAAGCATCCATAAAAGTCAACAACTCATGACCCACGGTAGCATCCACCATGGAGTCAATGTGGGGTAATGGGAAAGGATCCTTGGGATATGCCTTGTTTAAATCTGTAAAATCGACACATACCCTCCACTTTCCATTTTTCTTTTGAACAACAACCACATTGGCTAACCATCTTGGATACTTAACCTCTCTAATCATACATGCCCGAAGTAGTTTATCTACCTCTTCCTGGATAATAGCATTCCTTTCAGGTGCAAACTTCCTCCTCTTTTGATGAATTGGCTTGAATGACCTGTCAATGCCAAGTTTGTGCGTAATTATATCTTTAGATATACCTGTCATATCCTCATGTTTCCAGGCATAGGTGGTTTTCCTTCTTTTGAGGAAGGATACTAGCTCCTGTTCAATATCGCTAAGGATCCCTGATCCTATGAAGATCTTGGATTCAGGATCATCAGGATCCATGAGGATTTCTTTCAAATCCTGTTCTCTTGCCTCCAAGACATCTCTTGAAGGATACTTTAATTGCTATTGCTCCCTTGGTCTTGAGGCTGGCTTCATTGATGAGGTATAGCAATTTTTAGCCTCATGCTGATCACTCTCAATTTTCACCACTCCCCAAGGACTTGGAAGCTTTACACATTGATGATAGGTGGATGGAACTACCTTCATATCATGTATCCATGGCCTGCCAAGGATAACATTGCAACATGATAAGCAATCTATAACACAAAATTTTTGATAAGAATGCAATCCTTCAATATAGATTGGGAGTTTGATGTCCCCCAATGTATTCTTAGTTTCTCCACTGAATCCCACAAGTACTGAGGATCTTGGGATAATATCAGACTCTGGGATATTCATCTTCTTGAGGACATCAAGCTGAATGATGTTCACAGAGCTTCCTCCATCTATAAGGATCCTGCGAACAAAGTGGTTAGAAATAAATAATGTAATTACAAGACCATCATGATGAGGATCCTGGACGTCAACACGATCATCCTCATCAAAGGTTATGACTTTATCCTGGGTGACAACGGAGGTCCGAACGGGTCTGTCTCCATTATCCATCTTGGTTTCCTTAGCATGTCTTTTTGCTGCTGAAAAGGAGGTACCACAGATATCTGATCCACCGGATATGAAATTTATGACTTGTGCATCTGCTGGAGGAGCAGGAGCCCTTTCGGGAATCCTTTCAGGATCCTGGACCCTTGATTTCTTCCGTCCCAAGAGTTACTTCAAATGCCCCTTGCTCAACAAGTAACCAATTTCCTTTCTCAGTGCAATACACTCTTCAGTGAGATGCCCAAAATCCTCATGATATGCACACCATTTGGACTTATCCTTTGTAGCAGCTGGTTTATCACTCTTCCTTGGCCACCTAGCTTTCTCACCTAGATTCTGCATTGCAAGGATTACTTCATTGTTATCAACAGAAAAACAGTATTCAGAAATAGGAGGATAATCCTCATCATCCTCTTCTTGTTCCACTGCATGCACATTCTGGTTATCAGATCTGTTGTAGGACTTGGATTTGTTGTTCCTGAAGTAGGATCCTTGTTTATCCTGTTTTGAGGATCCTGTCAGTCTATCCTGGATCCTTTTGTCATCCTCTAGGCGGATGAACCTAAGGGCCCTGGTTCTTACTTCATCAAGATTCCTGCAAGGTGTCATAACAAGATCATCACAGAATAATGAATCCCTAAGCAATCCCATTTTAAAGGCTTCTACAGCCGTAGCAATATCCAAATTAGGAATATCTAAGGATTCTTTACTAAACTTAGTGATATAATCTCTAAGTGATTCATTTTGACCTTGTGTTACCCTATATAGATCACTAGTTAATCGTTCAAATTTCCTATTACAAGAAAATTGACTATTAAACAAATTAACTAGATTAGCAAATGAAGTAATAGAGTAAGGGGGAAGACTTAGCAGCAATTTAAGAGCAGATCCTGTGAGTGTGGATCCAAATCCCTTGCATAGACATGCTTCTTTTAACCTTTCAGGAATTGGATTGATCTCCACCTCTCCCTGTATTGAGCCACATGCTCCTCTGGATCCGTTGAACCATCATACAGTTTCATGGATGGTATCTGGAATCTTTTGGGTATCTCAGCATCACATAAGGGTGGTGCAAAACGAGATATCCTATGGCTACCATCTGCAATTTCAGGAATGGGTTTAACCACTCCCGGTACACTGGATATCATATCCTTAAGCTTCTGTAGCTCTCTAGCCATAGCCTGATTAATACCTGTATCCTGCATTAAGCCATGGTTAGTGCTATATGAATTATTGAAAGTGTTACCTCCCACAGGATTCATGTTTGGAATTCCAGATGTGTATCCATATTGGCGGGACTCTGGTATGATCGAAGGACTAGATGAAGCAATGGTTTGCATTGGTATGAAGTCTCCTTGATGAACGTCCGAGCTCTGAGGCTTCATACTTCTCGAGAATCCTTGATCCTGAAGGACGTTGGATCCTTGAAGTTGAGATGATCCTTGAACCTGAAAGGATCCTGGGACAAATGAGGATCCTTGGACCTGGGAGGATCCTTGGACCTGGGAGGATCCTTGGACCTGTGAGGATCCTTGAACTGCATGCATTCCCAAATATCCTCCTGAGCTGAAGGATCCTTGTGGCTGGTAGTGAGAGCTAAATGCCTGACTAATAGTTGCTATTCCGTAACGCTTTCCTGGTAATTCGCCCAAGTATTGCACGTCCGGCGCTGCTGAGTGCTGAGAAGTTATGACTGGAGTGTCGAAGTTCAGCGATCTTGGCATCAGAGGGGAGTGATCCTCCACTGATTTCTTCTGTTTCTTGATCTCAGCGATCTCCCGAAGGATCCTTTCGTTGGTTTTGTCCTGCTCTTGTGCATGATTCCTCATCTGCAAAATCAGAGCATAAAGATCATTAGTAGTAGGATTAGTTAAAACAGAAGAAGTAGGTGGTTTTTGGAAAATGGGGGTTCGTTTCTTCGCAGCATTCTCAGCATTCTTCTGGGATCCAGAAGGTGGTGGAGGCAAAGGAGGAACGCCTTGTGAAGAACTGAATGAGGGCATCAAACTTGAAGTATTCTTCGCTGAGGAAGCCATCTGCTTGGTTGTAACGAACCGAAATAAGCACGAAAATACGAATCTTTCTAGGAATGAAGCACCAATTGCCCCACGGTGGGCGCCAAACTGTTTTGGTCAAAAAATCAAGCAATGACAATGCAACCAAACTTTCTGTTGTGGGGTATGATGCTTGAATTAATGAACAACAATAAGGATCACTCAGAAATGTAATGAACAAGTGACACAAAGATTTATACGAGGAAAAAGCCCTTGATCAATGAATGATCTCCGGCATAAAAAACCTCGGGTGATGGAAACTACTGATCACCAATTCAAATTAAACAAGTAAAGTATTACAACTTCGGATGATAGCGAGCTAAGTACAAGGATCACTATAGTATATTGTGTAGAAAAGTGTGCAATCGCCAAGTGAGTTAACGAGAGCTGGTGAGAGCAGTTGTAAGAGTGTGTGTGTAGCCAAAAATAGCCAAGTGTTTTCTAATTAGCTCGCTACCCCTTTAAAAATGGAAAATATCTACACTAACTAACATTCCGCAAATTGTGCAAGTCCTCCACGACTCCATAACGTCCACTTTTGGCCAAGCACGTGTGGAATAAACATGGAATATACTCCAGGAATGTCGCCAAGACCAAGTCCAAGCTGATACTCCTGCAAAACAATTCCATATTCAAAGTAGACAATCGTTAGTATAAGGATCCTTAAGATGATCCATGATCCTGATCCTGAAACACTTCTGAGGATCACTAAGTCAAACAGAAGTAAGGATCACCAAACCCAACAGTAATTGAGGATCACAGGTCATTGGGAAATCCTCCCCTAACACAAAAGAACACAAGATGTTTAAAGACAAAGTTACACTATGAAGCTATTGTCAAGGGGGAGTCTGTTGGTGCATATTCTATGGCAACAGCTTAATAGTTTGATTATTTAGTCTTTGGATATTTTGTATTGGGCTTAGCTTATTGGATAGTGAGTTTATTGTTGTAATGGGCTTGGAAAATGGCCTAGCCCAAGAGGAAGCCCAGTTCACAAACATGTGGTATATAAACATGTTTTGTGATTAGGGTTTCAGTAGTAAGAGGAGTAAGAGAATTCTAGAGAGAGAAAGTAGAGAGAGAGTGAGAGATTTTGAAATTAGGTTGTAGAGCAATATCACAGAGATAGGCTGTGAGGTTGTGAGGTCTTGAATTGATTTTAAAACTTCTAGTTTGGATAATCAATAGAAGACCCGTTTGATTGTGAATTCTGTGTTTCTACTCGTTTCTGTGATATTCTGATCAAGAGGATTCCGCACTCTTGATTAGATTGACAATTTTGTGACGATCCATAAGAACAAGGGGACCTACACCTAATTTGGATATTGCTACGGCTGTAGAAGCCTTCAAAATGGGTTTACTTAGGGATTCATTTTTCTATGATGATCGTGTCATGACCCCTTGCAGGAATCTTGATGAAGTGAGGACCAGGGCCCTTAGATTCATCCAATTAGAGGATGATAAAAGGATACAGGAAAGACTGGCAGGATCCTCGAAGCAGGACAAACAAGGATCCTACGTCAGGAACAACAAGTCCAAATCTTATAACAAATCTGACAATCAGAACGTGCATGCAGTAGAACAGGAAGAGGATGATGAGGATTATCCTCCCATTTCTGAATATTGTTCTTCTGTTGATAACAATGAACTGATCCTTGCAATGTAGAACCTAGTTGAAAAAGCAAGATGGCCCAGAAAGAGTGATAAGCCAGCTGCAACAAAAGATAAATCCAAATGGTGTGCATATCATGAGGATTTCGGTCATCTCACTGAAGAATGTATTTCACTTAGAAAAGAAATTGGTTATTTGTTAAGCAAGGGGCACTTGAAGGAGCTGTTGGGAAGAAAAAAAGTCAAGGGTCCAGGATCCTGAAAAAGTTCCAGAAAGAGCTCCTACTCCTCCTGCTGATGCACAAATTATCAACTTCATATCTGGTGGATCAGACATATGTGGCACTTCCTTTTCAGCAGCCAAGAGGCATGCCAAGGAGACCAAGATGGATAATGGGGATAGACCCATTCGAACCTCTACTGTCACACAGGAAAAAGTTATAACCTTTGATGAGGATGATCGTGTGGATGTTCAGGATCCTCATCATGATGGTCTTGTTATTACTTTGTTTATATCTAATCATTTTATTCGTAGGATCCTGATAGATGGAGGAAGCTCAGTGAACATCATTCAGCTTGATGTCCTTAAGAAGATGAACATCCCTGAATCAGAAATTATCCCAAGATCTTCGGTTCTTGTAGGATTCAGTGGGGAAACCAAGAACACATTGGGGGACATTAAGCTTCCCATTTACATAGAGGGACTTAATTCTTTTCAAAAATTTTATGTTATAGATTGCTTATCCTGTTGCAATGTTATCCTTGGCAGGCCATGGATATATGACATGAAAGCAGTTGCATCAACATATCATCAGTGTGTAAAGCTTCCTAGTCCATGGGGGGTGGTGAATGTTTTGGTAAAAAATCGGGCTAGGATAATGCAACCAAATCTTTGTTGTGAGGAATGATGCTTGAAACAATGAACAAATGTATGAATGATTTGCAAAATGTAATGAACAAGTGACACGAGGATTTATACGAGGAAAAAGCCCTTGATCAAGAGTTGATCTCCGGCAGAAAAAACCTCGGGTGATGGAAACTACCGATCACCAACTATAATTAAACAAATGATTATTACAACTCGGGATGATAACAAGCTTGTTACAAGGATCACTAGAGTGCAATGTGTATGAAATCGCCAAATGAACTGTTGAGAGTTTGCGAGAGTGTGTGTGTTAGCTAACTTAGCCAATTGTCCTAATCTAAGCTTGTTATCCCCTTTTTAAAATTAGAAATAACTAGATAACTAACTATCCGCTAAAAGTGCAAGCTTCCCACGATCTCCACAACGTTCACAAAGCCATGCACGTGCGGAATATTGAGGGCATATTCCCCAAGAATATTGGCAAGACTTGGTCCATGCGTATATTCCTGCAAAACAAACTCAAACATAGCAAAGGCAACCATTAGTGTAAGGATAACAATAAGGATCCTGGATCCTGATCCTGCAATGACTTCTGAGGATCCTTAATTCAAACAGAATTGAGGATCCGTGATCCTGGCAGTATTTGAGGATCCGTGATCCTTAGGTATAGAAAATCTATCCCTAATAATTACCCCCAAAATATGAGGAGTAAAATGTAAATTAACGAGTTATATTTTTCGATCTTATCTGCAACTGACTAACGGATATATAGCCGTTAGAATCTAACTAGCCGTTGCTGGTCTCACGTCAGCGACATGACATCCTGCAGAATCATCATTATAAATTTGAGATTAGAGATAAGGATCAACAGGCATTTAAATTCGTGTGTTACATCCTTTAAATCCTCATTCAAAGACCAATCAGGTATCTCTCTCCTCCTTCTCTCTTCATCTTCCTACTCTGTTCTTCTTCAGATTCTTTAGATCATAATGAAGTTAAGATCATCCCCCGCCAAGGATCACCAGAAAGATAGTCCTTTGAAAAGCCAAGGGACTATCAAAAATACTCCGAAGGAACTCTGCTCTTTCACTGATCCGGAGATCGACAGGATCCGTCACTGTTTTCCGGCGAATACCGTCTTCAAGCCATTTGATCCTACCGCCAAAAGCGATTTCGTTTCTGAGACTTGGGTTGCATTTCTGGTTACCCCATTCCTGATAAGATACTCCTATCCTTTCCCTGCCTTCACCCAGTCCTTCTTCTCCCTCACCGGCATGTGCTATGTCCAAGCCATGCCAATGATGTTGAGGGTTTTATATACCCTAGAGAACATCATTGAGCAGGAAGGCATCGAGTTGGGAATGTCAGAATTGGCTGAACTGTATAACCATGTGAGCCATGGTTCACACCGCTTCTTATTCAAACATAAACCCGGTGATTCACACCCAATCCTCAAGACCACAAAGAATGACACCAACTGGAAGAAGCGTTTTTTCTTCGTTAGGGGAGATTCTATCCCTGATGGGAAGGATCTCCCCAGAAAGTGGGCCACCCATGGTAGGATAGAGGATCCTTATAGAAGGATCATAGGATAACCCTGTTTCTGTTGAGGATAACTGGCCCATTTTCTGTTTTGCAGCTATCTCTATCTCTCATATCATTCCATCACCTACAACAAAAGAGAGGATCGCTGCTTTTTGGAGCCTTGATCCTGCAATCAGATCATTCCAAGCAAACACAAAGGATTCTCAAGAAGTATCCTCCGGCTCAATCACAATGTCAAGTAAGTATCCAAGTTTGTATATGATTAAATGTTTAAATGGAAATAAAATAAGAATATTTATCTGTTGTTTTGCATTGGTAGGCGCTAGAAAATCCTCAAAGTCAGCCACTCGCTTCAGCATCACTAATCTTAGTACTGTCGCTCCCCGGTCTGGAAAGAAGAAATCTGCTGCTAGCCCAAGCGTTCAAGTTCCTAAGCCTGTCACCTCCAAGGGCAAGGGAGGAAAGAAGAGGAAGTCCACTAAAGCTGATAACCTTGAAGGCCTGCCCCTCATCCGTCATCAGTTTGAAGAATACTTCAATGATGTAAGGATCCTTGATCCTTAATTCTATCCTGCCCATTTAAGGATAACTGATCCTAAATGAATCCTTTTTTCTTTGCAGAAATTCGCTGAGATCCAGATGCTCTTTGATGCCTATGTTGAAGAGGCTGAGATGAAGGAGCTAGACTTCCAGAAGATCTTCCTGGCTAAGGATGAAACCATCTCTTGTCTTAAGAAAGAGCTCAATTTGGCAAAGAAGCAGGTGGTCATGGCCCAGATCACTGCTGATCAAGAGAAGAATGAGGTGATGGAGGACGCCAAGCTCTCTGCTGCCATTGCTATGTATAAGACCAAACTGCAGATGGCCCAGGAGGCTCAGGATCCTGGCTTTGACAGGACCAATTGGGACCTGGAGGGCTGGAAGGCTAGGCTGGCTGAGCTGGATGATGAAGAAGAGGCTGGAGAGGTCTTGATGCTTGAGGCAAATGGCAGCGGGGCTAAGGATCAAGCTGGTGATGTTGGGGCAGGAGATGATGGTGATGGTGATGCAGCGAAGGTGTGAGCTGCAAAAATGGGCGATGATGGATTTATCTAGATGCGGCTGGAGCCCATTTTTTATAGTTTAGTAGTGGTTTTTGTTTTGATGGTGTTTTTCTGAACAATGCTGGTCTGTAATAACTTAGACAATAGTAGGGTTGAGGATCATGGATCCTTGGACAATAGGTAGGATAATGGGTGGTGGATGGATCCTCTGTTTAGGGGATGAAGCCACTCGTTATCCTTCCACCTTTATTTCCTGCACTTAAACCTTGTTAAATATGGACACCCTTTGCCAACCCAAGTGAACGGGCCACGTTTTGCTGGTAGAAACTTGGGTTGGCAATTTTGACAACCTTTAAAGGGTTTAACTTTTGGTAAATAAAATCTTAATCTTTTGACTATCTTATGTGTTGTTACATTTGTAAGTATTTTACCTTTCAGTTGCTATTATACACTTTGTTTGAATTCATAGGTTAAAAATAAAAGTTTAATAGATTATGTCAAAAACTTTAGGATATGATCAAGGATTAAATATCCTATAATCGATAAAAAAAGTAGTGAACTTCAAGGATCATGTGTCCTGTTGTCAAAGAATAAGGGTCACTTAGATAAATAAAGAATAAAATCAAAATGATCAAGGATCATACCTGAGAATCCAAGTTAGGATCCTAAACCTTTAACATTTACAATCAGGATAACCAAAGGACAAACCTTAGTAAATGTTTTGGTCAAAAATTACCGAAGCAATTAAGTGATCAAATTAGTAATGTGAGGTAGTGTGCTAGAAAGTGTATAGAAAATATGCTTGTCGAGTTATTTAGAAAATCAGTATTTAGGATACGGCTCAGGATATTGAGCTGTATCTATGATCAAACTATGAGCAAAAGTAAAGTAAATGACACGAGATGTACGAGGAAAGCCCTTGATCAATCTAGATCGCCGGCATAAAACCTCGGGAGCTGACAATAGCAGCTGCCTTGTTCTTCTTATTACTTCAAATGTCAGGATACAGTGCAGGATATAGACCAGATCGCTAAGTGTTACAATGCCTTTGTATGAAAGTGAGAATTGCTCGAGAGCAAGTGTTAGAGTGTAGCGAGTGTGAATGTGATGTCCTACTTGATCTGGTATACCCACCTATTTATAGTAATGAATTACAAACAATAATCCCTACAAATATGGGGTACTCCGAATATTCCATTGTGAACGTTATTGACCGAGTAATATGGCTTCAACGTCTTCATTTGAACGACTTGGACCGAGTCTTCCGCGGAATGAGTCTTATGAACGTTGCCAGCTTCTAACCCACGTACCTGCACATAATCCATTAGTAATCCTGAGGATACCATTCAGGATGTTACCAATATCCTGAACCAGCATCCCGGATGTAAACAGATACTACATAACCAAGATATAAACCAAGATATTTTCCAGGATATGGGTTTAGAATTTCACCCATAACAATTGTCCCCAAAAATGTTACCGTTTGATATCCTGCACTAACGGTTACATTTTTCACGGTGGCCAAGGTAATTAAGAGATAAGACTATTGATGTGACAGCTTTCAACCACCCGGCCTATATTTACTCATCATGCCCTATATCTTCTCATCCTCATCTCCTTTTTTAACCACAATCGACAAGGAAAAAGGTAATATTCTCTCCCTCATCTTCATATTCATCTTTTATCTTTCTCCGGCGAGAATTCAGGCGACCAAATGCCTAGGCAAACAAGGTCCAGTTCAGGCGACTCGGCTCCCACATTCATCCAACAGAATCTTCTCCAAGAACCGGAGAATGAGACATGCACCTTTGACAGTGCCCACCTGTCAGCCTTGAAATCCTCCGGTATCTTTCCGGAAGGAACTATATTCCGACCCTTTGATAGAGAAATCCGGTTAGATATGGTTTCCAACGAGTGGATATGTTTCAATGCCTTCCCCTTTACCTTAGGGCTACGATTCCCCTTTCCGGACTTCATCACCGAGTTCTTTAATATCACCAAAATTTCTTTCAGCCAAACCATGCCAATGCTCTGGCGTGTTTTGTCTGTTCTTGACCAAATCAAGAGAAACCATATACCTGACCTTTCCGTCCATGATCTCCCTTTAGCCTACAAGCTTAGATGCCATGGCTCATCTAGATTCCTATTTTATTCTACTTCCGGTGACCCATTGATACTTCGTGCCACCAGGAACGAGGATGGTTGGCAATCCAAGTTTTTCTTTGTAAAAAGGGATTCAATCCCTGGCGGAACGGATTATCCGATGAGATGGTTGAGAAAGGGTAGGACTTAGGGTTTAAGAATGATCCTGTCTCTTATTCTGTCTCATATCCTGAGCTAATGAATTTTATTTTTTCTGTTTGTGTATGCAGCCGATTTCAGGAAGATCGCACCTCCCCTTGCTGATTCTCAAAAAAGAATAGACGCCATCAGACTGCTTTCAGAAACAGAGAGAAGCTTTAATCCATCTCCACCAACTCCAAGCCCTTTTTCAAGCGCAAACATGTCTGGTAAGAATCCTGCAAGATATCCTGTACACACATGTTTTTATTTGATATTCTTAGGAGAGATTCAGAATTTTACTCCCTGTGTGCAGATTCTAGCAAAGTTCCAGTCTATCTAGACCTTGATGAACTCGACAGCTATCCAACTCCAGCCACAGTCAAGAAGGAGACTCCTGCTGCTACTAGCTCCAAGCCACTCCCGGCTCCCAAGGCCAATCCAAGAACCCGTGCTTCCACAGCGAAAAAGAGGAAGGGTCTTGAAGTCAGTGCTCCAGGCTCAGAAGGGTTCTCCTATGACGAACTCAGCTTCTCTGATTCCTTAGAGCCAATGACATCCTTCCTTAACAAGGTAATATCCTGACGCATATCCTTCATGTATATCCTGCACATATATCCTGCATGTATATCCTAACAGGATATCCTGGTAGGATATCTTGGTCAACATATATTCTAACTTTATACCTGTAATTGATGTGCAGGGCCTCCAGCATTTGCTCCACTTGTACAATGATGCTTGTGGTACTGTGGCACTTCATGAAGCCAGGATCAAACAGCTCGAAAGCACCGTTGCTGACCAAGGTGCCATTGCTGAAGCGAAGACCCGGCACTACGAAAGCCTGCTGAAGAAGGTCACCCAAGACGCTGAGGTCAAACTTGCCACCATTCAAATGGATCATGATAAAGCCTTGATCAATTTCCGGGAGGGAATCAAGGCTTCTGCTATCGTCTCCCTGTTACAAGCACGCATCAAGATGGCCTACGAGGCCAAGGAGATGGGCCTTGTTTGTCCATCTTGGCCAGTTGAATCCTGGGTGGCCAAGTTAAAGGAGCTCGGAGGCAAAGCTGTGCCATTTCCTGCTGAAGCCGGTGAGTCTTCTAAGTCAGCAGAGGTGGTGGTCCAGGCTGGAGACAAGAAGGATGCTGGAGCAGATGCTGGGATGGACATTGGCGAGGATGCTGCTCAGGATGCTGGTCAGGATGCTGGTGCTGAGAAGTCTGAGAAGGTTGGAGGAGATGCCGCTGTGTGAGGGCATTTAGGTGGGCGATGACGGATATACGTGCCAAGGCCAGAGCCCACCTTTTTGAATTTGAATGTTGGTTTGTAGTCCCTTAAACAATTTACTTTTCTGCACTTTACTTTCCTGCACCTGAACAATTTACATTTCCTGCATGCTTTTTGAACAATACAACAGTTGGAGGTGGATGGGTCTCGGTTTGAGATGAAACCTTCAACTGTTGGGTAAATAGGGTAAAGAACTATTAGTGCTCTTAGTGGATGGGCCTTGTTTTGAGGTGAAACTAAGAGCACATCTTTTGGCATGTTAATAATATAACTACTCTTTTGACTTTATTATTATTGCCATTAACATACAAATTTTACTTGTGAAAATTGTTTGGTTTGTACATTTTTAGGAATATATATTATAAATGTATCCTGGAAGGTATCCTGAAAGATATCTTGATGATATTAGAATATAACCTATAAATTGTCCAAATAAAAAGGAGAGATCATACCAGAGATTCTTAGAGAATCAATTTCAATCCTCCATTATAAGTTTGTCCCCAGTGCATACTTATAAACTTGGATCCATCCTTTGAACAGTATAATGTATGTCCCCTGTGTTCGACAAAAACACAAATGTATTTATATTTTGACTCGAATGAATTCCGAATACCCCAGGGCAAAACCCATGATATCCTGAAATGAATCCTTAGCATACTTGGGTTAAACCCTTAATACCCTGGGGATAAACCCTGATATCTGGGGATAAACCCTAAATTTCATGCGCTACAGGCGAGAGTGTACAAACTCCAATTCTTAGAAAGGTGAAAACCTTTAAACCTTTGAGAGTATGAAAATACTCTTTCGTGAGAGAGGGTGATCAATCCTCATATACCTTTAGGATCCAGGATATAGCCAACAGTAACGAAATTGTCAGCCACTTTTACATGAACTGGTCCCGCTACCTTGAACTATACCTAGATAACTTGCGCTCCAGGCGAGGTGTTTAAACCCAATTCGAAAGAAAGGTGAATACCTTTAAACATTTGAAGGGACCAGGATCCCTTAAACGTGAGAGAGGGGGCGAATCCTCTAATCTTTCGACTTATCCTGAGTATATATCCTGGAGCTATATCCTGAAACATATCCTGCAAAACAATTAAACAATTGTAAACTAAGGTGGGTGTTAGCTTAGCTAACACCCCTCCGATGCTTAAGTCAGTATTGGGTTCAAAACAAATATATTTAAAAATAGAATACATACCATTCCGAGATAAAAAATAAATTCTATTCTTACTTGAAATAGAACTTTAAATGTATTGCATTCCAGGATCTTGGTAGCATATCCCCTTCCATATTTTTGAGTCGATATGCTCCTTTCCCTGCTTCTAACTCGACTTCATAAGGTCCTTCCCATTTCGGAGCTAGCTTGCCATCGGCAGGATTAGTGGTATTTTGAAAAGCCTTTCTCAACACCCAATCACCAACTCGAAATCTTCTAGTCCTTATATTCTTATTATATGCTCTGGATATTCTTTGTTGATATGCTGCCATCCTTAGCCTTGCTGCATCTCTTTTTTCGTCTATAGTATCCAAATCCTGACATAAGACTTCAGGATTCTGTTCAGGATCCTGCAGTATAGATCTTGCAGTAGGTATCGTCATTTCTGTTGGAATCATCGCCTCCGCTCCAAATACCAAGGAAAACGGGGTTTGGCCGGTTGCATTCTTTACCGTTGTCCTATCAGCCCACAAAACAAAGGGTAACTCTTCCGCCCATCTTCCTTTTTTGGCTCCAAGTCTCTTCTTTAAGTTATTGACTATTATCTTGTTTGAAGATTCAGCTTGTCCATTCGTTGAGGATGTACCGGAGTAGATGTGATCATTTTGATTCCCCAACTTTTGCAAAAGTCAGTAGTCCTTTTGCTTATAAACTGGGACCCATTATCACAAATGATCTCAGCTGATACCCCAAACCTAGTCAGGATATTCCTCTTTATGAAGGATACTACTTCTTGGTCTCTAACTTAGACAAATGCTTCAGCCTCAACCCACTTGGAGAAATAATCCGTCATAGCTAACATAAAGACTTTTCCTCCCGGAGCTTTTGGTAATTTCCCTACTATATCCATCCCCCACTTCATGAATGGCCAAGGGGAAACTATAGGATATAATGGTTCAGCTGGTTGATGTAGTATGTTACTATGTCTTTGACATGCATCACATCTTCGAGCATATTCTGCAGCATCTTTCCTCATCGTTGGCCAATAATATCCTGTCCTTAATACTTTCGAGAACAGTGATCTGCCCCCGGTGTGATTACCACAATCCCCTTCATGTATATCCTGAAGTACTTCTTTGGCTTCAGGATCCTCCAAGCATCTTAAATATGGTCCTGCAAGAGATTTCTTGTATAAAACGTTATTTATAATAGTGAATCGTGATACCTTCATCCTAAACGCCTTAGGATTTTCATTTCCGGGGATGTGTCCTTCTTTGAGATACTTCACAATTGGAGCCGTCCAGGATTTAGGATCCTCTTTAGGATATTCCGCTCCAGAGTCCTAAATACCCGCTACTTCTTTATCCTGAGGATTCGTTGCAGGATATAAGACATGTAATACTGGTATTTGGGTCCCTTCCGGTATCCTGATTGATGATCCCAGATTTGCTAAGGCATCCGCTTCAGCATTATCCTCCCTTGGTACCTGTTCAAGTGTAAAAACATCGAAATATCCTGCTAATTTTTTAAGAATATCGAGGTATTCGATTAACTTCTCACCCTTAACTGCATAGGATCCATTAAAATGGTTAGTAATTAACAATGAGTCAACATATACTTGTAAATTTTTGATACTCATGCTCTTGGCCAACTCTAATCCTGCAATTAAAGCCTCATACTCTGCTTCATTATTAGTAGCAGGAAATTCACACCTAATAGCCTGGGGTAATATGTCCCCCTGTGGCGATTTTAGTAGTATTCCTAATCCTACTCCTCTTATATTAGATGCACCATCAGTATATAATGTCCAGGATCCTGAGGATTCTCCTAACTGTTGAACTTCTAAGTCTACCTCATCCTGAATGTCACTACTAAAATCAGCCACAAAGTCAGCTAAAGCCTGAGACTTTATGGCATTCCTAGGTTCATATACTAAATCATAAGCACTCAACTTTACCGACCACTTAGCCATCCTACCCGACATTTCTGGTTTCCTAAGTACATTTTTGACAGGATAATTTGTTTTAACGTGTATCCTATGTGTCTCAAAGTAATGTCTAAGTTTCGTTGATGCCATGACTAACGCTAGTATCAATTTTTCTAAATGAGAGTACCTAGTTTCAGCATCTAACAAACTTTTGCTAACATAATAAACAGGATATTGCTGACCTTCATGGTCTTTTATGAGAACGGCACTTACAGCATTCCCTGATATAGCAAGGTATAGGGATAGTGGTTCACCATTTTCAGGTTTCATCAATAGAGGTGCGGTTGAGAGATATCGCTTCAAATCCTGTAGGGCTGCTTCATGCTTCTCACCCCATTCGAATTTTTTGTTCTTCTTCAGGATATCATAAAAATCTTTGCATTTTTCTGAAGATCTTGAGATAAATCTATTTAATGCTGCCACTCGCCCTGTTAATCGTTGAACATCCTTCATATTTGAGGGCGATTTAATATCCAAGATGGCTTTAATCTGCTCCGGGCTTGCTTCTATTCCTCTTTTGGTCACCATATATCCTAGGAATTTTCCTGCCCCTACTCCAAAATGGCACTTAGCAGGATTCAGCTTCATGTTATACTGATCCAGGATATCAAACGCTCCTTTAATATCCTGGAGGTGATCCTGAGCTTTCTTTGACTTTACCACCATATCGTCGATGTACACCTCCATGGTGTCCCCCAGTTTGTCTTTGAACATCATGTTTACCAATATTTGGTATGTTGCCCCTGCATTTTTCAAACCAAAAGGCATAGCTGTATAACAATAAATACCTGTTGGTGTCATGAAGGCAGTATCTTCCTGGTCAGAAGGCTCCATTTGGATCTGTTGAAATCCTGAGGATGCGTCCATGAAGGTCAGCATTTCATGCCCGGCAGTGGCATCTACCATTGCATCAATGTGGGGAAGAGGAAATGGGTCTTTAGGACAAGCTTTGTTCAAGTCTGTGTAGTCTACACACACTCTCCATTTCCTATTTTTCTTCTGTACCACAACCACGTTTGCTAGCCACCTTGGGAACTTAACCTCTCTGATCATCCTGGACTTCAATAATCTCTCAACTTCCTCTTGAATAATCGTATTCCGCTCAGGAGCAAACTTCCTTCTTTTTTGTTGAACAGGCTTGAATGATTTATCAATTCCAAGCTTGTGAGTGATGGCGTCCTTGGATATGCCTGTCATATCCTCATGCTTCCATGCAAACGTTGACATCCTGCATTTCAAAAAGTTAATTAACTGTTCTTCAATATCCTGGGGGATATTGGTTCCTACGAGCACCGAAATATCAGGGTTATCCTGGTCCAAGATAATTTTCTTTACATCCTGCTCCGGATCCTCCATGATATCCTGGGCCCGCGTCTTTAATTGCTATGCCGCACTAGGCTTGGTTGAGGATTTCATCGAGGATGAGTAGCATTCTTTCGCCTCCTGCTGATCACTATCAACTTTGACAACCCCCCAAGGGGTAGGTATCTTGATGCATTGGTGATATGTTGATGGCACCGCTTTCATATCGTGAATCCACGGTCTTCCCAGTATGATGTTATAGCAGGATAGAGAATCCATCACACAGAAACGTTGTATCGAGTTGACTCCTTCAATGTACACTGGCAACTTTATCTCTCCCACTGTGTTTCTAGCCTCTCCACTGAACCCAACAAGCACGGTAGACTTTGAAGTGATATCCATTGGAGATACATTCATTCTTTTCAGCGTCTCTAGTTGGATTATGTTGACGGAGCTGCCATTATCAACCAATATCCTGCGTACAAAATGGTTAGCCACATATAAAGTTATTACCAGAGCATCATGGTGAGGATCCTGGACAGTATCCCTGTCATCAGCATCAAATGTGATCACTTTGTCAGTTGTGAGGGTAGTCATCCTGACAGGTTTTTCTCCCCTTTCGGCCTTAGCTTCTTTTGCATGTCTCTTTGCTGCCGAATACGAAGTCCCGCAAATGTCGGATCCTCCCGAAATGAAGTTGATTATCTTGGCATCCGCGGGAGGTGATGCTGCTCGCTCAGGATCCTTCTCAGTATCCTGACTCTTATTCTTCTTTCTTCCTAAGAGATCTTTCAAATATCCCTTGCTTAGAAGATAGCTTATTTCTTTCCTTAGAGCGATGCAATCCTCAGTCATATGTCCAAAATCTTCGTGGAAAGCACACCATTTTGATTTGTCTTTCCAATCGGCTTTTTGTTGACTTTTTCGAGGCCATCTAGCCTTGTCTCCTAGACCCTGCATGGCATACATCAATTCAGGAATGTTAACAGAAAAGCAATATTCAAATAATTCAGGATACTCTTTAGGATCCTCGTCTTCGACAGCATTCACTCTCTTGTTTTCACTTCTACCATATGGCTTAGGCCGATATGACTTGAATGAGGATTCTGACTTCCTGTTAGTTGACTCATAAGTGTTAGATGAGTTCATCCTTTCTTGCATCTTTCTGTCATCCTCCAACCGAATATATCTTAGGGCCCTGTTCCGAGCTTCATCCAAATTCCTGCATGGGTTCATTACAAGGTCTTGATAAAATTGAGAATCTTTTTACAGCCCCATCTTGAAAGCTTGCATAGCTGTTGCAACATCAAGATGAGGAATGTCTAGGGATTCCCGGCTGAACTTGTTCACATAATCCCTAAGGGATTCCTGAGGCCCCTGTGTTATCCTGTAGAGATCACTTGTTAATTTTTCAAAGCTCCTACTACAAGAAAACTGACTATTAAATAAATTTACTAAGTGAGCAAAAGATGTAATCGAATGTGGAGGAACATTCAAGAGCCATTTCAAGGCTGATCCTGTCAAGGTTGAACCAAAACCCTTGCACAAGCATGCTTCCTTGAGATCCGGAGGGATAGGGTTAATCTCCATCCTTTCCCTATACTAAGCAATATGCTCCTCAGGATCCGTAGTTCCATCGTAAAGCTTCATGTTGGGGGTTTGGAATCTCTTTGGGATCTCAGCATCACAGATAGGATATGCAAAACGAGATATCTTGTGGCTGTCTTGGGACACTTCCGGGATCGGCTGGACCACCCCGGGTACACTAGATATCATGTCCTTCAACTTCTGAAGTTCCCTAGTAAGCGCTGATGTCACACCTGTATCCTGCAAAGATCCACTATTGTTAGTAGCATGAGTATTATTATTATTTGACACGTTACCCGTTGGAGGATTTTGCCCATATCCTGAAGCATATCCTGAGTTCCTTATGGTCGACATCCTGACCGAGGAGGGTATTTCAGGAGTATGATTCTGAGGGAGGCTGGGCACAATATTCCCCCTGTTATCCTCAGTATACACAGCTGAACTGAAGTTCAACGTTCTGGGGTGTAATGGAGTGACAATATCCTCAGCAGATCTGCTCGAGCTAGACTTCAGGAGTTGTATTTCCCTTAAAAGCATTTGGTTTGTTTCCTGTTGCTGCCTCATTTGTTCCTGCACACTTCCAAATAAGGTTAAAATTTCATCGTTAGAAGCTAAAACGGGAGCAGATTCCTGAACACTGCGGGTAGGGATAATATCCTGAGGTCGTGTAGAGGCTGGCATCCTTGGAGGAGGTGGTGGAAGCACCGGACCGGTAGTAACAGAAGTCATAGCAGACACAGTAGAGGATCATGTTTGATCTTGAGGCCATTATGGACAATGTGGCAAAAAGTTTTGAAAATAGAAAACCGATTAGCGATTTGACAAAAATTTTTAGTAAAGAGAGCACCACTTGCCCCACGGTGGGCGCCAAATTGTTTTGGTCAAAAATTACCGAAGCAATTAAGTGATCAAATTAGTAATGTGAGGTAGTGTGCTAGAAAGTGTATAGAAAATATGCTTGTCGAGTTATTTAGAAAATCAGTATTCAGGATACGGCTCAGGATATTGAGCTGTATCTATGATCAAACTATGAGCAAAAGTAAAGTAAATGACACGAGATGTACGAGGAAAGCCCTTGATCAATCTAGATCGCCGGCATAAAACCTCGGGAGCTGACAATCGCAGCTGCCTTGTTCTTCTTATTACTTCAAATGTCAGGATACAGTGCAGGATATAGACCAGATCGCTAAGTCTTACAATGCCTTTGTATGAAAGTGAGAATTGCTCGAGAGCAAGTTTTAGAGTGTAGCGAGTGTGAATGTGATGTCCTACTTGATCTGGTATACCCACCTATTTATAGTAATGAATTACAAACAATAATCCCTACAAATATGGGGTACTCCGAATATTCCATTGTGAACGTTATTGACCGAGTAATATGGCTTCAACGTCTTCATTTGAACGACTTGGACCAAGTCTTCCGCGGAATGAGTCTTATGAACGTTGCCAGCTTCTAACCCACGTACCTGCACATAATCCATTAGTAATCCTGAGGATACCATTCAGGATGTTACCAATATCCTGAACCAGCATCCCGGATGTAAACAGATACTGCATAACCAAGATATAAACCAAGATATTTTCTAGGATATGGGTTCAGAATTTCACCCATAACAGTAAAAGGTAAGGATCGAGGATCCTTAGCTATTTAGCTTCAAAAACCTGAAATGGAACATAACTTGGGACTAAGCCAATATAAGAGAAGAGTTAGCAACTGGGGACAAGCTCAACAATTCTGGGGACAAGCCCAATATACTGGGGACAAGCCCAAAAAACTAGGGACAAGCCCAAAGGATCTTGTGTAAACTGGAGTATGGCCCTCACTGGCGACTATCCAAACTTAGTGACATGAAAATGCCAAAACCTTAGCTAACGTAAAAACGTTAGAAACCTTAGGAACGGATGTATGGTATGTCTACCATTATACGTAGAATCCTGAATACAGCCAGTACAATGAAATTGTCAGCCCCTAAAGCGAGTACTGGTCCCATTTCCATGAACTGTACCAGGAACATCGTGCACTGCCGGCGATACTGGGGACAGGCCCAAAAACTGGGGACTAGCCCAAATAACTGGGGTCAAGCCCAAAAAACTGGGGTCAAGCCCAAACAACTGGGGTTAAGCCCAAATAACTGGATACTTCTATGAATACTCAATTCCTTTGTCAAGGATATATCAACCTTCTGCAAAACTCAGAACTAAGTGAAAGAAGGATAAAGGAACCAGGATCCTTCTCCTTATATATAGGATAACTAAAGAATTAAATAGATTGGAATTAGTTCATTACCAGAATGAGGATCATCTATCCTCCAAGGATCCTTCGAGGAAATCGGTCATGAATATTGCTAAGGATCACGAATCCTTATTACATGAAGTATCTTTTCAAGTGGACAGCATTCCAAGCTCTTGGTAGTAAATCACCTTCCATTGTTAGCAATCGATATGCCCCCTTTCCAGCCTCAGCTTTAATCAGGTAGGGGCCTTCCCACTTTGGTGCCAACTTTCCTGTTAGGGGAGGATTTTTGAATGACCTATGATCCTCAATTGTTATCCTCTTTGGTGATCCTTACTTCTGTATCAGTTAGTGATCCTCAGAAGTGCTTCAGGATCAGGATCATGGATAATCCTAAGGATCCTTATACTAATGATTGTCTGCTTTGAATTCGATATTATTTTGCAGGAATACCAGCTTGGACTTAGTCTTGGTAACGTTCCTAGAGAATATTCCACGCTTATTCCGCACGTGCTTGACCATGGTGAACATTATGGAGATCGTGGGGAGAAGGCATGAATTGCGGACAGTTAGTTAGGCTAGTTATTTTCTAATTTAAAAGGGGTAGCGAGCTAATTAGACAACACTTGGCTATTTTTTGGCTACACACACTCATACAATCGCTCTCATTAGCTCTCGGCAAAACACTTAGCATTTTTTCATACATTTCTACACAATACACTATAGTGATACTTGTATTTAGCTCGCTATCATCCGAAGTTGTAAAGGAATTATTGTTTAATTTGAGTAGGTGATCGGTAGTTTCCATCACCCGAGGTTTTTTATGCCAGAGATCATTTATTGATCAAGGGCTTTTTCCTCGTACAAATCTTTGTGTCCCTTGTGCAATTCATTTCTGAGTGATCCTCATTGTTGTTTACCAATTCGAGCATCATACCCCGAAACAGAGAGTTTGGTTGCATTATCCTCATCTGATTTTTTACCAAAACAGTTTGGCGCCCACCGTGGGGCAATTGGTGCTTCGTTCTTAGAAAGATTCGCATTTTTTGTGATCATTTCGGTTCGTTACATCCAAACAGATGGCTTCATCATCAAAGAACACATCTAGTGCGATGTCTGCAGTCAATTCATCGCAGGGCATTCCACCTTTGCCTCCACCACCTTCTGGACCTCAGAAAAATGCCGAGAAGAAACCAACTCCCATTTTCTCAAAACCTCCAACTTCTTCTGCTTCTTATACTCCTACTACTAGTGACTTGTTTACTCTGATTTTGCAGATGAAGGAGCATATACAGCAGCAGGATAAGACCAATGAAAGGATTCTTAGAGAAATTGGAGACATCAAGAAACAGAAGAGATAGGCAGAGGATCATTCCCCACTGATGCCCAAATCTTTGAATTTCGATACTCCGGTTATAACTTCTCAGCCTTCAGCGGTTTCAGATGTTCAATATGTGGGAGGGCCAAAAGGAGTGCATTACGGATCATCAGCAATGACTCAGGCTTCAGGGTCATACTTGCAACCCGCAGGATCCCATCCTCAGCATATAGGATCCTTCGTAAGCTCAGGAGGATATTCAGGAGCGCAGCAGATTCAAGGATTCTGGCCGTTTCAAGGATCCTCCCAGGTTCAAGGATCCTCCTATGTTCCAGGATCCTCCCAGGTCCAAGGATCCTCCCAGGTTCAAGGATCTTCCTATGTTCCAGGATCCTCCCAGGTCCAAGGATCCTCCCAGGTTCAAGGATCTTCCTACGTCCCAGGATCCTCCCAGGTCCAAGGATCCTCTCAGTTTCAGGGATCCTTCCAGATTCCGGGATCCTTAAGGAGTTTGCAATTAGGGAGTTCCGATATCCATTAGGGAGATTTCATTCCAATGCAGACTGGTGCTTCTATAGGTCCATCGGTCATTCCAGAGCCTCAACAATATGGATTCACATCCGCTCTTCCTAATTTGAATCCAATGGGAGGTAACACTTTCAATAATTCTTATACCACTAACCATGGCCTTATGCAGGATACAGGTATCAATCATGCCATGGCCAGAGAATTGCAAAAGTTAAAGGATATGATATCAAGTGTCCCAGGAGTGGTCAAGCCTATCCCAGAGATTGCAGATGGGAGCCACAAGATATCTCGTTTTGCACCACCAATCTGTGATGCTGAGATACCCAAGAGGTTCCATGTGCCTACCATGAAGTTGTATGATGGCTCAACAGATCCTGAAGAACACATAGCACAGTACAGGGAAAGGATGGAGATTAATCCCATCCCAGAAAGGTTAAAGGAAGCATGTCTGTGCAAGGGATTTGGATCCACTCTTACTGGATCGGCTCTTAAATGGCTGATAAGTCTTCCCCCTTACTCTATTACCTCGTTTGCTAATCTAGTTAACCTATTTAATAATGAGTTTTCTTGTAGTAGGAAATTTGAGCGTTTAACTAGTGATCTGTATAGGATAACCCAAGGTCATAACGAATCATTAAGGGATTATATCACTAAATTTAGTAAAGAATCCTTAGATATTCCTAACCTGGATATAGCTACGGCTGTTGAAGCCTTTAAAATGGGATTGCTTAGGGATTCATTATTCTATGATGATCTTGTTATGACACCATGCAGGAATCTAGATGAGGTAAGGACCCGGGCCCTTAGGTTCTTCCGGCTAGAGGATGACAAAATGATCCAGGAGAGGTTAGCAGGATCCTCAAAGCAAGAGAAGCAAGGATCCTCATTCAAGAACAACAAGTTCAGATCCTATAACAAATCTGATAACCAGAATGTGCATGCTGTTGAACAAGAAGAGGATGATGAGGATTATCCTCCAATTTCTGAATATTGTTTTTCTGTTGATAACAATGAACTAATCCTTGCGATGCAGAATTTAGGTAATAAGGCTAGATGGCCCAGGAAAAATGACAGACCAGCTGCAACCAAAGATAAGTCAAAGTGGTGTGCATATCATGAAGACTTTGGGCATCTCACAGAAGAATGCATTGCACTGAGAAAAGAAATTGGATACTTGTTGAGCAAGGGGCACTTGAAAGAATTATTGGGGAGAAAGAAATCAAGGACTCAGGATCCTGAAAGGATCCCAGAGAAAGCTCCAGCCCCTCCAGCAGATGCACAAGTAATAAACTTTATTTCTGGAGGATCAGACATTTGTGGGACATCCTTCTCTGCAGCTAAAAGACATGAAAAGGAAACCAAGATGGATAATGGCGATAGACCCATTCGAACATCCAGTGTCTCCGAAGGAAAAGTTATAACATTTGATGAGGATGATCGTGTTGACATTCAGGATCCTCATCATGATGGTTTGGTTATCACTCTTTTTATTTCTAACCATTTTGTTCGCAGGATCCTTATAGACGGAGGAAGCTCTGTGAACATTATCCAGCTTGATGTCCTTAAGAAGATGAATATTCCTGAATCCGATATCATACCAAGATCCTCTGTACTCGTGGGATTCAGTGGCGAGACTAAGAATACTCTGGGGGACATTAAACTCCCAATCTATATCGAAGGCCTACATTCTTACCAAAAATTTTGTGTTATTGACTGTTTATCTTGTTGTAATGTTATCCTCGGCAGGCCTTGGATACATGACATGAAGGCAGTCCCATCCACTTATCATCAATGTGTGAAGCTTCCTAGTCCTTGGGGGATAGTGAAGATTGATAGTGACCAGCAAGAAGCTAAGAACTGTTACACCTCGTCAATGAAACCAGCCTCAAAGTGAAGGGAGCAATAGCAATTAAAGCACCCTCCAAGGGATGTCTTGGAGGCAAGAGAGCAGGATGTAGTGGAAAACCTTATAGATCCTGATGATCCTGAATCTAAAGTTTATATAGGATCAGGGATCCTTGGCGAAATGAAGGAAGACCTCATATCCTTCCTCAAAAGGAGAAAGACTACCTTTGCATGGAAACACGAAGATATGACAGGTATATCTAAGGATATAATCACTCACAAACTTGGCATTGATAGGTCCTTCAAACCAATCCATCAAAAGAGGAGGAAGTTTGCACCAGAAAGAAATGCCATTATCCAGGAGGAGGTAGAGAAATTACTCCGAGCAGGTATGATTAGAGAGGTCAAGTATCCAAGATGGTTGGCCAATGTGGTTGTTGTTCAAAAGACAAATGGAAAGTGGAGGGTATGTGTCGATTTCACTGATTTAAACAAGGCATGTCCCAAGGATCCTTTCCCGTTACCCCACATTGACTCCATGGTGGATGCAACTGCGGGTCATGAACTGTTAACTTTTATGGATGCTTCATCTGGATTTCAACAAATTCAGATGGAACCATCCGATCAAGAGGATACAGCCTTTATGACTCCAACCGGTATATACTGTTATATTGCTATGCCATTTGGACTAAGAAATGTAGGTGCAACTTATCAAAGGCTAGTGAATATGATGTTCAAGGATCAGATTGGACAAACTATGGAAGTCTACATAGACGACATGGTGGTAAAATCCAAAAAGGCTGAGGATCAACTAAGGGACCTGGAGGAAGCATTCAATATCCTTGACAAATATAATATGAAACTTAATCCTTCAAAATGTCACTTTGGTGTTAAAGCAGGTAAATTCTTAGGATATATGGTGACAAAGAGAGGCATTGAAGCCAGTCCAGAACAAATCAAAGCTATAGTGAACATCAAGTCCCCTGCCAATGCTAAGGATGTTCAGAGGTTAACAGGCAGGATTGCAGCTTTAAACAGATTTATATCCAAATCCTCAGAAAAGTGCAAGGAATTCTATGATATCCTAAGGAAGAACAAGAAATTCGAGTGGACTGAGAAGCATGAAAGTGCCTTAAGAGCTCTTAAGGATTACCTATCCTCGGCCCCGGCTTTGATGAAACCAGAAAAAGGAGATGTGTTATCCTTATATCTTGCGGTATCCTCAAAAGCAGTAAGTGCCGTCCTTGTTAAGGATCACGAAGGTACACAACATCCTGTCTATTATGTAAGTAAGAGTTTACTTGATGCTGAATCCAGGTATTCACACTTAGAAAAACTTATCCTAGCATTAATTATGGCATCTACTAAATTAAGACATTATTTTGAAACTCATGCCATTATTGTCAAAACTAATTTTCCAATTAAGAATGTCCTCAGGAAACCTGAAATGTCAGGAAGGATGGCTAAGTGGGCAGTGAAGCTTAGTGCATACGATATAAGATATGAGCCCAGGACAGCCATTAAATCCCAAGCATTAGCTGACTTTGTGGCAGATTTCAGTAGTGATTTGCAAAAGGAAGCTGAATTAGAAATCCAGCAGCTAGAGGAGACCAAGGATCCTTGGATACTTTACACTGATGGATCCTCAAATATCAAAGGAACAGGGCTTGGAATACTACTAAAATCGCCACAGGGGGACATAATACCCCACTCTATAGCTTGTGAGTTCCAAACTACTAACAATGAGGCTGAATATGAAGCCTTGATAGCTGGCTTGCAAATTGCTAAGCATATGAGGATCAGGTATCTTGAGGTACATGTAGATTCTTTGTTAATCACTAATCACTTTAATGGATCCTATGCTGTTAAAGGTGAAAAGCTAATCAAATATTTGGAGATAGTCAAAGAATTGGCACTCTCTTTTGTATCCTTTAGTTTGACACAGGTACCAAGGGAAGAGAATGCAGAGGCAGATGCATTAGCCAATTTAGGATCATCCTTGAAGATCCCAGAGGATATCCGGATCCCTATTATCCATATCCTGACCCCGGCTATCGAGGATCATGTGGCTATGGAGATAGGAGAGGATGCTGCAATCATCCCTAGTGATGATAATCAATCTCATTCAGGATCATGGATCCTCCCAATCATGAGATACTTACAACATGGAGAGATTCCTACAGGAGAAAACCCTAGGGCTTTCAAAATCAAGGTATCTCAATTCACAATTTTAAATAATATGTTGTATAAACGATCTCTTGTAGGACCATACTTAAGGTGCATTGAGGATCCTGAAATCCAATAAGTTTTAAAAGACTTCCATGAAGGAGATTGTGGAATCCACACTGGGGGCAGGGCATTATTCTCAAGGATCCTGAGGACAGGATACTATTGGCCAACTATGAAGAGAGATGCTGTGGAGTATGCTAAGAAGTGTGGTCCTTGTCAGAGACACAGCAATATCCTTCATCAACCAGCTGAATTATTACATCCTATATCCTCCACTTGGCCATTCATGAGATGGGGCATGGATATAGTTGGTAAGCTCCCTAAGGCACCTGGTGGAAAAGTGTTCATGCTTGCTATGACTGATTACTTCTCCAAGTGGATAGAGGCTGAGGCTTTTGCCCAATTTAGAGAAAAGGAAGTTATATCCTTCATTAAAAGAAATATTATAACTAGATTTGGTATTCCCTCTGAAATTATATGTGATAATGGTTCCCAATTTATTGGGGGCAGAACTACTAACTTTTATGACAGCTGGGGGATTAAGATGATAACATCAACACCAGTCCACCCATAAGCTAATGGTCAGGCAGAATCATCTAATAAGATCATCATCAACAATTTGAAGAAGAAGCTTAGATCCAAGAAAGGGAAATGGGCAGAAGAACTACCTTATGTGCTTTGGGCTGATAGGATAACTCCTAAGAATGCTACAGGCCAAACTCCATTCTCTTTGGTATTTGGGGCAGAATCAGTGATCCCTACAGAAATGGTGGTTCCAACTGCTAGAACAAGTATTCGTGATCCTGAGGAAAATGATGAGAACTTGGTTCAAGACCTGGATACTATAGAAGAAATCAGGGATTTGGCAAGGATAAGGATGGCCAGTTATTAACAAAGGATGGCTGGTGCTTACAACAAAAATGTCAGGATCAGGAAATTCCAAGTTGGTGATATGGTACTAAGGAAAGCATTTCAGAATACCGCCAATCCTGCTGATGGAAAGTTGGCACCAAAATGGGAAGGACCTTACTTGATTGAAGCTGAGGCAAGAAAGGGGGCATATCGATTGCTGACAATGGAAGGTAATTTGCTACCTAGAGCCTGGAATGCTGTCCATTCGAAGAAATACTTCATGTGATAAGGATCCATGATCCTCACATAATAAATATCCTTAAAGGATCCTCAAAGCACAGATGATCCTCATTTTGGTAACATTCTAATCTTAAACTATTTCATTTCCTTACTTTTTCTCATAAGGATAAGGATCCTGCATCCTTTATCCACCTTTCACGTGATTCTGAGTTTTGAAGGTTCAGGTATCCTTAGCAAAAGGATCGTTATCCACAAAAGCAATCAGTTGTTTGGGCTTGACCCCAGTTTCGCCAGTAGCGCACGATGATCCTAGTATAGTTCATGGCAATGGGACCAGTACTCATTTTAGGGGCTGATAATTCCATTGTACTAGCTATACCTAGGATCCTACGTATAATGGTAGACATACCATACATCCGTTCCTAAGGTTTCTAACGTTTTCACGTTAACTAAAGTTTTGACATTTTCATGTCACTAAGTTGGGATAGTCGCCAGTAAGGGCCATACTCCAGTTTACACAAGTTATCCTTGGGCTTGTCCCCAGTTATCCTTGGGCTTGTCCCCAGTTATCCTTTGGGCCTGTCCCCAGTTGCTAACTTTTATCTTATAATGGCTTAGTCCCAAGTTATGTTCTATTTCAGGTCTTCGAAGTTAAACAACCAAGGATCCTTGATCCTTACTTCTTACAAAGGTTTGTCTTATGGTTATCCTGGTTATAGTATTAAGGGTTAGGATCCTAACTTGGATCCCTAGGTATGATCCTTAGCTATTTTGATTTTATTCATTGTTTATTTGAATAACCCTTGTACCTTGACAACTGAACAGATGATCCTTAAAATACACCGCTTTTTGGAATTTTTCAACTATAGGATATTAGATCCTGGATCATATCCTAAATATTTTTTTATCTAATTTGTTCAACTTTTCTTATTTAGACAAATGTATATCAAAACAACTAAAAGGACAAATAAGGATAACAACACAGGATAAGCCAAAAAGTTAAAGTTATTTTATTAACAAAAGATTAAACCCATTAAAGTTGTCAAAATTACCTACCCCGAGCATCTACCAGCAATACGTGGCCCGTCCGCTGGGGTAGGTAAAGGGTGTCCATTGTCTAAAGGGTCTTGATAGTGCAGGAAGTAAAAAGACGGCAGGATAACAATGGCTTCATCCCCCGAACAGAGGATCCCTCCACCATTTGTAATCCTACCTATTGTCCAAAGGATCCTAGATCCTTAATCCTAAAACTATTGTTCAAATACAGACCATCATTGTTTTAAAACAGCACAACCACAAAACAAACTACTACCAAATTTAAAAATTGGGCTCCGGCTACGTCTAAGAATGTCCATCATCGCCCAATCATGCAGCCTACTCCTTCGCTGCATCTTCATCCCCTCCAGCTTCGGTATCCTTCACCTGATCCTTTCCCCTGCTTCCAGCCTCGATCGCCAAAACCTCCTCAGCCTCCTCATCATCTTCCAGATCAGCTAACCTCGCCTTCCAACCCTCAACGTCCCAGCTGCTTCTGTCGAAGTCAGGATCTTGAGCCTCCTGGGCCATCTTCAGCTTTGTTTTGTACATTGTGATGGCAGCGGAGACCTTTGCACCTTCTATGAGATCATGCTTCTCGTAGTCGATGTCGATCAAGATTTTAGCTGTCTTAGTCTTGGCGTCTTGAAGGGCTTTTTCGAGATCAGCAATCTTAAGATCCTTGAGCACTGCAACTTGTTGGAGGTCAGCAATCTTCTTATCCAGCTCCTCAACGCTCCCCACATAGTCTTCAATCTCAGCAAATTTCTGCAAAAGAGACAAAGCAGTTCAAGATCAGGTGATCCTCAAATAAGTAGGATACCTAGGCAGGATTGCTGATCCTCACCTCATTGAAGTATTCAAGGAATTGGTGGCGGATCAGTGGCAGGCCTTGTAGGTCCTCTATCTCAGAGTTTTTCCTCTTCTTGCCACCCCTTCCTTTTGTGGGTGCCTTGGGGATGGAGACACTCGGGCTGGCAATGGTCTTCTTCTTTCTAGATCGAACAGTGTCAAGGTCGGCCATGTCGAACTGGGAGGCAGACTTGGAAGCTTTTCCGGCACCTATACATTCAAAGCAAGATAAGTATCCTTATCCTATTTCTATTTAACTATTTATTTAAATCTTTAACTATATAAAAAGCAGGATACTTACTTGACATGGTGACTGAGCCTGAGGATATCTCTTGAGAATCCTGGGTGATTGTCTTGAATGATCTTGTTTCAGGACCGAGTCTTCTAAAAACAGCAAGCCTTTCCTTAGTATCAGGAGACGGTATGAGGTGTGAAACAGTGACAGCTGCATAACATAAAACAAAAGGGGGTTAGTGATCCTATCACAAGAGCAAGATTACCTGGTGATCCTTCTCAGGATCCTCTGTCCTACCATGGGTGGACCACTTCCTTGGTAGATCCTTTCCGTTTGGAATGGTATCCCTTCTGACAAAGAAAAAGCGTCGTTTCCAGTTTGTATCGTTCTTGGTGGCTTTAAAAATGGGATGTTCTTCGTCGGGTTTTCGCTTAAACAGATATCGGTGGGATCCAAACGTCGTGAGATCATACATCTCTGCCAGTTCCGACATTCCTAGGTCAATCCCTTCCTGCTCGATAATCCTTTCAAGGGTATATAAAACCCACCAGATCATCGGCATAGCCTGGATATAGGAGATGCCGGTAAGGGAGAAAAAGGACTGGGTAAAAGCTGGAAAAGGATAGGTGTATCCTATGATGAATGGGGTAACCGGAAAGGCAACCCATGTCTCAGAAATGTAGTCGCTCAGAACAGTGGGATCGAAGGGTTTGAAAAAGGTGTTCGCCGGAAAGCAATGCCGGATCTTATCTACTTGTGGATCGGTAAAGCAACACCTCTCATTCGCTGAGTCTTTGATGATCCCTTGACTCTTCAAAGGGATATCCTTCTGGTGATCCTTGGCAGGGGAGGACCGGAGCATCATTCTTAACGTGATGATTGGTAAAGAAAGAAAAACAGAGTAAGAGAAGGAAAAATAGGAAAAGAGATACCTGATTGATCTTCAGCTGAGAATTTAAAGGGAGTTTCTCTTGGATTTAAATGCAAATTTATCCTATCTCTAACTCCTATTTATAATGATGATTTGCAGGATTGTCACTTCAGTGACGTCAGGTTTGCAACGGCTAGTCCGTCTTCAACGGCTAGTTATCCGTTAGTCTGTTGCGGATAAGATCAACAAAATACAACTCATTTATTTACAATATTACTCCTTATATTTTGGGGGCAATTGTTAGGGGAGGATTTTTGAATGACCTATGATCCTCAATTGTTATCCTCTTTGGTGATCCTTACTTCTGTATCAGTTAGTGATCCTCAGAAGTGCTTCAGGATCAGGATCATGGATAATCCTAAGGATCCTTATACTAATGATTGTCTGCTTTGAATTCGATATTATTTTGCAGGAATACCAGCTTGGACTTAGTCTTGGTAACGTTCCTGGAGAATATTCCACGCTTATTCCGTATGTGCTTGACCATGGTGAACGTTATGGAGATCGTGGGGAGAAGGCATGAATTGCGGACAGTTAGTTAGGCTAGTTATTTTCTAATTTAAAAGGGGTAGCGAGCTAATTAGACAATACTTGGCTATTTTTTGGCTACATACACTCATACAATCGCTCTCATTAGCTCTCGGCAAAACACTTAGCATTTTTTCATACATTTCTACACAATACACTATAGTGATCCTTGTATTTAGCTCGCTATCATCCGAAGTTGTAAAGGAATTATTGTTTAATTTGAGTAGGTGATCGGTAGTTTCCATCACCCGAGGTTTTTTATGCCGGAGATCATTTATTGATCAAGGGCTTTTTCCTCGTACAAATCTTTGTGTCCCTTGTGCAATTCATTTCTGAGTGATCCTCATTGTTGTTTACCAATTCGAGAATCATACCCCAAAACAGAGAGTTTGGTTGCATTATCCTCATCTGATTTTTGACCAAAACATTTCCATCAGCAGGATTTGTGGTATTCTGAAATGCTTTCCTCAATACATATCACCAACTTGGAACTTCCTGATCCTGACATTCTGTTAGGATCGGAGGCTCTCATGATTGTGTTTGTTTGTATAATTTGAACAAATCAAATAGATATGAACAGTTTAAGTGCAGCGGAAATGAATAACAAACTTTATAAACACAATCAAAGGAAAACATAGTATGATAAACGATTGCTTCTCATAGAGTCGAATGATTTACAAATCAAAGCAAAAGATTACTGATATGCTTACATACTAAGCTCCCCCTCAGCCTGATGCCCCAAGGTTGGTTGCACACAAGATGAAAGGATTGGACTAGAGGAGAAGAACTCGCTCAGTCAATCAATCGTAACAGTACAGGGTACTGTTACATTTATAGGCAAACCAAACCACTGAGGAATCTCAGCTGACGTCACCATGAAAGCGACGTCTAACAACCTAACAAACTATATCTACTGTCCTTACACAAACTACTGATGTCTAACAACTGATTGTAATAATAATACAGAACATGAGGAAACAACTGCTTCACGTTCCACTATTGTAGCCTAAGCACTGATGCTTAACAACAACATCAGTGCTTTCTTCAAAGGTGATCAGTCCTTGAATGAGCAGTGTTTGTGTCTTCAGCAGCACTTAAGAGACAGCAGTAGATAGAGCAAACAGAGTTTGTCTTCAGCAGTCTTTAGGATCATATCAGCAGTTGAAAAGGGCATCAGCAGTTGATTATGAGCAGCAAATAGAAACCATCAGATGTTATAACTCACTTTCAAGGGGAGAGCAAAGTGTAAACTACTGTTTATTGTGAATCCTCTGTTGTGACCTGGTTTTGGCTTTACATTATCTGTTCCTTTGTTAGGGTTCAATCCCAACAATCTCCCCCTGGAACAGATAATGCCAAAACCTTTCATTATTCAGGACCTTTATTACTCATCAAAAGTGCCTTAGCTTGTTCTTTGAATTCAGCTTCAAATTCCTTTGCACTCTGGTCATCCTCATCCCTACACAGTGAAAGCCCAAGGAGATCCTGCAAATCTTGAACACTAAGGCCTAGTGCTTCTTTCCTCGATATGTGCTTCACATCACCATTGGCTCTGACCAAGGTCAATACGTGAGTCTTTTGATCAGACATCCACTTTAGTATTTTTATGCCAAGTGGGTTTCTTGGGAGAGACTTATTTGAAGATGAGTTGAGGGATAATGGCCTTGAAAACAACTGCAGACTTTCAGACATTCTTTTGAAAGCTTCTTCAAAGACTTTGTCAGCTGCAGCTATATCTTCTGCAGTTTCTTGTTCAATAAGTTCTTGTCTTACAGCTTCTGTCTTGTCTTTAGCAGTGTTTGGAAATGCAGGTTTGTTTAATGCCTTAAAAAGGCTTTGAAGCTTTGTTGAAGTTTCTTCTTTTAGACCCATTTTTGTGATGGTATCTTTGAAGTATTCTGCTTCCTTTTCTCTCACCTCTTCTTCAGTCAACTGTTTTCCCTCTTCTTGATTTGTTGCAAAAGTAGACCGGAACAGTGTGTCGAGGTTTCCCATCTTCTGTTCAAGCTTCATCATTTGTTCTTGCTTTTTAGAAGTGCCTGAAACAGTTGTCTTTCTTTTCTTCAGCCTTTTGTAGGCTTCATCAGTCTGCTGTCTTGACAACTTTGATATGGCTTCAGCAGAGTCTATTTTTGCATCCACCAGCTCCTCTTTCTTTCTTTTATACTCAGCAGTGAAATCAGCAATGAGCTTTTTAAATTTGTTCCAGTTTGGAGGATTTTTCTTCTTTGTGGAATCATTCTTGATTCTGTCAATCCTCTCAGCCTCATGCTTTAGAGCGATTATTGGCCATTCTTCAAACTGTTTTTCTTCAGCAGGATAGAATTTTTCTTTCATAATGTAGGCAAGATATTGTTTTCTTAGCCTTTTGCGTTGTTCAGCCTTTTCTTTGATTAGTTCCGGTGCAAATTCTTCTATCTGCTTTACTTTTGTTAAGTAGAACTCCAGTCTTTTAGCAATGCCATCTTCTCTTAACTTTTCTTTTTCACTATCAACCTTGGCTTTTACTTTGGCCTGCTTTGCCTTGAGTTTGAGGTAATCATCCATATCCTCTGGTGGCAAGTAGCCTATGAGTGAGGAGAATCTCCTTTTTGAAGGATCTTCTTCTGTATAGAATTGCCTCATCTCATTTTTGATAGCTTCAAGTTCCAGTGGATATTTTGCAGCATTAGGATCATGCATACCCTCATCGGCTGTGATTGGCTTTCTTATTCTGTTGAAGAGCTTTGGCTGTGAAGTAGAAAAGGTGAGAGCAGTGGTGGATGACTGACTAACAACTGTTGAGACAACTGGTGTCTCAACATCTGTTGTCATTACAACTGCTGATATGTCAGCAGTTGTCTTCTGCTTTTGAGCAGGGGATGGAAGTGATGGTGGTGATGGGGGTGGTGAATCATCATCTGATATGAGATTCCTTCTCCTTTTTAATGAAGAAGGAGCAGATGATGTTTTGGGTGAATCAGTGGTTGTAGATTGTATGGCAGTGGATTGTGATTGACTGACAGTGGTTGAAACAACTGGTGCTTCAACCGCTGCTGTCATTACAACAGATGTTGTAACATCTGTTGTCTTCTGTTTTATAACAGGAAGCAGTGGTGATGGTATGATTGTAGATGATGATGGTGGAGCAGTAGTTGAGGTGGTGTGTGGTAGAGTGGTGTGTGTTGAAAGTGTGTGTGTAGATGACAGCAGTTTTTGTAACTGCTGCTGCAGCAGTTTTTGTAACTGCTGCTGTATCAGCTGTTTGGCTAACAGGTTTTGAGACCTGCTTTTCTTTTTCCTTATCTTTTTCTGGCTCAATATGAAGGCCATGTTCTATTCCCATCCTGCTCATTTTTCCCAACAGCTTGTAATTCTCCCCCTTTTTGGCATTATCTGAGGGGGGATTTACAAGAAATGGTATGGAAGAAGGAACTTTGCCAGATGCACTTTGAATGCTAGCCTTTATGGCCTTGATATCTGCTTGAGTGTCTTTAAATCTTGATTCAACCATGTTGGTCAGCATTTGAACTTGAATAGCATGCTTTTTGTCAGCCATGAGTTGCTGTGCTTCAAGCATGGGTTGAAAAATATTCCAAAGCTCATTTGTAGCAAGTGCTTGTTGTGGAGCAGGTGCTTGAGCAGGAACAGCATAGGATTGTGCTTTCTGAGCTTTTAAAATCTCTTGCACCATCTCCTTTATCTCAGAAACTGATTCTTCAAGTTTTTCAACTCTGCCCGTCAATTCCTGATATCTTGAATCATCACCCATTTTACTGGGATCATCTGAATCCCCACCTGTGGTGGTTATATCAATGTGTGACTTAGGAACAAAGTCCCAAAAATCATCCATTGATGCCCCTTGTTCTCGGTACTGGGGACTTCTTTCTTCAGCACTCGATAAACCTTTGATGGTACCAGTGGTTAGATCCAACTCACTGATGGTCACCGAAGTTGCCATGGAAGAAATTGCCTTCAAGGGAGTCTTACTTATGAAACAACTGTCCAACTGAGGATCTGTTGATCCACCAGTTGTAGTTGCTGCTCCACTTGAACTACCACCCAGAGTTACTTGTAACTCAGGGGGTGTAACCTCCTCAACTGTTGCTGGGATAGCAGGAGTAGTAGCATCAGACCCAGTCACTTGTAGAGGTATACTCTCAGTGATAGGTGATAGAGAGGAACTGGTTTGTGTCTGAGCTATAGCAGCTGCATGCAACAGAGGTAGCATGGATTGTGGCATTATTATTGGTGAGGGGATGGGAGTTGAAAGAGACATGTCCTTGGGATCAGGACTGAGGAAGATGGATCCAAGTGGATTCAGAGCTTCATATTGTGGTGTCCCTGTGCTTACAACCTGATCCTTTTGTGAGGATGCAGGAGGAGTTTTAGGCATGGGTTGAGATCTTTCTTCCAACTGCTGTGAGGAAGTAGCAGCAGTTGGTCAGCATTTGAACTTGAATAGCATGCTTTTTGTCAGCCATGAGTTGCTGTGCTTCAAGCATGGGTTGAAAAATATTCCAAAGCTCATTTGTAGCAAGTGCTTGTTGTGGAGCAGGTGCTTGAGCAGGAACAGCATAGGATTGTGCTTTCTGAGCTTTTAAAATCTCTTGCACCATCTCCTTTATCTCAGAAACTGATTCTTCAAGTTTTTCAACTCTGCCCGTCAATTCCTGATATCTTGAATCATCACCCATTTTACTGGGATCATCTGAATCCCCACCTGTGGTGGTTATATCAATGTGTGACTTAGGAACAAAGTCCCAAAAATCATCCATTTATGCCCCTTGTTCTTGGTACTGGGGACTTCTTTCTTCAGCACTCGATAAACCTTTGATGGTACCAGTGGTTAGATCCAACTCACTGATGGTCACCGAAGTTGCCATGGAAGAAATTGCCTTCAAGGGAGTCTTACTTATGAAACAACTGTCCAACTGAGGATCTGTTGATCCACCAGTTGTAGTTGCTGCTCCACTTGAACTACCACCCAGAGTTACTTGTAACTCAGGGGGTGTAACCTCCTCAACTGTTGCTGGGATAGCAGGAGTAGTAGCATCAGACCCAGTCACTTGTAGAGGTATACTCTCAGTGATAGGTGATAGAGAGGAACTGGTTTGTGTCTGAGCTATAGCAGCTGCATGCAACAGAGGTAGCATGGATTGTGGCATTATTATTGGTGAGGGGATGGGAGTTGAAAGAGACATGTCCTTGGGATCAGGACTGAGGAAGATGGATCCAAGTGGATTCAGAGCTTCATATTGTGGTGTCCCTGTGCTTACAACCTGATCCTTTTGTGAGGATGCAGGAGGAGTTTTAGGCATGGGTTGAGATCTTTCTTCCAACTGCTGTGAGGAAGTAGCAGCAGTGGTTTGTGGTGACTTTTGTGTTGTCACAGGCATTTCCTCTGGGATCTCATCTTCCAGAGTTGCCTTTGTTTTGGGTTTGGTGGGTTTTCTGGATGTTTTTCTTTTGGTCTTTTTGGTTATGTCAGGTGTGGGTTTCAAAGCAGTGGTTTTGCTGCTTTGATCACCTGGAGCAGTGGGCTCAGCAGCTGATACCTGAGGAGCAGTTGTAACTGCTAAAATCTGCTCAGGTACCCCTGCTTTTGTTTTTATTGGTGCCAGCATCCTTGAAAATGTTTCTTTTGTTAAGCTTTTTATTTGACAATGAACACCTTGTTTAAGCAAATTTAAATTTTCCTTTGCAAATTTTTGTTCAAAATAGTAACTCAAAAATCTTGGAAAAAGTATAAATGCTTTACTTTCAACGTTTTTCACCATGTCATTGAAGATCTCCTGGGAGTAGTTATAATCTTTATTATTCAAAATAGCATAACCCAGGTTTTGGATTTTCAATGGTATTTCGTTGAAGGATGTTGTTTTATTTGAAGCACACATCAAGAGTGTGTGAAATAAAAACCTGGGTGCAGATGGAAAATAACCCTTTTGTAGGGTATCTACCTTTGATTCTTCTGCATAACCCCTTTTCAGAAAATCAGCTTTTAACTCGTTTTTGTCAAAAGAGGTTTTACCGTTCTGATCATCGAGTATGAAGACTTCTGATATCAATTTTGATGTGATTTTGATCGCTTTTCCCTGTATCGAGGAGTTAATGGCAATGACTTTATCGTCTTGTTTTTCAAGCGTCGCCTTTTTCCAAAACTCTCTCTGGGTTTGCAGATATATGGGAGCATTTATCGTCAACAAAGTTTTGTACTTTGATCCAGTTATTGCATCAATGATGGGGTCGAAGGTGTGATTGTCTTTGGGTTTTATGAGTAAACCCAAGTAATTGTGAGATTGTTTGAATGGTATTTCGATGGTTTCTTCAGCCGTTTGAGCGGCCTCAGTTGAAGGTGGTGGTGATGAAGGTTTTGATTTTGTGTTTCCTTTTGACTTCGTCATTTTGATGAAGAAGAATCGGAGAATGATTTTGAGGGTTTTGAGAAGAAGGGTTGAAAACTGCTATGAGAAGAGAATTTTGGAATTCAATTCGACAGTGTAAAACCCTGTTTGGGGGTTTAGGGCAGGGTTTTATTTAAAATATGATCGCTGATGTGGCAGCGGTTATTTCAATCTGAGGGCTAAAAACTGACCACGTGTCAAACACTGATGAAACGGATGAAGTATGGAGAACAGTTGTTTTAAGAGTCACTGACGTATCAAGCATCAGTGGTTACAACGGTAAAAATTTTGGGCAGTGGATGATTTTTACTATCAGTGGATAGCATATCAGTGAATAAGATACTGATTTCGAACATCAGTGCTTGTCAAGAAAATGGAGGGATCAGTGGTTGACTTTCAGCAATGGTCAATACTTAGGAACCAGATTTTTTTTTTTTTTTTTTTTTTTTTTTTAAAGATCAACAGTGGTTAGAGTAAATGGTACAGAATTGAAGAACAAGTATTCCAACAACAGTTGTTAGAATTTTCATTCAAGGTTTTGCCACATGTCAATTTCGAAGGACAGTGGTTTAGTACCCCAGATGATGAGAACTTTTTGCTAAGGCAACTCATTTTCGTTTAATAGTCAATTAAAACATGAGTACCCTAGTAATTCAAGCACAGTTTGCAATCAATCTTTGATAAAAATTTAGGAGCAAACCTGAGTATGACATGATCTTAACATATATACCATTTCCTTTTGATCCATTTATGAGGACAATAATACCACCAAAAAAAAATAAGGTATTACATCCTGTCAGGAGCTGAAACTATTGCCAACAAAAACAAGCAAAAGTTTCAATTATATTATTCCAAAAAAATGAATAATATATCCTGTTTATTTGAGAAAATCCTTTTAAAAAAAATGGTTAAAGGATTTTCTGGAAACAATATCAAAACGGATCTGGTGTATTTTATATAGAAAACAAAATCATATCATTCTCAAATTTTATGAAAATGGTCAGTGGTTTGACATCAGTGGTAGAACATTTTGACCACTGTTTTGAACCATTTTCTTTGTCAGTTGATTGCAACATGAGGACACATGTACACATGAGTTTTGAAGATCCTGTTGTAGATCTAGTTACTATGTGATGATTTTGAAAATTTGTCTAGTCCTTTTGTATGTTCAATCACTGGGAACAACTAGTGTCACCTGAACTTTCTTGAACCAATGAGCACAAACTGTTGCATAATGACCATTATTACCCAAAATTTAGACTCATAAGTGTTTTAAGTTTATACTCTTTTCTTTTGACTTCAAAAGTTTTGAGATAAACACACTTCGGAGTTTTTGTGAATTTTCTTAATGTATTTTAACATAGTTGATTTTGTCCTTTTGAGGAACTCAACCTGTTTTCAACACATAAGATTTAAATGACTAAAGTTTTAATTCCCCTCTTTTTAAGTTAACAAAAACAATAATGTTTTATGAACATAGGCTTTTGTTAATCTGAGGTTCATACTTTAGCATTTTAATAAGGTGACCTCACAATTTTCATAACAGCAATTGAAATCAATTTTTGAACACATGAAATAATCTCATAGTTTAACATATATGTTTTCAGATCTGAAAACTATGAGTGATTTGTGCATGAATTCACTTGTTGTGTGAAATTTGTGTGTCATATGACATCTTGGTTGATTTACAGAGTTTTTGATTAACCACTTTGAACATGATTTACTCGGTACCCTGTTTTTCAACTAAATACAACCAACCTTAGTATCAATGAATTTTGAGCCGAACTGTTATGTCAAATTGATTGTTAGATCGAAATTGACTGTCCAGGCTCTGATACCAATTGTTAGGATCGGAGGCTCTCATGATTGTGTTTGTTTGTATAATTTGAACAAATCAAATAGATATGAACAGTTTAAGTGCAGCAGAAATGAATAACAAACTTTATAAACACAATCAAAGGAAAACATAGTATGATAAACGATTGCTTCTCACAGAGTCGAATGATTTACAAATCAAAGCAAAAGATTACTGATATGCTTACATACTAAGCTCCCCCTCAGCCTGATGCCCCAAGGTTGGTTGCACACAAGATGAAAGGATTGGACTAGAGGAGAAGAACTCGCTCAGTCAATCAATCGTAACAGTACAGGGTACTGTTACATTTATAGGCAAACCAAACCACTGAGGAATCTCAGCTGACGTCACCATGAAAGCGACGTCTAACAACCTAACAAACTATATCTACTGTCCTTACACAAACTACTGATGTCTAACAACTGATTGTAATAATAATACAGAACATGAGGAAACAACTGCTTCACGTTCCACTGTTGTAGCCTAAGCACTGATGCTTAACAACAACATCAGTGCTTTCTTCAAAGGTGATCAGTCCTTGAATGAGCAGTGTTTGTGTCTTCAGCAGCACTTAAGAGACAGCAGTAGATAGAGCAAACAGAGTTTGTCTTCAGCAGTCTTTAGGATCATATCAGCAGTTGAAAAGGGCATCAGCAGTTGATTATGAGCAGCAAATAGAAACCATCAGATGTTATAACTCACTTTCAAGGGGAGAGCAAAGTGTAAACTACTGTTTATTGTGAATCCTCTGTTGTGACCTGGTTTTGGCTTTACATTATCTGTTCCTTTGTTAGGGTTCAATCCCAACACATTCTTATTGTAGGCTCCAGCCATCCTTTGTTTATAACTAGCCATTCTTATTCTTGCCAAATCCCTGAGTTCTTCTATGGTATCCAAATCTTGAACCAGGTTTTCAGCATTTCCTTCAGGATCACGGATACTTGTTCTTGCAGTAGGAACCACCATTTCTGTAGGGATCACTGATTCTTCTCTAAATACCAAAGAAAATGGAGTTTGGCCAGTAGCATTCTTGGGGGTTGTCCTATCAGCCCATAGTACCTAAGGTAGTTCTTATGCCCACTTTCCTTTCTTGGATCCAAGCTTCTTCTTCAAGTTGTTGATGATAATCTTGTTGGATGATTCTGCTTGACCATTAGCTTGTGGGTGGACTGATGTTGATGTTATCATCTTAATCCCCCAGCTGTCACAAAAGTTAGTAGTTCTACTCCCAATAAATTGGGATCCATTATCACAAACAATTTCAGAAAGGATACCAAATCTAGTAATAATTTTTCTTTTAATAAAGGATATCACTTCTTTTTCTCTGACTTGAGCAAAGGCTTCAGCTTCTATCCACTTAGAGAAATAATCAGTCATGGCAAGCATGAACACCTTTCCTCCTGGTGCTTTGGGAAGTTTACCAACTATATCCATTCCCCATCTCATGAATGGCCAAGAAGAGGATATAGGATGAAAGAGCTCTGCTGGTTGATGAAGGATATTACTATGTCTCTGACAAGGATCACACTTCTTGGCATAATCCACAGCATCCTTCTTCATTGTAGGCCAATAGTATCCTGTCCTAAGGATCCTTGAGAACAATGCCCTGCCCCCAGTGTGGTTTCCACAATCTCCTTCATGAAAATCCTTTAAGACTTCTTGAATTTCAGGATCCTCTATGCACCTTAGATATGGACCTGCAAGAGATCGTTTATATAACATGTTATTCAATATTGTAAATTGAGATACCTTGATTTTGAAAGCCCTGGGGTTTTCTCCTATAGGAATCTCTCCATGTTGTATATATCTCATGATTGGAAGGATCCATGATCCTGAATGAGACTGTGCACCATCACTAGGAACCATTGCGGAATCCTCTTCTATCTCCATAGTTATATGATCCTCAATAGCAAGAGCCAAAATATGGATGATAGGGATCTTGATATCCTCTGGAATTTTCAAGGATGATCCTAGGTTGGCCAATGCATCAGCTTCTGCATTTTCTTCCCTGGGTACCTATGTCAAACTAAAAGAAACAAAAGAGAGGGCCAATTCTTTGACTATCTCTAGGTATTTGATTAGTTTTTCACCTTTAACAGCATAGGATCCATTAAAGTGATTAGTAATTAACAATGAATCTACATGTACCTCAAGATACCTGATCCTCATATGCTTGGCAATTTGCAAACCAGCTATCAAGGCTTCATATTCAGCCTCATTATTAGTAGTTTGAAACTCACAAGCTATTGAGTGGGGTATTATGTCCCCCTGTGGCGATTTTAGTAGTATTCCAAGTCCTGTTCCTTTGACATTAGAGGCTCCATCAGTAAAGAGTATCCAAGGATCCTTAGTCTCTTCAAGCTGCTAAACTTCTAACTCAGCTTCTCTTTGCAAGTCACTACTAAAATCTGCCACAAAGTCAGCTAAGGCTTGTGATTTGATGGCAGTCCTTGGTTCATATCTTATATCATAAGCACTAAGCTTCACTGCCCATTTAGCCATCCTTCCTGACATTTCAGGTTTTCTGAGGACATTCTTAATTGGAAAATTAGTCTTGACAATATTGGCATGAGTTTCAAAATAATGTCTTAATTTAGTAGATGTCATAATCAAAGCAAGGATAAATTTTTCTAAATGTGAATACCTGGATTTAGCATCAATCAAACTCTTACTTACATAATAGACAGGATGTTATGTACCTTCGTGATCCTTAACAAGGACCGCACTTACTGCTTTAGAGGATACCGCTAGATATAAGGATAATATATCCCCTTTTTCTGGTTTCATCAAGGCAGGAGCTGAGGATAGGTAATCCTTAAGGGCTTTGAGAGCATTTTCATGCTTTTCAGTCCATTCAAATTTCTTGTTCTTTCTCAAAATGTCATGGAATTCCTTGCACTTTTCTGATGACTTGGATATGAACCTGTTCAAGGCTGCGATCCTCCCTGTCAACCTTTGCACATCCTTGGCATTGGCAGGAGATTTAATATTCATGATTGCCTTAATTTGCTCTGGACTTGCTTCAATGCCTCTTTTTGTTACCATATAACCTAGGAACTTGTCTGCTTTAACACCAAAGTGACACTTTGAAGGATTCAACTTCATATTGAATTTGTCAAGGATATTGAATGCTTCCTCCAGGTCTCTAAGGTGATCCTCAGCTCTTTTGGACTTAACCACCATGTCGTCTATATAGACTTCCATAGTGTGTCCAATTTGTTCCTGCTCGGAGTAATTTGTCTACATCCTCCTGGATAATGGCATTCCTCTCAGGTGCAAACTTCCTCCTCTTCTGATGTATGGGCTTGAATGACCTGTCAATACCAAGCTTATGGGTAATTATATCTTTAGAGATACATGTCATGTCTTCATGCTTCCAGGCAAAGGTAGTTTTTCTCCTTTTAAGGAAGGATACTAGATCCTGTTCAATGTTGCTAAGGATCCCTGATCCTATAAAGACTTTGGATTCAGGATCATGAGGATCCATAAGGATTTCTTTCACATCCTGTTCTCTTACCTCCAAGACGTCTCTTGGAGGGTACATTAGTTCCTATTGCTCCCTTGGTCTTGAGGCTGGCTTCATTGATGAGGTATAGCAATTTTTTGCATCTTGTTGATCACTCTCAATCTTTATCACCCCCCATGGACTTGGAAGCTTTACACACTGATGGTAGGTAGATGCAACTGACTTCATGTCATGTATCCATGGCCTGCCAAGGATAACATTGCAACAGGATAAGCAATCTATAACACAAAATTTTTTATAAGAATGAAGTCCTTCAATGTAGATGGGAAGTTTAATGTCCCCCAATGTATTCTTGGTTTCTCCGCTGAATCCCACAAGAACTGAGGATCTTGGGACAATATCTGATTCAGGGATGTTCATTTTCTTGAGGACATCAAGCTGAATGATGTTCACCGAGCTTCCTCCATCGATTAGGATCATGCGAACAAAATGGTTAGAAATGAACAAAGTAATGACAAGACCATCATGATGAGGATCCTGAACAACAACACGATCATCCTCATCAAAAGTTATAACTTTCTCCTGTGTGACAGTAGAGGTCCGGATGGGTCTGTCCCCATTATCCATCTTGGTCTCCTTGGCATGTCTTTTGGCTGCTGAAAAGGAAGTACCACAAATGTTTGATCCACCAGATATGAAGTTTATAACTTGTGCATCTGTCGGAGGAGCAGGAGCTCTTTCTGGAACCCTTTCAGGATCCTGGATCCTTGACTTTTTTCTTCCCAAAAGCTCTTTCAAGTGCCCCTTGCTCAACAAGTAACCAATCTCTTTTCTCAATGCAATACACTCTTCAGTGAGATGCCCGAAATCCTCGTGATATGCACACCATTTGGATTTGTCTTTTGTTGCAACTAGTTTATCACTTTTTCTAGGCCATCTTGCTTTTTTCACCTAAATTATGCATTACAAGGATCAGTTCATTGTTATCAACAGAAAAACAGTATTCAGAAATGGGAGGATAATCCTCATCATCCTCTTCCTGTTCTACTGCATGCATGTTCTGGTTGTCAGACTTGTTGTAAGGTTTGGACTTGTTGTTCCTGAAGTAGGATCCTTGTTTCTCCTGCTTCGAGGATCCTGCCAGTCTTTCCTGGATCCTTTTATCATCCTCTAATCGGATGAATCTAAGGGCCCTGGTTCTTACTTCATTAAGATTCCTGCATGGAGTCATAACAAGATCGTCATAGAATAATGAATCCCTAAGCAAACCCATTTTAAAGGCTTCCACAGCCGTAGCTATATCCAGATTAGGAATGTCTAAGGATTCTTTACTAAACTTAGTGATGTAATCTCTAAGTGATTCATTTTGACCTTGTGTTACCCTATATAGATCACTAGTTAACCGTTCAAATTTTCTACTACATGAGAATTGGCTATTAAACAGATTAACTAAATTAGCAAATGAAGTAATAGAGTAAGGGGGAATACTTAGCAGCCATTTAAGAGCTGGTCCTGTGAGTGTGGATCCAAAACCCTTGCATAGACACGCTTCTTTTAACCTCTCTGGGATGGGGTTGATCTCCATCCTTTCTCTATATTGAGCTACATGTTCTTCTGGATCCGTGGAACCATCGTAAAGCTTCATAGTTGGTATTTGGAACCTCTTGGGTATCTCAGCATCACAAATAGGTGGTGCAAAACGAGCTATCCTATGGCTCCCATCTGCAATTTCAGGAATGGGCTTAACCACTCCTGGAACGCTGGATATCATATCCTTCAGCTTTTGTAATTCTCTAGCCATAGCTTGATTGATACCTGTACCCTGCATAAAGCCATGGTTAGTATTATAAGAATTATTCAAAGTGTTACCTCCCAGAGGATTCAAGTTTGGAATTCCAGATGTGAATCCATATTGATGAGATTCTGGTATGACTAAAGGACCAGAAGAAGCAACGGTCTGCATTGGAATGAAGTCTCCTTGATGAACATCTGAACTTCCAGGTTACACATTCCTTAAGAATCCGTGATCCTGAAAGATGTTGGATCCTTGGTGTGCTGTGACTGGGGTCTTGGAGGATAATCCATGGATCCATAAACCTGAGATGAGGATCCTTGAACCTGAAGGGAGGATCCTTGAACCTGAAGGGAGGATGCTTGAACCTGAGAGGATCCTTGAATCTGGGAGGATCCTTGAACCTGGAAGGAGGATCCTTGAACCGGAGAGGATCCTTGAACCTGAGAGGATCCTTGAACCTGGGAGGAGGATCCTTGAACTGTGTGCGTTCCCATAAATCCTCCTGAGCTGACAAAGGATCCCTGATGCTGGAAAGAGGATCCCGAAGGCTGAAAACAGGATCCTGATGGCTGGAAATGAGACCCTAAAGCCTGACTCATAGTTGTTGTTCCATAACGCCTTTCCAATGGTCCGCTCTGGTATTGGATGTCTGGAGCCGCAGATTGCTGGGCAGTTATGGCTGGAGTGTCAAAATCCAGTGACCTTGGTATCAGCGGAGAGTGATCCTCCCCTGATTTCTTCTGTTTCTTGATGTCACCAATCTCCCAGAGGATCCTTTCGTTGGTTTTATCCTGCTCTTGTATGTGATCCCTCATCTGCAAAATCAAAGTAAAAAGATCACTGTTAGTAGGATTAGAAGAAACAGCAGATGTTGGTGGTTTTGGGAAAATGGGGCTTTGTCTCTTTGCAGCATTTTCAGCATTCTCATTTTCAGCATTCTTCTGAGATCCAATAGGTGGTGGAGGCAAAGGTGGAACGCCTTATGAAGAAGTGACAGCCGGCATAGAGCTTGAAGTGTTCTTTACTGAAGAAGCCATATGGTTGAAGATAATGAACCGAAATGAACACAATGAGCAAAAATTTTCAGAAATGAAGCACCAATTGCCCCACGGTGGGCGCCAAACTGTTTTGGTCAAAAACCAGGCTAGGATAATGCAACCAAATCTTTGTTGTGAGGAATGATGCTTGAAACAATGAACAAATGTATGAATGATTTACAAAATGTAATGAACAAGTGACACGAGGATTTATACGAGGAAAAAGCCCTTGATCAAGAGTTGATCTTCGGCATAAAAAACCTCGGGTGATGGAAACTACCAATCACCAACTATAATTAAACAAATGATTATTACAACTCGGGATGATAACAAGCTTGTTACAAGGATCACTAGAGTGCAATGTGTATGAAATCTCCAAATGAACTGTTGAGAGTTTGCGAGAGTGTGTGTGTTAGCTAACTTAGCCAATTGTCCTAATCTAAGCTTGTTATCCCCTTTTTAAAATTAGAAATAACTAGATAACTAACTATCCGCTAAAAGTGCAAGCTTCCCACGATCTCCACAACGTTCACAAAGCCATGCATGTGCGGAATATTGAGGGCATATTCCCCAAGAATATCGGCAAGACTTGGTCCATGCGTATATTCCTGCAAAACAAACTCAAACATAGCGAAGGCAACCATTAGTGTAAGGATAACAATAAGGATCCTGGATCCTGGCAGTATTTGAGGATCCGTGATCCTTAGGTATAGAAAATCTATCCCTAACAGTGAAGATTGAGAGTGACCAACAAGAAGCAAAGAATTGCTACACTTCATCGATGAAGCCAACCTCAAGACCAAGGGAGCAATAGCAATTAAAGCATCCTCCAAGAGATGCCCTGGAGGCAAGAGAACTAGATGTGAAAGATATTCTTATGGATCCTCAGGATCCTGAATCCAAAATCTTCATAGGATCCGGGATCCTCAATGATATTGAGCAGGATTTAGTATCCTTCCTCAAGAGGAGAAAAACTACCTTTGCCTGGAAGCATGAAGACATGACAGGTATCTCTAAAGATATAATTACTCATAAGCTTGGCATTGACAGGTCATTCAAACCCATACATCAAAAGAGGAGAAAGTTTACACCCGAGAGGAATGCCATTATCCAGGAGGAGGTAGACAAGCTACTCCGAGTAGGTATGATTAGAGAGGTTAAGTATCCAAGATGGTTAGCCAATGTGGTTGTTGTTCAAAAGAAAAACGGAAAGTGGAGGGTATGTGTCGATTTTACTGATTTAAACAAGGCATGTCCCAAGGATCCTTTCCCATTACCCCACATTGACTCCATGGTGGATGCTACCGCGGGTCATGAGTTGTTGACTTTTATGGATGCTTCATCTGGATTTCAACAAATTCAGATGGAACCATCTGATCAAGAGGATACAGCCTTTATGACCCCAACTGGTATGTATTGTTATATTGCTATGCCATTTGGACTAGGAATACTACTAAAATCGCCACATGGGGACATAATACCCCACTCAATAGCTTGTGAGTTTCAAACTACTAATAATGAGGCTGAATATGAAGCCTTGATAGCTGGTTTGCAAATTGCCAAGCACATGAGGATCAGGTATCTTGAGGTACACGTGGATTCATTGTTAATTACTAATCACTTTAATGGATCTTATGTTGTTAAAGGCGAACGATTGATCAAATATCTAGAGATAGTCAAAGAATTGGCACTCTCTTTTGTTTCCTTTAGTTTGACGTAGGTACCCAGGGAAGAGAATGCAGAAGCTGATGCAATAGCCAATCTTGGATCATCGTTGAAGATCCCAGAGGATATTAAAATTCCTATTATCCATATCCTGGCTCCTGTTATTAAGGATCATGTAGCTATGGAGATAGGAGAGGATTTTGCAGCCATACCTAGTAATGATGCACAATCTCATTCAGGATCCTGGATCCTCCCAATCTTGAGATATATACAACATGGAGAGATCCCTACAGGAAAAAACCCCAGAGCTTTCAAAATCAAGGTATCTCAATTTACAATATTAAATAACATGTTATATAAACGATCTCTTGCAGGTCCATATCTAAGGTGTATTGAGGATCCTGAAATTCAAGAAGTTCTAAAGGATTTTCATGAAGGAGATTGTGGAAACCACACTGGGAGCAGGGCATTGTTCTCAAGGATCCTTAGGACAGGATACTATTGGCCTACTATGAAGAAAGATGATGTGGCTTATGCCAAGAAATGTGATGTTTGTCAAAGACATAGCAACATCCTTTATCAGCCAGCAGAGCTTCTGCATCCTATATCCTCTTCTTGGCCATTCATGAGATGGGGAATGTATATAGTTGGTAAACTTCCCAAAGCACCAGGAGGAAAAGTGTTCATGCTTGCCATGACTGATTATTTTTCCAAGTGGATAGAAGTTGAAGCCTTTGCTCAAGTCAGAGAAAAAGAAGTGATATCCTATATTAAAAGAAACATTATTACCAGATTTGGTATTCCTTATGAAATTGTTTGTGATAATGGATCCCAATTTATTGGGAATAGAACTACTAACTTTTGTGACAGCTGGGGGATCAAGATGATAACATCAACACCAGCCCACCCACAAGCTAATGGTCAAGCAGAATCATCTAACAAGATCATCATCAACAATTTGAAGAAGAAGCTTGGATCCAAGAAAGGAAAATGGGCAGAAGAGCTACCTTATGTGCTATGGGCTGATAGGACAACTCCCAAGAATGCTACTGGCCAAACTCCATTTTCTTTAGTGTTTGGAGCAGAATCAGTGATCCCTACAGAGATGGTGGTTCCTACTGCTAGAACAAGCCTCTGTGATCCTAAAGGAAATGCTGAAAACTTGGTTCAAGACTTGGATACCATAGAAGAACTCAGGGATTTGGCAGGGATAAGAATGGCTAGTTATCAACAAAGGATGGCTGGAGCTTATAACAAAAATGTCAGGATCAGAAAGTTTCAAGTTGGTGATATGGTGTTGAGGAAAGCATTCCAGAATACCACAAATCCTGCTGATCGTAAGTTAGCACCAAAGTGGGAAGGCCCTTATCTTATTGAAGCTGAGGCAGGAAAGGGGGCATATCGATTATTAACAATGGAAGGTGATTTGCTACCAAGAGCTTGAAATGCTGTCCACTTGAAGAGATACTTCATGTAGTAAGAATCAAGGATCCTTAGCTATCTTCATATTTGGTATACATCATGGATCCTTAGAGGATATATGATCCTCGGTCTGGTAATGATTTGATTCTGGTTTATTTGACCTTTAATTTATTTCATTACAAGGAAAAGGATCCAGCATCCTTTACCCTTTCTTTTTACTTAGTTCTGAGTTTTGTAGAAGAATGAGGTATCCTTAACAGAGGGTCGAGTATCCATAGAAGTCTCCTAAGTTTTATGGGCTAGTCCCTAGTTTTTTGGGTTTATCCCCCAATTTTGGGCTTGTCCCCAGTTTAAGGTATCCACTACCTTCGCCAGTAACGCACGATGATCTTGGTGCAGTTCAAGGCAATGGGACCAGTACCTGCTTTAGGGGCTGACAATTCCATTCTACTGGCTGTATCCAGGATGCTACGTATAATGGTAGACGTACCATACATCCATTCCTAAGGTTTCTAACTTTTTCACGTTAGCTAAGGTTTTGGCATTTTCATGTCACTAAGTTTGGATAGTCGCCAGTGAGGGCCATACTCCAGTTTACACAAGATCCTTTGGGCTTGTCCCCAGATTTTTGGGCTTGTCCCCAGTTTTTTTTTGGGCTTGTCCCCAGTTTATTGGGCTTGTCCCCAGATTGTTGGGCTTGTCCCCAGTTACTAACTCTTCTTTTATATTGGCTTAGTCCCAAGTTATGTTCTGTTTCAGGTTTCCAAAGCTAAACAGTTAAGGATCCTGTATCCTAATCTTTTACTAAGGTTTGTATTTTGGTTATCTTGATTGTAAGTGTTAATGATTTAGGATCCTAACGTGGATTCTCAGGTATGATCCTTATTTACCCTGATTTTATTCTTGATTTATTTAAGTTACCCTTATTCTTTGACAACAGGATGTATGATCCTTAATTTTTGCCACTTTTTGAACTTTTCAATCATAGGATATTTGATCCTTGATCCTAAATTATTTGACATAGATTAATATTCTTATGTTCTTAACTTGTATATTCAAGGAAATCATAACAGTTGAAAGATAAAGATATACAACATTAACAACACAAGATAAGCCAAAAAGATTAAACTTTTATTTATTTAGCAAAAGATTAACCCCTCAAAGGTTGTCAAAATTACCTACCCCAAGCATCTACCAGCAATACGTGGCCCGTCCACTGGGGTAGGTAAAGGGTGTCCATGATAATAAGTTCTAAGTTATACAGGAATGGAAAGATGACAAGATAACAATGGCTTCATCACCCAAACAGAGGATCCCTCCACCAATTGTCATCCTACCTATTGTTCGAAGGATCAGTGATCCTTAAACCTAAATACTACTATTTAAGTACAGACCATTGTTTTGAAAACATCAACAACCAAAAAACCATAAATCATAAAAAATGGGCTCCGGCCACGTCTAGAAATTTCCATCATCGCCCATTTGTGCAGCTCACACCTTCGCTGCATCACCACCAGCCGCTGCCTCCTCAGCCTGATCCTTCAACCCGCTACCACCAGCTTCAATTATCAGAACCTCTCCAGACTCCTCTTCATCATCTAGCTCAGCCAGCTTGGCCTTCCAGCCTTCTTGGTCCCAGGCAGTCCTGTCGAAGTTAGGATCCTCAGCTTCCTTTGCCATTTGGAGTTTGATCTTGAGCATGGCTATTGTGGCAGAAAGCTTGGAACCATCCATCACTTCAGCCTTTTCCTGATCAGCTGTAATGTGGGCCAGGACCAGCTCCCTCTTCGCCAGGTTGACTTCATTCTCAAGAGAGGCAATCTTCTGATCCTTTGCCAGGTACAACTTCTGGAAGTCTAGGTGTTTTTGCTACGCCTCTTCAGCATATGAATCCAGGAGCATCTGGATCTCAGCAAATTTCTGCAAGAAAGAAACACATGTCAGGATCCGTTATCCTCAGCATGGGAAGATCAGATTTGAGGATCAGGGAACCTTACCTCAGAGACGTATTCTTCAAACTGGTGTTGGATGAGAGGCAGGCCTTCAAGAGTATCAGTAGTTTTCCTTTTCTTTCCACCCTTACCCTTTGTGCTGGCACCCTTAGGAATTGGGATGCTAGGACTGGCAGCAAGTTGTTTCTTGGCAGACCGGGAGGAAGCATATGCATCAAGATCACTGACACTGAACCGAGTAGCTGACTTTGAAGATTTTCCAGCACCTGCAAATGCCAAACAACAGATAAGTGTTCATATTCTCATTCATTTTAACATTCATTTATTTATACATGTATTAAAATACTTACTAGACATTGTGAAGGAACCAGAGGATACTTCTTCTGAATCCTTGGTTTTAGCTTGAAATGTCCTCACAGCAGGGTCAAGCCTCCAGAAGGCAGTGATTCTTTCTTTTGTTGCAGGGGATTCTAGAAGATGAGAAGCTGAGATAGCTGCACAATAGAAACAGGAAAAAGGATCAGTTATCCACAAAAGAGACAGAATCTTCCTATGATCCTTCTATAAGGATCCTATATCCTACCATGGGTGGTCCATTTCTTGGGAACGTCTTTCCCGTCCGAAATAGAGTCTCTCTTAACAAAAAAGAAACGGTTTTTCCGATGGGTATCGTTTTTTGTGGTTTTGAGGATTGGATGAGGATCACCAGGTTTGTGTTTAAACAAGAAACGGTGTGAACCGTGGCTAACAAGATTGTACAACTCGGCCAACTCCGACATTCCTATTTCTATGCCCTCTTGCTCGATGATATTCTCCATGGTGTAAAGAACCCTCCACATCATCGGCATGGCCTGTATATAGCACATGCCTGTGAGTGCAAAGAAGGATTGGGTGAAAGCAGGGAAAGGATAAGAGAATCCTATCAAGAAGGGGGTGGCCAGAAAAGCAACCCAGGTGTCGGAAATACAATCACTCTTCATAGAAGAGTCAAAAGGTTTGAAAACAGTATCCGCCGGGAAGCAATGGCGGATTCGATCGATCTCCGGGTTAGTGAAGCGGCAGAGTTCAGACGAAGGATTTTTTATAATGCCTTGGCTTTTCAAGGGATTATCCTTTTTAGGATACTTAGCAGGAGAGGATCGTAGCTTCATTGTGTCTTTCAGATTTCGAAGAAATAGAAAATCAGAATAAGAAAATGCAGAGAGAAGGAAGAAGAGAGATACCTGTTCCGATCTCCGAATGAGGATTTAAAGGGAAAGTAACGCACGAATTTAAATGCCTCTTGATCCTTATCTCTAATTTCGAATTTATAATGATGATCTGCAGGTAGTCATATCGCTGACGTAAGGATTGCAATGGCTAGTCAGATAATAACGGCTATATTTACGTTGGCTAGTTCGTTCAAGATAAGGCAGAAAAATATGACTCATCAAGTTGTATTTTATTCCTCATATTTTGGGGGCAATTGTTAGGGATGGATTTTCTAAACCTAAGGATCATGGATCCTCAAGTGCAGCCAGGATCACGGATCCTCGATTTTGTTTGAATTAAGGATCCTCAGAAGACATTGCAGGTTTAAGGATCTAGGATCCTCATCATTATCCTTATACTAACGGTTGTTTCCACTGTATTTGAACTTGATTTGCAGGGGTATTCGCATGGGACTTAGCCTTGCCGAGATTCCAGGAGAATTTGCTCTACTATTCTGCACGTGCTTGACTTGTATGACCGTTATGGAATTCGTGGGTGGCTAGCATAATTTGCGGATTGTTTGTTATTTAGTTTATTTCCATCTTTAAAAGGGGATAACGAGCTTGATAGTTAGAACATTGAGCAAACACACACACTTTGGCAAATTCTCTGCAACTTACTGGCATTTTCATACACTTTGCACACTAGTGATCTTTGTAACAAGCTTGTTATCATCCCGAATTGTAACCTTTATTTGTTTAATATAGTTGGTGATCGGTAGTTTCCATCACCCAAGGTTTTTTATGCCGGAGATCATACATTGATCAAGGGCTTTTTCCTCGTATAAATCCTTGTGTCTCTTGTTCATTTCACTTACAAGTTGTTCATACATTCATTCATTCATTCAAGCATCACACCTCACAAAATAAGATTTGGTTGTATTATCCTAGTCTGATTTTTTACCAAAACATATGTGTCCACAGAAAAAGAGATCATCATGATGATGCAATGGTGACGATGCAGTGGTGGTTGGGAAGAATGGCGATGGTGGTGGTTGATGAAGGAAGCGGAAGGTTGGTGGTGGTGGTGGTGGTTAATAAAGGAAGTTGACAACGAGCGGTGTGGTGGTGGTCAGTGGGTGCTGGTTACAAGTTGCAACAGAGGAATAAGGAGTAATGTTTTTGTGTATCACACTAATGGTCCCTCAATTTGAAATATAGTATATTACATAAATGCCCCCTTAAGTTTATAAGGGTATTTTAGTCATTTTACACTGATTTAAAAGAAAAATTAACGATAATTAGCCTTAATACTCAAACGTTTTATAAAATCAAAACCATAAAATATGAACATGTTACAAAAAACGTTCGTACTCAAAGGTGTTACTTTCATTAAACCACAAGAACTATCTACATAACTAACTCTAATTTGTTTTTGTATAGTAAATTATATTGACTATCGGTACTATAACAAACCTTGTCGTGTTTAGAATAATGTACTTTTGTTGTTGTACCGATTATTAGTACTGTTTCAGAACCAAACAAACCAAACCGATACCAATCATAAAACATCAATAATCGCATCATCAAAACCACTGTCATTTTAACTATTTTCAAAGGGATGCAACATATATTTTATAAAATTTCAAATATACCATTTAACAATTAGTTCAAAAGCAAGAAAATCACAGCATTAAATAAGACAATTTAATTTATTTAATAACAATAGAAAAATAAAATCCCATAAGCCCTGATTTGTACAGAAATAAAAGCCCTAATTTCCTTCCCATTTCTCCCTCTTCTTCCTTCTCTCTCCACCGTCCAATCTCTCTCTTCCAGCTCCCCCTATGGCGACGGCCGGTGATGGAAATCCTCCCTACAAAACCCCCGGAGCCGGAGGCAAGTTCCGCAAGCGACCTCTCCACAGTAGGTTCCAGCCACACCCTATGCACGCCCCCCGTCAGCGGCCAGAAACCACAACCCTAGCATCCTCAAAAAGCTCGTTGTTGAACTAGCTTCCAGACTCATTTACGCCGGTGCTCATAGGTTGTTTGATGTTTTCCACAAGCGTCCTCCTGTTCAATCCTTAGGGCCTCCAGATTTAACACTTTTGTTCTCAATTACAATCATTTTGTTGTTTATTGGTTGTTTTATCGTTATTTAGGGTTTAGTTTGTTGGTTGTTTTAGGGGGTTTTGTAAATTGTTTATGTTTGTTAATTGATTAGTTTATAGGTGTTATTTAGTTAGGGTTTAGTTTTGCCTTTGTTGATATCTGGTTAGGGGTTAATCTGAGTGTTGGGATCTGCTAGTCTCTTGTTATATCATACATTGTATTGTTATCTTTAGTTATATTGGTGTACCTCATTTTTTCGTTATTTTAATACTCTGTTCTGCGTGTGGTACGAACTAAGAATCATGAATTTGTGACTGTATGTGGGATTGTGGGATACATACAGGGATAGTAAACTGTATATAGAATTTTACATTGGTTTAGTTTTTTGCCTGGCCAAGTGCTTGAAGTTAAAGGCTTGTACATCGATGAAATGATTTTCTTGAAAGTTCAATTTTTTGCTCACTGGATTAGGATGTGTGATGTGGAAAAGTGAAATGCTGCACGTGTGCTAATTTAGACTTTCAAGCTTTAGAATTGTGTTGCATATGGGTTTTTTTTTTTTTTTTTTTTTTTTTGTTAGTTATAAGTTTTGATAGGGGTGGCTTGTGCTTAGGACATTTCGATATTGCAATATTGCATACTGATAAGATAATTTATTTGAGACTAGGGTACAGAATTAGAGAATAACATGACACTATTCGAGTATCTTTTAAGTAGTGTGAAATAATTGGATCATTTTTAATAATTATTATGTGGCTTAAGTTAAACATTCTTTATGATTCACATTCTCATTCCCTCATTCAAAAACCCTAACTAAAAGACAACGGAAATCTCCTTTTTTCTTGCATTAAGTTATGCACGATGATGAGTATTTTTGTAAATGTTTTGTGTGTGGGAAACCTTAGATTTTAAATAGCCTTTGTATTCTTACTTCGCTTGAATTTTTCTTTATGCTTTGCATGTTCTTACAATAACCATCATGTGACCAGAGATTAATAAAGAGTCCCAGAATGTTCTTCAGAACGAAGGGGGAAATGGTAATTTTGCTAACATGTCTGCTTCCACTGGGATATCAGATCTTGAATCATTGTTGCAACAAAAAACCTTTACTAGGTTGGTCATCCTTTTACTACAGTCTTACATTGCTGTTTGTTTACCCTTTTAGGGTAAAATAGCACTTCTTCTTAATCATATGGTGGAATATGGTATGAATTATACCATGATCAACAGGTCTGAAATCGAATGATTGACTTCAGTATTGCATTCAAAAACCACCGAGTCACCTTCCAATGACTCATTGGAAAAACATGGAGCTAAGCGGGATAACTTTCATGCTGCTATTTCAACTCCCATTGGTACTTCAAGATTAAGTAATCTGTTCATGGTTGTCTTTGTAATCATTTTTATCCATTTTTGGAAAACAATTCCCTATCATATTCGTCAACTGTAACACCTCGTAAAATCACGTCCAATGATGTATTGACACGTGTAATAAACCCTAATAAAGTCAAACATTGAATTTAAGGGACTAATTTTTCGAAAAGTCGAAAACTTTGGTTATGAAAGGACTGGAAGTGTTAGCATACCTAAAATAAGTTCCTAAATAACCTCTCACGATAATTATATTCACAAATGAGCCACTTGACGATCGAGTGTAGCCGTTTGCGTAATTAATTTAAAGTTTGCGCAATAAAGGGTTAAAAGCGTCAACATGTTAATTCTTACCTCTGAGTGACCTTTTAACAAACCGGGAGCTTCATGATATTTGATTATACTCTCAGGAATGCTAATTATTGGCCGACTAAGTTTTTTATGCCTATAAGTAAAGTTACGCGCAACTTTGCAAGTTAGAGGGGCTAAAAGTGTCAATATGCTTAATTATACCTCTGAATGACCTTTTAGCGAACCCGAAGCATCGTGATGTTTAATAATACTTTCAATAATTCCTAATATGGGTTAGATAAGGCTTCAATGCTATTAAATGATGAGATGCGCAAGTTTGCGCAATAGAGGGACCTAAAGCGTCAACTTTTGAATCTACGCCTTTCGGTGACCATCTAAGCGAACGAGAGTGTAGTAACATTTAAGTATATGCTTGGGAATGATCAATATGGGCCATGGAAGGCTTTAATACCATTAAACGGCATTTCGCGCTACTTTGCGCAATTAAAGGACTATTTGCGTCAAACTTCAAAAGTATGTCGATTCGTAGGGTATCAGACCTTCCAGAATATGATCGTAAGTTAAACATACCCTAAATATCCCTTACCTAGCTTAGATGTATACTTGGAGGTGTTTGATGCGCAAAAAGAAACTTATAAGTCATGCAGGGACTAAAAGTGTCAAAAAGTGCACAAGTTTGCATTTTCACGGATATCTCACATTCTGAATATACCCGGGCACCCAAAAATTTATGTAAGCACTAAAATATTTTAATTTAGAGTATGGCTTGATAAAATTTCATTTTTCGCGTAGTTTGGATCATTTTTCGCGTCCGTTCATGTTTCGCCGTAATTAGACGAACAACGTGACCGTACGGCCAAACGAACCGACATCCGACATGTTTTCAAGCATGTTTCATGTTCCCTATGTTTAGGCTTCATTATGGAACCTTGTAAATAGATTAACGGGCTTTAAACATGCCAAACGTGACCTTAAAAGCTAACAGGGACCATTTCTGTCATTGTTTCAAAGTTTCTGTTGCTGAACTGGAAGCTAGGCGGGCCGCGTGACCCTCTTGGGTCCCTTACGCGGGCCGTGTGAAATACACAGATGCAAAAAAACAAGTTCCAGATGCTGGTTTTGCTAAAAATGGTTTTCATACTCTCATTTTATCAACCTATGGGCTGTTTGGGGCGCCCATAGTATACCCAAAACAGTGGGTAAAGGTGTACGGTCCAGATTTGATCACGTTTATCAAGAAACGATCTTAACGGTCCTCAAAAACCTATAAATACCCTTTCCCCACATCATTCCAACTTGCACTTCTTCCATTCTGAGCTTCTTCTCTGATTCAAGGAGGATCCTAAGCTTGGGGGAACCTCCATTCAGTCCCTCGAACCATTCATAAGTGTTCCCTCGTGCTTAGTTCATTAGTTTAGCGTTTATAGCCGAAAAGTCAAACGTTTTCGATAAACGCTTTGACTTTTAAACGGTTGAGCCATTGTTCGTAACAAACATGGCTACGTGACCGTAATTAGGTAGGTGTTAAACCCTCAAAAGGGCACCTCCTAATTACCACGTTTACTTAGTTAAATTGTCGGGTCAAATAAAAGTCAAACGGGTTAGTTTTAAATAAATTCATAACTATTAATATAAGAAACCATAAAACCAGTTTTCTCACTGTAATAACTTGGTAAATATTAGTTGAACATGCCTAAGCATGATTCAACCCGACAATTCTAAGTATAGGCTCGACTCGGAACCGAAAGTCGTAAAAGTTGACTTTTGCTTTAACTTTTAGTTCTGACCCGATTTAGCTTTGTTTAGATATGTCTTAGGATTCCTTTAGGACCATGTTATAGGTTAGTGTAACCCTCTGAGGTTATACAACTTGGTTCCTTAGTTATCTGATTCATACGCATGTTTCCGTTAAATGCCTAAATGTTGACTATTATGCCCTTTTAATCTTAAAACGAAATTTTTGAAAATGTGAGAGGATAGAAGCCTTCATTACTGATTTATAAACTTGTCCCTAAAATTTGACATCAGTTTGAGGTCTAGATTAGGAGTTATGCTCATTAGCGTAAATGAAAAGCTTTTTATTAATTAAACTGCGTAATTAGCATAAAGCCTATCTAAACCCAATTTTTTATACCAAAATTTTTACATACTGATGTAAAATAATATTTTGGGATTTTTGAAGATTTTTATTTATTTTTAGGCTGAGCATAACATAGGGTTCTAGCCTTGATTTGGTAATTGCCAATTTTGCCCTTTTGGCCATAAAATGAGTTTTACATAACATTTTGATACCAAACTTTTTGCTACTGATTTTATATGATAAATAAAACATTTTACGCTTTCTGGAATGATAAAAATATCCGCTTTTCTTATAAAACCCGGAAATCGCTTAAAATCGCCTTTTTACGCGTTTTTAACGCATAGTATAAGTTAAAAATACTTTTAACATATAAGGTATGATACCTACTGATGTTTTAAGTAAATTTTCATAATTAAACAGTAGGCAAAAGTTTTAAATTCAGAATTCTAATTTTGACCTTTAAAGCTTAAGTGAAATTACCAAAATGCCCATTCGGTGCATAGTTTGGTCATAATTAATAAATTTCACATATATGTAATACCCTACTGATATAGCTTATTAAAGTAAGTATTTTTACTGATTATATCAGACCTGAAACTCAGATTATTATTTAACCTCTCTTATAACCTTTAAAATGACCAAAATACCCCTACGGGGCATAAATTGGTTTTAAATTCGTTTTAGGCATAATGGAAGGTATCCTACTGATATCACAACGTATTTAAGGCATAATAACTTAGGAAACCTATTCACGACTCTTTCGGTTACCCGCTATGCACTTTTCGCGTTCGAATCGGCTTATGTAACTAGTTTGCATAAATTAGCCGAAACGGGTCAAACCTTATCGTTTTTATCTCAAAATCCAGAATGTGTTTAGTTTACCCATACTAAACAAGTTTACAAGCTTGTCGGATCTAAACCACATTCTAATTCGGTCTTCGCATAATAATGCGTTTTGAACCGTATCTTCTTTTTGAAACTAACCGGTCTAAGTTTAGGCTTAATTAAAGACCCGTTAGGAATCTAATATGTTATTAAAAACCTTCGTTCCAGATTTAGGAGCCCAGTAAAAGCTATCTGTACTTGCTGATTTGATATACGGCTGGGATTGAATTTATATTTAGCTCAGGAAAATACTTTTAACTTATTTTCCCTATACGGGCTTGGGGTACAGTATATAAAATACCGCTTGGTCGGGCATTGAATTTTTAATTGTATGAAGGTTAATTTATTGATATGACCCATTTAAATTGTTTTGTTTGCTTAAAACCTTTGGGGGGGGGGGGGGGGTTAATGACCATGTCCCGGATATCCTTGGCATCATTTTAAGAAATGGCCACGACCTAAGCACGGGGTGTAGGCGTACACCCGACAGTGCATATATAAATAATGAGGTATAACCGCTGGTTACGGGAATAACCCGACGCGGGACTATATCATGTGGTGTGTCTATTAATCTTTAACCCAGCGTCAATCCGGGCTACTGAACGTATAACGAACATGTAATTCTTTTACAAGTTTATATATAAATAATTATCCCAAGTTATAAAAAGTTTTATGCCATGTGCATTCAAATCAATTTTCTTAAACGTTTTTAAAATGAGTCAGTTAAATTGTATTTACCAGTGTAAACTGACGTATTTTCCCAAAAACGTTAAGTGCAGGTACTAATCGGAATAGGCTGGCCTCTCCTAGCATCAAATAAAAGTCTCTCAAGCTTAGATGCCTTAAAGTCTGTTGAATAAAGTTTCTTTTTATCTTTTGATCCGCCTGTGGATCTTTTGCAACCGTATTTGTAATACTTGATATTACTCTTTATCGGATTGTAATATATTTATCTTTTGCTTCCGCTGTGTATTTAAATTGTGTTGTTTGACTATGATGTTATCAACTACGTCACGATACTCCCCACCGGGCCCACCGGTAATACGTGGAAATATCGGGGTGTGACGGGTTGGTATCAGAGCCAACATTGAGTGAATTAAACACTAGCCTTTTGTGTTTAATCTCAATGACACAATAGCACATTCCTTGACCTTCTGAGTCTAGACTTAACATAGGAATGCTCTCGTCTCTATTCGGAGAATTATTGCTTTCAATTCTATATATTTTAATATGTCGCCAAGCAAAGAAGCCATAATGGAAATTCTCCCCATTTGAAGCCTAGGGAAGGTTGAGCTTCGTACTGCGACTAGGATTAACGTGCAACCAAGGAGAAAACATTCAGAAATAAAATGAAGAAGAAACTCCTTTTGCTGAAGTTCGTTTCCTTAGTAAGTCCTTATAAGGGCGTACTTATCTTTCAGTCCCTTCATGGACAACATCATTCCTTTCAAGTCCCGTTTAGGGCAATTCAGTACCTCTTTTAAAAATCATTGGAATGTTTTATCTAAATTTATTTATCATTTCATATGAATATAAAATATGGAATAATAACATTCCTTTTATAAGATCTACCATTATAATAAAATGGCAAAATCTAAAAAGAACAAGACCTAGCCCATGTGTCATTTTAAGAACAGGGCCAAGATAGCCGTTCCTCAATTAGATTCAGATCCTTATTAACATCTCAATTTAGGATTTGTTCTGCGTTAAATATTAAAAAGAATCTTAAAGGTACAACCTAGCCTATATGTCATTTCAGACAAGGCCAAGATGGTAGAACCTATTCAAAAGATTCAAATCCTTGTTAACATTCCTGGCAAATGTGATAAAATCGCATAAATAATCCTTATACTGGATTCTCCCGAAATCCTTTCTTATTTTGTGAATTAAGCATCCATTAGGGATGTAATGCTTACGGGCCATATTCATTGTCATATAAGACAAACGACAGTCGTAGCCTACAACTCCCTATCAAGAAAAGGCAATGAACAACGTTCAAGCCTAAATACCTTGATTCTACAAAATCATGGTTTATAATTTAAAGTTGCCCTTGTGACTTGGCCTTTTTGTGCCATAGTTATATTTTAATTAAATCTAGGATACTTATAAAGGAAATCCTGAATAAAATGAATATCATTCCTTTCCTGCTTGTATACATATTAAAAGAGAATCTTAAAAGGTATAACTTAGCTTAAATGTCATTAAAGACCTAGCTATGATGGTAAGACCTGTTTAAAAGAAATTCAGATCCTTGTTAACATCTGAAAACATGTTAACACTCCTGACAACAGTGATGCGATAAAAATCACACTTGTCATCTTTATATTAGGAATTTCCAAACCCTTTATTTAGCATAAATGATCAAGAGTAATCATGGCTAATGAACGTCGAACATGATGAACACATCAAAACATCCATTTGGATGAATACCTTCGGGCAAAGATGTATACATGAAAAAGATAGTTTTATTTCATAACTTCTTGTCAAGACAATGAACTATGAAATTTTCCGATCCAAAGGAATCATCGATTATGTTTTAAAATTTCCCTAGTGACAAGGCATCTATGCCATCAAAAAGTCTCTTGGAACAAGCCCTTGTGCTATATATATAAAATGTCAGTTCGACATTGACAGTCGTGACTTATGTCCCCTGTCTAATAAATATGAAGGATTATATTCCGTTAAACGCCAAAGATGGTTTATCTAAAAACCTAGGCAAAACATAATCAAATAAATTAAATACTATCTATTGGCCTATATGGTTTATTTGCACTATGGCTATTTAATCATCAAATTCGACAATTCACTATAATTAAACAAATTATTACTACTTGGTTTGTAGCCTTCAAAGCTTCACCATGACTGACTCATCTGAATCTCACAATCATCCAGTTGATCAAAATGATAATGCAAGACTGAACTTAACGGGCACCGAGTTACAGGCTATGATAGATACAGCCGTAAACAAAGCTGTGGACCAAGTATTAGAGGATCATAAGCGAAAGTGCGATAATACCCCAAATAAGGGTTACAAAAAGGGTTAGACCGGTTCAAGCTATAACCAGTCCAAGCCAAAGGAGGCAAAACCTAAATGTAAAACCTGCGGGAAGAAGCACTTTGGAAAATGTTTCTATGAGCAGACCAGGGGATGTGTCATCTGTAAAGAGATGGATCACAAGACCCATGAATGCAAGGACTTGAAGGACACCACATGCTATGGTTGTGGCGAGAAGGAGCACATAAAGACCCGCTGCCCAAAGAAGACAACTAAAGGGAAATGCACTTTGGAGTCACAAGCCAGGCCTTATGGGATTTGTAATAAGGAAGGGCACAAGACCTTGGAGTGCCAAGACATAAAGGACGCAACCTGCTATGGTTGCAATGAAACAGGGCACATCAAGACAAATTGCCCAAATAAAACCAAGAAGCCTGGGGAGGCTAAGAAGACCAAAGCTGGAAGCTCTCAAATGGATGCTCAAGAGGCTATTCAGGATGACAAAGTCACAACAGGTACTTTCTTTATCAATAACGCTCATGCTAGAGTATTATTTGATTCAGGTTCAGATAAGTCTTTCATAGACAATAGATTTTGTAAATCATTAAATCTGCCTGTTAAAACTCTAAGCGTTAAGTATAAAGTAGAATTGCTCGATAGTACCTCAGAGACTGCTTCAGCAATATTAAATGGATGTTTTATATCCATTAGGAATCATTCTTGTTCGCTGTCCTTGTTTCCATTAAAATAAGAGGGACTCGATATAGTGATAGGAATGATTTGGTCATCTTAAAAATCAAGCCCATATTGTGTGTGATAAGAAGCAAGTAGTTATTCGGACTACTTAAGGTGAGCCTTTGACAATTCAAGGAGACACTGGGTATGGATTGCCTAAGCACTTGTTGAATATGGTATTTAATACCAAAGATTCGAGTATGGAAAACTCAGAAGAGACAAACAACAGTCGCGATGCTGGAGATGCGACAGATGTTAATGGTGCATCCAATGTGAACCTCAATGTTAATGGAGTTAATCTCCAAAACTGTAATTAACGCAGCTATTAGAATGGCTATGAGAAAAGTCATGAAAATGTTCAAGAATCCAGATGCTGCTCGCTCTAAAACACATGTCGTTGCTCATGAGAAGAGCTATATTCATACTTCAAATGCGAAGGATAAACCCAACAAAAGCATATATGGCAAGGAGCCCCATTCCTTTTAGGATGTACTTAAAAAGTACTTCGTCTCTTGGAAGTCAAAAGACTTCAATAGTAAAAAAGGGGCCATCGATTGCAGGAAATTGTTGAATGAAGTAGAAACCATTAGGTGTATCAGCGGTTATGCTGGAAAAGACACGGTGAAGTATACATCTCAGTCATTCGATGGCAATACCCTTGATTAGTGAGGACATTAATGAAGTCCACAAGAAAGATCCTCTTATACAATATGAGACGGACCAAGTTTTAAGGACCTTATTAGGAAAACCTATTATCCGCATCACAAGATGGAAAAAGATGGAATAAGAATTTTCTTACTCTCACCATAAAAGTTCTAGACTGTCGACAGTATGTCGCAAATTTTAATTCATTGGCTGAGATAGTGCCCTATTCAGTCTACCCCAAAAATCTAAGTTTAATGCAATAATTATTGGTGGTTAGCAACGGCAATAATAGGTAACATCAAAGTTTCAAAGCCTGCTCATTATAAATCTATTATGGATCTACCTCAGCTACTCACGTTATATAGATTAAGAAATAACCAGTCAAAGCTAAGACTGCCCTAAAATTTGTCAAAGATTTCGCAGCTAAGTTTAAAAGGATTAAGAATGGAGGCGTTTAACCCTCCTGATGAAGGATTAGAGGCAGCTCACATTAATGACACCAGATAAATCCCTTATTGTAATTTTATTACTAGGAGCTACGTTTGGTTTCAGGTGCTGCTAAGTCTCTCATAAGACCATAAGTTTAGCAAACCTTTAGAAACTCTCTCGTAAGAACCCTAGATATTAAGTGTAAGGTAAAACTTACAGGCGAAATCATAAGAACCATTTCTTCTGTTCCTGTCAGAAACCTTCAGTCGTAGAATTCTAGAAGCATCCTTTCTCTAGATGTAATACGTCAGCTTATGTAGTTGATATCTCTTTGATCTCTATCGATTGCGAATACCAGACGGTATGACAAAAGCGCCACATGAGGATTGATGTATCTTAATAAGTTCCATAGATTGCTTCCATGCCTGATCAGTATGGAGGTTTAATGCATGGGACCACAAAGATATTCCGATGGTCATATGGTACTAAAGTCAGCTAATGGTATTCAAAGAAGATATCCAGAATGGAAGTTTCCAACTAAATGTCTTCAATTAAGGAACTCGTGGACTCGTAACATAAATGTGTCACTTATCTGACACAGAGTATGATAGATGAACTGGAGTCTGAGATTTGGAAAAATCTCTGTAACCTTCTTGTATCTTGATTATCTTCTCCTAAGATTACCATGTTTACCTTCTGAGAGGCAAGTAGAGTTAAGATTTATTTCCCATTTTAGGGCTGTGTTATTATGAAATCTCCAAAACGGCTAGTATCATCATTGGAGGAATCGAAACCCTGATTAAGTAAGTTTTAAAATAGAGGATTCATATAGCCTAACTCAATATCCTGAGAATTCGGTATAGTTAATTATGAAAGATGGTTCATTTTGCTTATGCATTGACTACCGCAACCCTAATTAGGCAACAATTAAGAATTGCCATCAGCTGCCCAGGATCGTCGATTTGTTCGACTAACGGCAAGGATTAGTTATTCCTTAAGATTAGTTTCAAGCAGTAGTTGGAATAACCATCTCACCTTAAAATAAGTTTTTCTATAATAGTTGTCATATAAGTATCAAGGCTGCTTCTTTGGAAACCTTGTATAGATGGAATGTTAAACATCTAATGTTAGACAGAAGATTAGTAAGTCCAATTATCAGGATCTGAAAGTTGCCTTGGAAACAACGAATAAGATCATACGAATCCATAATCATCTTTAAGATGCCAGTATACGGCAGAAAATCAAGGATTAATGAGAGTAGCAACCCTCTTGAGTTCTTGTTGAGGAAGGAGGTTCAACAAAAGATATCACCCTGGGAGGGTGTGCCAATTTGTTAATTATCAGACTAGTTAAACTCTGAATATATAGAATCATTCGACGGAATCAAATGTATCAAGATCAAATAGCTCATAAGCTAAAACCTATTTAAGGAGTTTGGCGGAGCACGCAATGCATCACACACTAATGATTTAAAGATGTGTTTCACCAATAAGTCGAGAATCATTATCACATAATGATATGCAGATTGATGATATGATGAGCAACCTGTATCGATTAAGGATCAACAGGTTAAGAAGCTCCAAAAGGATACATGTACCAAATATAAAGGTCACTTTGGGAGCTCGGAGAGACTCAAGATACGCTATAGAAGATTAGTCCATTATGCGACAAAAAGAACTTCCAGCATTTTAGCAAATATCGAGGTCGAGATTTCTTTTAAGGGGGTGAGGATGTAACACCTAATAAAATCACGTCCAATGATGTATTGACACGTGTAATAAACCCTAATAAAGTCAAACATTGAATTTAAGGGACTAATTTTTTGAAAAATTGAAAACTTTGATTATGAAAGGACTGGAAGTGTTAGCATACCTAAAATAAGTTCCTAAATAACCTCTCACAATAATTATATTCACAAATAAGCCACTTGACGATCGAGTGTAGCCGTTTGCGTAATTAATTTAAAGTTTGCGCAATAAAGGGTTAAAAGCGTCAACATGTTAATTCTTACCTCTGAGTGACCTTTTAACAAACTGGGAGCTTCATGATATTTTATTATACTCTCGGAATGCTAATTATTGGCCGACTAAGGTTTTTATGCCTATAAGTAAAGTTACGCGCAACTTTGCAAGTTAGAGGGGCTAAAAGTGTCAATATGTTTAATTATACCTCTGAATGACCTTTTAGCGAACCCGAAGCATTGTGATGTTTAATAATACTTTCAAGAATGCCTAATATGGGTTAGATAAGGCTTCAATGCTATTAAATGATGAGATGCGCAAGTTTGCGCAATAGAGGGACCTAAAGCGTCAACTTTTGAATCTACGCCTTTCGGTGACCAACTAAGCGAACGAGAGCATAGTAACATTTAATTATATGCTTGGGAATGATCAATATGGGCCATGGAAGGCTTGGATATCATTAAACGGCATTTCGCGCTACTTTGCGCAATTAAAGGACTATTTGCGTCAAACCGCAAAAGTATGTCGATTCGTAGGGTATCGGACCTTCTGGAATATGATCATAAGTTAAAAATACCCTAAATATCCCTTACCTAGCTTAGATATAGGCTTGGAGGTGTTTGATGCGCAAAAATAAACTTTTAAGTCATGCAGGGACTAAAAGTGTCAAAAAGTGCACAAGTTTGCATTTTCACGCATATCTCACATTCTGAATATACCCGGGCACCCAAAAATTTATGTAAGCACCAAAATATTTTATTTTAGTGTATGGATTGATAAAATTCCATTCGTCGCGTAGTTTAGATCATTTTTCGCGTCCGTTCGTGTTTCGTCGTAATTAGACGAACAACGTGACCGTACGGCCAAACGAACCGACATCCGACATGTTTTCAAGCATGTTTTATGTTCCCTATGTTCAGGCTTCATTATGGAACCTTTTAAATAGCTTAACGGGCTTTAAACATGCCAAACGTGACCTTAAAAGCTAACAGGGACCATTTCTGTCATTGTTTCAAAGTTTCTGTTGCTGAACTGGAAGCTAGGTAGGCCGCGTGACCCTCTTGGGTCCCTTACACGGGCCATGTGAAGTACACAGATGCAGAAAACAAGTTCCAGCTGCTGGTTTTGCTAAAAATGGTTTTCATACTCTCATTTTATCAACCTATGGGCTGTTTGGGGCGCCCATAGTATACCCAAAACAGTGGGTAAAGGTGTACGGTCCAGATTTGATCACGTTTATCAAGAAATGATCTTAACGGTCCTCAAAAACCTATAAATACCCTTTCCCCATTTCATTCCAACTTGCACCTCTTCCATTCTGAGCTTGTTCTCTGATTCAAGGAGGATCCTAAGCTTGGGGGAACCTACATTCAGTCCCTTGGACCATTCGTAAGTGTTCCTTCGTGCTTAGTTCATTAGTTTAGCGTTTATAGCCGAAAAGTCAAACGTTTTCGATAAACGCTTTGACTTTTAAACGGTTAAGCCATTGTTCGTAGCAAACATGGCTACGTGACCGTAATTAGGTAGGTGTTAAACCCTCAAAAGGGCACCTCCTAATTACCACGTTTACTTAGTTAAATTGTCGAGTCAAATAAAGGTCAAACGGGTTAGTTTTAGATAAATTCATAACTATTAATATAAGAAATCATAAAATCAGTTTTCTCACTTTAATAACTTGGTAAATATTAGTTGAACATGCCTAAGCATGATTCAACCCGACAATTCTAAGTATAGGCTCGACTCGGAACCGAAAGTCGCAAAAGTTGACTTTTGCTTTAACTTTTAGTTCTGACCCGATTTAGCTTAGTTTAGATATGTCTTAGGATTCCTTTAGGACCATGTTATAGGTTAGTGTAACCCTCTGAGGTTATACAACTTGGTTCCTTAGTTATCCGATTCATATGCATGTTTCCGTTAAATGCCTAAATGTTGACTATTATGCCCTTTTAACCTTAAAACGAAATTTTTGAAATGTGAGAGGATAGAAACCTTCATTACTGATTTATAAACTTGTCCCTAAAATTTGACATTAGTTTGAGGTCTAGATTAGGAGTTATGCTCATTAGCGTAAATGAAAAGCTTTTTATTAATTAAACGGCGTAATTAGCATAAAGCCTATCTAAACCCAATTTTTGATACCAAACTTTTTACCTACTGATGTAAAATAATATTTTGGGATTTTTAAAGATTTTTATTTATTTTTAGGCTGAGCATAACATAGGGTTCTAGCCTTGATTCGGTAATTGTCGGTTTTGCCCTTTTGACCATATAATGAGTTTTACATAACATTTTGATACCAAACATTTTGCTACTGATTTTATATGATAAATAGAACATTTTAAGATTTCTGGAATGATAAAAATATCCGCTTTTCTTATAAAACCCGGAAATCGCTTAAAATCGCTTTTTTACGCGTTTTTAACGCATATAAGTTAAAAATATTTTTAACATATAAGGTTTGATACCTACTGATGTTTTAAGTAAATTTTCATAATTAAACAGTAGGCAAAATTTTTAAATTCAGAATTCTAATTTTGACCTTTAAAGCTTAAGTGAAATTACCAAAATGCCCCTTCGGTGCATAGTTTGGTCATAATTAATAAATTTCACATATATGTAATACCCTACTGATATAACTTATTAAAGTAAGTATTTTTACTGATTATATCAGACTTGACACTCAGATTATTATTTAACCTCTCTTATAACCTTTAAAATGACCAAAATACCCCTACGGGGCATAAATTGGTCTTAAATTCGTTTTGCGCATAATGGATGGTATCATACTGATATTACAACATATTTAAGGCATAATTACTTAGGAAACCTGTTCATGACTCTTTCGGTTACCCGCTACGCACTTTTCGCGTTCGGATCGGCTTATGTAACTAGTTTTCATAAATTAGCCGAAACGGGTCAAACCTTATCCTTTTTATCTCGAAATCCAGAATGTGTTTAGTTTACCCATACTAAAAAAGTATACAAGCTTGTCGGGTCTAAACCACATTCTAATCCGGTCTTCGCATAATCATGCATTTTGAACCGTATCTTCTTTTTCAAACTAACCGGGCTAAGTTTAGGCTTAATTAAAGACCCGTTAGGAATCTAATAGGTTATTAAAAACCTTCGTTCCAGTTTAGGAGCCCAGTAAAAGCTATCTGTACTTGCTGATTTGATATACGGCTGGGATTGAATTTATATTTACCTCAGGTAAATACTTTTAACTTATTTTCCCTATACGGGCTTGGGGTACGGTATATAAAATACCGCTTGGTCGGGCATTGAATTTTTAATTGTATGAAGGTTAATTTATTGATATGACCCGTTTAAATTGTTTTGTTTGCTTAAAACCCTTTGGGGGGGTTAATGACCATGTCCCGGATATCCTTGTCATCATTTTAAGAAATGGCCACGACCTAAGCACGGGGTGTAGGCGTACACCCGACAGTGCATATATAAATAATGAGGTATAACCGCCGGTTACGGGAATAACCCTCCGCGGGACTATATCATGTGGTGTGTCTATTAATCTTTAACCCGGCGTCAATCCGGGCTACTGATCGTATAACGAACATGTAATTCTTTTACAAGTTTATATATAAATAATTATCCCAAGTTATAAAAAGTTTTATGCCATGTGCATTCAAATCAATTTTCTTAAACGTTTTCAAAATGAGTCAGTTAAATTGTATTTACCAGTGTAAACTAAAGTATTTTCTCAAAAAGGCTAAGTGCAGGTACTAATCAGAATAGGCTGGCCTCTCCTAGCATCAAATAAAAGTCTCGCGAGCTTAGATGCCTTAAAGTCTGTTGAACAAATTTTCTTTTTATCTTTTGATCCGCATGTGGATCTTTTGCAACCGTATTTGTAATACTTGATATTACTCTTTATCAGATTGTAATATATTTATCTTTTGCTTCCGCTGTGCATTTAAATTGTGTTGTTTAACTATTATGTTATCAACTACGTCACGATACTCCCCACCGGGCCCACCGGTAATACGTCGAAATATCGGGGTGTGACATCAACATTCATAGTTCTACATACAATATATTACCATATTGTTTTCAGGTGCTCAAGGAGGAAACTGCTTCACCTGCTTGATTCCAAGAACACCAATCACAGCAGTGGCTCAAAAGACCACAAACAGTTTAGGGAATCTTGAAAATGGTTTTGCGACACCAAGATCTCGAGGCAGATCTGCAATGTACACCATGGCTCGCGCACCGTATTCTAGAAGTCCTTTAACTTTTAGCCAACAGGTTTTGCTTGATCTGCTTTTCTCTATTCAACTTACTTCGCAATACTGCTGAAGTAGAATTTGTTTATGCTTACATCATATTCAAGGAATCAAGTCAGATTATGGTCATGATGCTGCATTGACATCTTCTCAAGGGCATGAAGGGAAAATGGTACTTTTGTAATAATCTACATTATCGACATGGGCAACTTGTCTGTTTTTTAAGTTAAAAAAAGGGTAGATGCACGGAACCCCCGATCGCGGAAGTGAACCCACTTCCCAAGCTAGCGACTCGACAACGCTGCCTGGCGGAGAAACCCCTGCTAACTCGAAGGGAACTGAAGAGCCTAGGGTTACCAGGTTTTGAACCCATGACCTCAAGGATCCTCGAGCCAGTTTAAAGTGGCGGTCGGTGGCCACTAGGCCAACACCCAATGGCTCTGTTTTTTAAGTTAGTGACTTTATATCTTCATTGCATGATTCTGATTCTAAAAGCTGACTCTGTAAGCACCTTCTTTGGTTCTCTTCATGAGCAAGAGCTTGTTTACAAAACTCCAATCGGTTTTTAACATCTTTTGAGAGTGTAATCTCAGAATCCAACTTTCTTTCCAGTATCGATATCTCACCACAAAAAGCACGTTTCTCAATACCCCACTCGTTTTCCTTCACACGAAGCCTATTTCTAAGCATTTCATAATTTTCTTCCAATTGATTGAATAGACCGCTCTTCATTTTTAACTGTTCTTCAACTTTGACTTTTTCTTCATTCAACCTTTCAAACATATGATCTAATTCTCTCCTTTGCTTGGAAGTTTCATAATTCTCAATATCCCACTCTCTTTCCTTCAATTTAAGACTACTTTTAAGCTTTTCATGAGCTTCTTCCAAGCTCCTGAATTGCTAATTCCTCCATTTTAGCTGTTGTACTAGCTTCTGGTTTGCTCCCTCCAAGTTTTCCAATATGGTGTTTTGTTTTGTTATTGTATTAATGAATACTTTTAAATTTACCTTCTATTTTTGTTGATCTGAATTAAAAGCAAATGAGTGAAAGAGGTGACATATTGGAAAACTTGGAGGGAGCAAACCAGAAGCTTGTACAACAGCTAAAATGGAGGAATGAGCAATTCAGGAGCTTGGAAGAAGCTCATGAAAAGCTTAAAAGTAGTCTTAAATTAAAGGAAAGAGAGTGGGATATTGAGAATTATGAAACTTCCAAGCAAAGGAGAGAATTAGATCATATGTTTGAAAGGTTGAAGGAAGAAAAAGTCAAAGTTGAAGAACAGTTAAAAATGAAGAGCGGTCTATTCAATCAATTGGAAGAAAATTATGAAATACTTAGAAATAGGCTTCGTGTGAAGGAAAACGAGTGGGGTATTGAGAAACGTGCTTTTTGTGGTGAGATATCGATACTGGAAAGAAAGTTGGATTCTGATATTACACTCTCAAAAGATGTTAAAAACCGACTGGAGTTTTGTAAACAAGCTCTTGCTCATGAAAAGAACCAAAGAAGGTGCTTACAGAGTCAGCTTTTAGAATCAGAATCATGCAATGAAGATATAAAGTCAAAACTTGAAAGATTGACAACACGCGCCATCTGTTTAGCCATAAATGCCATCATCTTCTTTTGTGAGCTGGTCTTGGACCTCTTGGTCGAGTTCGAGTGGCGGCTAGATGACATCTAAAGGTTCAAAACAAAGGAATAGAGGAGACTTGATCATAATGTTTTGCTTTAAAGAAATTTGTTTTCATGAATGCATCACATAGCACATAGTGTTCAAATAATTTCACATAGTATAACATGAATTTCACATAGTGTAACATGGAAAATGAAAGCATCGTAAATTGTTCACGAGAGATTATTATTGTTTTAGATTGTGAGAAAAGTGTGATTCGTGTCTCCAAGCTTGAAACGAAGTAACGTATAAATGTAAAACACATCAAAATTGAGATAGCATAAAATAGATTTAACGTAAAATTTGGATTGTCACGGAACGTAACTAAGACTACTCCAAAGTAAATCGAAGACCTTTTGAGTTAGGGAAACGTGCCTTGGCCTAATAGACAAATACTCTCGTCGAGAAGCGATTAACGGTATTTGTCCTTCCAGTTACTACACGTCCCCAGTCGATTGGAAAATCGAAACTTTGGCGAGATTGAAAATCGAAGAGTGGGACTAGTTATCAAGATAAGGGTTTCACTCCTAACTTGGTAACATCGTACCCTAGTGTGGTTAGTACTTATCAAATGATAAGGGTCCACTAGAATATGAAATGGAAACTCCCATCAAGATATGGATATCACTCCTAACTTGAGGGTAAATTTCGTGCAAAATAACAAGTATAGCTGAATGAAAGTCATCACCAAATGTGGGAATCACCCCTATTTTGGTGGGTCGTTTCGATTGTGACATAAGAGTGTCTTCACCAAGCCTCCAAGTGTGTATTGTGTTAGCCTTAGGAATGGCATGTATATAAAAGACCAAGGAAATAGATAGAAGGCAACAAGATAGAATGCAAGTAGTTTTAAAGAACAAATAAGGATATGTTCCTAAACTATAGACTAGGTAAAAGCATTCCTACTTTTCCTAATTCCCTATAGTTATGGCTCTGATACCAATCTGTCACACCCCAACCGATGGCGGAAACATCGAAGTGAGACGAAAACAAGATTGTTCATAGCATCATAACATGACTATATAATTAATCAAGATTTCATAAATATTAAAATGTCATACATGGTTCCAAAACATGATCAAATTGTATCAAACATAAATCAAAACATTGTTTATTTCTAAGGTGTGTTTCTAAATCTACCTTAAACTTGTTTCTTCACTAGCATCATCTTTCAACCTGCAACATGTATTAAAATAATGATCAACAAAAATGTTGGCAAGTATACAAGTTTGAATACATAGCATAAAAATAAAATGTTTAAATATGCTCGTATCTAACATGAATAATGCATACAAGTTACTAATATGCTGAACGGGTGTAAACTATTTGTCAAACCAAAGTTTCCAACGCAATCGTGATTACCCAACATCGTTGAGACGAAGAGGGTGTAACATGTTTTACTTAACAATACCCTAAAAATAGGGGTGGTGCGTTAATCCTATAGCGCTATAATTGTTAAGGTAGGCTAGCAAAGTTAATGAGCATATTGACACAATGTATACATAGCATATGAGATTAACAAGTATCACATGTTTTCATGTTTAAATGTGGATTGAGTGTGATTTGAATAAATAAGTCTCAAGTGTTGCGTGTTTTTGTATAAAGTACATATTGCACCCAAAGTGACTAAAATGAAAATGGGATCGAGTATACTCACAGTTTTGCGTATGGAATACACTTAAACCGCGAGCGGAGTTGATGAAGTCTCGAGATCACACTGATATGGTTAAACGAGAGTATAAGTATTCTGTCGGATAAGAATGTTAAAATGCGTTAAGTGTGCAAAATAAAACGGGTAACAGGTTGATTCGCGGGGATGGACACAGTCCATTCATACGGATCAACGTTTTCAGTAAAACGGACCGACTATTATGGTTGGATATGAACTAATTTGATTTGTAAAAAAGTAAGATAATTAATTCAAACAGTGAATGAAATGCTCGGACGCGCTAAACTGATGTGAAAACAGAAGTAAAACGATTTAGTTTAGAAAAAGTTCGTTCGCGAGGATGGACTTGGTCCGTTCGTGCGAAACGACTGTTAACGTTACGAACAGTTTAATTTATAACCTGAATCAATTGCAACCGTTAAGTAAATTGTCTAAATTGTTCAAAACGATAAATAAGATGTTCAAACGGTGATGAATATGTGTGAAAATAGAAATGAAAATCAAACAGAAAACGTAAAAATTTGCCCGTTCGTACGGATGGACTTAAGTTCGTCTGCGCGAACCTATTGTTCTTGTTAAAACATGTGTTTGATCCATTTAATCAGATCGTTTCTTGTTGGAAATTAACCCTAATGCTGATCCTTAACTATGAAATGAGTTAAGGGCCTGATGGGTTCCTGTTGGTGCATATGTCTGTCGACTTCGTCTTGTATCAAGTCTTGTAATAGTTTGGATAGATCAGGGCACGTTGTATGAGAAAATTGAGAAAAATATAGGAGTTAGCCATTTCACACGAAATGGAACTTGTCCATTTCGTACGAAATGGGACTGGCCATTTCGTGTGAGCCATCTCGTGCTGAATGGGCTGCCTATAAATAGTAGCCTTGAGTCTTTCATTTGTAACATTTCGATTCCGGTAGTGAAGCTCTGCCGATGAATGTTGCATAATTTAGCCGAAACGGGTCAAAAATTTGCAAAGTCTGAGCACTTGGTCCCTCTACTGAAAAGGAAAGCATAAGATTCGGACTTGTAAGAAATGCATGGTTAAATCTTGGAAGTTTACAAATTTTTGTCTTCTGATGAAGGCTTACGGACCGCAAAGGTGAACCCATACGGTCCGTAAGCCAACGGAGCTCGGCATTTTTGATCAAGTCGGTTATGGACCGCAAAGCCAAGAGCTTACGGTCCGTAAGTGAGTCTTACGGTCCGCAAAGCTTAAGGCTTACGGTCCGTAAGAATGTCGCTGGCAGCAGAATTTTGGACAGATGCCTGTTGAACAAGTTACACCGCCTTATAAGAGTGGTATTCGAAAATCAGGGGCCCTATAACTGGTTTTTAGCATCATAGGGACACCTGGGAACATCTTGCAACATTCATAGACCAAGGTGTGATGATCTTATGGAATTTAGCCCACTATATAAGAAGAACAAGTTGCAACATTTTTGTCACTCATTTGCAACTCACTTCAAGGACTTCTCTGGAGCTCCTCTGATCAGCAACAAGCTTCCTTAGGATCCATAAACGTACTTAGGACCTTTGTAAGTGTCCTTAATCTTTTTAATTCAGTTTAGCTTAGTTGATTAGCTAAAAGTCAAACCGTCATAATTAAGGTTTGACTTCCAGATTAATCAATAATTGTTCAGTCAAATATCGAATTAAATGTACCTATAAGTAGGTAATTATGTGGGTAATAATCCCTTAAAAGGGTACTCTCTGATTCCCACTCTAACTAGGTCAATTTTCGGGTCAAACTTGATATAAAAAAGTCAACAGAATGCTTAATTTCAAATAAATACATAATTAACAATGTAGAAGCTATGCAACCTGTTTTATCATTAATATAACTTGGTAATTAATGTAAGAACATGTCTAAACATGTTCACCCCGATAACTTTCAGTTTAGGCCCGGTCGGAACCGAAAGTCGCATAATTTGACTTTTGCTTTGACTTTCAGTTCTGACCTGTTTGAGCATGTTTTAGAAATTCCTTAGAGCCATATTAGGACCAGGTTTCATGTTAGTATAACCCTCTGTGATTATACAACTTGGTTCAATAGTTATCCGATTCATATGCATGTTTCCGTTAATTGCTTATATGTTGACTATTATGCCCATAGGATCTTAAAACGTGATTTTTGAAAATGTAAAAGAGTAGATACCTTAGTTACTGATTTATAAACTTACACCTAAATTTTGACATCAGTTTGAGGTCTAGATTAAGAGTTATGCTCAACAGCGTAATTAGAAAGTTTTTAGTAAGTAAATGGCGTAATTAGCATATAGCCTATCTAAACCCGATTTTTGATACCAAACTTTTACCCTCTAATATAAAATAATATTTTAGGATTTTTGGAGATTTTTATTTATTTTTAGGCTAAGCATAACTTAGAACTCTAAGATTGATTCGGTAATTGCCGGTTTTGCCCTTTTGGGCTATAAAATGAGTTTTACAAATCCTTTTGACCTCAAACCTTTTGCTACTGATTTTATATGATAAATAAAATATTTTGAGCCTTCTGGAAAAATAAAAATATCAACTTTCCTTTGAAAACCCGGAAATGGCTCCAAATCGCCTTTTTAAGCATTTTTACGCATAGTATGTATTAAAGCTATTTTAAACACATAAGGTTTGATACCTACTGATATTTTAAGTATATTTTTATACTTTAACAGTAAGCTAAAAGTTTTTAAACTCAGGTTTCCAGTTTTGACCTTTTAGGCTTAAGTGAAATTACCAAAATGCCCTTCGATGCATAGTATGCTTAGAGATGATAAATTTCACACATAGGTTATACCCTACTGTTATAACTTAGTAAATTAAGTATTTTTTACTGGTTACATCAGACCCAAAACTCAGATTTATATTTAAACTCTTTTATAACCTTTAAAATGACCAAAATACCCCTACGGCGCATAATTTGAGTTTAAATTCATTTGGGGCATAATAGAAGATATCTTACTGATGTCACAACATATTTAAGGCATATTAACTTAGGAAACTTGTATGTGACTCTTTTGGTTACCCGTCACGCACTTTTCGCGTTCGGATCGGCTTATGTAACTAGTTTGCATAATTTAGCCGAAACGGGTCAAACCATATCTTTTTATCTCAAAATCCAGAATGTGTTTAAGTTACCCATATTAAACAAGTGTCCAGGCTTGTCGGGTCAGAACCACATTCTAAACCGGTCTTCGCTCTATCATGCGTTTGAATCGTGTATTACTTATGAAAACTAACCGGTCTAAGTCTAAGTGTCACGGCCCCCGACCCGGTTTGACCCGTTTCAGGAGCCGCGGGACAGAAATCCCGTGGTATTTATTTAACAGCGGAAGTTTCTTCAGGATCTTTTAAAACTGAAATATTTCCTGATTATTTTATTTCACAACTCGGGATAAAACCCGGTAATTTACAATCTTGAAATTTCACAGAGAAATCTTTTATTTTACAAAACATGTTTCTTTATTTTATACTGAGCCACTTCCTTAAGCTTATAGTGCTACTCGGCACTTTTCCTGGATCACAACAGATCACCTGAAACATGTTTGAAAAAGGTTTTGTCAGCGGGAAATACTGAGTGAATCATTCATTTTACTAAAACGACCTGTTTGTTATAATTTACAGTATTAAGAGCGATTACAATGTCTCTATCTTTTAGATTAACTGATCCAGTTGTCACTTGACGGACTTGTGACTGTGGACATACCACTTGCTGGGTCCGTTCACCCACAAGTGATAAATAATTAGTAGCTATGTGCACATCCCCCCACATACTGGCAGTAATTTCATATTACATAGACTTAATCCCTGTAATTATAATCTTTGAAAATAAACATGCTTTTGGAAAGTAATTTGATAAAAAGAGAATGACTCACATTGCAGATTTAACAGAGCTTAGCCTACTGATTAGCCTTGATAACCTAGTTTAAATAATCAGGCACACAAACTAGGTTAGTAACTTAATACAACATTTACGATAACTCACGAGATTACAACCTTCACAACGAATGACAAAGTGCGATACTTAAACATCCATCGATTTAACGACGAATGACAAAGCATAAACCCTAATGTGGGCAGCACTTAAACATCCATTGGATAGTTTAATCAATCGGACATTGAATCGTATCAGCGATCGAGTTATTACCCTGAATTGTGGCAGTACTTCATGATCAGTGTGTGTTTATTGTGGTAAACAGAACGTATCTCAGTGCATGCAACGAAGTTTTACGTCGTTTCAATACCAAAATTCGATTGCCAATGTCTGCTATTTATACTCAAAATTTCACTTTGCTTACGGACCGTAAGCCTCACAATGTTGCGGTCCGTAAGAGTGCTTACGGACCGTAAGACTCACAATGTTACGGTCCGTAAGGGTTGAAAATAGGTTATAGGGTAGCCACGGTTGGGACTAGCTTTGCTGACTTGACAGATTCTTAATTTCGAATTTTGACAGCGAGTATTTTTAGATAATCGTTAACTAGGGTTTACCCCCCTGAGTTTTAGGGGCCCTGATCCTGATTCCGATTGTTCTGAGAATTTTAGGGTTTGTGCAGAATCACTTGGGTGTCTTAATTAGGGTTTCCTATTGGACAATTTAATTTAATAAATATGACTTTTGATGAGAGTTGTTACATTCTTCCCACCTTAATAAAAATCTCGTCCTCGAGATTTACTGGAATAAATGAGGATACTTTCGCTTCATTTCTGATTCCAGCTCCCAAGTGTATTCAGCTCCTCTCTTTGAGTCCCATCTGACTTTGACTAAAACTAGTCGTTTATGTTTGAGAAACTTGATCTTTCGATCCTCAATTTGAAGAGGTTTCTCAACAAATTTCAACTTTTCGTTTATCTCTATATCTTGAAGAGGTATTACCATAGATTCGTCCGATAGACATTTCTTGAGATTGGATATATGAAATACATCATGTACTCCAGATGATTCTTCTGGTAGTTGTAAACGATAAGCAACTGGTCCTATACGTTGGATCACTGGAAATGGTCCTACGTACCTTGGACTTAGTTTTCCTTTCTTACCAAATCGAACAACTCCTTTCCAAGGAGAAACTTTCAACATTACTCTGTCTCCAACCTTAAATTCTAATGGCTTGCATCTATTATCGGCATAACTCTTCTGGCGATCTCGAGCCGTCTTCAGTCTTTCCTTGATTTGAGTAATCTTGTCGGTCGTCTCTTGCACTATTTCAGGACCTGACAATTGACTTTCTCCTATTTCTGCCCAACAAACTGGAGTTCTGCACTTTCTTCCATATAGTGCCTCGAATGGGGCAGTTTCAATACTTGAATGATAGCTATTATTATAGGAGAATTCAATTAATGGTAAATGATCATCCCAATTTCCACCAAAATCTATCACACATGCTCGGAGCATGTCTTCTAGAGTTTAGATCGTCCTTTCACTTTGTCCGTCTGTTTGGGGATGATATGCCGTACTTAGGTTTAGTCGAGTTCCCATTGCTTGCTGGAAACTTTTCCAGAAATGAGAAGTAAAAGGACTATCCCTATCTGATACAATGGAGAGTGGAACTCCATGTAGAGATACGATTTCATCTACATATAACTTTGCCAATCTTTCCATGCTAAAGGTTTCTTTCATTGGTAGAAAGTGAGCTGATTTGGTTAATCGATCCACAATTACCCAAATCGCATCATTACCTTTTCTTGTTTTGGGTAACTTAGTAACAAAATCCATTGTTATGAGTTCCCATTTCCATACAGGCATCTCTAATTGTTGTAGTAGACCTGAAGGTTTCTGATGTTCTGCCTTAATTTGTGAACAAGTAAGACATTTAGAAATATATCTAGCTATATCCTTTTACATGCCTATCCACCAAAAATTCTTTCTTAAATCTTGGTACATCTTATTGTTTCCTGGATGTATAGTATACCTAGATTTATGGCCTTCTTCTAAAATCTTAGGTCTTAAGTCTCCCTGATTTGGTACCCAAATCCTTTTCTTATGGAATCTCCAGATTCCATCAGCTCCTTGCTCTAATTCTTTTATTCGTCCCTTCATTCCTTCAGCATCATCTTGAATTGCTGTTTCCTGAACATTCTTTATTTGTTCCATTAAATCTAATTGTAGATTTAATCTAAGAGCACGAATTCGTCGTTGTTTCTCATAATACTTACGACTTAAGGCATCTGCAACTATATTTGCCTTTCCTTCGTGATACTAAATATCACAGTCGTAATCACTTAGGATTTCCATCCATCTTCTTTGCCTCATGTTTAACTCTTTTTGCCCAAATATATATCTTAAACTTCTATGATCTGTATAAACAGCAAATTTACTTCCATACAGATAATGTCTCCAAATCTTAAGGGCAAAAATTACGGCTCCTAATTCTTTTTCATGAGTCGTATAATTTTCTTCATGCTTTTTCAATTGCCTTGAAGCATATGCAATCACCTTTTTGCGTTGCATAAGCACACATCCATATCCTAGTTTTGAAGCATCACAATATACTTCAAAATCTTCAGTTCCTTCCGGTAAGGCTAAGATTGGAGCATTTGTTAATTTCTGTTTCAAAATCCTAAAGGCTTTTTCTTGTTTAGGTCCCCAGTCAAACTTAACGGCTTTACAGGTTAACTTAGTTAATGGTACGGCTATCTTGGAAAAATCCTTAATAAACCGTCGATAATATCCAGCTAAACCTATAAAACTTCTAATTTCCATTGCGGTTTGCGGAACCTTCCAATTGGTAATTGCCTCTATCTTAGCAGGATCTACGTGAATACCTTGGTGGTTCACCATATGTCCTAAGAATTGCACTTCCTTTAACCAAAATTCACACTTTGAGAATTTGGCATAAAGCTTTTCTTTTCTTAACAAAGTTAAGAGTGCATGCAGGTGCTGACAATGCTCTGTCTGACTTTTGGAATAAATAAGTATATCATCTATAAAAACAATTACAAATTTATCCAAATATGGTTTACAGATCCTATTCATCATGTCCATGAATGCAGCAGGTGCATTCGTTAATCCAAAGGGCATGACTGTAAACTCGTAATGACCATACCTAGTTCTGAAAGCAGTTTTAGGTATGTCTTCTTCTTGTACCTTCAATTGATGATATCCGGAGCGTAAATCTATCTTAGAAAAATATCTAGCTCCTTGAAGTTGATCGAATAGATCATCAATCCTAGGTAATGGGTATCGATTCTTAATTGTAACCTTATTTAATTCTCTATAATCGATACACATTCTCATTGAACCATCCTTTTTCTTAACAAATAGCACTGGTGCTCCCCACGGGGATGAACTAGGTTGTATGAATCCTTTCATTAGTAATTCATCTAATTGCTTTTTCAATTCTAACATTTCTGTCGGTGCTAACCGATAAGGTGCCTTGGCTATTGGTGTAGTTCCTGGAATTAGATGAATCCTAAATTCTACTTCCCTATCTGGTGGTAATCCTGGTAACTCTTCTGGAAATACATCCGGATATTCTGAGACTACAGGAATTTCCTTAAGTTCTTTACCCTTAGTACTAATGATTACTGAAATCATATATACTATTCCTTGTTTTCGTTCATAATTAGCAACTTTCATTACTGATATGAACTTCATGGGCTTACGTGGTTTATCTCCTGTAATCCTAATTACTTCTCCGGTAGGTGATTGAATTTCTATGGAATTCTGATCACAAAGGATTCGAGCATAGTTGGTTACTAACCAATCCATTCCTAATACAACATCAAATTCAGCTAAATTCATTGGCAATAGGTTTGCAGAGAATTTATGTCCTAAAAGGTCTATATTTTCTTCCTGCAAAACTTTATCTATTTTAACTGAATTTCCGTCTGCCGTTTCAACTGTAAAAATCTTCCTAATACTGGTTAAAGGTAAATTAAGAGCTTGACAGAATGAAGTATTTATAAAACTTTGGTTTGCACCAGAGACAAATAATACTTTTGCGTATACGTTGTGAACTAAGAACGTACCCGCTATCACATCTGGGATGAGTTCTGCTTCTTGAGTGGTCAACTGAAATGCCCTGGCATTCTTCTTAATAGTTCCGTCGGTCGCCTTGGTTTTGTTGTCTGCTGGTTTGCCCAATTTAGAACATTCTATTTTGAAATGTCCTGCTTCTCCACAATTGTAACAAATTATGGATTTCTTCCTGCAATTCTCCTCACGATGCCCTATCGTTTTGCAAAAATTGCAATATACCTTGCATTTTCCAAAATGTTTCTTTTTGCAACTTTGACAGAACGGCAAAGTTGAAGATTGCCCTGTTCCTCTTTTCTTGAAGCTGTTATTATTACCCGTACGAAATCCTTGGGTAATTTTATGAGCCAGTTCCTTCTTTCTGTTTTCATCTTGTGTGCGTACCAGTTCATCGGTTAGGGTATTAGCTAATTCCACAGCATCATCAATAGTGCGAGGTCTCGCAGCTTTAACGATATTGCGGATCTCACTAATCAGTCCCCAAATGTAGCGAGAAATGAGTACCGGTTCTGGCGAAGCCAGCGTTGGTACCACTCTAGCATATTCAAAGAATGTTGAAGTATAACCGCGACAATCTACACCCATCATTCGATGATTTAGGAACTTATTTGTCATTTGTTCCTTTTCATACTCGGGACAGAATTTTCTTTCTACAAGACCCTTAAATTCTTCCCAATTCATAGCATAAGCTATTATTCTTCCTTTTGATTGTAACACAGTGTTCCACCATTCAAGTGCTCCTTCCTTGAAGAGATTTGATGCGTACATGACCTGATCATCTTTAGCACATTTACTTATTGCAATTACTGCTTTGGTTTTCTCTAACCAACGCAGTGATGCAGTTGCTCCTTCATTGCCTGCAAATTCAGTGGGTTTACAAGCAAGGAATTCCTTGAAAGTGCAACCAGGCATTGCGGCTTTCATTTTCTTAGGAAATGGAGCTTGATGCGGTTCATCATTATGATTAACATGATCATTGCCTCTGTTTACACTATTACTGAAGTTATCTTCAGAATTACGTTTACTAGGAACGATTTGTTGTGGTTCAATTGGATTCTTTATAGCAGCAACAAATGCTGGAATAGCATTGGCTATCCCTTGAGCAACGATATTTTCGATATCTTGCCTAGTCATATATTGATCTCCTGGATGTTGCTCAGACTAATTAACCTCATTTACTGGTTCATTACCAATGTTTGACATCTGATAATAAATTTTATGTAAATAATTAGTATAAATATAATAATATAATAAAACATTTTGCAAGTAATCACATTAACATGTATAACCAAAATTATCAATTTCCCGAGTTTCATTTCTATATATTATATTATGCCTCGTACACACGATTATCATACAACGTTTTATTGTTAAGTTATTACACATACTGGTTCTTTATAATTATTTATTAACAATTATTCCTGCAAACTCCCATTATCTGGTCAGCTAATTTCTTAAAAATTACGCTCCCTTTCATCGTACTTCCAAGTAATTCTTTCTCCAACATCCCTAATCCTATTTCCTGCATTAGTTAACTCTTCGCCCCAGAGACGAAGTTCAGCCAGATTCTCTGCGCTCATAGTTGGGTATAGTGGAGGTTCTAGGTTAACTTGTGGGAAAAATGTATCAGGGTTGTTTAAAAGATTTTGGTATTGCCAATCAGTTGTCCACCATTCATCTAATTCTACTGGTAGTGGTTGAGGTTGGACAATAGGATCTGGAATAGCAGGTTCCAGATTGATTGAAATTGGAGCTTCTAGTGGGTAACTGAAAAGATCTTCTTCAGTAAATATAAGATTTGGATTAGCTGGTTCAAGGTTTCCATCAGCAGGTCCGATGAGGTCACTCATTACTAGTTTATGATCTAAAACTTCCCAGGGAGTCATTTTCTGTTTCTGTCTAGAACTCTCTCCGACCTCTATTTCTGTTTGCTTAAAAATCTTCTCAGCTTCTATCTCTACTTGATTAACATTTTCCTCAATTTCTACCCCTTTTCCTTTGTCTTTTGGTTCTTCAGTTTTGGTAATCTTTCTTGTTGCTGGCTTTTTCCTACGTACATGCCTCCAGCCCACAAATCTGTTTCTTTTCTTGGGTTTAGGTTTTGCCAGTGGTTTGGATTGAAATTCCATGGGTTCTTCTTTGTCAGCGAAGTAACCAGTGAATTCCTCGGAAACTTCTATCTTAACGGGATAGAGGTTAAGATTTTCTAAAGCTTCAGACATCTCATTCATGCTGTTTAGTATATATGCAAAATACATACCAAATGTCAAAATAAAATAACAAAATTTCGTGGATAACTTTTAAATATTATTGCATACCATACATAAGACAACTGACAAGTAAAATATACTACAATTTATTGTGAACTTATTTATTTACTGAATAAGGTTTCTGGATTGTAACTAAATTGAGATGCTAAAACTTGAGTTAAGGTATTTAAAGATTTGCATTTTCTGCTACTGTGGCTAGCATATACAAATCTGCCCATTTCTCATCTAATTTCTCCTCCCAGGATGTTTTACTGGTTAATTCCTGGGTTTCCTGTTTAACTTTCTTTTCTCGGATTTTCTTGATTTTCTCCTTACTTTTCCTAATAATCAAATTTCTTTTATCCGGAGAAAGTGGTTCTTCATACTATGCTTTACGGACAAATATTCCTTCTTCAGGAATTACATAAGGTTTTGTTTGAGATGAACTTCCCTTCTCGTTAGATGACCTATCTAGTTTAAGATAGATATTTGACAGCTTTTGTTTACCCATACTGTAACTAACAAATAATCAGTTAATAAAACACATAATCACATAATTGGCAATCAGTAAAATTAAGTATTTCTAAATACTTAATAGACTTAGATCAGTGGCTCTGATACCACCTTATTTCTGTCACGGCCCCCGACCCGGTTTGACCCGTTTCAGGAGCCGCGGGACAGAAATCCCGTGGTATTTATTTAACAGCGGAAGTTTCTTCAGGATCTTTTAAAACTGAAATATTTCCAGATTATTTTATTTCACAACTCGGGATAAAACCCGGTAATTTACAATCTTGAGATTTCACAGAGAAATCTTTTATTTTACAAAACATGTTTCTTTATTTTATACTGAGCCACTTCCTTAAGCTTATAGTGCTACTCGGCACTTTTCCTGGATCACAACAGATCACCTGAAACATGCTTGAAAAAAGTTTTGTCAGCGGGAAATACTGAGTGAATCATTCATTTTACTAAAACGACCTGTTTGTTATAATTTACAGTTTTAAGAGCGATTACAATGTCTCTATCTTTTAAATTAACTGATCCAGTTGTCACTTGACCGGACTTGTGACTGTGGACATACCACTTGCTGGGTCCGTTCACCCACAAGTGATAAATAATTAGTAGCTATGTGCACATCCCCCCACATACTAGCAGTAATTTCAGATTACATAGACTTAATCCCTGTAATTATAATCTTTGAAAATAAACATGCTTTTGGAAAGTAATTTGATAAAAAGAGAATGACTCACATTGCAGATTTAACAGAGCTTAGCCTACTGATTAGCCTTGATAACCTAGTTTAAATAATCACGCACACAAACTAGGTTAGTAACTTAATACAGCATTTACGATAACTCACGAGATTACAACCTTCACAACGAATGACAAAGTGCGATACTTAAACATCCATCGATTTAACGACGAATGACAAAGCATAAACCCTAATGTGGGCAGCACTTAAACATCCATTGGATAGTTTAATCAATCGGACATTGAATCGTATCAGCGATCGAGTTATTACCCTGAATTGTGGCAGTACTTCGTGATCAGTGTGTGTTTATTGTGGTAAACAGAACGTATCTCAGTGCATGCAACGAAGTTTTACGTCGTTTCAATACCAAAATTCGATTGCCCAAGTCTGCTATTTATACTCAAAATTTCACTTTGCTTACGGACCGTAAGCCTCACAATGTTGCGGTCCGTAAGAGTGCTTACGGACCGTAAGACTCACAATGTTACGATCCGTAAGGGTTGAAAATAGGTTATAGAGTAGCCACGGTTGGGACTAGCTTTGCTGACTTGACAGATTCTTAATTTCGAATTTTGACAGCGAGTATTTTTAGATAATCGTTAACTAGGGTTTACCCCCCCTGAGTTTTAGGGGCCCTGATCCTGATTCCGATTGTTCTGAGAATTTTAGGGTTTGTGCAGAATCACTTGGGTGTCTCAATTAGGGTTTCCTATTGCACAATTTAATTTAAAAAATATGACTTTTGATGAGAGTTGTTACACTAAGTTTAATTAAAGACCCGTTAGGATTCTAATAAGTTATTATAAAACCTTCGTTCCAGATTAGGAGCCCAGTAAAAGCTACGTGCATTTGCTGTATTTGACTTATACGTTGCTCAGGTAAATACTCTTAACTTATTTTCCCTATACGGGCTTCGGATACGGTATTATAATAATACCGCTTGGTCGGATATGTAGTCATTTAAATCTGATTGTGATTAATGTAATTACATAACTTGTTTTATTCTGTATTATTTGGTGTATGGCCTTTGGGGGTTAAATGACCATGTCCGGGATATCCTTGGCATCATTCAAAGAAATGGCCACGACCTAAGCACGAGGTGTAGGCGTACACCTGACAGATGCATTATGTAAAAACTGGCCATCCACTTAAAGGAAATAATACTTGTGGGCATTATACCTGTGGCGTATCAATTAATCTAGACCGGCCCTACAAATCGGCCCTAATGGACGACAAATAAGTAAAACTATATACAAGATTATTTTAATAATTGTCCCAAGTTATCAAAGATATTTTTTGCCGAAGTGCATTCAAACCAATTTTCAAACTCTTTTCAAAATGAGTCTGTTAAGTTGTATTTACCAGTGTAAACTGACGTATTTTTCCAAAATGGCTAAGTGCAGGTACTATACGTAATAGGCTGGATACTCCAGGCATCAATAACCAAGTCTCGCAAGCTCTAGATGTCGAAGTCTGTTGAACAATTTTCCTTTTTATTTTGATCCGCCTGTGGATCTGTTTCAACTAATTTGTGATACTAATATTACAATTTATTTGGTTGAAATGAATCTATCTTTTGCTTCCGCTGTGCATTTAAATATTGTGTTGTTTGACTATGATGATATCAACTACGTCACGATACTCCCCACTGGGCCCACCGGTAATACGTGGAAATATCGGGGTGTGACAGGTTGGTATCAGAGCCAACACTGAGTGAATTAAAAACTAACCTTGTGTGTTTAATCTCAGTTACACAATTGCACATTCCTCAAATTTTCGAGTCTAGACAAAGAACATAGGACAAATCCTGATTTTGTTTTAAATTTTTTTGTCTTTTATATATTCTTTGTTGTTATTTTTGTTTATGATTGACAGGTCTAAATATTCCGCCAAGATTCTTTAGGAGAAAAGGAAAGTCACCTGTAGCAGGCCACGACCAGGAGGCCGGGCCTTCTCAAAGACGAACCTCACCCATCCCTATTAGCACTAGTCCACAGGGAGACTGGAGGGCGCATCTGCAGCCAGCGAGGCGGTCTGTCTCGTTAGCTTCGTCACCGTCTTACCTTCACTCTTTTGGGCCCCATTCAGAAAATGAGCCCGAAAACCCACAGCCTTCATTTATCCCTCTCTAGAGGTCCAACTCTCGTCACTCCTTTAATAACCCGTCATATATCTTCCGTAGTTGGTTCAACCCGGCCAACTACCTCGAGGAACCAGTGGGTGTTAACCCATTGGGACCTGAAGATCACTTTTCTGGAGATCACGCCATGGATATGGATGAGGATACCGACCCTACCGAACCACCGACCGGTACCCCCACACATCCCATAGAAATTTCTGATGGGTCATCTTTTCAGGGATCACCCTACCGTGGTCCTGACAGCTACCAAACGAGGTTCAACCAGTATGAATGGTACTTTACACCCTCTTACCATTCATCACCGCACCAGCAGCAGCAGCAACAGGATCCTTCTGGGGATTCACGTTTTGTGGCAGTTACCCCGCCACCACCACCACCTCAGCAACAGCCTCCTGAGCCACCGAGGTGAAGGAAAACGAATGCACGGATGTCCATGCAAGGAAGAGGAGTGCATATCAGCACCCCGCAACCTTCGAGTGGCAGCCACTACCTGCCTCTCCAAGAAGATCAGCTCATGGGGGGACCTTCAAACCCCAACCCGGAAGTGAACTCTGCACCTGTCGTGCCACCACCATTGGGCTTTGACAACCCAATTCCCACGTACACTGGCCCAGCAACATATAATCCCTTTGAGCAACCTGCTCACACCAGCTTTAATTATGCTGAGATCGACCCATACCTGGCGGCGTGGAACTACAATGCTCTTAACCCCGAAGGGCCCTACGGAGCTCCTTGGGGAGTTGGATACCCAGCTTATGGATACCAACAACAACCGCCTTTTCGACCTCCACATCAGCCGCAGCCGCAACCGCAGGCACCACGGTTTTCCCCGCCAAAACATGAGGAAATTCTCCAAAGATTGGACCAAGTTGAGCGGGAAGTTCACAGAGATCGCTGGGAACGACAAGGCTTCTTTAAGGGATTGACAAATTTGATAAAAGGGAAGAGCAAGAAGGACCATTGAATCCTTCAATTATTGGTTGCATTTCCTTATTTTCAGTTGAGCCCCTGCGTGGGACTGTTTTTCTGTTTTAACCCATGCGTGTGTATGTTTTGGTTGTTAAGCCCCAGCGTGGGCACGTCTTTCCGTTGACCCCTGGTGGGTATGTGATGTTGTTTAGCCCCTGCGCAGGCATGTTATTTCATTTGGAAGTCCCGTTCAGGGCAGACTCGTATTTTAAATTCATGTGATGAAATGGTTAAATTTAAATTTTTATTTTCAGTTATATGCATGAACAAAAATACAAAATAAATAATAACAATATTTTTGCAAGATCTATCATTATATTAAAATGATAAAATCTAAAGGGACAAGACCTAGCCTTGGTGTCATTTTGAGACAGGGCCAAGACGGTAGTTCCCCAATTAGATTCAGATCCTTATCAACATCTCAATTTAAAATTGTTCTACGTTAAATGTTAAATAAGAATCTTGAAAGTAAAACCTAGCTTGTATGTCATAATAAGACTTGGCCAATATGGTAAAACCTGTTTAAAAAGATTCAAATCTCTGTTAACATCTGCAAACATGTTAACATTCTTGGCTAATGTGATCCGCAAAATCACACATGCTACCCTTTCGTTAAATTATCCCAATTATTTATTATTATTTGAACATCCGATTGTGATGTAATGCCTACGGGCTATAATTATTGTCATATAAGGCAAAAGACAGTCGTAGCTTATAAACTCTCTATCAAGAGAAGGTAATGAACTTTGATTCAAACCTTAATGCCTCAATTCTATAAAATCTAGGCTTATAACCTAAATTTGTCTACGTGACTAGGCCTTTTGTGCTATTATTTTAGGATTATGATAAAGATCCTGAATAATTATATATTTAACAAATTAACTAAAATGGCTATTAAAACCATGGTTAATAAATCATCAAGAACGATAGTACTGTTTAGGCTTCTAAATAAACCTTGTCCTTATTTTCTTTATGTAGCAATTAAAGCTACATGGCTAAGTCAGAAGAGGTAAACAGTCATTCGGTGGAAAACCATGAAAATACTAAAATACATGTGACCGGTGCGGAACTGCAAGCATTGGTAGATAATGCTGTTACAAAAGCTATAGAGCGGCAGTATAATGAATCCAGTGGGACTCGAAGTAGGACCCTATCCACGCCGCATTCCAAGCCTAAGACTCATTCAGAGGCTCACAGCAAGCCACCCTCTAAGAATGATGAGCCAAAGAAAGATGATGATCGACATTCATCTAATCGAAACAGTGTTCCATCTAAAAGAATAGTGTTTGATGATAAACCACGTACCAAGTCCTGTACCTATAAGTACTTTGTTTCCTGCAAACCCCGAGACTTCACTGGGGAGAAAGGGGCAATTGATTGCATGACCTGGTTAGATGAAATGGACACAGTAGTTGACATCAGCGGATGTGCTGAAAGGGATGTAGTGAAGTATGTGTCCCAATCATTCAAGGGAGAGGCATTAGCATGCTGGAAGTCTCTTATTCAAGCTGCTGGGAAAATCCCGCTCTATAATTTGTCATGGGATCAATTCGTTGCTCTCATTAAGGAGAATTATTGCCCGCAGCATGAGGTTAAAAGAATTGAATCAGATTTCTTATCGTTGGTGATTAAGAATTTAGATTGTCAGGCTTACCTAACCAGTTTCAATACCCTGTCTAGGCTGGTTCCGTATCTCGTAACCCCGGAACCCAAAAGGATTGCTCGCTTCATTGGGGGTTTAGCCCCAGAAATCAAAGCCAGTGTTAAGGCGTCCAGACCTACTACTTTCAGATCAGCAGCTGATCTATCTCTATCTCTTACCTTGGACGCGGTCAGGCTAAGATCGCTCAGGAATTCAGAAGAAGGCAAGAGAAAGCGTGAGGATGATAACTCACGAAGGTCTGAAAAGAAGCATAAAGGTAACACTGACTTCAGGAAGAAGTCTGGATCCAACAAGGGTAACCAACAAGCTGAGGAAAAGCCAAAGTGCAAAACTTGTCAAAAACGCCACTTTGGAAAGTGCAGACTTGAGACCAAGTCTAAGTCAGGATCACCTGCATGTGGGTTATGCAAGTCTAAAGAGCACAAGACTGTTGATTGCAAGAAGATTAAAGATGCCACATGCTACAACTGCAATGAGAAAGGGAAAATTAAAACCAACTGCCCTAAATACCCCAAGAAGCCTGAAGAGATCAAGAAGACCAATGCAAGGGTCTTCAGAATGGATGCAAAGGAAGCTATCCAGGACGACAATGTGATCACAGGTACCTTCCTCATAAATGATGTCTATGCAAGAGTATTGTTTGATTCAGGAGCTGATAAATCATTTGTAGATAATAAGTTTTGCAAATTGCTGAATTTACCTATTAAAACCCTAAGTGTGAAATATGAGGTGGAATTAGCTGATGGTACCTTAGAAACCGCATCAACCGTGTTAGATGGATGTGTTATATCCATTAGGAATCACTCTTTTCCATTGTCTTTACTTCCTTTGAAGCTAGCCGGTTTTGACATAGTTATAGGCATGGATTGGTTATCTCGTAACCAAGCCAAGATCGTCTGCAATAAGAAGCAAGTGGTGATTAAGACTCCGTCTGGTAAGTCACTTACCATTCAGGGAGATACCCAGTATAGACTGCCTGAGCAAGTGTCTATGCTCAAGGCATCTAGATGTTTGAGGAAGGGTTGTGTCATTTATATGGCACAGGTAACTATTGATGAACAGAAGCCTGAGATTGAAGATATTCCAGTTATTTCTGAGTACCCCGAAGTTTTCCCTGAAGAACTACCTGGTTTACCACCAGATAGGCAAGTAGAATTCAGAATTGACATCATCCCTAGAGCAGCACCTGTCGCGAGAGCGCCTTATAGGTTGGCACCAACAGAGATGAAGGAATTGAGGACACAGCTAGATGAATTACTAGCCAAAGGTTTCATTAGACCTAGTTCGTCTCCTTGGGGAGCGCCAATCCTATTTGTCAAGAAGAAGGATGGATCGATGCGTCTGTGCATCGATTACCGTGAGCTTAATAAGGTCACTATCAAGAATAGGTATCCTTTACCCAGGATCGACGATCTGTTCGATCAATTGCAAGGGGCAAGCTACTTCTCTAAGATCGATTTGAGGTCAGGCTATCATCAATTGAATGTTAAAGAAGAAGATGTACACAAGACTGCATTTAGGACTCGTTATGGTCATTACGAGTTCCTAGTGATGCCTTTTGGGCTCACTAATGCACCTGTCGCGTTCATGGATCTCATGAATCGCGTCTGCAAGCCTTACTTGGATAAATTTGTCATCGTGTTCATCGACGACATTCTCATCTATTCGAAGAACCAAGCTGACCATGAGAAACACCTTCGCTGTATTCTTAAACTTCTACATCATGAGAAACTCTACGCCAAATTTTCGAAGTGTGAATTTTGGCTTCGAGAAGTCCAATTCCTTGGACATGTGGTTAGTGAGCGTGGTATCCAAGTGGATCCCACTAAGATTGAAGCTATTATGAACTGGCAAGAGCCCAAGACACCTACGGAGATTCGCAGCTTTCTAGGACTGGTAGGATACTATAGGCGATTTATTGAAAGCTTCTCAAGAATTGCAGCACCCCTGACTTTGCTCACCCGCAAGAATAGCAAGTTTGACTGGGGGCCTAAGCAGCAAGAATCTTTTGATATTTTGAAGCAGAAGTTGAGCAACGGTCCTGTGTTGACGTTGCCTGATGGAATTGATGAATTTGTAGTATATTATGATGCATTACACACCGGAATGGGCTGTGTGCTTATGCAGAAAGGCAAGGTCATTGCCTATGCTTCACGACAGTTAAAGGTGCACGAGAAGAATTACACCACCCATGACTTGGAACTGGGTGCCGTTGTATTTGCACTAAAATTGTGGAGACATTACTTGTATGGAACCAAGTGTGTGATCTATTCTGATCACAAGAGCCTTCGACATCTGTTCAATCAGAAGGACTTGAACATGAGACAGCGACGTTGGATGGAAACTCTGAATGATTATGACTGTGAGATAAGATACCATCCGGGCAAGGCAAATGTGGTTGCCGATGCCTTAAATCGAAAGGAAAGAGTGAAGTCTATAAGAATCAATGCCAAGAGCATTGAGATAAAGAATAGTTTGAACGAAAGGTTGTCAGCTGCACAGAAGGAAGTTGTGTTGGAAGCTAACTATCCTGATGAAAAGCTAGGAGTAACTGAAGAGCAGTTATCCTATAATAAGGACGGAATCCTGAGATTAAATGGACGAATTTGGGTTCCAGTTTATAGAGGACTTCGGGATGTTATCCTCTAAGAAGCCCATAGTTCAAAATATTCTGTTCATCCTGGAGCTGATAAGATGTATCAGGATCTAAAGGCGAATTATTGGTGGATAGGCTTGAAAAAGTCTATAGCTGCCTATGTAGCTAAATGTTTGACATGCGCGCAAGTCAAGGCTGAACACCAAAAGCCATCAGGTTTGCTACAACAACCTGAGCTTCCCACATGGAAGTGGGAGATGGTAACAATGGATTTCATCACCAAGTTACCAAAGACAAAGAAAGGAAATAATACTATATGGGTGATAGTGGATAGACTGACTAAGTCAGCACATTTCCTACCCATTAAGGAGACTTATAGCTCCGACATGTTAGCCCAATTGTACATAGATAAGATTGTATCTCTGCATGGCATACCAGTGTCAATTATCTCTGACAAAGATACCAGATACACATCACATTTTTGGAAAAGTTTCCAACAGTCTTTGGGCACGCGCTTGAATTTTAGTACAGCTTACCATCCTCAGACGGACGGGCAGAGTGAGCGTACCATTCAAACTTTGGAAGACATGCTTCGTGCATGTGTGATTGATTTAGGTGGTAGTTGGGATAGCCACCTGCCATTAATCGAATTCTCCTATAACAATAGCTACCATACAAGCATTCAGGCTGCACCTTTTGAGGCATTATATGGTAGAAAATGCAGAATGCCTATTTGTTGGGCAGAAATAGGAGAAGTTCAGTTATCAGGACCTGACTTAGTCTTTGAAACGACGGACAAGATTGTCCAGATTCGTGACCGCCTGAAAGCTGCCAGGGATAGGCAGAAAAGTTATGCTAATAAAAGGCAAAAACCTCTCAAGTTTGAGGTGGGTGATATGGTTCTGCTTAAAGTATCACCCTAGAAGGGAGTGATGCGATTTGGTAAGAAATGTAAGTTAAGCCCGAGGTATATAGGACCATTCGAGATTATCGAATGTGTAGGGTCAGTGGCTTATAAGTTGAACTTGCCTGAAAAGCTCAGTGGTATTCACAATGTATTCCACATCTGCAATCTAAAGAAATGTCTAGCTGATGAATCGCTAGTCATACCACATGCAGATGTGCAAATAGATGAGAGCTTGAAATTTGTGGAAAAACCTTTGTCGATTGAGGATCGACGGGTTAAGAAGCTTCGGAGGAAGCATGTGCCAATTGTCAAGGTTAAATGGGATGCCCGCAGAGGTCCCGAATATACGTGGGAGGTAGAGTCTACCATGAAAGAAAAATACCCTCAATTGTTTCAGTAAATCTCGAGGTCGAGATTTCTTTTAAGGGGGTGAGGATGTAACACCTCGTAAAATCATACCCAATAAAATAAGGACACGTGTCATGTAATACAAACGTGTTATGAAAAACGGATCCAGATAAAGATGTACGGTAGGATTTAAGCGTCGATATGTTAATTTATACCTCTGAACGACCTATTAATAAATCCCTAACCATGATATACTTAATCAACATCTAAATGATGTAAATAAATCTGGTTGTCCTAAATAATAAATTGATTATAACCTAAAACATCGATCCAATGTGAATTCTCGGTATTTCCGACATTTTAAAACCTCTCACAAGATCCAAAATGTGTAAGTGCATGCAAAGTCTGAGCACTTGGTCCCTCTACTGAAAAGGAAAGCATAAGATTCGGACTTGTAAGAAATGCATGGTTAAAGCTTGGAAGTTTACAAATTTTTGTCTTCTGATGAAGGCTTACGGACCGCAAAGATGAACCCATACGGTCCGTAAGCCAACGGAGCTGGGCATTTTTTATCAAGTCGGTTACGGACCGCAAAGCCAAGAGCTTACGGTCCGTAAGTGAGTCTTACGGTTCGCAAAGCTTAAGGCTTACGGTCCGTAAGACCGTCGCTGGCAGCAGAATTTTGGACAGATACCTGTTGAACAAGTTACACCGCCTTATAAGAGTGGTATTCGAAAATCAGGGGCCCTATAACTGGTTTTTAGCATCATAGGGACACCTGGGAACATCTTGCAACATTCATAGACCAAGGTGTGATGATCTTATGGAATTTAGCCCACTATATAAGAAGAACAAGTTGCAACATTTTTGTCACTCATTTGCAACTCACTTCTAGGACTTCTCTGGAGCTCCTCTGATCAGCAACAAGTTTCCTTAGGATCCATAAACGTACTTAGGACCTTTGTAAGTGTCCTTAATCTTTTTAATTCAGTTTAGCTTAGTTGATTAGCTAAAAGTCAAACCGTCGTAATTAAGGTTTGACTTCGAGATTAATCAATAATTGTTCAGTCAAATATTGAATTAAAAGTACCTATAAGTAGGTAATTATGTGGGTAATAATCCCTTAAAATGGTACTCTCTGATTCCCACTCTAACTAGGTCAATTGTCGGGTCAAACTTGATATTAAAAAGTCAACAGAATGCTTAATTTCAAAGAAATACATAATTAACAATGTCAAAGCTATGAAACCTGTTTTATCATTAATATAACATGGTAATTAATGTAAGAACATGTCTAAACATGTCACCCCGACAACTTTCAGTTTAGGCCCGGTTCGGAACCGAAAGTCGCATAATTTGACTTTTGCTTTGACTTTCAGTTCTGACCTGTTTGAGCATGTTTTAGAAATGCCTTAGAGCCATATTAGGACCAGGTTTCATGTTAGTATAACCCTCTGTGATTATACAACTTGGTTCAATAGTTATCCGATTCATATGCATGTTTCCGTTAATTGCTTATATGTTGACTATTATGCCCATAGGATCTTAAAACGTGATTTTTGAAAATGTAAAAGAGTAGAAACCTTAGTTACTGATTTATAAACTTACACCTAAATTTTGACATCAGTTTGAGGTCTAGATTAAGAGTTATGCTCAATAGCGTAATTAGAAAGTTTTTAGTAAGTAAATGGCGTAATTAGCATATAGCCTATCTAAACCCGATTTTTGATACCAAACTTTTACCCTCTGATATAAAATAATATTTTAGGATTTTTGGAGATTTTTATTTATTTTTAGGCTAAGCATAACTTAGAATTCTAAGCTTGATTCGGTAATTGCCGGTTTTGCCCTTTTGGGCTATAAAATGAGTTTTACAAATCCTTTTGACCTCAAACATTTTGCTACTGATTTTATATGATAAATAAAATATTTTGAGCCTTCTGGAAAAATAAAAATATCAGCTTTCCTTTGAAAACCAGGAAATGGCTCCAAATCGCCTTTTTAAGCATTTTTACGCATAGTATGTATTAAAGTGATTTTAAACACATAAGGTTTGATACCTACTGATATTTTAAGTATATTTTATACTTTAACAGTAATCTAAAATTTTTTAAACTCAGGTTTCCAGTTTTAACCTTTTAGGCTTAAGTGAAAATACCAAAATGCCCTTCGGTGCATAGTATGGTTAGAGATGATAAATTTCACACATAGGTTATACCCTACTGTTATAACTTAGTAAAATAAGTATTTTTTACTGATTACATCAAACCCGAAACTCATATTTATATTTAAACTCTTTTATAACCTTTAAAATGACCAAAATACCTCTACGGGGCATAATTTGAGTTTAAATTCATTTGGGGCATAATAGAAGATATCTTACTGATGTCACAACATATTTAAGGCATATTAACTTAGGAAACTTGTATATGACTCTTTTGGTTACCCGTCACGCACTTTTTGCGTTCGGATCGGCTTATGTAACTAGTTTGCATAATTTAGCCGAAACGGGTCAAACCATATCTTTTTATCTCAAAATCCAGAATGTGTTTAAGTTACCCATATTAAACAAGTGTCCAGGCTTGTCAGGTCAAAACCACATTCTAAACCGGTCTTCGCTCTATCATGCGTTTGAATCGTGTATTCCTTATGAAAACTAACCGGTCTAAGTCTAAGTTTAATTAAAGACCCGTTAGGATTCTAATAGGTTATTATAAAACCTTCGTTCTAGATTAGGAGCCCAGTAAAAGCTACGTGCATTTGCTGTATTTGACTTATACGTTGCTCAGGTAAATACTCTTAACTTATTTTCCCTATACGGGCTTAGGATACGGTATTATAATAATACCGCTTGGTCGGGTATGTAGTCATTTAAATCGGATTGTGATTAATGTAATTACATAACTCATTTTATTCTGTATTATTTGGTGTATGGCCTTTGGGGGTTAAATGACCATGTCCCGGATATCCTTGGCGTCATTCAAAGAAATGGCCACGACCTAAGCACGGGGTATAGGCGTACACCTGACATATGCACTATGTAAAAAGTGGTAAACCACTTAAAGGAAATAATCCTTGTGGGCATTATACATGTGGCGTGTCAATTAATCTAGACCGGCCCTACAAACCGGCCCTAATGGACGACAAATAAGTAAAACTGTATACAAGATTATTTTAATAATTGTCCCAGGTTATCAAAGATATTTTTTGCCGAAGTGCATTCAAACCAATTTTCAAACTCTTTTCAAAATGAGTCAGTTAAGTTGTATTTACCAGTGTAAACTGACGTATTTTTCCAAAAAGGCTAAGTGTAGGTACTATACGTAATAGGCTGGATACTCCAGGCATCAATAACCAAGTCTCGCAAGCTCTAGATGTCGAAGTCTGTTGAACAGTTTTCCTTTTTATTTTGATCCGCCTGTGGATCTGTTTCAACTAATTCGTGATACTTAATATTACAATTTATTTGGTTGAAATGAATCTATCTTTTGCTTCCGCTGTGCATTTAAATATTGTGTTGTTTGACTATGATGATATCAACTACGTCACGATACTCCCCACCGGGCCCACCGGTAATACGTGGAAATATCGGGGTGTGACAATTAAAAACTGAAAACACCAAGCAGATTATTGAAAGATATTGCAATTTGGTGATGAACATGAAAAAATTGAATATCACAAAAGATAAAAAAGAATTGATTGAAAACTTGGCCGATGCTTTGCCACAAGATGTTTGGGGCACGTATCTTATGATGTTGAAAAATAAACCTGAATTTGACAATCTAACGCTGAGCGAGTTTATTGAACAACTCGAAGCTCAAGGGATGGAACAACGAAAGATAGCGAGGATGAAGGATTTTGATGGTGAACAAGACATTGGTCTGTATTACAAAGGAGGTACTAGTGATAAGACCCACATTGCACCAAAGATTGAAACTGCTTTCAATGCAAAAAGTTCTTCTGGAGGTTCATCTCAAGGATCAAGTAGCAAAACTGGATTTTCTTCATATCCATCATTCGATCCAAATTTTTCAGCAACCAAGAGTGGCAAAGTTCTATAATGCAACATTGCACTAAATCTTGAGAATGATCAAAATTACTCTGAAGAAGTAGCCAAAAGTCATATGTCTTTGTTGGTGACTGTGTTAGAGTCTTATGGGAGTTTAGTTGCAGGAAGGATCGGAAATCCAATGTTGACAAAAGAGGATTACGATCAGATTTGATGCTGAGGAAATGGAGTTAATGGATATAAAGTGGTGTTTGGCTAGTGTGTTGAGAAGAGCTGAAAAGTTTAAACAAATCACAGGAAGAGATGATTTTCGAGATGCTAATGTTTCTACTTTAGGATTTGATAAATCTAAAGTTACTTGTTTTCGTTGCAAGTGGAGCTCAAAATCCATTCGGCAACAATGATTACTATGAAACTGATTGCTGAAAGTGACAGTGAAGATGAAAAAGTTAAAAAGAAGAAGAAAAAGGTCAAGACTCCAGTGACTAGTGATGACGAAGAAATTCCAGTGATCAAAAGGAAAGTAAGGGTTGAAGTTGCAAAGTTCAAAGTTGATGAAGAAGTTGATGCAAAGAAGATTCCAGTGAAGTGTGAAAACTGTGAAGCTGTGAAGAAGCAGAACAGCACATTGATCTATAACTTGAACAGTTTGAAGGAATCTTACGATGTACTGAACAAAGCAATGAACCAATACAATCAAACAAGTGAAGAACAAGCAACAGCAATGAAAACACTTCAAGGAGCTTTTATGACGAAGCAAAAAGTGGTGAACAACTACATTGAGAAGTGTGCTGTGCTAGAAAAAAAGTTGGAATTGCAAAGAATTGAGACTGAAAGAGTTAATCGTTTGTTGAAAAGTTACTCATGTACTTCTTATGTCATTGACAGGATTTATCCAACTGTTGAAGGCATGAAGGCATTTGAAGAGGATGAAGTAACTGAAGAAAAGAATGGTGAAAAAGTGACTGAAGAAAAGACTCCAGAAAAGAAGAACAAGAAGAAGTGTGATACAAAGAAAAAGACTGACAAGAAGGATTCTGGTAAGAAACAAGATGTTGGTTATAACAAATGTCCACCCCCGCTAGAAAATGGATATTTGCCCAGAAATCCAAATCAGGAAAGAGTCGAAAAAGCAACAAATTTACAGTGGGAGTCGGAGTCATCAGTCAATTTGCCAGAAAATATTGATGTGACGTTTACATCATCTGACACTGATCATGAGTCCGAGTTAATAAAGAAAGTCGTCGATCAGGTGTTGGATAAAGATGAAACTGAGGAGTCAAAGTTGGAGTCAAACTCAGATTCAAAGTCAGAGTCAGAGTCAGAGTCAAAGTCTGGTTCTGAAAGTTCGAGTTCGACAGTCAACAGTCAAAATTCTTCGGTTAAAAGGGTTTACAACAAAGAATTCCTGTTATCAAAATCTAATTTGAGTGACGAAACATTCAGAGTTGCATATACATTGAATGATTCCGACAAATTATATTCTGATGAGGAATTTCCAATAAGAGGTGTCAAAACTGAATTGATCAAAAAGGTTTTCAAATTAACAGAAATTAATATTTCTGAAATAAAAGATTTAAATCTTAATGGTAAATCTAAACCTTACACCTCAAGAGTACAACAAAGATTAAACAAGAAAAAAGGTTACAGTTCTGGTTCTGGTTTTCAGAAGAAACCAAACCCTAACCGTAATTTCAAAAAGAAAGGTCTTGGATTTATTCCAACAGAAAAACAGAAAAATGAAAAATATGTTCGTGATTTTAAAGCAAAGATGACATTTGTTTCAGGTACATCAGTAGAAGAAGAAGAAAAGAAAGAATTCTGGAAGCAGTCAAACAGTGAGTTCCTTGCAAAGAAGCAAGATGACATGAAGAAGATGGCTGATCAGAGAAAAGATACGAGAACATGTTTCCAATGCAACAATGTTGGACATATTGCCAGAGATTGTTCAAAGGCAATACAATCAAAACAGGGAGTTTCTCGTAAACTCAAAGAGAAAGTGATTGAGTTTGAACCACCAATTGACCGAATCAAATTATTCAAAAATTCTACATTTGAAATTGGTGAATGTTCAAACAAGTTTTACAAAAAGAGAGCTAAAAATGACAATCAGAAATGGGTTGTTAAGAAGTCTGGAGGTAGTTCTAGCGATGATTCTGATAGTTCGAAATCAGAGGAGCTATCTTCTGGCGATGAATCTGATTCCACAAAATCAGATGAGCCACAGGTTGAGGTAAAAGGAGAAAAATCAGTTCTGACTGTGGATGATGATAATTTTCCACCACTTCGGACTGAAAATTTTAAAAAGAAAATTGGTAAAGTTGAGATATCAAACCAATTTTATGATGATAAAAAGGTTTTTGATGTTCAGAAGGTCTTTAACTCCAAAGTTCACCATATTTTTGGAAAAATGATTGACAGGAAGGTTAAAGGAGTTAAAGAGTTCTATGAGAAGAAGACGAAGAAAGATAAGGTTGAACCATCCCTGGTTTGTGACTGGGATGGTTCATACTACGAACAGTAAGTCTGTGGACTTGCCGGAGATCCCAAGTTGGTAATCGTGGATCAGGAATCGGCATCATTCTGTGTATTTGATTGTTTTTTTTTTTTTTTTTTTTGTACAAGTGGTAAATCAGGGACATTAATTTGTACTTGATTTCCTACAAGTGGTTAAAAAACAATATGATGAACCAAATCCCTAACTTTATAAGTGGTAAATCAGGGACATTAAGTTGTATCTGATTTCCTACAAGTGGTTAAAAAACAATATGATGAACCAAATCCCTAACTTTACAAGTGGTAAAATCAAACTTATTTTCCGGAAAAACCATTTGATTAAAACAAACTTAAGTGTTTTGAAATCAATGGGAAAATAGTTTGAGGGGGAGTTCTGATTGTTTATGCCAAGTGGATGGCGAATTGAGGTGATTCGATATCAGTTGTCACTTTACTGTACAGTTTGTTTTCAAATTTCCTAAAATGTGTTTGTATTTTAGGGGGAGTAATTTTTTTCAGAAAATCCAAAAACTTTTGAAAATTTGAAAAAGTCAAATACATGATAAAATTCAAAAATGAGTTTTGTTGTATAGAAGAGGAAATGATAGTACATCAGTGGACTATCACAGCATGCTAAAGAATTGGTAAGATAAAAAGTGATAAACGGTCTCACTGAAGATGTGTCAGTAGGTTTTTGCACATTTAGTAGATTGTGACGAGATATAAACCTAAATTTCAAACTTGCTTATATTGTGGGTAACATCTCTCGGATATATGGGTAACCCCCGAAATCTTGTTTGAAAGGTCCCTCTTTCTGAGATACTAGGTCTTTATGCTTAGTGATATCTGGGGTATTATCCCGGGACTTCTGCTAAAAGAAATTTCTGACCTAGTCCCCGTATAATACTTTCTGCATATGCTTTGAAATATAAGCGCCGCCCTCAGCAAAAATAGACAATAAAATTGCTAATTAATGCTGTTGAAGAAAAGATCCTCTAAAGGGGACCCACCAAAAGTCGAAGCCGTCATCTCTTTGCGTATCGAAAGATCGACCTGAGCTCTCACGGCCCTCGCATTTTAACCCCTTACAGATATCATCTAGGTATACTCACCTGTAAGACTGAATATTGGGATCTAGATACGGGAGTATATTCTGAGGTGGGACACGTGATTAAGTTTAAGTGCTTAAGACATTAATATCGTATCTCGAAGCAGTTGAACTTTGTGAGAGAATTTAAGTGGACCAGTATACTGACAATCTAAGTGAATCGTTTAAAACTTAAAATGAAATGAAGCTTAACGGTGTTGGTGATTTGTCTCATCAACTGATATGATCCTCTTACACAAACTCACAAAAATATTGTCTGTAAATATTTCATTTCTGCATTCTCTTGATTCTACAAGTTTTGTCAGTTATTTCTTTCTATTCAAAAATCCAAAAAGATTTTCAGTGTGTTTTAGCATAAATTTTGGAAAAGTCAAAAAGATTTTCGACAACCGGTGTTGAAGAGCTGATTTTCAAAATTCCAAGTGCTAAACTTGACGAACTGGTTTGGGAGTGTTGTGTGAGAAAGAATTTTAAATCTTGTTACAAGTGATTATCAGAAGCTTTGAAAATGATATTCTTTCAAGAGGTTCATCAGAGACTAAATGTTAGATCATTTTTGTGATATTTACAAGTGATGTCTGAGTGTGTTAAAGTTTAATATTAGAAAACTTATGTTTGTGGTAGAGAATGTACAGGTTTGAGGAAGAGTCAGGTTTCGATACCTGAAGATTTTGTGATTTCAACATGCCAGACTGCGATCCCAGCATATCGAAAGGGGGAGTCTGAAGACATCCGAGTAGAGATTGTTCGTGGAGAGTCTGTTGGTGATTAAAAGAGAAAGAGAGAAGATTTGAGGATTCTTACAGTGTCAGACACTTCAAAGAAGTTCAAGAGGACTGATAAAGACTGAAGATGTGAAGACTCGACACTTAAGACTCGTCAACATCTGAGGGGGAGTCTGTTGGTGCACACATCTGTCATCTTCGTCTTATGTCAAGTCTCAGTCTCGTTGCGGATCTGAAAGAGGATGATGTCAACATCTTGGATGATGACATCATAAGACAAAAGTTTTAGAATGTTAAAGTTTGATTTCGGTCAACATGTATTAGAGGTGATTTCGCTCATGTGTCAATGAGGTGATTTCGTTCTTATGTCAAAACCTGATTTCGCTTATGTGTCATTCAGGTGGTTTTGCTTATGTGTCATGTACATAAGAGCGAAACCTGTTCACCTATATATAGGTCATTTGAGCGAAATCACACATATAGTTCTAGGTGTTGTCTTCCGGTGAGCCACGAAGTGCTGCCGAAGTGTCGTCAGGTTGTAAACGTTATCCAAATCAATAATATCGACAGTTTATAGTGAATACTTGCTGAATTGTACTCGGTTTGTCTGTTTCCGCCGTTCAAACTGAGATAAACTCTTCTAAGCGACTCGTTTAGGTCCGAATTCGATCCTACATAGTCTTCAGATAACTTGCCAGACAACATTGATGTCACTTTTACATCATCTGACACTGATCATGAGTCCGAGATAATTAAGAAAGTGGTCGATCAGGTGTTGGATAAAGATGAAACGGAGGAGTCAAAGTCAAAGTCAAAGTCTGAGTCCAAAACTTCAAGTCCAAAAGTCGAAAAGGGCAAACGGGTTTATAATAAAGAATTTATGTTATCACAAAATAATTTGAATGATGAAACATTCAAAGTAGCATATACTTTGAATGATTCTGACAAATTATATTCTGATGAAGAATTTCCAATAAGAGGTGTTAAAACTGAAATGATTAAAAAGGTTTTCAAACTAACAGAAATCGATATTTCTGAAATAAAAGATGTAAATCTTTCTGAAAAACCTAAAAAATACATCTCAAGAGTTCAACAGAAATTAAACAAGAAAAAAGGTTATAGTTCTGGTTCTGGTTTTCAAAAGAAACCAAACCATAACGGTAATTTCAAAATGAAAGCTCTAGGTTTTATTCCACCAAAAAATCATAAAAATGAGAAAACTTATAAACCAAAAACTATTTTTGTTTCAGGAACATCATCTGAAGAAGAAAAAGAGCATTTGTTCAGGAAGCAGACAAACAAAGAATTCCTTGCTAAAAAGCAAGAGGGAATGAAGAAGGAAGTTGCTCAGAAGAAGGAGACAAGAACCTGTTTTCAATGCAAAACAGTTGGTCATATTGCCAGGAATTGTCCAAAGGCAATCCAAACAAAACAGGGAGTTTCTGAAAAACTGAAAGAAAAGATGGTTGAAAATGAACCACCAACCAAACAATTTAAAGTTTTCAAAAATTCAAAATTTGAGGTTGGTGAATGTTCAAAAAGTTTTTACAAAAGAAAGGTGAATCTTAACAATCAAAAGTGGGTTGTTAAGAAATCAGATGATAGTTCTAGCAATGATTCTGATTCGTCAAAATCAGAGGAGCTATTTTCTGGCGATGAATCTGACTCGCCAAAGTCAGAGGAGCCATAAGTTGAGCTAAAAAGGGAAAATTCAGTGCCGCCATTGGATGATGCAAACTTTCCACCATTGCGGGCTGAAAATTTAAAATCAAAAATTGAAAAAGTTGAAATTTCAAATCAATTTTTTTCTGAAAAGAAAAAATTTGATGTTGAAAAAGCCTTTAACCCCACAGTTCAAAATATTTTTGGAAAAATGATTGACGGGAAGGTTAAAGGGGTAAAAGAATTTTATGAAAAGAAAACGAGTAAACCAGATGAAGATGGTTCACCCCAGGTTAGTAACTGGGATAGAACCTATCATGACTAAAAATCTGGACTTGCTGGAGCTCCCAAGTTGGTAATCGTGGAGCATGAATCGGCATCTTTCTTGAGAAATTCACATCTGTGAAATTTCGACCTACAAGTGGTATTATCATTATTGAAAATTGTCATATTTCGATTTACAAGTGGTATTGGTTGATATGAATCTACAAGTGGTTAATCAAGGTTATTAAGTTGAACTTGATTTAACTCTCATACAAGTGGATGAGAAAACAATGTGATGAAACCCCGATCCTACAAATATTTGTGAAATCAACAAAACTTATTTTCTGGAAAAACCATTTGATTAAAACAAACTTAAGTGTTTTGAAATTATAATGGGAAAATAGTTTGTTGTCAGGGGGAGTTCTGATTGTTTATGCCAAATGGATGGCGAATTGAAGCAATTCTCATCGGTTTGTCAAAATTTTCTTTAAATGGTTTTGAATTTTAGGGGGAGTAAGATTTTTTCAGAAAATCCAAAAACATTAGAAAATTTGAAAAAGTCAAAAACATGATAAAATTCAAAAATGAGTTTTGTTGAGAAAAAGAGGAAATGATAGTACATCAGTAGACAATCACAGTATGCTAAAGAATTGGAAAGTCAAAATGTGATAAACGGTCTCACTGATGATGTGCCAGTAGGTTTTCGCACGCTTAGTAGATTGTGTTCGAGATATAAACCTAAATATCATACTTACTTAGTTCGTGGGGAACATCTCTTGGATATATGGGTAACCCCCGAAATCTTGTTTGAAGGGCTTTCTGTTTCTGGCATACTAGGTCTTTGTGCGTGGTAATATCTGGGGTATTATACCAGGACTTCTGATTTTGCGGGAGCAATAGCCTAGTCCTCGTATAATACTTTGCATTGCTTTAATCTTAAAGCTCGCCCTCAGCATAAAAAATGATGAAACATTGAAAAATGCTAATCATGTGCTGTTGTAAAGAAGATCCCCAAGGGGGACCCATCTAAAGTCGAACCATCATCTCTCTGATTTTGCGGAAGCAATAGCCTGAGCTCTCATGGTCTCGCATTTAACCCCTTACAGATATCATTAGTGTACATTCACCTGTAAGACTGAATATAGGACTCTGGATACGGGAGTATATTCTGAGGTGGTACACGCGAATAAGTTTAAGTCCATTAAAACACTAAATCTCGTATCTCGAAACAGTTGAACTTTGTGTGAAAATTTAAGTGGATCAGTATACTGACAATCTAAGTGAATCGTTTAGAACTTAAAATGTTTAAAGCTTAACGGTGCTAGTAATTTGTCATCAACTGATATGATCCTCTTACACAAACTCACAAAAATATTGTCTGTAAATATTTCTTTACTATTTTTCCTTAAACAAAAATCCAAAAAGATTTTAGTGTGTTTTAGCATAAAATTTTTAAAAATCCAAAAAGATTTTCTTTCATCTTATTTTCAACAACTGATGTTGAAAACCTGATTTTCAAAATTCCGGGTGCTAAACATGATGAACAATAGGTTTGGGAGAGTTTGTTTGAGATGAAAAGTGAAGTTAAAAGTTTGAGAAAATTTGAGAAATGTCGTAATCTAACAAGTGATGATTTGAGATTGTTTTTACAAGTTGTAAGCAGAGATTAAAATTGTCATAAAAATTTGTGAAATTTATTTTTAGGTAGAGAATTGTGCAGGTAAAGCCAGGTTACGATCTTAGAACCTGTGAAAGCCTGTAGATTGTGAATTCCAGACTGCGATCCCAACTTATCGAAAGGGGGAGTCTGAAGACATCAAGAGGGAGTCTGAAGATGTGAGAACCAGATTCAGATCCAGGAACAGTGTTCAAGATAAAAACTGCTGATGCTAAAGAACTTAAGGAATCAAGAGATCTGATCAAAAGATGATAGAGACAGGTTGAGATTCTGGAAGAGAGAGAGAGAAGATCGAGATAGAGATTGAGGATGCTTACAATGGAGAATACTTTGGAGAGAGCGAGAAGACTGATAAAGACTGAAGAGTTGACATACCGAAGACTCGACACTAAAGACTCCGTCAACATCCAAGGGGGAGTCTGTTAGTGCATATGTCTGTCGACTTCGTCTTGTATCGAGTCTTGTAATAGTTTTGATATATCAAGGCACGTTGTACGAGAAAATTGAGAAAAATATAGGAGTTAGCCATTTCGCACGAAATGGAACTTGTCCATTTCGTACGAAATGGGACTGGCCATTTCGTGTGAGCCATTTAGTGCGGAATGGGCTGCCTATAAATAGTAGCCTTGAGTCTTTCATTTGTAACGTTTCGATTCCGGTAGCGAAGCTCTGCCAAAGTGTCTCCGGCATTGTATAACGATCTGATATCAATACAAGAGACAATTAAAGTGATTCTTTGTGCAAATCAGCTGAAATAACTCCAATACGTCTGTTTCCGCCTTTCGTATTGGACGAGATCTCTTCTGAACGACTCGTTTGGTCGTGCAAACGATCCTACAGTTCCAGATTCCTTCAAGATCGAGTAATAATTGAAAAGAATGTCATGATTAGGTTGTAAAATGTTTAGATTCTTATCAATCTTGATTCGATCTCGTATGTGTGATGCTCCAATAATAGTTTGCCCAAGCAAACTAGTTGGAAACCATCCTTGAGATAGGTTGAATCAAGAAGGTTTGTGAAAACGTTCATGGATTTCTGATTATAATGCAAGAAATGAAATGAAACAAGTATGAAAATGAAGGAATGATCCTTACAGTAGATTCTGATCGTCAAAGAGAGCTTGAGGGTGTTTGCAAAGAGTTGGGCGAATTATGGAGTGGAGTAGTGTGCCTATTTATAGGTTTCGAGGAAAATTAGGGTTTTCAAATGTTTCGGACAGATAGACTTAGCGCGGATGCACTCGGTTCATGCGGATCTACCTGATCCGTGTGAACCTACTTGTTTTCGATATTTTGCATTTCGAGTTTGATTATTTTGTGTGTTTTAATCGGTTTTTTGAGTATCAAGCGTCAATGTGTATCAAAGAATCAAGAGTTATGTATAACATAGCATTCAAAATGTGAATTATGATTACAAGCTTGCACATAAGTCTAACATGAATAACATGAATATGATTAAAATAATTGCGTCTTCATTATGATCATTTGTCTCGGATTACAAATTGAAACGAATTAGAATACAACAAGAGTTCAAATGTCTAAAAATGGAAAGTACAACAATGCTTGCTAAATCGGGAAAGTACAAATATGTGGAGCGTTACATTGTTTCATTCAAGTCTTGTGCGAACTTACTTATTTCATCAGTCTGCATTTATCCTCTAAACACCTTGTCCGCACTTGTGAGTCCTTTATTCATGTCCGCACTTACCTTTAAATCATTTGTCCGCACTTGTAGTGTGGTTTATCAGTCCGCACATAATAATATACACATGTCATCCGTGCACTTGTGGTATTGATATTGTCGGCATTTAACCTTGGAATCACAAGTCCGCACATAATCACTTAAACAATCAGTCCGGACTTAGTTCTTTTACTTGTGTTCGCATTTGTTGATGCAACTTGTCCGAACTTATAACAAGCATTCATGTCCGCACTTGTTGACAATGTGTCTTGTCCGTACTTAGATGTTTAAATCAATCAGTCCGTACATGTTTGATAATCCTGTCTACACTTAGGGGGTTTTTCCATTTTCCGCATTTATAAATTCCATCCGCACATAGAGATCTTCTGTCCGCATTTGTTGTGGAATCAACTTGTCCGCACTTAGGTTTTTAAAACCTTGTTCGCATTGAGGTTTAAAGAAAACCCTTATCCGCACTTAACATGTTTCAGATTCATCCACACTTACTTGTTTCTTGTACGCACTAAACAATCATTTCTTGTCAGTATTTGCTAAGTGTTTGTCAGAACTTGTGTTTCAAATCCGAATTTGTTAATTTTTACTTGTAAAGTCTGAATTCATGGGTTATATTCGGAGTTTTTGAGTTATATTCAATTTCTAGATTCTCGGTGAATGGATTTGGTCCGTTCTAGAGTTCGGACAATGTGGGACTTTATCGGTCATGTGAAGAGATACGAAGGTGACGTAGCTTGGACGTTGACAGTTTACAAAGAAATAGGGGGAGTAAAAACTTCCTATTGTATTCGTAAATCTAAAGCTTGTGCGTAAAAAGACTCATGTGTGATGGAGTTTTGTCAAGCTTGTGTCATTAGTTATTCCTGCCTAAGTGGTTTGTTCATCTCTCCTGGTTAAGTTCACAGTCTCAGTTGCCTTCGTGTTCATTAGGTTCGTTAAGTTAGGCGTTGTTTGTTTTTTTAGAGGTAAAACGTCTGCTGTCTGCGGACCACATCTGCAGACATCTGTAGCAGAAGAGGTGGACCAAACCTCTGCAGTCTGCAAGAAGAAGACTGTTTGCTTTTTAGTTCTGCAAACTACTGAATCATGTCAATCCATAACAAACACAAAAACTCTAATTAAAAAAAATAATCAAGATGAACAACAATTGTAATCAAACAAACACAAAAACTCTAATCAAACAATCTATCAAGATGAACAACAATTATAATATGAATTTAACACAAACAAAAAAACAATGCTTAAACATACCTAAAAAGAGCAATTCTTTAACAAAAATTAAAAGAATGCACAAACCATGGAGGTGTCGGCTGGAGTCGGTGAAGGAGATTGGGGTCGGTCGGCTAGGAGGCAGCAACAATGTGGAGGCAGCAGGGGCGTGGAGGTCGACGATTGGAGTCAGTCGGCTGGGAGGCAGCAGCGACGTGGAGGCAGCAGGGGCGACGATTTGGGGTTGTCGGCGGTGAAGGGGGCTCAATCGGAGGCGGGGGAGGTGACGCCGGGTCAACCGGAGGTGGGGGAGGTGACGAAGTTGTGGGGTAGAGGAGAGGGTGGCGACGGCGCGGTGGGGTGGAAGAGAGAGGTGGAAGCCGTTTTGGGAGGAGGAGAGGGGTGAGAGGTGAGAAGGGAAGGATGTAACGCCGTGCTTTTTCGTATTTTCCTTAATTAGAAAGCTTGTCTTGTATTTCTATTTTTGGAAATCTTGTATTCTTTCATTTCATACTTCGTTGTATCGTTGTAAAATCCGAGACTTGGATCATAAATAAAATTCGTTATTTCTTACAATTCCTGCTTTACATATTCGTACATGTTCATACGTTTAAATTCATTATGCATATGATACTTTGTTTCTAATTCTTGAAAACGTGCGATAAACTTGCAAGTACGTGACATACATGAATTATACATCATTTGAACGTATACGATGCTTATTCACAATTCATATACTTAATCATACTTGTTTATACTTGTTCTTATGCTAACGTTACCTAAAACACCCTTATAATATGCCTTTTATACTTAAAACATCCTGAAACGCACATATATGAAACTACAGGGGCTAAACATGACAAAAATCAAACTAAATCCTCGAAGATGGTGGCTCGCGGCCCGCGACCATCCCATCCCTCCTCTCTCGCGCCCCGCCAGGGAGTTGGATCCGTAGAATGTTGTTAACAGCCCTTGCATTGGTCAATATTATGTTTGTTAAGTTGTGTTTCTTGCATTTATTTACCACCTAACTCAACCCTAACCTCAACTATAAAACCTAGCTCATTTCCACACTTCTTCCACTTTGCAAACACCTCATTCTTACTCTCAAATCACTCTAAATCAGTAGAAAAAGTTAGTTTCAAGGTAGAAACTTCTAAGTGCAAAAGTGAGTTCAATCTCACCTTTCTTCCATCTTTTTTCACTTCTTCTTCCTCTACAAAGTATGGAACACCTCTAGGATTGATCTCACAATGTTTTCCATGGAAAACCAAGGTGAAACATCACCATATTGAGGTCCAACTTTCTGTTTTGGAAGAGAACTTATTAAAACTTGCTTTAAACTTATGTTTTATTCATACAAACCTATGTCCTTATGCTCCTAATCAAGTCTATGATTAGTAAGCTTAAAAACAAGGTTGTTACATACAAATCGAAGGTGTTTAATTGCTCCAAACTTTCTATTTTTTGTAAGGGTTTTAACCCACAAGTGTTATATCCACCAAGCTTGTTCTTGAAACAAGACTTGTGTAGGATGTGTGTGATTATTTGGAAGCCTTGGCTTCCTACCTTCAAGCCACCACCTCACTTGATGATTTGTCCCTTGAGTAGTTAGTTCATTTCATTTTCATTTTTATTGTATTCATGACCATCCTTGTTCTTGTAACAACTTGTGCATTGGTGAAAATATGAAAGAGGTCTTAAATGGAAGGATTATCCTCCTACCTCCTTGCATGACTTAGTTGGGATCCTTGTAATACATGTTGGACTAAACTTATACAATATACTACATAGAGCATATAAAACATATATAAAATATAATAACCGAACCCTTGATGTTAATCGAATGATTATACGTTATGGTATTAAGTTACATCATCTAAGTACTTACCTTCTCGTTACGATTCTAATGGGTATTGTAACCCATGAAATCATTATTCCAAACCCTACGGGTTTAATAGTGTCAAAACAAGTATTAAGTCTAGATGATTATTTTCTCATATACCTACTTTTGTTGTACTTTAAATTCCGAATCTAAATCCTCCGTTATCATTCGAATACTCACACACCTATGTTTCCTCATGTAGAAGGACTCGGTGTTCCCCCTCCAAACCAACAACTCTTCACGGATTAACAAGTGGAAGCTTGCAAGACCGTGAGTACACTCGACCAGTTTACTTTTAAAACACTTTGGGTTGTAACATGTCAATATACAAAAAATCACAAACACACACTTAAACATGCTTTTTATGCTCAATCCGTATACATGCTACTTGTCATACTTAGGTTCATGCTAGATTCATACTTTGCTTCATGTCATTAACTTAGCTAGCCCGAACTTAACATATATAGCACTATAGGAGTAGCACGCCGCCCGTCGGGGTCTTGTTAAGTCTTTTATTCAGAAACTAGTCTCGTTACTTTTGTGGTGAGGGACACTTAATTCTTGTGGACACTTGGGTTTGACATTTAGTATTGCATGCTAGTTTACCTTGTATACATTTACCATGTGGATTCGAGAATATGCTTTTATACTTATGCTATATTTATACAAACTTGTGTACTCGCCAATGCTTTTGCATTGAACCTTTATTTTAAACATGTTACAGGTTGATGTTGATGCCATGATGAATCTAGTAGGGATGACTAGAAACACGCTCAAGATACTAGATTTGATTATGTTTTGTTATGTTATTGTTGTTGTATTTTGTCATTTCCATGTTGTACTTGTACTTCTTTCGTTGCATTGACATGTTATGTTTATTAATGGAAATCAATTTTGAATTAATTATTGTCGCAAAATAGTGTTATGTGTGATGAGCAATCTATTTCGTCTCACTCCGATGATTCCACCATCGGTTGGGGTGTGACGAAGGAGAACTAGGGTTTGGAAGTGGTATGAAGAGGTTAGAAGAGGGAAATCCAGGTCTGCTGGAATAAGAGGACAATCGGATGTTTTTAAATGAAATCACTTCTAAAAAACAAACACTCTACGAAACAAAAGGTCTGCGCGTGTCTGCGCGGCGCAGACAAAAGAGACCAGGAAGAGCTTTTAAGAAAAAACAAACCCCTTAGTAAATTTAGTTAAAATATTAGTTAATTAATTCTAAAATAAAACCAAATTCTTAAAATCAATTTAAGGCTAGAATTGTGATTAGGGTTAATTATTAGAGGTGTCAGCCTAGAGTCCACGGTTCGATACTCGGTCTTGCTAGTCGTACTACTTTCACGTGCGGTTCACTTGCCGTTGTGTGTAGTTAGCGAGTCCCACTTTTAAAACTTGGTCATAAAAGAATAGTTGCAAATATCACACATCAGTAACGAATGTATCCTGTACGGAGAATAAACCGGTACAAAAAACCTTAATGGGTTTCTTGCTAAGATTGTTGTTTGTGAGTGTGAAATGTGTAGTGCTAGGGACCAGGTGTTATTGCAAGATTTAACAGGATAACATGCTAGATATCATATTTTTACAAAATCAAAGATTTTGTATGTATATGGGTCGGCTTCGGTTTGGTATTCTGTGATTTGGAGATTGGTTGGAGGGACTATGTTGATTTCGGGTGTGGAGCAGAAGACAAATTTCCTTGGAGAAGGGAAGTCTTTGATGATGTATGTGTCCACAAAGGAATCAATCATTCATGTATGATGTATGTGTCCACAGAAAAAGCGATCATCATGATAAAGCGATCGTCATGATGATGCAATGGTGACGATGCAGTGATGGTTGGGAAGAATGGCGATGGTGGTGGTTGATGAAGGAAGCGGAAGGTTGTTGTTGGTGGTGGTTAATAAAGGAAGTTGACAACGAGCGGTGTGGTGGTGGTCAGTGGGTGCGGGTTACAAGTTGCAACAGTGGAATAAGGAGTAATGTTTTTGTGTATCACACAAATGGCCTCTCAATTTGAAATATAGTATATTACATAAATGTCCCCCTTAAGTTTATAAGGGTATTTTAGTCATTTTATACTGATTTGACAGAAAAATTAACGACAATTAGCCTTAATACTAAAAGGTGTTACAAAATCAAAACCATAAAACATGAACCTGTTACAAAAAAAAGTTCGTACTCAAATGTGTTACTTTCATTAAACCACAAGAACTATCTATGTAACTAACTCTAATTTGTTTTTGTATAGTAAATTATATTGACTATCGGTACCATAACAAACCTTGTCGTGTTCAGAATAATGTACTTTTATTGTTATACTGATTACTAGTATCGTTTCAGAACCAAACAAACCAAACCGATATCAATCATAAAACATCAATAATAAGACATCATCAAAACCACTATCATTATATAACCTATAAAAACCCTATGTCGGTTACTTACAACTCATGAAGCCTGTTGTACAAACAAGAACTCTACTTGACTCTCTCCTCCTCTCCTTCATAATCTGACTTCAGAAAAAAGCCAAAAAACCACAACTCTTCCCGGGAAAAACCCACTCTTCAACTCCACACTATCCACTATTCAACGTCGTGCTAACCATCGTTCGTCGCCTCGCTCACTGCTGCCGTTTACCCCCGACCAAGAAATCACACCGGTCACCACTGTTCGTTGCCACCCTCACTGCCATTCGTAGTTGCCGTTCGCCACAGTCTTTTTTCTGCTTGGTAATTGGTATGAAGTTTCTAAATACTTTTCTAAATCGAGTTTTCCAGTCGATGTATCGACATACTTTTGTATCGGATCAAAAATCATGTCGCCCCGCCGCAAAGCGTGGGTGTAACACCCTAGTTTTATAAAATTCCAAATATACCACCAAAAATTCAAATTTAACAATTAGTTAAAAGCAAGAAAATGACAGCCGCAAATAAGACATTTTAAGTTTAATAATACTAAAAAAAAAATCCCATAAGCCCTGATTTGTACAGAAATAAAAGCCCTAATTTCCTTCTCATTTCTCCCTCTTCTTCCTTCTCTCTCCACCGTCCAATCTCTCTCTTCCAGCTCCCCCTATGGCGACGGCCGGCGATGGAAATCCTCCCTACGAAACCACCGGAGCCGGAGGCAAGTTCCGCAAGCGACCTCTCCGCCGTAGTGTTCCAGCCACACCCTATACACGCCCTCCGTCAGCGGCCAGAAACCACAACCCTAGCATGCTCAAAAAGCTCGTTGTTGAACCAGCTTCTAGACTCATTTACGCCGGTGCTCATAGGCTGTTTGATGTTTTCCGCAAGCGTCCTCTTGTTCAATCCTTAGGGCCTCCAGGTTGAACACTTTTGTTCTCAATTACAATCATTTTGTTGTTTATTGGTTGTTTTATCGTTATTTAGGGTTTAGTTTGTTGGTTGTTTTGGGGGCTTTTTGTAAATTCTTTATGTTTGTTAATTGATTAGTTTATAGGTTATTTAGTTAGGGTTTAGTTTTGCCTTTGTTGATATCTGGTTAGGGATTAATTTGAGTGTTGGGATCTGCTAGTCTCTGGTTATATCATACATTGTATTGTTATCTTTAGTTATATTGGTGTACCTCTTTTTTTGTTATTTTAATACCCTGTTCTGTGTGTGGTATGAACTAAGAATCATGATTTTCTGCCTGGCCAAGTGCTTGAAGTTAAAGGCTTGTGCATCGACGAAATGATTTTCTTGAAAGTTTAATTTTTTGCTCACTGGATTAGGATGTGTGATGTGGAAAAGTGAAATGTTGCACGTGTGCTAATTTGGACTTTCAAGCTTTAGAATTGTGCTGCATGTGAGTTTCTATGTTGTCAAAAGTGCACTAGGCGCGCGCCTAGGCGCAGAGGCGCGGCGCAGCGAGGCTAGAGCGCCTGGTGGTGACCTAGGCGCCTAACTGCGTCTTTTTTGTAAAAGCCCTGGTCAGGTGCTCGCCTAGAGCTGGGCGCAAGCGAGGTAGAGGCGAGGGTTTATTGGATATCAGGCGATAAACAAGAAGACAACAAACCTGGACGCTGCTATGATCACCATCTGATAGTTTTTTCTTCACATTGTACGCTGCATCTTTCTCTACCGGCGCTATCTTTTCTTTTTTACCGATACCCTAAGGGTTTTATTGTTTCTTGGACTTTCTTTTGACTTTTGTTTATATTTGTTGGGCTTTTTCTTTGCTATTGCGATTTTTTTATCCAGTGGGCTTTTAATGTTTAAAAAGTAAGTTTATTTATATAAACTATATTATGAATTTAATTTTCAAAGCATAATATATTTTTATAACTTTTCCTCTATATGCGCTTTTCTTTAAAAAAGCCTTGCTTTTTTTGCGCCTTGCGCCTAGGCACCGGGCGAGACCTATGCGCCTTGAGTGCGCCTTGCGTCTTTGACAACATAGGTGAGTTTTTTTGTTAGTTATAAGTTTTGATAGGTGTGGCTTGTGCTTAGGACATTTCGATATTGCATACTGACAAGATTCTTTATTTGAGACTAGGGTATAGAATTGGAGAATAACATGACACTATTCGAGTATCTTTTAAGTAGTGTAAAATAATGGGAACATTTTTAATAATTATTATGTGGCTTAAGTTAAACATTCTTTATGATTCACATTCTCATTCCCTCATTCCAAAACCCCTAACGAAAAGACAACGGAAATCTCCTTTTTTTCTTGTATTAAGTTATGTACGATGATGAGTCTTTTTGTAGATGTTTTGTGTGTGGGAAACCTTAGATTTTAAATAGCCTTTGTATTCTTACTTCGCTTGAATTTTTCTTTATGCTTTGCATGTTCTTACAATAACTTTCATGTGACCAGAGATTAATAAAGAGCCCCAGAATGTTCTTCAGAACGAAGGGGGAAATGGTAATTCTGCTAACATGTCTGCTGCCACTGGGATATCAGATCTTGAATCATTGTTGCAACAAAAAAACTTTACTAGGTTGGTCATCCTTTTACTACAGTCTTACATTGCTGTTTGTTTACCCTTTTAGGGTAAAATAGCACTTCTTCTTAATCATATGGTGGAATATGGTATGAATTATATCATGATCAACAGGTCTGAAATCGAACGATTGACTTCAGTGTTGCATTCAAAAACCACCGAGTCACCTTCCAATGACTCACTGGAAAAACATGGAGCTAAGCGGGATAACTTTCATGCTGCTATTTCAACTCCCATTGGTACTTCAGGAGTAAGTAATCTGTTCATGGTTGTCTTTGTAATCATTTTTATCCATTTTTAGAAAACAATTCCCTATCATATTCGTCAACATTCATAGTTCTACATACAATATATTACAATATTGTTTTCAGGTGCTCAAGGAGGAAACTGCTTCACCTGCTGAGCTGGCAAAGCATTACATGGGATCTAGACAAGACTCAAAGTTGCTTCAAAGAACACCAATCACAGCAGTGTCTCAAAAGACCGCAAACAGTTTAGGGAATCTTGAAAATGGTTTTGCGACACCAAGATCTCGAGGCAGATCTGCAATGTACACCATGGCTCGCGCACCATATTCCAGAAGTCCTTTAACTTTTAGTCAACAGGTTTGCTTGATCTGCTTTTCTCTATTCAACTTACTTTGCAATATTGCTGAAGTGGAATTTGTTTATGCTTACATCATATTCAGGGAATCAAATCAGATTATGGTCATGATGCTGCATTGACATCTTCTCAAGGGCATGATGGAAAAATGGTACTTTTGTAATAATCTACATTATAGACATGGGCAACTTGTCTGTTCTTTAAGCTAGTGATTAACACATTTGGATTTCACACATAAAAAGGTTCAGAACTTTTAAACACTTTGATTTTGGGCAATCTGCTGGTAACTGTTTATCCAATCAAGATGCAGACCTTAGTAACTTTGACCCTGTTGACTTTTTTCTGATGTCGTCATAGGGCTGCAAACGAACCTAACGAACACAAAGACGACCTTGTTTCATGTTTGTGTTCGTTTGGTAAGGAAATATATGTGTTCACTAACTGTTCATGAACACTTACCGAACGAGATTTTGTGTTTGTGTTTGTTTGTTAAGAAAATGAACGTGTTCGTGCTCATTTGTTAATTTTAGGCAACGAGCGTTCATGAACACAAACTAATGTCCATTAACACAAATGGAAATAAATGAACACAAACAAGCGTTTATGAACCGAATATATATTACATCGATATTAAATAAATATTTTATTTGTCGGAATTCTGAAATATTTAAATAAAATATAAAAACTAAAAACACTAATAAACTATCGAACACAATCGAACATATGCGAACACGTTCACGAACATAAATGAACGAACTCATTCTCTGTTCATGTTCGTTCATTTAACTATACAAACGAAATTAATTGTCCATGTCCGTTTGTCTAATATACAAACGAACACAAACGAACTTCCCGCCGAATAGTTCACGAACTGTTCGCTGAATGTTTAGTTCGTTTACAGCCCTACACTTAATTATTACTTTTTTGAAACTTTAAGCTTTTTTATGAGCCCAAACGTAGTGTGTTAGCCCTAATAGAAATCAAACCATAGTTCATTTTTTATGCAATCTGCTTTGTAGAATATGTTTTTTTAATTACTTCTACCCAACTGTTTTTTGACGTTCTTCATCAGGCACTAAAACGTAGGAGTTCTGTACTAGATGATGATATTGGGTCTGGTGGGCCGCTTCGTAGGATTCGGCAGAAAGCTAATCTTTTGTCACAAAGAGAGAAGAAAGAACTTGGGTACACCACTTTTCAACAACCGGACGATTCGGGCCAATATCTGCTTTTAACAAACGCATCTGAACCAAGAGGCTCAGACTACGCTTCTGTTCCAACAAAAGCCACCCAAACAGCCAACAAAATATTGCAACACCTCGACAAACCAAACTCAATAGAAAACAAATCACTCTCAACACTTGCTGGAATGAATGAGAAAACGCCAAATAAACTAAGGTTAGATATGCTTTACGGTCAAGCTCTTAGAAGCTTGGAGAAAGCAGATTCACCTAAATTGGATTCAAGCTTTCGTGATATTCAGAAACCGGTGGTATCAGAGTTGACTTTGCAAAGTAAAGACAAGACTGAAGAAAATGGTTCAAGGAAGTCTACTGTATCTAGTAACGTGTTGACTTTGGTCAATGGTGATAATGATATGCCAGATACTTTGAAAAACAAAACACCGGTTGTTGAATTTACTTATTTACCTTCGAATACAGAAGAGCCTCAAAAGAAACATGCTTTTCAGATGAGTGCACCTGAGGATTACTTTGAGATAGATGATGATGATGATGATGTTCATGATAACGGGCATGTGTCGTTGCCATTGGTGGAAAATAATAAACCCGAGACCTCTGCTGCTGACATCATCAAAACCCCTACACTAGTTGAAGTTTCCAAAACTTCTGAATTAGTCGAATATAATAAAGCCGTGTTTCCTGCGGCTTCTAAAGTTCCAGAACAGGTTGAGTTAAAAGAAGCTGAAAACGATAATAAACCTATTTCATCTCCGTTGTCTCCATCAGTTACAACGACACAGACAAGTGTGCTTACAAACTCAACCTCACAACTGGAAAACGTTGCTTCGGTAAAGGTGTCGCCATTCGCGTTTTCTGCTAATGAACCTTCAGAATTTAAACCAAATGCTGGTTCAGATCCGAAAGAATTTGTATCCGTCAGGTTAGAACTTAGAACATTCGTTTATTTACCTTTTTTTGTTAGTTGATTGCATCATTTCCGAAATTGAAGTTACTAGTTGTGTATGGATGATGGATCTTCATCTTTATTGTGTTTGTGCAGTGTGTTCAATTCAGTTACAAAGAATGATCATGTAAAAGTTTCAGTTTCCAACAAGGATGAAAATAAAATGTTTGGGAAATCGGAGTCTTTATCCGCTGCTGTTTCTGCAGCCACATCAACAGATGGTATATTCGCGTTTGGCGCATCCAACCAGAACTTAAGTAGCCTCGACACAACACCTGCTTCAAACCCTCCTACTTTTCCTTCGGTGGCTCCTTTTTCAGCTTCCGCAACTACCGCCACCACCACCACCGCCATGGCTCCCTTATCAACCACCACTACTACCCCTGCTGTTAGTTTCTCGACTTCTGTGTCACCTCAAGTTTTCAGTTTTGGGTCTGTTACTTCAACAGCACCAAGCACTTCAGTGGTGGAAACTGGGAACACCAGCACCAGCTCGCCTTTTGCTATCACAACATTTGCCACCACCACCACCACCGAAAGTGGCCTCTTTGGCTTCGGTTCTTCGGCAGCGGCTACGTCCACCACCACCACCGGAAGTGGTCTCTTTGGCTTCAGTTCTCCAACAGCAGCTACTTCAACCGCAGCTACCACCACCACAGGAAATGGTCCTTTTGGCTTCAGTTCTGCAGCCGCAGCGGAAGCTACTTCAACAGCCACAACTACCACCACCGCCACAGGAAATGGTCTCTTTGGCTTCAGTTCTCCGGCAGCAGCTACTTCAACAACCACCACCACCACCACAGGAAATGGTCCCTTTGGCTTTAGTTCTCCTGCAGCAGCTACTTCAACCACCACCGCGAGCGGTCTCTTTGGCTTCAGTTCTCCAGCGGCAGCTGCTTCAACCACCGCCACCACCACCGGAAGTGGTCTCTTTGGGTTCAGCTCTCCAGCGGCAACTACTTCAACCACCATCACCACCAACACCACCGGAGGTGGTCTCTTTGGCTTCAGCTCTCCGGCAGCAGCTACTTCAACCACCGCCACCACCACCGTCGGAAATGCTCTTTTTGGTTTCAGTTCTCCGGCTGCAGCTACTTCAACTACCACCACCGGAAGCGGCCTCTTTGGCGTCAATTCTTCGGCAGCAGCTACTTCCACCACCACCGCCGCCACTGGAAGTGGTCTCTTTGGCTTCAGTTCTCCGGCAGCTGCTACATCAACGACCACCGCCACCGGAAGTGGCCTCTTCAGCTTTGGTTCTTCTGCAGCAGCTCCTTCAACCACCAGTTCTCAGTCACATGGGTCTTTCTTTAACGTCACTTACGGTTTTCAAGCAAGCACCCCTGCATCTTCCACCAGTACTCTTTTTGGATCGTCAGCTCCTGCTTTCAGTTCCACATCAAGTTTTGGTATCACTTCCGTGGGACCCACTTCAGAGATCAAATCTGGTAATTCAACTAGCGGGTCCACCACTTCCATATTCGGTTCCAGTTGGCAACAACCTCAACAGTCATCTGGATTCGGTTCTACATTCACTTCTCCATCAACTTCAGTGTTCTCTTTTGGGGCATCTTCTACACCTGCGTCTTCATTTGGTCCATCTGTTTTTGGAAACTCAACTCCTGTTTTTGGAGCTACACCGAATAATAATATTAATAATAGCAATAATAATAATAGTGATCAGATGAGTATGGAGGACAGTATGGCTGAGGATTCGATGCAAACTCAAAGTCCGGTATCTCCATTTGGTCAAGCTCCAGTGAGCACAACTACACCAGGGTTCATGTTTGGTTCAGCCACCCCGACACCGACACCATCGTTAACCCCCGCACCAGTTTCTTTCTCGTTTGGTGGGCAGCAGAACCAAGCATCGGCGCCTCAAAATCCGTTCCAATCATCGAGCGTAGAGTTCAATGCCGGAGGTGGGAGTTTCTCGTTGGGATCGGGTGGTGAAAAGTCGAACAGGAGGATAGTTCGGGTTATGAAAAGCAAGAACAGGAAGAAATGAGCGGCAGCAGGTGCTTTTGGTGTCGTCTATTTGTGTTTAGATTCTGTTGATGTTGTCGAGTATTGTTGTTGTTAGAATGTTATTATTAGATCACAATTTTGGAACGAGGGTTTGAAGTTTCAAAGGCATATATGTTACTGTACTAGTTGAAATAGAGATTTCTGGTTCAAACTGTGTTTCATTTTTAAGAATAATTGTAAGATTAAAGATAATGATGATGTATCATTACAAGTCTTATTCACCATATTGGGAAATTGTTTACCCAATTAATGATGAGTGAAATTCGAATTGAAACCTATAAAACCAACTCGAATCTGAATGTTTAAATCCGGTTAGCTTCAATTATAACATTATTAAGGTAGTTTGCTTCAAAACTCAAACCAAAAATACACAACTTTGATATCATATATTGAAATGTATCTACTATTTATTATATAGATTGATCTGAATGCATCTTTTAATATCACATAGATTCATCTAAAAAAGATGGTATTTTTGTCTCGATGCACATGTGTATGCATATATATTTATGCGTACACATATGTTCATATTTTTATACTAATTTATTGTTTTCATTGAAGCGATACGTATATGTGCTGATATTGCGGTTATCAAGATAAGAATGGTTCTGAAATGAACACTCACTACAACTATAGTCAACTTACAAGTTTTAACTGTAAGATTAAATATATTATGTAACAATATTTAATCTATAGCCATTATAATCATTTACATAATAGAGATCAAAATATATTAGAACCTATTATTTAATTAGTTGGTAATTGTTGATGGACCATATTACCCTTATTAACTAATTAGGGTTTCCTCCTGGGTGCTTATATAAGGAGAATTATGTGGAGGTTAGAGGGTTACTCAGTTTCACAAACAGACACACCCCATAAGATCATAACATCAATTCGACCTCCTCTCCTATACCGATTCCCTTATCGGTTTTTCTTAGCCACCATCATCAGTCAGCACCCTAAGGAGGAACCAGACCAAGATGACAATCATGTCAACCTTAATGGCTGCGTCTCCATTGCTGGATTCTCTGCTAACCTGTGCTGATGCAACCAAAGGTATGTTTTCATGTTTTCCTTTATGTTTAAACAGAACTGAACCAACATGTGGTATCAGAGCATATGTTGATTAGTCGGTTCTGTTTTCTATCCGTAAATCTGGATTAAAACTGGAAAACAGGTTTTAAAACAATAATTAAAAAAAAAAAAATTCGTTTTTTCATCATCCGAAGTTATTACTGTTCGATTTATGTCATCTCGGATCAATTTCGGATCATATGTTTCATCTATTTTACTGTACCGAAATCATAATGTTCAAGAATTTGTTTAAATGTTCAATAATTTTACCAGATTTCGGATATATGGTTTAAGGTTATTTTTTTTTTTTTTTAGGGTTCATCATGTTCTTAGTTAAAATTCGAATTTCCTTTATGTTTTGGAATTTGATTTGAGTTGTTGAATGTTTTTCCAATTTTGATCTAATTTTTTATCTAATAAGTTTTCGAAATCTGTTAAAAATATAAACAGATTATTTTTTTTCGAAATTAGTGATAAAAATAGATCAAAGATAAAGTAGGAAACTCTATCACAATCCCAAATTTTCGAATTTTTTATGTTATCACAAAAGGAAAAACAGCTATTAAACAGAGGATTTCGAAATCATTAATGTTCATGATCGTACAAGCCCCTTAGCATTCGCACAAGATCAGATCTCGAAAAAAAAAAAAAAAAAAAAAAAAGATCTGATCGCACAAGACATAACGGATCGCACAAGGCCTTAGTGGATCGCACAAGACTTGTGGATCGCACAAGACCTTGCTAATCGCACAAGGCATTACTGATCCATAAGTTTTGGGCCTTATTAATCACACGAGTTTACTTGGGCCTTGTGGATCGCACAAGTCTACTTGGGCCTTGTGGATCGCACAAGTCTACTTGGGCCTTGTGGATCGCACAAGTCTACTTGGGCCTTGTGGATCGCACAAGTCTACTTGGGCCTTATGGATCGCACAAGTCTACTTGGGCCTTATGGATCGCACAAGACTTGGGCCTTATTGATCGCATAAGACTTGGGCATTACCGATCGCACAAGTCATTACTGATCGCACAAGATTCGAAATCTCATTACTTAAGCTGTTTAATGTGACCTAAAAAATTTTTCGGGGCTCCCGCCAGCGAACTCAGCGCGGAGTTCGATCCGCGCTAACAGGTGGTTTGCTATTAAATAATTGGTTTTGTAATTACTTAGCTAATTAATAAGGATCACATAATGTTTTACAAAACCAAAATAGCTTAACTTGAATGAGCTTCTGATATATCATTTCTGGCCAAAGCTGACTTGATACATCTACTTATCATTCAAGTATTACGAAAGCTATGTTGTGTATGCATCATAAGCATGAATGTCTTAATTTCTGGCCAAAGCTGATTTAATTCATTCATAGATGGCATACTCAACAAGTGCATAACTAAAGTGATTGTTTCAATTCTGGCCAAAGCTGATTTGTTACAACTACTTTGCACATATGCTTAAATGATTACACTTCTGGCCAAAGCTGTTTTGTCTTCGTTTAAGTAGAATTTTTTAGCTAAGTCTATTATTTTGATGTTAGTAATAGACATATCACAATCTCTTCACATAATGATCCTTAGATTAATGATCCTTAATTAGTTTTTTATGATCATTTCGTCTGCCTTATTCTTAGTACCCATAATGTCACTCACTATAATTTTTCTTCTTTATATCAATATCTCATCCACTCTAAATTTTTAAACCTAAAATGTTTGCTTTATTTAAAGTATTTAAAGTTTCTATTAGAATTAGCTCTTAAATTAAATCCTTGATTATTTCCTAAGACACGATAATCCTATTGCTCTCTTCTGATAAAGATTATAAAGAAGAAAGTTAGAGCATGATGAATAGGACAAATCGAACATGATGTCTATTATGATAATCAAGAACTCTCTAATGTAAATGCTATCACTAAAGTTATTCCAGATTAAGTCTTTCCTAAGACTAATCTATAATTGTGGAATAATCACTAGAACTCCTAAGATGCATGCCTTAATTTGAAACTCTAAACTATAAAGTTAAGTGGTATATGTGAATACATTATAATGTACAAAACCATGACCCATAAAGTTAAGGGCTTACGCATGGAAATAAGTACATTTTTCCAGTACATTACATATTAAGATTTTCACTTGTACAATTTGATGCATTATAAATCAACTACAACACTCTAAAGTACCAAAGTACAATGAGTGTGTTGATAAGCAACATATGTACAAAGAAATACATGTTTCACGCTGGAAAATAAGTTGTTATTCACCTTACAACCACTAATAGTTTAAAAGAGGATTATTCTAAGGTCCATAGACAAATTACAAGTGCTAATTCCAACTTTAAGGTTCTTTAAGGGAAAATCTAACTGCATAATTATGTCATTAGGCTAGACATAAGCAACGAGACTATCCATTATTCTAAAGAACACTTGGGTAAATTAATTAGATAGTCACTTATTAACGATATTTAAGTCTGATAATTCTTTAATATTCCAATTAACACATGATTAGTTGACTCTAGTTCCATACGTTTCCTTACCAGAACTTGACAAATAATTAACACGAGAGTTAGTGACAAAATTAAATGTTAAGGCTATAAGAACCATAATAAGCAGTCTTCTAACAAAGCTTTTCGATACATTACATGTTCTGATTATTAATCAGAATACAGTATCATTACTTAGGCTATGTCATGAAGGTTGTGAGGTTTGCATAGTCAACATAACGTCACACTTATCTTCAACTCTCATCTTATTTGTTCTAACTATCTGGATTGAAACATTATTAAAATGAAACTAGATAATACCTTACATTTTCACAACTTTTGTTATCATGCAAATGAGAACTTGACAAAAGGAAAATGAGACTTATAAATTTCATCCATTATAACCGAAATTCATGAGACATCATGACTTTCTTAATGAGGATGATTATTCAACTAACATCATTCTAAGTGATTTTAAATCATGACGTTAAAGCCCTAAATATGACTTGGCTTAAGGAATAAGTATGGGTCCATCATAAGTCATTCTTTGACATTCGTGGAACTTATTCCAAATGGAATATTCAGACATAATTCATTTATCATTTAACAGACTATAAACTTGTATCTAAATTTTGTCTCATATGGTACACGTTCTTAGAAGAAATCTATTCATATATATATACTTAATAAGATTTCTATTAGATATGTTCCTAAAGTTTCTTATGATATTTGGACATTAAAGAAATCAAATAAAGTCTAACGTATATATGATAGGTTCCCACGTCACGTAGCTCATTGAAACTTCTCTTGTAACATTCTAGAGATATTATAGATCAGTGGGAGCATTAAGTGTCTTAATAATAACTTGCAATAGTTGCAAGAGGTGGGGGAGTGAAAATTTTACATTACCTCAGTTTGCACCTCTTGTACAAGACACCGCTCCATCACGACACTGTTCTATCAATACTTGTCTCCTTAAAATCTAATGCTACTCTTACAAAAGTTTCAAAGTTGCTTAATTGTGGGCACACTTAGATTTCTTACCTAAACTAACATAATTCTCAATAAGAGAAACTACAACGACTAACGTTATTAGAATTTATTGGTCGTTAAGCTTTGACCCTAAGCATGCTGAGTTCCTAAAGATTCCTAAGGTCAGTGGGAGCAGTCAAATTCCTTATTATGATTTGCAAGGAATACAAGAGGCGGGGGGAAGAATGTCATTAAATTTCATTCCGAATTTAACTCCGATTACACCTCTTGTACACCATACTGCACCAACTCTTACAAACTTAGAATCATGAAAATGATAGCAACCTAATCAAGAGCTAATCCATAAAACTGAAACTTCTAATGAACCCAATAATCAACTCAGGAGGTCATCTAGGTTTAAAAGCCTACTAATTTTGATGATTACATAACCTCCCTAACTGAAGTTGAAATGGATTTTGGAAATGTTTACTGATCCTATCTCTTCAAATTAAGCCATTAGTGTCAATCAATATTCTTAATGGAATAAAACAGTTTTCTAGTAAAACTGATTTTATGTGTTCGTATAACGTTTGGGATTTGATTGAATTACATAAGAGTGTTCATAACAAAACCAAATCCTAATATAAACGTTAAGACACAAAGGAGCATGATTGATTGTCAAAGGTTACACTCAGAAAGAGATGAATTATCAAAGAGTCTTTCTTACCTATCTTACACAAGATTTCTTTGAGGATCATCACTGTTCTAGTAGCTTATAATAGTTTAAAGCTACATTAGATGAACATTATAAAGAATTTTCCATAACAAATGGCTGACACATTTACATGTTCATTAGATAACAACCTAAAGTTTCAAACTGAAGGTTAAAGAACACTTTATTTGTAAGCCAATAAAATCCATGTATGGGTTAATGCAAACATCATAATGTGATGAAAAGCTAACGTAATTATTTTCATCAACAACCAAGTGGATTAATGTACCTACCTCAAAATGAGTGGGAGCAACTAAATTAAACTTGTCTATATAGATGATATTCTTTTGACAAGTATATGTTACATAAGTCAAAGCATTGTTAACACAAACTTTGATATAATAGATCTCAGAGATATCTCTTACGTGATTGATATCATAACATACTGAGATAGACCAAATGGGATATTAGTATCGTTCCATAAGTTTAACAGTAAATGGGTCCTTACGTATGTAACTAAACACTGCTCTCCTTTAGAGGATAATAGGATAAATGAGATTATTTATTTACGCTTCATTAATTAGAAGCCTTATGTAAGTTTAAGTCTATACTCGTTTAGATATTACTCACATTGCAACACACTAGATATGTCTAGATTATTGTGAAGCATCTAATGGAGTATTACAATATCTTTAAAGAAACGAGAGGCTATAATTTGAAGAAGAAGTGAGAATTAAAACCGGTTTATTACTATAACTTTGAGATATTCAAAGATGATAAAATGTAATTTCGGGTATATTCTTATGTCAGCAGACAAAACATATATCATGGAGGAGTCATAATGCACTGATATTGACAACCTAAGTTATAACGACATAATATAGTCACTAAATGTTGTTGGAAATATATCAATAGACTCATAAGTTTATTAACTCCATATAATTAATGTTTTGAAGACTTAGTGTGATAAAGTCAGCTACCATAACTCCTTGAACAGTAACAGTTCAAGAGGTGCTGCATTAAATTTCGATACACAATTAATATTCGTTTATGAACGAATTGAGGAAACTAAGTTTTGTATCGAATCATTCATGATATGCTTAAGGATCCTATAACTGAAGGGCTATTACCCATAAGTCTTATTAAGAGAGCTCATAGACGGGTATTAGTTAATGGCCATGCGCAACTGCATATCGTACTATGAATGAATAAGTATTAGTTAATTTTCCTCATCAGTTTGATTTTGTACGTCTATAAGAATATGTCAAGTCGACATAATGGCATATAAGACAAATAAAGTTACAAATCAAACAAAGGGCTTATGCGTATTTTGATCATGACGATTAGGTTTTAAATTAAGGCTATAGTATGATTAATGGGGGTCCTGAGTCGCATAATGATTCAACGGCTGTATTTTTCTGCTATAGTACTTGTTTAAGGCTAAAATGAGTGTTAACTCCTGATCAGGCTTATCTAATACTCATAGTAAATGATTACTCGGCTAAGTGGGAGAATGTAAGATTAAATATATTATGTAACAATATTTAATCTATAGCCATTATAATCATTTACATAATAGAGATCAAAATATATTAGAACCTATTATTTAATTAGTTGGTAATTGTTGATGGACCATATTACCCTTATTAACTAATTAGGGTTTCCTCCTGGGTGCTTATATAAGGAGAATTATGTGGAGGTTAGAGGGTTACTCAGTTTCACAAACAGACACACCCCATAAGATCATAACATCAATTCGACCTCCTCTCCTATACCGATTCCCTTATCGGTTTTTCTTAGCCACCATCATCAGTCAGCACCCTAAGGAGGAACCAGACCAAGATGACAATCATGTCAACCTTAATGGCTGCGTCTCCATTGCTGGATTCTCTGCTAACCTGTGCTGATGCAACCAAAGGTATGTTTTCATGTTTTCCTTTATGTTTAAACAGAACTGAACCAACATTAACTCAAAAGTAGATTCTCAAGTTCAAAGTTCTAGAAATCCAAGATTCCAATTAACTAATTTTGTTCTTTTTAGCATGTTTCCCTAACATAACCACTTGTAGAGTTGTAGTTTACTACTCTCACCTAAGATGCATGTTATAAAACAAAGTGCAGAATCTTCAATTGTTTTGATTTCTGGGTTGATGATTAGAGGCGGATCTTTATATTTTCTAATTGCAATAGAACACCGACCATAAAGTACAAAAAATACTGAAAATATTCCAACTCAAAAATACAAAAGAAACCAAACAAAAACGTTCCAACTTTATCGACACATTCAAAGATGCAAAAACAGGAAATTTTCGAACGCATTTTATGGAACCACTAAACTGTTACTTTACAATGCGCGAAACCATGGTCCCTAGCATCATGTTTAATAAAAACTAACTATCAACAGAAATAGTTTACAGTCAACATAAAGACAAATCACCAGGGGACCCAAAGGATTGCTAGCAGGAGAAAATAGCATACTGGATGCAGAAATTAAGAAAATGCGCAAATAATGAAACCATGATTTAGGTGAACCAAAAGTTAATCACTCGCAGGAGAAAATAGCTCTGAGACTAACTTGACCACCCCCGACATCGGTGCATCATCCTGCAAAATATCATTATTTTTATAACTTTAGAATTGCATCTGTAATTGTACTTGAAGTTTTTAAAGAAATGATCCTAACATACCCATAAACAGATGGGGATTTAAAGAGTAAAATGCCATTTTCGTCCCTGAGGTTTGGCCAGTTTTGCGACTTTTGTCCAAAGGTTGGTTTTTCCGCATCTGGATCCAAAAGGTTTGAAATCTTGCCATTTTCATCTAGCTCGTTAACTCAATTCATTTTTCTTCGTTAATTCAGTGGTAATTCTGTCTTTTTTGTTAACTTAAAGGGCAATTCGGTCTTTTTCACTTAATGTAAAAAAAGACCGAACCATGTAAAAGACTGAATTGCCTTTTAAGTTGACAAAAAAGGCGGAAATACCCCTGACTTAATAGAGAAAAATGGATGGAGTTAACGAGCCGGATGAAAATGGCAAGATTTCAAACCTTGTGGATCCATATGCGGAGAAACAAACCTTTGGACGAAAGTAGCAAAACTAGCCAAACATGATGGACGAAAATGGCATTTTACTCGGAATTTAAATAAAATCTTTTTCGAATCATCTAATACATTCACTCACAAGATACACAACGTCAAAGCCTTTACGATAGCTATCAAGAGAGTTTTCAATGTTGTGGTTCCTGCAAAAAGTGAAAAATATAATTAAAATATAAAAATTGCCAATTTTTGGCTGCCAAAATATTCTTTTTAATCCAACGGAAGGCGTGCTTTTATAATCTATGAATCACCAAAAGCGTGTTTATTATTTTAAAAATAATGGCAGGCATGATTCGAGTAAATAATACACATAAAAAATTTAAACCGACTTAAAAAATTAGAACTTACAAAAATCCAACGGAAATGCGAGTTTCATAATTCAAACCATCAGACATATGGAGGTCTCCCATGTGATCACCAAGAAGTAACACATTTGTTCTTTTTTTCACAGACGCGCTATCCATCATTTGATCATCGACTTCACCCAAATGATCATGTAAAGATGCAGCCATATCAAGAGCATGCTCATTCTTATTTAAGCTATGAATCAACTTCCCTGTGTAAATATGAAAATTATTAACGGTTAATATGACCATAAATTAATTAAAAATTTAAAACATAGTTGTGTACTTATCGTAGCAGCTGAATTTACCTGTAAAAGATACTAGGTTACCATTCTGATCAAATTTCATCCGGTTTGATACAATCTTGACGTTTTTGAAAGTTCTATGCAGTTTCTGACGAAGAACCTGATGAAATCGAGAATAAACATGATAGTTATATTTAGGATACTAATTGCCCGCTGGCATACAAGAATGATGACATGACAATGGTATAGTATAGCTTACCTCTTCAATAATATCAGCTAGTCCTGCTGAAAATATAAGAACCGGGATATCTCTCTCCTGGAGACAAAAAAAAAAAAAAAAAAAAAAAAAAAAAAAAAAAAAAAAGATTAACTAAATTAGCCTGTTAAATGATTAAAAAAATATAAAACAAAAAACTTGCCTCTAAAAACTCGAAAAGCTCAACAACACCTTCTCTGAAAGCAATCACAGCATTGGCTACAGAGTTTCTTATTGCATCATATGTAAGACCTCCTTCAATAAGAAGACCATGGGTCTTACCCCACCTACGATAATAAAAAATAATGATTTAATATGTATTAAATTATTTTAAAATAGTAAAAAAATGGTGATATTTAGGTGTGTTTGACTGTGTAAATAGTCAACATACCATTCTACCATGAGCTTTGTTTTTTCATCAATTGGAATTTGCGGGTCATATTCTATAGGATGATAATAGTTAAATAACTCGTCCCTCTTAGCATTGTATTCAGGGTTATCCTGTTGTAGGAGCGCGTGACTGGCTACAAGTATATTGAGACTATAGTTTAGTCACATAAAAATACATAATTAAGATAAAAACGTTCAAAAAACCAAAATGAACCGTGAACATACATTGTCCTCGACATCCATCAACCCAAAACTTTGTAAGTGTATTATCAAAATCTGCAATAACCTACAGTTTCAAACAATGAAACAATTGCAAAATGATTCCCTCAGAACAATTTATACACGTGATAATATCAGTAAAGTATATAGTGCAAGAAGTCATTGAAAAACTCGAGATTCAGATTACTCTGTGCAGGCTCATAATTCACAATCTATTCTATTTTCAAGATTGCATTAACATTCTAAATTTATGTTTTGGTAATCAAATAGTAACTTTTGTTCTAATCCACAAGTTTGATTTGGGCATTTCAGACATTTGGTCAACACAATCAAATATAGTAATTAAATTAGGAGCCAGAATCAATAACTAGAAATCCTAAAATTTGTAAGTTTATGACAACACATATTTCAAAGAAACAAACGCACCCAGTAAAATCCCACTTGTAAGGGGGGTAGGGGCGCCCATCACTCACCCAATCAATTTCCGCCATGTCATCGAGCTTTATTCCATCACTAGTGATGGTTTTTAGTGGAAATGCCCATCACTCACCACACACTATCAAAATCATTAAAAAAACAAAACTAAATTGCATGTTTTTCACGCGTGAAAATCTCAACCTTGGTTTTAAATGGCGTGATGCGCTCCGATGCGTTTAGTCCAAAAATCTGATGCGTGATGCGCGATGCGAGCGCATCACGTATGTGATGCGTTCTTTATAAAAAAATAGTTAAAAATTATTTATACATAAAAACTTATAAAAACATACTTAAAGTAAAACAACTGACGTAATTAGAAGGTAAGAGTTGTGTTTTTTGGTTCAAATCAAGCATACTAAGATGTTAATTATGGAAAAAACCGAACACAGTTCATAAAATCTGGAAAAAAGCATAAGAAACAATGTTGCGTGCATCAGAGCGCATTATGCGAAATGCGCGCAATATTCTCGCATCACGTAAACGCATCGCATCAGCTGTTGCGACGCGCTCTCATTAGCGCATCGGGCGCATCACGCATTATGCGCGCATTTTAAAACCAAGATCTCAACGCGTTATAAAGTTGACGAGTGATAAAAAGGGTTGGCGGCGGTGTTCCCTTGCATTCCACGAGTGATGAAGGTGCCATCACGGGCCGCCCCGTCCCCCCTAACCGAAATCTGAACTCCAAATAACTTTTTTTTGACGTGTAAAGTACAACACAGTAATCCAGATAACATAAAATGCGGCTAAAGCGATACAAAAAAGGATACTACCACTAACATAAGTACAACAACAAAGTACAACAGATTAAACATACTTCCCTAAATGAAACTAAAGGCAAGGCCCAAAAACAAACATGATTCCATAAACCCTAAAAACAAACAAGATTCCATAAACCCTAAAAACAACCAATTCAAAGTAAAAAAAACCTGTAATTTCGAAGGACCCGCGAGGCGAATAGCCGCTTTTTTCTGGTGAAGCAACTTGGGATCATTAACAACAACCTTAGAAGAATAACAATTGTTCCCATTAACCATAGTCCCCAACTTAGCTCTATTCATCTTTCTCCCACTACAACTCCAAACCCTTAATCAACCAAAAGAAACACAAACCACCAACTTAAACATATGCATTATTACATACAAGTATCAAATATTAAAGACCCATAAAAAGAGTACAAAACCTGTAACTGATACGATGAGAAATGCAACGAATGGTGTGGGAACAAAAGCAAGTCAGAGACATAAATAGGTGAAGAAGGTTTAGGATTTGCCAAAATATGCGGCATATGCTTATAAATTGTTGTGGGCATATACATATATGCTTTCAAGTTTTGGAGTTATGGAGTTTGGACCTTCAGATGACACACATGTATGCCCCCCCCCCCCCCCCCCCCCCCCCCCCCCCCCCCCCTTCTTTCTGCAAAATAGATAAACCTGTGACGTCACTCTTTTTTAGTTTGTGTAAAGTTTTTTACACTTTTGTTGGTTTTAGTTGTTTGTGATGTGGCATCATGGTTAATGACATGAGGTTTTAGTTTTAAACAAAGTTTGGTGTTTGGATATTCTTGTTTTGAGTTGACTAAAATACATTAGCTCAGTTGTTTGCAGTTGTGTGTAATGTATTTGTTTTGTTTTGTTTTTTTAAAGGTGTGAATTATTCACGAATGTCGGGAGGTCTAGCATACGTTGTTTTAACCGGCTCCGCGCTAGAGAGCCCCCTCACATAATAAATCCTCAATTTAAACCACTCAATGAGAAACCTCTATCACCCAGACTCGAACTTAAAACCCTGGAAAGGAAAACTCACCTAGACCCACCATAGGTGGAACTTAAATACATGTGGCCACCACTAAATCACTAGTGATGTGATGGTTGTATTTGTTTGTTAATATTAGTTGGAGTTAAAAGTTTGTAGATTAAGTTTATTTAAATCACTTTTTTTTCATTTTTTATTTGGAATTGTGAAAAATTAAAATTTACCTCACCTTTGTTTTTACTTTTTATCTTCCTTGCTATTCAAACCACCCAACCCTTTGAGGCTTTGACCCTCCGCTAACGGCGATATCACCCATTCGCCTTGTGTCGTCTTTCTACTGCCATGTGACGTCATCCCCATGCCTCTTCGTCGATTGAAGTTGCAACATCGTGTTGCCTTCTCAGATTGGTGGTGATGGTTGCCGTTTTTGAAACAACAAACTGGACATAGCATCCATCATTGTTTGAGCGGGGTTTACTTTTATTGTTGGATAACTAGCTCGCATGGGGTTATTAGTAAAGACATTGGTTGGTGCAATTGACTCTTAATAAATCATAAGTTTCCATTACGACATTTGTATTTGAGACGATGGGTGTGGTGGAGCAGCGTTTTGCTCCGTTATTTATTTATCTACCTCTTGAAGATCTGCAAGTAAACAAGACTCTACACTTTGTGGAAAAGCCAGTAGAAATCATGGATCGAGAGACCAAGAAACTTCGACGCTCTCGCATTCCCATAGTGAAGGTTTGCTGGGAAGGCAAACGCGGCACCGAGTTCACTTGGGAACTCGAAAGTGATATGAAAGCTAAATATCCGCAACTCTTTGTTACGACCACTACTTAATTTCGGGACGAAATTCCCTAAAGTAGGGGTGACTGTAACAACCCGAATTTTCGGATTGTTATCCGTTTACTACTTGCTTCGATTTGTAACCATCTTGTACTCTGAAATTCGATATAAATAAAGGTTTATATTATACTAAATACATTTTCATCACACCGCACCACTGCACGTTTAAACGCTTTATATTCGCAAACTCTCAACGTGAACGCAACATGAATCACAGAGAATTATGCTACTTTATTTGCCGAGTGTGTTTGTTTGGTTACCTCTCGCCTCCGCATTCGCTTATCACACTTAAAAACGCTAAATCGCAAACGCTATTAGTAGTAGTAATGTTATGATGTGTGTTCTTATATGCTTCACTTGTGTGTGCTTTTATATGTGTTGATTATCTCGCTCAAAATGCTCGAACGCTACTCGCACAACTCGATTTATCAATGTAAGACCCTTGGTCCATTTTATACTATTATCAAATAAATTTCTATTATATTAGTGTATTTAAAATTTATCATACACTTAAAATATGAGTTTATTAAAACATTATACTAAATAAAACGCTACAACATTTTGTAAACTTGAGTCGCCATTTAAAATATGGCAACGAAAGTATTCGCGGAAGCTTTGTTCTTTGTGTGTTCGGTTCATCGCTTAGCTTGATCGTCGTCCGGTAACTCGGTCAGCACCTACATTTCATAAAACATGAAATGAGTTAGTCATATAGCGTTTATGTAACACCTCGTAAAATCACGTCCAATGATGTATTGACACATGTAATAAACCCTCATAAAGTCCAACATTGAAATTAAGGGACTAATTTTTCGAAAAATCGAAAACTTTGATTATGAAAGGACTGGAAGTGTTAACATACCTAAAATAAGTTTCTAAATAACCTCGTACGGTATTTATATTCACAAATGAACCACTTGTTGATCAAGTGTAGCCGTTTGCGTAATTAATTGAAAGCTTTGCGCAATGAAGGGTTAAAAGCGTCAACATGTTAATTCTTACCTCTGAGTGACCTTTTAACAAATCAGGAGCTTCATGATATTTGATTATACTCTCGGGAATGCCAATTATTGGCCGTCTAAGGTTTTTATCCCTATAAGTAAAGTAACGCGCAACTTTGCAAGTTAGAGGGACTAAAGGTGTCAATATGTTTAATTATACCTCTGAATGACCTTTTAGCGAACCCGAAGCATCGTGATGTTTTATAATACTCTCAAGAATGCCTAATATGGACTAGATAAGGCTTCGATGCTATTAAACGATGATATGCGCAAGTTTGCGCATTAGAGGGACCAAAAGTGTCAACTTTTGAATCTACGCCTTTTGGTGACCATTTAAGCGCACGAGAGCATAGTAAAATATAAACACATGCTTGGGAATACCCATTATGGGCCATGGAAGGCTTGGATATCATTAAACGACATTTCGCGCTACTTTGTGCGATAAAAGGACTATTTACGTCAAACTGCAAAAGTATACCTATTCGTAGGGTATCGAACCTTCCGGAATATGACCATGAGTTAAACATGCCCTAAATATCCTTTACATAGCTTAGATATAGGCTTAGAGGTGTTTGTTGCGCAAAAATAAACTTTTAAGTCAATCAGGGACTAAAAGTGTCAAAAATTGCATAAGTTTGCATTTTCGCGCATATCTTACGTTCTGAATATATCCGGACATCCAAAAATTTATGTAATCATTAAAATATTTTATTTTAGTGATTTTCTTGATAAAATTCCATTCGTCGCGTAATTTGGATCGTTTTTCGCGTCCGTTCGTGTTTCGTCGTAATTAGCCGAACAACGTAATCGTACGACCAAACGAACCGACATCCGGCATATTTTCAAGCATATTTCAAGTCCCCTATGCTTTAACATCCTTATAGAGTCTAAAAATTTGGTTAAACGGGTGTTAGAAGTGAAAAACGCAACTTTGGATGTCAAAGGGGCCAAAGTTGCAACAAATGAAAACTTGTGAGTGTGACTAGTCTGGCCCAACCGTGGCTTACGGTTTGCAGAATGGGGCTTAGGGTTTGGTCTGCCAGCATTGCGTTTTTGCTTGATCGCCACTCCAAGCTTCCAAAACCCATCAATTGCAATACCATGAGCTGGTTTTGGACACCAATAGCATTGTAAAACAATGGGTAACACATGGAGGGTCTAGATTAAAGCTCAATTATCGAGGAACGATCCTAACGGTTCTTGAAATCCTATATAAACCCACTTGATCTTGCTCTCATTTCACACTTGATCTGAATTGTTCTAAGTTGAAGCCTTTGTGCTTCATACCTGAGCATTCTAGATCAATTCCATCCTTGCTTGGACCCTTTGTAAGTCTCCTTTCGTGCTTAGTTCAATTGTTTGGCTCTTAAAGCCGAAAAGTCAAGCGTTTGAGATAAATGCTTTGACTTTTAAACGATCGAGCCATTTTTCGCAACGAACATGGCTACGTGATCGTAATTAGGTAGGTATTAAACCCTAAAAAGGGCACCTCCTAATTACCACGTTTGCTTAGTTAATTGTCGGGTCAAAGTAATTAAAATAAAATTCAATCGAGTCGGTTTTTAAATAAAATTCACAACTTATGTTGTAAAGGCAATAAAATTAGTTTTGTCACTTTAATAACTTGGTAAATATAAATTGAACATGTCTAGGCATGTTCAACCCGACAATTCTGAGTTTAGGCTCGGTTCGGAACCGAAAGTCGCAAAAGTTGACTTTTGCTTTGACTTTCAGTTCTGACCCGATTTAGCTTAGTTTAGATATGCCTTAGGATTCCTTTAGGACCATGTTATAGGATAGTATAACCCTCTGAGGTTATACAACTTGGTTCCATAGAAATCCTAGTTCATTGCACGTTTCCGTTAAATGCCTAAATGTTGACCATAATGCCCTTTTAATCTTAAAACGAGAAATTTGAAAATGTGAGAGGACAAGAACCTTTATTACTGATTTATAAACTTGTCCTAAAAATTTGACATCAGTTTGAGGTCTAGATTAAGAGTTATGCTCGATATCGTAATTAAGAAGCTTTTTATTAATTAAACGGCATAATTAGCATATAGCCTATTTAAACCCGAATTTTGATACCAAAATTTTTACCCACTGATGTAAAATAATATTTTGGGATTTTTGAAGATTTTTATTTATTTTTAGGCTGAGCATAACATAGGGTTCTAGCTTTGATTCGGTAATTGTCAATTATACCCTTTTTGCTTATAAAATGAGTTTTACATAACATTTTGATACTAAACCTTTTGCTACTGATTTTATATGATAAATAAAATATTTTAAGACTTCTGGAATGATAAAAATATCAGCTTTTCTTATATAACCCGAAAATCGCTTAAAAGCGACTTTTTACGCGTTTAAAACGCATAGTATGAGTTAAAACTATTTTTAACATATAAGACTTAACACCTACTGATGTTTTAAGTAAATTTTTATAATTTAACAGTAAGTAAAAGTTTTGAACCCAGATTTCCGGATTTGACCATTAAAGCCTATGTGAAGTTACCAAAATGCCCCTTCGGTGCATAGTTTGGTTATAAATGATAAATTTCACATATATGCAATACCCTACTGATATAACTTATTAAAGTAAATATTTTTACTGAACAAATCAGACCTGAATCCAAGGTTAATAATTAATCCCTTTTATAACCTTTAAAATGACCAAAATACCCCTACGGGGCTTAATTTGAGTTTAAATTCATTTTGGGCATAATGGAAGGTATCCTACTGATATCACAACATATTTAGAGCATATTAACTTAGGAAACCTATTCATGACTCATTTATTGACCCATTATGCAATTTACGCGTTCGGTGCGGTTTATGTAACTACCTTATCGCTTTCACTTCAAAATCCAGAATGTGGTTAGTTTACCCATATTATACAAGTGTCTCCAAACTTGTAGGGTCTAAATCACATTCTAATCCGGTCTGCGCTTAATCTTGCGTTTTGAACCGTAAACCTTTCCTTAAAACTAACCGGTCTAAGTTACGACTTAAATAAGACCCGTTAGGAATCTAATAGGTTAATAAAACCTTCGTTCCAGATTAAGAGCCCCAGTAGAGGTACTTGTGCCAGCTGATTAGGATATACGGCTGAGTATAAATTGCATTTTAAGCTCAAGTAAATACTCTTAACTTATTTTCCCTATACGGGCTTGGGATACTGTATTATAATAATACCGCTTGGTCGGGTATTGGATGTTTAATCGTATTGTGATTAAATTATTGAGGTAACCTGTTTTAATCTGTATTGTTTGAAATAAAAGCCTTTAGGGGTTAATGACCATGTCTCGGATATCCTTGGCATCATTATAATAAAATGGCCACGTTTTAAGCACGGGGTGTAGGCATACACCTGACAGTTGCATAAGGGAAACGGTATCTCACTCTCTTGTGGGCCTATACTTGTGGCGTGTCTGTTAATCTTGACTCGGTTTCTAACATTGGGCCCTGAATGTATAACGAACATGTAAATCTGTATACAAGATTATTTTTATATAATTGTCCCAAGTTATAAAAGATATTTTGTGCCTTGTGCATTCAAATCAATTTTCTTAAACATTTTCAAAATGAGTCAGTTAATTGCATTTACCAGTGTAAACTGACGTATTTTCCAAAAAGGTTAAGTGACAGGTACTGTACGTAATTGGTTGGGAGCTCAGAGCGTTAATAGAGAATCTTGCAAGTTTTAGATGCCTAAAGTATGTTGAACAGTGTTATCTTTCTGTTTTAAGATCCGCCTGTGGATCCATCTTACACTCCGTTTGTAATATTTAATGTTACTTTCATTCGGTTTGTAATATATTCTACTTTTGACTTCCGCTGTGCATTGAACTGTGATTATTTGACTATGATGATATCAACTACGTCACGATACTCCCCACCGGGCCCACCGGTAATACGTGGAAATATCGGGGTGTGACAGGTTGGTATCAGAGCCAACATTGAGTGAATTAAACACTAGCCTTTTGTGTTTAATCTCAATGATACAGTAACACATTCCTTGACCTTCTGAGTCTAGACTTAACATAGGAATACCCTCATCCCTATTCGGAAATCTATTGCTTTCGATTTTATATGTTTTGAATATGTCGCCAAGAAAAGAAGCCGTATTGGAAGTTCTCCACATACGGAGCTTTGAATTGCCGAGCTTCGTACCGCGGCTAGGATACAACGTGCAACCAAGGAGAAAACATTCAGAAGTAAAGTAAAGAAGAAAACTTCTTTTGCTGAAGATCGTTTCCTTAGTAGTCCTTATAAGGACATATTTATCTTTTAATCCCTTCGTGGACAACGTCATCCCTTCAAGTCCCGTTTAGGGCAATTATATACTCCTTTTAAAATCATTGGAATATTTTATCTAAATTCCATTTTATCATTTTATATGAATATAACATATGAAGTAAATCAAAATATCATTCCTTTTTGTAATTGATCTTCCAATATATATTAAAAAGAATCTTAAAGGGTATAACCTAGCTTGAATGTCATTAAAGACCTAGCTATAATGGTAAAACCTGTTTAAAGAGATTCAGATTCTTGTTAACATCTGAAGACATGTTAACACTCCTGACAACAGTGATGCGATAAAATCACACTTGTCATCTTTATATTGGGAAATTCCAACCCCTTATCTAGCCTAGTGATTTAGAAATCATGGCTTAAATCATCAAATAAAGATGATCATATTATAAACATCCATTAGTGATGAAGTGCCTATGGGCCATATCTATTGTCCTAAAAGATAAAAGACAATTGTAGTCTTTGACTCTCTGTCAAGAAAGGTAATGAACTACGTTCAAACCTTAATGCCTCGATCCTATAAGATCATGGCTTATAAATCCAAAACCGTCCTCGTGACAAGGCCTTCTGTGCCATTTCAATATCCTTAATAGCTTATAGCTGGATTAATTATAACGAAAATTTAAAATAAACCTGATTATCAAATTAACCAAGAATGGTCTATTAATACCATGGTTAATGAATCATCGAAGATGATGGTTCCAAAATAGACTTCCTGTCAGGAAAAGGTAATGAACTATGTTCAAACCTTAATGCCTCGATTCCCTAAAAATCGTGGCTTATAAATTTAAAATTGTCCTTGTGATTAGGCCTGCTGTGCCACTTTAATATCCTTAATGTTTTATAACTAGGATAAATTATAATGAAAATACTAATATAATTAACAAATTAACCAATATGGTTTATATTACCATGGTTAATGAGTCGTAAAAAAAATGTTGATTCCATAAAAACCTCTGAATAAATCATTATCAATATTTATGTAGCAATCAAGCTACATGGCTGGATCAGATGAGGTTAACAGCCACCCGAAGGAGAACAATGATACTACCAGAGTTAATATAACTGGTGCGGAACTGCAGGCATTAATAGATAATGCTGTTACTCGAGCTCTTGACAGACAGTATAATGAGTCAAGTGGTACACACTCTAAGACTCCATCCGTGGCTCGTAGTAACCCCCCTTCTAAAACGCATGAGTCAAAGGAGGACGATGTTCATCACTCATCAAATCAGAGGAGTGTTCCGTCTAGACAGGTTGTGCTAAACCAAGAGCCACATGTTAAAACCTGTTCATATAAATATTTTGTCTCCTGCAAGCCCAGAGACTTCACAGGAGAAAAAGGAGCCATCGACTGCATGACATGGCTCGATGAGATGGACACCGTTATTAATATTAAAGGATGTGCAAAGCAAGACATTGTGAAGTTTGTTTCACAATCTTTTAAAGGAGAAGCTCTAGCTTGGTGGAGGTCACTAATCCAAGTTACAGGGAAAATCTCGTTGTACAACTTGACTTGGGATCAGTTTGTTGCTCTTATCAAAGAAAATTACTGTCCTCAACATGAAGTTGAGAAAATTGAAACTGATTTCTTGGCATTGGTCATGAAGAACTTAGATTGCCAGGCATATCTTACAAATTTCAATACTATGTCTCGATTGGTTCCTTACTTGATCACACCGGAACCAAAGCGTATAGCTCGCTTTATTGGAGGTCTAGCCCCAGAAATCAAGGCAAGCGTGAAAGCATCGAGACCTACTACATTCAGGTCAGCGGCAGATCTGTCGCTATCTCTCACACTTGATGTGGTCAGAAACAAGACCGCCAAAGCTTCTGATGAAGGAAAGCGTAAAAGGGAGGATGAGAATTCTCATCACTCCGATAAGAAGAAAAAGGGGAACTCTGATCATCAGAAGAGTTCCGGTACTAAGAAAGGCAACCAGCAGTCGGGTGAAAAGACCAGGTGCAAAACCTGTAAGAAATACCACCTCGGGAAATGCAGATTTGAATCTCAGCCTCTACCCTGTGGAATCTGCAAGTCTAAGGAACATAAAACCTTGGATTGCAAGAAGTTGAAAGATGCAACCTGTTATGGTTGCAACGAGAAGGGGCATATCAAGACTAACTGCCCTAGGAATCAGAAGAAGCCTGAAGAGGCCAAGAAAGCAAACGCGTGAGTCGTCTAGATGAACACCCAGGAGGCAGTACAGGAAGATGACATCATAAAAGGTACCTTTCCTTATCAATGATGCTTATATGGGAATTTATTTGATTTTGGCGCAGAAAAGTCTATTGTGGACAATAAATGTTGTAAACAGTTGTATCCGCCTATTAGGATCTTAGGCTTATAGCGCGAGGTAGAATTGGCCGATAACATTTAAAGACTACTTCAACAACCTTAGATGGATGCTTTATATCCATTAGGAAACACTCTTATCCAATATCCTAATGTCAAGCTTTCAAGCTATCCAAAATCATCAATATGATCAAAACATATGTGACAATTGATCCCCTGTCAAAAAGGTGATGGACTAGGTCCAAACCTTAATTGCCATTAATGGTCTTTTATGGCCTAGGCTAAGTATAATTGATATATATACATATCTACATGACATTCATTGAGAATGTTCATACTATATTAGCCTGTATGGTTTAACGATACCATGGTTAGTATATATTAGGTCATCAGGATGATGAATAGCGGTTGTTGGATTGCAACTAAATAATTGTTTTATTTGGTGTTAGGAACCAAATATCGAGTATGACAAACTCGGATAAGACAGCCGTTGATCGTGTTATGGATGATGCGACACATGCTAATGATGCTACAATTGTGAACCTTAAAATTTCCAAAGATGTTCTTCAAACTATGATAGACGCAGCTGTTGGAAAAGCTGTGAAGAAGGCCGTGAAAAAGTTCAAGGAGCCCAATGCTACTTGCTCCAAATCTCATCCAAGACCACCTTTCCTTACTCACGGGAAGGATCTCGTTCATGCCTTTAATGCAAAGGATGAACTAAAAAGGAAAAGGGAGGAAAATAACTCCCAGAGTTTTAAGAAAAAGAACAAACAAAAGTCTAACCAGAAACCTGTATGCAAGACCTGCAAGAAGCGCCATTATGGGAAGTGCAGGTTCGAACCAAAATCCCAATCGCAGCCGAGGGCTTGTGGGATCTGCAAATCAAGGGAGCATAAAACATTGGATTGCAAGGACATGGAGAATGCAGTCTGTTTCGGCTGTGGTGAGAAGGGCCATATCAAGACTACATGCCCTGCATCTGTCAAAGGAAGTGCGACTAGGGAAGGAAAGCCTAAGAATGATAGCGCTTAAACTCTCCTAAAGAGTGCCAGAAGTAGTTCATATCAATAATAACGTTAGGTACGTTCTTTAACAATTATTGGAATATAAATGCTAAGAATTCTGTTTTAATTCGGATACCAATAAATCCTTCATAAATTGTAAGTATATTAGACTTTTAAAAAATCTATCATAAGAATCCCAGATATTAAGTGTAAGGTAAAGCTTACAGATAGAAAATCATAGGAACCATTTCTTCTGTTCCTGTCAGAAATCTTTAATCATGAAATTCTAATGTACCCTCTCTCCAGATAAAATGCATTCATATGTAATTGATATCTCTTTGATCCCTAGTGATTATGAATACCAAATGGTATGACAAAAGCGCCATATGAGGATTGGTGTATCTTAATATGTTCCATAGATTGCTTCCATGCCTGATCAGTATGGAGGTTTAATGCATGGAACCACATGGATATTCCAATGGTCATACGGTATTAAAGTCAGCTAATGGTATTCAAATAAGATATCTAGAATGGAATTATCCAAGTAAATATCTCTGATAAAGGAATCCGTGGACTCGTAACGTGAATGTGTCACTTATCTGACACAGGCAATGATAGATGAACTGGAGCATGAGATTTAGAAAAATCTCTGTAACCTCCTTGTACCTTGGTTATCTTCTCCAAAGATTACCCTGTTTACCTCCTGAGAGGCAAGTAGAGTTAAGATTAACATCCCGCTTAGGGCTGTAGTGTTGTAAAAAAAAAACTCCATGTTGATTATGGAATAATCGAATCCCTGATTAAGTAAGTTTTAAGATATAGGTTCATAAACCCTAACTCAATATTCTGAGAATTCGGTATTGTTAATAAAGAAAGACGGTTCATTTTGCTTATGCATTGATTACCATAACCTTAATTAGGCAACAATTAAGAATCGTCATCAGCTGCCCAGGATCGTTGATTTGTTCGACTAGCTGTGAGGATTAGCTATTCATTGAGATTAGTTTTAAGCATTGGTTGGAATAACCATCTGACCTTAAAATAAGCTTTTCTATATAGTTGTTATGTAAGTATCAAAGCTGCTCCTTTGGAGACATTGTATAGATAGAATGTTAAACAATTATTGTTAGACAGAAAATTGGTAAGTTCAATTATCAGAATCTGAAAGTTGCCTTGAAAACAACGAATAAGATCATACAAATCCATAATCCCTTGAAAGTTTCCAGTAATCGGCAGAAAATTTAGGGTTAATGAAATTCGCAACCCTCTTAAGTCCTTAATAAGGAATAAGGTTCAAATTGAAAGTATCGCTCTAAGAAGGGTGTGCTGAAATTTTATACAACAGGCTAGTTAAGCTCTGACTATATATAGGATCATTCGAGGAAATTAAATACATCAAAGGTCAATAGCTTATAAGCTAAAACCTATTTATGGAACGTGGTGTAACTCGCAATGTGACCCACACTAATGATTTAAGGATATGTTTCACCAATAAGTCGAGAAGCATTATCACATAATGATATGCAGATTTATGATATGATAAGAAACCCGTATCGATTAAGCATCGGCAGGTTAAGAAGCTCCAAAAGGATACATGTACCTATTATAGAGGTCAACTTGGGTGCTTGGAGAGACCCCAAATATACTATGGAAGTTAAGTCCATGATACATCAGAAAATACTTCCATTACTTTAGCAAATCTCGAGGTCGAGATTTCTTTTAAGGGGGTGAGGATGTAACACATCGTAAAATCACGTCCAATGATGTATTGACACGTGTAATAAACCCTCATAAAGTCCAACATTGAAATTAAGGGACTAATTTTTTGAAAAATCAAAAACTTTGATTATGAAAGGACTGGAAGTGTTAACATACCTAAAATAAGTTTCTAAATAACCTCGTACGGTATTTATATTCACAAATAAACCACTTGTTGATCAAGTGTAGCCGTTTGCGTAATTAATTGAAAGCTTTGCGCAATGAAGGGTTAAAAGCGTCAACATGTTAATTCTTACCTCTGAGTGACCTTTTAACAAATCAGGAGCTTCATGATATTTGATTATACTCTCGGGAATGCCAATTATTGGCCGTCTAAGGTTTTTATCCCTATAAGTAAAGTAACGCGCAACTTTGCAAGTTAGAGGGACTAAAAGTGTCAATATGTTTAATTATACCTCTGAATGACCTTTTAGCGAACCCGAAGCATCGTGATGTTTAATAATACACTCAAGAATGCCTAATATGGACTAGATAAGGCTTCGATGCTATTAAACGATGATATGTGCAAGTTTGCGCATTAGAGGGACCAAAAGTGTCAACTTTTGAATCTACGCCTTTTGGTGACCATTTAAGCGAACAAGAGCATATTAAAATTTAAACACATGCTTGGGAATACCCATTATGGGCCATGGAAGGCTTGGATATCATTAAACGACATTTCGCACTACTTTGTGCCATTAAAGGACTATTTGCGTCAAACTGCAAAAGTATACCTATTCGTAGGGTATCGAACCTTCCGGAATATGACCATGAGTTAAACATGCCCTAAATATCCTTTACATAGCTTAGATATAGGCTTAGAGGTATTTGTTGCGCAAAAATAAACTTTTAAGTCAATCAGGGACTAAAAGTGTCAAAAATTGCAGAAGTTTGCATTTTTCGCGCATATCTTACGTTCTGAATATATCCGGACATCCAAAAATTTATGTAATCATTAAAATATTTTATTTTAGTGGTTGTCTTGATAAAATTCCATTCGTCGCGTAATTTGGATCGTTTTTCGCGTCCGTTCGTGTTTCGTCGTAATTAGCCGAACAACGTAATCGTACGACCAAACGAACCGACATCCCGCATATTTTCAAGCATATTTCAAGTCCCCTATGCTTTAACATCCTTATAGAGTCTAAAAATTTGGTTAAACGGGTGTTAGAAGTGAAAAACGCAAGTTTGGATGTCAAAGGGGCCAAAGTTGCAACAAATAAAAACTTGTGAGTGTGACTAGTCTGGCCCAACCGTGGCTTACGGTTTGCAGAATGGGGCTTACGGTTTGGTCTGCCAGCATTGCGTGTTTGCTTGATTGCCACTCCAAGCTTCCAAAACCCATCAATTGCAATACCATGAGCTGGTTTTACACACCCATAGCATTGTAAAACAATGGGTAACACATGGAGGGTCTAGATTAAAGCTCAATTATCGAGGAACGATCCTAACGGTTCTTGAAATCCTATATAAACCCACTTGATCTTGCTCTCATTTCACACTTGATCTGAATTGTTCTAAGTTGAAGCCTTTGTGCTTCATACCTGAGCATTCTAGATCAATTCCATCCTTGCTTGGACCCTTTGTAAGTGTCCTTTCGTGCTTAGTTCAATTGTTTGGCTCTTAAAGCCGAAAAGTCAAGCGTTTGAGATAAATGTTTTGACTTTTAAACGATCGAGCCATTGTTCGCAACGAACATGGCTACGTGATCGTAATTAGGTAGGTATTAAACCCTTAAAAGGGCACCTCCTAATTACCACGTTTTGCTTAGTTAATTGTCGGGTCAAAGTAATTAAAATAAAATTCAATCGAGTCGGTTTTTAAATAAAATTCACAACTTATGTTGTAAAGGCAATAAAATTAGTTTTGTCACTTTAATAACTTGGTAAATATTAATTGAACATGTCTAGGCATGTTCAACCCGACAATTCTGAGTTTAGGCTCGGTTCGGAACCGAAAGTCGCAAAAGTTGACTTTTGCTTTGACTTTCAGTTCTGACCCGATTTAGCTTAGTTTAGATATGCCTTAGGATTCCTTTAAGACCATGTTATAGGATAGTATAACCCTCTGAGGTTATACAACTTGGTTCCATAGAAATCCTAGTTCATTGCACGTTTCCGTTAAATGCCTAAATGTTGACCATAATGCCCTTTTAATCTTAAAACGAGAAATTTGAAAATATGAGAGGACAAGAACCTTTATTACTGATTTATAAACTTGTCCTAAAAATTTGACATCAGTTTGAGGTCTAGATTTAGAGTTATGCTCGATATCGTAATTAAGAAGCTTTTTATTAATTAAACGACATAATTAGCATATAGCCTATTTAAACCCGAATTTTGATTCCAAAATTTTTACCCACTGATGTAAAATAATATTTTGGGATTTTTGAAGATTTTTATTTATTTTTAGGCTGAGCATAACATTGGGTTCTAGCTTTGATTCGGTAATTGTCAGTTATACCCTTTTTGCTTATAAAATGAGTTTGACATAACATTTTGATACTAAACCTGTTGCTAATGATTTTATATGATAAATAAAATATTTTAAGCCTTCTGGAATGATAAAAATATCAGCTTTTCTTATATAACCCGAAAATCGCTTAAAAGCGACTTTTTACGCGTTTAAAACGCATAGTATGAGTTAAAACTATTTTTAACATATAAGACTTAACACCTACTGATGTTTTAAGTAAATTTTTATAATTTAACAGTAAGTAAAAGTTTTGAACCCAGATTTCCGGATTTGACCTTTAAAGCCTATGTGAATTACCAAAATGCCCCTTCGGTGCATATTTTGGTTATAAATGATAAATTTCACATATATGCAATACCCTACTGATATAACTTATTAAATTAAATATTTTTACTGAACAAATCAGACCTGAATCCCAGGTTAATAATTAATCCCTTTTATAACCTTTAAAATGACCAAAATACCCCTACGGGGCTTAATTTGAGTTTAAATTCGTTTTGGGTATAATGGAAGGTATCCTACTGATATCACAACATATTTAGGGTATATTAACTTAGGAAACCTATTCATGACTCATTTATTGACCCATTATACAATTTACGCGTTCGGTGCGGTTTATGTAACTACCTTATCGCTTTCACTTCAAAATCCAGAATGTGGTTAGTTTACCCATATTATACAAGTCTCCAAACTTGTCGGGTCTAAATCACATTCTAATCCGGTCTGCGCTTAATCTTGCGTTTTGAACCGTAAACCTTTCCTTAAAACTAACCGGTCTAAGTTACGACTTAAATAAGACTCGTTAGGAATCTAATAGGTTAATAAAACCTTCGTTCCAGATTAAGAGCCCCAGTAGAGGTACTCGTGCTTGCTGATTAGGATATACGGCTGAGTATAAATTGCATTTTAAGCTCAGGTAAATACTCTTACTTATTTTCCCTATACGGGCTTGGGATACTGTATTATAATAATACCGCTTTGTCGGGTATTGAATGTTTAATCGTATTGTGATTAAATTATTGAGGTAACCCGTTTTAATCTGTAATGTTTGAAATAAAAGCCTTTAGGGGTTAATGACCATGTCTCGGATATCCTTGGCATCATTATAATAAAATGGCCACGTCTTAAGCACGGGGTGTAGGCATACACCTGACAGTTGCATAAGGGAAACGATATCTCACTCTCTTGTGGGCCTATACTTGTGTCGTTTCTGTTAATCTTGACTCGGTTTCTAACATCGGGCCCTGAATGTATAACGAACATGTAAGTCTTTATACAAGATTATTTTTATATAATTGTCCCAAGTTATAAAAGATATTTTGTGCCTTGTGCATTCAAATCAATTTTCTTAAACATTTTCAAAATGAGTCAGTTAATTGTATTTACCAGTGTAAACTGACGTATTTTCCAAAAAGGTTAAGTGACAGGTACTGTACGTAATTGGCTGGGAGCTCAGGGCGTTAATAGAGAATCTTGCAAGTTCTAGATGCCTAAAGTCTGTTGAACAGTTGTTATCTTTCTGTTTTAAGATCCGTCTGTGGATCCATCTTACACTCCGTTTGTAATATTTAATGTTACTTTCATTCGGTTTGTAATATATTCTACTTTTGACTTCCGCTGTGCATTGAATTGTGATTATTTGACTGTGATGATATCAACTACGTCACGATACTCCCCACCGGGCCCACCGGTAATACGTGGAAATATCGGGGTGTGACAGTTTATAACATGTCTAAACAAGTTCGCGAATCAAAACAGAACCAACAAACAATTTTTCGCAAAACCTGCACCCTGTCGCGTCGCGCGACGCCCTTAAATGGGCCGAAGGTTTGCAGCTCGTTGCTGCATTTTCCCAGTTCCGATTCTTTTTATGAAAACGTGCATAACTTTCAATCTACACATCCGTTTTACACGATTCTTTTTCCTAAGCGTCCGTAATTAAATTACGGACCCGTTTATCACCTTGGTTTGCATAAAAATCTGATTTATCCAATGTTGGCTCATAAATCCTTTAGGTGATTATTCGACCCGTTTGACATTATTATTTCACTACATGCTCTAAAAAGAAAATAGTTAATTCCTATCATTTTACCCATCCCGGGCTTGTCAAACCTTAACGTTTTTGCTCCCATCCTAGAGTTTACGTAGGCGTTTACATTCACCGATTCATTTGTATCTATCTAAGCATTTAACCACAATTTACTTCTTAGTCTATTTTGACCCGTTTAGCGGACTTTTAAGCATCTAAGCATCGAACTCGCTATTTTCTTTTCGCACCTCGTCTTTTCTTGCTAAATAACTACTTATCTTCCACCACAACTATTTTTGTGGTGGATTTAACTTAAGGAACCCAAAATCCCAAATTTTACCCTTCGGCTAGTCCTTTTTCGCAATTGACTATTTCTAGACATTCGTCCCACAACGTTTTTGCCTATACTTTTTATATGTATCTAAGGGTTTCAAAATCAATAAACAAGTTTCTAAAAAAACTCTAACGGTCGTTTACCCTGTTCGCCCGTTAAGGGCTTTTTGGTCAATTCTAGTCTCATATTTTACGACGAAAGACTCTGACCAATTATTGACCAAATTAGTACTTTTAACTACAACATAATTATACGTACCTGGCTCGGATCAATACATTGACCCGTTTTAATACCTTGTCTTGAAAATTTGCGAATTCATAAGCCGCTTTATCCTGTAAGCATAACACTCGATAAGTGCTTATTAGTCAATATTTGTCAAATGGTATCCAGATTACCATTTGACCCATTTTACTCTTTTTATTCATTAGGCTTACTTATAGTAACCGTTCAAAAACCCATTTTTATAATTAGCTTTTCATGGCTAATTTACCGTTCTATCTCTTTTACCATTAAACATGGTTTTTATCATTTATATTAGTTCCGACCCGTATTATTACGCGTCGGGAACCATATCTTGAATATTATCCTTATTGTATTTGAAACTTATAGGATGAACATTTATTTTACTAAAAGGTGTAAGTTTCACTTACCTTGCATCCGGTTATGTCCTTTTTCCGTGTACTCGATCCGTTTGACCCGCTTCTTTCCCAAGTCTTCATCTAGCTTGTCTATAGTCAAACTATCATCATCACAATTCGTAAGACGGTTAGATTAGTCATAATTGTTTATGACTATTCCATCCTACGGGTTTTATGTCGAATTTATCATTCGACCATATCAAAATTATCATTCGATCTAATCATTGGTCGATTTGACTTTTTAAAAGTCAATTGACTTATCAACATATTCAAATGCACATTTGGTTCATTGAACTCACTTAGGCATATTTCATCCGAACTCTTAATGAAATCAAATTTTACACACAACCAAGTAGACCGTGATTTCATTCAGGCATTTCATATCACTGAAAAATGGGCTGTTTTTGGAGACTTGTTTAACCTGTTTACAAGTCTTCAAAAATTATGATTATTTTATGTGGCGTACCTCTCGGAGGGTTAGGCCTTGTGTTAAAATTTCATTATCTAACTCTTTACAAAAAATTCGTAAAAATTCATTTACTAAGCTGCAATCAGATTCGTCACTTCTGACTGCAGCTTATGGAAAAATTCATTAAAAATTCGTCGTTTATCTGATTGACGAAATTCCAATTGGCTATTCTTTTAATCGCTTAAAAATATCTACAGTAAAAATTTGAGATCATAACTAAATCCCTAAATAGAGTTATGACATTCGTAATGGGCTGCAAATTCTGCTAGAAAACATAGCTTGAACCTTCGATACGGAAAAATTCATAAAACACTCAATTTTCGTCGAAAAAATGCGATTCCAGTGGGGTTTTAAAGATATTTCCTGGAATTACATTTTAGACTCAAGAAAAACATGTTTTTGTCACGTTTTGTTCAGGTTACAGCCAATACAATTCGGCTGTAAATTCTAATAAGAAGCTGTTTGAATTCAGCTTTCAATTAAAGCATGTTCATGACATCATAACACTAGTTTTAGCAATCAAAACCCTAAAAACATCACATACATGAATTTAGCATCAAAATTCTGAATTTACTTCATATTTCTACTTAGGGTTTGTTCCTAAGCAATCACACTTCATTCATTCAGCCATAACCTCTACGATTCATACTTAGATCGCATCATGCAAAGTTAACTAATTTTCACAACTTCATGAATGTCAAAAATTCGACATACCTTGTGATCCCCTAAGCTTGGTGATCACGATTTTAGTTAAAGCCCTAATTTCTTTGCTCGATTTCTCCTTGATTTTGCTGGATTTCATGAGCTTTAGGGTTTTGAAAGAACCCCCTGGTGCTCCTGATCGTTCCTGCGCACATGCACACACACACACACTTACCAAGTGTGTGTTGTGTTTTATTTTTAGTTTTAATAAATAAGTTTCCTCCACTTGGCACTATTATCCCCTCATGTTTTGTTTTCATAAAAGGTTTAACTATTTCTAGTTTCCTTTATTGTTCTAACAACACATAACTAACTAGGTTAATATTCCTAGTCACTTAGTGGGTTCGGGAAGTCATAACCTGTTTTATTTTAAGTCCCGTTAACTCGAGCCTTCTATATACTTTGTTTTCTCAAAGTATTTATCCTCCTTTTTAATTAACATCAAGTTTATTTATTTAAATCCTAATATTTACCGGGTTAATTTTTACCACTAACGGTATTTTACCCGTCTTTACTATTAACATGGTTTGATTACCAAACCCGTTTTTGAGGTGTTACAATCACTCCCAAACGCAACGCAATACACACAATCTCATTAAAATACTTAACATACTGACACTAACTAACGCAACAAAACGCATTAAACGAACACCCTACACGCGAAATGAGGAACAAAATGCACGAAACAGCACCTTCGAATGAAGCCATGCAGCCTCGTACGAAGGCAGCCGGTTCGAACCAGGTACTCTTGTGCGATCCCACCTCCTCTATAAATACCCAAGCCTTTCTCCATTTCATTTCACTTGCTGATTTCAAACCGAAACACTGCCGAATTGCTGTCCGACCATTTTCAAGTAAGATTTATCAGTTTTATGTGATTACACAATGTTTTCCACTACGATTTTCCACAAGATTCACTTCGATTTCATCAAAACTCTTCTATTCTCACCTAAACTTCAACTTTTTCAACTAAAATTCTTATTTTCTACAAGAACCTTCATCTCCTTATAAAACTCTTCATCTTTTTCATCAAATCTTCTTATTTTATCACGGATCTACACTTAATCGAGTGTATTGGGCCTAGCTATGGCTTCCCAAGTTAGAAATTAGTTGATTTCACACTCACCAAGTGTTAGATCTAGGTGAAAACCCTTTTAAAACTCTCTAAACTTGATTTTCACACTAAAACGGACCTAAAACAGCATGTATTTCGTTCACTGAATAGTGGAACGAGGTAGTGTCAAAACCGGCTTGAATTGGACTCCAAAAATACATCTGATTCAGGCGAAAACGCCGCTCCAAACGCCAAGAACAGCCACGAATGCGAGCTGGACTGTTCTGTGCGAAGCCTGGCTTCGTACGAAGGCACACATGGCTTCGTACGAAGGCACTGGTTTTACACATCATAGCCCAACTCTCATCCGTGACTCAGACAAAGACCTCTCCGACTCTAAGTTTAATCAGTAGCTTAAGGTTGGAGGGATGAACACTCGATTTTCCAAAGACAGATGCGAAGAACACTCGATTTTGGACAACGGAAGCTGCACAAGTGCGAAGACCCACCTTCGTGCGAAGACCCACCTTCGTACGAAGGCACAGCTTCGTACGAAGCTTCTGTTTCCCACTGACACTCCGATTTTCGACCGTTTCAGCACTTTGGAGGACTTACGCTTTTGTTCCCGTACGTAGGCTGATCCGGCCCTCCCTTCAATCCATTCTCTGACCGTGTTTATTGTTAGACACACACTGGGAGTATACTCGAACCCATTTTCATTTAACGCACTTTTGGGTGTTACATACGTTCTCTATAAAAAAACACAACACACAACACAAAATCCTATAAACGCTAACCGCTCCCGCATGCTATACGTGGTTAGTGGAATGCTTGTTGCTATGCTTATACAGTGATTACTTGCCGGACCGCCTTTAGCAACGATAGTACTATAGTTTGGACTCAGCACCTGTTTGTTCAGGGGTTGCTAAGGATCAAATACTTTACTTCACGTGTTTGCTTCGGTGAACATGTGTCGTGCATACTCTACTCGCAGTCATGTGGTTAGGTTGTATCATTGTTGGTAGTTTACATGTTTCGCCCTTTACGTGTTACATGCTGGTTATGCGTAAACGCTTTTTATACTATATCTATGCAAACTTGTGTACTCACCTTTACATTTTGTATTGACCTTATTTTAACGTATGTGACAGGTTGATGATTGGTATGCTGCAAAAAGGATAGGAAGTCTAGAAACTCATCTAATAAAAATCTAGGTTGTCGGATATGTTTTTGTTTAAGAGATTTTGACATCTCTATGACTGTTTGTGAATTATTTTGTTTGATAGTATGGGATATTAAACGTATTAAAAATATTGTCACATAATAGTTGTTATGGATTCTCTTGAGCAATCTGATTCGCCTAGTGCCGCGCCCCGATGATTCCGCCATCGGTTGGGGTGTGACAAATAGAACCACCGTCTAATGTCACCGACGGCGCGACGCCGTGTCTCCGCCATAAGGATACATGCTCCTAACTCTCTCTCCCTCTCACGCTTTAACGTATTCTCTCTCTGTTTAGTCTCTTCCCTATACCAAGAAGATGGCAGAACCGTAATTAACATTCTGTTTTTGTCCAAAAATTATACTGTTCCTAAGACCTACGTTAATTGTTATATATAGATATGTATATTAATTTTAAAATCCCAACTCTATCTCGATAACAATTTAATAGAATTAACTTGGGCACAATCATCACAATAAGTCATCTAACTTTCGGTTTTCTAGTCTCTTTTCTATTATATAATAATACTAGGTTAGAACCCCATGTATTATATGGGTTGAATAAATGTAATTTTATATATTAAATAATAAAAAGTTAGATCTTTATGAACCTCGTATATTGTACGAGTTAAATAAATGTAATTTTATATATCAAATAATAAAAGAAAAGTTATATCTTTAAAAACCATGTGTATTACACAGATTAAATAAATGCAATTTTGTATACTAAATACTAAAAACGGCGTATCTTTAAAAAACCCGTGTATAACCGGGTTGAATAAATCTACCAAATAATAATAAAAATTACTTCCTTAAAAACCTCATATATTACACGTGTTAAATAGATCTAAAAACAGTTATATCTTTAAAAACCATGTGTATTACACAGATTAAATAAATGTAATTTTGTATATTAGATACTAAAAACGTCGTATATTTAAAAAACCCATGTATAGTTGGGGTGAAAAATCTACCAAATAATAAAAAAATATATCCTTAAAACCCCGTGCATTACACGTGTTGAATAAATTTAATTTTACATAGAAAATGATAAAAAGTTATATCTTTAAAAACTTCGTGTATTACACGGTTATATAAATGTAACTTTGTATAGTAAATAATGAAAAATATTATTGAAAACACCGCGTTTTACACGAGTTGAATAAATATAATTTTCTATACCAAATAATAAAAAAAGTTATATTTTTAATAAATTTGGATAACATTTAATATTAATTTATTATTTATATATTTAATATAAGATAAGTAGGAAAGAGAGGTATTTGTTTTAAAAATATATTAAATTAATAATTTAGATTTGAGGATAATATTTTATTAAAGTATGATAACATTTAATATTAATTTATTATTTATTTAATTTAATTAATATAAAATAAGTATAGATTTAAAGATACCTTTAATAAATAATACGTGTCCAAAATTTGGTTTCTTTTATTATAGTAGATAAATTAAGGGTCATTTTATTGATATAGCTTGAAATTTTATTTTGACACCCTTTCCCTTTTTATTAGGTGTACCAATACTCATAAATATTAGTGATACTAGGTTAATGCCCGCGTAATACGCGAGCTTCAACCAAAACCATATTATTTACTTTGAACTGAAATATTCTGTACAAATACATACATTGGAAGAAAAGTACAGAAAACTATTCAAATGCCGGAAAAACTTCCTTATAGACTACATTTGTTGTTTTACTCGTTACTATTCAAAACCTCCTATTCATACTCTCCCATACATTCTACAGCCGAACAATTTCCGATCTGACCCGACCATCTTGACAAACCGGCCGAGCCAACCCGCGAAAGACTGGACTGATCCATCCTCATATGGTCTGGTCCTTGGTCCTCACTTTCCAGCCTAATCAGTCCCGGTTCCACGCCTGAGCAGGATTATGCGGCCAACATTTAACGGTTAACATATGATATGAGCACTAAGATGATAGTTTAAGCACTTACTTAGTAAGCACCGGATCTCAAATGTCAATCATAATACTTGAAAACAATACAAGACAATGAAATACACACAAACATGAATACTATAAATCTTCATCTTCCAATCCACCTTTAACAAATCTTCCCACTTTTGTTCGATCCAAATTAACCCATTTGGACTTTTGAGAGCCTTGACTTTAAACCCCTGACTTTAATTGTTAATAACTGCTTGATCTTGACATTTTTCGAATTTTCAACTCCTGAAACAGTTTGTACAGTTGACCATCTTTGATTATAATCAATTTTGACTTTCTAAATTTTGACGACTGTTGACCAACATCCAATCTTTAGCCATCTGAGCATAATTGACCAATTTTTGACAATTTTGACAATATGTCAAGTATGGGCTTTTTATACCTTGACTTTCCATAGGACTTTTTATGTTGTAAACCAGACCTAACAGTTACCAGTAGCGCTACAGTAATTAAATTCATCATGATATTTAAACTCAGCAGCTGTTACACAATGGTTCAGGTCAACACCATCCTTTAATAGTAGACACAAGTGGTGCTGCTATGTGTCCTGCAATTAATAAGAAAATTACACGTGAGCTGAAACCAAAATAACTGACCCATTTGATTAACAGATGTTCAAATATTTTAACTAATATAGCCAAAAAGTTAACCGAGTAAAACAAACAATTTGTAGCCCATGAGCAAAAAATTGGTTATGGGTCAAAAAAAGGCCCATGTTCAAACCTAACTATTTTTAACTGAACGAATTCATGTTCGCTTTAATGCGAACACGTACCTACAACCATGGAAGCTTTCAGCAAGCACGAATTTTGTTGCATGTAGTACTCCAACAAATGGTTCAAGTGAGCTGTAAAAAAATGAATATTTATAGTATGGTGTAGATGGATGCCATATGCACTAAGCAAGTATGACATGTTCCACCTCTTTATCTGCATGCATCAAGAAATATGGTGACATGTCAGCTTCTCAAAAAGAAAATTATAGAATCAAAACATATTTTTTTGCAGGATTTTGCAAGATTTATTATTTCATACAATCTAGTTTATTTGCAATCACCGAATCATGTTGGCCCAAATTCAAACAACCACACTCAAATGGGCAGTGCGCTGAAGAGAACCTTCTAACAATCTCTAACGCAGATGTTGTCAAAAGAAATAGGACAGACAGACCCACCTACCTTTTCAAGATCAGAAACCTCGAACGTAAGAAGCTTCATTCGAGCAATAGCAACCAAAAAATTACGCATGTTTTCAAAATACTGAATTGCTGTTTCCGCCGCCCCATCGGTCTCAATAATTGGAATTTCGACCACCTTAACAAAATCATCAGTTAGATTTTCATATGTAAGTAAGTGTGAGGAATAATAAGGGGAGAAAAAGGACCTCATGGAATAGCACCGGGTTTGACTTTGTTGAGAACATTGTAGAAGATGAGGCCGTTGCGAAGAGACTGACATAAATGTTCCTCGTAGGGTTCGGCCGGCAGCACCTCTGCCGCACCATTCAACAAATGGTGCGGATCACTTGCAAAAAGAAAAAAACTGTTAACAGATCAGTTGATTTAATTAGTGCAATTACTTCATCAAATTAACACATTAACAGTCCAAACAGAGATTGAGCATGAACAACTTACATAATTGTTAACCTTTAACAGACAACAACATTCTACTAATTAGGTTACCGAATTCCAGCAACACGGATCATCAACATGCATACACAAATCCAAACCACTCGATTAACTGTATAATACACGTTATCACCATCCGATTAACCTGAATTTTCCTTGGTTACCAGATCACAAAATTAAGTAAACATTCAACGAATTCATAGATTATGAAATTCAGCAAACAAATCACTTGCAAAAAAATAAATAAATAAATGACTGTAACAAATTAATTGATTTCATCAGTGCAAATAACTTCATCAAATTAGCAAACAAATCACTTGTAAAATAAAATAAAATAAAATCTGTAACAAATTAACTGATTTCATTAGTAAAAATTCTTTTTGACCAGTTAATGAAGAGGGTATACCTGCAAACTTCAAGCAAAACCCTAAATAACATCCAGATCCAGCCGTCACCCAAGCACACCTTCATTCTTCTTCTGCGTTCAAATCAAAAATCACCACCAACAATAAAAAAAACCCTAACTTGATTTAAAAAATGCTGAATCATAATGTGACAAAGATGAAACCGAATCAGACCTAAACAAACAAAACCGAGCCATCGAATTAGATTGTTTGTCACAAAAGATGAGATAAAACCCAAAACAATGCTTCAAGCACTAAAAAACTCGATTAACATTCAGATTAGATGTAACCAAATGAATTATGGATGAATGATAGAAGAATCATAAGAAATTGAATGATCAATAAGAAAACAAATCAAAGTACAACAAACCATTCAAACAGAATCGATCAATAAGATGATGAAGAAGTTATCGGAATCATTACCGTCGATGATGATCACTGTTGAATATTTGAAGATTGAATAAACCTCGGTGCACAGGATCGATTGAGAGCGCAGGAACCAAAATCGTCGATTAGGGTTTCGGAGTAATGATTTGAACAATTTGAGATAATGAGAGAGAGAGAGTATAGAAAACGTATATGTGATGAATGATGAGAGATGAGAGAGAATGAGAAAGAAACATATGAAAGAAGCCTTCTCCAATCCTTGCATATGAGCAATGCCACATGTCCTATCATTAGAGTTTTGCCACATCATTGCTTAGGTGGCTTGCACCATTGGGTGACATGTGTCCCCCAATGGTTAGCTTTATTAGAGATATAGATTAAAAAAGAGGTGTGATAAATACACCCAACATATGGATTAATATACAAACCCAACATATGGATTAATATACCAAATTAGTCAAATTTGATAATGATTAAATACTTTAATATATTATTTTATTATAAAGTCAAAAGTAATAATTATGTTTTTTTATATTATTTTATAATATTTATATTATGTTGTTATACTATTATTAGTATTAGTATTAATATCAATATTAATAAATAAATAATCAAGACACTTTATTATAAACACGAAAGTGAAAAGGTTCATTATAAATAAATAAATAAATAACGAGTCTCTAATAAAAAAGTAAACGTGCAAACATTAAAACAATTAATCACCTAGATCGACAAAACCACTTTCACGACGATATAATTCTAGACGCCACCCATGAATTGTCTCCCATCTAGCCGCAGACATACTAATGTTGCTTCATATATGTTTTATAATTAATAAAGACACTTATCTTATTTTTTTTTCAAAGTACAATAGCTTTATAAATGTCATTTAGAATTGCTTTTGCTGATACGAAGCACCATAGCTTTATATATTAACCATCTTAAATTAAAAAACTAAAACATTTATATGATAAACTGTTGTCTTTTAATATTTTTACACATTTTAGACCACTTTTAATTCAACTTGATTGGTTTAAAAGTTGAATAATTTATTCAAAAAATTTGTCAAGTCTGTGTGTTATAACAAAGATTAAGAAAACTCATTACATAAAAGTTGGATTGTATAAAAAATATTTTATGTTCACTTAAAAAATAATATAAAAGATAAAAGCTAATGATTGTAATTAATAATTAGAAAAATAAAATAGAAATATTAGGTAATTAATGATTTGCGTAATTAATGCCAACCCTTTTCTCTCTCCTGCCCATCTTCTCTCTCTTAAAATGTTGACTTTTGGGTATATTTAACATAACCCTTAAAAATATACTTTTGTGTATTTAATATATATTTTAATTATGGATGGTAATTAAAATCTCCAAATAACTATCTTTCAAGTCTTTAAATAATTTAACAAACTTACTTTTTTTTACTTAACTAGTGGGTTGTACCCGCGCTTCGTGGCTGGACGAACTGTTTTTCTAACTAAAATCAAATGGAAACGTCGACGCAATGGTAAAAATAACGTGTTTTATATCGGGTGAAAACCAAAATGAATATAATACCGATGTAATGAATGATAATAATGGCATATGTACTGTTGTTATTCGATAAATATTGTTTCGGTTCATTACAACAGTAACAAAGAAAACCCAAAAACATCATGATATTTCATATTTAAAAAATCTACATGTTTAGATCAATTTATAGCAAAAATGCATAATAGATGTTTTACCATTTCATTTTATATCCGATTATGTAAAAAACTTATTTGCAAATACTTTAAATCAGTACTTTTTTTGTCATTTAATAATAACAATAACCATCCATGATAGATTTCCAAATGAGTGCTACATGGCTTTTTTTTTCTTTGGACTTGGACCCCAAATTAATTTGAAAATACAAGTTATAAAAGATCTTAAAGTCCACTCCTTTCTTCTCCTGGACGCCAAATACATTCCAATTTAATTTATCTTCGTTTCAATTTATGTATGTTTTGCACACTTAATCACTCTTTCTCTCACTAAACCTTTGTTTCCTCTCTACGATTCATTCAAGGCTTTTGTGTGTATGTGGATACATATCATAGGTTGTATCGACATCCCATGTATCCATTCAAATCAGTCATTTTCGAGTAAAAAAGGAGTTGGACAAAGCGATTTGCCGGATCTTACCTAAGTTCGTCGTAAAAACAACAGTCGTCGACTGATGTAGTTGTTCAGTTTCCTCCGACGTCGACTAATGTAGCTGTTCACAATCCGCCTCCATCGAACGCCTTTGTAGTTTCCATTCACTCGTGATACGACTCACCTCCACCGCTGGCCAGTCGATATACCATGTTTCTACAATCTCCACGACCACCGCAGCCACCACAACAACCGTCTGCTACATCACCGACCACCATCACTCTTCTCTCTCTCTCTTTAAAAACCCTAACTTCTACTTTCCCTCACTAAAAACCGCCTTACCAACCAGGGTGGTCACCGATCTTGTAGCCGACGAAGGCTTCAATATTTCTGTTTGTAGTGGCTGTCGATGTCTGAGAATGGCTGGGTGGGGAAGCCGTCAGTGCAAAGGAAACTGTAGAGAATGGTCATGTCAGACCGTGTGAGAGAGAAGTGGATACCATGTGCTGCATCTTGTGTCAACCAATTAAATAAGAGTAAAATTGAATAAACCAATAAGATGCAAGTAAAATTGAACAGTAATTTGTGAGGAAGCTCAAAAGTTGCAAAATTATAGAGGGGAAAATAACTATGTCCGTTAAAATATTAAAAAAAGAAAGATTGACGACGATAATTATATTTTGGATAATTATATTTTGTGAATGATTTCTAATTTTTTTATTCTTTAATATCGTTGGTGGTTTCAATGGTAAAGTAATATAATATGTCAAATAAAAAAATAGGTGGTATTAAAATATTTAAGTTTTAGTTCCTATATATATATATATACATATATATAAAATTTAAGTTAACATAACTGTGGTAAAAGAAAATTTAAATGACTAAATACATTTTCATAAAAATTTACGTTTATCGATTACGTAAAAAAAGTTAATAACCAGTGGAAAAAAAATATAAAAATTAACTTAATAGAATTTATAACTGTTAAGGAAAAGTTCATTTTTTAAAAGACATATCTTAAGGATTATGGGTCTGTTTGGTATGGGGTAATGGAATGGACGAAGGAATGGAATGAACGAGGTAATGGAATGGACGATGGAATGCAATGGATCATTACCATTCCATGTCTTGTTTGGTTACCATGTGTGAATGAAATGAATTATTATTGTGTATTGTTCGGTAGGCAAGAAAACGGAGTAATAAAATCAGCGATGAGTGGTGGTGGTGGTCGGTGGTAGTGATTGTGAGTGGTTGTAGGTGGCGGTGGTGGGTGTCGGCGGCGGTGATGGGTGGTGGTGGTGGCGGCGAGTGGCGTTGTGGCGGTGACGACGAGTGGTGGTGGCGGCAAGGTGGCCGTTGGTGGTGGGTGGCAGTAGAGGTGGTGGTGGGTGGTGGCGGCGGCGGTTGGTGGTGGTGGCGGCGGCATCGACGATGGTGGTGGGCGACAACGGCGAGTGGCGTTGGCGGTTGGTCACGACTGTGGGTGATAACGGTGGCGAGTGGGTGGCGGCGGCGGCGACGGTGGCTGTCGGGGTGAAGTGGTGGCGGGTGGCCGCAATGGCGTCGGTGGTGGGTGGGGGTGGTGGTGGGTTGTGGCGAAGGTGGTGGGTTGTGGTGTTGATGAATGGTGCAAGATGGTGGGATGGAATGGAAAAAAAAACATGAGGGGTGGAAGGAATGATTTTGAGGGAATGTAATGCCTTTTGGAATGGGTGATTCCATTCCATTGACCAACCAAACACATTTTTCTTTATTCCCTCGTAATCATCCATTCCATTCCACCTCTCATTCATGCATACCAAACACTACCTATATGTTTTAACATATTACATTGTATTTTATTCAACCATGTTTTCCAATCTGTTCAATAGATGAGTTTTTTAAACACCTAATTTATTATTATTATTATTTTTCTTTTAAAAGCATCTTTTTATTACTAAGTATATAACATTATATGTTATTCTTTTTTTAAATTTTTCTTTCAAAAACATCTTTTTATTACTAAGTATATAACATTATATGTTATTCTTTTTTTTAACGGCGAATGTTACGATAACCCTATTTCGAAAAATTACATCAAATTATACCTTATATATCTCATGCAAGGAATTGAATCTCGATCTTCTTCCGAAGAGGCAAGAGTCTCTACCACTCAATCAAAACTGATATAACATTACATATTATTCAATTCTAACCTATTAATAATAAAAATAAATGCAAAACTTGTAATTAATTTACAAATGTGATTTATCCTACATTTAATGTGGATATTAAAGGTTACCAAATTGATATAACACCAAATGCTCGCTCGATGTCTTTGCATGCCGCCATCTGAACTTTGTTAAACTTTATTCTTTTAGGATCTAGGGTTCCATCTCTTGAAAATGATTTCACAAAAATATCATACTCAGGGTAAATTCCATAAACTAGATAGTACCCATACTTGTATTCAACCCCATTTACAAAAAAATGTTCCTTTCGGTCCAATACCATTTATTAGATCATTGAATAGGGGCGAGTGATGTATAATGTTTATATCGTCATGTGAACCGGGCATACCAAAGAATGCATGCCAGATCCAAAGATCTTATGATACAACCGCTTCAAGTATCATAGCCGGCATTCCACGATATCCACTTGTGTGAGAGCCTTGCCATGCAGTTGGACAAAGTTCCCACTCCCATTTCATACAATCTAAACTACCGATCATCCCGGGTAGACCATGATATTCAACATGATGTTCCAAAATTTGTTGCATGTCACTAAACGTCGGTTTTCTCAAGTATCTTTTCATATATAGTTCAATGCAATACGCACAAAAATTGTGAAGACTTTCTCTAGCCACTCTTGCCGACATTTTTAAACAGTCGTCCATTATGTCGAAACTATTGTCGTAAGGCAATTGTCTTAGGGCAGCCATAACCTTTTGCCACGTGGTAAATCCTAAATTACCATGCGCATCGGGTCTTTATCGAAAAAAAAAACATAATTATCCTCTAAATCCTTTGATATTCTTAAAAATAATTTTTTACTCATACGAAAACGATGCCTAAACATTCTTTCATCATATGTTGGATCGGGTGAGAAATAATCGCTTACCAACAAATCGTTTGTAGTTTCGCGTTCACGAACAATATACTTCCTCCAATTGGGTTGGGGTTGGAAAGTCCCTTTATCTGCATCTTCAACAATAGCTTTCACCACCATCGACACTGCTGATTATAATAATTCCGCCCCATCGTCGGATAAGGATGACAAAACAAATTTACCATACGAATCACTTGAACTTGAGGAATCCATTTTATAAATCTTTTTTAGAGTGATATAGTGGTTTTTGAATTTTTTGATGGTAAAAGTGAGCAAGAAATGTTTGGTTTATATAGAAAATAATTAAAAGATTTTTTTTAAATAGTCGTTGGCCAACGGCTATTCCTAACGGCTAGCCCAACAGTCATCAAATTTTAGCCAATCAAAGCCAACCATCTCACCCCAGCCCCAGCCCCGCGCCAAGCTCAATCCCCACGCCAGCGGGGCAACGCCATGGTCAATGCTAGGCGGGTGTGGTCTAGCCAGCGTTAAATGCATTTCGCCACCCCCACCCACGCCCTATACCCCGTAGTCTTAGAGTTGTTATTATTTTATCATTTAGTAATTGTGTGATATACAAACTGTAAAGTATTTGCCACTCATTCAGCCAACTTTACACAAAATTTACCACTATATGACCGACCAAAGGAGCAACGAACAAAAGGAAGGGGCTTAAATGAAAATGTCAAATGTCACCGGCATTTGCATTTGCATTTAGGTAGATATAACTAGTATTATGCCCCGCGAGCGCATTGCGGCACGCTAGACCATGAACTACTTGGTACACATACATATTGTGACAACCCGAACTTTCAAGGTTAGTGGCGTTTAATTTTGTGATCTTAACTTCTCGACATCCCTATCCAATGTGTTAAACGTTTTGTACCGTTATAACTCCGTTAAACTTAAACGTTTATGATAACTCTGTTAAATAACATGTTGGTATATTTGGGCCGCACTTGTATTGGGTCACATGCTCACACTTTAAACCTCTACACTACTCCTAATTCGTATCAGCCCACACACATACTCGGAGCCCAAAACGAGCACATGTAGACACTCAAATTGCATCAGACTTATGCTTGGGCCTTGTAGAGCCCAAATGGATCTTAGAGTTGGGCCGGCTACTAGTATTAGCGTATATACACACACATGACGTTCACGTAATATCATATCACAAGCATATTCTAACCCTAATTCTCCCCTTGGGTGATCGACGACAACAGGAGGATAATTCCCCACTCGATCGTAACCATCAGGAAACATTCTCATCCAAAGCCCCACTCCCTAATCTTTCTTTGGTTAGTATCATACCATGCTTTGATTTTACTCTCTGATGATACATGGTTGTGTTTGTTGCGTAGTCTATCTTTAACTGTTAAGGGAACCGTTTATGCGTTTTATTGATATTGTGTATGGCCTGCGAATACGATAGTGATTCTGATTTGGATTTAAGGATGTAATTGCTTGACTGATGTTATAGTCTGGTAATTGTATGTTCAAACCATAATTCCGAAGGGAATGATAATATGCATTTGTTGGAATAACTGAAAGTGCTTGATCCAATTTGATTAGCGAAAATGAATGCATGAACTGTTATTTGATTCTTAGGGATGTTATGTTGATCGATCCATGTTGAAATCTGTGATGATGATTAAGTTGATGCGTTGTAGCAGTTAGGACATTAGGTTGCAGGTGCGCCATGAAATCTGATGTTACCCCCGACGAAACATAGTGTTTCGTCACACACACCCTCACGATGAAAGATAGTGTTTCGTCACCCAACTTGTCGACGAAAAACCTTAGTGTTTCGTCACCTAGCTTGTCGACGAAAAATCTTGATGTTTCGTCGTGGTCATGGTTTGTCGTTAGGCAGGAAACTCATCAAACGATTGTGGTTTATCATGTGAACTCTATTTTGAAACTGCACATTTAACCTTATCACATGCAATGATGTTGGCCATATTGAATAAAGTTTGTTTAGAAATAATCAACAACATTTAATTGTTTGTCAGTATCACATGAGTTTGGTCTAATCAAATGATAATCCTTTCAAGATTACAAGACAAATGTTTAAAGTTCCAATAAAATTTTGAAAGCTATCAGTCTGTGTCGGCCATTATCTTGATCCAATTAATTCATATTCAGTTTTGGGGAAACACAATGGGCCGCACACCTTTGGCCCGTCGCACACACACACTTTTGATTGGGCCGAAGACTATTGGGCCTTGTCATTTAACGAGTTGCACAAGGCCATTCATTGGGTTCGGGATATATATTGTTGGGCCTTTGACTGTTGGGCGGCACATTACCTGTTGTACACTCGGGTTGGGTCTCGAACGGAATCGAACACACACTTGAATGAGTAATGTTGAGAATTGTAATATGATTATAGGATGTGGCCATGTAAACGAACTGGTATGGGGTTCAAATCCCCACTATGTGATGATATGACGTATGATAACGATTGTTGGGTTGCATGACCAACTACTACAACTTGCATGACATTATGTGTGTGCTACATGGGGTTCAAATACCCACTATGTGATGATATGACGTATGATAACGATTGTTGGGTTGCATGACCAACTACTACAACTTGCATGACATTATGTGTGTGCTACATGTGTAATATGTATAAGGAATATGTGATTAAGTGCTACGAAACTGACTGTTACTATTAATTATATTAGGAATTGGTCGACCAACTTTAACACGTAACTAGTCTTACCTAGCAAACCAAAGGTGAGTTCATTTCTTTTGAGCATGCGTCCCGGTGGTTGGGACAGTCATTGGGTATCCCTGAGAGGGATACGTTTTTGGGTAAATCATGGGTATTCCTGAGAGGAATATGTCTTGTGGGTAAAATCTGGAATGTTGGATAATATACTCATCCTATCACCATTAAAGTGCCTCCTTGTTGTTTGTTACCTGAGAGGTAACAGGTTATTAGTTGGTAGCGTTACTTAGGTTTGGCACCCTCACCCCGTACCGGAGAGGACGAGTGTGAACTAATGACCTAGTCATGACCAATGCTTTGATAGGAGCATTGGGGAAAGGGAAAAATAAATCTGGAGCCGTCTTGTATCCGAGGTATTATCAACATTGTAATCAATGAACGAAATTAAAACACTTGGTAACTAAAATTTTCGCAAAACTATGAACTCACCAGCGTTGTCTGATACACTTGTGTGCATGCTCGCAGGTTATAGGTATGTGTGGATGTGGAACTTGCTACCTGGGATGCTGGAGTGGTCATGGGTCAAGTTACAAGGAATCACAAGACAAGTTTAATGGCTTTTATATACTTGAGTTACGTAATTGTTAACTAGTATATTATGCTTCCGCTGATTAATAAATAATGTTTTATAACGCTTTATTCTAATAAATGAAAGTTTAATTGAGTTATTGTTATGAGTTCAATGTGATTGGTGGCTAAGATCCTGGTACGTCACACGCCTCGTGGGGGATCCCGCATGTGGTATTTTGGGGGTGTGACAGTTTGGTATCAGAGCCACTGGTTATAGTGAACTTGGTTTTAAAATGTTTTTGTAAAACCAGACTATAACCTAACAGTTCGGAATACGCGAATACGACCATGACACTCAGCTCCAGATTGCAAGGTTCGTCTTTCTCACTTGTTGCACACATCACATGACTAGTACACATTTGTTTATGACGTAACATACGATCACACACTCGTCACTATAGCATGATGGCATGAATTGTTTGCTTGCATTATGATGCGTTGATAGTATGGCATAGTCCTTGGATTCCTGTGATCTTATCATTTTGATAACCTCCGTTTGATACTTGAGTTTGAAGAGCCATTTGACATGAGTTAGGAGGAACTGAGATAAACATGCAAATCACAATATTATTGTGGATGCACACATAATAATAATGTGGGGTGCATGCGAGTCCCAGTGAGCCTTAGCAAGTGAAAAAGGGGTTCTGTTCTGTTATTTAATCAATGAGAAACATAACAAATTTATAGGAGGCACAGCAGTGATTGCCTCCTACTTGAATGTGATCTTTTCACTCCTTTCTGAATCCTTACGAATCTCGATGCTATCGAGTATTACCTGAACACCCATCTGAACGCCTAGAAAACTGGGTGGAATGTTAGGTGCTTGTACGAACGTCCCTGAGCTGGATGTCGCAACGTCGAATGAATGGTTTATACCTTCCTCACTTATCTTCGTTTACCAGAACTCAACGTATTGACGCCTTAGATCCTGAAGTGCGATCACTTCTGTGACACTCTAGCAACTTACTGTGTGTTACTCAATCAACTTGCAAGATCGCTGGACAAGAGGATGAGTGTAGTACCTTACCGACTCCAGTATTTGGACGACCCTGATTACCAACAACAAACATCATCAATTTGACGCCAATCGGATCTCTAACCCTAGTCAGCGACTTATGGGAGTCAACTCTTACGAGTTAATCGGGACATAAACGATGACCATGGACTATGGCATAAAATGTGAAGCTGCCAGCACAATGAGTAACGCCTAGTACGTGACACGGAAATGTGACAAGATGGACCCTGTTAGTGAAAGATTTTAGGGCTCCGTTTTAAGCAACGACAGTAGAGGCAACAGTCACGGCAACATCAAGGAACTCGTAATCGTAGCCTACGGTATGAAAGATAGAGGTGCCTACGACATGGATCGGCCGTTGGTAAATCAACAACGACAACAACCAGGGGAACGACGGCAGTATTGGGAATTCTAGTAACTGTGACAACAACACTGGACGTAGTACTCGTGAAAGGGCATTTAGGATTGGCGTAGGCAACGCCAGGTGGAATAGCAACATGGTAGCTTGTATGTTTTTGGGGTAAATAATCGCTTCATCTCTGTTATGTGTAACTCTGACGCTTCTTGAAACCGAGCCTGTTGTGGAATCGGCTGATGGCAAGTTAATTGAGACCTCATATGTTCGTTGGGATGCAAACTCGACCTTGTGGGATAAGTGTTCGACATCGACCTTTCTTCTACTATCCGTGATGGTTTCGATGCAGTAGTTTGTGTGGACTGGTTATCCGAATATCGCGCAGAGATACCCGATGATGAGGAAATTCTGCATACCCCTCTCCCTAGTGGAGAATCATCAGTGTGGTGTAAAGGTTAGTATCATTTCAGCAATGAAAGCCGAGAGCGTCTACGGAGGGACTACCCCGCTAAGTTGGCAACGATTACTAATGTTTTGGCTAAGGAAAGAGTATCGAGGATCCACCAAATTGATCGTGTTTCTACTCTGAGTGCTACTTGAGGAATTTTCAGGTTTACTTTCACAACTGATTAGGTAGAGTCTCAGATTGACCTCACGATCAGAGGCAGCCTTGATTACTCGTACTCCTTATCATCTGACGCCTGGAAAGTTGCAAGAACTATCCAATTAACTCCAGGAAACTACAGGATGAGAGTTTTATGGAAACTACAAGGTGGCTATTATAGATCGTCACCCCTTGTCTCGCATCGACGACCTGCTTGACCCATTGCAATAATCAAGGATTCTATTCGTAAACTGACCTAAGACCGAACTGTCATCTGATGGAAGACCATGAGGAGGATGATCCCTAACACAACATTACAGATCTAGTATGGCCACTACGATTTTCTGTTCAAGTTATTTAAGATATCCAATACACCAGCAGCCTCAGGGATCACAGGAGTAGTATGCGTCAACCTCGTCTTGCCAGATTCGTCGACCGCAATATCGATGACGTTTTGAATCTCTACCAGGCGAAAGGAATACCATGAACGGAACTTATACTTGTATTTTATCCTAGAGCTCCTAGGGGAGGAGCAACTCCAGGAGAGGTCTACCTAAGTGTGACTTCAGGATTGGGAGATACACTTTCTTGGGTCACATATTCAACCAAGTGGGAATACATGCAGATCTCGCTAAAGATCCATTCCATTAGATATTGATCGGGGATACAGTAATTTCTTAGTCCAGCTAGATACTATCGCAAATTCATCACAGGATTTTCGAGGATTTCGCAGCCTTAACCTCTTTAGCACAGCAGGGCGCTATGTATTCGTGGGAGATAAACAGGAGAACATCGTTTCAGCTTTTGAAACCCAACATTACAATGCACTGAGCATCGTCTTTACCCGAGGGTACGGGTGATTCAGTGGTATACAATGATGGTTCGAATCAGAGTCCCTGATGCACGTCGATGCAACACGGGATGGTGATGTCTTACATAGTAGAGTTACAAGAAGAATGGCACGAGTCACAACCTGTGGTGGAAACCATGGACTTGGATTTAAGTTAGAGGCATTACTTGGACGGTACCAAATGCACTACTTAGACCGATCACAAGGGCCTCCCGTGTACCCTGGTTTCGAAAGAGCTAAATCAGTTAATGGCATCGCTGGATGGAACTTTTGGATGATTACGACTGTGAAACTTGAACGTGCGCGAGCTTTGCAGCTCACTATCAACTCTAACTTACCTGATCGGACTCGCTCTGTTCAAACTGGAGGACTGAAGGAGGAGGATTTTCAAGTTGAACCCATGCGTGGCATGGGGAAGCAACCTTTGGCAGGTCGGACGATATTCGCTACCTCATGGTAGGGAACTCGGGTTGAGCAAAGCACACCAGCCTCAAAATTCTAGTCGTCTGGGTTTTGATAAGAGATATTAGGATCTATAACATCTTGTACTGGTGATCGGGCATGAAGGCCCACCTAGCTACGTATGTGAATGATGTTTGACTTGTGGGAAAGTCAAGGTGGAGTATCAGCAACCAGAAACACCCATATGGAAATGAGAACAGACTGCCATGGATTTTGTCACTAGTCTACTTACAACTCGAAACGAAAACAGTATCACCTGGGTGATCGTTGATTGTCTCACGTAACCAACACACTTTCTTGCAATCAAGGAAACTGACGAGTCTTCACAAGCTGTGAATGTTCCTCTGAGAGAGGCAGTTTTAGGCATGAGGTGCCAACCCCTGTTACCTCTGATTTTGATCTATGCTTGATTTATGACAGGCAATACACAACACCCTTGGCTCACGTCTAGACACGAGCATTACGTGTCACCATAGGACAGATGGTCAGAGTAAACGAACCATCCAGACACTCAAGGACATGCTACGAGCATGTGTGGGATTGACTTTAGTGAGAATTGGAAGGATACTTACCTTTGGTTAAGATCTACTACTGTAGTTACCACTCTAGTAGTCAGACAGCTCTGTTTGAGGCATTGTATGGACGATAATGCCGATTTCCCTTGTTGGACAAAGGTGAGTGACAGCCTAATCACAGGTCCAGGACTTGTACTCGGAATACTTGTGAAGATTGATTAGATTGGAAATCGTTGGCGGCAACGCGTGACCGTCAGGGAAGCTGATAAGCTTAGGAAACACTGGGAGTTCATTGCAGGCGAGTGAGTCATGTTGAAAGTTTCATCCTGGGAGAGTGTGGTACGCTTTGGGAAGCGTGACAAGCTTAATTTGTGATGCGATGGGCCATTCAGAATTCTGGAAAGAAGCGGTGACATGGCTCACAAACTCGAGTTACCTAACGAATTGGGTAACATTCGCAATGACATTTATGCCTCGAATCTAAAGAAGTATTTGACCAACGGAGCACTTGTGATACCCTTACTAGAGCCTAAGGCTAGCGACAAGTTACAGTTGTCCCAGAATCTATTGAAAGCATGGACCAGGAAATCGAGGTTCGCTAGCGTAACCGTATATCAATCGCGAGAGTTCGTTGGGACTCAAGATGTGGACCGGAGTTCACGTGGGAACACGAATACCAGATGAAGCTTAGTACCCCAATATGTTCTGATACAACTGGTGAATTTCGGGACGAAATTCCCTTTCAAGTTGGGGATGATGTGGTACCCGAGGAAAATCCACAATCATCCTGAGTTAACATCTTACTGTCTTGGATTATCTGTCAAATTTCGGGACGAAATTTCTTTCAAGTTGGGGATGATGTGACAACCTGAACTTTCAAGGTTAGTGGCGTTTAATTTTGTGATCTTAACTTCTCGATATCCCTATCCAATGTGTTAAACATTCTGTACTGTTATAACTCCGTTAAACTTAAACGTTTATGATAACTCTGTTAAATAAGATGTTGGTATATTTGGGCCGCACTTGTATTGGGTCACATCATCACACTTTAAACCTCTACACTCCTCCTAATTCCTATCGGCCCACACATACACCCGGAGCCCCAAACGAGCACATGTAGATACTCAATTGCATCAAACTTATGCTTGGGACTTGTAGAGCCCAAATGGATCTTAGAGTTGGCCTGGCTACTAGTATTAGCGTATACACAAACACACAGGACGTTCACGTAATATCATATCACAAGCATATTCTAACCCTAGTTCTCCTCTTGGGTGATCGACGGCAGCAGGATGATAATTCCCCACTCGATCGTAACCATCAGGAAACATTCTCATCCAAAGCCCCACTCCCTAATCTTTCTTCGGTTAGTATCATACCATGCTTTGATTTTACTATCTGATGATACATGGTTGTGTTCGCTGCGTAGTCTATCTTTAACTGTTAAGGGAAACGTTTGTGTGTTTTATTGATATTGTGTATGGCCTGCGAATACGATAGTGATTCTGATTTGGATTTAAGGATGTAATTGCTTGACTGATGTTATAATCTGGTAATTGTATGTTCAAACCATAATTCCGAAGGGAATGATAATATGCATTTGTTGGAATAACTGAAAGTGCTTGATCCGATTTGATTAGCGAAAATGAATGCATGAACTGTTATTTGATTCTTAGGGATGTTATGTTGATCGATCCATGTTGAATTCTGTGATGACGATTAAGTTGATGCGTTGTAGCAGTTAGGACATTAGGATTGCAGGTGCGCCATGAAATCTGATGTTACCCCCAACAAAACATAGTGTTTCGTCACACACACCCTCACGACGAAAGATAGTGTTTCGTCACCCAACTTGTTGACGAAAAACCTTAGTGTTTCGTCACCTAGCTTGTCGACGAAAAATCTTGATGTTTCGTCGTGGTCATGGTCTGTCGTTAGGCAAGAAACTCATCAAACGATTGTGGTTTATCAAGTGAACTCTATTTTGAAACTGCACATTTAACCTTATCACATGCAATGATGTTGGTCATATTGAATAAAGTTTGTTTAGAAATAATCAACAACATTTAATTGTTTGTCAGTATCACATGAGTTTGGTCTAATCAAATGATAATTCTTTCAAGATTACAAGACAAGGGTTTAAAGGTCCAATAAAATTTTGAAAGCTATCAGTCTGTGTCGGCCATTATCTTGATCCAATTAATTCATATTCAATTTTGGGTAAACACAATGGGCCGCACACCTTTGGCCCGTCGCACACACACACTTTTAATTGGGCCGAAGACTATTGGGCCTTGTCATTTAACGAGTCGCACAAGGCCATTCATTGGGTTCGGGATATATATTGTTGGGCCGCACATTATCTGTTGTACACTCGGGTTGGGCCTCGAACAGAATCGAACACACACTTGAATGAGTAATGTTGAGAATTGTAATCTGATTATAGGATGTGGCCATGTAAACGAACTGGTTTGGGGTTCAAATACCCACTATGTGATGATATGACGTATGATAACGATTGTTGGGTTGCATGACCAACTACTACAACTTGCATGACATTATGTGTGTGCTACATGTGTAATATGTATAAGGAATATGTGATTAAGTGCTACGAAACTAACTGTTACTGGTAATTATATTAGGAATTGGTCGACCAACTGTAAACACGTAACTAGTCTTACAGAGCAAACCAAAGGTGATTTCATTTCTCTTGAGCATGCGTCCCGGTGGTTGGGACAGTCATTGGGTATCCCTGAGAGGGATAGGTTTTTGGGTAAATCATGGGTATTCCTGAGAGGAATATGTCTTGTGGGTAAAATCTGGAATGTTGGATAATATACTCGTCCTATCACCATTAAAGTCCCTCCTTGTTGTTTGTTACCTGAGAGGTAACAAGGTATTAGTTGGTAGCGCTACTTAGGTTTGGCACCCTCACCCCGTACCAGAGAGGACTGGTGTGAACTAATGACCTAGTCATGACCAATGATTTGATAGGAGCATTGGGGAAAAGGGCAAAATAAATCTGGAGCCGTCTTGTATCCGAGGTATTATCAACATTGTAATCAATGAACGGAATTAAAACACTTGGTAACTAACGTTTTAGCAAAACTATGAACTCACTAGCATTGTCTGATACACTTGTGTGCATGCTCGCAGGTTATAGGTATGTGTGGATGCGGAACTTGCTACCTGGGATGCTGGAGTGGTCATGGGTCAAGTTACAAGGAATCATAAGACAAGTTTAATGACTTTTATATACTTAAGTTACGAAATTGTTAACTATTGTAATATGCTTCTGCTGATTAATAAATAATGTTTTATAACGCTTTATTCTAATAAATGAAAGTTTAATTGAGTTATTGTTATGAGTTCAATGTGATTGGTGGCTAAGATCCTGGTACGTTACACGCCTCGCGGGGGATCCCGCATGTGGTATTTTGGGGGTGTGACACATATGATCTCTAAAGAACTAATGTTATAGAAGAGCTCGTAAACTGTTATCAAACGCCGTTTCAAAAGCTATATGAATAGTCTCTTCTTAGCAGGGTTTTTTCAATTGTATTGTAGAAGTTCCATAATTGTTATCATGTTTCTTTCAGTTTCTTTTGACTTGACATGGTTCACCATCTCCAAATGATATGTAGATATACAATAGATTATTGACGCAAGAGTCATGAAGACTATAAACGTTTATTGAAGTGTATAAAATAAAATCACCATTAAAGTTTGCAATAAGCTTTAACCACGTCACTCACTATAAAGTGCAATTATTTTCTCTTTGATGGTATCAGCAATCCCAGTAGCAAAATTCCAACCAAAATTCCTAAGAAAAAAAATGGAAATAACAATAGTAATTGTAAAAACACCAACCCATAAGTGCCTTAACCTGGTGCTTTGCATATACGCTTACAAAGAATCATTAACATCGCAACTTCCACCTGCAAATCATACCAATCACAAATCAGTAAAACAAAGAACAATGCTCATTACAAATTAGAAAAAAAGATATCGCGAAAAAAAAAGACAAATACCTGTGTCTAAACGAACCGTGCTACGAGGATGGGATGGCATCTCTTTACCTTAAATTTGGAGGTTAGATTACCCTATTACAAATTCAAATATTATTAACGCTTACATGTTTAGTTGTAGTAAGCAAAAGAGAGAATACTCATAAGTCTGTATTTTGACATCTTCTATGTATTCTGGCCAAAACAATTGCATCAAAGACTACTGAACAACCCTTCTTGTGAGATTGGCGTGGGGCTTTAATCTTGGTTTTCTTACTTGGGCCTTCTTCTGTGTCAGAATAGAAACAAAAACAAATGTTTAGCAGATTTTTTAATATAGTATACTGGGGTTCAACTCCATAAAGTAAAGAAAGTGTAAAGTGGTAATCTACGAAAAAAGAATGAAATAGGTAGATAGAAACATACTCCCTGATGATTTTTTAGGACAACTTCTTAAAATCTTTGTAAGATTAAATATATAGGGTCAGGATTTAGAGAGAACGGTAAAAAGTGTGAGAACGTTGAGAACGATTTTGGTGGTGACATGTGGCATTGAAGCTAAATTACACTAAGGGGTAATATTGTCAAAAAAAACTCACTCACATGAACTGGCTGTTCAAATAAAACGCCATAAAAACACCCAATTCAGAAAAACGCCATGAAAAATACCCAGTTAAAAACGCCATAAAACACGCAATTCAGAAAAACGCCATGAAAAAACTCAGTTGAAAGCGCCATAAAACACTCAGTTTAGAAAAAAACGCCATGAAAATACCTAGTTAAAACGCCATAAAAACACCTAGTTCAGAAAAACGCCATGAAAAAACTTAGTTGAAAACGCCATAAAACACTCAGTTCAGAAAAACGCCATGAAAAAACCTAGTTAAAACTCCATAAAAACACCTAGTTCAGAAAAACATTGTTAGAAATATAGGCTTAGAAAACAAATGCAGTATGCAAGCAATGCAGAATAGAGCAGCAGCAGATGCTCTATTGTTTGATGCGCTAATCAGATAATAGATGCTCTAGTACTAGATGCTCTAATAGATGCTATAGTACTAGATGCTCTAATCAAATGCTCTAATAGATGCTCTAGTACTAGATGCTCTAACATATGCTCTAATATGTGGCATGCGTTATTATGTGGGATGCGCTATTATGGAGCAAGTTTAGAAAAACGCCATGAAAATAACTAGTCTAAAACGCCATAAAACACTCAGTTCAGAAAAACGCCAGAAAACCCAGTTAATTTTTTTTCGAAAAGTATATCAATAGTATACTCGTTGGAAAGATAAAAAAACGCTGAGTTTTATGGTGTATTTTTTTTCGAAAAGTAATCACGTATAAAAAAGTTATTGTCGTTTAAATATGATGGGGGGAAATGGCATGTGATTAGCCCTTCTGGTAGTTCCAAGGCCCTATTATTTACAAAAATGCCACCGCATCAATCTAAGCCACAAACGACTAAGATCTTGTGGCTGAGAATCGTTCTCACCGTTCTCACACTTTGAGGCGTTCTCTCCTGATCCTGTTCCTAAATATATATTATGTTGTATTTAATCTAGTAGCCATTATAATCATTTACATTATAAAGATCAAAATATATAACAACCTATTAAATAATTAGTTGGTAATTGTTGATGGGCCATATTACCCTTATTAACTAATTAGGGTTTCCACTTGGGTGCATATATAAGGAGACTAATGTAGAGGTTAAAGGGTTAGACTTCAAGATAACCTAATTACTCATAACATCAAATCGCCTCCTCTCCTATACCGATTACCCTTTATCGGTTCTCTTATCACCATCATTAGATTGCACCCCAAGGAGGAACCAGATCAAGCTGACAATCATGTCAAACCTTATTGCTACGTCTCCATCTGGATTCTCTGCTGGCCTGTACTGTTGCAATCAGGTATGCTATTCATGTTTTCCATTATGCCTAAAACAGAACTGATCAACATGTGGTATCAGAGCATATGTTGACTAGTCAGTTCTATTTTCGTATCCATCAATTCTGGGATAGAAACTAGAAAACGGAATTTTGAAGACCTAACAATCACGGCCGGTTTCGAGTCGTTTGTAATCACTCGAAATCACTGTTTCGAGGAAAAGGAAAAAGTTAACTGTTGACTCGAAATCATAATGGTTAAAATCAACAAGTCCGAAATCTATATAAAAACATTAAAAAATTCAGGTTTATGTTATATTTTTTAGGGTTTATCATGTGTTCTTAGGAAAATTCTAAATTCCTTTATGTTTTGGAATATAATTTGAATTGTTGAATGTTTTTCCTAATTTTGATCTATTTTGTCTACTAAGGATTTTCGAAATCTGTTAAAAAGATAAACAAATTATGATTTTCGAAATATTTTGATAAAATTAGATCAATGTTAAAACAGGAAACTCTATCACAATCCCTAATAATTCGAATTTTCAGTTATTTTCACAATAACAGCTGCTAACAAAAGGTTCGAGATCACCCTTAACGAGTCAAGACCATGATTCCGAGTCGAGACCATGATTCCGACTCGAGACCACAAGGTTGCGACTCGAAATCATAAAGGTTTCAATCTTTACAACTCGAGACCAAGGTTTCGACTTAGTTTCCGACTCGAAATCTCATTAAAATACGAGGACAGCAGGAGATTGCGACTGAGATTTCGACTCGCAACCAGGTGCTTGCGACTCGAAACCTCATTATGGAGTCGAGATCTCATAAAATTCAGTACTCGAGACCTCGAGATTTTGACTGAGGTTTCGACTGGCATTAGTGACTCGTGATGGTTGCGACTCTAGACCTTAGTGACTCGAAACCTCATAATGATTCAAGATGAGTCGAGACCTTACTCGAGATCTCACTCGAGACCTCATAACTGAGTCGAGATCTCATAACTGAGTCGAGATCTCACTCGAAAGCTAAGACTAACTCGAAATCTCAACCTCATTACTTTATTAAGTTGTTAATGTGAACTAAAATTTAGCTCGGGGCTATTAAATAATTGGTTTTGTAATTAGATAATTAATCAGAATCAGATAATGTTTTACAAAACCAAAATGGCTTAACTTGGGTGAGCTTCTGATGTATCACTTCTGGCCAAAGCTGATTTGATACATCTATTTATTGCTAAATATAATAAAAGCCATGTTGAGTATGCATTACAAACGTGAAATGTATTAATTTCTGGCCAAAGCTGATTTAATTCATTCATGTCTAGCATACTTAACGAGTGCATAACTAAAGTGATTGTCTCATTTCTGGCCAAAGCTGATTTGTCACGATTACTTTGCACACATGCTTAAATGATTACACTTCTGGGCAAAGCTGATTTGTCTTCGTTTAAGTAGAACTTTAACTAAGTCTATTATTTTGATGTTAGTAATAGACATATCACAACTTCTTCATATAATGATCCTCACATTAGTGATCCTTCATTAATCTTATGATCATTTTGTCCGCCTTAATTTTTTAAATACCCATAACTTTACTCACTATAACTTTCTTCTATAAATCTATATCTCATCGACTCTAAATCCTAAACCTAAAATGTTTTGCTTTATTTAAAGTTTCTATAAGATTAGCTCTTAAATTAAATCCATGATTATCTCTTAAGACACGATAATCTTGTTGCTCTCTTCTGATAAAAGTGCTACAGAAGCAAATTAGAGCATGATGAATAGGATAAATCGAACATGATGTCTCTTATGATAATCAAGGACTCTCTAACATAATTGATGTCACTAAGGTGTTGTTTGTTTTTTCTGCGGGAAACGGTCTGCAGTCTGCGGACCACATCTGCAGGCATCTGCAGGAGAAGAGGTGGACCAAATGTCTGCAAGGAGAAGAGGGTTTGTTTTTTTTTTTTACATAAAAACCTCTTCACACCACCACAACCACAGACCTTCTCCTCTCTCTTCTCTCTCTCTCTGCCATCTACCACCACCACCACAACCATCCGCCACCACCGCCATCAAAACCCACCACCACCGCCGATCTCTCTCTCTCTTCTTTCCCTCTCTCTCTCCTGCCGCCCCCTCTCTCTACGGTCTCTCTCTCTTCGTTCCACCACCGCCATCAAAACCCACCATCACCGCCGCCCCCTATCTCTCTACGATCTCTCTCTCTCTTCGTTCCACCATCGCCGATTTAGGGTTTCGATTTTGGGTTTTGTTTGCGATCGATGTTGATGATGATGAGGGTTTTCGATTTGGGGGTTTTGTTTGCGATGTTGATGATGATGAGGGTTTTGTTTTCGATTTGGCAGAGAGAAGAAGTTGGAAGAGGTTGGGACATGTCTGCTTGGGGAACAGGTGGGGAAGACCTTTTTGGTGAGAAGTGCTTCCAGAAAACAAACAAGCTGAAGATATCAAACATCTGCGCGCGTCTGCGCGACGCAGACATAAGTGCCCAGAAGCACTTCTGGCCAAAAAACAAACACCACCTAAAAGGTTATTCCAGATTAAGTTTTTCCTAAGACTAATCTATTATCTATGGAATAATCACAAGAATTCCTAAGATGCATGCCTTCATTTAAAATAATAAACTATAAAGTTAAGTGGTATATGTGAATACATAATAATGTACAATACCATGACCCATAAAGTTAGGGGCTTACGCATGGAAATAAGTACATTTTTCCAGTACATTACATACTAAGATTTTCACTTGAACAATTTGATGCCTTATAAATCAACTATAACACTCAAAAGTACCAAAGTATAATGAGTGTGTTGATAAGCAACATATGTACAAAGAAATAAATGTTTAAAGCTGGAAAATAAGTTGTTACTCACCTTACAACCACTTAAACTTTAAAAGAGGCTTGTTCTAAGGTCCATAGACAAATTACAAGTGCTAGTTCCACCTCTAAGGTTCTTCAAGGGAAAATCTCACTGTATAATTATGCCATTAGACTAGGCATAAGCAACGAGACTATCCATTATTCAAAAGAACAGTTGGATAAGCTAATTAGGTAGTCACTTACTAATGATATTTAAGTCTGCTAGTTTTAATATTCCAATTAACACATGATTAGTTGACTCTAGTTCTAAATTTTTCCTTACCAGAACCCGACAAATAACTAACATGAGAGTTAGTGAAAAAATTAAAAGTTAAGGCTATAAAAACCATAATAAGCAGTCTTCTAACAACGTTTTTCGATACCTTATATATATTCTGAAGATTAGTAAGAATATAGTATCATAATTAAGCAATGTTATGAAGGTTGTGAGGTTTGCATAGTCAACATAAAGTCACATTTACCTTAAACTCTCATCTTATTTGTTCTAAATATCTGTATTGAAACATTACTAAGATAAAACTAGATGATACCTTACACTTTCACAACTTTTGTCATCATGGATGAGAATTTGACAAAAGGAAAATGAGACTTATAAATTTCATCCATTATAACCGAAATTCATGAGAAATCATGACATGGTTAATGAGGATGATTTTTTTTATCTAATCTCATTCTAAGTGATTTTAAATCATGACATTAAAGCCCTAAATATGACTTTGCTTAAGGAATAAGTATGGGTCCATCATAAGTCATTCATTGACATTCGTGGAACTTATTCCAAATGGAATATTCAGACATAATTCATTTATCATTTAAAAACTATTAACTTGTATCTAAATTTTGTCGCATATGGCCGACGGTCTTAGAAGAAATCTATTCATATATATATATATATATAGGGAGCCGCTAGAATGAGAACCACCACGAGTTATGAGAACCGCGAGAACCAAGTTCCACGGAGGGGCGTTGGCCACGATTTTTTTTACAACTAGATCCGTATATTTTAACAACATTCGTAAAAAAAAAATTTCAAACGGCGCGCCCGAGGGGGTAGTTTTTTACACCCAAAGTTTGTAAAAAAAAAAAGAAAAAATAAATAATAAAAACACCAAACTTTGGGTGTAAAAAACAACCCCCTCGGGCGCGCCGTTTGAATTTTTTTTTTTATGAATGTTGTTAAAATATACGGATCTAGTTGTAAAAAAAAATCGTGGTCAACGCCCCTCCGTGGCACTTGGTTCTCGCGGTTCTCATAACTCGTGGTGGTTCTCATTCTAGCGGTCCCCTATATATATATATATATATACTTAATAAGATTTCTATTAGATATGTCCCTGAGTTTTCTTATGACATCTAGACATTAAGGGAATCAAATAAAGTCTAACATATATATGATAGTGTCACGGCCCCCGACCCCACCCTGGGAGCGAGAGCCGTGAACCAGTCAAGTGGTACCGGTGTTTATTAATTACGCAGCGGAAAATTTTTCATTAGGATCGTAGTTAGGAAATAATTTCAGAGTTTGTAAAACACCGAACTTTTAATATTAAATAAAAGGGCTTAAAACCATATTCAATTCAATTATTTTTATAGGGATAAACCCAAATAAATAAAACATAATTTTCTTCTTATATTATAGCCACTTTATTTAAGCTTTCAGTGCTCCATAGCTGACTTCTACTATCTTTACAACTATTTACCTGAAACAAGTTTTGAAAATATTTTATCAGTAATAAATACTGACGAGTTCATTCCATTTTTATAAAATATATTGTTATACTTTACAGCATCAAGGTTTTTATATTTATTTATATTTATCCAACTCAATCAGTATTTGATCATTCTTTCAACTAGTGACTTGGGTCATATTACTGTTGATCATTCTCTCAACTAGTAATTGTGGTCATATCACTGTTGATCATTCTTTCAACTAGTGACTCTGGTCATAACACTGTTGATCATTCTCTCAACTAGTGCCTTTGGTCATGTCACTATTGATCATTCTCTTAACTAGTGACTCTGGACTTAGTAGTGTCCCGTGATATTACTTTGTCAAATATATTTTCTATGGCACAAAACCACTTAACCCAGAAAATGAAATATAGCTTTTTCTGTCAGACTAATAGCTATAACTTTATCAAATATAATATATTAATTAAATAATTGGGATATTATTCTTTAATATATTAACGTGACTAAGACTAAAAATATAATCTTAGTATATAGAATATAATATATTTGACTATTTTATTATGGTATACATTTATAGACTAAACATTATTTTATAATGTAAATAGTAATTTAGGGTTATTAAATATATTTTCTTTAATATATATTTTAATAATGATTAATAAAGCTCTATTTTAGGTACACACCATTTAGATTTATTTCAACCATACATTAAATTTATTAATGATTTAATGTTAAAATAATATTAGTTATAGGCTATGGCTACTGGGGTACAATTCCCCCTGTGATTTTGGTCATGCTACTATTGGCTAACTTTTTCGCCAATAGTAACGAGGGTCAAGTAATGTATAAAACCCTACATAGTGGCAACTATTGCATAATACAAAAACTTAATCACTGTAAGTATAACTGATAAACATTTAGAATTTTGGAAAACATTTTTAAATATAATTATATCACAAAAAGGTGATAAAACGGTGAGAAAAGAGAATGGACTCACTTTGCAACTTTAGGGTTCAACTAGAAAGCCTCCTGGTAGAATCTTGGGTATAACTCCTGAGCTATTTAATAAATATATAATGCACTCGTGTTAAGTATAGTACCCCTAATTCAACCTTGTCCCTATGTCACGAGACCGAACCCAAACGAACTTAGTCGGGCAGAGCCTTGACATGCGTTATGGGGCTCCAGATCAATCGGAAAGGGTAGCGGTGATCGGGAGTTAAAACACTTAAAACGGGGCAGGGCTTTATTATTATTATCGGTTAAATAATAAATAAAAAATATAGAACTGAAAGGGGGCGGCGAGATTGAATACACAAAAATGGTGATTTCTCCTATTTATAGATGTCCAAACAACTTGGAATGTCCACCTAAGTGGGACACGTATAATCTTATCAAAACTTTCATGCCACTCGTCCCACTTTCTCAATTTGTAGAATTAAAAATTTAAATATTATTTTATTTTCAAAAAGTGTACTGAAAGATGTAAGTTATTAATTATTATATATATATATATTATAATTAATTTAACTGCTTCACTTATTTGGCGCTTATAACTTCTAAAATATGACGTTTTATAAAACAATAAATATGTCATTAGAACGAGAATATTGGTATCTACATTTTGAACCAAGTTTTATTAAAAACATAGTAGGTTCAAATATATTGTATTTTTATAATTTAATTATTAAACGGTTCCTAGTCCCGTCTAGGTACTTTATATTTCTAACAGTCAACTTACCCGTAATCTGCCTGTCTAATAATATAAGTTTTTGTACACTTTTATTTTAATAGAAAAGTCACCCATATACAAGCCAATTAATTAGTATAACATTCCAACCAACTATATATAAAATAGTTTTTAAAACTATTTGGGTCGAATAATTATTGTTAAAAAAAAATAAAACTAGTTACTAAATAAATTTAAACAACCTATAACTCTTATATGATAAAAATGGAAACGTTACATTCTCCCCACCTTGTTTTAAATCTCGTCCTCGAGATTTGGGCTACGATGTCTCTTTTAGATTTATGTTACGTCGTAGTCAATAAGAACAATATTAAGGTAAATGACACAGAATCAAAACATCAAATTTTGTGAATACGAGTTGTATAATAAATAGGACTTAATGGTTTAACTGAATTAGTTCAAGAAATCGATGTCAAACGAATGAGATGAAATGATATAATTTCCAAGGTGACTAGGTTCAAGCCAAAAGAGATATATGATCAATAGATGTCTAAATTGAATGTTTACAAGTTGTGAATGCCCTTTAGAATCAATAAAATTCATTGTCAAAAGAAAACTTACTTTGATTGTCAACTGAGGAAGATTTAGAATCAACAAGCTCAAAATGAAATAAAAGCACGAAAATGATTTGTCAACTATCGAACCATGACATGAGATAAATCAATGTGTTGACATTTATTAAATTGCAAGGATACACCGAATTACAATAGAGTTTAGTGTATCATTGTCTTAGTACATAATTGTATCAAGACTACTTTTGAATGATGAATCAAAGGAAAGACATACGTAGTTTTGCATGATTCGTATGATTATGATTAGCGCAAGCTATAAGTTTATATCGACGCCTGTTGGTGCATGTTTGTGACAACAGCTTAGTTTTGGTCTTTGGATATCTTGTAATTAGTTAAACGATAGACAGTTAGCGGGTTTAGCTTTGTATTAGTGAGTAGTAATGTTTGGGCTAACCAAACCCAAACAGATTGGGTGTATGGGGGCGAATTAGGCTTGTCCAATTCGCATTCCATGAGGTTTAATCTAAGTCCAAGTAGCAACCTTGTGTTATATAAACAAGGTTAGGCTTTAGGGTTTAGGTTAATCAGCAAAAAACAGAGTTTGAGAGAGATTTCGTGAGAGACTTAGGGCTTGGACGAAATTCTGTGTAGTTAGGGTCTTGATTGATTGTAATCAGTTTGATAGATAATTAATAAAGATCCAGTTAGAAAGTGATTTCTGATTCTACTCATTCTGCTACATTCTGATCAAGAGGATTCCGCACTCTTGATTGGAAAGACAATTCTATGAAAGATCCATACGAATAGGGGACCTACAATTGGTATCAGAGCGTTAGGCTCTTGAAGGCTCGGTTCAGAATTGTGCTTGACAGATTTAGGTGGAAAAATTTCGAAATTTTTGAAACCTGAAATTAGGGTTTCGAAATTTTTGATTTCTGATAATCTTTCTGCGATTTTGTTTGTGTTTGATCAGTTTGTTTCTTTAGTTTTGCTGATTTGCAGGTTTTCGGGACGATTTCTGTTGGATTTTGACGAGTATTTGGCTGGAATTCGAAGACTGTTCTTCGTGTTTATCATATTGTTTTCGAAAAATTACTGATATTTTGCCTTGTGATTTTGCAGGAAACTGTTAAAAGAATCTGGTAAATCATCAGAATTTTCGAGAAGATTGAATTTCCAAACTTAAAGACCAGCGAAATTAACTGTGCTAGCAAATTTAACTGATCTGCGAAGTTGTCGGCGAAATTAAAATCCAAATGCGACTTTGGTAACCGTGTAATTGTCCACTGCGAAATTACCACGGTTTTCAGCGACTTTACCACTCGTCGTAATAGCGAACTGGTAACCCGGCGAAATTATATATCATTGGATTTGTCTTTTCAGCGACTCTGGAAAATCCCGAATACGGTTTTTGACATTATATATCATTGGATTTGTCTTTTCGAGACGATTCTAAAGGTGTAATTTGGTAACCACTGTTTTCGGAGATATTTTGTACGGTTTTACCCGTCTGATGCGTTAAAATGTCGAACATGACAAATTTGAATGCACCTAAGATGATGAAGGTGGAGAATTATCTTACATGGAAGGACAACTTCAAATCATTCACTGAATCTCAGGATGCACGCATGTGGATCTGTATTGAAGATGGGTACATAAACCCAACACACGATTATGAGTGCAGACCATGTAGAACAGACTATGTGAACATGAAAGAGGATGATAAAAAGATGTATGAGGCTGAAAAGAGAGCCTTGGCTGCGATAAAGATGTCCTTACCTGATAGCATCAAGCATACCTTCACAAAGTACACTAATTCAAAGGATATGTGGGATGCATTACAAAAGCGATATCAGGGGAATGAGAGTGCCACTCAGGCATTCATGGCAGAGATAGTGCCAGTTGATGAGGCTGAAACTACTGTGAGTGATGCTGAATCTGAAGTGAAAAATGCTGAAGCAAAAGTGGATGCTGAAGTAGAGAAAGAAAGTGAAGCTGAAGAGGTTGTTGCTGATGAAAATACAGAAGTTCATGAGAAAGAGGTACAATCTAATTCTGTATGTTTGAGATGTCGTGAACTACAGGGTGAGGTTGACAGGTTGTCAACACAAAACCAAAGTCTGGTTAGCGAGATGTCTAACATAAAAGAAGCAAACTATTTTGCTAAAAGAAATGAATCGTCATACTTGAAGAAGATAAAAGGTTGTGAAGCTGAAATCGAAGCTTTAACATGCAAGTTAAATGAAAAACTTCAAGTCATAGACTTAGCTCATGACATGATGGCTGAGAAAACAAAAGAGATTTCTGAAAAATGCAAAGAGTTGTCAGATGCACAACTCAAAATTGTTGAACTTGAAAAGAAATTGAGTCAATTCAGAGATTCGTCTTTTGTAATGAAACACATGATGGGTGGGTTAAAAAAGAGTAATGACAAGACAAGTGTGGGCTTCCAGGGCTTTAATGAAGTTCCACCTCCTCTTAGTCATGACTATTCATTCCTGCCTAGTGAAGATGAGCTAGCAGACTTTATGGCATCTGCACCAAGTAGTTTTCCATCCTTATCAAGTCAAGGTGATGGATCTGAGAGTGATGATGCCAAGAAGAACAATAACAGGGAACCTTTGAAAAGGAAAAAATCACCGCCTAAGAATAAAAATCAAGCTTTTGTTAAAAAGATTAATTTTGTTCAAGGTAGTGATATGAAAAATGAAACAACTATTATTGAAAATGAATCAAATGTAGAGTTTGCTAAAAATAAAAACAACGAAAAATCTGAACCCAAGCAAACTAAACAAGGTTCATCCAAGGGATCATCACCATCTGATAAGGAATCTACCTTAGAGACTCCAGCTAAGAAGTCTTTGAAAAGGAGATTGTGCTTCAAGTGTCACATCAAAGGACATGTAGCTAGCTACTGTCCTAACAAAAAGAGTGAAGCACAACTTAGTGAAAAACAGAAAAGGAAATTACAAGAGAAGAAAGGTGATACTGAGGAGAAAGTTGGAAATTCTCCAAAGAAATCTGCTTATAAGCAACCAGAGGGTGTTGCTGTTGGTGTAGAAAAGGCTGAAAAATGAACTCCACAAGTTCCACGTTTTCAAAGAAATCAACCAAGATTTCAGCCTAGATCTCCACCAGGCAGATATGAGAGACCTAGAAGCAGTTCACCTAGAATGAACAATTTTAATGGAAATTCAAATAATTTCAGAAGTCAAAGTCAATATCAAAATCGATACCAAAATAATGGTGGTCGAAATTTTTATAACAACGGCTTTAGAAATTATAACAATCAAGCTTCTTGGAATCAAAATTCAAGATATCAAAATCAAAATTTTCAAAGGTCAAATAGTCCAAACACATATAGGTACCCTCAGGACCAGAGACCTTATGGAAATCATGCCCCATTTCCATCAACAGGTCTGAGATCCAAGACTCCAGTTAGGAGTAATGGATATTGGATTGATGCTCCAGTAGTTGGTGAATTTGGACGACCCAAGACCATTAAGGCTTGGGTCCCCCAATCTAACTAATTTCTTAGTTGGTGTGTGCAAGAGTTGCTAAGGAGGATTATCAACTTATGTTGATAATGGCTGCTCTAGGCACATGAAGGGGGATGTGAGATTGTTGATATATATATATATATATTAATTGATTTAAATTGAAGTTCAAAGTGCTGAGTCGACACACTAGATAACCTGGCAGATCTTTATACTAAATCTTTTGACAGGGCTCGCTTTGAACATTTAGTCAAACTCAACGGGATGATGAATCCTGAATAACTGGTTTTTCATAAGAATTTTTGTAAATATTTTACTGTTTTTCTTAAAAATCAAAAATACAAAAACATTGAAAAATGAAAAACATAAAAAAATAGAAAAACAAAAATGAGTTATCAGTGTGTGAAAAAGAAGAAATGATAGTACATCAGCATGTTAGACTGTCACACTGAAAATGAATTAAATTGCTTAAGTGTGATAGCAGCTTCATCATATGATGTACCAGTAGCAAAAAGCATGAAATAATCAACTTACCAATGTGATATAAACATAAATGAACTGTGTATGAGTGGGGAACACATCAGTGGTGTATGGTTTAATGACCTTAAATCTTGTGTTGATAGATTGCCAAAATCTGAAGTTTTGGGTCTTTATACTGTTATTTCATCTGGGGATATCAGGGTTGTCCTTCTGCTGCATCCAGATACATGCTGACCTAGGCACAACCAGGATATCTTAAAAGAGCAAAAAATTGCCAAATCCCATAATTGAAGAAGCTCTCATAGAGTGTCATTCAAAATGTGCAAAATGCATAAATCGTACCAAAAATGGTATTTGTCATAGCCCTCGTTAGATATTTTGGTCTCTTTGCTGTACGGAAGTACTGACCTGTTCACCAATTATCTAAACGTTGAAAAATAAAACGGATGAATTCAGTATACTCACCTACTACGATGAATCTTTGTGCATACCTTGATCGCGGGGGTATATCCTGAAGTGGGACACACTAAGTATATCAGTATTAAAATTACCTTAACGTATCATATGGTAATGGTACTTGAAATTTTCATGCATTTTGTTTAAGTGGACAAAAATACTGGTAATCGTCTTGAACTGCTTTTCACTAAAAAAATTAAATACAGAATTATCTAATAGTGTGAAAACAGTTTGATTTTGTTGATATGGTCTTCTTACCAGTGATTCTCACAAAAATAGAGTGTTTATTGCTTTTGTTATTTACTTGCTTTCAGAAAATATAAAAATCCAAAAATAGTGTCTTTTTCTGTTTAAAATTCTTAATGTACGAAAACCTGTTATTCTTGGAGGAATTGTTACTGATAGGGGGAGACGGTGTTGGAAAGTGAGTTCAAAAATTTAAATCATACGGGTTATAGGGTGTGATTAAAAATTTTTGCGTGTTGGTAATGAATTGAGAATGCTTAATCTGTGATACAATCTCTTGAATAATAATAATTTATTTAACTGTGTTGAAAAATTCTTATGGTTTCTCGAGATGGTTGTTTTATAGTATACAGATTGAAGCAGTATGTTGCTGAGAAGTTAAAGTGATGAGTTGCTGTGAAAATGAGAGTTTGATTGGATGCATGGTAGAACCTCCTTTCTACATTGCAGACAAAGTTGAAGAGTTTGAAGATGGCTTTACAAATGCTGAACTAGAGTTTACTCAAACGCTAAAGTTTTTGAAGATTTGGTGATTGGATGCATCAGCTTAGGGGGAGTCTGTTGCTGACAGAAGCTGTTGAAGCTGAAGCTATCCAAAGACCAAAGACAGTGCAAGACTACATGAAGATTGCAAGAAGACTGAAGACAAAGTTATTTTATGAAGCTATTGTCAAGGGGGAGTTTGTTGGTGCATGTTTGTGACAACAGCTTAGATTTGGTCTTTGGATATCTTGTAATTAGTTAAACGATAAACAGTTAGCGGGTTTAGCTTTGTATTAGTGAGTAGTAATGTTTGGGCTAACCAAACCCAAACAGATTGGGTGTATGGGGGCGAATTGGGCTTGTCCAATTCGCAGTCCATGAGGTTTAATCTAAGTCCAAGTAGCAACCTGGTGTTATATAAACAAGGTTAGGCTTTAGGGTTTAGGTTAATCAGCAAAAAACAGAGTTTGAGAGAGATTTCGTGAGAGACTTAGGGCTTGGACGAAATTCTGTGTAGTTAGGGTCTTGATTGATTGTAATCAGTTTGATAGATAATCAATAAAGATCCAGTTAGAAATTGATTTCTGTTTCTACTCATTCTGCTATATTCTGATCAAGAGGATTCCGCACTCTTGATTGGAAAGACAATTCTGTGAAAGATCCATACGAATAGGGGACCTACAATTGGCATCAGAGCGTTAGGCTCTTGAAGGCTCGGTTCAGAATTGTGCTTGACCTACAATAAGTTTATATCGACGCCGCAGGGTGTCGTAAGGATCGAAATAGTTCAATAATTACGGTGACTGAACAAATTCACCGTGTAATAAACTGAAAGCTTTAATGAAGTAAATTTGGATATTCATTTCGAATAGGATTTTCAATTGATGATGAAAAGACCAAATGAATATCATAGAATTTTCGATCAACGATGAAAGAATCTTTAGAGGTACACCAGAATATAATACGAATTTGTGTACTCTTGTCTTAACACGTAATTGTATTAAGACTGTTTAAGATAACGAATCAACAGAAATTAAATAAATAAATCCGTACATCAGGTGTGAAAATGAGAATTGAGCAAGCTTCAAATTAAAGAAAACGCCACCACAAGGTATCGTAACCAATTAAACGATTCAATGAAAGTGAAGACCAAACAATATTATGGTTCTGAATAGATGAAGCAATTGATAGGATGCATTTATTTAAAAACTTTTATTTGTACTAGGGTCAAGTAATAACTTAACTTAGATATTACATATCAGTGATTACGTCTGGAATCATTTCTGCTTCTTCCGTAGTAAGTACGAATGCTCGCGCGTTCTTCTTAGCTCCGTCTGTTGTTTTTGCCTTGTTGTCGAGTGCTTTGGTCAGTTCCGGGCAATATGGTTTGATGTGTCCTGTCTCTCCGCAATTGTAACAAATATTAGTCTTTCTTCTACACTCTTCCTCTATATGCCCGGTCATCTTGCAGAAGTCACAGTAGGGTGTTCTCCTAAAACGGCATCTTCCTGAACGTTTTTTGTTACAGCTTCTGCTGGTAGCTTGCTCCAATGACGGTTCGGTTCCTTTCTTCTTGTAGAATTCTTGGGAAATTTTCTGGGCTAACTCTTTCTTCTTGTTTTCTTCTCTTGTGCGGATTAGTCCATCCGTCAGGATGTTAGCTAGTTCAACTGTTTCTTCAATAGTCTGTGGTCTGGCGGCCTTGACTATGTCTCGGATTTCGCTAACTAATCCCCAAATATAACGAGAAATTAGTACGGGTTCTGGTGAAGCCAGAGTTGGTACCATTCTTGCGTATTCGAAGAACGTTATCGTATATTCACGACAATTTAGATCTATCATTTTATGATTTAGGAAGTCGTTAGCCATTCGTTAGTTTTCATAAGGGGGACAAAATTTCCTTTCTGCCATTTCCTTGAATTTTTCCCAGTTCAGGGCATAAGCCATGTCACTTCCTTTTGCCTGAAGAATTGTATTCCACCATTCTAAGGCTTCTTCCTTGAAGAGGTTGGAAGCATACATCACCTTATCTTCTTCGGCACATTTGCTGATTTTAAGAACAACTTCCGTCTTTTCCAACCATCGTAGAGCAGCCGTGGCTCCTTCATTGCCCGCGAACTCAGTTGGTTTGCAAGCTAGAAATTCTTTGTAGGTACACCCGAGAGTCATCGCCTTCATTTTCTTGGAAAATGGGGTTTTGATAATATCATCATTGCCTCCATTGACACTGTAAGGACTCTCAAAATTATCCTAAAAATACCCGTAAGTATAAACCCGGACCCCTGAAACCCTAAACCATATTAAAAATCAAGAAAATAAGAAATATGGTTCTCAGGCGGGCCGCGTAAGAATAAGTAAAGTCTTACGCGGGCCGCGTCAAGACCTGTTTGACCGGATAAGTGTTCCGGATCCACGTGGTATCCAGCTGGCTAGTCTACTCGTGACCAATCAACCCTACTCGTAGACTAGGCGGCCAGGCGGGCCACGTAATGGTAAGCTGAAGGCTTACGCGGGCCGCGTGAGGCCTTAATTTCAGCTATAAATAGATTGTTTCATGCACAGTCCACTGGTGTCGAAATCCAAACGTAAAAACGAATTTCTACTGCTCTAAAGGTCGAAATTTCATATATTTAGCGAGGCGCTGCTCCGATACCGGGTATTAACTCGATCGCTACTACGATTCAATGTCCGATCGATTAAACTATCCAATGGATGTTTAAGTGCTGCCCACATTAGGGTTTATGCTTTGTCATTCGTCGTGAATACGATGGATGTTTAAGTATCACACTTTGTCATTCGTTGTGAAGGATTAATCTCGTGAGTTATCGTAAATGCTGTATTAGTTACTAACCGAGTTCGTGTGCATGTTATTAAATTTAGGTTAAAAGGCTAATCCGTAGGCTAGGCTCTGCTCAAATAAATCTGCAATGTGAGTCATTCTCTTTTTATCAAATTTGATTTTAAAAGCATGTTTATTTTCAAAGTTATAATTACAGGGATTAAGTCTTTGTAGTCACCAAATTACAGCCGGTATGTGGGGTTTTGTATACATTACTTGATAACTGTCACCATTGGACAACGAGTTAGCCAAGGGGTGATATGACCATAGTCACAGACACCATTGGACTCTGAGGTTACCGATGGATGTTCGAGTGACAAATACTGTGGGTAGTTAGTTGATATATAGAAACATTGTAATCGCTCTTAATACTGTAAATTATAACAAACGTGTCATTTTAGTAAAAAGAATGATTCACCAGTATTTCCCGCTGACAAAACTTTTTCAAACATGTTTCAGGTGATCTATTGTGATCCAGGAAAAGTGCCGTGAAGCACTACAAGCTTAAGGAAGTGGCTTAATATAAAATAAAGAAACATGTTTTGTAAAATAAAGATTTCTCAGTGAAATCATACGATTGTAAACTACCGGGGTTTATCCCGAATAGTGAAATAAAATAATCGGGAAATTTCAGTTTTAAAAAGATCCTGATGAAATCTTCCGCTGTTAACTCAATTAAATAAATACCAAAGGATTTTCTGTCCCGCGGCTCCTGAAACGGGTCAAACCGGGTCGGGGGCCATGACAGAAAAAGGTGGTATCAGAGCCACACTAATCAGAGCCACACTTTTTTAAGCCAATTAAGTATTTAGAAAATACTTAATTTTACTAATTGCTATTCTGTGATTATATGTTTTATTAATTGAATATTTATTTACAGTATGGGTAAACAAAGACTTTCGGACATCTATCGTAAAATAGATAGTTCATCAATGGATAAGGGATCATCATCCTCAAATTACCAAGTAAATATTGAGGAAGGGATATTTATCCGTAAGGCACAATATGAGGAACCACTTTCTCCTAATAAAAGAAGTTTGATTATTAGGAAAAGTCAGGAGAAAATAAAGAAATTCCGAGAAAAGAAAGTTAAACAGGAAACCCAGGAATTAACAAGTAAATCACCGTGGGAAGACAAGTTAGATGAAAAATGAGTAGATCTTTATATGCTAGCCACTGTAGCAGTAAATGCAAATCTCTAAATACACCTGACTCAAGTTTTAGCATTCTTATCACTTACAAGCCAGAAACCTTATCCAGTAAATAAATAAGTTTACAGTAAACCCTAATATGTTTTAGTTATCAGTTGTCATTTGTATTAATTTAATCACACCAGTATGAAATAATATTTAAAGGTTATTTATGAAATTTTATTATAAAATTTTAACTTAGCAAATTTTGTGTATTTTGCATATATGCTAAACAGCATGAATAACTTATCTGAAGCCCTTCAAAATCTCAATCTCTATCCGGTGAAAATAGAGGTTTCCCGAGATTTTTCTGGTTACATACCTGATATAGAAGAACCTATGGAATTCAACTCTCCACCTCCGGAGAAACCCAAGCCTAAGAAAAGGAGAAGATTTATAGGATGGAGGCGTGTGCGCAGGAGGAAACCCGTAACTAGGAGGATTCCCAAAATAGAAAATTCCTTAGATAAAGGAAATGGGATTGAAGTCGGGGAGAATTCTAGGCAGATAGAAAAGGAGTTTGGGGAAGGTTTTAGGCAAACGGAGATGGAAATTGGGGAAAGCTCTAGACAAGTTGAGGAGTTACCATTTCAGGATGAATTAGATCGCGCATTGGCGAGCTGTGATATAGTCAGGCCTGTCAATAATAATTTCTACTCTTATCCTGTTGAAAATCAACTTCCAATGAACTTGGAACCAGCAATCCCAGAACCTATAATCCACACCCAACCTCTAGGAATGGATGAGTGGTGGACTAATGATTGGCAGTTCCAAAACATGCTCAACAATCCTTATACTTTTCTCCCTCAGTTCGACCCCGAACCTATACCAAATCCGCCAATGAGCAATGAAAATTTAGCTGAACTCCGCCACTTTGGCGAGGAGCTGGTGGATGCAGGAAATAGGATCAGGGAAGTAGGAGAACAAATCTCATGGAAATACGACGAGAGGGAACGTCGTTATTGAGATACCAACAGACGAGGGATAGTGGGGTTGTGAGAATGTGGTTGTATAATAAATACTAATAAAATCAGTCTGTAAAATAACTACAAATAAAACTTTGTAAGATAAAGGTGTGTAATGAAGCATATTATAAAATGAGAATCGAAAAAATTGATAGTTTTGGCTATATGTGTCTTATGAAAAATTTATGATTGTTTTATGTATATAATTGTTATTTATTTGATACTAATAAATTATGTATATTAATTATCAGATGGAAAACGTTAATAACGAACCAGTTAACGAGGTTAATCAATCTGAGCAACATCCGGAGGATCAATTTATGACTAGACAAGATATAGAAAATATCGTTGCTCAAGGAATAGCCAATGCTATTCCAGCAATACTTGCTGCCACCCAGAAACCTATTGAACCTCAACAAATCATTCCTAGTAAACGTATTTCTGAAGATAATTTCAGTAATAGCGTAAACGGAGGCGATAATCATACAAATCACGATAATGAACCACGACAGGCTCCGCTCCCTAAGAAAATGAAAGCTGCAACGCCTGGTTGCACTTATAAAGAATTTCTTGCTTGTAAACCCACTGAATTTGCAGGCAATGAAGGAGCGACTGCGGCACTGCGTTGGTTAGAGAAAACCGAGGCAGTGATTACAATAAGTAAATGTGCCAAGGACGACCAGGTCATGTACGCGTCAAATCTTTTCAAAGAAGGGGCGCTAGAATGGTGGAATACAGTACTTCAAACCAAAGGAAGAAATATGGCCTATGCCATGAACTGGGAAGAATTTAAGAGTCTTGTAGAAAGAAAATTCTGTCCCGAATACGAAAAAGATCAAATGGCTAATAAGTTCCTAAATCATCGAATGATGGGTGTAGATTGTCGTGGGTATACTTCGACATTCTTTGAATATGCTAGAGTGGTACCAACACTGGCTTCGCCAGAACCGGTACTCATTTCTCGCTATATTTGGGGATTAATTAGCGAAATCCGTAATATCGTTAAAGCTGCGAGACCTCGTACTATTGACGATGCGGTAGAATTAGCTAACACCCTAACTGATGAATTGGTACGCACAAGAGATGAAAACAGGAAAAAGGAACTGGCTCAGAAAATTACCCAAGGATTTCGTACGGGTAATAGATTAATTAGCCGAAGGCTTACGCGGGCCGCGTGAGGCCTTAATTTCAGCTATAAATAGATTGTTTCATGCACAGTTCACTGGTGTCGAAATCCAAACGTAAAAACGAATTTCTACTGCTCTAAAGGTCGAAATTTCATATATTTAGCGAGGCGTTGCTCCGATACCGGGTATTAACTCGATCGCTGCTACGATTCAATGTCCGATCGATTAAACTATCCAATGGATGTTTAAGCGTTGCCCACATTAGGGTTTATGCTTTGTCATTCGTCGTGAATACGATGGATGTTTAAGTATCGCACTTTGTCATTTATTGTAAGGTTTAATCTCGTGAGTTATCGTAAATGTCGTATTAGTTGCTAACCGAGTTCGTGTGCATGTTATTAAATTTAGGTTAAAAGGCTAATTAGTAGGCTAGGCTCTGCTCAAATAAATCTGCAATGTGAGTCATTCTCTTTTTATCAACTTTAATTTCAAAAGCATGTTTATTATCAAAGTTATAATTACAGGGATTAAGTCTTTGTAGTCACCAAATTACAGCCGGTATGTGGGGTTTTGTATACATTACTTGATAACCGTCACCATTGGACAATGAGTTAGCCAAGGGGTGATATGACCATAGTCACAGACACCATTGGACTCTGAGGTTACCGATGGATGTTTGAGTGACAAATACTGTGGGTAGTTGGTTGATATATAGAAACATTGTAATCGCTCTTAATACTGTAAATTATAACAAACGTGTCATTTTAGTAAAAAGAATGATTCACTAGTATTTCCCGCTTACAAAACTTTTTCAAACATGTTTCAGGTGATCTATTATGATCCAGGAAAAGTGTCGTCAAGCACTACAAGCTTAAGGAAGTGGCTCAATATAAAATAAAGAAACATGTTTTGTAAAATAAAGATTTCTCAGTGAAATCATACGTTTGTAAACTACCGGGGTTTATCCCGAATAATGAAATAAAATAATCAGGAAATTTCAGTTTTAAAAAGATCCTGATGAAATCTACCGCTGTTAACTCAATTAAATAAATACCACGGGATTTTCTGTCCCGCGGCTCCTGAAACGGGTCAAACCGGGTCGGGGGCCGTGACAGACACTATGGCTAAAACTGTTGTCACGAGTATGCTTGCTACTGACAACTTTGGTGGGTTCTACGGGGTTTTTAACAGCTTTAATTATTAAAGGTATAGCATTAGCTATTCCTTGGGCTATTATATTTTCTATAGCATTTTTATCCAAAGGATTTTCATTATTAGCATGAACTTCTGGATTATGTGATACTTCATTCGACATCTGAATTATAAACATTTTCAATTATTAATATCACATAATAAAACAAGACAATACTTTCAAGAATCATATGTGCAAATATATATCTACATATATACATATATATAAATCTACAAGAATAACACATATGTTACTTTGTATTAATTTCCTAACTTTATTGTTTCATATTAGGTATTAAAAGAACACCTAAATAGCTTAAACAAGTGGCTCTGATACCACCTTCTGTCACGGCCCCCGACCCCACCCTGGGGGAGCGAGAGCCGTGAACCAGTCAAGTGGTACCGGTGTTTATTAATTACGCAGCGGAAAATTTTTCATCAGGATCGTAGTTAGGAAATAATTTCAGAGTTTGTAAAACACCGAACTTTTAATATTAAATAAATGGGCTTAAAACCATATTCAATTCAATTATTTTTATAGGGATAAACCCAAATAAATAAAACATAATTTTCTTCTTTTATTATAGCCACTTTATTTAAGCTTTCAGTGCTCCATAGCTGGCTTCTACTATCTTTACAGCTATTTACCTGAAACATGTTTTGAAAATATTTTATCAGTAATAAATACTGGCGAGTTCATTCCATTTTTATAAAATATATTGTTATACTTTACAGCATCAATGTTTTTATATTTATTTATATTTATCCAACTCAATCAGTATTTGTCACATGGTGGCAGTTCCGATGTGACAGTGGTCATATCACTCATTGGCTCACTTTCGTCCAATAGTGAATTTATCAAGTAATAGATATATAGTATATCTTACTATTATATTGGTCACTAGGCGATTCCTGTGACGGTGGTCAAATCATTGTTGATCATTCTTTCAACTAGTGACTCAAGTCATATTACTGTTGATCATTCTCTCAACTAGTAATTGTGGTCATATCACTGTTGATCATTCTTTCAACTAGTGACTCGGGTCATATTACTGTTGATCATTCTCTCTACTAGTAATTGTAGTCATATCACTGTTGATCATTCTTTCAACTAGTGACTCTGGTCATAACACTATTGATCATTCTCTCAACTAGTGCATTTGGTCATGTCACTATTGATCATTCTCTTAACTAGTGACTCTGGACTTAGTAGTGTCCCGTGATATTACTTTGTCAAATATATTTTCTATTGAACAAAACCACTTAACCCAGAAAATGAAATATAGCTTTTTCTGTCAGACTAATAGCTATAACTTTATCAAATATAATATATTAATTAAATAATTGGGATATTATTCTTTAATATATTAACGTGACTAAGACTAAAAATATAATCTTAGTATATAGAATATATTATATTTGACTATTTTATTATGGTATACATTTATAGACTAAACATTATTTTATAATGTAAATAGCAATTTAGGGTTATTAAATATATTTTCTTTAATATATATTTTAATAATGATTAATAAAGCTCTATTTTAGGTACACACCATTTAGATTTATTTCAACCATACATTAAATTTATTAATGATTTAATGTTAAAATAATATTAGTTATAGGCTATGGCTACTGGGGTACAATTCCCCCTGTGATTTTGGTCATGCTACTATTGGCTAACTTTTTCGCCAATAGTAACGAGGGTCAAGTAATGTATAAAACCCTACATAGTGGCAACTATTGCATAATACAAAAACTTAATCACTGTAAGTATAACTGATAAACATTTAGAATTTTGGAAAACATTTTTAAATATAATTATATCACAAAAAGGTGATAAAACGGTGAGAAAAGAGAATGGACTCACTTTGCAACTTTAGGGTTCAACTAGAAAGCCTCCTGGTAGAATCTTGGGTATAACTCCTAAGCTATTTAATAAATATATAATGCACTCGTGTTAAGTATAGTACCCCTAATTCAACCTTGTCCCTATGTCACGAGACCGAACCCAAACGAACTTAGTCGAGCAGAGCCTTGACATGCGTTATGGGGCTCCAGATCAATCGGAAAGGGTAGCGGTGATCGGGAGTTAAAACACTTAAAACGGGGCAGGGCTTTATTATTATTATAGGTTAAATAATAAATAAAAAAAATAGAACTGAAAGGGGGCGACGAGATTGAATACACAAAAATGGTGATTTATCCTATTTATAGATGTCCAAACAACTTGGAATGTCCACCTAAGTGGGACACGTATAATTTTATCAAAACTTTCATGCCACTCGTCCCACTTTCTAAATTTGTAGAATTAAAAATTTAAATATTATTTTATTTTCAAAAAGTGTACTGAATGATGTAAGTTATTAATTATTATTATTTTATTATATATATATATATATATATATACATATTATAACTAGCTTAACTGCTTCACTTATTTGGCGCTTATAACTTCTAAAATATGACGTTTTATAAAACAATAAATATGTCATTAGAACAAGAATATTGGTATCTACATTTTGAACCAAGTTTTATTAAAAACAGAGTAGGTTCAAATATATTGTATTTTTATAATTTAATTATTAAACGGTTCCTCGTCTCGTCTAGGTACTTTATATTTCTAACAGTCAACTTACCCGTAATCTACCTGTCTAATAATATAAGTTTTTGTACACTTTTATTTTAATAGAAAAGTCACCCATATACAAGCCAATTAATTAGTATAACATTCCAACCAACTATATATAAAATAGTTTTTAAAACTATTTGGGTCGAATAATTATTGTTAAAAAAATAAAACTAGTTACTCTATAAATTTAAACAACCTATAACTCTTATATGATAAAAATGGAAACGTTACAGATAGGTTCCCACGTCAAGTACCTCATTGAAACTTCTCTTGTAGCATTTCTAGAGATATTAAATATCAGTGGGGGCATTAAGTGTCTTAATAATAACTTGCAATAGTTGCAAGAGGTGGGGGAGTGAAAACTTTATATTACTTCAATTTACACCTCTTGTACAAGACACCGCTCCATCACAACACTGTTCCATCAAAACGTGTCTCCTTAAAATCTAATGCTACTCTTACAAAAGTTTCATTGTTGCTTAATTGTGGGCACACTTAGATTTCTTACCTAAACTAACATAATCCTCAACAAGAGAAATCACAACGACTAACGTCATTAACTTGTTTCTCTATTAGAATTTTGTTGATCGTTAAATGTTGACCCTAATCATGCCGAGTTCCTTAAGATTTCTAAGGTCAGTGGGAGCAGTCAAAGTCCTTATCATGACTTGCAAGGAATACAAGAGGCGGGGGGAAGAGTGTCATTAAATTTCACTCCGAATTTAGCTCTGATTACACCTCTTGTACACCATACCACACCAACTCTTACAAACTTAGAATCCTGAAAATGATAGCAACCTAACCAAGAGCTAATCCGTAAAACTGAAACTTTTAAAACCCAGTAATCAACTCAGGAGGTCATCTAGGTTTAAAAACCTACTAACTTTGATGATTACATAACCTCCCTAACTGAAGTTGAAATGGATTTTGGAAAAGTTTACTGATCATATCTCTTCTAATTAAGCCATTAGCGTCAATTAATCTTCTTAATGGAATAAAACTGTTTCTAGTAAAACCTATTTTATATGTTCATATAACGTTTGGGATTTGATTGAATTACCTAAGAGTGTTCATAACTAAAACAAATCCTGATATAAGCGTTAAGACACGAAGAGGCATGATTGATTGTCAAAGGTTATACTTAGGAAGAGATAAATTATCAAAGATTTCTTTGAGGATCATCACTGTTCTAGTAGCTTATAATAGTTTAAAGTTACATTAGATGAACATTAAAAACAATTTTCCCTAACAAATGGCTGACATATTTACATGTTCATAAAACAACCTGAAAGTTCCAAACTGAAGGTTAAAGAACACTTTATTTGTAAGCCAATAAAATCCATGTATGGGTTAATGCAAATATCATAATGTGATGAAATCTTAACGTAATTATTTTCATCAAGAATCAAGTGGATTAAATGTACCTACCTCAAAATGAGTGGGAGCAACTAAGATAAACTTGTCTATATAGATGATATTCTTTTGACAAGTATATGTCACATAAGTCAAAGCATTGTTAACATAAACTTTGATATAATAGATCTCAGAGATATCTTTTAAGTGATAGATATCATAACATATCAAGATAGACCCAATGGGACATTAGTTCCGTTCCATAAGTTTAACCTTAAATGGGTTCTTACATATGTAACAAACAATACTGCTCTTCCTTTAGAGGATAATAGGATAAATGAGATTATTTATTTATGATTCATTAATTAGAAGCCTTATGTAAGTTCAAGTCGATACTTGTTTAGATATTACTCACATTGCAACACAGAAGATATGCCTAGATTAATGTGAAGCATCTAATGGAGTATTACAATATCTTTAAAAGAAACGAGAGGTTATGTTTTGAAGAAGAAGTGAGAACTCAAACTGGTTGACTACTCTAACTTTGTGATATTCAAAGATGACAAAATGTAATTTTGGGTATATTCTTATGTCAGTAGACACAACCTATCTCATGGAGGAGTCATGATAAACTGATATCAACAACCTAAGTTATAATGACATAATATAGTCATTAAATGTTGTTGGAAATTTATCAGTGGACTCATAAGTTTATTAACTCCATATAATTAACGTATTGAAGACTTATTATGATAAAGTCAGCTACCAGGTCTTCTTGAACAGTAACAGTTCGAGAGGTGCTGCATTAAGTTTCGATACGCAATTAATTATTCGTTTATGAACGAATTGAGGAAACTAAGTCTTTGTATCGAATACATTCATGATATGCTTAAGGATCCTATAATTGAAGGGCTATTACCCATAAGTCTTATTAAGAGAGCTCATAAAAGAAACGGGTTTTAATTGATGGCCATGCGCAACTGCATATCGTACTATGAATGACTAACTATTAGTTAACTTTCCTCATCAGTTTGATTTTATATGTCTCTAAGCATATGTTAAACCGGTATAATGGCATATAGACAAATAAAATTACAAATCAAACAAAGAGCTTATGCGTATTTTGATCGTAACGATTAGGTTTTAAATTGAGGCTATAGTATGACTAATGGGGGTCCTGAGTCGCATAATGATTCAACGGCTGTATTTCTCTGCTACAGTTCTTGGTTTAAGACTAAAATGAGTGTTAACTCCTGATCATGCTTATCTAATACTCATAGTAAATGATTACTCGGCTAAGTGGGATAATGTAAGATTAAATATATATTATGTTGTATTTAATCTAGTAGCCATTATAATCATTTACATTATATAGATCAAAATATATAACAACCTATTAAATAATTAGTTGGTAATTGTTGATAGGTCATATTACCCTTATTAACTAATTAGGGTTTCCTCTTGGGTGCATATATAAGGAGACTAATGTAGAGGTTAAATGGTTAGACTTCAAGATAACCTAATTACTCATAACATCAAATCGCCTCCTCTCCTATACCGATTACCCTTTATCGGTTCTCTTATCACCATCATTAGATTGCACCGTAAGGAGGAACCAAATCAAGCTGACAATCATGTCAAACCTTATTGCTGCATCTCCATCTGGATTCTCTGCTGGCCTGTATTGCTGCAATCAGGTATGTTATTCATGTTTTCTATTATGCCTAAAACAGAACTAATCAACAATCTTCACATTTTTTGAATCAGCAAAACGCAGAATAAATCAAAACTTACTATATGCAACATTGCGACGCTAAACAGGCGTTCGAAACAAAAGAGAAACATATAGGCGTTCGAATAAATCACAATAATCCATAAACATGAGGAGTTCCAATCGCTGGTGAAACTATCTTGACCAAGTATACAATATCATGGATATTATTTATTAATGTTTTAGCTCGATAATTATATGAATGCCATGTTAGTCCATGGACTATTAACATTGCATCAGATGTACGCCAGATTCTCATCCTGGAACATACCATATAGATGAGTCACTAAGCAAATTGTAAATTGAAGTTTTAGGATATGTTTAACACTCGATGAGGCTATCAAGAAGTCAGTCAATCCTATGTATCTTGACTAAATCGAATACAATAAACTACAAAATACAATTAAATAATAATATTTAATAGAACCATGTTAACAATTACATATGGATGAATCTTTTCAAAAGTTTTGGATATGGTTAACAATCCATGAACAGTGGCGAAGCTTGAGATTTCCGACCGGGGGTCGAAAACATATATATCCAAAAATTTCTATAAAACCGGGGGTAAAAAACGTATATACCCAAAAATTTCTATACAAAAACTACAAACTCTCCACTATTGAGCGAATTTTGGAACATCACGCTATTTAGAGAAAACGGTAGAAAGTGTGAGAACGGTGAGAACGCTTATCGACCGTCCGATCAAAATAATCTATGGACTAGATTGGCGCGGTGACGTTTTCGTAAATAACATCAATTTTATTACGTGGACGTGCTTCATTAAGGGTAAAAGGGTCTTTTGACTTCTCCACACAAAACGCCATCTCATGAAATAAAACACCAAAAAACAAAAATCACAGACCTATCTAAGTGAAAACGTCATTAGATATAAAACGCCAAACTTAATTATAGTAAAATCCCGCGTAAAAAAACCGCCAAAAAAATCCTATATATACAACATCTCCGACCTTCAATTAAAAACACACGTAACAACCCAAACGGCATATTTGATATATCCCATTCCCTTAGAAACGCCAAAAACCCCAAACATCAAATATCTTCTAACCCAAAACGTTTTTTTGAAATTCAGTTTGGTTGTCTGTAAGATTTCGCTCAATGAAATGGACAAAATCTTTAAGTGAGGATATTGTCTATTTCATTGAGTAAAATCTTATTGACTTATCCTCAACTTCCATCCAATTTATAACGCCAAAACATACAAAAACATTATTGAGGTTTGTTGTCAATAAAGTTTAGATGTATGGGGTGGACAACATTGTCAGTTATCTTTCTTAACCGAGGATTAACAATGTTATCCATCTCATACAACAAAACATTATTGATTTTAGCATGATCAAATTTTGAGGTTTAAGATGCTCTTATTTCGTGGCGTTCTTTTTATTGGTAAAACACCAAAAAGTTAAAAAATAAAACATCGTTGATTGTGAAATTCAAGATTGTTGGCTGAAGGGTCTAAACTCAATAACATTTTGCTGCATGAGATGGACAAATCTTCAAGAAAAAGATGCTGATGTCAGACTGTGTGATTCCAAACAACCACACAAAAAACTACTTGAAAAACAAAAAAAACAAAATGAATCATACGAAAGTCGAACCAGCCAGTTAACATGATTCAAAAAAGAAGAAAGAGACTGGTGATAGTGAAGATTTGGAAGATCAATTGTTTATGTATTTTTTTATTTTCCTTTTCAGTTGATTGTCATATAATAAAAACGCCAAAACAATCCAAAAATGCTTGTTTAAACGATATCATCCCGTTAAACGCCCCCAAAAACTCCCAAACTATAATAAAATTACTTTGAAAAAGTATTATAAAAAACCCAAAAATAAAAAATAAAAAATAAAAAGCAAACTTGAAAACGTAACAAGAAACAGTAAATACAAATCAGTAATACTGAAGATAGGAAAAATTTATTATATTAGAATCTAAAACGCCAAACTTGAAAGATGGGAGATGTTACAGACTTCAGAGATAAAGCTTATAAAAAACAATAATTACAAACAGTAACTGAAAAGACGAATACTTTATTATAATAATGCACCGCCTAACTTAGGCGCCAAAAAGACATCCTATAAAATGATACATCTCAGCAACTTCCATTTGATCAAACAAAAAATTAAACAAACGCCAATACTACTAAATACCACTCACTGTAAAGCGCCAAAAAATAAAAAAATCAAAGATGGCTAATATGCTTTCTTGGATACTCAGAATTGTTCTTAGTGAAGTTTCACTGAATGAATTGTTATCAGAGGGGAGTAATTCAGAAAGATTTTGCTGCATGAGATGGACAAAAATTCAAGAAAAAGATACTGATGCCAGTCATATGACATTTTGTATTTTTTGTTCTTGAAGAAAGTTTGGATGAGGAGAAGAGATCAATGACACTGAAGAGTGGATTGATTATAAAGATGAAGATCAAGATAAGGTAAAAGCGAAAAAACCACTCACACGCCATAGATCTATGTCCCCAAACATCCATAAAAAAGCCAGTTCAGCAGACGAGCAGGCAAAATAATCAAACCAATGGGTTTGTTAAGTTTTACATAAAACGCCATATATTTGGTGACAGTTCTTGTACTATTAAAGAAGAGAGAGACTGATGAGAGTGAAGATTGTGAAGAGAGATCCGATTAGGATTTTTAATTTATTTTCTTCGCTTGTATTTTTTTCATGTGGTTGAAATATAATCTAACAATACTAAAAAGCCAAAATACCACAAACGCCAAAATGTTTGTAAAAAATAATAGAACAATGGGCCATCTTGTTTAAAACGCCTTGAAAAACGCCATTCAAATAGATTTCCGAACCCCCTGGGTTCCAATGGCATACGATTTGAAGAAACGCCATAAACGCCAAAATGTTAATACAATGAAACCATTAAACGCCATTAATTATTGAATTTGGTTAACGCCAAAAATCTTAAAAATCAAAAATTAAAACAATATTGGGAAAAGTGGAACGGGAAAAGCAGAAGATGAAAAGGACAAAAAAGCCCCTCCGCCCTTTTCTAAGCGGCGTGACACGTGTTGGGCCAGGAAGCGTTCTCACAATTCTCACACTTTTGAGCGTTTTCTCCTGATCCTGTTTCTCTCTCTCTCTCTCTCTCTATATATATATATATATAAATACACACACATATATATATGATGAAGATTATTACAAAACTCTAATTATTGCAAAAACAAAAAGATCAACTCCAAATCACTAAATTTTGGGATTTAATGTTCATATTTTTAAAATTTTATGCTTCTTACATTCATATGTGTATTATATACACAAAAACAAACATATATATTTTTACCTACACACAACTTACATACATGTATGTAATTTAGCTTACACATACTATATGTATGTGTAGGTTATATAAAACTAATAATTTTCCATTTTTTTTTTGTTTTGAGTTCTAGTGTGAGAAACAATAAATCTTACATATGTAACATTTTTAATTACTTTTTAGGGTTTTAGGATTGAAAAAAATGTGGGAATCATTTTGTTCTACGTGTTCTCGCAATATTTAGTGTTCTACATAGAACCTTCCCTATATATAGTGGAGAGTTCAATTAAAACCCCTTAGAGAGAAAACTCGAAAACTCCTTATTAATGAAGGGAATGTGGCTTTTAATGAAGGGAGGGAGGGAGGGGGGAGGGAGGGGAATTGAAAAATATATATATATGAAATTTTTCTAACATTTCTATCTTCTTCAAATGTTATTATTTTAAAAAAAAAATTGCACCATAAGATCACAAATTTTGTTATATTTCATTCTAGTATATTCGAGCATATATTTTCAACACAAACAAAAGATTTAATATGACGTTCTTTTTTCAATTCTACTATTATAGTATTCCATGCAATACTACTTAGCCTTGGGTTTTAGGTTTTGGGTTTAGTTTAACTTTTAGGGTAATGTTTTTGGGGTGGTTTAGGTTTCGAGCTTAGATTTTAGGTTTGGAGTGGGGGGGGGGGGGGGAGTTTAGGTTTTTATGGGTGGGGTGGTTGGCCGATTTATGTTTTCCACAACGTTGTACATGTGTAATACGATTTTTTTTGTATTTTTAAAATACTAGATTTATAGCAAAAAATGTTAAAAAAAATAGTGTGTTTTTAAGGTTTTTTTAAGAGTTTCCGAATGCAAGCAATAGAAGGAGTTTTTGCTTGAACACTTCATATATATACATACATACATACATATATATATATATATATATATGTCATCAGGTAATGTCATATTCGATTTTATACTATATCATAAAAGAAAACGTTGGGATACACTTATCACCATTCTAGGCCTTCTACTTTTTGGTTTTTCTGCATCTCTGTTATTTTATTGTGAATAATTATTGTTTATTTATGATAGTTATTATATTCATTAATAAGCGAATTTAAAATTACTTATGAATTTTTTAATAATATTTTAAATTTACACTGATATTTAAGTCTATAACTATCACCAAATGTAAAAATAAGTTCACTAAAATATTATAAAAAAGGAAGAGCAATGATAATAATTGTTTTTATGAGTGATTTCTAAGTATTTTTAGATATTTAATGTGGTTAGATAGTTTGAATAGTAAAAATATGTTAAATAATAATAAAAATGGATATTTAAAAAAATTAGTCCTTAATTTTTTATATATATTAATATTTCTATATATATAATTGTAATTTAAATTAATTTAACTGTTTTAAAATGATTTTAAAGCAACAAGTACCTTTATTTAATTAACATTTATCAATTAAATATAAAAAGTTAATACCCGGTTGAAAAAATACATTAAAATTAACTTAACATAATTCATAAATATCGTGTCAAATTTCATTTTTAAACACATATCTTAACGACTATATTTAATAAATGATGACATGATATTTTATTCAAACCGTATAATACATTCTTTATTTAGTTCATACATTATACATGTATTTCAAATACATAGTTTTATTTTATTACTAAGTATATACATTATATTTATTCTAATTTGTGTAATACATGTCCTGCTAACCTACTATCTTAATCAATAAAAGAAACATTTGCCAATGAGGTGGTGGTGGAGTGGTAAGGAAGAGTCTTGGTGTTCTAAAGGACCCAAGTTCGATTCCTGCACTCCTAATTATTTTTTGCGGCACCTGGTGATGATAGGAGACTAAGCGAATAGGTGAAGATCGCTAGTTCGATCCTTGAACTGGGCATGTTTTACCTCAGCATGCTGTCGTGCCTTCGGGCGAATGTTCACGAGCATCAGACCTAGGTGAGAGTTTCCTCTGATTCGGAGGCGAATGTATCCCAATGTGGTGAATTTTGACAGTAGCTCATTTGAAAGATTCGTTGACCGTTAAAAAAAAATAAAAGAAACATTTATAATAAATATTCATTCACGGAGAGTAAATACTAAACGACAACACATATAATTTATTATAAAGAAACGTTTAATGTATACATAATCAATCGAAATAACCACTAATTACTTTACACCTTATAACAATTAGATGGATTAGGATGTAATACAAATGGCAAAATAAATAAGAAGGGTAAGAAAATTTTAGGCAATTGATTTTAGATTTGAAGAGTTAAGATTTGTTTTTGGAAAAAAAAAATAAGGAAATAGCATAAAGGGAAAACAAGGAAATGGTATAAAGGGACTTTCTCTCTTCACATGCAATCACATGTCAATTCCATCCTTGAATTTAAAACGTCCATAACTTTTTCATATATACATCATTTCTTTAAAAAAACATTCACCATAATAACAAACGTTTTTTTATCTTTAATATGAGTACGATATTGCTATATAAAACTAAAATAAATTCTGGTTATTGTGTTTTTAACAGGGCTTTGGTCATTACGTCTTTACTAGGGTTTCTATACATTGTGTTATAATACAATGTTAATTTGGGTTATATCCACTGCGTTTATATTAGAATTTATAACACAATGTATGACAATAAATTTGGTGTTATATTTGGCTTTTCTATACATTGTGTTATTGGGTCTGTTCATTGTGTTTTGTCTGTTATCCATTATGTTTTAAGCTGTTGTCCATTATGTTTTTGTTTTATTGTCCATTGTGTTTTAATCTGTTGTTCATTGTATTTTAGTTTTTTGTTCATTGTGTTTTTAGTCTGTTGTCCATTGTGTTTAAATTGTTATTTATTGTCGCCAAATGTGTATTTATCTGCTGTCATCAATAGTGTTTTTAGTATACTTTCCGTTGTGTTTTTAGTTTGATACTCATTGTGTTTTATGTTATATCCATTGTGTTTTAGTCTTCTTTCCATTGTGTCTTTTATCTATTGTCATCAATTGTGTTTTTTTTGTTTACCTTTCAATCGTGTCTTTTACGTTATGTCCATTGTGTAATACGTAACTGGGTTTTTGATTTTTTTTAAAAGTATAACAGTAGGGTACTCCTATTAAAGATAAAAAAAAATTATTTTACGATATATTTTTTAGAAAAACAAATGGCGTATAAAAAAGTTACGAACTTAAAAAAAATAGGGGGAAATAACATATGACTTGCATGTGTATATTTCTAGGCATATGAGTTGCATGTGTTTTAATCTTGGACAAAATTACCCTTTCCACTTGATTTCTCATTAGACATTTGTCATTCTATAGTGACTTCTTAACCTTCTTATTTTTAAACCCCCTTTTACTATAACTCAACCCACAAAAACATATGATACATGCAACAACACACAATACTAAAAAATGTGGATATATATCAAACATAACTCGGTTTTACAAAAAAAAAAATGTATATATAAGGGGAACTGGCCTGTAATAATCCCACCTAGACCTTATTGGTCATTAATAATCCCACCTCAGAATATTCCCCCTACCAGTCCCACCTTTCACCTATTTTCCTACAATGGTCCCCTGTTAAAAAAACTTAACGGAGTTAAGCTTTTTTCCAAATGACAAACAGATTTTTTAGGGCTTTTGATCAGAACGATGATACGAGTCCATTAATGTAAAACTTACTTCGAAATGGTGCTCCAAGTGACTTGATTTTGGTTAATTGGAAATTTAAAGACCCGAAATGAAGCACCATTTTCATCGTTTGGAGCACCGTTTCGAGGCAAGTTTTACATCAATGGACTCGTATCGTTGTTCTAATCAAAAGACTTAAAACATATGTTTGTAATTTGGAAAAAAGCTTAACTCCGTTAAGTTTTTGTAACGGGGGACCATTGTAGAAAAAATAGGTGAAAGGTGGGACTAGTGGATGGAATATTCTGAGATGAGATTATTAATGGCCAATAAGGTCTAGGTGAGATTATTACAGGCCAATTTCCCTATATATAATTAGACACAAAACAAACAAGTAGAACTTGGTGTATAGTTAAAAACTGAGCTTAGGGATCGTAAAAAATCCGAGTTTGACGGATACACTTGAAACCCGAAGCATCTGGGATCGGTATACTCGATGGGTATAAGTTTAGAAAAAAAAAGTTATTTCGCAGGTATGGGACGAATATGAAATCAGGTGATTACCGGCCTAATTACCCAAACCATATATCTGATAACTTTTAACCTTTATTTATTATTTTTAGGTATATTTTTTTAAATGTTTCTTTCTAGTAGCTTTATTACTTGAGATCATCATATTTTGATGTTATTATTTATTTATTGTGTTAGGAAATACAAAATTATTTTTTGAGATCAATATTACAATATATTTACATATTTAAATATTTTTATGGTGATGATGATATGTATATTATTTATCACAATTTAATATATTCTATAGATTTTATAAACAATAAAATTATAAAGGAAAGTACAAAAAATATATACACATGAAAATTTCAATGGGTATTTTTTAAAACACTAATGAGTATGCCCGATACCCTGGGGTATGCCTAATATCTAACGTGTAATGGGTAGGGTATGAGACACGAGTTTATAACAGGGTATGGGACAAAGATTAGCTATACCCGGCCCATACTTGACCCATTGCTATCCCTAACTGAGCTCGAATATAATATTTAAAAAAAATATATATAAATAACCTTGTTGATATTAAGATGTATCGCTTCCGAATAGATTAAGTGTTTTATTCTGGTGATCGACAATGAAATAGAATTAAGAGAGTAGAATAGGTGTGTGTTTATTGTTATAAAAAACAGCAAACATATTATTGTTATAAGGCAAATTGGAAATAAATAATCCCACCTAACTTAATTTGGCCGATAATAATCCCAAGTCAGTTATTGGCCGATAATAATCCGAACTGGTCAATTTTTTTTTTGTAAAATAGTCCGCCGTTAAAATAGCTTAACGGAGTTAAGTTTTTTTCCGAATCACAAACTGATATATGAGGGCTTTTGATCCGAACGAGGATACGAGTCGATTGATGTAAAACTTACCTCGAAATACTGCCCCAGCCCACGAAAACGGTGCTTCAATTCGGGTGTTTAAACTTCCAATTAACAAAAATCAAGCCATTTCGAGCACTTCGAGGTAAGTTTTACATCAATCGACTCGTATCCTCGTTCTGATAAAAAGCCTTAAAACGTCAGTTTGTAATTCAGAAAAACACTTTACTCCGTTAAGCTATTTTAACGACGGGCTATTTTACAAAAAATATTGACCAGTTCGGATTATTATCGACCAATAACTGACTTGAGATTATTATCGGACAAATTGAGTTAGGTGGGATTATTTATTTCCAATTCGCCTTGTATAAAGATTGATTTTGGAAAAAATGCAGGGCTCTATATGTAATTACAAGAGACATATATATTTTTATAGGTTGCTATACAGAAATCTCAACATGACTCCCCAACAAAATTTTCAAATTCTTTTAGCTAGCAATAGGTTTTGGGTTTCCCATATTGATGATTTTAGTATCATCTAGTTATTTTATGTAATTAGGTATGCTAAATAACCAATGATAAATTATGATAAAAAATCAAACAAGTTGGAAAGTGGGGAGTGTACATATGTGTTGAGATTGCTATCATAAAAACCACATGACTACGGGGTTGAGGGCGGTACCCCTATTAGCAATGTGTCCAGGGGCAGTAACCCGCCCCTGGTTGGGTCCATGGTATCGCCCCTTGATGGGTCCAAGGAGCTCAATATGTGATTCGAATATAATATTTAAAAAAAATATAAATAACCTTGTTCGTATTAAGATGTGTCCTTTCCCATGAGATTAAGTGTTTTATTCTCGTGATCGACAATGAAATAGAATTAAGAGAATAGAATAGGGGTGGGTGTTATCGTTCTAAAAACACAACAAACATATTATTGTGATAATGATTGATTTCAAGGAAAATGCAGAGCTTCATATGTAATTACAAGAGACATATATTTTTATAGGTTGCTATTGAGAAATCTCAACATGAGTACCCAACAAATTTTTCAAATTCTTTTAGCTTGCGATAGGTTTTAGGTTTCCCATATTGATGATTTTAGTATCATCTAGCTAATTTATATAATTCGGTATACTAAATAACCAATAAGAAATTATGATCAAAGATCAAACAAGTTGGAAAGTGGGGAGTGCACACTTGTGTTGAGATTGCTATCATAAAACCCACATAACGGGGGTTGAGGGCAGTACCCCTAGTAATAAGGTCCATGGGCGGTAGCTCCTTGTTGGGTTCAAGGTACCGCAGGTGCTGGGTCCAAGGAACAACACCTCTGGCTAGGGTTAAGCTGCAAAAATGGAATATACTACTTAAATATATATATATATATATATATATATATATATATATAAATAACCTTGTTGGTATTAAGATGTGTCCCTTCCCATGAGATTAAATTTTTTATTCTCGTGGTCGACAATGAAATAGAATTAAGAGAGTAGAATAGGGGTCTATGTTTATCGTTCTAAAAAAACAACAAACAGATTATTGTGATAAAGATTGATTTCGAAGAAAATGCAGTGCTCCATATGTAATTACGAGAGACATATATATTTTTATAGGTTGCTAAAGAGAAATCTCAACATGACTATCCCACAAATTTTCAAATTCTTCTAGCTAGCGATAGGTTTTGGGTTTCTAATATTGATGATTTTAGTATCATCTAGGTATATTAGGTATACTAAATAACCAATGAGAAATTATGATCAAAGATCAAACAAGTTGGAAAGTGGGGAGTGCACACTTGTGTTGAGATTGCTATTATAAAACACACATGACAATGGGGGTCGGTGGCGGCACCCCTAGTAGCAAGGTCTGGGGGTGATAGCCCCTGGTTGGGTCCAAGGTACCGCCCCTGGCTGGTCCAAGGAACAACACCTCTGGCTATAGGGATGGCAAAAATACCCGAGCCCGACGGGTATACCCGAAACCCGACACAAATGGGACGGGTATACCCGATACCCGACGGGTATTGGGCCGGGTATGGGATTAGTTTTAAAAAATTTCGCGGGTATGGGTCGGGTATGGGATTAGGTGATACCCGACCCGATTACCCGAAACCACATACCCATTTACCCGAACAATATACCCGATCATATACCCGAAGTTTTTAATTTATATTTTTATTTTCAATTAACCCTTATCTATTAGTGATTTATTTTAGTATGTTTATAATGTGAAAAAATAAATTTTCTTTTAGCATATGTATTTGATAATAGTATTTGTATTTTGTATGTTGTGAAGTATATTATAAATATTATAAAGTTATTATTAATTTATGATAAAACTTATATTTTATGTAATGTATATTTTTAATTTATAATAGTTGTTGTATAAATATAATTATTATATAATAATTATAATAGTAAAAATGTATTTGGAAATCCCAATATATATCTTTTAACAAACCAATGGGTATACCCGATACCCGTGGGTATACCCGGTACCCGAGGGGTAATTACCCGACAAATACCCGACGGGTATTGGGTCGGGTATGGGACATGATTTTACAACCGGGTATGGGTATGGGATTACCAATACTCGACCCGAACCCGACCCATTGCCATCCCTATCTGGCTAGGGTTAAGCTGCAAAATGGAATGAATTTGATAATGAAAATCAATAGTGAATTTGATGGTCTATACCAAGGCCAATTCTTAGTATCGCATTTAGGATTGAACAACAAATTCGTTATTCAACACTCTAAATATTATTCAATACTGAAATTGTTGTTCGGTACTAAATTTGCTCTTTAGTAGTACATGAGGATTAGTAGTGAAATTGAAGTAGTATTTGGAAAACTGCAATTATCTGCCATTAGGTAGTTGCAAATACCAACTGTCAAGGCAGTTTCCCTAGATAAAGAAATGTTTTGGTCATTGTTTAATAGTACACAAATTTTACAGAAAGCACACTCGTTCTTGATTTCTCTATAAGATTTATCAGATTGAATTTTCATGAGTATGAACGAAATAAATCACGAACGAAATAATTCAATCTGAAAGTGTTCTATACCGGTTTCAAAGATATCCAACAAACCAGGTTCTATTACTCAAATTCGATTTTTTATATATTCTATTTTACTTTATTTCTAGTCATCTCGTAAATACAACGCGAGAACAATCATTATTTCTCATAAATAATGAATTAAATGCACATATAGGTAGCTATGAATATAAAAAGAAAAAATCACTAATAGTTTTATGCTCATCATTTAGATACAAGGTGTGCTATAACATTAAGCAAATGAAAGGATCTTCAAGGTAAGTTCATTATTTGTCATCAAATTTCTATATAACATCTTAACTTTATGAGTATATGTATTATTCGAATAGGATTCCTTTCGGTGGTTGTGTGTGGGTTTCATCGTGTCTCGAATTAGGGATGATAACGAGACAAGTTTGGATGCATATATGCAATCTCAGTCTCATGCCCGGTTGTAAAACCATGTCCCTTACTCATATGTGTCGGCCATACCTACAGGTGTAGGGTATACATGTTAGTTTCTTAAAAATAAATACTTGCTGTGATTTTTGAAATCTCATTTTTTTCTTACTATTATATTTTTTATGGCTTTAGTTTTTAAACAACTAAAATAAATTAAGATATGATTAAAAATAGGCAGATTCCATTTTAATAATCCGAACTGACTCTTTTTGGCAGATAATAATCCCAACCCAGTTATTTACCTACAATAATCCGAACTCTTCCATTTTGTTTGTAAAATAGTCCGCCGTTAAAAAAACATAACGGAGTTAAGTTTTTTTTCCAAATTACAAATCGATGTTTTGGGCTTTTGATCAGAACAAGGATACGAGTGTATGGATGTAAAACTTATCTCGAAACAGTGCTCTAAACGACGAAAATGGTGCTTCAATTTGGGTGTTTGAACTTCTAATTAACAAAAATCAAGTCGTTTCGAGGTAAGTTTTACATTAGATTAACAAAAATCAAAAGTTTTCTAACTCGTATCCTCGTTTTGATCAAAAGCCCGAAAACATCGATTTGTAATTTGGAAAAATTAGCTCCATTAGATTTTTTTTCTAACGGAGGACTATTTTACAAACAAAATGAAAAAGTTCAGATTATTGTGAGCAATTAACTGAGTTGGAATTATTCTCGGGCAAAAAGAATAGGTTCGGATTATTAAAATCCATTTTGCCTTAAAAATATACATATCATTATTATAAAACTTTTGAAGTATCTAAAAATGTGAAATTCATGATGATTTAGTAAATTCCACCAATAGCAAAACTAAGACAGGGTCTAAGGAGGGTAATATGTAGACAACCTTACCTCTGCCCTATAAAAATATAGAAACTGCTTCCAGTGCGACCATCGTTTCGAGTGAAATTCATGATTATATAAAATCTCAAAAGATAAGTTAATGCTTTGCATGACAATTAATATAGATAATATTATGAAGTACATATTCCAAAAATATAAATCGCAAAAGATAAGTTAATACCTTGCATGACAATTAATATAATTAATATTATGAAGTACATATTTCAAAAGAGAAAAACCATTTTCACATAATGAAACTTTAAGAATGAGTCGTTAGCTTATTAAAATTAGTGAATAATATAAACAACAAAACTAAAAGTATCAAGTATATGGTTTGGTATATGTTTTTGGCTAATCGGGTCGAGTATCATCTAATATCCGTCTCATATCCACAAATATATTCAATACTAATCTCTTACCTGGTCCCGTACCCAAATACCAGACCTAAATATTTCAGGTTTTCCCATCCATTCTCATCCATTTGAGGTTTGATTGTCATCCCTACCTATATATTGTGCATATTGCACGTTATATAGGCGTAGGGCTGGCAAATCATGTCTTATTGGGTTTAATAGGTCTCTGACGACGCGAATTACATAAGTATTAAACATGAATACAACTTGTTTAACTACTTTATATCTAATGTTTATAACACAGTTGTATGTTTTATGTACCAAGGAGAAAAAATGATTGATCATATCGTAGCCTCCTAATTCTATTTATTTTTAAAAAAGTAAAAAACCTGGTGGTGTAATTTTCCAGTAAACATGTTTAGTCGTGTCTTATACAGATATCTATTGTCAGCCCTATATAGGCGACATAAAAACAGTTATTGCGTGTATAAATAATGATATACACTATAACAAATTTTTTTCTTAACTTTCACATGTTAATTAGACCCTTGCTAGTTTAATAACAGTGTTTTCCTTTCTCATATTTAGGCACAATCAAGAGGTCGCAAATATGGGAAAAACACATGTTAATCCTCTAAAAGATGTAACCATCATGCAGTCATCCTGCAGGTACATCAATGACCTGAATTTAGAACCTTTAAATGAAAATGATGAGTTTCACTCAAATCCAAATTTTGTTAGGGGTCAACTGGAGGCTCAAGAAAACAAAGACTTATCAAAGAAGCCTAAGCTCAAAAGGGTCAATCAAACCATGGCCTGATTTCTAAATCTGAACTACAACATGGGTTAATGTTGATCTTAATGAGATGTATTAATTGCTACCTTTATGTCATGGTGCGTCATGATAACCCAAAGTGCCCTAACTGCCATAAGAGTGACTGCCTGCTTGATGTGCTCCCTAAGGGTCAACTGTGTCACAGCCCCAAAGTACCACATGCGGAAACCCCCGCGAGGCGTGTGACGTACTAGGATCCAAGCCACCAATCACATTGAACTCATAAATATATTTAATTAAAACTTTCATTCATTAACATAAAATGTTACAAACGTTACATCTCGTTCATTATATACAGCGGAAGCATAATTCATTGGTTACTTCGTAAATCATATGTACATAACCCTTTAAGCTTGTTTTGAGATTCCATGTATCTTGACCCATGACCACTCCAGCATCCCAGACAGCAAGTCCCAATGATATAAACCTACGAACCTGCAAGCATGCAGACAAGTGTGTCAGACGACGCTGGTGAGTTCAAAGTTTTGTTAACGCGTTTAGTTACCAGTTGTGTGTATAAAACAGTTCAACAGTTTGATTTGATGATGTTATTAACTCGATTACCGTATGTGGCTACTAGATGTGAATGCCCAACCCCAATGCCTCTATCTAGGCATTGGTCAAGTGGTCAAGGTAATTAGTTCAACTAACAACCTCGAGTAGATGTAAGGAGTCTTATATATACACGATGTGAATGCCCAACCCCAATGCCTCTATCTAGACATTGGTCAAGTGGTCAAGGTAATTAGTTCACGCCCGTCCTTTCGGCACGGTGTGAGGGTGCCAATCCTAATAGCGCTATCAACTAAATACCTCGTTGCCTTCCCGGCAACAATCGGTAGATGTAGGGGGTCTTATATAATAGAAACTAAGTAATAACAAACATCCCATTAACCTGCATTCTTCCCTGGAACGTTACCCGATATCCCTTCCCGGGATGCATGCTTGGAAAAGAGCAGTGAACTCACCTTTGGTTTGCTCGGTAAGATTAGTTACTTTATTTAACAGCGATTAAAGACGTCCTAACATGGTACAGATAACAATCAGTTTCATGTGCATACGTACTACATATCTCACATATGATTTATCCACATACTACTCAATCACGTACCACACAATTCTAATATATGAGTAACACCCCTATGTTTCAAGTCATAGCAATTAGCATACCGGCCTAACATCATCGAGTAGTCTTGTAACATGAAACCAGTTTATAAGTCAATTCACCTCAAGAGTTCATATATGCAATTCACGTAATAACTAATCCTTTAATGCCCGTGCATGTGTGTTAGTCAACCTATTGACCCTCTTTGACTAGTGCGACCGAACAACAAGTTATCAACGAAGTGTGTGTAGATGTGTGCCCCATCGGAGCTCGGCCCACCGATGGTGCGACCCGGTTGTAACCGACCCAATGTGACTGGCCCAATGTCGCCCCACATGAACCTGTGTAACCTACCCGACACCCAAATCCCACACCAATTCCTTTTATAATAAACTCTAAATAACAATCCTCATGTATCCACTTAAATATGTGTGTTCCGTTTCATGTTACCAGTTTGTCATGACTACTATCAATGGAACCCATATTAATTCCCTTCATTATATTCATAATCAGTATGTGTAACACAATTAAATAATTCACATAATGCTAGAAACTATCACATGCAACTCACATGGGCCGCCATTTTACATCACATGGGCTGCACATGCAAACTAACACAATTCCTAATACACATGCAATTAGATTGTATAACCTTGAATTGAGATAATATCACGTGATATCAAAGTTGCTTTATATTTCTAATTGGACCGATCAAGTTAGTGGACTTTTAAAGTATCACTTGAAGTTATAATGAATCTGATAATAGGTATTCGTGCGATCTGATCTGTACAAGTTCCATGGCAGTTCTTTGTGATTCACGAATTAAATTATACCCATCATAATCATGCATTATTGTTTGTAACAACACATATCATTAACATGCCATCTCTTAAAATTAACAGCAACAATACTAACCATATCAACACTTTTCGTTATGACCCTAGCCTTATCTCATCTAGATTAATAATCAATATACATCCTGTTAACATACAGATTAATGATCCCAATGAATAAAACATCAAAACATCATTTAATATAGCCATGTTGGTACATCTTAACATCACACCAATAATCATGCAAACAATTAACATACTAATCATCAAATGCAATATAATCAGTAATCACAATCATGAACCGATATAACTAGGCATGCGTGACAAAGGGATTTGTTTCAAAGCATAAAGAGGTTATACTAACCGAAGGAGTTAGGGTATAAGATGAACCCAACGTAAAGCTTCGCGAGAGGGGGGGGGGGTACCGTCTGCCGTCGCGATCCAAGTGAGGGGTGGAGGTTATTTAGGGTTAGCAATTAATTACAATACAACGCCTAGTTTACGTACATAAGGAGAGAAGGAAGGTTGGGCCGACTTGTTTAGGGGTAGTGGGTTGGGCCCAACTTACTAACGGTCCAATAAGAGCTTATATTTGAGTAAAAGTTGTCGCCCACTACTCAATTCATTTAAACAACATTGTAATCACATGTAATCTGCATTTGTGTCAGGACCATTATGAGATAGTGTTTTCAGCCCATGTGTTGATTGTATTGGAGGTCCAATTAAAATGTTGAAGATATAAAGGTTGTCAGCCACACTTGAAAGTCAAGATCATTTTGTGGGTTCAATCATCGAACGGAGGGTTTGGAAATACGAGTTGTCACATCATCCTCAACTTGAAAGAAATTTAGTCCCGAAATTTGACAAGCAGTCGTAGGGAAGTGAAGCGATAGATCAAGATGACTGTGGGTTTTCCTCGGGTGCCACATCATCCCCAACTTGAAAGGGAATTTCTTCCCGAAATTCAACAAGGACATCAGAAAGTGATTCAACTGCTCGACCGATTAAAGGTACCGGGGCTTCATCAGATCATTGCGTTCTCACGTGATCTTCAGTCCACGACTTGAGTTCCTACGAACTCCCACGATTTGAAATTTGACTAAGTTAACGAACCTTGGCTTCTTGGTCCATGTTTTTGATGGATTCCTCGATAACTGCAACTTGTCGTTAACCTTAGACTCTAGCAAAAAGGTATCACAAGTGTTTCATCGGACAAACACTTCTTTAGTCCCGGGGCATAAATATCATCGCGAACTTTACCCAAGTCGTCAGGTAACTCGAGTTCGTGAGCCATGTCACGGATTCTTTCCATAATTTTGGAATGACTTGACGTGACGTGACGTGAATTCGCCTTGCCACGCTTTCCCAAAACGCACCGCACCCTCCCAGGGTGAGACTTTCGATTATGACACGTTCGCCTACAGCGAACTCCCAGTGTTTCCTAAGCTTATCAACTTTTTTGACGGTCACGCGTTGCCGTCAAATGATTTCCGATCTAAACAATCTTCCCAAGAGGTTCGAGTACAAGTCCTGGACCCATGTTGAGGTTGTCATCCACCTCAATCCACGAAGAGATTAGTATTATCATCCATGCAATGCCCCAAACAGAGTAGTCTGAATACTAGAATGGTAACTGCTGCAGTAGAACTCAACCAAAGGTAAATGTCCTTCTAACTCTTACTAAGGTCAATCACACACATGCTCACAGCATGTCCTCGAGTGTCAGGGAGGGGTTCGTTTACTCAAACCGTTCGTCCTATGATGATATGTAATGCTCTTGTCCAGACGTGAGCCAGGGGTGTTGTGTATTGCCTGACATAAATCATGCATAGAACAAACTCAGAGGTAGCAGGAGTTGGCACCCCGTGCCCAAAAACCGGCTCTCACAGAGGGATATTCATAAGCTGCGAAAACTCGTTAGTTTCCTTAATTGCAAGAGGGTGTGCTGGTTACATGAGACAATCAACGATTATCCAAGTGATATTGTTTCCGTTCTGAGTTTTAGGTAGATCCACGACAAAGTCCGTGACAGTCTGTTCTTATTACCAAATGGGTGTTTCTGGTTGCTGACACAAAGCAGAAGGTTTCTGATGTTCCACCTTGACTTTCGCCCAAGTTAAACGTCGTTCACATGCTTCGTTGCGTAGGCCTTTAAGTCTAGTTTCCAGTACAAGATCCTCTGATCCTAACTGTAACACCCCGAAAAATGTAAAACCTTAAACTGGAATTAGTAAGGTTTAAATAAACGAGAATTTACTAACTAGGAATTTTAACCTAATTAGTTAAAAATCTAGAAATAACCATAAAGTAGAGTTAAAATTTACTAAAATCAATTTTGATCAAAGTGGAGGGGTTTAAGTTGTCAAAATTGAAACTTTAATTCTAATAAACAAATAAAACACAAACTTAACACCCCACTTGAAATCCCTGGTCGACCAGAACCATCAGGGGCGACACCCACCTTCAATCAAACCTAGAATTCTACTAAAGTCCACAAATTGAAGGAGCAAATCTGGTCCAAACGAAAATCCGAGCATAAAATCGTGATCCTCATCACAAGAGGATTACAAGGTATGTAAAAATTAAGGATTTCTCTCAACTTGAAATTTTCATGAATTGGGAAAAATCTGGAATTAGGGTTGCATGTGTATGTTATGATGATTGTGGAACAACTATAGTGTCTAAGGACAAACCCTAGATCAATAGAGTTGAAATTATATGAAATTTTGGGTGAATTCATAATCACCATAGTAGGTGATTAGTGGGTCATGTGTATTTGGATGAACACTAGAAAGTAGATTGTTAATCTAGTATAATTTAGCAATCTGGAAGTGATTTCAGCAATTAGAAGCTAACATTCATGTAAATTGGTTGATTTATATGAAAATAGGGTTAAATGATAAACTAAAGATGTGATGTTTAATCATGTAAAAATCTGCTTATAAAGTGTTTGTTGAAATGCCTCTATGAAGGCTTAAAAACTGAAATTTCGAGTTTAAACGCATAATCGTGATGTTCGGTGTATTATGCGAATTATGATATGAAGAGAGTTCTAAACATGTCTTGAATTGAACTCTATAGGACAAGATACCGGAACGTCGAGTGGACAAGCCGGTGGTGACTCACGGTTGAAGGGCGTGCGCTAAGGTATGTAACTTGACCCGTTACATTAAGTAAAAATTAGATCATTGTATTTGGTTTAGTTGAATTATAAAATACAAGTTGTTATGAATTAAAGCTATGATATTGCTATATTGAATATTTGGCTGAAAGATGGATTGAACTCGTTGGTAGTTGTCAAAAAGGAAGGAATTCCATAGACAAGCCAAACGGGTCGAATAATTAAGCAAGACGTGATTAATGCTCCAGATTATGTTAGGTCGATTGTTGATTTTGAAAGTTATATAACATATCAGAAATTACAAGATTCTTATTGTTTAATATCATAGAAGAAAACTGAATTTCGTGAATTGGGGTCTTGATGTAATGACTAAACAAAGTAAAGCATGGAATCCCAGGTACTACCGTAAATTACGGTAGTACCGTAATTTACGGTGAATGATAAATGTTTACGGTGCAAATTTCCTGATTTACGGTGCACCAAGAATTCTCAGGACTCACCGTAAATTACGGTGATACCGTAATTTACGGTGGAACAGAAACTTTATTTTTTTTTATTTCATTTTAAATTGATGTTTTAATCATATGCTAAGTCTTATGTAATAAAGTCAAAACTAATGTTTTTAATGGTTTTGACCCTAGGTGATTAGGTGGATCTTACGGATGGTGGTCAAGCGATGTCGAATAACCGAACACGAATTTTGAAGCTTCCGCTATGTGTTAAACTTATTAAATATTTGTTCTTGGGTTGTAAACAAATTCTCAAACAACTTTTGTATGTTCTAACTTAGTCATTAGTTGACTAAGGTTTATGATACATTCAGAAACTTATGTTAAGCTATTATCTTTTGGTATAAATTAGTAATTAATTCAAGTATAAATTTAAGGGTGTTACAAGTTGGTAATCAGAGCTCAAGGTTGTCAATAAGTGTTCGGTTCAAGCTTGATCGATCGTCCGGTAAGAATTAACTTATCTTGTTAATAAATTATGTACTATGTATAAAATGAAAAATGAACAGATATGCATGAAAAGAGCGTGTAAGCTCACTCAAAAACAAGAAATGCATGAAACAAGAATTATTAAATCAAGTCACGGACTTGATCGAATAGAAACAAGAATGATTAAATCAAGTTACGAACTTGATTGAATTGAAACAAGAATGATTAAATCAAGTTATGAACTTGATTAAATCAAAACAAGTAAAGCATGTGTTATAAATGGAATGTTTAACAAACTATGTAAACATTTCAGAAATAGAGATGGCTGATGGAGGTAATGATAATGCGGTGCCAAGAGTCACCGAGCAAATGAAGGAAGTGATTGCCGAAGAGGTCGGAAAGGCGATCGAAAACAGCCTGTCGGGCTTTATTGATAAGATTCAAAACACAGTTTTATCGATAATTGAAGAAAGAATCAAGAAATTGGAAGATGATTCCAATTCAGCAAAGGAAAAGCATGGAGGACGAAAGCCTTGTTCATACAAGGAATTCATGGCATGTAAACCACCATTATATAATGGAGAGGTTGATCCAATTGTGTGCCAACGATGGCTAAGTGATATCGAAGGAGTATTCGAGAGATCTCATTGTGATGAAAACGACTACGTAGCTTATGGTACGGGTCAATTAAGAAGTCAAGCGAAAGATTGGTGGGATAACAAAAAGAAGGAGATTGGAAGTGAAGCGGCTAAGGCCATGACATGGGAGGAGTTTAAGACGCCGTTTCTTAAACACCATAGTCCCAAAGCGGTCATAAATAGAATCAAGGAAGAGTTTATGCAACTCAGACACAAGGGTGAATCCATAGACAAGATCACGGGGATGTTTATGGACAAGATAAAGTTCTGTGATGATTTGGTGACAAACGAAGAACAAAAAGTCTATTACTACCATAACATGCTAAGTGCGGAGTATAGAGAGTTCATAACCCCTTCAAAATACGAGACCCTTACCGAGATTGTCAATGCTGCTCGGGAAAGGGAGATCGAATTGAAAAATAGCATAGAACGGGGTGAACGAAGGGCACAAGATGCGAATCCAAGCCCTACTAAGAAGGCACGAACAAACGAAAATGCGAAGAAATCTGAGACGAAAGGCGGGTCGCCAAGCTGTAGAATCTGCGGGAAAGGTCATAAAGGCGAATGTCGTTACAAGGATAAGCCTTGTCCCATATGCAAGAAAACGGGACATATGGCTATATCATGCCCGGAGAAAGTGACGGTTTGTTACAACTGTTATCGAACGGGTCACAAAAAGTCGGAATGCCCGGAACTGGTTGAAAAGAAGAATGGGCAAGAATCGAAAAGTGAAGCCCCGAAAGCAAAAGCAAGATCTTTTCAACTAACTGCCGCAGAAGCAAAGGTTGAACCTGACGTGGTCTTAGGTATATTTGCTGTAAATTCAATTCCTGCACACGTGTTATTTGATACGGGTGCGAATAAATCCTTTGTTTCATATGGACTTATTTGACATCCTTCATTTATTCTAACAAAATTACCTGTGCCTTTAGAAGTAGAGATAGGTAATAACAAAAGCTTTATTGTTTGTGATGTATGTGAAAATTGTAAACTAAGCATCGACGATGAAGAATATTTGATAAATCTAATCCCTATGTCGATGGGAGAATTTCAAGTAGTCGTTGGGATGGATTGGCTATCTCGACACCATGCAAAGGTCGTGTGCTTCCGTAAAGAGATAAAACTAACATCTCCGAGCGGGAAACATGTCACCATTTATGGCGAAAAAGGAGGCAACCCCATAGTATGCTCAATGTTGAAAGCTCACAAGCTAATGAAGCGAGGATGCAAGGCATTCATAATATACGCTAATGAGCCCGAGAAAGAATCACGAAAGATTGGAGATGTACCGGTAGTACGAGATTATGAAGATGTTTTTCCGGAAGATTTACCGGGGATACCGCCTGAACGGGAAGTAGAGTTCGGGATCGAATTGATTCCGGGCGCGAAACCCGTAGCAAAAGCCCCGTACCGACTTGCACCGTCGGAACTACAAGAGTTGATGTCTCAAATCCAAGACTTGCTTGACAAGGGATTCATAAGGCCGAGTGTGTCTCCTTGGGGCGCACCGGTATTGTTCGTGAGGAAGAAAGACGGGAGCATGCGTATGTGTATTGATTACCGGGAGTTAAACAAACTCACGGTAAAGAACCGATACCCGCTCCCGAGGATAGATGATTTATTCGACCAACTGCAAGGTGCGAATTGGTTTTCTAAAATTGACCTTAGATCGGGGTATCATCAACTAAAGGTCAAAGATGAAGATGTGCCGAAGACGGCTTTCCGCACGAGATACGGACATTACGAATTCCTCGTGATGTCATTTGGGCTAACAAATGCACCCGCTTCTTTCATGGACCTCATGAACTGGGTTTGCAAGCCAATGTTGGATAAGTCGGTTATCGTGTTTATCGATGATATCTTGGTGTACTCGAAAAGTGAAGCTGAACACGCGCACCACTTACAAGAAGTGTTAGAGACACTTAGGCGAGAGAAGTTATATGCAAAATTCTCTAAATGTGCCTTTTGGTTACGAGAGGTTCAATTTTTAGGTCATGTCATAAATGCCGACGGAGTATTGGTGGATCCGTCAAAGATAGAGGCAGTGTCAAAATGGAATCCCCCGAAGAACCCTTTAGAAATTAGAAGCTTTTTGGGGCTTGCGGGGTACTATAGGAGATTCATTCAAGATTTCTCTAAAATTGCGTCACCGCTAACCAAGCTAACTCAAAAGAAAGCAAAGTTTATTTGGGGAATTGATCAAGAAAAAGCGTTTCAAACGCTAAAAGAAAAGCTAACCCAAGCTCCAGTACTGACATTGCCAGACGGAGTCGACGACATGGTGGTTTATTCAGATGCTTCATTATCGGGGCTCGGTTGCGTGTTGATGCAACGGGGCAAGGTAATAGCCTATGCCTCGAGACAATTGAAGATACACGAGAAGAAATACCCCACGCACGATCTCGAATTGGCAGCGGTAGTGTTTGCATTAAAAATATGGAGGCATTACTTGTATGGGGTAAAGTGCACCATATTCACCGATCACAAGAGCTTGAAATACTTCTTTGATCAGAAGGAGTTAAATATGCGACAAAGGCGATGGCTGGAAACGGTGAAGGACTACGATTGTGAGATACATTATCACCCCGGAAAAGCAAACGTGGTAGCGGACGCTCTAAGCAGAAATGCGGACTATGTCCCAATACGAGTGAGGTCGATGCAACTCGTGGTGACCTCGGGTATACTTGAACGTATTCGAGAGGCGCAGTTAGAAGCAGTATAAGAAGAGAATTGGAAGAAAGAAAGAATAATTGGTCAATTGAAAGATTTGTCGGATGGGAATCATGGGTTGAAGACTCGATTCGGAAGGATATGGGTCCCACATACTTGTGGAGTAAAGGCGCTTCTACTTAACGAAGCTCATAAATCCCGTTATTCGATTCATCCGGGTGCAACCAAGATGTACAATGATTTGAAACAAAATTATTGGTGGCCCGGAATGAAGAGGGACGTGGCGAAATATGTGGAAAAATGCTTGACATGTTTACAAGTCAAGGCGGAGCACCAGAAACCATACGGCAAACTCCAACCGTTAGAAATTCCGGTTTGGAAATGGGAACATATTACAATGGACCTGTTAACCAAGTTGCCTAAGAAGAATCGTGGTTTTGATGCCATATGGGTAGTGGTGGATAGATTGACGAAAAGTGCTCACTTCATTCCGATTCGTGAGACTTATACGTCAGAAAAGATGTCAGAAGTCTATACCAATGAAATCATAGCACGTCATGGAGTGCCGGTGTCCATCGTGTCCGATAGGGATACCCGGTTTACCTCGAATTTTTGGCGTGATTTCCACGAACAAATGGGGACCAAATTGTTCATTAACACTGCGTACCATCCTCAAACGGATGTACAAAGTGAAAGAACGATACAAATATTGGGAGACATGCTACGGGCGTGTATAATCGACTTTGGAGGCAGTTGGGATGTTCACCTACCGTTAGTCGAGTTTTCGTATAACAACAGTTACCAATCTAGTATTAAAATGGCACCATACGAAATGCTTTACGGTAGGAAGTGTCGAACCCCGGTTTGTTGGGGTGAAGTGGGTCCACGTGAACTCGCCCACCAAGACATAGTACGAGCCACGAACGAAAAGATCGATAAAGTTCGGGCACACTTGAAAGCGGCTCAAGACAGGCAAAAGGCGTATGTTGATAAAAGGAAAAGGCCAATTGAATTTCAAGTCGGTGACATGGTCATGCTAAAAGTGTCCCCATGGAAAGGCGTTATTAGATTCAGAAAAAGGGGGAAGTTAAGCCCAAGGTTTATCGGGCCATTTAAAATTATCGGGAGAGTTGGCAAGGTAGCTTACCGTCTTGAATTACCGGAGGAGCTAAGTGGGATCCATGGCACGTTTCACGTATCGCAATTAAGAAAGTGCCTAGCAGACGAAACGACCTATATCCATTACGATGATATCGAAGTGGATAATAGTCTAAATTATGCGGTAAGACCGGTTGAAATTCTAGACAGAAAGGTCAAACGTTTACGAAATAAACAAATTGACCAAGTCAAAGTCAAATGGGAGCATAGGATGGGTTCGGACACTACATGGGAGTCCGAAGAGGAGATGCGACGTCTTAACCCTACTTTATTTGGTACGTATTACGGTTTCGAGGACGAAACCCTTTTAAGTGGGGTGGACTTGTAACACCCCGAAAAATGTAAAACCTTAAACTGGAATTAGTAAGGTTTAAATAAACGAGAATTTACTAACTAGGAATTTTAACCTAATTAGTTAAAAATCTAGAAATAACCATAAAGTAGAGTTAAAATTTACTAAAATCAATGTTGATCAAAGTGGAGGGGTTTAAGTTGTCAAAATTGAAACTTTAATTCTAATAAACAAATAAAACACAAACTTAACACCCCACTTGAAATCCCTGGTCGACCAGAACCATCAGGGGCGACACCCACCTTCAATCAAACCTAGAATTCTACTAAAATCCACAAATTGAAGGAGCAAATCTGGTCCAAACGAAAATCCGAGCATAAAATCGTGATCCTCATCACAAGAGGATTACAAGGTATGTAAAAATTAAGGATTTCTCTCAACTTGAAATTTTCATGAATTGGGAAAAATCTGGAATTAGGGTTGCATGTGTATGTTATGATGATTGTGGAACAACTATAGTGTCTAAGGACAAACCCTAGATCAATAGAGTTGAAATTATATGAAATTTTGGGTGAATCCATAATCACCATAGTAGGTGATTAGTGGGTCATGTGTATTTGGATGAACACTAGAAAGTAGATTGTTAATCTAGTATAATTTAGCAATCTGGAAGTGATTTCAGCAATTAGAAGCTAACATTCATGTAAATTGGTTGATTTATATGAAAATAGGGTTAAATGATAAACTAAAGATGTGATGTTTAATCATGTAAAAATCGGCTTATAAAGTGTTTGTTGAAATGCCTCTATGAAGGCTTAAAAACTGAAATTTCGAGTTTAAACGCATAATCGTGATGTTCGGTGTATTATGCGAATTATGATATGAAGAGAGTTCTAAACATGTCTTGAATTGAACTCTATAGGACAAGATACCGGAACGTCGAGTGGACAAGCCGGTGGTGACTCACGGTTGAAGGGCGTGCGCTAAGGTATGTAACTTGACCCGTTACAGTAAGTAAAAATTAGATCATTGTATTTGGTTTGGTTGAATTATAAAATACAAGTTGTTATGAATTAAAGCTATGATATTGCTATATTGAATATTTGGCTGAAAGATGGATTGAACTCGTTGGTAGTTGTCAAAAAGGAAGGAATTCCATAGACAAGCCAAACGGGTCGAATAATTAAGCAAGACGTGATTAATGCTCCAGATTATGTTAGGTCGATTGTTGATTTTGAAAGTTATATAACATATCAGAAATTACAAGATTCTTATTGTTTAATATCATAGAAGAAAACTGAATTTCGTGAATTGGGGTCTTGATGTAATGACTAAACAAAGTAAAGCATGGAATCCCAGGTACTACCGTAAATTACGGTAGTACCGTAATTTACGGTGAATGATAAATGTTTACGGTGCAAATTTCCTGATTTACGGTGCACCAAGAATTCTCAGGACTCACCGTAAATTACGGTGATACCGTAATTTACGGTGGAACAGAAACTTTATTTTTTTTTATTTCATTTTAAATTGATGTTTTAATCATATGCTAAGTCTTATGTAATAAAGTCAAAACTAATGTTTTTAATGGTTTTGACCCTAGGTGATTAGGTGGATCTTACGGATGGTGGTCAAGCGATGTCGAATAACCGAACACGAATTTTGAAGCTTCCGCTATGTGTTAAACTTATTAAATATTTGTTCTTGGGTTGTAAACAAATTCTCAAACAACTTTTGTATGTTCTAACTTAGTCATTAGTTGACTAAGGTTTATGATACATTCAAAAACTTATGTTAAGCTATTATCTTTTGGTATAAATTAGTAATTAATTCAAGTATAAATTTAAGGGTGTTACACTAACACATCCCATCGAATCCAGTTGTCCAGCATATCGAGGCTGGGGTGCTTCGCTCAACACAAGTTCCCTCGAATTGTTGTGCAGTAGAATCCATATTTGTTCCATGAAGTAGCGCGTACTGTCCGCCTTGCCAAAAGTTGCTCCTCCATGCCTCGCATGGACCCAACTCGAAATCCTCTTCCTTCAGCGCTTTAGTTTGAATAGGGTGAACCTGATTGGGTAGGCTAGAGTTGGTGATGAGCTGTACGCTCATACTTGTTTAAGTTCCATAGCCGTAATCGCTCAAGAGTTCCATCCAGCGATGCCATCACGTGTTTTAGCTCTTTTCGAAACAAGGGTACACGAGAGGCCCTTGTGATCGGTCTAAGCAGTGCATATAGTACCGTCCGAGTAATGCCTCCATCTTAAATCCAAAGACCACGGTTCCCTCCGCAGGTTGTGACTCGTGCAATTTTACTTCACAAATCCACTACGTGTGTCATTGTCCTCTTGCGTTGCATCGGCGTGTATCTTAGTCTCCGATTCGAACCATCATGGTATACCACTAAATCACCCGTACCCTTAGGTAAAGACGACGCTTATTGCATTGTTGAGTTGAGTTTCCAAAAGTTGAAATGATGCCCGCCTGTTCTGTCACTCACCAGTACACAGCATTCTGCTGTGCTAAAGAGGTTATCGCTGCGTAGCCTTCGAAAATCCCTTGATAAATCTGCGATTGTATCTAGCAAAACCAAGGATTTGTCAATGGATATTAGCGAGATTCAAGTGTATTCCCACTTCGTTGGCTACGTGACCAAGAAAAATATGCACCTCCCGAATCCAGAAATTACACCTAACTAGACTTCGCGTGTAGTGGCTCCTCCCTCGGGAGCTCTAAGGTAAGATACAAATACCACCCATGGTGTTCCTTTCTCCTGGGAATGATTCAAAACGTCATCAATATACACGGTCGATTCATGTGATCCATAGAGTTGCTGGTGTGTTGATTAACCCAAAGGTCATGGAATAGAAAGTCGTGATAGTCGTACGACGTTCGATATGCCGTTTTAGGAATATCCTCCCCCCTAGATTTCTATCTGATGATAGTTCGTTCGCTATCCAATCCTCGACTGAAAGTGTGTCCCTCGCATCTAGTCGGCAGGTTGCCAATACATGGTCGAAGCAAACGGTTCTTGACTGCCACCTTGTTAAGTTCTCGATAATCAGAATACATACGAAAAGACTTATCTTCATGGCTATAACTGGGGCTCCCCAAAGCGAAAAACTAGGTCCGCCAAAACTCTTGTTCAACAATTCCTGCAGTTGATTAGACAGCTCTTGCTGCCCTTCTAGTGCAAGACGATAAGAGTAGGATTATTCGGAGCTTCATCCGTCATGAGATCAAACTGCGATTCTGCCTAACAGTTGTGGAAGTAATCCTGGAAGTTCTTCAAGTAGCTCCTCGAAAGAGATCATAAACGACTGGTGGATCCTCACTCCTCTCTTCCTTGGCTTAACATCAGTAACGGTTGCTAACGATGGCGGGGTAATCCCTCCGTGGACACTTCTAGGCTTTCATAGCTGGAATGGCGCTAACCCTTGCACCACTCTGACGCTTTAGAGCAGACACCGATCCTTCACTAGGGAGATGGGTACACAAAATCTCCTCCTCACAGGGTATATCAACGTATTCTCTGGATAACCAATCCACACCAACTACTGCATCGAACCCGTCAAGGGTAGCAAAAGAAAGGTCAATGTCGTACACTTGTCCCACAAGGTCAAGTTTGCATCCCAGCAAACATATGAGGTTTCAATTGTCTTGTCATCAGTCGATTCCACAACAGGTTCAGGTTCGAGAAGCATCAGGGTTAAACAGAACAGAGACAAAGCGATTAGCCGTCCATACAAGCTACCATGTTGTTATTATGCCTGGCGTCGCTCACGCCAATCCTACATGTCCTTCCACAAGCACCACTACCAGTGTTTTCACGGTCACGTGGATTCCCACTACTGTCATATTTCCCTTGGTTGTTGACATTTTGATTTAATAACAATCAATTCTTGTCGAAGCCACCTTCGTTTTCATTCCGTTGGCTATAACTACGAGTATCGTGATGTTGCCGTGACTGTTACCCCTAATGTCGTTGCTTGAAACGGAGCCCTACGATCTTTCACTGACAGGTTCCATCTTTTCCCGTTCCGTGCCACGTACTAAGACGCTACTCATTGTCATGGCAGCTACGCGTTCCACACCGTAGTCGATTGTCATTGCTTATGCCCCGATGACCTCGTAAGAGTTGACTCCCATATGTCGCTGTCTAAGGTTAAAGATTCGGTTGGGGTCAAATTGCTGATGTTCGTTGCTGGTAATCAGGGTCGTTCAAATGCTGAAGTCAGTAAAGTACTACGTTTATCCTCTCGTCCATCGCTCTTGCAAGTTGACTGAGTAATACACGGTATGTTGCGATAGTGTTGCAGAAGTGATCGCACTTCGGGGTTTAAGACGTCAATACGTTAAGTTCCAGCAAACGAAGAAAGGTGGGAAAGATATAGACCAGTCACTGTCGTTGCAACATCCAACTCAGGGATGTTCATACAGGCACCTAACATTCTACACAGTTCGCTAGGCATTCAGGTGGGTGTTCAGGTAATACTCGATAGCATCGAGATTCGAAAGGATTCAGTGAAAAGTGAAAAGATCGTGTTTGAGTGGGAGACAATCACTGCTACGACTCCTATAGACTGTTGTGTTTCACATCAATCAAATAACGAAACAGAACCCATTTTTCACTTGTTAAGCCTCACTGGGACTCGCATGCACCCCACTTTATTATTATGTGTGCACCCACAATAATATTGTGATTTGCATGCTCATCTCAGTTCCTCCTAACTCATGTCAAATGGTTCCCTAGACTTGAATAGCAAACGAAGAACATCACAAAACATGAGTCACGAATGTCTAAGGTAACACCACACTATCAATCCCTTAACATATGTAAGTAACACATGAATCCATACTGTTGTGCTAAACGTGCAATCACATGCAATATAAATGTTCACTAGCTATGTTGTGCAATGAGTAAACGAGAGACGAACCTTGCTATCTGGAGCTGAGTGTCATGGTCGTATTCTTGCTCTCAGAACTGTTCGGTTATAGTTTGGTTTTATAAAAAAATGTTTTAAAACCAAGTTCACTATAACCAGTGGCTCTGATACCAAACTGTCACACCCCCAAAGTACCACATGCGGAAACCCCCGCAAGGCGTGTGACGTACCAGGATCCAAGCCACCAATCACAATGAACTCATAAATATATTTAATTAAAACTTTCATTCATTAACATAAAATGTTACAAACGTTACATCTCGTTCATTGTATACAGCGGAAGCATAATTCATTGGTTAAGTGTTTCGTAAACCATATGTACATAACCCTTTAAGCTTGTTTTGAGATTCCATGTATCTTGACCCATGACCACTCCAGCATCCCAGACAGCAAGTCCCAATGATATAAACCTACGAACCTGCAAGCATGCAGACAAGTGTGTCAGACGACGCTGGTGAGTTCAAAGTTTTGTTAACGCGTTTAGTTACCAGTTGTGTGTATAAAACAGTTCAACAGTTTGATTTGATGATGTTATTAACTCGATTACCATATGTGGCTACTAGATGTGAATGCCCAACCCCAATGCCTCTATCTAGGCATTGGTCAAGTGGTCAAGGTAATTAGTTCAACTAACAACCTCGAGTAGATGTAAGGGGTCTTATATATACACGATGTGAATGCCCAACCCCAATGCCTCTATCTAGACATTGGTCAAGTGGTCAAGGTAATTAGTTCACGCCCGTCCTTTCGGCACGGTGTGAGGGTGCCAATCCTAATAGCGCTATCAACTAAATACCTCGTTGCCTTCCCGGCAACAATCGGTAGATGTAGGGGGTCTTACATAATAGAAACTAAGTAATAACAAACATCCCATTAACCTGCATTCCTCCCTGGAACGTTACCCGATATCCCTTCCCTGGAAGCATGCTTGGAAAAGAGCAGTGAACTCACCTTTGGTTTGCTCGGTAAGATTAGTTACTTTATTTAACAGCGATTAAAGACGTCCTAACATGGTACAGATAACAATCAGTTTCATGTGCATACGTACTACATATCTCACATATGACTTATCCACATACTACTCAATCACGTACCACACAATTCTAATATATGAGTAACACCCTATGTTTCAAGTCATAGCAATTAGCATACCGGCCTAACATCATCGAGTAGCAGTGGCGGATCCAGGATTTTTTTTCTATGGGTTCACTTTTTTTCGGACGTCAAATTTTTCACAACCTAAAGTTAGAGTTTATGGGTCGGGTCAGGTCGGGTTAAGGAAACATACCAAAGGTTGACGACTTTTTTTCAATAACCATTCCAGTTGCGTTAAAATTTAAAGTTTTAATGAAGCTAAATCACAAATTCATATTCATATAACACAACTATTGAAATATGAGATTCAAGTATTTAATGAAAAGGGAAGGTCGGAGTAATTCGAAAGTTACCTGAAATTGTGATTACACTCCTCAATTCTCTGCGATGCTCGCACCGGCGATTCAGTTTATGGCATTCCGACTTGCAAATGGGGCAGTGAGTAACATTGTTTCCTTTCACGAAATAACCTGTATCATACTGAACTAATTAGGGCTTATTTTGTTTTGATCAAGAGACATATTTATAATTCAAATTGCATTCACTTCCTAAACCATCCGTCCTAGCTGCTCAAGGCCGTTTGCATAATCTGGAAGGTTTAGTCTCACATGTTATGTCAAAGGTAATGTACATTAAAAGAGCTAACTTTAACTTTTGGATGTTTAGTCTCAGGCATAGTTTAATTAGATCATTTTTGGCCCCAGTGCCAGTGATTAGTTTGGCATATGATATGCTTAAAACAAGATTCAAAATCAAAATTCTCCACTGCAGAGTGTCTTTTATATTCCATAAGCAATATTTCAACATTTTATATTATCTCATAAACAATTTCAAAGTAATTCACAATTGCATTAACATTCAGCATTTAGCAAACCGACTGGGTTCCCGGGAACCCGTTCTTTCTACGTAAGTCCGCCCCTGTCGAGTAGTCTTGTAACATGAAACCAGTTTATAAGTCAATTCACCTCAAGAGTTCATATATGCAATTCACGTAATAACTAATCCTTTAATGCCCTTGCATGTGTGTTAGTCAACCTATTGACCCTCTTTGACTAGTGCGACCGAACAACAAGTTATCAACGAAGTGTGTGTAGATGTGTGCCCCATCGGAGCCCAGCCCACCGATGGTGCGACCCGGTTGTAACCGGCCCAATGTGACTGGCCCAATGTCGCCCCACATGAACCTGTGTAACCTACCCGACACCCAAATCCCACACCAATTCCTTTTATAATAAACTCTAAATAACAATCCTCATGTATCCACTTAAATATGTGTGTTCCGTTTCATGTTACCAGTTTGTCATGACTACTATCAATGGAACCCTTATTAATTCCCTTCATTATATTCATAATCAGTATGTGTAACACAATTAAATAATTCACATAATGCTAGAAACTATCACATGCAACTCACATGGGCCGCCATTTTACATCACATGGGCTGCACATGCAAACTAACACAATTCCTAATACACATGCAATCAGATTGTATAACCTTGAATTGAGATAATATCACGTGATATCAAAGTTGCTTTATAATTCTAATTGGACCGATCAAGTCAGTGGACTTTTAAAGTATCACTTGAAGTTATAATGAATCTGACAATAGGTATTCGTGCGATCTGATCTGTACAAGTTCCATGGCACTTCTTTGTGATTCACGGATTAAATTATACCCATCAGAATCATGCATTATTGTTTGTAACAACACATATCATTAACATGCCATCTCTTAAAATTAACAGCAACAATACTAACCATATCAACACTTTTCGTTATGACCCTAGCCTTATCTCATCTAGATTAATAATCAATATACATCCTGTTAACATACAGATTAATGATCCCAATGAATAAAACATCAAAACATCATTTAATATAGCCATGTTGGTACATCTTAACATCACACCAATAATCATGCAAACAATTAACATACTAATCATCAAATGCAATATAATCAGTAATCACAATCATGAACCGATATAACTAGGCATGCGTGACAAAGGGATTTGTTTCAAAGCATAAAGAGGTTATACTAACCGAAGGAGTTAGGGTATAAGATGAACCCAACGTAAAGCTTCGCGAGAGGGGGGGGGGGGGGGGGTACCGTCTGCCGTCGCGATCCAAGTGAGGGGTGGAGGTTATTTAGGGTTAGCAATTAATTACAATACAACACCTAGTTTACGTACATAAGGAGAGAAGGAAGGTTGGGCCGACTTGTTTAGGGGTAGTGGGTTGGGCCCAACTTACTAACGGTCCAATAAGAGCTTATATTTGAGTAAAAGTTGTCGCCCACTACTCAATTCATTTAAACAACATTGTAATCACATGTAATCTGCATTTGTGTCAGGACCATTATGAGATAGTGTTTTCAGCCCATGTGTTGATTATATTGAGGTCCAATTAAAATGTTGAAGATATAAAGGTTGTCAGCCACACTTGAAAGTCAAGATCATTTTGTGGGTTCAATCATCGAACGGAGGGTTTGGAAATACGAGTTGTCACAAACTGGAGCCTCAAGAAAATACAGACTTGTCAAAGAAGCATAAACTCAACAAGGTACCGATAAACTTCACTTTTTCTTGTTTAAATTATTCTCCTTATTCTTGCTTTTAGTATAATTTAGTAGGTATCTAAAACGAGTATTTTAATGTGGCTTTTAAAATATTGGATTCATTAGAGAATTTAATAAACTTCTTATGCTTTTGTAGATTGAAATGTTCTCTATGAAAGGAATAAAAAACAACCATCATGTCATCACTAAACCAAGTCTCAAGAGTGTGTATATGCCTGGTAGCAACAAAAAGAAAGAAACAGATAAACAAGGTGATTCATCATCACCATCCCAACATGAATTGAACCATGTTCTGACTCCTAAATCTGAACTTGAGCACGAGCCAGAGTTCGTCTTAATGAGATGTATGAGGTGCATCTTTTATGTCATGGTTCGTGAGGGTAACCCAAAGTGCCCTAACTGTCATAGGAGTGATGTTTTGCTTGATGCGCTCCCTAGGGATATACCGAAGCCTCAAGAAAATAAAGACTCGTCAAAGAAGCGTAAACTCAACAAGGTACATGTCATTGCACTATTGTTTTGTTAGATTTTAGTTTAAATTTTTCTCCTGATTTCTTGCTTTTGATATAATGTATTAGGTGTCTAAAATGATTATTTTAATTTTTTTTAATGTAATTATTAAAAGAATGGACTCATTAGAGAAATTAATAAACCTCTTATGCTTTGTAGTTTGAAATGGTCTCATTGAACCGCCATGTCATCAATGAAGAAAGTCTCAAGAGTGTGTATGTGGCTGGTAACAACAAAAAGAAAGCAACAGACAAACAAGGTGATTCCCAACATGAATTGAACCATGTTCTGACCCCTAAATCTGAACTTGAGCACGAGCCAGAGTTTATCTTAATGAGATGTATCAATTGCATCTTCAATGTCATGGTTCGTGAGGGTAACCCAAAGTGCCCTAACTGTCACAAGAGTGATTTTCTGCTTGATGCGCTCCCTAGGGATCTACTGAAGCCTCAAGAAAATAAGGACTCATCAAAGAAGCGTAACCTCAACAAGGTACATATCATTGCACTATTGTTTTGTTAGATTTTAGTTTATTTTTTTCTCCTGATTTCTTGCTTTTAGTATAATTTAGTAGGTGTCTTAAATGATTAATGTAATTGTTAAAAGAATGGACTTACACTACTAGAAAATTGGGCAATTGTGACCAAAATTTGTTACCGAAAAAAATGGTAGCAAATTTAGCCACCGATTTGCCACTAAAATTAAAATAGGTGTATTTATCATGATACGGTAGCAAAGTGGTTGCAATTTTTGCCACATTTTTATTTTCGGTGGCAATTTATGGAAAAAATGCGCAAAAGCATGAAAATAAAAATATATTTGTTAATTGTGACCATTTTATCGGTGACAACATAAAAATTCAAATAGGCGGGTTATTTTTTTTAGTGGATGTGCGTGCTTTAAAGTCAATTAATTATGTATAACCCGATCAAAAAACACACAAACAGACGTCTCTCTCATCATCCTCCACCTGGGTTTAGGGTTTCAATTAGAGTACTTCGATCGATCTGAAAGCCTAATTCACCATCCAAAATGTCTCAAACTGGAAAATTAATGCACAATCTGGACCAAAACAGCACGAAGATCCTCAATCTCACTGTCCTCGAGAGGATGGATCCGTACATCGAGGAGATCTTAATCACCGCTGCTCACGTCACATTCTACGAGTTCAACGTCGACCTCAATCAATGGGTAAATTCATGTTTTTAGCTTTGATTATGGTTAATTATGGTCCAAATTTTGTTAATTTTCTAATGAATGGAATGACAATGTGAAATGGATGTTGACTCATTTTTCACATCATATGCAGTCTATGCTCGTTCGTAGTTTTGTTCTGCCCTAGCCCACAAGCCACTAATTCTATCCTGCCTCAATTTTCTAGTCCCAAGTTTTGATTTTTTACATGTACTAATTTTGTTGTTATGAGTATTTAATTCACTAGTTTTGATTTTTAATCCATTTTAGGTCACTAGCTGCAAGCATGGCAATCCATGGTCTGTTGTGATTTTTATATTTTTAATTTTCTTTGTGTTTTGTTTGTTTTGATGCTTTTACTCTATTTATAAATTTTCAGAGGTTCTTGTTTGCAAATAGACGGTTAACTTTGCATTCTTCAAGATGTATTTCCTCTTTTTTCCTATTAGATTATGAGCTTATTATAACTTTACTCCATGTAAGACATTTTTTTATGTTGGTTTATTTTTCCTTCAAGCCATGAGTGTTAAACAATGATTTAACTTTCTTTTAACAATGTAGAAGAGGAACTGGGGGGTTAACCTATATAAGCTCTTTTCAACAAAATTTTATTAGACTATAGTAGCTGTTAGTTTGGGTCAAGTTTACACAAGAGAGACTATTACCATTACAGTTACAAAGGCCAACTTCACTCATTGTTCATCATGGCTAGAGTTGTTGAGGGAATGAGGGTCATTGAAGGTATTTCATGAACTAGTTTAGTAATTTCAACTCAATAGCAATAGCGTTTCGACCCGTACCTTTTCGACGCGAACCGTTTAAACGCGAACCGTTTCGACGCGAACCGTTTCGACCTGTACCCTTTCGACGCGAACCGTTTAGACGCGTACCGTTTCAACGCGAACCGTTTCGACCAGTACCGTTTCGAACCGACGCGAACCGTTGCACATGCAGATAAGAACACATCAAGATGGTGCCAGTGGTAATTATTTTTTCATTCTTTATATATTTGTAGTTATTTTTTCAACTTTAAGTTAGAATCCCACTTTTCCTTTAGCAAATTACCAGTGTTTCCTGGTAAAAATGCAGCCTTCTCTTAACCAGAGTCATTCTTTCAAAAATCCTTACTTTGTTTTTTTTTTGGCTTTAGTTTGTGTTTATTTGATTTGTGTGGGATTGTTGTGACCAGAGCAGCAAATTATGGACCAAAAAACATGGCTTTGGAAGAAAAGATATGCCAAGAAGTCGATCGACGCAAACAGTGAATCTGAAAATGAGGCAGAGGTATTCTAGTAGCTCATTTACTTCATTTGATTAAAAATATTTTGTTTCGATTAGTTTCTGTTGATTTTAGTGAAATCAGTTTCGGTGATTGTTTCAGCGATTGTGAATTCAGTTGATTGTTTCGATTAGTTTTAGTTTTTTTTTAAGAACAAAATCAGAACATCGATATCAGATCTGTTTCATGTATGTTTAAATCGGCTGAAAGAATATTTTGAATCGATGATCAGATCTGAATTAGTTTCAGTTTGATGATTAAGATCTGAGTTTGGTTCGAAGAAGGAACTAAATCAAAGAAAATCTAGTTATACACGCGCATCACGGCTTATTTTGTCCAAAGGAAAGAATACTGAATCTGTTGAAGGGATTACTGGCAGCTTGTCACTACATTTAGTGCGGAAAATGTGCACTACATTACAAGCAAACGGGGCCCAAATAGAGGCCCAAATGTATTTGTTTATTGGTGATGTGTACAACCTGTTTGATAAAATGTTTGGGTAAAACTTTGATATTTTGTTAGTTTCTTTTTAACTTAAAAAATATTAAGGAAAAGTGTATGGCCGTGTTTACATAGCAAAGGAAAGAAGCCTTGATCCCAAGACTAGCTGTGTCTTTTTCGACTAGTGAGTTGTTGCCTAGCCTTGGTCACTGAACTCGGAAGACCCTGAGGTATTTTTAATCCTTTTAGACTAATAACTTTTGTGCATTTGTATCATTTCCCACTGTTATTATGTTTGTTTGGTTTGCGATGCTTGTTTTCTATTGTTAGGTTTGATGCTCTTAAATTAGTGAGAATGTTAAGGAATTTCATATTGATTTGATTACACCTTCTTTACAGGTTGTTTCCAACAAAAAAATGTTTTTAAAATTAGTATAATTTCCTTCTTAATATGTAAACAAACTGGAACGTGCTATTTAGCTTCTAGCACTTGAATTGTAGCTCACAATTGTATTTTGTTTTCTTTACAACTGACTTGACCCATTATTACTTTTCGTTAAATTTTGATTTATTGATTCTATTTATTGGTTGTTTTGTAGATTGAAAAGTTGAACTTAGTTATCAAGGAGCTCGTTAAGGAGAAAGATGAAGAAAAAGAAAGGTTTAAAAGAATTATTGCGGGGTTGGCTGAAAAAGAAAAAGATAAGGTGGATAAAGATGCTATGCTAGATAGGATGTCACATGTTAATACATATTTTGTGGACGCGACTCAACTCGGTTCGATTTGGTTCGGTTCGACCCGGTTAGGTTCGGCTCAAGCCCGACGTCACGACATACCTCCGTCGTGCGTCCCAGAGTTCGACACGCGAAGCACGAAGCGCCGCGGCCTTTCCCGTCGACACATCACCATGACATCACCTTGGTGATGTCATGATGATGTCACTCATGTTGACTAAACACAAGTTAATGAAGAAATGCTTATGGACGTGCATGTGTTGTTTTATTTGGACCAATCAACAAGCTTGGGCAGAAATCACATGGGCTGGAACTTGCACATGGGCCGAACCCAATACCCCAATCGCACAAGTCAGAATATATATATATACCGAAATCAAAGGTGATTTCGGTAGAGATAAGGCAGTGGACACGAGAGCACATCAATCGCACAAGGAAGAACCGAGAGAACTATTGAGAGTTTGCAAAGATTATTTTGTAAACATTGTTTGTAACCGTTTTCAAGTATTAATACATTGGTGTTAATCGTTGAGTCTCGGTCTCCATCTCGTGTTCTTGTTCATCTTCTTCTCTCGATCTCGGTTTGCATCTCCGGTTGGATTCCGCACAACCGGGTGTGTTTGACAACAAGGATTAGGCGACTAGATCCTCCCCTAGCCGGACCTACAAGTGGTATCAGAGCATTGGCTCTTCTCCTTGTTAAAACCGAGTGTTTTCGGGTGTGTTTCGGGTTTTTGAAGTTTTTATTTTTCTTGAAAATCTGCTTGAAATCTTCAAATATCTTGTTGTTTTGCTGAAAGTTCATATAAAAACCTTGTTGTTTCTCATTTTTACATGTTAAAAATTGGTTTTTATTGAAGTTTTAAGCAAAAATTGTGTTTTGGAAATTTACGGTTCACCGGAAAACTCATAAGTTTGCCGGAAAATTCAAGTTTTCTGGGTTGTGTTCTTCATATCTTCATACAATCTTCTAGTGTTCTTCATATAAATCTACTTTTTGATCCTTGGAAGTTATTGGTGAAACTTGTTTGTGTATTTGAAATTGTTTAAGGGTTATAATATTACACACCTTACATGGTTGGTGAATTAAGCATGGTATAGCTGAAGTGGGTTATTTTGTGTCAGTTGATAGAAAGTCAGATTTGACGGTCGCACAAGATTATTTGAAAGTCAATATTTAAATCGCACAAGATAGGATAATCACACAAGTAGTTTGGAACGTACAAGAATAATCAGTCGCACAAGTAGCTGGGCTTCCATTTGGGCTTCTGATTACTTTGGACAATTCTATTTGGGCTAGTGTTTTGAATCGCACAAGTCTTGTCTGGTCGCACAAGACTTGTTTTCTCGCACAAGATTTTATTAGTCGCACAAGACTTGATTACTCGTACAAAATTTGGGCTTCTATTTGGGCTTCCGTTACGTCGGACCTACAAGTTACTCCCCACACCAAAATCACTTCTGAACACCTAACACCTCTTGGCCGAAATCAGAACTTGTTCACTTGTACTAGCCGAAATCACTTAGTGTGTTGTTGCCGAAAACACCTCACTTGTATTCATCAGCAACGAAACCACTTATTGTCCATTTCAACGAAATCACTCATTTTTTTTTCAGGAGATTTTTATTTCTTTGTTAACTGTTTGTTTAAGTGATTTCAACAGGTTTTCACTTACATACATCAAACATGAGTTGTACGAGCCCTTGGGATTGGAGTACGGATCCACAACCAGATCTAAAACAGATGTCGATGGCCGAATATATGAGGCGTACCATACCTCAACAACAACAGTCAATAAGTGCAAGTCAATGGGCAATGGTGTCGAATCAAAATCAGAGCATTCAAAATATTTTGCTTAGTGAGAATGACACGGGTAGCAACAATCGCCCTCCAAAGTTAAATTACATGAACGACTATCCATCATGGAAGGGTCGTTTCCATAACTACGTTCAAGGGCAAAACACATAATTATGGACGTGTTTCATCTCTCCATTTAGTGAAGCTCTTGAAGAAGCAGGATCAAATGCGACAACTTTCAATAACATGCAAGAAGCCGACAAAAAGGCATATGATCTGGAGAAGAAGGCGTATGCTATTCTCACTCAAGCACTTCACAGAGACATCTTTCATCAATTCTCATATTGTAAAACCACGAAAGGTTTATGGGATGCATTGGTAGCAAGAGGAGAAGGAAATGCAGCTACTAGAAAGATACGCCATGATTTATTGAAGAAAGAGTTTGAATCATTTCAGTTCTTGGAGAATGAAACTCTAAATGATATGACTTCTCGTTTTTATCATTTGATTAGTGAAATGACTTCCTATAGTGTTGCTGCAACTCATCCGGAAATGGTTGCACGATTTGCTGATGCTCTACCTCCTAAGTGGAGTCCATTCATTGAACTTCTAAAGCATACGGGCGCTCTGGATGCAGCCAATGTCAGTCTTTATGAATTCATTCAGAAGTTGGAGAACAAGAACGAAGAGGAAATTCGGAAAGCTAAAAGGATTGCAACTGCACCTCCTCAAAACACAGAAATGTATTTGCCTGGTTTTGGTCCTTCAGCTAGTTCTAGTTCAGTTCAGCAACCGAAGCTTCAAACGGCGTTTGTATCCAATACAAACTCTTCTCCGTTCCCATCGCAACCACAGTGGAATCAAAGTGCTTACATGTCACAATCTATACCTCAACCTCCACCTCAAGCCCAACCACAACAACAACAAGCGCATTATACCAATAATCCTTCACCCCAAAACACCAACACTGCCAGAGTTGATACTTCCAATCTTTCAAAAGTCAGTGTAGAAGTTGCAAAGGAACATTTGGAACTTCTCAACACAATGTTCAGTTCATACTGTGGATTGGTAGCAGGTCAAATTGGAAACATCAATATGACCAATGAAGATTATCAGCAGATAGACCATGATGAAATGGAGTTAATGGATATCAAGTGGGCGTTTGCAAGTGCAGTTAGAAGGGAAAAGGATTTCATGACTCGAACTGGAAGAACTTTGTTGGAAGGCAAAAATGATACGAAGTACGGGTTCAATAAAGATGCGGTTACATGTTACAATTGTGGCGAAAAGGGTCACTTCAAACGTGAGTGCACCCGACCAAGCAAGCAAGGCAATCAGAATCCGTTCAGAAATCAGACGAGTACTTCTAATGCAAATCAAGACAATCCTGAACGAAGGATAGTACAATCAGAACCAGAACCAGTCTGGACCTTCAAACACCAATCAAGCATTGATTGTTCAAGCTGATGAAGGATGCGATTGGTCTGTACAATTGGGAGATAATGATCAAAGAGGTGGAACTGAATGCTATGCAAAAATTATAAATCACATCAAGCATGTTCACAAGGAAGAGTTTTCTGAAAGTGATAATAGCTCGGGTTATAGCGGGAGTTCAGATGAAGAAAGCTCGAATGCGGGAGATTATCATTCTGAAGATGGATCTTTTTCTTATCAGACTGCCTTTATGGCAAATGTCTCGGCCTCTACGAGTCAGGTAAAATCCGAAACTCCTAGCATATGTAGTGATTGTGCTGATTTGAAACATGAATGTGCTAATGCTAAACATGCTTTTGAAGAATTAAAACATGAATGTGATAGAGTGAAACTTGAATGTGATACGATTCATAGTCACAATCAGAGTTTAGTTGTTGAACTGTCAAAGTGCAAAGAGGCAAACATGGCCTTAGCTCGCAATGAAAAGGAATTTAAAACAGTTATTGAAACCCAAAAGAAAAGTGTTTCCGAATTAAGAAAAACTGTTTGTAACAAACAAATTGGTATTAATAACTACATTAATATCATCGAGGAAACAAAGAAAGAGCTAGCCGTGGCGAAATGTGAGCATGAAGCGATCAAGCTCAAATTGGAGAGTTACTCAAACTCCCGATATGTGCTTGATCACATCATTGACGTTCAACAACTAAAGGGTAATGTGAAAGGCGTTGGGTATAAGTCATGTCCGCCCCCGTTGAGACACGACTATACCAAGTCGCCCGATGAAGAGGATATGCCTCGGTATGAACCCAGTGTGCATTATGAGGAAGTTACTACTGGCCTAGGGTTCAAACCGGACAATTCATCGGAGGGCTCATCTGATCGGAAAGAAAAGTCATCATGTGCTTCAAATCAAAGTTCTCCAACCATTGAGGACTATGATTCTTCAGATGATGAATCAGATGTGAATGACCAGGATGAATCACTTGATGAGATGAAAGGAGTAGAAATTCCAATTGAGAATCATATTCTTTGTGATCCTCCTACTCCTGCCGTGCAACTTGTTGCCAAGCAAGTGATAGATCCTGTCAAGGATGTCAAAGATGACAATGAATGTGTGTCTGCTGTTAAGAGCAATAACTTGTTGTATACTTTAGTCGGTGATAACAAAATTTATTCAAACAAAGATTTTCCAATCAAAAACGTCAATCAATCATTGATTGATAAAGTGTTTGAAGATAATACAACTAAGTTTTTGGGAAAAGCGATCCCGAGAGTTTCAGTAACTCAGTGTGATCCTATTCCAAAAGCTGAAGTGAGGAAACAATTTGGTAACGAAAAATTATCGACTAAACAACAACCTGTCGCTTTTAAGGGTAAACAGCAACAGCAGCGAGCTCAAAATTCTAAAGGTTCACAACCAAAGGTTGAGACCAAAGGAGCTCGTTTCAAGAAGAAAAACAAAGATATCAAGTTTGTAGCATCAAGGGGTACTGATAAAATTGAGACTTTTGAAAATAAATCAAACACCGATTTTATCCAACAAGTCAAGATTTTAAAACGTAACAGCCAAAACAATTACACCCAGCACACAAACGGGTGTGAAGCTAGTACCTCTGGGTCTACAACTTCTATGTCAGGTCGTCGATCAAATTCTCCTAAGTTTGTTGAAAGGAGAACTTGTTTCAAATGTGGGAAGGTTGGGCACATCATTAAAGACTGCAAAAACTCGCCCAAACCAAATTTTGTTGAAAGAGCCCCCTCTGAACAAGGTCACTCACAACGTCGTCCTGTTTCTCCAAAACATGATAAAAGAGCTGTTAAAGAACAAGAAACAAAACAACGGCGTCAAAACGTCAAAGAAGTTGAAAAGGCGTTAAAACCGGAGGTTGTCCAAACAAAGTCTGTTAAGTTAGAAATTAAAAATGAAAAACAAAAACAGATTTGGAAACCAAAATCGGTAACTGGTTCAGGGGAAGCTCAATCCATTCCGAATCATCAGGAAATCGAAGTCACAATCCTCGATGATGAAGGACGACCCAAGTCTGTTAAGGCTTGGGTCCCTCTCTCCAACTAATCTCTGAGTGAGTGTGCAGGATGTTCCAGGAGGAACTATCGATAGTCATAGGATTGTTAATAGTGGAGTGTCCATGCACAAGAACGGCGACAAAGAAGTTGTTGCCTGTGATGGAGAGAAGAAAAAGAAAAGAAGACAGAATTGTCTGTCGAAAGAGATTAAAAGCTTCGACAAAATGCAAATCATTTCAAAGTTTGATTGTTCAAGGTTATAATCGGGTCCCCAGGATAGATTCAATCAAAATGTACGCACCTGCAGCACGTTTGAAGTTCAAAATCAACAAGATGAATGTGCAGTGTACATTTCTACGCGGTGTGATTGAAGAAAATGTGTTTGTTGAACAAACCAACCGGGTGTGCGGATGCCTTGGCGTGGATTGAACAACCGCACACTACTTCTGAAAGAGAAAGACAAAAACCTTCGCTGGTGCAATGTGGAAGACCAGCCGGACCCAAAGGTTTCTGATCTTGTTGCTGTGAAGCGATTTCTAAGTAGCTACAAAATCGACTTTGAAATCCACACCGGGTGGATATCCAGTTTGGGAGAGTACTCAGATTCCTTGCAATGAACGAAGCAGTTGCATGATACGGTTTTAAAATTCTAATCTCTCTTTTACTTGTCGATATTTAAGCTGCTTTATGAATTATTATTATCTCGTACAGCACTCTTTGGCCAGACAATGTTGTCATGGTCCGCACCGCTTACCGACATGCCAACTTTTTTTTTTTTTGGTAAACGACATTGAGGTAAAACATGAGTTAACCAACATCGGGAAATCGTTTTTGTAAATACCTTTGTGTTTTTAAATTTTATCTTAGTTTGTTGATTTTAGGGGGAGTAAATCCAAAGTTGAAAATTCAAAAACATCGAAAAATTTCAAAACCCAAAAACATTAGAAAAACAAAAATGAGTTTCCTGGCGAGAAAAAGAGAAAATGATAGTAAATCAGTGGTCTGTCGAAACCTTTTTCGAACTGAAATGCAAAATGAAAAATGTTAAGCAGATCTATATAAGATGTATCGGTAGGCTCACAATCATTTTAAAGTGTGCAGGGTGATATAAACCTAAATCGACTGAAGACCAGGTGGGAACCATTCATTGGCATATGGTCTTAGTACCGAAATTTCGTTTGAGAGATTGCCGAGGTTCTGAGATATTCGGTCTTTATGCTGCTTATCATCTGGGTATCATGGTTGTATCTTTTACCGAAAAATAACGGGGACGCAAGTCTAGATCTTCCATGATACCATACATACGTGTACATATTGCATTCGACCTCAATAAGTGATCAACAATCACATGTCCACAAAATAAGTGATAATATATCACATTTATCCGGGAGTCAAGTTCGTCTCTCTGCTGTACGAAAGTACTGACCTGTTCACGGACTTGCTCCTGTGCCCTCATGCATCTGAAAATCAAGTTCCTCATCAATAAGTGATTCTATCACATAGGGCTTGTTTTCAATCAAAATAAGTGAGTTTCTCACATCATATACGGTCAAACAGATGATAATCGGTATACTCACCGGTAAGATGAACTCTCGTGCATACCTTGATACGGGAATGTGTCGTGTGTGGATGAACACCGGTCGGTAAGTATAAATCATACCTTAACGTATCCCCTCGCCATGATTACATCTGATAAGTTGAGCTTATGTGGACAACAATACCGATAATTTTTATAGGATGTTTATCTAATTGTTAACAAAAAGAACAACAAGAGCGTTTTGACATGACCGTACACTGATATGATTCTCTTACCCTCGAAACTCGCAAAAAGAATGTCTATAAATATATATTTACTACTTTTCGTTTCTGCATCTTTGTATATATTTATTTATTGCTTTCCGACTTTACATTTGAAAAATGAAAAATTCCAAAAAGATTTTAGGTGTGTTTTAATATAAACTTTATAAAAACCAAAAAGATTTTGCTTCTAGTTTATTTTTTGATTGACTGATGTAGGAACTCAAGTCTATCCTATCCAAAATCCTGATCGTAAGCCGGAAAACAATTGCATCTTCATAAACAGTCGAAGTTAACAGGTTTTGAAAGTTAAGAACTAAAATTGAACAAATTTGTTTAAACTTTCAAACTGTTGTCGATCGGTAGTTGATTGAGATTTGATCTCATATGTGTCATTTGTTTAAATGTTAACTATATTCCAAGCGGTTGTTCTCATTATGCGTTTAGCTTTCTTGCATGTGCAGATGCTAAAGGCGAGGAGAACATGTTCAATGACAAGCTTTGGAATGAAGACACGAAGTGGAGGCACTCAAAGGATAAAATGATCGAGTTGCCGCTAACCCTTAATCAACACCACAAGGATCTGAAGAATTAACGATCGAAAGATTCACGAGCATAACTCAATGGAGAGTTTATTTTAAGGGGGAGTTTATTGACACACTACCTAAATGAAAAGGGAGTTTGTTGATACACTTTCTTCTTACGACACGTGAAGACTTTGAAGATCCTCCGACGTGGAAGACATGGAAGTTGAACCTCACGAGTAGCGTCCAAGGGGGAGTTTGTTGATACATATTTTGTGGACGCGACTCAACTCGGTTCGATTTGGTTCGGTTTGACCCGGTTAGGTTCGGCTCAAGCCCGACGTCACGACATTCCTCCGTCGTGCGTCCCAGAGTTCGACACGCGAAGCACGAAGCGCCGCGGCCTTTCCCGTCGACACATCACCATGACATCACCTTGGTGATGTCATGATGATGTCACTCATGTTGACTAAACACAAGTTAATGAAGAAATGCTTATGGACGTGCATGTGTTGTTTTACTTGGACCAATCAACAAGCTTGGGCAGAAATCACATGGGCTGGAACTTGCACATGGGCCGAACCCAATACCCCAATCGCACAAGTCAGAATATATATATATACCGAAATCAAAGGTGATTTCGGTAGAGATAAGGCAGTGGACACGAGAGCACATCAATCGCACAAGGAAGAACCGAGAGAACTATTGAGAGTTTGCAAAGACTATTTTGTAAACATTGTTTGTAACCGTTTTCAAGTATTAATACATTGGTGTTAATCGTTGAGTCTCGGTCTTCATCTCGTGTTCTTGTTCATCTTCTTCTCTCGATCTCGGTTTGCATCTCCGGTTGGATTCTGCACAACCGGGTCCGGGTGTGTTTGACAACAAGGATTAGGCGACTAGATCCTCCCCTAGCCGGACCTACATCACAAATTGAAGCTATGTTAACAGCTACAGTTCGAAGATAGGTTATAAAACACTTGGTTTTGAATGCTTAGATGTTTATCTTATTAGGGCAATTTTAGTTATTTTATGTTTTAGTTGGTATCTTTTATATACTTTTGAAAACGAGATGTTTTATATAATTTTGGGATTTTATTAGACTTTTTTATATTATTTGTAGCTTTATTGATATGTATTTTGATGAAAATAGCAGGTAGAAAAAAAACCCTGAATTAAACCAATATTCCAGTAATCAGTAAATGATAGCAAATAACTATACCAAGGCGGTCACAACTCGGTCACAAATTATGTAAAAAATGGTGGCAATATCGGTGGCTAAATGGTATCAAAACTTGTAAATTGTGAAAAAAATGGTGGCTAAATGGTATCAAAACTCGCAAATTGTGTAAAAAACAGTGGCTAAATGGTGGCAATATTTGGCTAAATGGTGGCAATATTGGTGGCTAAATGGTATCAAAACCGTGGCTAAATGGTGGCAAACTCGGTGGCAAACAAGGCGGATCGTAGCAAACATGAAGCGGTGGCAAATAATTTTGACCAATTTTGTGGTGGTAAAAATAAGTTAGCAAAATATAAAAATGGTGGCTATTTGGTGGCAATAGGGCAATTGACACGGGTGTTTTTGTCACCGTATTTTCGGTGGCAAACTGGTGACAACAAAGAAATTGCTACCATTTTGTAACCAAAAATTACATGACAAAAACCATGTTTTCTAGTAGTGTTATTATTAATAAACCTTTTATGCTTTGTAGCTTGAAATGGTCTCATTAAAAGGAATATATAAAAACTGCCATGTCATCAATGAACCAAGTCTTAGGAGTGTGTACGTGGCTGGTAGCGACAAAAAGAAAGAAGCAGATTGTGATTCATCATCATCATCTCAACATGAATGGAACCGTGATCCGACCTCTAAATCGGAACTTGGGAATGGGCCAGAGTTGATCTTAATGAGATGTATCAATTGCTACCTTTATGTCATGGTTCATGATGGTAACCCAAAGTGCCCTAATCGTCGTAAAAGCTTGATGGGTTCGGTGAGAATCTAGTGAAAAGAGAGAAGATGATGTAGTATGAGTAATATGTTTCGTAGACATGATATCATGTTGTAGGACCAAGAACTAAACTTCTTTCGTTTTAAAGCATGATGTTTAAGATTTCTATTTTTTTGTTTTTTGTTTTTTTGGCATCATCATAGTTTTATTTTCTGAAATCATTTAGGGGAAAAGTTGTTTCTTAATATAACTATTAGTGCACTTGGTTAGGTTGCTTGTATTTATATCAAACTAATGTTTCTAGTTGATCTTTTAGTGGCCACACCAAGGAACCCTAATCAATATAACACCCTGACCTAGTACAGGTTGAAGCGAGTCAAAATAACAATATATGCTTAAAGTGTTAGATGATTTAGAAATTTTATAGGAATATAATTACAACACTCAACTCATTTATACATTTATCAGAAAAATGTGTTTTCAACATCTCCAGCAGTCTTCTATTTTTCATCTCCATAACTATTGATTGTAAGGCATACAAAAAGATACAAAAACATTAAAAGAAGGTATAATCGAAAATACTGCTGGGTAGATATAGAGTAACAAATGGAATACTTTATGTAGTCTAAAGTGTTTCAGATTTCAAAATCAGATCATATATCAAATTCAAATCAATTAATCAATGTTTTATACGGATATACCCAAAGTCTCATAAGCTTCAATTAGTTACAAGCTAGTGCATGGTACGTAGCCTAAACACTAAAATACATTAGGCATGTGAGCAAATTACTCTAAATATGTAAACTAGTAGACATATAAACTCGTAAATTTTTGTAATGTTATTCATATAAAATATCTCATAAAACATTTGTTGGGTAACTTGCTCAAAATATTTTCGAAACACTTTTAATTTTATGAAACATATTTTCATCATCAAAAGATCAATAATATGTAACGCCATAAAATCCAATTTTTTTCTAATTATTGCATTTACTTGTTATATGGCATAAAGTTGTTTAACTAGTCTAATCTAATCTAATCTAATCTATTAATAAGACAATTGAAATGAATAATGTTTTTAGTTGTGTGTTTTGATGTGAACTAGAATGATCCCCCGCGTTGCGGAGGCGGTTTTTAACGTGATTTTAGCGTACATCCAAATCAGAAACCAAAAGCGAAATGCTGGTCATCACAAAGTATATACAGAAACATATATGAAAATAGAAAATTTATGCAAGAGGTGCAAGGTATGCAAAAGAAATTATAAAAAGTAAACAGTGCATGGTATAAGTGACATTAACATCGTTGTTAAAATGATATCACTATTTGACCTCAATTGATTTATGTATCACGGAGTTGACTTGCCTTTTAATGCAAGTTCTACCTTAATAACCAACTTTGATCATCGCCTTTTGATGTAAGTGTGCAACGGTTCTTCATGCCCTACTGATCTTTTACCACCATATTTTGCCATCATGAAGACGTTAATGGTTCTCAGTCGTTTCAATCACCGAGCATCAACGTTGAAGGTTCCTCATCCATAAAAGTTTCATAGTGAATATCTATTCAATTGATAAGTAAGATTAGTATGATACTTCACCTAGACAGTTAATTAGCACCCTTGTCTAAGCCGGTAGCCACTTGTGGACCGGAGTTCCTTCTGTGTTGTCGGAATCATGTTGGTAACCAAATTTGGTCAACTGGATTTTACCTTCGGAAAAATTGATTCTATAAATCTATTCAGTTGGCGTAGCCTTTTGCTTGGATGAGCTAATGCTTTATCATGTTATCATGATTTCTACATAATTATATTTATAATTTGCGAGGTCATTAGATTGCTTTTTTAAAAAGATTTGCAGCTAACTTTTTAAGGTTCTAGAGTGTGTAAATAAATGTTAAAGAAATGTGTTTTATTAATACTAAGGAAAAAATCACAAAACTCTTAATTTAAATTGAACTACAATCGAACTAACAAAATGATCTTTCATATTAGATAATGTCACACTGTCTCCTCATGAAAATTTATAACACGGTTAAAGAATGGATTGTGATCTGACACTTTTCTGATGAGAATAAATAGTCAGCTTCATCGGTGGTGATGCAACCGGAATTTCGACAATTCCATGCAACCCGTACATATAATAAACTCTACCAAAAACCCACTTCACAAAAGAAAACAATAACTAACATCAGCAATAACAATTAAGCATCAACAGTAACAAATTGTAGTCTGCATCTTAACTCGTATTTATTGAAAGAAAGACATACCATCTGCAATTTGAAATTACGATTTATGTGATCATCCCTAAAATTCAACACCCCTTTCTAGAGAAATTTTGTTCAAGAATGACAATATCTTAATCGCCATTCAGAAATCACAATTGAACAATGAGAAAGGGGGGAAATGAGCGTACCGTATGTACTCCAGCAAAATTAAGCAAAGTGAAAGAGAACTAACATGCAATCGGATCAGTGAAATCCTAGCTGCTATTACCGAGGGTTTTTTTGATGCTATCTTGGTGGTGAAGAAGATGGATGATCTTCCAATAGACTATTGAAGAGGCTTCGCTCTTATCATGACGGAGGCCTATTGAAGTCATTTTCAAGCGGCCAACGCGTGCAGATATCCGAGCAACGTGGCAGATAATCCCCACCTACAAGAGCTTCGAGAACACTCGATTTACCACTGCTCAGGCTACCGACAACGACGACCTGGGGAGCTCAATTGTAGAACTATTGCCTAAATGAGAGACGATGTCCTGCAGCTTCTTCACGATCGGAATCACATTGTGGCCGAGCGGAGCCGCGACGGCGTTAGACGGTGGTGGTGGTCGTTGTTGTGGTGTGGAGGGGACCACTGGTTCGTCGCCCATTTGTAGGGTTTGGATTGAGTGGAATTGGGGAAGATGATGAAAGGAAACCCTAGCGAGAGGAGAGAGAGCGCGTGAGGGGTTCTAGAGAGAGAAAGATGGGGACGTGTGGGGGTGTTTTACTTTTAAACTGGCACCGTTCATCTAACGCCGTTACCGTTAATTTCCTATTCCGCAGTTATGTTATCAATTAATATAGTATATCAATGGGCAATTTAGGCGGTTCTTCACATGTCACCATCTTCTTTCCCAATCCACCTCCCTATTTAACTCACCTTTTCTCCCTTTATCACCTGCATTTCTCTGTCCACCGCCTTCTTCCGATCGTCCACAGGACTTCCGCCACCGGCTTCATCACCACCATCTAAAAACCCAGTTCGAACACCTGAAAACCGATTCCTCCGTCGAAGTCGAAACGAAGAGATCGATTTACCAACGTGAGAACGATTTCCGATGTCAGTTGTATTTCCCGATTTCGCCCGTCTACTGTTCCGATTTCGTTATTCAGGTGTGGTTCCAGGCCTTTTTATTGGTTATTTTGTTTATTTTTGCATAGATTTACGCCTTTTGGGAGTGTTGTTTGTGCTAATTTAAATAAAACGTATGTTAAATAGAAAGGAAAAGAAAGTTTTAGACAAAAGTGGATGGATATCAAACCTTAGCGGTTGAAATTATGAAATGTTTAATTAAAACACAAATAGTGGGGTTGGGTAGGATATACCAATATCCTGAAGAGTGTGTGTCGACATTTGGAAGTGGAAAACCCTCTCAAGAACAAAGTGTGCAATTCAGCCAAACCAAGGTCAAAATTAGATGCTAAATCTTTCATGATTGAAGATTTCTTATCATCTAATCTTAATAAACCTAAGGTAAGTTGTAGAATGTCATTTGGTGGTGGTTATTATGTTGGAGAATGTTTGGATAGTGAAAGTGTTTTAATGAACTCTAGAAATTCAACACGAATTGATGTCGTATTTGTGGTTAGAATCACTAGATTACCAAGTATGTGTGTGTAATTTGAGCCATTGAAAGGTTTGAATGAAAGTTCATGTATGGTGAGAAGTGGGTTTCCAACATAGAGAAGAACCCACGATCCTTTTGGTTAAATTAAATGTACTAGTTTAAATAACTTGAATTTATGCTAGCTAGATGTTATTAAATGCAAGAAATTTGTTGATTAGTAAGAAAAAAATGGTGCTTGATGCCATGAGGTAGAAAACTAAGCATGAAATACTTGTACATTGTGCTTTATTTATGGTACGCACGCCAATTATTTGAAGAAATGTCTAAATGACAATAATATGTGAAAATGTATGCAAGTAATTGGGGGGGGGGGGGTATGCATGAAATATGATAATGATGTAACTGATAGACTAACAAGAAGAATGTGGTTTAGATGGAATTCGTATGAGAAATTGGGTTGAATGCATGTTTTGGTGAAGATTATGCATTAGGATTTTGTACCTTGTGCTTTAATGGTGTGATGCTCATCATGTGTTTGATAAATTGCTTAATGGTGATTAAGAAGTGAATTTGTACTAAATGTGGGATATGAGCTTACTAGTAAGGAACTATGTTGTATTAGCTAACTTTGGATGGCGTTGTCAGTTGTAGAATCATGAAGGCACTAGTATGTGTAGAATTGATTGTGTATATATATGTATGTAACTAAGTGATCACAAGGTTGTATATGTCCTACAATATGGGAATGAAATGCACATGGTGTCATTAGTATGGTAAAGGATATCAATATGGATATATGTTCATAAGTTGAAAGTTTATATGCTTAACATTTGACTATCTAAAAACTCTATAATGTATGAATAACCAGTTAACTTGTTAAAAATACCATTGAGACTCCCATGTGCAGTTTTTACTCTAATGTTAATATAATTTACTATTTTAGTAACTACAATAAAGGAAAATATGACCAACAACATACGTACACATCATATTCAAATGCATAACTGAAACATATATCTACATAATTAACTAATTAATGTACTGCTACTTTGGAACACATAATGGCAGTTTATGTATTTTGCATTAATCGAACACTAGACCATAAAAAATAGTAGCAATAATCAGGACCCAAGTAATCTCCCTAACAACTTGGAATGTATTCAGAAAATCTCAAAACTAATAGACATCTTTAATCTGCATAGAAACAACATAACTAAACATAAATCTTGTATGTGTATGTTAAAGTCTTGTATAACAACCCTCGAAAAACACCCTTAAACGCTCCTAAATACACCACGTATACGATAAAAGGACCCGAATGACATTAATTTTAGTAAAAATCAAATAAAACAAATAATCTGGGACGCTCGCGGTCCGCGACCCAGTTAGCCGAAGGTTTCGCGGGGTGCGAAGCCCCTTTACTTGCCAGTCACCTGGGCTGCCACGTGTCCCACACACGCGTTGAACCTACTTTGTGACTCACCAACCCTAGGCCCTAGCTAGGGTGAGTCGCGGGCCTTGAAGGAGAAGGAGGTGGGTCTTGCAGGGCACGAGAGACACTTTATTAGCTATAAAAGGGGCCGAACCCTGCCATTTCATCCTCGTTCAATGTTTTCTTTTCTCTCTCAAAGTTATAATACGAAAATACTCGGGTATTATACCCCCAAAACACGAAGCTCTGCCTCGTTGTAAGTACTTTAACCCCTTGACACTAAGTCGATACTCTGCCCGATTGATCTAGAACTCCGTAACGCATGTCAAGGCTCTGCCTGACTCAGTTCGTTGGAGTTCTGTCTCGTGTTGTACGACTAGCGTGATTTGGGTTATCTTACTAACACGTGTGCATTGTATATTTTTCATAGAAACTCAAAGAAATAATCAAAGAATATTACCAGGAAGCCCGTAGAGATACCTAAGTTTACAATGCAAGTATATTCTCTTTTTGTAAACCTTTTTATGAAAACCTCAAATGTTTTAAATTATACTTAACAGTGATTGAGTCTATGTATTCTACAGTTGCTACCGGTATGTTGGGGTTTTGTATACATTACTTGTAGTCCGTTACTATTGGACGAAGAGTTAGCCAATGAGTAACATGACCCACAAGTCAAGGTTTTGACAATACTGAATGAGTATATTGGTAGATATAAACATTGTAATCGTTCTCAATACTGTAAAGTTATAAAAGCTGTTTTGATAAAACTGGGATGCACTCGCCGGTATTTCTTGCTGATAAAACCTTTTTAAAACGCGTTTTAGGTAACTAAAGGTGAAGCTAATGGAAGCCAGCTGGAGAGCACTAAAGGCTTAGAAAAGTGGCTATAAAAGTTACCTAAATAAAAAGGAGATTATGTTTTCAATAATTAGGGTTTATCCCTATAAATGTATTGTAAACGAAACATGGGTTTCATCCAATTTGTTTATTATAAAAATATGGTGTTTTAAACTCTGATAAATATTTCTTAACTACGGTCCTGATGAAAATTTTCCACTGCGTAATTAATAAACACCGATACCATCTGACTGGCTCGCGGCTCCCGCTCCTAGGGTGGGGTCGGGGGCTGTGACAGAAGGTGGTATCAAAGCCAAGCCACTGGTTTTCGCCATTTAGTTGTTCTTCTAATACCTAAACCTTAAACATTATTGTTAGGAAATTAATACCTTATGTATTATTCTGTGAAAATAAAAATCTTAATATTTATATCATGACTTTTACGTCACTTTAACAAATTGTGAATTCCTAATATGTGTGACCAATATCTATATCTTACAGTTATGCTATGTTTAACATTATATATATATATATCGGTGATATATTAATAATGTTATGTCTTATTAAATTTTGTGATATATTATATATATCATACCCATATATTTATATGAATATAATTTAATATAAATTTTATAACATTATAATAATATTATGATATTAACATTAATATCTTAATCAAAGATATTAATATAAGATAACAAAATTTAGGTATGATACTTCTGAAACATCATAATATAAGATATTATTTGATATGAGTAATCTGTTTTATGGTTTATGATATACACTAAAATTTTACTTTACTTAAACATATATATTTTTGTCAAAGTTTTGACGACACATATAATTATATTAATTTTGTTAAAATATAGTATCTTAGCATACTTAAAACATGTTTATTATTTAATACAATATTAAAACAGGATTTTCATAACAACACTATGGAAATATTATATTTTATTACATATGCTTTTGTTATATCCATTTGCATGGAAAGTGTGCGAATATATATAAAATATTTTATATTTTATAACCTATATTAACGAAACAAACGATATTTCATACAAAAATATGTGCAAAAATATTTGGTACTGTATAACTATATGGTTTAAAATATATGCATGTAATACATATATATCAACAGAAAATAGCTTAAGAATTTTTACCATTTAATAGTTTAACTCATCTTGTAAACAATATTTGGAATATATATATATATATATATTCTAATACAGGAATGCTACTTCATTACTTAATACATTAAAAATCAAATTTAGAAACGCCAAACTTTGTATTATCTACTGTAAATAAATTTAGTCCTAATATTTTACAACCAATATGATTCAACCCTCTGGTTAAAAATAAAGTTGTTCTAATAAATCCAGAAGGTTTATATTTTGATTAAATTTATTTCTTTTAGTTATCCACCCTTTTTATTCCAAAATATTATGTTCAATAAATTTAACAGAAATTTATTTCAATATACTATTGTTATTATAAAAGAATGAATAAAATTATGGGAATAAGCATGATAATTAATACCATTAGTTATATAATTGAATTCTTGTAAAAAATGATTTAGTATTATACATATATATTACTGGAAATTTGAAATTTTTGTATACATAGGCATATACGGGACAAAATTTCTTGATGGTATACACAATATAATATATCTTCGGTAGAAAAACAAGCTTTTATATAATAGAAGAAACAAATCTATATGTTTACACGAAACCTATTCCAATGATTTCTTAAACAATACTCGCATATAACCCAAAAGAAACCCTAAGGATAATCGTATTAGCACAAAATCCAAGGAAGAAATGGTTGGACCAATGACTGGAAATTTTGGGATCTCATACAAGACCCTTTATTCCAACCACAGTCATAGCCACAATTTCCACCATACATCCTGAATACATATTCAGCCATGAGAATATAGCTGAATTGAGACAATATGGGGAGAAGCTCTTACAACGAGAGGGAAACAGTCCATAATATATATATATACACATATAGGGTTAGGTTAACGTACAAATGCCCTTATCGTACATTACGTACGCTACAATCTCAGCCGTCCGATCATCTTCCCGCTTTGAATTCGCATGTTGTTTTTTTGTAACAATTTCGCATGTTGGTTTTTTAACATGCGATTTCATCAAAATTACCACATGCGAAATTGTTACAAAAAAAAAACAACATGCTATTTCATCAAAAAACAACATGCGAAATTGGTACAAAAAAACAACATGCGAATTCATCAAAAATTATCACATGCGAAATTGTTATAAAAAAAACAACATACGATTGTAAAATGCGGGAAGATGATCTGACGGCTGAGATTGAAGCGTACGTAATGTACGATAAGCAATATTGTACAATACTCTTTACCTATATATATATATAGAGAAAGTATAATGTACAAAACTGCTTATCATACATTATCGTACGCGACAATACACACAACATGCGTGATTATTTTTTTTGCCATTTATAACGTGCGTGATTAACTACCCATGCGTGATTATCACCTCTCATGCGTGATTATCACAAAAAAACTGCTCCCCATGCGTTATTAGGGCTCCATGCGTTATTTTTACCCTGATCGGACGGTTGGAAGCGTAGCGTACGTGAAGTATGATAAGCCCTTTTGTATGTTAACCTACCCCTATATATATATATATATATATATGCTTCCTTATTTTTCCATATCATTTTTGGCGTTTTGTATCTTTTTTTGCGTGCAAGATAATTTTGGCGTTATGTAGATTTATTAATTATTTTGGTGTTTTACTGTTTTTTCTCAGATTTCTTCTCATTGAATTAATTCTTTTTGTGTCATATAGTTAATTTTTTGGCGTTATGGCTTTTTCCATGTCATTTTTGGCGTTTTGTATCTTTTTGTTAATAATTCATTACCATGGATTAATATTTTATAAAACTATAATAACACGAAAATCAAAATAAACTAATAGTCTTCCGTAGGTGGGATTACATCAGAGATGTACCTATCGCTTTGTTCATCACTTTCTTAAGATTCTTCATCATCAAATTTCATTTTTGCGTATAACGCCATTAGCTCGTCTCTTATTTGCTGCAGCCTATTCTTGAATATCACTGCATCCTTGGATTTAGGATCGTTTGAAGGTGGTAAATCACAGAGTTGTTTAATGATAGATAGCAACACTGTCTTCAACATTTCTTCCATTGGTCTTGAATATTGCACCCCGTTTTTATAAGTTACTTCAAGTGTTCCTTCTTCCTCATGCAATACCCAACTGCTAAGTTTTGGTATATGAGTATCTTCAATATCATCATCATCTTCATCATCTTCTGCTGGAAACTTTCTCTCCAGTCTTTTTATTACAGCTCTTGTTCTTTCACAATCGTTATCTCTTGGAACCCCAAGGGCCATGATATCCTTCTGAACATTTTCATTCATTCCCATCATGGCGTTTATTGTTCTTACCCTTACCTTTCTCCTGTCAGAGAACTTTATGATGAATCGTTTTTCTTTCCTTTCAAACCTCCATGCAATAACCTTAGCCATTTTTTAATTTTTTTGGCGTTTTGGAGAATATGTGGCGTTTTAGTCTTTTTGGCATGTTGGAGCTTGGGTGCTGATGGTCTTCTTTTATATTTATTTTTTTTCCCGCGTATGTCAGGTAATTATGGCGTTTTGAAAAAGATAAATAAATTTAATATAATAAATGTTAGTAATTATGTTTTCCGTCGTTTCATTTTACTGTTTTTTTGCAGTTTACCGTGTTTTGTTTTCAGACTTTAATGGTGTAACACGTCAAATCTTTTGACGGCTGTAATTATGGCGTTTTGTTTTCCAATGGCGGTTAGATAACTACTGGACTTCTTTTGTTTTATATTCTTTTGCACATTGTTTCACGCTTTTTTTTATAATATTAGTTGTTAAAATTAATTTTATTATAGTTTGGTAGTTTTTTGGGGGCGTTTTTATGGCATTATGGTGTTTTACATGTATTTGCTAATTTTGGCGTTTTATTATATTTTTCATTATAGCATCAATATTATTTTGTTGTTTATTAACTGACATTACAAAAAAAACAATAGATAAAGAAAATTAAAAAAAAAACAAAAAACAAAGTAGACGGAATTTATGATTTTAAATCTTCAGTGTCATCAGTCTCTTTTTTCTTTTGAAAGTACAAGAAATGTGACAAATAAATGGCGTTTTGGGTTTGGCGTTGTTTATTTTCTTTGTTCATGTGTTGAAGTGTCTTTGTGGATGTTGGAGACATAGAGCCACCCCCTGTGGGTAGATGCTATCTGCCTGTGGTCTCCATTATATTCATTGAGGCCAAAGTAGCATTTATACTGGTATAGGTCTCTTCTTACCATCCAAACCTTCTTCAGGACAAAGATGACAGTATGACATATGGGTGTCATCAGTCCCTCTTTTTTCAATTTTGTCCATCTCACGCAGGAAAATCTTACTACACTCACGTAACAAATCATTAAATTTCATGCAGAACATTACTAAGGATCAAAGAAAAGATGTTTGATGTCGTTGTATTTTTTGGCGTTTTACATTGAGTTGTAAATTTTTTTAGCAACTACTGTGTGTTTTTTTTTTGTGTTTTTTTTGTTGTGATAAACGGAAGGTGGTGAGGCGTTTCTATTTATATAATTTTTTTGGCGCGTAGTTTAAGCGCGATGTTATTTTTATAATAAAAAATGTAATTAACATTTATCCGGATGTAAGCTTCGGCATTATATATAATGGTGTTTCATATTTTATGGCGTTTTTGTAGCCAGAGAGCTAAAATAAAAACACAGAAAAAAGTACGCAGTGATAAAATTAGCGTTTTGTATTTATTTGACGTTTTATTTTTCAAGGGCGTTTTATGTGAAGAATGGTTTTTTTTACTTTTTTACCCAATGACGCGCGTCCACGTAATAAATTTGATGTTATTTACTAAAATGCCACCTCGCCAATCTAGTCCATAGATTGTTTTGATCGGACGATCAATAAGCGTTCTCACCGTTCTCACACTTTCTGCCGTTTTCTCTAAATCCTGACCCTATATATATATATATATATATATATATATATATATATATATATATACTTTTCTTATATTTTGATGAAATATATAATGAAAGTAAATGATAATATATATAACATGCATATATATGTATATATCGGCGCATAATACTGATAGATATAATTATAGTTGTGCTAATGCAATAGGAGCAACAAAATGTGTCTGAATAATTGTTTAGTTTTGTGACATTAATCTCTGAAAATGTTTGCAATTCAGATGTCAAAGAAAATAGCACGTAATCAAGAAATTCAGGCTAGTAATGGAAATTCTTTGGATAAAAGTGCTATAGAAAATATAATAGCTCTAGGAATATCTAATGCTATACCTTCGATCATTGAAGTTATAAAAATTTCTATACCTATAAATGAGAATCCTACTATCTGATGTAAGCATACCCATCACTTCAAACCTAGCCCTAGTGTCAATGAGGGCAGTGATATTCTTGTTAACACTCCATTTCTCAAACGAAAGAAGACCACAACCTATGGTTACTCTTATAAGGAATTCAGCTCTGACAAATCCTATAAGAATAAAGGAAATTGGATCGCCAATCGCACAACCTATCTGCAGGAACTATGACAAAAAGCATCTAGGAAAAAGCCATTTTAGGAAAACACACCACTGTAACTTCTGCAAGAAGACTAGGCATACAGAGGAAGAATATAGAAGGAAAACTAACATCTGTTTCAACTGGGGCGAACCAAGTCATATCCGTCCCTACTGCCCGAAGCTATCTAAGGAACCCAACAACAAGACTAGAACAACAGACGAAGCTAAGGAAAACGCATAAACAACGCAGGAGGCAACAGCAAATTCTAACATAAGCACCCATACATTTTGTCTGTACTAAAGTATTTGTTGACTTTTGGTTCCAGTCAAAATTTTATAAATAAATGATCATTATATCGCCATATTTCTTTCATAAAGCAAACACTCATTTGCCTCATCTCTTGACAAATTCTGCACATGCATTGCTTGTTACGCATGTGATTTTACTTCGAAAGATCATTTAGTCATGAGTTCGAATATTATTTCATTATACTCATCTTGATAACCTACATTATTGCAAAACGTTGACTTTTTGATATCAAGTTAACAAATTTCTTGGAAAACTCTGTTCCTTTTTAAAGTTACTTACCGGAATATGTTCAAACCAAGCTCAATTGTTTGAACTTTCTCATATTCAATTCAAAGTCCCATATGATGGATTGAGATCATCATATTCATGGTAGTCTCAACTAACACTTCATTTGTTTCGAATCATAGTAAGACTTGTTTAAGTCTTCACTTCTATTAAATCATTTTGTTGGTTACAACCACTTTGTATTGGCATTTTCATTTACTTAAAAATTTCGTCAACCATATTTTCATACATGATGAACAAATTTGTTTATTCTCTATTGGTTCATTCTCTTAAAATCTTAAACACAACTATGTGTTAAGATAAAGGTATATAAATTCATATTATATTCCTGTGTACCTCCAACATTTCTTTCATCAATCAAATTCTATGACATTCATTTATTCCATCATTTGAAAATCCTATATTTTTTAATATCTATATTCACTTCATTTAAACTTTCTGTTAATTTCGAGAACAGTTAAATTTGTTCCCAGTGATTATTAAACTATTACAATCATTATGACACCTTGCGGTGTCTGTATAAATTTTTAGCCTGAGCTAATCATGACCATAATCATACAAATTCATACAAAAACCCCTTACGTCTTTCGTTTGACTCATCATTTAAAGTAGTCTTGATACAATTATGTATTAGGACAATGATATACTAAACTCTATTGTATTTTTGGTATATCCTTGCAAGTCAAATAAATATTACTACACTGATTTTTGGTTTGATAGTTTACAAATCATTTTCATGCTTCTATTATCATTTTGAGATTATTAATTCCGAGTCTTCCTCAATTGACAATCAAAGAAAGTTTTCTTTTGACAGTAAATTCTACTGTTTCTGAAAGTCATTCACAAATTTTCAAGTTATATGTTTATTAAATCCTTCATTTAATTTGACCCTATAAAACTTAGTCACCTTGATGATTGTATCATTTCATCTCGTTCATTTAAACATCAATTCCTGAAACTAATTACATTGGACAATTGAGTTCCAATTGTCATACGATATCCTTATATTAATGTCTTGATTCTACTTCAGACACCTTGATACTGTTTTTACTAACTAAAAGACGTAACGTAACCCCAAGGAGATATCGTAGCCCAAATCTCGAGGACGAGATTTAAAACAAGGCGGGGAGGATATAACAACCCTCGAAAACACCCCTAAACGCTCCTAAATACACCCCGTATACAATAAAAGGACCTAAATAACATTAATTTTAGTAAAAATCAAATAAAACAAATAATCTGGGCCGCTAGCGGGCCGCGACCCAGTTAGCCGAAGGTTTCGCGGGGCGCGAAGCCCCTTTACTTGTCGGTCACCTGGGCTACCACGTGTCCCACACACACGTTGAACCTACTTTGTGACTCACCAACCCTATGCCCTAGCTAGGGTGAGTCGCGGGCCGCGAAGGAGAATGAGGTGGGTCTCGCAGGGCGCGAGAAACCCCTGATCAGCTATAAAAGGGGCCGACCCCTGCCATTTCATCCTCGTTCAATCTTTTCTTTTCTCTCTCAAAGTTATAATACGAAAATACTCGGATATTATACTGTAAGGACCTTCAAAAATGTCCCAAAACGACCCATAAGTGAAAACCCGGACCCCTGAAACCCTACCGTACATAAAAAACCAAGAAAACAAGAAATCAGGTCTTCAGGCGGGCCGCGTAAGGGTTAAGCATAGCCTTGCGCGGGCCGCGTCATTGTGAAGTTGACCGGATAAGCGTGCCCAGGCCACGTGCCATCCATCTGGCAACCCTACGCGTGACCCAGCAACCCTACACGTAGACTAGGTGGCCACGCGGGACGCGTAAAAGTCGAGCGAAGGCTCACGCGGGCCGCGTGAGACTCAAATTTCACCTATAAATAGCTTGGGCTACGAGCAGTGCACCGGTGTCGAAATCTTTTCATAAAAACGAAGTTTGGCTGCTCAAAAGTTGAAATTACAATTAATATAGTAAGGTGCTGCTACGATACATGGTATTAACTCAATCGCTGCTACGATTCAATGTCCGATCGATTGAAACTATCCGATGGATGTTTAAGTGCTGCCCACGTTAGGGCCATACTTTGTCATTAGTCGTGAATTCGACGGATGTTTAAGTATAGCACTTTGTCATTCGTTGTGAGGGTTTTAATCTCGTGAGTTATCGTAAATGCTGTATTAGTTACTGACCTAGTTCGTGTGCATTGTTATTTAAAATAGGTTACAAGGCTAATCAGTAGGCTAAGCTCTGTCCGTTTAAATCTGCAATGTGAGTCATTCTCTTTTATCAAAAGTGTTTTACAATACTCCAATTATTTTCAAAGGTTATAATTACAGGGATTAAGTTGTGGTTATCTTGAATCACTGGCTAGTGGGGTATTGTGCACATTACTAATTTCTCACAGTTAGGCTAATAAATCCTAACAGTGATAATCATCACTACTTGGGGAAGGACCCAATAGTGGTATGACCATCGTCACTAGGAGGTGACACGGCGCCAGATAAAAATAAGATAGAAGCCATTGTAATCGCTCTTATGCTGTAATTTATAACTATGTGTCGTTTTATCAAATTTGAATGACTCGCCAGTATTTCCCCGCTGATAAAATATTTTTAAAACATGTTTCAGGCAACCTGCTGTAAACCAAGGAAAACGTACTACAGAGCACTAACCAGCTTGAAGAGGTGGCTTAGTTAAAATGAATAAACATGTTTTATAAATCAGGGAATTTACTTATGAAATTCCTCTATTGTAACTTACGGGGTTATCCCGAATTATGAAATAAAATAATCGGGCATTTCAAGTTTTAAAAGATCCTGTGAAAATCTTCCGCTGTCGCATCAATTAATAAATACCACGGGTTCCTGTCCCGCGGCTCCTGACCGGGTCAAACCGGGGCTGGGGCCGTGACAGGAAAAGGTGGTATCAGAGCCACTGATTTAAGCCAATTAAGTATTTCAAAATACATAATTTTCTAATTGCCATTTTATGTTTTTTTATTAACTGACTACTTGTTAGTTACAGTATGGGTAAACAAAGACTTTCGGACATCTATCGTCAATTAGATGGTACATCAAAAGATCAGGGAACCTCATCCCAATCAAATTCCTCAAGATACTCAGTATACTGAGGAGGGAATATTTTTTCGTAAGGCACATTATAAAAAACCACTTACCCCTAATAAAAGAAGTTTGATTATTAGAAAAAGTCAAGAGAAAATAAGGAAGTCTCAAACAAAAGAAGTGATAATTAAAGAGACTCGGGGAACAAGCAATAACCCACCATGGGAAGATGAGTTAGATGAACAATGGGCAAATCTCTACATGTTAGCCACTGTAGCAGTAAATGTTAACCTTTAAACTGCCAACACCCCGACCCAGTATTAGCACCCATATTATTCATAAGTCAGAAACTTTAAAATAATAAATAACCATTAGTATATTTCAAACTTTAGTTGTACTACAAAATAAATTACAAATATTTTGTTTCAATAAAATGGTTTATTAAATATTCGTAATTAATATTAAATTTTATGCTTTCCATTCTGAGATTCTGTGAAAATTTAATTTACAAAAATATTAACCTAGAATTTTGTGTGTTTCCTCATAAATGCTAAACAACATGAATGAATTATCTGAAGCTCTTGAGAATCTCAATATCTATCCTGTTAATATTGAAGTTTCCAAAGACTTTACTGGTTATTGTGTCGATGTTGAGGAACCTATGGAATTTCAAGCTCAGCCACCAGAGAAACCCAAGCCAAAGAAGAAAAGAAGAATTGTGGGCTGGAGGCGTGTGCGCAGAAGGAAACCAGTAACTCGGAAAATTGCCAAGACGGAGTATCCAAAAGATAAAGGAAAAGGAATAGAGGTTGAAGAAACCTCCAAGCATGAGATTGGAGAAAGCTCCAAGCAAACCAAGGAAATGACGTTGCAGGAAGAGCTAGATTTCATACTGGCAAGCTGTGATACCCTTAAGCCTGTCAATGAAAACCTTTTCACTTATCCTGCCGAAACCCAGCTTCCAATAAACTTGGAACCAGCCATCCCAGATTCCCTTGTTAACACCCGACCTCTAGGAGAAATGGAAGAATGGTGGACCAACGACTGGCAGTTTCAAAACCTCCTCAATAACCCTTATACCTTTTTCCCTCAGTTCGACCCAGAGCCTGCACCAAACCCACCAATGAGTAATGAGAACTTGGCTGAACTCCGCCATTTTGGCGAGGAGCTAATGGATGCAGGGAATAGAATCCGAGAGGTAGGAGAACAGATCTCTTGGAAGTACGACGAAAGGGAACCTCGTTTCTAAGATGCCAGCTGACGGAGGTGGTGGGACTGTGGTTGTGTGGTAGTAGGAATATGTGTTTAATAATAATAATAATAATAAAAACATAATTATGTGAAATAACTTAAAAAAATAAAACTTTGTAAGATAACCAGTTTGTACGGATGCCTATTATATATAAAATATCAAAAGTCGAAAGATCGACAATTTTGGCTATATTTGTTTACGGGATTATGTGCAATTATTTTGTTATGTTTGGTTATTAATTAATTTATACTAATTACTTATATAAATTAATTACCAGATGGCTCACGCAGGTAATGAACCCGATAATGAAGTTAACAAATCTGAGCATAACAATGAAGATCAATTTCTGAATAGGCAAGATATCGAGAATATCGTTGCTCAGGGAATAGCCAACACTATTCCAGCAATACTTGCTGCTTCCCGAAATCCAATCGAACCTCAACAAATTATTCCTAGCAAATGTACACATGGTGATAATTTAAGTAATAGTGTAAACGGAGGCGGCAACCATACTAATAACGACAACGATGGGATGCAAGCTCCACTCCTTAAGAGAATGAAAGCTGCAACGCCTGGTTGCACTTACAAGGAGTTTCTTGCCTGTAAACCGGCTGAGTTTGCAGGTAACGAAGGGGCGACTGCTGCACTGCGTTGGTTAGAGAAAACCGAGGCAGTAATTACAATAAGTAAATGTGCCGAGGACGACAAGGTCATGTACGCGTCACATCTTTTCAAAGAAGGGGCGCTAGAATGGTGGAATACGGTACTTCAAGCCAAAGGAAGAAATATGGCGTATGCCATGAATTGGGAAGAATTTAAAAGTCTGATGGAAAGAAAATTTTGTCCCGAATATGAGAAAGAACAAATGGCGAATAAATTCCTGAACCACCGGATGGTGGATGTCGACTGTCGAGGGTATACTTCGACATTCTTCGAGTATGCGAGAGTAGTACCAACCCTGGCTTCGCCAGCACCGATACTTATTTCCCGCTATATATGGGGATTGATTGGTGAAATCCGCGATATCGTTAAAGCTGCGAGACCTCGCACTATTGACGATGTTGTGGAATTAGTTAATACCCTAACCGACGGGCTGGTACGCACAAGAGAAGAAACCCGGAAGAAGGAAGTGGCCCAAAAGATTACCTAGGGATTCCGTATGGGTAACCGTAGCAATTTCAAGAAAAGGGGAACTGGGCAATCTTCTACTGTCCCATTTTGCAATGCCTGTAAAAGGAAGCATTTTGGAAGATGCAAAGGGTATTGCAATTTCTGCAAAATTCAGGGGCATCAAGAAGAAGATTGTAGGAAGAAGAAAGCAACAGTCTGCTACAACTGCGGAGAAGCTGGACATTTTAGGCCAGACTGCCCGAAATTGGCCAAACCAGCTGATAACAAAGCCAAACCTGCAGAAGGAGCTACCAAGAGAAAAGCAAGAGCCTTTCAGTTAACTACTCAGGAAGCAGAACTAATCCCTGACGTGATAGCTGGTACGTTCCTAGTTCACAACGTTTATGCAAAAGTATTATTTGACTCTGGTGCAAACCAAAGTTTTATAAATACTTCATTCTGCCAAGCTCTTAACCTACCCTTAACCAACCTTAGGCAGATTTTTACAGTCGAAACGGCATATGGAAATTCTGTTAAAATAAATAAGGTTTTGCGAGAAGGCAAAATAGAACTTTTAGGCCATAAATTTTCTGCAAACCTATTACCTATGGATTTAGCAGGATTCGACGTTGTATTAGGAATGGATTGGTTGGTAGCCAATCATGCTTGAATTCTTTGTGATAAGAATTCCATAGAAATTCATACACCTACAGGAGAATTAATGGTAATTACAGGAGATAAGCCGCGAAAGCCACTGAAATTCATTTCAGTAATGAAGTTGGCCAGTTATTCAAGAAAACAAGAAGTGGTGTATATGATTTCAGTAATCAATAACATGAAAGGTAAGGGACTTAAAGAAATTCCTGTAGTATCCGAATACCCAGATGTATTCCCAGAAGAACTACCGGGATTACCACCCAATAGGGAAGTCGAATTCAGAATTCATCTAATCCCTGGAACTACACCGATAGCTAAGGCACCTTATCGGTTAGCACCCACTGAAATGCTAGAATTGAAAAAGCAATTAGATGAATTATTAAGTAAAGGATTCATACAACCTAGTTCATCTCCGTGGGGAGCTCCAGTGTTGTTTGTAAAGAAGAAAGATGGGTCAATGAGAATGTGTATCGATTATAGGGAATTAAATAAGGTTACAATTAAGAATCGATACCCATTACCTAGGATTGATGATCTATTCGATCAACTTCAAGGAGCTAGATATTTTTCTAAAATAGACTTATGCTCTGGATATCATCAATTGAAGGTAGAGGAAGAAGACATACCTAAAACTGCATTCAGAACTAGGTATGGTCATTATGAGTTTACAGTCATGCCCTTTGGGTTAACAAATGCTCCTGCAACATTTATGGACATGATGAATAGAATCTGTAAACCGTATTTGGATAAATTTATAATTGTCTTCATCGATGATATACTTATTTATTCCAAAAGCCAGGAGGAGCATTGTCAACACCTGCATGCACTCTTAACTTTGTTAAGAAATGAAAAACTTTACGCCAAATTCTCGAAGTGTGAATTTTGGCTACAAGAAGTGCAATTTTTAGGTCACATGGTGAATCACGAAGGAATTCACGTAGATCCCTCTAAAATAGAAGCGATCACCAAATGGAAGGTCCCGCAATCAGCTATGGAAATTAGAAGCTTTCTAGGATTAGTTGGTTACTATAGACGATTTATTAAGGATTTTTTCTAAGATAGCTGTACCATTAACTAAACTCACCTGTAAAGCAGTTAAGTTTGAATGGGGACCTAAGCAAGAAGAGGCTTTTAGGATTTTAAAGCAAAAGTTAACAAATGCCCCAATTCTAGCCTTACGAGAAGGACATAAGATTTTGAAGTGTACTGCGATGCTTCTAAGCTAGGATTAGGATGTGTGCTAATGCAACGCAAGAAAGTAATTGTGTATGCCTCAAGACAATTGAAAAACCATGAGGAAAACTATACGACTCATGACTTAGAATTAGGAGCCATAATTTTTGCCCTTAAGATTTGGAGGCATTATCTGTATGGAAGTAAGTTTACTATCTATACAGACCATAAGAGTTTAAGATACATATTTGGACAAAAAGAATTAAACATGAGGCAAAGAAGATGGATGGAGATTCTAAGTGACTACGACTGTGATATTCAATATCACGAAGGAAAGGCAAATGTAGTTGCAGATGCCTTAAGTCGTAAGTACCATGAGAAACAACGACGAGTTCGTGCTCTCAGATTAAATCTACAGTTAGATTTAATGGAACAACTAAAGAACATTCAAGGAACAGCAATCAAGGACGATGCTGAAGGGATGAAAGGAAGAATAAAGGAATTAGAGCAAGGAAGTGATGGAATTTGGAGATTCCATAAGAAAAGAATTTGGGTACCTAAGCAAGAAGAGTTAAGAAATAAGATTCTAGAAGAAGCCCATAAATCTAGGTATACCATGCATCCTGGTAACAATAAAATGTACCAAGATTTAAGAAATAATTTCTGGTGGATATGAATGAAAAAGGACATAGCTAGATATGTTTCTAAATGTCTAACTTGTTCACAAGTTAAGGCAGAACACCAGAAACCTTCAGGTCTACTACAACAATTAGAAATGCCTGTATGGAAATGGGAACTCATAACAATGGATTTTGTTACTAAGTTACCCAAAACCAGAAATGGTAATGATGCGATTTGTGTAATTGTGGATCGATTAACCAAATCAGCTCATTTTCTACCCATGAAAGAAACCTTTAGCATGGAAAAGTTAGCAAAGTTGTATGTAGATGAAGTAGTATCCTTACATGGAGTTCCACTCTCCATTGTATCTGATGGGGATAGTCGTTTTACTTCCCACTTCTGGACAAGTTTCCAGGAAGCAATGGGAACCCAACTAAATCTAAGCACTGCATATCATCCTCAGACAGACGGACAAAGTGAAAGGACGATCCAAACCCTGGAAGACATGCTTAGGGCATGTGTGATAGATTTTGGTGGAAACTGGGATGACCACCTACCTTTAATTGAATTATCCTATAACAATAGTTATCATGCAAGCATAGAAACTGCCCAGTTCGAAGCAGTGTACGGACAAAAATGCAGAACTCCAGTCTATTGGGCAGAAATAGGAGAAAGTCAATTGTCAGGTCTTGAAATTGTGCAAGAAACTACCGACAAAATTACTCAAATCAAGGAAAGACTAAAAACGGCTCGAGATTTCCAGAAGAGTTATGCCGATAATCGACTCAAGCCACTAGAATTTCAAATCGGAGATAAGGTACTCTTGAAAGTTTCTCCTTGGAAAGGAGTAGTTCGATTTAGGAATAAAGGAAAGCTGAGTCCAAGATACGTAGGACTATTCCCAATTATCCAACGAATAGGACCAGTTGCCTATCGCTTACAACTACCAGAGGAGCTAGCTGGAGTACATGACGTGTTTCATGTATCCAATCTCAAGAAATGTCTATCTGAGGAATCTTTGGTAGTACCTTTTCAAGATATAGAGGTAAATGAAAAGTTAAAATTTGTTGAGAAGCCATTACAAATAGAAGACAAAAAAATCAAGTTTCTCAAACACAAACGGCTAGTGCTGGTCAAAATCAAATGGGATTCAAAAAGAGGACCTGAATACACCTGGGAACTGGAATCAGAAATGAAGCGAAAGTATCCTCACTTATTTCAATAAAATCTCGAGGACGAGATTCTAAATAAGGTGGGAAGGATGTAAGGACCTTCAAAAATGTCCCAAAACGACCCATAAGTGAAAACCCGGACCCCTGAAACCGTACTGTACATAAAAAACCAAGAAAACAAGAAATCTGGTCTTAAGGCGGTCCGCGTAAGGGTTAAGCATAGCCTTACGCGGGCCGCGTCAATGTGAAGTTGACCGGATAAGCGCGCCCAGGCCACGTGGCATCCATCTGGCAACCCTACGCGTGACCCAGCAACCCTACACGTAGACTAGGTGGCCACGCGGGCCGCGTAAAAGTCGAGCAAAGGCTCACGCGAGCCGCGTGAGACTCAAATTTCACCTATAAATAGCTTGGGCTACGAGCAGTGCACTGGTGTCGAAATCTTTTCATAAAAACGAAGTTTGGCTGCTCAAAAGTCAAAAGTACAATTAATATAGCAAGTTGCTGCTACGATACAGGGTATTAACTCGATCGCTGCTACGATTCAATGTCCGATCGATTGAAACTATTTGATGGATGTTTAAGTGCTGCCCACGTTAGGGCCATACTTTGTCATTAGTCGTGAATTCGACGGATGTTTAAGTATAGCACTTTGTCATTCATTGTGAAGGTTTTAATCTCGTGAGTTATCGTAAATGCTGTATTAGTTACTGACCTAGTTCGTGTGCATTGTTATTTAAAATAGGTTACAAGGCTAATCAGTAGGCTAAGCTATGTCCGTTTAAATCTGCAATGTGAGTCATTCTCTTTTATCAAAAGTGTTTTGCAATACTCCAATTATTTTCAAAGGTTATAACTACAGGGATTAAGTCGTGGTTATCTTGAATCACTGGCTAGTGGGGTATTGTGCACATTACTAATTTCTCACAGTTAGGCTAATAAATCCTAACAGTGATAATCATCACTACTTGGGGAAGGACCCAATAGTGGTATGACCATCGTCACCAGGAGGTGGCACGGCGCCAGATAAAAATAAGATAGAAGCCATTGTAATCGCTCTTATGCTGTAATTTATAACTATGTGTCGTTTTATCAAATTTGAATGACTGGCCAGTATTTCCCCGCTGATAAAATATTTTTAAAACATGTTTCAGGCAACCTACTGTAAACCAAGGAAAACGTGCTACGGAGCACTAACCAGCTTGAAGAGGTGGCTCAGTTAAAATGAATAAACATGTTTTATAAATCAGGGAATTTACTTATGAAATTCCTCTATTGTAACTTACGGGGTTTATCCCGAATTATGAAATAAAATAATCGGGCATTTCAAGTTTTAAAAGAGCCTGTGAAAATCTTCCGCTGTCGCATCAATTAATAAATACCACGGGTTCCTGTCCCGCGGCTCCTGACCGGGTCAAACCGGGGCTGGGGCCGTGACATATACCCCTAAAACACGAAGCTTTGCCTCGTTGTAAGTACTTTAACCCCTAGACACTAAGTCGATACTCTGCCCGATTGATCTAGAACTCCTTAACGCATGTCAAGGCTCTGCTTGACTCAGTTCGTTGGAGTTCTGTCTCGTGTTGTACGACTAGCGTGATTTGGGTTATCTTACTAACACATGTGCATTATATATTTGTTGATGCAGATTTTGTGTCCGATGCTTGTCGAATAGATTAGATTTATTTTATGCTGAATATGTAATAGTTAGTGTAATGGTCAAACGAACGTGTATTGACCCGCTCGTTTGAAGTGGTCAAACGAGAGGGTTATTTGTTTGACCGTGTGTGTTTGCAAGGCAAGGGGTGTGACTATAAATAGAAAACCCTTGTCATTTGTAACACAAGAAAGTTGGAGGAGGTTTGAGACCTCACCGGGAGAGATCACCACTTGGTCTCTCCCCGGATGTATACTCCTTTGGTATTAGTTCGGTTATCTTGTAATCGGGCCGATTTGTAACGTTATACTACCGGATTAATACAAAGTTGTTTGTTTATCATCTCTAATCTTTCCGTGTATGAACATAATCACACGAATCACGGTTTCGGTCACGAAACCCGGACCTACAAGTGGTATCAGAGCCTTGGCTCTTCTCCTTGTTAAAACCGAGGTGTTCTTGCTGTTTTTCGGGTTTTAAAAGTTCATATTTTTCTGGAAAACATCTTAAAATCGGAGTATATCTTGGTGTTTTGCTTTATGTTTTGTTAAAAACCGTGTTATTTTCATGCTCACATGTTAGTCTTTGGTTTTTATTAAACATTTTAGCAAAATCGCGGTTTCGGAAGTTGTTGGTTTACCGGAAAATTCAAATTTTTCTGGGTTGTGTTCATCGTATCTTCAACAAAGCTTCAAGTGTTCTTCAAAGTTTTACATCTTTTGATCTTGTTTAATTATTTTTGAAAGTTGTTTGTGTATTGGGAAGGGTTAACTGATTAAAATAATCAATCCAAATCTGTTTTTGGTAAAAGGCAGGGTCTGACCATACCTTCTGCCTTCTGCCGAAAGTTTCTACCAACCCGTCACCTTTTCACCAACCTGTCACATTTGTCAACTGTGTCAGAGCTCATCGAAAGATATCCTTCGAAGTCGAAAGATCATCTTTCGATCAAGGAGGTTCGACAGATACCCATCCTTCGAACATCTTTCGAAGTCAGTGAGTTATCTTTCGAGCCAAGGAATCTTTTCGAAGGATATATTGTTCGAGCTACTGTTACATTTCGAAAGATAAGGATCCTTCGTTTGGAGAATCTTTCGAAATCTTTGTTCGAAATTCAACAGTGATCTTTCGAACACTGTTGATCCTTCGAACAGGTATTGATCTTTCGATCCTTATTTGTTTAAGATTAACAGTTGTGTTTTTCAGTTGTGTTTTTCAGATCCTTCGATCCTTGATCTTTCGGCTGTTTGTTTCTCTTCAACATTTTAACATAGTTTGTGAAAATTAATTTTTTTTTAAATCTATTTTCACTTAATATATTAATTTTTATAAAATGGGAACAAACGGTCAGTGGGATCCAACCGCGTGGACTAAAATAACTTCGACTCCACAATCATCAGCTACGCACAGTCAGTGGGATCCAACCGCTTGGACTTTGACTCCACAATCATCAGCTACGCAATCTGAGCCAGTTTTCGACAAAACTGCATGGATGAGAGCTATTGCCCCACCTCAAGCTGCAATGATAACTGCAAATCAATGGGCATTGGTCACAAATCAAAGCAGCAGCATTCAATCTATGATGCAGAACGACAGTGAAACTGGTACAAGCACAAAACCGCCAAAGCTAAATCACATCAATGATTGGGGATGGTGGAAAGAAAGGCTGAGAACTTATGTTCAGGGGCAAGGTCAAGATCTATGGATGTGCTTCTTCACCGCATTTGACAATGAGTTGGAAGTTGCAGGATCTAATCCACAAACTTACAGCACTATGTCTGAAGAAGATAAGAAGAAATTTGAGTTAGAAAAGAAAGCATTCATGATTCTCACACAAGCTCTTCACAAAGACATTTACCACCTGTTTGTTTACTGCACGACTACTAAAAGCTTGTGGGATATGCTCACGTTACGATGTGAAGGAAATGCTCAATCTAGAAAGATCAAGCAAGATTTACTGAAGAAAGAGTTTGAAGGATTCACGTGTATGGAGAATGAGACTTTGGCAGATTTATCTACAAGGTTCCATCACTTGTTGAGCGAGATGTTTGCTTTTAGAGTCACTGCCACTCCACAAGAAATGACGAAGAGATTTGCTGATAGCTTACCAGCAAAGTGGAGCAGTTATCTTGAAATTCTCAAAGAAAATGGTGTTTTAGACACAATCACCGTTTATGATTTAATTCAAAAATTGGAGAACAAGGATGTAGAAGAAAAACTTAAGGCAAAAAGAACACTAACTCCTCAAAGTCCAGAGATGTACTTTGGGATTGCAGGGGGTATCAGTGGAGAAAAACCAGCTTCTCAACACGCGAAGCTTCAAACAGCTTTCATCTCAAACACCGGACCATCAACAACAGATCAGTTTGATCCTTCAGCATACTCGATGTATCCAAGACCAAATTCTTCTTCTCAACAACAGTATGTGCAACCGACAGCTCAGCAATTCACACCACCGCCTTTCTTAGATCCAAGCAGAGCTCAGAAGCAACAACCGCAACAGCAAGGATTTTATGGAAACTCTTCAAACTTTCAAGCCACTTCCAATCCGAACACAGTCAGATTAGACACTTCCAACTTTTCCAAAGTCAGTGTCGAAATAGCCAAGGAGCATATGGAGATGTTGAACACCTTGGTTAGTGCTTACTGTGGGTTGGTTGCAGGTCAGATTGGGAATATCAATCTAACCAATGAAGATTATCAGCAAGTGGATAGAGAAGAGTTTGAAATGATGGATATCAAATGGGCTCTTGCTAGTGCAATTCGAAGAGCAAAGGAGTTTATGGAAAGGACGGGGAGAACCAACTTGGAAAGCAAGAAAGACACCAAGTATGGGTTCGACAAGCAAGCTGTAACGTGCTTTAACTGTGGTGAACGGGGTCATTTCAAAAGGGAATGCACAAGACCAGCTCAACATGGAAATCAAAATCCCTTCAGAAATCAAGGCAACCAGCAGAACCAGAACAGGAACAATGTTCGTACGTTGATACCTGTCAACAACCAAAGCCAGGCAGGGCAATCAAATGCCAACCAGGCACTTGTGGTTCAAGTAGATGAAGGTTGTGATTGGTCGCTTCAGTTGGGAAATGATGCTCCAAATGGTGGAACAGCATGTTATGCTAAAGTGATTGAGAAGGTAGTAGAACCCGTGTCTGCTGGTGAATCTTCAGAAGATGAAGATAGTTCGGGTTATAGTGGGAGCATGGATGGGGAATCACTTGATGCTGGTGATTTATCAAGTGATGCTTTAGATTTGAAGGTTGATGAACTTTTGGCTGAAGCTGAAGCATTATGCAAGAGGAGATCTATTCTCTGCCAGAAATCTGCTGGAACTTCCGAGAAGCTTGCTAAGTTCTTCTCTGAAGATGGATCTTTTTCTTTCCATTCAGCCTTTACGGCTAATGTCGACAGTTCATCAAGTCAGGTATGTGTCGATGAACCCACTGTAGTTAGTTGTGAAAATTGTGACAGTTTAAAGGTTAAATATGCTGAAAAGGAAAGTCAGTTTGAAATCACACACAAACACAATCAAGAATTGATTGTAGATCTTTCTAAAGCAACCGAAGCTAACTTGTTTTTAACCAGAAATGAAAAGGAGTTTAAAGCAACAATTGCGTCATTAAAACATGATGTTTCTGAATTACAAAAGGCTGTTTTGAGAAAACAACATGCTAACAATAATCTAATTGACACAATTGAAAAGCAAATGGTAGAGTTAGCAACAGCTCGATGTGAATGTGAGACAATTAAGCAGAAATTGGAAAGCTATTCCAATTCCCGCTATGTTTTGGATCACATTATTGATGTTCAAAAGAAAAAGGGGGATAAGAAGTGTATGGGATTCAAATCATGTCCTCCCCCAATGAATCACAATTACTCCAAATTGCCTGATGACGAGGATATGACCCGTTTTGAACCTTCTGTGCCACTCGGTCTGGATGACTTTGCAGCAGGCCTCGGGTTCACAACTGGTACATCATCCTCAGGTCAATCAGAATCTGAGAATGTGACGGATTCATCGTGTGTTAAGGAACAGAGTCCTCCCATTGTTGAGGATACTGATTCTTCGGATGATGAATCTGATTCATCGGATGATGAATCTGTAGAAATTGTGAAACAACAGTCTAACTCGGTTACAACAGATATTCCAATCGAGAATCACATCCTGTGTGATCCACCAGTGAAACCGAGTAAGACTGAAATGTCAAAAGCAATGGAGTCTATTGTATCTGGCCTTGAAGGGAATGATTTATTGTGCACGCTCAAAGGAGATAGCAAAATCTACTCTAACAAAGATTTTCCAATTAAAAATGTAAATCAAGATTTAATTGAGCAAATTTTTGAAGGATGTACTGATAAGTTTTTGGGGAACAAAAGTGGCAAAGTGACTGTCACTCAATGTGATCCAATTCCGTGTGAACAAATTAGAAAACAATACGGAAACCAAAAACTTCCAATTGAGCGAAAACAACAAGTCAACTCCGGAAAGGGTAAGGTACAGGGAAAGAAGGCTCAGAACAAGAATGTTCAAGCACCTAAAGTTCAGCAGCCTAAGACTGAACAACCAAAGGTTCAACAACCTAAAGTTGAACAGTCTAAGGCTACTCAACCTAAGGTTCAAAACAGAAGAGCTCCTGTTAAGAAACGAGAACCGAAAATCAACTTTGTTGGATCCACGGGTTCAGACAAACTTGAAACATTTCAGGATAAATCTAACATTGATTTTATAAAACAAGTTAGAATTTTAAAACGAAACGATCAGAATAATTACACCCAACACACAAACGGATGTGATTTAGGTCCAAGCACGTCTAGATCACAAGGTTCATTGTCTGGTTCTCCGTCTGGTCATCAACATGTTTCTCCGAGGTTTGTAGAGCGGAGAATGTGTTTTGAGTGTGGCACAGTTGGGCATATTGTAAGATACTGCCCATATCTGCAAAAGTTGAAGGCAAAAACGAGTGCTCCCCAAGAAACCAATTACCAAAAACGACCTGTTTCCCCGAAACAAGACCCACGTGTCTTGAAAGAAAAGGAAAAGAAGTTAAAACAAAAGAATCAAAAGGTAATTGAGAAGGCCTTAAAATCAGAGGTCAAAGAAGAAAAACCTGTACAAGCAAAATCTACAACGGTAAAACCAGTAAATGCAAAAACAATTGATACAAATACTGGTAAAGGACAAACAGCTTGGAAATAAAAACAGGTAATTCAGTCAGGGGGAGCACCACAGGTTATTTTTCCTAATCATCAGGTGATTGAGATCACTTTCCTTGATGATCAAGGACGACCCAAGTCCACAAAGGCTTGGGTCCCCCTCTCCAACTAATCTCTAAGTGAGTGTGCAGAATGTTCCAGGAGGAACTATTGATAATCGTAAGATTGTTGATAGTGGAGTGTCCATGCACAAAATAGGCGACATAAGAAATTGTTGCCTTTGATGGAGAGAAGAAGAAAAAGAAAAGAAGACAGAATTGTCTGTCAAAAGAAATTGAAACCTTCGACAAAATGAAAATCATTCAAAAGTTTGATTGTTCAAGGCATTGATCGGGTCCCTGGGATAGATTCAATCAAAATGTACGCACCTGCAGCACGTTTGAAGTTCAAAATCAACAAGATGAACGTGCAGTGTACATTTCTTCGCGGTGTGATTGAAGAAAATGTGTTTGTTGAACAAACCAACCGGGTGTGCGGATGCCTTGGCATGGGTTGAACAACCGCACACTACTTCTCAAGAGAAAGATAAAGACCTTTGCTGGTGCAATATGGAAGACCAGCCGGACTCAAAGGTTTATGATCTTGTTGCTGTCAAGAGACTTCTCAGTAGCTTCAAAGAATCGACTTTGAAATCCACACCGGGTGGATATCCAGTTTGGGAGAGCACTCAGATTCCTTGCAATGCACGAAGCAGTTGCAGGATACGGTTTTAAAATTCTAATCTCTCCTTTACTTGTCGTTATTTAAGCTACTTTATAAATTGTTATCCTCTCGCAGCACTCTTTGGCCAGACAATGTTGTCATGGTTCGCACCGCAAACCGACATGCCAACTGATTTTTCCAAAATTCGATAAATCTTTTCAGATTAAAACTTAATTTTGGTAAATGGCATTGAGGTAAAACATGAGTTAACCGACATCGGAAAATCGTTTTTGTAAATACCTTTGTGTTTTTAAATTTTATCTTAGTTTGTTGATTTTAGGGGGAGTAAATCCAAAATTTGAAAATCCAAAAACATCGAAAAAATTTCAAAAGCACAAAAACAATAGAAAAACAAAAATGAGTTTCCTGGCGAGCAAAAGAGAAAATGATAGTACATCAGTGGTCTATCCAAACCTCTTTAAACCTTAAATTGAAAAACGATAAGCAGCTCTATATAAGATGTATCGGTAGGCTCACAATCATTTTAAAGTGTGCAGTGTGATATAAACCTAAATCGACTGAAGACCAGGTGGGAACCATTCATTGGCATATGGTCTTAGTACCGAAATTTCGTTTGAGAGATTGCCGAGGTTCTGAGATATTCGGTCTTTATGCTGCTTATCATCTGGGTATCATGGTTGTATCTTTTACCGAAAAATTACGGGGACGCAAGTCTAGATCTTCCATGATACCATACATACGTGTACATATTGCATTCGACCTCAATAAGTGATCAACAATCACATGTCCAAACAAATAAGTGATAATATATCACATTTATCCGGGAGTCAAGTTCGTCTCTCTGCTGTACGAAAGTACTGACCTGTTCACGGACTTGCTCCTGTGCCCTCATGCATCGAAAATCAAGTTCCTCATCAATAAGTGATTCTATCACATAGGGCTTGTTTTCAATCAAAATAAGTGAGAATCTCACATCATATACGGTCAAACAGATGATAATCGGTATACTCACCGGTAAGATGAACCCTCGTGCATACCTTGATACGGGAATGTGTCGTGATGTGGATGAACACCGGTCGGTAAGTATAAACCATACCTTAACGTATCCCCTCGCCATGATTACAAATGATAAGTTGAGCTTAAGTGGACAACAATACCGATAATCGTTATAGGATGCTTATCTAAATGGTAACTAATTGAACAAAAAGAGCGTTTTGGCGTGACCATACACTGATATGATTCTCTTACCCTCGAAACTCGCAAAAAGAATGTCTGTAGATATTTATTTACTGTTTTCAGTTTATGTATCTTTGTATATATTTATTTATTGTTTTCCGTCTTTACGTTTGAAAAATGAAAAATTCCAAAAAGATTTTAGGTGTGTTTTAATATAAACTTTATAAAATCCAAAAAGATTTTGCTTCTAGTTTATTTTTTGATTAACTGATGTTGGAACTCGAGTCTATCCTACCCAAAATCCTGATCGTAAGCCGGAAAACAATTGCATCTTCATAAACTGTCGAAGTTAACTAGTTTTGAAAGTTAAAGGATTAAAATTGAACATTTTGTTAAACTTTCAAACTGTTGTCGGTCGGTGTTTGATTGAGATTTGATCTCATATGTGTCGTTTGTTTAATGATAACTATATTCCAAGCGGTTGTTCTCATTATGCGTTTAGCTTTCTTGCATGTGCAGATGCTAAAGGCGAGGAGAACATGTTCGATGACAAGCTTTGGAATTAAGACACGAAGTGGAGGCACTCAAAGGATAAAATGATCGAGTTGCCGCTGACCACTCATCAACACCACAAGGATCTCAAGTTGTAAAGATCAAGACTTTCACGAGCATAACTCAAGGGGGAGCTTATGTTAAGGGGGAGTTTGTCAACACACTTCCTACATGAAACGGGGAGTTTGTTGGTACACTTTCTGCTTTCAAGACGTGAAGACTTTAAAGATCCTCCGACATTGAAGACTTGAAAGGACGTCAAAGACTTGAAGACACGAAAATCGAGACAAAGTTACAGCCAAGGGGGAGTTTGTTGGTGCACTTGTGTCTGTACTTTGTCTGTATTTTGTCATGATACCAAACGATGTCTTGTGTTAGTCTGAGTTACGTCTTAGATCTGTTTATATGTGCGTTCGATGTAAGTTTGACCAAGTCAACCATCCTCCGTTTGACTTGGCCAAACAGTTAGCACATTGTTTGTATGATGTGTGTGTCGAAGGATGAGACTTCGAAGGATTGTTTATATCCTTCGATGTGCTCGAAAGATAACCTTCGATGGATGGACCTCGAAAGATCTCATCCTTCGAGGTACATGTTGATCCTTCGATAGGTTTATGGTCGATAGATGATCCTTCGATCAGTCTATCTGATCCTTCGACCAGACCTGCTGTGTCGGGTATAAATACTCATGTAGTGTGTTGTGTTCAGGTTAGAGAACACTTAGAGAGAACACTTAGAGAGAACACTTAGAGAGGACACAAGAGAGAACACTTAGAGCATTCTGCAGAAAACACACACACACACGAGAGTTTGAGAGAGTTTATAGAGTACATCTGTAAACATTGAGCTTGTAACTGGACCTTTCATACGTATTAATACAGAGGTGTTAATCGGTGAATATTGTGTGTCGTGCATTTGCGTGTTCTATCTCGGTTTGCCTTTCTCGGTTGGATTCCGCACAACCGGGTTGGTTAGTATACAAGGATTAGGCGACTAGATCCTCCCCTAGCCGGACCTACAAAAACCTTTTTAAAACGCGTTTTAGGTAACTAAAGGTGAAGCTAATAGAAACCAGCTGGAGAGCACTAAAGGCTTAGAAAAGTGGCTATAAAAGTTACCTAAATAAAAAGGAGATCATGTTTTCAATAATTAGGGTTTATCCCTATAAATGTATTGTAAACGAAACCTGGGTTTTATCCCATTTATTTATTATAAAAATATGGTGTTTTAAACTCTGATAAATATTTCCTAACTATTGTCCTGATGAAAATTTTCTGCTGCGTAATTAATAAACACCGATACCATCTGACTGGTTCGCGGCTCCTATTCCCAGGGTGGGGTCGGGGGCTGTGACATCTTGAAGACAAACAAAAAATCAAAATCTATGAATACTGAATAAGTGTATGTACTAAAGTTTACATAAATAAAAAATTAAATTTAAATTAATATACTTTTCGGGTATAATTAGGGTATATGGGCCGAGTATTGGGCGGGTATCATTAAATCCCATACCCGTACCAATACCCGAACTTTTTTATATTTTTAATCCCATACATGTCGGGCTTCGGGTATACCTGACACATATGTTTTGGGTTTCGGGTATACACGCCAGGCTCAAGCTTTTTTGCCATCCCTACTTTGTATGCACAATGGGCTTTCATTTTAGCATTTCGGGGTGTAGGCCATTGAAAGCTTGTTTGATCTATTTTCTCAATCTGCGTGAAAAGTTTAGCAGGTCGCATATTTCCCATAATTCCCCTTGGGTTGGAATCTAAGATTTTGGCACGTTTGCGGTAATAGCCCGTTGTAGAAGATGGAAACCTGTTGCCATACACGTCCATGGTGTGGACAATTTCTTAAGTCTTTTAAACCATTCTCATGTTTCATATAAAAATTTCCGATCTTAAAGAAAATAATTCCAGTCATTAATTTAGTAGTCTTAACCGATGGGAAATATCTATAAAGAAATTTTTGAACAAGGGATTCCCAAGTGGTTATAGAACCATTGGGAAGGCTATTCAGCCATGCCTTTGCTCTATCTTTCAAGTAAAATGGGTGTATATAAAAAGGTGGTTATTTTTAGTTGTTTTATGCACCAGCTAAAGTTTAAATATTTATAAAAACATGATAAAAATACTATCATAATACACTTCATAGTGGGCAAGTTGATGTGTGTCGGTGTGCTTATATAAGATGGTTAATTTTGGGTAGTTTTATACACTAGTTCAAGTTTTAATAATTATAAAACACAATAAACTACTATCACACTACAACTCACGTTGGGCAAGTGCACCCACCGTTGGCGTAATATAGTGATGCTAAGATACCGAGGTCATCCTAGGATACAGGAGTTTTAGTACCGAGTGATCGTTAACGTCTAACCAAGTTCAAAAGTTGGGTTTGTTAAAACGAATAAAAATGAAATAAATGGGTTAAGAAGAAAATAAAAGGGTAGAAATCAATGATAAGAAAAGTGGGTGTTTAGGATCAACTTACCTCTTGATGCCTTGTTAACTAGATCGGATCATGGGTCGCAAGGGCTCGATTGTCAAACGAGTGACTGTGTGTGAAAATGCGTATTATTGTGTCACTACAAAAAATGCCAATTAGTGACATACAAAAAATGCCACAAAAATACAAATAAACGCTGCTAAAAACCTCTCTAGGAATGGGCGGCACACAAAAATAGTGCCACTAGAAGCGCTGACGCTAAAGCCTTTTAGTGGCACTTTTTAAATATGTCGCGCAAAGCTTTTAGGTTTCTAGTGACACTTTTTTTTGCCACAATATAAAAAAAGACTTTCGTGGCACAATTTTTGTGCCTTAAAACGTAATTCTAGTTACATATCTATACTAGTTTTAATGACACTCTTTTTGCCACAATTTAAGAAAAATCTTTTGTGGCACAATCTTTGTGTTGGTAAAAAGTGTTTCTGCTATTTTTAGTGACACCTAATTTTACCACAAAAGTCACATTATTTACAATATAAATTATAAAATATAAGTTTGATAAATTGTGAATATAGAATCATAATATTATAACTTTAATATAAAGTTTCCGAAACATATTCCAAATGTTAACAGAACATTTGGTAATAAATAACATCTCCCAAATTACAAATGTTTACACAAAGAGTCTAAATGTTCTTTTGGAAGAAAATATCACTGTCATAAAACTTAGCTCCAAAGCTTCCCATGATATCTATTCTGCAATTGTCAACCATATAAACAAGCATTAGTATTAATTCACAAAAAATCTAAAAATTATTTACTTTATGAAACTCATTATTCCCGATTCAAAAGATAAACATGTATAAGAAAATGGCCTGAACACCTAACAATGCGGAAAAAAAAAACCAACATATTACCTTGGCTGCAGCCAAATTTAAAGATCAATTGTCCAAACGTCCTTACCATGTAGAATGAAAAGTTTTGGCTTGATCAATTTCATACCAAGATTGCAAAATAATTAAAAAATAACAAGTTAAAAGTAATTACCCTTATCATTATGGCTTCTTAAAGAAGATATTTCCTTAACCGGAAATAAGTTGTTATGAACCAAAGAACCAATACTAAAGACCTAAACATATAAATGAAACAAATGCTAGTATATAAATACGTAATCATAAAAGAAAAAATGATGGTTCACGCATGTACTTACCTATAGGTTCATATTACTAAGAACCAAAAACAGAACTAAGAACCAAAGATAGGTTTGCATTTGGGATATGTTCTTGGATGATGATAGCCATAGCATTCACAACACTCTTCATGTGATCAATAGTTTGTGAATCTATCGAAGAAGCACCCTTTACTTTTTGGCTGGCATCTTTCCTACAAAATGAAGCAATAATTCTTTATTCAATATCAAATTAGACTAATCAGTCTCTTTGTAATCATTTCAAATCTGATCATCAGTTCACATATAATAGATAAATATTCATTATAAGCCAAAGCCTAAAAACAGGTTTCTTTAGTTAACAAGCCCATGCTTCGCTTATCAAGCTCTAACCAACCCGCGAGCCTAAACGAGCCCACTATTTATATAATACATTAATTATATATATAAATAATGATAGTTACTACTTATAAATAATAACTAAATTATATATAAAGTGATAATCATAACTAATATCAAATAACTAATAAATATAAAATGAGCCGAGCTCAAGCTTTAGAAACAAAGATTGAATCGAGCCAAGCTCGAGTTCGAACTTTAATCGCTCGAGTTTGAGCCTAGTCTAGTTCAAGCTCAACTCGGCTTGTTTGCACCCCTACTTATAAGTAGACCGCCTTGGGTTATGCTTTGATCGATCAGACGCAATATGACTATTTTAAAAGAAAACAGATAAAAAAAAACAATTAACACGCACATAAAATCAGTTGATATCACATACAATAACATTGAATGGATATTACCATAGCACATCTGCTTCTAAGTGAAACAAATTATAAAACAGTTTGGTTGTAGGAAATCATACCTTAGGCTACTTGCACAATCTCTTCGGCAAAACCAATTAAAACAAACTTATTTCCTTTGTCAATGACAAGGAATGACATTCATGCTTTGTAAATTTTACCATCCGCTTCAAGTATCTCATCCTTCAAATATTACACAACAAAATTAATCAATATCCTATGTTTATTTGGTACATGTTATTATTTATATAACAAAGGGTAAATAATGAAATAACCTTCAACTCTTGAGAAGAAAGCTTGTATGCATCTGAAGCATTAAAAATGCCAAAAAAAAAAAATACTTGCAATATAAAAAACCAAATCATCATTCTTGGCAAAATGCCAAACCGTCATTCCTGCAACATAATATAACCTTCATTTTACCATTGGTCTTGGTTTTACATTACAAACTAAACCATCATTCTTGGCAAAATGCCAAAAGATATTGCAATATAAAAAATATAAGGCAAAAAGCATTTAAAAATACATTGCAAAACAAAAGCAACTTCATTTTGCAAACTATAGTTATCTTTTTAGCATATTAGAAAATACAATGGACCAATGGTTACCTTGCAATATAGAAAACCTATCATGGTGAGTTAGAAATTTAATTATTCTGCAAGACAATATAAAAACTATAAATAATTTCTTTTTTCTAATGACCTTCATATATATCAGGGGATGATAAAGTTGTCAAAAATAAAAGACAGTGGTGAACAAGGGAGTAATGGAAACCAGCTTCTTAAGTTAACCTGTTGCAGTACAAACTCGAGTTAGGTAGGATTTATACATCAAACTTTTATGATCTTAAAATCTTGTATGGACCCTTTAAATTGAAGTGACAACCTACAAGAAAAAAAAACATAACTTAGAATCAATTATATATTCAATGACACTCTTTGTAATGTAGTTTGATAACGTTTTCCATTTTCCAAATTGGCTAAGGGTATTAGGCGCAAGGTACTTGTCGAACTCTAAACTTTTACAGCTTGAGAGCATATCTCTTCCTTCAACAGTACTGGAAATTAATATTAACATATAAGAAATAAATTAGAATCAAATATTTTAAAAAATGACAGAAAAACATAACTATGACGAGAAGGAGAGATGAAGGTACCATCCAAGCAGATTCGGTAATCAAAGCAATGGAATGAATAGAGGTCAATTGATTGTGTTAAAAGACATCACTTGTGATGATACCGATTACAAATTCCTTCTAACCTGCACAGAAAAATATAAATTTTAAGAATTAGGGCAACAAATAAAATAGCAAGTTCATAACAATTAAAATACCCAGTTCATAACAATATGTCCTCTAGGACCTGACATCCGTGTATCTAGAAAAATAATGAAGTTGTTACCTAACCCTAAGCCTAACATAATTTCCTTTCAGTTCTTCTCATATAAAGCAGATTATAATTCATTGACGACATATCAGTGATTGCTATATGCAGACTTGTATCAAAGTTAGAACGATAACTGGTCATTTCACAAGCTGCAAATCAGTTACAACAAGCGAAACCAATAATTAGTTTTTATACAATATATGATTAAAACAAACGACGGAAATCCAATTTACAATATATGATTAAAACAAACGACAGAAATCCAATTAAGTGAATAAATGATAATTATACGCAAAATTGAAAGAGGGAAACGGTGATAAACGCTGAAGAAGACATTAGCCTTAACCCATTTGCCTTGCGTCACTGCCAAATGATTTTGTTTAATCAAAATCTAAAGCTTCTAATTTGTGGTGGTCCGTCTATATAGCATTTCATCAAACAGGTTGTGTGCAAATACCAAACCCAACAATCATACAAACATCACCTAAAGTATATGACATAAAACTAGATCTAAACACAATTTATGCTTCAAGTAATAAAAAGGAGAACAAATTATGGTGGGTAGAAGGGATGATAGAACTTACTGATGAGGTTCTTAAAGGATTCATGGCAGCCATAAGGGATTGATGAACGATGGTGTTGGGTCGAGGAATACACCTTTGGTGGTGGCGGACGAACTTCACCTAGGGTTAATGTGGCTGATAGATCATAGGTAAGATGAGTTTCGGGGTAAGGATAACGGGAGGCAACTGAATTGAAAATTAATATAATTTGGGAAAAATTAAAAGATTTGGGGGAACTAAAAATTTTAGATAATCTAAAAGTTTGAGATTTGGGGGGAAATTGGTTTTGAGAGGGAAACTGAAATAAAAGTTAAAAGCAGCTTATATATTTTTTATGTAAAAAAAAGGTTTTACTAATTTTTTTCTTTTTTGAAGTTGAAATAAAACAATATTTTTTATTTAAAATATTTAAATGTAAAAAATATTGTTTTTGGATATTTTTTTATTTTGTTGGCAAATTTTTTATATTAGGATAAGGGTTCAGGGCTTGAAATTTCAGTGGCATACGTAAAGTGTCATTAAAAACTTAAATTAGTGGCATATAAGTTAAATGCCACTAAAAGCGTGTATTAAGCAACTTCGACATACGTAAAGTGACATTAAAACATATATTAGTGGCAAAAATACTTAATGCCATTAAATGTGTGCGCCACTAAATGGCTTTTTGTTTGTAGTAGTATCTAGGTCGGAATCACTAGAGGCCGGGATATAGTATAAATTAATTAATTTGTCCAAGGGATATATTACTTGTTTCTATTAGTCCGTCGGTGAGTCGTCCATTCCCAGAAAGTAGTTACTTTTATATATATCAAGTCCTTCACACTTTGGTGTTATCTCCGAGTAAAGGCAAGAGCTTACCCAATCAGAAGTCTCATCCAAAACCTTTAACCTCTGCTAAGAGCATCAACATGTTTTGTCTTTACATACATAATAAACATGAACGACCCAAGTTAATGATGTCACAAAATGTTGGTAGATTTTAAGGATTAGGCGGAAACTCTAATGATCCAAGTTAATGGAGAAACTATTATTTCACTCAATTTCAATAAACTATATTAACTAGTTAAAGTCGTTAACACATACATACATTGCTTACCTATGATCTTTCTTAGTTATCTTGACATCAAGGGGACAAGTTTCCCCAAAATACCCTTATGAATCTAGCCAAGAATGACCATGGAAGAAGATATGGTCAAACTTGTAAAAATTATATAAATCATAAAAAGCTTGATTACACTAATGATTCTTGAGTTTGTCCTTATGATTACAATGATTTGAAAGTGTGGGTAGAAGAGAAGTATGTAGTGGAGAAGGGGAGAGAGAATGAGAAAGTGAAAATCGTGGAATTAGGCCTCTATTTATAGGTTAGCTAGGGCCAAGACATGCCCCGTGCTCGGTCAGAGGACCTGCTGTAGCCATTATTCGAGGCACGTGTCGTGTCTCATACGCACGGGCCGTGGTCAAATTTGTGGGCTCAACGGGACTTTCAAATCTTCGTAAAGCTTTATCTTTTCTTGTAGTGTCGAGGCATGGGGTGTGCCTTCAGGGCACGGGCTGTGCCTAGCCTTTTTCGCCTGATCTTCGCGCAGTGGGATTATAGAGGTGTCTGGTGGTGTCGGGATCCAAGGCACAGGGTGTGTCTACCAAGGCATGAGGCGTGTCCTGACAATAGTTATGTGTTCATTAGTGCAAGTTTATGCCAAAAGATTGCATTTCACCGAGCGACATTTACGAATCACGAATAAGTTGACAATGAGTTTTAACTCATATTTTGTTTCAAATATGTTGAGGTTACATTTTAACTTTGCTTATTATTGTTGGGACGTGAAAGAAATGGAATTCATAAGTCGTATAAATAAAACATATGAAGAAAACGTCTCGATCACATGATGTAAACTTCACTAGCCCGCGAGGCAACGCCCGTGAGTCTAAATTCTAGTTATTTTAAAAAAGAAGTAAACACTTTTCTTCCAAAAACTTTTTTTTTCTCAAAAATCTTTAAAAAAACCACTTGTTCCAGCAAAAATAAACTTACATCGGGCGTAACTACCGACTTGACAATTTTTTTTTGTTTTTTTCTTTTTATAGATATGTTTATAATATTTTCATCTACGTTTGTGCAAAAAATGGTGACCCAATTCGCGCGAGAAGTGGTTCACATGTTTCTCACAACTCGTGGTGGTTCTTAATAGAACCAAAGCCTATATATATATATGGTGGGGTTCTAGAGTGAATACTACTGTATTTGCGAACTAAGTGAACAAATCCTGGCCATTGATCTACACACGTGTATGGCCAGGATCTCATCATCAAATCGTAAAATACACTAGTGTATTTCACATCAAATCCTGGCCATTGATCTATACACGTGTATGGCCAGGATTAGTTCACTCATTTCGCAAGCTACATTAGTGTTCACACTTGAACCTAATCCTATATATATAAAGGGAGCCGCTAAAATGAAAACCACCCCAGTTGTAAGAACCATGAGAACCACTCTCCACCAATCAACCAAAGGGGTAGTTTGGTCATTTAACCCAAATGTCTAATCTCTCACTCTCTCTCCACATTTAATATGTCAGATATTTCTCTCTCCCTTCCTTTTTATAAGTCAGATCTTTGTCTCTCTCTAAAACCCATCCCTGTTGAAGACATTCTTCATCATCTAAATTCTTCATCATCTTCAATAGAGTATAGGGCGCCCCTCCTTTTCCAGCCAACACCTCCTACTCCGGTGATCCCCTTCCTACTCCGACCACCCCCTCCTTCTCCGGCGGCCCCTCGTTTCTCCGGCGACCCCCTTCTTCTCCATCGGAGCCGTTTACCGGCGAATACCGGCGCTCCGGCGTCACTTTTTACCCGTTACCCACATCCCCTGGTGGTTGCGGCGTGGTTTGTGACAACTCGTATTTCGGAACCTATCCTTGTACTTTGATGTAACGTATGTGTACGTGATGCGATTATATGTAAATGATTGATTAAATGAATGTTATGCTTGATATGTGCTTTGTGTAATGTATGTATGTATAGAAACGGCCCAAACGCACAACATAACCCGAACGCACAAGCCCATTCGGGCTACACTCTTGTATTAGGACCAATGGGCAGCCATTAGGAGGGTTCGGCCCACTCTCTCTCTTTTGCGCATAACAGTTAGAGTAGAGGTATACTCCTCATTTGTTTGTCAAACACCCACACACACAAAACCCTAGTGCTCTCTTCCTTCTCTCTAGGACTCGACGGCAACAACACCTCTCTCCCTCGAAGCTTGTGATTCAGATTGCCCTCACTCTATCTTTAATCGGTTAGTGTTTCAAGAATTATGCTTTGTTGAGTGATGTTATAATTCCATGATTTATGTGATTACTAGAATTATTTGTGTGTAATGATGTTCTAGTAAAACGGATTGTATTGTTGATGATCCAAAACAGAATAGATGTTAATTAACCATCATGACCTGTTTTTGGATTGTTATTTAATGATTTGGAGAATGATATATGATTTCTTATGATTGGGAATCACTAGGATTGTTCATATAGATCGACCCACTTGTGTAGAGTATTTAAATGGATTTAGAATCGATAATTATGTGATGATAATCTTGATTCAGATACATGTTAATCGGCTGAAATATGTTTATGATAGGAGGAATTATTGTGTTGTCATGTTGGGTTGTATGCTAGAAATTAAGAGCTTGAACCGGATTAATGCAAACCGTTGTGATGTTTGATATTAGGGTTCATAGAAATTCAATGTTAAATCCTTGTTTGATCGATCTAATTGCATGATTGAATCTGTTGGTGTGTTGATTGATAATCTTGTAAAAGGAAACCACATAATTGATTGATTGTTCGCTAAATCAGATAATGGAAACAATGTAACTGATTAACATAATATTCGGATGTTTAAACCATTCGCACAAGACCTCTTGGTCGCACAAGAGGTCCATTCGCACAAGAAGTCTAGTCGCATAAGCTGATATGGTCGCACAAGATGACATGATCGCACAAGAGGTCCCCAGTCGCACAAGACTGCTAGATCGCACAAGTTGTTATGTTTGTTTAACTGTTGGGCCGGATATTCATGTCGGGTTGGGCTGGTTCTGATCGCACAACCCAATCGGATCGCACAAGTCGATCGGATCGTACAAGCTGTCCGAATCGCACAAGGCTTAGGTTTATTTGATTGGGCCATGTTTATGCTTATAGTCTTGTTGGGTTTCTTGATATTGGGCCGGGTAGTATTGGGCTCCAACGGATGACTCGCACAAGGCCATTAAGCTTGTGCGAGCCCAATCTTTTAATTGCACAAGTGAATACGTTATGACTGTTAAACGTGATGATGTGTGCTTGCCATGATTTGTATGTGTTCCTTATCTGCTAGCTTATGTGATACTTCTGTGCACTACTCGAAACCAAAACCTGACTTGTATGGTAACCATGTTAGGACGTGGTTGACCACTAGCAGCTAGACTTGACCTTTCTGTGTATCTGCCGAGCAAACCAAGGTGAGTTCACACTAGCCAAGGCATGGGATTCCCGGTGGGTTGGGAATGGGATTGAATAACTACTCGTACAACCATTAATATTAAACTACTTACTACTGTCCTCAGATTGAAGGGCACGTACGTAAAACCTACGTACACTTATACTTACTATTGTCCTTGGATTGAAGGGCACGTACGTAAAACCTACGTACACGATCATAAGACCATCAACTCTATCAATTGAAGTCCCTCATTTATCGACTTAATCGCCGAGGCCTATGGCGAGCGGGTCATTAGTAGATAGCACTATTAGGGTTTAACAAAGCTCACACCGTGCCAGTCGGACGGGCGTGTACTAATGGACTATGGGCAAAGGGTCAATGCTGATAGACATTGACTTAGGGCACCTCTTACATTTTCGTAGCAGTCGATACGCGTGGTCTAATTAAACATGGGAAGCCCCCACTAATCTTCGCAAACATGTCAGGATGACCGCGATACGAATTAATACGATGCATGGTTTACAAAACGATATATGATTTACCAAACGAACATTATAACTACACAACCAACTGTGAACTCGCTCAACTTTGTTGTTGATTCGTTGCTACATGCCTTGCAGGTCATTAGGTACTTATGGAGCTTGCACAGGGAGGAACGGTCGTTGTGGAATATGGTAGTGTGTGCCATGCTTTAAACATTACTTTATTGTACTTAATACTTACACTGGGTTTTACAATTATGCTTCCGCTAAACACTTAACTATGCTTTGGTTTTGAACACCTTTCATATTGTTTGGTTGAATTATGTTTACTTACATGCTTGTTCAATATGATTGGTGGCTTGATCCTGGTCAGTCACGCCTCCAAGCGGTGATACTCCGCATGTGGATTTTGGGGGTGTGACAGATTGGTATCAGAGCCATTGGTTATAGAGAACTTGGTTTTAATAAGGGAAAACGTTTTTGTTAAAACCAGACTATAACCTGTACAGTGCTCTACGATCCACAACGACGCTTCACCCCACGTGCAAGGCTCGACATTCTAGGTGATATGGTTTATGTTTTATTGCCTACTTGCTAGATTACATAGAACTTCGCTTATGGTATGCTTAGATAAACGTAGCAACGATAGCTTGAAAACACATGCGTGCTTGCTCCCTTCTGTCACTTCACACTTACACACATTCGCGACACCTTTCCTACTTGTGTTTTCTTTGATGTGAAGATCATGAATGGACGTGTGAACCTAACTCAAGCCAGCTGACGGCTCTTTTCAACGAACAAGTTAAGGCAGCACTCGCAGCCTCTCAGGTAGGAGGTATAACCTGCTATTCCAAACCTAACCTAGGATGTTATATCCTACTCTCATCACCCAACTCTCGCACTTAACCCTGTCTTTTCTTCCTCGCGCAACAAGGTCAGAATGCTCAGCCGCCTGTATGCACATTCAAGACGTTCATGGACTGTCGTCCTAGTACTTTCAGTGGCACTAAAGGAGCTGTTGGACTCCTCCATTGGTTTGAAAAGCTCGAGTCTGTCTTAGAGATGTGTGAATGCCCTGAGGCTAGTAGGGTGAAGTACGCCACTGGTACTCTCGAAGGCACTGCGCTAACATAGTGGAACGCGCAAGTTCAGATGCTGGGGCTGGCGGCTGCTAATGCCACCCCATGGAATGATTCTTATGGAACTGATCAAACGTGAATACTGTAGTCGTGATGACATCCATAAGCTGGAAGTGGAGTTCGTTAACCTGAAGATGACGGGGTCAGAGATAGAGGCGTATACGAAGCAATCCAACGAACTGGCAGGGTTATGACTAGCTATAGTGGATCCTCCTATCAAGCGTATTGAGTTGTACCCCAGAGGCTTGGTACCAGAATATCAAAGTCATGTGACATCGGCCAACCTTGCTACCATCCAGGATATTACTCGTCTTGCCCATCGTCTCTCAGATCAGGCTGTAGAACAGAACAAACTGCCGAAACGTATTAATGCTGCTACAACTACTTCAGATGCACCTAGTGACAACAAACGCAAGTGGTATGGGAATTCGAACAAGGGTTTCACTTCGGTTCAGTATCAGTCGCAGCAATGGATGAGTACAGGAGCCCCAGTCAGCAGTCTTTTGGTAATCGAAGTCAGGGTGGATACAGGGGAAACCACCCTAAGTGCAATCGATGTAAATTGCACCACAGCGGGCCGTGCAACAAAGATCATTGTCAGAGATGCAACAAGCTTGGTCATGAAGCCAGAGATTGCAGAAACTCACATCATGCAAACCAGAACCGACAACAGCGGCCACAAGCACCACAGAATCAGCAGCAACAGCAGGGTAACAAGGGATGCTATTCGTGTGGTGCTGAAGGTCACTTCAAGGGACACTGCCCACAGTTGAACCAGAACCAAGGAAACGGGAACAACAATGGAGGCAACAACGGGGGTAATAACGACGGCAAGGGTGCCAGGGGTCAAGTGTTCGTAATTGGTCAGGGTGATGCTAGGTATGACCCCAACGTTGTGATGGTTTTGACATCATTATTGGTATGGATTGGTTATCCCAACCACAAGCAGAGATTCTTTGCAACGAGAAGACCGTCCGTATTCCTCGCTCAGGGGATGAACCTCTCATGATCCATGGCGACAAAAGTGGTGCGGTTGCGAGCATCATCTCTTTCCTTAAGGCCCAGAAATGTTTGCGTAAGGGCCACACTGCTATTTTGGCTCTCGTTACTGACACCTCGAAGAAAGATAAGAAGATAGAAGATTTTCCGATTGTATGCGACTATCCTGAGGTATTCCCTGAGGAATTACCTGGTCTTCCGCCTCATCATCAGGTCAAGTTTCAGATTGAGCTAGCTCCTGGAGCAGCACCTATAGCTCGTGCACCTTATCGCCTAGCTCCATCAGAGTTGAAAGAACTCTCAGCGCAACTACAAGAACTCTTGGATAAGGGTTTTATTCGTCCTAGCTCTTCGCCCTGGGGAGCTCCAGTCGTGTTTGTGAAGAAGAAAGATGGTACTTTCAGAATGTGCATAGACTACCGTGAACTCAACAAGGTGACGGTGAAGAATCGTTATCCTCTTCCACGTATTGATGATCTGTTCGACCAGCTGCAAGGGTCGAGTTACTACTCCAAGATTGATCTGAGATCGGGTTATCACCAGCTGAGAGTCTGAGAGGAGGACGTCTTCAAAACAGCCTTTAGAACTCGATATGGACACTACGAGTTTTTGGTCATGCCCTTTGGGCTAACAAACGCACCTGCGGTTTTCATGGACCTTATAAATCGGGTGTGCAAGCCTTACCTCGACAAGTTCGTCATAGTTTTCATCGATGACATCCTGGTCTATTCTAAGAGTCAGGAAGAACACGAGCAGCATCTACGACTTATCTTGGAACTCCTACGAACAGAACAGCTTTATGCAAAGTTCTCGAAATGTGACTTCTGGCTTCGTGAAGTCCATTTCCTAGGCCACGTGGTAAACAAGGATGGGTGTCACGTTGATCCATCCAAGGTAGACTCGATCAGGAACTGGCCTGCACCTAGAACACCAACAGAAATCTGTCAAATCTTGGGCTTGGCAGGTTACTACAGAAGGTTCATTAAGGATTTCTCCAAGATCGCGCAACCTCTCACCTCACTAACACAAAAAGGTGTCGCCTACCGTTGGGGTGATGCACAGGAAACTGCGTTTCAACACTTAAAGGATAGACTTTGTAGCGCACCTATCCTCACGCTGCCTGAGGGCACATATGACTTTGTGGTTTACTGCGATGCATCAATTCAGGGTCTTGGTTGTGTATTGATGCAACGGGATTAAGTTATAGCCTACGCCTCACGTCAACTCAAGTTCATGAAAGGAACTACACTACACACGATTTAGAGCTGGGAGCTGTTGTTTTGCACTTAAGATATGGAGACACTACCTGTACGGTACCAAGTGCGCCATCTACACCGATCACAGGAGTCTTGAGCATATCTTCAAACAGAAGGAACTGAATATGCGACAACGACGATGGATTGAGCTGTTGAATGACTACGAATGCTCGATCAGGTACCACCCAGGCAAAGCCAATGTTGTGGCTGACGCCCTCAGTCGAAAGGACACTACGCATAAGCGCGTACGAGCTTTACAACTCACTATTCAATCTAGTCTTCCTGCACAGATACGAGATGCCCAGGTGGAAGCATTGAAACCAGAAAACATCAGGGCTGAAGCCCTACGCGGCTCAAGGCAACGATTACAACAAAAGGAAGACGGTGCTTACTATGTAACAGGACGCATTTGGGTCCCACTCTATGGCAACCTATGAGAGCTTGTGATGGATGAGGCACACAAGTCTCGTTACTCAGTACACCCTGGTTCGGATAAGATGTACCACGACTTGAAAACTACGTATTGGTGGCCTAGCATGAAAGCTCACATAGCAACCTACGTTAGTAAATGTTTGACTTGTGCGAGAGTCAAGACTGAATATCAGAAACTCTCAGGCCTACTTCAACAACCAGAGATACCGCAATGGAAATGGGAGAAAATTTCCATGGATTTTGTTACTGGCCTGCCTAGATCTCAACGTGGTAACAATACTATTTGGGTGATCGTGGATCGACTCACAGAGTCTGCACACTTCTTGGCTATCAAGGAAATGGATAAGTTCTCCACTTTAGCAGACGTATATCTTAAGGAAGTTGTATCGAGGCACGGAGTGCCCACCTCTATTATCTCGGATCGTGAGGCACGTTTTACTTCTGAACTGTGGCAAGCAATGCACAAGTCCTTTGGCTCACGTTTAGATATGAGCACAACTTATCACCCGCAAAAGGATGGGCAGTCTGAACGCACCATCCAGACCCTTGAAGACATGCTTAGGGCATGTGTAATTGACTTTGGCAACGGCTGGGAAAAGCATCTGCCACTTGTGGAATTTTCGTACAATAACAGCTACCACACCAGCATTAAAGCTGCTCCATTTGAGGCATTGTACGGGCGTAAATGCCGGTCACCTCTTTGTTGGGCAGAGGTGGGAGATAGTCAGATCACTGGTCCAGAACTTGTGGTAGACACAACAGAACGAATTGCTCAAATACGACAACGAATGGCGGCAGCTCGTGACCGCCAGAAAAGCTACGCCGATAAGGGCAGGAAACCACTTGAGCTCCAGGTTGGGGAGCGTGTACTACTCAAAGTTTCACCCTGGAAGGGTGTGGTTCGTTTTGGTAAACGAGGCAAACTTAACCCACGATACGTCGGACCTTTCGAAGTCATCAAGAAAATAGGCAAGGTGGCCTACAAACTGAACCTACCAGCAGAACTCAGTCCAGTTCACAACGTTTTCCACGTGTCGAATCTGAAGAGGTGTCTGTCAGATGAGAGTCTCGTAGTTCCTTTGAAGGAGCTCACTATCGACGAGCAGTTACGATTCGTCGAGGAACCAGTCAAAATTACGGACCGGGATGTTAAGGTCCTTAAGCACACTAGAATACCTCTCGTTCGAGTTCATTGGAACTCACGTCACGGCCCAGAGTTCACCTGGGAACGCGAAGATCAAATGAAACAAAAGTATCCCCAACTATTCGCAAACAGTACAACCACTACTGATGCTGAAGCTACGGAATTTCGATCAACGGGGGGAGGATGTGACACCCTAGGAAAACCATGCAACTTAACTAGCTTCCTCAGTGAGTACGTACCAAATTTTGGGACAAAATTTCTTTCAACTTGGGGATAATGTGACAACTCGTATTTCGGAACCTATCCTTGTACTTTGATGTAACGTATGTATACGTGATGCGATTATATGTAAGTAATTGATTAAATGAATGTTATGCTTGATATGTGCTTTGTGTAATGTATTTATGTATAGAAACGGCCCAAACGCACAACACAACCCGAACGCACAAGCCCATTCGGGCTACACTCTTGTATTAGGACCAATGGGCAGCCATTAGGAGGGTTCGGCCCACTCTCTCTCTTTTGCGCATAACAGTTAGGAGTAGAGGTATACTCCTCATTTGTTTGTCAAACACTCACACACACAAAACCCTAGTGCTCTCTTCCTTCTCTCTAGGACTCGACGGCAACAACACCTCTCTCCCTCGAAGCTTGTGATTCGGATCGCCCTCACTCTATCTTTAATCGGTTAGTGTTTCAAGAATTATGCTTTGTTGAGTGATGTTATGATTCCATGATTTATGTGATTACTAGAATTGTTTGTGTGTGATGATGTTCTAGTAAAACGGATTGTATTGTTGATGATCCAAAACCGAATAGATGTTAATTGACCATCATGACCTGTTTTCGGATTGTTGTTTAATGATTTGGAGAATGATATATGATTTCTTATGATTGGGAATCACTAGGATTGTTCATATAGATCGACCCACTTGTGTATAGTATTTAAATGGATTTAGAATCGATAATTATGTGATGATAATCTTGATTCAGATACATGTTAATCGGCTGAAATATGTTTATGATAGGAGGAATTATTGTGTTATCATGTTGGGTTGTATGCTAGAAATTAAGAGCTTGAACCGGATTAATGCAAACCGTTGTGATGTTTGATATTAGGGTTCATAGAAATTCAATGTTAAATCCTTGTTTGATCGATCTAATTGCATGATTGAATCTGTTGGTGTGTTGATTGATAATCTTGTAAAAGGAAACCACATAATTGATTGATTGTTGGCTAAATCGGATAATGGAAACAATGTAACTGATTAACATAATATTCGGATGTTTAAACCATTCGCACAAGACCTCTTGGTCGCACAAGAGGTCCATTCGCACAAGAAGTCTAGTCGCATAAGCTGATCTGGTCGCACAAGATGACCTGATCGCACAAGAGGTCCCCAGTCGCACAAGACTGCTGGATCGCACAAGTTGTTATGTTTGTTTAACTGTTAGGCCGGATATTCATGTTGGGCTGGGCTGGTTCTGATCGCACAACCCAATCGGATCGCACAAGTCGATCGGAACGTACAAGCTGTTCGAATTGCACAAGGCTTAGGTATATTTGATTGGGCCATGTTTATGCTTATAGTCTTGTTGGGTTTCTTGATATTGGGCCGGGTAGTATTGGGCTCCAACGGATGACTCGCACAAGGCCATTAAGCTTGTGTGAGCCGAATCTTTTAATTGCACAAGTGAATACGTTATGACTGTTAAACGTGATGATGTATGCTTGCCATGATTTGTATGTGTTCCTTATCTGCTAGCTTATGTGATACTTATGTGCACTACTCGAAACCAAAACCTGACTTGTATGGTAACCATGTTAGGACGTGGTTGACCACTAGCAGCTAGACTTGACATTTCTGTGTATCTGCCGAGCAAACCAAGGTGAGTTCACACTAGCCAAGGCATGGGATTCCCGGTGGGTTGGGAATGGGATTGAATAACTACTCGTACAACCATTAATATTAAACTACTTACTACTGTCCTCGGATTGAAGGGCACGTACGTAAAACCTACGTACACTTATACTTACTACTGTCCTCGGATTGAAGGGAACGTACGTAAAACCTACGTACACGATCATAAGACCATCAACTCTATCAATTGAAGTCCCTCATTTATCGACTTAATCGCCGAGGCCTATGGCGAGCGGGTCATTAGTAGATAGCGCTATTAGGGTTTAACAAACCTCACACCGTGCCAGTCGGACTGGCGTGTACTAATGGACTATGGGCAAAGGGTCAATACTGATAGACATTGACTTAGGGCACCTCTTACATTTTCGTAGCAGTCGATACGTGTGGTCTAATTACACATGGGAAGCCCCCACTAATCTTCGCAAACATGTCAGGATGACCGCGATACGAATTAATACGATGCATGGTTTACAAAACGATATACGATTTACAAAGCGAACATTATAACTACACAACCAACTGTGAACTCACTCAACTTTGTTGTTAATTCGTTGCTACATGCCTTGCAGGTCATTAGGTACTTATGGAGCTTGCACAGGGAGGAACGGTCGTTGTGGAATATGGCAGTGTGTGCCATGCTTTAAACATTACTTTATTGTACTTAATACTTACAATGGGTTTTACAATTATGCTTCCGCTAAACACTTAACTATGCTTTGGTTTTGAACACCTTTCATATTGTTTGGTTGAATTATGTTTACTTACATGCTTGTTCAATATGATTGGTGGCTTGATCCTGGTCAGTCACGCCTCCAAGCGGTGATACTCCGCGTGTGGATTTTGGGGGTGTGACAGATTGGTATCAGAGCCATTGGTTATAGAGAACTTGGTTTTAATAAGGGAAAACGTTTTTGTTAAAACCAGACTATAACCTGTACAGTGCTCTACGATCCACAACGACGCTTCACCCCACGTGCAAGGCTCGACATTCTAGGTGATATGGTTTATGTTTTATTGCCTACTTGCTAGATTACATAGAACTTCGCTTATGGTATGCTTAGATAAACGTAGCAACGATAGCTTGAAAACACATGCGTGCTTGCTCCCTTCTGTCACTTCACACTTACACACATTCGCGACACCTTTCCTACTTGTGTTTTCTTCGATGTGAAGATCATGAATGGACGTGTGAACCTAACTCAAGCCAGCTGACGGCTCTTATCAACGAACAAGTTACGGCAGCACTCGCAGCCGCTCAGGCAGGAGGTATAACCTGCTATTCCAAACCTAACCTATGATGTTATATCCTACTCTCATGACCTAACTCTCGCGCTTAACCCTGTCTTTTCTTCCTCGCGCAACACGGTCAGAATGCTCAGCCGCCTGTATGCACATTCAAGACGTTCATGGACTGTCGTCCTAGTACTTTCAGTGGCACTAAAGGAGCTGTTGGACTCCTCCATTGGTTTGAAAAGCTCGAGTCTTTCTTAGAGATGTGTGAATGCCCTGAGGCTCGTAGGGTGAAGTACGCCACTGGTACTCTCGAAGGCACTGCGCTAACATAGTGGAACGCGCAAGTTCCGATGCTGGGGCTGGCGGCTGCTAATGCCACCTCATGGAATGATTCTTAAGGAACTGATCAAACGTGAATACTGTAGCCGTGATAAAAACGACGCTTGAAAAAGTTGAGCGTAAAAACGGCGTGAAAAAACGACCCATTAAAAAACGACGCGTTAAAAAACCGGGCGTGAAAAACGGCGTGCAAAAACCGGCGCGCAAAAAAAATTGTCTTGTTAAAAAAATTTGAATTTAAAAATGTTTTTAATAAAAAAATCTTTTTAAAAAATAAAAAGTAATATAATAAAACTAAAAAGTAATATAATAAAACAAAAACGTAATAAAAAAATAATAAAGACAAAAAGACAAAAAAAAGTTATTTTACTAAACTACCCTTTTAGATTAAAATATTAAAGAAATAATAAAACAAAATGTATTTAATATTAATTGTAGTTACTTTTAATCACATTCATCCATCTTGTTGATCTAAGGGCTAGAAAGTGGTTCCCATGTTTCTTACAACTTATATATATATATATATATAGGGGAAGGATCCACTAAAAAGTAGATTTTGCCTAAGTAGTCTAAGAAGGATTGTGATGATCAGATGTGACACTTCTAATAAGTAGAAATGAAGGACATTTTGGTCTTTATAAATAAGAGTGAAAATGACATGTGGCACTTCTTTTGTTTTTTTAAAATACAAAAAAATATAGTACAAAAAAATATAACACAAAAAATCTTGCACAAAAAAATATAGCCACAAAAAATGTAGTACAAAAAAATATAGCACAAAAAAATTTAGTAAAAAAAATATAGCACGAAAAAATTCACCAAAATAATGTAGTACAAAAAAAATCTAACACGGAAAATTGAGAAAAAAAAATTAAGACAAAAAAATCCATCACAAAAAGTTTAGCACAAAAAATGATATACAACATAGAAATACAACACATTTTAGTGGGTTTTTTTACTCTTCGTATTTTATATAGCAATATGGTACTCAAATTAAAGATAAAAAACGCTCGATTTTATGGTGGAATTTTTATGAAAAAATAATGTCGTATAAAAAAGTTATGAACGTTTAAAAAATGGGGGTGGAATATGCATGTGCCTTGCATGTGGAGAGAGAAAGTCCATAAATATGATTTTCCCAAGATACCCTTGCACTCATTTTTTCTCCTACACTTTCATCTTAACCATTGATTTGAAAAATGAATGGTTAAGATTCCTTCTCATCCTACTTAGGCAAAATGAACTTTTTATTTGATCTTTGCCCTTGTAAATTAACCGTTCGAAGACCCACTATGGTAAAAATCTTTACTCGTGCAAGACATTTTGTCACTAGCAGAACTCTAACCGACAACCTCCCCTAAAGAAAGTCATACAAACACCGCTAGAGCACTAGCCCTTTGGTGCCATCGCTCATAGACATGCTCAAATCGGTTTTTATACTAACCGAAACCGGTTAACCGGTTGGGGCTGTTAATGGGCCAAAAAAACAAAACCGGTTACGGTTAATAACCGACCGGTTATTAACCCCGAACATCAAGAACCGATAATAACCGACCGGTTAACTTGTGAACCGGTTAATAAAAACCGGTTTTTTCCTGTTATTTTAAACAAGGCTGCAGAATTATATAAAAACTGCAGAATTTAAAAAAAAAGCTGCAGAATCATATACAAAACATGCAGAATTTTATAAAAACATGCAGAATCATTTAAAAACATGCAAAATTATATAAAAACATGCAGAATTATATAAAAACATGTAGAATTATATTAAAACTGCAGAAAGTTAAAAAAAATGCTGCAGAATTATATAAAAACATGCAGAATTTTATAAAAACCTGCAGAAACTTATACAAATCCTGCAGAAACATATTTTAACCTGCAGAATTATATTTTACCTGCAGAATTATATAAAAACATACAAAAAAGCTGCAGAATCATATACAAAACCTGCAGAATTATATAAAAACATGCAGAATCATTTAAAAACATGCAGAATCATATAAAAACATGCAGAATTATATAAAAACATGCAGAATTATATTAAAAACACAAATAAACCAAATAAAATACTTTTTTATAATTATATTAGTAGATCAAGTAACATTACATTAATAAACATGAAAATATCCAATACAATTTTCTTAACTAGTCTAGAATGAAGTTGTCGTCTTGTAGTTTTGTTTCGTCATTTCTTCGTTTACTCGCTTCGGGGGCTAGTAGAGCGTACGGATTCATCGTACGTGAGTTCGTCATCGGAAAGTGGTTGCGCCCGTCCCTGAAAAACTTCGACATCATGTAATTGTTCTTCCACCGCAAGCTCGCCCTCAAGACTTGAAATATGTTGTATACGTTCCACGCCATACAAGTAATTCTTCAAACAAATGCACATTTCCATCGCCTCCGGTGTAAGTCTTGTTCGTCGAATAGATAGTACCATTCCATTAAGAGAAAAAACCGACTCCGAAGCTACCGTAGAAGCTTGGGAGCTTAGTAGATCACGTGCCATGGCGGCTAAAACGGGATAATGCGGTTCTTATATTTTCCACCAAGCCAAAATATCAAAGTTGTGAAACTCGTCGGGTGACAAGGTTGCTAAAAAATCGGTATATTTATACCTCCCGAGTTCACTATTTGATGCATCACCTCGAGAACGTTTACTATTTTCATTTCTTAACGAATTATAGAAATTTAACTCCGCATCTTTTCTCGACGCCTTCGAGCTCGCCGCCATTTTTTGGTGTAACAATTCAGGTCTGCAGTCTACTGTGCTGCCTGCTGTTGAAGATGTGCGCAGACCGGTTAACCGGTTAATAATATTCAAGAAAACCGGTTTTTAATTAACCGGTTACAAACCGGTTGTTGCTATGAATAACGAAAACCGGTTACGAACCGCCGGTTATTTATTAACCTTAACCGGTTATTGTGGTACCGGTTAAAAACCGGTTTCGGTTACGGTTATTAACCGGTTACGGTTAAAAAACCGGTTTATTTGAGCATGTCTAATCGCTCATCAGCTAGGTTGGTGTAATACCCAAGTTGGGAATAGTGGAAGCACATGAAACAAAAAGTTGCTCACTTTGTTTATGTTTCTTTTTATCTTTTTTTCTTCAATCTTATTGCGGACAAAACAAAGACCAAATAATCTTTGAGAGCTGCATCAAAACAAATCTCAATTCTGATCATTTTTTGATGGCTACTTTTGTTTTCTTCCTCTTTTTGACTGGTCTTTTGTATTACCCTAGCCTTCTAAACAGCCCCACATCAGTCTCTAGCTCTTTCTTTGAGATGACGGACCCATTGTTATCATTATTTTCAGATCATGAGTACTCACATAAACTAAAGATAGATTCATGTTGTCTCTACTTATGTTCTTTTTGGGTAGAAAGGTAAGATTCCATGATAGGAATGATTATTTGAGTTAGAGATCCAAGAAAACCTTCCCTTACTTTCATGCAAGATCAACAACTTTTTTTTGAACGGTACAACGAATCCTTGAAATGAGCTACTGGCGAAATTCACCAAATCGGGATACACTCGCCTCCGAACTGGGGAAAACCCTCACCTAGGGCCGAAGCCCGTAAACACTCGCCCGAAGGCACGACAGTGCGGTGAGGTAAAACCCGCTCAGTTCAAGGATCGAACTAGCGATCTCCACCTATTCGTCTAGTCTCCCATCATCATCAGGTGCTGCAGAAAATAATGAGGAGGGCAGGAATCGATCTTGAGTCCCTTAGAACACCAACAACTATATACAGAAATTAAAATGCATCCTTTAAATGTATAATGTATGTACAGTCGGTGACTATTTTTGAAAGGGTGTCATTTCTTTGCTTTTTGGTTGTTCTTTTCTTGTTTAGAAAACTGCAAAAGTTCAAGGTATTGATGCTTTTTGTTTTTACATCCCATTCTTTTGCACAATGCCACCTTTAGCTTAATCCTCTCTCTGATCTTTGCTGAAGATATGAGGAGTGAGAGTGAAACTGATGAAGTCTTCCAATACATGCTTAAAGTTCAAAGTGTTACACTTTATTTTTCTTTTTTTAATTTTATATATCATCAAATCTTCAATTGCAAATAATTTGAATATATGTGCTTCCATGATCCACAACTCTTGAACCTTCAAACTGTTGTGATAATTAATCGACCGCAACTATAGAACCTTCAAATCGGTGCAATAATCTTATTTCATCATATAACTCTCACAGTTCTTTTTGCAATATTATGAAAGTGTACTGTAGTAGACAGGCTAGCTACTTCCATATGTGACATGTATCTGTATAAATGATATACCTTCAGTGTCTATTATAACATAACTAGTTTTTAAGTCAAGCAGATTATATTGTGGAAAAATCAGTATTTTATTTCCTTTGATTTGAAACTGGTTATATCTTTTTTTACACACACTTTGGAAGCAAAAGAAATGATCTATCGCATTCGGGTAGGCACCAAATCAAAGTTTTGGTGTCAACAAGTGTGGATATGGAGGGTGAAAAAATCTACATCAACAGATTTTATGTGATTTTAAATGCACCTCATACACCCCCCTAAAACTTCAATGTATTATTATTATTTTTTATCTCATAATAATTGGTTTGAATCTTAAAATCACAATTTGGTTATTAAGTTATAAAATTATTGTACAAGTGACTTAATTAAATTAATAAAGTCAGATATTATAATACTTAAACTAATTATTTTGTTTATTTAATTTTAAACAAAAGGCTGTTACATTATTAGAAATTATTTTGACAAAATTTACAAGTTTTTTTTTTCAACAAAAAAATAAAAAAATATTAAAACGTTTGATGCACATTTTTAATTTTATTTTAACTAGAATTAAACGCCCCCCGCGTTGCGGCGGGGCCTAAAACTATGGAAAGTAACATCAATGCCACACCGCTGGTAGCGACTACCAACACTGAAGTTGCGGCGTGTTAATGCGAAAATATAAGACCGAAACATATAACATGAAAAAAATAACTATGTCGATTTAGGACACACGAGTTGCGACGAACTTGTTACATGGAAAAAAATAGACGTAAAAACGTTGAATCACACACGCACGTTGCGTCGTGTTAACTCACAAAATAACGTAGAAAAGAATAACTAAGTCAATGTAGGATCCACCCGTTGCAGCGAACTTGCCAAAGGGGGAAAATAGACACATTGCGACATACCTGTCAAATGTGAAAAAATAGACGAAAAACGTTGAACCACACACGCACGTTGGGACGTATTAGCTCGCAAAATTTAGAACGAAACGTAAAACGAAAAACTTGCGAAAGATAAAAAGTATAGGGACCAAAGTTGTAAATAAAAAAGTTTTGGGTTAAAACTAAACAAACTAAAAGTGTTAAAATACAAATGATTAAAACTTTTGGGTTAAAAATGAAAAATCACAATTTTTTTTTTTTGAAAAACCCCCAATGCTTGAGGTACAAAACATAATGCAACAATTTGTTGCAAATTTATATGATGGAAATTTTAGTCTTTTTACTTTTAGTTATTTTTTTCTTTATTTGCATTTTGTCTTTTGATATGAAAATCAATTTTTTTTCCGAAAGTTATATTCTCGGTTTCATATTTTATAAACAGTATTTTCTTTCTAAAAGAAGATGATTTGTACTTTATTTTCTTAACTTTTTTTTATCAAAATTGTTTTTTTTTAAGATTTTTATAATTATAATTATTGATTAACTTTTTAAGAATTTTTTTCTTTTATTATATAGTGTAATAAAATTTCTAAAATTCTTTTTATCTATATCTACATATACCATGAGGGGGAATAGGGCTAGGTAGCCCCTCATTGGTCGATTCTTTTTGTATTTAACTTTCAAACCTTCATGTTTGCTAATATTTGTGTTTAGCCTTTCTGTTTAAAAAAAATCTTTTTTATTGGTTAACTTTGTTTATATGGGTGTTTAGTTCCTCTTCTTTAACTTTGGTTGTGTACGTGTTTAGTCTCTCTACTTTTATTCTTTTAAGTAATTGATTGTTGGTTTTTGTATTTTACTTTTAAACCTTTGACTTTGCTAATATACGTGTTTAGCGCCTCTGTTTTTAGAAAAAAAAAACTTTCTTTTTATTGGTTAACTTTGTTTATATCCGTGTTTAGTCCCTCTGCTTTAACTTTGGTAGTGTACATGTTTAGTCCCTCTACTTTTATTACTTTTAGTATTTTATCTTTTAGCTTTTTTTCCCTTACTGTCGTAATGAATCAACCAAGGGGAATAGTGACATTTACCTATTGGTGGGCACCGCTACTACTTTTGGACTTTAATAAAGTTACTTTGTAATTCCTAAACTTTATTAAAACAAAAATTATTTGACACGCGTATTTTTATCTATGTAAACGTGTAATTTTTATTGAGACCGTGTCATGAGTAGTATGTAAAAGTAAACGAAACATAGATCTGCATGTTATTAAATTGAGAAATATTCCGTTTACCGCCCTGCAACGCGGGCGGGGCATAAACTAGTATCTTACATTTTCAAGAGAATTGGAACAGTGTTATATATATTAGTTAGTGCCCGAGGAAAATAAGATGAAAGTTGGGAGTGGTGTGGTACAAATCGAAAGTCGGAAGTGTTATCGATCAATTGGTGAAAGTTAGGGTTATTTAAATCCAATATCCCATATATTAATAATAGATTAATTATTTAGGTTGTCCTGTTTAATAAACGAGTTATTTTAGTCAACTAAATTTCTCATTTTTATGTTAGTGTTCGTGTCGTTTCAAATCATGTCATCAATTGTAACCCAATTTTCAAAACTTTGTTTATTATTTAAAACCTCTCACATAGGGGTGTTCATGAGCCGAACCGAACCGAGCGGATGTCTGCTCGTGCTCGGTTCGGTTTGAAACCGAGCCGCTCGGTTCGGTTCGGATTTAGGAAATCGAGCGGAAATCTTATGCTCGTGCTCGGTTCGGTTTAGAACCGAGCCGCTCGGTTCGGTTCGCTTTTGCTCAGTTTTATTTAGCATTCCTACACAGCCATTCATTCACCAAAATTCACCAACTTATATGTCCCACACACACTTTAACAATTTAACAAAATAAAAACATAAAAAGTCCCACAAAAAAAAACACAAAATGTCATCCAAATGTTTAATGTTTAAGAACATCTAAAATGCAAAATAATTTCCAAAACACGCGTTGAAGTCATTCCAGACATCTTCAATCAAAAACTGAATTCAAAACATAAAATTTGATACAGGATTCTAGGGGCTGGATAATTGGATATGCTACATGTTCATTATATTTAATAAATATAATATATATATTTAATAAATATAATATATATATAATAATAATAATAATAATAAATTCGATCGAAACCGAACGAGCGACGAGCGAGCGTACCTATGCTCGTGCTCGGTTCGTTTTTAAACTGAACCGAGCTGCTCGGCTCGGTTTTAACCGAGCAAGGAATCGAACGAGCAAATTTCCGAGCTTTTTCGAACGATCGTCGAACGATCTTCGAGCGCCGAGCGGTTTGGACACCCCTACTCTCACATCTGAATCTCTATCTTGTCTCTATCATATTATTTACAAACACTTATTTTATTGTTTTTTCTAAGTTTTATACCCTCACAATAATATATAGATTGATAAACAGTAAGCCTCTATATATAGAGGAGGTCGCTTAGTTTTCTATAAAATTTTCTCTATTATAAAGACTCGGACTCAAATGTGGTAAGTTTTAGTTGTTTTCTTTACAGTGAAAGTAGGATTTTGATGAGAAGCGTGTCTAAGAACCGGCAGACTCTTACATGGACTAGCTTGAGAAAAGGAAACATGGCAGAAGTGCCAAAACCTTAAACGAATGTAACTTAGGTTATTTCGACAAGTCGGATCTTGTTTGTTTGATCCAGATGTCAGACCCTAATTCCTTGATTAAGAGCTCTGATTTCGTCACTTAAAGTTTTCCAACAAATTTTGTAATCTTTGTACTTTCTTTTTTGAGTTACATGTCATTTTAGTCCCTGTGGTTTGGGTCATTTGGCAGTTTGATCCAAACGTTTGAAACGTTGCCAACTTGCCATTTTAGTCAATAGTTTCAAATGTTGCCATTTTAGTCCTTTGGATTAACTTCATCTATTTCTGTTAACTAGAAGGACAATTCAGTCATTTTTTATGTAATTCTGCTAACTAGAAGGGCAATTCGGTCATATTATATGACCGAATTGCCCTTCTCATTAACAGAAAAATGGGATGAAGTTAACCCAGTGGACTAAAATGGCAACGTTTGAAACTATTTGAACTCTAATGGCGATGTTTCAAACCTTTGGACTAAACTCGTTAAATAGCCCAAACCACAAGGAATAAAATGGCATTTAACTTTTTTTTAAGCCTAAAACGTGTGAATCATTCATTGAATCAATTTGCATGTTTATTTCTATGTTTTAATTTCAAAAATTTGGCAAACTTGCTAAATCTAGAATTCTCTTTATAAGGACTTCTCTTGTAATCGTTTAACTTTTCAGAAATTGTAGTTTTCTTTGAAAATTCTCTTTTATCGCTTTCACTCTATGCTAGATTTAAAGGCTCCAATACCAATATTCTAAAGACTAGAATCCAACACTTTATTTTAGGTCATGACAATATACAAAATGATATTGAAATCAAAGTTGTGACTAACATCATAAACTAAGGTTCGTTGAATGTTGAACAAGTAATTCGTAATTTGATTGGGCAGTTATACTCTCTACAAAAAATAATATAAATGATCAAAAGGCCACCGTAGGTTTTTATAATATAACAATATTTGCCGTTTAGAAAAAATAATCAAATTTGATTGAAATTAGTGGTGGTTGTGGTCGTCAGCAGTCACCATAAATATACACCGCCTCGAGCTCTGCTCCCATTATGGGATGAACGACTCCATAAAGAAGGCAAAAAGGGTCAATTATTGGGTTAATTATTATCTTCAATGAAATGATTGAAGTAATTCTTAATTTAATGGAATGGAATGTTCACCTAATATCTTAAGTTTCATAAACAAAAAGTAAGGAGTCTCTTGTCGGAAAGCACGCCACTTTTTTGTCCATGGATGATAACATATAACAAAAAATAAATATACTAGTTTTACAAAAGAATTCACCATGTAAGGAGAAAGGATGATTGGTTCTGGAGTGGTGATAGTCAGAGCAATTTCTCGGTGAAGGCAGTCAAAGCGGCTTTGATTAAAGATAGAGGTATCAGTCACCCCCAAATTATGTCCGGTGTAAATGGGTTCCAATTAAATGCAATATTATGAATTAGAGAGACAATTTGGATAGACTCCCTACCAGAATAAATTTAAGAAGAAGGAATGTGGTCATATCGTCAACAAGGTTCTCTTTCTGTGAAGACGTCGAGGAATCGGATGAGCATCTTTTCACTGCATGCTCGGTAGCATTGAGGGTGTGGTCGGCTTTCAGTGATTGGTGCAAAATCCCGCCGCTCTACCTGTTTGAGTTTAAAGATATTCTTGAAATTCCCAAATTCATTAAGCGTAGTAAGAAGGAGGAGAATATCATTTATGGGTTGGCTTTGATAACGTCTTGGTGCATATGGAAAGAAAGGAATGAAGTGGTTTTTAAACAGAAAAGATGTAGCTCGCAAGATATCATAGGAGAGTTAAAATCTAGAAGTTTCGCTTGGTTTAAAAATAGATCTACATGTAATTATATTAGATGGACGGAGTGGTGTAATTACCTTATGTATATGTTGTAATTTCTTTGCCCTTTGCCCGTTTGGGTCGGGGGTTCTGTTGTGTGTTTGGCCTTTTGCCCGTTTGGGTCGGAGGTTGTTTTAATGAAGTTTAATTTTCAAGAAAAAAGAAAGGTCCAAAAGTATTACATCGAGTTTTATGAAGTCACCGGACCTAAAATTTTCTATAAAACCGGAGGGTCGAAAACGTTTATACTCAAAATTTTCTATACGAAAACTACATATTCTCCACTACTGAGCGAAAAGTTCGGAGAGTTGACCGCCCCCTCCCGCCCCTTAAAAGCCTCGCGCATGCGGTAAAATTGTTTGGATAATCCAGTATGGGTAAAAATTACATCAACGAATCAACGCTGAATATAGCTGATGGATCACCAAAAGTCAATTCACTAACTGATTATCGACATAATAGACACCGACCACAACTAGAAAACGATCTATTTCCTACTGAGTTCTCCAACCAAAAAAGTTTGTCGAAAATTTTGACAACAATCCTACCAAATAAATACAAATAAAATGATCCCATACCACAAATTCTAACAACGAATGCACTTATAAAATTCTTATTTCACACTACATGATCACACATATAGAAGTTGTCACTAATACAAATGAAAGATCCAAGCCCATATGTGGTAATATTAGTTATGTGACTTCTGGTTCCAAAAAAAATTATTAGGTGGTATAAACAAACTACCATCATAGAGAACTCAGGAAAGGAGAATTTTAAGAATCAAAGATTTCTCTATATAGAATAAACATTTTAGGCAGATTTCCGTCGCAAAACAATATTTTCTGACAACTTCAAAGACCTTATCTAGAAAATCTTATCTTCAAATTTTGCGATGATAATTTATAGCGAAAGTGGATTAACTGAAAACAAAACTGAAAGAACTTGAAGGAAGGCGTCTCGTCCGAAATATTATGGGCACATTACGCTCGATTTAGCGACAAACAATCTGTCACGGTATTATTGATAATTTGTTTTTTAGATGGTGTTTGTTTTCATGGTTTAAATGAAATATTATGGGCACATTACGCTCGATTTAGCGACAAACAATCTGTAACGGTATTATTGATAATTTGTTTTCTTAGATGGTGTTTGTTTTCATGGTTTAAATCACTAGCGGAGAGCATTTTAGCGGCCCAGGGTGCCCCTACCCCTCTTGATTTTTCGCTCATAGTGTTAATTTTGCCGAGAAATTTTTGAATTTTTCTAGAGTATAAAATATTGGATTTTAAGATTTTTAAGAGTTAGACCCCCATTAATTTTGATTTTGAGATTCCGGCCCTCAATAAGTTTTCATTCAAGCTCCGCCACGGATTTAAATGTTTATTTTCATGGTTTTGGTTCTTTCTTGTCTTCTCATTACCGTCTTTTGAAGACTTTCTCTTTATTATTTTTTCATGTTGAAGAGATCTATTCAACATCTGGCCCGGCGGTTCATAAAGGTGAAGATAATTGCACTACACGTTATTCAAAAAAAATATTGTCATTCTTTCCATGCTTTCATGAGAGTTTGATTTATTTATTTATGATCTTCTTTTTACAAAAGCACCTTTTGTTTTGCATTACTCCTAAGTTATGGATCGTATCTTTGTGAAAATTTATAAAATTAGACACTTGTGTTCATCCTATGACCAATTTTCAATTTTGATAATTTTTATCCTCATTCTACTAGGCATATCAAATCACTTAGTAGGACTATTTTGAAACATAACCATCAATAGCAGGTAAATTTCCAAGCAGATTTGAAAATGTAAATGAACAATATACACCTTATAAATTGGTTCCAGAAATAAATGTGAATACAAACTCTCCACCTCTATATAATCCCTAATGGAAAATGTTTATTTGTTGTCTAGTATATACTGAAGAATGTAATGGCTCAATTGATTTCTATTATCATTGATACCTCAATATAAATACAAGATACAATCCCTAAACTTAGGGAACAAGTAAATACAAAATCATATCTATATTTACATAAGGGATATTCTATTACACCCCCGCAGTCGAAGCAAGAGGTGGGCGAATGTTGAGACTGGAGCGAAAATCTTCGAATAATACCCGAGGTAAGCCTTTGGTGAAGATGTCAGCAATCTGCAATCGAGTAGGAGTGTGAAGTATCCGGATGGTACCACGTTGAACATGTTCACGCACAAAATGAATGTCCAGTTCTATGTGCTTCGTGCGTTGATGCTGAACCGGATTACTAGATAGGTAGATGGCACTGATGTTGTCACAATATACTATAGTGGCTGTGGAGAGCGGTCGACGTAACTCGAGAAGGAGGTTACGAAGCCAACAAACTTCAGCAACAACAATGGCAACCGCTCGGTATTCTGCTTCGGCACTGGAGCGAGAGATGGTAGACTGACGTTTTGAAGACCAAGACAATAGAGTTTGTCCCATGTAGACACAATATCCGGAGGTGGAGCGACGGGTATCTGGACACCCCGCCCAATCAGCATCAGTATAAGCCCGTAGAGAGATAGAAGGACATGGAGATAGAGTAAGTCCATATTCTTCCGTGCCGCGTACGTAACGAATAATACGTTTCAAGGCTTGCCAGTGCTCGATGCTAGGATTATGCATATGAATACATACTTGTTGAACGGCATAACTGATATCGGGCCTAGTGAACGTGAGATACTGTAGTGCTCCCGCAAGACTGCGATATAAAGTGGGGTCCTCAAACAGAACACTAGATTGAGCACCAAGTTTTGGTTTAGTATCAACAGGGGTGGCGACTGGATTACACGTAGACATACCCGCACGGTTGACAATATCCAAGGCATAAGAGTGTTGTGATAAGAACATGTTGTTGCTTGTGCGAGTAACCGTAATGCCCAAAAAATAGCTGAGAGGTCCAAGATCTTTCATTGCAAACTCAGCCGTGAGGCTGCCCATGAGCTTGACGCGAAGCGAGTCAGTTGAAGTAGTGAGTATAATATCATCCACATAAATTAATAAATAAGCGATGTCACCCCCGTGATGATATGTGAAGAGAGAGTTATCACATCGACTCTGTAAGAAACCTATAGAGGTTACAAAGTCGGTAAATCTTTGATACCACGCCCTCGGGGCTTGCTTGAGCCCATAAAGAGACTTGTTGAGACGACAGACATGATCCGGAAAATCTCAATGTCGAAACCCCATTGGTTGATACATATAGACAGTCTCGTTGAGGTTTCCATGAAGAAAAGCGTTGGTTACATCCAACTGATGAATGGACCACGACTGAGATAATGCTAATGTCAAAACGGTCCGAATCGTAGCCGGTTTAACTACCGGACTAAAAGTTTCCCCACAATCAATACCCACCTCCTGATTTCTACCATCACACACAAGCCGTGCCTTGTACCTTTCGAGTGTGCCATCAGACCTGTATTTGTGGCAAAAAAGCCACATGCTGCGAATAACGTGCATATCAGGGTGTCTCGGGACAAGTTCCCAAGTCTTGTTTTTAATTAAGGCATTAAATTCGGTCTGCATAGCGCTAAACCATTCCGTGTTGGACGATGCATCTTTGGGGTTTTTGGGTATAGGGGCGATGGTTGATGTGGAAAGGTTGAAAATATGTTTCGGTTTGGAAATACCAGACATGGCACGGGTGTGCATAGTTCGAGTGGGGGGTAAGGGTGGTGGAGGTGGTATGGATTCGGTGGAGTGCTGAAGTGGTGAGTGGGAGGTCAGGTGGATAGGTGTAGGGTGGGCCGTGCGTGGAGTAGATTCGGCCGAATGGGCTGGCGAAGTGGTGGTGATCAGCTGGTCGGAGTGGGCTGGTGAAAGGGTGAGAGGTGAGATTGATTGAGCATGGGCCGAAGGAGGAGGGGATTGGGCCGAGATGATTGTGGGCTGCGGTGAGGGATGTGTAGGTGAGGTGGGCTCAGGTGGCTGGTGTGGTAAGGAGGAAGGTATGTCATGTAAGTATGGGTGTATAGGATCATCCAAAAAGTTGTAAGTTTGAGGTGTTTGCTTGTGGGATTTGGAAAAAGGGAAAACAGTTTCATCAAAAAGGACATGTCGATTGATGGTAATTTTTCGGGTTGTAAGGTTAAAGCATTTGTATCCTCGGTGATTAGAGGGATAACCGAGGAAGACACACGGGTAGGAACGGTAAGCAAGTTTGTGAATAGTTATATAAGGAATAAGAGGGTAGCACATGCACCCGAATACACGGAGGTGATTGTAAGATGGGAGGCAGTGATATAAACGTTGGGTGGGGGTTTGAAAATTATGAATTTTGGTAGGTATAATATTTAATAGGTAGGTTGCGGTTTCAAGCGCGTGTTGCCAAAAGTTGGTTGGTGTAGAAGAGTGGGCCAAGAGGGTACGGATAAGGTTATTTGTGGTACGTATTTTCCGTTCGGCTTTGCCATTTTGTGAGGAAGTGTGAGGGCACGAAAAACGGAAGTGCATGCCATGCATATTGCAAAACTTTTGAAATTGATGGTTGGCATACTCTCGGCCGTTGTCGCATTGGAATTGTTTGATTTTAGTGTCAAATTGAGTTTGGATAAAGTTGTTGAATTTTGTGAACATGGTAAATACCTCATATTTTTGAGATATAGGGTAGGTCCATAAAAAATTTGTGTAATCGTCCAAAAATAGGACATAATAACGATGACCCCCATTAGAAAGAATGGGAGATGTCCAAACATCACTATGAATAATATCAAATGGTTTTAAAGTACTTGTATTAGATGCAACAAAAGGAAGTCTAGTATGTTTACCAAAAATACAAGCGGTGCAAACGTTTTTATTAAAAGAACCAAAAGAAACGGAACGAGAATTTTTTAAAGTATGTAAAATAGCTGGGCCTGGGTGACCGAGCCGTTGGTGCCAAATGTCTTGAGAGATAGCTGCATAAGCGGAAGAGGTGTTAAGGTTCGTGATGTTGGACGGACTGAGAGTGTATAGATCCCCCGAGCTATTGCACCGTAGGATAGGTTTCTTGGTCTGGAGATCCTTCACAGTAAAACCATATGGGTCAAATTCAACAGACAAGTGATTATCAGTTGTAAAACGACGCACAGAAATAAGGTTTTTGACTAAGTTGGGTGCGTATAAAACATTATTGAGTTTAAATGGTGGGAATGGTGGTGGGAGGGTTATGTTGCCTTGTCCAAGAACCGGAATGGTTGTGCCATTGCCAACTATTATGTTGCGAATAATGCCAGAATTAAAAATAGAGTGAAACTTATCAAATTGAGGAGACATTGTACCTGACGCACCGGTGTCCATGGTCCATGATGAGTCATTGTTGTGAAGAGCCAAGTTGTAGAGAGCTTGGGCTATGTCGGCTGGAAAATAGCCAGTTGCATATGTTTGGGCCGTAGAAGAAGCTGCTGGTTTTGGGCCTAAGAGTCCCTGGGCTGAAGTAGAAGGTTGTGATGATGGTGCATTAGGTGGGCTTGGGTTTGACGGGTAGGGACATGGCGGTGGGGTCCATTGGGTCCAATAGTTCATGGGCGGCTGAGATGAGTACCATGGTGGTGGTGGCGGCCAATAATTTTGCTGCTGCTTATATCGTCCGCCACGTCCATAGGAGGAGCGATCGCGGCCACGACCTCGACCACGTCCCCGTTCAGAATTGTTGTCGGTTCGGGTGTGAGTGCGGCTGTTAGGAGATGCACGAGCAGGTTCTGTGGTGGCATGAAGAGCAGTGCCGGCCGATTGAGCCGAGAGTTTTGCTTGAGCAGTCTTTCGGTCTTCAACTTGGCATAGACGCGACCGAGTGTTGTAAAAATCTGGAAGAGGTAGTGTTTGCTGTAGTATGAGAGAGATGCTCTCATACTGATCCGTTAAGCCGGTGAGAATCTGAAGAACCAGTTGGTTTTCGGAGACGGTGGACCCGAGACTTATGAGTTGATCATAAAGCAGCTTCATGTGTTGACAGTATTCGGCCATATTGGAAAATTGTTCAAGGCGAGTGTTGAAAAATTTGTTTTGGATGGTGATGGTACGAGCCGCTTGGTTGTCAAGAAAAAGATTTTTAAGTCGACACCAAGCGTCGTATGCAGTGGTGTTGGTGATCATGATGGTGTGCATGAGATCCTGAGATATGGTACCGTATATCCACTGAAGAACAATGGAATCTATACGTTCCCATGACTCAAGATAGGTATGTTTGGGGGCGGTTTCTTTGGCTTTGTCTTTGTCTGTTTCGGTGGAGGAGGAGGAGGTACCGGTGTCGCGAGCTTGCAAGTGGTCGAAGACATCATAGGCTTTACAGTGAAGGACGAACAATTCAGCCCATGTGTTGTGGTGTTCGGTTTGACTATCAAGAATCAGCGGGATGAAGTTCTTGATATTATTAACCGTGATAGCAGGATGGATGGTTGAGGAAGACATGATCGGCCAATGTATGAGAGTGGCCGATTACGAGACAGAGGAGAGGGGGAGGGGGGGCGAAAAGAAAAAAAAGAAGAAGAATTAGGGTTAGGCTCTTGATACCATGAAGAACGTAATGGCTCAATTGATTTCTACTATCATTGATACCTCAATATAAATACAAGATACAATCCCTAAACTTAGGGAACAAGTAAATACAAATCTTAGGGAACAAGTAAATACAAAATCATATCTATATTTACATAAGGGATATTCTATTATATACTATATAGTATATTGTTGCACAAGTATAGAATCCCAAAATAATAAAACTGAATACAAACTCTCCACCTCTATATTATCCCTATTGGAAAATGTTGATATGTTGTCTAATACAAAGTATATTGTTGCACAAGTATATAATCCCACGACACTGACTGTTACCACCAAATCATACATGAATGAACTAAACGAGTGGATTGTAGGTTTTGGATGTGTAGGTCCACCCGGAGGATCGAGTCAATCTCTATTCCTGTTTTCCGACAACCCGAGAGTGCGGAATCCAAACGGGTAAGTTAAACCAAGTTACAAACACGTAAGACACAAGATTCAACGATTAACACTCAATGTATTAATGCTATGAAACGGTTACAATGTGGTGTTTACAAATGGTCTCTGTAAACTCTCAGTGTGTGTGTGTTTTACAGTGTGTTCGCTCTGAAATCTATTCAGACTTCTCTCTCTATGATATGTCTGTTTGCTGTGTATTTATACTAACTCCTCGACGAAATATGATTGCCGACGAAAACAGATCGGCGAACTCCCATCATCACGACGAAATCCCTGATTTCGTCACATGGGTCTTCGTCATATGGGATCTTCGCCATAAAAGGGATTTCGTCTCATATGGGCTTGGGCTTCGACATGTTGGGCCAAACAAACAAACAATACTCAAACTTAAACTAATCATGCAAACTGCACACACGCAGTTGCATTTTCATCAAACGTTACAAAGTAAATAGCATACCGAGTCAGGACAGGAGGATGTCTTGACTACGGTCTTCACTTCGTAGCCGAGACTAACCGAGCCGAGCCGTATCCACACAATATGTATCAACAAACTCCCCCTTGGATGCTGCTCGCGAGGTTCTTAATCTCGTTCTCCATCTCTTGATGGTTCTTTCCTTCTTGGAAAGGATCTTTAAAGACTTCACGTGTTGTAAGTAGAAAGTGTATTAACAAACTTCCGCTTTTATCTAGGAAGTGTATCAATAAACTCCCCCTTTGATTATGCTCGTGAATCTTTTGATTTTCAAAAGTTGAGATCCTTGTGGTGTTGATGATAGGTCAGTGGCAACTCGATCATCTTTATCTTTTGAGTGCGTCCATGTCGTGTCTTCATTCCAAAGCTTATCATCGAACATGTTCTCTTCGCCTTTAGCATCTGCACATGCAAGAAAGCTAAACGCCTAATGAGAACAACTGCTTGGAATATAGTTAACATAAACAAATAACACACATGTGACCGTGTTTTCAACTACCGTCCGACAGTTTTGAAAGTTTAACAAATTGTTCAATTTTAGTTTTTAACTTTCAAAAACTTGCAAATTTCGACCGTTTATGAAGATTTAGTCGATTTGGTTTTCGTTCAGGTTTCAGGTAACGAAGACTTGAGATCCAACATCGGGTAATCAAAAGAAATTAGAAATAAAATCTTTTTGGCTTTTATAAAGTTTATATTAAAACACACCTAAAATCTTTTTGGTATTTTGAATATTTCAAATGTAAAGACTGAAAGCAGTAAATAAATATATACAAAGTTGCAGAAACTAAGAAAAGTAAATATATACAAACATTCTTTTTGCGAGTTTCGAGGGTAAGAGAATCATATCAGTGTACGGTCACGCCAAAACGCTCTTGTTGTTCTTTTTGTTAACATTTAGATAAACATCCTATAACGATTATCGGTATTGTTATCCACATAAGCTCAACTTATCATATGTAATCATGGCGAGGGGATACGTTAAGGTATGATTTATACTTACCGACCGGTGTTCATCCACATCACGACACATTCCCGTATCAAGGTATGCACGAGGATTCATCTTACTGGTGAGTATACCATTTATCATCTGTTTTGACGTATATGAAAATGCGAGAAACTCACTTATTTTGAATTGAAAACAAGCCCTATGTGATAGAATCACTTATTGATGAGGAACTTGATTTTCAGATGCATGAGGGCACAGGAGCAAGTCCGTGAACAGGTCAGTACAATTTACAGCAAAGAGACGAACTTGAATCCCGGATAAATGTGATATATTATCACTTATTTTGTGGACATGTGATTGTTGATCACTTATTGAGGTCGTATGCAGTATGTACACGTATGTATGGTATCATGGAAGATCTAGACTTCGTCTCCGTTGTTTTCGGTAAAAGAAACAACCATGATACCCAGATGATAAACAGCATAAAGACCACATATCTCAGAACCTCGGCAATCTCTCAAACGAAATTTCGGTACTAAGACCATATGCCAATGAGTGGTTCCCACCTGCTCTTCAGTCGATTTAAGATTTATATCACCCTGCACACTTTAAAATGATTGTGAGCCTACCGATATATCTTATATAGAGCTGCTTAACATTTTTCATTTTGCATTTCAGTTTAAAGAGGTTTCGACAGACCACTGATGTACTATCATTTTCTCTTTTGCTTGCCAGGAAACTCATTTTTGTTTTTCTATTGTTTTTTAGTTTTATGAAATTTTTCGATGTTTTTGAATTTTCAAATTTGGATTTACTCCCCCTAAAATCAACAGACTTACAATAATTTTAAAAACACAAAGATATTTACAAAAAAGATTTTTCGATGCGGATTACTCTTGCTTGACCTTAATGCCGTTTACCAGTAATAAAAAGTCAAATCTTGATTTATCAAATGCTTTGGTAAAAAGGTCGGCACGTTGGTCATCGGTATGGACTTTAACAACATTGATTAGCCTTTTATCAAAGCAATCACGTATGAAGTGATACTTAATTTCGATGTGTTTGGTCTTTGAATGCTGCACAGGATTTCTAGTGATAGATAAGGCAGCAGAATTATCGACTAAAATAGGAGTAGTTAGGAATTCAAAACCGTAATCACGCATTTGTTGTTGTATCCACAGGACTTGGGAGCAACAACTTGAGGCAGCAATGTATTCAGCTTCACAAGTTGATGTAGCGACACAAGTCTGCTTCTTGCACTGCCATGTTATGAGGCGATTTCCTAAAAACTGGCATCCAGCCGTTGTGGATTTGCCGTCGATTTTGCATCCGCCAAAATCAGAATCACTGAAAGTGACTAAATCAAAGTTATCATCCTTAGGGTACCATAGACCGGTGTCTGGGCAACCCTTCAAATAACGAAAAATCCTTTTTACAGCTGCAAGATGTGAGGCCTTCGGGTTCACTTGATATCTGGCTAGCAGGCATGTTGGATACATTATATCTGGTCTTGATGCTGTGAGGTACATAAGGGATCCAATCATCGTGCGGTAGTATGAAGTGCTAACGAGTTCACCCTTCAAGTCTGGATTGATACCGTGATTTTGCTGCAGCGGGGTACCAATGGGCGATGTGTCGGACATCTGGAATCGGTTCAGAATGTCTTGAACATACTTAGTCTGATGGATGAAAATCCCAGACTTCGTTTGTTGCACTTGAAAGCCCAAAAAGAAAGTCATCTCCCCTATAGCGCTCATCTCGAATTAATCCTGCATTACACGCTCGAAATCCCTACACATAACATTGTTAGTTGAACCAAATATAATATCATCCACATATACCTGAACCAGTAGAAGATCTCCATCTTGTTCTTTTATGAAGAGAGTGCAATCAATAAGACCTCTGCGAAAACCATTCTCCAGCAGATAATTAGATAAGGTTGCGTACCAAGCTCGTGGTGCTTGATGTAGACCATAGAGAGCTTTGTTCAACAACCAAACCCGATCGAGATGGATAGGATCTTCAAAACCTAGAGGCTATTCGACATACACCTCTTCTTCGACTAGACCATGTAAGAATGCACTTTTGACGTCCATCTGGTAAACCTTGAATCCTTTGAATGAGGCATAAGCCAGAAAGATCCGAATTGCTTCCAGACGTGCAACAGGTGCATACACTTCGTTGTAGTCTATACCTTCAATTTGATGAAAAACTTGAACGACCAATCTTGCTTTGTTTCGAATAACGATTCCACGGTCGTCCTTTTTGCATTTATACACCCAACGGGTACCAATCTTCTTGTAATCAACAGGTTTCTCTACGAGCTTCCAGACACCAAGTTTCTAGAATTGTTGCAGTTCTTCCTGCATTCCTTCAACCCAAGAGTTATCTTTCAAAGCTTCTTTCCAAGTTCTTGGCTCTTCCTGTGAGATATAACACGTGAAAGACCAATCGTTTTGTTGACCAGATTCTCGAATCGCCGCATACAGGCCTGCATTGTTGTTGTTTCGCAAGATGTTTCTTGTTTGAATGCCACTCTGTACATTACCGATGATGTTTTGTTAAGGATGGGTATTGTGAATTCTTGTTTCTGGATTTTCCGGAACTGGAATATTTGTACCCAGATTGTTGAGATTGAGATCAACAACCAATTCAATACCCAGAACTGGCGAAGAGGAAGATGCAGTAGCTTCATCTGTTTTGGGGTTATCAACTGGAGTTGTAGCTTCTGAAGTACCTTGTACATCTGTTGTTGGAGCTTCTTGATCTGCATCTAGAAATTCATCATCCTCTGAAGATTCGTTCAGTTCGGTAGCATCATGAAAATCCTCATTGTCGAGAGCATTATTGTTCACTGAAGTTGGTTCTGAATTGACAATAATTGGACGAACCAACGGTGATTCTGTTGCATTGTCACTCTCGAAAAACATCCTTGCAGCAGCATTTTCTTCAACTGCTTCAACATTGATCGAATTGAAAAAGTCATCGTACTCAAACATCCATGGTTGACCTGGATTTTTGACTGGCAATGTGTGCCTTTGTACTCTAACCTCAGACCATTCCTCAACCCTTTTAGTCTCTAGATTCCAGACTCTTAAGTTCGGGGTGGCATAACCAAGAAAGTGACATTCAATAGCTTTTGCCCCAAACTTTCCATTAGGATCGATCATTATGCAAGGAGCTCCAAACGGTTCAAGATATGACAAATCTGGTTTCCGTTTATGAAGAAGCTCAAAGCAGGTCTTGTTGTGTCTTTTGACTGTAAGGACTCGATTCAACGTGTAACATGCGGAGGCCACAACTTCACTCCAGAATGGAATGGGCAACTCCGACTCTAACAACATAGTCCTAGCAGTCTCAATCAATGTACGGTTTTTACGTTCAGCGACGCCATTCTGTTGAGGAGTATAAGCCGCACTAAATTCGTGAAGAATACCTTTTGATGTGCAAAACTCCGCCATGGCATGATTCTTAAATTCTGTACCATTGTCGCTGCGTATCCGTCTAACCTTCAACTTATACAAATTCTCAATCTGAATGATCAAGTTTTTGATAATACCGAAAGTTGCACTCTTGTGAGCCATAAACGCCACCCAATAAAATCTTGAATAATCATCAGTCACCACGAGACAGTATTGATCATTCCTGATGCTTTTGTGCTTGACAGGACAGAACAAATCCATATGCAAACGTTCAAGAGGAACTGCCACCGTGTTGATCTTCTTTGTCGGATGTCGCTTCTTGGTTTGCTTTCCTTTTTGGCATGAAACACATACATCTTGAAGATGGAAATTTTTAAGAAGAACACCATTCACTAATTCATTCAACACCAAATGATTCATTTTCCGTAAGTGAATGTGACCCATACGTCTGTGCCAAGAGATAGAGTCTTTTTCAGTGGCTTTTGTAATGAAACAAGTTGCTTGTGCAGTCGTTGTTATTGCTTGGCTCATATCAAGGACATATAAATCGTTTATCCTTGGAGCTGATAAGAGAATCCATTCTTTTGGAATCTTGAAGCCGGATTTCAGCACATAACATCCATTTGCATCAAAGTGTACTGAAAACTGCTTATCACAGATTTGTGAAACGCTGAGAAGATTGTGATCAAGTTGTTGCACAAAGTTGATCTTGTCAAAACTTACAACCCCGTTGGATACCATTCTTTCACCAGTAATATATCCGCCTTTATATCCAGCAAAAGCAACATAACCTCCTCTAATAGATTTGACGTCGTAGAGAAGCTTCATGTCGCCTGTTATGTGCCTGGATGCCCCACTATCAACAATCCAATGACTGCTGAAAGTTCCTCCTGGAACAACCTGCACATGAACTCACATGATTAGTTGGAGATGGGGACCCAAGCCTTTGTGGTCTTGGGTCTTCCATTTTCATCAACATAAGTTACTTGAACTTCTCGATGTTGTGGAAATTGTGATGTTCCCCCTGATTCAGTAACCGTTTTTGGTTTCCAGGTCTGTTTTATTTTACCAGTTTTATTCTTTAAAAACTTAACTTCATGATTGTCTGAAGTCTTTGAATTGTCTGGTTTGACAGAAACAGATGTTTTGTTGACCACCTCGGTTTTAATTGCCTTTTCAATTTTCTTGACCTGTTGGCGTTTCTGTTTCTTTTCCCTTTCTTTTACAAGACGGGGATCTGGTTTTGATGAAACAGATCGCTTGCAGTCAACTTGGTCATGGGGATCATCAACTTTGGCTTTTAGTTTATGAAGATATGGACAATTTTGAATGATAAGTCCAATTTCACAACATTCAAAACATGATCTTCGTTCAACAAACCCCGAAGTAACATGTGATTGTCTTGTTGATGAACTTTGTGATCCCGAGGTACTTGGTTTTGAACTGTTTTGTTCATTTCTTTTCAAAGATTTAACTTGATTGACATGATCTAAGTTAGATTTATTGGCAAATGTTTCAATTTTATCCGTTCCCTTCGATTTCACAAAGTTCACTTTCTTGTTCTTCTTTTGGTTCGGTTCCTTTCGACCTTGAGTCGTTGATTTACCTTTTGGTTTGGTATGATTTTGCTGCTTTTTCACTGTTGGCAATTGTTGATTTCCATATTGTATTCGAACTTCGGCCTTTGGGATAGGATGACACTGTGTTACCACAACATGTGAACCCGACTTTCCCAAAAACCTACTTGTCGAATCTTCAAAAACTTTACTGATTAAAGATTGATTTACATTCTTAATCGGAAAATATTTGTCAGAATAGATTTTATCATCACCAACAAGAGTGTACAGCAAATTCACACTCTCTGACTCTTTTGCAGACGTGGACTCAACCAGAACAGTCTTAGCAGGTTTTGCGGGAGGATCACATAGAATATGATTCTCAAGAGGTATGTCCTCTTCTTTGATTACCGCATCAGACTGTGCTGAGTCAGTATCATCAGATTCATCATCTGAAGAATCAACATCCTCAACAATGACTGGAGGATCCTGATTTTGTTCAGCAGTTGACACACTTGAAACTGTTGAAACATCCGAATCTGATGATACTTCATTTTTGTATCCAAGTCCAGTTGCAAATTCCTCAATGTCTAAAGGAACAGATTCCTCATAATAAGTTCTATTCTCCTCATCAGGCATAGCATCATAATTTTGTCTAACAGGTGGTGGACATTTCTTGTATCCAATGCACGTGACATCCTTTTTCTCTTTTTGTGTGTCAATGATGTGATCCAGCACATACCCAGAGTTTGAATAACTGTCTAGCTTAAGCCGGATCGCCTCACTTTCACACTTTGCACAGGCTAACTCTTTTTCCATGATCTCAAGATGATTGATATAACAGTTTATGTCAGTTTGTTTTCTTGAAACCATTTTAGTCAGCTCGGTTTTATCTTTTCTTAAATTTGCAACCACCGTTTTAAACTCCTTTTCATGATTTTCATAAAACATGTTAGCCTCTTTGCATTTCGAAAGATCCACTATCAACTTTTGATTGTGGATATATGTCACTTCATATTTGTTTTGCAAAGCCTCATGTTTGCTTTTCAAATCACACCACTTAGCATCTAAAGAAACATGTTTGTTTTGAAAGTCAGACAATTCAGCATTTAAAGCATCATGTTTGCTTTGCAACTCAGACATATTAGCATCTAAATCAGCACATTTATCACTTAAGCTAGCACAATTATCATAATTAACGACAGTTGGTTCATCGACACATACCTGGCTTGATGAAATGCCGCCATTAGCCATAAAGGCTGAATGAAGAGAAGAAGAAGAAGAAGAATAAGCAGCTTGATCCACCAGAATAGATCTTCTATCATTTCCCTACTACAGCTTCTCCTAACAATTCATCGATATCTGCATCGATTCTCCCACTAGATACCTCATCAGAAAAATCTTCGCCTGAGGTTGAGGTTTCCTCATCTGAACTCCTTGAATAACCAGAACTCTCTTCATCTGAAGATTCACCACCACTGGCATGCTTCAAATCCTTAGCAGTTTCAGCAAAACAAGCTGCTCCTCCCTGATCACCAATGCCTAATTGCATTGACCAGTCGCAACCTTCATCTATTTGCACCACAAGAGCTTGATTGGTGTTCGATGGTCCTGCTTGATTGTTTGCAGGGACCAAGGTGCGATTATCATTACCGGCTTGATTCTGATTCGCCTAGTTGCCTTGACCTCTGAAGGGATTCTGGTTCCCATGCTGAGCTGGCTTTGTGCATTCACGCTTGAAATGACCCCGTTCGCCACAGTTAAAGCACTTAACAGACTGCTTGTTGAACCCATACTTGGTATCTTTCTTGCTTTCCAAGCTGGTTCGACCAGTCCGTTCCATGAAGTCCTTTGCTCGCCTTACAACACTGGCGAAAGCCCATTTGATGTCCATCATATCCATCTCTTCTTTATCGATCTACTGATAATCTTCTTGAGTTAGATTGATGTTTCCGATCTGCCCTGCAATCAACCCACAATACGCGCTCACCAATGTGTTTAGTATCTCCATATGATCTTTAGCTACTTCAACACTAACTTTGGAGAAGTTTGACATGTCAAGCCGTACTGTATTTAAGTTTGATGACTGCCCAGCAGATGACGTGCTTCTATAACAAGCTTGTTGTTGAGCAGGAAGTGGATTCCCATACAAATAAGTTGCTACGGTAGATGGCCGGTAGCTTTGCTGTTGTGGAGCTGGTTGTAGTGGATTTCCATACAAGTCTGTGGTTGGAGCTGGCTTTACAGTAACTTGTATCGGATTGCCATATAAATACGTGCTTGTGAAAAACGCCGTTTGAATTGGAGAGTGTGAAGCAGGTCTTGCAGAAGTGCTAGAAGCTCCATAATACATATCGGGATTTTGTCGCACTGGAACCCTTTTCGCCTTTAGGGTTTCTTCCTGATCTTTGTTCTCCAAGAGCTGAACGAAGTCATTGATGTTTGTCGTAGTCAATGTGCCATTGTATTTTAAGGATTTCCAAGAAACCATTCCATTTAGGTGGCAATGCATCAGCAAACTTTGTGACAACTTCTGCTGGAGTTGTTACTACCCCATAATTACTCAATTCAGTCAGCAAGTGATAAAATCAACTTGTCATATCTCCCAAAGATTCATTTTCTATACATGTGAACCCATCAAACTCCTTCTTGAGTAAAATTGGCGTGACTTTTCATTTCCTAGACCCCTTATCTTCAATGCATCCCATAATCGCTTTGACGTCTTGAAGCTAACAAACTGATGATATATATCCTTGCTCAACGCCTGAGTCAGAATAGCATATGCTTTCTTTTCTAAATCATATGCCTTTTTCTCGTCTTCCGTAAGATCTGCAAATGTCGCGGCAGTTGAAGCGGCAACCTCAAGAGCTTGATCGAAATCTGTAGTAAAACATAACCATAATTCCGTGTTTTGCCCAAGGACATACGTATGGAATCTATCTACCCATCCAGGATATTCATTTATGTGCATCAGTTTTGGTGGGCGATTTAGACTTCCGGTCTCGCTTTCGCTTAGGAGTATACTTTGAATACTTGGAGTTTGATTTGAAACAAACGCCCATTGACCTGTCGACATTGGATTCGCTTGCGAAGATGCGGTTGCGGAAGATTCAGCCCATGATGGCGACAAACCCGTGCTTCTATACTTGCTCTCTGTATTAGATGCGGGTGCGGGAGATTCGGCCCATGATGGCGATAAACCCGTGCTTCTATACTTACTTTCCATATTAGATGGAGTACCCCACCAATCCGGATTCATATTGGATGTCAATTGATGAAAACCTGCTCAAAACACTCAAATCAAACAGTTAAATATAATTTTCAAGTCTTCTGTTAAAAATCACAAGTGTATGATGAAATCTATAAGGTGTTCGTCCAAGATCAATAAATGACAAAAATGTGAGAGTTCGTCGATGTATAAGTGCAAGGAAATCAGGAGTGTTCGTCGAGGACAAGTGTGATGAAATCAGGGTTTTCGTTAAGCACAAGTGTTGACGAAGTCTGCATGTTTGTTGATGTCAAGTTGATGATTTCGTCAACTTGGTTTTAACAAGGAATCGAGCCAATCGCTCTGATACCAATTGTAGGCCCACCCGGAGGATCGAGTCAACCTCTATTCCTGTTTTCCGACGAACCCGAGAATGCGGAATCCAAACGGGAAAGTTAAACCAAGTTACGAACACGTAAGACACAAGATTCAACGATTAACACTCAATGTATTGATGCTATGAAAAGGTTACAATGCGGTGTTTACAAATGGTCTCTGTAAACTCTCAGTGTGTGTGTGTTTTGCAGTGTGTTCGCTCTGAAATCTATTCAGACTTCTCTCTCTATGATATGTCTGTTTGCTGTGTATTTACACTAACTCCTCGACGAAATCTGATTTCCGATGAAAACAGATCGGCGAACTCCCATCATCACGATGAAATCCCTGATTTCATCACATGGGGTCTTCGTCATATGGGGTCTTCGCCATAAAAGGGATTTCGTCTCATATGGGCTTGGGCTTCGACATGTTGGGCCAAACAAACAGACAATACTCAAACTTAAACTAATCATGCAAACTGCACACACGCAGTTGCATTTTCATCAAACGTTACAAAGTAAATAGCATACCGAGCCAAGACAGGTGGATGTCTTGACAACGGCCTTCACTTCGTAGCCGAGACTAACCGAGCCGAGCCGTATCCTCACAATATGTATCAACAGGATGTTCAATCTAGGGCTGTTCAAAAATCCCGTGGCTCGAGTCTCGCTCGAAGTTCTTTTGAAAGAGTTCGAAAAAAGCTCGGGTTCGATCAGCTCGGTTTTAAATGAGCCGAGTCCGAGCCAATGTAGGATTGATTCATGGCTCGCTAGTTAGTTGGCTCGTTTGCTCGCTCGTTTGGCTCCTTTAAATTAAACCCCAAATTATGTACGTGTCATATTCAAATATATTTAAGAAATGTTTTTCAGTTAGTAACATGTTTATGTTTTATTGAAAGAAATATAGTCTTAATAAGTAATATTGATTTAAAAATATATATTAAGGTAAGTATCATAGAATCTTTTCTTATTCGTTTTATTTATAGGTTGCCCAAAATTACTATTCTATTAGCCTAAATAATGTTTTATTTATTGTTTTTTTGGTTTTATGTATATCACTATGTGCAAAAATACAAAAATATAAACCTTTTTTTAACAAACGAGCCTGCTTGACAAGCCACGAGTTGACTCGAGCTTTTGACGAGACAAGCCCGAGCCCAACTTTCCGGCTCGTTAAGAAAAATGAGTCGGCTCGATTCGATTTTTAAACGAGCAGAGCCAGAGCCCACCCTGGTTCGGTTCGGCTCGTTTACAGCCCTAGTTCAAACCATATGACCAGTGTAAAAGAGAAACTCCGTATCCCGAAGAGGTACAAAGGTAACCATGTCGTTGTGATAGCCGAAAATTCGTGACATCTGATTGCACACACAGGAGAAGTAAAGTTTTTGGCATACAAGAACAAGAGGGAGTTAATGTTAAATGATGTTTACCAAGTTATCGGCATAGAGAAAAGCCTATTTTTTGTGCTGCAAGTAACATCATTGGGAAAGTATGTAGTTTTTGGGCCAGTCGATGTGAAGATCTATGATTAGTTCAAAACCTTGTCCATATTGATCCTATAAGGGAACAAGAATGAGACTGCCTATGTTCTGTCGGTAGAAATAACCTATATTGAGAAGAAGAAGCAAAACAAAATGCAGATTTGTTGCTTTATCATTTAAGCCAAGTTGCATACGACAAGCTAGAATTAATGATGAAGAAAAGGCTGGACCTTGGTCTACCTCACTTAAGAGTGAACAAAGAGATGGTATGTGTTGGTGGTCAATACGGGAAAGCACCTCAACAACCAATGAGAGTTCAAGTTATCAAGCTAAAATCCCTCAAGAGTTAGTACATTCAGACGTATTTGGTCCGAGAAGCAACCATCGAGAAAAGCCATGTGGTATATGATAACCTTTATAGATGATCACTCAAGATATGTATGGGACTTCATGAAAGAAAAATCCCAAATATTCGAGAAATTCAAAGCTTTTAAAATTGAAGCAGAAAGAGCGACAGGTAAAGTAATTCAATGTCTTTGATCAGATAATGGAGGAGAATATCTCCCTATGAATTTCTATATGTATCTCAAAGATAAAAAAAAATTCGGAGGCAACTCACTTGTCCTAATACACCGCAGTCTCCAACTAGAAAAACAGACAATTGGCAGAAGCTTGTAGAAGCATGGTTCATGAAATGCCCCAAGACGTTTTTGGGAAGAGGCAATGAAAACCGCTCGATATGTAATCAATGGTTTACCACAATAGGACAAGACAATAAATCGCCAAGTGAGAAATTGTTAAGTAAAATCAAACGTAAGTTATTTACGAGTATTCGGGTGTGTGTGTGTTATGTTCTTATACCAAATCATCTCTGAGGTATAATGGAAAAGAAAGTAGTAAGGTGCACATTTATCAGTTTTGATGAGGAAAGGAAAGATTGGTGTTATGTAACAACCCTCGAAAAGGCCATAACGAATCATAACCGAGACTCCAAATGCATACAACGAGAACCGGCACGAAAAACGAAGGAATCCAAGTTTAGGCCTCCTCGCACTACACGACTGTGTTAGAGAGATCCGGTCGCGTGATGCAACACCTCATTGCACCCTAGAAGACACGTGGCATGCCTACATGGTGATCATTCCACCTATGCCCTAGCCTAACCCTCACGCGTTACGCGAAGGTAAACCAGGATCTCGATCGCGCAACGCGACGAGGTCAAAACTCAGCTATAAAAGGGACGTGATTTTGGCCATTCAGTCTCGTTCAAAACTTTCTTTCTTTTCGCTCTCTCGTTCTGTTACTATCCCAATACCAAATACCCGAAGCCCCTAAAACCCTGCTCCGTAATCAACATGGTAACGGATCACTGGTACGATACCCTGTCCGATTGATCTAAAACCCATCAACGGATGTCAAAGTACTGCCTGGATATGTAACACCCCAATCGCGTAATACAACAACACGCGGCGGAAATATCGGGGAGTCACGTTACAAATTGCTCACAACTACTGGTACTAAATTGTTTCAATATTATTAACATCGTTTTACAAACAAAGAATACATGTAATTGTCATTTGATTAAAAAAGTCTAAGGCCCGGATGCAGTCCTATACGCTGCATGCTTGAATAGTTGAAAACCTGAAACATATGTGAAAAATTGTCAGCATAAAAATGCCGGCGAGTACATAGGTTTTGTTAGCTAAATAAATGGCAAAACATTTGGTATTGGAATACTTAGACAACTACGAGAGCTGTAATTTGAAAATAAATCTTGAAGGCAAAGAATGGCAACGTTTAGTATTGCATTACATCATCTTGATTATGAAAACTTGTGGCAATTAGTTTTGTATATGGCAATATGATTATTACTAAGTCAATTTTTATGCCATTTGAAATCGTACATTGTAACCTTGTTAAGATCATCGTAAAACTCGTTATTGTGTTATTAGAAATCCAATCGATGATTATTAATAACTGTTTTGAGATAAATTAAAACTTGTGTGAGTATTATATAAATCAAATCAATGATTCATGATAATACTTTAGATATCCTTCTAAGAATCTAACATATAAAGATATGGGTGATTCTACGAGGATTTGGATAATCGAACATTTAAACAATCGTACACAAAATCCTAAAGTGATTCGGATAACGCTACACGAATAATAAAATAAGAACACTTATATATAGGAAGTACCAGCGGCGTATCCACCATGTACTTGTTTTATTACACCCATTTCGTTATCTAAATCACAACTACCACATAAACACATAATCATCAATTTGTCAACAACTTGTAAACACACATTAAAGTACACAATGAATCCAAATAAGGACTCCAATATTAGCACTTTAAACATCCCATGTATGTTTAGCTATGAAGATAGATAAATATTACAGGGATCCGGTTCTCGTCATATTGTCTAGTCGCATACGCATTAAAGTACTCAATGAATCCAAATAAGGACTCCAATATTAGCACTCTAAACATCCTACAAGTATCAATTTGTAAAGATAAGTTGACGCTAAAAGGATTAGGTTTCTGTCGTATTGAATCATTGTATCACAACATCCTAAATCCTAATAGTGATTCGGGATAACGCCACGAAGGGTAATACAATAAGCACACTTATATATAGGAAGTACCAACGGTGTATCCACCATGTGCTCATTGTATTACTCTAGTTTCGTTATCTAAATCACCAACAATCTACACATAAACCATAACCATGATGTCGTTAAGTACTTCTTAAAAACCTCACTATGAAGATAGGAAGATCTAAGACTGTACTTCAAATATCCTATAATAATTTAACTATGAAGATAGGTAGATCTTTTAAGGATTTGGATAAACATCGTATTTACCTAATCGGAATAGTACGCATAAAAGCACTTAGTAAACACATATTTGCCATACATTTGGAAAACAAATCGGTTACACATATGAATCACCCCAAAACATTTGAAAACGGTAAAAGAGGGGAACTATGTACTCACTTGGGATTGCGTATAGTTCTTGTTCAAAAGATATAACAAAGCACAAAAGACCAAGAGTTCAAGTGTTGAAGCGGTTCCTAGTGTATCGGATACTATGTTAGTGAATCGACACCTAAATCGGAAGATCGGGTAGAATGAGGTCTCGTAAACCAAATGAGTATTGGAACTCATGTGTTTACGATTCGTTACGACCCGTTAAGGTAGTCTACGCTACTTTAACGCGTCGTTCGCGTAAAAGCGTGTTCGAACGGTCTAACTAGTCCTATGACAAGTATTATATGCCTTAACATGTTTAATTATGTTGCATAATCAGTTTAGATGTTAAAACATGTGTTACATAAGCTTAAAATGAAATTATGCGCAAAAAGGGCATTTTGGTCATTTTCCTAAGGCATATAAACTACCTATCATACAACTAACTAAACGAAGTGACCATAAGGTATAACCTCGGAAGCTTATTCCCTATACAACTATGGTCACAAAATATGTTTGGTCGGATCCTAACGATCCACCAAACAGGTCGGGTTCGAAAGTCTAAGCGGTTGTTTAGACCGCTTAACTTACGACCCTAATTAAGCACAAAACTAATAGTGACGAATTAAACATGTTAAAACATGTTTAACTAAGTTAGAAAACAGGTTTGATATCAAAACAAAGTGTTTTGATACCTGAAAATAGCTTCGTTGCAAAATACGCATAAATACGGATTTTGACTGAAACTTTGACTCGTCACTATGCCTAATCGATGTGGTAATCAGTAGGTATAGTCACAAGGGATTATAACCATCGTGATTACGCTCACGTTGCAAAGTTCAAACGAACTTTGTGTTGACCAAACCATGGTCAAAGCAGAAAGTCAAACACTGTTTGACTTTCATGCTTGAAATGCATAACCAAGCATGAAGGAGACTTACAAAGGGTCCAAGCTTGGATCATGAACAAGAATACTGAAGAATGGAGCCTTCAACCAAAAAGGGATAACTCCAATAAGTAGATGTAGAAGAAAGATATGAATGAGCAAGTTGGAAATGAAAAATTGGTGGGTATTTATAGAGAATCAAGCACCATTAGGATCATTCCATGTGTTTTTGAGAGGATCAAAGCTTGATCCTATCCCTACACATGTTGCCCATTGTTTTAAATACTTGAAACAAGCTCCATGTATTGAAAAACCATGTTAAAAACCAAGGAAACAGCTGATGTATGAAGAAAACAGGTTTCTGCCCAGCTCCAGCTGTCGCCGGCCATGAAGACAGACATAATGGTCTTCACCCCACGCGAGGACTTGTAGATCAGAAGTTTACAAGTTTGGCAGAACAAGCCCCTGAAGCTTAAAACTTGATTTTTTGACGCGTTTAAGCCCCGTTAACCCAATTTCAAGGCTCTAAAAGGATGTTAAAGTATAGGGGGCATGAAATATGCTTGAAAATATCACGGGTGTTAATTTTTTTTGGTCGTACGGTTTCGTTGTTCGGTTAATTACGACGAAACACGAACGGACGCGAAAAACGATCCAAATTGCGCGACGAATGGTATTTTAACATTCCAATTACTAAAATAAAGTATTTTAATGATTACAAAAATTTTGGATGTCCGGATATGTTCAGAACGTAAGATATGCACATAAATGCAAATTTATGCACTTTTTGACGCTTTTAGTCCCTGTTTAATCAAATAAGTTTATTTTCGCATACCGAACTCCTCAAAGCCTATTTCTAAGATATGTAAAGGATATTTATGGTATGTTTAACTTATGATCATGTTCCGGAGTGTACGATATTATATGAATCGACAGACTTTCGCAGTTTGTCGCAATTAGTCCCTGCGATTGAATAAACTTGATTTTGGCATACCAAACCCTTCAAAACTTATTTCTAAGTTATGTAAAGGTTTTTTAAGGTATGTTGAGCCTATTTCACTGTTCTGGAGTGTTTGTTGCATTAAACTGATTACGCTTACGCATCAGTTTGCGTATAACTTTCCAGAAAGCGATTTAAAGCTTGAAATCGAACTAGAATCAAAACGTAAAATCGTCAAACACAATTAAACAAATATTGACACCAAAAAACATTGTTTCTTTGATAAATGATATTGTTCTACATCCTACAGAGTTTACGGAGCACAAGTGTCACAGGATAAGGCTATACTTTGTGAACTACGTTGGGTTTTTGATCTTATGATTATCGTTAAAGTTTGAATTGGGTTAATACACTAATATATGTTGCATTGTGTGTTTATTAGGAATCCAAGCTTAATACCAGGAGGCTATAAAAATCTAAACCCTAAATCTACAAAGTGAGTCATTCTCTTTTACTCAAATGATTTGCAAAACCCTAAATGTGTTCCAAGTTGTATTTACAGTGATTAAGTTTTTATATTCTGAAATTATTGTTGGTATGTGGGGTTTTGTATACATTACTTGACACTCATTACTATTGAACAAAAACTTAGCCAATAGTGATATGAGCATGGTCACCAAAAAAGGATGTGTGACAAATACTGATTTGAGTAATTGAAAGATATAAACAAATGTAAAAACCATTAATGTTGTAATTATAACACTGTGCCTTTTTATACAAATGAATGAATTCACCAGTATTTTTCGCTGATAAAATATTTTTAAACGCGTTTCAGGTGACTTACTGTGAAAGAAATGAACATGCTATGAATCACTGAAGGCTTAAATAAAGTGGCTATGTTATCAGAATAAAGAAAAGAAAATGTGTTTATCAAAATAGGGTTTATCCCTATGAAAACCTTTGTTTGTGATATGAGTTTTATCCCAGTTATTTAATATTAAAACTTTGGTGTTTACAAACTCTAAAATTTTCCTAACTACGATCTTGATGAAATGTTCTGCTGCAAATTTAATAAACACTGGTACCACTGTTGTATCTGCTCACGCTGCCGCCCAGGGTAGGGTCGGAGGTTGTGACAGAAGGTGGTATCAGAGCCGCTGGTTTAAGTCATTTAGATGTTATTTTAATACCTAAAATTAAACAATAAAGTTAGGAAGTTAATATAAAATAACCTATGTGTTATTTCTTTGAAAATAAATTTAAATATATATATGGTTTTTTAAAATATTTTTTAACGATGTTTGAGTCAACAGTATGAGTGATGAAAAAGTATCCGAGGAGTTCCAAAATATTTCCGATCTAGAAATGAACAAAAGACCATCTGGAACTCAATCTGGATATAAGGTAGATAAAGACGAGCCTATAGTTTTTCAAGCCCAACCAATTGAACTACTACCCCCTAAGAAAAGAGGATGGTTCAATAAAGGAAAAAGAGAAAAGAAAAACCAAGTAGCTACCATAAACCTAACTAAAGGATCAACCCAAATCCCCGCAATCAAACCCTAGTAGGAGGAACTCGACCAGAAGTTAGCTACTTGTGACATATTTCAACCTATAGATAACAAAATAAACTTAAACCTATCTGCAAATCCTAAACCAATGTTACCCTTTAACCCAGACCAACTAATAGAACCAATACCTTTTTATCCTGAACCTATACTGATCAATCCCCAACCAATACCAGTGTTTAATCCAGAAGAAATCCCAAGGATCCATGCCCCTATACCAGATCCCATGGAGCAATGGTGGCCGAACGACTGGCAATTCCAAAACCTAATGCAAGAGCCCTATCCCAAGTCCCACAAATTCCACCTTATATACCAAATGTATATCCAGCCATGAGCCCAGAAAATGTAGTTGAACTAAGGCATTATGGAGAGGAACTGATGACGACAGGAAACCAAATCCGCTCAATAGGGGAAAACCTCGTCTGGAAATATGACGAGCGGGAATTCCACTTTTAAAGATGACCTAGCCTTATAATATATATATATATATACACACACACACATGCATAAATTAAACAAAAATATACTGATATATATAATTATGGGTGTATGTATTAGAGACACAATATATATATATATATCAAAAGAGTAAACGTAGCAATGTTTGACGATTTTGATAAAACGTGCTTTGACTATTTGTTTTGTTTTAATTGTTCTGTGATACTAATACCTGAAAATGTTTGTAATTCAGATATCAAATGAAGTATCACATAATCAAGAAATTCACGGTAATAACGGAAATCCTTTGGATAAAAGTGTTATAGAAAATATAGTAGCTCAAGGAATAACTGATACCATACCCTTAATCATTGAAGCTATTAAAAATCGTATGCCTGTAAACAATAATACTACTATAGGCAGTAAGCATGCTCATTACACTGAACCTAGCCACAGTGTCAATGGAGACAATGATATTCTTATCAAAGCTCCATTTCTCAAACGAAAGAAAACTATAGCCTATGGTTGTTATTATAAAGATTTCTTATCCTGTAAGCCAATTGAATTCTCTGGTAACGAAGGCGCCATTGCAGCATTACACTGTTTAGAAAAGACTGAAGTTGTTTTAAAAATTAGTAAATGTGCTGAAGAGGATAAGGTAATGTACGCTTCTAATCTTTTCAAAGATGTAGGACTAGAATGGTGGAATACAATTCTTCAGTCAAAAGGAAGTGACATGGCTTATGTTATGGAATTGAAGGAATTTTAGGAAATGACTGAAAGAAAATTCTATCATCCTCAAGAAAAGGAACAGATAGCTGACAAGTTCCTAAACCATAAGATGACTGGTGTAATTATCGCGAATTTACTACCAAATTCTTCGAATATGCAAGAATAGTACCAGCCCTGGCTTCGCCAGAACTGGTATTAATTTTTCATTATATCTGGGGATTAGTCTGTGAAATCCGAGACATGGTCAAAGCAGCTAGACCGCTGACTATTGAAGAGATGGTTGAACTAGCTAACACTCTGACAGATGGACTGATACGCACACGAGAAGAGAATCAGAAAAAGGATTTAGCCCAAAAGATTACCCAAGAGCCGCATTCTGGAAATTCCTACCGAAAGAGGGAAGTAGGTCCGTCATCTTCACCCTCTTTCTGTAAATTTTGTAATAGGAAGCATTCAGGAAAATGTGTTAGGTACTGCAACTTTTACAAAACACCTGGACACAAAGAAGAAAAACGTAGAAGATGTTGGTGCATGTTTGTGACAACAGCTTAGATTTGGTCTTTGGATATCTTGTAATTAGTTAAACGATAAACAGTTAGCGGGTTTAGCTTTGTATTAGTGAGATAATAGAGTTTGGGCTAAACAAAACCCACATTGGGTCTAGGGAGTCGAATTGGGCTTGCCCATGTAGGAAACTCTAGCCCAAGTAGCAACCTTGTGTTATATAAACAAGGTTAGGCTTTAGGGTTTAGGTTAATCAGCCAAAACAGTTTGAGAGTGAAATTTCGTGAGAGTATTAGTGCTTGGACGAAATTGTGTTAGTTAGGGATCTTGATTGATTGTAATCAGTTTTATAGATAATCAATAAAGATCCAGTTTGAAAGTGAATTGTTGTTTCTGTTCCTACACGTTTTCTGCTATATTCTGATCAAGAGGATTCCGCACTCTTGATTAGATTGACAATTTTGTGAAAGATCCATACACATCAAGGGGACCTACAATTGGTATCAGAGCTTTAGGCTCTTGAAGGCTCAGTTCAGAATTGTTGGCTGCAGAAACAGGAAGAATTTTCGAAATCTTTGAAATCTGAAAATTAGGGTTTTGAAATTTTCAAAATTTTTGATAAATGTTTTCGAAATTATTTGACTGTTTTGATCTTCTACTTTGATTGTTTGCTATTTTGCAGGTTGTTTTAGGGCTTTCAGGAAAGTTGTGGTTGATTCTGAAAGAATTTTTGGTTGACAAACTTGAAGATTCGAAGACTGTTCTTCGTGTTCTTCATTAAGTTCATAAGAATTTCGTCAAAAGCTTTAATAGTCCAGCATTTTTATCAGAATTTCGTCAAAAGCTTGCTGATTTGCTGTTTCGATTTTGCAGGAAGTTGTTAGGAGAATCAGAAAAATCTTCAGAATTTTGATCAGATTGAGTTTCCTGATTTACTGGTTCAGCGAATTTAATAGTCCAGCGAAATTGTTTGACCCGGCGAACTTAAAATCCAAAGGAGACTTTGGTAACCTTGTGATTGTCCACAGCGAAATTATCACGGTTTCGGCGACTTTAACAGTCATCGTAATAGCGAATTTAAGCAGCGATTTTGGAGGCGAAATTGATCAGCGAACTTGGTAGCGAAATTGACCTTTAAGCGAACTAAACCAGCGAATTTGGACAAATAAAGTGACCAGCGAAATTATTTGACTTAATCCAGCGAAATTAATAGCATATTTAAAGTGGTGGAATTTCCGTTGGCAAGCGTCGATAAAATTTGACTATTTTGCAAATAGAAATTGATCCGTAGCTCGTTTGACAGAACCGTCTGCACCGTTAAATTCCTTGTATTTTTAGGACAAAAAAAATTGACTCTGGAAAATCCCGATTTTGGTTTTCGACATTAGATATCATTAGATTCGTTTTTTCGAGACGATTCTAACGATGTAATTTGGTAACCACTGTTTTTGGAGATATTTTGTACGGTTTTAACAGTCTGTTTACGTTAAAATGTCGAACATGTCTACTTTGAATGAGCTGTTGAAGATGGAGCATGAGGTTGGCAATACCAACAAACCACCTAAGATGATGAAGGTAGAGAATTATTTGACATGGAAGGATCGTTTTCAATCCTTCATTGAATACCAGGACACTCGCATGTGGATATGCATTGCAGATGGGTACACAAACCCAACACACGACTTTAAGGGCAGACCTCGTAGAACTGCTTATGTGAACATGGAAGATGCTGATAAAAAGATGTATGAGGCTGAAAAGAGAGCCTTGGCTGCAATCAAAATGTCCTTACCTGATAGCATCAAGCATACTTTCAAGAAGTACACAAACTCAAAGGATATGTGGGATGCATTAGAGAAAAGATATGTTGGAAATGAAGATGTTAAGAAAAACAAAGTTGATCTACTGAAGAAGCAGTTTGTTGTTTTCAAGTTCATGAAACATGAGTCATTTGAGGACATCATCACTCGATACTACCATCTGATGTCGGAAATGGATAATTATGAGATAGAGTGCTATACTGACGTTGAAAAGAATGACAAGCTGCTCGATGCCTTACCTACCAAGTGAGATATCTACACTCTCATGATCAAGGGAGAAGTAGATTATGAGACAAAAGAGCTTGAAGAAGTAGTTGGCAAGCTGAGAGCTTATGAGCTCAGTATGAAGAAGAAAGACACTGGATATGATCAGGTTCAAGATCCAGCGATTTACAATGGGCTTACATCTTCTTCATCTCACAACGCTTCTAGCGACTCTGCTACTGCGTTTCTTTCGTGTGAGAACGAGCAGGTCACAGTGAATGAGGATGGTGATGTGTGTTTTGTAGCTGCTTCAGGAGGATCAACAGGAGCCAAGAGAACATCAACTTCTAAGCAGTGTAGTGGTGTTAAGTCAATGCCAATGAGTGTGAAGTCTGCTGAAGAGCACCTTGCTCTACTTGCTTCATTTGTTGCTTCATATGAAAACTACATTCAGGGGAAGATATCTGATCCTGCTACTTTAGATGAAGATTACGATCAGATTGACCCTGATGATCTTGAAGATATGGATTTGCAATGGCAAATGGCCATGATCACTAGAAGAGTGAAGAGATTTATGAACCGAACAGGAAGGAAGTTTATAGGAAAGACTGTTGGTTTTGATAAGACCAAAGTGAGATGCTTCAACTGTCAAAGTTATGGGCATTTCGCTAGGGAATGTCAAAAACAAAAGCAGGAGACTTCGAGTCAGAGTTCAAACAATAGGAATGCATCAAACAACTCTAACTCGAGAGCGTTGATCTCTACAACTAGAGAAGGTTCATATGACTGGAGTGTTCACTTGGAAAAAGATGACAATGTCACACAGGCATTCATGGCAGAGATAACGCCAGTTGATGATGGTGAAGCTACAGTAGATAATGTTAAAGTTGAGAAGAAAAGTGATGCTGAGGCTGAGGTGAAAATAGAGAGCAAAGCTGAAGAAAAGAAGGCTGATCATACACAAGATGCTAAAGAGGAAAAGCAAAAGTCTGACCATGAAAATGAAGCTGAAGAAAAAGAAGCTAAATACAAGAGAATGGAAGCTCAACTTGCAGCGCTAATGGCCAATCTTGACAAACAAACAGGAGAGGTAAAGTCGAATTCTGTGTGTTTAAAATGTCGTGAACTACATGGTGAGGTTGACAGGTTGTCAACACAAAACCAAAGTCTGGTGAGCGAAATGTCTAACATTAAAGAAGCTAACTTTTTTGCTAAAAGAAACGAATCTTCATACTTGAAGAAGATAAAAGGTTATGAAAGTAAAATTGACTCATTAACCTGCAAACTAAACGAAAAACTTCAAGTAATAGACTTAGCTCATGAAATGATGGCTGAGAAAACAAAAGAGATTTCTGAAAAATGCAAAGAGTTGTCAGATGCACAACTCAAAATTGTTGAACTTGAAAAGAAATTAGGTCAATTCAGGGACTCTACTTTTGTTATGAAACATATGATGGGTGGCTTGAAGAAAAGTAATGACAAAACTAGTGTGGGATTCCATGGTTTCAATGAAGTTCCACCTCCTGTTAGTCATGACTATTCTTTCTTGCCTGATGAAGATGAGCTCATGGACTTTGGGTCAACATCACCAAGTAGTTCCAAATCAAGTGAAGGAAATGTGTCTGAGAGTGATGATGCTAAGAAGGATAATAACAGCACACCTGTTTTGAAAAAAGAAAACTTCACATCCTAAAAATAACAATCCAACTTTTGTTAAAAAGGTTAATTTTGTTCAGGGAAGTGGCATGAAAAACGAAACAGCTGTTATTGAAAATGAATCTAATATAGAGTTTGCTAAAAACAAGAACATAGAAAATTCTGAAACTAAGCAAACTGAACCAAATCCTTCTAAGGCATCATCAGCAAAACCCGAATCTAGTTCAAAGGCTTCTGAGAAGAAGTCTTCGAAAAAGAGATCGTGCTTCAAATGTCACACCAAGGGACATGTAGCTAGCTGTTGTCCTAACAAAAAGAGTGAAGCACAAGTGAGTGAGAAAAGGAGAGGAAAATCACCTGAGAAGAAAGGTGATAATGAGGAGAAAGTTCAAATTCTCCAAACAAATCTGCTCCTAAGCAACCAGAAAATGTTGCTGTTGGTGAAGATAAGGCTGAAAAAGGAACTCCACAAGTTCCTCGTTTTCAAAGAAATCAACCAAGATTTCAGCCTAGATCTCCACCAGGCAGATACGAGAGACCTAGAAGCAGTTCACCAAGAATGAACAATCTTAATTCTAATAATTTCAGAAGTCAAGGTCGAACTTTTTATAACAATGGCTTTAGAAATTACAACAATAATGCTTCTTGGAATCAAAATCAAAATTTTCAAAGGTCAAATAGTCCAAACACATATAGGAACCCTCAGGACCATAGACCTAGTGGAAATATAAATCAAATTCCATCAACGGGTCTGAGATCCAAGACTCTAGTTAGGAGTAATGGATATTGGATAGATGTTCCAGTGGTTGGTGAATTTGGACGACCCAAGACCATTAAGGCTTGGGTCCGCCAATCTAACTAATTTCTTGGTTGGTGTGTGCAGGAGCTGCTAAGGAGGATTATCAACCTATGGTATGTTGATAGTGGCTGCTCCAGGCACATGACGGGGGATGCGAGATTGTTGACTGAATTTGAAGATTATGATGGTGGAAATGTGAATTTTGCGGGTGCTAAAGGTGGTAGAATTACAGGACGAGGAAAAGTGACCAATGGGAAGATCACACTGGACAAAGTGAACTATGTTGAGCAGCTTAAACACAATCTGATGAGCGTGTCACAAGTCTGCGACAAGGGTCACTCAGTCCATTTTACCAAGAATGAAGCATTAGTGTTGAAACCAGGTTTGAAGATTCCGGACGATTGGATAGTTATGCGAGCGCCAAGGAGAAATGACACTTATGTCATGGACATGGGTGCTAAGGATCCGACTGCTGTGGTGGCGTGTTTACTATCAAAAGCATCTGAAGCTGAATCGATGTTGTGGCACAGACGCATGGCCCATATTCACTATCGAAAAATGAATTACCTTGTTAAAAATGAGCTAGTAAAAGGGGTTCCAATGCAGAGGTTTCAAGTGGAAGATAAATGTCTTCCATGTCAAAAGGGAAAACAACACAAGAAACCTCATAAATCTAAAACAGTAAATTCCATAGATGCCCCTTATGAATTACTTCACATGGATTTATTCGGTCCAGTGAACGTGAGGAGCATAGGTGGAAAGTACTATTGTCTTGTTGTTACTGATGATTACTCACGATATTCATGGGTTTTCTTTTTAGGTACAAAAGATGAGACAGCAGAGATGTTGATAGATCTTTTTACGAAACTGGAAAACGTCCATGATGCAAGGATCAAGAGGATAAGGAGTGATAATGGCACGGAGTTCAAGAATCGTATTCTGGATCTCTATTGTCTTCGAAAGGGAATTGAACATCAATATTCTGCTCCTTATACACCTCAACAAAATGGAGTTGCTGAGAGGAAAAACAGGACGTTGATTGAAGCCGCTAGGACAATGCTTTCAGATACAAAGCTACCAGTTCTTTTCTGGGGAGAAGCTGTGAATACAGCTTGCTACGTCCTAAACAAAGTTTTGACTGTTAAACAGTTTAATAAAACTTGTCATGAAATAATGTTTAACAAGAAACCTAACTTAGAAGGCTTTGAACCATTTGGATTACCCTGCACCATTGTGCGAAATAAAGATAAACAAAAATTCGGTGAGGTGGCTGACGAAGGCTACTTTCTAGGTTACGTACCTGGCGCACCGAATAAAAGGGTTTTTAATCTAAAAACTGGTAAAATTGAGGTTGTTTACAATGTTGAAATTACTACATACAAACCTCAACAATCAACAAGTGGTCCTGATATATTATATGATTATGAAAGCACTTTTAAATCACTTAATATTCCTGAGTTTCCAAATGCAGATGATTCTCAGTTGATTCAAACAATGATTGGTGGAGACGATGAAGGTGAGTTCATGCCTAGATCGAATGTTGATATGACAGATGCTGCGGAAACTTCCCAAGGTGCTGCTGATCCTGATTCAAGTGATAGTGACTCTGAACCAATTCAGGGGGAGGAGTTCATTAATCCGTTTGCTGATCAGAACATTCAAGGGGAGGTTGGATCAAACCTGGGTGATAATTTAGAAGTGGATACTGTTGCTACTACACGAGCAAATAGAGATCATCCAGTTGACATGATACTTGGAGATCCTAATGCAGGTGTTCAGACAAGGAGAAGCATAGCAGCGAATTCTGGTTTATTTGTGTCGATTAAGAAGACTGGGATTGTGAACGAGTGCTTATATAGTTGCTTTATTTCCCAAGAGGAGCCGAAGAACATTCATATGGCTCGTAAAGACAATTCATGGGTTGAAGCTATGCAAGAGGAATTGGCCCAGTTTGCAAAGTTGAAAGTTTGGGAGTTGGTTGACCTTCCTAAAGGTGAAAGAGAGATAGGCACTACATGGGTGTTTAAGTGCAAGAAGGATGACAGAGGGATAGTGACGCGAAACAAGGCTCGATTGGTTGTCAAAAGTCTCAATCAACAAGAAGGGATAGACTACAATGAAGTGTTTGCACCAGTAGCAAGGTTGGAAGCAATTTGGTTGTTCCTAGCTTTCGCAACATTCAAGGGCTTCAAAGTTTACCAACTAGACGTGAAGAGTGCATTTCTTTACGGGAAAGTCCAAGAAGTGGTGTATGTCTCACAACCAGATGGGTTCGTTGATCCAGATTATCCAGATCGGGTGTACAAACTTGATAAGGCTTTGTATGGATTACATCAAGCTCCTAGGGCGTGGTACGAGACACTGTCTACACATCTGATCAAGAATGGTTTTGAAAGAGGTCAGATTGACAGTACACTGTTCATCAAGATGAAGAAGGAAGATTTTCTGCTGGTACAGGTGTACGTGGATGACATCATCTTTGGGTCATCAGATGAAGATATGTGTAAAGAGTTTGAGCAGGTGATGAAGAGCAAGTTCGAAATGAGTGCTATGGGTGAGCTGTCTTACTTTCTAGGATTACAAGTTGAACAGAAGGAGGATGGTATGTTTATTCATCAAACAAAGTATGTGTATGACATCTTGAGTCGGTTCAAGATGAATGATTGCTCTACTTTCAACACACCCATATGTGAAAATCACAATCTTGGCCCAGATCATGAAAGTACTGAAGACGTTGATCCTACTCAATACAGGGCAATGATTGGTTCTCTAATGTACTTGACTGCTTCAAGACCTGACATTATGTTTGCAGTATGCTTGTGTGCCAGATATCAGGCTAATCCAAAGGAGTCACACATGAAGGCGGTGAAGCGTATTCTTCGTTACTTGAAGGGGAAACCTAAACTTGGGTTGTGGTATCCAGCTGATAGTGATATGAATTTTGTCGCTTACACTGATTCAGACTTTGGGGGATGCAAGTCGAACAGAAAGTCTACAACTGGTGGTTGTCAGTTCTTAGGAGGCAAGATTGTGTCTTGGCAATGCAAGAAGCAATCATGTGTGTCTACATCTACGTGTGAAGCTGAATATATTGTTGCGGGTAGCTGTTGCCCTCAGGTTCTCTGGATTCAACAGCAGATGCGTGATTACGGTTTGGATTTCACTCGTACTCCTATTATGATAGACAATAATGCCACAATTTCTATAACAAATAATCCCATGAAACACAGTCGCACAAAACATATTGACATACGTCATCATTTTATACGGGATTGTGCTGAAAAGAGACTAATTGAATTACATCGAGTCGACACACTAGATAACCTGGCAGATCTTTATACTAAAGCTTTTGACAAGGCTCGCTTTGAACATTTAGTCGAACTCAACGGGATGAGGAATCCTGAATAACTGGTTTTTCATAAGAATTTTGTAAATAGTTTACTGCTTTTCTTAAAAATCAAAAATAAAAAAAATTGAAAAAATAAAAAACATAAAAAAAAATAGAAAATAAAAAATGAGTTATCACTGTGTGATAAAGAAGAAATGATAGTACATTGGCAAGTTAGACTGTCACACTGAAAATAAAATTAAAATTGCATAAGTGTGATAGCAGCTTCATTATACGATGTGCCAGTAGGAAAAAGCATGAAATAATCAACTTACCAATGTGAGATAAACCTAAATGAACTGTGTATGAGTGGGGAACACATCAGTGGTGTATAGTTTAATGACCTTAAATCTTGCGTTGATAGATTGCCAAAATCTGAAGTTTTGGGTCTTTATACTGTTATTTCATTTGGGGATATCAGAGGTGTCCTTCTGCTGCATCCAGATATATGCTGACCTAGACACACCCAGGATATCTTAAAAGAGCTAGAAATGCCAAAACCTTGAAAATGAAGAAGCTCTCATAGAGAGTCATTCAAAAAATGCAAAATGCATAATTCATACCAAAAATGGTATTTGTCTTAGCCCTCGTTAGATATTTTGGTCTCTCTGCTATACGGAAGTACTGACCTGTTCACCAATTATCTAAACGTTGAAATACAAAATGGATGAATTCAGTATACTCACCTACTACGATGAATCTTTGTGCATACCTTGATCGCGGGGGTATATCCTGAAGTGGGACACGCTAATATATCAGTAATTAAAATTACCTTAACGTATCATACGGTAATGGTACTTGAAATGTTCATGCATTTTGTTTAAGTGGACAAACATACTGGTAATCGTCTTGGACTGCTTTTCACGAAAAATTAAATAAAGAATTATCTAATTGTGTGAAACAGTTTGATGGTGCTGATATGATCTTCTTACCAGTGATTCTCACAAAAATAGAGTGTTTATTGCTTTTTGTATTTATTTGCTTTCAGAAAATATAAAAATACAAAAATAGTGTCTTTTTCTGTTTAAAATTCTTAACGTACGGAAAACTGTTATTCTTGGAGGAATTGTTACTGATAGGGGGAGATGATGTTGGAAAGTGAGTTCAAAATTTTAACTCATGCGGGTTATAGGGTGTGATTAAAAAGTTTTGCGTGTTGGTGATTAATTGAAAATGCTTAATCAGTGATACAGTTTAACTATCTCTTGAAAAATAATAATTTATTTAACTGTGTTGAAAAATTCTTATGGTTTCTCGAGATGTTTGTTTTATAGTATACAGATTGAAGCAGTGTGTTGCTGAGAAGTTAAAGTGATGAGTTGCTGTGAAGATGAGAGTTTGATTGGATGCATGGTAGAACCTCCTTTCTATATTGCAGACAAAGTTGAAGAGTTTGAAGATTGCTATACATATGCTGAACTAGAATTTACTCAACGCTAAAGTTTTGAAGATTTGGTGATTGGATGCATCAGCTTAGGGGGATTCTGTTGCTGACAGAAGCTATTAAAGCTGAAGCTATCCAAAGACAAAGACAGTGCAAGACTACATGAAGATTGCAAGATGACTGAAGACAAAGTTATTTTATGAAGCTATTGTCAAGGGGGAGTTTGTTGGTGCATGTTTGTGACAACAGCTTAGATTTGGTCTTTGGATATCTTGTAATTAGTTAAACGATAAACAGTTAGCGGGTTTAGCTTTGTATTAGTGAGATAATAGAGTTTGGGCTAAACAAAACCCACATTGGGTCTAGGGAGTCGAATTGGGCTTGCCCATGTAGGAAACTCTAGCCCAAGTAGCAACCTTGTGTTATATAAACAAGGTTAGGCTTTAGGGTTTAGGTTAATCAGCCAAAACAGTTTGAGAGTGAAATTTCGTGAGAGTATTAGTGCTTGGACGAAATTGTGTTGGTTAGGGATCTTGATTGATTGTAATCAGTTTGATAGATAATCAATAAAGATCCGGTTTGAAAGTGAATTGTTGTTTCTGTTCCTACACGTTTTCTGCTATATTCTGATCAAGAGGATTCCGCACTCTTGATTAGATTGACAATTCTGTGAAAGATCCATACACATCAAGGGGACCTACAGAAGAAAAACTAAAGCTAACATATGCTTTAACTGTGGAGAGATAGGCCATATCCGTCCATACTACCCAAAACTAGCAACAACAACTGACAACACGGCAAAAGCAACCAAAGGACCCCAAGAAGAATGCATGAGCTTTTGTACTGACAGCACAAGAAGTAGAAATGAGTCTCGATGTGATCACCGGTACCTTTCTCGTTCATGACATTTATGCTAAAGTATTATTTGAATCTGGTGCAAACCAAAGTTTATAAATACTACTTTCTGTCAATTACTCGATCGACCGCTGTCTAAGCTTCGTCAAGCTTGTACGATAGAAACGGCACACAGAAACTCTATCAACATACGCGAAATAATTCAGAAAGGAAAGATAGAATTATTAGGACATAAGTTCACAGCCAACTTGCTACCAATGAATCTAGCTGGATTCTATATTGTATTAGGAATAGATTAGTTAGTGACCAATCATGCACGAATCTTGTGTGATCAAAATCATGTTGAGATTCGTACGCCAATAGGAGGAAGGATCACAATCCAGGGAGACAAGCCGACGAAATCAACAAAATTCATCTCTGTAATAAAAGCTGCAAGCTACGCACGAAAAGGAGGAATAATGTATATGATCTCTACAATCATTAGCACTAAAGGAAAAGAATTGAAGGATATTCCTGTAGTATCAGATTTTTCAAATGTTTTCCCAGAAGAGTTACCTGGACTGCGCCTGATCGCGAGGTTGAATTTAGAATTCACCTAATACCAGGTCCTGCACCGATAGCCAAAGCACCCTATCGTTTAGCACCAACAGAGATGCTGGAACTGAAGAAGCAACTGGACGAATTATTAGAGAAAGGTTTTATACAACCTAGCTCATTGCCTTGAGGAGCACCTGTTTTATTCGTCAAGAAGAAAGATGGATTGATGCGCATGTGTATTGACTACAGAGAATTGAATAAGGTCACAATTAAAAATTGGTACCCATTACCAAGGATTGTTGATCTATTCGATCAACTTCTAGGAGCTCGATATTTTTCATAAATAGATTTACGGCATGGTTATCATCAATTGAGAGTACAGGAAGAAGACATTCCTAAAACTGCTTTCATAACAAGATATGGACATTATGAGTTTATAGTTATGCCATTTGGTTTAACAAATGCTCCAACTGCATTTACGAACATGATGAATAGGATATGAAAACCATACCTGGATAAATTTGTAATTGTCTTCATAGATGATATACTTATTTACTCCAAGAGCAAGGAAGAGCACGCTAAGCATCTACATGTACTTCTAATATTATTGAGAAAAGAAAAGCTTTACGCTAAATTTTCAAAATGTGAATTCTTGTTACAAGAAGTACAATTTCTTGGACATTTGATTAATCATGAAGAAATTCATGTGGATCCCAAAAAGATCGAGTCAATTACCAAATGGAAAGTCCCCAATTCATCAACAGAAGTCAGAAGTTTTCTTGGATTTCCAGGATACTATAGACGCTTTATTCAAGATTTTTCCAGAATAGCCATTCCATTAACCAAGTTAACATGTAAATCTGTTAAGTTTGAATGGGGACCAAAGCAGGAGGAAGCTTTCAAGATCCTGAAGCAAAGATTAATCAATGCATCGATACTTGCTTTGCCAGAGGGAACAAAAAAATTTATAGTATATTGTGATGCATCCAAATCAGGTTTTGGATGTGTGCTGATGCAACATGTGGTACCCGGGGAAAACCCACAGTCATCCTGATATACTCATCACTTCTTTTCCCCCTCCGACCGCTTAGCTTATCAAATTTCAGGACGAAATTTCTTTCAAGTTGGGGATGATGTGACAACCCGAGATTTCAAGGTCTTTCCTATACACATTACTTGTTTCACAACTCTGATCTTACAATTTGTTTTACATGGTGTATTGTGTAGTTTATTTGAATGATTAAAAGTACTGCTACGTTTGAGTGTTGCTTGTAAAGCTTGAGTATTGTGAAATGTTTTTGGTATTATGGTTATAGTTATGTTTAACCTCAATTAGGACACTTCGCCACCCTCTCATTCCTCGACGAAGAATAAGACTTCGTCACAATCAACCTTCGACGAAGGTTGAACCTTCGCCACCCTCACAACATGGCGAAGAATCACTCTTCGCCAAATGATAGTTCGCCGACAAAGGGCTTCGGCCCAGGTTAGTTCGTGGCCCAAGAGGAGCCGACAGTTATGTATGTTTGTAAAACCTTTCGTAACCGGCAAACATAAACGTAAAACCCTAAAGTTCTCTCCCTCCCTATCCCTTATGCGACGGCAGCTCTTGAACCCAGCAATCTCCCCTTTTCGAAGTATTCTCCTCATCGATCTAACTTACCGCAGGTGATCCCTCGGTTAGTATTTGTATACTTGTTATGATTTGTGTTGACTATTCATTGGTGATTCTTGATTTTGTGTCTACATGTTGGTTGAATACGTATGTGTAAGGCTTGGGTTAGTTTGAAAACGGAACTTGGGTTATATATGCACAATAGGGTTAATTGATGAACTGTTATTGTAATCTAGAAGTTGTAGAATGTTCAATCCATGACCTCGAATTTCATGAAGATTCGAGTTACGAGTGTGATAAAAATGTGATGTTTGAATCGATTCGAATGATGTTAATTGTAATGATAATTTCTGTTAATGATCTAGTGGTTGTTACGGTTTATGTGAATCCTAAGAACGTGCGGTAGATTGGGTCGATATGGATGGTAATTGGTGTTAAACTTATCTATGGCCTGTGCTATATAAATCAAGAAACGGCTAGGGTTGTATGAACATGTTGAATAACTACTAAATCATGTTGTTTGATCTGATGAAAAGTGCCTAAACATGTTAACTGATGTTACGAGAATGTGGGGAATCACAGAAGGAAGTGTAACTGATAAGGGTGCAGTGAAGATAGGTTCTTCGTCGACCATGTCCTGACGAACCTTAGGGTTGTTCGCCAAACACACTAGCGACGAAGAATAGACCTTCGTCACAGTTACTCCCGACGAAGGATAGGACTTCGCCATAATCAATTTCGGCGAAGAATGGTTCTTCGCCGTGAGGACTCTTCGTCGTGCACTTGAACATTATTAGTAACAGATTGAAATATATGTGATGATAATAGATACTAGTGTTTATAAAATACTGTTATTGCATGTTAATGAGAATGAGAAACCTGGTTTGAATTGTGTGAGTAGAGAACCTACCTATTATGTGTTGTTATGTGACCTGCACATGGGATGTAGACTTGTTTGAGAACTGAATGCCTGATATGTGATACACTTTGATCTTAGCAGCAAATGCAATCTGTGAAAATACATGTACAGATAAGTGATTGATTTGCATGCGAAACCCATACACTTGTTATGCAATTTACGACAAACGTTATGGAACAATAGGTTGCATGATTAATGGTTACTACTTGTGTAAGGACATGCGTCCTACCTGTTTGCTATGTGTGTAACATGTACGATGGATACGTGATATATGTGAACGGTAATACTGACTATTCTTGGTAACCACGGACAATCATTTGGATATTCCTGAGAGGAATAAGTCTTTGGGTAAATCAGTTGGGTATTCCTGAGAGGAATAAGTCATTTGGGTAAAAACTGGAATGTTGGATAATACACTCAATTCCTTTCACCATTAAGTCCCATCTTGTTTGTTACCTGAGAGGTAACGGGGTATTAGTTGATAGCACTATTTAGGTTTGTGTCACACCCCGATCGCGTAAAACAACAAATCGCGGCGGAATCTTTGGGGAGTGTTGTAAAAGAATCATTGTTTCAAAACACACGGAAATTTGAAGTTTCGTTTTATTAAACATTAAATATTTACATCGTCTGGAAATCTAAATAAACAATTTAAACATAGTCTATCATTGTTATTAAGTCACTAAGGCCTCGTCCAGTCCTATGTGAGCATGCATCCTAGCAATCAACATCATTCAACAACACCTGAAACATATGTGAAAACAAAGTCAGCAAAGAAATGTTGGCGAGTACATAGGTTTTTGAGAGTGTCGGATTCATGGCTAGTTTACATGTTGCAATACTTAATTAAAAACCTTGTTTTGAAAAGTATTGTATTGCGACATAATTAACCAACTCAAATCAAGTTGGTTATAATTTATAAAATCTCGTAGCCATGATTCTTAACCCAAAACATTTATTTAATAAAATTCTCGTTAACAAAACTCGTTAATAAATCTTGTTAATAAAACTCGTTAATAAATCTCGTTAATAAAATTCGTTAATAAATCTCGTTAATAAAACTCGTATGGTTTATATCATTTCGAAAACCTCGTTTGTGTGACATCGTTTCAAATCGTTTACCCAAGTGAACTAAATAACGCCACGGTATGTAATATGTTGAAAACATATATATAGGAAGTACCAGCGGTGTATCCACCATGCTTTCATCACATTACACCCGTCCCGTTATCTAAACACTAACCAAAAACCAATCGTTTACCCAAATCGTTTAATTCGTTAAAAATCGCTTTAGCCATTTAAATCATTCTCGTTTTAAATCGTGAAAACTACTTTTGATTGTCTCACTGATAACATCCAAACCTTCGCAACTCGCCTATTGCTTCTCGCATTAATAAACCACCAAAGGGTAAATTAACAATCACAGATTCAGTCGTTACCCACCTAACCCACACATAACCATAGGCGCAGTCTGATAACGGGATTTGTCAGATCCTATGGTACCATAACCTAATACTGGTCGGTTTGGCCAAAACTAATGGATATTATTCGTTATGTAAATACAACCAACAAGTTTGTTTACTTTATCGAAATCGTTATTAATTTAATATAAACCATTTTAATCATTTTTGAAACCATTGTTATAATATCGAAAATCGTTTTGAAAACCATCGTTAAAACCTTGAAAACATTTAGCACCTATGAATCACCCCAAAACAATTGAAAACAATAAAATAGGGGAACTATGTACTCACCTGAGAATGCTTAGAGGTCTTGAACAACAACCAAGCAAAGCTAGAGGGAGCACGGAATCAATCGGCAACCTAATAACTATATAAATAAACTTGATCTAAGTCGGAAGATCGGATAGGATTAGGTTTTGTAAACCAAATGAGTATTGGAACTCATATGACATGGTTTAATAAAGTCTACATTCTAAATCGAAACCTAACCTAAGTGCTTTCGACCCATTGTGACCCATTAAGGTAGCTTAAGCTACTTTAACGTGTCGTTCGCGCAAAAGCGCGTTCGAGACGTCTAACTAGTCCTATGACAAGTATTATATGCCTAAACATGCTTAAATATGTTTCATAATCAATTAAGTGACAAAAGTTTGTGTTACATATGCTTAATTACCAATTATGCATGAAAAGGGTATTTTGGTCATTTACCTAAGGCATATAAACTACCTATCATACAACTAATTAAACCTAAGTGACCATAAGGTATAACCTCGGAAGGTTATTCCCTATGCAACTATGGTCACTAAACATGTTTAGTCAGATCCTAATGATCGACCAAATGGGTCGTGTTCGAAAGTCTAAGCGGGTGTTTAGTCCGTTTGACTTACGACTCTACACAAGCACTAATCTAAAAAGTGACGAGTTAAACATGTTTAAAGAATTTAGAAAATATATTTGGTATCATAACAAACGGTTTTGATACCTATAAGTAGTTTGGTTACAAAATACGCAAGAATGCGCATTTTGGCCGAAACTACGACTCGTCACTACACCTAGATAACGTGGTAATCAGTAGGTATAGTCACTAGGGACTATAACCATCGTGATTACGCTCACGTTATGAAGTTCAAACGAACTTCGCATTGACCATAAACTGGTCAATGCAGAAAGTCAAACGCGGTTTGACTTTCAGACTCGAAAAGCGATAAAAGAACGAAAGAATACTTACAAAAGGTCCCAGCAAGCTTTGATCCGATTTACTCTCAGGTATGAAGCATAAACTTCAACTTAGAGAGCTAAAATTAGATCATTGTGGGTTTTGCAAGTGAAATGAGGTGGGTATATATAGGAAATCTAGAACCGTCAGGATCGTTCATCGTAAAACGAGCTTCGATCTCATCCGTACACATGTGCCCATGGTTTTGTGAAACCATGGGAGCCCAGAATTTCATTAAAACCATGTGCAAATGAGGGGAACAGCTGGAATAAGCTGGAATTTAGATTTTTCATTTTGGTCCCTTCCTAAGATAACTATGGCAGAATGACAATTTTGGTCCCTGAACTTCAGAATCTTGCATTTCGGCTCATTTTTTACATGTTTAAGCTCCGTTAATCTCATTTCAAGGCTCCAAAATGAAGTTAAAGTATAGGGAACTTAAAAAATGCTTAAAAATATCTCGGATGTTGGTTCGTTTGGTCGTACGGTTGCGTTGTTCGGTTAATTACGACGGAAGTCATAACGAACGCAAAAACAATCCAAATTACGCGACGAATGGAATTTTATCATGCCAATCACTAAAATAAAATATTTTAATGATTACATAAATTTTGGATGTCCGGATGTATTCAGAACGTAAGATATGCGCGAAAATGCAAACTTATGCACTTTTTGACGCTTTTAGTCCCTGAATGACCAAAAAGTTTATTTCAGCACACCGAACCCCTCAAAGCCTATTTATAAGCTATGTAAAGGATATTTAGGGTATGTTTAACTTATGGTCATGTTCCGGAATGTTCGTTACAGTACAAATCGGCATACTTTCGCAGTTTGTCGAAATTAGTCCCTGTAAGCGAATAAACTTGATTTCGCCACACCAAACCCTCTAAAACTTATTTATAAGTTATGTAAAGGTTATTTAAGGTATGTTAAGCCTATGTCACTGTTTTGGAGTGTTTTTTGCATTAAACTGGTTATATTTACGCATTAGTGCGCGTATAACCTTCCAGAAAGCGATTTAGAGCCCGAAATCGAACAAGAGTTGATATGTGCAAACGATACACATATTTATAAAAATCCCAAGTATGAAACACAACATTTCATTGATTTGGTATTTGTTCGATGGCCGTGGAGGCACAGATGTCACAGTCTCCCCTACTTCAGGAAATTTCGTCCCGAAATTTATTTAGAGGAAACTTGTGAGAGCTTGAAACACGAAGTCGAAAAGATAAAACAACACTGGTTAGAGTTCTGAACTTCTAGTAACTTTAAATAACATCATTCTTGCAATGTAAGAGGGACACCTATATACAAGTATATGAAGCGCCATTGGTGCGTCCACCGTACCTCCATTACATTGTTCACATTTCGTTATTGTTGTCACTATTGGTTCTTACACATGATAAACCTTACTGGGGTTCCTGTGCACTGAATTTCATAATTACGTACGCGTACATAATTACGTAATTCCTTGCATAGTCCACACATTGCATTTGAATATGTGTTGGGGAAAACCAAATGAACGAACCTGTGATGAGTGTTACTGGACCACCATAGGGTCCTTTCAGCTATATCATCACATGCCATTCTTAACCAGATTCTGAATCAATCTTTTAACTAGACCACTCAAGGGGTCTCCTTTGAATCATGGAATGGTACTATATATTCCAAGTGTCTTAACTACCACGTAGAAGCCCATTAAGGATTTAGGGTAGTACCTTTTGAATATCCTACTATGAATCCCTTATATGAAGATATGGAAGATTCTATGAGGATTTGGATAACGAAAATCGGATCACACAAAAACATAAAGGAGAACACATAAACACATGATCACATAATCGCATAATTGTTTATCTTGACCTTTAATTTGTTATCTTTGGACACGGGTATTTAAAGCATACCAGGAATCCAATCCGTGGATTTCATTTGGCACTTTAAATATTTTCAAGAATCTAACTATGAAGATAGGAAGATCTTAATAGGAATTCGGTTTGTCCTTATTGAGTTGTAATGTACATATTAAGGTGTACGAGGAATCCAATCAGGGCTCTGATTTGGGCGCTAATCATCCACAAGGATTCTTAAAATAGAGCAACCCATCGCCCTTTCGTTTCGAGTTTAAGCTCGAGTTGAAGTGGTAGCTCATATTTCAATAAGCCTTCATTTACACAAGATCATTGTGCTTGAAGGACACGAGATTGAATATCAGATAGAGTTGAACAGAATGAAGCTTGACTCGCTCCTTTCGACCAAGCGCATCGGCTACGACATTCGCCTTACCAGGAAGGTAGCGAATCTCGAAATCGTAATCGTTCAAGAGCTCAACCCAAGGTCGCTGCCTCATGTTCAGCTCCTTCTGATTAAAAATATGCTGGAGACTTTTGTGGTCTTGTGAAAACCACACACTTCGTTCCATAGAGGTAGTGTCTCCAGATTTTGAGAGCAAATGTCACAACACCTAACTCAAGATCATGAGTTGTGTAGTTCTTTTCGTGAACTTTCAACTGTCTTGACGTATATGCTATGACTTTACCTCATTGCATAAGAACATAACCAAGGCCTAGATTCGACGCATCATAAAAGACAACAAAATCATCGTTTCCATTAGGCAAGGACAAAACAGGAGCATCACATAGCTTCCGTTTTAGCATTTGGAACGTTTCTTCTTGCTTAGATCCCCACTCCAAAGGCTTATTCTTCTGAGTCAAAGCAGTGAGTGGCACCGGGATCTTCGAGAAGTTCGAAATAGAACTAAGATAATAACCAGCGAGACCAAGAAAAGAACGAATTTCTGTAGGTGTCGTTGGTGTATTCCAATCCTTAATTGCAGCAATTTGGATGGATACACATGAATACCCTGCTTGTTGACTACATGACCCAAAAACTAAACTTCTTTAAGCCAAAATTCACACTTGGAGAATTTAGCGAAAAGTTTGTTCCTTCTTTAGGAGTTCCAATGTCAAACGAAGGTGTTGCTCGTGATCGGCTCGAGACTTTGAATAAATGAGAATATCGTCGATGAACACAATAATGGACTTACTAAATAAGGTTTACAGACCCTATTCATTAAGTCCATGAAGACAGCTGGGGCATTCGTCAAACCAAAAGGCATGACAGTGAACTCGTAATGCCCATATCTTGTGTTGAAGGCAGTTTTGGGAATATCTTCTTCGAGAACACGAAGCTGACGATACCCAGAACGCAAATCGATCTTGGAAAAACAGGTAGCACCTTGCAGCTGATCAAAGTGAACATCGATTCGAGGTAGGGGATATTGATTGTTGATGGTAAGCTTATTAAGCTTACGATAATCGATACACATTCCAAAAGATCTATCTTTCTTCTTCACAAAGAGGACAGGAGCTCCCCTAGGGTGAATAATTTGATCGGATGAATCCTTTATCAGATAACTCTAGAAGTTGTTTCGATAATTCTTGCATCTCGAATGGTGCAAGACGATAAGGTGCTTTCGCAATTGGGTTGGCATTGGGTACAAGGTCAAAATGAAACTCGACTTGACGAACTGGAGGCAAACCAGGCAGTTCATTAGGAAACACCTCTGGATAATCCCGAACAATCCGAATATCCTGAATACTCTTGCTCTTACCTTTCTCCTCGGTGACATGTGCCAGAAAAGCAACATATCCTTTAGTAGATAACTTTGGGCCTTCGTACACGACATGAGCTTCAATCCACCAGAAGGTTTCTCGCCACGAACTTCCAAAACATCGCCAGACGAAAGAGGAATGCGAACAATCTTATCGAAACAAATCACCTCAGCATGATGTTTGGTTAACCAATCCATCCCTATGATAATGTCAAAACTCCGAAGTTGCATCGGTGTGAGGTCAAAAGGAAAAAAATGATTACTCAAATTGCCATTTCGTTTCTTAGAATGAAACGAGCACTTAGAATTTTCGAGGAAATCATGAGCGATCATAGTAACGAGAGCACTACAAATACGGTTCTTTGGTGTAGGTATTGTAGGGGTATGCCATACACACATGTAACTATATTTGTACATCAGAATTGTAAATAAAGATTTATTTATAAACAAAATCGATTGTTTCTAAGTTCAAAGGAAAACACTAGAAACATAAACATAAGATTCGGATTATTCAAAGCAGCAGCTTCTTCTAATCGGCCAAATGCTCATCCGTGGGTCGGATTTGCATTGAAAATCTTTGGGTATCTGTCCCTGACATAACCCGTCTCGCCATAGGTGTAGCAAATACCAGGAGGAAAATGAGCCTGTGCTTGATCTGCTTGAAATTGAACGGGGTTCTGAAAAGCTTGGTTTAGCACAGTGACTGAACGACAGTCTCATGCCAAATGACCAATGAGTCCACAGTTGAAACATTTCCGACATTTGACACTGGCATAGTGGTGGAGGTTACACTGATTGCACAAAGGAGCAGTTCCTAAGTACGGCTTCTTGGCTGGTGGTGCTGCCACCTGGCTAGGTTTTGCTTGATTTGGTGTAACGGCTACGGGATCCTTTGGAGCTTTACGCTTCTTCGACTTTTTCGAAGTCTCGGCTTCTGATTCTTTCGATACTTCTTGGGTGGCATCATAATTGAGACGAGTCATGGCGATACCTAAATCCATAGTCTTCAGGATTACTTCGCCTATTTGCTGGGCAAATTTGGCAGTTTGCTCGGACATTTGAGTGTCGTTGCGATGAAGAGACATTCCAGAGGAAATGAAAGACATAGGAGAAAACAAGTGAAATGTTATCGGATAATTTAAAACAGAACGACAACGCATAGAAATTGCGATCATTTGTTTGTTACCTAAGGCAAACAAATGAGACGTTGATTAATCAAAGTAAACGGGTCGTATTAATGTATCACAGAAGACATGCTCGCCTATAAGTGAACACTCACCCCAAGAGTTCCCAGGTAAGAGTGACTGGTCCGATACTGCGGATGTGTACGAACATTGTAGCCTTAGACAGAAAACTCAGGGTACAGGCATTTACTCTTCCAGTTTGCACGTGTTCACATTATTTAGACCCAAACTTTGACGAGATTTTGAAAACTCAGAAGGCACTAAGCCAAATACGAGTCAAACTGGAAGGGTTCAAAACCCTATAACAGAGGGTTCAAAACCTAGTAATCAATCATCCTAGAACAGATGATTAATTTTCGAAGCAGATTCGGATTTTTATTTTCTTGTTGTGGTTTTTACCTAAGGATAGGTGACGGTATTGTTTTATGACTAAACGCAAGTAAACTCGCGTTAGGGTCCTAGGAAGGTTATAGACTAGGTCAAAGCATTACTAATAACCTAATTCCCTATAACCATGAGCTCTGATACCAACTTTTCTGTCACACCCCGACCGCGTAAAACAACAAATCACGGCGGAATCGTCGGGGAGTGTTGTAACAAAATCCTTGTTTCAAAACACACGGAAATTTGAAGTTTCATTTTATTAAACATTAAATATTTACATCGTCTGAAAATCTAAATAAACAATTTAAACATAGTCTATCATTGTTATTAAGTCACTAAGCCATCGTCTAGTCCTATGTGAGCATGCATCCTAGCAATCTACATCATTCAACAACACCTGAAACATATGTGAAAACAAAGTCAGCAAAGAAATGCTGGCGAGTACATAGGTTTTTGAGAGTGTCGGATTCATGGCTAGTTTACATGTTGCAATAATTAATTAAAAACCTTGTTTTGAAAAGTATTGTATTGCGACATAATTAACCAACTCAAATCAAGTTGGTTATAATTTATAAAATATCGTAGCCATGATTCTTAACCCAAAACATTTATTTAATAAATTCTCGTTAATAATTCTCGTTAATAAAACTCGTTAATAAATCTTGTTAATAAAACTCGTTAATAAATCTCGTTAATAAAACTCGTTAACAAAACTCGTATGGTTTATATCATTTCGAAAACCTCGTTTGTGTGAGATCGTTTCAAATCGTTTACCCAAGCGAACTAAATAACGCCACGGTATGTAATATGTTGAAAACATATATATATAGGAAGTACCAGCGGTGTATCCACCATGCCTTCATCACATTACACCCGTCCCGTTATCTAAACACTAACCAAAAACCAATCGTTTACCCAAATCGTTTAATTCGTTAAAAATCGCTTTAGTCGTTTAAATCATTCTCGTTTTAAATCGTGAAAACTACTTTTGATTGTCTCGCTGATAACATCCAAACCTTCGCAACTCGCCTATCGCTTCTCGCATTAATAAACCACCAAAGAGTAAATTAACAATCACAGATTCAGTCGTTACCCACCTAACCCACACATAACCATGGGCGCAGTCTGATAACGGGATTTGTCAGATCCTATGGTACCATAACCTAATACTGGTCGGTTCAGCCAAAACTAATGGATATTATTCGTTATGTAAATACAACCAACAAGTTTGTTTACTTTATCGAAATCGTTATTAATTTAATATAAACCATTTTAATCGTTTTTGAAACCATTGTTATAATATCGAAAATCGTTTTGAAAACCATCGTTAAAACCTCGAAAACATTTAGCACATATGAATCACCCCAAAACAATTGAAAACAGTAAAATAGGGGAACTATGTACTCACCTGAGAATGCTTAGAGGTCTTGAACAACAACCAAGCAAAGCTAGAGGGAGCACAGAATCAATCGGCAACCTAATAACTATATAAATAAACTGGACCTAAGTCGGAAGATCGGATAGGATGAGGTTTTGTAAACCAAATGAGTATTGGAACTCATATGACATTGTTTAACAAAGTCTACATTCTAAATCGAAACCTAACCTAAGTGCTTTCCACCCATTGTGACCCATTAAGGTAGCTTAAGCTACTTTAACGTGTCGTTCGCGCAAAAACGCGTTCGAGACGTCTAACTAGTCCTATGACAAGTATTATATGCCTAAACATGATTAAATATGTTTCATAATCAATTAAGTGACAAAAGTTTGTGTTACATATGCTTAATTACCAACTATGCATGAAAAGGGCATTTAGGTCATTTAACTAAGGCATATAAACTACCTATCATACAACTAATTAAACCTAAGTGACCATAAGGTATAACCTCGAAAGGTTATTCCCTATGCAACTATTGTCACTAAACATGTTTGGTCGGATCCTAATGATCGACCAAACGGGTCGTGTTCGAAAGTCTAAGCGGGTGTTTAGTCCGCTTGACTTACGACTCTACACAAGCACTAATCTAAAAAGTGACGAGTTAAACATGTTAAAACATGTTTAACGAATTTAGAAAATAGATTTGGTATCAAAACAAACGGTTTTGATACCTATAAGTAGTTTGGTTACAAAATACGCAAGAATGCGCATTTTGGCTGAAACTACGACTCGTCACTACACCTAGATAACGTGGTAATCAGTAGGTATAGTCACTAGGGACTATAACCATTGTGAATACGCTCACGTTATGAAGTTCAAACGAACTTCGCATTGACCATAAACCAGTCAATGCAGAAAGTCAAACGCGGTTTGACTTTCAGACTCGAAAAGCGATAAAAGAACGAAAGAATACTTACAAAAGGTCCCAGCAAGCTTTGATCCGATTTACTCTCAGGTATGAAGCATAAACTTCAACTTAGAGAGCCAAAATCAGATCATTGTGGGTTTTGAAAGTGAAAGGAGGTGGGTATATATAGGAAATCTAGAACCATTAGAATCGTTCATCGTAAAATGATCTTCGATCTCATCCGTACACATGTGCCCATGGTTTTGTGAAACCATGGGAGCCCATAGTTTCATTAAAACCATGTGCAAATGATGGGAACAACTGGAACAAGCTGGAATTTAAATTTTTCATTTTGGTCCCTTCCTAAGATAACTATGGCAGAATGACAATTTTGGTCCCTGAACTTCAGAATCTTGCATTTCGGCTCATTTTTGACACGTTTAAGCCCTGTTAATCTCATTTCAAGGCTCTAAAATGAAGTTAAAGTATAGGGAACTCAAAAAATGCTCAAAAATATATCGGATGTCGGTTCGTTTAGTCGTACAGTTGCGTTGTTCGGTTAATTACGACGGAAGTCGTAACGAACGCAAAAACGATCCAAATTACGCGAGAAATGGAATTTTATCATGCCAATCACTAAAATAAAATATTTTAATGATTACCTAAATTTTTGGATGTCCGGATGTATTCAGAACGTAAGATATGCGCGAAAATGCAAACTTATGCACTTTTTGACGCTTTTAGTCCCTGAATGAGCAAAAAGTTTATTTTAGCACACCGAACCCCTCAAAGCCTATTTATAGACTATGTAAAGGATATTTAGGGTATTTTTAACTTATGTTCATGTTCCGGAATGTTCGTTACAGTACAAATCGGCATACTTTCGCAGTTTGTCGAAATTAGTCCCTGTAAGCGAATAAACTTGATTTCGCCACACCAAACCCTCCAAAACTTATTTCTAAGTTATGTAAAGGTTATTTAATGTATTTTAAGCCTATGTCACTGTTCCAGAGTATTTGTTGCATTAAACTGGTTATATTTACGCATTAGTGCGCATATAACCTTCCAGAAAGCGATTTAGAGCCCGAAATCGAACAAGAGTTGATATGTGCAAACGATACACATATTTATACAAATATCAAGTATGAAACACAACATTTCATTGATTTGGTATTTGTTCGATGGCCGTGGAGACACAGATGTCACAGTTTGGCACCCTCACCCCATACCTGAGAGGACGGGTGTGAACTAATGACACAGTCATGACCAATGCTTAGATAGGGGCATTGGGGAAGGGCAAAAATAATCTGGAGCCATCTTGTACGGTACTCGAGTTATTATCAATATTAGTTTCGAATTTGTTATTAAACGGGATTAAACACTTGGTAACCAAACGTTTTCATAAAAACCGTGAACTCACCAGCGTTGTCTGATACACTTGTTTGCATGCTCGCATGTTATAGATAAGTGTGGATGTGGAACTTGCGGTCTGGAATGCTGGAGTGGTCATGGGTCGAGATACATGGAAACTTGAAACAAGATTAGTTGGTTACATACGCTTTGGTTTTGATTAAACTTTGTATTATGCTTTCGCTAAACACAACGAGTTATAAATAATGTTTTGTAACACTTTATTTTAATGAATGCAAGTTTTATTTGAAATATTATTATGAGTTCAATGTGACTGGTGGCTAGATCCTGGTACGTCATACGCCTCGCGGCAGTTTCCGCATGTGGTATTTTGGGAGTGTGACACAACACCAGAAAGTAATTGCTTACGCCTTTAGACAATTATAGAAGCATGAGGAAAACTACACAACACATGATCTGGAGTTAGGAGCAATATTTTTTTCCCTCAAAATTTGAAGACATTATCTATATGGTAGTAAGTTCACTATCTTTACAGATCATAAAAGTTTAAGATATATTTTTGAGCAAAAAGAATTGAACATGAGGTAAAGACGTTGGATGGAGATTCTTAGTGACTACGATGGTGATATCCAATATCACGAAGGTAAAGCTAACATAGTAGTTGATGCGTTAAGTTGTAAGTATAATGAGAAGCCAAGAAGAGTGCGCGCTCTCAGATTGAATCTACAGATAGACTTAATTGAACAATTGAAAGATACTCAAGAAGCAGCAATCAAGGACAATGTTGAAGGATTAAAAGGAATGATGAAAGAATTAGAAAAACGAACAGATGGAATTTGGAAATTCCAAAAGAAAAGAATTTTGGTACCTATCCAAAGAAATTTACGAAACCAAATTCTGGAAGAAGCTCATAAATCTAAGTATACGATGCATCCTGAAAGTGACAAGATGTATCAAGATCTAAAGAAGAATTTCTGGTGGATAGGAATGAAAAAGGACATAGTAAGTTACGTTTCTAAGTTTTTAGAGTAAATTACAAGTTTTGTCCTTTATGTTTACACCAAATTGCAGATGTTGTCCTTTTTTACAAAAGTTTACAAGCGGTGTCCTTAACCTTCCAAAATCTTGCACGTTATGTCCTTTAGTCCAAACTCAGTTAGATTTTTTGGTTAAATCTGATCACCCAAGGGTAATTTTTTCTTTTTACCTATATATTTAATTTTGTTATTAAAAAAAATACTATTATTATTACTATATATATATATATATATATATGAAATTGAAATCATACATCTGATTCTCCCCTCTCTCTCTCTCTGCAACTCACTCTCTAGCTCCCTACCACTTCCCCTCTCTACCACCATCAACCACCGCCTCAACTACCATCCCCACCAGCCACCAGTGCAACCACCATCGAACACCCCGTTCTATCTTTGTCTCTATACCCAACCACCACAGGCGCCACCAGTCACCACCGCCCCCACCCCACCTACCACCGCCACAGTCAACACCACCATCTATCACCGCCCCCACTCTCTCTCACTTCTCTCTCTCTCTCTCTAACAGACGCTCAATGACAATGGATCCCCTCCACAAAAAATCAGATCTGAGATGATGATGTTAACTTAGTAGGTTCTGCTTCTATTTCGCCGAAAAAATTAGATCTGAGACGGAAAACAAAAACAATTCACAGAAAGGTATTGCTTTATTACATCAGTTCGGATGATTGTGGTCTCTTCGTTGGAATCATCGTCGCCGTCACTAGGAAGAAAGAAATTGTAAAATTGTTTTGTTTGTTCTGGAGCTGGGCAAAACCTAAGAAGAAATAAAGGCACGTTTGGACTTTTTCTTGGGTTTAGAGTTGCTAGCCCAAAGGTAAAATTCAGGAAGCAACAACATAAATCATAAAATTGTTTGTTTTGTTTGTTTGAGAATCACGTGAACAACAAGAAAAGGTAAAAAAGAAAAAAGAAATTTGGCTTGCGATTTCAGTGATGGGTTTTAAATGGTGGCAAGTGGGAGGCGGTGGTGGCTGGGTTGCGAGAGGGGTGATGAACTATTAACATATATAATATAAGTTTGGACAAAATCGTCCCCGGTTAAAATTTCCTTACAAAATAGCCCCTGAAAAGATGAAATGACAAGAATGCCCTCGTGTGCAATGCACATGATCAGATTTAACCAAAAAATCTAACTGGGTTTGGACTAAATGACATAACTTGCAAGATTTTGGAAGGTTGAGGACACCGCCTGTAAAGTTTTGGAAAAAAGGACAGCGCCTGCAATTTGGTATAAACATAAAGGACAAAACTTGTAATTTACTCAAGTTTTTAACTTGTTCACAAATTAAAGCTGAGCATCAGAAACCCTCAGGATTAATTCAGCAATTAGAGATACCAGTTTGGAAATGGGAATTGATAACAATGGATTTTGTTACCAAACTACCCAAAACACGAAAAGGTAACAATACAATCTGGGTGACTGTGGATCAATTGACTAAACCTGCACATTTCTTACCAATGAAGGAAACATTCAGTATGGAACGTTTTGCTAAACTGTATGTGGATGAAATAGTCTCGTTACATGGAGTTCCTTTATGTTTTGTGTCCAACAAAGATAGTCGTTTTACTTCTCATTTTTGGGAAAGTTTCCAAAAAGCCATAGGAATCCGACTAAATTTAGGTACAGCTTATCATCCTCAAACTGACGGACAAAGTGAAAGGACAATTCAGAGTTTCAGACTTTGGAAGACATCCTCAGGGCCTATGTGATAGACTTTGGAGGAAGTTGGGATGCACATTTGCTATTAATAGAATTCTCTTATAACAATAGTTATCATACAAGAATTAATGCTGCCCCATTCGAAGCACTCTACGGATGTCGAACGCCTGTATGTTGGGTAGAAATAGGAGAGAAGCAATTATCGAGACCTGAAATTGTGTAAGAGACCACCGACAAAATAATTCAAGTCAAGGAAACACTGAAAACAGCATGATATCGTCAAAAGAGTTATGAAGTTAATCGACGAAAGCCAATAGAATTTAAAGTTAGAGACAACGTATTATTAAAAGTATCTCCTTGGAAAGGAATCGTCAGATTCGGTAAAAAAGGAAAATTGAGCCCAAGATACTTTGGGCATTTAAACTTATTAAAAGAATTGGTCCAGTAGTTTATCAGCTACAGTTGCCTAAATAAATGGCAGGTGTACATGATGTATTTCTTGTATGTAACCTAAAGAAATGTTTAGCAGGTGAATTCTTGATAATACCTCTCCAAGATATAGAGTTAAGTGAAAAACTAAAATTTGTTGAGAAGCCTCTATAAATAGAAGATAGGAAGATTAAGAATCTCAAACACAAGAGATTAGTTCCGGTCAAAGTGAAATGGAACTCGATAAGAGGACCTGAATATACATGGGAACTAGAATCGGAAATGAGGCAAAAGTATCCTTACTTATTCCAGTAAATCTCGAGGAAGAGATTTAAAACAAGGTGGGGAGGATGTAACAACCCTTAAAAGGCCATAAGGAATCATAACCGAGACTCCAAACGCATACAACGGGAACCGGCACGAAAAACAAAGGAATCCAAGTTTAGGCCTTGTCGCGCTATGCGACGGTGTTAGAGAGATCTGGTCGCGTGACGCGACACCTCATTGTTCGCCAAAAGACACGTGGCATGCCTACGTAGTGACTCATGCCACCTATAACCTAGCCTAACCCCTTCGCATTACGCGACGGTAAACCAGAATCTCGGTCGCGCGGTGCGACAAGGTCAAAACTCAGCTATAAAAGGGACATGATTTTGGACATTCAGACTCGTTCAAAACTTTCTTTCTTTTCGCTCTCTCGTTCTGTTCTATCCCAATACTAAAACCCGAAGCCCTAAAACTCTACTCCTTAATAAGCATGTTAACCCATATCACCGGTACGATTCCCTGTTCGATTGATCTAAAACCCATCAACGGGTGTGATAGTGATCTGCCTGGATAAGGCTATACTTTGTTAACTACGTTGGGATTTTGATCTCGTGATTATCGTCAAAGTTTGAATTGGGTTAATACACTAATACGTGTTGCATTGTGTGTTTATTAGGAATCCAAGCTTAATACCAGGAGGCTGTAAAAATCTAAACCCTAAATCTACAAAGTGAGTAATTATCTTTTACTCAAATGATTTGCAAAACCCTAAATGTTTTCCAAGTTGTATTTACAGTGATTAAATTTTTATATTCTGAAATTACTACCTGTATGTGGGGTTTTGCATACATTACTTGACACTCATTACTATTGGACAAAGAGTTAGCCAATAGTGATATGACCACGGTCACCGAAAAAGGATGTGTGACAAATACTGATTTGAGTAACTGAAAGATATAAACAAATGTAAAAACTCTTAATGTTGTAATTATAACACTGTGTCTTTTTATACAAATGAATGAACTCACCAGTATTTTTCGTTGATAAAATGTTTTTAAACACGTTTCAGGTGACTTACTGTGAAAGTAAAGGAGCATGTTATGAAGCACTGAAGGCTTGAATAAAGTGGCTATGTTATCAGAATAAAGAAAAGAAAATGTGTTTTGTCAAAATAGGATTTATCCCTACGAAAACCTTTGTTTGTAATATGAGTTTTATCCTAGTTATTTAATATTAAAACTTTGGTGTTTACAAACTCCAAAATTTTCCTTACTACGATCTTGATGAAATTTTCCGCTGCAAATTTAATAAACACCGGTACCACTGCTGTATCTGCTCACGGCCCCCGCCCAGGGTATGGTCGGGGGTTGTGACATGTTAGTACGATCTAACCATGGGAAAAGGTATAAATCAAGACATGTTGTATTTGATGAGAACTCCTCATGGTGGTCAACTAGTCATGAGGTTCTTCCTGCTTCTAAAATTAAAAGGAAAGTTTGGAGTCTTCACAAGTTATTATAAATTTGGATGAAGTTTAAATAGTGGTGAAAGACGAATACATTATAAAAAGACAATAATCGTGGTAAACAAGGGTGTTTTAACGAACCTCAGAATCCATGAACATGTCTGGGGGATCAAATCTAAGGAGATCAACAAGAACAACGAGAAAATTGAATGCTAAGTGTGCCTACCTAGCTATCTATGATTGAAGAAGAATTTGAATGTGAGCCTAAGGACTATGAATAAGCATGTCTAAAATTTGAATGGATTACAACCATGAACGAATAAGTTAAAGCTTTGGCGAAATGAATTGGGTGGCGAAATGGTGGTGGTGGTTTAAAGTGGAAGATAAGGGACTTTGGCGAAAGGTTATTTGGGTAATCCATCACAATTCGAGATCATGGTCGGCTATTCCGGCTAGGGTTTCAATGTCGAGGCAATGGAAACAAATCCACAATATACACTTTTCTCTACAACAAATGGGGATTGATATAAAAATATGAAATTCGGAATTTGGTGGGTAATGGGAGAAACACTTTGTTTTGGCTCGACTTGTGGGTCGGAAATACCCCTCTACATAGTCGTTTTCCTGCTCTTTTCAGGCTCGAAAGGCAGAAAATATGCATGTTGCATACCGTATTAGCTGGGTTGGTGGTTCGATCCATTTTTGGGTGGGATCGAGCCAAACCAATATCGCATGGTGTGGAGGGCCCAGAACTAGGATCCATGGCAGCCTTTTTAGCTTCAGCTGCGTTATTTGATGTCGCGGATGAAGTAAAGTGGGGCTTTGACCCGTTTGAGGTATTTTTGGTTGGAAGTCTCAAGTCTCTCCTTAGATTTTTTTAATAGAACGGTACCAGATTACGTTTTTGTGTGGAGTAAATGGATTCCAAAAAAAGTTGGGTTTGTTGCTTGGCGTGCTGTAAAGGAACATCTCCCAACTAGAAGAGCTCTAACGGCAAGTAATATTGGAGTAAACTTAGACAGGTGTGTTTTTGTGGAGATTATGCGGAAACGAGCGACCAGCTATTTGTTTCATGTCATTTTACCCAAACAATTTGGTCCCTTATTGTCCAGTGGTATAAAATTCCCATGTTTTATGCTTTTTGCATAAGGGCATCATTGACATCCATAAGTACTTGCCAACTTCTGCAAAAAAAAACAAAAGATATTCCAAGTTACAACCTGGAGCATTTGGGCTGCATGAAATAAGTTGGTCTTCAACGGGTCGTTTCTGGAGGTGTTGAGGATCATGGAGGAGATAAAGGCTATGAGCTTCCAATGGGTTAAAAATCGCTCTAAGGATCCCGCTATAATCTGGGAGAATTGGAGGAGCTTTGAGGGTTTTAGCTGAGGAATTTTGCTTCAGTATTGTTCCGATTTGTTTGTTTTTTGTTTGGTAAGCCATAGTTTTTGGTTGTTTTATTTATGTTTTTTTCTTTGATGTGCCTTGTTGGGTATTTTGTATCTTTGGTGTGGCGACTTGCTAAATAATAAAGTGTTTGTTGATCGTTAAAAAAAATCGTTTTCTAATCTTGATTTTATCACTTGAAAGTTTATCAGCTTGACATAAATTTTTATTTTACCAAAATAATAAATTAAAAATAATAGTGTAAGGATGGGAGAGTTGTTCGATGAGAGTACACTGGATTCCATCTTGCCAATGATCATTTGGTGGAGTGGTGGAAGGATTGTTTGTCCTCAATAGAGGCGGCGGTTCGATCCCCACCCACCGCAAAAGGTGAGGTCAGGGGGTTTTTCCTTTGCCATGTTGCGGGGTTTCCTCCTGGGACGGCTCGGGTGAGACTAGCCAATGATACCTCCGCCGTTAGGAGTGTTTGAGGGCCCGGAATAACCTGCCCTCGGATGGTCTCCGTGGTTCGAACCCGGGGTTCCGAATCCAGTAAAGGTCCTTAGGACCGCTGGACTGTGTCGCCGTTCAAAAAAAATATACTGTCATCTTACTTTTGCACTCAATTACCCAATAACACCTTAATTATTGGTAGTACTTCTTAAAAGTACCTTGTAACCTTTATTTACTAATTGAAAATAAATTGTAAATTTAAACACACATATAAAACAAAACTTTAACTAAAAGTAAAAATTACATGATTAAATAAAATATCCAAATAGGAAAACATAAATACCCATTGGCTTCGTCTGGAGGATTACCCCTAGCGAATTGTTTAACGGCCGATGTAATATTTTATATCGTCGCCGAACTCTTTTTCATCCTCCCATCATGACCCTTTTGAAACCATTCATGTTTTCCTTCTATATAACCTACAACGATATATATGTATTTATAGGGGGTTTATTATTTTTTTTTTCAAAAAAATCATCCCCAACGGTCATCTTTGACCAAAAGTAACGTTCATATTCAATAACTCAAATCGATAACCCCTCAAGGAATTGGCCAACCCGAAATAGGTGGCGGAGGTGTTCCCAACTCGGAAACCGTACTCAATTTAGGGTACCTGAAATGCCGCACTACCCTAACTACTAAAGAGGGAATACGAAGAAGAACAATTAGAATAGAAATAGGGAAATTTTACCAAAATTGACATTTTTTACTTTGACTTTTTTCAAATACATATATTTGTCTTTTCCAAAATTGTCAAGTTAGCCGCCGGCTAAGTCTTCTAGCCGTCGGCTAACTTTAAGAAAACCCCTATACGCCGGCTAAACGCCAACCGATCTACGACTGAGACTTACCTGTCGCTTTCTAATTGGTTGAAATTAATCTGAAATTCTTAAAAAGAATACCTGTTTTGGTAAACCCTTGGTTAACAATATTAGGTAATTTTCCCATAGAAATACTTCCCTTGTCTAATTTTCTAGATTAAATCATCATGCATGTAAAATATAGTTCAAAATCGGTTGCTAGAACTCATATCTAGAAAAATATATTCATGCAAAACATCTGAAACTAAGATTATCTCAAAGTATACCTTATGTTACATTTTTACCCATACCCATGACACACACAAAAAAAAGACCAAAAACTGAGAAAAAAAGACTAATGAACTATCCCCCTTACATGATCCAACTTTGCTGTTCTCTTCAGATGCATTAGATATTGAACTTAACTTGCTTATCCACCGAATTCAAAATACCAGTATCTTGAGCATGCCTGTTTAAATCGAACATGCCAAATTGCCTTTCGCTGTGTGATCGCCTTATAGGAGACATTGCTATTGAAAATGATGTGAAGCTTTCACAATTAAGAATGACAATGGCGTCCTTTAGATGAATTGATTTGCCACAGTCCTTTTTAATTCTCCCACTTTCAATTGCTTTTTTGATACCCATTTGAGATTGATAATCAACTTGGTCCACTTCTTCCAAGAAGAAAACACGACTAGCTTTTTCTTCTACCGCTGCAGCGAAATTTTCTATATAACTCTGACCATGTTCATCTCTTTCCCTTTTACAACTAATTAACTCTTGACCATCAACCACGGAGTGGTATTTTGTTGACGAGAAGCAGCTAAGACCAATAGGGATGAAGTTGTTTGTTGAGCCAAACACAACTGTTGCTAGCTCTCTTGATATCATCTCTTTTCCTTGGATGTCAGAACCTAAGAAAAATAACCATGTATCTTCTTTGCCTTTCCTTTTGGTTAAGCCAGACCTGCATTGAAGAACGGTACTCACAATTTCTGGAATAATCGTTTGTTGCCTAGGAACCTTTTTCTCCAATGCATTGGTTAGAATCCTTATGTTCTTAGAGTTGACCTCTTTGAACTTGTGCATGAAGCATTCATCAGCATCTTTAACCTCACTACAAGAAGCCGAATTTGGACTAGAATTTAGGTGGGACAGGAGGTTGGGTTTTACAGCGCTGGTTTGTCTTAAATTATGGTCGTCAAAACCATCGTCGCTATCTATTTGAAATGTGAAAAACTGGTGCTCTTTTGGGATATTTTTGGGGTCAGCTAATATTGGAGACTTGTGATGGTGTTTATGCAAGCTTTCTGACAATTTGGTGGAAGGAGAACAAAGATGGAATGTTTTATCAAGAAAATGGGGCTGCTTGTGAAGTGAACAGCAAATTGAGCTCCATTTCTTGTGAAGTCTTCCAACTCTATCACATTCCTGTAAAAGGAGACATCATCTTTGAATTTTCAGTTAAAAGAAGTTCCAAAAGGAATTTTGTGTTCAGTTTTTATTCATCCTTCTACGGATTTTCAGGACACGCTGACATTGAAAAGGTTAAAAAATATGTTTAATGTTAAAAAGAACAAACCTGATCATTGATAGTGATTTGCCTGGAGTTCTTTTCCTTGCATTGTTGGAGCCATAATGGTAAAGTGGAGGTTTTATTAGTAGTGATAGACTCATTGTTTTGGGAATACTTGGATATGCTTTGTGCTTCTCTTGTGAAGTTGATTGAACATTCACCACAGCAAGCGAGTTGTTTCATCTCATTTGGGGAATCTTTGCTAAAATAACAAAACCAACTTCAGAAGTTAGTTTCTATCTTGCATAAGCTAACTTTTGAGTCCTTGCACCAAAATATTTTTGGTGTAAAACTAATGCAAATATTGTAAACTAATTAAGGACAAACTTTATTAAAGTTCTATTACCTATCAAGATTGAGGGTGAGATCCAGGCCACCAACAGGAGTTGTATGAGGAAAAAGATCCCATAATGTCTCAAGCGAAGGTCGACCAGATTTACAACTCAGGTATGTTTCGGAATTGGCTATCCCCATTAGCCAGAACTTCCCACTATCCCCATAACCAAACATCAGCCTGCTAAGTTCCATGATCATGTGCTCCATTGGAGAGTAGTAGTAGGTTCTCAACCTTTGCTCACTGTACTTTGACCAATAATCAGAGACCCACTTTAGATCACCAAGATATAGGATCACTCCTCTCTCCACATGGCTTTTTAGTAGACAACAAAGCTCCTTAACCTTGTCTTCAATCTCTTCCCTCGAATGATCGCTTAACGCATGTAATGGAAGACTTACAAACTGCACAAACTTCAAATTTCCAGAAAAAACCATGATGTTTCCTCTTTCAAAAATGTCTACAACTCCTCTAACTATGTCATCAGCACTAACCAGACATTCCCTGATAACAACAATACTTTTCTTTCTCCTTTCCATCATTGTATCGATAACACTCATCACATCTTCATCTCGTACTCTTGGTGAGAATTTTTGTTTATTACCAAAACTAATTTGGAAATCTTGTAATATGGGCTTGATATTTTCTTTTGTCTGGGAAGATATCTCCAATGAAACCATTTGTTCAATCCTATTTTTGATCTGGGTACTAGAGAATCCAGCTCCTCTCATTACCCGACACACACTAGGGTCATCTAGTATGGACATAATCAACTGTTCTATCTCCACTCTAAGAGCTAAAACAGGTTGCTGCTGGTTTTCAACAGAACCACGACGTTGATGAGCTAGAGCGCGCTTGAACGCAGCAACCAAAGCATTCGAGAGAGACGGGTTGTTAGATTGATTTGGAGTCAACATGATAGGAATGGATTGGGAAATAGGGAGGCGATTAAGGGCTACGTTGAAGCAAAGCTCGAGAGCCTGGCATTGGAGAGGGTGAGTGTTGATTTGGAGGCAAGCTTTCCGAAAAAGGCTAGTGGAGGATGTACTCAAGGCACTCGCTACATGGAGAGGTGTGACTTGAGCATGACCTCTCCGTTTAGCGAGGCCAAAAGCTTGTTTTACAATTGCAGCTGCTTCTGAACTTAGTGAGTGTTGTATGTATCCTTCTGCCCTCATGTTTAATCAGTTTCTGAAATAATATGCAGATGGAGATCAAGAGAATGTGTTGTATTGTATTTTACATGTATGCTTTTGCTGGTGAATGTGTGTGTAGTACAAGTTGTGGTGACTGGTATCCTGGATTGAGGGGCTAAATAAGTAGAGAGTTGGTGGATGGTGGGATTATGCTTTTCTTGTTGTTTAGTATGTCTCGGAAGTCGGAAAGTGGAATCCATGTCAAGAAACTAGTCTCTTTCTCTCTCTATTTCCATCTACCTCTCTTTACTGTAATTTATATACTATTTTTATATAAAAAATAAAATATAATATTTTATTTTGCTGGAAAACAATACAGTTCCAAATCAACTGAACCTTTTTAAAAGACTAAAGGCACGCTAAAATTCTGGGCTTCTTCAACAACCACTATCCGGATTTTCATATTGATGATTAATTTGATTTCAAGTTTGATTATAGGAAAACTGGTTTTTTAGATTTGATTTTACATGTATTTTTTTTTAGAATGGCTAGCTCATACAATCTTTAAACCTACTCTCAAATCTACATTAGTGTCCGCTATTTTATTAGAAGTCTCAACTATTTAGCGAGAAACATCTTTACATCTTTACTGTACACATTGATATTGCTAGGCTACAAACTCTGTGGTATATGTAGATACTTTACGGATTTAGGTGCTTGATATATGTGATTATTGATTAATTATGTGTGATTTTATATATAGATACTTAAACGAATGTCCCCAAGTGGAGGGCAGGTTTTGATGATTTTAGGTGTAGAGTATGTGTTTGCAGGTAAAAAAAAGGATACTTAACCAAATTTGTCCAACTCAAACCCAGGTTATTTGAATTTCATCACACCAGCAACCACATTTGTGAACTGTTTTCTAAACTAACAAAGAAAATACATCAAGAACTTACCCCATATTAATTGTTGTTTCCATTTTATGACTGATGAGGGCCCAAGCTTGATTAATTCTTGCTTAAGCAAATTTGTGAATCCGTTGAAACCCAGGGTCGGTCCTAGGCAGGCAGGGGCGAGTGGGCGACCATCCGGGGCCCATTCTGCCTGGCCCCGATTTTTTTTTAGAAGTTTAGTTACATGAGTAGTTGAGATGAAGAAAGAATAGTAACGCGTTTTTATAAAGTGAAAGTAGCAGTGGTCGTGTTGAAAATATATCAATTCAAATGGTTATAACAATTCAAGTGGTAGTCTTAGTTCTTTATTTGTTTTGTCCAGATATATGTGAATTAATTGGGCTTGAAGCTGTACGCACCGGTATTGGGCTTGAAGCTGTACACATGGGTATTGGGCTTGAAGCTGTTCGGGGTGTTCATGGGCTGCTGTGTTCTTGGGCCACTAAGTGCTGGGCTGGACTTTCATAGAAGACATCAGAAGTTGTGATGCGAATGGATCAGTTTTTTAGGCTAAGTTGATAATATACATAAACTAGACAAGATTTTCTCTCAAAGTTTCTTTCTCTCTGTCTTCAACGTTACACAATCGCATCGTAGAATTAGGATTTTCTTCATCTGAGTTTGTCGGTTAATTCTGGTGTAATCAGATCGTTAAGTTGATGATCTGATCTTGTTCGTGTAGTTGTATTGAGAGTTCTTCGAGTGATATACAAAGATTTGTTGAAATAAATTCTTAACAAAATTCTGTTAGTACCGTTTTTTGACAGGTCGCAATAGGGCAACTGCAACGGTTTTTTTCCGACAGGAAATACGGTCGGAAAGAATCCAATTTTCCAGTAGTACGATCTAGTATCAACATCATAATGTCAGGTTTCTTAAGTAACACTTCCTTTATGAAAACTTTACATTTTTCATCTTGTCCAAGACAAAACTTGTTTCTTCTTGAGTTGTTGAGGATTGTACTTGTGAATTGTGATTACTTTAATTTCATCTTTTGAAAGCAAGTCGTTTGATTCATTTACTGGCTTCCGTATTATAATATATAGAGAAAAAAACAAGAATATTGTATCAGCAGAAACATGATTTAAATTTGTATTCAACCAATAGCTAACAAAAGGGAGAAGTTCTTCTTCCCATTTATTCAAGAAAGAAATCCCATCTGCAACTCAAATCTTGCCAGCAAGCCCAGCTTTTAATTTCTGAATAGTGTAAACATCTGTTTTAAAAGACAAAGCCAATACCCCATCATCAATAGTAGTATTAAAAACCGAATTTGGAACGGAAACCGTTCCTGCATTAGCACTGCCAAACGCGGACACAGCCAGTGCTTCATTCTTGTTATCACCATTGTACTGAAAATGAATAAGTCCCTTTGGGAACACAAACATATCACCCGTTTTAAGGGTCTGTGTGAAAAGTTTATTAGTTGTATCAACGAACCTAACTTCTAAAGTGCCAGCAACAAGGAACAAAAGTTCAGACGCTCGTGGGTGTGTATGGGGCGGGTTCACTGAACCAGGTGGGAAATCAAGAACCGCATAGGACACACTTTGACCATTTAGAGCCGGGAATTCGGCCATGCTTGCCTTTAAAACGCTGAAAGTTTTAGCCTCTGGGGCATCTAGTAACACCCGCATGCCTGTATATGTGAAAAAGTTCCCATCTACCGTTGTATTGTCTTGGGGGACAATAAAGTCAGAGAGAATATCAGGATCACCAGCCATTGATTCACTGAGAGCTGATAGTATTAGGACTACTATAAAAAACATGGTCTTCATGATGACTCTAAAAGATGGAAATGAACAAAGAAACTCTTTTGTTGATTGTACAATTAGTTACATTGTATTAATTTAGGCCTGGTCTATTCGCACACGGCCTTTGTCTTTTTGCACACTCAAAGCGCCCCGCTTTGGCCATAGCGGGGCGCTTTGACCAAAGTCAACAGACAAGGACTGACTCAACAGACAAGGACTGACTAAGTCAGTCCTTGTCTATTGACTTTGGCCAAAGCGCCCCGCTATGGCCAAAGCGGGGCGCTTTGAGTATGCAAAAAGACAAAAAGCGTTGGCTGGAATTTGTGTTGTTTTTTTTTTAAAATAGGTGGGATGTGGGTTAGTTTGGTAGTGTTTTTTGGAGGAAAAAATTGTATTTGAGTTTTATAATACGTTGTTTTATAATTACGTTTTTTACGTCATTATTTTTATAGAACGTATATAATATAAGTGCGTCTTTATAAACTGTTAACCTAGTTTATTTTGTTAAATTAAACGAACACGTTAAATAAATTGTACAGAAAGCCATAAGAATTAAACGTAAACAATCCAAAACCAACGTGATGTAAAATAGAAGATTAACTGCAATATATATATATATATATATATCAGTTTGTACATACAAAACAAAAAGGTACAACTGACTACATAATACATAACAAAACACTATACAAACAAACTAAGGTACTAATCCTCGTGCGGTGGGGACGGTGGGAGGGGAAGTGGAGGCAACCCAGCGAGCTCTCGTAGAGAAACGAGCGTCTCGATGATCCAGTCCTGGCGTGCGGCCTGGCGTCTGAGGCGCCAGTCGAAGTCCCGAGCCACCTCACGCGCTACCGGAGGCAGGTCAGCGTAAACGTGCTGCGGGTACTGTGGCGGCTCAGGAGCTGGCTGAACTGGTGGTACCGGGATCTCCTCGATATGCTCCTCCTGAGCCGGATCCTCTAATACAGGCTGAGCCTGAGCCTCAGCCTGAGCCTGAGCCTGAGCCTCAGCCTGAGGCTGGCCCGGGAACTGATCGAGTCCCAGAGCCTGTAGCTGAGCCTGCCGAGCGGCCGCCCGAACATCAGGAGGGGCCAACACTCCAGGCCTCACCTCAATAACAACCGGGATGACCTCCGGCACCGGCTCCGGCTGCCAAATCAGCCCGTCACGTCCCCGAAACCTCAGACCAACATCAAAGGTACGGGTAATCTGCATGGCAGATACTGACGCGCGGCCCAACCTGGTAGACGGGACCGGATCGGACAGCTCCGGGTCATGCTCGGGCACGAGCCCGAGCGAGCGTGCGATGGCGGTGATGAATGAGCCAGTGTGCACCCACCCGCGGAGCTGCCGGTGGTATGCTGTGGCAAAGTAATCTGCCAGGCAGGCTGCTAGATCGCAGGGCTGGCGGCGCAGTAGGCAGTATAGAAAGAAAAGGTCACTGAGGTTGACCTTCTCCCTGCTGGCACCCCGCGGCACGATAGTTGCCGCGATAACATGCTGCAGGTATCAGAACAAGGGGTCTCTAATGGTGGTGGCCTTTTGCCAGGATTTCCCAAAGGGAACCCTGGAAATGGACCTCCAGAAACTGATAAGCGTCTGCCTGTCCATCATCCTAACCGCCTGCGTATATAAATCAGTATCAAGCTCGGCCTCTGTGTACAAACCTGTATAAACAAATAATATTAAATAAACAAATAATATTAAATAAACAAATAACATTAAATAAACAAATAATAATAATAAACAAATAATAAACAAATAATATTAAATAAACAAATAACATTAAATAAACAAATAACATTAAATAAACAAATGATATTAAATATAAAATAATAAATAATATTATTTAAACAAACCTGTATGGACAACAAACTGCCGCACACTCATCTGAAACTCCTGACCGGCGAGACGGAATGTAACCTCATGGACTGGAAAATCCGGGTCCTCCACGTAATCCGCCGGATGCGGCGCGTATGTAAACGTGGAAAGAAACTCCCACGTAAGCTCAGGGTACGAGTCCTCCATCGCTAACTCAAATAGGCGCGACCAAGGAGTATCTAGTCCAACTATCTCACGCGCCCGCGCGGCCTCTCCCACGGTCTCCAGCAGGCCCCAGTCTATCCCTACATGCTCCCCAATGGGGATGGCGCGCAACCTCGCGCATCTCCCCCTCGCCCGTGACCCCGGCGGAAACTGCAGGTACGGACATGTCGGCTCTTCCTGCTCTCCCTCATCTCCCTCAGCCTCCATATGCTCAATCTCGTCATCGGAGGAATCCATCCCTGCACGTTGATAAGATAATATTAAATATAAAATAATAAACAAATAATATTATTTAAACAATTTAAATAATAAACAAATAATATTAAATATAAAATAATAAACAAATAATATTAAATATAATTTAAATAATAAACAAATAATATTATTTAAACAATTTATATTAAACAAATAATAAAAAAAAATAAACTTGAACCAAAGCGCCGCGCTTTGGCCTTGGCGCGGCGTTTTGGTTCTTCATTTTGAAGAACAGATCCAGCAATCGATCAAATCCGGCCCAATCAAAACAATATCAAACATCTACATTTAAGCAAAACGATTAAGGGTGTTCGATCTTACCTTTTAGCGGTCGAAAGATTGAAAACGAAGATATCCGGAGATCAGTGTGTGTAATCGCACCTTTTGTGTGTGTTTTGTGTTGAAATGGGGGAGAAGCTGCCTCGCTTCAGGTATAACGAGGGACCAAAGCGCCCCGCTATGGCCAAAGCGGGGCGCTTCTGTTCTTATTTAAGGGCAAAGCGCTCCGCTTTGGACATAGCGGGGAGCTTTGGGCCTTTTTTAAATTTTTTAAAATTGTTTTTAATTCACAAACGCGTCGATAATAGTCTAAATTTTACATTTTTTCCATTATACATCATTTTTTATTATATATGGACTATACTGCAAGTTCCGGATCAAATCGGTTACGTGTGATGTCTTATTCCGTTATATCGTATCATTTTGGTTTGAAAGCACAAGTACTCCTGTGAGAGGTGTTATGTGTATCAGCCGCCTACCGCACATGAACATGACGTATTTTTTCATTAATTGTAGTATTATGATGTATATGGTCATTTTGGGTCGTACAAGTGCGTATTGAATCTGATTGGGTCGTGTCGGTGACATTCGGGGCACAAACGTGATTATTATTAAACACATTTAACCTACATCGTGAACATATGGGGTTACATTAAGGTCAGGGGCACGATACGTAAGCATTTCGTACGCGTTGATCTGATCCCTGTATAATGTGTGCCAGGCTGCTGCGCGCTCTGTTCTGTTCGCTGTCCAGAGTGGGTTTGGGGGAGGCATTGGATAACAACCTCCAAGATCTACATGTATGAAATGCCCATGGTCGACGAACACAACCGCAACCACCAGGTGAGGTTGCTCAGCTTCGTTTGGCCCGCCCAGCAGAGGGAAAATTGTATTGCTCCCACGCATGTCGAAGGTGTGAACAATCACACCGTATCGTTGGGCAATAAGAAACCCCGTGTCAGGCATCGTCATGTAATTTTCGATATCTGCTCGTCCCACCCCCTTGAAATTGATCCGTCTAAGCAGCGCATCATAATGTCCTATGTTTTCCGGATCGAAAAACTGCCTCCAAAGCGATTCGTTCGTACGTAACTCCTTTATAAGTTGTTTCCGGATCATCAAATATGAATTTTGTTTCACTCCTAACCCAACAGCCACCGATCGAAACCCACAATGACCATCTGGTTTCACGTCCTTTATTCTAACGATGTATGGATGGATCACTTCGGGAATCTGAGATGCGTAGTTGCGGATCGCTATATCCGTCTTAGGACCGAGCTTGATCATCGGGAAATCAGGGTGCAGGTTGATCGGTTTGGTATTCTTTTGTCTTCTAGAATCTCCGGGTGATATGTACGAGCTGTGACGGGGAAGATCATCTGAGGCCTCGACCCAAGTTTCTTCCGACGGAATGTACGAGCTTTTTCTAGCGGCTTCAACCTTTCTTTCTTCCTGTGTTTTCAATGTTGGGCGACCACGAGTTTTCTTCAGAATAGCAGGAGGTTTTTTGTTATTGTTCCCTGGATTGAGGATTTGCTGAAACTTTTCAAAGAAGCTCCTTTTCACTTGAGGGGGTGTTGGATCGATCTTTTGTTTCAATTTTTCAAATTCCGCGTCTACATCGATATCCTCTATGTTTTTCTTTGCAGGCTTGAAGTTAAGCTTCTTCCAGAACACGTCTATGTGTGTGATCCGGAGTTGCTGACCTGTGGATGAAAACAAATTAGGTGGCAGAATCATAACGAGAAAGGTCAAAGATATTAATTACCTTTATTTTCCAACTTTTCCAAACGACAGGCACATGGCAAACCACAGCTGGTAAAAAGTTGGCAACCACAGCTTGCACCGTAGGCTCTCAACCCGTCTTCCTTACGTTTTAGTTCCCTACTCAAAAGCTCAATCGCATATATTGAAACCTTTCTGAGAATATATGCAAGCATGGGCTGCTTCTTGTGGTGCGTCATCACTTTTCGGAGGCTTGTTTCAAAGCTTGTACTAATCTCGGTGTATTGTCTATCAACAACATGATCAACATACAGTACAAGTTTATCCAGTGTGTTGCGATGACTTGGAAAGTGACTTTTTAGTGTTGCATGCATGCCCTCAACCCTGTTGGTCGTAGTTTGGTGAAAGTTGATAGTTTTGTTAATCCAGCATGATACAAACTTTTCACGGTACGGATCCAACCAGGATTTCTTCAAATAATCAAAAACCTCTAAAATTAAAAAAAACGTAAATAGTCAGTTTTTGTTATTATATAAAATTTGAACATAATTATGTAAGAAATACCTACGTTCACGGTCATCTTCTTTCAGCTGTGCTTCAAGGTTTTCCAAGTTATACCTGTATATTTCCTCGGTCGTAGACTCGCACAATAACCAAAATCTACGTACGAATTCTTTCCATTCCTTGTCAGAGAATTTCTTCTTGCTGTTCTTATTAATATTTTGTTGAATATGGAACCGACAAAGATACTTATGCGCTTTTGGAAAAACTTGTTCACACGCGTTCATTAGCGCAAAATCCCTGTCTGTTAAAATCACGCGCGGTTCCATACATCCTACCAGCATAGACTTGATCCTCTGCAACACCCATAGGTAGTTCTCTGACTTCTCAGCGGAAATTACCGCACAAGCAGCCGTAAACGATTTGTTTGTCGACGTCATGCCAACGACCTGAACAAATGGCAGGTTGTACATGTTCGTTTTGTAGGTGGCGTCAATCATTAGCACATGCGGGAAGGCACACCACATATTGAATGATCTTTCGTGAACAAAGAAGACATCTTCAACTTCGTTTGATATCTCATTCGTGCGCATGTAATAAGTGTAATTTTTTTCGAGAAGAATGCTTTCAAGTTTTTGCATCGGAGACTTACCGACATTTTTTTCGGCGTTGATCTTCTGAACAGCGTTGTGTATATCTTTCGGAATAAGCTTTCTAGCCGGATTGTTTTTTGTCAGCGTTCGCCAGATACTTTGGTTGGGAATGTCTTGCTCTGCCAGCTCCTTAACCAGTTTTGTATCCTCCGAAGAAAGCCTTCTCGCATACGCGTGACCCTCTAAGTTTTCAATAGGAGTGTGGTTATGCTTCGCCTTCGTCACCTCGATCCTCCAAACACTTCCGGATGATTCCGAAAACCCGATCATCTCGAACGGGCAGCCTATTTTCTTGCTACCCGTTTTCCTCTGTGTAGCTATACTCTTATGCTCCCCACCAAAAGTACATTGAAACCAAATCTTGTAATTCTCTCCTCTTTTATTCGACCTCTTAGTCACAATGAGGTAACCGTTGTCTTTTGCCGTGTCTTGTACCCAACGCACCAACTCTTTACGTGACGAAAAGGTCTGCGTTGTATCAAACGAAAACGTAACCGGGTAACAGCCTTCCTCGTCAACAGACACATCCCCCGGCTCACCATCGTCACCGAGGTCCGAATATACTTGATGTTCAAAGTTGTGCTCGCCACCGTAACCGAAATTCGAATAACCTTGTAAGCTCTGTTGACAACCGTAACTGTCGTTTGGACCACACTCCTGCTGTACAAAGCTGTACTCGCCACCGTAACCGAAATTCGAATAACCTTGTTGTGCGTAAGGGTCCTCTACAGGGGTATTCAAATCCAGCGTCACCGTGTTATCACGATAACGAATGCCAGATACAACCTCTGCCTCCCTCAAGTTGGACGAGACCGGTTTCTCATACGAGTCAGAAATAGCGGTCCCCTCGTAAGAATCAGGAACAACTGTCTCGTCAGAATATTGACCGAAAATATAGTTGTTTAACCACGACATCGTTTTTTGTAAACAACAAACAACAAAACACTCGAATACCCACGTATGTTTGTAAACAACGTGAAGAAGAAAAAGACCGAGCACTGAAGAAGAACCTCAATCAGTAGTTTGCTTTTAAAAGTGAAAATTTGGGTCGAAGCGCCGCGCTATGGCCAAAGCGCGGCGCTTAGGGTTAACGACAAAACATGTCAATCAGCTTTATGTCTGTCAAACAGTAGGGAATGTCTCAAACGTCAATAGAAGCACTTTTGTCGATCATAGCGCCGCGCTATGGCCAAAGCGCGGCGCTTTGAGGTGTGAAAATAATTTTGGCCGTGTGTTAATAGCATGACCCTTAATTTATAGGGGTGTATGCATTGACCTTAGGGACTGATTGATAACTACAATGACCTTGTTTTGCAAAAACATTGGTTGTCTGTTGTTTTATTGGATGTTTGCAGGCCATTGTTGTTGATTGCTATAAGCTGATAGTGCTTTGTCTCATTAACCATATGTCTTTGAGACTACTATCGATAGGTAGCATTCGGTGCTAGCGTTGGTTTATGAACCTTAATACTTGTAATAATACTTTATAAGATTATAAATATGGATTATGTTAGGAGTAATTGATTGATCAAAGTTTGAATGGAATTACGGGTCAAATATGTAAATATGTAATAGTTATGTGTTAGAGTTTAAAGTGTAATTGTACATAGTTAAAGGGTTGTAAATGTCAAAAATGAAATGTGAAACTGTATATATACGCATTTGTGTTTCTATTCATGGTAATCGGTATATAGCCAATCATACTACAACATCAAGGGTTACAAGGGGCGGACCCAATGCTTTAGCAGCCGTAGCACGGGTTATGGCTCAAGTGCGTATTTGTAGTGTATTTTTTTTTTCAGTTTTATACCAAGGATACCCCTAAGATAATACAATGATATCCCTAACCAACCCAAACTTGTAGAAATAAGAGAGCCCGACAATGGCCCAATTGCCCAAATTTTTACTAATATGATTGAAATTATGGCCCAATTAGTTAGGTATTTCTTTTACTTTATTTATTTATTGTCGTTTTTTATATTGTATGATTGCGAGGGCGGGCCCTGAGGGTGGGCGGCGAGTACCACCGGTCAGGGCCCGATATTTTTCGAAGGACACGTTTTTAAAAAAAAAACCCAAATTAATAGGGTATACCCATACAAACACTAACATACGCCCATTTACAAAACTATTCTTAGGTTATATTAGTTATTAGTCCATTGGCATTAGGTTTAGATCTTTAGTGAGCCTAATACCCAATTTCGTTAAGGCCTAAGGGCACTTTTTTCGAGCTCGAACAGGGTACACGAATTTTCAGGGCCGGCCCTGTATGATTGCACGGTAAAAAAAAAAAGATTTTTTGGGACTCCTGATTTAATGTGCTAGTTCCGCCACTAAAGGTTACGAACCCAAATCAAATTCAAAATGTTATTACATTATTTATTTCGTTAATCATCAAACTAGCTTATAGCTAATATAAATCATAAAAAGAAAATAAACTGAGACATTATTCCAACCAATATCCACTACAAACAAGTACAAAATTAGAAACAATCGTATACACAGATGCACTGCACACTCAAGTGGATTTTTACATAGACATATATAGTAAAATTGATGTTAAAATGGTGGTTGCGGCAATCAAATGCCTATCTTTTTGGCACTTGCTACAAATGGCGGCAGCGCTGTGATGGTTGTTGCGCTTAGCCGCGGCTCCTGAACCAGCAGCATATACAGGTATCATCGAGCCACCCCCTCGAGGCGAGGAGTTAGACTGACCACCATTTCCGTTGCTCCCTCTACTCGAGCTCCCACCACCACCACCACCTCCACCTCCTCCTCCACCTCTTGAGCTATATTTGCTTTGGTTTATGGCTCCATTGCTGCCAATACTTACAGAACCATCTGATTCATATATTGGTGGTTTTTCTGCAAAATCCAATGTCTTCTTGAGTTAATGTAATCTTTATTCGCTAAGTTTTTCACAAGAAAAGAGTTCACATACTTAAAAAAAATGAATCAAACCCCTAATCTAAACTTGTTATTTGATTAGTGGGTAACGTGCTTAAGATTAAAAATGAAGTGGGTTTATGGGCCTATAGTGGGTAATATGGTCTAATTTTTTTATTTGATTGTTGAGATAATGTGATAATATTTTTTTATAGTTTATTGATTTATATTTGTTAATATTTTCCTTATTTGTTTTGTAATAAGTAAAATACTATAAACTAAAAAAATTAAATTACTTTTTTTCGGTTAGTCATAAAAAGATAGCATGGGTGTTGGAGTTTAAAAATAAGCTCAAACTATCTACACACTTGGTGTGTAGATAGCCAACCCAAAAAATGTTTTTTTGTCCTATATGCACATCCTGCAATGTTGAGCTGTGGCTAAAGCGCGGCGTTTTGGTCCGGTCAACCAGACGGGTGTCTGACGGGTCTGTTGACCGGACCAAAACGCCGAGCTTTGGCCGCGTTTTGGTCCTGTCAACCAGACCCGGTCAGTCTTTTGTCTGGTTGACAGGACCAAAACGCGGCCAAAGCTCGGCGTTTTGGTCCGGTCAACAGACCCGTCAGTCTTTGTTTAGTTGACCGGACCAAAACGTCGCGCTTTGGCCACAGCTCGACACTGCAGGGTGTGCATATAGGACAAAAAATCACTTTTTGGTGTGCATATAGGCACATAGGTGTGCCAGTAGGTACACCCTAAAAATATTGGTGTCACTCGAGTTTCGGTTAGAGCATCCACAATAGACATGTTTTTTGGTGTTTTTAAAGAGAGAGAAAGTGAGGTGGAGGAGAGATGGTGTGAGGTGGAGGAGAGAGAGTGTAGTTATGTTTGTAGGGAAAAATGAGAAAAAATAGAGGGAATGTAGTTATGTGAGTGTGATGTAGGAGAGAGAAGAGAAAAATATTGTTTTTTTGTGTATGTGAGTGGGTCAAGAGAGAGAAATGCTCTCATTGGTTGAGCAGGTGCCACATTAGCACCAAAAAACACCTCTATTGGTGATGCTCTTACATATATAACAAAAAAAATAATTTCATGGGTGCTGCATGGACCCGACGAACTTACTTGGGTCCCCCACCCCATTTGTCAGTTTACTAAATGGTCCTATTAATGAATAATAATACAAAATGGACCATGATATATATTATAATATTAAAATCAATTAGCTATTTTGTGTAGAAAGAGAGTTTGCAAAGAACTTTTCAGTTAACCGTCCTCTCTTCTCTTACATTATCTTCTCCCTAGTCACGTATGTGGTTTAATCGTGAATGAATCTGTGTTTGTGTTTGAATTTTGAAACAAATTTGGATTTTTGTTTTTGAATCTTTGAGTGGTAAGTTTGTGTTCCAATGGGTTCCCAGTCAGTCACATCCTCGTGGTGTTGAATGTTAGAGAAGTTATATATTAAAATAATGAGTTTTGTATAAAAATGAAAAACTTTATATACTAATGTCAAACAAACAAAAAATATACACAAAAATAAAGATTTAAAATATAATACAAAAATTCATTAAAATGTCTTTCTTAAAAAACAAAAAATAATTATTTTCAGTTAATCACCTCGTGACATGTTGGTAGTTAATATAGCATGTCACATCACACCATCTTTCTTGGTAGGCAAGTCGATGTAACATGGCACAATAGCATTATTGAAACATTTTTTTGTGACCCATGACTAGCAGCATAGTCGATATTAGGTAGAGATCGTTCTGAGAGTGTCTCGGCAATAGATGCCACATATGGAGCCATGTAATATGCGGATGCAGTTGCCAGGGACGGGAAACAATTAACCTAAGGGATACATTGTATTCGCTTGTGGTGGTGAACCAAGGGATAAATTGTGTTCGACTGTGGTTGTGACATGAGTTCGCAAGTGGACAAAAGTTTTCGCAAAACCAATATGGGGGATGATAGATGGTTGTTATATACTAGAACCAACTAAAAAAGTAATGTGGTAATCGAAGAGAGTGATTGTGTTCAACTATAGTGGTCAACAAGTGTTCAAACATTTATGTTGTATTTCGAGTGATGATCTGTGCCAATATTATAGAGAATTTGTATAAGTTATATCTACCTTCACTAGACAAAAGAAGTTGGTGTTCCCTCCGAACGAGTATTAAGGGAGAAATTATTTGTGAGACGAGAAGACATTATAATTACCTTATTAGTAAGGAGTTGCATGGTGATCTCTACCGGATTACAAAGATATTCTTTTAGTGAAGACGAAAGTACTTAAAAGATGGATTATATAGTATCCATCTGAACCAATATAAATATATGTGTTCGCGTATTGAAATATATGCTACAGAAAACATTTTCAATTATTATCTTACAACCAACAAAATCTCACCAAGTAATATTTTCTAAACAAGCAATGACTTTTTTTAAAAGTGAGCATTAAAGTAAAGTTAACATATCCTAGAGGTTCTCAAACTCTTGTTGGGAGACATGTATAATATCTCCATCTATAAAATCGATGAGCGAAACTAAAATCCAAGTTATAAGTCAGAAAAGTTAAATAGACATGGTGTAAAGTTAAGTGACATGGTGAGGGATATGGTTGAAGTATCAGCTATAGACAATGAACTAATTATAGGTAGTAAAGGGTAGAACTTCTAAACTTCATCAAACTTGTAGTTGATATGGACGTTGCCAACAAAATTTCGCTGTTGACTTCGAGATAACTAAACTTGTTGGCCTCTACAAAACATTGACAAACATAGTTGATACAGACCAAATGTTGTCGGCAAAGTTTAATTGTGTTGAAGTCAGGAGTTACACTTGAAGGATTTAATTAGTGTTGACTTGGAGATAACTAAACTTCTTGGCCTCTACAAAACATTGACAAACATAGTTGATGCAGACCAAATGTTGCCGGCAAAGTTTAGTTTTGTTGAAGTCAGGAGTTACACTTGAAGGATTTAATTAGTTACTACAGAGAAAGGTTATGATGTAATTACCACAAATGGGAATTTGCCATTGCTCAGACAAGTTACCACTACATAATTGGAGCTTATGAGTTGCCAGTGCTACTAATCAGTTGCTAGTGGTGAGTTGCAACTGGTCAAACTTCCGCTGGTACTGATCAAGTTGTCACGAGTTGTAACTGTTGATCAGTTCTGTTTTAAACATAATGGAAAACATGTAAATAATACCTGATACAGCAAACAGACCAATGGAGAATCCAGTCAGAGACGCAACCATTGTGTTCAACATGATAGTCAGCTTGATCTGGTTCCCCTTTAGGATGTATGTTTTTTTATGGTAGTACCGAGTTCTTTAGGGTTGAAGAACTCGTAGTAATGGAGAGAGGGGAGGGGACAATTTTTGGTGTTGATGTTATGAGAGTCTAACCTTAATCCCTCTCTAGTAATCTCCTTATATACACCCTAGGGAAAACCCAGTTAGTTAATAAGGGTAATATGGTATATCAACAGTTACCAACTAATTATATTATAAGTTTTAATATATTTTGATCCATATTATATAAATGATAATGATGGCTACTAGATTAAATAGATATAAATAAATATTTAATCTTGCATTCTCCCACTTAGCCGAATAATCATTTATCATGAGCATTAGATAAGTCTGATCAGAAGTTAATACTCATTTTAGCTTTAAACCAAGAACCGTAGCAGAGAAATATAGCCGTTGAATCATCATTCGACTAAGGACCCCCATTAATCATACTAAAGCCTTAATTTAAAACATAATAGTTATGATCAAAATATTCAAGTAAGCCCTTTAATGTTTGATTTGTATTTATATTTATCTATATGTCATTATACCGGCAGAACATATGTTAGAGACATACAAAATCAAACTGATAAGGAAAATTAATAGTTAATCATTCATAGTACGATATGCAGTTGTACATAGTCATCAATAAACCTGTCATTATTATAAGTGCTTACATAATAGTTATGGGTGATAGACTTTTAGTTATAGGATCCTTAAGCATATCATGAATGCATTCGATACAAAGATTTAGTTTCCTCAATTCGTTCATAAACGTATAATTAATTTCGTATCGAAATTTAATGCAGCACCTCTCGAACTGTTACTGTTCAAGGAGACATGGTAGCTGACTTTATCACAACAAGACTTCAATACATAATTTATATGGAGTTAATAAACTTATCAGTCCACAGATAAATTTTCAACAACATTCTTTGTGATCAACAACATATTATGTCATTATAACTTAGGTTGTTATTATCAGTTTATTATGACTCCTCCACGAGATAGGTTTTGTTTGTTGACATAAGGATATACCCAAAATTAAATTTTGCCATCTTTGAATATTACAAAGTTAGAGTAATCAACCGGTTTGATTTCGCACTTCTTCTTTAAATTATAGTCTCTCGTTTCTTTTGAAGATATTGTAATCCTCTATTAGATGTTTCACATTAATCGAGACATATCTAGTGTGTTGCAATGTGAGTAATATCTAAACGAGTATAGACTTGAATTTACACAAGGCTTCTAATTAATGAAGCGTAAGGAAATAATCTCATTTATCCTATTATCCACTAAAGGAGAGTAGTATTGTTTGTTACATATGTAAGGACCCATTTAAGGTTAAACTTATGGAACGAAACTAATGTCCCATTGGGTCTATCTCGGTATGTTATGATATCTATCATGTAAGAGATATCTCTGAGATCTATTATATCAAAGTTTGTGTTAACAATGTTTTGACTTATGCAACATATTCTTGTCAAAAGAATCTCATCTATATAAAGACAAGTTTGTTTTAGTTGCTCCCACTCATTTTAAGGTAGATACATTAATCCACTTGGTTCTTGATGAAAAGAACTAGATTAAGATTTCATCACACTTTTATGTTTGCATTAACCCGTACATAGATTTTATTGGCTTACAAACAAAGTGTTCTTAACCTTCAGTTTAGAACTTTCAGGTTGTTTTCTAATGAACATGTAAATATGTAAGTCAGTTGTTAGGGAAAGTTGTTTTAATGTTCTTCTAATGTAGCTCAAAACTATTATAAGCTACTAGAACAGTGATGATCCTCAAAGAAATCTTTTGTAAGATGGGTAAGAAAGATACCTTGATAATTTATCTCTTTCTGATTGTAACCTTTGACAATCAATCATGCGTCTTCGTGTCTTAGCGTTTATATCAGGATTTAGTTTAGTTATGAACACTCTTATGTAATTCAATCAAATCCCAAACGTTATTCGAACACATAAAATCAGTTTTAATAGAAAACAATTTTATTCCATTTAGAAGATTGATTGAAACTAATGGCTTAATTAGAAGAGATAAGATCAGTAAACTTTTCCAAAACCATTTCAACTTTAGTTAGGAAGGTTATGTAATCATCAAAGTTAGTAGGTTTTTAAACCTAAATGACCTCCTGAGTTGATTATTGGGTTTGTTAGAAGTTTCAGTTTTATGGATTAGCTCTTGGTTAAGTTGCTATCATTTTCAGGATTCTAAGTTTGTAAGAGTTGGTGCAGTATGGTTTACAAGAGGTGTAATCGGAGTAAAATTTAGCGACTCCCTTCCCCCCGCCTCTTGTATTCCTTGCAAGTCATGAGAAAGACTTTTACTACTCCCAGTGACTTTAGAAGTCTTAAGGAACTCGGCATGCTTAGGGTCAACATTTATCGACCAACAGATTCTAATAGAGAAAACATATTAATGACGTCAGTCGTTGTACTTTCTCTTGTTGAGGATTATGTTAGTTTAGGTAAGAAATCTAAGCTTGCCCACAATTAAGCAACAATGAAACTTTTGTAAGAGTAGCATTAGATTTTAAGGAGACAAGTTTTGATGGAACAGTGTCGAGATGGAACAGTGTCTTGTACAAGAGGTGTAAATTGAAGTAATATGAAGTTTTCACTCCCTTACCTCTTGCAACTATTGCAAGTTATTATTAAGACACTTAATACTCCCACTGATCTTTGATGTCTCTAGAAATGCTACAAGATAAGTTTCAATGAGGTATCTGACGTGGGAACCTATCATACATATGTTAGACTTTTTTTATTTCCTTAATGTCCATATGTCTTAAGAAGCTTAGGGACATATTTAATAGAAATCATATGAAGTATATATATGAATAGATTTCTATAAAATTGTGGGCCATATGAGACAAATTTAGATACAACTGGATAGTCTTTAAATAATAAATTTTGAATAAGTTCCACGAATGTTAATGAATAACTTCTGGTGGACCCATACTTAAGCCAAGTAATAGTTTAGGGCTTTTTAACATCATGATTTAAAATCACTTAGAATGAGAATAGATGAAAAAAAAAATCCTCATTAACCATGTCATGATTTCTTATGAATTTCAGTTACAATTGATGAAATTTGTAGGTTTCATTTCCTTTTGTCAAATTCACTTTTGCATTATAATAAAATTTGTGAAAGTGTAAGGTATCATCTAGTTTCATCTTAGTAATGTTTCTATCCAGATTTTGAGAACAAATAATATGAGAGTTTAAGGTAAGTGTGACTTTATGTTGGCTATGTAAACCTCTCAACTGTCATAATATAGCTTTAGTATCGATACTAAATTCTGATTAATTTACAGAATATATAAGGTATCATAAAGCGTAATTAGAAGACAACTTTTCATGGTTCTTATAGCCTTAACATTTAGTTTTGTCACTAACTCTCATATTAGTTATTTGTTGAATTCTAGTAAGGAAACGTATTGAACTAGAGTCAACTTATCATGTGTTAATTGGAATATTAAGATTAGTAGAGTTAAATATCATTAGTAGACGACTACCTAATTTATTCATCCAACGGTTCTTTTGAATCATGGATAGTCTCGTTGCTTATGCCTAGTCTAATGGCATAATTATGCAGTGAGATTCTCCCTTAAATAACCTTATAATTGGAATTTTGTATTTGATTTTGACTATGGACCTTAGAAATATCCTCTTTTAAGGTTTTAGTGGTTGTAAGGTGAATGACGTCTATTTTCCAGTTTTTAACATTTCTTTCTATGTACATATGTTGCTTATCAACACGCTCCAATTCCGTTGGTACTTTTGAGTGTTATAGTTGATTTTTAAGGCAACAAATTGTACAAGTAAAAATTTTAGTATGCAATGTACTGGAAAAATGTACTTATTTCCATGTGTAAGCCCTTAATTTTATGGATCATGGTATTGTACATTATAATGTATTCACATATACCGCTTAACCTTATAGTTTAGAATTTTAAATGAAGGCATGCATCTTAGGAGTTCATGTGATTATTCCACAGATAATAGATTAGTCTTGGGAAAAACTGAATCTGGAATAACTTTAGTGATAACATTTATGTTAGATAAGATCTTGATTATCATAAGAGACATAATGTTCGATTTATCCTATTCATCATGCTCTATTTTTCTTATGTAACACTTTTATCAGAAGAGAGCAAGAGGATTATCGTGTCTTAAGGGATAATCAAGGATTTAATTTTAAGAGCTAATCGCCTAATCTTATAGAAACTTTAAGTAAAGCAAAACATATTAGGTTTAGGAATTAGAGTGGATGAGATACTGATTTATAGAAGAAAATTACAGTGAGTAATGTTATGGGTACTAAAAATAAGGCAGACAAAATATGATCATAAGATTGATGTAGGATATTAATGTGAGGATCATTATTTGAAGAAGTTGTGATATGTCTATTACTAACATCAAAATAATAGACTAATTTGAAAATTCTACTTAAACGAAGACAAATCACCTTTGGGCATAAGTGTAATCATGTAAGCATGTGTGCAAAGTAATTGTGATAAATCAGCTTTGGCCAGAAATGAGACAATACCTTAGTTATGCACTTGTTAATTATGTTAGACATGAATGAATTAAATCAGTTTTGGCCATAAATAAGACATTCACGTTTGTAATGCATAATTAACTTAGCTTTTATAATACTTGAACAATAAATAGATGTATCAAATCACCTTTGGGCAGAAATGACACATGAGAAGCTCATTCAAGTTAAGCTATTTTGTTTTGTAAAAAGTTATCTGATTCTAATTAATTAAGTGTTTTACAAAACCAATTATTTAGTTCACAATAACAGCCCAATAAAGTAATGAGATTTGGAAAAATCTTGACATTTCGAGAACATATTAGATTTTGGATGAAATTTAGTTTTCGAAAAATTTATGATTTCGAATGAGATTTCGGATTTATCCGAAATTGTGATCTCAAATAAGATTTCGGATTTATTCGAAATTGTTCTCCAAGATTCGAAATCTGTTGATTTTGTGAGTTAATTGTGATAAGGTTTGGATGATTTCGAAAAGTTATAGATTATTTAGTTTCCTAAATTTATGCTTAAACCATCATTATCCTTTGATTTCGTAATCATTTACTGATATACCATATCATTTATTTCGAAATCTTATGGATAAAACATAATCAAACTTAGGAAAAACAAAAAACTTTTGATTCGGCTCATCCATAATGTTAGAATTTCTTCTTTTATGAACACGAAGAACACCAATGAAGAATTTTATGAGTTTTCATCTGGAACCGAAACCTTAGACTAAATTTTATGTGTAGATTTCAAGTATAAACAATAATACGGACTTCTCAAAAATTAAACCCGACTAAAGCATCAATTCTTTTCCAGATTTAAGCAGAAAACGTGAACAGTAATGGAGAGTATGTAGTTTTCATATAGAAGTTTTTGAGTATATAATTTTTCGACCCCCGGTCGGAAATCTCAAACTTCGCCATTGAAAGCAAGCATCTCTTTTGCACTTCACAGTGGGTACACTTTGAATTGGTCTTCGAAGATGGAGGAGAGAATACTACTGCCTACTGGAATGGTGTACTATTTTCTATGGATCTAAATTCATGGATGATAGGAAGCCTTAGATCTTACAAAAAAAAAAAAAAAAAAAAAAAAAAAAAAAAAAAAAACCAAGATGAAACCCGAGTCACCTGCGTGACAGTTAAGAATATTTACCACTATACTACAATTAAGAGCATCAAACTCACTTGATATCATAAATTAAGGAGTGAATTAACGTCCGGAAAAATAGGATCCTCAGGAAATTCAAAGTTCAAACACCAAAAAAGTAACACTTACCAACTTCTTACGATATCAAGCTAGATCGATTAATACTCAGGAGAATAAGCTACATCTTGAACAGCAAAAGAGTATTAAAAGAACTTGAACTTTGTTTCCACTACGATTAGTAAGGGTGATGTGGTGGTAAACTTATTTGGAGTAGGAATCAGTCGAGATCTTGTTAGTTTCAAAGGTTGTTAAAGTTGATGAGTCAACCTTATATATTAGGATGTGAACTTAGCTTTGTCACAGGTTTGGCAAAATCCACATCATTGTGTTTTGTTATTTCCATATGAGAGCTATTATGTTATAAAGAATGTTTTGCCTCAAATAACACCAACGTGTTTTGAGAGAATTGGTTGTGGATGAAAGGAAACCTCGACACTTAAGCGTGCTTGATTGGAATCAATCCATGATGGGTGACCTCCTTTGGGAGTTCTCACACATAAACCAAAAGGAAGTCTATGATCCCCTTGTGGGTAATGCGGGCAATATTGATTTGTATAATTGGCCGAAAGTTACAAATTGTATTGGAGTCAATCATGTTTTGTTCAACCTCAACGTTGGTAGGGCAAACCTCGTCAACTAAGAGTCCCATGGGGGGTGTTTGTGACACCTTGGATGAATCCCCACAGCATTTTGTTTTGTCCTCACGAGAGATATTGTGCCATAAGGATAACACACCTTAAATATCATCAATGTGTTTCGGGTTCACAGTGTATGTGTGAGAGAAGAACTCCATATTTAAGTGTGATTGAGTGAAAGAAATCTATGGTGGGTGACCTCCTGGTAAGTTTCCACTAGAAGTTCAGTAGACCCTTTTGACCCTCTTTGGATTCCACCCATGCTGACTCTATCTAGTTTATCAGATAAGCTCGAATATAGGCTCGGCCTTATTTAAGCTTGACCCTCTTATTTAAGCCTGACCCTATTTAAACTTTTAACAAGTTATTTCAAATAGATAAGTAGATCACGAATATCCGGGCTCAAAATAGGTGTGTACATGTAACATGAACCATGATGAATGATGGTTGGCAAAATCAATGGCAAATCTACTCAAATAAGTAGAAAAAGTCAGAGTTTTATATCCATCTCACTCACGTCTTTTGTATCTAAAGTCGTCAAACTTTTTTAACAAAAAAAAAAACTCTCCATTAAAGCTGTCCAAATTTGAATTCAAACCTTCATCATCAATATGAACGCTCACCAGTTTTTGGACTACTAGATAGTGCTACATAAAAAAGTGTAACAAGTGGAGCCGGTGAAAATAAACACTACTAAAATACTATCAAGTATCACCCAAGTATTATACTGATGATAGATGTTGTCCTTTTCATCACCTACACCATGTTTTCCGACGGATTACCGACTGTTATCACTTTTATTAAGGATTTCGACGGATTCATTTATTGACGAAAGCCCTTTATTTCGTAAAAGTTAGTATAATTTTGATAGGAAAGACCGAAAGAGTGGTTATCATGACAAAAACCACTTCCCTTAAATATGTTTTGACAAACCTATGAAATACATAGCACGCCATCGCGCGCGCACACACACTATATATATATATAAAGAGAGAGAGAGAGAACCTGAGTTATTGGCAAGCTGAGAAAATGATACATGAAAAGTGAAGCTAAAGAGAACCAAGAGAAGCAGCAGCAGCAGTTTCATAACTCCCATATTTGCTTTCTATCTTTATGATCTGTTTTAATGATTCACTTTCTTAACCACTTCCTCTTTTCATTTATATACAACACATGTAAAGCCAAATAGTGGGACAAAAATGTTTTAAGGCATTTCAATTTCTATTTTTTTTAAATCCATTATTTAATATTTGTCTTGCAAATAACCAAAAGACGGGCCGAAACGATTTAAATGTAGCTCCAAACGTATATTTTATATTTAAAAAATCGAGAGGACAATATAAATTACAATTTAAAAAAAAACAAATGTATGATTTATAATGAATTCAGGGGCGGACCCAAGTTATGGGGTGGGTGGGCGGCCGCACCCTTTGAAAAAAAAAAATTAGTGGTATTTTACGCGAAAAATCCAGACTGCACTCCTTGGAAATTTTCGTCCGCACCCCTTAGAAAAAAATGTTAGGAATTTATGTAAAAAAAATTGTGAACACGGATTGAAACCCGATCAAATTATGTAAACAAGTTGGCCTACTAACCCCTTTAATAAAACTTAAATTCAATCCATCAAGCCTAATAACTTAATACCCATTCAAACCCAACCCAACTACTAGTTTTGTTAAACAAACCAGTCCACATAATAAAAAAAACCCAAATCGCTGCCACTTGCCAGCGACTCCCGCCCTCCCTCTGCCTCACTTCAGCGCCCAGCGACAGCATAATTCGAGCCGGCGACTGCAAAATTTCGGCTTCAAACTGGTTAATTCAGGCCGGCCCTGACAGGTACATGTTTTTTACTCGGGCTTATAATAATTACTAGGGCTTGAAATTCAAAATTTTGGTTGGCAAACATGTTTGTTGATTATATGATTTTTGGTTGGCAAATAATAATTACTAGGGCTTGAAATTCAAAATTTTAAATTGAAAATTAAGGAACATGGGCTATGGTTGAACACTTGAAGATCCTTGTTTATTTTGTATGTGATAGGATTATGAATGAACAATGAATAGGGAAATTATGCCGCGATTTCTCAAGAGGAAAGGGGTTGAACCACTTTTTTCGCCGGATTATTCTTATTAAATACCAAGGTATGTTATAGATAAGTTTTTTTTGTTCTTTTATTGAATGATTAAGAGAAATAAAAGTAGGGATGGTTTGAACTTTGATGTTTTTTTGTTTGTTAATGTGATAGGAAGTTAGGAACTAGGGTTTGATTGTTTGAGAATTGAAATGGACCCGACCCGATCTGATTCGACCTGCTATGAAACTTTGTTTGTTTGTTTTTACTTGTTTTACATGACCCGACCCGATCCGACCCGCTATGAACCGATTTTTTTATATAAATAGGGGTCTAAAATCTTTAAAAAAATTCCGCACCCCCAGAAAAAAAATTCTGGGTCCGCCACTGATAATGATTGTTTGGTTTGTAAAGTTAGGATTGGATTTTAATATCAATATATTCAATATTCAATTACCTACATATACATTTGTAAGGTGAGAAGAATAGTGCCAGGCAGCTACATATACATTTGTAAGGTGAGAGGAATAGTGTCAGGCAGCTGCCTAACACTCCCCTATTGGACTAACTCAATTTTAATTTAATTTTATTCCCAGTTTAAAATTACGCTTTCGTCCTTCGTTTAAAATTACGTTTTTGCCCCCAGCTAAAATATAAAATTATAATTTTGCCCCTAGCTAAAATTACGTTTTCGCCCCCCGCTCAAAATAAAATTATAATTTTGCCCTTAGCTCAAAATTATGTTTTTGCCCTCGATTCAAAAACTCATTTTTAATTTTGTTCCCAGTTTAAAATTACGGTTTCGCCCTCCGTTTAAAATTACGTTTTTGCCCACAATTCAACATAAAATGTTGTTTTTCCCTTTAGCTCAAAATTACGATTATGCCCTCAGCTCAAAATTACGTTTTTGCCTCCGGTTCAAAATAAAATTATGTTTCCCCCTAGCTCAAAATTAATAGCTGCCTGTCACTTCCCTATTGGACCAACTCATTTTTTATTTAATTTTATTCCCAGTTTAAAATTACGCTTTCGTCCTTCGTTTAAAATTACGTTTTTGCCCCCAGCTCAAAATAAAATTATAATTTTGCCCTATCTCAAAATACGCTTTTGCCCTCGGTTTAAAAACTCTTTTTTAATTTTGTTCCCAGTTGAAAATTACGTTTTTGCCCCCAGTTAAAAATAAAATGTTGTTTTTTCCTCTAGCTCAAAATTACGATTCTACCCTCAGCTCAAAATTATGTTTTTTCACACAGTTAAAAATAAAATTATGTTTTCCCCCTAGCTCAAAATTATGATTTTACGCTCAGTTTAAAATCATGATTTCGCCTCCTGTTAAAAATATAATTCCGATTTTGCCCTCTGTACAGACATTCATGTTATAAGAGAGAGATATTTTCCTTATTGCCCCGCAACGCTGGCGGAGAAAAACTAGTATATATATATAGATTAAACAAGAGATAGAGGGGAGTCTATGTGCTGATACTATGGATATGAATGGAAGAAAAACTCGAATCTCATGAAAAGAAATGAAATACTCGGGTCAGGTATTTGTATGATATTAATTATAAAAAAAAGTTTCTATTAATTTAGGTTCAGTACAATTATGATAGATAGTAGGTGTCAATGATCTCTAGATCAAGTGGTGGAAGGTTTGTATTTCTCTTGAGAGATACAGGTTCAACTTTTACTTGGTGCAGAGTGAGCCACATGTGGGCAATGATAGGAGACCCAGAGAAACCTAGGTTGGATCCTTGAGCTAAACGGGTTTTACCGGTAATTTCATTGTCGCGTCTAGACCTGGCAAACGGGTTGGGTCGGGTCGGGTCATGGGTCGAAACGGGTTCGGGTCAAAACGGGTCAATTATAAAAAAAAGTTGTTTTGGTCCGGGTCGGAACGGGTCCGGGTCGGTCAGGTTGGTTTAAACAACATTTTTTAAAAGAAAAGGCTTGTAGCATCAATAGATCCACCTTCACTTTCTCCATATACATGTATAGACGAAGAAACATATACATACATAATGTCTGTGTGGCTAATTTTTAATAAGAAAATTTTGATATAAAATAATAACTCAAATAATCAAAGGGTTTACAGCATACTGTGGAAGTGTGTAGCAATCCAACAAAAAAAGCTGAAAACACATTTAATATTTTGATAAATTCTAAATAAAAATTAAAAACTGATATAGTTTCCAGAGTGTATTAAACTACCTGCTCTTTATATCTAATCTATTTATTTCTCTCTCTCTACTCAAACTCTTCAAAAATGGTGGAGAAGAAAAAAAAGCTCAATATCTACAAAAATGGTGAAGAACCAAAACAAACAAACAAGGTGTTTTACTTGTCTCTCTTCGGAATGAAATCAAATGTAGTAGAATAAGGCGGTGGACGGTCGTTGCTAACGAAGGCGGTGGTAAACAAACGGCGGCAGATAAACCCATTGCTCACTTGCCTCAACTCGTTCTGAGGGTGAGGGGGCACTCCCCTCTTAGGGGAGTCCCCTCTCTTACGCATGACCAATCAGCACGCGCCACGTCAACTCCCCTCTTAACTCCCCTCATACCCTCAATTTGATGGCGGCACTCCTCTCTTGGGGGACTTGTTTTTTTATTCAAAAAGAAAAAAAAAAGGAAAATGTTTTGATTGGTTGAAAAGAGGGTGGCCCACCATCTCCCTCCCTCCTTCATGCGGTAACCTCTCACCGCTCCCCCTCCTCGCGTTGATGGCGGCTGTGTTTCCGCTAGGGGACTTGGGTCACCGCATGCCTCCCCGCATGGTGCCCCGTTCACCCTGACCCGTTGCTTACCTACGTCAACCCATTCTGACACGCCCTTCTGTTTCAAAACATTGTTAGGATCCCACTTCGACCCGTCCTTCACTTTTGACAGACCCAAATGAACCCAAAGATGGAGAGTATATGCCCAAACTGACCTGTATATGAAGATAGGGGTTGTGATTGCCAGCCCTAGTCGTGCCTAAGGGCGGATGGGTTACCGGGTTTTCCCCGGAATTGGTGGTGGACTCGGGTTACTCTCGGAGTACTCTGTTTGTCCAGTGAGTGCCCCGAAAGTGCTCGGTATTAATTCTGTTGGCTGTTCAAAAAAAATAGGTAATTAAAGCCCAATTACTTAAGGATTAAGTTATTGAACAATTATCTTAACATACAAAAAACACTAACGTAAGAAATAGGGTTGTAAACGAACCAAACGTTCAGCGAATCGTTCATGAACCGTTCGGTGGGAAGTTCGTTTATGTTCGTTCGATTAGCTTAACGAACGAACACGAACAAAAAAATTTGTTCAGTTAGCTTAGCGAACGAACACAAACACATGTCTCGTTCGTTCGACTGCGTTCGTGAACGTTCGATAATATGTTCAGTTACATTCGTTCGTTTACGTTCGTTGATTATATTAAAAAAATAATAAATATTAAACTTTTTATCTAAACATATTGAAAACCTGAAACCCTATTTTTTTCTTAGTTTGCTAAAATTTGGACATTCTAAGACATATTTTGGGATAATTATGTCTAAGTTAGTTAAAATTTGAATAATTATGTTTATGTTAGTTAAACTTGATTCATTGTTTGGTAGCTTTAATAGACTTCATTTGTTTTGATTTATCATTTGATGGTTGTATTTAAGTACTTATATCCAATGTTTAAGTATAACAATGTTTTTATTTTTTATTTTCAAGTTAAATGTTTGTGTACGTTCATTTTTATTTGCTTGCGTTTGTTTGTGTTTGAGACCAGCGTTCACGAACTGTTCTTTAACAATTTCATTTACAAAACGAACAAACAAGGATATAAACTTTTGTTCAGTATGTGTTCGTTAACCAGTTCGCGAACATGTTAATTTCCTTAACGAACGAACATGAACATGGTCTTGTTCGTGTTCGTTCGGTTCGTTTACAGCCCTAGTGAGAAATGAAGAAGGATTTTTTTTCTGGAATTTTTTTCCCATCTTATTAAACACGTATTTTAGTCACAGAATACAAATAAAAAAATCATGGTTTTACACTAGTAAAGTAATTATATAATTTTGTATAGTAATTATAATTACTCTACTACCGTAAAATCACGATTTTTTTTTACATTTTGCAATTAAACATCATTCTTAAATAGATATGAAAAAAAAATCAAAAAAAAAATTTCCTTCACTTCTCACGTTAAGGTCATTTTGTATGTTAGGGCACCCGGGGTGGAAGGATTTTCGCCCGTTATGGATGTTTATAACGCGTGAAAAACAAAAGCAGACCATCGCCATCCCCTATTCTTCACGCGTAAACATTGTGACGCGTGATATTTTCAACGCGTGAAACATTCAAAAATCCGAGCGTTTGGTTGTTGATTGTTGATGATTTTGACCGTTTGCTTGTTGACCGTTGTTTATTGCATGGAGATATGTCGGAAATCGTGTAGATAAGGTGCTCCGAGTTCGCCGGAGATATGCCGGAAAACATGGAGGTTTTGAGGAAGGTGAAGGGTGTTGGTTATTTTCTTAAAAGTTTTTGTTTTTTGTACACAAACAACCCCTCCACTTTGATTATGTTTTAAATAGTTTTAAAACATTGTATTCCTTTGTGTTTATGTTTAGTAAAAAGGCAGTTTTAGTCCCTTGTTAGAACTTATAAACTTTGTAAATCTTTTTTTTTATAACCTTTATTTATTACTTTTATTCTTTTGTGTTTATGTTTAGTAAAAAGGCAGTTTTAGTCCCTTGTTAAAACTTATAAACTTTGTAAATCTTTTTTGTATAACTTTTATTTATTACTTTTATAACTTTTTTTATTAGAAATAATTTAAAAAAATAAAAATAAAAAAGGTTGTGAGTGATGGAATTCCATCGCAAGTGATAATCATTTCCACTGAAAAAGGTTGTGAGTGATAGAATAATGATTGATGACATGACGGAACTTGATTGGATTAAGTAAGTGATGGAATTTTTACAAGTGATGACCACCCCTACCTCCTTAATACCCATTTGTATTTGACCTTTACACAATTACTCAAAACCAATAGCATACTCCATTAGTTGAAGCGAACATTGAACATATCGTCACATTATATTATATTATATATAAAATACAAAATAAAGCAAATAATATTCAAAGTTGTTAGAAACTTGAATATATAGAATTGTGGAACTGTCAGAATTATCCTTGATTATTTGATATTTTAAGTCAATTTTTTATTAGAACGATATTCAATTAGGGTGATAGGAATCTAAATAAGTAAATCTTAACTATACGAAATCCATAATATCCAAGGGAAATTAAGATAACCTAACAGTTAATGACTACTTAGGTACAGGAGATACAGCTTTATAATCAACTTTGAGAACGAATATACAAAAACAAATTCAAACTCGATACTTATCATCTCTAAATGGTCCACAAGGTTTTCTAAATCAGTGATGCTAGATTTTCCTAAACTTCTTGTTACCTGATCTTTCATATCAAAATATAGTTTTTGCTTTCAAGTTCATTGGCTAAATCTAAACTCTCACATAAGACCCACTGTTATGGGGCGCGAAAAGTGGGTTTTTTTGGGCCATAACGCCCCGCACACCGCGACGGGCGGCGTTATGGGGCAAAAAAAGGGGGGATGCGCCATGCATTTCGCGGCGTTATGGAGTTTCTTTTCATAATTTTGACCAATCACAAAAAAGCAAGGTTTTTATAATTAATTAATAAAATTGAAAATTAATAATTAGGTAATGATGGGTAGGGGTTTTATGACTACGGACTCTAATGATATAATGCCCATAAAGCCCCCTTGTGACGTGGCACGACACGTGTCGCATAACGCCCCACAAGGGGCTTTATGACTGCGGATGGCCTAAGACCATGTGTAGTCATAAAGCTCTTTGGGGGGCGTTATGCGATAAGTGCCGAAATGCGTAAGAGAGAGACTTTATGGGGCTTTATATAACAAGGGGGTGTAGTGGTAAGGGGGTTATATAACCCCTTCAATTATACATACATACGTATGTATATATATATATATATGTGTGTGTGTGTGTGTGTGTGAGTGGGGGAAACATTGTGCAGCGTTATTATCTTCGCGGGGACTGGATTTGAAGACCCCATAGCGTCCGTCGTAGTGGTGTTGGGTGACGCTATGAAGCGCTATAGCCTCTTTTTCCGTGATATAATTCCCCACTACGGTCGGCCTAAAGCATGTAGAGAGAGACGCTTGTAGTAGAAAAAAATATAGTTAAACATGTATAAAATTGAAGTTATTGTGAATGAAATAATCATGATCTTTATCTGAGACTTTTCTTATGAAAAGGTTGTCCCCAACTAATGGTGGACATGCTTAGTCGGGACCGATGTCATGTAACACAACAGAAAATTTTATATGTATTTTTTATATCCAAAAGTCAAGCAACATCGCATGTTTTCAGACGCTGACACCTATGGCTATAAGAAAGCTAACAATCATAACTCAACAAAAATAAATCACAATTTAGCAAAAAGTAACACATGTGTGAAAGTTGACAAAAATAGTTAAGAGAGTTATCCATTATTGGTCCAATGGTTAGCCATTCACACATGTTACCATGAGGTTGTGTACAAACCTAATTAAGAAACACAAACCAACTTGAACAAGTTATTCTAAGTCCTTAATACGAATTGGTATGCGTTTATATCATCTAGCTAACTATTAGCCAAAAACTTGAAAATTGGTATTATATTTCATACATATGAATATAAAGAGCTGATGAACAGTGCTCTAAACTTTTACTCCGATCCAAAAAACAAAACAAAATATTAATAACTAATCTCATTGTTAAAAGCCTTGATGATCGTTAACAAATATTTTAATTTAATTTATTATATTCTATTATATCATTGAAATTATAATTAATTTTTTTCTATAGATTATACACTTTAATTGTTTAATTCTTTTTATTAATTTAAATATCCTTCGATAACATGTGTTCATTTGCTAAAAAAACAAAATGCGTAGCTGTGTTTGATTTAATTTCTCGACGTGCCTATTTAAATTTTATTGAAAACGGAGTTATGTTTTGGTGTCGGAAGCTACATCAAGTGTCAACGTCATAGCCTTATCGTGACTAACAAAAGGAATAGAACCACTTAGATACCGGTATAGGTATATATTTAAAAATATATATGTTTTTAACCCATTTAGTTTGTATATAGTTTGATTTTCCTCTGTTAACTCACGTTCATTACCTTTTTATAAAGTTGAATACACGACTTTGTTTTATATTTTTTGCTCATTGTTCGTTTATTAACTTTGGTGAAAAAATATTTTTTTTTCTTATTAGTACCGTGAAAAAACTGAACCGTTGCCGACATCAGTACCAGTATAGTTATTCGGAACTGACACTGGTATTCGTTTTTTTTTATGGTTTTCAATGTAAAACTCATTTTTTGGTCATATCATTACTTTAAATCAAGTTCCAGTACCATACCGATATCGTAACAAATCGAACCGGTGCCAACCAAATTCCTTTCTGTAACGAACCAAACTGATATCGACCGAGTTCTCGCCGCATCGTGCGGATAAATCTACCTAATATTATATTATATTATATATAATATAAAAGCAAAGAAGATGAATAGTGTTGTACTACATCTAATGCATGTTTTACAAGTTCATTATTTTTTTTCTTTTATTCTATTTCGTCATTCAGTGTAAAAAAAATTTAATTTAGAACTCATTTAGTTTAATTATTGTATTTTTTTTCTTTTACTTTAACCAAATTACTTTTCTACCCCTAAATAGTTTTTTTTTAACGAAAACGTTAATACCGTTTTAGACATATTTTTATTTTCCTTTTTTTGCTATAACGAGTGTGGCAAAGGTTATTTTTAGTTTAATATTTTTTAACGAACACGCCGATACTCTTTTAAACATATTTAAACATTTTTTTCTTTGCTATAACGAGCACGCCGAAACCGACCAAGTTTCTATCGTTTTCTTTTTCGTTTACCTTATTTCTTACCTTTGTTATTTACTATATCCTTTTACCTTTTGTTATTATTTTGATGTTCAAAGCCGAGTTACGACGCAAATAACATACCCTTTAATATATCATTTTTATTAATTTTACAAATTTATTTATCAGTTGTCATGGTGTGCTATACATTCTGAATTCCAACCGTGTCACTGCATAACGCGCAGGTAACTACGACCCTATATATATAATTGGAAACCCTTTCATTTATATAATACTATATAGTTTTATAATATTATTATTATTTAAATGTTATACTAGACTGTTATTAATTATATTTATTGTTAACTTTACACATATTTTCATATTTACTTTTAACCTTAAGTATATTTTAATTTTTAATTTTAACTTTAATGATTTTTTATTTTTTATTGTTATAGCTACCCTCTGAACAATATCAGTACAAGTACCATATAACATCGGTTTACATTGTTATATAAAATGAGGTTGATTACCCTTATCATTTTTTATTAATATAATATAACATTTTATAAAATTTTGAATATACCGTCATTATGTGCTTATTATTATGTACGATTCGATAAAGGTTTTTTTGAACATGTCAAATATCGTTGATTTTTTATCGTCCCAAACCGAACATATACTGAACAAATAAATCGGTACCGTATTCATTTCTATAGTTTTCTCTACGTGGCTGCATAAAATTCGTTGAACATGGAGTTATATTCGGAATAAAGTCTTTTTTGGGTATCCAAAGTTGTATTGAGTGAACTGAACCAATACCGACTAAATAACAATGGCACCGGTATGGGTATTCATTTTTATGATTTCTAATCGATGTAAAATACATGTTGATTGCTATGCCGAGTGCCAATCATACTGATACTGTAATGAACATGACCGATGATGACCGAAAGCCAGTCGCGAAGCACGGGGAATCCCACTAGTTATATATATTAATTCAAATTGCTCATGAACATTAATAGTATTTTATGATTAATTTCATTTCACAATATATAGTTCATAAAATTCTTTTTGCATCTTTTTGTATGTTATATGATCTGATATAAACGTATTACTCAATATTATCATGTCACTATAGATATTGTTTGATGTTACTCAATGTTATCAGACAAAAATAAAGCACTCAGTTCATCAAAATAATAATGTAATTATAATAATATTGTTATCGTATTGTACAAAACAACATTGATACCGGTACTACGACACAAAGATTTATTTTTATGATTTTTGATTTCGATAATATTTCATTTATACAACTCTGTTTGCGCCAATAAATCAATATCGATAACAGTACTGTCATGATTTGAACCAATCGTTATCGTTCGATCATTGGTGTTGGTACTGGTGTTTGTTTTTATTGTTTTTGATCGATGTAAAACACGCATTGATTTCTTTATCGAGTGCATGTATCATCCCGGTACTGTAACGAATCGAACCAATACCCATCAAATACTCAGGGTAACATACCACCGTGACGCACAAAGAAATACTTTAGTTTTGATTAATTTCTCCAATAAATTAAAATGATCTCGGACATACACATCGAGACAACTGTAAAAATATTATTGGATTGGTGTCCAATATCTACAAGAAATAAGATTTATCCAACTTTTATTGGAAATAAGAAATAAATAACGTTAAAAAGATAATGGTTTTCAACTTTTCATCTGTAAAGCACATAAAAGAAAGAGGGTGGGCCCCATGACATCATTCTCTGTTTGATATCTACCACTCTGTTCCGAATTCGTATCCACGATACGTGTTTCGACATATGTGACTAACAACCATAGTCTTTAAGGGGAGTGGGGTTGTCCCGTGATGGTGCATTGTGTGTGGGTGACTACGCGTGGAACACTGTCATCGGTCCTTATGACCATGCGTGCTGGTGATAATCTTTTGTTGAGATGGGTTACCGTTGGGGTGTTTCAAGTTTAAATAGGATAACACATGTTAACACCAGTGACGGGCACCTCCACTAAAATTTATCACTAGTGATGGAACCAAGAACCAAGTTCGATGACGTTGCAGAACATGATTGGATGTGGTGAGTGATGAAAAGTGAAGCACCCTCACCCCCCCCCCCCCCCCCAATGGTTGCATCCCGTTAACTCATCATTTCGTCACGTGGTGTCGTTGTCGTGGCAAACCAGACTGCATTTTTACTGGTATTAGCATCTTTTATTATTCGAATATTAGGGCTGGCAATAGGTAACCTGTAGGTAACCTGCTAAGACACGATAACAGAAAAACACATCGTGTGATTTTTTAGGTTATTAAAAATAATCAAAATTTGAAAGTTAGGATCCATTATTTCTCTTTGTTGGTGCATAAAATATGCATATGTCTTATAGACATTGGATATAAAGTAGTTAAACGAGTCGTATTCATGTTTAAAATTTTTGTTGTTCGCGTTATCAGATACCTGTTAAACCTGCTAAGACACGATTTATCAGTCCTATCGAATATCCGATAACTTTTATTGTCAGGTCAGGTAATGTAAGAATCAAGGAAGACCGAATGACATACAATGTCCAAGAACCAGTAGCCGATTTATTAAGAGAGTAGAGTGGGCTTGTACCAACCGTCCAGCTAGACCCATTTGAAATATACAAGATGGAAAATTTATATATAAAGGAAAAAATTTTAAAATATACCTTGAATAAGATAGGACTTAAAGCTTTAAGGACCATGTTCATATCGTAAAGATTTTGCAATGATTGTTTATGCGTAGGTGTGTATATATGGACCAAATTTTTATAACAATACTAATAAAAAAAATTTAAAAATTGGTAATACATCGGCCATCGCAGCGACATAACCAAAGCTTCTTACTAGGTGAAATTTAAAAAGAAAACGTCCATCTTCAAGTGAAATATATTGTATTATTATTAAGTAAATAAATATGAATAGTTTGGTAGCGGGGTAGAACTCGGAAGGACACAACCCCAACCAGTCGGGTCTATACTCCTAAAGAAAAAGGGTTATGGAGATGAATGCTAGTCTTGATTTGACTACGTTAGAAAATATGATGGTAAAACTTATCTGATCAGCAGAAACCATATCCAAAGACATGTCTGCAATGCGTTCAACATTCCTCCATAACTCCTTTGTCACTTTATAATCCTCCTAACTTTAGTTACCCAATATTCGCCTTCATAAATCAACATATGTCCTCTTCCTTGTAAAAAAACCCATATGCCCGTCACAATACCCATATTAGGTGGATCATTGACGTGATGTCGTGGTCACAATCAAATTTAATCCAATTACTACTAAATAGTTATTGGCAAGTGGGTATCAAACATAGGGAGTTTGTGGAATATGTGTTATTTCAAGGTTTATCTAAATTAACTAAATTAAATTAATTGCAATGAAAGTGAAGTTCAAGAGTTGATTTGATTGATTTGAGTTTAAAACTAAGATTACTATTCTAATTGCAGAGTGAAAGTTTTGGGTTGTAAACAATTTAGAGACAAATGACAATCTTTAGTTTCCGGTTTGCTTTAACATTTATGCTATCATTCCACTAGAAAGAACTACATAGACATAGTTCATGTGTGATTACTTGTAGTGATGAAAGGGAACTAAGTACTCAGATTCCTAGAACGTGAGGTTGTTACCCGATGACCAATTAACCCTTACCCAATCCTAATTCTACCCATGATATCTCAATTGCCAACGACACCAAGAACGTATGGTTTCAAACTAGATTAACATAAGAATTAACAATTTACTAACAACTAATCACACATCACAACAAACAAAACCTAAAGATAATGTTTGTCATTCTAGAAATAAGGAAATCAAAGCATAAAGTCTTACAAACCTACAACTAAAGATAGTCATAACAAGTTTAGCCACTCATGGCTTGAACAAACATCATAAACAAAGTCTTGATCTTCAAACAAAGTAAAAGCATCAAACTAAAGATTAACCAATGTCTTCAAGCTCCAAAAACAACCAAAATTCGTTTCTAGATGTTGGATAACCGAAAATACCATGATAGGTTCATAAAAACATCATCAAATGTGCATTAAATGCATAAGTTACACAACCATTCCAGTCGGCGCCGTAAGCTACGCTGAGCGCCGTAGCTTATGGCGCTCAACCAAATCTGGCCAGCCAACACATCGCCGTAACCTACGGTGATGACCGTAGGCTACGACGCCACATATCTCCTTACGCCGAAATTCAACTGGGCTACGGCGGACTCTTTTGACCAAGATTGAGGCCGTAACCTACGGCCTCAACCGTAGGTTACGGCGATTGCTGGACTTGTTTCCTTTGTTTCTCTTTTGACATTCCTCAAGCTCCAATCTTGTTTCCACCATTTACATCTCCCATCCTAGCATCATAATATCAACTCCTTATGCACTTTAGCACCTGCAACATCAAACATCTAGTAGTTACCAAGTTCAAGCAATTAACCGTGTAAAGTATGAGATTTTAATCTTTTTAAAGCACTTAAGGGTTGTCCTACGGACCACCCGTCAATCATGATGCAGAAAATGAGACCCGGAATGTGTAATATCATTAAGTGAATAAGTGTGAATTGGTTTTACTCGATCCATTTTTGCCCGGCTTGTTCTAACCCGCCTTGTTTTAACCCGACCAATTTGCTATATAAAATCCAGATCCAACACTACCAAAAACTATTTTTGTTGAGTCAGCTCACGTTAGAATTAAGAAACACACAAATGGAATGGATAAACGGAGGGTTGAATCAGAAAACAAAAATTTAGGCTTTCGATGAAGAAACTCCTGAGAAATGTGTGGAGACAAATTATAGTAGATAAAAAATGCCTAAATATTTCTAAGCAAAAAACAAATAAAATTGTTAAAAATATGAGAGACTAACCATTGAAAAAAATAGTAGTGTTAGATTGTGACATCCAACTTTTTAAAAATGCTATAGTCATCTAAGTGTCATTCGAATGTCAAATATAAATATAAAAGGTCTATGATCAAACCATATTGTGTTATTTTCCGACTACCATTTTGACTTCAAAATTCTAGTTTTCATGTTTTCCATGATGTGTTCACCTCTTTTGTGTTCAAAGTTTGTCTTCTTGCAACTCATCAACATGCATTCATATGCAACAACCATATCCAGTAAATCCCACAACAGCCATGCTACAGTATGGTCTGAGAGGATGAGATATAAGCAAATATTACCTCTATTTCTAAAAATAAAGAGGATGCTTTTGGAGAGACCCTCAACTCATAAACAAACAAACAAACAGAGCTAAAAATATAGAAATCGAAAGCAACCAAAATATAAGAAGTGATGAGAGGGTAATACTGTAAAAAAGACACATATATAACAATCATACAATAGCATATAAGCACATACCCAATAAGACAATCAACCACAATGTCCCCAGAAAGTGTATAAAGAAAAAACTAAGCCCCTAAGACTCAACGAAGATACTATTGTACTCTCTCCTAAAAAATCCTTAACCTTAACCATACGCCTACACGAACTCATATTCTAGTAAAACATCCTAGTGATATAAATGCTTTTTTTTACCAAAATAGGAAACATAAAGTTAGTTAATAATGTAACTAGTGTATTTGACCGCGCCTTGCGGCGGTACGGTACCGCGAGCACTATATCGGTATCGTTTTGGTTTTGGTTTGCTATAGTACCAGTACGATACATGCACTAAGTTTAGAAATCAACATGTGTATTAATCCAAAACGATAGAAGCGAACACTGGTACCGGCACCGACGATGTTCGAACGGTATCGACCGGTTCAGATCGTCACGGTACCGATATTTATATCCCATCGCGGATAGATTTGTATAAATGAAAAATTATCGGAACCAAAAACAATAAAAGTGAGTATGGTCCTGGTACTAATGCTGCTCGGTACGATACGATGTAAGTTTATTGGAAGCAAAAACAATAAAATACATAATGGTACCGAAACTGATATTGTTTCTTCGGTTTTTGCACGGTTAACTACGGTAGCGGCACAATATCCATTATTATACATGAAACCATAAAAATAGATACAAATACCGTCATTGGTCTTGTTCGGTTTGGTACGGTACGGTATAATAGCGATACGGTGTCAGTTTATCGAAGGCAAAAAAACAATAAAACTAAATACCTGCATCGATATAGATGTTGTTCGGTCGTTTTAGCCCAGTCTGGTACGATAGCGGCACAATATCCGTTTTCAATTAAAGTAATATCACAATGTTGAAAAGTTAAACATAGAACATAGAACAAATAATAAATTATCATCCACCGTCCATTTTGGTTCAGTTAATACGACAACGACACGGTATCCACTTTCAATAAAACTTATATAGCAATGTTGAAAAAAATAGATAAACATAGTTACGAAGTAAGATTTTTTTGAAAAGTTAACGAATAAAACTTATTAGAAAAAATTAAACTAAATAATGAATAAAGTTCATAAAAATAAATACTAAAAACATAGAATAAATAAATGTTAAAAACAAAAAAAAAAGTAAACAAATAATCACTGTCATGAAGAGTTTGTATTAATATGTATAATAGCAAGATTTCCCCGCGCGATGCGGCAAGAATGTGACCAGTATCAGTTGGTTTCAGGACGGTATCCATATGATATACGACACTTGGTTTAAAGTCATGTTTTTTCAACAAAGTCGATAAATGAACGCCAAGAAAAATATATTAAACAAAGTCGTGCATTCATCTTTAAAATAAAAAAGATAATGAAAGCAAGTTATCAGAGGAAAAACAAATTAAATAAAAACAAACAGGGTTAGAATCGTACATTATATTTTATGGTATAATGGGTGAAACTGGAAGATAATAAAATTAAATATAATATCTTAAGAACTTATGTTACTATTCATTAGGTTCTAAATTTATATATTTTGTGCGTGATGCGATGGGAATTCTTTTGCTGCTGGTTTGGTTTGTAACAGTATCAATATATTAAACGCAATCGCGTATTTAGCAAGAAAAAATAATGACCGCGAGTTATTGGAAAAAGTCAAATTAAATAAGAATTGATTGATTAAAAACGTATATAATTTAATTAATTTAATGTATAAGAGGCGAAATTAGAAATTAAAAAAAATTGAATATAATAACATCAAAATTTGGTTTTACTATTCATCACAAGTTTAATTTAATATGTATAATAATTCTTAAAGATGTGTTTTGTAGTCCTGAGTATAACATAAATATGATATATGTTCACAAATTAGCAAAATATAATAAATTGTATGCTGGTTTTGATGAGCATTCTTGCTATATATAGGACTTGTTAGCAAATAAAGTCATGGTGCTTGGTAGAGCCACTAGCATGTAAATATAAAGGATTTCTTGAGTCCAATTTGCTAATCAAAGTGACAACAAGAGGATCGTCTCCTTCACCGTCAGACATGTTGACAAACTAATAACCGAAATACAACAAATAACAAGAAAGACAATCAACAATCACAAACCAAACCAGCAACAAAAGAACTCAGACAAACACAACAACAATCAAGAATCAAATAAAATCACAGACAACATTATGTATAGTAAAACAAAAAGCAAAACGGTGCAAGGGACCAGATAGTAGATTCTTCACTCAATGGTGCCTACCCAAGCCTTTGCGTAGGAGCCAAACCCTAATGTACTACAAACCTTTTATGAAAAATAAATAAGTAATTCAAGAAACAAATAGCAAAAACTGTATAGCAACTCAAAAAGCAACAGAGGATGACCCACTTGTTTCCCAATCAACAACCGGTCCAACCAGCCCGGCAACATGATACCTAATGCAAAAATTGAAACAAAAACAAGGAAAGATCTCACCAAGGCAGCAGACCCTAGCTAGGGTTTCTCCGAGAATAGGATTTTACAACCTTCACGGTTGAACCCTAAATTAGAACAACTTCTTCCAAGATTTCTCTTCCACTAGTCCAAGAATGCATCCTGAGAAGTCAAGAACGACAACTCTCCACTCAATCTGGAATCGGCAAACAAAATGCTACCAAGACTCACAGATTCTTTGAAATCAACAAAACTTTGACCAGATCTGAACGGTCTAACCAGATTCACCAAGAAATCTTCAATAGAAGAAAAAACCCCAATATCGAGAAACCCTAATTTCATAGAATCAAACGATCTAACAAGATTCACCACAAGATCTTCAACAGAAGGAAAACTCCCAATATCGAGAAACCCTAATTTTAAGATAATCAAACGATCTAATAACGATCAACGGGAGCAAATACCCCAAGAGCTATAATAGCTCTGATACCATGTCAAATTTAATAGGTATCAACAAGAAATGAACTCGATCTACACAAACTTCAACAATACACTAACACAGAATTGATACAACAAGATCCACAACTCTCAACCCTGACTAATATTAAAAACTTGATAATCAGAACATCAACTAGACTAGATAGACTCACAACACTCAGATTCAAGATGAATATGAGTTACAAACCCTGATCGCTGAATGTTCTAGAGAGAGAAACCAGTACAAAAGTTGTTGTACCAACCCTCGAAAAAGCCATAACGAATCATAACCAAGACTCTGAACACATACAATGGGAGCCAGCATGAAAAACGAAGGAACTCAAGTTTAGGCCTTGTTGTTGCGCTACGCAACGGGGACAGAGGTGTGCAATCGCGTGATGCGACACCTAGTTGATCGCCAGAAGACACGTGGCAGCCACGTGGCATGCCTACATGGTGACTCTTGACACCCAAACCCAAGCTACCCATTTCGCGTTACGCGAAGGTGAACTAGGAACACGGTCGCGTGACGCGACGTGGTTGTTCTGCAACTATAAAAGGGACGAGTATTGTAGCATTCAAACTCGTTCAAATTTCTTTCTTTCGCTCTCTCGTTCTATTATTGTCCTAATACCAACTACCCGAAGCCCTAAAAATCTGCTCCGTAATCAGTGTGTGGATCACTGGTACGATAGCGATTAAGAAAGCTTAGTAGTTAAGTAAACTTAATAAGCTAAGGAAACTTAACAGCTAAGTAAGCTAAGTAAGTTAATCATTAACCAACTAACTAAGATTAATCAGCTAAACGGTTAAGTAAGATAATCAGTTAAAAAGCTAAGTAAACTTGACAGCTAAAACAATTAAGTAAACTTAATAGTTAAGTAGACTTAATAGGTAACTAAACTTAATAGGTAAGTAAACTTAATCAGTAAGAAAACTTAATAAATAAAGGAAACTTAATAAGTAAGAAAACTTCCTAACTAAGAAAGAAATTTGCCTTACCTATAAATAGGTAGCCTAGGACTTCATTCTTCCTTGTTCATTTCTTTTTATCTTCTCTCTGAACGTTGGTGTTCTAACCAATGATCGCCGATACGATACTCTATCCCATTGATCAGTAAACTGCGTCACATATGCCAAAGTGCTGCCTGAATAAGGTATGCTTTGTTAACTGGGGTTGTAGTTTGATCTTGTGACCATGTAACACCCCGAAAACGGGTTTGACAATCAAACCACGATAATAGTAATGACGGGTAAAATACCGTTAGTGGTAAAAATTAACACGGTAAATATTAGGAATTAAATAAATAAATCTAACATTTATTAAAAGGAGGATAAATACTTTGAAAGAAACAAAGTATATAAAAAGGGCCCGGGTTAACAAGACTTAAAGTAAAACGGGTTATGACCCCCGGAACTTACTAAGTTAAGTAGGAATAATTAACTTGGTTACCAATGGGTAATTAAGTGAATGAAAGTTTAGACTTATAACCCTCTTTATAAAAACTCTAAACATGAGAGGCTAAATGTGGGTAACTAGGAAAGTGATTTAATTAGATCATTTATTAAAAAAAAATTAAAAACACACACACACATGTGTGTCTTCGATCGACCAGGAGGAGCCAGGAGAAAAAAGAGGGGTTTAAACCCTAAATCAAGAGAATCTCCAAATTGAGGGATCAATTCAAGGCCAAATCGATGCATGAATACATAGAAACGATCACCTAGTCGTGGGGATCGTAAGGTATGTCAAATTTTTGATATTTATGAAGTTGAGATTTTGATGAACTTATGAGAAATCGAAATTCAAGCTTGAATGATTGATGTTTGGGTGAAACTAGGATGAATTCATGTTTAGAAACAAACCCTAGTTGAAAAACTTGATGAATTAGTATTCAAGACTAGGGATTTGATGATTACTCTTGCATGTGCTAAGTGGGTTTTGACTAAATTCGTGTATGTGATGCTTTTAGGGGTTTTGATTGCTAAAAAAATAGTATTATGATGTCAAGAACATGCTTAAATTGAAAACTGAATTCAAACGGCTCTTGGTCAGAATTTACAGTCGACTTGTATTGGCTGTAACCTGGACAAAACGTGATAAAAATATGTGTTTCTTTAGTCTAAAATGTAATTCCATGAAATATCTTTAAAACCCCACTGGAATCGCATTTTTTTGACGAAAATTGAGCGTTTTATGAATTTTCCGTATCAAAGGTTCAAGCTGCGTTTTCTGGCAAAATTTGCAGCACATTACGAATGTCATAACTCAATTTAGGAATTGATTTATGATCTCAAATTCTTACTGTAGAAAGTTTTAAGTGATTAAAAGAATCGCCAATTGGAATTTCGTCAATCGGATAAACGAGGAATTTTAAATGAATTTTTCCGTCAGCTGTAGTTAGAAGTGACGAATCTGATTGCAGCTTAGTAAATGAATTTTACGAGTTTTTGGTAAAGAGTTAGATCTTGAAATTTTAACACAAGGTCTAACCCTCCGAGAGGTACGCCACATAAAAAAATCATATTTTTTGAAGACTTGTAAACAGGTTAAACAGGTCACCAAAAACAGCCTATTTTCAGTGATACGAAACTTGATTGTTGATGTTATAAATTATGCCCACAATGTTCATATGTTGAAATTATGAATCAAACGCGTAATTTCCTAGTTCGACTAATTACGTGTGATGTGGGGTAATACAAATTTTAATCATGAAGTCGATTTAGCTTATATGCACATATCATATAATTAAGGGTAGTTAACTTTTGAAGAGTTAAACTAACCATGGACGGAGTCGAATAGTAGTTTTGACATAGAAAATACGTAAGGTGGAATAGTCGTGGTTATAATGACTAATCTAACCACCTTGTGAATTATGATGATAGTTTGACTCTTGACAAGCTAGATGGAGGCTTGGGAATGAAGCGGGTCAAACGGAGCAAGTACGAAAAGGAAAGCGTAATTTGGATGCGAGGTAAGTAAAAGCTTACACCCTTTTTAGTATACATCAGTTGTGTGTATTGAAAATGAATAAGGAAAAGTTAGTAATAGAGTTATAATGTTCCGACGCAAATAATATGAGTCGGAACTAGTGCAATGGTGAGAAATCATAAGCAATGGCAAAAAGGGGGTAAATTGGTAAATTAGTCTTGTGACGATGAACTAATAAGAAATTTTGAAACATTACGTTATGGTGTAAACCGGAATGGGTAAAAGGGCGAGATGGTAACTAGATATCATCTCATAATGGAAAATGGTCGTTCGGACTAAACGGGTCAAATGGCATTGGCAAGATCATTTGACAATATTAATTGATGATCGCTTGTTGAGTTTTGTGATTACAGGAAATATCATACGGTTCACGTTGGTAGTAATTAGAAACTAATAGTGAGAGATATTTAAACGGGTCAATCCTATGACTCGATCCAGGTACGCCTAAATGAATTTAAAGTTAAATGTGCAATTTTGGTCAAATAGATAGCGATGGTCCTTCGCCGTAAAATGAAGGACATAAAAATTGACCAAAAAGTCCTTGGTGGGTAAAATGGGGAAACGACCCTTAGAGGTTTCTTAGGAATTTGTATTATGATTACGAAGTCTGTAGATATGTATAAAAATTATAGGTAATCACATTCGTGGGGCGAATGTCTAAAAACGGGTCTTATGCGTAAAATGTCTAACCGAAGGGTAGAAATTGGGATTTTGGATTCCTTATGTTAAATCCACCACAAAATTGTTGTGATGGAATAAAATTAGTTGTTTAGTATGTGAATAAAAGATGCGAAGTGAAAAGAGTGACTTTAACGTTTAAATGCTCAAAAGTCCCCTAAGCGGGTCAAAATAGACTAAGAAGTAAATTATGGTTAAATGCTTAGATAGATACAAATGAATCGGTAAATGTAAACGCCTACGTAAACTCTTTGGTGGGAAGGAAAACGTTAAGGTTCGACAAGCCCGGGATGGGTAAATATGATAGGAATTAACTATTGATTCTATAGCATGTAGAATGATGATAATGCCAAACGGGTCGAATAATCACCTAAGAAATTTATGATCCAATCATGTATAAATCAGATTTTATGCAAACCAAGGTGATAAACGGGTCCGTAATTTAATTACGGACGCGTAGGAAAAAGATTCGTACAAAACGGACAAGTAGATAAAAAGTTATGGCATTTTGAAGTTGTGTTTTTGTAAAAACTTGAGCTGGGCAAAAAAAATGCAGACCCAGAACCAGACCTGCTGGAAAATGGTCTTCCCCGCTCCACGCGAAGGGAAACCATCAAACTGGAGCGACACGCGGGCGCTGTCGCGGCACGCGAACGATCTAAGGTAGTCTCTCGCGTGGCGCGAGAGACGTAAAACCTGGAAATCTTATTTTATTTTGTTAGTTTGACTATGGAACTTATTTAAACTCGTTTATAAGTTATCAAAACTAACTTTTTAGTTGGTTTTGATCATAAGTAATGTCAAGGGTTCCCGGATGAAGATCAAGCTCAACGAAGAACCAAACACGATCAAGATACAAGCTTCCGCACTACGTTTCTTTGAAATTTTTAAACGACGAACTCAATTTCATTATGTAGTATTATTTTTAAATTGTAAAAGTTTTTAATAAGCCCGTATCTTTATATGAATGTGTATTCGCAAATACATATTTAATTAGCCGTTATTTGTACAAAAACCGTTATATAATAGTAAGGGTGTTACAAGTTGGTATCAGAGCTCATGGTTAAAGAATAAAGTGTGTTCGGTTCGAGGCTTGATCGCAAATCCGGTAAGTACAAGTATGTTAGTGGTTTAGCATGTTAAAGTGTTGTAAACAACACATAGGGTTATCGTGTAATACACGCTACCCCAATTAAAATGATTGATACAGTTAATGAAATTACGTGCGTTGACACGTATAGCAGAAAGCCTCGTATCGTATTATAATACGGGCGATTATTGATGTCAACATTACTAACCTTTTTGAATGTTTTGATTGAAGGACACTCGCATATGAAGATGGCGAGAATTGAATAAATTACGGATATGACGGAGGAATGGTCTGAGGTATGACAAGAGGAGCATGCTCACCAAGGACCAAATCGCGTACAATCGCAAATAAGAATAACGGCAAGGAACGCCCGCCAGGGCAAGCATTACCAGGTGCACGCTTTTAAATATAATCGCACAAATAGAAATATGCAACAAACATGTAGAGAATGATTGTTGCATATGTAAATTAAAAACTTGGAAAACCTGAATAGAATACCTATCCAGGATATTATTTCCAAGAAAACTAACTAGAGGCGTTACTTACATAGGGTGTGATGTGAAAACTGTAAAAAGGTCGTGTGTGTCATGTGTTAATCGCTTACTCTGGTCAAGTAAGTAGTGGCATATGATACCATGAACTTCTTGTAGTGGATACATTTATGTCCTATGTAGTAAGGGCGGGGCGAATGGGACGAATTAAAAAGGTACCCAAAAGAATCAAATAATTAAAATGTTCGATAGTAAACGTAAACGCAAGTCGGATGACGGAAGCGTATTACGTTAGAATAACGAGCCCGAGAGAAGGGACAAAGATTAAAGTAAATGAAAACACAAACCAACTAATGTGAATGCTAACGCATATGGGGGGTAAAGTTTGAATGTCAAAGTGATGAAATTCACACAGACCAGTCAAGGGGGTAGAATAAAGAAATAAAGGACTTGACTGAATGAAAGCGATTGATTTCGCTAAGATGACCAAATAAATTAAGGTGAGGTCTAAAACCATATAAGAATGGTTACTTGATGGTGACTTCAGTAAAGATACCCGATGGACGGGTAGGATTGTGGGTGAATGCGTAAACCAAGAGACGGGAACACGAAATTGAAAGTCAAAAGACTCGGAATATGAGTCATGACTAAAGGACGATAAGAATATGCAAATAGAAATTTTGATAACTACGTTCAACTGTTTTAAATTCGAACGGGTCGAATAAAGAACGGAGTTTGCCGTTCACAAGTGATTAAATTTCACCCAAAATGAGTCAAACGAGTTAATTAAGGAATAATGCTTGATATAGTAAGGAAAACCCAAACCGGTGAAACCGAAAAGCTAAAAACATTAAGATAAAAGAACCCGGGTAATGGGTTGTAAAGAAGTACAAGTATGGATCGAGAAACGGTAAGTGTAAGAACAAACCGACGGGTAAACAACGCAAGGAGTCATAAAGTCGGAAGGTTAGTCCGAAAGAAAACAAATGTAGCCTTAGACTACGGTAAAGATCCATAGGACTCAAGGAATGAAAATGAATGAATTCTAAATCTAAAAAGGGTACGTCAATACCAAAAGTATATTTTAGAATGACATGAATAAAAGATGAATCTACGGGATCATCACAACTTTCAGGACTATAAGAAGTGTTAAGGTTTACGGGACCAGAATGACCCTCGGGTCACAAAATATAAAGAAACAAACTTTAGGGGTCTCGCCTTAAAAAAGGGAAAAATCTAATAAAATAGCCTACGAGGCTAAGTGAAGGAACCTACGGGTCGATAAAGTAAAGCGTGGGAACTAGCTATGGTTCCCCGCATAAAATAATAACGGAAAGAAATAAATCATGGGTCATCAATTCCCTGATGAGAGTAATTGACAAAGGTTAAAGAGAAAAATGTTAAACTAAAATTATGTTTTAGTCAAAATAAACAATTTAACAAAACATAAGTAATGTGAGATCACAAATTCACATAAGGCCAGGGATGGCAATGTGGTACACCCGAATGACAGGGTGTAAAATAACGGTGACTAGTCAGTCTAGCCGGTAAAACCATTCGAAGTTAAAGTAAAAATATGAACTATGTAAAGCGCTCGTCAATATAAGATTAACGTGAAGTAAACATGTTAACAGATGTAGTGATCGGGTGATCAAATGACAACTCGGTCAAATAAGCGACAAAGATAAGGATTTCAAGGTGAAAGTTACTGTCCATAAGAATTAATACATAAAAGATAACCATGTCAATACAGATGATAACTTTTGACCAAGAAGAATGAATGTCTTGAAAACGAAACCAAGTTCGTTTAGTTACCAATGAACTACGTAAAGAAGGTTTCGAGGACGAAACCTCTTTAAGGGGGGTGGACTTGTAACACCCCGAAAACGGGTTTGACAATCAAACCACGATAATAGTAATGACGGGTAAAATACCGTTAGTGGTAAAAACTAACCCGGTAAATATTAGGAATTAAATAAATAAATCTAACATTTATTAAAAGGAGGATAAATACTTTGAAAGAAACAAAGTATATAAAAAGGGCCCGGGTTAACAAGACTTAAAGTAAAACGGGTTATGACCCCCATAACTTACTAAGTTAAGTAGGAATAATTAACTTGGTTACCAATGGGTAATTAAGTGAATGAAAGTTTAGACTTATAACCCTCTTTATAAAAACTCTAAACATGAGGGGCTAAATGTGGGTAACTAGGAAAGTGATTTAATTAAATCATTTATTAAAAAAAAATAAAACACACACACATGTGTGTGTCTTCGATCGACCAGGAGGAGCCAGGAGAAAAAAGAGGGGTTTAAACCCTAAATCAAGAGAATCTCCAAATTGAGGGATCAATTCAAGGCCAAATCGATGCATGAATACATAGAAACGATCACCTAGTCGTGGGGGTCGTAAGCTATGTCAAATTTTTTATATTTATGAAGTTGAGATTTTGATGAACTTATGAGAAATCGAAATTCAAGCTTGAATGATTGATGTTTGGATGAAACTAGGATGAATTCATGTTTAGAAACAAACCCTAGTTGAAAAACTTGATGAATTAGTATTCAAGACTAGGGATTTGATGATTACTCTTGCATGTGCTAAGTGGGTTTTGACTAAATTCGTGTATGTGATGCTTTTAGAGGTTTTGATTGCTAAAAAATAGTATTATGATGTCAAGAACATGCTTAAATTGAAAACTGAATTCAAACGGCTCTTGATCAGAATTTACAGCCGACCTGTATTGGCTGTAACCTGGACAAAACCTGATAAAAACATGTGTTTCTTGAGTCTAAAATGTAATTCCAGGAAATATCTTTAAAACCCCACTGGAATCGCATTTTTTCGATGAAAATTGAGCGTTTTATGAATTTTTCCGTATCAAAGGTTCAAGCTGCGTTTTCTGGCAGAATTTGCAGCCCATTACGAATGTCATAACTCAATTTAGGAATTGAGTTATGATCTCAAATTCTTACTGTAGAAAGTTTTAAGTGATTAAAAGAATCGCCAATTGGAATTTCGTCAATCGGATAAACGAGGAATTTTAAATGAATTTTTCCGTCAGCTGTAGTCAGAAGTGACGAATCTGATTGCAGCTTAGTAAATGAATTTTACGAGTTTTTGGTAAAGAGTTAGATCTTGAAATTTTAACACAAGGTCTAACCCTCCGAGAGGTACGCCACATAAAAAAATCATATTTTTTGAAGACTTGTAAACAGGTTAAACAGGTCACCAAAAACAGCTTATTTTCAGTGATACGAAACTTGATTGTTGATGTTATAAATTATGCCCACAATGTTCATATGTTGAAATTATGAATCAAACGCGTAATTTCCTAGTTCGACTAATTACGTGTGATGTGGGGTAATACAAATTTTAATCATGAAGTCGATTTAGCTTATATGCACATATCATATAATTAAGGGTAGTTAACTTTTGAAGAGTTAAACTAACCATAGACGGAGTCGAATAGTAGTTTTGACGTAGAAAATACGTAAGGTGGAATAGTCGTGGTTATAATGACTAATCTAACCACCTTGTGAATTATGATGATAGTTTGACTCTTGACAAGCTAGATGGAGGCTTGGGAATGAAGCGGGTCAAACGGAGCAAGTACAAAAAGGAAAGCGTAATTTGGATGCGAGGTAAGTAAAAGCTTACACCCGTTTTAGTATACATCAGTTGTGTTTATTGAAATGAATAAGGAAACGTTAGTAATAGAGTTATAATGTTCCGATGCAAATAATATGAGTCGGAACTAGTGCAATGGTGAGAAATCATAAGCAATGGCAAAAAGGGGGTAAATTGGTAAATTAGTCTTGTGACGATGAACTAATAAGAAATTTTGAAACATTACGTTATGGTGTAAACCGGAATGGGTAAAAGGGCGAGATGGTAACTAGATATCATCTCATAATGGAAAATGGTCGTTCGGACTAAACGGGTCAAATGGCATTGGCAAGATCATTTGACAATATTAATTGATGATCCCTTGTTGAGTTTTGTGATTACAGGAAATATCATACGGTTCGCGTTGGTAGTAATTAGAAATTAATAGTGAGAGATATTTAAACGGGTCAATCCTGTGACTCGATCCTGGTACCCCTAAATGAATTTAAAGTTAAATGTGCAATTTTGGTCAAATAGATAGCGATGGTTCTTCGCCGTAAAATGAAGGACATAAAAATTGACCAAAAAGTCCATGTTGGGTAAAACGGGGAAACGACCCTTAGAGGTTTCTTAGGAATTTGTATTATGATTACGAAGTCCGTAGATATGTATAAAAATTATAGGTAATCACATTCGTGGGGCGAATGTCTAAAAACGGGTCTTATGCGTAAAATGTCTAACCGAAGGGTAGAAATTGGGATTTTGGATTCCTTATGTTAAATCCACCACAAAATTGTTGTGATGGAATAAAATTAGTTGTTTAGTATGTGAATAAAAGATGCGAAGTGAAAAGAGTGACTTTAACGTTTAAATGCTCAAAAGTCCCCTAAGCGGGTCAAAATAGATGCAAACCAAGGTGATAAACGGGTCCGTAAAATAATCACCTAAGAAATTTATGATCCAATCGTGTATAAATCAGATTTTATGTAAACCAAGGTGATAAACGGGTCCGTAATTTAATTACGGACGCGTAGGAAAAAGATTCGTACAAAACGGACAAGTAGATAAAAAGTTATGGCATTTTGAAGTTGTCTTTTTGTAAAAACTTGAGCTGGGCAAAAAAAATGCAGACCCAGAACCAGACCTGCTGGAAAATGGTCTTCCCCGCTCCACGCGAAGGGAAACCATCAAACAGGAGCGACACGCGGGCGCTGTCGCGGCACGCGAACGATCTAAGGTAGTCTCTCGCGTGGCGCGAGAGACGTAAAACCTGGAAATCTTATTTTATTTTGTTAGTTTGACTATGGAACTTATTTAAACTCGTTTATAAGTTATCAAAACTAACTTTTTAGTTGGTTTTGATCATAAGTAATGTCAAGGGTTCCCGGATGAAGATCAAGCTCAACGAAGAACCAAACACGATCAAGATACAAGCTTCCGCACTACGTTTCTTTGAAATTTTTAAACGACGAACTCAATTTCATTATGTAGTATTATTTTTAAATTGTAAAAGTTTTTAATAAGCCCGTATCTTTATATGAATGTGTATTCGCAAATACATATTTAATTAGCCGTTATTTGTACAAAACCCGTTATATAATAGTAAGGGTGTTACAGACCATCGTTAGGTTTGATTTGGTTTTACACTATTACGTATCCTACTCTGTTAAACTATATGTTTAACTATCGGAAAGCTCAGAACTATAAACTTACTATCAAACAAGATGTTTAATTATCCGAAGATTCAGAACTATAAATTTTGAGTAGTTGCAACTTGCGTAATTCTCATTTTTTCAGATATTATATTATATTATATAGTTTACGAATTACGATGAATAATAACTTTATTTTTAGAGTTAATTGCATAGTTAGTCCTCGTGTTTTGCCCAAAGTAACATACTCAGGTACTAATAGTTTAAAATCACATTTTAGGGTATTAACTTTTCATTTTGTAACGTTTGGAGGTATTAACGTTGTTTGTAGGTTTAAAATCACATTCTATTAGTACCTAAATATGTTATTTTGTGCAAAGCACAGGGACTAACTATGTTAATACCCTAGAAGTTAATATCTCCAAACGTTACAAAATGAAAAGTTAATACCCTAGAAGGTGATTTTAAACTATTAGTACTTAAGTATGTTATTTTGTGCAAACCACATGAACTAATTAAATAACTCTTATTTTTAAAATAATATATAGCTTTTTGTTATTTCTTTATTTAATATATTATAATAGTTTATCATTATATTTACTTTAATAATATTTTTTTATTTTTTTTTCTAAAACCATATATTTCCTTTATTATTTTTAATAATTCTTTTTTTTTTGTTTTCTAGAACATATATTAATTTATAAAATAATTTGATACTTATTTAATAATTTATGTTTATAACCTTTTTCTAAAAATTTAAGTACGTAGTTGTGCTTGATTTTTTTCCCTCGACATTCCGTTATAATTTCTGTTAAAAACGAAGTTGTACTCAAAATAAAATATTTATTTGGTATCATAAAATGGTAAAATGATAAACTAAAACGTTTTAATGGTTTGTCTTTCTAAACAACATGCTTTATTTTCAAATCACGTTTGTTTTACATTATCATTTTCTCGGTTTCGCCGCAACGCGCGGCGTAAAAAAAAAACTAGTATCACATTTAAAGGTAAAAAACTAAAAACATATTTTTGTAAGATTAAATATATTATGTTTAATATTTAATCTATAGCCATTATAATCATTTACATAATATAGATCAAAATATATAATAACCTATTGAATAATTAGTTGGTAATTGTTGATGGACCATATTACCCTTATTAACTAATTATGTTTCCTCCTGGGTGCTTATATAAGGAGAATTATGTAGAGGTCAAAAGGTTACACACTTAATCAGATAACCTAATCATAACATCATCATCATCGACCTCCTCTCCCATAACCGATTCCCTAGTCGGTTTTCTTAGTCACCATCATCAGTTAGCACCCTAAGGAGGAACCAGATCACACTGGCAATTATGTCGAACGGGATGTCATCTTCTCTGACTGGATTCTCCACTGCACTGTCTGCTGTAACATGTATGTTTTCATGTTTTCCATTATGATTAAACAGAACTGATCCAACATGTGGTATCAGAGCATATGTTGATTAATCAGTTCTGTTTTCTATCCGTAAATCTGGAAAACAGGTTTTAAAATGATAATTAAATTTGTTTTTTCTGTCATCCGAAATCATTAACTGTTCGTTTTCTGTCATCCGGAATGGCATCTCGGATGACATGTTCATTCTTAAGTTACTATCCAAAATCATAATGTTCAAGTATTGTTTAAATGATTGATAAATTCCCAGATTTCGGATATAGTATTAAGGTTATTTTTATTTAGGGTTCATCATGTTCTTAGTTAAAATTCGAAATTTCCTTTATGTTTTGGAATATGATTTGAATTGTGGAATGTTTTCCTAATTTTGATCTAATTTTATCTAATAAGGTTTTCGAAATCTGTTAATAGGATAAATAGATTATGATTTTCGAAATTTTCTGATAAAATTAGATCAATGATAAAATAGGAAACTCTATCACAATTCCTAAGATTTTGAATTTTCTGTTATGTTTTCACATTAACAGTTGTAACAGCTTGAAGAACACATTACGGATGATCATTACGGATGATCATTCCGGATGAACATTGTTCGCCCATTACGGATCAGCAACCGTCTGATCATTCCGGATGAACATTGTTCGCCCATTACGGATCAGCAACTGACCATTTCGGACTGAGCATCACGGATGATCAAAGAACTGACCATTTCAGATGAATCTCAGACTAAGCATTACCATCCGAAATCCATCACGGATCATCAAGAACTGGCTATTTCGAATGAATCTCAGACTAAGTATCATCATCCGAAATCATCCGAAATGACTCGACTTACGCGTCTTGGACACATCCGAAATCATTCGAAATCATCTATTTCGGATAGTCCAAAATGATTCGAAATTAGTCATTTCGGATGAATCCAAGACATGATTCATCCGAAATCATGAGTGTTCATAAAATTTGGCAGTTAATGTGAACTAAAATTTGGCTCGGGGCTCCGCCCCGAACCCCGTGCGGGGGCACGCTGTTCCCCTGCACCCCCCAGCGAACTCACCGCGGAGTTCGATCCGCGCTAACGGGTGGTTTGCTATTAAATAATTGGTTTTGTAATTACTTAATTAGTTAATCAGAATCAGATACTACTTTACAAAACCAAAATAGCTTAACTTGAATGAGTTTTTTGATGTATCATTTCTGGCCAAAGCTGATTTGATACATCTACTTATCATTCAAGTATTACGAAAGCTATGTTAAGTGTGCATCATAAACATGAATGTCTTAATATCTGGCCAAAGCTGATTTAATTCTTTCATAGATGGCATACTTAACAAGTGCATAACTAAAGTGATTGTCTCAATTTCTGGCCAAAGTTGATTTGTTATAACCACTTTGCACATATGCTTAAATGATTACACTGTCTTCTGGCCAAAGCTGATTTGTCTTCGTTTAAGTAGAATTTTAACTAAGTCTATTATTTTGATGTTAGTAATAGACGATATCACAGCTTCATAATGTAAAATGTCATTATTTATGCCTGCCTTAGTTTAACATGCCCTTAGATCACATTAGAACTTGTTCCTAAGTATCATAACTTTCTCATCTTATTTCCACAATCAGCACCAAATCAGGGGATTCCACCTTTGACCGGTGATAACTTTGCTGCATGGAATGGTGCCCTCATGCTTACACTTGGATTGTTGGACTTTGATTATGCTCTAAGAGAGAATAAGCCAGCGGACCTTACCACTCAAAGTACTGCTGCTGAGCAGATAGTTCATGAAAAATGGACTAGGTGTAACCGCATGTCTCTCATGTTCATGAAGCAGTCCATTAGTAATGCAATCAGAGGAGCCATTCCTGATCCTGAAGATGCTAAAACCTACTTGGAACATGTGGAGGCGCAGTTCAAAGGGACGTCTAAAGCACACGCTAGTACCCTTATCCTCAAGCTGGTGACAACTAAGTATGATGGGAGGAACGGCATTCGCGAGCACATCATGATGATGAATGACATGGCCAATAAGCTGAAGGGGCTGGAAATGGAGATCAGTGATGGTTTCCTTGTTCATTTTATCATCACTTCGCTTCCTTCATCCTTTGAAGCATTCAAAATCAATTACAACACTCAGAAGGACAAATGGACGATGAGTGAGCTGGTCGCTATGTGCGTACAGGAGGAAGAGCGTATGAGGATGGATCGCCCTATTGATGTTGCTAACTTCACCACCTCCAACTCTAAGAAAAGGAAGAACAATCATCAGAGAAAGGATGCTTCAAAAGTCCAAAGGCCTAATCCTAATACAAGTGCACCCTCCAGCTCTAAGAACTCCTTAGGCAGAATTCGCTGCAAGTTCTGTAAAAAGGCAGGACATATGCAGAAGGAATGCCCTGACTTTAAGGAGTGGCTGGCTAAGAAAGGTAACGATTATTTTGTGATACTTGAGTCCTATAATTTAAGTGTTCCTGCTAATTCTTGGTGGTTTGATTCTGGTTCTATGGTTCATGTTACCAATTCAACTCAGGGATTCCTTTCAATCCGGAAGCTGGAAAGAAACCAAAGAACGCTTAAGGTTGGGGATGATCGAGAATTAGAAGTGAAGGCCATTGGAACATCACAATTAGTTATGAAAACCGGTTTGTGTATTAAACTTTATGATACCTTATTTGTTCCTGAGGTAACTCGGAACCTTGTATCAGGACCAAAGTTAGACATGGACGGTTTTATTGTTTCCCATGGTCATCGCAAACTCTCTATCCACTATGATTCTGTTCTTTATGGTACTGGTATTCTGGATGGTGGTCTCTATAGATTAGGACTAGATGATGGTTTTTCCAAATCTTTGTTGTCATATAACATTAATGAATCACTCACAAAGATGAAAGAGAAATGAGACTTAGAGACTTCATCCATGTTATGGCATCAACGTTTAGGCCACATTTCAAAAGAATGATTAAATCGTCTTGTAAAGGATGAAGTCTTACATCCTCTCGATTTCTCTGATTTTGAAACATGTGTCAAATGTCTTAAAGGTAAAATGACATTAGCGAATAAGAAAGGCGCCACTAGGAGTTCTAATTTATTAGAACTCATTCACACTGACATTAGTGGTCCCTACCAAATCGCTGGCATAATAGGACATACTTCATTTATCACTTTCATTGATGATTATTCTCGTTACATGTACTTGTATCTAATTAAGGAGAATCTGAATCTCTTACAACTTTTAAAGATTACAAGGCTGAAGTTGAAAAGCAATTGGATCTTCAGATTAAAGTTGTGAGATCAGATAGAGGCGGTGAATATTATGGAAGACATACTGATTTGGGACAAGCTCCTGGTCCATTTTATGAGTTTTGTAAGGGCCAGGGGATTGTGAACCAATACACCATGCCTGATACACCTCAGCAGAATGGTGTCGCTGAAAGAAGAAACCGTACCCTTATGAACATGGTGCGTAGTTTTTTAGCCAACACTAATTTACCATTATTTATCTGGACTGAAGCGTTAAAAGCAGCTGTTCATATACTCAATAGAGTTCCTTCTATGTCTGTCCCAAAAACTCCTTATGAACTTTGGACATGAAGGAAACCGAGTCTTAAATATATGAAAGTATGGGGCTGCATTGCTGAAGCAAAAGTTTACAATCCTTTCCTAAGGAAACTTGACCCTAAAACAGTTACCTATTTCTTTATCGGGTATCCTGATAATTCAAAGGGTTATCGTTTCTATTGTCCTTCTCATGTCACCCGTATTGTTGAAACCAAGCGTGCTGCGTTCCTGGAGGATTTCAAGGTCAGTGGGAGCAGTACCAACCCTTACGAAGAATTGCAAGAAGTACAAGACGCGGGGGGGGGGGAGACTCGTCGCTTACCATTACTCTGATTACTCCTCTTGTACCCAATGCAACTACTGTACCTGAAGCTACTGCACCAACTCCAAATTCACCTCTGCAATCAGAACCCATTATACCTCATGATGAAGGCACATCAAACACTCAAAACCAAGACAACGCTGAACCCGATAATCCACTCAGGAGGTCATCTAGGCAAAGAAGGCCTACTAATTGCGATGATTATGTTACCTACCTGACTGAAATGGATCCTGGAAAGCTCAATGATCCTATCTCTTACAATGAAGCCATTAGCAGTGATCAGTCTTCTGAATGGAATAAAGCAATGATTGAAGAGCTTGAATCCATGAAGAAAAATGACGTTTGGGATTTGGTAGAATTACCCAACGGTGTGAAACCCGTAGGATGTAAATGGGTGTTCCAAACAAAACTGGATCCGAATGGGAACGTTGAACGCTACAAAGCGAGATTGGTTGCAAAGGGCTACACTCAGAAAGAGGGAATTGCTTATCAAGAGACGTTTTCACCTGTCTCTCGTAAAGATTCATTAAGGATCGTCATGGCCCTAGTAGCTCATTTTGATTTAGAGTTACATCAGATGGACGTTAAAACCGCTTTCCTTAACGGAGACTTAGACGAAGATGTTTACATGAAACAACCTGAAGGCTTTAAACCTGAAGGTCAGGAGCATCTAGTCTGTAAGTTGAAGAAATCCATTTACGGGTTAAAACAAGCATCATGTCAATGGTACCTCAAGTTTGATGAAGTTATGAAGAAACAAGGTTTTATGAAGAATCAAGTGGATCAATGCACCTACCTCAAGATGAGTGGGAGCAACTTTACTATACTTGTCCTTTACGTAGATGATATTCTATTGGCAAGTAATAGTTTAGACATGTTGCGTGAGTCGAAGCGGTTACTCTCGCATAACTTCGACATGAAGGATCTCGGAAATGCTTCTTACGTCATTGGCATCGAAATTCACCGAGATAGACACAAAAGGATCTTAGGATTGTCCCAGAAGGCTTACATAGATCGTGTCCTTACACATTATAACATGCAACAGTGCAAACCCTCAGTCGCTCCAGTAGTTAAGGGAGATGTTTTCGGTTCATTCCAGTGTCTGACGACAGAGGTTGAGAAGGAGAAAATGAGCCAGATACCTTACGCGTCAGTAGTCGGGAGCCTGATGTATGCTCAAGTCTGTACTCGCCCAGATATCGCTTATATTGCTGGAATGCTAAGCCGTTATCAGACTAATCCTGGCCTAGATCACTGGAAAGCAGCTAAGAAGGTACTTCGATATCTGCAAGGGACGAAAGACTATAAACTGACTTATAGAAGAAGTGATCATTTAGAAGTGGTGGGCTATTCTGATTCTGACTTTGCCAAGTGAAAAGATGACAAGAAATCCACTTCGGGCTATATCTTTATGTTAGCAGGCGACCCTATCTCATGGAAGAGTCATAAACAACAGTTGACCACAACTTCCACAATGATGGCAGAGTACATTGCTGTTTATAACGCAACCTGTCATGGAATGTTGCTTAGAAATCTGATCACTGGACTCAAAATTGTTAATTCCACTTCTTGACCATTGAAGCTTTAATGTGATAATTCAGCTGCCGTTAGTTTCTCGAACAGTAACAGTTCGACTGGAGCTGGTTTATATCTCGATACAAAATATTTGTTCGTACGAGAACGAGTTGAGGAAAATAATCTTTGTATCGAGTATATTAGTACTAAAGATATGCTTGCGGATCCGATGACTAAAGGTCTCCCTCCTAAGGTTTATGAAGAACATGTTCGGAATATGAGATTTAGTAAAGACCTTATTTAAGCATATTGTACTAGCTTATGTTTTATGATTAATCAAATTTACTCAGTTTCATTTTGTATGTCTCTTAGAATATGTTCAACCGGTATAATGGCATATAGACAAATAAAGTTACAAATCAAACAAAGGGCTTATGCGTATTTTGATCATGACGATTAGGTTTTAAATTAAGGCTATAGTATGACTAATGGGGGTCCTGAGTCGCATAATGATTCAACGGGTGTATTTCTCTGCTATAGTACTTGTTTAAGGTTAAAATGAGTGTTAACTCCTGATCAGGCTTATCTAATACTCATAGTAAATGATTACTCGGCTAAGTGGGAGAATGTAAGATTAAATATGTTATGTTTAATATTTAATCTATAGCCATTATAATCATTTACATAATATAGATCAAAATATATAATAACCTATTAGTTGGTAATTGTTGATTAACCATATTACCCTTATTAACTAATTAGGTTTCCTCCTGGGTGCTTATATAAGGAGAATTATGTAGAGGTCAAAAGGTTACACACTTAATCAGATAACCTAATCATAACATCATCATCATCGACCTCCTCTCCCATAACCGATTCCCTAGTCAGTTTTCTTAGTCACCATCATCAGTTAGCACCCTAAGGAGGAACCAGACCACACTGACAATTATGTCGAACGGGATGTCATCTTCTCTGACTGGATTCTCCACTGCACTGTCTGCTGTAACATGTATGTTTTTATGTTTTTCATTATGATTAAACAGAACTGATCCAACAATTTTAAAATTCTCAAACTTCAACATATTTTTTTGGTTTTGTGTACTTTAAATTATAAAAAAAAACAAATTACCTAATTACGTTTGTATAATCTTACCGAACCCATACAACCCGACCCGGATTCACTTACCATCGTACTCAAAACCCTAGCGAAGAGATATAAATACAATCTCACGCCTGAACTTCTTCCAGTTTACAAACCCTAGCCGAACCAGATTTCATCTTAAAGCTTCATGGTAAGATAATACAGTAATCAAATCCATAAATCTGTTGAGAATTATCGTTTTTGCATACACCTTTCGCCTCTGACTATAATTATTGTTACAAATTTCTGAAAAACTTATGGTTTTTTGTATGTTTAGGCGCCGAAGAAGGAGAAAGCTCCCCCACCGTCATCAAAGCCGGCCAAATCTGGTGGCGGAAAGCAGAAAAAGAAGGTCAATTTTCGTTTTTTTTTTTAATTTTGATTATGCATTTGTTTAGATTTCGTGTGTTTGGGGTTTGAGTTAGGGTTTTGATACCGGAATTGATAAAATTGATTGTATATTGTGATCTGTTTTGAGAAATGTTGAATTATGCTTGTTTTTTAGTGTTATTTTGGCTGATTTAAAACCTGTAGGTTACATGATTTGGTAGAATTTGAAGAATAAAAACTAGCTTTATTTATTTTTTTGTGATATTTGGGTCTCTATGAAAGATGGAATGAATGGAGATTGCACATAATAGACCAAGAAATTGTGGTTGAAAATGTTTCTGCTATGTTTGGGCAATAAGGTGTTTGTTAGAGTTATAGTATTTGAGTTGCTGAAATTAATTGCACATTGTGTGGTTCAAAACTTGTGATTTATATTGACCTGCAAGTTGAATGCGGAACAAACATTGAGAAAAACCGATTTTATTTTGGTTTTTTAGTGCTCTTGTGGCTGATGTAAAACCAATATATTACATGATTCAATGAGAAATTTGTTATATTAAAGCGTTTTGCAAAAACTAAAAATAATTCAGAAATTAAAACTCAATTTCTCTGCTTTGTGATTTTAGTCAGGCATGAAAATTGTCAAGAGTTTAAGATTTGGGCGTGAAAACTTTGGTGGATTTTAAGTTAAAAATGTTGATTTGAGTTTTAAATGTTATAAACGATGCTTCAAGGTTATATTTTGATTTGCAGAAGTGGAGCAAAGGAAAGCAAAAGGAGAAGGTGAACAACATGGTTTTGTTCGACAAGGCGACGTACGACAAGCTTCTTTCTGAAGCTCCTAAGTTCAAGCTCATCACTCCTTCCATCTTGTCAGACAGACTAAGGGTACTACCAAATTCTTTCTCAGAATGATTTATGTATTTAACTTGTGCTTTCCTTTCAAGTATATGGGTTTAAAGTATTTATTGAGAACCTGCTATTGGTAAACACACGACCCCACCCCATACCTGCTAACCAATGAGATCAGATGACATGTAAAATGTAGCTTGTGTTGGCTGCTGGGAACTCATACAAGTTAAAGGCAGGAAACCAATGGAAGCCTGATAGAAACAGTAGACTTACACTTTACTTACTCGGGCGCTTATCATTTATACGGGTCTTAAGTTGATGTACTTTTTTTTTCAGATTAATGGTTCGTTGGCGAGGAAAGCGATCAAGGATTTGATGGCAAGAGGTGCTATTAGGATGGTATCTGCACATGCTAGTCAACAAATCTACACCAGAGCCACCAATACTTGAGATCTTGGCTATTGATTTTCTCTAGCAAGGCATGATTTTCTTGTTTTATTTCTAGAGTTTTGTATTTTTATATTTAAGAGTTTATATCTTCATTTGGGCCATACTTTTGCTTTCCTCAGTGGTTTATCATGCTATTTTATGACATTCACTTGTGCCTTGGCTTTTTGCATTTAGAGCTTATAGGTTTTTAACTGCTTCTTGGCTGGGTTTCACAGTTTTCAGTATATCAAAACTGGTCAATTTCATATAAGTGTATTTCAAAAGCTTACATACTATTATATTAAAAGTAAAAAATATAATACATAGTTACAAACACCCATTCAAAATACAAAAAAAAAAATTCTTATTCACTCATTCCATTAACATGATAGCCACGATACCCTTCCTGTTTTCAAAAAACTGCATAACCATTTTTTTTTCCAACTTTCATAGCTACTAAACTTATGAACTGTAATTAAAGGGTGATCAATAATCACAATTAAACCGAAAACCGACCAAATCAAACCCAAGCTAACCAAAAACTGACAAAACCGAACAAAAAATAACAGAAAATTTGTCGTCGGTTTTGTTTTTGAACCCTCGGTTAACTAAACCAAACCGAATCATTTATATATTCATCCATTTCCAGGAATTATATATCTATTGCATATATTTATATATCCATTTCATGTATTTTTAAGGAAAAAATTCACCACAAGTTTGGTTTTGGTTAGTAACTGAAAAGAACTGAACTGAAAACTGACAAACTAACCGAATACATAGAACTAATTAACCTAAAACTGTTTGGTTAATAAAATAAATTAACCGGTGACTTTGGTTTTGGTTGATGCTAATAACTGAATTGAATTGTGCACACTTCTAACTGTTATAACCTAAAAGAGACTCACAGCTGAGGCAAGGCACATTAAAACTGCTGAGTGTAGCAAGGCACATTGATCAAAAACCTGAGTTTGCAAATAAATCCGTCTGGGCCGTCTGGCCAATGGTAATTTCAAACAGACTGAATTAGCCACAAAACTAGGCTAAACAAATGAAAAATCAGTCTAAAAGAGTCTGAACCAACAGAAAACAAGTAAAAAACAACTAAAAATGGTCTAGATTGGATTGGAGTATTGGACGTCCACCTTGCTTGTCTTGGGTGTGCGCTTTTCAAGCACCTTTGATACCGAGAACATAGAGGTCTAACAGGTTGTAATATAGATTTGATTGTGGGTATGCATGGTAAAATAGATTTCGTTAAGTACTAGTTAAAACAAGTTGTAACAAATGATGTTGATAACGTAGTAGTGTATTTGCAGTGTACTATTCACTACACAACTGCCTATTACATTCAGTATACCAATGATTCCCTTGTAGCTATATATCACTTAAAAGAAGCACACATGTAAGGATTACCACAAAGCTGTGTCGTGCTTGTATAAGGGAACAAAGTCACAGGCCTATTTGAGGGCAATTCGGGAATCTCCGTCTCGAATTTCAAATACTCCGTCACTTCCGACATGCTCGGCCGCCCCGCGTTCTCTTTTAGCGTACACAATAACCCGATATCCACAACTCGAACCGCCTGGTCTAGGGTTAACACCAAACCCATTCTTTCATCAACAACCCTTTCTTTCTGGTTCATCTCATGCATGGTCCATGCCCATTGTAATAGGTCTGAGTCTAACTCGTCGCTTTCAAGGTTAGACTCAGAGCTAGACTCGGTCCTAGACCTATACCGGTTTCTTCCCGCTACAACCTCTAGTAGAACCACCCCGAACTCAAAAACATCAGTCGGTTGACCAATCGCTTCCACGAGCCTGTTTGATTCTGCGCCTGGCATTAAAAACCCGAAATCACCAAGCAAGGCTCGAACACTTACGTCGATAAACACACTACTCGTTTTCACGTTTTTATGAGCATGGTTTTGTGAGTGAAGGTAATTTAATGCATGTGCCATGTCTCGAACCACCTTGAGCCGCCTGCTCCATGGCAAGACACCGATCCCATACAACCAGTCGTCGAGAACCCCGTTCTGTACATAATCGTAAACAACTATGGTTTCTTGGTGGTCTAAGCACCACCCTCTAATCGGCACTAGATTAGGGTGGCGTAACTTGCTCATCGCTTTGATCTCTTTACACACGTGGCGCCGGTTAACACCGTGAGACTTGAAATATTCGACAGAAAACCGCTTCACCACCACTTGGCACCCGTTTAACAATGTACCTCTGTATGCATCACTCCTTTCATCATGTGCTACCTTGTGTAGTTCATCAAAACAGCGAGTAGCCGATGAAACCTCCGAAATGGTGAACCTCCGCGGTTTGTTTGGCGGGCGAGGCCGCTCTTTCACCTCCGGTAGCATAGCCACCTCGTTCGGTTTCTCTCTACCGCATTTGCGATTGTAGTATATACTCACCAAAGCAACAATCGCAAGCAAAACCACTGACATAAATATATAGAAACCATTCAAATTGCCACCACCACCGCCACCATTTCCGGTAATGATCTTGCTTTCACACGTTTCCAGCGACGGTACACGAAGAGAAGCCTGACTAGTCGATGTAAAATTCCACGAAATCAAGTTATGAATCTGCGTAAAATTCCCCGTAGAAGCCGAAAACCCAACAAACATGTACTCTTTCAGAAACTCCGATATATCGAGTTTCCCCGCGAAAACAGGTTTCGTAGGATAACCCTGGCTATCGGACCCTAACCGGATCTCCAAAAACCGGTCTTGACCATGATAATCAATCCAAGCTCTCTGTATCTTCCCATTTTTCAAATCAACACCGAATTCGGACACGTTAACTGTGATCGTCGATACAATCGAACCCAAATTAATCCCGATATGGTTATCATTAGGATCCCCGAATTCGACATTTTCCCGCGTGTCGAATTCAATCCCAACGGCTTTATATTCTTCATCACACGCATCATTTAACATACCAAGCCACGGCCCGGCCCGCCCAACCGTGAATTCGTCCGGCGCTAACATAAACGTAAAACCACTTCCACCGCCACCACCACCACCACCACCAGAAGCCACGCTTGACCGCGTGGTTTCAAGTTGAAACGAGAAAGTCGTTTTAAACGAAGCCGGGGTACGTGTAACCGGGTCGAAAACCCTGACCGGGTACGCGTACATAGCCCGGCCTGCCAGGTGTTTAAGATCAACAGCTTTCGGGTTTGTATCGGGTATCTGAACCCGACCCGTTTTGTCCACTGTGGAGCTGCCTAGCAGCATGAGGTTGTGAGCAGTTTTTGGGGTGGTGAAGTCTTCAAAATTGAAGTGTTTTGTGACATTAATGGCTACTTGTTTGTGATCAGTTGGTTGAACATGAATGAATAAGATTATTAGGGTTGGAAGAAAGATGGGGATGGATGCCATTGAAGAAGATTGAAGGTTTGATGAGGGTTTAAAAGAAGAGTATGTGTTTTGGAATGATGAGTCATGAAAGATGTCAACTTCTGTTAGGTTTGTGGTGGTGGTGGGTATTGATGGGAGGATGTGGTTATGTATTTTCGGCGGGAATAGTTAATAACGACAAACGAAGATGATAATGTACTAGGGTTGATTAAAAATATATAATATTTAATTTGGAGAATTTATAATTTAAATTTACGGTTACAATCTGGTACTAAGACCGGAGGGTATGGGCTCCGTTCCCGGTCCGTCGCCCCCGTCCCGGATCGTCCCACACCGACCCGTCCCGTCGCTAGCGTCCTCTCCCGGACGCTGGAGACGAGCCACCCCATCTTCCTTGTTCTCTCTCTCTCTCCTGCATGCTTTAATTTTGGTGGGCCCCTCTTGGGTAGTCATGGCTTCCCCTCCACACCCTTGGGTAGTCCCCAAGGGGATGGTCCTCCACCTTCGCTTAGTTGGCGCCTACGTGGCGGATGGTCCCTTTGGGGACTATCCTCACCATACCTCATGGTCTAATAGCTCTCAAACGTATGAAGCGTGTCAACCAGAGTATTATGCTGCTAAAATAATTATTACACTACAACAAAATGAAAATAGCGTGTGATTATCACGCTACTTGAAAACTGTAGCTATAATTCTTATAGCTAGGTTAATTATTAACATATAATAAGTAATACAACATGCAAATGAGGTATTTACAAGCTCATTTTATACAATGAAAAATCTCCAAACATAGGGAACATCCAGCAAGAGGAAGATTCTAGGATAATGGCAAGTCACCTAGGGACTATGTTTAGTGTTGTATTGAGTGGGTGTTTGGGGTTCCTTATTTTGAAGGTAAAAGGACTTTTGAAGGGCAAAAGGACTTTTGAAAAGTGTTTGGCTTTCCTTTTGAAGAGCAAAAGTCCTTATGATTTGCCAAAAGTTAGGATTTCCTCTCTTATTTTGGGCAAAAGTCCTTTTGCAAAAGTTGAAAATAAGCTAAGCCAAACATGCCCTGATTCAATGTTCCAAGCATGGTAACATACTAATATGGTTACGTTGGTGTAAGACCATGCGTAGTCGTTTAGGTGAATAATGGCCCACCCTTGGGCGTTGTCCGCCACGTGTCGTCCTACTCAGCAAATGGGCGTTTTTCTGAAATGGGTGTAGTGGGGATATGGGCATTATGTTAAAAAGTGTGTAAAAAATAAAAAAAAATAAAAAAACCATGAAAAAACTTGATTGGCCAAAGAAGGATGAGTTAGATGTGATTGGTCAATGGAATGCCCCTTTTGGCGTGGAATATTGGACGCCCCAACATTTTTTTGGCAAAAAAACGCCCATAGGGGCCGTGCTTGGGCTTGAAAACGCCCAAATGGCAACGAGTACACATGGTCTAACTAGTTGAGATCCATTGGACTCGACTACACTGAGGTTGTTGGACTAAACCGAGGTTCTAAATGAAGATGTATGGTCCCAACTGCCAGTCTGCCGCGCGGGCCGTGGCCACGCCCCTGCGCGTACAGGACCATACCCACATTTTCTCTAAACACACTCAGCTGGTTCCAACATTCCACCGCGAGCCAATATCGCGGCGCGCAACTATGCCAACACAGAGGTTACAAATAGTACAAGGTGAAAGCGACGTGCAGCCAACCAACGCAAGCAAGGCTCTGTGTTAGACGATCCCACGATGCTCAATCTTGCACAAGACAAATAATACAGACAATAGCGACATGTGGCCAATCCCCTTCCCCTCAATCTCCACTAACGGTTGAGGGTAGACGAGACAAGTACACCTTGAAAGCGACGTACATCCAATCACGGCGCGCGATGGTACTCCCACCTCTGCGCGCATTACCTGCCGTGAGAGTGGGGACCAAATCGATATTCCTTGACAAGTGACAACGACGTCTTGCCCAATCAGCCCTCCTCCTCCTCCAACCATCCGACTATAAATACAAGCCTTCACCAAAGGTTTAAGGATCAGATTTCGGCTCTCTCACTCTTAATACATGCTTGTTTCCTTTTTCTCTAAAAAGAAACTTGTTTTCACGTTGGAGCCTGGGTACAAGAAGAGCCACCTCCTCCTCGTAACGAGCTAACGGTGTTGTTTGAGTTTTGCAGATCATATTTGTAGGATTCTAGCTTACGTTGATCGAGAGAAGAGATTGAGAGATAACCCCTGGTTGAGACATTACTAGCCTATCACTTGTGGATTAGAGTTAATGTTTCTTCACCAAAGATATGAACATTTGATTAAATAAAACAATTTAAATCTAACCTTAATTGATTTAAACAAGTTTTGATTCATAAATCTCGAATATTTCCTCTTTGTTATGTATGAGCATTGTTGATGCTATCCACTAGATAACGGATCAAGAGGGCAAGCCAGAATGTTTCAACTATGTTCACAGTAAATTGGAACATCTCGACTTTACAGTTTGAAATGAATTTCTAGCCTATCACTTTTTTTTGAACGGTAAATTTCTTTTGTTTCTGTTGTCTGCGAGAATTGAACCCAAGACCCGATTTAAATTGAACCTTTTTTGAACAACCTGTTTTTACCTAAACATATTGTACCCAGGAACCGTTTTGACCCGATTTAAATTGAACCTTTTCTAAGCTTTGGCCCAAACCCGCCTAGCGCTCTGACCTATCCACCGCCCAATACGATCTGCCTGTTTGCTAGGCTCGTATATTTCCTAAAATAGGGTTAGTAGAGTATTATGCCTTCAGTTGGTATTAGAGTGGACCATCACATCGACACTGTAGTACTAGTTACATCTTATTATTTAGATATATTTATATTTTCGATCTTTTATTATACTAAAAAAAACTAGCCCAGCCTAGAGTGATTTTGGAATATGAAAAATCCGATGAGAAAATGAGAATAGTTACACAGAATGTACTTGCAAAAGGCCAAAAACACTGGTTAATTGACCCACTATAATCTATACAATTGGGCCTAACCCATATAATGACCTATCCTATAAGTTATAACCAAACTCAAGTTATATAAAGATGTTTGGTATGTTGATGTTGTATTGGGTTACTTAACTTGTAAAACGCCCTGACATGCATGGGCGAAGCTTTATTTGGGCCGGGGTTCGCACATAGTTTTAGTTTTTACCGAAAATTTTCGAAGTTCTTTTTTGTAGTGTAAAATATTTGATTTTTAAGAGTTTTGCCCCCACCGATTTGGATTTTGAAAGTCCGGCTCCCGCTGAGTTTTCGTTCAAGCTCTGTCACTACTAACATGATTAAAAAAAACCACAAATGCCATGAGAAAGAGGAAAACATGATGCACGATGATTACAAAGCCATGTTAATTCAACAACCCGCAACACCTCTATTTTCATCAGTAGAAAAGAGAGACAACATGTTGGCACTTAAGAACCACAACACAAAAGTAATATTAGCAAGAAATACACAACATTTTTGAAAATCTTGTCATTTCTCGCCAACCAATTGAGACGAGGGTAATTGCTTGCACAAACCATGTTACACATTTCTTGTAGCCAATGCCCCTCATTGGAATCTATTTAGACCTTTTGAACTGGAAGCCATTTCGATCAAACATGACCTTTTCAATTAAGTATATGCAGGGGCGGATCTACACTGGATAGTACGGGTTCACACGAACCCACTGCGTTTTGAAATAATAACAGAAATTATATATACCAAACTGTAATGAGCCCATTAGTATTATTAGAAATGAACCCATAAACAAAAAACAAGCGTGTCTCAGTGGATAAGGGTCATTGTTTTTATTCGGAGTGTCACAGGTTCGAATCCCCTTGTAGCCTTTTTTAGAATTTGTTTTAAACCCACTGAGGGTTTCCACTAGTCCACCATCGCCCTTTTCCAATTATTTGAGGCTTGGGCCTGAACTATAATTATTCAAGTTTTAATTTCAAAGAGGTAAACTTCTAAACAATGAATTTCTTAATTTGCTAAATGTTATTGGAATGTGAATTTAGGTAAGCTTCCAAGTAAACTTACAATTTGCTAAATTGTTAACATTGTTGATTTTTACTTGCCAACGGAATTAAAGTAGGGAATTTACCCTAATCTAGTTCAACTTCAGCACTAATTGATTTTTCTGTTAATTCTTTAGAGTATCTGTTAGTATTTATTCTTTAGTGATCCCTTAACATGTAATCATTAGCAAGTGTAAATAGATTCTACCATCATGAACTACATCAGGGGTACTTCCTATAGTCTTAGACAACAAATTTACTAGTTAAATATAAGAATTCAACCATCAAAGAAAAATTCACTCCCTTTCTGCTCATTCCTAAACATATGGTTTGTATACAAATTTGTGTTGTTATACCATTAGCCTTTTGAGCTTGTGTTCCCATTTCAAATTCAAAGTTATATTTCAGAAAAATTAGCAAAATAAGCACCCATAGCAATATTGAATAAACATTATGACGTTTTAATGATTCTCTAAAGCTCGTAGGGTCCGAACAACTATGGGTATTTTTTTTTAAAATCGTAAATACCATCGTATTTCATTATGTGACAAACTTTACCCGACCCGAATTATCGAACCGACCCGGAAATTTTTATGTCCAGTTTTATGAAATTTGGAGGATCTAAAGATAGTGAACCCACGGGAAAAAAATCCTGGATCCGCCACTGAGTATATGATACCACTAACCAATGCTTGAAAGATTATTATAGTGTCTCACTCAACTTCTTTTCTCGCTAAACTAAGATATTTATTTTATTTTGTATATGTTAGGTGTTTAAAGTTTTAAACATCTATGATATCAGTTAATAATAATTACAAAATCTAGAGGTTTTAGTGAGCAATAGGATGTTATATGTGTAGGTGAAATGGCTATATAAAAGGAGAAATAAAGCAATTTCAAAAAAAAAAAAAAAAATTGATTAGACTGCAGGGAGTGGGGGGTTTGGGTTGGGGGCGTGAGTCGTCGTTGTGTGGCAGCCACGTAGGTAGTGTGGGCTCCACACTCAAGCCCAAAAGGGAGGGTGTGGAGGGGGGTGAGTTTGGGACATGAGTTGACACGTGACACTCTTTTTGTCTTTTGTTTTTGTTTTCTTTTAAATAAATAAATGAAATTAATTTATATTAAGAACATTTTTATTAATTAAAAAAAGAAAGGACCAATAAAACCTTGCCACGTCGTCAATCTTCTCCGCCCCACGCCGGTGACTTCCCCCAAGCCAAATCCAAGCCCACCTTGGGGCGGTGTTCCAAGCGAGAGTTCCCAACCCATGCCCACTCCCTACAGTCTTAGAGGTATAGTCGATTCACAGTTGGACGTACAATAGATACATTGTGATTTTCGAGATTGATTTGGCTCGTTTTTAATTTACACTCTCACACACGATTTTTCAATTTGAAAACTGATCATGAAGCATCTTAGGAAGTTAATTTTTGGCTATTTGAAACTACTTAGGCATGTAGGTAAACAAACCAGAAAACCAAGTAACATGATTTTAGATGTTATTAAACAATTGTCATTTTTGTTTTAGTGGTTGAATTAAAAAAAAAGGATTACGTATTAGTTTGGTTAGAACATTCTTTTCAAACCATTTAGTGGTTGAATAATAAAAAAGTGATTATGTATTAGTTGGTTATAACATTCTTTTCAAACCATTTCTAGATTATATCAATCAATTATAAGTGTTTATAAATTGCTAGGTGCAGTCCGGCAGTAGCAGGGACGTGCCTAAGGCAAAGAGTGGGTTACATTTGTTAAAAACATTAATTAAGTCCATAAGTTCGAAACAGGTAAAATGTTGTATCGCCCAATGAACTTTTGAAACCGAGCTCCATCAAATATCGAATCCGATCCATAAGTTCAATATAAAATAATTAATCTCAATTAAACACCAATACAATTTAGATAAAACATTAATTAAGTCCATGTCTGACTTGTTGTGTAGGGACTTAAAGTATTAAAGCCCAATCTAAACCCTTAAATAAATGAAGGTTTAAGCCCATATGGCCATGACCGTTTTTAATTTTTAAACCTTCTTTAAAAAAAGAAAAATAAAAAGAAAGAAATGGCAAACTATTAATCCCACAAAGAAAGGTCGTTAATGAATTAAGATGGTGGTGAAAGTTGGTATTATGCTTATCCGAGATGGTTAAAGTATAGTATGAAAAAGGATGGTTAAAGTATAGTATGAAAAAGGACTATGTATATTGTTTATGTTCTTACTTGTTTAAGCTTCACGAAAGTCAAAAAGAGGGAAAATCACGAGAATAGCCATTGATTGGTCAAAGTTTCAAAATTAGCCATTTATAGCGGCTCAACGAGTTTTTTCACCAAAATCAATGCTGCCAAACAGCTTAAAAAAGCCTTTCAGCATCAATCATCCACATTGCGCCACGTGAGCCATTTATAGCGGCTCAACGAGCCTTTTCACCAAAATCAATGCTGTTGTAACGACTTAAAAATTCAGCACCAACCAACCACATTGCGCCACATGTATTCTAAGCCTTTTCAGTTATTTGTAAAGGCTCGATGAGCCTTTTCACCGAAATCGAGGTATGATGTATTTTATATATTTTTCCACCATGATTTTTAAACGGGTGTAACTTTTTCATACGGTAATAATTTTTTTATAAAAACACACCAAATTAAAGATGATAAAATTATCTTTAACTTAGTGTAATTTTTTTAAAAAAATATTATAATATTTTTCCACCATGATTTCATATAACGTTTTCATACGATAATATTTTTTTAAAACCGATCCAGGGGTAACGTTCCCCTTCGGCGCCGACCTCAGGTGGCTTCCACGAACCCTTACCCACACCCTTTAGCCTAAGTAATGTTTAGTAATTCAATTTTAACACACGTCATATTTTTAAATTTACGAGTCTAGATAATCTAATGATGTGTATATAGTAATGTTTAGCATTTTAATTTATCCTTTTTAACCTTTTGTTGAATTCAAATTAAGCATGTGGTTGTTATAACAATCCGTGTTTGGTTCTTTAGTGACATAAATATAAATACTTTTTAGGTTTATTGGTCATGATGCATAAAATTGGATGACATGACATGTAATTTTGTTATTATTTATCCTATTTAAATATAGAAAGATTTTTTAGGTTTATAAAATTTGATTACCTTACATGTAACATAAGTTCTGAAATTTTTTTAGTTGCTTAAATTCTCACTCGCTTTTTTTTTTCTTTTATGATTGGGAAACAGTCTTTTGAGTCCTACTTATTTTATGCCGTACTCAAACATAATTTTCTCTTGTTTTAGTGTTTTCCAAACTTTTTACACGATCAGCCTATATGTTGGATTTATTAATTGTTGGTGCATGTGGTTAGAAGCATAAAAAGGTGATGTTTGTAGGGTTTAAATTAGTATGCTAACTTATGTTTATGATTTTAGGGTAGATTTGGTTTACAATTAATTGAGTTCGGTTAAACAGAGCTGTTCTCGAGAACTCTCAAAAAATTTTAGGCCTCGGGCGATAAAAAAATTGGGCCTAAAATAATGTTAAGAGGAAATGAATTAAAAAAAAAACCTTAGTGGTGGAGTCAAGACTTGAAATTGAGGCTTCACATTATACATTATTGCGAGATGATATTTCCACTCCACCACCAACATTTTTTTACATAATAAATAAATGCATATATTAAATATATAATTTAGTATATATATAAAAGCTTATAAAAACATTTCGTGCCCTTTGAAAAATAGGCCTTGAACGACAGCACGGGTTGACCAGCCCAAGAGACGGCCCTAGTTCATCCCTAACTTAAACTAATATAATTATATAAACGAGTTAATTGCCATTTTAGTCCATGTGGTTTGGGTCATTTTGCCAGTTTAGTCCAAATGTTTCATTTTTAACATCTGGATCCAAAAAGGTTTCATCGTTGCCATTTTGGTCCAACTGACTTAACTCCATCCATATCTGTTAAGTCTGCCAAGGACATTTTTGTCATTTCATTTTTCTTTTTATTAACCCTTTTTTCTTTATTGCTTTTTCTTTTAAATGAAATGACAAAAATGCCCTTGGCAGACTTAACAGATATGGATGGAGTTAAGTCAGTTGGACCAAAATGGCAACGATGAAACCTTTTTGGATCCAGATGTTAAAAATGAAACCTTTGGACTAAACTGCCAAAATGGCCCAAACCACATGGACTAAAATGGCAATTAACTCTTATATAAACCCTAACGAAAAATTGTTTGTTGTACGTCGAACGAAATAAACAATGAAAATTCGAGATCCACATAATTGATGTTAGACTACTAAATTATGTATAGAACCTACAAAGGTGCAATTTAAAAAAAAAAAATGATAAAAGACAAAATTGAAACAAGTGAACGAAGAATTTAAGATCCACGTAACTGAATTTGAATTAAAATATAAAAAAAAATGTCTAAAAGCAAGTCCGTACGAAATATATAATTAAATGACACACGAAACTTAAATTAAACAAAGTAAGGTGCTGTTTGTTTTTTCTTCTTGAAAACCTCTTCTGCTGCAGGCCACATCTGCAGGCATCTGCAGGAGAAGAGGTGGACCAAATGTCTTCAGTCTGCAAGGAGAAGAGGGTTTGTTTTTTCTTTTATATAAAACATCTTCTTCTTCTAGGTTCACACACCACACAGACAATCCCACCTCCACTCTCTCTCTACTCTCTCTCTACAATCTGCACCACCGCCATCATCACCACCGCCACCACTTCACCACCGCCATCATCACAACCACCGTCACACCTGGCCGGAGTCGCGAGCTGACTTCACACCGTCACACAAAACGACCGTCACCACCTCCGCCTTCACACCTGGCCGGAGTCGCGAGCTGACTTCACCACCGTCACACAAAACGACCGTCACAACCACCGTCACACCTGATCGATTTGGGGTGTTCGTTTCCGATCGATTTAGGGTTTTCGATTTTAGGGTTTTCGTTTTGGGGGTTTTGTTTTGGGGGTTTTGTTTGTGATGTTGATGATGATGTCGGAGGTGGTGGCGGAGTGGAGGTGGAGCAGAGGTGATGGCGGAGTGGAGGTGGAGGTGGAGAAGATTTGGGGGTTTTGTTTGTGGTGGCGGAGCATGGGGCGGAGCATGGGCGGAGCAGTGGTGGTGGTGGCGGAGCAGGGGCGGAGCATGGGCGGAGCAGGGTCGGAGCATGGGTGGAGGTGGATGTGGTGCCAAGAAGAGGTAAAGCTCTTCTTGGAGAAGCTTTGTTTTATCACTTCCTCATGAAGAGGCTGGGGAGAGGCAGGAAGCACTTCTCAAAAAAAAAAAACAAACACTCTTTTGAGGCTCCACCTCTTCCCGCGTCTGCACGGTGCAGACAGAAGAGGCAGGAAGCTCTTTTTGACAAAAAACAAACACCACCTAAGTAAATAATCAACTTTCTTTTAACTAATAATAACTATCACCTTTCACCCATTTGAACATTGACCACATTTAGTATTTTTTTATTGTATATTTTCACATGACAGGGTCTTCAAAAGATGCATTGAGTTTTCTTGAAGCGTCATATAATTGCAAAGAAAAAAAAATACCCATAAAGGCCATAATGATGGTAAAAGTAGGTTAAATCATGCTAGAAAGAGTATGTGAAATATCATTGGCGGCATTGGCGAAAACGTATATACCAAAAAATTTATATACGAAAACCACATATATAATACTATTGAGCGAAAAGTTCGAGGGGTCGAACGCCCCCCACCCTGACCCCTTCTATACTTCGCCCCTGATTGGCGGGTGTTTAATTTTAATAGTCTATGAAAGTATGAAACATCATTTATTGAAGGTAGCTATTCTTTTTCGTGTTCTTGCATAAACGTGAGTTTACTTTTGATATTAGACATAATTTCGACACTTTCAATATGTTAGAAATGATGTATAGAATGTAAAATATTTTCTACGTATGTTGAATTCAATATCTAGGAAGTTCGGAGATTACATGTGGTACCATGATAAGAAGAAAGCCCAAAGTTGATTCAAAGTGGGTGTTTGATACAAATTATATTTCAAACACTAATACTTGGTCTAAGTTGATTATGGACGAGCTATGACCCGGACCGGCTAACCTGACCCGGTCATCACATATTATTTTATTATAAATAATCCATTACACACGTTTATTCTAAAATGTTCCATTCTGCATGGATAAACCACGTAATCAAATCCCCAATATTTTGGAAAGATCATGCGAATCCCTAACTTATCAGAGTACATCCTAGTTTATGGGAAACCCTAATGGTAACTATAAATAGAGGTAAAACATCAAAGGTACGATTCATTCTGCTCTTACCTACTCTCTCTCTCTCTCTACATACTTTCGTACTCCCCAATACCGAGACTTATTCTCACGCCGGAGGGTGGTTACATGAATAACCCCATTCCTGTAACGAGTCCTAACGGTGTTTTGTTTCAAAGTCAGCTGTTCGGATCGCCAAGAGTTGAAGTCCTAGTCGGAGCCTTACCGTTCAGGTCAGTGTTTCTTCATTGGCGCCATCCGTGGGACCTTTTCGGTAACACCATTTAACTTAGACCCAATGACAAGCGATAAGAACACGGCTACAACACCAAGTCAGGCATTGACAACCAGTCATTCACCGTCAACGACAATTTCTGTGGTCACTACTACTCCGGCATCACCAGCGATAACCAGGTCTCTGGACCTGGAGTTTGAAGCAGAAGCCATGCCTGGGTTTCAGAGGTGTCCGACCGTCTCCTATGGGCCGGTGACCGAAGACCCTTTATCTTACACCGCGTGACAATTACGACATGTGGCTTCGACCGCGACAACCACTACTGTTTCTACTCCAGTATCAATTACAACTGCACAGACCATACGTCACAGCACTAGGCCAATGATCACATCTGTAGCTCCAGGAAACGTTACCTAGCAGATGAGTATATCCCAGTACTATCAGCCACCTCTTACTTACGCTATTCCACCGCTGTATTCCGCAACACTTACAGCAGCACTATCCACGCCACCCCATCAGCCGGTGATCACGTCAGCTGGAATCATGAATGCTCCGATCACGCCCGGGAATCAAGCTTATTTCCAGGATACCATTATGCACCCCCTTACGGGTATCTGCCACCGTATCATAATCAAACATATTCTCCACATATGATAGCACAAAGTTATACACAGCAGTCGCCATACGCGGCCTACATGCCACCTTCGTAGTCGTTCCCTACCCCACAGCAGACTTATGGTCAGGCCCCGCCTATAGCAGAGCCCGTTTATAACAGGGGAAACACTTCAAGACCTCGCCTTTCTCCTAACGAGGGTCCCAACACCCAACCAAACCTTACAACGTCCCAGGCCCCAGTTACTCAAGGAATAAGCCTGGATGGGGCGTATCAACATATACAACCCATCAACATGGAGGACGATGACCTCACCAGGCCTTACAAATAGCTTAAACCAACTGCTAAAAAGAAAAGCCGACATTTTTGCCTTCAAACATTCTAATATGACCGGGATACCTCGGGATAAGGCAGAACACAGGTTAGCCACCCTTCCAGTAATCAAACCGGTGGCCTAGGGGAAACGAAGCATGGCCCCTGATCGAAGAGAAACAGTAATCAAGGAAGTACGAAAACTTGTGGAAGCTGGAATTCTTCGAGAAACAAAATATCATACATGGGTGTCAAACCCCGTGATGGTCAAGAAGCCAGATGGCACATGGCGGATGTGCATTGACTTCAAAGATTTAAACAAGGCCTACCCAAAAGACGCCTATCCATTGCCTGAAATGGATTTCAAAGTCGACTCTTTGGTCCTTTTCCGTTACAAGTGTTTCTTAGACGCCTACAAGGGTTACTATCAGATCAAGATGTCACGAGAAGTTGAAGAAAAAACAGTGTTTCACACCGATATAGGCATTTTCTGTTACAACAAAATGCCTTTCGGTTTACGCAATGCCGGGGCCACCTATCAGCGACTCATGGACAAGGCCTTTGAGAAGCAAATTAGTCGAAACCTGGAAGTATACGTCGATGACCTGGTTATCAAAAGAATGGAAGAGAAACAAATGCTCGAAGACATCGAAGAAACCTTCCGAAAGTTGAGAGAATTCAACATAAAGCTAACCCCAAGAAGTGTTCATTCGGGGTGGAAGAAGGCAAGTTCCTGGGGGTGGTGGTCACCCGGGATGGATTCAGAGCCAACCCGGAGAAAATAACTACAATAACACGAATGCCTTCACCCAGAACTTTGAAAGAAACACATGCGTTAAATGGGCGATTGGTTGCTATTAACAGGTTCCTAGCAAGACACGTTGAAAGGTCTTTTCCGTTCATAAAGACATTGAAAGATTGCCTCAATAAAAACAAATTCAAATGGACCAGTGAAGCAGAAGAAGCCCTGCAAGACATGAAGCGGTTCATAGAGAAGTTACCCACGCTTACAGCACCATACCCAAAGGAACTCTTGAAGATATACTTAGCAGCAGCCCATAACTCCGTGAGCGCGGTACTTATGGTTGAAAGAAATGGCAAACAGACGCCTATATACTACATTGGCCGGGTGCTAGCGGGTCCTGAAACGCGGTATCCCACGCTGGAAAAATTGGTATTGTCACTGGTTCACGCCACCTGGCGCCTCAGAAGATACTTCGAGGGCCACCGGGTATAAATCCTAACAAACTATCCCCTTCAGCAAATCCTCCACAAGCCAGAAATTTCAGGGAGGATAGCTAAATGGGCAATCGAGTTGGGGGCCCTGAACATCGAATATCGAAAACGACCAGCGATAAAAGTGCAAGTGATCGCCGATTTCTTAGCAGAAATTCCTGGCGGAGAAGTGATCCAAGACCCAGTAGTCAATGACATACTGGAGTCCAGTACATCCAGACAAACTTGGAAGTTGTACATGGACGGATCATCCAGCGGAAAGGGAGCAGGCGCGGGCCTCATGCTAATAAGCCCAGATGACATAAAGTTAATGTACACTTTGCGATTCGACTTCAAATGCTCTAATAACGAGTCAGAATACGAAGCGCTATTGGCAGGACTGAAGATGGCTCAATCTATGGGGGGCGACGAGGGTCGACGCATACGTTGACTCTTTGCTGGTCAACAATCAAGTGAACGAGACATATGAAGCCAAAGATGAAACAATGGCAAAATACTTGGCTAAAACCAAGGAACTCATAGCCTCTTTTAATAGTGTCACACTCAATCATGTTCATCGTGGAAGAAATCAGACAGCTGATGCCTTGAGCAATTTAGCTACATCAGGTATGGAAAAGGAGGTGAAGGTGGAAATGCTCCAGTCACCATCAATAGAACACCGAGAAGTATCCGAGATCACAGCGGAAGAACCGTGCTGGTATACTCCCATCCTGAAGTTTCTCACAAAAGCAGAATTGCCATCCGCTAAGGGCGACGCCAAAAAGATACAAACGAATGCTTTACAATATGAAGTGCTAAGCGGTATCCTATACAGGAAGTCATACCTGGGACTGCTATTACGATGTGTGTCCCCTTCAGAAGCCACATACTTGATCAAAGAGATACACGCCGGCATATGTGGTATTCACACCGTCCCCAGGAAACCGTGGCTAAAATTCACAATGCCGGGTATTACTAGCCCGGGATGCATAAAGACGCGGTAGTTGACCTCAGAAAATGCCGCAGTTTCCAGAAGTATGCCCCACAAACACTCCGCCCCAAGAACAACTTGATTTCCGTAACGGCGACATGGCCTTTTCAAAAATGGGCAATTGACATCGTGGGACCATTCCCGCTGGCCCCTGGGAAACTAAAGTATTTGTTTGTGGCGATCGACTATTTTACTAAATAGACGAAGCAAAACCATTGGTCAAGATAACTGCCGAAAATGCCAAAAAGTTTCTATGGGAACACATTGTTTGCCGATTCGGACTCCCGCTATACCTTGTAAGTGACAACGGAACGCAATTCACGGATAAAGTCCTACAAGACTGGTGTGCAGAGCTGCAGATTCAACAAATTTTCACGTCGTTTGCACATCCCCAAAGAAACGGTCAAGTGGAAAGGGCAAACAGAAGCCTGTTGGACGGGATCAAAAGAAGGTTAGGCTATGAGGGAAGTTCTTGGGTGGAAGAGTTGCCAAACGTCCTCTGGGCACACCGAACTATGCCCAAGACAAGCAACAATGAAACCCCATTCAGCTTAACTTATGGCATGGAAGCAATGATACCGGCATAAGTAGGGCTACCTTCTCTAAGACACCTAACAACTGTTGATGACAATGATAGGCTCTTGTGGGAAGGCCTGGATCTGTTGGAAGAACGGCGTGAAGCGGCCGCCAACAACGAAGCAAAATATAAAAAAGTCTTAGAGAAGTATTATAATTAGCGCGTGGCTCAACAAACCTTCAAGGAGGGCGATTATGTCATGCGGGATAATAAGGCAAGTAGGGCGGAACCCACAGGAAAGCTAGGGCCCAACTGGGAAGGTCCTTATATAGTCCAAGAGAATCTAGGCAAGGGGGCCTACCGCCTATCCAGACTTGATGGCACAGCGGTTCCACGTAGCTGGAACGCTGCTCGATTATAGAAATGTTACATGTAAACTTCCGCTCCTAACGGCGGAAGGTGCAAGTGTAATTCATCATATACGATGTCTCTTTCTTTTATCAGTTATTGTGTAATAAAAGTTTTCTTTTATATTCTTTTTTCATCTACATACACACAAAAGAATAACTCTGACATGAAATATCTTTTCATAATAACAAAGTCAGATATCAAATTATACAGCACTAAAAGTTGGTATCTTGGTAATAGATACATCAACCACTACAAAAGATAGATATTTTGGTAATAAATACATACAACTATCGAACGAAACCAAGTACTTGTCCCTGTTGTCAAAAACCAACATACGAGAATACCAAAAAACGAACATGTTCTACTAAATTACAAGTCAGAGAACATTGCTAACACTTCTGCAGGGGTGTGCAATGCTTCGTCGTACCACTCCAAAGGGTGAGGATCAATGATCAAGTTGTCATCATTACCCTCACCAGCCGGAGAAGCTCTCATCCTCTGACCACCAAGCGGGTTTATACATCGACGACCAGACTGACGCCCTTCGTATACATTTCTACATCGACGTAGCTACTCAGGTGGAAATGCTTGTATTAGGGTGGCTGCTGCCAAGGACATAGCACATGCATTAGCATTGATTCAGGCAACAGACGAGCCATCATCCCCGAGACCCTTGCCGGACATATTCACACAAAGCACAATATCGCCGGAGCTAATCTCCACACACTACTGTTTTCTCTGGCATCTTATCCCGGAGACGAACCATAGCTTCAGCAACGTCAAGGGTTTGTAGAATATCGGAAACTTTCTGAAGACGGTATTTACGGCTCATTTTCACATTACCAAATTTGGTAAAAAGGAATGGTCGATATATAAAGAAGTAAAACGAGATGACAGTCATGACGACATCAAAATTAATAAGAAGTCATGATTATACGTCTAATCGCCACCTTTTGAAACGACGACAGTACCGTAATCATGGATTACATTAATTGTTCCTGACAACCATCAAGTGCTCACACGCACCCTAACAAAATATAGTTTTACAAAAATATCTAAGGAACGGTGCAAAAATCAAACAAACAAACCCTTATTCTTCATTGGATTCATCCGCCACCTCCAGCATATGGCGTAACAATTCCACGCCATCCTTAGCCACTTTGTTGGTCAAATCAACATACGTTGGCAAAGGATCGTTGCAAACCGCCTCCAATTCATCAGCCATATCTGCTGTTAGCTTGCCTCCCTCCTCTTGGAATCCTGGAGTAACCTTATTCGTTTGATGGCAGCTAACATAACCTTCATAAATGCCAGGATGCTGTCCGATTTGTAAGCAGTAGTGGACAGACGATCCAGGAGGGCAACAAAAGGTTCAGACTGGCATAAATACTCGAAAGCACCGACTAAGCCCTGGGATATCAGCCAGTTCCTGTCACCCTGAAGGCCAGCCAAACGACTGGTCAAGCTATCCACCTCAGCATTAGATTGCTCCAGGGCACTTTCCGCTTCCTTAAGCCGAGCCTGCTAGGCCAAAGAGTTTTGAATAAGTTGATTCTTCTCAAATCCGAGGGTGTCACAGATTTGTTGAAGCTCTCTAAGTTTCTCTTCAAGCTCCTCGAGCTCAACTTGTTTGGCCCGAGCCTTGGCATCAGACACCTCTAGCTCAAGAGTCAAATCCTGGTAACTCTCCTGCACCTGATAAACAAAATCAGTGTCAATACGGAATCTTTCCACCTCAGCAGATAATTCAGATCTAACCTTTCGGGCTTCATTAACGTCTTTACGTTTTAACTCCTCCTGAACAGATTAAGCACGAGAAAGGATACGCTCTTTTTCCGCAATATCGCGGGCCCAGATTACCCTCTCTTCAGCAAGATTAGCAGTTACTCGTTTCAGATCATCCTCAGCTTTATTTTTCTCTGATAAGAACCGGCTCTCCCTGACGCCGACAGCGTGGAGTTGGCCTTCCAAGCACCCTTTTTCATGGATACCTAAACAAGGAAACCTACGTCATAGAATTGGATACATAAAGAAAAGGATATAGATACCTAAACAAGGAAACCTACATCATAGAATTCTAGAAGAAGCTCATAAATCTAAGTATACGATACATCCTGGAAGTGATAAGATGTATCAAGACCTACGAAGGAATTTCTGGTGGATAGGAATGAAAAAGGATATAGCTAATTATGTTGCTAAATGTCTAACTTGTTCTCAAGTTAAAGCTGAACATAAAAAACCCTCAGGAATATTGCAACAGTTAGAAATGCCCATATGTAAATGGGAATTGATAACAATGGATTTTGTTACCAAATTACCCAAGACAAGAAAAATAAATGATACAATCTGGGTGATTGTAGACAAATTAACCAAATCTGCTCATTTCTTACCCATGAAGGAAACTTTCAGTATGGAACAGTTAGCCAAGCTGTATGTAAATGAAGTAGTTTCATTACATGGGATTCCTTTATCTATCATATCCAATAGAGATAGCCATTTTACTTCTCATTTTTGGACAAATTTCCAAAAAGCAATGGGAACCAGGTTAAATCTAAGCACAACTTATCATCCACAAACAGACGGACAAAGCGAAAGGAAAATCCAGACTATGGAAGATATGCTTAGAGCCTGTGTAATTGATTTCGGAGGAAATTGGGACGATCATTTACCATTAATAGAATTTTCCTACAATAACAACTATCATACTAGCATTAACGCTGCACCATTTGAAGCACTTTATGGACGAAAGTGCAGAACTCCTGTCAGCTGGGCAGAGATCGGAGAAAAAACAATTATCCGGACTAGAGATAGTACAAGAAACAACAGATAAAATCACTCAAGTCAAGGAAAGACTAAAAGTAGCACGAGATCGTCAAAAGAGTTATGCTAGCAACAGACGAAAACCATTGGAATTTCAAGTAGGAGATAAAGAATTATTAAAAGTTTCTCCATGGAAAGGAGTTGTTAGATTCGTTAAAAGAGGGAAACTAAGCCCTAGGTATGCTAGACCTTTTGAGATAATTAGAAAAATAGGACCTGTAGCTTATCAGCTACAACTGCCAGAGGAAATGGCAGAAATACATGATGTATTTCATGTATGTAATCTCAGAAAGTGTTTAGCAGACGAATCACTCGTGATACCTCTTAAGGATATAAAGGTAAATGAAAAACTCAAGTTTATCGAGAAACCCGTTCAGATTGAAGATAGAAAGATCAAGAATCTCAAACATAAGAGATTAGTTCTGGTCAAAGTGAAATGGGATTCCAAAAGAGGACCCGAATACACTTGGGAACTCGAATCGGAAATGCAAAGGAAATACCCACACCTGTTCTAGTAGATCTCGAGGACGAGATCCAAAACAAGGTGGGGAGACCCCTTGGTCTGTCGCGGGGCGCGACAACCTGATTCTTTTCCGGACACGTTGGGTGCCACGTGGCAGAAACGTGGCAAGGTTAGTCTGCTGACTAGTCGAAGCTACCGCCGCCTTTCAGGCTCTCGCGGGCAGCGAAGGCCTAGTCCTCAGCTGTCGCGGGGCGCGATTGTCGCAACCCCCGATCCCTTATCTGTCCCGGGAACGGGCGGACTCGAACTCAGATTTTTGGTGGTATCAGCTGGTTAATTTGGCAGCGGAAATTACATCAGGACCGTAGTTAGGAAATGTTTATCAGAGTAAAACCACCTTATTTAATATTAATAATTATATGGGAAAACCTCAAGTTTCTTATTACAATATGTTTATAGGGATAAACCCTATTTTATTGAATTTAAAACATCGTCTTTTAGGTAACTTTTATAGCCACATTTTTCCCAAGCCTTCAGTGCTCTCCAGCTGGCTTTTTACTAATTGGCTGTCACATTGTGTTACCTGAAATGCGTTTTAAAAACATTTGTCAGTGGGAAATACTGGTGAGTGAATCCCAGTTTAATCAAGAAACATTTTATCAATTGAAACAGTATTGAGAGCGATCACATTGTTTATTTCTACACAATTACTCATTCAGTACTGTTAATCCTGACTTGTGGGTCATATTACACATTGGCTAACTCGTTGTCCAATGGTAACGTACTGTCATCCCCGACTTACTACTCACAGTGTAGTAAATTTTGTATACAAAACCCCAACATACCGGCAGTAATTGAAGAACTACAAAGACTCAATCACCGCTTAATCACATTGTAAAACATTTAAGGTTTTGTAAAATATTACAAAAAGGTTAACAAAAAGAGGATAAACTCACATTGCTATCTTAGACTTCGCGTAAGGGTTTCCTGGATATAATCTATAATTTATACAAATGTACATTGGTTAGTATCATAACCCTTTGAAAATATTAATGATACCCTCCCCGAGACGGTATTCCAACAACTACGTCGGGCAGAACCACGGCAGTTGTTACGGAATCCTAAATCAATCGGGCAGCGTATCTACTATGAAACTGGGGTTATAATACTTACAACGGAGCAGAACCTCACTAATTAGGGGGATATAATACCTGATTATAACTTCTACTACTCAGAATTCGTTTAAGAAAGAAAAGATGTGAGCGACGGAAATGAAATCCCGAGGCCTCCTTATATAGTTGCTAAATCTGGTCCTCTCGCAGCCCGCGTAAGAGTAGGCAAAGCCTTATGCAGCCCGCGTCAACCCTGGGTCAACGAGTAGATTAGCTGGGTCAGCATGTAGGTCCGCCGGGTGTTAGGCCGCACCGGGCTGCGCCACATCTTGGTCTCACACGGCCCGCGTTAGATTGAGATGATGTTCACGCAACCCGCCTGAACTTAATAAATCAACGAAATCAGCTTTAAGCCTTGATACCGCCTGCGTAAGGTTGGGGTGGGATCCTACGCGGCCCGCCTCAGCTTAAAATCAGATTTTATATTTATTTTAAATACTATTTAATGTATTTCGGGCTCGGTTTTCACATACGGGGTGTATTTTAAAGACATAATGGGACATTTTAAAATATACTAGGGTATCGGTTTTACTGAGGGTTGTTACATTCTCCCCACCTTGTTTTAGAACTCGTCCTCGAGATCTACTGGAACAAGTGCGGATATTTCTTTTGCATTTCAGATTCAAGCTCCCATGTGTACTCAGGTCCTCTTTTGGAGTCCCACTTTACTTTGACCAGAACTAGTCTCTTATGCTTGAGGTTCTTGACTTTCTTGTCTTCAATTTGTAGAGGTCTTTCTACAAACTCGAGTTTTTCATTTAACTCTATATCTTTAAGAGGTACTATCAGTGACTCATCAGCTAAACACTTTTTGAGGTTTGATACATGAAATACATTATGTATCCCTGCCATTTCCTCTGGAAATTGTAGCTGATAGGCTACAGGTCATATTCTTCTAATAATATCAAAAGGTCAAATATACCTGGGACTTAGCTTTCCCCGTTTGATGAATCGTACTACTCCTTTCCAAGGAGAGACCTTTAATAACACCTTATCTCCTACTTGAAATTCCAATGGTTTACGTCGGTTATCAGCATAACTCTTCTGTCGACCACGTGCTGCTTTCAGTCGTTCCTTGACTTGAATAATCTCGTTGGTTGTTTCTTGCACTATCTCGGGTCCAGATAGTTGCTTTTCTCAAATTTTTGCCCAACAGACTGGGGTTCGACACTTTCGTCCATAAAGTGCTTCGAATGGTGCAGCATTGATACTTGTGTGATAACTATTATTATAAGAAAATTCTATTAAAGGTAAATGATCGTCCCAATTACCTCCGAAATCAATTACACAAGCTCTAAGCATGTCCTCCATTGTCTGAATCGTCCTTTCACTTTGTCCATTCGTTTGAGGATGATAAGTTGTGCTCAATTTTAACTTGGTTCCCATTGCCTTTTGGAAACTTGACCAAAAATGAGAGGTAAATCGACTATCCCTATCAGAAACAATTGATAAAGGAATTCCATGTAAAGAAACAATTTCATTTACATACAACTTAGCTAACTGTTCCATACTGAAAGTTTCCTTCATTGGTAGGAAATGAGCTAACTTGGTTAGCCTATCTACAATCACCCAGATTGTATCATTGTCTTTCTTCGTTTTGGGTAATTTTAGTAACAAAATCCATTGTTATTAATTCCCATTTACACACTGCCATTTCTAACTGTTGTAGAAATCCTGAGGGTTTCTGGTGTTCCGCTTCGACTTGAGAACAAGTTAAACATTTAGAAACATAGGCAGCTATGTCCTTCTTCATTCCTATCCACCAGAAATTTTTCCTTAAATCCTGGTACATTTTATTATTTACTGGGTGCATCGTATATTTAGATTTATGGGCTTCTTCTAAAATACGATAACGTAGGTTTCCTAATTTAGGTATCCATATTCTCTGTTTATGGAATCTCCAAATTCCATCTGTTCCTTGTTCTAATTCTTTTAGCATACCTTTTAATTTTTCAGTATCATCCTTGATTACTGATTCTTGTGCTTCTCTTATCTGATCATTTAAATCTACTTGTAGATTTAATTTAAGAGAACGTACCCTTTTTGGCTTTTCATGATACTTTCGGCTTAAAGCATCTGCTACTACATTTGCTTTTCCTTCATGATACTGGGTATCACAATCATAATCACTAAGCATCTCCATCCAGCGTCGTTGTCTCATATTCAACTCCTTTTGCTTGAAAATATACCTAAAACTCTTATGATCAGTGAATACGGTAAACTTACTACCATAAAGGTAATGTCTCCAAATCTTAAAAGCAAAAATTATAGCTCCTAATTCTAGATCATGGGTTGAATAATTCTCTTCATGATTCTTAAGTTGTCTAGATGCGTAAGCTATAACCTTTTGTCGTTGCATTAATACACATCCATAGCCTAATTTAGAAGCATCACAATAGACTACAAAGTCTTCAGCTCCTTCGGGTAATGCTAATATGGGTGTATTGGTTAATCTTTGCTTAATTAAGGAAATGGCTATTCTAGAAAAATCTTGAATAAATCTTCTATAATAACCGGCCAATCCTAAGAAACTTCTAACCTCAGTTGGCGACTCAGGGGTTTTCCATTTGGTAATTGCCTCGATCTTTGTGGGATCCACATGAATTCCTTCATGACTGACTAGGTGTCCAAGAAATTGTACATGTTCTAACCAAAATTCGCACTTAGAAAATTTAGCATAAAGCTTTTTCTTTCTTAATAAACTTAAAAGTGCGTGCAAATGCTTTGCATGATCCTCTCTATTCTTGGAATAAATTAGAATATCATCTATGAAAACGATTATGAATTTATCCAAATATGGTTTACATATTCAGTTCATCATGTCCATAAATGCAGCTGGGGCATTGGTTAAACCAAATGGCATGACAGTAAATTCATAATGGCCATACCTTGTTCTGAATGCGGTTTTAGGAATATCCTCTTCCTGTACCTTTAATTGATGATATCCTGACCTTAAATCGATTTTAGAGAAAAATCGAGCTCCTTGTAGTTGGTCAAACAGATCATCGATTCTCGGTAATGGGTACCGGTTCTTAATCGTAACCTTGTTTAATTCACGGTAGTCAATGCACATACGCATTGATCCGTCCTTCTTTTTAACAAACAATATCGGCGCTCCCCATGGCGACGAACTTGGTTGTATAAATCCTTTTTCTAGTAATTCATCTAATTGTTTCTTTAATTCCTGCATTTCTGCGGGTGCCAAACGGTAAGGTGCTATGGTAATCGGTGCGGTTCCAGGTATTAAATGGATTCTGAATTCAACTTCCCTATCTGGAGGTTGCCCTGGCAATTCTTCTGGAAATACATCTGAAAACTGAGATACTACTGGAATATCTTTTAGTTCTTTTTCTTTAGTGTTAGTTATTATAGAAATCAAATACACTATAGAACCTTTTCTTATATAACTTACAGTTTTCATCACAGAGATGAATTTTATGGATCTATTTGGTTTATCTCCTTTAATTTTGATCGTTTTTTCCTTTTGGTGCATTTACTTGAATTGACTTTTGATCACATAAAATACTGGCTCTATTGGCTATTAACCAATACATTCCTAAAACAACATCGAATCCTGCCAGATTCATGAGATAAAGATTTGCAATAAATTTCTGATTTAAAATTTCTATTCTTGCTCCCTGCAAGATTTTAGAAATCCTAACGGTTTCTCCATTAGCTGTCTCTACTAGACATTCTCGTGGTAGTTTAGTTAATGACTGATTTAGAAATTTGCAAAATGATGTATTAATAAAACTTTGGTTTGCACCAGAGTCAAATAATACTTTAGCAAAAACATCATTGACTAAAAACGTACCAGCTATGACATCTGGAATCATCTTGGCTTCATCTGCAGTCAGAACAAATGCTCTAGCATTTTGAGTATTCTTGTTGTTTGTAGCTGGAGCTAATTTTGGACAATTAAGCTTGATATGTCCTTGTTCTCCGCAGTTGTAACATATCTTTTTATTAGCTTTCTTCCTGCAGTTTTCTTCCCTGTGTCCCGATATTTTGCAAAAGTTACAGTATATGGAGCATCTTCCTGAATGCTTTCTTTTGCAATTCTTACAGTAAGGTGCAGAGGTAGAACCTATATTTCTCCCACTGTTAGAATTTCCAGAACAAAATTCTTGTGTGAGCTTTTGGGTTAGGTTCCTCCTTTGATCCTCCTCTCGGGTACGAACTAATTCATCTGTCAAGGTATTAGCTAGTTCTACAGCTTCTTCTATGGTTTGAGGTCTAGTTGCCTTGACTACATGTCTTATTTCTCCAATTAATCCCCAGATATAACGGGAGATTAACACTGGTTCTGGTGAAGCAAGAGTTGGCACTATTCTAGCATATTCGAAGAATAATTTAGTGTATCCCTTACTATCCACACCAGTCATTCTAAGGTTTAGGAATTTGTTTGCTATCTGTTCCTTCTCATTGGGTGGGCAGAATTTTCTTTCTACATTGTTCTTAAATTCTTCACATTCCATATTGTAGGTTCTATCACTTCCTCTTGATTGGAGGATAGTGTTCTACCATTCTAACGCTGAAATTTTAAACAGATTAGAAGCAAACAATATCTTATCTTCTTCAGCACACTTACTTATTCTTAAGATTGCCTCAGTTTTCTCTATCCAGCGTAGGGTTGCAATGGCCCCTTCGTTGCCCGCGAATTCCATTGGTTTACAAGACCATAATTCTTTATAAGAACAACCGTAAGACACAGTTCTTCTCCTTTTGGGAATGGGCATTTGAAGTATAGGTCCATTGTTTACACTGTTTTCGGGTTCGATGGGTCGCTTACTGCTATGCTTACTTTTATTATTCGTTTCTTGAATCGTTTGAATAATAAATGGCATTGCATCTATGATTCCTTGTGCCACTATATGTTGAACAACACTATTATCCATTTGGTTTCCATTGTTATTGATGCTTGGATTCTCATTAACCACGTTAATGTTACTCTGGTTATCATTATTCAGATTTCCTTCGTCGGCCATCTGAATTTTAAACATTTACCCCATATTAATATCACAATATAATATTTAACATAGCTAATCACATGACACGTAATCTAGCCAAAAACGTCGATCATTGCGACTTTTACTCTATTTCCATATACTATTATGCATCCATTACATACTAGTACTGAAATAAAAATTTCAATACCCACATAAATAGAATCACACTAATAGTAATAGGCATCCGTACACACATATTTTATTTTGTTATATTTTATTATTATTACTATTATCGTCTCCTCCATCACATCATGGATATGGATTTATCCAAAAATCCATATTGCGTTCATCGTATTTCCATACGAGACGCTCTTCCACCTGTCTCATTCTCTCACTGCTTTCTAAAATTTCCTCCCCAAAAGTCCTAAGTTCTTGGACGTTTTCTGCACTCATTGGGGGTGCAGGTTCTAGGACTGGGTTCGGAATCTGGGGTGCGGGTTCCTGATATGGGGGTGAAAGTGCCTGAAATCGCTAAGGATCTTCTAAGATCTCCCTAATATATTCATCGTGGTAATAGGGATCTAAAGGGTCCATACCTGGATAGGCTCCTATGTTCTGTATGGGTGTGTCTTCATGTATCGGGTAACGTTGCACAAAGTCCTTATTATCATCCCACCAGGGGTCGTAATTTGGGTCTAGAGGGTTTGGTGCAGGTATCCTAGGGATTTCCTCTGGGTTGAAGTCATGCATCTCCACTTGGTTTTCAGGGTTTTCTATTTCCATTGGTTGGTCTGGGATTAGTGGTTGTGGGGCTACTAGTTGTTCCAGACTTGGGTCAGCAGCAGTTGTAGCTAGGATATGGAAATTAGCTAGGCTTCTATTAAGCATATCTTGTGTATGGGCATCTGTCTCTCGCTTAATAGCTGCTAAGGCTCTTTGCTGTTGCAACTTTCGCATTCTTTTCCTACGTGCAAAGGCTTCCTTACTGAACCATCCTCGTTTCTTATGAGGGAATGGCTCTTCTGACTGAGCTTTAAAAGCAAACATCCCTTCTTCCTGATAAGCAGAATACCTAGAAAGGGCAGGCTGTGATGAGGTACCTTCACTCCTAGGTGAATCAGACAACTGACGACACATGTCTAAGGGTCCTTGATCACTCATACTGTAAACTAACAAATAGTCAAATAACACATAACAAATAAATGCAGTTATGCACATATTTCCGTAATCTATTTCCTAACACAAAATTTAAAATTTAAGTGTCAGCAGAACACTTATTTGGCTCAGACCAGTGGCTAGGCTCTGATACCACCTCCTGTAGCAACCCCCGATCCCTTATCTGTCCCGGGAACGGGCGGACGCGAACTCAGATTTTCGGTGGTATCAGCTGGTTAATTTGGCAGCGGAAATTACATCAGGACCGTAGTTAGGAAATGTTTATCAGAGTAAAACCACCTTATTTAATATTAATAATCACATGGGCAAAACCCAAGTTTCTTATTACAATACGTTTATAGGGATAAACCCTATTTTATTGAATTTAAAACATCGTCTTTTAGGTAACTTTTATAGCCACATTTTTCCCAAGCCTTCAGTGCTCTCCAGCTGGCTTTTTACTAATTGGCTATCACATTGTGTTACCTGAAACGCGTTTTAAAAACATTTGTCAGTGGGAAATACTGGTGAGTGAATCCCAGTTTAATCAAGAAACATTTTATCAATTAAAACAGTATTGAGAGCGATCACATTGTTTATTTCTACACAATTACTCATTCAGTACTGTCAATCCTGACTTGTGGGTCATATTACACATTGGCTAACTCGTTGTCCAATGGTAACGTACTGTCATCCCCGACTTACTACTCACAGTGTAGTAAATTTTGTATACAAAACCCCAACATACCGACAGTAATTGAAGAACTACAAAGACTCAATCACCGCTTAATCACATTGTAAAACATTTAAGGTTTTGTAAAATATTACAAAAAGGTTAACAAAAAGAGGATAAACTCACATTGCTATCTTAGACTTCGCGTAAGGGTTTCCTGGATATAATCTATAATTTATACAAATGTACATTGGTTAGTATCATAACCCTTTGAAAATATTAATGATACCCTCCCCGAGACGGTATTCCAACAACTACGTCGAGCAGAACCACGACAGTTGTTACGGAATCCTAAATCAATCGGGCATCGTATCTACTATGAAACTGGGGTTATAATACTTACAACGGAGCAGAACCTCGCTAATTAGGCGGATATAATACCTGATTATAACTTCTACTACTCAGAATTCGTTTAAGAAAGAAAAGATGTGAGCGACGGGAATGAAATCTCGAGGCCTCCTTATATAGTTGCTAAATCTGGTCCTCTCACGGCCCGCGTAAAAGCAGGCAAAGCCTTACGCGGCCCGCGTCAACCCTGGGTCAACCAGTAGCTTAGTTGGGTTAGCAAGTAGGTCCGCCGGGTGTTAGGCCACGTGGCCGCACCGGGCTGCGCCACATCTTGGTCTCACACGACCCGCGTTAGATTGAGATGAGGTTCACGCGGCCCGCCTGAACTTAATAAATCAACGAAATCAGCTTTAACCCTTGATACCGCCCGCGTAAGGTTGGGGTGGGATCCTACGCGGCCCGCCTCAGCTTAAAAATCAGATTTTATATTTATTTTAAATACTATTTAATGTATTTCGGGCTCGGTTTTCACATACGGGGTGTATTTTAAAGACATAATGAGACATTTTTAAATATACTAGGGTATCGGTTTTACTGAGGGTTGTTACAGCGATGGACCCCTCGATCAGCCTATATAAAGGAGGCTTCGGCTCATTTGTCAATCGTTTAGTTTTCTTTTCTCTCTCTAAATTCTCTAGTAGTAGAACTTCTGCCCGAGTATAATACCCACTATTTAGCAAAGCTTTGCCTCGTTGTAAGTACTATAACCCTACTATTTCCCTACACGAGCGATTTAGTATTCCGTAATGCATGTCGGCTCTGCCCGACTCAGTCATTGGAATTCTGCCTTGTGTGTACACCCGATTGATTTAGAATTTCCGTAATGCATGTCGGCTCTGCCCGACTCAGTCATTGGAATTCTGTCTCGAGCTGTACGGTTAAATTGAATTGGGTTATTTTACTAACACGTGTGCATTATTTGATTTAATAGATAATAACCAGGAGATTCTGAGGAAGCCTTAGTATTGTCGAAACTTTCAATGTGAGTACATTTGCTTTTCATAAACTGTTTTTACAAAACCTCAATTGTTTTAAATTATATTTCACAGTGATTGAGTATGTGTAATTCTACAATTATCGTCGGTATGTTGGGGTTTTGTATACAAAATTTGTTACTACACTGTGAGTAGTAGCATGACCACCGGTCATGGATTGACAATACCGTGGGTGGTAATTAAAGTAGATATAAACAAATGTAATTGCGAGATCGCCCTCAATACTGTTAAAATGGTAATTTAATATGAAAGCCCAATAGAAGCCAACTGGAGAGCACTGAAGGCTTGGAATAGTGGCTATAAAAGTTACCTAAATAAACAAGACATTTGGTTTTCGATAAGTAGGGTTTATCCCTAATAATGTATTATCAAATGAACTTGGGTTTTATTCCCATAAATTATTCTTATAAAAGTTTACAATTCAGATGTCGAACGAAGTAAATCAGGAAAACCAGAATAATGAAAATAACATAAACCAAATAGATAATAGTGCCATTCAACATATAGTGGCACAAGGAATTATAGATGTCATGCCTTATATTATCAAGACTGTTCAAGAAGCAGATAGATCTGCAAATGGTAGTAAACGTCAACACACTGAACCAAGTCACAGTGTGAATAATGAAAATGGACCTATCATCCAAGCTCCAATGCTCCATACGGTTGTTCTTTTAAAGAATTCTTGGCCTGCAAACCGATAGAATTCTCCGGCAATGAAGGAGCCATTGCATCCTTACATTGGATAGAAAAGACAGAAGCAACCATAAAAATAAGTAAATGCACAGACGAAGATAAGATTTTGTTTGCTTCAAATCTTTTCAAAAATGCAGCCTTAGGATTGTGGAATACTATTCTCCAGTCTAAGGGAAGTGACAGAGTTTATAATATGGAATGGATCAACTTTAAGGAAATGGTTGAAAGAAAATTCTGTCCTCCTAATCAGAAGGAACTAATAGCCAATAAGTTCCTAAATATCAGAATGACTGTAATAGACTGCAAAGGTTACACTACCATATTCTTCGAATATGCTAGGATAGTACCATCCTTAGCCTCACCCGAACCAGTATTAATCTCCCGTTATATTTGGGGATTAATTAGTGAGATTAGACATGTAGTTAAGGCAGCTAGACCGCAAACCATAGAAGAAGCAGTAGAATTAGCCAATACCTTGACTGACGAACTGGTACGTACACAAGAAGAAAACCAGAGGAAGAACCTAGCTCAAAAGCTTACACAGGAATTCCGTTCTAGTAATTCCTACCGTGGAAAGGGAACAAGTTCTTCTGCACCTTACTGTAAGAACTACAAAAGAAAGCATTCTGGAAGATGCTCTACATATTGCAACTTTTGCAAAATCTCTGAACATAAGGAAGAAGACTGTAGGAAGAAACCCAGTAATGGGATATGCTTTAATTGTAGAGAAAAGGGACACATTAGACCAAACTGTCCGAAGCTAGCTCTATCCATGCCTAATAAGACTAAGACAACAGAAGCACCTAAGAAGAATGCCAGAGCTTTTGTTCTGACAGCTGAGGATGCCAAGATGATTCCGGATGTGGTCGCCGGTACGTTTTTAGTTAATGACATATTTGCCAAGGTATTATTTGACTCTGGTGCAAACCAAAGTTTTATCAATACGTCTTTCTACCAATTTCTTGACCAAACCTTAGTCAAAATTCAACAAGACTGTCTGGTAGAAACGGCCAATGGAGAATCTGTTAAGATAAGTGAAATCTTGTAGGGAGCAAGAATATAAATCCTAAACCATCATTTCTTTGCTAACCTTTACCCAATGAATCTGACTGGTTTCGATGTTGTATTAAGAATGGATTTGTTGGTAGCCAATCGTGCCAGTATTTTATGTGATCAAAAGTTAGTACAAGTAAATACACCAAGTGGTTAAAAGATAACAATTAAAGGAGATAAGCCAACTAGATCGACGAAATTCATGTCTGTGATGAAAGCCGCAAGTTATGAAAGGAAGGGATGAGTAGTATATATGATTTCTGTAATCATTAATACTAAAGGAAAAGAATTAAAAGATATTCCTGTAATATCTAAATTCGTAGATGTTTTTCCAGAAGAGTTACCAGGATTACCGCCTGATAGAGAAGTTGAATTTAGAATTCACCTAATACCAGGGACGACACCAATTACCAACGCACCATATCGATTAGCACCAACGGAAATGCAGGAACTGAAGAAGCAATTGGACGAACTTCTTAACAAAGGTTTTATACAACCAAGTTCATCACCATGGGGAGCACCGGTGTTGTTCATTAAAAAGAAAGATGGATCGATGCGTATGTGCATTGACTATCGAGAATTGAACAAGGTCACGATTAAGAATCAGTACTCACTATCGAGAATCGATGATCTGTTCGATTAACTTCAAGGAGCTCGGTTCTTTTCTAAGATCGATTTAGGCTCTGGATATCATCAACTGAAAGTATAGGAAGAGGATATTCCTAAAACTGATTTCAGAACGAGATACAGTCATTATGAATTTACTGTCATGCCATTTAGTTTAACCAATGCCCCAGCCGCATTTATGGACATCATGAACAGGATGTGTAAACCGTACCTGGATAAATTCATTATTGCCTTTATAGATGATATTTTAATTTACTCTAGGAGTAAAGAGGACCATGCAGCCCATCTGCATACACTCCTCACATTGTTGAGAAAAGAGAAGCTTTATGCTAAATTCTCAAAATGTGAATTTTGGTTACAAGAAGTACAATTCATTGGACATCTGGTTAATCATGAAGGAATTCATGTGGATCCCACAAAGATCGAGGCGATTACTAAATGGAAAGTCCCTGAATTACCAACAGAAGTACGAAGTTTTCTTCGACTGGCAGGATATTATAGACGGTTTATCCGCGATTTCTCTAGAATAGCCATTCCATTAACTAAACTGACCTGCAAATCTGTTAAGTTTGAATGGGGACCAAAACAGGAGGAAGCTTTTAAGATCCTTAAGCAGAAGTTAACCAACGCACCCATACTTGCATTACCAGAAGGAACTGAAGACTTTATAGTCTACTGTGATGCATCAAAGTTAGGATATGGATGTGTGTTGATGCATGTAACACCCCGTGTTTCGAAAGTCAAAGTCAAATTCAAGATTGAAGTCAAAGGAAGAAAAAATTGCTAATTGCGATTTGTCACTCCTTGCTCAACTACTGTATTAACTTCTTTGACTTGTAATCGAATCTATTTATTTATTTGCTTTAGTTGTATTATGTGGAGTATCTATTAATAATCGAGGTTTAATCGCATAATTAATCGCTAATCGACTTATCGATATCGCATCACAACTCGAATTATGTGTTATGGATATTGTTTTACGTGTGTGTGCCAATTATATGTTACTTGTGCATGTTATGTTTATGTTGAGGTGTTAATCGCCATCGCACTCGCAATTTATCGCATCGTAATCGAATCGTAAATGCTAAACGCAAGTTAATTATAGTGATTGTATGTTAGATATAGTAGTTATGTTATTTGTGTAACTAATGGGTAATACTATCGCATCGCTCGCTCGAATCGCACCACAACGCTCAACACGTGAATCGAAACGACAAAACTCGTCGCGCCGAACACCAGGATCGAGTGGCCAACCGATCGAGTGGCCATCTGATCGACCCGGCACTTCACCACTTTCCTTTTTGGGAAACCCTATAAATACCCACCTGTCACATCATTTGTGATGTGACAGCTCCTTGTTCGACAAGCCGACCTCAAGCTCTCATTTCTCTCGATTTCTCTCAATTCTTGTAAGTTTCCAACCTAAATCATGTACTTCTATGATCTACACACACTTCTATATCATTTTCACCTTTAAATCTTAACTTTTAACAGTGAAATCACCGGATTTGAGGTGTTCTAGGGTGATGTCATCATGGAGTTCTTATGAACTTCAAGGTTTGGCTTCATTCCACCAAGAACAACTTAGATCTGAAGGATTTCCACAAGATTAATCAACGTTTTCGCATAGATATACACAGATTCATGGTGAAAAGGATTGAAAGAAGGTTTTCCAACTTTCTTTCAACTCTTTTACACTCAATGCACTCAAAACTTATATAATCGGAGCTCGTTCTGATCTTCTACTCTTTCTTAGTGATGGGTTAGTTCAAGATCTGAATTCTATCCAAGAGATAACTGAATTCGGGTTTGAACATGAACAACCGTCTCGAACCGTGAACCAGTCAGACTAGGGTGGTTCCTGTTCGATCGGATCACTCGGGTCGAGATGGGGTTCTTGTTGTTTAAGCAAGATATCATAACGTCTCGTTCAAAACTGCAAAAACTTCAACAAAATCAAGTGTTAAGACGATCAGGTTGTTGGGACGGATTGCCGTCCAATCGGGTTATACTTGGTTCCACACTTCAACTTTTTATTAAAACTTTCAAGGTTCTGACATCGAACGGATTGCCGTCCGATCAGATAGCCATCCGATCGTGTGACGTTTGGGACTTTGGTACTTAGTCAATTTTCAACATGTTCAATGCATACGGATTGCCACCCGATCGGATAGCCATCCGATCGAGTGACCGTCCTGCTGTGAACTTGTTCTCAACTGAGAAGCCTCGCCAATCGGATCGCCGTCCAATCGAACGACCGATCGATCCATCGACCTGAAGGGTAGAGATACTTCTCTATTTTCAAAATGCTACAACGAAAACTTCAAAGAACAAACCATCATACACAAACACATCCTTACCAAACGAGGTGTCAATCCAATCGAATGGCTATCCGATCGGATGACCATCCGAATGGATTGACATTCGATCGACTGGCCATCCGATCGGATTGCCATCCGATCGGGTTACCATCTGATACTTGGTACCTTTCACTGTTTATCGTGCCACTCATCGTTTATTCTATCGTCAACTGTTCAGGCTAATCCCTCAAGCGCTCCCTTCAATCCAAGGCAGTGTTTATTAAGTTAAACGCTATCTGTGAGTATACTCGATCCCTTTTTGCTTTATGCACTTTTGGGTGTTACATACGCTACTTATTCTAAATCACATTGAACACACAACGCAAACACTATTTATACGTTGACCTCTAATGCATGTTATACGTGACTCGATGAATACTTGTTTGTTATGTTTACACATTGATTGTTGTCTACCTGCCTTAGCAACGATAGTACTATAGTTTGGACTCAGCACCTGTTTACTCAGGGGGTGTTAAGGACAATACTTCACGTGCTCGCAGTGGTGAACATGTGATGCGCACTCGCTACTCGCAGTCAACTCGCAGTCATTGGTATTGATAGGATCTTTGTCGATAACTTACATGCTTCACCTTATACGTAGTACATGCTGGTTATGCGTAAACGATTTCGAAATCTATTATGCTATTATCAAACTTGTATGCTCACATTTACACTATGTGTATTGACCTCTATTTTAACGTATGTGACAAGTGTTTAGGATGCTACCTGCTAGGATGCTTGCTATGTGGAACGAGTTAGGAAGGGTCTAGAAACAAACGGACAATTTATTTTTATTTGAATCTGAGTTATCGAAACAGTTTTATTTGTTTGGGAGATATCTATGTCTGTAATAACTTGCTTGCTTAATAGGTTATGGTATGGGACATAATGTTTAACTATTCGGTAAAGTAGCTATTATAGAATTTCTCTTGAACAATCTGTTTCGCTCAGTGCCATGCCCCGATGTTTCCGTCATCGGTTGGGGTGTGACAATGCAACGTCAAAAGGTTATAGCTTATGCCTCTAGATAACTTAAGAAACATGAAGAGAATTACACCACCCATGATCTAGAATTAGGAGCCATAGTTTTTGCCCTTAAGATTTGGAGACACTATTTATATGGAAATAAATTTGTTGTCTTCACTGATCATAAAAGTTAAAGGTATATTTTCAGGCAAAAAGAATTAAATATGAGACAGAGACGTTGGATGGAAGTTCTTAGTGATTATGATTGTGATATCCAGTATCACGCTGGGAAAGCCAATGTAATAGCAGATGCTTTAAGTCGAAAGTATCATGAAAAACCAAAGCGAGTACGTTCTCTCAAATTAAATCTACAAGTAGATTTAAATGAGCAAATTAGAGAAGTACAAGAGTCAGCAATCAAGGACGATGCTGAAAAATTGAAAGGAATGATTAAGGAATTAGAACAAGGAACAAATGGAATTTGGAAGTTCCATAAGAAAAGGATATGGATACCTAAACAAGGAAACCTACGTCATAGAATTCTAGAAGAAACTCATAAATCTAAGTATACGATACATCCTGGAATTGATAAGATGTATCAAGACCTACGAAGGAATTTCTGGTGGATAGGAATGAAAAAGAATATAGCTAATTATGTTGCTAAATGTCTAACTTGTTCTCAAGTTAAAGCTGAGCATCAAAAACCCTTAGGATTATTGCAACAATCAGAAATGCCCATATGGAAATGGGAATTGATAACAATGGATTTTGTTACCAAATTACCCAAGACAAGAAAAGGAAATGATACAATCTGGGTGATTGTAGACAAATTAACCAAATCTGCTCATTTCTTACCCATGAAGGAAACTTTCAGTATGGAACAGTTAGCCAAGCTATATGTAAATGAAGTAGTTTCATTACATGGTTTCCTTTATCTATCATATCCGATAGAGATAGCTGTTTTACTTCTCATTTTTAGACAAGTTTCCAAAAAGCAATGGGAACCATGTTAAATCTAAGCATAACTTATCATCCACAAAAGGACGGACAAAGCGAAAGGATAATCCAGACTATGGAAGATATGCTTAGAGCCTATGTAATTGATTTCGGAGGAAATTTGGATGATCATTTACCATTAATAGAATTTTCCTACAATAACAGCTGTCATACTAGTATTAACGCTGCACCATTTGAAGCACTTTATGGACGAAAGTGCAGAACTCCAGTCTGCTGGGCAGAGATTGGAGAAAAATAATTATCCGGACTAGAGATAGTACAAGAAACAACAGATAAAATCATTCAAGTCAAGGAAAGACTAAACGCGGCACGAGATCGTCAAAAGAGTTATGCTAACAACAGACGAAAACCATTGGAATTTCAAGTAAGAGATAAAGTATTATTAAAAGTTTCTCCGTGGAAAGGAGTAGTTAGATTCGTTAAAAGAGGGAAACTAAGCCCTAGGTATGTTGAACCTTTTGAGATTATTAGAAGAATAGGACCTGTAGCTTATCAGCTACAACTGCCAGAGGAAATGGCAGAAATACATGATGTATTTCATGTATGTAATCTCAAAAAGTGTTTAGCAGACGAATCACTCGTGATACCTCTTAAGGATATAGAGGTAAATGAAAAACTCAAGTTTATCGAGAAACCCGTTCAGATTGAAGATAGAAAGATCAAGAATCTCAAACATAAGACATTAGTTCTGGTCAAAGTGAAATGGGATTTCAAAAGAGGACCTGAATACACTTGGGAACTCGAATCGGAAATGCAAAGGAAATACCCACACCTGTTCCAGTAGATCTCGAGGACGAGATCTAAAACAAGGTGGGTAGGATATAACAACCCTCCCAAAATATTTTGGACACCCTAAATGTTCCTAAATATACCCCGTACGTGAGAACCGGACCCGGAATGACCCTATACTTGTGAAAAACAAGAAAAACCATGTTTGGAAGACGTTCGCGGGCCGCGACGAAGACCTCTTGGTCTGTCGCGGGGCACGACGGCCTGATTCTTATCCGGACACATTGGGTGCCACGTGGCAGACACGTGGCAAGGCTAGTCTGCTGACTATTCGAAGCTACCGCCGCCTTTCAGGCTCTCGCGGGCCGCGAAGGCTTAGGCCTCGGATGTCGCGGGGCGCGACGGACCCTTCGATCAGCCTATATAAGGGGGGCTTCGGCTCATTTGTCAATCGTTCAGTTTTCTTTTCTCTCTCTAAATTCTCTAGTAGTAGAACTTCTGCCCGAGTATAATACCCACTATTTAGCGAAACTTTGCCTCGTTGTAAGTACTATAACTCTACTATTACCCAACACGATCGATTTAGGATTCCGTAATGCATGTCGGCTCTGCCCGACTCAGTCATTGGAATTCTGCCTTGTGTGTACACCTGATTGATTTAGAATTTCCGTAATGCATGTCGGCTCTGCCCGACTCAGTCATTGGAATTCTGTCTCGAGCTGTACGGTTAAATTGAATTGGGTTATTTTACTAACACGTGTGCATTATTTGATTTAATAGATAATAACCAGGAGATTCTGAGGAAGCCTTAGTATTATCAAAACTTGAAATGTGAGTACATCTGCTTTTCATAAACTGTTTTTACAAAACCTCAATTGTTTTAAATTATATTTCACAGTGATTGAGTATTTGTAATTCTACAATTATCGTCGGTATGTTGGGGTTTTGTATACAAAATTTGTTACTACACTGTGAGTAGTAGCATGACCACCAGTCATGGATTGACAGTACCGTGGGTGGTAATTAAAGTAGATATAAACAAATGTAATTACGAGATCGCCCTCAATACTGTTAAAATGGTAATGTAATATGAAAGCCCAATAGAAGCCAGCTGGAGAGCACCGAAGGCTTGGAATAGTGGCTATAAAAGTTATCTAAATAAACAAGACATTTTGTTTTCGATAAGTAGGGTTTATCCCTAATAATGTATTATCAAATGAACTTGGGTTTTATTCCCATAAATTATTCTTATAAAAGTTTGGTGTTTTACTCTGATAAAAATATTTCCTAACTACGGTCCTAATGTATTCCGCTGCCAAATTAATAAACACCGATACCACCTGCTCTGAGGCTCGCAGCCGCCCGCTCCCGGGTAGGGGTCGGGGGCTGCGACAACATTCTCAATGTATGCATCAGCAGGTGGACCCTCATCTTTAAGCTTTTCCTTGGATCCCATCTCCCTCCAGTGCATCTCCCCAGGGATGACGCCAGCATCTATGTAGAAGAATTTTTTCTTCCAATCTTTGTCCCTTGAGCTTGCAGGGACGCTTCTCAGGCAAGACACACCGATGTCCCGTCGATCAAAGGTGAAGAAGGGGGATTTCCAAACAAGCACGAAAAAAGCCCTAAAAACCAAGATCTTAGGGATATGGCCCAATGCTAAACATGCAAACTCAAAATGACTGAGTTTCACCAATCCAAGAGGATGCATCTGGGAGATATGAATCTGATACTCGCCAAGAACAGACTTACAGTATTTGGTAATCGGCAGCCGGAAATTGCAAAACTTGAAAAAATCACTAAACAGAGTAATTTTCCTCTGTTTCAGAGGAAACGTTGTATCTTTGTTTGACGTAAACACCGGATTCCACTCCCGCTTGATGTCATACTCTTGAAGAAGATTGTTGAACGATATTGTTCCCCACTTGCAATAAAGAACATCGGAACTTGCTTGTGCAGAGGAAGATTCACTGGTTTTTGAAGCCATTGTGTACAATCAAGAACTCGTAGGCGATGAAAGAAACGAAAGAAATGGTGCAAAACCCCTAATGGGACGACTATTTATGAAAAAGGTAAACAACCTTTCAAATTCAAAAGGAAATGCAAACGAGATGGCGACGCGTGGCAATCCAGGGCATGTACAACTGTCATCCTAATGATGGCCTAACTGTCGCACCCTTTCACATCACCGCCATAATTCAAAAAGCATTGTACTTTCATTTGAGAAATATGTGCACAGGGTGTATTTTGGCTTTTTCTCTCTCTAAGTCCGATCTCACGAATTTCATCTCATAACTTCGGACTGGGAGGACATGACGAGGTATGACCCGGACCGGCTAACCCGACCCGGTCATCACCTGTTATTTTATTATAAATAATCCATTACACACGTTTATTCTAGAATGTTCCATTCTGCATGGATAAACCATGTAACCGAATCCCCAATATTTTGGGAAGATAATGCAAATCCCTAACTTATCGGAGTACATCCTAGTTTATGGGTAACCCTAATGGTAAACTATAAATAGAGGTAAAACATCAAAGGTATGATTCATTCTGCTCTTACATACTCTCTCTCTCTCTCTCTCCTTACTTTCTTACTCCCCAGTACCGAGACTTATTCTCACGCCGGAGGGTGGTTACAGGAATAACCTCATTCCTGTACGAGTCCTAACTGTGTTTTGTTTTGCAGTCAGCTGTTTAGATCGCTAAGAGTTAAAGTCCAAATCGGAGCCTTACCGTTAAGGTCGGTGCTTCTTCAATTATAATAATTTCAAATGTTTTGCATGATAATCTAAGTAATAAAGTGGTTGATTAAAATATATGAGAAAAATAAGGATTTTTAGTCATATATTGTATTGACCTAAATTGTAAATTTTGTGAATAGTTTGACCAAATTGATCATCATTAGCTTTAAAGTGTTCAAAATATTTCTGTTAGGTGACATTAGTGAGAACCGAGTCGATTTGGATAGCAAAGAGTGATATTGTGAAAATAGATGAAATAAAATGAAGATATAAGTTTGGGTAGTTAGTTGGTAATGTTAAGTGAAAATTGATCAAGGTGTGTAACTATCTACTTATGTGAAACTAAGAGACTTTTTGTGTAACTTTTAATAGTTCAGACCTCTTACCGATTCAGCACTTAATGATTTAGAATATTTGTTTTGCGAGCTGAAGTCTGAATGGTTCAGACATTTGCCTCTGAATGGTTAAGCATTATACTGTGTCTGAATGGTAATACATTTAATCTGAATTGGTCAAACATTTGCCTCTGAACGGTTAAACATTATACTGGCTCTTAATAGTTAAAAGCTCTTACTGGTTCAGCACTTAATTGTTCAGACCTCTTACTAGTTCAACACTTAACACTTAACCATTCACAACTTGCCAAACAACCTGAAAGTGTCTATGTTAAATATATGTGCAACGTGATAATTTGGAAATTCAATGGTTGAGAAATGCTCTAATGGCTAAGGTTGTTTAATTAGAAACTTTTCAAAATACAATATACATCAAAATGTGGCTTTACAATAAGTTTTGCACATAAGTGGGTTATGTGATCTTCTTGCCTGCGTGTGAATTTGTGCTCATATTTGAGTTATAGTTTTGCTTTCTTTATAGGAAGTGATCACGAGTTTAGAAAACATGTTAGTTGATGATGTATCGCATGCTAAAATAGCATAGTTTATATAATAAGCGGTTTAAACTGAATTGCGATGTTACATCCCTAGTATCGCATACTAAAATAGTATAATTTATATAAATTATAATAAGCGGTTTAAACTGAATTACAATGTTACATCCCTAATGTATTTGGAATGTAAATCATCAAGTGGCAACTTAAATTTGGATTTTAATGCCTCGAGTGGAAATAATTTGGGATAATGAATCTTGATTGGGAAGTTGAATCTTATGATATTCTTCATTTTTAAATTTAGTCAAATATTTACCAAACAAAAGCAATTTATTCGGTAAAAAATTAATAATATCACAAAATTGACGTTTATAGACATTTAAACTGATAATCCAATATGAAATTTACAAACAGCAACCTTGTCTACGGTATATCTACATAAAAAAATAGAAGAAAAAAAAAACAATTGACAAGAGAATTAAGTAAACCTCGAATATTCACATAAAAAAAATTAAACACCTTTACATAAAAATTTAGTATACGAATTGGGTGATGGTCTATTGACAAATACAAAATCTGTAACATCTGTGTTTAAAAGAGAGATTTTGATATTGAACGATCGAAAAACTTTAGTAAAACCGATTGATAACAGAAGAATATCTAACAATTGAAAATTTCCATACTTGTCTCAAGACCTCTAGTCAATAATTTTATATAATTATGTGTCGTGTCATTTTCCAATTTTATAAATTAATCGAGTCTATACGTAGTTGTTATATGTGTATATAAACTTTGACATAGATTCAAACCGTCAGAGTTGATTAACCCAAGAGATGTTATATAGAGTAATGTAAATACATACTAAATTGAATGAAAATATTTGGGTAAAATCAAGAAAAGATATGGCTAGATGCATGCAAGTTACGTGCATCTTTCACCGTCTTTTTTAAACTATCATAATCTTTTTTATACGTGATTAGTTTTTTCAAAAACAATCACACCACAACAGCGTAAAGTCTATGCACATTCAACTCACATGTCAAAGACCATGTACATGCAAATCACGTGCATCTTCCACCGTCTTTTTTAAACTATCATAACCTTTTTTATACGTGATTAGTTTTTTCAAAAACAATCACACCACAAAATTGAGTGTTTTATTATATTTCTAACGAATACGCTATTGCTATACTTTTGAAATAAAAAATGAAATAAACTGGGCGTTCGTGAAAGTGGGTGTTTTTATGGAGTTTTCGGAAAACACCATGAGAAATGTCCAAAATAAACGTCATAAACACACCTAGTTCACAAAACGCCGAGAAATGCCCAATTGAAAACGTTATAAAACACGTAGTTAAGAAAAAAAACCATGAAAAAACTAGTTGAAAATGTCATAAAACAACAAAGTTGAACACGCCATAAAAACCTAGTTCATTTGTTTTCGAAAAGTATATCAATAGCATACTCGTTGGAAGATAAGAAAACGCTCGATTTTATAGTGTAATTTTTTTTTAAAAAATAATCATGTATAAAAAGTTATGGACGTTTAAATATGATAGGGGAAATAACATGTGATTAACATGTGCACCCTTGTTTGGATCTTCCATTTTACCCTTACTGGTAGTTCTAAGGTTCCCGATATTTACAAAATCGTCACCGCATCAATCTCAGACACAAATCAAAAAGTTCTCACCATTTTCACACTTTAGGGTGTTTTCTCTAGAACCTGTTTATATATATATATATATATGATTAGGTTTAAGAGTGAACACTAGTGTAGCTTGCGAACTGAATGAACTAATACAGGCCATACACGTATGTAGATCAATGGCAGGATTTGATGTTGAAATACACTAGTGTATTTTACGATTTGATGATAAGATCCTGGCCATACACGTGTGTAGATCAATGGCCAGGATTTGATGTTGAAATACACTAGTGTATTTTACGATTTGATGATAAGATCCTGGCCATACACGTGTGTAGATCAACGGTCAGGATTTGTTCACTCAGTTCGCAAATACACTAGTGTTCACTCTAGAACCCCACCCTATATATATAGGGGATGGATCATGAGAAAACTAGTTTAAATGAGAAAACAAAAAAACTAACAAAAAAAACCTAAAAAAATACCAAATTTTTTTTTTTACAATTTTTTATAAAAAAATCGCTACTTTTTATGTATGGAAACAAATTTTCAAAAAAAAAAATAAAAAAAAATTTGTTGTACTGCACATGTGCACTAATACATAAAGCTTAAACCACTTAACCCACCCCCACCGACACCCCCCAAAAACCTAAACCCCCCAAAAACATAAATTCACCCTCCCACCAAAAGCCTAACCCCCCCCCCCCACCCTCCTGAAAACCTAAAACAAAACCCTAAACATAAACCCGAAAAAAACCTAAACCCCCCCACCCCCAAAAACCTAAACTCCCCCCCCCCCCCCACACCAAAAAAACCTAATCCTAAACCTCCAAAAAAACTAACCCTAAAAGCTAAACTAGACTCAAAAAACTAATTTTAAGCATGTAATGCAATTGTAGTACATGTTATATTACACATGTGCACTACTATAATAATAGTATTGAAAACAAGACGACACCATAAATCTTTTTTTATGTCGTAAAAAATATGCTCGAATATAATAGAATGAAAGATACAAAAATTTGTGATCTTATAGTGCCATTTTTGTTTTAAAATGATAACGTATGGAGAAATGGGAAATGTTTCCTTTTTAGTGGTTTTTAGTTGGTTTTCTAGTTTTCTCATTTATATCTAGTTTTCTCATGATCCTCTCCCTATATATATATAGGGAGGGGCTCATGCGAGAACTCCATTTATTGTGAGAACCATGAGAACTAATGTGAACACAACCTAAAATAGCTAAAAAAACCTAACCCCCCCCCCCCCCCAAGCTAAATGCTAAAAACTAAAACCCCCAAAAAACCTAACCCCCCCCCCCCACCCAAGCTAAAATGCTAAAAACTAAACTCCAAAAAAACCTAAAAAAATAAAAAAAAATCTAAAAATTTTGTTTTGATTTTTTTAATATTTTTTAGGTTAAAATCGCAACTTTTCGAAGCAAAAAAAAAAAAAAAAAAAATTTGCCTTCGAAAAGTAGCGATTTTAACCTAAAAAATATTAAAAAAATCAAAAAAAAAAAATTTTGTGTGATTTTTAGCTATTTTTAGGTATTTTTTTTGTGTTCACATTGGTTCTCGCGGTTCTCACAATAAGAGGTGGTTCTCGCATGATCTTCTCCATATATATATATATATAGGGGATCGCTAGAATTAGAACCACCACGAGTTATGAGAACCGCGAGAACCAAGTGCCACGGAGGGGCGTTGACCACGATTTTTTTTTTACAACTAGATCCGTATATTTTAACAACATTCGTAAAAAAAAAAATTTCAAACGGCGCGCCCGAGGGGGTAGTTTTTTACACCCAAAGTTTGGTGTTTTTATTATTTTTTTGTTTTTTCTTTTTTTTTTTACAAACTTTGGGTGTAAAAAACTACCCCCTCGGGCGCGCCGTTTGAATTTTTTTTTTACGAATGTTGTTAAAATATACGGATCTAGTTGTAAAAAAAATCGTGGTCAACGCCCCTCCGTGGCACTTGGTTCTCGCGGTTCTCATAACTCGTGGTGGTTCTCATTCTAGCGGCTCCCTATATATATATATATATATATAGGATTAGGTTCAAGAGTGAACACTAGTGTAGTTTGCGAACTGAGCGAACTAATTCTGGCCATACATGTGTGTAGATCAATGGCCAGTATTTGATGATGAAATACACTAGTGTATTTTACGATTTGATGATGAAATCCTAGCCATCCACATGTGTAAATCAATAGCCAAGATTTGTTCACTCAGTTCGCAGATACATTATGTTCACTCTAGAACCTCACCCTATATATATATATATATATATATATATAGAGAGGGGCTCATGCGAGAACTCCATTTATTGTGAGAACCATGAGAACCAATGTGAACACAACCTAAAATAGCTAAAAAAACCTAAAAAAACCTAACCCCCCCCCCAAGCTAAATGCTAAAAACTAAAACCCCCAAAAAACCTAAAAAAAACCTAACCCCCCCCCCCAAGCTAAAATGCTAAAAACTAAACCCCCAAAAAATCTAAAAAAATCAAAAAGAAATCTAAATTTTTTTTTTGATTTTTTTATGTTAAAATCGCTACTTTTCGAATCCAAATTTTTTTTGGCTTCGAAAAGTAGCGCTTTTAACATAAAAAATATTAAAAAAATAAAAAAAAAATTTATGTGATTTTTAGCTATTTTTAGGCATTTTTGGTTGTGTTCACATTGGTTCTCGCGGTTCTCGCAATAAGAGGTGGTTCTCGCATGATCTTCTCCCTATATATATATATATATATATATATAGAAAAGGGATCCGGAGAAAACACTCAGAAGTGTGAGAACGATGAGAACGCTTCCTGGCCCAACACGTGTCATGCCGCTTAGAGAAGGGCGGAGGGGCTTTTTTGTCCTTTCATATTTCCTTTTTTAAACGCGTGTCACTTCATCTTTCCATTTTTTACCGTTTAATAAATACGCGGCGTTTTTATTGTTTTTAGATCAGGATCATAGTAAATATTTTGGCGTTTTAAGTATTGTTTTGGCGTTTTTATTGTTTTTTAGATCAGGATGCAGGCCTTTAATGTAAAAAACATCAGTAATTTTCTTGATTTTATTATATCAAGTGTTGTGCCATGTAGGATACAGACCTATAATGTGACAGGCAATTATGGCGTTTTGAAAAGATAAATAAATTCAATTTTCCATGTAGTGGCTTTTAATATAATAAATGTTTGGCAATAATGATACCGTCTCTTCATTTTACTGTTTTAGCAATTACTGTTTATTTCAATTTTCATCTGTCAATTATTGTTGATTTTTCCAGTAATACTTTGTTTGCGTTTTTTTGGCGTTTTATATAGCAACATCGTGCTTTTCTAGCATTCGTTCTCACAGTTTTTCACACTATCAGACGTTTTGATGTTTGTAGTTTTTGGCATTTTATACTCAATTTTTTAAATTAGTAGAGAATTAGATATTAAACAATAGAGAATTAGATAACAAACATGTTGGACCGTTCTACGACCTCGAAAAGTCAGTCAAGGACATTCATCTTCATATGTAAAGGCGGAATCAATGCATACGAAGTTACAACAGCTATTCTCTTTAATTTCTTCTCTTTTATTGCTTTCTGATTACAATTTGACAGAGTTTCGTTCCACAAGCAATGATCCAAGTCTTTCACAAATGAACACCACAACCCTATATATAAGCATGTAGATTTCGCTTGAACTGGTCTGAAGCGAAATCTTGTCCTGTTGATTTCGCTTGAACTGATTTCAAGCGAAATCTTCATGTTAAACATGTCTAAACCCTAATTAATACCCTGTTGTGTATTCAAACAAACAATCTAGACACAAGACTTAATTATGACGTAATCAACAGACATATAGTGCACCAACAGACTCCCCCTTGGATGTTGATGAAGTCTTTGGCTTCAAGTCTTTGTCTTTAACAATCTTCAAACCTTGTAAAAACTTTTCTCAATCTTTATCTTCAACTTTTAAACTTCAAACTTCAATCTTTCCATTGATCGTTGACCCAGACTCCCCCTTTCACAGACTCCCCCTCTCGATATGCTAGAATCTGAGATATCTGGTTCAAGCTTTGACATTTTAGCTTCCGTGGAAATTCCTGAAACCTGCAATTACTCATCCAACTATAAGTAATCAACATTTAACACTTCCAGATATTGTAATCTAACAATTCAATCCTTCTAAACCACTTCTCATGAATTTGGTAGTTTCATCGAATCGTATCGGAAACTAACACTTATAACAATATAAGCATCCAACTCCCCCACAGTTAATCATCCAAGTCCAAACTAATGACCTTGGAGATTTCACAAACTGTTTTTGATTTTTGATTTTAAAACGTCAAGTTTCAAATTAATGAACTTGTTTTATTTTCAGAAACACAATCAGCTTACTTAGATTTTGAAACTCAGCACTCAGACATCAGTTGTCGAAAATAAAGCAGAAATCAAAATCTTTTTGTATTTTCTGAAAACATAAAGCAATAAAGAAATATGTACAAACATATTTACAGACAATATTTTTGTTTGAGTATGCGTCAGAGGATCATATCAGTTTTTGACAAATCACAAGTACCGTTGAGCTTAAAATCACATTATGAATTAAACAATTCACTTAGATTGTCGATATACTTGTCCACTTAAATTTTCATACAAATTTCAACTGATTCAGGATATGAATTAGATGTCTTATGAACTTAGCTCATTCATGTGTCCCACCTCTTGAATATACTCCCGTATCCAGAATCCCAATAATCAGTCTTACAGGTGAGTATACTACAATGATATCTGTATATAATTTAGGTATGCGAGGGCCGAGGGATCTCAGGTCGATACTTCCGTATACGCAGAGAGATATCAGCTTCGACTTTTCGGTGTGTCCCCTTTAGAGGATCTTTTTGCTTACAACAGCAGCATTTATCAATTTTATTGTTTCAGCATGCTGAGGGTTTAATGCTGTGTTTCAAGCATTGCAGCAAGCATTATCCAGGGACTAGGTCAGAACCACCGTTCAGCAGAAGTCCCGGAATAATACCCCAGATATCATAGAGTATAAAGACCTAATATATCGGAATACAAGACCTTTCAAACGAGATTTCAGGGGTTACCTATATATCCAAGTAGTGTTCCCCACGAAATAAGCAAATTTGAATTTATGTTTATATCCCGAAAAAGTTTACTAAGTGTATAAAAATCTACCGACACATCCACGGTGAGATCGTTTAACACATTTAAACTTTCCATTTCTTTAGCGTACTGTAACTGTCTACTGATGTACTATCATTTCCTCTTTTTACGCAAAACTCAAATTTTTGAATTTTATCATGTTTTTTACTTTTTCAAATTTTCAAATGTTTTTGTATTTTCTAACAACATTATATCTCCCCCTAAAATGCAAAACCATCTAAAAAAATTTGACAACCAACACTGATAGCTTTGTCTCGCCATCCATTTTCTGCTAAAAGTGCTCTGATTTGCAGAAAATATAACGTACCCCCATGATTTACAACCCATTGATCTTAACAGTTTAAAAACCGTTTTTCAATCCGATGAAAGTAATCATGTTTGTTCAACCGTGAGGGTTTCGGCGTATTCAATCAACATACATTCAAACAAAATTAAAAACAAACATATTTTTGGTTTTTTCAAATTTTAACAAACTAAAAACATATTTTTGGTTTTTAATTTTTCAATTTTTTAGGATTTTGAAAATATTGTTTATTTATGTACAAACAACACTCAAACTAAACTCCCTGTTTCAACCAAACCAGGTTCCTGCAACCTCTTCCTGTGCCAGGTTGCTCCAACTACCATTCTCACAGTCTTCAGCTTCGTTGAGCACCTGCACATTCAAACTTTATCAATCATTTGAACAATTTAGCCCAGGACTGTTGGACCTTAGGCATTTCAACACAATAATGTTCATTCAATTTTGGAAACTCTTTGTCACTTAAAACTTTTTCAATTTTAACTTCAACTTTCTCATCTTTTACCGACGTCACTTGTTTCTTAACACTCCATATTTGACCTTCTGGAGTACCTCTTTTATAAAAATTTGTCTCTTTTTGAACCTTTTGTTTTTGAATAACATTTTTAGGTTTCCAAAACTCTTGAGGTTTTGTCATATCAACAGATATTTTCCACCTCTGTGTTGTTCTTAATCTGGGTGTGTGAGAATTCCAGGTCTGTCTTGAATCGAACCTGTTCGGGTTTGATTTCCAATTTTGATTTGAAGCAAACTTGTTTGTATTGTACCTCCAAGTTTGTTTCGAATCAAATCTGGTTGACCTTGATTTCACATCCTCAGATTTCTGTTTTTCAACATCAACAGGCTTTGGATTTGGACACTTTCGTGCAACATGTCCAATTTGATCACATTTAAAACACACTTTCTTTGAAACATCCTTGGCCTGTTGTTGTTTCTTTTTCATAGCATCAAACTCTTCATTAGACTGTTGTCCAATTTTGAGTTTTTCCTCTTCTTTCAAGCTTTTCCCTTGAAAAAAATTCATCTTTTGTTGCAAATTTGATTTTTTTACTTTGATTCCAATTCCGTTTCTTTTTATAACCCAAACCAGCCTTCATGTTTTTCTTCTTAAAACCAGGTTTGTTATAAAAAGATTTATGACCTTTACCAGCAAACTTTGGAATCTCAGACTTCTCAATCTCAACCATTTTGAAAACTTTATCGACCTTTTCTGAAATCACATTCTGAATCGGGAATACAACATCTAAGAATAATTTGTCCAATCCAATCATGGTATAAACCAATCCTTTTGAATCATCATTCAAATTTTTCTCGGATTTTGTGTTTTTCAGATAACCATCATAAAGATTTCCTTCATCTTCATCCTGTGATTCAGACTTACCTTTTGTAGACTCATCTTTCAAAACGCTTTCAACAACCTTACTTACCACCTCTGAATCATTAACATCATCAGATTTGGAGTAAGTCACATCGATACTTTCAGGTAACTGGTCAGCTATGTTCAAACCCTTTGCCACCTTTTCCTCATCATAAAAAGTATAATTGTTTCTCAATGGTGGTGGTACCTGATGAAATTCTGAACCAATACCCTTTTTGCAATTTTCAGTATCTTTGTCATCTGGTGTGATGTTGAAAATACGTTCGAGAATGTACGAAGAGTTATGATAACTTTGAAGTTTTGTAACAACCTTTTCTTTTTCAGCCAAGACTTGTTTAAGATTTGCAATTTCATCAACACATTTGTTTAATTCAATTTGCTTTTCTTTAAACTGTCTCTCATACATTTCTTTGGTTGTTAAAGTTTCAGACAATCTTTGATCAAAACTTTTGACTTGGCTCTTCAAAGTATCATAAGCTTCTTGTACTCTCTGACTCGACCACTTTAAAGAATCATACTGTTTTTGTAAATCTTGAAATTTCGATTCTTTTTCAACACAATCAACACATTTTGTAGAACACAATTGTCTATAAACATCATTATCCTTTTCAAGACCTTGACATTTCTGTGTCAATTTTTCAACTTTTAGTTTCAAAATTTCTTCTTTTTCAATCATATCTTTACATTTTATTGTGAAACCATTTTCAAGTTTGCTTAATTCATTATCTTTTGTTTTTATGATGTCATCTTTTTCAGTACAGGCTTTGCACATTTCTATGCAATTCCTGTACTTGTTTTCTTTTTCATCAACCATTTCAACATTAGATAAATCAGAAGATTTTCTAACCTCAGTCTCATTCAGCACCGATTCTTCTGACTCAACTTTCTGAGCTTGCTCTTTGTTCTCCTCTTTATGAGCTTCTTCATTCTTCTGCACTTCTTCATCTCTCTGTTCCTCTCCAGTAAGCTTTGCAACAGTCTTCACTTCTTCAATCATCTTCTTCAGTTCTTCTTCTTTTCTCTTCTTCATCTCTACCACCTTTGGTAAACTTCAAAATGGAAACACATTGGTTACAGCATCAAATTTGGCAAATAGCTTTTATCAGAAAGCCTTCTTGTGTTGAACGTGCCCTCACATGGAAACACATTGGTTACAGCATCAAAATCCACTTTTGATGGATCAACTACTGGATTACCCTGTGGATCCATGTAACACTCTAGTTCTTCATTCCATCTCTTGGCTCTTTGTGCTTCCTTAAATGGTTCATTCAATTTGCCAATCTCCCATCTTGCACTGTCTCTTCTCCACCAATTATCATGATTATCATTTGCAACAAATGCATATCCAACTGCATCTTCTTCAGGTAGAACCTCTTGACTCCAGTCATACCCTTCATCGTCATATATAACTGCAAGAGCCCTTGATCTTTCTTCTGGTTGCTTTAATCTTGGTGGTTCAGACTTGTTCTGATGGTAAATTTCCTTCCTGTAGTAATCTTCATTGAATGGATTTTCAGAATCATCAGCAGCATACGCATTTCTGCACTCTCGCTTAAAGTGACCTCTTTGTTTGCATTTGAAGCATGTCACCTTAGATTTATCAAATCCCAATTTGGTAGACGGTCCACCAATTGACTTTCTCCACGTTATCTCCATGAACCGTTGTGCCCGACGAACCGCACTGGCCATGCACCATCTTATATCCATTAATTCCATCTCCTCGGGGTCTAATTGATCATAATCTTCTTCCGTCAAGTTGGTATTGCCAATCTTCCCTGCAACGAGGCTTTCATACGATTCAAGTACAGATGCCAAGAAAACCATCTGTTGTTTTGCCGATTCTTCGCTGAAATTCTGCCCATTCTTCAAATCCACTGCGATATTACACTGAAACAAATTCTTAGAAGCAGATTGACTTGAAGTGTTTGAAGAAGATCCACTGTGAAAACCACTGTGAAGACTTTCATTGTTCACTGTACTTGAACTTTCTGCAGAAAATGTTGTTCTTGGAGACCCAGCCTGCGGTACATTTCATCTGTAGTAAAGCTCTACATTCTGCTGATAAGCTGGATTGTTGACTTTAGATCTCTTTATCTCCAACTCATGACTTTCAAGCCTTTCAATCAGCAAATCCACTTTTAAATCTTCAGGCTTGATTGTATTTTTCAACATTAGAGCGAAGTATTGCCACTCTTGATCATTTGGCAATGAATCAAACAATTTATCCACCAGCTCCTCTTCAGAAGGTAAGATTTGGTATCTGATCAGCTCCATTTTTAGATGTCCGAATCTCTCAATCATTTTACAAACAGATTCATTTTTCATACAATTGAATAAATCAAACTCTTTACGCAACAATTTCTTTTTGTTTTTAACAATTTCATTACTTCCTACACATTTTCTCTCTAACGCTTCCCACAAACTCTTTGAAGTCTTTTCTTGTTCGAACAATGAAATAATATCTTCTCTTACTGACTGTTTGATCAATGTTATCATTCTATATTCAGCCACAACATTTTTTATATCTTTTTCTGTAAAATCTTTTGGTTCTATTAACTCTCCTCCCTCTTTTACAGGTTTATTGTATCCATTTGTTAGTTTTAACCAGCTTTCAGTAGCAAAGGCTTTTACCCAACCCTCAAATCTATTTTTCCACCAGTGATAATCTTCCACTTTCATTAGCTTTGGTGGCTTCTGTTGGCTCCCGTACATGTTCTCAAACTTCAAATTCTCCGAAATCTCTTTTGAATATTCTTTCATCTCAGATCTTCTATCTGATGATTCGGAAGTGAACGCGTACATATCGCTAAACGGGTTTATGAAATTATCATCCATCATGAACGTACCTGAAAAAAAAATCAGTCAAACACTTAGAAAATTTTTAGGTTTTGAAAAATCAGCAAGTTCAAGCGAAATCTGATCTAAGTGTTTCAAGCGAAAACAAAGAACAACACTAGTTCAAGCGAAATCAATGAACAATTTCGATTCAAGCGAAATCCTGCCAAACCAATTTCGCTTCACCAGTTTCAAGCGAAATCCGAGATGATGTATTTCGCTTCAACTGATTACAAGCGAAATCCAAGTCCAGATCTGATTCAAGCGAAATTAACAGAGAATCAATTTCGCTTCAACAACTTCAAGCGAAATCCAGCCAAAATGTCTGATTTTGAAGCGAAATCAACTACAAAATTCGAACACTTTCAAGCGAAACCTAGTTTTAGGTAATATTTCACAAGATTTAATCTGAGTTTTAGTCCAAATCTTTGTAGGCTTTGTTAAAACTACGTTTTACACGATATACTCGAAAATCAGACCATTTCGACCGTTGGAACTTGTTCAGATCAGAAAAATATAAAAAGAAATGAGTAGAAATGAGAGAAATCGGTAGAATCAAGCTGTAGTAGTATGAACTCCTCGTCCTGAGCTCTGATACCACTTGTTGGACCGTTCTACGACCTCGAAAAGTCAGTCAAGGACATTCATCTTCATATGTAAAGGCGGAATCAATGCATACGAAGTTACAACAGCTATTCTCTTTAATTTCTTCTCTTTTATTGCTTTCTGATTACAATTTGACAGAGTTTCGTTCCACAAGCAATGATCCAAGTCTTTCACAAATGAACACCACAACCCTATATATAAGCATGTAGATTTCGCTTGAACTGGTCTGAAGCGAAATCATGTCCTGTTGATTTCGCTTGAACTGATTTCAAGCGAAATCTTCATGTTAAACATGTCTAAACCCTAATTAATACCCTGTTGTGTATTCAAACAAACAATCTAGACACAAGACTTGATTATGACGTAATCAACAGACATATAGTGCACCAACAAAACAATAGAAAATGAAAAAAACAATTAAAAATTATAATCTAATTTCTCATCCAAATCTTCACTGTCATCAGCCTCTTCTACTTTAACCTTTTTGGCGTTTTGAAGCTATTTTTCAATACCTTATGTAGATCCTTATTTTCCTACATAACGCCCGTGTTTAGAAGATGCTTATTTTTTGTTGCATCCTTTATTGTGGGTGGATATATACTTGTTTGATGACATGTAGAAGACCAACGCCTGCGCTAATGTATTGTTCCCTTCATGCCATCAATATATCCATCAAGAACAAAGTGACATGATGTCATATCAGTGTCATCAGTTTTTTTTCTTGAATATTTGTCTATCTCATTCAGCAAAAGATTATAGAGATACCCAACTCAGAGAATAATCCATTCAGTGAAACTTCATTTAGATCAATACTCAATATAGAAGAATTGAGGTTCTGTATCTGTGGCTTTTTTAACTATTATTTTTGGCGTTTTAAAGTGAATGGTTTCTAGGAAATATGGCGTTTGTTTTTTGTTTGTGATCGATTGTGCAGAGACGTCTCTCTTATAGGATGTTTTTGACGTGTAGTTTAGGCAGGATTTTATTTATAATAAATGATATTAATAAAGTAGCCGTCTTATCAGTTACTGTGTATTTTTACTGTTTTTTTTTTCAGCTTTTTATGAGTTTTTAGGGTTATAGACTTTCCATCTCCCAAGTTTGGCGTTTTTTAATGGCTTTAAGTAGTTTTTGACTTTTTTTTTTTTCATTTTTAGCTTTTATTAATATTTCTGCAAACTACTTTCATTATAGTTTGGGAGTTTTTTGGCGTTTTTACTGCATTATGGCGTTTCACATGCATTATGACTGTTTGGCGTTTTATTAATATAATGTATTTTTTTTATTCTAAGTTGCAAAATACATAACAAACAACAAAAAAATAAAATTAAAAAAATAAAAATAGAAACAATTCATCTTCCAAATCTTCACTGTCATCAGTCTCTTTCTTCTTTGAATCATGTTCGCTGGCGGTTTGGCTTAGCCATGCTTGTGCTTTTGTGGCCGTTTGGAAAGACAAAATGACATAACTTTTTTCTTTGAATATGTATCTTCAAACAACTCATCCGTGTCATTCGCCTTTTCATGCCATTATAATATTCATCAATAACAAAACACAAAAAATGACATAAGTCTGACACCAGCATCTTTTTGTTTATGATTTGTTCATCTCATGCAGCAAAATGTTACTTGAGTCACAGCACCTCACGGAAGAATGCATTCTCCGAAACTTTGGCGTAGAACAATTTTTGAATATACAAGAAACAATATTTGCCATTTTTGCGTTTTACTGAGGAAATAGTGTATCTGAAAGAACCGTCGATTTTTTGGAATCTTTGATGTTTGAGTGTTTTGGCGTTTTCTAAGATGAATGGTATATAGTAGAAAATATGACGTTTTTTGAGTAGGTGTGTTTGATGTTTTGAGGATTTTGGCGTTTGTAAGATGAATGGTATATAGTAGAAAATATGGCGTTTCAGGTTCTGGGGGGTGTGTTTTTATGTCTGGGATGTTTTTGTTTATATAGGGATGTGTTTTGGTCCGTAATGGCGTTTTATTCATTAGTATGGCGTTTTGGTATATAAGTGTAAGGACCTTTTTACCCTTAATGAGGCACGTCCACGTAATAAAATTGATGTTATTTACGAAAACGCCACCGCGCTAATCTAGTCCATAGATTGTTTTAATCAGACGATCAATAAGCGTTCTCACCGTTCTCACACTTTCTACCGTTTTCTCTAAATCCCGACCCTATATATATATATATAGGGGACCGCTAGAATGAGAACCACCACGAGTTATGAGAACCGCGAGAACCAAGTGCCACGGAGGGGCGTTAGACCACGATTTTTTTTACAACTAGATCCGTATATTTTAACAACATTCGTAAAAAAAAAATTTTCAAACGGCGCGCCCGAGGGGGTAGTTTTTTACACCCAAAGTTTGGTGTTTTTTATTATTTTTTTGTTTTTTCTTTTTTTTTTACAAACTTTGGGTGTAAAAAACTACACCCTCGGGCGCGCCGTTTGAATTTTTTTTTTTTACGAATGTTGTTAAAATATACGGATCTAGTTGTAAAAAAAATCGTGGTCAACGCCCCTCCGTGGCACTTGGTTCTCGCGGTTCTCATAACTCGTGGTGGTTCTCATTCTAGCGGCTTCCTATATATATATATATATATATATATACACACACACATATGTGTGTGGGTTGGGGGATGATAAAACGAAAACCTACTCCAGTTGAAAAAATCAAACAAACTCATCTCCACATTGATCAACTTATATCTATGGTCACCATTCATCCACTTTTAATTTTTTATAAAAAATGTTAAAAAGTACAAAAAATGTATTTTGTGAAATGTAACAATGTTCTCTCTCGTCTGACACAACCGTAATAGGTTCTTTTTCCTATCTTCTCTGAAAAACAGTGTAACACGTCCTCTCTTATCTCTCCTTTGCAAAAAAAATGTAATACGTGCGGTGTAAAAAATTGCTACATATATCATCTATTTATGCCTTTTAAGAATTGTTAAATAAATAACTAGCAAAACATATAAGAATTGGTACTTGTTGTAGTCATTTACTAAGACCCAATTCTAACATTTTTTGTGTTACATAAAAAATGTTACACAAAACTGTAACAATGCTAAGACCCAATTGTTACTTTCATATGAACTGTGATTATACACTTCTTAAATTCTAAAATGTCTAGAATCTAAAATAAAAACACCCAAAAGAGTGTAACATATGAAAGTTCAAAAATGGTAGTTTAAATTCAAAAAATATGTTAGCCAAAAAGTGTAACAGGTAAAGTACAAAAATCTAGACATGTGATGAATTTTCAATAATGGCATTTTGTCCACCTATTACATAAATGATGTGGCACAATCATGTCCACTCAAATAGTTTGAATGATTTTTTGAACTTATGTGAGATTTCTTGGTCTAACAAGCCTATACACACACATTAAGTATAACAACAATTACTTGTGGGACGCTTTAGACAACACCTATTATTTGGACTACAGCAATTTATAGGTGCTGGATTCCAACCGCAAACCAACTAGGATTTCCAAATTTATGGTGTAAGTGAATCACGTTGATAAGGTTAGTGCTCGAAAGTTTTCCTAATTGGTAATTTGCAATTTATAAAGTTCCGAATGGGGTTATTTGAAGTGTTGGAGAGATATATGAAGAAATTCTTAAGTGGAGGATCTAAAAAAGCGAGAAAGACTCATTGGGTGGCGTGGGATATAGTTGCTGTAAAAAACAATGGTATGATTTTATTATCTTGAGAAGAGTCAACATAGATTACACTTAACAATGATTCAAAAATCAAAATACATAAAAGGGTAGACAAAACAACCAGCTGTTATGAACAGACCGATTGGAACTAGAAGAAGACTTGTAATTGTGCTTGTGAATCTTATCTTGAAAGGAGCAGATCACCCTTCTATTTAAGGGGAAAAGCTAGGACATAAAGGAGGAAGGGGAGCAAGCTGGAGACAGAGAAGCAAATCAATTTTGCCAATGACCAGATCAATTTAGACCAAATATAAAGCTTCCCAAACAAAGCCCCTCACAAAAAAGAGAATAAAAAAGGAATTAGAAAAGGCTAATTGAATTATAAAAAATATATATTTATATATATTTTAACACCCACCCATAATTCAAGTAGCAAAAACACTTAACAACCCAAGTTGTTTACATAGAAAGTTATGTTGTTCGCTGCCAAGACATTTTGTAAAAATATCTGCAATTTGTCTAGAGGTATCGATCTTTTCTGTTTTCACAATTCCAGAGGAAATTTTTTCTCGAATAACGTGTAGATCGATTTCAAAGTGTTTAGTTTTATCATGAAAGACAGGATTGGCAGCAAATGACAAAGCTGCAGAACTATCACAAAATAGTTCTACTGGTAACTTTATATGGATATGTAATTCTTTCAAAACATTTAAGAGCCACATTACCTCACACGTACCATCACATAAGGCTCGATACTCCGCCTCAGCAGTGGATCGAGACACAACGGATTGCTTTTTGCTTTTCCAACAGACCAAGTTTCCTCCCCAGAATATAGAGAAACCAGTCACAGACCTCCGGTTGAGCTTACACTTACCCCAATCAGAATCGGCATAGCATTTTAACTCGGACAAACTACCTTTAGAAAAGGATAAACCAAGGCCAGGGGACAGTTTGAGATATCTTAAAACATGAAAGGCAAGTTGTAAGTGAGATTTTAGTGGACTGTGCATATATTGACTTAAGATGTGAACAGCATACGATATATCAGGTCTAGTGAGAGTAAGATAAATTAACTTACCTTCCAGCCTTTGATATTCAGTTATATTCTCTAACAAGTCATCTCCAGCAAGAGCATTGTCCTTATTATAAATAACTGCATTTTGTTCTATTGGGGTGGAAACTGGTTTAGATCCCAATAGGCCAAATTCAGAAAGTAAATCCAAACAATATTTTCGTTGTGACAAACACAAAACACCATTTTCTTGAACAACCTCTATTCCCAAAAAGAACTTTAGCAGACCCAAATTCTTATTTTGAAATTTTGAATTTAAGAAAGCCTTAATTTTATCAATTTCATTTTTATTATTTCCTGTTATCACAATATCATCAACATAGACTAATAGAGCGATAAACACATCAGAGCTAGACTTAACAAACAAAGAATAATCACTCACACTTTGCACAAAACCAATTTCGAGTAAAGTACTAGTTAATTTTTCAATCCATTTACGTGGAGCTTGTTTTAACCCATATAATGATTTTACCAGCTTGCACACCTTCGTTTCGCTTTCAGAGAAATACCCTTCAGGAAGGGTCATATAAACCTCTTCAGATAAGTTACCATATAAGAACGCATTATTAACATCAAGTTGATATAAACTCCATCCATTGTTAACAGCCAAACTAACTAGACAACGAACAGTAACCATTTTAACTATCGGAGAGAATGTTTCATCAAAGTCAACACCTTCACGTTGACTATACCCCTTAGCAACTAGCCTAGCTTTATATCTATCTATTTGACCATTAGACTTATACTTAACTTTGTAGATCCATTTAGATCCAATAGGCTTTCTGCCAGGTGGAAGCTCAGTTAGTATCCAAGTATTATTTCTGTTTAGAGCTTCCATCTCATCATTCATGGCTTGAGCCCAATTTGGATCTCTAATGGCTTCTTTAAAGCTTTTTGGTTCGGAACATTTGTCTAAGTTACTTATAAAGCAAAAAATTTCCGGGGACAATCTTGAATAATTTACTACCTTTTCCACCCCATATTTCACTTTCCCTTCTACAACAAAATCAGATAGTTTTTAGGTAAATTAGTTTGTCTAACAGATCTCCTTACATCATGTGAAGTGTTATTAGGAAGTTGAGATTGACCCTCAGGAGAAGTATTTATCTCATCATACTCATTCTCAGAGGTTGCAGCAGCTCTACTATCACTTCCAACCCCTGATGTACCACCTACAGGGCCATCTGGAATAGTATTTGATCTTTCCAGATTTTCAGTGGTACTTCCAGAGTTGGCAGGCAATTTGCTAGTGCTACCTTCTCCCTGAGAATGACTATTTTCAGTTTCCTTCCCATCATCATCGGGAGCATTTAAACCATCATTAGAAATTTTAGCGACAAACTTTGTTTCTAAATCAAAGAAGTTTAAGTGATTTACTTCAGAAGTAGTATGCCCAGATTTATGAGTTGAACTAGTTTTAAAAGGATAAATGTTCTCATAAAACTTTACATCTCTAGAAAAAAACATTACTTTATTATCTAAGCTCCAAAGTTTATAACCCTTTTTTTTATTAGAGTACCCAATAAAAACACATTTTTCGGCTCTACTTTCAAATTTATTATGATTGTTTAAAACAGTTGAAAAACACAAACAACCAAAATTTCTAAGATGGTTAAGGGAAGGTTTATACCCAAACATGATCTCAAACGGAGACTTTCCTAATAACACAGATGAAGGAGTCCTGTTAATTAGATAAATAGCAGTTAATACACATTCAGCCCACATATTAAGGGGAATACCCCCTTGAAACAACAAAGATCTAGCAACATTTAACAAAAGTCTATGTTTACGTTCCACTACTCCATTGTGTTGAGGAGTATAAGGACAAGTTGTTTGATGAAGAATCCCATTTTCATTTAAAAAAGCAATAAAACTATTATTAACAAATTTTGTGTCATTGTCGCTTCTAAAAATTTTAATAGTTTTATTAAATTGATTCTTGATCAAATTAAAAAAGGTTTTCACATTACATAGAACTTCATCCTTTGATTTTAACATAAACACCCAAACAGATCTAGAAAAATCATCCACCACGGTTAAAAAATATTTATATCCTTCTCTACTAGTTACCTTATAAGGTCCCCAAAGATCCAAATGTACCAATTCGCCTATTTCCTTTGACTTATGATTACTCAAGGGAAAAGGATTCCTGGTCTGTTTGGATCTGTGACATACATCACATGGAACAGTAGACAAGTCGGACACATTCAGATTTAAATCAGATTTTAAAACATTTAAAACTTTATCAGATGGATGACCTAATCTAGAGTACCAAAGATTCCTACAACTTTCGCTTGTTTTACTGCTACTATTACACACCTTAAAAGGCCTAGACATATCTTTTATCAAGTACAAGCCATCTTCCGCTCTACCAGTCATCACCACATTCTTTAAATTCAAATCCTGAACGTAACATTTAAACTCATCAAACAAAACAGTCAATTTACTATCTCTAAGCAGTTTGTGCACAGAGAGCAGGTTGACACTGTACTCGGGGATAACCAACACATCAAACAATGTAACATTTTCATTTATTTTGATATTACCTATTTTGGTAACTTTTACGGAGGTTTCGTTAGGATGTTTAACTCTCATGTTAAAGTCAGACATATGAATAGCGTTAAATAAATTTGTATCAGACATCGTCATGTGTTGGTTTGCACCCGAGTCAACAATCCAACCATGACCCTCAACTAAATTAGATACACTCGAGCAAGAAACCCAATTCAAATCAAACACACCTGCCATGTTCGATTGTACTGACTCTTCTGCTGCTTTATCTCCCACTAATGCTAACAATTTTGCAATTTGGTCATTAGTAAAAGGGAATTCGGAGTTTGCAGCCACATTGTTGGACTTGTTCAGATTTGATTTTTGAGAACTTTGTTCATTATTTGAATTAGATTTTAAAATTTTTTGACCAGTTTGCTTCTTTTTATAACCAGGTGGATATCCAACTAATTCATAGCAACGGTCAATTGTATGCCCGAGCGTATTGCAATGAGTGCATTTTATGTCACACCCCTTTCTAAGGCGGAAGCACGAGGTGTGATCATGAAAGGTTTTCATTGCATACGATTGGTAAACATACTACATGCTCATAAAATAACTGCAAATACCCATAACATTACGTAACTGAAAACATAAGTTTAATGTTTACATCATGATACAGCATATTGTCTGAAAAGTTACGACTTTATTCAAGATAAACATAAACAACATCCGAGAGCATGAGTAAGACCGCACGCACATCCACTAGTTACCTGAAATACATGTGAGTTTTGGAAAAACGTCAACATAATGTTGGAGTGAATTCATGCAGTTTTTGTATTTTACGTTGGTATACTTTGTATGAAAACATAGTTTGTATCTTGTATAAATCAAGTATCCTTGTATAAATCCAGTATTCATGTATAAACCAAGTATTCTTGTGTACACCACGTACTCATGTATAAATCAAGTATTCTTGTATAAATCAAATATTCATGTATAAATCAAGTATTCTTGTGTACACCACGTACTCATGTATAAATCAAGTATTCTTGTGTAAATCAAATATTCATGTATAAATCAAGTATTCTTGTGGTATGAATCTTGTATAAATAAGGTGTTCTTGTATGTATTAGGGTTGTTAATGGGTTGCAAGGCCATTAACATGTGACACGACATAGGAAGTCACCAAACCATAGGCATTTATCAAGTTTTTCTGAGACACAAAAGCACTACTTGGTACTCGTTCTCACCAAGAGTGTGGCTGCCCGAAACCCGTTAGATCTAACCTTTTGTTCTACGGTCTAGGTATATTATTGATTAATGGTGCTTATGGTACCCTATTCGTGACACGATTTCTCGTATCATTTCTTGTATCATTCCTTAAAACGCATCATACTTGGTACTCGTTCTCACCAAGAGTGCTTCTTGTATTCTCGCATCATACTTGGTACTAGTTTTCACCAAGAGTGCTTCTTGTTATCATACCATTTGTAAACATTGTAATATTTGTAACATGTATTTCACCCCCGAAGTTATAAAACTGAAAACAGTTAAAAGAAAAGGGGGAGCATGAACTCACAACTTTGCGTTCCTGCATCGTAAACTTCACCAAATTTGCTTATCTAGCGTCGTGACCTAAACGTGTTTTATTAAAATTAGTCACTAGACTTGTATCGCACAAGTACAAGTCACCATCTTTTATGTATATGTTTTCTTGTGTTAAAAATAATTTATATTTTTAACTATGTATCTTACTTATATTATTTTCTCAGAAATAAATATAAGTATCTTGTATTTTGCACCCGAACTATGTATTTTGTCCATACTTCATTTCATGTTTATAACTTGTCTAAGTTATTTACTCTATCAGGTAATATATTTTCACAAATATATTTTCCCGTATGTGTCTAAGTATGTTGTATGTGTATCTTTGTGCTTTTACTTCTTATGAGTACTTAGTGTATTTTCAAGTCCTAATACACTATTGTATGCAATACATACTACATACACTTAGCACAAAATTTTGTGATAAATAGATACATATATTTTTCTCAAAAATATACATACTTAATATCAATTTTCTTCTTGAAGAAACCATCATTTCTTAACACAAAAATTAGGGAAACCTTGGTGAATGTTTTTAGATACATTTTTAGGGAATAAGTTTCTCAAAAACTTATATTTTTCTAAGTGTCAAAATTTATATAAATTTTGACAGAGTTTCCCCTAAAAATGGAGGTTTCCCATGTTTTCAAAACATGTGTTTATTTTCTTTTAAAATCATCTCAACAATCAACAACACAATCAAGTCTTACCAAGTTCCAAATCAAGTAAATTTCACTACACTATGTACTTGAAGTTTTTTTTTGTAAAAACTTGTAGTAACTTACCATGTTATTTAGTAGGTTTAGATACCCTTAAAAACATGGTTGTTTGTTTGTAAATCACATTATTAAAAGATTTGGTCCTTTACAACTTGTAATCACATTTTACAAAAATGTTTATTTGTAACATCTTCTTGTTTCTCTAGTATCTATACACTTATTTTATCACCAAAAGTAGTGTATGTTTAAGTAAAACCAAGATCTTCTAAAAATCAAATTTTAAACATGGTTCTATTAGAAAAACCACTCATGAATCTTAGATTCACAAGATTACTAGCTTGTTTTGTTCAATATTTTTCCAAGAAATCATTCATTCATCAAGTTCATGTCTTAACAAGAGGATGATTATTTCATGTTGTTACATAATCATCCTCCCACTTGCTAGATCATGTGTTTAATCACAATCTAGCAAGCTTTATGTGATGATCAACATCATCATTTCAACAAGCAAGCATCATTCATACACTAAACACATAATTTCACCACTATTTCATCATGTGTAAGACTTATGTTCAAGATTCATGTTCATATTCTTTAGTTATCTTGTGTTAATCATCATGTTATATCTTTTAACCAACTAAAATGGAAGTAAACAAGGGTGTTCAAGAATCTTACAACTAGCTTAAAGCTAGGGAAGAACAATGAAGAAGATTGAGTGGATAATAGCACACAAGAGAGGTCCTTCAAGATTCGTGAGCACCAAGCTTTGTTAGGGATCTTCTTGCACCTTTAAATGAGTGTGGAATTGGGTGATCAAGGTCGAATGATGGTGGTGATGTGGGTGGTAGTTTCGGCCGAGTTTAGAGAGGATGAAGAAGGAGAGTTGAGGTGTGAAATGATGGTGAGCTTATGGTCCATCTTATGACATGTTAAGCCTTTAACCAATGGATCTTATGTTCCTTTAGTACATAGCATAATCTTGGATAAATCTTAGGAAGATTAGGTGAATCATATAAGATCAAGCAAAGATCTTAGTGGGGCCATGCTTGGTCCGAAATCAGCCAAAGGGGGGGGGGGGGGGTTAGTGTAAATTTCATTCCCTAATTCCATATGTAAGTAAGCTTTCAAGTGTAAGGTTTAGGGACCTAGTGTGTTATTATGTTATAAGGGGTGTTATGGTGTTCAGGGACCATAACTAGCTCAGAAACATTAAAACATTGCTTCTAATAATATTTTGATGTTCCGGGTTATGTCCGGTTATTCGGTTAGATACCGGTTCATTAAAGTGCTAAATTGCACCGTTTAATGTCCTTTAAGTACCTTTTTGTATTACTTTCAATTCCCGACGCTTAGGGAAGTATTCTGGATGATGAATCATGAATTCTGAATAATATATCAAGGTTAAAATGCTGAATTATGGCTGATTATAGCTGAATTTAATAAAATTATGCACTTAAAGTGCGTTTCGGGTGCTTTTTAGTGCGTATTTTAGCTTCCGGAAAGTCTATATATAAACCCTAGTATGTACTCTTGGGTTTTAATGTATTCTTGTCGTTGGACCTACACCTAGGCTCCGATTCTATTGTCTGACTGCTTTCTGCAGTTTTGTTGACACAGTGTGTCTTACCGGTGAGTTTACTAGTATTTCTGACGCAACACTTTTCATTAGTGCATAAAGAAATATTTTGTAGTATAAAACATGCATGAATTCACTTGTATAGTATGTAATTAGACAATGTTGACATTTAAGCACATAATTGCAGTCATTAAATAATAATGAAAGTGTACGGAAATTACCGGTTTGGTGCCACTTGTCACAGTCTCCCCCTGTTAAAAGAATTTCTTCCCGAAATTCAGGCTGAGCTGACTCTTGCAGGAGTCTTCTTGAACAGGCGGGGGTACTTTTCTTTGAACTGGTCTTCACGTTCCCACGTGTACTTGGGTCCGTGCTTAGAGTTCCAACGTACTTTGACAAGTTTCACACTGCTCCTCCTGGTCTTGTTGACTTTCCAGTCGGTAATCTCAACGGGTTGTTCTGTAAATCGGAGGGCATCATCAATATGCACTTCATCCGCAGGGATGATCACGTTTTCTTGTGTTGGACTCTTCTTGAGGTTGGATACATGAACGTATCATGTACTCCATTAAGTTCTTCCGGTAACTCCAACTTGTACGCCACAGTACCAATTCTTTCCAAGATTCTGAATGGTCTGATGTATCGTGGATTCAGCTTTCCACGTTTTCCAAATCTTACTACGCCCTTCCAAGGTGAGACTTTTGTCCCACCTCGAACTGTAATGGTTTTCGTCTTCGATCAACGTAGATCTTTTGTCAATCTCGAGCCGCCTTAATGCGTTCTCAAATATGCATAATCTTGTCGGTTGTCTCTTGTACAAGTTCAGGACCAACCATTCGTTTGTCTCCAGCGTCTGCCCAACATAGGGGCGATCGGCACTTGCGGCCATATAGAGCTTCGAACGGTGCGGATTTTATGCTTGTATGATAACTGTTATTGTAGGAAAACTCAACTAAGGGTAGATGAGTATCCCAGCTGCCGCCTAAGTCTAAAACACATGCGCGAAGCATATCTTCCAGCGTTTGTATGGTACCTTCACTCTGACCGTCTGTTTGCGGATGGAAGGTCGTGCTTAGATCTAACTGTGATCCAAAGGCTTCCTGAAAGGATTGCCAGATTCTTGAGACAAAGCGTCCATCTCTGTCTGAAATGATTGAGATAGGCACTCCATGACGTGCCACAATTTCTTTTAAGTATATCTCAGCGAGCTTTCCAGTGCTGTCTTTTTATCGGATCGGTAAGAAGTGCGCAGACTTTGTTAACCGATCAACTATCACCCATATCATATCGTGCCCTCTCGGGGTCCTGGGTAATTTCGTTATGAAGTCCATCGAGATTTGCTCCCACTTCCACATGGGTATCTCTGGTTGTTGTAGTAGGCCGGACGGTTTCTGATATTCAGCCTTAACCTTAGCACAAGTTAGGCACTTTCCAACATAAATAGCAACATCGCTCTTGAGTCTCGGCCACCAATAGTATTCTTTTAAGTCTTGATACATTTTGTCCGATCCTGGATGGATCGAGTATCTTGATTTGTGCGCTTCATCAAGAATGACTTCTTGAATGTTGCCATAGAGCGGAACCCAAATACGCTTCTTAAAGTATAGGGCTCCCTCTTCATTTGGCACCATATATTTCAACATACCTCGGAGGTATTCAGCTTTACAGTTTTCCATCTTAAGGGCTTCTTGTTGCGCGTCACGAATGCGTTCTCTGAGGTTCGTTTGAATAGTCAATTTCAATGCTCGAACCCTTAGGGTCTTAACCCTTTCCTTTCAACTTAGCGCGTCTGCTACAACGTTTGCTTTTCCAGGATGGTACTTAATCTCACAGTCATAATCGTTCAGCAACTCAACCCATCGTCGCTGACGCATGTTTAATTCTTTCTGATCAAATATGTGTTGTAGGCTTTTGTGATCTGTGAAGATTGTACATCGAGTACCATATAAATAATGTTGCCAGATCTTCAAGGCGAATACCACCGCACCCAGTTCCAAGTCGTGCGTGGTGTAGTTCCTTTCATGAACCTTCAATTGTCTTGAAGCGTAAGCGATGACTTTTTGGCGTTGCATGAGCACGCAACCCAAACCTTGTCGTGAAGCGTCGCAGTATACAAACGAAGTCTTCAGTGCCTTCGGGTAAGGATAGTATTGGTGCATCACATAGCTTATTCTTAAGTAGCTGGAAGTCTTCTTCCTGCTTGTCACCCAGTCGTATTTCTTGTCTTTCTGTTTAAGGGTCGTTAGCGGTTGAGCTATCTTTGAGAAATTCTCAATGAATCGTCGATAATAGCCCGCTAAGCCCAAAAATTGTCGAACTTCAGTTGGGGTTTTGGGGGCTTCCCAATTCTTTATTGCTTCGATCTTGGCTGGGTCTACATGAATGCCCTTCTCGTTCACAACATGACCAAGAAGTTGTACTTCGCGAATCCAGAATTCGCATTTCGAGAACTTTGCATAAAGTTTCTCTTTCTTTAGTAGTTCTAGAATGGTTCTGAGGTGTTGCTCATGTTCTTCTTTCGTTCGCGAGTAAATCAGGATATCATCGATAAATACAATCACGAATTTATCGAGATATGGTTTGCAAACGCGGTTCATTAGATTCATAAAGACCGCTGGTGCGTTCGTCAGCCCGAATGGCATCACAAGGAATTCGTAATGCCCATAGCGTGTTCTGAATGCAGTCTTTGGTACACTTTCCTCTTGAATCCTTAACTGATGGTATCCAGATCAAAGATCGATCTTGGAATAGTAGCTCGATCCTTGCAATTGATCGAATAAGTCATCAATCCTCGGTAGTGGATACCTATTCTTGATTGTGAGCTTGTTCAATTCTCTGTAATCGATACACATCCGCAGGGTTCCATCCTTCTTCTTCACGAACAATACTGGAGCTCCACAGGGTGAGAAGCTTGGTCTTATGAATCCTTAATCCAACAACTCCTGGAGTTGTGTAGATAATTCTTGCATTTCGGATGGTGCAAGCCGATAGGGTGCCTTGGCTACAAGAGCGGCTACTGGACCCAAGTCTATACGGAATTCGACTTGTCGTTGCGGAGGTAGTCCTGGCAGATCTTCGGGAAAAACATCAGGGAATTCCTTCACCACATGAATGTCTTCGAGTTTTGGCTCCTCAGCCTTCTTATCTACAACGTGCACCAGGAAAGCAACACATCCTTTCCTTAAGCACTTCTGTGCCTTCATACAACTGATGATCCGCAGAGGCGTGTCTCGTTTTTCTCCATGCACGATGAGCGTTTCATCGTTCGCCAAAGGGATGCGAATGATTTTCTCGTGGCAAATAACTTCAGCTCTGTTCTTGGACAACCAGTCCATTCCGACCACTACATCGAAGCTACCCAATTGAATAGGTAAGAGGTCGATGCTGAATCTTCGTTCGCCAAGTTCTAATGTGCAACCTCTAACAACTTCGCCCGATTCAACGAGTTTACCATTGGCTAGCTCTATAGAATAAGGAATATCTAATCTACTAGATTCTATTCCAAGCATACGTTTAAATTCCACAGACATGAAGCTATAATCGGCACCAGTGTCAAATAGTATGGATGCAAAGTGATTGTTAACGAGAAACGTACCGGTGACCATATTAGGGTCCTCTCGTGCGTTCTTTGCTCCAATCACAAATGCTCGAGCCTGAGAATTGTTTCCCTTTGGGCAGTCTTTTATGAAATGATCATTGCTTCCACAACTGAAGCATCCTCGGTTCTTCCCATTTCCGTTACCATTCCTGTTGCCAGTACCATTTCCATTTCCACCATTGTTTCTAGTTCCAGCACCGTTGCGGTTTCCATTCCAGTTCTTTCCTTTACCCCAACAGTCTTCTGTTTGATGACCCAATCTACCACATTTGTCGCACCTTGGAATGCGACAAACTCCTTAATGATGATACTTACATTTTTGGCATTTAGGCAGGGTGCCTTGGTATCCTCTGGCTGCAGTATCATTTGCCGCTGCAAAGGTTCTTGCCTTCTTAGATGGGTTAGTGTCACGCTTCTTGTTGCATGAACCTTTGTTGTTGTTGCGGGTTGCTTGATTCAGATTTGAATGTTTCCTCTTCTTGTCACCAGATGACTCAGCATGCGTCTCGGTCTTTTCAGTTGGGTTCAGTGATAACTTCTTCATACGAACACAATCTTCAGTAAGGCTGACAGCCAGAGTTACAGCCTCAGTGATTGTTTGAGGTTTGGCCGAAGTTACCATGCCGCGAAATTCTGAGGCCAATCCCCAAATGTAGCGTTCAACGCGCTTAAATTCGGGAGTCACCATGTAAGGGATCACCCTTGACAGATCATGGAACCTTCGAGTATACCCAGTAATGTCTGCACCTTCCATGGTCAAATGCCAAAACTCTGTCTCCAACCTTTGGAGTTCAGCACGAGAGCAATACTTCTCTCTCATTCTTTCCTTTAGTTCACCACAGGTCAGGCCATAAGCGGCATCATCACCCAGGGTTTGGACTTGCAAATTCCACCAAGTTAGAGCTTCATCAAAAAACAACCCAGTAGCAAAAGTGACTTGCTGATCCGCGGTACACTTGCTCATACGGATAGTAGCTTCAGTCTTCTCCGTCCAGGGCACAAACGCTACTGCACCTCCTGTGCCGTCGTAGTTCATTGGTTTGCAGTCGAGAAACTGCTTGAAAGTGCAGCCCTGAGCTGCGTTCCCTCCAGATGAATCTCCATTCCCATTGCGTTTTGCATTGCTTGGTCCTCCACTTTGTTCTGTACGGTTTGCCTCGTACTGGGCGATAGCGGCGGAGATTCTTTCTTCCAGTAGAGCGTTCAGCTCTTCAGCAGTTCTTGGCAGTGGGGGAGGAGGAGGTTGATCATGAGCGTTCACAGCTCTTCTGGGTGCCATGTTCTGACAGAACACAACATAATAGGGTTAGACATTTGTTTGATATCGTCCTACGAGACAGTAGTAGTAGTTATATATATATATATATATATATATATATATATATATATATATATATATATATATATATATATATATATATATATATATATACACACAGGCATATACCACATAAGTGACATCAAACAATCCGCCAAATGTATAAAACAATTCATACAGCAACACGCATGTATAATTAGGTAAACACCTTATTTCACATTGGTGGCTCTTGTCTTTATACCCTAAATCATTACCCTATTCTTGTACTGAGGGAGTCTATACGTGACAAGACTTGCTGTGTTTTCTGTGCACTGAATCCCATAATTATGTATGCATCCATAATTACGTAACTCCTTGCACAGTCCGCACAGTTCGTTTCATCCTCGTATCTCTTCCTTCAGATAAGTCACTGCTTTCAGGTAAAGTCACGTGTACTTGTGACATTCTACTTCTAGTATATGTATATATCAATTATCACACATAATTGCAAGTAATTCTAAATCACAGACAAGTGCTACTCCAGTGCACCCTAAGTCTCGTAGTGTCTTTTCTTGACACTTGTAAACAGTTTCAGGTAGTGGATGTCGCGGAAAGTTTTATGCAATGAAAACTTTTTGAAAAAAAATTGTTTTCGTGAAAGGATCCTAGAGATTGTAGACTAGACTCGAGAAGGAATCCTGGTTCATACAATCGCAACTCTGATACCAATCTGTCACACCCCTTTCTAAGGCGGAAGCACGAGGTGTGATCATGAAAGGTTTTCATTGCATACGATTGGTAAACATACTACATGCTCATAAAATAACTGCAAATACCCATAACATTACGTAACTGAAAACATAAGTTTAATGTTTACATCATGATACAACATATTGTCTGAAAAGTTACGACTTTATTCAAGATAAACATAAACGACATCCGAGAGCATGAGTAAGACCGCGCGCACATCTACTAGTTACCTGAAATACATGTGAGTTTTGGAAAAACGTCAACATAATGTTGGAGTGAATTCATGCAGTTTTTGTATTTTACGTTGGTATACTTTGTATGAAAACATAGTTTGTATCTTGTATAAATCAAGTATCCTTGTATAAATCCAGTATTCATGTATAAACCAAGTATTCTTGTGTACACCACGTACTCATGTATAAATCAAGTATTCTTGTGTAAATCAAATATTCATGTATAAATCAAGTATTCTTGTGTACACCACGTACTCATGTATAAATCAAGTATTCTTGTGTAAATCAAATATTCATGTATAAATCAAGTATTCTTGTGGTATGAATCTTGTATAAATAAGGTGTTCTTGTATGTATTAGGGTTGTTAATGGGTTGCAAGGCCATTAACATGTGACACGACATAGGAAGTTACCAAACCATAGGCATTTATCAAGTTTTTCTGAGACACAAAAGCACTACTTGGTACTCGTTCTCACCAAGAGTGCTTCTTGTATTCTTGTATTCTCGCATCATACTTGGTACTAGTTTTCACCAAGAGTGCTTCTTGTTATCATACCATTTGTAAACATTGTAATATTTGTAACATGTATTTCACCCACGAAGTTATAAAACTGAAAACAGTTAAAAGAAAAGGGGGAGCATGAACTCACAACTTTGCGTTCCTGCGTCGTAAACTTCACCGGATTTGCTTATCTAGCGTCGTGACCTAAACGTGTTTTATTAACGTTAGTCACTAGACTTGTATCGCACAAGTACAAGTCACCATCTTTTATGTATATGTTTTCTTGTGTTAAAAATAATTTATATTTTTAACTATGTATCTTACTTATATTTTGCACCCGAATTATGTATTTTGTCCATACTTCATTTCATGTTTATAACTTGTCTAAGTTATTTACTCTATCAAGTATGTTGTATGTGTATCTTTGTGCTTTTACCTCTTATGGGTACTTAGTGTATTTTCAAGTCCTAATACACTATTGTATGCAATACATACTACATACACTTAGCATAAAATTATGTGATCAATAGATACATATATTTTTCTAAAAAATATACATACTTAATATCAATTTTATTCTTGAAGAAATCATCATTTCTTAACACAAAAATTAGGGAAACCTTGGTGAATGTTTTTAGATACATTTTTAGGGAATAAGTTTCTCAAAAACTTATATTTTTCTAAGTGTCAAAATTTATATAAATTTTGACAGAGTTTCCCCTAAAAATGGAGGTTTCCCATGTTTTCAAAACATGTGTTTATTTTCTTTTAAAATCATCTCAACAATCAACAACACAATCAAGTGTTACCAAGTGCCAAATCAAGTAAATTTCACTACACTATGAACTTGAAGTTCTTTTTTTTTTTTTTTTTTTTTTTGTAAAAACTTGTAGTAACTTACCATGTTATTTAGTAGGTTTAGATACCCTTAAAACATGGTTGTTTGTTTGTTAATCACATTATTAAAAGATTTGGCCCTTTACAACTTGTAATCACATTTTACAAAAATGTTTATTTGTAACATCTTCTTGTTTCTCTAGTATCTTTACACTTATTTTATCACCAAAAGTAGTGTATGTTTAAGTAAAACCAAGATCTTCTAAAAATCATATTTTAAACTTGGTTCTATTAGAAAACCACTCATGAATCTTAGATTCACAAGATTACTAGCTTGTTTTGTTCAATATTTTTCCAAGAAATCATTCATTCATCAAGTTCATGTCTTAACAAGAGGATGATTATTTCATGTTGTTACATAATCATCCTCCCACTTGCTAGATCATGTGTTTAATCACAATCTAGCAAGCTTTATGTGATGATCAACATCATCATTTCAACAAGCAAGCATCATTCATACACTAAACACATAGTTTCACCACTATTTCATCATGTGCAAGACTTATGTTCGAGATTCATGTTCATATTCTTTAGTGTTCTTGTGTTAATCATCATGTTATATCTTTTAACCAACTAAAATGGAAGTAAACAAGGGTGTTCAAGAATCTTACAACTAGCTTAAAGCTAGGGAAGAACAATGAAGAAGATTGAGTGGATAATAGCACACAAGAGAGGTCCTTCAAGATTCGTGAGCACCAAGCTTCGTTAGGGATCTTCTTGCACCTTTAAATGAGTGTGGAATTGGGTGATCAAGGTCGAATGATGGTGGTGATGTGGGTGGTAGTTTCGGCCGAGTTTGGAGAGGAGGAAGAAGGAGAGTTGAGGTGTGAAATGATGGTGAGCTTATGGTCCATCTTATAACATGTTAAACCTTTAACCAATGGATCTTATGCTCCTTTAGTACATAGCATAATCTTGGATAAATCTTAGGAAGATTAGGTGAATCATATAAGATCAAGTAAAGATCTTAGTGGGGCCATGCTTGGTCTGAAATCAGCCAAAGGGGGGCGGGGGTTTAGTGTAAATTTCATTCCCTAATTCCATAAGTAAGTAAGCTTTCAAGTGTAAGGTTTAGGGACCTAGTGTGTTATTATGTTATAAGGGGTGTTATGGTGTTCAGGGACCATAACTAGCTCAGAAACATTAAAACAATGCTTCTAATAATATTTTGATGTTCCGGGTTATGTCCGGTTATTCGGTTAGATAACGGTTCGTTAAAGTGCTAAATTGCACCGTTTAATGTCCTTTAAGTACCCTTTTGTATTACTTTCAATTCCCGACGCTTAGGGAAGTGTTCTGGATGATAAATCATGAATTCTGCATAATATATCAAGGTTAAAATGCTGAATTATGGCTGATTATAGCTGAATTTAATAAAATTTTGCACTTAAAGTGCGTTTCGGGTGCTTTTTAGTGCGTATTTTGGCTTCCGGAAAGTCTATATATAAACCCTTGTATGTACTCTTGGGTTTTAATGTATTCTTATCGTTGGACCTACACCTAGGCTCCAATTCTATTGTCTGACTGCTTTCTGCAGTTTTGTTGACACAGTATGTCTGACCGGTGAGTTTACTAGTATTTCTGACGCAACGCTTTTCATTAGTGCATAAAGAAATATTTTGTAGTATAAAACGTGCATGAATTCACTTGTATAGTATGTAATTAGACAATGTTGACATTTAAGCACATAATTGCAGTCATTAAATAATAATGAAAGTGTACGGAAATTACCGGTTTGGTGCCAGTTGTCACATTTTAAATTTGGATTTCTTCCGATTTTCCTTCTATTATCAGAAAAATTTGATTTAAAAGCAATATTAGAGGTTTTACTAGTGGAAGAACCACTTCTGTGTGATTCTTCTCGTGAGATTATTGCAAAAGCAGTTTTAACTGATGGTAAAGGGTCCCTCATTAACAAATTGGACCTTATAGATTGATAACTATCATCCAGGCCCATTAAAAACTGCATTAATTTTATTAAATCTGAAAATTCCGTGTACCCTTTAGATGCAACACAAGTACAAGAAGGTAACCTAACCAAAGCATCAAACTGACGCCACATTGAGTTTAACTTATGATAATACTCAGATACTGATAAGCCATTTTGAGACACATAATTGATTTTATGGTGAAGATTAAAAATTACAGATCCGTCAATTTTACTATAAGTCTCTTTTAACTCTCCCCACACATCAACTGGACTTTTTGAAAAAAATTGACCTTGATATAACTCCTCCGAAATCGAATTTAAAATCCATGAAAGCACAATCGAGTTACATCTATCCCATTGATTAGCTAATGTATCATTATTAGTTGGTCTAACACATGTTCCGACAATGAATCCTACTTTATTTTTAATTTGTAAAGCGAGAGTCATAGCATTTGACCATATAGCATAAATAGTACCAGTTAACTCACACTAATAATTAACACATTGGTAGTATCACTAGGATGCAAATAAAAGGGATTACCAAAGTCCAGATTGCTAATTAATGTCTCCTTCTCCTTATCAGACATGTTAAAAAATGTGTCACGCAACCAAATAAGACAAACTAAACACAATCAGGAAATCAGATAGAACAAAAAAACAACTAGGACACAAAAGATGCAACACGTTTAAAGCACAAATAAACCAGTGGTCTGTCACCGGTAACCAAAATTCAAATTGTCGGTTCCCCTAACCCGGCTCAGATATGCCTAGCAACAATGAAGATGTGAAATACGAAGAAAAGATAAATAATAAAGAAAATGATAGAGATTGAGATTCTTACAGAGTACTCCAGCAGCCACGAGAGAAAAAAAAACTTACAGTGAGAAGGACGACCCAGCATAAACCTTCACCTAGATATATAGTACCAGGATTATAAGATTGTCTTGAAACCTTCACTTAGGGTTTCAAGGCTTAATTAAGAGCAGATGTGAACCAAGCAGCCCCAATCGTACCAGAGACCAAAATCATAGAAGCCGAAGTCACCAAATTGAGAATCACCAAATTGCTAGAAAACACAGCAGAAACCAACAACAGCGGATTAATTGAACAAGAACTGAATAGCCCCAATTTGAACAAATTGAGGAACAATGATAGATATTAGAGCCAAGGGCTCTGATACCATGTAAAAAACAATGGTATGATTTTATTATCTTGAGAAGAGTCAACACAGATTACACTTAACAATGATTCAGAAATCAAAATACATAAAAGGGTAGACAAAACAACCAGCTGTTATGAACAGACCGATTGGAACTAGAAGAAGACTTGTAATTGTGCTTGTGAATCTTATCTTGAAAGGAGCAGACCACCCTTCTATTTATGGGGAAAAGCTAGGACATAAAGGTGGAAGGGGAGCAAGCTGGAGACAGAGAAGCGAATCAATTTTGCCAATGACCAGATCAATTTAGACCAAATATAAAGCTTCCCAAACAAAGCCCCTCACAAAAAAAGAGAATAAAAAAGGAATTAGAAAAGGCTAATTGAATTATAAAAAATATAGATTTATATATATTTTAACAGTTGCCATGCCTAAGCATACGGGTGGTCTTGATATCTCTAGATTGCAAAACCATTAACCACTATCTTTTAGCTAAATGGGTATGGAGATTCAAGACCGAAAATCTTAACCTATGGAAAAGATTCATTGTGGCGATTCATTGAAGATAACGAGGATTAACCTTCAAAATATGATTAAAGGTATGGTTGGGGACCGGGAGGATATCAATTTTTAGATGGATAAGTGGTCAGGGGTGGAGACATTTCAAACAACTTTCCCTAATCTTTTTAGACTCGAGACAAACAAGTTATGCAAAATCAAGGATCCTATGAGATGGTGGGATAACATGATCAAGTGGAAATGGAATTAGAAGAGAAATCCGACATTGAGTGAGGACATGTTGGAATAGGAAAGATGCATTGGTGCCATTGCGTCAGTTGGTTGGAGCAACATAAGAGATGGATGGAGTTGGGAGGGGTGACGAATCTGGTAGATTTTCTGTTAAGTCTATGAAAAGGCTTATCTTCTATGTCGGTGCTGTCAACAATATTTATGTGATGGATTGGTGCAAGTAAATGCATGCAAAATGCAATATATATATATATATATATATATATATATATATATATATATATATTTGGAGACCAAAGATGGATAACCTTCCTACTGGGGAAGAAGCTTTGAGTAGAAGGAACATCATAGTTAGCTCATAAAGATGTGTTTTGTGCGACACTGAAGTGGAATCAGTTGAACACATCTTTACGGGTTGTATGATTGCTTCGGGTGTTTGGAAAGTTGTGAGTTTGTGGCGTAAGATTCCTCCGATCTTCTCCTTTTCCATGCGGGTGCGGGACCTGATGGAGTTACACAATCTTGTGGGTTTGGTTAACAGAGAGGAAAATGCTTTTCATGGGATAATGATTGTGGCTTGCTGGAGGATATGGAAAGCTCGTAATGAGAAATTGTTCTCGGGCAAAGAAATGAAGACGTGAAATCTATAGGTTACCTTTGGTTTAAATGCAAATCTAAATTCAAGATGCTAGATTAGCGAAGTTGGTGTAATTTAGTAATTATGTAGGTCGGTTGTCTGTATGCGCCTCCTTTTTTGTGAGGGGTGGTTGTTTGTTTGTTGTTGGTTGATAAAGTTTACTTAACAAAAAAAACTTGCGATCATGAATCTTAAAATTTAGATTTGAACAATAGTTTCCAAAAAGTTACATAAGAGTATCCACATTGTCATGCTTTAAAGTCCACTTGAAAACTTGGAACAAACTTTTCGCTTTCGATCTTATGATGCATAACTCCCCTCATCATTAGCACCTTTTATAATGATTAGCTCCTTCTCTAAGCATCATGTCTTTGTCACTTTTTGTTTTGGTCATTGTCAGATGAATGACTATTTAGTACAACAACAACAACCATACCCAGTATAATCCCACCTATAGCGAGCTATTGGTAGGGTCTGGGGAGGGTAGGATGTAGGCAAGCTGATGTAGCCTTTTCTAGTAGGCAAACACTCCAAGAATTTGAGAAGGGGAAACAAGAACTTGGGGCAATTTTCTGTATATTTCTCAAAGCAAAATTACATCAATTTAAATATGCAGTGGATTAGAGCACATGATACCCATGATCCTTATTCCTAGGAGACATGCATGCAACTACCTACCATGCTCCCACTACTATCATGCATAACTACCTTAACAATTAAATAACAAATGCAATACTAAAATTAATAGAACTGGTCTTCCAAATACTGTGCTCCACTTTGTAAATTCAGTCCAACAACTTGGCTGGTAGCTTGTGACTTCTTTTGGGCCTGGAACTGGGCTCGTGCACTTCCTGGACTGCTTCAGTGATGTCCTCTGCTGGGCCAGCTACACCTGGCTCATAGTGGGCCGTATCATCCCCCTCCCCTTGAAACTTAACATTGCCCTCAATGTCAATAAACTCAGGAAACTCCTCATGCAGGTCTTTGATATCTTCCCATGTAGCTACTTCTAAAGGCATTTTTTCCCACTTGACCAATACTTGATGACTGTTATTAAGCTGACGACGGTCCATGACAAATTCTGGCAGAGATGCAATTTCCATGTCCGGATATATATCCGTGAGATCACCCGTTGGATTGGCGGCATTACCGTAGCTGGGTTTGAGAAGTGAGACATGGAAAACCGGGTGTATTTTTGCACCGGTTGGAAGTTCCAACTTGTAAGCCACATTACCAATACGTTGGACAATCTTGTAAGGCCCATAATACCGACGAGTGAGTTTTTGGTTTGACCGCTGATGAACCGAAGCTTGTCGGTACTTGTGTAGTCGAAGGAAAACATAGTCACCCACTGCAAATTCTTTGTCGATTCTTTTCTTGTTAGCTTGTTTGAGCATACGTGCCTTTGCGACTGCGAGCGAAGCTTTCAAGGAGGTTAAAATATTCTGATGAAGGGTTAAAGACGCTTCGATAGATCCCGATTTGGCGGAGCCTGGTACGTAATCATGGATGGTTGTGACTTCCCGGCCATAAAGAGCCTGAAACGGAGACATATTGATAGCGGGATGCGGGTTCGTATTGTAAGAAAACTCAGCCAAGTAAAGATATCGTTCCCAAGTTTTTGGTGCATCCGCCACAAATGCTCGTAAATACATTTCTAAACCGCGGTTCACAACCTCCGTTTGACCGTCCGTTTGCGGATGGTAAGCACTAGAGTGTAACAACTTAGTGCCCATTTGCTTGAACAACTCGCGCCAAAATTTGCTCACGAATATCGAATCACGATCCGAGACGATTGTTTTTGGCAACCCGTGTAAACGATAAATTTCTTTCATAAAAATGGATGCCAATGAGACTGCCGTATAAGTTGTAGGTAAAGCAATGAAGTGAGCGAATTTGGATAAACGGTCGACTATGACCCAAATAGTGGTTTTACCCCTTGAACTCGGTAAACCCGTAATGAAGTCCATAGAGATGTCGACCCAAGGATGTTCGGGAGTGGGCAAGGGCTGTAACAGGCCATATGGTTTGTGATTAGGAGTTTTAATGGTTTAGCAAACGTGGCAATTTTTGACGAAAGTAGCGACGTCTTTTTTTAATCCGAGCCAAGTGAATGAAGAAGCAAGTCGCTTGGTTGTTGGATTGACACCGGAATGACCGCCCAAAAAGGAAGAGTGAAACTCCTCGATAAGGCGAACCCGTAAGTCCGAAATAGGCGGAACAAGTAACTTGCCATGAAGATACATCAAACCGTCACGAAAAACATGGTGAGGAAACCCATGTGGATCCTGTTGAACTTTCTGAACCAATTCGCTGCCCACTTTATCAGAGACATAGTACGAACGAAGTTCGGCTAACCACGTAGCCGTTGGGTATGAAATGGACAACAAGGATGGAATGTCCATTCGGCTAAGAGCGTCGGCTACCGTATTTTCTTTGCCGGGTTTGAAATGAATTTCGAAATCGAACCCCATAAGTTTGGTGAGCCATTTCTGTTGTTCGGGTGTTTGGATGGTTTGGGATAAAATGTGTTTAAGGCTATGGTGGTCGGTATAGATTCGGAAACGACGACCCAGAAGATATTGACGCCATTTTTTTACGGACTCGGTAATGGCGTATAATTCTTTCGTGTAAGTGGACTGAGATTGCATGGTCGAACATAATTTTTTACTGAAAAAAGCGATCGGTTGGTTTCGTTGAGACAGAACGGCCCCGATAGCTTGACCCGAAGCGTCTGTGGTGACATCAAAAGGCTCACTGAAATTGGGTAAAGCAAGTATGACCAAGTCTTGCATGTTTTTCTTGAGTTGCATGAAAGCTTCAGTAGCCTTAGGATTCCATGCAAATTCTTTGCATTTTAAAATGTCAGTGAGTGGTGCAGCAATTTGAGCGTACCCGCTAACGAACCGGCGGTAGTAACCGGTGAGTCCCAAAAACGCCCGAAGTGTGGTAAAAGAATGGGGTATCGGCCATCTTTGAATGGCATCGATTTTATCGGGTTCGGGAGCGACTCCTTGAGATGAGATTTTATGGCCTAAAAACGAGATTTCGGAAACACCAAACGTACACTTAGAAGTTTTGGCATGAAACTTATGTTGGAGTAAGGTTTGAAAGACAAACTTGAGGTGATTATAATGTTCTTCACGTGAGGAACTGTAAATGAGGATGTCATAAAAAAAAACCAAAACGAATTTACGAAGTACGGTGCGAAACAAATCGTTCATGGCGGATTGAAAGGTGGAGGGTGCATTAGTGAGGCCGAAGGGCATCACGACGAACTCGTAATGGCCATCCATAGTGCGAAAAGCGGTTTTGTGTATGTCATCCGGGGCGACTCGGATTTGGTGATAACCGGACCGTAAATCAATTTTTGAAAAAATGGTTGCGTCATGAAGCTCATCCAAAAGTTCATCGATAGTGGGAATAGGGAAACGATCACGGACTGTCACGGCATTAAGTGCATGGTATTCAACACAAAAACGCCAACTTCGGTCTTTCTTTTTCACCAAAAGAACCGGTGAGGAAAAGGGACTTTGGCTCGGGCGAATAATGCCACTGTTAAGCATTTCGGAAATGAGTTGGGCCATGATTTGTTTTTGAAAATGAGGGTAGCGGTATGGTTTTACGTTGACGGGTTGGTTGTTATTTGTGAGTGGTATGTGGTGATCGTGATAACGGGCCAGCGGTAAGGATTGCGGTTCGGAGAAAACGGGTTGGAACAATTCCAAAAGGGCGGTGATGTTGGGGTCGGATGTCATCGTGGTGGCGGTGTTGGTTGTGTCGGTGCTAGGTGTTTCCACAGTGAGCGTGTGAAGGGATGCAATGGACCCATGGCGAAGTGAAGTTGATAGAGAGCACGGTGAAACTGGACTAGTGAGCGGTTCACCACGTAAAGTGGTGGTGCGACCGTTGTGTGTAAACGAGATTTGTGGAATGGAAAAATTTGCCAAGATCGACCCAAGTGTTCCTAACCAAGCGATACCCAAGACGATGTCGGCTCCTTGAACAGGAAAGATGAAAAACGGAATAGTGAAATTTGTTTTTTGAAGTTGAACATCGACGCCGGGACAAAAACCTTGACAATGGATGAATTGGCCATTTCCAACCATAACGGAAAATGGTTGCAAGGGTTGGGTAGGTAAGGCGAGTGTTGCCGCGATACGTGGTTGGATTATATTGTGGGTGCTACCACAATTGATCAAAACGGTAACCGGAACACCATTAATGTAGCCGGTAACACGTAGTGTTTGCATGGAACTGAGACCGAAAAAGGCCGCATCGGACAATGACATGAATTGATCCGTAATAGTGTCATCGATGGGCGGTGTGGGCGTAGTCTCTGTCATGGATTGCGGGTCTTCGTTATCAACGATTAAAATAAATTGTGGAGGAGAGCATTTATGACCGGGAAAGAATTTTTCTGGGCACCGGAAACAAAGGCCGTCGCGTCTACGTTGTTGTATTGCTTCTGGTGAGAGTTTTGTGAATGGTAATGGCTTTGGTGGAGAAGGTAATAAAGGAGGAGATGATATGTTGGTTGGTTTGGATGAGGACGTAGGAGAAGGCTGAGAAGTAGGAGGGATTGTTGTTTGAGGAGCAATATTTTGGGTGGGGTATGACCTGGGCTGATAAAAGGATTTGGACTTATTGACATGTGAAAATTTATCCTCAACTCTCCTAGCCAGTCCACATGCATCGTGAAACGTTGTGGGCTTCAAGACAGCTAGTTCGGCCTGTAACTCAGGTTTGAGACCGGAGATAAAACAGTTTGTTAGGGTTTGCGCAGACAAGCCGGTGATACGATTGCTAATTTTTTCAAATTCTGTTTGATATTCGGAAACCGATGCGGTTTGCCGGAGTTTAAACAGAGTGGCTTCGTGATTTTCATACGATGATGGACCGAAGCGAAGCTCTACCTCGCGTTTGAAGTCCGTCCATGACCCGAGCAGATTGTTGTTGAATTGATTTTGGTACCACGAAAGTGCATCACCAACAAAATGGAAAGCCGTTAGTGAAATACGTTCCGCTGGAGGAATATTATAATAAGTATAATATTGGTCAGCTTGAAAAATCCACCCGAGTGGATTTGACCCGTCGAAAAGAGGTAACGTAATTTTTGGTTGGCGTGGGTTTGGTTGGTTCTTGTTTTGGCGGATTGGGGAAGGCGGTCGGGTAGCGTTTTTTTCTGGTTCAAGGTTGTCGGTCAACTGCTGAACATGATTAACAAGACGAGCGGTTGTTTCCGTTTGGGTGTCAAGTTTGGCGTTGAGGTTGGTGGTGGCTTGAACGAGGGCGGCTAACTGTGTTTTGAGGTCGGATTGAGTGGAGGCAGCGGTGGTAGCAGCGGTGGTGGTGATTTGGATCAATTGGCTGAGTTGATCCGTGATGGATGGAGGGAATTCATCGGTGCCGGTTGGGTCGCGACGCGGTGGCATGGTGGAGGTGATTCGTGAATGAAAGCACCAAGATGATGTAGCCTTTTCTAGTAGGCAAACACTCCAAGAATTTGAGAAGGGGAAACAAGAACTTGGGGCAATTTTCTGTATATTTCTCAAAGCAAAATTACATCAATTTAAATATGCAGTGGATTAGAGCACATGATACCCATGATCCTTATTCCTAGGAGACATGCATGCAACTACCTACCATGCTCCCACTACTATCATGCATAACTACCTTAACAATTAAATAACAAATGCAATACTAAAATTAATAGAACTGGTCTTCCGAATACTGTGCTCCACTTTGTAAATTCAGTCCAACAACTTGGCTGGTAGCTTGTGACTTCTTTTGGGCCTGGAACTGGGCTCGTGCACTTCCTGGACTGCTTCAGTGATGTCCTCTGCTGGGCCAGCTACACCTGGCTCATAGTGGGCCGTATCACAAGCCTTACCTCTATCCCAGGAGATAGAGAGGCTGCTTCCAGTAAGACCCCCGGCTCCACAAAACCATACCCAAGACAGATGAATGACTATTTAGTGCAACGTAAAATTCATTTTTCTTCTCTTTAGCATGTGCTGTGAATAAATTTCAATTGCGTATCTACACTACGAGTGTAACACATAATACCTACTGGTTTTCCTTTTCATTTTCTAAATTGTGCCTCCTTGTTTTTTTGTGAGCAGTTGTTGTTGGTTGATAAAGTTTACTTAAAAAGACTTGCAATCATGAATCTTAAAATTTAGATTTGAACAACAGTTTCTAAAGAGTTACGTAACAGTATCCATGTTGTCGTGCTTTAAAGTCCACTTGACAATTTGGAACAAACTTTTCTTTCTATCTTATGACACATAACTCCCCTCATCATTAACACCTTTTATAATGATTAGCTCCTTCTTTAAGCATCAAGTCTTTGCTACTTTTTTTTCGGTCATTATCTAGACGATTGATTATTTAGTGCAACACAACATTCATTTTTTTCTTTTAGCATGTGGTGTGAATAAATTTCAATTGCTTATCCACACTCGTATAACACATAGTACCTACCAGTTTTCCTTTTCATCGTCTAAATGATTATCTAAATTCGCACCAGTATTGTGTATTGACAACGACGTTTCCGTTGTTTATACACTATGCTCATGTATAATTCTCATCACCGCCACATATCTTAAGTTACAAAGTTGATCAATAACATGTATGCACAAAATTCACACTTTTGTGCATTTCACCTAGGCAATTCTATATTAAATTTATTAAGGGAAAATTTCATATATCTCCTTATACAAAACACATTTAGAATACACGACAATACTAGTTTTCGGCGTTCATATTATTATTTTCATCCTCCAACATTTAGCTAATTTTTCGGCATAAAACTGACCCACCCAAATTTTGTCTTTGTATGAGTTATCGTTCTCAAAATAATGAGTTAATTGCCATTTTCGCCCCTGAGGTTTGGGCACATTTGCCATTTTAGTCCAAAATGACACTTTGGTACCATTTTGCCCCCCACGTTTGTAACTTTTTGCCATTTTCGTCCAAATGGCTCAAAAAGTTACTTTATTTTTGGACGAAAATGGCAAAAAGTTACAAACGTGGGGGGCAAAATGGTACCAAAGTGTCATTATTTGGACGAAAATGGCAAAAAGTTACAAACGTGGGGGGCAAAATGGTACCAAAGTGTCATTTTGGACTAAAATGGCAAATGTGCCCAAACCTCAGGGGCGAAAATGGCAATTTACTCCAAAATAATTATAGCTTTATGTCTAATTATGTTTTTTTTTCTCTGTTTTGGTTATTTAAAGAGAATATCAACGTGTGTGTGAGCACCACGCACGCACATAAATATTTAATCGATTAAAAATTAAAAGATAATTTATACACCAACAATACTACATATACAATAGTAATTATAATAAGAGACACAAATTAACAATACTAAATTACAATGAACCAAAGCCTTGTAATTTAGTCTAAGGTGCAATGAACCCAAGCCTTGGCCAATGCCTCCTCTTGTATTGGAGTCCAATTTTCCCGTTTCGCTTTACCACTCTTCCCTCTCGGCTCGTTTGCGGGTTCTTCTTGATGGTGACCTTCGTCTTCGTCATCATATTGCTCTTGAGTTTCCGCCACAAATTCTTCGTCGTCTTCATCTTCCACATCTTCGTCCCTCGGCAGTTGTGAGGATGGGGTTTGAAAACCAAACGGGTCAAAAGTGTTTTGGTCGTCTAGGGAATCATAAATATTTGGAGCAACCGTGGTCGGACCCTGTGGAAAATAGTTATGCGGCGAAAAATTTGGATGGGGTTGGGTGTTGAACCCGTAAGTCGGTTGCATGCCTTGGCTATAAAAAATAGAGGTTGGCTATGTGTGGCGAAGCCTAGTTGCGGATGATACGGCGGAGTTGAACTACTCGAGCCGCCCCGTTGAGTTGGCACACTCGTCCTCGAACCAACCCGTTTAGTTGCCTTGCCATCGCGTTTGCTTGAGCCTTCCATTTGCAAATATTGGGTCAAAAAACTTGGGTGAAAGTTTGGAAAAGAGAAGCAGAATGTGGTTGAAAGTTTGGAGAAAATTGGGTGTAAAAATGTTGATTTATAATAAAAAGTCTAATTTTTTTTTATTAAACGGCAATAATGCCGTTACACACACACACCCCAATGTTTAATGTTTGTCCTCTTCTCCTTTGTCGATCGGTGAGTACATACCGATTGTGATGTTTGGCGCGCGGTAAACAAGGAAGGGCGGCGGTGTTACCGCTCGGCTTTCTCCTTTGCCGAGTGGTTTCCCGCACCACTCCCTTCATGACACATAACTCCCCTCATCATTAACACCTTTTATAATGATTAGCTCCTTCTTTAAGCATCAAGTCTTTGCTACTTTTTTTTCGGTCATTATCTAGACGATTGATTATTTAGTGCAACACAACATTCATTTTTTTCTTTTAGCATGTGGTGTGAATAAATTTCAATTGCTTATCCACACTCGTATAACACATAGTACCTACCAGTTTTCCTTTTCATCGTCTAAATGATTATCCAAATTCGCACCAGTATTGTGTATTGACAACGACGTTTCCGTTGTTTATACACTATGCTCATGTATAATTCTCATCACCGCCACATATCTTAAGTTACAAAGTTGACCAATAACATGTATGCACAAAATTCACACTTTTGTGCATTTCACCTAGGCAATTCTATATTAAATTTATTAAGGGAAAATTTCATATATCTCCTTATACAAAACACATTTAGAATACACGACAATACTAGTTTTCGGCGTTCATATTATTATTTTCATCCTCCAACATTTAGCTAATTTTTCGGCAAAAAACTGACCCACCCAAATTTTGTCTTTGTATGAGTTATCGTTCTCAAAATAATAGGTTTATGTCTAATTATGTTTTTTTTCTCTGTTTTAGTTATTTAAAGAGAATATCAACGTGTGTGTGAGCACCACGCACACACACAAATATTTAATCGATTAAAAATTAAAAGATAATTTATACACCAACAAATACTACATATACAATAGTAGAGTAAAGTTCCGGTGAAAATAAAATTATCGTACGAACTGTACGAAGTGAAAGAAAGTCAAAAAAAGTGGCGGTGGCATTTTGGTAATTATCAGCAACTTCAAAATTACTCTAGTAAAAGTTCAAGTAGAGTAATTTTGGACTTCTGTAGGGTAATTTTGAACTTCTGTAGGGTAATTTTGTAAAAGTTTAAGTAGAGTAATTTTGGTCGTGTAGGGTAATTATCAAAATTGTAGGGTAATTATCAAAATTACACTAACCCCCCCCCCCCACCCCCCCAAAAACCTAAAAAAACCTAAACCATTGTAAAAGTTCAAGTAGAGTAATTTTGGTCGTGTAGGGTAATTATCAAAATTGTAGGGTAATTATCAAAATTACACTAACCCCACCCCCCCCCCCCCAAAAAAAAACCTAAACCCCCCCCCCCCCACCCCCCAAAAACCTAAAAAAACCTAACCCCCCCCCCCCCCCCACCCCCAAAAACCTAAAAAAACCTAACCCCCCCCCCCCCCAACCCAAACTAAAAGCTAAAAACTAAACCATAAAGCTAAACCCCATAACTAAATGCTAACAAAATTACTCTACAAGACATTTCCCAAAATTACCCTACAGAAGTCAAAATTACTCTACTAGAGTAATTTGATAATTACCCTGCATTTCTCAAAATTACTCTACAGATGCTCAAAATTACCCTACAGATGCTCAAAATTACCCTACTAGAGTAATTTTGAAGTTTTTGATAATTACCAGATTGCCACCGCCACTTTTTGCTTTTCCCCAGTACAGTACTTTTGAAGTTGATGATATTTACCATATTGCCACCGCCACTTTTTGACTTTTCATTCAATTCGTACAGTTCGTACGATAATTTTATTTTTATTTGATCCTTTACCTACAATAGTAATTATAGTAAGAGACACAAATTAAATTAACATGGTTAACCAATGATTTTTATACTTAGTATCAATCATAGATGCATTAGAAATTAATACATCCGAGCATGACATGTTAGATTAAATATTATTTATTTAGTATTTAATCTTGTAGCCTATATAATCATTTATATTATATTAGATCAAAATATATTAATAACCTATTATAATTAGTTGGTAATTGTTGATGGACCATATTACCCTTATTTAACTAATTAGGTTTCCTCTTGGGTGTATAAATAAGGGGTTTATTAGAGAGTTAAAGGGTTAGACACTTTACACAATCATACAACCCTCACTAACATCAATTTCGTGACTCTCTCTCCCATAACCGATTCTACCCTAGTCTCGGTTCATCACCATCATAACTTTACACCCTAAGGAGGAACCGGATCATCCTGACAAAGATGTCGAACACTCTGACTGGATTCTCTACTGCTTTGAATAGTATAACAGGTATGTGTTTCATGTTTTCCTTTTAGTTTAAACAGAACTGATCAACATGTGGTATCAGAGCATATGTTGATAAATCAGTTCTGTTTTTCGTATCCATTATTCTCGGATCAAAAAATCTGGAAAACGGAAGTTTTTAAGCATTAAAACCAAAACTGTTTTCGAGTTGTTTATGACCGAAATCCCTGTTTTCGGAAGTTGTTAATTGATAAATCGACTCGAAATCATAAAGGATTAAACCTATTGTCACGAAATCCATTACAAAACCATTAAAATCAGGTTTCGGATTTCCAGATTATGTTCTTATTTTCTTAGGGTTCATCAACTGTTCTAAATAAAAACTCGAAAATTCCATTAGTTTGGAATCTAATTTGGATTGATGGGTGTTTTTAATGTTTTGATCTTAATTTTATCTATTAGAAATTTCAAAAACTGTTAAAGATATTCAGTTATTATTTTCGAAATATTGTGATAAGTTTAGATCAGAAATAAAACAGGAAACATTATCTCCACAATCCCTTAAATTTCGAGTTTCAGTTTTTATCATAATCAGCAGCTGTTAACAGAGGACTAGAGACCATCAGATCTCGACTAGAGACCACAAGGTCTCGACTCAAGACCACAAGGTCTCGACTCGAAATCATAAAGGTCATCAGAAGTCTATAACTCGAGATCAGAAGTCTATAACTCGAGACCATCAGGTCTCGACTCGAGACTACAAGGTCTCGACTCGAGACCATAAGGGCTTAAAACTTCACAACTCGAGACAACGGTCTCGACTCGAGATCACTGCGTTTTCGACTAAAGGCACTCGAGACCATGTTTGCGACTAGAGATCTCATTATGGAGTCGAGATCTCATAAAACATACTGACTCGAGACCTGACTCGAGACCCAACTCGAGACCTCATTATCCGCGCTAACAGGTGGTTTGCTATTAAATACTTGGTTTTGTTAACACTTACTTACTTAATTAATCAGAATCAGATAATTTTTGCAAAACCAAAATATAGCTTAACTTGAATGAGCTTTTGATGTATTAATTCTGGCCAAAGCTGATTTAATACATCTATTTATTGTTCAAGTATTATAAAAAGCTATGTTAAGTATGCATTACAAACGTGAAATGTCTTAATTCTGGCCAAAGCTGATTTAATTCATTTATGTTTAGCATGACTTGACAAGTGCATAACTAAAGTGATTGTCTCATTTCTGGCCAAAGCTGATTTGTCACAATTACTTTGCACACATATTTAAATGATTACACTTCTGGCCAAAGCTGATTTGTCTTCATTTAAATAGAATTTTCCTAAGTCTATTATTTTGATGTTAGTAATAGACATTATCACAGCTTCATAATTATAATGGTCATTATTTATGCCTGCCTTAGTATAACATGCCCTTAGATCACATTAAGACTTCTTTCTTAGTATCATAACTTGCTCATCTTATTTCCACTATCAGCACCCAATCAAGGAATTCCACCTTTGACTGGTGATAACTTTGCTGCATGGAAGGATGCCCTCATGCTTACACTTGGAGTGTTGGACTTTGATTATGCTCTAAGAGAGGATAAGCCAGCGGACCTTACTCCACAGAGTAATGCTCCTCAGCAGTTACTTCATGATAAGTGGACTAGAAGTAACCGCATGTCTCTCATGTTCATGAAGCAGTCCATTCATCACTCTATCAGAGGAGCTATTCCTGATTCTGACGATGCTAAAAACCTATTTGGCTTCTGTGGAGGATCAATTCAAGGGAACATCAAAAGCACACGCTAGCACTCTTATCCTCAAGCTGGTGACGACTAAGTATGATGGGAGGAGCGGCATTCGCGAACACATCATGATGATGCATGACATGGCCAATAAGTTGAAGGGCCTAGAGATGGAGATCAGTGATGGTTTTCTTGTTCACTTCATCATCACTTCGCTTCCTTCGTCCTATGAAGCATTCAAGATCAATTACAACACTCAGAAGGACAAATAGACGATGAGTGAGCTGATCGCTATGTGCGTGCAGGAGGAAGAGCGTATGAAGATGGATCGCCATACTGATGTTGCTAACTTCACCACCTCCAGCTCAAAGAAGAGGAAGAACAATTATCCAAGAAAGGATGCTTCTAAGGTTCACAAGCCAAATCCAACTCCTAATACAAGTGCACCTTCCAGCTCTAAGAACTCCTTAGGCAAACCCTACTGCAAGTTCTGTAAGAAAACAGGACATAAGCAAAAGGAATGCCCTGACTTCAAGGAGTGGCTGGCTAAGAAAGGTAACGATTTTTTCATGATACTTGAGTCCTTTAATTTAAATGTTCCTGCTAATTCTTGGTGGTTTGATTCTGGTTCTATGGTACATGTTACCAATTCACTTCAGGGATTCCTTACAATCCGGAAGCTGGGAAGAAACCAAAGAACACTTAAAGTTGGAGATGATTGGGAATTAGAAGTGAAGGCCATAGGAACATTACAATTATTTTTGAAAACTGGTTTATGTATTAAACTTTATGATACCTTATATGTTCCTGAGGTAACTCGGAACCTTGTATCAGGACCAAAGTTAGACATGGACGGTTTTGTTGTTTCCCATGGTCATCGCAAACTCTTTATTCTCTATGATTCTATTGTTTATGGTACTGGCATTCTGGATGGTGGTCTCTATAGATTAGAACTAGATGATAATTTTTCCAAATCTTTGTTGTCATATAATATTAATGAATCACTCACAAAGATGGAAAAGAAACAAATTCGAGACTTAGAGACTTCATCTATGTTGTGGCATCAACGTTTAGGCCACATCTCAAGAGAACGATTAAATCGTCTCGTAAAGGATGAAGTCTTACCTCCTCTCGATTTCACCGATTTTGGAACATGTGTCAAATGTCTCAAAGGCAAAATGACATTAGCAAATAAGAAAGGGGCCACTAGGAGCTCTAATTTATTAGAACTCATTCACACTGACATTAGTGGTCCTTATCAAATTGCTGGTATAACAGGACATACTTCATTTATCACTTTCATTGGTGATTATTCTCGTTACATGTACTTGTATCTTATAAAGGAAAAATCTGAATCTCTAACAACTTTTAAAGATTATAAAGCTGAAGTTGAAAAGCAATTAGATCGTCAGATTAAAGTTGTGAGATCAGATAGAGGCGGTGAATATTATGGAAGACATACTGATGTGGGTCAAGCTCCTGGTCCATTTTATGAGTTTTGTAAGGGCCAGGGGATTGTGAACCAATACACCATGCCTGGTACACCTCAGCAGAATGGTGTAGCTGAAAGAAGAAATTGTACCCTTATGAACATGGTGCGCAGTATGTTAGCCAACACTAATTTACCATTATTCCTCTGGACTGAAGCGTTAAAAGCAGCTGTTCATATACTCAATAGAGTTCCTTCTAAGTCTGTCCCTAAAACTCCTTATGAACTTTGGACAGGAAGGAAACCGAGTCTTAAATATATGAAAGTATGGGGCTGCATTGCTGAAGCAAAACTTTACAATCCTTTCCTAAGGAAACTTGACCCTAAAACAGTTACCTGCTTCTTTATCGGGTATCCTGATCACTCGAAGGGTTATCGTTTCTATTGTCCTTCCCATGTCACCCGTATTGTTGAAACCAAGCGTGCTGCGTTCCTGGAGGATTTCAAGGTCAGTGGGAGCAGTACCAACCCTTATGAAGAATTGCAAGAAGTACAAGACGCGGGGGGGAGAGACTCGTCGCTTACCATTACTCCGTTTACTCCTCTTGTACCCCATGCAACTGCACCTGAAGTCACTGCACAAAATCCATCTCCACAATCAGAACCCATTATACCTCATAACGAAGGCACATCAAACGCTCAAAACCAAGACAACGCTGAACCCGATAATCAACTCAGGAGGTCATCTAGGCAAAGAAGGCCTACTAATTGGGATGATTATGTTACCTACCTGACTGAAATGGATGCTGGAAAGCTCAATGATCCTATCTCTTATAATGAAGCCATTAACAGTGATCAGTCTTCTGAATGGAACAAAGCAATGATTGATGAGCTTGAATCCATGAAGAAAAATGACGTTTGGGATTTAGTCGAATTACCCAATGGTGCCAAACCTGTAGGTTGTAAATGGGTGTTCAAAACAAAACTGGATCCGAAAGGGAACGTTGAACGCTACAAAGCGAGATTGGTTGCAAAGGGCTACACTCAGAAAGAGGGAATTGATTATCAAGAGACGTTTTCACCTGTCTCTCGTAAAGATTCATTAAGGATCGTTATGGCCCTAGTAGCTCATTTTGATTTAGAGCTGCATCAGATGGACGTCAAAACTGCTTTCCTTAACGGAGACTTAGACGAAGATGTTTACATGAAACAACCTGAAGGCTTTAAACCTGAAGGTCAGGAGCATCTAGTCTGTAAGTTGAAGAAATCCATTTATGGGTTAAAACAAGCATCACGTCAATGGTACCTTAAGTTTGATGAAGTCATGAAGAGGCAAGGTTTTATGAAGAATCAAGTGGATCAATGCACCTACCTCAAGATGAGTGGGAGTAACTTTACTATACTTGTCCTTTACGTAGATGATATTCTATTGGCAAGTAATAGTTTAGACATGTTGCATGAGTCGAAGCGTTTACTCTCGCATAACTTCGACATGAAGGATCTCGGAGATGCTTCTTACGTCATTGGCATCGAAATTCACCGAGATAGACACAAAGGGATCTTAGGATTGTCTCAAAAGACTTACATAGATCGTGTCCTTACACGTTACAACATGCAACAGTGCAAACCCTCCGTCGCTCCAGTAGTTAAGGGAGATGTTTTCGGTTCATTCCAGTGTCCGACAACAGAGGTTGAAAAGGAGCAAATGAGCCAGATACCTTACGCGTCAGTATTCGGGAGCCTGATGTATGCTCAAGTCTGTACTCGCCCAGATATCGCTTATATTGCTGGAATGCTAGGTCGTTATCAGACTAATCCTGGCCTAGATCACTGGAAAGCAGCTAAGAAGGTCCTTAGATATCTGCAAGGGACGAAAGACTATAAACTGACTTATAGAAGAAGTGATCATTTAGAAGTGGTAGGTTATTCTGATTCTGACTTTGCCAAATGCAAAGATGACAAGAAATCCACTTCGGGCTACATCTTTATGTTAGCAGGCGGACCTATCTCATGGAAGAGTCATAAACAACAGTTAACTACAACTTCCACAATGATGGCAGAGTACATTGCTGTTTACAACGCAACCTGTCATGGAATGTTGCTTAGAAATCTGATCACTGGACTCAAAATCGTCAATTCCATTTCTAGACCATTGAAGCTTTACTGTGATAATTCAGCTGCCATTAGTTTCTCGAACAGTAACAGTTCGACTGGAGCTGGTTTATATCTTGATACGAAGTACTTGTTCGTACGTGAACGAGTTGAGGAAAATAATCTTTGTATTGAGTATATTAGTACTAAAGATATGCTTGCGGATCCGATGACTAAAGGTCTCCCACCTAAAGTTTTCGAAGAACATGTATCGAATATGGGACTTACTAAAGACCTTATTTAATGGCATATTGTACTAGCTTATGTTTTAATTAATAAAATTTCCTCGGTTTGATTTTGTATGTCTCTAACATATGTTCTGCCGGTGTAATGACATATAGACAAATATAAATACAAATCAGACGCTAAAGGGCTGCGTATTTTGATCGTAACTGTTAGGTTTTAAATTGAGGCTATAGTATGACTAATGGGGGTCCTGAGTCGCATGATGATTCAACGGCTGTATTTCTCTGCTATAGTTCTTAGTTTAAGGCTAAAATGAGTGTTAACTCCTGGCCAGGCTTACCTAATACTCATGATAAATGATTACTTGGCTAAGTGGGAGAATGTTAGATTAAATATTATTTATTTAGTATTTAATCTTGTAGCCTATATAATCATTTATATTATATTAGATCAAAATATATTAATAACCTATTATAATTAGTTGGTAATTGTTGATGGACCATATTACCCTTATTTAACTAATTAGGTTTCCTCTTGGGTGTATAAATAAGGGGCTTATTAGAGAGTTAAAGGGTTAGACACTTTACACAATCATACAACCCTCACTAACATCAATTTCGTGACTCTCTCTCCCATAACCGATTCTACCCTAGTCTCGGTTCATCACCATCATAACTTTACACCCTAAGGAGGAACCAGATCATCCTGACAAAGATGTCGAACACTCTGACTGGATTCTCTACTGCTTTGAATAGTATAACAGGTATGTGTTTCATGTTTTCCTTTTAGTTTAAACAGAACTGATCAACATGACAAATATATTCTTCCATTTTACCTTAACTCAAACACTTTAACTATTCATGTAACCCAAGTGTGACCCTTGTGAACCATTATTAACGGGTCAAATGAGTTAGAAAAATATATTTTAGAATTAAACGAAATAACATGTCAACCTGTTTAATTTTAATGTATTCCAAATACGACTCATTTGATTAGCATATATGATTAAAGAAATAACATAAATTGTTTAAGAGTTAAATGCTTGGTTGGTCCCTGTGGTTTTCAAAAATTGCAGACTTGGTCCCAATGGTTTACTAATTACACGCGTGGTCCCTGTGGTTGTCAAAAGTGCACTCGGTTGGTCCCCAGCCCTAACTTCAGTTAAATTTCTCAGTTAAGTCCATGTTAAATGACCAAAATACCCTAATCATCATCTTCAACCTCTATCCCTCAAACTCAATCACCCCAACCCCCCACTTCCCAATCTCATCTTCCCCCCCCCCCCCTTTTCTCTCTGCAAATCATCTCTCCGTTAACAAACATCAATAAAAAGTCCACCAGATTCAGATGACGGACCACTGGTTGCAATCGGCGTTAACAAACGACGTTCTGGTGGCGGAGCTTCTTTTACGAGCAAAACATTCATCCGATTCAGATTCATCACGCCGTCATCCACCATCAGCAACCACATCTACTGCAATCACAACGATTCTTCCACCTCTCTGGGGCCATCGGAACGATTCTAGCAGCGACGGATATGACGAATCTTGTCGGCCGTCAGATCTCCCATCCGGTGGAAGATCCATCAAGGTTTATTTGTTTCTTTTCTACCGGTTTTTTCGTCGGTTACTGGAAATCTGTTTTTTTATCGATCCAAAGACGAGTTGAAACTTGAAACTTTTCCAATACGAGTTTCCAGATTTTGTTCACTCTGCACCTGCTGCAACTTCGGCGTTTGGGTTCTGCTCGTTCACCTGTTGAAGTTCGCCGTGTTGTTACGCGATCAATTGCAATATCCCAAATCGGCCGTTTGGGTTTTGCTCGTTCACTCCGAAAACATGTAATTGCTTTGGATGCCATCTTTAATTGAGGTTTTTGGTGCAATTTTTTGTTTGAATTTTGAGGGTTTTGGCTGTGTGAATTGGGGTTTCTGATTTAGGGTTTATAGGGTTATTTGTTTTGATAATGATGACATCAACTGGAGAAAGAGATAACAGAGACCTGGGGTGGGTTGAAGATGAAGATGATGTTGATGATGGTGTGATGAAGGGTTTTGTTAATAAGCAAGGGTATTTTGGTCATTTAACATGGACTTAACTGAGAAATTTAACTGATGTTAGGGCTAGGGACCAACCGAGTGCATTTTTGACAAGTTTGGGGACCACGCGTGTAATTAATAAACCACTGGGACCAAGTCTGCAATTTTTGAAAACCACAGGGACCAACCAAGCATTTAACTCATTGTTTAACTATACATATTCGTATCGTGTTTGTTTCATGCTTCAAATCGCATCATAATTGAGGAATAATTCAAAAACTCCTTTTATAGTATGCTTTTCCTATTTTACTAAAACACGTGTTCATATAAGGATTTAAAGCATAAGAAGATACAAAAATAAAAACATTTTTAAGTTATTTGCATTGTGTTTGTTCATTATATATTTTTTCTTACGAAAATACAAAAGAAAGGCAAAAGAAAAATGAAAATTTGCATCATCATGAAAAAGTCGTAGTTTTTATTTAATTCTTTTAGAAAGTTATGATCTCGACTTTTCATAAACCAAGTCTTGTAACATTATTTATTATCGTTTAATCATATGAGTGTGGATATGGTCAAAACTTATATATGACCGTAACAAAATGCAATATCATTTGTTGACCATAACTAAATGTATCAAACTACGTGGCAAAATAATTAGTTTACCGAGCACGCTGGTCATTGATGTCAAGAGAGTGGGGTTAGAACGTACATTTTAAGTAGATTGTAATCTAGAGCTAAGTTCAGGTACAAACAACTTTATCGTATAAAACGTACGAAAGACATGAAAAAAACAAAAAAATATAGTGGCATTTTTGTAATTATTCGCTCGTAGGGTAATTATCAAAATTATTCTACAAATGATCTTGTAAGGTAATTTTGATCTTGTAAGGTAATTTTTAAAAAAATGTTATTGTAGGGTAATTTTGATCTTATATGATATTTTGTAAAATGTTCTTGTGGGGTAATTTTGAAACTTGCAGAATAATTTTGATACACTTATAGAGTAATTATAATACTCTACAAAATTAACTTACAAGATCAAAATTATCTTACAAGATCAAAAATACCATACAATATTATTTGTAGAGTAATTATAATACTCTACAAGATTTAAATTACCCTAAAAGAACATTTTACAAAATTACCCCACATGACCATACAAGATCATTTGAATCGAGTCAAGCTTAGAAAATCTAAAGTTGATATTTTAGCTCTTTTAATAAATGAGCTCCGGTGAAGCTTCAAATAACGAGCTTAAATCTGTCCATAAACCTTGACGAGCCTACTATAGTACTATTCGTATAACGTTTTATTTTATATGAAAAATGTATATATACATAATAATTAATTTATCCTAAAAGTGTGACAAAATTAATTAAATAACGCATTATGTTAAATATATAAATAGTTATAAACATGGATAAGTAATATAATTAATTTTTTATAAACAAACCGAGTTAGATTTAAATAACATAAACTTTCACCAATTGGCCGATAACTTTCAATTTATACTACATCACTCTCAACTTTCAACTTATTAGTCGATAGCACTCCCAAACTAACTGAACCCTAAGCCAGTTAGTTTTTGTTGATGCAGCACTTGTGTGGTGACATGGCAGCTGATGTGGCATATACCTTGGCTTTTTTAAGACGTGCCATCTGGCTTGCCTTTTTGATGATGTGTCAACCGACGTGGCACTAGTTTGGTACGTAACAACTTATATCAGCAAACTGGGTTAGTATTGAGTTTGTTTTGAGGTGCTATCGGCTAATAAGTTGTTCAACGATAAACGGCAAATATCCCTTTAAAAAACTACTCCAAGTCAGGGGCGTACCCACCCAAAGCCAAGGGTGGGCGGGCGCACCCCATGAAAAAATATTTTTTAGTGTTATTTTTCGCAGGAAATCCCGACCGCACCCCTTGGAATTTTTCAGCCGCACCCCTTGAAAATTTTCAACCGCCCCACTTAGAAAAAAAATATTATTAACCACTTATTCACTTAATTATTTAATCCAATCATAGCCCAATCTGCAATCAATTTTTATTAACACACGCCCAAATCCAACCTAAATAAATTTTAACTAAATAAAATAATCCAAACCCATCTGTTGTGGGCTAATTTCTGAGCTCATATCCTGAGAAATATCTTAGGTTTTATCTTGATTAAATAATATCTGCTCATATCCGGGGTGTGGATTCAGGGTATTGGTAATATCCTGAATGGTATCCTCAGGATCACTAACGGATTACGTGCAGGTACATGGGTTGGAAGCTAGCAACGTTCACAAAGACTTGTTCTGCGGAAGACTCGGTCCAAACCGTTCAAAGAAAGACGTTGAAGCCTTATTACTCGGTCTACAACGTTCGTGATGGAATATTCGGAGCATCCCATATTTATAGGGATATTTGTTTGTATTTCGTTACTATAAATAGGAGGAACACCAGATCGAATAGGACACAACAATTTCACTGCAATCACACTCACTACACACCAACACTTGCTCTCTTGCAAATTGTACTCTCACACGAATTCATTGTAACACTTAGAGATCTGGTTGATATCCTGCACTGTATCCTGAAGTTTAAAGCAATAAGAAGAACAAGGCAGCTGCGATTGTCAGCTCCCGAGGTTTTATGCCGGCGATCTAGATTGATCAAGGGCTTTCCTCGTACATCTCGTGTCGTCTCCCTTACTTTTTGCTTAGTATTTGCTCACTGTTTGATCGCAGATACAGCTCAATATCCTGAGCCGTATCCTGAATACTGATTTTCTAAATAATTCAACAAGCATATTTTCCATAAACTTTTTAGCACACTACCTCACATTACTAATTTGATCACTAAATTGCTTCGGTAATTTTTGACCAAAACAATTTGGCGCCCACCGTGGGGCAAGTGGTGCTCTCTTTACTAAAGATTTTTGTTAAATCGCTAATCGGTTTTTTATTTTCAAAGCTTTTTGCCACATTGTCCACAATGGCCTCACGATCAAACATGAGTTCCTCTACTATGTCTGCTACGACTTCTGCTACTACAGGTTCGGTGCTTCCACCACCTCCTCCAAGAATGCCAGCCTCTACACGACCTCAGGATATTATCCCTACTCGCACTGTTCAAGAATCTGCCCCTGTTTTAGCATCTAACGACGAAATTTTAACCTTGTTTGGAAGTGTGCAGGAACAAATGAGACAGCAGCAGGAAACAAACCAAATGCTTTTAAGGGAAATACAACTCCTGAAGTTTGGCTCGAGCAGATCCGCTGAGGATATTGTCACTCCATTACAACCCAGAGCTTTGAACTTCAGTTCAGCCGTGTATACAGAGGATAACAGGGGGAATATTGTGCCCAGCCTTCCTCAGAATCATACTCCTGAAATACCCTCCTCGGTCAGGATATCGACCATGAGGAGCTCAGGATATGCTTCAGGATATGGGCAGAATCCTCCAGCGAGTAACATATTAAATAATAATAATACTCATGCTACTAACAATAGTGGATCCTTGCAGGATACAGGTGTGACGTCAGCACTTACCAGGGAACTTCAAAAATTGAAGGACATGATATCAAGTGTACCCGGGGTGGTCCAGCCGATCCCGGAAGTGTCTCAAGATAGCCATAAGATATCTCGCTTTGCATATCCTATCTGTGATGCTGAGATTCCAAAGAGGTTCCAAACCCCCAACATGAAGCTTTACGACGGAACGACGGATCCTGAGGAGCATATTGCTCAGTATAGGGAAAGGATGGAGATCAACCCTATCCCTCCGGATCTCAAAGAAGCATGCTTGTGCAAGGGTTTTGGTTCAACCTTGACAGGATCAGCTTTGAAGTGGCTCTTGAACGTTCCTCCACATTCAATTACATCTTTTGCTCATTTAGTAAATTTATTTAATAGTCAGTTTTCTTGTAGTAGGAGCTTTGAAAAATTAACAAGTGATCTCTACAGGATAACACAAGGGCCTCAGGAATCCCTTAGGGATTATGTGAACAAGTTTAGCCGAGAATCACTAGACATTCCTCATCTTGATGTTGCAACAGCTGTGCAAGCTTTCAAGATGGGGTTGCAAAAAGATTCTCAATTTTACCAAGACCTTGTAATGAACCCATGCAGGAACCTGGATGAAGCTCGGAACAGGGCCCTAAGATACATTCGGTTGGAAGATGACAGAAAGATGCAAGAAAGGATGAACTCATCCAACACTTATGAGTCAACTAACAGGAAGTCAGAATCCTCATTCAAGTCGTATCGGCCTAAGCCATATGGCAGAAATGAGAATAAGAGAGTGAATGCTGTCGAAGATGAGGATCCTGAAGAGTATCCTGAATTATCAGAATATTGCTTTTCTGTTAACATTCCTGAATTGATGTATGCCATGCAGGGTCTAGGGGACAAGGCAAGATGGCCTCGAAAGAATCAACAAAAAGCGGATTGGAAAGACAAATCAAAATGGTGTGCTTTCCACGAAGATTTCGGACATATGACCGAGGACTGCATTGCTTTGAGGAAAGAGATAAGCTATCTTCTAAGCAAGGGATATTTGAAAGATCTCTTAGGAAGAAAGAAGAATAAGGGTCAGGATACTGAGAAGGATCCTGAGCGAGCAGCCTCACCTCCCGCGGATGCCAAAATAATCAACTTCATTTCGGGGGGATCCGACATTTGTGGGACTTCGTATTCGGCAGCAAAGAGACATGCAAAAGAAGCTAAAGCCGAAAGGGGAGACAAACCTGTCAGGATGACTACACTCACAACTGACAAAGTGGTCACATTTGATGCTGATGACAGGGATACTGTCCAGGATCCTCACCATGATGCTCTGGTAATAACGTTATATGTGGCTAACCATTTTGTACGCAGGATATTGGTTGATAATGGCAGCTCCGTCAACATAATCCAACTAGAGACACTTAAAAGGATGAATGTATCTCCAATGGATATCACTTCGAAGTCCACCGTGCTTGTTGGGTTCAGTGGAGAGGCCAGAAACACAGTGGGAGAGATAAAGTTGCCGGTGTACGTTGAAGGAGTCAACTCGATACAACATTTCTGTGTAATGGACTCTCTATCCTGCTATAACATTATACTGGGAAGACCGTGGATTCATGATATGAAGGCCGTGCCATCAACATATCACCAATGCATCAAGATACCTACCCCGTGGGGAGTTGTTAAAGTTGATAGCGATCAGCAGGAGGCGAAAGAATGCTACTCATCCTCGATGAAATCCTCAACCAAACCTAGTGCAGCATAGCAATTAAAGACGCGGGCCCAGGATATCGTGGAGGATCCGGAGCAGGATATGAAGAAAATTGTCCTGGATCAGGATAATCCTGATATTTCGGTGCTCGTGGGAACCAATATCCCTCAGGATATCGAAGAACAATTAATTAACTTTTTAAAATGCAGGATGTCAACGTTTGCATGGAAGCATGAGGATATGACAGGCATATCCAAAGATATTATCACTCACAAGCTTGGAATTGATAAATCATTCAAGCCAGTGCAACAAAAGAGAAGGAAGTTTGCTCCTGAACGCAATACAATTATTCAAGAAGAAGTTGAAAGATTATTGAAGTCCAAAATGATTAGAGAAGTCAAATTCCCAAGGTGGCTAGCAAACGTGGTAGTGGTACAGAAGAAGAACGGAAAATGGAGAGTCTGTGTGGATTACACAGACTTGAATAAAGCTTGTCCTAAAGACCCATTTCCTCTTCCCCATATTGATGCGATGGTAGATGCCACTGCTGGGCATGAAATGCTGACTTTCATGGATGCATCCTCAGGATTTCAACAGATCCAAATGGAGCCTTCTGACCAGGAGGATACTGCCTTCATGACGCCAACAGGTATTTATTGTTACACAGCTATGCCTTTTGGTTTGAAAAATGCAGGTGCAACATACCAAAGATTGGTAAACATGATGTTCAAAGACAAACTGGGGGACACCATGGAAGTATACATTGACGATATGGTAGTAAAGTCAAAGAAAGCTCAGGATCACCTCCAGGATATTAAAGGAGCGTTTGATATCCTGGATCAGTATAATATGAAGCTGAATCCTGCTAAGTGCCATTTTGGAGTGGGGGCAGGAAAATTTCTAGGATATATGGTGACCAAAAGAGGAATAGAAGCAAGCCCGGAGCAGATCAAAGCCATCTTGGATATTAAATCACCCTCAAATATGAAAGATGTTCAACGATTAACGGGGCGAGTGGCAGCATTAAACAGATTTATCTCAAGATCCTCAGAGAAATGCAAAGATTTTTATGATATCCTGAAGAAGAACAAAAAATTCGAGTGGGGTGAGAAGCACGAAGCGGCCCTACGGGAGTTAAAGCAATATCTTTCAACCGCACCTCTATTAATGAAGCCTGAGAATGGTGAACCATTATCCCTATACCTCGCGGTATCAGGGAACGCTGTAAGTGCCGTCCTTGTAAAGGACCATGAAGGTCAGCAATATCCTGTTTATTATGTTAGCAAAAGTTTGTTAGATGCTGAAACTAGGTATTCTCACTTAGAAAAATTAATACTAGCATTAGTCATGGCATCAACAAAACTTAGACATTATTTTGAGACTCATATGATTCATATTAAAACTAATTATCCTGTCAAGAATGTGGTTAGAAAACCAGAGATGTCAGGCAGGATGGCTAAGTGGTCGGTAAAGTTAAGTGCCTATGATTTAGTATATGAACCTAGGAATGCCATAAAGTCTCAGGCTTTAGCTGACTTTGTGGCTGATTTTAGTAGTGACATCAAGGATGAGGCAGACCTAGAAGTTCAACAATTAGGAGAATCCTCAGGATCCTGGACATTATATACTGATGGTGCATCTAATATAAGAGGAGTAGGATTGGGAATACTACTAAAATCGCCACAGGGGGACATATTACCCCAGGCTATTAGGTGTGAATTTCCTGCTACCAATAATGAGGTAGAATATGAAGCTTTAATTGCAGGATTAGAACTAGCTAAAAGTATGAATATCAAGAATTTGCAAGTATATGTTGACTCCTTGTTAATTACTAATCATTTTAATGGATCCTATGCAGTTAAGGGTGAGAAGTTAATCGAATACCTCGATATTCTCAAAAAATTAGCAGGATATTTCGATGTTTTTACACTTGAACAGGTACCAAGAGAGGATAATGCTGAAGCGGATGCCTTAGCAAATCTGGGATCATCAGTCAGGATACCGGAAGGGACCCAAATACCAATAATACATGTTTTATATCCTGCAACGAATCCTCAGGATAAAGAAGTAGCGGATATTCGGGATCCTGGAGTGGAATATCCTGAACAGGATCCTGAATCCTGGACAACTCCAATTCTGAAATATCTTAAAGATGGACACATCCCCGAAAATGAAAATCCTAAGGCATTTAGGATGAAGGTATCACGATTCACTATTATAAATAATATTCTATACAAGAAATCTCTTGCAGGACCAATTTAAGGTGCTTGGAGGATCATGAAGCCAAAGAAGTACTTCAGGATATACATGAAGGGGACTGTGGTAATCACACTGGGGGCAGATCATTATTCTCGAAAGTATTGAGGACAGGATACTTTTGGCCAACAATGAGAAAAGATGCTGCAGAATATGCTCGAAGATGTGATGCATGTCAAAGGCATAGTAACATACTACATCAACCAGCTGAACCACTATATCCTGTAGTTTCCCCTTGGCCATTCATGAAGTGGGGGATGGATATAGTAGGGAAGTTACCAAAGGCTCCGGGAGGAAAAGTATTTATGTTAGCAATGACGGATTATTTCTCTAAGTGGGTCGAGGCTGAAGCATTCGTTCAAGTAAGAGACCAAGAAGTAGTATCCTTCATAAAGAGGAATATCCTGACTAGGTTTGGAGTACCAGCTGAGATCATTTGTGATAATGGGTCCCAGTTTATAAGCAAAAGGACTACTGACTTTTGCAAAAGTTGGGGAATCAAAATGATCACATCTACTCCGGTACATCCTCAAGCGAATGGACAAGCCGAATCCTCGAACAAGATAATAGTCAATAACTTAAAGAAGAGACTTGGAGCCAAGAAAGGAAGATGGGCGGAAGAGTTACCCTTTGTTTTGTGGGCTGATAGGACAACGGTGAAGAATGCAACTGGCCAAACCCCGTTTTCCTTGGTATTTGGAGCAGAGGCAATGATTCCAACAGAAATGACGATACCTACTGCAAGATCAATGCTACAGGATCCTGAACAGAATCCTGAAGTCTTATGTCAGGATCTGGATACTATAGATGAAAAAAGAGATGCAGCAAGGCTGAGGATAGCAGCATATCAACAAAGAATATCCAGAGCATACAATAAGAACATAAGGACTAGAAGATTTCGAGTTGGTGATTGGGTGCTGAGAAAGGCTTTTCAAAACACCACTAATCCTGCCGATGGCAAGCTAGCTCCGAAATGGGAAGGACCTTATGAAGTCGAGTCAGAAGCAGGGAAAGGAGCGTATCGACTCAGGAATGTGGAAGGGGATATGCTACCAAGATCCCGGAATGCAATACATTTGAAGCTCTATTTCAAGTAAGAGTAGAATTTGTTTTCTATCTCGGAATGGTATGTGTTCTATCTCTTTAAAACATATTTGTTTATTATCTTGAACCCAATACTGACTTAAGCATCGGAGGGGTGTTAGCCAAGCTAACACCCACCTTAGTTTAGAACTGTTTTGCAGGATATGTTTCAGGATATAGCTCCAGGATATATACTCAGGATAAGTCGAAAGATTAGAGGATTGGCCCCCTCTCTCACGTTTAAGGGATCCTGATCCCTTCACAGGTTTAAAGGTATTCACCTTTCTTTCGAATTGGGTTTAAACACCTCGCCTGGAGCGCAAGTTATCTAGGTGTAGTTCAAGGTAGCGGGACCAGTTCATGTAAAAGTGGCTGACAATTTCGTTACTGTTGGCTATATCCTGGATTCTAAAGGTATATGAGGATTGATCACCCTCTCTCACGAAAGAGTATTTTCATACTCTCAAAGGTTTAAAGGTTTTCACCTTTCTAAGTCTAGGAGTTTATACACTCTCGCCTGTAGCGCATGAAATTCAGGGTTTATCCCCAGATATCAGGGTTTATCCCCAATATGCTAAGGATTCTTCTCAGGATATCGGGGGTTCTGCCCTTGGGCATTCGGAATTCATTCGAGCCAAAAGGTAAACACATTTGTGTCTTTGTCAAACGCAGGGGACACACATTATTCTAATCCGAAGGATGGATCCAAGTTTATAAATATGCACTGGGGACAAATTTATGATAAAGGATTGGAACTAATTCTCTAAGAATCTCTGGTATGATCCCTCCTTTTTATTTGGACAATTTATGGGTTATATTTCAATATCCTTTTCAAGATATCTTTCAGGATATCCCCCAGGATACATTTATGATATATGTTCAAAACAAACAATTTTCACAAGTAAAATTCGTATGTTAATGACAACAATAATAAAGTCAAAAGAAAGTAGTTATATTATTAACATACCAAAAGATGTGCTCTTAGTTTCACCTCAAAACAAGGCCCATCCACTAAGAGCACTAGTAGTTCATAACCATATTCACCCAACAGTTGAGGGCTTCATCTCAAACCGAGACCCATCCACCTTCAACTGTTGTATTGTTCAAAAAGCATGCAGGAAATATAAATTGTTCAGGTACGGAAAAGTAAAGTGCGGAAAAGTAAATTGTTTGTGGGACTACAAACCAACATTCAAAATCAAAAAGGTGGGCTCTGGCCTTGGCACGTATATCCGTCATCGCCCACCTAAATGCCCTCACACAGCGGCATCGCCTCCAACCTTCTCAGACTTCTCTGCTCCAGCATTTTTACCAGCATCCTGCGCAGCATCCTGACCAATGTCCATCTCAGCATCACCTCCAGCATCCTTCTTCTCTCCAGCTTGGACCACTACCTCCGTTGACTTGGAAGACTCATCGGCTTCAGCAGGAAGTGGCACAGCTTTGCCTCCAAGCTCCTTCAACTTGGCCACCCAGGATTCAACTGGCCAAGATGGACAAACAAGGCCTGTCTCCTTGGCCTCATAGGCCATCTTGATGCGTGCTTGTAGCAGGGAGACGATAGCAGAAGCCTTGACTCCCTCTCGAAAGCTGATTAAGGCCTGATCATGGTCCATTTGAACACTGGCAAGTTTGACCTCAGCATCTTGGGTGACCTTCTTTAGCAAGCTTTCATAGTGCCGGCTCTTTGCTTCGGCGATAGCACCTTGGTCGGCAACGGTGCTCTCAAGCTACTTAATCCTGGCTTCATGAAGTGCCACAGTACCACAAGCGTCATTGTACAAGTGGAGCAAATGCTGGAGGCCCTGTACATTGATCACAGGTATGGGGTTAGAATATATGCTGACTAAGACGTCCTACAAGGATATCCTGTTAGGATATACGTGCAGGATATATGTGCAGGATATACATGAAGGATATGCGGCAGGATATTACCTTGTTGAGGAAGGATGTCATTGGCTCTAAGGAGTCGGAGAAGCTGAGCTCATCATAGGAGAACCCTTCAGAGCCTGGAGTACTGACCTCAAGGCCCTTTCTCTTTTTCGCTGTGGAAGCACGGGTTCTTGGATTGGTCTTGGGAGCCGGGAGTGGCTTGGAGCTGGTGGTAGCAGGAGTCTCCTTCTTGACTATGGCTGGAGTTGGATAGCTGTCAAGTTCATCCAGGTCTAGATAGACTGGGACTTTGCTGGAGTCTGCACACAGGATATAAATTCTAAATCCCTCCTATAAATAACATATAAGAAGCATATGTGTGCAGGATATCTTGCAGGATCCTTACCAGACATGTTGGCACTTGAAATAGGACTTGGAGTTGGTGGAGAGGGGTTGAAACTTCTTTCTGCCTCTGGGAGAAGTCTAATGGCGTCTATTCTTTCTTGAGAATTGGCAAGAGGAGGAGCAATCTTCCTGAAATCAGCTGCATAATAAAGGAGATAAGTTAGTTCAGGATATGGAACAGGATAAGCGACAGGATCATTCTTAAACCCTAAATCCTACCCTTTTTCAACCACTGTAACGGATATTCCGTCCCACCAGGGATTGAGTCCCTTTTTACAAAGAAAAACTTGGATTGCCAACCATCCTCGTTCTTGGTGGCACGAAGTATCAATGGGTCACCGGAAGTAGAATAAAACAGAAATCTACATGATCCGTGGCATCTAAGCTTGTAAGCCAGGGGGAGATCATGGATGGAAAGATCAGGAATATGGTTTCTCTTGATCTGGTCAAGAACAGTTAAGACACGCCAGAGCATTGGCATTGTTTGGCTAAAAGAGATTTTTGTGATATTAAAGAACTCGGTGATGAAATCCGGAAAGGGGAATTGAAGCCCTAGGGTAAAAGGGAAAGCACTAAAGCAAATCCACTCGTTGGAAACCATATCTGACCGGATTTCACGGTCAAACGGTCTAAATATGGTTCCTTCCGGGAAGATACCGGAGGATTTTAAGGCAGACAGGTGGGCACTATCAAAGGTACAGGCTTCCTTCTCCGGTTCTTGGAGAAGGTTTTGTTGGTAGAACGTAGGGGCCGAGTCACCTGAACTGGATCTTGTTTGGCGCGGCATTTGATCGACTGAATTTTTCGCCGGAGAGAAAAGATGAAGAAAAGTATGAAAGATAGAGAGAAAATGTACCTTTTTCCTTGTCGATTATGATTAAAAAAGAAGATGAGGATGAGAAGATATAGGGTATGATGAGTAGATATAGGCTGGGTAGTTGCAAACGGTCACATCACAGGTCTTATCTCTTAATTGCCTCGGTTTGCGTAAAAAAATGTAACCGTTAGTAATGAGGATACTAAACGGTAACATTTTTTGGGGACAATTGTTGTGGGCTAATTTCTGAGCTCATATCCTGAGAAATATCTTAGGTTTTATCTTGATTAAATAATATCTGCTCATATCCGGGGTGCGGATTCAGGGTATTGGTAATATCCTGAATGGTATCCTCAGGATCACTAACGGATTACGTGCAGGTACATGGGTTGGAAGCTAGCAACGTTCACAAAGACTTGTTCTGCGGAAGACTCGGTCCAAACCGTTCAAAGAAAGACGTTGAAGCCTTATTACTCGGTCTACAACGTTCGTGATGGAATATTCGGAGCATCCCATATTTATAGGGATATTTGTTTGTATTTCGTTACTATAAATAGGAGGAACACCAGATCGAATAGGACACAACAATTTCACTGCAATCACACTCACTACACACCAACACTTGCTCTCTTGCAAATTGTACTCTCACACGAATTCATTGTAACACTTAGAGATCTGGTTGATATCCTGCACTGTATCCTGAAGTTTAAAGCAATAAGAAGAACAAGGCAGCTGCGATTGTCAGCTCCCGAGGTTTTATGCCGGCGATCTAGATTGATCAAGGGCTTTCCTCGTACATCTCGTGTCGTCTCCCTTACTTTTTGCTTAGTATTTGCTCACTGTTTGATCGCAGATACAGCTCAATATCCTGAGCCGTATCCTGAATACTGATTTTCTAAATAATTCAACAAGCATATTTTCCATAAACTTTTTAGCACACTACCTCACATTACTAATTTGATCACTAAATTGCTTCGGTAATTTTTGACCAAAACACCATCCACCCATTCCATTTCCAAATCTCGCCCCCAAAAAAACTCCCAGCGCCTTGACGTCACTGCTCACGACCTGGTGGCTTTTTTTACCGGAAAAAACCAAAATTCCGGTTGGACCGACCCATATTATGTCAGAATTCCAATATAGAACTAGTATGGTTTATTTATTTATTTATTTTGTTTTATGTGATGATTAGGAGAAAATATAGATGTGTAAGGGTTTAATCTTTTTATATTTTTTTTGATTTTTTTTGCGGTTCTAGACTTGTAGTTAAAAGATTTTATTGTTTTATTTATAGCTTTGTTTGTTTAAATGATTAGTTACAAGTAATCAAAATTTAATATAAGGACTTGAATGTTTAAAATATAATTGAAAGTTATGGCTATGGTTGAATATAATTGTTTATTTTGTTTAAGTGTTTAGTATTGTTTTATGAACTTATGGAGCAAATTATATGTGTTAGGAACAATGAGTAAGAATGTAATGCACTTATGACGTGTTTACTGTTTAGTATCTTTAGATAATACTTTGGATATATTTCAAAAAAAAAAAACTGTAGGGCACAATTTTAAATACGTTTCTAATTTGTAATGACGTTTGACGTGTTTTTGATGATTTATAAATTTTAGTTTGATGTTCTTTTTTCTTACATGATCTGACCCGACCCACTATGAACCGGTATTTTTATACAGCTAGGGGTCTAAAATCTTTGAAAATATTTCGACCCCCAGGAAAAAATTACTGGGTCCGCCACTCCTCCAAGTTCCATCTCCAACTCGAGTTGTTGAATGATAAACGGACACAAGCTACAAACAAAACGAACACGACTTTTTACACCATAATGTTAAACACCAACAGTACTCATGCAGACGTAATATATATAAATTATTATATATATAACACCCACATTTAATCCTAGGCTTAAAAAGTCATATAACTTGACTGTCTTCTTTTGAAACTTCAAGGATCCCCCCACCTATATTCACACATAAATATTCTCCCCCCTCTCTAATCTTCCACCAAAACACTCAATGCATCCACAACAAGCACAAATTCACCCTTCAACAACTTCCATGGAGGAACAACATCAACATGAACATCATGTTCTAAATCTGAATCCCCAACCACTAGATCATGATCTTGATCTTGATCATCACAGTCATAATGATGATCTAGATCAAGACCATGATGATGGCCGTGCCGTTACAGATCTTGATCAAGATTTAGAAAACAAATTAAATTACGAAGCGGGTCCGTTTTATTGTACGGACAACAACCCGCCTGACTCGTATGCAGTCTGCTCGACCAAAGTAGCCGACTGGCTAGACCGCAACACATTCATGGAGCGCAAGGCTTCGGTGAAGTTCGCCTGCACAAAAAACCTAGATCCTTGTCAAACCCGAGCTTCTCGACGCTCGGTCTCCTTAAACCAGAAACCGAAGCTGTCGATAATCGGGTTCAGAAAAAAACCGGTTCTTCAGACCGAGGGGAGGTCAAAGCATAATGATAAGGTGGAAAACGTGAGGCTGTTTAGGAACCGGTCTGAACCGGGGAGGGACTACTGTTTGTTGATAACTGAACCGGTTTCTCCTAGGGTTTCGTGTGTGGGTCGAGTCGGGTCGGTGCGGGTTAAAGGTAGGAAGGCTGGGGTTTGGAGGAGTTTCAAGGCGGCTTTTTCGAACCTGGTTCAGACCAATAGAGTGGCAAAGATAGCGGCTTGATACCGGTTTAGATGTTTTACCGGTCGACGGTCAGGCGGCTGTATTATAATTATGGTTAAGATGTCAAATTATTTTTTTGGTCAAATTTCGTTATAGTTGAATTTACTTGTAATTATTATTATTATGGTGTCCAACTGTATGCTATCTCATTGTCCATGGCCTATAATTGAGACTGAAGAGATAGTCGTTTTGACAACTATTTACATAAATAATTTTTATTACGAAATTTGTATTTTTTTGCCGACACGTAATAGTTACGATACGTATATGAACGACAAGTTTTTACTAATTTTGCGTGTTCACATGTCTAATAGTTGAGTCACGTAATTTTTTTTAATAATGTTTTAAGTGATGTCACTTGTTATGTTTATGTGAAGTAAATCGGTACTATTCAAGTGTTGGATGAACAAATAAGACATAAAAACTAGTATTAAGTTCAATATATTACATAAAAATGTTATTTGTATATGAGTGTGTCCCGTCACTATAACAGATATGGTATTAGTTTTTAAGCACTTTTTGTTTGTTTTCAAAAGCTATGTAATTCTCTTTAGCACTTTTTGTTTGTTTTCAAAAGCTATGTATATCTCTTTAATTGTTTATATGTATGAAAACATATAGAAATTAATGTTACATTTAAAAGGACACGGAATTTTAAATATTCATATAAGATTTTCACGCATATAAGACTAGTGGGTATGGGGCACATTCCCTGCCCGTCGACTTCCGGCGTCGGACCACCTCCCCACCCCCTCAAGCATGTCAGCGTCCCCAACGTCCTCCTGCAGCCGCTCTCGACGACCCCCTAACACACACACACACATATACATTTATATATAATAAATGGAAGTTATTTGGGCCACGTGTCAGTAGATTAGGGCATCATTTTTTCCATTTTCCCGCCAAGGTTCCGTCCCCCCTTTTTTTTTCTTTTTTGTCTGATATGATATGAAGAAACCCTAAATCATTCTTCCTCACAATCAAGTCGTTCCTCTCATCTCTCAAGGCGATTCTTCATCTTCATCTTCATCTTCGTGTGTTCTTGCACCTCTTGAAATACGATTTGTTTCTTGCTTCCAGATTTGAAGATCCAGCTACGCATATGTTCTCCAGCAAATCCACGGATCCAGCCGCTACGATCCTTTCTTCAAAGATCCAGTTGCTACAATCATTCCGGTATGTATTTTTCTTTCGCTAATTCATATTCTGATTGTTATTTTATATATCTTAGATCGTTTTTTCCATTTTTTAACCACAAATCGCTTCTTTTCTAAAAGCCCTAATTTCGACTCCCTTCTGTTGCGTCTCCAAGGATTCTTTCCAACGTTCCCGTCATCTTTACATTGAAATCAAGCCTTTGATCAAGTCTCCGATTCCAGTGTTTATCATCCAGGTAACAACCGATTTTCGTGTTTCGAAATATTTATGGTTCATCGTTTGTTTGTTAACAGATCTAGGGTCTTTGTGGGATATTCGGGAAAAGGTTGCTAACTTGCTAAGAAGTGAGGTGAGGGTTAATCTCAAGATTGGTGAGATTGTGAGCTTCATGATTGAAGGCTGTTTGTAGTCTTGAATCCAGTTCGTGTAATGGCTTCTGGATCTATACTTAGTCATAATTAATTATTTTAAATTAACTATTGTAACTTAATTTGTTAATCATTATCTCTGTATGTGTTTTGAATGTGTTCTTCTATAATGGAGTTAATGGGTTATGAAATTGGTGATGCACACATGTTGTTCGATCATTCGCCTCAATGAAATGCCGAAATTCAATGGTTGGGGGAAAATGCTTTTGGTTAACAGCTATGGAAAAGTCTTTACAGTTTTAAGTTAAACAAGGTACATTTTATGACCTTTTGTTGTATGCTGAACTAATGTGATTGATTTATATGAGATTGTATTATTTAGAACTCTTAAAGATTTTGAGGACCAAATTAGTGTTTTCAGTAAGAAGCACGTGAATTTTATACATGTTTGATCAATTTGCCGTTTCACCATTGTCATTGAAAACAATTAAGGATTCACCTCTTCCTGTTATTCTTAAAGGTTTGTATTTTCTGAATATTACTTGAAATTAGAAACTTTATATATAGTTCAGTTATTCAGACTTGGTGTGTTGGCATGATGTTCGTTTTCGAGCCGAGGGTCTCTCTGGAAGCAGCCTCTCTATCCCTGTGGATAGAGGCAAGGTCTGTCTACATCCCACCCTCCCCAGACCCTATAAGTAGCTTTGCTATTTGTGGGATTTTACTGGGTATGATTGATTGATTGATATATATAGTTCAGTAATTTGGTGTATGCTTTTTTATATCGGTAGCGTTTTTATGCAAAATAATGGTTATATGTAAAGAATCATATTTAATCGACTATTCAAGAAAACCCAATAAGTATATGGGGTACTATAACAAAAAGAATGGATAAGGTGATGTGTGCTAGGCGAACAAATAAAAACAGTTGAAATTAACCCTAATCTAGACACTCTAAGCTTTAAATTTATACTTAGACTCGATCTTGAAACTAAACCACACAACCGGCAAATGTACCGATCAGTATAGTATAGTAAAAGTAAGTCCGGATGTTGAACCCACAGGACACTGTTGAATTACGTTAAATAATTTATTTATACTAAAAATTACACAACAATAAATATTTTTGTATTTTTGATATTTTTGATTCGAAAAGGGGGGTTTTACTTGAAAAGTAAATTAATTAAAAATTAATTAATAAAAATGAACTAAAAACAAATTAAGACAAATGTTTGATTTTATGATGACAAAAGACTATCTAGGTTGGAATCCCACTTGTTAATAACATAATTTCTGCCGGGTAATTGTGTGAAATGAAACCGGGATCTTTAGATATTAAACCCTAAAAGACGACGTATAGGATTCCCAATCATTCTCGGGAAGGCAACTATGTGACTTTAAAGATTTATTTTGATTACCGATTTTCTAGACTTCCTTACAGTTGTCTAGTGTTCTTAGATAAAAGCTTGGAAAGACTGACTTCCTCACGGTTGTAAATCTAAAGCAATTTAAGAAAACTTGATTTGGTTTAATAGACAAGTTAGCGACAATTTAACTAAAACCGGGTTTCTCACAAAACACAATCCTAGCAATACACTAAACTCGATCTATTAATATTTTTATACCTTACACGCTAAAAATAGTAGAACATTAAAACTTGATTAATTCTTGATCATTATTTTTATGGTTTATTTCACAAACCGCCATATGATTACCCAAACCGCTAAGACTTAAATATCAACATTAATTCTTTTTATGAAAAGACATTCACCGGAATTTATGTAAAACATATGATCAAAGTGTTAACCAAGTTAAAATATGCATATACACCAAATTAGAAACTTAAATTATTTACTTAACAAGAACAAACCATAATCACACAATACCCGGTAAAATTACATATTAACAAGTGCTCATCGTAACCTAGATAGTTTTAAAGTTTAGCTACACATAATATTCAATAATACAACTGAGCAAAGTCTGAAAATAACTGAAAACATTATACAAAGCGAATAGAAACTGAAAACGAATGTTTACCGAACCCGGATTGCTTAGAACTCGAACCGAAAGCTTCCAAGACTCCCGAGAAGCTCCAAGGCACTTCAACTTCACTTCAACTTGCTTAGAACTGACTGATTGCAGTCTTTGAGAGGTGTTTTCGAAGTAGGAAAGGTGTGTTTTTCGACTACAAGTGAGTGCCCTTTTATAGGCCAAATTTTGAGGTCATGCGATCCCCTTACGGACCGTAAGGGTTGGAGCCTTACGGTCCGTAAGGTTCACCTACTACGATCCACTCAGAAAAGGTCTTACGGACCGTAAGGATGTGAGTCTTACGGTCCGTAAGGCTCACCAACAACAATCCACTATCTCCACATCCTTACGGATCGTAAGGCTGGGAGGCTTACGGTCCGTAAGCTGTTCTCCAGGGCAATTTTTTCGTTTTCTTCGGCACGTTTCACCATGTGTTGTTATCATCGTCGATCTCCTATCGTTTTCTCGCATAATCCACAGATATTTCACCGATTCCTGTAGATTCATAATTTTATCGATTCAGTAACAAATACAAAGGGGAAACGCACACAATTAATCTAAAACACAAGTGTGAGAATAGGTAGGTGGTTGGGTATGTTGGTATTAACAGACTGTAAGGGTAAAGAACTGTTAGATCAATGGATGTATGCCAACGATGAGAAACTGTGAATGTAAATTGTTAGAGTATGTGGTCATGATCATGATTTATCTGATGATGGTATGATGAATTATGTTATGAAATTAAGCTAGTGTGTTAATATAATGAATTGATAGTTAGGAAAATCATGATAATCTGGAAATCCATGTTCAAACCCTGATTTCGAGTAGAATGATAACAGGTGAACTGTCTGATTGATATGTAAATTGTTTGATCTGATTTGGGCATAGCCAAACAACTGATTTAATCTAGAAATGGTTAGGATGTCAATTGATATTGATCGATTGAATAGAATTGCTCAATGATAATGTTGATGGTGATGATTAAACTGTTTACTATATGTATTTGTATGTTTGCTGTCATGCAGTCTTTCCACGAAGAATGGCCCTTTGTGGGAATGCATATTCACGAAAAACCTCATGAAGAAAGACCTTTTTCGTCATATGTAATAGTGACGAAGGACCATAGTTGTTCACTGAAGGCTGGTTGACGAAGAACCAGGTTCTTCGTGGATTATGGTGCTTCGTGGGACCTTGTGTAGGCTGCAGGTTCTTCGTGGACCTGCAGTACATCCATTGTTAGATCTTAAAAGTGCCAATATGCATCAATTGTCATGTCATATGCTTGAGTGCAACCTGTTAGTGTACGTGTACTATTATGTGATTTACTGGCAGACGAAACCATACACTTGCTATGTAACTTTACGATAAACGTTATAGCTCAATGAGTTGCATGATTAACAATTACGACTTGCACAAGGACGTGTGTTGTGACAACTGGCACAAAACCGGTAATTTCCGTACAATTTAATTATTATTTAATATCTGCAATTATGTGCTTAAATGTCAACATTGTCTGATTTCATGCTATACATGTGAATTCATGCGCGTTTTATACTTCAAATATGGCTTTATGCATTAATGTTAGCGTTGCGTCAAAAAGACTAGTAAACTCACCGGTAAGACACATTGTGTCAGCAATTCTGCAGAAAGCAGTCAGACAGTAGAAATGGGGCCTAGGAGTAGGTCCAACGTCTAAAATACATTAAAACCCAAGGATGTATACAAGGGTTAACATATAGACTTCCCGGAAGCTAAAATACGCATTGAAAAGCACCCGAAATACACTTAAAGTGCTGAATTCAGCATTGTGACAAGTTTGTAACATGTAAAAATATGACTAGATGGTCCTGAATGCTTTCCTAAGTGTCGGGAATTAAAAGTGTCACAAAAGAGTACATAAAGGACACTAAACGACGCAATTTAGCACTTTAACGAACCGGTATCTAACCGAACAACCGGACACTACCCGAAACATCAAAATTACACTAGAAACATTGTTTTAGTGTTTCTAAGCTAGTTATGATCCCCGAACACCCTAACACACTATATAATAATGCATGATACACATAAACACTAACTAATACACTTTGAATTCTAACTAGTTACTTAGCTTATCATTCAAAACAAACTAAATACCCCCCCCCCCATGTAAGTGGATGGTCACCAAGGTGTGACCCCGCCAAAATCTTACAAGATTTCCCATAATCTTCATTTGATCCTAAATGATATGCTAGAGATTGTGTTAAGTACTTATGAGACATGTTAACCAAAGGTTAATAACATTAGATGGTTATAAGATGGATGGAAGCTCTCATTCATATACAAACACTTCACAACAAAATTACCCAGGACCCCTAGGAGGCATGATATGATATGGGTGATAGTCGATCGGTTAACAAAGTCTGCGCATTTCCTACCGATCCGAGAGAAGGATAGTTCTGGAAAGCTTGCTGAGCTGTACTTGAAAGAAATCGTGGCACGACATGGAGTGCCTATCTCAATTATTTCATACAGAGATGGACGTTTTGTCTCGAGGATCTGGAAATCCTTCCAGGAGGCCTTTGAATCTCAAGTAGATCTAAGCACGGCCTTCCATCCGCAAACAGATGGCCAGAGCGAACGGACCATACAAACACTAGAAGATATGCTTTGCGCATGTGTTATGGACCTAGGCGGCAACTGGGATACTCATCTACCTTTAGTTGAGTTTTCCTACAATAACAGTTACCATACGAGCATAAAAGCCGCACCATTCGAAGCTCTATATGGCCGCAAATGTCGCTCGCCATTATGTTGGGCAGACGCTGGAGACAAACGAATGGTTGGTCCTGAACTTGTTCAAGAGACAACCGACAAAATCATGCAGATCCGAGAGCGCATTAAGGCGGCTCGAGATCGACAAAAGAGCTACGCTGATCGAAGACGAAAACCATTAGAGTTCGAGGTGGGAGACAAAGTTTTGTTGAAGGTCTCACCTTGGAAGGGCGTAGTAAGATTCAGACGACGTGGAAAGCTATATCCACGATACATCGGACCATTCAAGATCTTAGAAAGAATTGGTACCGTGGCTTACAAGTTGGAATTACCGGAAGAACTTAACGGAGTACATGATACGTTTCATGTGTCCAACCTCAAGAAGAGTCCAACCCAAGAAACAGTGATCATCCCTGCGGATGAAGTGCATATAGCCGACACACTCTGATTTACAGAACAACCCGTTGAGGTTATAGACTAGAAAGTCAACAAGACCTGAAGGAGTAGTGTCAAACTTGTCAAAGTACGTTGGAACTCTAAGCACGGACTCGAGTACACGTGGGAACGTGAAGACCAGTTTAAAGAAAAGTACCCCCACCTGTTCAAGAAAACTCCTGCGAGAGTAAGCTCAGCCTGAATTTCGGGACGAAATTCTTTTAACGGGGGGAGACTGTGACAACTGGCACAAAACCGGTAATTTTCGTACAATTTAATTATTATTTAATATCTGCAATTATGTGCTTAAATGTCAACATTGTCTGATTTCATGCTATACATGTGAATTCATGCACGTTCTATACTTCAAATATGGCTTTATGCATTAATGTTAGCGTTGCGTCAAAAAGACTAGTAAACTCACCGGTAAGACACATTGTGTCAGCAATTCTGCAGAAAGCAGTCAGACAGTAGAAATGGGGCGTAGGAGTAGGTCCAACATCAAAAATACATTAAAACCCAAGGATGTATACAAGGGTTAACATATAGACTTCCCGGAAGCTAAAATACGCACTGAAAAGCACCCGAAATACACTTAAAGTGCTTAATTCAGCATATTTCAGCAAAATTCAGCATTGTGACAGGTTTATAACATGTAAAAATATGACTAGATGGTCCTGAATGCTTTCCTAAGTGTCGGGAATTAAAGTGTCACAAAAGGGTACATGAAGGACACTAAACGACGCAATTTAGCACTTTAACAAACCGGTATCTAACCGAACAACCGGACACTACCCGAAACATCAAAATTACACTAGAAACATTGTTTTAGTGTTTCTAAGCTAGTTATGATCCCCGAACACCCTAACACAATATATAATACATGATACACATAAACACTAACTAACACACTTTGAATTCTAACTAGTTACTTAGCTTATCATTCAAAACAAACTAAATACCCCCCCCCCCCCATGTAAGTGGACGGTCACCAAGGTGTGACCCCACCAAAATCTTACAAGATTTCCCATAATCTTCATTTGATCCTAAATGATATGCTAGAGATTGTGTTAAGTATTTATGAGACATGTTAACCAAAGGTTAATAACATTAGATGGTTATAAGATGGATGGAAGCTCTCATTCACACACACACACACACACTTCACCAACATCTCTCTCCCTCTCCTCCTCCTTCTCTCGGCCGTGAACACCCACCACCACCATCATCACTTCCATTTCATTCTCAATCATTTCCAAGTGCACTCAAGGTGTAAGGAGCCATATAAGAAGGTTTGGTGGTCTTGGATCTTGAAGGACCTCTCCCGATTGCTTTTATCCTCCACATTTGTCATCACCATATCTTGTGTTCATCCCTAGCCTTCGTGCTAGTTGTAAGACTCTCATAATCCTTATTTACTTCATATGTAGTTGGTTAAAAGATGTAATATGTTGTTAATCACAAGAACACCAAAGAACATAAACATGAATCATGAACATAAGCTTGATATATGATGAAACTATGTTGTTTAGTGTATGAATGATACTTGCTTGTTATTTACTTGAGATTATGATGTTGATCATCATAAGGAGCTTGCTAGATTGTGATTAAACACATGATCTAGCAAGAGAGAGGATGATTATGTGATAAAACAAGATGATCATCCTCATGTGTTAAGCATGAACTTGAAGAATAAAGTGATTTCTTGAAAAATAATAAACAAAGTGAGTTAGTAATCTTATGGATCTAAGATTTATGAATGGTTTTCCAAAAGAACCAAGTTCAAAATGTGATTTTTAGAAGATCTTGGTTCTTACTTAAATATACACTATTTTTGGTGATAAAACAAGTATAAGAACACTTTGTTTACAACAAAAATTCAAAAGAATGGTTTTTAGAAAAATCATCTTACAAGTTGTAAATGACTATATCTTTCAAGAATGTGATTTAGAAACAAATAAATATGTTTTTAAGGGTAACTCAACCTACTAAATAACATGGAAAATTACTACAAGTTTTTACAAAAACTTCAAGTTCATGATGTAGTGTAATTTACTTGATTTTGACACTCGGTAAGTGTTGAATGAGTTGATGATTGTTTGTGATGATTTTAAAAGAAAATAAACACATGTTTTGAAAACATTGGAAACCTCCATTTTTAGGGGAAACCATGTCAAAATTTCTATAAAATTTTGACACTTTGAAAAATATAAGTTTTGGTGAAACTTATGCCCTAAAAATTCACCTAAAAATATTTACCAAGGTTTCACTAATTTTTGTGTAAGTTTCAAGATTAAGATATGATGATTTCTTCAAGATAAAAAGTGATATTAAGTATGTATATTTTTTAGGGGAATATATATATTTATTGGTCACCAAATTTTGTGCTAAGTGTATGTAAGGTGTACTATATGTAATAGTGTATTAGGACTTGAAAATACAAAAATACAAGATACTTATATTAGGACTTGAAAATACAAAAATACAAAATACTCCTAAGGAGTAAAAATACAAAAATACACATACAACATGCTTAGACAAATACAAGAAAATATATTTATGAAAATATATTTCTTAATAGATTATGTAACTCGGACAAGTTACGAACTTAAAATGTCTTTTTTGACAAAAAATATATAACTCGGGTGAAAAATACAAGATACTTATATTTATTTTTGAGAAAATAATATAAGTAAGATACATAGTTAAAAATATAAATTATTTTTAACAACAAAGAACACATACATAAAAGATGGTGACTTGTACTTGTGTGATACAAGTCTAGTGATTAACGTTAATAAAACACGTATAGGTCACGACGCTATATAAGCAACCCGGTGAAGTTTACGGCGCAGGAAACGCAAAGTTGTGAGTTCATGTCCCCACTTTTAAACTTTTACATGCTTTTCAAACTTGGGGAAAATACATGTGTTATGGTATGTTGAATACAAAAACTAAGGAATGATACTTTAAATCATGTCACGAATAGGGTAACAGAAGCACCATTAATCGTGTACATACTAAGACCGCGGAACAAAAGGTTAGATCTAATGGGTTTCAGGCAGCCACACTCTTGGTCATAACTAGTACCAAGCAGTGCTTTTGTGTCTCTAGTCGTGAATCGACAAGTAAAATGCCTATGGTTTGGATGCTTCCTATGTCGTGTCACATGTTAATGGCCTTGCAAACCATTAGCGATCTCGATTTCCTTATATTTACAGAAATACTTGTTACATACAAAATTACATACCATGTTTTCATACAAGTATACAAACGTTCAATACAAAAACTGCATGAATTCACACCAACATTATGTTGACGATTTTCCAAAAACTCACATGTATTTCAGGTAACTAAAGTGGATGTGCGCGCGGTCATACTCTTGCTCTTAGATGTTGTTTATGTTGTTAGCTATGTTATGTCGAGACTCCTTTGCCGTTTTGCTGGGTTTGGTTGTTATGTCCCACTCCGTGTGGTGATATAAGGACCAAAACCTTTATGTTCATCTTTGAAATAAAGTTGTAAACTTTTCAGACAATATGTTGTCTTGTGATGTAAACACTTAACCTATGTTTTCAGTTATGTAATGTTTGGCATTTGGAGTTATTTTTACGAGCATGTAGTATGTTTACCAATCGTATGCAATGAGAACCTTTCAAGATCACACCTCGTGCTTCCGCCTTAGAAAGGGGTGTGACAGATTGGTATCAGAGCTGTGATTGTAGTGAACCAGGATTCCTTCTCGAGTCTAGACTACAATCTTTAGGATCCTTTCACGAAAACAATTTTTCAAAAAGTTTTCATTGCCTAAAACTTTCCGCGACATCCACTACCAGAAACTGTTTTCAAAGAGTCAAGTAAGGACACTACGAGACTTAGGGTACACTGGAGTGGCACTTTTCTTTGACTAGAAATTACTTGCAACTATGTGCAATAATTGATATATACATATACTAGAAATAGAATATCTCAGGTACTCGTGACTTTACCTGAAAACAATGGCCTATCTGAAGGAAGTGATCCGACGATGAAACGAACTGTGCGGACTGTGCAAGGACTTACGTAATTATGGATGCATACATAATTATGGAATTCAGTGCACAAAAACCACAGCAAGTCTTGTCACATATCAAACGAGATTCCTTCAATACAAGAAAAGGTCAAACGTGAATACCCTCACCCCTCCCCCAGCCTATTAAATACTCTTTTGGAGTAATAATTTAGGGTATAAAGACAAGAACCGCCAATGTGAAGTAAGATATTTTGTCCTTTACATATATTAAACTTGTACTTTGGGTAGATATAACCCTTATGCATTTTGTTTACTTCGCAAACAATGATGTAACAAGTTGTTCTGATATGTGTAAAGACTCGGTGAATATCTTATGACACGCCAGTATTTATCTATTTATACATGCTTGTTGCTGTATGAATTGATTTATACGTTGGGCGGATTGTTTGATGTCACTTATGTAGTATATGCCTGTGTATATATACTATTACTGTCTCGTATGACGATATCAAACAAATGTCTAACCCTACTGTGTTGTGTTCTTTCAGAACATGGCACCTAGGAGAGCAGTGAACAATCAGGATTCTGATCAACCCCCTCCTCCTCTTCTGCCGAGGACTGCTGAAGAACTGAACGCCCTATTGGAAGAAAGGATCTCCGCAGCTATCGCTCAATACGAGGCGAACCGCCCCGAACAAAGTGGAGGACCCAGCAATGCTAGACGTAATGGACAGGGAGATACATCTGGTGGTAACACAGCTCAAGGCTGCACTTTCAAGCAGTTTCTCGACTGCAAGCCGCTGAACTACGACGGGCACGGGAGGTGCAGTGGCTTTTGTACGCTGGACGGAAAAGACGGATTCCACTATCCGTATGAGCAAGTGTACCGCGGATCAGCAAGTCACTTTTGTTATGGGGTTGTTTGTTGATGAAGCTTTGACTTGGTGGAATTTGCAAGTCTAGACTTTGGGTGATGATGCTGCGTACGGCATGACGTGGGATGAGCTAAAGGAATGAATGAGAGAGAAGTATTGCTCTCGTGCTGAACTCCAAAGGTTGGAGACTGAGTTCTGGCACTTGACCATGGAAGGTGCAGACATTACTGGTTATACCCGAAGGTTCCACGATTTGTCAAGAGTGATCCCTTATATGGTGACACCCGAATTTAAGCGCGTCGAGCGCTACATCTGGGGATTGGCTCCCGAGTTTCGCAGCATGGTAACTTCGGCCAAACCTGAAACAATCACTCAGGCTGTAACTCTGGCTGTCAGCCTTACTGAAGATGCTGTTCGTATGAAGAAGTTATCACTAAACCCAACTGAAAAGACCGAGACGCATGCTGAGTCATCTGGTGACAAGAAAAGGAAGCATGTGAGCCTGAATCAAGCAACACGTAACAACAAGGGTTCCAACAATAAGAAGCGAGACCCCAACCCGCCTCAAGAGGCGAAAACTCTTGCAACCATGAATGACGCTCCTGCCAGAGGATACCTGGGCACTCTGTCCATCTGCAACCAGTGCAAGCATCATCACGAAGGAGTTTTTCGCGTTCCAAAATGCGATATGTGTGGAAAACTGGGTCACCATACTGAGAACTGTTGGGGAAAAGGAAATGGAAATGGTAATAGAAACGGGAATGGAAACCGCAACGGTGCTGGTAACATAAACGGTGGTGGGAATGGCAATGGCAATGGTAACCGGAATGGTATTGGAGCTGGGCAGAACCAAGGATGCTTTGGTTGTGGAAGCAAGGATCATTTCATGAAAGATTGCTCAAGGGGGAACAATGCTCAGGCTCGAGAATTTGTGATTGGAGCAAGGAACGCACGCGAGGAGCCTAATGTGATCACCGGTACGTTTCTCGTTAACAATCACTTTGCATCCATACTATTTGACACTGGTGCCGATTATAGCTTCATGTCTGTGGAATTTAAACGTATGCTTGGAATAAAACCTAGTAGATTAGATATTCCTTATTCCATAGAACTAGCCAATGGTAAACTTGTTGAATCGGGCGAAGTTGTTAGGGGTTGCTCATTAGAACTTGGTGAGCAAAGATTTAGCATCGATCTCTTACCTATTCAATTGGGTAGCTTCGATGTAGTGGTCGGAATGGACTGGTTGTCCAAGAACAAGGCTGAAGTTATTTGTCACGAGAAAATCATTCGCATCCCTCTGGCGAATGATGAAACTCTCATCATACATGGGGAAAAATGAGACGCGCCTATGCGAATCATCAGTTGTATGAAGGCGCAGAAGTGTTTGAGGAAAGGATGTGTTGCTTTCCTGGCACACGTTTTAGATAAGAAGGCTGAGGAGCTGAAACTCGAAGACATTCTTGTGGTGAAGGAATTCCCTGATGTTTTTCCCAAAGATCTGCCAGGACTACCTCCGCAACGACAAGTTGAATTCCATATAGACTTGGTTCCAGGAGCCGCTCCTGTAGCCAAGGCACCCTATCGGCTTGCACCATCCGAGATGCAAGAATTATCTACACAACTCCAGGAGTTGTTGGATAAAGGATTCATAAGGCCAAGCTTCTCGCCTTGGGGAGCTCCAGTATTGTTCGTGAAGAAGAAGGATGGAACATTGCGGATGTGTATCGACTATAGAGAGTTAAACAAGCTCACAATCAAGAATCGGTACCCACTACCGAGGATTGATGACTTATTTGATCAGTTGCAAGGATCGAGCTACTATTCCAAGATTGACCTTCGATCTGGATACCATCAGTTAAGGATTCAAGAGGAAAGCGTACCAAAGACTGCATTCCGAACACGTTATGGGCATTACGAATTCCTTGTGATGCCATTCGGACTGACGAACGCGCCAGCGGTATTTATGGATCTGATGAACCGCATATGCAAACCATATCTCGATAAATTCGTGATTGTATTTATCGATGATATCCTGATTTACTCGCAAACGAGAGAAGAGCACGAGCAACACCTCAGAATCATTCTGGAACTACTGAAGAAAGAGAAACTTTATGCAAAGTTCTCAAAGTGCGAATTCTGGATTCGCGAAGTACAGTTTCTTGGGCACGTTGTGAACGAGAAGGGCATTCATGTAGACCCATCCAAGATAGAAGCAATAAAGAATTGGGAAGCCCCCAAAACCCCAACTGAAGTTCGACAATTTTTGGGCTTAGCGGGCTATTACCGACGGTTTATTGAGAATTTCTCCAAAATAGCTCAACCGCTGACAACACTTACGCAGAAAGACAGGAAGTACGACTGGGGTGACAAACAGGAAGAAGCCTTCCAACTGCTCAAAAATAAGCTATGTGATGCACAAATATTATCCTTACCCGAAGGCACTGAAGACTTCGTGGTATACTGCGACGCTTCGCGTCAAGGTTTGGGTTACGTGCTCATGCAACGCAAAAAAGTCATCGCTTATGCTTCAAGACAGTTGAAGGTACATGAAAGGAATTATACCACGCACGACTTGGAGCTAGGCGCGGTGGTATTCGCTTTGAAGATCTGGCGACACTATTTATACGGTAATCGATGTACAATCTTCACAGATCACAAAAGCCTACAACACATATTCGATCAGAAGGAATTAAACATGCGTCAGCGATGATGGGTTGAGTTGCTGAACGATTATGACTGTGAGATTAAGTACCATCCTGGAAAGGCAAACGTTGTAGCGGACGCATTAAGCCGAAAAGAAAGGGTTAAGACCCTAAGGGTTCGAGCATTGGAAATGACTATTCAAACGAACCTCACTGCACGCATACATGATGCACAACAAGAAGCCCTTAAGATGGAGAATCGTAGAGCTGAATATCTCCGAGGTATGCAGAAAAATTTGGTGCCAAACAAAGAGGGAACCTTATACTTTAAGGGGCGTATTTGGGTTCCGCTCTATGGCGGTATTCGAGAAGTCATCCTTAATGAAACTCACAAGTCGAGATACTCGATCCATCCAGGATCGGACAAAATGTATCAAGACTTGAAGGATTACTATTGGAGGCCGTGACTTAAAAGCGATGTTGCTATTTACGTTGGAAAGTGCCTAACCTGTGCTAAGGTTAAGGCTGAATATCAAAAACCGTCCGGGCTACTGCAACAACCAGAGATACCCATGTGGAAGTGGGAGCAAATCTCGATGGACTTCATAACAAAATTACCCAGGACCCCTAGGGGGCACGATATGATATGAGTGATAGTCGATCGGTTAACAAAGTCTGCACATTTCCTACCGATCCGAGAGAAGGATAGCTCTGGAAAGCTTGTTGAGTTGTACTTGAAAGAAATCATGGCACGTCATGGAGTGCTTATCTCAATTATTTCAGACAGAGATGGACGTTTTATCTTGAGGATCTGGCAATCCTTCCAGGAGGCCTTTGGATCTCAACTAGATCTAAGCACGACCTTCCATCCACAAACAGACTGCCAGAGCGAACGGACCATATAATCGCTAGAAGATATACTTCGCGCATGTGTTATGGACCTAGGCGGCAGCTGGGATACTCATATACCATTAGTTGAGTTTTCCTACAATAACAGTTACCATACGAGCATAAAAGCCGCACCATTCGAAGCTCTATATGGTCGCAAATGCCGCTCGCCATTATGTTGGGCAGACGCTGGAGACAAACGAATGGTTGGTCCTGAACTTGTTCAAGAGACAACCGACAAAATCATGCAGATCCGAGAGCGCATTAAGGCGGCTCGAGATCAACAAAAGAGCTACGCTGATCGAAGATGAAAACCATTAGAGTTCGAGGTGGGAGACAAAGTTTTGTTGAAGGTCTCACCTTGGAAGGGCGTAGTAAGATTCATAAAACGTGGAAAGCTGAATCCACGATACATTGGACCATTCAAGATCTTAGAAAGAATTGGTACCGTGGCTTACAAGTTGGAATTACCGGAAGAACTTAACGGAGTACATGATACGTTTCATGTGTCCAACCTCAAGAAGAGTCCAACCCTATGGATGAAGTGCATATAGCCGACACACTCTGATTTACAGAACAACCCGTTGAGGTTACAGACTGGAAAGTCAACAAGACCCGAAGGAGTAGTGTCAAACTTGTCAAAGTACGTTGGAACTCTAAGTACGGACCCGAGTACACGTGGGAACATGAAGACCAGTTTAAAGAAAAGTACCCCCACCTGTTCAAGAAAACTCCTGCGAGAGTTAGCTCAGCCTAAATTTCGGGACGAAATTCTTTTAACGGGGGGAGACTGTGACAACTGGCACAAAACCGGTAATTTCTGTACAATTTAATTATTATTTAATATCTGCAATTATGTGCTTAAATGTCAACATTGTCTGATTTCATGCCATACATGTGAATTCATGCACGTTTTATACTTCAAATATGGCTTTATGCATTAATGTTAGCGTTGCATCAAAAAGACTAGTAAACTCACCGGTAAGACACATTGTGTCAGCAAATCTGCAGAAAGCAGTCAGACAGTAGAAATGGGGCGTAGGAGTAGGTCCAACGTCTAAAATACATTAAAACCCAAGGATGTATACAAGGGTTAACATATAGACTTCCCGGAAGCTAAAATACGCACTGAAAAGCACCCGAAATACACTTAAAGTGCTGAATTCAGCATATTTCAGCAAAATTGAGCATTGTGACAAGTTTGTAACATGTAAAAATAGGACTAGATGGTCCTGAATGCTTTCCTAAGTGTCGGGAATTAAAAGTGTCACAAAAGGGTACATAAAGGACACTAAACGACGCAATTTAGCACTTTAACGAACCGGTATCTAACCGAACAATCGGACACTACCCGAAACATCAAAATTACACTAGAAACATTGTTTTAGTGTTTCTAAGCTAGTTATGATCCCCGAACACCCTAACACAATATATAATGCATGATACACATAAACACAAACTAATACACTTTGAATTCTAACTAGTTACTTAGCTTATCATTCAAAACAAACTAAATACCCCCCCCCCCCCCCATGTAAGTGGACGGTCACCAAGGTGTGACCCCACCAAAATCTTACAAGATTTCCCATAATCTTCATTTGATCCTAAATGATATGCTAGAGATTGTGTTAAGTATTTATGAGACATGTTAACCAAAGGTTAATAACATTAGATGGTTATAAGATGGATGGAAACTCTCATTCACACACACACACACACACACACACACACACACACACTTCACCCACATCTCTCTCCCTCTCCTCCTCCTTCTCTCGGCCGTGAACACCCACCACCACCATCATTTCCATTTCATTCTCAATCATTTCCAAGTGCACTCAAGGTGTAAGGAGCCATATAAGAAGGTTTGGTGGTCTTGGATCTTGAAGGACCTCTCCCGATTGCTTTTATCCTCCACATTTGTCATCACCATCTCTTGTGTTCATCCCTAGCTTTTGTGCTAGTTGTAAGACTCTCATAATCCTTATTTACTTCATATGTAGTTGGTTAAAAGATGTAATATGTTGTTAATCACAAGAACACCAAAGAACATAAACATGAATCATGAACATAAGCTTGATATATGATGAAACTATGTTGTTTAGTGTATGAATGATACTTGCTTGTTATTTACTTGAGATTATGATGTTGATCATCATAAGGAGCTTGCTAGATTGTGATTAAACACATGATCTAGCAAGAGAGAGGATGATTATGTGATAAAACAAGATGATCATTCTCATGTGTTAAGCATGAACTTGAAGAATAAAGTGATTTCTTGAAAAATAATAAACAAAGTGAGTTAGTAATCTTATGGATCTAAGATTTATGAATGGTTTTCCAAAAGAACCAAGTTCAAAATGTGTTTTTTAGAAGATCTTGGTTCTTACTTAAATATACACTATTTTTTTGTGATAAAACAAGTATAAGAACACTTTGTTTACAACAAAAATTCAAAAGAATGGTTTTTAGAAAAATCATATTACAAGTTGTAAATGACTATATCTTTCAAGAATGTGATTTAGAAACAAATAAATATGTTTTTAAGGGTAACTCAACCTACTAAATAACATGGTAAGTTACTACAAGTTTTTACAAAAACTTCAAGTTCATGATGTAGTGTAATTTACTTGATTTTGACACTCGGTAAGTGTTGAATGAGTTGATGATTGTTTGTGATGATTTTAAAAGAAAATAAACACATGTTTTGAAAACATGGGAAACCTCCATTTTTAGGGGAAACCATGTCAAAATTTCTATAAAATTTTGACACTTAGAAAAATATAAGTTTTGGTGAAACTTATGCCCTAAAAATTCACCTAAAAATATTTACCAAGGTTTCACTAATTTTTGTGTAAGTTTCAAGATTAAGATATGATGATTTCTTAAAGATAAAAAGTGATATTAAGTATGTATATTTTTTAGGGAAATATATATATATTTATTGGTCACCAAATTTTGTGCTAAGTGTATGTAAGGTGTACTATATGTAATAGTGTATTAGGACTTGAAAATACAAAAATACAAAATACTCCTAAGGAGTAAAAATACAAAAATACACATACAACATGCTTAGACAAATACAAGAAAATATATTTATGAAAATATATTTCTTAATAGATTATGTAACTCGGACAAGTTACGGACTTAAAATGTCTTTTTGGACGAAAATATATAACTCGGGTGAAAAATACAAGATACTTATATTTATTTTTGAGAAAATAATATAAGTAAGATACATAGTTAAAAACATAAATTATTTTTAACAACAAAGAACACATACATAAAAGATGGTGACTTGTACTTGTGCGATACAAGTCTAGTGATTAACGTTAATAAAACACGTATAGGTCACGACGCTATATAAGCAACCCGGTAAAGTTTACGGCTCAGGAAACGCAAAGTTGTGAGTTCATGTCCCCACTTTTAAACTTTTACATGCTTTTCAAACTTGGGGAAAATACATGTGTTATGGTATGTTGAATACAAAAAATAAGGAATGATACTTTAGATCATGTCACGAATAGGGTACCAGAAGCACCATTAATCGTGTACATACTAAGACCGCGGAACAAAAGGTTAGATCTAATGGGTTTCAGGCAGCCACACTCTTGGTCATAACTAGTACCAAGCAGTGCTTTTGTGTCTCTAGTCGTGAATCGACAAGTAAAATGCCTATGGTTTGGATGCTTCCTATGTCGTGTCACATGTTAATGGCCTTGCAAACCATTAGCGATCTCGATTTCCTTATATTTACAGAAATACTTGTTTCATACAAAATTACATACCATGTTTTCATACAAGTATACAAACGTTCCATACAAAAACTGTATGAATTCACACCAACATTATGTTGACGATTTCCAAAAACCCACATGTATTTCAGGTAACTAAAGTGGATGTGCGCGCTGTCATACTCTTGCTCTTGGATGTTGTTTATGTTGTTAGCTATGTTATGTCGAGACTCCTTTGTCGTTTTGCTGGGTTTGGTTGTTATGTCCCACTCCGTGTGGTGATATAAGGACCAAAACCTTTATGTTCATCTTTGAAATAAAGTTGTAAACTTTTTAGACAATATGTTGTCTTGTGGTCTAAACATTTAACCTATGTTTTCAGTTATGTAATGTTTGGCATTTGGAGTTATTTTTACGAGCATGTAGTATGTTTACCAATCGTATGCAATGAGAACCTTTCAAGATCACACCTCGTGCTTCCTCCTTAGAAAGGGGTGTGACATGCGTTTTACTTGTATGATACTTGGGTAACGTGTGCGATGGATACGTGATATATTTGAACATTATACTGACTGTTCTTGGTAACCACGGTAGGGAATGGTTGACCAACTGTGGAACGGGTAAAGTAACTTAACAAACCGAGCAATCCAAGGTGAGTTCACTGCTCTTTTTCAAGCATGCGTCCCGGGGAGGGACATCTGGTAAATATTCCGGGGAGGAATATTGGATAATGGGTTTGACTAGAATGTTAAACCGGAATGTTTGGATAATACACTCACTCCTGTCACCTTAAGTCCCATCTTCTACCAAAAAGGTTACCGGGGAGGCAACAGGGTTATTAGTTGATAGCGCTATTAGGTTTGGCACCCTCACACCGTACCGGGGAGGACGGGCGTGAACTAATTACCTTAACCACTCGACCAATGCTTAGATAGTGGCATTGGGGAAGGGCAAACAATCTGGAGCCATCTTGTACAGTATCGAGTTATTATCAACATTATTTTTGGAATGGCTTTTGAACTGAACTAAACTTTTGATAGTAAACATGTAACACGCTTCTTGGTAAACAAAACTGTGAACTCACCAGCGTTGTCTGATACACTTGTTTGCATGCTCACAGGTTATAGATATGTGTTGATGTGGAACTTGTTGTCTGGGAAGCTGGAGTGGTCATGGGTCGAGACACATGGAAACATTCGACGAGTCTAGTAACTATCATACATTTGGTTTACGAAATACATAACTAATGATTTATGCTTCCGTTGGAAACGTAGAGTTATACTTTATGTAATGTACCGCTTTATCTTAATGAATGAAAGTTTTATTTACAATTTTGTATGAGTTCAATGTGATTGGTGGCTAGATCCTGGTACGTCACACGCCTTGCAGGGGTTTCCGCTTGGGGTATTTTTGGGGGGTGTGACATATTTTGTCTTTTTGCATATGTACGGTATAATTTAGTAAGATAGTGGTATTAGATAGATTCTGATATGAAGTGTTTATGTTAACAGTGTTTCAACCAAACCGTAAAACTCTTTCTCTACCGTCGCAAGCTACAAGGTCAGTTATCCCTAATCATTTAATTCTCTTATTGTTGGTTGTTTGTTTTCGTACTTGATGTCAAACCCTAGGTTCTTCCACTGCTGCATCATCATCCTTAACACCACAATCATCCCCATGTTGATTCGCTTAATGGTATGTTATGTATACACAATCTCTCGAAAACTTGCCACCAAATCAGACCTTGAGCTTTTGAATATCATCATAGCAAAGGTATGATTCAATTTTAACAACCTTTTATGCAATTTGGTTAAAGCATGCTTCTACAATTTCATAAATAATCTATCCCAAATATGTAGTTTTGAATTTAGTTGTGTACTTGATTTGTTTCCACGATTTATTGTGTACTTGATTTGGCCACAAAAGTCAAAATTACCTCTTCATAAATAGATGTGAATATATATGATAAGCTGACTAAATGTAATAGGTGGACAAAGGGTGGGTCAAGTAACAAGTCAACACGGCTAAGTTTTGGTACAGGTCAGATTAGGACCCAACCAAACTTTTTTTATGAAACTTAGTGTAACAAATATATTTATAAAAAAATAATTTATTTAAATAGTGTTCTTTTTAATAAACGCTTACTGAGGTTTATGCACTAAAATACACTTTGAGCGGTTTTGACCCGTTTAATATATTATCCTTTTAGTTAATTTTCTTTTCGAGTTGTCCCATCTAAGATAAAACACACGATTAAATCATATGGTCAAATTGTTAAGGGTCTTGATGATTTAAGATGCTAAATGTGTGTCGTCTATTAGCTAATTATTTGTAATTTATAATGTGTTGGACCAGGTGATCAGATCCTGAAGAACAGATGATATGGAAAGCCAAAACTGGATCCCAACAGTTGATCCACAATAAGCACAACCCATCTAAGTTTCCTCCAATGACAGTGGTTATAACAAGTTAATAAGGCAAAGCACTGATCTGCCTAACAACTGTTGGATATAAAGACTGTTGTACACAAAGACTGGTGAAGATCATCCACTGTTGAAGACCAAAGCACTGATGAAGACCAAAATCCTGTTAAAGACAAGCACTGATGAACCAAAGGCCTGATCAATCAAAGGTGAACCACTGCCCAACAACAACAGTGGTTCAGCATCAACAACAGATATTCTACCTTTGTTTATGTTAACAGTGTCTATATGTAACAGTATTTATCACATCAGTGTTTTATAGTCTGTTAGGTTGTTAGATGTCATATCACCTCAGTGTTTATATGTAACAGTATTTATCACATCAGTGTTTATATGTAACAGTATTTATCACAACAGTGTTATATGTAACAATATTTATCACATCACCTCAGTGGTTTAATCTGTACAATAAATAGAACAGTTTGTACTGTTCTATTTGAGCAAGTTTTCTCCTCCAATCCATTCAACTTGTACGATCAACCAGTGAGCTCAGGCTGAGGGGGAGTTTTGTATGTAAGCATGCATTTAGTTAATTGATTGTAAACCTTTGATTGTAACGTTTTATTATATTAATTAGTAAGTAATTATCAGTTCAATTAGATTGTCGGGGATTTGATATATATTGACATTCAAAGTCATTGTCCAGTATGCAGAAAAGATAATAATAACCTAATCTTTATACTAATAAATAAAAATGAAGTACACTTGGATGATTATTAAGCTCCTTATATTGATTGTTTGGGTATAGTATTCTTGAAATTGGTATTTTTTTGCAAACAGATGTTGACCAAAATTCAAACAGTTGTTGACCAAAAGTCAAACAGACGTTGACCAAAAGTCAAACAGATGTTGACCAAAAGTCAAACAGATGTTTAACCAAATCCACTATCTTCTCATATTTTAGCACTGTTTTCCTCTTCAAAACACTGTTCAATCTAACCTGGGTTTACATCCAACTGTTGACCAAAAGTCAAACAGATGTTCAAACCACTGATTGAGTTATTCAAATTTCTTTTGAATACTAAATGAGATGTTGACCAAAACTTAAACAGATGTTGACCAAAAGTCAAACAGATGTTGACCTTAAACAGATGTTTGGCCAAACATCTGTTTAAGGTCAAACATTTGTTTAAGGCCAAACGCCTGTTTAAGGCCAAACATCTGTTTAAGTCCAAACAACTGATATAAAAGGCCAAATATCTATTTAAGCCCCAACATCTATTTAAGTCTAAACAGATGTTTAACCAGATCCACTGTCTTCTCATATTTTAACACTCTTCAAAATAGTTAAAATGATAGTTTTCATTAATCCTTAAAAGTCTGTTACAACCACTGTTTTGGTTCAAACATCTGATTGTTAAAAGTTATCCACTGCTGAAAGACAACCTCTGTTTCTTCATTCTTCATGTTGACCACTGACTGACCAAACATCAGTGTTTCAATCACTGTTGGCTATCCACTGATAGTTAAAAAACAACCACTGCTCACATTTTTATTGTTGACATCCACTGATATTGACCATCAGTGGTTTCCCTAAACAACTATTGATGTTGGTGAATTTTGAGACACCAGTATAACCACACATCTAAGCAAAGAAACTTCAAGAAATAAATTCAGTTAAATACTACCGACGATGTAAGCTAAAGACAGTATACTCAGTTACTCGCTTGAAACGATTCCTTGATAAAAAATATAGTACAAACTAATAGCAAAATCATGTTCAAAGTTATATGCCCTATTCTTTGAGAATGATAAGCGGGTTAATTATGTCATTAAAGGAACAAAAACATCGAGTTCTATTCTCTGATAATGATTTCAAGCAAATAGAGACACATACAGTTTCAATTATATTAAGAAACATATCGCCTTTTTCCGCGACTGGTGTTCACAATTTCTAAACTAAAACTGAAATTGATCAAATGAGACATGTTAAATATCTATAAGAATTCATGTACGGGTCAATTCGTTTGACTTTTGGTCAACATTTGCTTGACTTTTGGTCAACATCTGTTTGACTTTTGGTTACATCTCATTTAGTATTCAACAGACGTTTGAATAACTCAAACAGTGGTTTGAACATCTGTTTGACTTTTGGTCAACAGTTGATGGAAACCCATGTTAGGTTGAACAGTGTTTTGAAGAGGAAAACAGTGCTAAAATATGAGAAGACAATGGATCTGGTTAAACATCTATTTGACTTTTGGTCAACAACTGTTTGACTTTTGGTCAACATCTGTTTGCCCGATTAGATTGGGTGTTAAATTATAGTTCTTTAAGTCATTGTTTCGTTTTCTTGAATTCTATGTAATTTTTTAAAGAAGTACAAGAACAAACATTTTTACAAAATCCTAAATCACCCCGATCACGTATGTGCATTGAAGTAAAAGTGGAAATGATGTTATTCATGTGGTCCTATTGCGCTTTTGTTTGACCTCTAATATAGGTTCATGATCTAATCCGGTGATGTGAAGACATTGTTGTTGAATCCAATGAGATGCTTGATGTAATAAGGTCGTATTAATAACAAATAATAATTAATATAACTAAGTTTCCCAAGCCCGGGAAGCAATCCCGGGTAATAACCTAGTATATGTATATATATATATATATATAAGTGTAAGTGTCCGCTAAAATGAGAACCACCTCGAGTTGTAAGAACCGTGAGAACTACTTGATCCGGGGCGAGGTGGACCAATTTTTTTTTCATAAACGTAGATGCATGTATTATAACAACATTTGTAAAAAAAATCAAAAAAAAAATGTCGTGTGTGTAGTTTTGAGCACCACAAGTTTGTGTTTACGGGTACCGTAAATTTTCCGGTTAAATTTACGGTACCCGTAAACACAAACTTGTGGTGCTCAAAAACTACACACACAAAAAATTTTTTTTGAATTTTTTTTTACAAATGTTTTATAATACATGAATCTAC